>OX388207.1:2556422-7556422 GCA_947578815.1 Epinotia ramella
TTTAGAACAAGAAGAACCCACCATATTGCAGGATTTTCCAGGATATTCATCCATAGACGACAATGTTGCAACTTATGAAGTCAGTCGAGGACCTGATTGAAAGCGTAGGTTTCACCCAAAACGCAGCCCTGAGTGATGATGACGACGCTAATGAACAGGAAGAAACACCTCCAATTCTGTCAAATGCTCAGGCGTTGTCGTTTGTGGCAGATATAAGACGTTATGTATCGTCTATGGGCAATAGCGAAGACGCGATCCATAAATTAAATTATAATGAAAATCTTGTTATATCAAATGCGTCCAAATCTCTGCGTCAAACTAAAATAAATAACTAAGTACTTTACGTAAAAAATAATATTTCTGTTGAATAGGTACTATAGGTTGGCAAACCAAATTATCCATTCTAAATAAACAAATTACATGAAATAGTACTAGTTTTTTTTCCACGTTTAATACGATTTCCCGTATAATACGCTTTTTTTGCTGGGTCCCCTCAGAATCGTATTAAGCGGGTTCTACTGTAATTAGTTCTTGGATTTTTTTCATTCATGCCGTAAAACGTGGAACATAGGAGATAATGATAATATTTTGAATTTGTCGCGTTTTTCAGGTCTAATTTCCAAAATATCGATTTTGGGGGAAAAAAGGTGGGAACCAAAATTGTTCAGAATTGGTTCTCTACAAGTTTAAACCTCTTCATTCATGCCGTAAAACATGGAACATAGAAGATAATGATAATATTTTGAATTTGTCCCGTTTTTCAGGTTTAATTTCCAAAATATCGATCCTAGAAGAAAAATTGTGAGGACCAAACTTGTAGAGAATCAAATTTCCTACAATTTTTGTTCTCACGGTTTTACTGTAAAATCTTAAATGGCCGAGTTATTCAAGAAAAACCGTTTTTTCAAATATACAGCCCGATTCAGTCTATTTTTTAATTTACACTCCCAATAGTACGTACGACCCCCCTACGAAAAAGAAATCCAAGAACTAAATTTTCTCGGGTAGGGTCGATTTTTTGCATATAATGACTGGACTATAACTATCCAACAGTAATAATTTCGATCCGGTGTTGTGATAGATCTTCACAAAACGCATATTAAATTCTAAAGCATAAAAAAATAATCGATTCTGATATTTCTGATATGTAAACTTATATGCGCTAAATTCATATTGAGGCGTAATTTCAATAAATGTATCAACAAACACATATTATGTGATTTTACCCCAATTTGTCACTACAACATGTCGATGTCATAATTGGGTGTAGTGTACGGATGTAACAATCCGACCACATGTGCAAGCCATTTCCCAATACAACTCGTTTGACAGTGGGATCAGCAGCGAAACATGCCTCCAGACGATGGCAATTAGTCAGCTTTTGATAAATTGGGGCTGACAAATCATGACATGTGTATATACCCCATCAAACGTCAAAAGTCTGACTCTCTTCCTTTTTTTTTAATGCATGGACATGGCATAGCGCTGTTCTCGCGTTCAGCCATAAAGTCTATTTGTCTCGATGCTAGCGCAGTGACTACTGCTAACAAGAAAATAAATTATTATCATTTAGTTTTTTCACTTATATCTAATCTTAACTCAAGAATCATATTTTAATCTTTTAACCGCCGAACTTTACAGGCTTTCAAAACGGTGTTAAAAATATGTAGAGAAGAAGATCAATAAACATTTAATGCTGCACCCTGTGTCCTACCTGTTGGATCTATTGTCACAAACATCTACTAAACTTTTACCCCCTTATTCATAAAATTTAAAATACCTTTGTTAAATAAAACGAGTTTTGTTCCTTTCTTACTAATTTAAATATCAGAGTGACAGATAAGACAAACGAATTTTAACGGCATTTTAGCTTAAATAGGTTTGTTCAACGTTTTACTTGTAGGTTAAATTAGAACTGCATGTGTCCTATGTCCAAGATAAGAAATGCGTTAACTCCCACCACATTACCATGCAAACGAAGTCGCAGGTACAGCTAGTTTTAAATAAATCTGCAATTACGCTATTGATTTTAGTAATCTTGGTATTTTTTCTACCAAGTGAATGAGTACCAAGTGAACCACAAAAAGAATGTAGTGTACCACTTTTAAAACTTAATATACAAATAATAGGTCTAGTTTATAATATAGGTTTAGTTTAGTTATATTTCGTTAGATTATTATTGTTACTTAAGTATATACCTTAGTTGAAAAGTGAGATCACTTTCTAGGCTGATTGTGCCCCGTTATATTTGATTTATAGTACTGAAATATAGGTACTGACCTTCTCTCTAGTCTCGAGCCACGTATGGTCTTGCAACCCGAAGTAAACGTAGCAGAAGTTGATCAAATGGATGCTTGCCGATATACTGAACACTCCATAATACCCTAAGCTTCTCAATAACACGCCACTTAGACTCATCCCCATGGGAAAACCAATTGACATGCACAAATTCAAGATTCCCATACGAAAAGTCCTCATTTCTCTGGAAGTAATGTCGCCTAAATAGCTGAATGTAGCCAGGAACATCGTGTACCAAGCGCCTGTTAAAGCCGTGAAAATCACTTCCAGAAATACTGTCCATTCCAAAGAGATTTCGTAGAAGAAGTAAGTGTTAACCATGTTGAGGATGCAAGTTAAGAATTCTCCAATTATAGGTAGAAGCATGAAGATCTTTCGTCTCCCAGTCTTATCGCTCCATGCCCCGACGAAGAGCATCAAGACCGTTGGCAGACATTTTTGGACAACGGTTTTCCACGCCTGAACAGAGGCTACTAAGTTCTGGACTTCATCTTCCTCATATGTGTGGTTCGCTCGCTTCCTCATTTTCAACGCCGTGCACACTGCATCACCAAACCTTAGGTTCACCCGACAAGCTTTGTCCAGGTTAAGATTCTGCATGGCCAATAAGGCTAAGACGCTGGGCATAACAAACATGGCCAGGACAGGTTCCACAGTAACGTTCGATTTGACGTTTTTCAGTTTTTCCATCACAGTCCTATGTTCTATTTGTTTCATATCCTTCTTCAGCGGGGATTCTTCTGTCGTTTCATCATGCGTTTTTACCTCCATAGCGTCAGAATTAATTATAATTCAATTTAGTATCACGTCTTAATTAATGTTTTATTTTTGCACCAGTAGTTGATATGAGAAAGGGTTCACATCGTTTACACATCCGCGCCACTCAATGGACAGAGACAGATATTGAATGTTATGTGGACGCTCCGTCGCACTAAGCACTACTGTTCGACTCTTAGTAAGCAAACAATCACAATACACGAATAGTCAGTACAGAGAGCAGTTAACTGCGACAGCGGTTGCTTTCCATATAAACGTTTTTCGTTACTTACAAACCATGTTTTCGATTTTATCATTATTTTGTTTAGTTAATGACTCACCTATTGCTCGCTAAATGAATACAATTCCTAAAAGCGGCACGAATAATATTAATGCTAAAATAGGGAGAGCAATTCTCGGACTATGACTATTTTATGTTGTTTTTTATTGGTTGACTATTTAAAATAAAGAAATAATTTATTTATTACTTTAGTAGTTGACATATTTGTTTTTAAATATAGTTCGAAAAACGTTTGTATGGAAAACTTAACAGTGTAACGACAGTTCGTTCCCCGTTTAAAACAAACGCGACGAACTGCAGGTCGATCCGTAACGCACTGTAAGCGCGCCAGTTAGGTCTAAATGATAATTTTTATATGGAAAAGTGACAGTTGGATCTACCTAACGCGCGTTCAAAACGTTACACGATTACCTCTCTGAACACACTTGCTGCAAAATGGTTGCGTTGCTACTGCAACTACTTTATAGCTCAGGAGCTTCTCTCTAAATATCGTCATGATTGTGAAAAGTGGTAGCCGTTTTTATAGGTGGGAGAAGTCAGATTCGCGAGGGAGATGGGTGAAAGATGAAGCACGTATTCAAGGTAAATGTCCCAATATTTGAAACCGTCAGTCCACTAATCGATACTCTGCTCGATACTCGACCTCGACGACACCAGAGACTGCTCACTCCGTGATTTCTTCACGCCTCTACAAGTACATGCCAGCCTACCGGCTCCAGCCGGTATATTAGCGCTGCTACGGCACGCACGCGTTCTATCGCAGCGCGTTGCATGCGATAGAAAGGGATGGCCACGTTTAGGCTCGTTGTGCATCTAAACAGGGGATTTGTTAACAGATAACTTTATATACGTTGTACTATTATTTAATCTGTGACGACACATCGACCTTCAGCTCTCTCGCTTTCAGGAAAAAATCTAAAACATCGTTCACTTTTTAAAATAACGATCCGTTTTGTCAAAAATCTGTGCATATAGGAAATTAGGAACCAATTTATGCTCCGACAAAGAGAACTTTGAGGGTAGTTCGCCTTAAAGTACTGTTATACTTGCACTGTGAAGCAGTGTGTCACTGTAACGCGTTCACAAACATTCACGGAGGAATCGAAAATAAACTCACTCGTATTGAATTGAAAATCGTCAGTGCTATGATAATATTGATAGTTCATAATTTGATAGGAACGGATATGAATTCATCTTGTGTTAAAAGCTAGATCTATCGAGCTACAGTATTAAATTGCGCATTAGCTTAAGCCAACATACGAACGTATTGCGGTTATTAATATACATTATACAGCGTTATTGCTAATTCAACGTTTTCCTGATAAGAGGTTATGGGGAGATTGAATGCAACCCAGAAATGCATTCAGCAAAAGTGAACCATTTTCAAAATAAATAACTTTAGATTTTTTCCTCGAAGATGTCAGCTCGGCAGACTTTAAAAAACTATAAAAATGTTTGTTAATTTTTGAGACAATTAGTAAGTGTGCACCTACATTTAAACGTTTTGTTCAGCACTAGTCTTCGCCCTGTTTTGCTTAGCTGAAACTTTTTTGGTATAATACTCAGTTAATTGGTGATTAAATTAAAGTGCCCAGGTAAAAAACTGTGGATAGTTATTAAATTAACTGCCTAAGTGTTGTACGCTTTTTTAACTTTATTACGACCTCATTTTAAAACAAATTGATGAAAAATAAATACGCTAACAGATTTTGAGGTCTACTTTCTTATGTTTACAAGTAAATCTGGTTATTGAATCGTAAATTAGCGTTTTGTATTGTAATTGGGTCAGAAAAAAAGATTTCAACCATTGGTAAATTTTATACATTTTTTGAAGTGGTCTTTTTTGAAGCTGAAAATTTTAGGGAAAAAATCTAAAGTAAATTATCTTGATAATGGTTCACTTTTGCATAATGGGGTCAAAAAGCTGCAATAAACCTCCCCTATAACCCCTTAACGGGAATAAGTTGAATTACCAATAACCCTGTATACCGTATTTCCTACTTACTTACGTAATACCGACCTCTTTTAGAGTGATGAAAATGATATTAGTACCTAGGTTTATAGGTACCTAACCTACGACGAAAATAAATTAAACACTATGAAGCTGTGGTACTAAATAAAGTACAGAAAGTACAGGAAACTCGTGCATTACTTGGTGGGTACTAATAATATAAATAAATCGTTAATCAAGTATTTTTTATTAAATATCTCTCACTTAAAAATAAACAAACATTAAACTGAGTGTCGTTCACATTTAAAAAGACGTACTAATGAGGGATATTTATGTCGATACACTGTTTTTTTGTACGCATTAACTAACATGTCAGAGCATTGCCTTCTTTTAAAAAGTGCGTAACTGCAGGGCTTTTCCGAAGTAAATGCGATCTTCTGAGCCATACTTATAGTCTAAACTTCCTTGTTGGCATTTTCTTCGGCCGCGAGGCGGTTATCTTCTCTCTGTTCGAAGTACATCCACCTGAAACACGACGAAAAACATGATAAGGTCATGATTCATCGTTATCATCATATCAGCCAGTGCCAGTCGTGCTATCCTGCTCCACCCGCATCCAGCGGACTCCCTCGACCTTTACGGTCAAGATGTAACGCTTGTGTTTTAGTAGGGAAATTAGAAACACGAATTATCGATTAATACAAAATTTAATTAAACTAAAGTACTAAATTACAATTTTAAATATCCCCAGAAAACGCTATTATTAGTCTCAGGGTGTGAGGTCTAGACTACCCGGTTCATATTACACAGAATGAGCTGTGAACACTTAGCATTGTCTCACTACTGATTCACATTAGTAATCGGTATATCCAAATGCATCCGCCTGATTAGAATGTCGATGTCTTAAATAGTCTGCACAAAATATTTAATCCCACATTAAGGGGCTACCCGAGGTTTTCATCGATTTTTGACAAGTTTTGAATCGTATCTACTACTTTTGCACTACAGATAGAATCATAAATCAAACGGCTATCGGTTCTTCAATCTTTTATCTCCATTTTGACTGACCGGATTTTGAAACAAATTAATACTTAATTTTGTATGATTTTTTTAAACATTGTCTAAAAAAACACTTATTTCGCATCTCTATTGACGTGAAAGATCTAACATATACGAAATCTACAAATTTGGGTTTGTCTATGACGTCTCTAAAAACTGGTAGAGGGTTTTAATTTTAAACCAATTAACACAAAAGTTATGGCCAGAAAACCAGTTTTTTGGCCTAAAATTGTTCAACTTTGATGCCAAATATCTCGAAAACAATGAAGTTTGAAGTAAATATGGGATACTATATTGCTTAAAGCCGTTGTTGTTAATATAATAAGCTACAAAAAACATTAGAAAACTAAGGGATTCAGATCGAAGGTCATTGGCGTATGGGAGCCTCTTAAAGGTTTCCCTTAATAAGGATATACTCCGTTTTGGTATTATCGCACCCCGTTGGATTTTCAAACGGAGCCCGTCGCGTCCGCGCCGACACGCTATCCGAATGGGCATGAATGTCAAATTTTAAAGCTGGAAATAAGGAATGCAATCCACAAACCCAATCTCGCAAGATTTCGAGATGTACGAGATCTCACGTGATTAGGCGTTTTCATTGAAAACGCATGTTAATGCTATGAATTCCATTTAAATGATTATTAACACGTGAAAAAAACACTGCATGTAGTGGATTATACCAATTTAATTCAAAATAGCTGTATGAACCTATGTAATCAAATAATTCATAATATTATAAATCTGCCATAGTCATACAAATTACTCTTTATCTCTAATTATATGTTAAATTATATCCAATAATTGTAACTTGTGAACGTGAACCTATAACTCACACATATCGCCCTGTAATAATGTAACACCTTGACATTGTTACTAATAACATTATAAGAAAAGGTAATATTATAGTAGGTTTAGAATAAGATTGCTACACTCTAAAATGGTCCATCCTATACATATATAGGTATATAAGATCTTGTAATACCATGGTTGCATGAATAAATAAATAAATAACTGTAATATCCGTTTTCTTTAAATATACAACAAAAAGACAATTTGTTGAATACTATTTATTAAACCATCAGGTTCAATATAGTAAAATTTTAAGTAATACAATTTTAATCAAATTATATTAGGTTTTAATTTGGCAGTCAGATAGAACTTCTGTCTTGCTGTGTTTTATATGGAAAGTTCAATCTCGCAATCTCACCAGATATCGGAAAATTGTACGAGACTCAGTTTCGTAAAATATGGACGAGATCTCTCGAGATCGAGATTGCATTCCCTAGTTGGACCACGTCCATCCATTTATCGCCGAGAGAAATGACGCGGCGCGGCGTAAAGGCGAATGCCCAGGTACACATTGAGCTATAATGAAAGTATGTCAAAAGGAAAATGACTAAGAAATGCATACAAATAATTCCGCCCGCACGGTGATATAATCGGAAAGGATTGTCCTTATGACTACTAGTTAGGTGTATGAATGAGATAATTGAGGAATGCATGACATAATTGGCTACTTGTCATTTTTTTCACGGTGCCTTTCGAACCAGTTTTCAGTGTGGATCAAATGTTGCGGACAGTTTACAATTAGAGCATGTAAAAAGCTGGCGACAGCCGAAACGGCTCATACAAACTGATATAGCATTATGAGGTCACAGCATTATCTTCGTACTAACCGTAGTATGGCAAATCACGTAAATTGATGTTGTCATAAAATTTTAGTAAAAACAACTGTAATTTATTTTTATTTTACTAAAGTTTCAAGATTCTATTGGGACGTAAAAATTAGGTATTGTAACTGACGCGGCTTGTTGAATATGACACATGAAGTTTTTTAAACGGAAACATTAAAATTATATAATTTTCATGTAAACATAAATAAATAGAATGACATATGGGACATTTGCTCATAACTGTCAAGAACCGATGGTTAAAGTTTGCCGCGTAACTCGGGCCCACGGCGTATCTAACAAATATGTACCGAATTATATTCAATTTCACTCGAAGAGCTAACCACTGAATATGGGACCATAATTATATGTGATGTACCTGCACTAAATAACTATAACGCCTCTGATTTACTAATCTAAGACTAATTTTAAATACGGAATACAAAAACTAAAATTTATGAAGTCGAAGGAGTTAAATATTATATTTTGTGCGATATAAATAAATTAGTATAAGTATGAGTAAAGCTATATTTTATTAATGACACACGTGGAGATAGGTAATTCCCAACTCGTGTAGGTCAAAAATCACTCGCTGGCACTCGTTGGGATTTCCTACTTATCTACTGCATTTGTATCATAAATAACTATTACAGGTTACTATTTTTAGGGTTCCGTACCCAACCTCTGTCACCAGTGTATCTCATGAACCGTGATAATTAGATAGTTGAAATTTTCACAGATGATGTATTTCTGTTGCCGCTAAAAACAGAATAAAATAAATATTTTAGGGGCTTCCATAGCACAAACGTGATTTTTTTTTGCCGTTTTTATAGATTATATACGCTATAAATACGAATTCACGCTTAAACCGCTAAACCAATTTAGAAAAAAAAATGTGCATAGATAGTTTGAGTCCAGGGGAAGGACATAGGATAGTTTTTATCCCGGAAATGATTTCCTAAAGGGGTGAAATGGGGGTGAAAGTTTATTTGGAGCTACGGTATAAACGATTTCCACGCAAACGGAGTCGCGGGCAGAAGCTAGTAGCGTATAATTCATGTATATTTTTTAACGTTTGGGATTGATTCGTTGTGACACATCTGAAACGTCGAGAGGTAAATAAAAAAAATAACTATACTCTATTAAGTCCCGTTTAGTAAAAACTACGTGTGATAATCGTGAGCTCAAAACCAACTTACCCAAATATAGCTACAGCAGGGACCGTCATAGCCGCTCCAAGGAGGAACACCGCTCCTGGCAGGAAGCTGAGGGTCGCCATGTAGACCCTGGAGTACAGAGGCCCGTAGACCAGGGGCATCATCGCTTCCGCCAGGCCGAACAGCGAGTTCACTTTACCTGCAACAATGGGTACAAACTTAGCACTTCAACAATTACGTACCTACTAAATGATGATGATGATTTATACACACTGAAAACCATCCGGAATGACGTAGGTAGGAGAAGTCAGGCGTCACATGTAACGCGACACGTGGAAAAGCCACGTATTCAGAGCAATGAGTCGTGGTTGCGGGTATCCAAGAGGCAACCGGATGCCTCGCGGTACTTGAGCTCCCGAAGTGTTGTGGAACCGCCTTGGACTGGAGTGGAAATAAGGGGGGGAGAGGCGACCACGTACCGGAAGGCGCAGCGCGGGTAGACCTCGACAAGGTGGACTGATGACCTGGTAAAGGTCGCGGGAGTCCGCTGGATGCGTGTAGCGCAGGGCCGATCATTGTAGCACACTTTGGGGGGGTCCAGCAGTGGACGTCTTTCGGTTTGCTCATTGGGAAATAAAGTATTGCGACTAACCTAACTCCTCACTAGTAACCAGCTTGGAGGCTATGGATCGCATGGCGATGAACGATGTGCCGTTGAAAATCTCCACCAGCGGGGCTGCAACAAAGACATTCATATAGCCATGCATATATTATAAAATCGAATAAACTATGATGTTAGCTATTTTATAAACAACGAAGCCTTTTTAGGGTTCCGTAGTCAACAAGGAACCCTTTAATAGTTTCGCCACATCCGTCTGACCGTCCGTCCGTCCGTCCGTCTGTCCGTCCGTCATCGGCTTAGCTCAGTGACCATTACTACTAGAACACTGTAATTCGGCTTGGGTATATAAATCAATCACGCCAACAAAACAGAAGATTAAAATCTAGATTTTTTTTTCTTGGGGTACCTCCCTTACACCTAAAGTGGGGATGTATGTATATACGAGTATATAATGAATTTAAAAGGAAAACTGTTACGGCTAAAGAGGCATAACTAGTTACCGAGTAACGAGTAATAGTCGACCAACTTAAAATGTACTTAGAAAGACTCGATGTAACTAAGAAAGACAGGCAACTACGGAACCCTACACTGCGCGTGGCCCGACACGCACTTGGCCGATTTTTCGATTTCACTTAGTTTTAATTTAGTTTAGTTAATGTTAGTTATCATCTTGTATATACTTTAGAAATAAATACTTTTTAGGGTTCCGTAGACAACAAGGAACCCTATAGTTTCGCCATGTCCGTCTGTCCGTCCTCGGCTTAGCTCAGTAACCATTACTACTAGAAAACTGTAATTCGGCATGGGTATATAAATCAATCTCGCCGACAAAACAATACAATAAAATCTTGTTTTTTTTTTTATTAGGGTACCTCCGTTACACCTAAAGCGGATGTACGTTTTTTTCTCGTTAAACCCATGGTGTGGGGTATCGTTGGATAGCTCGTTCAAAAATATTATAGGTTTTCTAAAACTATTTTTCAAATAATCACAGTTAATTAAATTTTGGGCCTATAATTAAACAATCTTATATGTGTGCAAAAATAATCAGTTTTGATTAGTTTGCGAAATATTGGGCTTTAAAGCCCTAATTTTTGTTCGAGTCATGCGTCCCCCCCCCCGCCGGCTAAATGGCTACTACTGGGGATGTGAAAAATTCGTGGTAGTAGTACATATAATGAATTTAAAAGCAAAACTATCACGGACAAGTAGGCTTAAGTAGTTACCGAGTAATAGTCAACCAACTTAATGTGTACTTGCAAAGGCCAATTTTCGTACAATTTCGGCTGACGCAACCGCACCGCACGTCGATGTAACTAAGACAGACAGGCAAACTACGAAACCCTACACTGCGCGTGGCCCGACACGCACTTGGCCGATTTTTTATATATACAACGAAGTTAATTAACGCGGGTACGTCAAAAATAACATTGGACTACAGAGCGCCGCGAGGGGCATTATAGTTAGAGGGCAAGACTGCTGGCGGGTTAAAGAAAAAAAGAGACCGACTGGATGAAGCAATGGTTGGCGCTGGATTTATAATCTGACTACTCGAATAAATAAATATTACCAATAAGAGAATAAGTTGTTTTTATTAATGGTTAAAGATAGAACTACCCCGGACGATCGGTAGCTATCTATCTACTGTTAGTATTATTAACATGTTTATTGTGTCGTCAAAAAGACCAAAAGACGAGTTTTTCTATCGTTAATGCAAGGAACCGCTGTTACGTACATATTAACAACGTCACGGCCTGTCAATAAAACCAGTCAGACTTTCATTGACAGAATTATAAGTGGATTCATGTCCGTTCCCAATAACAAAACATCCGTAATCAGTATCAGGGATGTCCCTTGATATTTTTTTATGTTTCAAGTCGCCCTCTTTCTCAGGAATTCACGATCGCTCTAGTAAGCCGATTGGACCGGCGCCACGCCAAAATCTGTCCATGAATGTTAAACTGTAAAGTTTAAACATGGCGCTCGCAGTCAAGATAGGAGCGTCGTCTCGTTCTGTCGAACGGTGTCAGCCAGTGACGGACGCTCTATCTTGTCACTTATCGTGTGATAAGGCCGACCATGATACGGGGCCTGTTCGTTTGTTGCTGTGGGTCGAATGTGAACTGAAGATGAATATTGAACCAGTTAATTCAACTGATTGAGCTGATGTTTTGGGTACGAGTATAAGTATAGTTTGAAGGACAATTCAATATTATTGTACGATCGAGCTGATCTGATGATGGAGACCGAAGGTGTCCCTGGGAATTAAGCATTTAACTGACGTAATGTTGAGTTTGGGCACGTCAGAATCGTTTCAATAAGTAGTTGATGATGTATACAGAAAAGTACAGTTAATAAAAGCTTGCACCAAAACTGAAATTTTTGACAGAAACTAATGGATAGTATTTCCATTTGGTAAAAGTTCTTAATCGGCAATAAACTTAAATTAGGCGTAGGTAACATATTATGCTTTAAAATAACTGAGCTACTCTGAGCTCGACTCGTGGCGACGAATCTTTCAATCCCTCCCTAAAATGTCATTAAGAGTGCACGCCCACGGTAGCTCAGTTGGTTAAGAGCAATGGACGGATTCCAGGGGTCGCGAGCTCAACTCCAGCTCGTGGCGAATATTTTTTTTCACTTTGATCGAAGTGTAGAATTTCGTTAGCAGACTGCTACAGGCTGCTCAGAGAGTGGCAGTTATATAATTAGCGAAGTTCTAAAGGTAACCTATTTTTAGGTAACATCTTAGTCGGTAACCGATAACAGTTAAGTAGGGTAAATTGCCAATAACTGGCCACCGATCAATAACTGGCCACCTCATGCTAAAAATTAAATGTATTCAGCTATAATACTATAAGATGTTAATTACTGGCCACCCTTCAATAACTGGCCACGTTATACTAAATTGAATTCTGTATTTGGTCTGTAAAACTGTTTCACTCTTTACAATACAATACTAAAATACTTCATTACAAACAAAACAATGGTAGTAAAATAACCCTCCTCTCCTTCGGCAGTCGGGTAAAAAGTACAGAACGCAACGAATATAAGCAGAGACAAACAGCGTCTTTACGTAACATTTTGGGGCTAGGTTATTATTGTTATCATCTACCCCTCGAATACTTTCAAGCTATGTAAATCCATACATAATACTAGTACCCATTTACCGTTACATCGGTGAACACGCGCTATTAAGCGGATAATCCTTCATTGTTTACGCAAAACAATGGAATATGGTATATGTACGAGTATAATATATTCGTACACACGTGTATCGAAGCCTATTGGGGACTGTCGCTTCATAAAGACAAAGGCCTAAGTCTCTGTTTGGCCCTATGGTTGACTGGTAGAGAATGCCTTGAGGCATTAAGTCCGCCTTATGCACTTATTTGTTCAGCGCAATAAAGTTGAAACAAATAATTAAAGGCAATGAATACTATACCGATTCCAAACCTATACGGTTAAATTTCGATCTTAGTGGAAAATTGAAAAAATATTCACCCCGAGCGGGATTTGAACCCACAACCTCAATACAATACGGTCAGTCAATACGGTTAGTCTTATACACCTTGATTTTTGGTAACTTCTAACTGACGCCTGTTCGCAGATTCACTTTAATTGGATGGATACAATATCTTATTCAATGTTCAATTACTTTCACATTTCAACATTTAAAAGTTGAAATTTTTAATATAAGCATATTCTGAATTACTAAAAGGCCTGTCTAGACAAAGCTTTATGGAGTTGATATAACGTAGCGAGGCATGGGAATGGGAATAGTAATGAATTATCGATACGGGCCGAAAGAACTAACTGCCTATACGTCCTAGTGTGCGACTTAATCATGCTATGAGATCAAAAATTTGGTATTAAGGTGTCAACCGTTGGTAATTTACCTTAGTTTGTATGCCCTGTATTTGATTCATGTATAATATTGAAGTGTGCAATAAAGAGTATTTGTATTGTATTGTATCTATTTGCACGAGCGAAATCGATCCTACGGCACAGTAAGAGAAGAGTGTGAAATACTGAATGGCCGACTAGTCATACTCAACCTTTTTTTCTACGAGGGCCGCAAACACATTTTCGCTTTTTAAGGAGCCCCGGGCCGCAAGGTGAGCTATCATCATTTCTATTCATTTCCTAAAAGTTGGTATCCAAAGGTTATCTCGAAGAGATCGCTCATTCGCGGTAAGGCTGCATGTTGTTTACTTCTACTTTTAATCATATTTTTTATATATTTTAACAGTTTTTATCGGCGACTCCCACACTAGGCTAAGCCTGTATCGTGGGAATCAGAAACATTTAGGGTTACCATAAACATAAACATAGCGGCTTAAGAACAAAAATGTACATGCATAACTATAAAATATTAAACTAAAGGTTTACAATTAAAAACCTACGCAATAACATGACAGTTTCTAACAAATAAATGTTAGAACAGGTGTTCATTAAAAACTATATTTCACTGCCTGTAAGTGTGTGTAAATGATTTGGTGTGGAGTGTGGTGTGTGAGAGTGTTATGATGTGGATGTGGGACATGTGGGTGTAGAAGTGATAGTAGACAATGGACAAATTTGGCCTGGCGAGAAGTCACTTTTAGGAGAGCTACTTAGGAAACAAAGCTTCGACCACGATTCTAGGACAGCATATCCTCAGCTTCCTTGTAGGTCAATGGCAGTAAAAACTTAAGCATTTGACTCTTAGCTTTAGCGAGGTGGTAGCGCTTCACATCACAAACTTTGAGCACAGCATTATAAACGCGTGGAAAAATAAACGACTTAAAGCGTCTAGCGAACCTACTGCGGACTCGAGGCACAGGAGCCCTAAACACGCGTTGCTGTAGCATATGTGGGTAGGACGTAGAGTTTATTACCATTTTATGCATGCAGACTGCAACCCGCCAGAGAAATAGTCTTCGAACGCTAAGTACACCTGCCTCCATAAACAAAGCGTCAGTAGAGAACCTTCTTGGTCTACGCAAGGAGACTTTTAACACAGCTCTTTGTGCTCTTTCTAAGGAGATTAGAGTAGACTTACAGCAACCTCCCCAGGCCAGGATGCAATAATTAAGTACTGGCTGACACAAAGCTAAGTAAACCAATTTAAGCAAATGTTTATCAGCGACATCTCGCAGGAGTCTCATTGTGTAGATCAATTTGCGGACTCTGGCAACAGCTGCTGCAATGTGCTTTTTGAAATTTAGATTTTCATCTAAGTTGACGCCGAGATATTTAATGCACTCTGCTCTCTGTATGCAGACGCAAGTACATTTGGTATTGTTATAACTCTGGGGATTAACACAGTTTGACGCGTGAATTTTTAGGCTGTTAATGAGGACAGGAGGACGCGACCGAGCAGTTTTATGGAAACACAAAAACTGGGTTTTGTCTGCGTTTAAAGTCAGGAGGTTACGTTCCAGCCAAGAGGCAATTCTTCGCATGCCCGATTCAGCTGCTGCTTGTGCGTCCATCCACGAGTTGCCATAAAACAGTACTGCCGTGTCATCTGCGTAACACAGGATTTCACATTCGCTAAGTCCAAGAGACATAATCTCGTTAATGTAGATGGTAAATAGCGTAGGGCCTAGGATGCTGCCCTGTGGTACTCCAAAAGAGACAGGTTTAAGGTCACTAAAAAGCTCATTTACCCTTACCCGTTGGTTTCTGTTCTGTAGGTAGCTCGAAAACCAGTCAAGCGCCAAACCACGAATGCCAAGTCGCTCTAGTTTTGTGAGAAGGATGGGGATCGATACCGTGTCAAATGCCTTTGCTAAATCCAGAAAGATACCGACACAGCAACGCTCATTGTCGAGATGGGACGCAACGGCATCTGTCACAAACATTACAGCCTCCTCAGTTGACTTACCTTGGCGGAAGCCATACTGACGGTCTGATAGGAGTTTATTTGATTCCAAATAACGGACCAGCCGTTTATTTATTACTCGTTCCAGGAGTTTAGAGAAAGTTCCAAGTAGAGATATGGGACGGTAATTATTTGGGATGTCCGATTGGCCGCCTTTATGAATTGGAATTACCGTAGCTGTCTTCCAAGCCTGTGGAAAGGTGCCCGTTGATTTTACATCTTGTATTCTGTATTTATCGATATACATATGTATAATCGGAAGTCGATAAACGAGTAGTCCCTATGACAGCTCAAAAGTGCTACGAGAATTCCGGGCTCTGAATTGATGGGTCATGATGTCCGATTGTGTGGCCCAGCCTTAAGAGCCACGAATAAGTGCGAACGAGACAGTAGTGAACTACAGGACTTAAAGATCGAACTAGTTCCCTTAACCGATCGAACGTGATCGGAGTTTCGTTCAATGACCGAGAGGGCGCAACTCTAAAGGTTGACTCTCTAAGGAATTGTAGTTATTAAATTAAGTATATATTTTAATATGAAAAGTCTCGTGATGGAATCAGAAAATTCAATATTCATTTAATCTACTTATCAAAGTAATAATAATGTGTTCGTCAACGATAATGCAGCCTGCATTTTAATGCCCTGTCATAATTACCAGTGTGGTACGAGTTGGGGTTAATATACCCGCGACCTCCATATGTAGAGTCGCTTGCCTAACCACTTGGCTACAGTGGCTCCATAACTACCACAATGTGATATTAAATAACTCACAATTTAAGGTGGTTTTGATCAGAAATTTCGCAGAGTAATTACGGTATCATTTATCAAGGTGTTGTGGGACTTGTGGGCATTCTTTCTGGATACGGGCGTACGCAACACATAGACGATTAGACATTTAATATGTCAACCTTGGCATTCACCGACGCGCCTCTCTCACTCGTCTCTGTGACAAAGTATGCATTCAAATGGATGAATGTAATAATGTTGACTACATTCACGAGTACGCCACATAGTTTCCGCTTGGTCGTGGTTGGATCGGCCTGCGGATGCATTATATTCCAATGGGCTTCGCGCCTGGTGGCGTGGTCTATAAAACGTTGAATTTTGACATTCACGATCATGTCGAGTTATCTCTTTCTGAGTCAAGATGTTTCTTTCGGATGGTGTACTGGGCCAGTACTACTGGCGCGATGGGATATCTCCCTATCTAACTATTTTGGCATGGCGTTATTCGGGTCGTTGGCACGGTCGTGAAATTGCGCAGTAAATATTGATGATGAGTTCCTCAAGTAAATTGGTCGTATGCAACATACCCAGATATATCTCAGTGGTCGTGGTAGCGAAGGCAAAGATGAAGGAGGCGAGGATCTTGCTGGCGCAGGATATGATGCCCACAACCGTGTCGTCCAGCTTCATGAAGTCGCTGAAGATGCTGATCGAGAACAGCGTCCCTAAACCACACAATTCATATATATTAGTGTTGGGACCGATGGTTGTTGGAGCGGAAAGGTTCTCGAGAGGCGACCATGTACTGGAAGGCGCAGCGCGGGTAGACCCCCCCCCCAAGGAGGACTGATGACCTGTAACGTCGCGGAGTCCGCTGGATGCGGGCAGAACCGGTCATTGTGGCACTCTTTGGAGGAGGCATATATCCAGCAGTGTGCGTATTTCGGCTGATATGATGATGATGAGTGTTGGAACTGACATGCAGAATAAGTTCCTCACAAAACTTAAATTTCTAGTACAAGCTTTTGTTGTCAACTGTACATCGTGGAGAAGGCTTTAATGAGGCCAAACACGATGGGTTTATCTAGTGTATCAGTTGCTATCCCCACTTTCTGTCTCCATTAGCTTGGTGGTGCCATGTATTTAAAACATTCAACTTATGATTCAAGATAGAATATTGTGTTGTCACCAAACTTTCATGAGTATGCAACATTTCAGCTCAATCGGTTGATGATAACTGCTTTCAAATTCAGTTGCAAGATAACCCTCTCGTACTAACGAACTAATAAGGCAAGTAACATAAAGCTTGTAAAAAGTAGGAGGTTGGTTATGAACACAGCAGAATACCATCTCTCTCAAATTTGAAGCAGTCCAAATCAGATAGTTTGATAGAAATTGAATTTGCATTGGGGTTTCATTGGCACCATTATTAATTTCAACATCAAACTTTAATAAAAGAAAAAAATGTGTACCTATGTAAGCCTCAAAAAACATAAGATAAAAAGAACACAGATTTTTTATGTGGCCCATAACCTTTTGATTATGCGTACGACGTACCCACTAAGTTGGTGATGATGCTGTAAGTGCAGAACATACTGAACTGCACTTCGTCCCAGTTGAATCGGTACCGCATGAACAGGTACAACACGTTCATTTCACCTGCCAAAAGAAAATCATTGATAAATAAATAAATATTAGAGACCAGTTCTCTTCAGTGATTCCCTCATTCATGAGTGATCGCTCTTACATTTCGAAGCTCTGAAGATTTGTCATCGGTCTCGATACATGGTTGCATTCAATGCTTGATGGAATTAGGGGACAATAAATCTCTCTCCACATCACAATCTCCACAAATTGAACTAGTCCCATAGTAAGTGGAAAAGCGGTCGATATCACGACAGCAGGCAACACGACCTGGATGTGCCGAGGCACCGTCTTGCGAAAGCGGCTAATAGTCTGCACGTTTTGGGTCCGCAAATATATAATAAAATCCCTGCTACCATTAAATGTAGCAAGACGCGCTTAGGTTTTACCCTAAAACTAAAATCACTCCTATTACAAAAGGCCTACTATTCCGTTTCTGAATTCCTATCTGAATGAAATTAAAAAACATCGTTAATATGTATAATTGTGTGTTAGTGTCCATTAGTGCCGAATTTTTTAATTTAATTTATTTTTTTAAATTTTATTGTTTTGAATTTTTAATTGTAGATATTAATTTTTATTGACGTAAATTAATTTATATGAATTCTTATGGTTTATTGTAAGACTTATATGACTATCTGTACCTACATATTAGCATATTACTACCGTTCTCTATATTGACAATGTATAACCAATACTGAATAAATAATATGAATATGAATAATCCCAGTAAGGGTTCCGTTACGGATGCTAGGCTATGATATATTTAAAAGATACTCAAATACAGTGAAGGCATCCAAGACTCGGAAACAGAAACAAACATGAATGCTCTTCACTCATTTATTTGCCCTTACCGGGATTCGAACCCAAGCCCGTTTTTCAGTTTTATCAGTCGTACGCTCTTAATACGGGTAAACATTACCGTATAGCGTTCCGAATATGACACAGACGACGATTATGAGCAGTGAGACGCGCAGCTACCGCCGCGAGCCACTGCGGAACGTCACCGTGATCGTGAGCGTCTCGCGCACGTGCTGCGCGTCGAAGACCGAGCACCTAGCTGTGGCTACACCGTTGTCTCATCGTTATCATACCAACCAAGGTCCGTCCGTACCGTCAAACTCTCTCTTCTAATAGTCGCTGCACTTGGATGACGACGTACCTAAACCGCAGTTTCTAGCATGCAGAAACTCTAGAACCTCCTAGAACTTGTAGTCTCTCATCAGCAATCTAAGAGCATGTTTTGGCGACTAGTATTTTATTTATATTGAAAACATGTTAACATGACATTACAGTAAAACCAATGCGTCATGAAACGATACTAAAACACATAATTACATTGGAACAGTTTATTTCCTGTCATCAATTTCCTTGCAGAAGCTCAGACATTCACCGCACGCATACATCCATCGCCACGCAAGTAAGTGACACTGTTCCGGTGCTGATGCCAAGTGCGCGTTGAGTTGTGGGACAGCGCGGATCAGCGCCGAGCTCCTGTGTGACACAGGGCCCGCTTTCGGCACCACCAATACCACAACTCCCTCCTAGCAGCAGTGTCTCCTATGGGTTAGTTAATACGGATATGTGTCTCACCGTGTAGTGGTCCGAATATGACACAGACGACGACTATGAGCAGCGAGACGCGCAGCCACCGCTGCCGCGAGCCGTTCCGGAACGCCACCGTGAGCGTCTCGCGCACGTGCCGCGCGTCGAAGACCGAGCACCTAGCTGTGGCTACACCGTTGTCTCATCGTTATCATACCAACCAAGGTCCGTCCGCACCGTCAAACTGCCTCTTCTAATCGTTAAGCTAAGACAGCACACAACATCCATCGCCACGCAAGTAAGTCACACTGCGGTGCTGATGCCAAGTGCGCGTTGAGTTGTGAGACAGCGCGGATCAGCGCCGAGTTCCTACGTGACACAGGGCGCAGTGTTACCTATGGGTTAGTTGATACGGATATGTGTCTCACCGTGTAGCGGTCCAAATATGACACAGACGACGACTATGAGCAGCGAGACGCGCAGCCGCCGCCGCCGCGAGCCGCTCCGGAACGCCACCGTGAGCGTCTCGCGCACGTGCCGCGCGTCGAAGAAGGAGCACACCCAGCCACGGCAGCCCACAGGCGTTTCCTAAAGGTAATAGAAAGATTCATCATCTTCCAAGCGTTATTGCCCTTAAAGAGCCCAGGATCCGCTTGGCACCTAATCCAAAGATCTAGCATAGGAACTAAACGAAAGCGACTGCCATCTGACCTCCCAACCCAGAGGGTAAACTAGATCATATTGGGATTAGACCGGTTTCCTCACGATGTTTTCTTTCACCGAAAAGCTAACAGTAAATATTCCGCACATAATATATAAATAATCAATCAGCCTATATAAGTCCCACTGCTGGGCACAGGCCTCCTCTCACGGATGAGAGGGAACGGGCAGTAGTCCCCACGCTGGCCCAGTGCGGGTTGGGGACTTCACATACACCTTTGAATTTCTTCGTGGATGTATGCAGGTTTCCTTACGATGTTTTTCCTTCACCGAAAGGCTAACGGTAAATATCAAATGATATTCCGTAGGTACAGAAGTTCCAAAAAACTCATTGGTACGAGCCGGGATTCGAATCCACGGCCGCCGCTTGACAGCACCGTAGCTTACAGCTGCATGCCTGAACCACTAGGCTACCATAGCTTAATTAGTAATTAATAAGTTTATTGCAAAAATACACTCTTTGATAAAGATTCAAGTCAATCTGAGCATAGGCAATGCATGATAATTGGTTTGCCTTGCGATACTCGATGGCTCACCACCACACTAGTCCGTATGAAAATACTTTTTTA
Source organism: Epinotia ramella (assembly GCA_947578815.1). Lineage (NCBI taxonomy): Eukaryota > Metazoa > Arthropoda > Insecta > Lepidoptera > Tortricidae > Epinotia > Epinotia ramella. Next base: position 2,577,310 of record OX388207.1, read on the forward strand.
AATTCTTTGGTTCACTCACTACGCTCATGATTTAATTATAGTGGTCAAATAAGAACTCGCAGCATATAGCAACTTTGCTCTCTTGCTGCGCAAATAACTACCTTTTACGATAATAAATTGGAATTGAAATTGTCCCTTTTTTTTAGTCATCCTCCTAGCGTTATTCCCGGTTGTGCTCTAAAGACGTCCAGGGGTCCGCTTGACTTGACACCTAATTCCAAGGTTTGGCATAGGCACTAGGTTTACGAAACCGACTGCCATGTGACCTTCCAGCCCAGAGGAAAAACTCGACCTTATTGGGATTAGACCGGTTTCCTCACGATGTTTTCCTTCACCGAAAAGCTAACGGTAAATATTCTGTACATAAGTTCGGAAAAACTCATGGTATGGTTATAATGGTGCAATTTCATTGGTCGATAAGTCGATATACGGCATACGGGGACTCCCCGCTGGCACGCGTTCCAGAAATCTTTCGTACCCCGCATGCGGGCCCTATCGACTAATGAAAACGTTTCCCCGAATGCGGGCCCTGTGGCACGCGTTCCAGAAATCTCTCGTACCCCGCATGCGGGCCCCATCGACTAATGAAATTGCCCATTATTAAATACGTTAAGTATTTGCCATAACAATAGTCCTAAGCTTTGTTATTACAATCAAAAAAATAACTGTCACTGTCATATCAAAATCCGAATAATTATATTCTACAATCTAAAAATAAAGCAGAAACACAAGCAGGCCATTTGAGTTCCTTAAGTAAAAGCTTAAAGCAAAATCCCTTTTAGAATTGTTTACTCAGTATTCTAGAGATACACTGTCCTTGTTGAGAAAGGTCAACATTTATAGAAAACTCACTCCAAACGGTCTATTTGCCTCAATGTATTGATTGATATTAGTGTGACATTTGTCATCAACACTATTAGCCTAGCTATAGTAGCCTACCTGCCCGGTCGCACCGATTGTTCTGGTTTACCCACGTTAACTAGTATCATTGAGTGGTTAGTTATTCTAAGGCAAGGCATTGTGCAGCCTTCCGCGGAAACAAAGACAATTTTCTCCTTAATAATTGAGACTTTATTGGTGGATGTATGGGTGGACTGGATATTTTGAACTCAATTATACTTAATCTTACAAATATAGGAACTCAGTTAATTTAAATGCATTAGAATTAATACTAACAATTACACGGTTCAACTCACGTATTCTATGTCACTACGGGCGACATGTTTCGAACTCTTCGGGAGTTCTTCTTCAGGATGAGTGTTTTCGCGGCGGTGTCGCTTGTATGCTTGTTGCATTTCATTCGTTTCGACAAGGCGAAATTGCTGGTACGGGAGAAAGGTTATGTGCCACGCAAGATTCGCGAGGCGATTGAAATTGGGCGCCGCCCAAATTTTAATCGTGATGGTGGCTGGATGTTACCGCCAGCATGGAAAACTATCATTCCTAAATTGAAGTGGACAGTGTGTTGTGACAACCCCGTGGACACAGTGAGTTCAGTGTGCGTGTCGTCTATCGGAGGAGATGACCTCCTGCCGCAATCTCACTCAACTACTCCAGCGCTAGACTGCCCCCCTCCCCCCGCCCTGTCGGCGCGTGCTTCACGCGCCGCTCGGCGTGCGGAGCGAGCTCGGGCAGTGATACAAGCGACACCGCCGCGAAAACACTCATCCTGAAGAAGAACTCCCGAAGAGTTCGAAACATGTCGCCCGTAGTGACATAGAATACGTGAGTTGAACCGTGTAATTGTTAGTATTATTTCAACATGTCTCACGAAAGTTTAAATTCGAGCATTAGAATTAATTTCCTAAAAAATGGTCACATTGTACGCAAAGATCTTTTGTAGAAGGAGATATAAAATAGTAATAATTATTATAAAAAAGGAAAATCACACGAGTCGTGACCTTTATTTTGTTCAAAGAGTAAGTTTTGCCATTAAGCGTGGCAATGCAGCCAGCTTTCTAGTTTTAACGTTTTAATTTATAGTTTTCATCTTCATAAGTTAAGTTGCTGTTTCAATGGTTGTAAGTATTTACTATTTTAATTATTGTGTAATAAATGTAAATTACTAATATGTATTGAAAGCTAGGTACAGTTGCAGTTTTTAATATAATTTTCGAGCCGCTAGACTCTAACTTGGGTACTTTACACACAGTACATTTATGTCTAGTAAATAATTAACAGTAGACTTAACTTATAAATAGTTTCTTTCATTAAATAAAGTGGTGACTAATTGAACGCTTCCGTGGTTTGGATAACCAGAGGCGTCTCTAGCCCATGAAGCGCCCGTGTGCAAACATTACTCTAGCGCCCCCTAATAAGCGCGCGGTCAAAATGGAACGGTAGCGGGCGGCGCTCGGCGCCCCCTAGGACCGCTGCGCCCGTGTGCAACGCACACTCTGCACCATAGGTAAAGACGCCTCTGTGGATAACACGTTAAGCTGTCAATGCCGGTTGTCTTTTGGCGTTATCAGAACCTCTAACAATCATACCAAAAACAATAATGTCAACAAGAGAGTCTGATGTCTATCCTCTTTGGTTTGAAAAGCGAAATGGCAGTCACTTACGCAAAAATGACTCTTAGTGACTATGCCAATACTTAAGGTTAAGTCAAGCGGACAGAAACCGGAATATCCCTGAGATAAGGAGGGTGAGGTGAAATTACGATCAAATCCAGGCGAGGCAAGCCCAACATCTCAGAACGATGTAACATGAGTATGAAATATCACATGAATACGTCAAGTCAAACAGACCTCCAGTTTCACCCCAACATTGTTTATCAGTACCTATAGTTCTCGCAAAGTGGCAGTTCGCGTACAGCGCACAATCCGACAATGATCCGCTATTTATGTCCCCAACACAATGCGTTAATCGTTAAAAGAGGCTGGCGTTCTGGTCATTTCCCGGCCTAGGCCATAACGTAGGGTTGAAGGATATTATAGTTAACACATTTTACTACTTTATTTGGACAGAAATAAATGAGACCCTGTGTATTACCCGCAGTAAAAGTCTATGTTCAATGATGTTAATTTAAAATATTGGTGTCTCGTTGTAAAGGTGAGTATGCAACAGAGCGGGGCGGTATGCGAGGAAAAAAAACCACCAATAGGCGTGATCGAGGCTAGCAAGCTGAAATTTACGGTGATACGGCGAAAAAGGGGTTTACCCTTTTTTCACCGACAAACTATTCATCGAATAAATGTATCGCCGAGTTTTCATTTTAACGAAAACATATTTTTTTTCAGAAATAGTAAACTTTTCAGGATTTTTATAAAACAAACCTAACCTAACCTAATGGATTCAAAATTGTACCGGGACCGGCATCGAAGTCAAAGTTGGTGCTGAGGATACCCATAGGGGGACTCCCAGCTAAACCGCGCTCTTCAGGAGCGGGGGCCCCCGCGGAGGGGAAGGACATAGGGGTAGTATCGGTGGAAAAGGGAGTCGTAAGGAATGCCTCGGTGGAGCCGGGGCTGGGGTCGGGGTCTTTGCCTCCCACTGATGGGGTGGCAGCAGAGGGAGAGCGTTCTCCTACCCCACCGTGCATGGATGAGGCCACACTTACGGACCCCGAACCCCCCTCCGGCACGGTTATCCACCAGCACGAGATAGCTGACCCTGAAAGGGATACACACCACCCTGACGAGGAACTGCCGGACCTGACCACACCACCGGCTGCATCAACACCATCGAGACCAGAGTTCGAGCCTCCCCGCCACAGGGCGGGGTCAACGTCGAAGTCGGAATCGGCCCTACTCCGGATACAGACTCAGGTCAGAGTGGCGAGGGAGGTCGAGGTGGCTGCGCGCGCGCAGATCTCGCCCCCGGACTTCGAGGAACGGAGGGGGCCGGGCGACAGCTTTGACGACCGCTCTGTCTGTTCGGTGGGAATGGGTATTTCAGGGACCGGTCTGATCAATGAACTTCCTCAGAGGGCCAACCTCATCCTACAAAAGACAAAGGAGGCACTGGAGTCCTGCAACAATATAAAAAAGACAATCAGGGACGAGGCTGTGGATTCACTCCACCTGCTCTATGAGATGATCCTGAGGCTGGCGGACTCCAGGGCTCGCCATATTACGGAACTCCAGAGGGAGAAAATGGCGCACAAAAGGAGGTTAGTGGGGATGGCAGGAGCACACTCCAGGGCGCTTAAAGAGGCAATGGACGTGGCCTCGTCTGCCAACGCAGAGAACTCGGAGACGCTAAAGGCGGTGGTCAGGGAACTTGCGGCCCAAAGAACCATTCTGATATCGGACATTGGAGACCCACTCGAGCGCCTGAACTCTGCGTTGGTGGACAGAGCGGCGCAAAGAGCAGAGCCCGGGGAAAAACGGAAACAGGGGTTGGCGACCGACGATATTCAGAGCGTCGGCCGTAGGCTTGACGAGATTAAGGCTATGCTGACCAGGACCCTGGGGGAGACGGGTGCAGTGGCTGGGGAGGAGCTGCGGCTGGAGGTCAACAAACTAAGGCAGGATATTAAGGAGGCGACAAATTCTTCGGCGGGCCTCCGCGACCAGATCGAGTCGGCTGTGGTATCTAGCAGCAGTGCTGCATCGAGTGTAACGCGAGTAGTAGAGGGAATGGCGGCTCTTCTGGATAACACAAAAACGCTGACTGTAAGTCTGAATGGGGTGGCCAGGCAGGAACATTGCGGCGACCTCAGCAGAAAACTAGAAGAGGTCAAGGGGCAGGTAGAGAATGAGAGTGGAAAGATCCAAACAAAGATGGACAAAGGATTCGCCGCAATTGAGGAAGACGTCCAGATGGCCGTCGCCACCCGACCCGCTGGCACAAATCTGATGATGGAGTTGAATGTCAACGAAGACGACGCGGGCGAGTCGGTGGCGGGGAACCTTCGGGAGACCGGATCGCCAAAGAGACGAGCGAACGGGCGGAAGGATTCGGTGGGGTCCGCTCGGGGTGGGAAGCCGGGGCGACGCTCAGTATGGAGAAGGGCTGGCGGAGAAGCCGCTAAGGAGCCTCCGAAACCGTGGTTCCCAGTTACGCTGGAGTCGGACGATCCTGGACTCACTAGCGCCACGGTAATCCAGCGGGTTAAGGATAACATAGACGTGACCGAACTGGGAATCGGGGTGGAGTACGTGAGGAGCCTCAGAAGACAGAAGGCGGCCATTGGCCTTGGAAATGAGAGGGATAGGGCCACCCTAATTGAGGCGATAAGACAAAAGTGCCCAGACATTAAAACCACACTACCACCCGAAGGCCTCAGATACGCCTGGTGGGCGTAGTGAGGGGCCCAGATACCGGGGGCCATGGCCAAGCAGAACGCAGCTATCCTTAACGGGCTGGAAGACATAGAGGGACGGATCCGGGTTAGCAGGAGGACCAAGGGCAGAATACCGGAAACTACAAACGTAGTAATCGAGACTGATGCCGAGATTTGGGCCCGCCTTCGAGACAAGAGGGTAAGGCTGGGCTACCAGTTGGTGCCGGCGTTCGATCAGTCCCCGGTGATCCAATGCTACGCATGCCTCCGTTTTGGGCATTACGCGAGGGACTGCACCCACCAGCAGACTTGTGGCTTCTGCGGTGAGGGCCACGACACAAAGGAATGCCCAGGGCGGGGTTTGCAGCCGAAGTGCTCGAACTGCATAAGACTTGGGAGGGACCTGGAGGAGGCAGACCATCCGGCCTTTAGTGGCGAGTGCCCAGAGTGGAGAAAGTGGGACCGGTTAGCTAGATCCCAGGTCAGGTATTGTTAAGGGCACCAATATGGGTAATCAAGGGCAAAATAATACTGCTAGGCCGAAGACTCTGGAGTTCCTCCAAGTCAACTTGGGAAGAGAATTCGCAGCCACGCAGGAGTGTATCAGGGAGGCTGAGGCTACGGACGCCGGAGTCCTGCTGCTCCAGGAGCCCTATATTGGAGCAAAGGGCCACCTTACAGCCGCACACAGAGTCATACAGCAAACCAGAGGGGATGGACCTGTAAAAGCGGCTGTGGTGGTTTTGGACCCTACCATTGGAGTTCTGGTGGACCCTACCCACCTGACCAAGAACGTCAGCGCGGTCACGCTTCAGCTGGGGGGCGCAAAGATAGCCGTGGCCAGTATTTACTGCGAGGGGAACCGCCCACTGGACACCTATCTCAGGAGCCTGAAGCGGATCCAGAATTCGGTAGGCGATGTGCCGCTGCTGGTAGGTGGGGATGTCAATGCATCGAGCCACTGGTGGGGTTGCAAGACGGAGGATGAAAGAGGAGCGGAGATCGTTAACTTCTGTTCCAAATCCGGGTACAACTTCCTGAACAGAGGTGCGACTCCGACTTTCTACACGCACAGGGGGGGCAAGCTTTTCTCAAGTATCGTGGATGTTACTGTCTGCTCCGACGAACTCCTGAGCAGGATGACGGGTTGGCGAGTGGTCACGGGACACGGGCCTAACGGACCACAGGCGAATCGGCTATGGGTTGGTCCGGGGAAACGTGCCGCCCCACGTAAGTAGCTCCACTCGGGAGTACGACACGAGCAAGGCGGAATGGGAGGACTTCTCGGCATCCCTGAAGCGAATACTGGGGATAAAGCAGCTGACTCTCGGGACGATTGCAACCTTAAGAGACCGTGGAAAGTTGGAGGAGGCGGCTGAGGACCTGACTGAGTCTATAAGGGACGCTTGTATAAACACCATTCCACTTATAAGGACCAACACCAAGCCCAAAAAACTCGCCTGGTGGACGAAGGAGTTGTCCGAGTCCGGATCTCGAGGGCAAACCCGGCCCGCAAGCAGTTGGCATACGCCGAGTACATGAAGGCTCGGGAGCACTATAGGGAGGAGCTGGAGAAGACGGTAACCACCAGCTGGAAAACCTTTTGTTCCCAGCAGAGTCACGAGGACATGTGGAAGACCTCCTACCGCGTCGTCAAAAAGTGCCTTGCGAGGGACGCCAGCCTGGACTGCCTCCTGAAATCGCCCGCTGATGGCCAGGTACTCGGACCGATCCAGTCTGCCCAGCTGCTCACGGATACGTTCTTCCCGAAGGACGATGTGAGCCAGGACGACGAGTGGCACAGATCGGTCCGAGAGGAAGCGGAGGCGATTAAGAGGGAGACCAGGAACCCGGCAGTACCAGCACAGTTTATGCCCTTTACGACGGAAGAAGCGGAGGAGGTCTTTAGAAGGATGAACCCAGCAAAGGCTCCGGGAAGGGATGGGATAACCTCCGACATAGGGCATAGGGCTTTCCTTACGAGCCCAGTAGTGCTGGAACTTTATAACAAGTGTCTTTACCTGGCCTACTTCCCGAAGTGCTGGAAGAAGGCCTGGATAAGGGTTATCCCCAAGCCGGCAAAGGAGGACTATGCCGTTCCCAAGGCCTACCGTCCTATCGGGCTGCTCCCTATACTGGGAAAGGTCCTGGAGAAGCTTGTTTTCAACAGGATCACTTGGGAGCTGTCCAGGGGAACCGGACTGAGCCCGCGCCAGTATGGGTTCACGGCGCAAAGGAGTACGGAGGATGCACTATACGACTCCATCACATACGTGAGAGAGGGCCTGAAGCGAAAGGAGATAACGGCCCTGGTCTCCTTGGACATTGAGGGAGCCTTCGATGGTGCATGGTGGCCGGTAATTATCAAGCAGCTCCGACAGCACTGCGCCGACGACTGGCTAGTGGGAGTTGTGTGCAGTTACCTGGAGGACAGGCAGGTGACTCTCAATTACTTGGGAGAATCTGTTGTGGCCCAGACGGATAGAGGATGCGTCCAAGGGTCGATAGGAGGCCCGATGCTTTGGAACTTGCAGCTGGACCCACTGCTAGTCGAGTCCGAGGGAGGGGATACCCAGCTGCAGGCCTTCGCGGACGACATCCTCATAATGGCGAGCGCAAGAACCACCGCGGAGCTAAACGAACGCGTCAATAGGGCCCTGGCGATGGTCGCTGCTTGGGGTGTCAGGCATAAGCTGAAATTCGCCCCACACAAAACACAGGCAGTGATCATCACCAAGAAGCTGAAGTATGACGAGCCCTCCTTCAGCATCATGGGCAAACCGGTGGCCCTATCGCAGAGCGTTAAGCTGTTGGGGCTGACAATTGACGAGAATTTAGGGTTTGGTCCCCACCTGGACAACGTCACCACGAAGGCGCTCAACCTGTTCAAGGTGGTGTCAAGAATGGCCAAAGCCCAGTGGGGACTAAACCCTGAGATTCTGAGGACAATCTTCTTCACCGTGGTGGAGCCCACAATTTTGTACGCAGCTGGGGCCTGGGGGGACGTCGCGGGAAGGGCCTACGCGAAGAAACGGCTGGATCGCGTCACCAGGGCTTTCGCGATCCGGATCTCGAGGGCCCACCGCACCGTGTCCCTAGTGTCAAGCGCGGTGATGGCACGTGTCCTGCCGTTGGACCTTAGACTGCGAGAACAGCTAAAACTGTATGAAATCAAGCGGGGTAAACCTCTCGCAGAGCTGCCCGGCAGATCACTCCAGATGAGGATCCACCCCTCGAGCCTCCCCCATCCAGCAGAGCGTAGACGGCTGCCGTTCGGCCTGGTGACGTCGCAGGAAGAGTGTGATGGAGTGGTTTCCCAGGGCGACGTTCCACAGGTTTTCACGGGCGGTAGCAAAATACAGGGCAGGGTGGGGTTGCACAGGGCCACGGACAGGTCACTAAAAAGCGGCAAGGCAGCCTACATATATAGTGACTCGAGGTCGGCGCTGCAATCGGTGTGCGATCCCCACTCCCTAAACCCTATCGCGCTCGAGACAAGGGAGCACATCCAGGCCGCGGAAGATAGGGGAAACCCCATCAGCCTGCACTGGATAAAAGCGCACGCGGGCCTGATGGGGAACGAAAGGGCGGATGAGCTGGCGAAGCAGGCTGCTCTTAAGAGCAAGAGGGCGCCTGTCTTTGATAAGTTCCCGATTACTTATGCGAAAAGGGCGATTAGGCAGGAAACCTTACTGATTTGGCAACAACGGTACCGGGAGGCCGAGACCGCCTCCGGGACAAAGCTCTTCTTCCAGGACGTAGGAGAGGCCAAATCAGTAATGGGAAAGATTAAGAACAGTAATGTTGTGTCGCAGCTTCTCACTGGTCACGGCGGCTTTAGGCAGTACCTCCACCGCTTCAAGCTGGTGGACGCCCCATACTGCGTATGTGATGACCAGTCAGAGGAGACTGTGGCACACATCCTGACGGAATGCCCGAGGTTCGGTAGTGAGAGATGGGATTTCGAGAGCGAAGTGGGTTTTGTGCTGGCCGGAGCCGGCCTGTCAAGGGCGATCACGGATGGCGCCTCTCGCGCGGCCTTCCTTAAATTCGCGGGGGGGATCATCCGCAAGGCAGCGAGAGCAAACGGGGCGACGTCTGTGTAGGAGGTCCCGGCGCCCCGACGTAGACCGCCGCCTGGAGCACAGCTACATGGGAACGGCCAGGGATGGTACCAGGGTATGCTGGTCAGTTGACTCTAGAATAGGAATTTTACAAAACAATCAACATGGGGGCGCTACCCGAAAACAGGTAAAGTATGCACCTATGCATTTCACCTCTGTGGGGAGAGGGGGGATCAAGTTGGTTACAATTTAAAAGACTAAACTGGCTGCAAACTATTTATTAAATTATGAAGTTAGATTTTTACCCCTACAGTATATTATTATTGTACAATTCATAATTAAATCATTGTTATTATATAAGGAGTTTTATTGTACAATCTTAGTTTTTATTATTTCCAAATTATAATGTGTTTTACCTATATTTTACAGTTCTATTATTTTATTATCAAATGTTTTAATTTTTGATTATATAATGTGTTATGAGGATTTTTATTGTACAATCTTAGTTTTAATTATTTCCAATTTATATTGAGTTTTACCTATATTTTACAGTTCTATTATTTTATTATCCAATATTTTATTTTTGATTATACATTGTGTTATGAGAAGTTTTATTGTACAATCTTATTCTTAATTATTTCCAATTTATAATGAGTTTTACCTATTTTTACAGTTTTATCCAATGTTTTAAATTCTTTTGATTATACACGGTGGAATTTAATCGGTGAACAGGAACCCATTTTTCTAATTCAGTAATCGATGGCGGTCACGTTTATGTAGTACTTAAGTGGAACCAAGTTTTTTTTTATCATAACTAATTTTTAAGTTGAAATTAAATTTTAATTAAAATTTATTGTCACCCTACTAATGGTTTAGTCTGAAAAGTTTAATACCTCTTTTCAAACTATCAGCCATAGAAACTTAAAACATAAATGAGCAATAAGCTGTCAATTTGTCATTGTCAAATTCATAACAAACGTCTGATCTGTCTAGTTTCCCGCCAAAGCCAGCAAGCACTTGACGTATGTACACTTACGAGTAACTTCCCTTCAATAAAAGTAGGGTGTCCATTTATTCAGTCAGTGTACATTTTACCGATGTTAATTAAGTGTGATTAATTAGATTGTGAGCTATATTGCACGAGATCTCACGTATTGGTTTCTGTGTAGATTGATAATTAAGATTTTTGGATTCCTGATCACCGATTAAATTCCACCGTGTATAATGTACTTTATTGAATATTCACAATAAAAGTTTTAATATTTTGCAATTTTATGATGAGGTTCCATATGTTTCTACAGTCTTAATTATCCAATGTTTTTATATTTTAATTGTATAGCCTCGCCAACCTCTACCTGTAGAGGTGTGTGTTCGTAGGGATACGGATTATTTTAAATCTAATTTAAATTCATTAATTTAAGAACTCCATTTGCATGCGGGAGATTGCATGTTAGGTTAAGAATAACAAGAGTGTAAAAGGTGCGTGCCTGGTTTTTAGCCGGTAAGAGTCCGGCACTGTCTGGGCCCTCCCTTCCCAGTCGTCCATGAGGATTTTTTCCAGACGCGCACCTTTAGGACTAGTAAAGTTTTTTAGAAAAGAAAAGAATCAATCAGTAGAGCAAAAGATTAAGCCTCCTAAGTTAAATTAATAAAGTTTTAAAAGAATTGTCTCAAAAATAAAAGAAATAAACTCTGAATTAATATCAGAGGGAAAAGAAGGACTAAAAAAAAAAAAAAAAACATAATGGATTGTACATAATTGCCTTTTACATTTACCTAAAAAAATAACGGTTTCTGACAAAAAAAAGTTCGTTAAAACAAAATTCGATAGTACAATGCATTCGGTGATAAGTTTGTCGGTAAAATGAAGGGATCCCTCAATAGCCTCATTAATAAGGAGAGTGCAAAGTAGCAGCAACAGCCTCCCGAGGCAGCAGGCAGAGCGGCTGGACTGTTCACTCGCTAAATATTGGATGGACGTTACAATGGGGAGCGCAAAATAATACCTCATCCATATCATCAGCCTGCATATATAGCGTCCCACTGCTGGGCATCCCCCTCTCATAATAATTAGCTTTAAGGTAAATCTTGTGCCACAATTAACATAGTAAATAGTATAAACTTAAATTAAAGGAAAAATTTAAAAGCGTAATACTCCGAGCCGGATTCGAACCGGCGACCACAGGCATTCATGGCCTGTCGTTACTAACCAACTGAGCCATCGGAACAATCTGTCTCGGCCACTAAATCTTTCAATCAGTTTCTTCTTTCAACGCCTCAGGGAGGCGTGCAGCGTTTAATTTTTCCTTTAATTTAAATTTATGATTTCGTAACGATTTTTATTCCTCGCACTCCGCCCGCTACCTCACACTGCTCTGGTGGATACTCATCCTTACATCGTGCAAATTGTATGCAGCGTGCAGCGTCATTGGGAGCCCAACACTTTACCCCCTTGCTGTCAAACAAGATTGATCACCGTGACGCTACGCAAGCCGATCTAATAAACGACGTGATGTTGACATCTATTACAGTCCGATGTTGCGTCAAGTTAGGTTCGTGACTATCACTTTGAATAATAAAAGTCAAATTTTGATTTTTTAGGCTATTATTATATTATATGCAGCTGCTGATTGCCGCCTTTTTTTTAACGCAGGGCCGCATCCTGACGTATCATGATCCTTCTAGCGTTATTCCCGGTTGTTCCCGGGGTCCGCTTTGACACCTAGTCCCAAGATTTGGAATAGGCACTGGTTTTACGAAAGCGCCATCTGACCTTCCAACCCAAAGAGAAAACTAGACCTTATTGGGATTAGACCGATTTCCTCACGATGTTTTCCTTCATCTAAAAGCGTACATAAGTTCCAAAAGACTCTGGTACGAGCCGGGATTCGAACCCACGACCGCCGCTTGATAGCCGCATGCCTGAACCACTAGGCTACGGTAGCTTCTATCGTTACATATATGCAATGCAAATCTGCTTATGTTGTCATGGGAGGGATATGCACACATACAAACTGCCTTGCGACGATGGCGAAAATAAAGGAGTATTTTTTTTTGTGTTGCGTGTCTGTTATTATCATCTACTATTTTCTCAGCGCCATGCCATCTAGTCCATAATACTGGCTTCACTGAAAATCAGTGTCTCACTAATGTGTCCTCTGGCTCGCTCCGCGACGCTAAGTTGAGTACAGGCCCATTAGTGCAAATTCCTTAAAATGATGTGTATTAAGATTAGTTTTGTTGCACTTTTTTTTATGTACAGTTTTTGCACTAATAAATTATTTTCTGTCTTTCTTTCTTTCTTTTGGTAAAAGGGATGCCTGGGGCGCTACCACGAACTTCGAAAGTCGAAGTTCGTAATACATGCATCCCTGTCACTCGATTAAGGGAGTGCGATAGAGATGGAAATACCCGATTTTCGACTTTCGAAGTTCGTGGTAGCGCCGCTGGACTCTTGAAAACGTGTAAGAAACAGATTTATGTCTTTAGCGCACGAGATGCAACATTCCTCGGAAATGGCTCTTTTGGACAAATATATGTATTATATCGGTTTATAATATTTGTTCGTATCGTTTTTTTTTTCTGCATAGAAAATGTTAAGCAATCGCGTTTCGGTTTCTATGCCATACCTTCATCAACATATATATATCCGAAAAATAATGGATTTTGTATCCTAGTTTAATTTTGTATTCTAATTTCTAGTTCGCCATCATATATTTATAGCCTTTGAAAACTCCCATCAATTACATTACAGGGACGAATGTCCTTTTATCTTTCTTCGCAACAGTAATTCACTGAATTAATTATTCTTTACAGTCCTCGTTTTTACAAAAACCGTTTTTTTTTCTATTCGGAATTATTCAAAAACTGGTTCGAAATCCGTCATAAAAAATAAAAACTAGATTGTACAGAGTTGAGAAGAGGAAGAAAGACTTTTGCAAAACGCTTGGGATCCATTTATTTATTGGGGTCGTTGCTCCGCGCCTCTTGGGAATGGAAAGGAATAATTGGCACCCTATAGTATTGCCTATGCCTATCTATTGAAACCTTGCCTAATGAAGCTGTTACACTTTTCTTACGTGGAAAATTCCATAATTTCTGCTTCATACCTGCCTCTATACATATACATATAAGTGCCTCGCGAAAGTGTCAGTTCCCCTTCAAATTGGCGGCGCAATTTACCACTTAGTTGTAGCACTAACGGGCACATGAACATAACGCACGCTTTATCATAGTGACAGATTTCACAAAACCCATCACGATTCAAAAGATAATGTTAAATCCACATTTTTTTCACAACAAAATGGCAAAAAGGAAACAAATATCTGACTCGGTCTGTGGTACTTTGGTGTAATGAAACGTTTTTGATTGAAGCAGTGTTTTGTTATACACTGCTTCTGCCCGCGACTCCGGCCGTGAGGAACTCTTTTATATCGCAGCTCCATTCAAATTTTCACCCCCCATTTCACCCCTTTAGGATATGATTTCCAGGATTAAAACTATCCTATTTCCTTCGCCGGGTCTCAAAATTATCTCTATACTAAATGTCACCTAAATCGGTTCAGCGGTTTAAGTGTGAATAGGTACAGACAGATAGACAGACACACGTTCGCATTTATAATAATAAGTATTAAGTATGGATAACGTCACCCAAAGGGCAATGGAGAGGGCCATGTTGGGAGTTTCTCTGCGTGATCGCATCAGAAATGAGGCTATCCGCAGCAGTACCAAGCATGACAACCGATATAGCCCTCCGAATCGCTAAACTTAAGTGGCAGTGGGCAGGGCACATAGCACGTAGAACCGATGGCCGTTGGGACGGAAAGGTTCTCGAGTGGCGACCACGTACCGGAAGGCGCGGCGTGGGTAGGCCCCCCACAAGGTGGACTGATGACCTGGTAAAGGTTGCGGGAGTCCGCTGGATGCGGGTGGCGCGGGACCAGTGACTTTGGCACTCTTTGGGGGAGGCCTATGTCCAGTTTTTCAGCTGATGTGATGATGATGATGATGGATAACGTGTCAAATACAATTCCGATTCCAACTCAGTACGTTTAGGGGAATAGACCTCCTCACACTGTCATTGCAGTTTGAGTGTATGTACGAGTATGTATATTGGGTCTGAGTTCTTTAAAAAAAACTATATTGAATTTCACACCCTTTCCACTGCTGCGACTTGAGCTTGAGACTAGGCAAGCGAAGTAGAGAGTAGGTAGTAGGACTCCAGCTAGGTAAGGGGTAGTCTATACTAATATTATATAGAGGAAAAGTCTGTAAAACTGTAGCTTTATGTGTTTTCAAGTTTGTATCCAAGGCTTAATCTCCGGAAAGGATGATCCGATTTCATCTTTCACCAGTGTTTAGAATGATCGTTCTGTATGGTTATGGTCTGTTGTAACCTGCGGGTTTGCTTGCGTTTTTGTAATATGCGGGCGAAGCCGCGCGGGCAGTTAGTATTACACTTCGAGATCTCATAGACCTCTCGGACGCTTATAGGACGCTTGGAGATCTTATAGACCTCTCGAAATATAGGATTGATAACTTTGATAACCGTATTTAATAACTTACATTTTATTTTGACGATTAGAGCATCAAAAATCTGATTGTTAATTTATAACGATTTTTCTCTGAGATATTATGACATTGTAATTAATTGAAAATAGTTTGAGTTATACTTATTCTATGAACTTAATGAACTATCCATATTAATACATCGATGTACATTAATAATTATATTATCCATAGTATATAAATAGGTAATCTATTCTATTAACTGTTTTATTAAAGTTATGTACCTACTCTCAGTAGTTCCACGTTACTTACACGTTTTTCATACAAAGTTTCCAATCGGTTAAAAATTTGTATTAGTAAGTAAGCAATTTATTGCATTAAATGTGGTTAACAAAAGGTCTTAAGTATTATAATTTAAAAGGATCACACATTTAGCTGACCTCCATCGTGCAAAATGTAGGTAGGTACATCTTAAATCTAAAAATCTCTTACAGCATGCAACATGTACTTGTACACAATGTTATATTTATTTATTTATTAGGTTTACCAACAATTGTTTACGCCATATATTACATGAATAGCCTGCAATAACAGTTTTATGCTAGATGTAACAATCACTGACAGGTAAACACCACATGCATATTACAAAAAAGGCAGTGAGAAAACTAAAATTAAAAGTAACCATATTATATCGAAATTCCCAAAAAAACAACCTTGAATTTAAAATTTTAAAGCTCGTTTTCCACAAGTTAAGGAGTATATCACGATAGATAATTGCGTTAAAGTTTCTAAAATGAGTAAAAAAAGTTATTAAATATGTACCCATGACAATTTAAGTGCATACGGCCTTGAAAAAGAAAAACTAAGCTAAACCGGACAGGCAATCACGAACAGTTCTCTCTCTTATATAATTGATATGCCTGTTTAATATTTTTCTATTATAATTTATAGCATCAGAAACTAATTTCCGATTAAGATATCAGGGATACCATTGTGTATTAAATGTTTCATGTTATTCCAGTAAGCGGTTTAAAAATCACCGTAAAAAATATAGAAACTAGCCTATTACGGAAATATTTAGTGGTAATTTTGCTTAAAATTGTACATACATAGATTCAAGCCTTTATTCCCAAAAGGGCAGAGCACATTAGACTTATGTTCCAGTGCCACATTTAGCATAAACTGACATAATTTTAAAACTAACATAATTTTAAGTTATCCCACTATGTTACTAACCACATTAGTGATTTATATGACGACCGCTTTAGCCTAGTTGGTAGGGACCCTGCCTACGAAGCAAGAGGTCCTGGGTTCGAATCCCGGTAAGGGCATTTATTTGTATGATGAGCACGAATATTTGTTCCTGAGTCATGGATGTTTTCTATGTATTTAAGTATTTATTTATCTATACAGGGTGATTCAGGAGACGTGAGCAGGATCAACCCTACACATACAGTTAATGTTAATGGATCTTTTACCATCGTAATTAAGTTAAACGCCCACAGTTTTTTTTTACATTTTGTGTAAAAGTTTCATTCACAATAAATCATGGTCACCCTACACAACTAAAAAAAAATTCACGTTAATCTTACCAATGCTGGTACGACTGAGTAGCTTATAAACTATTGAATCCGTAGGGTTGATCCTGCTCATGTCTCCTGAATCACCCTGTATAAGCATGTTTATCGTCGTCTAGTACCCATAGTACAAGCTTTGCTTAGTTTGGGACTAGGTCGACTTGTGTAAGATTGTCCCCAAAAAAATATTTATTTATTTATTTTTACATATGGATGTACCGAAATAAAGATATATTATAATTATTATAAACGTGGGTATCAGATCGACAAAATGTAATATCGCAGTGATAGGTTCCCAGCCCATCACCCACAACACACTTCAACCGTACTCCCTTAGTAGACTTTTACTACACCCACGGTAAGAAAGGGGCTGGTGAAATTCTTCCACACGGGGGCTTAAAATTATCTTAATCTTAAAAAAACCAACGTTCAATCCTTACTTTCCCTCTTTACTTGGCGAACACAAATAATACAGTCATTATTAAATGACATACCGATTCAATTTCAAACTAGTCATTTAAAGATGAAAGAAGCAAATATAATCTAATTCATCATCATCATCATCATATCAGCCGAAAGACGTCCACTGCTGGACATAGGCCTCCCCCAAAGAGTGCCAAAGTGACCGGTCCTGCGCCACCCGCATCCAGCGATTTACATTTATAAACTAATTGGTTGTATGTAAAGTCAGTTTACGGACGATAATTTTACGCGATAACATCATAAGAAAACATTGATTAAAAATTGCATACTTTTATAAATTGAATTGAATTATTATCACTGAATTATCATTATTTTGTTGTACGTCACAAGAAACCACAAAAACGACACTTATATTGATATTTAGACATTTTAACCTCATTGCACCCCTTTTTGTAGTCAGCGACCCGAATAACCATAGAAACGATACCCATGTTGATTTTCAGACTTTGTCACCACATTTCCACCTTTTAGGGGTTGAATTCTCAAAAAACCTGAAACACGTATTTTACTAATTTATCGTTAGGAACACTCCTGTGAAGTTTCGAATAAAATAGTCGATCTAATCTTGTTTCCCCATACAAACTTTTGACCCCCATTTCACCCCCTTAGAGGGTGAATTTTAAAAATCCTTTCTTAGTGCTCCCCTAGACCTTATAAGGGACCTACACGTGCCAAATTTGGAATCTCTAGAACCCGCGGTTTGGGCTGTGCGTTTATAGTTCGGAACGGGACAATGACGTCACACTTTTTCGTGCGTGCAGACGTTATCACGTCAAAAACTACAAAGGGCCAATGCCCTTTGTAGTTTTTGACGTGATAACGTAACGTGTAACGTGTGGTAAAAGTGTTGTTATTTTTTTAGGTGAAGGGCCACTCGTAATAGTGGTAGATTATGATAGATTTATTCATAACATACATCTTTTCTTTATAAAATGTAACTTTAAATTGCATCGGAGCCGAGATATTTGCAACATATATTTCCACAGGTCAAATTGAAAAGTTATAAACAAAACTCGAAACTTAAATATCTCGGCTCCGATATTGTTAAACGCGTTTACTTTTATATATCTCTACGTCTAAACCATTATAAAAACACCATCCTTGGCCGCTATTAGTCCAAAAATATCATTTTCGAAGTGTTCGCATACTTAGCATCGCGGGAGACGCACGTGTCTCTGTCTGACGAGTCTCTTACAAGGCGTATTGTATGAGAATGGATAAATTGCCTTTACCCTTAGCGACGTCAAACGTCACGACACACAGGCGTCATAGGGCTACGAGCTATCTATAGAGAATAGCTTTTTCCCGCGACTTTGTCCACGTGGAACTCGTTTATATTGTATCTATACACACTTTCACCCTCTATTTCACCCCCTTAGAAATTTTCGGGTTAAAAACTAACTTATGTCCTTTCGCGGGTTTCAAATTATCTCCATCCCAAATTTCATCTCATTCGATTTAGAGGTATAAACCTAATATTAGTAAGTATGTATAGTACGTAATGTTTTAATAAGCATTGTGACATCCGATAAAAAAATACATCAGTTTATAGAATTGACCTTCGGGATGGACACAGACTATATTTTATCCCGCAGCTTTGCTTGTGTTCTGCGTATTACGCGGGCGGAGCCGCTTGGACAGCTAGTTTATCTATAAAAAGCGGCAAACGGGATAAATGAGACTTGCAATTTTATTCTACATTCTTTCCAACACAAAAAGGTCAATAGCCTAGAAGAATAAAGCATCCCCGCATTTCTCTTTATTTCCCGACCTGATTTACTAACCTTTTGTAAACAGTGAATACATGCAATTCTTCTCAAGGAATGAATTTAAAAGCAAAGGTAAAATAAAGCCTCTTCAAAAACCTTTTGAACGAGCAATGTAAAAGGACAATACAGGATAGACTTGGTTACATTACTGCAAATAAAAAAGTGACACTTACTTTCTGTCTCTCGCCCGATATAACGGGGTCCTTCAGCCGTATATAACCGTATATCAAACTGGTAAAATATAAGCAGTTTGAGATGAGGAATATGCCGTAGTAACCTATCTGTTGCAGGAGAATACCACTTAAGGACATGCCTAAAGGTATTCCCAGCGACATGCACAGGTTCGCTACCCCCACTCGGAATGTCCTCATCTCTTTGGTGGTGACATCGCCGATGTAGCTGAAGACGCCGACGCACACCGTGATCCATCCTCCGGTGAGGGACGGGAACAGGTCGGAAAGCGCCGT
Organism: Epinotia ramella; assembly: GCA_947578815.1. Classification (NCBI taxonomy): domain Eukaryota; kingdom Metazoa; phylum Arthropoda; class Insecta; order Lepidoptera; family Tortricidae; genus Epinotia; species Epinotia ramella. The sequence continues at coordinate 2,596,408 of OX388207.1, forward strand.
TATCTCGAGTGGCAGCTCGTAGAAGAAATACGTGTTCAGCATGAAGCTCGTGCAACACAGCACTTCCCCCACTATCGGAAGCAGGATGCACGCCTTTCTTTTTCCCGTTTTGTCGCTCCAGGAGCCAACGAACAACACAAGTATGCAAGGAAACGCTGTCTGAACAATATTCTTCCACGCCTGCACTGATGCCGTCAGCTTCTGCACCTCCGCCTCTTCCAACGTGTAGTTAGCAGTCTGTCTCTTATTCAGCGCAGAACACACTTCATCACTATAGCCTAAATTAACACGACACGCCTTTTCCAAATTTAAATTCTGGACTGCCAGTCCGGAGAACACATTTGACATAATATAACACGCGATTATAGGTTCCACTGTTATGTTTGATCTAATCAGCATTAACTTCTGCCGGACACCCGACTTTGTCACTTTAGGTTCATCCTTCGGAGGTCCCTCTTCCACCGCTAGCTTCGCGGCGGTGTTTAGTCCATTCATGCTGACAATTGTACGTTGTCCGATGTACTTTAATCAATCATCTAGATATACTGTGAATGGGATTGTTCGCGAGCTGTTCATTCTTAGTTTTCTGCTGCACCTGACAGTGCTCATTTTGGTAGAGTTTTGGCTCATTCCATTACGAAAACTAGATCCCGAGCACTGACACTAGACTGTGGGTTCGGGGTGCCCGTTGTATAGACGAGGAGAGACTAAAGGACTCTTGTCTTAGATTTGATTGGACGGATACGGGTCCGAGTGGCACATTAGAGGCAATTGGGCTAGCGCGCGGCACGGCGGTCCCCGAGTATGTGCGGGAGCAGCCTTGCTGTGAGCACCCGATTATCCCATTAGTCCAATGTCTGCCGTATGAGAAACAGCGGGCGCGCGCCGATTAGCACGGTCAAGGTACGCTTTACATCAATCACATTTGCCACTTGCTACTACTTAAGTACCTACTTATGATGAAATAATATACGTTTTTATGCCAAAAAACGGTCTTTTGGGTTTTAAAATATTGTCATTTCATACCATAAAACTTATCGAGCTAAATTGACACTTGCAAATGGGACGAACTTGACAAATATTGTATTTTTTCAATTAGGTTTGACTGTATTCAACTTCTGATGCAGCTGCAGGAACGGGTTATAGCGGTTAGACACAGCCACTTCTTGCAGCAATAGGTACTACAGACACGCATTTCACTAACGTGCGCCACTAGCTATAGATCTCCTGTCAAAATAACCTGTATCGCGTTTGTTTAGAATCGAGCGGCGTATTTTATAAGTAAATTTATATGGCTGCGCGGTCGCGAAAGAGAAAGCATTCGGCCGGGTGAGATATACGCTATACGGGCGGCCGTCGTGTTTGCCCGGGCCCGCGTGGCAGCAGTCAGAGGTGATACCGAGCGTCGACGTGGTCAGACGCACCCTCACAATTAATTAGATTACGGTTGTAAATCTCGTACGGGAGCGCTCATAACGGAGAGGCGCCGAGATATAGTGTGGCTTTGGACAGGTCTAGCCAGCGGGTGGCTTCGAGGCTTAGCTATAGTGATATTATAGCAGCGTAGTGTACGGAAGTTTGTATGGACTCGGACAAGGTGCCTTTGGAGGACGAGCTGGACGAAGGGCGTGCCAGTTTGCCGCAAGATAACACATACATACACACTACACAAAACACTAACTCATTCTTGCGTGCCGGTGGGACGGAAAGATTCAAGAAGAAGGTGGGTAGTTATTTAGGTTTAAGTTAGATTAAGTTTAGCGGCGCGTATCGCGTCCCAATTGTTCCCACCAGGATTCGCTGTTTGTATGGGAGGTAATTTTATGGGCCCGTGACACTCCCGGGAGTCTTGGCGGGAACAGCGTTTGTACCGCGTTTGTATGTGCTGCAAGAAGTCACCGTGTGTAACCGCTCTTAGGGCCTATGCGGACTGCGTTTTTTAAGCGCGCCTTTGACGCGCGTTAGTGTCAAATCACAAGCAAATTGACACAAACGCGCATCGACGGCGCGCTTAAAAAACGCAGTCTGCATAACCCCATAGGCTGCATTTATAGCGAAGAAAACGAAGTTCTCCGTTTCTTGAGAGCAGGATCAATAAATATATAGTTTTTTAGTCGAAACCGTTGTTCAAAATAAACTAAAAAAGTTTTGAAGAAAAGACGGGCTCGCGAATTCTACAGCTCATAGAGCCACTAAGTGTTTAGGCGATAAGTTCGGCGACACTTCAGGTGACACTGCAGGCGACTAAGGAATCGCCAGACGCGCCTAAGCTGTCGCCGAACTTATGCCCTTTGCAGATAACTATAAAATCACCTGTCTTTTATTTGCTCGTGAGATTGAAAAACGGCGTTTTATAAGAATATGGATAACTTTCTTGATCGTACCAACTTCACTTCCTAACCAAATTAATTTCAGAGCATATCGATAAAGTTTATTGTTGGTACTTCGATTGCTATTACTTGAAACAAATACCTCGATTAGTGAAGTTATTTTGCTTTCTCTCGGTGACTTTCGAAAGCTATTAATTTTAAATCGCTAAATGTAGCAGCAAATTCAAAGCGAAATAATGAATCGTTTCTATAGCACACTGTGGTAGTTTCATTTAATATTCTCGGACTGTACGAAGTACGAACACACTTTATTCTATGAACAATGGCAAATTGCAATTTTCTCCCGACGCAAAGCACTGAGCAATCGATATGAAACAATTGGATTGCAATAAAAATCCTCTCAGACTGTTCTTAACCAACTTGGGATTTAAAATATTCCGTCGAAGTAGAGTTACAACAACTAGCAAGCGGGTGCCGGCGTAATTCGTTTTACTGTGCTTTGTTCACGAAAACGTGTAATATACAGGAAGTTTTATAGCAATTTACTGCGTTCTTCTTTTGAGCAAAGCGCGGGCTTAAGGCCACGTCGGGCTGCGACCAGAAAAATACAGCTCACCATAATCATGGCGGTGAAATACAGCTCATGAATTGAATAAGTAAATTATTGTGGAATATTGTGACGGGATTGAGAAATTTGCGTTGATTATATACCGTATAAATTGATATTTGTGTGGAGCGGAAGGGTTCAGACATGCGGCTGTCAAGCAGCGGTCGTGGGTTCAAATCCCGGCTCGTACCAATGAGTTTTTCGGAACTTACGTATCTACGGAATTATTTACCGATAGCTTTTCGGTTAATGAAAACATCGTGAGGATACCGGTCTAATCCTAATAAGATCTAGATTTCCCATTCGGTTGGAAGGTCAGATGGCGCTTTCTAAAACTAGTGCGTATGCCAAATCTTGGGATTAGGTGTCCAAGCGGACCCGAGCTCCTTTAGGGCACAACCGGGAATAACGCTAGGGAGGATGATGAATTTATAATTTTCTTTAGCAGATCCCAATACTACATTCATTTGGTAGGTACAATAGTTTGAGAAGATCTTGGCTGGTTTCTCGCCCTATTACAAAAGCGGGACGCCGCCTTAAGCTACACATCACATGTCTTCCAGCAGAGGTGCGTAGGCAATAACCGTCCCCTATTACTCAATACGAATAGTTTCCACTTACGACCCGAGTGTTGGCCCGGCTATTTTCGCCTGTCGAGTTTTGAGACCAAATGAGGCACCGTCATTAGGGGAAGTAACTTGGTTCGGTGTAATATTTCAGAGAGTGGAAGTGTGCAGAGTGAAACGATTAGTTTATCTTTAAATATGGGCTTTTGTTGCCTGATGAAAATAATTAAACTTAATTTAATTTATTTAATAGCCCATCAAGAACCTCCCTCTTTTTCTTCCACGTATCCCTATCCTGGGCAGTCTCCCACCAGTCTTGCTCAAAGACCTCAAGCTCGTCTGGCTATCTCCGACGAGGTCTACCGCGACGCCGTGTTCGGTTGTGTGGGACCCAGTTGGTGATAATTTAAGTTTTCCGGTATACGGCAGATGTGCCCGGCCCAATGCCATAATAATATTACTTCACACAAAGGTTACATGTTAATTCACGCGCTGAAAAGGAATATTTACAGATCTCCTTTACAAGTTAATTACAAGCACTATCCGGTTGCGTCATTCGCTGCATGATACTGACCATAGCTACTCCATACTAAATCTATGTTCATACGAACCATACGGAAATGTATCAGTGGTAGTGATACATTTCTGTATTGTTTTGGCGGAAACCCGCTTGTTTGTGGCCGGTCCACCAGAATTACGCAACGGAATTCCATCGCGGAAACCCGCTTGTGTGTACAAACTTCGACGAATTATATAGTATTCTAAAATCCGAATGATCCAGTCCACTTTAAATATTTTAAAGGATCATAGCCATATTAGAATGCGATCACATTGGAATCAGAAGGCAAAGCAATGCTCAATTTATCCACCAGCGTGAACAACAGCAACACTAGTGAATTCAGTTAATGTCACGATTAATATCAATATGGTGAAATAATTAGACGAGCCTGCTACACAGATATTTTATCTAGCAGAATTCGATGAATAATAACCCCCTTATTCATAAAACTTAAAATGCCTCTGCTAAATAAAATGATGTTCCTTTCTTACGAACACAACTGTCAAAGTGACAGATAAAGACAATCGAATTTTAACGCCATTTTAGTTAAATTAGGCTTGTTGGACGTTTATGAATAAGGCCGTAAGAGTCCGCGATACACTACTTCTTTTCCTCTTACTGTGTGGTTCATATTAGACGCCGTCTTTTTAAATCCATCCCCTCGCGTGTCTATCATCGTATCAGCCGAAAGCCGTCCACTTCTGGACATACTGGCTTCCCCCAAGAAGTGCCCTAAGTGCAAGGCCTGAGTGGACGCCCCGCTCAGAGCGGGGCGTGCAGCATCCATATATGTAAAACAAACGCAATTTATATGGACGCTCGACGCCCCGCTCTGAGCGGGGCGTCCACTCAGGCCTTACACTAACACTACCCACGCTGCGCCTGCCGGTACGTGGTCGCCACTCGAGAACCTTTCCGCCACTAACAATAAATCCGGCGTTATAATGGACGATGTTATTTGACGCTTACATTTACAAATGACTGGATTCCACGAAGATGAAATCTTAAAACCGTCATCCCGCTTAAGCCAGTTCGTCCCGCGACCAAGGATGTTGTGACACATCCGAAACGTCGGGAAGCTTCGAAGAGGTAAATAGATAAGTTAATACACGATTAAGTCCCGTTTAGTAAGTAATGTGCGAGAATCGTGAAAGTTTAAATCAATATAGTGAAATTCCTCTTTATCTAAGAGCTTGCCCTAAAGGGACAAGAATTTAACAAAAACCCTTGAAATGAAAACACACCCGCAGATTCAATGATCAAATTAAATACAAAGCAGGGATGACAAAAATGAATACGGGGCAGTAAATTATTGTAATGAATTGCGTTCGCCTTAGTGATGTGCCGCACCCGGGAATTTTAAGGAGGGAATATTGCCAGCGATTCGGCGATGCTGGAAATATTGCTTGGAGTAGAAATGTTAATACATGATGTAAACTGCATTTAAATTTTAATATTGTTAAGTGACTAGAGGGTGTGAAATTGGTAACAGTTTCAAATTCTGCAACTGCCTAACGTGATAGAACGAGCAGGCGCGACCCGATTCTACCAATCTGATTTCGATAAAATGCGTTAACTTAAGTCGAAGAGAGACGTTGAGTTTGGGAAATTGCTTGCAATAGTCTTACACGAATAATCATGATTTTTTGGTATAAATATAGGACGTAGATATCACAATACATTTTTTTACTGGCAATGTTTTGCGAAATAGGCCATTCTTGGGTTTGTATTTAGGATATAAAATGTTCATACGAGTATCAATCCTATCTCAATATGGCATTGCACTGAAACAAATGGACTATAGGTCTATACAGGTTGGTTATACTGGTTACCATAGATAAGAGTCATTTCACGACCAAATGCGGTTGGAAGGGGCCTGACACCAACCATATAAGAACACTCACATAAAAAATACAAAAAAAAGTAAGGCGTATACTTTTCATCATACGCCACACTTTTTCATATAAGAATTTGTGATTAAATTAAAAGAGTTTCGCATTTTATCTTTTAACGGCAATATTACCGGTGAAAAAATCCCGGGAATATTGCCGTAGGCCATCACTACCACCCTCGAGGTCGCAGATTAAATACGGGACGCAATCAAAATGGCACATGTCAAGGGATGAAAGTGGGACATCGGATACTTTTATCTCAATGATTTATAACACCATAAAATTCGCATAAAAATAATAGATTTGCATTTTTGTACGGAATTATTGTCTTTATACCCGGACTTATCCACGCAATGAATGTTGGCTTTTGTTTTTTTAACGATTTCAATCATCGGTCGAGATTAGCGATGGTTTGAATTGATTATGATGAAAACCGGCCAAGTGCGAGTCACGTCACGTACACGAAAGCGGGGTCTGCATCATTCCGAGTAGTCAGGTCATTAGGGGAAAATAATTAAGGGAAAAATTTGGATAGAACTAAGTAAGTATAAACTAAAAGCTATAGATATGTTATGAATATTACTTAACACATTTCCAATGAATAATATTTTTTTAACCGACTTCCAAATAAAGGAGGAGGTTCTCAATTCGGTTGTATCATTTATTTATTTTTGTAATATATTTTCTTAATGTTTGTTACCTGTCATTTATGAACCAATTCGTACATTTGTTTGTAAGTATATGCTTCCAAATTGGTCCCATTATTTTAAAAAATCCAGTTGGATGATGGGATCCATGAGGAATTGAGGCAACTCCTCAAATATATTAGGCACGCATGTAGCAATTTCGGTATTTTCTATTATAACTCGTGTCTTTACACCCGGAAATCAGAAATTTGTGTTGAAGTGGAACTGATGATGAAGACCACAGATGTCTCCTACAACTCCCAGATGATGTAAGTACTTAAACTATGAAATTACGTCACAGATTCTGATATGATTTCGTTGATATAGCAAGTAATGAAGTGTCTCAAAATCACCTTATTTGATGAATCGACGGAACTCTTCAAATATTATCGGCCCACATACCTACAGCGATTTGTATTTTTTCTGTAATAATCAATATTCTTGTGATAAAGTGGAAAGGAAATGTGGAAATGTTCATGTCACTTGGCAGGGTACTGAGTTGAAGTCGGCTAAAACTTTTGAAGTGAAATAGTTATTTACGATACAAGTGCCGAAAATAGGAAATTCGCACGTGTATCGTACAACGTTTTACTGTACATATGGCTCTTTAAAGTTTCGACATATGCACGAAAAGTGCTCTTTTCCGGACTAGTGCGGGACAGTAGCACCATATGTACTGTAAAAATGTTTAATTATTGTCTCGGCTAAATTGAAAATTTGGAGAGTGATTTTGATCGAACATTATCCTTAAACATAAAGTAGAATTAAGTTAAATAGTTTTATTACATTTAACCTTTACTTCCTACTACTTGATCATGCATTATGTGTAAAAAGAATTAGAAAAATATTTTTTGGGAAATATTGATAAAATACAAAATTTTACAGCATTACCAGATGCGAAGGCGCTGACACACTCAAACATAAACGCTATAACTATTATACAATAGCAGACACAAAAAAAACATCATAAAAAATAAAATACAATCAAACATTAAAAGTTAAAAATTACAGTAATAATGGTTCAAGTATCATTATTATTTTATCCTATTATACACGGTGTTGCCACGCGCTGATTTTATTTTGCCGCTCCTTACTAGGCTCATTCTCCACTTGCCAGACTACATGTTTCGAATAAATCTGTATTTTCCTACAAAAGGATAATGGTTGGAAACCGACTAGCAAGAATTTCAAAACAGATTTGAGAACATAAATTCCGCTCAAAATATCAGCAGGTCTAGGATAATGGGCCAAGTTCTGAAAATCAAGATATAGTGCGCGCCGGGAACACAACACATTTCAGGATTACAGCTCCGACCCAAATTAATTGCGTACCTGTAGGTACTCATGAGTTTCCTCACTAATTTAGCAGCTGCAGTAAAATTGATTTAAAAACTTGGGGAAATAACATAAGTGCGAAACAAATGTTACTGAACTAGTGAATTTCTTTAGTATGTCCGTACGTCCCGTTGTCCGACAGTCCTCCTCTAATAATAATAATAATAAATCAGCCTATATACGTCCCACTGCTGGGCACAGGCCTCCTCTCACGGATGAGTGGGAACGGGCAGTAGTCCCCACGTTTGCTCAGTGCGGGTTGGGGACTTCACATACACCTTTGAATTTCTTCGTGGATGTATGCAGGTTTCCTTACGATGTTTTCCCTTCACCGAAAAGCTAACGGTAAATATCAAATGATATTCCGTAGATAAGTCCCGAAAAACTCATTGGTACGAGTCGGGATTCGAACCCACGACCGCCGTTTGACAGCCGCATGCCTGAACCGCTAGGCTACCGTAGCTTCGTAGTCCTCCTCCACAGGCCACATTTCTCAGCCGATTCTCGTGAATGATTGTGAGTAGGTTATATACTCGTATTAAAGGACGCGCATGATTGGGCCTTGCGTTATCAGCTCGTAAAAATTGGCTTCCAAATATTGCTCCGGACCAAGTTTGCTCAGAGTGATAATGCACAGCCAAATACCTAATGCACGGCCCGATACTTCATGTACGTTTGAGGTGGATTATTGCGCTGTACATTATTTTGGCAGTGCATTGTCATGGCCGTACATTACCGGCACCGGTAAATGCCGTAAATTCGATTGTCATCTGTCATTTTGACATTTGTGTTTATGAGAACGGGATAAAACACATTTTAGCTAACAAAGGTTTGGTAGTTTATATAAATAAGGTGTAGCTATATTTTGGAGTCGTAATGTTGACAATAATTAAGAAGTAACGGTATTTATAAAAACCATTCTTAATTACATTTATAATTTATCAAGATTTTTCTTATATAATAATATGACTCTTTTTGCTTTACGACAACCGTATATTCTCGTAAGGTCACCGTATATTACCGGCAGGTAATACAAAAAAAAAAGAAAAAAAAAAAAAAACTGACTGAACTTGGCTTAAAAAAAAAAGACCGGGTTGCACTCCGGGAGTGCCGGCAGAAGTGAAAACTTAATAACATTGTAACAGTTTTTCGATCAAGTCACATGACATCTTACGGTGTCACCCTAAAAATGAATTTGACGCAAATTTATAAACAATTATCAATTATTTAGGCGGACGGGCCGCGGGCGCGTTGGGTGCGACGGGCCGCTCGCCCGTCAGCGGCGGCAAACAAAATACCAATTTGTTTTTGCCATTGCCAAAAATTTTTCAAAGCTTTATCTCTTTAGGAATAACGTCCAAATTTGAACTATTCGAATTTGCGAGAACAGCAGACGGCGGCGGTGAACAAAATATTTATTTGTTTTTGCCATTGGTAAATATTTTTCAAAGCTTTGTTTCTTTAGGAATAACGTCCAAATTCGAACTATTCGAATTTGCTCAATAGCAAAACGGTGAAGGACGCTTGGACAAAATTACTTTATTTGCAGAATATGCTATTGCAAAAAGTGTTTAACGGCTTTATATTTTTACGAATAGCGTTCAGTTTTGAATGAAGTCGAATCGGCTACCAGCAAAATATAAAAGTTTGTGACCTCCTTCACTGTCGCGTATTTAACAATTTTTCCCCATCCCAAAAAGTGCTCAGCGCCGCTAAAGAAGTTTTCACTTCAAAAATTGAATGTGGAACCGTTTTTGCAATTATCAAAGTGTAAATTGTAACATTCGTATCGCTGTGTTTAAGATACTTTCGGGTTATTCAGTAAAATCCCTTGCATGCGTTAAAACTCCGATGCATTTTTCGGACGTGTGTGAGTTTGCATTGAAATTCCAAATAGGGATTGTGGAGCGCAAACATCACCGTGACGTTTAACCGCTTGCAAATCCATGGTACAATAAAACAAGGTAAGTCATTCCCGTGTCAGCTCGTGACATGGCCTATAATACTCAAGACGGAAAGGCTCCTATGCAGAAATGATCTTAAAATGGCTGATGGCTTACCATGAACAACCTACTTAATTTGGGCGGGTAATGGTTCATTTGCTGCAACCTCATACTAAATCAGTTGGAGCAAAAAAAAAGTGAATCTATGGACAAGGACAACGAAGGATATTTCCCTTTCTGTCACACTTATTGAGATTTGTATGCTACTATGCCGCTTGGACATGATATTATTATTACCTTAGCTTGTCCTGAGTATTACATGGACCTACGTCATCAGCAACTTAAAAATAACGGACTGTTGGTGTGTTGCCACTGTGTGAAAGTAAATTACCCGAGTAAATTGCATTACTTCACTTAGGTACGTGCTTTCGACTAATATTTACGTTGAATTACTAATTAAATAGGCATGATGCCTCATGTTCAAATTGATAACGTAGTCCTGCTAAATGGATAGTAAACCGTCAAATTATAGATTATAAAATATAATTAAAATCATAAAAATATATGAACCATGAAAGTTAAGAAAAAATATGCATATTTTTAATTGTCCAAGAGTAAATTTAAAGCTACCAATAGAATCCTTACGCTTTTATAGAAACAAAATTGTACGACAACTATGTACTTAAACGCAGTATTTCGCGACAGATACAACAATTTACCTGATTTTCCATACAACGATTAACTAGTGCAAATTGTAAGTTGTGACGTCATACCTTTGTGTCTATCAGTATGAAGCGTTTTGCGCTGCCGCCAGCGAGGTCAATCTTTGTCTTAAATCTTTGGGTATTTATATTATTTAATTACTCCCATACAAACATTTCTTCCTCTCCAAAAACTGGTTCGAATGACATCATAAAAAAATCTTAGTCATCATTCCTATTGTATAAATAGCTAACATTTTTTTAAATATTAATCGTCCTTGTTTGTATGGAAGATGTCAGTCAATTGGAACATTGAGTGCCAACTTTGCACAATGGCAACATTTGCGTGACGTTGGGGAGGTACATCGTCGGGAATGACTTACCTTGTATTACCTTACCATGTGCGAATCAAGCGATGGCCGACCTAAGGGAATGAATGACTTGCCGCCGTGTTAGGGATTTCATGCCCGATGTTCCACTTCCTAGGCCGGATTTGTGAGTTTTGGTAGTAGATGTGCAACATGTTGATATATGGATCTCTTTAAAGAGCTGGCAAAAAAAATTAGTCTTCATATAATTACTATGATTATTTCTCTGATTTCCTAGTCGCTACATGCTATGCCAAAATTATTCTCGAAAAGAGGTTGTTTTTAACTTAAAATTTCAGATGGCGTTCATTCTTGTATGGATCTTGCAAACAAATCACACGTTAACCCTAAGGTGCATATTTATGGCATCAATCACTTTGCTTACGGAATGGCTAATGAACAGTTAACTCTACATCACATTTGAGACTCTGTGTCTAGTTTGTCAAAGTCTATAACTGACATTAATTTGATTACCTACTACATATGTTACTTCAGTTGTATCATTTCTGATACTGTATAGGGTTAAAAGATTTTCAAACTCTGGATCTGTTCACAGAAGACGGAACCCTAACACATACAAATGTTGTTGACTCAAGTACGTAGCCGACGCACTTGCTTATCGACGCTTACGTATACAAATCCTGCAAAATGTATGGCGATCGGGGAGTTATAATTATTTCTCGAGTTTAAACACTTCCCTCCGGACCCCCGGGCATTAAGGCGGGAATCACCCAAGTTGGCCCGTAAACACACTCTTGGGCTGTGCCCGAGGAAATTCCTTTAATATCTATGCATTTAGTCTAGAGCCATGTTTGTCGTTAAGTTGTAAAAGTTGCAAGAACCAAACGACATATTAGGAAAAATAAAGTAAATAAATACTAGCTGAACTTCAATACTAACCATAAAAACCGCCCACAACGTCAACCAATGATCCATCGGCTCAAAAGTTAACAAACAAATAAATACCAGCTCAAAACTTTATGACCTTTGAAATAATAATACAAACACCTGTTTCAAATGGGTATGAAACAGGACGCAACATGCAGGTTCTGCCAGGAGACAGAGAAAACAGCAATGCACATTCTCTGCTCCTGCGGAACACTCATGCACAAAAGAAGTATCCACCTAGAGCGGCACATCATGCACCCAGAAGAGGTACAACATATCACCGCCCATAGGATCTGGAATTTCCTAGAGGCAACGGGTCTTAACGGTCAAATCTAAACTAAGGGCTGCCACAATAGATCACTTGCTGGTCGAAGCGGCATATAGAGGCCCACAATACCACAAAATATAATAATACGTTACTTACAATAAATTAAATTTTGAAATTGCTCCCTAAATTGGCATTTACTTCTTTTTGACTTTATTTATGTGAGTAGGCCATAAATTCATATATCTATACTATATTTCAGCTTCCTATGTCAAACAGTCTTTGAGAAAACTGGCTGTGACAGACGGAATGACTCCAAGTGATCGCAAAAGTTCAATTACAGAAAGATGTTTCTGCCATGTCAGCTTGTTAGAATCGTTGAAAAAATGAGCGACCTGAAACCTCTGTCAATTGGCGTACCACAGGGAAGTAGTACTGTTCTCGTAGCTCGGTTGGTAGAGCAGTCTAGCGTTAATAGAAAGGTCGCAGGTTCGAATCCTGTCGGGGGCTACAGACGAAGATGGTTTATTTTTCCATTATATTCTGTCTCTGTATCATATCGTTTATAAAATGATCGGGGTAACTCCTCGTTAAAAATAACACGAAACAAAAATATTTAATTAAATAATTTGTTTCGTGAAAAGGGTATAATTTTAATATTTTTAGCTTTTGTGCATAATTTGTTACGAATATTTTAAGTGTATTTTAGACCTATGTTCGTGATTTATTTCTATCGAGCGAAAATTGCTTAATCATGTTTCGAATCACTGATCTCGCTGCAGAAAAGCCTCAAGATTACTATTCGTATTTTTTTGACACAGACACATTATATTGTTTCAAAAACTCTGTTCGCTTAACTTCGCTGAGCCTACGGCGCCTTAAAGCAAATTGTTATTTTAAGTTATGGTAAATAAATGATTCTTATTCATTCTGTCGGTCTAATATAATAAGAATAACCCTCCTCTCCTTCGGCAGTCGGGTAAAAAGATATCACAGCGCGGACATGTCCCCTTCTGTCTAAACTTGGAATGTCGCCATTAGAATATCGGCTCTAGTTTTAAAATATGCTAACAACAAAAAGGTAAAGTTTGCGAAATGTTGAATTATAAGTTTGTAGCTTTGTAAGTTTGTATAAAGGGGGTAATCTCCAGAAGTGCTCATCGGATTTCAAAAAGTCTTTCACTAATGTATGACGCAGCCTGTTGCGGATTCTATCATATTGTTAGGTAGGGGCCTAGGGAGATGTGTTTTTGTACGCACTTGTCGAAGCCTGCGTTGCGGGTATTTTTATGTAATCATTTTTATTTCTTGAATAGACAAGCATTATTTCATTTCATACTAAAATAATTCCAAGATGTATAAAACTACTTAGCGGGCAGTTAACTACTTTATACGTTTTGTATAATGACCTTTTGGCGAACTTGTACTCATGATGATTTTTTACGTATATTTATTGTTTTTAACACGATCGTTCTTTTTCCCAAACAACTTAACACAACATCCATACTAATATTGTAAATGCGAAAGTGTGTCTGTCTGTCTGTTACCTCTTCACGCTTAAACCGCTGAACCGATTTGGATGAAGTTTATTATAGAGATAGTTTGAGTCCTGGGGAAGGACATAGGATAGTTTTTATCCCGGAAATCATCCCCCAAGCGGATGAAGTGGGGGGTGAAAGTTTGTATGGAGCTACGATATAAACGAGTTCGACGCGGACGGAGTCGCGGGCAGAAGCTAGTACGTAGATAAATGTAGTACACCAGCATGTTCCCTAAATATTTACAGCGCAAGTCCACTCCACTCTGAATAGATACCGATGTTAACATTCCATATTCAAAATAATCTCCCTAAATGGCCGACATTTCAATATCATGGAACTGGAATGTATGTTTGAACACGTAAACAGCGTATCACGTAAACTATTAAGCGAAGTGCTCCGTGCAGTCCCAGGTTCAATCCCGATATTGAAAACTCGAAACTGGGCTTAGATTGAAATTGACTCATGAACTTTCTTGGGAACTTGGTTCACTTGCGGCCAATACAGGGAGCTATGAAAAGGAAAACCGGGTTACCTTTTCATAGCCCTCTTATAGAACTGGTATCCAACTAGTAGTATAATTGCGAAAGTTTGGATGTTTGTTACTAAATTACGGAAAAGCGGCTGAACGGATTACTTCCGCTTAAGTTTAGCGATTCGGAGGGCTATATCGGCTCTATATATTATATTATTATTATTATATAGAGCCTGATGTGTCCCTTTGGTCGCGGTTATGAGCTTGGTCTGGTCAGTCCTTTAAAAACCAGACAAGCGCGAGTCGGACTCGCCCACCGATAAGTTCCGTAACATATTACAAATGTATAGTTTTCAGAATGACCCTGTACTTGTAGTATAAGACGATATAACTCGCCGTATTATTATTATTATTTCTTTTATAACTTTCATTGTTCTAGGTCAATGGAAAGTACCCTTTACATTTTGATTCCCTTGAGAGTATCGAAATATACGTTTTTTGCGGCATAAACGGCCGTATCTTTTTTTACGTTAACGTAGAAGTTTGATTTTTTCACAGCTTCAGGGACTGTAGATTAGACCTGCTGCAGGTCGATCACGTAATGCATTGTACGTACATTAGGTACATCTAAATGACGATTTTTATAAGAAAAAACACAGTTGGATCTACCTAACACGCGTTCAAAACTTTACCCCTCGGAGGGGTAGTCACGTAACGTTTCTTACTCGCGTTAGGACAGTTTAACTGACATTTTTCTATATAACATTTGACATTTAGGTCTGCCTAATGTGCATACAATGCCTTACGTGATCGACCTGCTGAGTATATGGTTTTAATTTGAAATCAATACCTCCACGCGTTCCTGAGATAAAAGGTCTTGACAGACCGACAGACAGACAACAAAGTGCAATTAAGCGTTCCGTTTTCACTTTTGAGGTACGGAACCCTAAAAAGGAGCCGAACTCATCTCGCCATCGCCGACGAGATCTGCGGCGTCTTCTATTCGAGATTCCATTATATATACTGGCGAAATATTTTATGAACGGCTAGGGCTGAGTAGTTCGCGAAATAATCCCTACTTAAGAGTACGCAGTAAGCTCGATTCTCCATACACACGTAGTTACGCTCTCATTTTAAAACTACAATACAATACAATACAAATACTCTTTATTGCACACCTCACACAAACAAAGCAGTTAAAAAGAGAAACAATACAATAACATGTAGGTAGAGGTAGACAACAGGCGGTCTTATCGCTGAAGAGCGATCTCTTCCAGACAACCTACGAAACTACGTTTTGGATTGTAACGAAATTTTGCATGTACAATGAGATGAGGTATATCCAGGTCTGTAATTAGTTTATGTAGCTTCAGATACCATAGTAAAAAAAATACAACGAATTTAAATTTTTCATTCAAAACTAATTTTTGCTGTATTTCGTTTGCTTTATAAACTGGAACCATATAAACTAATATCGGATTTTTAATTAGGCGAACTAACTTGACAGCTGAAAATGTTGTCAGACCTAGGAAAAAATAAATAGTGATAGGTTTATGTCGATACAAATATGTCGATATAACGTTGTACCTACTATAAATCTGATTCAAATTATATTTTATCAAGTAATCATACTAAAGTATGGAAAAGGTTTTATATAATTAGAAAATAATCATATTTTAGACATCTTGCATACCTACATTCATCATCCTCCTAGCGTTATTCCCGGTTGTGCCCCTAAAGAAGCTCTGGGTCCGCTTTGACACCTAATCCCATGAGTCGGCATAGGCACTAGTTTTACGAAAGCGACTGCCAATCTGACCTTCCAACCCGGAGGGAAAACTAGACCTTATTGGGGTTAGACCGGTTTCCTCACGATGTACAATGTATACATCTTGTACCTATACATTGTTGAATAATAAATCTATTTTTCTCAAACATGCTCGGAAATGTACGCGTTAATATCACGAAATGAAGACGTGAAGTTTTTTGTTTATGGCTCCCTACATTACTTCTTGGCCTTACGCCAAGCACGCTGCGCGTACGGTAAAACTAGCATTGTGCCCAGGTGAAGACGTAAAATTGTGTACTCACCACGGGCGGTAATTCGTAAAGCCCCAGATCGCATATTTATGGCCCTCACCTTCGGTTCGAACCACAAACAACTGCGATCTGGGCCATTCACGAATTCACCGCCCTAGGTACGAGTACGTAATGTACTATTACACAAGTAACAAGAATGATACGACACTAGTATACAAACTGTTTATGAACTGTTTTTTTTATATATCGATATTAACAGCACTAGCGAAACTGTGGCAACATTCATGTGCAATGAACTGTCAAGTTAGTTCGCCTAATTAAAAATCCGATATTAATTACAGACAGATATACCTCATGTCATTGTGTGTGCAAAGTTTCGTCACAATCCAACATGTAGTTTTAAAATGAGAACGAAACTCCGTTTGTATGGGAAGGTGAAATTTGGCCGAGCTTACTGCGGACTCATAATACACTTACAAAGCTAAAGCCTTACATACTCTTCCTCTTTATTATGTTCGTATGGATATATAGGTAGATCAAAGTGCATTCAACATCGGCTATGGAATATAATATTCTCAAATTGAAAGCAGCCTGTGTAGTATAATAGCTTTATTTATTATCACAGGGTGTATCTGCGAAGTTTGCGGGCTTGCAGTGCCTGTTCGGGCCACGAAAAATTATATCAAAAACTTTCTACGACCTCTTCAATGGGTTTAGCATATTTTCAGCTTTGGAGGGGTTTGGGGAACGATGTTCTTTCGTTAATGGTGTTTTGCGGCGTTATTATTACAGTTATTTATTTGATTTATGATGCTACAGTAGCTAAGTGGTTTAAATATGTGCCGGCGTGAGTTCCAACTTATTATGTACAGAATGTCATTTCATAATAATTATTCGTTTCGGTTTTCGGTGAATAGTCCAGTCAATTTACTGACAACTAGTGTGGAAAAAATTGCTTTGGAAATAATGTATAATAGGATTTTTTTCTGTGTAATGGATATAATAACATCATCATTTAAAATCCAACAAAATATCAGACATGAAAAAACTTGTAACTTAAGTAGCTGCTGAAAAGTTGGTAAATATTTAAATCTTATATTAATCTACATCTGCAATATTCAAGATATTTTTTTTAAAAAAGACAATGACTGCTTCTGATTCTATATAATTCCGGGTGGTAAGTTGGTTGGATTTTTGAATAAAGCATCTTGTCTAAAGCATAACATTTTAAAATGCACACAAAAAAAAACCTCTTATAAATTAATGTTTTTCAAAAACGTATTTTTCCTGGAGCAGAAGGAAAAAATCGTGTGGAAACCTGCATATATTTGCATAGCAATTGTAGTAAATAAATATCAGTCGAACTGATTGGTACGGCCAGCCCAAAATTCGACCCGCACAATCTGCCATTGCAATATGGTCCTCATTTCACAGAGGTTCACTTAAGTCATATGTAGTTTTGGGGCAAGAGGTTAAAGAAAGTTTGTAGGTAAATGGGTAAACTATAACTCATCAGTAAACATGCGTCACCCGTCTCGTAAAGCACGTCCGAATTGGGGCTTCCTCCAGTACCATTTGCGTTCAAGGACTGGGTTTAGGACCCAATTTTATAGTTACGCGGAGAGTAAACTGATAGTTTTGAAGGGCAAGCGCACCGCGCGCTGTAACGAATTTTTTTTAACGAATTCGACTTTCGATTCAAAAACAGCACTGCTATCATAGGACGAGCGGCGAGATAGACTATCCGTCTCTTTCTATTTAGAACGCTTTGAAAGAGACGCATGTCACCGCGACACAGCTTGCGGACCGTCGTTTGATAGCCGTGTAGGTATTACTTAATGATTAATACTCTTAATCTAAACCTACCTTTAGCAGAAGCAGAAACAAGGTAACCTATATAGTCCTCTGAGGGGATCCCCTTCATTGGCATAAATTTTTTTAGACTAATATAGTTTCGCATAATTTATTTGGCATAATTTCTATTGGCATAATAATACTGTCGCATAATAATACTTTGGCCTACTACTTTGTTTGGCATACTATGGTTTTAGAATAATTTTACTTGGACTAATTTGTATTCGACTAATACTCATTATGCATACTATTGTATGGGCTAATAATTATTTATCATATCTGTTTTGAAGCATAATTTCTGTTTTCTAAATAAATAAAACACAGTTTCGTTGTTAGCATGCATTTACACTTTTCGTGGACGCGGATTATTGGGTCGTGCATTATCAGGGCGGATAAAAATGGCTTGTCATAAGCGAACTCTGTCTTAGGTCGATTAGGTTAGGGTTCACTTGTGTTCCTCAGACCAGAAATAGACACCCCGCGCAGCGGGGTGGCGTCGACTCGCTGGAGATTATAAGTCCGCACAGATGACCGTCCCAATGTACATGGATTATCAGGCTGTACATTATTGGGCCGTGCATTATGCTTTTATTGCTTTGTGTAATGCATGATTTTATTTTTTAGGACACAATTTTTATGCGTTTTGTAATGATGCCAAGTAATTATTATGTCTTTTTGTATTTATGCAATCTGATGTTAGTCTTTGTGATGATTATGCTATTTTCGTATATTCTTTTTAATTTTATGCCTAAAAATTTATGCCATAACATGATTAGGCTTAACGCTAATTCGGCTATAAAAAATTATGCGTTATTATATTATTCCAAATGATTTTATGCGATCCAATAGAGAACCTCCTCTGAGTCGCTGTATTGCACGTAGAACTGCAGGCTGGTTGGGCTGGAAAGGTTCATGACAGGCGACCACGTACAGGCAGGCGCAGTGTGGGTAGACCCCCCCAAGGTGAACTGATGACCTGGCGGGTCGCGGGAGTCCGCTGGATGCGGGTGGCGCAGGACCGGTCATTGTGGTGCTCTTTGGGCGAGGCCTATGTCCAGCAGTAGGCGTCTTTGGGCTGACATGAAGATGATGAAACCTACCTTAACACTTACCGTGCCAGGAACCCGCTACGTTGATTTCGTTAGGCTTGGTGCAAATGACAGCGGTTAGTACTTTTAGGTCGCGGACTGCATGCCAGCGGGCAGCGGGGCGACGAGCGGCAGTTCATACATTCGAGCGACTTCAATGTATTGGCGCTTGTCGCCCCGCTGCTCGCTGGCGTCCAGTCCGCGGCCTTATAGTGAGTATCTCCCAGAACTGTGCGAGGTAGCGTAGCGATGTGCAAGGGAAAAATCCGCCAATAGTATTCTAACCGCGGTCACGCATTTCTTCCTATTGGTGGATTTTATACGCATCTCATACTCGCGCTTAAATTCTAAAAATAATATACGCGGAGCGTTTTAGTTTCCTTTAGGTATCCTTTTCCCAGATTATACCCATGTTAGTCTCTTATATACCATACCGGTTTGCAAATCAGCTTCTTATTTTGACGGTATTCTGAACCGGCGCTCGGATTATCCGTAAATCAAATTTGTCTGTTCGCCAGAACTGCCGGACCGAGCCGGGCCGGAGACGATTTTATTTATAGCTTGATATTTTATCGCTGTTAGTTTTCTTCTATTTCAATTCTCCATATGGAAGTGATATAAATGTTATTGCGGTTCTAAAGTCATCCGTCTATGAATAGGAAAGCCCATATCGAAAATGTATGTTCGAGACTGGATAGTTTCGCATTTGCATTGCGACGACTTAGGTTCATAGCATCAAATGAGGCTGCAATGTCTGCCTACCATGGATATGTCTCGTCAATCCACCGTTATGGACTAGTAATTTGGAGTATCAGTACCAATACACAAAGGGCATTTGTAACCCAAAATAATGTGTTAGAGCTGTATATGGTAGTGGATACCTTGCCCATTGTAACCTAATATTGCAAGAACTTAGAATTTTGCCTTTACCTTGTCAATACATCCTAGAAATAAATTTGTAAAAATACATCCTCTGCTCTTTCCACGTCATGATGAAGTGATCAGAAAAAGTAGACCGAGCAAGAAGCCACTCAAGCTTTTCCTACCTGCACAAAAATTTAAAGTCGCTAACGCGTAGGTACTCTATGGCTATAAGATTGTATAACCGTGTGCCAGGGGAATTCCAACGAGTCAATATGAAAAAAAAAATGTTTGAGTGGCTCCTTGACAAGTGCTTTTATTCAGTTGCCGGTTTTCTGAAAACATGTTAGTAATGAGTAGTGAATTGCATGATATTCAATAGTAAATACCCTTATCACAATGGAGTGAGCGTATAGCTCGCCCATTAGAGGTGTGCCAAGGCTGTGAAACAAGTCTATAACACGATACAGAGGGCGCTAGTCTTAGCGGGAATGTAATGCAAAAATACACAGCGTAAGTCACTGTCCTCGTAGCTCAGTTGGTAGAGCAGTCTAGCGTTAATAGAAAGGTCGCAGGTTCGAATCCTGTCGGGGGCTACAGACGAAGATGGTTTATTTTTCCATTATATTCTTTCTCTGTATCATATCGATTATATTCAATAGTCTAATAATGCGTTTTAGGAAAATATTTCTACGTCGATTTTCGGCAGAATATGTTGAACTAACACATTCTACTAACCAACATTGTACCTTATTCTCACAAAAAAATATTATCTTATCTTATCTATCTAAATACTTCAGTTCGTACCTTATGCAGGTATAGTTCCTATAGTCCCAGATCACTGAGAGAGTAAGAGAGCCATGAATAGCTTCTACTTATTGAAAATATGTGAGGGGAAAGATTGATTGCAAAGCTTCATAACAAATATAACGGGAGAAGATATTTATTTTAAAAAGCGTTAATAATTCTAAATTGTTGCATTATTTTTTCTCAATCATGCTCGGAAAGCTCGCATTTTATGTGCCTAGACTTCATCAGCCAAAATTTTAAAACTTAAAAGTATTCTCGGCCGAGGAATATAAGGATTCTCTTATTATGATACCATACAAAGCCAATTATTTCCCTCTGCGTTAAACTTTAAAAAATCCTGATAGTGCATATTATACCTCCTTTAACGAAACGACTAAGGAAAAATTACATTCTGCCAAAGAAAACCACCATTGAACCGCGTAGTTTTTAAGGTATTAAATAACTTTTTTTTGCAGGTAAAATAAATTAAAAAGTTCAAAAACGTACCTAAGTAGGTATTTTCATTTATTTAAGAAAATTTCAACATCAAAATGAACTAAAAGTGTTAAGGTAAACGTCCGAGTACTTGACGCTGTACTAGTATATTATATTATATGGCATGGGCACTCTATGTCAAAGGAATTAATTCGAACTAATTCTTCATTCGAATTTAAGTCATGTCACTTCGACATGGAGTGCCCATGCCATATACTAGTACAGCGTCGAGCACTTGGATGTTACCTTATATTAATACCTTTAAAAACCGCGTTCAGTGTAACGGATAGTGTGAAGTTTCCCACATAAAAAGTGACAATATTAGATCTAACTGACGCGCGTACAATGCGTTACGTGATCGACCTGCTGGTGTGCCTACCTGAGTCGCAGTGTCGGCCGACGCTCCTTCCGCATCGTTTCCTTAATTCACAGGTACAGGTTCCTAGTTAGGTATATATAGGATACCTGAATGGAATAAGTACAAATCTTAAGAATTGTCTGGATTGATGACAAGGGAGTAATTAAGTCTGATTGGGATTTGAGTATTTTCCGAAACTTGAATACTTGCGTTATTAGATTAGATTCATTTATTTCATTCTGAAAAACCACATGTCATTTTTTTAAAAATTAAATAGCATGAATTCACAAAAAGATCGTCAGTGTATTAGAATAACAATAATATAAATGAAAGTCAAAAAATCGAAATAATGTACATTGCAAAATGAAAACAAAAATAATAATAAGGAACAATTGAAATAATATTAAAATGGTACAAATGTCAATGTCAAATTATGTATGTCACAAAATGTTTTGCCTTTGTATTATTTCCTCACATGCTTACGAAAATCACTATATTTACCTTGGCGGAAACCGAGGTTGCCTGACCCGTGACTTGCCAACTACCTCATCAGGCAACCCTTTCCGCGGCTCGGCAATAATGTTCTACTTTTATTTATTTATTTATTCAACATCATAAGTCATGCACATCCCTGAGAGGGTATATGATGTTTTCTAACGCTTGCACTAGCACAAGAAAACAATATTTAATTTGGATAAAATAAAACATTTACAAATTGATCTATGTCTATTAGTAATATACCGTAAAACGGGGTATTTTGGGTAGTTCCATTTCATAATTTTAACGATATACACGTAATCCCACCTCACCCCGTAGTCCCTCGTGGTTGGGGTGAGATGGGTTTTCATACAAAGATGATTTTGGAAGATTGTTGGATCGTTTTTTTTATTATGAATATTACTATAGCTCCATTTTAAATTGGAATACATTATTTAGGTAGCAGTAGCCTTAAAATCCCATCTCACCCCCCCCCCTTCATCCCTTCTCTCCCCATTCATAACCCAACTCTCCTCGCGATCCCTACTCACCCCATTTTACGGTAATAATAATAATTCTTTATTGAGAAACACATTTAAGATTTACAAAATTTGACAAGGGTCTCCGCTCTAGGCTTCGCCTGTATCACGGGAAAACCGGTTTAAATTACACAATAGAGTTTAAAAAGTTACGTAAAATAAACAAAAAAAAAACAAAAAACTAATTAAAAATGAAAAGATTTTTAAACATTAAAAAACTAGTTGTACAAGAACAGTATATTTAGAGTATTAGGAGAACTTAAAAATAAACATTACAGAAAAAATAAAACTCAAGTTACTTTATCAATGATAGCGTAGTTCAGTGAGAGAAGCAATTTTAGTATCAGCTTTTTCGCTTTGTTATAATCCTTTAAGTAACAATGCTTGATAATTATATTATATGTATATGGATACCCTGATGGATTCTGCGAAGCGTATGCCAAAGGTAGATAATGATAATATTCTTGGAACCGGTAAGATGAAAACACGTTTGTTGTTATAGGAAACCCAAGCCGAGGATTTGGAGTATTTATGAGTGGAGGGGCGTTACATAAAATCAAATTACCTACAAAGTACAAAAAATATCTGACACGTACTCATCATAATCATTGCCATTTTCAGCCTGTAAGGTCGCCACAAGGCCCGTTCTAAGTCTAGTACATAAGGTAAATGTTCCAATGCTCCAAACCTTACTGCCTAATAGTTGACACATATTATTGTTCACCTCTATTGTTTTACCATAACATTGAAAGTGTCATGTATTAGGCCAGCGTTGGGCACTGGGACGTTTACCTTAGTTATTTATTTATTTAAGGATCACCAACAGATAATTAGAGATGTACCGACTAGTCGCCGACTAGTCAGGAAAGCCGACTATCCGGCCTCATTTGTAGTCGGCGACTAGTCGGCAAAATGTGCCGATTAGTCGGCACTTTATGATCACAGGAAAACGAGACATAAAATAAATAAACTGCCATTTTTTACCATTCGTTTTATATTATACTCAAATACAGATTTAATATCACATTTGATACTTTGAACGCATGCAGACAGCTGAGACAGCGCGACGGCAAAGCGAAACGAAGTTTCCCGATTGCACCCAAACTTAGCCGAAGTCCACAATCGACCTAGCCGACTAGTCGGCCAAACCCGTAGTCTCTTATCTCTACAGATAATATGCTAAAAAACCAACCTAGTACAAATATCATTGTAACCACAAGTTACACATTTCTACTTAACGGATTATTGTTAAAAAATATATTTTTAAAACTTCTGAAACAAAATGGCGTCAGGTTTAAGTTAAATCAATAAGCGAGAATATGGCAGAATTATTTACGGTCAAGGCATAAGAGCCAAGCGCGGCTCGCATACGTTATTAGACGGTGCCCCCTGCTTCACTGTTTAGGGGTAGGTTTCCCGTTGGTACGCATGGCTGTGTCTTTGTATTATTTCCTCACATCCTTAAGAAAATCACTATATTTACCTTGGGGGAAACCGAGATTGCCTGACCCGTAGACTTGCCAACCACCTCATCAGGCAACCCTTTCCGCGCCTCGGCAATAATGTTCTACTTTTATTTATTTATTTATGGCTGTCACCGTAAAAATGTGGAGTTTAGTAGTCTATAATCTGACGCGCAAGATTAGAAACTGACCCAATCTAACCTGGTGACCGAAGAGCTGGCGGCTTTTTCGTGCAACGCATCAGCATTGCAATTCAGCGATGCAAGATCGACAAAATGTGATATCGCAGTGATAGGTTGCTAGCCCATCGCCCACAACACACTTCAACCCTAATTGATAATAGATTATGTTAGCATAAATAATTACAAAAAACAACCAAGCTTTATTCTAGCCAATATCCACCGTTCTGTTGGAGGTGCCCACAGTTGGACAAATGCACATCCTATGATTCACAAGATAGGAGTTAGTCTTCCGTTGACCCCTTAGGCCATAGGTAGGTATTATAATCATCATCATCATCATATCAGCCGAAAGACGTCCACTGCTGGACACAGGCCTCCCCCAAAGTGTGCCATAGGTAATAAAAGATAATAATTCATCGTTTCTAGAGAGAAACTCCTGTCGCACCTTTCTTTCCTCTTGTCTCTTTTAGCAATAGTGGAATAAAATAAAACAAATGTATTCTTGTGGCCGCAGGAAGATCAAGCTCCAGACCAAGTGAATATTATTTTAATGCAAAAAACAATATAAAATATATAAATTCAGGAAAACATATTTCTGTTCATCAGACCTCTCACACTGTTCCCTCGAGCGGAAGAAAACAAATGAAGAAGGCTTGGTACAGCATCATGATCGTTTATTTGCCAGAATCAATAATGATCATTAGTAGCAGAATAATATTAACAGAATGGACTCTGCAAGACGGCCACGGGAGCAGAGGCAGACCAAAAAGGAGATGGCGGGACGATTTGGACGCTTTCCTCTTGGATTGGCGGGAGCATGCCAGCAATAGGGCCGAGTGGCGGAAAAGAGCAGTGGGACATCTTAACAGGCTAGGAAAAAAAAATAACAGAAAAATCATTTACATACTCAGAAGAAAAAAGTCTATCGCACACTTTTTAAACGCCCAAACGTACTGTCTCAACGGGAAACCAACGCCTTACACATTATACGATGACGGCCTTCATCGGTCCGGCTAAAATATTCTGTATACTGGATACACCTGGGGCATTGTTCCCTAGCTCGTTCACTACTACACTTCGCACACTTTATTATCTCCTTTAGTACTAACTAAATTTTAAGGGCAGTAGCTACGCTCGCTGGCCAGATGATCGATTTTGAAAGAATGAGCTGGTGAACAGAGCTTAAAAAATATTTTTCCCCTCACCGCCTCGGAAAGCCGTCTTTTATCTTTTAAAACCAACGGGTCACCACGGGGGTAAACGCATTTTATCCACTAGTGAGGAAAGTAATTTGACCTTGGAGCGTGACCATCTGTTGTCGGTTTTTGGCGGAAAGGAGCAGTGTTTTGTTCGCGCGCAGTTGGGACGGATGTGTTTTGATTTCAGTTGGCCCGCGGGGCCGTATTAAATAGCGAAAAGTGTCGTACTTTAATTAAATTATACGGCTCTAACAGCTTCTATGTTTGTTGTGAATAATGTGATAAATAATTATGAAAGCGGGAGCTGCACGTCGACGTGATACGTCCATTGCCGAGTACAAATGAAGACTGATTTGTTGTCTTAATTAGTTAATTACAATTTTAAATACTGTTATACTATATTGATGACGATTATAATTAACCTGATGATGATTATAATGTGTACAAATAAAGACTTATTTGTTATGAGCTGTTTTTGTGCATGTTGCACTTTCCTCGCTACAGTGAGCTGAAAAGTTTTGTGTTACACACAGGTGCAAATGTATTTTACTTCTCATGTGTTGAAGCACTCGCTACACTCAGAATTCTATTTTAGGAAACCACTCGCTTCGCTCTTGGTTCAACTATAGAATCCTTTCGGTTGCTCGTGTTTCAATTCCACACTCGCGGGTAAAATACAACTTTGCACCCTTGTATAACAAATAACTATTTTCCATATTTCAATAATAAGCTGAACTTTTGAATTTCTTATAGAACACTAGCATTTGCCCCTTCATCCGCGTGAACTCCCGTATCAACTGCCATCCCCAATTGTATCCCTTTAGGATGATTAGCTTCTGCCCGCGACTTCGTCCGCGAGGAACTCGTTTATATCGTAGCTCCATACAAATTTTCGCCCCCCATTTTGCCCCCTTAGACGATGATTCCCGGGATAAAAAGTATTATATCTTAACCTGGTAAGGGCAAATATTTGTGTGATGAGCATGAATATTTGTTTCTGAGTCATGGAAGTTTTCTATGTATTTTATTATTTATATCTATTATATATATCGTCGTCTAGTACCCATAACACAAGCCTTAATGAGCTTACTATGGGACTAGGTCGATTTGTGTAAGATTGTCCCCTAATATTTATTTATTATTTATTTATTTATTTATATCTGTTAATCCCGGCTATACACTATACCAAAATGTATCTTAATCCGTTTAGCCGTTTTTGCATTTTAAGTTTCATGAATAGGTAAGGTTTATTTATTCACGTTTTTCTCTACGGTGGTAGAATTGTGTTGAAGTCTACCCAACAAAGTGACAATTTACAACCCTCACGTGGCATTTATGTAGGGAAAGCGAATATCTTTTATTCATAAAATCTTAAGTAAAGGGTAATTATAAAGTCCTACTAATATATTAAATGCGAAAGTTTGGATGTTTTTAATTCAATCACGCTTAAACAGCTCAACCGATTTGGATGATTTTTTGCACGAAGATAGTTTATCCTACAACCGTCGATGTTGTTCTTATGCTTTAGCTTTTATTGTACCTGAAAGATATCTGCTGATAGGCCAGGGAACTCCAGGATACGGGGAGATCACAGAAAACACGACCGTTCAATATTGCGTTTAATCAAGCGACGAAGGTATAAAAGGCTACCCTCAATTATCCAAATCATAAGTCTACCCACATACGTTCCAGTACCTAGGACCGTGCTTTTCTCGGTTTTAATACTACGAAAAATCTACATCGCGCTATTGAAGTTTTTAATACCCGTTGTATGAATACAATTTCCTTGCAAATGTTGTCTCTGACCACAAATACGAATTTTCACATTTATAATATCAGTATGAGTATAGGTTAAAAAAGTATCAAGTATATATTATGTTTTAATCTTTGTTATAAATTTAAAGAAAAAAAAAAATACTCATCATCCTTCTGGTAGCTTTTTGTCCCGGTAGCGCCCTAAACGACGCCCACTTTGGCTTTTAATCCCAAGATTTTGCGTAGGCACTAGTTTAACAATAACGACGGCCTGCTGAACTTCCAACTCAGAGGGAAAACTAGACCTTAATGGGATGATTTCCTTACGATGTTCATTACCATGGCATAAAAAATCATATAGTCAGGCTGTATTAAAGGCTTTATAAATAATATAAGCTTTAAAAATCTTTAGACCAACTCAAATAATATCTAACAATCCCTTCTTCAATCTTATTACAACTTTCAGCCCAAATGAACGCTAGAAAAGGGTAAATATCTGATTAAATTAAAACTAAAATCCACTGAAGACTGTCTGAGAAAGTGCTTTTAGACCGCAGCAATATTGGATTAGACAGACACATTCTCTCTTTCTAACTTGTTGCATTTTCTCCACTCAAGGCTTGAACGATACGTAAGGGCTATAGTATACTGCAGGCGTAGCGAAGCGAGGAGAACACAGATCATAAATCTGCAGTTTTTTCATTCGAATTTACGCATCACGGTTCAAACACGCCCACAGACACACACATACGAATACTTATACACTCACACACACACACACACACACACACACATACGAACACTTATACACTCCCTAATATTTTATTTGATATAAATTGGAATTGTATTTGTAGATGGAATCAGCATCAACCAGAAAGTGACAATTACCCCGGTAGCCAGGCGCCACTGAAAATCAGCGCTGCGAAATATAACCTGACGGCTTATTTCGTGACCCGTGTGGTGTCGGGTTTGAGTTTCACCACCCCCTTTCTTCCCGTGGGTGTCGTAAAAGTCGACTAAGGGACCAGGGTTGAAGTGTGTTGTGGGCGATGGGCTAGCAACCTATCACTGCAATATCACATTTTGTCGATCTTTTATACCCACATTTGTGCTAAAAGTGGCGCTGGAACATACGTTTCATGCGCTCTACCTACCCCTTTTGGGAATAAAGGCGTGAATGCATGTATGTATGTATGTTATTTCGTGGCACAAAGCTGAGTGGCGACCATTTTAGCACGTTATGATTCTGTCTGTAAGTTCTTATGTCTTTTATTTCTTACATGCTAAATAAACATACATATTTTCTTTCTTTATTTTCTTCTTCTTAGTTATATTGAGAAACATTTTCTTTGAAGACTTGTAGGACGTCTTTTAACCGTGTTGTGTGCAAACATGTGATGAGATATTTCAACTGAAAGTGATTTGATATTCTCCTATAAATACAGGGTGATTCAGGAGACATGAGCAGGATCAACCCTACGGATTCAATAGTTTATAAGCTACTCAGTCGTACCAGCATTGGTAAGATTAACGTGAATTTTTTTTTAGTTGTGTAGGGTGACCATGATTTATTGTGAATGAAACTTTTACACAAAATGTAAAAAAAAAACTGTGGGCGTTTAACTTAATTACGATGGTAAAAGATCCATTAACATTAACAACCCTACACATACATGTGTAGGGTTGATCCTGCTCACGTCTCCTGAATCACCCTGTATATCGCCGTCAAGTACCCATAACACAAGCCTTATTGAGCTTATTATGGGAGTAGATCGATTTGTGTAAGATTGTCCCCTAATATTTAATTGTTTATTTATTTAAACTTACTTGCACATAACGAAATTGTTCAAATGGACTTAATGCCTCAAGGCATTCTCTACCAGTCAACCATAGGGCCTAACAGATACTTTCAAACGGTGGGTGCGAGAAAAAGACGTTTATTATTTATTGTTTATTTACATTGGGGTGACGTGCTACGCCAAGTTAACTTTTCGCTTGCAATATGGCGTTGCCTTTAATCCCCACTTGCGGCAACAGGATCTTAACTGCCATATGTGACTGCCCAACATTTTATTTCGGGATAAGTCATTTTAGCCGATTTGATTGGATATAAAGCTTCGTCGCCAGAGATTCAATTTCGGGACGATGTTGACGGTTATATTTCGAAAATACGGATGTTTCAGTAGTTTTAGTGGCTTGAGTTCAAACGTAACAAAAAACGCGCCCGAGGCACGTGCTGAAGAGTTTTGTGCTATTTTGTTGATATTTATGTGTGTTTGAGTGCTAAACTTATTTGGCTTGGTTGAATACAGGCTTCACTAGGTGGATCGTAATGCTCTGTCTATCTTTTATTTGGTCTGAGTTTTTAGGATGAAAAATGATGAAACTTAGCGTTTTCTTGCTTTTGACGACCACTTTAGCCTAGTCGTTAGTACTTTTTTATTTTATTTATTTATTTATTACAATAACTTTGTTACATTGCTCAAACATACAACTTCACCAAACTGCAAGTCAGCTTGTTGGCGAATAAAACACTCTTTAATATGTATATAAACTTAATTATAAATACCACTGGTGGTAACAAATCAGCTTTATCACTATACTACTATACAATATATTACTGTACGAGTATTCTGCCTATTTTATTCTAATACAACTATTAAAACTACATAAATGTGGGTAGACTATTTTGTTTACATACAAATAAGTAGTATATGCTTTTACTTTACTTATTGTCTAGGGTACAGCACACAACACTCACAGTATCCCAGTAAAGGTAAATAAATATCGCGTTAGACTCGTGTAAAATAATAATATAAAAATATGTACCTATAAGGTAGGTATCTTATTAGGATCCCTATAACCTCGCCACAGCCTAATAATCCGAGTCGACCAATCTTTTGGATCTGGTTAAAAAGAGACAGAAAGGAAGTAATTGACTGGTGGTTATCATATCCTTATTCATTTGACCTTCAAAACACCGCGACGGTGGAAAGGCAAAACCACTGAAGCGACATTTTTTGAATTTTACACGAGAGCGTTTTAAAGTTTTATTTTTTTCACTAAAAAAATCATAACTTTTTTTCTAGTTATCTTAGAGAGTTGGATTCAATGCACGGGTTATTTCATTTATAAATAGCTATTAAATTAATGTCATTCCCTAAAACACGGAGGATTAGAAAATAAACGTCGCTTAAGTGAAAACGGCCCCAAAAAATTCCCGTAAGAACCATTGAAGCGACACCATCATGCCGTAGACAGACCCTCGAAAATCGAATGAAGCAACTACTTGTGTTTAATTTGTTCCCGGATTAATAATTTAACCAACTATGGTAAGTGCAACTGTTTTGTAATATATTAGGACGTAGGTTGTCTACCCATTTTTTTACTATCTTGACATAGTATCAAAACTAATGACTAGGTATCAAAAATTCCGAATAGACATTTAATAACAGAAACGTTAAAAAAATATTTTTACCAAACTACTTACCTCCAGATTTTGACCACCAAGCTCTAAATAAAACGAGGAAAAAAACTAGGGTTCGAACAAAAGTGATTTTGGTGAAATAGAAACTACAAGATAATAACAAAATATAGTCAAGATAATAATGAATTGTGTGTATTTTTCTGAATGTACCAAATTACCCTACTCTCCCTTACACTGGTCGGTGTTCAATTAAAAAACGTCTATTCAAACCAGTTTACTTTATTAATTCAATTTAAGCGCGTTTCAATATTTTTTTACCTGAACGTAAGTGATTAACTTATTAGAACGTTTTTAAGTTATGATTTACGTGGTTAAAATTAAAGAATAATCATAATAACGGATATTGACTAATTGTACAGAATAACGAGTTCGGTTCAGGTAGTAGGTGTTTAGATACTTTAATTCGTACAGGATATAAGGCAAACGTCCGAGTGCTTCGTATCTACTGTATATTTGCGTAGGTACCGTAGGTATAATTCATACTTAACTGAGTATGTCTTCCGGAAACATAATATGTACATATCAATTTTACGTTTAAGAACTGCAGACTGATTCCTTACAAATCACTTATTATTAATATTTTTACCTAAAACAGGAATAATTACACTAGTTTCATGGAAAAGCATACGCCCCCAGTTGATTATAGCAGCGAACGGCGAGACAAGCACCACCCTCCAATGCTTGTCGCTGACTGAAGCGATTAGACTACGTTTATAAAAACACCATTCGCGGGTATATCACGCTAAAACAATTCACTTAAACGACATTCCAGGAATTTGGATCACACTTCAAGTGCCATAACACCTGTTACGATATTCACTTAACTGACCTATTGTGGCTTTTAAAAATTACTTGAAGCGACAACTTCGGCAAAGTTACGAGTGTCGCTTAAAGTAATGAATGAAATATCAGGTAAATTGAGCAACTTTCAATTAACCGACAATACTTATTTTTGACATTACCGGAAGAAACACCTTACCTTATCTTATGAATTATGTACCTGGAATAAACACTTTAATGACATAATATCGAAAATGATCAATTTTGAAAAATACTGTATGCGACCACGGTTATGATTGAGTATACGGTTAAGTGACACAGATTAGATTTAACTCAAATTGTGTGTCGCATAAAGTAAGGTTTTTCTTTGGCGCTTATTTTTGTGTTACTCTAAGCGACATGAAGTCATCAGATCGTCGTGAAACCCAGCTCAAACGACGGAGAAAAATTCGCTGATTTCAACGATGTATAAACTTTCGACGACCGGTTAGCCTAGTGGGTAGTGACGCTGCCTACGAAGCTGAAGGTCCTGGGTTCGAATCCCGGTAAGGGCAAATATTTGTGTGATGAGCATGAATATTTGTTTCTGAGTCATGGAAGTTTTCTATGTATTTAAGTATTTATATCCATTATATATATCGTCGTCTAGTACCCATAACACAAGCCTTACTGAGCTTACTATGGGACTAGGTCGATTTGTGTAAGATTGTCCCCTAATATTTATTTATTTATTTATTTATAAACTCCTTTTTGACCAAAATGTCGCTTCACTGGTTTTGCCTTTCCACCGTCGACCTCATCAATCGCCCAAGAATTGAACTGTAAGTAAGTAAAGGAAGGTGACTTTACGTCAATCTATTCATTCAAAATAAGACTATATGCCAACATAGTAAAATCTATATTAGAATACCTAATCAAGTACGTCGATTTCCAAAGTTAACACTTAAGGTAAGGAATCGCCGAACTTTTTCAATTCCATCAAGAAATTGCTTCGAACGCTTATTAAAAACTACAGGCCATGAAATTTGAGCTTGAGCTTTGTAAGATATGGGTGAAGTTGAAGGAAGGGACGGTCAAAATATACTTCTCTTTTATTCCTTTAACATCTTAGTGTAAGGTTTTAATAATAATTATTGTAAAATATAAAACTGTATAATAAAAAACATAACAACAATATAATAACCCAACCTAGGGTGCTGCCGGTAGCGGAGCGGGGCCTAAGCTACCGGTGGTCAGGGCGACAGAGAGAGGAACCTCCTTATTATCCGCGCAGTCACCTTCTATATCTGACCCTTGACCTAGCCGCCTGGCGAGAGTCTCTTGAGATGTTGGTCGAAACTTTTCGCTATTAGACCGTGTTCCGTACAGGAACACTAATTTTCATTTAATTTTAAAATCGTTAGTTTCTTTGACTGAAGACACAATCTTAAGGGTCAATTTATTTTGTTTCTATTATGTATGGTATCCCTACGAGCTTCTAGCGATTTACTGCTTCTTGTCTTGAAGCCGTCATCCCTGGAGGGATGGCAACACCAGCGCGCTAACAGCGCCACCCGCCGGAAGCGGATATACGAATGGGCAGTGCCACGCACAATGTCAAAATCAGTTCGTTAACTAGCGGCGCCGCGAGAGCAACATTTTTCTCATTATTTACCGTGTGTGCGTTGAGGACCTTTCCCCCCTGGAAGAGTGCGCTTACCAGTGACCTAGGAACCTGTGTACGTCATATTTAGCTGGACGATCACCCCTGAACCTTCAGCCTAGCCCTTGGGACACGAGGCGGTGGATGGACACAGTAGCGGTAAGTCGTTTGATGCTGTAGGAATATCGTACAGACCGTTCGTAGAAACGACTATCGGCACAATGATCGTCGGATCAACATCCCACATGGCGGTTACCTCGTGGGCCAGGTCAACTTGCCTTTATTTTATTGTTAATGACAAAAATTGACACGAGCCTGAACTGAAATATTAACTATCTTTTGCCATTGTATCTTATGAAATACACATAATTTGATGCACTTTTTGTTTATTTTTTAATTGCCAAGAAAAACTTGCCATTATTATAATTATATTTGCTGACTTCATTGCATATAATGTATTGTATTTGCCTGCGCAGATTAAGTCGATACCGCGTGGTTTAGATAAAAATGCATTGCATAAAGATTTTTCACCAGCGCAAACGACTCTATCTTTTAACACGAATCAACCTACCTTACCGAACTATTTGATAAGGAACTTAATGGGCCTTAGACAGCCCGACTATTAATATTTTTAAGTGATTTTTTAGGGTTCCGTAGTCAACAAGGAACCCTTATAGTTTCGCCATGTCCGTTTATCCGACTTCGGCTTAGCTTAGTAACCATTACTACTAAAAAACTGTAATTCGGCATGGGTATATAAATCAATCACGCCGACAAAACAGTACAATAAAATCTTGATAAAAACATTTTTTTAGTGTACCTCCCCTACACCTAAAGCGGGTACCTATGTATTTTTTTTTCCCGTTAAACCCGTGGTGTGGGGTATCGTTGGATACCGATACCGAGTAATAGTCGACCAACTTAATGTGTACTTGGAAAGGCCAATTTTCGTGCAAATTCGGCCGACGCAACCGCACCTCACGTCGATGTCACTAAGACAGTCAGGCAACTACGGAACCCTACACTGCGCGTGGCCCGACACGCTCTTGGCTGATTTTTTATGCTTTAGGTCAAGTTTACTCACACAAAGATACAACTCAATGTCCACCTCGCCCGCGCCCAATCATGAAATGTTGCCTGAAATTAAAAACTGTATTGGCCTGTATATCAACGGAATGGTGCCCCGGGCAGATTTAGTGACGAAGTTTTTTAAAGTGTGGAAAGTTCCACGACAATTAAAGTGCAATACTTTGGCCGAGTTGTAAATCATCGGTAATCGTACGTTAGGTATGGTCAAGTTTGAGTAATGGGTCGCTTTGAAGTTAGTGCTCTAAACCTTATTACTTAAGAGGAAACACTAAGGGCGAGATAATTGAGAAATAGGTATTTGTAAAATGTATTACTGTCACGCCAACCTCAAGCCTCCCCCCGCAGATAGAGACAACTGCAGCTTGGACCGAAAATACCTATTAAAAGTACATAAAATCAACGTTTCGTAGTCCCCTGATGTCTTCTCCAAAACTTGACCTATTTAACAATTTTTTTTATTAGAAATCAAAGAAAGGCTTTGGCCGTGTTCTTATGTTCTCCATTTTTTTAATAATCTAGTTAATTTTTTGTTTTCTGGATGTTTGAACACAGCGGAAAATCTGGCATTTTTCTTAGATTTTTTAAGGCATGTATTTATAATATTTGCCCTTACCGGAATTCGAACCCAGGACCTTTAGCTTTGTAGGCAGCATCAGTATACCTACTAGGCTAACCGGTCGTTAAAATGACACGAAATGATCCCCTTCTTCCTCCTCCTTCACTCCTTAAATGTCTTTTCTAAAACACATTATTTTCCAATATAACCAATATTTACTATATTATATACGAGTATGTCTTAAATCAAACCAGTAACAGTAGCAAAACCACACGTTTCAACCGTTTCAATCGCCCCCACCTGAGGTTTGAAATGTTTATTATTACAGCAGTTTATCCCCGCTCGAAAACCATTCATTTCCGTACTCCAATATCGAACCGATATCTATATGATTCCACTAATATACTGCGGGGCTAAATTGTGAAGCGCGAATACCGTTGAAAACACTCGACGCACGAAAGGTTAGGGTAGATTTAGTAATATTTAACTTTGCCCACTTGGCCGTAGTGTGTAGCCACCAGATTGATTACATTTTGTTTTTGGAACAACCTCCTAGCTTTTTCCCGGTTGCAGTCTAAAGGTGCCCAGGGTCCGCTTCGGCACCTAATACCAAGATTTGGCATAGGCACTAGTTTTACAAAAGCGACTACTCACTTTCCTATTAACCCAGAGGGAAAAGGAGACCGTATTGGCATTAGACCGATTTCCTCACGATTTTTTCTTTACCGAAAATCTAACGGTAAATATTCCGTACATAAGTTCCGAAGAACTAAAAAATCCATGGTCACGGGACGACTCAAAAATGAAATTAATGTCTAGAAATGTGTGAGAATCGTTAAAGTTTCAATCAATATGGCGACCGGTTAGCCTAGTGGATAGTGACGCTGCCTATGAAGCTGAAGGTCCTGGGTTCAAATCCCAATCCCCTTCTGCGTATTTAAGTATTTAAATCTATTAAATATATCGTCGTCTAGTAGCTACCTAGCTAGAGCTTACTATGGGACTAGCTCGATTTGAGTACGATTGTCCCTTAATATTTATTTTATTTATATATTATTATTATTTAATATATTTCTACTGAAGTTGATAGATTGCATGTTAATACATAGCAGCTAGATAATGATATTGTTATATAGTAACTATTCCAGCCTTCTTCAAGTTGCTATTCTACATCGAGGCCGGTTATTTGACACCAAGAACTTCTTAGCGTGTTATTGTGCTAGGTACTTATAATACATCACACACAGTAATGAGAACTACTAAAATGGAAAACGAATTAGTTAGTTGCAAGTGCTCGCTCGTTCTAACGATAGACTATATATAAATACGAATTGGATTTCATATCGCTAATGCACTCGTGTTGCTTTAAATTTAAGAGCAGCAATACACGTCTACTTTTACCTTTCGATTGTCGAAGGCGTGAGTGCCATCTTAAGTATTTTTGATTGAAGAGAGAAGACACATGCGACCCGATATCGGATCCGACGTCCGAGTCGGAAGCAGCGCCAAGGCGGTGCCGATCCAATAGGCGTAGGATGCCATTCGAACCGAAACGCTTCATACTATTTGACATCGAAGTATGACGTCACAGTTTGTTATTTGTACCTAATAATCGTTGTATGGAAAATCAAGTAAAGTATTGTAGTTTCGCTCACGAAAACTGCGTTTAGGTCCATAGTTATCATACAATTCCGTTTCTATAAAAGCGTAAGGAAGCGTATATTTACTCTTGGACGAAAAAAAGGATTCTTTTTTCTAAAGGTCCATATGTTTTTATAATTTTAACTAGATTTTATAATTTATACTTTACAATAATTTGATGGTTGATCAATTTAGCAACACTAAGTTATCAATTTCAACATGAGTCAGTTGTCAGGGTAGTTACCCTATTGTGTGAGGGTCTACTCTATTCTGCATACTTTTGCAGGGAGATGAAATACGCATCCGCTTTCCGACTTTGTCGAAACTTATGCGTACGAATGACAGAATAATAAGAGATAGCGAGGTAAGAAAAAGTCTGATGTGTAAATCGGTTTCAACATTGCCCACGTGAATACGACCAGTTATAATTATAGTCGGATCCGAATATCGGAAGTGAAACCTGACGTGTATTGCCCCTCTAATTTTAAGCTTTGCCCCTAAGCCGTGTCCACACTGTCGGATGCGGTCGACACCGTCCGCCGTTTGCCCGACATTATTTATCCGCCGCCGGCACCCTAACGTGACATATTTTAAAGCTGCCATTTTAATAAGCGCCTTGGAACCCACCGGTCCGAGGCGAGAGATATCTGGAAGAGAATTTAGGTAAGATAAATAAATGTTAGGTAATTCTAAAGAGCATTTGGAAACTAATTTACAGTAGTTTAGAACATTGTTAGTCATAGATTAGGTGGTCCGAAAAAAGCATGTAAGTAATTCAAGTTTTATTACCCGATTGCCGAAGAGGAGGGTTATGTTTTTCGAGCGTATGTATGTATGTGACCTTATTCTTTGGCACGCCCTGCAGCCTAAACCGTTTGACGGATTTCGACATATGAGGTGTCGTTGGATTCCTTTTAATCGTGGGAGTAACTTCTTAGGCTATAAAATTTTAAAAAAGCAGTTGGGTTTTTTTTTTAAATCTTTTTATTTTTTTTTATTTTTTTTTTGCAACGGTGGCGGCAAACATGCATTCAGCCAGCCCGATGTTAAGCAAACACCGTCGCTCATGGACGCTTGCCCGACGTCTGCGCTGCCGACCCTTTATTTATTTGAGGATTCGTTGTGTTGACAGCCAGCTAAAAAATGCAGGCGACCCAGCGCATCCACGGGAGCTCTGGCAACCAAGGATGTTCTGTGTTCACCGCTCTTTGTGAAAACTGCCTGTAGGCGGCGAAGATACAACCATCG
The DNA here is from genome assembly GCA_947578815.1 of Epinotia ramella. Taxonomy (NCBI): domain Eukaryota; kingdom Metazoa; phylum Arthropoda; class Insecta; order Lepidoptera; family Tortricidae; genus Epinotia; species Epinotia ramella. The sequence goes on from OX388207.1 coordinate 2,634,104, forward strand.
CTTAAGTCTAACACCAGCGGTAGCAGTAGGTACCATTCAAAAAAAAATCCTTACAAAATATACTTTTAGACCTACCTGAGATACGTAGTTGGCTCAGTTCGGGTTGCACGGGGCGGTTCCACAACACTTCGGGAGCTCAAATACCGCGAGCCATCCGGTACATCTTGGACACTGCAATTACGCGTCATTGCTCTGAATATTACTCAACCAGCAGAGGCAGCCGGTGGCAGCAGTGTGATGTCAGATCCTGATATCTGTCCAAGCAATTTTGCAGTCTGTGACCTCTCAGCGCTTATTCAGAAGCAGGATCAAACATTTATTCCTGACACAACTCACTGTTACAAAACAAATGCTAACGAAAATAGTGAATTCATAGTTCGATAGATTTCACTAGTTTTTTTTTTTTTTTTTTTTTATGATATAGGAGAAAAGAATACCCCACTGATACATTCGATTAGTCGTTATTAGAGTATTCCAGTGTTTTAACCTTCCCGCGTGGTCGTGCTGGAGGTTTCCCCTGGATTTTCCTCTGGCTCCAGGCTGGTTATACTCTCCAACCACGCAGTCCGCCTACTTTATTGGGTCTGTCCTATTAAAGTAACAGTCAGGAATAAAAAAAAGCTACATCATTGGCAATACACATACTTTTGGACTGTCCTAACGCGGTTACGTGATTACTTCTCAGGTAAGACTTGGGTCAATCACTGGGCAGTATTTAAGAAACAACAGCATAATGCTAGCAGCAGGATTTTCCAGCATCGTTAGCTCTTGGTCAGGTCGCTTGGGCCTGTAACTCGTGCGGATTACCGCTCCTAGGCACATGCTACTAATTGATGCCGCCGGGGGAATAAAAACTGCCCGATTACTCCGTTCTGGTTAAACTTTCGCTTTAGGGCAACACAGCGGGGAGGTTTGCATATTCATTATGATACAGATTTATGTCATGCCTCCTGACGACCGTTTTAAATTATGTCAGTTTAAAGTCGTCTGAGAAACACACAGACTGGCGCTTGGGGAGACGATCAATAGTAAGTTGAATAGCTATTGCCAATTAAGTATTGGCCGCCACCGCAGGCCGCTTCAGTGTGATTCAGGCCTAAGCCTCTCACAGACTGGTACGGCTTGCGGTCAGAGTTGGGCACTCAAGAATAAAATCGTTATTTGAATAAGAATACGCATGAATAAAATCATGTTGATTTTATTCCCGTCAAAGTTATTCAAATAATTTCGCCGTGAATAATTCTTATGTTAGAAAATTGAATGAAGTTAACTTATTCTTATTCAAATAAATCTAATCATGGTTTTTTATTTTAACTAATATACCATGAATAATATATGAATGTAGTTCGGACGGATACTCGGGGATAAACACGACGCATTTGGTAATTTGAATTTGAACGCGACCGCAAGTTGCGGTTGCGTTCAATAGTAAATTTGGCATTAACTGTCAAGTTTACTATTGACCGCCACCGCAGACCGCGTCAGTGTGATTCAGGCTATAACCTTGTCATATTGACAGGAGAATATTAAATACTTAATGGGAGTGTAGACTCAAAATTTATTATTCCTCCAAAAGAAAGATGGCAAAAAAATATGCCTAGTTACGAAAACCCCATTCAGGTATCTCAAAGAATTACGAAGCTACAACCGTTTTAATATTGCTTCTTAGAGAGAGAAAACGCTCGCAGATAGTGACGTCACGATCAGCGAGCCTCATAGTAAATGACAATCGTTTCATATGAAGATGCGTTTTGATGGGATACCCCACAGACCTAGATAAACTGTGGGATACCCCATTCTGTCTTAAAACTTTGGAGACATAACTTTGTGATTATGTAATACCTTGCTTTACTTTTTTCTCCATTAGACAATATTTTTAATCCTTTTTCGGGAAAATTTGACATTATTGGTTATTTTATGTGGTGTCTACACCCCTATTGATGCTTATGTGCTCATTCTGATATTAAAAGAGTGATACATTAAAATGGGGATATCCTATCCTGTCAAATAAATATTGCAGATGGAATACCAGCCATAGCACCACTTTGCTTGGCAGCCCTTTTACACATTGTAAATGTGTATACATTTACCTTTGATGTACTGAAATCTTGCTTCAATTCACACTTCCAAATTAACCGGTTTATTTATATACGGGCCGTATTCATAAACGTTCTACAAGCCTATTTTAACTAAAATGGCGTTAAAATTTGGCGAGGACAACGAATGACATATATATTAGAGATGGGCCGAATACGGACTTAGCCGAATACGAATATTCGGCCGAACATTCGGTTCAGATCTTACCGAACCGAATATTCGGCTGAATTATTCGGTAAAACTAAACAGGTTTATGCAGGTCCGCGCGGCTCACTGAGCGCGAATTTGACCGACCTTGGCATTGTCAATGTCAACATTTGCAATTGTTATTGATGGTGAATTAGTGACAGACGTTGATATCGTAATTAAACTGAATAATAAAGCTTACTAAAATCAAGTTTTCTTGTTTTTTATATGCCTAATAACAATAAATATACGGGGTGTGGCCTGTAATGGGAGCAATAAATTTAAGGGCTGACTCTATGTATTATCCGCAGTGATTCTGTAAAGGTACCAGTGTTTCAAGATTCTTGAATTCGGAAATAATCTTATCTGAAGTTGTGATACCTAAGTAATGGATCTCGACATCTCGATATCGTAGCATGCCAGTCATTAACTATCTTGGTAGAACACTGGGCACTTTCGTAATTGCGATTATACTAACTTTGGTTTTCTAATTCTTTTTGTTTTTTTTTTTCAATTTTACAAGATTTTTTGGTGTTTTTGAAGTAAAACAAAATGGATATCATTCCAGTTAAGCAAAAGAACACACGTACGCTTTTACTTATTTTTTTTTTTCTATTTTTTTTTCAATTTAACCACTTGGAAATAATTACTGATTAACTTAATAAGCCACCGTTTAATTTTTTGCTCCTATTACAGGCCACACCCTGTATATTATGTAACATAACTTTTAAGAGCTACAAATAGTATGAATGATTTATTTATTATCAGATAAATATCATATGTTTATTCGGTAAATATTCGGCAGTTTTACCGAATAATTCGGCCGAATACCGAACATTGAAAGACATGCCGAATATGCCGAATACCGAATAATTACCGAATATTTGGCGCATCTCTAATATATATCCCTTTCTGTCAAACTTATTGAGATTTGTTTACTATCATCTCACTCGCTCGTGGTATCATTAAAATCATAGCTTCTCCTGAGAATAGGTCCATGTTTATATCAGATTAGAATTCAATTGAGAATATCAGAAAAAAGCTTTAAAGATATTTAAGAGCGATTTTCAGCGATGCGAGACAGCTTAACAGGCTTTAGAATAGCGATTTGTCATATATGAGCGAGTGCAGAGTGAATTAGGTATGTTTTTTACAATCCTGATCACAGGGTTGTACAGCCTACAAATTTCATATTGCTGAGATTTGTAGAAGCTAGAAAAAATATAAAGATGTCATTATTTGTCACAAAGACATTTAATTAGCCCTATGTCGTCGAAGGAACATGAAAAAAACTATTACGTATCAAAATTAGTTCATGGATTTGACGCTAGATGCAAATATTCTTAGCACAAACTATACTTAGTGCGTAACGTTTTGTCGTGGCGAACGGAAGTACAGTCACGCGAACAAATTAATATCTACACAAAGCAAATGGCAAAACTACCTTTACATGACTCTATTGTCACTAACATACAAACTTATTCTCTTCTTTATCTGCCATGCCCTATCTGGCGTCGGTGGCCACCTTTGCAAAGTTTTTCCTATTTTTGGCCAGTCTTGCGAGCGTGGCCGCGTCCTTGATATTCGTCCCTTTTTTTGACGTTATCGAGCCAGTTCATCTTCCTACTTCCCCTACCCCCTTTTCGCTCTAGTTTTCCTTCTATAATGATTATCAGCAGATCGTACTTTTCATGTCTATCATCATCATCCTCCGAGCGTTATTCCTGGTTGTGCCCCTAAAAGAGCCCGGGGTCCGCTTTGACACCAAAACCCAAGATTTGGCAAGGCACTAGTTTTACGAAAGCGACTGCCATCTGACCTTCCAACCCAGAGGGAAAACTAGACCTTATTGGGATTAGACCGGTTTCCTCACGATGTTTTCCTTCACCGAAAAGCTAACGATAAATATTCCGTACATAAGTTCCGACTTCCGAGAAACTCATTGGTACGAGCCAGGATTCAAACCCACGACCGCCGCTTAGCAGCCGCATGCCTGAACCACTACGCTACCGTAGCTTATTTCATGTAAATAATAATAATAATAAATCAGCCTATATACGTCCCACTGCTGGGTACAGGCCTCCTCTCACGGATGAGAGGGAACGGGCAGTAGTCCCCACGTTTGCTCAGTGCGGGTTGGGGACTTCACATACACCTTTGAAGTTCTTCGTGGATGTATGCAGGCTTCCTCACGATGTTTTTCCTTCACCGAAAAGCTAACGGTAAATATCAAATGATATTCCGTACATAAGTTCCGAAAAACTCATTGGTACGAGCCGGGATTCGAACCCACGACCGCCGCTTGACAGCCGCATGCCTGAACCGCTAGGCTACAGTAGCTTGTAGCATGTCTATGTAAATGACCAAAATAAGCAATCTTCATCCGCTGAACTGTGGCTAGAATGAAGAAGAAGACCTACGCGAAAAAGAATGTACAGACTCGTTTATAAAAACACCGCACTCAAATCGGTTCTTACTTGGGAGCTATGAATCTAATACAGATACACGGACGCACAGATGGACCTGCTGTTCGTACATTGAAGTTTCTGTTAGTGCACTAAAGAACAAATAATTAAATAAGCCAATAATGCCCTCTAACGATTTTACAAATAGGGTTGGGTCAGATATTTTCGAGCGAATAGTCTAGTCATATCTTATTTCTGGTGACTGTACGCAGACACAATAATAAATATAAATAAATAGCATTTAAAACTGTATAACTCAGGCTTTTTAATAAGACTACCACCAACCCTGAACATATTTCAAGTACTCAACTGTTCGTATCTTACGAGCAATGCACTGGACTTTCTTGAAACATTGGTGGAATATAAAAATTCTCTCAAGACCACAGAGAAAATTGCACCCAATAACTATTACACTAAGGTTTATTTTCTACTCAACGTAACAACAAGGTACCACTGCGAAATCCAGAGGCGGCGAACCCAGAGAAATATGGCTCTTAAAAGCGGCAAGTGCTAAGAAAAAGGGTTTAATTTCCTGTGGAAGATGAAAGCTGTTTATGAGGCATTTCTGGTTGTTAATTGAAGCGGACTGAGGTTGGATTATGTCGCGTTTTTGCGCCGCCGTAATTACTTCGAGTGGGGACGCGACAAGTTCAAAAGGGTATTGTTTTTATAGGAACTCGTTAAAATTCTATAGTCCGTGTAATGCTTTTTCTTGAGCGTTTTTCCTTGGAACCTCTGAACAGGTGTCGGGGAAGGGAGAATTGACCGCGCATTGTTTTGGAAAATGGTAGATGTTTGGCAGGCAATCTGATGCGAATGAATGGGCGTTGTGAAGGTAAAGTTACGTGAACAATATTCCTTTGCTATTCGACTAAAAACGTGCAGGTCTATTAGCGATGATGAGATGCACCTATTAGCGTATTTTTGCATGCGGTTAATGCGCCCACCAATTATTTACATGTTTGCACGTGCGGAGGGAGGCACGTGCAAACATGCAAATAATTACAGCAAACCACCAATACACGTGTTTAGGCTCTCTACGAGGCAGGTGATGAGATGTTTTGAACGAAACTCTGTTGATTGATTTCTTTATTATTTATCCGGGATAAAAACTATCCTTTATTTTAATCCAGGCTATAAACTATCATTGTGCAAAATTTTATCAAAATCGGCTGAGCCGTTTTAGCGTGATTGAGTGACAAACGTCTAATCATCCAAACTTTCGCATTTATAATACTAGCTTCCGCCCACGACTTCGTCTGCCTAGACCCGGGATAAAAACTATTCTATATTTTGATCCAGGCTATAAACTATCTTGTTGCAAAATTTTATCAAAATCGGTTGAGCCGTTTAAGCGTGATTGAGTAACAAACATCTTAACATCCATCCAAACTTTCGCATTTATAATACTAGCTTCCGCCCGCGACTTCGTCTGCCTAGACTCGGGATAAAAACTATCCTATATTTTGATCCAGGCTATAAACAATCTTGGTGCAAAATTTTATCAAAATCGGTTGAGCCGTTTAAGCGTGATTGAGTAACAAACATCTTAACATCCAAACTTTCACATTTATAATAGCAGACCCTCTTAATAGTTCTCCTGTCATGGTCGAAAGACAATGGGTCTCACACACAATCCGATACATCCACAACCACATACAATCCGTGCTTGAATAACGCTCCGGCTGGAATGAATGCTGCCGCGATTTTTCCGAGGGTACAGTACATTGTACAGGTTCTTCTAGAAGTACACAGGTTTTTAAATGGTCGGCAACGCGCAAGCGAGTCCCTGGAGTTGCAATCGTTCATTTCATAGGTTACGGTCACTGGTCACTATGGCACTCTTTGGGGGAGTCCTATGTCTTTCGGCTGATATTGACGACTTCTTTTGATAATGACGATAATGGTGACCACTTACTATCAGGACCGTACGATTATTTACCACCGGCATGGTATAAAAAAAAGACCGGGTTGCACTCCGGGAGTGCCGGCAGAAGTGAAAACTCAATAACATTGTAACAGTTTTTCGATCAGACCACGTGACATCTTACGGTGTCACCCTAAAAATGAATTTGACGCAAATTTATAAACAATTATCAATTATTTAGGCGGACGGGCCGCGGGCGCGTTGGGTGCGACGGGGCGCAGGCTCGCCCGTCGGCGCGCCGACGGGCGGCGGCAAAGACAATACCAATTTGTTTTTGCCATTGCCAAATATTTTTCAAAGCTTTATCTCTTTAGGAATAACGTCTAAATTCGAACTATTCGAATTTGCAAGAACAGCAGACGGCGGCGGTGGCGACCAAAATATCAATTTGTATTTGCCGTTGGTAAATATTTTTCTAAGCTTTATCTCTTTAGGAATAACGCTCAAATTCGAACTATTCGAATTTTCTCAATAGCAAAACGGTGAAGGACGCGTTGGCTAAAATTAAAAATTTATTTGCAGAATACGCTATTGCAAAAAGTGTTTAACGGCTTTATACCTTACGAATAGCGTTCAGTTTTGAATGAAGTCGAATCGGCTAGCAGCAAAAAGTGACCTCCTTCACATCTGACGTCACAAAACTCTGTCGCGTATTTAACAATTTTTCCCAATCCCAAAAAGTGCTCAGCGCCGCTAAAGAAGTTTTCACTTCAAAAATCACCATCGAATTATTTCGCGGAATCTGTACAAATTAGGTATTAGTTCAAGAGTAGTAAGATTGCGTTGAGCGTGCTTCATACAAACGGATTAATGTAAGCCATGAACACCCCGTATCGCACACACATTCACACGTGCTTTGTGATCTAGAAAATGTCATTATGTTGTACCGTCGGCAAATAAATGTGGAAACTGAGCAAGGTATTCTCAAACCGATTTTTAACCGACGCAAAGGGGCAAATATTCAGCGTTTATAAGGCGTTTTTTCGTCATTGTTGTTATCAGCAAAAACTATTTAAAGTGACGAATATCAGAGCCCACTTTTGATGAAGGCATAAGCCAATACCAGTACTGAGTCTTTTTTTATTAAAGTTTCCGCGGTACGTTTTACCTCTGCTGAAATAATCTTGAGCCGACAATGACGTTAAAACCTAGCGGTTCAAACGCTAGTAGTGTATCTGTATGTATGTCTGTGACATATCGTTGGTGTCAAACGGATAAATAGAATTAAGTGCATTTTTTAATCCGAAATTTTGTCCGTCGAGACGGACCCTAGCATTGTAAAGAGTCGGGCTTTTAAAAAAACGTTTTATTCTTCTAACGCGTCTGAATCGAATCAAATCAACTTTTAGGTGCCAAGTAGGGTTACTGCAATTTATTTATTTCTATAGGTCGATTGCTTAACTCAGTGCGAGAAGCAAAGCCCGGCGGCGCCCTCACGCCGCGCGCGGCCCGTTATCGTCATACCCCCTGCACCCGCGCGCCGCGCAGACGAGGACTTAAGTTAAAGGGTCGACCTATAGTAGTAGTTTTGATTTAACACTTTATATGACTATGTGTTTATATACACGTGTGGAGCTAGCATAATAGAATCAGTGTGAACAACGAACAAATACTTCGACATCGTATTGGTATGCGAAGTCTTGAACCAAATTGAACTCGCCGATTTGTAGCATCTATATTTTTAAATTAGTGTTTTATTTCGGAGTCCCTTAATTTACCGACAAACGTTTCACCAAGTGCATTGTTTCGCTGAATTTTCATTTCATCAATATTTTTTTACTCACAATCCGTTAAGTTTATGGGTACAGTTAAAAAATAATTGTGTAGAGCCCATTAGGTTAGGTTAGGTTTGTTTTATAACAACCCTGAAAGGTTTTTAGTTTCTGAAAAAAAAAAAATTAAATGAAAATTCGGCGAAATTTTTGTCGGTATTAGAAAAGTTGAAATACCCCCGACATTTTCATTTCACAATTCAATTCAAAACCGGCTAACCGAATCTGAAACGTTGCTGAGATCTTGATCACGTCAGCTTTCGGACAAAAAAAAACTCGCATTAAAATCGGTCCATTTGTTTAGGAACTATGATGTCAAAACACACAGACACCCATACACGTCAAACTTATGACACCCCTCTTTTTGCGTCAGGAGTTGAAAATAAAAACAAGGGTAAACCGTTTTACTTTCTCTGCCCCCAGTACCTGAAGGGTAATGGTACACGACAGCGTCGTAAAGACGACACTAAGCAGCTATACCTAATCAACAGCACTCAACTATACCTCAGTAGATGAGTTTTTATGAGGAGTTTTATTGCTCTAGCCATGAGCTTGGTTGCTAGGTTTTATTAGTAATGTCAAATGTGCTGCCGGGAATACAGTATGAAAAGTAACGAAAACCCGACTGTTAAACCTGCAATCAAGATTTAGTTAAGGAAATGTGAAGTTAGGAGTATGAGTTAGAGGATAAATTAAGGGGTACAGTCCTGTCCTTCATAAATCGAACTAGCCCTATAGTAAGTAAGCTTAAAGGCTTAGTTATGGGAACAAGGCGATGATCTCCTAGCGTTATTCCCGGTTGTGTCCTAAACGAGCCCGCGGTCCGCTTTGACACCTACTACCAAGAACTTTTCAATTTCTTTTTTTTTCAGACCAGCTCCATAAAAACAACTGCCAAGATACATTCGAAACTAGTGGGATTAGATCGGTTTCCTCACGATGTTTTCCTTCACCGAAAAGCTAGCGGTAAATATTCGGTACACATAAGTTCCGAAAAACTCATTGGTACCAGCCGAGATTTAAACCCACGACCGCCACTTGACATCCGCATGCTGGAGCCTCAGGTTACCGTAGCTTACCTTAGCTGTATTGAATACTAGCTGATGCCCGCGGCTTCACCCGCGTGGTTATAGGAAAATGTAACATATTGATTTTCCCGTGGGAATTTGATGTTTTCCCGCTGGAAAATGTAGCCATATCACTCTCCAGCTTCTGAACTATCTCCATACAAAAAATCAGATCAATACGACGCTCCGTTGCGACGTGAAAGAAGGACAAACATACAAACACACACACTTTCGCATTTATAATATTAGTAAGGATAAGGATATAGAAAACAAAATCTTCAATACATGGATAACATCCAATACTCAGAAACAAATACTCATGATGATCACACACATATTTGCCCTAACCGGGTTTGCTGCCAGGACTAATTTTATTTTACTTATATAATCCGGTTGCAATTGCCAGCATGTAACATTAGAACAAAATACTCCTTTATTGCACTTAACGTTAATGTTGTCATTTATAAACGTCTTCCAAACTTATATTGGAAAGGGCAATTCAATTATTAACGTATAATCAGTACGTCGTAAATATCCGACGTATTAGTGTAATGTCCGCCATTAAACCATCAGCTGCCGAAATCATTGGTTGTTGTCGCCTTTAAGCATCGCGCAGAACTTGTGATTTTGTCCTTAGTCTTGCTACTGCTCGCCCACTCCGCTTCCTGTCCTTATTCATAATACTTACCGACTATTCGTCTGTGACAAACCAATGTAAGTCTGGCCTCGGCGATTGTTAAGAATCCCTGTATCAAGACACACTGGTGAGTGGTGATGTTAGTCGGGAAAGTATGAATTGCACCCCTGTCCTCAACCGAGGCTGTTAATTTGCGCATTAACGTGCGCTAAAAAGGACTTAAACCAGGATATCCTGTCGCATCAAGGAGGTCTGTCTCGTGTGTATACCGATGTAAGTTGCTGCGTATAGCTTGTAAAGGATGTACACTCCGGCATTGCTTCAATAAGGTTGGCGCTGCGATTACACAGTCATGAATAACAAAACATAATTGGCTTCTTGACAAAAAAAAACACGATTCAAATCAGTTTTCTGAGTGTATTAAATGGTTGTATGAGACTAGCGACAGTTACAGCACATAAGAAGACAAAAACCGGCCAAGAGCGTGTCGGGCCACGCTCAGTCGTTCCGTAGTTTTGTAATTTTTTTCAAAAACTATTCAACCTATCAAGTTCAAAATAATTTACCTAGAAAGTTTTTATAAAGTGCTAATTTTGAGTTTTTTTTTCATATTTTTAAAACTTATGGTTCAAAAGTTAGAGGGGGGAGAGGACACATTTTTTTTAACTTCTGGAGCGATTATCTCCGAAAATATTATATTATCAATAAATGATTTAAGCAAACCCCTATTCATTTTTAAATACCTATCCAACAATATATCACACGTTAGGGTAGAAATGAAAAACCCCACGAGAAATAACCCGACCCTAATAAAATAAATATTTTACCACTTTGTTGGCGTGATTGATACACATATTAGTACCAAATTTCAGCTTTCTAGTGCTAACGGTTACTGATATTATCCGCGGACGGACGGACAGACAAAGCGAAACTATAAGGGTTCTTAGTCGACTACGGAACCCTAAAAAGAGGCGAGTCCTGGCTACGGCTAAACGACTCATGCAAATTGACATAGTATCACGACGCCACAGCATTATCTGTGTGCTTTACCGTACCGGCTAATCACGTAAATTGCTGTTTTGGTCGTGAAATACTGCGTTTAAATGCATAGTGGTCGTACATTATTATTGGTAGACACAAAAATAAAATTACATAATGTTCTGAAATTTTCAAGTCTTACCGTTTTATAATGTTCAAGTCAGTAGAGCTCCCGTAGATTCGCTGCAATGTCAGTGTAGGAACTGCATTTGTCTCTTGCTATTATTATTTATTCGTATGGCATACATTATTTTCTTGCTGTCACCACGCTTATCCTGATATCAATGAACATAGGAAACGCGATGGTTGGTCCTTTGGACTTGGATGTCCACAGGCTACTATATTTACTTACCGCCGAAGTTTGTTTGCCACCATCATGCTGAAATGCCAACTGCACCTTTTCGGACTTTCTGTCGTGAATAGTCATGATTCACGATAGTATTTACATTGATGTTAATAATCATGTCTCAAACAGCCGATTTATTTCATGTAGCAACACCCACAATCTTTTTATACAATGTTGACGGGTAGGCGAGTAGTCAGAGTTCCTAACGGCTATATTGCGTACGAACAGTTAAGTGCAGATTTGGAGGAAGGGAGTGAGGAGGGTGAGCTCTTTCCATAATCACTTTCAATGCATCCTATGACATTGTAACGATTTGGTTCATTTACACGTGTGTTCATGTGCTTACACAGCTCGGACGATGATTGTTCATGATGTGATGTATTTATGTGCGTCCACAGGTCTTATTCTATTTGGGAGGCGTGACGGTATATTATGTATATGAATAAGGGTTTCCTACATGTCAAGTACATGCAATAACACAGTTCTTAGTCGTGGAGTTCTTTAGAGTGAAAGTATTAGTAACAAGTGTAACAACAGGGTCTCAGGTTCGGTAGTCTCAGCCTCAAGCCATGTCGTCATCAATCAAGGGTGCACCCGGGTAATTATAACTGGAACAATATAGTGTGTGAATTGGTACAGTATCAGTTGTGTGGTAAGGGATGTCTGTGAGGGGAGGTGGAGGACATTCTCGGGGACGAAGGTCCCCACATAGGGTTGCCAGGTGTCCGGCTATGTTTGGCTTTTTAGGGCCGTGTCCGGCCAAATATTCACTCGTCCGGCCTGTCCGGCTTTTGTTAGGCTTTTTGCCTGGCGGCCGCGTTACCCGCGCGTGAAAAGTGAATAGATAGACAGACAGGGTTAGTTTTGCATTTATAGTGCTATATTATGATTATTATGAATGGTCCGGCTTTTAGAACGTAATGTCCGGCTTTGAAAAAGCTGTAATTAGCGCAAAAAAGGTCCGTCCGGCCTTTAGGGTAAAATGTCCGGCTTAATTAAGTGCCGAGTCCGGCTTTTGTATTTTTCCACCTGGCAACCCTATCCCCACATCTCAGATGGAGCTGGTACGCATAAGGCGGCAGCTCATATGTCAGATATATAAAGGATTCCAGAAGCTGTATGTGTAGGTTCATAGTTGCATAATATATGCTAATACAGATACCTAAGCTAGAGTGCTATAGGTACTCATTCGCGGCCATGAGAGTGACCAGAAGTGGCTTCGCGACACTTTCAGAAAATAGTACGAGGTAAATCCAAACCCTTTGACAGTACAAAAATATATCCGCGTATTCTAATTTTCCATGAACGTTCTGAAATGTGCACGTCAGTATTACATTTTCGAGGAAACTCCACTCAAAACACCAGTTCAGTGTTTATTCGCTCTGCGGCCTGGAAATGATGCCTTTCCTGTTCCATTATTCCGTGTGTGCCTTTTGAAATTTGATTGCTGGAAGTGACGGTATGCATGCGTTACGGGTTAATTGCAGGCTTTCAGAAACAGGGTTTGCTGCGGTATGATGTGTCTAGAATTGCAGCTGGTGCACTGTTATATGATTGACCTTTTAACAAGCCATCATTAGTGAAGTACTGATGACCGGAACATTGGACAATTTCCCGCAGCTGTAAGACTGACCAGCGGGATGGGTCCGCATATATTTTTAAACCTGTTTATATTTTCGTCACCGCGCATGAAAAACAAATCGTACCTACATGGAATGTATGCGAACGCATAAACTTGTTTACCTAGTCGGTCCATAAGTTCTGTCACAATTTTTTTGCCGCATAGTAAATAATACCAAGAATGTACTTATTTAATGCTATATAATATGGTTTGATAGCTTATTAAATACTGATATTTAAATTAGAACGATTATTGGATATATTACATCATATGCATACAATTAAAACAATTGTCGTAATTAAAGGTAGCATACAAGCAGCTTGTCGTTTGTACACCGCGGATTAGTATTCTCTTCTCTAATGGTGTAGGTAAGTGACACGACCATTTAGTACCTACCACATAAAAATTCGCAGTCTTTTGCTTATCTTAACTTACCTAATATTTACTTTAAGATTACAGAGCTGCGATCCCCTCCGAGAGGCTTTGTGGCTACCAGGGGTTGAAAAACACTGATATAAGTAAACATAAAAGTAGACCAGCTGACGCTGTCTCCGCCATGCGCTGTCGCGGAACATGTCCCCACATGTCCACACATGACGCGCCATGTCGTGCGCAAAGCGCAAATGTGCGTGTTCGTTTGTTTGATCACATTGCGGCCATAATTGGGCGCCAGTTGTAGCTTGCACGTTTACTGTCACGTCCGATCAATGAGGTAGTTGTATTTGGCTGATTAAAATGCCATTTTTAGGGTTCCATACCAAAACTGGTCCAAGTTTCAACGGAACACTTATGATATGCGATCACTCGGAGTCTGTCCGTCTGTCATACCCAGTTTTTTTGTATATCTTCCTGCATGTTTTATGACAGACCTCATCAAAGCCAGGGATTCACTAGGGGACAGATGTGCAACACGTGTCACCAACCCACCAGCGACGACGTCGGTGAAGTAGCACAACGCTGATGCTGCACTTCGCTCGACGTGTTGCGCAGTGACCATTGAAGTTAAATAAAAACGTGCCACTAAAAATAATTGAAATGAAAAAATGAAATGAAAAAAATTAAACTGTTGAATATTTTTTCGATTTTAAGGTCGTTCCTCCGGTTACGGCTGCAATCATTTTCCACCCTACGAAGGACCCTACAAAAACAGTATTAATTAATTTATTTAAAGTATTATTGCAAAAAGCAGAAAAGGCATCAACCGGTCAGTAAGCCGTGTATATTTTTTAGTCCTTAAAATATAATAAAAATCTACTCTTGAAATTATTGTGTTACACTGGTCTGATGCGATTTTTACGTACCTTTATTTCTGAAATTTCGACACGGATTGCACCGGTCAAGGTCGCAGATGACAGTCGTCCCAGCACGTTGTCAACCAAGATATGGGTACTTAATATTTCACTACCCTACAAAATCGATAAAAATGTGGAGGGTAGTCCCGAAAATATTCCACTACCCGTCCATAATTTTATTAATTGTCTAGGGCACGACACACAACACTCACGGTATCCGCGCACAGATCGGAAGATATCTCCTGAGATTCCAGTTTCTAAATCTTCACCAGGTTGCCTATAAAATTAAAACAGCTTCCCTATTAAGATTCTTCGGGTGTATCTTGAATAAATATCGCGGTAGTATAAGTGTTAAAGATCTACTAATAAACAAGAAATCAGCCTTTACTACTTCTCTAACCGGCTCACCCAACTAAGTGGTCACTAACCGGCGCAATGAACGCGCCCTAACACGTAAAGAGTTTAATCTGAGATTATTTCATACAATTTTCACGTCCAACCTTAGGTGTCCTTATTCCTGCTTGATTTAATCCGGCCTTATGTGAAAGCGTAATTGCAATGAGGGCTGCTAAGGCTGCGTTTACGCAAAACAAATAATCGCGCGAGCTTGTCAGAATGTATGAAAAACCAGAGCATTAAACGATGTCTAATTTTTACTGCAATTTTACATGACCGGATGGTACCTGCGGCACGGAATGGTAGACTCAACTGTTTGTAGATACTCGTTGATCGGTATATCTGTCAGTCACACATCACCGGCGCTGTTGTATTTTGCGGTCGGAACGGTTACCGACAGGAAATATCATTTTAATTGGAGGTGATACTACATGTTCCTATTTTTTTTTGAAAAAGTAGGTCGCTTGAATTGTACTGAAAAAGTGCCGAGTGATTAATGAGAACTGAATCGTCTTTTAAGAACTGGTGTCGGTAACTGCACATACGTATGGCACAATTGGGGATGTAGCGAGTCTCCGGCGAGCGACTGTGGACACCCGGAACAAACGATACACCATGGGACCGATTTTTGACTTTCGAGCGCTCGACTCTTTCACTCGAAAACTGACAAAAATTGTGAAATGCTATTTTGAAATAGCGATAGAAAATTTAAAAACGAGTGGTATTGACCACTCGAATTAAATTATATTGGTAGAAAGTAACTGCCTGCCATTTTGACACTACAAACGTATTTATTGTTATTTGATTTTCGAGCGCTCGAAAGTCAAAAATCGGTCCCCATATACTCGTAGTATTCGAATGCCCCAACACCAGATACAACGGATCAGCTGAGGACTTTAAACGCCTGACAAAAGAAGCGAGCTTAATATCTGCAGACTTGTAAATTTTAATTGAGAGTATTTGTGTCCAATTTTTTAATCTATTTTTTTAATTCAAAGAAATTATGATCTAAAGTTATGACCTCTAAGTAATGTATCTTGGTACTACGAGATTATAGCACAACAATCAATGCAGATTTTGAGGTAACATTATAGAATGAGTCATAATAGTATTTCCATTTTTTTCAAATACTAATATTTTTGGGATTGTATAATTTTTTTGTTATGCTTTTTTAGTGTTTTTAAAATAAAAAACTACTTGTCACCCCAGAAGAGTAAAAAATACACGTAAACTTACTTTAGAGAAAAAAAAGGAATTTTTGTTTTCAATCACAACCACTTGGAAATAATTGTTCACAAGCTCAATAACCTACTGTTCATTTTTTTGGTCCTGTTACAGCGCCCACCCTGTACAAGTGTGTATCCGCCATATGATAAATAAAAAATAGAAGAAGAACAGAATGCTATCGGTGCTCTAAAAGTACATTTCAACAATGGTTTCAGGAACTATTTGGGCTGCCTCGTTTCTGTAGCGCGTCAGGGATGTTCGCAGGTTGACGTTTACCGCTATATTGCCCGGCCACGACTTCGAGCGGCGGCGGCGGCGGCTGCGGTTTTTCTAATTCATTGCGTGTTATTCCAACTTACCACACTCTCCCAGACAGTTATTAGTTACCGCAAATATAAGTTACAACGATGTACCTGCGCAGAAAGCATTTTTTGAAAACATTTTAACCAATCATAAGGCAGCGCGTTTGCGCGGGTAAAATCTTCAATGCCATTGGCCAGAATTTTGCGCGCGACGCCGGCAGTTTCGGCGCCCGCCATTTCGTCTGGCGCCATGAGCGGGAAAGCACGAGTTCACCTGTCATTGCATATTGTACCTTGTGTATAGTGCAACAAGGTCTTTATTGAAATGGTCATACGTCGTTCGATTTCATTCGGTACTTGTCAGCACTCGTCGGCGTGGACGAAGATTGCCGATGTAACTTATATTTGTGGTACTACTATACTTTCGCATTTAGAATATTAAGTAAGTCGTATCGGTTTTTTCAACCACACAATAGAAAACCACCTGCCTCGAATCGCTGACATTTACAGACCCATTCACTGCAACGCTCGTAGCCAATCCCATGGTTTTCCCCGTATGTAGCGGAAAGCGACTACGGCGTAGGCGCCCGCTAAGCAGGTTCCTGTTATTAAACGTGTTAATTGTAAGAGAAACGTATTTCAGTTATTGTATTTTTTTGAACATCACTATATTTTCCTCTGTACGAAACAGCAGGGCCGTCTAAGTAATAAAGTCTAATAATCAGGTATTACTTTGTTGTAGCTATAGCTTTTATTAGGCTTTACGTATTCTGTCACTCATAAAAACCTTAGTCTCAATTTATCTCCACAAGCCCCAGACACACTGTAGCTGGAAACAATTTTCCTAATTACGAGAAACATGATTTACGTATTTTCCTCCTTTTGACACCGTTATTATTGTAACAAATGATGGAAAAGGTCTCCAGGAAAAGCGGTTATCGGCTATTTTTACCTGGCGCCAGAATACAGAACAGATAACATCGGGCAGCCCTATTAGGGATGTTATGTAGGTATGTACATATTAAATCTATACTAATAAATGCGTAAGTGTGTATGTCTGTTACCTCTTCACGCTTAACCGCTAAACCGATTGAGATTAAATTTGGTATAGAGATAGGTTGAATCCCGGGGAAGGACATAGGATAGTTGTTATCCCGGAAATCATCCCTTAAGGCGGTGAAATGGGGGTGAAAGTTTGTATGGAGCTACAGCATAAACAAGTTCCTAGCGGACGGAGTCGCGGGCAGAAGCTAGTAAGTATATCCTACTATTAATGTCATAAATGCGAAAGATTGAATGTTTAGATGTTTGCATGGAGCTACAGCATAAACAAGTTCCTAGCGGACGGAGTCGCGGGCAGAAGCTAGTAAGTATATCCTACTATTAATGTCATAAATGCGAAAGATTGAATGTTTAGATGTTTGCATGGTATAACAACACAGGTACTCTCTTCCGAGACTCGCGAACCAAGTGACTGACACAAACCTACGTCATCATGCTGTTAAATGCCGTTTGTAAGTAAGTGAGTAAGTGATTTATTTGTAAAAATAGGTTACAGGATCACGTTATCCACGTTAATCACCTGACCCCGATCACCCAGCGGCAATTATTTTATATTCAACTAGGAAAATGATGATAATGTTCGGTTATGGCGCTTCGTCGGACGCTACCACGTCACGCTCGCTTCGCTCGCTCGGATCGCGCGCTGCAGGGTCGCAGTTCACCTAACAACCTAACCGTTTTTGCCCTGAGGGATCAGACTAGGGGATTAATGTGGACAACAGCTACAGGATGGTGGTGGAAAAGGTACAGTGTGGCGCTATGTTTCGCCGATAGGCATACAAATTTAAAATCTACCGTGACATTTCAATTGACGATGCTTAAAACTTATAAGTAGAATAAGCTTAAATTACAATTACATTATGTCCCGGATATACCCTAAATTCGTAAATAATATTAAAAATAAATAAAAATGTTAACCAAATTAAACATTACAATGATATAAAGAATTCAATTAAATTTGTCCGCAAAAAAGTCTGTCAAGGAATAATAACATTTGTCAATGAGTAATTTACATAAATTATTATTAAATATCTTGAGTCTTAGAGGCAAGGGTATTTTATTGTAAATTTTACTTGCCAAGCAGAACACGCTTTTTCGCATCAGTGCAGTACGCGAGGGCACTATACAAAGATTGTGAGCTCGGTAAGTAGCTCTATTGAACACTTCAGACACTTGTTTGAAACTAGTGGGGTTTGTTTTAACAAATATAGCTGTTTCAAAGATAAAAAGACAGGGAAGAGTTAAGATATTCAGTTTGATGACGTAGGCTTGTGTCAGTCACGTGGTTCGCAAGTCTCGGAAGAGAGTACCTGTGTTGTTATACCATGGATGTTTGGATGTTTAGATGTTTGTTACTCAATCACGCTTAAACGGCTTAACTGATTTGGATGAAATTTTGCACAAAGATAGTTTATAGCCTGGATTAAAATATAGGATAGTTTTTATCTCAAATCCAAGCAGACGAAGTCGCGGGCGGAAGCTAGTTATATATATTTTCATAATGATTTAGTTGTTTCACCTTTTAACAAATCCGCAACCTTTAAACTTAATTGTATTCCGTGTAGTAACTTTACATATATATGTTAAGAATTTAACCCATACAGCGCAACAACACACATAAGTACGGGCGATTTGCGCTCTATATGGAGACTAAGCTTCTACTGACTATACGACCACAGAATAAATAATAGTACTACGTACTGAAGGTTCTCTGTTTACAAATCCTCTCTTAAGGTATACCGAGCGAGTCTAAACGTGGTCATACTTTTCTAACGCATGCAACGCGCTGCGATAGAACGCGTGCGTGCTGTAGCAGCCCTAACATACCGGCTGGAGCCGGCAGGCCGTATATGTACTTGTAGCGGCGCGACCAAATCACGGAGTGAGCCGCCCCTGGTACTGCGCAGCGTTTAGAGGTAGTTTTTGCGTAGTGCTTCGCGTAATACGTAAGAAGTTTAAACGAGAATTAAGTCCGATTTTTACACGTTATCCACGTTAATCACCTGACCCCGATCACCCAGGGGAATTAGGGGCGATTATTTTATATTCAACTAGCTTCTTCCTTCCCGAGGACTCAAACTATCTCTATACCAAATTTCATCCAAATCGGTTCAGCGGTTTAAGCGTGAAGAGGTAACAGACAGACAGACATATATACTTTCGCATTTATAATATTAGTATGGAGTATGGATATGGATTAGGAAAAAAATATAATGTTCGGTTATGGCGCTTCGCCGGACGCTGCCGCGTCACGCTCGCTTCGCTCGCTTGGCTCGCTTGCTGTAGGGTCGCAGTTCACCTAACAACCTAATCGTTCTTTTCCCCTGCGGGATCAGGCTAGGGGATTAACGTGGACAACAGCGACTTTTAGGCAACATGTTGCTTAATTAATTTTGTATTAAGCAGTTACGCTGCTAACGAAATTATACATTTTTAAATAAAGGAAAAATTGAAAAATTTAATGCTCCGAGCCGGATTCGAACCGGCGACCACAGGCATTCATGGCCCGTCGCTACTAACCAACTGAGCTATCGGAACAATCCGGTTAGGGCACCAAATTCTTCAATCAGTTCCTTCCTACACCCTAAGGCCCTACCTAGCCCAGCCTACCCCTAAGCCTGGCCTAGTACCTTCTCTAAGGCGTTGTAGGAAGGAACTGATTGAAGAATTTGGTGCCCGAACCGGATTGTTCCGATAGCTCAGTTGGTTAGTAGCGACGGGCCATGAATGCCTGTGGTCGCCGGTTCGAATCCGGCTCGGAGTATTAAATTTTTCAATTTTTCCTTTATTTAAAAATGTAACATGTTGCTTATTGTAGGGTGGGTTGATTTTTAGCTGTTAGTGGAAAAAAGTATTTTTTTGCTCTCTTTGTCTATACGCTTGCCGTCTTGCTCTCTCGCCCTAACCACAAATCAAAATGTTTATAACATACATCTCGCATTTTTATTGTTTTGTATGGTCCTCATTGATTGAGTACCCAGTAGGGTAATCGCGTGACTTTAATAATGCGCATTATAACATAAATCATCTGTCATTTCATGAAGGCAAAAATGAAAACTGATTGATATGCCCTAACGCTCGTTCGGAAAGTTACGCGTTTACCCTGAAAAATAAGATGGATTAAAACCCGTGGAGTTACCTTTAATTTAGTGAACATAAAAGACGTTTAGTCATTCTGATTAAAACAGAAGAATAACAGGGAAACACTTGAGTGGACTTGTAAAAATAGCAAAAAACATCGGTTTAATTGCTTCGCTCACTTGTCTGTAAGAACTCTCAGAATAAATTATGCTTTGCTTCTTTTTCAATTCCATCAATTAAAAACTGTTACCAAGCGGGAAAGAACATTAAACACGTTAAAATAGAGTTTAATATCGATCTACCAAACCCCAAAACGTTTAACTGCACCGTAATACGTAGACGGCATCCCATTCATGGCTTTCATCGCTGATTCAACTTTGTAACAGCCCGATTGGGTTATTCCATCCTTTTTAGTCATTATAAATAGGAAAAGGGATGGAAAAGAGTTGAATGGGGGCCGGATGAGCGCCTCAAACTGACGTCACCAGTTTTATTCAACCTAGATCGGTAATTATTTTCAAAACAGCCTTTGAAATTTGAAAACCTCATTAAGATACGCACGAGCCGCGCCGCATAAAGGGTTTTGGAATAATACAAAAGGTAATTTTCGCTTATTCATTAACGTAATTAAAAGGGGAGAACGGTAATGATGAAAACTCCGCGAAATTAATAGGAAAGTAAGTCGGCGGTTAGTGATCAAATGTTTCATGAGTATGTCGCGAATCCATTTTGTGGGTTATTCATACGGAGGGAAAAAACAGAAATGTCCGTCCGATCCCCCAAGTTGAAGACACCGACATAGGCAAATTTTGGACTCTGCCTACGCAGCCGGAGACCCCGGGTTCGAATCCCGGTAAGGGCATTTATTTGTGTGATGAGCATGAACGTTTGTTCCTGAGTCATGAATGTTTTCTATGTATTTAAGTATTTATTTATATAAGTATGTATATCGTCGTCTAGTATGTAACCATAGTGCAAGCTTTGCATAGTTTGTGACTAGATTGATTTGTGTAAGATTGTCCCCAAATATTTATTTATTATTTATTCTATCTTCCTGCTTACTCGATTAAATCTTCTTGATTTCAAATAGTTCTGCTTTTACGAGTATACTAAATTCTAAATGATCAACGCAGCCCCATTTTTTCCCAAATTAACACCATTCCACGGTTCGGACCAGATGGAAAATAAAGAGATAACGAAGAAGATAACGGCCCAGCAATGACATCATACCTAGCGGGCGGCTACGCCGTAGGCGCTTTCCGCTACTTAGCGGAAGAACCACCGTATCGGCTACGAGCGTAGCGCGTAGCAATTCTTGGCAGTGTCAAGCTTTATTTTAATCTTGATTCTTGTAAACCGCGTTCTCGAATAAGGCCGAGGACTGGTCGCCAGCGGCCAGCGGGGCGACGAGCGGCAGTTCATACATTCGAGACACTTCAATGTATGGGCAGCCGCTCGTCGCCCCGCTACCCGCTGGAGTCCAGTCCGCGGTCTGAGAGACACGCATGAGATGCAACTCTTTGAATATTCGCTTTTATGACATTTAAGATGAGGTAAAATACCGTGATTATAGGTTGATTGTGTCGTTTAATAATTAATAGTTCAGTTGCCTCTGGTGAAAGAGAAAAATAAATATCCAGATTTGTTTTTTTTTCTATTGAGACAATTTTAAGCAGTCGTGTTTTGGCTTCTGACAAACGACAAAATAAGGTAGGTAAATAAGGCAAATAATACATAGTCCTGAAAATAATTCATTTTGTTTCCTAGTTAAAGCTCTGCTGGAGGGGATCGTTAGGCTGATTGGACAGGTTTTTTTGAAAAAATATGTTACTGTTAAACCAGACATTATGTTGCTATAATACGTTTCACTGTTCGGCGTTACTATAAATGTATAAAAAGGCAATGATGGTATTCGAGTTGTCATTTATTCAATAGAAAATTGTTAAGCCACGCCAATTTATTTGGCAATATTTACTCATTGGGGCAGCCATTACTCCTCATACAGTTAATCTTTGTTTGTGGCGACGGTTCGTTGGGATGGGAGAACATCTGGAAATTCTATTTAACGTTCGTACCGAGTTATAAGCTGGACAGAGAGAATAACAAATCAGCATCTGGTGAGACGGGTAACACAGAAAAGAGCGATTTTGATCACCATCAGCACTTGAAGGGGGAACATGATTTGTCATTTGATACGGCACGACAACTTCTTTATGTGGCTTCTAAACGGGCCACATTTTCCTGCAATTTCTGGCCGGCAACTATTGCTGTCTTACGCTGACTTTGTACGCTAGAGCAAGATGCACATACTTGCCGGCCACACATTGCCGTGAAAATGTTGCCCGTTTAGAAGCCCCGTTTTATAACCAAGGAAGGAAATATAGAAGAAAGGAGCAGGGGAGACCACAGCGCTGTTAAATGGACCAAATAAAGGAACAAGCTGTTGTCTTGTCGTATCAGCAAATCGAAAGGCTGGCGTACGACGGAGAGAAATGCAAAATACTCCACCGACAAAAGGATAACTCTTAAGGCGGTGCATTGGAAATTATTGCGTGCTTTGAAACGCCATTCTGACTAGGTTAAGAAACAATAAGATCTGATTTTGAGATATATGATTATTGACTATAATGATTGTTTATCTGATTTAATCGATACATTTACCCGATACGCCTTACTTTTATCCGATAGAAAAAAAAAACCAATGTTGGTTCTTTATTTTCCTTTTTTACTCAGCCTACTCAAACAATACATTATTTTACGACACAATCAAGTTAATACCATAGTATTTTCTCTCATCTAAAATTTCACTTAATGAAATATAAATAAAACTTCACTAAGTTAGGTATTTATCGAATATTGTCCAAAAAAGCCATTCCCGAAGAGTGTTGCATCTCTTTTTCTCGTGCGGGGAAGGCATAAGCGTGTCTCTGTCAAGGGGGCGTGGTTGACTCGAATCAAGGCTTCCCCTTAATGTGATGACCGGTTAATTATAAAACTTATCGACTTCGCTTCAGAGGGGTGATAACGTAATTTTTTGAGAGTACGTTAAGTCAACTCTACTGTCATTTTCACATACAAAAAGTGACATTTAGCACCTACGCACCTTTATTATACAGGATGTTAACGGGGTCATGATCCGGAATGACAAAAAGCGAATAAGATGATCATACTGAACAACCTTTCCCATGGGACCAACCACGAAATCGCAAAAAAAAACCAGGTATTCCATACATTAACTCTCAATTAAATCGCAGTTAACTCACAGTTAACTCTTAATTTTGGCTCTTTTTTTTTGCGATTTCGTGGTTGGTCCCATGGGAAAGGTTGTTCAGTATGATCATCTTATTCGCTTTTTGTCATTCCGGATCATGACCCCGTTAACATCCTGTATACATATAGACCTGACGCACGTACAAAGCGTTACACAATTGAACAGCTGTTTATTATAAAACTAGTATCCTATATTATGCATAGTTATTAAGAATCTACGAATCTAATTATATTAGATACGTGCTCATGGTCGAGTACAAGATATAGTTCATAGTTCATTTTTTCAACAACAATACATTAATTGTGTTTGAATTTGTCACATAAGTAAAGAAATAATTAATTACATTAACTTTATTTTTACATTAATTACCTATTTTTGAATAGATACCGAAAATGACACATTTTTTTTTGCTATTCATGGTTTTTCCAGCTTATTCTATAATATTTTGTCTTATTCTAGTTAGCAATTCAGAGTATAATCGCACTTACGCAAATTATTCTACCGCAGAATTTGAGATTTGGGCCGTGTCATATTGCTATTAGAAGTTCAGTTTACGTTTTATAAACAACGTGTGCAGCTTAAGTACAAAACGCTATTTAGTCGTCTAGTTTTAACAAGTAGTTTTGTGTAACGTTGTCCTTCTAAATTCCATTTATTTACAAAAAACGAGTGCGTTTAAACTACTAGGTCCACAACAAAACAGGTCCGAATACAGCCACTTCTCAATGGAAACAACATTTTATTCAACATAAAGGTGGTTTTTAATAGCCACTTAAAAACTTATGGCACTACGATAACGAGAGACGTCCCTTTTAGCGTTACAAAATATTCGCAAAACCAGCGCAAGTTTCATACGATTACGAACCCTATTACCAGTGAGTAAAGTGCACATCATAGGGGATATAAGGACTCGTGCAGACTAGCTAGGTCTTAAGTGTAGTCAGTGAATGCCGACTCCTCATTAACTTGTCTACTCTGGGTTTTAGAGTGGTGTGACCACATTTTCAGAATTTTGAACATGGAACATGATATTTTATGTTTGTTAACGTTTAGGTTTTTTTTGCAGCACAATTCATCAGATATCATGAATACGGTAGCATAGTGGTTCAGGCATGCGGCTGTCAAGCGGCGGTCGTGGGTTCGAATCCCGGCTCGTACCTACTATGAGCTTTTAGGAACTTATGTACGGCATATTTACCGTTAGCTTTTCTGTGAAGGAAAATAGGCTGAGGGAACCGGTCTAATCTCAATAAGGTTTAGTTTTCCCTGTGGGTCGGAAGGTCAGATGGCAGTCGTAAAACTAGTGCCTATGCTAAATCTTGGGATTAGGTGTCAAAACGGACCCCTGGCTCCTTTACGGCACAACCGGAAATTACGCTAGGAGGATGATGATCAAGAATCGGGTCCCAGGAATTATACCCTGCAAATATTAATTTTGGGACTGTCGATGACATCGGCGTCTTTCACCAAAAATATCATGACGTCACCACGTCAAATTAAGGATTGAAACTAGTTTAGAGCCGTCTTTTGCTCCCGTTTTTAGGCGGTTGGCAAAGAAGGAAGAATCACTATACATACACTGCTAAGAATCACTGCGCGCTACGCTGGTAGCCGATCCCGTGGTTTCCCCGTATGCAGCGGAAAGCTACTACGGCTTAGGCGCCCGCTAGGCAGGTTCCTGGCAGTGAAAGTGTTAGGTGTGTATGTCTGTAATCTTTGGGACGGTTTAATCCACCACCACATTAAATAAATGTTATATCATTTCAACAAGTTAATAAAAATTACAAAACATGTATAACAAAATTGTGGACCTCCGGATTTTCAAATTGTATTTATTTTAACTGTTGGTTACCCTACTTTTAGGGCTATGCCAAAACTCGAGCTTTAATTTGACACTTGGCTCGTGCATTCTGCTAAAGAACTAGGTCCAATTAAATTGTGAACGTGTCTAGTTACTCACGAAATATAGATGCTATAAAATTTAAGCATGTTTTAAAAGAATAGAATAAACATGTATTCATGACAAAAACCTATATGGTCAGTCCGGGTATATGCGCCAGGGGGGAAAGTGCGCCTCATTCATCATTCAGTCATTTAAATCAATATACATTCGCTGAAATCAATGCAATAAACTTGTTTTAGTTTGTTGCATGAATGTAAGATGTCGTTATTTGTGAAATACCTGTAGATCTCGATAGATTCAGATTCAGATTCATTTATTTACTCACAATATAAGATTACATTATAAATTACATTCCATGTCAATTTAAAAAAACCCCTATTGTGATCGTCAACAACATACGATAACATTCAATAAAAGTAATTGGAAGAATAATAATTAATAACTAACAATTGAAATATAACTGTTTGATGAAAGGCGCCCTTACCCCCGGGGCGCACTTGCCCCCTCCGACAATACATGCACATAAATCAGCATACGTACGGTCGAGGTCATAAATACGTTTACACTTTTGCACCTTATTGCCTTGTAATAAGGTGCAAAAGTGTAAACATATTTATGACCTCGACTGTACAAAAAAACAACAACATTTCCACGAAACGGTTCCTTCTCAGCGTTGTGCTGGCTGCTGCGCAATGTCATATAAGTTTAATATATTTGTAATATGGGCTTTTGTTGCCTGATTGAAATAAATAAAATATATTTAAGATTATATTCCGGTACCTAAGACGATACTTAATCATGGGTAACTTGCAATCAGTGTGTTAATTCTGATTCTCATTTCTTTATACCGTGGTAGTGGCCATGCCATGGTCGGTTACCATTCCCTTATATAGGGACTTCCGAGTCAACTTAAGGGGCTCCCATACGCCAATGACCTTCGATCTAAATCCCTTAGTTTTCTAATGTTTTTTGTAGCTTATTATATTAACAACAACGGTTTTAAGCAATATAGTGTACCAAATTTACTTCAAAGTTCATTGTTTTCGAGATATTTGGCATCAAAGTTGAACAATTTTAGGCCAAAAAACTGGTTTTCTGGCCATAACTTTTGTGTTAATTGGTTTAAAATGAAAATCCTGTACCAGTTTTTAGAGACGTTACAGACAAACCGAAATATGTAGATTTCGTATATGTTAGATCTTTCACGTCAATAGAGATACGAAATAAGTGTTTTTTTAGACAATGTTTTAAAAAATCATATAAAATTAATTATTCATTTGTTTCAAAATCCGGTGTACAGAAATAAAGATAAAAAATTGAAGAACCGATAGCCGTTTAATATATATTTCTTTCTGTAGTGCAAAAGTAGGAGATACGATTCAAAACTTGTCAAAAATCGATGAAAACCTCGGGTAGACCCTTAAGGCCTTTTCTGGAAGTCTGGCGACTATTTACCACCAGGTAGACAACACTACATTGGCTGTGTCATTACAAGCAAGTACCAGTATATTTACAGTCAAACATTTTTTGAAATAGTTGTTTGAACCAGGCGTTACTGGGGTTAGTCCATGATAACTTTCGAGAACAATATTCCTTTCCTATTCCGCTATAAAACGTGCAGGTCTATTAGCATAGCAGTGATCATATATACCTATTTGCGTGATTTTTGCCAGCGGTTAATGCGCCAACCCTCCCTCCGCACGTGCAAACATGCAAATAATAGGGCTGTAGACACTAAATAAAATAATGTATAATGTTATATTTTCTCGAAAAAGGATTAAAAATGTAGTCAAATGGTGAAAGAATCAACGCAAAAGGTTAAATAATCACGAAGTTACAAGTGTCCAAAGTTTTAAGAAGCGGTATGTTCTGTCCCTTTTTCGCAAAACGCAACTTGTAGATTGTGACGTCACTATAATAGACGGCAATGTGCCGCGCCGCCGTCGACGCGGGCCCCCGGCGCGCGACGCGTAACGTGACGTCACACACTGTTTGCGTTTTCTCTCTCTAACAAGCAATATTAAAGCGGTTGTAGCTTCGTAATTCTTTGAGATATCTGAATTGGATTTTCGTTACTAGCCATATTTTTTGCCTTTTTTCTTTTGGAGTAATTTCGAGTCTACACCCGTGCTACAGCAAACCACCACCACTAATGATAAAACCTCGACACGTGTTTCGCCTCTCTACGAGGGGGATGCTGGCTGGAGATGACTCTTGCGCCACATCCAATTGATTTGGCTCAGTAGATTAGGGATCGGTAATTGTTATAATTATATGAAACATAAAAACTGACAAATGTACGGTATAGTGTATAACCTATTTTAAAAATTTCAACAATTGCTGGTAAAATTAGTTAATAACGTTCTCGACGTCTATAGATTTCTTCCTTTCGCGTTCGTCTTTCTTGTGTTCAAAGTAGAGCCACCTGGAAAAAGATGCAAAACATTTCCTGGAGTTTACCAAGCACAAGGAACTCAGTCCAGTTTATCTCTTTTACACCCCCTATTGCAGTTCAGCCTTTTTTTGCACGCTCACTATGACACATTGGCTCGACGTGTGTGGAAACCGTGGATCAAAAGCAATGGAAATGCACCACACGGAGTATAGTCAACAGAGTGCAGTGACTTGCAGTTAGAGAGCAACAAAACATGCATTTTACTCCTTTTTCACTAACATAAAAGTTACAGTGACAAATAAAAACGAACCAAATTTTACGGTTTCTGGCCAACGTTTGATTAAAGTTGAAGCGTAAGGGCACAAAAATCAAACCAAAAATACGGCTTTTAATTTAGCAATCTCCATCAAAGACCTACATCTCTGTATGACCGCTATAGGCAGGGGTAGAGCTGCGATAAACTGTGCTACGGCTGTCAAGTGGCAGTCGTGGGTTCGAATGCCGGCTTGTACCAATGAGTTTTTGGAATTTTGTACGGAATATTTACCGTTAGCTTTTTGGTGAACGAAAACATCGTGAGGAAACCGATCTAACCCCAATAAGGGTTAGTTTCCCCTCTATGTTGGAAGGTCAGATGGCAGTCACTTTCGTAAAACTAGTGCCTACGCCAAATCTTGGGGATCAGGTGTCAAAGCGGACCACAGGCTCCTTTAGGCCACGGAAAGACCGGGATTAAAGCTATGAGGATGAAGATGAAAGCGTCGATAAACTAAAAGTATGGCATACCCAAATATAGCGATTGACGGAAGTGTCAAAACAGCCCCGAGCAAGAATACCGCGCCCGGCAGAACGTTGAGAGTAGCCATGTACACTCGGGAATATAAGGGCCCGTAGACTAGAGGCATAGTGGCTTCTGCTAAACCGAAGAGGGAGTTCACTTTGCCTGCGGAAAAAAACATTTATTAGTAAACTGTTGGCTGTTTCTGTATTTTTGCCAACCTTTTTTTTTTTTTTTGAAATACTTAATCGACAAAAAAAAAACTCGAACCGGCTGACAAAACTTCCCAACAATCGGTTGCGAAATGCGACTTGTAGAGGAGTTCTCCTAACGGGACATTCGAAAGAATTTAGGCCCAAGCTAAAACGGGGAACTTCCTTCGCTTCGCTTTCTCGTCTAATAATATCTCAATACTATCTGAATAAAAACACACTCCATATCATCATCATCATCATCATATCAGCCGAAAGACGTCCACTGCTGGACAGAGACCTCCCCCAAAACTACATAGTCATAGTCATAGTCATTTATTTTATAAAGCCAATTTACATGTCAAAAAAATATCATTTAGGATTTCAGTTATACATAAAGTCGCATCATAATAATTATAACAAATATTAATAATAGTAAAAGCAAAACAATCCAAGTGTTACATTAACTTAAGTCATAAATAATTCATTTATATTAATTCTTTGTACATTATGTACTCATCGAAATTGTAGAACGGGCGCTCAGTAAGCCAGTTTTTTAAACGGCACTTGAAGCTCTGCAAATTTGGGGCTTCGGTTACATTTTTAGGCAATTTGTTGTAGACCGTGGGGCCCATCACATGAGTGAGCTTGGACGACTTGGCGAGCTTGCGGCTTATACTCACAAGCTTGTTTGCGTTTCGCGTATTGTACACGTGTACCATGGCATTCGTTTTGAAGTACGTAAGGTGTTCACGGACGTACACAGCAAGTGCATGATTAGTATCGCTGGTAAAGTGAGAACATATAGACATACATAAATAAAAAACTTCTCTTACTTACCGAATTCATCCCCACTCACGAGCTTAGTAGCGATTGAGCGCATCGCGATAAACGAGGTCCCGTTTAGTATCTCCAGAAGCGGAGCTGGAAGGGTAAACAATCATTAACATTTATTACCTATTAGGGGCATAACTTGGTTAATCACATTTCCAATCACATTTCAATCTGTTTTATAAGCTCGTTATTTCTGACAGGTTAGCTGCGTGGGAAACACATTGAAATTAAATTTGAATGTGAAATGACATACAATATTGAATGTCCATTGAAAATTTAATGTCAATTGTAGGTACTTTGTTTCGAACGCGTCGAAACAATTCTTTTCAATCTTAATTTGATATAATTTAATTGTTCATTTTTAAATAAAGGAAAAATTGATAGATTTAATGCTCCGAGCCGGATTCGAACCGGCGACCACAGGCATTCATGGCCATGAATAGTATAATTTCGTTAGCAGCGTAACTGCTTATTACAAAATTAATTTGATTGTTGATTTTACTGCGTCTTTCGAGCTTCACCGACACACCTGTTCAATGACACCACTATATTTTATAGTCATCCAAACTAAAAAAACAAGACCATTTGTTGGATACCGCTTCTTGAAAGCATTTACTTCTCGCAAATATGTGTGCCATTGAATTCATTCTTGGCACATCTCTGAATTCGTCTCGAAACGGATTGTTAGTACATCGTGAAGATAGTCGTATATTCCGCCGTGCCTTGTAAACTCTTAAGTTTGTAGCCCAGACTTAACTCTAATTCATGTTCAAAATTAAACCATAAGATATCCATAACTTGAGTGCAACTGCACCAAAGTTCCGAGTTTGGACTTAATGTTTTCGGCAACTGAGCTTAGCTTAGACATAACGGCGACTATCCATTAAAATACGGTAGTTATAGCTTTACTAGCTGTAGATTCGGTCTGTGTTAATTCCCTTTCCACACCCCAGGGGGTGGATTTCAAAGAATAAAGTACTTAGTCTATGTATATCACTAGGGCTTAAGATTTCTATTGACAATTGGTTCTGTAGGTAGTATAGGTGTGTGTCACAGATCTACATACATACATAGATTCACGCCTTTATAACCAAAATGGGTAGGCAGAGCACATGAAAGATATGTTCCAGTGCCAGTTTTAGCATAAATGTGGGTGTCGGGGCGTCCATATCCGTGCTGACAGACCGTCACGACACTGGCCGACTAAGACTATTCTTTGGAACTCGACTTTTAAATTGTACTGACATCACAGAAAATACGAGACGACCAGGCTAGTTGTACTTGGACACGCGACGGCCGAAGACATCGGCAGAGGACAAGACCCTGACTCTGACCCTGAGCTATAACCACGAACTCCGAAATTCGAAGTTCGGGTATATCCATCTCTATCGCACTCACAATACTCCAGTGACAGGGATGCATGTATACGAACTTCAAGTTTTGTTTTTCGTGGTAGCGCCCCTGACTCTCGAACTAGACCGTTCAGTGGGTATTAAAGATCGACACAATGTGATATCACAGTGATTGGTTGTTAGCCCATCGCCTACAACACACGTCTATCATGTTGGGGGTGGTTCTATTCTAACCCGACACCAGACATATTTACTTACGCAATTATAGTTTAGTATGGAAGTATGGATACACAGCAAGGATTTGAGCTGACAAAAAGTAGTATCCCCACTTTTGTCCCTGTCTTTCAAAATCAGAATGACAGACGCGAGAAACAAAGGCGATGTCCTAGAGATATCCTCTTCTATCAATGAAGATAAACAGAATTGCGGCCCAGTCAGATTTATACTGAATGCAGTGAATGCCTTATATAATTGGTGGATAATTAAGAACTGGACCTTAACCTTCTTCTTAATATCCACACAATATACTCTCAAGTTATTTCAATACTATAAAAATGTCTAGTGCGGTGTAATTTTGTGTGCGGTGAATAGGCACTATCTAGGTATGCATGTAACACCCTCGACCTCATCATCACTTACCATCAGGCGAGATAGTGGTCAAATGCGTACCTATACTTAATAAAAAAAAATAAAAAATAAAAAAAATATATTTCAAGTGGACTCAATTAAGCCTCTCGCAGACTGGCGGTGCTGGCTGCGGCGGTTAATATTAATCTTGTCATTCCCTGTCAAATCTACTATTGACCGCCACCGCGCAGGCCGCGCCGGTTCCGCCAGCGTATCACAAAGTACACAAGTGGAGCCGCTTGATAACATAATAGTCTGTGTTCATCCCGAAAGTCTATTCAACGTCACAAAGGCCAAAGGCACTCAGAGACGTAACCTATATAGTATAGGTAATATAGTATAGGTAAGTAAGCGAAGGATCGCGAT
Organism: Epinotia ramella; assembly: GCA_947578815.1. Lineage (NCBI taxonomy): Eukaryota > Metazoa > Arthropoda > Insecta > Lepidoptera > Tortricidae > Epinotia > Epinotia ramella. The sequence goes on from OX388207.1 coordinate 2,666,337, forward strand.
GTCGCGGCATTGTAGCTTATCAGTGTCTAAATATTATGTTTGCGAGGTATAATCACTATGACCTACTTATTTTCTTAGATTTTCGTAACTTGTTATATTTCTAAGAAAAGTTTCCTTTACATTTTTAAAGTATATTCTACTGTGAATCGTATTACGGTAGATTGGAATTCCGCTACCCTAAAATTGTCTGGAAGAGATCGCTCTCTAACGATAAAACCGCCTGTTGTTTGCCTCTACTTGTGTTTATTGTGTTTTGTACAAGTGTTCTTGTATAGGTGTGCAATAATATAGTATTTGTATTGTATTGTAATGTATATTAGAAGTATAAAAAAGCCTAATTGAGACACCACACACATCTTGGCATTATCAAAATAAGTTTCTGTTGATAATGAAATTTATAAAGAATTTTAGAAATTTTGGCAGTCTTCAATTACTCGATGAGATGGTTCCACAACAGCGCAGGTGAAATAAAAGCTTGTAAAATCTACTCTCTGCTCGTCGCAATGGACTGCGGCCCTAAAATGTGGCATAACTAACAGTCCTAATCCCCTCTCTGGGTTTAACCAGAAGTCGGACAGTTGACGCGACTAAAGCTGCACTTAAGCCATAAAAACTTCCATTCTCCTCGATCTGTCGTATTATCTTGACTGTTCCATGTATACTATTGAATCGAATTTAAACATTCGCGAGAAATGTCTAAAATACCACTAAGGCCGGCCTCTCACTGAACGGAATTCAGTCACTGAATCAGATTCAGATGTTTATTTGCTTAGCGAAGTACATGCAAATTGGTAAAAAGAAAAAAAAAACCGTTAAATTATTCACAAATGTCAATAGAAATTGCAAAGTAAAATAAGTAATAAGGAATCATTAAAAATTAAGTTAAATACAAATTAACCAGATTATTAGATAATCATCACAATTACATCAGTCAAGTGCATTTGCAAAAATATCGTTGATTGTATAATATGGTCTATTTATAAAGTAAGTATGTCTTTAGTTTCTTGTCAAAAATTCTTATGTCATTACATTGCTTTATTGCATCACTTAATTTGTTAAAAAAATGAATTGCAATATTGTAGTAGGTATTATTAAAATGAACATAAGTGGATTTAGTTTGTACTAGTTTATTTTTGTTTCGGAAATTGAAACTACGAGCTGTTTTATAGTTACTCTTATTATGTAGACAGACTCGATACAGATACGAGGAGTAAATAGAAATAATTTTGTGATCTACAAACATATTTCGATGGGTCACTGATATGCATTTAGATCCGGTAATGAGTCTTTTGTTCTTAGAATTACACCTCTAGATATAACTCTCTACGGTACAAACCCTTTTCGGCCCTTATATATTTTTAAAACAATGTACATCAAATGACATAAAATGTCATAAAAATACAACTATAGTTGAAAATCTAATTACATTACGCGAAGTGTTTATTTTACCTAATCTAAATAATCCAATGCACATCGTATCTAGAGTGGATGGATTTTTTCCAATCGTCGTGAACGTCTGACAGCCAAATCTGTTGAACAAATTTTAGTAATTTATTCAGTATAATTTGGATAAGTTGTTATAAATGTGTATGAATCCCATAATTTGTAAAATATATAATGTTTAAAATACTTGCGTAATTTGTTTTTTTTTTGTCAACCATACTTTGCCACGTTGATAACGATCTTTACTTATGAGACTTTCATAATCTGATTCACTCAAGAGCAAGGAGCACATGAAACGGTACACTTTGTGCAGAATTTCTAGCAGAGTACGACGCACGCAAGCCCACACGATAAAATATAGCCTATTACCAACGAGGAAGTAAAATTTACACGCAGGTAAAATAACTTTTGAAATCGAACAGCGGTTCCGGAGATTACCCATTACGTACAAACTTATAAACTTACAATGTTACAATCTCACAGACGTTTCCTCTTTATCATATAGTGACAGAAATTATTTATTTTCTAAAGTATGTACAAGATGAGAACTAACAATAACTAAATTAAATTAAAACTATACTTGTAAACGTAATTAGAGACCAAAAAATTACCTTAAAATTGCCATTAAAATGAAAAAATAACCGACACTGGCTAACTTACACTCTTCCAAATCATGGACATAGCCAGTTTTTAGCTACGTTTTTAGAAATGCCGCCAGCATCCTCGGTACAATGCCTCGGTGGCCTTTTTTAGATTTAACTTATACTTGAAAACGTGATTAGAGACCAAAAAAATAACTTTAAAATTGCCATTCAAATGAAAAAATAACCGAAACTAAAAACTGGCTATGTCCATCATTTGGAAGAGTGTAAGTTAGCCAGTGTCGGTTATTTTTTCATTTTAATGGCAATTTTAGGGTTTTTTTTTTGCTCTCTAATCACGTTTTCAAGTATAAGTTAAATCTAAAAAGGCCACCGAGGCATTGTACCGAGGATGCTGGCGGCATTTCCTCACTGAATTGCAATCCTGATGCGTTGCGTGAGAATGCCAGCCAGCTCTTCGGTCACCAGTTACTTCAACCAGACGTTTCACGATTTCCGCAAATGATTTTATTTTTATTTTTATTGATATAAAAAAAAATATATATATTTTACTAATGTATAGATTTCGGTATAGACTGGAGAAACCCGCGTGGAGCTGCTCGCGTGTTACAAAGTCAATGCCGGAAGAATCTCGTTTGTGAATGTCAAAATTAGGACGGAACGATAATATGGCCTTATGCAGAATTGGGTTTGTGAATGTTTGCGAAAAGGAAAGATGCTCTTGGGAAAAAAACTACTAAACACACACAGTGCCAGTCTGTTGCATCACTTAAGTCTATGAAATTTGAAGAAGTTGTGGCTTTCCAACAACTTGTGAATAGGTTGAATACTTTATTTATTTATGTATTGCATACTTCCGATATATATATATATATATATATATATATATCTTTATTGTTATTTATACAATATTAACATTAATAATGATTTTTCTTAGATTTCTTTGTGTTCTGGTTTGTTTTATGTGTTTTTGTACAAGGTGTAAGTTTGTCTATCTCGTTCTACCTACCTTCCACTCAATTGCTCAAAGGTTAGCTGGAAGAGATCCCTTATAGGGACAAGTTCGCCTTTTTACCTTAATCTTATATATCATGTTTATGATTTGACCTGTTTTTTGTACAATAAAGTGCTTACGTATACAACTAAATTGGCATGTTGCTAATGAATCAAACGATTCGTAGAGAGCATTAAATCATTTACAATTACTTAAATAAGGTCACGTCTTCTATAATTTTAATTTTTTAATTCATTTTTTGCATTGAAATATGAAATGTTCTTAAATTGAAATGATAAAAGGAGCGTCGGCCGTCGACCAGCTCGATGGGTGGACGACATTAGGAAGATCATGGGTCACTTCTGGATAAGACCAGCTCAGCCCATGCTCAGCAGTGGGCGATTACGTGCTGAAAATGATGATGATGACGAAAATTATATTACGTCTCTTACCTAAATATATTTCGAAGTCATTCCTTGCGAATGCGTATGCGAAGGCAGCAACAACTTTGCTTACATTGGAAATAATGCCCAAGATTGTGTCATCAAGTTTCATATAGTTGCTGAATAAACTTATGGAGAATATTGTACCTGAAAGGTTGACACATGTGTTTAGCCTAAGATAAGAATTGAAAAGAATTGAAGTTATATTGAGACGAAGCTAACATCTAGGACTCGACAGCAAATGTTAATGTGCAACATCACTCAAATATTGTCGGGAATTGAACCAAATTTCGCCAGCTTTGTAGGCGCCTTTTTTTGGTCAGTTTCGACCTATTCTGTCAAACTGACAAATCGACCAATAAGTCAAGTCAATTTGACATTTCACTAGACTAGTTTATTTATTTAAAAAAATCTTTGAACCACTTCTGTAAGTTAACGAAATGAGCTCGAAAAGACCTCACACTTTTTTCTTCTTTTCGAGCTCTTTTCGAGCTCATTTCGTTAACTTACAGAAGTGGTTCAAAGATTTTTTTAAATAAATAAACTAGTCTATTGACAGAGCATTCTCTTTCAATTTTTTTGCTTGGTCTGGGGAAAAGACAAAATGGTTTTGCTAATTATTCATTCACTAAATTGACCCAGGCATTTTGATCAGATCACTGGAATTTTGTATGATAACGATAAAATGGAGTGTCTATTTAACATCCTGCGTGAATTGATGTCCATTAGGGATTTGAGTTTACTCGTGACATACAAATGACACGATTATTGAAATAATCAAGACTTAAGTGTAAATATTGAGTGACGTAGAAACACTGGAATCCTTTTGTTTTATAAAGGCGGTCATGTTATCTGGTTGTATTCAGAGGCATGGACAGTTTTATGTGACCATGTTAGTTTCGTAGGATTAAGCCAATTGTGGTTATTTAATAATATAAGTAAATAATTGTTTTTTTTTAATGTTCATTCTTAAAAACCTCACATTCTGTTGTATTAAAACTGCTCATAACTTTCCACTTACCCATTAAATTAGTTACGATGCCGTATGTTGACCAGACGCTGAATTGCATTTCATCCCAGTTGAATCTGTACCTCGTAAATAGGTACATTATAGTATATTCACCTAAAACAATTGAAAATACTTTTATTAATTCAATTACAACAAATAGACTCATTAATGTACATCAACGTTCCAGATATTTTTGGGTTGTGTGTTGTTGCCTGTTACGTTGGTGATTTTTTAAGATTCGATGACGTTTTTTATTAAGATTCTAAGAGATGTTCATCGTAATATTTACAAACAAGGCCTGCAGAACTAAAGAAGAACATTAACACGTCATTATTAAGTCTTTAGGTACACCGCTAAATTCAGTCCTCGCCTGTGCAGTGCGCGGGTTCAGGGGTTGGACGATAAAGGGGCAAGGGCGGCATGCGGGTGCCGAGCTGCCTCGTTCCCTCTCGTGATACCCCCCGCACCCGCGCACCACGCAAGCCAGTACTGACTTAAGCAGTGCATATGCATTATATATATGCATTGTGCGATACAACAACAATTATACAACTAACCATGCATTGGACCAAATATGACACAAACAACTATTAGCAGGAGGCAGACTCGGAGCCGTCTGTTGCGAGTCCCTTTCTTGAAGACCACTCGGAACGTTTCGGCGACCAGCCGTACGTCAAAGAACTCAGACACATGCTTCATACATCCCTTTGACTTCTAAAAATAGAAGGGTTAGTTTAAAACTAGACAATGAAATTGCTATTAAGTTCACTAAATATGTCCCGTTATTAATTGTTCTGTTCTATTTGTTTTGTCTAGAATTTGTTACACCAATAAAATATGTTCAGGTTTTATGAAATAAAGAATTTATTCTGGTAGTGCTCCTCAGGAATAAGTATAATACATTATGATATTCTTACGTTTTTCTCTAGACTGTCCCTTTTCACGTCTTCCAAAAAATAGAATCCATAAATAAGACTAAATAAATAAAGTGAGGCTGAAATAGAGAACACTCCGTAGTAGCCTACCCAAGTTAACAAAACACCACTTAGTGCACTAGCAATAGGGTAACCCAGCGACGCGCAAAGATTCAAAATGCCCACTCTGTAGGTTCGGTTTTCAACCGAAGTTATGTCACCAATGTAGCTGAAGACACCGATGAAGTTGGTGAACCATCCTCCTGTTATAGCAGGGAAGATAGCCTCCGTAAGTGCTGCGACTTCCACAGGCAATTCATACATGTAATACGCGTTAACCATAAAACCAATGCAAGTTATGAATTCGCCTATGATTGGTATGAGAATTAATGGTTTCCTTTTACCAGTTTTGTCGCTCCATGCACCGACAAATAAGATCAATAGCACAGGCAAAGCAGTCTGTATCACGTTCTTCCACGCCTGTACGCTGGCGGTTAGCTTCTGAACTTCTTCTTCATAGTAAGTATAATTTTCCGTTTGTCTTAAATACAGTGCGTCGCAAATTTCAACACTGTAGTTCAGATTAACACGACACGCTTTTTCTAAATTTAAATTCTGCGTCGCTAATGAAGCTAGTACACTTGGCATTACATAGCATGCCAGCACTGGTTCGACTGTTGTGTTGTCTTTTATTATTTTGATCCTTTGTCTTAATGTAAGTTTGACTTTTGTTTTCGATATCGTAGCAGTTTTTTCTCCCGAGTCAACTTTAAGCGGTGATGTTTCGTTGGATAAATTTTTGCTACTGATTTCGTCATTACGTTCTTCTATTTCTTTTAGTTTTTTGTCCATAATGCACAGTGGTCTTAATGATTTTTAATATTTAAAGTGTTGTTCACTGGTGTGAACAATAAAGACTGAATGAAATAAATTATTTTCCTCTATTAGCTGCATTTGTCTACATTTTAATCTGTAATATATTATTGTCAGTCTAGGTCAATATTGACAATATGTCGTATATGGTTAGATAAGAGAGATTGCAGAAGGCTTGAGTACTATCAATTTGTATGTGCACTTGAAGATATTTAATTGTATAGTTCCCTTGTCTAAGATGATAACCACCTGTTTGTTGATCGTGATGCAATTGACTTGTAAATAAATATGAAGGTGAACAAACAAAACATTGATATCGACTCAGATCTTAATGTTTTTGTATAGAAGATAATTTTAAAAGTTAAACATTAAAAATAGACACAACGATAATATTATAAAAAAAAAAAAAAATATATATACTTGAAAAAATCTAATTACTTAGTCATACAAATTCAATATCACTTTACAAATAAAATAACCGTTAGACAGAAATATAAATAAACTTGTCACTAAATATTATGATTCAATATGATTAACGTGCGAACTTTACGACGAATAAAGAAAGCAATATACTCCCTAAAAACAAAAAAAAATCAGGTCATGACGGAATCCAAATGCTAGCAATTAAATCATGCATTGACTTCATAGTTGATCCTCTAGTCCATATTCTAATTTTAATGCTAGGTACTGGAAATTTCCCCGAAGCCCTAAAAAAAGCGATCATAAAACCGGTTCACAAGAAAGGGTCCTTAGATAATATCAATAATTACAGACCCATAGCAATTTTATTCTGTTTTTCTAAAATATTGGAAAAGGTAATTTACCATAGACTGAACATTTTTTTGAATACAAAAAACATATTAAATCCAAATCAATTCGGCTTTCAAAAGCAAAAATCAACGTCTTTAGCCATTTTCAAAATGTTCAAGGGTATATGGGAAAAGGTAAACGAAAAATAGCTTTGCGTATCTTTGCTGCTAGATATGTCAAAAGAGTTTGACTGTTGTGGTCAAAATCCTTTTGAAACAGCTAGAACATATTGGTGTAAGAGGACATCTTCTTAAATTATTTGAAAATTATTTAACTAACAGGCAGCAATGCACGGAGATCGTTAACTTTCATAAGGAACAGAAAACATTTGACTGTTCTCAGTCAGCTTTTACTATCAGTAATATTGGAGTGCCACAAGGTAGCGTGCTAGGATCACTCTTATTTATAATTTATGTAAATGAGCTTCCTCAAATTGTCGAAGAATTGTGTGTATTGTTTGCAGACGACGCAACAATCCTTTTTTCTAGTGATAGATCGAGTGTTGCTCAAATGGAAATGACCATTAATGATACACTAAAAAAAGTGGTTAGCTGGCTAAAAACGATTAATCTTAGAGTAAACTTGGAAAAGACAAAACTTATTCAATTCAGGAACTATTAAACACCTCCTATACATATGAACATTTCAGAAAATGGGACGTTAGTTGAAAAAATCAGCAGTACATCATTCCTAGGAGTGACTATTGATACTTTTCTAAACTGGAAGTTACTATTGCGAAAGTAAATAAGATTATTTCTAGTCAGTGTTATGCGCTATCAATCCCTGCAGGAACTTGCTCGGAAGCTGTTGCTAAAGGCTCCTACTACGAAAGTGTGTTTCCGCTATTTTCCTATGATCATCTTTTGGGGAAATTCTGTAGACGTCCAGAGTACATTCCTGCTTCAAAAGAGATGTTTGCTTACGATATATCGAATGCCCTCTGACGAATACTCACGCAATGTGTTTAAAGAAAAGCGTTTTCTTACTGTCACGGGGATATATATCCTGGAACTTTGCTCCTTTGTCAAAAATAATACAGCGTATTTCAGTAAAAAAACAGGAAAAAAAAAAACTTAGAATACAATACAAATACGATCTGCTGTGTCCAAGAGCCAACAACTCAATGTATAACAAAGTGCTTTCCATACCGCTATACGTGTCTTTAATGCACTACCAGATGAAATTAAAAGTTTAGATAGTAATCGATTTAGGTGTAAGTTAAAATCGTGGCTTATAGAACATGTTTTTTACAATTTAAATGAGTATTTTATATAATATAGGATAGTTTGAACCAGTTGTAATTTAGGGTTAATGTTGTATGCTCAAAATGGGTGACTGTTGGTTCCTGTCAATTTATTTAACACCTTTGTACACAGTTTACAATAAATAAATACTAAACTTTACTTTATTATATTATTTGCTTTGGGCATGTCTGCCGCATGCCGAGTGAACTGTGGGCCAAAGCCGCCACTGACTGGCAACCCGATAGTTCGAAACGGAGACGGGGCAGGCCTCGCCGGCGATGGCGGGACGAGCTAGACTCGTTCTCAAAAGAATGGCCACAAGAAGCTCAGGATCGAGAACACTGGATACGGAGGGGGGAGGCTTTGCCCAGCAGTGGGATTATTATTATTATTATTGTGTGCTATTGTGGGCCTTTATATGCCGCTTCGACCAGCAAGTGATCTATTGTGGCAGCCCTTTGTTTTAGATTTCACCGTTAAGACCCGTTGCCTCTAAGAAATTCCAGATTCTTTGGGCGGTGATATGTTGTACCTCTTCTGGGTGCACGATGTGCCGCCCTAGGTGGATACTTCTTTTGTGCATGAGTGGTCCGCAGGAGCAGAGGATGTGCATTGCTGTTTCCTCTGTCTCCTGGCAGAACCTGCAAGTTGTGTCCTGTGTCATACCCATTTGAAACAGGTGCTTGTTTAATTTGCAATGTCCTGTCAGAATTCTTGTCACTGCGCAGGTTTTGTGTCTTCTGAGTTGTAATAGCTCTTTAGACAGTTTATTGTTGTACCCTTTGATCAAGGCTTTAGCATGTTTTTGTCCTTTGGCGAACTTCCACAACTTTATTGCCTCTGATTTTACTGTGTTGTTTAGCAGAGAATATGCTTTCCGTTTTGTGATACCACAGAACGGTTCTGGGCCGACCAGGGTTGTGTCTGCGCCCTTCCTAGCAAGTTCATCTGCTTTTTCATTTCCTACTATGTCGGAATGTCCTGGTACCCATCTAAGTATGACTTTGTTGGTATTAGCCAGGGTGTTTAAATTGTTTTTACAGTTCTGGACTAGTTTAGAGTAGGACTCTAGGGATTCTAGTGCCAGCAGAGCAGCTTGGCTGTCTGAGTTGATGTAGATGTGTTGGTTTCTTAGGTTTCTTTCAAGATTGAACTCCACGCATTTATTTATTGCGAAGAGTTCAGCCTGATAGATTGAGGCCTCTTTCCCCATGCTGACGCTAGCTTTGAGCTTTGGCCTCTCACCGTAGATACCGCATCCAACATCGTCACTTTTTTTAGATCCATCTGTATACCAAACGTGGCTTGAAGTCCATTTGGTCGTTTAACCATTTGTCTCTCGGAGGTATTTCCACTGTATACAGTTTGGTGAATTTGCATTCCACGTAAGTATCGTCAGTGGGCATGTTTAGTTTTTTGTTATCAAAAACAAGGGCCTCCAGTTTGACTAGCGCTTGAGAGCGCCATTTTGGCCTTGTTAGTGTGCATATCCTGTAGATGCACTGCTTCGCCTCCTTTTGCACATGCAGGTGGAGTGTTAGATCGAGCAGTGCATCCAAGGCTGCCCCCGGTGTTGAGCATAAAGCTCCTGTAGCTGTTAAGCAAGCTGTACGCTGTAGACTGCTTAACATTGTGATGGCTGTCTTTTGGTTGGCTTTGTTACACCAGACTGCAGAGGCGTATGTGATTACAGGCCTCACTACCGCTGTGTAAAGCCACAAAGCAATTTTGGGTCTTATGCCCCATCTTGCTCCTGCCATTCGACAGCAAGTCCACATGGCCATTTTTGCCTTTTGTATTATACTTTTCAAATGAGCGTTCCAAGTTAGCCTTTGGTCAAAAGTAACTCCTAGGTACTTGACCTCATTTGAGTACGATATTTCCTGTCCATTCAGTTTTAGTTTGGCGAGCTTGTCTAGTTTCCTTTTTTTTGTAAAGGGCACTAGTACTGTTTTGCTCGCATTGATGGACAGGTCATTCTCTTTGCACCATTTATTTATGGTGTTAAGCGCTCCTTGCATTAAGTTCGAGATTGTGTGGAGGCACGGACCTTTGATTATGACTACAAGGTCGTCGGCATATCCTTGTGTGTCATAGTCTAGGTCCTTCATAGTTGCTAGGAGTTGGTCCACTGCTAGGGTCCATAGTAGTGGGGATAGTACGCCTCCTTGTGGACATCCTCTTGTGGTGTAGAATGTATGCTCAGTTGCATTGAGGGTCAGAGTGACTATTCTATTCGAAAGCATGCTCTGGATCCATCTGATGGTGCTTTCGTCCACGCCCTTTGATGCCAATCCCCTGAGGATAGTTTCTGTGGGTGTGTTGTTGAAGGCACCCTCGACGTCAAGGAAAGCACATAGAGCTGTTTGCTTGTCCTCTAGGGTTTTATGCACTTTGTCGACCAGATCAAGTAGTGCAGTTTCCGTAGATTTCCCCTTTTGGTAAGCATGTTGGTTCAGACTTAGTGGTCTGACTGCCAGGTATTTGGCTCTTATGTGCTGATCAATGACTCTTTCCATCGTTTTAAGTAAGAAAGATGATAGACTAATTGGTCTGAAGGATTTGGGCTGTGAGTAGTCCTTTTTCCCTGCTTTTGGTATGAAGCGTACCTTGACTCTAGTCCATTGTTCCGGTATGGTCCTCCAAGCAAAGCTAGCTCGGAATATTCTTACCAGGTGCGGAAGGATTAGGTTTTGTCCTTGCTGTAGTAATGCAGGAAAGATACCGTCCTCTCCCGCCGATTTAAATGGTTTGAATTTTTTCAGTGCCCATATAACTTGGTTTGGTCTGAAGATATTTGCAGCCAAATTCCAGTCGTTGTTATGTGCCCTCCGGGCTTGTGTGCTCCTTTGGGTGCATAACTGAGTATCACTGGTGGGGTAAGAACCTGGGAAGTGGATAGTTCTGAGCAAGTCCATTGTTTCCACCTCCGTGGTCGTGAAGCTGCCATTAGGTCTTTTAAGTAGGCCTAGGTAATTGGTTGGTGTCTTGGAGAGAATTTTGTGAATTCTCGCTCCTTTATGTGTTTGGGCGATCTCTTCACAGAACTTCCGCCAAGACCTCCTTTTTGCTTTTCTGATCTGTTTGTTATATTCAGTCAATGCTCTACCATACCTTTCCCACTCGTTTGGTCTGGTTGAGTGATTGAATATGCGACGGGTGGACACACGGAGCTTTTCTAGTCTTCTGTTCCACCATGTCGTAGTGTATTGTGTGATTGATTCTCTCAATGGGCAGCTTAGTTCGTAGGCCTTATAGATGCCTTTGGAGAGTTGGTTTACTGCTATGTTGAGGGAATCTGGATTTTTGACATATTTTGGGATATCCTTTAGATGGTCCTCCAGGTGAGCCTTGTAGGCTTCCCAGGAAGTTTCTTTTGGATTTCTCCGTGTTTGTGGTTCCATATCTAACGGGCCCTTTACACTAAATATAATATGTTTGTGGTCCGACATTGGATTCTCGCAACTAACGTGCCAGTTAATGAGGCAGTTTGCTGCCTTTTCAGTTGCAAAAGTTATGTCTAATACTTCTTGTCTTGCCCTGGTCACGAAGGTTGGCGTGTTGCCCCTATTTAACAGGTGTAGACAGTTAGTAAAAATAAATTCTGAGAGTAACTCACCCCTTTTGTTGATGCCGGTGCTCCCCTAGATGGTGTGATGAGCGTTTGCGTCGCAACCCACAATCAGTTCTGCCTTTTGTGCTTCAGCGTACTCTACAACTTTAGCCAGTTCTTCTGTGGGATCATGTTTTTCTCCGGGCAGGTAGGCGGAACAAATCAACACCTTTCGTGAGCCCTTTCCTTTGAGATCAACATACGCAGCTACAAGATCATCGCTGCATAGTTCTGTAACAGGCAAGAAATTCATGCTTTTGTTAAACACGATGCAGGCCCTTGGTTTGGAACCTTTTTCGTGTATTAATACCTTACCTGCTTTGTTAAGTCCTATTCCCATGGTTTTGGTGTTGATCCATGGTTCTTGTATGAGGGCGATGTTTAGGCCATTTTCGCCGAAAAGTTTTTCCACGACCGCTGTGGCCGCGATGGCGTGGTGTAAGTTGGCCTGCAGAAACGTCACCCCCCCGTGAGCTGCGTCGTTATTGGCCGCGGCGCTGGGCGTGGGCCTGCCCTTGCCGGCCCCCTCTTCCTCTACCCCTGGAGCGGTTGGAGCCCCTATTGCCCCCCCTGTTGGTGGGAAACCGCCGTGTCCCCGATGTACCCGCTGTGGGATGGGATGCAGGGTTGGGAAGGACTGCCCGTTTTGGTCCCGGAAGGACCTTTCGGGCGGGTGTGTGGTTGGGGTCCTTCGATGTGGACGGGTTTTGCGGTGGTGGGGTTGGGGATGTGTCGGGTTCCGGCTGTTGGGCCTTGGGGGTACCCTTTAGCCGAAACTGGACCTTTCGGAAGCCTAGGCTTGCCTTTAGGTCCATCTTTCGGAGATTCTCCACTGACTGGTCGTCTAGGGCTACGGTCAGCATGACCCCGCCTTTCTCGACCTTTGTGTGGAGAATCTTCCAATACTCTGTGTACAGCCCGAAGTTCTGTGCACAAAGTAGCGACAGGGACATCTTTACGTCGGAGTCGCGTAGGTCAGGGATGAACACCATCCCTATGTTTGGCTTTGGAAGCTCATTTTCAGGTATGACCCTGAGGTTGGCTTCTGGCCACGGCTTGAGGGATGGTGTCTTCTCTTCAAGCCAGGCTTTGGACCGCTGGTCCTCGCACGTAATGAGCAACCAGCCTGGCTTGTGCGCATAGCCTACGAATTTAGGTCCCTCGGCCATCTTCAGAGTCGAGATTTTCTGCAGGATGGTGTAGCAGAGAGACTCCAGTTGAGTGTCCGTCATCGGACTGGAGTCCTTGATCCCGACTCTGATTTGGCTTAGGACCTCGCTGTAGGCCTGCGCTGGTTGGGGTTGGATTATGGGTTGGGTAGGGGGGGTTTCACTCACCCTCGGGTTTTTGGGTAGGTTACCCTGTGGTGATTCCTCCTCCGAGCGGAGCCGTTTGACCGGCTTTTGCCCGGGTTTGGATTGTGAGCCCCCAAACTTGTAGCCCATCTTTTTGAGTTCCGCAAAGCTCTTTACGGACAGTTTTAAAGCCTCTTCGTGCTTCAGTCCCAGTCCCACTAGAGCTTTGTAGCGGCCTCGTGTGGAGCCTCCCAATTTCTTGTGAGGCTTGTCGGTGTGTGGATTCTCCGTTGGTGGTTTAGGTCGTTCAACGTCCTTTTCCACTGTGTCGGTGCTCTCCACCACCTCCATTGCTTGCTCTGACATTTGGGCGGTTTCTTCCGCGCATACTGTCAGGGGCAGTAGTTCCTGGCATAGGTCTTCCAGGGTACCTTCTGTTTTTTTATTTTTTTCTTCCATGATTAATCCCACGAGAAGCTAGGGAAGTTGGGTCCGTTCCAGCAGAGCCCCGCTTGCTGGAATAAGGCAAAAGTTCTCCTCGAGGTTGCCCGGTATCGAGGGTCCACCGTTAGCGACTGAGCTCCCCCTCAGTCACGCATCTCTGGGCACGGTAGGTCACACCTATAGATTGGGGTTTTTGGGGTTGAGGTTGTCTCCTCCGGGAATGGGTGTGGGTGAGGACCAAAGGAGTGTGAAAGGATGGTGATGGTGGAGGGATGGGATATTTGGAGTGAAAGGATGTAGGGTTGGGAATACCTGTAGGGCGGGAGTGCCGGTCCAGGTATCGCCTCTCATACTTTGCTGTCTCAGATCCGGGGTAGATGGTAAATAGTGTGACGCCCGTTCTCGATCTTCGACATTACCAGGGTGCACGACCCACGCGCACGACATCCGCGCTTGTGGGTTCGCCTCAGGTCTGTACGTCGGCAGTGCCTAAGGCGACGGGGACGTGTATGAGCAGACTTGGGGAGGCAAAACAATAGCTCAGCGTCACATACCAGAGCGTGTTCGCCCCCCCCTGCACCCCCAGCAGTGGGATACTACAGGCTCCCAATAATAACGCATGGCTGAATCATGGCGAGCTCTTTCCCGAGACTGAGGGCTTCATGTTGGCTATTCAGGACCAAGTGATAGAAACCCGAAACTACCAGAAGTTTATAATGAAAAACAGAGCCATGGACTTATGCAGGAAATGCAATAGTTCAGCTGAAACCATCCAACATATTACCGGAGCTTGCAGAGCAATAGTCCAGACCGATTACAAGTACAGACATGACCAGGTAGCCAATATAGTCCACCAAAAACTTGCTATCAAATACCTTCTCTTACCTCAGCCAGCCATCGCCTATTATAAATATACGCCAGAAAGTGTCCTAGAAAACCAAACCTATAAAATGTACTTTGACAGAGCCATATTAACAGACCGGACTACACATTACAATAAGACCAGACATTACTGTGGTGGACAAAATAAATAAAACTGCCCTTTTAATTGACATTGCAATTCCAAACACCCATAACATACAAAGCACAATAGCTGAAAAATTATCCAAATATACAGATCTAAAAGATGAAATAGCCAGGATTTGGAAACTAAAAAATGTTACAATAGTCCCCATAGTTTTGTCCACCACCGGTGTCATCCCACAGCAGTTGCATACTTCCATAAAAACCCTGTCATTGCCGCCATCATCTTTTATTGTTATGCAGAAAGCAGCCATCTTAAACACTTGCAGGATAGTTCGAAATTTTTTACAGAACGATATACAACTACCCAACTCACAAACTCAAATACCCGCATCAGTCACCCAAATACCTAGTTCTGACGACAACCAATCCCAAACCCAAAACATACAAGAAATGTGATACGCTGTATGAACATGGGATGCACTTGGCTTCGGTCCGTGCATTCCATTACACCAGTATTAAAATACTGAGAATAGAAAAGAACAAGAATAATAATAAAAATAACTTTATTATATTACGATTAATTATTTACCTTTTAATGAACGTGACACTTATAATGATCCATATTAAGATTACGAATCCATATCCCGGGAAATTTCACTGTCAAATCAGATCTTGTGAATAGAGGGACCATACAGAATGAATGGTTCCTACTCCTTCATCATCAAATCAGCCGAAAAACGTCCATTGCTGGTCCTTATGTGTACAAGGCCTGTGGGTGAACTATACTCGTACGCAATACAATGTTCTTCGTGTCCTGTTTAAAAATGCGTTCAGGATGCACATGGTAGTAGTAGTCCACCCGCGCCTCCGCGAATATCCCTGACGCGCTGCAATATCGGGGTAACCCAATCAGCACCCTGAACGCGCCATTGAACTGGACACGAAGAACATTGTATTGCGTACGAGTATAGTTCGCCCACAGGCCGCATGTGTATTAGGACGTGCAGAAGGCCTTAGGGTGCCTTTCCACCAGAGATGTGCTATGCCATGCTATGCTGTTTTCATACATTTGAAACGTAGCTCCAGCTACGGCTACTTAAAGAGGGTTGGCAAAAAAAAGTCACCTAAATGGAGAAAGCTATCCTGTGAGTTTCTCTGCGTGATCGCATGAGAAATTGAGGAAATTGAGGCAGCAGAATCAAGGTAACTCATATAGCCCCCCAAACGGGTTGATGATGAAATCTATAATTTTATTTGCACTCATCTGATATGCCATAGCTATAAACGTATGGCCTAATTTCATATGACTTAATTTTTACATTAAAATAAAATAAAAATGTTCGGTTCTGGCTTTTTATTTTGCATTGTATTCATTTGATTATGATATTGTATAAATTTCAGGTAGCATTTTAGAATTATAAGCACGTTAAAAAGTAGGTTTTGGTATTATTAAAACGTTCATACATTGAAAATGTCATAGGTTTAAAGTACTTCTGCACGCTTTAGCTTGATTTCCCTAGAAAGTCGAATTTAAAAACGAATAACACAAACTTAGTCCAGTAAATCTCAGCGAGTTCAAGTTCTTGAGATACCAACTTCGAAATTTTAGTGACATTTATAGCGAAGCATTCGTGACTCTCGCACGCTCTTTTCATCAGTCGGAAATGTATTCCAATGTGAACTTGACGACGACGCAGTAAAGACAGTATTGCTGTGGCTCAGTAAGTTGATAAAAGACTAAGTCAGTGTTGTCTTTGGGTAGGTACGTAATGAAACGTTCATTAAGTAGCATTATTTTCTCTGCAGTCGAAAATCTAGCTACTTTGGAAAGTGTAGCATAATGTTTGCGATAGCTATAATTGACAACATTTAATTATTTCAAATGGGCCATCGCATGATATTTCGCTAGTTTTTTCAAAGGTATACACGTTTTTTTTATTTCTTCCTAATTTTCATTCAGAAATATGAATGTGAAAAGTAGCGAATTCCAGAATGTCGTAAGTAAATTATGACCTACCTAAATATCAACGGCTCTGTATGGCTGCTATGTACAATCAACAGCAAATATAGCTGATCACTTTACTATATTGTCGCACTTAAGAGCAATGCCTAGCTGAGCAACATTTAAAATCTCGAATTTTTGACGCAATGTTTCTGTCGCGCTGCTGTGGATTCCGCCTCCAATTCGTGCGATAAGGACAACTGCAGCTCGGACTAAAAATCCCACGCAAAAAACTCAAAAATCGAGGTTTCGCTCTCGACTGTTTCCTCCTCCAAAACGCAACCAATCATTATAAAATTTTGGGAACTGCCAAAAGAAGAAATAATTTACGCCGCCCTGTTTTAATTTTTTTGATATTTATTGTCATATTTGTATACTGCGCCTTTTTCGGCAGCCAATTCAATTAAGCCGTTTTTGCGATTTTCAAGGTGCTGTAAGTTTCTTTAAAATAAAAATATCCAAAAAAGCAAAACATAGCGGCATAGATATTGATGATATTGATCTTATTTGAAAAATTCGTTGCTATATATTCAAAAACCAGAGAGGAAACAGTCGAGAGCGTTTGTATGGGAAAATCGCAGGTAGTCATTCCTCTTAACGCAACTACTGCGACAGTTGGGATGCGTCAAAGTAGTGAAAGTGACAAGGCACTAAAATGATCATCAACCTTTGCTGTTGACTATATCTTTTATATGACAGACGTAGGATTGACGTCACACACCGCGCGTACAATGCGATACCGTAAAACCCCGTGTCTTCGCCTGGTATACCTAACATCGCCTATTTTTATAAAAGTTGAAATTTCCGCCTAGTTTTTAGGGCAGGTTCCACATAAAACTACTAAATAGAAAGTGTTTTTTATGCATGGCAATATTCTCGCATCAATTGTGGCTAACTTAACGCCATTTACGTTCAGTGCTGTTTTTTCGTTGAAGTGGTAGCACGTGTTTATTTTTACCTTGTCGGAACTTTGCTATAAATTCTTTACCTTACCAATATATACCTCACATCAAACACATTAATTAGTAAACCAGTCGATGTGAAAGCCACGCCATTACGGAATTGTATCACTGATTAATCTCTCATAGGACGTGATTCCATATTGGCCTAAGGGCCTGTTTACATATTGAATAGTGCAAGTCCATACAAAAGCTACTCGCCCTTGCAGCAGGTGTATGGACTCGCACTAATCACTAATCAAAGTGTAAACAGCCCATAAGTTCAGCAAGAATTCACAAAAGGGAGCCTGTGAGTAGGCCCACTGATCGCCTAACTTCTGACCCTCTGCTGAGTCAAGTCAAGACTAAACTGGAAAATGTAGCATAACAAGTGAAATCAAAAGATTTTTCTAAAAACCCAAGGCTTCTTTACAAATATTATAGTCTATGTCACTCCTACGATTAAGAGGAATCAGACGACACGTCGTATGTCGAAATTCGTCAAACGCTTGATTTCCTCCTATGCTGATTTGGTCGCTGACGGCGGTCGGGCGTGCGAATATACTTACACCATGTTCTATGGGACACCGCACAGCGACACTGACGTCCGCGGCAGATTTAATGCTAGGCGCCGCTGATGCCGCGCGTCGGTCTCGCTCGTCACTGCCGCGCCGGCGCCGTCTCGGTGCGCTGACGCGTTTATACACCACTATCGCGCGCTCAGTGCGAAGCTGAATCTGTACGCACGTGTGCGCGGCACAGGCGTTCCGTACAGCGATCGGTTTCGCTATGCGGGATTTTTCTTTGTCATACGTGACCGACGGTACGCTCGACCGATGTCAGCGACCGATGTCAGCGTAGGAGGAAATCAAGCCTTAGGCTGCCGGGCGTGCCAAATAATAAGACATACACATATACATATATACGCTCGAAAAACTCTTTGGCTGTCGGGTAAAAATGTTCCAAATCCACGACGGTCACGACCTATCATAAATTGCTCAATATACATGCCCTCATTCATAAACGATTATCAAACCATGATCCAGCCGGCTGTGCGCAGGATAGTGTTGGGGCAAGCTGCCTCGTGGGAAGTCAGCCCTGTCAGGCTGGTCTAAGTTGACAGAGATTCAAATGTACTCTACGAGTAATGATACCAATAATACGTCAACGTACGTATGTAGTATGTACCTGGATCACGGTGCTTGGGCAAATCGTTACAGTTGTTGTGTGTGTGTCTTGTCCGTTTGTGGTGTTGAGAATGTCCAGGGGGTATAGCTCTCCGCTGTTGCCTTTGAATGAGCCAAACATCGTTTAATAGTTAATCGAATGTCCCTTATATATCGTGAATAGTCGCATGTATGATTAAAATACTACCTAGTATCATAACTGAAGAATGAAACGATGAAAATATAATTACTAATTAACGCCTTATACGGAGCGCCACGCCACCATTTTTGTTACCTTTATAATTTAGGTTAGATTTACGATATTC
This sequence comes from Epinotia ramella, assembly GCA_947578815.1. NCBI lineage: Eukaryota > Metazoa > Arthropoda > Insecta > Lepidoptera > Tortricidae > Epinotia > Epinotia ramella. The sequence continues at coordinate 2,685,419 of OX388207.1, forward strand.
AAAAGCCATTAGACGTCGTAATCATCGTTGAGTAAATATTAGTGGAGGTTATTATTTGCCTCTGTTTGAATAATATTTGCTCAAAACACAATTATAATTATATATGTAGACAATCAGATATAATTTACAGTCCAATATAAAACATAAACACAAATAAATGACTGGATTTTACACAGTAAATAAAATGTATCTAGTCAATTTACAAAAACAACTTGTCCTAAAATGTTTCCAACTAGCCATGAACAAAAAGGTGCGCTGCGTCAGGTTCCAGGTTCAGGGTGTGTCGTTTTGGGAGTAGCTTAGAAATTCATCCTATCTGTTTCAACACTAGCATGATTACCAAAAATAATGCGTCGGGTTTCCAGCTTCTCTGCTATTGACTGCACTTATAATAATATTCGAAATATGAAAGTTAGACTCAAAGTAATTTATTCTTTCAAGTATTAGGTTTACAACTAAGCACTTTCAAAATGTCGAATATACAATGTAAAAAAGATATAATAGTATCAAATATCATCATCATCATATCAGCCAAAACACAATAAAATAATTCCTTAAAGTTTTCCTCATCAAGTTCCATTAAGGTAACAAATTAATATTTGTCAATTTATTTAACACTTTATCTGCTTAGCGGAAAAACCAAGGCAATTGCTACAAGTCGTTGGCAGTGAATGTGTTAAGTGTTAACTGAAGCAATTCTCTGTTGTGACAAACAAACCGCGCTTTCAGCTACTTCCATAGCAATAATCATATGTCATTTTACTATGGGGTAGTGCTGCTGACATAAATGCTGTTTTTGTACTGCAGAAGCGGGCTATTACACGGCACGTAATTTTTAAGATGAGACCTAGAGATTTATTAGAGATAAATTCAAGTTATTTGCGGAAATCGCGAAACGTCTGGCTGGTTGACATAACCGGTGACCGAAGAGCTGGCGGCTTTCTCGCGCAACCCATCAGCATTGCAATTCAGTGAGGAATTGCCCCGAGCATCCTCGGTACAATGCCTCGAGGTATTTTTTTTAATTTTACTTAGTTTTCATTTAATTTAGTTAATGTTAGTTATCATCTTGTATATACTTTAGAAAATAAATATTTTAATTGACACTTATTAATATACTGACAGCGCATTCTCAATACATTTATGAAAAATCAGGTATGTTCATAAAAATAAAGAAAACTTTAAAATAAATTATGAATCATGTAGGTATATGAGATAAAAACCAGAAATAAGACAAGCTCACCGTGCTCTGTACTCGGCTGCAAAAAATAAAAATCTTTCAAGGGTAATTGTATACGGTTCTATAATAAACTCCTAAGTATTGTGACTAGTCTCACTATTAACAAACTTAAGAACTATCTTAAACGTAAACTAGTAGGTATGTTTATATTACAACATTAAAGACTATATGAATGTCAAAAATGCCTGGGAATTAATTGCTCTACGCATTTAGGTAATTTACTACTATTCGTTACAATTATTATCAATCAATCAATCAATCAATTTTTATTGCGAGAACATAGTTTAATAAGATGGCATAATAAATAATATATTGTTGCTTATGTTCAACCAGAAAAGGCATGCAAATGAACAATTTCATAATATTCAATCAGTTCAACTTTTTTATCTCAGACTATTAAAATAATTATTGGATGTCATATCAAGATTAAAATAAATTAGTTGCATTCAGAAACATAATGATTATAATTAGGATGATATATATAAAGAATTATGTTGTGTTAGTTTAGTACCTAATTAGTGTTTGTTATATTTCTCTTTGGGAGAGGCCTTCGAGAAGTAGACGTCTATTGGCTGATATGATATGATGATGATGATGATATTAGGTACCGCTGGAGTGACGAAACCAACAAAGATCTGACCACTCTTGGGGCATCCAACTGGCGTGAGTTTGCGCAGGACAGGGAAGAGTGGCGTTCTCTTGTGTCAGAGGCCAAGATTCTATTTGGGTAATCGAGCCAGGTTTGTAAGTAAGTAAGTAAGTGATATTAAAGCTTAAAAGATGACGAAATAAAAACAATCATTTGAACTTAACTTTGTATTTCTTCCTACTCGTAAATATATCCGTAACTACTTAATCTACCCGTAACTTAGTTAACTAAGCTCATGTTTATTTTCATTCAAAGGGATCTCCAATGTTCCTTTGAGTGGCTCCAGAACTCCATTTGCTTCTGTCTCTTCTTTTCCTAACCGTCTCACTCCTTTCCTGTGATCATATAGTAGCCAGCTGAAAAAAAATGTTATAGTGGAAATAATATCATACCAATGATCATCGGGCATTATTTTATTTTATTTGTTTTTATAGGTTAAGACCTGTATAGCTTTAGCATGTAATATTCAGAGCAACGGCTCTTGGTATTTGAGCTCCCGAAGTGTTGCAGAACCGCCCTGAGCAATCCGAACTGAGCCAACCTGGCCCGAGGAGGCCAGAGCAAAATATATTTAAAAAAAAGTCACCATATTTCCGCCCCAGCCCGAAGCTACGAATAAGTCTAATTAGTTACACTGGTCAATGGTTCAGTCATTCTTTATCAAAAACCTGTAGCTTTGTGAAGTGGGAATCTGATCTGGGGGCACGTCAGTGCCCACCATGTCGAGCAAATCAAACAAAGAAAGGCACGGCCGTACCACTCGAAGCCATTTTGGACATTCCGATAACTTTATTATATACTCGTAAGTACAAGAAAACAGCGATGGCGATGACGATACCGGCATTTATTGCGAAGGGTTAAAAGTCATGTGACCAAAAGAGTATTAGGTATAATCATGGAGGGATGGAAGAGACGAGGTAGGCCAAGGAAAAGGTAGCTGGACTATGTGTAAGACGGGGTGGCCGTCTAGTCGCATAACAACTATTGTCATAATATCGATTGTCATACAACATTACGCATAAAGTTGATGCTCATTTTTTTGGCATAAATTATACTATGGCATAATTGTTCCCTGTCGTAATTATACGGAGTCATAATTGGTTTAATCATAATGTAGAATGTCATACATTTATTTAGTCATAATATTGATAGTTGTAATATTTTTTAGTAATCATTGTAAATGTCATACATTTATCAAGCCATAATATTGATGATAATGAAATTTGAGATTTGATCAAAGAACAATACAAAGGGTGGGCGACAAATAAACTGTTCTCTGAGATCCAATGCCACGATAGTGGTGTATAAAGTTCAAGTTTTCACGTAGGCATAGTAGGGAACAGGGACTTAGTCGGATCGCGGATAGGTTAGGTTAGGTTAGGTTATTTTTTTTTATAAAAGAGCGGAAAAACTTGTTATTAAAACTTGTTTGTACACTTTTATATTGACCGCCCTTTGCTATATGACCCAACATAAAAGAGAACTTTGTAACTTACTTGCTTCTGATTCGAGATCTTCATTTAAGACTAAGAAAAACATAGGCTTATGCGTTTTGCAATTTATGCGTTTACTAGCTTCTGCCCGCGACTCCGTCCGCGTGGAACTCGTTTAAATCGTAGCTCCATACAAACCTTCACCCCCCACTTCATCCCCTTGGGGGATGATTTCCGGGATAAAAACTATCCTATGTCCTTCCCCAGGACTCAAACTATCTCGATACCAAATTTGATCTAAATCGGTTCACTGGTTTAAGCGTGAAGAGGTAACAGACAGACAGACAGACAGACAGACAGACAGACACACTTTCACATTTATAATATTAGTATGGATATGGATATGGATACAGTATAGTTAAATTGTTTTATGAGCAACCAATTTATGTCCATTATAAAGTATGCTTAAACAATTTTATGCGCATCAAATTTATGCGCATTACACAATAGCATGATTAAAAACGTTATGCGCATAAATGAATGACTATTTACAGTTATGCGTAATGATGAGTATGACGAATCTAAGTATGCCTATCAAAGATATGACTTTAAACTTTATGCAACCGGACCCCCCCCGTGTATAACAAAGCGAGTGATGATATGAAGAATAACAAAGCGAGTGATGATATGACGAGTGACAAGGAGGTACAGGTAGGAAGAAAAAGACTGCGCCGATCCCAGGTAAAAGGGCAAGGAAATTATGACTTACAAGAAGACCGCGACTGCCGGTATGGTCATGCTGGCACCCATGAGGAACACGGCTCCTGGCAGCACCTCCATTGTGCTGGTGTACACTGTAGTGTACAACGGCACGTAGATCAGAGGCATGAGGTTCTCCGTGAGCCCGAATATCGAATTCACTTTACCTGTCAAAAACATTGAAAACACGATAGTAAAGTAAAAAATCAAATATTACATCATCATTCATCATCCTCCTAGCGTTATTCCCGGTTGTGCCCCGAAAGGAGTCCGGGGTCCGCTTTGACACCTAACCCCCAAGATTTGGCTAAGGCACTAGTTTTACGAAAGCGACTGCCATCTGACCTTCCAACCCAGAGGGAAAACTAGACCTTATTGGGATTAACAGCCGCTTGCCTGAACCACAAGGCTACCGTAGCTCTAAAAAATCAAATATTACATAATAAGGGAAAAAGCACAATTATAACTAAACAGTCGATATAGTTAGAAGACAAAGGGTTCCAGACATAGCCTGGGCTGGGCAAGACGTTCAGACTTCAGACAGGCCACAAAAAAAAAAAACTAAACTAGATCAGTCGGTTGAAATAAACTTTAGGTACAACTGTGCTCGCATGAGGTAGGCACATACGACGCTTTGGACAGTTAACAAAGAATAACTAAACACTATAGTGATTATTATCTTATTAACATATATTTGTTTAACATGGCTAAAATCTACTGTTTAACAATATACAATATTTTTTGTTTGAGCTATGACTGGTATGTATACCCTAGATGGCTCATGCACGGGATGCAGGGAGCGTTTGTCGTGCGGGAGGCGAAGCGCGATACATACGGTAGGTACACTAGGTACTTATTTAGTTAATGGGGAACTAATATAAGAGTTAAAATAAAATTGCCTTCCAATTCTAATAAATTATTTCTTATGACATCGTTAGGTTGCAAAGTTAAAAGCTTGCTATAGGTACCAGGGGCCCGATTCCATGTCGTGTTCCCCTCTGGGAGTTCTAGGATATCACCATTTTCTTGTCTCCATCCTTCAAACTGCAATACGATGATGAACATTTTCAGATTGCTGGTCACATTACCGCTTTACACCAAAAAAGTTTTTACTCGTATCTATCACGAGCTGTCACTAAAATATGATGAACGAGCTTCTGCCCGCGACTACGTCTGCGTGGACCCTGGATAAAAACTATCCTTAATTTTAATCTAAGCTATAAACTATCTTCGTGCGAAATTTCATCCAAATCGGTTGAGCCGTTTAAACGTGATTGAGTAACAAACATCTAAACATCCAAACTTTCGCATTTATAATATTATACTAGGACTAGGGTTTAGGCCGCGGACTGGACAGCGGGCAGCGGGGCAATGAGTGACAATTCATACATTCGAGCAACTTCAATGCATGGGCAGCTGCTTGTCGTCCCGTTGCCCGCTGGCGTCTAGACCGCGACCATGTAACATGCTAAACTCTAGCTAACAATTCACGGGAGATACGGTGTGAAGCGCACTTAGCAGGCGCGGGGAGGTAAAAGGGGAAGCGGGAGGGGAATCGCAGTACAGGGAGGTGCAGAAGTGCAGTGATTCAGGAGACGTGATCACGAATGACCAGACAATACGCGATGAAAATGGCGGAGTGAATATCCCATAAGACGTAGCATGGTTGCCATTTTGAGATGTGCGAAGATTTGTTTTTAAATATTTGACACCGGCAGGAGTCGAATTAAAATATGAGAACAGGTCAGTGACAACAAGATAATGTAAATCAGACCAAGTTGTTTTGCTGTACTAGTATCAAGATATTATCATAACTAAAGTACCTAAGTCTGTGTTTGATGTTAGTTTAAGATAAACGAGAAGTAGGTAATGATGGGTATTGTCAGCCTATTGTCAGGTTATTTTGTAAACTTTGTAAACCTATGTTTTATGCCATTATTGTGATAAGATGCCGTGTTAATTTATATAGCTCCGCCGCTTTTATATAAGCAAGTGTCATTTGTGGTCATGGTGTGGGGTATCAACTGACAAGCTGATAGTCTCACTGATGAAGGTGGAGATCTGGCCGAGGGCTGTTGATTTCCGGCAGTTTCACGGCCGGCTATTTGACACCCAGAACTTGCGCAGCGCGTCTCCGTCTTAACTTGTGTAGTGTTATGTTATGTTATAAGTTTTGTATATTATTATGTATGTTAGTCTGTAAGGTATATGTCCACCTAGAAAGTCTACATACACAGGTGAACAATAAAATTGAAATCGGATAAGTGGTACCGGGGATTACCCTCTACATACAAACGTAACCTTCGCCGCCTGCCAGCTGCAAGCTGCGTTCATGCGGCATGAGTGCGGTTGCTGCGCGTTGGCCACATTCTTAGCTTGTACCGAGCCGGGGCGATGCGTTTATGGAGGTGATAAGTGTGCGTTGCTGTATAGAGTTTCATACTCGTAGAAACCAGACTTAAGTGCTCAGGTTGAAGCGGAGCAGAGACCGTTGCGAAGGTGATAAATGTGTTCCATCCATCCAGTTCCTCTCTTTGTTTCAGCGTCGCCCCGGCATGGGTACTGTAAGACATTCTTTAGTGAGATCTGCAGCGATTACTGCAGGTCGTCTACCGACTCCGTTCTTATTGTAAGCCCTTACGCCGCTTGGTCCGATCGCCTTGTTCGATCAATCGGACTACGAATATTTTTTTTTTCCCGTTGGCTCGATCGATCGGGCAGTAAGGACTTCTCAAAGTCTTGTAGTCCTACTATCGGACTAACAGGATTTTAAAAGTTCATCTAGCCCGATTGATCGAACCACAAGACTTTGTAAAATCCTCTTATTTCGATTACACAAATTTCATTTTTCCTGGTGGTTCGACCGATACCTTTATGGTTATTTTGTGTTATTTACGATACGAGTACGATAGACAATTCGTATTGTGGCGATTTAATTTTAATCCACAAGAGTTCTGAATTACGTTACGAACCTGTAGCTTACAACGTTTTACAGTACAGTCAACCATTTGGAACCCTAGACCACAGTAGGACTATGTCATAGTAACATTATTGGTACCACAAAAAATGATCGATCGAAAATTACTGTCTTTCTGTCTTATTCGAGCGATAGGTAGATGAGCGACGGACGCCAATTTTCGATGTTCGTGGTAGCCCTGCTCCTTATGATAGTGGAAATTGTGCCGCATTTTTCAAACTGCAAGACTAATTTTGTACACCACGCACATTGCATCGTGTACAAAATTAGTCTTGCAGTTTGAAAAACGCAGCTTAGACGATTGGCACTATAAGTAGCGTCAATACTGACTGAGCTAGGAGACCGTTCGTTGCCGAAACTTTAAATTTAATTCGAAACGAAATAAAACAACTTATATGGATAAAAATAATATAACAATAATACGAACACAACCCATTCCAATAAAAAAAATAAGAGTGAACTAAAACAATGTTTTAAAACTCCCAACAAAAAACATAACATAACATAAATATAATGCCATCTCTTCGGCGAAATGAAATATTAAAAACGGTCAATCTTCCTAATTAATGAAGAAATAGGCCTTTCCAGGCCAACCGCTCCAGGATAAATCCTACATTCATTCCAGTATCCTCAAACATGACATATGTTTTCTCAACAAATTCTTGTCGTTTCAAACTAGTTTTCTTTCTTTTCTCTCGCAGCCCACCTTTCATCTTAATCATGTAATATTCTGCATCTTTTTTTAAAATAGACAATAGCCTTAATATGCTCGGGCGTTTCCTTTTGCCTACGAGAGCATTTATTTTGCTATGCCAACCTTCAAGATGTCCGATCAATCGATCCAACAGGAAAATAAAACAGCTTTGTGGTTCGATCAATCGGGCTAGATGAACTTTTAAAATCCTGTTAGTCCGATAGTAGGACTACAAGACTTTGAGAAGTCCCTACTGCCCGATCGATCGAGCCAACGGGAAAAAAAAATATTCGTAGTCCGATTGATCGAACAAGGCGATCGGACCAAGCGGCGTAAGGGATTGTAAGACTTGTTATTTTTTAGCGGTTTTCTCGGTGTTTGGCAGTTTTTTTTTTTTTCACGACATCTACCGCGTCTTGCGCTTAGTTTTTTCCTTCAGGGTTCGTTGTCGCTTGTGTTTTCTGTTATCGTTGACAGGCGTGCCTAGAACTTTTAGTTGTCTCCTGTAGATGGCGTAAGTACGCTATTCAAGCAGTCATGTGTTTATAGCCTTCTTCTAGCTGTTTTGTATGGGCAGTTATGAACTGGTTAGTTTTTATGAAGACAATTTGACATTTCAAATATTAATTTTTCGAGATTGAGTTGTCAATTTTGAAAGGCTGGAAAAATTCATTCTTGACACAAGCTGTGATTGTAAACAGCTGGTCTGCGGTTCTGTTGTGAACTGCCTTTTCTGCGGTGATTTCATGGCAATTGCTGATCAATTTCTTTTGGGCTTAGAAGCCCATGTAGTAGACTACAGTCCAGCCTTTTTATAATTTAAAAGCACCGAGTTCGACGCGCAGTACCTACAAGTTTCAGTCGTCTCGGCGGCTTTTGGTCGAAGAAGACAGGAAGGTAGTCCTGGTCCTTACAGTTTTTATCAAGGAGCGTCTTTCGGACGCGGGTTGTACCGTCCTTGTTGGAGTTATTCTTCTGAGAGGCCAGTCGTGGGAAGCGATCTGGATAAGCCTTGTTTGTTTTTGTCTCATGATGGTTCACAGTCGTAAGTAGTTGTAGTAACGTAGTACTTATGGCAGCATTTTGTTCCTAGCTTTCGGGTATGGACTCGAAGGTGGACGTCTGAGGCGAGCGTTGGCATCGTCAGTATCTGCTGCCGGGAGTGCACGTACGGGAACCTTCGCACCGTGCCTGTATCTGCTCCTGGTGGAGCTGGTGTTGAGAAACTCGCGCAAAGCAGTCTTCACGTCGTGGAACGGACCCCGAGGACGAGCGCGCTGTGCGAGGGGCGCGAGCTAAGCCTTAAGAGGACTTCATAGGTTTTACTGTAGACCGGTGACCTAACCGAGTGTAGCAACTAGATTTTTAACGTAGTTTGTTCGTGCGTGTCTCTGTACTTTGCGGAAGAATCTCCTTTCGGAAATTTCAATCTTTGAGGTTGTCATCCGTTTACATCATCTTCCCAAATTCATAAAGGCAATTATTCCGTCAACGTCTGAAGATCTATCTATTTGGCCTCTTATTTTCATGATCATTCATTTTCCTCCGACAATCGTTCATAACATCACATTTCATTTACATCTACCATCCACACCACCCCTCCCTTTCAAAGCTGAACCATTTCGACGAAGGTTGAAAAGTAAAAGGAAAAGCAATTTGTTTGCGACACCCGCTATAGCACACCTAAAAATCTAGTTCAGGTTTTCCGTTGAAGACCGTAAATTCATCAGACCGCGTAGCGTTTAGCGGCCCGTGAAACTTCTTTGGTTATTTAATGTACTTATGTGTTTTAACAGTGCAACCTTTGGAAAAATAACAAATATATTTAACGTGTTGTTGTACGTGAGTGTTACTTATTTTTTGTGAATTCACTACAGTTCTTACCTAATTCATCGGGAGCGACTAGTTTTGACATAATAGATCGCATCGCCAGCAATGATGTTCCGTTCAATATTTCCACCAAGGGGGCTGGGGAAAAAGAGCTTACATTAGTCAAGGTTTTTTTCACCATACCAAAAGCTTTTATTGGTATCTAATCAGATACATAGACTGAGAATGAATTAATTGAATACGGAATAATTAGGTGAACAAAATAATCGGAGAATTACTAACCTAAGTAGAATATTTGTGGCGTTTTTGCAAAACAGTATATGAAGGAGCCAGCAATTTTGCTTAGCGTCGAGATGATGCCCAGAACTGAGTCGTGCCATTTCAGCAGCTTACTGAGTACGACCAGGGAGAACACTGTGCCTGTAAACAATAACAAGTATTTATTTAGACGTACGAGGAAATATAAAATTCTCATTTAAACAGTACAAAACAGAATAAAACCAGCGGAGAGCTATTTGGAACCTGGCCAATATGGTTTCAGGCAACAAAAAGACACAAGAGCTATTCTTGCTCTTCGATTTATAATAGACAGGGGAATGGACCTGGGCCTTATTAAAATATACTAAATAAAGATGATGAGCATTCTGCGTACACTAGGCATAGATAAAGATCAGGAAACCATAGTAGAAGGACGGGGGAAGGCAAAAGCCACAATAAAACAGGGTGTTTGTCAAGGTTGTCCACACTCGCCTTTTATCTTTAATATTTTGCTTGAAACCGCCATCCGAAAAAAAGGGTTCAGAAAAAGGAGGTGTTATACTTAATGGAGAGAAGTTTCATAATGTTTGCTCATCGCAGCGGTAGCAAAAAACTCTCTACAACTTTAACAGCTGGTAACAGAAATGGAACTCATTTTCACAGAATTTGGACTAAAAATTAATATAACGAAGACCAAAACATTCAAATTTGGTGCACACACAGTAAGTAAAGGCTTTAAATACATAGGCAAACTGTTCACCGCTGCTCTGGCGGACGTTTTCAAGACTCTGGACTGGAGAAGGCCAGGCATCAACATCAACGGCGAATACATCACTCCCATTCGGTTTGCTGATGATATAGTAGTCATGGCTGAGAACATGGAGGACTTAAGTACGATGCTCGATGACCTCAGTAAAGCCTCCGAGTGAGTTGGTCTAAGGATAGAGGAGGAGGATAGGATGTATAAGACAAAGATCATGTCAAACGTCCATGTAGTACCAACTCCCATTTTATCGGACAATTTACGCTCGAATTTGTAGACGATTATATATACGAGTACCTACCTAGGACAGACTGTCCAGTTAGGTAGGTCCAACTTTGAGATAGAGGTCAATCGTCGAATCCGACTCCTGGGCAGCATGAGGCTACGGCACATTTTTTCGTCAAATATTCCGTAGTGTCTCAAGACGAGAGTCAGTCAGTGATGATGTGTGGCACGGAAACGTGGTCGCTTACTATGGGCCTCATAAGAAGGCTCAAAGTCACCCAAAGGGCAATGGAGAGGGCTATGTTGGGAGTTTCTCTGCGCGATCGCATCAGAAATGAGGCTATCCGCAGCAGAACAAAGGTAACCGCCGATATAGTATCTGAATCACTAAACATAAGTGGCAGTGCGCGGGGCACATAGCACGTAGAACCGATGGCCGTTGGGGCGGAAAGGTTCTCTAGTGGTGACCACGTACCGGAAGGCAGAGCGTGGGTAGGCTCCCCGCAAGGTGGACTGATGACCTCGTAAAGGTCGCAGGAGTTGGTCGGTCACTGGGGCACTCTTTGGGGGAGGCCTGTCCAGCAGTGGACGTCTTTCAGCTGATGATGATTATGATGATGATGACGATGACATAGGCAGCACTATACGTTTTACGATAGCGAGACGTGGCCCAGCGTGAGAGTGAGAGCCTGAACGCATTTGAATTGTGCGGTTAAAGAAGCATGAAAGGTATTAGTTGGCCAAAAAGAAGAACAAATAAAGGGGTTCTAAATTTTGTAGGAGAAAGGAAAGATGTCTGCTAAAAAACATGTTAGGGCACCTCATATGGCATGACAATTACAAACAAACTATAATTTAAGGAACGATAGAAAGATGGAGAGGCAGGGGAAGACCAAGTCGTGCGTTTATGGATCAAGCTAAAGAGAAAGTTAACGAAATGTATCAGGAGCTCAAAACTGTGGCAGAGAGAAAAACAGAATGGCGATTACTCCAACCACAACAGCCCGGCTCTTAAGTTTATGATTACGATGGCGAGGAAATATGCAAGAAATGATGGTATTAGGTAGGGTGTTGTACCGGAAATACGGGTGGGCAGGTACGAGTAAAGTTTTTCCTCTGTATTTGTTATCAGTGCCAAATGATATCATCATATCAGCCGAAAGACGTCCACTGCTGGACATAGGCCTCCCCCAAAGAGTGCCAAAGTGACCGGTCCTGCGCCACCTGCATCCAGCGGACTCCAGTAACCTTTACCAGATCATCAGTCCACCTTGCGGGGGGCCTACCCACACCGCGCATTCCGGTACGTGGTGGCCAAATGATAATTAACTGATTAATTTCAAGTCCTGAATTGGTCATATAGTCGCAATGTCAAGCAGAGAGTTAAATGCATTTTTAGAGAGGTAAGATACAGCGAATATAATCTTGCTCATATTTGGAGCAGCCATACTCGGATCGTAGCCATAATAACACTACATGCTCTATTTGTGTGCTAGGTTTAGATAACGATATACTAGTAGCTTTATCAGCATCCGACGCAGATTATAGAAAGGTATTTGTTCGGATAATGTACTAGTCGTATTGATAATGAAATACAAGAAGGCTAAATGTTATGATATGATAACTTAGTAATTGAACCTATTTTTGTTATTGGAATGGCGTTTTACGACGAAGGATGACTGTGGGATACCTACAATCGGCCAAATGACACGTTCAAATCAGTATCAGTGCTTAATTGGCGCGCCCATTTTTTATTTACCTACTGATATATTACTCACCATTCAAAAAAAAACATATTGGTAAAAAGAAGGAAACAGTTTTTCTTTCAGTACCTATTTTGAAATAAATAAATAGCTGCGTGCCTGCAAAATTGTATCGTTTGTAGTGCGCTTAAGTGAATCGCTTAGTTACCAACGGTATGTGTGATAAAATTGTATGTCTGGTAGACGCTGAACTGAAGCTCATCCCAACCAAATCTGTACCGCGTTGACATGTACAGTACTGCCAGCTCACCTGGAAATATAACATTACATCATCATTACATCTGCGAAGAAATTCAAAGGTGTATGGGAAGCCCAACCCACACTGAGCCAACGTGGAGACTACTGGCCATTTCTTCCCATCATTATGAGAACGCTTGGGCCTAGCATTGGGGTTTGGGGCGTTCATAAACTGACAATGATGATATTGATGTTGAAGATACATAATATACTCTATGGAGATTTTCCCAGATATGAGACCTAGCTAGATCGATTTTTCTCTCCCGTATTGCAAATTTTATTTAAATCGGTAGAGACGTTTTCAAGAACGTGATGAAATAGCGTTTAATAATATAGTCCCTGGAGATCTCGTCTCACTCTTCCGATATCCGATGTCGTGCGAAAATGCCGCGCGTTAGTAGCAATACGGAATCAATAGAGTCACGCGTTTGCATCGATGCAGAAGCGATGCTGCATTAAAACAGCGTGACTGCATCGCGACAGTCGCGCGTTGCAAATGCGACAAGGGGCCACATGCCCTAATACAGTCGCGCGTTCACAAACCGCGCAACAGAATCGCTGCAAAAAGTCACCGTGTGCGACCTCCTTTCCACTTTAAATATCTAACACGTGTACATGAACGAGTAGTTTTTCGAACGGACGGGCGAAGAAAACCAAAATTCCAATGTCCGGGTATCCCGCTGTCTAGCTGTTCTTATCTACAGGTCGCATTTGTAAACCGATTCTCGTGAAATTTTGTGAGCAGGTTCGTTAATTATATAGTTTTGTTTTTGTAGGCACACTTTTTCGCATTTGTTCTTTTTTTTCAGAGACAGCCTCGCGAGATTTTACAGCTCCCAGAGCCACTAGTATTTATATTTGAGTTGAGTGTCCCCGAGCGTAATCATCAAGGAGAACAGCGGGACAGACACCGGACGCCGGCCGGACATACAAACGATTTTCGGCCCAAGCTGAAGCATAGAACTTCGTTCGCTTCGCTCGCTCGTTCGACAATTTGTGCTGATAAGGCACATTCTATAGTAGCGATTAGATATTGTGCACCACGTGTATATGATTAGCGATAGATTAAGTATGTGTTAGATGAGTGAGTGTTAGATTAATTATATTTTTTTAAAATAGGTGAGCGCATCTCTTTTTGGTCACAAATAAAAATAAAAATAAATTATACATGTACCTGGTATATATAACGTGTGATTTGATGAATACCGACCTAACTAATTTGTTGTACAAATATGAGTCGTTAAAATATATGAACTAACAGTTTACATTGAAAAAAAAAAAAAATATTTTATTTTATTTATTATCGAACTCAGCACCTACTCCTTTTTTTTGAAATTGGTAAAAAGAGTGATTAGCGATGTATCTGACTTGCTACATAATAAAAACAGAATGACTATAACGATTATTATAGTACCTATCCTAGAACAAAGCAGTATTACTGGCATATACAGTCAAGGGTATACCTACTTTTTGTACCAGTTAAGTTTTCAGAGCATTTAACTAGCGACTTGGTAGTCGCTAATTAATATTTTCAAAATAAGCATATAAATTGCCAATATGCGCTTCAGGTTGTTAATATCTCATCTAAACATGCTTTTTGTGTAGCAACATTTTGATTATCAAAAACTACATAAAACGTCTATGCCGCCATGCCGCGCGCGCTATGTCGTTGGTTATATACGAGCATAAATAGGGAAATAAACATCTGTACAGGACTCTATTGTCGTGTATAAGGCGTGTACAGATATTTATGTCGTGTCCTTATTTATGTACGTATGTTAATTAATACCCCTGACTGTACACTCTTTGCAAATAGCAAAATCCAGCAAATAATTGGCTCAATTGGCTGCACTAAGGCAAATAATAATATTACATATTTACAGATACTGACTGGCTATGTTATAAAATAGAGCGTTAAAGCTATACAAAAAGGTACTTAAATAATAACCACCTTACAAAATAAAATGTTAGCACAGTTTGATGACATTGTGGCTGCTACGCGATTTTCACCGTTTTCAAGCATTCTACCTACGTCTACTCACGTCTCCGAGAAAGATTGTGCTGATCAAGGTCAATGTCTTTGGTTAGTGAGGGATTGTCATCTATTCACTAAGTTCCCACATTACTAATTTAGATGAATAATTACTTAATATCGAAGGCATAAGTTCAGCCAAAAGTGACAATTTGCAATGGCTTTTGCACGAGATAAGCATTGACGTGGTCAACGTTCAGGAAACGCACACGAAAGAATACCCAGATCTCGAAAGAAAGGGCAGAGTTAAAGCTGCACACCACACGAAGTATGGGATAGCTCCCATGCACTCACTCGAAGCCTCCAGAAGATCTGTATAAGTTAACACTTGACGCTATCACTTGGTTCGGAATCCTAAATGTGTTTTATTTTTGCATTATAGGTTTATCTATACACGCTATACGATTATATAAATAATTAACTTAAATATATATAAACTTAAATCTATAACCCAGAAAAACTTTCTAAAATACAGTTGATGTCCTAACGCGCTATTGACAAATTAAGGTACTTATTACTTAAATAAAACTTACCATACATCGGTCCAAACAGGATGCTGACTATGGACAGCATGACGCAGATGCGCAGGCGCCGTTTGTTTGGTCCTTTCTTGAACACAACCCGGATGGTCTCTTTGATGTTCGTCAAGTCAAAGAACAGGCGGACGAAGTACAGGAAGCCCTTTCCGTCGTGCTAAAAAATGGTAACTTGAGTGAGTAAGATTTCACCTGCGCGGTGCGCGGGTGCGGGGGTTTGACGATAAAGGGGCGCGGGCGACGTGCGGGAGGCAAAGCCCGGCCGCCCCGGCCCGCGGCCCGAGCGTATTTTAGGCGAGTGCCCCGATCTAGGGAGACCGTAGTCAAGGAGTAGCTGCAGCTTTAATACAATAAAGATTACATTAACCACCTAGATAGGTTTACTAGCTATCTAGATATATTTTTAAGGATGTTTATGGCAGTTTAAAAATTGTTCTCAGTGATTTTAACGTGGCGTGGCGTTGAGAAGTGTTGCGTCACTAGACAAATGCGTACATTTCTTTTTTTGTGTATTTGTTCAGTTGGAGAGGTTACGAATACGGTTTACATCGCGTGTGATATGGTTATGTGACTTACTACACTGTCAAGGAAGTACCGGGAAAAGATCAATTGCCTTAAAATTATTTTTTAAACGAACTTTCCTGAATTGACTTTAATCCTCTCTGCGAATACCCTCTTATGCCTGTATCAACAGCAAAAGTAAACATTCGAGTTTTGAAAAAAAAAATCGGCTGGAGCTTTATCCGGTAAATCCGATGGTTGTTCAAAGTGATACTTGTTGAGATTTTGGCCAACAATGGCGCTTGGCGCGTTGCAAAATCCAGGACATTTCTTAACACAAATCTGGCTGTTTTAACCAATTCGCTATCTTAACCGCCACGAGACGCTCAAATAACATACTTTCTTTTCCGTCAGAATTTCTGGCGAGATTTCCAAATGTACAACACTGCAATAGTCAAATAAAACAGTAAAAAACATGACCTTGACCGTTGAGCGACTTTGCCGACCAGGGCGAGGCAGAACTTCCACCTCATCCATTTTGAATGCATTTGCACGTGTCTTTGATAAAGTCAGTGTTAGCTTACTGTGAATTTTTCAGCGATTTGGAACATGTAATTCCATTTGCGATGCAAATAACCAAGTCCTTATTTGATATTTTTCCCATTATGAAAAACACAAAACACATAAAATTAAGTAATAAAATAGATTATTAAGTATTATAATATAAACTAAATTACGAACGGTGCTCAATTAAACAAAAATCGAACCGATTTAACGACAAAAAAAAATGTTATTAGAATGTAGTATGATGTTTAATATGAATCATTGCGGCTATCGATTTGCCAGAACCTGTAAATGGTTTGATGGTTTGAGTCTCCTTCGGCAGTCGGGTAAAAACGGGGTATATAGTGCCATTTAGGGATTTGTATGGTTGTTTAAAATACGTTTACCTGTTTTTGTTCCTTACTTCTTTCAGCTTCATGAATCCACCACAAATTGTATATGATGTTAATAAGATTTAAGCAACCAGATAAACTGTAGCACCAGTAATAACCATAATGTTTCAGTAAAGGACCACCGATCGCAAGACCTACTGGGATAGCAACGGAATGCGAAAAGTACAACAGACCAATTCGGAAAGTCCTCTCTTCAACGCTCGTCACTCTGGCTATGAAGGAAAACGCTGTCATTAATACACTGGCGTAGCCTCCACCCAAGCCTTCGAGTAACGCTTCAGACGCCACAAAAAAGTACAAGCCAGTTTTCATCATAAAGTAACACTGTATCTGGTTATTCACGCATATTAGCATCTGTGCTGATATCTGAATCATTGGTATCACCTTTCGGAATCCAGTATTGTCAGAAAAGAATCCTACTAAAAGAAGCAGGGCGCATGGAATAGTAAGTATAGTGTAAGTTCGCAATGTGACACTGGGTGCTACGTATTTTTGCAACATTTCTTCGTAATGTTTAAGGCTCTGGCTTTGGTTTTGGAGTCTGAGTGAGGTGCAGATTTCTTCACCCAAGCCCAGGTCCACTCTGCAAGCTTTTTCTAACATCACATTTTGTGAAGTGGCGATTGTAATCATATAACAGACTTGATACAAAAAAACAACAGGCTCGTATGTCACCGATTTCAAATTCGATAGGAATATTTTGAGTACGTGCATTTTATTTTTTACGTGCACTTTATTAAGGGGATCCATTTCTACTTTCTTTTGTTGATTTTGATGTGTGCTTGTTTTATTTCTCAGTTGCCTTGTTCACTTCACACTTACTCAAACACTACTATTATTATTGTGACACGAATTGTGTGTTCGATCACGAACAGCCGTGGTAGGGAGTAACGACATGTTTACGTTGTTATACATAATCGTGCGTCCAAAGTAAGTAAATACAGGTGAATTCGAGACGTATTTGCATTTTTAGTTTTGAGCTCTGTAGCCAGCCTCACACATACACATACGTGTGTCTGTGTACGTCAACGTGTACGTGTCTCCCTGTAAATATACAAATACTAGTACAAATGCAAAAACGTCTCGAAAGTAATTTAACTGTATTAGTGTTCATAAAATATATTGTACACTATATTTTTTTGTCCTTACTTTTTGACTATTTCAAAGAAATTATGGACCTCAATTGTCTAGTTCGTTTTTCCAGTTTTAAAGAATTTTACAAATTAATTCACCGTCGTTGGAGCCAGTGAAGTGAAGCCAGGTATGATTTTTATTAATTTTCCTCGACTAATCAAAACAGGTTAAACTGCATTAATTATTACAAACGCGTGACTATCGCGGCGGATATGTAGCTATAAAGCTAGAAAAGTAGCAGTTAAAGAAAAATAAGTATATTCAAGTACTGAAGTGCTTGTACGAGAACGGCATTATCCCGACTCCAGCACCGGACTTTATTTATTTATTGATAAAAATGTGTGCAGAAATGTTGTTATTAACTTAAGACCTACAGTTTCCTTAAATTGTAGTTGTGCTAAATACAATTATTATTATTATTAGGAGCCTTGGTATCCCACTGCTGGGCAAAGGCCTCCCCCCTCCGTTTCCAGGCATCCCGAGCAGCCTCTGGCCAATCCTTTAAAAAGGAGTCTATCTCGTCCCGCCATCGCCGGTGAGGTCTGCCGCGTCTCCGTTTTGAGTTGTCGGGCTGCCATTCAGTGGCAGTCTTGGCCCACAGCTCACTTGGCATGCGGCAGACATGACCAGCCCAGTCCCACTTCAACTTAGCCGCCTTCCGAGCTACGTCCATTATTTGCGTCTTAGTGCGCAGCGTGGTGTTCCTGATACGGTCCATTAATTTTACACCTAATATGCTGCGCTCCATGGCCCGCCGACAAACCCCGAGTTTGGACTTCTGAGATAACGTCAAAGACCAAGTCTGTGCACCGTAGGTGAGAGTCGGCAGTATGCACATGTCCAATCCTACGTGCGATGCTATTGGTCATAAGCTTGGTCTTCGACATGTTCATCGTTAGTCCAACCTTGAGGCTTGAATATCGAAGGTGGTACCAGAGTACTGCAATTTTATTGCAGCTGTACTATTTTTGTAAATCGTGGTGATGAGTTGAATGTAACTGGGGTCTATATCTTGATTATGTAAAGCTGTGAATTTTGAGTAATCAACAAACGCAAGGTAGATCGGTATGTTGTGCTCTTGACACTTCTCTATTATTTGGTTTAGGGCATGGAGATGATCGTTGGTGGAAAGGCCTGGGCGAAATCCTGCCTGTTCGGGTGGTTGTTGTCGATCCAGTGTTCCTAAAATGCGGCTTTGATCCCATATTTCAGCAAACTTTTTAATAAATACCATCATTAAACTACCCATACTTTTCCTCAACACATGTGCCATTCTATCATAATCCTGCTGCATAAAAAAGGAGACAAGTCCGACATAGGAAACTATCGTCCTATCAGTCTCGTCTCTCACGTTTACAAAATCTTCCTCAAAATAGTAGAAAGCCGTATTTCAGGAACACTGGATCGCTAGATATAATATTACAAAAAAAAAGTTTACATTTATAATATATATATATATATATATATATATATATATATATATATATATACATATATACATATAAATATATATATAAGGTGCTAACAAATTAGGTACCAATACTTTTAGAGCTGATAGTACTAGTCTCTAGGAGTAGAGTTAAGTATGAAACATTTAAAAGTGTGTATCAATTTTTGGAGATAATTAGGGATACAACGTTACTGCGTAAAAATGAGATAGTCAACAATCAATCATTGACGTTTGTCACAAACGACGATGTTCACTTGACAGATAGTGTTTTAACATCTCGTCAGTTGAATGCACAGGCTAATTATGTTTGGTCGAAATTTTAATTTATTTATTTTGTATCGGAAATTAAAACAAAAATATCATATGAAAAGTTTTCTTAATTTCTATTTAAAGTCAATTGTTTTGATGTAATGTAACACCTCTTAAAATATTGGTAGTTAATTTGTTAGCACCTTATATACACATACAAAGACGCCTACATTCAGTAGCACGTAGTTAAATTTTTGAATAGTATAGTACCATACAAGCAGTTAGAAAGAGAAACAATACAATTACGTGTAGTACCTACATAATTATACAATATGTTATAAACTAAGTAGGTAGGTATAGTTCGATGCCTATATAAAGTATGGTTTAATAATGTTAATAAGGATAATCAATTTATTGATTTAAACTTTCACGATTCTCACACATTATTTATACTAAACGGGACTTAATCGCATATAATTAACATATTTATTTACCTCACTGAGGTCTCCCGACGTTTCGGATGTGTTGCAACATCCATGGTCACGGGACAACTGGCTTGAGCGGGTATCAACATCTTCTTGCTGCGCGGGTTTTCCGAACTACCCGCATTTGGTCTTTATTAACCACTTGTACACTAGGGTTGTCACCCGGCCGACACATAACACTAATAATGTCTGGCATCTACTTATGATAGGATTCCACGAAGATGAAATCTTAAAACCGTCGTCCCGGTTGAAGGAAACATCGTAATTTCAACATCGGTTAAAAAAAAGACCGGGTTGCACTCCGGGAGTGCCGGCAGAAGTAACAGTTTTTCGATCAGGTCACGTGCCCGTCTTACGAATTTTCAATCTGTCGAAACTAACAGTCACGTGACATCTTACGGTTACGTGACCTGTTGTGGCGAGTTTAACAATTTTTCCCCATCACAGAAATAATTTTTCACTTCAAAAATGTAGTCAACATTATTAAAAATATAAAGTATGGAGTACCTAATTATTCATTAAATGCCCACATTTGGCCCATGTTTGGTTTGTCTGCTAAGAAAATATTTATTGAGTAGTAAGAAATTATTTTAATACTTTTATCTCAACATCATACTATCAACTGTTCCAACAATAGTCTGTGGTAGTTTATTAAAAATATTGTGGGCTATTCCAAGTACCTATGCTTTTTTGCAATACGAGCAAACCGAAATGATCGGGAATTTAAAAAACTAAGTACACTTGATACATAAATTATATATTATTGTTTTTCGAAGTACTCTCCGTTACAATCAATGCACTTTTGCATTCTTTTAAACCAATTCATTGAAACAGTAATTCCAGTTTAAACTAGACATTGCCAAAATGGCCGATTTATAGGCTTCCACGGCGGCTTCTGGGTTTTCAAACCGCTGACCACGCAATAAATCTTTAATTCTAGGGAACGTAAAAAAATCATTTGGACTCAGGTCAGGGCTGTATGGAGGATGGGACATCAACTCAACGTTTTCCTCGTTCAAAAATTGATTTGTTTTACGGGCGGTGTGGGAACTCGCATTATCGTGATGTAAGATGACACGTCGTGTGGGGTTCCCTCGGCGAAGTTCGGCCAGCATCTCTGGCAAACAAACTGTAATATAGCAATCAGCGGTAACCGTTCTTTGTTCTTGTAAAGGAATTGTGGCAATATGTCCTTTTTTTGAGACGAACGAAGCCACCATTTTCTTCGACACGCTGCGGGAACGCACAACTTTCGTTGGTTTGACCTCGTCATCGAAGACCCAAACTGCCGACTGGTGCTTTCTTTCAGGCTCATAGGAATAAATCCAGGATTCGTCACCCGAGACAATATTATAAACGGCTTTTGACCTTCCTCCATTGTAGGGTTTTAGAGTAGATCGGCACCAATCAATACGAGCCGCCTTTTGCTCTTCTGACAAATTATGGGGTACATCGGGAAATCAATTTTCTGACATCCAACTCACTATGCAGAATAGTGTGGATTGCAGTCATTCCAATGCCTATGGTTGCCCGAATCTGCTCGTATGTCACATGTCTATCTTCTTTTAGTATTTTTTCCACAGCCGCGACGTTTTCAGGCGACACCGCTGTTTTCGGCCGACCTGTTGAAGGTACGGTGCTGAGAGAGGCACGATCCCGTCGAAACTCTGCATACCAACGATATATTGTCGTTTGACTAGGTGCTTCAATTTCATATATAGAAACAAGCTCATTAAGACAGTTATCTGGAGATAACCCTCGACGAAAGTTGTGATAAATAATTGCACGAAAATGTTCACGCGTGAGCTCCATTTTGTCCATCGACTTGTCAATTTGAAAATGAAATTAAAAAAATATGACGTTATTTTTTTTAATTGTGAAAACGGCATCGTGACTGTCAGTCGCCCGTACGCATGTGATAAAAAAGGATTTAATGTAACTCAGTTTAAAGTACTTTATTCTCGATCATTTCGGTGTGCCCTATGTAATGCTGTATTACTTGAAATTGCTTTTGATTTATTCTGAAGGCGGGCACTTGTACATTTACCAAATTGATTTCGATTTTGGATCACAAGATTTACTATTTCATATTAGTACGAGGGCTGATCCGAAAGTTGTTAACTGCTCCGGCTCTACTAATGTGATTACAATATTATTTATACCCTTGTGAGGAAATGGGCGTGATTATATGCATGTATGTAATATTTAACAACTATAGTTTGATCTTCTTTAAGATTTTTTGTTTTTTTTTAGGGTTCCGTAGTCAACAAGGAACCCTTACAGTTTCTCCGTGTCCGTCTGTCCGTCTGCGGCTTAGCTCAGTAACCATTACTATAAGAAAGCGTAATTCGGCATAAGTATATAAATCAATCAAGCCGCCGAAACGGTAAAATAAGATCTTTAAAAATAACCCTAACCTAATTTTTGTTCGAGTCAAGTGTCGGGGGACACCCTCTACCGGCTAAATGGCTACTAATATGAATGTGAAAAAAATCGTGATAGTAGTTCATATAATGAATTTACAAGGAAAACTATCACGGCCATGTCGGCATAACTAGTTACCGAGTAATAGTCGACCAACTTAATGCATACTTGGAAAGGCCAGCTTTCGTACAAATTCGACTGACGCAACCGCACAATTTAGTTGGCGCGAGCGTGTCGATGTAACAAAGATATACAGGCAACTACGGAACCCTACATTGTGCGTGGCCCGACACGCACTTGGCCGGTTTTTAAAGCGTCACATGATTTTTAAAGCTTTTGTCTTTTTGTAAAACAAGTTGATGTCTATAATAAGAGGCTTTGTGCTGTAATTTCTTAAGTATACGTGTAAATCAGATTGTATGTACTAAACGGGACTTAAAAGCGTTAATTAACTTATTTATTTACCTCTTTGAGGCATCCCGACGTTTCGAATGTGTCGCGACATTTTAGTTGTGGAACGAACTCTCGCGACAAAGGATTAAGTCCCGTTTAGTAAATACTAGCGTCTGCCCGCGACTTACCTGTGAACCCGATATTAAAACTATTCTTTATTATAATCCAGGCTATAAACTATCTTCGTGCAAAATTTCATCCCATACGGTTGAGCCGAGCGTGATTGAAAAACACATATAATATTAATAGGATAATGTGTGACAATCGTGAAAGTTTATATCGAGTAAATCTTGTTTTGAAATCGTACAATTATTTGTTACTAGCTTCTGCCCGCGACTCCGTCCGCGTGGAACTCGTTTATGTCGCAGCTCCTTACAAACTGTTACCCCCCCCATTTCACCCCCTTAGGGGATGATTACGGGGATAAAAACTATCCTATGTTACTCTCCATCCCTTCAACTATCTCCACTTAAAAAATCACGTCAATTCGTCGCTCCGTTTCGCCGTGAAAGACGGACAAACAAACAAACAAACACACACATACACTTTCGCATTTATAATATTAGTATGGATGGATTTTGTTTTGCAAGTGGGGCTAAATAATATAAAAATTACAACCATTAGTTTTTCTATATACATTTTTTAAAGTGACTGAGCTGACAGTCATATTTGAGGAAAACAATCAAAGTGATTATCTTGCATAATAATCTTTGGGGTCCAAAATATTGCAATTAATCTTCCCTAAGTATAACGATTTAACAGGAATATATTGAATTACCTATCAGCATTGCAATTCAGCGAGGAAATACCGTCAGCATACAATGCTTGGAGGGCCTTTTTTATTTAGATTTAACTTAGTTTTAATTTAATTTAGTTAATGTTAGTTATCATCTTGTATATACTTTAGAAAATAAATAAGTAATTTTGCGTTGATAATCATTATTATTATTATTATTATTTCCAAAAACTTTGTTACATTGAACAAACATACAACTTCGCCAAACTGCAAGACAGTTTGTTGGCGAATAAAACACTCTTTAATACATAACATAACTGTAATTGACCTAGCTCGGAAAGGGGCTAAGTTCAAGTGGGCCTGGGCTGGTCATGTCTGCCGCATGTCGAGTGCGCTGTGGACCAAGATTGCTACTGAATGGCATTCCGACAGCTTAAAACGGAGACACGGCAGACCTCGCGAGCGATGGCGGGACGAGCTAGACCTTTCTAGAGGATTGGCCAGAGGCTGCTCGGGATCGGAATGTCTGGAAACGGAGGAGCCTTTGCCCAGAAGTGGGACACCACAGGCTCCTAATAATAATAATAATGGTATCCGACGGTGTATCCCTCGCTTTAGATAATGTTTGTTTTAAAGGGCCTCTGCGCTGTTGGCTTCGGCCCCACGCATGCCTTCCAAAGATCCGGGACCTCATGGTCCGATATGGAAAAACATGCTACTTAATAATAATAATTAATATATCGACGGTCCCTATTAAAAGAGTCGGATCTGCAAAACAGCTACTTTTTAGGAGAAGCTGTCAAAGTTTTTGGAAAAAAAAATTGTATGGGGGAAATTGTTAATTAATGGAATATCGTTATCAAACTTCGAATGTTTGCTTATTAGTAGGTTGTTTATTACTAGCCGTTGAGCTTACATGTACTTTATCAGCCATTTTTACAAAAAAATACAAAAACCTCTTATATTACTTTTTTAACCGGAATAGCTTAAGCATCATTTGTCGGAAGTGCCACATACGACGTTTTTGTCTGGAAATTGTATTCATAATTATGTCGGATGTACCACATCCGACAAAAAAGGTACTCCAAAAAATGTCGTAATTGGCAGAACTGACATTGTTGCACGGAAACTCTTATGTAACAATTGAATACAGAGAAAATTTACTTGATAACTTAACAGGCTATAAATTACATAAAATACACAACAAAAAACACGCTACACTTTTCCGTGTAAAATAGTAGAATGTGTTATATCCGACACTTTGTACTCACTGTGTGTCCCGTAAAAATGTCGGAACTGTCACAACCGACGTTTTTAAATGTCATCTGTTCTTAGATCCGACATTTTTATCTTGGTTTTTAGAAAAAGTATTGAGAAAAACTAAAATCTGTGAATGTGGTTTTAAAATGTAGAGTTTTTTACGACCTAAGCCGCTGAAAAACAAAAACTCAAATTTTGCAGATCCGACTCTTTTAATTGGGACCGTCGATATGATATCTATGAAATGTAGTATTATTTAGATCTGCCTCTTAGCTATGGTATTCTTTCAATTTTAAAAAGAGGTAAAGGTTGTTATTTTGAATATTTATGTTTGTGTAATTGTATGTTATCTACGTGTAGTCTATCTAGTAGTAGGTGTAGGTCTGGCCATGTGGTTAGAAACAAAATAGACAAATGGACCAGACAAATTACATACTGGTTTCCAATATACAGAACAAGAGGAAGGGGAAGACAACACAGAAGATGGGAAGATGGCTTCCCGCTCAAGTGGACAAGATTGGCACAAGACAGAGAGACTTGGAAAACTTTAGAGGAGGCCTATGTCAGTGAAAACTGACAACCTGACGCATTAAAATAAATAAGCAAATAAAACAAAATAATATTAAATTGTAGAAAGTCAGCGAATAAAGGCTATTTGTTGTAATTATATAGTTTTCCTACACAAATTATCTTCTTCACTTACCATTTTCTGTTCCTCAGTTCGTTGCGGGTCCTTGACTTTACATTTAATATAGATCAAATTTAAGACAAGCAAGATCATTGTAGTGCCATACACAACGTAGTAACCAAATGTCTTCAATATTATCCCAGAGAGGCCCAACCCTAGGGGCATCCCGAGAAACGTGAAAAACTGTACAAAGCCCAAACGATAAGTTCGATTTTCTTCAGTGGTAATGTCCGATATGTAACTGAACATGCCCAGAAACAAGGTAGACCAGCCTCCAACAACGCTTAACAGTATCACTTCCGAAAAAATCTGCACCTCCACGGGCAACTCGTAGAAGAAGAACACGTTTATTATGTTGCTTATGCACCCTAGTATCACTCCAATCATGGGTGCTACCATCAGCGTAATTCTTTTTCCCGTCCTGTCGCTCCAAGCTCCAACAAATAAAAGATTAAAGCACGGTAACAACGATTGCAAAGCACTCGCAAACGCTAATCTCCGAGTCACATATTGTTGAACTTGTATTTCGTACACACTGTTGTTAGCCGAGTCTTGGTTTCTGAGGGAAGTGCAGATTTCGTCTCCTAAATTCAGGTTGACTCGACAAGTTTTTTCTAGCTGGAGAGTTTGAGAGCATATCACCGATAAAACAGCAGAGGTAAGAAAAACAGCACCAGCTGGTTCAACTGTGATGTGTTTGAATACACTACAACAATTTTTGAAACAGCCATTTGTGCTTTTTTCTTTTGATTCACTGTTCAAAGGTTCACTTATTTCTGTCATTATTATATTGGTGATCGATCAGTTACTACAGTGAGTGTTCTAATCTTCGCGTCCTACACATCACTGGCGCCGTATTTGGTTTAGGTCCTACGCATATTATCAATAGATTAAAAATTCATTGTGCATTATTTACACGAATAATATCATTATAGTAGAGATACCGCATAATTTGATTATTGTTGTGTTGCGATCTGTAAACTCTGTATTTAGAAAGTATCGCAAGTAGTGGAACTACCTCAGAGTTTTTTTAAGTTTTGAATGGTTGTTTACTGTTTGTAATCGTTGTGAGAAAAACTTACGATTGGGTGCTAAGTACCGCTATAGTAAGTTGAATACTATATGTTATTCATTTCGTTTGTTTCTATTATGTTATTATATTATATGATATTATAACCAAGACCTATGTGCATCTGTGCCACAATGGTATTTTCACTCCTTCTATTCGAAAAAAAAATGTGTTCTAACCCGTTTAAAGGGAGCAAAACTTGTTTTTGATTCCTCTACATTTTTTGCAATCTATCTTTTTTGCCCAAAGATCAAAATGTAATGTTGCTCCCTGGTGGCTTGACATAGACCACATCAAGAAGAAAGATATTAAAACATTATTTCAAAAAATGTGGGCCAGAGACAATATGTTATGTTACAGCGTAAGGAGACACTTTCTTTGAGCGTTTTTAAATACCGCGATTTTTTCTGCGTGTAGCGTTTAGGGTCTTATAGTTTTCCTTGAACTATGTAGAATATTAAAATGAATTTTATTGATACTACTTCCTAATACCTACGTATTTTTTAATTAAAAAAACCGGCCAAGTGCGAGTCCGACTCGCGCACGAAGGGTTCCGTACCATTATCTATAAAAACGGCAAAAAAGTCACGTTTGTTGTATGGAAGCACCATTAAATATTTATTTTATTCTGTTTTTTAGTATTCAATGTTATAGCGGCTACTGAAACACATCATCTGTGAAAATTTCAACTGTCTAACTATCACGGTTCATGAGATACAGCCTGGTGACAGACGGACGGACTGCGGAGTCTTAGTAATAGGGTCCCGTTTTACCCTTTGGGTACGGAACCCTAAAAAACCGTCGTCACTAATGACTAGCACGTAAAAGCAGCTCCTATACTAAATGTTTCAATTTAAACTGATGAATTCATCCAGTTCAAGTGAAAATGATACGTTAACACCGGAGTTTGTGAAAACGGAAGCAAAAAAACGTGATTACCTAACAATGTTCTGCCTGCTAGAAGCAAAGCAAAATATTTGAACGCCTAATATAAAACCACTTGGAAGAATAGTAAAGGTGCAATATCGTTTTCAAGAACTATTCGAGGTATAAGCAGCCACTCTTGGACTCTTGAAATGAAATGAAATGAAATGTCGTTTATTCACATTAAACATAATATATACACAGGTAAGCACAGGTGTTACAGTCATTTCCTTGTTTCTTAATATGTTTAGCCCAAACAGGCATGTGATGCATTACCTACGTTTGATCATGCTTATGTCACGTCAAATGCAAGCAAAATAATTTAAATAATCCTCAGTTGTGGCCCAATACAAAATGTCTAAAGTATAATTATATAATTTAATATGGTAAAATTTGGTATAAGTTTAAAATAATATTTATGTCGTAATAATAATATTAGCATGCCATGTCACATTCATAAAACAAATAAAAATATATGCGAACTAATAATCAACAATTATGATAAGCATTACGATCGATTAAAATTAAAAAAAAAAATGTTTAACATTGAATAAAATTAACATAGAATGAGCAATTAAAATTAGAGGAGTCAATCTTTGGAGTATTATATTCCAAGCTTAAAGTGAGAGACAGCATGAAAAAGGACATTCAAATAAATACCTACTTAGGTACGCTAAATTAATAGCCTTTCTGAAAAGACTATCTGATGGCAACAAAACATAATCCAAATGAAGAGAAAAATATATATGATGGAGAAAATATATACACTTTTTTAAACGAGGTGCCTAATCACAGTTTTCTCGCCGTAACAGTAAGTAAATATTTACATACCTACCGATAGATTTAGATCAATTTTAGTTGGTTTGCTCTTTATGAAGGTTCCGTACTCAAACTATTTCCGAGGAACCCTTGTAGTTCCGTATTTTTGAAATATCTACTTCTATTAAACCTTATTCTTAGGTAAAACATTACTTTTTACAGGTGGTATTAGTCTTCGGAGTTCTACAAAAATAATCGGACACATAATATGTACAACTAGTAAAGGTTGATATTAAAACTTAAAAAAACGGTTAAGCTATGATAATATGCTAAGATCATTGAAAAATACCAATCTTTGCGGCCGTCCAATAATATTTGAATATTTTTATTTAAATATATTCTGTAATTATGGTGTTTTTAATTATCATGGAAGGAGTGAAAAGAAGAGTATATTACCCGGTAGCAAAATTACTTAAACCTCGGGCGACATTACTTGAATGCTTCACTACGTTCAGGATTCATCACCCACCCTCGTTAGCATATACCATTTTGCTCATTTAATACAATCTACTATTTAATGAGACATAACAAGGCGCGCATTTCATCTACGTGGGAATTGTTATCTATACCATGGCCTCCCAACTAGAACAACGTATAATTGATACAAAAAAGAACTCCTAGATGGCGACACAGGTACCGAGCGAAACATTTGAACCAGTAATCATGAAGATAGAATGATTTTTACACCTTAATAAATTCAACGTACCTTAATTATATCACAAACATACTTCCGCACATACAATAAAGGTATATTTTATAAGTTTAGTAAATGCAATAAAATTGATACTAAATCCTTGTAACTCGTACTATACGAGTGAGCTTTCAAGCTTGCTACGTATTATTGGGTACTGTCACTAGATGGCGCCATCACGGGTCGCGAAAGTTCTATCACCACAGGCTCTAAGCATTTGGTTATGTATATTTTTGTGTGATGTGTAATATTGTCTCTAAAATACTACTTATATATCGAAAAAATGTAAAATACTCTATTTGTTGCCCGGGAAGTCAACGCCATCTGGTGATATCTCAATGTATTACTAAAGGCTGACAGCGTCATAGCCGTGGTAGCTCGGATACTCCATCTACTGGTGTAGCTACGGGACTAAAATTGTATACAGAATTGCCTACATTAGGACGGTACGCTTTTGCTCTATGAGATTGGGTATCTGTACTTGTATTCTTTAATCTGTGTCTATACCCACAAATATGAAATGCAAGTACCAAAAGGCGATCCAAAAGGCCAATAATACGAGTAAATTAATTCTCTCGGGGATTTTTAATTAAATAAAATAAAATGTGATTGATTTCTTGTGTCATTCGAGTAATCACCTACTTGCGATGATCTATATCCATATGCCACTTTTGCAATGTCACCTTTCGTCTATCGACTAGTGATTATGTAGTTTCTGGAACTGGCCACTTACAATACAACAACAAAAAGTAAAATAGTATTTTATGCAACTGTTGTTTAAGAAGGGTTTTAAAACGCGAGTGTCGTGGGTTGCGATGCGAGTCTTGGCGATCATCCAAATTTAAGACGCCACGGGCGTTTTTAGACAAATTATACCTGCTACCCAAAGGTTGACAATCAATCAATCAATCAATCAATTTTATTCATTAACAATACAACGATTGTGTTTGAAATTACACGTAAATATTATGCACAATACAAATTTAACTAACAATATTATATAAAGAAATGTCAACTAATTAAGTACAATTATTACAAAAAACTAAAACTACAAAATATGATGTCAATGAAACTAAACATTATCCACTAATTCAAATACTACACACTTAACACAAATTCAAGTTACATAAATATAATTATTACAAAAATGTTAAAAACAAAATAAACAAATGTCAATCAAAATAATAATGTTACCTACATCATGATCAAGAATTAAAAATATTTGAGAACATTACACAATGCAACTAAAACCTAATCAAGTACATGTAATACAGTCATAACGTTCATAAAGTCATCAACTGCGTATAGACACTGTTTCATTCTATGGGTAATTTGTTAAATAAACGAATACTCTGATAGCACTCAGCGTGCTTGACTATTTGGAGCCGAGTATCAATGCTTTGAGGCAGATTTTTTTTTCTTGAGGCTAGCCGAAGGTCCCGTTCCTCTTCCGATTCTATATCAAATATATGTTTAACTAGATCCTTGAGCACTACTAGGATATAGAGGCTTGGCACCGTTAACAAATTAAATTTGACAAAGTACTCTCTGCAAGAAGTCCGTTGAGGTACATTCGCTATTATTCTTATTGCCCTTTTTTGCAACACAAAGGCAGACTGAACATTGCACTTGTAGCTGTTACCCCATAACTTAATGCTGTACCGTAACTTTGACTCAACTAGCGCATGGTACACTAACTTCAGTTGACTTAGCACTAATTCGTCCCTCAGGCTTCTAAGTGCATAACACGCTGAGCATAGGGAATTGGTCAATGAAGACAATTCTTCTTTCCATCGTAGCCTAGAATCAATGTAGACTCCAAGAAATTTGGCAGATTCGACTTGGTTTATCACTACATCATCTAGTATAATTTGCAAAGAGTCATTATTTCTTGCCGTAGTTTTAAAAAGCAGGACATTTGTTTTACTACAGTTCAGTTTCAAACTATTAACCTTAAACCAAATACTGAAATACTTAAGCGCATTATTCACCTTATCGTTCAGATTCGAAATACTGTCAGCTGAGACTACAGCGTTAGTGTCATCGGCAAAAACGACCAAATGGATACATGCCAAGGAGCTATGCATATATTGTATCATGTCATTAGTAAATAAAATAAAAAGAATTGGACCCAATATAGATCCTTGCGGTACACCTCTACGCACCGCAGCAGTTCTGGATTTGTAATTTTTTTCAGTGTAATCTTGTGTCCATTTGATTTCCACAAATTGCTTCCTGTTCATGAGGTAAGACCGTAGGAGTGAAAACATTTTACCCCTAATGCCATAGTGTTGTAGTTTAGCAAACAGTATATTGTGATCAACTGTGTCAAAGGCCGAACTAAGATCTAGAAAAAGTGCCGCCACTTTATTCTTTTCATATAACTGGCCCGTTATATGTTTGACTAATGTGGATATGGCCTCGTTAGTGCCCTTATTTCTCTGATAACCATACTGATGTTTGCTCAGTATGTTATTTACATTTAGGTGTTTCACCAGTCTATCTTTAATTAATCTCTCAAGCAATTTAGATAGAGTCGGTAGTAAAGAGATGGGCCGATAGTTCTTTGGGTCTGACTTAATACCCTTCTTGTACACTGGTATAACTTTTGCTATTTTAAGTTGGTCGGGGAAGTATCCAGTTTCAAAACACTGATTGAAAAAGTTAGCCAAAGGATCGGAAAGCAAGTCGATATTCTCCTTAATAATAGTAACTGGAATATCATCGTACCCACATGATATTTTTGATTTTAGTTTCTTGACTAGAGATTCTACTTCCGATGGTGTTACAAGCTCGTATGATATATCATGTTCAACTTTGGGTACGTGGGCCTGCAGAAACTCTAATGCTAGATCATTACCAACGACAGTCACCGTTCCCTGATCAAACTGATCCAGGAAAGTATCACAGATATCAACCGGGTTTTTTAACATTACAGAGTCACCATTTTCACTGACTATTTTCAATTTTAGGTTTTCTTTTAGCCCACCCATTGTTTTGTTACGATGATTTTGAACTACTTTCCAGATTTCTTTGGCCGAGTTATTTGCTTTTTCAATCTGTAATTGTACTCCTAGACGTTTAGCATTTCTAACAACACGCCTATAGATATTTATGTATCTCTTTTTATATTTAATCACCGACTCGGAAGAACATCCACTATATGTCGCAAGTACACGCTTCATACCACTGGAGACTTTCACTCCCTTAGTAATCCAATTTATTTTAGATTTAGTTTTCAGTGGTACTTTTTTCCGACATTTAATAAAGCAGTCCTCAAAAAAATTGTTAAATTTTGAAATAAAGGTGTTTACACCAGTATACAGTGAGTTATCGTTTGTCAGTTTCTCACGGAATGCAGTATAACAGGATGCATTAAATTTACGTATGTACTTCCATATTTGCTGCCCTTTTCTTTCTCCGTGCGCATCATTGACAGAGAAAGAACTTAGTAAAGCCCCGTGACCATCAGCCAGACCATTATGATCAACACTGGAGAAGATAGCACAGTTATCCGGTAGGTTAGTCAGTATGTTATCTAGGCATGATTCCGATCCATTGCGGACAAAGGTTGCCGATGTAATAAGCCATCTAAACCTATAACATGTAAGTAAGTCCAAAAATTCTTTAGTTTTTTTGTCATTATTAAGCAAGTTCACATTGAAGTCACCACAAACAATACAATTCCTGCTAAAACAGTACTCCAGTAGCAGTTCAAGGCGTTCAAGAAATTGCTTAAAATTCGCATCGTTTGGACTACGGTAACAGCAGATTATATATATATCAGTTGTTAGGTCCTTCACACCGCACACCTCAAGATACTCCTCCTTGTACCACTTTTTACAGACCGAAAGATCTTCGAATTTCCTACTATGATGACCCAAAATGAGCGTACCGCCCCTTTTTTTCTTTGATCGTGTATTAAAACTAGCAATTTGATATTCTTCTACATTGAGGAGTGGTGCAGATATAGGAGTAAGAAAATGTTCACTCACACAGACATAATGCTGAGTCTTACCAAGATTGTGGAGATACAGTTCTAGCTCTATCTTTTTATTTGTGATGCCACATAAGTTTTGATAAAATATATGCAGTTTAGATAAGTTACCTATACCTATTATGTCTGGGGTGGTGACCTTTGGTGAATCAAGCCTAAAAAAGATACGCCATCACACTCAATTTTTTTTTGACATTGCGTGTCTGTCTTTGATTTTTCAACATTACTGCCCATTACAGGTTTCAGACTACATTCTGTGTGATTCTGTAAATAAGATACTAATCCAGACAGGTCACTGAAAATCCTTGACATCCCTGTATTATTTATATGTCCAGTAGACTTGTTGAACATGTGATGGGAGTATTGTAAATTCCTGTTGGAATCAAGATAATAAGCATACTCAAATGTACAAATGTCCTTATACAATAAGTTATTGAATAATTCAACGCGTCTATTAAACAGGTCACTATACCATGAATATCTAAAATTTGGAGTACAGATTATCACATTTGTACATTGTACATCATGCAGTTTATTTCTGATCAAAGCTACAATTTTACTATACTCCTTTGTAACCTTGAAGTCCTCATCCCCTATTAAAATTAAACAATAATCATTATGTGTGAAATGTTGCAATTTAGTCTCCAGTCCCTGCAGAAGTTGCTCTGTCCCGCTGTGTGGAGTGATGTAATGGCATAATTCGTATCCTTCAAAGTTGCGTTCGGCAATTTTGAGCACTGTGTTTCTGTTGTTACTGCTCACAATGCATAGCTTCGGACGCCTGGTAGATAATTTCTGACTAGCAGTAATTCCATTTGAATCTTTTTGATTAGAAGATTCACTAATGTCAGGCTTACGTGCCAGCTCCTTTATTTGACTGGATATTTGACAGTCTTTGACTGATTTTTCAAGAGTCGATACACTCGTGACAGGCTTACTTGCCAGCTCCTTTGGGCTAGATTTTTGACAGTCTATGACGGGTTTTTCAGGAGTCGATGCACTCATCGTTCTGTTGTGACTATGACCATCACTGAATATAATGGTACCATTCAGACTCTGGTTGTTCAATACTGACGACGATAATAATTCCTCATTTGGACTGATTTTAGGTGTATTCAAGTTTTCCAAGAACCGACAAACTGTACTCGAGCGTTGAGAGCTACACGATTTTATGTGACATAACTGGTTAATCTTCCTGTATGTAGGTGTAGATGACATTCTCGTATGTATCCTTGAAGTATTCTGCCGATTTTTTATAATTTCTGAAGCCGTTATAGTTTTGTATAAACAGATTTTGTCTTTATAGATTTCATTAGACTTTTTAAGTTCTGATATTTCTAACGACAGTTTACAAATCTCATCATTAGCTGAATCGAGACCAGTGCGTAAGGAGTCGACCTGATGTTTAAGCTCAATTACAAGAGATGATTCACCAATCTCACCACTTGAAGTATCTGGCAAGCTTCTTGGACTGCGGCTTATCACGCCTTGGGAGTCGGTAATTATACTGTCTGACAGATTAAATAGATTCCTCCGCTTACGGATAGTAACATTCTCAAATAACGACATATTTTATATTTGTCGTAATTATACACCAGTATAATTCGATGCAATGTTTATCTTTATCAACCGAAATAATATATGTCAATATAAAAACACACAAAAAGATGCACTGTGTCGGGGATGGAACCCAGATTATCTGAGTCTGATGACTTTCACGTAATCCAACACCGCAACACACTGAGCCATACGGACAATCACTTAAGGTACGAAATTGCGGTATAAGTTCAAAAGTATACGAGTCCACCGTTGTACTAAGTAGTTCCGATAAATTACACTAGATGACAGTTCATGTGGTCAAGAAAACGATTGTGATATTGTTGGTTGCTCAATCAGGTAGTATAGCAAAAAGGCAACAGATGGCGCTTTAACGTGATGAGCGCACACACTCGGTGATATAGGCAACTAGTCGTAAGGTTCAAAGTTCACACAATTTAAAATGATATAACTGTCACTTTTAGTTTGTTCAGTGTTAATAATTGTTCAATTAGCACGAGATGAGTTCTATTGATCACTGTATGAGCCGACAAACGACTGATATAACCACACAACACTATTTTGACGTGGAGTTATTGTCACTGTTTTGTAAAAATCGGATTCTTAGCATCCATCACTCGAAGTACTAATAATTGCATGAAGAATAAACACTGGACGAAGATAACACTTTTACTGTTCACGCGTATGGTTCTTAACATATTTCAGCCTGTGTTTCGGAATATAATTCATGATAACTATTTTTTTATAATTAAAGTTACGGAGCTCAATGTTTACATGACGCGAGCGCCATCTACGATGAACAGATCGAGACAGGAATGACATCGATGACAGGAAGAGATCGCTTCAAAGCGATAAGACCGCCTGTTGTTACCTTTATTTATTTAATGTACTCTTGTTACATGTTTTTCTTATGTTGTGGTGCAATGAATATTTTTATTATTACTATACACCGTTGCATACAATACTTATTCTACGAATAATGTAGACCGTAAATATGGCATTTTGCTCCCTTGTGACACAATCTAGTATTACGATATTCAAAAAAGAACTCTGCCAATATTTTTCTTTTAAATTTTAGGAGTGGCATTTGTTTTTTCTAAAAATTGTGTGTAAATTTTCTAAAAGCAATGAATTTATGTAGCTAAATGTTTCTTTTTATGATTTTTGATGTGACCTTTGTCAACAAGAGTGTTGCCAGAAGCTTCAGTTGGCATTTGGTGACGAAGCCCCATTTCGCAACTCTGTGTATGCATGGTCTGGAGAATTTAAACGTGGACGAGATCATGTCCATGACGATGTATGTGAAGGTCGGCCGGCGACTACGGTTGCGGAGTCTAATATGGATACTGTACGACCACTAATTGAAAGTGACAAAAAAAATACTTGTTTGAATGCCGCATGATTTAACAGAAGACCAGAAACGACAGCATGTAGAGTGGTGCCGTATAATGATTCAAGAAAATATGGAGGACAGTCATTAACTGACCACCAGAACCAGAAAAAAATGCCAGTCGGGAGAATGGGTCTTTCCTTTTGAAGATTTACCAACGAAAGTTAAGAAAAGTCGGCACCGGCAAGAAAATGATTGCTCCATTTTTCGGTATATCAGGACACTACACTACGGTGTCACTTGAAAATCAAAGAACAGTAACTGCATATTGGTACGTAAATACTTGCTAACCTTTCGCTCAATCGCAGCATGGTCGTCCTTCACCACGATAAGGCGTCCGCCCATTCCGCTAAGATAACGAATCTGAATTGAAGGCCTCAAATGTGGAACTGATGATGCACCCGCCATGCAGCCCCAACCCCACCCCTTGTGACTTCTTTTTATTTCCAATAATTAAAGATAATCTTAGAGGTGATTTACAAGCCCGGAAGCGGCGGTGGACGTGTTCCAAGAAGCCATTGAAGAGTTTTCTTCACACAACGGTTCGAACGAATGCAAAAATGTGTAAATAGTGAGGGTATATTATATACATTGAAAAGCAATAAATGTACTATTAATATAATAACTTTACTGCTCTCATTTAAGAAACTCCAGAAATTTTCAGTATGCCCTAATTATCGACACAAATGTTTACAAGTATGCATAGCATATTGATGAAAATAATGAATGGGTCGTTAGTAACCTACGACTTTTGTGTCGTGTAGGTGCTGGTAGAAATTATCGAATTGAGATTGCTAGTCTAATAGACATTATAATTATTTCAATCATCAGTGAACTGGTTTCATAACTTCCATCAGCTATGATACAAAAAGAAGCTGAATAACACTTCTGAAGTTTTTTTTTATAGGTTCAAAGAATCCATGCGGATTTCTCCTTATCTACATATAGTTTTAGTATTTATAGTTTCAGTATTGTCCTTAGCTTAAATTGGATTGGAGCGTGTCTTCGTGCATTGAACGATGTACGAACGTCATATTAGTAACTTATAAAAAATACTTAAGTAGGTACCTTTTTGTTGTCTTCAGTTCATTGGCATAAATAAATATTACTTACAACCTTGATTACTTTTTCTATAAATGTATAAAGTGGTTGAGCTGACAGTCACATTTAAGGAAAACAATCAAAGTGATTGTCTTGGGAATGGTTCAATTTTGCATAATTAACTCTGGGGTCCAAAATATTGCAATCAACCTTTCCTATAACCTTTTACCAGGAATATGTTGTTATATATGTTTAAATGATGATGATATTATCACAATTATTTAAATGATATTTCAGTACTGTAATTGACGTAGCTTGGAAAGCAGCTAAGTTCAAGTGGGACTGGGCTGGTCATGTCTGCCGCATGCCGAGTGAGCTGTGGGCCAATTCAGTGCAATGGCATTCCGACAGCTCAAAACGGAGACGCGGCAGACCTCGCTAGTGATGGCGGGACGAGCTAGACTCCTTTTTAAAGGATTGCCCAGAGACTTCGGCATTGGGATATCTGGAGGCCTTTGCCCAGCAGTGGGAGAAACCATAATGGTATCCGCGATGTTTACGCTTTAATTTATTTTTGTTTGAAAGAGCCTGTGCGCTGTTGGCTTCGGCCCCACGCATGTCTTTTAAAGGTCCGGGACCCCATGGTCCCGAGATATGGGAAAATCATACAAATAATAATAATAATTGGATGGAGGGTCAGATATATAAGGCGGTACTCATGGACACTGTGCGGATAGTCACGAGGTACCTCTCTCTGTCGCCCTGACCACCTTAGGTCTCGGCTCGCTGCCGGCGGCACCCTAGGTTAGGTTTTTGTAATAATTTTATGTTTTATATGAATGTTTCATATTTTACGTTTTATATAATTATTTTTAAAACCTAGCCTAAGACAAAACATAAATATAGAGAATAATAATGATATGATATCTATGAAATGGAGTACGATTTAGTTCTGCCTCTTAGCTATGGTATTCTTACAAATTTTAAAAATATGTAAATTTTCTTTATTATTTATGGTTGTGTAGTTAGATTTTAGATTTGTTTTTTGTCCTTTGAATAAATTCACAAAGGCCACGTTATATGTATTGTGTTACTGTAATTTGTAATGTAGGTACCTATGATTTTATTTTCTGTTTTGTGTCAAATTCCAAACTGTTGAATTAGGATAGCCTGTAAGAATGGTTGCGAGTATGTTTATAAAAAAAAAAGAGTTTTCCTACACAATGTACATTCTTCACTTACCTTTTTCTGTTCTTCAGTTCGTTGCGGGTCCTTGACTTTACATTTAATATAGATCAAATTTAAGACAAGCAAGATCATTGTAGTGCCATACACAACGTAGTAACCAAATTTCTTCAACACGATCCCAGAGAGGCCCAACCCTAGGGGCAACCCGAGAAATGTGAAAAACTGTACAAATCCCAAACGATAAGTCCGATTTTCTTCAGTGGTGACGTCTGCTATGTAACTGAACATGCCCAGAAACAAGGTAGACCAGCCACCAGCTACGCCTAACAGGATCACATCCGTAAAAATCTGCACCTCCACAGGCAACTCGTAGAAGAAGAACACGTTTATTATGTTGCTTACGCACACTAGTATCACTCCAATCATGGGTGCTACCATCAGCGTAATTCTTTTTCCCGTCCTGTCGCTCCAAGCTCCAACAAATAAAAGAATGAAGCAAGGTAACAACGATTGCAAAGCGCTCGCAAACGCTAATCTCCGAGTCACATATTGTTGCACTTGTCTTTCGTACACACTGTTGTTAGCCGAGTCTTGATTTCTGAGGGAAGTACAGATTTCGTCTCCTAAATTCAGGTTGACTCGACAAGTTTTTTCTAGCTGGAGAGTTTGAGAGCATATCATCGAAAAGATTGCAGCGGTAAGAAAAACGGCGCCGGCTGGTTCGACTGAGATGTGTTTGAATACATCACAATAATTTTTGAGCCCGCCATTTGTCTTTTGTTTTTTAGTTTCTGTGTTCAAAGGTTCACGTTCACGAGCACTAATTTCTGTCATTATAATATTGATGATCAGTTACTACACTCAATGTTCTAATCTTCGCGTCCTGCACATCACTGGCGTCGTATTTGGTTTCGGTCCTACGCGTATTATCAATGGATTACATTTAATTCATTGTGGATTATTTACAAGAATAATATCGTTATGATAGAGATACCGGTTAATCGCCTGTTTGATTATTTTTGAGTTGCGATCTGCCATGTCTGTATTTAAAAAGTATTAGAAGAAGTGGGAGTACATACCTAAGAGATTTTTAAAGTTTTGAATGGTTGTTTACTATTTGTAATCGTAATAGCGAGAAAAACCTACAAGGATATTTATTAATCGTTTATTTGTAGCCAAGTTAACCAAGAGCTATGTGCACCTGTGCCACCATGGTATTTTAATAGGCCAGAACAAGGCCGCGCATTTCATCTTCGCGGGACTAGTTATTGGTAGGTACTAGGTACCCAGAAACATGAAATGCCAGTACCAAAAGGCGGTCCAAAACGCCAATAATACGAGTAAATTAATTATTTTTTTTGGTGTAAATACGTCCCAATGTCTAAAGGATTGTTTATTATCTTTTATATAAAATAGAAAAACCATCATTCACGCGGGTGGAGCCGCGGGCACGTCTAGTATAAAGTAAAATGTGACCGATTTCTTGTGTCATTGCGAGTAATCGCCTGTGCCACTTTTGCAATGTCATCGTGACTAGTAACAGTAGTAACCAGTCATTAGTACCCTACGAGTTTTAGTAGAGTAATTGCTGGTAGAAAATATTGACCTTAGATTGCTAGTTTAATAGACATTATAGAATTATTATAATCATTAGTGAACTTGTTGAACATAATTGCCATCTATGATACAAAAAGAAGCTGAATAGAATAACACTTCTGAAGATATTTTTTTTATCCATGCTAATTTCTCCTTGTCTATACTTTTAGTATAAATAGTTTCAGTATTGTCCATAGCTAAGATTTACATTGTGTGTATTCAGAATTATATAATTGAAATATATAATTATATATATATATAAAATTGGCGTTTTGTTTCAAGAATTTGTCGTTTAAATACAAAAAAATACTTAGTCCCGAAAACTACCGAAGAACCGAGACTTTCATCCACTGGAACCGGTACTGGGTTCATTGAAAAATCCCGGTTATTCCCAGTATTTCTGGTACCGGAAAATCCCGGGAGTATGCCCGCCGTCACACCTAACAACCAACCGCTCATGGGCTATCCGTCTCCATTCTACACCAATGTGGGCACATTTACCAAACTTTTCAAAAACATATACTTCTTTATCTATACGGAAAAGAGATTATTAGTGATTGTATGAGTTATCTTTTTATAACGTGAAACAGTTTGTAAGCGCGCTGATGAACATTAAGGCCTAAGATACTACCATACCTGGACATCTGCGTCATCCTCCTAGCGTTATTCCCGGTTGTGCCCTAAACGAGCCTGGAGACCGCTTTGACACCTAAACCCAAGTTCGGCATTGCCACTAGTTTAACGAAAGCGACTGCCATCTGACCTTCCAACCCAGAGGGAAAAGAAGACCTTATTGGGATTAGACCGGTTTCCTCACGATGTTTCTTTCACCGAAAAGCTATAACGGTAAATATTCCGTACATAAGTTCCGAAAAACTCTTTGGTACGAGCTGGGATTCGAACCCAGGACCGCCGTTTGGCAGCCGCATGCCTGAACCACTAACTAGGCTATCTTTTCGCAACTACTATCTGGACACAGCATTTTTGAAAATAAAATATATAGCGACATCACTCAAGATTTAGAAACTTTAATCTATGATAGACGAAAAATCAATGAGGACATATTGATTACATTTAATCTATTGATAATGTCCTGGATTAGAATACGATGTGGTAGTAATATGGAGGCCGCGTAGATTAAAACATTGATTAGTGCTGCCATTTAGCCATCTCAGATTGTGAAATTTAAGTCATATTATAAAACAATACAAAGGCTAATACTAATACTGACGAATGTGAACATTGAAATCCAAAATTCAAGAAAAACCACCCAATGGGTTGGGTTTTTAAAATAAATTCCAATATATTACAATTGAACCAACCGGTTCTATTTATCTTGGTGCTTGCGTTTTTATAGCGGTACGCTCCCAAACACTTCAGCTGGAAAAAAATTGCAGACTTAATCTAAATCTCGGAGACGAAATCTGCAGTTCCCTCAAAAATCAAACCTCTGGTAACAACAGCGAGTACGAGAAGTATCCCGGAGACTGGCGTCTAGCTTCTGCCTGCGACTCCATACGCGTGGAACTCGTTTATATCGTAACTCCATACAAACTTTCATCCCCCATTTCACCACCTCAATGAATGATTTTTGGGATAAAGCTATATAATGTCCTTCATCTGGATTCAACCTATCTCCTGCAGCGTTATCTGCAGAATATTTAGTATCGACGCTGTTTATAATGTTTGAGAATTTAATATCGACGATATTACGTGATCCACGATCTGTTTGTTTATTTCCACGGCATCTATCGCATTTGACGTGCATTAGTTCTATCAGTGTGTAAGCGGACGCATCATTCAACTGATTTTGTTGGCCAACGTGGCTCGAGCTTACAGGATTCTTTCATAGATGGCGGTTTTATTAGAATAGAATAGAATAAGTTTATTTCTCCGAATATGCTACATTTGTTGGTATGTTTTACACATGTCAGTTTTACATATCCTGCCGGCATCAGCTTAGAAATATTATTATAACAATTAATAAAAAAATACAACATACAATATGGGAAATTAATGATAAAATATAGTAAGACGATTAATAATTCAAAAATTCGTTTATAGAATAAAAACAAATGTCAAGCAGCCAGTTAAATATTTTTCTGTCAAATTGAGTATATTTCTTTTCGATTGTGCTTTGTAGCTGTCCAGACGTGTAGTCTACGTTTTTTTAGGACTGGTTTTTGATTAAAAAGGGTACCTAATTAAAAAATTTGAATGTGATTTTTTCTACATTCGGATTTGTGGTTGTCAGTTTTGAAAGAACTGAAAAAAATGATTCATTCATGAAAACGGTTTGACTGGTGAAGTAAACAGTTTTTCTGGCTGAAGATTTTATTTTAATTTTAAGTTCAGTGATGGTGCTCATTAGCTGCTGCTATGGTACAGCCGTGTTTTAACAGAAAGTGCTGAAGTTTTGCGTGCAAATCGTGTGTCGATATTTTCGGAGGCGTTGAGAGCTTTTCTGGCTTCAAGCTGCACAGATCGCTTCCTTAGAAGTCGTAAAAGTCACCACAATTTTGGTTGAGGGTGTGAACGTGGATTACATCGTTCTTGTCAACTGTTATTTTTCGAAAGACAGTCGGTCGATAGCGTTCTGGGTAAGCACGGTTCGGTTATGTCTCGTGGCGGCTCGTTATTACTTTAGTAGTGACGTAGTACTCACTTTTCATTTTATTCGTAGCTTTCGGGTACGGACTGTGAGACCAAAGTTTGACGCAAGATATTACTACGTCAGCACCCGTTGCCGGTGGTGCTGGTACAAGAACCTGCGCACTACGTCAGCACCCGCTCCCGGTTGTGCTGGTACAGGAACCTGCGCACTACGTCAGCACCCGCTCCCGGTTGTGCTGGTACAGGAACCTGCGCACTACGTCAGCACCCGCTCCCGGTTGTACTGGTACAGGAACCTGCGCACTACGTCAGCACCCGCTCCCCGTTGTACTGGTACAGGAACCTGCGCACTACGTCAGCACCCGCTCCCGGTTGTGCTGGTACAGGAACCTGCGCACTAAGTCAGCACCCGCTCCCAGTTGTACTGGTACAGGAACCTGCGCACTACGTCAGCACTCGCTCCCGGTTGTGCTGGTACAGGAACCTGCGCACTACGTCAGCACCCACTCCCGGTTGTACTGGTACAGGAACCTGCGCACTACGTCAGCACCCGCTCCCGGTTGTACTGGTACAGGAACCTGTGCACTACGTCAGCACCCGCTCCCGGTTGTACTGGTGCAGGAACCTGCGCACTACGTCAGCACCCGCTCCCGGTTGTACTGGTACAGGAACCTGCGCACTACGTCAGCACCCGCTCCCGGTTGTGCTAGTACAGGAACCTGCGCACGTTCATCGCTAACGTGATTCGTCTATTTGGTTTTTTTTTTTCGGCTATCGTCCATTCATCATCCATATCCCCATCCCATTCAGACCACATCCTCAGCATCTAAGGTATTTCAGCAGTGTATCCCGTCTTAAAGCCGAACAGGCTATTCATAGAGCTTTCGGCGGTTGTTAGTTGGAGGCGTATAAAAGTGTTCGAACCTGTGCATAAACCAACTTGGACGCCGTGACCTGAACCGCGGGTTGATTTTATAAAATCTGAAAATGTTTGGAGATTTATTTAATAAATTATACGTGTGTTGTCAGTGAATCACTACACTCCATACCAAATTTCATCTAAATCGATTCAGTGGTGTAAGCGTGAAGGTAAAAGACAGACAGCCAGACAAGTCATAAGTTGCAAGGGCGCTCTACATACCGGTCCAGTGGCTCCAGTGCCAAAAAAGCCCTTAAAATTATGATCATCATAATTAAACAAACACTAATTATCAGCTCCATTATAAGGATACGTGATCAAGGTTGCACAATATTAGGCAACACTTTGATTAGAAGCACCAACGCTGTGTATAAACATAATTTACGGTACCGAGAGGACCACCAGTTGCTTAGCGATCGACAATACGGTTTCCGTAGAGGCCGCTCGGCTGGTGATCTTCTAGTCTACCTGTCACATCGTTGGGCACAGGCGATCGAGACTAAGGGTGAAGCATTGGCTGTTAGTTTGGATATAGCGAAGGCCTTTGATCGGGTTTGGCACAAAGCACTTCTTTCGA
Organism: Epinotia ramella; assembly: GCA_947578815.1. Taxonomy (NCBI): domain Eukaryota; kingdom Metazoa; phylum Arthropoda; class Insecta; order Lepidoptera; family Tortricidae; genus Epinotia; species Epinotia ramella. The sequence continues at coordinate 2,729,532 of OX388207.1, forward strand.
AGCTACCTACTATGGGCTTCCCGAGAGATTATGTGTATGGGTCAGTAGCTTTCTAGCAGACAGAAGCATTAAGGTCGTAGTTGACGGGGAATGCTCCGACTCCATGTCTGTGAATGCTGGTGTCCCCCAAGGTTGTGTGCTATCGCCCACGCTATTCCTTATGCATATCAATGACATGCTGCAAATCAGCGGAATTCATTGTTATGCTGATGATAGTACAGGTGATGCCTCTTACACCGGCCGTACCAATATCTCTCGGGAAATCGTCGTCGAGAACCGGAACAAACTTGTGTCTGAAATTGAGACTTCCCTAAGTGAAATCTCTGAATGGGGTCGACTTAACTTAGTCCGTTTTAACCCTACCAAGACACAGGTTTGCGCGTTTACCGCAAAAAAGTTAAAGTTCGACGTGTCACCTTGTTTTGAGAGCACTCCCCTGACTGCCGCAGCCAGTATCGGAATCCTTGGCGTCGACATTTCGAGTGAAGTCCAGTTCCGCGGCCATTTAGAGGGTAAGGCCAAATTAGCCTCAAAAAAGCTCGGTGTGCTCAATAGATCGAGACAGTATTTCACACCGGCCCACCGCCTGCAGCTTTATAAGTCGCAGGTCCGCCCACACATGGAATACTGTTCTCATCTATGGGCAGGGGCACCCCAATACCAGCTTCTCCCTCTGGATCGCATCCAACGACGAGCAACTCGAATTGTCGACAGCGAGCATATTTCGGATCGGCTTGACCCCTTGGCGCTGCGTAGAGATGTGGCCTCTGCATTTTCTATCGCATGTATAACGGGGAGTGCTCCGAGGAATTGTTCGGATTAATCCCTGCCGCTTCTTTTCGCCATCGTCCAACGCGACAACATTACCATCCTCACCACTTAGATGGTTGGCAGTCCTCAACTGTGCGCTTCTCCAGAAACTTCCTGCCTCGCACAGCTAAACTGTGGAATGGATTGTCGCCTGCGGTATTTCCGGACCGATACGACCTTCAAACCTTCAAGAAAAGAGCGTACTCCCATCTTAAAGGCCGGCAACGCACTCACAACACCTCTGGTGTTGCAAGTGTCCATGGGCGGCGGTAATCGCTTACCATCAGGTGATCCGTCTGCTCGTTTGCCTCCTATATCATAAAAAAAAAAAAAAAAATATGACCAATAGGTAGCTATATTAAAAGTTCACTAGATATGTTTGCTGTATTTTATTTTTATTTAAGTACGGTTTCTTTTTCAGATTCATACCCCAGGTATCAAAAAACATTAAAAATACTTAGTTTGTTTTCGATTGAGAGGCGATGGTGCGATATAACTCTTTTAAAATAATCGTAACTGCGATAATAACAATTTCATTATTATAGAATTTGTAAAAACTAAGTAGGGTAATTTACAGTTTAAATTAAACTTATACTAAATATATAATCTCAGTCAAAACAAACCAAACTTAACATGCAGTCATACAGTGTGGAATCGGTTATCGCAACAAGTACTTAATCTTAGTTAATAATCATAAAATGTATTGCACACACTTTGTATCATACTTCAATTCAAATCAATCAACCAATTTTGCGTACTTTTTATGTTGGTCAATTTTAAAAAACCTACGTTACGTTATAACTTCTATTTTTTCCTTAGGTTCTATACCAGGCCTGTAAAAATCTAACGGGTTTGCTTTCTTTTCTTCAGCATCTTTCTTCTCTTGTGCTTCCAGGGCAATTTTTCTGGCACTTTTGTTCTCAATCTTAATCTGGATATAGAAAAATCTGGAACAAAAAACATTGTTGAAAGTTCTGGTTTGGTTATTTATATTCCTAAACAATAAATATTTGCGGACAATCCTACACCGATTGACCTAGTCCCAAACTAAGCAAAGCATTGCGATCCAGCGAGAAAACGCTGCCAGCATCTTGGGGACAATGCCGAGAGGGCCCAATTTTTTAAATATTTTTTAGTTTTATTGTTATTATTTGTCTTACTTTTAGTCTTTGTGTATATTATAATTCTAGTGCATATTGTTGTTAGCAAAGCTTGTACTATGGGTACTAGATGACGACAAACATGACTGAAAAACAAACTGAAATGCCACTTAGAACACATCCACGGCTCAGGAACAAATATGCCTAATAATAATGCATAATGCTCATCACACGAATAAATGCCCTTACCGGGATTCAAACCCAGGACCTCTCGCTTCGTATGCAGGGTCACTGCCAACTAAGCTAAACTTCGTCATGTCAGTGTGGACAAAACCACAAATCTGTGAGAATAATAAATAATGGAGAAGGATCTGTTAATGGTCCTTATGTACGCCTTCATGTCTGTTATATGATAGGCCATTGATATAAATATTTAAATTTTTCTAGTTTCAGGGTGACTAACCAAACGGCACGGTGAATGGGAGTCCAATCCAGATTTACGCATAGAAATAGACTGTAACATTTTCAATGTGCTTTAAAACCAGTTTTCTTAGCATTCTATTTGCGGTCTTGCAGCCTTACTACGTTGTACTTAAGGAGTCAAGAGGTCTTCCAACCAATTGCATCATTAGTACGCCAATTTTGTCATTATTACTTCTTCCTCTGAAGCTATTTTAAGCCGTCCTTCGCAGGTCACTTTCAGCCATACTTTGTGTATTACGATGAAATAAAAGGCGTTCGGAATAAAAGTCATGGGAAGCAAAGAGAAAGCTTTCCAAGTTTAACTTAAATAATACGAGTACTAATTCATCCATGGTTAAACTCGCTTCTTAAATATCACGACAGGCCGTGTTTCGAACTCTTCGGGAGTTCTTCTTCAGGATGAGTGTTTTTGTGGAAATGTCAGCAAAAAAAAAACGCTTTTGTTGTATGGGAGCCCCCCTGAAATATTTATTTTATGTTGTTTTTAGTATTTGTTGTTATAACGGCAACCGAAATACATCATCTGTGAAAATTTCATGTGTCTAGCTATCGCGGTTTTTGAGATACAGCCTGGCGACAGCCAAAACGGCAAAAAATAACACGTTTGTTGTATGGGAGCCCCCCTAAAAGTTTTTGTATTTTAGAATTTTAGTATTTTTTGTCTGTCAACATAATTTAAACTGTCTAGCTATCCCGGTTATTGAGATACAACCTGGTGACAGACAGACGGACGGACAGCGAAGTCTTAGTAATAGGGTCCCGTTTTTACCCTTTGGGTACGGAACCCTAAAAATCATCATGACAAAGATACTTACAGGAGTACTATAACGGCGGGTATGATGAATACTGCGCTGATGATGAACACGGTCCCTGGGAACACGTTGAGGGTCCTCATGTAGATCCACATGTAGAGGGGGTGGAAGATCAGCGCAGCCAGCGTCTCCGTGAGCGAGAACAGCGAGTTCACTTTAGCTGGAAGAAAGATGTGGTACCGTAAAACGGGGTGAGTAGGGACAAAACTGACATTCAATCCTCCATAATATTAAATTTTTACATATGCAAACTGAATTTTGTACGTAATAAGTGTTCCGGACGTTTGTATTTTGTTTTTTTTTTTATGATTTGGGTAGTTCCATTTCATAACTTTAACGATAAACGCGAAATCCCATCTCACCCCGTAGTCCCTCGTAGTTGGGGTCAGATGGGTTTTCATACAAAGGTGATTTAGGAAGATTGTTGGATTGTCGTTTTTTCTGTAGTAGTGTAGTGTCTGAAATCTCTTTCTGTCTAGTGTGATTTTAACGTCAGATAAAACTTATAGGTACCTACAATAGTCTTTTTTAATATTAATTTTATAAGATATTTCTACGTATAATCGGCATCGATTGAGTGCAATTTATTCAAAATTGAATAGGTTATTGTTACTCCAAAAGAAAGAAGGAAAAAAAAATTGCCTAGTGACGAAAATCCCATTCAGATATCTCAAAGAATTACGAAGTTACAACCGTTTTAATATTGCTTGTTAGAGAGAGAAAAAGCAAACAGTTTGTGACGTCCCATTACAGGATGCTGCCGGGTGGCCGCGTCGACGGCGGCACCGACCACGATGCGGCGCGGCACGTTGCCGTCTTTAGTGACGTCACATTCTTCCAGCGTCATCGTTTCATATGAAGTTGCGTTTTGCGAAAAAGGGACAGAACATACCCCTTCTTAAAACTTTGGACACTTATAACTTAGTGATTATTTAACCTTTAGCGTTGATTTTTTCTCCATTTGACCACATTTTTAATCCTTTTTCGATGAAATTATTGATTATTTTATTTAGTATCTACACTCCTAATGCAATGCTTATTCCCTATAGGCCTGCTCTGGTCTTCAGTCAGGGCAAACTGGTGACGTCACGGCGTGCAACAGTTTCAAATACAGTCGAGTTCTCCAAAATCTAAACGGAGAATCTTCCAAAAATATCTATGCACAGACTAGTGTGCAGGAGTGATATGGTAGATTCATTTGTCACGTTTCGCTTCACAAAATGTTCATTTGTTTCTGAGTCATGGAAGTTTTCTATGTATTTAAGTATTTATATCTATTATATATATCGTCGTCTAGTACCCATAGCAGAAGCCTTAATGAGCTTACTATGGGACTAGGTCAATTTGTGTAAGATGGACCCCTAATATTATTTATTATTTATTTATTATTATTTATTATGATTACTGTAAATTGCGAAGGTATTCCTTAACCTTCGTCCAATTTATAAATGGTATTCACAGATTTGAAATAACCATAAGACAAATAACACAAATAATCTTGTTAATTGTCTTACCTTTATATCTATTTCGCTTATACTATTTGTGTGACAATAAACATTTTATTTCTTTCTTTTCTTTCTTTATAAGAAAATGTTTTACCTGTTTCATCTTTTTCTACCAATTTTGAAATAATGGACCGCAGGGATGTGAAGGTACTCGCATTGAACAGCTCTATAACCGGCACTGTAATCAAAATTAAACAATCAGTAAGTATAAGTTTATGAGACTACGCAAAATTTAAATGGGCAAGTATGACCTAACATATTATTTCTAGCTTCTACCCGCGACTTTATCCGCATGGAACTCGTTTATATCGTAGCTCCATACAAACTTTCATCCCCCATTTCACCCCCTTAGGGGATGTGTCATGTCCTTCCCCGGGATTTAAATCTCCATACCAAATTTCTTCTCAATCGATTCAGCGGTAACATACCTGTCTGTATACACAATTTCGCATTTATAATATTAGTATTAGTATAGATTAGTACTACTTTGAAGGAATTTAAATATGGTCCTGAGAAGGCTCTATACAAAGCATCTGTTATACCACGACCGTGGCAAACAAGCACACAGCCTGCCTGGATGTAAGCAGATCGTAGCCTATGGAGATTTGTGACTACAGAGGAATCACATAGTTACCATAAAAGCGCATATTTTAGGTAATTAACACACTTAAAATATAAATAAACGCAACTCCAAAATATTCTGAAAAACTTAAATTTAACTAATTCAATATTTTGCTACGTATCTTTCCAAATAAAAACTTTGCTTTGCTTTTTGCTGCTAGCCGATTCGACTTCATTCAAAACTGAACGCTATTCGTAAGAGTATAAAGCCGTTAAACACTTTTTGCAATAGCATATTCTGCAAATACATTTGTAATATTACCAACGCGTCCTTCACCGTTTTGCTATTGAGAAAATTCGAATAGTTGGAATTTGGGCGTTATTCATAAAGAGATAAAGCTTAGAAAAATATTTACGAATGGCGAAAACAAATTGATATTTTGGTCGCCACCGTGCACCGCCATCTGCTGTTCTTGCATATTCGAATAGTTCGAAATTAGACGTTATTCCTAAAAGAGATAAAGCTTTGAAAAATATTTGGCAATTGCAAAAACAAATTGGTATTGTGTTTGCCGCCGCCCGTCGGCGCGCCGGACCCCGGCACCATTGCGCTGCGGCGGCGCGTTGGGCCCGTCGCACCCAACGCGCCCGCGGGCCGTCCGGCTAAATAATTGATAATTGTTTATTGCGTCAAATTCATTTTTAAGGTGACACGTTAAGATGTCACGTGACCTGATCGAAAAACTGTTACAATGTTATTGAGTTTTCACTTCTGCCGGCACTCGCGGAGTGCAACCCGGTCTTTTTTTTTATACACACAGATTCACACTTTTATTTTAAAAGGTTTTTATAGGTAGCATAAATGTGGGTATAAAAGGTCGACAAATCAAATCAATTCAGATCTACGAGTATGCCAGTGAAAAAAGGATGTTTATAAAACATGTCCTATTCAAAATCATGTTATGTTTTGAACAGAAGAATGATAATATTGATGTTACGAGTATCCGGACTTGAAGAGAATCGTTACGTGTCAATGTGTTTAGTTTATCACCTCTATTAAACAATGAGGTTTACGTTTTATGACTCATTACTCTTATTTTTATAGTCATTATCATCAGCCCATATCTTATGCTATTAAACAAGCAATATTTGTATATAAATTCCTAATCACCGTCTCGAATGCGGCTCTACGATTTCGATGACATTTGGAATATAGGAGTTTAGGGGGCCGAAAATTATATCTAGCTACGTCACATGTCTGGGAAAAATCGTTTTCTACATATTTTTACCCGAGCTGAGTTTGGTCGCCGAGGTACTGCATATTATACACAAACAGCTCGCGCGGCTTCGCCCGCGTATTGCAAAGAACGCAGGCAGAAAAAAAAAACAGTTTAAGTATACACATTTTAAATAATTTTGGAAATCGGATGATCGGTTCCGGCGATTACCCATTACTTACAAACTGACAAACTTACAAAGCTACAATCACGCAGACTTATCCTCATTATCGAACAAGAGCGAAGCGAACGAAGTTCTATGCTCCAGCTTAGGCCGAAAATCGTTTGTATGTCCGGATGTACCGCTTGCCCGTTCTCCTCTAAAGTGGCCGTCAATTGAATTTTCTAACTATGTAAACAAACCGCCATATTGAAATTGTCTTTCATTATGGCGGTTTGTTTACATACTTAGCAAATTCAATTGATGGCGACTTTACAGGTCGCATTTCTCAACCAATTCTCGTGAAATTTTGTGAGCATCGTTAAGTAAACACATTTTTCTTGTCGATTCGCTTCTTAAAAAATAATTAATCCCCTGTATTTATACTCGTAATATGCCGAACGCGCCTAAACGTGGCCATCCCTTTCTATCGCATGCAACGCGCTGCGATAGAACGCGGGCGTGCCGTAGCAGCGCTAATGTTAACATACCGGCCGGAGTCGATTTTTCTCGCACTATCCGTCTCTTTCTTATTGGAACACTTAGAACAAGAGATATAGTGCGAGAAAAATCGAGAGTATGTCGCGGCCGTCGCATGATAGACGTGCTGGTTATTATGCACCGTTTTCGTATGGCTTCGCCCCCACGCATCCCGCGCTAATCAGGAAGCACTTTTTAAATGAAGTACAACAAAGAATCTGGTATGACTTTACTAGCAGTTGACAATGACATCTGACAGATTACCGATACCGCACCGACATCGCAACGGCAAATACGGAATTGGCCTATATCGTCATCATCGGATTCTCCTAGCGTTATTCCCGTTTGTAACCTAAACGATCCCGGGGTCCGCTTCGACACCTAATCCCAAGATTTGGCTTAGGCTACAGTTTAACGAAAGCCACTGCCATCTGACCTTCCAACCTAGAGAGAAAACTCGTCCTTATGGGGTTAGACCGGTTTCCTCAGTTCCGAATCCGAAAAACCCATTGGTTCGACCCGTGATCTTGACAGCCGCATGCCTGAACCACTAGGTAACCGTACCTTTACGAAAATCAAAGAAGAACTACGAGAATGCGAAGAGAAAATAAGTTACTAACCAAGATACATTTCGAGATCTGTGGTGAGCAGGGCGATCCAAATGGACCCGACAAACTTGCTGACGATGGAAATGGTGCAGAGGAGCGAGTCTTCCACCTGCAGCTTTCTACTCAACACTGTTATTGTGAACATCGCACCTGGAAACATTACATTGTAAGATATATTTAATGTAGGGCCAGCGTGTCGTGGCAAAAGCATTTTTTTCAAACTCTTTACATGGCAATAATTTCACCTATTGAATAAGCTGTCTGTTATAAGTACCTATTACGCCGATATACATTTCGTGCTACCAGCATGCGTTTTTTTATATTTTCCGACTTTCCTTGTGAAGCCACGAGTCCGTTTGACCCTTGGTACTAGGAACGTTTGTGTAAAGCCTAGTATAGAATATGTTGCAAAAAGCTTTGTAATTTTAATAATGGTAGTATTTATGGTAATAATAACATGTTGTTGGTGGTATTAACATGATAAATTTTCAATGTTAATCTGTCGTTTCAAAAGTTATAGTATTAGAGCTATGCTATAGTTACTAACCAATAGAATGTAGTACGATGGAGTAACTGCTGAAGACACTGAACTTGACCATATCCCAGTTCAGTTGGTTCCGCACGTAGAGGTAGAATACCGAGTGCTCCGCTGAAAATATTAGTGAGGTCCATCGTTACATATGAAACCAAATAGCTGAAGAAATGGGAGCGAAGTGAAAGTTGTTTTACGAGAATATCAACCCGATAATGGGGAATTTTCGGCAATTTTTTATGCAACGGCAATAGGGTGTAGAGACTCATGTTAAATTTGATAACGTAGCGTTGCAGCATAGTAAACCATTAATTTATTGTGATAGTATACATACAATTATATAATTTAAATCATAATAAGACCTTGAAAGTTTATATAAAATATGCATTTTTGAAATCATCTATTTGTAAAAGCTACCAATAGAATCCTTACGCTTTACAAAATTGTATGTCAACTATGGATTTCGCAACCGAAACAGCAATTGACTTGATTTTCCATACCACGGTTAGCACAAATAGCAGACTGTGACGTCAAACTTTTATTCAATTAGTATGAAGCGTCGAGGTCAATCTTTGTCATTTTTTTTGGGTAGGTATGCATGTTTTTTATTTGTAGTTGCTCCTATACAAATATTTGTTCCTCTCCAAAAACTGGTTCAAAAGGCATCGTGAAAAAATCTTAGGTCACATTGGCATTGATTCGGTTTCTCGCGGTGAACATGTATGATAAACGATATGATACAGAGAAAGAATATAATGGAAAAATAAACCATCTTCGTCTGTAGCCCCCGACAGGATCCTGTCGGGGGCTACAGACGAAGATGGTTTATTTTTCCATTATATTCTTTCTCTGTATCATATCGTTTATAAAATGATCGGGGTAACTTCCTCGTTAAAATAACACGAAACAAAAATATTCAATTAAATAATTTGTTTCGTGAAAAGGGTATAATGTATGATAATAACAGCGTGCTGGCCATTAAAATTGTTTGAGTCAAAGTTGGGCGAGCTTAACTTTATATAAATTCGGCTTTGGGTACTGGCGTCACGTCTTATGCGCGTGCAAAAAATACTTTGTACGTATAATTTTCGCCATTGTATGCTGATTTCAATGTTACTATTTGAACATAATCTGGAAAAGATATGTAAAATGTATGCAAGGCCTTATTAGGTAAACAGCTGGTATATTACGTACAATACAATCGATGTACTGCAGTACCTATCACTTTTGAAGGTGATATTGAATCAAGATAATTATAATTGCACTCAATTCACATTTGCATCTTGCAGTATGGACAAGATACATACGACTTTACAGATCTGTAAACGGTTGATTTTTTGTTTTTTGTTGTACCAATGTGTGCTATCGTGCACATCACAGGCCCGAAATATTAATTGGACAGAAGTGATAACTATAACTTTGTAGAATGTCTCTGTCATTGTAATTTTGAAATACATCATAGAGAGGATATCCCTATAAAATGTCGGAGATACGTCTCACATTTTGCAAGTCGAAATACGGCCCAGTAGAAACGAAGGAGCCAGCATTCCATCTACGATATTCAATGGAAAGAGATGTCTCTATCTTTCAACATCAGAATGACAGAGACATCAATGTTGACATCCCGCCGATGTGCAGAACTCGATGTTAAACGGGACGAGCTGAAAGCCCGACCACCTGTGGTGATCAGCTAATGTTTTACACCTATGTTATAGACCAGTAGGTTCATTCGGGCGTCTAGCCTGGCCTGTAGTTTGGACTCTAATTGCGAGCACGTAACCCGACCTGCTTCATTAAAGAAGTTATAATACCTAAAACTAATATGGAATGGCCTGTGATTGCCGCTAATTGTTGATTCTGCCGTGGCGTTGCTGCGCGTAACCACAACCCTTTAGAGCTCTGACAGGCACTGATTTTACGCACCTAATACCTTCAGTCCATCTGGACTGAACCCTCGTAATAGCCACGTAACACACTACACGTTTCTATAACCCGGAACTTATTCAAGATCTCCTATAGAAAACACCCAAAATCAAGAAAAAAAACATTCATGCTCATCACACAAATATTTTTCCTTACCGGGATTCGAACCCAGGACCTTCAGCTTCGTAGGCAGTGTCACTACCCACTAGGCTATTGGTAGTCACATGATTAAAAAAAAAACTACTACAGCTGTCCTGTCACGCGTCTTGTAGACTACGTCAATCATTCAAACCGCCATATATAGTTACTCGTATTTTTTATTGCTTTAATAACTATGATTACTCCACGGTTTATTAAAAAAACGGCTAAGTGCGAGTCGGATTCGTGCACGGAGGGTTCCGTACCATTATCTATAAAAACGGCAAAAAAAATCACGTTTGTTGTATGGGAGCTCCCCTTAAATATTTCTTTTATTTTGTTTTTAGTATTTGTTGTTATAGCGGCTACAGAAATACATCATCTGTGAAAATTTTAACTGTCTAGCTATCGCCGTTCTTGAGATACAGCCTGGTGACAGACAAAACGGCAAAAAAACACGTTTGTTGTATGGGAGCTCCCCTTAAATATTTATTTTATTTTGTTTTTATTATTTGTTGTTACCTATAGCGGCAACAGAAATAATACATCATCTGTGAAAATTTCAATTGTCTAGCTATCGCGGTTCTTGAGACACAGCCTGGTGGCAGACAGACGGACGGACAGCGAAGTCTTAGTAATAGGGTCCCGTTTTTACCCTTTGGGTACGGAACCCTAAAAGCTAAATATTAATAAGTTCTCGAAGATGATTTACTCACACATGCTTGGTCCATATAGTATAAAAACGCAGAATAGAGTCAGGAGCACTCTCGAACGTCCACTGCCCTCCCGTTGCCGGTAAGCCACAGTCACCGTTTCAGATACATGGGATATATCGAAGAAAGACACATCGGATTGCTTTTCTCGTTCAATCTGTTGAAAATAAATAAAGATACAACAAACATACAAATAAGTTTATGTAAAAAAAAATTTTTGGTACAATCTTTTGTTGCCGACTGTACCTTTCTCTATACTGTCATCAACTACTCATTGAGACGATTCTGATTAGCCCAAACTCAATGGGATTACGTCGGTCGGTTAAGTACTGACTTCCCATGGCCACCTTCTGTCTCCCTCAGATCAGCTCGATGGCACGTTAGATATTGAATTGTCATCCAAACTATACTTAAACCCCAAAATTTCAGCTCAAACGGTCACCGGGAAGTAGGTAAAACGTAACTTGCAAGATTTCATTACAGACACCGGACAGGTGAAACTAAATAAAAGCTTGAAAAACCAAAAACAATTTTTTGATAAAAATATTCTCTGAAGTTTTTGGGTTTATTTTTGTAAGCCATATGTTCTAGATATGAGTAAAAGTACCTATAATGTAGATAGTTCTGCAGTTTTGAAATGTATCGTTGGTGCTAAGCAAGTCTCAGCTACTGCTCGTGGAGTTCAGGCCAATCAGGTCAGTAATGTCGTATTTTAATTTAACTGGAGTAAATTGACGGATTATCAGTTAGTATATTCAGGATAAGGACGTACGTGAAGTAAGAGTTCATTAAGAAATCAGGCCACAACACAAATCACATAATCTGTGCAAGTAGATTAGATATTCCAAATTTATTTTATTCAGTTTGTGAAACCAGCTGGTCGGTTGCGAAACTTGTACGTAGGTTGTACTTGGGAATATGAAACTTGAGTTGTCCTAACGTTCGTTCGAAAAGTTTCGTTTTTATTCGTTAGAACACAACGCGGGGCCCGTTTCAGAACGCGCGCAAACACCATCATCGGGCGAACTTACAGAATACATAATAATACTACTATTCTCTGTGAACAAATCCCCTGTTTAGGTTCGCCGAACGAGCCTAAACGTAGCCATCCCTTTCTATCGCATGTAACGCACTGCGTTAGAACGCGTGCGTACCGTAGCAGCGCTAACATACTGGCCACAGCCGGCAGGCCAGCATTGTACTTGTGGCGGCGCATTGTACAGTAATAATACGAGTAATTCAGGCGAGTTGTTTCGACAATATAACTCAACGGTTAACGTTAAATATGGCCCCAGTCGTTGTACATAGATCAATGATAAACTACCCATATAATGAAATGTTAACGAACGTTTATTTTACGGACACGCCGTAACATTTTAAACAAGCAGTCAATTCAGGTCTGGGGGATAATTGCGGAACTTTTCAAAAGAGCGTTTAGGACATGTAAATTTGTACTTTCCTCTACAATAAAATGGCAATTGATGTATTGAAACGTGCATCCGAAAAGTTACGCAATTGCCCTGCTGGACCTGGGTCACTTGTATTTTATGATGACATCGTTGTCACACCGATTGGACACGTAAATTTAGTTATTAACCGCTCGGTTTGACAGCGAAAATTTTATTGTATCTCATCAGCGGGCGGGCCCGGCGATTAGCTTCAGTAGAGCTTTATGTACGACTAGATAATACGTAAGTCTAATCACATTTATTTTGTACTATTTACATGGATTGAATGATGAATATTATGGTGATGTCGTCGCATACGTATCCGTCGACGGCGACATCTGGACAATTTGTTTTTTAACGATTTTTGCGTGCATGGGCGCGAGAGTGACTTGCAAAACCAAACTTGATTTTAAGGCTTCGGTGACACAAAAAACAGTAAAACTTTCCACTTAAATTGTGAAAATGCCCTTACATCACATATTTGACAGCTGTCATCCCAGTACAATTTATGTCATCATATGTCATCATTGGCGTTTATTGTACCGAGATGGAGGCTGTTAAATCTAATTATAAGTGTAATGGTAGGAGGGCTTGGGCCGAGTTTTACGAATCTGGCGTTTGCCAGCGTAGCCCGGAGTAAAAGACTGCTTTAGGCAGCCTTATTAGTGATATTTGCAAAGGTGTCCACACCAACGTAATTGGCCCTTCATGAGGAGACATTCTTGCCGACGATGCCAGACCGGCGCAAAACCTTCCCGAGTTTGGAACACGATCCTAAATTCGTTCATGTCGGATGTCCCGCTGTCCCGTTGTTCGGCTGTTCTCCTCTGCAGGACGCATTTCAGTGAACTAATGACATCCGGCGCAAACAAGTTAGAACATATTTTTGCCCGTGAGGATAAAGGTGATTAATTTTAAGTATTGTCATTGTTATTTTAAGGAAAACTGGAATAACGTTCATCGCATATTCCTTATCTATCAACCATCTTTATCATTGCTGAAAGGTAAGACAATAGCATCATTTGTTTTGATGATAATACTCGTACTATTTACTGTTAAACACTTTTGAGATTAGAGAAATATTAAGGGACAATCTTACACGAATCGAACTAGTCACATAGTAAGCTGAATAATGCTTGTGTAATGGGTGCTAGACGACGTTATAATAATATATAATAGATATAGATACTTAAATAACATAGAAAACATCCAAGACTCGGAAACAAATTCATGTTCATCACACAAATATTTACCCGGGGTTCGAACACAGGACCTTCAGGCCCCGTAGCATGGATGGCGTTATCACGCGATAAGTGACAGGATAGAGCTTCCGTCCCTGGCTGACACCGTTCGATAGAACGAGTCGACGCGCCTATCCTGTCACTTATCGCGTGATAACGCCATCCATGCTACGGGGCCAGCTTCATAGGCAGCGTCACTACCCACTGGGCTAACCGGCCGTCAAAAATATAAAATACGCGAAATATTTGAAATTTATGATATCACAAATGAGTATGAATTTGATGTATTATTTAAGATTGGATTGCTAAATATGCTCTAAGCTGTGCGCTTAAATAGTTATTTACGATACAAGTGCCGATAATAGGAAATTCGTAACGAGTGGTGATAAATTAAAACACGACCGAAGGGAGTGTTTTAAATCGACACGAGTTGCGAATTACCTATTCGCACGTGTATCGTACAAAGTTGTACTGTACATATTTATGTGTGTGGCTCTTTAAAGTTTCGACATATGCACGGAAAGTGCTCTTTCCGCACTAGTGCGGGAAAGTAGCACCATATGTACTGTAAATAAATAAAAAGCGATAAGTGGCGGTCGAATGATGCAAGATAAAGAATTTTGCTTACGAAAAATCGCCGTGGTTTTTAGAGATCGACTACACCGCAATTTAAGGCCGTATCAGGATAGATGAGGTTTTATAACACACTTTTATTATGGATTATTCCGCATGTTGTTAATAATTTGTCATATTCGCCCGCTGTCAACGGGTTTAACAACAAGCGCCCGAATATGACAATAATGCTACTACTCGCCACCGAATCGTGGGATATCTGACGTGTGTCTTGAGCCTAGATTACGCTGATACTGCACTAAATAAACTTTGCAACGACGCGTCTTATTGTAGGCGTTTTTGACGCGTGCCTCGATCTGGGGGCAAAACAGCGGCATGGCCGTACCATCCTTTTCTCGAAGTAGTTCAGACCATTTTCGACCCCACAATAACTTCGTTCTGGATAAAACTAGAAGCCTGAATTTTCAGTGACCAACCTGGCATTATATAAACACGGTATATTTCAAATTTCCTTCAATTTGAACCAGTAGGTAGTTTAAGAATTATAACTTTATAACTAGTCAAAGTTTCTTAATTTGGTCACTGACTGACTGACTGACTCACTGACTCACTGACCGCTCATCAAAAGTCTAAGGCACTTCTAGCAGACATAGAAGCTTCAAATACAGTTGCATTACACCAACTGCATAGATAATCTCAATTTTTGTAATCCCATATAAATATATAGGATTACAAAGTTACATTTGCAGTGAATGGGACAAAAAATGAAAAAGCAAGAATGGGACTGCATTCATAATTTGTATGTATTGATAACACAAAGAGGCCAAGTCTCGAAACTCTTCCACCGGAAAAAGTTGTGAGATATTTCATAGTACCAAGTCTCAGGAATTCTTTATTTAGCTAGCAAATAAATAATAATAAGATTGCCTGTGACTTGGTACTACGGCATCTTTTTTACATGGAATGTTTTTGATGGGATTGAGTTTTTCAGTGTTCATAGTCAAAATTGCAATTAATATAAAGTTAATAATAAAAAGTTAAATCGGAGAAACTTACCAAAGGCAGGTCTTTATCTTTCAGCCATTGTTCTGTTTCTTTCAAGCAAAAGCACCCGTACAACAGAATTACAACAAACGCAACCAAAGTCATGCTGAATATGCCGTAGTAACCCATGTTCTTCAATAAGTATCCACTGATGCCAAATCCAATAGGGAGGCCGGCAGTCATACAGAAGTTAACAAGACCCACTCTAAATGTCCTGGTTTCTACTGAAGTGATGTCACTGATATAACTGAACACACCAAGAAACATGGTCACCCAACCGCCAGTGAACGCCGGAAATATAGTCTCCATCAAAACAGTTATTTCAACCGGAATTTCGTAGAAGAAGTAGACGTTGATCAAGTTGCTAATCGACGTTAATAATTCTCCAAGGATGGGCAGCAAGATGCATATTTTTCGTTTGCCTGTTCTGTCACTCCACGCTCCCAAGAATATGATGATGATACATGGAATCGCTGTCTGGACTAGTCCTTTCCAAATATCGATAGACGAGATTAGTTTCTGAACTTCTTGTTCATAAAATGTGTAGTTGTTGCTGGTTTTCTTCACTAAAGCGTCACAGATTTCGTCACCAAATCCCTTATTAACTCTGCAGGCTTTGTCTAAATTCAGATTTCCCATTGCAAATCGGGATATCACACTTGGTATAATAAGGCCAGCGAGCATAGGCTCGACCGTGATGTTGTCTTTAATGTTAACAAGTTTTTCTCTGAACGTTTTGTCTTTAAATTGTTCATTTTTCTGCTTTTGTAATGGGTCCTCTTCTAGTTTTTCTGTAGATTTATTATTTTCTTCTGCCATGTCTGTGAGTTATTTTATTAACTATCAAAACACAAATATTAATTATTTCAGTATTTAATTGTTTTCTGTGCGATTGACGACTGCGCGATATCTATGTTAGGCTTGTCCAATATCAATTGCATACTCGTAGATACAGATAATAGTTGTCTACTGGTGATAGCAAGTTATTGTTTACAAATACCTACTTGTATTACCACGCTACTTACTAATGATAGTGCACTTGATATATTTTGCTTCTGAAACGTTGTGTTCCGTAGATTTAATTTGTTGTATACTTCCGTATTTATTCATCCATTATTGTCCTTTATTACTGGATTATCTTTAAACGTTGTATAAACACGTGCAGGCTATTATTTGAGCAGTAAATGATCACAGCTTTGTTTGTTTAATTTTGTAGGTGCATGATTAGATTGATTAGGCCACTTGAACTACGCGGTTATTCTGCAACAAAAATATATACACATTAACCATCTAAACTCAGTGAAATACGAATAAATAGATGTTCAGTCCGAACGCGTATCTATATATATAAAAGAAGACTTCCTGACTGATTCATCACCGCACAGCCGAAAGTACTGGGACTAGAAAGTTGAAATTTACAACAGAACTTCCTTTTATGACGTAGGCAAGGGATAAGATGGGATTTTTGGAAATTCCATCCCTAAGAGGGTTAAATGGGGGTGCAAAGTTTGTATGGGGAAACATTTTTTTTTGAACTAGAGACTTGAAACTTTGTAGGAAAATTACTTATTAAGATACAAAAAAGTACTTTAAGCGTTTTAGAAAAATCCACCCCTAAGGGGGTTAAATAGGGGTGCAATGTTTACATAGGGGAAACATAATTTTTAGAACTAGAGACTTGAAACTTTGTAGAAAGATAACTTGTTAGAATCCAAAAACACTCTTAAGGGGGTTAAATAGGAATGCAAAATTTGTATGAGGAAAACTTTTCCTTTTGAGCTAAAAACTTGAAACTTTTAAGACAGACTACTTATTTGAATACAAAAAAAATACTTTAAGCGTTTTGGAAAAGGGTTAAAAAGCGGTGAAAAGTTTGTATGGGGGAGACTTGTTTTTTAGCTAGAGACATACAATTTTGTACAAAGCTTACTAATTCAAATATAAACAAGTACTTCCAGCGTTTTAGAAACGTCTATCCCAAAGGGGGTTAAAAAGGGGTGCAAGGTTTCTATGAGAAACACTCTTTTTTGAGTTTGAGACTTAAAACGTTGTCTAAAGATTTCTTATCAGACTAAAAAAAAGTTCTTTCATTATTTTGGAAAAGTTCCACCCCTAAGGGGGTTAAAACGGGATTCAATGTTTATATGGAGACCAAGAAAATGTTATAGTCAGAGATTTGTAACTTCGGTCTTAGCCTGTATGTTAAAAGGCTACAAAACTGGTTTCAGAGTTTTTTTTAATTCACCCCTATGGGGGTTAACCCTATAGGGTTTTAGACTATTTGAAATTGATTCCATAAGGGGTTAAAAACGTTCAACCCATAAATGGGCTAAAAGGAGTTGGATGTTTGTACGGGCAACAAGACAGTTTTAAATTAAGGGATCTGTAACCTCTGTTAAAGACTAGCCCCTTTATCCACAAAACTTAAAATGCCTCTGCTAAATAAAATGTGATCTGTCCCTTTCTTACGAACACAAATGTCAAAGTGACAGATAAGGACAAACGAATTTTAACGCCATTTTAGTTAAAACAGGCTATAGGACGTTTATAAATAAGGCCGTAGGAAACGAATTACAGCGTTTCTTAAAATTCATCCTCTAAGGAGGTTAGAAAGGGTTGGAAATACATGTATGAGGAACAAGTAAATTTTGATGTGGGGAAAATCTTAGATCATACATACTTTAATAGCGTCCGCCCGCAACTTCGTCTGCGTGGACCCGGGATAAAAACTATTCTATATTTTAATCCAGGCTATAATTTATCTTCGTGCAAAATTTCATCCAAATCAGTTGAGCCGTTTAAGCGTGATTTAGTACCAAACATCGAAACATCCAAACTTTCGTATTAATTATATTGGTAGGATGGTCAGCCATTTATTAGTCAAAATACATAATCCAACTGCTAGCAGAAAAGTAGGTTAGGTTTAGTTAGAACCACGACCCTTACAGAACCGAACAGCTACCAGAAATGTAGGTTAGGTTAAGTTACACCTGCTATGCTCCCAGAACCGAAAAGAAGGTAATGTTTCATTTAACCTGCGGATTATTTTGTCAATTTAAAAAGTTCATTTTGGATAATCAAATAATTTATTCTCTAACACCGTCAAATGGGGACAGCGGATGGAGATATGGAAAGTTCTACGTCTTTTAGCATTAGATAAGTTTGCTTTCAAAACTACACAGGTAGCCCCCGGAATAAAGTGAGAAAACTGCTGGACGGAGATAGGCCAAAACTTCCAGTAATGTAGCTTTCTTTAATACATTATGAAAAATATACAATTTAAGCAGAAACGTCTGTGGAGATATTTATAATTGTAAAAACGGGGTTCTTAATTGAAATTTAGCAATTTAAACTAACGAACTCATCGCACTGTTGCCTTTTAAGCTTAATCCCTGAACGGATTTAGATGAAATTTTTCGTAGATAATTTGAGTGAGACCCTTGGAAGGATATAGGATAGTTTCATCTCGGAAATCTTCCCTTAAAATGGTAGAACTTTGTTTGGGTCGGCGATAATTGAGGTGCCTACAATAATTGAACAGCAATCATTTTTCTAAGATGGTAACAAGTACTACGCGGACGAAGTCGCGGGCAACAGCTAGTACTATATAAAGTGATAAAAATATAAAGTCATTAACAATTAGTCAAGGATAGGATGCCTCTCTACTTTCACGTCTCATTCTTTTTGATTTTGAAAGAAAGAAACATGTAAGCAGAGACATGTCCCCTTCTGTCAAATATCGTGGAGGAAATATTATCTAACCGCGATGAGAATCGAATTAGGTGACAATTATGCCATATAGATACGTCTCTTATGCGATAGTTATGTGTTTTTTACAAGCTTTTATTTAACTTGCAATGTATGTTCGGGTGGAATCTTCCAAATCAATTTTGAAGAAATAAAAAATGAAATAAAATATATTGTAAATAACAATTGTAAAAAGTCGAGGCAGATATCTGTAACCGATGTTACTATACTATCCGCAAAACTATCTGGCCGGTCAGGTCATAAATCATCGGAATCGTCGAAATCTCTTTCACACCTGTACGTTTAGCACTACTTGCTAACAAGTCGCTTCGCGCGCGACTGAGCGCCTCCTGTCTCACTCGCACCGTGCAAATTAGAAAGAGGTGGGTAGATCTTTCTCGACTCGAGTCGCGGCGCGGCGTCAGTTGTGCTAGCCCCCCTGCACGGCTTACGGAGCGGGCCGAGCAGCAATAGGGCAGGTAGCGTTACGCATAAAAAGGAATGTCGATAAAGTAATGAAACAAAGAATATAAATTACGTGGTGTTTTATATAACAGTATTGTTTAGTTACTATCGAAATATAAATAGGTATATTGAATTATTGACATAAAGTATTACAATAAAATAATAAGGAGGTATAAATTATGTGGTGTTTTATATAACAGTATTGTATAGTTACTATCGAAATATAAATAAGTATATTGAACTATTGACATAAAGTATTACAATAAAATAATAAGGAGGTATAACAAAATAAATAACTAAACAAGGAAAATACTAGCTATTCTTCTTCGTCTTTAGTGTCAGTATCGTCTTGTAGGTTAATAACAAGACGGTTGGTGTCAATAAAAAGTGCTTTAGCTTTGTCTTGGTTCTGAAGATTTTCAGCGTGGCGAACACATTTGACCCAGTCGACGATTGTAACATGATCGATCGCTTCATTTAACAATTTCTCAACATCTGCCATTTTAAACGTGATATTTTTCGTCACAACTTCTCCTTTAACTTGAGCCCATATCAACTCTATCGGGTTATACTGACAGTGATAAGGTGGAAGCCGAATTACTTCGTGACCGTGTTCATTTGCAAGTTGGTCCACTGCGTATATTTTTTTTGGATGACTTGCTTCCACTCTCATTAATAATTTCTCTATTATATCCGTTGGCAGGTATGGTATGTTATTTTTAGTCAGCCACCCTTGAATATCTTTTTTTCAGCGTGATAACTAGCATTATCTATAATTATTAGTGATGGTTCTTACCTAATCACGTATTTAGCTAATTATTTAAGAAATATTTTAAACATTTAGTATTATTCATTAGATAACTTTAAAAACAATATCAATAATGATATAAGATTTCATTTGAAAATATAATAATTATATCGACGTTTACATTATAAGTTATCGACATGTTACACCCCTAACGGTAGCGGACGTTTATTGCCCTACCGGCCAGATAGTTTTGCGGATAGTATAACATTTTGGTTTTAAGTATACCTTGGATGACAATTCAATATTATGGAATAAGAATTCAGGACTTAACAGACGTAACTTCTTTGAGTTGGGGCTCGTTAGGATCGTCTAAACAAGTAGTTGATGACGGTATACAGAAGAGTACAGTACAATAAAACCTTGTACCAAAAATATTTTTTTTGACAGAAACTTATTTCCATTACACCCGTATGGGTATGTAATTGCCTTTCGTGTACCTTGATGTACATGTTGCATTTGTTTACCTCTTCATCTACTTAAAGGTTAAATGGAAGAGATCCCTCGACGGAATAAGTTCGTCTTTGTACTTAACGGTCTACTTTGTTTATTTTTACAATTAAGAGTTATAATCATCTTCAATATCATCAATATTAAGAGGGCCAAGTCCTCTGTCGTTGCAGCATCCTCCATTCCAATCTATCTCGGGCCCTCCTCTTTACTTCTTGGTATGTGTGGTTACAGAACCGTTCCTTCATCTGTGCCATTATGGTATTAAGGGCCTTCCTCTCCCTCTTGTTCCATCTATAGAGTTATACTAGTACTGCTAAATACGTCAAAGTTTATACTTACTGACATATATATCATCATATCCTCCAAAGAGTGCCACAATTACCGGTCTTGCGCGACCCGTATTCAGCGGACTCCCGCAACCTGGTGGGGATCTACCCACGCTGCGCCGTCCGACACGTGGTCGCCAATCGAGAACGTTTCCACCCCAACGGCCATCGGTTCTAAATACAATGTGGCCCGCCTTCTACCACTTAAGTTTAGCGATTCGGAGGCCTATATTGGTTAAATTACTATACTGACATTTATTCTATTCCTAAATTCATCGCGGTTAAATAATACCGATTTAACTTTACTTTAAAATGCTACGCGTACATTGGTCTGCTACCTTCTTGGCCGGAGGTGACGTAACATTTTGAGTGGTACACGGACAAAAAAAAACCTGCGGTCGCAAATTTATCGCAATTGCCTTCAGCTTAAGAGGGGGCGTATCGCCAGGGAAAAATCAGAAATCACCCGCGCGCCCCGTACCTGCCGCGCTGATGCGTCTATTGCTGCCCCGCTCCTTCTCGCATAGTAAATGCCCCGACAGTCAGATGAAACATGATGAATACCTATAGATAATTATAATAAGTGGAAAGAAAGACAAAATCTGTAAGTACCTATATTTGAAGATATAGTTTTCGCTAGTAGCTAAGTCAGTTTCGAGAGCTATAACTGAAATGACCTTCCGTTTTTTTACTAAATCACGTAAGGGTTGTAATTTAGCATAATTATGTCTCGTAAAAGGCTAAAGCAAAAAAACAGCTATAATCGAATTTAAACTTTTGTGAGACATATCTAAAATACTACTAATAAATCCACGGTTAAAAAATTAACGTAAATGTCACGGCAGGTGACATGTTTCGAACTCTTCGGGAGTTCTTCTTCAAAATAAACATCGAAAACACTAATCCTGAAGAAGAACTCCCGAAGTGTTCAAAACATGTCGCCTGTCGTGTCGTTTAATACGTGAATTTATTAGTAGCATTAAAAAAAAACTGTAATTTATTATGAAAACTTCGATCATGTTTATGAAAGCCAGATTTTCAGGCCACTGTGTGGCGGCCAAATTTTTCAATTCTGACCCCGTGTCATGGTCGGCCTTATCACGCGATAAGTGACAGGATAGAGCGTCCGTCACTGGCTGACACCGTTTGATAGAACGAGACGATGCCCCTATCTTGTCACTTATCGAGTGATAAGGCCGACCATGATACCGGGTCTGATCTCGGATTCGTACTTGGAGACAATGGAGACGCTTTGGCCCTTTAGTTATCAATTTTGAACATACTCGTATAAAAGAAAAACAGCAAAATTGTGTTCACTTTTTTTAATATAAAAATGTCCAACTTCACAGGCAATAATTCGGGTGCAGACTCGAAAATTATTATTACTCTAAAAGAAAGAAGGCAAAAAAATATGCATAGTGATGAAAATCCCATTCAGATATCTTGAAGAATTACGAAGCTACAACCGTTTTAATATTGCTTGTTAGAGAGAGAAAACGCAAACGGTGTGTGACGTCACATTACAGGATGCTGCCGGCAGGCCGCGTCGACGGCGTCGCCGACCACGATGCGCGCGGCACGTTGCCGTCTTCTGTGACGTCACATTCTTCCAGCGTCATCGTCTCATATGAAGTTGCGTTTTGCGAAAAAGGGACAGAACACATCCCTTCTTAAAACTTTGGACACTTATAACTTCGTGATTATTTAACCTTTTGCGTTGATTTTTTCTCCATTTGACAATTGTTTTTATCCTTCTTCGAGAAAATATCACATTATTTTATTTAGTGTCTACGCCCCTATTGTTGGAATCTAAAAGCGTCACCCGTGATGACTTTAAAGAAAAAAAATGTCAATAATTACACGGTTCACCCACGTATTAAACGTCACTACGGGCGACATGTTTCGAACTCTTCGGGAGTTCTTATTCAGGATTGAGTGTTTTCGCGGCGGTGTCGCTTGAATCACGACAAGATTCAAGCGACCCCGCCGCCAAAACACTCACTTTATAGAGTACAAATTACTTTAATTACCCAAGGAATACCACTACCTACATTTTGTTGCTTAATAAACCACCCGAGCTATAACTGAAATATGGCCTTCCGTTTTTTTACTAAATCACGTAAGGGTTGTGAGCTAGCATAATAATGGCTAGTAAAAGCCTAAAGCAAAAAAAAGCTAAAATCGAATTTAAACTTTTGTGAGACATGTCTAAAATACTACTAATAAATCCACGGTTAAATTCACGCATTAAATGTCACAACAGGCGACATGTTCCGAACTTTTCGGGAGTTCTTCTTCAAATCAAACATCGAAAACACTCATCCTGAAGAAGAACTCCCGAAGTGTTCAAAACATGTCGCCTGTCGTGTCGTTTAATACGTGAATTTAACCGTGAATTTATTAGTAGCATTAAAAAAAAACTATAATATATTATGAAAACTTCGATCATGTCTATGAAAGTCAGATTTTCAGGCCACTACTGTGTGGTGGCCAAATGTTTCAATTCTGATCTCGGATTCGTACTTGGAGACAATGGAGACGCTTTGGCCCTTTAGTTATTAATTTTGAACATATTAAAGAAAAAGTGCATAATTATGTTCACTTTTTTAATATCAAAATGTCCAAGTTCGCAGGCAATAATTGTTGGAATCTGCACTCTCGATAACCCTAAAAGCGACACCCGTGATGACTTTAAAGAAAAACAATGTTTTCGCGGCGGTGTCGCTTGATTCACGACAAGATTCAAGCGACACCGCCGCGAAAACACTCATCCTTAAGAAGAATTCCCGAAGAGTTCGAAACATGTCGCCCGTGGTGACATTTAATACGTGAGTTGAACCGTGTAATTATTAGTACTGTTTCAACACGTCTCACGAAAGTTTAAATTCGAAAAGCAATGTCCGCCATCTTGGAATTCAAAATGGACATCATTTCTAGAATCTTCACCCTCGAGAAGCCTGCCAATGTATGTTGTTCTTTAAAAAAACGCGCATATTAATTTACAACGAATGTTTCACAAATTTTAAATAATGCGACCACTTTTTGAAATATTTCTGACTATGAATTCGTATTTAGACCTCTCAGACATCGATTTTGAACATAACCGGATTTATTCTCAACTTGCGATCCGCTCCGGCTTCGCACGGATACTATATTATACATATAAACCTTCTTCTTGAATCACTCTATCTATTTAAAAAAACCGCATCAAAATCCGTTGCGTAGTTTTAAAGATCTAAGCATACATGGACAGACAGCGGGAAGCGACTTTGTTTTATACTATGTAGTGATAGTGAGTGATAATACTGATAATCTTTCATAAAGTAAATACACGATCGACAGAAAAATGTTCGTCTAGTTTTGCATGTACTGCACAAATTATTCTAAGAAGCCGGTCACCCGCCGATCGCTGCGTAATCTTATAGTTGTATTTTGAACTTTAAGATCTATATGTTAAGGTCGACTTTTAAATATATTATTTCAAAATGTAGCAAAATATCTACTGGAATGTAATGATACGTTCATTCACTGGACGAATATACTGGGTCACAATATTATTGAAATAATTATGTTCATCGTGTTGTCGTGAGAGCACAGAACGTAGTCCTCTCGTCTCAGCGGAGCGATTACGACTGACTCCGCCCGCGAACGGCAACAAAAGATATACAGAACCGCACGAAACACGCGACGGGAGAAAGGGTATCGCGCTAAATAAAAAAGGCCTATACGCCAAATACGTTTCACCTCAATAAGTCTGAAAAGGGACTACATAAAAATACCCCGCTAGTACTTTCATTAGGTAATGTGAAAAGCTATTATACACTCAACTTTTACTTAATTTATATGCACGGGAACCTCACACTATTGAAATTGAGTAAAAATAAGACATGTTTTGGCGGTTCTTTTCTATCGAGGCAATTTTGGTTTTGTATGGTTTTGTTCAGACGATTCAATTGCAAATATGATGTAGTTTTGGTATGTTCTTTTTCCTGGCATTCGCTTTAGTTTGTCATAGGTAAATATTCAATCTAAGAACCCCGATTTCGCGGAGCGCCCCCTCTTAACGTAAATGTCACGGCAGGCGACATGTTTCGAACTCTTCGGGAGTTCTTCTTCAAAACAAACATCGAAAACACTAATCCTGAAGAAGAACTCCCGAAGAGTTCGAAACATGTCGCCTGTCGCGTCATTTAATAGGTACGTGAATTTATTAGTAGCATTAAAAAAAAACTGTAATTTATTATAAAAACTTCGATCATGTTTATGAAAGCCAGATTTTCAGGCCACTGTGTGGCGGCCAAATTTTTCAATTCTGACCCCGTGTCATGGTCGGCCTTATCACGCGATAAGTGACAGGATAGAGCGTCCGTCACTGGCTGACACCGTTTGATAGAACGAGACGATGCCCCTATCTTGTCACTTATCGAGTGATAAGGCCGACCATGATACGGGGTCTGATCTCGGATTCGTACTTGGAGACAATGGAGACGCTTTGGCCCTTTAGTTCTTTATCAATTTTGAACATATTCGTATTAAAGAAAAACTGCAAAATTGTGTTCACTTTTTTTTATATAAAAATGTCCAACTTCGCAGGCAATAATTCGGGTGCAGACTCGAAAATTATTATTACTCCAAAAGAAAGAAGGCAAAAAAATATGCATAGTGATGAAAATCCCATTCAGATATCTCAAAAATTACGAAGCTACAACCGTTTTAATATTGCTTGTTAGAGAGAGAAAACGCAAACGGTGCGTGACGTCACATTACAGGATGCTGCCGGCAGGCCGCGTCGACGGCGTCACCGACCACGATGCGCGCGGCACGTTGCCGTCTTCTGTGACGTCACATTCTTCCAGCGTCATCGTTTCAATATGAAGTTGCGTTTTGCGAAAAAGGGACAGAACACATCCATTCTTAAAACTTTGGACACTTATAACTTCGTGATTATTTAACCTTTTGCGTTGATTTTTTCACCATTTGACAATTTTTTTTATCCTTCTTCGAGAAAATATCACATTATTTTATTTAGTTTCTACGCCCCTATTGTTGGAATCTAAAAGCGTCACCCGTGATGACTTTAAAGAAAAAAATGTCAATAATTACACGGTTCACCCACGTATTAAACGTCACTACGGGCGACATGTTTCGAACTCTTCGGGAATTCTTATTCAGGATTGAGTGTTTTCGCGGCGGTGTCGCTTGAATCACGACAAGATTCAAGCGACACCGCCGCGAAAACACTCACTTTATAGAGTACAAATTACTTTAATTACCCAAGGAATACCACTACCTACATTTTGTTGCTTAAAAAACCACCGGAGCTATAACTGAAATATGGCCTTCCGTTTTTTTACTAAATCACGTAAGGGTTGTGAGCTAGCATAATAATGGCTAGTAAAAGCCTAAAGCAAAAAAAAGCTATAATCGAATTTAAACTTTTGTGAGACATGTCTAAAATACTACTAATAAATCCACGGTTAAATTCACGCATTAAATGTCACAACAGGCGACATGTTTCGAACTTTTCGGGAGTTCTTCTTCAAAACAAACATCGAAAACACTCATCCTGAAGAAGAACTCCCGAAGTGTTCGGCCAAATTTTTCAATTCTGATCTCGGATTCGTACTTGGAGACAATGGAGACGCTTTGGCCCTTTAGTTATCAATTTTGAACATATTAAAGAAAAAGTGCATAATTATGTTCACTTTTTTAATATCAAAATGTCCAAGTTCGCAGGCAATAATTGTTGGAATCTGCACTCTCGATAACCCTAAAAGCGACACCCGCGATGACTTTAAAGAAAAACAATGTCAATAATGTCACTACGGGCGACATGTTCCGAACTCTTCGGAAGTTCTTCTTCAGGATGAGTGTTTTCGCGGCGGTGTCGCTTGAATCTTGTCAAGATTCAAGCGACACCGCCGCGAAAACACTCGTCCTTAAGAAGAATTCCCGAAGAGTTCGAAACATGTCGCCCGTAGTGACATTTAATACGTGAGTTGAACCGTGTAATTATTAGTACTGTTTCAACACGTCTCACGAAAGTTTGAATTCGAAAAGCAATGTCCGCCATCTTGGAATTCAAAATGGACATCATTTCTAGAATCTTCACCATCGAGAAGCCTGCCAATGTATGTTGTTCTTTAAAAAAACGCGCATATTAATTTACAACGAATGTTTCAAAAAATTTAAATAATGCGACCACTTTTTGAAATATTTCTGACTATGAATTCGTATTTAGATTTTAGACCTCTCAGACATCGATTTTGAACATAACCGGATTTATTCTCAACTAGCGATCCGCTCCGGCTTCGCACGGATACTATATTATACATATAAACCTTCTTCTTGAATCACTCTATCTATTAAAAAAAACCGCATCAAAATCCGTTGCGTAGTTTTAAAGATCTAAGCATACATAGGGACAGACAGCGGGAAGCGACTTTGTTTTATACTATGTAGTGATAGTGATAGTGATAATCTTTCATAAAGTAAATACACGATCGACAGAAAAATGTTCGTCTAGTTTTGCATGTACTGCACAAATTATTCTAAGAAGCCGGTCACCCGCCGATCGCTGCGTAATCTTATAGTTGTATTTTGAACTTTAAGATCTATATGTTAAGGTCGACTTTTAAATATATTATTTCAAAATGTAGCAAAATATCTACTGGAATGTAATGATACGTTCATTCACTGGACGAATATACTGGGTCACAATATTATTGAAATAATTAAGTTCATCGTGCTGTCGTGAGAGCACAGAACGTAGTCCTCTCGTCTCAGCGGAGCGATTACGACTGACTCCGCCCGCGAACGGCAACAAAAGATATACAGAACCGCACGAAACACGCGACGGGAGAAAGGGTATCGCGCTAAATAAAAAAGGCCTATACGCCAAATACGTTTCACCTCAATAAGTCTGAAAAGGGACTACTTAAAAATACCCCGCTAGTACTTTCATTAGGTAATGCGAAAAGCTATTATAAACTCAACTTTTACTTAATTTATATGCACGGGAACCTCACACTATTGAAATTGAGTAAAAATAAGACATGTTTTGGCGGTTCTTTTCTATCGAGGCAATTTTGGTTTTGTATGGTTTTGTTCAGACGATTCAATTGCAAATATGATGTAGTTTTGGTATGTTCTTTTTCCTGGCATTCGCTTTAGTTTGTCATAGGTAAATATTCAATCTAAGAACCCCGATTTCGCGGAGCGCCCCCTCTTAATTGCCAAGTCCAAGTACCCGCTAGGAGAGATATGCTTTGTGCATTGTTATTTATGTGAAAAATGTGTGTGTTATTTTAATGTTATTTTAATTAAATACCTTGTGGATTGATGCCTGTATTTGGCATTTTTTGTTTGATTTTTACCTTTTGAGTTTTTAGTCATCCGTCATAGATTTTCTTGCCGATCATGCTGTTGTTTTTATCGTAGGAGAAACGGATAACTTAATTTTTATGTTTTTTTAATACTTAAATCAATTTTTAATGATCAATGCGATACAACAATGTAACTCTGATCTGACTAAAACTTTTTGATATATTATTAAACCATCTCTTATTTAAAACTTATTGTTATAGATTTAAGCTTTATGGCATTAAGGCGGAATGCAGAATATAAACTGTTAATTAAGAAGAGAAGAGAAATCATTAAGTTCGCCTTTTCTAATAAAAATCTTTTTTTGCGCAATAAAGATTAAATACACAAATGGAACCAATGATATAAAGTAGGTATTCGTAATGTGTTTTTTATCGGAGTAGCAAGTAAGGTCCGAAAAAAGTACCTATTTACCTCTTGTCTCTTTCACCCAAACATCTTGAGATAAAATCAGACAGTCTTGCACTCAGTCTTTGTCCTCCAATTGATCGGATTTCGTAAACTTTTTCTCCCTAGTAGTACAATAAAACTAACTACCAGGAAGCCCAGTTTCTGTGAGTGAGACTTACTACGTGTAGTTTTTATTCTTTAGGATAATAATGTATACTTATATTACAAAGAGCATTTACTCTGCACCGATTTTAAGTGCGGGCAGCAAGTCTCATATAAAGTTAATAATTTCATGCAAAGTACAAATTGTGCCCGTCACGAGCCCTGGGGATCGATTTTTGACGTTCGAGCGCTCGACTCTTTCACTCGATACCTCAAAAACGAACTTTTGAAATACTTAACTAGCGATAGAAAATTTAAAAACGAGTGGTATTGACCACTCGTATACAATTCTATCGGTAGAAAGTAGGTAAGTGTCTATTGTACCTATTTAATTTTGGACTGACAATTAATTTAAGAGGGGGCGGTCCGCGAAATCGGGGTTCTTAGATTGAATATTTACCTATGACAAACTAAAGCGAATGCCAGGAAAAAGAACATACCAAAACTACATCATATTTGCAATTGAATCGTCTGAACAAAACCATACAAAACCAAAATTGCCTCGATAGAAAAGAACCGCCAAAACATGTCTTATTTTTACTCAATTTCAATAGTGTGAGGTTCCCGTGCATATAAATTAAGTAAAAGTTGAGTGTATAATAGCTTTTCACATTACCTAATGAAAGTACTAGCGGGGTATTTTTATGTAGTCCCTTTTCAGACTTATTGAGGTGAAACGTATTTGGCGTATAGGCCTTTTTTATTTAGCGCGATACCCTTTCTCCCGTCGCGTGTTTCGTGCGGTTCTGTATATCTTTTGTTGCCGTTCGCGAGCGGAGTCAGTCGTAATCGCTCCGCTGAGACGAGAGGACTACGTTCTGTGCTCTCACGACAGCACGATGAACATAATTATTTCAATAATATTGTGACCCAGTATATTCGTCCAGTGAATGAACGTATCATTACATTCCAGTAGATATTTTGCTATATTTTGAAATAATATATTTAAAAGTCGACCTTAACATATAGATCTTAAAGTTCAAAATACAACTATAAGATTACGCAGCGATCGGCGGGTGACCGGCTTCTTAGAATAATTTATGCAGTACATGCAAAACTAGACGAACATTTTTCTGTCGATCGTGTATTTACTTTATGAAAGATTATCACTACGAGTATCACTATCACTACATAGTATAAAACAAAGTCGCTTCCCGCTGTCTGTCCCTATGTATGCTTAGATCTTTAAAACTACGCAACGGATTTTGATGCGGTTTTTTTTAATAGATAGAGTGATTCAAGAAGAAGGTTTATATGTATAATATAGTATCCGTGCGAAGCCGGAGCGGATCGCTAGTTGAGAATAAATCCGGTTATGTTCAAAATCGATGTCTGAGAGGTCTAAATACGAATTCATAGTCAGAAATATTTCTAAAAGTGGTCGCATTATTTAAAATTTTTGAAACATTCGTTGTAAATTAATATGCGCGTTTTTTTAAAGAACAACATACATTGGCAGGCTTCTCGAGGGTGAAGATTCTAGAAATGATGTCCATTTTGAATTCCAAGATGGCGGACATTGCTTTTCGAATTTAAACTTTCGTGTGACGTGTTGAAACAGTACTAATAATTACACGGTTCAACTCACGTATTAAATGTCACTACGGGCGACATGTTTCGAACTCTTCGGGAATTATTCTTAAGGATGAGTGTTTTCGCGGCGGTGTCGCTTGAATCTTGTCGTGATTCAAGCGACACCGCCGCGAAAACACTCATCCTGAAGAAGAACTTCCGAAGAGTTCGGAACATGTCGCCCGTAGTGACATTATTGACATTGTTTTTCTTTAAAGTCATCACGGGTGTCGCTTTTAGGGTTATCGAGAGTGCAGATTCCAACAATTATTGCCTGCGAACTTGGACATTTTGATATTAAAAAAGTGAACATAATTATGCACTTTTTCTTTAATATGTTCAAAATTGATAACTAAAGGGCCAAAGCGTCTCCATTGTCTCCAAGTACGAATCCGAGATCAGAATTGAAAAATTTGACCGCCACACAGTAGTGGCCTGAAAATCTGACTTTCATAGACATGATCGAAGTTTTCATAATATATTATAGTTTTTTTTTAATGCTACTAATAAATTCACGGTTAAATTCACGTATTAAACGACACGACAGAAAGGTTCTTCTTCAAAACAAACATCGAAAACACTCAATCCTGAATAAGAACTCCCGAAGAGTTCGAAACATGTCGCCCGTAG
The DNA here is from genome assembly GCA_947578815.1 of Epinotia ramella. Taxonomy (NCBI): domain Eukaryota; kingdom Metazoa; phylum Arthropoda; class Insecta; order Lepidoptera; family Tortricidae; genus Epinotia; species Epinotia ramella. The sequence continues at coordinate 2,760,873 of OX388207.1, forward strand.
TGACGTTTAATACGTGGGTGAACCTTGTATATATTGTCATTTTTTTTCTTTAAAGTCATCACGGGTGACGCTTTTAGATTCCAACAATAGGGGCGTAGACACTAAATAAAATAATGTGATATTTTCTCGAAGAAGGATAAAAAAAATTGTCAAATGGAGAAAAAATCAACGCAAAAGGTTAAATAATCACGAAGTTATAAGTGTCCAAAGTTTTAAGAAGGGATGTGTTCTGTCCCTTTTTCGCAAAACGCAACTTCATATGAAACGATGACGCTGGAAGAATGTGACGTCACAGAAGACGGCAACGTGCCGCGCGCATCGTGGTCGGCGACGCCGTCGACGCGGCTTGCCGGCAGCATCCTGTAATGTGACGTCACACACCGTTTGCGTTTTCTCTCTCTAACAAGCAATATTAAAACGGTTGTAGCTTCGTAATTCTTTGAGATATCTGAATGGGATTTTCATCACTATGCATATTTTTTTGCCTTCTTCTGGAGTAATAATAATTTTCGAGTCTGCACCCGAATTATTGCCTGCGAAGTTGGACATTTTTATATTAAAAAAAGTTAACACAATTTTGCAGTTTTTCTTTAATACGAGTATGTTCAAAATTGATAACTAAAGGGCCAAAGGGTCTCCATTGTCCCCAAGTACGAATCCGAGATTCTGATCGGGGTCTGCCCCGTATCATGGTCGGCCTTATCACTCGATAAGTGACAAGATAGGGGCATCGTCTCGTTCTATCAAACGGTGTCAGCCAGTGACGGACGCTCTATCCTGTCACTTATCGCGTGATAAGGCCGACCATGACACGGGGTCAGAATTGAAAAATTTGGCCGCCACACAGTGGCCTGAAAATCTGGCTTTCATAAACATGATCGAAGTTTTCATAATAAATTAGTTTTTTTTTAATGCTACTAATAAATTCACGTATTAAATGACGCGACAGGCGACACGTTTCGAACTCTTCGGGAGTTCTTCTTCAGGATTAGTGTTTTCGATGTTTGTTTTGAAGAAGAACTCCCGAAGAGTTCGAAACATGTCGCCTGCCGTGACATTTACGTTAATTTTCTAACCGTGGATTTATTAGTAGTATTTTAGATATGTCTCACAAAAGTTTAAATTCGATTATAGCTGTTTTTTTGCTTTAGCCTTTTACGAGACATTATTATGCTAAATTACAACCCTTACGTGATTTAGTAAAAAAACGGAAGGTCATTTCAGTTATAGCTCTCGAAACTGACTTAGCTACTAGCGAAAATTATATCTTCAAATACAGGTACTTACAGATTTTGTCTTTCTTTCCACTTATTATAATTATCTATAGGTATTCATCATGTTTCATCTGACTGTCGGGGCATATACTATGCGAGAAGGAGCGGGGCAGCAATAGACGCATCAGCGCGGCAGGTACGGGGCGCGCGGGTGATTTCTGATTTTTCCCTGGCGATACGCCCCCTCTTAAAAGATAGAGATATTTAAATAAAATATATTGTTTCCATACTTTCGATGCTAAGTGATGGGCTGGTGTACGGTTATATTTAATTTCTTGCCGAATTTTGTGGTTGAAAATAAAGATCGTTAGTCTATTGGCGGGAAAATAAGCGTTTCATTAGTTTACCTACTAATTTATGCCTAAAAGTTCAACTATTAGCTATTGGACCAGACCCTAATGCGACCTGCACGGGTAGTAGACGACATGAAATGAAATGAAATAGCCTACGAACAAATGCAACTCCAGAGGAGTCACATGCTCGTTCCCGATTTTATTGATATGAGGGGGCATTTTTTGACAGTTTTCGAGTGAAAGGGTAGAGCGTTCGAGTCAAAAATCGCCCACTGGATTCTCCACTAATCCTACAAGGACTGGGAGTAGGACTCGTAACATAGTGGGTCCTCGGAAGCTCTGGCGACGTTACTCACCACCAAGAACACGACACTACGCATGTTGGGTCACTACTGAAAAGGAGACGTAGGTACCTACGAAATTGACGGAAGGCCAAGCAAGGCCACAGAAGATCTACTTCAGAGTGACCTTGACTTGGCCGGCCGCCGCGCCGTGCTTCCGGCACGTATCCACACGGGCCGAAATCACGCGGCGGCCTACACGTACGAAATCAGCGGACTCCATGCATCCAGTCCGCCGATTTCGTACGTGTAGCGCCTCTTTCATTACAGCTGCGCGCTTCTGTAGGGTGAGCATTTGGTTAATTTCTCTATGTCCTAGCCTATTTTAAAAACAATTGCGTTAAAACTGAGCACGAGGTGAAGCAAACTAACGTCTTTTGTTAACTGACTACAAAAAAAGAAGGAGGTTCTCAATTGAACATTTTTTTTTTGTATCGTTTTTAAATGTTTTTTTTTATTTTGAGTACTTTCTGTTTTTTTCCGACGTCAACAGTTCACGGCGTTCGATAATGTTACATTATTTCAATTAGAATTTTCGAAGAGGGTGAAATAGGTACCTTTTGTTTGAAACATAATATACCTAATTAGTAATTGTTCTGTACAGAGTGCGAACTGCAGTGTTTTGTTTATGACAGATTTTCGATAATATATTATAATTGATAATTATAATACAGAAACAGTATTTACAACAGAATGCGGTGTGGATATTATGTGGTGTTGTGTTCCTGCTAACACAAGATCGCGCACGAGATAAACTACCGGTCTCTTTCCAATTGCTCTTTTTAAAAAGAGATGGTCATAGTGGTATGTTAGTGGTGAGTAAGGTCGCCAGAGCTCTCGTGTAGCAGCTATACGAGAGAAGAGACAAATGTAGATACTTTACTAACAACGTGTATAGGTGCGGTTGCGTCACCTGAATTTGTACGAAAGTTGGCCTTTTCAAGTACATTAATTAAGTTGGTCGACTATGATTCGTTAACTAGTTATGCCTACTTGTCCGTGATAGTTTTCAAATTAAATTCATTATAATTTACTACTGCCTTGATTTTTCTCATATACCCAGTAGTAACCATTTAGCCGGCAGAGGTCCGGACACATATGACTCTAATAAAAATTAAACAAGCTATCCAACGATACCACACACCATAGAATAACCGAGAAAAAAAATGACATCCCCACTAGGTATATGTCCCATTAAATTTTTTAAAAAATAAATTGGTTTATTGTTTTATAGGCGTGATTGATTTATATATGCATGCTGCAAACGAAATACAGCTGCAGACGGCGGAGGGAATGTACATATACATAAAAAGATACACCACAAAAAAAAAATCTAGCAAGCCAAATGTTGTTATTATTTTATTTATTAATCTAACAACAAAAGCCCTGCAAAACTGTATTTAAGTAAGTATATATATTAGTGTACTTAAGTGTACCTATTTGTGAAGACGCGTAAATTCATCTTTAGTTTTGAAAATAAAAAAAAATGTGAAAACTCAAAAATCAATCCAAAGTTGAGCGCCGTATTAAATACGGGTAAAAAAAAGGGGACGGTTCGAAAAATATGTCATGAAATTATTTGAACAACTCTCAAACAAAGTAAGTATTTTCTTTCCAAGTTAGGTCTAGTATATTCTAGATTTGTAAAAAAATACTTACTCATCAGTAAGCCTAGGTTATCACGGCCTTTACACTGAGCACCGCGGAAGTGACTGGACTGCAACCGGCGCGGTCTAATTGCATGGTATTAAGTGGTGCATCCAGCTACAACATTTGTCAAATCACTGTGAATGCATGATGCGCCAGAAGGCCAAAACAATGCAAGCCAATGTGAATCGTATGCGAACCTAGAATTGATTATCCTGACAATAGGCGTCATAATCGTATAAAGTGAAGGCTCGGATGCAGAAAATAGACAGAGCCTAAGTTTGATACAATCTATGCCTATACGGTCCGACTAAATGGCGAATAGGTTCTGATAAATGGTTTTTGTTTTCAGTACTCTACATTTTAATATTAGTTTAACTCATCTTAACAGATCGATTTTTTACTGTTGTCCACGTTAATCCCCTAGCCTGATCCCCCAGGGGAAAAAAACAGTTAGGTTGTTAGGTGAACTGCGACCCTACAGCGCGCGAGCCGAGCGAGCGAAGCGAGCGTGACTCAGCTGCGTCCGGCGAAGCGCCATAACCGAACATTATCATTTTTTCCTAGTTGAATATAAAATAATTGCCGCTAATTCCCCTGGGTGATATGGGTCAGGTGATTAACGTGGATAACGTGGCATTTTTCAACGTATACCTACTCACTAAATTTTGTGAGCCGGTTTAATAATTATATAATATATACCTAGATTTCTTTCATCGATTTAGTTTTTGGAAATTAATTGTAATATTAAAAAAGACAGGGATTGCCAGTTTGACTGCTCAAAGAGCAGAGAGATCAGAGCAGAGCAGGGAGTGGGACGCCAGCCCACAGCATGAGCGCTGGAGGGAGTACCATAGGCCGGTCGTCGCGGGATCGGGGTGACCCGCGACGTTGAACAAGCGGTCGTCGGGGATCAGGGTGACCCGCGACGTTGAACAAGCGGTCAACGCGGGAACGGGGTGACCCGCGACGTTGAACAAGCCTATTTGGTAATTAAGTATGATTTATTTAATTTCGTATCCTGATGTTTTTGCTATATGGACTTGTTCTGGATTAAATTCATTTCATTTTATTTCATTTCAGAGCCACTAGAGTATTGTAATTCCAGTTCAAACAAAACTTATATTTTAAGATTTTTACTATCTTTAATTTAAAAAATACCGTGGTTTATTAATTTTATGATACTGTAGACAGGCCTTACTCGTTTTGAATAATTGTTTTACGCCACATTTGGCCCGTGACAATTACCGCCCGTTACGCTTTTTGGTTAGGGGGAGACGTAAAATTTTGTACTTAGTACAGTCAGTAATAAAGAAAGCCACTGATCACACATTTTCGTCCAATACCTGATATCTGAGACACTTCTTATTTTACCGCCCTAGGAGAATAATGGTACTAAAGCGTATTTCTTTGTGACCTACACGTGTCACCTAGCAGAACACTAAAATAATACCTCCCTCGGCCTTTCTTCTTATTTTGATTTTTACCCTCCGACGCAAAGAGGAGTCTTATAAGTGTGACGTACCTGTACAGATAGAGACACACACACCACCACACATGCCACAGGGCATCGTAGCTCCTGAACGAATAGACCGATTTTAATGCAGTTTATTTTGAGCGAAGGCTGACGTGATCGAAATGTTTTTAGCTACGTTTAAAAAAAAAACGGTTAGGCCGGTTTTGAGATATTGAACTTTGAAAGGAAATTGTCGGGGTTTTTAACTTTTCTAAGTTGTTAGTTATTATCCTGCTTATTTTATAGCTAACTTAAAGATTGTGTATCGTCAAAAGCCGCGACGCCGTACATCCATTTTGCGACAACATAATAATAATTATGTGTAAACAACAGAGATTGTAGCAGTTAATGACAATAGAACAAGTATGTAGTTGATGACTTGATATCTATCTTTTGTTTGCCAGTCTGATGCTTAATACACTTTATAACACGTGCATTTGTTTCTATTTTTGATCTAGGCTGTTAACAATGTAATGAAGGAGTGTTCTCTGTCTGTTTAGGTAATACATCACATCAAAGACAATGTCTAGGTATTTTTATAATATCCCTCTTGAGAATTGTGTTTGATTTTTTAAATATTTTTAGTTGACGGGCGATAGAGAGGAATGGAAGAACAAAAACATTCTGCACCGACCCCAAGTAAGTGGGATAAGGACAGGCGAATGATAAATATACAGTAAAAGTTGAGAAAAAAGTATTTTATTTTGTGCAATGAAATTAATGACGATACCTACATTTCGGGAGATAAATAATAAATTGGGTTTACATTTGACTCATTAAGTTTTTATTAATAATATTAATATCCTAATTTAAACTTTCGTGAGACATGCTGAACAAATGAAACATGTCGCCCGTAGTGACATTTAATACGTGAGTTGAACCGTGTAATTAGGAGTATTATTATTAATATCCTACTAATATTATAAATGCGAAAGTTTGGTTGTTTGGATGTTCTCTTGTTTGGATATTTAGGTGTTTGGATATTTGTTACTCGATCACGCTTAAACGGCTCAACCGATTTGAATGTGCACAAAGATAGTTTATTGCCTGGATTAAAATATAGGATACTTTTTATTCCGGGTCCGCGCAGACGAAGTCGCGGGCGGAAGCTAGTAACATCATAAATGCGGAAGTTTGGATTTTTGGATGATTAGATGGTTTTTTACTCAACCACGCTTAAACGGCTCAATTGTGATATATGAAATTTTGCACGAAGATAGTTTATAGCCTGGATTAAAATAGAGGATAGTTTTTATCCCGGGTCCACGCAGAGCATCTAAATCTGAATTATATATATTCAAACAATTGATCCTAGTGGTATCTCGATACTTAAAAAGAGGCACCAACCGGCATTGTAAGACTTATTGGAAATAAATATTTTTTCATAAAAAATGTGATTATTTTGTACTTTTTTATATTCTATACTTACTGGGTTTGTTCCTTTTAGCTATGAGTTCGTATATGAAGTAGGTATCCAAACTAGAGGTAGAAAAACAACAATTAAACGTCTTCACCGACAAAATATATGAATCGTAAAGGATGAAAATAACACAGTATTTTTAACTGTCATTTAATGTCCTCATCAGTAATGGCGGAGAGCGCTTCCGGTTAAACGTGCAATTACATTCGATAATATGACTTTTTTTTGTCATTTCACATCCTGTCGAGCTGCTGAATAGCCATGTTTTCATATAGTTTATAACGTATTTATATTTCAAAGCCGTGCAAAATTGCTATATCCTTTAAGTATGGTAATTCATGTTTATTTGTGCTATTTTGATTACGCTATTCGAAAATTACCATACCTGCACGACGACCACGTAATCGATAGCTAACTAGATTCGAAGCTAGAGTTCTTGGGTTCAAATCCTGATCCCGTAGCATGGACGGCCTTATCACACGATAAGTGACAAGATATAGCGTCCGTCACTGGCTGACACTGTTCAGTAGAACGAGACGGACGCTCTATCTTGTCACTTATCGCGTGATAAGGCCGACCATGATACGGGGCCGAAGACGAGAACAGTCAGTCTCGTTCTATCGAATGGTGTCAGCCAGTGACGGACGCTTTACCTTGTCACTTATCGCGTGATAAGGCCGACCATGGTACGGGGCCAGGTCGCATTTCGCAACGGTTTCTGGTGAAATTTTGTGAACAGGTTCAATGATTATATACTTAGACATTTTTTGTACAGTCACTTTCTCGGCAAAAAAAGTTTTTTTTTATGTAAGTCGTAAGTAAGTATGTTTCCTATCATTGCATCGTTTTGCAGGTTCTAAGATAGTTGTGAACCACGCTCCCATGCTTGCACATGTTTATATCTTCGATTGGTATTTGCTTCATTGACATTTTTGATGTGGTAAATTATCGTCATTATAACTGGATGATTTCGTTTAAGTCAATAACGTATGGATTGATTTTTATAAAGAAAGTTAAGTTAATTTAACTTTTTAAACTTTGGATTTTAACAAATAGAAAGTTATTGTGGTTTGGCTTTTCATTTTATATTCTAGTTCAGGGCTCTGAATAATCGCATCAATTTCTAAATCATGCCATTATTGACAACATGTAAATGCACTTCTGAAAAATTGGAAACTTCGTTGTATATTTGATTTAAATAACAAAGTCAAGTGTTGACCCTGCTGATGATGTTTAGCTGACATTGGCAGTTTTAAATGCCAATAATTATAAATATTATGGTGCAGGTAAACAATTACAGACATGTATAATATAGGTACCATATAAGCCTTTTTTTTTACGCATCCCTCCTATCCGGGGAGGCAGGACGGGTATGACGAACTAATCGAAACTGGACTGCCGTCTAAAACCACCAACGACATCCGACTCCGCCTTGTAAAGGGGGCCGTTGCAGGATCGCTCTTGGCATTCAACTGCGTACATCCCAGCGGGCGGCCCACAGTAGCAGGCCGCAGAGATTTCGAGGGGTCAGCTAAGCGAGCGCCTCCAGTCCTGTGGAATCTTTGTTTACAGGGCTTGGGCTTGCAGGTAACAGGTGCACATAGCGCCTGGCTCTGCCTCCAGTCCGTCGTCGGCGAAGCGGATCCGCGAGAGGATCGTTTTAGCGAGCCCGCTCCGCAGCCTCCTTCTGTGACATTACGTCGTCACAGAAGCAGGTCATCGCTCTCCACGTCTTCTCGCTGTTGAGCATGGCGTTGACGACACTCGACAGTGCGAGGTTTGCCCCTATTACTGCCTGTAAAGTGGTCCGCTGAGGCCCCCACACCGTACATAGGTATATAAGACTATTCAATAATTAGGTAACGTTACGTTGATATAATGATGGGACCAGAAGTTGGAAAAAGATATACAGGTGCTAGTGGCTCTGTGAGCTGAAAAACTCGCGAACATGCAAAAAAAAGACCGGGTTGCACTCCGGGAGTGCCGGCAGAAGTGAAAATCTAATAACATTATAATAGTTTTTCGATCAGGGTACGTGACATCTTACGGTGTCACCCTAAAAATGAATTTGGCGCAAATTTATAAACAACTAGCTTCTGCCCGCGACTCCGTCCGCGTCGAACTCGTTTATATCGTAGCGCCATACAAACTTTCACCCCCCACTTCATCTCAGCGGTTTAAGCGTGAAGAGGTAACAGACAGACAGACAGACAGACATACAGACACACTTTCGCATTTATAATATTAGTATGTAAGCAATTAAGGGCTACCCCTCAAAAAATTAAGACAGAAACTATTTACTTGGCTGGTACAAAAATGCTTTTATAGTACCACTGAATACTTTAACAATGTGAGTTTTTAACATAGGTTATTTTAGCGAGTAAGCAGAAAAGTTAAAAATTTGCATGACTTATTTAAGTCTAGATATATGAACCTGTATATGTTAGCCTAAGATCGGTAAGTACTATATCTATATATATATCTATTGCAAATAAAGATTTATGATTTATGATAAGTATGAATTATCAATTATTTAGGCGGACGGGCCGCGGGAGCGTTGGGTGCGACGGGCCGGCTCGCCCGCCGCCGGCGGCGAACAAAATACCATTTTTTTTTTCCATTGCGAAATATTTTTCAAAGCTTTATCTCTTTAGGAATAACGTCCAAATTCGAACTATTCGAATTTGCAAGAACATCGGACGGCGGCGGTGAACAAAATATCAATTTGTTTTTGCCGTTGGTAAATATTTTTCAAAGCTTTATCTCTTTAGGAATAACGTCCAAATTCGAACTATTCGAATTTGCAAGAACATCGGACGGCGGCGGTGAACAAAATATCAATTTGTTTATGCCGTTGGTAAATATTTTTCAAAGCTTTATCTCTTTAGGAATAACGTCCAAATTCGAACTATTCGAATTTGCTCAATAGCAAAATGGTGAAGGACGCGTGAACAAATTTACAAATTTATTTGCAGAATATGTTATTGCAAAAAGTGTTTAACTGCTTTATAATCTTAACTAGCAGCTAAATATAAAAGTTTGTGACCTCCTTCACATCTGACGTCACAAAAATCGTTCGCGTATTTAACAATTTTTCCCATCCCAAAAAGTGCTCAGCGCCGCTAAAGAAGTTTTCACTTAATTTTTTTTTTTTTTGTAAAAGTGAATCGCCAATTAAATGTCTGTATATTTAACGAACCTGCTGCTCACAAAATTTCACGAGAAATCTTTAAAATGCGACATGTAGAGGAGAACAGCGGGAAAGCGGGATATCCGGACATACAGACGATTTTCGGGCCAAGGTGAAGCATAAAACTTCGTTCACTTCACTCCCTCGTTCTATTACAAAAAAATATAAAAATACTTGCACGAAATTCCTAACATTACCGAAAAAGCGTAAGATTCTTGATAGTCTGATTATTAACTAATTTACCTGGAATATCTTGCATTCCGCCCTATAGTACATACAGGGACTCGCCACCAGTGGTAATTTCTAAGCGTATATTAGAGGTATCTTAATTGTCACATAAGTATAGTTTAGTTCAACGAGTTTATCGTTCCTATTTATGCACTCACTGGCCACTTGTTTGAACGAGCACCTTATCGCCCAGGTACACTCGAAATGATGTCTTCACAATGTCTGAATACACAATGAATCGATTAACTACTTGACCACACGCTTATGCAATTTCCTATCTCCCCGGTATTGCAGGCGACGGATGTTGTGAAGCTGTCTTGATCCATCTCATTTCTCATCGCTAGTATAAACTGACCTAGAGATTCACAATAGCTATGCGTGATTGGATTGGATTTAAACTGGTTTGAGTGAGGCGTTATCTGTAAGCGCTCGCTTTGAGCAGAATTCATGATTGTCAGAACTATTAATTTACTCTTAGGTGTGACCCACTCACTAAAAGAAGTCTAAAGTGGAGATGTTTTCCTTCATGATTTTTATCACTGAATACTTTTGAGTGATAGTCAAATTATCAACTATTTATGAAACGTCAAAAAACTTTGTAGGATAATACGCACGTCGTACGTCACATATTTAATAAATAGTAGTACTACGTACAGAAAGTTCCATCCCTTTCTATCGCATGCAACGCGCTGCGATAGAACGCGTGCGTGCCGTGGCAGCAGGGCCCCTGGTGACGTTTAAATTTTCTATGGTCAGTGCTCTTTTTTGAACTGTGCGTCGTTCGTCTTTTTACCGACAACGAACCAACGTTGGTCTGTTTTTTTGGTTTTTGAACTATCGATAATTGTAGTTTGGGTGTGTGATTTCAAAAAACCTTGCATCTGTTCTTAGCAGGTTGGAAGTAGGCTGGTTCCGTAGCCAAATGGCAAAAAACGGAACCCTTATAGATTCGTCATGTCTGTCTGTCTGTCTGTCCGTATGTCACAGGCATTTTACTCGAAAACTATAAGGTGTATTTGAATAAAATTTTGAGGATAGGTGTATTTTGTTACCCGCTACATAGTTTTGTAACTAAATTACTAAAAAAAATGTTTAAGGGGTGCACTCCATACATAAAACTGAAAGACCAAATTTTTTTTTTCATTGCATGCCCACGTGTGGCACAACAATCGATAGGCCTTTTAAAATAAATATAAGGTTTCTCAGCATTTTTTTTGATTAAGTGAATAGAGTCGGAGATAAACGCCCCGAAAGTCACTAAAATTGTGTCCCCCCCCTCTAAGTTTTGAACCGTGTATATTAAAAATATGAAAAAAATCATGGACATAGGGCGTATTAAATTCTTTCAGCTAAAATTGTTTTGAACAAGATCGGTTCAAAGGTTGTCGATATATTTCTAAAAAGCTGCCTTCCTTAAAGAAAAGGACGTAAGTTTGTGCCGTAAGATTTCAGTAACGATACGACCTTTTTAATAGGCACGGAACCCTTCATTGTGCGTGGTCCGACACGCACTTGGCCGCTTTTTTTTTTTTTACTTTGTCGGCGAACGGGAAAGAATAAAAACACTAAATAATACTTAATTGATCCATTTACCTACTTAAGGTCGAGCTCCCAATGTGCCTTATATTGCCAGCCAGTATTGTTCTGTTCGCCGCGGGTCAATTACACCTGACAGGCTTGTGATCCCGCATGCCGCTCCCGCAATGGCTTACACAACCATGGAAGCCGTGGTCTCCCTTCTTGACAATGTTAGTATAAAGTGGCCGTCAATAGAACTTGCTAACTATGTAAACAAACAATGTATTGATATTGACATTTCAATACATTGTTTGTTTACATAGTTAGCAAGTTCTATTGACGGCCACTTTAGTCTGTAATAGGGATAACTAATTTTCTTCCGACGACCGGTTAGCCTAGTGGGTAGTGACGCTGCCTACGAAGCTGAAGGTCCTGGGTTCGAATCTCGGCAAGGGCAAATATTTGTGTGATGAGCATGAATATTTTTTTCTGAGTCATGGATGTTTTCTATTTATTTAAGTATTATTATACCCTTATCACAAAACAAATATTTTTTTTAATAAAATATTTTTGTTTCGTGTTATTTTTAACGAGGAAATTACCCCAATCATTTTATAAACAATATGATACTTACAGAGAAAGAATATAATGGAAAAATAAACCATCTTCGTCTGTAGCCCCCGACAGTATTCGAACCTGCGACCTTTCTACTAACGCTAGACTGCTCTACCAACTGAGCTACGAGGACAGTGACGGAAGCTGTATATTTTTCCCTTATATTCCCGCTAAGACTAGCGCCCTCTCTGTATCGAGTTATAGACTTGTTTCACAGTCTTGGCACCACTCGAGCACTCTAATGGGCGAGCTATGCGCCCGCTCCATTCTCGACCCACATTAGGTAGTTTCGGACAAGTGAGAGAGATGGCGCGCTGGTGTATATTATACCCTTATCACGAAAAAATACATTTCCTAATGAAATAAATAAATGCATTTACTTACATAAATACAATTAAATATAATATGCATACAAACATTATTATTATTTTGGGTACCCAGTTTCAAAAAACGATGTCATTTAACTAACCAGAGACATCGTTGAGAAAATGCTTGCGCAACAACTATCTCCGCTTAGTGATCGCGCTTGTATATCAAATTATCAAACTCTAATAGAAATTCCATCTCATATTTTGTAAAGGCCGTGTTTCCGATTCCTGGCTCTCAAAATGTCTGTCTTAAAAATTTCATAACATTTGGTTCTGCGGTCGAAACGTGGAAAGGAAACAGACAGAAAGGGCGGAAAAACCGCAACGTTTAGTAAATAGGCGTGGGCGTGTCGATGTAACAAAAGGTCAAATACAGACAGGCAACTACGCAATCCTACACTGCACGTGGCCAGTTTTTTTTTAGATCGGAATGGTAATTATCATTTTGGACAAAATAAATGTGTTCGTGACGCAAACGTTTTTTTATAACATGAGCTATACTATATGGTTTACTAATGTTTCGGCGAAAATTATTTGGCAAATGTTTAACTCCCAAACTATTTTTCCCATAATTTTATTTGGTCGAAGTTTTATTTCCCAACTCAACGTTTCGCACTGATATCAATACAATACAATACAATACAAATACTCTTTATTGCACACCTCACACAAACAAAGCAGTTAAAAAGAGAAACAATACAATAACATGTAGGTAGAGGTAGACAACAGGCGGTCTTATCGCTGAAGAGCGATCTCTTCCAGACAACCTTTGGGTATCGGAGAAAGAGATAAAACTAGATTATGTAGTAGGTGGTGCAGAGATTATCATTATCATTTCCCAACGAATGATTTGATAAATTATTGTTAGGCAAATTATTACCTGGGATTTTTTTAATACGTCATTTATGTATTCGTCAAATGTATTGATTGGCATAACATACTTTTAGCACTGATATCATTTCGCAACTATTGATTTGATAAATTATTACCTGGGATTTTTTTAAGATTATTATATTATATTATAAGATAGTTTTATGTATTCGTCAAACGAACGAACTACGAACTAGAGTGCCATAGTTTTATCTGTGCGGGCTGATAATCTCCAGCGAGTCGACGCCACCCCGCTGCGCGGGGTGTCTATTTCTGGTCTGAGGGACACAAGTGAACCCTAACCTAACCGACCTAAGACAGTCCGCTTATGACAAGTCATTTTTGTCTGCCCTGATAATCCGCGTCCAGAATAGTGCTCCGCGCCTCAGTATTTCTACGACCTTTGAAGCGCTCTAAATGGTGCCATGTTTTTGGTTGCCCAAACGTCATTTGACGATTTGTTATTTGCCTAAGTAAATCATTTGCTTCATAATAATTTGCCACATAAAAGTTTGTCGAAGTAAAATTTAGCAATATAAAAATTTTGCTAAATCAGAAAACTGCGAAGTTAAGTTATGCCAACAATTGGTTTGTCAAATGAAAATTCTGCGAAAAGTTGGTTGCCATGTGAAATTCTGCGAAACATATTTCGCCGAAAAGGCAGAACCCTATACTATATTTTTTCAAAATTTGGCTCTAATTTAATTGCTGTCAGCGGGGAGTTCGCCCAGGAGAGTAGCTAGTAAAATATATATAATTATAGCTAATGTTGCTTCGCTACGCAAAATATTAGCTAGTCCTAGTAGTCGTCTGGTGACCTTTGCACTTTGGCGTCTACTGTTCATTTAGTTTGTAATTGAATAAGGTGTCTTTTTATGTATTTATTTATTGTATTATTGGTTTTGAATAGTTTCTGTTCATTTTTAGGGTTCCGTACCCAAAGGGTAAAAACGGGACCCTATTACTAAGGCTCTGCTGTCCGTCCGTCCGTCTAGCGACCGTTAACCGCGATAGTTAGACAGTTGAAATTTTCACAGATGATGTATTTCTGTTGCCGCTATGACAACAAATAAAAAATAAAAAAAAATATTTAAGGCGACTCCCATACAACAAACGTGATCATTTTTGCTGTTTTTATAGATAATGGTACGGAACCCTTCGTGCGCGAGTCCGACTCGCACTTGGCCGGTTTTTTTTGTAAATTGTCCTTGTGTGCGATTGTGGCCTCATTACCCTGCCCGCATTACACTTGAGTTGTCACCCTCTTTGTAAACTCGCCGCATTTGGCCCCCATGATCCAAGTGTCAATCTTATTTCCCAGTAGCACCCACAGCTATTGCTTTAAAACCAAGATCAGCTTGTTACTTAACTTATCCACTAATCCCGAGAATTTAGATTTTAGAAAGTAAATGCAGTAGTTTTTGCGAAATATATTACCTACCATGAGACCTTTCAACCTTATGGGTTAAAACAAGATTCTCGAGGAACCACTTTCTACAAGAAAGTAAAGAAACAGGAACGACCTAGCGGATTAAAATATTGACAGTAATCAATAAGCGTATACGAAGCCTACTTACGAATGTAAACCGTAGGTATAAATCTCAATTTACGGTTATTCAAAAACAGTTACAATTATAATCCGTGACCAAGATTTTAATTGAAAATAAAATCTAGAAACAATAAACAAATACCGCACAAATAAAAGAATTTCAATTTGAATTATTTCATTCCCTTGAAGAGCAATTCGCCAAAACATAAGGTTAGAAGGAGTAATAACCTCACCATTACTTCTCTAAATATTACACAAAAACTACTTACTTTTTAAAATGATATTTCCGATAGACGTAAAATCACAGAAATGCTCGTGCGTCGCTCCACCGCGCCGTTGGCACTGGGTGTTTTGTTGTGTAATGTGTTGATGTTTCAAACTGGTTTCACGCCGGTCGAGCTAACTGTTCAGTTGCTATGGATAATAACCATCATGATTCGTAATATGCACTTACCAGTAGGGAGGGCTCTATTCTTGCACCGCTAATATTGGGATGGATGGATGACTGGCATTTTATCATTTATCACTTTTTTTTTTTTCATTTATTGGCCAAAATATTAAAAACACATTAGTGGTACAACATTTTACACCAGCGGAAACCTCAGGGGGTTTATATGCTGATGATTAGTTCGCTTAGCTATTATATATTAAATTTACTTAACTAGTTAGTACAATTACAATACACTCGTGTTCGGTTCAGCAAACGTGAGATATCTTTTAATGGACGGTATCGACTTGTAGCTGTTTAATAGTACATTACTGCAGAGACCAGTAAGTAAGCCAACCTGGACGAGTATGATTTAGCCGGCCGAGCCGAAGGCAAGGTCCGGCTATAATACGAGGCCAGGATGGCACTTATGGTCGAAGCGTGTATAGTGCTTTTCTCAAAAATAAAACAATGTTTGAATAAAAGTTAGAATAAAAAATATATAAGTACAGTCACCAGCATTAGTATATGCCATAACAAAGGCAGTAGAAGTAAAAAATGGAATAATTGTAATTTACCAAAAAAAAAAGAACAAAAAAGAACAAAAAAAAAAAAAAGGAAAAAAAAAGTTTGTCTTACAACAAATTATTCCCCCCCCCCCCAAGCCTCCTCCCGAATCTCTCCCAATCCTACCTCCTACGCATCTGACGTCATAAATGTTCTATATTTAAATATTATGATATGTAATGGGATTTCATACTTACTTACTGGACACTCTTGTTCTATACTATTTAAATATTATGATATGTAATGGGATTTCATACTTACTTACTGGACACTTCTAAAAATTGTCCAGGATGAATCACTTTCGGATACTATCTGCATAGATGTTATGGGAACATTTCGTACTATTTTTGAGAAAATATCTTTGCTGGAGTTCTTTAGGTAGTTGATTTATTATATGAGGAAGTAGATATATAACGTTTCTTTTACCGTGCACAACTTAGGTTGCTTGAACATGGCTAGCTGCGGTATATTTTGTCTAAGATTATTTTGTCTTACATTTTTTTCTAGTTGGTCTATATAAGCATATTCTTCCTTTAAGGTACACAATTTTACTTTATATTTACGTTATAACATCTATATGAGTGCAAGGGGCACAGATATGTTATTCACAGCCATAAATGATAAAATGCCAACGCTTATTTCTAGCGCATTTGGTTCGACAGAGAAAGCAACACATGTGTCATTTATACTCAACTAGGTAGCTTCTGCCCGCGACTGCGTCCGCGTGGAACTCGGTTATATCGTCGCTACCTACAAACTTTCATACCCCTCCTTAGGGGATGGTTTCCGGGAAAAAAACTGCCCTTTGTCCCAGGATTCAAACTATCTCCTTACCAAATTTCATCTCAATCGGTTCAGAGGTTTAAGCGTGAAGAGGTAACAAACAGACAGACCGACAGACAGATAGACAAACTTTCGCATTTTTAATATACATACCTAGTACGGATTTGGTAGAAATTTACTCTCTTCCTATGTCATACCGTACACATAACTACTATTGTTATTACTGTTTACATTTACAATATATAGAAAAGTACTCTGTGGTTTACATTAATGATTTTACTTGTAACTATGCTGTTATCAATAAAATATTGTATTATTGTATGACAATTTGGCAGATAAGAGACGAAACTAGCTGAATTCATTAAAATTCTTTTAGAGCACCTATTAACCAACCATTCATACTTAACTTTTCATTATTTTACAGTGACACAACCAAGAAAATATAAATTCAATCAATATTTTTATTGGTGTTCTATTGAACCTGCGGTTTAAATGGTCGAAAGTGACGTCTTATAATTGGATGGAAATTTTTTTGCTCGTGGTTGCGTCCACATGTAATTTTTTGTTATATTGGATTGTTGTTGATTTTGTAATTGTAATATTATTATGAATTTCGACGAAAACACCGACGAAGAAATAGTAATCCCACCAAAAACATTACATGTTAACTGGATGAGATCCCTTACAGGATAGTTCGCCTTTGTACCGATTTAACTTTTTTTTTGTCTGTATTTTTACCTGTGTCTTGTGTACAATAAAGTATTTACATACATACATACATGTAAAGTGATGCCAAGACTCCATAACTCATACAGCTTTCAGCGTGAAAAAGATATCAGATCGCAATTAGCGCCAAGCTTCCTACTCCACGCGGCGTAACTCTACCACTACCAGCCACGCTCTGCAAATTCTACATCTTCGCTAAAAAGTATAGCTTTGTTGGGCACATCCCGGTCGCCGCATATACTTTCACGCCGAATGAATTTATGATGATATTAATAAGTGACGGGTCTATACTATAAATTGAAGTTGGGACGTGTACGATCATTTAACACGTTTGATTTCGATGACACTTCAAAAGCAGTTGAATGTTTTTAGCCGACTCCAAATAAACGTTTTGACCCCACTTAATTTATGAACCGATTCGTACTTCTGCAGGTCGAATACGTAACGCATTGTACGCGCGTTAGGTAGATCTAAATGTCACTTAATATTGAAAAATTACAGTTAAATTGTCCTAACGCGCGTTCGAAATGTTACGTGATGATCACAATTTAACTGTCATTATTCCATATAAAAAGTGGAAACAGCATGTGGACATTGTAATAGAGTGTACTTAATTAATGTCTAAGACAGACAGTGTAAACGCACCATATATATTATGATGTACTCTGTGGGCAACACCGGCCCGCTCTCTTGCAATGACGTACGTCAAGCATACACACGGCCTCAATAATCCTCTGTAATATTATAATTTATAATATTAAGATTTATATAAAATAAACCCTTAGAAGACCTCCAATGATTGTTTTAATCAAACAATACTACAGACATATTCATTATTCATGTAGTGTAGTAGCAAGGCGGAGTACTAAATTGAAGTCGGTTAAAATTTCGTTTTTATAGTAAATTATTTATGGCCCCGTGTATGTGTTCCTATGTTCGACATTAACGCAATCGCGCTAGCTAGTCTTGGACCCAAATGGAGACACTTAAGCGGCAATTACACTTCGTCGTTCGCCGCATGCTGCATGCGGCGACCGCAAACGTGTAAAGAACACGTTAGTCGGCCGCATTCGGCGATCGACAGCTGCCAACGCTTATAAGTAGGCGGCCGGACAGACTAATGTGAAGACGGCGTTTGTTGGCCTAAGTAGTTTAAAATGAATTCGGCGACCGCATTAGGTGAACAACGCAGTGTAATTGCCGCTTTACAGCTCACAGCTCACTAATACCGCACCGACTGCGCACCTTCAAATGCAGAAGGAGCCTAGTAATAGCTGAATGTTGTTGAGCCTGCCGAGACACTGCAGTGCATCCGGAATGATCGCAGAGGCGCGAACAGACAGTTTTAGCCATCAAGCGGAAAAGAGTAGGGTCACTCTTGAAACGCGTGCGTGGCAGCAGCAACAACCAAAGCAAAGTATGTTGGCGGAGCGCCTCGACTGCCCACTCCCTCGCTACTGGGTGGAATTGGCTATTGGCAGGGCCTAGAGCAGGCTGTTTACCTTGCATGGCCCTGTCACCATTGACAGGGCCAAAACTTAAGACTAAATAAAATAGGCTTGGATATCCATATATCCAAGCCTATTTCATTCAGTCTTAAGTTTATTCAATTTTTTATTGTTTTACTAAAATAGTTATTAGGATACTGTATCTAACAATCTATGAATCAATTTGGTCTGATAATAAAAAGCTATATTTATTTTATACACCTATATATTTACACCAGACTACTAGAAGTATACCTACACAGAGAAGAATAATTTAAAACAGAGGAGACATGTTCACAATTACAACACAAAAAACGAAGAAAAGTTATTGCATGGTAAGTCAAGAACGATTTTTTTTTAAAAAGGATTACCAAAAAAATTCACATGCACAACCTACCTTTGACAATAACGTGCCTACCAATGAAAGATTGTAAAAAAAAAATAAGTTTCTGGAAGAAAACCCGATATGATCATAAACGATTTTATGACTCAACAAATGACATATCAACTTGAAAGTAATTACCTAATTAAATGTGTTGTACGAGTATATGTATCTAATCAGACATTGTACAAGGTGGTCAGTGGCAGATTTCCGATTACAAAAATGTATTAAAAGAATATACTAAAGAATATTAAGCAACGCTGTTTATTCCCATAAAAAGATCAAATTAATGATAAATGATGAATGCGGATTTTATTTTTTGAAAATCACTTTTTCTAAATGATGACCTCCGTTGTGTACGCACTCCTCCAACCTACTCCGCATATTTTCAAAAACTCTGCTACAAAGCGCACTAGAAATCAAGTTTATTTGCGATCGAATACTGTTTTGTAACTCTACGATGTTGGCAGGTTGATTTTTGTAGACGACATTTTTGAGATAGCCAGATAGATAGACAAAAAAAAAACACAAGGGCTGAGATCGGGAGATCTTGCAGGCCAGGCTATGTCGCCAAATCTGGGGATCAATTTTCCAGGGAATCATGCCCTAACTGCATTCATTGATGGGCGGGCTGTGTGGGCAGTTGCACCATCTTGTTGAAACCATGTGTTTCGATTGAAGAAAGATTCAACTTCAACATGCTGTCTAAAAAAACCGTCAATCATTTCACAGTATCTTTCAGAATTAACAGTTATAGCTGCCCCCCGTTCGTTATAAAAAAAATATGGCCCTACTACGCATCTTGCTGAAAACAGTCACTTTTTCACTATGCAACGGCATCTCATGCATTTCTTTCGGGTTTTCCGTAGCCCAGTAAAGACAACTTTGTTTGTTTACAGCCGTCGAGATGAAAATGAGCTTTCACGCTGAAGAAGATGTTTCCCATACGACGATTTGACGCAAAACTCTCCAATATTTGTTCGGCATAAGATTTTCTCGATTCATAGTCGGTATCCTGTAACTTCTGGACTATTTGAATTTTGTAAGGGTGGAACTTTAGTTTTTTTTTAAGGATTGTTTGCAATGTCATCCTGCGTATTTCTAAGACCGTGTAGCGTTTGCGGGTGGACATTCGCGGATTTTCGAGTACACATTGCTTGACGCGGTCCACATTTTGTGCAGTTGTAGGTCGCGGGCCCGGTCCTCGCTTATTTACTGCGAAAATTGTAGCTCTAACTAGTTCGTGCTACCCAGCTCTCAATCAATTTAGTTGATGGTCCATCACAAATACGCCGTATATTGAAGTGAACACAAAACTTACGCCTTGTGATGATGTGCGAAAAACCGTTGGTTAGGTACGCCTCTATTGCATATGCACGCTGCGCAGCTGGCCAGCGATCCATTTTGACTTATCAATCCGCAACTCTCGCAATACTAAAAAACCAATCGGCATCTCCCTCGGACTTCACGTTCGAAAATTATTTGAATTTGAAATCGGAATTCTGCCACTGACCACCTTATATATGACTTGCTGAATGTAATTTAATTTACATGATCAATAAATTTTCTTTCTTTCTTTCTTTCTATATTTATAGCATCGTAGTATGTCCTCATTACCTATGCATATCGCACCAATTGCAATAAATGCTACTGATCTTGCCTTTTTACTTGCCCTACCTCAATCTTGACCTGATTAGATTGAGTTAATTATGATATACTTACTCACTTGTTTACCTTGTAAGTCTACACTATATGCATTAAGCCTCTCACCGACTAGCGTGGCCTGCGGTGGCGGTCAATAGTAATTATGACAGCTATTGTTAAAGCCAATATGATTCAGGCCTTAGTAGTCCATAAATAGACGAGCAGGAAAGGATACCATAAAGTGGAGCGCTAAGCTTTGATTTAGGCTCGTCACATACAAGCTGAATTCTGCGAACGAATTCCAACGTTGAATTCCGCTGCTTGATTCCGATTTGTCTGTATATATAGTGTCTGTAGTTCTGTACATGCGTTGCGTCTTAATATTTTGTGCTTTAGTTCCCCAATCCGAAGGATTTGAGTTCTTTGACCAGATTACCAAGAAGGGCGGACACAATCTCGACCAATTGATGGTTAGTGGCAAAATTTAAGGCTAACGCATCGCATCGCAGAACAATTCATGATGCACTCCACAATTCAAAAGACAGATACAGGTAGCGAACCCAGTTTTCAGAAAAGTTGCTTACGAACAGGAGGATCACGCACAACGTGAGGTGGAGGAGGCATTAATTCCGCTTTTATTCGGCTGGCTTGGCAGAATTCAGCCTGTATGAGGTGAGCCGTATGTTGTGACTGATTAGAGAATATTACATATTAGATCGCTTTTTTTCGCACACATTCATCATCCTCCTAGCGTTTTCCCGGTAGCCCCCTAGACGAGCTCATGGTCCGCATTGGCACCTAATCCCAAGATTATGCTTAGGCACTAGTTTTACGAAAGCATCTGACCATCCAACCCAGAGCCCATTTTGCCAAATTGCCCATTAAGGTCTTGTTTCCTGACCTTATTGGGCAATCTCAATAAGGTCTCATTTCTTTGTTGATTTACTATTGTGTTGCGCGTATAACCGTAGATAGCGAAACACAGTTAGTAAATCAAATAATCAAAACTTATTAAACACTATACTATTCCTCATATGAATGGAATATCGTTATTACCTTTAACCAGAACTCTTTTATAGGATACCGAGCCACTAATAAGACACATCCCGTTTTTGATTGATTGTATTATGCTGGAATCTTACAATCCCGAGAATATAAGATTAGTTACTGTAGACCATACCAACTTTGCTATTTATTTGGCGCTTAGAGACCGTAGTAAAAGTAGATTAGATACATCTCTAGGGATATTCATTTAATTTCATTCAGTTTGACATATACCATTTTAGGCCTGCAACACACTGGCGCGGCCTGCGGTGGCGGACAATAGTTTTGACAGCTAATGACAAGTTTACTATTGTCCGCCGCGGCAGGCCGCGCCAGTCTGTGAGAGGCCTAAGGTAAACGTCCTAGTAAGTAGTCGACGTTGCACTGGTGTATAATATATGATATGGGTAGTTCATGTCAAAGTGACATGTCTTAATATCGTAATAATCCAAAAAAATATGAATTTTGAGAATTTTTGTCTCGGAAACTATTAGGTCTGCAGAGACAATTCTAGTCTCATTTTGTAGCAAATTTAGTCTACTTTAAAAAGGTTTTGAGACGGTACTACCAATAACTAGTCATTTAGGGTTTTTGCGCTATTTTCGATTTCTGTCAAAGTTGCGTTCGGCGGGCGAGGTCACAAACTTGGATTATTCATTGGGCCAAAACATCACAAACAGGTCTGCAAAAAATCAGAACAACCGGATTTGACGCAAGCTCTGGATTTATAAAGTTACTGGGCTAATATTGCTTAGACATAAAGTGCCATTCACTATTGCAACTTCGAGTCATCTTAAATGAAACAGAAATCATCTTGAATTAAGATGATTCTCTCGAACCAAGAGAGAGAACACATACGTTAGGATTATTTAGTATCATATATTTTTTGATCACAGCCGTCGTACCAATAAATATATTTTAAAACTTTGTCATCATTTATGTATGATCCCATGAATATAACTTTAACTTTACAAGCATCGACAATTATTAGGATAAAAGGTTCCGTGACCAAACTAAAAAATAAACACACATAGAATTTATGAAAATACATATCAAATATCCCTCGAGGCCCGGACATGCATTGACCGTCCAATTTTGTTAGAATTCGTTATTCTAAAATAACTCGTTGACGGCTTTTTGATGCAAATTTCTGTTTTTAACGCGGGGCTTATAAATTCGTGTTTGATTTTTCATTTATACAATGTAGCTGTGAAATTGGAGTTTTAGAAATTGTCAGCAGACATGTATTGCGTACATAACTACTTGATTGCAGCTATTTATGATTTGGAACGCTGTGAATGAAGGCTAAATTATTAACAACATAATAGTTCTGTTGATACAGGAGGTTAATATTAGTCTGCTGCTTCAGATCGCCCTCTTATTTCAATTATAAATATAATAATAAATCAGCCTATACACGTCCCACTGCTGGGCACAGGCCTTCTCTCATGGATGAGAGGGAACGGGAAATTATTTCAATTATCACTTAATATTTATTTATTTAATAAACATTATAATTACGTTGACGACCTCTGTAGCCTAGTTGGTTGGTAGGTTGGAATCCCGGTAAGAGCATTTATTTGTGTGATGAGCATGAACATTTGTTCCTGAGTCATGGATGCTTTTTATGTATTTAAGTATTTATTTATCTATATAAGTATGTATACTACGTGTAGCGTCGTCTAGTACCCATAGTACAAGCTTTGCTTAGTTTGGGACTAGGTCGATTTGTGTAAGATAGTCCCCAAATATTTATTATTATTTATTTTTATTCTCACAAAACTGTCCAGAGCTCCCGAGGATGCGTTGTGTTGAGAGCGAGGGAATTTGTTCCTTCAGCTGTCAACACGGCGAATCTTCAAACGTACAAAAAAAAAAAAAACTGTCGGAACAGTTTGTCTGTGTGATCATAGTACATTACAGAGTTAACTCGGTTTAGGTTAAATGTTACATACAGTTATGCCTTCCACGCATGTTGGTCTAACGCGTCAGAACGAGTTTGAGGGAACGGGCAGTAGTCCCCACGCTGGCCCAGTACGGGTTGGAGACTTCACATACACTGTTGATTTTCTTCGCAGATGTATGCAGGTTTCCTCACGATGTTTCCCTTCACCGAAAAGATAACGGTAAATATTAAATGACATAAAATAAGTTCCTAAAAACTCATTGGTACGAGCCGGGATTCAAACCCACGACCGCCGTTGGACAGCCGCATGCCTGAACCACTAGGCTGTCATAGCTGTGCGATTGCGTAAAGTTTCGTAAAAACGTTGAGGTTTTTTTGTATGGAAAAATGACAGCTAAGTTCTACCCTGAAGAGGTCTCTCCTCTGAGTTGTTTGTCACCTGTGTGGCGCCGGGTTACAATGGAACTACCCGCTTTCTTCCCGTCCACCCGTAGGTGTCATTTGATTGGACTATGCGAATAGGTCGCCACTCGAGAACCTTTCCGCCCCAACGGCCATCGGTTCTACGTGCTGTGTGCCCCGCCCACTGCCACTTAAGTTTAGCGATCCGGACCACGTACCGGAAGGCGCGGCGTGGGTAGGCCCCCGACAAGGTGGACTGATGACCTGGTAAAGGTTGCGGGAGTCCGGTGGATGCGGGTGGCGCAGGACCGGTCACTTTGGCACTCTTTGGGGGAGGCCCATTCCAGCAGTGGACGTCTTTCGGCTGATATGATGATGATGATGCGAATAGGGTTGTATTCAACATCCAACAACATCCTATCGGCTGCAATATCACCTTTTATTACCTACAATAGCAACAGCTATATCTTTGAACACAAAAGTGAAAAATGTGTTGTCCATGCTTGAGTGTGGTAATTATTGCATATTCCGGGGTGATCGGCTATAGAAAACAACGATCGCTTATACCCGGGTGATGATCGGGTCATCGGGAGTAGAAAATATTGCACATTCCGGGATTAATTTTTTAATCGTTATTAGACTGATTTATCGGGGGCACATATAACGTCAAGCTTCTGTATTATTTTCTCAGCCTTTTCTTCTTTTACTTCTCTAAGATGTTGCCTGAAGAACCATCTGTAAAAATAATCAATATTTATTTAAACTTAATTATATATATAGCTGCATCGTGTCAATTTTCCAGAATACCATAGCTAGGTACATATATATAACTCTTTCTGAGGACATCTGGCAAGTTTTCATTATTGTTTAATCTTACACAAACAATATACTGGGCATAGATTCATTCCTCTGTAATTTCACTAAATGCCTACCTAGCCTATTTTGGTGGCTATGATTCTACGGCGACACTTCGCAAGCACGATGCAACTTGACGCCAGCGCCATCTTTTAGTCAATTCCATACATTTCAAACTCACATTAATATCCATATAGCCGGCAGGGTGTTCGTCGCGCTGTAAAGGAACACAGCGCCTGTGAAACTCTCCATAGTGAAACCGTAAAGAGACGTGTATGTCGGGTCGAATGCAAGAGCTGCCAGAGTCTCGACCAGGCTGAAGAGAGAGTTCATCTTACCTGAAAAAAGAATAAAATAGAAAATAGTAAGAGCTATAGTCAGCTATGATAGTCGTATTTCATTCAATTATTTGTAACGGCATACTTTTGCAACCTCGTGCCAGTACAAGGGTCCTTACGCCTAAAACGAGCGTATTTTGCAAAATCCTTGCTTTTTCATTCAAGATTACGACGTAACTATTAGTATTTATTCAAAAACTGATAACGTACTTAAATAACTATCTCTTAAACTAGGGGCTAACATGGTTTAAATTTTCATTTTCTGTTTCTAAACCTAAAATAAATGAGTTTTCTTGGGAGTCTTTTTCAAATTTTGCAGTGAGAAGTGTCGTTTCGGTTCTCAATTTTACAGTAAACAAGAATCATTAGGTACATGAATGATTACAATTCACATCACCAGATCTTTTACGAGGGGCTGACAAGATTGAAAATCAAAGATTCATTTTAAAAAGTTGATAATACACCTTCCGAGTTTTCTTTATTTTTTTGGTGAAAACAGGATTACATTATATTTTTCTACCGCAAATTATACTTTCATTTTGCCCTAAAAATAATATGACAGCAAATTATAACTTTATGTTAACCCATAAAAAAATAATCGTTACTATAGGACCTACGATGCCGTAAATGTATATTTTTTTTAAAGACGCTGCACAGATGCCGCGCGCCGAAATTTTTTTTTTTTAATTATTAAGAGGTTAAGAAATGATTATTTAATTACGTTATCAGTTTTTGAATAAATACTAATAGTTACGTCGTAATCTTGAATGAAAAAGGAAGCATTTTGCAAAATACGCTCCCGCTTCTGCTTATGTGGGCGTAAGGACTCTTATTTAGAACACTGTCTTCCTTTCTCTGAAAGATTTGTTGGCATTACCAATATCTAGTGGCCACAGCAAGGCACTATGTTTGGTGAATACCGATCGTAAATATAGGGTGACGATGCGGTACTAAATGAAGGTGTAGATTTCGAACGGAGGTTTTGGTGCGAATTAAGATTCCAACGATAAGATTCCAAATAATAATAAAAATATGGAATTTATGGTATTTTATTGTGACGATGTCAAACGTGTCGTAGGTTAATATAAATTGGGAAATTTAATTTGTTTATCTTCTGAAGTGAAAAGTGGAATGAAATATGAAAATGTGCATGTTTGTGGCTTGGTCCAATACAAAATTATATTCTTGTAAAAAAGCAAAGAAAAACTGACGTAACGTGTTCCTGTTTCCCCACAAACTTCCTAAAAAAGCGTTTCTGACGTTTTACAAAAAAAAATGATGGTTTGACTATTCAGTTAGCATTGAATGGAATTTGATGTTTTCTATGTATTTAAGTATTTATATCTTTATATAAGTATGTTTATCGTGGTCTAGTACCCATAGTACAAGCTTTGCTTAGTTTCGGACTAGGTCGATTTGTGTAAGATTGTCCGCAAATATTTATTATTATTTTTATTTATTACTTTTTTCACTAGAGCAATGTATTTTTCATTAATCATCCTACGTCACTAACATACATTCAAATAATAAATGTCACAATATTTATAACGATCATTATGTTATCTTCTATGTATTTTAGATTTAGTTAAGGTTATCCTCTTCAATTTATCGTATACTGTATTTTCCTTATCAGTCTACTCTGTATGTAATGATATTTTAAAAGATGTGACACCACACAATTAAAGTCTTGGTAATACCCTGAAAACAAGGTTATAATGCGTTTTTTATAATTTTATTTATAACTAGCTGCCCGGCCCGGCTTCGCACGGATTACTCGTTTTCCCGTAGGAATGAAGCCTTTTCCTGCGGTGAAAAGTAGCCTATGTTCATCAGGAATAATGTCGGCTTCTAATGGTAAAAGAATTTATCAAATCGGTCCAGTAGTTTTGGAGCCTATTCAATACAAACAAACAAACAAACAAATCTTTCCTCTTTATAATATTAGTGTAGACTAGCTTCCGCCCTCGACTTCGTCTGCATGGACCCGGGATAAAAACTATTCTATATTTTAATCTAGGCTATGAATGATCTTCACAAAAAATTTCATCCAAATCGTTTGAGCTGGTTTAAAGTGATTGAGTAACAAACATCTAAAAATCACACAGTATTAGTAGGATTTATAATAATATTAGGATAAAAACATCTGGGCTCTGCTTTGAGTTTGTGTATTGTAAATCTCATCAAAATCGTTAGAGCCGTGTTTGAAAACCCATTAGTAAACAAATAAACATACAAAAGGTGCTCGTTAGTCCTACTAATATTATTATTATTATTATAGTATAAATGCGAAAGTTTGGATGTTTGTTACTCAATCGCGCTTAAACAGTTCAGTAGATTTGGATGAAATTTTGCACGAGGATAGTTTATAGCCGGAATTAAAATAAAGGATAGTTTTTGAAGCCGCAGGCGGAAGCTAGTATAAAATAAATAAAAGCTTATACTACTCGTAGTATATTACTCACCAAGGGCAGTAAATATGTGATGTGGCTTCTTTTGTTCACGCCCGTGACGATTACAAAACTGTACGTCTTCTCAGAACAGGAAGTGCGGAAAATTGCTACTATCTATATGGCCAGCACGGCTATAGGACGTCCTGCGAACTCTGTCGCGGCGACATAGACTATCCATCCCTTTCTAAGCATTCTAATTAGAAAGAGACGGATACTCTATCTCGCCGCGACACAGCTAGTTTAGCCGTGGGTGTTACATACAAATACGTACCCATTTCTCGACTGGGAACCAGTTTTGAAGCCATAGATCTCAATGATGTGAACGTCGTAGCGTTCAGTATTTCAACCAAAGGAACTGAAATAGAAAGATATAGGTATTGACGGTGTGACATACGTTTCGTCTTATATTGATTTAAAGTATAAGACGTTATTTGACAGTATAACCTAGAATAGTTTGAGAAATATAGTTTTCCCAAAGTATCGCGTCCTAAACTTATTTCTCAAAGTTTATACAAGTTGATTCTAGGAAAGGGAGAATTTCGCGCAAATGGAAAGCCAATTTATGAATGTTTGTTACATAAGTTTCTTAAATTATCACGCCGTTAGCCTGCGAATGTCAAATAACGTTTTGTATGAAGAAGCGAACCACATAAAACTTTCACGATTCTCACACATTATTTTCACTAAACGGGACTAAATCGAGTATATTCATTAACTTATTTATTTATCTCAGTGAGGTCTCCCGACGTTTTGGATGTGTCGCAACTCGCAACATCCAAGTTCGCAGGAACATGAGCAAGTTAATTATACGCGATTAAGTCCCGTTTAGTGAAAATAACGTCTCGTTTTGTTATGTAGGTATTACGAGTATAGGACATATATTCCTGACCGGTGTGAAGTTAGCGGCCTAAAGTTAGCGGCCTATGATAACCCGACCAAATTAAGATGTCTAAATTTAAATCATTTTCGGAAACTGATACGAAGCATGGAAAGACGTATATCCAGCGGGATAAATATGCGGCGTTCATCGTTATGCCTCACAATGCATCAACACAAAGCTACGACGTAAAAAGTATTAATAAATGACAAAAAAGGAATTTAAGTAACTTCCTTTTTTTTTCATTTCACTTCAATGCAATTTTCATTCAGTTCTCGACAATAAGACACCTTACAAAGTACTGTTGAGACAGAAATAGGCCTAGAGCTTTCTAAAACAGCTTTCAGAACTTACTTATCGAGATTCCTTCACTCTCTGCGGTTGTCATGAAGTTAGCGGCCTAAAGTCTACATACACATTTTTGCCAATCTGACTAATTTCGAGACAATAAGACACTATGAAATGTACTGTTTGGATAGCTTTAGGGCAAAAGCTTTCTAAAACAGCTTTCAGGACTTACTTATCGATGTTCCTTCACTCTCTGCGGTTGTCATGAAGTTAGCGGCCTAAAGTCTACATACACATTTTTGCCAATCTGACTAATTTCGAGACAATAAGACACTATGAAATGTACTGTTTGGATAGCTTTAGGGCAAAAGCTTTCTAAAACAGCTTTCAGGACTTACTTATCGATGTTCCTTCACTCTCTGCGGTTGTCATGAAGTTAGCGGCCTAAAGTCTGCATCCACATTTTCGTCAATCTGAATGATTTCCAGACAATAAGACACTTTGAAATGTACTGTAAGGTTGGCTTTAGGGCAAGAGCTTTCTAAAACAGCTTTCAGTATTACTTATCGAGATTCCTTCACTATCTGCGGTTGTCATGAAGTTAGCGGCCTAAAGTCTGCATCCACATTTTCGTCAATCTGACTGATTTCCAGACAATAAGACACTTTGAAATGTACTGTAGGGTTGGCTTTAGGGCAAGAGCTTTCTAAAACAGCTTTCAGATTTTACTTATCGAGATTCCTTCACTATCTCCGGTTGTCATGAAGTTAGCGGCCTAAAGTCTGCATCCACATTTTCGTCAATCTGAATGATTTCCAGACAATAAGACACTTTGAAATGTACTGTAAGGTTGGCTTTAGGGCAAGAGCTTTCTAAAACAGCTTTCAGTATTACTTATCGAGATTCCTTCACTATCTGCGGTTGTCATGAAGTTAGCGGCCTAAAGTCTGCATCCACATTTTCGTCAATCTGACTGATTTCCAGACAATAAGACACTTTGAAATGTACTGTAGGGTTGGCTTTAGGGCAAGAGCTTTCTAAAACAGCTTTCAGTATTACTTATCGATGTTCCTTCACTATCTGCGGTTGTCATGAAGTTAGCGGCCTAAAGTCTGCATCCACATTTTCGTCAATCTGAATGATTTCCAGACAATAAGACACTTTGAAATGTACTGTAAGGTTGGCTTTAGGGCAAGAGCTTTCTAAAACAGCTTTCAGTATTACTTATCGAGATTCCTTCACTATCTGCGGTTGTCATGAAGTTAGCGGCCTAAAGTCTGCATCCACATTTTCGTCAATCTGACTGATTTCCAGACAATAAGACACTTTGAAATGTACTGTAGGGTTGGCTTTAGGGCAAGAGCTTTCTAAAACAGCTTTCAGTATTACTTATCGATGTTCCTTCACTATCTGCGGTTGTCATGAAGTTAGCGGCCTAAAGTCTGCATCCACAT
Source organism: Epinotia ramella (assembly GCA_947578815.1). Taxonomy (NCBI): domain Eukaryota; kingdom Metazoa; phylum Arthropoda; class Insecta; order Lepidoptera; family Tortricidae; genus Epinotia; species Epinotia ramella. The sequence continues at coordinate 2,791,332 of OX388207.1, forward strand.
TTTCGTCAATCTGAATGATTTCCAGACAATAAGACACTTTGAAATGTACTGTAAGGTTGGCTTTAGGGCAAGAGCTTTCTAAAACAGCTTTCAGTATTACTTATCGATGTTCCTTCACTATCTGCGGTTGTCATGAAGTTAGCGGCCTAAAGTCTGCATCCACATTTTCGTCAATCTGAATGATTTCCAGACAATAAGACACTTTGAAATGTACTGTAAGGTTGGCTTTAGGGCAAGAGCTTTCTAAAACAGCTTTCAGTATTACTTATCGAGATTCCTTCACTATCTGCGGTTGTCATGAAGTTAGCGGCCTAAAGTCTGCATCCACATTTTCGTCAATCTGACTGATTTCCAGACAATAAGACACTTTGAAATGTACTGTAGGGTTGGCTTTAGGGCAAGAGCTTTCTAAAACAGCTTTCAGATTTTACTTATCGAGATTCCTTCACTATCTCCGGTTGTCATGAAGTTAGCGGCCTAAAGTCTGCATCCACATTTTCGTCAATCTGAATGATTTCCAGACAATAAGACACTTTGAAATGTACTGTAAGGTTGGCTTTAGGGCAAGAGCTTTCTAAAACAGCTTTCAGATTTTACTTATCGAGATTCCTTCACTATCTGCGGTTGTCATGAAGTTAGCGTAAAGTCTGCATCCACATTTTCGTCAATCTGACTGATTTCCAGACAATAAGACACTTTGAAATGTACTGTAGGGTTGGCTTTAGGGCAAGAGCTTTCTAAAACAGCTTTCAGATTTTACATATCGAGATTCCTTCACTATCTGCGGTTGTCATGAAGTTAGCGGCCTAAAGTCTGCATCCACATTTTCGTCAATCTGACTGATTTTCAGACAATAAGACACTTTTAAATGTACAACAGAGATAGATGTAGGGCAAGAGCTTTCTAAAACAGCTTACAGATTTTACTTATCGAGATTCCTTCACTCTCTGCGGTTGTCATGAAGTTAGCGGCCTAAAGTCTGCATCCACATTTTCGTCAATCTGACTGATTTCCAGACAATAAGACACTTTGAAATGTACTGTAGGGTTGGCTTTAGAGCAAGAGCTTTCTTAAACAGCTTTCAGATTTTACTTATCGAGATTCTTTCACTGTCTGCGGTTGTCGTGAAGTTAGCGGCCTAAAGTCTGCATCCACATTTTCGTCAATCTGACTGATTTTCAGACAATAAGACACCTTGAAATGTACTGTAGGGTTGGCTTTAGGGCAAGAGCTTTCTAAAACAGCTTTTAGATTTTACTTATCGAGATTCCTTCACTATCTGCGGTTGTCGTGAAGTTAGCGGCCTAAAGTGTACATCCACATTTTCGTCAATCTAACTGATTTCCAGACAATAAGACACTTTGAAATGTACTGTAGGGTTGGCTTTAGGGCAAGAGCCTTCTAAAACAGCTTTCAGATTTTACTTATCGAGATTCCTTCACTATCTGCGGTTGTCATGAAGTTAGCGGCCTAAAGTCTGCATCCACATTTTCGTCAATCTGACTGATTTCCAGACAATAAGACACTTTGAAATGTACAACAGAGATAGATGTAGGGCAAGAGCTTTCTAAAACAGCTTACAGATTTTACTTATCGAGATTTCTTCACTATCTGCGGTTGTCGTGAAGTTAGCGGCCTAAAGTGTACATCCACATTTTCGTCAATCTGACTGATTTCCAGACAATAAGACACTTTGAAATGTACTGTAGGGTTGGCTTTAGAGCAAGAGCTTTCTTAAACAGCTTTCAGATTTTACTTATCGAGATTCTTTCACTGTCTGCGGTTGTCGTGAAGTTAGCGGCCTAAAGTCTGCATCCACATTTTCGTCAATCTGACTGATTTTCAGACAATAAGACACCTTGAAATGTACTGTAGGGTTGGCTTTAGGGCAAGAGCTTTCTAAAACAGCTTTTAGATTTTACTTATCGAGATTCCTTCACTATCTGCGGTTGTCGTGAAGTTAGCGGCCTAAAGTGTACATCCACATTTTCGTCAATCTAACTGATTTCCAGACAATAAGACACTTTGAAATGTACTGTAGGGTTGGCTTTAGGGCAAGAGCCTTCTAAAACAGCTTTCAGATTTTACTTATCGAGATTCCTTCACTATCTGCGGTTGTCATGATGTTAGCGGCCTAAAGTCTGCATCCACATTTTCGTCAATCTGACTGATTTCCAGACAATAAGACACTTTGAAATGTACAACAGAGATAGATGTAGGGCAAGAGCTTTCTAAAACAGCTTACAGATTTTACTTATCGAGATTTCTTCACTATCTGCGGTTGTCGTGAAGTTAGCGGCCTAAAGTGTACATCCACATTTTCGTCAATCTGACTGATTTCCAGACAATAAGACACTTTGAAATGTACAACAGTAATAGATGTAGGGCAAGAGCTTTCTAAAACAGCTTCCAGATTTTACTTATCGAGATTCCTTCACTCTGCGGTTGTCATGAAGTTAGCGGCCTAAAGTCTGCATCCACATTTTCGTCAATCTGACTGATTTCCAGACAATAAGACACTTTGAAATGTACTGTAGGATTGGCTTTAGGACAAGATCTTTCTAAAACAGCTTTCAGATTTTACTTATCGAGATTCCTTCACTCTCTGCGGTTGTCATGAAGTTAGCGGCCTAAAGTCTGCATCCACATTTTCGTCAATCTGACTGATTTCCAGACAATAAGACACTTTGAAATGTACTGTAGGGTTGGCTTTAGGGCAAGAGCTTTCTAAAACAGCTTTCAGATTTTACTTATCGAGATTCCTTCACTATCTGCGGTTGTCATGAAGTTAGCGGCCTAAAGTCTGCATCCACATTTTCGTCAATCTGACTGATTTCCAGACAATAAGACACTTTTAAATGTACAACAGAGATAGATGTAGGGCAAGAGCTTTCTAAAACAGCTTTTAGATTTTACTTATCGAGATTCCTTCACTATCTGCGGTTGTCGTGAAGTTAGCGGCCTAAAGTGTACATCCACATTTTCGTCAATCTAACTGATTTCCAGACAATAAGACACTTTGAAATGTACTGTAGGGTTGGCTTTAGGGCAAGAGCCTTCTAAAACAGCTTTCAGATTTTACTTATCGAGATTCCTTCACTATCTGCGGTTGTCATGAAGTTAGCGGCCTAAAGTCTGCATCCACATTTTCGTCAATCTGACTGATTTCCAGACAATAAGACACTTTGAAATGTACAACAGAGATAGATGTAGGGCAAGAGCTTTCTAAAACAGCTTACAGATTTTACTTATCGAGATTTCTTCACTATCTGCGGTTGTCGTGAAGTTAGCGGCCTAAAGTGTACATCCACATTTTCGTCAATCTGACTGATTTCCAGACAATAAGACACTTTGAAATGTACAACAGTAATAGATGTAGGGCAAGAGCTTTCTAAAACAGCTTCCAGATTTTACTTATCGAGATTCCTTCACTCTGCGGTTGTCATGAAGTTAGCGGCCTAGTCTGCATCCACATTTTCGTCAATCTGACTGATTTCCAGACAATAAGACACTTTGAAATGTACAACAGAAATAGATGTAGGGCAAGAGCTTTCTAAAACAGCTTACAGATTTTACTTATCGAGATTCCTTCACTATCTGCGGTTGTCGTGAAGTTAGCGACCTAAAGTGTACATCCACATTTTCGTCAATCTGACTGATTTTCAGACAATAAGACACCTTGAAATGTACTGTAGCGTTGGCTTTAGGGCAAGAGCTTTCTAAAACAGCTTTCAGATTTTACTTATCGAGATTCCTTCACTCTGCGGTTGTCATGAAGTTAGCGGCCTAAAGTCTGCATCCACATTTTCGTCAATCTGACTGATTTCCAGACAATAAGACACTTTGAAATGTACTGTAGGGTTGGCTTTAGAGCAAGAGCTTTCTTAAACAGCTTTCAGATTTTACTTATCGAGATTCTTTCACTGTCTGCGGTTGTCGTGAAGTTAGCGGCCTAAAGTCTGCATCCACATTTTCGTCAATCTGACTGATTTTCAGACAATAAGACACCTTGAAATGTACTGTAGGGTTGGCTTTAGGGCAAGAGCTTTCTAAAACAGCTTTTAGATTTTACTTATCGAGATTCCTTCACTATCTGCGGTTGTCATGAAGTTAGCGGCCTAAAGTCTGCATCCACATTTTCGTCAATCTGACTGATTTCCAGACAATAAGACACTTTGAAATGTACTGTAGGGTTGGCTTTAGGGCAAGAGCTTTCTAAAACAGCTTTCAGATTTTACTTATCGAGATTCCTTCACTATCTGCGGTTGTCATGAAGTTAGCGGCCTAAAGTCTGCATCCACATTTTCGTCAATCTGACTGATTTCCAGACAATAAGACACTTTGAAATGTACTGTAGGGTTGGCTTTAGGGCAAGAGCTTTCTAAAACAGCTTTCAGATTTTACTTATCGAGATTCCTTCACTCTCTGCGGTTGTCATGAAGTTAGCGGCCTAAAGTCTGCATCCACATTTTCGTCAATCTAACTGATTTCCAGACAATAAGACACTTTGAAATGTACTGTAGGGTTGGCTTTAGGGCAAGAGCCTTCTAAAACAGCTTTGAGATTTTACTTATCGAGATTCCTTCACTATCTGCGGTTGTCATGAAGTTAGCGGCCTAAAGTCTGCATCCACATTTTCGTCAATCTGACTGATTTCCAGACAATAAGACACTTTGAAATGTACAACAGAGATAGATGTAGGGCAAGAGCTTTCTAAAACAGCTTACAGATTTTACTTATCGAGATTTCTTCACTATCTGCGGTTGTCGTGAAGTTAGCGGCCTAAAGTGTACATCCACATTTTCGTCAATCTGACTGATTTCCAGACAATAAGACACTTTGAAATGTACAACAGTAATAGATGTAGGGCAAGAGCTTTCTAAAACAGCTTCCAGATTTTACTTATCGAGATTCCTTCACTCTGCGGTTGTCATGAAGTTAGCGGCCTAAAGTCTGCATCCACATTTTCGTCAATCTGACTGATTTCCAGACAATAAGACACTTTGAAATGTACTGTAGGATTGGCTTTAGGACAAGATCTTTCTAAAACAGCTTTCAGATTTTACTTATCGAGATTCCTTCACTCTCTGCGGTTGTCATGAAGTTAGCGGCCTAAAGTCTGCATCCACATTTTCGTCAATCTGACTGATTTCCAGACAATAAGACACTTTGAAATGTACAACAGGGATAGATGTAGGGCACGAGCTTTCTAAAACAGCTTTCAGATGTTACTTATCGAGATTCCTTCACTCTGCGGTTGTCATGAAGTAAGCGGCCTGACACCTCAAAATACTTTTTTGTACTCGTCGACTGTAATCTTTAAATTAGAACCTCGCCTATCATAACGCAATTGAATACTTTTATTCTGATGCAAAAGTTTATACTCTATGGACTATCGAAATAATTATTATTCAATTGTACGCAGAACTAAAATGAATTTTGACCAATCACGAGGCTCGATTTACAGAACGACGTCAACGCGTTTTAAAAAAAAGCGGTTGGCTGCACTTTGTTTCAGCAGCGAAGGGGCATCTTAGCTAATCTATTTTATTTACATTAATGCTTATATTGTCAATTATATCTTATGGCGTCGTGTTGTGACACATTGTAGTAATCATAACCTGCCAAAATTTTACCGTCTCGAAATCAAGACGAGTTTGCTAAACAACTGAATAGAATCAGAAACTTCCTCACGATTACTATTGAATAAATTATATTTAAAAAGATTTCGGCAACCAAATAATCATTGCACAATCAAAGAAGGACACTGCACACGGCCAACTTACAAATTAAGTCCAAAAACTTTTCCACAACCAAGAACTTTCTAAAACAGCTTTCATGAAGTACATTATTCTTAATGAATAGTGTGCGATAAAGCTTTTAGTTTGTAACACCTTTGTAACCATGGTTTCTGCATTAAATAAATAAATAAATAAGTTTCGGTCGAAACCGACTGAAACTTATTTCTAGAACATATTTAATCTAAAAAATATATTTTTTTTTTTGCATTGCCATTAGGTCATGACAGAAACTCTGTTCTTGATTTAAGTTGAATAATGCAAAATCACGACTTAAATTAAATTTCTATGAATGATTTTTCAAGATTTTTTTTAATTTTGTTTATAGTACTTATCAAAAAGGCGAAGGGGCATCTAGCTAATCTATTTTTATTTACATAAATGCTTACGAAAACTATTGTCAACCATATCTTATGGCATCGTGTTGTGATACATTGTAGTAATCATAACCTGCCAAAATTTTACCGTTTCGAAATCAAGACGAGTTTGCTAAACAACTGAATAGAATCAGAAACTTCCTCACGTGATTACTGTCGAATAAATTATATTTAAAAAGATTTCGGCAACCAAATAATCATTGCACATTCAAAGAAGAACACTGCACACTGCCAACTTACAAATTAAAACCGAAAACTTTTTTGTGCACCAGAAATTCACCTGGTCAAGAGAAGAAATCTTAACGCCAAAACTAAGAACTTTTTAAAACAGCTTTCATTAAGTACATTCTTCTTAATGAGTATTGGGCGATAAAGATTTTAAATAAGTTTCGGTCCAAACCGACTGAAACTTATTTCTACAACATAATCTACAAAATATATAAAACTTTTTGCATTGCCATTACGTCATGAGAGAAATCCTGTTCTTGATTTAAGTTGAAGTTGAAGCATGCAAAATCACGAGCACTTAAATTAAATTTCTATGAATGATTTTTCAAGATTTTTTTCTATTTTTTTTATAGTAGGTGGGTAAGGCCGCCGACATTGTCAGTTTTGGTCGGAACAAAACTTTCCAGCACGTTTTCTCCAAATATGTAAGCACTAGTGCCGTTGTTGTTAGTTGATTCTATAAAGCAATTATTGAGCTTGTTTCCCCATTTCGCAAACTGAATAAAAGTTGTTGTTTCTATAAAATACTTGCATTTATGTTCATCAAACCCCCCTAATTTTGGTCGAAAATGACGTGTCGCTTTTTTCCGAGTACTTTTCAACTACGAATTATTTTCATATTTAAACATTTAGAAAAAAACGTTTAAATACGTTTGAAAGGTGAGACACGTTACTTTCTGTAAGACCAAGAACGGTGTTTAAGTACTTTGTTTTGCGTATTTTATAGGTCTTTAGATTAGTGGGCAGAGTTTTGGCTTTCGTAACACAAATTTTTGTGTTATGCATAATTACTCCTAAATATTAATAGAAAACTGGGGAAAAACGTATTTTGGCACAGCAACACCGTAAGCTGTCAATCAATGTTAAAAAAAAGAAACTGCCATTTTTAGTTTGTCTATGAGAAAAGTTGAAAGTGAGTCGCATATTTTCGTCAGAATTTGTGTTGATGAATATCTCAAGTAAGTAAGCGTTTCAGAAGTTCACTTTACTATGGTTGTTTTCGTTTATGTTTAAAGCTTACATGAAACATGTACATTTGCGTCTAGTTTGACTTAATTTGGTTTTATAATATAAAACGCTTGTAAAAAACTGGTTTTGTGTTATATTATGGCGTTTTGTGTTAGTTTTGTGTTATGCATAACAGAAATTTTTGTGTTCAGTAACACAAAACAAGTGTAAAGAGTCATGCAGATTGAGAATACTGTAATAGTAAAGAAAAACATTTTCATATTATTGTGAGATTTATTCGAATTGTTATTTTGAATAGTACTTACAGTCTAAACGTATTATTCTTACAGTATGGTCGTCGGGTGACAACCAAAACTCACTATTTAGTCCATTTGCAAAAAAAAACAAATATCTACTGTGTTAACGTAGAAATAAGGTCGAGTTTTCATGTACCTACTATTACGTGTAATTAGACAGTTTAGGTTCTCACCGGACGATGTACACCAGTGATGCCGCATTCGATCAAACTTGAATTAGGTCTTCTATTATATAATTCCGTGAATCGCGGCTATTATTATTTCAGACAACCACGTGAACTTATGAATCATTTAGTTTCTACTTGAAATATATTTTTAAATTCTTTTATGTTTGCAATAATTCTGAAAACTTTTTTGTTTCCTAGGAATAATGCTCAATTTGTCGTATTTTTTTATGATGATCTGTTTTTTTATACAGAAAAGGAAATTATCTTTTTTTTATAAAAACAGATCATCATAAAAAATACTGATTTAGTCAAATACCGATCGATCACGTATTCTAAAATGTTGTCATTATAAATATATTAACATACGTAAAAAAAATGATATTTTTTCCTTAGCCTTTATTTTAATACTATTATGAAACAACCTTTACAAAAAATAGTGTTACTTTTGTGTTATATTTGTGTTACGGTATCACAAAAGTGATTGTGTTATTTTTGTGTTATAAGTGATAATCTCAACGGCCTTACCCAGGTACTTATCAAAAAGGCGAAGGGGCATCTAGCAAATCTATTTTTATTTACATAAATGTTTACGAAAACTATTGTCAACCATATCTTATGGCATCGTGTTGTAATACATTGTAGTAATCATAACCTGCCAAAATTTTACTGTTTCGAAATCAAGACGAGTTTGCTAAACAACTGAATAGAATCAGAAACTTCCTCACGTGATTACTGTCGAATAAATTATGTTTAAAAAGATTTCGGCAACCAAATAATCATTGCACAATCAAAGAAGAACACTGCACACTGCCAACTTACAAATTAAGTCCGAAAACTTTTTTGTGCACCCGAAATCCACCTGTTCAAGAGAAGAAATCTTAACGCCAAAATTAAGAACTTTTTAAAACAGCTTTCATTAAGTACATTCTTGTTAATGAGTATTGGGCGATAAAGCGTTTAAATAAGTTCGGTCCAAACCAACTGAAACTTATTTCTATAACATAATCTACAAAATATATAAAACTTTTTGCATTGCCATTAGGCCATGAGAGAAATCCTGTTCTTGATTTAAGTTGAAGTTGAAGCATGCAAAATCACGAGTAATTAAATTAAATTTCTATGAATGATTTTTCAACAGTTTTTTTAATTTTTTTATAGTACTTATCAAAAAGGCGAAGGGGCATCTAGCTAATCTATTTTTATTTACATAAATGCTTACGAAAACTACTGTCAAGATAAATCATGAGTACTTAAATTAAATTTCTATGAATGATTTCTCTTTTTTTTTTTTATATAGTACTTATCAAAAAAGCGAAGGGGCATCTTAGCTAATCAATTTTTTTTTACATAAATGCTTATGAAAACTATTGTCAAGATATGGATCTTATGGCGTTGTGTTGTGATTTTACATTTTAGTAATCATAACCTGCCAACATTTTACCATTTCGAAATCAATACGAGTTTGCGAAACAACTGTAAATTAAGAAATTTCCTCCGGTGATTACTATTGAATAAATTATATTTATTTTCGGCTTAAGGTTTTTATTTTAGACTATCGATTGCATATTCCTTACATAATTCGCAAGTTTTGTTCAGGATTTGAATTTTTTCTGGTACACTCATAACGGTCACTTCAGAAGAATTTAGCAGGCAATGAAGGTCAGCGTGAGTCTTCCTATAACATATGTGACATTTGAAACATGAAGTACCTTCAATGACGTCGCGGCCACAAATAACACACATAATAAATACCGGATCACTCTTTTCTAATAACATTAATTGTATGGCTTGCCTGTATTTTGTAAAATTCATGCCTGCCCCATCCAGAGATTTATTGTTATTAAGACACCAGAAGAAGTATATGATCATAGGCCCGCAATTATTATTATCCTTTTGCCTACGATGCCTTATTGATTAATTTGATTTAAGTATTCGGCCTTATACCTGGTTTCCCCACCCAGGGGATCAATGATTGTGATGCTTTGTTTAGTAGGTTTCATGATAACCATCGTAAAGTGGCTGTTCAGACAAATGGGAAAAACTATTTCCTTTTCCATGGACCAATGAAATTTACTGATATCGTAGAAACGAGGTTCCTTTTTATGCAAACCGAAAATTATTGATGACAATTCACAATTCGTAACATCGTAATTACCACTATCATTTATGACATGAAAAGCATGGTTAATTGCATTACTTGTGACGTATTGTCTGGGACATAACGATTGGAAGTCGTCAAAAGTCAATTCATTTAGAGTACACAAAGAATGGATCTTGGAAACATAGTAGTTTCTGGAGATTGGTTTGTAATATAACGGGTCCCTCACCAATCCGTTGGGAAACACATCAAGGGGCACGTGACTAGTGCAGGAGGAACTGGCTGATTGAGTTGAGATAGAAGACTGAGTTTGTGATAGTAACTTAGGTTGGCAATACTCGCATTCATATGCACCTGAAAAATCGAAATGTGTACCCAAATACTGCCTAGCGCAAGATTGATGCACCCAATCTTGGCAATTATCACACTGAACCCAGTCAGTGACGCGTTTAACGGAACTTGTACCGTGTCTACAATATTTACAAATATTGGGAGTATTTTCAAAGGTTTCGATTTCAACGTCACTTCCAACTGACATGTTCTTCAAGTGTCGACCTTCGAAATGACTGTGTACCGGTTTCTTTTTTCGCTGCCACACTTCTTCGAACTGAGATACTTTAACAGCTTTAGTAAGTTTCTTCTTTGGAATCATATTAATAATTTCTTTTGAAATAGACAGAGTATCACGCATCAAATTTCGGATGAGCTGTGTACATTTCAAATTATGACGACCTTTTAATATGCCGCGTTTGAGCTGCCCAAAGTAATTTTCAACAGGAGAGTTACTTGTCCGTTTGTTTTTAACAAATTGCTCCATAATGGTAAATAACCCTTCAGCTGTGGTCATCCCTGTGTGGGCTTCATATTTTTTCCTGCAGGTTGGTGGAGCCCCCCTCGGAGGGGCGCATTGGCTGTGCTTGCTTTCTTAGAAATAAAACCGCCATTCGTGTATTGATCTCGTTTTAATCCATTGAAACGTATAGCCAATGAAGCGAGACAGCTAACAAGCGACAATTTCAATGGCCATTGGAGGAAAATTTTGAATTTGATCGGTAGTCTAAAACTGCCACTGGCGCTTTAACCACGGTCGAGTTTCGCGAGGGAGTTTTAATGGTTTTAGTGCAAATTTTCGTTGCCAGAAGGAGATATCTTGGAGAAATGTAAATAATCCTTCGTTTTCTGTTAAAAAAATATAGTTTTTAGTTGATTAACGATAATAAACTTGTGGCTAACACACCATACCTACTCATGGTCAAAATTTGCCTACAGGTTTTTTAGCGCTTTTCTACTAATTTAGAATTACTAACAGCTATTAATATTACCGATATTTATCGTAAATTTATTTAAAATGTAGGAAATGGACTAAAAATCGCCCGAAAGTAGATAAATAGATCGAAATTGGTAACGGTAATAACAGAGCCCTCAGTGGGATGGTAGCCGTCAACGAACTTCCCTCCGAGGGATGCTCACATGAGACCTCGTGACGTCACTTACTCAGCGCACCAGCGCGATTTCATAATATGGATACGCCATGGATTGATTGTCTTGCAACGTTCGTAATTCGTATCTATTAACGGAAAAGTTGGATCTTGTGTTGTGCTCGCGATTTGTTGCTATTGTCTAGCTTTATGTCGGTGAACTAACATTACATTAATATTTAGTGCTTGTGTATGTGCCTAATGTGCTTATCAATATTAATATTAATAAATATTCAGGTGTGTCTTTAGTGCTCGTTCGGTCTCTTCGGACTAATCAAGTGAGTGAGTGGCGCTTTCGATTGTAACGAATACGATGGTTCATGTGCTATCATAGTTTCAATAAGTGTTAACTGAGCTGTGTGCTGTGTTATTTAGGTGCTTGTACAATCTACGAAGAACCATCGTAAGTACGAACTAATTTCTACACAGACGAGAGACCACTCAGAAATCACCACTATTCCTTCATGTTCGTCAGGTTGTACCGCTCCTAAAAACTCATGGTGTGGGTAAGGGTATATCCATACTAAGCAAACCATTTTTTTTCGAAATGGTATTGATTTTCATTGTTTTAATGTTCATGTTTTACGTGTTTTTTGTTTAACTGGTATTAATGTTGTAATTTTAATTGAAAGGATATTTAATCAAGATGCTTCCAACCAAATTTGTTTGGTTTAAAGCCCATGGTTGCTGTGATAATTGCAGTCGTTTGGAAGAGGTTATTTTGTGTCAAAGTAGACATACTTTTTTCATTTTACGCTCACATAAAACCTGCTGCACCTACAATAAAAAAAGCTTCGGTTACACCTAGTTGATGGCCCAAATGTATTGTTTAGGCATGAATTTGATTACATACAGTATAAAACACTTCAGATATAAACCTGTAAATCAAAGCCCACACGAGCAACTTCTGAGTGTAGGCATTATATTGGTAGAACATTGCAAATGGTCTAGTGTAAAAAAAATACTCATGAGCCTCCCATTTTATGTTTTTCGAATAAGTATAACACTAATTTCTTCAAATTAAGCCCATTAAACACCCCAAATGTCCAATTGATTATATTTAAAATGACCAAAATATGTCGTAAACTTCGGTGACCTGGTGACGAGGTCAGCTAGATAGCCTTAATACGACTTTAATGTAACGATGATCTATCGTTGCAGTTAGATAATTTAATATAGATCGAGTTTCGTCCAAAATCCTGGCTGTGACTATGTAAAAAACTAAAGAAAATTTAATTTTACCAAATCACTTCACCCCACAAACCTTGGAGGTGGAGCGTCCCTCAGAGGGTGCCACAGACGTGGGTAAGCGGCCATGTTTTTTCGCCACAGCTGAAGGGATAAGGTATATATTTGGTAAGGAACACCAAATAAAGACTCGGATCATAGAATTGATTTAATTCGCAGCCATACGTATCAATAACTACATTTGACACAATTTGTGTGCAGCGAATATAAAAAGGGCTCTTTGCATAATTTGCGGTATATTTTGCTTTCTCTTTGTGAATAGTTGATGTTACGTTGTTCATGCTCTCTAAATAGTCAGATCTGTCTGTTTTCTCGCTGACTGTACATATTATAAAAAAAATATTATCACTTAAAAAGTTGGTAAAGGTCTCCCAAGAGTTTAATGTTCTACTAATATGGCAAAATAGTCTTAGGAAATTGTCACTTCTGCATTTTTAATCTTTGAAATAATGGCTGCCATCGGCGCGTATCTTTTAAATTACAGAAAAAATCATGTTATTAAAAAAAATCTGTGAATTCGCCGATGAAAAGTGATTCCCGTACTTTTGCTATTGTTGGGTTTGTTGTTGATGCAATAACGCAATGGAAAAGAAGGCATTTTTAAAAGTTTTGAGTCAAAATTGCTCTCGAAACGACCGCCATCACTGCCCGCCACAGACTAAACCAACATACTCTCATGAGAGTATGTTGACATGCTCAAACTTATGTTAGGTGATGTCTACTCTAGTAATATAACTCAATGAGTACAACATGTCGAAGTCATAATTGGGTGTGTCGTACACATGTAACAATCTGCAACTACAATTTCATTCAGTGCGGCCAGTTAACAGTAAGAAAGCGAAAATTGACTTGACTTTGAAATAAAAACGGAAAGCAGTTTTTGCTCTAGCGCATGTATGTGCCTATGTAATCTTATGGGGTATATACATTACATGATTTGTCAGCCCCAATTCATCAGAATCTGACTAATTGCTATCGTGTGGATGCATGTTGCGCTGCTGATCCAACCGTCAAACGAGTTTACCTGACTAATTGCAAGAAAATCACAATTTGGACCATGGAATTGGCATGATCTGCCAAGTGTTCTTTTCCCACAAATTTAATTCAAATAATTTAAACAATAATTAAAAAATATAATTATACTAAAGAATATTGTTTTTAATATTTTACACTGTAATTTTGTATTTTTTTTAAACCGGTGTTTTGCAACTACAATTTCATTCAGTGTGGCCAGTTAACAGTAAGAAAGCTAAAATTGCCGCATTCAAACGGTCCTGCGAAGCGGCCTGGAAGATTTTTACCAACCGATGAGACGACCGATATCATGAGACGGCCGTGACATACCTACTCTCGATTTTTGTGTGCTGCACGGCTATCACGCGACGGCGCGCGAGCTCTCTCGATTTTTCTCGCACTATCCGTCTCTCTCTTATTAGAACAAGAGGTAAAGTGCGAGAAAAATAGATAGTGTGTCGCGGCCGTTCCATGTTAGCCGTGCTATCTCGCCTTATCTCATCGGTTAGTAACAATCTTGCAGTCCGCTTCGCAGGACCGTTTGAATGCGGCAATTTTCGCTTTCTTACTGTTAACTGGCCACACTGAATGAAATTGTAGTTGCAGTTGTTACATCTATACGCTACACCCAATTTCGTCTTCGACATGTTATACTGACAAATTGGGGTAAAATAACAAAATGTGGATACCCCATTAGAGGATTCTGATACTTATAATATAGTGGTTCTGATTTTAAATGATTAATATTATATCAACTAGCGCGATTCTCCTAAGTTATTCTTATTCCATCTACAACCGGTTTAAAATTTGTGTCGAAATATATAAAATATATATTTTTTAATTTTCATATAAATTTATTTGAATATTTGTGAGAAAAAAACACTTGGCAGATCATGCAAATTCAATGGTCCAAATTATGATTTTCAGTAATTAACTACCGGGTATAAAAACAACTAGGGTCTGGCCAGGGAAAGATAACATTAATTGAATAGTAGATTGTATGATAATACAAGGTCTAAAATAAGCCATATTACCACAAGATGGTTATTTTCCCGAATTAGGTGTGGGAAAATTGCTCGAGGGGTACTATGACTTTTAGACCAGAGTTATACACTCTACTTTTCACTAAAACTCACTCTCTCTCACTCTTTTCACTCTACTTTTTTCGAATGCGAGCAAATAGTAAAAGCAGATTATCAATCCACAATCAATAATACATGCCACTAATTCCAGGGCAAAAGGATAAGAAAGATCTGAAAACTGTTTAAGAAAACTCTTGGCCCTAAAGCTATCCCTACAGTACATTTCAAAGTGTCTTATTGTCTGGAAATCAATCAGATTGACGAAAATGCGGATGCAGACTTTAGGCCGCTAACTTCATGACAACCGCAGAGTGAAGGAATCTCGATAAGTAAAATCTGGAAGCTGTTTTAGAAAGCTCTTGCCCTACATCTATTACTGTTGTACATTTCAAAGTGTCTTATTGTCTGGAAATCAGTCAGATTGACGAAAATGTGGATGTACACTTTAGGCCGCTAACTTCACGACAACCGCAGATAGTGAAGGAATCTCGATAAGTAAAATCTGTATGCTGTTTTAGAAAGCTCTTGCCCTACATCTATCTCTGTTGTACATTTCAAAGTGTCTTATTGTCTGGAAATCAGTCAGATTGACGAAAATGTGGATGCAGACTTTAGGCCGCTAACTTCATGACAACCGCAGAGAGTGGAGGAATCTCGATAAGTAAAATCTGAAAGCTGTTTTAAAAAGATCTTGTCCTAAAGCCAATCCTAAAGTACATTTCAAAGTGTCTTATTGTCTGGAAATCAGTCAGATTGACGAAAATGTGGATGCAGACTTTAGGCCGCTAACTTCATGACAACCGCAGAGTGAAGGAATCTCGATAAGTAAAATCTGGAAGCTATTTTAGAAAGCTCTTGCCCTACATCTATTACTGTTGTACATTTCAAAGTGTCTTATTGTCTGGAAATCAGTCAGATTGACGAAAATGTGGATGTACACTTTAGGTCGCTAACTTCACGACAACCGCAGATAGTGAAGGAATCTCGATAAGTAAAATCTGTAAGCTGTTTTAGAAAGCTCTTGCCCTACATCTATCTCTGTTGTACATTTCAAAGTGTCTTATTGTCTGAAAATCAGTCAGATTGACGAAAATGTGGATGCAGACTTTAGGCCGCTAACTTCACGACAACCGCAGACAGTGAAAGAATCTCGATAAGTAAAATCTGAAAGCTGTTTAAGAAAGCTCTTGCTCTAAAGCCAACCCTACAGTACATTTCAAAGTGTCTTATTGTCTGGAAATCAGTCAGATTGACGAAAATGTGGATGCAGACTTTAGGCCGCTAACTTCATGACAACCGCAGAGAGTGAAGGAATCTCGATAAGTAAAATCTGTAAGCTGTTTTAGAAAGCTCTTGCCCTACATCTATCTCTGTTGTACATTTAAAAGTGTCTTATTGTCTGGAAATCAGTCAGATTGACGAAAATGTGGATGCAGACTTTAGGCCGCTAACTTCATGACAACCGCAGATAGTGAAGGAATCTCGATAAGTAAAATCTGAAAGCTGTTTTAGAAAGCTCTTGCCCTAAAGCCAACCTTACAGTACATTTCAAAGTGTCTTATTGTCTGGAAATCATTCAGATTGACGAAAATGTGGATGCAGACTTTAGGCCGCTAACTTCATGACAACCGCAGAGAGTGAAGGAATCTCGATAAGTAAAATCTGTAAGCTGTTTTAGAAAGCTCTTGCCCTACATCTATCTCTGTTGTACATTTAAAAGTGTCTTATTGTCTGGAAATCAGTCAGATTGACGAAAATGTGGATGCAGACTTTAGGCCGCTAACTTCATGACAACCGCAGATAGTGAAGGAATCTCGATAAGTAAAATCTGAAAGCTGTTTTAGAAAGCTCTTGCCCTAAAGCCAACCCTACAGTACATTTCAAAGTGTCTTATTGTCTGGAAATCAGTCAGATTGACGAAAATGTGGATGCAGACTTTAGGCCGCTAACTTCATGACAACCGCAGAGTGAAGGAATCTCGATAAGTAAAATCTGGAAGCTGTTTAAGAAAGCTCTTGCCCTACATCTATCTCTGTTGTACATTTCAAAGTGTCTTATTGTCTGGAAATCAGTCAGATTGACGAAAATGTGGATGCAGACTTTAGGCCGCTAACTTCATGACAACCGCAGATAGTGAAGGAATCTCGATAAGTAAAATCTGAAAGCTGTTTTAGAAAGCTCTTGCCCTAAAGCCAACCTTACAGTACATTTCAAAGTGTCTTATTGTCTGGAAATCATTCAGATTGACGAAAATGTGGATGCAGACTTTAGGCCGCTAACTTCATGACAACCGCAGAGAGTGAAGGAATCTCGATAAGTAAAATCTGTAAGCTGTTTTAGAAAGCTCTTGCCCTACATCTATCTCTGTTGTACATTTAAAAGTGTCTTATTGTCTGGAAATCAGTCAGATTGACGAAAATGTGGATGCAGACTTTAGGCCGCTAACTTCATGACAACCGCAGATAGTGAAGGAATCTCGATAAGTAAAATCTGAAAGCTGTTTTAGAAAGCTCTTGCCCTAAAGCCAACCCTACAGTACATTTCAAGGTGTCTTATTGTCTGAAAATCAGTCAGATTGACGAAAATGTGGATGCAGACTTTAGGCCGCTAACTTCACGACAACCGCAGACAGTGAAAGAATCTCGATAAGTAAAATCTGAAAGCTGTTTAAGAAAGCTCTTGCTCTAAAGCCAACCCTACAGTACATTTCAAAGTGTCTTATTGTCTGGAAATCAGTCAGATTGACGAAAATGTGGATGCAGACTTTAGGCCGCTAACTTCATGACAACCGCAGAGAGTGAAGGAATCTCGATAAGTAAAATCTGAAAGCTGTTTTAGAAGGCTCTTGCCCTAAAGCCAACCCTACAGTACATTTCAAAGTGTCTTATTGTCTGGAAATCAGTCAGATTGACGAAAATGTGGATGTACACTTTAGGCCGCTAACTTCACGACAACCGCAGATAGTGAAGGAATCTCGATAAGTAAAATCTAAAAGCTGTTTTAGAAAGCTCTTGCCCTAAAGCCAACCCTACAGTACATTTCAAGGTGTCTTATTGTCTGAAAATCAGTCAGATTGACGAAAATGTGGATGCAGACTTTAGGCCGCTAACTTCACGACAACCGCAGACAGTGAAAGAATCTCGATAAGTAAAATCTGAAAGCTGTTTAAGAAAGCTCTTGCCCTACATCTATCTCTGTTGTACATTTCAAAGTGTCTTATTGTCTGGAAATCAGTCAGATTGACGAAAATGTGGATGCAGACTTTAGGCCGCTAACTTCATGACAACCGCAGATAGTGAAGGAATCTCGATAAGTAAAATCTGAAAGCTGTTTTAGAAAGCTCTTGCCCTAAAGCCAACCTTACAGTACATTTCAAAGTGTCTTATTGTCTGGAAATCATTCAGATTGACGAAAATGTGGATGCAGACTTTAGGCCGCTAACTTCATGACAACCGCAGAGAGTGAAGGAATCTCGATAAGTAAAATCTGTAAGCTGTTTTAGAAAGCTCTTGCCCTACATCTATCTCTGTTGTACATTTAAAAGTGTCTTATTGTCTGGAAATCAGTCAGATTGACGAAAATGTGGATGCAGACTTTAGGCCGCTAACTTCATGACAACCGCAGATAGTGAAGGAATCTCGATAAGTAAAATCTGAAAGCTGTTTTAGAAAGCTCTTGCCCTAAAGCCAACCTTACAGTACATTTCAAAGTGTCTTATTGTCTGGAAATCATTCAGATTGACGAAAATGTGGATGCAGACTTTAGGCCGCTAACTTCATGACAACCGCAGAGAGTGAAGGAACATCGATAAGTAAGTCCTGAAAGCTGTTTTAGAAAGCTCTTGCCCTAAAGCCAACCTTACAGTACATTTCAAAGTGTCTTATTGTCTGGAAATCATTCAGATTGACGAAAATGTGGATGCAGACTTTAGGCCGCTAACTTCATGACAACCGCAGAGAGTGAAGGAACATCGATAAGTAAGTCCTGAAAGCTGTTTTAGAAAGCTTTTGCCCTAAAGCTATCCAAACAGTACATTTCATAGTGTCTTATTGTCTCGAAATTAGTCAGATTGGCAAAAATGTGTATGTAGACTTTAGGCCGCTAACTTCATGACAACCGCAGAGAGTGAAGGAATCTCGATAAGTAAGTTCTGAAAGCTGTTTTAGAAAGCTCTAGGCCTATTTCTGTCTCAACAGTACTTTGTAAGGTGTCTTATTGTCGAGAACTGAATGAAAATTGCATTGAAGTGAAATGAAAAAATGAAGGAAGTTACTTAAATTCCTTTTTTGTCATTTATTAATACTTTTTACGTCGTAGCTTTGTGTTAATGCATTGTGAGGCATAACGATGAACGCCGCATATTTATCCCGCTGGATATACGTCTTTCCATGCTTCGTATCAGTTTCCGAAAATGATTTAAATTTAGACATCTTAATTTGGTCGGGTTATCATAGGCCGCTAACTTTAGGCCGCTAACTTCACACCGGTATATTCCTGTTATATTTTTTTAACGAGCGAGTGAGTCGAACGAAGTTTTCCGATTCAACTTGAGTAAAAAAAAAAACGTATTTCTGTCCAGCTGTTCTCATTTACAGGTGGCATTTCTCAGCAAGCCTTAGCTCCCTAAGGCGTTGTATGAAGGTACTGATTGAAAGATTTATTGACCGAGACAGATTGTTCCGATAGCTCAGTTGGTTAGTAACGACGGGCCATGTGTGCCTGTGGTCGCCGGTTGGAATTCGGTTCGGAGCATTTTTTTTTCCATAATTTGAAATTTTTAGCAATAAAGTCATCGCGTCTTAACTAGTGTCCACTTGAAATCAAGCAAACCATACGCGTACAAGAAATATCTCAGAACAACTACAATGTAATGTATAAAACAAACATTTTAAAAAATACTGTAAAATAACTTTATTCAATACTACCACAGATACTACAAATAAATCAATGGTTAAACTCACGTTTTAATATTTATTAGTAGTACTTTGACATGTCTACGGAAGTTTAAATTCTAAGAACGATAAGAATAAGATAAATTTTTGACGTCAAATTTTAAACCGCGGGTCCGTTCTGAATGAGACTAGCACGAGACCGGGATAAGTGGCGTACTCAAAGAGAGGCTTATGCTTAGCAGTGGACAATCACATCCTGATAATGATGATATTGATGATGATGATGATGAAATTAAACTTACCCATGAACATTTGAAAATCTGTGGCAACGAATGCGATGAACACGGAGCCGACCAGTTTGCTGACGATGGAGATGAGACACAGCACGGAGTCGTCCCAGCCCCAGCGTTTGCTGAACACACTGATGGAGAACAGAGCTCCTGGAAATTATTGAAATTAAATGAATTTGTTGCTAAATATAGGTCACATTAAAGTGGTACTAAAATATAATTAAATTACGATTACAGCCGATGGGCTCCTACGGTAGTATCCTACTTAGATTTGCGTTTTCAGTCCCAAATTTTGCCGTCTGTTTATTAAGGTACGGTAATATAAAGGATATTCCTCAGTTAATTTTTTTTTTACTTGTTTTGATGTATATATTTATATGAACTCTTTGAGATAATACACACATAGTTCGCAAAGCCATTGTTTACTTTATAAGTGATAAGTTCTGAGTTTTAGCGGAAATGGATTTGTTGTCCTCAGAAGTTATTGCATTCCATTTAATAAGATTAAAATAAAATTATTTCAAAACGCAAAATGAGTCTGTGTCCTCACAAAGTGAACTAGACCCGCTTTTAAAGCGAATGTATCCCCTAAAATGTTATCTCATTTTCTCTAGAGTTAGTTTGCTATATTGTGCTCAGCAACCGCGCACGAACTTTTAAAATTTTAATAAAAAGTTGTGTAAAAAGGAATAATTATTTCTGAACAGGCTTCCGCCCGCGACTTCGTCCGCGTGGACCCGGGATAAAAACTATTCTTTATTTTAATCCAAGCTATAAACTATCTTTGTGCAAAATTTCATCCAAATCGGTTGAGCCGTTTAAGCGTGATTGAGTAACAAACATCCAAACATCTAAACATCCAAACTTTCGCATTTATAATGTTAGTAGTTTATCAAACGTTCAGATTTAAGGTAAATTAATGTTCAATATTTTTCGTAAGTACCCTGAAAAAACCACTTGTGATTTAGAAGCAGTAGGAAATTTCCAGTTGAAAACAGCTCCTAATGTACACAATCATTTAATCTAACCTTGATCCTTTGATTTTAACAAATACCTTCGCCTAGGCTATTAATTAAACATCAATGGCTTTTATTTCAGATATATTCATAATTTAAGAGCTTTAGCATTTGCCGATTCGCCGTGTTGAGAGCTGAAGGAACAAATTCCCTCGCTCTCAACACAACGCATCCCCGGGAGCTCTGGCTCACCTCCAGGAACACAACACTACTACATAGCTAGTAGTGTTATTATGGCTGTGGATTTCTGCACGGCGGATACTCCACACTTACTTCCCCAGTTGGGCTGCTCCAAATTCGAGCGGGATGACATTTCGCTGTGCCCTACCTCACCAACACCTACACTTCAACTGGTAGCATCATAGCCCTTTAAAAAACGATATCATCCTTACCTAAGGAATGTGTGACGATGCTGTAAGTAGAATAAATGCTGAACTTTACAGCGTCCCAGTTGAGACGGTAACGCAGAAATAAATACAGCACCTTGTTTTCACCTGTAGAAAATAATACGTTTCTATCAAAAAAATCATATTTGGTACAAGCTTTTATTGCCGAATGTACTTTTCATCAACTACTTTTTGTGAAGATTCTAACGAGTCCAAACTCAACGGGGTTACATCGGTCAAGTACATAGTTCCCATGGCTACATTCTTTCTCCATCATCAAATCAGATCAATGGTAATATAATTGAATTGTTATTAAATATATACCTTTACCCAAAAGCAGCTCATTCAGTTGTAGATATCTGCTTCAAAATTGAGTTGCAAGATTCCACCCGAACAAGTTACATATGGAGTTAGTTAATAGAACACTACGTATATTGCAAGTTAATAGAAAAATTGTAAAAATATAAATCATTATTTTCATGTAACATTGCACGAGCATTCATTAATCAGTAATCACCTATTCCAAGTTTTAACTAGAGCAAATGCAAACTAGAATCAAAAGATTAACAAAGAGGAAGTAAAAGCAAATAGTTTAAGATGGGATCTCGTTGGTAACCATTACCTAAACAAAAGTCTCGAGATACAACCCTCACCCCGAAAAGACCGCCTGATGGAATTAAACGTGCTGACACGATCTCTATAAAACTACATGTTTTACCAAGGCAACCAATACAAAGCACCGAGAAAAAATGCCAAAATTCAGCTGGTCACAAAATATTCTCCATCTTTGGGTAACTGTCAAGAAATCCTGAGCTAAAATTAAGAGGATGATTAAATCTTAAAACGGAAAAGATCTATGCCTAGACCGCAGTTTCTATCGATTTAATGATTATTTCCATAGTATAAATATTCTACGAATTGAGTGTCAAAGCGGACCCCGGGCTCTTTATTTTCTTTTCACAACCAATGAGAGCTACGGTAGCCTAGTGGTTCAGGCATGCGGCTGTCAAGCTGCGGTCGTGGGTTTGAATTCCGGCTCGTACCAATGAGTTTTTCGGAACTTATGTACGGAATATTTACCGTTAGCTTTTCGGTGTTTAGCGCAGGCACTTGGTTTACGTTTTTTTTTAATTATATTTACAAATGCCATCGGACGTTCCAAGCCAGAGTTTAGTTCTTCCAAACTAGACCTTGTTGAGAATTAGAACGTTTTCCTCATGACGTCCTTCACAAAAAAGTTACGGTTTGATATTTCATACATAAGTTTTTTTCGGAAAATGCATTGGTACGAGCTGGGGTTTGAACACACGACATTCAGATTTAAAATGCCTTACCGTGCGGCTATAGTGGCTTCGTGCGTTATTTTGGTTCTCTTGTAAGCAATGAAAATAAACCGTCAAGCTGGTTGGAATCGGTCAATCGGTGGGGAATAGACGCAAAACATCGTCCATCAAAATCTATCATTTGTATAAACAATGGAAAACTAGTTAGTACCACTTTGAGTCCTAAATCTATTCGTTCTTAGCTTAAAAGCGTTATAAATACAAAGTAAACTTTATTCCGTCGGTATCCAACGACATGGTCATGAAAAATTGCAGTATTTCATATTTGTTTCCGCATTGATAGACTCGGTAATATGATACTTCCTACAACATTGTGTTGTGATTGTATTGAGTGGCCTTGCTATTTACCACACGAACGTTGATGTACAGTTAGCTGCAGAGAAACACGACCCCCAGGGATGGTCACATTTTTCTGCATCTTACTGTACCTTTGTGGCTTTTCAGGACCCGGGTTATTCAATTTACAGGAATGTGGCAAATTCCTTACATACATACATCAGCTTATTTGCAATCGACTGCTGGACGTAGGGCTCCCCCAAGGTACACCACAAGACCCACTGTCCCGTTTTCACCATCAGTTTTTTCCATTGAAAATTCCTTAACTACTTATTAAATAAAGCTAGCCGCACCCACTTGAACCATGATCCTTGACAATTAAATTTCGATACACATTGCGGGATCAACAAGTAAAGATTG
Organism: Epinotia ramella; assembly: GCA_947578815.1. NCBI lineage: Eukaryota > Metazoa > Arthropoda > Insecta > Lepidoptera > Tortricidae > Epinotia > Epinotia ramella. Next base: position 2,814,710 of record OX388207.1, read on the forward strand.
CTGAAGCTTTAACAGGGAAATTGAAGCTCGTTAGCTTTCTATCGGTTATATATTATACACAAATGCGATAGAGCTGTTATGGGTGTAATACTCACTACTGGACAGCTGATTACTGGAGTTATTAAATTGTAGCTGCGTCAGGTGGCCAGAGTAATAACAATATCTTTCTTACCATGGTTTGGACCATATGCCATCGCTACAACAATCAGTGTTAGAATTATCTTCATTCTGTTGTTGCCTTCCCGTTTTCTTGTTATGACGGCCGCTGTTTCCTTTTGCATTGTGAGAAGGTATTTCGCTGTTAGAGGGTCTTTCTGTAAAATAATTTACTTCATTCAAAAGATTAACTATTGGAAATAAACTAAGCGAGTAACTGATCTTGGTTTTTCTTTGCATCTAACAGGAATTATTATTTACATTCTAGAGAAGATAAGAAAACAAACTTACCAAACAAAAGTAGGGGATTGTTTAGATAGATAGTACGTCATTTTGGTATAAACCGGTGTGGCTACTTAACGACGCCTACAGGGTATCCCTATACCTATACTTGACTCGATCTTCTTTTTGTACCCCTTGTCCTAATCTTTCACGTAAACCATATCTGCCCTCTCACTTAACTCTACGCATTAATAGTTTGCAATTTTCAAAATAATTAGAGCGAACTACTTATGCAAAATGTGTGTTCTTATCTAGAATTATCTCTCTTACCTTCTCATTTGCATCGTGATCAGGCTTCGTATTCCTCTTCAGACGCATGCATCCATACACAAACGTGACCAACTGCAACATTCCTGCTGTGAAAAACACTCCGTAATATCCTCCAAACTTCAACAGGAATCCACTCAAAGATGTCCCAATGGGAATGCCTGCCGTCATACATAGGTTAGCCAACCCTACCCGAAAAGTCCTATTTTCTGACGTTGTAATATCACTGATGTAGCTAAACACTCCAAGATACAACATGACCCAGCCACCTGAAATAGCAGGGAATATAGATTCCAGGAACATCGTTACTTCAACAGGAATCTCGTCGAAGAAATAAGTGCTCAGAATATTTGCGACGCAAACAAACAGTTCCCCTGCTGCTGGTAGGAGAATGCAGAACTTTCTGTTCCCTGTTCGGTCGCTCCAAGCTCCCATGAACATTACAAGCAGAGTTGGCACTGCCGTCTGTATGATACTCCTCCATGTCTCGATTTGAGCTATAATCTTCTGTATTTCGGCTTCTTCTTCTGTATGGTTACCTTTTCTTTCGATCAGTGCGTCGCAAATGACGTCACCGTAATCCTTCTTCACTCTACATGTCTTATCTAAATTAAGATTTTGTATTGCTATTCTAGAAAGCATAGATCCTATAACTAATCCCGCAAATATTGGTTCAACAGTCACATTCTCTTTGACGTAACATATCTTTTCATAAAATGATTTTGTTTTGAATTCATTCTTTTCTTTTAAAGGTTTTTCTTCCACATTAGTCGTCGGGTCACTCATTGTCCTTGACGCAGTCTCTGTCGATGCTGCGACTTCAAACACTTTCGCTTTAATGATGGTTCGGTAGTTTATTTGTACTCAGATAAGTCCTGTTTTCCTTTTATATATAGCATGTTCCAAATATTTTTTAGTGTTGCACTGTTTTGGAACATCTCCCAATGTTTTGCTGTGTATCCAATTTGAGTGTATTCTGATAAGATCCAATTTCTATTCACTACTAGTGTGTGCGTTACAGAGTAGACTGCCTTTCATGTCGCATCATTCTCCCGATGAATGCACGTTTACAAACAGGTCCAATGTGTGTTATTAGCGTCCATTGCACAGTTATTCATTATACTCGTCACGTAATTGGCGCACACTGTGTGTGTTATCATTTTATATGATAGTTAAATAATACTGTTTACACTGCACAGCTAGTACCTAGTTAACATTAAATGCTCCTATTACGGCCCTTGATATAAAATCAGTTTATTTAAACATCGTATATCATTCAGGATATTGTCAGATGGCATATGTAGGTATGATGCGGCTGCGTCTACACTACATGACTGTGTCGGACAGAAGTAGTATATACTGTGACGTGACATGCGTGAAAGAGTGTAGGACGCGTCCACCATTGCAGTAATATGCATAAAAAAAAGACCGGGTTGCACTCCGGGAGTGCCGGCAGAAGTAACAACTCAATGACATTGTAACTGTTTTTCGATCAGGTCACGTGGCCGTCTTACGAATTTTCAATCTGTCAAATCTTACGGTCACGTGACCTGTGGCGAGTTTAACAATTTTTCCCCTTCACTAAAGGTGCACAGCGCCGCTAAAGAAGTTTTCACTTGAAAAAAACATCAGCAGCTAGACTTGAAATGGTGGTGGTTGTATGCGTAAATAAATAAATGTTCATTAACAAAATATTATGTACCTACCTGAAATATTTCGCCAAGTTTAGTTGGACAGTGGGTTTGTTAAAAAGTGTATACGCGTTCAGTTCGCGTAAGTACTCGTAGCAGATCCTTTAAAACGACAAACACTCCATGGATCGGACCGTTTCACGTGACAGACACGGCCATCCTTAGGTACAAACTTACTACTCTAGGCAAAATACGGTTTTGAAAAACATTAATTTATAATAGCGTTTTTTTTGTTGATTTCATTTTAAAATGTTATTCTAAGATACTGTATTCAAGAATCCGACAAACTTTTCACCCGGAAGTAATTATGTAGATTTAAATGAAGCATGCATTGTCTTTTTTTGTATGATTTAACTTGAATATTATAAAGCAAATGTAAATGAACCAAAATAAAGACAAAAATATTTATTAATATTTTTTCTGACTTTTTAGAAGCCAGTTAATTTTTTTTTTGATGTCTGAAATTTCGTCGGATTCTGTCGCTGGGTAACTATTTAATTGATAATATACCCGTTACACAGAAAATACAAGCTATTATAAATTATTTCCAAAATTGATTTAGATTGATTGATTGATTTTATTATTTTTAGTTCATTGACAGGACTATGTACACAGATCGTCTTCCACAATCTTAATATTCGTCGTAGAATAAAACGTATTATATACTGCTATGAATTGCTACCTAATCGCTAAACTTAAGTGGCAGTGGGCGTAGATCAAAATGTATTTAATTTTTTGTATGGGAATATGACTCATTACTTTCACTCCTAACGATCGTTCCAAAAGTCTTGCAGTCATCGCTTAGGTTCAGTGTAAGTAGTCCTAAATAAAATCAGAAGTGTGGACGCAGCTCAATGTTGACACTCCGAGACTAGTTATCTTTATCTTTCTAGTATCTGTAGGCATGACATGATTCTGCAGTTTTAAATGGTTATTTAAAGTAAGTTTTGAGAAACACACCACTTTTTCATGACACTTAAAACTAAAGTATTGCTATTATTATTATTATTATTCTGGTAGTGGCTTCCGGACTAAAGAGCCCTTATATCACTGCGACCATCGCTGATCTATTGTGATCGCCACTTACTACAATTCTTGGTCAAGTCCTGCAAACTCGAAGAATTGCAGGATACTGTTGATCTCAAGAAATTTAATCTCCTCCGGGCACATAATGTGTTTTCCCAGAAAGGAGTTACGGCTGCGCATAAGGCAGGGGCAATCAGTTAGGATGTGTGTAGGCGTCTCTTCCGCGTCAAGGCAGAGTCTGCACTGCCTTGTGTCACACAGACCTAACGTTTGCATGTGCTTATTTAGGCGACAATGCCCTGTAAGCACCCTTACCAGCATGCGTAGACGGTTCCTGCTTAGCGCCAAGGCATCGGAAGACGCTAATTGTTCGTTGTTTTTGTCACACAAACTACACAAATAGTCCGTAGAGTAATTTGTCCGAAAGCATCAATTTTCCGAAATAAGAAAAACATTTTCCACGAAACTTAATTGTACGCGCGTCAGGTAGATCTAAATGTCTTTTGTATTGAAAAACGATAGTTGGATCTACCTAACACGCGTTCAAAACGTTACATAATTACCCCTCTGCTGTAACCGTCTTCAATTAGTTTTGCAATGAAGTGAGAACGCAAAACACATTGAAATCACATTGCGAGGCGCAGTGACGATTAATATTTGTACTCCTGCGTAGGTACTTGCCTAAGTGATTATGTATTTTATTTTGTAGTAGGTTCATGATAAGCCTAAGTTGGTTTTCTATATGAAGGGGGTGGTAATAATTCAACTTATTTCTGCTTAGGAGGTTAATGATGATGCCATAATGCAATATGCAAAAGTGAACCATTATTATCGAGATATAATGATAACTTTTTTTTTCTTTCCGTAGACAGCTCGGCCACTGTAGAAGTAAGTATAATATAAGTACATTTTGCGTCCTAAAAGAAACAAAAGTAAAAGAGTGTCCCTTTTTGGTGGCCCCATAAGGCCCCCAGATAATATATAAGTATCCCGCAGACGGCAGCGCTGCAAACAACACAGGGTAAAAAAAAAACAACAATTAGCTTTTTTTTTTGGCGAGGGCCTCTAGCTCTCTGGGCAGCTGACATAAAAAAAAACTTTTATCATCTCAAATATGGTTCACTTGTGCATAATGCATACTGTGATCCAAAGAGTTGCAATGAACCTCCCCTATAACCCGGTATCACAATTATATATTTATGCTTTAGGTATTTCACTAATAAGAAAAATTATACTTAAAAAAAGCAACAAGATGAAATATCACTTGTTTTATTTGGAAGTAAAAATGCGTTTTTTTAATTGTGTTATTAACCGTACAGTTACATACATTGTAATGCCCATTTTATTTTGTATACTGCATAATGGTTGTGCCTTTTAACTTTTAATGCGGCAGATTTTTTTATTTATTTATTTATCGTATAGCATTTTGGTCACTGGATTACATGTAAAAGCATTATGAGAAAATAATAATAATAAAATTGGCTAAAGATTTATTTATTTATGAAGGAATAATAAATAATAACGAATGAAAATAAGTTTATTCTTGACGTTTTAAAACTGGGGCTAATACAAAAGAGAAGTAACAGTTGTGAGAATTTAAAATCGTCATTGAAATGGCTCCACTCAGCTTTATGTCAAGGTACCTTGTGAGTACTTTGACAAACATAACTTTTAGTAGACCTACAAAGATTCCAATTCCTATGTCAATTTAGCTAGTTTAAGCTACCTGTAACATAAACTAGCAAAATTTACATTGGAATTGGAATCTTATTCCCTGGACGGTAGAGTTGCTTTTTTAATAATGATAATAGTAATCATTTATTTCGACCAACAAGGATCATACAAAAGTACCTAAGTATACAAATATAAGTAAGTATATCAAAAAAATCAAAAATAAAATTACAAGATATGAATAATGATACAAATTATAATTAAACAAATTAAATTACCTACACATGTTAGACATATGAAGCGCATTGCAGTGGCAGCAACGAGGCAGCCCCATCAGCACTCTAAATGCATTATTGTACTGCACTCGCAAGACGCAGTACTGTTTTTGCGTGTAGTTCAACCGCAGGCTACTCGTATAACAGCTTCTGTCAAAAATTTAATTTTTGGTACAAGCTTTTATTGCCGACTGTACTCTTCTTATACCATCATCAACTACTCATTGATACGATTCTAACGAGCCCAAACTCAACGGGGTTACGTCGGTTAAGTACTGAATTCCCATGGCCACCTTCTGTCTCCATCATCAGATCAGCTCGATGGTACCATAATATAGAATTTTCATCTAAACTATACTTATACCCAAAATTTCAGCTCAATCGGTCACCGGGAAGTGGGTCAAATTTAACTTGCAAGATTTGAATACAGACAGACAGACCGACAACGGGACAGGTGAAACTATTTGATGAGCGCTTTAGCTTAGTTGGTAGTGACCCTGCCTACGAAGCAAGAGGTCCCGGGTTCGAATCCCGGTGGGGGCATTTATTTGTGTGATGAGCACGAATATTTGTTCCTGAGTCATATGGATGTTTTCTATGTATTTAAGTATTTATTTATATATACAGGGAGGAACATTTCCTTGGACTAAGCTGAAAGGACAGTGATATATAAGTGACGTACAAACGATCTATTATAAATGTTAAGCTGGATTTAAAAGAAAAAAAAAAACATAAAAATCGAAATATTTTATCTTAGTGACAACCCTAATACTATACATAGTTATTATTTTCATTTGAAATTGACACATGTCACAAGTCACAAGAATCTTGCTGACTTCATTGAATCTGCTGGATAGGGTTGAAACATACAGTTTTTTTCACCAAAGTTTAACAAGTTGTATCTCGGTAACCGTTAGAAATATTAATATGGTTACTAGGTGAGAAGTAAAGCACTAAACCTGATCTATATCCCATTTGCTTAAAAGTCCATCGATCTGTTCCACCCAGTATAAGTATGTTTATCGTCGTCTAGTACCCATAGTACAAGCTTTGCTTAGTTTGGGACTAGGTCGATTTGGGTAAGATTGTCCCCTAATATTTATTTATTTATTTTTATTTATTTCTCATATGCTCTGAACGAAGTAATTTCTACTGCCGCTGAGCTTCGAGCGATACTGCCGGCAATCATATTTGCTCTAACCGCTAGCGCCCAGCGCTCCCTTTCGTTCGACGTTCGCACCGTCCTTGAGGTCAGAGGTAATCATTTGATGCAATTCGGCCATCTTAAATAATTTCAAGTAAGGGAGACTGGGGCTTGTTGTAACGGGGGTAACTTATTAATTAACTTCAGACTTATAACATGAGGCGTCGTGCAAACTTGACCAGTGTCAGTGTCCCAGCAGGCAACGTAATTAAAGGACGTGAACGCATGCTGCGATTCAGCCAAAAACATACAAAAAAAACCTTTGTTGAATTTTGGATACTAAGTTGAATTAATGTTTATTGCGTTAATCTTCTTAGAGTAATCATTTATTTATTTTGCTTTATAAGTATGTTTTTATTAGCTTTGTAAAGTTTATAGGTTTTCAGAATATTCCATAGGTTTATAAAACGAGCGAATGAGGCAAGCACTTACAAATGTACGGGGCAAGTTGTAAAAACTTACAACCCTAATTTGCTAAATTTTTTATCGTGTGACCAATAAATATTTAGTTTCCTATGTGCTGTGCAGATAAGAAATAGTACAATCTTATAATATTAGTATTTTCAGGATGAGTAATTAAAAAACAAAGACAAACACAAACAATGTGTATGAACTGGCCGCAAATGAGGTTCTGTTTATTTCTGTTCTATTTAAAAATAAATAAAATATTAGTCTAAAGACTAGAATTTTCAGTGTATCTCAAGTTACCCCGAGCCTGTTACATCTTGCCCCTAATGGGGGACCAGTTGTTACAAGTTTCTTTTTTCATTTAAATTGCTTTTACACCAAACAGGGTACTTTAATCTAATTGACATTTAGATTAAATAGTCAAATAGTTACGCAATAAATGTATACCTACACTTAAAATATCTATAATATGTAGAGATTTGAAATCATAAGGATTTTGCCAAGAAGTATTAGCCAGTCCCAGTCTAATACGTGAAAAAAAAACCATCTCGAATCCACTATAACTTTAAGTTTTTATCTTATTAAGAATGTTTTATGTGACTGTAAACAAATAATATAATCAATGCGCAAGTATCACCATCTCTTGAATATTTTTTTGTTTTGATTCTTTTCTGTGCTGCGTGAAAAACCACCTGAAAAAAGCGAAAACATTGTTAAAAATGTACAAAGGTGAGCTGTTCAACTAGCGCGCCAGTCTTTTTATATATTTTTCAAAATTTCGAATAACTCAATTGACAAAAAAGAACTAAATAATTGAACCTGCTCAAACGCCTCCCATACGAAATATTTTTTTCCCAAATTAAAACGGAGAACTTCGTTCGTCTCGCTCGCTCGTTCAACCAAGGTAAATCATTTTATAAAGGCCACATTTTTTTTTTTTTATATATATATTTATTGCGATCATGTTCACTACATTTGGTATGTTAGTGGTCTTTTGCTACTAACCAAAAAACCACTAACATACCAAATGTAATGAACGTGATACCCCGTTAGGGCATTGCAATTTTCTTACTAGCTAGGCAAGGGTGCAGCATATTCATTTCAAGAAGGGAAAGAAGTCATACAGCCTTCATGGAATGAAATCGCCAACCAGATAACAAGATAATGATGATTCACATTAAGCCCTGCACTTACCGTGTGCAGTGCAACCTACCGCACCGGAACCGGAATGAATGAAGTGTTCATCACAGTTACGTACATTTTGCCTTATAATTATGGACATTCGGTTGCTTTCGGAATTTTATCGAAAGATTAGGTTCTCAATACTACAATGGTGGCAAACAAGTATACGGTCTGCCTGGTGGTAAGAAGAATCGCAAGCGCCTTGCCGACATAATTAACTTACTTAATTTGGGTGGGTAATGGTTCATTTGCCGCTTTGCGTTGCGGCCAATAAAACGAATGATAAAACATCCCTTTCTGTCACACTTATTGAGATTTGTATACTACCACCGTTCGGTCGTGGTATTATTATTACCATAGCTTGTCCAAGTATTATCGGTCCATGTTGGAACCAATATTCCACTTCCATGTCCTCAACTTCAAGGATCAGGAAAGACAAGAGGATAGATTATTCTACCAACGAGGCTGCACCTCCGCTTCGCCTACTAGTTCATGATTAGTAGATAGTGGACGTAGACATGGAACGTGTCTTCTTAGATTAAACAATCGTATATAAGCGGTGGTTGAGTGGCGACCACCTACCGGACAGCGCAGCGAGTGTAGACCACCCACAAGGTATATTGATGAACCGGTAAAGGTCGGGAGGCCCCTGAACGCAGGTGGTGCAAGACCGGTCATTATGGCACTCTTTGGGAAGGCCTGTGTCCAGCAGTGGACGTCTTTCGGCTGATATGATGATGATGATGACGATGATAATAAAGGATGAATAAATGTATAGCTTACAGTAACACCGCGATAACGGGAAGTGTCATGATTCCCGTGAAGGCAAAGACGGCAGTGGTGAAACATTTCATGGTAGCAGCATACAGCGAAGAGTAGATGGGATCAAAGACCAGCGTACCAGCTGTCTCCATCAGGCTGATCAGGGAGTTGATCTTACCTGAATACAAAGAAAAAATAACACTCTGTGTCCTGTATTTGAAGCTATCTGTTACAAAGTTAATACGGCGGGTTGCACCAACTTAGGTACGATCCCAGACCAATCAACGTTAAGGGGCTACCCGAGGTTTCATCGATTTTGGACAAGTTTTGAATCGTATCTCCTACCTTTGCACTACAGATAGAATTATAAGTCAAACGGCTATCGGTTCTTCAATCTTTTATCTCCATTTTTGTCTACCGGATTTTGAAAGAAATGTATACTTCATTTTGTATGATTTTTTTAAACATTGTCTAAGAAAACACTTATTTCGTAGTTCTATTGACGTGTAAGATCTAACATATACGAAATCTACATATTATTGTTCGTCTTTGACGTCTCTTTGACGTGTCTAGGTATTCATTTTAAACTAATTAACACAAAAGTTATGGCCAGAAAACCAGTTTTTTGGCCTAAAATTGTTCAAATTTGTTGCCAAATATCTCGAAAACAATGAACTTTGAAGTAAATATGGTATACTATATTGCTTAAAGCTGTTGTTGTTAATATAATAAGCTACATAACATTAGACATTAGAAAACTAAGGGATTCAGATCGAACGTCATTGGCGTATGGGAGCCCCTAAATATGGCGCCCGGCAGCTGACATTCCATATCAACTTGTCAAACTTCCAATAAATTCAGTTTTTAAAGAACACCGCTTAGGATTACAGACAGTTTGGTGCATCTCACTCTTAATAGTCTAAATTGGCAACATCGATGGTCTTGACCTAAAACAATAGGGATGCGGACTAAGATTTTTTTATGATATCATGCGAACCAGTTTTTGGAGAGGAACAAATGTTTGTATGTGAGCAACTACAATTAAAGAACATAAATACCCTAAAATTTGAGAAAGATTGACGTCGCTGGCGGCAACGCAAAACGCTTCATACTGATAGACCACGTATGACGTCACTTGTACAAAGTAGTTGTATCGTTGTATGGAAAATCCGGTAAATTGTTGTTTCGGTCGCAAAATACTGCGTTTAAGTATATTATAGTTGTTATACAATTTTGTTTCTATAAAAGCGTAAGGATTCTATTGGTAGCTTTACTCTTGGACAATAAAAAAAAATGCATATATTTTCAAAGTTTTCACATATCTTTTCATGATTTTAATTATATTTTATAGTTTATACTTCATTACGATAATTTGATGGTTTACTATCCATTTAGGATCACTACGTTATCAATTTGAACATGAGGCATCATGCCTATTAATTGTCCCTTTGACCTGTGACCTGACCTGTGTTGGCTGTATAGGGTGGGTTGTTCCAAACCGTCTGTAATCGTAAGCGGTGTTCGTTAAAATCTGAATGTAATAAATGCCTTGAGGCATCTAGTCCGCCTTATGTACTTTTGTTTTGTTTTGTGTTATAAAGTTTTAATAAATAAAATGTATTGGAAGTCGGACATGTTTCCATGGAATGTCAGCTGCCGGCACCTTATTTAACGTTGATTGTAATCGTAAGTTGGTTCAACCCTCCTTGTATGATTTCCACCGAACGGGCCGGGCCGGGTCGCGTGGCGCCGCATCGCAACGGATGCGCGAGCACCCGGCGGCAGGCCCGGACAGAGCCTTTAAATTGTAAAATGCGCTATGGCGCGGTCCGGCCCGGCCCGTTCGGTGGGAATCGTACATTAGACTTGTAACATTTTATCCTTTAACCTTTGTGAAACGGCCCACAGGGTTTTTTATGTGAATTGGTTAATCTTTGTTCTTCAGTAAGATTTAGAGAACGATTCTGTCAAATTGCTGTGACGCTAGAAGACTGGCAAAGATACCATTTTCTCCTTATCTTTCTATTATTTTTCTCTTACTATTTAATAAATAGTTTTAGCTAGGGTTTGTCTTATGAACACAGCTACACTCAGAATGCATTATTTTGACCTGTAGAGGTGCCACGTAATCATATATATATATATATATAGAGAATTCGACTGTTAGTTACAAAATTAGTGTCTTATTTAATTATCATAAGTAGTCAAATAAAATAACATGTGAAAAAATTAAAGCGTACAACCTGAAGTATTTACAAGTATATTTCATTTTAGACCGACACATCTTAAATACTCACCTAATTCTTCGACAGGTACCAATTTTGACGCCATTGATCTCATCGCAGCATACGTAGGAGCATGCAGAATTTGTACGATGGGCACTGCAGTGATCAAAATATGTTACAACAAATTCAAAATCCATTCTCTGCTAAAGAATATAAAATACTTCGAACTTAAATTTTACCTAATTAAATAAAATTGAAAATTACTCATCCAGGGGATAAAACAAAGAATGTCCCAGCACAGTAAGCGCAAGACGGCGCGCGACTGGTCTCGCGGCAAGATACACTATCCTTGTCTTTCTAATTGGAACACTTAGAAAGAGACTGATAGTCTATCTCACTGCGACATAGCTCGCGCGCCGTTTTGTGGTAACCGCGCTGATCGCTGGTATGTATTGAATAGATGATACATGTACAAAGGCGAGCTTATCCCTGACCGGGATTTCTTCCAGCTAACCTTTAAAACCCAAGCCGAAAGCAAGGGCAATAAACGTCGTAATAATGGATAGTAATTTACAATTTTATTTGATTAGGTTAAATTTAAGTTAATAAACGTTTCGTTTCCGTTTGGAGCTGTCGGGCTACCACTCAGGCATATTCTTATTGAACTCTACATTTACACAGTAGCAATGAATTCACAATGGCAATGGCCGGCCTTATCTGGAGCAGCAACGGTGACCGATGGGCCCGTGAGTATTGCCTTGGTAACCTCGGGCAGGAAACAGTAGGGTCGACAGACCGCCAGATGGTCGGGTGATATTAAAAAGGCAGCAGGGCTGATCTGGACCAGGGTCGCTGCATTTACATCATTTTGGAAATTCATGGAAAAGGCAGTGGACGCAATTTTGCTGAAGAAGAGGCAGAGAGAAGAAGAATGAACTTACGCATGAACATTTGGAAGTCCCGCTGTACGAACACGATGAATATGCTTCCAGCGAGTTTACTAAGAGCAGCCAGAATGCAGAGGGAAGAATCGTCCCAGCGCAAGTACTTGCTGAACAGAGTGATTGCGAATAGAAATCCTGAAATAAATCCAAACCTTAGGCCGCTTCCACGTTTGTCGGTGCGAGCTCGGTGCGATATTATAGGCAGATTACTTAACTCCGTCATCGCTTGCGTGGCGTGCGGGAGCGGAGGTAGGACGATAAAGAAGATGCTCATGGAGAAGCAAGTGGTTGGAATTCCGCGCGGCTATTTGGTTGCAGATTTCGTTATGTGACAGTGCTTTCAAAACAACGTTGACTCTCCTTTCTTCCTCTTTCCCTTCTTTACACCAATCGGTATACATTTTTATTTTATTTTTTATCATACCACTTTTTGTATAAATCATCAATTATTTGTAGGTTTGTTTGTTGTTTTTGAGTTATATAAGTAAAATTACTATTTGTTTATGTATGTGTCTGTCGTTCCATATATATTTTCTACACCTATATTCTTCTGGGTTCTATTTTATCATAATATCAGTATTTTGTTAAATTGCGAGCAAAGCTACGCACTGAGTTCGAGCCTTTTTTACTTGCTGCAGTGCACACATTTTGTTTCTATGCATAAAAACTGATTGTTTTATGTTTTTATTTTAAGTTTTGTGTTTTTTGTATTTTTTTTCTTCTTGTTGCTTGTGTGTATGTAGTAAACAAATAAATGATTTATCCAAAACGGGCGCGGGCGACGCACAGGCGAGAAATGAGTCAAGCGGTCTACCTATAGTTCGATGTTCCATAGTGGAGTGAAGATCACAGTTACCTTCACTATACTGAGTAGACGCTTTAAAAAGAGTTAATCTTTTATTGCACGCGTTTTTTATTGTAGCCTGTGGGCGAATTATACGCAAAAATTGTATCATGCTCTTCGCGTTCAGTTCAACAACTCGTTCAGGGCGGTCATGGGACTGCTTCGCTACTGTAGCGCATCGGGCAAGGCGTGCTTCCACAGTACCATGCGCGTGCGCGCCGCGTCCTTGGTGCGGCGCGTACGAGCCAGTCCCAATGCCGTCCTGGCGATGATTGCAGACCGTGTTGACTGTCCCTACATCATGCACTGCTGTGACAGGCATGTTAAAACAGGAATGGGGTATATAAATATGTTTTTTACATTTACGTTACATGTAAAAGCTCACAAAGTAAACAAGAGCGTTTTAGATACAATTTTAGCGAGCATTCGAGCGAAACGACAGTAAATTTGCTTCGAGCTTTTGCCGAGCCGAGCTATTCAGGTATTGCTCCGCCGCCGTACCTCTTCGCCCACACCTCCAGCACAGCATTCACTAGAGCGTTCGTTAAAATCATCGTGAAAATGGTCGTAGCTATGTTTGGCACTATGCTTGGGCTGTGTTCGTTTTCAGATCGACAAATTTAAAAACGACGAAAACTCAAGTCTATCGGCAGTTCGGCACCTTTAACGTTCGGCTACAGCAGTTCACCGTTAAAATGTCATCTTGTTGTGATTGTTGTTGGCATTTTTTTGAGTTACAAAAACACTTCTAATCTTCTTCCGTGATTGCTTACCTAATGTATTTACGATGACGCTGTGCGTTGAATAAATGCTGTACTTAAGGGCATCCCAGTTTAGACGATATCTCAAAAATAAATAGGTTATCAGTTGTTCACCTGAAAAACGAAAAAACAAGTCAGATCAGGTCAGTAAGTAAATAAATATTGATAGATTGAAACTTTTTAAATAAATATGAGCAAATTAGAAAATTCGTTACACAGAATGAAACCAAATAACTAAAGACTCTTCCATGTTTGGCGGGGCGGCATCGGTATACGGTATTTTGCACCTTACCGATAGCTTACTTACTAATATACCACCCACATATCTTTACCATGTTTGGCGGGGCGACATCCCGGTATTTTATACTTTAACTATAGCTTACTAATGGCGTCTAGATTTCATTACTTCTCAGTATAGTGTTAGTATTACATTTGCGCACTTGTATTATATGGCGCGGATGCATCCGGTTCCATTTCTCACACCAATGAAAAGCACTCATTTAAATATCAGCGCGCAGGTAAGAATGTGTACTGACTTGACTGACAGTTATAAAGAAAGAAAGAAAGAAGACATTTATTCACTACACAAAAGACACACAGAGACAAAGGGAGTAGAAATACAATACAATTGACACATAATTTGTGTGTCTTCGTGGCAGTGAATCGGTCGCTGTCTCAGCGTTGTGCCGAGGTGTCAGACAGACACCTACAGCACCGTACGTGACCCGCGGAACGCAACACAACGTACTGCCGATACATACGTATACATAATAAATAAATAATCAATATAATTAATTTGTTAAATATGTAACACCAGCACAATGGGATGAGGAAACAATGTGAAAACGTGAAACGGTTGGGAAAATTAAAAAAAAAAATTGAAGAAAAATTAAATAAAGTGCTGGATGGGTTAGGGTTGGGAGTTTTGGAGCGTCAACAAATGGCCCCTAAGCTGGCGCCTAAAGGTATACTTGCTAGACGCTCCTCGGATAGGTGGGGGGAGATCATTCCAACACTTGGACGCCGCGAACCTAAAGCTACCTCGAAACGCCGCGGTCCGATGCTTTGGCACCAGAATCAACGCCTTACACCTACGCGCACTCTTGGGCCATAAAAGTCTACTCAGCAAATATGCTGGGACCTCAGATTGCACTATGCCAAAGAGAAGAGTCACTCTACTAATCCACAGCAGCCCGACAGAAACATTGCGTCAAAAATTCGAGATTTGAAAAGTTGCTCAGCTAGGCATTGCTCTTAATATTGCTCGTTTCAAGGTGGATTGTTTGTTTAGAATCGTCACGGTTCGTATTAGTTTAGTGCAGTTTCCTCAAAATCTTTTTGCTAAAAAAACATCGTGGAAGTAAAGTTTCGTAAAAATCGTTTGACAATGAGGCCTCCTATGTTACGTTGGATTTTATTCAAAAAAGGTTTAAAGTTGACCAACTCCCAAAACAAAACTCGGTACCACGTGGAGTCATGGAGTTCGATCGTCAAAAAAACTAGAAATTATTTCTTAACTAGCTGATGCCCGCGGCTTCGCCCGCGTGGTTATAGGAAAATATAACATATTGAATTTTCCCGTGGGAATTAGATGTTTTGCCGCTGGAAAAAGAAGCCTATGTCACTCTCCCGCTTCTAAACTATCTTCATACAAAAAAACACATCAATACGACGCTCCTTTGCGACGTGAAAGAAGGACAAACATACAAACACACACACTTTCGCATTTATAATATTAGTAAGGAAGTAAGGATAAGGATAAGGATTAGTACCGTTAATGCCAATCAGTCGACAAGCATTTTGGCATGCTTTACCACAGAGTGACAATGTTGGTGATCTTATTCGTGACGAAGCATTGATGCAAGATGTTTAACATTAAAATTATTGTACATAATGATTAATAAATACATATTTAGCTAAAATACAAGTTGTTTTATACTGACCTTCTTGTGCCAATATTATGCATTTAACTAAATCTACAGTAGTACTTGCTTTGAGGTATTATTCTACAAACAATAAGGTAGACTTATCTAAAAACAAGTAAGTATAGTTACTTGGTTTCACCAAGTGATTGATATGTCTGTTTTTGGCCAAGATTAGTTGCTTCTACCCCCCTCTCTATTGGTTCACCCATGATAGCAACCTTACTGGTACTCAAAGTCTCGAGGTTACTGATGACACTGACTTCTTACTGATACTGCACCAAGCCCGCACCAACAGATACGGAAGGGCCTTTATACATACATTCTTTGAGATTGCTATTTGCAAAAGAAAATTGAATTGAAATATGGAATCTGATTTTCCATTAAGATCAAGTAGCAGTTACGAATCTCTTCATTGAGTCATATGACATTGACGACCGCTTTAGCCTAGTTTGGTCTTGGTAGTGACCCTGCCTAGAAAGCAAGAGGGCCTGGTTTCGAACGCCGGTAATGGCATTTATTTGTGTGATTAGCACAAATATTTGTTCCTGAGTCATGGATGTTTTCTACGTATTTAAGTATTTATCTATCTACACTCAGAGGCAATGAAAACGGGTCACTTCCCATGGATTACTTTACAAAGTGACCCGTTTTCATTGCCTCTGAGTGTAATTCCCAATGTGAACTATTAAGGTACGCTACCTCAGAGGCAATGAAAACGGGTCACTTTGTAAAGTAATCCATGGGAAGTGACCCGTTTTCATTGCCTCTGAGTGTATTTAAGTAGGCAACATAGTACAAGCTTTGCTTAGTTTGGGACTAGGTCGATATGTGTAAATGGTCCGCAAATATTATATAATATATTTACCCAGACTTTTAAGTACACATACCGTGGTCGTATGCAAATACAAGCGCAATTACAATAAGCGTTAAAATAATCTTCATCCTGACATTTTCCGGTCGCTTTTTGAAGATCACTGCTACGGTTTCCTTCTGCAGAGTAATTAAATCTGCTATCGTCACTGATTTCTGAAACATGAATGCTATCAATAAAGATCGTAAAATTGTAAGTAACTAAGATTAAAAAAAAATAATATATATAAGTATTATGATAAACTCTAACTCAAAATAATCTTTATTCAAGTAGGCCTAGTAACAAACACTTACAAATCGTCAGTTACGAGTAGAAACAAAATCTTAAGCCATATTTTTAAGCAATTTATTAGGTAATTCAATTATTACTCCTCAAATATTTTAAATTGATATATACAGTAGGTGTCAAAGTAAATAATAATAATTTTGCAATAAGTAAGATCTTAAGATTAAGATCAAAATAAAATTAAAAAATATAATAAAAAAATAAACCAAAATGTTTCAAGAAATAAAATCTCATTAAAAAAAAACTAATTAAATCCAGTGTCATAATTTCCAAACGTAATAAATAAATAAAAATTCCAGTCACAATAAATTAAAACACATACCTTTTCTGTTTTTACAGTGTTGCTACTTAAAGTAAAGAAGCCGTATAAAAACGATGCTAAATTCACAGAAGCAGCTATAGAAAATACTCCATAATATCCAGTATACTTTAATAATAAACCGCTCAGTGACATTCCAATAGGGACTCCCGCGGTCAGGCACACAGTTACAAGCCCCAATCGAAACGTTCTTGATTCTAGAGTTGTAATATCACAAACATAACTGAATGCACCCAACAGCAGCAACAACCAACTGCCTGTAATTGCAGGTAGCAACGATTCCAAAACCATAGTGATTTCAACAGAAACGGCGTAGAAGAAAATCGTACTCAAGATGTTGCAGATGTTAACCAAAATTTCCCCGAAGATTGGTAACAAAAGGCAAAGTTTTCGGTTTCCCGTCCTGTCACTCCATGCGCCCATAAAAATGAGCAGAATTATTGGTATAACCGTGTGTATTATAGTTCGCCAAGCCTCAATAGCAGATATTTTTTTTTGTATTTCCACTTCATACTCAGTTGAATTCATTCTTCTGTCAATAAGGGCATCGCATATTTCATCACCATACATTTTGGAAACACGGCACGCTTTATCTAAGTTGAGATTTTGAATGGCAATTTTTGATAGCATTGAAGCTAGAATTCCTCCAAAAAGCACTGGTTCAACGGTAATATTTGATTTGAAGTAACATATTTTCTCGTAAACTGTTGCATTTTTAATTTTGATTACGCTGTCATCTTTAAGGGGTACCGCTTCCACGTCGTCATGTTTTTCTTTTAAGACACTCATCTGGCAGTACCTTCCTTTTCAAATGTTTTTTAAGTACTACTTCAACAACTGCATTTGTGAACCAGCTGGAATGATTGTATTATACGGAGTGTTTAGTTTTAGCATGCAGAACTGTAACAGCATTATTATATTACATATTTTGTAAATTAAATATATAATTATGACTCTTACTTTAAACTCATTACAAATAGAATGCACTTTAGACTTAAACAACTGTGGAAGTGTGACCGTAAAAAAAGAAACACCTACACAGTAACTCAGAACATGCTGTATTGTAGCAAAAATCGTGCACAATAACTATTTAGTACCACATGCTGAATATTTGAACAGCTGCTAATTTAATTTCTTTTCATTCCATTTATTCAGGAAAACAATGTGCATTGTGCTAGAAATTTTCACATAAATTATGATAAGTAGTAAGTATTCAATTACAACAATAATATAAAAAACAACAAAATGAAATCATACTAAGAAATGTCACTACTAAAAACAGTAAATAACTATTCTTCCAAATGAATTACCTAATTATATCTTTTTATCATTTATAAATTCGGTGACAGAGTAATTAGATTTGTGTAAGAGCAACCTTTTGAGTCTAAAATAATGACAAGGTGGACGCTGCAACAAAAAAGACCGAAGGGCAGACTAAGAAACGTTAGATGGATTGTGTGGAAGAAGATCTCAGGAAGATGGGGAAATTTACCAACTGGAAGAAGGCACCGTGACATCTGGAGTAAGACTGTGGAGGAGGCCAAGACCCACAAAGGGTTGTAGCGCCAACGCAAGTAAGTAAGTTATAGAAATGTGCTAGTGGTCCCGCTAGAAGATCAATATTTTCTTAATGATCGTGATTGGTATCTCATCAAGCCCAACTGACGACTTGGGTTTCATTATTCTTTCAACTTCAAGAGGAGTCACACTATCAAATATGCGATGCAAATGATGCAAATGAGAATATGCATGTTTTTGTTGAATGTTTAGGCACCTTATCATCCATAATGATAGAAAATAGTGATGTGCAAGCAATGTACACTCCAGGTGATTTTAATTCCCATCCAAATGAACCCTTTTATAGGGAATTAATAAGTTTCTGTAATGAACAGCAGTGGATATGTGCGGATGTGGAGTTAATGTGCCTTAACTCTGATACCTATACTTATATTAGCGACGCTCATGGGTCTAGAAGGTGGTTAGACCACTGTGTGGTGACAAAATGTGCTTATAGTACAATTAGAAAAGTGCACATCAAGTATGACGTCATATGGTCTGACCATTTTCCTGTGATTCTTGAGTGTAATATGGACCTGTTGAAACCCGTGCCTAAGGTAAAGCTTAATAAGTCTTAGAATAGGGTGGCATGGGGAGTTAGGGAAAATGATCATAGCGTCTAAAACGTATTGACTTCCCACCTGAACTTCAGGGCTGTTGTGACGGGAACTGCAGTGATCGGAATCACCATGCCATCCTGGACAAAATGTACGATGACGTCATATCCACCCTTACTGATGCTGCGGTAAGTACTTACCGCGAAAAGAGGCGCAGAAATGGTGGATATGTTGCAGGGTGGAACAAGCATGTTGCTGGGCCACACAGGGAGGCTAGGCTGCACTTCATGAATTGGGTGAGTGTGGGTAAACCGCGTCAAGGTAGGTTATTTGAGTTTATGAACAGTAGTAGGAAGAAGTTCAAGGCCAAATTAAAGTGGTGCCAAGACCGGGAGGACCAGTTAAAAATGGATAGGCTTGCTCTCGCTCATAGCGGCAACAAGTTTAATGTATTTTGGAAACAGACGAAAAACATGAATGTGGGGCCTGGCCTGCCGGAGAGTGTAGGAGCAAAAAGTGGCCACAAAGAAATTGCAGAATTATTTAGACTGCAGTTCACTGTTGAGTCTCTGCTGCCACTGGTACCACCGCGTCATACAAATGAAGTGCATGCATCGACACACCTCGCAAGATGTGGTTTTCTACGAAAATGACTGCAAATGTTATAAATGAAATGCAAAGAGGCACGATGGCCTCAGTAAATCACCGGGGCACGATGGCCTCAGTATTGAGCATTTCAAGTATGCGGGAGTGCATTTGCCTAGAGTGCTTTCAATGTTCTTGAATTTATGTGTTACTCATGCTTACTTGCCTAGGGCATTAATGAAGACCATAGTCGTACCAGTTGTCAAAAATAAAACAGGGGATCTGTCGGACAAGGCTAATTATAGGCCGATCTCGCTTGCCACAACCACCGTCAAGATACTCGACACTCGACAGTATGCTCAATGCCACACTTGATGAGTACATTTAACTCCACGACGCCCAGTTCGGTTTTAGAACTGGATTGTCAACAGAAAGTGCCATTCTGTGCTTGAAGCATGCTGTCGCGTATTATACGGACAGAAAAACTCCAGTCTATGCCTGCTTCCTGGACCTGTCAAAGGCATTTGACAGAGTTAACTACGAGCTTCTTTGGCGGAAACTGAGGGAAGCAGGTATACCTGATGAGTGTGTAGGTATTCTGGAGTACTGGTACCATAACCAAAGTAATCAGGTGAAGTGGGCTGAAGCTTTTTCAGACGAATATAGGATGCAATGTGGAGTGAGACAGGGGGGCCTAACGTCCCCGAGGCTGTTTAACTGGTATATGAATGACCTGATAGCAGGACTCAGTGGCATGCATGCGGGTTGCTATATTGAAAAAACGTGTGTTAACAATATTAGCTATGCCGATGACATGGTGCTGCTGAGTCCATCTATCGGGGCTCTTAGGCAGTTGGTGGCCAGGTGTGAAGAGTATGCCACTACTCATGGGCTTGTGTACAACTCCATCAAGAGTGAAGTGATGGTCTTTAAGGCAGGAAGAATTAAGCCTTATTTTATCCCGCCAGTAACTCTTGGTGGAGAGGTATTAAGGGTAGTGGACTCGTTTAAATACTTGGGTCACATACTCTCGAGTGACTTGTGTGATGACGGTGACATGGAGAGGGAGCGGAGGGCGTTATCAGTGAGGAGTAATATGTTAGCCCGCAGGTTCGCGAGATGCTCTGCTGAGGTAAAAGTGACGCTATTTAAAGCATATTGCCAATCATTTAACTCAAGCAGCCTGTGGTTTCGATATACGAAACGAGCTTATAACGCACTTCGCATACAGTACAATAACGCCTTCAGAATGCTGTTGAGACTTCCTAGGTGGTGCAGTGCCTCAGGAATGTTCGCGGACGCTCACATTAACGGGTTCCACGCGATCATAAGGAAAAAAATTGCATCGTTGATGGACCGTGTCAGGGGGAGTCAAAACAGCATTTTGATGGTGATAGATAGCGGATAGGTACAACAGTCCCATCCTCACACACACCACAGTCCTCTGTGGGTGGCACAGATCAGGACATTAGTAAGATATATAAAATAGCCGTGATCTGTGTCACACCGCGTTTTGAATTTTGATTTGTTTTGATTTGCTGTTTGAATTTTAATTTAATTTTATCTTTTTATTAATGTGTAACTAACATAGACATAAGTTCCTACTGTAACTAACCCGATATGGATATTAATCTGAAATAAAGTAATTGAAAATTGAATTGAATTGAAATACCATATCCTCACGGATTCCTTCTGCTGTGTCTTGTGCTTGTAGTTTTTGATCATGTGCCGCATCACTTGATACCCTTCTTTAGCTGTGGTTAAAGATTATAGAAAACACCCTGGCTTGATCTCGTAGTTATTTTATAATTGTATCCTGTTTTCGACACAAGATTATTCTAAGCTTTTCACCGCGTTTTGTTCCTACCTTTTTACAACCTTCCAAATAGCTTAAGTTGAATTGGCAGCCCGATTTATATCACATTCATCTGCGTTATTTTAGCGTTTCTAATTACACGTCTATATGTTGATATATATCTCTTACGATATCTTTCACGTGATTCGTCACAGTTGTTGTTATTTATTAATAAAAAACAATATACCTATATTGAATACGTCAATGACCTTGCAGTGTTTGAATCCAAGGTACACACATACTGCGTGATTGGTATTGTTGAACCAGCTGTGTTAGCTCTCGTATAAATGTGGATTTATTTAGACGGGGCGGTCTGTACGTGATAATGACGTTTTATTTCATAACTTGACAGGTTACTATTTCACCGGTTATGCATTCGAAACTTGTGGTATTTACAGGATTTCTATAGAAGTGGGCACCTATCGTGGACTTATAAAATGATGCCACACCCTTCCTTGTTTGTCCAGAGCTCTGTGTACATGTCGTAGTTTTTTCAGTTTGCAGTTTTCTGATCGGCTTCAGTGATCGCTATAGCGTGTATGATATGCTGGCTGCTTGATACTGTATATTCGATTTGCGAAAAGTTTTCGATTATGGATCTTATGCTAAAATGGAGTATGATAAGCTCCACACAAAGAAAATAAATAAATATTATGGGACAATACTACACAAATCGACCTAGCCCCATAAAAAGCTCAATAAGGCGTTTGTTATTGTTCATCACACTTATAATATATTATGCTCTTTCCGGGATTCGAACCCAGAACCTTCAGCTTCGTATAGGCAGCGAGCTTCACTACCCACTAGGCCAACCAGTCGTCAGTTTAAAGATTTAGGTACCTACAAATACTAAAAGAGTATAATTATAATTATTTTATGCAATTTAAATAATTTGGCGCTATTTTAGTTCTTTTATAGGAATCGGTTTATTAATAACAGGAAGTTAGTCTTTGAATCATTGATAATCCACGAATAAAAAATGTTCCTTAATTTTAATATTTAAATTGTATTAAATAAAAATTAAATGGATATATCGCGGGGTAACCGGGGCGCTGTTCGTAGCAAATTAAGGATTTTTTTTAAGTATATTGCATAATTTGTAAGCTTAAATAGACTGATTATTATTGTTGATCTTGTGCCTTGCAACGCCATCTATTGACAGTGTTCAGAAACGTCAAGCGATTTGCTTGGGTGCGGTCGGCGCAGAACTAGTAACGGTTAAGTTGGCCAACCTGATTGTCAAAAGTGACAGTTGACCAACGTGACGACAGAAAAGTAGGTGGGGTAGAACGAAGGAGGGCGCCGTTGGCGGCCATGCCTGGCATTCTGAATAGAGCGTTAAATCGTGACGGACGTCATACTAGTTCTGCGACGAACACACCGCGTTTCTAAACTTAAATAGTTTAATCCAATTACATCGTTATAATCGTTTAAGTTTTTGCTGTAGTCGTGATTGTTGATTGGAAATACATACCTGAACTACATTTACCGCGTCTTATTTCGTGGTTACCGCCATGCACGAACATGGGGACGATGTACCCCCAGAAAAGGATCCTACAGATATATAATGAGAATATTACATTAAAGTGGATTTAAATTTAATTTATTAAAATTATAAAAAAGAACAAGTATAGGTACAATACACAATAGTGCCGTCTTTCAGATAACATAGAATACCACAAGTCCCGAGTGCATAACCTGTGAAATAGTAACCCGTCAAGGTATGAAATCAAACATTATTATCACGTATACGAGAGCACTGCAGTCACAGGTCAACAATACCAATTTACCATCTAACAATAACACTTATGATAAAATAACTATTAACTACTTACTTCCAACAATCCTAAATAACCTGCCCAAGAACCTCTTACAGAAGCTTACCGGTACCATTATTAGTCATGACAAATGTAAGAAGTTACTTAAAAATACGACTTAATCTTGATGAATAAGTGTAAGTAATTGTAGTCAATAATGCAATTTATTATAACTAATTTAAGGAATGCGAGATGAACCGCACGATCTCGCCAACTATTGCCTAAATCTTCTAGGTTTTAAATAGTGGATTTACATGCAACACTGTAACTGATACTAAAAATAGTATTTAAATCAATAAAGAAAAAATTGGCTTCTCACTTGCTTCTGTACGAGCACTGCGTGCTTACATTTTGATTTAATACCAAATACAAAATACACAAATGTTTCAAACCAGCATGATTACCAAACCATTATCTAAAAATGTTACAGACACTGCATGCCACAAAGTAAATCAAATACATTTTTCTGTGCCAAGGCTAGGCCTGTCTCGTAGGCGCTAATACAAAAAAGATACTAACCGTGGAATAGGTATTTTATTTTGTGAGTAGCGATTTTGTGAGCTATGACCGTGGATCGCAGAATGTATAGTTGCCGCACACTTAGCACTTAACTGTCCCTATACAACTAGTATAGGCAACTGGTAAAGGTTGCGGGAGTCCGCTGGATGCGGGTGGCGCGGGACCGGTCACTTTGGCACTCTTTGGGGGAGGCCTATGTCCAGCAGTGGACGTCTTTCGGCTGATATGATGATGACGATAAAACTAGTAGGTTGAGTGCTTGCGACTTTTCGTGTGCATGACTTTCAGTAGCGAGCGCTGTGCTCTCTGAAGGATTATCATGAAGGAGCTGGCTGCTTTCCCAAGCAGGAAGGCAGAAGGTTATTATTGCTTGACCGAACGCTAAATAATCAGATTTCAGGTGGCCTTTATCCACGGTTTGCTGTAGCTATAATATGCTCCTTGAAGGAGAGTATCTTACGAGTATCAAGTATCACCCCTAAATACTTGATTGAAGGCGGTCTCCGCTGATTGTACAATAAACATCTCGACAGGAATCTGAAGTCAATGAGCAAGAGGGTGGAATTTTAATTTCAATTTCAGCCAGAGATGAAGGAGCGGAAGCAGCAGTATTGTGAAAGCACAAAAACTTTGTCTTTTGTACAGTTAATGATAGTAGGATATCCTGTAACCATTTTGCTATCGAAGAAATACCTTTTTCCGCGGTATAAACGCAATGTCGTAGCAAGTTTTAATGAGGCCAGATCATTCATATAAAGGAGGAATAGTGTGGGTTTCCAAAATACTGCCTTGGGACACACCAAAAGTGACTTTTCTTCTTCAGACATATAACTTTGTACCCACTTTAGTGGAAGACCACGAATGCCTGAAAGTTCCAGTTTTGGAATGGGAATAGAAATAGTTTGGACTTTGAATTACCAACAATTTCTCAAATTAAGAAACTAGTTTCTATGATATGATTTATTGAAATTATAAGCCTGTTGCGTCGAGAGTGAAACTGACGAAAATACTGTAGGACACTATTTAATGCTTCGCTGTCTTTCGGTATAGCCCTCCGAATCAATAAACTTAAGTGGCAGTGGGCAGCAAATTGCACGTAGACTCGATGGCCGTTGGGACGGAAAGGTTTTCGAGTGGCGACCACGTAATACCGGAAGGCGCAGCGTGGATAGGCCGCCCACAAGGTGGATTGATGACCTGGTAAAGGTCGCGGGAGTCCGCTGGATGCGGGTGGCGCAGGACCAGTCATTGTCGCACTCTTTGGGGGAGGCCTATATTCAGCAGTGGACGTCTTTCGGTTGATATGATGGTGATGATTTAATGCTTCAATTACTCCTTGACCTTAATTTGGAATCATAATGCTTGCATCTACATTTTCATCTTTTGATTTGTTCTTAATTTCCTTTCGAAGATCCTTTTTATGTTGGACGAAGAACCATCTGAAAATAATGAATAGTATAACTTAAAATATTCGGTTTCCTATGGTGTGTTGAAACGATTAAGAGACAAAAAAGTGAACTATATAATGAAAGGGGTTTTGTGAGCAGCTGCTTTGAAGGATGTTTTTTATTTGCAAATAAAAGTACAGTACTGTTTTTGATCAATCAATCAATCAATCAATCATATATTTATTTGCATAAATAAGGGTATAATTAGGTTTTACAATTTAATATGTCCTCCTTATTTTACCATAAACTGGTGTACAAATATTTAAAAGTCAAATGCGCCTTAATTACATATGTCAAGTGTGTAGAATAATTTAAATTTATACAATCACAAACACATTAGTCAAAAGTTCATAATATCTTAAATAAAATAATAATAACACTTTTTAATAATTATATAGTACCTCAAAAACTTGCACATATTATTCATTCATTAGTCTTGTTTACATAATCATTCTTATAAATTACAGTTACTCAGAAATTCATCAACAGAATAAAAGCTATTTTCTAGTAAATAATTAAACAAATTCCTCTTAAATAATTGATTGATTGTAAGTAATATCGACATTATCGTGTTCATTTTTTTTTTATTAGCATGTTCGGATCTCTGAACTATTTTATTCTTCGTACCGTAAAATGGGGTGAGTAGGGGCAACATTCAAACCTCGATAACATTTTATTTTTATATATGCAAACTGAATGGTGTATATAATAAGTGTTCCGGACGTTTGTATTTTAGTTTTTATTTCATTTTGGGTATTTGCATTTCATAACTTTGACGATAAACCGGAAATCCCACTTCACCCTGTAGTCCCTCGTATTTGGGGTGAGATGGGATTTCATACATAGGTGGATGGTGATTTGATTTTGGAAGATTGTTGGATCGATTTTTTTATTACTATAGGGTAGCTCTATTTTAAATTGGAATACATTATTTTTGTAGCAGTAGCCTTAAAATCCCATCTCACCCCCCTTTCATCACTTCTCTCCCCGCGAACCCTACTCACCCCATTTTACTATAGTGAACGTTCTATTCGGGTCTATTCCCACTCGTGAGACCGTTGCATCTTTATTATAATCCGCTTTGTTTCACTGTCGTGTTATTCCCAGAATTGTAGTTTCCCCTGTTGCAAGTTTTACCAACCTTAGCACGCATTTAATCTATTTCTATGGATTTCGGCTGAGGCATGATCAATTTTGGTTATTTAAAATCCTAACCCTCCCTAATGGGTTTTACACTACCTGTAGGTCGACCGCTCAACTCAGTTATTATTTTTGTTATTATATTATATAGGTACCCCTGCACCCGCGCGCTGCGTAGGTGAGGACTGAGTTAAACGGTCTAAAAAGCTCTACCTAAAAAGTTCACAGGTTCTTAGAAAAAATAATCGAAGATATAAAAATTCTGCAAAACAATGCATTCGGGGGGGACAACAGCAACAACAACATGTGGGTAGGATAATTATTTTTTCACGCCACTGCTCGGAAATGTGGCAAAATATGGTCAGAAAACAGGCTTCAAAGCTGGAACTATGAGTCCAACAATGTTTGTTTGTACAGCGATTCGCTCAATCACAGTTCCCCCCGCCCCCGCCCCCGCCCCGCTCGCGTGTTTCATCTTTAATTAGGTACCAAATTTTGACTTATAATTATAATAATTTGCAATTTTCTCGCAGTAGGCGTGAAAAACACTTTTTAATGTCTCGGCCAAAAGTGCAATAGATGGACTCGTCTCCTTTGAGGTCCTCACCTAGCGGCTCGGACCTCGAACCCACTAGCCTTTACAACAATGTACTATTGAGGACAGTGTGAGAATGAATAATAGGGATGATGACTAAGATTTTATTGTGACGTCATTCGAACCAGTTTTTGGAGAGGAACAAATGTTTGTATGGGAGCAACTACAATTAAATAACATGAATACCTAAAAATTTGAGATAAAGTTTGACCTCGCTGGCGGCAGCGCGAAACGCTTCATACTGTGTGTCTATACAAGTGTGACGTCACATTTGTATATTTGTTCTAATCGTAGTATGGAAAATCAGGTAAATTGTTGTTTCGGTCGCGAAATACTGCGTTTAAGTACATAGTTGTCATACAATTTTGTTTCTAGAAAAGCGCAAGGATTCTATTGGTAGCTTTTAATTTACTCTTGGACAATAAATAAATGCATATTTTTCTAAACTTTCAAGGTTCATATCTTTTTATGATTTTAATTATATTTTATAATTTATACTTTATTACGATAGTTTGATGGTTTACTATCCATTTAGCATCACTACGTTTTATCTACTTCTATAGGTACAATGATTATTTTATTTTATACATTTGACAAGGTAACTACGCAGCTTTTTACCAAGAGGCGTTTCCGGAGTCACCTGTCGCCGTAGTAATTACTGACCCTCGGCACATCAAACTTGCCCGCCGACATCGACCTGGTTTCACAAACATCATTACGGTGTAATTGCAATTGGGTGTGCTCATGACTGCCATGATTATTTAATACTAATAAATATTTATGCTTAAGGCTCACCGGTAGAATATTACAAATTTTGAACAAATTTCTATAATCTTTTTTATTCTTATCTTTAGTTTTATTATTAACTAACAGTTTTAGGAATCTTACTTGCATACATTCTAATTTGTTTATGTTAGTTTTAGTCGTTAATGCATAGCAGTCAAGAGCATAACCAATTATTGATTCAACTAGGGATACATATAAATACTTTAGGATATGTAAAGGCACTTTAAATCTTAAGTAATAAAATTTCCCTAATAATACTCTGAGTTTGCTATAAATAAAATCGACATGATGCGTCCAAGAAAAGTGTTCATCTACTTTGACGCCTAGATACGTAACACGATGGGGTTGCAGCGGCAGTCTAACATATCATTATGCATTTGATTAGTTATCTATTGGCGTTAGCGCTTGTCGATTGTTACCTTGTCTACGGCCCCTGGTGACGTGCGTGGATACTTACACAAAAACAAGAATGGGCAGTAGAGTCAGCACAG
Organism: Epinotia ramella; assembly: GCA_947578815.1. Lineage (NCBI taxonomy): Eukaryota > Metazoa > Arthropoda > Insecta > Lepidoptera > Tortricidae > Epinotia > Epinotia ramella. Next base: position 2,843,158 of record OX388207.1, read on the forward strand.
AACTGACGTAGTATATAACCCCAACGTCAACAGCGATCGTCTCTCGGTAGATCCAGGAGTAAATCGGTCCAAACACCATGGATGACAGTATCTCCGTGAGATTGAAAACTGAAGTCATTTTACCTGTAATTTTGAGGTTAAATGATAGTAGTAATAATAATTCGAAATGTATACTACATTTGTAAAGACACAATAAAAGTAGCTAAGATACTACAACTCAACAGACAAGACTTATTATAAAAACCGGCCAAGTGCGTGTCGGGCCACGCGCAGTGTAGGGTTCCGTAGTTACCTGTCTGTCTAAGTTACATCGACGTGCGGTGCGGTTGCGTCGGCCGAATTTGTACGAAATCGGCCTTTCCAAGTACACATTCAGTTGGTCGACTATTACTCGGTAACTACTTGTCCGTGATTAGGGTTTTAAAGCGAAAAATGGTTATAGAAAACTCATAATATTTTTGAACGAGCTATCCAACGATACCCCACACCATGGGTTTAAAGAGAAAAGAAAATTACATCCCCGCTTTAGGTGTAGGGAAAAATATTTTTCAAGATTTTATTATACTGTTTTGTCGGCGTGATTGATTTATATACCCTTGCCGAATTTCAGTTTTCTAGTAGTAATGGTTACTGAGCTAAGCTGAAGACGGACAGACGGACAGACAGACAGACGGACGGACATGGCGAAACTATAAGGGTTCCTTTTTGACTACGGAACCCTAAAAAGCAGCACTCGAATCGGTTCATCCTTTCGGGAGGTGCAATGCCACAAACGATACACAAATACATAGGTATCGGTTTTGACGACCAGTTAGCCTAGTGGGTAGTGACGCTGCCTACGAAGCTGAAGGTCCTGGGTTCAAATCCCGGTAAGGGCAAATATTTGTGCGATGAGCATGAATATTTGTCTCTGTGTCTTGGATGTTTTCGATGTATTTCAAGTATTCATATCTATTATATACACTCAGAGGCAATGAAAACGGGTCACTTCCCATGGATTACTTTACAAAGTGACCCGTTTTCATTGCCTCTGAGGTAGCGTACCTTAATAGTTCACATTGGGAATTACACTCAGAGGCAATGAAAACGGGTCACTTTGTAAAGTAATCCATGGGAAGTGACCCGTTTTCATTGCCTCTGAGTGTATATCGTCGTCTAGACTCATCACACAAGCCTTATTGAGCTTCAATACTATGGGATTAGTTAGATTTGTGTAAGATTGTCCGTGATTGTGTGTGATTTGTGATTGATTGTTGTGTTGATTTGTGTGTTGTGATTTGTGAAAAGGCGTGTTAAAAAACGTTTTTTAACACGCCTTTTTTAGGTAAGATATATAGATATATCGAAATTTGGGTGAAAGAGTGTCTGTCGGGTGCATGGTGGATGGGTTGTGTGGTACCTGTCGGTCCGACATAAATGTACAGATTAAAAAGACTTCCTGCGTCCACCCCAAGTAAATGGCATAAGCGGAAACGAACGGTGAGTGTCGGTCGGGACGAATTATGCTAAATTTGTGCTTCCTTGTCCAGCTTGTAACAGATAAAAAAATTAACTTACCCAATTCATCACTTGTGACTAGCTTGGATGAGATAGATCTCAACGCGGTGAAAGATGTGGCGTTGAATGTCTCTATGACCACCGCTGAAAACAAACATTTTGAGATATCTAATTGTGACGCGCCCATGTCCTAGGGATAACCCAAACTTTCACGTTTCTGTATTTCAATAACAAAATAACGGAAGCATGAAACATAACAATACTAAGTCACTTCTGCATTTGGCGGTGCGGAGTCGGTGCGGCATCAGTAAAACTGTTAGCTGTCAGTACAGATTACTTACGGCGCGCCGCTCACTTGATTTCAGATTTAAAAAAAGATAGCCTAAATTGCTTCCAATTTTTCTTTATCAAGGAAGTCCATACTTCGCTTGGCAACCACAGTTGCCACCATCAGTTGAGGGGTGCGCGAAATTTGCAACTGTGGTTGCCACAAGCAAGTGAGTGGTTAAATGAGTGTTTCCTAATTGGCACGGGATGCGCGGAAGAGAGCCGGTACGAATGCGGCAGTGAATGCGTGTCGCGTCGCGTCCGTGCAATATACCTACCTAATACTACTGCGCAAATTTAATACTGACTGTATATCGACAAGTAAGGAAATTTGGATGGAATCAGTAGAAGCTCTAATATATTCCTTAATCTCTTAGAATAACATACCAAGGTACATGTCAAATGATGTAGTGGCCCGGGCAATGGCGATGGCACCGGCCAACCTGCTGCAATTGGAGATGATGCCTAGGACGGAGTCATGCCACTTTAGGTAGCGGCTGAATAGAGTTATTGAGATCAGGGCACCTGAAATCATTGTACAAAATATATGGAAAATGGTCCAACTTTACACCGTTCTGTGCCTGCGCATGTACTTAACTGGTCGATAAAATTATACTAAAATTGCTTAAAATTATTTCTGTTCTTGACGGTAAAAAACTGACCTTAAAATTGACCTTGCACTACGCTTTATGGGCCCTGCTAATAAGCCGCAGTCTGGACGCTAGATCTAGGTCGCCATAAATTCAATAAAATTTATGACAAATGAAAATAAAAAAAGTTTATTGTAGAAAAGAAACACCATAGGATGCATATCACGAACCTGCGTTCTGAGGAGTAATTACGTTAAACGCGCGTTAGGACCGTTTAACTGTCATTTTCCATATGAAAATTGACATTTAGATCTACCTAACGTACGTCCAATGCGTTACGTGATCGACCTCCTGACATTCCGTATACAAAAAAATGTTTTTATTATGAATTGCCGCTTGTCGTCCCACCACCCACTGACCCGAACGCGGCCTTAAACCAATTTTATTCCAATAGCTAACCCAAAATATGTTACGAACCGCATTCGTCGTTATGAACTTGATATTCGAAGTGTTAATGATTGAAATTAACACTTGTAATTTTTTTGTTATATTCGGTCGTATCGGGCTATTTATTTGCTCAGAGCTGATTCGTTTTACATGATGGTAGCCAATAAGCCTATGGGCTATCTTATGATAAACAGACACCGTAGCCCATACACGCTGTGACTACTAGGAGTTTTTATCGGAGAAGGTACACAATGATGTGTTTGTTACCTGTTGCGTTACACGAAGCTACAGGCACAGAATAAATAATAACTACGTACAGAAGGTAACAAATCCCCTGTTTAGGTACGCCGAACGAGCCTAAACGTGGCCATCCCTGTCTTTCGCATGCAACGCGCTGCTGATGGGGAAAATTATTTAACGCATCCCGCTTGGCGCGGGAATCAGGACTGGTATGACGGACTCCCGGGAAACGCCTGGGGCGATAACGCCATGGCAACGCGGTCTCACCCGCCCGGTCGTCAATATAAGTTAGTGAACGACGGCGTCGCATGGCGAATGTTTCCGTCTTGTCATTTAAATGTCAAAAAAGTTTAATGAATAAGGTACAACGATCAAATCATCTCATCCCGAGTGGTGTTCTACTTATCGCTACACACATTGACGGAAAGCATGTATTAAAATTATTCTTATTTGAGTACCTAGTTTAAGCGGCTTATAATCAACAACAAATTATAAATTAGTGTAACAATTGAAACATAAGTATAAAGCCAATATTTTGTTTAATTAAATAAATGTGACGTATCGGGGTAAGATTATCTTGTCCGTCGCATTAGGCGTGAGGCGTCAGGTTACAGGTCAGGTGAGAGGTGGGTTGACCAGTGAGGTGATTTCTTGAGACGCCGTCGCGAAATATATCATTGTTTTAGTGAATTTCACTCCTGGACTACCATCTAAAACCCCGTGTTCTACGCGCTGCCATTTGGAGGAGCCACAGTACTTGCTGCTCTGTTGCTTCCCGCGCGGCTGAGCGTCTCTTATCTCACTCGCACCGTGCAAATTAGAAAGAGGAGGGTAGATCTTTCTCAACTAGCGTCGCGGCGATTGATTGTGCTAGCCCCGCAGGAACGCGGAAGCAACACTTCCGCGACTCGGCCAGGTAACATGTACTCCCTGTGGCCGATACCGGTATGTACTAAGGAGCGGCACTACCAAATCACGGAGTGAGCCTCCCCTGCGGTTACAATTGTTCAGATCTCAACTGGTAACACACACACACACACACACATTATTTAGGGTTCCGTAGTCAACAAGGAACCCTTATAGTTTCGCCATGTACGGCTTAGCTCAGTGACCCTTACTACTAGAAAGCTGTAATTCGGCATGGGTATATAAATAAATCACGCCTACAAAATGGTAGGATAAAAATTTGAAAAAAAAAATCATTTTTTTAGGGTTACTCCCTTACCCGTAAAGTCGGGATCTATTTTTTTTCTCGTTATTCCATGGTGTGGCGTATCGTTGGATAGCTTGTTCAAAAAAAAATAGTTTTTATAAAACAGTTTTCAACTTGCTTTAAAGCTGGCTGGGGCTTGGCTTTATTTTTGTTAGAGTCATGTGTCCCCCCCCCCTGCCGGCTAAATGGCTGCTACTGGGAATGTGAAAATAATCGTAGCAGTCATACATATTATAATGAATTTAAAAATAAAACCATCACGGCTAAGTAGACATAAGTTAAGTACCGAGTAATAGTCGACCAACTTAATATGTACTTGAAAAGGCCAACTTTCGTACATATTCGGCCGACGCAACCGCACCATTTACTGTGCGCGGGTCTATGTAACAAATACCGACAGGCAACTAAAGAACCTTACTTACACTGCGCGTGGCCCGACACGCACTTGGCCAGTATTTTTATATTTTGGACAAGAGCCTCACTGTTTCTAATCTTGACTTGAAAAATTGTAACTTGTAGCTTCGTGTAACGAGTGCCTGGACTAGTACTTGCTATGGAAATTTGGAAAACTCACCCAGTGCATGGATGACGATATTAAATGTACTATAAAAACTGTATTTGAGTGCATCCCAGTTGAAACGGTATCTTGTGAACAAATACCGTAATGTGTTTTCACCTGGAACAATGAATATTGTCAGAGACTAATCCAAACTATTATAAATGCGAAAATCTGTCTGTCTGCTACCTCTTCACGCTTAAACCACTGAACCGTTCTAGGCGAAATTTGGTATAGTGATAGTTTGAGTCCCGGGGACAGACATAGGATAATTTTTGTCCCGAAGATCATTCCCTAAGGGGGTGACATAGGCGTGAAAGTTTGTATGGAGCTAAGATATAAACGAGTTCCACGCGGACGGAGTCGCGGGCAGTAGTGTTAGTGAATTATAAAGACTTCGTATGTCTATACGATGTCGTCTGTCTTTAAAATAATGAGCCTGCCTTATTACAAGACGGCGCGCGAGCTGTGTCGCGGCGAGATAGACTATCTGTCTCTTTCTAATTAGAACACTTAAGGCCTCCACCCACCGAACGCGTGTCGTGCGCGGCGCGTGTCGGGCGCGGTTGAAGCAGTATATTCACACCGCAAGCGGGCGGCGTGTACATACTCCAGGCAAAATACGGTTTTGTAAAACATTAATTTATAATAGCGTTTTTTTTGTTGATTTCATTTGAAGATGTTATTCTAAGATGATTTAGTCAAGAATCCGACAAACTTTCCACCCGGAAGTAATTATGTAGATTTAAATGAAGCATGCATTATCTTTTTTTGTACGATTTATCTTGAATATTATAGAGCAAATGTAAATGAACCAAAATAAAGACAAAAACATTTATTAATATTTTTACTGACTTTTTAGAAGCCAGTTAACTTATAATTTTTTCGATGTCTGAAACTTTTGTCGGATTCTGTCGCTGGGTAACTATTTAATTGATAATATATCCGTTATACATAAAAAATAAGCTATTATAAATTATTTCCAAAATTGTCATGTTTTCCATACGAGTTGTCAGTTCATTGCCTGGACTAACAAGCGCGGGGGCCCGCCGCGTCAGCGACGAGTTAGCAACGCGCGTGCAGCGCGGGCCCGCGTTCGGACCGCGTTCGATGTGTGTTTGAAGTGTAGTTTCAATGCTTTACAACTTGCGCGGGCCCGCGCAGCACACGCGCCGCGCACGACACGCATTCGGTGGGTGAAGGCCTTTAGAAAGAAGCGGATAGTCTTCTGTCTTGTGATAACCGCTGTTGTTGTTGTAGCTCTGTTATTTCGTATGACATTTAGACCTCTGCTCATTAGAATATGAACTCAATAAAATTAAAATATAGCACTTTAAACTCTCGCGCATTATTTTACACGAGTCTAATGCGTTATTTATTTACCTTGTCGAAACCCGTGTCGAAACGGCAGAGATAAAGGTAAATAAATATCGCGTTAGACCCGTGTAAAATAATAAAATAGATATCAATGTAATTGAGTTCGTAAACGAAATTAATTGTCTCTGGCATTGTAAAATAAGCAGTCTTATTAATCACGGACTAATTACGAATAGTATAAACAATTCAAAGCCAAATACTCACATAAGTATGAGTCAAGCCATTGCGAGAGATTCCTGATAGAAACCGGGAAAATACTGCTACGCTCTACGGTACAAAATTCGAATGCCCCTCAACTATCAGGAGTGAATTGCATATTAACCGCTTTTATACCATAACTAAATTACCTACTAGCTTCCGCCCGCGACTTCTTCTGCATGGGCCCGGTATAAAATCTATCCTATATTTTAATCCAGGCTATAAACTATCTTCGTGAAAAAAAATTATTCAAATCGGTTGAGCCGTTTAAGCGTGATTGAGAAACAAACATCCAAACTTTCGCTATTAAATATTAGTAGGATCTTATAAGATACGTAGGTATTTCTAGCTTTTGATAAATTGTTAGTATAATTATGAATAAAAACTATCACATGGAAAAATGTACGAAATATATCATATAATAAGAGCAACAATAAACATACCATACCACGGTCCATGTATAAGAACGATATTAGCCAGTATTAAAATAGACTTTGTTCGTCTGCGATTAGGTCCCTTTTTGAACGCCACGACCAATGTATCTTTCACGTGTTTCATGTCAAAAAAGGATTTGAGGGAACCCCATACGGATGACTTATCCTGTAATTGTATCTTGGATTAATTCTGAGGCCCGTATACCAAAATTGCTTTCTCAAGGAAAATGGATATAAGCATGTATTTTGTATATATACCTTCGGAAACTAACGAGGATAACTTTTACTAAATACGAACCGAAATTCTTTAAATTTATGAAAATAAGGAGAATTCAGGTAACTAGACACGATCTCATTAAGCACAATCTCGTTAAAAATGGTAACGGGATTAAACTGCATTTTAATATTCGAGTTTCTACTATTTCTGTTCGTCCCAAATTTTAGACCCGTTATTTGTTTTAATTCTACAAAGCCAGTAGTTATAAAACCGTGCAAATAGAGCTCGAATACAAAGATACACCGCAATACAATATTAAAAACGCTAAAAGACAGCAATTTTTGTATGGAGACCCACAACAATTTTACAACTATCAATGTGAAATAGGGGCAGACTGATTTGTTGCTTTTTTGTCTTCATTAACTATCAAGGACCGTACCGTATGGCGTTTCAAACTAAGAAAAGTGCAAAATGGTAACTCGATTACATAAAGTGCGCTCAATAAAAAATAGAACCGCAATCTCCGCAAATCAACCTGAGCTTGCTGACTTTAATACCTGCTGGAAGTAACACTTAAAACAAAACTACAAGTATTGTAGTTGAAAAAAAAAATGGTCGTTTTGACAGGCGCATATATATATATAGACGTATGTATAGCAGAGCCTTAGTAATTGGTTTAATTCTTATTCTTACAGTATGGCGACTACAAAAAAACTGAATACGAAGAGCTAAAATTACATAACCAACAACTATTTAAATGATTGTGCTTCCAAGATAATAATTAAGTTATTATATTTAATAGGTACTACACCACAAGATGGCACATTTATAAAGATAGATAGTATTCACAATTTTATATATTTAAGGATATTTACCTCAGTTTCCTTCTCCAATACTGGACTTTGTGGATCTTGGATATAGAAGAAGCCATAACAAATACTGAATAAAAACAATAAACTGCTCACTGTGAACACACCATAATAACCTATATTATGCAGCAACACCCCACTTAAAGCGGAAGCTATAGGTCCACCCGCTGTAGTGCACAAATTCGCTACCCCGATCCTGAATGTTCTCGATTCAACACTAGAAATATCACTTATGTAACTAAATATTCCCATGTAAGAAGTGATCCATCCTCCTGTAATCGCAGGGAATATCGCTTCTAGAAACATTGTGATCTGCAATGGTATTTCATAAAAGAAATACACGCTCAAGATATTACTTATGCACATTAAGAGATCTCCAATGACAGGTAGTAATATACATATCTTCCTTTTCCTAGTCCTGTCACTCCAGGCACCCAAAAATAGTATCAAAAAGCTGGGTATTGCAGTCACTATGAAGTTTTTCCATACTTCCATTGACGCCACTAGTTCCTGCACTGCCAATTCTTCTTTTAGATACTTGTTGCCTTCTCTGGCTATCAAGGAGTCACACACTGTATCTCCATAGCCCATGTTAACCCGACAAGCTTTGTCTAAATTTAGATTTTGTGTGGCGAGCCTGGCTAAAACTCCTGGAACTACAAAACAGGCTACCACCGGTTCTACAGTTATATTATCCTTTACATATTTTATTTTCTCTTTCCAAGTTTTCCTTGTCGGTTTTGGGTTTACTTTCAACGGAGTTTCTTCGGGAGAATGCATAGTGGCTGTTCGTAGTAGAATATGCAGTTTCGAACTAAAACTAGTGGAAATTTATAAGACTTGAGCAATGCGATCAAATATTGGTACAAGTAACATGATAAGTTGTCGTAATGCTCGATACTATTGTAGAAGAGCGTCTTGTTTTACTAAACAGTGTGATGTTATTTGCGACTATATTAAATATCATAAACAATTCATTAGAATTAGAAATATTTCAATGAACTGGTCCTATATTTGAGTTTAAAACGAAATGCTATTCTGAAATTTTCAAGATGGTAGTCATAATTTTGGAAAAGAAATAGGTAAAACGTAATCACGTAATTTTAGCACCAACATAAGAAAATAATAACTATCATTATCGCACTCAAAAAATAGAATGTACAGTTATTCGATATAAAACGTTCTATAAAGTGTAGTTACATAACCTTTTCCAAAAGCCATTCAAGCCAAGTGATATCCAATCTTATGTCCATGGCATAAAGACGAACCGGAAAATAACCTCACTTTATTTGTAAAATAAATACCATTTGTTAGGTGCGTTCGTGTAAAGATAATGTCGGAGCTCTAAATGGTAACATCGTTACATTTATAACAAAAACTTGTTATATTTAAATTGGATTTAAACTCGAATAAGATTCTCGACACAAAAGCGGCAGAAAGACTTGCTAGTGCCGCGGGCTTCTCGGTAATAGGTATGAAATTTCCGTTGAAATTATAAAATGAACTGAAAAATATTATTAAATACACTACAAAAACAGAAGAAACTTCTTTATGAAAAGCATCTTGTTTTTTTGTTATAATATCGTGCAATTCTTTGATATTGCTTTCTAGTTAATGTTTGCATCGTAATAAGTTACACGAGTTTGGAAATAGGAATTTGGAATTAGTCAAAATGCCGCTGTAATTTGTTTGTATTAATCCGTCACCTTGACATTTATATTCAAGGGAGAGAAATTACCCATTTTATTTAAAAGTCTATTTTCAGTCTTTTTAATAACGGGGTTAATATAAAAGGTATTTAATCAGGACTAGGCAGTGTTTATAGGTCAAACTGGAATCCTGATAAAAACAATAGTTTTGGATAAAAAATAAGCTGTTTTCGAAGAAAGTATAGGTACATTTATGCAAAATATTTATTCATTTTGTACTGGCCCGTATCATGGTCGGCCTTATCACGCGATTAGTGACAAGATAGAGCGTCAGTCTCGTTCTATCGAACGGCGTCAGCCAGTGACGGACGCTCTATCTTGTCACTTATCGCGTGATAAGGCCGACCATGATACGGGGTCTAGTCGGTTTATATCAATTTCATTTCACTAGACTGAGCCTGTATGAACCGTTGGCCGTTTATAAAAGATCTATAAGAGAAGAAGTCTATTCACGGTATTTTCATCGTCATCATCATGGAAAGATGATGAAAGCAGTTACGCACATGACTCGTAATGCCAATACGGGAGACAGCTAAGACCGCATATTGGGCAAGTAAATGTTGTGCACGGTGATTTAGGACGGACAGCAGCAAGCTGGTGTCTCAATTCTCGCGGAACGATTGACGATCGAACCAAACTTTATCGTGCGCAGCCATACCTTCGCCCAGGGTCACCCTCCAATGGTCTCGGCCTTCAGAGTCCTATCCCCAATTGGTTGGGTCGATCTTAAAGGAAACATGCCTCGTTTTTCGCTGAACTTAAAGCGGATCATTGGTCGCCGTAGTGGTCGTTTAACATGGGCTATTTGGCTCAGGATTCATGGCAAACGAGAGGGCTCCATCGTTTGCACATGCCCCAGCCATTGAAGACGTCTTTTCTTCAAGATAGCAATAATGCTGGGCAAACATGTGATGCTAAGCACCGTCTCATCGCCATCATCAGGCGATATATTCGTTCCGCTGGACACATCTCATGGATGAGAGGGAATGGGCACACGGTTGCTAAGTGCCAGTTGAGGATTTCATGTACACCGTTTTTTTATGTCCTTCCCCGGGACTCAAACTATCTCAGTACTAAATATCATCTAAATTGGTTCAGCGGTTTAAGCGTGAAGAGGTGACAGACAGACACACTTTCGCATATGGATTAATAAAAACGTTATACTTAAAAACCGTCTACTTAATTATTTCTCAAGACTATTACGTCCCTCGTTATACAAACGAACTCGCAACGCGTTATCAAACGCTGCATTCGATACGATTATATAAACTAAACGCAACTAGTTGACAGATAAGGACGCAGCTAGAGCAAATATTATTGTATAAATATGCAAACTATTTACTTTAACGAATATTATTAGAATTTCAGTGCAGTAATGTATTACATGATATTTCAAATCAATAATTTCCAATATGAACACGACACGTTCCCCGTTACCTTTGCTGTCACCGGGGACTAAGGAACACGCGAGAAATGTTCGCATATTTCCTTATTCTTTCATTTGTTACGTGACTAAATCCACTCTAAGGAGCTTATTACGTGTCAGCCAAAGCAATGTTGCACTTCACTAAACCTTTATTCGCTAAACGTTAAGGTTGAACTTTGTGCGAGTGGATGATAAAAAGATATTTGGTAAGTTTTCCTGATTTCTATTTATTTATTTGGACCTTCAACAATAAGTACACTGATACATGATAGTACATAATTACATTTTCACTTAACAGTTAAGCGCCTTATCACGTATATAGAAGATCACCACATGCACAGATAAAGAAGTATTAAAATCCACTTCATACGTATTCGGTGGCTTATCAGTTTCTGTAAATGCTTTTGACGATTTATTTTTTCTTTTTGATCTATGACGATTCTTTTCATAGGTAAGTAGCAGGTTATCCTATGTGAAGATGATGAGTATTGTATATGGGAAATGTATATCGTTTAGTTAACTTCCTATTTCAAACAGGCCTATCCCACTAAAAGTATTCTTGAAATTGTAATTCTTGTCTTTGGTAAAGTCCCAATGGTAGATATAGGATTTAATAGATGGCGTCCTAGGAGGATGAGGATAAAGGTAAATTAACCTGACTAATTTGAGAAGGACCAGAAGACTAATATTCATCCTCCACATCTCATGTCTATAAACTTTAGTCGTATTATAACGATGTCAGTTTCAGTACAATATTTTGACAGGTGGTGACAAACAAAAAAGCCTATACGCGCTGAGGGACGGATTTGATATTGTATTTCGTTCCAACTTGTGGTATTGTCTACTTTTTTTTAATACAGTGACGGTGGCAAACAAGCGTACGGCCCGCCTGTGATGGTAAGCGAACACCGCAGCCTATCGACGCATGCAACTCCAAAGGAGTAACATGGGCGTTGCCGACCCTTGATATGTTTGAAGATTCGCCGTGTTGACAGCTGAAGGAACAAATTCCAGAATTCAATTCTATGTTTACATCTTTGTCATACATATGTGTGAATGGGTGTCGGTCCCTCTATCTAGACACGCGGGAGCGTGTCAAGCCAAGTTCAAGAAACAGAACTGGCGAGCCGCACCGTGTGTAATATTACACGAACCATTTGGAGCCACTTTTGACCCCCTCATAAATCAAAAACTATTTTACATAAACGTATCAAATTTGGCTCATATATTGAGACTTGCGAGATACATATGTGTTCTAAATTTCATAAGCTTATCTCAAACGGTTATTTAGATATTAATGTCCAAAATTCCTCATTTTTATCATTGACTGATCTATAGACCAAAACTCTAACCCAGTTCCAGATGACCTAGAGAGTTAAAATTTGGTATGCAGATAGGTAATTAGATGAATACAAAGGAATAAATAAAAAACTGGCAATTTTTAAATAATTAGATTCTATTATGAACGCTTAACATATACACATACCTAATATTACTTAGGGTACCTACGTTATTAACTGGGATTAATTATTATTTATTAGTTATAATTTGTCCTTTTAAAAGGACCCACGGCGTTACGAGGATATGTACTTACCTACAAAAAGTAATGATATCCCACCAAAAACATAAATGTAATAAAGGAGAGCCAAGTTCAATACAAAAATTATTCTCTGCTGTGGGCTTCGCCGCAAAAAGAATGAAGATCTGACTGAGATTGAGTGCCAAGTTCTATGCAAAATCCAAATATGTAGTCTAAAGGCTGACTTGGCTGGTTTTCCCATACGAATTATATAGCCTTCGAATGTTCTAAACCTGTTACCTTTCGGTTCTTATTTTATTATTCCGAAAATTTGGCTTGCTGGTAGAAACGACCCATCGAACATAAGGCTCTTCCATGACTGTGTAAAAGTAGGTACTTAATAATAATTCGTATGGGAAAACCAGCCAAGTCAGCCCTTAAAATACATATTTGGATTTTGCATAGAACTTGGCACTCAATCTCAGTCAGATCTCCATTCTTTTTGCGGCGAAGCCCACAGCAGAGAATAATTTTTGTATTGAACTTGGCTCTCCTTTTTTACATTTATGTTTTTGGTGGGATTCTATCCTTTCTCTATGCTCCTAATACTTCACTTGTTAGTGTCATGTCATTGCCACGTCAAAAATATCGCACACTGCAGTAATTATTTTAAATGAAGTAAACAATTGAAATATATCCAGAAAGTATCGTTTATGGCTGAAAGCCCGCTAACGTCATCGCTAATGGCGGTGGACCTTCTGAACCCTTTTATTCTGTGTTTTAAAGGAAAGGAGAGTTTCCGTATTAGGTGGCCGATTAATAATACTTGTTTATATTCCGATTATATCTCCGGGTGTGATCATTAATTCCACACCAGCGGGCGTGGCATGGTGCCCATTTTATCAGTTATCGCTGTAGATAAGTCATCCGTCAAATTATGACATGTGTGCGAGTGCGAATGTGACAGATGTCTTATCCACAGCGATAAATGATAAATTGGTAACCGTGCTACGCCCGCAGATAAAGTAATAATCATACTTCTTCTTCCCCCTAGCGTTATTCCCGGTTGTGCCCTAAAAGGAGCCCGCGGTCCGCTTATTGAATATTATTGAAAAGATTTTAATATATTATTTAATTTGTAATCGCGGACTGAAGAATATAGCATTGTTATACTTCAAATGCCTTTCTCTTTGTCCTTTCATTTACTTTTTAGGAATTCTAATTGAATTGCAATTTGAAAAATGTGTTAATGAAACTGAATTGGAATTTTAAGACGTGAACGTTCTAAGTTTGGATGACTTGTTCTGTTATTTTGATTATTACTGAATCAAAAATAATGCTATAGAGTTAGCTTAAGGATCGCGAGGACGCTGGTCTCTCCATACAAATGAAGTTTGGTTCTAATTATGAAACGACATGCTAACACACAACTTAAAAACCAGTTTCTAGTTTTATTTCGGATCCCATTGTGTATAAAAAGTTGCATGTTCCAGTATGCCGTACCAAACTACGTTTGTATGGAGAGTCGACTAAAGTCTGCCGAGCCCTTAAGCCGGCTGTACACATTGGGCCAATGTTGGCGCGTGAGCAGATGCAGCTATGCGTTACAGGAAGAGGGCTTTATATCGTTCTCATGCGTTTGCATAGCTGCATCCTGCTCACGCGCTAACGTTGGCCCACTTAGCCCAATGTGTACAGCCGGCATTAAATTCCCGTTCGAAATTTTGCGGCAGTGCCCGGCTGGGATATCCGCAAGTTAGCCCGCGTAATTCTGTGTCATTTTGCCGCGCAATATTTGTAAGCGGATGCCTAAAAGCGTAAGATTTAAAACAACTGCTATCTAGGTGCGTAAAACTGGAATGATAATCTCTTTAGGCCTCTCTCTAAATTCTTACTTAACAGTCAATTGTAGTAAAGACATATTATGACGGTGGGTTTGCATACTTTTGACCAAGAAATTGTGGGACTTTGTCATCGACTCGTCGAGTGATCGACTGCACACTGCTGAGGCAAAATTACATTATTAGTACAATTCCTGGCATATACGACGTTTTTTTGTATGGGCAGTGCCGGTGTAAGTGAGCTTATTACCGGCGGTTTTGGTAGCTGTGTTAACGTTGTTAATTATATTCAGCAATAATGGGAGAAAAAATAATCCAATTGGAAGGTCTCACAGGAAAAGGATCTCGTTTAATGAAAAAACTCAACCAAATTAATTTAAATAATTTATTTAACAGACTTCATAAAAAAAGTTGCCATGTTTGAGCAAATTATTGCAGAACATGAAATCGTATAAAATGTATTCGTATAATCAATAACAAAAACACTAGTCTAATAGTATTCAATAATAAAACGATTCACAAAATCAATAATTATTAATAATAGAATTCTAACAACAGTTTTCGTTATTTCCAATAGATTCTTATAGAAATATTGTCTACTTTATTTAACTAATTACAAGGTATAGTTATAATTTATGTTATTATCTACAAGTCAAGTTTCGTACGTTATCATTTTATTATTAAACATGAGGAGTTTATACATGTACACATCAACATTTCAACTTATTTTATTTAATACATTTCAACTAATTTGATCGGGGAAGGAGAATATAATTATTTATTTGGCAGATTCTAGTCACTCTGTCATTGTTATACATACTATACTTATAACTGTGACAAAAGTAACAATTCAGAATAGGTTAACATTTTTTGTATAGAAAGTAACATATCCATTATTTAGAAATGTAAATAGCCCTGAGTTTAAATTCCATAACAGGCGTTTTTTTTTAATTCTATGAAAATCTGTGATCATAACATACAATAAGAAATTTAATGATGGAATAATGCCCAATTATGCATATTTTACATACTTTTAGAGATACTCGTACGCTGTTGTCATATTATATGTCCGCAGCAGATTTAAGAATTTGTAGAAACTGACAATTTATATCAGGGACCGAAGAACGCTAACCAAAATACCGGTATTCAATTTCAGTACCTCGCTTTTGTATGTTAACTGCATATGTTAGGGTAAAATATCGCGAAATGAGCATATTTTATTTATTCATACTACTTAGTGCTTTAAGTAATTATGGCAAATTTGCCATAATTAATTGCCGCTACATATTATTATGGTTGGCACCATAACCGATCATGTGGATGTGACAGAAATTATACCAGAGGATAAGAATCACGCCATCAATATATTAGTCGGAAACCAAATATTAATAATGATATTTTAACTTTTATTGTGGATTTTGAACGAATTTACCCAGCTCATTGAACATTAATTACAATTTCAGGGTGTGAGTATTGCTTACATAGGTAAACATCAGCGTTACATAAAGTATATCCTTAATCACATTGAAATGAGTTTATTTCGAGAATAATTTGACGGTGAATCTCAGATTTCATCCTTTTTCGAGTAACCACTCGTATTCTGTGTTACCCCATTTGTTTTGACGCTATTATTGCTCTTTTGACCAACACGGCCGTCACAGAACGGCCCGCGTGCTGCGGTGAGATTAACTATCTGTCTCTTTCTAAATAGAACGCTTAGAAAGAGACGGATAGTCTATCTCGCCGCGACACAGCTCGCAGGCCGTCCCGTGATAGCCGAGCTGTAGCTGTTAATTTTAATGCTTGTAGACTTCTAACGCTGGGATTAAGTGATACCTTAATTTAAGCACAATATTAGACCTGCCAATTGTGCCTAACCTTAATCCTTATGCAATAAATAAATATAAATTTATTCAGGAAAAACAAACACAAAAAAGAATAAAACTGAACCACTACATACCATCAAGATCCACAGCGCAGGTAAAAAAAATAGGCAATAAATTAAATTTCAAATCGTTTACTTCTTATGTCATGCAAAGTGTCTACGCTAAAACAATGGTTAAATAAATGTTAAGATTTAATACATTCGTCATTGGAGGAGTTTTTTAGGAGTAATACATATAAATTGTGTACTGCAGACACAATATCAACATTAGCAATTTATACATGATAATAACAGAATTGACTGTACATATTATTACAAAACTCGTAATGTTCTTAAAATGGGCTCCTAATTTAGACTCGCCACTTACTTACAGACTGAATTTCGTCGCGTGATTCCGCTGGGCACACTACGTCTCTGTTGAAGTCCATAGGTTTTGTATGGAAGAGCGGCGGTTGGAATCCCGCAGCGGAATTCGGCGGAAATCGATAGGTATTTCTGCCTGTATTAAGCGAGCCTTGATTATTAGGTGATAGTATTCACTAATTTCTTAAATTATTTTTTTTTCAAAGGCAATTAAGAACTAATGAAATACAGTCCAAAAACATTAACATAATAATAAGTTTTTCTTTTTTATAGACTAACTTATTCTAATAGTCCATCTACAAAATAAAATCTACAGATCACACATTATCCACGAGAACATATTAATTTACATTTTTACTAAATATCTTTCATCTAAGAATTAGTCATAACAATAATGTCATCGTTTTAATTTATTTTATTTTCTTAACCACAATAAAAGTCGTATTATATACATTAAGACATAGTTACTCCATGCGATAAGCACAAGTACGTACATATTTTTACAATAGGTAAGGAACGATATATATGTACGTCATACGAGTATATATGCATATAATTTGGGGTAAATAAACTTTCGATCAGCAAAATTTCGTTGTTAACTTATGTTACGTAAGTATGATAAACTTCTGTTATAGATTAAGATTCCTCATTAATAGGTTCACAGCGACTAATTGATTTCAAACTTGACACCGACCACCGGTTTCATTGCGTGGTTTAATCCTGAAATGCATAGTGTTGCCAAATGTCTACAAAGCATTGGACAGCTCACAGATAAAAAAAGGCTTACGTTCTTGAACGCACCTTTATACCAAACATTTTTTTCTACCAAAAATAGAAAATCATGCATTTAAGGGCTAAGACCCCGCATCCCGCATGGTACGTGCCGTTCGTTCGTTGCCGTGGGTTGTTCTGTTAACGGTAAAACAGAGCACAGAAAAATTCCGTAGAGTCATTTGTCCAAGGCCATCATTATGCAGAAATTTTCAAAATTCTGAATGCCATTTTCCGCTAAACGAAAATTTTGACGAAGATGATTTGTAGGAATATATTATATACATATAAGTATGTTATATCAGGTTTAAGATCATTTATTCTCAAAAGAAGTTATTTACATCTTCACTTATATGAGAATTACATTTGTAGTTACATGAGTATAACTATCTATCACTAATTTAATATATATATACCATTATATCATTGAGTGTATATATTATGAGTTTATTATTATACCTGCAAACCTAAAAATCATTTAGCGGAACATGGTTTTCGTAATTAAGAAATTCGGGAAAAATATGCTTTCGGTCCAATTACTCTTAGGAATTACGATAGACCCGTGAATGAATGCTAAATAATCTAAATATGCACGATCTTTAGAAGTGAAAAGAAAGATTGTACGACCATTTTTAATGTTTTTTACCATAATTTAATAAAACTAATCTTAATAATAGAAAATAATGAATGCAGCCCAGCAGCACCTGTGATCTACGGTTCTTTTGATTAATATCAATGCTCCTCCCTTGGATTAATATTAGTACTTAATTCTTTTGAGTCCTGATTTTATTTCTAAATTAGATTTCTCTCCAACGTATTCAGTAACTGAATTATTAAAGAAGCCATTTACTGTAACAATTTATACGTGTTTTTCAAAAATCTATATCAATAATTCACATGATTTAGAAAGTATATTGCTTAGAAACACCTCAGCAAAGTGAATTATTTGTCTGCTTAATCTAGCGGAATAAGCATGAGGATAGATCTCGTCGTTTGAGAATCATGATATTTATTTAGGGTAAAAACTAGATTTTATTGTTTACCATTTCCTGAAAGAAGATGGTTATTTTGTGCATATTTTCCCTTTTTTGTGTCTAAAATTAATTATATGTATAAGCATAAATGATCTGGCTTGAATATTACTAATCATGGCACTCAAAAACATCGGTGTCAGGTAGCTAGAGGTAGATGACAGCTGCTTTTATTTTACACATGAAACGTATTTTTAATAGATACACTACCAAAAGAATAGAATTGAAGACAAACAGATGCATGATACAATTAAGTAGGTACTTAAAATCATCATAGAAATATTGCTATTAATATTTAATGATCTTGATCAATCCATGTATTTAGCAAATTCAAAAAACAGTCGATGTACATAGGTATACTTTTTTATAATAGGTACTGGCGGCGGCGCATGAGAATTTTCACTGGACAACCAGGAAAAAAAAAAGTTTACTGTATATCAATATTGGTATATACAGCAAGAAATTTTCCTCCGCTACTGATATACTCAAAGAATATTGTCATGGATTTGACCAAACAATGAAATGGAGATCATTGCATTTACGATTGTTTTTTTAATGCCTTGTATAAACTTCACTTGTGTACAGTTTACAGTTGACGTCAATGAGATGTTTAAATTTTTCGCCTTATTACAAAGGTGCAGTGTGAGCGACGCAATTACAGTTTTATAAACTACCTTTTATTTATTTGTCAAAGCTAGGGGCGCGCGGAGAGAGCGAGATGCGCGGGAGGGGTGCGACCGTTACTTTACCTCACCGTAGCAAATTTAAACCAGTCGATATACGCTAATGCACTCGCCGCACGCTCCTCCAGCTAGTAATTTTGTCTATGTACCGACCATTTCCAAAAATATAAGTTTGTCGCGTAATTTGCCTATTTTTTCATCGTGAATCGAACCCTGAACGCTACAAAGTGGTCTTCGAACCGAATCTTGATGTATTTCACGCCGCCGTCGAAAAATATGGTTAAAACACGCAGCACCGTAAGGAAAGAACAAGAAGAAAATAAAGTTACTGCTACTGAGGTCGACCCAGGCAAGGCAAGTACAAGTGCAGCTCCAGATGTTGAAGAAAAAGTGCAACCTGACAAAACAATAGTGATAGATGCCGGAAGTGTTAAGTCCGAGATGCCAAAACCGAATGAGCCTACCTTCCAAAAGTCTTTGTCAAGAAAATCTTCATCATCCTCCGTCGCAGCACGCAAAAAGAAGCTGGAATTACAAGCGGCCGAGGCAAAAGCACGAATTGAAATGCAGCTTATCGATAAACGCTTAGAAGCGGACCTTGCTGAATTAGAAGAAGAATACAGTCCACAGTCTTCAGTTACCGATAAACAAAGTGATGTTGCTAGATGGGTAGAACGCAGCCAAATAGAATTGGAGTCACAGCATGCCACCAAGCAGGACGAAACTTCAGGTGTGCTGTGCCCGCCGGCGAACATGGACGCCGGCACTGATGGTCCAATTCAACAGTTAGCCTGTGTACTTAAGGATATGATAACTACCTCTGCATGCAACAGCAACAATAATAATAATTTACTTACCCGCATCAGCACACCCAAGGATCTGCCGCTGTTTGCTGGTGACTCAATGGAATGGCTCCAGTTTAAAATGGCCTACGAAGAATCCACCCGATTGTGTCAATTTAGTGATTCGGAGAACTTGTGGCGCCTACGAAAGTGCCTTCGTGGCGCAGCCAAGGATGCTGTCCAGGCGTTACTTATCACGGCTACTTCTCCTGAAATACTTATATCCACGCTGGAACTGCAGTTCGGGAACCCAGATGGAATCTTGTCTCGTATAAGGCAAGAAATCAAGAAGTTAAATCCAGTGTCTACAGAATATCACAAAGACATTATTGTGTTTTCAAACAAAATAAAAAATTACGTCGCCGCTGTGCGTGCCCTTGGCCGTGAAAATCACCTTGAAGATTCGAGTCTAATTACCGTTGTGTTATCAAAACTGCCTACAATCCTGTTGTCTAAATGGGCTGACTACAGTTACTCACACAACACTGAAAGTACCACGACTAGACTCGACCAACTATCGGATTTCCTAAACCAAGAAGCCGTTAAAATATCTAAGTGCAGTGTCGCGTTAATAAACACACCAAAGGACAATTATAGGCGTAAATATGCGGACAATAATGCTAACTCACAAACAATCTTACTGCAAAGTCAACAAAGTTATTCAAAGTGCCGTTATTGTCATGGACCTAATCACAATCTATCTGACTGTAAAAAATTCAAGAAGTCATTAAGAAAAGATCGCTGGAGTTATGTTAAACGGTTCGGACTATGTTATAAGTGCTTATTACGTCATCACGATCGACAGATGTGCCCGGCACCCGTGTGCGATATTGATAACTGCGGCCTGGCGCATCATCGCTTGTTACATTTCGTGCCTAGTGAAAGACAATACGAGAACAATAACAACAGTGCTGTCCAAGTGACAGAGATTGAGACTGAATCTGATCCCCAAGTAGTGGCCCACATGAAATCATCTTCGAAAGTTTTATTAAAAGTAGTGCCGGTAAATATCCACGGACCGCGCGGTGTAATTAGTACTAGTTGTCTCCTTGACGATGGATCTTCTGTGACTGTAATAAGTGCCAAACTCGCAGAGCGGGTGGGGTTGCGCGGCCGCCGCGAGTGTATGCGTGTGCGTGGCGCATGGGACAACACTGAACTAGTGTGCGACTCCTACCTGGTCGATTTATCTTTATCTAACCGAGATGGACAAATGTTTACGATTAATGCGCGAAGTGTTAATGAACTTAATTTACCTAGTCAAGGCCTGAACTTAGTGAACTGTGATAACTTTATGCACTTGCAAAGACTAAAAAATGACTTATGTTGTGAACAATTAAAACCCGAGATTTTGATAGGACAAGACAATTACCAACTACTGTTGCCGTTGGAAGTTGTCACTGGCAATCCTCACGAACCTTGTGCCACACGATCACCGCTTGGTTGGTGTTTGCACGGAAGGGCTCCTGTGCGTATGACGTCATCTGCGCACGCGCCTCAGCCTCACTCAACATTGTTTATCTGCGATAGTGACGTCAGCGATGACGTGGCTGAGAACAAACGATTGCTGCAAATTTTACATGAAGATGTTCGTCGGTCCTTCACATTCGACTCATTGGGCGTCAGTAGCAAGCCACGTGAGAACCACAACGACGTATGTGCCCTGGAAAAGTTAGACAAAACTTCTAAACTGGTTAATGGGCGATGGTACGTCGGATTACCCTGGAAGAATGAAGATTGCGTGATGCCAGACTCCTTTCCTCACGCACTGTCACGACTCAAATCAGTGGAGAGAAAGATGGAGAAATGCGAAGGGTACAAAGACAGATACAACGATCGCGTCCAGCATTTGTTCGACAACGATTACGCACAGGAATTGCACGATACTGAGGCAACTAGCAAATCATGGTACCTCCCTCATTTTGGAGTGGATAATAAAAACAAGAAGCGCCTGCGTCTCGTATTTGATTGTGCTGCCCAAACTAACGGATTGTCGCTGAACGATTACATTCTTAAGGGCCCGGACCTACTGAGGTCACTGTTTGGAATAATGCTACGGTTCCGAGAGCAAAGAATTGGTGTAACCGGCGACATAAAAGATATGTTCCTGAGGGTGAAAATAAGAGAAGAAGACCGAGATGCGCTACGATTTTTATATAGAAGCGAACCTAAGGGACCCGTGAAGACATATGTCATGACTTCTCTTATATTTGGAGCTACATGCAGTCCCTTTGTAGCCCAATACATTAAAAATAAAAACGCTGAGCGTTTTGAACCAACGATGATGCCTGCATGTCAAGCTATATACAACCAACATTACGTTGATGATTATATAGACAGCGTCCCGGACGAGAAAACTGCAATCGAGTTGATAAGAGATATAAAAACAATTCATCAGCAAGGTGGCTTCGAATTACGTAACTGGACTTCTAATAGTAAACAAGTTCTCGAGTCTATGCCAAAAGAAACTCTCGGCGAAGCGGCAGTAAAGTTCAAAATCGGAGAGCAATATGAAAGCGAACGAACACTTGGGTTGATCTGGTTTCCACATGAAGATGCACTGGGATTCGATGTTTCTTTTAAGAAGATCCCTGAAAGCATAATTAACGGAACACAACGGCCGACAAAGAGAGACATGTTACGTGTTGTTATGTCCATATTTGACGTCTACGGTTTTTTATCTCCGTTTACTATTAATGGGAAAATTATTTTACAACAATGTTGGCAACAAAATATCGATTGGAACGACCAAATACCAGATTCATTATACGAAAAATGGTGCAAGTGGATAAGTTGTCTGAAATCATTACACAACATAAGGCTACCCCGATATTACTACAATGCAGCGAACACGGGGGTGAACGAGCCCGATTCGAACCCGGCGGCCGCCACGACCAGTCAGCGAGATAACGCGCCCGCGCCGGTGCGCCCGCTTACGTCACAGCCTCAGAGCGTCGCCTGCTACAGCAACTTGCAACTGCACACATTTTGCGATTCGTCCTCTAAAGCCATGTGCGCCGTTTCATACTGGCGCTGGGAGAATAACGCGCAAGTATATATAGCGTTTGTGGCTAGTAAGTGCCGCGTGTCGCCTAACAAATTGCAGACTATACCGAGACTAGAATTAACTTCAGCCATTATTGGTGCTAGATTGGCTGATACTATAATAAAAGAACACAAAATAAAGGCAGATCGTAAAATATTTTGGAGTGACTCGAGCACAACATTACACTGGATAAGAAATAAGTCTCGCACTTACAAGCCATACATAGCCAATCGCTTAGGCGAAATTGATGAACTTACCTGCAGTGACGAGTGGAGGTACATTCCGACGCACCTTAATGTAGCGGACGTAGGAACACGGGAGGCATACGATGTGACGATTCTGCAAAATCAATGGCTTCACGGACCGGTATTTTTATACAATGATGAGCGCACCTGGCCAAAGGATTTTATGCAACCTGCAATAAACGACCTTGAATTAGAATGCATATCTATTGTACAAACGGTAAATAACAAAAGCTTATTACCTGTACCCGAGCCTACACGATTTTCATCATGGTTGCGCCTGCTAAGAAGTACTTGTACTTTTCTAATGTTTATAAAGAAGTGTCGAAAACTTACCGATGACCTCAATTACGAAACAATGGAAGAAGCCGAGCGCCTGTTGATAAGATATTCGCAGGCACAGACGTTTAACGATGAGATTAATAACCTAAAAAAAGGTAAATATATACAGAAGTATAGTAAACTACTTACCTTATCACCATATCTTGATGAGCACGGAGTCCTGCGTGTCGGGGGCCGAATCGATGCTGCTGCCGAAGTGTCACCTGAAACTAAAAGACCGATAATTCTAGACGGGCGAGATTACATAACCAGATTGATCGTTAAATCTTACCATGTCAGCGCTGCTCACGAGAACCAGGAGTCTGTAGTGAATAACCTAAAACAAAAATATTGGATTATTAAAATTCGTCCTACTGTTAAAAATGTTGCCTCTAAATGTATGATCTGCAGAATTAAGAAGAGTAGACCTGAAATCCCAAGAATGGGTAACTTACCTGAAGCACGGATGGCTCATCACCAGCGACCCTATACTTTCTGTGGAATTGACCTGTTTGGACCGTATGAAGTTACGATTGGGAGACGACGGGAGAAGAGGTACGGAGTGATATTCACGTGCCTCACCGTACGAGCCATTCATTTAGAGACGGTTGCTTCTCTCACGACCGATTCCTTGATTATGGCCCTACGACGTATGGCCGCGAGGAGGGGATGGCCGAAGCAAATTTTCTCTGACAACGGTACGAATCTCCGTGGCGCCGATGTTGAACTGAAAAAGGCAATTCAGGAACTGAAAAATGACGAAGAGCTTCATAACACAGCTATCAATCATGGGACTAAATGGACCTTCATTCCGGCCGCAAGCCCACACTGGGGTGGGGCATGGGAACGGCTCATTAAGAGCGTAAAGAGCTCGCTGAAAGTCGTCCTGAAAGAACGCGCACCTAGGGAGGAGACCTTTAACACTTTCCTCGCTGAGGTGGAAAATATTGTCAACAGCCGACCCCTAACCCACGTCTCTGTCGAAACTGGAAGCAGAGAAACACTGACCCCAAACCACTTTCTCTTGGGGTCATCGTCGAACTTACCTCAGATGGGCATTTTCGATGACTCTGAGTTTTATCTACGGAAACAATGGCGGATCGCGCAAAGGCTTGCCGATTCATATTGGAAACGATGGGTGCGAGAAGTGTTGCCCGATATGCTACCACGACAGAAATGGAACAAGGAGCAAAGGCCCTTACAAGTGGGAGACCTAGTTTTTGTCGTCGACCCTGATGGACTCCGAAATATTTGGCCGCGAGGCATTGTCGAGCAAACTTTACCCGGCAGAGACGGGCGAACCAGAATGGTTAAGATAAGGACGAAAACAGGTGTCCTTACCCGATCCGCCGCGCGCGTCGCTCGGATACCTATTGGAGAAGAGTGCTGCTAGAACAGCACTGGGGTGGGGCATGTGAGCGACGCAATTACAGTTTTATAAACTACCTTTTATTTATTTGTCAAAGCTAGGGGCGCGCGGAGAGAGCGAGATGCGCGGGAGGGGTGCGACCGTTACTTTACCTCACCGTAGCAAATTTAAACCAGTCGATATACGCTAATGCACTCGCCGCACGCTCCTCCAGCTAGTAATTTTGTCTATGTACCGACCATTTCCAAAAATATAAGTTTGTCGCGTAATTTGCCTATTTTTTCATCGTGAATCGAACCCTGAACGCTACAGTGCAGTTTATTACAAAGGTGCAAAGGTGTAAACATCATAATAACGACGGCAACGGTAAACGTAATGAACTGTAATTTTTCTTTGATCTTCTAGATAAACAAAGAATCGTAGACGAATGTGTCCGTTCAAATTCTAACAATATGGAACGAGGTATTATGAAATTTACTATTTAGATTTCTGCGAACATTATTTGTACTTAATTACGTTACCAACATGGGTTTTTAATCATGCTAGTAAACGACATAACTCAATAGCGGTAATTTTTACTGAACAAGTAATTGGTATAATGTGATTCGTTTTATGTCCAATTCCAATGCCTGTTCAATGGAATGATTTGAGCAAACTATAAGAGAATCACCATTACCAGTTCCAGTATACAATAATAAACCTTTTTGTAAAGACAGCCAGCTGGTCGATCACGTTTCGCACTGTACGTACAGTTGCCATCAGATATATCGTAGCGGCCAAAGTGATCACAAATATCTGAACACGTCTCTATTGCCGAGACATTAGAGACGTGTTCAGATATTTGTGAGCACCTTGGCCGCTACGATATATCTGATGGCGACTGTACGTTAGGTAGATCTAAATGTCAAGTTTTATATGGAAAAATTACCTAACGCGCGTAGTAAACGTTACGTGATTACCCCTAGATGACAATTAGTTATGTTGGCAAAACATTAGCGGTTAAAACAAAAGTTTTTTAAAGGTTGAATTAATTTCCTTTGTCTTGGACTATGGTTAAACTATTTCCAAACTAAAGTTATACTTATAAACGCTATTATACAACCGATTCTTATAATGGTAGTTCTTATTAAAACTCTTTTATGTACAAACTGCCAAGGTCCGGCCCGCCTGGGGCCTGACATCATCGGAGGACTCTGAAATATTAAAATAAAAGATGAGAAAACTGTGCCAGTAGGAAACGGAACGGAGAAATGTCTGTCTTAGTGGTTCTCTAACATTTTTTTTCTTTTTCTGTAGGATTTGCCTGAGAATGAACAATGAACATGGTTTATTCAGCCATTTGCTGCATTAATTTGATGATGAGTAAGAGTGCAGGGTTGAAGTGTGTAGTGGGCGATGGGCTAGCAACCTATTACTGCGACGGCACATTTTACCGATCTTTTACATCCACAATATCCACATTCAACGAAATTCAGTCACAGCTTATTCAATAAAGAGCATATGAAACGGTACACTCGGTGCAGAGTTTTTACCAAAAGTCGTATTTTTTTTTGCTCTTGAGTAGTCCAGATACGGAATTCAGTTACTGATTCCGACTATGTGAGTCCAGCCTAAAGGCGGTGCCTCGATTCTCGCAAGCCACGCCCCGTGTATGAAACACGTTTATGCCTTCCGTTCACGAGAGAAAAGATGCAATCCTCTTCCGGAATATTAAAATTCACAAAATTACGTAGATACCGTAATGTTAGGTTAGAGTAGAAAGGGTCTAACCGCAATCCTATAGTGAAACTGCCCCTGGCTGAAATGTATAGCTTTCTTAGGTGCGTTTATTTGTCTTATTATAAGATATAATTTTACCAAATTTTAAGTCTATAATCACCTTCGTTCGGTAAAAAAAAAAAAAAAACCTTTTTTTTTTATTTTGGGCAATTCCATGGTTCGATTTCTTTGAAAATTGGAGGTTGAATATACCTAATAATAATAACTTTTCAAAAAAAAAACAAGGTCCTAAATTTTTCTTAAAGGCTTAAAAAAAAAAAAACTATTTTTAATTTTTTTTTTATATTTCTGAGAAGGGACAACCTCAATTTGTTGTTATTTAATGTAGAATATAATATTGCATTACATATTTTTTCTAAAAAAAATCCATTATAACAGGGTAAAAATGTCTATATATACAAAAACCCTTTATTCAATATTAGGTAGAATAGAATAACTTTATCTCAAATAATACCTATTCCAATATACTATATATGTTTATTATATTGTATGTATTCTATCAAAAGAATCTGGAGTTGGACATATTTTATTAAAACACTAAACTTTACACATACCTACTACATACTAAGTTGACTGTGACTACTACTTTACTACTTATATGCCAAGACTATTTAAATAATTTGCTGTATGGAAACATCATTTCAGTGTTGAAAAAAATTGGCACTAGATTCAAATATTTTATTGAAAATTGCGTGCCTCATCCAGGAATCAGCACATAACTGTAGGATTCAATATATCTATTTCTAAATGAGAACTTCACAAATGATAACTATTTATGAACAAATTATCCCAAATTATATTTAAATCTGAACGCACTCATTCGAAATGTGTTCGAATTTCGATCACGACATATTTGGAATTTGAATTTGGAATACTAGTTCCAATAATTCCGTGTTTTTTTTTTAATTCGTGGGCTTGTTATGACTACCTATGCGATGTTTGTGTGGTTGTCTATGGTGCGTAAAACTAAAAAGTAAAAACTGGCGGGAACTTTACATATACTATATATACTCGTATATATATTATTTGAGATAAAGTTATTCTATTCTACCTAATATTGAATGAAGGGTTTTTGTATATATGCATTAGTTAGACATTTTTACCCCGTTGCCCCAAATGGAGTTTTATAGAAAAAATATATGTTAAGCAATATTATATTCTACGTTAAATAACAAAAAATTGAGGTTGTCCCTATCTCAGAAAAATATAAAAAAATGTGTTTTTTTTTTAAGCATTTAAGAAAAAGTTAGAACCTTGTTTTTTTTTTTAAAGTTATTATTATTAGGTATATTCAACCTCCAAATTTTAACGAAATCGAACCATGGAATTGCCCAAAATAAAATAAAAACGATTTTTTTTTTTTTTTACCGAACGAAGGTGATTATAGACTTAAAATTTGGTAAAATGATATCTTATAATAAGAGAAATAAACGCACCTAAGAAAGCTATACATTTCAGCCAGGGGCAGTTTCACTATAGGATTGCGGCTAGACCCTTTATGTCAGATACGTTCAGTTATGTGGTTCACTGATTAGTATGAGAGTCGTATAGTGCAATTTAAATAAGTATTTATTTGTTAGCTCACCTGATTATTAACTCGTAAATAGATAGCGATGCACAAAACAGCGTAAGCGCCAGCGAGGACACGACTGCACCTGTGAACAAGTACAAATATACAAGTTAAAGTCTATCTTTACATCACTTATTTTAAATACCCTTAGGCAGTTTAAATAAAAAAAAAATGCCTAAATCGAGGCACTTCCTTAAATCCTATATACTTAAATATCTTAGAAATTATTTAAAGATATACTATAATTAAATGCCATCAGCATCCTCGGTACAATGCCTCGAGGGCTTTCTTTAGATTTAACTTGGTTTTATTTTAATTTAGTTAATGTTAGTTATCATCTTGTATATACCTACTTTGGAAAATAAAACGCTGCTTGTTATATTTTTGCTATTTATCTGTGTCTTGTGTACGGACTGTGTTAATCGTACATGACTACAGAGGCCGGGAAATAAGGGGTTGCCAGCCGAGTACATAAAGACGGCCGAGCGTAGCGAGGTTGAATAGTTATGAGGCTGGCAACCCCTTTTCACGCCAAGGTATGTTTAGTGCTTTTCTCTAACATGCAATGAAATAAATTTAAAGAACTCCAAGAAATCAAACTTTAATTTTCATGGCTGAAACGCCGTGATCCTGTGCCAGAAATTGTAGAATGGAATAGAATGCCATTACGGATCTCTCGTCTCGCTACTCCCACGAAACGTGACACTTCGAAGCCCATTATGAAGAACACGACGTCAATATTTCATTGCATGTTTGAGAAAATATATTTACTTAATGTTTAAAAAATAGATACAATATAGTTATATTAAAATCTATTTTCTGACCCACTTGATTAAACGAGCCAGTATACATGGATAAGTTCAATAATCATTTCAGAATTGTGGCGCGTTTTCAGTTTTAGGGAGAAGTAGCGATACCATTAACTGAAAGAAAGAAATATAGTCTGGGCACAGATAATTCTCAAACAAATATCTAATAATAAAAATAGTAAACCTCCCAATGACCCACACCTTAATGCCTAATGGTTGACACATATTGTTAACCTCTATTGATTTGACATAAGATTGAAAGTGACATGATATAGGACAGTGCAAGTGTCGAGCACTAGAACGTTAACCTAATAATAATAATAAATACTCTTTATTGTACCAAGACACGAGAGAAACATCATACAAAAATTAAGCTTAACAAATAATGGTAACAATAGGCGGTATTATCGCTTTAAAGCGATCTCTTCCAGACAACCTTTGGATGCAGCTGAAGTTTTTTTTATACAATCGTTTTAAAATAACATATCTAGATTACTATTTAGTGACTATGTAAGCTGTAGATATCGCAACCCCGTATACAAAAAGAACTGAACCGTCAAAAAAAGCTATATACATACTTAGTTATTGAATTCTGCTCGCAAAATTTCACAAGAATCGGTGGAGACATTTGAGTTTAGTCCAACGGAGTACCTTCGTTCGACTCGCTCTCTTGTTCAATTATTCTAAATGTTATCCCCATTAGTCCGATTTGCTGAATAGTGTCTGTTTTGTGATAACATATTAGTAATGCAAGCGATTAACAGCTGCCAATAGCCTGATACCGCTCTATTGTGCCGCTTTACCGCGCCTATTCAGCTGGTTACTACAATATCATCCCAATCTGCATTTAGGTTACGATAGTTTAGATCACGTTGATTTGACGACACATTTGGAGCCTTTGTTAAGTGCTAATGCGTTCTGTATTACTCTCATAATCATCTCATTATCTTTGTTGCTCCCTAATTAAGTCATATAGTTGGGTCGTACAGAGATTTTGGTGCGCTTCTCTTCGGTGGACATTTTATTTATTTATTTATACTTTATTGTACAAATATAAAAATTAAATATACAATTGGCGGACTTAAGGCCTCAAGGCATTCTCAGTTAGTAGTGCAGGATCCTAAATACTGAGACTCGAATGGAAACACAAATCGATTAATTACATTAATCACATCACATACATATCGAGGGCTTCATGCTAAAGGGGCGTATAAGCAAGAACCCTATTATTGCTTATACGCCCCTTTAGCATGAAGCCCTCGATATATTTATAATGCATACAATATAAACTTAGGTACTTGTACATATTTAAATACATACAAAAATATTAACCAGTAGATATCATGACGATTATCAATATTTAATAGTTAAAAAGAGATGCTTACGCTAGTTGCGTTTAAAGGAGAATTGGTCTGAGCTTGCCTGAGGGTAAGAGGGAGATCATTCCACATTGCCAAATGCTATAAAGCCTTATGTTTGGTTGGACTCTATCCGCATAAACAGTGTTTCCTCTCATATAATTACAAACAATCAAAACGTTTTTTACTGCACGGATATCCTTAACTATGTATATATTGGCTGCAAGACAAGACGCTCCATATGTATGATCCTGATGGTATAAAATTAAATAAATATATTTGGGGACGATCTTACACAAATCGACCCATATTTTATCTCGTTAAACCCATTGTGCGGGGTATCGCTGAAAACCTTGTTCAAAAATATTATGGGTTTCTCAGAACCATTTTTCAACTCGGTGGTCCATTTGTGTGCAATTAGGCTAAATGGTTTCTATTGGGAATGTAAAAAAAAATCGGGTCAGTACTGTAGTACATATAGTGAATTTAAAAGGAAAACGATCACGGCTACGTTACCGAATTAAGTTACATTACTAGTTACCGAGTATTTTATTTTTATTTATTTAAGTATTGCATTTATGTGTTTTAAAAGTCTTAATTTTTATTTATTTAAATCTGGCAACAAGGCCCATAGTGTACTTGAAAAGGCCAACTTTCGTACAAATTCGGCCGACACAACCGCACCATTTACTTGACGCGTGCGTCTCGATGTAACCAAGACAGCCAGACAGGCAACTATGGATTCCTGCACTGCGCGTGGCCCGACACGCAAGTGGCCGATTCTTTCACTATTATTGGTAGTTCAACAACCAAGTAGGTGTGTCATTAATTTAATAAAGTCATCATCATCATCAGCCTGTGTCAGTCCACTGCTGGACATAAGCCTCTCCCATGACACGGGCCAGTGGACATAGTCCTGTCCTATTGAGCTCAGTTTTCAGATTTTATTCTCCAATCCCTAACCGTTGCCTTACGAATGTCATCGGCACCTCTACAGGACGACCTACCCTTACCATAAAGTAAGTGACTAAATGCAATATTAAACCCACTCTCATTTACCATTTAAATCTGATTTAAATGTGTTTCGCACGCTTGATCTGACGTTACGTGACGACGCTTGGTGCGATAACAACAAAGGATACACATTCACAACATCAAAATCACATCAAGCAATCTGTAATGTAATTTTTTATAATGAAATAAATAATCTAATCTAATCTAATCTAGCCGTTTGGAATGTAGCACGTGAAATATAATTTTCTTGTTCACATACATATTTTTGTATGTGGACAAGAAAATTATGTACATACATACACTCCAAAAATATAACCCTCCTTCCTCCCCCTTCCCCTTTTACATCAGTATTCTAACTACCGTCCTAAAAAATAAATTCACTTCAGTTTCGTAAAACACAGTTCCTAAAATACCAAATGTGATACATTGTAGGTTTAACATAACAACCCACTACAGACATTAATGAAAAGAAAACTAGCCAACGTTGGAAAAATACGTGGAAATAATAGAATTTTCTCAGCACCAAGACCCAGAACACAATTAGACAATATGAATTTGTACTATTTCATGTATTGCACGATGATTTTTAATTCGTGATCAGGAGTAAATTTTTCTAATTCTGTAATTGATAGCAAACACGATTAACTGTAAGTTGCTTAAACAAATGTCCTTTTTTTCTGAATAAAACTGAATAAGGAATTACTTTATAATTCAAAATCATTGTAACCATAACAGTAGTTTGCGAAAATTTGACGTATGTGTTTGACGTATCTACTTAACTTCAAGAAATGTAGGGTGACCAAACATTACTGTTAACATTATCATTAAAAATAACTAAACAGTGATTGAATTTCATGACATCATCCATTGAAATCCGTTTTGGCTGTTTATCAATATTGTTGGACACCTGATCACGGATTAAAAAATCACCGTGTATATACAGGGTGATTCAGGAGACGTGAGCAGGATCAACCCTACACATACAGTTAATGTTAATGGATCTTTTACCATCGTAATTAAATTAAACGCCCACAGTTTTTTTTTACATTTTGTGTGAAAGTTTCATTCACAATAAATCATGGTCACCCTACACAACTAAAAAAAAATTAACGTTAATCTTACCAATGCTGGTACGACTGAGTAGCTTATAAACTATTGAATCCGTAGGGTTGATCCTGCTCATGTCTCCTGAATCATCCTGTATATGGAATTTTAACACTTACTATTAAGTTCCACGTGCTCTGCCTATCCCTTATTGGAATACAGGCGTGATTATGTATGTGGGTTATATCATGTTATATGTCGTCTACAAATCCATGGTCGTACCAAATGTTGCCAGACTGATCCTTATTTAATAAAGTCGATCAAATGAAGAATACATTCGGTTGGAGCGAGAAACATAATATTAAGACCGCGCCGCAATATTGCTGGATCAAAATGTAGCCGCTCTCCATTTGTTTCGAAGATCTGTAAAGCTTAAGAAATAGAGCTCAATTTAAAATAGAATAATAACGGATTTAACTTACACATTGGGATTGTGTTTAAGTATCTGTCGTATCTATCATAATCAAAGTTTTACGCTGTATACGGACCCTACGAACTTCCATTGCGACCGCCGACCTGCTAGAGGCGGTGTTATTTTTATAACTTACCTATTAGGTTACTAGATCTAAATTTCAATTGTTATAAAGCAAAATGCGTTCGATACGTTGTGTGATTAAATACCTATCTGGTATACCAATAAGTTTATGTCCTAGATAAATAACTATACGTTTTCTATAGAAATCAGGATATCAGTTGATCAAAGAACGCGAGATTTTTTATTCATCCCGTTAATAGAAATAGTTGATCAATTCTGTCATAATCTTTTTTAGTCCAGAAACTAACATTGTCCTGTCGTGTCGCCCGCCATTTCAAAAATTAATCTAGTTCATTTGTTCCCATCTGACGAGACGGCAACAAATTCCAAATTAAATTACTCCTTACTTGCCAGTTTGAGCTCGACAAGACCTCTGAACTTTACAATACCTGTTAATATATAATATAAATAAATATTACATAAACAAATCGAACTGGTCCCATAATAAGCAAAATGAGGCTTGTATTATGGGTACTATGAGAGTTATGTTTTAATAGATATAAAAACTTAAATAGGTACGTTGAAAACATCCATGAATCCTAAACAAATATTCATGCTCATCACACAAATATTTGCCCTTACCGGGATTTGAACCCAGGATCATCAGCTTCATATGCGTCGTAGTAGTGACCTTTTGTTTTGCGAAAGTCTAGTCTAATCAAATTATGTCTATGGGTACCTATAAGATGTTAACAGGAAATGAGATTCAATAGAAGAACAATATTTGCAGCGGTCCCGGTATTGGCAATGTAACATTTACTCAATGATACTGTTTCTGTTGACAGTGGAAAGTATCTCAATCATGGAGGGCACTAAGATATTACAGTGGCGGACAATATAAGTGGGTTATTTTAATTTAGGATAAGGAAGAAAGAAAAAACAAATATTCGTGACATAAAAACTGTACGGGCTGCTAGTGCCACACACACCAAGATTACAATGTTCTTTGCTTGATGATGTAATAATAACTCACTAATATAGTCAAAAGTAAACACTTTATTTATATCGTATACTCGTAAAACTAACTAAAAAATCACAATATTACGCCTGCTGAGTGTTGATTGTAAACGTGTACTGACGCGTACTTTAATGGTTTACGCGATCGAAGGTAATTTCGCTGAGATGGCAATGTGCGGTGTGTGGACCGTACAAAAACAGTGGCGTAAAAATTGTTTGACTTTATCTGTCACTTTTGAAAATGCGTTCATGTGAAAAGGACAAAACACATTTTAGTTAACAGAAGTTTGTAAAATGTTATATATAAGGTAGTTTGTCAAATACAAAGTTCTATGATTGGCCACTGACATCGCAGTAATAAATCCAAATTAGCCTTAAATCAAAAATTATTCAAGTGCAAGTCGAAGCACACACACACAAATTAATAAAGGATTACGTAACAAAAGAGACTTTTAGGTGCATGGTGGTTTTTTTGTTGAAGATGGAATGGAAGGTACCTTATCCGATAGCTCAAAAAAAAGTTGTACCTAATCTTGTTCTTACCGTTTTGATTGAATATATAATAATATACAATAAACAGCGTTGATTATATCATGTTTTGCGTTAGGGCGGTTAGAAGTCAGTTGAAATGATGCATATTATTGTACAAAATATTCACTTTATTGAAACATGCAAAGACTAATTGTTTTCGAGATGGTGATAAAATGTGTCGCTCAATAACGCACGGGGTGCCTCATCACAATACAGAGAGACGAATGGATAAGATCAACCTAATGTTATTAATATTTATCATCAAGGACCGATTCTTCATAGCAAAAATCAAACTGTCAGAGGGAATGACCAAATTGTTTTATCGACAATTCCACTTATCGATGTTACGGAATATTATCGCATATCGACTTATGCGATTATTCTGTAACATTTGACCTCTTTGATAAACAACCTGCATCTCCATATTAAAATAAATCATGCCCACGTCACATATGTTATTTACGTCTCTTGATTGTCATAAGTAATTTCCGTGCCGTGTTACTAAAATGGTTAATCCTAAAAGAAAAACCATTAACAAATGGATAACGAAAGATTCTTTTCTTAGTTACAAAGAAGATTCATCCACGATATATTGCTCGAAATGTGATCTTCATTTAAAGCAGCTAAAGAAACATTGCGTTGAAAGTCACCTAGTGAGTAAAACTCATGCGTCAGAAAAATGCTTACCATTATGCTTACATACATTGTATATATCCAAAAGCCTGATTTCATTACTTTGACAATGTGTCATTAAGTGACATTTATTTATCGATAGTCGATAAAACACTTTGGTCATTCCCTCTGACAGTTTGATTTTTGCTATGAAGAATTCCGGTCCTTGTATTATCATTGCACTCTATCTCAACTGATTGGGATGAAAATTTGAACAAAGATTGATGATTGAATTACACACACACACACACACACACACACACACACATGACCGCCAGACACTTTCATTATATATACATACATATACTGTGTATTGTTTAACAAATAAATAAATTATTATCTCGTTATTTATATTTCATCTTAAGCTAGGTTTTCACAATAATTATATAAAAAGTAAAATATAAAACTATACATATAAAACATACAATCATTATAAAAACCTAACCTAGGGTACCGCCGGCAGCGAGGCGGGGCCTAAGCTGCCGGTGGTCAGGGCGACAGAGACAGGAACCTCCTGACTATCCGCGCAGTATCCAGGAGTACCGCCTTCTGTATCTGACCCTTGATCCAGCCATCTAGCGAGAGTCTCTTGAGGTGGTGGTCGAGACTCTTCGCTATTAAGCCGTTCGCCGAAACGACTATCGGGACGATGATCGTTGAATCAACATCCCACATGGCGGTTACCTCGTGAGCCAGGTCTAGGTACTTGCTGGCTTTGTCCTTCTCGGCCTTCAAGAGGTTCTCGTCATGGGGGATGGTGATGTCGACGAGCACTGCCTGGCGTTTCGATCGATCTGTCAGCACGATACCAGGCCTATTGGCAAGAATAGTCCTGTCCGTGATGACAGATCGATCCCAATAGAGCGTGGCACGACCATTTTCGAGAACTGGCGCAGGTGTGTACTTATAGTAAGGCACTTCGGAGACCACAAGACCGTATAGCACAGCAAGTTGCTGGTGAATAATTCTGGCTACAAGGTTATGTCTGTGCAAGTACTCGCCGTTAGCAAGATGACCACAACCGGAGATAATATGCCTGAGTGACTCCCCGAATTATTATTATTATTATACAAATTATTAGTTTGGGTAATCCATTTTATAAGGGCTCGCATCATACGCAACTTGTACGCCGATTGTTTGTTTATCTTCTCTTGTCTAGTGGATAAGAGGGAGATAAATAGTATTTATTGCGTTGCGTAATAGCGCGAAGCAAAAGGCGTAAATCCATAAGATACTGAATGGCGCATACGTCGTTTTAAAACAAAGACAGAGTCCCATTCTCTTGTTTGCGTTTATCATAAACTGAGGACGATGTTTGTTCATTTGAGTGGGCAAGTCCTTCTGTGGGTTTACTCGAGCTGTGCTTGTTCATAACATAAGGGTATTATGTTAAGCTTGCACAAACTAATTATGAAACTATTCTGACTGATGTTGATGACGTCGATTCGACAGACACAGTCCGGAATTATGGTGGCATTTTTGAGCTATCATAGTGATTTCCCTTTCATCGACTTCTTAATATCGATATTCACGAATTAAAATCTTAACATGTTTGCGAATATTTTTACATCTGTTAGTGGCATAAGATTGCCAGGTGCCAAAGCGTACCCCGGGTCCTTTAGGGTGCAACCGTGAAAAACGTTAGGAAGATGTGAATGACTCCTCAATTATTTGTAAAGGAAGGTACCTAAATAGGACTAGGACTGTATGTTTTACTTTGTAATTGTATTTTGGTGTTACGAATAAATTATTTCTTTCTTTCTTTCTAAATACAATTTATTAACGTTTCTCGATCTATTTTGAAATTACGTACAGTATAATCGCAATCGATACCTATACATTGAAAGTCGATAAATGAGAATTCACTACGAAAACTAAAGAATGCCACTCAAATCCGGTCCCTGATTATAATTCTGTAAATGATTGTGAGTTTATTTTGGATTATAACGTGTTTTTCCAGGGCTTGATATAATCTGAGAAATCCTGATTGCACACGCAGCAGCAATCGTTAAACTCTGTAACTACCCTCTTAAGTACGAAAATTCATCTTAACCTCTCACTCCTTGAAGCAACGGTCTGAATTGCACAATGATAGGAAGAAGAGCAATTTAAATTCCAAGTCTAGCATTAAAGAAAAATGTATGTGTAGATTTCCATCTAACCCTTGCCAAATCGAGCTGTACATCGGCTTTAAGAATTTAATGTTACTCGCAACGCAAGCGAATCCAAATAGAAACTGTGTGGGGGTTGAAACAGGAGCAAAAATTGGATT
Source organism: Epinotia ramella (assembly GCA_947578815.1). Classification (NCBI taxonomy): domain Eukaryota; kingdom Metazoa; phylum Arthropoda; class Insecta; order Lepidoptera; family Tortricidae; genus Epinotia; species Epinotia ramella. The sequence continues at coordinate 2,880,772 of OX388207.1, forward strand.
GTTTGATTATTATGCTAAAATCGCATCCAATTAGATAGGTACATAATTTGACTGTCAAAAATACATTGTCAGTCACTTAAACCTCGTTTTTGAAGATCCGTTAGACCAGCTGGTAAGTACATACGTGCGGCAGGTACATCTAAATGTATATTTTTGTATGGTAAAATGACAGTTGAATTTTATTGTCCTAACGCTCGCTCGAAACTCTACGTGTTTAGGCGCAGGTACGCGCATCAGGTAGACAGTGACTAAACGTGTTTGTACCTCAGACTAAGAAAAAAAGAAAGTCGGGGAATGACGAACGGAGGCTCTAGTATAAGTTTTACCGAAACAAAACGTTACGACCGCGTTTGCGTTTAGCTGTCAAATCCCATACAAATTGAGGGTAAAACGCAAACGCGATCGTAAAGTTTTCATCATCATTCTCCTAGCGTTATTGTTCCCGGTTATGCTCCTAAAGGAGCTCGGGGTCCGCTTTGACACCTAATCCCAAGATTTGGCATAGGCGCTAGTTTTACGAAAGCGACTGCCATCTGACCTTCCAACCCAGAGGGAAAACTAGACCTTATTGGGATTAGATCGGTTTCCTCACGATGTTTTCCTTCACCGAAAAGCTAACGGTAAATATTCCGTCCATAAGTTCCGAAAAACTCATTGGTACGAGCCGGGATTCGAACCCACGACCGCCGCTTGACAGCCGCATGCCTGAACCACTAGGCTACCGTAGCTTAGCGATCGTAAAGTTTTGTTGCGGTAAAACTTATACTAGAGCCTCGGAAGTCTCAGCGTGAGCGCGTGCTAAACTTATTTGGCTTGGTTGAGCACCGGCTTCTCTAGGTTTTCTTCTTTTGTCTTGGTCTGAGGTCTGAACACCAACTAGTTAGTCAAGTAGTTTACTAAATGATTTAGTATTGCCGATCCCTCTAAGGGGCCTATGTCTAGTCGTCACTTTTCTTATGGGAAAATGACAGTTGAGTTGTACTAACGTGCGTTCAAAAAATTATGATATAATGATCACTCGTCATAATTTAACTATACGTAATTATTATACGTAATCGACTGGCTTATGTTAATAAGTAATGTCACAAAATGTATCGAGTTACTAAAAACCGGGAGTAAGTTTGCTAACTTCATAAGAGTCAAGACTGAGCACGCCTTGCGGAAAGAGGCGTTTTTGAAAATTAAAAAAAAACCATGACTAGTGGGGGAATTAATGGCAGCAATTTATGGATCAGTCTGCACTTTTGTCTCTGGCGACGCCGCTTTTCAGGATTGTCCCTTGGGTCAAACTAAGCTGATTTTAGCGTCTTAGCCATGAGATCAACCCCTGGCTAGTACCCAAAAAGAGGGGGGGAAAGCACCGCCTCCCGAGGTCCGGTCTCTGCTATATTTCTGCCTAGCCATAGCGTCATCCCTATATTATACGAAAATGATATCAAACCTAACCTAGTAGCTGGCGGCGTCGCCTGATACAAAAGTGCATACTCACTGCCATTAATAATTCCCCCGCCTTTTAGTTTTTCGGACATTGATTCTAAGTGATTTGAATGCAATCAGTAATTTAATTAAAATATAATTGTTTCTTTCTGCTGATGAGATTGTATAAAAATAAAATGAGCAAGACTTAAAAAAAATCACATGAACGCTAAAAACATACGATACGATTACGATTACGACGTTACGATTTTCACACTCATGTATATTTCATCGTAATTTCCAGACTAAGTAGTCTATTAATCCTTAAGTGTCCTGTCACTTAATCAAACATGACGTCAAAGATGATCATAGACAATGACTAAATGATTGGAAATTACGATTAAATATACATGAGTGTGAAAATCGTTGTCAGATATTTTTGAGGTCATTCGGTCGTTACTTCGATTGTTGAAGATAAAAATATTAAAAATAATATTTTTAAGCGGATACTTGGTCGATTTCAAAACTTTGTGAGTTTATTGTGTAATCACATACATAAAGTATGATAATGTCTTCGAGAAGTGTTTGTTCACATGATAGGACAGGTAAGGATGAGTAGACTTTAGCCATTTATTTAAAATTTTGCGTCCCTCCACGCGACTTATCGTACCTACGTGTGTATAAATGAGGCATTAGCCGCTAAGTCAGACCCGCTGAACTGTACTTAAATCAGTCATAATCGCAGGAGCTCATAAACCCGAAGACAAGCTCAACGAATTAAGATGGCGGGACACGTGTCGCGCTAAACGACAGTTAATCGTGGTTTAAGCCAGCTGTGTTCCTCTTGGGACTGAAAGTTTACTGACAAATGATTAATACAATACCTTATAGATATATGAATGTTTATTAAAAACAAGGCAGGTGTTTTGGATTCTATTATGATGCAAAATTGGTTGCGCCCTATCGTTCTGAGACGTTAACTCGACGCGGAATATCAAGTTAGATTAACCACCTGTTTGTAATTAAATTTTAAAAAAATCGGCTTATCGGGTCACGCGTAGTGTAGGGTTCCGTAGTTGCCTGTCTGTCTTAGTTACATCGACAAGCGCGCGCCAACTAAATGGTGCGGTTGCGTCGGCCGAGTTTGTACGAAAGTTTCTAAGTACACACACTCGGTAACTCTTATGCTTACTTACCCGTGATAGTTTTCCTTTTAAATTCATTATATTGTACTAACTGTCGCGAATTTTTTCACATGCTCTGTAAGTAGTAGCCATTTAGCCGGCAGGGGGACACACACATGACTGGAACAAAAATTAGGGCTTTAAAGCCCAATATCTCGCAAACGAATCACTGAAATGAAAAATGGTTACTAGAAACTCATATTATTTTTGAACAAGCTATCTAACGACACCACACACTATAGGTTTATCGAGAAAAAAAGTTTATATCCCCGCATTACGTGTAGGGGAGGGTAGGTACCCTAAAATGTTATTCTACTGTTTTGTCGGCGTGATTGACTTAAATGCCCATGCCAAATTACAGTTTTCTAGTTATAAGGATTACTGAGCAAAGCCGAGGACGGACGGACGGACATGGTGACGGCTACGGAACCCTAACAAAGTTTTAACCGACTTCAATTCAGTACGCCTTATTTGAAGAGTTACCTCGATTTATTCAGGATCCCATCATCAGATCTTGACCAATAATTTTCCAAATCGGTTAAGGCGTTTTCGAGTAATCAGGGAACATATAATATATGTACATCCTACTAATATTATAAATGCGAATGTTTGGATATGTTTTTTACAAGCTTTATATAAACTTGCCCTGTTAGTATGGGACAAATCTTGCAAGTTAAAATTGACCCACTTGCCGGTGACCGATTGAGCTGAAATTTTGGGTATAAGTATAGTTTGGATGACAATTCAATATTATGGTACCATCGAGCTGATCTGATGATGGTGACAGAAGGTGGCCATGGGAATTCAGTACTTAACCGACGTAACCCCGTTGAGTTTGGGTTCGTTAGAATCGTCTCAATGAGTAGTTGATGATGGTATACAGAAAAGTACAGTCGACTATAAAAGCTTGTACCAAAAATGATTTTTTTGACAGAAACTTCAACTCAATCATTATGCAAGAAGACAGTTTAAAGCCTGGATTAATATATTAAGGTATTTTTATTCCGGGTCCACGCAGACGAATTGAGAACCTCTGCCTTTTTTGAAGTCGGTTACTATACAAAGAGCGTTAAATCAAACACAACTTGATTGTGTTTTTGTTAAATGAGAGATGATGTGAAAGAGGGAAATGCACTAATTGTATTATTGATATTTATATAATTGTGTTATGATGACACAAGTTAATTGCCAGCGTCAAGCATACAGGTCTTTCGCTATCTTAAGAAATAAGACTTACTTAGTTTATTTATTTATTTCAACTTTATTCCACAAAACATAGAAATGTACAAATGACGAACTTAATGCAAAATGGCCTTGTCTACCAGCCAACCAATAAAAAACTCGAATGCTATTGTAGACTCAAAATGTAATATTGCTCCAAAATAAATAACGCAAAAACGATGCCTAGTGACGAATATCCCATTCAGATATCTTAAAAAATTACGAAGTTACCTTTTTAATATTGCTTGTTAGAGCGAGAAAACGTTCGGAGATCGTGACGTCACTACAATAAAGCGTCGTAGTAAATGACAATCGTTTCCATATGAAGGTGCGTTTTGCGGAAAAGAGACATAATATACCCCCTTTTAAAACTTATGTCACTTTGTGACTCTTTAACTCCCTGCTTTACTTTTGTCTCCATTTGACAATATTTTGAATACTTTTTCGAGATAATTCATCATTATTGTTTATTTTATTTCGTGTTTTCTTTTTTTCTACATCCCTATTGCGAGGCTGGCCGCGTTTGCTCATCGCTTCCTATTGGTTCATTTATTCATCGCTCATCGCCTCGCAACCTCGCACAAACTCTGGTACTCAGTCACCCAGCCACTTAGTCCCGTCATTAGGTATATCAAAAAAAAAAGACCCTACCCGTGAATAATCAGTTCTTGGATTTATTTTTCGTAGGTCCCTCGGGGGGGTCACTGGGAGTGTAAATTCAAAAAGTAGACTGAATCAGGCTCCTGTGTATGGTTTTTCTTGAATAACTCGGCCATTTTTGATTTTACAGTAAAACCGTGAGGACAAAAACTGTAGGAAATTTGATTTCCTACAAGTTTGGTTTTTACAATTTTTCTTCTAGGATCGATATTTTGGAAATTAAATTGGAAAAAAGCGACACAGCGGAGGCTGATTTAGTCTACTTTTTGAATTTACATTCCCAGTGACCCCCCCGAGGGACCTATGAAATAAAAATCCAAGAACTGATTATTCACGGGTCAAAATCTATAATGACTGAACTAACTGGAATCGGTTTAAACACTTGTAGACGTTTTCCATTTGACACGTATTTGACTCACCGGCCCATTTCCTAATGAGGACGTGGATTACTCAAGTTTGATACCCCAAATATATAAATACAGGCAAAAGCAGGCCTAAGAGGAACGCGTAGGGCTGCGTAATTAGATCCTGTGCAAGCGCATAATGAGGCGTTAATTAGCCTAATCAAATGTGCGTGCGCCAACCTTGTCTTCTAATTTTAAATCCGAGATTTAAATATGGGCTTGGGAGACAAAGGGCTTAACAAATAGAAGGTCTTAGAATTTTGTAACATTTAGCTATGGACAGTCCACGACCTTTGTTAGGGTGTGTAATCCTAATATTATATATGGGTTGAAAGGTGAACGTTGGAGTTATATTTGTTAACGCTTACGGAAAATATTCTAAGAAAAGAAAATAAAAATAAAATTTATAGGAACACTTGAAGCGATTTGGGTACTGATTTGAGCTGAACAATGTCGCACAGATTTCCCATTTGTTTTTCCTATTTTCCTATTTCCTTTTGGTTTAACACGCGCGCGCGGTATACGTCTGTAAAACTTAACTGACAGTTGACACGACTGCTGGTAGCCTACTGACATCGCACCGATTCCGTCCCAAATGCGGAAATGAACTAAATACAAAATTAATGTTATTATTAATATTCATTATCCTCGTAGCGCTAATAGAGCCCGGGGTCTGCTTTGACACCTAATCCCAAGATCTGGCGTAGGCACTAGTTATACGAAAGTGACTGCCATCTGACTTTCCAACCCAGAGGGACAACTAGACCTTATTTAAATATGACCAATTTCCTCACGATGTTTTACTTCACCGAAAAGCTAACGGTAAGTAAATATTCCGTACATAGGTTCCAAAAAACTCATTGGTACGAGCCGGGATTCAAACCCACGACCCCCGCTTGACAACCGCATGCCTGAACTACTAGGCTGCTGTAGCTTTTTTACCGTGTTTTTTTTTTACAAAAAAATCTTATAATTGATATTACATTATAATATGTATTAGTAGCAATGAAGTATTTTTGTAACAAAAGTCCCAATTCACCCAGCCCCGCCCTAAAACTCAATACCTGTGCTCCATTACGTGTCTAATGAATCCTATAACCTCCCACCCACTTGTTAAGTCATTAAAAATCCCATTAATTTTTACCATCGTTCCTCTCCTAAACATTTCTCGTTAAGCCTCCGCCAAAATTGCAATCATAATTTTTCGGCTTTTTTAACGAATTTAGTAAGTCTGCTACCGACAATTCATATCTTTTAGGTTAAATTGAATAAAGATATGGTGATAAAAATGTAATTACCATAAAATTGCGTGTAGAGCTTGTAAGATAATCGTGCAAACTTGGAGGGCGGGGCCGACACTGGGATGAAAGGCAGGAGTTAACAGCAGAGCTTCTATTTATTTTAAACGCCGTCAAATAAATTTTGGGCCAAATAACTTACGTAGTCATGCCTCTACGAGCGATTTCCCTTAAAAAACCGGACAAGTGCGAGTCGGACTCGCCCACCGAGGGTTCCGTACTTAATTACAAATATATAGTTTGCAGGTTTTTTCCTGTACTTTTTGCAGTGTAATAAGACAACTTGCCAAAGTTCATTTTAAATCTCCTGAGAGCGTTGAAATATACGTTTTCTCAAACATGCAATGAAATATTGACGTTACGTTCCTTATGATAGGCAGCGAAGTGTCACGTTTCAGGTGCGGAGAGACGAGAGACACATAATGAAATTTCATACAAAATTGGAGGCCTGCAAAGTGATCGTCTTTTATTTCATTCGCCATTTATTTGTGACATAGCATCACGGAATTTAGCCATTAAAAAAAACTATAAGGATATTTGCTTTTTGGTTCGTTATGACATTCTGCCATTGTTTATAAAATAAAAATACGTTTTTTGCGGCTTAAACGGCCGTAGCTATTTTTCCGTTATCTTAGAAGTTTGATTTTGTCACAGCTTCAAGGGACTGTAGACTATATGGATTATTAAGAGAGTATATGGTTTTGATTTTAAATCGATACCTTCACGCGTACGAGATAAAAGGACGCCAGAGAGACAGACGGACAACAAAGTGATCCTATAAAGGTTCCGTTTTTTTTCCTTTCCAGGTACGGAACCCTACAAAGACAAAGGAGTTTTAATGCCATATTAAGTAATCAAGTTTTGATAGACGGGGAACAAGAACGTGTTGGTTGATCAAGGGTCAGGCATGCACATAAAATATCGAATCCTAAAAGTTTAAATCTTTTCGATACGGAAATAACCATCTAAAAATACAAAAAATGTTGAAAAAAGTTTGAATTCAGAGAAGCAATCTGTGTATTGGAGTAATAAAATAGTCGACAGGTCATGCAAATAATAATAATAATCTTAATTGTTGTTATGTACTAAATCAACAGACGTTTATCATGCGTTAACATGTTCAAACATGGACTGTTAGCCGTTAGTATATACCAGCGAACGAAAAAAACATAAAATGCGAGCTCCTTACAAAGTTCTACCCATACACTTTTAAACCACGATCACGAACGCATTGTACGTACGTTGGGTAGATCTAAATGTCAATTTTTATAAGGAAATTTGACAGACAGACGAAACGGCTGCCTGGCATCGTTTTGACATGACATCCCATCCCCGCCTAATGGCAGTGGCACCCATTCTATGGGGCCATTTTGCGGCGCTACTTAGACTTTTATGAACTTAACGAGATTTTGTTAAAATAAAGTTGAATTATAATATTAAAATTCTTGGAGTTCATAATGCTAACGCTGATCCTTAATCTAATTTGTTGCGTTTTTCACACGGAGTGACTTCGCTGTTTATTTAATATCTGCGACGAAGGGTCGGCTCCAACATATTAATTATATTTGAGGGCAGGACCGCCAAAGAATTGCAGAGCTCCTTATTTTCTTATTAAGGTACCTCCACTAAGAATCATGAAAGTGAAATTTCTTCCAGAAATGTATTCCTTGTTACTTAATTTTATTTTCTAATTTATTAGTAACGTTTTTCGCTATTGCAAATATATCGCTTGATAAGCGCTCTGAATTATAAAAGTTATAATACATTGTTACTTTTTTAAAACGATTTGCGTTTGCTACAAAAATGTGTAATTTTATCGGTTTTGACGATCTATAACATAATATGCCAAGGTTGAGTTTTATATAATAAATATAGCAAGGTTTGTGCGTTACTTATCAAACGCGCGTTCCTATAAATTAATGGGCGGATCTACCAGTGTGCAACAGCATTTAATTATCCTACTTTTTTTTTATTATAAAACGGATTACTTACGAACCAATACGTTAATCATGAGCACACGCTTATTATATTAATCGCGCGTTTTATACTATTTTGATGTGTCTGAATTTTTTGTCTTCTTCGAATTATTTCTTTCACATCAGTGTCATAAGTTTGAAAACATCAACTCATACTTCACTCTAGCAAAGGTAACACAATTTTAAAATTAATGTGTAAAAAAGTGTGTGTTATAAAAAAGGTAAGCTAAATCATCATCGAGCTTCCCGGTTGTGCCCCAAAGGAGCCCGGCGGCCGCTTTGACACCGAATCCCAAGATTTGGCATAGGCACTAGTTTAACGAAAGCGACTGCCTACTGACCTTCCAACCCAGAAGGATAACTAGACCTTATTAGGATTAGACCGGTTTCCTCACGATATTTTCCTTCACCGAAAAGCTAACGGTAAATATTTCGTACATAAGTTCCGAAAACCTCATTGGTACGAGCCGGGATTCGAACTCACGACCGCCGCTTGACAGCCGCATGCCTAAACCTGCCTACCCCACCCACGCATGCCTACCGTAGCCGTAGCGTAATAAAAGGTAAGCTAAAAACGATATAAACTAAAATAAATTTAACTTAACATTCAACTTAAAATAAATGCGAGTAGTAACTTTACGTATTATAAAATAGAAGTTATTAAAACCTGTAACATAAAGCAGCACGTTTTTTCCCAACCGCGCTTATTTTCCCTTTGAAAATGATCGCACGATCATTCTCGCTTACCCTGAGCTTATGGAAAATATTCTGTGCTAAATAAACGGCGAGTTTGCGTACGACTAGCCAGCCGTATTAGGGTTCTTTATGGAATGGGCCTTAATTAGTATGGCTCATGAAAAAGAACCGAGGGTTCCGTACTTTCCTCCTGCCTCGATGATTGAGTACGTACTTTATGGTTAAAGAACTTTATTCTCATAAGAGTACACGGGATTCACTTACATGACAACATTATAATCTATTGTATATCTAAGGTTAAACGTGATTACGTACTTCACACGACTTTATTTTTTATGATTTAATTACAAATGTATAGTTTTCAGAGTTTCCCCTGCACGGCTATGACAAGACGGCGCCCGAGCTCCTTCGATTTTTCTCGCATTATCCGTCTCTCTCTTATTAGAACACTTAGGAAGAGAGGTATAGTGCGAGAAAAATCGAGAGAGCTCGAGCGCGGTCTTGTGATAACCGTAACAGAACTTGTAGTAGTTACTTGCCAAAATTCATAGCCCTAGGTCAACATAAAAAAAAAAAAAGGTTTGAAAATTTCGCTTGTAAGTATGTATGTAGTGTATAATTATGTATATATATTTATTTGTGTTTGTAAGTATTTATTTTATTTATGTACCTTATGTATTTGTGTAAATATGTTGTATATAGGAATACCGTAATGTTATTTTTTTTTAGTTGTTATTTGCACTGCCCCACAATCTTTTCCGCTTTGCCTTAAGGTTTGACTGGTAGAGAATGCCATATGTTTGTTGTTTTGTGCAATAAAGTTTAAATAAATAAATAAACATAAAGTACCCTACTGATTAAACTTCGATCAACTTGAACGTTTTTTTCAGAGTTGCAAAATAGCACAAAAAATATTATTCGAAATTTCTCATATTTTAGATAATTTTCTGTATTTTTCTCACATTTTAACTAGACCTGTCTAGTTAAATGTGTAGCCATATTTATAATATAATAGATGCGAAAGTGTGTCTCTCTGTTACCTCTCCACGCTCAAACAGCGAAACCGATTGAGATAAAATTTGGTATAGAGATAGGTTGAATCCCGGGGAAGGACATACGATAGTTTTTATCCCGGAAATCATCCTATTATAGGGTCAATCGGGTGTAAAACTTGGTATCAACCTTCGATATAAACGAGTTCCTCCGTCCGCGGAGTCGTGGGCAGAAGCTAGTAAAATAACAAATGCGAAAGTTTAGATGTTTGGATGTTTGTTACTCCACCACGCAAAAACGGCTGAACGGATAGAAATGGAATTTGGATTAAAACATTAGACACTTTTTATCGCCATAATCATCCTCTAAATGGAAACAATTGCGGATGGCAGTTGATACGGAAGTTCACGCGGACCGAGTCGCGGGCACAGGCTAGTGTTGCTATAAAAAAACGATAATGTGGTAGAGGGGGCGAATCCGTTATCACCAACATTTGGATTCGTTTTTAGCGCCGCTAAAAATAAAGTATAAAGCACTTAATTAACTCAAAACTTCTTTTGATACGGCAACGGAACCTAATTCAAGTCCGGTCGGTTTTTATTCAAATATAAGAAAATTATGTCCGCGCAGGTTTTAAGCGGACGATAAATTAAGCGGGCACAATACACGCCGGATAAATGGTTGTCACGTAAGAACGTAGCGTTACACAGAGCTAATAGTTTAAGAAGGCTCACTTCATTAGTGGCTGAGGAATCATTGCAAATAATTGTCGCACGTTTTATAATTTTCTTTTCATAACTTTTAACCAGCCAACCAAGGTATCTTTACACAATTTTTACTAAATGAGGCTTAATCGCGTATAATTAACTAATTTATTTACCTCTCTGAGGTCTCTCGAAGTTGCGGATGTGAGCGGGTATCAACATCTCCTTACTACCCGCACTTGGTCTTTATTAAACACTTGTACACTGGGGTTGCTACCCGGCCGACACACACCACTAATAATGTTTGGTGATATAACGCGCGATGTTTTTTGACTCTGGCATTTACTTATGATTGGATTCTACCGAGATGATATCAAATTTCAACGAAGATAAATTCATTTTTCAAAAAATTAAGTATGAAATATCATAATATACCATAGTTATTTATTTTGGTAAAAAATATTTTTTTCTCTCAAACATATTTAATAGCAAAAATGGATCAAGTATATGTGGATCATTTATAGCAAAAAATTTGAAAATAATATATTATAATAAAACGTTCCAATTTTATTTGGAACAGTCTTAGCAGCTTAAAAAAACAGTATGGATTAATCTAAAAGGTTTCAAATTACATGGAACATTTTTGCAGAAATAAAAAATGTATAAAGATTTTACAAAAACGTTCCAACCCACATGGATCATTTAAGAAACAATTAAATGGGCGTTTTATGAATTTAGTATAATGTTCCAAGACAAGTGGAACATTATAACGATATGTTATTCTATTAAGAGTTTTTTACAATATGTTTCAGTATGCATGTAATGTTTTTACTTTATTTTGAGTACACGTCCTTGGCATAATGGTGGGTTGGAACATTTGGGTCAAACTTTATTGATGAAACTAACCTAAAAATACAGCATCTTTGTGTGCACATGATGTAATATGTCAAAAATAGTACCCTGGTTATGGTAACTCATTTTCGAGTGACTTGTGGGTTGGAACGTTTTCGCGTAACTACGTCCATTTGATAATTACCGTTAGCTTTACCCGTTAGCTTTTAATTGCCGTTACTTTTTAGAAATTTGATTATATCCGTGTAAAATTTATTGTATTCTTGACGATCTCAATATTGTGTGCATGTTTTTATTCTAATGTATGAAAATTATGTATTACTATTGAGAAATAAACCATCTGAATCTGAATCTGAATCTTTTCGGTGAAGGAAAAACATCGTGAGGAAACCTGCATACATCTGCGAAGAAATTCATAAGGTGTATGTGAAGTACCCAACCCACACTGGGCCAGCGTGGGGACTACTGCCCGTTCCCTTTCAAACGTGAGGGGTGGCCTGTGCCCAGCAGTGGGATGTTTACAGGCTAATTTATTATTTATTATTATTATTTAACAGGGGCTTTTTGGTGAGTGAAAACCTCGTGAGGAAACCGGTTTAATCCCAGTAAGGTTTAGTTTTCCTTCTGGGTTGGCAGGTCAGATGGCAGTCACTTTCGTAAAACTAGTGCCTATGCCTAAACTGCATAACGCGCTAAGTGATACTCAAATTATTCCTGTCCACGCTAAAATCTCTGTATCTTTTATTTTGCTTCGAAATTAATACGCACCTTCAAGAAACAATGTTGGATAGTACAACGCAAAGACAATGATTTTTAATCCATACTGTCTGTCTGTCTGTTACCTCTTCACGCTTAAACCGCTGAACCGATTGCGATGAAATTAGGTATGGAGATAATTTGAATCCCGGGGAAGGACATAGGATAGTTTTCATCCTGGAAATCACCCCCTAAAGGGATGAAATGGGGGGTTGAAGTTTGTATGGAGCTGCGATATCCACGCGGACGGAGTCGCGGGCAGAAGCTAGTTTCAAATAAATTCGAGTTTTAGCTCGTCTGGTCAAAGGTATTATTAAATCCTCACGAAAACGAGGGGTATTATATGTACATTAGCTTCCGCCCGCGACTTCGTCTGCGTGGACTCGGGATGAAAACTATCCTGTATTTTAATCCAGACTATAAACTATCCTCGTGCAAAATTTCATCAAAATCGGCTGAGCCGTTTAAGCGTGATTGAGTAACAAACATCCAAACATCAGAACTTTCGCATTTATAATATTAGTAGGATTTGCTTCTTCTACTACATTTTCCAACTTCAATCTGCAAGTCGATCACGTAACGCATTGTACTGACGTACGTACGTATACAGGTAGATCTAGATGTCAATTTTATATGGAAAAAGACGTTACGTGATTACCCCTGTAGTCCAATTAGGAATTTCGAAGCATAAATAGTTGTTTGTGTCACAAGGAAGCAAAATAGTATATTTACGGTGAGGGCGGTGTATTGAATTCTGAGCGTAGTGAGGGATACAAGTGTTAACGCCCGAGACGAAGATAATTTTGCTACTGAGTGACCCATATTATTTTTCACACCGACGCTTTAAATTTTAATTACATAAATTTAAATTTAAATTATTTAACAAGTTTTAACACATTTTCTTAATTTTTATTACTAATTAAAAAAAAAAATACGAAAATTTCATAACGTTGTTGAAGTTAAAACTTGAATTATATTCGTTTTTAAACGATTACGATGAAAATACAATATGAGATAACAATCTCTGGCCAATCGTTGCGAAATACGTCCAGGTCTTCCCGCCATTTCCGCCTCGGCCTGCCACGTAACCTCCCATCCGTGCGGCATCCACTCTGTGGCTAGTTTAGCCCACCTCTGGGGATGCGGCATACGTGGCCAGCCCATTCCCATTTCGGCTTGGCGCTCTTAGCCCCAACGTCAGCAATGCAAGTTTTTGAGCGCAACGTAGAATTTCGGACGCGGTCGATCCGTTAGCATACTACGCTCCATAGCTCGTTGCGACATGCCAATGAATAAATTAAAAACCGGCCAAGTGCGAGTCGGACTCGCGCACGGAGGGTTCCGTTCCGTACCATTATAATAAATAAATAAATAATAAATATTAGGGGACAATCTTACACAAATCGACCTAGTCCCATAGTAAGCTCAATAAGGCTTGTGTTATGGGTACTAGACGACGATATATTTAATAGATAGAAATACTTAAATACATAGAAAACATCCATGACTCAGAAACAAATCAGAATTATCTATGCCCCCCCCCCCCCTTAAATATTTATTTTATTTTGTTTTTAGTATTTGTTGTTATAGCGGCAACAGAAATACATAATTTGTGAAAATTTCAACTGTCTAGCTATCGCGGTTCTTGAGATACAGCCTGAAAAAAAAAAAACGTTTGTTGTATGGGAGCCCCCCTTAAATATTTATTTTATTTTGTTTTTAGTATTTGTTGTTATAGCGGCAACAGAAGTACATAATCTGTGAAAATTTCAACTGTCTAGCTATCGCGCTTCCTGAGATACAGCCTGGTGACAGACAGACGGACGGACAGCGAAGTCTTAGTAATAGGGTCCCGTTTTTACCCTTTGGGTACGGAACCCTAAAAAGTAGCTTGAACAGAAAAGTAGCATTTCGATCCCTCTCGTCGTGGAGCAAAACTCACTTTTCCGAATGAAAGGTGTGAAATAGTACATTACTATAGTGGCCGGGAAACGAACGGTTGCAGGCCAAGTAGATATAGATATATACCGAGCGTATCGAGGCCGGATAGGGATACGCGGCCGGCAACCCCGTTTCTCGCCGAGATTTGTATAGTGCTTTTCGTGTACCGCCTTGCTGCACCGCCGCCGCCGCGCCGGCAGCTCGCCCGCGCCCCCTCCCTCCGTTTAAAAACAAATTACAGGCCAAGGTGTGTAAGGCTGTATGGAATGCCTATACATATCATATTCACTCATCGCACCGGATACGTAGTATTTCCGAACCTAATTTGAAGTAAGTCACGTCAACATTTCATTGCAAGTTTGAGAGAATAATATTTTTCCTGTAGCCACCTAATCACACCTAACACCCCGTTCACACTGCGTCCGTTTCCGTGTTCGGGAGGCATCCGTCTCTTTCGCAATCGGGCGAAACATCGCAAGCGAGAAAAAGAGGGATGCCTCCCGGACACGGAAACGGACGCAGTGTGAACGGGGTGTAAGCCCGTGGCCTAGCTGCGTCGCACTAAGCTGTGCCTGAGGAAGCAATAACAGTGGCATGCCGCAGTTAGCTGCCGAGCTGTTATTGCACTGAATTATTTATACCCGAGGTCGACGACCCCTGGTTTAGGAGATATGAGATAACAATCTAGGTTAAAGCAATGACACGTGAACAATGTATGTGTTATAATTGTAAGTAGTTCTAACATTATCTTGACGTGGGTTTAAATTTGTGGTCTTTGGGTGATAAGAAGTCAATACAAATACAATAAAAATATTGATCATTGAACACCTCACATAGATAAAGCGAATACACAGAGTCTCTCTGTTTAGAGAGGAGGTAAAACCACTGGCGACTCAGATTTGATAACACTCGTTTTTACCGCCGATGCAAAAAGAGAGGTGTTATAAGTAAAAGTAAAGAGGTTGTTGACGAGGGTTTAAATGGATTTATCATATATAGACACTGAACAAGTTTTAAAGGTACAAGTTTGACGCCCATGCGTACACAAACTTACACATACACATTTACACATACATACATACACATTCACGCATACACACAATATTTGCATGACTAGTTTTTAGATTCTCTTATTTGTTTGATAATTCACTTTGGTTGATTTTGTAGATTTATACGTTAATAGTTTCTTAAAATTCTAAAATTACAATATATGTACTTTAATGTCTTTGTTTGCTAGTGTTGTCGCTATTTGTCGGTACAAGTACATGTAACTACTGTTAACCCTTAACTTCCTCCACGGGACAGGCTTTGCCTAGTGTGGAGGTCAGTAAAGATTTGTACCACCTGTATCTTTAAGTGAAAAAAAACGTTTTTTTTTTTTTTTTTTTTTTTAAGTTTGACGTGTCTGTGGCATCGTAGCTCCTAAACGAATGGAACTATTTTAATGCGGTTTTTTTGCCCAAAAGCAGACGTGACTGAGATGGTTTTAGCAATGTTTAAACAAATTCGGTTTAGCCGGTTTTGAGGTATTGAACTTTGAAATGAAAATTTTGGGGGGGCTCCAACTTTTCTAAGTTGTTAATTATAATTCGCTGAATAATCATGCTACATCACTTTATATTGTGTATACAGTAATGAAAGGCAGAATGACCTTTTTACGTATTGGAACCATATTAATGTTCTATGCTTCGATTAGGTAGTATTCTTAAGAGCAATGCCTAGCTGAGCAACTTTTCAAATCTCGAATTCTTGACGCAATGTTTCTGTCGCGCTGCTCTGGATTCCGCCTCCAATTCGTGCGATAAGGACAACTGCAGCTCGGACTAACAATCCCACGCAAAAAACTCAAAAATCGAGGTTTCGCTCTCGACTGTTTCCTCCTCCAAAACGCAACCAATCATTATAAAATTTTGGGAACTGCAAAAAGAAGAAATAATCTACGCCGCTATGTTTTGATTTTTTTGATATTTCTAGTCATATTTGTATACTGCTCCTTTTTTGGCAGCCAATTCAATTAAGCCGTTTTTGCGATTTTCAAGGCGCTGTTAAGTTTCTTTAAAATAAAAATATCTTAAAAGCAAAAGATAGCGGCATAGATATTGATGATATTGATCTTATTTAAAAAAAACACTGTTCTATGTTCAAATACCGGAGAGGAAACAGTAGAGAGCGTTTGTATGGGAAAATCGCAGGTAGGCATTCCTCTTAAGCCATTTCTCAAGTGTATTTAATTTTATTAGGATGTCACTAAATAAAAAGTCTCTTCTAAGAAAATTTTACCTTAAAACGACCGCTGGTTTAGGAGATCTGAGATAACAATCTAGGTTAACGCAATGACACGTGAACATTTATTTTTTATAATTATTTGTAGTTCTAATTATTAGATGCGATTAGGTGGCTACAGGAAAAATATTTATAATAATTATTTATACATTACAATATCCAAAAATGATTCCTAATTATCTATGTGAAGGAATAAACTTAGCTATTTGGACAATTTTTAGTAGATACTAGGCGATTATAACTAGGTAGTTAAAGAACATACCCAAAAATTTGAGACAAAGATTGACGTCGCTGGCGGCAGCGCAAAACGCTTCATACAGTACTTAAGTATGACGTCACAATTGTACAAAGTACGAGTAGTTGTATCGTTGTATGGAAAATCCGGTAAATTGTTGTTTCGGTCGCGAAATACTAAGGACATAGTTGTCATACAATTTTGTTTCTATAAAAGGAATTCGTAATCGATTAAATCTCGGATAATAAAAAAAATGCATAATTTTTATAAACTTTCAAGGTTCAATCTTTTTATGATTTTAATTATATTTTATAATTTATACTTTATTACGATACTTTGATGGTTTACTATCCATTTAGCATCACTACGTTATCAATTTGAACATGAGGCATCATGCCTATTGTATATTACGAACACACTTGTACCTACTCACGTAATCGCCAACAACAAACGCTTCGATATGAAAAGGACATGAATGTTTACTCGAATAGCGACTCTAATGTTAAAGTAGTCTATCGTAAATACAAAATGGTCGATATTGTTACTGAGTTAATGACCTCAGACACGAACAACAAAAGCCGCCTCTTGGTTGAAAAAGTGTTGATACAATAAATGACAATCGCTTTGTTTATTGCTAAACAATGAAAAACAATCACATTGTTTACTAGGCAAAGAGAAGTGAATTCGGTCTAGAAAAAGAATCCGCACTAATCCAACATTTTCGAAAAAATAGACCTACCAAAGCCATTCAACGATCTCTGGCAATCTACCTACATGAACGCACACTACGAGGTACGAACAGCATAATTTACTCATACGTTAGCTCGAAGCAACAAAA
This sequence comes from Epinotia ramella, assembly GCA_947578815.1. Classification (NCBI taxonomy): domain Eukaryota; kingdom Metazoa; phylum Arthropoda; class Insecta; order Lepidoptera; family Tortricidae; genus Epinotia; species Epinotia ramella. The sequence goes on from OX388207.1 coordinate 2,898,229, forward strand.
AGCACGGCCGCATTTTGGCAACTGTAAACGTGTGTAAAAAACAACCGTAGCAGTTACTGGCTCCCTTCCATTTCCATTAGGGAATGTTTAGCCAAAATGTTTCTCGAACTTGCCCCATTAGGCTTGCTTGTTTCCTTTTTGTCTTGGCCCCTTTTTTACTCAGACTCGTTTAGACGCTAAATGTTTTTTTACGGGTTTGTGTGATCTGTTGGTTCGAGGTAAAGCGAATTATTAAGCTTCAACATGCAGAACTCGAAGAGGTACACATTAAACCACATGTTTTAGTTTCGACGCTTTAAACGGGTGAACGTAAAACTATGTAATAATGTATAAAAGTTTATATTTTTTCAGAAAGAACTAAACCAAACATTTTAAAGAGCAATAGACATTTGACTGAGTCTGTTATTGATTGTGATTGGATTTTCTTCAGTTCCAATCTTTCAATTGCTCATTCAAAGGTTATGGCGACAACAAAAAGGACTAATGAATAGCTATAGATTAGATTAGATTATTTATTTCATGATAAAAAATTACATTTCAGATTTTCATACAGTCATGTCAAAAAAATAAGAATTACTATCACGATCGTCAAAAACAGAGAAATAAGCTGGTAATGATAAAAAACACCATGTAAAATCTAAGTATTCAAATGTAAGGAGGATTTTTTTTAAACAGCTTGTACCACGTAGCTAGACAAAGTGCTTAATTGTTTAAGCCAAAAATCTAGTATCAAAACTCCATTTTTCAATGGAATTCCAAGACAGCAATATTAATAAATAATACCATGCGGTTTTGGCATCGTCTTACAAGTATAAGGTAGTCGCCTTATTCTAGAAATTTAACATGACTCGTAGATTCCACACAAAGACTTGGTAATTGTAACAAGAAACATTATTTACTTAAACTCCGCTTCGTTTGCTCCGTGCTGATATTTAATTTTTGAGTTTCCTAGAATTTATTTACACGAGACGTAGATTTTACAAAGTTTGCAAATTGTATTTAAATATTTATTGAAAGAAATATCAGATATCTTATTGCAGGGCTAACTAAATGTTTATTTATCAAGGTCTTTATTCCACATTGAACTGGTGACTGTATAGATGGTTGCTGTAGCATATTAATTAAAAGCGTGTTGCTCGAAACGATCTATATTTAAGGGGTACGTAACGATCGATATAAAAACTTTTGATATATTTTCACTGGATATAACGATTAAAGAATATAATGCACTTTTGATATAACAACATTTGATATATTCTCATGTAATATAATTACCCACTAAAAACATTACATGTAAAGTGATGCCAAGACTCCGTAGCTCATACAGCTTTCAGCGTGAAAAAGATATCAGATCGCGACTAACGCCAAGCTCACTACCAGCCACGCTCTACAAATTCTATATCTTGGCTAAAAAGTATAGCTCTGTTGGGCACATCCCGGTCGCCGCATAGACTCTCGCGCCGAATTAATTTATGATGATATTAATAAGCAACGGGTCTATACTTTTTAGCCAAGATATAGAATTTGTAGAGCGTGGCTGGTAGTGAGCTTGGCGTTAGTATGTATGTATGTAAATACTTTATTGTACACAAGACACAGGTAAAAATACAGACAAAAAAAAGTTAATTCGGTACAAAGGCGAACTTATCCCTGTAAGGGATCTCTTCCAGTTAACCTTTGAGCAATTGAGTTGAGATCAGGAACAACAAGATAGACAAACTAACACGTGTACAGACGTATTTACCTAGACGCTACAGTAAATTAATCTTAATACATATATATACTACATATAAGTACAAATAAAAATAAATAGTATACACATACTATAACTATATATATATATATATATATATATATAAATATATATATACCTATATATACAAATAAACATTTTTACACAATATACAAACAGTATCCTATTAAATCACAAGTCGTTGGAGAGCCACAACTTTTTCAACTTTTCTTAGTCGCGATCTGATATCTTTTTCACGCTGAAAGCTGTATGAGCTACGGAGTCTTGGCATCACTTTACATGTAATGTTTTTAGTGGGATCTCATTCCTTTTTGTAAGGTAATTTCTAAAGGAGTGAATAGGAATGTTCAGACCCCTAGCATCAAAATTTGCGGAAGTCTCATACAAACTTTCACCTCCTAGTTTAAGGGGTTAGGGGGGTAAAAGTTTAAAGTTTTAAGATTTTTTCGTTGTTTGTATACGATTACTAGCTTACATACCAAATTTCAGCTTTCTAGGACTTCAGGAAGAACGTTAAGAATATTGATGATCATCAGTGAGTCAGTGACGAAATCGGGGTATTTTAGATATCAATAAAATCTAAAGTATAAGAGCTATGCAATTGAAACTTTATAGTTTTAATAAGTCAACCACTGACATCATATCCCGATAATTTTGTTTATCTGGTATAATCCGGACCCAAGTTAAGAAGGTTCAAAAATACGACGAAGCGCTTCGAGAAAAGGTAGGTAGTGCCCTTGCGCTTCGCTTGGCTCGTCTTAGCGGGGGCACTCCCGTGCCCCCAGATCAACAGATATAATGAACTTATAATATTACAACTATTAATCTAACAGTCATAACGTATAACATACATGGGATATAACTTTGTTCGATATAAAACTCAGTTAGTATAATGTACTATTTAGGCATAATCCCCCGCAGTAAAAAAACGACAAATAATTGTAACAATGGTATTATTTGTAGGTTAGGTTAGGGTTAGCTTGTGTCCCTTAGAACGGAAATAGGCACCCCGCGAAGCGGGGTGACGTCGACACGCTGGCGGTTAGGTTAGGTTAAGGTTAGGTTAAAATCATAATGTGTGTGAAAAGAAAAAAAAAATATCTTACAAAACATTATACCACTAATACTTATATCTAATATACATTATATCCATTAAACGTTATATCAAAAATATATTATACTATTTGAACATTATACGCCATGAAATTATACTGATTGTTGTTATATCAAAATTTATTATGTCCCTTGAGTGATTATATACAATGAAATTATATTAAATGTTGTTATATCCAGTGAAAATATATCAAAAGTTGTTATACCAATCATTACGCACCCATATTTAAGATTGAATAATGCGCGGTTATCATAGTACAAACATAATGTGGTCACCTACAGACTATATTAGTCTCTATAAATGTATGGTCTTAATATAGTCTTTTTACAATACGAGTATTTGTATAAAAGTAAAATATATAAATAAACATTCAAAATGTAACATCATTATAAAAGCTAAGGGTGCCGCCGGCAGCGGAGCGGGGTTGCAGAGTCCCCGCAAAGTCGACTCAAGTCGACTCAGAAACAATGAAACGTTTAGAGACTGTATGAAAAACGTTCTACCAGCATTTTTTTTTCTAATTTGTCTCTAGTAACTGAAACTCGATTCCGACCTACATAAAGCAGATCCCATTGAGCATACAAAGTTCACATCATATTATTCTTCCATCTAGTTTTAATTGAGAACCAAACTAAGTGTGTAAGACGGAGCGGGAACCATCCGCGCCGTGTCCAGGAGTACCGCCTTCTATATATGACCCTGGACCCAGCCATCAAGCGAAGGGGTTTTTTTTTTTTTTTTTTTATGATATAGGAGGCAAACGAGCAGACGGATCACCTGATGGTAAGCGATTACCGCCGCCCATGGGTTTGGTAGATAATCTTAAAGAAGACCAGTGCAGTATTAAAATGTGGTCACAATGTTGCTATACCATTGCCACTTGTATTCGACACACAAGTACTGCATCCCTATTCCCATATGAATAGTATCATTGTCACGTACAAGGGCGAATATTACAATAATTAGAATTACCCGTACCTCAATACCAATAACATTCTGGTCACGGGTTTTCCTCAATTCTCAACACAATATCGTTACCTAAAAGAGCGTAACTGAAGGAGTTTACACAATACACATATGTGTAAAATATTCGATAACGAGGGTTATTGCCCTTCCTGTGTTTTTTTTGCACGATACAGTTTTCCAATATGGGGGCATTTTGATAAACAATGAGCAGGAATGGTTTTTCTGACAACATTGCGGGCACATTAGTAAAATTAATTTGTTATGCTTGGATTTCGCAAAACGTGCCTTCACGGAATGAAGCGGTTCATAATGAGGTGTAATTTTGTCTCAACAGATTATCGCTATAAAAGAAAATGCGTCATAAAAGCCCTGATTCCAGTGGTCTTACTATAATGTAGAACGCTAAACTCAGCCGAGTTAAGAGGTATATCTATAGGTTTTATATTACCAGCTTTCCTTTCATGTTGTTATTCCTCTTTTTAAGGTTCCAGACCAATAAGGTAAAAACGGAACCCTTATGGTGCGACTCTGGCCGTCTGTCTGTCTGTCACAAAGTTAAATATCTCAGGAATTACTAATGCTATCTATTTGAAACTTGGAATTGTATTAAAGAAAGTTAATCCACGTGTATGGAACATGAAAAAATTTTGAGTTGGACATTTTGAAACATTTTTTTTTTTTTTTTTACATTGAAGGAAAATGTAAAAAAAAATACCATTCCCCATTATCTCCCTTATCTCCGAAGTTATCCAAGCGAAACAAATTATATAATTACTTGTGATTGAGATAAACATAAATATTACTTGAAAAGTATAACTTTTTCTGTATCTAGCGTATTTTTTTTTTTTCAAAAATCATTGTGTGCAATTTAATCCTACTGTGTACACGTGTTTAGAGTTATAGTCCAGATCTAAACCTTTATGCTAATATTGTTTTTCTATATTTTGTGTTGTGATTCAAATTAATAAAAATAACACACGTGAAGCTGACGTTCAAGTTTTATGCGTATAATCACAGTCTTTCAAAATATCTTTTGTTTAAGAGAACTGTTCATGTAAAGTACTAATCCAATCTTCCTGTACCCACTCTATTAATCCTACTAATATTATAAATGCGAAAGTTTGGATGTGTGGATGTTTTGATGTTTGGATGTTTGTTACTCAATCACGCTTAAACGGCTCAACCGATTTGGATGAAATTTTGCACGAAGATAGTTTATAGGCTTGATTAAAATATAGGATAGTTTTTATCCCGGGTTCACGCAGACGAAGTCGCGGGCGGAAGCTAGTCAACTTTATAAGTATTTTTTTGTTTTGAAATTCCTATAAGACTATAATAGAAGTACTCTCTTTCAAATAAAAAAATAATAATCGAGATCGGTTCACGTGATAAATAATACCTACTCTAAACAAAAATACTAAAAATAAACAATACTCGCTAAAACACCAACATACATACAAAGCTGATTGCCCTTGCACGTTAGTACCAAATGGGGCCGATAGATGGCGCTGACCACATTCCTACTTCGCGCTATTAAGATTTTTCTGGAATAAATGGGGTTCGGACGGGACGGGTATATTTCAATATCAGGTCTAAAAAAAAGATCGCGATATTCGCGATTCAATTGTCTTGTTAGTTCGATGGTCTCTAAATGGTCTTGGTATAAAAGTTATTCGTTGTTTGAATTGAAATTGAATTCTGGTGTGTTGGGTTAAAATAAGTATTTTAATTTAACAAATATTGGGACATTTACTTTACCTTGAGTTAATTGATAGTTTGTACGGAACCCTCGGTGCGCGAGTCAGACTCGCACTTGACCGTTTTTTTTTAATTTATAATAGGGAATCCATGTGACAATGTACGGAACGTCACATTTTAAATCTCGAATCAGCAGGTCGATCACTTAGCGCATTGTACGCGTCAATTTTAGTATGGTACCTAATAGTCCAGTCAATGAACTGACAACTCGTATGGAAAAAAAGTCAAATTTGGAAATAATTTATAATAGCTTATTTTTAATGTGTAACGGATATATTATCAATTAAATAGTTACCCAGCGACAAAATCCGACAAAATTTCAGACATCAAAAAAACGATAAACTAACTAGCTTCTGAAAAGTCAGTAAAAATATTAATAAATATTTTCGTCTTTATTTTGGTTCATTTACATTTGCTCTATAATATTCAAGTTAAATCGAACAAAAAAAGACAATGCATGCTTCATTTAAATCTACATAATTACTTCCGGGTGGGAAGTTTGTCGGATTCTTGAATTAATCATCTTAGAATAACATTTTAAAATGAAATCAACAAAAAAACGCTATTATAAATTAATGTTTTTCAAAACCGTATTTTGCCTGGAGTATAAAATGACAGTTGAGTTTTCCTAAAGTATGTTCGGAACGTGACGTGATTACCCCTCTGGTCTGGACTGAGACTTGCAATTGGAGATATCCTTGTAATCCATCACATTTTTAATGGGTGCCCACCTGGTCGGACGCTTAACGTTTGGTACGTACGTAAGGCAGCTCTAAAATTCATATTTATTTGATTATATTGACCAATTACATGTTCTAACGCTCGTTCAAAAAGTTACTCGATTACCATTATATTGGTGCGATTCTGTGTGATAAATACACCATCCTTTACAGCCGGCAGTCACCTGAGGGGTATATAATCACGTAACGTACTGACCGCGCGTTACGTAGATGGAACTGTAATTTTTTTATATAAAAATTGACATTTAGATCTACCTAACCTACGTACATACAATGCGTTACGCGATCGACCTGTTGGTAAGGTGAAGACTTTTAAAAGTTCCCATTTCAACATAAGAACGGTTTTCAATTTCACTGATAAAACTGTATACCCCCGCCATTACTGGGAACAGATTGCCGCTATAAAATGCAACACAGCTCCCGAGTGAAACTTAAAACTGAGAGATTACACCGTCAAAATAACAATTCATCTGCACCGGAATTGCTGGCACTTGGAGATCTTGGCCACAGATTAAGTGTTAAAGCAGTTTTGGTAGAGTACTATAAATTTATATTTTTAACACCCCGAGGGAAGAGGGGCTTTATATTTTTATAGAACAGCATATCTAGATGTTTTATTTTTATTTAAAGTAAGTAGTAGTAAGTAAGTAGGTATAGATTCTAAAGTATTATCAGAAAATATTCCCGTCATCATTTCTCGTTTCCACTCAAATTCTTAGGCTACCTTTGCTATCTATCTCATCCCACAGCACAATGTATGTAAAAAAATATTTCTTTAGGCGCTCTTGTAATATTATGTATTATGTATAATGAACCGCTTAATGAAATATAAATTTGCGCTCATAGTTTTTAAGAATAAAGTTCGGAAATTTTTGATTTCTAGACAAAAAGAAATAAGTGTGAATAATATTATACCTTTATAACGAAACAAATTATCTATTTGCGTGTAGTACATAATTAAATAGGTTTATTTGTATAATTTACATTAATTTGTAAAAGTTATTGTAAACCGTATTCTTTTGTACAGTCGCCATGAAATATATCGGAGCGGCCAAAGTGCTTACAAATATCTGAACACGTCTCTATTGTCGAGGGGTGCGTAATGATTGGTATAACAACTTTTGATATATTGTCACTGGATATAACAACATTTAATATAATTTCATTGGATATAATCACTCAAGGTACATAATAAACTTTTGGTATAACAACAATCAGTATAATTTCATGGCGTATAATGTTCAAATCGAGGGCTGAGTGGTCAAATCCGATAAGTGTTAAAACCTATGTTTTGAGAAAATTGGTGTTGAAAGTTTAGAGGCCCACAAATCCGCTAGCATAGATTATCGCAATGTATATGTTTATTACACGAAAACTATTGTTATCGAATAATGCATTTACGACTTATAAACATATTTAAATTCTTGTGGTCATGTTATATTCCAGTTTTATTGATTTACGGAAGAGACTTACCGGGTTTTTGTTTGAAATAATTGTAAACCTTACGGAGTTACTTGGTTTTATTAGTAAACAAATCAACATATTTTACTGAAACATGATCTAAAAGTAATCTGAATCACAACTGTCGCAATAAGTGGGTTCAATGTCGTTAACAGAATCCAGACCACGAATCCAGGGATGAAATTCTTCTGGTATAGTACCTTTTTCTCGTGGACTCTAACCCAGCGTGATAGAGAGAGACTGAACGCATTTGAAATGTGGGCATGGAGAAGGATGGAAGGTATTAGTTGGACAGAAAGAAGAACAAACGAAGAGGTTCTAAAAGGAGAAAGAAGGTGTTTACTAAAAAAGATTGAAAACAGAAGGGGAAATGTTGGGGCACCTGACACGACTAAATTTAATTGATAAAAACTATAATTGAAGGAAATATTGATGGAAGGAGTGGCAGGGGAAGACCAAGACGTGCGTTTATGGACCAAACTAAAGAGAAAGTTAATGTAATGTCGTATGAAGAGCTCAAAACAGTGGCAGAGAGAAGAACAGAGTGGCGATTACTCCACCGACAAGAGCCCGGCTCTTAAGTTTATGATGAATACCTTTTTCGCACATTTTTTCTAAATCTTTTTTCTTTGATATTATACTTATGGGCAAAGGGTTGTCGTACAACGATTCTATTTCTGATGAGTAATCAATTTGTGCAACGGATGGTGGATTAGATTGAGCACGTTTTCTCGTATTTCGAGTACTCGTTGTTTTATTTGTAAGGGAGAGATCCATTTTCGATATAATCCGGGTCTAAATCAGAATAGTCACTCCCAAACAAGTGTTCGTCACTGTCTAATTCTCTAAATGCGTCCATATCAAGAGATATTGCTTGATTACTTGTCGAGGGATCTACAATCAAATTTAATTATGAGCTGTATGATACTAGATCACTTTATTTATAAGGTAATAGCTACACCAGAGAAGGAAGAAAAGTAAGGCATCAGCAGCAGGTCATCTCGCGCAAAATCATTTGGAACAGCCCAACTGGAGAACTAGTTACGTCTACTTTACAGAAGACCGCAGACATAATAACTCCACTACTTGCTATGTAGGTATGTGGTAAGGTGTTCCAGGAGGTGAGTAAGGTAGCCAACGCTCCCAAGGATTAGATAATCAGTAATCAGTAATTTATTCGCTTAAACATGGTACAAATAGGTGGTTCAATAATAAATACAGAGCTACATGTCACATCAGGGTCATGTCATGTCAGGTACGTGGTTTTACAGCGTGGGGAGACCTGCATTTGCCTTAAAAGCTATTACGAATTGGTGAAACAATATTTAGATCACGTAATTCGTTTCGGAGCCTACCCCTAACATACAAACTCACAAACATTACCTCTTCAACATATTTGTTTAGTTCTATATCTACCTTTTAATATTAAATATTATGGCGACATATAAAAGTTAACGTAACAGGCCTCGGTTATTCGCGGTATATTCACACCGCAGGCGGGCGGCGTCTCTAATATATCTCTATCACACAGTAGCGCGGGCCCACCGCGGTAGCAACGTATCAACGTACGTATCTCTATCACACATGATAGAGATATTAAATGCGTTGGTAGTGAGAGAGACAACAATCGCTCGACCCGCGCCGCGCCCGACCCGCGTCGCGCCCGACCTGCGCCGAGCCCGACCCGCGCCGCGCCCGACCCGCAGCCGCGCTGCCCGAGTTCTAACTTAGCACCGCGGGCTCGCGGCGGGCCCGCGTTCCGACAGCGTTTGGTGTGTGTTTGAAGTGTAGTTTCAATGTTTAACAACTTCCGCGGGCCCGCGCCCGACCCGCAACCGCGACCAGTGTGTAGCAGGCCTTTAGTGTATTCAGTTTTTTAGATCTTACCTACAACGATAATTATTCGTAGGTACATATTCAGTTCCGTTTGCTCTTATTATTTACCAAACTCGGGTTGCGCGCACACGACATAATCGACGGATGCAAACGCGTCCAGTGTCTACCGAATCTAAGTTTGAAACAAGTGATAACATAAAACTTACCCGATGAGAATATTTCACTCCTATTAACGTAATTTACCATCTCGTTAATGATGTTCAGTTGAATGTCATCCCAATCGGATGAATTCTTGTCATTAAGACTACTTATCTGAGATGACTCTGAAAAAAATACTAAACTACGTATTCAATAATTGAGGTAAATTCCAATAACTGCTCTTCTTGAGATAAATAGGAGATTTATAGGGTTCTACCAAAAATGTTTTTGAATCTTTTACAATTAAGTATAAGATTTTTTTGTAACTACTGGTACTTACACTTACCAAGTTCCTCGAGTTCAAAGTTAGATGCCTTGTGGGCTTCAGAGTCATACGCCGAATGATTCGTAAGTGTGCCTGTAAATGTTAAGCGATATCTTGAAAACAAATAACAACAGTTATTGGGTTTTACTTCTAAACTATAATGTAATAATTACGTATCATTTTATATACCATCGTTACCATTCGAAAGCGTGTTTTTCAAAACTGGCCAAATGAGAACATTTCATTTATAGAAGCACTTTATTTTAAAACAACCTTCCAAGTCCGACATTGTATTTGTCTTTAGATTATTTATAAGATTATAAAAACAAAGCGAAACTAACTTACCCGATTCCTTATTATGCCCATGGCGGGCTAAATTCACTAATCTCCTTGACGGGTTCATTTCGATGTAATTCAATGTCACTTTATCAACTCCTTATAAATAAATAAATCGCTAAGCACCTTTAATTATTTTTTCGACTAATATTTCGACCACGACGAAGTGCTGCGCACGAGTGTCAAACCGAACTGATGACGCAACGTGGTGTCGGCTCTGTGATCGAGTACGATAATTGCACTTATTTGGTTTTTCTTCCAAAGCTTTTTAAGAGAGTATATTGTTTATCGTATGAAGTAAAAACGTATAAAACGTTTTGACTATGAAATGTTGTTTGTATTTTTATGGTAAAATCATACATTTATAGTTATATGTTTTTACTGTAAAAAAGTGTGAGATATAATTAAAATTGCCTATGAAGTAAAACCTGGTAGGTAAACATAACGGTTCTTACCAAATTGTAGAATAGTAAACGTGAACTTATAATTTGTGCGGTAAATACCTATACAAACAGATATACAGTTCTGACACGAGGATTTTATAAAAAAACTGCTTTTATTGCTACTTGTATGGTTGTTCCAAAAAAACATAAGTAGACATTAAGTAACTTATTGGGTAACCGCACATTAAAAAACATGGATGCAGGTTTAAATCACGATATCTGTATTTACCACTAGAAAGAGCTTGTAAAGAAGGGTACGAAACATTAATGGTTGGCAGTCCTCAACTGTGCGCTTCTCCAGAAACTTCCTGCCTCGCACAGCTAAACTGTGGAATGGATTGTCGCCTGCGGTATTTCCGGACCGATACGACCTTCAAACCTTCAAGAAAAGAGCGTACTCCCATCTTAAAGGCCGGCAACGCACTCACAACACCTCTGGTGTTGCAAGTGTCCATGGGCGGCGGTAATCGCTTACCATCAGGTGATCCGTCTGCTCGTTTGCCTCCTATATAATAAAAAAAAAAAAAAAAAAAAAAAAAAATTAATAACTTCAAATATAAAAAAAAACTACTTATCGGCTTTGACCGCTCAGCCCTCGAAATAGTATAATACAATTTTGATATAACGTTTAATGGATATAATGTATATTGGATATAAGTATTAGTGGTATAATGTTTTGTAAGATATATTTTTTTCTTTCACACACACGTTAATTATTTTAACCTAACCTAAACCTAACCTAACCGCCAGCGTGTCGACGTCACCCGCTTCGCAGGGTGCCTATTTCCGCTCTAAGGGACACAAGCTAACCCTAACCTAACCTACAAATAATACGATTGTTACAATTATTTGTCGTTTTTTTACTGCGGTGGAATTATGCCAATAGCACATTATACCAACTGAGTTTTATATCGAACAAAGTTACATCCCATGTATGTTATACGTTTTGGCTGTTAGATTAATAGTTGTTATATTACAAGTTCAAGTTCAATAGTTGTTATTTTACAAGATCTGTTGATAATTATATTACATGAGAATATATCAAATGTTGTTATATCATAAGTGCATTATATCCTTTAATCGTTATATCCAGTGAAAATATATCAAAAGTTTTTATATCGATCGTTACGCACCCATTGTCGAGGCATTAGAGACATGTTCAGATATTTGTGAGCACTTTGGCCGCTCCGATATATCTGATGGCGACTTTAAATGGCCGTTTGTTTTCAAGTTATATATAATGTTTAGTATTGTGTATCTGTGTATCTGTCTATGGTATCGTAGTTCCCAAGTCACAAACAACCGATTTGAGTGCGTTTTTTGAAGAAAACGCTGGCCCTGTGCATGTTTTTGACAACAATACAATACAAACAATACAAATACTCTTTATTGCACACCTCACACAAACAAAGCAGTTAAAAAGAGAAACAATACAATAACATGTAGGTAGAGGTAGACAACAGGCGGTCTTATCGCTGAAGAGCGATCTCTTCCAGACAACCTTTGGGTATCGGAGAAAGAGATAAAACTAGATTATGTAGTAGGTGGTGCAGAGATTATAATAAGCCAAAAACAAAATAATTATATTAATACACGTACATAAATAGCTCTATACAAACATATACAAATAACGCAAATAAAAATATATAAATATTCAGCCAATAATAATAATAGTAAGACAATCAGGGTTAGGGGAGAGACAAATAATGTTCTTTAAGAAGAGATTTTTCTTCACCGATAAGTGAATTACAAATATCAACATAATATATTCCTAGCTTATATTCAATCAACCCATGGACCACTTGAAAGTCATAAACTACTTAGCTAAAAATAGAACCCAGTTCTAAATTCATCTAACACCTTAAGGTAAATTTTTCATTGTTGGTTCCTGGCAGATCGTTTCAATTGTTTAAAAACCGGCCGAGTGCGTGTCGGGCCACGCGCAGTGTAGGGTTCCGTAGTTGCCTGTATGTCTTAGTTACATTGACGTACGGTCCGGTTGGGTCGGCCGAATTTGTACTTAAATTGGCCTTTCCAAGTACCTACACATTAAGTTGGTCGACTATTACTCGGTAACTACTTATGCCTACTTGTCCGTGATAGTTTTCCTTTAAATTCATTATATATACTATACCACGAATTTTAGCCGTTTAGCCGGCATGTGTTCCCCACACATGACTCGAACAAAAATTAGGGCTTTCAAGCCCAATATCTCGCAAACGAATTACTGATTTGAAAAATACTTATGGGAAACCCGTAATGTTTTTGAACGAGCTATCCAACGATACCCCACACCATGTGTTTAACGAGAAAAAAAATACATCCCCGCTTTAGGTGTCTAAAAAAATTTTTTTTTAAAGATTTTATTGTAATATTTTGTTGGCGTGATTGGTTTATATACCCATGCCGAATCACAGTTTTCTTGTCACAATGGTTACTGAGCTAAGCCGAAGACGGACAGACAGACGGACATGGCGAAACTATAAGGGTTCCTTGTTGACTACGGAACCCTAAAAAGTAGAGATTGGACTGAGTTGACAGCATAAAGGACAAATGCATTTCCTTTGCCATTAACATGCACATATTCAGGAGCTCTGACGGCTTTACTCATCGCCAGAACCCACTTTACATACAGAATAAGTTGAAGTGGTTACTTGACTGCTATAATGTGTGCAGTACATAGATGTACTTCCTCAGTTATTAGGCTGCTTCAAAAATCGGACACTTTGGGGTTTTCGAGAAAACAGACTGTTTGCCGAAATGAAAATTGAGTTTGGAAATTACAGTTTGGACATTACAGTTGGAAAATTAAGTTTAGTGATTGACCCTTTGACGTTCACTGTTGAATTCACTAAAAAGTTTGTCAAAAAAAAACATTTTTGGTACAAGCTTTTATTGCCGACTTTACTTTTCTATATACTATCACTCACTCATTTACTTACTCATTGAGGCGATTCTAACGAGCCTAAACTTAACGTGGTTACGTCGGTTATGTACCGAATTCCCATGGCCACATTCTGTCTCCATCATTCTCGATCAGCTCGATGGCACCAAAATATTGAATTGTCATCCAAACTATACCTTCGATCAAAATTTCAGCTCAATCAGTTGAAGATATCTGATTTAAAAATGAGTTGTAGGATGCCACCCGAAAAATTAGTTAAGTCCATACAATGCAAGTTAATAGAAACCTTGTAAAAAGGGTATGAAAACATATAAGGGTTATACAGAGCAAAAGAAACCAAAGTCGTATTTCTTGTCGTCAATAGTGAAGGTCTTACATGCATAATATACATATAAAATGGTTTTATCGCATTACATAAGATATAGAATAATACTCCAGGCAAAATACGGTTTTGGAAAACATTAATTTATAATAGCGTTTTTTTTGTTGATTTCATTTGAAAATGTTATTCTAAAATGATTTAGTCAAGAATCCGCCAAACTTTCCACCCGGAAGTAATTATGTAGATTTAAATGAAGCATGCATTATTATTTTTTGTACGATTTATCTTGAATATTATAGAAAAAATGTAAATGAACCAAATAAAGCCAAAAACATTTATTAATATCTTTACTGACTTTTCAGAAACTAATCATTTTTCGATGTCTGAAATTTTGTCGGATTTTGTCGCTGGGTAACTATTTAATTGATAATATATCCGTTACACATAAAAAATAAGCTATTATAAATTATTTCCAAAATTTTATTTTTTTCCATACAAGTTGTCAGTTCATTGCCTGGACTATAAGGCCACCAGAGGGGTAATCACGTTACGTTTAGAACGCGCGTTAGAAAAAACGGTCATTTTTCCATATAAAAAGTGACATTTAGATCTACCTGAGGCGCGTACAATGCGTTACGTGATCAACCTGCAGAGCTCCCGAGGCTGTGTTAGCTAAATGTATACGAATTACTAACCTATACTCTAAAAGGTGAACACTCAGTATAATTTCAAGTGCTACTAGAGCACCAGACGCTGGTCTTCCGTCAACACAGTTGAGCGTAGCTCTCCTAGCAGAATCACAGAAGTACTGGTGCTAACAATTACAACAGTAGGTACGAAGTGGGAATGAACCAAGTGGAATTTAATAACAAAATAAATAGAAAAGTATTGTAAATTTTATGTATATTTTATAGCCCTTTTTGGCATTGTCCAAAGGCGCGAGCCTAAATCTCTGTAAGCATGACCTAAGAATAGCGTTAAACGTATGGCTCTAAGCAAAAAAGGCAGAAAGTAATAATTCAGCTGGCGGTGGGGTCAGGTGCTGCCAACTGCCTCCCTGATTTACTCGCCAACTTGCTAATGGTCAAATTTACTTTTTACTTTATTAGCTGCCTACTTCTCTAAGTTTCGAGGGTTGGCAGCCAGTCGCAACACTCTACGACCTTCTTATGATTTGTACTTTTTAAATTAAAACAAGTTTTCAGAAGCTACGGTAGGCTGTCAAGCGGCGGTCGTGGGTTTTAATCCCGGCTCATACCGATGAGTTTTTCGGAATAGTACGGATTATTTACCTTTAGCTTTTCGGTGAAGGAAAACATCATGAGGAAACCGGGCTAATCCCAGTAAGGTCTAGTTTGCCGTGGGTTGGAAGGTCAGATGGCAGTCGCTTTCGGAAAACTAGTGCCTATGCCAAATCTTAGGATTCGATGTCAAAGCGGACCTTGGGCTCCTTTAGGGCACAAACGGGAATGGCGTTAGGAGGATGATGACAAGATCTCAGGATCACCATCAGTGGTGGTGTAAGTACTCATAGTGAGACCTGTGCCCCGCAGAGCGCAAATAAACGCTCAAACTGATGTTGTAATGACAAAATAAAACCAAAATTTAAAAAAAAAACTGTTGAGTAATGAAGCCCCATGTTCGATGGCTTGTTGGGTTAAAACAGGCTCTTTCAACAAACCTTCCAAGCTTCTAAGTCCTACCCAATATAACCAATTATCAAATAGATATCATCCGCTATGTTGCTATACCCAAAATACCCAGTTTACCCGTTGTTTTTTTTAATAATTAAATAAATATACCTCTTAACGAAGCAAAATATTTTATTAAATATTTTCGTTTTGTGAACAAATTTGTCGTGGAAGTTATTGGATTTATTTTTCCATTGCACTTGTTATCTGTATCAAATAAGTTATAAGTCATAAGTCATTTATTAATAATATTCAAAATATGACATGTCATCATTCTTAAATTAAATAGTACATATTTATGGATATTCATTATTATTGTGGTGGTGTAAGACTTTAAATAAATATAATGGTTCAATCATAAACAAATTGAACTACCTCCATAATAGGCTCAATATAAATTGTGTTATAGGTACTAGACGACGCTATACTTACTAGACTTAAATACAGAGAAATGCTCAGACATAAAATTCATAAGCTAAGTCCACACCTCATCATCATAGAGCTGTCACACTCACTCTAAGTAAGAACAAGTGTGACAGCAATATGACAAATGCCTTGTTGAACGTGAAAACTCATCCCACAAATATTTGCCCTTACTTAGCTTCGTAAGCAAGGTCAATTACCCATTAGACTAAAAAGTCTTCATTCAACCACATTTTATATTACAAAATTGATGAAATTAAACCGCCATGAGATGCTATGCTTTTTTTTTAACCTCTCTCTTCTGCCACAAATGTGTAACTGAATTTAGAAAAGAAGCCTTCACCGGCTGAATGACAAGTCCAGCTTAGGATGGATTACAGGATACCGTTTGACATTGTACCGTGTGCCTCGGATGTAGCGTCTTCCGGAAAACATATACAGATTATTTCATTGTTTGGATAAATATCGTACCGGAATCGGCAATAAACAAATACCCCTACTTTGCAATAAAATAATAAAGTTCAAACATTGAGCGTAGGTAATCTTCGATATTTAATTTGATCTATTACGTGTTTTCTTTAAGTAGTACCCTTTTCAGTGTTATTGTTAGTTCCAGCCTAATAACGGAAACTGAAATATTAGGTAACTGTTACAAAGAAATATAAAACTGTTTGTCCAACCGTCCACAAGTGAGAAACCTCAAATATTTTAACGTCAAGCTTCCGTACGGAGCGTGCCAATACTAAATACTCAACTCGTTGACATCACCCTATCAAAAAAAAAGTAATCATGATCGACCTATAGAGGGTAGATATACATTTTAACAATCAATAACAACCCCTCCCATGAACGACCGACACTTTCACAAAAGGAATTCGGAAAAACTTTACAATTTTTCATTAAGAACTTTCAGCACGAGTCGTTTGTTGTTTCGGATTTAATAGATCCAGTTATTGCCGAGAGTTCAAAACTTATCGGTTGTGGAAAACGTTTGACACGGGTTCTGTTGTTCATTTTAAATCTGAGAACCGATATGACTCAAGTGATCGTAAAATTTGAGAGCATTCGAGGTTCTAAACTTTGTGCAATTAGGTGTACAATCGCGTGTAAAATAGATTGAACTGTCTTCAATTTGACTCTTGACCGCAGATTTCATGCTTTATCATGAAAATGAAAAAAGTTGAAAGTGACTAAACTGTGGGTGAAAAAGTTAACGAGCGATTAGATATAATAATATGACTTGTGGTGTTTTTTCAATCGATAACTGAGACACAGAAAGCATTGGGGTGAATAATGAACTGCAAAATCGACTTAATTTTACGATATCTACAAACACACTATTATTTTTAACCTGTTTTCTTTCCTTTTCAGGAATTGTATATACTTATTGCGTACAACATAATACACTCGCGGTCAAAGAAACCGGGTCAGTACGAAAATCTGTAATATCTCCTAAAATAATAAAGCTAGGGACATGAATTAAACTGCATATTGTAGATAATTTTATACTGAATTAAATAACATCAAATGGTGGAATCGTAATTCTTTTGTTTAATAAAATTACATAGGAAACAATAAATCAACCAATTTTACGTACAAAAATAAGCAGTAGGTACTTCACATACAACACAAAAAATAAAAATTAATACTTCGTATTGCCTCCTCGGGCTCTTCTTACAGCTTCTAGACGATTCGGCATGCTGTTTATTAAGTTCTTTATGCGTTCTTGCGGGATATTGTCCCATTCTTCCACTAACGCCTGTTTCAGGTCTCTAAGTGTAGCTGGGGCGGGGTTTCGAGCTCTTACACGCCTCCCAAGCTCGTCCCATACATGCTCAATCGGATTTAAGTCCGGACTCCTCGAGGGCCAGTTCATACAGTTGATACCAACCTCCAAAAAATAATCTCTGACAATTTGAGCTGTGTGTGGCCTGGCGTTGTCATGCATAAACATAGAATTTCCACCCATATTAATTAAGTATGGGCCGACATGCTCATTAAGAATCTCTTCTACATATCTTGCACTCGTTAATGATCCATTTTCTATTAAAACTAACTCCGAGCGACTCTCTGAAGAGATTCCAGCCCAAACCATGACTGACCCACCGCCGAACGCCACTTTTTCCTCAAAACATGCTGGAATAAAACGTTCACCAGGCCGTTTGTAAACTCTTTGCCGCCCTTCATTTGCATAGAGCATAAATCTGGATTCATCGGAAAACAAAATTCTTGCCCAATCTTCGTCACCCCAGTATCTGTGATCGCGGGCATAAAGTCGTCTTGCTGTTCGATGTATTCTTTCAAGTTTTGGGCCATTGGCCGGCCTATGTGGGGTCAAATTTGCTTCTTTGAGCCGCCGCCTGACAGTCCGCTCGCTGATGCCGTCCCTTCGGGTCTCTAAAAGCTGATTTTTCACTTCAACTGCTGTGAGGTGCCGATTTCGGAGCATGGTTGTAACAATAAATCGATCTTCTCTAGCTGTAGTACATCTTGTTTTGCCAGTTCCTGGTCTTCTAAGGTTCTGCCTAGTTTGTAGGTAACGTTGGAGGACTCGCTGCACTGTAGAAAGTGACACACCTGTTCTTCTCGCTGTATACCTCTGACTTCTTCCTTCTGCTAACATAGTGATGATACGAGTACATTCATCTCGTGTTAGCGGCATGATAGACATTCAAGAATGACCACAAAATAAAACAATGACAGCCTTTTATCATAGTTCTTTGACAGATTGAAAACAATTGCTTAAAAAAAAGCAAAAGTAAAACGAACGCAATTTCAAATAAGTACCTAATTGGTTTTTTTTTTCAATTAAACCTTTTTCCAGTTACTACGTAGAACATTGAAGGTTGGATTTAGAAGGATATTAAATTCTCTATAAAACAGAGTTAGTTTCATGCAGATACGACCAACGATTTACAAAATATTGAGGTTTTCGTCACTGACCCGGTTTCATTGACCGCGAGTGTATTAGGTAGATCTAAACGTCACTTTTTGTATGGTTATATGACAGTAGAGTTGGCCTAACATGCGTTCGAAAAGTAAAGTGATCACCCCTCTAAACAAATACTCTTCCAAGCAGTGGGTTGTTCGGTAAGCAAGGCCTTACCGAACATTAAAGTTCCTTTTATGACATGTAAATTGCAATATTAATTACTTATAGATTTTTACTACAGGTTTTCCACCACAAGACTTAGTTAACTGGTTTTCTAAAGCAAAAGAAAACAATAAGATAAACGCAAACCTATCCGAGTTCCCAGTATTTAATTTTCTCAAAGCAAATATTTGACACAGCTGCTTACGAATGAATGGAATATGTTAGCAGTGCTTATACAAACAATTTCATTTCTGCATTCATATTATATTAAACATTTGCCAGTTTTGGCAGAGAGTTTTCCTCATTTATTTGATTGCCTCATACTTTTATGCTTACACGGAAATTCATGATACACTCCATCAATCTTGGCTAATTACGGCGTTAACAAAACTTCAAGTCAGCGTAAACGTGTTCACAAACAGTGAACTTTGGTAAAATATTCGCATGGAGCGTCGGGCGTAATTAGTATTCTGCCATCAAAAGTTCTGCTTGGATTGAATCGCTATGGAATTTGGAATGAGAGCAAGTTTGAATACAGCTCTGTGCTTCTGACTCGGGATAGTTATAATCCTCTCTATTTCAGAAGCTCTTGGAGATCGACTGACTTAGAACTTAGAATCATCTTGACATACGTCAACTTCAACAAAGACGAAGATTTCTAACTGGTGGCTGACTCTATATAATATCTTTACTAATATTCATCATCATCCTCCTAGCGTTATTCCCGGTTGTGCCCTAAACGAGCCAGAGATTGTACTCGTAGCTTTGTACGTTTGTATGTAATGGGTAATCTCCGGAACCGATAATCCGATTTCAAAAAATATTTCAATTACGTGTAGAAGAGAATTCCTTGATGCCTTGCCTTCCTTGTGCCGAAGCCGCGCTGGCAGCAAGATATTATTATAAAGAGGGTAAATCTGTAAGATTGTAAGTTTGAGTGTTACATACATACAGTACATTACTACAGAGGCCGGGAAGTAAGGGGTTGCCGGCTGGGTACATATAATACGGATAGTTATGAGGCTGGCAGCCCCTTTTCACGCCGAGGTACGTATAGTGCTTTTTTCAAACATGCAATGAAATAAATAAAAAAAAAACATGGCTGAACGCCGTGATGCTGTGCCCCAAATTGTGGAATGGAAATTAAAAAAGACCATCTTGCCGGCCTAGGCTTCCAATTTTGTATGAAATGCCATTATGGATATCTCGTCTCGCTGCGCCCAAAACGTGACACTTCGAAGCACATTATGAAGAACACAACGTCAATATTTCATTGCATGTTTGAGAAAAATTACTTTGTAGGGCGGTAACATCCGGAAGCACTACTAAATCTGATTTCAATAATTCTTTAACTTGTGTATGGAATGGACTCTTTGCGTAGACTTATGCTAAGCCTTATGTCGCAGGTTTGCCTGTGTTTTATAAAATTCACAAGCGAAGCCGCGCAGAATGTTGTTTTTAAAAGGTTTTGTTTTTTGTAACTAATGGGGGATTATCACGAGGAGAGACGGGGTGGTGCGAGACATTTAATGCGTTTGTCCTGCGATTTAGTTCTACGAGCAGAACAAAACGGCCAAAAAACGATGTTGGCGATAAATAGACCGTCCTCTTTTGTGATTCTATCAAGACTTTGTAGATAGCGACCAGAGATTCATGCAAGGACACGCTTACTCATGCGAGTGGTTCAAATTCTTCACTCACATTTTTCTTACGGATATTCATTATATCCTTACTAAAACCTAAAAATAAAATTTCCCCTAAATTGACACGTCACATGTATTTAGAAAGCTTTTATGAAAGTAAGAAAGTATCTTCTATACACGGATGAAAGATTTTTTTAAATCAGTTCAGTGGTTCCGAAGATTACCATTTACATAAAACTTTACTTACGTATAAACTTATAAAGCAACACTCTCACAGTCTTTTCCTCTTTATAATAAGAGTATGGATTATACAATCCCTAACTACATGTCTACAACTTAAGCCAAAAATGTATCTTGCAATGTTTACCAGATAAAAGTTATATGGGTTTCAATAATATGCCTCGAGCAGAAGGCAAGAAGGTGGTAAGTATTTGGCTTGTTGACATCATACCCAGAAATACTAATATACAAAAAAAATATTAATAATCTGCGTCTGAAGAAAATAATATGCGTTCATATAGAATTGTGTCAACTTGATTCGGGTTGGCGTGTGGAACGCGAACAATATTACGATATTAAGGAAACCCGGATCAGATTATAAAATATCCTTATCCGGAGTTTATTAAGGAAATCGGAGTCTTTGGGGTCATGGGAAATGAAGATGTTTCAGAAGAGATGTGCTCTCATTGGTTACTGTGCATGTTTATGAAATTCGGTATGGAATTCGGGAGCAAGGAAGGGATTCAAGTTTATGGAGGTTTATGGTTGATACGTTTGTTCATAAATAACACTACGACAATGTCAACTGAAAGCAAATATTCTAATTTGCATTGTATTATGGAAGCACATGCAGTGAACGGGATAAACTTGGAATCAAAACTACCTTCTTTACCACACGTTTAATAGTAAATTACTTACCTAGGGCAGTATAACAAAGAATGTCTGAGATCGCAGGTATTTGACGCCCGAGCCGAAAGCAAGGGCGATAAATATGCAATCTGAGGCGTTCTTTATTACCGCTCGTGGTAAAAAAAGAAAAATTACGTGTGGCGTGCGGTAATTGCTACTATATGGCCAGGTGTGACGTAAATCAATAAAAACACCTGCTAGATATTGCCTTTGGTTAATCAACAATTCGATCCAAAATTACAGTTCACTCGGTAATGAAATCGAAGGACGTTCGAAAAAAGAAGCTCGGAAGAAACAAAAATCGTTCCATTTCCCATCTCTGGGAACCCTTCGGGCGTCTAATTCAACAGATTCCGATGCAGTGACAAATGTTACGTTTCTGTAGACCGACGGTGTCGGGGCGTTGGGCCAGGGAACGAGCGGGCGAAACATTATACGATAATAATAAGGTCAGTCGGGGCAAGTGCGCCACTGGGTAAGTGCGATTTCATGAAACATATTGAAATCTGCTGATATTGTAGTACTATAGACATCGTAGATGATCATCATTGTCATCATATCAGCCAGAAGACGTCCAGTGCCAGGCATAGGCGTCCCCCAATGAATGCCACAATGATCGGTCCTGTATGATAGGTGCATTTACCCCGTTTGCGCACTTGCCCCGACTGACCTTACATAAGTAATCAGTAATCAGTCATTTATTCGCTCAAACATGGTACAAATGTGCATAATATATGTTTGCATGTCCTTGTGACCAAAGATGTAGCTCTATTGTATTTCTTATTGAACATAAGAATGTCATATTGTGTATCGCTTGCATAAGTTGTTAATACTCGGGAAAACCTCGGCAGGGAGCTCATTCCACAACCGGAGCGACCGAGGGAGGAAATTTCTGTTTATGAATTACGTAACCAAGATAAGTGGTTACTACTGTTACTAGTGGTAGCCGTACAAGCCGGAGGGAGTGCCAAGACATTTTATTTTTTGTATAGATTTTTTTTTTTTTTTTCAGAAACCAACGTGTGTAGTATCATATGAAAGGGCTTTTTGAGGCGATTCTTAAAATATACCACATCATTACATTTCAGCTTTTTCTTTAAATTAAACAAAAACAATTTTCGAAACATACCAAGTTTGGGCTTGTCCAGAGAAGATATGGCTATTTTTTTTTCACAAATGATACGGGATATCCTCATATCTAACCTAAAAAAAGCTATTTCAACAATAATTTCATAAAGTATTATTTTTGAAAAATAATACACAAAAAATAAAAATACTAAATTATATTATTTTCAAAATTGCTTTCTTGGGGTTCGATATCAAGATATAACGTAACATACTGTACAAAAAACATTGTTGAGTATATCGTATCTGAAGCAGTCCACTTGATATTTTGTGTCAAAAACTAAACAAATTATACCAACTGATGAAAAGGCGCAGTTTAAGGGTTAAAGAGGTATTTCCCGTTGGATATATGAATACTTCGTATAATTATATGATTAATATGTACCGTATCGGCACTACAGTTCCATAAGTCAAGTAAAATAGGTATTATAGTAGAACTGTGTCACTTTGTAATATTGAAAAATAAAAAAAAGTACTTATTGAAATAATTTTCAAAATTGCCTTTTTGAGGTTAGATATGAGGATATCATGTATCTTTTGTGGTATTTTGTATTAAAAAAAAACAGCCACATCGTATCTGCCCAAACTTGGTACGTTTCGAAAATTATTTTTGTTGGAATTAAAAAAAATGGCTGAAATGTAATGATGTGGTATATTTTTAGAATCGCCTCAAAAAGCGCTTTCATATGATACTACGATACTACCCACGATAGGTTTCTGAAAATATATTTTTTTTCATCCAAAAATAAAATGTCTCAGCACACTCCCCCCTGAGGGAATTTTATTTAGGAACTGCGGGTCAAAAATTTTGTTTTGATCTCTAGTATGCGTGTGCCAAACGGCTAAACTGTACATTGATTTGCGGTTTTTTTAAGCGTACGGCTTACGCTATACGTGCTGTCTCAATTTTCAGGGTTTATATGATATTTTGGAATGCTGTTAATACCAGTCATTGTTTACGACTGCAGATGTAAAGTTTGAGCAAAGCGGCGGCTGAAGGGCTTCATAATCATCATAATCATTATCATAATCATTTCTTTATTTGTCGAAAAGCAGGTGATGATAAACACAGGTGTTCCAGGCATTGCCTTACTTACTAAAAAGTAGGTACTCCACTCTTTGCCACCCTTGTACTTAATTCTCAATTTTCATGTTCTAATAATTACAATACCTAAGGAATATAATGTTAAAGTATTTCTATATAATCTCAAAATTTATGAATACAAAATAACTGTTCACAATACATTAAATTAGTTTATTGTCATTTAAATATTCATGGATGTCATAATAGCATTTATTTTTTAGTAATTTCGTATCGTATTTATTGGTAGGTAACATCTGTATAGACATTGGCAGCTTATTGAATAATTTATTAGCCATGCAAAAAATGCTTTTCCTGAATGGCGCGCAGTATGCACGTGGATTTCAGTGTTTCTTTGGCGAAGATTGCGTACTAAGTTGATTGATTCTTCTGAAAACGGTTGTCATATTTCTTGATGAACATTGTGCTTTCTAATATGTATAAAGAGGGAACCGTAAATATTCCTACATCTCTGAAAAAAAGTTTGCAGCTTTCCCAAGTACGTACGAGTATAGCAACAATAGCATGAATACATCTTTTTTGCATTCCAAATACATGGCGCCAGTTGGTTGAGCTTCCCCAAAATATAATACTATATGTTATAAGCGACTGAACATGACCATAATAGGCAGTAATTGCGGTTTCTTTATTAACTAATTTTACCATTGTCGGAGAGGATAACGAAACTATTTATTTTGTTGCAGAGTTGCTCTATATTGTGTTTCCAGTTACAATGTTTATCGAGAAATATTCCCAAGAATTTAATTTCATCTACAAATTCGATGCGTTCATTTTTAAAATGAATTTCTATGTCAGGAGGTTTTGTTGATGGAATCGTATAATTTTTGTTTTCGGAACATTGTTAATTAAATTATTATTTTCTAGCCAATCCCCCGCGGTTTTTAATGCAAAGCTCATATATTCTCCTAAGGAAGATTATCTGTATTATAATCTGAAGATTTATCTGAAGATTTAACTATTATTGTACAGTCGTCTGCAAATAATACTGTTGGATGGCAAATGTGTTTTGGAAGGTCATTAATGTACGTCAGGAATAGTAGTGGTCCGAGGATACTACCCTGGGGTACACCAAAAGCTTCTAATGGTCGTGTTACTTTCTCACTAGACAAATATTCATTTCCATGAAGTCTAGTTTCCCGGGGTTCGATGGACAGATGGCAACCGCTTTTGAAAATGTATTTCCTATTCCAATCCTTAGGGTAAGGCAGCCAAACAGACCAACCTCGTGGCGAGAAAAAGGGCTATTAGGGTGGTTCTTATTTGCTCGAACAGCTTGTCAGTTAAATTCTCAATGTTTTCTGCAAGGCTTTCTTATCTATCAAAACTCTAAAGAAAAGTACAGGTGCTATATGAAATGCTGTCATTATCCTCGCAGCGTTTTCCCGATTTTTCCCTTAAGGAACACGGGGTCCGTAATCACAAGATTTTGCGTAGGGACTAGTTGTAAATCGACTGCCATTTGACCTACCAACCAGGAGGCAAAACAAGATTGTTGGGGTTAGATTTGATTCCCCACGATGTTTTCCTTAACCAAAAAGTACTTTTAAGTATCGAATAATATGATGAATCGCATAAAAATCGCGTGAGTTGTACGAATTAAGGATAGATTAGTTTTCGCGCATCGAAATGTCTGATTCACGCACACATACATAAGCTAAATAACGATCTTCAAAATTTTGAAAGCCATTAAGATCTACCGCAACATCAGCTGATAAAAACACTTAGTAAATGTCATAACATTCATTTGACAGTTGTGTCTGACACGCCAGAAAGGCTGCGTTCAAAAGTAGTGACAAAAAAGTCGCGTGCTAAAATTATCTGTGGGTACGTTCCAAAGAGAGTGATTATCTGCCTACTTGTTTATATAAATTTAAATTTAAATAGATACCTAATACGAGAACAATAATTATTGATTTAATATACCGTATTACCAAGTGCTGACTCTTTATCAATACAAAGCCTACAATGAATTGCCAGGCATGCGGGAAAAAAATTGAAAGGGGAGAGCTGCTCGCCTGTACACTCTGTAAGGGTCTGCACCATTATCGTTGTCTAAATATAACCACCGCACAATTTAGAGAACATAAACATGAACTGGCCACCCATTGGAAATGCCCCTGCTGCGAAAATATTACAAGGCGTCAACGAAATAATGACGATGCTCCGGCATCCCCGGCAAGCTTGTATCACAGGCATTCACAGAGCCACCAAGCCACAGAGCGTGAGGACCAGGCCCAGAACCTGCAGATTACGGACATGTCCATCGTTGACGAATCCGATGTTACAAATATGTTAGGAGATACAAAAATAGAACCAACGCCATCAGACCCACAAAACCAACATGGTGAAGACTCGCAAGCACAAATTGATGCATCTTCTGATATTATTACCTACGACAGATTTAGCCATTTAATAAGGACAGAATTTAAAGTTATGAAAATAGATCTAACAAAATCAATTACAGAAAATATCACGAATGCAATAATGAAAGAGCTTAACACTAGGATGACCAACTTAAAAACGGAAGTCACTCGGAACACAGCAATATTGACAGAAGCACAAACAGGCATTAAGGAAAAAATTAATGACACCATACAAAAGCTTCAATCAGAAAATAAAAAGCTAAGACAAGAATTAGACAGTGTATGTAAAAAAATTGAAAGTCAACCAAACATGGTCGCAGATACACGCGATCACAATCTCGTCAAAAACTCTTTAGTCTTGTATGGATTAAACGAATTAAGAGGAGAAAATGAAAATATTCTGATAAAAATAATCAGTCACATATTTTACGACATTCTCGGAATAGATATCGACGGATTCATAGACAGCATAACAAGAATAGGTAAACGTGGAAATCGAAGACCAATTGCAATTGAGTTCATAAACAAGAGAATGACCAAGTATATCCTCCACAACAACTTTAGCCTTAGAAATACTGGCTTGGCGGTTGCAAAATTCATGGACCAAGAAGAACTCAAAGGAAGATACATCTTGAGAGAGACTCTGAAAGATGCCCGTGCAAAAGGTTTTCGTCCAATCGTAAAGAAGGATAAGGTGTATGTAAATGGTAACCAGTACATACTTCCATCAAACACACATCTTTGCCAAGAACAACCCAAAATGAAGGAGTCACAATGCGATGATCATCGTCATTCCAACAACAGTAATTCGCAAAATGAAAACACCGAATCAGCGAGCATGCCATCAGGGAGCCATGAGAATGAACATTCTTCAAACCAGGCTTCATACACATCAGAAAACAAAACCAAACAGCCCTTTCGTTCGCAATAGATTATCTATTTTGTTCCAAAATATCAGAAGCGTCAAAAACAAATTGTACTTAATCGAAGCGCTAACTGAAGATTTTAATTTACCTATAATTTGTCTCTGTGAAACTTGGATCACACAAGCCAAACGCGACCTACTTAGCCTAGAAGGGTATAACGTAGCAAGTTTATTTTGCAGGACAGACTATGAAGGTGGAGGAGTCTGTATTCTGGTAAAGGAGGATATCGAATATACAACCTGTAATGATATTAATAAATTAGCGATACAATACATAATGGAAATATGTGCAATTAAAATAAATCAATTAAATTTAGTATTGATAATGTTATATTGGCCCAATAGCCATCGAGAAATAGCACTATTTTATGTACAATTAGAAAATGTCTTAAAATTAGTAACTACTAAGTATTGTAAAAATGATGTAATCATAGGGGGAGATCTAAATGTAAACTTTTTACTTCATAGTAATCAAACTAAAACTATGATTGAGTTGTTTAAATCATATAATTTTGTCCAAAATGTCAAAGAACCTACCAGAATTACTTCCACAAGTTCAACTTGCTTAGACGTTATCTTCACAAACGGTCCCAGGTCAGACTTAATAATTAATGTAGAAGAATATGGTTTATCAGATCATAAAGGTATCGTAATAACTTTGCCACTATCAAGCCCAAATACACCTCAAAGCTATTTATCTACAAAAAAAAGAATATTTAATCATAAGAATATGTCTTTGTTTAAAGCACATTTACAGTAAATCGATTGGAACGAAGTTATTATGCCGGGGAAGGATGTCAACCAAAATTATAACTCATTCCATTCACAAATTGAAACACTCCTGGATCAATGTATTCCTAAAAAGATAACAAGAATAAAAGGTAAAAAAGACAAGCACTGGCTAAGTGCAGGTATAAAGAGGTCATGTAAAAATAAGCGATTATTAAAATTGCTAACTCTACAAAACGACAGTCCTGTTTTGAGGAAATATTACAAATGTTATGAAAATACGTTAAAGAAAACAGTCAAGACCTCAAAAAGAATTCAATATGTAAAACGGATGAATGCATCTAAAAACCTTACAAAAACAATGTGGCAAGTAATAAAAGAGCACACAAATAAAACAAGTAAAAAAGAGCTTACTAATATTAAATTAAAAGTTAATAATTCCATTTTAGATGAGCCAGATTTAGTAGCGAATACCCTGAACAATCTATTTGTAACATTAGGATCTAAGGAAACGATAGATTCTCCTAAAGGCCGGCCAGTTATTGAACCCACTATTAACACTATGTATTTAAGTCCAGTGGATAAAAATGAAATTAGTAAAATCATAAGAGACTTAAAAAACAAATCTAGTTTCGGTTATGACGAATTCCCTCCGACACTTGCTAAGCAGTGTAATGATGAACTGGCGGCACCTATCACTTACTTGATAAACCAATCATTCGCTGAGGCAACCTTTCCGGATTTACTAAAGACCGCAATTATAAAGCCTGTGCCAAAAACTAAAGGGGCAACTGATCCAAATGATTTTCGACCGATTGCATTGTTGTCCACGTTCTCGAAGATTTTTGAAACGGCAATGGCAAACCGCCTTAATTCCTTTTGCGATAAACATGCCATATATAACGATAGTCAAAACGGTTTTCGTAAGCGAAGATCAACGACAACAGCACTCTACAGATTTACAAATGAAATTCTAAATATAATAGATTCTAAAAAGCACGCAATAGCCATGATAGTAAACACAAGAGAATCTTAAAACAATGTATGAAGAAGAGGTGGGTCGTTTCGACTTTTCTTTGAAACGAAACGTAACCGTTTCTTTTTATAACAAAACTGTATTGAAAAAAATAACTAGTTTCTCCGTGCGTCGCCGCCGTCGCCGGCCGCCAAACGAAGTGAAACGAAAAAACGAATGAAACAGTTGCAACCGTTGCGTGCTACTCGTAGCTCCTTGTCATCGTTTTTATAAAAACAGTTTGTGGTTCTAGCCAGAAACTGTTATTCCGTTACTGTACGAGAAACCGTTTTTGAAAACGCTTACGGAAGAAAACGCCCAGCTCTAGTATAAAGTTCCGCCTCTTAAAACGTAGTGGTTATATCCTCTTTGCGGTTTATTTAACATAAAGAAGATGTGGAAAAACAGGGGCCGGAAAGCCCCTTTTTAGGCTTAAGCCTATCGATTTGGTAACCTTTTGATAGGGTTACACTATTGGTATGGTAAGCATATCGGATGTGGTAACCACACATAAGACAAGTTAAGCCCACAGCCCCCCTAGCACACTAGGTTTCATGTCCGACATAAAGCATTTGTCCCTCTTGCACTCGCATATTGGCCAGAATGGGACGAATTACAGTTTATTTATTTTATGTCTCGTGTTCCTGTGATCCATAAAGTGCCGACTAATCGGTACATTTTGCCGACTAGTCGCCGACTACAAATGAGGCCGGATAGCCGGCTTTCCCGACTAGTCGGCGACTAGTCGGTACATCTCTAATTTTCACACTTTTCTCTGGGATCACACAATAATTATCACTTAAAATGTTGTTGTAGTATAATTAAGAAACTCGCAAAGTATTGAACTCAACTAAGTAACCACTGAAAAAAAAAATATAATAAGATTTTCTTTAATAATCAAAGTAACGAACGAATGGCCCCAATGCCTATGACCGTGTATCACATAGGGTACTTTTAGATAAATTATACGGAGTAGGAGTGAGAGGATTAACACATCGGTGGTTTAAGTCTTACCTTGAAAAGCGACAGCAGTTTGTAGAAATAGATAATTATAATGCCACCCAAAAATGTTTGAATACTTGTAGGTCACAAAAATCCCTTGTAAAATACTCAATTCCCCAGGGCAGCACCCTGGGATGTATCCTATTCTTACTATACATTAATGATTTGCCAAAGATTCTAGATAATAACTGTATACTCTACGCCGATGACATTACCGTAGTTTTCAAATGTGATGACAATGAACACTTTAAACAGCAATTAAATATTACTATGGGGAAAATTATACATTGGCTAAATGATCACAATTTAAAGCTCAATGTGTTTAAAACCAAACTCATACAGATCAAACCGCGACAAAAAAATCCGATCAACACTGAATTCTCTTACGGAAATGAGAAGCTAGTGACAGTCAATTCCTGTTCATTACTGGGGATTGAGGTAGATTCGGAATTAAACTGGAAGAAGCATGTTGCAAAAATCTCGGGAAAACTGTCGCAATTTACCTACGCACTATATCAATTAAAGAGCTGTACGAATTTAAAAACTGCAATCAGCGCGTATTATGCTTACGGGCACGCCTGGTTAAATTATGGCATTATTCTGTGGGGAAACAGCACACATGTCAGTAACCTGTTTATACTTCAGAAAAAGTGCATTCGAATCTTAGTGAACATAAAACAAACAGAGAGTTGCAGATGTCACTTTACTCAACTAAAAATATTAACACTAACTTCAATGTACATCTATGAAATTTGTAAATTCGTAAGAAATAACAAAACGATACTGGACCAAAATAGAGATAACTGCAGCACGGCGTATCACAATCTGAGAAGTAGAAACAAACTAACGAACACAATGAGCAAAATGCAAATTGTCAGAGCCGGTACGCATCATATGGCCGTAAACATATACAATGGAGTTCCCCTCAATATTAGAAAAATAGAAAAATTCACTATGTTTTGTAAAATGTTAAAAGATTTCTTAATTAAGAATCGCTTCTATAACTTAAAAGAATTTTTTGAAATAAAATAGGTGTAAATATAAGGACATCAAAATTTGATATTTAATAATGTAGATAAATTTGGTAATATAATTATTATTATGTAATAAAATAGGTGTAAATATAATTTGACATTTAAATTTAATATAATAATGTGGATAAACTTGGTAGTATAATTGAAAGACATGTTAATATTATGAATTAGAGTACTATTTGTTATCATTTAAGTATCTATAAAGATTGCTGTGCCCTAACAGGGTTTATATTGGAGCATATACTTACTTTAAGAACTTTTGTAAACATATAATGCAATTAATAAATGAATTATGAATTATGAATTATGAAAAAAATACTAGTAAAAAATATAACCACAACATGCCTTAGAAATAGCAGTGTCAGTTCGACCCAGAAAGAACCCATCTCCAGCTCCTTCTGTGGCCACAAGGCAAGGCATCACAAAAACCGACCCAGCGCGAGAATTCAAATTGAATGACAATAAGATTGACGGACTACTGCCAGATAGCGCTTTATTTCTCCGCTGCGATATTTTATAAGGTATTAGCGAGATCCCTTCAACACGTCACGTTCGTTCTGAGATTTCCGCCATATATTTGGAAATGGTCGACGAAAGGGTTTTTTGCTACTATAAAGTAAAAAACGCGAGTAGGACTAGCGGGTATTGAGATTTTTTTATAGAAATCTAAGTCAAACTAAATTAAGATTAAATCTCTTCCTATTTTCAAAAACTGTTAAAGGCAGTGTTACCTGTCTCTCCCTTAAGTTGCCTTTTATGTAAATATTGTAGGTATGTATATTATATGTATGTTTGTATGTGTGGTTGTATATATGTCTGCATATTTATTTATTTATTAGGTATGTATTTTAAAGTGTGTTTAGTGATATTTGAAAGATTGATGTGTTAGTACGGGTATGCGCTTCTTGATTAAAGTTAAAATTCTAGATTAAATGTTTCCTGCTACACAAAGGTTGTCTGGAAGAGATCGCTTTAAAGCGATAAGACCAACAGTTGTTAGGTAGCATTATTCATTAAGCAAATTTTTCTTTCTTGTCGTGGTACAATAAAGAGTATTTATTATTATTATTAAGGTTGGATTTGATCGAACTGAAATGAGGTAAGCTTTTCTTCTGAGGTTGTCTAAACGTCAAAACTGTGTGGGTCCATTTTGACAAAAAAACTGCTTTCTAGTTACAGTTTGTGTTCGGGTTCGGGTGAAATCATTGGTTTTGGCATTAGAATGTAAGCAAATGAGAGAGAAATAAGAAGTCAAATGAACAACATTAAACCTTTGAGCCTTGATGTAATATAAAAAATCGGCCAAGTGCGAGTCGGAACTCAGCAATTAGTGTTCCGTACATTCAGTCATTTGAAATGATTCATACTTTATCTCTTGATTTTGAAGCTAACTACTACTAACTAAACCGCAGCTCATCTCATTTTTAGGTGTCGGGTTCAAAATTTTCGCAGCAAGCTCTCAAACTTGAATGGTATAAGGCAACAATACGATTCAACACTACAGCTCGGTATTCCAATTTTAAATCAAATAAAGAACCTCGTTGATGCTATTTTGTTTCTAGACTTTAACCAAATAGAGTCAACAATATGTAGAACTGTTAAAATATAGAACACCAAAAGCTGCTTGTAGTGTTGAAATCTGAAACCATTATTAAGCATAGTGTTATTTGTGTTTTTTAGTAACCCAAACAAAACCGCATATAGGAAGATTCAATAGGAGTTTTTTTTTGTTGTCAACTGAATCGTTTAATTACAAAATCCAAAATATTCATCGATATTGATGCGTCATCATTATATCAGCCGAAAGACGTCCACTGCAGGACATAGGCCTCCCCCAAAGAGTGCCACAATGACCAGTTCTGCGCCACCCGCATCCAGCGGACTCTCGCGAACTTTCCCAGGCCCCGTATTATGGTCTGCCTTATCACGCGATAAGTGACAAGATAGAACGTCCGTCACTGGCTGACACCGTTCGATAGAACGAGACGACGCTCTTATCTTGTCACTTATTGCGTGATAAGGCCGACCATGATACGGGGCCAGGTCATCGGTCCACCTTGTAGGGAGTCTACACACGCTGCGCCTTCCGGTACGTGGTCGCCACTCGAGAACCTTTCCGCCCCAATGGGCATGATCGGTTCTACGTGCAATGTGCCCCGCCCACTGCTACTTATTGTTGTGTGTTGTGTAAGGGCTAGTTACTTTACTGTGTTGTGTTAATAACTTTAAAGTCGAATCCGCGAGCGATAACCTCAGACCGAGAAAAAAGATAGAGAAAAGAAAAACCTAGTGAAGCCGGTTTTCAACCAAACCAAATGTGACGCTTTGGCGGTTAGCTATAAGTTTCAGATGTACTTTTGAATACAATAAACAATAAGTTTAGCACAAGCTCACGCGCACTTATACAAACAAAAAAATGCACAAAACTGAATACGGGAACACTAAATAATGTGATAACTATGACGCCTCTATTTGGTTTATTAACCTTTGGTCTATGCTTTAAGCTTAACATATGGAACACTAAAAACAAACATCATAAAGTACGGAGTTCTTTATTTGAATTGGTATAGATTATGACAACAATAAATCTTATTTTTACTAGATGCAAATTATTCGTCGGATTCATTCGGAAATACGGAAATATAAACTATTCACAATCTATCTCTAAATTACCACACACCTCTAGTATATATTGACTCCCAGATCCGCAACAACTACACCGAATCGAAGGTCAGACTTTAACTGGATCTCGGGTAATTGTTGAAAACACCAGACCTGCGTTGTCTAATTACTTGACATCGGGTATTTTTCGGTTTCGGTCGGAACAAATCGGAAACAGGAAACAACACGAAATACAATGCTGTGTTTTCATTATATCAATATTCATTTATCAGACTGCGAAGTGCAATGTACGTCACCAGGCACGGTTATACTGAAGAACCAGCGTAAAATGAGACGCGATACCGATTTTATTTACTTTAATTTGTAAATATAATTTCGACTATTAAAGCTAGCAGCTAGCTAGCATGTTGATAATTTTCCCGCCATCTACACACAATTTCCGTTATGCATGTGTATTTCCAAGTCTTAGTTGGCTATAGTTTTTCAAATAGAGCTGGGGACAGCACTGTATGGAAAAAAGTTACTTTGGTCATATTTTAAGTAAGAGCTATCGTAAAAAGAACTCACAATGTGTATACCGTCTCAAAATTTTACAAGCTTTCTAATGATACCCCACACGTTCCTAACAATCCAAAAAAAAAATGCTAAAACCCTTATTACCCCTCAAACTGCCCCCTTTATTGGGGTTAACATCTTTTTGACTTTATTTATGTAATAAGGCCATACATTTCTATATCTATACCAAATTTCAGCTTCCTATGTCAAACGGTCTTTGAGAAAACTGGCTGTGACAGACGGACAGCCTCCGATCGCATAAGTGTTCCGTTGGACCAATTTTGGTAATAATAAGATTTGGTAACAAAAAGAGGTAATAATAAATTCCGTGTTTATAAATGGCCACCAAATTGACAGCTGAAACACGTTTATACGTTTCCATTGACGACGCGAAACTGAGGCAGTTTTAGTGTGCTACTTTTGAAGCGCTAATAACATCTACTTACCTCTTTTTATGTTACATAATTTGCCCTTGACACTAAAATTCCTAAACTAGGCCGAATGCTTTTGGTGATAAAAAAAAAGAGTGTAGGTATTCGACGAATTTTGTATTCCAATATAAACATTAGCACTCATTGAGGGAGGCCTATGTCCAGCAGTGGACATCTTTCGGATGATGTGATGATGATGATGATTTGATGATAAGCAGTAGGTATTTCAAGCTATAAGTTTGGTCCAATGAGACTAAGGCATTACCTAAGATTAATCTGAAAGTGACACGCAACCACGGCTCACAAATACCGCTAAAATAGGGAGTACCTACTAAGTAACAGCAAATTCGCGATATTATAAAAGTTTTTCAACTACCAGCGGGTATGTTTACGGACCCGTTTAATTCATGCCCGACGGCCGGTCTGGATAAAACTGTGTTACGTTGGAAAATATCCAAGACTTTCCATATGAACTACTAGGGTTGCACTGAGGCATTAATACAGGTATCGACATTTACCGGTATCAGACGAAACCGGTATATCAGCGTAACTGAAACCGCGACGCGAAGGAAAACGAGAAAATCTACCCTTATTTTTCTAAATCGCACAGCGCGAGTGAGGCAGGAGTCGCTGAATCGCACGTGACGTGGCTTTGACGGCATCCCGGCCACGGTTTTTCTGATTCATTGCGTGTGATCCCAACTAACCACAGTGCGTTGCGTATCTTGACCGCGCAATGAACAGATAAAACGCTTGCCGCGCCGCCATTCGCGCAATGTCGTGGCCTTTCTCTAGTAAGTAGGATGCGTAGGTAAGCGACCGACGGGTTGTAAGTAATCCCGAACTAGTGTTTGGTTTTCTTGTTGCTTGCACCGATTTCAGTTATTTATTGTCTTTGACCAAGCTAGGGAATATATTTAAACCGTACCTATTTGGTATTTATCTAGTTGATCTAACACTTACACTTGGTAGTACGCATAGAAGTAAACACGCGCTCTATATATAATTACGAATACTAGGTATGCAATTTATGTTATTCCGTTTTCCGTATACTAAGCTCATCAAATTTTATGGTTTCAAACAAGGAGATGTTATAATTATATTTGCAATTTAACCGCTTCACCCTAACGCTACATTCCTGATGCTACACCGAACTCCGTAGCAGCTTAACATATTCTCTGCCAGCAGTCGCTGTTCACTACGGTCGTCGGAGAGCGGCTACCTACGGCGTAGGCGCCTCCTAAACGGGATTCTGGCAGTGAACAGTGAACAGTGTAAACCCATTAGATGCCAAGCAACGCTACGGTTGCTACGCCGCTTTGTAGTGGAGATTGCTCGTAGAGGCATGATTTATATGCGAGTCATTGGGTTAAACTACATTTAACTTACGTCTTTCTAGTTCCCGCTCAAGCTTAACCAAAGATTACGTAATAATACTGGTTCATTTGCAACCGTAAGTAGAAAAATTTAGCAGCAATTGGGAAACAAGAAGTTTAACTCATGCCATGTATTCTTATCATTTATTTTTATAATTGGATTTTACAATCTCCTTATTACGTCAATAATAAATAAATGACATAGTTACCTACATAAAATTACATATTTATTAACTAATTACAAAATTAAATTATTAAAATATTCTATAAATAGTAGTCCTTTTCGCATAATTTTCCTTTTATCATATATTTAAATTTATTTAGAGGCAATGTTTGGATGTCTATCGGAACCTTATTATAATAATGTACACACTGACCTATGAACGCCACAAATTCATTTTTATTTCGAGTTTGTATTATGTATGACGCATTTCCTTTAAAAAACATGTTTGTTTCTGTGTAGATACATTAAATAATATTTCAAAAATGTAATTTCCAAATTTGTCTCGCAGATAAACTAACTCCCAGGTTGTAAGCATCTCGAACAGCCCGCTTTTGCAAAGTAAAGATGGAATTGACTTCTGAAGCGTGCCCCCATAAGAGGATGTCGCATGAAATTAAGCTGTGAAAGTAGCTAAAATAGATCATTCGAGCTGTATTCACGTTCTTACGGGCTTTGATTTTCTTCATGGCAA
Source organism: Epinotia ramella (assembly GCA_947578815.1). Taxonomy (NCBI): domain Eukaryota; kingdom Metazoa; phylum Arthropoda; class Insecta; order Lepidoptera; family Tortricidae; genus Epinotia; species Epinotia ramella. The sequence goes on from OX388207.1 coordinate 2,935,060, forward strand.
ATGCCGCAGAGCTGAGACGATTTGAGAGTTTACTGATGTAGGCTATATTGCAACTTGGCGTCCAATATTATGCCTAAAAGTGTAGTCGATTCCACAAGATCCAACCGGTCACCTCTAATTTTGACGATAGAAAGAACTGGTTTAACATTAGGTAAAACAAATTTGTCACATTTTGGCTTTTTTTCATTCAAAAGAAGATTATTTCGTGTGAACCAATCAACCACATTAAAAATATTAATATCCTCATAATCTCTCTGCTGCCGACGAATTTTGAATATCAACGAAGTGTCATCAACAAACAATACAAGATCGTATTTCTTGCCTACTTGGTAGGACAAATCGTTGATATAGACCAGAAATAAAAAGGGACCTAAGATTAAACCCTGTGGAACGCCCATTCGGATCTTTCTGTCCGATGATCTTGCACCATTTACATTCAACCTTTTGAATTTTTTCATTTAGATAAAATTCCAAAAGTTTCAACTCTTCACCCTTAACTTCGTAGTGGTGCAGTTTCCTGATCAGGGTGTCATGATGATATACATATCATGTTAAACCCCCCACAAGATGAACTGATGACCTGGTAAAGGGTACGGGAGTCCGCTGGATGCGGGTGGCGCTGGACCGGTCATTGTGTCACTCTTTGGGGGAGTCTTTCGGCTGATGTGATGATGATGATTGCATGACACAATATTACATTCAGGTATTAACGCGGTATTTCCCCAACACTAGCTAGAGCGAAACAGAGTGGCAGTAATGGCTGAAAACAACATTATAACGAGTGTCGTGTGTCGCGCTCTCAGAAACATTGTTAGAAAGGGTTAGTATAGGTTTTGATAAGGGTTATCATGCAAAGGCCCGGAAAAGTCGACGTCAGATGACTCAACTAGCGAAATGGTTTTACCCGTTCAACTTTTTTATATCATTAGAGAAATTTCAGTTTAGAGAAGGTGTGAGTTCAATTCAGTTCAGACAATACGGATTAATAAATAGAAGTAGTTAGTAGTAGAATAATTGAATCTACGTTAGCCTAGTGGTTCAGCATGCGGCTGTCAAACTGCGGTCGCGGGTTCGAATCTCGGCTCGTACAAATGAGTTTCGGAACTAATGTAAGGAATATTTACTGTTAGCGTTCCGGTAAAGGAAATCATTGTGCGCAAACCGGTCTAATCCCAATAAGGTCTAGTTTTCCCACTGGGTTGGAAGGTCAGGTGGCATTCGCTTCGTAAAACTAGCGCCTATTGCAAATCTTGGGATAAGGTGTCAAAGCGGACCCCGGGCTCCTTTAAGGCACAACCGGGAATAACGCTATGAGGATGATGAGTAGTAGAATATTGTAGATTGGAACAGGAACAGGACTAGGGTCGCTGCATCCAGATCATTTTGTAAATCTATGGAAGAGGCTTATGATCAGCAGAGGACGCAAATTATGCTGAAGATTTTTTTTTTAATACCACGTCGGTGGCAAACAAGCTTACGGCCCACCTGATGGTAAGTGGTTACCGTAGCCTATGGACGCTTGCAACTCCAGGGGGTGTTACATGCGCGTTGCCGACCCTTTAAGAATTTATACCTTAAGATAAATTGACGATTCTATTTTAGATATGACTTTTCCTGATGGCTTATGTTGTATTGATTGAAATATTCCCATTTTTAGGGTTCCGTACCCTAAGGGTAAAAACGGGACCCTATTACTAAGACTTCGCTGCCCGTCTGTCTGTCTGTCACCAGGCTGTATCTGAAGGACTGCGATAGCTAGACAGTTGAAATTTTCACAGATGATGTATTTCTGTTGCCGCTATAACAAAAAATACTAAGAACAAAATAAAATAAATAATTAAGGGGGCCCTTCCATACCACAAACGTTTTTTTTTCAGGCTGTATCTTAAGAACCGCGATAGCTAGACAGTTGAAATTTTCACAAATTATGTATTTCTGTTGCCGCTATAACAACAAATACTAAAAACAAAATAAAAGAAATATTTAAGGGGGCCTCCCATACAACAAACTTTTTTTTTTTACTGTTTTTATAGATCATGGTACGGAACCCTTCGTGCGCGAGTCCGACTCGCACTTGGCCGGTTTTTACTCATTATTTTGACTATGAAAAACCTCTTCAAGGTCACTTGTCTTGTTTCAAACAGCCTCCATGCTTGCTACGCTCGTCACGATACTTCGTAGTCTGTAGCAGTTTAATGGCCATTATATAATATACCGAAAAGTACCCGATATGCTTTGGCGCACGTGTGTGTGATAGGAACTGAACGGTTTAAAGCGGTATGTTTTATCAGTTGTTATATGATCACACTGAAAACTGGACTGTTTCATAATCATCAGAATTAATGTCATCTTTATCATATCAGCCAAAAGACGTGCATTGCTGGACATAGGCCTACCCCAAAGAGTGCCAAAATGACCGGTTATTCGCCACCCGCATCCAGCGGACTCCCGCAACCTTAAAAGAGCTTTATCCTGAAAAGATATCGTTGTACATGATGTGCCGCTTACAAAAAACGTTGAGGTTGAATAAGAACCGCAAATAATTAAACAGTTATAATTTAGGGAACATTTTGTATGAACAACCAAATTAACGGGAGTCACAACTTTACTAATTGGGCAATAGCTGCCAACAAACGAGCGATGTACAATTTAACAAATAATTTAATTATAACTTTTAGCGGCGTTGATTTTGTGATCGGCCGAAATCTATGCTAATATTAATAACAATAAAAGTCTGTCAGTTAGTAAGGTAATTTTTTATATTGGGAGTATTATCCGGATCTACACATCCGACTTCAAAAAATCTTTCACCAGTTAATAGAATAGACATTCAAGATGGATATATCTTAGGCTACTAGCTTCTGCCCGCGACTCCTTCCGCGTCCGACTCGTTTATATCGTAGCTCCATACAAATGTTCACCTACCGTGTTTTTCGAGATAAAAAGGATCCTATGTCTTTCCCCGGGACTCAAACTTTCTTAATAACAAATTTCATCTAAATCGGTTCAGCGGTTTAAGTGTGATGAGGTAACAGACAGACAGATAGGCAGATCACAGACAAACACACTTCCGAATTTATAATATTATAGTATGGAAGTATGCATATTTTAAACTCGCGTCTTAGTCTGGGTTTAGCTAGTCTATACTTATATTAGAAACAGGAAAAGTAGTGGGGTTGTATGTTTGTATGTAGGGGGTAAAATCTTTCACTAGTATATAGAATGGACTTTCAAAATTAAATAGGCTATAATTTATCGGTTCTACCTGGGTTATCTGAATCATAATATAATCGTAGATGATTTCTTTAAAGCCACATGTCATGCAGGTGCAACGTTAAATTTGGTACAAAGTTTGTTGAAGGCGAGTCGTGATTCATTTTAATGCGCGACTAATTAGTTTAATTTGCCCTTAAAGTTGGAAATTGCAAGCGTTACAGTATAAATGTTATTAAGCTTTATTTAAAGTTATATTTGTCTCAATCCATACGACGTTTAACCCTTAGCCAGGCGGTGATCACATAGCGACTACATAGCAATTTTTTTTTCTAGACGAGCTGATGTAATATAAGGAACACGAAATGTCATAATTGTATTGTCTATGAAATAGGTGATTTCCGAACGCAAAGAAAGTCCGTGTATCGGAACGTTTTCTTTTGACATTTTAGTTTTCAAACTCAAACGGCGGGATTTAGTGCGGTTTTGTCAGTTTCTGTGTTTATAAATGGAATTATGCCGAAAATAAATAGGGTAAGTACTATATTGTATTGTAATTTCTGGGAAGTGTATAAGTTACATATATATGCGTGTAGTATGTGATGATTTATTACAGTTATTGCTTCTTTTTAGTAATTCGCGTTATACGTATGTGGTCCCAATATGACCTCCGCCCGTATGAACACAGTACATGTGGTCCGTATATGGCCACGGCCCTGCAGAGTATTTACACGACTTTTAAGGGCAAGACTATTGTTTCAAATGAACCGCTAAGAGCCCGTATATGATATTTCGCCAATTTTACCGATTTTGCTGAACTTTGTGAAGTGTGTTTAAATGAAACATTAGCGTCCATATCAGTTTTATGCATAATATGCTAATATATATATAATAATATATAATATGTTTTATATATATATATATATTATATAATATGTTTTATATATATATATTAGTGAAACGATTTTTCTTTTTCGATTTTGAATTATTTGCCTAAATCCCCGGACTGTTTTAAAATGTTTGCTTTTCATGGGTATCTTTGGTTCACTTCTTTATTTTTCTATTGACAAGATACCGTGTTGAAAAAAATACTGTGTGGGTATTTCAGTCTTTTGTGGAGTAAATGGAGCATTTTTTTTCAAACTCCATATAATTTTTTTCACACAAAGTTTGTTTTAGCCATACAAATTTAAGACAATATAGACGAAGTATCGCCATTTTATTTGCTTAATAATAAAACAGTCTCATTAAAATATATTTTTTATGTTTGTTTTATTATGCAAACAATTTATTGTAAAGACGTAGCTTAACCTTAATAGTAGTGCATATTGCTAGCAGGGCAGTAGCCACAGATGGACCACATGCATTTTCGGTAACTGCAGTGGGCATATGTGGACCACAGGCTTTTTTTTAGAAAATAGTAATAATAAAAAAAAAAGAAATTATATTTTTTTCCACGCTGTTATTTACCATATTCAGTATTCAAAAGTAGATAAATCGCTAGGCCTGGCTAAGGGTTAAATTGTATATTTATTTATTAGGTAGTCTTTACAGACATCATATATTTATGAGATACAATGGTTCTTTATGAATAGCTTATAGACTAACGGCCATTCCCAATAATCAATCCACGGATAGTTTTCCGTACCAGCAGTTACATTTTGACAGATTTACCCGTAGAAAATGTGTAAGGAAAACTATCCGTGGATTGATTATTGGGAATGGCCGTTAGTCTATAAGCTATTCATAAAAAACTCAAATTCCTTTATAATATTGTTCAATCGTTTGTAGGACATTTTATTCAATTTTGTTAGTAGACCAATATCATTTGGGAGCCCTAACCTTATTTTTTACCCCTTACCCCTAACCGATCTCAATTTATACATAGGTATTATTTCTACACTAATATTATAGAGAGGAAAGATTTGATTGTTTGTTTGTATTGAATAGGCTCCGAAACTACCGTAAAATGGGGTGAGTAGGGGCAAAACTGACATTCAAACCTCGATAGCATTTTATTTTTACTTTTGCAAACTGAATGGTGTATATAATAAGTGTTCCGGACGTTTGTATCTTAATATTTCTTTTATTTTGGGTAGTTCCATTTTAAACTTTGACGATAAACCCCGTAGTCCCTCGTAATTGAGGTGAGATGGGATTTCCTACAAAGGTGATTTCGGAAGATTGTTGGATCGATTTTTTTTTATTATGAGTATATAGCTTCATTTTAAATTGGAATATATTATTTCTGTAGCAGTAGCCTTAAAATCCCATCTCACCCCCCTTTCATCCCTTCTCTCCCCATTCATAACCCAACTCTTTTTGAAAAAATATTTTACCATTAGAAGCCGACATTATCCCTGATGAACATAGGCTACTTTTTACCGCGGGAAAATGCTTCATTCCTACGGGAAAACGGGTAATCCGTGCGAACCCGGGCCGGGCAGGTAGTATTTTATAAACATGAACTCTTCACATCACTTTAATAGTAAAAGTACAAATAGCTGCGACCCCCTTTAATAACTCGACGCTACGCCCTAGGCTACGTGACCCCCACGAGATAGCGACACACAGGTTAAAAAACATTGATCTAATTACAAACACAGAATTCAAATTAAAGGCTACATTTACACATAAACTCACACCTTTACGTAAAGGAAAGCAACCCTCCATTTGAGGTCAACGTGTAACAAATAAACTTTAAACTAACTGAGAACTAATAAAGTCAAAATGTTAAGGGACAGGCCAATATTGTAAATGGAAGTCAGACACAAGCGTTAATCCCAATTATCAATAATCCGGACTAAAAGCAGAGTTAGCCAGTAACCCGGCAGAACCTTCTGAAATTTTAATATTGCTTCAATCAATTGATTCAATTTTCGCTCCGGCCTAAGCTGAATAATTTACTCTGCGCCCTACTTGGTCGGATTACGGTAAAAACACACAACACACACAACTTTACTAATTGGGCAATAGCTGCCAACAAACGAGCGATGTACAATTTAACAAATAATTTAATTATAACTTTTAGCGGCGTTGATTTTGTGATCGGCCGAAATCTATGCTAATATTAATAACAATAAAAGTCTGTCAGTTAGTAAGGTAATTTTTTATATTGGGAGTATTATCCGGATCTACACATCCGACTTCAAAAAATCTTTCACCAGTTAATAGAATAGACATTCAAGATGGATATATCTTAGGCTACTAGCTTCTGCCCGCGACTCCTTCCGCGTCCGACTCGTTTATATCGTAGCTCCATACAAATGTTCACCTACCGTGTTTTTCGAGATAAAAAGGATCCTATGTCTTTCCCCGGGACTCAAACTTTCTTAATAACAAATTTCATCTAAATCGGTTCAGCGGTTTAAGTGTGATGAGGTAACAGACAGACAGATAGGCAGATCACAGACAAACACACTTCCGCATTTATAATATTATAGTATGGAAGTATGCATATTTTAAACTCGCGTCTTAGTCTGGGTTTAGCTAGTCTATACTTATATTAGAAACAGGAAAAGTAGTGGGGTTGTATGTTTGTATGTAGGGGGTAAAATCTTTCACTAGTATATAGAATGGACTTTCAAAATTAAATAGGCTATAATTTATCGGTTCTACCTGGGTTATCTGAATCATAATATAATCGTAGATGATTTCTTTAAAGCCACATGTCATGCAGGTGCAACGTTAAATTTGGTACAAAGTTTGTTGAAGGCGAGTCGTGATTCATTTTAATGCGCGACTAATTAGTTTAATTTGCCCTTAAAGTTGGAAATTGCAAGCGTTACAGTATAAATGTTATTAAGCTTTATTTAAAGTTATATTTGTCTCAATCCATACGACGTTTAACCCTTAGCCAGGCGGTGATCACATAGCGACTACATAGCAATTTTTTTTTCTAGACGAGCTGATGTAATATAAGGAACACGAAATGTCATAATTGTATTGTCTATGAAATAGGTGATTTCCGAACGCAAAGAAAGTCCGTGTATCGGAACGTTTTCTTTTGACATTTTAGTTTTCAAACTCAAACGGCGGGATTTAGTGCGGTTTTGTCAGTTTCTGTGTTTATAAATGGAATTATGCCGAAAATAAATAGGGTAAGTACTATATTGTATTGTAATTTCTGGGAAGTGTATAAGTTACATATATATGCGTGTAGTATGTGATGATTTATTACAGTTATTGCTTCTTTTTAGTAATTCGCGTTATACGTATGTGGTCCCAATATGACCTCCGCCCGTATGAACACAGTACATGTGGTCCGTATATGGCCACGGCCCTGCAGAGTATTTACACGACTTTTAAGGGCAAGACTATTGTTTCAAATGAACCGCTAAGAGCCCGTATATGATATTTCGCCAATTTTACCGATTTTGCTGAACTTTGTGAAGTGTGTTTAAATGAAACATTAGCGTCCATATCAGTTTTATGCATAATATGCAATAAGTGAAACGATTTTTCTTTTTCGATTTTGAATTATTTGCCTAAATCCCCGGACTGTTTTAAAATGTTTGCTTTTCATGGGTATCTTTGGTTCACTTCTTTATTTTTCTATTGACAAGATACCGTGTTGAAAAAAATACTGTGTGGGTATTTCAGTCTTTTGTGGAGTAAATGGAGCATTTTTTTTCAAACTCCATATATTTTTTTTCACACAAAGTTTGTTTTAGCCATACAAATTTAAGACAATATAGACGAAGTATCGCCATTTTATTTGCTTAATAATAAAACAGTCTCATTAAAATATATTTTTATGTTTGTTTTATTATGCAAACAATTTATTGTAAAGACGTAGCTTAACCTTAATAGTAGTGCATATTGCTAGCAGGGCAGTAGCCACAGATGGACCACATGCATTTTCGGTAACTGCAGTGGGCATATGTGGACCACAGGCTTTTTTTTAGAAAATAGTAATAATAAAAAAAAAAGAAATTATATTTTTTTCCACGCTGTTATTTACCATATTCAGTATTCAAAAGTAGATAAATCGCTAGGCCTGGCTAAGGGTTAAATTGTATATTTATTTATTAGGTAGTCTTTACAGACATCATACATTTATGAGATACAATGGTTCTTTATGAATAGCTTATAGACTAACGGCCATTCCCAATAATCAATCCACGGATAGTTTTCCGTACCAGCAGTTACATTTTGACAGATTTACCCGTAGAAAATGTGTAAGGAAAACTATCCGTGGATTGATTATTGGGAATGGCCGTTAGTCTATAAGCTATTCATAAAAAACTCAAATTCCTTTATAATATTGTTCAATCGTTTGTAGGACATTTTATTCAATTTTGTTAGTAGACCAATATCATTTGGGAGCCCTAACCTTATTTTTTACCCCTTACCCCTAACCGATCTCAATTTATACATAGGTATTATTTCTACACTAATATTATAGAGAGGAAAGATTTGATTGTTTGTTTGTATTGAATAGGCTCCGAAACTACCGTAAAATGGGGTGAGTAGGGGCAAAACTGACATTCAAACCTCGATAGCATTTTATTTTTACTTTTGCAAACTGAATGGTGTATATAATAAGTGTTCCGGACGTTTGTATCTTAATATTTCTTTTATTTTGGGTAGTTCCATTTTAAACTTTGACGATAAACCCCGTAGTCCCTCGTAATTGGGGTGAGATGGGATTTCCTACAAAGGTGATTTCGGAAGATTGTTGGATCGATTTTTTTTTATTATGAGTATATAGCTTCATTTTAAATTGGAATATATTATTTCTGTAGCAGTAGCCTTAAAATCCCATCTCACCCCCCTTTCATCCCTTCTCTCCCCATTCATAACCCAACTCTTTTTGAAAAAATATTTTACCATTAGAAGCCGACATTATCCCTGATGAACATAGGCTACTTTTTACCGCGGGAAAATGCTTCATTCCTACGGGAAAACGGGTAATCCGTGCGAACCCGGGCCGGGCAGGTAGTATTTTATAAACATGAACTCTTCACATCACTTTAATAGTAAAAGTACAAATAGCTGCGACCCCCTTTAATAACTCGACGCTACGCCCTAGGCTACGTGACCCCCACGAGATAGCGACACACAGGTTAAAAAACATTGATCTAATTACAAACACAGAATTCAAATTAAAGGCTACATTTACACATAAACTCACACCTTTACGTAAAGGAAAGCAACCCTCCATTTGAGGTCAACGTGTAACAAATAAACTTTAAACTAACTGAGAACTAATAAAGTCAAAATGTTAAGGGACAGGCCAATATTGTAAATGGAAGTCAGACACAAGCGTTAATCCCAATTATCAATAATCCGGACTAAAAGCAGAGTTAGCCAGTAACCCGGCAGAACCTTCTGAAATTTTAATATTGCTTCAATCAATTGATTCAATTTTCGCTCCGGCCTAAGCTGAATAATTTACTCTGCGCCCTACTTGGTCGGATTACGTTAAAAAATCACCATCCATTTGTATCCAATTTAAAATCAAATTAAGAGTAAATACTCTTTCTATTTTTACCAATCACGTGCAAGTCGCTTAAGTTTGGAAGCGCGGTTAGGGAGGAGTCGTTGCCTCGGGAGATTTACCCTAAATCGAATTCCGGGGCCAAAATGGGCTTAATTTAACGCGAATTTGTCTAATTCCAATTCTTATGCAGTGTGTCAAATGTAACCGTTTTTATTCCTCCCCCGTCGCCGATGCAGGTTTTTGCGAAAACTTTTTACTTTAACTTTTACCTCTAATTAGTTGAAGTTCGGGGCGCAATTGAATTTAATGAAGAATAATTTTCTGTAATTTGCAGATTGGAGGGGTCTGGTTTCGTCGAAAATGAGGATCACGAAAATCTACACTTCATTTCCCGTAGCGACCACAAGAAAGTGTTAAAACGTAACCATTTCATTCGAAGTAGGTATTCTAAGGAGATGATTTCAAATGATGTATGTGTAGGTACTTTTTAGGGTTACGTACCCAAAGGGTAAAAACCGATCAGACCTCGCTGTCTGTCCGTCCGTCCGTCTGTCTGTCACCAGGCTGTATCTCAAGAACCGCAATAGCTAGACAGTTGAAATTTTCACAAATTATGTATTTCTGTTGCCGCTATAACAACAAATAATAAAAACAAAATATAATATATATATTTAAGGGGGCTCCCGTACAACAAACATTTTTTTTTTCAGGCTGTATCTCAAGTACCTCGATAGCTAGATAGTTGAAATTTTCACAAATTATGTAGTTCTGTTGCCGCTATAACAACAAATACTAAAAACAATATAAAATAATTCTTTAAGGGGGCTCCCGTACAACAAACTTTTTTTTTTTTTTGCTTTTTTTATAGATAATGGTATGGAACCCCTTCGTGCGCGAGTCCGACTCGCACTTGGCCCGGTTTTTATTATCATTATGAGGGTACCGTCCCAGTTTTTCGCCAAAGGCCTCCCCCACTATTTCTAATGTTCCCGATTCTGAGCAATATCTAGCCAGTCTTTTTGAAACGATTTCTTTCTGTTTTGTTTATCATGAAACCCATTTTAATTTCAATTTTTTTTTTTTGTAAATTAACTCTTTTGACGCTATATCGCGTGATGACGCGATAACTTCTCACTATACAGGGCGGCCCACGCCTATGCCACATGGAGGGAAAGTACCTTGAATATTTTAGATGGAAGATCTTACTAAAAGAAGACATTCTTTTAATTTTAAAAACAATTTCAACAGCATTCATCGATTTTTAAATAATTACATGGTTGAACCGGGCTTCGAACCCGCTACACTAGAAAAAAAAAATACCCTGTAGCTTCATCATATCGATCGAAAGGCTTCATCATAAGGATTATTTTTGCTAAATAACATAGTGTCAGAAATAAAAGGAAGACCATGAATTTTAACATTTTTAATTCAAAATTAATCAATTTATTTGATTGGACAGAAACTCAATTTGTTGCATACAACCAGGTACCAACTAATTCGGGGTAACTTCCTCGTTAAAAATAACACGAAACAAAAATATTTAATAAATAATTTGTTTGGAAACTATAATAACGTATCTTTTTATAATTTTATCATGCACTTAAATTATAATAGGGAATTGATGCGTACTTACTGTACTAATTCCTTAGTAATAGGTACTTTAAAATGATAATGTCAGCTGTATGTTGTAAAAAATTTGTGAATGCAGTATGGATTGTTTTTTAAATTAAAATAATGTGTTCTTTTAGTAAAATCTTCCATCTACAATATTCAAGGTCCTTTCCCTCCATGTGGCATAGGCGTGGGACGCCCTGTATAGTAATCAACGGTACCAATGCAATTAATTATATATTAGGTACTATTTAGTTTAGTCTCGTTTCATGAGGCATTGGTTTTACTGTAATGTCATGTTAACGCGTTTTCAATAAATAATAAATAAGTATTTGGGGTCTCTATTGGTTCCCATAAAGTTTTTGTTCCGATTTTTTCACTCCATACCGTTTTCGATCATAATTTTCATAAGTCATATTGTCGCAAGTCATAAAATTATAGAACATAAATTGGAGATCCGATTTTTGCAAGTCGTCATTATTGTAAGTCATAAAATTGGGTAGTCATAACATTCAATGCCCAGATGTTATGACAATTCATAATGTTAAAGGCAATACAGTTGCTTTCAATAATTGCTGTAAGGATCTTTTACGCAAGTCATAATTATTTAGTCATATCATTATAAATACATACAATTTTAATTACCGAATGTTACGGAACGCGTCCTTCCAGACCGCTTTATAATAAAAGTGGGTACTTAAGCAAAAATAAAGTGGGTAAGAATCGGGTAATGCGGTTTAAACGTATCTATGCCACTTACTGTTTCGTTTGTGTAGTGATTGCAAATATGTCGGACGAAGGTGAAAGTGATAAAATTTACTGCGATTTGTTTAAAACTAAACGAGGAGGCCTCAAATTACACATTGCTGGCTTCAGTTATGAAAAGAACAGGCAATCAAGCGAAAAGTATTATTGGTTATGTGAGCTACGAAAAAACAGTGATTTCAAGTGCCGATCACGGGTTATAACACAATTCAATCCGGAAAATGGTATGCATTTACTTCTGAAAACATCGAAATGTGACCACAATCACGAACCAGATGCTTTAAAATTGGAAATAGCAAGATCAGTGAATAGTTTGAAGGATAATGCAAAAAAAAACATAACCATGAAACCATCGAAAATACTACATGAAACTGTTGTATCGACCTCTTCACAAATATTACCACATTTACCAACCATGGTAAATTTAAGACAAAGTATTTATCGTTTAAGAAAAAACGTATTTACAGTAACGGAACCACAAGATATTAATTTTCAATTACAGCAAAATTTATTGCAGAATGATGATGATACTGAAACTATCATAATAATAGACAAGAAATTTGACAAAAAGCGAATAATAATTTATACAACCAAAACTTTATTGGCATATCTATGCAAAGCGAATTATATACTAATGGATGGTACATTCCAAATCGTACCAAAAATATTCCACCAACTATACACTATTCACGGCTGCATTATGGATTCGAAAACATTCCCATTAATATTTGCTTTTTGTACAAACAAAGATAAGCAAACCTATGACACACTATTTTCAACAATCGTGGAATGTTGTGAATCTCATAATTTGAATTTTTCACCAAGATATATTGTTTTGGATTTTGAAAAAGCCTCTCAAAATAGCATAAAAAGATTGTTCGACAATATTACATTGAAGGGATGTTTCTTTCATCTAGGGCAAATAATCTACCGGCGTGTGCAACAAAATGGGTATCAAAAGCTGTACGGCAGCAATATGAAATTTGCATCTGACGTTAAATGCCTTCTTGCTTTAGCGTACTTAACTCCAGAAGAAATCCCAATTTATTTCGAGGAATTGCAAGAAAAAAATTGTTCAGAAGCTAAAGTTATATCCGAGTGGTTCTCAGAAAACTATATTTGGGGAACTTCTACATCGCCAGCTAAATATGAACCTCATTTTTGGAGTGTGCACGAATCAAACGAGCTTAATATCCCACGAACGCAAAATAGTGCTGAGTCATGGCACAGAAGAATACAGATATTAGTGGATCGTCATCATGAACAATTTTACAAATTATCAAGATATTTAGTGGACGAAATCAAATACACAACATCCGAAATCGAAAAACTTTTGCATGGGGCACCACCACCAGCCAAGAAAAAGAAATATATAAACCAAGCCAGCCGGATTAATAAAGTTTTGGAAAACAAATCGCAATATATTAGTAAAATGCAATAATGTTTATGACTATAAATTTTATGGATATCAATTTCTGACCAACGAAATTCGGAACAATAAGAATATGGGAAACAAAGGGACCCCAAGTATTTGAATAGCATAAAAAAAGAATGCACGTTTTAACTTTATCGTGTTTCTAACCACAACCTCTGCGGTAGACCGGTAAAATTTCCAATTTCACTGCAAAAAAGGAACGTTCAATTTCCCCGTTTTACAATCAACCGAAATCACAGGGCAAGGTAGACTCCTTACTATTCCATGCCGCGCTCCATGACCCGACTTTGATACCAAATAGGTGCGAATCAGAAAAACACAAATTCTCCATCTAAATGTAAAAAGGAGCAGGAAATGTTCAACCTGAGTGCGAATTACTGTTTAGGTAGTTTGACGAGCAAATGTTTGGGAAGAGGATCTATTTACTTGACAACTTCCAAGCATACTGCATGTATTACCCGTTCGACGCCAAGCAACGCTATGTGTGCTACGCAGTAGCGTATTGCTGCACTTTTCCGCCTTGTAACGAAAGTCGCTCGTAAAGGTATTGGGCGTGACTCGTGTCTGGATTTTGGGCCATGAAAGGATTAACATGTAAACAAGTATCAGCCACTCCCTATATTTAATCTACCTTTTTTTTTTCAAACTGACAATGGAAATAACTATCTTTCTTTCATTTGGAAGTACCTATAAATAATAATATTACTAATTGCACCAAAACAAATAAACGCAGAACAATATTAGATGTAAGCAAGTATTTGAGGTAGCAACAGGCAGTCTGATCGCTATAAAGCGATCTCTTCCAGACAACCTTAAAAGCTAGGTTTCAAAAATCTGAGCTAACATCTATCCCTTAAATGTTAGAGTGTAAGACAGCACTGCAGACTCGCTATTTTCTTTTTTAATTATTCATATAGCTATATTCGTTATTAATAATTTACACCATTGCAAAAACACCCAAGAACGCAAACAGTTTTCAACTTTAATTAAAGGTGCCATCCTTAATTTAAAACCATGTAACACCTGCAATATAATTTCAACGCCTAAACTAAAAGCTACATGATTTACACGATTTAATAAAACGCGCAATCAAAATTCCTTCACATACCTACAAACATTTAAAGCATGCCACAATCCAACAGAAACAATAGTTAAAAGGAAATATATGAGGCATATTAACAATTCACGTAAACTTTTGTACATTCTCGTTTTTTTATTTCTCGCGGACGGCGCAAAAACGGAAGTAATAACCTAACAGCCCGACGCGTTCACGGCGCGTTTTTCATACGAAGCAGCAATAATGCCCAAGTGTTTACATTGGCGGAAATAAAAAATATAAAATGTATTTTTCGGCCGTTAATTCTCTCGCGATTTTGGGTTTATATCACATTGTACTGAGGATTTTAAGAATAGATGCCGCCATGCGTTCCTAACGCGATTGATTCTGTAAAGGTTGAATAACCAAATTGTATAATTATATTAATTACATAAAAAAACAAAGTTAATAGGAAAGAAGATTGTGCCCTAATATGTATTTGTTTCACGAAGGCGATTGGGCGAGTTACTATTTATTATGTAAGTAGGTAATTAAAGTCCGCTGGATGCGGGTGGAGAGGGACCGGTCACTTTGGCACTCTTTGGGGGGGTCCAGCAGTAAACGTCTTTCGGCTGATATGATAATGATGATGATGATGATGATAAACTAAAGTCCATTCATCAAATCTTTCATGAAATGCAATAAGTATACCTATTTAATACTTACTTATCAAATAAATTGAGTGGTATTTAGAAATGTTGTTTTCATGATTATTTTCATATTTTCATGATAATTGTTCATTTGAATTTTTTTACCTTCAATATTTTTTAATAAATAACCTGATACTTACTTTTTAATGATTTAAACTTTCACGATTTTCACAAATTATTTGATAAGTACGGGACCTAAAGCGTAGATGGGCGATTCTCCGAGCCGGCTCGATTTGCTTGACTTCGGTGAACGTATTTTTTTTTCACTTTTTCGATTGGTGACCTCGGTATTCAAGAAAAGGCCTAAATTTAAAAAATATTGGTGGTAAAGGCCTTCATAGGAACCTTGTAGTTCATGGGATATTCGGGTTTTTGCGTACACCGAAATCAAACACACACACCGAAATCAATATTCATAAAATAGTATCACCGAATTCAAGAAATGCTTACACCGAAATCAAATTTGAAATTAAACAATGTTTTTTGCTACAAAATAACCTTTATTTCCAATTGGTACACTTACAAAATATATATATATTATACAGTCGTTCGTAGAGCTCGTTCAATGAGCTTCCTTTTTTCTTTTTTTTGTTCCTTCGTCTCTTTTGCCATTTTATCTAAAACATATGATTTATCGACATCAGTGTGTTAAATAGAGATTTTAAATGACATGCAATAATGATGTTTTTTCCCCGTAGACCCTTTTCAAATCGGATATCAATTAAATTATGTAGTGTATAAGCAGTTTTGTGAAAATTCTCTGACTACCGCCATCGCCATTCAACTGGCTATTTTTTAATAAATAAAAGGACAAAATGTAGCATTATCTTTTTGATCATCAAAATACAGAGCTATATTGCCACCTCCGTTCATGGCAATATTTGAACAGTAGCAAACCTTGCTTAGTACGTATTTTTTTGCAAAACTGTCTGCATTAGGTATTTAATTATTAATTAAAAACCTTCAAGCTCAGTTATTATTCCAAAATGATAAGTTGGAAAGTTACAGAATTTCATTTTATTGGTCAAGTAAAATAAAGCACAGTGGTATGTCATTTCGCTCATTTTTTGAACAGCTCAACTGTGGATTTATGTAAGATCACTAATTGCTCTGTATGCATGTAGTGTGTTGTGTTCTTGGTGGTGAGTAAGGTCGCCAAAGCTCCCGAAGATGAGCTGTATTGAGAATAAGGTAACGCTGAGCCACATATAGACTTGTGCCCATTTTGGCTTAGAGCGGCAGTACGGCCGGCCGGCTAATAAAGTACAATAAGCATAGTAACTAAACCCTAATTATTTATATTATATTTACCTTATTTTGTATAGCTCTTATAATAAGTAAGCATCCTAAAAAGTAAATATGTTTAACCTAAATACTGCACGCTTTATTACTTATAAATTAATTATTAACAAATTAAAACTTAGACTGTCCCGGCGAAGAATGATTAGGAGAGCCGACCCCAACTGCAATGGGATTAGGCGAGAATAAAGAAGACAGGTCGGTTTATGCCGACGTAAGGAGTATATTATGGTGTTAGCCTAACGACTCCAGAATAACCAAGAGCGCATTGCCGACCCTTTAGTAATAGGAGGATTCGTTGTGTCGACACCTACAAACAAATTAAATACCCTTATTCTCAAAACAGCTTACCATAGGAAGTTCAAGTGACCTTACACTCAGCACTAGGATCATAATCAAACCTACATACATAGTAAGCCGTGGGACCTATCCTAGTTATATTATATATGCGAAAGTTTGGATGTTTGTTACTTGATCACGCTTAAACGGCTCAAGATAGTTTATAGCCTGGTACAGTCAAGGTTACTAACATACGTACATTAATAAGGACATAAATATCTGTACAGGACTCTATTGTCAATGTCATAAAAGCGTGTACAGATTTATGTCCTTATTTATGTACGTATGTTACTGTACCCTTGACTGAACTAATCATTTAGCCAGCACTAAACTTTAATGAGAATTAGAGTTTTAAAACCACATAGTTAACAGATCCCTGAATTGACAAATGGTTTTACTAAACAATTTTTTTTAGAACTACATATTTACCAATATCCTACACTACTTTTTAACAAAAAAAAATTACATTCCCACCTTACGTGTAAGACAAGTACCCAGTTTTTGTTAATTATTTTATTTTAACCGTTTTGTTGGCGTGATTGATTTACATACAATTTACACTTTTCCAGTAGTAATGGTCACTGAGCTAAGCCTCGGGCGGATAGACATACGGACATGCTGAAAATATAAGGGTGTTGACTACGGAACCCTAAAAAGCAATCATTTATACATAAAGATTGATTTCGGTCCTCATTTTATTGAATTCGGTGACCAAAAAGTACACCGAATCCGCGGAAATCAATGTCACCGAATTCAATATTGATCGATATTTGCAAATTACACAAAAAGTATAGATAGTACAGGGAAAGAGTTATTCAATATGAAATCACATACCTCTGAGGATTGCTTATTCACTTTTATAATAATTAAAACACAAACACTACACAATTTAATAGCTTCACCGAATTCAAAAAAACACGTAACCAAACTCACCGAACGACGAACAAACCTTTGTAGTAGCTGCCTATATGACATCAGCCGGCGTCCGCTCTCGTCGGCAAACGCGGTGCGACTTAAGCTACCGGCGTGTGCGTCGCGAGATTCCTACGCCATTTCTTTGTTATGATGCCGACGCGTTTTCTAAATGTCACTGAGTTTACGTGTTACCCCCGGACGCTTCGAAAAAATGCTTTTATTGAGTAAGTTTAATAGATAAATTATCGTAATATGGATTATATATGGGGGAAACTAATGTTGATTACGTGAACCGATGTAAAACATGTACTATAATTCCAATCTAGGGTTATGATTTTTTGTTTAAACCAACTTGGGTAGTGGACGCTCCCACTGAACGTCAATTTGGGCGCAATTTTTTTTTTTCTTCAAACATATGTATATCTACAGAATATCTAAATAGCTGTCCAGGTATCAAAAAGCCTGAAGTATATGTGAGATTTTATTCAAAAATATCACGCACCTATTTGAAGAAATTTTGGCCCTGGACACTAAAAAATGCCACTCCGGAGAAATGCCCAGATATACATTTATTATAAAAAGGTGAATGTTGCTTTTAATAAATGAATGATTATTATTAATTTATTTATTTACCTCTGTACTTATTCGACGCTCCGGATGTGTTGCAACATCCTTAGTGTTAAACTAATGGCTACATCAGGATGCACGCAAAAATATCATATAAGTACAGGAATAATATTATAACCCCAATTACCTGATACTTACTACGAAGTTGCATAACACAACGCAGTTATAATGCTTTTGTTATACTTATATTTATATTGATATGTGTGTTAGTCTGTCAGGTACGTGTCAATATGGGCTTTTGTTGCCTGATTTAAATGAATAAAATAAATAATGTTTAGCTCTGATAAGGAATGTCAGATTTGTCGTGCTAGATATTAGCGCACGTGACTGGTAGGTACTAGTGATAGCGACTAGTTACTTATAAAGTTTTGACCACGATATCTACAATACCAACATCCTCGTCAGAAACTACCGATACAAAAAGGAACATACCTAAATGAAAACGAAGCGAACCAAAATTTAACAGAAGAGCTGAAGCTTTTCAAGTAACTGACGCCTGACTAAATTAAATACAATTTGAAGTTCATAAAACGGAGACAGAAAGGACAATCGAACCTTTTACGAAAACTGCCTCTCGATACGAGGAATGGTAAACTGACACAGACAAACGAAACAGCGAGCCCACTCAAACAGCAATAACGCAGCGCATTCGCCGCGTGCAATAACCCGGTGTTGCCACATCCCGGGAGAATTAATTTCCCATGTGACAGCGCAGGGTAGTCAGAGGCTACACGGTTACCACTGTGCGTAGTTTTATCAATACGGGTGTAAACTCGAAAATTATCATTACTCCAAAAGAAAGAAGGCAAAAAAATATGCCTAGTGGCAGACAGTATAGTGACGAAAATCCCATTCAGATATCTCAAAGAATTACGAAGCTACAATAGTTTTAACATTGCTTGTTAGAGAGAGAAAAGGCAAACAGTGTGTGACGTCACGTTACGGGATGCTGCCGGGGGGCCGCGTCGACAGCGGCGCCGAACACGATGGCCACGGCACATTGCCGTCTATTAGTGACATCACAATCTTCCAGCGTCATCCTTTCATATGAAGTTGCTTTTTGCGAGAAAGGGACAGAATTATTGATTATTTTATTAAGTGTCTACACCCCTATTGTTTGGATAACTGACATAAGGATACTCAAAAACTCATATTATCCAAAAAATAATATTTTGGATGAAATGAAAACTTATCACTCATCATAATCCTAGCGTTATTTATTCCCGGTTGCGCCCTTAACGAGCCCGGGGTCCGCTTTGACACCTAATTCCAAGATTTGGTACAGGCACTAGTTTAACGAAGTCGACTGCAATCTGACCTTCCAACCCAGAGGGAAAACTAGACCTTATTGAAATTATACCTGTTTTCCTCACGATGAATGAAAACTTATCACTAATGTATAAATAATAAAATCATATTTTACTAATAAACAATTTATGTAAGTGATCAATTATAAAGCTGATAGCGGTGCCATGGTTCCTTACAATCAGCCATTATCATCATCATCATCATTTTCAGCCCGTAATCGCCCACTGCTGAGCATAGGCCTCTCTTCGAGTACGCAATCCGTCCCTATCCTGAGCTAATCTTATCCAGAAGTGACCCGCAATCTTCCTAATATCGTCCACCCATCGAGCTGGTGGACGGCCGAGGCGTACAATATTTTAGGATTGTACCAGCATGTCATTAAAATTGGCCTAAAAATAAAAATAAAATTACACATGAAAGATAATAGTTATTAAGAATGAATGAATTCATAATAAATAAAAAAATGACAATGTCATGCTATTTGATAATGATAACACAAAATAGTACATACAAATATGACAAGAGATGTGACACTTAATGACAAAATCCGCCGGTCTCTTGCCACCATCAATGTCCCTGCTGTTCTTGAGCCGCCTGGCATTGTTAAAGATGATGGCAAAAGATCTGAGGGTTTGTCTTTTGTTCCATGAAGGTTGGGACGGATGCTTGTGTGGGAAGCTACCTGTGTAGACACACTGGCATCGTCCCACCTCCAACGGACTACTTCTAAAGCGAATGCAGCGGCTGAAAATGCCGAAAATCTAAAACGTATTAAATGTAGAGGTCTCGGCAGAGAGTACAACTTTGTACCATTTGGCAACGAGACCCTCGGTCCGTGGGGTCCCAGTGCGCAAAAGTTCTTGCGGAAATCGCGAAACGTCTGGCTGACGTAACTGGTGACCGAAGAGCATGCATCAGCATTGCAATTCAGCGAGGAAATGCCGCCAGCATCCTCGGTACGAGTATAATGCCTCAAGGGCCTTTTTTTAGATTTAACTTGGTTTTAATTTAATTTAGTTTTGGTTTAGTTTAATTTAGTTAGTAACCATCTTGTACACACAGCAACACACCTATCTAACCATACCGTGAAAACCTAGAACCTTATTACAATGCACTTAAGGTCAGATTAGATTTCCGATGGTCACTTAGCTGTGTTGTCAACTGTACATACTTTAGAAAATAAATAGTACAGTAAAAATATCTAGTTTAAGGGTGAATATCCACCAGAGCAGTGTGCGAGCTAAATCATGGTTTGTAGTGAAATCGTGCTTAACCAAATGCAATGAAATTAAACTTTTTTGCACTGACACATGACTGACACAAGATTGTAGAAATGAGGCCGGCTTAAGGCACTCTAAGCTCTTCATAGAAGCAGTGGACTCAGGCTGGACTCACAAACTTTGGAAATCCAGTAGGAAGCAATTCAGAATCATATTATTATCTGGGGTGTTCACAGGTAACTTCGGGGTCAAGGATCTCTTGGCCAAGATGGGACTATTGGACAGTTTAGACTTTAGAATGTGTGGGGAGGAGGATGAGACTATGGAACACTTATTGTGTGAGTGTCATGCCCTTGCCAGACAAAGAATGAATTACTTTGGTAACGGCTTTCCGCAACCAAATGAATTCAAGGTGCTTCCGCTGAGCTGCATCATACGTTTCGTGGAAATGATGGACCGAGCTTGGGAGTAGGCATAAAGGAGAGGGCAAATGCACAAAAGATCCCTTTGGGTCGAAGTGTATCCGAAAGGGCCCTCATCTAGATAAGATTCAACAAGGAACTTACAGAAAAATGGCTGACCGAATGTATCGACCAAACTTACGTACCTCTAAACAAAACTTTGCTGATTTGTTGGGCGTAACTGTGAATCTTTTACATTTTGAATGTGCTGATTCACTTAATTACACCGATATCTAGTGAATTGTCAGTTACATTTTTGCTTTTTTTTTATGAACTTCTACTATCTTTTTCAATCTGCGGACCACTCATGCACAAAAGAAGTATCTACCTAGGGCGGCACATCGTGCACCCAGAAGAGGTACAACATATCACCGCCCAAAGAATCTGGAATTTCGTAGAGGCAACGGGTCTTAACGGTGAAATCTAAAACAAAGGGCTGCCACAATAGACCACTTGCTGGTCGAAGCGGCATATAAAGGCCCACAATACCACACAATAATAAATAATCTTTTTCAATACTCCATTTATACAAATATTTATTAGGACTAAGACATTTAGTTACTTTACAAAATAGCTGTCGAATTGGAAAAGTTAAAACCGAATATTTTCCGATTTAGTCCAATAACATCATCAACATTTACGCAAAATGATACATACGCAATAAATATCTTGGGAAGAGGAGCCCAACTGTGGAGCTCCATCAAGACGGATAAATGATTGAAAAGTGGCTTCAAACTAAACGGTGATCGTTTGGGTCTGTGGCATAATGCGTAATTATAACGCAAAATTAAACATACGCAATGCAAAAAAAGGTTAGGTTGGTCAGGTGGCTTCAAATGCCTGAAGGTCAAATTTTCCTGAGATAGAAGCCCCCCTTAAACTCCATCAAAACTGTCAGATGACGAAGAAAACGATTGCAAATGTTTTCAAACTAAACTGTGGCATTTCGCGTACCCATACGGCAAGCGAAGAATTGAAAAAAAAAAGCTTACATGGATAAATCAACTTTTTAGTGTCCTCCACGTTACGAGTATTTGCAGTTTCAATGGAAATTACAATTAATTATTAAAATACGATGTCTGCCATTCCTTATGTATAATTAACTTATTTATTTACCTCACTGAGGCCTCCCGACGTTTCGGATGTGTTGCAACATCCATGGTCACGGGACAACGGGTTGACTTGACAACTGTTATGTATTAAGAATATTCATTCGCCCTCAATTTCACCGGTTGTCCAGCGGGCGTAAAATGTCCGATTTGTATGAAAATAGTGGTTGGTCCCCTGGACAACCATATTTTCTGCTAGAATACTTTTTTAGTGAGATCCAACATAAACGTTCAAATTGACTGTTTATCTGGCTACAAAAACTTATAGATTTTATCAAATACACATGGTGTGGTAACCTGATAATGAAGAAAAAACTAAGGGGCAAGTAAAAATTGATTGTCCGTCATAGTAGAAAAACCATCATGTAAATGTCTCTTCTGCTCAACTCGACACTGCGACACCGTTGACGTAATGCACCACCTCGCTTGCAGATCATTTGCGTCGATACTCTCCATTCAACGGTCAGCGTGCAAATTTGCCAAACGTATCGCGTCATTTTCGTAATTACAACAGGTATAAGCACTTAACTTGGGCAAATAACTACGCAATGATGTTATTGTTCTGAACTCATCTCTTTTATGACTTTTTGATTTAGGGTAAATCCCCAGAAGAGCTTGCGAGGCTAGATGAACAGTTCTACTCACAACTATTCATCTGATTTTAAAATGGCTTTTACCAATATGTACGTGAAGAGTGGACCTTTCTGGTCGACATACGACAGAACCACGGCTTCGCTTGCAGTTTGCAGCTTTGTAATACTATTAAGCCAATGGGAATAGAGTAATTCATTATATATTTAATCTTAATTGCACAAAATAAATTATTATTAATTTTATTAATTATTTAGTTGAGGTAGGGCTCAGCGAAATGTCATCCCGCTCGAATGTGGAGCAGCCCAACTAGGGAAGTACCTCCGCCTTGCAGAAGACCACAGCCATAATAACACTACTACTCGCCCTGTAGTAGTGTTGTGTTCCTGGAGGTGAGCAAGGTCGCCAGAGCTCCCGAGGATGCGTTGTGTTGAGAGCGAGGGAATTTGTTCTTTGAGCTGTCAACACGGCGAATCCTCAAACATATCAAGGGTCGGCAACGCCCATGTTACTCCTTTGGAGCTGCATGCGTCTATAGGCTGCGGTGTTCGCTTACGATCAGGCGGGCCGTACGCTTGTTTGCCACCGTCGTTGTATATAAAAAATAAAAAAAATTGGTTATTTATTGTAGGCGAACTTAATGCCGTTTACCGGTCAACCTTTTGGCATGGTAGACAGTTACATGGCTGTCACTTTTATACAAGTTTGTGTAAGCCCATTATTCATTAGGATTGAGTTGGAATCAATAAAAGAACTACATCATTATAGTTCAATTTGAATCCCAACAATGTTTAGTTTTGCCTCTGGGTTAGAAGGTCAGGTTTCAGTTTCGTAAAAAATAGTGCACTTATTCCCAAGACTTGCCGTAAATCTTGTGATAAGGATGCCAACGTGGATCCTTGGCTCTTGTAGGGCACAACTGTGAAAAAGATGATGATTAAAGTTCAATTGTATGGGCATTTCAAAACATGAGTGAAAAAGTATCCTTTATCCTACTGTGTTCCTCTTTATTACACTCCTGTTGACGTAATGCATTGTCGGATCATTTGCGTAAATTTTCCCCACGCTGTGTACCTAGCTTAAAAACA
The DNA here is from genome assembly GCA_947578815.1 of Epinotia ramella. Taxonomy (NCBI): domain Eukaryota; kingdom Metazoa; phylum Arthropoda; class Insecta; order Lepidoptera; family Tortricidae; genus Epinotia; species Epinotia ramella. Next base: position 2,959,232 of record OX388207.1, read on the forward strand.
TCGTAACTTTGTAGAAGTATCAAAGGCTTGTATGCCCTTCTGAAAGTAAAAAAGTATTACGAGCAACGGCCGCTGCGCAAATTTGCGAACGCATCATTTCAACGAGAATTTGCAACTTTTCCATTATTAGACCTATAAAGTATTTATGCAAATCGCTTCAATGTGACTTTAAATTTTATTGTGGTTCGATATTCAATTTTCGAATTTGTAATTTGAATAACGATAACGAGGTAAATACGGTTATTATGTACCAAAATTAACATTTTTAATACTAGTCCCACCCGTTGGCCAAACGCTTTCCACAAAATGGAAACAGACAGGTTATTTAGATTAATATGAATTCACATTAAATTATTATGAAGATACTACTAAATAATACATTTTAATTATAAATATGAGACACACAAAGGATTTATTTCCAAAATAATGGCGTGAAAGAAAGAAAGAAAGAAAGAAGACATTTATTCACTACACAAAAGACACACAGAGACAACGAGAGTAGACATACAATACAATTGACACATATTGTGTGTGTCTCACTTCTTTAGGAAAAAAATAAAAATTTTACGGCTTCGTGCCGGATTTGAACCGGCGACCACAGGCATTCATGGCCCGTCGCTACTAGCCGACTGACCTATATAGCAATCTTTCAATCAGTTCCTTCTTACAACGCATAAGGGAGGATTTTTTAAATTTTCCTTTAAGAGTCCGCAGTAAGCTCGATTCTCCATACAAACGTAGTTACGCTCTCATTTTAAACCAACGAGTTGGATTGTAACAAAACTTTGCATAAACAATGACATGCGGTATATCTATGTCTGCGATTAGTTAATGTAGCTTCAGATACCATAGCAAAAAGAAAAAACAGCGAATTTAAGCTTTTCATACAAAATTTGTTTTTGCTGTATTTTGATTGTTTTATAAACTGGAACCATATAAACTAATTACAGACATATATATACCTCATTTCATTGTATATGCAAAGTTTTGTCACAATCGCACATGTAGTTTTAAAATGAGAGCGTAACTACGTTTGTATGGGAAGGTGAAATTCGGCCGAGCTTACTGCGGACTCCTAATTTGAATTTATAATTTCGTTAGCAGCGTTACTACTTAATACAAAATTAATAATAATATTTATTTCCTTTTTTATAGAGAAGTCATCATTAATCATATTGATAATTATTATTGATGCTAGTAGTTTCGATATCAATATTTTTTTCGTGTTGCTCTTTTAGTGGTAGTCACCATTGTTCAATCGCGTGTCTGATGTCCTTTATATAATTTGAAACTGATCATCAAATCGTGAATAGTTGTTGATCTTTAATTTGTTGGTCAAAAATTTACAATCGCAATGCTACGCTACGTTTTAATAGAATAAATGATTGATATGTCCTAACGCTCGTTCGAGAAGTACGCAATTAGCCCGTTGTGATATTCTATCCCCGATATTATTTCTGTTGTAAGTGGACACTTCACCACGTCATGGTGTTTCTGTCATTCTGATTTTGAAACATCATTCAATACTTTTAAAACGCATTCCGAAATTGGGCCCAGGTTAAAAGTTCTCACGAGTTCACGAGATTCTCGTATATAATAATATAAATGAATATAGTGATGATTGTGTTTGGAATCGAATCAGAATCTCAATTTCACTCTATGCTTTGATAAAAGTATTCAATTACGAGTTACATTTCGTACTTCCTCAGATCGATCACGTAACGCATTGTACGCGCAAAATGACGGTTCTATCTAACGCGAGTTCAAAACGTTACGTGATTTCCCCTCAATTATATTTTGAGACGAAATTCGAATAACAATTTTTAAAATATGAAGCTTTATATTAAACATATTACAAGATTGTTCAATTCTTTCTGTGCGCACGAACGCTTCGAAACAATGTTAATTTATATTTCTGGTTCAGATGAAACAAATATTTTCGCCTTAGACAAAGGAAGAATAAACAAGTCGATGACAGATCATAATTGGAATGATAAAAATATCTGTGGAGGCGGTGCGGGAAATAAAAGAAAAGTCTTTTAAACAAATATCTTATTTATTACAGAATTATAAAACATCTTTAATCATCCGGGTCCACTTTTAAACAGCGTCATGCGTTAACTCGTTTGACTATTCAAAACATTCATACCACTTATTCATCATCTAACTGCCAGCACCAGACACAACCATCAAATAATACTAATCCCACAGATTAATTTTTATTTGACTATTTAGGCTTTCCTCTGCTGACATTGCTAATCGCTGTTTACAATTTTATTTATCATTTGACGCATAACAGGAACACATTTTTCATCACACTTGCTCGAAAAGGGCTTCATAATGCGCAGACATACAGAGCTGTAATGGCCTGTGTTACGCCCACGGGCGTAATGGTTTTTTTCTTAAATTGTATCTGTCACTCATGCGGCAGTTACAGAGCAAAGAGGTTTTATATCAAATACGATGTCTGAAAACGTATTTATAAATAAATTTAAACTTAAAAAACTACTTAAACATGTTTAACTGAATTATTTACAGATTTAATATGTAGTTATTTAGTATCTATGTAAAATGTTTTTAAGTGTTTCAAATCGTGGCTGTATACAGAAGGGTCTTTGCCATACGCGCCTCGCGTCAAATTCAACAAAATGGACGACTGTCATGTTGAAGTTTTTATTACGATTTGTATTAATTTAATCTAAAATGTATTTGTTTCCTCGCAAATGTGATGAAAAACATTGTGTATAACACGGGCGTAAGAATATTGCAAACGCGAGTCATCAAAAGCCCTCCGCCTTCGGCGTCGGGCTTCTGATAGACTCTTGTTCGCAATATTCCACTTCCGCCCCTCGTTAAACAATGTACTATTGTGTACCAAATATAAACCCTGTGAATAAAGATGTTTTCTAAGTATTCTTATTTTACTGTATTTTATTATTGTTCTACCTCTACCCGCAGTCAATGTATTTAGTATGAGTGAAAAGGGGATGAAATTAAAAACCGCGTTGTGCAGCCACCATGACCTTTTGTCACACAAATAATGTTGTTTATTATCTCTTTATTTTTATAAGTATTTGAGTGACTAAGTATAAACATTTTCTTTCTTTCTTTCTAGATTACTCGTTCTAGTATTACAGACGTATACATTATTTGCAGATGTTACATTTCCTCTGAATATTTCTTTTTAAACCAATACATTTTCACGATGGATAACGGACCCACTTTGTATAAAAAATCCATGTAAGTTAACGATTCACGCTTGTTGTTCAAAACATCGTGCAATGGATTGATGAAACAATAGCATTTTATAATTAGGTGCATATGCACAGGCACATATATGTGCAGGCTTTAAAGCCCAATATCTCGCAAACGAATCAATAAATTGCTATAAAAAAACCCAAATAATATTTTTGAACAAGCTATCTAACGATACCCCTCATTATGGGTATAACGAACAAATAAATTGCATCCCCACATTTAGGGGAAATACCCAAAAAAGAAATCTGCAAGATTTTATTCTATATACCGTTTTGTCGGCGTGATTGATTTACAGTTGTGTAGTAGTAATGGTTAATGAGCTAAGCCGAAGACGGACGGACGGACGGCCAGACGGACATGGCGAAACTATAAGGGTTCCTTGTTGACTACGGAACCCTAAAAAGGCTCATCTTTCCCTGGCCAGACTCTATCATGCATTCATATTTTATTTCAATTATAGTTAGCTACAACGCAATAATAGGTACACTAGACAGCATAAGTGCATGGTCAAGTCGCAAACTGTTTCCCTTGACGCGCTTGCTAACGCCATCTATGTGCACGACGTGTAATATCATTATAGATGTAAATGTAAACCTCAGAGGATCGGCATAGTTTCACTAGATGGCGCTGTTAACACAGATGGAAACAAAAACTAATTCCTCATCTTGGATATAATTATATTTTTCTTGGGTTATTATTTTTCCTATATTATACTGTCAAGTAATCTTGCCAACGCATTATCGATCGATAATGGCGGTATTATGACGCAATTTGGAATGTGCTTTCTATTTATGTGCTACCTTTGTGCATTTATTTTTCTTGCGATGTTTCCGATTCACTACTAGTGAATATCCAAACAATTCCAAAAACACTTCTTTCCCAACATTTTTTTCGTTGGGTGCGGGATTTGAACCCGCGACTCTAAAAGCTAGGTCGACAGTTACTTGCCTCGTTAGCCACTCGACCATCGGTTCAATTGACTAGGCAGTCGAAATTCATCATAAGTTTATTTTGCTGCTCAGATATTAATCCATTACGACTATGATTAGTATAATAATCGATGAGGGTAGACGAATGATTCAAAACTACCATACTTATTCGTTTTTATCACAAAGATGTTACATGTTCGTTCGTAGACCTACTTCAGCTGTGTTATTCATATTTTTTTTGGATATCATGAATATTAAAACTAGTTTTCTATGTAATATTGATCTAGTTAAAAGGTCGCAAATATTTGCGATATATAAAGAAGCTACAGAAACTGATCTAAACGTAAGTCGTTATTTTTACATGTTTGTGATATAATTATCTACTATAAGTAACTACTACTTAACTATCATACATTTTTCTGATGATTTATTTACGTATAATATTGTTGCAGCTAAAAAAAGGTTGAGCAAAAGGAAACGTCTCTGCTACACCGACAAAGAACGGCCACCAGCCATGGTAATGGACTACAAAGAAAATGATTTTGAATCGACAAGGCATTTCGTTGATTTATTGCACACAAGTGTGGACTGTTCGAGGTGTCTCCATAAAGAGGAGGGTTTAAACTATCATGGGCATGCTGTTAAACCCTTGCTTACAGAGAAGCACATAAAACAGCAATTTGATACAATTTGGACACTGGACTAAATGTCATGTTTAGTGACGAGAAGTGAGAAGTGTTTAAATCTATTCAAAAGGACAATATAAGTTCACGTTCAGTGATCACGTAGTGCCTAACATGGAATCTGGTGGTATACCTAACTGTGAACATGTAAGGTTTGAAGAAAGACAGACCGGGTTATATATAAACAAGTGACAAAAGTAACATATGAGTAGGATATTGTTTTCATCATGCTTTTTTAACCCTATAGATACTATTAGTAATAGATGTGTTAAGTTAAGGAAAATTATTATTAAACAACATAATCATGTTAATTAACGAGATCGAGTGACATAGATAACCGTGGAATCCTACCATTATAATCTATGAAATATATGGTCGTCTAGTATCAATAATAAAAGCCTTAGTGAACTGTAAGATTGTCCCGTATTTTATTATTATTTTAAATGTCATTAACACAAATGGCGGGTTTATTTACTTACTTAAAAGCTTACTTATAGATTTGGCTAACACCAGAATGCGTTCGCCTGATATATATGTTATCATAACCCGGTCTGAAATTATTAATAAAATTGTCAATAGGTTTTATTTTTATTGGGGTAAAGCTTCAATCTTTTTCCGATTTTCGGAAATGAAACTTAAGCTACATATAACCTCGATAACATGTTAGAAAGTGGCTAATTCACTAATACTATTAACAAAAACTTCTGTTAACAGTGTTGCTGCTAACGGAAGGCCAGAAAACAAGGTTGTAATTTGGCCTATGATATGGCTGTCTGAAGTGAAGAGTGAAAAAGTGAAGTGAATTAAATCCAGTCAACAGGGCCATTTAAGTTTATAGTGTTATAATAATACGCGCCGTCATAATGGTCGCGTAGTTCCTAATATAGAAAAAGTGCAGATGCTGTCGGTCAAAGAGTACGGATTACGTTAAGATTTATATATTCTATAAACCGGGTTATCCTAAATAAATTAAAAATATATATATTGTTTCAGTAGGTAATAGGTATTAATATGCCGTTTGCTTTCTTTTTTATATTCCTTTACTATTTAAAATGTGATATTTCATAAGATCAAACAAGTGTAAGTAACGGTGAAAGACCAAATAAAATTATTATGATTATTTTCAAATCAATAACACAATAATTCATGGTTTGAACGCTCACATATAGGTATAGATATACTATGGCAATTAACACCTTAATGCGTTCTGCTGATTTGAATGTTACATAACCCGGTTGTAAGTTAATATTGTCAATATTATATTTATTGGGGTGAAGCTTCAATCTTTTTCCAATTATGGAAATGAAACTTAAGCTATTACCTCAATAAAAATGTTACAAAGTTGCTAGGTAACTATTATTATGTAGTATTATAAAATTGCTTTAACAGAACTGTAGTGAACAAAATAAACATATTGAAACATAAAATGCTGTTTTAATTATTTAAGTTATGAATATATAATTTTCTTTATGACTAATATTTGTATATAAAGCACTTTCATCTATAGGAATAGAACAAATATAAAAAGATACAAAAACATAAACCTCCCATTACCTGGGATTCGAACCTCGACAGTTCTAGGCCGCTGAGCCTAGAGAACATGTCTTAATCCATTGAGCTATCTCAACATTATAGGTAATGGTGGAAATATAGCATTCAAATACCAGTGGTATCGCACTTAAATACAGCTATTATAAATTAGCATTTACCAGCCTTGTTAACCCTTAACCACCTACGTGCGGTCTCACAGACACTCGATTATTCAAAGTTGTCAATAACTGAACGCGAGTACATCGCACACGTGTCTGTGACCTTGTACTTTTGCCCAGGCCCCCCGCAGAGCCGGCCACACCGTCGACTCGTTCAGACGTGTGCTCGTTTGGATTTGGTGAGTAAAAAAATAGCATCGGCGGTCTACGACACCGCATGTAGGTGGTTACTATACTTTTTTTCTGAGACCGCACGTAGGTGGTTGTGTTACTTTATACTTATAATCTTTACTATAGTTTGACACGTTTCCTGTTTTTTTCTAGTAAACATGCTTCCTAGTGATGCTTGACTTGTGACCCCAAAAAGAAACGAAAGACACAGTACATCTGTATCGAATGTAAAAACCCGATTTGCATTGAATGTTCTAATAAGTTGTGTGTTGACTGCCGACAAAAATGGTTATTTTAAAGGCCTGTAATTTTATAAAACTAGACCATTTCTAACCAAAAAAGATAGTTTATTAGCATTGTTGATTGCTCAATTTTATTATTTTATAATGAAAAGCTTTATATAACATTCCTAAATATTGAGATGTCATGTCCTGAAGGATACCTAGTTTTGTGATCAAAAAAGTAATGTTCTTAAGTATGTTTTAAGTTTGAAATATATAATGTTGATTATTTTTGTATAACTTTTGGTTAATAAATGCCTTTAACTATATAGTAAGTACTTACTATATTAAAACACCCTTCAGTTACGTCAAAGTAAATAAATCAGGTCCCATAACGAACGGTCTCCATGACCGCAAGTAGGTGGTTGTGCGATACAAATAGGACGTAGGTAGTTAAGGGTTAATAGTTATACTAATATGAGAATATTTCTGGTGATAACAAACAGGTGTCAATTTATAGGTATTTAATGTGCCTAGTAATGTGCTTATTTTCTGCGGTATGTCTAAATAGTAGCGCCAACAACGCCATCTAGTTTAATTATTGCGCACCACGTGCAACTATGTGAGCAGCAGACGTCAAACGATGCAAGCGAAACTGAGCCGTAAGGTGTCCATGCATTATTGCAGCCGATAGTACAAACGACAACACTGTTTACTGACCATCCTGTGTTTATATAGAACCTTATTACAATGCACTTAAGGTGCGCCGATGGTCAGTTAGCTGAGTTGTCGATAGTACCTATATTTGGAGATTATGAAAACAAATGAATATTTCCCATGTCGACATGAAAATTGTTTTTTACTCGAAGAAGAAAATGTTTTCGTTCTTTCTGATCGTATTACCCTCGCCACTCAAATTCGACGTTTGATAAATAATTAAACTCGATTGTACTTTGATTTATCGTGGATGGGTGGGATTTAAGGCTTCTTATATCATCGTGAAAATGTTGTCTTGCTTCTGAATTAAAGAAATCTAGTTGTACGTTATTTTCAAGTGCAGATTACAAAATTTCATATTTATGAAATAGTGGTGACTTTCGAAGTAATTTCACTGATTTATTGTTATTTATATGGAATTTGAAGAAAACTACGTTACTCGTTATAAATCTTACTTGAGTTTGCACACTGTTTTGGATAATTAATTTGGCGCGTCCTTGTGCAATTTGCGACCTAAATCCTACATTACCCTCCCTCCATTGGGGCTGTTCTAATTACCATTTCAAAAATACGTTTTCAGTCATGTTTCATTCATACTAACAACAAGAATCTCCAAGATCCTATAACTTAGAAAAGAAAACTTATCACAAAAAAGCGAGCATTCCGAAATCGCTGTATCCATTTAAATCAGCCAATCACGACGGCGAAAACAATTAGAAGGTAAAAAACAAACCAGGAAAATTGTGAGAGAAATCTTTATTAAAACACTTTGTTTCGTAATTAAATTCGTTTGGAGGGAATCATTAGGCTAATAGCGTTTATGGGTAAAAAGGCCTTTTAGACGATTTTGATGTTTTAGATGTCTTGATCGGATTGGTGTAGAATGAGATAATTGGTTAGTATTATATGTTTAGACGATGTATGCCCAAGACAATTTCCAAGATTCTTGTATTTCAAAAAATGCCTTTGAATTTAAAATCCTTGTAATTTATTCCAAAAACGAATAACTTCCTTTATGTATTTAGCTGGACGCGGGTGGCGCAGGACTGGTCACTATGGCACTCTTTATAATAGATAATCCATACTAATATTATAAATGTGATGTATTTGTGTTTGTTTGTTTGTATGTTTGTCCGCCTTTCACGGCAAAACGGAGCAACGAATTGACGTGATTTTTTAAGTGGAGATAGTTGAAGGGATGGAAAGTAACAGGATAGTTTTTATCCCCATAATCATCCCCTAAGGGGTGAAATGGGGGGGTAAAAGTTTGTATGGAGCCGCGATATAAACGAGTTCCACGCGGACGGAGTCGCGGGCAGAAGCTAGTAATTAATAAAATGTTTACTGTACTGAAAAAAGTGTTTAAAGTAACATAGGGCTTAAGTTTGTACAAGCAAATCTTAATATTGGTGGAGTTTTCGAAACCTAATGCGCAGTCCGTTTGTGCAGTTTTATCGATCGTGTGTATGAGAAATCGTTGCAGATTATCGTTACGATTTGTCATACATACGATCGATAAAACTGCACAAACGGACTGCGCAGTCAAATCGCTACGATAAATCGTTGTCGTGTGTAGCAGGCTTAAACTAGGTTTGGACCTGTGCTTTAGGGGCTTGAGTTCGTCCAAATTATTGTCTTAAACAAACATGTACTTGGTCACACAGCAAACCGATTAGTACTAATAAAAAAAAACTCAGTATTGAGTTAGGCAGACATCCGAGTGCTCGACATTGTCCCAGTAGTTGTTACTTTGGATACAAGAACAATTGTACCTTTAATAATAAAAATAAAAAAATGTTAGAGGAATAGTAAAGGATTATTTTTCTCGTAACTGATCGTGTATAAAAATGACACTCGTCGGAAATCACCTACTTTCCACACTTGTAGCATAAATAACTATTGCAGAATATGCTATTGCAAAAAGTGTTTAACGGCTTTATACTGTTACGAATAGCGTTCAGTTTTGAATGAAGTCGAATCGGCTAGCAGCAAAATATAAAAGTTTGTGACCTCCTTCACATCTGACGTCACTAAAATCTGTCGCGTATTTAACAATGAATCACTCTTTGGATGATGATGATGATTACGTACTCAGCCTGTCTTTTTCACTTATCGCAATAGGGATGCGGACTAAAATTTTTTTACGATGCTATTCGAACCAGTTTTTGGAGAGGAACAAATGTTTGTATGGAAGCAACTACAATTAAAGAACATAAATACCCAAAAATTTGAGACATAGATTGACGTCGCTGGCGGCAGCGGAAAACGCTTCATACTGATGACGTACCCGCGTATGACGTCACTTGTACAAAGTAGTTGTATCATTGTATGGAAAATCCGGTAAATTGTTGTTTCGGTCGCGAAATATTGCGTTTAAGTACATAGTCGTCATACAATTTTGTTTCTATAAAAGCGTAAGGATTCTATTGGCAGCTTTAAATTTACTCAAATTTGGACAGTAAAAAAATGCATAATTTTTCTAAATCATATCTTTGTACGATTTTAATTACATTTTATAATTTATACTTTATTACGATAATTTGATGGTTTACTATCCATTTAGCATCACAACGTTATCAATTTGAACATGAGGCCGCATGCCTATTGCTCAGCCTTTACCTATCTTCATCTATAGATTCTGCTCCGTACACATACGTATCAAACAGAGTAACCACTCACCGAATGCATCTACCATCAAGTTCCTGGGCTAGTACTTACAACAGCAATCAACTCGCCTCAGACGACCCAGCACCAGCAACTACATAGTGCTTCGCAATCCTTGCATAGCTGTTGCCTATAGCTCGGGTCAAGAAATACCAGGGACCAGTGAGGCGATTTTAGACAGCTTGTGAATGGGGTGAGATTAATTAAATTGTTTTCAGCAGTTGGTAATAGTTTGCTGTACTCGTAAAGTTACTGCATCCAAGCCGGTGGTAACTTGCTTGAATATCCGATCATCGCGATCTTTGCGAGCTGCGGACAGGGCCGATCGGACACTTACGTTCCGGATTGTAATTTAATTTGTTAGTTTTTTTATCAATAATTTATGATGAAATGAGAGCGTTGCGAAGGAGTTTGAGGGATAGAATAAAAAATAGTGTGATAAGAGAGAGATGTGGAGTGACGAAAATTGAGAAGGGACATGCTAAGATGGTATGTAGAGATGGGCATGTAGAGAGGATGGATGAAAGAAGATTAACAAAGAAAGTGTGTGAGGGAAACGTTGATGGTACAGCTGAAAGGGAAAAACCTCGTCGAGCTTTTTCCGAACAACTCGGAGAAATCCTGAAGAAAGGTCAGGTCAAGAGTACCTTAAACCGACGAGCATGTATGCAGAATGTAATGAAAGTGAATAAAGCAAGAATTGTCAATCGTAGCAAGTGGAAATCCGTGATCTCTGCCTACCTCTCCGGGAAATATGCGTGATTATCTGTTTGTAATTTATGATCCCCGCAATCTAAGGTAAATCGACTTGAGGGGTTATTGCGTAACGAATTAAACTACTGTTAAGAAATATCAACTGTCATTTTTCGTTACATAAAAATGATTTTACCTCTATGGAACTAGCTTAGCAGACAGAGGCTCCTGTATAAGTTGTACCGAAACAAAACTTTACGATCGCGTTTGCGTTTTACGCTCAATTTGTATGGGATTTGACAGCTACACGCACACGCGATCGTAACGTTTTGTTTCGGTAAAACTTATACTAGAGCCTCTGAGTCACCGTGGAGTGAGTAAACTGATCGTTTAGCTAACGAGTGCGAACATTATATTACTTCATATCAAATTAGAATGCGAAATGTTTGTGTTTCATCAACCTCCAGATCGGACGGTTCGATAAGGGCTCTGTGTATGTGTAGTATTGATTAAGCTACACCAATAAGGCAATTATGATGAAAACTGTATTCAAGTTAACGTACCCATTTAAGTATGTGGTAAGTGTGACAAATGTCATACCAATGTCATAAAACAATTCAATAGAAGTTAGCGCCACAATTCCATTTGTCGTAATTACAGGAGAAGACAACCTTCAGATATCGCTTTTGTTACGTATTTCTATCACTTCTATCAGTTTGGTTTTGTTAACAAGACGTTAAAGTGCGGAAATTTATTATATGTAAATGAATATCAGCACTCGCCTAGCGGGCGCCTACGCCGTAGGTACTTAGCGGGAACACCACGTGATTGACTATAGTTCGTTTTTTTAGCATTAGAAAGAAGGATAAAGCACGAAGCACGAGGTCATTTATATAAGACACTTTATGCCACGCAACTATCAAAGTATCTCAAACAGCCATTAAAAAAGACTTAAATTGTTGTTGTCGACCCTAAAATTATAGGAGTGTTTTCATTGTTTAATATCGAAATAATACTTACAATATATTTATTTTGAAAGTATTTTTTTTTACTGTTATTTTAAATTTCGTTATTTAGTTCTGGAAAGGTTGCATAATAAAAAACCTAAAGTAGAAGAGGTTTGAAACGATCGGTTCGATTTTTCCGCTGTCGACATTCATTGTCAAAATTGTCAATCGTATCACGTTGTTTTTCTTGTTTTCTTGCTAATCAACAAATTGTTGAATTCAGATTACGAGATTATAATACGAGCATCTATTTGTTAATTAATATTATGATTTTATCTTTCGCTGTGTGCGGTGGCGTGCGGACTGCGAGGACCAACCAGAGGCAGGCCCAAGTGGCTTGTAAAAAAGACCGACTCGTTCTCCTCCGAACGTTTTGCCTTCACCAAAAGCAAAGAGACAGAAACAGAGTCCATTAACAACAAATGAGAAACGTATGGTGGTCGACATTTACGAGTTTATAAAAACATAGCTCTGTGATAAGTAGGCTCATTAAGGCTATCAAAATAAACTTATTTGTCCCAAGCAGAAAAGGTTGACGACGACTCCTTCTTTGTTTACCGTATTTGTAATCATAATAGAGCGTAGCGCGTAGCGGTTCCTGGCAGTGAATGAATTAGGCCCATACTGAGCTTCTTCTTCTTCATAGGGTGCCATATCTTAACGGATTTCGGCGATCATCAAGCGAACCCTGCTCTTCGCCGTCCAGCACGTCTAGCACACGACGGCCGCGACATACTCTCGATTGTTATCGCACTATACCTCTTGTTCTAAGTGTTCTAATAAGAGAGAGACGGATAGTGCGAGAAAAATCAAGAGAGCTCGCGCGCCGTCGCGTGCTAGCCGTGCTGGCGAGAGTGGCGGCGTCAATAGTACCGTTGCAGTCCCTGATCTTTTTAAACTACGTTGTTTTAGGTGTCAACACATTGTATGCATTGTTATAGTTATTTACGATACAAGTGCCGAAAATAGGAAATAAAATAAAAAATATTTACAGTACATATGGTGCTACTTTCCCGCACTAGTGCGGAAAAGAGCACTTTTCGTGCATATGTCGAAACTTTAAAGAGCCATATGTACAGTAAAACGTGCGATACACGTGCGAATAGGTAATTCGCAACTCGTGTCGGTTTAAAACACTCCCTTCGGTCGTGTTTTAATTTATCTCCACTCGTTGCGAATTTCCTATTTTCGGCACTTGTATCGTAGATAACTATTATGCAACACCTAATATTATTATTATTTATTTCTTTGAATTGTAAAATGTCATTTTTATCAATAAATAATTGTATTGTATTGTATTCCTCTGCCTCTTCTACCTTGTATTTTCCCCTCTATTATTTTTCTTATTATTTCATATTTCTTGTTTCTGTAAATGTGGCCAAAATATGCTGTTTTCTTTAGTTTTATGTTAATATGATAAGCTTAATAAACTGAATTATTACATAATATATTATTATCTCTTTAATATCGTTGTCTAGAGCCCATGACTGAATTATGTTTGCCACAAGCAAGTGAGTAGCTCCGAATCGCTAAACTTAAATGGCAGTGGGCGGGGCACATTGCACGTTGAACCGATGGCCGTTGGGGTGGAAAGGTTCTCCAGTGGCGACCACGTACCGGAAGGCGCAGCGTGGGTAGGCCCCGCACAAGGTGGACTGATAACCTGGTAAAGGTCGCGGGAGTCCGCTGGATGCGGGTGGCGCAGGACCGGTCATTGTGGCACTCTTTGGGGGAGGCCTATGTCCAGCAGTGGACGTCTTTCGGCTGATATGATGATGATGATGAAGTGAGTAGGGGCATTTCTATCTACCGTTGTACCCTCCACTTTTTTGGATGTCCCCTTGTATTTTTTGCGATTTACTCATAAGATGTTGATTTTATCCAGTTAAATGTTGCGTTTCCGTAAACTATATTAAATCGTCGCATCGTTTATTAAGTTAAATTCAGAATAAAACTCTTGTTTCCTGCCTAAAATCTAGTTTTCAAATATGGTAAAATCGTGCCCCCATACTGTCCCCTTCACAAAGTTCCATTTTTGAAGGGCATTTTACGCATATTTTTCTAAAGCGGTAACACCAAGTAAAACATTTCTGGTAAAGTTTATGCTTTAGGCAATGCGTTTTTGATGAATAATAGCTTTTATAACATCAGTATTAGGGTTGAATTTAGATTAAAACGTTGTCCCCACGAAATCGCGATTTGGACATAGTCCAGGTTGGTTACGCAATTTTCGCAGTTTTAGCGAAATATTTTTACCAACGATTTAGGTGATTTTTGATCCTGGCAACGCTGTGACCATATACAGAGCTTGTAACGTCAAATTTGATTTTAAACAGTCGAATCGCGACCGTCGTGGCGTGCTAGAGTGTGTCACTAGTAATTTTATCAAATTTTTTGTCCGGTTGGTTTCACTGTTTATGCGGTTTAAACGTTAAGTAACTAAAATTATATTTATATAGAATAAAACCGTGTTTTAAGCAGTTATTTGTTAATAACATAGGTTGAAAATTGCGGTTAGTTTTGTATTGTTTTGAATAGATTTAATTCAGCTTCACGGAAGTCGTTACGACCGTTTGGTAACGATTTGTCGCGTTACCTATAACCGGACTTGCAAACGTAACCAACGGACACGGTAAAGTCGCATGCACATTGAGTATAGATAGTTTTTCCTGTGACTTTGTCTGTACGATTTATTTCGTAAGTTTTTAAGGCGCTTTAAACTGTAGACTTGTCAAAACTTATCTTCAGTTCAGACAAACCGGTTAAAAAAAATACAAATTATTTCCTTTTAAATGTTAGTTTTCATTAGATCACATTCGTCAAAATTGCAGTATGGTTTATAAACCTAAACTGGCGTTTTGAGTTACATGGCCACCACCATTTCACCTGTCTTTTTTTATAAACAATAAGGCTTAAAGATTATACACGGTGGAATTTAATCGGTGATCATGAATCCAAAAATCTTAATTATCAATCTACACAGAAACCAATACGTGAGATCTCGTGCAATATAGCTTGCACAATCGAATTAATCACACTTAATTTACATCGGTAAAATGTACACTGACTGAATAAATGGACACCTTACTTTTATTGAAGGGAAGTTACTCGTAAGTGTACATACGTCAAGTGCTTGCTGGCTTTGGCGGGAAACTAGACAGATCAGACGATTTGAAGCAATTTGTTATTTTTATTTATGTTATGTGTAAAGTGACAAATTGACAGCTTATTGCTCATTTATGTTTTAAGTTTCTATGGCTGATAGTTTGAAAAGAGGTATTAAACTTTTCAGACTAAACCTTTAGTAGGGTGACAATAAATTTTAATTAAAATTTAATTTCAACTTAAACATTAGTTATGATAAAAGAAAACTTGGTTCCACTTAAGTACTACATAAACGTGACCGCCATCGATTACTGAATTAGAAAAATGGGTTCCTGTTCACCGATTAAATTCCACCGTGTATAATATCTTTAAGCCTTATTATTGAGCGATTGGATAGAATTGAGTGGGGAATTTTCAGCATATTTGAGTTTACTATCAATCTAATCATATATCTTAATGTGCATGTAAAGTACATACATTTTCGTTTCTTTATGTTTTATAATTTATAAATGTGGCATACCAAAGGTAGCTCTCGCATAATCTCATGATAACACGTACCTGTATTGGTAGCAAAATACCTTGGTAGTCATACTATGTTTTTAAAATATTTTAAATATCCCTTCAGCTGTGGTCATCCCTCTGTGGGCTTCATATTTTTTCCTGCAGGTTGGTGGAGCCCCCCTCGGAGGGGCGCATTGGCTGGGCTTACTTTCTTAGAAATAAAACCGCCATTCGTTATTGATCTCGTTTTAATCCATTGAAACGTATAGCCAATGAAGCGAGACAGCTAACAAGCGACAATTTCAATGGCCATTGGAGGAAAATTTTGAATTTGATCGGTAGTCTAAAACTGCCACTGGCGCGTTAACCACGGTCTAGTTTCGCGAGTGAGTTTTGATGGTTTCAGTGCGAATTTTCGTTGCCAGAAGGAGATATCTTGGAGAAATGTAAATAATCCTTCGTTTTCTGTTAAAAAAATATAGTTTTTAGTTGATTAACGACAATAAACTTGTGGCTAACACACCATACCTACTCATTGTCAAAATTTGCTTACAGCTTTTTAGCGCTTTTCTACTAATTTAGAATTACTAACAGCTATTAATATTACCGCTATTTATCGTAAATTTATTTAAAATGTAGGAAATGGACTAACAATCGCCCGAAAGTAGACAAATAGATCGAAATTGGTAACGGTCATAACAGAGCCCTCAGAGGGATGGTAACCGTCAAGGAACTTCCCTCCGAGGGATGCTCACATGAGACCTCGTGACCTCACTTACTCAGCGCACCAGCGCGATTTCATAATATGGATACGCCATGGATTGATTGTCTTGCAACGTTCGTAATTCGTATCTATTAACGGAAAAGTTGGATCTTGTGTTGTGCTCGCGATTTGTTGCTATTGTCTAGCTTTATGTCGGTGAACTAACATTAGATAAATACTTAGTGCTTGTGTTTGTGCCTAATGTGCTTATCAATATTAATATTAATAAATATTCAGGTGTGTCTTTAGTGCTCGTTCGGACTCTTCGGACTAATCAAGTGAGTGAGTGGCGCTTTCGATTGTAACGAATACGATGGTTCATGTGCTATCATAGTTTCAATAAGTGTTAACTGAGCTGTGTGCTATGTTATTTAGGTGCTTGTACAATCTACGAAGAACCATCGTAAGTAAGAACTCATTTCTACACAGACGAGAGACCACTCAGAAATCACCACTATTCCTTCATGTTCATCAGGTTGTACCGCTACTACAAACTCATGGTGTGTGTAAGGGTATATCCATACTAAGCAAACCATTTTTTTTTCGTAATGGTCTTGATTTTCATTGTTTCAATGTTCATGTTTTACGTGTTTTTTGTTTAACTGGTATTAATGTTGTAATTTTAATTGAAAGGATATTTAATCAAGATGCTTCTAACCAAATTTGTTTGGTTTAAAGCCCATGGTTGGTGTGATAATTGCAGTCGTTTGGAAGAGCTTATTTTGTGTCAAAGTAGACATACTTTTTTCATTTTACTCTCACATAAAACCTGCTGCACCTACAATAAAAAAAAGCTTCGGTTACACCTAGTTGATGGCCCAAATGTATTGTTTAGGCATGAATTTGATTACATACAGTATAAAACACTTCAGATATAAACATGTAAATCGCAGCCCACACGAGCAACTTCTGAGTGTAGGCATTATATTGGTAGAATATTTCAAATGGTCTAGTGTAAAAAAAATACTCATGAGCCTCCCATTTTATGTTTTTCGAATAAGTATAACACTAATTTCTTCAAATTAAGCCCATTAAACACCCCAAATATCCAATTTATTATATTTAAAATGACCAAAATATGTCGTAAACTTCGGTGACCTGGTGACGAGGTCAGCTAGATAGCCTTAATACGACTTTAATGTAACGATGATATATCGTTGCAGTTAGATAATTTAATATAGATCGAGTTTCGTCCAAAATCCTGGCTGTGATTATGTAAAAAACTAAAGAAAATTTAATTTTACCAAAACACTTCACCCCACAAACCTTGGAGGTGGAGCGTCCCTCAGAGGGTGCCACAGACGTGGGTAAGCGGCCATGTTTTTTCGCCACAGCTGAAGGGATATGCTATGTTGTGATGTTACTCTAGAATGTCAGTAGGTACTTTAATTTTTGATTAATCAAAGCACCTTCTTATTTATTGAGTATTTTGTGCAAGTTTATGACTATTGTGATCTCGTCCTTACTTTGTCCATTGAGTTACATAGGTGTCCATTTGGAGAATGTCCCCTTGATTTTAGAACAGATTTTCGCGATTTTACAGAGATTGGAAGCTTAATTATTTATTATTTTGGATAATAACTAAATGTTATTTATAGGTCTACCTTTTGTTTTTCATCACTTAACAATAATGCCAATGATTATTCAAATAACTCAAACATTAAGTACGGTTTTGACCTAAACCGTAACCAAACTGCCTGAGATTCCATTTTATGTGAAAGGTTTTATCTAAATTCAGTTTTTTTTTATTGTTTTTAGTTTATTTGATTATAACTATATTCAATAAAGGATAAAACATTTAGTTTAGGTACGTCTCTTATTAACTACATGCAAAATAAATTGTAACCAAACGGACCATCAAAAACCTCCCTCGTCCTATTAAATAATTATTTTAACGTGTTTATCCTATAAATATAGCGAATCTCTTTAGTTTTTAGTAAAATAGAATATATTTACTCCTAGAATTAGTTATAAGAATAGCAAAAACCTAAAATTATATTTGACACTCTTCAATTCAACTGGGGTACAACGGTAGATAGAAATGCCCGTAGCTATAGATAGACCGCTTAACTCCGTCCTTGCCTGCACGGGGCGCGGGCGTGGGGGTAGGAAGTTAACGGGGCGCGGGCGAAGTGCGGGAGGCGAAGCCTGGCGCCCGCACGCCACCCGCGCCCGCGCCCCTTTATCGTCCTACCCTCGCACCCGCGCAACACGCAGGACTGGTTTACTTATAAACATGTCAATCACACTTAGTACCCACAGCAGAAACCTTATTTGACCTTGAACCCAGAACCGTCAGCTTGTCCACTGTGTAGTATAGTAATACTGCAAACTACTAAGGTTGGCTTAACCAGTCAATCTCTATCGTATATTCTGAGATTATGACGGGGACGTACTGAATTTTTGACGACCGCTTAGCCTTGTCGTGACGCCGCCTACGAAGTTTAAGGCGCTGGGTTCGAATCCCGGTAAGGGTTAGTATTTTCGAATTTAAACTCACACGTATAAAATATCACTACGGGCGCCATGTTTTGAACTCTTCGGGAGTTCTTCTTCAGGATGAGTGTCTTCGCGGCGGTGTCGCTTGAATCACTGCCCGAGCCTGTTCCGAACGCCGAGCGGCGCGTGACGCACGCGCCGACAGGGCGGGGGAAGGAGGGAAGTCTTGCGCTGGAGTTGTTGTGTGTGATTGCAGCAGGAGTTTGTCTCCTCCGAGAGACGATACGCACACTGAACTCACTGTCCACAACACACACACACAACAACACAAACACACAACAACACAAACACACAACAACTCAAACACTTATCCCGAAGAAGAAGTCCCGAAGAGTTCCAAAAATGTCGCCCGTAGTGACACTTAATACGTGAGTTGAACCGTGTAATTATTAGGGTAAATATTTGTGCGATGAGCATGAATATTTGTTTCTGAGTGTTGGATGTTTTCTATGTATATATAAGTATTTATATGTACTTATTAAATATAATAAATAAATAATAAATAAATAAATATTAGGGGACAATCTTACACAAATCGACCTAGTCCCATAGTAAGCTCAATAAGGCTTGTGTTATGGGTACTAGACGATGATATATATAATAGATATAAATACTTAAATAGAAAACTTCCACGACTCAGAAACAAATATTCATGCACATCACACAAATATTTGCCCTTACCGGGATTCGAACCCAGGACCTTCAGCTTCGTAGGCAGCGTCACTACCCACTAGGCTAACCGGTCGTCATTAACCGGTAGTCTACGTAATCGTCAACTAATACCTATAACACAAGCCTTATATTTAGCTAACTATAGTTCGATTTGTGTTATATTCTCCCTTAAAAGAAATATGATAGAGACATGAAAGTGGGGATACGCCCCTTCTGCCATTATTTAAGTAGATTCCACTTATTTTCACAATCACGACAAGTCCGAAAACAGAATGCGACTGGATTTTTATCCCAGATCATGTTAGACAAAGTGCAGTATTTTGTCATTTATTGACACTGAGTCTAGTAAGAAGACACTTGCACTTTGCCTTACATAGTGAATAAAACGTCTCAAGTCTCGAGAATTTCAATCACAAACACGTATTCAGACGTAAAAGAACTTAATCTCCATGGCAAAAGGTTTATATTTGTAGACAAGTTTGTTAACTCGACTGTGACCTTTTTAGTTAACAGCAGTGGCCATTGTTCTAACTTCGCAGACTGTGACTTTGTCGGCACTTTCAAGTTTAAAATGAGCATAAACTGATTTTATTTTTAAATAATTTACCGCAAACTTAAATTCAAAAGTTGTGAATCGGCTTAATTCTGTAATTACATATAATTCTTTATGACGTTATCTAAAACTTAAAATTTAAGATTTTAGTGTTCGTAAACTAGTTGAGTTACTCACTTAGCACTTTCTCTATGATTATTTTTTTCGTACTCATACTACTACACTACATACTAGAAACATACTAGAAAAACTTTTAAAGTCAGGTGACCCATAATATATCAATGATCAACCACGTTAACTTATAATCGCCTTTACGCAGTTTAAGTTTGTTAACACTTTTACTGCCAAGAATCGCCACGCTCGTAGCCTATCCCGTGGTTTTCCTCGTATGTAGCGGAAAGCGACTACGGCGTAGGCACCTGCTAGGCGGGTTCCCGGCTGTGAAAGTATTAAGAAACCCAGAAAATTCTATCAATACCCGATTATACAGGGAGGAACATTTCCTTGGACTAAGCTGAAAGGACAGTGTTATATAAGTGACGTACAAACGATCTATTATAAATGTTAAGCTGGATTTAAAAGAAAAAAAAAACATAAAAATCGTAATATTTTATCTTAGTGACAACCCTAATACTATACATAGTTATTATTTTCATTTGAAATTGACACATGTCACAAGTCACAAGAAAAGTTCACATCCGATGTTCACGTCATTGAATCTGCTGGATAGGGTTGAAACATACAGTTTTTTTCACCAAAGTTTAACAAGTTGTATCTCGGTAACCGTTAGAAATATTAATATGGTTACTAGGTGAGAAGTAAAGCACTAAACCTGATCTATATCCCATTTGCTTAAAAGTCCATCGATCTGTTCCACCCAGTATACATATACCGAAAATAGCAGAATAAGTACAAGGTTTTTTGCAAGATTGTCATCAACACTGCCAATAAATCGTAATTTAACCCAGAACTTTCTTTCTGGAGTTTGTAGAAAAAAATACCACTTGATCTTAATGGTCTAAAACTATCGTTTCGGTTTTCGGTACGATGTCGCTTACACCTTGTAGTGATGTCAACTATTAGGGAGGGCCTCGGTAACAGGTAGATTTGCCCCATGGATCCCTACGTACTCTAGGTATTCGTCGACTGACGATATTGTCGACAGGTTTATTACATTTCTAAAGTATTGAGGCGCTGAAGGCATTTCAATACTTCCTGTCACATGTAACTCAAATTACATGTATCTACTACTATAAAAAAAGGAAAAGTTTGTATGGATACAAAGCTACATCCGTGTCTGTCTATTTCTCTGTCTGTCTTTTACATCTTCACGCTTAAATCGCTGAACCGATTGAGATAAATTTTTGGTATGCAGATAATTTGAATAAACTAGTTCCACGCGGACGGACTCGCGAGCAAAAGCTAGAGTTTGTATATAGGGTAACCTCCGGAAACACTTTTCCGATTTCAAAAGTTCTATCACCGTCTATAGAATAGATTTTCTGCATCGAATCACCCTTCATTGTATTCCGCGGCTTAGAAGGTTATTATTAAAATTGTTCAAAATGTTAAATCAATGCCGAATTTATACAAAACTAGCTTCTGCCTGCGACTCTGCCCGCATGGAACTTGTTTATATCGTAGCTCCATACACACATTCACCCCCAATATCAGTTTAGGGGATGATTTATGGGATAAAAACTATTCTATGTCCTTCCACAGGATTCAAACTATATCTATATCAAATGTCATCTAAATCGGTTTAACGGTTTAAGCGTGAAAAGGTACCAGACATACAGACAGACAAACGGACACACTTTCGCATTTACAAAATTAGTATAGCTTTATTATTTTAGCTAAACTTATAAGTTTTGTAGAAACTGTTAAGCAAGTAAAATCGTTAAATTTAAAGCGTTTCACGAAACAGTTTCTTTTGTTTTAATTACAGTGTTTCTCAATACGAAATCACTTGACGTTTTAATCAATACTCGCTAAGTAAAGTTTGGCTATGGTCCGAGATCCGATACTAAAAATGTTATCTGACGATTTAAAAACGTAATCACATTCTGTATTTTAATTTATTTTGACCATCTTAAATATGCCTAAAAACTTTAATAAAAATGGGAAAATAAATTGCCGTAAACAGTCTACTAAGAAAATCTTAATACGCAATTTTATAAAAGTGGTATAACGAGTACCTATCTATTTTGTAATAATTCTATTAAGGCAGCTTCTGATGCTAGCGATTGAAAAATGTGATAACATTTTAATGCAATTTGCTTTTCAATATCCAAAAATATGTCTTGTTTTTTTGGCAATAAAGTTAAGCAGTGTAATAGAGTCCATCAACAGAATGTTACATTATGCGTTTTCATTTTGCACACGTAAAAGAACATTTGCTTATTAGACTATTTAAAAACTTAACTCAGTTTTATATAAACGACAAAACTATTTTCAGGGTTCAGATCCCGCACTACAAACTTTGGCGAAGGTGCTTAACTAGATTTAAATCGCAAATCCGAGGTACAACTTTGCAACTTCGCTGTTTCTCACTTTATTTGCACCTTAACTTCGTTAAATATTGCTTTTAGCGCGAAATGGCATAAACATAAATTATCGGTAAAGTAGTATCTGAGACGAATAAAAATGCCTTCAGTTCGTACCTTTTTGTACTTTACAAAACATATATTTGCGTCAGAGTTTGGACGCGAGAAGAACAGACCTGCCCCTGTATAAAAACGTGTATGCAGGGGCGCACAGCTAACTACTTTGCTAACTGTACTTTATTAGTGTTCAGTGGTAAAAAATGCGATTGATTTCGCGTCAATTCAACCCATTTAAGGCTCATGACCCACATATGAGTCATAATTCTACGAGTTTTTTCCCGCAACAAGGCGAAATAATGCTGCTATCACTGTAAACGGCGTAACGGACGTAGGTAGTGTTGATGGGCTTCGAATGGGTTAAGCATCATGCAAGTTACCAATTCAATTGACACCTTCCTTGACATCTAGGTAACACTTGTAGTCTCTGGTAGATGCTCAGTTTTTTCATTTTAATTATTCCTAATCGTAAGAATAAGGTCTTAGTTTTCGGATAAATCTAATAAATAAATGAAATAAATGATTTTTTTATTAGTAATGGCACTCTACAAGTCAACATTCTACCAGCGTCTCTGAAAAAGAAGACCACTGTTAAGAAGAAACGCCGAAAGAAACTCAACAGTCAGTCATTATTTGCCAGATAAAGCTTATTACAATGATAGTTCTTAAGCTAGTTAAAATAAGTCAAACTGAATATGAAAACAAAGAATAAAATGCATAATAATGCGTCGTTCTACAAGAAAACATATCCGAATAAGCTATGTATATGAATGATGGGCTCGGGTTTTATACTATTACTTATTCTGTGGTTTGAGCCATGCATTTCTGACAGTTAGATAGTCCTCAACCATGTAATAAGCCTTTGACATCAATGTTTTTTTCAAGTATCCTACCTACCTTACACCTTACCGTACCCTACTTACATTTACTTTAGTTCAAAATTAGTATCCATTGAAGTAAACAAGTCAAGTACTTAACACCCTATAAAGAAGTCCTGTATTCAATGCGGTGTTTAGAGCCCAGTTGCGCGGGAATTTTTATTTCTCCTTGTAAACACCCCCTCTGAATACGTAGAAGGCAAACCAATTCCACTCTACAATTCAAATATTTGCTGCAACCGACTTGCACTGCAATTTGCCTCAGAACTTTCCAACTGAAATGGGACCGCATCTCGGTAACTAAGCAAATAATATTGAAATAAAGTTTCGGTAAACGCGTCTATTACGGCAGCGATGGGAGCCGCCGGTGAATACGTAGACATACAGAAAAGTGCGTCAGAACGGAATATAGTCGTCAAAGAAATGGTAATACTTGTGCACCTTATACCATTGACATAAGTCGGGAATGTTTGAGGACGTAGCCGTGGACGATTTCTATGCTACGCAAGAAGTCTTCGTCCATTATACGTCGTGTGCGGGGAGCGGCAACAGTATCCTGGCAAATAAAATAATTCTATTCTATTTTATTCTATCCTGCAGATGGTCGCCGATAGGCTAGACTCAGGCAACCTGGCGCGCTTCATGGACCTGCACGTCAATGAAGGATAGATGAGGCTAGGGAGCAGCTCTGTTAGTTTTATTAGTGTTTAATTTTAATTTATTTTGTGTGTCCCAACA
The DNA here is from genome assembly GCA_947578815.1 of Epinotia ramella. Lineage (NCBI taxonomy): Eukaryota > Metazoa > Arthropoda > Insecta > Lepidoptera > Tortricidae > Epinotia > Epinotia ramella. Next base: position 2,983,596 of record OX388207.1, read on the forward strand.
TAGTATCTTAAGGCAATCGTTATTAACAAAATGGAACCATGGATTATGAAATATGATTTTTTTTCCTTTATAAGGCGAAAAGTTTAATCATATATTTGGTTTACTGACGTTCAGCGCAAATGGAAAATTGACAGCTAGAAATTATTGTTCAAATCTGAATAATGTCAATTTGAAAATCCTCGACATCGAAAATTGTCGTGCCCGAATAATGCTAAAATGTGATTACGTCCTATAAGCAAAATTTATATACTTGTAATAAATACGTCCATGTGGAATTACGTGTAAGTACTCCAAAAATATGACCAATCGGAAATACCACATATATGAATTTAAATTTTGTACTAATCAGTAACGCTGCTAAATAAATTATAATTTTAATTTAAAGTAATAAATGAAAAAAAAAAAAAGCGGCCAAGTGCGTGTCGGACCACGCACAACGAAGGGTTCCGTGCCTATTAAAAAGGTCGTATCGTTACTGAAATCTTAAGGCACTTACGTCCTTTTCTTTAAGGAAGGCAGTTTTTTTAGAAATATCTCAAAAATCTTTGAACCGATCTTGTTCAAAACAATTGTCGCTGAAAGAATTTAATAAGCGCTATGTCCATGATTTTTTCCATATTTTTAAAATGCACGGTTCAAAAATTTTAGTGACATTCGGGGCGATTATCTCCGACTCTATTCAATTAATCAATAAAATTGCTTAGAAACCTTATATTCATTTTGAAAGGCCTGTCAATTAGTGTGCCACACGTGGGCTTGCAATGAAAAAAATGTTGTAGGCGTGCACACCTAAAAAAAATGTTTTTTAGTACTTTAACCCTTAATAAGGCAGTGGTCATATATTTACCACTTAGCTCTGGTGGACACAGATTAAAAACGATTTGACATAAACGTCATTCCATTAGGTTTATGAACGCATACATAATCTGTCAATCATAAAAAAAATACGTTGGCAACACTGTGAAGTGTCAAAACATAGGTCTGTGGCTGCTCATCGGGAAATTTAAAATTCGAACCATTTGGTGGTGTGTGATAATACTCGTTGCCGATTTGTACAAGCAAGATTCCGGTAAGTGGTTTTAGTTGTTTTTTCGTAGTAATACACTATACAGGGTGTTAACGGGGTCATGATCCGGAATGACAAAAAGCGAATAAGATGATCATACTGAACAACCTTTCCCATGGGACCAACCACGAAATCGCAAAAAAGAACCAGGTATTCCATACATAACTCTCAATTAAATCGCAGTTAACTCACAGTTAACTCTTAATTGGCTCTTTTTTTTTGCGATTTCGTGGTTGGTCCCATGGGAAAGGTTGTTCAGTATGATCATCTTATTCGCTTTTTGTCATTCCGGATCATGACCCCGTTAACACCCTGTATTACCAAGTTATTCACGTGTTAGCCATTTATAAATTCGCACCTATTGGAAAGACAGTTCAAGGTTGGGGTTGGTGGTAAATATTTTACCATTGCCCGGTCCCGTCAAAAAAGGACGGATCGATTTTATTTTCTATTATGAGGCAGTGGTAAAATAGTTACCACCCTGTTTTTCAGGGAAGAGGATTTCCGGAAAAATATTTTTTTGATATTATGTTGATTATGGCTACAATAAATGTCTAAAAAAGTTGCTTAATTTGTTTTTTTCTGAACTTAATACCTTTGCCCTAAACAAAATACACCTATCCTCAAAATTTTATTCAAGTACCTTATAGTTTTCGAGTAAAATGCCTGTGACATACGGACGGACAGACAGACATGACGAATCCATGGGTTCCCTTTTTTGCCATTTGGCTACGGAACCCTAAAAATGGAATGTGGTATGGTATAGTATGGGGTGGCGCATCGTTACTGACGATTTCTCAATATAATTTGAGACGTTTGGTGCCGTAAAGAAGCCTAGGTCTTCTGGTAGATGTCGCTGCACGCCTCCCTAAGGCGCTGTAAGAAGGAACTGATTGAAAGATTTAGTGGCCGAGACAGATTTTGCCGGATTGTCCAACGTAGGCGATTTTCATATAAAATGTTGATATTAATTGAAATAAGACAACATTTACAAACCTATAGGTAAAGGTTTAGTAACCTATAAAAAAATCCATTTGGGTTAGATTAATTTTGAACTAGTAAAAAATTGGTCATGAAAATTTATAGACACAATTAAATCTAAACCAAATTCACTTTTGGTGGGTTACTTTACTTTAAGTCCAAAATTGGACATTTTTACAGAATCAGCATTTTGTGTTGAGGATTTGCCATGTGTGCCGAATGACAGAAAATCGTGTCTATGACGTTGTCTTTACAGCATTTCAAGAACGACCGGACCGGAGTCTGTGGTGGACTGGCACAATATAGGCCGAGTTGACGCACAGGCGTAAGGCGTAATGTTATCATGATTCTCATATTTACAAGGCAGAAAAATAAATTAAATTAAATACCCAGTGGGTATTTTTAATATTACCTCAAATTGTAACCAGAGGTACGTGTTCGGGCTATGAACCGATATTGCAAGATTTTTTTCTTAACTACCAACTTTTTTTTCCATATACAAAAAGTTCAGCACGCAATGGTTCTACCTTGTCTTACTGACGTGATGACACAACTGTCATGACCCGTTTCTTCCATGTGAAATAAGTGTACGCAATACATTGCTGCTCGATAAATTTTCAATAATTCTTTACGTTGTAAAAAAAAATTACGCTTTTAAAATTTTCTTGCAATATCGGTTCATAACCCTAGTACCTACCTTCGTATTATATTACCAATATGAAGTAATATAAAAAGTACACGCAGTATATTATTAATATTACTCATTATTTGTTATGCCTAATCTTCTAATAATCTCTATTATTTGTGGTGCACTAAAGAATACTATTATTATTACAAGCTTTTATTTAGTTTCACTTGTCCCGTTGTCTGTCTGTCTGTCTGTGATCAAATCTTGCAAGTTAAATTTGACCCACTTCCCGGTGACCGATTGAGCTGAAATTTTGGGTATAGATTAGATTAGATCAGATTAGGTTATTTTATTTCATTCTGAAAATTTACATGTCATTTCATAAAATTAAAATAGCATGGATTCACAAAAAGATCGCCAGTGTATAAGAATAAAGAATAATAAATAATAGTCAATAAAAATCAATTTTAAATTAAAACAAACATGAGAAACAAAAAATACTAACAATAGGAACAATTTAAATACTTAATGATAAATGGTACAATTTCAATGTTCAATATAACTATAGTTTGAATGTTAATTCAACATTATGGTACCATCGAGCTGATCTGATGACGGAGACAGAAGGTGGCCATGGGAATTCAGTACTTAACCTACGTAACCCCGTTGAGTTTGGGCTCGTTAGAATCGTCTCAATGCTTGACGATGGTATACAGAAAAGTACAGTCGGCAATAAAAGCTTGTACCAAAAATGATTTTTTTGACAGAAGCTTGTTATTATGTGTAACTTACTAGCTTATACTCTATTTCTAGGGTCGCAAAGACGTGGCATAATTATATAAAGACTAGTATCTCTACAGATCAAGACAGGGGCAGCATCATCCCCATCGACCTGTATTCCTCGTAATTTATGTACACAATGCGCGTAGGTAACCGTGAAATGAGACAATACCCGCCTGATTACACGTGTAGACACGTTCCCAGCGGCTCGTGTAAACGTGTTCTGACACGAGTCGTAATCAGGTCTGTTGCAGACGCGGACGTGTAAATCAAAGAGCACGGGCAATGTTTACAAAGTCACGTATTGAAATAAAATTACTGCTGTAGATTGTGTCCTTCTGTTGATATTAAGTTCTGATGGCACTTAGACCTCTGCTTAAAACCATCTTAAACAGCATCTACAGATGCTGGGTAATGCAGCAGACATTTTGTTTTAAGAAAAATGCTACTTTATTCTACACACTCCTGACAATATACAGGGTGTCCCGATAGCTGACAGCTGATAGGGCTGCTAAATACCTCTCAGAAAATTTAATTTGAAGTTCAGTATAATAAAATAGTAATAAAATTGCCTTAGTTTACTACATACCTATTGGCATTTTCGTAAAAATCGATTTATTTTCTAACTTAGGTCAGTTTTTTGATTGATGTTTTGTCAAATAAGCCTTAAGCCTTGTTTCCACGGTATATACTTATATTTTTTTGATGTTATATATCTTTCGGTTATATAACCGTACGCGTACCGCTACGGTAGCGTAGCGGTTCAGGCATGCGGCTGTCAAACGGCGGTCGTGGGTTCGAATCCCGGCTCGTACCAATGAGTTTTTCGGAATTAATGTACGGAATATCATTTGGTAGTTACCGTTAGCTTTTCGGTGAAGGAAAAACATCGTAAGGAAACCTGCATACATGCACGAAGAAATTCAAAGGTGTATGTGAGTCCCCAACCCGCAGTGGGCAAGCGTGGGGACTACTGCCCATTCCCTCTCATCCATGAGAGTAGGCCTGTGCCCAGCAGTGGGACGTACATAGGCTGATTTATTATGTATTATTATTATTATCTGAAAAATTACTTAAGAGCCACTTGTTAGATTTTTTTCAGTCTCAAAGACTCATCCCCTGAATACGCCGTGAAAAAAAAATACTACGATACAGTGGCATTATGCAACACACGTACGCCCATCTAATGATATTAAAAAAATTACGTGACTCACTAAATGGCCCAATAATTTATGAGATCTTTGGTATTCAACTGCAAAAGGACCTGAAACATGTGAGCACTATTCTAGCAAGACTTATGAATTAAAATAAAAGTAGAAAATTAAACTAAGTGGTGTTTACTGACCAAAACAATGAAATTAAATGCTCAGAATTGTAGAAAACAATAATTATTCAAAAATGCTCGGTTAATTCTAATCGTTTTTTCTCGAAAACTAAGGCATTTTTACTAAACCTAAACTTCAAACTTCTGAGAGCTGTCCACGGATTATCTTCAGTTTACGGGACAACCTGTATATGCAATTAAGGCTCATTTGAATTTTAAAACACAGCTTATGGCAATATAAGCGAGAACATACAAAAAAAAATATACCCTTATTTATTGCAAATAAATATATTATTATGATTGATTACGTGACTATTTTTAAGTGGTCGCGCTCAATTGCACAGCCATCGACACTAGAAATCATTTATTGCGCTGAAGGTGTATTCCAATGCATTACATTTTGATGATTTGTTTTGGGGGTTAACCAAACTCTAATGATTACAATTCGACATTAAATTAATGTATTTCACTCGTTCATTCTGTTGCGTTAGCTCGACGCTCGTGGCAGTGAGATCCCGACACACTTGGATAACAAATCAAAATTATCGACCTGCGACTTCAGTACCTGTTCCACATGTATTAGTCGAATCGCGTCAAGCGTAGAATAAGAGGGTATTCAGCTAAACGTATAGGAATTGAATCGGTTTTGTTTTGTCACGAAATCAACCAATTCGAAAATGTTTGCGCGAATAATACAAAACACAATTCAAAATCTACTCTTTATCGAGTCGTATTAAACCATAAAATAATTAACGGCGGTTTTACTACCTAAGTGTAGACTCGTACCAAATGAAATTTGGTAGCCGATTCATAAGAAAATATGAAATTCAAATGGTCGAAGTCCTGTAGGCGTGAATCTTAGATCCTACCTCTTAGTCATGGCTAATATTGCCACAGCATTGCGAACTCCAATAGAGAAGCAATAGGAGTCACGCACAGCGTATTTCCAAACAGAAATGCCGAGTCAACAGAGGATATGATGCAACAACATCGCTCGCATATACTAAACGTTACCTTTGCTTACTCCACTGGAATACTCGTATTCAGTCGACAAACTGCCGCTGGCGGCAAATATTTGAGTGATTGCCTGCAGAGCTGCATTCAAGCAGGTTTATCTACGTGGTTGTGCCGCGGCAATATCGATGTTTTATCGCGAATGCCTGGCCACTTCAGCGGCAATCTATGTTATTGAGTGGTCGTAGCTGTGAATTTAGGTAGTGGCGTGGGACTGCGTTCCCAACACGACTGCGGCGTGGCTTCGATAAGGTTTTCGAACGTGATTTTCTGCGAGTTTGCTGCGTTCCAATTTGTGGCGCAGTAAGTTCTGGAAAGTGGTGTACTGATTGTAGATGCGTTCTTAATTTATCGTGGCTGCGTCGTTTGATTAAGGTGTCCGAATGTGTCTTTATGTTTAGGGTTCCGTAGCCAACAAGGAACCCTTATATGTAGTTTGGCCATGCCCGTCTATATACGTGTGTCCGTCTGTCCGCCTGGGGCTTAGCTTAGTGACTCTTACTACTAGAAGGCTGTAATTCGCCATGGGTAATATAAATCAATCAAACCGACAAAATGGTGGAATAAAAACAAAATAAAATATAAGGTACCTGCTGCCTTACACGTAAAGTAATAATAATAATGTATTTTTCCTCGTTAAACTAATAGTGGGTTTCTAAAAATCTTTTTTTATTTATTTTTTCAACTCAATGGTCCATTTGCGTGATTTTGGGCTATAAATCCCAAAATGTTCGAGTCAAGTGTCCCTAGTAGGGACACTTGACTCGAACATTTTGGGAGGGTAGGGACTCCCTACCCCCTGCCGGCTAAATGGCTACTAATGGGAATGTAAAAAAAACGTGGCAGTAGTAAATATAACCAATTTAAAAGGAAAACTATCACGGTTAAGTAGACATTGCTAACTACCGAGTAAAAATCGACTAATTTAAAAATGTACTTGGCCAACTTTCGTACAAATGCGGCCGACGCAACCGCACCATTTACTTGGCACACGTGTAACGTGCACGTGTGCCGATGTAACAAAGACCGACGGGCAACTACGGGAAAAACGGGGGTTTTCATTTACTACCACGATGGTGATAGTAATTGATTGTTTCGTGATTCAGGCAACGCGACTTGGGAAGTCACAAGCGCTTTGTCGACCCTTTATTGTTTTTTTATGTTGACAGCTAGAAACAAATGCAGATCGCTGACTCTAAACATAGCTCGTCCTAGGGAACACAACACTACCTACAGAGCAAGTACTTAGTAGAGTTATTAAGGCTGCGATCTTCTATAAGGTTTTACAAAAGTATCGTTGCTGTAGATCGAACATACAGTTTCAAATTTACAGCTCCGCGGTATTTCAGCAAAGTATTTTAGATTGAGCTCCCAACAGAGAAGTGAGTTTCATTTTCAATGTAACGCTGTTTTTTAGTGTACGATATCCGAATGCAGATATTTACCCTTCTGGTGAGAGATTGAGAGCGTTCTAGATTTTCATCGTTGTTGGTTCGTTTCAGTGTAAAGTTTGCCAATGTGTTGCAGTGGTTAAAGCTTGCGTTTGTCAAAGTTTTCTTAATTTATTGACTGCCAGATAACGAAGTGACTCGCCGTGCCACGGACGCCACCGACGTCAAATGACGACCATCCAAAAATCACTTCTAGAAATCCTTATAATGTTTGGTATTATTCTCTTTATTTTATGACTCTGGCGTCAGGGGCACGAATGGCACGATTTTCCGATGACGTGAATGGCCGTCTTTGGCGGTGAAAAGATTAATGAGTTTTAATCCACAGACAATTGATTTACAATGTTTAATCCATAGGCACTAATCTTTTTTTAATCGTACACACAGAATTCCATGATATTTTTAAAGCGTTGCGATGTTTACGCAAAAAAATGTTACAATAGTTATCACATAAGAGTAGAAAAAACTAATCTAACAAGACGTTAAATGCCGTCTTGTTAGATTATAGCCGGGTCATTGTCAGATTTAGGTTTTTGTCTTTTCTGTGGACATTGCCAAAGTTAAGGGCTATAAAGCCTTTGATGGTTAAATTCTGAATCCGCATAAACGGCGTCGCCTTCTTCTATAATTCTATGCGATAGAAAAAACTATATAAAAAGAAGCCCATATAGGGCACATAGAAGACGAATTAGTTTTTTTGACTGAAAATGACCCTTCCACAACAACTTGACGTCGCACAGCGTGTCAATTCGTAAAAAAGTTGCTGTATGCGGCGTGCAACATCAACTGTAAACCACGGCCTCGCCATCACAACTTTGCTACTTGGTGGAGGATTAAATTGAAATTAGCACCGTACTGCACTAATAAAGTGCAGGGACTAGACTGCAGTCCGTTTGCATTCAAACTGGCATTTCGCTAACATTTGGCCCAAGTTGATTTCAGATAACTTTCGAACTAATTTAACTCACGTTAATTTAAAGTTTTGCGTAACGACCCTAACGGACATCTTACGGTATATATATATAAGAATAGAATATAATAGGTAATTAGTTATTCGTGACAACGAATGACCAACAAAAACAGATTTCGATAGCGTTTGAATCTTATATACGTGGCCGTGAATTGGCCAAAGGGGCTACCGACGATGCACTGTGTTGAGAGTTGGGATCTACACTGACTGTAAAGGCCTCCACCCACCGAACGCGTGTCGGGCGCGGTTGAAGCGGTATATTCACACCACAAGCGGGCGGCGTGTAGCCACGCGGAGGTACGCGGCGCAGCAGCAGCGCGGGCCCGCGCGGGCCCGCGCTTCACACGCGACGCGCACGACACGCGGCCGCGTTGCCGAGTTGTAACTTCAGTGCCGCGTTCGGACCGCATTCGGTATGTGTTTGAAGTGTAGTTTCAATGCTTTACAACTTGCGCGGGCCCGCGCAGCACATGCGCCGCGCACGACACGCGTTCGGTGGGTGGAGGCCTTAATTGTTGACACTTTATCATCATCATCATCATCATCATTTAAGAGCTAGGCTCTTGACGGTGGAGTAACCAAGTCTTCTACCAGCCTCTTGACTTTTTTGTACGACTCAGCTGCCTGTCTTTTCTTTGATCTTGCCCTCCGAGATGTTTAAAGAGGTGTCGTGCCGTATCATATAGGTATATAAGTGTCTGATCATTTTGTTTTATATTGATACAAAACTATAACTATAACTATTGACAAAACGAATCCTCAAGTCAATGAAGAGTCGACAATGCACTTCTGACTCATCTAGACTCTTATGACTAGCCCGTGCTACACAGCATAGGCTACCGCTTACCGTCATGTCGTACACTTGATTGACAGTGTCGTAGCATAAAAAGAAACATATTAGCATACCTACTGTTCTGTATTACTATTGAGTTGTGCAATAAAGAGTATTGTATTGTATTAGCATATAACTCCATTAACCCTTGGCATGCCTGGTGAACGAAAGTCACACTGTATGCCTGGTGGGTCTGACAAACCCGTAAATGTAAAAAAAAAAATTACATATGTGTTGTTTTTTTAACTTGTTGGTTTGTGTGTTTTTGGTTATTTTGTACATTATTTTTACTAGAAATAAATACAAGTCTTAATCCAAGAAACTCCATAAGAACTTATTACATAAATAAAAACATTTGATATTTCCATCAACAAAAATAGACTCTCATGTCAAAAAAAAAAAAAATTAAACTTATACCTAAGATCAACGTCAGTCTTAGGTTTATTTAAGGCACTGATATATCATTGTGACTATCTATAAAATATATACTCGTATGTATATAAAATATATACGAAAAATAACGTAAATGTACTTAGCGATAAAATGTTACGCCGTATGCCTGGTCGGGTTTCTCAGGCCCGCGAGCACTTTACGCACGTCCAAATCGAAAGGGTGCTCGCGGCCGACTGCGGGAGCAGCGTCAAAACTTCGGGTAGTTCATGACGCGAAGCTACTCAGAAACGCGACGCGGTAAATTTAAAATTTCAAAAAATAACGACGGATTTTTAACAGCCCGGGTCTGTCAGACCCTACCAGGCATGCCAAGGGTTAATCATGTATTTTGAAGATCGAAAGTGATCCTATCGACGGTCCTCGTAACCTTTACTTTTACATAAATATAAAAATGGAAAGAGAAGAAGGTAGTGTATCTTTTCATGTGAACTAAAAACTTCCGGGTCTATCAATGCATAAACTTTGAAATATGGTTCAAATACGCGTGGCCGAATTTATTTCAATTTAAAACCGCATTACGTGTTTTGAATCAAAATAATTGTAATTTTCAATTACTGTGAGGTAAACCGAAGCTAAGTATTATATACAGGGGTGTCCCGCAAATCGCGGATAATCCATGGACAGCTGATAGGGCTGCTCAATACCTCTCAGAATATTTAATTACAGCATTTTTTTTTAAATGCCTTCGTTTTCGATATACTGGCATGTTAGGTAGGCTTTTTGTAAAAATCGATAGATTTTTTTTCCATTATGTCAGGTATTTGATTGCAAAAGCTACAAAACGTGTTTTTTTATCTTGTTTTTGTCAAATATTTCTTCAAAGCAAGGCTTTGATACGGCTTTTTTTTAGATTTCAAAGAGCTACTTGTTAGATTTTTCATCTCATAAATCATGATTTAGGCCTTCGCCGTGAAAAATAAAATTACTACGGTAAAGTGGCATTATGCGACACACGTACGCCCATCTAATGATGATTTTGAAATGTTCCATGACTCAATAAATGGCCCAATAAGTTATTTGCTATTTAACTGCAAATGTGAGCTCTATTCTAACAAGACTTATGAATAAAAAAGCACTAACTAACTGGAACTTATTGACCAAAATAATGGAATTAAATGCTCAAATTACTTACCGCTTGCAGAAATACAAGCACGGCAACTTTTCAGAAATTCTCGAACAATTCGAATTGTATCTTCGAATTAAAAAAATGCCAATATATCGAAAGGTGAAGCATTTTTACAAAACCTAAAATGAAATATTCTGAGAAGTATTTAGTAGCCATCACAGACCAGTAAACCTATAGACGTCGCTTAGTCGGGCGACCCCCTCTGCCACACATACGGTGAATTCACTCTATATTTGAGACACCGGACCAATCACTTACGCGCGTGGCCTTGAATGCACCAATCACAGCGCACTAGACGTCCCCCGCGCCCCGCAAGTATGGCAGCTTTGTTTGTTAGTAAATATTAGGCTAAGCGGGGTCTTTAGGATATATGGTCTGTGGTAGCCATATTAAGCTGCCCATAGATTATCCTCGGTTTACGGGACACCCTTTATATAAATCAGTTTGATCATTATGTATTCATAATAATGTTATTCAGATAACGTTTTCATTCCACCATACCAGCATCGTGAATTTTTAACTTAGGTACGGCTACTCAATGGGAATAATAAAGAGAAAATCTAAATCAGTTTGATCATTAAGGTCATAATAACATTATTCAAATAACTTTTTCATTACACCATACCGGCATCGTGAATTTTTAACTTAACGCTATTCAATGGGAGTAATGAAGAGAAAAATGTGTAATATCAATGTTCTGATTGATGGATCTGAGGGCAACAAAGAAGGATCTCTCTCGATGAGACACGCGTTCGAGGCCAACCTTCATGTACTACGCTGTAGCGCGTAGCAGCATTTTTCAGCTTTAAAGCGAAAATCAATCGTAGAGGCACGAATCATTGCGAGTCGTGTTCCTTGAATGGGTTAAACAAGATAAACTTGTCAGGAAAGTAAACAGACACATGTCATATTTATCGCATAACAGTGTCCATCACATTAAAAAAATGTACGATGGACTTCGATTACCTGTTAAGTTTGGTAGACGTGACTACGATTAAATTTACGTTCGCTAAACAGTAGCGGTACTCACTTCTAATCTTAATATGTTTCTTATACCTGGTTCAACAAAACTAACTTAACCGGTTCTTTTTTATACGACCACGGTGGCATATAATCCTACAGCCTGCCTTATTGTAAGCACAGTATTTAGTTTTCTTAATTTTTCGGTGCTACGAATAAATGTTTTTCTTTCTTTTTAAATAACACAAGCCTCGCTCGAGGCTCTTCAGTCCGTTTTAATTTTTTAACCGTAGATTCATGCTCGAACTCACACAATTCGCTTGCGGTAGTTGCGGCCGCGTTCTGTAAACACTCAGGTTGCGAAACTGTTTTCAGAATATCGGTACTATTTGGTTTTAAGCTTTAAAATAAAACCGTTACAGTAACCGGTAAATATCATGTTCATAGATTTAAAACCAGTATTTAAAAACAATGAGAAAGTCATCGTAATGATCTCACCATGACAGCACCAGTGGTATATTTTCGACACAGGTAGGATGAGGAGCACTCTGTTAGGCAAAGTAAGTACACGGCCAAACTGCTGGCCAAATTTTACCTTTGTGCTAATGAATGATAATAGTAAAACTCACGTATTCATCGTCTCAATAGATGACATGCTTCGAACCCTTCAGGGTAAGTGTTTTCCCGGCCGTATCCCGCACACTATTATATGACAATATTACGTCGCCCGTAGTGACAAATAATGCGTGACTTTATCTTTATTATTACAACAATTTTGGTAACAGACTGACAACAAACGCCATCTTTTTGCTAAATTAATCGAAATCAATTATTTGTTCTGCAAGTAGGCCACATCGGCACTTTTAAATGTCAACGCTAATTTACAATAAAATTGTAATAATCTCACACAATAATCATTAAAAAATTGCCGATTAACGACCGATATACGGTTAACAAACTGAATGTCACTAAATGAAATCAAAACAAAATTGGCAAACGATATCCTTTTCATTCGGCATAAGTTCATTTGCGTTGGGAGAATTCTAAGATGCACCTTCTGTCCGGTCGAGGGCAGGTGTGTGGGACTCTTGGACAGAAGGCCTAGACTACCCATTAAACTTGCCGGACTAAATACCTTTTTGTTTCACCCTTTTCACGAAACAAATTATTTAATTAAATATTTTTGTTTCGTGTTATTTTTAACGAGGAAGTTACCCCGATCATTTTATAAACGATATGATACAGAGAAAGAATATAATGGAAAAATAACCCATCTTCGTCCTGAATCCTGTCGGGAGCTACAGACGAAGATGGTTTATTTTTCCATTATATTCTTTCTCTGTATCATATCGTTTACCTTTTTGTTTCGTTGGGGGAATGCGTTGATGCACCGACCTCTAGGTCGTAGGACTCGTAGGGGGACCGGACGGGTGCGTGGGACCTCCAAACCAAACTACCCACTAAACCCCCAATTATTGTCCAACAGTACAAGAAAGGACCACATACCTGCGCTGTCTCTAGTGCCGAGCACCGAAGCGATCTGCGGCCGCTCCTCGTTGATGACGAGCTCGGCTCGTTCGCTGTACACCGAGTGTACGGACGAAATGCAGGTGAGGCGCAGCTGACCTCGCTCGAAGCTGTCCGGCCGGACCATGAACGAGAGCTGGCTAATTGACGCCACCTGGAGACAAAGGTTTATTTTACAAGCTTTTATTTAACTTGCAATGCATTAACTGTTTATTCGGGTGGAATCTTGCTACTCAATTTTGAAGCAGTATCTTCAATCTGATTGAGCTTGAATTTGATTGCATTACGCACATCAGCTTACTTTGTAGTACCTAAGTATTATGATGTTAATTCAACACTATGTTTGAGTGAGAGCATTTTAGGAAGTAAGTGCATATTTCAATGGTAACATTTGTTACTTAAGTAATTTATTGAATCAGTCGTTACTTTGCTGAAGTTCATGATAAGTTACGAGGTTTTTTTAGCCGAATAGAAAAGGACCATGTTCTCGTAACTTTGTTACTTAGATATTAATTGTTCTACATTTGCTTCTGTTGTATCTCTCTAATAAATAAATAAATAGGGGGGTATATACACGGACTTGCAAAAGGTGGGTGCAAGAGACAGGCTAACAAACAAATATTTTTAGATACAAGATAAAAGGTTTTGTTACACGAACAAACAACTTCAAGTGACAATTGACGATCGTTTTGTTGTTACTTTGAACAAGCGTACGACTGACACTGATAGTAAATGCTTGCAACTTGACGGGAGTCAAGTGCTTGCCGCCAATAAAAAAGGGACGATATACCCCTGCCACACACTCGTCGAGTGACGAGGAAAGGAGACAGAAACATGGTGTGGCAACGTTACTCGTTCATCGTGTTCCTCGTCGTGCCCACCCCCGCTCCCTGTTTTGGCGGTTTTTGGGCGCTAGTCAAAGGAGCGGCAATAAAGGCAAGTAAAGTAATCTAGTGCGGAGCGTCGCGATTAGAGCCTTATCACACTTGCGATTTCCAAGCGTATTTTGTATGAAGGCGGTCACGCAGCGTGTTCGCCGCGACTGATAATTGTATAGAAAACACGCTCGCAAATCGCAAGTGTGATAAGGCGAGGAGGTGTGAGTCGCGTGAGTAGAGCAGCGCGTGGCCAAAGATGACAACATCGCGGCAGCGAGGAGCAGATCGATGAGCAGTGCGAGGAGCAAAGTGTGGCTGAGGTTAGGTTAGGTTAGGTGGTAGTTAGGTGGTATTAGAGGAATTGATAGTACCTTCTATTTTTTGGAGAGATGGGAGCATGGAATTATTGTTCGTCACACGCTGACCACCCTGTAGGACTACAACATTTAATAGTATTATTTTCAAGGGTGATATGAAAAGTGGTTAATGTGCGTCATAAAGTCCTTTCCAAAACGTTGAAAGATATTCTTCGTTGGTCACACAGCTCAAAAACCCGTTGTCAAAAAACGCTCTTAAGGCAACCACAATCTTCAAATTTCGTCTTGACTATCTTGTCTGATCGCTTGCTAATGTTAGCTCGATAAGTTGTGCTTTGACTAAAAGTATGAATACTTACTGTTACAACTGTTCTTGAGATCTGTAATTTGTATAAAAAGTTCCGAGCGCTATAGTGATCACACATGTGCCATAAATTGACCATTGTAACATTACAAACACGAGTGTAAATTGAAACTTGCCTTGTTCGAGGTAACTCTCGTGGGCAGTGGGTCTGTGACGTCTTCGTCTAGGGACAGATCTGGCTGCCTCGGCGTCGGCAGCACTACCGAGTCCTGGCTGGGGAGCAATTCACCATCCTGGGAACAATATTTATAGATGTAACAAACGGTACCATCACTCAACAGCTAGTTGAAAAAGTTATGGTTTTCCGAACTTGTAAATGGTTGAACACTATATAGCAGAATAGGACAGGGCGTTTTTGTGAAAAATCTGGCATAAATCACTCAGCGCACCTCGAAATAGGTACTACCTGCAGGTCGATCACGTAACGCATTGTACGTAAGTTAGGAAGGTATTATAAATGTATTTTTTTTAATGGAAAAATTAAAACGTGATGCGCTATATGTAATATAGTTAAGTTGTGTGTGTGTTGTATGCGTTATAGCTAAGTTGTTTATATTCTGTTTGTCTGTTTCACCTACTCAAATCATATGATTATTTTGCATCGTCTCCACTACCAGAAGGTTGTCTGAAAGAAATCGCTTTTGAGCGATAACACCGCCTGTTATCTACAATTGCTTTATGTTTAATTTACCTTCGTTTTTTTATTGTGTGTCTGGGAGCAATAAATAATATCTATATTGTTGTCAATACAACCCCTCTGGGTACGGTGTAAAACTCATACAGGTGCAATTACCTGTATGAGTTTTACACCGTACTCAGAGGGGTAATCGCGTAACGTTTCGAAGGCGCGTTAGGACAATTTAACTGTCATGTTTTCATGTAAAAGTTACATTTAGATCTACCTGACGCGCGTACATTGCGTTACGTGATCGACCCGCAGAGCACTAACACGACGTCACACGAATGCACTTATAGTTCAACCTGACGGTATGTATCATGCTGATTTCAATTTCATACGCTAACTTAAACCGATCCCAAATATGGCGCCGATAAAAACCAATCTACCCACTTGACTACGCTATTAAAGTTAAAATCCTTAAAGTACTAAATAAGTACGTAGCTAAATGTAATTCGCAAACTAAACCACGTTGAGCCGAAGTTGGGAGTGTTTGCCGATACAAATTAAAGCGGGTCGGTGCAGGTGGGGCGGCAGAGTGAAAAGAGTAATGTAACATCGGTTTGTATATTGTGTGCGCACAAGCAAATATTTACAGAGCATTTTCATTGGAACGTTTTGACGTATTGAAACAAAATTTGAATCTTCTTGGTTCCTCCATCAAGCAGTAGTCCAGGCAATGAACTGACAGCTTGTATGGAAAAAATGACAATTTTGGAAATAATTTATAATAGCTTATTTTTTATGTATAACGGATATATTATCAATTAAATAGTTACCCAGCGATAAAATCCGACAAAATTTCAGACATCGTAAAAATGATAAGTTAACTGGCTTCTAAAAAGTCAGTAAAAATATTAATAAATGTTTTTGTCTTTATTTTGGTTCATTTACATTTGCTCTATAATATTCAAGATAAATCGTACAAAAAAAGATAATGCATGCTTCATTTAAATCTACATAATTACTTCCGGGTGGAAAGTTTGTCGGATTCTTGACTAAATCATCTTAGAATAACATTTTCAAATGAAATCAACAGAAAAAACGCTATTATAAATTAATGTTTTTCAAAACCGTATTTTGCCTGGAGTACAGCGCCTACGCTGTCTCTTACAGAACCGCTTTGGCAACTATTTGTGTAAGCGAGATGCAATGACAATGAGCCGGGACTATTGGCAAAAGTAAATTAGCTATATCTTTAGTTTTAAATTTGGAGGCCCCAAACTAAGCTAGCAGTAGCGTGTATGGCTCTGATGAATGTTGAAAGAGATGCAGAAAATCTTACATCAATTATTCATTATTTCTAGAATAGCGTATAAAGCAACGATAGATATATTTTCAGAAAAATTATCTGTAAAAATACTCGATTCATATATTGCAGTTGTGTTTGACAATCATTGCAGAAAACAAAACACAAGCAAAACTTAAAACAGCTTAAAAAAGACCATAACGAATTGTGCGATAAAAAAAAACATTTAAATAAGTAATATTATAGATAATGATGCCTTTTTGATTTGACTGCAGTTAACATAACTATAATAACTGTTATAGTTATAAAAATACATTACTTCCTTTCCTTTTACTTTGTCTGTAACATGCCGTCAAAAGAGCCGCTCTAACGGTTTTAATTCTACTAAGTGCCCGTAAATTTTACAGGAAAACGTGACAGATAAACGAATTTGGCAACGAGTAACAGGATTGTTTTTTCCAATCGGCAATACAGGAAATTTGCAAATGCTGCACGAGTTGGAACGAAACTTTGTTAATTTGTCAAAATATATTAAATTTTCAATTTACTAGTGAAAAGGAGCACACTTCGCAACCAGTTGTTTTGAATTATTTAAAGTGTAAGCTACGCGATATATTGGTACAGAATCTGCAGATACAATGCAGTGTTGGAGGTTATTTATTGGAATTGGGCTTGGAATTGTTTATCTAATACAAGCGGATACTTTAAATATGAAAAAAAGCATACTTACTAAGGTAAAAAAAAAGAAAAAAACTGCAGGTAAACAATTTGCCCCAGATGGTAGTGTGCCTAGAAAGCTGGCAGGATTGCCACGTTGAATCATGATCTGGGCGAGGTAAAAGCCAGCCTTCTGGTCAAGTGAATCCTTGACCAAGCGCTTGCACAATAATAATAATAATAATAATGTATTTATTCAGGAAAGAATAGTACAATAAGTGGATATAATCTAATTAAGTTATTAACAACAAAACTTATATCTAGCAGGATTATTCATATACAATATTTATACGCCAATGCGTCTAAAAGAAATGGTCTTAGGGGACTAATATACAAGTTTATTGCCTAAACTAGGTTACAGTTGTAATCTGTGTTTTAGGCATATAGGTATGGCCTTTGTTTTACATATATATTGCCTGTCTAAACATTTGTTACCTCGCGTCAAGAAAACAAAACTATATTTAACAAAAGAATGCTTGCGATTGCAGAACTATTTCACTATAGTAAGCAAATTTTCTGTCTCGTCGTAGGTCAGGGTTAGCAACCATGTTGTTATTTTAGTTTGGCATACTTTGCTATTTTGATCGTACACGGGGCATTGTTTATTTATTTTATTATAAAGAAAAGGGCCCAGGAAAGAGAAGAAACTGTTAGTAAAAGCGTGTTTAGTGTGAAATTGCCTAAAAATTATATCCATCCGTCTTTTGGTGTGCCTATTAGGATTGTAACAAGTCAATTTGTGCTGTTTTATAATTACGCTCCTGATGAATAGTTGTCGAACTGTTAGTACTTTACATGATTGGTACAATTCCGTGGTCGGAAAATAAAACGGACGGAAGGTAGCCACTTTCAAAATGGCTCTTTGAGCACGTTCAAGTGTCAATAGAATGGTCTTCGCAGCCCCACCCCATGACGTTATACAGTATGTTAGTATAGATTGACACAAAGCCGAATATATCCGATGTATCAGTTCTTTGTTAGCAACACTTCTTAGCTTTTTAAAGACAAAAATAAGTTTACGTACTCTAGCCGCAAGAACGTCTATGTGGCTTCGGAAATTCAGGTTCGAATCAATCATTATGCCAAGATATTTTATGGTATCGACCTTTGGTAGAGCAGGACATGTCTTACATACCTGTTGATTAGCAAGAAAGCAATCAACAATCCATTGAAGATTCGATGCAGTACAATACAAATACTGTTTATTGCACATGTCACTCAGATAAAGCAGTTACAATAGAACACACAGAGATACAGGGAGACAGGCAAAACAACTTGCGGTCTTATCGCTTTATTACGAGCGATCCTCCAGACAACCTTTGGGTAGTAGAGAAATGAATATTCATATAATCATATTCATATCCATATTTATTCATAATAATTCCTATTATATGTCAACAATCATAATCATTAAATTTCGTTAAACTTATTAATAGCATAAAACTAAAGCAAAGGTATAAGTAGGTACAACAATTTGTACAAAGTACACAAATCAAGTAGGTCCAACTTATCTCGTACTACGAGGGTAGTCCCAAAAATATCCGACCTGACAAAAAAAAACAAAAGAAAATCTAAAACTTTTATTTTATTTTTCTACATAATCTCCTTTTAGTTCTATGCACTTGGCCCAGCGATGTTCGAAAGCTTCAACGCCTTGTTTGTAGTGAGATTTGTCGAGCTCGTCAAAATACCCATCAACCGCAGCCTCCACTTCATCATTGCTGGCAAATCTTTTACCACCAAGCCATTTTTTTAAATTTGGAAATAAAAAATAATCGGAAGGGGCCAAATCGGGCGAATAGGGTGCATGCGGAAGTAATTCGAACTTTAACTCGCGGATTTTAGCCATGGCCTTGGCACACGTGTGTACTGGTGCATTGTCATGGTGAAACAAAATTTTTTTTTTCGCCAGATGCGGTCGTTTTTCACAGATTTTTTCACTCCATTGATGCAAAAGGTTAGCATAATACTCGCCATTGATAGTCTTTCCTTTCTGAAGATAATCTATGAAGATTATCCCACGGCAATCCCAAAAAACGGAGGCCATGACCTTTCCTGCTGATGGAACGGTTTTTGCCTTCTTTGGGGCCGGTTCTCCTCTTCGAGTCCATTGCTTAGACTGTTCTTTCGTCTCTGGTGTGTAATAATGCACCCACGTTTCATCCATAGTGATAAAACGCCGCAAAAACTCCGCTTTATTGTTGTGAAATATTGCCAAACACTCGGTCGAAATATCTTCGCGACGTCGTTTTTGTTCGTATGTGAGCAATCGCGGCACCCACCTTGCGCACATCTTTTTCATATCCAAATTTTCAGTCAATATGCGATGTACAGCACTTTTTGAAATCCCTGCCATGTCTGCTAGCTCGCGTACTTTCAATCTACGGTCATCTAATACCATTTTGTAGATTTTTTTTACTGTTTCTGGCGTAGTCACTTCATTTGGTCGACCACATCGATGTTCATCTTCGCAACTAGAGCGACCGCGTTTAAACTCTGCCACCCAATATTTTACTGTTGTAAACGATGGAGCAGACTCCCCCAAAGTAGAATCTAGCTCCGCTTTAATAATAGTTGGACTAAAACCTTTCAAATGAAAGTATTGTATCACATGACGATGGCCAATTTTCTCCATGTCTGAAAATTTGTTCACAGCGTCCACTATTGATGGCTACTAAACAAAAGACAAACGACGCTGCGTGTTCGAATTTCAAATTTAAACTTTTTAAAGTGCATTATTTTCAAAAAGAGTATTTACTCAAAATAAAAACCTCTTTAAGCGTGTCAGGTCGGGTACTTCTGGGACTGCCCTCGTATATTCACTAAATCTATAAAATTGAGCTCCATAGGCCATGATTTGAGTCGTGATCTGAAGCCGGCCAGTGACCGTGGATCTGTGATATGCGCCGGAAATTGGTTGTAGGTACACGAGCGGTCCCGTGACATGGGTAATTTGCCAGACTTCGCCAGTCTATGCTTAACACCATTAAGTTTGTTAGCGTTACGCAGATTACGACCGTGTATATCTGCTCCTCTCGCGTACCTATAAATGACATCGCACGTATGTAGCCACCTGAAATATTACTGCTACTAATATTCATACCTGTATGGTGTCCACAAAAGGCCCAAATGCCTTCCACGGGCTGAAGATGATGTTGTTGTTCTCGTCGCCGGGGGCCGGCGAGCTGCGATACGGCGAGTCTATGGACACCGCGGGGCTTGGCAGGATGCGTTGCTGGATTATTGGCTTCCCCTGGATCTGGAACACGAGAGATTTTTAAATTTTAATTTATGTGAATACGTATCCCTACAAGATTTTTTGATGTGACAAATTGTGGAAATGTAGGATTTGACGTGGAGAAGGTCCGAATGAGATAATTTTGTTATTTTATTTTTAGGTTAGGTTAGGTTAGGCTTGGTAACCTACAGTATCTACTAGACATGACATGCATTCAAATGCACATAAATTACCTGCAGAAAACAATACCAGTACAAAATCTGTCATGTTTGTGGACGACGTGTCGCTATTGCTGGGTTGTAAATGTAACGAACGATTAAGGCAAACGCTCCAAAACCTAATGGAATGGCTTTTACTGAGCACAATCTGCAAATTAACGTTAAAAAACAATGGTTATACAATTCAAGCCAATCCAGATAAAAACCCTTGGAAATAAAGTTGGAAATCGTTGGGCAAAATATTGAGGGAGTTATCGAATTTAAATTGTTTGGCCTTACATTAGATACGGGCCTAAACGGTGTCCATCTAGCGTTATTCCCGGTTGTGCCCTAAAGAAGCCCAGGGTCCGCTTTGACACCTAATCCCAAGAGTTGGCATAAGCACTAGTTTTACGAAAGCGACTGCGATCTGACCTTCCAACCCAGAGGGGAAACTAGACCTTATTGGGATTACACCGGTTTCCTCACGATGTTTTCCTTCACCGAAAAGCTTATAGGTACGAACCGGGATTGGAACCCACGACCGACGCTTGACAGCCGCATGTCTGAACCACTACGCTACCGTAGCTTCTTCGTAGCTACGAAACTAGGTTTTCCAGGATATAAAGACTAAAATGTTGAGGTTTGTTTATGCGCTGAATATTTTGAAAAGAAATACAAATTTAGAGTTCGCACTAACAGCATATATTATTATGCTTATGCCTATGCGTGGCTCCCTTATGGTGTGATCATATGAGGCGATAGCACTAGTGCCCAGGATCTGTTAATAATGCAAAAGAAATGTGTCCGGTTCCTAACTACTTATGTTACACTGTATATACATAAAGGAATCAGCACTTTAAATAAATAAATAAATAATAATAATAAATAAATAAATAAAGACTATAGAGTTATAGACTATATGTTAGACTAATAAATGCGAAGGTGGCTATGTGTAGAAAAGGCCCTCATTATCGATGTACCGTCATAACAAATAAGATTCCCGACGGAATCTATTAAAAACAAAATGATATAAATTGTAAAAAGAACTTGAAAAACTTACTACTTAACAAGGCTTATTAAGTACAACTCAATAGATGGATTTTTGAAAGATCGATCATTGAAGGAATGTTTCTAGCCTAATAGTAATAATATATTATATATATTTTTATCACTGGAAACGAACTGTTCCTATTATCTTTTGTTCCGTTTGTAATGTAATCCTAAAGATATTCCTACTCTTATGCAAATTGAAATAAAATTTAAATATATTTATTATTAATGTTAGGTAATAATTGTGTGAGTGCATGTAGACTATAACATTATATTGGTGTGCCCTAACAGGGTGTATGTATTGGATTATAATGTATTAATGTAAGACCTTTGTTAACAACATGATGCAATATAAATAAATAAAAATGAAATATTTTCTTTTTTTCGGTGTATTGAGCAAGACCCAAGAAACAAGCTATAAATCCATTCATAGCGAACTAAGTAAATTTGCTTCATACTAACCTAATCTAAAGAACCATATTTGTAAAAAATATGGTTAGCCTTTTTTCACCCTCTGCATTAGTTGTTGATGTTTGGAAAGCATATTTTTGTTTGTTAATTAATATGAAAAAGCGTGTATTAAACTAATCTTAAATAAGAAAATTACAATGACCTAAATAAACGATAAACTTCCTTTTAAAAGTAATACAGTGTAAGCAAGCACCATTGATACTGAAAAACAATCAAGACTCCTTACAATAACAAGCCGCCGCCCACGATATAAAAATAAACAGAACATTTTCCCAGTATTTGAATATCTTATCGTTCGTATCCGGAATTTCTTTGACACACATGTCAAAGCTTCTGGAAATGAAATTGGGTGCCATCAATCATACTGTCAGTTACATGAACAAGAAAATTAGGTGGCAATTTCGTTTGAACCCGAAAAAATTTAATATTTTGAAGGTAAGAAAATGGTATTTTATTATGTAAGTAATTGTAATAAGACATATCTTAGTTGCTTTACGACATTTTAATGTGGCAATGGGGATGTAGACTTGAAATGTATTATTACTTCAAAAGAAAGAAGGCAAAAGAATATGCCTCGTGACGAAAATCCCGTTCGCTACAAACGTTTTAATATTGCTTGTTAGAGAGAGAAAACGTCGGGGATCGTGACGTCACGACACTCCAGCGTCAAACAAAATGACAATCGTTTCATAATATGAAGGTGCGTTTTGCAGAAACGGACCGATTTCTTCAAACTTTCGACACATAATTATGCGATTATTTAAGCCCCTTTACTTTTCTCTCCATTTGACAATATGTTTATTCCTTTTTCGAGATACTTACTTACTTACTCCGCTGGCTCAGCGACCCCAAGTGGATCTTGGCCTCCGATACGAGTTGGCGCCAGCGCGCCCTATTCTGTGCGATCTCCTCCGAGTTTTATGCGTGCAGGGCGCGAAGGTCTTTCTCTACCTCGTCCTTCCAACGATATCTATCGGTTTTCGACCGCTCGGCCGTCCCACGTAGGCTCTCTTCAGCGCCCTGTCTACTGGCATTCTCTCAAGGTGTCCAAGCCAGCGGAGTCTTGCAGATTGTATTTCTCCTACGATCACCATATCTTCCAGTTCCTGGTTTTTGCGGATTCTCCAGCTACCATCTTCCCTCTGCACTGCGCCCAAGATTTTCCGAAATATCTTCCGTTTGGCGACAAGTAGCTTGTTTTTCCTTTATTATCAGTGTCCACGATTCGCTACCATTAGGACCGGTCTAACGACAGTTTTGTAGATCCGAATCTTCATTTCCAGGGCATGATCTTGGACACTAACACCTTGTGAAGTCCCACCGCACATCTAAGAGCACCCTGGTTACGAGATTCAATCGCAGCCAATGTATGATGTATTTGAATCTCTCAACCCCTTTATATGAGACACCGTTTGCATCCAGGTTTTCTATGGGCTCTAAAATGTTTCTGTACCTCCACATATGTACATATTCCGTCTTCTCTTTATTGATCTTGAGACCCACCGTTATGGCATCATCTGCCAGAGCCTTTGCCTTCTCTGCTACAGCCGCGCTGTTTTTTCTCAGCAATGCAAGGTCGTCTGCGTACCCAATGATCTTGTGTTGGCCGTTTAACACTACTCCGCCTTCTAGAATTTCTACTTTTCTAAGGACGTATTCGAGTACCAGATTAAACAAGATGGGTGACAACGCATCGACCTGCTTAACGCTAGTGACATCAAACTCGTCCGTCAACTCTCCCCCTACTTTTACCCGCAACCTACTCACACCAGTAGCAACAATAATCATTCTTACGAGTTTGTCGGGGATCTTGAAGCTTCTGAGAATAAAGAAGAGTGACTGTCTGTCTATACTGTCAGAGGCTTTAGCAAAGTCAACGAAGAGGGAGTGTATTCCTTGCGCAAATTCCCACTTCTTCTCCATGAGTTGCTTGAGAAGAAAGACTTGGTCTACTGTGCTCCAGTTGCGCCGAAATCCACACTGGTAATCTCCTCGGCATACTTCTCTAGCGGGCCAGTAAAATATATTATGAAAGAGCTTTGTAGGATTTTTTCGAGATAATTCATTATTATTTGGTTTCTATACCCCCTATACTCTTCTTTCCCGGTTCACAAAGGCAAAACACGTTCCAATCAAATCTAGCGTTATTTCTGGTTGTGCCCCTAAAGGAGCCCGGGGTCTGCTGTGGCACCTAATCGCTAGATTTGGCGTATACAATCGTTTTACGAAAGCGACTGCCATCAGACCTCAAACCCATAGCTAAAACTAGACCTTATTGAAAAGCCACTGATAAATAGCAGATGATATTTTGTACATAAGTTTTTGATCCAACCCAGTGGTACGAGGTGGGGTTCGAACCCACGACTTCCACTGGAAGACGCGGTCCTTATTACGTCTCGGCTACAGTGGCGGCAAAGCCCGTTCCAATATTAGTACAAAACTGAAGCAACATTCATTTAAATACTACGCGTTTTGATTTATTCACTCGTGTATGTAACAATTTTGGTTAGCAATTTATTAAACCGATGAAGCACGTACGAAAAAAAATGTTTCTTTCACAGTGTAGATATAAAATCCACAGACTTCTCTTTCAAGTTCTTTGTTCGAGAAGCAACATTGTTGAAACAACAGCTTCATGGTGGATGCAGGGAAATTCGCGATATATATTGTTTGTGTCACAAAAACATCCCTTGGAAGGTGGAATTGCAAACAAATCCAGCTGTGTAAGCATATTAAAATTGCATGTTCTCTGAATTTTACAAGCTTTTATTTTAACTTGACCTGTTCGTTTGTTAGTGAGGGACAAATCTTGTCATTTAAATATGACCAACTTTCCGGTGACCGATTGAGCTGAAATTTTGGGTTTAAGTAATTAATAGTTTGGATGACAATTCAATATTATGGTACCATCGAGCTGATCTGATGATGGAGACAGCAGGTGGCCATGGATATTCAGTACTTAACCGACGTTACCCCGTTGAGTTTAGGGTCGTTAGAATCGTCACAATGAGTTGACGACGGTACATAAAAGTACAGTTGGCAACGAAAGCTTGTACCAAAAAATAAATTGTTAACAGAAACTGATTTATCATATAGTAAATACATTTTCGCGATTCATAGGCTCATCTGAATTTGTGAAAAGCAAAGAAATGCGGTCGGTTCTCTCCCTCTCCATCATCTCGGTCATTCCAATTTTGAAAGACAGAGACATGAAAGTATCCTTGTAACATGCCGGGGACAGGTCACATTTTTTAAAGCTTGCATTTACCTAAGCGCCGCGCCGTTTGTCTTTGCGACGGATGCATCTAAATTGATAGACTTTATATTTTGAAGACATTCACGGGCACTAGGCTGTGACGTGATCCTAAGTTGGATATAAAATCAACCGTGCTCTATTTTAACCTAGTTCATATTCCAGGTTCGTGCTCGAAATTATTTTAAACTTGTCAAATTTTCAACTCCTGGGTGATCGAGGGCGTTTCATTAAACTGTAAACTTTATTTGGGGACCGATTTTTGTTTTTATTTAATCCTAGTGACAAATAAGGCTTAATTATATTAAAGTTAAACTTGAAACAGTTACAATGTCAGACGGTCAGTGAAACATTTCTGAAATGAAATTTGATACAATATTATTATAAGCAGCTTTTTTTATTCATTTTACTTTATTGTAATGATAACGGAACTACGGTAGCCTAGTAGTTCAGGCATGCGGCTGTCAAGCGGCGGTCGTGGGTTCGAATCCGGGCTCGTACCAATGAGTTTTTCGGAACTTATGTACGGAATATTTACCGTTAGCTTTTCGGTGAAGGAAAACGTGAGAAAACCGGTCTAATCCCACTAAGGTCTAGTTTTCGCTCTGGCTTGGAAGGTTAGGTGGCAGTCGCTTTAGTAAAACTAGTGCTGCCAAATCTTGGGATACAAAAAGCAAAAAGCGGATCCCAGGCTCCTTTTGGGCACAACGGATGGATGATGATGATTGTAGATAAAACAGAAACAAAGAAATGAAGAACGACATAACTGGAATATACGTAACTAGTACATTATTGATAAAGATGTATCCTTAAACATATCACAGTTATTAGCTCCATATTAAGATCAATAAGGCTTATGTTATGCCTTTACTGCATGCCTTTATTCTTAAAAAGGCATCAGTCTACAAGTAAATTGTAAGAAGAAGACTGCCTTTAAAAAAGTACGGCAATAGTGGTGAACACGCAAATATTTAATAGATATAAATACTAAATTACATAGATTACATCCAAGACGTGAAACAATTATTCATGCGCATCACAAACATTTGCCTATACCAGAATTCAAATTCAAGACCGTTAGTTTCGTAGTTAGAGCACCAGTCTAAGCCGGTAATCAAAACAAGAACGTTTAAATATATGTAATATGAATAAAAGTGGATTCAAACTCTGTATGTCACAACCTGTTTCGTTGACAGGCTGTCAGGGCAACCTCTCAACGTGACTTCACGCGAGTGTTGACGACATTTTGTGATAAAACGGCACCCGGGCCAACACGAACGTAAATTATGAAATTGCCGTTTGATTTCAATGTGTACGCTCTTCAATTTTATTGATGTGTCATAATAAAACGGCTGCTATGGGGTCAACACGAACGAAGATTTTGAATTGCAGTTTGATTTCAATGTGTTTTGCGCTCCTCAATTGGTGTGCCCTGATAAAACGGCATAACACGAACGTAAATTAGGAATTGCAGTTTGATTTCCATGTGTTTTGCGCTCTTCAATTGATGTGCCCTAATAAAACAGCAGCCGTGGGGTCAACACGAACGTTCATTTTGAATTGCAGTTTGATTTGAATATGTTCTGCGCTATTCAAGTGATGTGAAATAACAATAAATGATGTGCCCTGAAATAATGTGCTTGAAAAATCGCGAAACCCACGTACTTTTTTTACTAACCGGGACTTAATTGCGTTTACTTAAATTTATTTATTTACCCGTGTGAGAATCGTGATAGTTTGAAAATACACACTGATAAAATTGGATGGCAAAATGTATATTCAGAGCGATCTTTGTCTTCTACCTGGTAGTCAATTAATTAAATTATCCATTCAAGATCTAAATTACCATTGTAATGTATATGTAATGTAATGTGTACGTGTGGACCGATGTTGTCAGAAATAAAGGATATTATTATTGCATTGCCCAAGTTATCGTTTATGATTGTGCGGTGCGTGGCATATGTATGATAACGTAACGTGAATTGGTATTTTCGTAGTCAACTTTTTTCTATTCAGCAAATGGAGCGAACGAAATTCTCCGTTTCTGCTTGGGCAAAAAATATTTCGTATGTACGACGCCAGGCCGGTTGTTGTCCTCTACAGGTCGCAGTTCTCAACCGATTCTCGTGTAATTTTGTGAACAGGTTCAATAATTATGCAGTTTTTTTGTTACAGTTTTCAAAAAAAAAATCGACAGGTTTGCGAGTAGTTGAAAAGCTCACAAAGCCACGAATGAAGTTTCCCAGGTCGTTTTTAATACGGTTATTTTATGAGTTTATATTCCAAAAAGGATTCACCAAACGTGACGTGTTTTTTGTCATGTTCAATTTATTTTAATGCGCCAGTTTTTAAGCGTGTTAGAAGCATGATGTAACAATTTTCTCTAATAAATTCTACCATTTCTCGCATGATTATCGTGACAGAAAAACAACAAATAATAGTTGACTGTCCCAAATACCAATTTAATTAGCAACATCCCGACCTAAGTTGATCAACACGTCCCCGAGCCCGAGGTATCAGACGTCATTTCACGTCAGCGCACGTCAGCGCACGTCACCGCACGTCGCCGACCCGCACGTGACTCCCGTCATGCACACTCGCCGCTAAAATAACTCAAGTATTGCGTCCAGTAAGTGCTTTTTTTGCTCTTTTCCGTTTAGTATTGTTGATTTAAGAAATGTGTTTTACTGTTGGACAAATAAAATTTGTGGGCCCGGAAATCGTCGGTAAAGTAAAGGTTTGCTGTTGTTTATTTCAAGGATGGATTTAGAAAGCTTTTGAACTGTGTATTTCTAATTTCCATGACCTTTTTTACCCGACTTAGGCAAAGTCTTGGAAGGGTAATGTTGTTAGCAGTCTTTTAAAATATATTTGTAGGTATACTGTCATTGACCAATCTTGAATTTTGGGTGAGTTCATTTGAATCTGCTTATAAATCCTGTATGAGTAATCTATGTATACTATTTAGTATGTATTAGAAAGAGTAAAAGTCTGTGAGATTGTAGCTTTGTAAGTTTCTATATAATGGGTAATATCTGGACCCATTGGATGGATCTATTTCGTGAAATGATTGCACCTGTAACAATTTTGGAAAAAGATCTTCGAGAAAAATTTAACCAGTTTACAACAAAAAAGGAAATTAAAACTCTTAATATACTTCGACAAAATTGGAAAAGGATAAGCTGCTGAAATTAAGAATCTTGACTAATATAATTCTGTTATTAACATATGTAAAGCTCATGGAGGAATTGAAAACTTACTTTATGCCATTGACCAAGAAACAGAGAACTTGACCGAAAATTATACTGTTACCAAGCCAATTTACTAGGAAACTATATAGTCAAGAATTTTTTATACATAAAGTGAAAGATATTGCATGTAGTTTAAAAAGTAATTTGAAAATAATAATAAGTAGTCTAATATACGATCAATCAAACAATGATGATTTTTTTTTCAATTAATCAACAAGTAGCACAACGCTTAAAGTACTCCAAAGTTGCATTACTTAGAATTAAACTCAAGCAACCACATGAACAAGAGTATGAGGAAATATATAGTAACAAGCTTACCTAACACAGCCCATGATATGACAGGCGCAACGTCGTGTCTAACGTTCGTTAAGTGTAATGACGAGGACAAAGATATTTTTTTTCCCCAGACCAAAATCAATACCAACGCCAATTTACGTTAAGTACGCAGCAATATAATTTATAACAGTAGCTACAAATTGTGATGTATTATGTCTGACAGAAACATGGGAAAATTATCAGCAGGTAGAATGTACGATGATTGACAAGTTAAACTTAGTGTATTATTTCAACAGAAAGATGTTTAACCACGGAGGTATAGCCATTTATTAAAGAGATAATTTAGACTTTATGGAAAGAAAAGACATTACTTAACTGTAAGTATAAATGAGCTCTGAATTATCTGCGATAGAACTTAAGTCTCCTAAGCTTGTAGTGATATGCCCTTACCGCCCTGGCTACGATTTTGACACATTCAAGGCTATTTAACAAGTGTAATACAAACAAAAGAAGGAAAAAATGGTTCTGACCGGTGATTTAACCTAGACATAATGAAGAAAATACAAAAGTAAATCAATTTATAACTAATAAAAAAAAAAATGTTTTCTGCTTATAGACAAAACTACGAGAACACACGGATAGAGTGCTACTTATTGTATAGATAATTTCATAACTAATTTGGACGATGAAAGCACAGAAGCCCTAATACTAGAGACCAAGCTTTCAAACCACAATGCAATATTATTAAGATATATATAATAAACTTGAGACACCAAACTAATGAGAAAGATGTCCACAGTAATCCACACCAAATTTGAATTACTTTCACTACCTTATAAATAAAGATGAAAAACTTACAAGAGTAATTATACTGAATTCTGATCCTTCTGACCAAATAAATATTTTACAAAATTCAATTCATCATTATTTTTGTCAGCATTCCCTAAGTGTAAAGTGGTAGACTTCAAACATAAATCCAATAAATGGCAATTAAAAGGAATAGAAACATCAAAAAATTATTTAAATAATATGATAATAGCTCAAAACCTATTTCCATGTTATTTCCTGTTAGAAGTACAATGATCAAAATTTATAAGAAAATATATCGCAAAGTTCTGAAAAATGCAATAAGATAAGGTATTATTTGCGCATAGAGAAAGGTAATAAAACTAAAAAAGCGTGGACCATAATAAAAGTACAGACAAACAAATACAATACACAAAAAAACACAAATAGAACCGATAAAACACGTAGACGGATATATGACAAAATCAACAATAAAATAGCAGGCATTAAAAAAAAACTCAACAGTCGCCAATATAATAACAGGTCATATGCCAACTGATATTCAAATATGTTTAAAGTTCCTACACTTAGTCGAGAAACGATAAAAGATAATTTATTGTTGAGCCCTAATAAGCTCAAAAATTAAAGTACATCAGTTAAAAATCACCATACGGAAGCTAAATCATAAGCACTCCAAAGACGTATACAATTAAGACACAGCTTTTATCAAGAAAGTGCTATTACAAAATGATTACCTAATGGTGAGGTGGCGCTAGTGTGCAAGCCTTAAACTTCGACTCCGTATTAAAATTACCGTTAAAATGTATAAATTAAAGTGGAACGTGAAATAATCTACTAAATAAAAGTGCAGAGGTGACAACTCGTAACATAATTTGTGGACAGTGTAAAAGACGACCTGTGAAATAGACAAAACAGTGTGTTTACATATAACATATCTACAAACAATATCACGAATAAACCTTATAAAAATACAAAGTGTATGTGCAAGTGGGTCAAATGGACTGAAAATAGACAAAGTGCAGCAAAAATAAACGAAAATAAAGCTAATTTTTTGAAAAATAACCTAATTGTATGCATATAAAAGAGCACAGTAACTGTCATAACTATTTTGATAACAACGCCATCTAGCGCAAGTGGTGCAAACTTGAAGATCAACACCGTCACGAAAGTTACGAACATCGGCCGATCGAGCAGGATCTAACCAAGCGATTAAGGTTCTTCAATATTATACTCAGTTTGCGATAGGGGTCGCTACCAGTACCAAACCGCAACTATGGAAGAATTACAGAAATTGATTTTAGAAATGAAAACAGAATTCCAGAGCAGATTTTCGTCACTAGAAACACAAGTGGCACATATTCCACGCTTAGAAGAAAAAATAAGTACAAAAATCACAGATCACATAGATGCAAAATTTCAGGAATTTAACTCTGATTTAAGAAATGTACATTCTCAACTAGAGGAACAAGAAAAAAGATTATATATTCTAGAAAAAAATGCCGTACAAAGAAACCTCATGTTCTTCGGAGTCGAAGAAACTGAAAAAACATATTTTCAGCTTCAAAATAAGATAATTGACATCCTTAACAAAACTATGAAAGTATCTACCCTAGAACTGGAACTACAGACGGTCAGAAGAGTAGGCAAGAAAGGTGAACGTCCACGTCCAATCGCGGTCATGTTTAGTACATTAGGAAAAAAGATAAAAATTCTTCAAAACAAAAAACAGTTAGAAGGAACCAACATATATATAAAAGAAGAGTTTCCGCCAAAAATTTTGAAGGTGCGGGAGGAATTAAAACTAAAGCAACGGGAAGAAACCGATAAAGGCAACATAGCTTTCATAAAATACGATAAGTTAGTCATCAAGGACAAAAAAAACGAAACGAACACGAATAAGAGACAACTTTCCGTCTCCCCACAGCAAACAGAACCGTCTCGTACAAATACACCAATAATAGGGCAACATAATAAGGAACAACAAGCCACAAGATCAAATAAAAAATACAAGGCACAGAACTCTATTACGACATATGTAACAAGAAAAGATGAAGCATGAAAATCAAAGGGCCCCTCCACCTCAAATGAATACTTACAATACCAACAAAGAAAACAAAACAATTTATCTGAACTCCCGATAAGGTTGGTCACCGAGGGAGCTCCCGACCAAAACCCTCCAGATTATGACAAAGATCTAATCTATATAATAACCTACAATACGAGAACTTTATCTTCCTACGAACGACTACTAGAGCTTATGGATTCTCTCAAAAACACGAAATTTGATGTGATAGGATTATCAGAAATAAGGAGAGTAGGAAACTCGATCCAAGAATATGAAGATTTTATATTTCACTTTGTAGGCGAGACAGCAGGACTGTACGGAGTCGGTTTCATTATAAAAAAATATTTGAAAAAACACATCGTGGAAATAACAGGGCTATCCGAACGGGTAACTCTACTTACATTAGATTTCGATGAAAACAAAATAGCCATAATTCAGGTTTACGCTCCCACTGAATCTGCGGACGAAAACAAGATGGAAGAGTTTTACGAAACAGTCTATAGAGCTCTAGCACTGGCAGGAAATAGAAAAATAATAATAATGGGAGATTTTAATGCGAAGATAGGTATGCCTCGCCCTGATGAACATCTGATAATGAAGAAATATGGCTACGGAACCAGAAATAATAGAGGAGAAAAACTAATTGAGTTCGCTTACGAAAACCAGCTATCTATATTAAACACCTTCTTCAAAAAGAAACTAAGGCAAAGGTGGACTTGGAAATCACCTGACAGTAAAACCAAAAGCGAATTAGATTATGTTATGTCAAACTTTCCGAAAAGCTGTCAAAATATCGAAGTTTTGAACATAAAGTTTCCATCCGACCATCGACCAGTAAGAGCGAAAATTAACATCCAACTTCCAAAAAGAAGCCGAGCAAGTTATAGTAAAAAGTCATCAAGTTTATTGAAAACGGAAAAGCAAAGAAATTCTTACTTAGAATATCTGCGCGACAATATGCCTTCACAATTATTGGGTCGGACCAGTCCTACAGTCAATGCATATTACGACCAACTAATAAAGACTATAAAAAACAGCATAAATAAAACCCTCACGAATTCACTAGTCAATGAAAAATCGTCACCAGTAATATCAGACCACACAAGACAATTAATGGCGCGAAGAAATGAAATTCAGAGAATAAAACCCAAAAGTCGAAGCATGAAAAATGAGTTAAAAGCTCTCTACAAGTTAATCAGCAAGTACATTAGGCACGACTACAATACCTACAGAGCACGAACAATAGAGAGACATTTGAACACCACTGGCAGCTTGAAGCGAGCTTTTAAAGACTTACAAACTCACAAAGATTGGATAGAACGAATTAAAGGACATGAAAATGTACATAACAAAAGAGACGACATACTGAATATTGCAACAACATACTACAGAGATTTATATAGTAACCGTACACAAAATCAGTCAGCGTCTCTTACAAACTTAACCGAAGTCGAAAATATGACAGAAGTAGAGGCATTTCAAGAAAAAGAAATATATAAACAAATACAAAAGCTTAAAAACAACAAGAGCCCAGGCCCGGACGGCATCTCAAACGAATTATTAAAAATCGGTTTACCATTTCTTCTTCAACCAATTACCACACTATTTAATAAAATTTTGAAAGAACAGGAAGTCCCTATACCATGGTGCGAATCAGAAATCATATTTCTATACAAGAAAGGAAACCCAGCGGATGTAAGTAACTACCGACCAATAAGCCTCATGTCGTGTATATACAAACTATTCTCATCCTGTATTGAAGCAAGAATAAGCCCTATACTAGAATCTTATCAACCACCAGAACAAGCAGGGTTCAGAAAAAACTATAGTACCATAGACCATATCCACGTGCTGGACCAAATCATCGAGAAGTACCAAGAATTTAATACTACACTTTACCTGGCTTTCGTCGATTATGCCAAAGCCTTTGACTCAATTTCTCACCAAAGCATATGGAACGCCCTACTTGCACAATCAATTCCATACCCCTATATAAATATCATAAAAGATATATACAGAAAAACCTCAAGTAGAGTCAAGCTAGACCGAATCGGACCGCCTATAAAAATTAGTAGAGGCGTAAGACAGGGGGACCCGCTCTCACCAAAAATCTTTATTTCTGTCCTACAAAATATTATGGAAGGTTTACCATGGACTAAGAAAGGAATCTGGATAAACGGCAATCGATTAAGCCATCTTCGCTTTGCCGACGACATCGTCCTACTTTCGGAGTCGCCGACGGAACTTCAGTCGATGCTTACGGAATTATGCTCAAAAAGCTTAAAGGTTGGTCTTGAGATAAATGCAAGCAAAACAAAAATAATGACGAACAGTGTTACCGTACCCATAGTCGTGGACGGTAAAAATATAGAGTACGTCGATGAATATGTATATCTCGGCAAATTAATGTCTTTTAAAAAGAACAGACACATCGAAGAATTGAAAAGTCGCATAAATAAAACGTGGAGTAAATATTGGAGCCATAAAGAGATTTTTAAATCCACTCTACCTGTGAACATAAAGAAAAAAGTTGCTGATTCCTGCCTATTACCTTG
Organism: Epinotia ramella; assembly: GCA_947578815.1. Taxonomy (NCBI): domain Eukaryota; kingdom Metazoa; phylum Arthropoda; class Insecta; order Lepidoptera; family Tortricidae; genus Epinotia; species Epinotia ramella. The sequence continues at coordinate 3,018,075 of OX388207.1, forward strand.
CTTGACTTATGGATGTCAAGATTGGGTTTTCAACAACACAACACGAAATAAAATACAAGTCTGCCAAAGAGGTATGGAGAGAAGTATGTTAGGAAAAAAATTAAAGGACAAAGTTCCAAACTATACTATACGAAAAACTACCAAAGTAATAGATGCCACACAACACTCACAAAGATTAAAATGGAAATGGGCGGGCCACGTAGCGCGAATGAGCCACACAAAGTGGACAAAAATAGTCACCTCCTGGAAAGGCCCGCAAAAAAAGCGGAAGAGAGGGAGACCGCCTGAACGATGGGTTGACGAAATCATAAAAATCGCCGGAAAGGAATGGGAAAAAGAGGCACAAGACAGAAAAAAATGGAATCAACTGGAGGAGGCCTTCACCCTAAGAGGGGTCCTTAAAACTAAACACACACAATAATATTATATATAGCACCAGCAATTATATTTTTTAAGTACGTCGGAATTATTATCATTATTATTAATTATAATCTGAGTGAAATGCAATTACGATTATTAATTTCAATCCAAATGGAATAAATTATTTATTAAACTGTAAATTGTTTAAAAGGAAATTATTCATATTTTTTTTTAACTAAACTATTAATTTTATCAGAATAGAAATACAAATTCAAATGTAATTTTATAGGTAACACTGTTTTCAAAGTGTTTGCATGAAATTTTATTGTACTCATTTTAAGTTTTGAGGAATATTAAAGGCTTTTTTATTTTTTTTTATTTTATTTATTTAATGGAGTGGATGGTTACACATAAAAAAATCATTGCTGTATTAAAACTGGTCTATTCCCAGAATTCTTAAAGAGAGGAAAAGTAATCCCATTATACAAAAAGGATGCTAGAGAAGACAGGTTTTTTTACTGTTTGGGTCCTAACAATTATAGGCCTGCCTGTATTTTACCAGCATTATCAATACATATTGGAATCAATCATTAAAAGCAAGATAGTAGACCACTTTGAATCAAATAACATTTTCGCATTTTACCAGTTCGGATTCAGGAAAAAAAAGTCGACGCCGATGGCACACCGTAGGGTTGTCGATGTTATCTTAAACGCAGTGGATCAATCCAGAAAATGCTCTTGTATCTTTTTACCTAACAAAAGCTTTCGACTGTTTAAGACACGATGTACTCATGGAAAAACTCATTTTATGGAGTTAGTGGACAATAATATAATTTCACCAAAAGCTACCTAGAAAGCAGATCACAAGTAGTAAACGTTTAGCATCAAGTCACACATTTGCCATATAGACACATGAGCACCACAAGGATCTATGTTTGGCCCTGTATTATTCCTAATAGGTATATATCAATGATTTGTTAGCTTGTATACCAGGTTACGCAATGGTTACGCTATTCGCTGATGAAACACACATAGCCAGGGACGGCTTTACCTATAATGCAGGGGGTGCGTTGCACCCGGGCGCACGGTCCTAGGGGGCGCCGAGCGCCATGCACAGGGCGCTGCTCGCCTGGACTCGGGCGCTAGCGCGCGCTAGGGGGGGTGCTAGAGGGCGCTACGGTTATGATTGCACCCGGACGCGACATGGGCTAGAGACGCCTCTGCACATAGCAATACAAGGAAATGGCATACAAGATAAAAAAGGCGAGATACAGAATTGGTTTTAAGCAAATGGTATAATATTAAAATACAAATAAAAATATCCTAATGAATTAAACTGGAAAAAGAAGCAATGACGGTGAATTGGAATATTATAACAATGACATGAATATTAAGCAAGAAACGAATACTACATTTTTAGGTTCCGAAATAGATAGTAAAATTAGCTTGGACACCAAATTGACATTGTTTGTAACAAAATTGAGAAAAAAAATTAAGTCATCATGAAATTAAGGTCTTTACTTAATAAAAAAACATTAAAAACGGTGTACTTCGCTTATATTCAAGCAAATATAAAATAATTATGTAGTTTCAGTATGGGGCAATGAAGTTCAAAGAGTGCTTGAACTACAAAAGCGCCTGAGCGCTTGAACTAATTGATTAGACTAATGAACAACTTACGTAAACGCCAATCAGCCAGAACATCCTTTTAAAAGAGACAAGATAATGACTGTTATCTCTCTCTTTGTGTTCAGCCTATTAAATATTCAACAAGAACCAAAGCATAACTTAAAGCAAAGGAAAGACAATCACAACTAAAATTCGCGAAATAGAGAAAAAATGTGTAAGTCCAGAACGAAGACATAATATTTTAAACATTCCCATTAAAATCTACTTGTGTCTACCTTCGAAAATTTTTATATAAAATTAAGAAAGCAAACCCACTGTACTCAAAAAGAATATGAAAGAAGTACTGTATAATATGGTATAAGAATATGTTTTACAGTACATATGGTGCTACTTTCCCGCACTAGTGCGGAAAGAGCACTTTTCGTGCATATGTCGAAACTTAGAGCCATGTGTACAGTAAAATAGGTAATTCGCAACTCGTGTCCATTTAAAACACTCCCTTCGGTCGTGTTTTAATTTATCGCCACTCGTTGCAAATTTCCTATTTTCGGCACTTGTATCGTAAATAACTATTATGTACATTTATGACGTGCTAAATGTGATTTATATTACATGGTCAATAAACATTTTTATTAGTATTATTATAGAATAGACTTTCTGGATGGGCATTACGTGGCTATATTTTATCTCGCGGGATTGCATGCAATCTTTGCTATACGCGGGCGAAGCCGCGCGGGCATCTAGTAGTATAATTAAAACATTAAAGGCCTCCAGGACACACCGAACGCGGGTGGTGCGCGGCGCGGGTTGGGCGGTATCTCTATCTATAGATATTAAATGCGTTGGTAGTGAGAGAGATACCTACCGACCGCGCCGCGCACGACCCGCGCCCGCGCCGCGCACGAGCCGCGTTCAGTGTGGAGGCCTTAACCCGCCCAAAACATGTAATTAAAAGGATTCTTCCTGATTTAGCACGGTTAAAGGATATGCCCTGAAAATTTAATAGTCTCAATATGATTTTATTCATCGCTGAAAAGGCGTAAATTACCTCGTTCCAATAAAGTAAGTAATGAAATGACATCGGTTTATTATCGCCTCATATCGATATCGCGTCGTTTCCCGTCACTAGTAATCGGTATATCGGCGAGACCGATGACGCCACTTTGTCATCCTAGTTCATTTATTTCTTTAACGCGCAAAGTAAGGAACTAGCAACACCATTTTTTTATAAAATATACAAAGTTTAGTCTAGTTATCTTATGAACGAGCGAAACAAAGCTCACAGAGCCGTTAGTGTATCACTGTACGATTCTACTTATATTATAAATGCGAAAGTTTGGATGTTTCGATGCATATATGTTTCTTACTCAATCACGCTCACGGCTCAGCCGATTTAGATAAAATTTTGCACGAAGATAGTTTATAGCCTGGATTAAAATAAAGGATAGTGTTTGTATTTATCCTGGGTCGGGTAGCTAAATGTAATGTATTATTTGAAAAATGTATAGCTAGTGGCTACATTGATAAGAAAATCCTTATAGCATCTTCCCGGCTAGTAAAAGCTGGATTGAAATTATTTTTCACGCCACTGCTCGGAAATGTGGCAAAAGATGGTCAAAATTCAGGCTTCAAAGCTGGGGTTAGTTGGACATCGCACGGACAGGCCAACTATGAGTTCAAATAATGTTATTGTTGGACAGTTTGAATAGAGATTTGATCAATCTAAGGGCCCCCCGGCACGCGCCCCGGCCGCCCCGCGCGGTGCCCCCCGACACGCGAGCGGGGCCGCACTACAGTGTTTAATATTATTATCTTTAATTAAGGACTTAATTTAGACTTTTAATTATTTGCGATTTCCTAGCAGTAGGAGGGAAAAGCACTATGTAACGTCTCGGGCAAAAGTGCAATAGATGGACTCGTCTCGTTCGAAGTCCTCACCTTAGGCTCGGACCTCGATCCCACTCGTCCATCTATTGCCTACTTGCTAGCCTTTACATGTACTATTTATTTGGTGTATTACCTTATTACGTCTTTCACTAAAAGATGTACTGACCAGGGGGGCTAGACAAGGTTACAATCGACAAGCGCTAACGCTAACGCTAACTAATAAAATGTATGGGAATGACAGATGTTAACGAAAAGTGTTTCGTCGGCATCTGTCATTCCCATACATTTTATTCGTTAGCGTTAGCGCTTGTCGATTGTAACCTTGTCTACGGCCCCTGTAGTACTATAACTGATAAATATAACAATTATGGTGTATATGGCTATGCTATAACTATGAGTTTAGAGTTTCAGTGAGATCACGAACATAGGGTATAATCAACATCATAAACGTGTGTAGGTATTCTATGACCGTATTGCTTAGAGATAAGATCGAAAAATGTAAAAATGTTTATGACGATAATTGTTTTTTTTTCTTTTTTTTTTTTTTAATTTCGAATAAGTGACTCGACATCAAGAATCTCTATAACTAACGAACCTGATCACACCCGAGAATCAGTTGAGAAATGCGAGCTGTAGAAGAGAACAGCGGGAAACCAGGACACCCGTTCATCTACGCACTTACACACGATTTTCGGCCGAAGCTTAGAACTTCGTTCGCTTCGTTCCCTCGTTCGATAAAGTAGCGTTTATGAAAATGAACACTAACTCTCTTTTATCCTTTAAGTCTGTGCTCTAATATCGACATGGAGCGATATTAGAGCACCCATTTAAATTCCTTTTGCAAAAAATCCTCTTTTACCCTCTACGTCATCGCATCGATACCATCGTCCCGTCACTACGACTGTCACCAAGACCGATGGGGGTACTACGTCATTGGCGACTATATCGCACAGGGAGCTAACCTATTTGGGCACAGTTCGACTTTGTATTTTGGCAGCTAGAGAGATTGGCATTCTTATATTGAGGTATTTCTTTGTTCAGTGCCCATTGTATAAACTATGTTTAGTTTGGAACTAGTATGTTTTGAACAAGAATGCCCCCCGAATATCTCTTTATTGGTATATGCTATCGTTTTTAGCAGCCGTATTAGTAAAACACCTTAGCTGATTACTAGCCTAGATTAGTTTACCTATCTCGGTCTACCTACCTTCGTCTCAATTGCTCAAAGGTTAGCTGGAAAAGATCCTTTATAGGGATAAGTTCGCCTCTGTACTTTGATCTACTGTGTGTCATGTATGTTCTTTAACCAGATATTGTGTACCTACAATAAAGTGCTTTCATACATACATACTAACGGCCGTATTCATAAACGTCCTACAAGCCTGTTTAAACACAATCAATCAATCAATCAATCTTTGGTTTTATGGCTCCATCGATATTGTCGATGATTCTGCCAACGTCAAGGTTCGAAAAGGCACGTAATTACACAATATTTGACCGGTGACTGCAGAATACCAGGTCTGTTTTAACACTTTTAACTAAAATGGCGTTGAAATTCGTTTGTGCTTATCTGTCACTTTGACATTTGTGTTCGTAAGAAAGGGACAAAGCACATTTTATTTAGCAGAGGCATTTTAAGTTTTATGAATAAGGGGGTAACTATTTATCTAAAATAATCAATTAAAGCATAGCGACTATTTTGTGACAATTTTAAGTCTAACAAAGTAGCTTAAATTTTTCTAATCACCCCAGACGACGCTGAAACTATATGACAAATCTACAGTATCTATATATATCAGTATTATAAAGAGGTAGTATTTATTTGTGACTACGTGCCATTGTAAAGTTGTATGTATTGGTAATCTCTGTCCTTACATCAGAATGTGGAATCGATCTTCGAAATAGGCTATTTCAGCGGCGGTTCTACGTGCGTTCCGTGTAATTAAAGCCTTATTATATGAAAACAAGCCATCGAAAAATAATAATTCATACTAATGTTACAAATGCGAAAGTGCGTCTGTCTATCTGTCTGTTACCTCTTCACGCTTAAACAGCTGCACCGAATGAGATGAAATTTAGTATGAAGATAGTTTGAGTCTCGAGGAAGTACATGGAATAGTTTTTATCCCGAAAATCATCGTTTGAGGGGGTGAAATAGGCGATGAATGTTTTTATGGAGCTACTATATAAAAGAGTTCTACGCGGACGGAGTCGCAGGCAGAAGCTAGTGTCTTATAATGGTGCACTTCCGGCTCGGAGCATTAAAATTTTTAAATTTTTCCTTTATTTAAAAATGGTGCACTTCAGTTACGTGAATTATTCAATACTAGCTTCTGCCCGCGACTCCGTCCGCGTGGAAATCGCTTATATCGCAGCTCCATACAAACTTCAACCCCCCATTTCATCCCCTTAGGGGGTGATTTCCAGGATGAAAACTATCCTATGTCCTTCCCCGGGATTCAAACTATCTCCATACCAAATTTCATCGCAATCGGTTCAGCGGTTTAAGCGTGAAGAGGTAACAGACAGACAGACAGACAGACAGACAGACAGACACACTTTCGCATTTATAATATTAGTATGGATATGGATAGTATGGATTCATGATATTCTATTGTCAAATAAAACGCCATCGTACCCGTAATGTTACGTAAGATCGAACCCTCTCGTATCGACAATTATTTCGGGTTGAGGAGCACTCGTAATATAAGAGATGTGTTTCGTTAAGTGTTTTGTACATTTTTTGACGCTTGAGAGTGGATTGACCTCCCAAAATATGTAATAATATGTTAAGTTCGCTTATCGTATATGATTTTTACTTTTAATAACTATAGGTAATGTTACGGTTTCAGAGATAATCACTTTTATATTAAGTACTAGCTTCTGCCCGCGACTCCGTCCGCGTGGAACTCGTTTATATAGTAGCTCCATACAAACTTTCATTTCCCATTTCATCCCCTCAGGGGTCGATTTCCGGAATAAAAACTATCCTATGTCCTTCCCGGGGTCTAAACTATCTTCAAACCAAATTTCATCTCAATCGGTTCAGCGGTTTAGGCGTGAAGAGGTAACAGACAGACACACAGACAGACACACTTTCACATTTATAATATTAGTATGGATAAACTAGCTACAGCCCGTGACTCCGTCCACGTGGTCCATGCAAACTATCCAAACTACTAACTATAAAAACTATCCTAGTTATGTCCTTCCCCGAGATTCAAACTATCTCCATACCAAATTTCATCTCAATCGGTTTAGCGATTTTAGCGTGAAGAGGTAACAAACAGACTGACACACTTTCGATTTTTTTATAATAAGTATGGATATCATGGACAAAAGAAGACGCCCAGGATCGTGCAAAGTGGAGGAAAGCGGACCCTGGCAAAGGCCGAGATAACGCTAGGTAGAAGAAAGAAGTATGGATATCGTTGAAATTCACAACGCACCGCTCCTAATCACACAACGGAACGACACAACCACATCTACAGGACGATGTAATCTAAATCAAGCCATAAACCGTCTCAGTGGCAGACAAAGGCCCCAGTATTCGAACTTAGCCTTTCTAATTTGACTGCGACCCGTCAAAGGAACGTAGGTATCAAACAACCTAATAGACGAAGTAAACGTTAATTGACAAAAGGAGGCATTTGATTAAGGGACCCCGGTTACGAAACTCGGGAGAAAAGAATCAGGAGGTGAACTTTTGTTTGTTGTTTCATATCCCAATCACATTTCAATATACTGGTTACCTATCTGAAAGACTGTATTTGCTGTCCTTTTTTAATTTTGGCATTTTCTATTCGACAAACTTCGTTACACTTTTTTTTCGTTTGTCCGACATCTTACTTCGAACTTCTTACAATTGGTTATTTTTTGGTTTCGCTTTTGCAAATCGATGATTCCCAATTATTGGTATACCCGCAATATCATGACACTTCACCTCACGTCGTTAGACATTCGCAATGCATTTAGGTTGAAAATTTAATTTCAGAGATAGTATTGAAATGTCAATAGATACGTATTATTTGTCACATCACATTACAAATAACCTCTTTGCGAAAAGTTATCATTTGCTCTTCTTATTACGAACATGTGTCGAAAAATCATTATCCTAGACGCGAAAACACGAATTCCCGAAGAGTTCGAATTATGCCACCTATCGTGACATTTAATACGTGAGTTTAACTGTGGTATTTTAGACATCTCTCACGAAAATTTAAATTCGAACATATATTATCAATATGTTTTGCGTTTTCCAGTGTAAAGCGTGCTACGCTTCTTCAAGCTACCATACACCAACGTGAATGTATTTTTACTGTAATCAATTCAGCCGAGTAAAGAGAATTGCGAATCCATCCATACTAATATTAAAAAAGCGAAAGTGTATGTGTGTGTTTGTTTGTTTGTCCGTCTTTCACGGCAAAACGGAGCGACGAATTGACGTGATTTTTTAAGTGGAGATAGTTGAAGGGATGGAGAGTGACATAGGCTACTTTATGACTCTTTCTAACCCCCCACTTCGCTAAAATGTGGGGTGAAAGTTTGTATTATGGTAACTTCCTCCTTTTGTCGATATAAACGAGTTCCACGCGGACGGAGTCGCGGGCAGAAGCTAGTCTGTAATAAAATAAAATTATCGCGAAAAAAAGGATAATTAGGCTTTAAACAGCATTAAAAATGTTATCCCAACTGATCAAAGTCCACCCGGTTTTCGATAAAGCGTCAGAAGGAGAGCATGAAACATTCAAATGTGTTAAGAATGAGAAATACATGAACCGAATTGAGGCCCAAGGATATTCGTATCATAAAGCTGACTACCCTCGAACGTCCTATAAGGCCGGCTCAGTTTCCCTACTTTTACGATTTTTACGACAACCCGCTGAATATTTTAACGGTTGGTAAGGTCAATGTCAAGTGGAATTAGCAACGGAAAGGTATATTAGTCGTTCAACTATTGTATTATACTTAAGACTCACTTTAACCTCCCTTATTCTTAAAACTTACAATGTCTCTGAAAAGTAAAATATGTTTTGTTCCCTACTTCTTACAAACACAAATGTCAAAGGGACAGATAAAGACAAAAGAATTTTAATGGTATTTTAATTAAAATAGGTTCGTGAAAGATTTATGAATACGATTATAAGTTTTTACCTTTTGCTGTAGGAATGTCTTGTTTTTTATACCTATCCTAAGGTGCACTGCTGGATGCGATTGGGGCAGACCGGTCATTGTGGCACTCTTCGGGGAAGCCTCCGTCCGGCAGTGGACGTCTTTCGGCTGATATGCTGACGATGATGATACCTATCCCAAAAAAAGCAGTACCCGTTCGCACAGGGCTGCGTAAATCGGGGCGACTTTGATCGTTTTTTTCACAGTAATTTTAGTAGTTCATACTGTTCTTATGTTCATTTACCCAATTAAGCTTACATAGTCAACTAGGATAATGTTACTTTGATGACAAAAAAAATATATAATATGTAACCTTTCGCTAAGGTCACTGTGAACGGTACGTGGCGAAAATCAAAATCTGTCCAGTCTTAAAGTACCTCAGATAAACAGTCAACCATCAAAATCTTGGATATCATAAATAATTCTGAGTATATAGTTTAATTTGAGTAGGTATTAGATTGGCCTGACAGCCATTGAAACAAAATAATATGCAGATTGGAATTTAAAGGGCAAAAATTTGTGACAAGTAGGGAGAATAAGAGTGTATTAAATATGGCCCCTGTTATTTATAATAAATTACCCACACTTGACATATTACAATTAAATTCTAAATTATTCAAGAAAAAAAAAAATATGTTTAATTATTGTTATTATTCTTTAAAAGATTATCTTAATGACAAGTCAATATAATTATAATTTTTTTGTTATGATAATGAATTAATGATTATAATTGTAATCGCTTAATAATAATATTTAAAAACTGTTTCGTAATTACCAAGTGCGCTCTATAAATGTTAAACTTCATACTACAATAATAATCTGCATGCTACTTATATCTGTACACCAGTGGGTAAAACATAGAGAACGATTTTGTTAATATAATATACCAGCTTATTTGTTCCTATGTTTCACAAATAAAAATTGTGATTCTGATTCTGAGATCCTATATCGATGCTTTTTCCATATGATAGTGACCACTCCAAGCTTTGTTTGTAAATATTAAACATTTATTGAAAGTATAAAAATAATAACTAAATTCCCTTCGTTCTTTCTTTATAGGTAGGTAGGTAGTTTAGCTATTTCTACTTAATCATCTAAACATGTTTGATAAAGAGATAATAATAACTATTTCATAGTACTCATAACCTAGCGATCATTTAAAATAGTATCATCATCATCATCATCATTTTCAGCCCGTAATCGGCCACTGCTGAGCATAGGCCTCTCTTCGAGTACGCCACCCGTCCCTATCCTGAGCTAATCTTATCCAGAAGTGACCCGCAATCTTCCTTAAATATCGTCCACTCATCGAGCATCGAGATAAAATAGTATGCTTTGTGTAAACTCGTATCCAGAATAATACTTCAATGAAAATACACACTTTCAAGCAATGCTGGGCAGTTTATCGATATAAGATTTCACTACCTGTCATAAAATTTAGCCCTTTAAAATCTGCTGTCTGATAATACGTTTATGTAGGTATTCTATACCTGGCAGCCGTACTGTCTATTCGAAGATCTCACGGTTCTAAATACACTGATTTGCCATACGATACATAATAATAAAAATAAGTAGATATTCATAAGCATTCTCCATACAAAGGTAGTTAGTTACGCTCTCATTTTAAAACTACGTGTTGGATTGTAACGAAACTTTGAATGTACAATGACACGAGGTACAAGTACGAGTACGAGTATATCCAGGTCTGTAATTAGTTTATGTAGCTTCAGATACCATGGTAAAAAAAAAAGACCGGGTTGCACCCCGGGAGTGCCGGCAGAAGTGAAAACTCAATAAAATTGTAACAGTTTTTCGATCAGGTCACGTGACATCTTACGGTGTCACCCTAAAAATGAATTTGACGCAAATTTATAAACAATTATCAATTATTTAGGCGGACGGGCCGCGGGCGCGTTGGGTGCGACGGGCCGCCGGCTCACCCGTCGGCACGCCGACGGGCGGTAGCAAACACAATACCAATTTGTTTTCGCCATTGCCAAATATTTTTAAAAGCTTTATCTCTTTAGGAATAACGTCTAAATTCGAACTATTCGAATTTGCAAGAACAGCAGACGGCGGTGGCGACCAAAATATCAATTTGTTTTTGCCGTTGGTAATTATTTTTCTAAGCTTTTTCTCTTTAGGAATAACGCCCAAATTTGAACTATTCGAATTTTCTCAATAACAAAACGGTGAAGGACGCGTCGGTAAAAAATACAAATTTATTTGCAGAATATGCTATTGCAAAAAGTGTTTAACGGCTTTATACGGATGAAGTCGAATCGGCTACCAGCAAAAAGTGACCTCTTTCACATCTGACGTCACAAAACTCTGTCGCGTATTTAACAATTTTTCCCCATCCCAAAAAGTGCTCAGCGCCGCTAAAGAAGTTTCACTTCAAAAATACAGCGAATTTAAGTTTGTCATACAAAACTTGTTTTTGCTGTATTTCGTTTGTTTTATAAACTGGAACCATATAAACTAATTCATCATCATTATCATATCAGCCGAAAGACGTCCACTGCTGGACATAGGACTCCCCCAAAGAGTGCCAAAGCGACCGGTCCTGCGCCACCCGCATCCAGCGGACTCCCGCAACCTTTACCAGGTCATCAGTACACCTTGTCGGGGGCCTACCCACGCCGCGCCTTCCGGTACGTGGTCGAACTCGAGAACCTTTCCGCCCCAACGGCCATCGGTTCTACGTGCTTTGTGCCCCGCCCACTGCCACTTAAGTTTAGCGATCCGGAGGGCCACATCGGTTACCTTGGTTCTGCTGCGGACAGCCTCATTTCTGATGCGATCACGCAGAGAAACTCCCAACATGGTCCTCTCCATTGCCCTTTGGGTGACTGAGCCTTCTTATGAGGCCCATAGTAAGCGACCACGTTTCAGTGCCATATGTCATCACTGGCAACACACACTGGTCAAAGACTCTCGTCTTGAGACACTGCGGAATATTGGACGAAAAGATGTGCCGTAGCTTCCCGAACGCAGCCCAGCCGAGTCGGATTCGACGATTGACCTCTTTCTCGAAGTTGGACCTACCTAACTGGATAGTCTGTCCTAGGTATACATGTATAATCGTCTACAACTTCGAGCGTAAAGTGTCCGATTGTAACGGGAGTTGGTACTACGTGGGCATTTGACATGATCTTCATCTTATCCATGTTCATTCTCAGACCAACTCGCTCGGAAGCTTTACTGAGGTCATCGAGCATCGTATTTAAGTCCTCCATGGTCTCAGTCCAGAGTACTATATCGTCAGCAAACCGAAGGTGAGTGATGTACTCGCCGTTGATGTTGATGCCTTAGCCTTCTCCAGTCCAGAGTCTTGAAAACGTCCTCCAGTTAAAAACGTCCTCCTATAAACGAATGACAGACTGGATATACCTCATGTCATTGTATGCAAAGTTTCGTCACAATCCAAGACGTTTTAAAATGAGAACGAAACTTCGTTTGTATGGGTAGGTGAAATTCGGCCGAGCTTCCTGCGGACTCTTAAAATGTTCAACTTATTTCTTAGAATATACTCGAATATACCCAGTCTCTGTTTACTTTACTCAACCAGGGGCGGCTCCCTCCGTGATTTGTCCGCGCCAATATAAGAACAATACGGCCACGGCCGGTATATTAGCGCTGCTACGGCACGCACGCGGTCTATTCCACGCGCGTTGCATGCGATAGAAAAGAATGACCAAAGGCTCGTTCGGCATAAACCGGGGATTTGTTAACAGACCTACACCTAACAGGGACACCGAAACAGGGCATTTGTTAACAGGAAACCTTCTGTACTTAGTACTTTTATTTATTCTGTGATTCAACAGAAAAACGCCTCCTTTGAAGCTCAGCACTAATTATCACAATAAAAGTGCCTTGACCTCTGAAAGCGTAAAGCATTATTTACTAATTTTTATACGACTTAGGACAAGGGTCCTATGAGAATAAATATAGAAATTACCATTTATGAAATCAATTTGTCTAGGCGGCTTTGCCGAGTTGAAAGGGTTTCTAGTATAAATAAATGAGAAACGTGCCTATTCAAGAAAATTTTATATATATTATTTCAATGTAATAAATAGTCAACGAACCTACAATATTGCCGCCTCAAAGAGAGAAATCATGAAGTGACAAAATGCAGGTTTAGAGATAAATGCAATAAAAATTACCCTTCCGTTCAATTGGTTTTAATTCAAAGTACAAAGCTGAAACTTTCGTTTATCATTAGACATAAATCGTAAAATTTTAATGCTACTCAACTTTGTTAATAATCTTTTAGTTTGAATTAGATACAAAAACAGTTGCAGGTATTATTAAAAAAAAAACAGCGCACGTTTTATGTGTTAACTTTGCACTAACAACAAACAACACAAGTACTCACAAATGCTTCTATTACTAATTGGTCTAGGAACTGCAAAAACCTTTAATAGCTACTTGTAGTTTAATTGGTAAAAGTTTTAATATTGATAAAAATCAGTAATTAGAAACAAAATAAAAATATATTTTTTCTTCTTTTACACAAAACTCGCCAGCGATTCTTCTAAAATAAAATATTTTGGGTTCGAAAATTCGTTACCTGCGCGGTATGCAAATCGATTTTGACTGAATAGCAAAGTTAACCTTCCTCTGTACATAATAAAGTCTACTTTCCAAAATGCAACAAAATGCAGAAACGCCGGTTCGCATTGACGGGCTGATATTATTTGTTCTGTACAAAGTCAAACCGATGAATGAATCGTTTAATAACAATGTTCATTTTCAACTAACAGGAAAATAAACCATTGATTTCGGATTAAGCCGTCCAAATGGCGAAAAGACGGCGAAAAAAGGGTTATATTGCTTTTGAGAGATTATGACTGTTATTATAAGTATTGTATTATGTTTTAGTTATAAGTAGTAGTGTATAGTTTTTATGATAAATCGGTGCCTAATTTATTTTGTAATTGTATTAATAGTAAGTATTTTGTTGTTTAATAAAATAACTGATGTTATTATTTATAATCTATTAAAAATATGTTATAACATTTGCCGTTTTATTAATTTTAATGTAAAGATATCCTACTAATATTATAAATGCGAAAGATTGGATGTTTAGATGTTAGTTACTCAATCAATTTGCTTAAACAGCTCAACCAATTTGGATGAAATTTTGCACGAAGATAGTTTAAAGCCTGGATTAAAATATAGGTTCGTTTTTTATCCCGGGACCACGTAGACGAAGTCGCGGGCAGAAGTTAGTTATTAATAAAAACAACAAATATCTATTCGAAAAGGAGTTGCGAAAAAAATTAGGTACAGTCGACTACAAAGAGATAGATACGGCCAAAGTTACAAAAATATGTATACACGACTGTATTGCTTAACATTAAGGTCGTGTATACATATTTTTGTAACTTTGGCCGTATCTATCTCTTTGTAGTCGACTGTACTTGGAACCGATTACCCAAAATAAGTTTTTTTTTAAATAATGTTCACTCGGATGAAATTCTGGCCTTGTGGCGCAAGGATAGCTTGTTACCTTTTTCTCTCTTGCAGTGTTAAAATTAGAAACAGTAAGGTAGATTTACTCATCTCGCTTCGTGTCGCGGCGTGTAGTTTTGCGCTAGCCTCGCTGGTGATCAATACAAGGTTATCGTTTCGGCACTTACGGCCCCAGCCTCGACAACGCAACGAACGGCGGCGAACTCGGAATATTCCAAACAAATGCACATAGAGGCACCGTCTCTGTGCATTTATAAGTAAAGTGGCCGTCAATAGAATTTGCTAACTATGTAAACAAACCGCCATATTGAAATTGTCTTTCACTATGGCGGTTTGTTTACAAAGTTAGCAAATTCCAGGTACTATAAAACAAACTTTAACAACATTCTTAAACTATGACTTCCCGTAGTATGAACCCAATTACAGGCAAACACAACTTGCTTATCAATAATTAAATTACAACACGCTTACATTTTTGAAGTACTTACCTAAATCTTTCAGCCACCATACATTGCTGCTTATGAGGTAAGATACTACCCTTTTGCTAAGTGGGTAGCTAAAAGAGTTATAATAAACTAAATTATTCCAGGACAAAAACAACCCTAACCTGTTACCTAAACTGTTACTTATTTTAAATGATGGTGCTCTTACATCAATAGGAAAACTATATAGTATGTTACATTATAAATATCCTGTTTGCCATACGATTAAATGAATGAATAAATAGGAAAACGAATACGACAAGCACCAAAAATCAAAAGTAAAAAACTAAACTGAAATGTAAAAGAACAACTGTAAACTAATAAAATGTTGCTATTTATTATGGGTTGTATTTGTGTGTAGGTCGCAGCCCCTAGTCGTGCGAAGTCTTGGCCGGGCCGTCGAAACGAGCTTGCGCGTGACATTGCGATCACATTATTATGCGAAGTAGTTAACAAACCCGATATGCCTCTCAATTTGACATGTTTTAAATACAACCACGATAAAAGGTTTGAAACTGCTCATGGGTTCTTAAGTTTGCCTCGCAAGGTCAGCTTTTAAAAGTTCCTAAAACTTACAAAATATATTACAGTCAGCTGTTCCGGAGAGTTAAAAATAACCGGACAGTTGTAGTAAGTTTTAAAAGTTTTCAACTGAACGTTCAAAATGGCTAAAGTGACCGCTGCCCGAGCGTTACCATTGGAGCAGTTCAAGTAGTTAAAATAAAATAAAAACTTACAATATATTCCTAGCTTGCATGCTTGCTTTATATCGCATATAACGCACTTGTCCCTTGCTAGCAAGAATGTTAGTGTGTCAGGGACGAGTGCCTTGTGTCCGACAAAAACGCCTATACTTATAGTTGATAAAACCATTAATTCAACTAGATTAGTACGGCAGTTTTAAATCATTTTTATATTGATCACCGTAATTTTTAGAGAATCAGCGTTTTCTTTATCCACATCCAACTCACTCATCCAAGTCTTGAATCTGGGGGCACGGGAGTGCCCCCGCCAAGACGAACCAAGCGAAGCGCAAGGGCACTACCTACCTTTTCTCGAAGCGCTTCGTCGTATTTTTGAACCTTCTTAACTTGGGTCCGGATTATACCAGATAAACAAAATTATCGGGATATGATGTCAGTGGTTGACTTATTAAAACTATAAAGTTTCAATTGCATAGCTCTTATACTTTAGATTTTATTGATATCTAAAATACCCCGATTTCGTCACTGACTCACTGATGATCATCAATATTCTTAACGTTCTTCCTGAAGTCCTAGAAAGCTGAAATTTGGTATGTAAGCTAGTAATCGTATACAAACAACGAAAAAATCTTAAAACTAGAAACTTTTACCCCCCCAACCCCTTAAACTAGGAGGTGAAAGTTTGTATGAGACTTCCGCAAATTTTGATGCTTGGGGTCTGAACATATATGTATTTAGGGACTCCTTGTTATAAATAATAAAATACCCTTTAAATTAAGGGATGGTATGGTAGAATGTATAGGTTTTCCCATTCACTCCTTTAGAAATTACCTTACAAAAAGGAATGAGATCCCACTAAAAACATTACATGTAAAGTGATGCCAAGACTCCGTAGCTCATACAGCTTTCAGCGTGAAAAAGATATCAGATCGCGACTAACGCCAAGCTCACTACCAGCCACGCTCTACAAATTCTATATCTTGGCTAAAAAGTATAGACCCGTTGCTTATTAATATCATCATAAATTCATTCGGCGCGAGAGTCTATGCGGCGACCGGGATGTGCCCAACAGAGCTATACTTTTTAGCCAGTGAGCTTGGCGTTAGTCGCGATCTGATATCTTTTTCACGCTGAAAGCTGTATGAGCTACGGAGTCTTGGCATCACTTTACATGTAATGTTTTTAGTGGGATGGAACATTTCTTTGTTAATTTTACTACCTATAAAAAATACTTACGTACAGAAAGTATGAGATAAAACCAATGTTTGACACCTAAAAAACTAAAATCCCGCATATTAAGCTAAGCACCTTCTCTATCGCCTAGCGCGTTTTGTGTAATACTGACAGTTACAACGCCGGCAGCGCGACTATGTGTTCTTAACGAGTGTCACTGTTCGGTTGTGTCCCGCACGTGCGGGGTCAATCTACGCCTCAGAGGTTTGTAAGAGCCGCGCTTTTTTTTATCCCTGACTGTAACTTTAATACGACGAACCCAATAAAGCAGTCGAATTGCGTGGTTGGAGAGTAGTCTGGGAAAAATCCAGGCAAAACCTCCGGCACGACCACGTGAGCGGTTTAAACACTGGAATAGGTACTCTACGAGTTCGCGCCCCAGTGAGATTGGCTGAATGGTTTCAAGTTTCCAAACGAATCTGGCGTCGTTCTGGTTTCGAGCTACTGGGAGTTTTATCGCTAGTTCACTAAACCTAGCGTAGCTTAGAAGAGTCCAGCAAGGAAATCAGCTAGGCCCGACTTGAGTCGGACTGACTCTACCCGGTATGCGGAGAGCGAGCCGCGCTTAGTCGAAGTGGCGAGAGGCTCAGGCCTGTTTGAACTATCTATCTATCTATGTATAGCGTGTGCCGCAGAGGGACTATGGCTGTCTTATATTAACGGTTTTGATTTCGTGCGTGAGATGAAAACACGTGGTAGCCCGTAAAACTTGGTACTCAACTGGGCGAAAACAAGCTTAGCTCTCGATTGAGTTTGTGATAAATTGTGGACGTATTTTGCAAATAACAGCTGTACCTTACGTCTTTGACGTTTAGATTAGAACCATGGCAGGCTTTATTGAAAACATACAACCATATACCAGTTTTTATATTATAATATACCAGTGGTAATAACTTTGGTGGTAACGGGTGAAAATTATTCCTAAAAACCAAGTAGGTAATGTGTTTACTGATCGTTTACTGATGGGTAAATATATATCCCATAAAAAACATTCCATGTAAAAAAGAGGCCAAGTCTCGAAACTCTTCCACCGTAAAAAGTTGTGAGATATTTCGTACAGCCAAGTCTCAGGCATTCTTATTAATCTTTATTTGCTTGCTAAATAAAATTCTGCAATGTGGCAATCACACAATTTAACTGTATGTATGGATTTTTGCATACTTACCTAAAATTATGTAGTATTGTGTGATTGCCAAGTCACAAAATTTTATTTAGCAAGCAAATAAAGATTAATAAGAATGCCTGAGACTTGGCTCTACGAAATATCTCACAACTTTTTACGGTGGAAGAGTTTCGAGACTTGGCCTCTTTTTTACATGGAATATTTTTTTATGGGATCTCACTTTTTTTTGTAGGTTAATGTGTTATCCATGCATACAAACTATGAATGCAGGCCCATTCTTGCTTTTGAATTTTCCCATTTACTGCAAATATAACTTTGTAATCCTATATATTTGTATAGGATTACAAAGTAATGTATACAGTTGGTGTATCTAGAAAACTGGGTTGAAATCGATATGATACAGAGAAAGAATATAATGGAAAAATAAACCATCTTCGAAACAAAATATTTAATTAAAAATAATTTGTTTCGTGATAAGGGTATTTAACTGGGTTGAAATTGCAATTTTTAATAGTTTTTCCTTTATGTGGCCATTAAACCCTAACTGTACCAAATTTCAGAAGTACTAGTTCTATTTTGATGATCATGAGTGAGAGAATGAGTGATTGTCATAAATGCGAAACTTTGCTTTCGCTTAACTTCGGAACTAAATGACCTCAGGACTTGAAATTTTGGATTTTAAGTATGTGATTATAGCTTACTGGATGACGAAAATCTCTGCGTTCTGGTCTTATCCAGAGGTTCTCAAATAGGGGCCTGAAAATGCGGCGAAATGGTTCCAGTAAAGGATGGTACGGCAGTGTTTGCTTCGCGCTCGACTTGGCGGGGGCACTACCGTGCCCCCAGATTAATGTACATCCTAAATATATTATTTTTGTTTCCCACTTCAGACAGCCATAAATATAATCATTTCTCAATGTATCCTCTTTCTGGGTAAAACATAATATGGTAAACAGAACCTAAAGCAAATCCGATAAACCTATTTTAGTCTATTTACAAAATTTTCTCAATCGCATTCACCAGTATTTTATATTGAGTTCTTTTACAGAATAAAGTGAATTTTATAAAATGGAGCAGGTTTTTCAGCCTTTCCACACAATGCCCTCGTTCATGTTCGAACAAATTGGATTGAACTGAACTGAACAAATGTTCAGTGCATTGAATCTTTTACAGCAAAAATCGTGTTATTACGACTCACTGTTGATAGAATTCTCAAGATTCAATGTTAGGGAAACCGGAAAAGTGATGCATGTTTATTATCATGGTTAAGTGTGTCGCTTTCGCACTTGTTGCGATATCAGTTAGGCAGAAGCTGTCAGCTGTCGGTGTCATACAAATGTCAGTCAAGTCTGTAAGCATCTATTGGTCGCCGAGACAAATGGCGAGACAATACACTCGACCACGAGCAAAAGACAAGCATGGCGCGCTAGTAAATGTAATCAAAATATTTCGTTCATCCATTAGGATGCATTCAAAATTGTCACCGGGACAAACGGCGCGGCGCCTAGGTGAATGCTGAGCTTAATTCTGAAAGTATACTGACACGTAAGGAAATCTGGGCGACATCAATAAGCTCTCGGGAAATTTAAAAATACCGATTCCACACCGCCCCATCAAAAACAGAAAAGGCCTAAACATCCCGTTGCAGATTAATCTCCCATATGGCAGTCAAAATCAAACCCAAGGCTCCTTTAGGTTATTACGAGGAAAACTTTAGAACAGTCAAAATTCGGCATGATTATCATTACCATCACCTTTAACATCTATAAAATACTAGCTTCTGCCTGCGACTCCATCCACTTGAAACTCGTTTATATTCTAGCTCCATACAAACTTCAACCCCTCATTTTCCCCCTTGGGGGATGACTTTCGGGATAAAACTACATCTAAATCGGTTCAGCGGTTTATGCGTGAAGAGGTAACATACATTTATAATATTAGTATGACTTATTAAAGCAGCGTCCTTAAAAGTGCGGCACTGGCGTACGTGGCTTAAGAGAAGACAGCGTTAATGTAATGATCACAGCGCTGCATTTGCGCTGGTGAATCAAATTCTCGTTAGGTTGGGTTAGGTTAGGTTTTTCTTTATAACGATCCTGAAAAGTTCACTGTTTCTGAGAAAAGGTTTTCGAGGAAATTAAAATTTGGCGAAACATTAATTCGATGAAACGTTGGTGAATGAAGGGTAAATCCCTTTACTTTCTGATATGACCATACCTTAACTTTCTCCTTTATTTTTTCGAAATAGTTTCTAATCGGTCTTCCCCTGCCTCTCGTTCCTTAAATATTCCCTTCCATAATAGTATTAAAGAAAAGGTCGTGTCTTGGCATGATATGTTATACAAAAATGTACTCACATCTCGTCCATTGAGCAGCCACGTGAGATTGGCCGGCGGGTCGGCCGGCGGCGAGGAGCATTGCGCGCGGAGCGAGTCTCCGGACGCGTACCACCCCTTCTCCGCCTTTATCGTCGGCTTCTCAGGAGGCAGTTCTGTTGACAACACAACGGTTAAATTACAAATATGGTAACTGAATTTCCTCCAATCGAACAGGTTCCTATTTAACCCCTATTTAGCCAGATTGCGCTGTTCGACGCAAGCGCAGCGGCTTTGAAGCTGTGTCGTACGAACGTACAGCAGATAACCTGGCAATTAAATGGTCTCGCCGAGAAACTTCGAGATGGCTCGTGAGTCAGCGTTATGCTGAGGCGGGACCATTTTGACAAACAGATAGTCTTTTCTTTAGATAGAATAGATAGTTTTATATGTATATGTTTTTTTGTTTCTGGTTTTAATGTCTTTTGGATTAAGTAAGTAATATTTAGTGTCTTTCTGTTTCAAAAAAATATTTTTCATTCCATTTTCGCTTCATGTCATTTAATTAACCAACATAACGATTGTCGTCTGATACGCAAGTAGTTGGCAAGTAATGGCACAGCGAACTTATTTACACTTAAACTCAGCAATGTATGACGAATTATCGTTTTTACGTGTAAAATTACCATGAGTGACTAATTAGAAGAGTTTTGGGCCTTTTAATAATAGGTACCTCTAGATAGATTTTACTTTATTACGCCGGTGGCAAAGGGTACGGCTCCGATGGTAAGCGGTCGTTGTAGCCTAAGGCGGCTTGCAACTTTAGGAGTGTCACATGTACGTTGTAGGCCATTTGTATACACTCCTTTCTTAAAGAATACCTCTGGAAAACATCGACAGCGAGCTCATTCCACTACCGGAGTGTTCGATTCCTCAAACAAAGGAATGAGGAAATCCCTAACCGTACCGTACGTGACCGTTTTGTTTCTAGGGTGTGAGAATGAATACCCTGCCGACGAAGGTGAGAGTTACGGTGGTAGAAGCAGCTACGGTTATCATGCTGCACAGATTTTCGGGACACAAACTATTATAATCCATTTCACAATACAGAAAACGAAAGCCAGAGGTTATTTTGAATGGGTAGTGACGCTGCCTACGAAGCTAAAGGTCCTGGGTTCGAATCCCGGTAAGGACAAATATTTGTGTGATGAGCATGAGTGTTTGTTTCCGAGTCTTGGATGTTTTCTATGTATTTAAGTATTTCTATCTAGATATTAAATATATCGTCGCCTAGTACCCATAACACAAGCCTTATTGAGCTTACTATGGAGCTAGGTCGATTTGTGTAAGATTGTCCCCTAATACTTATTTATTTAATTATTTAAATAATTATTTAATTATATTGGCACATCGGTCGGACTTTGGACTGGTGATCGCTTTGAATCAATGCTAAGTTATCATTACAGTTTGATTTCGATCTAACAAAGCGAAGTAAACAGGTATATCTGGAGAATCGTTTATTTATATGTGGCCCCAAAACCGTACACGGCACCTTAGCAGTTCTCCCATAAAATGCATATTTAACGAAGGCCCCGGCCTACACATAGTTACTGGCTACGTATAACCAAACCTAATGGAGATGGAGGACACATATTAACAGGTTTTAGAGGAAGAACCCCATACGTTTGCGGTGGCAAGGGACGGAAAATCCACTATGCAGCGAAATTGAGAACTGGTTTTAAATCAGTAATCGCTGTTAACTAGTAGACCAGCACCAAAGTCCATGGAAACTTACAATCCTAAAGGTGTAAATGCACATGGATAATTATGATATATTTAATCCTTAATTTTATCCTATATTTTGAAGTGTGTCTATAGTCTATACAGGCACACTGCAAAATGTAGGATTAAATTATAGATCAGATATCTGCGCACACATTTTTGTCACATGTATATTTTTTTGAATTAGATTTCTATATTTTTTTAATTTTTGAATTTTATGGTTAAGGAGAGGACATTTTTGGGTAAATTATTGCCTTCAAGTGAAGTCGTTGACGTTGTGTGAAGACAATCGACATGGTCAAGTAAACGTCCGTCAAGTAAACGTTGAAACTTTCCTAATACTTGACACCTTCAATCTTAATTCATAATAATAGAGGTAATCAGATACAGATTCAGATTCAAATAATTTTATTTGTAAAAGTACAGGTACATCTTAAAAGTTAAATTGTTAACATTTATTAAATAAGTAGGTATTAGTAATATTATTAGTATCTATTAGTTTATAATTGACGACGCCGACCGCTTTAGCCTAGTTGGTAGTGACCCTGCCTACGAAGCAAGAGGTCCTGGGTTCGAATCCCGGTAAGGGCATTTATTTGTGTGATGAGCATGAATATTTGTTCCTGAGTCATGGATTTTTTCTATGTATTTAAGTATTTATTTATCTATATAAGTATGTTTATAGTCGTCTAGTACCCATAGTACAAGCTTTGCTTAGTTTGGGACTAGGTCGTTTGTGTAAGATTGTCCCCTAATATTTATTTATTTATTTAATTCCTTTTTCCTTGAACTAACTAAGTACTGTCAACTATTAGGCATAAGGTGTCAATCATTGGGACGTTTAGGTACCTTAAATATTGATGCAACCCGCATTATTCTCTCCACTCCGTAGAGCGAAGGCTAGTTTAACACACACCGTCGCAAGGCCATTCCTAGATAACTTCAAGGATTTCTACAGGACCAACTTCAGCACCTATGAGATTATGTCTCAACTTAGTTTTCGACGTCTTTGAGTTATTGTTGGCAGCGACGTGTTTACTTCTAAACTGGGTAAGAAGGCTATGATTCCAGTGCTTATGACGCACAGTTTGTGTAAGCATTTGCTGTTCGTATCTGCCGCTATAAAATCCAGTAACGTTCCAAACACCCGTTAGGACAATCCAACTGTAATTTTTTCATATAAAATTTGACATTTAGATCTACCTAACGTGCGTAGGTTAGGTACTATGCGTTTCGTGTTCGATTTGCAGAGCTCAATAAATAAAACAACGAGTTTGGTCAGCAATCTGCTTATTTTTTCCATAAAAGGTGATCAGGAAGTATTTTTTGTCTGCTTGGCATTGAGTGACAAATTAATCCATCAAAATGTGTCAATTTTGCGTTAACATGGAGGACAATTCAGTCAATTATATGATTGATTACCATTAAATTTACCAATTTTCTCCGTGATGGATATTTAATACATATATATACATCCACGCCTTCATTCCTAAAAAGGCGCAGATCTAATGAAACTTATGTTCCAGTGCCACTTTTACAATGAGGGTATAAAAGATAGACCAAATGTGATATCGCTGTGATTACTTGCCTATCGCATATCGCCCACCACACACTTCAACCATGTTCCCGTACTCGACTCTTACGACACCCACTGGAAGGAACGGGATGGTGCTATTCTAACTCGACACCACACGGGGATATTTAATGTTTTATTGAATAATCCTCAAATCTATAACCGCTCACTTGATTTCGGATTCTAAGAAAAGTAGCTTAAACTGCTTTTAATTTTTAATTATCAAAGCAGCCCATACTTCGATTGGCAACCACAGTTGCTACCATCAGTTTAGGGGTCTGCGAAATTGGCAACTGTGGTTGCCACAAGCAAGTGCGTGGTTATAGGCCCGGCAATGCGCTTACGCCGCGGAAAATGGCGTTAGGTTTGAAATTTCGGAATAAAGAAGATTTCGGACAAATT
This sequence comes from Epinotia ramella, assembly GCA_947578815.1. Classification (NCBI taxonomy): domain Eukaryota; kingdom Metazoa; phylum Arthropoda; class Insecta; order Lepidoptera; family Tortricidae; genus Epinotia; species Epinotia ramella. The sequence continues at coordinate 3,042,218 of OX388207.1, forward strand.
ACTCTTCGAAGTTATATAGTGTAAATAGGTACCCCTTTGGAGTCACAAACGTCCATAGGTTACGGTGCCACTTACAATAAGGCTGGTTGTGTGCTTGTTTTCTACGGTCATGATATGTTTTGCGACCAAAAAATAGAAAGGTGTTATCATGTCATGCACCTTAATGCGATCTTTGAGACGGGGATCCTTTTTTATCCCCCAACGCAACCGAGGGCTGTTATATAACCCTGCCAGTACTCGTCGAGTGACGTGGGAAATAGCGAGGAAAGGAGGCAGAGACATAGTGTGGCGACGTTACTCGTCATTCCGCTCATCTAACTCGTCGTCATGTCCACCGCTCCCTGTTTTGTTGGTTTTTGGGCGCGAGTCAAAGGAGCGGTAATAAAGTGCGGAGCGTCGCGATTAATCTATTTTTGTTGTGTCGAAGGTGTATTTCGTACTTAAAACTATTATCCACCTATCATTTCCGTGGCTTAACGTTTTTGCTTTGCTGTCAATATATCTAAATCCACCCCAAAAAGGCCCAAATGTTTGTCCATCGCGGGTCGCGTAACGAAGAGATTAGTGACCGTAAAACACTACGTGCTCCGGAGCAAGGCCAGTGACTTTGCCTTAATGAGTTTGATATCGCATTATAGAGCGGGACACACTGAAATACTTTGACTTTTTATTAGGAGTACGACCAGTTTTCCAATGTGTCAATTTGCAACGTAAATTTAAATAGAATGACAGCTTGACTTCAGAATCAAATATATTCGATAATTGGTTTTATATCAAAGAATAAAATAAATTAAATCGACGAATCATGCATCATGGATGGCACAGATGGAGTTATTCAAAAAAATGATTATTAGAATCAATGTAAACAAACCGAAATCTAAGAAATTGACTAGTAAAATGTTATACATACATATACCAATGAAAGCGTAATATTATAAATGCCTAAATAAATCTGCCTGTCTGTTACTTTTTCATGCCAATACCATTACCACTTAACCGTTTGAGATAGAATTTTGTGTGGAGATAGTTTGAGCCCCACGGAAGGGCATAGGATAGTTTATCCCAAAAATCATCTCTAAAGTGGTGAAATGGGGGGGTGGAAGTTTGTATGAAGCTACGTTAGAAACGAGTTCCGCGCGGACGAAGAAGCGGCCAAAAGCAAGTAATTTCGTAAAAACGGTGTACTGCCGTTCGGCCAAAATATTTTTGGCCAAGTTTTACTCCCCTGAAAACTTATTGCAGTACTTTCATCTCCCAAGCGAATCTTTAGCAAATTTATAAATCGCATTTTATTAATGTGGTCAAATTATCATTTGGCATAATTTAAGATGTATTAAGATAACTAGCTTCTGCCCGCGACTTCGTCCGCGTGGAACTCTTTTATATCGTAGCTCCTTATATACAAACTTGCGCCCCCTATTTCGGCTCCTTAGACGATGATTCCCGGAATAAAAAGCATTAAGTATAAACTCGTATGTTAATCCAGGTTATACACAATATGTATACCAAAATTCATTTTAATCCGTTTTTGCGTGATTGAGGTCCAAAAGGTGGCTGCGAGTCGGAAACGATAACGAGGTTTAGCATAGATGGCAGCGGTCAGTCTTTAGATGGATGACCGCCTGATGTTTAAGTGGGTGGTTAATATTTTATATAAATGAGCGCTTCCGTGCTTTGGAAGGCACGCTAAGCCGTGTCCCCTGGGTACTAAAGAGTGATAAACTTTAAAGGCCAAAAATAATGTATACCATACAATTAAATATAGTTTATGAATGAGGTTTATTCACGATTTTCGCTACGGTGATATAATTTTGCTGAAGTTTACCAACAAAGTGAAAATTTATTGATAAAATAAGTATAAAGTAAAGGATAATCCTACTAATATTATAAATGCGAAAGTTTGGATGGTTGTATGTTTGGATGTTTAGATATTTGGATATTTGTTACTAAATGACGCTTAAACGGCTCAACCGATGTAGATGAAATTTTACACGAAGATAGTGTATAGCCTGGATTAAAATATAAGGTAGCTTTATTCCGTGTCCATGTAAATGAAGTAGCGGGCGGAAGCTATTATTAAATGAGGGATAAAACTGGCCAAGATGGAGTCAGACTTTCGTAGCGGTGAAACGCGCCGGGTGCCTTTGAACGTGTTAAAAGTCTTAAAACTAACGCAATTTGAGATATTTGTTACAACGGATATTAACAATAATATATTCATGATTATGAGTCGCAAATTCAATGAAAAAGAAACATTATTAATGCTTATTGTATTTATTGATAGCACCATCTAGCAAGCATAATTTTGATAAAATTTCAGTTTGATAGAGGTCGTTGATGTTAGTTGTCGATTTGCGCCATCTACCGAGCTTAATTTTAGTCCAATTTCAGCTCGATAGATGCCACTTATATTACGTTTTTGATTTTATTTAGACTAATAAGAATAATATACTTACCAAACAGTATTAAATGGGTTTTATTTGATTCTAAAATTATGAAAGGAAAACTAATGTAACTGTTAATGTTTCTTAGTATAATTCCATACAACATTTCCGTAACTTCGCAAACAGAACATTTTATCAGTCATAATTTTAATTAAATTTGGCCCAGGTTGGGGTCGTGTTGGAGAAAATGGGCATAAATTAAAAACGCTAAAACTGCATGAATGCATTCAAATCCGTCGATATTGTTATTAATGCTTAAGCTTTGTTTTCAAACGTTTTGTTTGGGCTAATACATATTATAGCCAAAAGAAAACGTTCAGAAGAACGTTAAGTAGTTATGGTTAGCTGGAAGAGATCCCTTATAGGGATAAGTTTGCCTTTGTACTTTAATCTATTGAGTGACATGTATATTCTTTAACCTGTTTTTGTGTACAATAAAGTGTTTACATACATACATATTATAAAAAATAAATGTTTAAATAGTCATTTCAATCTTACTTAACATAAGCTTAAGGAAGGTCTCTGTTAGGTACGAGCGAGGAGGAGTGTTAGGTAGAACTGAAGCGGCAGAACCAAACTAACCAAGAATAAACCTAGGAGGATGATGGTGAGTAAGGAAAAATTACACTACTGCTTATACTTATTTAGTCAGTAAGTTATATTCAATGTCTCTTATAGGTGTTGATTGATATATTAAATGAATATTATAGTAAGAGATCGACAAATTGATGCCCACTCCAAAGTGCATTACACGATGCGATGCCATGCAATATTTTTGGGAAGAATATGTTATACCAAACGATACTTTTGACTAAATGATACATGGTACTCGTAAAATTAAACATGCCAAAGTAAGTATTAGTTAAACAATAATTTTCCAACAAATATTTTGCTAACTGCAAAATTCCGATAAGATGTTTTGACTAGAGCCTATTTGCCAAATTATAATTTAACTAGCTGTTGCCCGCGACTTCATCCGCGTAGAACTTGTGACTTTCTTAGAAAAATGATTGCTATTAAATTATTGTGGGCGGAACCTCAATTATCGCCGTCCTAAACAATGTTCTACCATCTTAAGGGATCTTCCTATATAAAACTATCCTATATCCTTTTAAGGGCCTCAACTTATCTGTACGAAAAAAATCATCTAAATTCGTTCAGGGATTAAGCGTAAAAGGTAACAGTGCGATGAGTTAAATTGCAAAATTTCAATTGAATAATCCGTTTTTACAAATATGATATCTTAAGAATCATCAACAGGCGTTTCTGCTTAAATTGTATATTTTTCATAATGAAGGTATTAAAGAAAGCTACATGACTGGAAAATTTTGTAGTTTTACTCACGTTAGTTCGGGCTACCTGTATTTTATCTAATGCTAAAAGACGGAGAACTTTGCATCTGCATCCACCGTCCCCATTTAACGGTGTAAGAGAATAAATTATTTTGATTAACCCCCTTATTTCACCCACTTAGGGGGCAAATAGATCTACATATTATAAAAGAAACCTGATGTCGTGCTTTTACGTTTCTATCCACAGTTTAATATTAAAAATCACATTACTTATGTGAACATTCAACCCCTATCTTAACCCCTTCAAGGGATGAATGAGGAAAAAATCCTGTACATTAGGAGCTTGTGGCCGAAGTTTTAAACGTCTAACTCTAAATACGACATGTTTACCATACCAACTGTCAACTTTTTTTTAACCCCTAACCTTAGGGGATGAATTATTGTAACATCGTTTAATCATTTGCTTTGCTTTTTAGTAAGATACCTTCATACAAAGATTCAAGTCTATAACTTTCCAAATGAACTATTTCCATACAACGGTTCGACCCCTATTTCCCCCCCTTAAGGGTTGAATATCGAAAAATCCTTTCTTATTTCACGTCCACGTACCTACTGTCAAGAATATATATGTTCCAAATTTCATGCTGATAACTTTAGCAGTTTAGGAAATCATACATTACTTACGTGAACTTTCAACCCCAATCTAACCCCTTCAACGGATGAATTAGAAAAAAAAACCCTTATCAATGTTTTTGACTGTACATAAGGAGCTCGACGAGAACGACATGTTTCCCATACAAACCTTTAAATCTTTTTTAACTCCCTTAGGGGATGATTTTTTATAGCAGAGTTAAATCATTTGTTTTGCTTTTTAGTAAGAAACCTTCGTACAAAGATTCATGTCTATAACTTTCCAAATTAACGATTTCCATACAAAGGTTCGACCCCTATTTCACCCTCTTAAGACGCTGTCAACACCAAAATGCCCTTAAGGATTTTGTATAGCGCGCACACTGTCTATTTGTATCGGAGTAAACGAGAGCGAGTGTTACTGGGCGGCCCGGTTTTTGAAGATAATAGTACATAAATATTGAAATAAAAAAGGGTGGATTATTTTTGAAATATAAATATTAATTGCAGACACATACGTCAAAAAAATAAAGACATTTTAATGTGATTTTAAGACCAATCTGCAATTATTTTCTATCGAGCCGATTTCGTCAAATTATGTATCGAGCCCGTCTACAGTCTTTGAAATAAATAAATAAATATACATATAATGGGTCAATCTAACACAAATCGACCTAGTGAATTGTGATGTGCCAACATCAATGACATGTAATACGAATTATTATTAATAAATGAATATGAATATGAATATGAATATGAATATGAATATGAATATGAATATGAATATGAATATGAATATGAATATGGTGAATATTAACCCTTGGCATGCCTGGTGAACGAAAGTCACACTGTATGCCTGGTGGGTCTGACAAACCCGTAAATGTAAAAAAAAAAAATACATATGAATTGTTTTTTTAACTTGTTGGTTTGTGTGTTTTTGGTTATTTTGTACATTATTTTTACTAGAAATAAATACAAGTCTTAATCCAAGAAACTCCATAAGAAATTATTACATAAATAAAAGCATTTGATATTTCCATCAACAAAAATAGACTCATGTCAAAAAACATAAAAATTAAACTTATACCTAAGATCAACGTCAGTCTTAGGGTTATTTAAGGCACTGATATATCATTGTGACTATCTATAAAATATATACTCGTATGTATATAAAATATATATTATACGAAAAATAACGTAAATGTACTTAGCGATAAAATGTTACGCCGTATGCCTGGTCGGGTTTCTCAGGCCCGCGAGCACTTTACGCACGTCCAAATCGAAAGGATGCTCGCGGCCGGCTGCGGGAGCAGCGTCAAAACGTCGGGTAGTTCATGACGCGAAGCTACTCAGAAACGCTACGCGGTAAATTTAAAATTTCAAAAAATAACGACGGATTTTTAACAGCCCGGGTCTGTCAGACCCTACCAGGCATGCCAAGGGTTAACATAATATATTTTATATAATGTGCTAGAACGAATAGTTTTTCTTAAAAAACTGCTTAAATAACATAAATTTAACCTAATTAGGTCTTGTCAGCCTCTTCAGGGTTGAATTTCGAAAAATCCTTTCTTAGCACACGGCCACGTACTGTAAAGAATATATATTATGTTCCAAATTTCATGCTTATATCGTAAGCGGTTTCGGCTGTGCGCTGTCTGTCAATAGATTAGTAACGCAAGAATTTTATATATATTAGTAATATTTCTACAAAATTGTTTGTCTCTAGCTAAAAAACAAAATTATTCCATTCAAGCTATCTACCCCTTTTAACCCCCTTAGGGGTGGATTTTTCCAAAACGCTTAATTTTTTTTTTGTATTTAAATACCTAAGTAATGCGTCTACAAAGTTTCAAATTTCTAGCTCAAATGGAAAAGTTTCCCTCATACAAACTTTGCATCCCTATTTAACCCCCTTAGGGGTTGAATATTCTCAAACGCTGACAGTCATTTCTTTGTATTCTAATAGTTAATCTTTCTACAAAGTTTCAAGTTATTAGCTCAAAAAATAAAATTCCTTCCATACAAACTTTGCACCCCTATTTTACCCTTTTAAGGGTGGAATTTTCTAAAACGCAGAAAATATTTTTTTTTCTAATAAGTTATCTTTCTACAAGGTTTCAAGTCTCTAGTTCCAAAAATAATGTTTCCCCAATACAAACAACACCCCTATTTAACCCCCATAATCGTTGAATTTTCTGAAACGCTAAAAGTATTTTTTTTGTATCTTAATAAGTAATTTTCCTACAAAGTTTTAAGTCTCTAGTTTAAAAAATAATGTTTCCCCCATACAAACTTTGCACCCCCATCTAACCCCCTTAGGGATGGAATTTCCTAAAATTCGGTCTTATCCCTTGCCTACGTCATGAAAGAAAGTTGTGGTGTAAATTTCAATCTTCTAGTCCCAGTAGTTTCGGCTGTGCGGTGATGAATCAGTCAGGAAGTCTTCTTTTATATATAAAGATAAAAAATGTTTGAAACGTTTTTTGCCCATCCCCTACAATTAGTTATCCCATTAAAGCAAACATTTTAAACTCCAAATTTAAATTAACAGAAACTATTGAAATATTAAATGCTCCGAGCTGTATTCAAACCGGCGACCACAGGCATGTTGAGATATATATATTATCTGTGGTTCCACCGTTCTCATAGCTGCTGTTTTTGTTTGACAATTATATTCAAATGTAATTATAAAATGTGTTCTTGAATAAATTTGATATATATATACAAGATCAAGCTTTTCCGTGTACGCCCTACCAAGATATACTGAACATGGTAGCAGAGCGTTAATAGTTATTCAAAACTATAATTATATCAGGTTGCGATCCACGATTAAAAGAGAAAAGAAAATGGCTACTGCCGGGTCATTTTTACCAGCGATGACGGAAACAGGAAATTTTAGTAATTGGAAATTTAGTATTAAATTATTACGAGATGAAAAACAATTAGGACAAGTGTTACAAGAGGAACCTACGACTAAAGAGCAATTTAAAGCATTCGTTAAAGCTGATTCGCGAGCGAAGTCGACGTTAGTACCTACAATGTCTGAGTGATAAGTACATTGACATAATAAAATAAGAAAAAACTACAAAAGAAATGCTAACGTCGCTAGAAGAAATATTCGAGAGGAAGACTGTTTGCAATAGATTATATTTGAAAAGGAGACTAATTACGCTAAGATACGAAAACGAAAGAGATCTTCAAATAGAAAACCTCTTGTATATCTCAAAGAATATGAGAGAAATGTGGACAGCGTAAATGAAACAAACATAGTTATATGCCTCAGTGCTAACACTTCAGAAACTTCTGAACTAGCTGTGAAACAACCAGAATGGAAGGAAGCTATTAACAAAGAATTAGAAGCACTTGCAAGATTGGGAAGACATGGGAAGAACATGAAGTACCTACCCAATGGAAAGATACTCATAGATACAAAATAGATGTTCAGGGGAAAAAAAAGATGATGGAAATAGGAAAGCAAGACTAGTCGCGAGAGGCTTTCAGCAAAAGAAGGAAGATATTTTTGCACCAGTGGCGCGATACTCTACTATAGGAATTTATCGAAAGCAGTGCAAGATGATCTAAACATAGCTCAACTTGACATACCTACGGCATTCCTCAATGAAAAACTAGATGACTGTATTCATTAGAATACCCCAAGGATTAGAAATTAAAAAGAAGAACATAGCTTTGAAATTAAAAAGGGCTTTATATGGATAAGTTGAATCTCCAAAGTGTTGGAACGAAACTCTGGATGAGTTTGCAAAAGCTAATGAATTCCAACGATCAGAATATGATTACTGTTTGTATTATAAAGAAGATTTCTGGATGCTCATTTATTTGGATGATATCCTAATCATTGGAAACGGGGAAAGTACCATTAAAGCACTAAAGGAGGACTTTAACGCAAAATATATGGGAGAGATAAAAAACTTTCTAGAAATGGAAGTTCATAAAAACGCAGATACCTTAGAACTAAAACAGACCAAAATTATTGCAAAGATATTGAATAAATTTAGTATGACTGAGTGCAATGGAATCAAAACACCTATGGAAAGATATACAACATAGATGTAGAAAAGACTGAAAAAATTATAGATGTACCTTATGGTGCGCTTATAGGAAATTTAATATATCTTACCGTAACTACAAGACCAGATTTCACATTTGCACTTTCATATCTAAGATCATTTGGATAGACCAAACGACAGTTATGGAAAGCTGGAAAAAGAGTAGTTTGTTATCTAAAGGAACCAAAGACAAAGGTTTAATTTTTAGAAAAACAAGAGATATTAATATATGTATATGGCTTTTCTGATGCAGATTAGCGTTGAGTACCACAGAATCGGAATACATAGCGGCTGCATCAGTAGCACAAGAACTTGTTAACTTAAAAGGTATATGTATACATTTAGGCTATAATGTAAATGTTGTATTACTTGTTGACAACAAAAGTGCTAATATTGATTTGCCATTGGGCAAAAAATTACGAAAATTGTAAAAGTTCAAAAAACATTTCCTTAAAGACTTGGTTGTAAAAAAGGTAATCACTATAAAGCAGTGGTGATGAAAACTTAGCTGATGTTATAACTAAAAGTCTGAGCAAAGAAAAAATCTATAATTGTATAAATAAGTTTATGTATTAACGTAATTTATTTATTTAACTTATATTTGTCATTTGTTAAATGTAAACATTAAGCCATTTTATCATTTAGGAGATACAGTAGAACCCGCTTAATACGATTCTGAGGGGACCCAGCAAAAAAAGCGTATTATACGGGAAATCGTATTAAACGTGAAAAAAAAAATAGTACAATTTCATGTAATTTGTTTATTTAGAATGGATAATTTGGTCTACATAATTGTAGTTTTGATATATTAGTGAGGTGTATAATTGCATAAATGAAATTTCTGAAAGTACCTATTCAACAGAAATATTTTTTTTTTACTTAAAGTAGTTATTTATTTTATTTCGACGAGGAGATTTGGACGCATTTGATATAACAAGATTTTCAATATAATTTAATTTATGGATCGCGTCTTCGCTATTGCCCATAGACGATACATAACGTCTTATATCTGCCACAAACGACAACGCCTGAGCATTTGACAGAATTGGAGGTGTTTCTTCCTGTTCATTAGCGTCGTCATCATCACTCAGGGCTGCGTTTTGGGTGAAACCTACGCTTTCAATCAGGTCCTCGACTGACTTCATAAGTTGCAACATTGTCGTCTATGGATGAATATCCTGGAAAATCCTGCAATACGGTGGGTTCTTCTTGTTCTAAAACAATAATACGCTCATCATTTCGGAACCCTGCTTTTTTTTAAACAATTTTGTATAGTTTCTGGCTTAATTTATACAAGTTCAAGCTTTTCCGTATACGGTACCAAGATAATATATACTCAACAAGGCATTCATGCCCCGTCGCTATTAACCGCTTAATACTGCTGCTAGCGTTACCTACTGCTAAATACAAAACTAATTTTAAACTCCCTTTAGAAAAATCGTGAGGAACGTGTTTACTCAAATGTTTCAATAATATATGTTTTCTTTTTTGGTATAACTACTACATCGGAACCCGTATCACTTAACCGATTTCCTGTGAATACAACAGGATGAAACGATTCGTTTGTTTTGTATCATACTTACGTTTCGTAATCAGCGATTTCAGAAACAGACCCGTGATGTTTATCAAAAACAAAGGTAAATCGAAGGAACTGTTTGAACACGTACCAAAAGGAATCGAGGAAATTGATGCGGAATACCTAGGGTTGCCAACGAATCGTTTGTTAAATACTAGGTTGTTTGCTTAGGATTTGTTTTCAGTGTTTTTAAATAATTGGTTAAGCTGGTCTGAAGGGCAAAAGACGAAATTGTTGATTTACAAGTTGTCGAAATATAAACTTACCATCCACTTTAAGTACCTACCAAATTATCTACTGCTAAATTATCTTACTGGCTTGATTATTACGAATTATCAGGGCTCGAAGAGTCATATGTTTAATGTTTTGTTTTATTTTAGCAGTTTTCGAGTGTTTTCAAATTTTAAGTAGCATGCTCGTGATAACTGAATTTACACTGGTAGCGAAATCATACTTTTTTCCTATCAAAAGTTATCACAGTTGCCAACCCTAGGAATAAAGAGAAAAGCGCCCTTTGAAGAGCTTGTTCGCAACAAAACTTTATTAAGCATTGTATTTTCGTTCGGCACCAGTTTTTAACTGGCAATTTAATTTGCAACATTTCCAGAAGTTTCCAATTTGAGTTATGATAACTTGTTCATTGAATACTAGCTTAATATTTTTTTTTTATATTTTGTTTATTATAAATCAATCAATATAATGTCACGAAACTATATTCAATTACTAATTGTGCAAGTATTTTTGGCTACACAAAGGTCAGCGGTCGTAAAGGCGGTATTAAAAGAAGGTAAACGCGAATTGGATTTCATAATCAGAATTTATTTTATTGGGGACCATTCCGTCCGTTGTATAAAGTATACAACGAACAACCTAGCTATAGAAAAAGTGTGTTCAGTATAATGGCGAAAAACATTTTGTTTCGGATGACAGTAGTTTCGGAGAATATATACAAATACACAACCTCAAAAACTCACGAACTTTTCCTTAATAAAATATCAGTAAACATAATTATAGATTCATTATTTCGACAGCAAATAAATGATGAGAATACTGTTAATGCCCTGAATGAAACATTTGTCACAATTACCTAACATTAAACACGTAAGAACGGAAAGGAAGAAATTGACATCGATTTCCTCGTAATTTATGTGAGTCATTCTTCTCTTTCGTACCTAAGTGGGACCTCTGAAGCCGTATAAAATAAATTAAGGTTAACGTAATCTCAGGATGAGCGCTTACAGAAATTTTATTTCAGATCGGTTGAGATGTTTTATTTTGTCACAATACAGTACAGTAATCGAGTTCAGGCGTTCATGATGTTAACTCCGAATTCAAGATGATTAAAATGATGTTTTTTTTTTAATAAGTTTACGAATCAAATTATTGTATTAAACATTTTTTTAATCATATTAAAGACAAAGAGCGTGGATTCTAGTCCCGCCTTAGCTACAGGCGATCACGGATGATTATTTCTTTGTTTTTGATCTCAGAAACGTTCGTTTTTTTAAGAAGTAGTTCGTTTAAGTTGTTGTATTTTGAGATAAAAACAAAGGGACCATATTAACCCTCAGGCACCTTGGTTTTTTTTAAACATACCGTTTCAATCCCGTTTCATGTCCCTATTTTTACGTCAGTAAAATAAAATGAATATTTTAATAATCTACAAACAACATAATTATTTGTGATTGTTATAATATATGATACGTCCATTTCTAATAGCACATTATTCTTACGTGAATGTGTCATTTTATTTATTAAAGAAATAAAGATGTCTAATCTGTAAAATAAAATGTTGTTAGGTAACTAATTAGGTAACAGTTTATGACAAAGTTAGATTATTTATGATAGATGCTTCTATAGATAGGTGTACAGAAATAAAGAATACATTTTGTTAACCGACTTGGTTTTATGTTACTCACTTCATTTTTATGGTTGAAAAACTACGTTAAGAGAATGGCATTTTTTGACATGTGATTTTTTTGATGGAGTGTAAGGTTTTTATCAAATTAGTTATATTTAGAATATCTGCCTATTCGTTTTACGAAAAAAACTAACTTCGATACGTGGAAGAAACTGAAACCGCGTTCGTAGACAAATCGAAATAATCATAGAACAATAGGTATACAATTCAATAGGTACAACAAATACTTTTTATTGCACACTTCAATAGTAAAACAAAAGCGGTACAAACACACAAAAGAAAAGAAGAGGTGAATGATGTGATACACAAGAACACAATGTTGTTCATATTTGTGTTATTTATTGCCTTTTTTGACGTGCAATACGATTGTCGGGGCTAAGGTGTATTTTTCGTAAACCGTTTGCTTTAGGAAAAAATGGGGCGGCTACTTGTATCATTTAGAATGGAGTATAAAGTCAGTAATATTTTAAAATAACATAGATTTTCTCAAGTAAACAGTAGAATAGTATATTATTTTTCCCCTCACTGTCTCGGAAAGCCGTCTTTTATCCTTTAAAACCAGTTACCAAAAACGCATTTTATCCACTAGTGGGGAAAGTAATTTGACCTTGGAGCGTGTTTAAGTAGCTTTTGAGACTTTTGACAGATAACAAAACATAAAACACTCATAATACATCTTTTTCACAGATGATGTATTTCTGTTGCCACTATAACAACAAATACTTTAAAACAGAATAAAATAAATATTTAAGAACATTTAAGGAATTGCTTGTTGACTTCAATCAGACGCTGGGTCTCAAAATGTATGGGAAAATTAAAACCCGACTCGCACTTGACCAAAATTTTACTTGATATTACTTAACGTTATTATTACTATTAATTACTGTTAAAAAAATATAAATATTATTATTTAAATTAAATAAAGTTGTTTTGCATGTTGCACTTTCCTCGCTATAGTGAGGTGAAAAGTTTTGTGTTACACAAGGGTGCAAATGTATTCTACTTCTCGTGTGTTGAAACACTCGCTACGCTCAGGATTCTAATTTAGAACCACTCGCTTCGCTCGTGGTTCATCTATAGAATCCTTTCGCTTGCTTGTGTTTCAATTCCACACTCGCGGGTAAAATACAACTTTGCACCCTTGTATAACAAATAACTAATAAACACTGCCATAGGTGACGTGAACGTAATAACTATATTTTAGGAAAACAACCGTTTTGATCAAAGTTAGCCCTCGATTTAACCATGCCTGGTGAACGAAAGTCACACTGTATGCCTGGTGGGTCTGACAAACCCGTAAATGTAAAAAAATTACACATGAATTATTTTTTAACGTGTTTTTGGATATTTTGTACATTATTTTTTCTACATTTAAATAAAAGTCTTAATTCCAGAAGCTCCGTAAGAAATTATTACATAAATAAAAAAAAACATATTTCCATCAACAAAAATAGACTCATGTATAAAAGCATAAAAAATAAACTTATACCTAAGATCAACTTCAGTCTTAGGTTTATTTAAGGTACTTACTGATATATCATTGTATCACATACTATCTATAAAATATATATGTATATAAAATATATACGGATAATGTAAATGTACTTACCGATAAAATGTTACGCCGTATGCCTGCCTGGTCGGGTTTCTCAGGGCCCGCGCGCATTTTACGCACGTCCAAATCGAGAGGGTGCTCGCGGCTGACTGCGAGAGCAGCGTCAAAATGTTGGGTAGTTCATGACGCGAAGCTACTCAGAGACGCGACGCGGTAAATTTAAAATTTCAAAAAATTACGACTGATTTTTAACAGCCCGGGTCTGTCAGACCCTACCAGACATGCCAAGGGTTAAAGTAATCATAGTCTACGGTTACCTACACTCCGTTACCGTATTTAACCTCAGGTGAATTGAGTTTACTTAAAACATGTTTCAAATTTGACTTTGGCGTATTATTTTATCTAAAGTGAATTAGGTCTACTTTAGTCAACTTTACTCACTCAAGTCAATTAGCTCGGGTGAATTTAGTCAAATACGGGATCTGATGTTCGTTTATCAACTTAGATTTAAAGATATCCGCCAGACTGCCAGACCAAAAGAAGTACAAATATTCGATCTAAACGTACCTAACTAATCATTCTCCTACCGCTTTTCCAACTATGTTATTGTGGAAAAGAATCAAAAAAAAAAAATAAAAAAAAAATATTGAACTGTTTATTTCAATAAAAAAGTAGGGGTTAAATTACAGTCTTAACTACTAATCTTAAATTTAAAAGATTTTTAGATTAAATTAACTACTTACATTATTAAATGACATTACTGATTTCAATTAAAAAAAAATACGTTAACATATGAAAATACATAATATTAGCGCATGGCGTCAGTGGCGTCATCTTCTGCTGACATTGTGTAAGATTAAATTCCACCTGGCCTGTGGTTTTTTTAAACTAAGTATCTGTATATAGCTTTATCTCTAGCTAAAGTTATTTCCGTCAACAAACTCCACCGACGTTTCAAAGGTATTTTTCCAGGGCAACACGTCTCCCAATAACTTCATCCATCGTTAGCTACAGAAAAAACACCCCGGCTTCAACGAACTGGCAAGATAAACACACAACTGCAGATCTAACGACCCAATCACGACGAAGTCATGGCAAATATTAAATATCTCAAGGGAATTTGTGTAGAGCGTGTGCGGAATTTTGGAATTGTAAGCTTGTTGTTTTTGATTTATGTTTAGTTACAGAATAGAATGATAAGGCCTTCGGCCGAAAACTGGAAAAGATACTTTTCTTAAGATCGAAGGCAAAAAAATATGCCTAGAGACAAAAATCCCATTCAGATATCTCATAGAATTACGAAGCTACAACCGTTTTACTATTGCTTGTTAGACAGAGAAAACGCAAACAGTGTGTGACGTCACATTACAGGATGCTGCCGGCGAGCCGCGTCGACGGCGGCGCCGACCACGATGCGGCGCGGCACGTTGCCGTCTTCTGTGATGTCACATTCTTTCAGCGTCGTCGTTTCATATGAAGTTGCGTTTTGCTAAAAAGGGACAGGACATAACCCTTCTTAAAACTTTGGACACTATAGCTTCGTGATTATTTAACCTTTTGCTTTGATTTTTCTCCATTTGACTACATTTTTAATCCTTTACTTCTACGCCCCTATTTGTTATGCGTGGATTAGTTAGGCTGTGTGGTGGGAGGCTCCGCTACTTGCGAACTACTTTCTATCAAATATTTTTTTGTAGGATCACAAATATCCATGTATATTAATCATGGGATTGACACATTAAAATATTCCATGGATTACTCATTCTGATGCATAACATAGAGAAAAAAAGCATCGAAACATTTAACGTAGATATATTTCATAGATCGACTATTCAGACATAATATTTAACTAGCATATATAAGCATGTACACAAGTACCTATGCAAATCCATAAAGGTAAAGGAGTGTTTTGTAAACAAAAGCCCTCTACAAAAGATCCAAAAAATGTAAGCACAATTGTGTGCATGCACGTAGGGGGACGGGGTAACGAGCCAATCAAAAAGAAGAAAAGGAAGTGATGACAAATACGACAATGTCATGAGAGTTTTAGTGCAGGCGGGGGACTTCGGCTCGTAAAAATTGGTTGGAGTTTAACACGACCATTGTCACCTTTTTTAAGTATTACATGTATGTGTGATGTCTGTGGTATCGTAGCTCTAAATGAGTGCAGTAAATCGGAATAAAAATATGGGATTACCAAAAATAAATACATTATCATATCAGCCAAAAGACGTCCACTGCTGGACTTTATATAACATAGTACTTAAGGCGCCGTAGGTTCATGGTCTTCTCTCCCTCTCACTGAGCATAGGCGTGAGCGAGATGGAAGTGCGTGCTCGGAAGCGCGGATATCTTGTTTTTTAATTTTAATTTTTTGGCCGTTTAAATAAATAAAGATGTATTCACTGATTTCCCTCGAACATGATATTGCCGATTTTTAGAAGCAATTTAAATACTTATAGCTTCTGTGCATAATTTGTTACGAATATTTTAAGTGTATTTTTGTGTATTTTAGACCTATGTTCGTGATTTTTTTCTATGGAGCAACATTTGCTTAATCATGTTTCGAATCACTGATCTCGCTGCAAAAAAGCCTCAAGATTACTATTCGTATTTTTTTGAAACCATATTATTATTATAAACAGACGCATTATATTGTTTCAAAAACTCTGTTCGCTTCTTCGCTGAACCTAGGGCGCCTTAATGATCAAAGCCATACTACTTGGTATCATTAAATTAAGCGGTCAGACTGCTTTGGGCTAGTATCGATGAACGCAGTTTCCCTTCTAAGAGGTTCAATTGACGACGAACCTCAATAGTGAGACACTGATAGGAGAGATAGTGAAAGAGAGAAACGTTAATTATGATAGCCTATTTAATGTGACAAAGTAATAAAAAACGTCGACGCCCAATCTCAATCTTTCTTAATACTTAACAAAGCACGGACAGATTTATTAGCCCAAAGAATGCCATTACTCATAAACAGAATTAAGATCTCATGCCGTGTGACGTGCGTCGCCGACCTGAGTTATTTATGACGTCATAATATGCACGAAAACAGATACATTATCTCCCCGGCTCCCCCTCACAAACGAATAATAATGTGAGTACGTAGAATGATGTTTTTATAACTCGCGTGCCTGCAAGGAATTTAGAGATAATTTTGCGGGCGAGTGAGAATTGGATTAGCTGAGGATTGGAATATTGAGTAGGTGTATAAATAATAGTTTTACATTTGATGAAAAAGCATTAAGTGAATATCAGTATATTGATGTATAGGTAAGTAAAACGTCTCAGTACTCGACTCTGGCCTAATGCTTGACAACTTCAATCTTAATTCCAGGTTATAAAGGTGAACAACCTATTACTAGAAGTCAAATACTAGATGTCAAACATTGGGACCTTTACTTGACAGTAATAAGTACATCTCGGTATGCCTATACTACACTCAGAGGCAATGAAAACGGGTCACTTCCCATGGATTACTTTACAAAGTGACCCGTTTTCATTGCCTCTGAGTGAAATTCCCAATGTGAACTATGAAGGTACGCTACCTCAGAGGCAATGAAAACGGGTCACTTTGTAAAGTAATCCACGGGAAGTGACCCGTTTTCATTGCCTCTGAGTGTATATCATTTTCACCTTTCAGATTTTTATAAAGTCTTCGCGTCCAAAATTGAAACATCTATCCAAAATCGCATATAATTGGTTATTTAGGATTTCAAACAGTTATGTTAACTCAGATTTACTGATATACTGACGGAGATAAATTGTTCCTGAAAGTATGCCAAAATGCTGGCTGTTTGTAAAATATTGAAATCGTTTATCCGCTTTTTAGGTTAGAAAAAGGGAAATAATATGAATACAGCCGGATTTTGCTGAGGCGTTTTATCGCTTCGTACGCAAACATGCGGCTTACATGCCTGCGCCTCCAACACAACTCGTAAAAAACCCCAAAATATGAAAGGTAAAGTGCGCAAAAAAATCACCATAACCGAAATAGCTTGTAAGAAAACAATTGAAGACTAAACCAGGGTATTAGGGGATATGTTAAAACCCGTAAGGTTCTGAGTCTTCTCGAAACAAATTCAGTCGGATAAGAGGACTTACGATGAATATATGTAGGAGATCTGTAACCGGTTAGCCGTTGTCGGAATAAGGAGCGGACTGGGATGGTGCAAGTTAAGAGAAACGCAAGGTATAAACTATGTGAATAAAGTCACTGAAAACCTTAGAAACTTCAAAAGATGTTTTCTCACGCTACGAACGGTGTACTGCCATCTGGCCGAAATACTTTTCGCCTAATTTCACTTCCCAACCAACTGATTGCAACATTTTTAGTTGGCAAACCAATGCTTGGCATAATGTTACTTAGCATACTTTTTCTTTGATCACAATCATATTTTTTAGATATTCATTTTACCAAGAATCATTTCGGAAAATAGTTAATAGGCAAATGTTTTATTTGAGCTTACTATTTATTGTCAAATAACCTTTGACCAAATTTTAACTTCGCATAATTTATATTTGACAAATAATACTAGTAGTTTTTTAATCAGAATTTATTGACACAACTTTACATTCGGTAAAGGTTTAATGTAGTTTACTACTTCTTGATTTTTTAATGTATAATTTAAGTTATAAGTAAGATCGGTTGGAAAAAAATTCAAATGGAAATGGAAATGGATTGGAAATTTCTATATATTCATAATGTTATTCAACATAAGGATCTCTGTTACTACTATCTATGTTTATAAACTTTTATATCATAGTGGTTTTTAGCAATATAGTTTAATATCACATTTATTTGTATACATACTAGTAGTTATTGCTAAATTTTGTATTAATAAACTTCTCTCTAACTACTAATACCAAGATAGTGGTGAATAAGTTCAAGTAGCAGTAGGGAACAGGGACTTAGTGGCAAAACCGACTCGGATCGCGGATAGGTTAGAAGACGGAAGCGGGAGCTTCGCTCCCGCTTTCGTCTACGAGGTTATTTTTTTTTATAAAAGAGCTGAAAAACTTGTTTGCAAAAAAATATTACTTAACTAGTTATATTCTTAGTTATGATTTATGATATTAGGACTAAAAAAATTATGATATAGTACCTTAGGTCCATTATGAAGTAAACTGTTATGAAAACCCAAATTATGAGTTCAAGTCTGTTCTTAGTAATGACATTATGAAGAAACATTTTATGAAAACTGTCCGTTATGAGTTCCGATAATAGTTACAGAAGTGTAGGAACATAAAAGGTAGGAAGTAAAAAATTATGAAGAGTGATGATTATGATTACAAAGCGGTATTACAAGAAAAAATCGACACATCAAGTTTATATGTTTTTATGGACCCGTTTATTTTAAACCGCTATCACAAAAGAGGTATTTTTATCAATGTAATAATATTAACTACATGGTTGGTTAGTAATATGTATCACAATAATATGGAAAAAATATACATGCCAATCAAAACATTCGACATAACAAATAAAGTCTTTTTAAAACATGACCAACTAAATATTTTGCCAACTAACATTTTGCTAAAACAATCATTTGGGACATGTTATATATACGAACCATTGGTATGCTACCTAAAAGTTTGCCAAATGAAACTATGGGATAAGTTGTTTGGGAAGTCAATAATTGCCACATAATTTTCGGCCACATATTAGTAAACCGCTACGAACACATTAATTCGGTGAAAAATTGCAAATGGTTAAATCGGCTATTTCTTATTGTTATTCGGTCCCGTTAGCCAGAAGACAAAATTACAGTCTCTTAGAAAAATTGTAACAACACGGACTTCTAACATGCCTAGAAGATGGTTCGTACAAAAAGGGGTCGAACTTTTAAACATATCGTAACCCAGTATCCCATAATCGTAGTTTTAAAAAGTGACTCAGGAGACGTAACCCATGTCAACTAGTGACGGAAAATTGTTGATCCACCCAAACAACGCGAATGTATATGAATTTGTTTTCAGAAATAAACACGTTAACAATATAAATTATGTTTTTATTATTAATAAGTAATTGATATTGTGAACCAGCCTAGTGGACAACGTTCTGTTGGCCGTCTACTGGAATGACAAAAACCTGTAGGGTTATTGTGTAACTTTTCGAACGTGCATTAAGAATAATCAAATCAATAGTTGGTAATATTTTAAATCCTCCCTACAATCAGTATGAAATTCCATTTCTTGTTGATGCTGAATACCGTTGGAAAGATGTTTGTCCAAATAGGTCTCTATCAAAAATACCACATTCGTAGAGGCAATGTGAGGGACCTCTCTGTTAGCTGGTACCTTTATAAAACGCTCTGCGGATCGCGCCCGTCTTTTTGCCGCTGCTCGATGGAAATCCAGCGGTTAGCTCCAGGCACTCCCTTCACAGGCCTTAGACACAATTTTAGATACTAAATAAAACTTTTAGGGTTTGCGTGACGTTGCGTCTCGCTGTGTCGTCCCACATCGGTGCCACTGCACCTGCACCTGCACCGTCGACAAATTTAGACAACATAGCTTCTCAGCAACCCCGATCTGGGCCAAGTTTTCTATTAAGAATATTATTGCTATTTCTTTTATTTTTTCTTCTTAATGTTTAGTTGTTTTAGTTCTAAATGTTATCTGTACATTTTTATTTTTATTATAGTTAATACAATTTATTCGTACAAAAATTACATGAATATCTACCTTACGTACGTCCAGGTCATCAGTCCAGCTTGTCTAGCCTACCCGCGCCGCGCCTTCCGGTACGTGGTCGCCACTCGAGAACCTTGGTGGGTAAAGGTCGCGGGAGTCCGCTGGATGCGGGTGGCGCAAAACCTTTGGGCGAGGCCTATGTCCAGCACTAGAGGTCTTTCGGCTGATATGATGATAATGATGAACGTACGTACGAGGCGTTACGTTCTAGCCTATATGAGTGTCTTGATGTTGGTCAAAGGCCTCTACCCTTACTTGCAACATCTCCAATTGCTAAGGAATAGGTTTGAATCATCCTGCTATTTGAATCGTTCCTGTGGCATTCACTTGGTGGCTATACTTGCCTACTTATCCGGATGCATAATTTCGTATAGCTGACCCAGTCCCATTTGATTATTATAACGATGTAGTCGATAAAATTTTCGATTTTGAGAAAATTGTACTTACTTAACATTAACACTGGTATTTTTTGATATTTTTTTTTCTCATTTATTTTCATTTATTGATACAATATCAAATAGCTTGGCTGATTTGAACTTTAAATTCGCTACTGCTTCCTTAACAATTCTAATATCCTACTAATATTATAAATGCGAAAGTTTGGATTTTTGTATGTTTGGATGTTTAGATGTTTGGATTTGTATGTAATTTTTTTTTCATTTATTTTCATTTATTGATACAATATCAAATAGCTTGGCTGATTTGAACTTTAAATTCGCTACTGCTTCCTTAACAATTCTAATATCCTACTAATATTATAAATGCGAAAGTTTGGATTTTTGTATGTTTGGATGTTTAGATGTTTGGATTTGTATGAAATTTAGCACGAAGATATTTTATAGCCTGGATTAAAATAAAGTATAGTTTTTATCCCGTGTCCACGCGGACTAAGTCGCGGGCGGAAGCAAGTAAGTGATATATTAATAGTTCCTTCGAGAAAAGGAATAAAATACCACTAATACATCCCTGCTCACTTTATTGGAATACTATATAATGTTATGACAACTTTTCGTGTGCGAGCAGAGAGCAAAGCATACGAAGCTAACAGCAAGTGAACGGGACAAAAGACGGACACATTGGCCTCATCATATAGTCACCCCGCTACTCTCTCATGCCTTCCATAAGCCTCGAGGTCTGAAATTCAAATATTGCGCCGTCCGGTTTGGCTCCGTCCTCAATTTGGCTTTGATATGCACGTCGGGCAATTTTAAGTGGTCGACTCTCTGCTTTCGAATTAGCGATGTAGAGTGCTTATTTTTATGCCTTTTTTGGTGTAACATTGCGGTCGGTAAAGGGGTTGAATTAGTATTTGTTGGAGTTTATTTTGTTCTTATAGTTAAAATAGCTTACATAATAATTTTAAAGATCGGATCGTTGTGCGTTCTTGGCATAAGTATTTTAATTTTAATAGTTCGATGAACTTTCTTCCCATAGTTTTCCAATTTTCATATTGTTGATTTTATAGACTTGTACATATATTATGTGGTTAGCTTCCAAGATTATGCTCTTTCTTTATCTAGTTATTATATAAATTTCGATCATAGTGGAAAATTTAAAAATTATTCGCCACGAGCGGGATTTGATTGAACCCACAACCTTTGGAATCCGTCCATCCGCTATGATCGAAATTTGGAATTTCGTTAGCGGACTTTTTTGCCTAATAAACATTTACTGTTAGTTATTATATGTTATGTATAATTATTTAGCCAGTAGATAAGCTATTGCACTGCGAGTAAATTTAAGTTAGAGGGTGTTTTCTTTTGCCTGATACTTATTTATCGATCTAATTAGATATGTCTTTTGCCCTTTACGCAACCACACCGAAAACTTACGCCAGTTACACCCTTATAAAACTTTATTGAAATTCTCGTAGTAGATATATTCATTAAACAATAATATATCTGCAATTCCAAAAGATAATCACCGCAATTACAACTCTGGCAATGTGATCATAACTTGTTTATAAAAATCAACCGCCAACCGGCTCTCATCATAAATTCCCCGCCGACTTCCGAATTCAATTAAGCAGGTCAGGATTCAATAACTCCTCAAATCACGCCATCAAACTCAGCCGTAAAACGTCACGCGGCCGGCCCATCTAACACGAAACTTTCCCCCACAAATGTGTTTTTCTTGTACCCACTTTGATATTTCACCTATTTTACATTCTAGAAAGGTTGGCTGTAAAACCCGAGTTAAGGGTTACAGGATCGCGGATTCCGTGCTTCTGATATATGCGATGCGTGCGAGTGATTGTAGTTTCAATAAATGTTGAGCATTAAATCTTCGGAAAAAGTTTTCCTTCACTCACGGTTGGATTTTCACGATTACTACCAAAATCGTAAAATAGTTATTTACGATACAAGTGCCGAAAATAGGAAATTCGCAACGAGTGGTGATAAATTAAAACACGACCGAAGGGAGTGTTTTAAATCGACACGAGCTGCGAATTACCTATTCGCACGTGTATCGTACAACGTTTTACTGTACATATAGCTCTTTAAAATTTCGACATATGCACGGAAAGTGCTCTTTTCCGCACTAGTGCGGGAAAGTAGCACCGTATGTACTGTAAAAGGAATATTATTCCTAAAGGTTTTACTAATTACTTATTTTAATTTATGTTCGTGTGGTCATCTTTTTTGGCGTTGAAAAAAATCTCATCAGTGTTTTTACGTGCAGTACACATGAAGTTCGCTATCAAAGCAATTCAGTTCAAATTACAACGGAAGTACCTAAGTTAAATTAATCATTAAATACCGAAATAGCAACGGTAATGGAAATGGCACTTAAAATCTAATGTCTTATTCAGTTTCTAAAGCTTCTAATCTGACATGAGACAAGTAGTCCGTAATACTATGAGAAGTTCGCTGGAAGGAGGCAAGCCTATAAAATAAACTTTTTTTAAATTCATTACTTTCAACGTCATGCGCCTTTTATTTTGAGTCAAATCAAGAATAGGGTAATAAGGTAAGGGAATACCTAAGATTTTTTTACGATGCCATTCGAGCCAGTTTTTGGAGAGAAACAAATGTTTGTATGGGAACAACTACAATAAAAGAACATACTCGTAACGTAAATACCTCGACACGACCTCGCTGGCCGCAGCCGAAACGCTTCATACTAATTGACATAAAAATATGACAACACAATCTCTTATTTTGTACTAATCGTTGTATGGAAAATCAAGTTGCTGTGGACGTGACATACTGCGTTTTGTCCATGGTTGTCGTACAATTTTGTTTCTATAAAAGTGTATTGATTCTATTGGTAGGTATTGGTTTTAAATTAACTCTTGGAAAATAAAAAACAATGCATTTTTTTCTAACCTTTCAAAGTTCAACATCATATTTATGTACTTATTTAATAAAAAAAAAAATTATTTCAATAATTTGATGGTTTACTATCCATATAGCAACACTACGTTATCAATTTTAACATGAGTCGACCCTATTGCATATTCGAAAAAAGTAAATTCATTGTAATTTTTCCGTTACAAAAACGTTGTTAGAGTTGTTTATATAATAGTTTTATATATTGAGGTGTGCAATAGAGGGAATAGTAAGTACTGTATTGTACTTATTGCTTTGCAAAAACTTATATTAGCGCGTCGAAAAATGGCTACTTATAAAAAACAATAGATATTCAACACTTCTTGAGTAGACCACGTAATAGTCAAGCGTCAATTCTAAATGAGATCACCTTCGATTTTCAAAAGTATTTATTTATTATTTGACGGTTCACCAACAGTTAACTCATTGATTACAAATAGCTTATAGCAAAGCGTCTTATGCTTTATGTATAACTACTTACAGATAAACAAAAATGGGTATGGCTTAATAATCTAAGATTTACTGTTTACTTTTTAAGCATATTCTATTGACCAGGAATATGTAGGTACGCATGGATATTTTGGTCACGTCTTCCGAATAGTTAGAAGTATATTTATATGATTTTTGACCTAGCCAGTAGCCATTCTCGTAAAGATGCGTGAAGCGAACTAATTGGAGAGAACTTCGGGTAAACAACGGATGAACTAACTTAGTCATTGTTTAGGGGTTCATCCCCTTTGATTATGTTGGGCACGTCTTAGGCTTAAACTCGAATTGTTTTTTCTATTTTACAAAACTTATTTCAACTTTCATGCTTGCGAATCTATCTAAAATGTTAGAGCAAACAAACCTACACGTCAAAAAATTAAGAGTACAGAAATATAAACATCTTTAAATAAAAGTTACTAAATTGAGCATCGGTTTGCGTGTGGGAGAGCGAAATTGATATTCAGAGACATAAATCAAATTAATTAATTAACATATTTAATTTTTTGGTTACATATCTTGTATCTCTTACAATAGGGAAATTATAGCCTCTCAATGAACGTGGTACCTACTAATTATATGGGAGCGTAACTTAATATTTTGAAAACTTCTAGTTTCATGGTTTCATTAATGTTATTATAATATTATTATTTTACATAGGTGTAACGCGATGTATATAATTTTAATATCATAATATTTTTTGTTTTGTTAATTTAATTATGTGTACAAAGCGAGTTGTGTACAAAGAGTTTAAAGTGGTATAATATATAATAAACTCGACATTCATTAAAAATGTAGTAATAAAGATAATAGTGAGTAATAGGGTGTAGTGACGCTACTGAATTTTACCTCTTAGTTCGTTTTCAAATCTGGTTTTAAAAATAAATTCCTTTTCAAAGAAATAATATAATAAATGAATGCAGTCAAAATCTCTTTTCTACTGTAGCCGAGAAAACGCTAAATTCCCATTCCAACTGAATATTAACGTTTTATATTTTCGCCAATCTAATATTCCAAATTTAAATATCGCATCGCCTTAACGCGGTAGCGCAGGTCCGGATTTGAATTACAAAGTCAACCCGCCTTTTCGCCGCGCTACCTTTGACGTTACCGCTATCGCTTGCGAAATGCGAAATATGAGGTTACTACACTAAAGTGGTTACCGCCTACTGCGCTTTGTAAGTCCGGCCCTGGTTATAATATTGTGACTAGCACGTGAGGTTTGGCGTAAATATGTGTAATATTTTTCATTGCATTGCATAACATTGGATGTTGGCTTCGTGTCGTGGTTTTTGTTCGCGTATCGTCGTTTTTTGCGACGATATAATTCGATGCTGGAAACACATTTTTTTCCGTTCTACAATTTGTGGCACAGGATCACGGCGTTCAGCCATGAAAATTAAAGTTTGATTTCTTGGAGTTTTCGTAATTTATTTCATTGCATGTTTGAGAAAGGCACTACACATACCTCGGCGTGAAAAGGGGTTGCCGGCCTCATAACTATCCGACCTCGCTACGCTCGACAGTCTATATGTACTCGGCCGGCAACCCCTTACTTCCCGGTCTCTGTAGTAATGTACGGTCGAGGAAATTGAATGTTTGGCACATGTCAACTCTATTAGAATGACGTTAAGGTCCAAAAGTGCTAAACATTCAATTTCCTCGACTGTACTATTGTTGGGTGACAGCTTTTTTTTTGGGTTCCGTACCTCAAAAGGAAAAAACGAAACCCTTATCCTTTATCTCGGGAACGCGTGGAGGTATCGAGTTGAAATTAAAACTTTACATTCAAGTCTAGTACCTGGAAGGTGTGAAAAAATCAAACTTCTAAGTTAACGTAAAAAAAGATAGGTACAGTCGTTTATGCCGCAAAAATCGTAAATTACGACACTCTCAAGGTAATCAACATTTACAGAGTACTTACATTCCATTGACCTAAAACTATGAAATCTGGCAAGTAATATTCTCTTATACTACAAGTACAGGGGAAAATCTGAAACGATACATTTGTGATTAAGTACGGAACCCTCTGGGTGAGTGCGACTCGCACTTGTCCGGTTTTTTTAGTCTGTGCATTCCAGCAGTTCCGACTTTAGCTAGTAGTCATAAGTGTCCATGGATATACCTGATGAAATTCTGACCCGATGTAAATCAGAAAGCAACAATACTTATTAATTGGGTTATAATATCACAGTAACGAAAATTGAAAATTAATTTGTTATGCACACATATCCTTAAAACATTGTTAGAGGGAACTGGTTGAAAAATTCGTTGAGCGAGCGGAACGTTCTAACAAATAGCTCAGTTGGTTGAGAGGGATCCGGCTCGAAGCGGTACATTTAAATAGTATTTTTCACAATCGTGTTATAATAGAGAGCTTTTTATTCGAGTACCGTGTTTAGGCCACAAAGCTTGCTGAGTGGCCTTAGTAAGGTACGAGATTAAAACGCTTGATTATGACACTATTGTGAACAATACTTTTTGTACGAGTTCATTAAAATTAATAATTTAAGTATATAAGAAAACTAAATATCGTAAGTACTATATTGTCTAGTTCTACTATTGTAAAGGCTCTTTGACTTTTCAGGTAGCAAGGTAAGTTGGCTTTCTCTGCCATATTAATTATTTCTTGAGGAGTTAAAGATGTTTCGTCACTGTCACTACTCATTTTCTTAGTTTTTATTTTAACTTTTTAAGTTTAGCTTTGAAAACACATCACACCACAGGCGTTTGTAATGTTGCAGTACTGTGCTGTGATTGTCAAAATACTAGCCAATCACAAAGCGTAGTTTTTTTTTAAATTATTTTATGATTGGCAATTTTGTATCGGATCGAGTCTCCTTAAACAAGGCCACATATTATTGAAATACAAAGTTCTATTTTCAATTTTTTTTCGGTTGTCTAGAGCGTATCGAAAAAGTTATTTCGGTTGTATCGTAAGTAACATAGACTATTAAACGATGAAAAGAGTGACGTTGCAGTATTCTCTATGAAATCGTAATACACAAATTTTAATCGACGAGACAAAAAATAATCTTTTTCATTTGTATTAACCGGTGCACATTTTACTATATTTTTGCTACAACCAGTTAATTGCATTTGGCAGCCCACTTGATGGCATCACGGTGACGCAATAAAACGTTTCCCCTGACGCGTTTTGGCCCACATTCGAAAACAATTAGTCCGCTGTCAATTACTATGCGGGCGTATGCTGTGACAAAAAAACAGAGACCCCTTTTCAAGTAGGTACAGTCGACTTCAAAGAGATGTGTAAATGTATCGCCTTATTACAATGGGATAAAGTGCAAAAGTGTAAACATATCGGGACGTCGACTGTACAACGTAATAACTTGACACAGGTTCTTTATGTAAGGTTCAATAGAATTTGATACGGCACGGCACACATCATTTTTGTAGTATTTCGTTACCAATTTGAGGAACGTTTTTTTAACATGATAGCATTAACATATTTAATCGTATTTTTTGCAGACATTTGAGTGGCTAAGTAATGCTCCCTAAAGAGGCGAAATCAAATGACGTTGGGGGAGGTTTATGTTCAGCAGTGGACTTCAAATGAAAATGATGATGATGAATTCAAAAACTTAAATAACGCGATGTCACTGAAAGAGCAATTGCATTATCAAAATTTAAAATCTGATAAAAACTAATACATTTTATACCTCTCAGAAAATTCACTTTCACTCGAGCACTCAATCACCGCCACCCTCGTGTTATGTAAATAAACTTATTTACGAACATATTTACGCGGATTTGGAATTTGCATTTTTAAAGTGGACGTTTTCGAGATAGATTCGGTTATTTCCAAGGACGGTGTGACAATTTCTCTGAGCTGTCCATTTGTTAGATTGAATAGACGGTAATTTTCGCTGAATGGTATTTTCTATAGATATATTGCACTGAATCGAAGTTGAAAGGAATATGGTTGGACCATAGATGTAAAGATGTGGGAAAAGTGGATTTATCACTATTACACATTCAGTGCCAAATATTTCGTAGCGCTACGGTCATAGCCGATGAGGGATCACCATCCGCTCGGTGCACTCCTTGCATTTCATTAAATTGTCATAAGGGCCTCTACGTGTTGGTCAGTTGGTACTTTGTAGGTACCTAGCTCCATGCACGCCTTCCAAAGGTCCTGGACATCATTGTCCCGTAAGCGGGAAAGACATAAAAATAGTAAAATAAAATTCGTTTATTTAAAAGAAAAACAGAACACAATATAAGTTAGCCAATGGACCCACACTAGGTAAGTGTGTGTGCGCGCGACCAATTAATAAATAAATGCTAGACAACCCATTCATATATTCAAATGAAATCCATACACAATATTAGACAGAAAGGAACGTTAAATAAGAATGACATAGACATCAAAGTGGAGATGTCGCCTTGTGTCAAATATCACGAACGGAATACTGGCCCTGGCCCCTATTTAACATTAATAACATATTATAACACTATCAGTAAAAATAATTGTATAACTATAAGAAATTCCTTTTTTCTTCCATTTCGTTTTTCTACCTGTTTAGTCCTACGATAATAACTGATTATTTTAGGTTTAACGGATGATTTCCACAGTTTGCTTTTGTTATAAACAATAAAACTGGCTAACTGGCTGTGACAAACGGACATCCTCCGACTGATCGCATAAGTGTTCCGTTGGACCAATTTTGGTACGGAGCACTAAAAAAGCAGTTTCTTGTCATTTGGATCTGACATTCTCCGAACATTTCTAGGTTAACATGGAAAGATGGTCGCTAGGTTGTAGGTAATTTATTTGCCCAGAAATTAAGGTTAAATAAAATTGACAATGTAACGTCAGGTGAAAGTTGCCAAGTAGGTAGCTTAGAGTTGCTTAGTCAATAACGGCCTAGAGGGGTAGTCAAGTTAGTATACAGTGGATTTCGCTAATAATGATGATGAAGGGAAAGGTGGCGCAAAGGGAGGGGCGGCGCAGTACCAGTCACTATGGCACTCTTTGGGGGAGGCATAGGCCTCCCCCAAAGAGTGCCATAGTGGACATAGGGACATAGGTCCAGCAGTGGACGTCTTTCGGCTGATATGATGATGATGATGATGAATGGACCACTAGGATATAAGCCGTTATATGCAAAAATCGTCAGAAGCATCCAGGTAGAATGATGAGCCTTTTCTTGTGCAAAGCAACTCATAGGTACCAAATACTCATACAGTTACCTCACAGAAAAACGCTCACCATTCTTGCTTACTTTGTTAACTTTGTGAACCCACTCGGGTCGTTTTGTTATAAGTGGTTCCTTAAAAGAAGTCGCTACATCCAAAATTGGCGCTTCTTCCGGAGTCACTATATAGGTATAGCCATATGAAATTTCATACAAATTATGTTTTTAATTCATGGGACTTTGATATAACGTCAGTACATCCGAAAAGTCGGTACAACCCAGGTGATATAAATTAAATCCACTGTATTTTGAATCTATAAATGTTACCTGTTATATCCATAATTAATTAACTAAAAAAGAAATTATTGATCTATATCTTTAAAAAAAAACTAGAAATCACACTGATAATTTTATTCGAAGGCAAAAAAAATGCGTAAACAGCATTTTATTCACTTAGCAAGAATGGGCCCTTAATAATATGAATGCTCTCCTATAAAAGTGCTACTCAACAACTACGAAATTGGTAAAACATTTCTTAAAAAGATCCGGTTCATTCGTCATTCGGTTTTATATGATCCGGATGATTTATACCGTCGATTGCGATCGTCCCGCCCGCCGGTCCGGATAATCGATATCACGCTGCACCTTTATTACAACTCTAGTCTAGGGCTGCACCCGGATATTCGACAGTAAAATGATTTTTTATTAACTAAAAACTGAAGAAAATTAATCGAAAATAAGTCTATCAAAAAAAAAACATTTTTGGTACAAGCTTTTATTTCCAACTGCACTTTTCTGTACACCGTAATCAACTACTCATTATGACGATTCTAGCCCAAACTCAACGGGATTACGTCGGTTAAGAACTGAATTCCCATGGCCACCTTCTGTCTCCATCATCAGACCATACACCATAGTATTGAATTGTCATCCAAACTATACTTAAAATAACAAAAATGTCAGTTCAATCGGTTCAGGTTAACTTGTTAAAAATTCAGTTCCAAGATTTGTCCCACACTAACAAACAAACGAACAGGTCAAGTTAAATAAGAGCTTGTAATAAACTCGTAGTCTGTGGTTTCACCATTTAAGATAAATACAAGTAAACGGTTGAACCAATATTAATAATTTTATTATTTTCCTTTTTAATTATTTAGTGGAGCAATCTTACACTTTAACTAATTATGTGATTATTTTAAATTACTTAAAATGAATGCAATAATAATTCATCATTCGTATGCTTTTTCTCACCCTTGGCAATTTAAACGAGGTCGATGCAGTGTAACATATTATATTCATATCTATTTAGTCTACTGTAAAATAAAAAAATAACTCATTTCATTCCAAAGCATATTTACTTGTTCGCATAAACAGCAACAAAACAGGCAATTTATTTACTTATTTATTTATTAAGAAAAAGCAACACTCGTTACGCTGGCGTTGTTAACTATTTTAATCTAAACGTATCGAGTCAAACGGTCCAATCACTCACCGTCTCCACGCCTGTCTGCGGTTAACCGGTTATCCGTCCAGAAATCCGGTTACAAGCGGCCATAACCGGATGCGGCACCCCTAGCCATCCGTGACTATTGCCCCCAATGCAACTTTGCGTGATATGAATTTCTGACAAGTTCCTTTCAATATTTTTTTAATTTTGCTTTTACAGTGTAACGGATCCTGAATTTATCGGCGTCGCGAGTCAATTGTGTGAGGTATTTACGTCGGATAATGGGCGCCAGAGCGCTTTGAATGCTTTCATTTATATCTTTTGTTTTTGTGGTTTGAGCTGTCATGTTTTCGATAATTTGGTTGTTATTTTTACGGCGAGATAAAATCTTACGGCCCACCTGTCACCATAGTCTATAGCAGCTTGGAACTGCAGAGGATTCCAATGTACGCTGCAGAATCTTTATTGGTTTAAGCATATAATATCTTGCGGCCTTTTGTGTGTTTTGTGTTATGCCGGCTGTACACATTGGGCCAATGTTGGCGCGTGAGCAGGATGCAGCTATGTAAACGTATGAGATCGAATTATAGCCCTTTCCCTCTAACGCACAGATGCATCCTGCTCACACGCCAACGTTGGCCCAATGTGTACAGTCGCCAATATACGCGGCCAGAGCCGCGCGGGCAGTAGAACATAAAATTCGAAACCAGGACTACCGGCTTCGTATTGAGGGCCACCAACAAGCCTCAATGGGTCACTGGTGACCAAAGCTCGGATTTTTCACGGCAAAACAAAACACTATCGTAATCTAGCCAGTGGTAGAAACATTATTTTGTCGATATCGATAATTGTGTAGTAGAAGAAAAAACGTCACCAAATTAAATAAATATTTAATAAAAAAATTACGCGAAGTTTTTATGAAATTATATATATTAGAAACAGATGCAATTTCTTCTTTGTAATCCACGTCAGCACAAACAGCAGCACATGGCATTTTATTTGTAGTAGACAATCATCAGTTTTTCAACATTCTCTGGAAGTAAACAGTACTAAACGTACGTTCAACTTCACTTGACGTCAAGGAAGTAAATGTATAATTTATATTTTTGTCTATTATTTTCAATGGTGTCTCAAATACCGTATGGCGTTTTCGAAAGAAAAATGAACGTCGGGTTTTATTAAAAAATATAAAAAGGTTGTTTTGCACACTGTAAATTGTCAATAATGTAAAAATATATCGACATGTTATTTTTCTACCTATGTATATACCTAATAATACTCGATATTGATAAAATAATGTTTCTATCACTGGCTAGATTACGATAGTGTTTTGTTTTGCCGTGAAAAATCCGGGCTCTGCTGGTGACCGACTATCATCAAAACACATCCTCCTAAATCAGACAATTCCAGACTATTCAAATTCCTGTTACTTAATCCTGTTCCTATGACACTGACGCCATAATCATTTGTATTGGAAATGACCGATGCAATTCCAAATGAAAGGAGGGCTGACCGGAATAATTTCACTGCACTGGAATAGCCTGCGGTTTTCTATACGAGGCTGAAACAGAGGAGCAATATGAGAGTTAAGTTCTGCATTTCAATTTCGAGAGAAAGTCATCTGTCATGCAGCACAGATAATTACTTTTTATTCCTGTAAAAATACAAAACTAATTTTAATTTAAATATTCTTAAAATAGTAATCTATTATATTATTGTTTTTTATTAGACTAAATTACTGGATTTACAATGTCAAAATGAATAGGTTCATCAAGAGTAAATGACATATTTTTTTTATATAAAAAACATGGTATCTACGAAAATCATACAATATTTTTTATACAATTTTAAATTGTGTAATTTTTGCCGTGTCTCTAAACCAAATAGGTGTCAATTCCACACACATCCCATTTTAATATTTCCTTCTGTTACATCTTATTATAAGTATCTCTGTGGGTACATATAATCTGATCTCAATTTTTTTGAGAATACCCATGCAATATCATGGTTAACAGTGCATTTCCTAGGTATATTATATTCGTTCTCAGTGGCGTGGTTGACTCCAAGTTAACATAAGTATACTGAAAATTAACTGGAAGAAAAAAATAGTTTGCATAAATCATTAAACTGAAATCCATTACTTGACGTATATAATCTGCTAACTACCCTCGTCGCATCAATCACTCGAATTTACACCATAAGCCGACGGATCAACGTCGAATTTAGCTTATCAGAGCACGTCAATCAGTATTACAAAGAAGAATCACCGACTTTGCGTCTCGCACGCAGTGACAGACAGATTGCCTTCCGACAAATGTTTTGTTGGACAAAAAACTGTTGTTGGAAAACGGAGCTTGTGAGATGGGGATAAAGTAGGCTTCTGGTTGGTTCGGTATTGCAATTAATGTCGTGTAATGTCGTCGTGTTGGAAGCGATTGTTTCAGTGTGTGACAGATGAGTTTTGTTTAAGCGTTTTAGTGCTTAATATGCGTACAGTCTGTAGCAGAAGTATCACTTAATAATGCAAAGAAATAAAAAGTGGAAAGCATGTACCAAATCAGAATTAATTCGTGGAAAAAATCTGCGAATTAAGTTCTCAGCTTTTGAGAGGAAACTAGTATGTATGTGGTATTTATTATACCCACAAAAATCCAGGGTGCACATTATCCAAGTACCTACTTGTGCCCTTTTTGAGTAAAATGCCTGTGACGTAAAAAGACGGACATACAAACGGACACGACGAAAATATACGAGTTCCGTTATTGCCATTTTGGCTATGGAACCCTAAAAATGGCAGTTGAAATCCATGGATTCTTTATTCCGTGGTTGAGCCGTTTAAGCGTGATTGAGTAACAAACATCCAAACATCTAAACGTCCAAAGTTTCGGGGTTATAATATTAGTAGGATAATATAATAACGTATGACTGAGTCCATAATGATCTTTTCAGACGAATTTCACCCGCAAACCCCTCTATACCCAAAATATCCTAGGCTTGAGAATATAATTAGCACTTCGTTGGAGTAATTAGGTAGTTCTGGTAACGACTTAATTTATTTTCAATTCACTGGCTAACTAAACTGGGAAACTAATATTTAGAGATTTGTTTTTTCAAAATGAAAATAGCTACAAATAAACACGCTGAAAATTTAACTATCTCAAGGTTATATTATTCTCTAAAAATGTACTGTAAGTTGGTAAACAATTAGCTTCTTTTACAGTAAGTTCATGAAAAATCTATTTGTTATTTTCCAAGTTCAATTGTGCATAAATGTAGAAATAGTAGTGTCCAAACCAATTTCTTAAGCCGAGTGATGTTTCCACAGTCATAGACACTAACCGCGTATGTGATATTGTGACCCAAAATTCGAAAAGGTATATAAATTATTCGTAGATTAAAATATAAATAAATAAACCTTGCGACTTGACTTTCCGACTGAGAGGGCATGACTCCCGTTCCGGGTCATTCCTGTTGCAAAGGTTGTCGATCGCAATTCAACGCGGCAATACGGCGAGTGTGATGGGCACATTTGCGCCCGGAATGACACGGGGCGGGTTATTTGACTGAGTGTATTAACCTAAGTGTATTTTTATTTAATGAACAAAACTTACTTTAATATGAATATATACATATAAATATAAAAATCAATAAATGGATACATCATCCATTTATTGATTTGTGTGTGAACATAGAAAATCCTATACTTACTTACTAAATAACTAAATATTTTTGCGGAAAATCTTACACAAATCCACCTAATCCCAAACTAAGCAAAGCTTGATGATATACATACTTATATAGATAAATACATACTTAAATACATAGAAAACATCCATGACTCAGGAACAAATATTCGTATAAATGCCCTTACCGGGATTCGAACCCAGCACCTCTTGCTTCGTAGGCAGTGTCACTACCAACTAGGCTAAAGTGGTCGTTGATTATTATTATAGTCTGACACTTAGCACTGAGAATCAGGGTTTCAAGATTTTTGGCATATAATTCTCAATAGTACACTACTACTTTAAATTAAACGAAAAATTTTAAAAAATAATGCTCCCAGCCGGGTTCGAACCGGCGCCCACAGGCATTCATGGCCCGTCGCTACTAACCAACTGAGCTAGATCGGAGCAATCTGTCTCGGCCACTAAATCTTTCAACCAGTTCCTTCTTACAACGCCTTAGGGAGGCGTGCAGCGTCATCTACCAGAAGACTTATGCTTTTTTACTGCACCAACGTTTCAAATTCATTCACGCTTTTATCACTAAAAGGGGTAGACATAGCACATTAACCCTTTTGTTCCAGTGCCACTTTTGGCATGTGTGGGTATAAAAGAGGGACAAAATGTGATATCGTGAGTGTTAGGTTTCTAGCCCATCGCCCACAACACACTTTAACCATGTTCCCTTAGTCGACTCTTACGACAGCACCCACAAGAAGAAATAGTGCTATTTTATCCCGACGTGTGGGACTAGGTTCCATAACACCTATTTTTTTTAATGTGTGGGAAATCTTACACAATATTCCGTCTTGTCAGAGTTAAACCGTATATAACTGTAATCATTGCCCTAAAACAATTGAATAAACTCGGCGTCTCCTCAAACTTAATAACCGCGTACCCAAGAATTGTAACATAAATATTCGTAGAACAGTTGATTATATTCTCCCAGCTATAAAATACAGTTATCACGCGGCATGTGACACCACAAAACACCGCGGTACCCTCGCATTAGCAATGCAAATTTCGGGACACATGAGAAAGAATTCCCTCTCATGTTAGGTACAAGGTTTTGGAGTTCGTAAGTTAAATATGAAATGTGATATCTGATATTAAGTTTTGTCTGAAGTTTACGTTAGTCCTTTTTCCTTTTAATCTGGATTTGCAATGTGCCTAAAATACCCGCCTTTTTAGACGATGTAGTATTTTTTTGTTGTACATATTGGATAGAAATATATGAGATTCTGGGGGTTGGAGATAAGTAATACCTTTTAAATTAGGCCTCAGTCAAAGCAGCGACTTATATAGCTTCTAGTGTACTCGTAAGTCTGACCTCACAATAAATTCAGTTATTTAGAATCTTGGGCTCAAATTATATTAATAAAATTATATAATAAATAAACAATATATTTTAATAATAATAAAATGTTGACGACCGGTAGTGACGCTGCCTTCGAAACTAAAGGACCTGAGTTCGAATCCCGGTAAGGGCAAATATTTGTGTGATGAGCATGAATATTTGTTTCTGAGTCATGGAAGTTGTCTATGTATTTAAGTATTTATATCTATTATATATATCGTCGTCTAGTACCCATAACACAAGCCT
This sequence comes from Epinotia ramella, assembly GCA_947578815.1. NCBI lineage: Eukaryota > Metazoa > Arthropoda > Insecta > Lepidoptera > Tortricidae > Epinotia > Epinotia ramella. Next base: position 3,078,157 of record OX388207.1, read on the forward strand.
TATTGAGCTTACTATGGGACTAGGTCGATTTGTGTAAGATTGTCCCCTAATATATATATATATATTTTTTATATAATCATTGGTGAGTTGGTGGAGGGGTGAGGTAAATAACATATATTATACGCCTACTCGTCGTGTCCAGTAACAGAGACTACGTCAGTTTATGTTATTAGACTTATTAAGCCGCGTACGGATAGCCCGTAGCCTGCTACGCGTAGTCGGTTACGCGTGTGTTTACGCGTACATTGGATACCTGGACGGACCGCTACGATCCACTGCCGGCGGCTCGTGCGCGAGCCAGTTCGCGCGGCACGCTTTCCCCTAGAGTGTACGCGTAGCTGCAAGTACGGACATGGTGTTCCAGGACACCCGTAACCGACTACGCGTGCCAATGTACGCGCAATCCGTACGCAGCTTTAGGATTGTAGAATGAATAATGATAATTCGCCTCACAAGACCACATTATGTTTATATAAGAAGACACGGTGCAATTTAAAGGATGGTCAGCGTCAGATACTCTACATATTCCAATCATTTTGTGACTGATTATGGCTTAGCAATAGAGCTTATTTTATTCATAGTATTAAATCGAACGACAACTGATATCCTTTTTGGACATATCTCGCGTTCTAACAACCTCGAATACATCACGATAAGGTAACATTGGAGGACAAAGGAGCTCGTGACTAGTGATGTGCCGGGGATTATTCCCGGGAATGGGAAATCTTCCGTATGGGAATATCCCGGGAATACTCCCTTGTTCCTGGGAATATTCCCCAAACAGGGAATATTGAAATACAAATTAAGAAAATTAAAAGTGTAATAAAAGAATAGTGCCCGACAAATAAAATGCCATTCACCGGAATGGATTTAAGTCGGTTTGATACTATATAAAAAAAAACAGCCTACAAATATGTATAAAAAGGATCCCAATTCAATACGTTTAGTCCAATACAGCCTGTGTTAGGTACCTACCCTGGCAATCTGATGGAGTAAATTGAATAATTCGATTTTAGAGACCGTTTTCATAAATAGCCTGCAGCTATTTTTGCTCCAAGCCAAAGCCAAGCCGTCGTTCAGTTGATTTTCTCCTTTTAAAAATAATCTTTTTAAATTTAAATAAATTATCAGTCCCGGGGGGATTTCCGTCAAAACGCCCCGAGTCTGGGGCCCGTAATCAAATAAAATCACCGGGAGGATTAGAAGCGATCGAAACTTCCGCTTTGACGTTGCAGGGTGGCTACTCTTTCTACCGGCTTTGATATTTCTGATTGCTATAACTGTTCAATTTATGATGCGTCGTGGGTGTGGACCATATTAGGAGACAACAATGACACATCGATAAGTTAAGGGAATGCCTTGATCAGAGTCAACCACGCCCTCCTGCTAGAGACACGCTTTTATGTCTTGCGTGCACGAGAAAACGAGATGCAACACTCTTCAGGGATGGCTTTTTTGGTCAAATTTCAATCAATATCAAAGTTAGTGAAGTTTTAATCATATTTCTCTTAGTGAGATTTTAGATGGGTAAGGTAAATAAGTACCATAATTTTAACTTGATTGTGCCAATTTACATGTTTTGTTTGAGTAGGCTGAGGTAAAAAAGGAAAGTAAGGACCTAATTTTTTTGTTAAGGAAATTTTAAGCAATCCTGTTTTGGTTAAATCAGATGAGCAAACATAATATAGTCAAGAAACATCATCATCAGAGATAGTTGTCCTGTTGTTGGTGGAGTATTTTCTATTTCTTTCTATCGTCCGCTAGCCATTTACTGCTACGACACGATACCAGCTTTTTTCTTTATTTGGTTCATAATAACTCCGCCGAGGTCTTACCCTAAGATTTAAACCAAAAGAGACAACTCTTCAAATCCAGTTTGTCATATAGGAGCAAAAATTTGGTAATTAAACTCTACATTTGGAGTATTGCCCTTTATGGCAGCGAAACGTGGACAATGACACAAATGGACCGAGAAAATCAAGAAACATACGTCTGAAAATAAGTCCTTATTGTTTCCTAATCTAGGCGGAACGGCGTTTCAATAAACCCAGTATTTTTCAATTCATACTCTTGCAATCGATATGACAGCGGCGCCGTTACAAGTTTTTATCACTTTTGATATACGAGTAAATCTCATAAAGTATCTAGGGCTCACGACCTATCATATATTGGCATGTTATTACTTAAAATCGTAAGTAAACATCCGAGTAAAATAGCTACAGGTATTTACATTAAAATATAGTTGACGAATTTTGAGAGTATTTTTTTCGTGTATGTGTCAACAACTAAGGTTTATCTACATACGAGTATAAATCCACCGCAGGTTTCGTCACCTATATTTAACATCACCACTAGTTCCTTACTAGTTCACATCCCACTCCGATACTCACCCAGACCAAACGCGCCAAAAATACCGGCAGCATTACCACGCTGAATGGCCAGTGATATTCGTTGGACCAGGTAAGAACCAGAGCGAGGGTCGCAGCCCCCTTCTCTTAAGCGCCGCCCTATGTCTTTGATGAACTTCTTGGCCTCGGTACACCACGACCACCACCACGGTAGTATTAAATGTTAAATCAAATTAAGTGTTAACTATCTCAACGCATCTTCGAATTTAATTTATCACGGTAAAACATCTTGTTTCCACACAAAACCGGTATTAAATCAGAATTTTGCATAAAGTAATTCCGAGGTAGAATCAAGAAGGATCCAGATTACGTCTCTCGCTTTAACATAATTTGTGTAAAAGGACATTTTTCACATCGCATTCTGAATGGGCATTCCCGGAGACCCTTGTGGAGTTATGTCATTATCCAGGAAACGGAATTAAGACGGATTATTGAAAAATGAGGTGTCAGCGGTTTTTACGAGTCATTGATTCCAAATTTGATTTTTAATCTATCTGCGTCACGTGAATTTCTCATGACGCTGTCGGGGGGAATTAGAATCAGTAGGAATTGATACTTGATAATCTTGAAATTTAAAAGCAGTCTCTGTTTTTCAATATTCTGACTTATACACGGAGTCGGGTAGAATAGCACCACCTTCTTCCTGTGGCTCTCGTAAGAGTCGTACTAAGGCAATAGTGTTGAAGTGTGTTGTGGGCGATGGGCTAGCAACCTATAACTGCGAGGTCACATTTCGTCGATCTTTTATTCCCACATTTATGCTAAAAGTGGCACTGGGTAGTTTCATGTGCTCTACCCCTTTGAGGAATAAAGGCGTGAGTAAATGTATGTATACGCCTATGCATCTGTTCATGGTGACAACACTAAATTGCATTTTAGATCTGACACTAGAATACTTCTCGGTGCTGGCGAAATATATAAATTTCATTACGGTTGTTCGGTGAAGTAAGTAATTTAAACGTGTTACGTGCATTTACTGTAAATAATGACTTTCAATTTGCTGCGGGGGGTTTTATCTTCTTCTGCTCGAGCGGTATTTGCCATTTTATCACTAACAGCTGAATAAGGCATGCGTCACGTTCTGACAAGTATGCGAGTGGGAGAGTACCTGAGGCTCTAGTATAAGTTTTAACAAAACAAAACGTTGCGACCGCGTTCGCGTTTAGCTGTCAAATCCCACACAAATTGAGAGTAAAACGCAAACGCGATCGTAAAGTTTTGTTTCGATAAAACTTATACTAGAGCCTCTGGTATGTCTTATCCACAGCGATGGATGGGTTATAAAATGGGGACCATGACACGCCTTTGATCACTTCTATTTGAAGATTATTTTCATTTGCTTAATAGTATTATCTATACTTATATGTATTATATTATTGGGTGCGAAGCGTGGACCATGACCCAAAGAGATAAAGAATATTTAGAAGCATAGGAAATGTGGTGTTGGCGTAGAATGGAGAAAATTAGCTGGACAGAAAAAGTTACAAATGATGAAGTGCTGAAAAGAGTAGGAGAGAAAAGGAAACTAATAAAAACGATAGAGAATAGGAGAGGGAAAATGATTGGTCACCTTATACGACATGATGCTCTTATCAATAACATCATAGAAGGCAAGGTAGAAGGCAAGCGAGGAAGGAGAAGACCAAGGATAAGTTACATGAATCAAATAAAAGAAAAAGTAGCAGCCACGTCGTATAAAGAGGTCAAGGAGGCGGCTCCAGACAGAGTCAGGTGGAGGGAGCTACACCGACAAGAGTCTAACTCTTAAATTTGTGATGATATGTATTATAAGAGGGCCGATTTTTTCATCGTTATATATAGATAGATATACTTTGTATTATCAAGGTTGGATGAGCTCGTGATTCCGTGAAATATAAATATAATATAGAAATATGTCCCTAATTTTATGATAAATCCCAATGAGGTACGAAAATCCCATACGTTTTGTCAATCAATGGAATACAATTGTAGGACACTATAGGAAATTGTGAGGACACTATACAGAATCACAAAAGAGATCTTCCAACCTACCGATTTGATCCGATTCTGACAAAAAAAAATCGACAACGACAAATTGGCCGAAAGAGGAAAAGCCTATGAGATTGTAACTTTGTACGTTTATAAGTTGGTAAGTATGTAATTGGTAATCTCTGGAACCGCTTATCCAATTTGAAAACTTCTTTCACATGCGCGCAGAAGGAATTTTTTGATGATTATTTAATAGGCTATTTTTTATTTATTTATTTAAACTTTATTGCACAGATTAAAAGTACAAATGGAGGACTTAATGCCTTATTGCGTTCTCTACCAGTCAACCGCGGTGCTTAACAGAAATGGGCTTCTAGGTGCAGGCAGTTGACCAAGAAAAACACAAATGAAAAGGATGGGTAGCTAATGAAAATACATTGCCTAGAATGATAAATAAATGCATACACTACTACTTGCGATGTAGTAATGTTGTGTTTCTGGAGGTGAGCAAGGTCGCCAGAGCTCCCGAGGATGCGTTGTGTTGAGAGCGACGGAATTTGTTTCTTCAGCTGTCAACACGGCGAATCCTCAAACATATCAAGGGTCGGCAACGCCCATGTTGCTCCTATAGGCTGCGGTGTCCGCTTACCATCAGGCGGGCCATACGCTTGTTTGCCACCGTCGTTGTATAAAAAAAAAACAGATAATTTCCTTTCCCAGTGCAAAATACTATGTCAATGAACTAACCTGCAGGCGTAGCATGGTTGCCATTTTATCACTTATCGCTGTGGAAAAGACATCCGTCACGTTCTGACCAGTATGTGAGTGCGAGTGTGACATCCGTCTTATCCACAACGATAAGTGATAAAATGGCAACCGTGCTACGCCCGCTGAGATATCGTTGAGTTTTATCTCGTGGTTGTGCCTAGATACTGTACGAGGGGTTAATATTACTACCCTATGACACTTTACACAGAAAACGTTTATTTGCAGTAGGTATGAATAAATAGATCTTATACATTAAAAATAGGTCTTATAGATATAGTCATACCTATCTTGTTTGATCCAATCACTTTTTTCATGGTGTGGTGTCCCCTTTTTTTTTTTTGACGGTTCAGTTCAGCAGCCTGTGACATTTGCTGCCCATCATATCTGGCATGTAGGTAGACGCCACTACGCGGCTACCCGACTGCCGATTTAAACGCGGGCACTCTAGATGCACTCTGCATCAAGGCGCTCTTGAGGTAGAGTAGAGTTTGTGGTCGTGTGTAAGTTAGATTTAAGTTGTGGTGTCAGGTTAGAAATAGTTAGAATAACACCACCACCTTTCTTATTTTGGGTGTCGCAAGAGTCGAAAAATAAGGGAACAGGGTTGCAGTGTGTTGTGGTCGATAGGCTAGCAACCTATCACTGCGATATCACATGTTGTCGATCTTTTATACCCACGACGACCGCTTTAGCCTAGTTGGAAGTCCTGGGTTCGAATCCCGGGTAGGGCATTTATTTGTGTGATGAGCGCGAATATTTGTTCCTGAGTCATGGATCTTTTCTATGTATTTAAGTATTTATCTATCTATATGAGTATGTTTATCGTCGTCTAGTACCCATAGTACAAGCTTTGCTTAGTTTGGGACTAGGTCGATTTGTGTAAAATTGTCCCCTAATATTTATTTATTTATGCTAAATGTGGCAATGAAACATAAGTTTCATGTGCTCTGCCTATCCCTTTAGGGAATGAGTGCGTGAATCTATGTAAACAGTCAAGGGCACCAATATATATTCGCTCGAAGTTTTATAAATATGTATACTACAACCTTATTGTTGCAAAAATAGGGTCTGTGTACATATTTTTAAGACATTGTGGTGTACATATTGGTACCCTTGACTGTACATAAATATGTCTTTTTCATTTAACTTTGAAATAAATGGACTGTTAAGCTTTATACAATTTTATTGATTGCCGAATATTTTTTCCGTTTAATGTAGGTATATTTTGAAGGACGCATTAGATTAAAATGTTTTCTAACAATGGACTAAAACGAATCATCTTTGTGACTCGTTAGGTAAAAGACTTCTTCGAGTGGAGATTTTAGATTTATTTATGATTCTTTGTGTGACTGTAGTGGTAATTTTGCAAGGTTAAAAAGCTAAATTGAAAGGTTTTGGTCTCGTTCCTTTATGGTTATAGATTTTTCAGTTGAAAATATCGTAGGTTTTTAATACTTAATGGAAGATTTAACATGACTAAAGCAGAAATTAGTACTCCAAATATATACTTTTGCATGGACTCTTATATTTCACATATTTTAATACTAGCATTTGGCATGATTCGTATGCCCACCTAATTTAGTTCTGCAGTTTTTGCGTGATTAAGTAACAAATATTTCTATTCACACTAATTCGGTTCAGCCGTTTTTGCGTGATTAAGTAACAAATATTTCTATTCACACTAATTCAATTCAGCCGTTTTTGCGTGATTATGTAACAAATATTTCTATTCACACTAATTCCGTTCAGTCGTTTTTGCGTGATTAAGTAACAATTATTTCGTAATAAATAAATATTAGTAACAAAAGTTCGAGACGTTTTTCGCCCTACTCTCCATCATTTTAATTTAGAATTGATATCCCGTGCGAAAGTAGTATTTAAGAAAATAAATTTAATTAATGATTATTAACAACTATTAGGTAGACTGCTTAACTCATTCGTAGCCTGCGGGTAGGAGGATAACGGGGCGCGGGCGAGCCTGAAGAACTCGCGAGCCTGTCTTTTTTTCACATTCATTTTAAAAATTGAGTCGACAAAAAACTAGTTACGTTGATCTAGTATAAATTGAAGCTGCTCACAAAATTTCACGAGCATCGGTTGAGATATGCGACCTGTAGGTAGAGGATAACAGCCGGACATACGATTTTTTTTGGCCCAAGCTAATACGGAGAACTTTTTTTGCTTCGCGCACTCGTTCAAATAGGGGATATTTTTTCCACACAATACTACAGAAAGTATCCTGTTTCACACAAACTGTGCTTTTTGTAACACCGTCAAGCTTGAATTAATTAAATACGTAGACTTCCTCAAATTTTCATTAGCAACCCCATATTTTCAGCTGGCAACCGACTCGAAAGTGCAATGGACGTGTTAGATTCATGAAACCTCTAAAAGCATTGCTCGAGAAGTGTTAGTAAAGTGGGATCTACGGCGCTGCCATTACGGCTGACGACAACAGATGGCGTTCGGCTAACACGATATAGCGTTCTAAGTTGAATTTAAATTCCCTTTGTTTTAAAAAATAAATTACGGTGCTCTCGAGTAAATGTTTAAGGCCTTTTTTATTTGAGACGTAACGACAATATGGATAGATTTGGCTAATGGCTGGAAATGGCTTCTTTTGTTAAAATCACAAAAAGTTGTAGGCGTTATATAGGATATGGAACTGTAGAAGTTAAAGTGACATGATGAATGTGGCAGAGATTAAATTGATTTTTAATATTTTTTATCGTATAGTTAGGTATAAACTCTTTTTTCGAAACTGATGTTGAGGACACAGCGAAGTGGAGAAGTAAGACGAGGAAAGCTGACCCCACCACCAAGTGGAATATATAGCTAGGAAGAGAGAGATAGAGAGAGAGACAGGGAGATATATAAACTCTTTTTATTTCGTCATAATGAAGATTAGTTGCAACGGACATGTTGCATGTATCTTGACCGGCCAACAGCTTATGACGTCCTTATTTTCGTATGAAGAGATGACAAGTTCATACTCAATATATTAGAAGGAAATACAGAGGGGAAGCGATGTCAAAGAGGTTGCCTGGGATCGGAGTAAATGGAGGGCCAACTTTGACCTACACCGACAAGAGCTGAGCTCTTAAATAAGCAGAAGAAATTATGAAGCACAGGTCAGTTTGTAGTTGTTTTTTTAATCGGTTAGCCCATGAACCCATGGTTACTATGGGCCTAGCTATGGCAATAAATAATATTATGTAACGACCGACCGAGATGGTAAATTTAATATACAAATCTCAATAAGAGCGACTAAAGTTTTTTTTCACTCTGGCGCTAGTAGTACTGTTCGTGTATGGGTGCGTTCAGTTTTACCATTAAGGCCCATACGCACGTAGTGGTTTGTTGGGATGCAACTTTTTGCAGGCCAACAAACCATTACTATTTATTAAAAAAAATCTGATTATTCCTTTTTTGTGTATTAGTATATTTATCTTTGTATTTTAGTTAAGTATAATATTTCCTTAAATTTTTGTTTGTTACACTCCGTGCTCTCACCGAATGGACCCAGCGGAAGACCAGCGCTGGCTGCAAAGCTAGCAACATGCTGAGCTGGGTCCATTTCGTGGCAAAGCAAAATGTTCCTTTTATTTTATTTCTTTTATTATCTGTGTTGTGTGTGTCACGAATAAATGTTTTGATTTGATTTGATAAAAGGGATATATCATACGTTGTCTTTGTCATAATTCCACTTTTGTTTATTTTTTGCAATTGATTTAGTATGAGGTTGCGGCAAATAAACCATTACCCGCCCAAATTAGTTGTTGCGGTAAGCCATCAGCCCCGTTTTAAACTCACTACTAAATTTAACTGCATTGGAGCCTTTCCGTCCCTTATTGTGGCAACGCCTTTTGGCTCTTCAGTAGAAATCTATACCTCTACTCTTAAGTATGTCGGCTGTTAACGAACCTAAAGCTGGCGTGCCACTGTCGCTGTTAAGGCTACTCGCTGAGACCGATGCAGCCGACCTGTGGATCGCAGAGAGGGCTCGTGGAGACTACTACCCGTTCCTTCTCATTTATAAGAGGAGGCTTGTGCTTAGCAGCGAGACGTACATAGGCAGATGATGATGTTAGAGAATGCAGTAGTGTAATGACGATGGGTGAAGGTACAAGGTGAAAACTATGTAAAGTCCTTTTTCAGGCTATTCGATACGGTGGCGAAGAGTTTGCAAAATGAATGCGGCGATAATGTAAAGGAAACATGTCCATATCAACTGTCTACAATCATCTTCATCACAGCCGGAAGACGTGCACTGCTGGACACAGGCCTCCCCCCAGCATTCACATTTAACAGAGTATCGAGCATTCGTTGTTTAATCTGTCGAACAGAGCCAAGCATATTGCCAAACATTGCTAGGGCCATTTTCGTGGTTATTCTGGAGGTGTGGGTGGAGAGAGAAGGCGGCGGGAAAGACCCCAAAAAGCTTGACGCAACTGTTGTTTCACTAGAATCCTCGCTAAAAACTACTGTTTATTTTGTGAGCTGTTACCAGTAATGTAACATTCGCTAGAGTGCTCAATATAAGTGAACGCTCAAATGACCATAGTTATGCAGAATGAGACCAATGCCATTTTTTCGAAAAATGAGTTAACAATGCCATCAACAACTAGATTTTTTAAACTATAATCTGCTTAAACCGTCTTATTTTTAGCACGTTATTCCACTGAATTACAGTATTTATGTATAAAACGACCAATGACAAAAGAAGCGTTTTATAATGTAGAAACCAGCCAAAGTACCCAACATAGTTCATTTCGCCCGTTTAAAGACCATGTTTTCAATCTGCAGAAAACAGCCAACCTACATTTGGTTAGTTGGTCGCATTTGACAATAAACAGCGGTAACAGCTACGCACTTTTTGATATGCTTAAAGCGATCAGGCAGTTGGTCGCTTTCAACAATATTAGGTTTTTTAGTCTTACCCGCCAGTTTGGCCGTTTAATGTAATATTTTTGCAGTTACCGTACTAATTTCATTGTTTCATAGTTTGCTGGACGAATGCAAGGAAGTTGTTTGTCATAACTATATGAACGTACGATTTTCATGTAAATTTAAGTGGATTAGTGTGACAACAGAATATAAATAATGGAGCGTGGGCGTAAATTGGTGAGTTTAGCGTTAAAAACCTCTTTACCAGTGCCTGATAAAAATATAGACGAAAATGTGGAAAGCCCGTGTCCAAGCATAGAAGGTGACCCGGAAAAGGTGAGAGAGTTACTTGATGCTACAAGTTATGACGATGACTCCAGTGAAGATGTTAACCAGAAAAAAAAATCAGAAAAAATCTAAGTATGTTTAGCATTGTAGCATTAGTAAAAACGAATGCTACACAATCTGCATAATATGCCTAGGTTCCTCTTTTTGTAAAACTAGTAAGATTTACTTATAAATTGTATAATCAGCATAAGTAGACTAGCGTGATGTTGGTTACGAAGATCATCTTAGCTTTTTTCAGAAAAATACTGTTACAGAATATCGTAATCAGCATAACTCGACTACAGTTTGGTCGTTTTCATAGAAATAAGAATAACAAGTAGCATGTGAAATATTGATTTTACAGAAAACGACCAACCACTTTGTTTAAAACAAAAGACACGAAAAAAACTATTAATATGTACAATCAGTCCTTAATACATTACTTCATATAATAATCTACCAAATTGCATCTTTTTTATCCGAGAAAGTGGTATTAACACCCTTAAAAAAATGATTAAACCTTAAAACGGCTGTATCTCAAAATCGAAAATTAATTATTGGTCTCATTCTGCATAACTATGGTCAAATCTAGTTTCTAGTTTTAAATATTTTAGAAGAACAACGCCTCGTCACTGACGATCTTCCGAGACAAGAAATGTTCGCACTCACCAAAAGCTTTGTGGACCTTACTACGAAACTGGAAACATCGCTGGCTCCTGCAGCCTAAGGAATCCTGGACAGACCTTCCTTCTCCAGAACACTGTGATACTGCCAGGAGTAGAGATGCGGGACAACAATCAATTCGTGTCGTGCAGCGTGAGAACCGAACCGATGTCGCAAGCGCTTCTCGAAACAATGGATATAGGATAATGGAATTAGGGTATACAACAGGACACCGTGACGACAGACAAAACACAAACGGTTCAAATTTCGGGGGCCCGTATTTAAGCAGCGAACGAAAAAACCATAATGTGCAGCTCCTTACAAATTTCTACCCAAACACGTGTCTAAAACCCGGTTTGCGCATGTTCGAACTAAACGGCTGCCTGGCACCGTTTTGAGAGCCCGCCCCCATCCCCGCATAATGGCACTGGCACCCATTCTGTGGGGCCATCTTGCAGCGCTACTCAGACTTCTATGTTTTTCATTGGCTATCCGTAAGTAATAACTGCCCTATTGTATTTACAAGCTGCCCGATTCGCCCGCGTATTGCAAATAAGGATAAAATATAGCCTACACGCAGGTGAAAGTGTTTTTTTGAAATCGGTTAACCGGTTTCGGATATTATCCATTACATGCTAAGCTTCCGTTTTACAAAGCTTCTAAATAATGTATAGCAGAAAGGTATACAATGCTAGTCCGTGAGAGGGTTGCGGGAACAAAGGGGCAAGACGCTGGTAATGGCCGCTCCGTCGACGTCTTGGTGCTTGAGGCTGTTACTTAGTCAACGCCAGGCGCCAGAAAAATCACTCGTGCTTGTACATTTTATAACTTGCTGGAATAAGGGTGTAGACACCAAATAAAACCAATAATGTTGAATTTTCCCGAAATGGATTAGAATTATTGTCAAATGGAGAAAAAGTTGTAAGAGGTATATTCTGTCCGTTTTCCGCAAAACGCACCTTCACACGAAACGATTGTCTGTGATGATTGATTGTGTGTATGCATGTAAATCCAGGTCTTATTACACTAGTGTGTATATACACTATTAGGCACGGTAAAAATAATCGAATTTACGGTAAAAATTGTTGTAAGGAATGCGGTGTCTGCTATTCCATCCATCAAAATACGCAAGTATACGCGTGTTTTCCACCACGTGGTTGACACACTGGTGTTGAATAAAATCGTGTTGTTTGCCAGCGCTTTGCGCCACGAAAAATAAATAACAGCTACAGGAAAATTATTATTAATATGTCGTTTCGATTCATCCTTTGACCGTCACGCAAAAATGTCACTCACACGCCAACTTGTGAAACTTTGACAGTGAAACTACGCGTATGTCACCGTTATATTGTGAACACCGTCGGTGTATAATCTTACTCGCGATATAATAAACTGTCGGAGAATTCTGAACTGTCAAAGACGTTCACAATAGAGTAGAGAAATGATTATTTAGGTACGTTATCAGTTTTTGAATCAATACTAAAGCATATTGCAAAATACGCTCGTCTGTAGGAGTAAGGACTCTTAACGCATTATTTTTCGTTGGTTTATAAACTATCAATGGCGAATCAAATTATAAACTGAGATCAAATTGGCATGCTACGGAACGCATGACTACACAATACCTTTTTTAACGAAATATAGTGAACGGTTTAGACAGTTCAGAATTATTTGACAGTTTATAATATTATCTCGAGTAAGATTATAAACTGACAATGTTCATAATCTGACGGTAACATATATATTAAGCCTTTCACAGACAAACGCGGCATACGGTAGCGGTCGATAGTAAATTTGACAGCTAATGACAAGTTTACTATTGGCCGCCGTGGCCAAACTACTTTATTTTGACAACTTTGACAACTTCAGATGTCAGAACTGTTTAGCGGAAGAGTTTTCTTAAACAAACCTAGAACATAATAATTACAATACCTACTTACTTTTAAGACAACGGCGGCGCACGTCGTATGGTCGACGGCGACGCACGCGGGAAACTTTGCTCTGGAGTGCTGCTACTAAATTAATTGATTTAATCCGTAAAAGTCAAAGTATTATAGTTAAACTGAAATTTATTTGTTTTAGTGTATATTAAAGACTGTGTTAGGTGAAAAACTATAAACTATTCCTATCCTCTCCAATCCGGATTCCGTCCCGGGCATAGCACCGTCACCGCTTTGGTTAAGGTCACCGATGACATTCGCCATAATATTGAGTGCAAAAAGCTCACTGTCCTAGTCCTCCTTGACTTTAGTAGTGCCTTCAACACAGTGGACTTTGATATACTTCTTGGCATACTCCACAAACTCAATGTTTGTCAAAGTTCTTTGTCAAGGTTTCGTGACTACCTATTTGGCAGGCGCCAGCGCGTTAGGATCGATGACAAGATGTCCGAATGGTGCTTTCGCCGCTTCTTTTTTCAATATTTATAAATGATATTACCGAGTCCCTTAGATCGTCTTATGCAGCGGCTAGTATTGAGGAGTTTCCATCCCTAATTCGTCAAAATAACAGTGATCTGGAATTTATACGGTGTTGGGCGTGCAACTACGGTTTAAAAGTGAATGCGGAGAAATCGCAAGCAATTGTCATTGGTAGTCCTTACTACATTAGTATACTCTCGGAAGGGGTGATTCCAGACGTGCTTTGTGATGGTACTGTCATTCCTTTTGCCTCTACCGTCAGGAATCTGGGTATCACCATTGATCAGACGCTCTCTTGGTCTCCCCATGTTGCTGAGGTAAGTCAAAAGATGTTTGCCTCCGTCCACTCCCTAAGGCGTTTGCAGAATTTTCTCCCTTTCCAAACTAAGATGACCCTTGCCCAATCTCTTTTACTTCCTCTGTTAGACTATGGTGACATAGCATTTTTAGATCTCAAAGAGGAACTGCTTGGAAAACTTGAGCGATTACAAAATGTCTATGTAAGATATATATTTGGCCTGCGCAAATACGACCACATCTCTGAATCTCGTTCTCAGCTCGGCTGGTTACCGATCCGTCGGCGCAGAGACGTGCACATCCTCTCCTTGCTTTTTAACGTACTCTTCAATCCTGCTTCTCCACATTATTTGTCTGAACGTTTTACTTATATGGCTGATGGCAGTAATCACCGCTTGCGGTCTCACGCTAACCTCACCCTTGCATTACCGTCTAATAAGACGCACGCTAATTCAAATTCTTTCACGGTGCGCGCTGTGAAGTTGTGGAATGGCTTGCCGTTGTCTTTTAGACAGTCCCAGTCTGTGGCATCACTCAAAGAAAAGTTGAAAAAGTTGTGGCTCTTTTTTTTTTTTTTTTTTTTTTTTTATTATCCAAAATACTTAAAAAACTATTTACATATGCATTCGAATAGCGAGCGAAAACCGCGCACGGTTTATCTGTCACTATTGTCGCTCGTTTTACAGTTGTTGTTAAAAATTAAATAAGAAAAAAGGGTAGATTCACTAGTTATTACATAATTTGTGCACCGCTTGGGCGCGCATCGGTAGTTGACAAGTACATATTTTTTGTAATGACTTTTACTTTGCTAGGATTATGAATAAGTTCCTGGAGAACATCGTTAGGCCATTCGTTTAATATATAAGGTAACAAATACTCACACATTCTTTTGCCGTATGCATTGTTATACGGTGGCAATACGTATTTAGGTAAGGTACTTATGTTTCTCAATTTTTGTGGCCTACATCGATTATGAAGGTTGGGTAAATTTGAAATTTCATCACAGATTAGCATCATCTTAAATTTATCGTACACGTTTATAATTTTACAGTATCGACTCCACTCTCCAACGACTTGTGATTTAATAGGATACTGTTTGTATATTGTGTAAAAACGTTTATTTGTATTTATAGGTATATATATATATGGTATGTATTTATATATATAGTTATAGTATGTGTATACTGTTTATTTTTATTTGTACTTACATGTAGTATATATATGTATTAAGATTAATTTACTGTAGCGTCAAGGTAAATACGTCTGTACACGTGTTAGTTTGTCTATCTTGTTGTTCCTGATCTCAACTCAATTGCTCAAAGGTTAACTGGAAGAGATCCCTTACAGGGATAAGTTCGCCTTTGTATCGATTTAACTTTTTTTTTGTCTGTATTTTTACCTGTGTCTTGTGTACAATAAAGTATTTACATACATACATACTATTAAGGTTATTTCGAAGTAAGGGACCGCAAAACAGTTCACTCTATAGTTATTGTACTAAAATTCCCGCCCTGTTAACGGTGTCCTCGGCCCAACGGCCTAACAAATATAGTGACAGCATAAATATTCTCATGTTTCATTGTGATTTTGAGTTCCCAGTAATCCAAAGAGTAATCCAAGATTAAATAAGAAAGACGCGACAACAGATCTAATGCTGATTAAATATTTGTCTATCAGAGAGCTGTTTAATACCGAGCAGTCTGACATACAAACTCTCAATATGAATGCCTTAGAAATAGACACAAATTACTTGAACCTGTGGCGGGCACGGGTTGCACGCCTGAACCGCCTGTCAGGGTTTAAGCACGTCAAATAAATGTCTACTGTTTTTTCCTGTATTTATTATAATTTAATATTATCTTGAACGAAGCTGTCTATATTTATTACTACATCCTTTTACAGCCATCCCCGGCACACGACTTCTACAAATTTATAGAAAACGGATTTTAACGGATACATATAAAAATAAGTTACTGTTTCATTTTTGATACAAGCTTTTATTGCTGAATGTTATTTTCTGTATTCCGTCATCAACTACACATTGAGACGATTCGAACGAGCCCAAACTCGAACGGGGTTACGTCGGTTAATTCCCATTGCCACCTTCTGTCTCCATGACCAGATCAGGTACGGTAGGTTCAATATTATGGTACGATAATATTGAATTGTCATCCAAACTATACATACCCAAAATTTCAGCTCAATCGGTTAGCGGGAAGTGGGTCAAATTTGACTTGCAAGATTTGATTACAGACTACTGATGTGCCGACTGAAAGTTTCCTATATTGCGAAATGTTTCTGCAATTTCATTTTTGTATGGGAATTGAAACTTTCCATTTCCAACATGGAAATTTCCTTAATTCCTTGTGAAACTTTCTAGAAATTTCCGAGAACTTTTCCAACTTTTTGGAAACTTTCCGCAATTTGCACATCACTATTACAGACAGACAGACAGACAGACAGACAACGGGACAGATGAAACTAAATAAAAGCTTGTAATTAAAGATTGTAACTTGTAAAAAAATATGAAGGGACTGGGTGGGACATAGTAAGCTCGATAAGGATAGTGTTATGGGTACAAGAGGGCGATCTAAGACTCAGAATCAAATATTCATGCTCATCGCACAAATATTTGTCCTTACCGGGATTCGAATCCGGTACCTTCCGCTTCGTAGCCAGCGTCACTACCCACTAGGTTAATCGGTCGTCAAAAAGTCAAAATGTATGGAGCAAGCCAAGAGCAAGTCAGGGCGAAGGTTTTTAATCAAAACGACTACCACAACAAAAGCAAGTGAAAATATTAGGGTGCGCGCACACTGGCGTGTATTGCGATGCTGAGCGATGGTGGACTGTCAACAGTGGCGTTAATGGAGCGACGGAATTTATCTCGCGCGGTTCCCTTTAATACCACATGACGGTTACCTACACGGACACTTACCTCTCATAGATGCTAATGCAAAATCAACCTTGTACCTTACAGTTTAAGATCGTATCTAGAAGCAAAGTGAAGTAACAACATACGACCTAGCAGAACTAAAGCTTGAAATGGATCCAGATTGGCAACGTTTGCAAGCTATTATCTAAGATAGACGAGCGTTTGCAGAAACAACTTAGAGGTGAAGTAGCTAAGGTTCTGAATTGAAGTTTGAAGAAAAACGTATGGAATAGAAACTTGGAGTTATGGGTTGCGGAATTTTCTAGTAGCTTTACTTGCTTGGCGGTAAGGAATGGTAGTTTAAATAAAGTAGTCTCCACAGACGGTTATTTTTCTAAGCTCCGTGCAAGGAAACAGCATCGCAAATAGTAGCCATAACTAAAAAAATAAGCCACAACACTACCCAGGGAAATGAGATTTTTTAATAATCCGATATTACAATGGCCACGGAAATCAGAATAACTAGTCACACACACGACGATACATATAAAAAGATTCTCAATAAGTGACACTACATGCCAGCACAAATAAAATAGACATAATAATCCCCAAGTCCCTCTCACCGATCATTGAATCGGAATAACTCAACTAATAAAATAACCCACTCGTACGTGTTTGCTGATACCCCCGCCTCCCGCTTCCATTCCCAACAACTAAGTTACTTTCAAAGTGACGTTACATGAGACGACTTCAAATGCCACATACGACTTTTTATGGAAATGACTCCCCACAAAGGGTAAAAGCGCCGATTCACGAACAATATTTTCCTAGTTCTGTCAACGCTTCGTTCACTTTTTTGATCGAGAAATGTTTATTTTTAGGGTACCGTTCGACCGCCCGACGGGGCCTTTTGTTTCGTTCGCTGCCTTTGGTTATCGTTTAAATAGAAAAGTCACATGTATTTTTTTATTTATGTATGAACCGTATGATTTTAACAGTTTTTGACCTGTTACACTTGCGACATTGATTGCACCGAGGTTTTATTCTTACACGGCTAGAACAAGGTTGAAAATGAATGAGATTTGTGTTATGATTTTGTTCCCGGTCGCGTAACCAGATTTGTTTTAGACTTTAGACCAGAATTAGCTTGAGTTAAAAGTCAATTCAAATTAAACTAGCTGTTATTAAAAATAGACCGGCAAGTAAACATCTGAGATACTCACAATAAAAAAGACATTATACATTTCTGGGTTGATAAGAAAGTATACGTCTGTAAGTGGTTATCGTTACTAAGAAAATTGACAGGTCAGGTGACATTGTCAAGTTCAATGATGTAATATAAAAAAGAAGTAGATATGTTGTCTTTATGAAATTCCGTGTTTAAAAATGGCCACCAAATCTGACAGCTGAGACGTCCATTGACGACCCTACATTGAGGCAAAGGTCATACAATTGGCTGAGTTTTAGTGTGCCACTTTTGGAGTGCTTATCTACCTCTTTTTTATATTACATCAGTGGTCAGCAAGTTGGTGAAATACCCTGCTTTACCCATATCTCTTAAACCGCCAACATCATATCATAGGATCACCGTCCAGACCGCATGTGACATCCCTGAAGATGCAACTGTTGCGAGTGTCCATAGTCTACGATTAGCATTCGGCGAGCTTCGATTATTTGCCACTAAAGTGATAAAATATTCCCCTAGACAGTGATATTTGAAATTTAATAACTTATTGAATAAAAATGATACAAAACTAGCTTTTGCCCGCGACTTCGTCCGCGTGGAACTCGCTTATGGATTCGGTGGCTTTAAGTATTAAACATGTATCTGCCACAGAACTCACATTGAACCCACTATTCACGCTTAGCGTTCATGTCATGTGTTTCCCGCATTTTGTATTGGATTTGTTTCGACAAAGGCGAGTAACACCGGCTTTGGCAGCAAGAGGGTTTATTTTGTTAAGAGCCGGTTTCCTTGTATTCCGGATTTATTTCGAATGGTAGCTATGGATTTTGTCGTAACGCGTTATAACTTTGTGTTCTTGATGGCTGTGTGAAAAAAGTCATGTATGACTACATAATATATAAGGGTGCTTCTTTTTCAAGCTAACGGAAAACACATTGTTCAAACGCGGGGTGATTGTGCAATTATTGTAGCGAAAGTCTGAGCGTGAACCCAAAAGTCTCGCAACGGTAAACATGCCAGTTCTGCATATGGCTAGGCGGAATCAGTATGCGCCATTCTGTAACTTGTACTTTACCGATAACTTATTAAAGTCACCCAGATTTCAGAAATCTGGCAGTATTGTCAGGCTTTTGCTATGTACAGTAAGCACCACAAATATAAGTTACATCGGCAATCTTCGTCCACGCCGCCGAGTGCTGACAAGTACCGAATGAAATCGAACGTATGACCATTTCAATAAAGACCTTGTTGCACTATACGTAAGGTAAAATATGTAATGACAGGTGAACTCGTGCTTTCCCGCTCGTGGCGCCAGACAAAATGGCGGGCGCCGAAGCTGCCGGCGTCGCACGCAAAATTTCGGCCAGTGGGCATTTTACCCGCGCAAACGCGCTGTCTTATGAGTGGTTTAAATGTAAAAAAAAAATGCTTTCTGCGCAGGTACATCCTTATAACTTATATTTGTGGTACTACTGTGCAATTATTATATTGTGCGGACACGACGCGGCGAGCAAAGCCTGGAAACGTGATGCCGCTTCACCCGAGGTCGCTGGCACCTCATGTTGCAGGACCTCTGTACCCTAGTGATTTTCATTCTAAAAGCTATAGATTATAATCGTTCATGAATATCGCAAATTCAATGTATGAATAAAGGCTGAACTTTTACGCACTTGTCAACAAATGAATATCATAACATATTCGATGGTTTTCGATCGGTACTAAAATATGCATGTGGCTATTTCAAAGCTTATAGAAATTTTTGCAGCACATATTTTTGGTGGTAAAACTATATGTTATTTAAGAACAGTACAGTATGTTATTTAGCAGAATGTCGTTCATTTTCGAACTAGCATCAATACATATAATGTATCAAATGTCATTAACACCTTCAAAAGTTAACAGTCGATGGTATGTCACAACGTGCGTTCAAGAAAGTGACATATTTTATCGACATGACTATCATATTATAATAAAACTCCACTGTTTTCATTCCAAACACAAATCGACTAAACCCTATCCAAACTTTCCGAGTATTTCATTCGGAAACATCCGATGGCACAAGTCAGGCGACCGCGGGCAAGTCAGTGTGTCTTACCTGGGCTGTTATTCGCTACGCGCTAAAGCGGCTCACCCCGCCTGTCACCCGTCACGAAACTAGACCTCTTCCTACGCTTAGTTACTACGCATTGCGGTGTCAAGATATATTTGTGGGTGAGCGTTGAGGTGAGCTTAAAACAACTTACAGAATAGGTTGAACCCGTATGAGGGTCGGACTGGGCTATTTCTCACGCTGGCTAAATAGTTGGTGACGTACATTAATCAAAGCCCTTACTAAGAACCAGATTTTTTATGAACTACTATCCTTTATCTTAATCGAGGCTATAAACTATCTTCGTGCAAAACATCATCCAAATCGGTTGAGCCGTTTAAGCGTGATTGAGTAACAAACATCTAAACATCCAAGGATACCTATAGTATGTCGTCACTCCATGACATATGCGTGAATTAAATAGTGTTGATATTACAATTCTATGACGCTACCGTGACTCACAAACCATACTGGCTGAAAATCAGCGCAGTATTTGTCTGACACCTCAGCATAATGCTGAGCCACTGTCCGGTTCACTGCCACAGAGACTTTGTTTTGTGTGTTTTTTGTTCATTTAATTGTTTTATATCTGTGGCCTGTGTGTTTGTGGTTAAATGTATCAAAATCAGCTCGCTATCTGATAGAAGGCACATGTTGGATGTGGTTTTTCTGAAAAGGATAGTGACAGGTGTACTTAACTGCCCCGATCTGCTCCAAAAAATAAATTTCCATATTCCATCTAGAATTCCCAGATCGTGCAATCTCAAACTATTCAATGTGCCGACCTGTCGCACTAATCTTAGGCGACATTGTCCTTTAACGCGCATGTTTAACACTCACAAACAACACCAACATCACATGACTTGGATCTTAACTTTACTTCACTCTCAAACATAAAAAGGAAGTATTATTTACATATACTAAACGGGACTTAATCGCGCATAATTCACTTATTTTATTTACCTCACTGAGATCTCCCGACGTTTCGGGTGTGTTGCAACATTTATGGTCACGGGACATCCCGCGCCGGTTGTCCCGCGACCATGGATGTTGCAACACATCACATCGTGAGGTAAATAAAATAAGTTAATTATACGCGATTAAGTCCCGTTTAGTATAAATAATGTGTGAAAATCGTGAAAGTTTAAACCAATATATAAAAAGGAAGCTCTTATATATTAAGTAACATTTAAGAATTAAATTAATTAATAGTTATCAAACAGAAACTTTCTTCCCAACATTGCAAGTCATCGCACTGTACTAGCTGCCGCGAGGTTAGGGACTCATTATAACAAAAAGGAAAATAGATTAGATTTAGTATAAATTAAAATTAAGTAAGTTGAATTCAGTTACTTTTTTATCTGTGCATGTGGTGATCTTCTATAAGTGATAAGGCGCTTAACTGTTAAGTGAAAGTAAGTAATACTATCATGTATCAGTGTACTTATTGTTGAAGGTCCAAATAAATAAATAAATAAAATAAATAAATGTATCTTTCTTTCTTTCGATGACTCACCATCATCAATACAGGGCGACTACTTACTAAATTGACATCCGACAACTTGGGATCACGGACGCGAATGAAGAATAAAAAACCAGCAAGACAACTAAGGCACTAAGCTATACTAAGCACAGGATGGGCTACCCTGGGCCCCGCGGGATGCGTAAATGCATTTCCTCTGCGTCAAAAAAAAAAAAAAAGGCTACACCAACCTACGATTACAGACTGGGAACGTTAAATATGGCGGCGGCAGCCTGTCATTCCATAGAAAAATTACAAACTTTCCATACAATCATATTTCAACGAATACCGCTGACGATTATAGCCGATTTATTGCAAACCATCCTTTATACATACATACATACAGTCACGTAATTTAATTTGGGACGCACTGTAGGTTATCAATACTGTCAAATTGCATAGGCACATAGAATATTTGCGAAAAGGGTCCTAAGGTCCAGTGTGTGAGCTTGTTTATTTGTAAGTTGTTGTTGTTGTTACTACAATAAGCGAGTGATCTCCGGTACTACGCATCCAATTAAATAAGTTTCTGTCAAAAGATACATTTTTGGTACAAGCTTTTATTGCCGACTGTAATTTTCTGTATACCATCATCAACAACTCATTGAGACCATTCTTACGAACCCAAACTCAACGGGGCTACGTCGGTTAAGTACTGAATTCTCATGGCCACCGTCTGTCTCCATCATCAGATCAGCTCGATGGTACCATAATATTGAATTGTCATCCAAACTATACTTATACCCAAAATTTCAGCTCAATCGGTCACCGGGGAGTGGGTCAAATTTAACTTGGAAGATTTGTCCTATACATACACTGAATTCCCATGGCCACCTTCTGCCTTCATCATCAGATCAGCTCGATGGTACCATAATATTGAATTCTCATCCAAACTATACTTATACCCAAAATTTCAGCTCAATCGGTCACCGGGGAGTGGGTCAAATTTAACTTGCAATATTTGTCCCATGCATACTAACAGGGCAAGTTAATATTGTAATAATAAAAACATATTTGACCAATTTCTAGAATACATTTCCAGGATGGACAGTGACCATCTGTAACTAGAAGACCACTCCCACGCATTTACTTTTTTGTAATGGCTATGATTCTTACAACTTAAAAAAAAATAAGTTTAGCACAATGCAAAACAAAAGTTAGGAAAAAAACAACAATCGAGTGTTTTTTACTAGTAACCTAACCAAGGGAAAGTTCTAAAGTCAGCATCAAAAGTAGCTACACAAACGAAGATGTCAAAGGTCTTTATTAGAAGGGAATAAGAGCTCTTGAAGTCTTCGATTGCGTAGCTACTTTCGATGCTGACTCTACAACATCCCCCAACACAGCGCTCTAACCAAATAAACGTTCACGGCGCTACTTTGTAAACTCGCAAGTTCATGTGAAGCGAGAATCACTCGTAAACTCTGAGTAGTCGGTAGGCTGGATGAGTTACTGTCCACTTTCGTCGACTCGCGAAAGAGCGAAGTTCCTAAGTTGCTCTATGGTAATATCATGAAGATTTATAATAATTTCCTCCCCTCGCGTTAGGGGAGCGTTTCGGTCGGCTAATGCTGGTATTTTTGAGATTAAATGAGTGATTTCTTTTGCTTAGGAATGGGATGCGTTTGTTTTCTGTTTTAGCAGTGATAAAGATTTTTGGTTACTAATGACCCGATGCATGATTGGGAAGACCGCCGAATTTTATAAGTGTCATAATTTGTTAACCACATAATACGTAACGAACATAATTTCATTAGTTTATGATACTATATTGATTCATTTTTGATCAGGTCAATCACGTAACGTTTTGAACGCGCGTTAGGTAGATCCAAATGACATTTTTCCATATAAAAATTGACATTTGGATCTACCTAAAACGTTCGGTAGATCCAAATGTCAATTTTTATATGGAAAAATGTCATTTGGATCTACCTAACGCGCGTTCAAAACGTTACATGAAAACCCCTCTGCAGATGCTGCTAAGATGAATTATGTTATGACATTGGCTTTTATTTGACCGGGATAATGCAATTCACAATGCACTAACGTAAGTATATGGCAAAACTGTCACCTCTATTGTCGAACCAATTTGGGAAAAAATATAGTTTGTAGCACATTTTGCGCCGTATTAAAATAAATAATAAATAATTTAATTACATAGCAGACATGTTTGATAGCTGGTATTCCGTTAGCAATATTTGATAGAACACATATCCCCATTCTGGTGTCTCTTTCTTACCTTATCAGAAAAAACAGTTAGTTTGTCTCCTCTGTTAAATATTCCGGAAATATACGCCTAGTTTAGTTTTGTGGCGTCGCGATTGTATCAATTCTATACGTATCGCGGCGAATACTGACCCTGGCAGCGGTCATCTACGTGCAATTTATAACCTAAAAGCGTAAAATTGTACTAAGATGACAGTTGTCATAGGGATCTAAATTCACCGCGATAATAGGGCATAATTTGACAGTTCACCGGTCATATGTCAAAAAAGCAGAAGGGTGGCACTTTATCAATGTCATAGATACGTTTCGTCCCTTCTTAACATCTTGTGTTCTGTCAGGCATTTAAGGAAAATTGGGTTAAATACCTACACCCCTTTATTAACCTATTACGTCATCATAAACAGACTTGGCCCTAAATCTTAGAGTAAACATATTAATAAAACAACCAAACTTCGGACCCTCGGAAACCAAACCAAGAACTTTGCAACTATCTACAAATATAACAACTTTATCAAGACCGTATCACGCTCCCACGCTCCTTTCAAGTTTAGACTTTAAGTGCACGGAATAAAGTTATATTTCGAATAACATGATCAGTTAAGATACAGTATCCCCTCGATTCGCAAAGTTAGCCTCCAACAAATCGAAGAGCAGCGTCGTATCTAGGTTACTTTTTATTCAAATTTGAACTTTGGCTGGAAATAATAAGGTCTCTTTTTATAAGTTACACGTGTTGAATATATTCTTCATCGTTGTAACGCAAACATTCTGGTCGAACCCTTTGTCTTGTATAAATAGAGGATTTTTGGGATCATCTAAACACAGATAACTATGTATTTATCAGGAAGCCTAAGTAAACTCTCGTGTTCGCGGAACCCCGTGTGACCACGGTAAAGTGAATCTTTTGGGCTTTACTACTGGTTCTTAACCCTTTGAGTGCGTAGAATGCACATGCGCGGTGTTACTAAGGGCGGATTCAACTGAACTAGAATGAGCATTTAATGGTTTGAACACGTCAAAATTATCGAATGGAGTAATCGTAGAATGAACTCTATTCCTGTTTGGTTGAACTGTCCACACTATTTTGACGTTCAAACCCTGGTTAAGTTCTTATTGCAGACTTGTTTGGTCAACATATGTTTGTACGGTACAGTCGGCATCGCATAGTTAATAGCAGCCAAAGTAGCCTTGAATGAATGAATTAATGAATATTTTATTTGTTAATAGTGGGTTTACAAAACGGTCTTAAAAGTATTACATCACTGTTCTCCACATTATGCCTACAAACTAGCGTACAAATATCAATTTCAGTTGAATTTAATTTAAAATGTAACACTTCATTAATGATTTAAGAACTCTTTAACGCTGTTTAAACATTTCTGACATAACCAACTCGTTATCATGTTTTTAAATACATTTAATTTCTTGTCTTTGAAAACATCCGGTAGTTTATTATAAATTGTAATACACATTGCATGAGTGTTTTTGGATGTCAAAGTTAGCTTTGCGGCTGGTTTAAATAATTTGAAATTATATTGAGCTCTTACTTTACGAGAGCACATTTCTTGTATTTCCGTGAATTGGTTTTTATATTTATGGACAAACATGCAAACCTCCGATATATATATGCAAGGAACTGTCATAAGGTTATTTTCTGTGAAGTAAGAGCGACATGATCCTTTACGGCCGATTCTAAAAATAGCTCTGACGCAGCGTTTCTGTGCAATAAAAATTTGGTCCATTATTGTACAGTTACCCCATATCTTATAGTAGAACGCCATGCCATTAAAGCAGCTTGTAAAGAAACTGTCTGCCTTATTCGTGTCAGAGAAAATACAAAAGCCTTTACCGTAACACATCCTTACTCTTACAGTAATAAAGACGTGTACCAAAATATTTGATCACTTTGGCTGCTACCTACTAACTATATGATGCTGACTGTACCGACAAAATAATTATTAAAAACTAACGGGTAACGTATATTTTACGACCGCTTTAGCCTAGTTGATAGTGACCCTGCCTACGAATCAAGAGGTTTTGGGTTCGAATCCCGGTAAGGGCATTTATTTGTGTGATGAGCACGAATATTTGTTCCTGAGTCATGGATGTTTTCTATGTATTTAAGTATTTATTTATTTATATAAGTATGTTTATCGTCGCCTAGTACCCAAAGTACAAGCTTTGCTTAGTTTGGGACTAGGTCGATTTGTGTAAGATTGTCCCCTAATATTTATTTATTTATTTATTTAAATTTTTGGATGGTTAAATATACATTCATTGCCTGTATTACATCGAACACTTCTTCCGACTACAACGCGGCGTAAGCCACGCATTAGAATAGAATATAATAGAATAGAATAGAATAGAATAGAATAGAAAACATTTATTCGTGACAACACAACACAACAGAAATAAAAACAGTAATAGTAGGTATGGAAAAAAGGGTGTTGCACGAAATAATAATAATATTCTATAATTAATATTCTATAATTGCAGTCAATTTGCTACTACTATGTAGTACGGGCAGTCGAACCAAATTACACAAACCACTCACATTAAGACCAACTACGGGGGTCTTTTAACACATTTACTTCCTGGAACCCAACTAGCGAGCGCCTACGCCGTAGTCGCTTTCCGCTACATGTGAGGAAAACCACGGGATCGCCTACGAGCGTTGCGCGTAGGGATTCTTGGCAGTGCTTGTGTTTTCTCTCGCTAGGTGGAAGAAGCTACGATCAGCGCGCACATCTAGCGTGCTAGCACGTTTGTGGTACATGTGCTACGCCGTAGCGCGTAGCAGCATGTATTCGCATTTTAGAGGAAATCGTTCGTAGAGGCTTGATATATTTATGTGAGGTATTGACCTTGAATGGTATTGATGAGCGCTCGGCTAGTAGCTTTCTGTTCCTCAATAGGCCCAACGCCCATCGTAGTAATGTAGCGTTATTAAATCTGTTTTTTACATTAAATTCATTTTAATATATAAATAAATAAATTAAAAATATTCCTAGTTAACTAGTGGGTCTTTGAGTTGCAGATATCGCGAGTCATACGAAAGAATTGTGGCCCAATTCCGTTCGCTTCGCTCGCTTGTTCAATTAAAGCTGAACATAAACTTCAAAACACACAAGCCGACACTTTTAATGAAATAGTTCCCAAAAATGTCACAGCATTACTCTATCAAAACACTTTACCCCAAACTCGTCACCCCAGGCGTTAAGCCAAAATTGTAACAATAAGTGGGTAGTAAAACACTTAGTGGGAAAATTTTGTTTGTAATTTATTCACCGCAGTAGCCGGAGATAATGGAAAAATTTCCCTATACATATTCATAAAGAGGATGACTTCTCTGTCTCCCCTCGCCGGTATGTTAATGCCCCTGTTGTGTTTGTGGAAAAAAATACATTGATACTTATTGACTTATCCATACAACTATCCTACTCCTATCCTACTATCCTACTAATCCTACTAATCTACACTAATATTATAAAGAGGAAAGATTTGATTGTTTGTTTGTGTGTTTGTATTGAATATGATCCGAAACTACTGGACCGATTTGAAAAAATATTTAACTTGAGGGCCTAAATTTAGGGGAGTGACGCATGTTATATACATAGTAAAGACAGTTAAAAATGATACGAAGATATAAAGCAGTGTAGGTACTTTAGAAATAAATAAAAAAGCAGAATAAATATTAGAGTCCAATGAGCTGTTATCATACCGGGCATTTTGAAAGCTCTGTGTAGTGAAACTTATATTTAAATTTAATACATTTCTTCTTGGATGATGGGGTACGGTAGCTTACTGGTACAGGCATGCTGTCAAACAGCGGTGTTGGGTTCGATTCCCGGGTCGTGCCAATGAGTTTTGAGGAACTTTTGTACGTATTATAATTTGATATTTACCGTTAAAAGAAGAACATCGTGAGGAAACCTGCATACATCTGCGAAGACACTCGTAGGTGTATGTGAAGTCCCCAACCCGCACTGGGCCAGCGTGGGGACTACTGTCCATTCCCTCTCATCCTTGAGAGGAGGCCTGGGACGTATATATGCTGACTAGCTTCTGCCCGCGACTCCGTCCGCGTGGAACTCGTTTATATCGCAGTTCCATACAAACTTTTACCCCCCATTTCACCCCCTTAGGGAATGATAACGGGGATAAAAACTATCCTATGTTACTCTCCATCCCTTCAACTATCTTCACTTAAAAAAACACGTCAATTCGTTGCTCTGTTTTGCCGTGAAAGACGGACAAACAAACAAACAAACACATACACTTTCGCATTTATAATATTAGTATGGATTCGTTATTAATATTACATTTCTTCTTTAACTTGCAATATTTGGTGTCATGATTTTGGGAGCCTTTGAGAGATTTAACACTTGTTCTACCCCTTCCACTAAATTGCTCAAAGTTTAACTAAAAAGGATGGCTATATAGACATAACTTGGCGTTTAGACTTTAATCTGATTATCATCGTTCTAGCGATTTCGCGGTTGTGCCCCAAAGAAGCCTAGGGTCTGTTGAAAACCTAATCCCAAGATTTGGCGCAGGCACTAGTTTTACGAAAGTGACTGCCATCTTACCTTCCAGCCCAGAGCGAAAACTAGACCTTATTGGGGGATGCGCCAAAGTTCATATAAAATTGCAGCTTCGATTATTGGATTTCCGAGAAAATTTCTCATACAATTTTATCTCATAATGATCATTATTCATAATTATTTTTGCTAATAACTATCGTAACTCCGAAATGTCTATATTCATAATGTTATTCAACATAAGTATCTCTGTTACTACTATCTATGTTTATATACTTTTATATCATAATGGTTTTTAGCAATAGTTTAATATCATATTTATTTCTATACATTGCTAGATTTTGTATTAATAAACTTTTCTCTGAGATCAGCAGGCAGTAGGGAACAGGGACTTAGTGGCAAAACCGACTCGGATCGCGGATAGGTTAGAAGACGGAAGAGGGAGCTTTGCTCCCGCTTATTTTTAGTTATTCGAAGCTTATTCGAAGTATTTTTTTTTTTATAAAAGGGCGGAAAAACTTCTTTGCAAAAAAATATTATCTAGTTATATTGTTGAAGCAAAATCAACATATAAATTGTAATATGAATTAAATAGTATTAAATTCTCTTACTGCCAACATTAGCGAGCTAATGATGGTTCTTGAGACACCATTGCGTTTCGGAACGAACGGTGACGTGACACATCGAGAGTGTTGTATAATCTGTGGCGCTTCCTATCTCGATTTTCGTTCACGGAACATTGTACACGGTACTTTAATTAAAGAAAATGTAATTAATCAAGTTTAAACCTAGTATTTCGTTTTATAATAAATCGTGGTGAACGAATTACATTGTGTGCATAAATTCAAGGAATTTCTATTATTTTCGTCACCACATAACCTCAACCCACGCTACGCAGCCGCCGCGGGCGCAGCCGGGAAGCAGCGTGAGTATTCCTGTGGTGTCATCCCAAGACAGGGTCTGGGCGGCAAATCAGAACGAATGCGAGACTAGAATTTCATCCAACATTTTTGGTGGAACCCACGAGGGGAGCAACCTTATAAGCACGATTTTCGGGCCAGAAAACAACTCGACGTAGACGGCGCGGGCGCCGGGTCAAGTCGAACATCGCCGGAATTCAAGGAATTTGTCGGCTACACGAATCAAGATAGTGTAATCATAATCAGTGTCGATTCAGTGCGCGTTACGGGCAATTTCGTAAATTTATGGTGAAAAAAGTGTAACAATTTAGTAAATTGCGTCATCAATCTCGGCGGCCATATTGAACATTCACATCGACGCGACGTGTTAAGTATTGCATCACCCACCGGAAGGCGCGAAAAGACATTTTAGGTTAGAATTTAGAATTTAAAGGTTGGAACTTTACGTCACTGCAACGCTGTCAATTCATTGTGCAGTTATAGGATTCAAGGAATCATAGTTTTTAAAGTTGACAGTGACGTAAAAGGCTGTTGTTTACGATTAGTAATTTGTCATTTGTTCTATCCCTGGCAATAACGCAAAGAATTAGTTGTAGTTGCAATTGGTAACTAATTATAGTATCCAGTCAAGTAGTACCATTGATTACGAACCGATATATCACCATGGCTGCCCTGCGCAAGGCGCTAGTTCAATTTAAATCAAAACACCAAATATTATCAGACTTGTTTGCCACAGTGACAGATGTAAAATATAGTGTTGCAGCCTCAGTAGCGAGGCGGCATTTTGATGTGTTCTATCCCCAGTTTGTGGAGGCATACGAGGTGATCCTGGCGGCCGACTCTGAGGATGTCACTGAGGGGGACATTGAATTGCTCCGGGCGCAATTCAGTGAAGTCAACCGGTTCATGGTACGTCTGGACGAGCAGCCGGTGACCGAAGCAGGTCCGTCAAGACTGCCAACATCTCTAGTAAGTGCAAAACTGCCATCTATCGAGCTTCCCAAGTTTACAGGAGGGCCGGCAGAATGGATGTCCTTTTGGGACCTCTTTGACTCTCTAGTGCATTCTCGGGATATCACGGATGCCGAGAAGCACTATTACCTCAGAGCGTCTCTTCAGGGGGACGCCTTATCTATTGTAAGACAGCTGCCGATCGATGGTTCAAGTTACTCGGTAGCCATAGGACTGCTCCAGGACAGGTACCAGAACAGCAGGCTTCTGGTGGATACCTACTTGAGTCGTATTGTCAACCTGCCCACTGTTCAAGGAACAGTGGGACTGAGGTCTGACTTTTATGACCCACTGATGGAGTCAATCCAGGCCTTGGAGAAGCTTCATCAGCCGGTCAAGGACTGGTCATATATAATTTTATTTTTAGTCTTGCAGAAGTTGCCGGTACGGTTGCGTGCTATGTTCGAGGAACGGCATGGTAACGACCCGGAGGTGTTGCCTACAGTGCGACAGCTGCTTCAACTATTGGACGAGCAATGTCGTGTGCTGCAAAGCGTGTCTCCGGAGGATGGCGTGGGCGCTGCCCAGGCACCGCAGCAGTCACCAACGCATCCAGCACCTGCGCGAGAACGTCGGGCACCAGCCGCATCAAGGATGCCGCTACCCCGGAAGGTGATGACAGCCCAACCATCACCACCAGAACAGGTGAGCTCGTTCCGGTGTGATCATTGCCAAGGACGCGACCACTCATTGTATCAGTGTGCCAGGTTTCTGCAGATGGCCCCGTCAGGCCGTAGGTCCTGGGCAAGGAAGGCTGGCCTGTGTTACCGGTGCTTGCGACAGCACTTTGCCCGTGAGTGCAGCTACCAAAACTGGTGTGCTCATTGCAAGTCAACCCTGCACAATACTCTACTGTGCAATTTGGAGGCTGGGCCTCAGACCCAAGGCGGTCAGGCTCAGTTACCAAGCCACCGAGGAGTTCACATGCCATCAGCGCCCAGACCACACAATTACCACCATCGTGAGGCGATGCCCGAACAATGTGGTTACGAGCAGCCAATGGTATCAGGTGATCCTCGTCAGGACGTGCGGCAGGTACCTGTACAGGTAGCACAGCAGGAAGAGGGGTTGGTCCAAGGGAACCGAACCCCACGCACGCCGTCGCCCTCAGGTTCGGTGACATCGCCGCCGCGGCGGCATAATGAGATCCTCTGGGATCAGCACTACCCTAGGCCGAGAGTGGGGGCACGAGCGCATCAGGCTCAGCAGACATTCACCTCACTTCGCTTCGGTTCGAGGACGAACCCGAAGCTGTGAGATGATACCACTGTTGGTGCTCAGATGTCACTGCCCATCACCATCTGTCCTACAGCAGTGGTCATGGTTAGGGCAGGTGATGGTAGTTATGTCAAGGTCAGAGCGTTAGCCGACACTGGAGCAAGTGTCAGCATTATCAAACAATCATCAGTCAAACAATTGAACTTGCACCAACAGTCTAATGGAAACAAGGTCTATGGAATAGGGCAGCAGTATGTTCCTAGTCCCGGAACTGTAGTCAAATTAGTAGTCAAGCCGGTCAACAACCCAGTACCAATTATAAGCACTGTCGCTATGGTTATGTATTCATTAACGGGAAGCCTCCCAGTAACTCATGCATGTTTGAAGGAGTATATTCAATCACAACCTATCATCCTAGCTGACCAAGGCTTGGATGAGGCTAAGGATGTAGACGTCATTCTAGGAACTGATATTTTAAATTATGTATTTGATGGCTCAAAGGTTGACACTGGGATTCCAGGGCTCTCAGCATATGGGTCATGCTTCGGGCACGTCATCATGGGCGTCATGCCGCAGACACCATCACGTCAGGCACCGGCTGCATCACGGATGCCGCTGGCGGGCACGCTTGTCGAGGACTACGGCCTGCTGTCTACCAGGCTGGAACAAGTCTTGGAGAAGTTTTGGGAAGTCGAGGCACCACCCACCAAGCCTGCTGCACACCCGGAGCACGTGGAGGCCGAAAGGTTGTACGCTTCCACTACCCAACGAATGCCGGACGGTAAATATATGGTCCGGTTACCACTACGCTCAAGTAGACCCCCGCTAGGTGAATCAAGGGTTTCAGCTACTCATCGGCTGCATGCCCTGGAGCGCAAAATGGCAAGGAATCCATTATTTGCTGAAAAGTATAAGGCATTCATGCGGGAGTATGAATCACTTGGTCACATGTCATTATCCGAGTTCCAATTTGACTCAGAACACTTCGTGATCCCTCACCACGGCATTTTCAAAAGGGGTGGGGATAAGATTCGAGTAGTGTATGATGGGAGTGGGAGATCTTCCACGGGAACGTCCCTCAATCAATGCCTTCACTCAGGACCCCCACTCCAGAACGATATTACCAAGATACTTTTAAATTTCAGACGCCACCAGATAGTCTTCACTACAGACATCAAGATGATGTTCCGTCAGACCTGGATACACCCTGAGGACAGAAGGTACCAGCTGATCTTATGGCGGGAGAACCCATCTGAAGATATCAAGGTATATGAACTAAATACTAATACATACGGTCTCCGGCCAGCTCCTTATGTAGCTATAAGGACGCTGCTGCAATTAGCCACGGACTGGGAGGTTACCCACCCAGAGTCTCGAGCTGCACACGTCATGCGCAGGGATGTGTTCGTGGACGACATTCTAACGGGGGCAGATTCACTATCCGAAGCTCAGACCCTCAAGGAGGAGCTAGTGGCCCTTATGAAAAGCGCACAATATGACCTTCGGAAGTGGTCATCCAACTCTAAGGAGTTGTTATCTGACTTGCCAGATGAATACTGTGAGCACCCGCACCTCTTCGATATGGAGGATCCTAGCTTTATAAAGGTATTGGGCATCCAATGGTGTCCAGTGACAGACACAATGTCATATCAAGTCAACGTGCCCCTGGGGCAACCGGTCACGAAGCGTAGCATACTCAGCACAATAGCGAGGCTATACGATCCCTGCGGGTACTGCGCACCTATAGTCTTCCGATTCAAGGTATTCCTACAATCATTATTTAATGATGGCCTGTGCTGGGACGAAACCGTCAGTCAAGCCCAGCACCACCAATGGAACGAGCTCATCCAGGATTTGCACAATTTGTCATATTTACGCATTCCTAGGTGTGTGGCACTGCCAGACGCAGTCTCGTATTCTCTGCACGGCTTTGGAGATGCTTCAGAACTTGGGTCTGGAGCTAGCGTTTACCTCAGGACAGAGGACGCTTCAGGCAGCGTCATGGTACGTCTAATTATAGCTAAAACTCGAGTAGCTTCAAGGAAGACTAAACAGACGATTCCGAAGTTGGAACTGAGTTCAGCCCATCTTCTATTCAAGCTTCTCAATCACGTGGCGGAGTCCTATGAAGATTCAATCCATCTTGCGAGCATCAATGCATGGTCAGACAGCACAATAGTACTCTCATGGCTGAACACGGAGCCGCACATGCTTCAAACCTTCGAAGGTAATCGAGTTCAGGATATTAGGAACTCCAAACGGCCTATGATATGGAGGCACGTGAGATCAGAGTTGAACCCAGCAGATGCTGCCTCTCGCGGAGTGTCAGCTCGTGATCTGAATGATCTCGAATTGTGGTGGTCACCCAGTTGGTTGTTGTTGGATGAGTCACAGTGGCCCAGCTTGACGGTAACCATGCCACATGAGCTGCCAGGCTTCAAGAAGCTCGTCAATGCTGTCACGCCGGTCGAGCCTTGGGAAGACACTCTGCTGGCCAAGATCAGCTCATTTAGTAAGCTCATAAATATCACATCATATGTCATCAGGTTTTGCAGGAACTTAAGACTGCCCAAGGAGGCCAGGAATCTTCAGCCTACGCTGTCTCTAGAGGAGAATCGTGACGCGCGAAGGCTATGGATCAAGAAGGTCCAAATGGATGCTTATCATGAAGAGGTCATATTGATGAACAAGGGCAAATTGGTTTGTAAATCATTACAGAAACTCAGCGTGTTCATTGACAAGGATCAGATCATAAGAGTTGGAGGCCGGCTTAAGAAGTCAAACTTGCCATACGAGGCTAAACATCAGTATCTGTTACCAAAGGATCATAGATGGACTCAGATGCTCATTGAATATTATCATAAGGCTTATTGTCATTCACCAACCAACGCTCTTATAGGCATACTCCGGCGCGAATGTTGGATACCGTCAATTAGACGCCAGGTGTCTAGAGTTATCCATAATTGCTTAGTATGTTTCAGATTTGATGCATCCTCGCGTCCACCTCTTATGGCTGATCTGCCTGCTGATCGTGTCACAGCAGCTAGACCATTTTCCGGTGTGGCTACCGACTTTGCGGGACCATATCTGGTCAAGGCTAGTTTGCTTAGAAATGCAAAATCGGTCAAGGCTTACCTGTGTGTTTTTATATGTCTAGGTACAAAGGCGGTCCACCTCGAACTGGTGTCGTCGCTGAGCACCGAGGCGTTCATCGCAGCGTTCACAAGGTTCGTGAGCAGACGCGGTCTGCCCTCACTCATCAGATCAGATCGAGGTACCAATTTTACTTCCGCTAATTCGTGTCTCAGGGAGATCACTAAGTTTTTAATTGACAATGAGAGTACTCTCAAGGACGAGTTTCGTAGGCAAAATATTCGATGGGAGTTCAACCCACCTGGCGCACCTCATATGTCAGGGTTGGTTGAAGCCGCAGTTAAAAGTACAAAGAATCTCCTCAAGCGGGAGCTCGGGGAGAATATTTTGACGTTCGAGGAACTTGCTACCTTGTTAACAAAGATAGAAGCTATTCTTAACTCTCGTCCGCTGGTCCCAATGTCAGAGGACCCGTGTGATTTGGACGTACTCTCTCCATCTCATTTTCTGATAGGTCAGCCCTTGATTGCCGTGCCCGAACCACTCTGGAAAGACGTCAAAATGTCGCGCTTATCTCGCTTTCAAATCATTCAGAAAATGTATCAGTCAATGTGGTCACGTTGGCATCTTGAATACTTAAATACATTACAGTCACGTAATCAATGGTACAGTCACATAGATAATATTCAAATCAATGACTTAGTGTTCATCAAGGATGAAAATTCACCCCCGTTACAGTGGCGGAGAGGTCGAGTCATAGAAGTGTTCAAGGGCTCAGATAATATAGTACGCTCAGTTAAGCTAAAAACTCTTAATGGTGAATTGATGCGACCTGTCGTCAAACTATGTAAATTGCCAATGGAACGTAATTTAAGTCAATCTTCTAATGACAATAGTGAATGACACTACTGTTATTATCAGTTGTTGTAGAGACTTGCTTATATTTCATTTCATGAGTTATGAAACAACTGTTTACTTGTTAGTAGGCTTATATTACAATCTGATAAAAAATTTGCTGTACTTATTTTCATGTGTCACATGTTCTGTGGAACAATTGCTTGTTTTTATTTGTCATATTATAGTCCGTGAGACGACTGTTTATTTTTACTATATGTTATAATTATGGTCTAGGATCAGATTGTTGCATTGTCATGTCACTATTTTATCATATGTTATAATTATGGTCTAGGATCAGATTGTTGCATTGTCATGTCACTATATATAGTCTAAGATACAATTGCTTACGTTGTCAGGCCATTATATCTAGTCTAGTAGACGATTGTTTATATTGATATGTGTTATATTATAGTCCAAGGGACGATTGTATATCATGCTGCATGATCAGATACCACTTTCGATGATGCAATGAGAGAACGAAGCAGTCCTTTCCTTCTTTCCTGGCCGGGCCCAGTAAATGTTGAAGCAAAATCAACATATAAATTGTAATATGAATTAAATAGTATTAAATTCTCTTACTGCCAACATTAGCGAGCTAATGATGGTTCTTGAGACACCATTGCGTTTCGGAACGAACGGTGACGTGACACATCGAGAGTGTTGTATAATCTGTGGCGCTTCCTATCTCGATTTTCGTTCACGGAACATTGTACACGGTACTTTAATTAAAGAAAATGTAATTAATCAAGTTTAAACCTAGTATTTCGTTTTATAATAAATCGTGGTGAACGAATTACATTGTGTGCATAAATTCAAGGAATTTCTATTATTTTCGTCACCACATAACCTCAACCCACGCTACGCAGCCGCCGCGGGCGCAGCCGGGAAGCAGCGTGAGTATTCCTGTGGTGTCATCCCAAGACAGGGTCTGGGCGGCAAATCAGAACGAATGCGAGACTAGAATTTCATCCAACATATATTCTTAGTTATGATTTATGATATTAGGACTAACCAAATTATGATATAATGTCTATTATGAGGGAAACTGTTATGAAAAACCAAATTAAGAGTTCAAATCTGTTCTTAGTAATGACATTATGAAGAAACATTTTATGAAAACTGTTCGTTATGAGTTCCGATGATAGTTACAGAAATTTAGGAACATAAAAGGTACCTAGGCAGTAAAAAATAATGAAGAGTGATGATTATGATTACAAAGCGGTATTATTAGAAAAAATCGACACATCAAGTTTATATAAACAAAAATAAAATAAAAATAAAATGAGCCAATATGGACCCCCTATTGGGATTAGACCGGTTTCCTCACGATGTTTTCCTTCAGGACTTTAATCTGGTAGCTGACATTATCTGCGTTTTGAAGTTTAATGCTAACAAGTTTCTATCTGAAAACTATTATTCATTCTCCGCAAAAGTTTTTATTTTATTTTCGAAAAACAGCGAAATAAAATGGCACACAAAAACGTCCTGCATAGGAAATTGGACAAAAAGCCATCTTTGTTGGCAAAACCAATGTTTCCGAATCGACTTTAGATCTCCATAAATCTATTTTTGACTTTCACAATGTTAAGGCAAATTTTAATAACACGATGCTAGTAAACACGCATAGGACCCGCTTTACCCGGCTACACAAACGCTTGCAACTTCAGCGTTGTCAAAATTTAATTCTTTAAATGTGTTGCTTATTATGACTGACGCTTATTTATATATTTAATAGCTTTGACCCGCGACTGTTAACGTGTCCGCGTGAAAGTCGTTTATTATCGTGCTTCCATACAAATTTTGCCCTTATTACCTCCCTTTAGGGGATCATTTCCAGGATAAAACCTATCCTATGTCCTTGGCCGGGATTCCAAATATCTTCATACTTGTCTTGATCGGTTAAGTTTAAACGTGAAAAGGTACCAGACAGACAGACTTACTTTTGCATTTATAATATTTGTGAAGCATGGAAAGCAAAGCGTTATGTTCAATCTCAACGATTTTTCTCTCTAATACCCAAAGGGTAAGGGCGAGATCTCTCTTCACCGTACTGTTTATGTCGTTTTAATATTGATGTGTGCATTATAATTTATCTGTTTACTAGTGTTTTGTTTATTCATAAACCTTATCGTCTTAAGAACCAACATATATCATATCACATGAATAAAGTAAACAAACTTATAAACTAAGACTTTAAATACTGGCTTTTTATTTGCGCATAATTCCCCCTTTCCTAGAATAAACTTGTATAAACTAGAAAAAAATTGAGAAATTAGTCTGTTCGGAAATATATTTTTCTCAAATTATTCTAATTTATACCAATTTATGAAAGTTTGTTACATAAGTTTCTTAAAAATATCACACCGTTAGCCTCCGAATTTCAAAAAACATTTTGTATGGAAAGCGAGCCACCTTAAGTTGTATTGTTGATGCTTGAGCCTAGTTGGTAGTGACCCTGCCTACGAAGCAAGTGGTCCTGGGTTCGAATCCTGGTAAGGGCATTTATTTGTGTGATGAGCATGAATATTTGTTCCTGAGTCATGGATGTTTTCTATGTATTTAATTTAAGTATTCATTTCTTTATACAACGTGTTAATAAAATAACGCAAAACCTGAAAACAGTTTGTTCAGAATCGAGCATAGAATGCGAAAAAAATAAAAAATATTTTTTTTGACCAGATTTATTTTTTACATTTGTATGGAGTGTTGGCCGACTGGGGCGACCTGCTCCATACAAATTTAAAAAATAAATCACGTCAAAAAATTTATTTTTTATTTTTTTCGCATTCTACTCTCTATTCTGAACAAACTGTTTTCAGGTTTTGCGTTATTTTATTAACACGTTGTATAATGTATGTTTATCGTCGTCAAGTACTCACAGCACAAGCTTTGCTTAGTTTGGGACTAGGTCGATTTGTGTAAGATTGTCCGCAAATATTTATTTATTTGTTTATTTATTTAAATACATTATTCCATTTAGACTTTCCCTGACGCGTCAAGGCTGATTCAAATTCTTACATTTGTGACCGATACAATTTTTAAATTGACTTCAATTAGTTATTCATGAAAGTGCTTTTAATTGCATATATCAAAAACAGTACCCAAACGGCAGATTTTCTTTTGTTTTCAAGAAACCCACCACCACCAGGAAAACCCCGATATCCGATTAAACCTAGGTCATGCCGCATGATACATTCAACTTTTTTCGCACGAAATAAGGTTTAATTTGCATGAAACAATGATTGGTTTACGAGATACGAGTGCGGATTTATAATTCCATATGTAATAAAACAGCAGCAAAACTGCGCTGTGTCACGGAGATGTCGCATAAAAACATTTGTATTGTGATTTAAGAGGTTTAGACGTAAAGAACGAGTCACGCTATTCGGTGAAGTCTTGGTTTTACTTGGCATGTATTTATTGAAATTGAGATTTGATTACAATCCTTTTTCTTTTACAATCTTTGCTAATATTATAGGAAAGGTACAGTTTGTACCTTTGTGAGGGTGTAGGTTTGTAAGTTATATAGTGGGCAATGAACAGTATTTTTTTATCTAATGAGTAATAGCCGAGTGGCCAGAAATAATGACTTTAATTCCTATGTTTATACAAGCTTTTTTCAGGTCACAGGATTGACCTCTATTCTCTTTCTAATTATTTGGATGCAAACTTGATTTACTATGTAGGTAATGTTTATTCCAATAATTTTCTATTCTTTTTCATTCTATTCTATAATCTCTCAGACTTTTCCTCTTTATAATAGAGGAAAAGTCTGAGAGATTATAGCTCTCTATAATGTAAGTTTGTATGTAACGAGGAATCTTCTGAACGCATATTCGATATCAAAGTTCTTTCACCTGCGTGTACATTTATGGATGGTTATATGTAAGCTATATTTGATTTACAATGTGCCGAGTGGGCCGGCCCACAAATGCTAAAAGTGTCATGAAAATGTAATTTCCTGAGCTCCTTCTGCGTGTGATATAATTTATTTCCTTGTCAAATGCCGAAACATTAATTAGAAATACTAAAATGTATGTATCCTAGACAAAGACAACTAGATACAATGCCCGATGTCGCAAAGTTATATATATAATAGTTATATTTGAATCCTTATCTAACCAACACAATCTAAAATTCGCGTTGCCGTAAATTCCACAGTTGTCAAATGCGCTATTTTGTTTTCTTTTGCGACTCCAACCATAAATACATTCAGGCGGTACATATTTCTTGCGACGTGCGACTGAAATGATTTATACTCACGAAACCTTTACAAATCCTTCTGTCCGTTTGTAAATATATTCAGCTTATCCCGGAAGCACGGATGGTAGGCTGGACAAAATTATGAGGGAATGAAAAGATACGTCGGACAGGGGATGGTGATGTGAAAGGAATATCCTACTGTAACTCTCTTAATATACAGTTTTGGGGTTCCTTATCAAGTTATATCGGTCATAAGCGTTTAACATTTCTAGTTTAGTCATTGACGGGAAAGGTTGGAATTAGTGAGATCCTATAATTGGCTGTATATCCATATGTCAAAGTGTTGTTGTGTTATCTAGGTTCACCATATAAATAAATCAATAATTAGTGCCGAGTGTGACGCTTATTTAATCTCTAACATCAACAAGGGAAAAGGCGTGATTCTATGGGTATATTTATCATCCTTAATAGGTACGGTACGGTCTTCAGTTTACCCCACCTGTCATATCGTAAAGGGCGAGTAAAGAGGGGCATCGGGAGTGTTTCATATAGCGGCGACCACGGCATTGCACTGCATGGCATGGCAAAGAGGTTTTCAGTGTGTTTGGGGGCTCCAGTGCGTTCAGTATCAGATCCTGGAATACTCTACATGAAAGCGCAAATATCGGCCGCGGAGTTTAAATATACAGGATAGAAATATCACGTTATCTAGTTAAAATCCCAATAACTGGGGTACCTGGTTGGCAGGGTACTTATTAACGAAACAATAATATTATCGTACCAAACAGAGGGTTTTTAACATCTTTCTTGACGACCGGTTTAGCCTAGTGGATAGTGATACTGGCTGCTGGCAGTCCTGGGTTCGAATCCTGGTAACGGCAAATATTTGTGTGTTGAACATGGAACACACTGACAGCAATGGGTGCTCCGAAACACTTAGTGCATCTTATCCGAAGAATGTATGAGGACGGTACGGCCTCAGTTCGGGCAGATGACATTCTCTCAAACCACCTCCACCCCACCGCCGGAGTCCGTCAGGGATGTATTATCTCCCCGCTTCTGTTCAATGTGTATACAGAACTCATAATGAGAATCACACTTGAAGATTGGACTGACGGCATCTCGATTGGTGGTTTGAAGATTTCTAATCTGAGATATGCGGACGATACCACTTTATTCGCTACGAGCCCCTGCCACATGGAAGAACTTCTCGGAAAGATGGAATACGTTAGCCTCGACTTCGGACTTAAGATTAACCGGAATAAGACGAAAATGATGGTTGTACATCGCATGAATAACAATTCACCAGAAATAGTACGACTTGCGAATTGTGATGTGGTCCAATCCTACACTTATCTGGGAGCCTTAATCACGAATAGTGGCGGGTGCGTCGACGAAGTGAAGAGACGTATGGCGATAGCTAAATCAGCGATGGATAGGTTAAAGAAAATTTGGAAGAACCGCAACATTTATAAAGCAACGAAAATCCGGGTTGTTCGAGCGCTTGTGTTCCCTATTTTTCTCTACGCTGCAGAGACGTGGACGCTACGTGAAGTAGAGTGAAGGAAGATAGATGCTCTAGAAAAGTGGTGCTGGAGGAAAATGGTTGGGGTATCTTGGACTGAATTTCGTACCAATGAGTCCATACTGAAGGAACTGGCTTGGCATCAAACAGCGTCTATCATCCGTAGTGCAGTCTCGCATCCTAACGTTTTTTGGGCACGTATGTCGTCGAGGAGACGTAGCTATCGAGCGACTAGTGATCCAGGGAAAGGCCGAGGGCACCAGACGTCAGAGAGGAATGGCAGCGTGTTGTGAAGGTTGCTACCAACACCTGAAATGATGACCACGACCACTCTATCAAGAGTGAAAAAACGAAGAAGAAGAAGAAGAACATGAATTTGATTCTGAGTCTTGGGATATTTTCTATGTATTTAAGTATTTCCATCTATTAAATATTATATCGTCGTCTAGTATCCATAGCAGGAGCTGCAGGAGAACATCGCGTGTGCCGACTTCTGGCCGAAGGGTGTCGTGTTTCGGCGGTTCCGGGGCGACCTACCGAATTCTACACCGGACGTGACGACGCAACGGAGCCACACTGTTTCGTCGCCTAAATATTAATTCGTTTTTAATTTTATAATTGTATGTATTAGCCTTTAAGGTATTTGTAACTATGGGCCTTTGATGCCTGAAATAAATGGTTTATTATCATAACACAAGCCTTGTTGAGCTTACAATGACACTAGCTTGATATGTGTAAGATTTTCCTGTGTTTTTTTTCTTTAAGTCATATTCCTTATTGTGTCACAATATCAAATTGAATTTTTAGCCTAGGTAATATGTCTGACTGGAAATTACGATCAAACACAACTTTTATAGTACTGTAGCAAAAATACAAAAAAGTCACAAACAGAAACAATATTGGTCTTTTGCGTGTCATCGACGCAAAAAGTAATATAAAATATCGGAAATATTTAAATTCCGTTTAATTTCGTTTAAAGCCAACCAGGGCCAAATTATTCCAGCTAGCTGAAAAGGAATTTTAAATAACGGTGCATAAGGAATATTTATTCGGCAATATTTTGGTTCTTTTTTCAAGAGCGGTGTTATTTTGAGTTATGGTCAAGAGGTATTGAATTATCTGGTGAAATATACGGCCATATTTTTTCGCTCGGATCTCGCACATAAGTTTGAAAGCAAAATGTTGTTGAGAGGCTGGATTTGATTGCAAATGAAGTGCTATTTTGACTTCAGGCGACCAAGACCCATTTTTTTTTTTTTTAATGTCTGTTTGTGTCACGTCTGTGGTAGGGCGCGGAGGAAAGTCACGGATCAAATGATACAATTTAAGTACCTTTATGTTAAATGTTAATTTTTACTAGCTATGTAGTTTGAATATTAGTATTAAATATTTTTTGATTTTTATCCTTTCGTTTGTACTGTTATTTTTTTATA
Organism: Epinotia ramella; assembly: GCA_947578815.1. Taxonomy (NCBI): domain Eukaryota; kingdom Metazoa; phylum Arthropoda; class Insecta; order Lepidoptera; family Tortricidae; genus Epinotia; species Epinotia ramella. Next base: position 3,120,634 of record OX388207.1, read on the forward strand.
TTTTTCGTTTTTGTCTATTTTAGACCGTTTTAAACGTTTAAACTCGTTGCACCCCGTGACGTCACCAATTGGCCCCGACGGAAGACCATCGCTGGCCAATTAGGTCGGCACCATGCTGAGTCGGAACCATTTCGTGGCGCGTTAATTATATTTTTGTGTTTTAATGAATTTTCCTGAGTTTTTTGTGCTCCGAATAAATGAATTTCTTTCTTTCTTTCTTTTTCTACTTTGAATCAATACATATCACAGTTAATGTTCGGTTATTCTATTTTCGAGGTGTTTGTAAGGCCATGAGAGGCACGGCAGTGTGCCCGCCTAGTCACGCCAAAAACCAACAGATAAAGGCACGATCTAACTAACTTTATCTGGCAAGCCGTTCAGGGAATTTTTGACCCCGTAACTTTGTTCTTAATAAAGCCAGAAGCATCGGTTTTCAGTGAAAAAGGGACCCTAAACAAGTGAAATCAAAAGATTTTTCAAATAACCCAACAACAACAACAATAAACAACAACAACAACAACACAACAACAGTACAATGTTGTCAACATTTTTAGCCTATCTCACTCACACGATTACGAGGAATCCAACGACATCATGGGATGAAATTATGTCAAAATGTACGATTTGGATTGTAGCTCGTGAAATAGAAATTTCTCGTCTACATGCATACGATCGAAAAACATCACCCTCCTTCTGAGACCGTCGGGTAAGTAACAACAAGCCGTATCGGTACGCGTCCATTAGCCAGACAACCGGGATTAAAGTTTCTTAGTACCCATTTTTCAGGATTAAAATCTTTTTATTCAGGACTATGATAAATAAACAACCAATGGAAATTCAGACATGAAATCTGAAAGTATTTGTTAGCGGCCGTGGTTCGTAGTTAACAGTATATTTTTAAGTTTAGTAACCGGTCAGAAGTCAGTGCAGTTAAATCGGAGAAATCCTGACGAAAGGTGAGTTCAAGAGTACCCTAAACCGACGAGCATATATCAAGAATGTAATGAAAGTGAACGAAGCTAAAAAGGTTTGTCAAGATCGTAGCAAGTGAAATCCGTGATCTCTGCCTACCCCTACGGGAAATAGGCGTGATGATATGTATGTAAACAGTTATAAAGTAAAGTGTTAAAAATGTGTACATAAGCAATACATTCAACTCTTACTCATTATACGAACCAAGGACATTATTAAAAACCATTTAACCTCAGGATATGTTTATACCAGCAATTTTGTTACATCACCCCTATCGAGTTTTATTGAAATTTCGTATATTGTCGCTCCCTAACGGCAATGCCATTTGAATGTTCCGATGCCTCTGTTTGAAGCAAAGGAGACATATAAGGGGTTAAAAAACCATTCTCTTTTGCAATCATTCCGTGATTTCTCCGTTTGTATTACTGTTACCCTAAAATACAATACTTAAGGTTCTGTTGTTCGATGTTGTTGAATTTTATGGTCGTGCAGTAATATACGCTGTACGACAAATAGTTAAGCTCTATTGTTTTGTTATTATATTAATTTATTTACTACTGCTACATTGTTTAAAATTTTAGGCGTTGTATGTCATTTGAAGTTTCGTTTTCAAGTAATTTATAGTTTCAGCTTTCTCATAGAACAACTGTTCCGTGAGAAACTGAACTGTGTATTTAATACGTGGGTTTAACCGTGGATTTATAAGTAGTATTTCAAACAACTGTTCTAGAAAAAAAACAATATTTTCTTTAGTTTTCTTATCTTCTACACTATGTTTGGCGGCAATTCGGTGGATAGCCACAAAGCTGCTCAGTGTTCCTTTTTTTAAGTACTAATTTAGTTCCATTATGTAGTTACAAATACAAAAACTTGGATTTATTGCTTGACAGTGGCAAGATGAATTTAAGTTTTTGTACTTTGCCTCATAGAGAGTTACATATTATACTGTAATATAATATTATCATATTGCCTTGCCTCTACATATTTGAAGTCTCAAAGTTTGTGAAGTGTAATATGAATTAATTTAAAACAGCAATGAAGTATTTCCCAGAATTACTAGAAATGCTAACAAGCTTGTTGTAAACAGATACGAACTGCTACTTTTACGAAAAACTGTTACTCAATGTGTGTCACTATCTATATAAGCTAACAAGGCACATAAGAGACTTGCCAAGTAGTAAATTTAAAACAGCGTTATTTCGATGGTTGTTGTTACTTAGATTTTATTCCGTAAATGAATTCTTAGGTACTAATTCGTGCGCCCTGTAGCTCGGGCATTAAAATACGGCTACGGCATCCTCTGCCTGTCGTACGAGAATCGCGAATCGCGAATCGCGAATGGGGGCTCCTATCGTTAAAAAAAAAAAAAATAGGACCCACAGAGGCATGTCGCTAGGGCTGCACTGGTGCGTTCCATAGGAGATCCCAGAGCCGTCCGAAATGCGTCGAGGAGGACCATCGGGGGGTTTTTAGTCGGTGCGAGTCCGACATAACCTCCAGGTACTCATTAGTGTTCGACATTATTAATATTGTAATAGTAGGTTAGGTAGCTGACTAGATTGTCATTTGCATGCTGTGCATGAACAGCTAAAAAAGATGGGACCTGTGGTATTTTGTTTAAATGGAACAACTTTTGTAATGAACCCTTTTTTAGGCAAATAAATGATTATTGATTATTATCATGTCGTTAATTTCGTGATAGCCGTGACTATCAATGTCTTCTGGATAGACCTGTTGCTTTGTTCAAAACGGGGTTCACGCCACGCCAACAAAACTTTTCGAATCTTCTTTTTCTCGAATTGTTAGAAATTCGAAAGTAGGCGGTCTTCTTGTCTGTTACCTTTTCACGGATAAACTACTGAACCGAATGTGATGATGAGCTTACGAACAGGCTGAAGAAGCCCTGAAGTAAAAGGGATAGTATAATGTAGAAGTTAATTTCGAAGTATTTTATTTCACCGCAAAAACGTATAAATTTGCTCAAAGAAACTTAGACTGCATTATGTCACCATCTGGCAGTAGTGTAATAATAATAATACTTATTATTTATTCTAAACCCTTATTGCTAATGTTAATACATATATATGTTTACGTATTAATACATAGTACATACATTATTATTATTACATGCGTCTGAACTAGGATGATCCTGTGTCCCAGACAAAGATTTTACAAACTAGTGCAATTTGTGCACAAGAAAGGTTTATTTATTTATTTATCGTATGGCAAATACGTGTATTTAGAACCGTGAGTTCTTCGAAAAGACAGTACGGTTGCCAGGTTTATAATATATACATATATATATATATATATATTATATATATATATATGTATATATAATTATATATATATATATATCCATACTAATATTATAAATGCGAAAGTGTGTCTGTCTGTCTGTCTGTCTGTCTGTTACCTCTTCACGCTTAAACCGCTGAACCGATTTGGATGAAATTTGGTATAGAGATAGTTTGAGTCCTGGGGAAGGACATAGGATAGTTTTTATCCCGGAAATCATCCCCCAAGGGGATGAAGTGGGGGGTGAAAGTTTGTATGACTACGATATAAACGAGTTCCACGCGGACGGAGTCGCGGGCAGAAGCTAGTATAGTATAATTATATTATCCATACTAATATTATAAATGCGAAAGTGTGTCTGTCTGTCTGTCTGTTACCTCTTCACGCTTAAACCGCTGAACCGATTGCGATGAAATTTGGTATGGAGATAGTTTGAGTCCCGGGGAAGGATATAGGATAGTTTTTATTCCCGAAATCATCTCCTAAGGGGGTGAAATCGGGGGGTGAATGTTTGTATGGAGCTGCGATATAAACGAGTTCCACGCGGACGGAGTCGCGGGCAGAAGCTAGTAATATTATAAATGCGAAAGTGTGTCTGTCTGTCTGTCTGTCTGTTACCTCTTCACGCTTAAACCGCTGAACCGATTTGGATGAAATTTGGTATAGATATAGTTTGAGTCCTGGGGAAGGACATAGGATAGTTTTGTCCCGGAAATCATCCCCCAAGGGTATGAAGTGGGGGGTGAATGTTTGTATGGAGTTCCACGCGGACGGAGTCGCGGGCAGAAGCTAGTAGTATTATATATGCAAAAACCGATTACTCTCAGTTTATTTTAAGGTCCAATATTAACACTCGAATAATAATATCTCTTTCGCTCTCTATTTCGAAGCAGAAAATCGTTATCTACGAAACGCAATAGTGTTCTGATTTCCTGATTTTTCGTTGAGACGAATACATCCATTTGCTCACTGCATTCGCATGGCTGAATCATCTTGGCAATTTGTTTAAGCATCATTATAGTTTATACTAAATTGAATCTTACTCTAGTAAGAATAAAGTTATTTTACATTTAGCAATAGATACGTATTACCCCGCAAGCAAAGTTCACCCACACTTTTGATATAATTCCCTTCCCCCACCTAATCTTGATCGAGCCTCGGGCAACTTACTTTTTAGGGGGATAAAGTTATTGCAAATAACCAGCGAGATGTGCCCAATCAAAGGTTAGTCTAGTGGAAAACTGGGCGGGAAAGTTACACTTTACGTCCCTGATGAGGTTAGACATTATATAACGGGGAATATGAAAAGAAATAGATGGTATTGGCCTGCGTTCGAAACTTCCTCTACGTAAAAGGTTATTGCACACATCTTTGAACACAAAGAACGTGGAGTGTGGAATAACTCCTTCGATTTTCAGTGCCTCGTAGAATAACCACGTTTTGCTGCCAAACAAATGACTTAAATCCGTGCGTCGAACTGTGCTGGACTTTACCTCCCCCCTACCATGATTAAGAAAAATACTTCATAAGTGTAGTGATTCTGTCGACGCAATATCTAAGATTAGAAATTTGTTCATTTAGTTAACGTCCATTTTCTTTTTTAGCTAAGCCTTTTCATATTGGCATGCTGTGTTTACCTGTAAGTAGTTATACATTCATCGTAAGACACTTTGCTGTTAGTACCTAAACTATTTGTAAGTATCAATGTCTGTAAACGTTTTATTTAATATGCTTCTTCATGGAATACTTAGTAGACAAGTATTTGCCTGAAGAAATAAATAAACATTAATTATAAGCGTTGCGTCACGTTGTTATAAGCGTTACTTCTCCCCGGGACAGAGACTTTTATTGTATAAGTCTCAAGTCCGTCCCCATATGGAGTATTGATGTCATCTCTGGGCGGGAGCACCTGGATACCAGCTTGGGCCTTTTGACTCGCTTCAAAGAAGCGCTGTGCGAATTGTGGACGATCCGAAACTTACAAGCGATATCGAACCGTTGAGTCTAAGGAGAGACTTCGCCTCCTTGTGCGTTTTCTGTCGCTTGCATAACGGGTTGTGCTCCGAAGAACTGTTCGACGTGATGCCTACGGCTGCTTTTTACCACCGCACCGCTCGCCGTCGGCAGGGCATTCATCCACACACCCTGGAACCTAAATGGTCGCGTACCGTATGGTTTCACAGAAATTGCCTGCCGCGTTACTTTGATTTGGGGGGCGACATTGATCAAATTGGTTTTTCTCCGAAATCATTGTTTTTAATTGTGGGTGAACTGTGGCAGTGAAGATATTAGTATTCTATCTTGCTGTTCACTTGATTAAATCTTCTTAATTTCAAATATTTCTGCTTTTATACTACATTCTAAATGATCAAAGTAGCCCCATTTTTTCCTAAAGTAACCCCGGTTCACGGTACTTTGGCTGTTGTTATCCTTGCCTTGGCCTTAGAATACTAACGAAACATACAAAAAAAAATAGTTTCTATGAAGTTAAAGTTGCTCGTGTGGCTGTTGGACAGATTGCCTTGGTCTTCAACGAAGATTTTACTTTAGGCTCTAGAGCATAAAAAGCGACTTTATGTCGCATAAGCACAGCATAAAGACGAACTTTTAGACCATGAGAAATGAAAAGTTAATTATACTCAAAAAAATGACTTATTTAACTAGAAAATACCTTCTGTAATTTTCCATGTGATTATTGGTAACGGAATTATTTACTTTTTATTACAAGCTTTTATATAGTTTCACCTGTCCCGTTGTCTGTCTGTATGTAATCAAATCTTGCAAGTTAAATTTGACCCACTTCCCGGTGACCGATTGAGCTGAAATTTTGGCTATAAGTATAGTTTCGATGACAATTCAATATTATGGTACAATCGAGCTGATCTGATGATGGAGACAGAAGGTGGCCATGGGAATTCAGTACTTAACCGACGTAACCCCGTTGAGTTTGGCCTCGTTAGAATCGTCTCAATGAGTAGTTGATGATGGTATACAGAAAAGTACAGTAGGCAATAAAAGCATGTACCAACAATGAAATTGTTGACAGAAGCTTGTTATTTCTGCAAATTGTCTTTATTAGTACAAATAACCAGAAACTTTTGTCGTAAAATACACAGTGTTAAATAGAAATTATATTTCAGAAAAAAGAAAGAAAGAAGAAATTATATATTCCAGAAAAAAGCGCCAGCTTTAAGTGTGTAAATAAACATAGTACTTCCATATTATTGTCTGCATGTCCGTCACGCTTTAACTGATTGAGATAAAAGGAATAGAGATACTTTGAATCTCGGGGGAGGACATATGACAGTTTTTTCCCGGAAATCATCCCCCGAGGGAAGGAAATCGGGGATGACATTTTGTACGTTACTACGATACAAACGAGTTCCACGCGGACGGAGTAGCGGGCGGCTAGATACATTATAAATTAGTATTTGCTCAATGTCTGATTGATTCTCTTACCTATCCTATCGCGCAATAGCGGGAACTACTAATTAGTAGGATTGGTACTAATGAGACACAACAAAGCTCAGAGGAGAAATCGACAGAGCTTAGCGCATAGTATATACAAACTAATACGTTTAAGTCGTGCACAAGGGACTATTTTTGACATAAATACATAGACAAACTTACGCTCATATTCCCAAATGGGGAAATAGGGATGATGACTAAGATTTTTTTGTGACGTTATTCGAACCAGTTTTTGGAGAGGAACAAAAGTTTGTATGGGAGCAACTACAATTAAAGAACATAAATACCTAAAAAATTGAGATAAAGATTGACCTCGCTGGCGGCAGCGCGAAACGCTTCATACTGTGTGTCTATACAAGTGTGACGTCACATTTGTATATTTGTACTAATCGTAGTATGGAAAGTCAGGTAAATTGTTGTTTCGGTCGCGAAATACTGCGTTTAAGTACAAAGTTGTTGTACAATTTTGTTTCTAGAAAAGCGTAAGGATTCTATTGGTAGCTTTTAATTTACTCTTGGACAATAAAAAAAAATGCATTTTTTTTCTAACTTTCAAGGTTCATATCTTTTTATGATTTTAATTATATTTTATAATATATACTTTATTACGATAATTTGATGGTTTACTATCCATTTAGCATCACTACGTTATCAATTTGAACATGAGGCATCATGCCTATTGTATAGTCAGTACCGCTTAGGTATTTTTGTTATAGTATGGTTCATTTTTCTGTCTTCGCGAGTGGCGACCACTTACCGGATGGCGCAGCGTGGGTAAACTTAGATGGACTGATGACCTGGTTAAGGTCGCGGGAGTCCGCTAGATGCAGGTGGTGTAGGACCGGTCATTGTGGCTCTGGCATTCATTGCTATGTGTAACCGGTAATTGATACTGTAAAACAAACGAAGGAAACAACAACACTTTTTCAACCAAAAGGAGGTTTTATGCATTAGGAAAGGAGAGGTCCACTATAAAAAATACTACCTATACTTAGCAGTGTTGGCCATTTTGTATTTAAATACCGCTTTTTGGTTGAAAAAGTGTTGATGTTGACTACGTTTATTTTACAGTATCAATTAGCAGTTACCTACACTTCAAAATAAAAGACAATCGCTTTGTTTACCACTTAACAATAAAAAACAACCGCATTGTTTCCCATGCACAAAAAGAAGTGGATTCGGTATAGAAAAATCTTTTTGTTTCCCCAATAGTTGACTGGTAAAGAATGCCTCATGGAATTAACTCCGCCATTTGTATTTTATCTTGTGTCTTGTAGTTTTAATAAATAAATATCTTCTATTATGTCGAAAGCATTGACTTGTACTTTATCACATAGATTTATCCTGATTTAAATGTTCAGGTTAAAACCTGTCTTTCTTCGAATATGGCAGGGTAGGCTTAAATCCCTATTTCCTCGAAGTCAAACCGGATGCAATAATAGCTGGCCTGTCAGTCGCAATATATAGGTAATATATTAAACCATGCTCTTATTTGTAGGTATATTTCTAGTTATTTATACTCACAGCAGGTCGATCACGTAACGCTTTGCACTCGCGTCAGGTCACTTATTTATGAAACGGAAAAATGACAGTTAAATTTTCCTAACGCGCGTTCGGAACGTTGATTACCTCTCTGAGTGGAAACGGTGTTGCCAATAACATTATGTTATACTAGCGACCAGCCCCGGCTTTGCACGGGTAACCTACTGTTTGTCTACTTACACAATATGGTAGGTTTCTTCATCGTTATTATCATCATATCAGCCGAAAGACGTCCACTGCTGGACATAGGCCTTCCCCAAAGAGTGCCAAAGCGACCGGTCCTGCGCCACCCGCATCCAGCGGAGTCCCGCAACCTTTACCAGGTCATCAGTCCACCTTGTCGGGGGCCTACCCACGCCGCGCCTTCCGGTACGTGGTCGCCACTCGAGAACCTTTCCGCCCCAACGGCCATCGGTTCTACTTGCCATGTGCCCCGCCCACTGCCACTTAAGTTTAGCGATCCGGAGGGCCACATCGGTTACCTTGGTTCTGCTGCGGACAGCCTCATTTCTGATGCGATCACGCAGAGAAACTCCCAACATGGTACTCTCCATTGCCCTTTGGGTGATTTCGTTATATTTAAATGAATTCTAGCGGCACAGAAAAATAATCTCATCAGCATCATTACTGGACCCTGCATAATACATGAATCAGATTAAGTTATTGGGGCGGCTGTCTTCGATGACGGTAAAACCCGATAATAGACTTACTTATCGTATTTTGTCGCATCGGCAAAAAATATAACCACCTGAGATATTATGAAAAACATAATAATAACTCCTCTGCATGAAGTTGTGACATCTTTTGTTGGTGTTTATAATTTTAAATTCGATCAGCCCACAACTGTCAACTACATATTAAGGGGGGGCTTTACTTGAGTTTTTTTAATAATAAAAAAAAACAATATAACTTAAGTGCTGTCCAAAGTCTTACAAAAACGATGCGTGACAGCTAGAAAACTCATGGCGGAGCACGACCTATTTCTCCCTGAGTTCTTACTTCTTATTTTTGACAGATCTCATCACCCACAGACATACGCATGACCCATCGAAATAATAAATAAAATCAACTAACAAGGTTAGTAGTGAAGTAAGTACCTAAAACTATATATATACGCTGTTTTGAAATGTAAACAAATGAACAATTATGATAATAATTAATCATGAAAACAGTTACGTTCTATGTCTTTTATTTATTAATTTTACTGGCCTGGCGTAATCATTCGTTTCGATTCATACTATTCTTCCGTAAGGTCTTCAGGAATCGATTAAATTGATGAATTTATCACGGATATTTTTTTTTTGAACAAACCACTTAACTAAACTAGCCCGCGCCGCCGGACGAATTCACGCCCCAAAAGGTTTAGTTTAAAGTTGGTAATAAAAACGATTCGATTTTCCACTCACTATTCGGTAATAACCGCTAAATATGACAAGCAATACGTCTTCACCTCATCACCACCAACGCCAAAGTGACAGCGTCAAAAATAGGAAGTAAGTTCTTCCCTGAGAACTTTGCCCGGTTTGCGAAGCTATTGTCCCTACAATTTGCAAAGCGGGCAAACATAATTTATATATATTATTAATTACATAGTTGCCTACACACAAAATCCAACAAAACTAACATCAATAAAATAGCCACTTAACTAGCTTCTAAAAAGTCAGAAAAATATTAGTAAATGCTTTTGTATTTATTTGCAGTTGCCCAATAAGATTCAAGATAAATCACACGCATGCTTTGTTTAAATCTATATAATTACTTCCGGGTGGAAAGTTTGTTGGATTTTTAAATAAAGCATCTTAGAATTCCATTTGAGAACGAAATAAACAAAAAAAACGTTATAATAAATTAATGTTTTTCAAAACCGTATTTTTCCTGAAGTAGTGAACGAGACCCGAGCTTAGCTGAAGTGTATCAAGCCTGAAACGACGTACGATACGTATGTGAGTTTATTTTATTTGCACTCATCAATCGGTCTCTCATTGCTGAGGATCGTGAGCGTGACTGCCGACGTAGCAGCATAGCCAGTATTATTTTCCAGGACTTTCGGATGGCTGCATTAAACGGCATTTTCAGATGCTCCGACATCTGGTTGAGCCATCGTTTGTCGCTTCGTGCCTTCTGTGCCAGCAACAATTAGTAATTATTTGCACTAGTCAATTATTCTCTTTATTTTCTTTTTACCTAGCGCCCGAGTTCATCTGGCAGTGCTGCAGTCTACTTTATTTTCTTTATTGTGCTTATCAAGGCCAATGACTCACATAATATGAGTCGTGTCTCTACGAGCGATTTCTGCTACGCGCTACGTGTCTCGAATGGTACTCTTCTATTTCATAAATCACGTCGCCCTGTATTGATTTGTTAAAAAATGTGAAAGGTATAATGATACTGTTCAATTTTGTTCCTTAGATGAACTTCCGACGGTATGTAGCGATTTCAACGCTGAATGCAAATCAGGATCTCAGTCGCAAAACCCATTTATCTCTATTCGAATTAGTTCCTACCTGCATCATCCAGCATAATGTACACAGACACATTTTACTGGATGTGACATTAGTCATAATGCGTAGAAAGTAAGATAAAGAAAACTAAAAGAACGTATGCATGTATCTATGTTTAATATTTTTGAGGCGTAGTTAATTGAATGCTACTTTTGTACCATAATTCTCCGTTTCTTTCATACTTAAGTAAAAAGAAACAGCACTCCATTCAATTCATCCTTTTCGGAATTACGATGCCAACTACTAACACGCAAATACACATACCCACATTATTAAACATACTGATACTCATGGCACACAACTACGTAATATTAACATGTCTCTGTATTTATTCTTCATCTTAGGTTGCTACTTTACATGTTTTACACGAAACATAAACACATAAAAAACCGGCCAAGTGCAAATCGGACTCGTTCACGAAGGGTTCCGTACCATTATCTATAAAAACGGCATAAAGATCCGTAGTAGTGTAGAATTCCGTAGTCAATAAGTAACCCTTATAGTTTCGCCATGTCCGTCTGTCTGTCCGTCTTCGGCTTAGCTCAGTAACCATTACTACTAGAAAACTGTAATTCGGTATGGGTATATAAATCAATCACGCCGACAAAACAAACAATAAAATCTTGAATAAACTTTTTTTAGGGTACCTCCCCTACACCTAAAGCGGGGGTGTAATTTTTTTTTCTCGTTAAACCCATGGTGTGGGGTATCGTTAGATAGCTCGTTCAAAATTCAAAATATTATGAGTTTTTTTAAATTATTTTTCAAATCAGTGATCAGTTTGCAAGATATTGGGCTTTAAAATTATTTTTTTACCAATAAATGATTGTATTGTATTGTATTGTAAAGTTTAGCCCAAATTTTTGTTCGAGTCATGAGTCCCCCCCCCCCCCACCCTGCCGGCTTGGTAGTAGTACATATCATAAATTTAAAAGGAAAACTATCACGGACAGGTAGGCATAGTCGACATAGTAGTTACCGAGTAATAGTCGACCAACTTAATGTGTACTTGAAAAGGCCAATTTTCGTACAAATTCGGCCTACGCAACCGCACCGCACGTCGATGTAACTTAGACAGACAGGCGACTACGGAACCCTACACTGCGCGTGGCTCGACACGCACTTGGCCGGTTTTTCTTTGTTGTAATAGCAGCAAAAATACATCCTCAGTGAACATTTTCACTGTCTTACTATCACGGTTCATGAGATACCGAGATTATTAATAGGGTCCCGTTTTAACCCTACGGAACCCTAAAAACCATGGGCCTAAGCGGCAGTGCGGTGGTTATTACGGCCACGGAAAGAGGAACCTCTGGATCTTGAGTATCCGCACAGTGTCCAGGAGAAGGTACCACCGTCTGTATCTGACCCTGGATCCATCTTATCTTATCTTATATTCTCTTATACATTCTTAATACATATAAATAAAAAATAATAGTATAAATGTTTATAATTCCTTAATTTCATCAAAGGTGAGTTGATTTGTGTCATAATTAACAACTTAGAAATGTTGAAAAATCCCCGATATTTACAATTCAAAGTTCAATATCTCAACACCAGCTGAACCGATTTTGTTGAAATGAAGCTAAGAATCATCTCGATCAAAACAACAGCATCAGTTTTTAGACGAAACAAATGGCATTCATTCGTTCGCAATAAATTTGGTATATTCGTTTAGGAGCTATACGATATGACACACAACCAGACACACCGATACACACGCACACAGACATTCAAACGTATATCACCTCTCTTGTTCTTCGGGGGTTAAAAACTGATGCCCCAACCGTTGTTGGAAACGTGTCTGTTCCACGCCTCTAACGCTTTGTAGCAACACAGTAACATCAAATTCAGAGCCAAGTAAATTGTTGGGATACCTGGCTTTGGAGCTCAGCTTAGACATATGTGCTACGTTGTAACGTTATGTAGTAGTGTCGTGAATACCGGGCATGACTTGATGCAGGGAAGAATTAGTTGTGCTCTTGAGATGCATACTTAAGTCTGGGTAATACCATGTAATACTGCAATGGAAATGTGCAAGGATATATTGCTTACTTACTTAGGTAAATAATAACATATCATTTTTTTTTAAATCAGACAGCAAGATCCACAGTTCTTTAGTAGTATCCTATGTTAGAAAATATATGTAGCTGAAGATATAGTATTTTTAATTAAGTGTTGCAATATCACTCAGTTCTAATGACTATTCTCAGAAGGGTGTTTGAACTGCCGATTGAAAGGATAAGGTATTATAAAATATATTATAAATAATAATAATAATAATAAATTAGCATATATATATACGCTACAATGGCACATGCATGCTGGGCATGGATGAGAGGGAACGGGCAGTAGTCCCCACGCTGGCCCAGTGCGGGTTGGGGACTTCACATACACCTTTGAATTTCTTCGTAGATGTATGCAGGTTTCCTCACGATGTGTTTTTCCTTCACCGTAAAGCTAACGTAATGAAATTCCGTACATAAGTTCCGAAAACTCATTGGAACGAGCCGGGATTCAAACCCACGACCGCCGTTTGACAGCCGCAGAATAGAAAATGTTATTGATAGGGAATTTCTCCCAAAACTCCGTTTGGGAAATCTGAATTGCAAAATATAAAAGCTATGTAAAATAGACAGAAGTCTGAGCTAATTATGAGAGATATGGTTAATGGAAGAATGATGGCGTGATGTTGAACTTGCTACTAACACCTTAAATGACGACCATCTGATAAGAGTGAAACCGATGCAGAAAAAAAGGGAAGTAAATAAATAAAAAATAAAATATACGAAATCGTGCCTTTTCCTGCTTTCGCTTAACAAATGCTCTTTATAGCTGGCTAGAGTAACGATGAACTGTTAGTAAACGTGCCGTAACTTTTAGCGTGAACTGGATGTTTTACAGTAGACCTTGCTATAGCGAATGTTGAAGTTCTTTTTGTTTTTCCTAAATCATGCAGTGTGATCCCGACGTACGTTTAAAACTCTTTCACATTTTGACTTGATTACTAACTACACTATGCAGTTGTTATGCCGATGGTATTGTTTCAACAACGAATCGAATTCAACAAATTCCACAGAAAACCTTAGAGATTCTGATTCCAGAGATAGTTTTTACGGTTTCATAACTTACTAATTTTCTCGACAACAGTTTCGTAGGACGTGTACATACCTGAAACAACAAACAAAAATGTTAATGGGTCATTGCTTTATCGATCTCTATTTAACAACGTGAAGTTCGACAAACAAAACACTCAATGGTTAATTGTATAAGTGAGGTATGTTATGTTAACATTGAATCAGGAAGGTTGAAAATTTTAAATATAATTTGTTTTTTTTACGGCTAAACCATGCGTACCTAATCTGATTTTAAATTGAATTTGGTTTCTATTTATCTATTTACTGCCGAAGACTAAAAAAAAATATGAAAAGTAGCCGGATTATAGAGAGTTGATGCCAGTGAAATATAGAAGTATTTCTGGAGCTAAAAAAATAAGCGGTGGCACCGCATTCAAATGAAGATTTTTATACAGCGGCTTGTCTCTCGGCAAAGCTAACGACAAACACCGGATTACGACTTAATACCCAAAAATTGGAAACGCTTTATTGACAAAATCCGTCGTTGAACGTGTCAAAATACCTCCCAGAGTCGCGCGTGGGAAAACACGACTGTAAAAACAAAACGACTGCCGCCTGTATCCGTGTGAAATGGAATCTTTACTACCAAATTATCGACAAGGCCATGAAGCGTTTTGAATAATATTCCATTCGCATCCGCGACGCCAGTAGTGAGAAAAAGGCAAATACAGAATTTATGGATGCGATCACCCGTGAACGCAGCCGGGAGCATGCATATTTGATTCCATCATAAACTCAATTTACAGCTAATCTCATCTCAGATTGTCGAAGAAATAAAATTTCACACGCCGTTGGTTCTGTCGTGAATGTAAATAGGGTGGGGCGGGGGGTGCGGGGTTCCGACACAAGGGGGGGCTAATAAAATATACGCCGTACCTCACGGCTCATTTGGCAGAAGACGGCCGTGCTGGCTAGAAGCCTGGCTTCAATTTAATATTTCGCCTTTAATTCCGGGCACTAAATTAAACCGGCCTCCCTAATCTCGAATACGACGTTAAATTTTTGTCCCCATCGGTATAGAATTGATCGATTTTACGGGCCTACCGGTTCCGATCGGTTGTAACTTTTTAGTGTTCCTTTTATTACGACAAACGATTTTAATCAAGCGTTTTTGTTCGCAGCGGACGCCATTAGCTATTCGAGTCGGAATAAAATTCGGAGTTAAGTCGCGTTCGGGACTTGAGAATTTGTTCTTCATTCGGTTTGATAGGTCTCGCCTCGGCCAGTGGCTGACCCTTTGACAAATTGAATAAATTAAAACAAAAGTCTACCTTTCAGAGAATAGACTGAAATTGTGGTTGGTAGACCGTAATAAGATTTACCAAATCCAAATCCAGCCAATTCTAAGCCTCGGAGATTAAATACCGTAAACGGATTAAAATCGATGGGTTCAAAATCGTGTCAGATAGGTCGCAAGGCAATAGTTGCCATAAAACAACGATTGATTACAGAAAATTCACTTACCCGCAAAATATTTATATTATTACAGGGTTAAATTCACCATAAAAAAAATGCTATTCCTAATAGTATTTCAAATGGGTGTAGTCTATGGGTGGTAAAAAACATTTCAGCGGCAGCGGCCTACCTGTAGCCACACGCTTTGCAACCTTACATAAATGTATCATAAAAAAATATTTCATGCGGTATATTTTTGTTGCTCGCTTCACATTCCAATGTGTCTCGTCACAAATTCAGCGCTAACACATTAAATTTCAAAGTGATGAACTAATTAACCAGGCTCTTCCTTTTCCAACTAACAATTTAAGCATCGACGATTTGAGATTTATTTTACGCATTTCAATTTATAACGCCGATGACCTGTGCATACTCAACAGATCTCCGGAACCGAACAGCGCGACAAGCCGTGCGGGCTGGGCCGCCGAAACTGTCATCGATTACTACCATCGCTGGGGACTGAAGTGCAACATAGAGAAAACCGAGTGTGCCATGTTCACTCACAAGAGAAAGTACCGCAGAATCATTCCCATCAAAAACGAGGTTATGCATTATAAAAACAGCATAAAATATTTGGGTGTACACCTAGACAAGACCATGACCATGGGTGAACAGACTGACTACGTAGTGCAGAAAGTACGACGGGCGCGCGGTGCTCTAGCCTCCATTATAGGCTGGCACGCTAAGACGGATCTGACGGTGAAACTGGCTGTCATTCAGGCCTGTCTACTTCCAATATTGGATTATGGCGTGGTACAATTACTCTCACGTTACAGTAAGAGCAACCTACTCAGAATTGAACGCCAATATCGAATGGCTCTTAAGACTAGTGGACAGTTCCCAAAACGCCTAGAAACTTCCCTACTCTGGGAGATGCTCGACTGGGATCCATGGCACCTCCGCGCACAAGACCTAAATGAAGACATGCTGCGCCGATTCAGGGAAATGCACATTGCGGATCTAGATAGCCTTGGTAACGCCTACATCGGACACAGGCAGCACAACCCACTTCTCACTAACACTAGATTAGGAGAAATTTACTATGTACCAAAAAAAGACAGGAGCCGGCAGCTTAGCAAGCGAGCGAACGCTCCACGTCCCCATAGATTATAGGAAATTACTTGTAAGAATAGTTTTAAGATAGGACAAAATGAAACAACTTTTAAATTTATATAAATCTATTCAGTACGCACACACTAACAAGTACACAGCACAAACAACATGACACTTATACAGATCTTTCAGACAGACATAGGTAGATTGTAAGTAGCTGACACACCCGCAGGCCGAACACACCACCGGCATGATGGACATAATGTAACACATAAACTAGAGAAATAAACACCTTCCTATTCTATTCTATTCTATTCAATTTATAGTTTAAGTAATATATTTATAGTTATTTGTATGTTCTTATATAGTTATTTGTTTAATGAGGTGGTATGGTTTGTTATCTGGCGATCATTCTGTGACATTAAATTTGCCTTAGGTATATTTATTGTTATTTTAATTAACTAAAAAATTGTAACTTTATTTGAATCATAAATGTAAGGAGAGTGGGCAAAAATGGACCCAATGGAACCACTTCTGGAAGTAGGCTGTATTTAATGGTAGTGATATGTACTTTCATTTTTTGAAAACCTAACTTCCATGTCATGGATTGTTTCAGAGTTATGATTTATTAAATAACAGGAGAATAGAAGATAAAATAACGCAAGCGCACAGTACTCAACCAACTACTCGCAATCTTTGTTAAATATTTACATCTGAGAGTTATGCTCATAAGAATAAATGAAGCACATATTCATAGTTTTCATTTAAAATTAGATTTCGAAGTGGCCGCTAGTTTTATTTTTCAACCTTTGGTCCAGAAGTGCCCAGTCTCCTTTGTGTTTTTTTTTTATAAATCATATACTTTATTTTTCGATCATAATATAAATTATTATAGGTTAAGCTAGCTTGAATGTATCATCATCATCATCATCATCATATCAGCCGAAAGACGTCCACGCTTGAATTTATATTGTAATATTTATTATGAAACAAAAAATCTAAATCTAAATCGAAATCTATTAATGTGGCTTGTGCTTCTATGCATTGGCATGCATAGAAGCATTGACGTGACGGATACATCAAAGGCCCCCTACTGCAAACATCAAGACCATGTTTTGGGTCTGAGGAGATCAGTGCCGGCTGGCTAGTGTTATGCCGGCTGTACATATTGGGCCAACGTTGGCGCGTGAGCTGGAGGCATCTATGTAAACGAAAGATGTAGCCCTCTCTCTCTAACGCATAGCTGCCTTCTGCTCACGCGCCAACGTTGGCCCAGTGTGTACAGCAGGCTTTACGCTGAGACGGGACTTCTGTGGCACATTGCATAGGTTTTTTATAATTTTTCGCTATATTTAATGTTCCCTACATATTTTCACCCTTATTTTTGTAATTGAGAACTTTTACTTTGTGTCATTTAAAAATGATTTTTCTCTTTCCTCCTTCTTTTATTCATAGCATATAGCGTTTTAGTCACACGAGAGAAATCACCAACGATCAAGTTCAAAAGTGGTGGCCTATTATGCCGGCAAACGCAACTCTTTCAAGTTGGGGCCGCTTGAATTCACATTGGTGGCAAACCGCTCGAAAGCGGACTGAAGTTAGACCGCGCCGAGCAATAGTCATTGTAAATTCTAATGTATACAGAAGTTTTTAGTTAACATTTAGCTTAAACTTGTTCAAATGGAATTTCGACGAATTAAGGATTAGCTAGTCACATATATTACCATGCAGAGAATAATTTAAGGGTTTAATAAATTAAGCTAACGTCTTTTTAATTCGGACGCTTGGTTTAACTGAAAAAAATTCATACCCAGACCACGTAACCAATAACGTTACTTTTGAGAACTTTTAGTCATATATTATAAATTCATGTATCTAAGTGATTGAATCCTGATGACTTGGTAAAGGTTGCGGGAGTCCGCTGGATGCGGGTGGCGCAGGACCGGTCACTTTGGCACTCTTTGGCGGAGGCCTATGTCCAGCAGTGGACGTCTTTCGGCGTTTCTTTGCGACTAACTGCAAAGAAACTGGAGCGGTAGCGGAATAGAACAGGAATATTGTTCTAGTAACTTATGATGAGTTCGCTATTTGATCTTTGTATGACATAACCTCAATAGGCCAATGTTATAACATCGCGGCGATGGCTCCTGTTGTGGATATTTAGGATAAAGGGATCGCGTTTCTCGTCACGACACCGAGAAACAGATCCAGATCACCTTCAACACTAGTTTAGATATGTCGTTGTGTACCCTAACCTTTACAGATGTAGAGTGAAGCATGTATCAAGAAGATAATATATCGTTACCGTAGTACGAAATTCATATCTTTGTGGTATGAAATTTTGATAGGCAATCTCGCAAATTCCAGCGAGAAATATGCGTTTATTTAGTAATTATTTGCTTGTATTGAATTTTAATACGGGATTCCTTCAAACAAATAAGTCCTTAATTTTCGAATACCGTAACATCTTTTAGCATGATGTTAGGCATGTCTCCTGGAGCCCAAAACTGCCGGGAGACAATCTCTAAAGAGTAGGTCTCCCGAGGAATGACGCCATCAAAATTGCCGCGACCGCGTTTGGAATGGTGTCAATTACATCCATACAATTTAGTGAGGATATAACAATACAAAACAAAACAAAATCTCGTTATTAAGAAGTTAGGTAAAAAGCAATAATAACAGAGGTGTCTGAAACTAAAACTTAACGAATACCCCGCAAAGTTCATTGATTGAATCCATCGATTCTTGAAAAGAACACAGGCAACTCAAAACTTTATCGGGAGCGTACTTTTCTTAAAAATTTCCAAAGGATGCTCGGAATTTTCCTGAAAATCACTTTACAACTACGATTCTTTTGCGAACATCGCAAGTTTTCATGAGGAAAGTTCGCCCTCGTGCGAATAAGTTTGGCAGATTGTAAATTATAATCTTGCTTAAACACCGGGGTAAGTTATTTTAAAATCCTTTTAAGGAATACGGTTTGGCGTTAATGATTTTATGTCAGAATTTAACAAAATATCATGTAATGTATAGTTGATTACATTTCATTCTTGATAATAATGATAAATAATAAATACCTACTCTTTATTGCACCACGATAAGAGAGAAACATCTTACAATAAAATTGCTTAGATAATAATGGTAACAACAGGCGGACTTCACCATCATCATCATCATCATATTAGCCGAAAGACGTCCACTACTGGACATAGGCCTCCCCAAAGAGTGCAAAAGTGACCGGCCCTGCGCCACCCGCATCCAGCGCACTCCCGCGACCTTTAACAGGTCATCAGTCCACCTCATGGGTTGGTTTACCCACGCTGCGTCTTCCGGTACGTGGTGCCACTTGAGAACCTTTCGGACCCAACGGCCATTGGTTTTTAGTGCAACGTGCCCCGTCTACTGCCATTTAAGTTTAGAGATTCGGATTTTACTGTGACTCAATTGCAACATTCTTAGGCCGGCCTTGAGAGCTTCTTCTGCAACGACACCTACGATTCTTACACCTCATTCATTGATGCTCCCAGCAAAGCCAGATCGTCTCGTGATGATGGTTATCATCTTATGCCTCCGAATATCTCCACGCGAAAAGTTTCTACAACAGATCTTGCGGTTGAGTACGAGTACTCAACCGCAAAATCTATGTACATATCGGGATTTTACATAGAAATTTAAATACTTTGGCTGTACCGTTACAAATACCAACACCTGCAGCTAAGAAATTAACATCCAGATACAGAACACCTTGAGATGCAGTGCCTCTACTCACATAGAGTTAATGTTCTAAATAAATCGTCAAAATCCGTATTTATAAAACCATAACACCAACCACCCAACCAATCCTTATGTATGTACGGATGCGAATCATGGACACTGACACTTAAAGAAGGGAATAATTATGTTACTAATCGCCGAAAGAAAAAATCTTCTTAAGATTCTCGGCCCAAGGCAACGACCGGACGGCGGCTGGAGAGTCCTAAAGAACCTGGAATTAAAAGATCTGGTGTCTCAACCTAACATCAACCTAATCAACCTAACATCTCATATAAGCTCACAGACTCCATCGGCTTGGTCACCTGGAGAGAATGGAGGAAGATCGCAAAGTCAAGAGAGCATACCGAGACCGCCCGGAAGGTCAACGTTCTGTCGGGCGTCCAAGGTACCGCTGGAACGACATTGTCCAGGCGGATCTGCGCGAGCTCCAGCAATTGGCAAGAGTTTTAGCGCAGAACTGAGAAAAATGGCGCATCTCGTTCCGGAGCCCAAGATTCATTTTGGGTCGTACGTCACGTAATTGCAATACTTATAGTTAGGCCTTTTGTTATGGACGTCAAGAGTATAGGAAAACGCGCGTGCTTGTACATAAACGCTTGTATGTATATTTATCTCCCAGAGCGGTAAGTCTAGCGCAATTTGCTGCTCAGTCGCTTCGCGCGCGACTGAGCGTCTCTTGTCTCACTCGCACCGTGCAAATTAGAAAAAAGTGGGTAGATTTCATTTTAATGGTGGGCGCGGCGTCAGTTGTGCTCGCGATTTTGCGAGATGACGGCTGAAGAAAAAATCCACCAATAGCATTGCCAGATTCGCGCGTTGCTTCCTATATTGGTGTTTATTTCCTTGCACTCCGCTACCTCGCACAGCTCTAGTGAATAGAACCCTAAGTTTGTATATAAACTACGCGTTAGATTATTTCGGTCTAACTGAGATCGATCACATGACTTTTAGAATCGCGCATATATTTTTCATTGCCCTGCTCAAAAAGCGACGGTTTTTTCTAAACACTAGGATTGAGTGAATTTAAACTTTCGTGAGACGTGTTGAAATAATACTAATAATTACACGGTTCAACTCACGTATTCAATGTCACTACGGGCGACATGTTTCGAACTCTTCGCGAGTTCTTCTTCAGGATGAGTGTTTCGAGGCGGTGTCGCTTTAATCACTGCCCGCGCGAAACATGTCGCCCGTAGTGACATTGAATACGTGAGTTGAACCGTGTAATTATTAGTATTACTAGGACTGAGTGTTGTAGCATGCTATAGATCTAAAAAGCTATTAGAGGCGTTGTCAAAAACATTCTTTTTTCGTCGGCGCGTAAATTATTGCATCGTAACGGTGCCAATTCCGGCCCTTCACGAAGGTTTTAGCGCGTGAAAATCAACGTTAGCTTGTTTCATGTTTTTCATTTCATACACGGACTGTTTCATAACTTCAGTTACAGCCACCGGTTTGGTTAAAATAGCAACACAAGTTTGATGGAGGAATTTAAACTACACAACAGTCGACATTTACACTAGAATAATTTACTTTAAAAACAGTTAACCGAATTTAAATCAGTACTTACTCCGTTTCAAGTGTGAGTTCCCTCGAGTTCACCTATATACCATCACCGGATCCTACCCTCATACGTAGGAGACCTCCTAGGAAGGATACTCTTTAAAAAAAGAAGGATTGAAATCGGTCCAGGTGTCTTCGAGTAATCGGGAACATACCTACATGAAAAAAATAGATTTCGACCAATTGCGAACCTCCTCCTTTTTAGGGTTCCATAGCAGGAAGATCCTCACTATTTTTAACATCCGCATCTACCAAAATTGATGCGGAGTTTTTGCAGATGCGGATATAGTGCAATTCAGGACAAGAAAGGAGCCCACGCGGCGCTAACCGTACTCGTTTTAGATATTTTCACGAATTTTTACGAAAGCGACCTTCCAACCCAGAGGGAGAACTAGACCAAATTGGGATTCGACCGGTTTCCTCACGATGATTTCCTTCACCGAAAAGCTAACGGTAAATACTCCGTACATAAGTTCCGAAAAACTCATTGGTATGTACGAGCCGGGATTTTAAACCCATGACCGCCGCTTGACAGCCGCACGCCTGAACCACTAGGCTACCGTAGCTCTCATGTCATATTATTTTATTAGACTTATGCGTTTATATATTAGTCTCAGGCAACTAGGCCCATATATTTACTCTTACCTCACAGAGTAACATACACATCAATATACAAATCTTATAACTAACACAATAAAATGCTAAGACGGCGACGCGCGGCGCATGATCCGGGTGTCAAATAACCGGCCTCGGAATCGCCGGAAAAGTACACCCTTCGGTCAGAACTCCTTCGTGGAGGTCGACAGCTTGTCAGTTGGCACCCTCACCACAAATGAATTGAAACTTGCTTTGTGGCGGGACTCCACCGCTCGACCCTCAGGGTGAAGTTGCTCTTCAAAAGCAAGTAATGGATGATCGTTCAGCTTTCGTCGAGTAGTGCAGACGGGACACGTATAATAATATCGTTAAGACCGCCGGCTTCAGTGAACTAGCCGACGCAGTACCACACAAGTTGTGACAGAAAGTAGGCAATGTAAACCTGTACACAAACTAGGTACAATATACAAGAGGGGTGTCGATAAGTTTTAACGCAATTAAATTTAATAAAATGATAAATCGCGATTCAACCAACCCAACAAGCCCACATCGAGCACTAATTATAATAAAAACTAACATCCAATATCTCGAACATTCCAAATCCCCGGCGCCATTTAAATGCAAACCAAACATTAATGAATAAAACACGCTCGCTAAGCGACAACCAGCCCGGTTATAACCGGTTATAACTGCTTATAACCGGATTATTGCGGTCAATTAGCGTGATCAAGTTAATTTCCATGAACGAGGCTCGAGTCCCTGCGTTGCGTTAATATTCCACAGTATAGTTGAGAGATGCGATTATGTAGTTCCACGTTTGTGAGAGTTAGCGATCAGTGACTTTAATGAATAATCATTTTTATTATATAAAACCTTTTTCTTACTTTGTCAACCCTATCTTTTACCCGCGGCGCAAACTAGGGTGGTAATAGTCTATTATTATTATTATTGTGAGCCTGTAGTGTCCCACTGCTGGGCAAAGGCCTCCCCCCACTTTTTCCAGTGCTCCCGATTCTGAGCAGTCTCTGGCCATTCTTTTAAAAAGGAGTCTAGCTCGTCTCTCCATCGCCGACGAGGTCTGCCACGTCTCCGTTTCGAGCTGTCGGGCTGCCATTCACTGGCGATCTTGGCCCACAGTTCACTCGGCATGCGGCAGACATGACCAGCCCAGTCCCACTTCAACTTGGCCGACTTTCGAGCTACATCGACTATTTGAGTTTTGGAGCGCAGCGTGGTGTTCCGGATGCGATCCACTAATTTGATACCTAATATGCTGCGCTCCATGGCTCGTCGGCAAACCCCGAGTTTGGACTTTTGAGATGACGTCAGAGACCAAGTTTGTGCACCGTAATAGTCTAACACATATAATTTGTGGGAGTATTTCTGCATCAACATCGCAGCTCCCAAACGGATAATCCAAATTGAGTGTGGTTTTTTTTAGATCGAAAATCTTGTCCGTCGAGCGGTCGGGTTTTCGTTATTGTGTAGGAGGTATTGTTTTTTTTTTTTACTTTATGTGGTAGTCTATTTGATATTTACCGTTAGATTTCGGTGACGGAAAACATCGTGAGGAAACCTATCTATGCGATCTGCGAAAAAATTCAAAGGTGTATCTGAAGTCTCCAACCCGCACTGGGCCAGCGTGGAGACTACTGCCCGTTCCCTCTCATCCATGAGGGGAGGCCTGTGCATAGCAGTACGTATATAGGCTTATTTATTTGTATAATTGTAAAAACTTAAATAAGAAAAAAAAATTTTGTTCATAATTATCGACATTTAATAATAATTGTATTTGACAAACAAGAGACAACCTATTTTGACTAACAGACGAAAGTTTCATGAAATAGGGGGGCAGTAAGCTTGAGAGATCGCCTAGACATTGACCCCCTTGTGGAAGGAGGTTTGTTCGTAAAACTTTACCCGCTACTGTTACTCTTCGAACTTTAAGTATTAGGTATATCGCATAGAAAATTATAGGACCCCGAATTTGAAAATAAGTCATAATGTCATAAGTCATAAGTCATTGTGTTAATAATATTCAAAATATTATTATTCTTAAATTAAATTGTAAACGTGTATGGATATTGATTATTCTTGTGGTAACTTGTAAAATTCTTTGATGAATAAAAAAATAATTTCAATTTGATATCGATATATTTAATCCATACCTACTTAATATTATAAATGCGAAAGTGTGTCTGTCTGTCTGCCAGTCTGTCTCTCTGTATGTCTGTCTGTTACCTCTTCACGCTTAAAGCGCTGAGCCGATTTAGATGAAAGGTATTAAGATTTGAATACCGGGGATAGTCAAAGGATAGTTTTTATCCCAGAAATCAACTCCTAAAGGGGTGAAATGTTGGGTGAAGTATTGTATGGGGCTACGATATAAACGAGTTCCACGCGAGCCGAGTCGCGGGCAGAAGCGAGTACAGTATAAATGCTCGCTCACTCACACATTAGTATGCGCTTATGCAAAAGGGGACACAAAACGTCAAAACGCGACAGCCAAAAAACAATCGTAAAAAATACAAAAACAATGTCATCTCAACCGTGCGAGCGAAAATACAATTGAAACGGTGTAAAACAATATTATCTTGTCTTTACGAGCCGGCCAGTTGAAATTAAAACAAAAGTTACACGCTCGGAGTTTCCTCACGATTTCCCAGCTGTATGTTGTAGGAATTTTAATTTATTTCAAGTGAGTTTTGCGTCGTGCGGCGCATATCGGGGGCCGATTATGAAAATGGCGACCGCAGTGTTGGTGACATCTTGTGTTGGTGTTGATATCACGTAATGTTCAGCGTTGATGTTAGCTTAGCGTTTCATATGTTTGACGAGTTTAGACACGTTTGAGTTTATGTTTTAAGAAAATGTCTCATAAAAAATACAATACATCTATGATTGTAGGTGTAATATATTGCAAGGATTATCGATTTAAAGTCGGCACGGCACACATTCACTAAGTTGTATTTTATTGAATATTTTGGCGTAGTAATAAATATAGTCATATTATAATTTAGTTTAAGAGATGTGCCACTGTAGAGCTGACTACAAAGAGATCGATACGGCTAAAGTTACAAGAATATTATGTATACACGTCACGACTTTATTCCCATAACATTAACCTTGTGTATCATTTAATTTTATTATGTTATTTTACTTATATTATGAACTACCTTTTTAATGTTAAATGTAAATTTTAATTTGAAATAAAAATGTTTATTATTTCTAAGTCTAGGTAAAGGTCAAAAGGCATCATGTCAGCATTTACAAGCCGCTCCTTTAATTAATAATTAATGTTTGCCTATTTTTATTATAGAAATTAATGCATGTTAGACACTAAGTATCTTAATGCCAATTAGCACGTAAGGTTTAACTGTTAGTGCTAATTGAATAGTAAATAAATAAATAAATATTTTATAATATATTTTTAACAACATGAAATATGAATTTAATTTTCAGTCCATCGTACATTCCGTCAATTTTGACGTGAGCTGTGACGGGGCAAAGAACCCACCTTTACGAGCAAATTGTATGAAAAATTTGGAGGCGCATCCTACCAATTAAAGCTTAGTATTAAACCGCGCACCGGATTCAGCCCTCAATAAAATGTTTGCATTGTTTCCAGTTAAATCTGAAGCAAAACAAAAGACGAGAGCGCCGAGTCGCATGTAAGAAGTAGTTGTAGGGAAGACGGAGGTCAATTGGAACGTTTTTGTCAAAAAAGGCTATTATGTCCTCATTTTATTGTTCCGTAGTCAAAAAGGAACCTTTAAAGTTTCGCCATGTCCGTATGTCCGTCTGTCCGTCCGTCCGTCTTCGGCTTAGCTCAGTAACCATTACTACTAGAAAACTGTAATTCAACATAAGAATATAATCTTGAAAAAAAAAAAATTTGGGGTAGGTAGGGACACTTAAAGTGGGGATGTATTTTTTCTTCTCATTAAACCCATAGTGTGGGGTATCGTCGAATAGCTTGTTCAAGTTGTGTAGCGTGCCCCGACACGCACTTGGCCGATTTTTAATATAATCTGTTCGGTAATTGTTTTCAGTTCTAGCTAGGATTTTGGGCTATGTAACAAGAATAGTTATATATTATAAATAATATATTTCTTATTAAAATTAAATATAGGTTACACCGTGTCGTAATTTTAGTCCTATTTGGCTTTAACATAACTATACTTTAGTACTTACTTTAGTAACGATACCCACTTACAATAATTATCCACAATATTTTTTTCTCTTGTGCGTTTCCTCAATAAAATTATTTGCTGGAATTATTTTAGTATTTTATTCGTTTGTTATATTTTTGTACAGATTATCGACTTATTTTTAAAATAATTACGTATAAAAAAAACATGGGCAATTAGTACTGTTTCTATTACTAACCCCTTTCATCCTCTTTGTAAATATTAAACTATGTAAAATATCGGAAGCCTCTGGATAAAAGAACTAGAATATTATTAAAAAAGCGAAAATTAGTTTTTGATTAATTAACATAACAATATCCCCATACATTTTTACTCCATGCGGTGAAAAAGCAATAAAGCCACGTAAAAAAAAAATGGGTTCGATGCCGTGAAACGTATGCTTAAACAAGTACCGACACTAAAGGCGATAATTTCCTTCCTCGAGACCCCACTGCTCCCAACAATATTTTAAGAGTTTATAAAGCTTGTTTCAAATTAGC
This sequence comes from Epinotia ramella, assembly GCA_947578815.1. Classification (NCBI taxonomy): domain Eukaryota; kingdom Metazoa; phylum Arthropoda; class Insecta; order Lepidoptera; family Tortricidae; genus Epinotia; species Epinotia ramella. The sequence goes on from OX388207.1 coordinate 3,147,684, forward strand.
CGCGTTCCTATTGAACCTAGTCTCCTCTACGCCACGCTTGAAATAAGGCTTTTGTATTTGCAGTCATACACTATCGATACGTTTGTTGTTTTATTTAGACATTCAATCTTTGCTCGAGTATTTACTTCAACGCAACTCAAACGAGCTGGTACGTCGTTACTGTGTTGCATAGGTGCAGTGCTACTGCTCTCAACGAGAAACACCAAGTAAAGGATTTTTATTATTTGTACACAAAATATCAACGAGTTTACTATCCCGAATTTACCCCAAGTATTGATAATACTGCCTGGTTCCTCTCATCCATGAGAAGAGGCCTGTGCCCAGCAGTGGGACGTATAGAGGCATATTTATTTATTTATTTTTATTTAATATTAATAATATATACTCTTTATTGTACCACGGCAAGAGATAAATAAAAAAACGCTTAATTAATAATGGTAACAACAGACGGTCTTGTGGCTTTGAAGCGATCTCTTCCAGACAACCTTTGGGTAGCAGGAAACATTTAAACTAGAACTATAAGCAGGTAGTGCAGGAATATAATATCAAGAAGAGCGTATTACAACATCAGTCATTAAAATGTTACTAAACAGCACCCTTTAAAATAAATAAATAATAAATGAATAAATATGCAAACATTAATACAATCATACATACCTACCTACATAATAAAAAGCAACTTAAGGGAGGGACAGGTAATCTTGTTTTTAGTTATATTATGCACACCTAAATATGCAACGGCAAAGCATTTCACAACCGAAAAGCCCGAAAGGTTAATGAGTTATTATAAAATTTGGTAGATGAAGGTTCGAGCGAGAAGATGGTTTCGGGAAGATCTGATGGAAGTGAGACGATTAAAACGCACTTTGAGATATGGAGAAGTAGAGAGAACAAAAAGTATAAGTACTGTAGGGAGAGTAAGCAAGAATGTGAGAATCACGACGGAGACGAATTGGAAGCCACTTGAGCTGAGAACGAAAAGACGGCACGTGGTCATAGTTGCGCAAACCCAAGATGAATTGTTAATGTAGTTCTCAGTAAGGTCCAGATATCAAACATCAGCATAATCTAGCATGGGAAGAAGGAGAGATTTAAGCTAGTGCAATTTTAGTGGCGTGTGGGAAAAAGTCACGAAGTCGACGAAGAGAACCGATCGAAGCAAACATCCTCCTGCTGTAATCGTTAGATAAAAAAAACCAATATAAAAAAAATATGTATAAAAAATTGTTTTTTTTATTTTTATTTTTAAATCGGAACTGTTTATTTTTTAATATAATTGTGTCCTATATAAATTCGTAAAAAGAGTTAATTTTGAATTTTAAATACCAATATACATTTTTTTCGAATTATTTGATTATTAATTTATCTAGAATTTGAAAATAGCTTATTCCGAAATTATTTTGACAATAATATAACTTTTCTCGTAAGTAGGTCCGTGCGCGGGCGAAGAGAACAGCATCTAGACCTAACATTAGCGAGTAAGGGAAAAAACAAATGAGGCTAACGACCGCCTTTTTACAGTCATCATATTAAGTTGTAGTCACACAAACAAAAAAGTATCGTACACCGTTTTGTCACACTTCAACCATATAACACGACGTCTTGAAGTAATGTTTTCCTGCTAGATGGGAATGTTACGTACAAGAAGGCTTGTCTTTTGTTTCAGCTGACTTTGTGCATGTTTACTGAGAATGGAAATCGGATAGTCAGGAGTCTTGCGACTGCAATAAATGTAACATAAAACCTTTAAAACTATTCTTAGCTTTATTTTTCCGTGAGGTCCTTGATGATAAAGCTACCATTGTTTTTTAAGATATGAAAATGTTACTGAATAATGTTACCATAGCGATTTCGGTAGATAACACACGTATACGTAATAAGATTTTCTAAACAGAAATGTATTATTCGCTGCATTTCTTACTTCAATAAAAACAGCTATATATTGGTGGTAAGCGTAAGAAATTTTCACACGTACATAAACATGTCAGAAACCAGCATCATTAAATAGGAAAGTGGCGGGTAATGAGAGACAAGACGGCTTTTTTTTTCTTTAGAAACTTATACATTTGTTTTGTAAATTAATTAAAATAGCATCGTTAAACCGTTTGCTTTGTCTCGATGCTAGCGCAGTGACTTACTGCCGATAGCAGGAAAATAATTTATATTGCAGCACTAATGTTATGTGCAAGGATAGGACAAACGCCCGTCATTTTGAAAACTTAACCCTGTTCTGTACAGTAGAGACTTCCTTATATTAATAAAAAAAATTAGGTACTAAATAAGAATAAGAATAGTTTATTCGTGACAATACAAAACAAAGGACAAAAGTAATGTTTTATAAATTTATTTTAAGTACCATAATTTATATGTTTCCAGTGACAAATTATTCAAATGACGATGATTAAGGCGATAAATCACTTTCGCCAATGGAAAAGAATGACCATAATTTTTTCCAAATTTTAAAATAAAAATTAATTAATAATTATTTAATTTTAATTTTAAATATCATTAGGAAGTCTCTACTGTACAGAACAGGGTTAAGTTTTCAAAATGACGGGCATTTGTCCTATCCTTGGTTATGTGGATCTAGTAGCCATAACAAAGATTGATTGATGGAGGGCATAAATTCGTACATCCCTGGAGCGTTCTAAAATGTGACCGTAAACATTTTTGAAGTCGAAATCAAACCAGTCACAAATGTATGCTTTACTAAACGCCCCACCTGTCTCTCTCATATACCGCATAATAGAAAGAGATTTAACGCCAATTTCGTTTCGACAGCGGCCGCACTCGTCGACAGTGATATTAATATCCTACAACACTGCTCCTGACTCTCATATAATCCCGCTGGACCTAATTTCTGAATTAGGCCCGATTTAGAACGTGAGTGCACATTTGGCAGCGCACGATGGTTTGAGAGTAATTTTATTACTATACTCTAAATAGATGTTTCTGTCAGCGATAGTGTTTGACTCCAGTGAAATTAGGGTAGGTAAGACTTGTATTTACATAAATGACTTTGCCATATGACTAACTTTGTTTTTAGCCCTGTACCTTAAAACAATCCTAAAAAGTTTACAGAATCTGAGAAAATTAGTATCAGAGAGCTCTCTTAGAGCAAATACTGATCATGGCAAACGTTTCATTAATGGCAAATTATGTTATGGATTTCATTAGTTACCCTTTGTATGCCTACATTGTCACTACACACTACCAATACCACTACTCTAGTGTTGTTCCTGGAGGTGAGCAAAGTCGCCAGAGCTCCCGAGGATGCGTTGTGTTGAGAGCGAGGGAATTTGTTCATTCAGCTGTCAACACGGCGAATCCTCAAACATATCAAGGGTTGGCAACGCCTCCTTTGGAGTTGCATGCGTCTATAGCGGTGTCCACTTACCATCAGGCGGGTCGTACGCTTGTTTGCCACCGTCATTGTATAAAGAAATGTTTTATCGCCACGGACAATACGTTAATAAATCCAATAATCAACTGTTTTGCCAATGGCGGTCATTTTGATAATAATATATCCGTGCGGTCTTCGTCAAATTAAAAGCTAATTCTGCCAACTATAATTTGCACACATTTTATAACCCACAGTGACAGCTAGGACAGACGTCTAATCTGTTGTGGAGAATAATATTGTAATGCAGTAATTGTATCTATCTATTTTGTTTCCGCACAAATGAAATATGAAATGGGAGAAATTATGTTAAATTGTGATTAAATAAAATATATTTGTCCCGTGAGTGACGACCGGTTAGCCTTGTGGGTAGTGACACTGCCTACGAAGCTGAAGGTCCTGGGTTCGAGTACCGGTAAGGGCTAATATTTGTGTGCTGAGCATGAATATTTTTTCTTGAGTCTTGGATGTTTTCTATGTATGACAGTATTTCCATTCAATTTATCGTCGTCTAGTCAAATAATCAATTAGCCCCACGGCTAGGTCGAGCTGTAAGATTGTTCCCTAATATTTATTTATTAATATGAATTATTTATTTATTTTTTAAATGTTACGCTTAAATACTATCATTCAAATATGTGCATACAAATCGAAGATTGCTATACATCATTCCAGATAACATTAGAATTCGAAAAAACAAAAACTGTATAATTGGAACGGACAAATTCGTCCGCGTCTCTTCGTTTATCTAGGATATCAAAGGGAAATATTATACTAGTTTTACTGATTTCAATCAGTAAGTGCTTTTCAAACATAGTAATAATAAAGTATTTGCGTTTCCAAAATGGTTGTCCGTGAAATCGCATGCCGATTGGCGCGCGGTTATGCTAATTTTATTTGGAATAGGGTGACAAAGGAAAAATCAGACAAAGTGCCTACCTAGGAATAAAATGTAATGATTCAGTCAATTAACACTTTCAAAATCCGCTTTACAACTCCGACGTCGCCATTAATTTCCACTGGACTCGAAACTCGAAAGAAACCTTAAACTGTGACAGCCACTCGATATTCCCAGCTTTGACAGGTCGGAATCGGGCCAAAATTTATCGCCAGACCGTAGTGAGTAATGTTCTCAAGCTATTGTCACTTCATTTTACACTGCAATGTTACAAACTATTCTTGTGACTGCTCGTGTGTGAACTCGCTTGGCGTTATGTCAAAGCTTGATATTGTTGCCACAAAATAGGCAATAGTATTAAAGAGCAACATTAAACACCTCCCAATAGACTATTTGACAACAGTGAAAATAATTTGTTTTTGTCGAAGCCAATAAAAAAAAAATGCTTTTAGCAACAGATAAAAATTACGAAAATACTGGGAAACTATCAATCTTTCATTTAATTGTCAATTTTAAGATTTTTAAATTCATAAAAACTAATAATAAGGACGTTGTTTGATTGTGACGTCACAAGCCTGTAATCCCTACAAATTCCATTCTAACGGAGCGTTTTTGACGTTTCATAAAAAGAAGCTGATTTGACTTTTGTCAAATAGCGTATTGTTGCCTTTTTACAAGCATGGCTTAGGATATCATAAAATTAACAGCTTTGTTTCTACCCCATTATTGTACTCGTAAACATTACAAATGCGAACGTTTGGATGTTTGGATGTTTGTTACTCAATCACACTTAAATGGCTTAACCGATTTGGATGAAATTTTGTACGAAGGTAGTTTATAGCCTGGATTAAAATATAGGGCAATTTTTTCTCGGGTCCACGCAGACGAAGTCGCGGGCGGAAGCTAGTTATACATAAGAAACACTCCTCAGACAGCAGCGTAAAAAATAGGCGTCAATTTATCAGTGAAAACTATCTCGTGCAAGTCGGAGTGAAAATGTCTCTGTAATTATCTTTCAAGTAGGTCGTTTGAGTTGGGTCGTATGCGGGCACCATTGCACACTTTACTTTACAGATCACTGGATTAAAATTAGGTGTTGATTACTTTAACTTACCTTTTTCTCTTAGAAGATAATGTGTGGAGTGGTGTTCGTATTACAACGTATTGATTACTCATACTTACATACATTTATTAATAAAACATAATATTTTACGTCTCAAAAATAATATGATGTATAATAGATATAATATAGAAAGAATAGATATAAATAGTTAAGTACTTAGTCAAATTAATTTGATTTTTCTAATTCATCAAATCCTCATATCAGCCGAAAGACGTCCACTGCTGGACATAGGCCTCCCCCAAAGAGTGCCAAAGTGACCGGTCCTGGGCCACCCCTTTTTCTAATTACTATCACAATATTTATAAATTAAAAAATGCCCTCATTATACAACGATTAAAATTATTATTGTTATAAATACTTATTAATATTATAGACAGCTTTGTCAAGCAGGCAATTTTTGTTTTTTAAGAAATGTCTCGTCATTGTCGATATCTTTTAATTCGGAGGGTAATTTATTATAGACCGGACCTACAACATACATTTTTTTTAGTCGAAAACATGTCGTAGCCCAATCTGTTCTTATTCATCTGAGCAAGCCGCATACTTTTTGATGCCTTATTGGAAATTGGTGCATTGGTTCATTTATTCTTGCTTAATGTTTGCTATTTGTCACGCATGACTTCAAGACAACGAAACGCAACGAACGAAAACTGATCGTATTTCGATTAAATTGTGAATCTGCTTGATTACGAGGCTGACAAGACCTAATTTTGTTGAAAATGATGTTACTTAAGCAGTTTTTTAAGAAAAACTATTTGTTCTAGGACATCGAAAAACATATATGTTAATATTCGTCATATTTCAAACACCGTGAATGGATACATAATTGCACGAAATCGGCTCGATAGAAAATAATTGCAAAGATTGGTCTTAAAATTATCATTAAACGGTTCTGTCTATATTTTTAGACGTATGGGTCTTGAATTAAAAACATAAAGTCAAAATATTCATACCTAAACCGCAAACGAGTCATATTTCACAAATAATACACACTTATTTTTATTTAAATATATGTATATTTATTATTATCTTCTAAGACCCGGCCGCCCAGTAACACTCGCTCTCGTTTACTCCGATACAAATAGACAGTGTGCGCCGTATCCAGAATCCTCAAGGAGATTTTGGTGTTCACAGCGTAAATCCTGTAATTAACTTAAAAAATCTACCTGTCTTCCACTCAATTCAAGAAGTTAATCAGAGAAATAGAACCTAATGTATTGGAATATTCGGCTCAACATACTCAGTTCGCTATTTGTCACGCGTCCGGTTTCAGGTGAGAACGACTAATTTTAATTCGAACTTTTAATTAATATGGTGGTCTTATCGGACTAAAAGTGAAAACAGCTGCCCAATGCGGGTCGAGTCAATACACCTGTGATGTTATAATAAAATAATGTATCTTCAGAAACTGATTACTCAAAAACTGTTTTACAATACAATTTTCGGTGAAAATAATCTCAAGCATATTTAATCTTTATTAACTGTCTATTTTTATAAATAATTTACTCAAATAGAAAAAATATAAATATTACATGTCATTATTATGCAAAATCCGGGTTGGACTAAAGCAAAGGGGGCGCAGGACTTAAAAAAATTTTGATGGAGTTGGTGTCATTATAACACCTATTTATTATTGTTTTATCGTAAAGATTACGCTAATATAAGCATGTTTTATAGGATCAATTTTTCTCTAAAATCAAAAATGGCCGAGATATTCGCCCTCAAAGATTGATGGTTTTCAAGGGAGCTGGGATATTATGTATTCAATATTTAGGCTGCGAAAGTCCGAATCTAGCTAAAAAACGCTACGCTAAAATAAGCATTGCATTATCATAAGACTTGCCACAGAACCGAAGCTGTCAACCCCGATTCCACGTGGTCTTGTCTGCCCAACCCCTAGAGTGTATATAAAAAGCCGGAGGCGCGGAGGGAGAGCAGCCCTCGCCCGCCGTGACAAAGCTCGGGAGCCGTGCGGAGCGGAGCGGCTGAGGCTGGTCGCCGAAGGCGACCAACAAGCCAAAGCTGCGAAGCGGAGTACGGGCGACCGTGCTTTGTCACGCAAGGGCGGAAGGGCTGCACTTCCCGCAGCGCCGGAGCTAAGGCAGTGTCTGACACAATATAAAAAAGACATGAGGAGATAGGGAAAGTCACTATTGACATTAGGTTAGATTAGGTTTTATACATTTTGTTGGCATTTGCGACAACGGCAATCAATGAGCTTAATAGGGCGAATATCTCGGTCATTTTTGATTTTAGAGAAAAAGTTTTTTTCTATAAAACATGCTTATTTTAGCGTTTTGAATAAAATTTTCCTAAGTATTTTATGATTCCTATACAATTTTCACTTTGGATCAAAAAATTTCTAAGTCCTTACTTTGCGCCCCCTTTGCTTTAGGCGGACCAAAATCCGTTACAGAAGCCATTTATTTAATTTGGCATTATTTATTTTATCGTAATATTTGGCATTTGTAAATTGATTCCTTTTGCGAGCTTAAAGCGATGTTATGATTTGTTATTTAATTATTGTTATTTTCAGTAATTTTATTTTGACAAGTTAGTAGAATTGAATTTTTTACTTAGGCATTGTACTTACTGTAATTTACATCATGATTTAAATTAAACTATCTAATTTAATAATTTAACGAAATAAGTTCACACTCTCAAGAAACCACATGAATAACGCTCTAGCTATTAATAACTAAGGCACTTTTCACATGGTAGCACATATTTCCCATATTAAACTACCCATGTACACAGCCCGGGGCATAACAGCAACGGTAAGGTTGACTGTCAATTGGCCAGACGCCAACCGATCGTCTAACAAGCCAAGCCCCTGGCAAGACCTGCCAAGACTCCCAAAACTCGCCAATTTTACGACAAGCTTAGTCAATTTAACTTATGAACCGCCGTCAAGAGCTATTCGCTATTTTACTAGGTAACTGATTTTTAGGGTTCCGTACCCAAAGGGTAAAAACGGGACCCTATTACTAAGACTCCGCTGTCCGTCCGTCCGTCTGTCACCAGGCTGTATCTCATGAACCGTGATAGTTAGACAGTTGAAATTTTCACAGATGTATTTCTGATGCCGCTATAACAACAAATACTCAATGAATTACGAAGCTACAACCGTTTTAATATTGCTTGTTAGAGAGAGAAGAAGCAAACAGTGTGTAACGTCACGTTACGCGATACTGCCGGGGGGCCGCGTCGACGGCGGCGCCGAACACGATGGGCTCGGCACATTGCGGTATATTAATGACGTCACAATCTTCCAGCGACATCGTTTCATATGAAGTTGCGTTTTGCGAAAAAAGGGACAGAACATACCCCTTCTTAAAACTTTGGACACTTATAAATTCGTGATTATTTAATCTTTTCGGTTGATTTTTTCTCCATTTAACTACATTTTTAATCCTTTTTCGAGAAAATATGACATGAGTATAAGTGTCTACACCCCTATTCATGAGGGAAGACCTGTGTCCAGCAATGAGACATTATATAGGCTGATGATGTTAAAAGTATAGTAATATACAAAGATTTAATTTTGGCTCGTATATATGAAGACAATCAAAAAACTGTCTGCCACACGTTAGTCTATCATACCATTAATCACAAAAAATATGAACTAACAAGTAGCCAAAAAACGACGATAGAAACAACGTACTTACATTACAAATAATGTTTATAATGAATGATTATTATATGCACATAATAAATATATTTATGACTACCTACGTTAATAGATATAAAAAAATAATTTCATTAGGATTACTGAACATCGATTGACAAAACCTTTTTACAATAACTGGACATAGTAAGAAAGTAAATTCATAGCTTAAAAATAATGTAGGCTAATACATTTATAATTCTGATAATAATTTAAGTAGAGTTAATGTTAGTTATTAAATTGAATTGACTTGTGATTATTTTTATAATTTTGCATAAGCAAAGCACATTAAGCACTTTGTTATAAAATAAGATTAGTTTTATAATAACCACTGTGAACTTTGAACTTAATTTGATACCGTCTTCTACGTAGGAAATGGATAAGTAGCTATTTAAAAAAATGCGACTAGCGTCTTCAGAATATTTCGTCCCAAATATTACCGTGTACCTTGACAAAGTACTTTTCCTTGTATACCACGAAATAAATATGACAACATTAATACTAATCAGAAGAAAAGTGACGAAACGCCGACGAAGTCAGCTCCGGCCTATTTCTATCCCGCTTACACTCGAGCCGTGTGAAAGAAACGATGGCAGGGTGAAGTGAAAGAAAGTGTTGCCGGGAAAGGCGGTAAAAAGCAGAGCATTTTCTGTAATTAGACAATACATTCTCCGGGAAGGATATTAACCTAAATGATCCACTTTTTGTCTCCTTCGCACGGCTGAGTGAAAAAAGCGTTGGTTACAGAAAGCCATTATGTAGTACACAGAGTACGGACAGTAGGTATTTGTACTCAAAACGAACACTATAGCGTGCTCGTCTGTTGTTTTTAGAATAGCACGAAATCGTATTTTTAAATCAAAGAAATATACAAATAGCGATGGGTACTAACCTAATATTTATTAAACCATTATTTTGAAACGTAGTTTTAATTTGACGAATCAGAAAGCATAAAGATTGTGTACTGGGTACTGTTTGGGACTTATTACGAAATTAGTAATTTATTAATTTTAATATCTCTAAATTGTACTGAAAACTTACGGGCTAAGCTATATGGGTTTCATAAGAAGGCTTAAAGTCACCCATGCTGGGAGTTCCTCTCCGTGATCGCATCAGAAATTAGGCTATCCGCAGCAGAACCAAGGTAACCGATATATCCCTCTGAATCGCTAAACTTAAGTGGTAGTGGCCGGGGCACATTGCACGTAGAACCGATGGCCGTTGTGGCGGAAATGTTCTCGAGTGGTCACCCCGTACCGGTAGACGCAGCGTGGGTAGACGCCCGACAAGGTGGACTGATGACCTGGTAAAGGTCGCAGGAGTCCGGTGGGTGCGGGTGGCGCAGGACCGGTCGCTATGGCACTCTTTGGGGGAGGCCTATGTCCAGCAGTGGAAGTTTTTCAGCTGAGATGATGATGATGATGTTCTGAAAAGGTGGCTGTCATACGTACAAAACTTTCGATGAAAGTTGCCTGTAATCTTGTAAGTGTCCCTACAAAATTACAGGCCTTAGTACGGAATGGATCGGATGCGTCGCAAAATAGAGTTATCGCAGCGCACTGGCGTATTTGTGATATATTTGGTTCGACAATTCGTATATCAATAAGGTATCAATGCAAGTGCTCACTCTTTCTGACGCTTTAAATTGACGCGCGCAGAAGGGAGTTCTCATTTGTGTCACTTTAGCTTGAGATGTGTCGAACCAAATTGATGGGCGTTCTCAATAATCGCTGCTAGGATCTACCAATTTCTGTGGAAGCGAGATTTAAGTTTAGATAAATGAACGAGTGTATTACCTAGTTTAAGGAAGAATTTCTAAATAATGCCACATTACATTGACCTTCTTTTTGGCTGGATACATAAACGCACATCTTGGTGTACAACTTACTTTGATCATAATCTTGCTTGAAATAAATTTTGTACTAAATATTTATTGTTCATATTAAAATTCATAAATAACAAAAGTTAAAATCCATACTTAGTGTTATAAATGCGAAAGTGTGTCTGTCTGTCAGTCTGTTAGCACTTCACGCTTAGACCGCTAATCCGATTTTGATTAAATTCGGCATAGAGATAATTTGAGATCCGGAGAAGGACAAAGGATAGTTTTTTTCCCGGAAATCAGATGGCCCTTTAGGGGAGTGGACATGACGACTTACATCCTAGACTTCTTGCCGCCCAACGTAATATCCATACTCCTCGTTCTGTTTAATGAATGCATCTCTGCTGGTACATAACCCCGATATATTACAGTTAAAGGCTATAAAGGTAAAGGTGAAATATATGTTGCGAAATCATATAGACCAGTATCACTCATACCGATAGTCTCGAAAGTATTCGAGCGGTTACCGTGCACAGCAATAATACGGCATCTAATTTCTAACAAACTGTTAAATAAACAACATGACGCTTACCAATCAGGTCGCTCCACAATGGACGCGGCGCGTGATGTTGTCGCTCGAGTGATGTCGAATCTCGAGGGTGGGCGACAGGTCGCAGCAATATTTTGCGACTTGTCGCGTGCCTTCGAAATGATCGACCACTCGTTACTTGTACAAAAGATAGCACGGTATGGGTACGAGGGCGGCCTGTACAAAATAATCGTTTCGTTCTTAAATAACCGTTGACAGAGTACTTACGTGCTTGGCGCCAATTTGGATCTTAAACTGGTAGGTAACTGTGGAGTGCCCCAGGGTTCCGCGAAGGGAAATTACCTTTTTTTAATATTAGTAAACGACATAAAAGCTGCTTGTTCTGATGCTGAATTTGTAATGTTCGCCGATGACACAGCAATCATAATAAATGGAGAAAACTTTGAAAATTTTAAGTCAAAGGCAAATATTGTCACGAACAAAATACATCGATGGTATTCAACAAACACAATGGTAAAACATAGAAAAAACACATATAATGTACTTCCAATTAAGAAAAAACTCCTACGCTGAGATTAACATTGGAATAGACGACGTCAGCCTTCCACAAGTTGATCACGTAAGGTACTTGGGCTTTATTATAGACTCGGCGCTGACGTGGTCACTCCACATTGACTCGACATGTGAAAAGCTATCCTCATTGCTTCGCACTAAAAAAAAAAAAAAAAACTGCTTACTATGGCTATTTTCATTCCATCCTAACTCAGGGTAAAGACTTTTGGGGAACAGTAGCAGACCGTGATAGGCCCTTCAAAATACAAAAGCGAGCTTTGCGTATTATGTCGGGTAAACCATATGACCACCCGGCTAAGGACTTGTTCAAAGAACATAAAATACTAACACTACCGTGCGTCTTCATATTGGAGGCCTGTAAATACGTAAGAGCTAATCTGAACCAATACCCGCGGATAAAATCACGGCAGAAATACACGCGGGCAACATCTCCTGCTCGTCCCGTCTCGTCGACTCGCGAAAACACGAAAGTCGCTCGGTGTCATTGATGCGAAGATATACAACACTAGTAGTTAACTCGGCCAACAATGCAATATTTATTGATAGGATAAAAACTTTATTACTTGACCAAGCATGCTATAGCATAGCATAGATGAATTTATTTTAAGGAAAAAATAAGTATTATATAAGTATATTAGAATCTGTGTAACCACACACCACTTACGTGGTCTGTGCATGTAACGTAACCCACTAACCAGAAATGTAACAAATGGATTGTAAAATGTTCTACTTTTACCAATAAAAAATATGAATATGAATATGAAATGGGGGGTGAAAGTTTGTATGGAGCTACGATATAAACGAGTACCACGCGGACGCAGTCGCGGGCAGAAGCTAATACTAATATGGAACCTATCCTACTCTCAGACCTCTATAAGTGCCGAGAAACTGACAAAATCTCAATATTTTTATGTTACCTACCTATGTCACAAAAAATCTGTGTTCAAACTGAACTTTATAATGCATCACGACCTCCTCTACCTTATCTCAAAGTGTTTGCACTCAGTACCCCAAAATCCTTTAAGCTTTAAATATAAACCAATGTGGTAAGAATGTCTAAATCCTTATTAGACCAAATTTTAATAGTAAGTAAAACCGAAGAATATATTAGAATAAATTATATTCTTGTTATGTCGAATTGACTCTTAGACTTGTAGCAAATGTACATTAACGCCGAAACCCCCTAATTATCATAGAATAATCGTATAATAGGATTACCAAACACAATTTTCCGCTGCCCATAACAGTCTCGGCTATTGCCTTGCACTGTTACAGCCTTCGCAAACGGAACACAAATTAAATCGGTGACTTAGATTACCAGGGTAAATGGGCCAATTAGTGTTTCGGCGGGTCGCAGTTCCGAGTTGAGACAAACGGGATTGCCTGGCCACCTGCGCCCCTATTCCTTAACTGACTACGCGTCAGACGGCTCGAAGCTATTGTTGTTTGACTGCGCAAGCCCTAGCAACTATTCAACATCATAGGTCAGAGATGTGCTGGTCACCCAGTATTCGGTCGGGATTTTTAGGGAATAGCAGCCCGGATTCACTTGCTAGTGCTGGGCTTGAATTAGTCGGCTATTGCTTGCTGACCATAAAGCCATAAGGTAACAGAGCAAATGAGCTCGACATTTTGAAATTTGAATAGCTACTACACGGCGAATGTCGAAGTTATCTTCTCTTCGTTAGTTACGGATATCTCTATCTCTATCGCACTTATATTACTGATTATTTTTTACTTAAGATACCTATGTAGGTATTCCTTAAAATATGTTTAGCGTAGGTTTGTTTTGTGTTGCCTTCCAGGAGGTAACTCATGTAAAGGTTCCGACGGAAGACCAGCGCTGGCCTTCTAGGTTAGCACCATGCTGAGTCGGGGCCTTTTCGTGGACCCTGCTACTTTTAAGTTACTGTGTTTTGTTTTTTATACCCATTTTTTTGTCCACGAATAAATGTTTTCTTTCTTTCTTTCTTCTTTCAATTACCTCGAGAGCAAAAGTTTCGGGTCACTAGCATTTACTTCAATATCTTGAAAACGAATAAAGTTATCGTATTGAAATAAATTGAACTCTCTCGAGTCTTGTGTTAGTGATATACCATAGTCTTTCCTGAAGACTGGAGTTCTTGGTATTTTGTCGATTGAAGCCTCCATGATATGAGGCTTGTCATCAGTCTGTTATGGATCTTTGTGTGGGGTGTGTTTAGTTTTGTCCATAGGTTGAGGCTTTTTAGGCGTATTGCCTTCGCAGCCGCTTCCTTCAGTATATGCATGTGTAAAGGTAGGAGTCCTAGTCCTTACTCTATGTTACTAAATGGCAAAATCTACGGCCTAACCCACCTACACTTTCGTTAGCTATCGAGAAACTTGTGCCTTTTTTGTAGTTTATCGTGAATCGTGTAAAATGGTCCCATCCCTATTGTTTACAGCTAGTGACTCCGTCTTATGCCCGAGCAAGTTCGGAGCGTTCGGCAACCGACGCGCTTACCCCATCGTCCATCATTACTTATTGGAACTATAACTGTTAGAACTTCGCTTATTTTATGACCCGTAGCCACCTGAAAGTGTTTACCAAAGTTTATCGTTTGTTAAAACTGTCTTTAGGTCAACGAAACGGTCTGTGAGCTTTTGGTCATGTCGTTTGGTTTGAGAACTCTGCTGGTAATTTTCAGTTGGAATAGGTAACGTTTAGAACTTTTCAGTGATTTTATTTTGGTCTGTAGATTCTAAAGAAGCATTTGAGGGATATATAAGTATTTAATATTGTATTTTTGCCTAGATTGACTCAGTGGGTATCTTAAATATAGTCAAGAAGAAACATCACATTATTTAAAAACGGGACGTAATATCGCGTTCATTATTATTCAGAAAACATAGTAATTTCACCCAGGATGACGGTTTCAAGACTTCATCTTCGTGGAATCCAGTCATTACTAAATGCCAGCGTCAAAAATCATCGTCCATTATATCGCTGGACATTGTTAGTGCTTTGTCGGCCGGGTGAAAACCCTAGTGAGAATCATGAAAGTTTAAATTAATGTAACAAGACACATGCTAAGGAACAATAGGGATGATGACTAAAATTTTTTTGTGACGTCATTCGAACCAGTTTTTGAAGAGGAACAAATGTTTGTATGGGAGCAACTACAATTAAAGAACATAAATACCTAAAAATTTGAGACAAAGATTGACCTCGCTGACGGCAGCTCAAAACGCTTCATACTGTGTGTCTATACAAGTATGACGTCACATTTGTACATTTGTACTAATCGTAGTATGGCAAATCAGGTATATTGTTGTTTCGGTCACGAAATACTGCGTTTAAGTACATAGTTGTTATTCAATTTTGTTTCTAGAAAAGCGTAAGGATTCTATTGGTAGCTTTTAATTTACTCTTGGACAATAAAAAAAATGCATATTTGTTCTAAAATTTCAAGGTTCATATCTTTTTATGATTTTAATTATATTTTATGATTTATACTTTGATACGATAATTTGACGGTTTACTATCCATTTAGCATCACTACGTTATCAATTTGAACATGAGGCATCATGCCTATTGTGGGTACATATGTATGAACTGAGGGGCACGGACAACGCGTGAAGAATATTGTGCACTTCAATAAAGATCTCAAACACACCATTATGAGTACATTATTCTACAAGATTCCTCTCATACCTGTTCACTCATGTTTAGAAACTCCCAACCCCCCTTCTACATACACAATTATTTTTCCTACCACGTTAACCTTATCGCCGCTTGTACAGCAATAAATAAGAGCGATAAATTAAGTAAATGTTCAAGTAAATGAATTTTAATAAGCCCTGGTAATCCGTTAACGGGGGACATAACTTAAACCCAGTGCTGAGAATTATTGGCTAACACGTGCCGCTTGCCACAGCGTATTATTCACAGATATTGAATTAAGTAATGTGTGAACGGAAAGGTTCTCGAGAGGTGACCAGCGTGGGTAGACCTCCCACAAGGTGGACTGATGACCTGCCACCGTATTCTGTAACTTGTTTTAAGCTCACCTCAACGCTCACCCACAAATATATCTTGACACCGCGATGCGTAGTAACTAAGCGCAGGTAGAGGTCTAGTTTCGTGATGGGTGACCGGCGGGGTGAGCCGCATTAGCGGTAAAGGTCACGAGAGTCCGCTGGATGCGGCTGCCGCAGTACGAGGAAGGAATATGTCCAGCAGTGGATGTCTTTCAGCTGATATGGTGATTGCACCAATAATTACTTTACAGTAAATATGGTGCTACTTTCCCGCACTAGTGCGGAAAAGAGCACTTTTCGTGCATATGTCGAAACTTTAAAGAGCCATATGTACAGTAATAGCTATTTACGATACAAGTGCCGAAAATAGGAAATTCGCAACTAGTGGTGATAAATTAAAACACGACCGAAGGGAGTGTTTTAAATCGACACGAGTTGCGAATTACCTATTCGCACGTGTATCGTACAACGTTTTACTGTACATTATGGCTCTTTAAAGTTTCGACATATGCACGGAAAGTGCTCTTTTCCGCACTAGTGCGGGAAAGTAGCACCATATGTACTGTAAAATGTTGTACGATACACGTGCGAATAGGTAATTCGCAACTCGTGTCGATTTAAAACACTCCCTTCGGTCGTGTTTTAATTTATCACCACTCGTTGCGAATTTCCCATTTTCGGCACTTGTATCGTAAATAACTATTTCCAAGCACTCAAATCGTGCGGAAAGTGCCACTTTTTCGCACTAGTACTTTTTACTTTTCAATTTTTTTTAATTTTTAAGACCGTCGACAGCCCGACGCATTTTTTATTACTTGAGAAAAGTTTTACAAATATTTCAATTACACTTTTTCTTTCATACAAAAGTTACATATACTTACTTATATTAATAATATACTTATAAAATATTTTATTAGTTTTTTTGAATCCTGAATTTGGTCAATAAAATAATTAATTTTAAATATTCACTTAATGTGTTTGGCTGAACGCATATCTTTCGTATATGCCTTTTGCGATACGACAGTATGGCGAATTGCACATGCGCATATGTTGACCGCGCATGTATTTAAAACTAAAAAGCCCGCCATTGTTGTGATTGTTGTACTTTGGAGTTGTTTTATGTAAATATGTTAAAAATGTCTAGTGAAAGACTGAAAGTGACTAATCAATAATAATAATAATTTATTGCGTTTCAATAGTGTCAGTAGGTATGTTTCTTAGAAATACAACGGTAAGTAGTCCGGGTCTTTTTGTTGTTTTCTATATTGAGTTACTCAAAACTAATTGTGTTCCAAAACCACAATACAATGGTTTTAACTTTTAAGTGAATAAGCTTGATAGCAAAAGATGTGAAGTAGTTGTTTGAATCAGATCCAGATAATAAGTAGGTACCTGTCAATCTACCTGGGTTCTTCAATTTTAACCTAGTATCTATTTTAAACTGACATTTCAACATTTAATCTATTTCCTAACACAAGGCATAGTAAAACGTTGTATGATACACGCGCGTAAAGATGATTTCCGACTCGTGTCGAATTATATATTCGCTCGCTTCACTCGCTCATGTATAAAAATGACACTCGTCGGAAATCACCTACTTTCCACAGTTGTAGCATAAATAACTATTATAGCAGTTTCAATCAGGGACAGTTACAATTTGCCCCAATTTTTTTTTCTATCATCGTGTGAAACTTAAGAGTCAAACGTAACTCTCATTCCAAAATAATGTGCTGGAATAACATGCAACTTTGTACACATAATGTGATCCACCATATCTAGGTCGGAAACTAATGGCTGATCTCATTGTGTATACAAAGTATCGTTATATTTTAGCATGCCGTTTTAAAATGAGGAGATACTACGTTAGTATCTAGTCGAGCTTCCTGCGAACTTTTAGACTAACACTTAAATTTTTGACGGTACATTCTCATTCACTTCACATAATATCGCTTATTCTGTCGTACCTCGTTTAACTTTATATAGCTAACATGAATTGTTTTGGTAGTAAATTCTATTTGTTGGGGCTTTTTTGGATTAACCTATTCAAACGACCGACTTAGCCTAGTTGATAGTGACCCTCCTACGAAGCAAGAGGTCCTGGGTTCGAATCCCGGTAAGAGCATTTATTTGCGTGATGAGCACGAAAATTTGTTCCCAAGTCAAGCATATTTGCTATGTATTTAAGTTTTTATTTCTCTATATAAGTATGTAATATCGTCGTCTAGACCTACAGTACAGCTTTGATTAGTTTGGGACAAGTTCGATTTGTGCGCAAATATTATTATTATAACACAACCGTAAATGGAAATTCTAGCAAACATCCCTTGAAACCTTAGTCGTTGGTCAGAAAAGTTTTTAACGAACAAAACAAGGAGTGTTTGTAACAAATTGTGAACCCCGCAAACCGGCGTTGGACTGCGGCGGATGTGGGCAAAGGGCGGTTTCCGGCGCCCTGCAGCGACGGGAGGGTTGAAAACAAAATCGTATTTCTGTGACCGACTTCGAAAAAAGGTTAAGTTTTTTTTTGTTTATACGACGCAAGTATACGGCTAGGCTGGTAAGCATGACACCGTAGCTAATGGTATTCTATCGTCATCACTAAATGTAATTTCCCAATTCTACCGTTCGTCCGAATTTTTATCGGAATCACTTGCTTAAAATCCATTGTCATTTTATTTGTATGTCTTAGGAGATAAAAAATAAATACAATGAAATTCGTTGGAATCCGATCAATGAATGGTCCCATTTTGGCTCACTACTGACCGATGATAGATGCGGTCACGAATCAATCGACTCTGGTGACCCTTTGCGGATGGAAAAAGGATAGACACGTGTATAAATAAGGGATTAGATGACGAATGCATAGTTCATTTTGGGGTCCGTCATTTGACCTACTAACTTTTCCTTTAATGTTTCACTAGATCTAAACCTAGAGTCAAAAACGATAACGCAGGTTAAGCAAAGATGGCAGCGGTCAGTCTTTGGATGGGTGACCGCCTGATGTTTGAGTGGTTATAATATAAATGAGCGCTTCCGTGCTTTGGAAGGCACCCTAAGCAGTTGATCCCGGCTGCTGTCTATGACAGTAGTCGTTAAGCCGAGTTAGAGGCCTGCGAGCGGCTTAAGAACTTCTAACAGTCGAGTTGCCCACTCACTTGACAAAGGGGGGACAACTGTTACTCGCGTCCGCAGGAACTACCTACCACAACCCTGCACGTGTCCCCTAGGTGGTACTAAAGAGTGACAAACTTTAAAGGCCAAAATAATAACTTTAAAGGCCAAATGTATGCCATACGATTAAATAAATACTAAACCTAATGCATTTTTCTTTGAAACAGTGAGTTTACGTGTTTTCTTTGAATATCATCAAATAGAAGTCATTGGGTTAGGTTAGGTTTGTTTTGCAATAATCCTACAAAGTTGACTATTTAAGCAAAAATACATTAGGTCTAATGAAGCATTTAGTTAGGGCTAAAGTAGTTAGGTCTAACAAGTTGGACAGGGCAAAGATGCAGTCAAGAAAAATGGAGCAAAATTACCCTAGAAATGGTAAGAGAAGTAGGGGAAGGTAATACAAGAGATGGGAGGACGAGCTCAAACTGACAGCTGGTCCAAACTGGACTCATCTCCATGACTAATGATGATGAATGATAGACAGCAAAGGAAGGGGTTAGAGGAGGCCTGCTCTGAACTCAGACATATATATCTATATATAAAGGAAAAAAAAATGTATACAAAATATTAAATATAATACTTTCAATACGGAGTTCAGGATAAAGGGCTTATATAGATAGATAGATATTATGATAACGGATAATATTCTGGAGTCTGTATTGTAAAACGACATCTTAATTCCCTTTTTGGCCACAAAAAATCCCTCGTAAATTTTCCAGAATAACAAAATACTCAGTGCAAAATTCTTAGTTCTTTAAGAATATTATTCAGTTACCGATGTTTGGAGTTATTTCGTAACTAACTTAGACTTACTTAAATTGCATTTTTTACATCAAAATATATCGCTCTAGATATTGTTCAAACGTGATACTTAGAATTTAGTAGCGTTGCAAATAGAACTTTACGACATTATAATAAAGTTTATTATTCAAGTAAATGAATAGCTGGAATAATAGCTAGCCAAAATAATCCCGCTTTATATTAAAATAAAGCAACACATAAGATGTGTGATGTGATCATCCATTTATGTCCGTTTAAATATGAACCGTATAATAAACAGAATAAAGTTATTTTTCATACACCACATGTTATAGGATACGTCGGTATGAAAGCGGAAAATAACACCAGCTGTGATGTCACGTAAGGGGTGTTACTTTTGTGCGATTAACTAAATTGCGCGTTGTTTTGCTCACGCCGTGTGCAATAAACCGCTTACATCTGTTTGCAGAACACCCTGTGTAGCGTATGTCATTTATTCTGTTTCTAATTTTCTTCCTTGCGAAATAAAGAGAAAGGACTGGGTTTAGGTGAACCCGAAGAATGTAAAACTTGGGTGAATTTCTTGAAAACCAGCAAACTTTTTCCGGTCGTGTTCGGTTACAAAGAGTATTTTTACAGAAAAACGTAATTTTTACTATAAGTTTTATATAACATAAAAATAAATTGTTTAACTGGCGGTATTTCATTGGTTTCTGAAATTAATAAAGTTAAGTTTATTAATGTATAATATTATTATAATAAGACATAAAGTGGAGACGGCGCAGAGAAACAACAAACAAAATCTTCTTTTTATTGAAAACTTTATGTTTCCTAATTGAAGTTGTTATTCACACTACCAAATGCATTTCGTTTGATTTCCCATTCTAAAACAATTGAAACAACATACTTATTGTTCCTTTAATATAATATTTCATTACAGCCAGCATCATACACACACCAAAAAGTGCCAATTCCACATTTCATGCGAATTCCAAACTTCCACAGTAGTATGACGCTGGCGCCTAATTTTTATTAAACAAGCGAGCGAAGCGAACAAACTTTCTGTTTTACCTTGAGCCAAAACTCTTTCGTATGTACAGATTTCCAGATTACCGGCTGTTCTACTCTACAGGTCGCCTTTTCAACGGATTCTTGTGAATTTTTGAGAGCAAGTTCAATCCATACTAATATTATAAATGGGAAAGGGAAAGTGTATGTGTGTGTTTTTTTGTCCGTCTTTCACGGCAAAACGGAGCGACGAATTGACGTGATTTTTTAAGTGGAGATAGATGAAAGGAAGAAGAGTGACATAGGCTACTTTTTGTCTCTTTCTAACCCCCCACTTCCCTAAAATGGGGGGGGTGAAAGTTTGTATGGAGCTACGATATAAACGAGTTCCACGCGGACGGAGTCGCGGGCGGAAGCTAGTAATTGTATAAATTCGTTATCCGATTCAATTATTCAAAATTAAATAAAAAATATTGACTTAAGACAGGTTTTCAAGTTATACAGCCTACAGAGCGACTAAGTACTCATGGGTGAGCTTTAAATATAGGTAGTACCTATACCCTCATTGGACCTAAAATGTTACCTCTGATGATTCTTAACTGTTCAAATTCAAATTCAACAACATATGGAAAAGACAAAAAAAATATACGTCCTAAGCCGTGTCACGAAATGAACCCGGCTCAGCGTCATGCTGGCTTTAACTGCCAGCGCTGGTCTTCCGCCTAGTCCATTTTGTTGAAGAAAAGGAAAGCAACACACTCTTTGGGGGAACCCTGTGTCCAGGAGTGGACGTCTTACGGCTGATGTGATGATGATGACGATGATGTTTTGCCGTTTGTTTCTTGTCAAACTTTTTATGAATTGTCAATTCATAAACCATTTTTAATGTAGGCGAATAATACTGGAGAAGGAAAAATGCAGAGTAATGAAACATGCGAGCAAAAGTTATGAGCTCTTAACTAGGGAACTCCGCTATACTCGTAAAATTACAACAAGTATAACCAAATAAAATACTCATAAATCGCGTCGATACAGCTGAGTGAATATGAAATGAATAAAATAGTCAGCATACGTGAAATGGGGTGAGTAGGGACAAAACTGACATTCAAACCTCGATAATATTTTACTTTTACAAATGCGAACTGAATGTACATATAATAAGTGTTCCGGACGTTTGTATTTTTTTTTTTTTTAGTTTTTGGGGTAGTTCAATTTCATAACCCCCACCTCACCCCGTAGTCCCGTCCCGTCGTCGTAGTAGGGTGAGAAGGTGATTTTGGAAGATTGTTGGTTCGATTTTTTTTTATTATGAATATTACTATAGCTCCATATTAAATTGGAATACATTATTTAGGTGGCAGTAGCCTTAAAATCCCATCTCGTCCCCCTCTCATCCCTTCTCTCCCCATTCATAACCCAACTTTCATCGCGATCCCTACTCACCCCATTTTACGGTACTGACAAAACGCGCAATAAGCCCAAACCAGAGTTCGTCATATTTACTATGTGATCTATCTTTCTATGAGACATATCATTTTCGCGCAGATAGGATTAACCTCAGACAAGATTGTTTGACTGATCACATGATATGAAAACATTCGCGAATTATTATATGTTACTCAATAACGTATGGTACTTGATTACGTTGGTTTGATTAGGAGCGGTAGGCTTTGGTATAAGGGTACTCTCCATGAAATTCGTTAATGTTATCATTATGAGTAGGTAAATAATAAATAATAATAATAATAGGGGACAATCTTACACAAATTGAACCAGCCAGCTGAATAAGGCTTGAGGTAAAGGTAATAAACGACAGTATAATGGCTTCGTTGGGACTAAATAGGTCGATTTGTGTAAGATTGTCCGCAAATATTTATTTATTTATTTATTATTTATTCGTTCAGTTCGGCAATCGTTCTATACATAGTTTAGTAGAGTTTTAATCTAGAAATAACATTTATAATTAATAGCTGTTTTAATAACCTAAGCTTATTTTAACACGTATATGTATAATGTCGACATGTAATTGATGACTATCAATAAAGTATGAGTATGAGTATTAATATAGGTATAAAGTATTTATTTGTATATAAGATAATAATATGTTTTTATTAAAATTCATGTTTACATGTCAATGAAAATACACTTAGTCAAATAACCCGCCCCGTGTCATTCCTGGCGCAAATGTGCCCATGAGACTCGCCGCATTGCCGCGTTGAATTGCGATCGACAACCTTTGCACCAGGAATGACCCGGAACGGGAGTCATGCCCTCTCAGTCGCAAACGACGCCCCACTTCCGCCAAGAATGTTCTGGCCTCTGAGCACCAGCAACCCATCGTCTCCACCGCAAGAGGGACAAAGGAATAATTCACCAATGTGGAGTATTTGTCCCGTTTTCTGAGCGCAGCTGCCTCGGCAGCAGCTCCTGCTGCCCCGATGGTGCGACCAAGGTGCGAGGCAGCGAAAGTGCTAACACAAGTGGCGTCCCACAGCAAGCATCTACCCTTCTGCTACGGCACCAGGGTCAAACCATCCGGCCTCTTACCATCCGACCGGCTTAGGCCTGAAGGCTCAAGTACGCAAACGTATAAATACGTTACGTACGTTAAGGTATAAATACTTAAATACATAGAAAACATCGAGGACTCAGAAACAAATATTAATGCAAATCGCACAAATATTTGCCCTTACCGAATTGCGTCACTTTCCGACCGGGGCGTCAGGTCATAATGTCAATCGTAATTTTTGTCCTAACGCTCCTTGAATAAATTACGCAATTACTCAAAGTTTGAGCATGCTCAATCCTTACTAATATAAACTAATAAATAAATATAAATAAAAATATAAACTAATAAGTTAAAGGTACACATGCTGTTTAGTAGCATGATGCTACTAAACAGCATGTGTACCTTTAACTTAATGCGAGTATGATTAAGGAGCTTCAAATTATATTACAGTGCAGCACAAAATACAACTGATTGCTACATGATAACGTTACTAGTATACTATACTATACTTAAAAATGGCGGCATTTGACTCCATTGATTCCAAACAGCCTATGCAAGTGTAAACAACGGGAGTAAACAACTAATAAAAACATTCCACTTCATTCATCTTCGTCCCATCTTTCATTACAACTGTGTTTGTACAATAAAACATCAACGTCACATGTTTCTGTAGGCACAATACCTATTGCGACCTTTTAAATATACACCGAAACTCGTTCTACAAAACATTACTTTTCCTGTACAATAAAAACGTAGTAGAATGCAGTGACTCCGTAGGCGTAAAAGACGTTGCTCGTCTGAGAACAAGACTTTTAGTTCCGATTGAGCATGAGTCGGGCAGGAACTAAGAACTATTAGGAATGTTCCCGTCGTGGACCGAAGGAACTAGATCCTTTTTCATATTATAACTCTCTCAAGGATAAGCTTGCCTTTGTACATGTGTTATCTGTTCTTGTAATAATTGTTATTTTGTTGTGATTTGTTCCATGAATAATAAAGAATTTAGACATATAATCAAAATCGGCCTTCGCTCAAAATTCAGCAGGTCTCGTAGAGTATGTAATCAGGACAGAGTGAATAAATGACTGAGAATCTAAGAGCCACGGACACGAAGTGATGCGGAGCATGATACGAACGTGACAAACAAACATAGAACTAAAAGCGGATACACGGCAATATTTTGCAACACTACAAACGCGATACAGTATTGATACAGGTGAGCTATGGTCAGTGTTCGGGCCCGTGTGAAAGGCCCTAGTATTATTCCCATGGCAACACCGGCGGATTATTAAAAAAAAAAAAGTGACAGCTGACATAATGACTTGGCACCGGCTTGTGATATAACCTCACGTTTTGTACAGCACACGAGCTGCGTGAGCGGAGTTGGATAAATAATTGTTAGATCTGTTGGGAAACCCAGAGTTGGTGGGGCAGATAAGTCGGGCAAGATACGACTATTTGTCCGCGCTAAGCGCGAGTGTGATATTTGTATCGAGTTTGGAGACCAGTGAAGAGTGAATACTTACAACGTGGCCGGGCGGGCTGGCGGAAGGCCTCCACGGAGCCTTCGACGATGGAACTGGTACTCGGCATTTGACTTGACCCTACTTTTGACTGTTAACTGCCCGTCTTGAAGCTAAAACGCCGGCAAACTCAGTAAGTCTTGGAATTTGTAGTAAATTTAAGTGATACTAACAATTACACGGTTCAACTCACGTATTCTATGTCACTACGGGCGACATGTTCATGTTCTATCATTCCTAAATTGAAGTGGACAGTGTGTTGTGACAACCCCGTGGACACAGTGAGTTCAGTGTGCGTGTCGTCTATCGGAGGAGATGACCTCCTGCCGCAATCTCACTCAACTACTCCAGCGCTAGACTGCCCCCCTCCCCCCGCCCTATCGGCGCGTGCTTCACGCGCCGCTCCGCGTGCGGAGCGAGCTCGGGCAGTGATACAAGCGACACCGCCGCGAAAACACTCATCCTGAAGAAGAACTCCCGAAGAGTTCGAAACATGTCGCCCGTAGTGACATAGAATACGTGAGTTGAACCGTGTAATTGTTAGTATTATTTCAACATGTCTCACGAAAGTTTAAATTCGATTAAATTTAAGTGGCTAGGTTTTCAAGTGGTTATAAGACCCACGAATCGTGAGGCGTCAAGGACGGCCGAAAGGTCGCGTTTT
Organism: Epinotia ramella; assembly: GCA_947578815.1. NCBI lineage: Eukaryota > Metazoa > Arthropoda > Insecta > Lepidoptera > Tortricidae > Epinotia > Epinotia ramella. The sequence continues at coordinate 3,173,356 of OX388207.1, forward strand.
GAACAGCCAGTGCCGCGTAACAGTCGCGTTCGTGAAACGCACGATTGTACCCTGCAAAAAGCCGGCATGTGTAACCGCTCTAAACTCTCTACAGAAACCAAATGACCTAAGAGACCGAACTAGTTCCCTTGATCGGTTGAACGAGATCAGAGCGTTCAAATATCAACAACTCTAGTTCAGATCGCAGTGATTTAGGGGCAGTATTGTGATCGGCGCAGATTCCTTACACAAATAAATCACACAGGAATAAAATAAATCCAGCGTAGGTGAAAGGCGACGGGAGATTTAACACTACATTGCCTCGCTGTGTTATTGTATTCAGTTTTGAAGAACTGTTTATCAACACTACAGTGTTACTGTATGCTGTATGTGTATACTCATACTCATTTGGACAAAAATGTAAAAAAAAACATCATCCTCCTAGCTTTATTTCCAGTTGTGTTTTAAAGGAGCCCAGAGTCTGCTTTGACACCTAATCTCGAGATTTGGCATAGGCACTACACAGAGGGAAAACTAGACCTTATTGTGATTAGACTGGTTTGATGCTTTCCTTCACCGAAAAGCTAACGGCAAAGATTCCGTACATACGTTCCGAAAAACTCAATAGGGTTAGTTCTATTTGTGTAAGATTGTGTTGTTTATTTATCTAACTAGAACAGAAAGAACAAGTACGTAATGTAAATCATTCCACTTTTAGATTGTACACAACAAATTAAGTAATCATCGACCAAGTTTCATCTTATTAACGCAAATCGAACCCATAATGTTAACCTTCATAAACCCTTTCGGCGTCCAAAATGATGCCAAAGAAGTCCCAACAAACCCAGAAATTCAATCACCCCACCCACAATAGGCATGCGAACCCACAGGGCATTGTAAGCTGCCCCGAATTTAAGGATTAGAAAGAGGATTACCGAAGGCATAGAAGCAGTATAATTGAAAAAGCCCGGAGGAGGTACCCTCGGGGACTGACATAGAGCAATTTACTTTTAACAAAACCAATGGAATTGTTTTTCTCAAGGCTCTTTCGAAACTACGTATCTGGTTAGCATATGTTTTCAGTTTTATACTGCCATATTTCATGGCAAAGGTCGATTTTGTAATAACGAGTATCAGTGTGATGGTAGTGTCACAGGTAGTGTGTTTTTTATTTAGATATCAGTACTAGCTTCTGCCCGCGACTCCGTCCGTTTGGAACTCGTTTATAACGTAGCTCGATACAAACTTTAACAAGGGGGTTGCGGGATGATTTCCGGGATAAAATCGATCTTATGTCCTACCCCGGGGACTCAGACTATATCTATACCTAATTTCATTTTCAGCGGTTTAAGCGTGAAGAGGTAACAGACGGACAGACAGACACACTTTCGCAATTATAATATTACAATGGATTATATTTTAGAAAACGACCTCAAAACATGCTTGTAAAATTAACAGTTTAAAATAAAACTATAATTGCTTGCGGTTTCAAAAACCTCAAGAAACTACAGTTCTCAATTTAGTTTAGAAAAGTTTTATCTTTTCCGTCCAGACAATCGCATACAAAATAAAATAATAAAGGAAAACGCCTACAAAATACCATAATCCGAACTTGCATCTCAATTCTTTTCAAACGGAACTGCACTGGTTCAAAGTCTCAAGACGCAAATCGGATTGTGGACTCAAGCAGGAAGAATGCAAAATAAAATAAAGCAAGAATGAAAAGATGGTCGCCGGTCGCGCGGTGGTCAGTAGCCGTGACGTGATATATTTAATTCATGAGGTTTTTAACTTTCACGAGGCTCCAGTGACGTAAGCGGGGTTCTCAGACTCGTAAAGGTTCGTAATAAACGTGTTTATGCGACGCCATTTATATTTTCAGCTGTGAGGCGAGATAAATCTGTCCTCCTCTTTCTTATTCACATAAAACGAGTGAGACAGCAATCGTCAGCACGCGACGCGACTTGGCAGCAAATTGTGCTATTCGCACCGTGGAATAGCAGTGAGGATTGAGGTTTATGGTAAGATTTAATTCGACATACAAGTTGAGATTATTTGAGTTGGCCGAATTGCATCAACGTAGTCCATTCAAGAATCAACTCTAGTGTCCAAAATTCCAATTCCTATGACAGTTTTATAATTAGAAAAGTTGAAAAACCCCCGGCCTTTTCATTTCAAAGTCCAATATCTCAAAAACGGCTATAAAAATTTTCATGAAACATAACAAACTAAAAACACTCAGGATCACATCAGCTTTCGAATAAAAAAAACCGCATTCAAATCGATTCATTAGTTTGGGAGCTACGATACCACAGATACAAAGACACGTAAATTTTATAACACCCCTCTCTTTGCGTCGGGGGTTAATAATCAGCCACATTGATACACAAGTTCCTATGCGGATGTCAAAATTGTCCAAATACTTTGACTATGAGATGTAAAACAAATGGTTCAAATGTTCGGCACGGATCCGTGGGGTTACCTCTAGAAAATAACAGCATGAAATGTGTTATTGTACCGTAATGCAATTATTTTTTCTCATGAACTTAGGTACCTAGTTGCATAACTTTTCCAATGAGCGTATAAACAATATTTTTCGACGGTAAAAATTGACCTTGGTATTTCCTATCGACAAGTTACGCGATTAGCCCACTGGTCAACTGATCAGTGGGCTAATCCTCGGGGGTTGAGTGCTCAATAAAAAAAATGAACGGTCAAGTGATTTGTTTCCTTAACTACCGACTAGGTACCACAGCTCTTCCAGAACTGGCAAACAAAGCTCGATTGCGACTCCACGACGAAGGCTTATTTTGCTCACTTTAAGATTATTCTGCTGTCTTTTAGGTTATCCTGGTCCTTTTTCGCTTTTCTACTTGTCCAACTTAGATTGTTTTTTTTATTTTATACAACGACGGTGGCAAACAAGCATACGGCCCGCCTGATGGTAAGCGGACACCGCAGCCTATACACGCATGCAACTCCAAAGGAGTAACATGGGCGCTCCCGACCCTTGATAAGTTTGAGGATTCGCTGTGTTGAGAGCTGGAGGAACCAATCCCCTCGCTCTCAACACAATACACAATGCATCCTCGGAAGATCTGGCGACCTTGCTCACCTCCAGGAACACAACACTACTACAGAGCAAGTAGTAGTGTTATTATGGCTGTGGTCTTCTGCAATTCTGATTGAGAGCGAAATCAGAAAGTAAGAGTTTGTAAGTACAATAGAACAGGGAGGAAGGCTGGATCATATCTTGCACAGCGGATCAGCATTGCTATACAACGTGGCTATGCTGCCAGCCTTCTGGGCAGGCTGCCCTCAGAAGGCGATTTGGGGCACTTTATTTACACTCGCGGTCAAAGAAACCGGGTCAGTACGAAAATCTGTAATATCTCCTAAAATAATAAAGCTAGGGACATGAATTAAACTGCATACATGCTCAATCGGATTTAAGTCCGGACTCCTCGAGGGCCAGTTCATACAGTTGATACCAACCTCCAAAAAATAATCTCTGACAATTTGAGCTGTGTGTGGCCTGGCGTTGTCATGCATAAACATAGAATTTCCACCCATATTAATTAAGTATGGGCCGACATGCTCATTAAGAATCTCTTCTACATATCTTGCACTCGTTAATGATCCATTTTCTATTAAAACTAACTCCGAGCGACTCTCTGAAGAGATTCCAGACCAAACCATGACTGACCCACCGCCGAACGCCACTTTTTCCTCAAAACATGCTGGAATAAAACGTTCACCAGGCCGTCTGTAAACTCTTTGCCGCCCGTCATTTGCATAGAGCATAAATCTGGATTCATCGGAAAACAAAATTCTTGCCCAATCTTCGTCACCCCAGTATCTGTGATCGCGGGCATAAAGTCGTCTTGCTGTTCGATGTATTCTTTCAAGTTTTGGGCCATTGGCCGGCCTATGTGGGGTCAAATTTGCTTCTTTGAGCCGCCGCCTGACAGTCCGCTCGCAGATGCCGTCCCTTCGGGTCTCTAAAAGCTGATTTTTCACTTCAACTGCTGTGAGGTGCCGATTTCGGAGCATGGTTGTAACAATAAATCGATCTTCTCTAGCTGTAGTACATCTTGTTTTGCCAGTTCCTGGTCTTCTAAGGTTCTGCCCAGTTTGTAGGTAACGTTGGAGGACTCGCTGCACTGTAGAAAGTGACACACCTGTTCTTCTCGCTGTATACCTCTGACTTCTTCCTTCTTCTAACATAGTGATGATACGAGTACATTCATCTCGTGTTAGCGGCATGATAGACATTCAAGAATGACCACAAAATAAAACAATGACAGCCTTTTATCATACACTCGCGGTCAAAGAAACCGGGTCAGTGACGAAAACCTCAAGGAGTCCGGACTTAAATCCGATTGAGCATGTATGGGACGAGCTTGGGAGGCGTGTAAGAGCTCGAAACCCCGCCCCAGCTACACTTAGAGACCTGAAACAGGCGTTAGTGGAAGAATGGGACAATATCCCGCAAGAACGCATAAAGAACTTAATAAACAGCATGCCGAATCGTCTAGAAGCTGTAAGAAGAGCCCGAGGAGGCAATACGAAGTATTAATTTTTATTTTTTGTGTTGTATGTGAAGTACCTACTGCTTATTTTTGTACGTAAAATTGGTTGATTTTTTGTTTCCTATGTAATTTTATTAAACAAAAGAATTACGATTCCACCATTTGATGTTATTTAATTCAGTATAAAATTATCTACAATATGCAGTTTAATTCATGTCCCTAGCTTTATTATTTTAGGAGATATTACAGATTTTCGTACTGACCCGGTTTCTTTGACCGCGAGTGTAGTTCTTTGACAGATTGAAAACAATTGCTTAAAAACAAGCAAAAGTAAAACGAACGCAATTTCAAATAAGTACCTAATTGGTTTTTTTTTTCAATTAAACCTTTTTCCAGTAGTAACTGGAAAAAGGTTTAATTGAAAAAAAAACGTACGTACGTACGTACGTAGTAACGTAGAACATTGAAGGTTGGATTTAGAAGGATATTAAATTCTCTATAAAACAGAGTTAGTTTCATGCAGATACGACCAACGATTTACAAAATATTGAGGTTTTCGTCACTGACCCGGTTTCTTTGACCGCGAGTGTATTTACAATAATTATTAACCTAGTTTCTGATGTGGTGTTTAGTTTTCTACTTTAAGTTAAAAAAAAATATGTGTTTGCTCATACAATTTTATGTCAGTTATATTATTCTCCTCTCATGGAACAAGGAGAGATGATAAAAATAATAACAATTTCAGTTCGATGGCGCGAGACGCAGGTTATCAGGCGAGTAAGGAAATGCTCACGCATGTATACGAACATTTGAACACCTCTAGGCTACACCATTATTATGTTTGCATTTGCACGGGTCCCAACTCACGCAAAATAGGCACATTTGATGTCGACTTGCGGAAACGCCCAGTATAACTAACTAACGGGTCCCAACCAACGCGGGCCGGCGCCGCCGAAAACCCTGTCTCTTTCCATAAAAACGGGAACTTCGGCATACAATTATTTTTCTAGTGTTATTGTTAAAAACAAACTAATAACGTTATAGCCATAACCTGGGGCCTAATCAACCCTTCTCTTGTTCGTGTCTATAAATTTTCTCGTAGGCTGTAATTTACAATGCCGCTAAGACACCAAATTTTAGAGAGGAACATTTATCAATTTAATGTAAATTACACATTTTAGGCGACTTGGACCAATAAATTAGTTAGCATAGCTTATATAATAAAAACATTGTCTGGTAGATTATTGAATGAATTATTTTTAGTAAAAAAAATGCTTTGTCTTCGTCCGATATTTTATTTATGTTTTTGATTATAATATATCTTAAGTTATGTCTAGCCCACATTCCTTAATTTCTTTTAAGTGTTGTTAAGCATGATTTAAATATAAACTAAAATGTCAAAATGTCAAACATTTAGACAGGATCGGATATTTTAATTTAGAAATGATTATTTATGCATAAAATAATTGATGTCTAAATAAGTTGACTCTAGTTTTGTAATGCGCCATATTTTATATGGGCCGTTGATATTGGTGGAGCTGAGTCGATCCCTCGGGGATCCTGTACATATTTTATCTTCAGTTCCTCATCATCAGTTTCACTTCAAAATCTTCAAATTGTGTATCTTGACGAGCATTCGTTGCTACGTTATCGAAATTTAATCAGAATCTGTGAAGTACCTACCTACATCATTGAGGAGTTTTGTATGGCATCCAATGGTCATCAACATCAGTTCCACTTCACAACATTCGTGGTTTTTGAGGGCACATGCATGGTTAACAACAGAAAATAGCAAAATCGCTATGACACCTCACATTTGAGGAGTTCCCTCCTCCTGGAGACCAATTCTCGAGCCGTTCGAGATCATGTCTATGTACTAAAGATATCTCACAGAAAAAGTGCGGATGGCGAACGGAAACCAATATCTATTCAAAATTCTCCAACAGAAGAACTCCGCTTTCTTTCAAGTAAGCGTCACCATCATCAGTAAAAGAAACTTCCATTGAAGTAACGAAGCTAAAATCAAGCCCGACCATCAAATTCTTCACGTCAATTGCTCTTTTAAACAAAATAACAGTTCCACTCATAGTTTATAGTGCACTATTCACCCGATTGTACTGTAAGACCCAGTCATACAGAGATCGTAAAGCGAGACTCGTTTTCGCATAAAAGAGAATTCGTTAAATTTTTTACAACACTACCGGGCGAACGATCTAGTAAAATATTATGTTTCTGCCCGCCAGTTTATGCTTTATGTCGGCACGGCGCGGAAAAATAATAAATTACTATTGACCTTTCCTTAAAGAGAAATTCGGAACACTTATTTGTGTGCAAAAGGCGTTTGATGTTTGTATTTATTACATTTCTTGACGTCGTTGGTAATTATATCCATTTGATGAAGCAATTTTAACATAAGTTGGTGAAATGTAATTTCAGAATATCGACGTAATGGAAATATTGCCTAGCATGATCGCATTTGTGTCGGAAATAAAGCATTCGACCCTTACAAAACCTTAAAATATTTGTCTCTTTTGCACTTACGTATTTAAGTGCAAAAGAGACAAATATTTTATGGGATCAGCGGATATTTTCCATGCCTAAGAGGGTTGCGCCATGAAAAAGGTTGAAAGAAATCTAATTATTAATATGTTGCCCATTCTCATATTTAAAACGACTTCGCACTACCCCATGATCATAGACGAACGTTTGTTACTGGTTACAGTGAACGTTAACCATCGCCTTCATTTTTATTGGGGCAATTAACTTATGTCTCTAAAAAACTTACCTATGTCAGTAAAAGAGCCTTGAGGCCAGAATAAATATTAGAATTTTGAATAATTTTCTGCAGTTTCGTTTCAATCTAGGTACAAGTTCACATAAATAACGTCGGCGTTCAAAGCGCTACGTAGCCTCTAAGGTTCCCAGTCTTTGGGGATAATAATTTTTAATACAGCTCCAACTTTCCGTGCTCCGGAGCGAAGACTAATCAGAACTATTTACCCCCTCGAGGCTTGAGGCCACAAACTTCATTTCTAAAGTCCAGCGTCTAACGAAACTCTCTAATACGATAAAAACACACCTCGGATAGTAAAGTTGATCGTTAAGAAAAACTGTTTCCATTGTATTTTCGACGGCAAACTATCCGGAAGCAATTGAAAGTGCAGGTTACTATTTCTCACCGAATATATAAAAAATAGATAATAAAATTTAGTATTTCGCCAACAACACATAGCAAATAAAGATGGTATGTATTCATCTCTGCATTACATACCTATATCATTTCTACTCAGATGGGATCAATTTTATCTGCATAGACTACACATAAAAATAACTTGTCTAAGGTTATTTTTCACAGAAATATTAAAATTCAAGTAAAAATCATAAAAATCATTCCTTCAGATTTATTTTCATTAGATTTCGTAGACGGAATAAATTTGAGTACAATCTTTCCCGTTCAAAACGGAATATAAAATGTTAGAGTGCCTTGGCTTTTAATGACTTTTGGTACTACAAAATTTATGGCATACCTTTTATTTGCCGCTATAAAGTACGCATAAATTCCTAAATGAAAAATTCCATTCGAATTTTCGCGGTTAACAGCGTGCGTTATTAATTATCATAACAAACGCAAAGTTTCCTCATTCAAATGGGTTCGTGGAAAGATTCCACCGAACTTGCGAAAGTGTATCACAAAAAGTTCGCCTTGTAAAAATACTTGCGAGGGACGGCCACTAAATTAGCTATATTCAAAGAAATGGGATGTTTCAATTCACGATCCGCAATAAGTTTGCCCATGAAAAATTCCTGCGTACAAAAAGGCTGACCGAAAAATTGGGCTTCTGACGGAAAAAATAAATTTGCTCATTACATCGGGGTGATGTAAAGCGTAACTTGCGAAGCTCGGACTTTTATTCGACGCATATATTTTTGATGCTATACTATGTTTGTTTATAACGGTAGGCAGAGGAAATACTGTTTATTTTTAAGCGTTCATGTTTACGCCTACAAGGTGAATGGACAGTTAAGATTTTAATATACATATGAGTACATCATTATCATCTCTTTTCTTAGCAATCAGCCATTATTTTATGAAATAATCATTCGTTTGCTTTTACCACGTTTATTTGGGGTCGGCGCAACGTGTCTTTTTCTTCCACACATCTCTGCCACACGTCACCTAGTTCCTTTCTCCTTAACGTGATGAAAAAATTATAGCTATCACGTTTTCTCTGGTACTTTATGAAATATTCCATCTTTAATTCTGCCGTAAAACCTCACTCTTTTATCAAAACATAGTACAAATATATTTTAACTGTTTAAAGATTATAAAAAAAATGGAAACATGGCGCAATCTCGTAGATTAACATCCAGCTTCTTCAAATTTACATTCCAGTTTACATACCCCACCAGTCTTTCAATTACTTTATTTTGTGCAACCCAACAGATTTAGCTGGAGCATGCATTAAATTAACCCACATTTCGGACTCTGTGTTACGTAGGCAGGATACGGATATGAGAGACTTCATTGATGACCCAGCGGTTCCGGGATCGATGGGCGGACATGTAAATTGCTTACCACGTAGAATCAGGGTTCATATTGACGGCGGTAGAAATAAATTACGTTTGCTGTTTGGATAAAAATATAAGATACTACTATTATACCGATTTTCATCGGAATACGAGTATAACGAATTATTTGTTATCGTGTGTCATTACTAGTTTTCTGAGTTAATTTTGCTTTATATATTTTTATTTAAGAATTAACTTCTGCCCGCGAGTCGGTCCGCGTGGAAGTCGTTTATATCGTAGCTCCATACAAACTTTCACCCCTCATTTCACTCTCTAAGGTGATGATTTTCGGCATAAAAACTATTTATCCTTCCGCGAGACTAAAATTATCTCTATACCAAATTTCTTCTAAATGGGTTCGGCGGTTTAAGCGTGAAGAAGTAACAGACAGACACACTTTCGCATTATTATAATAGTATGGCAGTATGGAAGTAATATATTTAAATAACTAGAACACATACCATTTGATTGCAAAGACGGAGCGGGAATCCACTGAAGATCAGCTTATCATTAGTCGTCTGTCAGTGAATGAAGCAAATCACATCCATTATAGAATAATTATAAGACTATTGCATATAAATCTATGCAATAGTCTTATAAATATTCACAAGTCAAGTACTAGTCTACTCAAGCCACGTTAAAAATGCTATGGCCTAGCCTATTTGTATTTGCAATGTTTTCGGTTATGAATTAATTTCATGCTCGTAATAATGTGTAAATATTTTTAGATTCAAATAGTTTTGACTTTTCGAAAACTTAACCTAACTACATATAATAATTTTGAAGCATCCTTAACAGTCTGTAATCAATAATCACCCATTTCTGGCAATCAAATAATTTCCATGAACGTATGAGTATTACCTGTAAAATAGGCTCCAAACTTATTAATATTATGCTTAACATTACATTATCAGTTACTATATTGAATAGCAGTTTTCAGAAGCGTACATAAGACAAAACATATTGTTTTCTAGAATTTCAACTTGCTCCAAACACTCATTTTACTAAGTTAAGTAATAAATTGGAGAACTACACAATTTTACCTACGGCAGTAAAAATATGTCTTAACTCCGGGCTAAGACATATTTTTACCCAAATTTAATGGTATCATGGTTCCCAAACCGCTCTTGTATACTATTCTATACCTTGAAGGTAATACGTACGAACTTTATATGAAAACTGAGCCTGCTTTTATGTGTATTACCTTAGTAAAACAAGATGAACCTTACGTTATATTATAAGTGGGTTGCTATATTCGTTGTTTTATGGTTCAAGTCTTCGACCCATTTGCGTGAAATTTGCATTGTTATAGTTTGGCTCATGAGAGCGAATGCGTATACGATAGCAATGTACCGGAAAAAACTCATTGAAGTCTGTATGACCATGAATTTTGAACAGACACAGCGCGGATCTATTTCGAATATAAGGTAAACCAAGAATTGGTAAGGAAAATCGTTACCGTCGTTCTGTGTTCGTATTTTTATAATAAACTCGCTACTGTATTAAATTTTCTGTATAAATAGATATTAAATACCATAAACGGTTTACGGAAATACCTTTGTCATAATCGAGGAGAATCTGGAATAGATGAGGGTGTTTTCACGTAATTATGTAATTTTCTCCAGGGAATTGCTTGAAAGGAATAAAAGGAAATAGGGTACAACTGGCTGGTAACTTACGCGTCTCTCGTACTGTTGATAATAAAAATGGAGGGACTATAGTATCACGTGTCGCGCCTGGTCGTGAGGTTAATTACGACATTCAATGCCAACCTTTTTGTCGCGTTTGAGATATGCTCGTTGCGATACCATGGTTTTCCGACTAGTAGAAATAACTTGCTACGAGAAGAGAATTCGCCGTTTTTGACCAGAATGGATACTAAATTGGTGATCAATGATCATTTTTTTGGCACTGTCGTTAGTTGCCATCGTTACGTCTACAGAATAATTTATTTAAATTGTGTTTTATGGGTTTGAGTCGGTCATTAACCCCTTTTTTACGTGCTACTGTTAGAAGTTCATGTTGCAACATGTTTCTAAGAATGACAAAGTTTCAAGATATCTCAGACCACGTTATAATGATAGGATAATAATTAAGCCAAATCACCAATACTGCCAATGCAATAAAGTATAATTATGTGGTCTTACTTACGCCTAAAATCTACAATAAGATACCATTATAAATTAGGAATTGTACTATTGACCTGGTTCAGAATAATTATGTTGATGGAGTTATTATATTATACAACGTGTTAATAAAATAACGCAAAACCTGAAAACAGTTTGTTTAGAATCGAGCATAGAATGCGAAAAAAATAAAAAATAAATTTTTGACAAGGTTAATTTTTTACATTTGTATGGAGTGTTGGCCGACTGGGGCGACCTGCTCCATACAAATGTAAAAAATAAATCGCGTCAAAAATTTTTTTTTTTTTTTTTTTCGCATTCTGCTCTCGATTCTGAACAAACTGTTTTCAGGTTTTGCGTTATTTTATTAACACGTTGTATATAATATTCATTGTTTTTTAAATGATAATAGTTTTTAAGTGTTTTTAATTAATTAATTTAATTTAATAATAATATTAAGAACTCTTTTACAATGCATGTGCTCGAAAAGAGCGTTTTCCAAGCAACAAAATCGTGCGGCAAGTGCCACTTTTTCGCACTAGTGCTTTTTACTTTTCAATTTTTTTTTAATTTTCAAGTCGGTCGTCAGCCCGACACAAAGAGTTACTCGAGAAAAGTTTTACGAATATTTCAATTACACGTTTTCTTTCATACAAAAGGTACATAAATACTAATAATGTATAAAATGATTTATTCATCTTTTTGAATTTTGAATTTGGTCAATATATAAATTAAAATATTCACTTACTTAATGTGTTTGGCTGAACGCATCTATATCTTTCTTATGCCTTTTTCAAGTTTTTCAGTATGGCGACTTGCACATGCGCAATGCGCATATGTTGACCGCGCATGTATCTAAAAAGCCCGCCATTGTTGTGATTGTTGTTTACTTTGGAGTTATTTTATGTAAATATGTTAAAAATGTCGAGTGAAAGTGAGGAATAAATAATAATAATGATTTATTGCGTTTCAATAGTGTCAGTATGTTTCTTAGAAAGTTAGAACTACGACGGTACAGCGTCTTTTTGTTGTTTAATAAATTGAGTTACTCAAAATTAATTGTAAATTGAGTTACAAAAAATTAATTGTGTTCCAAAACCACAATACAATGGTTTTAACTTTTAAGTGAATAAGCTTGATAGCAAAAGATGTGGAGAAGTTGTTAAATGCAGTTCCAGATAATAAGTAGGTACCTGACAATCTACCTAGGTTCTTCAATTTTAACCTATCTATTTTAAATCGACATTTCAACATTTACTATATTTCCTCACACAAGGCATAGTAAAACGTTGTATGATACACGCGCGTAAAGATGATTTCCGACTCGTGTCGAATTATACATTCGCTCGCTTCACTCGCTCATGTATAAAAATGACACTCGTCGGAAATCACCTACTTTCCACATTGCACCACGACACGAGAGAGACATCTTACAAAAAATTTGCTTAATAAGTAATTCGTTTTAAAATGTATTATTGTAACTATAATTGTATTATTGATTGTACCTAAAATTGTATTAATTGTATTTGCATGTACTTGTACGAATAGCAAATAAATCATCTGAATCTGAATCTGAATGGTAACAACAGGCGGTCCTATCGCTTTAAAGCGCTCTAATTTCTTTAATTTGTTTTATTAATGCATTTGTAAAGCGGGATCAATGATTATTCTACTAAAATTAATACTTAACTTCATGTTAGAGTCGACTAAGGGAACAGGGTTGAAGTGTGGTGTGGGCGATGGGCTAGCAACCTGCCACTGCGGTATCACATGTTGTCGATCTTTTGTACCCACATTTATGCTAAAAGTGGTACTTGGAACACAAGTTTCATGTGCTCTGCCTACCCCTTTTAGGGATTAAGGCGTGAATGTATGTATGTATGTTAATTTCATGTTTTTCAAATTAAGTATCTCTTATTTCTTGACAGTTGATTGGCCCTATTTTTTTTTTAATTATACAACGACGGTGGCAAACAAGCGTACGGTCCGCCTGATGGTAAGCAGACACCGCAGCCTATATACGCATGCAACTCCGAAGGACTAACATGGGCGTTGCCGACCCTTGATATGTTTGAGGATTCGCCGTGTTGACAGCTGAAGGAACAAATTCCCTCGCTCTCAACACAACGCATCCTCGGGAGCTCTGGCGATGTTGCTCATCTCCAGGAACACAACACTACTACACAGCAAGTAGTAGTGTTATTATGGCTGTGGTCTTCTGCAAGGCGGAGGTACTTCCCCAGTTGGGCTGCTCCACATTCGAGCGGGATGACATTTCGCTGTGCCCTACCTCACTAAATATGCTTCTTATGGCTGTAAACTTACCTACGACGTGGATGAAGGCGGATCGCACTTGCGTATGGAAGGAGGGCGCGTCAGCGGATACTTCGCAGCGGAAGCGGCCGGCCAGCGCACGCGTCGCTTCACGCAACGCGACTTTCTGCGACGTTGATTTTGACACCTGGAAAAAAGGAGTACATTAATTTGACGACCGGTTAGCCTAGTGGGTAGTGACGCTGCCTACGAAGCTGAAGGTCCTGGGTTCGAATCCCGGTAAGGGCAAATATTTATGTGATGAGCATGAATATTTGTTTCTGAGTCATGGAAGTTTTCTATGTATTTAAGTATTTATATCTATTATATATATCGTCGTCTAGTACCCATAACACAAGCCTTAATGAGCTTACCATGGGACTAGGTCGATTTGTGTAAGATTGTCCCCTAATATTTATTATTATTATTATGTATTTTTTTTGCATATCTATGGACCATGGGGTCCCGGACTTTTGGAAGGCATGCGTGGGGCCGAAGCCAACAGCGCAGAGGCCCTTTAAAACAAATATAATAAACACATTAACACATTGTAAATTACCGTTTGACATGTAAAAGTGCCCTTGTGGCCTATATGCAGAATAAATAATTGATTGATTGATAGAGCGCCCTTGTTATTCAGCAAGTTAAGAGGAAACATTAGTGTTTTTGGGCGAGATAATTGAGAAATAGGTATTTGTAAAATGTATTGCTGTCGCGCCAACCTCAAGCCTCTCCCCGCAGAGCGCGATAGAGACAACTGCAGCCTGGACCGAAAATACCTATTAAAAGTAGATAAAATCAATGTTTCGTAGTCCCTGACGTAGTCGCCGTGTTCCTATGTTTATCTTTTTTAAAATAATCTAGTCGTAATTCTTTTCTGGATGTTTGAACACAGCGAAAAATCTGGCATTTTTCTTAGGTTTTTGAAGGTTAATATCTCTTTTAAGAATAAAATGAAAAAAAAGGAAAACATAGGAACATGTCAATAGTAGCCATAGATTTATGGAAAAAAAATATTACTCTACTGCCATTATCCAGGGAGAAAACAGGGGACTACGTTTCTATGGAAAAAACGGCCCTTACGGCACGGCCACGACATTGCGCAAATTGCGGCGCGGCAGGCGTTTTATCTGTTCATTGCGCGGTCGAGACGAGCAACGCCCTGTGGTTAGTTAGGATCACACGCAATGAATTAGGAAAACCGCTGCTGCTGCCGCCTCCGCGCATTGTCGTGACCGGGCCGTCATGTTTCCTCTTAAGTCTACTATTCGACCATGTCGGTCGGTAGCAGAGAAGCTAAAAACATACACTCGTCTCGTATCGTTACGAGATATCCATCTGAAATGAATTAAGTGTAAGAGTAACTAACTGTCCGAATCTTAAATTCATGAACAAAGGCAATAAATAGTTTACTACCCATTTACGCCCAACCTTAGTAAAGATGTTATATTATATTATCTACGCTGAACCCAAGTCGGTTTAAGTCACTACCTATTTATTTATTTAAAATTTATTGCACAAATATATGGTTATAGGAAAATTTAACATATTGAATTTTCCCGCAGGAATTAGATGATTTCCCGCTGGAAAAAGTAGCCTATGTCACTCTCCAGCTTCTAAATTATCTCCATACAAAAAATCACATCAATACGACGCTCCGTTGCGACGTGAAAGAAGGACAAACATGCAAACAAACAAACACACACACACACTTTCGCATTTATAATATTAGTAAGGAAGTACAATTAGCGGACTTAATGCCTTAAGGCATTCTCTACCAGTCAACCATTGGGCTAAACGGAAACTTTAGTGGTGCAGGATCCTAAATACAGAGACCGAATGGAAACACAAATCGATTAATATCATTAATATATAATGCATACAATATAAACTTACTTATACATACATAAATACATACAATTATATGTACCCGAACAAAGATATCATGAGGATCATCAATCTTTAATCTATAGGGTTAATATAGGGCGATGGTGACTCTCATGGAGTTCTGAGCATGTGCTCTTTAAAATAAGACAAAAATGATGAACAAGTTTTGACGTGCTTATTACGATATATGCTTTTTTTTTAATCGTAAATTTTCTAAGTCTGGTGCCTTAGTAATCCCATGGCCGAACTCGCAACTTCAGATCGCTCTAGTTCCTAAACGATCAAGTTTATAAAAAAGCTTCTATCAATAAAAGATGCTTATTTTAATGTTTTCTTTAAAGTTTAACAAAAAAAATCTACCAAGAACGAAAATAAAAAATTTTGCTCGTAAATTTTCTAAGTCCTAAAATCGGGCCCCTTTTCCTATACCCCAACCGTTAATATAGGTTCAGCTTGACAAAAAGGCTTTTCTTATATCATCTAAATGTTATGTGTTAGGCATGGCATCCATAGAACTGCAGCTAAACTCGGATTAGACTCCAGTTTACGTCTCTTCAAACCAACCTTCCAAAACCATTTTGTTTTTTAAGTATCTCACATTGAGTTGCTTGCTTTTATCGTACATATGGTCATTTGGCCTGAATTCAGAGTAGATTGAGGAAGCAAAAAATCATTGTTTTTGAAAATTATCATTTAATTGGAAAATAGCATTAAGGTGGTTCGATTTCCACACAAAACGTTATTTTACATTCGCAGGCTAACGGCGTGTTGTTTTAAGAAACTTATGTAACTTACTTTCATAAATTGGCTTTCATTTGCGCGAAAGTGCCCCTTTTCTTGAATAAACTTGTATAACCTAGAATAATTTGAGATATTAGTTTGTGACGTCATACTTTGGAAAACCATTTTTCTCAAATTATTCTAGTTTATACAACTTTATTCAAGAAAAGGGGTATTTCGCGCAAATGAAAGCCAATTTATGAAAGTAAGTTACATAAGTTTCTTATAAAAACACGCCGTTAGCCTGCGAATGTCAAATAACGTTTTGTATGGAAATCGAACTACTTTAAAATAACTTAAAATAACATGTTTGATGAGGGCAGATGCCTTTTCAGATCTTTTTTTCAAATATCAAAAAAAAGAAGTACTAAAAAGGAAATACGAGTACGTCTTATTTAAAGACATTTTTGACACAATGCCATTATTAAGAGTCAGCAAGAAGAATAACCTTATGCAAATCATTGTATATTTGTAAAATATGACATTAATTGTATGTATTTCGACTTATTCTTAAAAATGTCTAAGATATAGGTATTATTGTATTTTATCAATTGATATTTAGGTAATTGAGAGGGAACTGTGCCACAATAATTGTAATTTTAAGAACTTACATCGAGTATTTTTGTAAAATTTATATTACAACTTTTTCTCAATTTCCAGTAACATCTTAAAACAGTCAGGAATCAAAATGAGAAAACTCAATTTATAAAAAAAACTTTTCATTTAAGCGTCTCGCAATATCCTGTGTCCCATTTCCCCGTATTGATCGACCATTGGAAAATAACGCTGCCATCGCCCCTTGTTTACACTGACCGCTCGTCTCATTTTAATTTCTCGACTAGCAACTATCACTACATCGTATCTTACCGCACCAACCAGCGCCAAACTGAGTTTTCCTCCACGCGACTACAGACCAAATTTGAAGAAAACGAAATCTGATCTTAAGATCTTGCAGCAGTTCACTGCTTGTCTGTGACAATGAAAACAAAAAAGAACCAGTAATAAAGGGTTATTACGCCCATTTATACGAAGCTGATTTTTATAAGGAGAATTTCTCAAAGTTTTCGTTATTGTGTCGAATAATCGTCTTTCCCCTTACTTTTTTAGGGTTCCGTAGTCAACAAGGAATCCTTATAGTTTCACCATGCCTGTCTGTCCGTCCGTCCTCGGCTTAGCCCAGTAACCATTACTACTAGAAAACTGTAATTCGGCATGGGTATATAAATCAATCACGCCGACAAAACAGTACAATAAAATCTTCAATTTTTTTTTCTTAGGGTACCTCTCTAAACCTAAAGCGGGGGATGTAATTTTTTTCTCGTTAAACCCATGGCATGGGCATGGGGTATCGTTGGATAGCTCTTTCAAAAATATTATGGGTTTCTTAAAACCATTTTTCAAATCAGTGATTAGTTTGCGAGATATTGGGCTTTAAAGCCATAATTTTTGTTCGAGTCATGTGTCCCCCCCCTGCTGGCTCCTACTGACTAAGACAGACAGGCAACTACGGAACCCTACACTGCGCGTGGCCCGACACGCACTTGGCCGGTTTTTTTCCTTCATATTTTAAGCTTCGATTTCCAATATTTGTAAGGATTCGTTTCAGTTCTTTGGTAAATTATAATAAGAGTTATTGGTAAATTTTTATTTAACAATGCCTTCTTTTGCCTCTATAGATTTTTTAAACTTTTAAAACTGATTAAGTATCTTATTGTTAAGAAAAATATTTTGTGTTCGCTTTTGTCGATGGTGGGCTTTGGTTTATAACAATGGAATTTTAGTCGCCAATAAACCGAAACGTTTGAGACTTAAAAAATCAAGCGATCCAATTCTCTCGTTTCATAAAAAAGATATAAAATTGTGAAGTATGGTTTAGGTAAAATGATATCGGAGAAAATGTAATTCCATGTAGCCTAAAAGTAAAAAATACTGCTATACATGTACTAGCATAAGTTTGTATTTTGAATAAATGCAAGTAAAAAAAAGTGAATTTTTGGCAAATATATATTTTTACTTACTACTGTAAGAGTTTCAAAGTTGTTAACCGCTTCAGTATTATTGCAAACATTAAATTGCCTCGCCTTTTCTACTCGCCTTGAGTAAACATAATCCAAAAACAACTTGCGACTCCATTCACGTGTTCAGACGCCATTTTTATTTTCACAAACTAAAATAAACAATTCGAAATGTGATGGTGGGTGATTTGGCAACCCTCGGACCCGAGTGTGGCTCATTCAAAGCAAATCTACGGAGTCGGCTACACTGTAAATGGAAAGAAAAATAAAAATATACATACTTATTCTTCGTTAATCTGTGGTTTGATAATATATTAGATGTAAGTATAATACCGCTGCCAAGTTAGTATTGGATATAAAATTGGCTAGTTTTTAATGTTTTGTTTCTTCAAAACACAGTCGTGGTTGTTGACGTGGTGGTATCTGTTACCAAATTAATATTTAGTATTTCAGTTGATTATATTTCTTGCTTTTTATTATTTTTATTATCCGGTTATATTGTAAAATAACGTAATAATCAAATTTTTACGCAATAAATGTTCTAGAAAATAAATCTTAGTCTTCATTCAGACAACTATCATTATAACATTTATATTTCTACTTCTAGTTTTAGCGAAATTGTAGCTAGACTTATAAAATTAGGAGCTAGTAATCCATTTTAGTAAGCTTTTAGCAAAATGAAATTCTTTTCACTATTCAATTAGGAATGATCCCACATTTAAGGCAATGCGTCACAAAATATGGTCGACTACAACCTAAGACTGACTCTTAACTACACTCAGAGGCAATGAAAACGGGTCACTTACCATGGATTACTTTACAAAGTGACCCGTTTTCATTGCCTCTGAGTGTAATTTCCAATGTGAACTATGAAGGTACGCTACCTCAGAGGCAATGAAAACGGGTCACTTTGTAAAGTAATCCATGGGAAGTGACCCGTTTTCATTGCCTCTGAGTGTATTACAGGGGAGAGGACCGTTTTTTGGGCTTAATGGTATATAAACCAGGTGTATTTGGTTATCATATATCACAAGCAAATACACCTGGGCTTCTAATCGACATGCATGAGATAACGAGTCGACCTCTATTCTTGTGCCTTCTCATGCGTAAACGAGTGTGTGAAAGCAAGATGGCAATCCAATTGCCATTTGAGTTTGTAATGTGTTGATTACAGGTCAGAATTAGGCAGATTACCTTTGTATACAAAATTAGGACGGGGATTAAGAAACACCCGTTGTTGGGTGAAAATAAACAGTATCCATGGCAGGGGTGGCTCACTCTGTGATTTCGTCGCGCCGCTACAAGTAGGTACCTACACTATTCAGGGCAATGACGCCTAGTTGAGTGTCAAAGAGGCACCGGATGGCTCGCGGTATTTGAGCTCCCGAAGTGTTGTGGAACCGCCCTGTGCAACCCGAACTGAGCCAACTTGGACTGGGGCGGAAATATAAAAATGTATGAAAATATTTTTTTTTGTTGCGAGGCAGCCCTTTAAAACAGTAGTTGTCTGAATTAATAGGAAAACGCTTATCTAAGTTGTTAAGATCTACAAATGTTACTGTCCTCAATTAAGTTTTTTAACATTAGATTTTTAAGTGTTGGTGTGATTGCTGAAAATGCTGAATAACTTTTACCAACTTTTTTTCGTTGTTTTTGTTGATTAATAATTGTAAAGGTCCTGGGCCCTGGCAATATTTTAGCATAGTGTGTACGCTGTTTTGGAGCGGAAATTGGAGAATAGCGGGTGCGTTATAATATAATGAAATGCTGGTCTAAATCGAATACCTGGCGACTTTTTTTTTTTCATCCGCCATTCTTCAATTTCCGCTCCAGTCCAAGTTGGCTCAGTTTGGGTTGCACAGGGCAGTTCTACAACGCTTCGGTAGCTCAAATACCGCGAGCCATCCGGTTGCCTCTCGTACACCGAAATTACGCGTCATTGCTTTAACTACACGGCCCATGCGGGCTCGCGTTGCATGCGATAGAAAGGGATGGCTACGTTTAGGCTCATTCAGCACGCCTAAATAGAAGTTTGGCCACAGACCAGTAAACCTATAGACGTCGCTTAGTCGGGCGACCCCTCTGCCACACATACGGTGAATTCACTCTATATTTGAGACACCGGACCAATCACTTACGCGCGCGGCCTTGAATGCACCATTCACAGCGCACTAGATGTCCCCCGCGCCCCGCAAGTATGGCAGCTTTGTTTGTAAGTAAAAATTAGGCTAAGCGGGGTCTTTAGGATATATGGTCTGTGGGTTTGGCTAACAGAGAACCTTCTGTACGTAGTACTATCTATTATTTATTCTGTAACCATGGTTAGTTACTCAGTACTTTAAGGTACGTAGACATTACGAGCACACACTAATTTTACTTGACGGTAGAAATTTATTTAGATAGCTAATATACGATCGTTGAGTGCAGTTAGCAAGTATGTAATGTTTCTTTATTTATTTATTTAACTATGTACATCTCGTTAGTATATATTATGTCGATACATACTAGACATGGATAATAAAATATGTTTCTTATATTTTTACCATGTTACAATTATATTAATAGATTTATAAACAAAAATTGCTACACGCCTCACTAAGGCTTTGTAAGAAAGAACTGATTGAAAGATTTAGTGGCTGAGACAGATTGTTCCGACAGCTCAGTTGGTTAGTAGCGACGGGCCATGAATGCCTGTGGTCGCCCGTTCGAAACCGGCTCGGAGCATTACATTTTTAAATTTTTCCTTTAATTTAAAGTTTCACAAATATAACGTTAAGTACCATTAAAATTAAAACATATGTAAATAAGTACAACTAAAACTACAACAATAAAAATATTAATATCATACTAAATCACATAGGTCCCCGATTAGTTTATTGTAGATTGGCTTATGTCAGATTGTCTGGAACTATTTTATGATGTTTGATCGGGTGCATTCGTTTCAAAATAGAAATATTTTTTTTATTGACTACTCAAAGATATTACCTACGCCACATAGCATCATGATGGGCGATTTCATTGGCCACTGACTGCTCAATAGCCACGTGCGAAATTGCTTTAGTGTCCAATGACCTGCGATGATTAATTTGATTGGATTATGTAACTAACTCGCTGTATAAGCGACGCCTACTCTAACGCCAGGGGATTTCTTGAAGATGAACGCTAATTAAACTTAATGTGTATAATAATGTGGTAAAGTAGCAGTTTGATTACGGTTCCCTCTGTCTCTGCTGCTTGGTTTGGTTTGACGCGATTTTTTTTTACATTTCTATTGAGCTTGTCACCCCAGTCGGCCAACGCTCCATACTAAGGTAAAAAAAAATCGCGTCAAAAAAATGTTTTTTCCGTCTTTTCTTATCAGAACACGACACCTGTTGAGCCCTTGATCGGTTCATACCCCATTTTGGTACACCCCGTATGCAACAATTTTAACTTAATAACATTTTGTAGAAAAGCCCCTTTTAGTAAGTTACTACTAATCAATTGTATTGAAATAATAGTGAGTTTCGTAATTTGTTTACTTCATAACGTTGATATAGGGATAAAATTGAGGCTAATACGTAATAAAGAAATACAGAGTTTACCAAAAATAGGGTGTGAACCCATCAAGGGCATAACAGGTATCTTGTTCTGATAAGAAAAAACTAAGAGAAAAATGTTTTTACGCGTTTTTCTTCTTACATTTGTATGGAGCGTTGGCCGACTGGGGCGACCTGCTCCATACAAATGTTTTTCTTATCAGAACACGATCACATCTCTGCCGGCAGAAGTGAAAACTCAATAACATTGTAACAGTTTTTCGATCAGGTCGAGTGCCATCTTACGGTGTCACCCTAAAAATGAATTTTGAATGAATGTTCGGCGCCAAGAACAGCAGACGGCGGCGGCGAACAAAATATCAATTTGTTTTTGCCATACCTGTTATGCCCTTGATAGGTTCACACCCCATTTTTGGTACACTCTGTATAAACATAGTTGTTAAAAAAAAGAAAACAGGAACATGTCAATAATAGCCATAGGTTTAGGTATGGAAAAAAAATATTGCTCTACTGCCATTATCCAGGGAGAAAACAGGGGAATACGTTTCTATGGAAAAACGGTTCTTGTGTTTCCTCTTGCCCGAGGTTTTCATCGATTTTTGACGAGTTTTGAATCGTATCTCCAACTTTTGCACTACAGATAGAACTATAAGTCAAACGGCTATCGGTTCTTCAATTTTTTATCTCTATTTTTGATTACCGGGTTTTGAACGAAATGAATACTTACTTTTGTATGATTTTTTTAAACATTGTCTAAAAAAACATTTAATTCGTATCTCTATTGACGAGAAAGATCTAACATATACCAAATCTATATATTTTCATTTTAAACTAATTAACACAAAAGTTATGGCCAGAAAACCAGTTTTTAGGCCTAACATTGTTCAACTTTGATGCCAAATATCTCGAAAACAATGAATTTTGAAGTAAATATGGGATACTATTTTGCTTAAAGCCGTTAGTCTTAATATAATATGCTACAAAAAACATTAGAAAACTAAGGGATTCAGATCGAATGTCATTGGCGTATGGGAGCCCTTAAGTAAAATCAACTTTTCAATCACTTATTTTACAAATAAGTAACCATGTAAGTAATTATCATAAAAGGTACATTCGTCAAATATAATCAAGTTAAGCAAACCGTTAACCTTATTTAACCAGTTAAATCCAGCCATGGTTAGATTTACCAAACCGTAAAAGGTAATCCCTTGGGAGAGGCCTTTTCAAATAGGTATTTATGTTACAAAGTGTCCATTAAGTGGGTCAACTAACATAATCAACATTAAGCAGAAGGAACCTTAAGTAACGGCGGGAATGATGTTTTTTTAGGACAGGAATTCGAAACATAGATCCTGTTTAGCAACAGGCAAAGCGACACGAGTGAGAGTTGCGAAATGACAAAGAATTATAAGAACTACTTGTAAAATACGATTGCTTTTCTAAAATATAAACTAAATAAAGCTCGTCCTATGACTTAGAAATGAGAGAATTTGTTTAAAGAGAAGAGTCTGAAGAGTTTGATTAAAATGCACACAAAGTCTATCGGTCTTATTCATAAAAAAACCTTAAAACACCGTTGATCAACGTTTCAGTTAAAACGTTCGCTAAGCCTAATTGACGTTTGTTAAAAAGAGTGATTCATAAACCTCCACTAAGCCTCCGCTAACTAGTGGGCCGTTATTTGACAGATTAGAAATGTTATGTTGCCTTTCTGGGAAATCATAGACCAAAATATGTGATTTTCGATTTAAAAAAAAGTTTGACATAAAGCTGTCAAACTTAATACCGGCAAATTGTAGGTAATTTAACTCCACGAAACTAACGTGCACGTAAATAAGATGAAAACGAATAAAAAACCATGTGAAAACTGGGTGTTGGAAGACAAGGTAAGAAATGAAACGTATTTACTCAAATTATTAATTATCTGGTTACCTACATCATTATAAATTGACAAAGCATTAATCAGCTTTGATAACATAAAAACATTCAAAATCGTATTGCGAGCTTGCTCGAATACTTGCCGTCAACATCAGCTGTTTTCAATTTGGCGGCCATTTTTCTCCTTAAAATGTAGATAAAATAGGTTTAAAGAAGGGTCCACCGTTCGCTAAGTTAGCGAGTCGTTAAAATGGGCTTGACGGACCGAACTGCGTTAACTGACGTTTATGAATCACATTTTTGCGAAACAGTGCTATATGTAGGTTCGCTATAGCACTGTTTTAACTTTTTATGAATAAGACCGTATGACTCCAAAACAATCATAGACTCCAAAATCATTGTACATCTTTTAGCAGCAGCTGGATAAAATATTGTTTACTTACGAGTCATCCGGCTGAGATTATAAAATTTAAGGGTACAATCTTACGCCAATCCAACTAACTCCATAGTAAGCTCAATACGGCTTATATTAGAAATACAAAGGGATCATAATTTGGAATGCGCCTTCAGGCGTCGTTGTTTGTAATAGCAATATTCTGATTTTATCAGGACTATTGGGCTACGGTATTATAAATATAAACATCATCATCCTCCTAGCGTTATTTCCGGTTGTGCCCTACAAGCCTGGGGTCCGCATTGAAACCTAATCCCAGAATTTGACTTTGACACTAGTGTTACCAAAGAGACTTACATAGCTGACCTTCCAACCCAGAGTTAAAACTCGACCTTATTAGGATTAGACCGGTTTCCTCACGATGTTTTCCTTCACCGAGAAGCTAACGGTAAATATCCCGTACCGCCGCTTGACAGCCGCATCGCATGCCTGTACCACTAGGCTAGCTAGGCTAGGCTAGGTAGCTAATTATAATTATAAACGAAGTACAAGTACTTAATTTGTTTTAACATGAAAAGGCAGGTTTGACGGTCCGTGCTATGATCCCGCCATTAAAAATATTTAGAACATTATTTGTGACTGTTTCTACCAAAACCACATCACTAGCCTATTCAGGCAATCTAACAATCGGGGTTAAACTCGACTTAGCCTTTTATTTTGAATAAAATTGAGAATAGTTGCGCGATTCACGCGGGCCCGCCTAATAATAGAACGAGTGCGCAAATACAACATAAATAAATAAATATGTGGGGACAATCTTACACAAATCGACCTAGTCCCAAACTAAGCAAAGCTTGTACTATGGGTACTAGGCGACGATATACATATTTATATAGTTGAATAAATACATAGAAACCAACCATGACGCAGAAACAAATTTTCGCGCTCATCACTCAATTAAATGCCCTTACAGTATAGTACCACAAATATAAGTTACATCGGCAATCTTCGTCCACGCCGACGAGTGCTGACAAGTACCGAATGAAATCGAACGTATGACCATTTCAATAAAGACCTTGTTGCTCTATACGTAAGGTACAATATGCAATGACAGGTGAACTAGTGTTTTCCCGCTCACGGCGACAGACAAAATGGCGGGCGCCGAAGCTGCCGGCGTCGCGCGCAAAATTTCGGCCAATGGGCGTTGAAGATATTACCCGCGCAGACGCGCTGCTTTATGATTGGTTAAAAGGTTTTCACAAAATGCTTTCTGCGCAGGTACGTCATTGTAACTTATATTGGTGGTACTACTGTACCGGGATTCGAACTCAGGACCTGCAGCTTCGTGGGCAGCGTCACTACCAACTAGGTTAAAGCGGCCGTCAAGATTTCAGAAAAGTGATTTCAATGAAGTACGTTCAGTCAAATGGACCCTTGGGTTCGATTGCGGATCGATACCAATACGATTGAAACGATTACCTTCCTACCTTCATTGCCGTTCAGCGATATAGCGTGTTTATTAGATTTCGGCCGTTACGGTGGCGTGTAATTTGCGATTCGATTTAATGGAAAAACCTGGGGCGCCGTTCGACAAGTTTTAATGCGGGCGGTTATTCGGCTATGGTTACCAAACCTGAGGGGTCACGTCACGTTTCGAACGCGCGTTAGGACAATTCAACTGTCATTATTCCATATAAAAAAATACATTTCAATCTTACGTACAATGCGTTACGTGATCGACATGCTGTAGGTATTACCTTAAATTAACTGATACTTTTTCATTTGTAAACAATTACGAATAAATTATTATATGTTTTAGACGATAGTTTAGTTGATTTTATTACGTATTATTTTAAACATTGTCATTTTATTATATATTATACTAGAAATCATTTCTAGATTTTCTAGACTAGGAATTAACTAGGTACATTTAATAACTTTTGCAAAAGAACATGACATTCTTAATTAATAAATTATATAAACCAAGTGTAACAACCACGTTTACGCAAATAGATTATTTCAATTTCATCTTTTCATGACTATTGCCATATGATTAATAAAATCTCGTAATAATGGCGATACTCAGATTCGAATTAAATAATTCACAAGGATTACATTCAATTATATTGACAAATAACAATCTCCATTGTGCATTTAAACATTAATTTTAAAAAATAATGATATATCATGACTATCATGAGCTGTCAAAAAACGCCCGGCTGTCTGCCGCATTGCGATCCTTGTGTTGTGATTGCAAACGTTGAATTAAGCTATTATGCGGTGGCCATCTTCTCCATGATGATACACAGGCAAATGCCGTGAATTTTAACAACTCCAGCCTATGTATTAGTCGCGTTTATCTCGGACACTTATAGTTAGAGACTTTTGTTAATTATTTAGGAGGATTTTATAGTTCCACTAGCTTCTGACCGCGACTCCGACCGCGTGAACTCGTTTATATCGTAGCTCCATACAATTTTGAACCCCCCATTTCACCCCTTAAAGGGATGATGTCCTTCCCCGAAATTTAATTATTCCCGTTTCAGCGGTTTAAGCATGACAGACAGACCGACCGACAGACTGAAACACTTTCGCATATATAAATTAGATGAGAAAGATTTTAATATTTATAATATTAGTATGGATTATTTTATTTAGTAGGTACTGGTATAGTTGATAAATATTAAGAGAATATATTTATTAATATGTACAACTATAGTTTGAAAGTTCATATAAAAAAATAGTAACATTGATCTTTTTTTGCCTGAAAACAGGGAAACCTAGTTCAGGCTCTTGTAATTATCCCTCAACACGTTGGTTGCCGTTGAAGCGATATCGCGTCCAAACTATATGGCATATTGGCGCCTCGGCAACGAATGAGTTAATGTTAAATTATAGCACGATGATATGAGAGTCCATATGTCTGTCTTCAATCAATTATTATATTCTTATTCTATTCTAAATAAAGAATTTGTCCATCTTGCTCTTACAGGCCGGACGTAAGAAAATGTTAGAAGTTGTAATTCCTCTGTTTGTTTCTACATCATTACTTTCAAAAGGATGAGTTGTTGTCTCCCTTATATAGTTAGGCTACTTTTAGACCGATTATACAATACAATACAATACAAATACTCTTTATTGCACACCTCACACAAACAAAGCAGTTAAAAAGAGAAACAATACAATAACATGTAGGTAGAGGTAGACAACAGGCGGTCTTATCGCTGAAGAGCGATCTCTTCCAGACAACCTTTGGGTATCGGAGAAAGAGATAAAACTAGATTATGTAGTAGGTGGTGCAGAGATTATAATAAGCCAAAAATCAAAATAATTATATCAATACACGTACATAAATAGCTCTATATATAAACATACATACACAATCATACATATATACAAATAACACAAATAAAAATATATAAATATAATACATAAACAGTCAGCCAATAATAATAATAGTAAGACAATCGGGGTTAGGGGAGAGACAAATAATGTTCTTTAAGAAGAGATTTGAAGTTACCGATAGATTTAGCTTGTCTTATATCAAGAGGGAGAGAGTTCCACAGTCGAATAGCCTTAAAAGTGAACGAACTACTGTAAAATTTCGAAGATGACGAAGGCACAGTTAATAGCAAATTGTTAGAAGATCTAACAGAATTAAAATAACTAAAACGCTCTTTGAGATAGCGGGGAGTTGCAGGGTTAAAAAGGACACTAAACAGAAGCGAAATAATGTGAGAGTTACGACGATAACGGATAGGGAGCCACTTGAGCTTGGAACGGAAACTAGAAACGTGGTCATATTTGCGTAACCCAAATATGAACCGAATGCAGACATTTTGGAGACGCTCAAGCTTATTAAGCTGCTCCTCAGAAAGGTCGAGATAGGATACATCAGCGTAATCAAGAATAGGAAGAAGTAAAGTTTGAGCAAGCGCAATTTTAGTTGCAGTAGGCAGAAAATTACGAAGCCGCCTAAGAGACCCCACTGCAGCAAATATCTTCCTGCTCACTTCACTCACTTGAGGCACCCAAGACAAAGAGCGATCCATAATGATCCCAAGATTTTTCACTTGCATCGAATAATCAATCTGAATCCCATCAAAAAGTATTGGAGGGAGATTTACAAAAACGACTCTAGAAATCAGATTGCTGCTGCCAATAATAATGACTTGGGTCTTCGCTGGGTTCACACTCAGATTATGTTAACTATCTTATTCTAAGCTGTGATTAAAAACGCGTTAAGCCGGCTACTCACTGCGAGCTGTTAGTGTCCACGCTCAACTACGAGGGGGGGGGGGGGGGGGGGGGGGGGGCGTGCAGCGTCCATATAAATTGCATTTGTTTTATATACATGCTGCACGGTGCGCAAACATGATCCCTCACTGAGAGCCAGAAGTCCAAATTGAGGGGTTTACCAACGCGCTATGGAGCGCAGTATTCTAGGTGTCAAAAGGACGGATCGGGTCCGAAACACTGCGCTCCAAAACACGCATAGCTGATGTGTGCCGCAAATAACGCATGTCTGATGGGACTGGGCCGGCCACGTCTGTCGCATGCATCCAGACAGGTGGGCTAATATAGCTACCAAGTCGGTACCACATGACGGGCGACGCGGACCGAGCCAACCTAGATGAAGATGTTGGTGACCTGGATGTATTTCTCAGCAATTGGGCAGCAAAAGCACCTAGTAGTAGGGATTTCAAACCGAACTGATTTTGAATCCGGCCGGATTACACTGGCTGGTTTTAAATAATTAAATGTCACGTGTTTTATATCATAATTTGAGAAAAGACGGATATTTTATCCTAATGGATTATTAAAACTGCAGTTTTAAGTTTCAATTATTTTTAATAATCACAATCTGAGTAAGCCTAGGAAATATTATGTTATTTATAATCAGTCATCAATTGAGATCTTTTCTTAAATATCTACTGAAGGAGTAACAAAAAATAAATCTAAGGTTATCTTTACCAACTTAACATAAAAATAAATTTTTTAAGTAATCACATATCACAAATATCACAATCAAATAGTATTTCAAAAATTTCCAAACTATAAACTTTTCTTTAAACTAAACCATATTTATAACCAGTCTTTTTTTAGTTATCTGTAGTAATATAATTTTAAATTATTTATTATAGTTGAGTCATATAGAGTATAGTCAGTCTCACGCACAAACAAAAACATAATTCTAATAAATTATAATCCAATTTGTTGTTTTTGTAAGAATGAACAAAATATAAATTGACTTCTATCGTAGCCTATTAAATGTAACATAATAATCACATATAACAATAATATTCCAATCAAATAACACGTATTTCAAAATTGTCAAATGATAATAAACCTTTCTCAAACCACATAATCAGTCTCCTCATTAATCTACCTGTTAGCTTTGGTTTATCTAAGTACAGTAATATAAATTTAGATTATTTGTTACTGCGAATCAACAATTATCAGCAAATTTGTAATGTCATAGGTCATAGACCTTGAAAAAAAAATCTGTATTATACTAAATTGTAATCACTCAGCACTGTTGATTTTGAAAGAATGATCTTAGAAAACAAATTGTATTAATAA
Organism: Epinotia ramella; assembly: GCA_947578815.1. NCBI lineage: Eukaryota > Metazoa > Arthropoda > Insecta > Lepidoptera > Tortricidae > Epinotia > Epinotia ramella. The sequence goes on from OX388207.1 coordinate 3,202,951, forward strand.
ATCCCATCCAACACTACAACACATTCTTTGTCGGCAGAAGACTAGCGTCGACTAATAAAAGTTATATGAACTGTTTACGGCCGGGAAGGCGAGGCGGTAAGAACGGCAACGTCGCATGACTCGCATCGCGCGCGTCAAGCCAAGCGACGTTTGAATATCGACGGAAACATTCAATCTTAGCAGTGCTTTACGCTAATATTTTGTGTTTTAGCTGGGTGATTGACTTTACCGGATCCGCTAGCCACAAAAAAGCGCCGGATCCGGCCGGAATTCCGGTCCGGCCGGACCGGATTGCAATCCCTACCTAGTAGGGACATATGGAAATCACGCGGAGAGAGAGGCCTCTGCCCAGCAGTGGGACACTCAGTGGCGCATAAAAAAAGATGCTGCACGACCCCCTCGTAGCGGAGCGTGCACTCACTGTAACCGAACGGGTTACGTGACTGCACCGTTCGTGGTTACGATTCGATGGTACTCTCGCAGTTACGCACACTTTTGAACCGCGGTTACGGTTACGGTTCACTAGGAAGCGCGCGGTTTTACGTAGGAGGGAAATGAAAGAACAGAGAGCAATGAAATCTTAAGAGCGTTCCTTTACAGGTCTATAACTTTTGCTATGAAAATGAAGCGTTACCTTAGGAACTGGATAATTCAATGCTGCTGTGGTATCACAAAATTTTCGCATATAATATAATATTTTTACGACGGCGGGGTCAATAACAGTTTTGTTGCCATAGTGACACGCCGTCAAATTATTTCAAAATTCGCCGTGTTGTCACAAGACACAGTTAGCCCGGTAGTAAGGACTGCGGCCTTAGAGCTGATGTACTATCGGCTGCAATAATGCATGGACACCTTACGGCTCAGTTTCGCTTGCATCGTTTGACGTCTGCTGCTCACATAGTTGCACGTGGTGCGCAATAATTAAACTAGATGGCGTTGTTGGCGCTACTATTTAGACATACCGCAGAAAATAAGCACATTACTAGGCACATTAAATACCTATAAATTGACACCTGTTTGTTATCACCAGAAATATTCTCATTAGTATAACTATTAACAAGGCTGGTAAATGCTAATTTATAATAGCTGTATTTAAGTGCGATACCACTGGTATTTGAATGCTATATTTCCACCATTACCTATAATGTTGAGATAGCTCAATGGATTAAGACATGTTCTCTAGGCTCAGCGGCCTAGAACTGTCGAGGTTCGAATCCCAGGTAATGAGAGGTTTATGTTTTTGTATCTTTTTATATTTGTTCTATTCCTATAGATGAAAGTGCTTTATATACAAATATTAGTCATAAAGAAAATTATATATTCATAACTTAAATAATTAAAACAGCATTTTATGTTTCAATATGTTTATTTTGTTCACTACAGTTCTGTTAAAGCAATTTTATAATACTACATAATAATAGTTACCTAGCAACTTTGTAACATTTTTATTGAGGTAATAGCTTAAGTTTCATTTCCATAATTGGAAAAAGATTGAAGCTTCACCCCAATAAATATAATATTGACAATATTAACTTACAACCGGGTTATCTAACATTCAAATCAGCAGAACGCATTAAGGTGTTAATTGCCATAGTATATCTATACCTATATGTGAGCGTTCAAACCATGAATTATTGTGTTATTGATTTGAAAATAATCATAATAATTTTATTTGGTCTTTCACCGTTACTTACACTTGTTTGATCTTATGAAATATCACATTTAAAATAGTAAAGGAATATAAAAAAGAAAGCAAAACGGCATATTAATACCTATTACCTACTGAAACAATATATATATTTTTAATTTATTTAGGATAACCCGGTTTATAGAATATATAAATCTTAACGTAATCCGTACTCTTTGACCGACAGCATCTGCACTTTTTCTATATTAGGAACTACGCGACCATTATGACGGCGCGTATTATTATAACACTATAAACTTAAATGGCCCTGTTGACTGGATTTAATTCACTTCACTTTTTCACTCTTCACTTCAGACAGCCATATCATAGGCCAAATTACAACCTTGTTTTCTGGCCTTCCGTTATCAGCAACACTGTTAACAGAAGTTTTTGTTAATAGTATTAGTGAATTAGCCACTTTCTAACATGTTATCGAGGTTATATGTAGCTTAAGTTTCATTTCCGAAAATCGGAAAAAGATTGAAGCTTTACCCCAATAAAAATAAAACCTATTGACAATTTTATTAATAATTTCAGACCGGGTTATGATAACATATATATCAGGCGAACGCATTCTGGTGTTAGCCAAATCTATAAGTAAGCTTTTAAGTAAGTAAATAAACCCGCCATTTGTGTTAATGACATTTAAAATAATAATAAAATACGGGACAATCTTACAGTTCACTAAGGCTTTTATTATTGATACTAGACGACCATATATTTCATAGATTATAATGGTAGGATTCCACGGTTATCTATGTCACTCGATCTCGTTAATTAACATGATTATGTTGTTTAATAATAATTTTCCTTAACTTAACACATCTATTACTAATAGTATCTATAGGGTTAAAAAAGCATGATGAAAACAATATCCTACTCATATGTTACTTTTGTCACTTGTTTATATATAACCCGGTCTGTCTTTCTTCAAACCTTACATGTTCACAGTTAGGTATACCACCAGATTCCATGTTAGGCACTACGTGATCACTGAACGTGAACTTATATTGTCCTTTTGAATAGATTTAAACACTTCTCACTTCTCGTCACTAAACATGACATTTAGTCCAGTGTCCAAATTGTATCAAATTGCTGTTTTATGTGCTTCTCTGTAAGCAAGGGTTTAACAGCATGCCCATGATAGTATAAACCCTCCTCTTTATGGAGACACCTCGAACAGTCCACACTTGTGTGCAATAAATCAACGAAATGCCTTGTCGATTCAAAATCATTTTCTTTGTAGTCCATTACCATGGCTGGTGGCCGTTCTTTGTCGGTGTAGCAGAGACGTTTCCTTTTGCTCAACCTTTTTTTAGCTGCAACAATATTATACGTAAATAAATCATCAGAAAAATGTATGATAGTTAAGTAGTAGTTACTTATAGTAGATAATTATATCACAAACATGTAAAAATAACGACTTACGTTTAGATCAGTTTCTGTAGCTTCTTTATATATCGCAAATATTTGCGACCTTTTAACTAGATCAATATTACATAGAAAACTAGTTTTAATATTCATGATATCCAAAAAAAATATGAATAACACAGCTGAAGTAGGTCTACGAACGAACATGTAACATCTTTGTGATAAAAACGAATAAGTATGGTAGTTTTGAATCATTCGTCTACCCTCATCGATTATTATACTAATCATAGTCGTAATGGATTAATATCTGAGCAGCAAAATAAACTTATGATGAATTTCGACTGCCTAGTCAATTGAACCGATGGTCGAGTGGCTAACGAGGCAAGTAACTGTCGACCTAGCTTTAGAGTCGCGGGTTCAAATCCCGCACCCAACGAAAAAAATGTTGGGAAAGAAGTGTTTTTGGAATTGTTTGGATATTCACTAGTAGTGAATCGGAAACATCGCAAGAAAAATAAATGCACAAAGGTAGCACATAAATAGAAAGCACATTCCAAATTGCGTCATAATACCGCCATTATCGATCGATAATGCGTTGGCAAGATTACTTGACAGTATAATATAGGAAAAATAATAACCCAAGAAAAATATAATTATATCCAAGATGAGGAATTAGTTTTTGTTTCCATCTGTGTTAACAGCGCCATCTAGTGAAACTATGCCGATCCTCTGAGGTTTACATTTACATCTATAATGATATTACACGTCGTGCACATAGATGGCGTTAGCAAGCGCGTCAAGGGAAACAGTTTGCGACTTGACCATGCACTTATGCTGTCTAGTGTACAGTCAAGAGCAAAAATACGTATCGATTATCATCCTCTCATAAATAAGTACCAAAACCTTAATCCGCTGACATAAGAACGATGGGACATATTTATGAGTAAGTTGTAAGCACCCATATTTTTACACTTGACTGTACCCGGGTTCGAGACCAGCGACTGCCATGCACTTTCTGTGTTTTAAATTTATATTGAGTACATTTTCAAAACGTAGCATGGAATGTTCTAGAGATAGTAAGCGAATAGAACATTCGACGATTATGGAAATTTATAGATACATAAATATATGGGTTTGGAATATTCGATAAAAGTGGACGTAGCACGTTTATCTGGAAAGGCCCATGCTACTCAAAACAAATGAGTAATGAAATGAAGATCGGAAATAAGAACGAAAATAAGGTCTAGAATCTTCGGAAAGGGGTATATAAAGGGACCAGGTTCGCGGTACAAATCAGTCTTAATCGATAGTCTTAATGGATTATCGAAGTAGAGTCTTGAGAGTGGAGTCTTCGTATTGGAGTTCTCGGAGTGAGATACTAAGGATTATAGATAGGGTGAGAACTGGAAGAAGAAGAACTGTGGAAACAAGTGGTGAATATGAAGTGGTCTAATGCAAAGTAACAGTGAAGTATTAACTCTGTTCAGTACTAGTAGGTGCGGACTAAGTCACATTGTGTGATTTAATTGAGTCAGTGTTTAGTATGTGTGGACTCAATGGACTTTGCCCTGTGTTAAGCAAAGAATAAATCTACTGACGTGTTAAAAAGTGTTATAACTCTATCCTGTAACCCCACGCACGTAACAATATGCAGTTGTAGAATTCTTATGCTGTACTAAAATGACATTTGGTTTGCGTCTGATGACGACGGTTAAAAGTTGATTATATAAAAAAAAGATTTTATTATATAAATCTACTGTAATGGAATTAGGTATAAACATGCAACATTGCCTTTGAATTCAACTGTACTCGTACCTAGCACCAGTTGCCTGCAAATAAGAGCAACTTCCGACGGTTACCCTTATCTGCTTACAAAGAATAGACGACATACAAGAGTCGGCATTGAAATCACGACTCTTTGTCCACGCCAATAAGTCCCAATTTCAACGTTGGCTTTGTCTGGATAATCTTCCCCAAAATACGTCCACCAAAAGGATATCCCTAAGAAACACTGAGAGGTAAGCTTTGAACAATCATCAAGTCGGCCCAAGCGAGACGAAATTGTCTTATTAATTTACTAATTTAATCTCATTTCTGCAAATAAATGACCTATTTACATGCGACTGCTTTTGTTCAAGCCGCAAATTGCGTAACCATTTTTGATTTAGTCAAAAATGTATATTCAAATAGGAAAGTTCTTGTGACTTAGCCTTTCATCTGTGTTTGATAAGGATCCTACCCATATTTTTAGTCACCTTTTTGCATTTTTTTAAGACGTAATTTATTTTCCCTAATGCGGCGCGATCGCAGCTTGAACCCACTATTATTTTAACCCATCACAGACGAAAGGTTATTGCATTTTCGATCCAAGCAATACTTCTTCGGCTCTTTCGTTCCACTTTGGTGTAAATACCGTATTAGGGATCAAGTTTCAAGGATTTTTCAAGAGTTGGAGCATTCAGCGTAAAAGTCTAACAATAATTGATTGGACCGTTGGGTAAATACTACCAATTTGTCAATGCCATTGTTGTGTCCAAGTCTTTAATTTTTTATATTTTCATCTTCAATGGTTTAATACAATTGGTTACTACGTGGATGGTGACAAACAAAACTTTAGGAAGATGACGTCAGTGTTTAGCGAAAGTTTTTGTTTATGGACAAGTTTTATCATAAAGCTGATGATTATGCAAAACTAAGTGAAAAGCAAAATGTAAGATGCTTAATACATGTGGCGTTTTAATACATGTCATGTGCCTTTCACCACGAGCATTTTACGCAATGATCAATTCTGCTTCTCAAGATCTACAGTTTACCAGGTTTTTTTCCTCTTTTTATACTAACAAAAATACAATTTTCAATGTAGACAAAAGCAGTAAAATGTATGGCCTCTTTTTCAAAATCAAGTTATTATCAAAAAAATGGCAAAACGTGCTACAGTTTGAACAGTAAAATCAATCCACACACTGAAATCCCCATCGTCGATGGCACATCCTACGTCAGCTGTTGTTGTTTTCCGAGAGTTAGTGGCAGAGGGAGAACAGAGACCTATAAGAACTGGTGGCCCCAGTATTACGACTAGGTACTGCATTCTGGCTTGGCCATTACGGGTACGTACCTGTACTCTTCTTTTGGAGTAATAATACTATTGGAGTACGCACTCCAAATGTATTATACTCCAAAAGAAAGAAGGCAAAAAATATGCCTAGTGACGAAAATCCCATTAAGACATCTCAAAGAATAACGAAGCTACAACCGTTTTAATATTGCTTGTAAGAGAGAGATCGGAGTAGATGGAGTACGGGTACTTTGAGCTACACTGATAAGAGCTTAGCTCTTAAAGAAGAAGAAGAGAGAGAACACGTTCGCAGATAGTGACGTCACGATCCCCGAGCGTCATAGTAAATGACAATCGTTTCATATGAAGATGCGTTTGCGGAAAAGGGACAGGATATACCCCCCTTAAAACTTTGGACACTTATAGCTTTGTGTATACTCGTATTTAATCACTTGATTTACTTTTTCTCCATTTAACAATATTTTCATCCTTTTTCGGGAAAATTCTACATTATTAGTTATTTTATTTGGTGTCTACACCTCTATTCCAGAAGAGGAGGAGAGAGAGAGAGGGAGAGAGAGAGATAGAGAGGAGAAATGATGGGCGGTAGAGAAAGAGTGTGTATGGAAGACGAACGTCTTGCTCGGTTGGGCTTCCTATACAACGTGTTAATAAAATAACGCAAAACCTGAAAACTGTTTGTTCAAAATCGACAGTAGAATGTGAAAAAAATAGAAAAAAAAATTTTGATTACTTTTTTTTTACATTTGTATGGAGCAGATCGGCCAACGCTCCATACAAAGGTAAAAAAAAAGTCGTCAATTTTTTTTTTTTTTCAATATTTTTCACTTTTTACTGTCGATTCTGAACAAACAGTTTTCAGGTTTTGCGTTATTTTATTAAAACTTTGTATAAGGTGCCGCTGGATAATGGGTTCAGTGTCAACAATTAAGATTCAAGGTGCCATCTATCAGGTCACTGTCAAACACTGGGACGATTACCCCAATTTTTGATGTTTATTAAAAATGTGTGCCAAAATGCTTGGCAAGCATATTTTCAGAACAATGAAGGCCTTTTCGAATGAGCGAAATAACAACAGCGTGTTTTATCAAACAACTCAACGTAACAAAACGGATTGCTAAAATACATTCGAGTGTTAAAAATAGAAATATTCTTATTGATTCTAAGACGAAAATAGAACCGTAATTCCGTAACTAAAATTAGATAGCTTTGAGAAGGTTTTGTGAAATTATTCCTTCATGAATAGCCAAATAATATTACTAAGAAGATACGGGTTTAGAATAACAAGAGATATTTTTCTTCTAATAAAGTTGTGATTCGCACGTACATACGGAATAATGTTATGAAAAATAATCAGCTCGTAAAAGATAATGAGGTATCTTTGGAGTATCTCAACGGAGCATGCCCACGATAAAGCTTATTAAGATCGCTGGATGGAGTTTAAAAAGGAGATAAAGAGTGCGCTTTTACGGCCATTTGTGTGGCGTTGATTTGATTAGAATTTAGTGAAGTAGGTTTCAGCAGATAAACATCTAATTAGATTCTTGTATCTTGTCTATGTTAATGTTTTATCGAACGGGGTATTGTCTTCAGCGCTATATTTGCAAGATGATGGTATAACGCACGCAACGATATATATATGAGCACCTACTAAATATTGTTGAAATGCCTGTTTCTCGTTGAACTTTTGCTTAATATCTATGTTCTCATATAAGTAACTCTCTCTCTCGCTATACCTAGCTACGAGTATGTATCCCACATAGTGGTGGGCTTTCCTCGTCTTAGGTACTTCTCATATAAGTAACTATAATTGTCTTTTTTTTATACAACGACGGTGGCAAACATGCGTACGGCCCGCCTGATGGTAAGCGGACACCGCAGCCTATAGACGCATGCCACTACAAAGGAGTAACATGGGCGGTGCCGACCCTTGATATGTTTGAGGATTAGCCGTGTTGACAGCTGAATGAACAATTGTCTTTTTTAAATTTCCTCCGCACCTTTCCATCAAATGCGTTATAGCTGCATAATATTATATTGATTTTCATATTTGAGATTATTTAATGTGACCGATTTTATTGGAATTTGAATCTGTTATCTAAGACGGTAGAGCTGCTTTTTAGGGTTCCGTAGACAACAAGGAACCCCTTTAGTTTCACCATGTCCGTCTGTCTGTCGGTCTGTCTGTCCGTTTTCGGCTTAGCTCAGTAACCATTAAAACTAGAAAACTGTAATTCGGCATGGGTATATAAATCAATCACGCCGACAAAACAATACAATAAAATCTTAAAGCCCCAATTTTTATTCGAGTCATGTGTCCCCCCCCCCCCCCCCCCCCCACTGCCGGCTAAATGGCTACTACTGGCGACAGCATAATTAACTATGCAGATTATTCAAACTGTAAATGTGTTTTGGGTGATTGTTGTGTCAAAGCTCGAAGCAGGGTGTTTTTTTAACCGTCTTAGAGCCGCAGGCCAGTTAATTACACATAACTTAAAAAAAAGTTTTTTTTTTTTTTTTTTTTATGTATTAAAATTGTTTTTTTTTTTGTTATAATATTAATTTTTATCATCCAGCCGAGTGACTGCAGGGACCGCTAGCCGCCATCTTTTGTAGATAGGTACGAACTCTTACCAGGTGAATGAACTTCGCACCGCGCGCCATACTAGGATTTTTCAAACTTAATTACCTTTTATTGCTAAAAGCTTAACTAATACTTTTTTTTTTCACGAATGATTAGTACGTTTTGGATACTTTAAGTGGGCTTCGGCTCTAAGACTGTTAAAAAACACGTATGAGAGAGTAAATAGGTAACAAATAGATACAGGAAACTTAAACATCGCATTTTAAAGTATGGATTATTATGAATTCGTCCTATTATCCTACTAATCTTATAAATGCAAAAGTTGGGATGTTTGTTACTTGATCACGCTTAAACGGCTATACAATTTCGCACGAAGATAGGTTTATAATAGCCTGCATTAAAATATAGGATAGTTTTTATACCGGGTCTACGCAGACGAAGTCCCGGGCGGAAGTTAGTAAGCTTATAAATTATATTAACTGTATGTTTTCTGTACTTGAGTTTTGTTTGCTTGAATCTTTGTTTTCTGTAGTTGAACCGTCCAACCAAAGTCCAAAAGAACAACTGTGGTACAATAGTAAATACATTATAACCTCTATCAAAACTATTGTGTTTATTAAAATATGTGTACCGAATTAAAGTAATTATTTTCGTGTAGTGTTCGTTCATTACAATAGTCACACCTAAACAAACAAACAGTATTCAAGTTAATTCAGAGTCAACATTTTGGATGACAGTTGTATGAATTAGAGTATGAACTACATATTTGGGAAGGTTCACAAATATCTGTCTTGATATATTATCCACATGTTACGCACTCTTTACAACATTTTAATCTTTGCATGAGTCATAGCGAGCGCATAATCACAGATTAATATAATACCAGTATGTTGAGTTAAATAAACCTTCAATTCCTACACATTTCTAGGCGAGGTTTTCAGTGCCCGGTGTTAAGGGATTTAAGAATAACGACGACGAACAATAAAACATGAAGAGTGCGTTAACGACCCATAAACGAGTTTACAGCCGCTAAACCGAATCGGACAATTGGCCGGGTTGAATACGGTTGCAACTTTACTGCAGTCACTTTCGGTCTATTTTTATGAGTCACATTCGTTTCTAATCACATTAAAGTTTGCATTGCTTCCACGTGCGACGAGCTTACGTGTTAGAACGTGAATGGGATGCAGATTGAAACATAATTGAGATACACATGATCATCATCATCATAATTCAGCTGCGAGTCGCAGTAACTCAGCGTAAGTAGAGGTTGCCTACGTACTGGAAACCCTACTCAGAAGCCGAAGGGCTTCTCGCTTAAGAGGAAATACTGGTGCCGCCTCAACAGAATCCGTACGGGTCACGGCAGGTGCAATTACATGTTGCACAAATGGGGATGGAGCAAAAGTCCGATGTGTGACTGTGGCCTTGTGACCAAACCACTCAACACATTGTGGAGCGCTGCCCTAAGCGACGCTATAAAGGCGACGCGGAGGACCTCTAAACTAACTTAACATCTGACGCGATCGACTGGCTGTGCGACCTGGATGTCGATTTATAATAGTATATAAGCCTACAGCGTATACGCCATACGATTAAATAAAGTAGAGGTCTAATTTCGTTATGCGTGATGAGTAGAGTGAGGCATCCAGACCTGCCCCCCTATTCTTAAACGTGTTTTAAGCTCACCTTTGACGCTCACCCACAAATATATCTTGACACCGCGATGCGTAGTAACTAAACGTAGGCAGAACTCGAGTCTCGTGACGGGTGACCGGCGGGGTGAGCCGAATTAGTGCTTAGCGAATAACAGCCCTGAAGTCATCGTCATCTCACGATTTAAACCGTAAGTGTGACAAAACGCCAGAATTTTGATCAAATCAACGGCGTTTATGATTATGTTTTTAACAAAAGTTAATTCTGATCATCATTTATTGACAATATATTCTGAGATATGAATGAAAACACCGTAAAAACGCTGAATATTCGCCCGAATTTAAAGCCGCGCGTATGTGATGATACATAAGTAATAATATATTTTCATTCCAACTTTGCTTAATAGGGTTGTCGACGCACAATTTATTAACTCCAAAAGAAAGAAGGCAAAAAGTTTTTTTTTGGAATCGTCTAAGAACGAAAATCCCATTCAGATATCCCAAAAATTATGAAGCTACAACCGTTTAATATTGCTAGTAAGAGAGAGAAAACGCTCGAAGATCATGACGTCACGACACCTTTATTCATCTATTCTATATTCAATCTCTCTCTTAAAACCTTAGGAACTTATTTCATCCCCTGCTTTACTTTTTTCTCCAATGACAATATTTTTAATTCCTTTGTCGTGAAAATTCATCATTATTGTTTATTTTATTTGGTGTCTACAACCCTATTCATGTGTCATGGGTCAGGGGGGCTAGCACAACTGGCGCCGCGACGCGACGCGAGCCGAGAAACATCTACCCTTCTCTTTCAAATTTGCACGGTGCGAGTGAGACAGGAGAACCTCAGTCGCGCGCGAAGCGACGTGTCAGCAAGTTGTGCTAGACGTGCTGGGATACTTTTCAAGATTTAACAGTGATAATTATAACTCATACTAATGTCATATCAATTAGACCCGCCGTGACTGTTTAACTTACCAGTCTATGTGACTATCACGTTATTATGACAAGACATATCACTGTTACTTCAAGTTCCAAACTCATGATCCATGATAAACTTCTCCAGTCATAATTGTATGCAACTAGGCAAGCTCTTCTTTTAACCAAGGAAGTATGAATAATCAATTCTCGAGTATTCTCCTGACCATCCACTTCACTAGTTATTAATGAATCGAAGTTTTATAGTTTACATCGCTTTAAACTTTTCCATGGTATAAAAATTATTAAAAGATTTTCCGTATAAAAATTCCTGCGTCCCTCGCTGTGAGACCACGTTTTTCTACTTTTCTTGGACGCTGCAATAACTTATCCTGTTTATTTTAAAATGGGCAGGATTTTAACTCATATTCCGAAGTCATCAGAGCCACCAAAAATTTGACAAAAATGTATGGTGTGTCCTAGGTTTCAGATGCTTTACAAAATTTTACTGCGATATAACCTTATCGTGACGGCGTTCATCGAGAGGTAATTTAACCAGAGAATGTGACCTGTCTTAGTTATGTTAGGCACGTCATAAAAAGTTAAAGTTATTTATTCTCCAATTTAGGAATATTACATGCATTTATGAACGTCGATAAATTACCACCGGTTTATATCAGGGTTATACTCTTGTCATACATGAAATTGGCTTAGTATCAAACCATCATAGTATACGTGTTACATATGAATTAACGTTTTGATTCCTTACCTCATAATATCATAAATGCAAAAGTGCTTAGACAACTGAACCGACTTAGTTGAAATTTGGTATAGGTATACTTTAAATTTCGGGAAAGGACATAAGATTTTTTTTATCCCGGAAATGATCCTTTAAGGGGGTGAAATGGGGGGTGAAACAGCAACGATATAAACGAGTTCCACGCGGACGAAATCAAGTGCAGAAGCATATTAATTTACATTTTGTTACCTTGCCTTATAAACAAACAAATAAACAACGATATATACTTACATACTAAGACGGACTTATGCTCGAAGTTGTAGACGATTATATATACCTAGGACAGACTGTCCAGTTAGGTAGGTCCAACTTTGAGAAAGAGGTCATTCTTCGAATCCGACTCGGCTGGGCAGCATGCGGGAGGCTACGGCACATCTTTTCGTCCAATATTCCGCAGTGTCTCAAGAGGAGAGTCTTTGACCAGTGTGTGTTGCCAGTGATGACGTATGGCACGGAAACGTGGTCGCTAACTATAGGCCTCATAAGAAGTCTCTGCGCGATCGCATCAGAAATGAGGCTATCCGCAGCGGAACCAAGGTAACCAGTATAGCCCTCCGAATCGCTAAACTTAACTGGCTGTGGGCGGGGCACATTGCACGTAGAACCGATGGCCGTTAGGGCGGAAAGGTTCTCGAGTGGCGGCAACGTACCGGAAGGTGCAGCGTGGGTAGGCCCCCAACAAGGTGGACTGATGACCTGGTAAAGGTAGCGGGAGTCCGCTGGATGCGGGTGGAGCAGGACCAGCCATTGTGGCACTCTTTGGGGGAGGCTGTCCAGCAGTGGACGTCTTTCGGCTTATATGATGATGATGACTAAGATGGATAAATATGTATTTAAATGCTAACCACCAATGCGCCATAACTGTTTCTTAGCAATTATGTAAAGATCTATGTATTGCCGTTATAAACACTCACTTGCTTAACTTACTTATGAATAGGTTAACCACTTTTTTCCTCCACAAGACACAAGCAAAGACGTACATCTCGTTTAACTTTAGCAAAAATCAAGATATCACGTTTAAACATGTCTAGAACGTAAAACTCATTGTTCGCGTCAAGATTAATCTAGTGTTATCTCAGTCGGTAATGGAGACTTGAAGCTACAATAACTTTGGGACAAACAATCACCTAACTTGGCAAGATCTATGCCTACAACAAAAGGACAAAGGCAAAAAACCATTTTCGTTAATGATTAATTAAATCTTCAAGAGCCCTTCCCTTAACAGGCTTAGGGGATTTTTGTTCGGAATGTTTAATAATATTTTCCCTGGTTCGGGTATTCGGTCTTAAAAATATAGCTGAAAAATTATTGGCGTCTATGGCATTCGCATAGTTTCTACTGCTGACTTTACAAATCCAAAAACATCAACCCAATTTAATTTTAAAAACACCAACCGAATCTTCAAATAAAAATCGGCCAAGTGCGTGTCGGGCCACGCGACGTGTAGGGTTCCGTAGTTCCGTGTCTTTCTTAGTTACATCGACACGCGCGCGCCAACAAAATAAATGGTTGCGTCGGCCGACTTTGTACGAAAGTTGGCCTTTCTAAGTACATTTTAAGTTGGTCGACTATTACTCGGTACAAGAACTTGAACATGCGGGACGAAGTGGGGGGGGCAGCACGCACGTACAATTCGCCTTTGCACAGGCAAGGTCATTTGCTCAAGTTGTTTTAACGAGAAAAAAAATTACATCCCCACTTTAGGTGTAAGTACCCCAAAAAAAATTTTTTTTCAAGATTTTATTCTTCTGTATTGTCGGCGTGGTTACAGTTTACACCCCTCCATGCCGATTTACAGTTTTCTTGTAGTAATGGTTACTGAGCTAAGCCGTAGACGGACGGACAGACGGACGGACGGACGGCCAGACGGACATGGCGAAACTTAAGGGTTCCTTGTTGACTACAGAAGCCTAAAAAGGTTCGGCAACGCGGTTGTGGGACCTCTAGAGTGGTAAGTGTCCACTGTGTGTGTGGTGGTGTGTGTGTGTAAGGCTACGGTTGCTGCTTACCATCTGGCAGGACGTGGTTGACCAGGCGATGTTTTGAACTCGTCGTGTTTAAAAAAAACCAACGGCTAATTTCCAAATTCGTGACATGAACAACGTACATAGCCGAATTGGCGATATCATCATGATTCCTCTTATGGTTCCCTCTAATAGTAATCCGTCATGAGATCCGAGGTCGTGTCATATTTTGAATATCGAATCGTGTCCCAAGCTTTATGCACTGAATAATTAAGTGAAGGATGTAACTAAAGTACTTACATCAACATCGATACCCGGCTGAGGAAATATCCTCGTATAAGGATGTTCCTTGGGCAGGTAGCTGAAAAACTCCTGTCTGCCGCGGTACCACTTCACACTATACAGGGTCTCATTCCCTTCTAGAGTCCACTTGCAGCCTAGCTGTACTTCGTCGCCAAGGCGGACGGCAGATGGCGCTAGTAACTGCACATCTTTTAGGGCTCTTGTGTCTGAAACAAGGAAAAACATAGGTTAGATATGAGGTAACATATCCGGTATATGAATTATCCCGTCACCTATTTTAGAGGACTTTAAATATCTCAGAATAATCTTACACAAATGGAGCTAGCCATGTGGCAATACAAATATTCTTTACAGTACATATGGTGCAACTTTCCCGCATTAGTGCGGAAAGAGCACTTTTCGTGCATATGTCGAAACTTTAAAGAGCCATATGTACAGTAAAACGTTGTACTATACACGTGCGAATAGGTAAGTCGCAACTCGTGTCGATTTAAAACACTCCCTTTGGTCGTGTTTTAATTTATCACCGCTCTTTGCGAATTTCCTATTTTCGGCACTTGTATCGTAAATAACTATTATTTCACACCAGAAATAGTACATAATAGAAAAACAGAGGTAAATTAAACATAAACAATGGTACATAACAGGCGGGTGTACTTGCTAAAAAGCGATCTCTTCCAGACAACCTATGGGTGGTGGAGACGATGCAAAATAATCATATGATTTGGTAGGTGAAGCAAAAAACAGAAACAAATATTCATGCTCATCACACGAACATTTGCCCTAACTGGGATTCGAACCCGCAACCGCTAACTTCACATCTGGCAGTCTTCCACTAGGCTAAACCGGTCGTCATATTGAGGTGGTTCGACGACCATACAAAACGTCTTTTGACATTCGCAGGCTAACGGCGTGATATTTTAAGAAGCCCATTTCCTAGAATAAAATTGTAGAAACTAGAATAATTTGAGAATAATCGTTTTCCCGAAGTATCATGTGACAAACTAAGTTCTCAAATTATTCTAGTTTATACAACTTTATTCTAGGAAAGGGGCAATTTCGCGCAAATGTAAAGCCAATTTTGTGTGTTACATAAGTTTCTTAAAATATCACGCCGTTAGCCTGCGAATGTCAAAAAATGTTTTGTATGGTCGTCGAACCACCTTAATATCTATTAGAGGACAACATTATTTTTTTTTTGTCCCAATCACAATGTATTGCGTTTGCTTTAACGCGTACCGAACTAATGTGTCGGAGTTAAATTGGATTTGGGATGAGAAAAAGATGAAATGCATTGAGCGATGAGGCCAAGCAATGCAATGTTTTACCTCGTAGCATTTTAAATTTGCGTATAGCGATCATTTCCAGTAAAACCTTTTCATTTATGTGGCTCCAATGGGGTTTTATTACTGTCACAACTCGGGAGAATTTTAGTATCGCTTAGTGCCCCCCTGGGGAGCCACACTAGCAGGTACTTACATAACATTATTTGGATTATAATGCCTAACTAACAGAAATGCGACTACATGACGACCACGACCACTCTGACAAGAGCTAACGATTGAGAACAGGATTATAATGACGGCATATCATCGACAGCCCGTCTTATAATCTTATTGTCAAATGATAGCGCCTTTGAGCCGCGATATTCTCAAGTTTTTTCCTTCATTAAATTTGTACACGTGTCTTGACAGAAAGTAGGATGAACGCAAACAAAATCTAAACACGTTTACGATCACTTTTTGTCACGATGTTTTCATTTCATAACTTGGGATCGACTCGCATTCTTTGATCCGCCCCTCTTAATTAATCTGGTATTTTATCCTCATTTTCAAGAATTCATTTTTTATATTTTATTTCAGATAAGACAATGAAATACGACGTATCATTTGTTTATAATTATCGTTTACCGCGCTCTGAACGCCAGAAGGCAGTGGGGATTCATCTACCATAAATTAATTTTCCAGGGGTAGTCGCTGTATATAACTAGGAGATGCAGGGTGGACACTTAACTGACTGACCGAGTGTTCATTCTGACTTATAGGCACATGCCCGCAAAAAAAGACATTGCAGTATGTTTAAGATCCAAAAGCGTGTCCCCGTTGACCGCCTGGAATGTTTTTAAATTAAAACTATTTATTAGAAACAGTGGAAAATGTTACATAGGAGCCACTATTTAAAAACTTCCACCAAATTCAATCAAATCCAAGCGCGCGTTTTCCCACCTCTTAGCTAACATGTATGCATTGTCCTTCCAATCATTTATTTAAACATCGAGTACATCTAACCGTCTGTCAACTTAGACGCTGCACAGGACTGCCAAGTTAACGTGCGTGCATACATATGCACGAAACACGTACAACACGTAAAATGTGATTGCAATAATAATAAATAATAAATAAATAAATATTAGGCGACAATCTTACACAAATCGACCTAGTCCCATAGTAAGCTCAATAAGGCTTGTGTTATGGGTACTAGACGACGATATATTTAATAGATATAAATACTTAAATACATAGAAAACATCCATGACTCAGAAACAAATATTCATGCTCATCACACAAATATTTGTCCTTACCGGAATTCGAACCCAGGACCTTCAGCTTCGTAGGCAGCGTCAATACCCACTAGACTAACCGGTCGTCATGTAAAATGTAAAACATATGAACCGTATAAAGGCCCTGTCAGCGTCAGTGTGGACATGACTTAAGCGGTGACCGCAGCAATCACATTAACCGCCGCTGAACACAATTACCGCGCCGCCCGGGGCGTTGGCGACACGTCGACGTGCAGGCGTTGAAACAGCGAGTGGAATAACCCATTAAATTCGTCGGTTTGCATAAGAAAGAAGATGAAACGTTTCGGGAAAGACAAACATCGTGAAGAAACCTGCATACTTCTGCAACGAACTTGTAAGGTGTTTGTGAAGTCCCCAACCTGCACTGGGTCAGTGTGGGAGACTACTGCCAATTCCCTCTGATACTTGAGCTAGGGGCTAGGCTTACGATGATGATGATGATATGACAGAAGATACATAATTTGGATAGAAGGAGTAACAAATGAAGCCGTCCTAAACAGAATAAATTAAAAGACGCTTAATGAGAAAAATGGAAAAATATGGAATTCAGGGGAAAAATATCGGCCACCTGATACAACACGAAAACTTTGTCAGAAACATCGTAGAAGAGAACATAAACAAACAGAGATAGGGAAGGCCGGAATTAAATTCATTCAAATTGTCACGTTCAAATCTATGATGAGACGTTTAGGTATCTTCCGCATTAAGCGGAGCGGAATATGTATGCGGTATTTTATTACTTTTCGGTATACCGTCAGTTTTATATTTATATCCAGAAGTATTACACTTCTTGCATTTTACAAAAGCAAGTTATTTGGCGTACGCAGACACAATGTGGACTGATAAGTTGCTGGTCGATTACGTAACGCGCATCAAGTCGACCTAAATGTCACTTTTTGTACTTATAAGAAAATTTCAGTTAAGTTGTCTTAACGCGCGTTCGTAACGTTACAAAGTCAACCCGCTAGTAAAGGTCGCATTCTTGGGGGGAGGTCTATGTCCAGCAGTGAACGTCTTTCGGCTGATATGGTGAGGATATCGATGAATGTATTTGACACAATTTTCTTTAAAAACAAAGTTTAAACCGACTTCAATTCAGTACTTCGCCAAGGAAGACACATGAACATTTCTTTTCCACTTTACCACATGTACAGTCGAGGTCAAAGATATATTTACACTTTTGCACCTTATTGCCTTGTAATAAGGTGCAAAAGTGTAAACATATTTTTGACCTCGACCGTACTGCTTTCCAAGGGCAAAAGCGTTGATTATTACAGAAAAAATCCATATCGCTATATGTCCGACAATGTTTGAGGAGTTCCGTCAGTAGTATATTATTGGGAATTCTACCCCCCTCCATTTCGTTTGAGCTATCGCTCAAACTTATTCCGGCGGTCTAGAATGTCCCTATAATATACCAGCTCTTACGGTGTACAATTCCTGATCGTGTTCTGAAATGCGCTTCATTTGGCCTAGAAATTACAATTGTGTTTTTAAGATTTATCGAGACTCCGTACACTTCGTTCTGCCATGATTCATATTAACCGTTAGAGATTGCAATTTGTCTAAGCTATCCCAAAAACATACTAGCTCTTACGGTCTACAATTCCTGATCGTGTTTTAAGATTTATCGATCGGGAACGCGTTTTGCTTTGCTACTTAATCGTTGAACGCAAGTCTGTTTCATTCTAATCGCGTTTAGAATATTATCGATCGGGTTTGCATTTCACGAATTACCGAACGAGACTGCGTTTCAGTGTTCTATACTTTCGAATTTCGAACGGTTATGTGGTTCAGAAATTACAATCACATTTTTAGTAAATATCGAGTAATCTTCCTTACATGGTTAAAATCAAATTAATGAGTATTTATAGTCAAAGAACTGTTTCTTGAATAAAATAGCAAAAGCTTAACGCTACACACGATCCAAGGTGGCCAGTCTCAGATGTGCGCAAGGGCGAACCCACATAGAGTTAACTATGACGTTTCCAACACAACACGTTTGATCAGCTCGTCAGCGTCACAGACATGAATGAACCTCCGGGGCGGTGAAAACCCCAGCGCCGGTCGCATTTTACGTGCTTCGTGAGTGAAACCCCTCCGGGTGTGAGTGAAACCCTCCGGTGTGGGAGTCCATATCTATCGACCGCGTAGATACAGAGTTCCCCTAAATGTCTAGTCAACAATACACACACTTCGGGATGGCCAGTTCCGAAATGTATGATTTACATGGTGAGGCAAGTCGGTCGTCAAGTGCCCGCAGTCTAATCATCAAAACTTTTATTTATATGAAACAAAACAAAAAACTTCGATAGCGTGATGCAGCCGCTGTGTTCTATTGGATATAACAAATGACGAGAAATAAATAACGGAGATTTACAAATGTGTTCTTTCAAATAACGCAGTAAAGTATAAAACAGCATTACTTATACATTGGTATTACGTTAAAAATGTAAACAAGCAGATCAAATTCCTTTGCCCGACGAATCGCTTTATTGTTATATTAATTATTGCGAACTCTATGTGTAAGTCGTGGAACTAACTACTTAATAAACAAACAACCATACATACAAACCAAAACATATGTATGTCATTGGTTAATTATATAGATGGTATCACTTCAGATGGATTATTTTTTGACTACAAATGAATTTTATTTTCCTCTTGTATTATTTATTGTTATATTAATTATTGCGAACTCTATTGGTAAGTCGTGGAACTAACTACTTAAAGTACCAAACATAGGTACGTCATTGGTTAATTATATAGGTGGTTCATGGTTAACTATATAGATGTCGTCACTTCAGATGGATTATTTTTTGACTAAAATAGATTTTTAGTTTCCTGATATATATAATTATATATATATATATATATATATATATATATACAGAAAAATAATTTACTTAAGAATGCATTATATAAACATTACTTATAGTAACAGAGATTACTTAAACCTGATACTATCAGCAAAATAAATTGATAAAAATGTGCTGCTATTTTTTATTTATTTATCTACATTAAATTACATTTGTTTAGACGGAAAAGTGTCTTTAACCCTTTAAAGGACAACACTGAAAAAAAAAAACTCAATTCAAAGCTCATCGCCATCCTATAGTCCAAAAAAAGTTGTACAAGAAAAAAATACAAAAAGATGGTTTTACAGGATGTCTTTTTTGAGACTAAATAACTCCCGCTCTAAACCATTCATACTTACGAACCTTATCATTACTTTGTAATTCGCAACTTATTTCAACACACCTCAGTGACACACTCCAGTTTAACATAGTGCGAAACTTCATAACAACTATACGTACTCGGAGATCAAGCTGGCGTCGGTTCGCTGAGGTGAGCCGTCTTATACGTGCTTGTACCATACTTTGCGGCATGCTCCGTGGAAAAGACTTAAGCGTCAAGTAAAATCAGTCATTTGCAACCTGTTTTAAATGAGGAGTTCATAATTCGTTGATGTTGTGAAATGCTGTGTTATGTAAAATTTTATATCGATTGCGCAAATTGATAAAAACAAATATATTAATTTCGTAATTGTAAAACGGATGCACCTAATTAATTCGTTATACGATACCTGCGCTCGTATGGCATAGGCATAAATATAGGGTTGTCATCACATAGCTATCTCATTCAATTATCCTATAAAGTGTTACGATCAATTGATTTGTTTTTCTCTGCATATTATAATCATCACAACTAATACACCTAACCTCTTTATGTATGGTTTTAGATTTTTATTGATACTTACCTAAGTTAAAGTTCCAATCATGGGGTCTGCATTATTAGTTTAAATTATCAAAATTTAAACGAGTGTTTATATAGTTTGTGTTTTTAAAGTTTGATTTGTTATTATAAATAGTAATATAATAAGTTAGATATATAGAATACCTTACATGTATTTATTGCAGGTAAAATATGGAATGTACCAGCCCTGAATCGTTCAGTAAAATCATCAATAAAAGGCTATTAAGAGGGGGCGTATCGCCAGGGAAAAATCAGAAATCACCCGCGCGCCCCGTACCTGCCGCGCAGATGCGTCTATTGCTGCCCCGCTCCTTCTCGCATAGTATATGCCCCGACAGTCAGATGAAACATGATGAATACCTATCGATAATTATAATAAGTGGAAAGAAAGACAAAATCTGTAAGTACCTATATTTGAAGATATAATTTTCGCTAGTAATTCAGGGTTTGGAGAGCTATAACTGAAATATGAACTTCCGTTTTTTTACTAAATCACGTAAGGGTTTAAATTTAGCATAATAATGTCTCGTAAAAGGCTAAAGCAAAAAAACAGCTATAATCGAATTTAAACTTTTGTGAGACATATCTAAAATACAACTAATAAATCCACGGTTAAAAAATTAACGTATTAAATGTCACGGCAGGCGACATGTTTCGAACTCTTCGGGAGTTCTTCTTCAAAACAAACATCGAAAACTCTAATCCTGAAGAAGAACTCCCGAAGAGTTCGAAACATGTCGCCTGTCGCGTCATTTAATACGTGAATTTATTAGTAGCATTAAAAAAAAACTGTAATTTATTATGAAAACTTCGATCATGTTTATGAAAGCCAGATTTTCAGGCCACTGTGTGGCGGCCAAATTTTTCAATTCTGACCCCGTGTCATGGTCGGCCTTATCACGCGATAAGTGACAGGATAGAGCGTCCGTCACTGGATGACACCGTTTGATAGAACGAGACGATGCCCCTATCTTGTCACTTATCGAGTGATAAGGCCGACCATGATACGGGGTCTGATCTCGGATTCGTACTTGGAGACAATGGAGACGCTTTGGCCCTTTAGTTATCAATTTTGAACATACTCGTATTAAAGAAAAACTGCAAAATTGTGTTCACTTTTTTTATATAAAAATGTCCAACTTCGCAGGCAATAATTCGGGTGCAGACTCGAAAATTATTATTACTCCAAAAGAAAGAAGGCAAAAAAATATGCATAGTGACGAAAATCCCATTCAGATATCTCAAAGAATTACGAAGCTACAACCGTTTTAATATTGCTTGTTAGAGAGAGAAAACGCAAACGGTGTGTGACGTCACATTACAGGATGCTGCCGGCAGGCCGCGTCGACGGCGTCGCCGACCACGATGCGCGCGGCACGTTGCCGTCTTCTGTGACGTCACATTTTTCCAGCGTCATCGTTTCATATGAAGTTGCGTTTTGCGAAAAAGGGACAGAACACATCCCTTCTTAAAACTTTGGACACTAATTATAACTTCGTGATTATTTAACCATTTGCGTTGATTTTTTCTCCATTTGACTAAATTTTTTATCCTTCTTCGAGAAAATATCACATTATTTTATTTAGTGTCTACGCCCCTATTGTTGGAATCTAAAAGCGTCACCCGTGATGACTTTAAAGAAAAACAATGTCAATAATTACACGGTTCACCCACGTATTAAACGTCACTACGGGCGACATGTTTCGAACTCTTCGGGAGTTCTTATTCAGGATTGAGTATTTTCTCGGCGGTGTCGCTTGAATCACGACAAGATTCAAGCGACACCGCCGCGAAAACACTCACTTTATAGAGTACAAATTACTTTAATTACCCAAGGAATACCACTACCTACATTTTGTTGCTTAAAAATAATATATCCGTTACACACAAAAAATAAGGTATTATAAATTATTTCCAAAATTGACATTTTTTCCATACAAGTTGTCAGTTCATTGCCTGGACTATGACTATGAATTCGTATTTAGACCTCTCAGACATCGATTTTGAACATAACCAGATTTATTCTCAACTAGCGATCCGCTCCGGCTTCGCACGGATACTATATTATACATATAAACCTTCTTCTTGAATCACTCTATCTATTAATAAAAACCGCATCAAAATCCGTTGCGTAGTTTTAAAGATCTAAGCATACATAGGGACAGACAGCGGGAAGCGACTTTGTTTTATACTATATAGTGATAGTGATAATCTTTCATAAAGTAAATGTCACGATTGACAGAAAATGTTCGTCTAGTTTTGCATGTACTGCACAAATTATTCTAAGAAGCCGGTCACCGGCCGATTGCTGCGTAATCTTATAGTTGTATTTTGAACTTTAAGATCTATATGTTAAGGTCGACTTTTAAATATATTATTTCAAAAAGTAGCAAAATATCTACTGGAATGTAATGATACGTTCATTCACTGGACGAATATACTGGGTCACAATATTATTGAAATAATTATGTTCATCGTGCTGTCGTGATAGCACAGAACGTAGTCCTCTCGTCTCAGCGGAGCGATTGCGACTGACTCCGCCCGCGAACGGCAACAAAAGATATACAGAACCGCACGAAACACGCGACGGGAGAAAGGGTATCGCGCTAAATAAAAAAGGCCTATACGCCAAATACGTTTCACCTCAATAAGTCTGAAAAGGGACTTCATAAAAATACCCCGCTAGTACTTTCATTAGGTAATGTGAAAAGCTATTATACACTCAACTTTTACTTAATTTATATGCACGGGAACCTCACACTATTGAAATTGAGTAAAAATAAGACATGTTTTGGCGGTTCTTTTCTATCGAGGCAATTTTGGTTTTGTATGGTTTTGTTCAGACGATTCAATTGCAAATATGATGTAGTTTTGGTATGTTCTTTTTCCTGGCATTCGCTTTAGTTTGTCATAGGTAAATATTCAATCTAAGGACCCCGATTTCGCGGAGCGCCCCCTCTTAATTAGCCATCGTTCTAATTGTTTCTTCCTTTGTGACTTCGTACGCAACCGTGAACATACCTACCTGGGCCACAATCACGTTCAACTCAACGCTGCAGCAGTCATTTAGCATCACCTTACTCCAGCCTTTCTGCATATAGCATAGTGTTAAAATGTAAGTAAGTGTTGTTTTTTGTCGCTCATAGATTATTATACTCTCATATTTTGCTCAAAAATGTTAATGAATGTTGTATTTAACTTTTAGGTCCGACTCCGAGTTTGAAAGCATTGTACCCTCTATGTACAAGGTACTGGCTGATGGCAGCACGTACATATCTTGCTGGTTAATTGGAATGCGAATTTCATCGTTCAAATTATAGCTCGTAACATATGGTTTGTATGAATGATATTCATAACTTTCGATCGAGTTATCATAACCAAAAGATGTAGTTATGTCCAGTATGCTCATTTTAGTAAACCGATGGATTTAAGAAAAAAAATATTTTCACTTGTGAGTCGCTTTTTATGTCTTCTTTTCTTGATAGCACTAAGTGTACTAACAGGTTTAGTATCCAACACGGCAGTTTTATTGAAATCAATCATTTTTTTCTGAGATGTAAATAAATCTGGATCTCCTCTCCACGTATATTGAGTAAATTGTTATTTGTATCCAATATTCTGATTTTAAGTGAGCTTATGCTGTTTTGAGTTACAGGAAAGTAGATTACGTTTCTCGGTGTTTCTATAACACGGTAGCTTGGTGGTACGGTAACCACGAACTCGTGGATTATATGACTTGGTTTTCCGTTGATAAACGATCCGCTCACAATATCACACTCTACCCGTACAATAGTTGTTGATAGAATGGACACTGGATAGGGTGACTCTTTTAATATATTAGCCGGTACAGTTTCGTTGTCGAAACCCAACATTTTACCAACAGTACCACTCTTAAAATATATGTTCTTTGAGCACAAAACAGACGTCTTCATGGTATTATTATTGCATTGAAGTTTAAAAGTACATCCCTGAATGTGTCTTTTAATGTAATCATCAAGATCTTGAAGTTCATAAGAGCCTTCGGGTATTTCTAATTCTTCATTATCACCATAATACAATTTGTTATTTCTGCAGTCTATATTGGGTATTGAGTTAAATGTAGATAAATATAACAAACCACATTCATATTCACCGTCTAGCTGAAGAGCTTGTGAATGATTTGTCGTTAGAGTAGAAGAGGTTCCCGTTATGGACAAAGTGAAAGACATCATGTAAATGGCATATTTTTATTGAGTCCATCAATTTAAACGTCTTTTCCAGAAATATTTTAAGTATTTTAAGCACAAATGTCCGCAATTTACACTATTAAATTTTTGAAATTGTTTATAGTTATATAAAATATCATAATCATTTAAATAAGTTATTAATTCTAAGGGTGGTTTAATATCTCCGAAACTATTAAAATATTCACAATAGTTTCCATCTTTAGCATAGGCTACCCAGTGAGTTCCTTGATTTTTTGACTCGTCTAGATTTATTATAGCGCATTCTTTTACTCTAGGGTGTTTTGGCACACAATCTCTCATGAAAACTCCTCTAAAATACGGTATATTTGAAGAGTGATTTATGATATCTATATTTGGACGTAGTTAAAGGAAAAGGATCCAATCCACAAAATGACCAAAACATGAGTTAAGTATACCAGAGAGGTCTCTGAGGCGTATATTTTCATTCAGCAAAAAGACGCCCCGCTCACATAGTGTTTTCATATTTTAATCAACATGGGATACCATCCCACATGTATGACGGAGTAAAAAAGATATCCTTCATAAAGACCCATAACGCTTGGAACCGTATAGTGATATTAGATCAGTTACATAATTGATTCACATTTGTTTTAACAAAAGAAATCCAACCTGCTTGGACCATTTTTAAGAAAATGCAATTCACACGTTTTACTTTTAATATTTTCGACGAAACGGATCTAATCCGTTTGGATTCTTTTTGAAAAACTAAATTTAGATTCTTTAAATCTTTTAGATATACAACAAAATAGATTCAACTCACTTGGATCAGTTTTGTTGAGTTGTTTTGAATCCTGCAATGGTGTCTTAGTAAACAACAGAAACGATCCTATTACAATATTTTTTTTGTAAATCTCATTTTTTAAACTCATTTAGCTTTATTTTTAATCATTAACCCGTCGTATGCTTAGACACGGATCCGTGCCAAGCATTTGAACCTACAGTTTTCAATCTCAAGGTCATATTTTGATCAGCAATTTTTGACATCCGCATACGAGGGGTTAAAAGAAGTTTTCACTATAAAGCAGCCTTTATTACGATTTTTGCTGTCAGTATTATTGTCTTGGATCATTATACGTAAATGTATTATCCGATCCAGCGCACATAAACCATTTTTAGGAAAATGGTTATATTAACAACTAACTTCTGCCCGCGACTTCGTACGTGTAGGTATAATTATGGTTTAAACATGATATTCTTATGTTTAACCATATTACTGACAAATTTGAAAATAAACATTCCATTTCCATACTGTGCGTGTAAGAGTTCAAATTGTCTTCGAATCGAAATAAATACCCTCATAAACTTGGTCGTCTATAATATTATATAGATCCCCAAAGTATCCTTTGAGAGAGCGCTCCCTATGCGAGCCCCAGGTCCGAAGGCCCGATGGCGAGCCCCACGGACACTCACTATCCCCCAGGTGTCTTGCAAGCGAGACCTGAGGCCAAAGTCCCTAAATCTGAGCGGCGAAGCAAACCTTCAGAGAGTGGTCTTAATGCCAACACGAGGGCCTAAGGCCCGAGGCCGAGCCCCCATAGATACTCGTTATCTCCGAGTAACTTGCAGGTGAAACCTTAGGGCCGAAGACCTGAAGGTAAACGGGGAGCAAACGGAGCCGAAGGCTGAGCTTTTCGTAGGAATGAAAGGCCCTAAGCATACTTTTAGAGAGCGGTCGCTATGCGGGCTCGGGGGCTGAAGGCCTTACTGTCCCCAGGTGTCTTGCAAGCGAAACTGGAGACCAAAGTCCCCAAGGGGAGCGGGCAGGCAAGCGATGCCGAAGGCCGAGCTTTTCGTAACAATGAAAGGTCCCAATCAAGCCCTAAGAAAGCGCTCCCAATGCAAGCCTGAAGGCCTAAGGCCGGAGCCCAAAGTCCCCAAGGGGAGTGGGCAGGCAAGCGAGGCCAAATGCCGAGCTTTTCGTAACAATGAAAGGTCACAATCAAGCCTTATAAAGCGCTCCCAATGCGAGCCCGACGGCGAGCCCTCACGGACACGGACATTTACTATCCCCAGGTGGCAGCGAAGCCAAAAGCCGAGCTTTACGTTCAAATGGAAGGCCCAAAGCATCCCTTTAGAGAGCGCTCTCGATGCGAGCGCCTACGGACACTCATTATCTACGGGAGTCTTGCAAGCGAAACCTGAGGCCCGAATTCCCGAAGGTAAAAGGGGAGCCAAGCGAAGCCGAAGGGTGAGCTTTTCTGTAGGACTTAAAGGCTTTAGCATGCTTTAAGAGACCGCTCCCTAGGCGAGCTCGAGGGCCCAAGACCCGAATGCAAGCCGCCGCGGACACTTACAATCCCTAGGTGTCTTGCAAACGACCAAACCGACCTGTGGCTAAAGTACCGGAGATGAGCGGCGAGGCAAGCGAGCCCTCACGGACACTTACAATTTTTTATTGATAATGAGTCTTTCATTCCAACGAAAAGCAAGGCCTTTGGCCTCGCTTGCTTCGCCACTCACCTACGGGACTTACCTCGGCTCGCCACTCACCAAGCAAGCGAGGCCAAAGGCCTTGCTTTTCGTTGGAATGAAAGACTCATTATCATTCCTTCAGAAAGCGCTCTAAATGCGCCCCCATGGACGGGCACTCATTATCTCCCGTTGTCTTGCAAACGAAACCTGAGGGCGAGCCCCCACGTACACTTACTATCCCCAGGTGTCTTGCAAGCGAAATCCCAGGCCAAAGTTCCGAAGGTAAGCGGCGAGGCAAGCAAGGCCATTTTGTTGGACTGAAAGGCCCAAAGCAACCCTTCTGAGAGCAGTTCTCAATGTGAGCAATCACCCCTAAGCACACTCATTATCTTCCGGTGTCTTGCAAGCGAAACTTAAGGGCCGAAATCCCGAAGGTAAACGGGGAGGCAAGCGAAGAAGAAGCGAAGCGAAGGCTGAGGTTTTCGTAGGAATGAAAGGCCCAAAATATCCCTTTAGGGAGCGCTCCTTATGCGCTCCCAATAATATTTCAGTGTCACGAGAGTTTTCTACATAAAAAGAATTGGCACCTATATACTCAATTCTCCGCGGAATGCCGTTTTGTCCAAATTTTATACCCGCATTTTTATATTTGTATGGGATTCAAGGAGTTCCCATACAAAGTTCAACCCCAGTTTTGGTCCCCTTTGCACCCTTATCATAATATTTTTATAGCCTAAAACCTGGCCGGGGATTTTCTCAACAGATTAGTAAAGTTTGCATCAAAATCCGTTCAGCCGTCTTCACGTGGTGCGCGTTCACATAAGCAGACAAACAGATAAACAGACAAAAATTCTAAAAACTGTTGGAACGTGTTCTGTTATCGATTCTAAGTATCCCAGCAAACTTTTTTTCGAATATCTTCCATGTACAGACTTTCGACCATCTTCAGCTTTATTTTATGTATGTATAGAGATGGTTTTACATGATTATTATGCCAGTTTTATTTCGTGAATCCTTATTACAAAATTAAACAAAAGGAAGGGTCTATGAAAAGTGTATTTTCGCAAAAAAGATCCAACCCCACTTTTGGTCGAAATCCTGAAAAATATAGCATTTAACTGAATTCTGTGTGAAAGAATGTATAATACACGACTCAACTCAATTTTCATCCAAACATATATTATAAAAAAAATGTACCAGTTTTGAGGAATCACGGTTGAAACTTTAAACCGCCATAACTTTTGCTCAACTTTCTGTGGATTGGATCTTTTTCCTTTAACTACGTCCATTTGTAAGAGCTCGTCTGGGTAACCTATTATTCAGTTTTTTGAAGATTTCAAACATAATCCGCTTCCATTTCTATATGGCTTTAAATGTAATCCTTTGCCGAGCGCTATGGATTCCATCATTTTGTTGTGGCGTTCTGATTCAGCTAATCCTTTTCGAGCCGTCTTACAATCTCCAACCGCTTTGGCAATTCCGGCTGCTCCTCCTGCTAGTGAACCCAACGCTGATAAACCAGCAAATATAGGTATCAACGGTAATATGCCACCAGTTTTCGGAATTGGTATCAAACGAGGGACTTGTATACGACATGTATTAGGAAATATTTTTTTTGCCGCCGCATACGCGCGGACGATAATATTACCTTTTTTAGACTTTTTTAATTCGGTTCTTATTTTTGAAACTAATTGCTGAAACGATTTTATACCGGCTCCAGCCTTAATTTTCGATTTCATAACCTTGCTGACTAACCAAGAAGCTAGTTTTTCTCCTTTCCCCGCACTTTTGTCCTTCATTCTTCCTTTAGCCATTTTATAAAGTTCTAAATCCGCTGTATGACGGTCTGCTAAATTAGAATATTTATCGTATGCAATGTCGTGTTGCATGCATGCAGTATCTAAACCATTGATTCCTTTATCACCTCGTCTTAAGCGTTCTTGTAATTTTGTGCCTGGACCACAATAATTATAGCCTGGTAAGTGTAGTTCAAACGGCAGATTATTGATAGCACTATTTAGAAGTCCTCTTCCTTTCATAGCCAATATAATAGTGACAAAATGATCATCCAATGACATTATAAATATAACTAAACTATATCATTCCTATCAATCCAACTGTTTTCATTATTACTTAGGCCTAACCACTTGACATATAATTGATGGCCCTTTTTTTTAATGATTTTCTCTATAAGATAAACGTCAGGACATTTTGTTTTTTGGAGTTCCTGTTCATAAAATGTACCTAATATAGCATTTTTCCGCTGATCCTCGAGATGATACGTTACTGGTAGAGTATTATTAACTTGTTTTATTGTAAATAATTCCGTTGACCAATTAGGTGTATAACCTTTATGAAATTCGCCTTTGTACTTACTTATACGTACATGATCTCCTACACTGAATTTTTTTGACTTTAATTGAGGGGTAAGACGTGATTTATTTAATATATCTTTTATTTTTGATGCGTTATTAAAATTAACATCAATAGGTCTATTCTTTATTGAACGATGCATTGTTTGATTATACGAACTAACTATATCATTTAGAGGTTTTCCCACCCATTTATAATTTCCTATAAAACTAAAGTATTTATAAAGTTTACTTTTGAGCGTCTTAATAAGCCTTTCAACAATTGATGCTTTTTTTATTGAAAAGGTAGAATAGTGGTTTATTTGTAACGAATTTACGCAATCCTTAAATTCACTATTGTAAAACTCTTTCCCCAAATCGGTCTGCAGATGTCTAGGCTTGCGTTTCGAAGTTTTAATAACTTGCTCAAAAGCACTTCTTATTTCTAATTTTGTCTTGGATTTTACTGGAACACACCAGGCATACTTTGAAAACGCATCAATAACAACCAAAATGTATTTAAACCCCTTATTAACATTCTGGAAGTTCTGCAAATCAGCCAAATCAGCTTGCCATAAGTCATCAATACCTTTCAATACAACTGATCGACGTGGAAAGTTTTTACGTGCTGACCGATGAATTTCATTTACTATTTGTTTTTTCGACATTACTCAGCCGGTTTAAGATATCATCTGTTTCCTTTTTTGTATAAAAGTTTAGTTTTAACTGACGCGAAAGCAGCGAGATTTGTGAATTTATAATCTCGAATGAGGAATCTAGTTTTTTCTTTTCATAAATATTGTGAAAGAGTTGATCAACATATTGCTTATTCACGGCATCGTTGGGTAATTCCGGACAAGCTACACCCTTCAATCGTGAGGTTTGCAAATCAAAATCACCATTTTCAGTCCGAAGTAGAGCCTTGTCATTTAGGTCGGAAAATTCCGATACACGTAAGCGTTTATGAACGTGATGACCGAATTTATCAATATTCATTTTGTTATTTAATGTTCCTTGTTGAAAGCTTCAAATCAACTATTAAACAGAGTAATGGTCACAGTGTTATATAGTGTTCAATATACCTGATTCTTGCAATTCTTCAATTATAGAAATAATTTCGTTGTCAAGTCCTGTATTACCAGCATCACGGGATGCGACTAGTAACTTTAGCCTATCAACTAACTCGTTAGGATCATCCCAATAAACATACGAAACATTGCTGCTTGTTTCATAATTGGAAGTCCTTGTCCTTGAGTACAGCTCTCATTATTTTTTAAACGCTCATTAGAAAAATGAAACATCGGTCTTATAATTTGTAAGTATTTTCTGCCTTTGTTACTTTTTATGGGTTTATTTGGGTTGAAATCACGTCTGTGGGCATTCGTTTCTAAGAGTAACAACTTGTAAGTACGTTTATCTTGATCCGTTATAGTTTTTAAATCAGGTATCTTTTCAAATAACAATTCGCTCAAACCGGGGGTTAAATTATGAGTACGGCCATTTATTTCAAGAATATTGTTATCAATAGTCACCACGTGTGACCCAAGCATAATTTTACCACGTTCTTTTCGCACACCAAAGGGTATGTTCTCGAAATTACATACATTTTTGCAACCGTCAGAATCGTTCCTAGGTGAAAAAAACGAATCGGAAGCCTTAAAAGAGGACTCATGTGATTTATCCATATCATCACTATTACTGCTTTCAACCGAAATGCTATCACTTTCATCATATTCATTTCCTCCTTTCAAGTCCATAGAATTCCTCATAACTGATTGGTTGTTACTGTCACTAACCCTATTTTCAGGACTGAATTTTAACCGCTTAACTGAGTTTTTCAGTGTCATATCATCCATTTTAAATTCATCTTTGAAATAATCAGGGGTCTCATCGATGGAATGAATACTTTTTTTTTTACTTTTAGCAATCTCATTTAGAGGTTCAGTTATTGGCTTCAGAACCGATTCCAATACCATATCGTTTGTATTCTTCATGTCACGAATTAACTTAACTTTTTTCTTTACAGCTTCAGCTGATTGAAATAGTTTTTCTTTTAAATTCATCTCTTGATTCATTTTAATGCAACCTCGTTGAAATTGTAAGAAACAATGACAGTTAACGGTAAATTATACACACTAAATACCTTAATCTAAAATGATAAATGTGTCAAACCCCAATCTATAACATCCAGCATTACTTTGCGCAATCTTTATTTATTACTAAGAACTTGTAAGGTTTGTTCCATACAGTAGCACACATCTCGCGAAACTGATTCCACTGCATATCGGTTCCAACGTGTTCATCATAAATATGTTTTAAATTGATTTCATCTTGTTTGAATAAGATAATCAGGTTTGCATTATCTCTTATTAACTGCTTAGGTATTTTGCTATAAGTTTGATTTAAGTAAAAACTGTTAATATTTTTGTGTCGTCCCATTGCAAAATAATCCCTTATATTGTTTTGATTTTCACACGCAACATCATCAAATATAATAACTGAATCATTAGCTGCATCCTGAGGTTTTAACACTTCATCACTTTCACGAAATTTTAAATAGTTTACTGCAGGAACCAGTGACAACACCTTTTCTAAATAGTTGTATAACGGTTGATAAAGAGTCTTCGAATATACATACACATTTCGAAACCGAATCCCTTGCTCATGTAAAAGAAGACCTATCATTAAATTAGTCTTGCCGCAATTAGATGGACCACAAATTATGCTTCGGATTGTATTTGGTAATAGTTTTCCATGATAAGGATTTTGTTTTTGACCGTTTGAAGCTACTATGTCAAGCTGTAGCGTTTGAGGTTGCTTAATAAATTTCATGGTATACAGACGTCTGGTAATATTGAAACCCTTCTCCTTAATGTCAAATTGCAATCTCTAACGGTTAATATGAATCATGCCCGAACGAAGTGTCCGGAGTCTCGTTAAATCTTAAATACGATTGTGATTTCTAGACCATGAAGCGCATTTCAGAACACGATCAGGAATTGTATACCGTGAGAGCTGGTATATTATAGGGACAGTCTAGACCGCCGGAATAAGTTTGAGCGATAGCTCAAACGAAATGGAGGGGGGTAGACTTCCCAATAATATACTACTTCCGTCAATTCCTCATTCATTAGTTGCTGCTTAAACGGCACCATATCAGAATATGGGACGTATTTTACATCGTTGATAAATCATCTGTAGTCTTCATCATCAGTTCCACTTCACCAAATTTGTGGTTTCCGAGTTATAATAGAAAATCGAGCAATCAATACACGCGTGCCTAATAAAATTGAGTTCACTCAATTTCTCATGAATCCTATCATCCAATTGGAGTTTTGAACACAATGGGGCCAATCTGGAAGCATAATACTTTCAAATAAAACAAGTAATGTACGAATCGGTTCATAAATGACCGAGTTCTCAGGTAACAAACATTAAACATAAAAAAAACAACATATTTGAGAACCTCCTCCTTTTTTGAAGTTGTTTAAAAATAAGACTTTAACTTCATGATAATAAGAGCGCGCCTACACGTGAATGCAACAACTGATTGTGCGGAAGCATGCAGCCTGTATTATAACTATCTCTAGGATCTACTGCTGGTATACCACAGATACCATATAGGCGGGTAACTGGGTAATAGGGTATAGCCGCCGCAACAATCACATTAAACGCTTCTCAATGCAATTACGCTCCGGCAGCCGCCGACTATTAAACCACCATCGGATAATTCATGTTAATACATATATTATATGTGGGATACTGGATGTGTCTAGCACATTGTACGTAGGTACGTTAGGTAGATCTAAATGTCATTTTTTTATATGAAAAAATGACAGTTGGACTGTCCTAATGCCCGTTGGAAACGTTACGTCGTTATTCCTCTGATCGCAGATCAATCCATATTGTTACTGTCTTCATCTATAGACGACATTTATATAACTTTTATAATTCGAATCAGCTTTGTTACAGACAATTAAAAATAAAGAAATAATCCTACTTAATATTTTATTATAAATGCGAAAATTTGGATGCTTAGATGTTTGGATGTTTGTAATTCAATCACGTTAAAACGGCTAAACCGATTTGGATTAAATTTTGCACACAGTTAGTTTATATTGAAATAAAGGATAGTTTTTATCCCGGGTCCACGCAGACGAAGTCACGGGCGGAAGCTAATAGTAAATAACTCATAGCTTAAATACAGCTACGTTTTATTGCTACCTAATGCAAACTATTTGTCAATGACAACTCCCGATCAGGCCCCTATTTCACCAACTTGACAATTGTCACCTGACACTGACAATTCGCCATACATTGCTTGTTCTAGAAGTTAAGGTGGTCGCTAGGTTACTTGTGGAACTAGCAATGTACGGAGAATTGTCGTTGTCAGGTGACAATTGTCGTGTTGGTGAAATAGGGGCCTGACTGTAAAATATTGCAAAGTGGACTAATTTCTACCTTCTAAATATTTATTTAATCTTAATCTTCGTTTCAGAAGTTGTAATAACTTCGCGGTAGATGTCGCTACGAGCCTCCCTAGGGTGTAATTACAATAGTGGAAAGGATTGAAAGATTCGTCACCATTCCATTAGCGGACCCACGGTAGCTCAATTGGCAAGAGTGATGGACGGATTCCAGAGGTTGTGGGTTCAAAACCCGCTCGTGGCGAATAATTTTTAAATTTTCCACTTTGATCGAAATTTGGAATTTCGTTAGTGGACGTTTCTGCTTAATAATTTAACAAACATTTACTGTTTCTATAATCTTGTCTTCTAAATTAAGTTTCTTGTTTTATTTTCCCAATAAAAAATGTATTGAACAGAAATATTGCGAATTTTCTTCCATCAGTCCCAAACTAAGCAAAACTTATACTATGGGTACAAGATGACGATGTACATACTTATATAGATAAGTAAATACTTAAATTCATAGGAAACATCCATGACTCGTGAACAAATATTCGTGCTCATCACATAAATAAATGCCCTTACCGGGATTCGAACCCGGGACCTCCGGCTTCGTAGGCAGTGTCACTACCAACTAGGCTACAGAGGTCGTCAGTAAAAAAATATATGTAATAAACAAAACAAAAAAAAAATCTAGGATACTGTGCGGAAAGGCTTAATATTTATTGGGCTCTTTAAAAAAACTTTTAAGCTCCACATTAATAGGTACCTTTCCCTTATGGTCCTTCTCAAATACGCAAACTACTAATATTACGAAACAATTACAACAAACTACAAATTATAAACAGGTTAGGCAAACTGTATTAACTTCAAGTTGTTTCAGTAAGTTTTGTGAAGTTTTTATTAAGGCGATATGATTCGACGCGCTAAGCAATCTGAGGGGGTGAGGTGCGCGGCAATCCGTGAAGCGCCGCCTGCGCGCCCCGACCCGCTCGTCGAGCACGTGACCGCGCGGCAGCCATTGCACAGACAAGACGGGTCACAGTAAAGTGATCTTACGATCGCCGTATATTAACTGGACCGTGCAAGGGTCAAGTTTGCTATCTGTGAAGGGTGTGAACTATGTACGGGTTTCGGACTACAGAAAAAACCCTGTATTGTTTATTTTACTATTTCACAATTTGTCCACTATAACGGTGCATATTTTAAGATTTTTTGCGGGTTTAGGGAAAACTCAGTTAAAGGTCCGATGAAGAAACAGATGGAATTGAATTGATTGGTATAGACTTAGTAATATGGTTCCGTTTGGCACCCACGGGTGCAGAAACCTATAAAAGAAAACACAAAGTAGAAAAACACTAATTATTTAACAATCATTTTAAAATCAATCACATTGTTGTTTCATAGACGAATTTTAATCATAAACCTTTTTTTGAAAATATAAAGGTTTTTGATAAATAATCTTCGAAATCATAAGTCCGCAAACTTGACAAATATTCCAATTCGAATACACTGTCCTCCGGTTTACACGGCTCGATAGCCACGGCTCGAGTAGGTAGTATTGCGTCGTCTTCTAACGATTGTGGCATCGCCTCATCTTCTACCGATTGTAGTGTTAACTCATCTTACCGATTGTAGTGGCAACCGGATGACAAGCGGTAGCCTGAAAGTGTGTACGCTGTTTATATAATGGATTTTTTATGCCATCCCTCCTAGTGCGACCGGAGCCGCGTAAGCAAGCGAAACAAAAAACAAAATTGGCAGGAAACTGCTTGAAATTGTCTGTTTGTGATGAAGAACAAGCGTGCCAATTTGCAAGCGGTTGCCTGCCAATTTTTTTTTTCTTCGCTCGCTCACGCGGCTCCGGTCGCACTAGGAGGGATGGCATAAAAATTTCATTATATAAACAGCGTACACAGTTTCAGGCTACCGCTTGCCATCCGGTTGCCTCGCGATCATTTTTTTTTTTACCACCGCTCCTATTTCCGAACCAGTAACAGTTGGCTCATTTCGGGTTGCACAGGGCGGTTCCACATCACTTCGGGAGCTCAAATACCGCGAGCCATCCGGTTGCCTCTCCGACATTGAATTATGCGTCATTGCTCTGAATAGTAGCATATTTTGTTATTCATAATTCAAGATTTTTTAGTAGTTAGTATACTGTGAGCACTTCTATAAACCAATAAAAACCAGAATTATTAAAAAAAACTATACAGGATATCTCATGGCCATGCCAAATGGAAGGGAAGTACTTTAAATATTGAAGATAAGATATTTTACTGAAAGAAGACTTCATTCATTCATTTTTAAAAATAGAACTGCTTTCACAGATTTTGAAAAATTTACTGCCAGAACCGGGAATCGAACCTGTGAATGCAGTCATAGTTATTTTAAAAAATTAAATGAGGTTTTATTTCTGTTAAATGTCCTATCTTTAATATTTAAAGTACTTCCCCTCTATGTGGCATAGCCTGGGACACCCTGTATAT
The DNA here is from genome assembly GCA_947578815.1 of Epinotia ramella. NCBI lineage: Eukaryota > Metazoa > Arthropoda > Insecta > Lepidoptera > Tortricidae > Epinotia > Epinotia ramella. The sequence continues at coordinate 3,239,559 of OX388207.1, forward strand.
GTACAGTCAGCGTCATATAGTTAGTAGCAGCTAAGGTAGCAAATATTTCGGTACACGTCTTTATTACTGTAAGGATAAGGGTGTGTAACGAAATATTTGGCTACTCTGGCTGCTACTAAGTATATGACGCTGACTGTACAATAAATACATTAGCTTACTCGGCTTGACAATCAGCAGAAGATGGGCCTAACAAGTTCACCATAGTCTTCACTTTCAATCTGCAGAAATAGAATTCTTATATTTTTGGTCTTCTATACAAATATTATAAAGAGGTAATGTTTGTAAGTTTGTGAGTTTGGCAATATTTAGAATCTACTTTCAAAGTAAACGCGGGCAACACCGCGGGAATAGTATAATTATAAAAAAAAAACATGAAAAAATGTCATGTTGACCTATACAGGGTGGAAATAGATTTTGGGTCAGTGAGCGCAGCTACCAGAACCAGATCCCGTGTTGCTAGGCGAAAATGATCTTAGGAGACCTTCCTTCGATTTCAAATTAATGAAGATTGGCGTTTACAAATGTTGGAAAAAACATACAGGTTGCGATAAAATGGTCATTTTGGCAAACTTTTTTTTTGATGCCAATCGATCCCATTCCAGTCCAGGATCAAAAGCTTGTATGGGACCAAAAAGAAATTTCCGCCTAGAAAAGCCATAAATCGTGAAAAACTTTCCCCATACAATTTGTATGAAAATGAAAAAAGTTTTTTTTTTACATGTATTTTTTTAATATAAGGTCCTAAGACCATTTTCACGTAGCAACACGGGATCTGGTAGCTGCCCTCACTGACCCAAAATCTATTTCCACCCTGTATACTTTCGTAATTATTATTTTTCAGTGGAAACTAGTGAGTGTCGTGTCAAGGGTTTTTTTTTAATATTTCGTAATGCTAATCACATAATTATTACAGTATAAAATATGTTTAGTAGTTCTCGTACTGTTTTTCTCTATACTGTGTAACTGTGGAAGTGTACGCGGTGTAATCTGCGCGCGTGTGTGTGTGGTTGATGTATTTAATACGGGAATTCGTTTTTTTTATGTACTAACCTTTTCTCCTTATTCAGTTTCCGAAGCCCCAGTGACGATATCGTCGCCGTAGAGCGAAAAGTCACCAAATCACAAAATGGCCAAAATTGACTTATATATGTCAACAAAATCGCATTTTTTTTCTCCAAATTTCAGTCTTATTGCGGTAGCAATAGCGATCATAGTTTCCATTTTACAAACTAAAAACTCACTTCGGATTCAATATTTTAGTCGAAAAATACTTAATTCCGTTATACATTTTTAAACTTCTTGTAAATTATTTATGAGCGTACCTAAGTCATTTTAGTTATTTTTACCCTAAGTATTACTAAACTATTTACCGACGAAGAACCTCATTCAAAAAGTCACTTAATTTACTTAGTTACTTTTTGAATACCTGGTATGTCAAAAGTGTGAACGCGAAAATTAACTAACTCTATTTAGTTATTTTTTATTCATAGTTGTAAGGCAATGCACATCATTTAACCAAAGCGATAATTAATTAAACAGTTTTAATGAGTTTTACCCTACAAAAAAAATATTCAATACAATAACTAATCATATTTAATTAATTTTACAATAAAGACTGTACTGTACGCCGACGTGATTTGATTAAAATTCGCTCGCAAGTTAGGGACTTTTCGCCCAGGGCCGCAGCCCCCCCGCACCGATACCGACCGCTGCGACTCCCCCCGCCGCGTCGACCTGACAGTCGTTGCGCATGAGCCGACAGTGATACGTGCAGGCCTTTAAAACGTTATAAAATGAACTGGAATTATAACGGTATATTCCGTTAGTGTTCGAAAATTACGTTATAACAAAACCAATATTCTCCATAACGATATAAATACCGTAACAGAATGAATAACAGAACGATATATAATAACGTTATAATATCGTTTTAAAATGCGAGCCGCGCGCTACGGCTGCGCCGTTGCCGCTCTGTGCCAATGCCAACATGCCACCACGTGGGCCGTAGCGCGACGTGCGACGTTGCCGTTTTATACGTTGTTCTAGCTTCTAAATCTTATTAATGCTTGTTTACCTCGATCATTAGCAAATTGGTTGTGAATTGTGAATATTTGGTTGGTTGCGACGATAAATGGCGGAATAAAAATGGGACGCAGGAAACGCAACGCTGTCCACAGATTCGTGGACTTGCTCATAAATAAAAAGAAAGAGTGCCAATCTTAATAGCCCCTAGGTATACACTATTACAATATGTAAGAGGGTCAATATTTTTCTATGTTAATTGTTTGTCTCGGCACTAAATCGCAGACTCCCAGTATTAGGACCTATTCCAAACAAGCCCTACGACCGACGGTGTTGCCGTGAGCAAAAAATTATGCATAGGTATGTTGGTATGTGCTTTTGTTCATTAATCGTAATAAAATTAAAATATACTTTTAGTTTCCGACATTTTATTTTATTTTTGATTTAGAGCCATTCCGAAAACGACAAGTCAAATAAAATCTGATTATGAAACCAAAGAATGTGTGAATTTTCGATTTCGGTTCTTCGCCATAATCTGTCTAGATAGGCTCACGATAGATAGGGGAGACCAAGGACGATTGGTACACATACATATATATCGATCCTCCTTTTCTTACGATTCATCCTCCTTTTCTAATTAATCCTTAGTCACTAAATATTTATGTAAATAACTAGCTGTTGCCAGCGACTTCGTTCGCGTGGAACTTGTTATGGTCTTAGAAAAAATATTGCTATTAAATTATGTTCGGTGCAAGCTATTTATCGCTGTCCCAAACACACTTCTACCATCTTAAAGATATACAAAAACTATCCTATATCCTTCCAAGGGTCTCAAACTATCTGTACGGGAAATTTTATCTAAATCCGTTCAGGGATTAGACCTACGTAAAACGTAACAGTGCGATGAGTTCGTTAGTTTAAATTGATAAATCTAAATTGAAACCTTCGTTTTTACAAACATAAATATCTTAAGAATCATCAACAGACGTTTTCATACAGTATTAAAGAAAAATATATTTTTATATGTCTACTAAGCTACATTACTGTTATAATAATAAGTACCCAATGTTGATTAAATCCGATCGATTCTGGGAGCATCGCAGTTCTAACCTAACCTATCTGGGGGCACGGGAGTGCCCCCGCGAAGACGAGCCAAGCGAAGCGCAAGGGCACTACCTACCTTTTCTCGAAGCGCTTCGTCGTATTTTTGAACCTTCGTAACTTGGGTTCGGACCACGGGTACCATTTAAACAAAATTTTCGGGATATGATGTCAGTGGTTGACTTATTAAAACTAGAAAAGTTTCAATTGCATAGCTCTTATACTTTAGATTTTATTGATACCTAAAATACCCCGATTTCGTCACTGACTCACTGATGATCATCAATATTCTTAAGGTTCTTCCTGAAGTCCTAGAAAGCTGAAATTTGGTATGTAAGCTAGTAATAGTATACAAACAACGAAAAAATCTTAAAACTTGAAACTTTTACCCCCCCAACCCCTTAAACTAGGGGGTGAAAGTTTGTATGAGACTTCCGCAAATTTTGATGCTAGAAGGTCCTTGTTATCCTTGTTATAAATAATAAGATATGTATTTCAGGATTTTTAGTAAATCACCCCCCACTCTTTAAATGAGGGGATGGAAGTTTGTATGGGTTTTCCCATTCACTTCTTTAGAAATTACCTTACAAAAAGGAATGAGATCCCACCAAAAACATTACATGTAAAGTGATGCTAAGACTCCATAGCTCATAAAGCTTTCAGCGTGAAAAAGATATCAGATCGCAATTAGCGCCAAGCTTCCACGCTCTACAAATTCTATATCTTGGCTAAAAAGTATAGACCCGTCACTTATTAATATCATCATAAATTCATTCGGCGTGAAAGTCTATGCGGCGACCGGGATGTGCCCAACAAAGCTATACTTTTTAGCCAAGATATAGAATTTGTAGAGCGTGGAAGCTTGGCGCTAATTGCGATCTGATATCTTTTTCACGCTGAAAGCTTTATGAGCTGTGGAGTCTTGGCATCACTTTACATGTAATGTTTTTGGTGGGATCCTACATTTCTGGTAACTGTTCAAATCTGTAAGTCTTACTTTAAAAAAGGTCTTGCTCTCTATACAACCTTCAAACCTCTTAACTCTCTTAGGAGATGAATAAAAAAAACGCTGAAATCGTTTTCTAATCATTAAACAAACGGTCCATAACCTAAGTAATAAATCTATTATTTTAAAAATATCTTGCTCTTCGTATAAACTTTGAACCCCCTAGAAACCCTCTTAAGGGATGAATTTCAAAAACATTGAAATGTATTTTTTAGTTTTAAACAAACCGTCTAAAATCGTAGTTACACTAATGTTTTACTTTAAAATTGTCTTGACCCTATACGGCCTTCGAATCCCCTTTAAATTAAACACTCTTAGGTGATGAATAAAAAAATCTACTAATCTGCTCTCTCTATTTTAAGACCAAAATTAAAAAATCTTACTTAAAAAATGACTTTTCCCTCCATATAAACTTTGAAGCCCCATTAACGCCTATAAGGGATGAATTAAAAAAAAACTCTGAAATCACTTTTGTTGTCTTTTAACATACAGACTAAGACTGACATTAGAAATATCTTACTATATTTTCTTGCTCTCCATATAAACCTTGAATACCGTTTTAACACTTTTAACCCCCTTAGGGGTGGTATTTTTCCAAGACGATGAAAGGATTTTTTTTTTCTAATAAGTAATCGTACCAGAAAGTTGCCCATCTCTAGCTCAAAAAAAATGTTTCTCATCCTAATCTTGCATAAGTACCTTTTTAACCCCCTTAGGGATGGAATTTTCTAACACGTTAAAAGTACTAACTGTTTTTCTATTCTAATAAGTAATCTTTCTACAACGTTTCAAATCTCAAGCTCAAAAAAAGTGTTTCTCATACAAACCTTTCATCCCTATTTAACCCCCTTAGGGGTGGAATTTTCTAAAACGCTGACAGTCCTTTTTTGTATTGTATTTAGTAATCTTTCTACAAAGTTTGAAGTTTCTAGCTCAAAAAATAAAGTTCCCTCCATACAAACTTTGCACCTCTATTTAACCGCCTTAGGGATGAAATTTTCTAAAACACAGAAAGTACTTTTTTCTATTCTAATAAGTAATCTTTCTACAAAGTTTCAAGTCTCTAGTTCAAAAAATAATGTTTCCTCCATACAAACATTGCACCCCTGTCCCCTACTTAACCCCCTTAGGAGTGGAATTTTCTAAAACGCTGCAAGAACTTTTTATGCATCTTAATAAGTAATCTTCCTACAAAGTTTCAAGTCAATAGTAAAAAAAAAAAGTTTCCCTCATACAAACTTTGCACCCCTATTTAACCCCCTTAGGGATGGGATTTCCAAAAATTCCATCTTGTCCCTTCTTTTTAGTCCCAGTAGTTTCGGCTGTGCGTTGATGAATTAGTCAGAAACATTTGATGCCGGCATTTAAATTATAAATAATTGACCATGTTATAACAATGCCAAGTCGAGCGCGAAGCAAACACTGCCGTACCATCCTTTACTGGAACCATTTCGCCACATTTTCAGGCCCCTATTTGAGAACCTTTGGATAAGACCAGAATGCAGAAATTTTCGTCATCCAGTAAGCTATAATCACATACTTAAAATACAATATTTCAAGTCTGTAGGTCATTTAGTTCCGAAGTTAAGCGAAAGCAAAGTTTCGCATTTATGACACTCACTCACTCATGATCATCAAAATAGAACTACGAGTAGTACTTCCCATAAACTCAGAGAGCTGAAATTTGGTACAGTTAGGGTTTAATGGCCACATAAAGGGAAAATTATAAAAAATTGCTATTTCAACCCAGTTTTCTAGATACACCAACTGTATACATTACTTTGTAATCCTATACAAATATATAGGATTACAAAGTTACATTTGCAGTGAATGGGAAAATTCAAAAGCAAGAATGGGCCTGCATTCATAGTTTGTATGTATGGATAACACATTGCCCTAGAAAAAGAAGTGAGATTCCATAAAAAAACACTCCATGTAAAAAAGAGGCCAAGTCTCGAAACTCTTCCACCGTAAAAAATTGTGAGATATTTCATAGAGCCAAGTTTCAAGCATTCTTATTAATCTTTATTTGCTTGCTAAATAAATTTTTGTGACTTGGCAATCACACAATACTACATAATTTTAGGTAAGTATGCAAAAATCTATAAATACAGTTAAGTTGTGTGTGTGTGATTGCCACGTTGCAGAATTTTATTTAGCAAGCAAAAACATTCCATGTAAAAAAGAGGCCAAGTCTCGAAACTCTTCCACCGTAAAAAGTTGTGAGATATTTCGTAGAGCCAAGTCTTAGGCATTCTTTAATCTTTATTTGCTTGCTAAATAAAATTCTGTAACTTGGCAATCACACCACTTTCCTGCATTAATGGATTTCTGCATACCTAAAGCTATGTAGTATTGTGTGATTGCCAAGTCACAAAATTTTATTTAGCAAGCAAATAAAGATAAAAGAATGCCTGAGACTTGGCTCTACGAAATATCTCACAACTTTTTACGGTGGAAGAGTTTCGAGACTTGACCTCTTTTTTACATGGCATGTTTTTTATGGGATGATGCATTTCCGATTAATGAGGCACAGAGTAGCTAAAGACAATCTGATTTGAAAATTATTAGTCAGGATATTCGTATCAGGCTACAACCTGCGCCGACAAGCCGAGCAAATCGAAAAATTCTCTATTTTACTATGACGTCGTGCACTCTAACAAACAACCTACGTTACGTAATCACATCGCTTACATTGCACGAGTAGGCTATACTGAATGCGAGAAAGGGGTAGCCTATAACGTTATTACATTATTATATCGGTTAAAAAAGTATCGGTTTTATATTAATGGTTTAGATTTATAACGTTATAATGGATATCGCTATACAGCGCGTCAAATATCGTTTTCGAGTATAGCGGTTTTAGGAATAATAACGTTATAAATGATAGCGCTATACGAAAATAGCGCTATTTAAAGGCCTGGATACGTGTTAGATATGAGCGCCGCGCTACTGTACACACTCAGTAGCGACCCTCTGGTGTTTAAAGATAAGGTCGGCATCTATTTTAAATGAATAACCGTTTAATTGTCAAATGCGAAGTTTTTAGTTGCGCAAATCGAAATGACCATGGATTTCCATCATTGGATCCAGAATCATTTGATTCAAGCTATGAAAATGGCTCAGCGCTGACGCTTGTTCGTGTGATGTATTGGCTTTGCTGACTGTCGGCGTTCTACGTTCAATGTTCCCCGCTCGCGCCCACTGCCACATACGTTTTGCGATTCGGAGGGCTATATCGGTTACCTTGCTTCTGCTGCAGAGAAACTCCCAGCATAGCCCTCTCCGTTGCCCTTTGGGTGATTCTGAGCCTTCTTATGAGGCCCACAGTAAGCGTAAGCAAGCAAGTAAGTAATATTGGCCGAAAATATGTGCCGTAGCTTCCCGAACGCTGCCCAACCGAGTCTGATTCGACGGTTGACCTCTTTATCGAAGTTGGAGAGGAGTCTGGGAGTTGGTAATACATGTACATTTGACCTGTTCCATGATTATCCATGTTCATCCTTAGACAAACTCGCTTGGTGGCCTTACTGAGGTCATCAAGCATCGTACTTAAGTAAACCATGGTATTAGACAAGCCTACTTTATCTTCAGCAAACCGAAGGTGAGTGATGCACTCGCCGTTGATGTTGATGCCTAGCCTTCTCCAATCCAAGGTCTTGAAAACATCTTCCAGTGCAGTGGTGAACAGTTTTGGAGAAACAACATCTCCTTGCCTGACCCCCGCTGCAGCGGAATAGGTTTTGAGTTCCGGACTGACATTGTAGCGTTCTCATCTCTTCAGTACTTCGATATAGCGGCGGTCTACTTGACACCACTTGAGAGACTAGTACAGCCCAGATTTCGATCGAATCGAAAGAACACTAAGCAGATGGGCAGGTTATACTCCTTAGTCTTCTGTTCTGAAGGACGCTACTTGAGGTAGCGATAAATCAAACTATAAACACACGTTACAAACACACGTTATTTACTAACACAAATTAACCACTATAAAATATACAATACATTCCGGCAAAATACTTGATAACCACCAGCTGTCATCTCCATCTAGCCAGTGCGATCAGCGGCTAAAATCTATAGACAAACCGCTCAAACCAACCGCTGTCGCCACATCAGGCTCCCCCGAGACCTTTAGTGATGGTATCGTTCGGGAAACCACACCCGACGACCAGAACGGGTCATTCTAGGCTCAGCAAAGACAGGAGGGAGTGGAACTATTTTCGGAGTTGCTGAAGCAACAGGGACGGGCGGCATAGGAGTACGACTACTGTCTGGTTCATCCGAGAAAATATAAGTTGGCTTTAACCTATAGATAAATACAGAAACTGAATTCCCGGATATTTTAAAATATTTATCATTCCTTTCTAAAACTCGGTACGGACCCATATAAGGTGGCTGAAGAGACTTGCGTACAAGATCTTGCCTCACATATACGTGTGAAGCTATGGCCAAGTCTTTGAAGACAAACGTTTTGTGGGTGCCGTGACGTATCACTGTTGCAGGATGCTTCTTGAGGTAGCGCTAAATTAAACTAGTATAAACTTTCACGTTATAAACACACGTTATTTATTAACACAAATAAAACCACCTTAAAATATACAATAAATTCCGGCAAAATACTTCACAACCACCAGCTGTCATCTCTATCGGTAGCCAGTGCGATCAGCGGCTAAAATCTATAGAGATTTCAAACCACTGTCGCCACAAACCTGACGGACCGTATGGATGTGCTTTACGGTACTAAAGCCTCTTCGGAAACCGGCTTGTTCGGGAGGCTTGCGTACGAGACGATGTGTAATGGCTCTCGAAGACACCTTATCGACATGGCTCAGAAGTGAGATGGGTCGGTAGTTCTTCAACAGGGTGTTGTCACCTTTTGTGTAGAACACCAGCACGACCCCTCTATTCCATGCCTTTGGCGTTCTTCCTTCCAGTAAGGCGGAATCGAACAAGGGCAGTAAGCACCAGTTTTCCAGTAAAGTAAACAGACGAAGAGGTCGAAGAGTGACTGTGATGCGTAGAGAACGCTATTTTACTAAGACCATGTTAATTTTTACGGATTTTCTGATGATAATTTTAATTTGTTTTGAAACTCTGAAGTTTTTTGTTTTGAAGTTCCTTTTAATTTGATTTGTTGTTCATTTTATTTTAATAGTGTTCGCAGAATTTTAAATGACGTGATTTAATTTGATCCTTAAATATTAAGCCGAATCCAAAAAAATATTATAGTACGTAGTTTTTAACTAACACGTATTTTCACTTTATCAAAGTAGTCATAATTCAACTAACTTTACTTAGTTAAATCTAGACACACTAACATGTGGGCAAATAATCATTAACTTCGTTCAAAAAATCACCAAGTCATAATTAAGGTGTAATATTTAAGGGCAAAAATTAATTATCGCCTATAGCTCCTAAATCGTTAGTGTGAATAATATAGATCCATTTTGAGCCCAAAGAATAGCAGTTTCCAATTAATAAACACACATAAAACCACAATTTCATCTTAAGATAATTTCAGTATAATTTTTTTTAATTATTATTTTCTTTAAACCCTCATAACTCAAAAGGACCAATGAACGATTTGGTGACTTTTCGCTCTACGGCGACGATATCTTCTTTTTAATTTTTTTGTTACCCATTTTTAACAAATGCTGTGCTGCGAAAATGCGCGTACGTCCGACCTCCAATGCGTTCCGCTCGGGATTGCCGCGGTGCAGCGGGAACGGAGTGGGAGTGAATTGTGCCATAATTTCGTTGATTTTGGGTGAAAAAAGACATGTCTTAATAAATTAAAAATATTATGACCGACATCACTCACATCATCATAGACGCTTATTTTGGTGTAATTTTCTATTCATCAAGTTACGTAAGATTGGAATAATGTCAGTTTTAAGATGAGAATAGAGGTATGTTAGGCATTTTTTTCTATCGATCAAAGTTTATCCAATTATGTAACGGACATCCGACGGAACTAGATAAAGGTCTGAAATATAATATTACAGTTTTTTTTAATTTTTAATATGTAGTATTTCAAAATAAAACCGTTTACAAAATCACATATCCTAGAAGAACCCCGAAGCAACTCGCCTTAAACAATCCAGGAGACCAAGCGGTGTTTTACAATTCACTTGTTACTTAACTCGTTAATTTCGTTGAATACTTAATCAAAACAGTTTAAAATATAACGGTATTTAATAAAATAATTGGACTTATAGCATAAGAAAGGATAGCATTTTATATAGAAAACCCGAAATTACAGAAAATCAGACATATTCAAATATAATGAACAGGTTAGTCATGTTTTTAAGATCGAAAATCGCTCGACAGGTTTCAAACCGGTTTGCGGTTCTTAGTCATGAGCATAAAAAGATGCCATTATAATATATGAACAGAACACCTTCATTGTGGAAAAATTCGTGACGCTAATAGCCTATTTGGGAAAAACTGTTTGTCGGCATAAACGGTGTCTCCTCATTATTTTTATTTTTTAAATGTACGGGAGCCCTTTACGATTGACCAGTGGAAAGACGACATTTGGTTTACTCAATCAGTAAGCTGCGGCTGTCCCTAGTAAGAGGCATTAACCATATTATGTGACTCATTGAGCTTGAATGGGTAATAAGTGATCAATGTCTTTAATCAACCCTGATCTAAACGTAACATTAGGTTCGGTTAACTCAGTCCGAAGACTTATATCGATAGGCACCGCTCTTCTAAAGAGCTATTCATCTAAACAGTAGACCAGGCAAATTGAGTTGATTTGGCACGATGCTAAGACAAATAGTCGATGCGAAGGCAATCCTACGCAAATTCGCTTAAGCCAAAACTAAGTGGGCCACTGTTATGATAATAAATACGATATAGCTTGAATTTAATTATTATTACTTACTCAGTAAGAGTGAGATTATCACAAGTATTAGAAATTCGAATAACTTTTTTACTTAAACTTTGGCAGTGGCGTTGGGGATTTATTTTTTAATATTTGCGTTTACTCTAAGAAGTTATATGTATATGTAGACTACGAAATGTTATTTACCTGTTGCTCAGTCGACTAACAAATGTTGAGCAGAAAATCGACCCCCCACCTCGTGTGTGGGGTTAGAATTTAGAATAGCACCGCCCCCTATCTTCCCGTGGCTTTCGTAAGAGTCGTACTAAGGGAACATATTATGTGTTGTGTGGCGAGCAACCTATCACAGCGATATCACATTTTGTCGATCTTATATACCCATATTTATGCTAAAAGTGGCACTGGAACATAAGTTTGGTGTGCTCTGCCTGCCCTTTTGGGAATGAAGTCTAAAAAAATATGTAAGTTCCTAAATGTAATATATTTAAGAATCTGACTGCGAGTTTAGGTAAGTAACATTTATTTATCCGAATAAGCGACCTATAATTATCACAGCTCAATTCCAACGTCAGGCATGCTAATATTTACAGACCCGAAGATTGTTATAAGTGCTAAGGGACTTTAGATCTAAGGTTTGAACTATTGGGTGCCACCTGAACACGCGGCGTCCCCCCATCTGCTCGAGGTCACGTCAATGCTGCGATCGCTGCAGGAGACCATCACGAGGGCTGAATTCTGGCTGAAGGGTGTTGTGTTTCGGCGGTTCCAGGGCAACCTACCGAACCCTGCATCGGAGCTGACGCCGCAGCGGAGCGATTCTGTTATGTAGCTTATTATATGTAGTATTTTCTAGATTAGTTTTTATATTTGTATGTATGTTAGTCTTTAAGGCATTTGTTATATGGGCCATCGATGCCTGTTATATTATTAATAATAATTCTTATCGCTGGACGCAGAGCATTTTTCCTTTCTCAGACAAGATACGTTTTACTTAATCACAACCAAACCGAATTATCCTGCCACTAAATATAGCAGCTTGCAATCGTTGTGGCCAAAGCCAGCTCTAGGCATTAAATTTAATGTTTGATTAAGTGCCGCTGGCCGCAAATTGCCGCCACGCTGTTAGAGAGCCTAGTTTATTTATTTAGGAGGGAATTTTAGGCTAACTTTGAATGGATATTGAAGTAAAAGTTGTTAATCAATGGATTTACGATTCGTGAACATTGTAAGCCCATGTTTGTTTATTATTTTACCGGAAAGTATGACATGTTTTCAAACGATTACCAATGTTTAATTACTTAGATAGAGTCGGTGCGGCATCAGTAAGCGGTGGCAACAGTGTCAAGTCAGTACAGATTTTTACTGCGCGGCTACATTTAAATAAAGAGCTCATATAAATGTAGTAGACTGGCGCGGAATACGCGAGCAAAGCAGTAGGGTAAATTAATTATAGGACGCGCCATATAAGTTTCTGTCTGATTTTAGCTACTAGTAACGTCACAATTCTCTGCTGCTGCGGACTGCATGCACAAAAGAAGTACCTACCTAGGGCGGCACATCGTGCACCTAGAAGTTTTAACATATCACCACTCAAATAATCTGGAATATCCTGGAAGCAACGGGCCTTAACGGTGAACTCTAACAAAGGGCTGCCACACTAGATCACTTGCTATTCGAAGCGGCATACAAAAGCCTACAGTCAAAAAAATAACGGCGCCAAGGGGTCAGAGGGGTGCGAAGGGTGAACTGGAGGAGACTTGAGGCTAACATCAGAAACGCAAAGCTATCTGGCATGTATTGTACCTACTACTACATCGCTCCCGCAGAAGAATTCATAATTCATAATTCATTTATTGCATAGTTTCCATGTGGTACAAATAGGTGTTACATTAGGGTAGGTTCACACATGAACCCTGTTAGGGCACAGCAAGTATTTCTTAAAATTAAAGCTACTTCTAGGCGAATTAAAGCTACTACTACACACACATGCATTAAATTAAATTAACCGCATTCTGGCACTTATGTTATATTGTTATATATTATGGCACTTATCTTATATGTGTTAAGTAGCCTTATTCACTTGAAATTGTAAAAAATGTTAATACACCCCCTAAGTAAACAAAATTTGCAGGTAATCTGGACTAAGCCCAATTAATCAACGTACCATTTACAGCGCGGTTCGCAAATATTCTAAGCAGTGAGCGAGCAGCGCTGCATTACTTTTTGATTGAGTGCCTCAAGCTAGGAGCTGAGTAACGGCAGGTTGGATACTCCGAGATAAATTTGGTTAACATTTTGCATAAAATTATGACACCAATGTTTTAGAGCGATCGCTTCCACGCGTGCGGAGATGACGTCTCAGAACGAGTGCGCGCAACTTTTGATGTCGTATCGGCATGAAAAATATCGAGTCAGATTGTCTTCTTAAACTAGAAGAGGGCGAGCTGACGAACGGTAGTTGTTTATTACGCCAACGTGCCGCGCCGCATCGTGGTCGGCGCCGCCGTCGACGCGGCCCCCCGGCAGCCTCCTGTAATGTGACGTCACACACTGTTTGCGTTTTCTCTCTCTAACAAGTAATATTCTCTCTACTCTATCACACTCACCACTGCACCATGCCTTGATTCTTCTCAATGATATACTGGACAGCGACAGCAAACTGGATATGTCCCACAGCACGGAATCTCAATTTCTCTCGACTAGCAGCCGATATTTGGAGTCTATTACGGCTTCAAGTTCCATACTTTATTGATATCTACTGTATTGTATAGACCTAAGCACCTTATTGTATAATATCCTCCTGTATAATTAACATGCATAGCTTGTCTGTTAGTGTTACTTAAGGGTTTATAAATAAATAAATAAATATTAAAACGGTTGTAGCTTCGTAATTCTTTGAGATATCTGAATGGGATTTTCGTCACTGGGCATATTTTTTTGCCTTCTTTCTTTTGAAGTAATACAAATTTTCGAGTCCACACCCCTATTGAGCTGCTCCATGAGCGAGATGGCATTCGGCATTGTCGAACCACTCTAAACTACTACCTGAAATGAATGCTACAATATGCCGAATATCATATATGTACTAAAAATTGTTTGAGTTGACCGAGTTCCGAAATATGTATCCGTTGAAAAAGCGACTCTACCATCCACGCTATTGCATTCCAATTCCAAGGACAGTTTTATAAAATGACAATCATATTCAAAATTATCTATTTTCAATGTTCACGGATAACTGACGCACTTCAATAATTTAATTGTCACCAATTTAGGTACACGCAAGTAAAACTAATTTGCATTTGTAATTTTTGATTTCGTATCTTATTCATTATGCATTATGCTTCATTATTGAAAAGCAGGTGTATCGGTGTTTTAGCTATATGGGCCTCTGATTAATAAACTTTGCAACATGGATATATTGTTTATTTAGAGGTACTTTCGGATTTGGGTTGTAAAAGATCCTTGAGACTTACTTATTAATTATTAAAATTATGATTGCAATCAGTCAGTTTATTTTTTTGATATATTATTTATAGTAACGGTGTCGAAAGAAAATTCTGAAATAAACATTAAAAAGTTACCTTATGATACTTATCATTCAATGAAAACCATGTAAATAACTAGAAAATTTCCCTGCGTTAAGATCAATAGGTTCTTGGTTTTATTAACGAATATTTATAACCCGGCATAAAAGTTTGAATGTGGATGTACGTCCCTAAACTTTGGAATCAATAATCGTGACTAAATGGTGTAGTTTTATCCCTCTAAATAAGCACACTTAAATAAAAGATATTTGACATCATTCTAAGGCACTAGGTTAATTGAAAACAAATGTGAAGCTGTTAAAAAGGAAGCAAGGGATTGCCATGAATGGAATTCATATTTTTTAAATATTTTATCGCCTTTGTGGTGTACAAGAATAGAGACCATTTGACAGGGTCCCTAGAAACCGCTACAATGTATCTCCAATAACCCACTCCGCTGCAATCGCTCCTTCCCATCTAATAATCATTTCTTTTACGCCATCTAGTTTGAGACGTAAGTAAAGGCCCCCATACACCCAAGCATGACTTTTAAATTGTTCTCACCCACGTCTTGGACGTCAGAAACTTCACATATAACACGAAAACTCATTGTTCGACAACAGTGCCGCCTAACAAAGGCTCGACTTGAGCTTCTATTCATATTCGAAATTTCTAGAAAATAGTTCAGAAAAACTTCCAATTTGCCGACCAATGTAGTTTGAGCTCCGTGCTCTTTGACTTCGCTCTGTTTGAGGACTAAGCATTGTTTGTACGGGAGGTCAGTATCATGCTGGATGCATTCCAGGCCGTCGCGTTCGTCCAATGTTGTCACCGCTCTATCGTCCGACTTTGACATTAAAATGTAAATTGAATCCCGTTTTAAAGTCGGCGTGCGTGGATCGGTGCGGGAATAAACTCTCAAACCCAATTTTAGGGTTTGGGTTTAAAAAACAACGGGACAGTTTAAGTGTCGGCGCTATTAAAACAATACTGTTTTTTGTTAGTCTTGTTTTTTTTCGATTGCCGTTACTTGTCACAGTGTATTGGAAACACAAATTGGCGATTTTCGGATTGTTTTGGGAATAAACTGCTCGTGTGAGAATTATTGAGTCTGATATTTTGCACTAGCTGCTTCTGCCCGCAAATCCTTCTGCGTGGAACTCGTTTATGACGTAGCTTCATACAAATTTTCACTCCCGGGTGATATCCGGGATAAATTATATTTACTTTGTCCTTCCCGGGATTTTAACTAGGTATGTTCGTACCAAATTTCATCTCAGGAGGATCAGCGATTTAAAGCGTGAATAGGTTACAGACAGACAGACAAATTGAATAGGAATACAAGTCTCAAAATGATTCTATTTAGGTACTGACGTAGGTTTGTATGCAGGTAGGATCATGCCATCTGATTTGTCTCTCCTACCCCATTCCAAGGTATAATGTAGTTGAATTAACTATTTTTGTTAAATGCGTGCATCTTCTCTAGAATAAATTGTATTTATATCCATCCAGATAAACAGGTTTTCATTAATTTTATACCTAATCTTTTTATTCTTAGAAAATACGAGTCACGGTTCAAATTATACTTACTGTATCATTTTCAAAATCAACTTACCTAAAATACTCGCACAGCCATAATTCACACATAAACTCCACCTGAAAAATACTGTTCTGCCGCGTAAACTACAGTAAAAACCATTGGTACAACACATAATTACGTATAAACATGTTGCATGGACACTGTATTAGGTACCCCGGGCGGCGAGATTGTCAATTAAATACCGCCTTATACGTATAATGGTAGGGTTCAAAATGGCATGAAATCCCCCAAGTTAGAAGGGTATTCGATGTTCAGCTCATATTTCTGGTTAATCCATATTTATTCGGGTGACCCTTCCACAGCTGCTAGCCTCTGATAAGGCTTATTACATTTTTTTTATAGTAATAGTGTTAATATTTTTGTAAGAAACTCCTTCGACGGGAGGTGTTAGGTTTACGAGTATTTAGTACATTTATTTTCACGGCTTCGTTATTGGGGTCGCTTTCTTGGGTAAAATCGTAACTCGGCTTATCGACTAGTCTTAGTATAAGTGACAAAGAGTCTTAACTTGATGTCACTGCGAGTGACTTCTAGCATTATTCATACAGGGGTTCTATTAGACTTAACGAATTGATGAATAACGTGACTCACACTCGTCGGTTTTGTTACGAAACGTATTACATAATTGACATTGATGTTCTGTTTTGCGACTGTTATCCGTAAAGACGAAAGAAACTGAGCCCTTTTGCATAATCAAAAAATAGGGGTGTATAGACTCCAAAATTATCATTACTCCAAAAGAAAGAAGGCAAAAAAATATGCCTAGTGACGAAAATCCCATTCAGATATGTCAAAGAATTACGAAGCTACAACCGTTTTAATATTGCTTGTTAGAGAGAGAAAACGCAAACGGTGTGTGACGTCACATTACAGGATGCTGCCGGGGGGCCGCGTCGAAGGCGGCGCCGACCACGATGTGGCGCGGCACGTTGCCGTCTTCTGTGACATCACATTCTTCAAGCGTCATCGTTTCATATGAAGTTGCGTTTTGCGAAAAAGGGACAGAACACCCCCTTCTTAAAACTTTGGACACTTTATAACTTCGATATTATTAAACCTTTTGCGTTGATTTTTTCTCCATTTGACTACATTTTTAATCCTTTTTCGAGAAAATATGACATTATTGATTATTTTATTTAGTGTCTAACCTACACCCCTATTCTTAATCAATTATTTTGTAGGCTGCGCGAGAGTCGTTTTTAATATAGTACGAAGACAGGTACGCAACACTCCAATTTAAAATTAGAACAGTTGTCTTGTGACTGCATATCTTTATTCTGCGATGTTGGAAGACCACTGTTGTTGACTTTTAAACTACGACTAAATTTTTCACGACATAATGTCAAACTTGCCAACCACAATGAATTGGTTGTAAAGAGCCCGAGAGCTTCCAATCCCAGACAGCAAAAATTAGATTTTATATTTTATTATAAGTTCAGTTGTCTGGACCTCAATTAACGGCTGTATTTATAAAAAAGATCCAACACGTATTTTAGCAAATCTGAATATTAGTAACAGCTTTGAACTAAGTAACTTACTAACTTCGTTCTATCTTTACGTCATAATTTGCGAATCCGCTTAAAAATATGTCCCTAATCATAATATTGTTCTGTGTTTTTTTTTTGGTGCAATAATTTATAGTGTACCTACAGTAGTAGTAATAGTAGTTATGAGGCTGGCAACTCCTTTTCGCGCCGAGGTATGTATAGTGCTTTTCTCAAACATGTAATGAAATAAATTAAAAAAACTTCAAGAAATCAAACTTTAATTTTCATGGCTGAACGCCGTGATCCTGTGCCACAAATTGTGGAATGGAAATTAAAAAAGACCATTTTGCAGGCCTAGGCCTTCAATTTCCTCTCGTCTCGCTTCGCCCGAAACGTGACACTTCGAGGCCCATTATGAAGAACACAACGTCAATATTTCATTGCATGTTTGAGAAAATATTATTATTATTCTTCTCTTTATTTATGTTTTTCTCAGAGTTGGTATCTCACCATGGTCGCCGCCGCTAGTCGCGTGGAGCGGCGGGCGCGGCTGAGACAGCGGTGCGCTATATGTGGAAGCGAGAGGCCCGAACATATATTTCCTATAGTGTGGAACAGACTGGCCAGAACCGGGAATAACGCTAGGAGGATGATGAGTGTGGAATAGACTGAAAGCCTTTTGATGACTAACTAAAAATAAAATCCCCAGTCTCACCACTTCTTATGTCGTTTAGCAGTTTATACTATCAGTCGACGCGACTGCCGTATTGTTCGGTAGACGGCAACTAGGCCGAGACGCGATATCGCTTCAATATTCAACACTTAACTATTCGTGACATCACGATTAGTTGCAACTCGCTGAAACAAGCGATCAGTTGTAGCTACAGCTTTGTTCTATATACGAGGAACAAACACACAGTTTGGTGAAACTAATAAAAAAAACCGAATGGCCAAAATAGAAAGCTGTAAAGGCAAATTGTGAGTCCAAAAGACATCAGATGATCACAATTTTTAGTCATTAAGAAAATACAGGGTGATAAATTTAACGGACGTTCA
This sequence comes from Epinotia ramella, assembly GCA_947578815.1. NCBI lineage: Eukaryota > Metazoa > Arthropoda > Insecta > Lepidoptera > Tortricidae > Epinotia > Epinotia ramella. Next base: position 3,258,208 of record OX388207.1, read on the forward strand.
ATTGAAAACACGGTATGGTTAAGGCGAGTTGCTTCGGGGTTCTTCTAGGATATGATTTATGAAGTTTTATATATTTTTTTATTATCTGTGGAAAAAATACACATTTAACAAAAAAATTTTTTTATGAAACACATTAAAAAAATACTATGATCATCATCATCAGCTTATATACGTCCCGCTGCTGGGAATAGGCCTCCTCTCATTATAATCCAATAAAACAATATTATTTTATTTAATCCAATCGTAGGCCAGCATCCCGCAAAACTAGGCTACATCGCGTCACCTCTCCATCCATTTCGACTTTTCAGTCGCCCGTTCATTCGACGTTTGACGTTGAAATTCGCCATTACCACGCTCGAATCTAGTTCGAGAGGCTTAAATGCGTCGATTTGCGATTTAGAGCGCAGACGAAGACTGGTGACGATTTGAGGTACGATGTATTGTTACATGTCGGACGGTTGAATCTGCAGCCGAATTTCAAGTTGCAGTTAGTTTCGATTCAGTTTTTATTCAAAACTTTTAAGCTACGTTACTATAATTCACATTAAAAACAAAGTTTTAACTGACTTCAATTCAGTACTCAACCAAACCATATTCTTATTTACGTACTACGTATATAATATAATGAATACCCCTGACTGTACATGAACATTTCCACATTCACTTTCCACTTTACCACATGAACTGTCCCCTCGATTTCTTCAGGATCTCATCATCAGATTGACCATAAAAACTCAACCAAAAAAAACCCATATCCGTTCGCTTCTTTGAGTAATTTCGAGTTATCGTGGAACATACGTAAAAAACTAAGATTCCGATGAATTGAGAACCTTCTCCTTAATTGAAGTCGGTTAAAATTACCTATATCTACGTATATCCAACCACCGAATGCGAAAACTTAATGAAACTTATTGAATGGAGTTACGGCTTATAAAATATGATGTGTGTAATTTCATGACATTACGGATAGGTGAAACTTATATTTTGTACAAAATTTGCATGAAAACTGTATATTAATTCGTTGCTCTTGATTGGCGAATATTCGGTGTAACTTTGAGTAATGATTCATTTAATGATTTATTTTTACTGATAATTTGATTGAAAGAAAGTGAATAATACAATGCACATTTAGTGCAAATTGAAACAAAAAGCATCATTCTTGTATTTGTTTATTGCGTAAGTACCTATACTCGTATGTATTGTTGGTATAGACCGCATAAAGATGTTTTCCCTTACTGCTTAAAACCATTTTCTTAAAATGACTCTTGGCTTTTCTCATCCAACTATGTCTGGCTTCGGACGAAAATATAGTTCCTTCTTTTACACTTAAATGGGTCGTCGCAGACTACCCACCATTTAAGATATTTGCTGGGAACGTTTTCTGAGGTAATCTCTTTAGGAATATAAACTAATTAGGTTGTCGTCCTGAAATGCTGAATACAATACCTAGGCTGGGTATCTTTGCCGAGATAAGAATTAAGATAAAGAGTAAAAATGTAAGGTTTGATTTTTGAAGAAATTATTTAATTACACTCAGTGGCAATGAAAACGGGTCACTTCCCATGGATTACTTTACAAAGTGACCCGTTTTCATTGCCTCTGAGTGTAATTCCCAATGTGAACTATGAAGGTACGCTACCTCAGAGGCAATGAAAACGGGTCACTTTGTAAAGTAATCCATGGGAAGTGACCCGTTTTCATTGCCTGTGAGTGTATTTAGTATTTAGTTATTAAACACCATATTAATAGCTTCGTGTGAAGTGGCACTGAACATAAAATTTCATTGTAATTTATTTTTTCGTTATTCCCGGAAATGCCCCTAAGGGAGCCCGGGGTCCGCTTTGACACCTAATCCCAAGATTTGGCATAGGCACTAGTTTTACGAAAGCGACTGCCATCTCACCTTTCAACCCAGAGGGAAAACTAGACCTTATTGGGATTAGACCGGTTTCCTCAAGATGTTTTCCTTTACCGAAAAGGTAACTGTAAATATTCCGTACATAAGTTCCGTAAAACTCATTGGTACGAGCCGGGAATCGAACCCACGACCGCCGCTTGATAGCCGCATGCCTGAACCACTAGGCTACCGTAGCTCTCTGTAGTTATTAACAAAAAAAAATATTTAAATGTTTTTGTTTCGTGTTATTTTTAACGAGGAAGTTACCCCAATCATATTTTTAAGAGAGAAAGAGATACGCGACTTCAGTCACTGTCCTCGTAGCTCAGTGGTTAAAGCACTCTACCGGCATAGAGGGATCGCAGGTTCTGGTCCTGTCGGTGGCTACAGACGAAGATGGTTTATTTTTTCATTATATTATTTCTCTCTGTATCATATCGTATAAAACTTCATGTGCTCTGCCTGTCCTTTATCGATAAAACGGGCTGGCGGCATGTACATGTCGGCGGCAGATCGTTAAATACGCCAGATCACGAAATTCCTAGGCATATCGTGAAACGGCGCCATTTCATGATATGCCTAAAAGTCGGCTAGGCTTATCACGATGTGCCTGATAAACAATACGGCAGATCGATTAGAGCAACGCATTCGTCGATATTCCTAGCTCTATACCGGGCACATCGTAAAATAGTTTCTTTCTTGGCCACTGGTGGCGCTGCACATGCGATGGCGGCCGTTTTTGTTGGGGGCTAATAATCAGGGCGGACAAAAATGGTTTGTCATAAGCGAACTCTGTCTTAGGTCGGTTAGGTTGGGTTCACTTGTGTCCCTCAGACCAGAAATAGACACCCCGCGCAGCGGGGTGGCGTCGACTCGCTGGAGATTATCAGTCCGCACTTCTTATTTTTTTTAATTTACCTAATTCAATTTTGGACACCCTACTTACGTATAACGGTGAGTATTGAACGATATGCCGGCGTTTCATGATATGCCTAGGAATTTCATGATCAGCCTAAACGTCACTGGCTTGGCCAAATCATGAAATGCCGGCGTTTCATGACATTCCTAGGAAGTTCATGATCTGCCTAAACGTCACTAGGCAAATCGTTAAATGGTGATATTTGAATGATATGGCGGATGTCCTTTAGCCAAATCATGAAATGGCGGCGTTTCACGATATGCCTAGGAATTTCGTGATCTGCCGGATTTTACGATCGGCCGCCGACATACATACAAAACCTAAACATACCATTCCACTTCGTTCGAAACAGAGACGAGTATGTCCAAATTTATTCCAGCTTGTTACCTTCAATTTACTCGACAGGGGTCAATCAAGGCGTTCTAACAAAGGATACACGACACACCAAACACCGGCTACTCAAGCTCCATGCATGCTTGAGTTACTCCTGGCGAATCGTGTACCAGATGCAAGTACCCAAGACTGCTTGCATTGTTAGTAGGTAGCGTAATTGCAGCCAAGATTGGGTTACAGATAGTGACATTTGAAGGGATTATTCTAAATGCGTTTTTCCCAGTGAACGAAAAACTATAGAAGTCTAAGTTGCGCCGCAAAATGGCCGTACAGAAGGGGTGCCATTGCCATTATGGGGGTTGGGGGGGGGGGTTAAAACGATGCCAGGCAGCCGTTTAGTCCAAACATGCGCATAACGGGTTTTAGGTACGTGTTTAGAGAGAAAGTAAGGAGCTCGCATTCCATGGTGTTTTCGGTCGCTCGTTTTTCCTATTTGCAATTTTCCACAATCGCAATTTTTTCATATGGTCGACGTCGAGTCGTCCGACCAAGGTATCGCTGGATAGACGAAATCAAGAAAGACTTGTGCCATCTTCAAACCGCCGATCATGATTGGCAAGCTACCGAGGACAGAGGACAGTGCCGTGTCTTAGTGTTGGAGGCCAAGATCCACTTCGGCCCGCTGAGCCAGCGTAGTAAGTAGGGGAAGATGGGGTGGCTTTGTACACTTTTTACTAATAGCCTTGTGAAGTTGAAGCGCTCATAGCCCAGCGGCGCCTGCGAGTCGGAAACGATAACGCAGGTTAAGCAAAGATGGCAGCGGTCAGTCTCTGGATGGGTGACCGCCTGATGTTTGAGTGGTTAATGTAAATGAGCGCTTCCCTTTTGGAAGGCACGTTAAGCAGTTGATCCCGGCTGCTTTCTATGACAGTAGTCGTTAAGCCGAGTTAGAGGCCTTCGGGTGGCTTAAGAACTTCTAACAGTCGAGTTGCCCACTCACTTGACAGAGGGGGGACAACTGTTACTCGCGTCCGCAGGAGCTACCTACCACAACCCTGCACGTGTCCCCTGGGTGAACTAAAGAGTGACAAACTTTAAAGGCGAAAATAATATATGCCATACGATTAATAAATAGCCTTGTAAAAAAAAAACCGCTGAATGATGAATGCTGCTTAATCGTCCACTTAATTGGCTATTATAAGTAACTAGCTTCTGCCCGCGACTCCGTCCGCGTGGAAATCGTTTATATCGCAGCTCCATAGAAACTTCAACCCCCCATTTCATCCCCTTAGGGGGTGATTTCCAGGATGAAAACTATCCTATGTCCTTCCCCGGGATTCAAACTATCTCCATACCAAATTTCATCGCAATCGGTTCAGCGGTTTAAGCGTGAAGAGGTAACAGACAGACAGACAGACAGACAGACAGACAGACAGACACACTTTCGCATTTATAATATTAGTATGGATTACTCTTGATATACAATTTTTTAACTTACATGGGGTGCATTCGTAAAGTATAAAATTACATACATTTTGACTGTACGAAGGTACCCCCCCAACCAAATCGACCAGAATAAAAATCTAAATAAAAAATTACCCTGAAAGTAATCCCAAAACCATTGTTTACATATTCATCTCAAGCATCTAAATACAAACTATATACAAATATTTCGTCTAATTCGAATTAAACTTATTAGAGATAGAAGTATTCAAAGGAGAACCAAAAATTACTTTCGGGTCGCGAAAACACATATTACTTAATTCTTTCCGGTGAAATCTGCTGCCGCACTGGCATCACGTTTTGAGCTGCATGCATATGAGCGGCAGTCACTTGCACTTCTAATATGAACGCTTCAGCATGTTGGATAGTCGAGATATGACTACTGTACGAATGCTCCCTGTCTACGAAGCCACCCCATCTTCCCCTAAGATTTTTTTCCGATTGCCATCCACCGCGCTCGCTATTCTTCTTGTATTTGAGGATCCGCTGTGTTGACAGCTATAGCATTGAAGACTGCGCGTTCTCGGAGGCTCTGGCAATATTACTCTCTAACGTCATCTATAATATCTAATACTTAAATATCAGTAGTTTACCTCGACGATACCAACACGACTTTTTATTATTAACCAACGTTATATCTAGGACATGTAATGAATAACCAGGGCTTCATCTAAACACCAGCATATGTAGACCTTTCTCCTCAATAACAGTCTCAAGTAACAGGGTTCAACCTAGCTGGCCGCCTCACAGAATTTGATCCTCCAGTGCCTGATTGTGTCGTACGACATTCGATTTACCACAACGACAGACTACATGTATATCGAGAAGGTGGGTATTCACAACGCTTACCAAGTACGTTCAGGTTGTGCCAGTATAAGTCTGACGTATATTATAGTTCGTGAATTGTATATCAGTATTTAAACAGAAGCTATCTACGTGTATCTACAGAACCGAATACAGCGAACGTTGGAGATGGCAAGACGAGCTTGACGTATTTGATCAAGACTAGTGGGAGGTTGCCCTGTGGGGTAATCACGTAACGATTTGATAGCGCGTTAGGTAGATCCAACTCTCAATTTCCCATATAAAAAGTTACATTTAGATCTATTGCGTAACGTGATTGACAGACATCGGATATGTGGAAGAAAAAGAGAGAGGCCTTTGCACAGCAGTTGGACACTTCGCGCTTAGTAATAAAAATCTACGTGTGTATAAATCTATGTGTAGTGTACTCGTAGATTCAGAATGTTACAGTTATTCCGATTTAGTGATGAAGATGTTTGTAACGGACAATGTTGATACAGGCATTAAATATATTAGTCTTATTACCACTGTAATGCAAAGCGGTATAAAAACGGTTGTAGTTTAATAAACCGATAGAAAAGTATTATTTTAAGATTTTTTTAAACACTTAAGAACTGATATAGGGTATAAATCAATGGAGATGGTTTTTGTCTCTACTCCTTATTCGAATTTGATCAGACAGGAATACGGACATCACTGAAATTAAACTTAAAATTTATATGGGTTAATCTAAGAATAAATAAACTCAATATTCTCAAGACTCAGGAAAAATATTATAATGTACTTAAAAAATTTTTTTTTTTTTAATGCAACGACGGTGGCAAACAAGCGTACGGCCCGATGATAAGCGGACACCGCAGCCTATAGACGCATGCAACTCCAAAGGAGTAACATGGGCGATGCCGACCCTTGATATGTTTGAGGATAATCGCCGTGTTGACAGCTGAAGGAACAAATTCCCTCGCTCTCAACACAACGCATCCTCGGGAGCTCTGGCGACCTTGCTCACCTCCAGGAACATAACACTACTACAGAGCAAGTAGTAGTGTTATTATGGCTGTGGTTTTCTGCAAGGCGGAGGTACATCCCCAGTTGGGCTGCTCCAAATTCAAGCGGGATGACATTTCGCTGTGCCCTACCTCACCAACAGCCTAGCCTCTCTCTTCTTAAGATCAATTAAAGTTATTTGTTATGGGCAGAAAGATTAATTTAATTAGGACTAAGTAGTAAAAAAAGTTTTGTAGAAAAATAAGTTTCTCCTGTTCGTTTTTCCATTGATTTCTGTGGCAAAATCCGAATACAATACAGTTACGATACTTTATCAATTGTAGTACTGTTAGTGTAAATAGTAACTAAATCGAATTTCGAGGACCCGAATGTCACCCAAAATGCTTTATCTCATCCGTAATCCAATTGATTTCGCCATGTTTACACAGCAGATGTCTAAACGTTACCAAAAGAACAATAAGAGTTCTGAGAAAATCCACAAACAGTTTATTTCAATTTGAGCCAAGTGCTCCACGAGTTACGATTGAAATTTGACTGCTCGTTCCACTGGAATCAAACTGACCGCAGAAACGACGTACAATCTATTTTCAACTTAACGGTTAAGAATCTTAGGTTTAGTTTGGAAAGTTGGTGGTTTAGCAGAAAACTGGCCACCACGTATGTATTCGGTGATTTATAAGAAATGTAATTGGTTTTGTTTCGGTCAAGGACGCCATTAATGATAGCTTTATACGTGTAATATGTAGAAGCAATAAGCGAAGCTTCCCTTAATATTTTCCGATAGTGTTTGGCAAACGGTTTTGTATTGGGCGAATATGATTTATGTAAAAACTATTATATCATAGCAATGAAAACGTATTTCGTCTTATTCTTGACAAACAAGAAATCCTTCGGTGCTCAAAAATTTTACTAGTAGCTGCGCCAGATGAATCGGATAATCGTTTTTCAACCGTTAAAGCTCCTAAATTAAATAAGTAGTGAAAATATGTATAATATAATATATGTATATTTGTTCTTGTTCACATTTCACGTAGAACCGATGGCGACCACGTACAGTCAGCATCATATAGTTAGTAGCAGCCAAAGTAGCCAAATATATCGGAACACGTCTTTATTACAATAGGAATAAGGAAGTGTAACGATATATTTGGCTACTTTGGCTGCTACAAACTATGTGATGCTGACTGTACCGGAAGGCGCAGTGTGGGTAGACCCCCCACAAGGTGGAATGATGACCTGGTTAAATTCGCGGGAGTCCGCTGGATGCGGGTGGCGCAGGAGCAGTCATTGTGGTACTCTTTGGGGGAGGCCTATGTCCAGCAGTGTACGTCTTTCGGCTGAAATGAAGATGATGATGATATTTGTTCTAGAACATTAAATACTATGTCATAAATCTTTAAATGGCGCTTTACTTCCACCTTGGCCGAGCGGTTAGGCATGCGACTTTCAACTCGGAGGTCGTGGGTTCAAATCCCGGCTAGTACCACTGGGTTTTATCAAAAACCTTATGTACGAAATATCATTTGATATTTTAACACTGGCTTTTCGGTGAAGGAAAACATCGTGAGGCAACCGGTCTAATTCCAATAAGGTCTAGTTTTTCCTCTCGTAAGGTCAGATGGTAGTCGCTTTCGTAAAACTAGTGCCTACGCCAACTCTTGGGATCAGGTGTCAAAGCGGACCCCTGGCACTTTTGGGGTACAAGCTTGAAATCGCTAGGACGATGAGAATGATGCTATATTTTTTATCTTGACATCCTTATTCCAAATGTATTTTCAATTGTATAAATAACCCAGCAGCTATCATCCCCATGTTTTCTAAAGCAACCCTATCAACATAAGCAAATATAAGCATGAAAATCAAACAAAAATCTGAACAAACATCAGCAGACCGGGTTATTTTTATACAACCCTTTTTGTGCAAATCGACGTAAGTAAACTCAGGAAATATACATTTGGTTCGACGCATCACATAGCAAGACAGTTTTAGGGTTGATTTGAATTTTCTTGTTGTTTGTTTTTTATTCAGGGTTGTCCCAAAAAAGCTTGTCATTCCGTGCAATATACTTAAATGTACTAATATAATAATAATAATAATGAGCGGCTAGTCACCGCCTGCCTCGATAACTTTGTGCGCGACAATGTTATGGCAGGTGTCCGGACCTCTTTGTAATAGCCCAGTTTCATAATCCATCCATATCTCATCACCATAGACCCAGTTCTCTATCCATTTTACCTACAATAGCCCCAACTCCTGTTGGAACCGGTTCACGGGTATCTACCGCTGTACCCGTGAATGGGTTCTAGCAGGTGTATTACATTACATCACATTAAACTTCGTCTCCAAAGGGCCTCTACGTGTTGGATCTATATCCCCACGCACGCCTTCCAAATGACCGGGTTTCGTCCCATGAATTTCAATCGGAGATACATGATAATAATAATGCCGGCTGCACCCTAGGTTAGGTTTTTATAATAATTATATGTGTAGTTTTTTATATTTTACTTTTTATATAATTATTGTACAAACTTAACTTAAGAGGAAATATGAATAAAGAGATAATAATAAATTAGCTCATAGATAAGAGGGTGCGGGCAGTAGCCCCCACGCTGGCCCAGTGCGAGTTGGGGACTTTAAATACAAATTTTCTTCGCAGATGTATGCAGGTTTCCTCACGATGTTTTTCCTTCACCGAAAAACTAACGGTAAATATCAAATAATACCGTACATCAAGTCCGAAAAAAACATTTGTAAGAGCCGGGATGCGAACTTGCGACCACTGTGTGACGGCCGCATGCCTACCGCAGCTAAATCTAATGTAACTTAGGTGGAACCAAAAGATGAACGCCACCCAATAGATGAACGTTTTGTCGAAAAATTGAAATTAAAAAATCACGACTAATTTTTTTCCTAACGCGTGATCCCTTTGCCGAGGCTGGCATTTAAACTCCCAGGCCGTTGCCAGCCACACACACGCAGCTGTGAACGGTCGTCGCGTCGAGGTCTCGCGCCAAAATTACCGTTCGTATGGATATTTACTTAAGATAGCGGTCTTAAATGTAAACTCTAAATTACATATACAATTGAATAAAACGGCTACATGCATTGTTTTGCGTTATATATATTCTTGATTTATGCCTTTAATGGATTATCTATCACAAATTGCATATTTATTGTTAATTAAAGAGATATTTAGCGTTTAAGTTTAGTAATGGTTCCAACTTTGTGTATCTGAACCAATAGATGAACGGCGTTCATCTACTGGCAGAGGCATAGTTTTTTCAAAGGCTGATATGAAATCTTATTGAAAAGGTAGATAAAACTTTAATTGCTAAAATTAATCGTTACCTTTGATTTTTGAACCAAAAGTTGAACGTGACTTTCCATTCGGAACACGGTTCGTTTCTAATGAGTGATCGCTCTGTGATTTTAAATCGTTCATTCCTTTGCTATCGTGTCCAATAGATGAACGAACAAAATGTATTCATTTATGTTTTAGACAGGGGGTATAATGAACACTTAATAAGAAAGAAGAAGTGGGCAAATTTACAACATGGGCAAAGTTGGACGCCTGCACGGTCATTTGTTCTCTTCGTTCAACTATTGGAGCCAAAACGTTCACTTATTGGGCACAGCGTTCAACTTCTGGGCACACAGGCATACTTTAACATAAAATCATTAAAAAAAACTGTACTGTTATAGGAGGGGTAAAAACAGTCAAATCAAATCTCGACTATATGTATACCTAATCGGATATAAAATTATAGTATGTACAAACCAGGTTACAACTCCTTACTGATGACCTGGTAAAGGTTGCTGGAGTCCGCTGGATGCGGGTGGCGCAGGACCGGTCACTTTGGCACTCTTTGGGGGAGGCCTATGTCCAGCAGTGGACGTCTTTCGGCTGATAATGATGATGATGATGATGAGGTTACAACTCCCACAAAAAAATCCCAAAGTTGGGATAGTCGCTTAAACGTTCATTTTTTGGTTCCGCCACTACCACCCTAAGATTTTGTACTAAACTTCCACCGAATTACGTTTTGCCACTCAATAGTAATAGATTGTAGGTAATTGCAGGAAATTGTGCAAATTCTGTACAGAATTATGAATTATACCCTTGTCACGAAACAAATTATTTAATTAAATATTTTTGCTTCGTGTTATTTTTTAACGAGGAAGTTACCCCGATCATTTTATAAACGATATGATACAGAGAAAGAATATAATGGAAAAATAAACCATCTTCGTCTGTAGCCCCCGACAGGATTCGAACCTGCGACCTTTCTATTAACGCTAGACTGCTCTACCAACTGAGCTACGAGGACAGTGACGGAAGCTGTATATTTTTCCCTTATATTCCCGCTAAGACTAGCGCCCTCTCTGTACCGAGTTATAGACTTGTTTCACAGTCTTGGCACCACTCTAATGGGCGAGCTATGCGCCCGCTTTATTCTTATCGAGCCACATCAAGTAGTTTCGGACAAGCGTGAGAGATGGCGCGCTGGTGTACATTATACCCTTGTCACGAAACAAATTATTTAATTAAATATTTTTGCTTCGTGTTAATAGCGTTAATAGAAAGGTCGCAGGTTCGAATCCTGTCGGGGGCTACAGACGAAGATGGTTTATTATTCCATTGTATTCTTTCACTGCATCATTTCGTTTTTAGAATTATGAATTATTCTAATCTATCCACTTTTAACCCCGTGTGGTGTCGGGTTAGGTTAGGTTAGGTTAGGCGCCGCCACCTTTCTCCCTGTGAGTGTCGTAAGAGTCGTTCTAAGGGAACAGGGTTGAAGTGCGTCGGGGGCGATGGGTTAGCAACCTATCACTGCTGTGCGATGTCATACCACATTATGTAGATCTTTTATACCCACAAAGTGATACTGGAACATAAGTTTCATGTGCTCTGTCTACCCCTTTTTGGGAATGATATGGGAATTGAAAATGAAGGGGACTTGAATCTATGTATATATATTATGTTTGTACCTATCCACGTTTATCAATATATATTATGACGAAAAATTAAAATGGTTAACATTAATAGTGTTGCGCTCTCGTTCTGACCTATTGACTCGGCGCTACGTGGAAGCGAGCACTTTCAACACAGTGATATCATAATGCTATGATTCGAAGCGAATTTACCTCCATGAATGAAAACCGAGACCCTGGAGGGCGTGAATATAAACACTTTTGAATTGAGCCCTCGCTTACTTAGGTGTGCTGAATAATTCAGTATTACACTTGTATGGTTTTACAAGTAATTAAAGCCTTCAGACATTTAAGAATCTCTTGCGAAGGTTCTGCGAAGAAATTCAAAGGTGAGTCACTGAGCCAGCGTAAGGACTACTGCCTATTCTGTCTCAACTATTAGAAAAGGCATGTGCCGCACAGGGATAGACATAGGTTGAAGATGATGATTTTGATGATGGGTGGAAGTTAGGAAGCGCGCATCTCACTAAATTGGACCCTGTCTGGAGTGGCCTTCTTGATTTCCGTGTATAACTGATGCTGGAGTTTTTTAAAGTATTTAGCTATAATAACAAAACATAAAAATTTGGTAGCCGTTCATATGCGCGAACAATTTTTCGCATATTTTTCATTGCGCATAATTTTCCTTTCCGTTAACTTTATAGGACTTTCAAAAGAATCATCGCAAAGTGCACATTAGGTAAGTTTAGGTTTGTTTTATAACAATCGTGAAAGATTTACGGTTTTAGGTAAAAATGAGATATCGGAAATACAACCATTCAATACCCATATAACATGAGTCATGCCGCTACGAGCTACTTCCACTACAACGCAGAAATATACTGCTACGTGCTACGTCAAATGAGTTAAAATTTGACGTAGCACGTAGCAGCATTATTTCAGCGTTGTATTGGAAACTAGCTAGCCTAGCTGGTCTGGTGTCGGAAAAGAAGAAAGAGACGCCATTCTAACCAGAATGTTGTCATTTTCTTTCTTCCCATGGGTGTCGTCAAGGTCAGTCGATTCTTATTGGAAAAAGGGCTAATGTTTGTTGTGGGCTATGGCCAGCATTAATTCAATGTTTACCGAACTACAATCCTACTATCCTACTAATATTAAAAATGCGAAGATTTGGATGTTTAAATGTTTGGATGTTTAGATGTTTGGATTTTTGTTACTCAATCACGCTAAAACAGCTCAACCAATATAAATGAATTTGACACGAAGATAGTTTCTGTGGCTCTAGTGAAAAGGGGTACAAGTGCTTTTTGACCTCTTTGCGTTATATATACCAAAACTCTCGGAAAAAAATACACGTTTTTTGTTGTAAACAGATCTAAGTTATCTCTTAAAACAGCGAAGTTACGATTGTTTCAAATGGTACATCTGGCATAAGTTGTCATGACAAACTTGGTGGGTACAAGTTAAGTTGTATTCTTATCAACATATAAAACGCATAATTATATCGTCGAATTCAATTGTATCGTGGATGATACAATTGAAGATAATATTTCTCAGTTTTTCATTTTGTTTGTGTGGAACGTGACAAGTTCAGTTGTATCTTTTGATAAATCTGGTTTAAAATGATTGTTGTTAACTTATACCAATTTATATTTAGAATAATAATTAGAATATTTCATGCCTTAAAATAATATATCGACTTATACCAATTTACACCAACAAAATGACATCGTAAATATAAAACGAGTTAAATCTATATTCACGAAGCTAGTTTGTAGTTACAAATAAAATTACAATTGCTGGAAGTAAAATGGAAATTTCGTGTGCTCTGTCTACCCCTAGAGGGAATACAGGTGTGTGTGTATATAAATTATGACTCCCTATGGAGATATAGATCATATTTGAATGTATAACTAAGCATACAATCGTGCAATTGCGTCACATCCCTCACACACGTCAAGCGTGCAACGGTCATGCCGTAGTGACGGGGATAGACGCTGGATTGAATACTGAACAAAGACACTGATATAGGTTACTAGAAGAACCTAACTACTGGGCGTCTTTCAACCAACTTGTAAATACGATTTTACCCATTAAAAAAAACCTAGAATAAGCAAAAACATATCGTGCATACAAGCCTCGGTTGCACGTTATGAAAAAAAAATGCAAAAAGGAAGCTTAAACATGGTTTAACGGATTTTATTGCTTATTTTATGTACACGCTGCCCGCGCGGCTTCGCCCGCGTATTACAAAGAACGCGGGCAATAAAATATAGCCTATACCCTTCCCAAAAGCCTATCCTACACGCAAGTGAAATAATTTTTTAAATCGAATAAGCGGTTCCGGAGTTTACCCATTTCGAATACATACAGTCTGATTGATGTAATTGGTGAACGAAGAGCGAGCATATGCCGCCAGCATCCTCGGAACAATGGCTCGAGGGTTTATTTTAGTGTTTACTTAGTTTTAATTTAATTTTGTTAATGTTAATTTACATACAAACTTATAAACTTACATCTCACAGACTTTTCCTTTTTGTAATATTCACTTTCTTCTTCTTCTTTTAGCTCTATCCAGTGCTCGTGGTTAAGAAGAATTCTGTAGGTACTTTGATGCCAATGCAATATTATGGTACCCTGGGAGACCATAGCATTGCATTGGCATCAATGTACCTACATATTTATTCTTTCAAACTTTCAGCTTAATCAAAAAACTCAGTCTACCAGTAGGCCAGTAGATCCAGTCTAGATCAGTAGATCTATTGATGGAGTCGGAAGTTCCCATGGGACCTTTTTAATAAAAAGATGTAAAGTATTGAGATGAAAAAAGAATATGAAAAAGTTAATGAGATTTAATCATCTCAATAAATAGGACGAATTGATAAGACCGATTTCAAATTAGTGTTTTGTTTGCGCGTATATACTCGTTTTTGTAAGCACATATAAGGCACATAAGGCTCGCCTCTTGTCGTGTGTTAGTTTAAAACAGGTTATTTATACGTACCAAAAAGACGCTAATCTAAAACCGATCTGACCGTAGTAAACGACGTTCAAGCTAACATTGGCTGTTTTTATATCGTTCATCAACCAAGCCATATACTCGTACCTTTTTGCAAATTTTTGTATAAAACTACAAAAGCATTTTGGCCTTTGTTTTCACGCGTGTATCATAAATGTTCATCAAACCTATTTAAGCTAAAGCTCCGTTGAAATTCGTCTCGTTGTCATTGTTTTTTCACTTTGTAATTCGTGTTTGTGAAAAAAGGATAAAACAGGTTTTAGTTAACGGCGGTTTTTTAAGTTTTATGAATAATACACAGCACTTCCGTGTGGTGGGTTAGAATTTCACCACCCCCTTTCTTCCCGTGGGTGTCGTAAAAGTCTACTAAGGGAGCACGGTTGAAGTGTGTTGAGGGCGATGGGCTACTAACCTATCACTGCGATTATATCACATTTTATAGATTTTTTATACCCACATTTATGCTAAAATTGGCACTGGCAACATACATTACCTTTTGGGAACTTATGTATGTCTGTAGCATTTATAAACAGATCCAATTTTAATAAGACATTTTGTCGCAGGATTGCTAAACTTAACACCATCTAACACCTTCTATAAACGTATGAAACTTCTTTTATTATTTTCATTAGCAGAGGCGTGACTGAAATTAAACCTTTGGGCGAGTGTCAGAGAAAATTATAAAAAGGAGTCATTCGAGCGAATTCTGCTAAAAAACTTTCTCTCGTTTAAAGTTTACGATGCTGGGTTTTATAAAGGAAAATATATAGGATGTAGTGTTTATCCTCGTCCTGCCCAATAGTCTCAATAAAGGACACTTTTGATTTAGTGGTTCCTGCCCAACATTTTTTGAATAAACATGAAGATTCTGCCCAATGTGATCAATAAATCACACATTCTAATTTGCCGCCTAACGATCGAACGTTTCGCACTTTGCGGTTTGTACTGCTCGTTTGAGATTGGTTGGAGTATTGGCCAATAATTAAATAAGGGCTCGAGCTGAACTTACTCGGACTCGCCGATCAGTGTCACGCCACGTGTCGAAGATGGCGCAACTTCACAGGAGAGGTGAGTTCAATCCCTGTTATTCTTGGTAATCATAGATGTTTTTTATATTTATTTGATTTTAAAGTGATGCGTAATAGTTCTAATTTGTATCTGTTATATCTTTGGCGGATATAATGGTGCAAATCAAAATGCTCGAACACAGTATAAATTAATTATAATCAAAAAAGTAATGTTGATTGTACAGAGGTCGTATGGCAAGTGAAGATGACAATCATTTTTGTATGGTAACAGTAGATGCGCCTGCGCGTTATTCACAGCAATGTTCACCGACACATACACTGCACTAAAGCTTTTGACAGGCGTCAAGCCTGAACATGCTCCCGGCCGTTGAAAGATCGCTTTCAACCCTGAAGATCCTCCGCCGTCGGTAGTCTGCAAAGTCGTACGAGGGATCGGCGCACGCAGCCTTTGCTTGTGGTGACATCAGCCACTCTTGCTATTCCGTCGCAGCCAGAGATAAGACGCAGCACACGGCCAAGCCTCCATAAGAGAGGAGGGGCGTTATCCTCTGCTAAGAGCACCATGTCTCCGACGTTCAGTTTCGCGTAACTGCTCTTCCATTTAGTCCTTTGCTGCATTTCAGACAGGTATTCTCGCTGCCAACGTTGCCAGAAATGCTGCTGTATTTTTTCCAGACGTTCATATCGTTGAAGATGGTTCTCTTTAGTATCGCCCAGGTACTGTGCTGGCGGAGCGGTTAACGGCCTCCCGATAAGAAAGTGCCCAGGAGAAAGGGAGAGGAGATCATTGGGACACGACGATAGGGGGCATAAGGGGCGACTATTCAGAATCGCCTCCACTTGTGTAAACAAAGTTGAAATCTCTTCGAACGTGAGATGACTATTTCCAATTACCCGTTTTAAATGATATTTTGCCGATTTCACGCCGGCTTCCCATATACCACCAAAATGAGGAGAGTAAGCCGGTATGAATTTAAACTGAATTAAATTTTGACTTGCAAAATCAAACAGAGGTTCTTGATTTTGCTTAATGAATGACCCTAACTCCCTTGCGGCAGCTAAAAAGTTAGTTCCGTTATCACTAAATATCTCGGTTGGTCTGCCACGGCGTGCTATAAAACGTCGAAGTGTCATTATGAATGCATCCTTAGTTAAATCACTGACAGCTTCTAGGTGGATGCATTTATAACGAAGACAGACAAACAGACATAAATAACATTTTATCAAACGACTTCCACGGCCCTTACGATTGAGAATTGTGAAAGGACCAGCAAAGTCAAGCCCCACTGACAAAAATGGAAAGTCTGGGGTTATACGTTGAGTCGGTAAATTACCCATTATGGGTTGCAAGGTTTTACCTCGTAGCCGTCTACACCTAACACAGTTACTCACTACACGCCATGCGAGATGCCGTCCATTTACTGGCCAAACTGTTTCCCTTATAGTCGAAAACAACAACAGTGGACCAGCATGCATATTATTGACGTGTTCTCTTTCAAAGTAAAGCCTTGTTAACCGATGCGAAGCATGAAGTAAAATTGGATGCTTCTTTTCGTATGAATAATAATCTGATGCGTCTAGACGCCCTCCAACACGCATCAACTTATTGTCTAAAAATGGTGATAGGCATAATATTTTACTTTTATTGCTCAAATGTTTATTATTTAAAAGTGACTCGTATTCAAGTGGAAAAGATTGACCTTGAGCTATAATACATAATGAGTGCCATGATTCACGTAATTCATCAGTCGTTAATATACCCTTACGTTTATCGTTTTTATTCTTAATATTCCACATGAATCTTTGTACGTAAGCAAATAGTCTGACGAGTCTGTTGAGCGACGAATATTTTTCGAAATTGATAGCAGGCTCACTAATCACTGCTGAATGAACTTTTAATTCAGGTAAAGGTTCGGACTCTTTAGATTTCAAGACAGGCCAATCAACTTCATTTCCGTGTAAAAATGTAGGACCTGACCACCAAAGAGCCAAAGACAAAATATTTTTTGGATCTACACCCCTTGAGATGTAATCTGCTGGATTTAAATCTGTTGGAACGTACCTCCACGATAGAGGTGAAGTCAGTTCCACTATTTCTCCTATTCGATTTGCCACAAACGTTTTAAGTCTAGTCATATCACCTTTGATCCAGCATAAAACCACGCTCGAATCACACCAATGCATTATTCTCTCTGGTTTGTATCTAAGAGAGCCTACGACAGATTGGGTGAGTTTGGCAGAAAGCAACGCAGCACATAACTCCAGCCGTGGAATGCTGGTAGGTTTTATGGGTGCTACTTTTGACTTGGCACACAATAATCTGACTGTGACTTCACCATTCGGGCCTATTGATTTTATATAAATGCATGCTCCATAGGCTGATTGCGATGCATCACTAAACGAATGGATTTCTATGCGTTTAGGCGAATCTCCTAACACTAGTCTTGGAATGCGTACTTTTGTTAAACATTTTATATTTTCAGAAAACTTCAGCCAATTGTTTTTAATTTCAGATGGAACAGGCTCGTCCCAGTCCAGTTTCAGTTGCCAAAGTTTTTGTAACATAATTTTAGGTATCACAATAACTGGGCTGAGAACACCTAACGGGTCAAATATTTTGAAGGAATTTGACATAATGTAACGTTTTGTTATGAACGCATCTTGTTCCTGCGTCACTTTAATAGGAAAATGCAATGTGTCACTAGACGGCGTCCACCCGAGACCAAGCGTACTCGAGGACTCACTGATAGTTAAATTATCGTGCTTGTTAATATCGAGCGTTTCAAAAATAGACGGATGATTGCTTTTATATTTTCTAAGATTAAAACAACCTGATTTTAATGCATTTGACACAGCCTTTTGTATGTATAATAATTGTTGAGGATCGTCTGCACCCGTTATTAAATCGTCCACATAAAAATCCTTTTGGATGATGTTCTTGATGAGCTCATCATCTTGCTCCTGCCCTAGTTGCCATAAACAACGTGTACTAAGATAGCTTGCACTTGCTGTGCCATAAGTCAACGTGTTTAGAACCAACGTTTGAATAGGTCGTGACTCGTCCTCTCTCCATAAAATCAGCTGTAAATTCCTGTCACTTTCATTGACGAGTACCTGCCTATACATTTTTTCAATGTCTCCAGTGATCAGGTACTTGTACTGTCTTGCACGTATCAATATGGAGAAAAGGGTATCTTGGATGTTTGGACCTACCATTAGAATGTCATTGAGCGAATATCCTGACGCGGAGGAAGCAGAACCATCAAACACCACGCGAAGTTTAGTAGATTCGCTCTCTTGTCGTATGACTGCATGATGACAAAGGTGGTAAGCTGTACTAGGGCCCGGCCTAGGTGCATGATTGTAGTCAGTCACTGTAAGATGACCTAAATCGGCATATTCGTTTATAAATTTTGTATATTCACTTTTAAGTGTTGGGTTGCGTTTGAATCGTTTCTCTAGATTAATAAATCGCCTTTTAGCCGCATTGTAACTATCACCTAAACAATCAGGTGATTCCTTTAATGGCAGTTTTACACAAAATCGACCTTCCTCATCTCTTATGGTGTGAGTGAGGAAGTGTTTTTCACATTCATTCTCTTGTTCAGTCATGATTTGTGTTTTAGGAACTTCTTCCAACTCCCAGAATTTTGACACTAATTTTTCAATATTTTCATTCTCCGTTGCAGAGACTATAGCGTGATTACAGTGTATTCTTTTGCTAGACACAGCTGAATTTATGCGGCCAGATACTAACCAACCTAGCTTAGAATTTCTTAACTTAGGATTACTTGGTCCTAGTGAACATTCTTCATTGCCTAGAATGTCCCAAAATAAATCTGCACCTATAAGTACATCAATGGGAGCTGGCTGATGAAACATAGGATCAGCCAACTCAATATTTTGTGGCAATTTTATTGAAGTTATATCGACGGGCGTCTTTGGCAAACGACCGGTGAGCTCGTCTAAAACGAAGCACGATAACATTGCATTGAAATTGTTAATTGTTGACTTTAATTGAATATCACAACTTTCTATCACGTGTTTAGAAGAAGTGTTGCCGATGCCTATGACCTTTAGAGTGTCAATTGGGCGGGGTTTTAATGATAGCCTGGTCTTTAGGAACTCAGATATAAATGAGGATTGACTCCCACAATCCAAAAGCGCTCGAACCTTGACCTTTCGTTGATCAAGTGGATTCGACACTTCAATTATTGCAGTAGATAATAGCACCTGACTCTTATTTGGATTACAATAATTTACTTGTATTTCGTCTTGTTCTTCTACAAGAGCGAGGTGGTTTGAAGAGGGTGACGGACGATGGAGAAGACTGTTGTGCCGCTCGGTACAGCCGTGCTCGCGGCATGGACCCATGCGGCATTCGCTTTCGAAATGACCTTGCCTTAGGCAATTTACACATAATTTATATTTTGTCACATCCATCATTCGCTCTTCAATCCCCTTCGCCTTAAATGTCGGGCAGTCATAAATCCTATGACGCTCATTACATATTATACACAAAAATATATTTGATTTCTTATTGTTATTGTAATTATTGCTTGTGCTTGCAAACGATTTTACAGCATTGTTTTGATTTTGCCTTTGATTGTAATTGTAGTTAGATACGGAACGTGAAGGGCCAATATATGGCTTTGACATTGGCACATTGGTAACATCTGAACGATTGTTACGATTTAAAGACTCGAGCACATCAGCACGATCAATCATAAATTTATAAAATTGTTCTAAACTGGGTACATCACCTTCCAAATTGTTTCGATATTCTTCCCATTTTAACAAAGTATTGCTATCTAACTTAGAGGATAGCATGAAAATTATCAATACGTCCCATTTGTCAGTGGGCTGTCCTAGGCTGGCTAAAGCGCGCAAGTTCTTGGTCACATGATCAACTAAAAATCGCAAGGATCGTTCCGTTTCCCGTGGAAGTTGTTTAATATTGAATAACGAATTTAAATGGTGATTAATCAAAATTCTCTTGTTATCATATCGATTGCAAATCATCTTCCACGCTTCTGTATAATTGTTGGTTGACACTTCCAAATTCGAAATAATCCTAGCCGCGTCACCTTCCAAATAAGACACGAGGTAATGGAATTTATGAATATCCGAAATACGCTCATTTTTATGAATTAAATTTTCAAATGTATCTCTGAACTCTAACCAGCGAAAATAAGCGCCGTCAAATTTACTTATTTGAATCTGAGGCAATTTCAACCCTATTTCTTGGGGATAAGTAGGGTCATCCACACAGCATGACGTATTGTGCGCGGAACTGCGCCTTCTCTCGCATTCTAACTTCTTAGAAAATCTTTCGACTAAAGTTTTAGCCTTGGCTAAGTTTACTATTATTTCGTGCTCAATATTGTCACGCTCCTCAATTTCAGTCGAAATATTTTCATGATTGACAACCTCTATTTCAGTTTGCAAATCATCGAATCTAACGGATAATGTTTCGAATTTACTAAGCTTTAAATTTAACTCCGTTAATTGCAAGTTATTTAAGTCAGCTTTAGTGACAATGCTATCTAAATAATGCATAAATTTTGTAATTTGTCCCTTGACGGACGATCTTTTTGTACATAATTGACGCAACATTTCTTTTTCCTTTTCTGTCACCATTGTGACAACAAATAAATAAAATTATTTAAATAGCAATGTAATTCAATTATGTAATGAAATGGAAATGGCTCACGTTCCTCGTTCCGGTGGTACCTGGCGACGTCAGCAGACTGCGCACGCTCAGCAGGCCGCTCCCGGCGGTGCTGTGTCCGCGTAATAACAACTTCTACTTGGAAGCGGTGCGAGCGGTGCACGCCGATGTTACGTATTAGTCTGGAATAGTCGGCAGAATACGCTAAATATTTGGTAGATAAGGAATTACGGAACCTAAAATGAACAAGCTAACTCAATACGTAAAATAATTTTAACTTTCACTTCGTTTGTACGAACTTTAAACCACTAAATATTGCAACTATAACGTTAATTACGCAATAAAAATGCTAATTGTGTTTTATTAATGGACTTTTTAATCGTATTTAAGCTAAATAATTGAAATTTCCCTAAATTCTTTGTTCACTTTTTCAATATAGGGTAGGTAAATAAAATGATGCAATGCACTTTTGCACTAATTTAAGATTTACGAACGTAATTATACTTTAAAAACACTTGATTTACACAAATGACGATTGATTCTGAATAGTTATATTGTTAGTTATTAGGATTAATTGAATTTTGATGTAGGAAGGACACTTATCTTAGCGGACGAACTCGTAACGGCTCGATGTGAACTTTAGCTGTCTCACTGGTCGAAACCTGGTCTGGTGATCTTCAAATTGAAATCCTGGTGACTTTAGATATCCCCTGGCAGACTCCAATATCCACAGCAACAACTATAGATTTGATGCAGTGTAGAAAATCCCGTTAACTTGTCGCGTCGGCCGGTATCTCAACTTAGTTTCTTCTAATTTTCTTGATATTTCGCGGATTCTTATTTTTCCCCTCATGTAGCCACCATGTTATATCTTTGGCGGATATAATGGTGCAAATCAAAATGCTCGAACACAGTATAAATTAATTATAATCAAAAAAGTAATGTTGATTGTACAGAGGTCGTATGGCAAGTGAAGATGACAATCATTTTTGTATGGTAACAGTAGATGCGCCTGCGCGTTATTCACAGCAATGTTCACCGACACATACACTGCACTAAAGCTTTTGACAGGCGTCAAGCCTGAACAGTATCTAATAGTTTATTTGTGAAGCAATAGTAAATTTTGATTTTTCAAGGCTACTTATCGAAAAGTGTTCTTTATTAATCACATTGGGCAGAACTGCCTAAAGTAATGTTTTGTTGTTTTTTAACCGACAAAGGAAATAAAGTTTTACTTTTAAAGTGAGAGTATGTTAATTTGTCAGTTTGTATGTATGTTTCTGTCTATGTTGGTACGTAATGTTTTTTGATATGCCTACACTTCAAATAGCTTGGCAGAATTGAATGTATGAGGTGTCGTAATTTTTTTTGTGTCGGGTTTTGAATAAAATATGTTAACTGGGTTTGTTTTAGCATTTGTTGATCGTGAGATAGAAGACGTCTTAGGAGATTCTGATATTGGGGATTTTATCCCATCCGATGAGGATAACGAAGATCCCCAATACATACCTCCGCGTCGTCTTGAGGAGAGTTCAAGTGACACCAGCGCCGATAGTACTGACACATCGTCTGAAACTGATGAGGTATCTATACCGGTTAACTCAAGTTCTATCCATGAAGCAGTCAGACGCGGCAGGGGTGGACGTGGCCGAAGGCGTGGTGGTCGACGTGCTGGTCGCTGCGGCGGCGGTAGAGGAAGTCGAAGCAGAGGATCTCAAGCTAGAGTCCAAACCTCTCCACCGTTAGACTCGTTACTAACTCAAACTCCAAAGTGGCGTGATGACTCGTTTACACCAAACTTTCCAGAGCAGCTATTAGCACCGAGTTACTTGCCCAACACCACAGAACATTTGTCAATTCTCGACTATCTCAATGAATATTTAAATGACGACATTCTGACCTTATGTGTCGAGAAAACTAATCAGACCGCCGTACAAAAAACAGGAAAGAGTCTGGATTTGAACCTCTTGGAGCTGAAAAGGTATATTGGGATAACGTTAATTATGGCCAGCGTAGGTTACCCTGTTATGCGCATGTATTGGCAAAAAAATGGAGAATTGCTGCAGTGGCTGACATAATGCTAAGAAATCGTTTTCAGCAGCTCAGAAACTCTTTAAAGTTTGTTTTTGATGATGACGTTCCCAGAGAATCAAAAGCTAAAGACAAACTTTGGAAAATGCGACCATTAATTGACCAAATTCGGAATGCTTGTCTTTCTCAAGAAAAACGGCAGGTACTTTCCTTGGATGAGATGATCATTCCATTCACTGGTGCATGCGCAATTCGACAATTTTGTCCGGGAAAACCAAATCCTGTTGGATTAAAAGTATTTGTCCTGGCGAGCCCTAATGGTGTGGTATGCAACTTTGTTATTTATCAGGGAACAACAACTTTCCCTGATTACGAGAACAGCACGTTTGGACTTGCTGCAAAAGCCGTTTTGACATTAGCTGACCCCCTAGTTCCCGGCCACGTGCTGTATTTTGATCGCTATTTTACATCTCAAATACTTGCTGACGAGCTTCTCAACAGAGGCATAGTTTCAACTGGCACCCTAATGAAAAATCGCGTTCCTGCTGATTGTGTACTGATTGATAGTTTAATTATAGTTTCCTGAGAGAAGAAAAAGATTTTGTTAATGTTATTGTTTATTTCAAACATTTTTATAATATAAAACATGGTAAAATTATAGTTGTTTTTATTTATGGCTGATTGTTTAACAATAAATTATTATCAAGAAGATTGTGCCCAATGTTCTCAATAAATGCCAAATAAATGTTAAGCCACTTTGGCAGTTCTGCCCGATGTGCTCAATAAAGAACACGAGATATCGACTCACAAACAAGGTCATCCTATTATAAACATAGCCCCTATACCCTAAAAAATAATATAAAAAAATCCTACTTCTTTTTGGCATGTTTATTTTCACAAAAATAGTCTTGGGCAGGACCCACTAAAATAAAAGTGTACTTAATTGAGAACATTGGGCAGAATCTTCATGATTCTTAAAAAATGCTTGGGCAGGACGAGGATACATATATAAAACGAACTTGTGTTCACATATATTGTTGACGACCGGTTAGTCTAGTGGGTAGTGACGCTGCCTACGAAGCTGAAGATCCTGGGTTCGAATCCGGTAAGGGCAAATATTTGTGTGCATGAATATTTTGTTTCTAAGTCATGGATGTTTTCTATGTATTTAAGTATTTCTATCTATTAAATATATCGTCGTCTAGTACCCATAACACAAGCCTTATTGAGCTTACTATGGGACTAGGTCGATTTATGTAAGATTGTCCCCTAATATTTATTTTATTTATTTATATTATTGAAAAAAATATACGTGTACAGCTGACGATTATAAAAAAAAAGAATAAAATATAGAATAAAAGCAAATAGTGAAGCATTAATGATAACGTAGGTATTTCAATAATTTTCATCAACTGGTTAGAATAAAAAAAAAGTATTTTTTCAATCTTATTGTTATTAAAATCTTTCTTTAATGACTGAATGTTTGATCCACCAAAATTAATGATAAACAATGTCACGCCTTGGCGTAATATACAATACCTTTAATCTTTACAATGTCTTGCATTGTAATGATTAAAGTTTTTTTTTTAAATCGTATGGCATACATTACTTCGCCTTTAAAGTTTGTCACTCTTTAGCACCACCCAGGGGACACGTGCAGGGTTGTGGTTGGTAAAGTTATTGCATATTGTTTATAACAGATAATATAATAACAAGTGGAATTAAAAAATATATTATTAATCCGAGTGTATTTTTACACTATAAGCCTATATCACTGGCATATTTAAGGAGGGGTTGCACCAAACTGTCTGTAATTGTAAGTGGTGTTCGTTAAGATCTGAGTGTATGGAATGTTTGACAAGTTTCTATGGAACGACAGCTGTCGGCACCACATTTAACGTTGGTCGGTATTCGTAAGTTGGTGCAACGCGCCCTTAATGAAAACTAACTATACCTCACAGGTTAAAATTCATTAAGCCGTTGAAAGCGTCAGGGCATGCCAAAGAAATATACATAAAAATATGTTTAGATCCACACGAACAGATAAAACTCCTTCTGCTGCATTTGGGTCAAAATATACTATAATTGTAGAGCAATTGTTGATGTTTTCGGATAACGAACCCTCCATTTTCTTTACTCCATTTACTAACCGCATTAATGCAGATGTTGGCAGGGTGATCTCGTTTTCAACAATCTCTAGCAAGCTGAGCTAGCTTCCGCTAAAAATAAAAACACCCTTTAGATGCTCCGTGAAACTGAACGACAAAAACTTTTGAAGTTAGTAAAATCGAGCAAGATTTAAGATGTGTTTAGGGAAGATAATTATTAAATAATAACGAGAACCCTTATCACTGAGCCAATGGTATTAATATAATTACATCCTATTCATACAATTTAAAAATATTGATGTTTGTTCAATCACGCAAAAATGTCGTAACAGACTGTTAAAATATGACATCGATATACTTAGAGAAGGATACTTTTTATCACAAAAAGTATTCCTAAAGGGATACAATTGGGGACGGAAGTTGAAAAACGATTACTGTATTCTATTATCAGAATAGTTAAAAAATATTTTTTATCGAATCCACAATATTAACGATGTACAGTCAAGGAATTTAATTTCCGACCCAGCTAAGGCTCAATATTGTATAGCAAACTGTCACCATAAGAGTTAGCTAGAGCACGACGTTCCTTTGACATATCGCATGCATTGTTATATGTTAGTAACTAGGCAACCAGATTAACTGAAATTTTAAACGTGTTATCTCCTCAATCCCCACTTCCTGGTGTAACTCTGCTATTTCTAGCTCTTAATAGATCACGGTTAGCGGCAGGTATTTTATTTTTCAAATTAATAACGTAATTGAAAATTATTTTTCAGATTTCTCGATTGACACTGACACATGTTCGTAATTAGAAAAGCAAATGATAACTTTTCGCAAAGAGGTTATCTGTAATGTGAAGTGACAAATAAATATATATTGACAATTTGACATTTCAATACTATTACTGAAATAGAAGTTTCGACCTTAATGCATTGCGAATGTCTAACGACATTTCAACGAAATGGGTAGGTATTTAAATTCCTTGACTGTACACTTTACACGTTAGATTCACTAAAACTTGCATAACTATGTAAAACGCAATAAGATACTCACAATTCCCAATCTATGGCATCGGTTTATTTTTGGCAAAACATCCTATAAAATAATAAACTTGGATGTCCAATTTTCTCTTCTATTAGATTCCGACAAGTCGCGATTATTATCTTCATTTTCTGACCGTGCCACGCCAACTTACATCTGCAGTTGGACATATCAGGGACTAGTCGTTTCTCGTATAAATATGGCGATTTTGCTCAGTGCTAGCACCATAAAGGACGGCAATATGAAGTTTGTGGGATTGTACTTTTATTTTAGTCACGCGTACAACTTGGTATTAGAGTTGTGACTTTTGCTGCAGTTAGGTAAGCTATTTGAAATAAGTTCGTTCGTTAACAAAAAGAGTGAACTGTCGTTTCATTTCAGGTGGTTACGATTGTACTAATTGACCTTTTATGTAATTAATTGATCGAGCTACAATTAAAAGACGAATGAACAATAACAATGAAAAAAGCGATTGCAAGTTAAAGTTGGAATTTGTAAAAGACTTGAGAGTTTCAATGCATATCACGGAATCGGAAATATACAGTGTACCAAAAATGGGGCGTGAACCGATCAGAACATTCTTATCACAACACGATACCTGTTATGCCCTTGATCGGTCCCCACCCCATTTATGGTACAGTCGCCATCAGATATTTCGGAGCGGCCAAGGTGCTCACAAATATCGGAACACGCCTCTATTGTCGAGGCATTAGAGACGTGTTCCGATGATTGTGAGCACTTTGGCCGCTCCGATATATCTGATGGCGACTGTAAACTCTCTATAAATGTATTTTTTTGGCATGCTATTGCGCTTCATAGAAGAAGAAAATTCTACGCATGAATTTATTTTATCCATAGTAAATGGTACATTAGGTACGTCTTAAATAAATAAATATTAGGTGACAATCTTACACAAATCTAACTAGTGCCATAGTAGGCTCAATAAGGCTTGTGTTATGGGTAGGTACTAGACGACGATATTTTGGATAGGTATAAATATTTAAATAACTCAGAAACAAAAAATGTTCACGACCAAGACTCAGAAACAAATATTCATGCTCATTACACAAATATTTGCCCTTACCGGGATTCGACCCCAGGACCTGAGGTAGTAGGCAGCATCACTACCTATTAGTCTAGCCGGTTTTCAAACATAATACAAGTTTCTGACAAAAAAATCAGTTTTGGTACAAGCTTTTATTGCCGACTGTACTTTTCTATATACCATCATTGAGACGATTCTAACGAGCCCAAACTCAACGGGGTTACGTCAGTTAAGTGCTGAATTCCCATGGCCACCTTCTGTCTCCATCACCAGATCAGCTCGATAGTACCATAATATTGAATTGTCATCCAAATTATACTTAAACTCAAAATTTCAGCTTAATCGGTCACCGGGAAGTGGGTCAAATTTAACTTGCAAGATTTGATTGCAACGGGGCAGGTGAAACTAAATAAAAGCGTGTAATATGTTTACTGACGATTTGAAAGTGCTTGTTACTAGGCCTACTTGAATAAAGATCATTTTGAGTTTGAGTTTGAATAACTACCTTTCACTGTGTCAAACACTAAATGTCACTATTAAATTCGTATACAGATACGACTAATGTGGATTAGGCGCCCAAAGTGTCCCAGCTTATAACTTAAGCATCATATTATGACGGCTCATATTTACAACTCATATAACCTTCATGTCTCTGTTAACGCTTTTCACAACATGTTGCTTTAATCTCAGGAGTGTTGTAACTTGTGACATAAAAGCTTATAAACGGATCATTTTATACCTCTTGACTAAACAAATTATTCTATTAAATATTCAGACGATAATGGTTTATTTTTCCATTATATTTGTTCTCTGTATCATATCGTTAAATCATTTTATGCCCGTAATCTACACTTTATAATATGTAAGTGAACAATTCTTTATGAGATTAAATGATCTTACCTTATATTATAAAAATCGGCCAAGTGCGTGTCGGGCCACACATGACTCGAGCAAAAACTTGGGCTAAAGCCCAATCTCTCGCAAACGAATCACTAATTTGAAAAATCGATTTAGAAACCCATACTATTTTTGAACAAGCTACCCAACGATACCCCACACTATGGGTTTAACGAGAAAAATTACATCCCCACTTTAGGTGTAGGGGAGATACCATAAAAAAAACATTTTTACAAGATTTTATTATTTTGTATTGTCGGCATGATTGATTTATATACCCATGCCGAATTACAGTTTTCTAGTAGTTAATGGTTACTGAACTAAGCCTGAGACGGATGGACGGACAGACCGACAGACGGACATGGTGAAACTATAAGAGGAGAGAATTCTGTGAGATTGTATCTTTGTAAGTTTATTTGTTTTGGTTGTTTTCTGGAACCACTTATCCGATTTCAATAATTCTTCCACCTGCGTGTAGGATGGACTTTATGGATGGCTATAGGCTAGGATATATCTTATAACCCATGGATTAGCCTGCGTTCTTTTGTACGCAGCTGAATGTCAAGAGCGATCTTGCGACGCCCCGCTTTACAAGGCGAAGTCGGTGGTTTTACACGGTAGTCCAGCTTCGGTTAGTCCGTCATACCCGTCCTGCCTGACACAGCAAGGCTGCTGCTGCTATGCTGCTGGACATAATAAATAATAAATAAAGCATTTAGTCACGAAAAAACAGTCCTTTTTTACAATACAACTTCCGCCAAACTGACGACATGCGGCATGCATGACGGGATGCGTAATTACTACACAGGCCGGGAAGTAAGGGGTTGCCGGCCGAGTACATTATAGACGGCCGAGCGTAGCGAGGTCGGTTAGTTATGAGGCTGACAACCCCTTTTCACGCCGAGGCATGTATAGTGCTTTTCTCAAACATGCAATTGAATAAATAAAAAAACTCCAAGGAATCAAAATTTTATTTTCATGGCTGAACGCCGTGATCCTGTGCCACAAATTGTGAAATGGAAATTAAAATAGACCATCTTGCAGGCCTAGGCCTCCAATTTTGTATGAAATGCCATTACGGGTCACTAGTCTCGATGCGCCCGAAACGTGACACTTCGAAGCCCATTAAGAAGAACACAATATTTCATTGCATGTTTGAGAAAACACATTTCCCCAAAGTAAAAAAAATGCCTGCTTTCTTTGCAATAAGCGGGCGAATCCGCGAGGGGCGTTAGTAGGTATATCCTCATTATCGTTTGATGAAGGCAAACATCGTGGGAAAGCAGTATACAACTGTGAAGACATTCAAAGGTTTACATGAAGTGTCCAATTAGCCACCGTGTGGACTACTGTTCATTGCCTACCATCCACGAGGTATGTGCCCAGCAGTGGGACTGCCATACCTTATTTTTTATTTTAAATATCACTGTTGAAGATATCGATAGACTTTGAATGTTTATTTCATCTGTCGACAACCCTCTCTTACCTATATTAGGTCACCTTACTCTCTTATTGTGTATGGTATAGATAAATAAAACAGCTAATGAGCTAATGACAAACCTAGTGCTTATTCTGAGGTTATAAATAAAATAAGCATTAATGAAAAATTTACTATTTCAGACATTTGAAATCCATATTAGAAAATGAAACAGTAAGGTACGGTATATTGTCTGTCTTTAAGCTCACGCATGAAAATAATTCGACCTGAGCAAGTAACAATAGACTTAATTTGGACCATAGTTTTCTGAGCTGAGGGGCGATCACTTTTCGAACGCACCTTAGGATAACTCAACTGTCATTTTCCCATACAATAATCTTATTTATTTATTTATTGATAGAAACAAACGGTCATATACAAAAATTGTGTACAGAAATGTTGTTAGAAACTTAAGACCTACAGTTTCCTTGAATTGTAGTTGTGCTAAATACAATATTTAAAGAAAATAAGTTTACATTTATAATATATATACAGGGTGATTCAGGAGACGTGAGCAGGATCAACCCTACACATACAGTTAATGTTAATGGATCTTTTACCATCGTAATTAAGTTAAACGCCCACAGTTTTTTTTTACATTTTGTGTAAAAGTTTCATTCACAATAAATCATGGTCACCCTACACAACTAAAAAAAAATTCACGTTAATCTTACCAATGCTGGTACGACTGAGTAGCTTATAAACTATTGAATCCGTAGGGTTGATCCTGCTCATGTCTCCTGAATCACCCTGTATATATATATATATCTACACACACATATATATATATATGTCGAGGTGTGGGCGTATCCTGGGTTCTCGGGCATTGATAGGAAACGATGTTACTATGATTACAAACTTTACTAAGGACTTCTCCACAGCATAATTACAAAATTCATGTGAAATACAGTGAACTGGCAATTTCGGTTCTCGTATTCCGTCACACCATTCTCTAAACGATTAATTCTCCATCCAAGAGAGCAACCACCTCCTGTCAGGCTTTTTCCTCAATGACAGTGAACACAACCGTCCGTTGTTCTGTTTCTAATTCAAAATAATACTCGTCATAGCCCTCTGTTGGCGCGCGGCGGAACTAATGAGCTCCCGAGTTTGCCCAGACAAATATGTCCTCGTTCGCATGTATTTCAATGATGACATTTGTAGATTGACAGTGGAGCACATTACGACCGAAGTCACGATGAATGTAATAGAGGGCGCTGCATGAAACTTCTCCTCTCCGACACGGCCAACTTGACAATGTACGCGTCCCTGCGTACACCTGTAAAAACAAAAGTTTGGAGTAGGTATCTAAAGCCATCGCTCGGCCTACCTGACATAAAAAAAGCTGTATACGTCAAAAAGGGCCCTTTCTCTGACCAATTTAATTACGCCTAACAGTTGCATTGTTGAACAATAACATCCATATACGTTCGTAAAACTTTAATAAAATTAATGTATAACAGTAAATCACTTAGACGCACGCTCAGAACCATCTAAACGAAAGTAAGTACAGCTGTCAAGTAACTAATCAAAATTATGTCTGCCAGTACTTGCTGTAGTTTTCAATATCTACCCAGGCGAGGCTTCAGTCATTTCAATCATGTTTTGCTCTAATTGTAACTTGAGCGTTTGATTTTTGTAAATAATAGTCTACGACAATGATAACACTTGACTTCCTTGACACCCAATAAATACTATCCCGTGTTTCACCTACTCAACATTGCCACACTATAAATGCCAATCCGTTCAAATTAAACGTGCTTGTTTTTAAAGAACCACGACAGAAAATCAACATCATTACCATGAGTACATCACCGAGAGTCATACAGACTCATTCTCCAACCAGACCAAGTCTGTCAACACCAAGGCCCCACTACATAATCAGTCTCATCGCCCAGTCCACAACCCCTGCGAGTTGCGGTTACGACCACTGATTCATGTAGCGCCTCCAACGTCACCGACATCTACATAATCAGTCTCATCGCCCAGTCCACAACCCCTCCGAGTTGCGGTTACGACCACTGATTCATGTAGCGCCTCCAACGCAAATATCAGTCCAACGTCACCGACATCAAATGCAATTTAATTTATACGGAAAGGCATCCCTTATTTTCGAACCGAAAATAAACTTCACATTACTATCAAGCACGTCGGCGTCAAGAGCTCAAACACTTGATTTCCAACCGTCAAACTTGTCTGCCTTTTAATAAGTCAGTTAATATAGTACCCAGATAAGTTACGAGCACCTCCATTCCGCCAATTTGGAAAATGTCACTTAATCTCTCTTACTTATTATAACCCTGGACGAGCGTAGCGTCTTTAATTCTTAGAAACCCTTTGGCGGAATATCTTGAATCCGATTTAAAGTTATGGATTCCCAATTGATTAACTAATTCATTATCGTTAGTAACTCTGAATGCAACGCAAAACAAAATTCTCTGTTCACATAAACCCTCCGTGATCGCTCAATTCGCTAGAAAATAAAGATTTACCAACTCAATACTTGCAATTTTGGAGCGCAAATGAAACGTCAACCATTACAAGTTTAGGAATCATCATATTTGCTAAATAAAAATATTGATTAATAAACCGCTGACTTTCAAAGGTATAAATACCAGTCAACACAACTGACATAATCATACTCGAATCAATTTGTACGGTAGTGTAGGTAGGTATATTTATGTCAAAAGCGCCCAAAGTAGGTAGCTAACTATATCAAAACTTATTGCACCAACTTATCATTAAGTTGCCTGTCCCTCGCAAGATCATGATTGTGCCAAATTACCATTTAATTAGGTATGTTCTTCCACTTTATGAAAGTCAATAGGAGTAGCTATACAATAGAAAGCAGTGAAAAAAAAAATATCCTGGCCGAGTAAAACAAATATAGAGAAACTGACGACTATGGTATGATTTTTTCTGATGAAAACGTACACGTCTAAGACCAACAATAACAAATTTAAATTGCATTAAGTAACTTATTTTGTTGCAGTTTTGTATGCAGTAACGCGTATTCTTGCTCTCATGAAATGTCCACATAAGTACAATCAAATAAGTCAAACTCAGCTCTCGCACAACTCCGAGGTGTAAATTGACACGAACGCGGCTCACACCGCCGGACAGTAACTCGTTCGGGCGTAATCGCACGGCCGGCATTCCAATATCATTGTTACACAAAACGCACCAACGGCTTTAACTAAATGAAAAAGCACGTGCTAGGCGGCAGAACAGGGCGGCACTATTTGAGTTTTCTAGCTGACAAACATCGGTTCCTTTAATTAGAGGATTCTCCGTACATTCTTTGTTCGTGTTCGGTCCCGGGGGTCATATGAGATATTCGTACCGCTACTAAGACAAACCACCGTCACCAAACAGTTTAAACGTGAAAATAACTTTTTCTTTAGAAATCTGACTTGTCTAGTGTAAGTTACTGCAGTTTTGTTTCGGAGGCGTTAGACCAACCATATACAACGTTTTTCATAATTCCCCATGAAAAAGAAACCCGTTATTTAACCGAAAAAAAAGTACCAACCCCAACCACCTGTACGTCGATCAAACCAAATTTTCATAGATTACTTCAACAAAAGACCAATTGCTTATCATATTTACCCAGTTTAAAAGCAAATAAGCCACTATACCGATTACAAAAATAGGTTTGCAATCTCAATAAAAGGAAATCAAACCGCTTTAAGTACTTATAACATAAGAAAAAAAAAAGGTATCAATTACAAGCCATCTCACTAAATCTTTATCAATTTTTACATTTCACAACTAAAATACTATTTCGTGTTCATGTTGCCGATTCGTCATAAATTGAGAAACATGAACATGTACCCTAACTCGGTCATGGTTGTTGTCATGTACCTCTCAGATGACACTAGGCAAAAATGCAAACCACTTTACTAGCTACATACTCTTCTATGATTCATCCAAATTACCTCCTTTTGTCAATCACTTTTTGTGGACTACGGTTCTCAAATACTGCTAACAGACTCCCCACAAGGGACCCCTCAACCCCCTTGCGGCTTTAGGGGTATTTTGTAAGACCCTGTATAAACTGTAGATCTATACACTATGCTATATAATTTGTAATGAAAAGACTTCACCAATCATACATACGTCATAAATAGACTACTGAAAAGGCTCGTGTTTACTCTTAAATGATCATGTTCCAAAATCATACTTATTTTCCGACAAACGTTTTAGGTAGACACACATAGTTAATGTGCTCACTTGCTCAGGCACTAGCATCACTAGGTAAGACTAATCGTACAATTAATTACTGAACGGGTAAAATACTCTTGGCACGTACACAATTTTGTTAAATATTCAGATTGTAGTCCCAATTTTTGTTTAGTAATGTAAACTACACACACGTTTCTTGAAAGACTTACACGAAAACTCTGGCAAGTATGTACTTTCCTAGGCAATGTTATTTTTACTACGCTTCATATTTTTCTATACAGGCGAATAGTAAACAATTTACTTACGAAAAATGTTATAATATGGAATATATTTTCCATCGGCTGAACTCTCAAGCCGTCGAATACACGTAAAATACCTCAACTGAACATTTAACTAAGTAAGCATATCGCATTCTTGTATTTTATTCGGTACCTAAATATTTTGATATTCGACTTAACACTTTTGTCATATGCCACACTTTTGATATTGACGTTGCTTATTCGTCTAATCAGCTGACGTTTAAAAATAGGTTTTAATAACAAGGGTGAAACGATAATCTTTGAAAACCTATTGAATGCGCAATTTTCGACTACAAGTATTTCAAAAATACACCTTATAAACAACATTGCGAGCATTTACTGCGAACTCGACAGAGAACATAGATTACACACATACATTTTCTACACCTTAAAATCTTATTATTCCAATTTAATTGAATAACTCACTCAGGAAATATAACACTTATTTCCAAATTGAAACTGGCTCAAATAAAATGAGCGTCGAAGTCATCTTAAACTGTGGATAATGTTATAAAAGCTTCTAAGGGACACAAAGAAAAAAACATCAGTTACTCAACGGAGATTGGCTTATAGGCAGTACCTATATTTTACTGTAAATTGTCAGATATTATCTGATGGCAAGTCTAATGTCTAAGTCACTCATTGCTGAAAGCCGCTCACGACCAGTATAGGTATAATTGTCCCTCTGGACAGGAGCCATTAATACAAAAATCGATCGACTTGTATAGGTGTCGATGGCATTCAAACTGTCACCCGTATGTTGTATTTGACACAATAAACTATTTTTTGTTGTTCGTTGCCATGGTTACGTCTCCTGGGTCACTAATTAAAACTATGATTTTATTGAGTTTTAATCACAAACACGTGTTTGTTATATTCTGTTATATCTCCTCAGCATAGAAACTCTGTCACTGCTGTCTCCCGGCTCACTGGCCCAGAACAAGAACAAGAAAAAGCTGATTGACCCATTTAAATTCTATATCCCATAATGAAAAAAAATAAAAAATAAAAAATCTGACCAAAACGTACGTCATTCCCACATTTTTTCCCAAAATAGGAACAGAACTGTGCTGTGTTAGCATTAGATTTTACTTCATCGTATCACGGACGAATTAATCATTCTTACGCTTATGGTGTGGTATTTTAGGGACATACCAGCATCAACTTGAATTTTTCATATGGAAATTGAATTAAATTACTTATCAGTCAACTATGATATAAATGACTTCGATAACTGCACATCTTATATTAGAATTGTACCCAACTTTACTTGTGGTCTTTCTTAACTCTATAGATTTGCCTGTACATTTTCCTCAACAACGTTATTTTCAAAAGACTCAGAACCAACAAAATGAAAACGACTCACTCGATTAACGACAGACTCTCGCCCATGGGAACCTCATGTCCTCTCGACGCTCCAAAATAGCTCGCATTTCTACCGCGTCACGAACTATGATCTTGTGGGCCTGGTGGTTCCTGCCTCGGCAGTAGGTAAATGCCACTTTATTCCAATAGTTCCCAGCAGAAATGTAGACAAATTATTTCCAGTTGTTCCTTCAAATCTTTTCTGACATCTGTCAATATTTCCATGGATCAAATTACAATTTCTTCAAAGATATTTTTTCTCAAGTTTCGATTTTCAATCCTTAGCCCGATTTGGCACCACTTCTGATGTCGAGGTGTGGGCGTATCCTGGGTTCTCGGGCATTGATAGGAAACGATGTTACTATGATTACAAACTTTACTAAGGACTTCTCCACAGCATAATTACAAAATTCATGTGAAATACAGTGAACTGGCAATTTCGGTTCTCGTATTCCGTCACACCATTCTCTAAACGATTAATTCTCCATCCAAGAGAGCAACCACCTCCTGTCAGGCTTTTTCCTCAATGACAGTGAACACAACCGTCCGTTGTTCTGTTTCTAATTCAAAATAATACTCGTCATAGCCCTCTGTTGGCGCGCGGCGGAACTAATGAGCTCCCGAGTTTGCCCAGACAAATATGTCCTCGTTCGCATGTATTTCAATGATGACATTTGTAGATTGACAGTGGAGCACATTACGACCGAAGTCACGATGAATGTAATAGAGGGCGCTGCATGAAACTTCTCCTCTCCGACATACACATACAAAGACGCATACATTCAGTGGCACGTAATTACATTTTTGAATAGTACCATACAAGCAGTTAGAAAGAGAAACAAAACAATTACATGTAGTACCTACATAATTATACAATGTGTTATACACTAAGTAGGTATAGCTAC
The DNA here is from genome assembly GCA_947578815.1 of Epinotia ramella. NCBI lineage: Eukaryota > Metazoa > Arthropoda > Insecta > Lepidoptera > Tortricidae > Epinotia > Epinotia ramella. Next base: position 3,294,678 of record OX388207.1, read on the forward strand.
AGTTATAATCTTAGAAACTGGTGTATTACATTGCTAATCATTTGAATAAGTGTCATTTATCTACCTGAAACACGTACAATGAGTTTCGTGATCGACCTGCAGGACTATAATTGTGTGGTTTAACGGAACACCATTTTTGATAACAAATTCCCAATCACTACTCGCAGTTTCACATTGATATTTCCAATTCAAGTGCAAATCATAGCTGGACAAAGCGCTATAAAGTCGACGCCGGGCAGCGGCGCTTAGACAATATGTCTTTTGTCGATAGAACTTGGCATTGTCATGCAAAGCAGGCATGAGTTCGAACGGGGCCAAAAGAATGCGACTAGTTAATGATTACGAATATATTCATGATAGAAAAGTGTAAATATTCATACCTAATCAACGATATTTTCATCTGCTGTATTGAATGATCTGACGACTACTTACCGGAAGGACCTGATTCATCATCATCATCATATCAGCTGAAAGACGTCCACTGCTGGACATAGGCCTCCCCCAAAGAGTGCCAAAGTGACCGGCCCCGCGCCACCCGCATCCAGCGGACTCCCGCAACCTTACCGGTCATCAGTCCATCTTCTCTACCAACGCCGCGCCTTCCGGTACGTGGTCGCCACTCGAGAACCTTTCCGCCCCAACGGCCATCGGTTCTACGTGCTATGTGCCCTGCCCACTGCCACATAAGTATAGCGATTCGGAGGGCTATATCCGTTACCTTGGTTCTGCTGCGGATAGCCTCATTACCTACACATTAATTAGTGATTAGTGCGAGTCCATACAAAAGCTACTCGCATGTGCAGCAAATGTATGAAGTCGCACTTATCACTAATCAAAGTGTACACGGCCCAGAAGGCTCATCGAAGGTAGAACTCCCCCCCCACAAGGTGGACTGATGACCTGGTAAAGACCGCGCGAGTCCGCGGGATGCGGGTGGCGCAGGACCGGTCATTACGGCACTCTTTGTGGGAGGCCTATGTCCAGCAATAGACGTCTTTCGGATGATGATAATAAATGAATGGTGTACGTAACTTCATAATAATCACATATTCAATGGCAACATTTTCTTGGTGGCGCTTGTAGCCTATTACACGCGAAAACCGTTTGAAGGGTTCGTGAAAGTACGCCACCTTGTGGACATCCCATTGAGGCTGGGCATCTAGGCTTGGGATCTTATCTCATCCCCCAAGAGTGACGAGTTTATTAGTCTGCTTAAAAACCAAACCAATATCTCGTAGCACTAGCACCTGATTATATAAGTAAATAAAGAGAACCCCCAGATAGAACCCCATTTACATAGGTCAAATAACATAACATATTGTAACTTGTAATACATGGTAGGAAAACATAACAGAATAAATAAACGCATGTCAATGTAAGTTGTATTTGATAATAAATAAAGGTCACAGCTAACATCCTTTTAGATAAAAATAGGTAAATACCTAAGGCATATAGACCAAATATATGTTTAAAATCTTTGAATTCGAGTAAATCTTAGAGGCTTGACCATAACGTAAGCCACCTTGTATCGAGTACTTATATCTCGCCGGATTGGCTAAAAATATCCCATACTAAAAGTGTAATTGAGAATTTATATAACGTAATTTTGCTTATCATGCCAAGCTGTCAGCGCAACCATCTTGTAACCTCTTATAGTACATGTAGAGTAACTATATCGCCAGATATGTGTTAAAGAGATTTAATACACATGGTAATTGTTTTATATGAATAAAGTTAATCAAACTGTGTAAAACACAAGCTCCAAATAAAAGAAACCAACTTTCTCTGAGTCACAATTTTATATTATCGGACGCAACATTGTCTTAAGAGTTCCTCCCAAGTCACGGGATCACATGTATTGTAAACAAGAATTGAATCCAATAAGAATAATTAGATAAAAAATATTAGAGCTGACGGAAAATTATAACTAAAGTGGGCGTGAAATTACGTCACAGCCAATCAATTATGTAACATTTTGTTCAACCACAAACCCGGAAATCCCGATTACACCGGGCTGCCGATTTTGTGGAGTAATTTTAGAATATAAACGGGCCAAAAACCACGGCAATTTGTGTCAGCCGAGTCCTCTTGAGAAGGAAGCAACTAATGCGAATAAGGTCATAGGAAAGTAAATAGGAAAAGTGTTAGGAAAGTTAGTTAGGCCAGTGTTAGGAAGTATAAATAAGTTGTTGTAAAGAAAGAATTTTTTGTCATCACAGTTTGTTTTATCTCATCCCTGGTAATAGCTTTATAAAGAGACCGCGGGTATCAAAAAGGCTCCGAGCTTACAACTCAGGAGTCGTACCCGTGAGCTATCGTGGACTGCCGCAGGGTGGGCCGCCAGGATTCTGTTCCGGGTCGTTCCTGCCTCAGCGCGGTACAACGCTGTGCGTCGAGCGAGGATAGCCACGCGCACACGCTTCGCTCTAATATTATTATGGAAGTATGGATTTACCAATAACCTAAAGATAAATAATATTTTAAGCCCCCAATCCCATTATCAATTGGCTAACTTATTTAACTTATGAAAATAAACCAACAAAAAGCACCGCAGCATAAATAAAGCATCGGATGTGTTAATTTATCCAGTAAGATAGTTCAATAAATCGCCAATATTAGCAATTTGTACGGCCGACCCACGTAAATTACTCGTGTTTGCGGAATAACGGCATCCGCTATTGTATATATTTGGAATTAATCATTAACGACAATATTTAATAATACTGTATTCAATTAAATATTGAGCTGCTATTAGGTTAGTCTCATTCATATACTTAGGTTATATATAGGCTATAGGTATTCGCAGTATTAAGTGTTTAACATTAAGTATGGTACGCATTGGCGTACAAGAATTTTAATATAATTATCATTATAACTGATTGTCATGCACCCGAAAGACATTCAATACATACCCGCAAACATTTGGCATAGAAATTATAATTTGTTATAACTAGTTTACACAACAGTTTAAAATAAATAAAGAGGTTAAATAAATATTTTTATTTCGTATAAATAATAGCTGTACTAGCAATACAGGGGGCACAGCCCCTTCTATTCTGTAACTTGTTTTAAGCTCACCTCAACGCTCACCCACAAATACATTTTGACGCCGCGATGCGTCGTAACTAAGCGTAGGTAGAGGTCTAGTTTCGTGACGGGTGACCGGCGGGGTGAGCCGCATTAGCGCGTAGCGAATAACAGCCCAGGTCCTAGTCCTGGCTCAGGCTTCAGACGATGATGGTTTATTTTTCCATTATATTTATTCTTTGTATCGTATTCCTATACCTACACTGGTGATATGTTTTTGGAAAACAGACGATTCGTTCCGAAAATCACCCCCTACAACCCATATAGACTTTTCCGTTTTATAAGATTAGCTAATGTCTAAGAAAGTAAGAAAGTGAAATATTGAAGCAATGCCGTATATCTCCGCCAACCCGCCAGTAACTATTGGAACAACTGGCCCAAGGAATAAGCGGTAAAGTGAAACTTTTAATAGGCACAACTTTATTACCGTCTCTCCAAAAAATACAGGAATTTTGGATAAGACCCTAATCATTTTTCAACTTCCACGCCCAGTGAGTGGTGGATGATAGTAAAATTGTTTTATTTTGACGAGCTAGATGCAGATCATAGGTATACCTATTTTTGTCAGTGTCTCTGTCTTTCATAATCAGAACAACAGAGATAAGTACCAAATGGGCGTTTTTCAAAAACAGTGTACAAAACTTTTTTTTTGCAGATTCCGTTTATTTTTGGTTTATCTTACTCAGAATCGTTCACACTATCGATCCTCATACAAGAAAAAAAGTGTCCAAAATTTCCATTCCAGATCGTCACATTTTTGTATGCAGTCTTTTTTTATTTATATGGTCGTGACGCACTGGAAGAACAAACTTACATAGTAAAATCAAGGATTTTTTTTTATTATATGACGATCGATAGTGTCAACGATTCTGAGTAAGAAAAACTAAAAAAAACGATATCGAAAAAAAAAAAAGTTTTGTACACTTTTTTTGAAAAACGCCCAAATAACAGCGCTATCTTAGTCGATAAAATAATTGAAATCATGACCTTGGTTAACCCTATACTTGGCGGTGTACTGTAATACACATTAAGTTTTTTTTTTCGCATTTTTCCGGATTATTTTTTGTAATCTATACTACCTAACCCACGATTTTTTTCCAAGATTAGGGTTAGTAATTATGTGCACTCCATTTATCCTACATATTTGTCAGTTTAAAATCTCGTGCCCCACGTCTTTCAGAAAGCACATTTATGATATGCGCCACACGCCCGACGTGTAAACGCGCCGGGTGATTTATAACGGACCGATCAATGCCCGCCTTTATGCTCGGAATTTAGAGCACCCTGTACATTAGGCGATGGCGTATGGATTCTGCATACGATCTGATGATATGAAAGATTTGGTTTAATAGATATTGGTATGAACAGATGTTTATTGTTCAGCCAACCTCAAATTGGCAGAAGAATTCAAAACGGGTTTACAATTTTGATTAGAAACGTGATATGTCTCCAGTATGCCTTAGGGATATACCCAATTTCAACATCCACTCCACTTTCTCGGTATTTCATAATCGAAATAAGACCACAAACGCTTTTGGTGAGGTGTAATCGGTACGCAGTATTTTGGACTTTAGCGAGAGCTCGCTCATATCGTCGAGATTTCCTTACTTGTTGGTTCTCTTTCAGTTTTGCAAATACCGACCACATCGACTCCGCACCGCCTAATACGGGCGTGGCCTTACAGAGACATGAAACAAAAACGTTTCTGAGATCGTCTCGTTATGTCAAAGACGGAATTGTGACCTTGAGATTAACTAATTACAGAAAACGTCAATGTCAACAGTTTCACTACATATTATACAAAAAAATTTGTGACAATCGTACACAAATCGACCTAGTCCCAAACTAAGCAAAGCTTGTACTATGGGTACTAGACTACGATAAACATACCTATATAGAAAATTAAATACTTAGAAAACATCCATGACTCGGGAACAATTCGTGCACATCACATAAATGCCTTTACCGGGATTCAAACCCGAGACCTTCGGCTTCGTAGGCAGCCTCACTACCAACTAGACTAAAGAGGTCGTCTAAAACAATAACTAATATATTAAGGAAGGAATATTCTATACTCATCGCCCATCTATTTAAATATGACAATAAGCGATCCGAATTTGTATACAAACAATGACATCCGCTAGCAATGCGACTTAGCTTAGAATTCCTGGAAAACACGCCTAAGCATCTCATAATGCCTACATATTTCCCAGAATACTTCCAATAAGTAATACTTTTATTCCGAACATCATATATTGAATATTGCGGCATGTTACATTTTTCCTTCTCAGAAACAAATAGTAAAAAGCCAAGTAACATGATTATTGTCGAATAACCCTCTGTGCTTAGTATGAAAAATAGAGCTATGAACGTCCCAGTAAATAAGTTGCTCGGCTATTCCCGTACATAACACTGAGGTTAGCCGTACGACCTTCGTCTCTGAACTTTGTTTGTTTCCTTTGCAAGACCCCCCGCTTTCCAGCTCTGATACCGGGTCATTTTTCAGTAGGGAGCGCGCGGGGCGTGTGGACTCAGTGTAGTTTTTCTTTGACACTGCGTCGCAGTTGGAAACGATGATCATATAATAAATATGCATGTATAGGCTAATTGAATGTTTTCGATTGGGGGAACTTTGGGAATAATCCGCTCTCCGTGAGTGGGGTAAGAAGTCTCATATCTGCTTGAATGTGAATTGACGTTGAGATTAATTGCATGCTCGGTAGAAACGTAGGTAGTCTTTTTTATAATTAAGAGTGGTGCAATAAATTAGAAATAATTGTGAAATCTAAGCTCGGCTTTAACTAACCCCGTGGCTTATCACTTGTAATGCGCATTCTAGTGAATATAACATTCACAAAATAAGCAACGAGCATTCTAGAGAAACGACAGTAAAGGGCTTTACTGGAAATGTATGGGCAACAGTGCCTTTTTTTTTGATGGCATACTAACGCCACCTTGTTAGATGTGTAGAGTACTTCCATACAAACAATAGTTACTATGGCATCTCAGCTCTAAAGTACGTCCGTCTTGAGTTACTCGTCCTAATCTATGATAGTATTCGACCATTAAAAGTAACTCATAATCTCCGTTTTCATAATAATTAATAGTTAAAACACTAGAAAATCACGCTTTTAACCTAATCGTGGTCAAAGTTCATTACTAGACTTTTCTAACAAATCCAAACACAGCTGTGATACGATGTTCCATCATGAAGTTCCAGTTCATATCTTCCGGCTCCATCATCAGATCAGTTCGACAGTACCATATTATTGTATTGTGATCAGAATTACATGCAGCTGCCAATTTTCATGACGCTACGATCCTTGGAAGATGGTAAAATTAGTTACCTTAGATTCCATTACATATAGTTAGTTACATACAGGTCGACCTAATAAAAGCGTGTTAAAATAATAAAAATTTAATACGCGTTATAGATTAGAAAGCATAACTCAAGACGGATGTACTTTAGAGCTGCGCTGCCATAGTAACTATTGTTTGTATGGAAGTACTCTACACATCTAACAAGGTGGCGTTAGCGTACCATAAAAGAAAACAAGGCACCAATTTTGAGCAAAGCCCTTTGCTTCGAGCTTTTTGCCGCGCCGATCTTATTGTTTATTATATTATTGTTGTTTATTATAGTATCGTATTATATTAAGCGGCTGTCGAGTCATATGAAGACGTGAAGAGGCTGGCAGAGACAAAAATCAGTGGCGGTTACTCCACCAACAAGAGTCTGGCTCTTACATAGATAATGATGATGATTATATTATAGTTCCACCGTCGTCCCTTTCCGCATTTACTAGAAGCTGTCGCTGAACGATGGTGAAAATATTCGTAGCGATGTTTGGCTTCGTTATTCAGTGGCGAATGCTCGATGTTTTGTATCATGTGAATTATCAAGTTTATCAGTACCTTAATTGAATACACACCAGAGAAGCCTAACTATCGAGTATGCTAGGTGTAAAATATATGAAAGCACATCGCACATCTCTTGTGTATATCCACCCTTGCCGTCAGCATTTCACCACGCTTCTGTTTAGTATTCAGACATGGTCGCGATAGTTTGAGAAACAATTTGCAACTGACGTTTCGATCTTCAACATACCGCGGGGCGTGAGGGTACTGCGCAAGTGCCAGAGCCATCGAGGGCCAAGTCTGGGCCGAGCCAAGTTCGGAAGAGCGAAGGGCAAACAGTTTATGATTAGGAGTAAATGATTTTATACAGTCCAGCAGGATTGCGTAACGCTTTGAGTAGACCTCAATGTCAGTTTTTTTTTAAGTGAAAACTTCTTTAGCGGCGCTGTGCACTTTTTAAGGGGTTATATATGTTTTTTTTTATACTGATAATTAAAGCAATTCGCAAGTTTTCACTTCTGCCGGCACTCCCGGAGTGCAACCCGGTCTTTTTTATTGACATTTGATTTGTTCGTCCTAACGCTATTTTGAAAGGTTAGGTTGTTACTAATTACCCCTCAACTGGAGCATTATAAAGAGCTAAGCCTGTTAAGTGAGAATAAATTGACGATATCGATTAAATAAAATGTTGGATTCCTCTTGACATTTGATTCTTGCTACGGGAATGCCGCACTCTGGTCATTATATTCTCATATTAATCGACACTAGAAGGACACACCTGCCCACCCCACAACACAACATCAATAGTGTAATTACGAGAATAATATTATTTTAGCGGAATAGCAAAGGAATATTGTTCTCTTAACATATCATGAACTTCCACAAAGTAACGCGTGATTCAATAAATGAATAATGTAATAATTGTGTAACTTTTCGTTCGAGGCCGCACATCGCTATGAGCTACGGCGTAGCGCGTAGCGGGTTCCGTAGTGGAAATCGCTCGTAGAGGCATGAATCATATGTGACTCATTGTCCTTGAATGGGTTAAAGGAAATAACAATTGCCATTTGCACATTCAAAAATTAGAGTCCTAATGAGCCATTAATGGACAGGTGAGGTGCAACTAAGGAAAACCTAGTGAAAATAAGCTAATATTATATTTTTAACTTAACACATTCATTGCCCAGAATCACTACGCGCTACGCTCGTAGCCGATCCCGTGGTTTTCCTCGTATGTAGCGGAAAGCGACTACGGCGGTCTGACGCATATGTGTCGTGATGGGCCCTGAATGGGTTCACTTTCACTGCCAGGAACCCGCCTAGCGGGTGCCTACGCCGTAGTCGCTTTCCGCTACATACATAAACAAAGATGTCACATTCCACCCAATAAATAAACTTACACGTGCGTACTCGTATTTTCTCCCCTGTTCCGACCGACTTAGCACTCCCTATGCTAATATGGAATAGGCATTCCTTTGTAAAGGACAGGGCTATCTATTGTTGACAACATAATACTTGGAAAACAAAAATATAACCTGCGAGCACAATGGGACCCATGATAGTGGAGATGACTTGTTGGCTTTGCCTTTGTATAAATAATTGTAAAAAGCAATCATTGTTGCTCTAACGAGAGATGTCAGCAGGGTAATGCTTGCTAAGAGCGCTCCTACAAGCCAAATGGAGAAGCAGCGCTTCAAAATCGGTCCATGTATGACAAAACTGAATAAACAAAGATCATGCGTCATCTAGGCATGATCTGGAGAAACAAATAATTAAATAAATAAAATAAATAATTATTTGGCGACAATCTTACACAAATCGACCTAGTCCCAAACTAAGCAAAGCTTGTACTATGGGTACTAGACGACGGTATAAATACTTTTATAGATAAATAAATACATAAATACATAGAAAACATTAATGACTCAGGAACAAATATTCATGCTCATCACACAAATGAATGTCCTTACCGGGATTCGAACCCGGGACCTCTGGCTTCGTAAGCAGGGTCACTACCAAATGGGCTACAGAGGTCGTCAAATAATTAACGGTTCTGTGTGAGGCAAACGCGCTATAGAGGAAGGATTGCAGTGAGCTGGGCTGATGCAGTTAAGGAAGCTGCAAAATATAGTATTTCCTAAGCAGTCTACTTGACGAGGAACCGAACTGCAAGGAGGGCTGAAGCATGTGGTCATGATCCTCAGCCATGAGGGATCGAACCTTTAACACGGCTTAAGTTTGCGTGGTATGGGTCAGTGTCAATAAAATGCTTTTGCTTAACACATTCATTGCCAAGAATCGCTACGTGTTACGCTCGATAGCCGATCCCGTGGTTTTCCTCGTATCTAGCGGAAAGCGACTACGGCGTTGTGACGCGTATGTGTCGTCATGGGCCCTGAATGGGTTAACACATTCAATGCTAAGAATCGCTATGCGTTACGATCAATGGCCGAACCCTTGGTTTTCCTCGTATGTAGCGGAAAGCTACTACGGCATAGGCGCCCGCTAGGCGGGTTCCTGGCAGTGAATCTGATACTGAAAGTGAAATTGGAATATGTCGTAGAGGAAGAAAATAATAGAGGGACTCACATACACATACACACAAGAGTAATGAGGATGTATGCATAGATTTATGTGTTTTTCACGAGCTTGTTTGTCACCATCTGTCAAAATATTGTACTGAAACGTCACCGATGTAACACGACTATGTTAAAAACGGCATTTGACATCAAGAATGTATTAGTCTTCTGACATTTCTCAATTTAGTAAGATTCATTTACTATCGTCCCTTTGGGGCATTCGCTAGAACGTGAACGCAATCTAGTCAATTTTCTATCTACGAAATTTAGAACGTTTAGAAAGTAATTAGGTATATTTGGGGTTCTTTTGAAATTAACCCAGAACCCATTCAGGGCCCATGACGACACATATGCGTCAGACCGCCGTAGTCGCTTTCCGCTACATACGAGAAAAACCACGGGATCGGCTACGAGCGTAGCGCGTAGCGATTCTGGGCAATGAATGTGTTAATTGAAACGTAAGGGCGGATTTCGAAAAATAGAAGATTTAAGGTGTTTGAAATGCTTGTCTTTACCAAACATAAACCAACTCCTTGTTCTAAGGATCGCATCCACATTCGTAGTTCTTAAATATTTTATGATAAGAAATAAACTTGTGAGTTTGCTGTGATATGTTTTCAGCGGGTGACATGATAAAGTTTGCTAGAAGACTTGTGAAAGATGTTTATGAGCCGTTGCCGGGAACAATGAAATGAGTTTCTGTTAAAAGTTTCATCGTTGGTACGATCAGCATCATAAAAATAATATAGGTTTAACATTAAATAAATATTAAATATTAGGGGACAAATAGAAGTAACCCCATAGTACCTAAGTACAATAAGGCTTGTGTAAGAGGTACATTTTGCATCAAAAGTAGCCGCGCAATCGAAGACGTCACAAGCTTCTTATTCCCTTTTAATAAAGACTTTACGTCTTCGTTTGCGCATTTAATTTGGATGCTGACTGTACGAGACGATGATATACTTAATAGAACCTAAGACTTAGAAACGTCACATAAATATTTGCCTTTACTGGGATTTGAACCCAGGACCTTCAGCAGCGTGACTACCCACTAGACTAACCGGTTGTCTCACACAATATATGCTTACATCTTTATGTCGCTGACTGTACAAAATTGGACAGTCGTACTTTATTTATACAGGCTTCAACTAACTACTCGTGGAGAGGATTTTAATGATCCAAACGCAACAGGTGAATCTTGTGTTGTTAATGAGTTTCTATGGCTACCTTCTATCTCAATCATATAATCAGGTTGCGTTGTCGCCAAATTTACATTAGAGTACCAAATTTAATCTCAATCGCATGAAAGTGACTGAAAAATTGTTTGCAAATTGAAGATAATTTGGTACTAGCACACGAATGTTGTAAATAAAATAAACCGTTTAAGATATCTGGCAACAGACATTAACAAAAACAATGCTGTCGGCAACTTTGAAACTAACAGGCTTCGACGCATTTAAAAAACATGTTGTTATTTAAAATCAAGAAAATATTATTTAAATAAAATGTATCAGTGTGTAATATTGCCTGGTAGCAAAATTGCCAAAGGCACCTCAATATCTACATCCATACTAATATTATAAATGCGAAAGTGTGTCTGTCTGTTTGTCTGTCTGTCTGTCTGTCTGGCTGGCTGTATAGTTTTTATCCCGGGAATCATGCCCAAGGGGATGAAGTGGGGGGTAAAACTTTATATGGAGCTACGATATAAACAAGTTCAACTCGGACGGCGTCGCGGGCACCAGGGGCAAGTAAATATATACAATTGAATATATTGCCCTAAAAGCCTAATGTGTTATGCGGAGTGAATAACCGAAAGCATTATCCTCCTAGCGTTATTCCTGGTTGTGGCCTCGGTCCCGTGGTCAACTTTGACAACTAATCCCAAGATATGGCACATGCACTAGTTTTACGAAAGCGACTGCCATCTGGCCTTCCAACCCAGAGGGAAACCTAGACGGGGCTACCCGAGGTTTTCATCGATTTTTGACGAGTTTTGAATCGTATCTCCTACTTTTGCACTACAGATAGAATTATAAATCAAACGGCTAGTTCTTCAATCTTTTATCTCCATGTTTGTTTACTGGATTTTGAAAGAAATGAATACTTATTTTTGTATGATTTTTTTAAACATTGTCTAAAAACACACTTATTTCGTATCTCTATTGACGTGAAAGATCTAACATATACAAAATCTACATATTTGGGTTCGTCTATGACGTCTCTAAAAACGTGTCTAGGATTTTCATTTTGAACTAATTAACACAAAAGTTATGGCCAGAAAACCAGTTTTTTGGCCTAAAATTGTTCAACTTTGATACCAAATATCTCAAAAACAATGACCTTTGAAGTAAATATGGGCTACTATATTGCTTAAAGCCGTTGTTGTTAATATAATAAGCTACAAAAAACATTAGAAAACTAAGGGATTCAGATCGAAGGTCATTGGCGTATTGGAGCCCCTTAATGGGGGGTATTCCTTCACCGAAAAGTTAACGGTAAATATTCCGTACATAACTTCCGAAAAACTCATTCGAGCCCACGACCGCCGCTTGACAGCCGCATGCCTAAACCACTAGGCTAGCATAATAAGCGAATGGCCGAAATAATAACTATTTTAGAAGCACCAAATTGATTCGTCAGCAATAGGGGTGTCAGCGATAGCCGCAGCTGGTTAGATAGTTAGTTGTTTAGGTTAATTAGGTACGCCCAATTAGTCGCCCACGTTTGCTCTGCGGTTAGCGCAAATTCAAATTAATACGCACATTAATCTTTCATGGAATTGAAACCGGGGTAGTTATGATTAAGCAGATTAGAGTAACATTAATGAATATATAATTCATAGGCCCTGTTCGCGATTTCATCCGCGTTAACTCATTCAATGAGGTCTCCTATTTTAGCACTTTATCTTGTCTTAACTTATCTAGATGAGGGCTGTCATTTGCCCCCCCCTGTGCCTACTCCCAAGCTCGCTCCATCATTTCCACAAATGATGCAGCTCGGCGGGAGCACCTTGAATTCAAATGCCTATACGGGAGTAATTCATTATTTGTCTGGCAACGGCATGACATTCACACAGTATGTGTTACATAGTCTCATCCTCCTCGCCACACGTTCTACAGTCTAAACTGTCCATCTTGGACATGAGATTCTTGACCCGAAGTGACATGTGAACACCCCAGAATTAATAATTCTGAGTTGCCTCCGGCTGGATTTTCCCCCTTAGACTCGACTATGATTTCAAAGTATCCTAAGTATGTTCTACAGCATTCGATTAAGTGGTTTAAGCGTAAAAAGCCAGACAGAGTAATTTTCGCATTTATAGTATACTAGCTTATGCCCGCGACTCCGTCCGCGTGGTACTCGTTTATAAATATCGTAGCACCATCCAAACTTTCATCCCCAAATTCACCCCCTCCGGGATGGTTTCCGAGATAAAAACTATCTTAAGTCCTTCCCCGGGCTCCGAACTATCTTCACACCAAATTTCATCTCAATCGATTCAGCGGTTTAAGCGTGAAGAGGTAACAGACAGACAGACACACTTTCACATTTATAATTACTATGGATGGATGGATATAAGTATCCTACTAATATCCTACTCCTCCTAATATTATAGATGCGAATGTTCCGATGTTTGTATGTTTGTATGTTTGGATGTTTGTTAATCAATCACGCTTAATTGGCTCAACTGATTTGGTTGAAACTTTGTACGAAGATAGTTTATAGTCTGAACAAAATAAAGGATAGTTTTTATCCCGGGTACACGCAGACGAAGTCGCGGGCGGGAGCTAGTGGATGATAAGAATGGAAGTGTCGAATGTCGAAGTCAAAAATATGCACGCTGGCGCCCGATTCGGGTATCAAAATGTGATATCCTTGGCAATGTCACTAAACTTTCGTCAGTGTCTGACATTAAAATTCAGAATTCCGGATACTTAAAATAAAAGCAATATCCAAGGCAAACTGTGCACCATTTGGAATCGCGGCACCGACCAACTGAATAAATTGTACATAATATAGGTAACAGATGAAGTTAAGTCAGAGCTTGTAAAATAAAAACAAATCTCCGGCGTGAAATTTTCAACTCAAGGGTCATTTCGCACTATTTCGCAATCCATAATGTTGTCTCGGCTGAATTTGGCCACAGCGACTGCGTTCAGATATGCTGTTGACGGTCGTGTGTCGCATGTGACTTATGTAGCCAATGTTCTTCGTGAAGCAACATTGCCGGCATGTGAGCACAGAGTTCAAATAATTACAATTAATTGCCGCAGGTGGTCTGGCTTTCAATGCATTGCGTTTTGAGTGTAACTCAGGAAAAGTCTGTGAGATTGTAGCTTTGTACGTAGTGGGTAATATCCGGAACCGATAATCCTATTTCAAAAAGTCAGTCATTTCCGTATAGAAAAGACTTTCAGGCTAGTTTTAGCCTATATTTTATCACACGGGTTTGCTTGCGCTCTCTGCAATACGCGGGAGCTCTATTTTTCATTAAAAACAAATGCATTTCAAAATCCGAAATCCGCAAGTCATTTATTTTCTACAGAACATAAAGCACTATCCAGCGGTCATCCCATTTACTCCATTCAGCAAGTTTGGATGTATCAAAAGAATATCCCAACGAAGGACAATAGGTTCGTGTACGTTTGCTCTGCGGTTAGCGCAAATTCAAATTAATACGCACATTAATCTTTCATGGAATTGAAACCGGGGTAGTTATGATTAAGCAGATTAGAGTAACATTAATGAATATATAATTCATAGGCCCTGTTCGCGATTTCATCCGCGTTAACTCATTCAATGAGGTCTCCTATTTTAGCACTTTATCTTGTCTTAACTTATCTAGATGAGGGCTGTCATTTGCCCCCCCCTGTGCCTACTCCCAAGCTCGCTCCATCATTTCCACAAATGATGCAGCTCGGCGGGAGCACCTTGAATTCAAATGCCTATACGGGAGTAATTCATTATTTGTCTGGCAACGGCATGACATTCACACAGTATGTGTTACATAGTCTCATCCTCCTCGCCACACGTTCTACAGTCTAAACTGTCCATCTTGGACATGAGATTCTTGACCCGAAGTGACATGTGAACACCCCAGAATTAATAATTCTGAGTTGCCTCCGGCTGGATTTTCCCCCTTAGACTCGACTATGATTTCAAAGTATCCTAAGTATGTTCTACAGCATTCGATTAAGTGGTTTAAGCGTAAAAAGCCAGACAGAGTAATTTTCGCATTTATAGTATACTAGCTTATGCCCGCGACTCCGTCCGCGTGGTACTCGTTTATAAATATCGTAGCACCATCCAAACTTTCATCCCCAAATTCACCCCCTCCGGGATGGTTTCCGAGATAAAAACTATCTTAAGTCCTTCCCCGGGCTCCGAACTATCTTCACACCAAATTTCATCTCAATCGATTCAGCGGTTTAAGCGTGAAGAGGTAACAGACAGACAGACACACTTTCACATTTATAATTAGTATGGATGGATGGATATAAGTATCCTACTAATATTATAGATGCGAATGTTCCGATGTTTGTATGTTTGTATGTTTGGATGTTTGTTAATCAATCACGCTTAATTGGCTCAACTGATTTGGTTGAAACTTTGTACGAAGATAGTTAGTTTATAGTCTGAATAAAATAAAGGATCGTTTTTATCCCGGGTCCACGCAGACGAAGTCGCGGGCGGAAGCTAGTGGATGATAAGAATGGAAGTGTTGTATGTCGAAGTCAAAAGTATACATACACGCTGGCGCCCGATTCGGGTATCCTTGGCAATGTCACTAAACTTTCGTCAGTGTCTGACATTAAAATTCAGAATTCCGGATACTTAAAATAAAAGCAATATCCAAGGCAAACTGTGCACCATTTGGAATCGCGGCACCGACCAACTGAATAAATTGTACATAATATAGGTAACAGATGAAGTTAAGTGAGAGCTTGTAAAATAAAAACAAATATCCGGCGTGAAATTTTCAACTCAAGGGTCATTTCGCACTATTTCGCAATCCATGATGTTGTCTCGGCTGATTTTGGCCACAGCGACTGGCTGCGTTCAGATATGCTGTTGACGGTCGTGTGTCGCATGTGCCTTATGTAGCCAATGTTCTTCGTGAAGCAACATTGCCGGCATGTGAGCACAGAGTTCAAATAATTACAATTAATTGCCGCAGGTGGTCTGGCTTTCAATGCATTGCGCTTTGAGTGTAACTCAGGAAAAGTCTGTGAGATTGTAGCTTTGTACAGTCAAGGACTTTAATTGTTGAGCCATTTAGGTGTCAACTAATTTTGGTGTGTCCAGTGTAAAGTGAGCTCTAAATGGCTCAACAATTAAAGTCCGTGACCGTACGTAGTGGGTAATATCCGGAACCGATAATCCTATTTCAAAAAGTCAGTCATTTCCGTATAGAAATACTTTCAGGCTAATTTTAGCCTATATTTTATCACACGGGTTTGCTTGCGCTCTCTGCAATACGCGGGAGCTCTATTTTTAATTAAAAACAAATGCATTTCAAAATCCGAAATCCGCAAGTCATTTATTTTCTACAGAACATAAAGCACTATCCAGCGGTCATCCCATTTACTCCATCCAGCAAGTTTGGATGTATCAAAAGAATATCCCAACGAAGGACAATAGGTTCGTGTACGAAACAATTGCCTACATAATTTATGGGACCACAACATCCCAGCAAATGGGACCATAGCCTATTTGCATGTATCATTTTCTGTTTTAGTCAGCTACCGAACGTAGGGGTGGGAGCCGAAATTTGCTGTTATATTGGAATAAATATTATGATAAGCAGAATACGGGTGAGCGGAGTTCTGGTATTTTAGCATTTACTTTACTATTTTGTTGTTGAAGGAATTGGTGTTTTTGGTTTCGATGGAGATAAAGACGGTATTTATTCACGTAATCCTATACTTAAAACGAGCTATATTTGTATTTACACTTATACATCTGTAATCACCTTCTGGAAAATGGCTCTGACGATTTCAATGAATTTTGGAATATGAGGTTTTAGGGGAACGAAGGAACGATCTAGCTGGGTCTCAAGTCTGGGCAAATTCGGTTTCTCTGTTTTCTCTATTTTCCCCGAACAGAACTCGGTCGCCCAGGGACTAAGTTATTAATTGAAGTTTAAAATATACAAGGGTAATAAAAGACTTCACTTACGTTATGCTAACATACAGAATAAAAATACTTTAACAAAGAAATATTTTATATTAAAACGATAATTTGGAATGCCTTCAGTAGAGATTCGGATAGTTTAATAAATGAATAATAAATTTATTAGGCAGCGGTTATAATATTGAGACAATAATGTCGTGATTATTGGGCACCAAATAACGAGAAATAGGAGTGTTTCTAGAAATTGATATGTATGAATCACCTTAGGCTTAAAAATAATAACTACCTACTTACTTATTCGTTTTAAGCACACAAGGTTTTGTCTCTGTCAAGATCCAGATTCTGGAACGACGGCTGGCTACGATTACTAACGACTACAGCTCGCCATCGACGTCCACTGGCTGGACATATGCCTCCCCCAAAGAGTGCCACAGTGACCGGTCCTGCGCCACCCGCAGCCACGACTACAACTTACGACTTATATATTTAAGAATATGTTCAGGTTACATTCGTACGAGTAACAACTTTACATAATTCCGAAGAGTAGAAGTTTTTTCTGTGTTTCCCTATTTTTAACTGTCTTGAACAAAAAACCTTTCAATAGTACGTAGGCACTTTCGTTGTAGTTTCTTCAAAAATACACTAGTATTTCGCGTAATATCCCCCGAGGCCCGGATAGACAAAGCATTTTTTAGTCCTGGCTTCAGCTCCAGTGGCTGGATGACATTTTATTTTATAGTAAATCAAATCACATAAGTCTTGTACTAATCCTAGATCTGTAAGCCAGTATATTTTTTGAATATTACGAAAAAACCAGTATATTTTTTGAATATCACTACCATCATCGTCGCCATCAGCATATCAGCCGAAAGACATCCACTACCGGACATAGGCGTCCCCTCCCCGAAAGAGTGCCACAATGACCGGTCCTGTGCCACCCGCATCTGGCGGACCCCCCGGCCTTTACCAGGTCACCAGCCCACCATGTATCATACTGCTATGATTTATTTTCTATGTGTACCAAGTGTGAGATAATAAATAAATATTTAAATATAAATATTTGGAAACAATCTTACACTAATCGACCTAGTCCCAAACTAAACAAAGCTTGTACTATGGGTACTAAACGACGATATATACATACTTATATAGATAAATAAATACTTAAATACATAGAAAACATCCATGACTCACGAACAAATATTCATGCTCATAACACAAATAAATGCCCTTACCGGGATTCGAACTCTGGACCTCTGGCTTCGTAGGAAGGGTCACTACCAACTAGGCTGCAGAGGTCGTCGATAAGTTCGATAGATTTATACATACTCTGGGCTGTTGTTCTATTCCATATTCGAAAGAAGGACACAATATATATCCGCTTTGGTGTTTGTGCCAATCTGAATTTGGAAGATCAAGACATCAGTATCGTGGATGGAATGCTGGCCCTGTACGGTTTACTGATAATATAATTAATATGTTCATGTCAAGTCTGATGCACTTCAACGTATTTGGTTTTTGTCACATTAAGCTGTCTTACAAAAAACTCTATAATATAAACGACAATAAAAATATACATTGTAACATAAAATGGGGCAAGTTTTACTTTGGATGCATTAATTGACTGTAAATAATAATTAGGTAAAAATATACTTTTTGCTTAATCCCTTTAACCATCTTTTACATTGTATAATTATAAATACGTCTTTAAATATTGTATTTTAAATCGTAAATAACACTTCCGTTGTATAGTGTCAAGAGAACATCGACAACAAACAATATCACAACATCTCTATTTCATTCCGCCAGTGTGTGACCCCGATGACTTATAGAGGGCTTAATTTAGGTATTTTGCGGATATAATGTGCTAATTGTTTGTTTGATATAGAGCCTAGCGTATTAAATTAAAGGCTTGTCGGGATTAGGGAACTCATATCACCACAGAGAGTTTTACACTTGTTAATGTATTTTTTATTGTTTATATCTGATGATGTAAGTTCTTTGTGTTTCAAGACTTTCACGTTGTCATGAGGAAGTTTGACTGGTAAATAAAATTAAGAGGAAACACTAAGGGCGAGATAAATGAGAAATAGGTATTTGTAAAATGTATTGCTTTCGCGCCAACGTCAAGCCTCTCCCCGCAGAGCGCGATAGAGACAACTGCAGCTTGGACCGAATACCTATTAAAAGTACATAAAATCAACGTTTCGTAGTCCCCTGATTTCTTCTCCAAAACTTGACCTATTTAAAAATAATTTTAATAAGTAATTAAAAAAAGGCTTTGGCCGTGTTTCTATGTTTTCCTTTTTTTTTAAATAATCAAGTCAAAATGGTTTCTGGATGTTTGAACACAGCGGAAAATCTGGCATTTTTCTTAGGTTTTTGAAGGTTACGATACAATACAAATACGATTTATTGCACACCGTAAAACATGAAACAAATAGACATAACAACTTATAAAAAAAATAGATGTTAACAACAGGTGGTCTTATCGCTAAAGAGCTATCTCTTTCAGACAACCTTTAGGTAGCGGAGAAATAGCAACAAAAAATTACAAAATAGGTCGGTGGCAAAATTGGAAGTAACCGAACTTATAACTTACACAATTACATTAATAATAAACATACACACATAACGCATACAAATAAACATACATAAATTCCTACATACATACTTATACATATAGTGTTAACGATAGAGACGGAAAATAAATAAATACAGAAAAATAGTAACCATGAGGAATCATGGCAGACACAGATAGTGCTCCTTTAGGTGAGCTTTGAAAGTAGCGACAGATTTAGCACGCCTCAAGTCCACGGGCAGAGAATTCCAGAGTCGAATGGCTTTGAATGTAAATGAGCAGTTATAGAATCTTGAAGAGGAGGACGGGACACTGAGAAGAAGATTTTGGGATGACCTGGCCGACTTGACAAAACTGAATCGTTCTTTGAGGTAGTGGGGTGTAGCGGGATGAAACAGAACATTATATAGAAAGGTCAGAACATAAGCGTTACGACGATAACGAATAGGTAGCCACTTAAGCTGAGAGCGAAAATAAGAGACATTGTCATACTTGCGTAACCCAAATATGAACCGTATGCAGACGTTTTGAATGCGCTCAAGCTTATTAAGTTGGTCTTCAGTGAGATCGACGTAGGTAATATCAGCTTAATCTAATATAGGGAGGAGTAGTGTCTGAGCAAGCGCAATTTTGGTAGGAATGGGAAGAAAATTCCGAAGCCTTCTGAGGGAACTCATTGAAGCAAACATCTTCCTGCTGACCTCGCCCACTTGAGGCACCCAAGATAAAGTTCGGTCTATGATAACGCCCAGGTTTTTATCTTGATGTGCAAATGGGATCAAAACCCCATTGAAATAAATCGGGTCAAGGTTATCAAGATCAATTTTCGGAAGAAGCTTAGAACTACCAACTATAATAGCTTGGGTCTTAGCAGGGTTAAAAATGAGCCCATATCTATGACTCCAGTTTGAGATGCTCTCAAGGTCGGTGGTTAATATCTCTTTTAAGAATAAATTTATGAAAAAAGGAAAACGGGAACATGTCAATTAGTAGCCATAGATTTATGGAAAAAAAAATTGCTCTACTGCCATTATCCAGGGAGAAAACAGGGGACTACGTTTCTATGGAAAAACGGCCCTTGTGTTTCCTCTTAATGAATAAATAAATAGTACGCGGTATCTTATTTAACTAGATTTCATTATCAAAGGGCCCGAGAATCTATGCAAAATGTGCAAGTTAATTTTGAGTAGCTACTGAAATCGTAAAAGTTTTATACTGGCTTTGTGAGCTGTAGAACTCGTGAGCCTGAAACTCACAAAATTTCATGAGAATCGGTTGTTAAATGCGACCTGTAGAGAATAACATCGGGACAGACAAACGATTTTCAGATCAAGCTGTAGCATAAGAACATCGTTCGCTTCATTCGCTCGTCGATTTAAAAAACAGCTCTAAAAATAAATCTGTTTTTATGAAATGACGGGTGAATATTTAATATAAAAAAAAGTTAAATAATTTTCCTTACTATGTCTCTGGACTCTATTATTTTTGTAATAAATAAAGATTTTTTTTTTTTAAATAATTAAATTTTTTAGGTTTGAAATTTTTGCTTGTAAGTATGTATGTAGTGTATATTTATGTATATATATTTATTTGTGTATGTAAATATTTATTTTATTTATGTACCTATATGTATTTGTGTAAATATGTTGTATATAGGAATACTGTAATGTTATTTTTTTTAGTTGTTATTTGCACTGCCCCACAATCTTTTCCGCTTTGCCTTAAGGTTTGACTGGTAGAGAATGTCATATGGCATTAAGTCCGCCTTTTGTACGATAAGTTTTCTTTTGTGCAATAAAGTTTAAATAAATAAATAATAAAGAAATAAAAAAAGAAGAAAGAAAGAAAGAAATATTTATTTACCATAATACATTATGCATTATTGCATGCAAAGGAAAACACCAGCACTGTATGTTGGGCACCAGTGGTACAGATTTAACAGTTAATTTTTACATTCAAACAATATCTTAAG
Organism: Epinotia ramella; assembly: GCA_947578815.1. Lineage (NCBI taxonomy): Eukaryota > Metazoa > Arthropoda > Insecta > Lepidoptera > Tortricidae > Epinotia > Epinotia ramella. The sequence goes on from OX388207.1 coordinate 3,315,892, forward strand.
AGTTAACAAAGAAACAATTTATATGTCTTAACAACTATGAAGTGTATTTTTATGTGTATATATTGCGATTGATTATGTGTGTGTCTGTGTGTGTGCGAGTACGAGTGCGAGTGGAAATAAGACACAATACCAATGAAAGAAAAGAATTTGAGGAACTAGTTAGCTGTGTCTGGTACATAAAGCATTTGTCCCTCTTGCACTCGCATATTGGCCGGAATGGGACGAATGCTTTATGTCCAACATAAATATATTTTAAAGATCATCAACAGGTGTCCCATGCGTTATGAACTAATATAATGCAGCTCCTATTTATCCATACTAATATTATAAATGCGAAAGTGTGTCTTTCTGTCTGGTTGTTACGTCTTCACGCTTAAACTGCTGAACTGATTGAGATTAAATTTGGTATGGAGATACTTTGAATCCCAGGGAAGGGCAAAAGGTAGTTTTTATCCCGGAAATCATCCTTTGAAGGGGTGAAATGGGGGATGACAGTTATATGGAGCTGCGATATAAACGAGTTCCACACGGAATCGCGAACCATAAATGATATAAAATAGTATAAAGACGGAAAACATTTGTATGCAAAAAGGCACGGTGACCCCTTTTCATGTAAATGTTTTTCGGGATAAGGTATGATATTGCCACAATCAGTGCCTGAACTTGCGTATCGCTGCGCTCGAAGCCGATAACACGGGGAAATCCGTATGTAGAGGAAAACGCCGACGTGCAGAGCGCCCACGGGGTAGCAGGTTCCTAGCACTAAAAGTGTTAATTATATAATAATAATAGATTTTAAGTGAATAAAGAAAATAATAGTAATAATATTTGGGGACAATTTTTCACGGGTCCATATCGGGTTGCATAATATTTACAGCCATAGTTTTGATTGGCATAACCTCTTGTAACCTAACTCATTTTTTTTTAAAACAAACTCACGGCAATTATTTTAACCTAACCAAACCGCCAGCGTGTCGACGTCACCCCGCTTCGCGGGGTGCCTGTTTCCGCTCTAAGGTACACCAGATTATAACCTAACCTACCAAAATTACAATTGTTAAGTTTGGTAATTTTTTTACTGCAAGGGGCCAAGCCCCCGTTTTCTAGCTGCTCTGACCAAATTAAACGCTGGTCAAGAAATTGGAAAGCTTGTTTTTTTTTTGCGAATCAATTATAATAACAGTCTATTGTCATAAATTATGCATAGCAATTCTGATGACTAAAAATAGTTATGATCTTCAATATAATTACTAAAACTTGTATGATTCGTTTAAAAAATATGACATACTACAAATTACAATGAAAGTATTATGCGCAGAATCATTCATGTCAAAAGACTTTTATGAGCTACAACTTTATGCGTAAAGTTGTATGACAATCGAAATTATGACAATTGTCAATATGCGACAAGATGGACTCCCATTTTACGCAAATCGACCTAGTCCCAAACTAAGCAAAGCTTGAAGTATGAGTACTAGATACTTATATAGATAAATAAATACTTAAATATATAGAAAACATCCAGGACTCAGGAACAAATATTCGTGCTTATCACTCAAATAAATGCCCTTACCGGGATTCGAACCCGGGAGACCTCCTGCTTCGTAGGCAGGGTCACTACCAACTAGCCTACAGAGCAAGTTAATGCAAAACATGTTGATCTTATTATTATTTTACTAGCTTCTGCCCGCGACTCTGTCCGCGTGGAACTCGTTTATATCGTAGCTCCATACAAACTTACACCCCCCATTTTAGGGAAGTGGGGGTTAGAAAGAGACTAAAAGTAGCCTATGTCACTCTCCATCCCTTCAACTATCTCCACTTAAAAAATCACGTCAATTCGTTGCTCCGTTTTGCCGTGAAAGAGGGACAAACAAACACACACATACACTCCCCCATTTATAATATTAGTATGGATTTCACATCATCTAACTTCCGCGAAATAGACGATCATCATAATAATATAGGCATGTAATATAATTCTCATACAAAACGGTATTTTTTTCGCCGAAATGTTTTATGTATATTTTATCTCAGCCTTTATCCTGAATTGCTGTAAGTGGCACTGAAAATTGAATACATGTATTTCATAACCAGCTTCTGCCCGCCACTCGGTCCGCGTGGAACTTGTTTATATCGTAGCTCTATACAAACTTTCGCCCCAAATTTAACCCCCTCAGGGGATGATTTCCGGGATAAACATTAAAACAAACATTAAACATAAAAAGTATTAAATACATAATATGTTAATCCGGTATGATTGTCAAAAAAAATCTGAAGCCGTTTTTGCGTGATTCTGTAACAAACAAAGTAGGATATAATATCCTGCCTATCCTGTGTTTTTTCAATATGGATAAACAGTAGGTATTTTCTAAAACCTACACTTTTTGCACAGGCAGGACTCTGCATAACAGTTGGCAAAGCGCTCTGGCAGAGCTGGCTTATCGCTGCTCTTTGAGTAATTTATGATATGAAAATATTCTCTCTGGTATATACTTACTCGTTTAAGGATACTTTTGCTTCAGTAGTTACCTAGGTGGGGAATGTTAATGTTCATTTTTATTATTATTTGACAACCGGTTAGCAATATTTGAGTGATGAGCATGAATATTGGTTTCGGAGTCTTGGATGTTTTCTACGTATTTAAGAATTTATATCTATTAAATATATCGTCGTCTAGTACCCATAACACAAGCCTTATTGAGCTTACTATGGGGCTAGTTCAATTTGTGTAGATTGTCCCTTAATAAACCCCCTTTTCTGTAGGTATTTCGGTTCTCGGTATTTTGTTCTTTACCGAGAGCAAGCTGTCGCAAAGATTTTCTCACTTTTTGGTAGAGTGTCATTAGATTTAGGCGATTACCTGTTTTGTCGGTACGGAGGCAGTACGAGAGTAAGCTGTCGGCTGCCAGTGTCAACTGTCAGTAGAGTCAGTACCGATTCCATACTGCGCGCATTCATTTCAATGCCTCCTGTGAGAAAGCGGGCGATACCAATGCAGTACTGCAAGCGCGCCGTTCGGCGCATGGTATTACTAATTTGGCAAATATAATACTGCCAAGTAGAGAGAGGGTTAATCACGTAACGTTCAAAACAACTGTAATTTTACCATTTTATTCTGCAAGTAGGCCGTAATGGCACTTTTACAAGTAGAAATACTGCCAGCGTTTCTGAAAAAGAAGACCACTGTTAGGAAGAAACTCCGAAACAAACGCAACAGACACAACAGACGTATATTTTTATGCCAAATAATGCTTTTTACAATGATAGTTCTTAACTTAAATAAAATAAGTCAAACTGAATATGAATACAAAGAAGAAAAAAAACATAATGCGTTGTTCTACAAGAAAACATGTACGAAACTGTATTACATAATAGAAGGCAGAGATTAAAAATAATAATAATGGAAATGCGACTAATAACTAAATCCTTGGGTATGCTTTCTTGTAGCAACTGTGTCATCCAGCTCGCTAGGCGTGATACAATGACTATTAAATTATGAATGATTAAGCTATTTTATGCTCTGGTGTGATGAGGTAGGGTACAGCAAAATGTCATCCCGCTCGAATTTGGAGCAGCCCAACTGGGGAAGTACCTCCGCCTTGCAGAAGACCACAGCGATATTAACACTACTACTTGCTCTGTAGTAGTGTTGTGTTCCTGAAAGTGAGCAAGGTCGTCAGAGCTCCCGAGGATGCGTTGTGTTGAGAGCGAGAGAATTTGTTCCTTCAGCTGTCAACACGACGAATCCTCAAACATATCAAGGGTCGGCAACGCACATGTTACTCCTTTGGAGTTACATGCGTCTATAGGCTGCGGTGTCCGCTTACCATAAGACGGGCCGTACGCTTGTTTGCCACCGTCGTTGTATTAAAAAAAAAAAAAATGCTCTGGTTTGGGCCATGCATTTCTGTCAGTTAGATAGTCCTCAACCCTGTAATAAGCCTTTGACCTCAATGTTTTTTATGACATTTAGATCTACCTGACGCGCGTACAATGCGTTACGTGATCGACCTGACCCCGTATCATGGTCGGCCTTATCACACGATAAGTGACAAGATAAAGCGTCCGTCACTGGCTGTCACCGTTCGATAGAACGAGACGACGCTCCTATCTTGTCACTTATCTTGTGATAAGGCCGACCATGATACGGGTTATGCACGAACACTACACCACCAGCCACCTACAGAGAAAGTAGTGGCGTTGTCGTTATTATGACTGCGGTCTTCTGTAAGGTCCAAGTACAGTCAGCGTCATATAGTTAGTAGCAGCCAAGGTAGCCAAATATTTCGGTAGGTACACGTCTTTATTAATGTAAGAATAAGGGTGGGTTACGAAATATTTGGCTACTCTGGCTGCTCCAAATATGAGCGAGATGACGTTCCGCTGTACCTTACCTCTCTCCAGTCTCTAGCTGTCTGGAAACCTACAGTCATGTCTCTTCTAGGATTTCAGCCGCAAGCATCTGCGCGTGTCGAATAGACGCATATACGTCAGTCCTAGGATCAGCTGGCAGTATATCAGCAGGACGGCACTCGGAAGCAATTCGGCCCGATTTATTACATCTATGTCGTTCAGTGTGTTTGTAACGTCTGATATATCGGGCTGTTTGTAAGGCCCTTAATTGTGGGCGTGCCTCGACACTTTGTCAAGTAGGTTGGTATTATAAACAATTGAGCTGGTACACTACTAATAAGGTATACTATTTTCGCGGAAATGTCCTTGAAAACACTCCTTCTGAAGAAGAACTCCCGAACAGTTCGAAACATGTCGTCTGTCGTGTCATTTAATACGTGAGTTTAACAGTGGATTTATTAGATGGTTGAGCCCGTCGCGATATTAACTATCACTGACCGAGCGAGCGAAGAGAACGAATTTCTCAGCTTCAGCTTGTGCCAAAATTCTTTTGTATGTCGGGCTGTCCAGTTGTTCTCCTCTACAGGTACTCGTGAAATTTATAAACGAGTTCAATAATTATATCGTTTTTTTACTGTCGATTCAGTATTTTTTATTTTTTTATGAAAGGTACGTCTATTTTCTCACAGACCCACTAGTTTCAATTAACTACAGGCTGGAGCCAAAACATATAACCCGACTAAATAAAGCCTTCGTTGCACTCATATATTTCGCCTTTTAATTATAGACACCCTGTTCCTTCGTAATTTTTACACGTGTCACCGAATGCCTGCCGGCCTCGTACCAGACTCGGAAAACGATGTAGGTATCAACTGTGAGTCATCCTTAAACGGTAAAGAAACAACTGAGGGAGAAAGAAGGAATTTAAAGTATTCATTTGAACTGCACGTTGAGAAGCTTTTCAAAGAAACTGCGCTGCAATAAAACCTAGGCTACAAAGGTTAAATTATTGCCCACTGAAACGAACCTTAGTGTCAGAACATAATTCAGTGACTGCACGTCAAAGCCGTAGGACATGGCAGCCATTTTGGTATATACCGAGAGGATTTAAACTAGAATCGTTACTGAAAATGTTATGTAATAGGAGTTGAATAGTCCTTAGTATGTAAGGAGAATTTAGACTCATAATATTTCGTGTCTTCACGGTGAATATGGTACGTGTTGTATTTAATTAGAACGTCATTGGAAAAGGTAGATACCATTCCAAGTTTTAATCGCATTTGAAACATAAAAGTAGCTATGCGTGGAACCAAATTGAAGTTAAGTATTTACCTGTCCCAGTTTATAATACCAACTTGAAAAAGCGGTCATCAAATCCTACGGCAGTTGAGACTTTGATACTTACATTGAGTTTTAATAGTTCCCGTGCATAACAATAAAGCTTTAAGGACAAAGTTACGACGATCCGAATTCCCAACCGTAGAAAACAGATTAATTCTGTTTACCTCGTTTTTTACTAAAAGGAAGCCAATAATAAGGCTGAAAGGAGATAAAAACGGCAACGAAAATCTACATAACAATACCCCTGTTATCAGCCCGGCTCTTTATTGGAGGATGCTTTGAAGTAAAAATGTATTCCCGACCTCAAAGAAACGTACTATGGAATGTATCGGGCACTAGTTTGCCGTTTCAGTTCGTTAGGCTGATAGATGTCATCTGTTTTGTTCATGGTATCGACAATGTGTTTAAGCTACCTTTGTTTTGGTTTCTATTTTACACTAGCTTCCACCCGCGACTTCTTCTGCGTGGACTCGGGATTAAAACTATGCTTAATTTCAATCCAGGTTATAAACTATCTTCGTGCAAAATTTCATCCAAATCGGTTGAGCCGTTTAAGGTGATTGAGTAACAAACATCTAAACATCCAAACTTTCGCATTTAAAATATTAGTAGGATAGGATTGGAATAATATGACGTTCTTTGTAACTTGTCTTCACTTTTTATTCTCCTTTTAAAACGGTAAAAACTCACCATTAACACAGTAGAAACTTACATTTTTCCATATTACCAATTCCGGATTCCTACTAAAAGTCAAATATTCCGAGATAATCTCTCAGTTTTAACTAAAATAGAGTTAAGAATAAGAGTTTTAGTCTCGGAAAGTAACATTCAGATGAAACGTCAATTCTAATAAACTAATTAGAAAACGCGTCAATTAAAAAATTCGTAAACTCTGAAGAACTAATTCACACCCGCTGTAATTTCAACGGTTAACACGAAGTATTAGAGTTCGTTTCATAAAAGCATTGATGTATGGGACTTGGTAAATTCAATCGAAAATCGTATCTCGAATAATACTAATATCGCGGGGTCAGGGAAAGTCATTCCGGAACTCCGGCAAAACTTTCTTCAATATAACGAATTATTAGATTTGAAGGCAGGCAAGAATATCTGATATTAGGGATATATTTTTTGGTAGACTTACTTTTTGCGTAGAATATTAACGTAATCCTTAATATGGGTTCGTTTGGGAAGCAAATCTGTTATAAGTAATAACTAAAACGGTCCTATCAGTTGCTAGAATAATACGGAATCTCTCGAGCGGAATATTGATTATCACATTTCTTGGTACGGTAGATAAAGGGATACTCCAAAATACTCAGACGGCTTAATAAAGTTAATATGGAATACGGACTATTGGTCCCTTCTAGAAAACGGAGACCGTAACACCACCGCCGGTAATGTAAATGAATAAAACACATTTGAGCATTTGAAAAGTTTTTAAACGGAAGACGTAAATCAACAAGTAAATTGCTATCATTTTATAATGATGTCTTAACCCATTCAGGGCCCATGACGACACATACCTATGCGTCAGACCGTCGTAGTCGCTTTCCGCTACATACGAGGAAAACCACGGGATTGGCTACGAGCGTAGCGCGTAGCGATTCTGGGCAATGAATGTGTTATTAACACATTTCAAGAATTGCTGTCGAAACTGATGACCACAGTTATTATTACAAAACGATTTGTCAACTCCGATTGTCCGCTGGATGCGGGTGGCGCAGGACCTGTCATTGTGGCACTCCTTGGGGGAGGCCTATGTCCAGCAGTGGACGTCTTTCAGCTGATATGATGATGATGATGATGATTTGTCAACTGTGTGTATAATGAAAGTTCAGGTGACAGTATATAGGTATAGGAGAGTCGCTCAACAATGACTGAATACTAATAGTACATTGTTTAACGAGGGGCAGAAGTGGAATATTGCGAACAAGAGTCTATCAGAAGCCCGACGCCGAAGGCGGAGGGCTTTTGATGACTCGAGTTTGCAATATTCTTACGCCCGTGTTATACACAATGTTTTTCATCACATTTGCGAGGAAACAAATACATTTTAGATGAAATGAATACAAATCGTAATAAAAACTGCAACATGTCAGTCGTCCATTTTGTTGAATTTGACGTGAGGCGCGTATGGCAAAGACCCTTCTCTATACAGCCACGATTTGGAAACACTTAATAACATTTTACATAGACACTAAATAACTACATATTAAATCTGTAAATATTTCAGTTAAACATGTTTAAGTAGTTTTTTGAGTTTAAATTTATTTATAAATACGTTTTCAGACATCGTATTTGATATAAAACCTCTTTGCTTTGTAACTGCCGCATGAGTGACAGGTACAATTTAAGAAAAAAACCATTACGCCCGTGGGCGTAACACAGGCTATTACAGCTCTGTATGTCTGCGCATTATGAAGCCCTTTTCGAGCAAGTGTGATGAAAAATTATTTTTAAACCTAGTTTTTAATTTTAAGTTCTGTGTTTTTCGTTTAATCCTTCTTTTATGACATAAATAAATGTAATACTAGATTTTATTTGGTTTATAAATAAACCTGTGCTAGAAATGTCGTTTCATTAATCATTTAGTTACAATTTTCCTCCCCTTGTAATTTGTATGGTGTCCTATTATACTCGAATAATATATTTATAACAATCTCAATCCCGTTCTAGCTACTATTGGACTTGGCCAGAACGCTCTGTATCTAAATCGGTCGGTGTATCGCGTGTGAAACCTTACACTCGCTGTATTGTGCATGCTAGGGCACATTACATTATAAATGTATACGATACACATATGTATCAGGTAAGGATGTTACGAATATTCGCATCCGCATCAAAATATGCGATTGTTTTACGATTGCGACCGTTTGCAGGTTGTGTCGTGGTCGCTGCACCGGCCGCCCGTGGCCGTTGAGTCGCACATTAAGGGGATGCCTTGATTTGAATCGAACAAGCTGCCTAGACAGAGACACGCAGATGCCTTCCGCGCACGAGGAAAAGAGATATACCTAACACTCTTCGGGAATGGCTTTTTTGGACTTTCGACCTAACTTAGTGAAGTTTTATATAAATTTTATAATGTGATATTTCAGATGAGATAAAATACTATAGCATTAACTTGATTGCGTCGTAAAATAATGTATCGTTTGAGTAGGATGAGTAAAAAAAAAAAAATACAGACCCAACTTTGGATTTTTTTTCTATCGAAGAAATTTTAAGCTATAAAATCAGATAAACGATTATATAGTCAAGAATCAAATATCTCAAAATCAGACCTTATTGTTTCTTAATCTAGTCAGAACGGCGTTTCAAAGCACGCGATGATTTCCAATGCACCGCCTTAAGCCTCTCACAGACTGCAGGCGCGGCCTGGCCGCGGCGCTCGATAGTAAACTTGTCATTAGATGTCAACTTTACTACTGACCGCCACCGCAGGCCGCGCCAGTGTGATTCAGGCCTCATGCGCAATCACGTGTTTAATTTTCACCGCTAGGAAGCATTGTTAGCCTGCTAGTAGTGTGTGCTTGCTTGATTAGTTCGACTTGTGTTGTTTTAGTTGTTGTCAAGTTGAGTTTTTTTTTATCATTCTCTTTGACATTCGCATTCGCACATTCGCATGATACGTTTTCCATTTGTGACATCCCTAGTATCAAGTAGCATTTGATTTTCCGAACTCGTGAATAATGTTGGTTGGTAGTATCTATGCAGATTTAAATTTGTAATAGTAATACTTTGGTACAAGGCATAATGTTTGAATTCACCCTTCTAGCGTGATTCCCGGTTGTGACCTAAAGGAGCCTGGGGTCCGCTTTGATACCTAATCCCAAGATTTGGCATAGGCACTAGTTTGAAGAAAGCGATAGCCATGTGACCTTCCAACCCAGAGGGAAAATTAGACCTTTTTAGTATTACGATGTTTTCATTTTCCGAACTATAACAGTACACATATATAAAAATAAATTAATTCAAATAGGTTCACAAACATCTGTATTTGGGTCAAGCAAACCTTGTAGTAGTTCTAAATCTAGGTCCTAGATATTAAAATATAAATATAATATTTACGTCATACAAATGAAATTGTAAATACATATATAACAAAAGTACTAGGTGCAGTAATTTAAATCTCACCTGCGTCGCCCAGAATAGGATAGGTACTTTACATTTTATTATTAATCCGAAAAAAATATTAATAAACATTCCGCATACGTGAAACAAATAACAACCAACTTCAACAACTGCAACTGCTGTGCAACTGCACCAAAACTATAATTAACGTAGTTCATTAACTTAGTTATTTAACTCAACCATAAACTAATTCAATGAATGAATTAAAATTCCATCTTCATAAATATAGTCACAATAATTTAATTGCCAGCAATGTACAGCAAAGTAAATTGACAAGTGAATGTAAATGACAGCTATTCATACTTTATTTATATCAACGTCACACACCTATTTATAACATTAAAGGTTCGGAATTTGGGAATGTAAATGTGCAGTTAATTACCTTTTTTAGGGTTCTGTAGTCGACTAGCAACCCTTATAGTTTCGCTTTGTCTGTCCATCCGTCCGCGGATAATCTCAGTAACCGTTAGCACTAGAAAGCTGAAATTTGGTACTAATATGTATATCAATCACGCCGACAAAGTGGTAAAATAAAAACTGTTTTATTTTATTTTATTAGGGTACCTCCCGTATACGTAGCGTGGGGAGTGTTTTTTTTCATTTCAACCCTAACGTGTGATATATTGTTGGATAGGTATTAAAAAATGAATAGGGGTTTGCTAAAATATTTTTTTGATAATGTTAATATTTTCGGAGATAATCACTCCAGATGTAAAAAAAAATGTGTCCCCCCCCCTCTAACTTTTGAACCATAACTTTTAAAAATATGAAAAAAATCTCAAAGGTAGAACTTTATAAAAACTTTCTAGGAAAATTATTTTGAACTTGATAGGTTGAACAGTTTAAAAAAAAAATACAAAATACACTGAGCGTGGCCCGACACGCTTTTGGCCGGTTTTTTTTTGTTAATATTTGCATGCAATTGCTAATGCAACATTATTATTTTCTTCCCTAACACACTGTACCTATATCACACTACCTACTATCGTTCGCTGTAACACTTCTAATGTTCAAATTACAAGCTTATCATCATCCTCCTAGCTTTATTCCCGGTTGTGCCCTAGGTAAGCCAGGGGCCGCTTTGACACATAATCCCAAGATTTGGCATAGGCTCTTGTTTTTACGAAAGCGACTGCCAGCTGACCTGCCAACCCAGAGGGAAAACTAGATCTTATTTTATTGGGATCAGACCGGTTTCCTCACGATGGTTTCCTTCAACGAAAAGCTAACGGCAAATATTCCGTACATAAGTTAACTTATAGGTACGAGCCAGGATTCGAACCCACGACCGCCGCTGGACAGCCGCATGCCAGAACCGCTAGACTACCGTAAATTGCAAGCCTATGACACTATCAAATTAAAAGTAAAACGCTTCAATCTGCTATAAATTAACTCGTTTCTTAATCCACGAAGTAAAAAGGCTTTTAGCTGATTAATTTTTCAACCCTTGGAGCCGGTCCAAGGCATAAATCCTGAATAAAACAATTAGAGTTAATCTTTGTTTAAACAGCGTCTCTTAGCTCCGAGACTTGTGTTTTTGTATAGCAGTGCCATAGTTGTTGGAAAACAGGATGTTTTGAAATTTGAATAAATAAATAAATATTAGGGTACAATCTTACACTAATCGAACTAAAGGCATAGTTAGCTCAATAAGGCTTGTCTTACTAGACGACGATAAATAAGTATAATACATACATACTACATACATACTTACATACATACTTAAATACATAGAAAATATCCAAAACACGGAAACAAATATTCATGCTCATCACACAAATATTTGACCTGACCGGGATTTGAACCCTGCTTCGTAGGCAGCGTCACTACCCACTAGACTAACCGATCGGAATAATGTCAAAGCTGGACACACCATAGTGTATGGTTAGGTAGACATACTGAGACCGAGCATTAGGTAAATGCATTATCTCTAAACTAAGCCGAGGTACATTTCAGTCGACTTCGAAGTAAGAAAGAAAGGCATGCTAGGTAAAATTGCTTCATAGCGTTCGTATTTAGGTGTTTCGGTGGAGTCTCGAGAACAAACTTCTTTTTAACCCTGCCAAGTGCTGTGTGTGTTCATTTGGCCGCTCTCTCGATCCCATATATGCTCAATATATATTGGGGACAGAGCCGATAAATCGTGTCTCCTCCGTCAAAGATCTGGGTGTAGTGTTTGACACGCGGCTCACTTTTCACGAGCATATTTCTTCTCTTGCCACTAGCTGCTTTCGGAGACTGGGTCTTGTGATCCGAAACCTTCGCCACTTTCATGATCCGGTGGTCATAAAAATGGTTTACAATGCCTTAGTAAGGAGTAAGCTGGAGACTTCGTCGATCATATGGAACCCCTATGAATCGACGTATGCCTTACTCCTTGAGAAGGTTCAGAAAGCGTTTTTAAGGTTCCTTTATAAAAAAATATCCGGATTTTATCCGTATCTGTACCCAACAAAGTACCTTCTCGGCTCCCTCGGGTACAACTCCTTGGAGGTCAGGCGGAATTGTCATCTGATGATCTCGGCATGTCAGGCCTTGCGTGGTGAGTCGGACTGTCCCGAGGGTGTGGAGCGTCTGGTGCGACTGTATGTCCCTGATGTCCCGAGGATAGCCCTGAGACCTCGACAGCGCGACTTGTTGGCTGTGCCGTCGTCGAGGACCGTGTCGCTCAGGAATTCGCCGTTGCCCCGCGCCCTCTCACTTCTCAATGCGTTCCTGACATCGACACCCGAGTGTGACTTGTTTGCGTGGCGATGGGCGGCAGTGTGTAGTGAATGCCTGAGATTCTGTGAGGCGATGGATACTAGGTGCTCTACTGTTCCAAATTAAGCTGTTTGTTTATCTATTATTGTGAACCTTTTATTGTTAATTTAAGTTTTGTGACGCATAGGTTTATAACTGTAATGTCATAAAATATTTTTTATAAATAAATAAATAAATAAATAAATTAACGGAAATTGCTAACCATCAGACGGGACTTACGCTTGTATGTCACCGGCGTAAAATAATCTGGTTTATTACATTATATGTGTCACCCTACTGTTATCTCTTCACTGTGACCATGTTTACTTTGTGTTGTGTGGCTAAACAATGTGGAAAATATTTTTAAATGTGTGATTCGTTTGTTTTTGCGGCTGAGATTTAAAAGGGTAACAGTTACAATGTATACTTGCCGGCTGATGTACTCGTAATGCTCAGTATAGTAATCCTTTGAAATACGTTACGCGGAGAGGATTACAGTAGAGTTCATAAATAAATGTATGTTCCCAATTCCCAAAGGCTCAAAAACACCTGAGCAACCCTTATGTAATGTCATGTATTTTTAACAATGTATTTTCTATGATTAATTAATATAGTGAGTATAATTTCTTTTGACATGTAAATTGGTTTTATAAATACATGAATATGAGTATGATCTTAACAATATAGTCGTGTTCAGACATTTATGATCACTTTGTCAGTGCACATATTTTAGAACTCGACCAACAACATTTTTATTATAGCATAATACTCGTACTAAGTGATGCTAAAGTCAAATGACTATAGTATTTATTGGAACATCCATTGTATTCTATTAGTGTTTTTTTTATAGAACTATATACTCGTAGTTATTGAACCAGCTCTCAAAAATTCACGAGAATCGGTTGAGTAATGCGACTTGTACAAGAGAACACCCGAACATCAGACATACAAAACCATTGCCCAAGCTAAAACGGAGAAATTCATTCGCTTTGCTCGCTCTTCCAAAAATAAATATTAGATTGACCCACTAATAATATTCAGAGCAATGACGCTTAGTTGCAGTGTCTAAGAGGCAACTGGATGGCTCGCGGTATTTGAGCTCCCAAAACGTCCTGTGAAATGTAAAATTATGAAAAAGATTTTTTCTGTCGCGGGGCAGGCGATTAAACAGCGGTTGCCTGAAAGAGTGTACGCTGTATATAATATAGGCATAGGGCATCCAACTGACATGTAAATAGTAATATAATACCTACTAACATAGTTCTTAAGACCTTTATTACTAACGAATTATGGAAACACTTCCGAAATAAATTATTTGATTTGATTTGATTTGATAATGAAATGCTGTTTCAATCGAATACCTGGTAACATTTTTTTGTCACCGTCCCTGCAATTTCCGCCCCAGTCCAAGTTGGCACAGTTCGGGTTGCACAGGGCGGTTCCACAACGATTCGGGAGCTCAAATACCGCGAGCCATCCGGTGCCTCTTGGACACTGAAACTACGCGTCATTACCTTAAGACGCTGTCAACACCAAAATGCCCTTGAGGATTTTGGATAGCGCGCACACTGTCTATTTGTATCGGAGTAAACGAGAGCGAGTGTTACTGGGCGGCCCGGTTGTTGAAAATAATATTACATAAATTTTGAAATAAAAAAAAGGGTGGATTATTTGTGAAATATGACTCGTTAGCGGTTTAGGTATGAATATGTTGACTTCATGTGTTTAATTGCAGACCCATACGTCGAAAAAATATAGACATAGAACCGTTTAAGATGATTTAAAGACCAATCTTTGCAGTTATTTTCTATCGAGCCGATTTCGTCCAATTATGTATTGAGCCCGTCCACGGTCTTTGAAATATGGTGAATATTAACATATATATTTTTTGATGTGCTAGAACGTAGTTTTTCTTAAAAAACTGCTTAAATAACATCAATTTCACCAAATTAGGTCTTGTCAGCCTCTTAACTAATATTATGATATTGTTGTTATATTTAACTAGCTTCCGCCCGCGACTTTGTCTGCGTGGACCAACTATTTTTTATTTTAATCCAGGCTGTAAAATATCTTGTTGCAAAATTACTATTAATCTTACATTGTGAATAAATAAATCTGAAGACGTGTCTATCTAAATAATATACATAACTTTTAAGTAGCTTTATTAACTTAATGTAAAATAAGACATTTTTAGGGTTCCGAAGTCAACAAGGAACCCTTATAGTTTTGCCATGTCCGTCTGTCCGTCCGTCTTCGGCTTAGCTCAGTAACCATTACTATTAGAAAACTTCGATTTGGCATGGGTACATAAATCAATCACGCCGACAAAACAGTACAATAAAATCTTGAAAAAAAAAACTTTTAGGGTACTTCCCCTACACCTAAAGCGGGGATGTATTTTTTTTATCGTTAAACCCATAGAGTGGGGTATCGTTGGATAGCTCGTTCAAAAATATTATGGGTTTTCCACAACCATTTTTCAAATCAGTGATTAGTTTGCGAGATATTGGGGGCAGTCGACCAACTGCCGTGCCGACAAGACAGATCTTTTTTATTGCCCTATGTGGGAATTGTCAAAAACGTGTTTATATGTATTATGCTATGTAACGGATTGACATTTAATTTGAATTATTGTGTAATGACATATTGAAATCTAAATTGACTATTAATGCATTATAATAAATTGAATTTCTAATTTAAATTATTTAGTTAGTAGTAGTTAGTAGTAGTAATAAGGATTATTTTTGATTTAAGGTTAAGGCACTATTGTATTAGGGTTACCTGTAACTGCATTTAATAAGAAATAAATAAATAAATAACTTAATGTGTACTTGCAAAGGCAAATTTTAGTATAACGCACGTCGATGTAACTAATACAGACAGGCAACTACGGAACCCTACACTGCGCGTGGCCCGACACGCACTTGGCCGGTTTTTACTAATGAAAACGTCTCAATGAATTATGGCGATAGTTGTGAGATAATATATGTAATTTTCACAATTTCATAAATGTTAAATTATTTCAATCGCGCTTACCTAACTTGTGCTCATTAGAGATGGGCGAACCATGGATTATTCCGACTAGCCGACTCATCGGCGCTGGCTGACTAGTCACAATAAATGTGGCCGGATAGTCGACATCTCCAATTATTATTACAGTCGCGGTCTGTTGCGTCACTTAAGATGAATTTGAAGAAGTTTTGTGGCTTTCCAATGACTTTTGAATTGGTTGAATATAGTATTTATTTATTTATTGTATATTTGCGATATATATATTACATATGATAAATATATTACATGTGTGTATTATATTTTATATTGTATATTTATAAATGTATTCGCATGTTTTTATTTGTCTAGGATTAATACCTATTAGGTTTTGTTTTCATTTTCTCTGTGTTTTTGTACACGGTATAAGTTTGCCTATCTCGTTCTCGGAAGAGATCTCTTATAGCGATAAGTTCGCCTTTGTACTTTGATCTATTGTGTGACATGTATATTCTTTAACCTGTTATTGTGTACAATAAAGTGCTTACATACATACATACATTATTCTATATGATGAAAATAAAAAGTTCCTTGTCTATATATTTATACCACGTCGGTGGCAAACAAGCTTACGGCCCACCTGATGGTAAGTGCTTACCGTAGCCTATGGACGCTTGCAACTCCAGGGGTGTTACATGCGCGTTGCCGACCAATTAAGAATTAATACACTCCTTTTTTGAAGAACCCCATACTGTATAGTTCCTCGGGAAAACCTCGGCAGGGAGCTCATTCCGCAACCGGAGCATGCGAGGGAGGAAATTTCTCTGAAACCGTACGGTACGCGACCATTTAGGTTCCAGGGTGTGAGGATGAATGCCCTGCCGACGGCGAGCGGTGCGGTGGTCAAAAGCAGCCGTAGCCATCACGTCGAACAGTTATATGATGATTATTTGTTGTATTTAAGTCATCGTATCTGGAAGGTAAGGTACTCAACGTAGTCTCACAATTTAAGTACCTCGGACACGTTTTGACTGCTGACCTTAAAGATGATGCTGACATTGAGCGTGAACGGAGAGCATTGTCTGTAAGGGCGAACATCATCGCTCGCAGATTTGCTAAGTGCTCCAAAGAAGCGAAAGTCTCCCTTTTTAGGGCATATTGTACATCCTTCTACACTAGCGGTCTGTGGGCGAACTATACTCAAAAAGCGTACAATGCACTGAAAGTTCAGTATAATAATGCCTTCAGGGTGTTGATGGGACTGCCCCGGTACTGCAGTGCTTCGGGAATGTTCGCAGAGGCGAGGGTGGACTGTTTTCACTCTACGATACGAAAACGGTGTGCATCCCTGATACACAGGATCCGAGCCAGACCTAACACCATGAGAATGATCGCTGAACGCCTTGATTGTACATATTTAAAGCACTGCTGTATGGTGCATTTAAATAAGCATGTCAAGTATATATTCTAAATTAGTATCATTAATGTAACCACTAACCTATTGTTAAGTACCTATTTACTAACAAACATGATCCCAGTTGGTTGATAAATAAATGAATTGAAATTGAAATATCAGCCGAAAGACTTCCACTGCTTGACATAGGCCTCCCCCAAAGAGTGCCAAAGTGACCGGTCCTGCGCCACCCGCATACAGAGGACTCCAGCAACCTTTACCAGGTCATCAGTCCACCTTGTGGGGGGCCTACCCACGCCGCGCCTTCCGGTTGTATTTAAGTAAAATGCTTGATATATAAATCTTGAAGTAAATATCGTAACTTTTTTTTGATTTCCAGTAAGTCATAAAGTGGTGTATATTCCGTATTTTTGCCAAATAGTCGCCAACTATAAATGGGGTACACATTTTAATTTAAAGCAACGTAAACTAGTTTCTGACCTCAGTACGGCAGATCCCATTGTGTAGATATAAAAAGTTTCATGTGATTACAGTATGCCGTTCTAAAATGAGAACCAAAGTACGTTTGTATGGAGAGTTGACTAGAGCCGCGCGTGCTAAGGGCTCTTAACCGCATAAGGCCCAAGCTATGTTTAGATCTTATATCGTACGACCCAGTGTCCTAAGCTTAGGTCATAAATCACTATCATGAAATGTAGAGCCCCTAAATAGAGAGTTCAGATTTTATAACAAAAATCTGATGAGTTGGACTGTTAAGCCTGACATTTTTTGTCCTAAAATTGAGCCGTTGGGCGCTACGGAGTTAACTAAATATTGTAATGTAGTAAGAAAAACTCACCCGCTATCCAGCCCAGTAGTAGAACCAGTGCGAACTCACACATCCCCATGTTCAATATTTATTAATCGTTTATTTGTATTTAAATTCCCGTGAGCTTTTCGCACTTTTCATACACATAATGGTAATTTTCACTCACATCACACTTCAACTGTTTTATTTTGTTTCTTTATCGTTCGGAGCAGCTGCAACCGAAACCTGTAACAAAAGGAAATATTTTTATATAAATTATTTTGTACTTGCTTGTGCCCGCGACTCCGTCCGCGTGGAACTCGTTATCGTAGCTCCCCCACACTTTACTCCTTTAGAGGATAATTGCCGGGATTGAAAATATCATATGTCCTTCGCCGGGACAGAAACTGTCTCTATACCACATTTTATCCAATCGGTTCAGCGGTTTAACACTTTCGCTGCCAAGAATCGCTACGTGCTACGCTCGTAGCCGATCCCGTGGTTTTCCTCGTATGTAGTGGAAAGCGACTACGGCGTAGGCACCCGCTAGGCGGCTTCCTGGCAGCGAAAGTAAGCGTGAAGAGGTAACAGACAGACAGATAGACAGAAAGACGGGTAGACAGACACACTTGGGCATTTCTTATATTAAAGTATGAATAATCTCTGACATGAAATGCCACGGAGATAAAATTTCATTTGAAGTGAGCGCTACGTAGAATGATATGTTCTGTTTATTTGAAACAGATTGAGTTAATCCAATACTCGAAACGATTCTTCCGTAGCTCAATAAGGTACCTACCTCACAACAGTAAAAATTACTTTTATTTACGTTACCAATAAACAATAATCGAAGAAATACCTACTCGGAAGTTATCCCGCTTCAACTTATTTACGATATTCAACGTTGTATCTTACAATAATATTATAAATGTGAAAGTTTAGATGTTTAGATGTTTGTTTATTTGCATGTTTGTTACTTAATCACGCTTAAACGGCTGAACTGATTTGTATGAATTTTTGCCTCGTTTGTTTTCATAAACATTCATTTCACAAACATTATTCGTTCGTGTTTATTTTTATAATCATTGAGAATATTTAATGTTATAAATTAGGTCCGAATCCAGACTATAAAGTTGCGAATATGAATGAATGTGTTTAAAAAGTCAGTTTTGTAACAGCCATCTGCTTGCCCTAAAACAAAACGATTACATACAAAAAAAATATGACAGGAAAAATATCCGGAACAAAACATTTCACGAAATTCAATAACGCAAAGGTAAACACAAATAACAATTTATGGTCCGTTTCTAATTGATTACACGGGCAACTCTATATATTTTTTATCCGGCTCTAAGTTTTCAACCGGGTGTACTGGAACTAAGTGAATCGAGGTCATTGCCCCGTGAATGATGGATGGCGTGGCGTCACCGGGCCGGGTGATAAAGCTGATATACGCCAGGTATCGTGTTTTATATTTATAACGAAATCCGCGTATCAGTTTTAACTTTCACACTTTTAAAAAGGGATACTTAATTTTGTTTTGTTAACACAATACATTTTTTTCCTGTTAGGTGCTAATAAACATAAGCGTGACAGCCTTGCTATGGACTGACATTGTAAAGCATTTAATACAAATCGTCTATCGATTCATGATATACGTCTATAAAGATTTTCCAGTCAATACTTAATAATAGGCACGGTAGTACAGTACCCCCGCAAAGTAGAGCATAAATCTTGTCTTCAATAGCTACACCATAAACATAATAAACCGTCTGGCCTCATGGTATTTGTCACATTTAATACAAAATAAATACAGCTCCTGCAACCTCCCCCTTGACACAACGGCCTTTTATCTCCCCCATCACACGGATTTACCGTCACTCGGAAAATCAATTGAAAAATGTCACAGACTCACAGTTGTAAAGCGACCCCTTTAATTAACCTCCGCGGGCACCGGTGTATACCCGGTTTAATGCCTGGCCAGTTTATACCCTGTTTTAATGCCCGGGTTGTAATGCCCGGGCATTGTGCGGAGTCAATATCGGTTGCCTTATTGTCGACGATTCGTCCGACCGGTGGCTTTGTCGCCACGGAATCACTCGATATTATTCGGTGGATTGGATATTGACATGTTGAAGAGCTCGGACTATATTAATCTTGCTACCGCCGTTCTGATACGTATAGTGATTATTCTTAGATTTGAGATATGGGTTATACACAGATATATCGAATAAATATAAACTACTGCTTCTGAATGTAGTCGCTTGACTTATTTGTAATCTACTTCTGAAAAAAAGGTCCCACCGTCACTTTTTCCTGTTTTAGTATATTTATACTATCAGCTCCAGTAAAGTAGTAAGAATTTTTGTGAAGTGGAACTGATGATGAAGATCCCGTGATGATGATTCCGTTAAAGTAGCAACTAATGAAGTGTCAATTCTGAGATGCTAAAGGAATTGAAGGAACTCCACAAATATAATCAGCCCACATATAGAGATTAGGGGTTTTCCTGCAATCATCATTATCATCATCATCATCATAACATCCGAAAAACGTCCAATGCTGGAAATAGGCCTCCCGCAAAGAGTCCCCATCCTGCGCCATCCGCATCCAGCAGAATCCCGCGGCCTTTACCAGGTCATCATTTCACCTTGTGGGGGGCCTACCGGTACGTGGTTGCCACTCGAGAACCTTTCCGCCCCAAAGGTCATCGGTTATTTGAGCAATGTTGTGACGACGCGCGGGCGTCGCACACCGGCAGCGGTGCGGCGGCGCACGGGGTGAGCGGCGCGGCGCGCGGGCAGAGCGGTGACGTCACACCGGGCAGCTTTAAAAGGCCGGAGCGCGCCTTCAACGACAGTAGGATTCGCTACGCCTGGACGGAGCCACCATCTCTCCCCCCGCGCCCGGATCGCCACCCGACGTCAACCGCCACTACCCGCGCCGCTGTACCGCCTGCCTAGTTCCGACCAGCCCCGGCCTCCCACAAGCGGGTCTCACCGGGGTCTGGCCGCGAATGAAGCGAGTAAGGGCAGCCGCGCCGCTGCGATCGCGCCCCAGGCCACACAGGGAGCCCTAGACAGGGCCCTCAAATCGTTCCGCACCCCTCGCCTTTGACAAGCAAAGGTGGGGGTAGAACGAAAAACCGTGTGGGTGGAATACCCACACAAAAAATAAAAATGCCGCCGCCAACCCCGCGCCCCGCGGGAGCCTCACCGAGCAGCCCCAACCGCCAACGGACATTCCGCCGCACCCGCGGCCTAGGAGACGCGGCCAGCGCCGCCCGCGACCCGCGAATACAACGGGCGTTCGCCAACGCCCTGCGCGCATCCGCGGCAGCACACAAGGCCGCCTCAACGCCCAGCACGCCGGGTACTCCATCGAGCGAGGGCGCCGGGGAAGTTTTCTTCCCCAGGACGCCCGCCGACGTGGTCCGTGAAATAGTCGGCCACCTCACCCCGCTCACCCGAGCCGACAACCCCTCGGGCGCCCGCCCGAAGACGCCGACCTACGCGGCCGCCACCACCGCGTCCGCCCTCAAAAAGATCCCCGCGCCCGCGCCCCAGCCGCAGCGCGCACCTGCACCGCAGCGCCAGGCCGCGGCTTCTAAACCCGCACCCCGAACGCCGCCCGCCCTCGGAGCGGGCAGAGCGAACCCAGCGCCCCGCCCAGCGCCCACCCAGGGACAGGCGAACCCGGCGCACCACGCAACGCCCGCGCCGAAGCACGCCGCGCCCCGCGCGGCGCGGCCCATACCGACGCCAACACCGCCTCAGTCCACGCCCCAGCAGACCTTCCCGCTGAAGAAAACGCCGCCACACGGAGGACTTATAGTCCACCGGACGCCCGCCACCATGTCGCCGCCGCTGGTGCAAACTCCAGCACAGGCGCTGCCAGCGAAAGCCGCGCTCCCCCCGTACACCGGGGCCAAGCGCAGTCTGGGGTCCCCACCCGAGGGGGCCTACCCATCCAGCCTCCCCCGCCTGGACTTGTCCCCGATGGACGTCCAGGGCGAGAGCGACGAGGCTATCGACAGCGACGACGACAGCCGGGAGGAGGCCGCTACCGCGCCGGCCCCCAACCCGACTCCACCAGCAGCCACACCAGGACCAGCCACGACCCAGCCGCCTCAGAAGAAGCCGCGACCAATCACGGTCGACAGTCTCCCGGATTGGCACGCGCACTTCAAGAAGATCAAAGAGCGACTGGGCCGCTACCCCAAGTCCCGACCATACGGAAGCGGAATCCGCTTCCTCCCCGAGGACCACGAGGAGTACAGGGTGGTGCAGGCCTACCTCGAGGCCCTCGGCGACTCCATCTCATGGTCGGCGCTACAGCCGAAGGACGAAATCCCCCTGAAAGTGTGCATCAGGGGGCTCCCCGCGAACACCGACCCGGCGCACATATCCGAAGACCTGGTGGCGAAGGGTTTCGCCGCCATCTACACGCGCCACGTCGACGCGCGTGCAGGACGACCCGGCTGCGTATTTTATGCGCAGCTGAAGAAGACCGACGGCCTCATCCCGGACATCTACAGCGTCCGGGAGATAATGGGAATGACGGGAGTGACAGTGGAGGCGTGGCGCGGCAAGAAGGGGCCGGCGCAGTGCCACCGCTGCCAGGCATTCCGTCACTCATCACACGGCTGCCGCCGCCCAATCAAGTGTGTCCGCTGTGCGGGGCCACACTTTGCGGGCCAGTGCGAGCGGCCGCGCGACCAGGAGGGGACCTGCGCCAACTGTGGCGGCCCCCACCCAGCGAATAGCCTCACGTGCCCCACCTACCAGCGGGAGGCGCGTATCAAGAGGGCCGGCACAGCCCCCCTCACCAACCGCCGCGGGCAACTTGTGCCCCAGCAACGTCCGGTGGAGGCCGCCGAGAACGCCCCCAATTCCCTCATGGCGAGGGCAAACGACGCGGCGCCATTGCGCCGCCGCCGCCGAGGGAGGGGCAGACGCGGCAAGGGCAAACCCGCCCCCACCGCCGCTGACACCAATACCCAGACCACCGACGCCGCCGCCCAGACCGCCGCCGCCCACACAAACACCGCTTCCGCGCCCGCTCCTCCTGCAGCAGCGCCCGCCAGACTACCGCACGACACTGCCCCCCCCCCCCCCCCTACCAGCAAGCCAAGACGGCACTAGGGAGAGGGTGATCGCGCAGTGCGTAGCCATCCTGCAGAACGTGCTCGGCGCCCTGCAGGCAGGAGAAAACCCCACCTCCATCATTCTTAGGGGGCTGGCCGACCTGTACAAGGATGGCTAGCTCCCTAACACACCGGACCGGACTGGACGTTCCTGCAGTGCCGTCGGCTCGAAGGTCGCTCGCTGGGCCTCTCCTTATGGAGTCTCACCCGGCAGGGCCTGACCTCGCCGACGGCCGCCGCAGATGATCCCACCCCATCGGACCTGACGGGCTATACGCCCACCCCAGCCACCCGTCCGTTGTAGCGGACGGCGCCCGAACCCGCCATATGCGGCACGGCCGCGACAGGCTTCTCCGAGCCCCTATCGGGGCTTGAGAGACGACTATCAAGTCAACGACAGTGTTCTCCGGAGTCCGCTTCGGATAGCACTGCCCCTCCCTTCCCCCTTGCGTCTTTGAGGCGGCGGTTTTGGCTCGTCCTCGTCAGCCTTAGACGTTCCCGAATACCCTAGTCCTAGAGGCGGTGGTTTTGGCACGCCCTCATCAGCCTTGGACTAGGTCACCCTGGAATCATCCCCGCGGCGGTGGTTTTGGCACGTCCTCATCAGCCAGGGGTTCCAGGTTCCTGTAGCCTTCGAGGCGGCGGTTTTGGCACGTCCTCGTCAGCCTTAGGTCGAACTAACGCTCCCACTAATATCCCGTAGTCCGTAAGGATAGGGCCGCGACCGCGTGAACCCGTACCGTAAACGTAGAGGGCTAGAACCTAGTAGTTGATTATAGTTAATAAACGGGCGTAAGACCCTTATTTGTATATCTTTACTCTGTGTTCATATTACATTCACCCTAGAATCCCCGTAGTACCCCTGAGTTAGTCTGGAAAAATCCATCAAGCCCTAACAGGCGGAGGATTTGGGTGTGTGCCCTAAACACACATCACAATGTGCCCCACCCACTGCCACTTAAGTTTAATGATTCGGAGGGCTATATCGGCTTCCTTGGTTCTGATGGGGATAGCCTCATTTCTGATGCGATCACGCATAAAAACTCCCAACATAGCCCATTTCCCTTTGGGTGACTTTGAGCTTTCTTATGAGGCCCATAGTAAGTAAGCGACCACGTTTCAGTGCCTGGCAATACACACTGGTCAAAGACTCTCGTCTTGAGATACTTCGGAATATTGGACGAAAAGATTGTAGCTTCCCGAACCCCTTTCTCGAAATTGGACCTACCTAACTGGACAGGCTGTCCTAGGTATACATAATTGTCTAGAACTCCGAGCGTAAAGTGTCCGATTGTAATGGGCATTTGACATGATCTTCGTCTTAGCCATGTTCATTCTTAGACGAATACTCGCTCGGACGCTTTACTGAGGTCATCGAGCATCGTACTTAAGTCCTCCATGGTCTCAGCCAAGATATACTCACCGTTGATGTTGATGCCTAGCCTTCTCCAGAGTCTTGAAAACATCCTCCAGTGCAGCGGTCAACAGTTTTGGAGAAATAACATCTCCTTGCCTGACTCCTCGCAGCATCGGAATAAGTTTCGAGTTCCGGTCCTGGAGTCGGACTGCCATAGTGGCGATCTTTAGCAAACACGTCAGTATGCTTCTATATAGCGGTAGTCAACCGCTCGCTGGTGGATGGCACCGCTTGAGAGACTTTAATACAGCCCAGGTTTCGATCGAATCAACGCATTTTGCTCTCGGAAAGCACTTCATGTGATAAATTGGAAAGGAAACGTGGAAATTCTCCGTACCGTACTGTACAGGTAGGTACCGTAAAATAGGGTGAGTAGGGGCAAACTGACATTCAAACCTCGATAACTTATTTTTACATTATGCAAACTGAATGGCGTATATATTAAGTGTTCTGGACGTTTGTATTTTAGTTTTTATTTTATTTTGGGTAGTTCCATTTCATTACTTTGACCATAAACAGGAAATCCTACCTCACCCCGTAGTCCCTCGTAATTGGGGTGAGATGGAATTTCTTACAAAGGTGATTTTGAAAGATCTTCGGATCGATTTTTTTTATTATGAGTATTACTATAGCTCCATTTTAAATTGGGATACATTATTTTTGTAGCAGTAGCCTTAAAATCCCATCTCACCCCCCTTTCATCCCCTTCTCTCTGCAATCATAACCCAACTCTCCCTGCGAACCCCACTCACCCCATTTTACGGTACATACAAAAGTTTCATATTATATATTTCGTTTTAACGAAGTGCGCCCGCTACCTACCTACCTACAGCTACCTAATAAACCACAAATTCAATGAAAATTCACTCTCCGATTCTGAGGTTAGCCATTCGAAAATCAATTAATTTGCATTAATTTTAACAGGAAGCAAACTGTTATTATTTGAATTTGTCAAATAAACAAACTGGAGAATCTCTGGCATAAAGTGCCAAAAGTTACAAACGTAGCAACTTGAAATGGTTGAAATTAACTTTGAGAGTCCCATAAATTAAAGACAGTTCGTGCGTGCGTTCTTCGAACGTAGATCTGTATATTTGATAGATTATTTGATATCTATCTTCTTGAAGATTTAAATTAATCATTACAATATATTCAAAATGACATGTCAAAATTTTATTGGACGACTGGTTAGCCGACTGCCTACGAAGCTGAAGTCCCTGGTTTCGAATCCCTTATTTCGCGTTCGAATATTTGTTTTTGAGGCTTTGACGTTTTGTATGTATTTAAGTATAATATAATACATATTAGTATCTCTTCGTCTAGTAATATTTATTATTATTATTATCTTTATCCATCATTCATCTTAAGGCATGGCATTAATCATATAAAAAGTCAAATGTAAAACTAGACATACAAAACACAATCACAATCCTTACTTAATATTATAAATGCGAAAGTGTGTGTGTTTGTATGTTTGTCCTCCTTTCACGTCGCAACGGAGCGTCGTATTGATGTGATTTTTTGTATGGAGATAGTTTAGAAGCTGGAGAGTGACATAGGCTACGTTTTCTAGCGGGAAAACATCTAATTCCCAAGGGAAAATTCAATGTTACATTTTCCTATAACCACGCGGGCGAAGCCGCGGGCATCAGTCATTTCTAACATTCATAACATAGGAACCTAACCTCACTTTATTGTTAGGAGCCTATGGTGTCCCACTGCTGGGCAGAGGCCTCCCCTCTCCGTTTCCAGACATCCTATTCCCGAGCAGCCTCTGGCCAATCCTTTAAAAAGGTGTCTATCTCGTCCCGCCATCGCCGGCGAGGTCTGCTGCGTCTCCGTTTTGAGTTGTAGGGCTACCATTCAGTGGTGGTCTTGGCCCACAGCTCACTTGGCATGCGGCAGACATGACCAGCCCAGTCCCACTTCAACTTGGCCGCCTTCCGAGCTACGTCCATTATTTGCGTCTTAAGCTCTGGTTTCCTAGGATAGCGGTGCCGTCATATAGCGGCGGCGAATACAGCGGTGAATGACGTCACTAGAACGTTGACTATGTAAACTAAGTGGCGCGGGGATTTTAATAGATTTCGTTTAGATTTGAATAAATGATCTCGAGATTTGAATAAATTAATGATTTTCCACTCTACGATTATTTTCCTCTTCTGATAGTTCATCCTCCAAGTAAATTATTAAAGGTAAATCAAGGTCGTCCATTTTCTCTCCTGCATACGTTGACATTGGTAGCTGACGGCGTACTCGGCAGTGGAACATTCCACATGTCGGTACCGTAAAGACGGCCGTCTTTTTGCGTGCGTAATAATACGGCCACTATATGACGGCACCGCTATCCTAGGAAACCGAAGCTTTAGAGCGCAGCGTGGTGTTCCGGATACGATCCATTAATTTTACACCTAATAGGCTGCGCTCCATGGCCCGCTGGCAAACCCCGAGTTTGGACTTCTGAGATAACGTCAAAGAACAAGTCTGTGCACCGTAGGTGAGAGTCGGTAGTATGCACATGTCCATGAGTCTCCGCTTAAGTGAAATAGGGAGATCACCCTTCATTCAGGCCTTGATCTCTCATGCCCTAGTTGGCGCTGTACGGTGAGAAGTGTGCGACAGTTTAACGTCTTCATGCATAACATTTAAAAAAGAAATGAAACCTCACTTACACAAGAAGATTTTTTTTATAGAACACGTTTGTCATAGTCTTGAATTTTGAGAACAAGTATATGACGTAAGTATATAGGCTTATACAGCGGGCTTATGCTGTCGTCCGTTGTTCTTCTCTTTTTGTTTAAATTGCATGTAGTTATTTTTGCTTTTAGTCCCTGGGGGACCGAGCTCTGCTCGGGTTCAAATAAAGAAAAATACGGAGAAAACTAATTTTCCAAGACATCATACCCAGCTAGATTTTTCGCCCCCAGAAACCTCTGTATTCCAAATTTCATTGAAATCGTTAGAGCCGTTTTCGAGAACGTGAATTCAAATATATATATACAAATATTGCTCGTTTAATAGTATAGGATAGGTACTAAAATCTTTACGCTACTAGGTATAGTATATTGTTGTAAAGGCTAGAAAGTAGGCAGTAGAGTGGGTTCGAGGTCCGAGCCGCAGGTGAGGACCTCGAAGGAGACGAGTCCATCTATTGTAATTTTGGCCGAGACATTAGATAGTGCTTTTCACGCCTGCAAGGAAATTGCAAATAATTATAATCATCACTCAAAATTAAGTACCTAATTAAAGATCATAATATGAACCACTGTAGTGCGGCCGCTCGCGTGTCGGGGGGCACCGCGCGGGGCGCCCTGTGATTGAGCGAACCACATTGTTGGACAGTTTGAACTCATAGTTGGCCTGTTCGTGCGATGTCCAACTATTAATGGTCATGCTCATCACGAGAACCGTCAACCTACGAGGCAGGGTCACTAAAGACTAACTAAGTATAAGCTAAAGCGGTCTAGCTACCTTTCTTTCTGTCTTGAACGTTTTTAACCCACAACGCAAAAAGAAGGGTGTTACAAGTTATACGCGGCTTTGAAGCATGAATTCTGACCATTTTTTGTGACATTTCCGATCAGTGGCGTGAACAATTATTTTCTTTCTTTAAAGTATAGTATATTTATATCCCTCTACGTGTTAATCATTTTTATGTCGTGTTAATCAACAATGCCCTTCGGCTCAAGCAGAGCAGGCCCCGTGTCGGTGTCCCGTCCTTCTCTTCAAGATTATATAACTGCTCATTTACATTCAAAGCCATTCGACTCTGGAATTCCCTGCCCGTGGACTTGAGGCGTGCTAAATCTGTCGCTACTTTCAAAGCTCACCTAAAGGAGCACTATCTCTGCCATGATTTCTCATAGTTACTATTTTATTTTTCGTCTCTATGGTTAACACTATATGTATACGTATTTATGTGGGAATTTATGTATGTTTATTTGTATGCCTTATGTGTGTATGTTTATTATCAATGTAATTGTGTATGTTATAAGTTCGGTTACTTCCAATTTTGCCACCTACCTATTTTGTAATTTTTTGTTGCTATTTCTCCGCTACCTAAAGGTTGTCTGGAAGAGATCGCTCTTTAGCGATAAGACCGCCTGTTGTTAACATCTATTTTTTATAAGTTGTTATATCTATTTGTTTCATGTTTTACGGTGTGCAATAAAGAGTATTTGTATTGTATTGTATGTGTGGAGTACATACCGTGACCCCAAGCCGGAGACCAGTTGCTTGACGGAGTAATTGAATATTTTCCTTCCTAAGTAATTTCTCTGTCCAACAAACGTAGAACAAAGTAATATTTGCTTTGTACCCTTACAAAGACAAAGTACCTTGTGATCAGAGGGGCCGCCAGCGGATCTTCGGGACCTTTATCAATCCACGTCACCCTTATCAAGTTCAATGAACTTTTAATGTGGTTAATCGTTCATAAAATATTTTCGGATCTCGAGTTAAATACAATTCGGATTAACCTTTTTAGAAAGGGGAGCATATAATCTTCTTTATTCGAAAAGTAATCAACCTACTTAAACAGGAGAAGGATTTCAATTTGTCTTTTTTTGAATGTGAAATTCAGAACCCATTTTCACTTTGTATCAATATTTTATTTAGCCTAGAGTTTTTGGTTTACAGCATACGGCATATGTCAATTAACTGCCCAAACATAGTAGCACACAACATGTTTGGTAGCTATACTAGTACAATAACACATACTCATGGGAGGTACCGAAAGGCGCAGCGTAGGTAGACAGGTAGTACGAGTACTGTAGGGAGACTGAAAAGTATTACTCACCCAAGGCGGTAAACCAAAGAATGTCTCAGGTCGCAGGTACCTATATCATGCCTGAGCCGAAGGCCTGCCTGCCTGCCTGTAACACCCCTGGAAGCTTCCATAGGCTGTGGTAACCACTTACCATCAAGTGGGCCGTAAGCTGCCTTTCCCACCGACGTGGTATCAAAAAAAGGCGA
Source organism: Epinotia ramella (assembly GCA_947578815.1). NCBI lineage: Eukaryota > Metazoa > Arthropoda > Insecta > Lepidoptera > Tortricidae > Epinotia > Epinotia ramella. Next base: position 3,345,191 of record OX388207.1, read on the forward strand.
GTGTTGTTACAAAAAATATCCTTCGACCAACAAACAACGTAACTCATCCAACGTCGACATTTAAACAGCATTTAAACTTAATAAACTCTTTAGGAAAACTCGGGCTCTTCACAAGGTCGTCCAAGCGGATCTCTCGAAAGCTTTTAATCTGTCCAATAAAAGTTGTTCACTCGAGATCGATCCGGATAAAAAACATTATCGGTCTCATATTTCAAAAGGGCCGAGTCACTTCATATCTCGGTATTAATGGATTGCTAAGCTTTAATTCCACGATTCCCGGCCATTTCGAGTCGGCTGCTGGTCTATTGTTAAAGAAGTGTGATTGATAAATTGAATTGAGTGAGACGGAGAGGAACATCATTATTATCAATGCCGTGTATCTTTAAGGTTTGTTGAATTGATTCGACAGTTATTTAAAGGCAGTGACATTTAGTAGGGCAGTTTCAGGTGATAATGTGGACACGCTGGACAAAAGCACCAAAAGGGGGGGGTTTGAATTATAACGGTAACGTTATTTTCACCTACTTGTTAGGTCCATAGCTTTAAGTTTTTGATAGGATTCAACTCCTTCGTCAGCCATTTTTAATTTTATGGCGGTAATTTTGAATTATACGTATATCATTAATATATCGAGTTCTAAATAACGTAGAATCACAAACTTAGTGTCTAAATATACATATTTGGGGTCAAGGAATTCAACAAGATGTTTTTTAGAGTCGAGTTCCCAAATGATATCAAACGGAACCCTGTTCCTATGCTTCCGCTGTCCATCCGGCTGTCTGTGTATCAGCAAGAACAAGACTGTTCAAATTTTCACAGAATTTTGTTTTTCTATTGCTGCTTTAACATAAATTCATAAAAATAAAAATAAAATAAAAATTAAACAGCGCTCTCAGACTCTCAAACGCAATTTTATGACGTATACTTGCCTGCCCATAACAATCGGTATATATATCTAGCACCGTAATATGTAGACATTTGGAATTTCCGCAGATTATGTATTACCTCTACAATAACAAGTAATAAAAATATAATAACGTTAATATATTTTTTTTACATTATAACTTAAACCAACTCTAAGAACGATGATGTTTTATAATGTACTCGTATATGCATAGTGTTATATAAGTGCGGTTCAGCATATACTTAGCATAAACAATATGTATATTTAGACAACAAGTTTGTGATTTTAAGTGACTTAGAACTCGAGATATTAATAATTAACTATAATTAAAAATGCCCGAATTAAAATTTAATATGGCCGACGGAGGAGCTGGTTCCAATCAAAAACTTAAAGCTATGGACCTAACAAGTGCCTGAAAAAAGCTACGACAATTTGTTCGAGCACTCAGCCCCACTAATTCGTTTAATTGTGTGCATTAAAATTATTATTATAACTATTTATTTCGGAGGTGTTTCCATAATCCGTTAGTAATGAAGGTCTTAAAACTATGTTACTATGTATTATTAATTAATTCAAAATACGCACATAGCACAAATAGCACGCAACTTACACTACGCAACTGTGAATTAGCGCTAACGCAACTAGCGGCGGGGAGGGGTACTTACGTAACTGTTCGTGCGAGTGTTAGAACGTCTCAACTGTCATTTCCCACACACAAAACTACATTTGGACTTAACAAATGGTGCTCCCATACAGAGGTTATAAAACGCCTAATGTAACAAGGACAATGCTATGAAACACTATTATATGAAAATTGTTGATGTTGTGTAACTCTTTATATTCTCCGTGTGAGCACCAAAACGGACAAACGAGTCCCTACGCAATCGACTTACGGTAACCTAGTCTAACCGCCATCGCCAGTCTCATATTTAATAATAATATATAATAATAAAACATCTTTTCAAACCACATGCTCGACAATGCCGAATTATAGGTCATGTAAACCCTACCGAAAGCAAGACATTAAATCCCTTGGTATTAGCCGGGTTATAATGTTGTACTGAATTTCATTATAACCCGCTGGTTAATAATATGATTTCACTTTTCATAATTCTTATTACTATATGCATAAAGTTTAATTTTGCTAAACACAATTTGTCCTAGGCCATGGCCTACTTGATTTGACAAAATAAATGAAGTTTGCCTCCGTGTGAACCCCGGTCCGGAGGAGCGCGGTGTTCGAAATTCGAATTTCGAATCTAGGACCACGGCTTGTGCTTTCGAATTTGGAACGTCGCGCGCCTTCATTTGTTCACGCGTGACGAACAAATCGAGTTCTTGTAGGTGCCTATAGAAGATTTAATTTCAAAAATAATATTGAAAATGTCGAGTGATGAAAGTGTTTTGACTCCTGAGTTTATCAAATTAGATGCCATAGGCATTGTCAACAATCTGCTGCCAGAGAAGTCAAAGGAAAAATACCTAAAAGCCTACAACGATTTTGACAAATGGAAAGCTGTAAAAGGCGTAAAGTCTGTGTCTGAATCAGTGCTTCTGGTCTATTTTCAATATTTATCTACTGAGCCTGTTTTTTTGTCTCGCATAAGGTGTGAAAAGTAGAGTATACACCTCGGGGATAAGACTGTTTTAGTCTTGGGCGGTTGAACCCCTCACTGCACTCAGGACTCAGTCTTAATTCCCTCGCTTCGCTCAGGAATTAACTTATAACTCCCTCGCTACGCTCAGGAGTTAAATTATGAGTCCTTCGTTACGTTCGGGATTCAATTCGCTCCCGTGACATAAAACAGTGCTTTATCCCCTTAGTGTATAATCTACTATTATTTCGAAGAACAGACTTCATAGTTGTTAGTAACAAAAGAAAACGAAAACATAACAAATAAATTAAACTTAAAGCTAAAGGTTAGTGCTTATGGAGACATTCTAAGACTACTACCTATACCTATTTAATTTATTATTTAAAGGTAACCGGAACGTTAAGTTCATCCCTGTTTCTTTGGGTTACTAACCAATGCCTTGAGGTGGTGTACAGTAAATCAAAGAAAAGGTTACAATCAATAAATCGCCTTTAGAACATTACATTTTAATGACTATCTTCCGACTTGAACGCTGAAACAAAAGCGAAAAGCATTAAAAAACAGATAGCCTTTGTAACTACTCGTTTTGTACAAGAAATATCAACACTATCAACCATAGACTTCTCACAATCGCATGCAGTCTACGGACCAAAAGGCATAATCTCATCTACAAAACACAAAAAAACAACCTTAAGCTACCTGGTTAAAGTTCACTTTGCAAGTACGTCGCAATCGTGAGATAAGACCTAGGGAGCCCGAACAATATTATCGTGTCGGTTTTTTACGTCAAAGGAATTGCACCTTTATTTCATATCACCACATAGGAGTGTGTTTAATTTCCCGTGTAGCCCCGGGCTTTCACTGACATATCAGATGCAGTAAAATGCAGCGAATTATTCCAAACCGAATATTCTGTCGCAACTATTACAAAATGCCGTGACGTTATCAACATGTTTTGTGCAAGTTCTGCTTTTGTGCTTTTATGATAAATGTTGCCTTATGTAATTTTTAATTCTTTTTGTACCGGCATTGAGATACAGGTACCTATTTTAGGAACTAAAGTCAGGCCAAAATAAATTACGAAACATGTAGATAACAAATAAAGCGCTTCTTTTGTTTTAGACACAGATTAAGATTTTTTTGGAGTTCTTTCGTTATTTTTCCCTCGAGGACCTGGGCTCTGGAGGATCCTGTTTTGAAAAGGCCTTTTTACACATTGCAGTCGAAATCGTTATTCTGAGGGTTTGGACAGAAGTACAGCTTGGGTTCTTGCTGGAGTCTTCTCTAGTAGGCTAGGATTAGTAAACCAGCCAGATGCAACTGAAGCCGCCTCAACCAATCTTACTGAAGCGCAAACTAGAGTATTCCAGTGTAAAACTCCTTACGTGGTCGGGCCAGAGGTTTAATTTTACCTAGATTTTCCTTAGGCTACCCTTCCTCTGTGCACTCCGATCACTTTGCCGGTCCGAGCGCATTAAGGCATTACACGCCCAGCAATTTGTCACAAAGCAACAAGCAATTAATTGAATGATTGCCGTCTCTTTTCAAGCTGCGTCTAGTCGGTTGTCGTGACAAATTTCAAAGTGTGTACATTAAGGCAACAGTCAGGTCAAACAAGTAAGTCGTAAAGAGTCGCATATGCTGTGCTAGTCGCAATGAGTAGCCTTTTTCCCAAAAAAACGCATATATGCGAATTGTCTGGTTTGGTCTCCTTCATGCGGTAACGCAAAGCCATGTGTAAGCATAACACACTTTATTATTGAGGTTAGCATCAAAATGAAAGATTTAGTCGCAAAATGGAATGTAACTTACAAGATAAAGTCAATTTCATATTGCTAATATTAGCCACTAAGGTATTCTCGCGACAGAATCCAATATCTATGATCTGGTCTAGACATATTGTGCATCCAGGCCGAAAATAGATCTGAAATGTATCGATTTGTGTAATCGGAATAGAAAGTCGACGTAACGGCATGAGAACGTGTGATTCCATGTTGGCCGCTAAATGGACATATTATTTTCTAGTCCTTCAAATGACACATTTATAAATATATTCAAGCGTATTAAAATCGACGGGTTTGCTGTTACATGTTTCGAAGCCATTCGTTTTAAAAAAAATCTTAATTTATTGAATTTTATGTACGTTATTTCGCTTTTAAAGTTGTCACTTTAGCACCACCCAGGGGACACGTGCTTCTTAATGTACTACAATGTTCATAAGTACATATTATGTCCGCTGAATGCGGGTGGCGCAGGATCGATCACTTCGGCACTCTTTAGGGAAGGGCTATGTCCAGCAGTGGACGTCTTTCGGCTGATATGATGATAGCTACGGTAGCCTAGTGGTTCAGGCATGCGGCTGTCAAGCGGCGGTCGTGGGTTCGAATCCCGGCTCGTACCAATGAGTTTTTCGGAACTTATGTACGGAATATTTACCGTTAGCTTTTCGGTGAAGGAAAACATCGTGAGGAAACCGGTCTAATCCCAATAAGGTCTAGTTTTCCCTCTGGGTTGGAAGGTCAGATGGCAGTCGCTTTCGTAAAACTAGTGCCTATGCCAAATCTTGGGATTAGGTGTCAAAGCGGACCCCGAGCTCCTTTAGGGGCATAACCGGGAACAACGCTAGGAGGATGATGATGATGATGCCGTAGATATGGGTCAAATCTTGCAAGGCAAATGTCTTTTCTACCACGCAATTAGCATGCAAGCATGCGGTAGAAATAGTGATCCTTTTGAATTTCAACACTATTGTATACTGTTCTGTAGGTATTATATAGTTCAGCTACAGCTACACAGGTACAGCTATTTTGTTACCTAAATGAGCACCGCGCCCCGCCAAGCGACGATTCTCCCAAAACCTCCTTTGAGATACTACTTAGCTTCTTACTCGCTAAGCACCCGTTTTGGCAGTGGCGGACACTTAAACAGACTCTTGAAGTTAATGTACAATTAAAGCTGAATAATAACCTCTTTCTATACATTACTCGAATGATGGTGTTCTCAAGACTATTACGATCTTGAAAACAATTTAATAGATAGACGCCGACGGGAAGTAGTTTTGCTCATTTTTGGAGCAACCAGTCTACCTAGTGAGGTCAGCGACGTTGCTCAGGACAGGTAGGCGTGGTGCGAGCTTGTGAAGGCCCTAATCACCTCTGAGGTGCCCTAGGACAACAACAACAACAACAGTGAGATTGCATCCATAATAGAAGTTACAGTAGAACTTGCTCGGTTGGTATGTGGTAGTATGTGTAGGTTACTGGTGATGAGGAAGATCGCCAGAGCTTTTTAGGGTTCCGTACCCAAAGGGTAAAACGGGACCCTATTACTAAGACTCTGCTGTCCGTCCGTCTGTCACCAGGCTGTATCTCATGAACCGTTACAGTTAGACAGTTGAAATTTTCACAGAAGATGTATTTCTGTTGCCGCTATAACAACAAATACTAAAAAACAGAACAAAGTAAATATTTAGCGGGACTCCCATACTATGTTTTTGTTTTATACTATGTAGTGATGGTACGGAACTCTTCGTGCGCGAGTCCGACTCGCACTTGGCCGGTTGTTTTAATCTCTAGGTGTCAACACAACGAGTCATGGAAGTGTGTGGGATTTTAGACGGTAGTCCGGCCGGTTCCCGGGAGGCTGTCATACCCATCCTGGTTTCCCAGCTAGGCGGAATACGTAATAAAACATTTCCACACGAAAAAAAGGTGTGCACACAACGAGTGCTGCAATCAATAAAGGGTCGGCAACTAGCCTGTGCTTCTAAAAAAATCACAATCATATATTTTCAAGTACTACTTAGGATTGCGGTATCAGTGTCATCTCATGCAAAATAAAATTTTGTAAAGTAGGTACCGCCATCACATACATCTGAGCTGTCAAGGTGTTCACAAACATCTGAACACGACTTTAATTGTCAAAGCCATACAGTGCATGTTCAGATATTTTTGAACACCCTGAAGAGTACAGGATGTATGTGACGCTGACTGTACTGGGGGTAGGAATCGCTTAATATATACTATACATTTTATATTGGTATAAGCAAATTGTTCTGTATAAATTCCTAATAATGACTTTAGATGCCACTAGGTGGCTGAATGTAGTTATATGGTTCTAACTATAAAACTGTTAATATAATGTATTTTTCTCAAACAAGCAATGAAATATTGAGGTTGTGTTCTTCATAATGGGCTTCGAAGTGTCACGTTTCGGGCGCAGCGAGACGAGAGACCCGTAATGGCATTTCATACAAAATTGGAGGCCTAGGCCTGCAAGATGGTGTTTTTTTAATTTCCATTCCACAATTTGTGGTACCTTGGCGTGAAAAGGGGTTGCCAGCCTCATAACTATCCGACCGCTATCGCTACGCTCGGCCGAGTACATATACATAGACTCGGCCGACAACCCCTTACTTCCCGGCCTCTGTAGTAATGTACTATTATTATTTCATTTCATTTCATATCAATAGGTAAGTAGATAGGCCTAGGGTCGGATATGCCTAATCTTGGGATTAGGTGTCAAAGCGGACCCCAGACTGCTTTAGGGGCACAACCGGGAATAATGCTAGGAGGAGTGAGGTAAGTAGACAGGCCTACTGGAAGTTGTATATATACAAGACATAATAATGGACGTAGTTAAAGGAAAAGGATCCAATCCACAAAATGACCAAAACATGAGTTAAGTATACCAGAGAGGTCTCTGAGGCGTATATTTTCATTCAGCAAAAAGACGCCCCGCTCACATAGTGTTTTCATATTTTAATCAACATGGGATACCATCCCACATGTATGACGGAGTAAAAAAGATATCCTTCATAAAGACCCATAACGCTTGGAACCGTATAGTGATATTAGATCAGTTACATAATTGATTCACATTTGTTTTAACAAAAGAAATCCAACCTGCTTGGACCATTTTTAAGAAAATGCAATTCACACGTTTTACTTTTAATATTTTCAACGAAACGGATCTAATCCGTTTGGATTCTTTTTGAAAAACTAAATTTAGATTCTTTAAATCTTTTAGATATACAACAAAATAGATTCAACTCACTTGGATCAGTTTTGTTGAGTTGTTTTGAATCCTGCAATGGTGTCTTAGTAAACAACAGAAACGATCCTATTACAATATTTTTTTTGTAAATCTCATTTTTTAAATTCATTTAGCTTTATTTTTAATCATTAAAAGAAGTTTTCACTATAAAGCAGCCTTTATTACGATTTTTGCTGTCAGTATTATTGTCTTGGATCATTATACGTAAATGTATTATCCGATCCAGCGCACATAAACCATTTTTAGGAAAATGGTTATATTAACAACTAACTTCTGCCCGCGACTTCGTACGTGTAGGTATAATTATGGTTTAAACATGATATTCTTATGCTTAACCATATTACTGACAAATTTGAAAATAAACATTCCATTTCCATACTGTGCGTGTAAGAGTTCAAATTGTCTTCGAATCGAAATAAATACCCTCATAAACTTGGTCGTCTATAATATTATATAGATCCCCAAAGTATCCTTTGAGAGAGCGCTCCCTATGCGAGCCCCAGGTCCGAAGGCCCGATGGCGAGCCCCACGGACACTCACTATCCCCCAGGTGTCTTGCAAGCGAGACCTGAGGCCAAAGTCCCTAAATCTGAGCGGCGAAGCAAACCTTCAGAGAGTGGTCTTAATGCGAACACGAGGGCCTAAGGCCCGAGGCCGAGCCCCCATAGATACTCGTTATCTCCGAGTAACTTGCAGGTGAAACCTTAAGGGCCGAAGACCTGAAGGTAAACGGGGAGCAAACGGAGCCGAAGGCTGAGCTTTTCGTAGGAATGAAAGGCCCTAAGCATACTTTTAGAGAGCGGTCGCTATGCGAGCTCGGGGGCTGAAGACCTTACTGTCCCCAGGTGTCTTGCAAGCGAAACTGGAGACCAAAGTCCCCAAGGGGAGCGGGCAGGCAAGCGATGCCGAAGGCCGAGCTTTTCGTAACAATGAAAGGTCCCAATCAAGCCCTAAGAAAGCGCTCCCAATGCAAGCCTGAAGGCCGAAGGCCGGAGCCCAAAGTCCCCAAGGGGAGTGGGCAGGCAAGCGAGGCCAAATGCCGAGCTTTTCGTAACAATGAAAGGTCACAATCAAGCCTTATAAAGCGCTCCCAATGCGAGCCCGACGGCGAGCCCTCACGGACACGGACATTTACTATCCCCAGGTGGCAGCGAAGCCAAAAGCCGAGCTTTACGTTCAAATGGAAGGCCCAAAGCATCCCTTTAGAGAGCGCTCTCAATGCGAGCGCCTACGGACACTCATTATCTACGGGAGTCTTGCAAGCGAAACCTGAGGCCCGAATTCCCGAAGGTAAAAGGGGAGCCAAGCGAAGCCGAAGGGTGAGCTTTTCTGTAGGACTTAAAGGCTTTAGCATGCTTTAAGAGACCGCTCCCTAGGCGAGCTCGAGGGCCCAAGACCCGAATGCAAGCCCCCGCGGACACTAACAATCCCTAGGTGTCTTGCAAACGACCAAACCGACCTGTGGCTAAAGTACCGGAGATGAGCGGCGAGGCAAGCGAGCCCTCACGGACACTTACAATTTTTTATTGATAATGAGTCTTTCATTCCAACGAAAAGCAAGGCCTTTGGCCTCGCTTGCTTCGCCACTCACCTACGGGACTTACCTCGGCTCGCCACTCACCAAGCAAGCGAGGCCAAAGGCCTTGCTTTTCGTTGGAATGAAAGACTCATTATCATTCCTTCAGAAAGCGCTCTAAATGCGCCCCCATGGACGGGCACTCATTATCTCCCGTTGTCTTGCAAACGAAACCTGAGGGCGAGCCCCCACGTACACTTACTATCCCCAGGTGTCTTGCAAGCGAAATCCCAGGCCAAAGTTCCGAAGGTAAGCGGCGAGGCAAGCAAGGCCATTTTGTTGGACTGAAAGGCCGAAAGCAACCCTTCTGAGAGCAGTTCTCAATGTGAGCAATCACCCCTAAGCACACTCATTATCTTCCGGTGTCTTGCAAGCGAAACATAAGGGCCGAAATCCCGAAGGTAAACGGGGAGGCAAGCGAAGAAGAAGCGAAGCGAAGGCTGAGGTTTTCGTAGGAATGAAAGGCCCAAAATATCCCTTTAGGGAGCGCTCCTTATGCGCTCCCAATAATATTTCAGTGTCACGAGAGTTTTCTACATAAAAAGAATTGGCACCTATATACTCAATTCTCCGCGGAATGCCGTTTTGTCCAAATTTTGTACCCGCATTTTTAGATTTGTATGGGATTCAAGGAGTTCCCATACAATGTTCAACCCCAGTTTTGGTCCCCTTTGCACCCTTATCATAATATTTTTATAGCCTTAAACCTGGCCGGGGATTTTCTCAACAGATTAGTAAAGTTTGCATCAAAATCCGTTCAGCCGTTTTCACGTGGTGCGCGTTCACATAAGCAGACAAACAGATAAACAGACAAAAATTCTAAAAACTGTTGGAACGTGTTCTGTTATCGATTCTAAGTATCCCAGCAAACTTTTTTTCGAATATCTTCCATGTACAGACTTTCGACCATCTTCAGCTTTATTTTATGTATGTATAGAGATGGTTTTACATGATTATTATGCCAGTTTTATTTCGTGAATCCTTATTACAAAATTAAACAAAAGGAAGGGTCTATGAAAAGTGTATTTTCGCAAAAAAGATCCAACCCCACTTTTGGTCGAAATCCTGAAAAATATAGCATTTAACTGAATTCTGTGTGAAAGAATGTATAATACACGACTCAACTCAATTTTCATCCAAACATATATTATAAAAAAAATGTACCAGTTTTGAGGAATCACGGTTGAAACTTTAAACCGCCATAACTTTCGCTCAACTTTCTGTGGATTGGATCTATTTCCTTTAACTACGTCCATATTATTGTTAAGTTAATCGCTGTAACATCTAAGTATAAATAAAAGAAGTAATGTTTGTGAACGATAGTTTGCCTGTCTATAATACGGACAGTGCCGCGTGGTCAGCCAGCACCTATTACATAAAATAGCATTAATAATAACATGTCTTTGTGGCCCCAAGTTGGGCGCCAATTATTGCAACTATATAGATATCCCCACTGGCATTATAATGTTGGACTAAACATTGATTACATCAGTCTAACACCATAAAATGGAAATATGGAAACAATTAACATAATTTTCAGTAAAACATCTTGATTTATGGAACTAAATTCTTTCTTGCAAAGTAAAGATTCGTGAACCAACATAATAAAGTACTGTCCAAACAAATCCCAAAAACAGTTTGTTCCCGTCAAAACGCACAGGACGTAACAATATTGCATTTCTTAAATTCTTAAAGTGGCTTACGGAGAATTTGACAAATTGTATCAACGTACGTGGTGGCACTGCGTGCACGTTGAACGCCGACGAAGGAATTTGTGTCTTATTGTAAAGCTATAAGGTCTACTTGCATGGTTGGCAACTCGACGATAAATCTCTCATGCTATTTCGAGATTTGATCTCGTGAAGCCTTATCTGGTCTGTTGACGTGCTATTTTGCTTTGCGGTTATTTAGGACCAGTAAAAATCGAAGAAGATGTTACGTTAAGCAAAATACGATAGTCAGGTTGGCCTGGTTTATATGATATAATTATAATATTGAGAATAACTTATATAGATATCACCATCACCATCATATAAGCCGAAAGACGTCCACTGCTAGACATAGGCCTCCCCCAAAGAGTTCCAAAGTGACCGTGTCTGCGCCACCCGCATCCAGCAGACTCCCGCGACCTTTACCAGGTCATCAGTCCACCTTGTGGTGTGGGGGGCCTAACCTCGCCGCGCCTTCCGATACGTGCTCACCACTCGAGAACCTTTCCACCCCAACGGCTATGGGCTATGTGCTATATGTATACTATAAAGATAGATATGGATGCTTTCAATAGTAAGTTCAATCCCATATATGATAAATTGACATTAATGTCAATTCGTTTAGGTACTTTATTTCTAAAATCTCTATCTGGTATCACTAATTAGTGATACCAGACAGAGATTTTAGAAATAAAGTACCTAAACGACTAGCCTGACGTTTGAAAATATAAAATTTATTTTACATATTGTAATAAAATATAGATACCTAGAATTCATTTTACCAACCAGAATTGGTAGAAAATAAACAATTCATTTTACTAACGAGAATGCATGGTTGCTTTTAACCGTTAAGCGTCGTGTGACCTTCAAAACTTTTTCTGAGACATAAAGTTTCATGTTTTACTTTACCAAATTCATTTACAAAGGGATCATAGCCAAGTGAACCTAAATTGAGTTTAATTGCTCGATAAAAGGTATCTATAAAAAAAACGAATGGTGACGACTATAAGAGATGCTTGCGATAATATATATATTTTTTTATTTGAGACATTTTTTCAAAAGTTCAAGAAAATATTTTGCTGTCTACATAGACATAACTGTATCTATTGAAAGCGACCGACACACATAAGAGGAATCCTACGACACTTCAAACTGCTGCATATACGCACATACACACTCTTAAAACATAACCCTTCTGCTGCAGTCGGGTAAAACAGATTACAAACTCCTGTAAATCATCGGCAGAAAAAAACCAAACTTCTCATCATCCTCCTAGCATTATTAATGGCCGGTAATGCCCCATAAAGGAGTCCGGGGTCCACTTTGACACCTAATCCCAAGATTTGGCATAGGCACTAGTTTTCCAAAAGTGACTGCCTGACCTTCCAACCCAGAGGGAAAACTAGACCTTATTGGGATTAGACCGGTTTCTTCACGATGTTTTTCCTTCACCGAAAAGCTAACGGTAAATATTCCGTACATAAGTTCCGAAAAACTCATTGGTTCGAGCCGGGATTCGAACCCTCGACCGCCGCTTGACAGCCGCATGCCTGAACCACTAGGCTACCGTAGCTCGTAAGCAGAAAAAACCAAACTACTATCTTATTTAATATATAAAACAATCACCGACAAACAAAAGCAGTAATTACAGTAGAGACAATCAGACACAAACAAATGACAGTGGGCACGCGCAAGAAAAAAGCAAACGAAAACAATAGAACACAGAACATTAAAGTTATTATAAAGCGGGGCACTTAGCCAGGCAGGAGCCGGCCACTTAAGGCGGCGGCGCCGGCCGACTTTGCGCGGAGATGGCGGATGAAAAATGGACTCGTGACGGTATGAATGTGCAGACATTGTGTCGTTTTCTAATGCGCCATTTTAAACTTAGCTTATCTTGAAGGGTTTACATTATAGATAATGCTTTCGCGTTAAAAATAGTCAAAATTCTACTTAAGAGTCCGCACTAAGCTCGATTCTCCATACAAACGTAGTTACGCTCTCATTTTAAAACTGCGTGCAGGATTGTAACGAAACTTTGCATGTACAATGACATGAGGTATTTCCAGGTCTGTAATTAGTTTATGTAGCTTCAGATACCATAGTAAAAAAAATACAGCGAATTTAAGTTTTTCATACAAAACTTGTTTTTGCTGTATTTCGTTTGTTTTATAAACTGGAACCATATAAACTAATCACAGACATAGATATACCTCATGTCATTACACATGCAAAATTTCGTCACAATCCAACACGTAGTTTTAAAATGACAACGAAACTTCGTTTGTATGGGAAGGTGAAATTCGGCCGAGCTTACCGCAGACTCTTAAAATTGTAAAATTTTCGGCCATCAGTGATTTTTATTTCTCATAATTCAATCATAACTGGACCTGATGGTCGATCACGTAACGCATTGTACGTACATCGGGTAGATTTTAATGTCCCTTTTTGTATGTGGAAATTACAGTTGATAACGGTTGAGTAGTCCCAACGTGCGTTCGAAACGTTAAGTGATCACCCCTCTGATCCAATCGTAAAATAAATACTTGGTTTATTATAAAGTAATATTATATCTTTTTGGAAAGCTAAATAAGCCTACATGTTTGTTAAAATAATCTGCGAACCAAGTGTGTATTTATGTTCACTTTTTATAAAACAAGTTGATCGAAAAAAATAAGATTTTGTGTCCTATTATCATATGGGTATGCATGGGTAATCATAATCACTAATAAATTAATTGCTATGTCTTATAAGTGGGTTAAACAAAATAAATTGAACGAAGAAGACTTCGACTGCCTCTGAAGGAGGGTTTTGTTTTTCAAGCGTATTTATGTAAGCTGCCCGGCCCGGCTTCGCACGTTACTTCTATATAATCAGGTATAAATCTGGGAATTCAGGGATAATGTCGGCTTCTTATGGTAAAATAATTTTTCAAATCGGTCCAGTAGCTTCAGAGCCTATTCAGTACAAACAAACAATCAAATCTTCCCTCTCTATAATATTAGTGTAAAAGTGTAGATGTATGTATCATATTAGCCGAAAGACGTCCAGTGCTGGACATAGGCCTCCACCAAACAGTTTGTATATATGTATGTAGACAAGTTAATTCTATTTCCAAACGACTTGATATATTTCGACATATGAGGTATTGTTGGATTCTCGTTGGATTCTATAAATATTTGTAAAATAGAAGTCGAGTTTCTTGAAAAATATTTTGATTACATTACACTTCATTATGGGATCAAAAAAGTTGCAATCAACGTATCCTTTAACCAATTAGCAGCAATACGTTGAATGAATAATAGTCCTGTATACATAATGAGAATACTTAACTGTGACTTAAGGGTCTTTGAAATGGAAAACTTTGTCACAACAAATCTTAAAGTTCACTTTTCAAGTCTCCAACTCATCAGTCTTAAAAGCTATTAAAATAACAAGAAGTAACCTTAATTGCTAAGTGTTGCATAATTAATGTTTAGAAATCGTATATTGAAAATAAATGTTGTTGAATTTCTAAGTATACAAGATGATAACTAACATTAACTAAAAAAAAATTAAAACTAACAATAAGTTAAATCTAAAAAGGCTGACGGCGGCATTTCCTCGCTGAATTGCAATGGTGATACGTTGCGCGAGCCGCCAGCCCTTCGGTCACCAGTTACATCAACCAGCCAATTTTTATTTTATTTCTCCACTTTTATGCCTCTGTCTTTCTTGACATCGCAGTGGGGATATGTACAAGTGCCTATTGGCTTTACTTATTTCAGCATTTAAGTGAAGAAGAGAAAAATATATATCAGTACAGTTCAGTTATTTATTGGTAAATATAATTTATCGTCAGCAGTGTATCAACATTTACCAATCAATAATTTAAAACATTATTAGTACATTATATATATTTTTCGAAATATTATTTAATTAAATATACTTCATCCAGAGTATAAAAGGGCACGTCAGCCAATACCTTTTTTCATTCTTTCGTGAAGGTGGTGTCACTGGGCGCAAATTTTATCACGTTTGGGATAGCATTATATTTTTTTGGTCCCATAACCCGGAAACCTTTGTTGGACTTGGCCATCGACGTTGTCATAATAATATCCATTACACTTTGTCTACTTAATCCTATAATCATCACTCGTCAATTGCTTTATGTCGTTTCTTGTTTTACAGTACGTATGGTGCTACTTTCCCGCACTAGTGCGGAAAAGAGCCCTTTTCGTGCATATGTCGAAACTTTAAAGAGCCATATGACCATGACGACCGCTGTAGCTTAGTTGGTAGTGACCCTGCCTACGAAGCAAGAGGTCCTGGGTTCGAATCCCGGTAAGGGCATTTATTTGTGTGATGATTGGTAGTAGGCCTACAAAACTAGTGGTCCTGGGTTCGAATGCCAGTAAGGGCAAATATATTCAAAAGTTTCGGCCATCATAAAATTATTAGTAAAGTATTTCTTCCTGAGTATGTTTTCCATGAATTCATCTATACACAAGCCTACAAAATACAATAGTCTTACACAAGCCTAAGGTGGACATCACACTGCCGCCGAAACCCGCTGCGGCGTGCAGATTCGCATACAAATTTTGCCGGACGGAAGGCCAGGACAGGTGCAGTGTGAAGTACTGGCATACAACGTTGCAGACCGTCGCTCCGGACGCCACAGTGCGATGCGGTGGCAATGTGTGATGCGCCTTATTGAGCTTACCGTGCGTAATAATAATTTTAAGCGTACCATTTTTTTAATCACCGCTTTTATATATCTTAGTCTTACTAGACTTGCGAGTATCCCTCGTATGTGCCCCTCTGACTCTGACTGAAATATCGTGATCACACCACGTTGCAACTGTGACTTCTTTTTAGCGGACAGGGGTAGTAGGTAAGTTATGTTTTTCAATGCAACATGTGAGGCGTCGTTAGACTCTTTTTAGTTGCGTTTTAAGCTACAATTTTTAAAACAAAAGTCATGTTACTTTATCTTCGACATTCACTTATTGTTACCTAAGTTTAAATCTAATATCAAAAGTAACAAAACAATCGTCGAATTCTCGTCAAGAATTAGCTAAAAGCGCTATTAGTCGCCGCCCGGTGCCCATAACTCCTAATTATCGCGCTTTGCACAATTAGCCCCAGCCTTATATATTGCTACGGCGCTTACGAAAATTCTAAGTCTTAATGAATTGATTCGGGATATACGCCCGTTTTATTGCTTCGAAAACATTTGGGATTCCGGATGCGAAAACAACTTGGGGAAACGAGGTTGTTACTTGAATTCGAAAAATATCATTGCTATTTTTGGTTAAGATGTTTTCCAAGTAACTGGAAGCTGTTAAATTAGCAATAAACATGTTTTACTTCAGGTTCGTATATAATAACATATGACCTAATGTATTTAAAAAAAAACGTTCACTAGAGAGCTGAGAGAACAGTATTAACAAATTTGTTGTATCAGCCAACTTGTAAATCTGGTATCTACAAGAAAAATGCATACATCATGTGTATTGTCTCAAACTCCCTAATGATTTAAGGACGATGCATGGGAAAGTATTTAAGACAAAATTAACTAAATGGCTAGAAGATCATTGTTTCTATAATGTTAAGGACTATTTTTACTTTAATGCACTGTAATTAAGTTTGACATGTTACTATTTTCATTCTGTTTTTATAATCAATTAAATTTGACATGGTAGGTACTATTTCCATTCTGTTTTATATTAAGTTTGAGCATAATTAAATATTTATAACTATATTGTGCAGGTTGACTTTAAGTCGACTGAATACTGATTCTGTAATTATTTTAAGACCAATTGTGACGTATTCTAGCAAATAAATAATTCATTCATTCATATACGTGTTCATATAAAAAAAACAATATTCGCGGAGTCCGCTGGATGCGGCGGTGACGCAGGACCGGTCATTCCGGCACTCTTTGCGAGAAGCCTATGCCCAAAAGTGGACGTCTTTTGGCTGATATGATTTATTTATTTTCAACACAATTGCTCGTAACGTACCTCTTATTGTGTCGCTTTTAGGTTCATAATCCTGGATATTAAACACGTGTGTATTATAACATTACGATACTTGTGTGTTATGGTTATATCCCGATTAAGTCACGTTGGCACCTTGCAGCAGAACGTACGCATGCACACGGTGCATTCTTAAATTAACCGGGTTGTACAGAATGTACAGCTTTTTTTTATTTCTCGGCAAATGGATTTTTACTCGACTAAATAAATTAATTGACTATTTCTTTTTGGATATGATATAGAAACGTTTAATTAAGTAAAACCATTCACTTTTGATAACATTTTACATGAATTAATAAAGATAACATTTTAAATGGAAATATTTATTATATATTGTATTGGCTGTTTAGAGATTTCATCTAATGTGCGCGCATTGCGCAAACTTCACGAAAAAAAACTGTTGCGCACCATTATAGGTTATTTCACAGATATTTGTAAACATTGTTAATGCATGTTTGGTTATTAACAAAAATGTTGTGACTAGAAAAGTGATAAAAAGAATGGACGCCACTGGAAATTAAAGACGATGTATACAACATGTGAGTCAAAACCTGTTGACATCAATAAGTAAAGAAAATTACTTGGCAGGCCTATCAAATTTTCATCTTATGAAAAGGATTTTTTTCTCGCAACATGTGTTGAAAAACGTCGTATGAAACGCGTGAGCTTTGATAATTACATCCTCGGCTCTCTTATCACGCTCACCTGCGGCTCGCGTGATAATTCCACCCATGATGTAATTATCAACATACCTCACTTGCATCACAATGTACTATTATACACCTATTTATAATAATTAAGTACACAGCATTAAAGTTAAAAACGAAGTCAAAAATTGATATACTTTTACCTTCATTTTAATATATGACAGAAGAATTTACATCTATCCATGACCTCACAGTACCTTAAGCATTGACGAACATGATTCCCCAACTACTTCCAAAGTCCCACGTCTGGTGCTGATGCAAGAAGCGCATTACGGCTGTGTAGAGCTCAGACGAAAGGAGAGTTTTTGCGCTGCCAGCAGTAGCCGGTTACGCGGGCGAAAATTGATCCTTGGCAGTGAGAGGACTAGAAGACGCGCCGCCTGATCCACCAGCTCTGGCCCCGTATCATGGTCGGCCTTATCACGCAATAAGTGACAAGATAGAGCGTCAGTCTCGTTCTATCGAACGGTGTCAGCCAGTGACGGACGCTCTATCTTGTCACTTATCGCGTGATAAGGCCGACCATGATACGGGGCCTGGGCAGACTGAACTTTCTCGCAAGATTTTGCAAGCGCTCGTTAGTAGCACGCATGATGATGATGATGATAAAGTATTTCTACAGTGTGAGTATATGTATATTATAAGTTGTTTCCCCTTGCCTTCTACACCGCAGTATACGAACCGAGTTTGCTTCGCTCCATGATATCTGAACATTTGAGCCCTGCCATAGTTATTTGTTCGTTCTCCTGCCAGTATTCGTGCCTTATCTGAGACACCAGAGGTTTGCTTATTTAATGGCGTCCACTTGCTCAGTTACAGAATCAACAATTGCAGCTTTTTATTGAGAACCCACTACAAGATTTACTGCTACTATTACTGTGTTGTATAATTGTATTGCCACTAAAAGTTATATGTTTGATTTTCACAAAAGATTTATCTGATCAACAAACACCGTATTCGCGACGTTTGATGTTTATGTCTTTTGATCATTCCTAGGAAATATGACTTTAACTTATTTACTTACTGTGAGGATTTGCTATTTAGCTCACTGACACTGTTGTACAGACGATAGAGCGTGTTTATGCCAAATCTCATACCAATATCTAACATGTTTCATAGCCCTAGTTATTTAATTACAATTTAACGAGAACCTTTACATCCATCCACCCAGCCAGTTTTAATAATAAAGTGAAAAAAGCGTATTTTTCGTATTCACAGTAAAAGTAAAATTAATTAATATCGCTCCAGGGTTACGAACATAAAGTAAAATTGATCACATGCATGCATCATTTTTAGCCGCTCGTAAAATCACATGTAAATCTTAATCCTCTCGTCATACGGACTCTTTGGCGATTTTATTGGAAACCTGTAAATTCACATAGCGCTCAAAATCGACTATTACTTATTATTATTAATTTTATAAAGAGCTGTAAGTTGGTATGCTTAGGGTAATAATCGCTTAACCGATTTCAAAAATGCTTTCACCTGCGTGCAGACTGGATTTTTTGATGGATAAATAGGCTACATGTTCAGAGAAATGACGCGTCCAAGAGGCCACCGGATGGCTCGCGGTATTTGAGCTCTAGAAGCGTTGTGGAACCGCCCAGCGCAACCCAAACTGAGCCAACATTTTATTTATTTATTTTTAGCCTAGTGGTTAATGACGCTGCCTACGCAGCTGCAGGACCTGAAGGTCCTGGGTTCGAATCGCGGTAAGGGCAAGCATTTGTGTGATGGATGAGCATGAATATGTGTCTCTGAGTCTTGGATTGTTTCAATGTATTTCTCTCTGTTAAATATATCGTCGTCTAGTACCTATAACACGAGCCTTAATGAGCTTACAATGGGACTAGGTCGATTGGTGTACGATTGTCCCTTGCTTAATATTTATTTATTACTTATTAATGTGGGGGAAACCGCGCGGACAGCTCTATGCCAATAACAATAAGATGAAAATTCTGTGAGATTGTAGTTTTGCAAGTTTCTAAGTTCGTCTGTTTCGGGTAAACTCCTAATTATTCGATTTCAAATATTCTTTCATCGGCTTCTTTTTTTGGCATGTAGAACCAACTTACTGGGTGGTTATAGGCTGTATTATATCCCGCAGGTTTGCGTTTTTTGCAATCCAAGTGCTAAACCGCACGGGCAGGGTACTCTGTACCGTAAAATGTGAGTAGGGATCGCGAGGAGAGTTGGGTTATGAATGGGGAGAGAAGG
The DNA here is from genome assembly GCA_947578815.1 of Epinotia ramella. Classification (NCBI taxonomy): domain Eukaryota; kingdom Metazoa; phylum Arthropoda; class Insecta; order Lepidoptera; family Tortricidae; genus Epinotia; species Epinotia ramella. The sequence continues at coordinate 3,364,974 of OX388207.1, forward strand.
GATGAAAGGGGGGTGAGATGTGATTTTAAGGCTACTGCTACCTTAATAATGTATTCCAATTTAAAATGGAGCTATAGTAATATTCATAATAAAAATAAATCGATTCAACAATCTTCCAAAATCACCTTTGTATGACAACCCATCTCACCCCAACTACGAGGGACTACGGGGTGAGGTAGGATTTCTTGTTTATCGTTACCCAAAAGCATAAAAAAAAAACAAAATAAAAACGTCCGGAACACTAATTATAGACAACATTCAGTTTGCATATGTAAAAATAAAATGTTATCGAGGTTTGAATGTCAGTTTTGTCCCTACTCACCCCGTTCTACGGGCTAATATTATAAAGAGGAAGTTTGTATGTAATGGGTAATCTACAGAACTGATTTCAAAAAAATCTCTCATCTGAGTGTAGTGCATCTAGTATATGTAAATGTGAGCGTTTGGATAGAGTTGTTACTCGATTGCGCATTGAATAAATAAAATATGGCATACGAATAATTTCTAATCTGGATTTAATACCTACAATGCTTTTTAGTCCAAAAAAACACCTTTGAAAATCGAATAGCAAACATCCTCTATAGCGGTTACTAAATTCTACGCAGACGACATCGCCGGCAAAAGTTAATTATATAATACTAGCCCTCACCCGCGCCCGCGACTCCGTCCGCGTGGAACTTGTTTTTTAATATCGTAGCTCCATACAAACTTTCATCCCCACTTCATCCCCAGGGGAATGATTTCCGGGATAAAAACCACCACCACCATTACCAACTTTCATCTAAATCAGTTCAGCGGTTTAAGCGTGAAGAGGTAAGAGATAGACACAGACAGACACACTTTCGCATTTATAATATTAGTATGGATTATAAGTATTATCTGCCATGAGCTGTTAATACCCATTCGGTATGAACAATCGTATCTGCGAGTTCGCTTCGCACTCCATTAGGCCTCGACGGATAATCAGATTACACTCATCACGAAGATCTGATCAACGATTTTTGACGCTTTTAAAATACAGTCGATCGGAGATTAAAATCGGCGATGTTAATGGACGGCAGGTGCAAAAATCTTTAATTTAACAACCGTGTAACAGAACAGAGTGAGGTTATTGAAGTTCCTATTTTAAATATTACTACGGTGGCAAATAGGCATATGCCCTGCCTGATAGTATGCAGCCATTACGATATTTAAATAGGCCACGGCCTATGGACGCTAGCGTCTCTAGCAGAATCACGGCACACTCAGTCAATACGGCGCATCCTTACGAGCTCTGGCGACTGCGTTCAGTAGTTATTGCATGATATAATCCAAACATACTTTTCACATTTATAATTTAAGTAGGCTATTATTTATCACTCCAAAAAAAAGGTTTTTTTCTTTTTTGAAACACCTAATCCACAAAAATAAACTAGGTATATGTGTATTGAACCTGCTAACAAAATTTTACGAGAGTCGGTGGAGAAATGCGAGCTATAGAGGAGGAAAGCTGGAAATTCGGACAACGGGACATTTTTTTTGGCAAAAGCTGAGACGGAGAATTTCGTTCGCTTGGCTCGCTTTTTATGTAGGTACAATTATGTTTTTTGCTTACTGACTCATGTTGCTGTTTGCTGACTCCTCATACTATGATACTACCTGATTCTTAGTTTTGCATTATATTTTTCTCTTCTTTTCGCATTTACTATAAAAACGAAAAATACGTTTACAGTACGTATGGTGCGCTAGTGCGGAAAAGAGCACTTTTCATGCGTATGTCTAAACTTTAAAGAGCCATATGTACAGTAAAACGTTGTACGATACACGTGCGAATAGGTAATTCGCAACTCGTGTCGATTTAAAACACTCCCTTCGGTCGTGTTTTAATTTATCACCACTCGTTGCGAATTTCCTATTTTTGGCACTTGTATCGTAAATAACTATTCCAGTCTGGAACTAAAATTTAAAAACATCCCATGCTCCATTCAATTAAAGTTTTTAAACTAAGTTCTGGAAAATGACGGTACTTTTAATGCATTCCCTTAGCCAAAGCAAGTTCCTATTGGCCAATCTAAGTTTTCTAGTTGGCAACATTTTAAGTTGACTATTTGCTTGATGGAAACTAAAGCTGCTCAGTATTCAAGTTAGACCCTGAACAGTGCCTGCATAATAATTATTAGAGATCAACTTTCGGCATTTATTCTTTTGTGCACTGGTTGATAGCTCGGCTAGACTTAACCAAAGCCTAGGACTGATGTGCCAATATTCTCGTTTCCAGGAATGCCGCCGACGTCCATGTAGCCTGTGTTGCTGGCAATGTTATGATTCGATTATCACAGGCAGCTTACGCCGATATATGCCTGAATCATATATGTAGTGTATGCTCACTACAAATAAATACATGTGAGGGTAGCATTCGTGATCGGCCGAGCTGAGAGCGCTTCCCACTTGTCATCGAGCTGCCGCGGAGTGAAGTCGCGCCTAAGCTAAAAGAGTAGTTTTATTAACTTACCCTGAGACCCCAAGGTGAAGCATCACAATATAACAAAAATAGTTCACTTAGCGCAAATCTACACTGCTTTTGAAGTAGCGTAGTACTTTAGTTTGTTACCCACCGGAACAGTCTATATAAATGTGATATTTCTTGTGTTTAATCGCAGAATCCTACTAATATTATAAATGCAAAAGTTTAGATGTTTGGATGTTTAGATGTTTAGATGTTTGGATGTTTGTTACTCAATCACGGTTAAACGGCCTAACCGATTTTGATGAAATTTTGTACAAAGAAAGTTTATAGCCTGGATTAAAATATAGGGTAGTTTTTATCCCGGGTCCACGCAGACGAAGTCGCTGGCGGAAACTAGTATTGTATAAAAGGATGTGCGGTCACATACAGGTGTTGCTGAACTTTTTCCAGACTCGGTGACTAAAATATAAACTGCTTTGAAAAATTGTAGCGACAGGTGGCTGTTTCAATGTTACCTGCAGCGTTGCTATCAACCCTCGTTGACAGAAACGTTGATGGCTGTCACCAGAAATAAAAAAAAAACATCGTTCATTAAATCTGCAAGTCGATCACGTAACGCATGGTATGTCAGGTAGATCTAAACGTCTCTTTTTGTATGGAAAAAAATACAGTTGAGTTGTTCTAACGTGCGTCCGAAACTTTACGTGATCGCCCCTTTGTTTTTGAACCGCTTGCTGGTGTTGGATTGGGCAAAGATTTGATACAATAGGGATGATGACTAAGATTTTTTTGTGACGTCATTCGAACCAGTTTTTGGAGAGGAACAAATGTTTGTATGGGACACCTACCATTAAAGAACATAAATACCTAAAAATTTGAGACAAAGATTGACCTCGCTGGCCGCAGCGCGAAACGATTCATACTGTGTGTCTATACAAGTGTGACGTCACATTTGTATATTTGTACTACTTAATCGTAGTATGGAAAATCAGGTAAATTGTTGTTTCGGTCGCGAAATACTGCGTTTAAGTACATAGTTGTCATACAATTTTGTTTCTAGAAAAGCGTAAGGATTCTATTGGTAGCTTTTAATTTACTCTTGGACAATAAAAAAATGCATATTTTTTCTAAACTTTCAAGGTTCATAATATCTTTTTATGATTTGTTTTTTTTTTTATCTCGTAAATTCTATTGATATAATATGTGTTTTATTATTATTATTATTATAACATAATAGGAAGACATAGAGCTTACTTAATTAAGTATATCTTAATAAAGTTATACTAATTAAAAAAAGATAAATAACTAACAAAACTAAAACTAAAGGTAAAAAATTTGCCCCAGGTCGCTGCCAGGCGGTAGTGTGCCCAGAAGGCTGGCAGCATTGCCACGTTGAATGGCAATGTTGATTCTCTGGGCGAGGTAAAGGCACTTGTCCCACCGCCGGCGAGTAGCGAGTACTCTCATAGTAATTCTGACTCGCGCGAGTAAAAGCTAGTAAGAATTACTATGAGAGTACTCGCTACTGGCCGGCGCGGCGGTGGGACAAGTGCCAAAAGCCAGCCTTCTGGTCATCGTGAAGCCTCGACCAAGCGCTTGCACAATCCATTGAAGATTTGAATTTTATTTTATAATTTATACTTTATTACGATAATTTGATGGTATACTATCCATTTAGCATTACTACGTTATCAATTTGAACATGAGGCACCATGCCTATTCTGTATGGTTGGCAACAGTGCAAGATCAAAACGTCACAGTCTCATTAAAAAAAATTAAACCTCGTCTAGTCGAGCTCAACGGTCGCACAAAGAAAAGAGCAAAAGTCGGTCTCAAAAATTAAAATATCAATCTAAGCTTTTAGAAATAAAACATTTATCCGTTTTAATAAATATCTGACCAGCTGGTCGATTACGTAACGCACTGTATGCGCATCAAATGTCAATTTTTATATGGGAAAATTACGTTACATATTGTCCTAACCCTCATTCGAAACGATACGTGTTTATATACCCTTATCACGAAACAAATTATTTTTAATTAAATATTTTGTTTTCGTGTTATTTTTAACGAGGAAGTTACCCCGATCATTTTATAATCGATATGATACAGAGAAAGAATATAATGGAAAAATAAACCATCTTCGTCTGTAGCCCCCGACAGGACTCGAACCTGCGACCTTTCTATTAACGCTAGACTGCTCTACCAACTGAGCTACGTGGACATTGACTTACGCTGTGTATTTCTGCATTACATTCCCGCTAAGACTAGCGCCCTCTGTATCGTGTTATAGACTTGTTTTACAGCCTTGGCACACCTCTAATGGAGTGAGCGTAAGCTGTCCTGTCGGGGGCTACAGACGAAGATGGTTTATTTTTCCATTATATTCTTTCTCTGTATCATATCGATGATACGTGTTTATCTCTCAAAACTGTTTCATTATGTAGTAACATTTCAAAGAAATACTGTAATAATCAATAACCCTTTCAACATAGCCATTATTGGCGAAAAGCTGTTGACTCGCCATTAAGAATTCCGATCACTTCAATAACCTATTCTCGCTGCTACTAAAACAAGGGCGCATTTACGAAACGTAATATACGAAAATACATAGTCCTTCTTTGACCTAAAACTCTCTATCCAAACTTATCTCTGATGTGAAAGCAGGAAGCCTCAAGAAGCTCTAAACCCTAACTGATTGGGAGAGGGTTTCTTTCGGCTTGACAGCGTCCGTAAATAGTGAAGTCTGACGGTAGTTTCATTGATAAGGTTCGATATCGCAGATGCGATCAGGGTTGCCTCTTGTTTCCTTATTTCAGGCTCTGTTTAAAGGATGAGCGACATTTCGGCTAACTTAGTGACAGCCGTGTGTAAGATTTGGAGGGAAATGGAATGGCGATACCATCTTGATGGCTAATGAAACTCCACCTTTGCACGAATGGTTCGTTTGATCGCGTAATAATAACGGAGGGTTTTACGAGTTCAGATCTTATAGTGATCATTCAACCGTAGATATAATAGTACCTACTATGAAACGGAGTAGACTGATGCTGGCTCTTCAGAGAGGTAGGGCACAGCGGAATTACATCTCATATCTCTCATATTCGGAGCAACCCAGCTAGGGAAGTATCTCCATATTACAGAAGACCGCAACCATAATAACTCCCTGCTCTGTAAGTATGTAGTGCTGTGTCCCTGGTAGTGATTAAGGTACCCAGAGCGGGTGCGTAACGATGCCTATATTTTTTTTTGAAATAATATTAGTCGCAATAACACTCTTTTTATATAATTCTTGAGTCGTATAACAACACTTAATATATTTATATAAGATGTAATTATCATTTTATATAATGATCATTTGATGTCATAACATTTAATGTAACATACTTTACACATAATTTATATTTCCTATTATCAACAAATGATATAATGCACAGTTCGCATAATATTTTTTTTAGACTCTAAGGCAGGTCGGTGTAGGTATGACGACATTACTAGTAATATAGACTTACATAGTACTATAAAATTTGCAAACCGTTATGTTTGCTACATTTTCTTTTGATAATAAAATATTATTCTACTTGATATTTATGATATATAACTTGTTTATGACCATATAATGCGCATTATACCATATAATGATTAATACAAAATAAGTTTTATACCCGATGATAGTTATACAAAATAAACATATATACTTATTTTGAAATTATAACCAACTTTCATTATATACAATGAGGGATTATATAACTTGAAAATACACTCGCGGTCAAAGAAACCGGGTCAGTACGAAAATTTGTAATATCTCCTAAAATAATAAAGCTAGGGACATGAATTAAACTGCATATTGTAGATAATTTTATACTGAATTAAATAACATCAAATGGTGGAATCGTTATTCTTTTGTTTAATAAAATTACATAGGAAACAAAGAATCAACCAATTTTACGTACAAAAATAAGCAGTAGGTACTTCACATACAACACAAAAAATAAAAATTAATACTTCGTATTGCCTCCTCGGGCTCTTCTTACAGCTTCTAGACGATTCGGCATGCTGTTTATTAAGTTCTTTATGCGTTCTTGCGGGATATTGTCCCATTCTTCCACTAACGCCTGTTTCAGGTCTCTAAGTGTAGCTGGGGCGGGGTTTCGAGCTCTTACACGCCTCCCAAGCTCGTCCCATACATGCTCAATCGGATTTAAGTCCGGACTCCTCGAGGGCCAGTTCATACAGTTGATACCAACCTCCAAAAAATAATCTCTGACAATTTGAGCTGTGTGTGGCCTGGCGTTGTCATGCATAAACATAGAATTTCCACCCATATTAATTAAGTATGGGCCGACATGTTCATTAAGAATCTCTTCTAAATATCTTGCACTCGTTAATGATCCATTTTCTATTAAAACTAACTCCGAGCGACTCTCTGAAGAGATTCCAGCCCAAACCATGACTGACCCACCGCCGAACGCCACTTTTTCCTCAAAACATGCTGGAATAAAACGTTCACCAGGCCGTCTGTAAACTCTTTGCCGCCCGTCATTTGCATAAAGCATAAATCTGGATTCATCGGAAAACAAAATTCTTGCCCAATCTTCGTCACCCCAGTATCTGTGATCGCGGGCATAAAGTCGTCTTGCTGTTCGATGTATTCTTTCAAGTTTTGGGCCATTGGCCGGCCTATGTGGGGTCAAATTTGCTTCTTTGAGCCGCCGCCTGACAGTCCGCTCGCTGATGCCGTCCCTTCGGGTCTCTAAAAGCTGATTTTTCACTTCAACTGCTGTGAGGTGCCGATTTCGGAGCATGGTTGTAACAATAAATCGATCTTCTCTAGCTGTAGTAAATCTTGTTTTGCCGGTTCCTGGTCTTCTAAGGTTCTGCCCAGTTTGTAGGTAACGTTGGAGGACTCGCTGCACTGTAGAAAGTGACACACCTGTTCTTCTCGCTGTATACCTCTGACTTCTTCCTTCTTCTAACATAGTGATGATACGAGTACATTCATCTCGTGTTAGCGGCATGATAGACATTTAAGAATGACCACAAAATAAAACAATGACAGCCTTTTATCATAGTTCTTTGACAGATTGAAAATAATTGCTTAAAAACAAGCAAAAGTAAAACGAACGCAATTTCAAATAAGTACCCAATTGGTCTTTTTTTTTCAATTAAACCTTTTTCCAGTTACTACGTAGAACATTGAAGGTTGGATTTAGAAGGATATTAAATTCTCTATAAAATAGAGTTAGTTTCATGCAGATACGACCAACGATTTACAAAATATTGAGGTTTTCGTCACTGACCCGGTTTCTTTGACCGCGAGTGTATATCAAATGTTCTTATAGCGAATGAAATTATATTATTTATTTTTATACCCATCATTACACACCCAAATTTTGTTACACCATGCTGCCTGATAGAAAAGCCAACGCACGCCTGTAACTCCAGAGGAGTTGTAAGCGTGTTGCCGACCTTTATAAATTTGATTCACCCTGTTGGGCTCTCATTCTCAACACAGCGTACCTAACGTCGGGGAGCTCTGGTGGGGTGTGTAATGATAAATAATATAAAAATGAATAATATAATTTCATTCGCTATAACAACAACTAATGCGTAGTCAAAGCCAGAAACATTAGTTTTACGCGTCCGCGATAAATGACACAGTTTTTGTCACTTTACTGGCAACATGGGAGCAATTACATCCATTGATGTGTTTGTTCTGACTTTAATTTGTGTATATAAAGTAGCTCGTTCGGTACATAAATAAATCACGCGATGTCGGATTGTCAGTGCTCTTCGCAAAGTTGATTTTGATTGCGATCCATTATTAATTAACTTTTAAACTAGATAATCATCAAATAAACACAATTGCGTAATTTTTTTCAATGTGTGACGTTAATCATTGGATTTTTCGTGTAAATATTTTTAGCTTTATTATGTAGTAGCTTCTGCCCGCGACTCCGTCCGCGTGGAACTCGTTTATATCGCAGCTCCATACAAACTTTTACCCCCCCCCCCATTTCACCCCCTTAGGGGATGATTACGGGGATATAAACTATCCTATGTTACTCTCCATCTCTTCAACTATCTCCCCTTAAAAAATCACGTCAATTCGTCGCTCCGTTTTGCCGTGAAAGACGGACAAACAAACAAACAAACACACACATACACTCTCGCATTTATAATATTAGTATGGATGGATGTTAGTATGTGCGGGTTCAAATCCCCACTCGTACCAATGAGTTTTTCGAAACTTATGTACTTACTGAATATTTACCGATAGCTTTTCGGTGAAAGAAAATATCGTGAGGGAACCGGTCGAATCTCACATTAAATTCTAGTTTTCCCTCTGGGTTGGAAGGTCAGATGGCAGTCGCTTTCGTAAAACTAGGTTCCATTAGGGCACAACCGGGAATAACGCTAGGAGGATGATGATTATGTACCTATGCATTAACCTTTGTAGCCCATCAGCACCACGCAGTCATTATTATCACAACACCTAGATTTCATTATTATCGCGGATTTAAGATTGTTGTGTTTTGCATCAATATTCTGATAATGCTTCAATATTATGTGTTGTTACACAGTAATGCTTCTGTGCTTCCACGCTGTTTGGGGAATTGCGATAACCAATTTCTACATGCATGTTCCAGCTATACTACCTACCATATATTTATTTGCCGTTTTCAACAGCATCAACGTCAAAACCGGCTCTTTGGCCTGAGGATGTTTAAAGTTAGCCAGCCACCAGCCTTGTTAATGTTGCCCGTTAGTTGATGTCTTGCGTTACCCACGTCAAGCGGGGTTTTGGAAAGCAACCGAACTAGTGAGTGCTTCAAAGCAAATGTTGAATAAATGTATATTATGTTATTTTGCTATAGGAGAGGATCTGTTATTAGCTCACTGTCACTACTGGTTTAAGTATTTAAGCTGATGATCTTCCTTTATAGTTAAACTAGCTTCTGTCCGCGACTCCGTCCGCGTAGAACTCGTTTATATCGTAGCTCCATACAAACTTTCACCCCCCATTTTAGGGAAGTGGGGCGTTAGAAAGAGACAAAAAGTAACCTATTTCACTCTCCATCCCTTCAACTATCTCCACTTAAAAAATCGCGTAAATTCATCGCTCCGTTTTGCCGTGAAAGACGGACAAACAAACAAACAAACACACTTTCACATTTATAATATTACTAGCCGATGCCCGCGGCTTCGCCCGCGTGGTCATAGGAAAATGTAACATATTTAATTTTCCCGTGGGAATTTGATGTTTTCCCGCTAGGAAAAGTAGCCTATGTCACTCTCCAGCTTCTAAACTAACTCCATACAAAAAATCACAACAATACGACGCTCCGTTGCGACGTGAAAGAAGGACAAACATATAAACACACACACTTTCGCATTTATAATATTAGTAAGGATTAGTATATTAGTATTAGAATATTAGTATTAGTATACTAGTATTAGTATATTAGTATTAGTATGGATAAATAAATTATTATTAGGTGGAGGCTAGAAACATAGTTTTTACGAACGGGTAGTTAGAAATCGTACTATCAAATTAATCCTATACTATACTAGGCCAGTCATATCGAACATCAAAATCGACAGCTAACGGCTAGTTCTGATTTGTTATATGGTGTTAGAATCACTACCAGTACCATATATCCAAGTTTGTAGCTTCGAAAGACCCATGTTAACTTTGCAGCACTCGAAAAGCCGCGAAATTTTCATACTTTTTGGTATTGTCAATATTATTAGTCCTAAACTATGTGGTTTTAAAACAAGAAAAACTTTAAGTTAGACTAAAGCTAAAAATTTCTGACCAGAACCAGCTCTGTAGGTTCAATACTTACCGATATACAGCTCTCCAAAAAGTTGTTGTTAAGTCAATTATAAATCGCTATATAAATAAATACTAAACAGTTATTTTAACTGAAACTGATTAAAGAAACCTAATAATCATGATTGACTATTAAACGAGCAATATCTGTATAATATATTTGTAATTCCGTTCTCGGAAACGGCTCCAGCGATTTCACTGATATTAGGAACATGGGGGTTTACGGAGGCGAGAAATCGATTTAGCTGGGTCTCATGTCTGGGAAAATTTGTTTTCGCCGTATTTTCACCGAAGGATATTTACGTCAGTGAAGAAAAATAGATAACTTAGTCAAACTATGTTTAATTTGGACAACAATACAATACAATATAATCCCCTTGCAACGAGCTATCATTTTTGTATCCCGTGATGTAAATAGGTGCGGGCTGAAAAACAGCGCTGTACAGCCGACAGGCAAACTTTTTTTTTTTTTTTAATAATTATTATTTATTGCTGAAATATAGTAGGTACACTAAATCAAAACAAAAATAATGAAGATAAACAATGTAGGTACAACAGCCAGTATCAAATTTAAGGCGAGGCCACACAGCCTTTGTATACAATATTAATAATAAAAAAACATACAACACCATCGTGGACAATGACACTAAAGGAAGAAAACAAGCTACTTGTTGCCGAATGGAAGATATTTCAGAAGATCTTGGGCCCAGTACAGAGGGAAGATGGTAGCTGGGGAATACGCAAAAACCCGGAAATGGAAGATATGGTGTCCGAGGTGTAGGAGAAATGAAATCTGCAAGACTCTGCTGGCTTGGACACCTTGAGAGAATACCAGTAGAGCGTACGTAGGACGGCCGAGCGGTCGGAGAGCGGTTGGTCGGCCTAGATATCGTTGGAAGGGCGAGGTTGAGAAAGACCTTCGCGCCCTGCACGCAGAAAACCGGGAGGAGATCGCACAGAATAGGGTGCGCTGGCGCTAACTCGTATCGGAGGCCAAGCTCCACTTCGGTTCGCTAAGCCAGCGGAGTAAGTAAGTAAGTGAATAGCTTAATTTTTCTGTTTAGATATGCCATTATATGAAAGTGTCAAGCATAGGCAGAGGAAGTAGTGGAGTATGTGCGCGTGAAGACCGGATTCATCCTGAGGGTCGTGAGGTTGGACGTGAATTTTAATTCCTTTGTGGTCAGAGTTCCAACAGACCATCTGTCGACCTTCACTAAGGAAGAATTTTGGCCGAAGGGAGTCAAGTTCCCACGTTTTCGCGGTCGGTTACCTGACACCACGAAATTGCGCAACACGTCGCAGTAATTGTGTGTTTTGTAGTTATTCATAAGTTTATATTGATATTTATGTTAGTCTTTAAGGTATTTGTAATATGAATAAATAAACATGTTACGAAATAGCAAGGTGATACACTGTATTATAGTTCCATACTTGATAAAAGAGCCATAGAAAGAGAGAGAGAGAGATTAGAAATGTCTACGTTACTGAAAAGTATTCAAATACCTTCAAACTTTAATATTGAGTACAATAGAGGCGTAAATATTTTTACAAGTGAACTGACTGTATAGCTTCAAGGTCAAGTTTCAATGGCTGGAAAACCTTTGTTGGCCCGATAATTTTATTACCCCCCGGCCAGGCGGATTCCCGGCCTCCGCAAAATATTTTCGCCTTTTAACAAGATTCGTAAAGTCTAATTCACTCCCTCCCAGCGTCGTCGCCAAAACGAGGAGTAAAGTGCCCCTATTGACAAGTTCTCGGAAAGAAAACAATGTAGTCATTCCTGGCCGGGCTATATTTTATACCATTGTACGCGTGCTGGGGCGATTTTTCATGTAATTGCACTTCTCGAGTTGGTAACTTGTGAGTCTTTATACCGATGGACTCATTGTTTGGATGAAATGGGTACTCTGTAGGCTATATAAAGGAAAGTTACTCAATTGTAATGTTTGTTGTAAAACAGATTTGTTCGGGAAGTTTCTCGTCTTTTATTCAAACCTATCTGAAGTCAGGGGCGGTATTCGTGGTTACTTATAGGGTTCTGTATTCAAGTGCCTACGGGAGTCCATAAACGAAACATATATAAAACACTGTAAGCTAAAAATTCAAGTTTAATTTGTGTAGTTTTGTAAGTGTGTGTAAGCTTTATGTTACTTACCCTCAAAACTACTCATCCCATAAAAAAAAATCCACAAAGAAAAAAAAAAATAAAAAAATTTAAAAGAACCTTCGGAATATACCTAGGCTATATTTTATCCCGTGGCTTTGCCTGGGTTTTTAATTATTCACGCTAATGGTACCTGCGCTGCTACGTGCGCTGTTCGGCGCCATACATTTTGGGGTATGTAGCTTGTCAAAGTTGTCAAAAAAATGATTACTCCATACCAATCTAGTTTGTTTGCTTATGCTATTAAGACTTAAATCTAATGAACTCTGAAATAAAGTGGAACGTTAAAATTGTATGAATAAAACTAAGAGAATTAGTGAATTTAATAGATATTTATGTTAAGTTTTTTAATTTTTTTCCTATGTGTCTCTTCCACATTGTGTATAATATTTGTCATAATTTTGTTTAGACAAAGGGGGGGGGGGGGACAAAACTGACATTCAAACCTCGATAACATTTTATTTTTACATACGCAATGTTGTATATAATAAGTGTTCCGGACGTTTGTATTTTGGTTTTTTTATGTCTTTGAGCAGTTCCATTTCATAACTTTAACGATAAACACGAAATCCCACCTCACCCCGTAGTCCCTCGTAGTTGGGATGAGATGGGTTTTCATACAAAGGTGATTTTCACAGATATACATAGATCACGCAAATGCATGTACTTCGCGTGTCAGAATTCGGACTCCGCGTTGGCACTCCGACTTACATTCCGCGCGCGTCTGTTGTGGTAGCCGGTTGTCTGTGAATATTAAGATACCTCATTGCAGAATCGATTTTCCGCGGACAACGGGGAATTCAGATCACTAATTTGCCCGTGTGACGTCAAACAAAGTAGGTAAAAAAAGTGACACGGTCGGTTTTCATACAGATTGAAGTGTTTAAGTTATCTCGTGTATATCTATATCTGTGGTGATTTTGGAAGATTGCAGGATGCTTTGCTGACTGTTATTAATTTTCTTTCTTGAGAAAATAATTCATACATAGATCACGCAAATGCATGTAGGTACTTCGCGTGTCAGAATTCGGACTCCGAGTTGGCACTCCGACTTACATTCCGCGCGCGTCTGTTGTGGTAGCCGGTGTCTGTGAATATTAAGATACCTCATTGCAGAATCGATTTTCCGCGGACAACGGGGAATTCAGATCACTAATTTGCCCGTGTGACGTCAAACAAAGTAGGTAAAAAAAGTGACACGGTCGGTTTTCATACAGATTGAAGTGTTTAAGTTATCTCGTGTATATCTATATCTGTGGTGATTTTGGAAGATTGCTGGATCGATTTTTTTTCATGATGAATATTACCATAGCACCATTTTAAATTGGAATTCATTATTTAGGTAGCAGTGGCCTTAAAATCCCATCTCACCTCCCCGTTCATCCCTTCTCTCCCCATTCATAACCCAACTCTCCTCGCGATCCCTACTCACCCCATTTTACGGAATATCAAATTTACCCAAAAGAAAAAAAAAGTTGCAATTGCTCACTATTAAAGCATCTTTCTACAATCAACATTTTTACGGTAGAAGCAATCATCTTAAACCACAACCAACATTAAACAGCAGTGGCAATAAAGGCGGGTTTCATTCTCCACTTTTGATGGTGAATGTTAAACACAGGGTCGGCTGCTGTCATCCCATGGGAAAGGATGAAACTTCCTATAAAATTAAATTTTAACGAATATAACTTCAACGCTGTTAGTTGGCTTTACGATGAGCTCAACTAAAGCTCGTAGAACTACTTAAATAACGGGAATGGAGTTCATCATCCGAATTGGGTAAGTCGCGTCATTCCCGTTCATATTTTTGTAACTAACATAGTATACCCACAGCTACAGTTAGTTCAAATTAGCAATTAGTTACTACACTTGTGTGAATTTTGTTACTCGCATATTTTATAGTCTAGTACTAAATACTATTAAACAAAATAGACATAGAAAAACTTTATTCAACACCACATATTAAACATACCTACAGTGTAGGCACTCGTACAAATTTGACTAAAAACCTAAACAGGTAGTACCGTACGATATGAGGCAAAACAATGTGTGATTCTAAAGGGACTACACTCAGCTAAATGTTGCAGTGGTTGAAGTTGACAACACACAGTTTGGTGAAACTAATAAAAAAAACCGAATGGCCAAAATAGAAAGCTGTAAAGGCAAATTGTGAGTCCAAAAGACATCAGATGATCACAATTTTTAGTCACTAAGAAAATACAGGAAGAAAAATTTAACGGACGTTCCATTGAAAACAACCTGCTGTAAGACGGTAAGGTTAACATTAAATAAATGTGAGGGTCACTGCTGTGTATTGTTCCTATAAGACTAGAGTTGTAATACCATACATTGACAACCTAGTGGTTAGCCTAGTGGATAGTGACGCTGCCTACGAAGCTGAAGGTCCTGGGTTCGAATACCGGCTAGGACAGATATTTGTGTGATGAGCATGAATATTTGGTTCTGAGTCTTGGATGTTTTCTATATATTTAAGTATTTATATCTATTAAATTTATCGTCGTTTTGTACCCATAACACGAGCCTTATTGAGTTACTATGGGACTAGTTCGATTTGTGTAAGATTGTCCCCTAATATTTATTTATCTATTTGTAGTTGCTCATGATAAGGGTTCGTTAACTATTATCTGTAAAATAAATACAGAGGTTAATAAATGTACATAGGTACTTCGTTCTTAACTCAATCAGCCAAGTAAGGTTAGCTGGTTCTTACTTATACATAAAAACTACAGTATTGCAACAAGACACTTATATAATAATTGTGTTTATAGTAATTATAACAACAGATTAAATAAAATACCGAATAGTCTCTGGTTTCTGCCATTTCTGTGTTCAAAGCACAATAATAGCTGGCGCAAACGCAATCTTAGTTAATAAAGTGGGCCAGCTGCTCCAATCTGCGGCCGCTTAAAGCAAAGGAAACAGAAAAGAACCAAGAGCGGTAAGAGGTAATTTCCATTTTGCGGCGAGGGTTGAATTCCTTTACCCGTTATAACGCAATTAACAAAGTAATAACACTATTTGTTCATTATCATTAACTGACTGTTATTAATTTTCTTTCTTGAGAAAATAATTAGTCTTTTGAAGGTTTTTACAAGTGTGTCCGCGGTGTACAAATTAGTATACCGGAAATATTCATCAAAATCCGTTTGGTAATTTTGTATGAAACCTATTAAAAATACAGGTAACAAAATATTCATATTCTCACGAAATTGTGCCTTTACTTTCCTCTGAATAGAAAAATACAAAACTTATTTACCCTAAAAGCATTCAACTTGGTGAAAGAATTCTTGAAATTGGTTGAGGTGTTACGAAAATTACCTCCTACACCCGAAATCACAAAGTTTACCTGTTTATAAATAGGTTGGCATTTGAAAAAAACAAAGTACTGTTTTGGAAGTAATAGCTCGTAATGTGATTTTTTTTCAATTGGGTAGGTACTTTCCTCATGGTAAAAACGTATAACAGAGTGTTGCTGTATTGACAGTAAACCATCCACAGCAGTAGAGCAGTACAGCAGAGAGAAAAAAAACACTTTTGTTTTATTTCCTTTTTGGTATAAGGTCGGTGGCAAACAAGTACATGACACGCCTAGTGTTAAGCGCCTATCGTAGCATAGCCTATAAAAGGTTGCAACTCCAGGGTAACCGCATGATCTTGAATTACTCCATACAGTAGTCGCTTAGGTATTGTAACAGCAAGCTTACAGTACTTGTTGATTATATTTATAAAAATAGGTACCTACTTCAGACTAATTCTATAAAAAACGTTTCTCACGCCCAGCTTTCCTTGAAATCGATCTTATGTCAACACTGGGGTAATAAACCACTAATTTATTGGTTTTAATTTTTTGTATCTAAAGACCTGGTCTCGTATTTCGTCTAAGTATTATGGTTGAGATTACTTAATGTGGCCGGCCTTTTATAAAACTGTCATTGTAATTAGAAGGTTCTACCTTCGAACGTGGAGTTGCTTTTTGAATGAACCACTGATGCAATTTGGCCAACTTAAATAATCTCATGTATACCACTTCAAGTGTTTTAAACTCTTGAAATTCTATGCGACCAGACGATAACAAAAACAGTTAATGGGTTTAGATCCGAAAGGACTTATATTAGTTGCAATATATAACACATATGTCTTTTGACTAATCTATAGTAGGACTATTAATTATTGTA
Source organism: Epinotia ramella (assembly GCA_947578815.1). Taxonomy (NCBI): domain Eukaryota; kingdom Metazoa; phylum Arthropoda; class Insecta; order Lepidoptera; family Tortricidae; genus Epinotia; species Epinotia ramella. Next base: position 3,381,620 of record OX388207.1, read on the forward strand.
AACCAAAATGCCGTATGTTAATATGGCATGTAAAATAAGTACACCTTTTTAATATTGCACAAGAATCCATGTATAGGGTTTTGTCTTTACATTAGGGCAGTCGGGATTTCGCGTCGTAACCAAAGGTTGATTCCATGATTTTGCGCGTGCGTTTCGCGTTTTATTTGCATGAAATAGTGTTCAATTACTAGAGATTTTATAGTGATATTTATAACAGACAATTTAAGACATTTTAGAGACGAATAAGTGAATTTAGTGTAGGCACGTATTTTTTAAGACAATTGACAATAGTGCGAGTGTGGAACATTAAGTGTTTGATTTGTTTTTATATGAATAGTTAATAATTATAGAGTCAGTGTTCACATTAAGTATTTATAAAAATTGACCTATGTAGTTATTTAAGAGTAAAGTGTTTATTTTTGGTTTGTAATATTTAGGTCGTCGCTTCGGGAGATTAGCTGGAAATATAGTTCTGCGTGCTAATTGCTGTAATAGACATTTCCAAGGCTTCATAAATTAAAGGTATAGTTAGTTCTTTTCTGCAATTCAACGGGTCCGCTGAGCCGTTTAATCGAACATTAATAGGGGCCATAGGGCCAGATATTATTCCAAATTTTAATATTATGTATATACTATCTCTGGTATGAGAGTGGATTTAAGGATATACTACTATTGTCTTGAAATACAACTCTAATTTAAATAAGGATGCATGAATAGGTATAATAAATGATAGCATTGCAATGTGATTGAACTTTGGAAGAGCACACACACACATCTCAATTTTATAACTGGCTCTTTTTAACTTTTCTAAAGCATTGTAGTGTTATGCATTTAATGGCTTTTTGATTCTATTATTTGTGACAAGATAGTGAACTTACAATATAAAAAAAACTTCTATACACACCCATTGTATTTCGTGGCTTTAGCCTGATTTCAATGGACATACACTCATACACATATCACATTTACACCAACATACATAGCTGACACACCACGAGCTTAGATTTCATTTGAATACACGCACTTAGGTACACTCGACGCAAAGCTTTTTGGCTGATACTAGATCCTGGATTGCTGGAGTCGACTCGAGTTTGCACCTAAGGAATCTGACGTGTCAATTCCTTAGAAGCTGTGAACTTTACATTACACAATAGGAAAACATTCAAGGCCTGAGCTATTTATATGTTCTGTAACATTGCGCTCTGTTTGTTCTGGGATGTAACTCATTCGATTATAGGGACCTTTGACATCTGCGTCAATTAGTGGAAGTAGAGTGACACTGCAGGCCAATTTAAGGGACAGACAGTACAGTGGATGTTATAGCATATAAATGGTATTCAGAGCACCTTGTACATAATCGACAACAATCACTATCTCTGTTACAAATACCGTGGCTGCACGAACGTATAGGGTATGCGTAAATTCTGCTGCGCGGTTATGCTTTGCGTAATTATTAAAATTAATCTTGGCAATCTGCGTAAAGTAAATTTAAAAGTACTTAAAAGTACTTAAGATTCGTGTAAGATGATGAATGTGTAGGAGAGATGGTTTGAATCAAATAGATAGTAAGGGTTGATAGGTTGCATCATGACGGATTTGTTGGTTTGGCGAGGGTGTAGGAGCGTTGGGAGCCCTCGAAAGATTCAAGATATAACAATAGGTATAGGCCCCATTTTTCAAGACCTAAGGTCTAGAATCCCAAGGTCCCCTTGTAGTCTGTTTTTTACAGGTCATCGTTGTCGTTCGTCGTGATGGAGCATTTTTATAGTATAATTTTAGTTAGTTCTAAGTTAGAAATATATGTATGTAATTAGTATTAGATAATTATATTTCGTATACGGTAATTAACTAATTAAATCAATTATCTTTGTTCGAGTTGTTCCTGATCGGGTGAGTTGTATGTTCACTTATGTAGATAGACTATTTGTTGATCTCAATTTTAAATGTTCATTTTGATTTGCGGATTTAATTAATTATTGCGGACTTTTTACGGCTTGTTTTATCGTGCGATTTGATTTGCGGACGATAAAATTTATTGACGGATTATAATTTTACAGTAATGTTTACGATTACTGAAATTACCTTTCACGTGTTTTAATTCGGTTTTTGCGGCTTTTGATCATATATTTACGTATGATTTTAGACTTTAATTTTTTTAAACGCATTATTTAATGCGTCGATTGAACTACATTTACGTTCTGATTCATTATGAAATTTTAGTTTCATTCGTTTTATTTATTACGAATGTTATTTATTCACATTTATTTGTTGCGTTTGTTACGGTTTCATTTGGAACATAATTTGACATTATTATTTTATACGATGCGTTTTACGACGACATTTTTACACAACGTAGAGGGTCCTATTCGTACTTCTTGAACTAGACGATCACAAGTATTTTATTTATGGCCAGTATTTTAGTGAACTGATTAAATAGTATTTTATTTAAAGGAGGCTACTTTAGGCTTCTACAGTGGTGCCGTGACCAGGATTCAAGTCATTCAAAATTGAGTCAATTTAATTGATTTAATTACTTGATTACGAATCTGAGTTAAAGTTTAGTTTATATGTCATTATTCGCAAGTTGCTACACTTATAACAAAATTGTAAAAGATACAATTAAAAGGTGTTATTAGCATTAAATCGTTTTTGTGTAGTAATTTGTGGTTTTAGAATAAAACATAAAATATGTACGCTTTATTAGAGGCAACCCCTATTTACGAATGTGAGGGCGTACAATTGATACTTATTACTCATGACTGCGTAATTTATTATTATCTTTACTAAACAGTCGTGCGATTTCTTTGTGAATACAATTTTTATGGGATGTAGTGTACGTTCTGCCTATTATCGGACAAAGCATATACTTAATAGCAATTGTAATTAAATTAAATAAATATCGTTTCGGTCTTAGAGAAGTGAGGGCGCAGGTTTATGCTTAGTTTGCTCAGATGCTATCAGGGGTTTGAGTATATTACCTATTGAGATAGCCTCACAATTTCATCCTTTTCAATTATAAAATTGTATCGTCGATCTGAGGGCGCTCTGTAACAGCAAGCTTACAGTACTTGTTGATTATATTTATAAAAATAGGTACCTACTTCAGACTAATTCTATAAAAAACGTTTCTCACGCCCAGCTTTCCTTGAAATCGATCTTATGTCAACACTGGGGTAATAAACCACTAATTTATTGGTTTTAATTTTTTGTATCTAAAGACCTGGTCTCGTATTTCGTCTAAGTATTATGGTTGAGATTACTTAATGTGGCCGGCCTTTTAGAAAACTGTCATTGTAATTAGAAGCTTCTACCTTCGAACGTGGAGTTGCTTTTTGAATGAACCACTGATGCAATTTGGCCAACTTAAATAATCTCATGTATACCACTTCAAGTGTTTTAAACTCTTGAAATTCTATGCGACCAGACGATAACAAAAACAGTTAATGGGTTTAGATCCGAAAGGACTTATATTAGTTGTGTAACAGCAAGCTTACAGTACTTGTTGATTATATTCATAAAAATAGGTACCTAATTCAGACAAATACTATAAAACCGTTTCACACGGCCGGCGCTCCTTGAAATTGACCTTACGTCAACATTGGAACAATAAAGCACAGAGCTGGTCTCCTATTTCGTCTTTGTATTATGGTTGAGATTACTTAATGTGGCCGGCCTTTTATAAAACTGTCATTGTAATTAGAAGCTTCTACCTTCGAACGTAGAGTTGCTTTTTGAATGAACCACTGATGCAATTTGGCCAACTTAAATAATCTCATGTATACCATTCAAGTGTTTTAAACTCTTGTTGAAACTATGCGAGCTGACGATAACAAAAACAGTTCATGGGCTTAGATCCGAAAGGACTTATATTAGTTGCAAGATATAACACATATGTCTTTTGACTAATTTATAGTAGGGCTATTAATTATTGTAAACCAAAATGCCGTATGTTAATATGGCATGTAAAATAATTACACCTTTTTGATATTGCACAAGAATTCATGTACAGATTCAGTCTTTTACAATAGGGCAGTCGAGTTTGGACCTCGCGACAGGTTGGAATTATCTCATTCGGTTTCCCTTATAATTAATCATCAATTAAATTTGATATTAGATTTCCGCGCGCGTTTCGCGTTTGATTTGTATGAAATAGTGTTCAATTACTAGAGATTTAATAGTGATATTTATAGAGACAATTTTAAGACATTTTAGAGACGAATAAGTGAATTTAGTGTAGGCACGTATTTTTTAAGACAATTGACAATAGTGCGAGTGTGAAACATTAAGTGTTTGATTTGTTTTTATATGAATAGTTAATAATTATAGAGTCAGTGTTCACATTAAGTATTTATAAAAATTTACCTATGTAATTATTTAAGAGTAAAGTGTTTATTTTTGGTTTGTAATATTTAGGTCGTCGCTTCGGGAGATTAGCTGGAAATATAGTTCTGCGTGCTAATTGCTGAGATAGTCATTTCCAAGGCTTCATAAATTAAAGGTATAGTTAGTTCTTTTCTGCAATTCAACGGGTCCGCTGAGACGTTTAATCGAACATTAATAGGGGCCATAGGGCCAGATATTATTCTAAATTTTAATATTATGTATATTACTATCTCTGGTATGAGAGTGGATTTAAAGATACACTACTATTGTCTTGAAATACAACTCTAATTTAAATAAGGATGCATGAATAGGTATAATAAATGATAGCATTGCAATGTGATTGAACTTTGGAAGAGCACACACACACATCTCAATTTTATAAATGGCTCTTTTTAACTTTTTTAAAGCATTGTAGTGTTATGCATTTAATGACTTTTTTGATTCTATTATTTGTATTTGTGACAAGATAGTGAACTTACAAAAAAAAATACTGTTATACACACCCATTGTATTTCGTGGCTTTAGCCTGATTTCAATGGACATACACTCTTACACATATCACATTTACACGACAAACATTAGCTGACACACCACGAGCTTAGATTTCATTTGAATACACGCACTTAGGTACACTCGACGCAAAGCTTTTTGGCTGATACTAGATCCTGGATTGCTGGAGTCGACTCGAGTTTACACCTAAGGAATCTGACGTGTCAATTCCTTAGAAGCTGTGAACTTTACATTACACAATAGGAAAACATTCAAGGCCTGAGCTATTTATATGTTCTGTAACATTGCGCTCTGTTTGTTCTGGGATGTAACTCATTCGATTATACGGACCTTTGACATCTGCGTCAATTAGTGGAAGTAGAGTGACACTGCAGGCCAATTTAAGGGACAGACAGTACAGTGGATGTTATAGCATATAAATGGTATTCAGAGCACCTTGTACATAATCGACAACAATCACTATCTCTGTTACAAATACCGTGGCTGCACGAACGTATAGGGTATGCGTAAATTCTGCCGCGCGTTATGCTTTGCGTAATTATTAAATTTAATCTTGGCAATCTGCGTAAAGTACAATTTAAAAGTACTTAAGATTCGTGTAAGATGATGAATGTGTAGGAGAGATGGTTTGAATCAAATAGATAGTAAGGGTTGATAGGTTGCATCATGACGGATTTGTTGGTTTGGCGAGGGTGTAGGAGCGTTGGGAGCCCTCGAAAGATTCAAGACATAACAATAGGTATAGGCCCCATTTTCAAGACCTAAGGTCTAGAATCCCAAGGTCCCCTTGTAGTCTGTTTATTTTACAGGTCATCGTTGTCGTTCATCGTGATGGAGCATTTTATAGTATAATTTTAGTTAGTTCTAAGTTAGAAATATATGTATGTAATTAGTATTAGAAAATTATATTTTGTATACGGTAATTAACTAATTAAATCAATTATCTTTGTTCGAGTGGTTCCTGATCGGGTGAGTCGCATGTTCACTTATGTAGATAGACTATTTGTTGATCTCAATTTTAAATGTTCATTTTGATTTGCGGATTTAATTAATTATTGCGGATTTTTTACGGTTTGTTTTACCGTGCGATTTGATTTGCGGACGATAAAAATTATTGACGGATTATAATTTACAGTAATGTTTACGATTACTGAAATTACCTTTCACGTGTTTTGATTCGGTTTTTTTTGCGGCTTATGATCATACATTTACGTATGATTTTTGACGTTTATTTAAACGCATTATTTAATGCGTCGATAGAACTACATTTACGTTCTGATTCATTTTGAAATTTTAGTTTCATTCGTTTTATTTATTACGAATGTTATTTATTCACATTTATTTATTGCGTTTGTTACGGTTTCACTTGGAACATCATTTGACATTATTATCTTATACAATGCGTTTTACGACGAGATTTTAACACAACGTAGAGGGTCCTATTCGTACTTCTTGAACTAGACGATCACAAGTATTTTATTTATGGCCAGTATTTTAGTTAACTTATTAAATAGTATTTTATTTAAAGGAGGCTACTTTAGGCTTCTACAGTATGACCCGTGTTTGCAATTATATTGTTAGAAACATGAACATCGAGTCATCCACAGATATAGATATACATAGATCATGCAAATGCATGTACCTACTTCGCGTGTCAGAATTTGGACTCCGAGTTCGCACTCCGACTTACATTCCGCGCGCGTCTGTTCTGTTGTGGTACCGCGTTTTCCGTGAATATTAAGAAAATTCCTTATTGCAGAATCGATTTTGCGTGGACAACGGGGAACTCAGATTAGCCCGCGTGACGTCAAAGTAGGTAAAAAAAGGGACACGGTCGGTTTTCATACAGATTGAGGTGTAGGAGTTATCTAGTGTATATCTATATCTGTGGAGTCATCGAACCTATAACATGGAAAATTATCTCATACTGGGAGCCATTGTCAGTCTAGTAATGTTGCATAACGACGTGAGCGACTCCTTGACTCAGTTTTCAGTAACGACCGCGCGGGCGTCGTGTCGAGGGCCGGCTGTAGACTTTTAATAGTACACTCGATTCCGAAAATAGTTACACGGACAAAACGGTCAAAAATATGTAAACATGAATTTATTCTTAATGTTGCTCGGTTGTTTATTGAAATTTGGCATCGTGCATACGTTTACGAACTACAGCCAGCTTCGAAAGTCGTACGAGTATATAGTACAAAGTTCTACCAAAAAGCAGATGTTTTTGATCCGCGTACAACAAATAACCGAATGATTAAATACAACCATAATAACATGTAAATGTTCAGTAAGCTGGAAATCTATGGAAAATTAGAGGTCCCCCCTTACACATAGACAAAAACTTAGAATATTATATTACAAAGAATACAAGTGAAGTAAAAAGATTTTTCAAAAAACTCTACTGCTGTTTCCAAATATAAGTTATAATAATTATTATAATCATTTATTTCATTTATTCAGATAACTTAGATCCACTGGTTAGTAATTACAAAATCCCATCAGGTTATAGCCTATGTCACACACATTAAGGCGTTTGGAGCCCGTGAAATATAATTTTATTGTCCACATACATATACACGACACGAATACGCTCAAAAATAAACTATCGCACAAAGCACAGTTTTGTAACAAAGTAAGCATTAATTACGGGCTAGCACAACAAAATCAGTATCCACCGCTACAAAATCAAACTGGAAGCAATTAATTGTAAACCTTAGCCACTACGTGAATAACCCTCTCCCCGCGACCGATTACCCACATAATTACGTCCCTCATTATTAATTAACCACGCCTTATCTGGGTATAGGGCGTTCGCCATTTTAACATTGGTTACCGGTCGGAACGATATTCAATTGTTTTACGTGCCAGTGTAGTTTTTGCAACAATCGATTACCAGACGAACGATATTCAATTGTTTTACGTTCCAATGTAATTTTTGCACAAAACTTAAATTGAAAAATGCCAGGGTGCTCTTATTGAGACAGAGTTAACAAATATAATGACAAAGACACGAGACAAGGCGATATTCTAGGGATGTTGAACATGGAAGTAAGCTATTCAAGAAAAAACGAATTACTAGCTAGGTCGCTAGTAGCCGCGGCTGCGAATATAATAAAATATAAATATTTATGGACAATCTTACACAAATCGAGATCTAGTTCCAAACTAAGCAAAGCTTGAATGCAAGACGCTGTGGATGGTCTTAGAGGTCATTACACGGTTCCAGTAGGTATAACAAAGGGCGCTTGTTAGATTGCTGCCTTATTAAGCAACATCCGATCACGTATTATTTTACCTTTGACCTTATCCTTTGTATCGCATTATTAAGTACAAAGGAGTGAGCATATCTCTCTGACATGCCTGATTTGGAAATGACCAAATCTCAAACTCATGCATGCATGTGTTGTCGCCGGTATGTTATACACCGTTAATGCCTCTGCATCTCTGTCCGATTATTTCCCATTTATTTTTGTGAGCTGTGGTACCCGTAATTGGCTCAGGATCTTACTTAGATTTCTGTATTTAAGTTAAATATATTGTTCAAGTGTGTTATTCGTTGGTGGTCTTTAAATAAATCATCATGATCATCATCATATCAGCCGAAAGACGCCCACTGCTGGACATAGGCCTCCCCCAAAGAGTGCCAAAGTGACCGGTCCTGCGCCACCCGCATCCAGCGGACTCCCGCAACCTTTACCAGGTCATCAGTCAACCTTGTCGGGGGCCTACCCACGCCGCGCCTTCCGGTACGTGGTCGCCACTCGAGAACCTTTCCGCCCCAACGGCCATCAGTACTACGTGCTATGTGCCCCGCCCACTGCCACTTAAGTTTAGCGATCCGGCGATTTAAATAAATAGATAATAATAATAATATTCAGTATGATGTTCGGAGGGAAATTGCAATAAGTGATCTCACCATTTTATATGGACAAACATCGTTAAATTTCTGACCATTGATGTATTCAAAAATCTAACACTGAACGATACAATGAAACACATTACGTTTACATTTTAATCGCCTACAATCCGAGTACCAAGCTCTCAAATGTGTTTAATTAAAAACTTGAACAATGAAATAAAACACAAAACTATTGCCATTCAGCGGGACAACTGACGCGGGTACAAAGGCTGAACTTAGTTCGTTGAAAATGTTGCAATGGTTTGGACATTTCATTTATTGACTACGCGTTAATAAAGGAGTTGAGGTACCACACCAAAATATAATTAAAATTACAAATAATCCTCAGGTTTTTTTATGCAAAATAGGATTGCGTTTGATTTCCGTCTAACCTGATAGAACGTTAAGACAATGGCTGAGATCGATCACGCTCACCCAAAAAATGCCTGTTCACTATCGCCTTGAAGGCATCAAGGTTGTATGATTCCGGAAATACAGACGCCGGAAGAGAATTCCAAATTGGGGCAAGACGAATCAAAAACGATTTCTTAAAACGTGAGGTGCGGCGGCGGGAATTCAACTATGTGGGGTTGGAAACCCATACGGCGTCTAGTGGTACTCTAGAATAAGGCAAACCGTAACAGGAATCCTGTTAAACGACACGCCAACGCGTGACTTTACGATCGTGTGTAAGGACATATCGATTGTCAAATTATGGAAGGTGAAAACACTCAAAAGGCAGTAAAGGCATATTGCAGTATTTAATTTATTTTGTATTATATTTCTTGTTTGCAGCTTTGACAGTCATCTATTCTTGAAGTACTAAGACTAAAATCAAAAACAACAAAAACTATACTCGACTCAGGGACTTATGCTGTACAAATATTAAACTTGCTCAAAAAGTTACGCAATTAGCCTGAAGGTAGGACTAAACAACAACTTATTTTCGAGTTGAAGTGCCCTTAAAAGTATTTTTTTAATGGTGACAACGAGTGCAAACAACGTTTCAATAACAACACACATATTTTATTCTCGTCCAAGTGATTCACAATAAAGCTCATAAGAACTGAGCCAAGTTTACTCAGCGAACTCAACCATTCAACCTGACGCTCGAAAACGATTCAAATATTCAATGGTTTCTCCTTTTTAAAAAAAAAACACGGTTTCAAAAACGTCATTTGTCGACACTATCGAGCACAGACGTCACAAAGACAGCGAGTCCTTTTGTGTCCCGGCGACGCTTTGTGGCCCGCTTTTATCTCGACTCGCTGCTCTGTGGACAGAACGTCTGTGGTAAGATTATCATGGAATTTTGCTGATATCGCAATTCTGTTGAAGCTGGATTTGTTGACTTTTTTAGCCACGGCACCTTGTATTAATATACGTAGACCTGCAAAGTAATTGAGCGCTAGGGCACGTCAACTGACATTTCCGTTAAAAATAATACAGTTGACATTGTTTACACGCGCGTTCGAATAGTTACGCGATTACTCTGTTGGTGGTAGAAACGGACAAATACTGAGTTATAATATTATGAAAAACGGAATTACCAGTAAAACGGCTCGAAGCGTTTCACGAAAAACATAATGTTATGTTTTGTTTATAGTGATAACCTGAAAACGAAAAATACACAAGACGTAACAATGTTCCATTGTTTCCATTAAGCGTAGGCAGTTAATTAATTTGGATGACTACACAGGTTTCTGAAGGTTATGAAAAGGCTGCCAAGTGCTATGCGAAAAGTGCCTACTGACTCATTGTAAAATAAAAAGCAGGTACTACAGGAAATTGTCTGATATTGTATGAACCTTTCTTGTTTTAATCTCTACAACATATGTAAAATGAAACATAATCCCCATAATATAATTGACCGAGCAAGGAAGCAAACAAGGTTCTCCATTTATGTCCCGATGTCTAGATGTCCCGCTATTCGGCACTCTACAGGTCACATTCCTCAACTGATACTAGTGATTTTTTTTTAACGGGTTCAATAAAAATATAGTTTTTTTGTCGATTCAGATTTTATACTCTACAAATATTAATATTAAATTAAGGGAAAAAAATGAAAATATAATGCTCCGAGCCGGATTTGAACCGGCGACCACAGGCATTCATGGCCCGTCGCTACTAACCAACTGAGCTATCGGAACAATCCGGTTCGGCCACCAAATCTTTCAATCAGTTCCTTAATACAACGCCTTAGGGAGGCGTGTAGCGACATCTACCAGAAGACTTAGGCTTTTTAACGGCACCAACGTCTCAAATTATATTGAGAAATCGTCAGTAACGATGCGCCACCCTATACTAAATTAATTTTGTATTAAGCAGTAACGATGAATGCCTGTGGTCGCCGGTTCAAATCCGGCTCGGAACATTAAATTTTTAAATTTTAATTTAATATTTATAATTACGTTAGCAGCGTTACTGCTTAATACAAAATTAACTCTACAAATATTGTTTTTAAATAGACTAGCTCGCGATTTGTAGAGCTCACGGAGCAGCTAGATAACAAGTACACATAATCTCGTCATACCTCGACATAAAGAGGGAATTCCCGCCCGCGTGCGGCAAATCCCATTGTTATTATACTCGTAGTATATTTATTTAGACACTCTTTCTCTACGACATATCCATATTATGAGATTCACAGTAGTTTTAATCGGGCAAGCAGCCAAGCATATTTGTTAAACAAAACTAAACAAATTAACATTTTGAAATAATCATCTTTAATTTCTCTAGAGGGCAAAAGCCGGCTTATCTAAATAGACTTTTATTTTGTATAAATAAATGGTCCTAGTTTACAAGGACTTTGTACATTAAGTAGCCTCATTAGGATGGCCTGGAAAAAAACTTTTATTCCACAGTTCACCTAGATAAAATAAAGGAGCGGACTAGATTAACTTTGCAATTAAATGGAGATGGTTATTTTTAAATTACTTTAATGATTTTTTTTCTGTTTAAGAAAAATTTTTTTCGTAATAATGCTGAAATGGTGTGCGTTATAGTGTGTATTATGGAAACGTTAAAACATTATATATTTTAGTAGTATCTTGTCTGACCGGTTACTGATATGTTATCGGATTTTATTCATTATATTGTAAATACTTAATTGGTTTTATTTCCAAACATGAACTCTTTCTGTTAAAAATAATCCTGCGAATCAGATACTGGACTCGGGCTTTAATTACATGCAGCGTAAATCAAAATACAAAAATTTAAGGATCAGCTATTTAATTAAAAATATATCTCACACGAAAACAGCTGGATGATGTTATGCAAATCTAGTAACGGAACTAAAATGGTAGCGGGTATAAAAAAATAAAAGATCTCCCCAACATAATTAAATCGACGAGCAACGCATTACCACATTAACGCGCGTAAGTCGTCACGATTTGGACGAATAATACTTAACCTAATTCCAACAAGTACTGCGCAATTTGGCGCAGCTCATTTTAGCAATAACTAAAAGTAAGCTCCCTTCATAAAATACAATACTGGTACAATAACTAAATATCACGTGATAAGTGCCAAGATAGGAGCGTCGTCTCGTTCTATCGAATGGTGTCAGCCAGTGACGGACGCTCTATCCTGTCACTTATCGTGTGATAAGGCAAACCATAATACGGGGTCAGGTGTACCCTTGTTTTGTCGACAACCACATCGAATATTATTTCATCGACAACGATTCATCGAAATTTTTGTACTAGTAATATTGTTTGGCTTTATTTTATTCCAACTACTATTTATATAAATTGATCTTACTACGTAGAAATACTATTCAACGAATATTACTTAATCGCTGATTTGTTTCAAATTATCTTAATTAGCACAACTACAAAACATAACACATACACTTTGACATGTCGTGAAATACGAAAAAGGAGTCCACTCAGCACAATGTCGAGCCACAAGAGATGGCTCGACGCTGATATTATGTGAATCCATGAGTTGCTCGTCACAGTACTGCACTTTCATCGTAACACGTTACAGAACAAGTGAAATCAAAAGATATTTCGAAAACCCCAACTGCAAACGCACTTGTTAACACTGTTCCCTTAGCGACTCTTTACGACACCCACAGGAAGAAAGGGGGTGCTATTCTAACCCCCACACGGGGGCCACATCATTTAAATTGACGAAATAAATTTATCTATTTATTTAATCGTATGGCATACATTATTTGGCCTTTTAAAGTTTGTCACTCTTTAGTACCACCCAGGGGAGACGTGCAAGGTTGTGGTAGATAGCTCCTGCGGACGCGAGTAACAGTTGTCCCCCCTTTGTCAAGTGAGTGGGCAACTCGACTGTTAGCCTCTAACTCGGCTTAAATATATCTAAATAGAAATATATGCTTATTTTCGTATAACGCCATCCGGTGGAGTGCGGCGATGTAAAAGACGTGGAACAAACACGCTGGACGCAAGCGACAATGTGTGCAGAGCTGTCAGTCAGTTTTCAATGGTGCTTTTTCACGAGCTTTGTTTCTGTGTACGCATTTTTGTTCCCGATTTTTCCTAAACGGTTGGTACAGACGTTAACAAAAACAAGGTTATTTTGTAGCTTTCATTTGCGGTAAATAACTGTATACTTTATCGTGCAAGTACCCGTATCAGCACTATAAAAAATCAATATCTTCTAGTGCCATAAATTGCTTCAATGTTTTTTATAAAGCCTAAATCGTTCGTTTGAAAACTTGCATTTGTAATGCATTTTTTGTTTTTATCTTCCGTGAATTGAATGTGTTAACAAAGATATAAAATAACAGATTTTTGAAATAAACATAGTTAAGGTTACATGGGCAATGTTGTTCCAGTTTTCCTATAATTTATGAGGTGCCCGAGTGCACAGTGTAATTAATCAGTAAAACTAAATAGGGGTACATTCGACTTAATGTATTGACTAGAAAGCGGTCATTAATAACGCGCAATCGTTTTGAGACGACACAGCGAGTCTACACACAACGACAATAGTTGCATAGTAACTTACTGTTAGTGGCCGGTGGCCGTTAGGGCGGAAAGGTTCTCGAATAGCGAAGATGTACTGGAAGGCGCAGCGTGGGCAGACGGTGATGAGGTGGACTGATGACCTGGTAAAGGCGCAGGACCGGTGATTGTGGCACGTCGAAAAGACTAAATAAAAAAATAAATAAAAAAAAGCGTTTATATCAGACCCAAAACGATCCATAGTGGGTTAGTATCAGACTTTATCTGTTAGAAATTATTTATAACGCAATACGAGTAAGGTGTGTGAAGTCTAGCCAACCATTAAGGTCACCGGAGGGTAGCGGAATGGCTAGTTAGCTTCATTATTAAACAAATATATGACATTACATTTTCGGATTTTCTGCAAAAAAAAAAATGAAACTGCTTTTTTTTCTGAATTTATTGGTACAGGTTTTGTTACTGACACGGTTGGTAGCAGTGGACGACTTTCGACTGATACGATTAGGATGGTAATGATGAACTGTTTGTGGATCTTGCGTCGTCCTTATGTGTTGAGAAATAGGCAATGTAATAAGTGTAATAGAGACAGACGGTAATGTCTCTCTCTCTACCTCCCTCTCTCGTGTGTGTCATGGCGGAAGCCTTGTACGTAGTTTTGTGTTACTCTTGAATAAATAAGTATATTCAATAATTAGGCTCATATTTCATTTATAATTTCATCTTTATGGCACCGATTTCGATCTTCACGGTTCACATTTTTGTTTATTTATGTGAGTGCGATCCATTCCATAGTAACTCCTGTACATCGTGTAAGTAAATTATTTTACATCGTGTCTACTGTCAGATATATCTTTTCTTTTAGCGATAAGACTGCCCGTTGTATTTAAATGATTGTTATATCTCAATTGATTTCTAATTTTAGTGTCACGTTTTATTTTAATATTACAATAATAGTAGATTTTCTCTGAAGATGGGAAAATAATTAAAACAATATTCATGGCGACGGTAATACATATATTGAAACCAGAGTGAAGCGAAAGATTTATTAATAGAATTCTGAACGTAGCGAGAGATTTTGAAGGAGAACTTGAGCATAACGAGGGATTCAATTGTTTACGCCCCGAATTTTTGCTGCCGAGTGGCCTATACTGCTTTTCACACCTTCTATGATTAAAATTCCTTATTTGAGAGTTCCAATAACTATTTTCTGAATAGCGGTCAGGGAAGAAAATTATAACTTTTAAACACTAAAAATGAGGTATCATTTAAGAGCAACAATGATTATTTCTAAATAGCAGTTGTAATAAGTGTATTTTCGTTGTATTGTATCGTACTTTCACTGCGGAGGAGGATTAAATCTCGAGAGCGCCCTAGGCAAGCACCTCATCGGCGCCCCTCTATCGGCCATAGATTAAAAATGATAACGAAGAAAAATTCGCGCGCCCCTAGGCACGTACCTAGTTTGCCTATCTGGGATTATCCAGCCAGCCTCTAACTTTCAGTCAAATAGAACCCCGCACTACGGCCAGCGGCCAGCAACTAAGTTGCAAACTCTCGTTTAACTGGTCCCGTGTATAAATACTTTGTTTTTTGCTTACTTAGGCGGCGTAGATGATTAATTGTGTAAATCTACGAATACCTGGATACTGGGTTCGAGAACAAACCCCATCAATCTTTGTTTTCCAAATGTTTTGTTGTTCTTCCCTCTTTGTTTTATAATATGATCACGATTCGGTGCGGATGTGTCAAGCGATGATGTTTTGGGGCTCAATTTGAATAATAATAAAAATAGGCACGAAAAAATTGTGAATCCTTGTCTTTTTTAAACCTCTGCTTCTTTTTGTGGCGAGTTTACAAAATTATGTACCTAACAGTAGATTTTGTTCGTCGAATCGTCTATTTTATGACTAAATGCACTAAATAAAACTGTCAATAATGGAACAGGTAGGTACAATTAATTATAATAAATTGTACGTGTTAGCTTTATTTGATCATTGTCATCTTTATTGTAGGTACGTTAAAATTTATAATATATATAATTTGTATATAATCTGAAATATTTCGAAAATTATAACAGAACCACAAGAAAACAATTTCTAAGGATATCTAAAATGGGTGCTATTTTGACCTCTCTATTTTTGTATATTCATAAATTTTCGACTGGTTTTAAAATAATTAATATTTACGTGCCAATACGGAAAAAAGTCATCCTATTATTTGGAAGAGAAGAAGAAAACCAAGAAACGTCTAATCAAAGTATATATCTGGAGTATTGCATTAGAATAAGCTGGACAGAAAGGAAGACAAACGAAGAGGTTTTGACGATGGTAGGAGAGAGCCGATGCTTGCTAAAAACAATAAAAAAATAGAAGAGGCAAAATGATCGGACATCTAATACGGCACGACAGCTTCTTTTTAAACATCTTGGAGGGCAAGATCGAAGGAAGGAGAGGTAGAGGAAGGCCCATACATACTTACACCAGCCAAATAAGAGAGAAAGTGGTTGTTGAGTCGTAATGAAGACGTGAAGAGGCTGGCAGAGGACAAAAATCAGTGGTCAAACGGATCCGAGTAAGCAAGCGAAGAAAAAAAAATATTGGCAGGCAACCGCTTGAAATTGTCTGTATGTGATGAAGAACAAGCGTGCCAATTTGCAAGCGGTTGCTGGCTCCGGTCGCACTAGGAGGGATGGCATAAAAAAATCATTATATAAACAGCGTCCACACTTTCAGGCTACCGCTTTTCATCCGGTTGCCTCGCGATATTTTTTTTTTTACCACCCCCCTCCTATTTCCGAACCAGTCACAGTAGACTCATTTCGGGTTGCACAGGGCGGTTCCACATCACTTCGGGAGCTCAAATACCGCGAGCCATCCGGTTGCCTCTCCGACATTGAATTACGCGTCATTGCTCTGAATAAATGGAGGAGCCGTGGTATATAATATAAACATAGCCTATGTTCTCATTCTATAGACCAGTGTATTTTTTTAAAATCGGCTGTGAAGCCCTAGACAGAGGTAAATTGAATCCACATTCGTGTAACACGGACGGGTACTGGAGTCGAAGTTCGTAATACATGTATCCCTGTCACTCGAATAAGGGAGTGCGATAGAGATGGAAATACCCGAACTTCGACTTTCGAAGTTCGTGGTAGCGCCGCAGGAAACCCGGACACGACCGCAAACCATACTTCGAATCCCGGTAAGGGCATTTATTTGTGTGATGTCATGAGGCAGTGATCGTAACTTTTGTAGCATTCTTGGTGCAGCGTAGTGTTGTTAACGGAATTGGTATAGACAATATCAATCAAAATTGTTAATTAAGGTTAATATTAACGTTATATTAATTTAAACTTTCACGATTCTCACACATTATTTATACTAAACGGGACTGTTTGGACTGGGGTTGTCCCGTGACCATGGATGTTGCAACACATCCGAAACGTCGGGAGACCTCAGTGAGGTAAATAAAATAAGTTAATCATACGCGATTAAGTCCCGTTTAGTATAAATAATATTAACGTTATTAACGCTAATTAAGTATTAGGATTGAAATTCTTTATTCCAATTCCGTTAACAACACTACGCTGCACCAAAAATGCTACAAAAGTTACGATTACTGGTGATGAGCATGAACATTTGTTTTTAAGTCTTAGATGGTTTCTAGGTATTTAAGTATTTATAAGTATTAAATATATCGTCGTCTAGTACCCATAGCACAAGCCTTACTGAGCTTCCTGCGGGACTAGTTTGATTTGTGTAAGATTCTGCCTTAATAATTATATATTTATTATATTGCCAACTGTACTCTATTTGCACAGTCATAAGCTACTCGTTGAGAGGGTTCCGTTGAGCCCAAACACGATAAGGTTAGGTATCTTGTATAGTTTAGGAGTTTGCTAAGGCCACCTTCTCTCTCCATCAACAATCTGCTTAACCCATTCAGGGCCCATGACGACACATATGCGTCAGACCGCCGTAGTCGCTTTCCGCTACAAACGAGGAAAACCACGGGATCGGCAATGAATGTGTTAATACGAGTAGTGTCATAATATTGCATTGTGACCAAACTTAAATAAGCATGGCTAATTTAAGATCAATAAGAGAGTTACTGGCTGGAAAAGGTATATCCATTTTTAGGGCTATTTCCCTACATGTGACAGCACGGCGACTAGACGTCCTTCTCTAAATTAGAACGCTCAGAGAGAGACGGGTAATCTATACCGCGCCAGTACAGTTTGCGGGCCGGTCTTGTGCTAGCCTATAAATAAAAGCTTCTCAGTAATAATTACAGTCATCCTAATCGTATCAACCTGAAAACGTCCAATGCTAGACATAGGCCTCCCCCAATCAAATCAAATTAATTATTTATTCTGCTAATATGCCACAAGGGCACTTTGACAAATGAGTGCCAATGCCAAAGTGTGCGGGTGTGTCCCATCCGCATCCAGCGGACTCCCGCGACCTTCAGTCCACCCAAGGTACACTTTCCAGTACGTGGTCACCACTCGAGAACCTTTGCGCCCCAACGGCCAACGGTTCTACGTGCAATGTGACCGCCCACTGCCACTTAAGTTTAGCGATTCGGGGGGCTATATCGGTTACCTTGGTTCTGCTGCAGATAGTTAGTCTCATTTCTTATGCAGTAGATTCACAGTATGAAAGTACGATTTACAGTAGTTTTATTAAATAAGAGCGTTAAACGGCACCCGAAGCGTTTCACGCTTTGTAGTTCTACAGCAAAGTGCCCAAGTTACGTAAACTTGGGAGTAATTGATAAACAACCACGTAAAGTAATATTTACGAAGAAAATTACTGTCTGGTTTTGGGGGCTAACTAATTGGTCATTAACAAGTTTGATTACTAACTTCCTGTAGATAACGGATATAATTAAAATATTTTAATGTTAAAAAATATTATGTGTTTACACGCCGTTTAAAGTTGTTATTCAATTAATCTACAGCAAAGTGTTTTTTTTGGTGCCCCACCTTTTGGCTCCATTATGAGATCAACTTGGTGGTAGGTACAAACAAGTGTATTAATTGTCACCTAATATGCTAAAGGCACTGTGAGCGTAGCACTAGCAAGTCTCTCTTTTTTCAGAAAATAATTATTAGTAAAAAAATCCGAAATGACAAAACATTTTAAAAAATATTCTTCTTTTATATTTATAAATATTAGGGGACAATCTTACACAAATCGACCTAGTCCCATAGTAAGCTCATTAAAGCTTGTGTTATGGGTACTAGACGACGATATATATAATAAATATAAATACTTAAATACATAGAAAACTGCCATGACTCAGAAACAAATATTCATGCTCATGACACAAATATTTGCCCTTACCGGTATTTGAACCCAGGACCTTCAGCTTCGAAGGCAGCGTCACTACCCACTAGGCTAACCGGTCGTCGTATATTGAACTTGCTGACAAAATTTCACGAGAATCAGTTGAGAAACGCAACAGAACAGCCGCACAGACGAATACGAACGAATTTTTGTCCAAGCTGAAACGTTCGCTTCGCTCGTTAGTTCATTATTATTAACTACTAGCTTCTGCCCGCGACTCCATCCGCGTGGAAATCGTTTATATCGCAGCTCCATACAAACTTCAACCCCCCATTTCATCCCCTCAGGGGGTGATTTCCAGGATGAAAACTATCCTATGTCCTTCCCCGGGATTCAAAATATCTCCATACCAAATTTCATCGCAATCGGTTCAGCGGTTTAAGCGTGAAGAGGTAACAGACAGACAGACAGACACACTTTCGCATTTATAATATTAGTATGGATATGGATTGTTATTACTAACAAAGTTATTGTTAACTACATTTCATTTGGTTCCTTTCTTACAATCAGATATGTCAGAGCGACAGGTAAAGACAAAAAAATGGTACGGCATTTTAACTTAAATATAAGTACCTACCTACCCTATTTTCATCTTGAAATGAAAATTTTCCGTACATTGATTATCCTGCAAGCTCACCAGTGACCACTTTTACTTGTCACTAGACAACTGTGAGGTTTACGGAATTGGAGACGAAATTATTTTTCCTAATTATCAAAATCACGTTGCAACATAACGGTAAAAGGCATATGAAGCCACGAAGTTTGTAGTAAGTAAAATGATTTCAAAAGTGTCAATTGTTTATAGACTCCTACAACTCTTAACTTAACTAAGTCCTATAGTTTAAACATTAAATACATTCTAATACTTACAAAATTTTTTTCAAATCCAATTTGTGTAAAATATTTTGTATTTTTATTAAGAATTACGTATTTATTTCTAGTATAAACTAATTATTTTCACCTTTTTATTAAATTTATTTTTGTTTGAAAAATATATAAGAATATTTTAGTCAGTGTGTCATATTCTAGTATCAAGTCGACAAACTTTAAAGGCGAAATAATGTATGGCATACGATTAAAATAAAATGAATCAAGTTCTAAAGTGGTATCGTGTAAATTAATCCGTTAGTGATCTTTATACTACAAAACACAGCGATTTTGGCACCACTTAACATGAAAAATCCAATGTAATTTAATAACAGTTATGATTGCTTTAACGGCATGTTTACCTCCATGGTTGAACCGCTTAACCGATAAATCTAAATATTTGCATATTTTGTGAATGTTTTTGCTCCGCAATGTTACATACTCGTAGTTTGCGATTGTTGCTTTTTATATGTATACAAATATTATACACACATTTGTAATCCTATATACACATGTATTTACACGGTGTTATGAACATGGTGTGTGTTTAATTGGTGACCAGCAACATTTTTTTTCTGATCCGATGATCGGTGACCAACCGTTACGTTTAATTTATGGTTTAAATTTTATTACATTAAAGCATCGTGTTTTTTCGAAATTAAATTAAATTAAAAGAGTAGCTATTCAATACAAATACAATGAACAGGATAACCCGTGGTTTATAAGAATCACTAATCACAATCACTATAAGGACATCTATTAGCCTAAGATGATGTCCTTATAGTATTCGTTTCTTAAAACAACGAGTACATACATTAAATCTAACTATTTTAGCTCCAGTCGATGGGCGATTATGGAACGCCTTGTACGTGCGTCAGATATATGACCGATGAGTTGTCCTAACTTGCGTTCGAAAAGTTACTTAATCACCCCTCTGATCACCGATTGAAAATCATCATAATTATGTACATTTTTTAGTTTAGTCCACGTGTGATGTAAACACAAAATTAAAAATTTGCGGTTACAAGAAGAAAAAGAAGATATCTTATTAACGTTGAAGGAAATTATATAACAACATGTTTTAGATTTTTGATATACGTACGCAATGTTATAAAAAATGCTTGAATTGTAATCAAAACGGAATATAATCGCCACCAATAAATGTATAAACTGTACCTCAGCCAATCTAAAACTTGTTTACGAATATCATTCTGAAAAAAAAACCGGTTATAATTTAAATAAAACTAAAAAAAATCTTACCTCGTTAAAAATCACTGAGTTCACCAAACACAGCACATCACTATAAACGCACTGGAAAAAAACTGTCACTGGTTTCGTCCGCGATCGTGGCGCTGAGCGAGCGTAGCACTCAGTCGGCCGGCGCGAGTCAACTAAGCGCGTAGCACGGCTACGCGGCTACGGCGCGCGCATCTAGCTACGAAAACGGTAATTCAAATACATTCCGGCTAATTTCAGAAATTGGACTGAACGATGATACTTAGTGGCACTTGATAATTGCATTAACTGGTTCTTGATGAATGTATAGTTAGTGTCCTAATGGGTACATCTAGATTAACCTTTATAACCACATATGCTTTATCTAGTATGTATACGGTATACTACGTCTTGATTCTGAAGGCTTGTAAGGGTAAGGGTCAAAATACGGATAAATCTTCTCTATTTCTAGCTTTCAATGCAACGAATGCTCAAGTTAATAAAGAGTTGGCAACACACTGTAAAATCCTCCAAATATGCAATCGTCTATAGGCACCAGTGTCTGCTTAGCATCAGACAGGCGACTGACCAAAATGTATGAAATAACTGAATATTTTTTTGGAATGGACTAAGTCGGTCCCATTATTCACATTATTTTAATTTTGTATCACGACATTCTAAATTATCCTCAAGTGGGATACTGAAGTTAGGTTCTAATTGAAGTATCTGCCTATTACGACGTTTTTAGATCTTAAGTTAGCTCTGAGACTCTTCAAATGAGATCAAAAGGAGTAAAATTTTAGTAATTTATAGGTCTTAAGTTTGGATTAAGACTCTTCAAAAGGAATGACACAAGATCAAACGCAGGTAAACATTTATTGTATTTAGGTTCAATAGCTAACTACCGAATTTATTTCAATAGAACCGTCATCATCATCATCGTATCAGCCGAAAGATGTCCACTGCTGGACATAGGCCTCCCCCAAAGAGTGCCACAGTGACCGGTCCTGCGCCATCCAGCGGACTCCCGCGACCTTTACCAGGTCATCAGTCCACCTTGTGTGCCAATAGAATCGTACTCAACAAATATGCCGCTCTATTACATTAAAATGTACTATGCATATTTTTAATGCTAAAAATGGCATAGGTAAGTATATGGCTTGCCTGGTGGAAAGCGAACTTCAGAGCCTAAGGAGTCATAAGAACGTTGTCGAGTCTTCACTGATATGGAGGTTACGCCGTTTTGGCAGCTGGAGACAATTTCAGGTTCCTTAATGTCGTCACAGTACATCGTTTGGAGCTCTCACGGGTACTCACGTAACGATTTGAAGGCGCGTTAGGACAATTTAACGGTAATTTTTCCATAAATAAATCAATAAATATTAGGGGACAATCTTACACAAATCGACCTTGTCCCATAGTAAGCTCAATAAGGCTTGTGTTATGGGTACTAGACGACGACATATTTAATGGATAGAAATACTTAAATAAAAATAAATAAATAAATAAATATTAGGGGACAATCTTACACAAATCGACCTAGTCCCATTGTAAGCTCATTAAGGCTTGTGTTATGGGTACTAGACGACGATATATATAATAAAATCATCGTGCTCATCACACAAATATTTGTCCTGACCGGGATTCGAACCCAAGACCTTCAGCTTCGTAGGCAGCGTCACTACCCACTAGGCTAACTGGTCGTCAAAATTGACATTTATATCTACCTAATGTACGTAGGTACTTACAATGCGTTACGTGATAAACCTGCTGGTGACCTTACAAGCCCGGTATTCAGTTACTTGGTTTAACCTCACCTCACCGTTCACCCACAAATATATCATCAGGCTGCGATTCCTAGTAAATAAACGTAATCAGCCTCGCTATTCTATACCTTTTTTTAATACTTTCGCTGCCATAAATAACTACGCGCTACGCTCGTAGCCGATCCCGTGGTTTTCCTCGTATGTAGCTGAAATCGACTACGGCGTAGGCACGCTACGCCGGTTCCTGGCAGTGAAAGTGTTAACCTGAACTCACCGTTCACCCACAAATACTTATTGACGCCGCGATTTGTAGTAACAAAGCGGGTAGGTAGAGATCTCGTTTCGTAAGCAATTAAAAAATAACAGCCAAGTGGTGGTGTAATTACGCATGCAGTCTTAATACACACCTGGCCGCCTTTGTTTCCAGACGGGGTAGGCAGTGAACATGGAATATTTTTTGAGCACCACTTTTAGAATGTAAACAGAGATGTGATACTGCGGTGACAGGTTTCACCTATAACACACGTGAGTCCTATCCTGTGATCAACTTTTGAGACACCGACGGGATGAAAAGGGGTGGTGCTATTCTAATCTGACATATACCTCTCTAACATAGCCTCTAAAATGTAACTAACAAAAAATATGGACCTATAAGTCTGAAATAAAATATTTGAATTTGAATTTGAATATGCACAGTGGCATCCATGACTTGGTCGAAAACTAGTTTCTGTTTCTATAAATTATGACTTCAATATTATAATTATTTGTTGCAAATGTAATTAAGGGCCACCATAATTACAAAAATGTTAATTTTTATTTGAACTTACATGATCAGATGGGCAGTCGCTTTCGTAAACCATTGCCTATGTCAAATCTTGGGATTAGGTGTCAAAGCGGACCCCGGGCTCCTTTAGGGCACAACCGGGAGTAACGCTAGGAGAATGATGGAGGATGATAATAATAATTTAAAACAAAATTAAATACTCGTATCTGAGAATCGAAGAACAATAAAAATATCACCAGCATCATCATATCAGCCGAAAGACGTCCACTGCTGGACATAGGCCTCCCCCAAAGAGTGCCAAAGTGACCGGTCCTGAGCCACCCGCATCCAGCGGACTCCCGCAAACTCAATACTCGCATCAGAAATGAGGCTATCCGCAGCAGAACCAAGGTAACCGATATAGCCCTCCGAATCGCTAAACTTAAGTGGCAGTGGGCGCGCATAGCACGTAGAATAAAAAAATAAAAGAAACAAATAATGCTATTAGAGACTTGGTATGAAAAACATTCTACTCGCTCAATTTTTTTTGTATTTCAGTTTCTAGCAACAAAAACTAGTCAAGTCTAGCAACAATTCCCTTCGATACCCCAGATATACAAAGAAATTGTGAATTTGTCCGTTAAAAGTCGAATGTTATAAGGAATTACGGATCCCATTGTGTAAACAGTTTCATGTTATTCTAGCATGCCGTTATAAATGAAAATCAAATTACGTTTATATGGAGAGCCGAGTGTCCTGGCGACCCTTAACGTCGGCTAATTAAAACCATAATATCATAAAATTATTTAATAGATTACACACACCTATGAAAACTTTTGTACGAATGTGACCTGAAAAGAGGCCCCTTAAGGAAGACGCTGCACTTAAAGGCTTGCTACATCACGCAAACTCACCTCCAAAACTCTAATTTGTTGTTCAAAGGCCCTAGTATTTTCTGGCAAGCACTCGGAAAACTTCGGCCATTGACGGTTTGCTTCGATTTAGAAGATCACGGGGGTTCCTTCCGACTACTGTATCGGATTGAAATTGTACAACTGCAACAAGGTTTCGAAAGGGAATGTACGAATTAAACGCCGGTTTTAAAACAAAATAAGTTATGTATAATCGATAACTCCACACAATTATCTCTCAATACAAGCAAAAATATTCTAAGACCGTATAAAACAACGGGAAACGAACGCTTGCGCGTTGTACAAATCAGAAGAAGAGTTACATATTATGTTTAAGTAAGCCATTTTTTTCAAGTGCCATTTGTTTTCGACCTATCATTATTGTAAAACCTTTTACGTTACCTCGACGCTCGTGGAAGCAAGCGCTAAACAATTTTATATGACTCGAAGTGCGTAACGTAATTGTCCAATTAACCCTAATTATAAATTGGATATCAAATCATTCAGTTTAAGCCACGTAGACTCGCCTAGACAAAGTTAAAAAACTAGACTCAACCAGTGAACTTCAGAAGGTTAATGAGGTAAAAAAATACCTGTTAGAACTTTCTTGTTTTATTTGAGCTGAGAAAGCTTTTTTGTATACACTGGGTTTGGAAGCTTCATTGAGTGGATAAGATTAGGAGCACTATTTTCAGTTTGAGCTACAAAAAGTATATTTTTGAATTGAATTTGTGGTAATGATGCTGACACAAATGTATAATGATTTTCGTTTCTATCAATATAATACGAATTGCATTCAAATTGTGTCTTTCTCTTACACATTCGGCCATATCTTACACCGCGTGAGTATTTGAGTTGGGCGAATTACGTCTAAATTATACTTTATGCAATAGTATTTCTTTCCCTATTCTAATGTAATGTATTAATTACATACTGAGATTCCGTTGAAAAAAAAAACAGCACATAAAGTACCTCATGTGAAACTATAATGTAAAGTAAAGTAAAGTATTTATTCATTGTAAACTGTGTACATACAGGTGTTAAAAATATATAGAAAGTAACAACAGTTGCCCATTTCGAGCGTACAATGTTCAATCTTAAAATTAAGAGTTAATAGTGATACTGTGGACTGACTGAATATATATGTTTAGCTATTCTAATTCATGCGCTGCTGGTAACCAAAAAATTCGTTTAAACTATAAAATACATTGTCCATGAGAAAAGACTTCAACTTACATTTGAATTTATTACCCTCTAGCATCTTAATACTATTAGGTAGTACATTAAATACACGTATCGCAGTAATGAACGCGCTTTCAAAGTAAAGGGAATTACTGGCCTCAGGTCGCGACAGGTACACATGGCACTCATGGCATCAGGTCATGGCACTTTTTACTACCGTAATAACAATTTTACTAAGTGTAATATAAGGGCGTGTGCACAAACGGTTAGCGTCATTCGATACATCAATAGACAGCCCATCAAATTGATGTGCTAATACCCTAATTGTTTCACTTCCTGGGGCTTATTCCCGTAACACATTATTGATGAAATAAGTAAGGTGAGAGTTGTATTGGCCAGTACGCGTTTACTTTCCATTTTACTTTTGTTAGCGAGTTCGCATCTATTAGGCTCGATAAACAAGAACCAAGTACACCACGAAATTGCGCAATACATCGCAGTAGTAGTGTGCTTTTGTAGTTTTGAATCAATATTGATAATTGAGTTTATGTATGTTAGTCTCTAAGGTATTTGTAATATGGGCCGGGCCTTTCAATTAAATAAATAAACTTAAGTGGCAGTGGGCGGGGCACATTGCACGTAGAACCGATGGCTGTTACCGTGGCGACCACGTACCAGAAGGCGCAGTGTGGGTAGGCTCAACACGAGGTGGACAGATGACCTGATAAAGGTCGCGGGAGTCCGCTGGATGCGGGTGGCGCAGGACCGATCACTGGGGCACTCTTTGGGGGAAGGCCTATGTCCAGCAGTGGACGTCTTACAGATGATGACTCATATAATGATGATCTAGGCACACCAATGTTGAGAGGTGGCCGCTATCGTTAGGTGTAAGAGACACATTTACGTGTTCCGCGTACGTGAGATTTTCTTGTGAAGTAATTTTCATATTTGCTCCTATGAAAATTTAGATGAAATAGAATATCGTTTTTATAACCAGATTATGTATTGTTTGCCACTGCTACCTTTTCTAAACGTGTCTAATTAAATAGGATTCCAGAGTTCCTTTCATTTTGTGCCTAAACGCGAAATACGGCGGGTTTTCTACTAAAACATTTCACGAAGTTTCGAGAATAACGTAGTTGCTAATAGAATGTCATTTTGTCGACACGCACTGGGGACTCACGGACAATATGATTATGTCTTAAGGTCTTAAAGACTTTACATTACTATGACACTTAAGACCTTTTATAGCAACAAAACAATTTCCCTTTCCAATGAATAACGCCGCGTCATACTGTAAAATTGTAATAGATCAAATTTGAACTTTATTTCAAAGGCAGTAGGTGTAATTTAAACGACTTGACTATACAGCGATGTAGATGTATTAGTATTGGCATTGATCAAGGTCATTGTTATCTTACAAACTTCTGGCTAAAGGTCACAGCTGGATTGCTTAACATTGAGGGTCGAAAAGTTGGAACATACGTCTATGTCAATATGAAAGTCAGAACTACACTACCCGAATTCTAAGCAAAATTCGACATAGCTTTTGTTCTGGTTTAGGGCAAACTGCGTTTATCAAGCACGCCGTCGACGCGCGCTTGTGTCAATTTACTTGTGATTTGACACAAACGCAACGCGTCGACGGCGTGCTTAAAAACGCAGTCGCAGTCTGCATAGGCCCTTAATGGGAAAAATGTTTTGCTTTTACGTTATATTTCATTTCTATATATCAATGTCAGTTTGCCACGAGATTTTCAATTTTATTTACTGAATTTTGTTTTTTTTTTTGTTTTGTCCCTTCGCGCTGATTGGTTAATTAAAAAATATTCTCTGCTCTTTAACTTGAAATTTTATTATTCCATTTATTTTATCATTGGCAGGGTGTAGCGGAGCCCTGGGCAACTAAAGCTACCTAACTAACCTATTATTGTATTTATATATTTATTTATTTATTTATTTAATCTTTATTGCACAAAAGAACAACTTATAGTACAAAAGGCGGACTTAATGCCGTAAGCATTCTCTACCAGTCAACCTTTGGGCAAAGCAGACAAATTGTGGGCGGTGGTGCAACTACAGATATAAACACACATTAAACATACATTTATAATAAATAACAACAATAGACAAATAAATAAAATACATACAAATATAAATACCTACATATATATATATATATATATATATATATATATATATATATATAATTATATATACAGACGAAAATAGTGAACAGAAACACTAAGAATCTACGGCTCTGCTAGCAAACAACTTGCGTAAAGATCTTTTAAGCGCGAATCTGGAATTATATTTATTTAAACTTTATTGCAAGAAGACAAAATAATGTACAAATGGCGGACTTAATGCCAAGTGGCTTTTTCTACAAGTCAACCGTATAGGGCCAAACAGAGACACTTAAACTTATTTTTTCCTCATTTTGCTTTTATTATATTGTACTTTCTATGGGTGTCGTGACTGTCCAATAAATAACAATTATTATTATTAAAATTGGTGCAAAGTAAATGCTGAACGTTTGGAGCGTACGTCTTATAAAAATATAACCCTACGTAGGTATAATAATTACATATGATTTACTGACGAATTAAATAAGGTGAGAATTGTATTTTTTATTTGGTCAGTAAGCGTTCAGTCAGCGTTGTGTTGCCTTCCATAGCGTGCCAATTTGATATGAGTTCACAATTTGACGATTTGAGTTTGATAGATTATAAACTAACAAAAATAATGCCATTGATTGTGAACAGTTTTGACGGTCTCAATTTTTTGATAGTTTATAATATCGTGAGTAAGACGTTAAGGGCCTTAACACACTTGCGATTTGTGCACCGCAGTGATTTCGCCGCGAGTGCGCAACGAATTCACTGCGTACTCGCTGGGAAATTCCCAACTCTAGACGCGGCGAACTCGCTGAACGCTCGCGGCGAACTTGCTGCGCACTCGCGGCGAACTCGCTGCGCGCTGGCTTCGCTTTCAACTCGCTCACAAATCGCAAGTGTGATAAAGGCTTACATATATACATGTACGCAATTTTTGTTCGGAGCGGCGTGTCATGCATAGATTGAAAGATCACAGTCCAGCTAGGCTCAATTTTGCGTGTTCCTTCATAAAAGGTGAAAAACAAACGGAACCCCATTAAAACACTGCCAATAGTTGCTCCCATTGGTTCGCTAATGAAATCAATTAATAGCGCGCAAACAGACTGTGTTTGCGTTTGCAGATGGCCCCGCAAAGAGATGGAATTATACTTTACTAAGTTCTAGACTTGAGTGGAACTGGAAGTTTAAAAAAACCTGTCAAGTGCTAGTTGGTCTTGCGCATTGTGAGATTCACAGTTTTGCGGCCTTTGTTACATATTTTCCTTTAATATATGAAACGGTTTTCTATGTTAAATCCCGCAACTTATATTTAATATTTGCTTTATTGTA
This sequence comes from Epinotia ramella, assembly GCA_947578815.1. Taxonomy (NCBI): domain Eukaryota; kingdom Metazoa; phylum Arthropoda; class Insecta; order Lepidoptera; family Tortricidae; genus Epinotia; species Epinotia ramella. Next base: position 3,410,858 of record OX388207.1, read on the forward strand.
TGAAACAGTTTTTACTGGACATGATTTAGCGCGTTCCAAAACTATGCCTATGTACTCGTACAAGCAATGATTTTGTTTTGTTTTGTAGTGAAATGTTATAAGCACTTGAAAGATAGTTAAAATTTTGTGGTGGTTGGTTATAGTCTCTGAGCCCGGCAAATAATTTTTGGTCAGTAACTGTTTCCCGGGGATAAGTTGTAAGATACTAAAGGAAAGAATACTAAAAATTTAATATTTAACATGTCTCACGAAAGTTAAAATTCAAATACTACAGGAAATTGTATCAAGTATTCATTATTTCGCTTTAGCAGCGCATCAGGTATGTTTGCAGAGGCTAGAGTTGATAGTTTTCAGGCTATAATTCGTAACGAGTTGCCTCTCTGATGCGCCGTGTGCGCAGTAACGACAGCCTGAACTTTGTCTTGTGTTGTGTTGTGTGAGTGTTTGTGTGTTTGTTGATAGGTTGGAATGCCCGATGGTTTATCACTGGAACTCCTTACATGTTGTGGCTAGTAATTGTATTGTTTTATTTTAATGCTAATGTAATGATTTTATCAAATGTATTTTAATGTAACCTTTATTATCTTATAACTTTTCTTTATGTTGTAATTACAACTTACCTATGGACTTTTATTATTTATGTCTTCACTATATCTCGGGACCATGGGGTCCCGGACCTTTGGAAATGCGTGGGGTATTATTATTATTAACTTTTTCCTACTATTACTACTACTACGTTTACGTTTACGCACGGTCAGCATCATATCGTTAGTAGCAGCCAAAGTAGCCAAATATTTCGGTACACGTCTTTATTACTGAAAGAGTAAGGACGTGTTCAGATATATTTGGCTACTCTGGCTGCTACTAACTATACGATGCTGACTGTACTACTTTTTCCGCTATGTAACGAAAACTGTCATAACACAGTGAACGCGATTAGGTCCCTGGCACCCAAAGCATGAATAGTAACCTTTATGAATAAAACGCCGGCCGCTACATTAGGGAAGAGCAAACGGATTCAACAGACGTGTCTCCTTAATTAGTCGGGGATCAGGGACACGACATTTATAATTGCGGCCTGTTTCGCGCGCGGACCACAGATAACGTATACAAAGATAGTTCACCGGTGAGATACAAGTACTTGAGATTATTTAACTTGGCCCATGGAACCATAATACTCACGACAAACTATACGTGTTGCCAAAATGAGGGACGGCAAGGCTCCGATGCAGCTAAATTAAGTACTGGTCTCAAAATGGCTTATTGCTTACCATAAACAACCTACTTAGTTTAGGCCGGTACCAGTACTACCACAAATATAAGTTACAACGATGTACCTGCGCAGAAAGCATTTTTTGAAAACATTTTAACCAATCATAAGGCAGCACGTTTGCGCGGATAAAATCTTCAACGCCCATTGGCCAAAATTTTGCGCTTCACGCCGGCAGCTCCGGCGCCCGCCATTTTGTCTGGACGCCATGAGCGGGTAAGCACGAGTTCCTCTGTCATTGCATATTGTATTTTACGTATATTGCAACAAGGTCTTTATTGAAATGGTCATACGTTCGATTTAATTCAATACTTGTCAGCACTCGTCGGCGTGGACGAAGATTGCCGATGTAACTTATATTTTATTTTGTGGTACTACTGTTATGGTTTATTTGCCGCATTCTCACTAAATCCATTGCGGCAAATAAAAAAAGTGGAACTATGACAAGGACAGCGAATGATATTTCTCTTTCTGTCACACTTATTCAGATTTGTGTGCTTCTCGCTCGGATGTGTTATTATTATTATCATATCTCGTCCTGGGTATTATACATCCATAAGTTCGCCGAATTGCATGAAAGTAGTCCATTCAAAAAGCAACTATTCCGTATAAGGATTCCAAAACAGTTTTATAATAAGTCCGCCATATCACGCCATATTAAATAATCTCTATAGCAATCGATTTTTTAACCTCGACGAAAAAGGGAGTGTTATAAGTTTACATTTGTAGGTATCTGTGTCTGTCTGTGGCATTGGTCCGATGAACCGATTTCGTGCGCTTTTTTTTTAATTAAACTGTTGTCTGTCGAAATAATTCTTAGCTTATTTTGTAATATAGAGATTTTTACAATGTTTAACTTATGGATTTATTAAGAGCTTGTTAGCTTTAATTTTTATTAGTCACTATGCACTTTATAAAATATTGGTTGTATTCCGGTTTAATTTTAAGCGACATCCTATTAACCATTTTTAGGGATAATTGAAGATTCAGCTTTGTGTCTGTGAAAGAAGAAGTACTTTGCGTGTTTAAAGTACCTAAATTTACACACGGCTCACATAATTTATGAGCTGAAGGTATCTATCGGCTTGAGCCTTTTTTTAGCCAGTTTTATAAAATCTCACTTTATCTGGAAATATATTACTCGGTGAAGTGGAAGATCTGCCGATAAGTTGTATGCCCTTGATGCTTGTAGCAATTATCATATTCTAAAACAATTCGATTTTAAAGTAAGATAATGGGACTGTTGTCACTGTAATTGATTAAAATTGAATCAAGCGACGATCGCTGGTAATTGAATTGTGACTGTTGTGTAACTGCCGGTTTAGAAAACGATTTGACAGGGAAGTAATGAAAAGGGTGAAGTTAAATAATTTAATATAGTGACTTACCAGTGATTGTAACCAGGCAGAACATTGTGTCTGTCACTCTCGGTCCGAATCACACGCTAAGGCGGTTATCACACTGCCGCCGCGGCGTGCGGAGCCGGGTACATTTCACCGGACGGAGGTGCGGTGCAAAGTGAAGTACTTACCGTGCGGAATTTATGTACAAACAGAATATGAAGTAGTATATTTTTGCTGTTTTTTATGCATGTCAATATGTAGTGTATGATAAATTGTTTTTTTTTTCTCTTCACGTGTACAGTACCTAATTATCTTACTCACGTAACATATCTTACTTTTTTCTTCGCACCTTTCATAAATCTCTGTTTAGCCCAATGGTTAGCTGGTAGAGAATGACATTTGGCATTAACACTTTCACTGCCAGGAACCCGCCAAGCGGGCGCCTGAACGCCGTAGTCGGTTGCCGCTACATACGAGGAAAACCACGGGATCGGCTACGATTAAGATTCTTGGCAGTGAATGTGTTAAGCTCACCATTTTATTTTGTGCATTGGTGCTGTCTAAAAAAAAAAAAAATTTAAAATTTGAACTGTTTATTTCAATAAATCACATTTTTTTTTTATGTTTCATGACTTAGCACAATCTTAACTTTTAAAGATGATTAGCTAAGTTTAGTTTAATATATATCATAGATTTGACATTTATATTATGTTAGTTAATTAATTAATTAATTAAGATTTAAGATTTTTCTTAACACTGAGTATGAAAATCAGCGCTGTAGGTGTCTGTCTGACACCTCGGCATAATGCTGAGACAGCGACCGATTCACTGCCGCGAAGACACACACATTATGTTTAAATTGTATTGTATTTGTACTCCCTTTGTCTCTGCGTAGTGAATAAATGTGTGTCTTTTGCGTAGTGAATAAATGTCTTCTTTCTTTCTTTCTATTTGTACATTTCTGTATTGGGTTCAATAAAGTAAAAAAATAAATAAAAAAAACGGAGGTACTGCATACAACGTTGCGAACGACTTTATGGTCACACTATTCGACAAGACTGGGTCTGTAGCTTAAAGTGACAGCCTAACGTAGCAATTAGGTCGACCATGAGACTCAGAAAATTTCTAACATTTTTTTTTAATTAACTAATTAACAAACACCATTTACATATGTTTGCCTGTATTCATGTCCACATGTTAAAACTAAAGTTAAAAAGTATGTAACACATATTTCTGTTAACGAGTTAGGATTCACCCTGTATACAGGTACTGATACTGACAGCTAACAGCTTCTTGATACCGCACCGAGCCCGCACCGACCACCGCGTATGTGGCCTTAAGCTATATTTTCCAATTTGTACAGAATTTGTCTTGAAGGAGGTCAAAATGACCCGATATTTTGAATTCCAAAAAACTACCTTACCATTGTTATAACTCTCTAACCGTTGTAATAATTCCCTTATCTTTTCAATTGCACTAAGCATTTTAATAATTACTTTACTAGTTTAATAATTCCATAACCATTTTAATGATTGTATTTTTGTGATTTTTCGCTAACGCCACAGATTTTCTGCAATTTTATACTTATGTGGTGTAGTGATTGTAATTTATTGCTTTCTACATAAGTATACCATAGTTTTTCTGAAAACAATAACAACTCAAGTACCAAACGATATCAAGCCAACCAACCAACCAAATTCAAGTTTATAATGAAAAGTTCACGGAAACATTTATCTATACGTGATTTCTAATTGGTAGTACAGTCAGCTGCAGAAAACCCTGCCCCCTTGCATACAAATTAATATGAAGGGGGTCACTTATCTATGCATCATCTTATCAAGAGGGCATGAACGCCACATCGTGGTGGTAGAGGGTGATTAACTTAGATTTTCTTGAACGTATGCAACTGACCTCAAGTTCTGAAAGTCAATGTCTGTGCATAAACTTGTTTCCAAGCATTCGGTTGACCATTTATTCAAAGTTACTATTAGTAGAATAAGATAAATTATAGATGCGATATTACAACCGTAGTGACGAAGTGTACTAAATTATGATAACGATTATAAGTCAAGTTTTAAGTAATGGAATGTCTAATGCAAAAACGTCGTTGAATCGCTTTAGCCAATCGGATATGCTCACCTGCCTAGCTAGCATGTCAGTCAAGTATACATCTCTTGCTAGCAAGTATATGCGTTTGTTAGTGCGAGAGGGACAAATGCTTTATATCCGACGTAAATAGGATCATGCTATTTAAGTCGCATAGCGTATAGCTAAGGTGACATGTTTGTCCTCGTGTTTCAGGACAGCTAATCTTTCTTAAGACTTTATATTTTCTGCAAAAGCAGTAAACTCATCAGAAGCTATAATAGTATTATCGTGTCAAGTCATTAGTAAGTAAATTTCGTTTTATGATAATCCTCAAATGTCTACTCTTTAAAGAAAATACAGCATTATCCACTTTAGGGCAAAAGTTGTCGTCGAACTAGTGAAAAAATTTGACATTTATTTTCCAGATTTTTTTTTCTATCCTATCCTTATATTACGAAATTATTATTCTTATTCTTGTGACACTTAATGTAAGTGAATAATATTTGTTTTCATTGAATCTTGTACTCACTCGTGACTTTTATTTGTACGGTTCAATTCACGTATTCAATGATGAGGAGATGACCTCCGGCCGCAATCTCACACAACTACTCCAGCGCTAGACTGCCCCCCTCCCCCCGCCCTGTCGGCGCGTGCGTCACGCGCCGCTCGGCGTTCGGAGCGAGCGCGGGCAGTGATACAAGCGACACCGCCGCGAAAACACATCCTGAAGAAGAACTCCCGAAGAGTTCGAAACATGTCGCCCGTAGTGACATTGAATAGTTGAGTTGAACCGTGTAACTGTTAGTATTATTTCAACATGTCTCACGAAAGTTTAAATTCGATTATATTAGCACGCATTTAGAAATATGTTTCATAGCAAATAAATGATTGAATATGATTATGATTGTAAAAACCACAACCAAAATGGCTGAAGCGCAAACACTTATACATAAACCTTTTTTAATCGTTTGTCTTTATCTGACATTTTGATATTATTTTTGTTTAATGGAAAATATGGTTAGAATATTCTAGTGTACTTTCGTTTCGAGGCATATTTGAAACCAACGAGGTTTAATCGGTGTTCCTATGTATGTACTAAACTCATACCAAATCAACATCATACTCCTAGCGTTATTCCCGGTTGTGCCCTAAATGAGCCCGGGGTCCGCTGGCACCTAATCCCAAAATTTGGCATAGGCACTAGTTTTACGAAAGCGACTGCCATATGACCGTCCAACCCAGACGGAAAACTAGACCTTATTGGGATTAGACATTGATATCAAATCAAAACCAAATTTAAATGCGTTACGTAAGTCACGAATCCATCCTTGTGCATCACATCACTCACACGTAATCAATCGTGCAAGAGTCACTTACAAACTCTGAATACTTATTGAACACGTAGTATGTAAAGTTTTTCACAAAATGAAAGTCCCCCGGGCCGCGATTCTATTCGTCTTAATTTACTAAAGGGGGCATCTCTGGGATATCACTTTTGTTTTATATCTCTATCGTTCACATTTTGAAAGATATAGATATCAGTGGGGTTTTTTTGATAAGACAGGTAAATCATATTTTGTCATCTCAAATTGGGTATTGCAAGGTGAAAAGTCCGCGGGTCATTTCTGAATAAGACTAGCAAGGGAACGGAATAAGTGGCGCGCTTAAGAGAGGCTTAAGTATTTCATTTCATTTGTTTAATAAACTTACAACAAGTCGTTTAAACATGCTATTTCAAAAACAATTCCAGCAACATTAACACGAAAATTAATTAATAAACATCACACGAAAAAGATTAATGTAAAAAAATGTCATATATTATACAAATCACAGGAGTAAAAATATAAAATATTAGAGTCAAAAGATATGCTCAGCAGTGGACGATTACAGGGCGTTAATAATGATGGTGAAGTAGAGATAATTCGAATGTCGAATCTATGTACTACGGTTCAATACAATCATTCTAGAACGTAACGCAATATGGACAAAATTTGTTGATATTTGTGTCTGAGCCGTCCTCTTCAAATAGATACATTTTAAAGTAAGTTCGTCCACTTTTGTGATTGATGTATTAAATGCCGTCTAAGCTCTGAAATGATTAAATACAATTATGTATGTAACACACAACGTGGGTAGACTGCTACAAGGTGACTGATGGATGACCTGTTAAAGGTCGCGGGAGTCCGCTGGATGCGGGCGCAGGACCGGTCATTGTGGCACTCTTCGGGGGAGGCCTATGTCCAGCAGTGGACGTCTTTTGGCTGATATGATGATCGACGATTTTAAAATGCTGTTTAGTTTGTTTTTATCCGTCACTTTGTTGCTGCGATATAAACGAGTCCGGAGTAACGGAGTCGGCTTCGTCCGCGGGGAACTCGTTTATATCGATATAATTATATTTATATAGGTTAGTGGAAATCTCAGTACAATTAAATTCATTTTATTTATGTGACGATAAAAAAATCTGAGTATATATTAGATTAGATTAGATTATTTATTTCATGATAAAAAAGTATAAGTTTGCATATTATGTCATAACTACAAGAAAGTCTGCCATGATCGTCAATAATAATAATTGTTCAAAGTGACAGACAGTAATGCTCAGAATGTCACAATAAAATCTGTTTTACCTCATTTAAGGATCGTCATTAATTATACGAAAAGAAAAAAAATGTTAACAAAACCATTAAAATCTTCCATACATTTATATCTCCTTACCTATATAAGGATTGTCACTAATACTTAGAATGAAGAAGAATAATAATAATTAATATCGATAAAAATATAGTCAAAGAAATCAATGTCAATTTAAAAAAGAAAACTAATTATCACATAATTAAAAAGTAATCTCCATAAACTCGTTAATGAAGTACAGAGAGTATCTATTGCAACAAAAGATTTCTCAGTTTGCATCCTGCAAGTTAATCCTAAAAAGCAAAATGAAAAACATGAACTAAAACTCCCGTACGTACTTCGTGGTTCATAAAATAAATAACCAACCGTCGGTAAAAGGTAATCTTGGCTCGAAGGCGAGCTAAATGCACAAATACCTAGCGTACGAATACCGGAGTTTAGGTATCTAAAGTGTAGGAATACCGGACTGAAACGGAAGTGAGGTGAGCGTCGCGCCGTCGCCACTACCGGCCGCGTATTTACGAACACTGATGCAATTCAATAAAAAAACATTTAACTAGTCTGAAACAAATTTAATATGGGTGGTTAGTTAGATCAATAGTATTTTATAAAATCGTTACACAATTGAGGGCTCTTAAACTCGAATGCCGTGTTTAGGCCACATAAGGCTGGACGAGTGGCCTAAGTAACGTACAAGAATTTAAGAGCTAGTTGTGTAACTGTTGTATACAATACTTTATCTTAGATTCAACTGAAATAATTAAACAAACTTGGCATCTATTGAAAATCGAAGCCCTGCTGAGACGAAGCGCACCCCACCGGCTCAGCGTTTCGTTGATGTCTTTTGTTCTATGACCAAGATGCCACGTGATTGGTAAAATGCATTAGTGTTGTCTAAACAGTTGTATAATCATTTATTATAGTTGACTTGGGAGCTCCATAGAAACAAGTGTGTGATTATAGTTTGGTGTACGATGTCTTAATGCAAACATTAAAGTCAACGAGTAAAGAAAATATGTTTGATTCTAACTACCCTTCCAGGATACGTTTAAGATTTAACAGTGGTATCATATTGTCACGGCGTGTCGTTTTACCCAGTTGCTGTGACAGCAACCTTATGACAAGGTTAATAAGTAAAACAAAAAAGCTATTACATTTCAGTGCCTATAACTTACAAAACTAAAAAGATGTACATAGTTAAGATGAGTATTTACTTTTTATTAAGACACTCTTTCCACTTATAAGAACCCCTTCACAGGTAGGAGGCCTCCTCCAAAGTTAACCAGTTTTCTCTAGACTGGGCTACTTCAACCCGAGCCTTGCTTTGAGCCTGCTACTTTTCTCATGTCTTCGTTCCATATAAGGTCTTCCCTTTCTTCGTTTTCCTATGACAAGGTTATATTACTGTTAAAGCTCCCCAAGCGCTATTTACTAGACTACCTTACAAAGCCATTGGCCATTGGCTTTGTAAGTTATTCTTGAGAGAAAATTAAGTCATTTTTTGTTTCTGTTAAAACACGTTTTACAAACCCTCTCTTGCCTCAGCATCTTCTCAAGTGGACTTAAATCTCGCCACATCCGCTATCTCGCTCTGTTTTAGCACCTGCCTCCGGTGAACTACCCCATAATGAAGCCTGAAACGTCTCAAGCTCTTTTTAGTACACGTTAACATACTACGTTTTCGAATTTCACTTGACAGTTCCCAAAGTAAACCTTTTGTGGCGGCGAAAACGCTCACTGAACATGTACCTTTATTGTTATTAAAGTAATGTTAAAAATTATTCAAAATAAAAATTGAGAATTTCAGTTTTCAACAAGCAACTGAAATCTTTAATCTTATGCTAGCTCATATACATTAATTAATTCATTTATTTATTCATAAACAATACAACGAATGTGTTACCTAAATTGTATTTTTATATAACCTGCCTGTCGTCTGGATCGCCGTTAAATGTAAAATTAAGCCTCAAGAATTTTCATTGAGTATAGTAATATAGTAACTTGAGTCGTCACTACAGTTTAACTTTATAATTATAAGCGAAGCAGGGCGTTAGCGGAGAAGCGAGAAAGTAATATGCAAACTTGAAAACTAACTTATAATAATGAATATAAAGAATACAAATTGCCTAGCGTAAGCGGCGGCTATATAAAAACAAGGTGCGCGGGTACATGCGCGAGCGGTGGAATAGCGAGTGTCGTCTGCGCCGGCCGGCGGGGCCGGCCGTGACGTATGCAGCGCCTTTGTCTCAGGACCGGCGGTGGTGTGATTCCGCTGCGTGGTACAAGCAGCATAAGCGGAGCGGAGCGGGTAGCGATTTGCCGCTACAAGTACTCCCCTGCCGAGACCGTGACTACGGGCGATAGTAATCTGGGAATCTAACAGTCCGCCCACTTCTTGTTCTCTTCTCGGTCTCTTGCCTTCTTGTTATGGCGTTTGGCGGGGTAGTTGAGAGTGCTGGTTGTTCGTCTTTCGCCATATAAGCCGGTTTGAGGCGGTCTATGGTGACGGTAACTTCCTTACCCTGGACGCATATGTCGAAAGTTTTCGATCCTCTTCTGATGACCTTGTAAGGGCCTAGGTATGCTGCCTGGAGCGGTCTTCGTGCTGGACCTTGACGTAGGAAGATATGCGTGGCCGTGTTGAGGTCTTTGGGTACGTAGAATGGCCGAGTACCATGGCGAGAAGTTGGTTGTGGCACCAGCTTGCTTATATGCGTACGTAGTCGGCTGGCGTAGTCCTCATAGTTGACCACTTGATCTGGTGCTGCTGACAGGAACTGCCCGGGTAAGCGAAGTGGTTCTCCATACACCAGTTCGGCAGCGGATGCTTGTATGTCCTCCTTCCAGGCACTCCTAACTCCGAGCAGTACCAAAGGTAAGACCTCTGTCCATGATGGTGACGCATGGCAAGTGATGGCGGCTTTGAGCTGTCGATGTAGCCGTTCTACGAGGCCATTAGCTGCTGGATGGTATGCGGTCGTCTTGTGGTGCTCCGTACCCATCAGTGCTGCCAAAGACTGGAACAGGTGCGACTCGAATTGCCGGCCGCGGTCTGTCGTGATGCGTTCTGGACACCCGAAGCGAGCGACCCAGCCAGCCAGGAATGCGGCTGCGCAGGTCTCTGCAGTGATGTCCATCAGTGGGTACGCCTCAGGCCATCGCGTGAAGCGGTCGATTGCTGTGAGGCAGTACCTGAAACCATTGGAGATGGGTAAGGGACCGACAATGTCAATGTGGACATGTCGAAAACGGGCTCCCGGGGGCTTGAATTGCCCTATAGGCGCGGAAGTATGCTTCGTTACTTTGCAACGTTGGCAGTGTACACATTCCTTTGCCCATTGTCGACAGTCTTGCCTCACGCCAGGCCATACGTATCTTTGCGTGATTAGCCGAACTGTAGTCTTAACGCCAGGGTGGCTGAGGTTATGGAGAGAATTGAATACCTGACGCCGGTGAGATGGAGTTATGTAGGGTCTAGGCTCCGGAGTAGATATGTCGCAGTAGATGGCGACACCTGCATGTGGAGTTGTTACCTTCTGCAGGTCCAGCGAAGAACCGTTAATGAGCAGGTTCTGCAACTCAGCGTCTGTCTCCTGGTCGTGGGCTAACGTGGGGTCAAATGGGACACAAAATAGGTAAATAAATAATTCTAGGAGGGGGAGGAAAGGTTCTCGAGTGGCGACCACGTACCGGTAGCGGCGTGGGTAGGCCCCACAAGGTGGACTGATGACCTGGTAAATGTTGCAGGAGTCCGCTGGATGCGGGTGGCGCAGGACCGGTCACTTTGGCACTTTTTGGGGGAGGCCTATGTCCAGCAGTGGACGTCTTGCGGCTGATATGATGATAATAATAATAATAAAGGAGATAACTTGAAGGCCGAAAAGGACAAAGCCAGCAAGTACTTAGACCTGGCTCACGAGGTAACCGCCATGTGGGATGTTGATTCGACGATCATCGTCCCGATAGTCGTTTCGGCGAACGGCTTAATAACGAAGAGTCTCGACCATCACCTCAAGAGACTCTCGCTAGATGGCTGGATCAAATGTCAGATACAGAAGGCGGTACTCCTGGATACTGCGCGGATAGTCAGGAGGTTCCTGTCTCTGTCGCCCTGACCGCGGGCAGCTTAGGCCCCGCCTCGCTGGCGGCGGTACCCTAGATTAGGTTTTTATAATGATTTATGTTTTGTATGTATAGCTTTATATTTTACTCTTTATATATGTATTGAAAAAACCTAGTCTAAGAAGAAAATTGAATAAAGGAGATAAAGGAGATAGTAATAATAAATATAAAGGGACAATCTTACACAAATCGACCAATAGTCCCATAGTAAGCTCAGTAAGGCTTGTGTTATGGGTACTAGACGACGATATATATAATATACTTAAATACATAGAAAACATCCATGACTCAGAAACAAATATTCATGTTCATCACAGAAATATTTGCCCTTACCGGGATTCGAACCCAGGACCTTCAGCTTCGTAGGCAGCGTCACTACCCACTAGGCTAACCGGGCGTCTAGCGATGATGCATCTAGTTAAAACCTTAGGTTTTCCCAGTTGTACACTAAGGAAGCCTTGGGGTTCGCTTCCGCACCTAATCCTAAGGCACTAGTTTTACGAAAGCGACTGCCACCATACCCAAGTGATTGACGATGATGATGATTGACAGTGACATGATTTCTATATATACTTTTTTAAATTGGTAGACTTCAAGACAATGCCATATGGCATTAATTCCGCCATTTTTTCCTTCTTTCTGCAATCTATACCAATTCTAAATGCGAAAAATTTATTTGTGGCCTCTTCACGCTTAAACCGCTAAACCGATTTAGATGAACTTTGGTATAGAGAGACATAGGATAGTTTTATCCCGGAGTTCATCCCCTAAGGGGGGGGGGAGGTGAATATTTGTTTGTACGATATAAACGAGTTCTAGAAGCTAGTAAAGTATAAATAAATAAAAGTTCTCTTTTAGCGATTAGGTGGATTGACCCGGCATATCCAGGTCAGTCAATATACGGGCACAACACAATTTATACCCGCGGAGTTGCCCACCGAAGCGGCTAACGGCCATAATAAATTGACTAGGCTTATCTCTTAAAAGCTTTCGGCGGACCCTGCGAAGGTTGTCAACTTTTAGGGTATACGATGCCCATCGTTTTTTTGCCACGTGACTTGGATTTGGATTAAAAAATATCGTTTGCCGGTAATTTGTGTAGTCCCAAAGCTTTTATTTATTATTACTAAACAATGGGATACAACACTTAATCTATTACGTTTTTCTGTTGTTAATGCCTTACCTTTTTTTTATACAACGACGGTGGCAAACAAGCGTACGGCCCGCCTGATCGTAAGCGGACACCGCAGCCTATAGACGCATGCAACTCCAAAGGAGTATCATGGCGTTGCCGACCCTTGATACATATGTTTGAGGATTCGCCGTGTTGACAGCTGAAGGAACAAATTCCCTCGCTCTCAACACAACGCATCCTTACAAACAATGACATCCTTGTGCACTTTTATTGCTAATCACATCAGCTGAAAGACGTTCTTTGCTGGGCATAGGCCTCCCCCAAAGAGTGACAAAGTGACCGGTCCTGCGCCACCCGCATCCAGCGGACTCCCGCGACCTTTACCAAGTCATCAGTCCACCTTGTGACGGGTCTACCCACGTTGCGTCTTCCGGTACGTGGTCGCCACTCGCGAACCTTTCCGCCCCAATAGCCATTGGTTTTACGGGAAATGTGCCCCGCCCACTGCTACTTAAGTTTATCGATTTGGAGGCTCTAACGCTATATGACCCCGACGCATAAAACATGGCTAAGAAACATCTCGATTCAAAGTTTAAATTAACCCCTGCAACACTTAATAAAATAAAAATGCACACTTAAAAATATTATAAATGTGAATGTAACGATAACATAACGAGTTTTAATGAGTTTTGAATGAGGGAGGGAAGCGATCGAATCATTCTTCATTTCGGCTTGAGCAAAAGACTGTTTCGTATGTTTTTTTTTTACTTTATTGTCTGAGAAATCAATAGCAACAAGGTAACTATCCATGTGTGGTAGTGGGTGGGACACATAGCACGTAGAACCTATGGCCGTTAGGGCGGAAAGGTTCTCGAGTGGCGACCACGTACCGGAATGCGCGGCGTGGGTAGGCCCCCCCACAAGGTGGACTGATGACCTGGTAAAGGTTGCGGGAGTTAGCTGGATGCGGGTGGCGCAGGACTTTGGGGGAGGCCTATGTCCAGCAGTGGACGTCTTTCGGCTGATATGATGATGATGAACTATCTATGGATATAAATGTCTCGGGTAAAATGGATCGGTTTACACACTTGTTGTACAATCTACTATTACTGTCTATCATGCATTATATATTGCATGTGAACGTTAGAGCATCAGATCTAGTGCGCTCGACACTTTAGTTTTCCCCGGTTATAATAAATATGTATTTAGCATTAGAAAACTTGCTGTTCCGGGAGAAATAAATATGATTGTTAAACCCAAAGTGTTTCAAACTCATAAACCCATCAAAAATAGTGCAAGAGACCGGTGGCGGCTCTCATCAGCGCGCTCTTATGTCCATTGCTATAGATAGAGCGCTTAGTAAAACCTCATTTGCGGTTATCGTGTTAAGGACGTTCTGGCCACTTACGCCTTGGGCACGACTTTGGTCTTAAGGGGCTCCCATACGCCAATGACCTTCGATCTGAATCCCTTGGTTTTCTAATGTTTATTGTAGCTTATTATATTAACAACAACGGCTTTAAGCAGTATAGTATCCCATATTTACTTCAAAGTTCATTGTTTCCGAAATATTTGGCATCAAACTTGTTGAACAATTTTAGGCCAAAAAACTGGTTTTTTGGCCATAAATTTAGTGTTAAAATTTAGGTTTAAAATGAAAACCCTGGACAAGTTTGTAGAGACGTCACAGACGAACCCAAATATGTAGATTTCGTACATGTTAGGTCTTTCACGTCAATAGAGATACGAAATTAGTGTTTTTTTAGACAATGTTTAAAAAAATCATACAAAATTAAGTATTCATTTGTTTCAAAATCCGGTGGACCCAAATGGATATAAATAATTGAAAAACCGGTAGCCGTTTGATTTATAATTCTATCTGTAGTGCAAAAGTAGGAGATACGGTTCAAAACTTGTCAAAAATCGAAGAAAACCTCGGGTAGCCCCTTAAGCGACCTGCGGCAGCGTTTTATCTGTTCATTGCGCGGTCGAGACGCGCAACGTACTGTGGTTAGTTGGGATCACGCGCAATGAATTAAATATAGGTTTAGCCCGCGATATAGGTTTCGTTACGCTTGCTGTCAGTTGATTCCCCTATGTCTATCTTAAGGAATATCATTTTATGTTTGTTATTTTTATTGTAGGATTAGAAATATATTCCGCCTAAAGTCGACTGTGTAAGTCGTTTCACAGAAATGATTTCGCTCCAACAATTTCTCTCCTCAAGGACTTTTATGAAGTTAAAAAAATCTGCAAAAACCCTCAAAGTAGACTGTTTTACCAGGGAATGTCCGGGGAACCTAATTAGACGGGCGTTTCTAAGGCGAATTAAAATTAAAGTGGACGTTGACAATTGCAAGGCTTTATGCTCTGACAGTAATTCATTCAAGAGAAGTGACGATTTTTAAACCTTTGTTACCTATTTTGCTTGAGATAAAATTTTAATTAAAAAGTATGTTTACAAAAAAGCTAAAAGGGAGCTGGTTCTTTTCAACTGTGTTATGCAACACCACCAATGGGGGTAATCCATACTAATATTATAAATGCGAAAGTGTCTGTCTGTCTGTCTGTCTGTCTGTCTGTTACCTCTTCACGCTTAAACCGCTGAACCGATTGCGATGAAATTTGGTATGGAGATAGTTTGAGTCCCGGGGAAGGACATAGGATAGTTTTTATCCCCGAAATCATCCCCTAAGGTGGTGAAATGGGGGGGGGGGTAAAAGTTTGTATGGAGCTGCGATATAAACGAGTTCCACGCGGACGGAGTCGCGGGCAGAAGCTAGTAGACAAATAAAATAATAAATAATATTGTAATATTTTCTCGAAAAATGATTAAAAATGTAGTCAAATGGATTAGAAAATTACAAGTGTTCAAAGTTTTAAGAGGGGGTATGTTATGTCCCTTTTCCGCACCTTCATATTTTATGAAAAGATTGTCATTTACTATGACGCTTGAGGATCGTGACGTCACGGGATCCCAGCATTTTCTCCCTCTAACAAGCAACATTAAAACGGTTGTAGCTTCTTTTTTTTTTGAGATAGTAGAATAGGACTTTCGTCATTTGGCATTTTTTGCCTTCTTTTGACATCCATACTAATATTATAAATGCGAAAGTGTATGTGTTTGTTTGTTTGTATGTTTGTCCGTCTTTCACGGCAAAACGGAGCGATGAATTGACGTGATTTTTTAAGTGGAGATAGTTGAAGGGATGGAGAGTAACATAGGATAGTTCTTATCCCCGTAATCAACCCCTAAGGAAATGAAATGGGGGGGTAAAAGTTTGTATGGAGCTACGATATAAACGAGTTCCACGCGGACGGAGTCGCGGGCAGAAGCTAGCAATAATATATTTTAAGTCTACACCCCTAATGTGGCAACATCTGAACGGTTATTTTGTAATTAAATACCAATTGGTATCTATGATTTCAGCACCGTTATCACCAATTTATTGTGACAACGATTTACTATACAAATGGATAAAGGGTCGCGATTATATTTGTCTAAATTGACAGCAGAGGATGGCGCTTTTGTTTTATGTATATCATACTTATTTTGTAAAGCGTAGACATACACGTGTCTTTGGCATGGGGATATTAACATGCCACTAACACATCACATATTCCAATTAAAATAATTGCTGTTTCGGTACTGCCTGCTTTTAACAAGCTAGCGAACCTACGAAGTTCTCCGTTTAGAAAGAAAGAAAGAAAGAAAGATACATTTATCCGCATTAGCATTTAGCATATCCGGATGTCCCGCTTTCCAATCTACGGGTCGCATTTCTCAATCGATTCTAGTTAAATTTGGTTAGCACATTCAATAATTATACATATTGATTTTGTCGATTCAGTTTTTCGAAATTTAAATAAATAATTGAAAAAAAAAACAGAGCGAGTTCTACAGCTCACACAATATATAACCGCTATAACTGCAAGTACAGTTGACATCGGGGCCGGCTAGGCTAGGCTTATTCTATTCTAATAATTAATTGTTCTTTCATATTCATAATGAACCTATAATTTAGTGACTCATTTAGTAGGAAATGGGATTTCATCCCATTTTTGTTGTAATGGGGACGATATGTGCCGGCAAGGCACATTCTATTGTACGGATAAGATATTGTATAAAACGTGTTAAGATTAGCGATAGATTAAGTACGTGCGAGATGTATGAATGATTATGCATGTAGCTACTTGTATACACGGTGCCCGTGAGCATTGCGAGAGATTTAACCACGAGTTCCAGAGGTTATAAAGAGTAATAAATGTTATATGAACCTAGGTCTAATTATAACTTTTTTTTTTGTTCAGATTTTCATACATAATAGTTGCTACTCTAGTAAAACGTGCCTTTAGTAGTGACTTTACACTCATAGTGACAGAACTGGCTTTGACTTTTAAAAGTCAAGTTATTAGTTGGTTAAGTCTCGCAACGTCGCAATCATAAAGGCGTTTCATACTGGAGATTTCATTACAACATTTTTACACAAAAATGGAAATATCTCTAAAACCGAGCCGAATTTAGCAGACGTTAAATAACATTTTTAACTTAAAATATGGTCAGAAATATCCTGTTAAAATCTCTCGCAATGCTCACGGGCACCGTGTATATGTATACCGTTTTAGTTTATGAATAAATAACCATTGTATAGACAGTACTTCAGAGTCTCTGTCATGAGTGTGGACTGCCATAAACCCTCTCTACTCCCCCATCAACATTTTAATTATTGCCAGGCAGTGGCCACTATCTTCTGCCACCTACTGCTGTCCGGCAAAACGTCGAAAATATGTATTCGTTATTCTGCGCCTTATTGTAATGGGCACAAAAGGGTGAACATATCTTTCAAATCGACCGTACCTGCAGACAAATGCAATCCACTCAGGACAATTATCTATAGGAAGACCGCTTAACTCCGTCCTCACCTGCGCGGTGCTCAGATGCGGTGGTAGGACGATAACGGGGCGCGTACAAGGTGCGGGCGCCGGGCTTCGCCTCCCGCACGTTGCCCCCGCACCCGCGCGCCGAGCAGGCTGCCGCCGCTGCGCCGACTGGACTGACTTCAGCGGTCTACTAATAATGAATTAAAAAAAAAATACCAGGTCTTGCTAACTGCTTGTTTGTATCGTCAAAAACTACCATTACATACCTAAATACTTAACATAAAGATCACAGCTTCGTTTGAACTTCATCAGTCCCTCGAAAACATTTTCCCTAACAAGCCGTGTCAAAAGGAAACAACCAGAAAGCAGTGTGCACTTGACCCCTTCTCAGTTAAGCAAGCACCTCCCGACAATCCTCATTCTTAATTATTCATAAAAGTGCTTAACGAATTATTAAGGGCCTATTACGACGAACAAAAGACAACTCTCTTATTTCCAACGCAATAATAAATTCATCTTTAATTATCCCAGTCGGGACGATCCCGTCAAATTAGCAAGCATTAACTGAACGATTGGGCCATAAAATAACCGCTGGGTCCGACTTTGATTGAGATTGTCTGATTTTTAGATCGTAATTTGTTGGTTGTGATTGTAAGCTCGATTTGATGTTCGTTTTCCATTGCATTCTGAGGATTCTCAGTATCTGTAGTTTTCGGGTTGATATGACAAATAAATCGGAGAGTAAAAAGTTGAATTTAACGGGAAATATAGATCGCACATTAATATACTAATTAGCTGAGGTAAATTAATAAATAAATATTAGAGGACAACCTTACACAAATCAAACTAGCCTACTAGTAAGATAAATAAGGCTTGTGTTATGAGAACTAGACGACGATATATTTAATAAATAGAAATACTTTAATACATAAAAACCATCCAAGACTCAGAAACAGAATACATATTCATGTTCATTAGAAAAATATTTGCTTTTACCGGGATTTGAACGCATGCCCGTGAGCTTCGTAGGCAGCGTCACTAGCTACTAGGTAAAAAAGGTGAGGTAAGTATAAGGATTACTGGAAGATATATCAAAACACGTTGGGTAAGTTCTGCCTGAAAACAAAACACCAACATCCTTACAAGCTTTCGCGTTGAATTGAGTAGCATTGGAATTTGCCACTAGTAATTTTAGCATTCTTAAATAGGTATAACTCAAGATATTATTGCGAGAATTGCTGTTGCCAAGCAAGCTTTTAACAAGAAAAAAAATATTTTGAAGTCAAAAATGTCATTAGTAACTAAAAAAGTTTTGAAAAATCGTATGTAAGAAGCACTGTTACAAAGAGACAGAGAGAGATTAGAGACCTCTGACATGTAGTGTTGGCGAAGAATGGAGGCTATAAAGTCGACAGAGAAGGTATCAAACGAGGAAATGTTGAAAAGAATCAATGAAAAGAGAAACATATTATCAGAAATAGAAAAACGACGACACCTTTTCTTTAGGACTATTATGGAAGGGAAGATTGAAGGAACGAGAGGCAGAGGAAGGCCAAGGAGAAACTTTATCGAACAAATAAAGGAGAAAGTTAAGGTTGGGCCATATAACGGCTGGCAATTACTCCAGCGACAAGAGTGCTACTCTAAATATAACTCTTGAATAAGGTTGTGTGGACGACGCGCTCACCGACCTCCGCGGTGGACGCGCGCTGTCGGGCTGCCAGCGCGCGTCTTTTTGGTTTTTTGCTATTGATTTTTCTGTCTTATCGTGTTAAACTGTTCATGTAGATTTGAACAATTATTTGTGACCTTTATGCTCTTGATTAGTTTTGTCTGCTGCTAGCGACGTCCATCTTTGACTAATATTTTTGTCTATTTATGTACTTTAATTGTAGTTGCTCACATACACTGTCCAGGCCATTCGGCTTTGGAATACTCTCCCGCTTACTATCAGACAAGCACAAATGAAACTCACCTTCAAGCGCATGTTGCGCAAGCATTTTCTCAACGATATCTCTGGTTAGTTGTTTGCCCTGGGTACGCCAAGTAATATGTATGTATGTATATTATATTTTTGTATTTATGTAAGTAAATGTATTTATTTAATATATTAGGAAATGTATTTTCATTAGCTACCCTATCCTTTTCATTTGTTTTTCTTGGTCTAACTGCCTGCACCTATAAGCTTTTCTGTTTAGCCCTGTGGTTGACTGGTAGAGAATGCCTCAGGGCATTAAGTCCGTCATTTGTACTTCTAATCTGTGTCTCTGTCTATCTTCTTAATAAATAAATAAATAAATACAAACATTTGTTCAGCTCTCTAAAAACTGGTTCGAATGGCATCGAAAACAAACGATACGAATCATGCCTATTGCATAATGCTATTTTTCGTAATTAACTTTTTTACTAGAGGATATTTGTCTGTTTATGGGAAAACCGTATAGTGATGGCCATTTATAACCTCTTCCTAGCATTATCTTCACTTTTTGCAAGTGCCTATTAGACGGTGCAATAACCTTTAACAATAAGAGCAGGTGAAACCAAAGCCTAAGAATGTACGTCTTAAATTGTAAAAAAAAAAACAATCTGCATTGTAAAAGGCACTGCATTCCGTCCTAGACCGGGGTTTCACTAGCTACAACGCGCGGGACACTTTGTATAAGCGTACAGAGGTCTCCCTAATGATAAAATTCCTTAGTATTCCGCGGTACACGAGATTCTGCCTGCACAGGCAAAATATTTATGTGATTAAGATATTAAACTTTTATTATCAGATGTATACAATATTGTAGTGTTTATGTAGTAACGGGTAGTTTTAAAAGTAGCTAAGTACGTCAGTCTGTAACCGGCCAGTACACGCTATACAGCCACTCCTGTGTTTCATTTGAAAGCTATCCCAAAATCCTTCAGTGGCGACGAGAAAGTGACTTACGTGTGTAACAGGAAGTAAAATATTCAAAAAATATAGTAAATTGAAGCACAAGTGAGAAGCTGGCGAATAATCTGGTGTTAGGTAACAGCCTCGTGTTCGACCACCGCACGCAGGAGTGGGCCATATTCCGAAGCCGTTTTGGTCAGTTTTGTTTGGCAAATAATTTCACGGAAGAGACCGACAAATCAGGTGCCAAACGACGGGCGATACTACTTTCTGCACTGGTGGAGGATACCTATCGCATCACAAGGGACCTAGCATTTCCGTCGCAGTTAGAGAACCTCAGTTTTAATGACCTTGTCTCAAAATTAGACCAGCATTTTGAGTGTAAAATATGTATTTTTGCTGAGAGATACTTGTAAATTAAGGTTTGCGCGTTAAGGACAGTGCTAAAAGAGACATGGCTACTTTTAACATTGACTAGAAGGCCTGGCAAAAGCTTGCCGACGACAGAGATCAATGGCCCAAAAGCGTTGTGGTCGGCAGAGCGTTGTGCCATGGAACCCGGTTCGAGACACTAGCCAATAGAAGGTTGCGAAGACAACAGACCGGGACCAGAGACCCTGTCATGAATTCTGTTTGCCAGAAATGTGGAAGAACATGCCGGTCTCGATGATCGGTCTTCGCAGTCACTAAAAACGATGTCTCCACATGCCTAAATCGTCTTAATTTTTTTTACGGCGTATGATGAAAAATTAAGATACATAAATCATCTTAATTTCCTATGTTACGTGATTCTGATTTGTTTTAATTGTATATTTGTCTGAACGTAGCTTTCAAACTCGGACGCTTTATTTGCCAAAGGTGAATCAGAATTGAAAACAACGCAGTAAAATTAATATTTAAATAATGCAGCAAATCTTATATAAATTCTTTTTTCTCAAACTTGCAATGAAATTTTGACGTGACTTACTTCAAATTAGGTTCGGAAATACGACGTATCCGGTGCCACCCGGTGCGATGAGTGAAGATGATATGTAAAGGAATTCCATAAACGGGGGGGCGCGGCGGGGAGCGCGGGCCAGCTGCCGGCGCGGCGGCGGCGGTGCAGGCGGTGCACTTCAGAAACGTATTATTTAGAAAACAAATTGACTAGGGTCATTTCGCTGGTTACGCGACCACCTTCGGTTAGCGACCACCTGAAGGAGAAGGATTTTTTCTATTGAAGATAACATCAATTCTACACACCCTATTGAGACAATTACTTGTACATGCATTTTTTTGTTGTTTTAGAATATAAATCTACTAAAAAACCGAGAAAATATCATTTCAGTTCACCAACTCAGCTTAAGTGGTCGCCCACCGGCACATTAAATTAGGTGGTCGCTAACCGGCGAAATGACCCTACTTTTTATTATTATTTCGTTCCAAGTTTGAGAAAAGCACTATACAAATCTCGTCGAGAAACGGGGTTGCCGGCCGCGTATCCCTATCCGTCTATATCTACTTGGCCTGCAACCCTTCGTTTCCCGGCCCTATAGTAATGTACTATTACTAAGTGTAGGATCGTGTGTAATGTCCAACTTCGCTAAGTGCAAATTTCTAAACATGGTGTTAGATGTCAATCGCATAATAAGCCTATTTTTTTTAACAATTACAGTCGGTACATTTTGCATCAGTACAAACGCCAACACAGTTAACACATTCATTGCCCAGAATCGCTACGCGCTACGCTCGTAGCCGATCCCGTGGTTTTCCTCGTATGTGTAGTGTCGGGCTGTGACTCGGGCGTAGATATAAATTAAACGTCCGAATGTTCCAACAATCACTTTTAATTTGCACAAACACGGTACAAAGATAGAAGGAGAAAGTTTATAATTTTGCCATAGAATATCCGAAAGCACATACAAGAAAGTCACAAGCAGTACAAGCACAAAGCACAATAATTAAAGGCTAATATGAGCGCAAGCGTATAGCGGGAGCGAGTACAATATTTTGCATACGAGCGGCGTGCGCACAGCGGCGAAGCGACATGAGTACTGGCGCGGGCGCGCGATCGACCTCCGGCCGCCGTCGTCCGCGCAGATAACGGGACGCCGCATCTAATATGAAATTAGGTTTGCTTGTCCGCGTGTACAACGTATTACATGTAAATATTAAGTTTAGTTATTTAGTTAGTAATAATGTTACATATTTAAGTGCATGTTGTAAATACCTAATTATAGATTTGTTTATATAATAATACGTTTTTAGAATTAAGTTTAGTTTTAAGTTTTATATTAAGTTAACACATTTAATGAATAAAACTTATTTAATAATTATTAAAGCTAAGAGTAGGTACTAAGTACACTACATCACCCCTCCCCAGAGACCGTCAAGGGCGATAATAGTCGGGAAACCGAATACGGCGTCCTGACCGCGTCGTTTTGACAGTGTCACTTTTGGCACTTGGTAATGCCTGGTGATCCTTGGGTGAACTTGAGTGATGGAAATGTGTGTTGTTTGGTGATGTGTGATGTGGGGTGTCTGGGTCACGCAGTATGAAGGCCGGCTTAAGGCGGTCTATCGATACCGACACCAGCTTACCGTTTAGCATTATTTTAAATACCTTATCACCTCTGGCAATAACCTCGTAAGGTCCAGTGTACGCAGGTTTTAGGGATCCGCCTATCGTATCGTCCCGGAGAAAAACGTAGGCTGACGAAGATAGGTCCTTGAAGACGAAAGTTGTTCGCCTACCACTGTGCCGTGCGGCTGGTGATGGGCGTAAGTCTCTCACGAAACCTCGCAGGCGTGACATGTAGTCCGTCACATCAATGGTCTCGTCTACCTGAGGATTAAAAAAATCTCCCGGGAGGCGCAAAGGTTGACCATAAAGAAGTTCAGCCGTGGAAGCCTGAATATCTTCTTTATAGACGCTACGTACTCCCAGTAAAACGAGTGGAAGTGATTCCACCCAGCTGTTACCACCGTGGCAGGTTATGGCAGCCTTGAGCTGCCTGTGGAATCTCTCCACGAGTCCGTTACAGGCTGCATGGTACGCTGTCGTCCTACGGTGTTGGAACCCTGCGATAGCTGATAAATGCTGGAATAGAGCCGACTCAAACTGACGTCCTCTATCCGTCACTATATCCGTTGGGCAACCAAAGCGGGATATCCAGCCGCTCAGCAATGCCCGTGCCACCGTCTCAGCCGTCATGTCTGCCAACGGTATTGCCTCTGGCCATCGCGTGAACCTGTCAACGGCTGTGAGGCAATATCGGAACCCTTGGCACAATGGTAAGGGGCCTATCAGGTCTATGTGGATAAATGCCAATCTGGCCCTTGGTACTTTAAAGTTACCTAATGGGGCAGAGACGTGGCGAGTGACCTTAGAGCGTTGGCAAGCTAGGCAGGTACGTACCCACTCACGGCAGTCTTTTTTGACAGCTGGCCAGACGTAACGCTCCGCGACCAATCTGGCAGTGGCGTTGGCGCCAGGGTGGCTTAAGGAGTGGAGACTATCGAACACCGCCTTGCGTAGCTCCTGTGGTATAAATGGCCTCTCGGTAGTGCCGCTGACGTCGCAGTACAGGTAATCTTGCGAACCGGGAATTTTTACCTTATCCAGCCGCAGTGACGACCCTGCTTCCCGTAGTTGTTGCAGCTCCTGGTCAGCCTGTTGTGCAGAAGCAATTCTCTCAGCAGTCACAGGTTGCGAAATCTCCTCTATGCGAGAAAGTGCATCCGCCACGACATTATCCTTACCTGATATGTGCCTGATATCAGTCGTAAACTGGGCTATCAGGTCTAGGTGCCTAAACTGTCGTGGGGAGCAGTTCTCTTTACGAGAGTGGAAGGCATAAGTGAGTGGCTTGTGATCGGTGTAGATCGTAGAGTCACGAGCCTCCACCATATGCCGAAAATACTTCACACTCTCGTAAATCGCTAGAAGTTCGCGATCATAAGGTGAATATTTTACCTGCGCTGGACTCAGCTTCCGTGAGAAAAATGCTAACGGCTGCCACTCGTTCTGCCTCAACTGCTGGAGTACTGCACCCATAGCCGTGTCCGAAGCGTCTGTCACCAAAGCAAGCTTCGCCTGGCAGTCTGGGTGGGCCAGCATAGTGGCCTGGCAAAGACCATCCTTACAGGCCTGAAAGGCACCTGCCTCCTGTGTGGAAAAATGAACGGGATGGGAACCTTTCACCGATCCTACCAGCAGTGCGTTAAGGGGTGCCTGATGCTTAGCCGCGCCTGGAATAAACCTGCGGTAAAAATTGAGCATCCCCAAAAAACGTCGCAACTCTTTTACCGTCTTTGGCGTAGGGAAGCTCTGGATAGCCTCGACCTTGGAAGGCAGTGGTGTGGTTCCTTTGGCTGCTATACGGTACCCGAGGAAGGTAACCTCAGGTACGCCGAAGACACACTTTGCTGCGTTCACCACCATTCCAAAATCTTTGAGGCTGCGAAACAGCTGATGTAGGTGTTGCTCGTGCGTCTCCCGATCCTGCGAAAAGACTAAAAAGTCGTCGAGGTAGGCGTACACAAAGTCTAGTCCCCTGACCATCTCATCGACGAAGCGCTGAAACGTCTGACCGGCATTACGAAGCCCAAACGTCATATAAGGGAATTCGTAAAGGCCGAAGGGCGTCGTAATGGCGGTCTTCGCGATGTCGTCAGGGTTCAAGGGAATCTGGTTGTACGCCTTGACCAGATCAATGGTTGAAAAAATTGTACAACCAGAAAGATTGTGTGCAAAGTCCTGGATGTGACGGATTGGGTACATGTCCGGTGTGGTTCTCGCGTTCAGCATGCGATAATCGCCACACGGACGCCATCCATCATTTTTCTTTGGGGCCAGGTGTAGTGGAGAAGACCAAGGGGACTCAGATGGCCGGCAGATGCCGCTCTTCAACATAGCGTCAAACTCTGCCTTGGCTATCTTCAATTTGTCCGGCGCCAGGCGACGTGGTGTACTGGATACAGGTGGCCCAGGTGTAGTACGTATGTGGTGTACTGTACGATGTGTAGGTGTGTGGTGTATACCATGTGGGCGTGTTATTTCGGGATAGTGTTCGAGTATGGTGTGATATGTAGAATCACCAGACATTACCTTCACCGAAGTGACGTCCACCGATTTTCGCGCAAGCAACGCCGGGGTCGCAAGCGATGTCGTGCCGTCGATGAGGCGTTGATCCCTCACGTCAACGACGAGACCATAATGCGATAAAAAATCCACACCTATTATCGCCCTCGTCACATCTGCAACAATAAATCGCCAAGCATAGTCACGGCGCAAGCCTAGGTTTAAAATAAAATTTACGTAACCGTACGTGTCAATTTTAGTACCGTTCGCTGCGCTTAAAACTAAATCAGTTTTTACACATCGCGTTTTTAATTGTGAACGAGGGAACACACAAAGGTCACTACCGGTGTCTACTAAAAACTGTGTTTTTGAATGCTGGTCCGTTATAATAAGGCGACCTGTGCTCGGGCAGTCATCGGCCGCCATTACAGATTGCCCCGGCCGTTTCCCGCGAAATCACAGGCCTGCACGCACCGAGTAGCCTTGTCTCCGAACTTATGGTGGTACCAGCACGTCGGAAATTTCCTATAATTGGAGTTTGATCTTCGTGCTGATGATGAGCGTCCACGTCCATTTTGTCTACGAGGTGTCTTGGATCGCCCGTGCTCGCGCGACATTCTGTCCACCTTTAGCATTAATGTCTGCATCTGCTGGGATAATGCCGCTACCTCCTGGCTCAGGGAATGTGGTGCTGATGATGACGTTGATGCTGCTGCCATCGATGCTGCTGCTATTTGCGGTCGAGGTGGGACGACTTCGTGGATGCGGTCGGCCAGCTCGGCTACTTCGTCCAACGGTAGCCTCGACTGGGATGCGATGATGGTCTGCGTACTTGTGGGTAACCTGCTGGTCCATATGGAACGCATAAAGTCTTCAGGCACGCCCGCACCAGCCAAACTCTTCAAATGCCGAAGGAACTGCGTCAGCTTCCGGTCTCCCAACTCTTCGTTGGTAAGAAGCTGGTGGATCCTTTTCTCCCGCGAAACGGATAACCGCTTGATAAGTTCGGTTTTTAACTGCTGGTACTTATCTGCCGCCGCCGGTGAGGTAATAATGTCCTCCACGATTGATGCCGTAGCTGAATCCAACTGTGCCAAAGCGTAGTGAAATTTCGTGGCATCCGCTGTTATGTTGGCCAACACAAATTGACTCTCCAGCTGCATAAACCAAAGCGCTGGTTTATCGGGGTAAAATGGCGGTACCCGCACTCCGACTCTGCTTATTTCGGGCTCGTTATCTGGCATGATGTGTTTTTTCTCGGGGTCACCACTGTAGTTGTCGGGCTGTGACTCGGGCGTAGATATAAATTAAACGTCCGAATGTTCCAACAATCACTTTTAATTTGCACAAACACGGTACAAAGATAGAAGGAGAAAGTTTATAATTTTGCCATAGAATATCCGAAAGCACATACAAGAAAGTCACAAGCAGTACAAGCACAAAGCACAATAATTAAAGGCTAATATGAGCGCAAGCGTATAGCGGGAGCGAGTACAATATTTTGCATACGAGCGGCGTGCGCACAGCGGCGAAGCGACATGAGTACTGGCGCGGGCGCGCGATCGACCTCCGGCCGCCGTCGTCCGCGCAGATAACGGGACGCCGCATCTAATATGAAATTAGGTTTGCTTGTCCGCGTGTACATCGTATTACATGTAAATATTAAGTTTAGTTATTTAGTTAGTAATAATGTTACATATTTAAGTGCATGTTGTAAATACCTAATTATAGATTTGTTTATATAATAATACGTTTTTAGAATTAAGTTTAGTTTTAAGTTTTATATTAAGTTAACACATTTAATGAATAAAACTTATTTAATAATTATTAAAGCTAAGAGTAGGTACTAAGTACACTACATATGTAGCGGAAAGCGACTACGGCGGTCTGACGCATATGTGTCGTCATGGGCCCTGAATGTGTTAACTGACTTTCCGCCATCCTGTATTTATATGGAACCTTATTACAATGCACATAAAGTGCACGGATGGTCAGTTGGCTGTGTTGGCGATATACGCATTTTGTGATTAATGTAGGTTTTTGACCCATGAATGCTATTTATTTGACAAAATTCTAATCACAGTTTGATAATAAATATTATGAGGTCGGTTTAGACCGCCAAACTATAACTTAGAAATCATGAACATATAATGTCGCTAATATTTGGAGTAGCCCAAGGGTCGACAACGCGCTTGTATTTATTATTAACCATCGGACAGGTCGTATCCCTGTTTGCCACCGCCGTAGTATAACAAAGGTGTCCACAATATTTAGTCCGCGTGTCCACTACTGTGGTCAGCCACGAAACGGTCCTTAGTGGAACTCAGATATTCCCTCAATTAGGTACGGGAAAAATAACGCTACGTATTCTACGTCATTTCCTTATGCGCTCATTTCTATTTTATTAATCTGTTACAAACCTCAAAGGTAAAGTATTTAAGTAGCCTTCGTGAACAACGACAACGTTAATCACATTGCAATGAACGAAAATCAATCGGCAAAGCAAACAAGAAGGGCACTGTTGGCAGAACAACCAATAAAAACTTATTAAATCGGCAATGAAGTCCAACCGTGTGTTGTTTTACGGGTCAAAGGGGAAGAGGCAATTCGACTTGATTTCACGGCATCTCATAATATGGCAGCTAGAAGATGATGACACCGGTTTGTCATGATTAGGAGAGACGTTTGGCAGCATACCGTGGTTGTAGAATCCATGGAGTCATCATGTGTGAAAGTTACATTTTCGAATTCAAAGTCTAAAAATAAATCATTGTGTAAAATATGATGTCATGATTTATGTTGTTATATCGTCAATAAACACATTATAATAGAGTGCAATTCATTTAATTAATTATATCACATATCTATATTATACTACCATAACTAATATCTTAATGTTAGCTTTTTAATGATGAACATGAAATATTAAGTGATGACGATTATGTCACACTTATTCTAAAAGCCAGCTCCTCTTCAGACGTTCAGAAGTTACGAGAAATATTAGACAATTGAAGGATACATTTTTGATATAGTCACTTAATAGTACATTACGTACCTAGGGCGATGAATTCGTGAATGCCCCAGGTCGCAGGTGTTTGTGCATAAATATGCGATCTGGGGCTTTACGAATTACCACCCGTGGTGTGTACACAATTTTACGTCTTCTCCTGGGTGTGAAGTGAGATTTGCCGCTGCGCCCGTGGGCGGTAAATATCACTTACCGCCCAGAGTGACGTAAAGTACTTATATATACAAGGTGAAACCTAAGTCTTAAACAGATTTTTTTGTTTCCATCGCAGTATTTCAAGGCAAATTCATTGCATTAACTCTAGAACCAAACAATTAAACTTTATTGATAATAATTTCAAATAGTCAAAACACCAACCTTGTTCGACATGACTTGGTCTGTAGGTTAAAGTGACAGTTTAAAGTAGCAATAAGGGTGACCATGCGACTCAGTAAATTTAAAAAAAAAATTTTAACACAGCGCTTACATATTTTTGCCTGTTGTCACCTCCACATGTTTACAATAAAGTTAAACAGTAAAACACATATTTCTGTTCACGACTTACGATTCACACTGCATATCAAATGTGTAATATATATTTGTTTATTGAATCTTTATTGCACAAAATAATAACTTATGGTACAAAAGGCAGACTTAATTCTATAAAGCATACTCCTACCAGTCAACCTTAAGGCAAAGCAGATAAATTATGGGCAGTGCAACTTAATATAAACAATAAAAAAATCTTTCTTATTAAAAACCGGTATATAGTAAAGTTTTGCAGCGTAGGCGGATGGGCAGCCAGGCCAATTGGGAGCGGCAGGAAGAGACATGATCGTATTTTCGAAGACAGAAAATAAAAAAAAGTATAAGTTTTATTTTCTGTCGTCGAAAACACGCTATCGAGATTCCCAAACCTATTCTGATATTGCGAAAAGTTCGGCTTATTTCACAATTAATCGGTTCAGCGTTAAGAGGCTGACAAGACATAATAGGGAATATGCACTGATTTTTTTTATTTTTTTTTATGATAGCTTATATCGTTTTATTACTGTTAAATAATATCACCAAAAATGTAAAATGTAGTTATAGTTATACATTTCAAACTTTAGGCGTTTTTAAACGCCCGCCATTATGGCTCGCTTGGCGCGTGACGTCAAAGTCTATGACAACTTAACAACAAAAACCTACAAATTGTTGAATTCTTGTTCAGTTGATTTTGCTTAGTTTTTGCAATCACCATAGAATAAGACAAAAAACCGATTTATAAATATTGCATATAGTGCCAATCTGTAAAAATACAATACAGGATTCACCCGATAAACTGTTTTTCCTCGTCCCGAGAGGTGCGGACATAAGAAGAAAGTGGTGTGAAATGTGAAAATATGTCTCTTCATATAACATCGTGAATGTTCTCAATGTACAATATATATTGCTAAATGAATAGAGTAATAATTATATTGCTAAATGTTTTATTACATTATTACATTCTGCATAATCATGCCATTCAAATGCATCACAATATTATAACTAAAACATAAACAAGAACTGTTTATTTTTTAGGTTATGTTATGTTCTCTCGCCTTCTAGAGAGATTAATCCATAAAAGGCAAGGAAGATCAAATAAGCGTAATATTTTATACGTAATTACCTTGCAGCTTTTACTCCTTTCATTTCAGCAGACGCGAAATCCGGATTTGACGCCAAGTATGTGGTCATCGTGAATGCATCAATTTTTGATAAATTATCGGATTGCTCCTTCACATTAACCGCTGTCAGTCATTGTGTCACAAAGTTTTATCTCACAGAATAAGTGTAACGATTTGATATTGAACAATGATAATAAATATGTACAATTTCAGAACGTCACAGTCGTTACGAACACAACAAGCGCTTCGCTTTTGACAGTGGCATACACATAGACTTTGACGTCGCACTCGACTGACGCTCCGTTTCAACGTTTCAACCGGTTTGAATTTCCCACATTTTTTTTGCACTTTTCAATAATTATTTTCACATCGAAATAGAAATAAAATTAGGAAATATTGATAGAGACGTAATGAGGATTCAAAATAGTACCCAAAAAAAATATATTACCCTCATCTGTTTCAAGTGCGTACTGCCTATTTTGTTGAAATTGATGATTTTTAAGCAGTTTTTTAAGAAAAACTATTTGTTCCAGCACATCAAAAAAAAAATGTTAATATTCACCATATTTCAAAGACTGTAGGCGGGCTCGATACATAATTGGACGAAATCGGCTCGATAGAAAATAATTACAAAGATTGGTCTTAAAATCATCATTAAACGGTTCTATGTCGTTATTTTTTTGACGTATGGGTCTGCAATTAAAAACACGAAGTCAACATATTCATACCTACCTAAACCACTAGCCAGTCATATTTCACAAATAATCCACACTGTTTTTCAAAATTGGCCCTTTCGTGACATGCCCAACGTCACAAACTGACATTGAAACCTTTTGAATACTCGCAATGGGTTTTCTGCGCCAATCGCAAAATGACTGGGGTGCAAAACACTTACTAAGGTACATTACTGGATAACCTACTCGATGGTATTGAAAGCTACAACACACGCTTGGTGGATGAAAGGTGACAATTTAAGCGCTTGTCAAAATCCACAAGCTACTAGCGTGGTTATTTCTCATTTTATGGCATTTCGTTTTCACTAACGGGGTGTGATTTGATATATTCATATCCATATATGTTTCTTTCCATCATGTTCATTACATTGCGTGTTAGTTATCATTCAGTTTGTAGGTAGGAACATCATACCCTGCTAGGGCGCTGCAATTTGTTTATGACTAAGTATGAGAAGATATGAATAAATTTCTTTTCAGGAATATCAATACGGCTGATGTTAAAAATTAATGTAATCACATGGAATTACACAACCCGAAATTAATTGAAATACATTAAGAGATTAAATTATACAGGGAAAATGTACACAAACTGAAATAATTGGAATTTTAATAATATGTCTAATTATTAATGTAAGGACTTGAATTACATAAGCTACGTAAATAAATGAATAGGTACAACTACAATCTTGAAACTATCAAATAGTATTTTATGCAATCGTTATGTAATGTATGCTTTTTCAGTCGAGTACCACGTTTAGGCCACTCAGCAAGCCCACAAAGCTTGCTGAGTGGCCTAATTAAGGTACGAGACTTAAAACGCTAATTATATAACTATTGTATACAATACTTTTTCTACGAGTCAACTGAACTAATTAAACAAACTTGGTATACATTGAAAACGAAGTGCAACCAACGGCTTTTTCTTTTTTGTGCGTTGATGTCTATTACCTTTTGACTTTCTCATGACGGCGTCCTATTGGTCAAATACATTATAGTTCAGTAAAGGTGCCACGTGATTGGTCCATTTCATTTTAGTTGTCTCAACAGTTATGAAATGTTGAGTTGGGAGCTCTATAGTAAAAAGTATGTGATTTAAGTTTGGTGTACGAAGTCTTAATTCAAACATTAAGGTCGACGAGTATAAAAATTGTCATTTAAGTATTCGTGAACATTATAACATTATTTTAGACACCAATAGTAGTTAGTATACTTCGGTTAATTTTGGTATTTGGATGTATTTAGGTACATAATCGGACTCCGTTTGTCTATTGTTTGTTATAGGCCTACTCTCAGGCTACTTTCCAGCCACACATCCCGATCGCTGTATTGCATACGCCCTATGAAAGCAACAGCCAGCTTGAAAACAAAAGTACATTTAATCGGCGTTCAGTCCAAGAAACCCGGAGCACGGAGTACAAAACTGCTATAGATGGACCGCTTAACGTTTTTAGTATTTATTTATCTCTCTCGGGACCTGACTGAAAGCACACCCCGACACTTTCTTTTGTATAATTTTATTAGGATACTTACTTTAATCTCTTTCTGAACCTACGAGTGAAGAATATAATCTGTAGATCTGTCACTGTCTTATATCTCTTAGTTTAAGGTAGGGTCAATAAAATTATTCTTATTCCTTAGTCAGTAAAAGCCTACCGCGCAGGGGAGGACTGAGATAAGCGCTCCACCTATAAAGGTGCTCTTACACGGGCGATTTTTCGGGCAATTATTGCCCGGCGACACGTTGCCGAAATTATTGGAGCAATATGGGACAATTTATAGAAATTGCGGCAATATTTCTCGAATTGCTCCATTCATTTCCGTGTTGCTCTATATCGCCGACTACAATTTGCTCCACTGAATTTCTCGTGTATGAACGTATTGCCTATAGTCTCCCGAGTTGCGGCAATTATGGGGCCAGAATGGCGCCATACTGGAGCAATAATCGCTCCATTTTGAGCAATATTCGAATTGCTTGAAGCGGCCGTGACGTCAAAATTGCCCCGAATTTCCGGCAATTCGGCAATTTTTATCGCTCGTGTAAGAGCAGCTTTACTCTCGTCACATGCAATGCCGCTCAGTCTTGTCGCTTATCCTACTACTCAAGATATGAGCAGCGGAGTGACACCTCTGGGAGCGCGATTGGATTTCCTGCAACCCGAGGAACCTAATGGAACATTCACTATTGTGCATCGGCTTAGTACAACCTTACGTAGATAAATACATAATCTGTAATGACAAGACTTAACACGGCATTAGCGCGTTCACTGCTTGAGATTACATGATGCCATCGATCAAAGATATAACGCGGAGTCGATGGAAGCTTAGGAAAAATGCGGGTATTACAAAGCGGAAAAAATATCTACGAAAGTCTTTGGTTAGTTCATTGACAGGATTTTGAGGCTCAGGGGTGCAATTGCGTAACTCTGTGAACGGGTGTGTGGACTACTGAACTGTAATTTTCACAAATAAAAAACTGTCGTTTCGATCTACCTAACGTACTACGTACGAAATGTTACACAATCAACCAGCAGGACGACGCACCTATTGACTTAAAACTACGAGCGCTCATGTGGAAACGTTCGAATATGACATAATTTACTTTAAAAACAAAGTTTTAACCGACTTCAATTTAGTACCTACTCCGCCAAGCCACGAGAACATTTCCACATTTCTTTTCCAATTTACCACATGAACTGATTTCCGAGAGCAAATGCGTTGATTATTAGAGAAAAAAACCGAATCGCTGTATGTGGGCCGATAATATTTTAGGACTTCCGTCGATTCCACACGGATCACCTTTCGCACTTCATTAGTTGTTATTTCAACGGAATCTTATCAGAATCTGTGATATACTTTTATACTTTTAAGTACATAATTGAGGAATTCCATAAGTCATTTGTGGTCTTCATCATCAATTCCACTCCACACGAGTTATAATAGAAAATACGAAAATCACTACACGCGTGCCTAATATAATTGAGGAGTGCCCTCAATTCCTCATGGATCCAACTGATTTTTTGAAAAAAATGGGACCCACATGGAAGCAAATACTTACAAACAAAAAAAAATCGAATCGGGTCGACAATGACGGAGTTTTGAGGTAACAAACATTGAAAAAAAAAAATGATAAAAAAAAGAACCCGGGCACTCCCGGAGCGCCGGCAGAAATGAAAACTCAATAACATTGTAACAGTTTTTCGATCAGGTCACGTGACATCTTACGGTGTCACCCTAAAAATGAATTTGACGCAAATTTATAAACAATTATCAATTATTTAGGCGGACGGGCCGCGGGCGCGTTGGGTGCGACGGGCCGCCGGCTCGCCCGTCGGCGCGCCGACGGGCGGCGGCAAACACAATACCAATTTGTTTTTGCCATTGCCAAATATTTTTCAAAGCTTTATCTCTTTAGGAATACCGTCTAAATTCGAACTATTCGAATTTGCAAGAACAGCAGATGGCGGTGGCGACCAAATTATCAATTTATTTTTGCCGCTGGTAAATATTTTTCTAAGTTTTATCTCTTAGGAATAAGCCCAAATTCGAAATATTCGAATTTTCTCAATAGCAAAAACGTGAAGGACGCGTAGGTTAAAATTACAAATTTATTTGCAGAATATGCTATTGCAAAAAGTGTTTAACGGCTTTATACTCTTACGAATAGCGTTCAGTTTTGAATGAAGTCGAATAGGCTAGCAGCAAAAAGTGACCTCCTTCACATCTGACGTCACAAAACTCTGTCGCGTATTTAACAATTTTCCCCATCCCAAAAAGTGCTCAGCGCCGCTAAAGAAGTTTTCACTACAAAAATAAATACAATCGAATTGAGAACCTCCTTCTTTTTTTTGAAGTCGGTTAAAAATTTGCTTCTGCCCGCGACTCCGTCCGCGTCGAACTCAATCTCAATCAATCATTTATATCGTAGCTCGATTAGGGTAAAGTTAACAGGGAGACAGGCGGACATACAGCCAGACAGAGTTACGCATTAGTATGGATTCGTTAAACACACTCTTTAAACCATATCAAAAAACCAGATTCGGTACCTGACAGCTTCGTGCGTTAAACTCTAGAGCCTAATTTAGTAAGGCTACTAATACATCTGAATCATACCGTACCCATACTCAAGCCTAAGGAATAAATAAATAAATAAATATTAGGGGACAATGTTACACAAATTGAAGTAGCCCCTATAGTAAGCTCAATAAGGCTTGTGTTATGGGTACTAGACAACGATAATATTTAATAGATGTTATTACGTAAATACATAGAAAACATCCCATTCATGCTTATCAAGTTATCACACAAATACGAGTATGTGCCCGGGACCCCAGGATTTTCATCTTGTAGGCAGCATCACTACCCACTAACCGCTAAGTCTAACCGGTCGTTAAAAGGCCAGACAAAAAGTTCGTCAGGAATAACAAGCCAAAACTCAGTATTTCCGACAGATCTAAGTGATCGCAACTTACTCCTGTTTCTATAACGACAGGGATGATTTACGGGGCGACGATAAATCAACAATGAAATATCGCTCATTGCAAGTATTTGTTAATTAGATCTCGGATACTGCAGAAGCTATTTGAGTTATTTCATCCTCTGTTTCTTTTCGGTGGAAACTCGGTATTTGATTCCAATATTGACGACGTCAATTCATGTTTCAAAAGGAAGCGTATCACATTTTGGAAATGTGTTTTGTAAAATAGAGTGATTTAGTACATTGCATATTCTAGGTGGTAAAACAAATAATGTCTCATATCGCAGGTGTTTGAAAATAACAATATGAAAAAAAATAGTTAAGTAGGTACATTTATTATTTTTCAAATCGTCAATGATAACCAGAGCCCGTAATTTTCATGCCGATGGCATCATTTTGACGTCACGCTGCATATAGGATGATCCCAAGTAGTTTTATTGAAATTATTAATCAATCTATCTTCAAAAGTAATCTATTCACACGTGGAACAATTAATAGGTACGTACTTGAAGGAATTCTGATTAAAATGTAGGATAGTTCTATCCCGGGTCCACTGACGAAGTCGCGGGTGGAAGCTAGTTACTATTATAATTAAAGATAAATGGCAGCTTCGAGGCCCTGTGCCACTGACCACTGAAGGGATAAATTAACAACCAAATAACAAATTAAACCAATTACCAAAGAGAAATAGACGTGACCCTTTCTAAGATGGCGGCAACCTAGTACGAGTATCGTGAATACGCTTCAGTCACCACGGCTCTCACAGGACGACTCGCGAGTTCTGTCGCGGCGACATAGATTATCCGTCTCTTTCTAAGCTTTCTAATTAGAAAGAGGCGGAAAGTCTAGCTCGCCGTGACACATCTTGCGGGCCGTCCCGTGATAGCCGTGCAGCAATAATATCTGCCCCGACAACATTCAAATTCAAATTCATATTGTTTATTTCGTGAAACTAATGAATGATAGATATTTAAAATAAAACTAAATACAAACTTCGACAACATTTATTTACCACTGAACTGACACTGGTGGGAGATGCATGAGAGAAGGCATGCGGCTGTCAAGCGACGGTGGTAGGACCGACTCCCAGCTCGTATACCAATGAGTTTTTTCGGAACTTATTGAACGGAATAATTACCGTTAGCTTTTCGGTGAAGGAATCAGAAAAATTAAGAAATCGTTCTAATTCCAATAAGGTCTAGTTTTCACTTTCGTTTTGAAGGTCAGGTGGTAGTCGCTTGCGTAAAATCTAGTGCCTATGCCAAATCTTGAGATGCGGTATCAAAGCGGACCCCGGGCTCCTTTAGGATGATGACTCTATTTCTAAGTCCTTTAGAACATGTCAGATATTGTTGCCATCTGTGTCGCGGTCATGGCACATGTTAATACTACGAGTAGTACAAGCTTTCAATTTCGATATACATACCCCGAGATTTATTAAGCTTAAATGTCAACAGGTATAACGGATTATATTTCAGCGCCCGGTGTAGTTCGATATGTCATTAATAATTCTGAGTATGTCGAGCTGCTGACAGCTCTCAAGTCGACGCGTACAATATCAGAAGGGACATATCCCAGGGCTGTGCTGTGGCAACACGTAGGTAATATTAATAATATACATACATCTTGTGTATATTTCGCGGGAACATGGTTTATTTGTACGAACTATTCTAGGTAAAACGATGAGAACAGCCAAACTGGAGTTATTTTAATTGGATGATAATAATGTTAAATTGTGTGATAAAACTGTCTGCGTTGATTTGTCGTAGTCAGGTGACAACTGTCAAGTTGGTGAAATGCGAGCCTGGTGGCCTCTTTCCTTGTAGTGTCTCTTGTACAATCATCATGCACATTGATATCCCAAATGCTGCAGTTTGTGTTTTTGATGTCCTTTAGAACCTCAACGTCCTCATGCACAACATTCAAAATCATCATCATCATATCAGCCGAAAGATGTCCACTGCTGGACATAGGCCTCCCCCAAAGAGTGCCACAATGACTGGTCCTGCGCCACCCGCATCCACCGAACTCTCGCAACCTTTACCAGGTAATCAGAAGTCTACGCACGCTGCACAACATTGCTTGGCCAAATTTTGATAAAAATAGAAAGAAAGAAAAAAACATGAATTCTTAAAAAAAACACAATAATATAAAGCCATGAAATGGTACCGACTCAGCATGTTGCCTACCTAATTGGCCAGTGCTGTTCTTCCGTCGGGGCCAACTGGTGAAGTCACGGCGTGCAATACAATTTAAAATCCGGCAAAAAGTAACAAAAAAAACGAATGAGAACACAATGACAAAATAAAGTAAAATAAATATAAATTTCAATTTAAAAATGGATAAAGGATCAATTCCTCTTTGAGTTATTCGATGTCATTTCACGCGTTATATTTTCTATAAATAAACATTAAACATTAAGTCCGCCATTTGTACTTTTTATCTGTGCAATAAAGTTTAAATAACAAAATTAAATTTAAATAGAAGAAGCGCTAAAAGTGGTAAAAAATATGTTTATAAAGACATGAATTTTAAAATTGAATTATCACAATAAACATGCCCAATTTTTTTAAATATTTTCTTACTTACGACACACTCGTGACACTAGAATTTTATCAAAAAACCATAATAAATGACCAGTCGGCTCACCCTAAACCAAGTCACTCAGTTATCATATCCGCAAAAAGGGCCTAGAGTCGACCCTTGTGGCATTCGGCTAGGTGTTACACGGCAAAGCTTTCAGGCATCAGTCAAGCGAGCCCTTTGAGTAGCCATTACCACGTCACACCTCGATGCATGCCATCGAGGATAGTTAATGTGTAGACTCGTCTAAACAGTACGACATCATGAACACGTTTTAGAAGTTTCAATATCTACCAAGGTGCATTCTAAATCATAGTAAACTGAAGCACGATGTCAACTTTTTTTTTTTTTTTTTATAACTCCGTGACATCGCGGCCATGCCACTATAGTGATGTGACGTACCAAGATATCAAAAACAAAGTTGAATAAAACAACTGCTGAAGTGTAATTTCCTTATCCTATTTGAAACTTTTTTCCTGGACTAAAATAGCCTCTTATTTATACGACGTTCAACAACCATACTATACATGTTCATTATTTGATGCGCTCGACTTTTACCTCGTCTATAAAATAAGTTTCTGTCAGAAAAATCATTTTTGGTTCAAGTTTTTATTGCCAACAGTTTTTTCTGTATTATACCGACATCAACGACTCGTTGAGACGATTTTAGAATTGTTGGCAAGCCCAAACTCAATGGGGTTACGACTGTTAAGTCCTGAATTCCCATGACCACCATCTGTCTCCATCATCAGAGCAGCTTGATGGTGCCATAATATTGAATTGTCATCCAAACTATAATTTAACCCACAATTTGAAGGTAGGGGGTAGGGGGAAAGGTTGAAGATATCTGCTTCAAAATTGAGTTGCCACCAACCACAAAATTACACCCGAAGAAACATAGTTACATACATTGCGAGTTAAATAAAAGCCTGTAAAAATATGTGGATTGAGGCAGGTAGGTAAAAATGAAAGCAGGCATAGTATATGGAATATACTTTCTGTTACATTTATCTAATCTCAATAATGACTTATATAGTTCAGTAATACAGTGTTCGTGGTACAAAAGAAACGATCGACTGAAACTTGTTCTTAATAACTCTGACCATAGGCAACCTCCGAGTTTCCAACAAATGTTGTACTTGTTATCCTGACATCGTTTATCTGAAGAATTTTGCTTCCTAACTAACAATATTTCTTCGGCTTTGAGATAATAAGAAATATTTTATTAGACGACATTTTGTGCGCGCCGTTACTTAGATGTTTTTATTTTTCTTCATAACTTGAGCTTATAACAATTTCGTTTTTATTTTTAAAATGGTGGATTTATAGTAAATATTCTGAAGTGCCTTGGTTAAAACCCAACTGTTCTTAGTAGACGCTCTAGCACATCACGTGGCAAATGCTTGCAGTGCGAGAAGCAAATAGTGTGCCTTTATTTAAATTTTGGCATAATTGGCAAGGGCCCCGCGGGGCTATACGTCCCAGCAAATGCTTGACAAAAAAATTGCATTTAAACTACTTTATTGTATCGAATCTATGCACATGTTCATTTCTTTAATCACTATAACATATGTACACTATTACGAACTCTTGAAAGTCGCGTGCATTTTCGCTCGGCTGCAGTGGCTATTCAAGAATAAAGTTAAGTGCCTGATTACTCCACATAATGCTGAAGTTTAATCTTAGATTACCCTCATTCCAGTTTAGTGCTGAGCCCTAAACACGTAAATAACAACTATCGCTCTCAACTTCAGCCGTTAACTCGCAGAAGAAACAAATGACTATGAAACAGGCATTCGTCTTCCTCTTAACTTTCTGTTCGACCCACTGTTTCTTCGACATTCGAGACATAATGTCCGGCAAGATGAGCAGACTCCCGGAGGAATTCCCGGTGGCCATTAAGGACATTGCGGAGGGCCTGCCAGCAAAAACTATGACCATCGTGAGAGGGAACTCCACGAACATAAGGTAAATAATTGGTTCGTGATAACGATAACGTGCTTGGTTTTTGTCCGACTACGGCAGAGCCGAAAGTAACGGATATGATTTATGCAGTCTATATTAATTTTGTATAAAGCAGTAGGTAATGCT
The DNA here is from genome assembly GCA_947578815.1 of Epinotia ramella. Classification (NCBI taxonomy): domain Eukaryota; kingdom Metazoa; phylum Arthropoda; class Insecta; order Lepidoptera; family Tortricidae; genus Epinotia; species Epinotia ramella. The sequence goes on from OX388207.1 coordinate 3,450,809, forward strand.
GCTAACTAAAGTGTTTTAAAGAATTTATAAAATACATGGCCCGACGCTGCTAACCAACTTAGCTATCGGAACAATATGTCTCAACCACTAAATCTTTCAATCAGTTCCTTCTTACAACGCCATGCGAGACAGATTATTCCGATGGCTCAGTTGGTTAGTAGCGACGGGCCACGTATGCCTGTGGTCGCTGGTTCGAATCCGAATTGTTTAGTTGCGTTTTTGTTGTTGCTTATTAGGCTTAAAATATTATTGGTGATTTTGTGGTTTCGTTATAAATGTTACTTAATCATTTATAGTTAAGTTACATTTATTTATAATAGTTTGGTTTTTTGATAATCGTTTTTTGTTTCGTTTCATACTTTCGAGTGAATTTAGAATTTACCTTAGACCGTGCCTTGTATGTTGTTTTAATAATCGTATGCTCTGACAAAACAGATTGAAAGACGTTATACGTTGCAACGCCATTTCAAAGCATTAAATCTTTATAATATTGAATTTATATTCAGCATTTTATCTTCCATATTTAATCCCAAAAAGGACTTAATAGCGTTACGAAACTCTTTCGCAGTATTTTCATTTGCATTTCATAGAATCAATTTTATTAATTTCGCTGAATGTAAAATCAATTCATGTTATAATAAAGGAATGTGGCATCAGACCGATCGCGGTAGGTACCTACTACCTATCGCCGCTTGGTTGTGGAAGTGCAAAATGCCGCCCTGCTAACCCAAGTAAAGCAAAGAATACTCCAAGTTTAATTACGCTTGCTCCAAATAATCACGCATATGGCGTATACCATTATAAAATGTTGTTTATTCGTTCCACAGTTTACCTATATACTTCGTTGTAGTCATTTTTGGGAATTACCTCACCTTTTGGCACCTCTTCACAATATCAATAAAAAAACCATCTCATCAGTTGCTCTCATGTTGCGTTTCTCTTCCAAATTTCCTCTCGTCAGCACACGGCATCCAAAAATGAATAGCTCAAATTCCAAAACCTTCAAAATTCTAGCTGAAGGTGAGTGCCGTTGGAAAGATCTATGTCCAACTACAGATCTACCAAACAAACCCCATTCGCAGAGACAATGGGACGGGCTGCTGTGTAGGCTGGTACGGGATAAGCTTTATGAAACATCTACCAACTCCGCAGATCGCGCCCGTCTCCTTGCCACTGCTAGGTGGGAATCTGGCGGTTGGCTCCAGGAACTCCTTTCAGAGAACGTTGGGACAATTTTAGATAACAAATCTTTTAGGGTTGTCGTTTCACTGCGTCTTCGGAAGACGTGACATTGGTGTCACTGCGGTTGCACCGTCAACAAACTTGGGCATCATGGCCTCTCCTGCCACAGGAGCACAGGCCGCGTCCCGCGACACGCCGGCCTCAACGATCTCATCTCGGTTCTCGTTAGTGCCGGAGCGCTGGCTGTTTTAGAGCCTACTGGTCTTGCCCAAGACGACGGCTAGAGGCCCGACGGCGTGACGCTCGTGCCCTGGAGCTTGTGGCGGCCACTGGTACTGGCGTCAATGCTCTAGCGCCATCCCACCTTCCTGGAACCTCAATGAGGGTTGGTGCTGCTGACTGAGCTGAGTCACACAAAAGGCTTGACTTGCCAGTGGCGAGGCGACATGTTTGAGTCTTTAGTCTTAGGGCCTTTAAACTTATTTAAATGCTATCTAAGCGTCTTGTCGACGCTTCTGGTGACCAAGGAGGCTGGCTCATACCTAGCATAACGTACTAGTATTCCTATACAACGTGGCAATGCCACCAGGCTCCTGGGCACCGTACCGCCTGGCGCCGATCTGGGCCAATTTTTCTAGTTATAATCTTATCGTTGGTTTCTTTTATTTTTCTTTTCTATCTAGTTAATATATTTTTTCTATCTAGTAATATTTCTTGTTGTTTTTGCATATATATTCTTGTTTATTAATGTAATTATTTTTTCTCAGTTATCATTCACTTTTTTTATTTATTAAAAAACAAACCATTTACGCTGTGACTAGCATGGCAGTGGATACTCTTTAATGTACCTATAAAGAGCATATTTATGTTTGTTTGTAACTTCATTTATTGCTAAAAGTTCATAAATAGTAGTACATTCTTGAGTTAATAGAATATTCACTTGGGCGTGACTTTTTCTTGGTCGGCATGATTATTTTGGACTGCGTAACAATCGTAGCGGAATATTACCTTATATACCTATTATTCTTACTCTAGCCTATGAATGGCACTGACAGTAAATATTTATTTTGTTTGAAATGACATCCGCATACATTTATTATCTTAAGAGGCTCGATATCAGGTGTGATTAAAAAAAAAAAAAAATTGTGTTACTTTTTTTATGTATATATTATGTGCCCACTCGGCTTCGCCCGCGTATTACAATAAACGAAATAATAGCATATTAACAATCCAGAGAGTCCATTCTAGACGGAAGTAAAAGAATTTTGGAAATCGGATAGGCGGTTCCGGAGATTATCCATTATACACAAACCTATAAACTTACAAAGCTACCATCTCACAGACTTTTCCACTCTATAATATCAGTATAGAGTATTTGATTAATTATGAATATCAAACTACACAGAGTAATAGCTTAAGTACTTATGTTTTAAAGATTCGTTTCTAAATTTTCATCATAATCTAATTTTCTACCGTCCTCGATGTCTCATGGTTTTCCGTAACTTTTTAGGTCGTCTCATGATCTGATTGTGTTCCTCGTCGTTTTAGCAAAGTAACGTTTATTTTTTAACTTGAAAAGATGTACTCTATATCATTATGAACTTTTTCATGCTTATTTCTTTATATTTTCAACACAATGGCGTCTTCTTTTCTAGTTCAACGGACTTTACCAGCTCAGCCTACAAAGTTTTATTCGGTTTCAGTATTGTTTTATTTTTATTTTAGCATTATAATATTGTTAACTTCTATCTGTCCACGTGTTTAACATCACACAAATACGAGTTTGAGTCTGATTATTCTGAATGTTGTCTCGAAGAGATTTAGCGTTATAACATTTATTATTATACTGTGTACCTGGGTATTTTCAATAATTCGTGTACCCAATTAGCGTGAGTTGTTAAATAAAAATTAACTCAGTGTTCATCGTCGCATTCAGTTTGTAAAAAAAAACACTTTTTCTGTTTAATTTATAAATTATATGCATTCTTACACTTTAATAACATGTGATAAAAGTTCATTTTCACATCATTTGTAGGCTTAATGTTTGCTCTCCAGGTATATAGGAACAATACTTCTTTTTACAACCCCATTGTGAGAATGTGTCGTCAGTATAATGACCTGGTATCGAAACACAATGTAATTGATATATTCAACTCACGACTTACGACAGTTACGACATTTAAGAGACAGTTAGTCGGAAATCTCGGTCATCGTGCCTCTAACGTCCTAACCTCCTAACCTCTTAACTTAAATTAAATTCAGATTGGTGAAATTAGTGTTCTGTTCTATTTTATTTTATTTTACTTTAATTCTTATTTAGTTTTACTTGGTTTTATTTTGTTTATTTTCTGCTCATATGTAAATGTAAACATAAAATAACAATACATACTTATGATCTAGTTCGCATGCTTAAGCATATTGTTATGTATAATTTTCGTGTAGTTTTAGGATAGTTCTCGTTCGTTGTTACTTATAATCATGCTGTGCATACATGTTTTGGATGGCATTCCTAACCAGAACCCCTGATGTATCTTGTATTATCTATGTAATGAATGTTATCTGTTTTGTGTGCCTAATAAATAAATAAATAAAATAAATAAATAATGTTCGTCACAAAACTGACACTGAGTAAATTTTGTTTAAAAACTCACGCTAACTGGGTACACGAATTACTGAAAATGCCCACCTAATTCAATTATTTGTATTTTTTGACGTAGGTATGTATTTTATCCATTATAGATAAATGAACATGAATAATCTAAAGAGGTGTGAAAGAAACAGTATACATTTATTCTATTTAAGTTGGTACCGTTCGTCGGATTGTGGGCGTAGGTACATACCTTCCTTTACCTCTGCTCTGTCTAATGTTACTGAAAGGTATTTCTATGTCAAGGGTATCTTTTATTATAACACAATGGCTTTGAGCTGCGGAAAGGGTTCAAATAATAATAATTCAGTTAAGGTGCCCCCGGGCATCAACTTTAATCCGACGAACCTTGACATTAATTGGCAGAGAATATGGCTGAGTCATTTAATTGACGTAAAGAATAAGGTAAACATTATATTCTCAGATGATTTCTCTGCTTCGTCCTATTCTTTTTTTGATTTCGGTGGCATCTGGCAAATTCTCTCTTCAGTCGTTCACTCTTGACAGAGTGATCGTGGTTTCATGATGATGTATGGACAAATAGCCCTCGCGATGCTCCTCAACTTTTTACGGTCTTCAGCATCACGGGAACACTGGACTATGGTGGATTGTGTCGCAGCTTTTAGCGATTCCGTCCAGCGGGTAGTCTCCTACGGAGCTGGCAAACTAGCGTAGGCCAAAACAGTAAGATGTTACTGCAGCCCAGGTGATGTGCAAATAAATCATCCTCCTAAAACGGGTGTAGACTCGAAAATTATTATTACTCCAAAAGAAAGAAGGCAAAAAAATATGCCTAGTGACGAAAATCCCATTCCGATATATCAAAGAATTACGAAGCTAAAACCGTTTAATACTGCTTCTTAGCGAGAGAAAATGCAAACAGTGTGTGACGTCACATTACGGGATGCTGCCGGGGGGCCGCGTCGACGGCGGCGCCAAACACGATGGGCGCGGCACATTGCCGTTTCTTAGTGACGTCACAATCTTCCAGCGTCATCGTTTCATATTTTTAACAATAAAAGCACTGGTTCCTCAGATTATAATTATATTTCACATTAATAAATTACAAGCCATCGACCCTAGACATTCTTGTAGACGCGCGACCGCCATGATGCCTCCAGTGTTGCCAACACGCCCATATTCATTAGGCGCGTTCAGAAATGCCGCTAACAATATGAAGTTGCGTTTTGCGAAAAAGGGACGGAACATACCCCTTCTTAAAACTTTGGACACTCATAACTTCGTGATTATTTAACCTTTTGTTACATTTTTAATAATTTTTCGAGAAAATATGACATTATTGAATATTTTATTTAGTGTCTACACCCCTATTCCCGGTTGTGCCGTGCCGTTAAGGTGCGCAGGGTCCGCTTTGACACCTTGACTTGGCAAAGGCACTAGTTTTACGGAAGCGGCCATCTTACCTTCCAACCAAAAGAGAAAACTAGACCTCATCGTAATGAGTACGGTTTCCTCACGATGTTCTCCTTAACCGAAAAGATAATGATAAATATTCCGTACATAACTTCCGAAAAACTCATTGGTACGAGCCAGGATTCGAACCCACGACCGCCGTGTCACAGCCGCATGCCTACCACTAGGCTACCGTAGCTTAATGACGTGCTAATATATTACTATAATTGTCCTATAAAAATGTTGTTGATGTTCGCCTATTACAGATCGCCATACGATTAAATAATAACTATAATTGTCACAATGCAATACAATAATAATAACAATTTAACCGGATTACCTGTATAGGTGAGATGGCTGTCAAATGGCGAGTGCAATCTAATGGTTAGTTAGTTGTCTAGACGGTGCGTCAGCGTATTTTGAGCCGATGTGGTCGGGCCTACCCATTATACTCGTAGAATAGCGGTGCCGTTTGGCCACCAATTTACCGAGTTCATATTTTTGCGCCAAATGCGCGTGTCAAACATTGAAGCTCGCCGGTGATTAGCTGTCGATGCGGTGCTAGAGCAATATAGAACTATCAGTTTTATTACTTCACATCTACCTATGTACTTCTACCTTCCAGCATTTGTTCTTAACAAAAATATTTAGTACGAGTAAGCAATCGGAATTTAAAACATCTTCCACGACTCCACTCACCTTGAACACTTTGTTTTCTTTTTTTTGCAACCTACTAATAAAAATAATTACGTTACCTTTGATGTTTCAGTGCCGAGGATACTTATCAGCTGTTCTGCTTACTGAGCGCACACTCCGTCCAAGTTATTAATTTAGATATCGCGACAAAGGAGAACAAAGAAAAGGTGACAATTTAATGTTTATTTTTACAAATAACTGAGTGTAAACAGGTTGTGTAAAGTTACGTTAAGTTTTGCTCTTTTATGTTAATTTATTTATTTATTTAATCTTTATTGCACAAAAGAATATCTTATGGTACAAAAGGCGGACTTAATGCTAAATGCTTAATTGGTTGTTTAGATTGGGTTGTCGGAAAACTCAACGCAAGTGACGTCGGGTGAAGGGACAAGTGTAAATCCACATCTGCCCCGCTATATATTCTGTAACTTGTTAAGCTCACTTCACCCACAAATATATCTTAATGCCGCGATTCGTAGTAACTAATTGTAAACGTAATCAGAGGTTTAGTTTCGATGGGCGGGACGGGTCAGGTGATGCGAATAAATGCGTTCCGAGTAACAGCTTGCATTAGGTGGGATCGATATGCGGTATTTTGAAATTGACCGAGAGCTTACTAATGTTGCTCAGCTTCCTTACGTGTTCGTATTACATTTGTCAGTATTATACGCGGTCTATTTTTTTTTGGTCAATCTAAATTGAATAACCACAATAGGATTTTTTTTATTTAAAATTAGTTTAATTTACATAATATACTATTATTTATCCTATTATCCTAATATTAAATTCAAAAAAATGTTTTTTTCATAGGTTTTACGAGTCCGATTTAAACCTGGTAACGTTTTTTTTTATTGTTACTTTTGCAGTTTAGATGTAAAAACAAATAAAGATCATGACAGGATTAAAAAAACTGTACCTATGCTTGTACTGTCTTATTTGCTGCGCCCAACAGGGTACATAATGTGATACCTTATATTATTTGAATGCCACCTGTATAACCATTATGTGCAATAAATGATTGAGTATTGAGTATTGAGTACTGTGTATGCTGCAACCTTGCACTATTTTTGGAAATTTGACGGTATTTTACCGATTCTTTGTCCGCGAGTGTATACAGTGTGAGTCTGTTCCGCTTCCGCCTATACTGTGCTGATCAGGAAGCACCCATTAAAATGTAGACTCGCTGTAGACTTCGTACTGACTTGACTGAGAGTTGACACTGATATTCAATTCAATTCAATTATTTATTCTGCAAATACGCCACAAGGGTACTTTTACATGTCAAACGGTAATTTACAATGTAATAATAATAATCTTACACAATAATCATTTGAAACTTGCGGATTAAGGACCGATTTAAACGGTTACCAAAGTAAATGTCACTAAGTTAATGAAAACAAAACAAAATTGCAAAATATGACCATTACATTCGATATAAGGTCTGTATCAGCAAATCAGCATTAACAAGAAGTTAATGATATTAATTCAGTATTCCAGAGATGTGTAAGGTCTCTGAGCGTCCAAATACAATTAATAATCATTCTAGTGTTTGTAGAGATGTATACGGTCTCTAAGCGTCAAAACAAAACGAAAAAAGGAACATTAATGTAATATTGTCAGAGATGTACAGGGTCAATAACAATAAAACGTGTCAAGATCAGAATGATGTCTCTCGTCAAAACGATAATAATAATAACAACACTAGTATTTAAGTGCTATGCCCTTGCAAGCATGAACAGTCCGGACTCCACAAACAGCATCTCAGCAGATACCTGACAGAATATTGAAACCGCACAGAATCCGCACTGGCAAAATGCTGAAGTGGCCTAACTATGAAATGTTATCTGACATAAGCAACATGGATCGCAAAATTAGCTAAGTCCGCACCACCGCTTTCACTGTTGAACGCGAAAGCGGAGGTGCGGCATATTGCTATCACACTTATCTTTACTAAGACTGATTGTGACAGCAATATGACGCATGCCCTTGCTGAACGGAGAGCGCACGTGTGGACTTGGCTTTATAGCTTAATCAGCTTTAAATTTATTTTCAACATCGTGTTTTGTTACAGTACTATGGTTTCGTGAAAGAAGCTCTGGACGTTTCTGATGAGAGGACCAGTCTAATACTCTGTGAGCCTTATGAATGCGAAACGATTTTATCGGAGGTTTGTATATTTTCGGAATCCCTTATTTTACCGACAAACGTTTCACCGAACGCATTGTTTCGCCGTTTTTATCATTTCATTGAAAAAGAAATACTCAGAAACGGTAAACTTTTAGGAACAGCTAATTATGTCCAACCCATAACGTTAGGTTAGTTGAGGCACAGCATAATTAATAAACCTAAAGGTACATAAGGTCCTAAGTGAAGACGTTAGCTGTCATTTTCAATGTGTGAATAGATAATCATAGAGTATGATAGGGTTGTCGTAACTGAACATCCAAAATTCAGCCGTCATCATATCAGCCGAAAGACGTCCACTGCTGGACATAGGCCTCCCCCAAAGAGTGCCACAATGATCGGTACTGCGCCACCCGCATCCAGCAGACTCCCGCGACCTTTACCAGGTCATCAGTTGTGGGGGGCCTACCCACGCTGCGCCTTGCGGTACGTGGTGTTAACATCGAAATATTCATCCGTTTTGGAAATAATAATGTAATATATTAATAAAAATATACGAAAGCCCGAAAGTCAGGATTAAGTCACAAAATACATGAAATCGGATTAAGTTTTTACAAAACAGTTCATATTTTGCAATGCGATTACTTCTTTCTTGTAAAATTGAAATTCGTTGAATGATGTGCGAATTTATGTTGTTACTACGTACAACGGGACTTGGGTATATATGAAACGTTTGTGTGCGATATGTTTTTCGATAAAATTAAAATTCTGCGAAACATACTATTGATGAAACGTTTAACAGTAAGACAGGGGCTAACCGTATATTTTAGTTCGTATTTATTAAGTACAGCTTCCGTCCGCGACTCCGTCGGCGTGGAACTCGTTTATATCGTAGCTGCATACAAAATTTCACCCCCCATTTCCTATGCCGCATAGCATTTTTTACGGACCCGGGTATGTCCTAAAACTACGACCAAGACCACCGGGGGATGGGCAGCAGCATCCCTGGAGTTCGGTGGAAACACTGCGATCGCCAACCCGCATGCCAAGCGTGGCGATTATGGCATATACCCCCATGCAGAACACAACAAAGCCACGGCCCCGAGCTTCCGGCGACCCCCGGTACCCTGGTTATGGTAGCGGCCAGGGTACTAGCGGGATCAGAGGTGCTAAGAACCTCCGGCGAAGATCCGGCTACCACCACTGACGACCCCTGCGGCGCTACCACGAACTTCGAAAGTCGAAGTTCGTGATACATGCATCCCTGTCACTCGAGTAAGGGAGTGCGATAGAGATGGAAATACTCGAACTTCGACTTTCGAAGTTCGTGGTAGCGCCGCTGGCCCTGGCAACCTACAACACGCGCACACTGCGGACCGACGAAAAGATAGCGGAACTGGAGGAAGGATTGAGCAAGTTGCGGTGGGACGTCATAGGGTTATCTGAAGTACGGAGAGAGGGGGAGGACACGATAACCCTTAAATCCGGCAACTTGCTCTATTTCCAGGAGAGCGACCAACAGTCCCAGGGAGGTGTCGGGTTCATCGTCCACAAGTCCCTAGTGAACAATGTGGTAAAGATCCAGAGTGTGTCGACTAGGGTGGCGTACCTTATACTCAGAGTATACTCGTTGAAGGTCATACAGGTTTACGCGCCGACCTCGACACATTCCGACGACGAGGTGGAGACTATGGTATGAAGATATATCTAAAGCCATGCATAGCTCCAAAACCTACTTCACCGTTGCCATGGGGGACTTCAACGCTAAACTGGGCAAGAGAGATGGTGCGGAGCTCATAGTGAGGCAATTCGGAGTTGGAAGTTGGAAACACCGGGGCCAACTACTGGCTGGTCTCTTGGAGAAGGAAGGACTCTACATGATGAATTCCTTCTGCAAGAAACGCGAGCACAGAAAGAGGACCTGGATGAGTCCCGATGGTGTGACTAAAAACGAGACTGACTTCATCATGTCGACGAGGAAGCATGTTCACCGTCTGGTAAGAGGCACATTGAATATAAGCGTCAAGCAAGAGCGCTCTCGATTGATGAAGCCTACGCTCCGTCCAGCATAAATCCAAATTCAAAACCCCGAGAGCTTCCAGCTGGAACTCCAAAACCGTTTTGATTGCCTAGGCGGCGATGTGGACGAATTGAACGACGGGTTTGTGGAAGCTGTCCGTGTTACTGGGTCTAAGTTCTTCAAGGCCCAAGGGACCAACAGATCTAAAAGGCTCTCTAGCTCCACTCAGAAGCTCATGAAGGAAAGGAGTGAAATGATTCTACAGTCTTCAGCCGATGCGACCTTATACCGACAGCTCAATAGAGAGATCTCCAAGTCCCTTACCCACGATCTGCGCCAATTCAATACAAATCGCATTAAAGAGGCCATCCAACGCAATAAGGGCTCTAAAGTATTCTCGAGAGATCTGTCTGTGGGGCATAGCCAGCTCGCGAAGTTAAAAACTGAAGATGGTAGAATAGTCTCGTCTTAACCTGAGATAAGTTGTTCAATTCCGTCTTACTGGAAGGGAGAACTACAAAGGCATGGCACAAAGGGGTGGTGGTGCTGTTTTTCAAAAAGGGTGACAACACTGCTGAAGAAATACAGACCCTTCTCACTTCTGAGCCATGTCTATAAGCTGTGTTCGAGGGTCATTACAAATCGTCTCGTATGCAGGCTAGATGACTTCCAGCCTCCCGAATAAGCCAGATTCCGCAGAGGCTTTAGTACCGTAGACCACATCCACACGCTTCGTCAGGTTATACAGAAGACCGAGGAGTATAACCTGCCCTTCTCTCTGCTTAGCGTTCGTGGACTACGAGAAAGCCTTCGATTCGATTGAAACCTGGGCTGTACTACAGTCTCTCCAGCGGTGCCAAGTTGACTATCGCTATATCGAAGTGCTGAAGTGTTTGAACCAGACAGACAGGACCAGAACTCGAAACCTATTCCGCTGCAGCGGGGAGTCAGGCAAGGAGATGTTATTTCTCCAAAACTGTTCACCGCTGCACTGGAGGACGTTACTCTGGACTGGAGAAGGCTAGGCATCAACATCAACGGCGAGTACATCACTCACCTTAGGTTTGCTGGCGATATAGTGGATTTGGCTGAGACCATGGGAGGACTTAAGTACGATGCTCGATGACCTCAGTAAAGCTTCCGAGCGAGTTGGGCTAAGAATGAACATGGATAAGACGAAGATCATGTTAAATGCCCATGTACCAACTCCCATTACAATCGGACACTTAACGCTCGAAGTTGTAGACGACTATGTATACCTAGGACAGACTATCCAGTTAGGTAGGTCCAACTTCGAGGAAGAGGTCAATCGTCGAATCCGACTCGGCTAGGCAGCATTCGGGAAGCTACGGCACATCTTTTCGTAGTAGTTTGTTCGTAATATTCCGCAGTATCTCAAGACGAGAGTCTTTGACCAGGGTGTATTGCCAGTGATCACATATGGCACTGAAACGTAGTCGCTTACTATGGGCCTCATAAGAAGGCTACCGTACGGAATTTATATACAAACCGAGGTACTAGCATACAACGTTGCGAACCGTAGCTCCGCACGCTCTGCAGCGGGATGCGGTGGCAGTATGATGACCGCCTTGTAGATTCCCACCGAACGGGCCGGGCCGGGTCGCGAGGCGCCACATCGCAACGGATGCGCGAGCACCCGGCGACAGCCGACCGCGTTCTAATTTTTATAGGGTGCACTAGGCGAAAGCCAGACGGAGCCGGTCAGATGCTTCTATAGCCGAGCGTAGCCATCCACGTCCGCGAGGAGCTGACCGGCCGCAAAACCATTCAAATATGAAATGTAAAGTCTGTATTAAAGCTTCAAATTCCTTTGGCAACTTGTAAAATGCTCAGGCGCGCTCCGGCCCGGCCCGGTCGGTGAGAATCGTTCAAAGGAGAACGGTCAGCAAGTACTTTAGTACTCAATACTCATACTTCATATGTTTGTGTTTGCAATAAGGCCAGCTTTCCTATACATACTTCAAATACGCCTTTAGAATCAAAAGCCCCGCAGAAATGTATTTTAGTTAATCCGGTGATCATAAAAATTACGTCTGCATTTTCATTCGATTCAAAGTTTTGTAATGAATACACCTGTCTACTTGTATCTATAATGGGATTCATTATTAACTTAGTGATTGTTTGAAAAGTTCTAAAATATATTGAATTTCTCAAGTTAGATTAATATTGATTTCATCTCTTCGAGTTTTGTATTATGATTTCGTTTTAGGTATGATTAGTAGGTTTATTTATTGTGCCGAAACCGTGTAGACTCGGGCAAGAATAGGTCTACGATCTCCCCCGCCTGTCGTAAAAGGCGTCTTAAGGGGGTCAACGGGGTTGCCAGTGATTTCTGTGGCGGGGCCACAGCACTTGGCCATGTACCTCAGAGGAGGCGATGAAGCCCGCAGGCTCGCTTCCCTCCTATAACATAAAAAAGGGCATAGCGCGATGAGGGCTCTAGTGCGTTCAACCTGAGATCCTTGACTCCTCCGAATTACTTAGCGAAGATGGCGGTTGACGTGGAGTTTTTAGTGGGTAGGAAATACCACATGTCCCAGACTTCCCCCGAGAGCTGGGTACCAGGTTCGCAGTTTTTCACCACGAAAAAAAAGAAAAAAGTTTATTGTACGGGGTGCTTGATTTCTATACTAATATTATAAGGGGGAAAAACTGTGAGACTGTGGGTATGTAAGTTTGTATTTTTTTTCCGGAACTATTTATCCAGTTACAAAAAATATTCCGACAGTACAGAACAGCGGCGCTACCACGAACTACGAAAGTCGAAGTTCGTAATACATGCATCCCTGTCACTCGATTAAGGGAGTGCGATAGAGATGGAAATACCCGAACTCGACTTTCGAAGTTCGTGGTAGCGCCGCAGACGTTCAGTGCCGCTTCTCAAAGCTACAAGTTTACAATTTACATGTATACACAGGCAACACCGGTCAGATGGCAATTCGTTATTGGTCAAAGGCGTCAGTGTTGCCAGTGATGTGTACCTAGGGATTGCAATTGGAATGCAAATAGCCGGATTGGTATTACGCTACTGCGTATATCAAAAAATATATTTTGTTAAGTTTGATGGCATAAAAAGAGGGCTGGTGTAAATAATATTGGGTTGCTTTAAAAATACTAATAAACCAATCATTCAAAATGTAAAAAAAAACATCTTTATTCAAAATTAACAACAATTACTAGGTTCAACTATTGATTACTCTTTCAGTAGTAAGTATTACAAATATTGCAATAATCAGTCTTAGTAATATAAATGTTTATGTAACCTAATAAAATATGTAGTTGAAAATAAAGTCGGATTTGCTTATTTTACTATTTTTGTAAGTTTAGTGACACAACTCTCTCTCCTCTCTCTCTCTCTCCCCCTCGGGACAGGCAATGCCTAGTGTGGGGGTCAGTATTATTGTAATAGATTAAGTATGTTTTGAGAAATAAACTATTTGTATAAACTATTTGTATTTGTATTTGTACAACTCGTTTGTCTATTTGAGAGCAAATCATCCTTTGAGATTGGAGATCCTCTATTCAAACTCAACTATAGATTCAACTATAGTTCAACTCGTCTTTGTACGCGGCTATACATGTGCTAATTACTGCTTGCGCTTACGAAAACTTCCGTGTGCCGTACAAATCAAAACTGCATAGATACAAGGTAAAAGCGCTCGCATCGCATCACCGCACACCAGCCGCGCGCAAATATGACTTGAACTGCCAAAATGTTATTAGATTAGATTAGATTATTTATTTCATGATACAAAATTACATTACAGATTTGCATACATGTCAAAAAAATATGAATTTTTATCACGATCGTCAAAAACAGATAAAAATTAAGATATAATATTAGTACAATGTCAACAAATATAAGAACACAATAACAAGGAAATAGAAAAAAACGGACAAAAAGCAAAAGAACACATAATTATATCAACCTGTAGATATCGTCATTATTTACAATATATAGTGCATCAGAAAATACGTGACACAATATACACTCGCGGTCAAAGAAACCGGGTCAGTACGAAAATTTGTAATATCTCCTAAAATAATAAAGCTAGGGACATGAATTAAACTGCATATTGTAGATAATTTTATACTGAATTAAATAACATCAAATGGTGGAATCGTTATTCTTTTGTTTAATAAAATTACATAGGAAACAAAGAATCAACCAATTTTACGTACAAAAATAAGCAGTAGGTACTTCACATACAACACAAAAAATAAAAATTAATACTTCGTATTGCCTCCTCGGGCTCTTCTTACAGCTTCTAGACGATTCGGCATGCTGTTTATTAAGTTCTTTATGCGTTCTTGCGGGATATTGTCCCATTCTTCCACTAACGCCTGTTTCAGGTCTCTAAGTGTAGCTGGGGCGGGGTTTCGAGCTCTTACACGCCTCCCAAGCTCGTCCCATACATGCTCAATCGGATTTAAGTCCGGACTCCTCGAGGGCCAGTTCATACAGTTGATACCAACCTCCAAAAAATAATCTCTGACAATTTGAGCTGTGTGTGGCCTGGCGTTGTCATGCATAAACATAGAATTTCCACCCATATTAATTAAGTATGGGCCGACATGTTCATTAAGAATCTCTTCTACATATCTTGCACTCGTTAATGATCCATTTTCTATTAAAACTAACTCCGAGCGACTCTCTGAAGAGATTCCAGCCCAAACCATGACTGACCCACCGCCGAACGCCACTTTTTCCTCAAAACATGCTGGAATAAAACGTTCACCAGGCCGTCTGTAAACTCTTTGCCGCCCGTCATTTGCATAAAGCATAAATCTGGATTCATCGGAAAACAAAATTCTTGCCCAATCTTCGTCACCCCAGTATCTGTGATCGCGGGCATAAAGTCGTCTTGCTGTTCGATGTATTCTTTCAAGTTTTGGGCCATTGGCCGGCCTATGTGGGGTCAAATTTGCTTCTTTGAGCCGCCGCCTGACAGTCCGCTCGCTGATGCCGTCCCTTCGGGTCTCTAAAAGCTGATTTTTCACTTCAACTGCTGTGAGGTGCCGATTTCGGAGCATGGTTGTAACAATAAATCGATCTTCTCTAGCTGTAGTAAATCTTGTTTTGCCGGTTCCTGGTCTTCTAAGGTTCTGCCCAGTTTGTAGGTAACGTTGGAGGACTCGCTGCACTGTAGAAAGTGACACACCTGTTCTTCTCGCTGTATACCTCTGACTTCTTCCTTCTTCTAACATAGTGATGATACGAGTACATTCATCTCGTGTTAGCGGCATGATAGACATTTAAGAATGACCACAAAATAAAACAATGACAGCCTTTTATCATAGTTCTTTGACAGATTGAAAATAATTGCTTAAAAACAAGCAAAAGTAAAACGAACGCAATTTCAAATAAGTACCCAATTGGTCTTTTTTTTTCAATTAAACCTTTTTCCAGTTACTACGTAGAACATTGAAGGTTGGATTTAGAAGGATATTAAATTCTCTATAAAACAGAGTTAGTTTCATGCAGATACGACCAACGATTTACAAAATATTGAGGTTTTTGTCACTGACCCGGTTTCTTTGACCGCGAGTGTATTATTTAAATGTCAAATCATATTCATACAAAAAATAGGTAATAATAATCATTTAACATGCCAAGTCAAGACTCATATACTCATTAACTGAGTATAATGGATTTTCCAATAAAAGGTATTTAAGGCGGCGTCTAAATGCTTCGTCAGATGGTTCCTGTCTAAGATCAGCGGGCAGTCGCTCGTAGTAGGTAGGCCCAATGACACGCGGGTTCTTACCTGCAAGTGCCATGCGACGGGGAACTGTTCTCAAACGCCCAGTGCGGCGGAGTGTTTTGCCAATCGCATTTACGGTATCGAAAGAAGAAAGATTGTTTCTTACGAACATTATAATTTCGAATACATAGAGTGAGTAGTGCGTCATAATACCGTGTATTGGGAAGAAGCCTCTACACGAAGTACTCGATTTTGCCCCAACCATCGCACGTACGGCACGTTTCTGCATAAGTAGCACTCTGTTGGCATATTAAAAAGATTCAAGGAAAATAACACGATTATCACGAAACTAAAGCTAATATCACCTAAAATAATTAGTTTTATAATTAACTAAAATAGATTCTTTCCTGAGATCATCTGGAATGTCTGGATTTATATATTACTAAAATAATATAATCACAGTAAACATGACGATTCAACCAAATTAACTACTAATTCGATATTCAATGAAACTATCATGAAATTAGGGTTGTGAATAGTAGGATTTGTAAAGCAAGATTAATTGAAGTGCTGCGTTTTAGCAATCTGTTTGAGTCTACCGGATCCTGGCTATCAAAATATACCGTCGGACCGGATTGCAATCCCTACGTGTAACATCGCGAAACGGGACCCAGAATGGAGATATTTTGTTTCCAGGCTCTTTGTAATCCTAGCGGAGCCGAGCGGGCAGCTAGTAGAATATTTTTATACTTATTACTTTATTTTTTAGGGTTTCGTAGTCAACAAGGAACCCTTATAGTTTCGCCGTGTCCGTCCGTCTGTCCGTCTTCGGCTTAGCTCAGTAACCATTACTACTAGAAAACTGTAATTCGGCATGGGTATATAAATCAATCACGCCGATAGAACAGTACAATAAAATCTTGATCAAAATATTTTTTTTAGGGTACCTCCCCTACACTTAAAGGGAGATGCCATTTTTTTTTCTCGTTAAACTCATAGTGTGGGGTATCGTTGCATAGCTCGTCTCGTAAAAACTATGGTTTCTAACTGGGTTTCCTAAATCCATTTTTCAAATCAATGGTTTGTTTGCGAGATATTGAGCTTCAAAGCCCTAATTTTTGTTCGAGTCATGTGTCCCCCCCCCCCTGCCGGCTAAATGGCTACTACTGGGAATATGAAAAAAATCGTGGTAGTAGTACATATAATTAATTTAAAAGGAAAACTATCACAGACAAGTAGGCATAAGTAGTTACCGAATAATAGTCGACCAAATTAATGTGTACTTGGAAAGACCAATTTTCGTACAAATTCGGCCGACGCAACCGCACCGCACGTCGATGTAACTAAGACAGACAGGCAACTACGGAACCCTACACTGCGCGTGGCCCGACACGAACTTGGCTGGTTTTTATTTTGATGAAATCAGTATCTTTACAAATAAATATATTCTAAGCTACTATCGGAAAGCTTGGTAGGTTATAATAGCTAGCGAGATCGCACGGATCTATCCGCATTATATAATTATGTACTTAATATAATATTTAATATTGTCAATCATCATCATATTAGCCGAAAGTCGGCCACTGCTGGACATAGGAGGGGGGGGGGGATAGTATGATATAATAGGATATATAAATAATACGAATAACAGCGAAATGGAGAGTGAAAATTTATGGAGCTAAAATAAACGATTTCCACGCGGACGGAGTCGCGGGCAGAAGCTAGTTCTAATGTAATTTTTCAGTTAACAGAACACAACCTGATCCATCGTACGATCCTGTACTTGTTCTACTGGTCATACGGGCCGGTCAGCGAGCGGTTCCTGAGTACTCTAAGTGAAGCCATGCGAGTCGCGGTCATCACAAATCCTCGGCCTAGCGTGTGAGTTACTTCATTATGTTCTTCATTCACCATTCTGAAAATCATTTATCCATACTAATTGATAACTTTCAACAATCATTTATCCATACATTTATCCATACTAATTTGACGACCGGTTAGCCTAGTGGGTAGTGACGCTGCCTACGAAGCTGAAGGTCGTGGGTTCGAATCCCGGTAAGGGCATATATTTGTGTGATGAGCATGAATATGTGTTTCTGAGTCATGGAAGTTTTCTATGTATTTAAGTATTTATATCCATTATATATATCGTCGTCTAGTACCCATAACACAAGCCTTACTGAGCTTACTATGGGACTAGGTCGATTTGTGTAAGATTGTCCCCTAATATTTATTTGTTTATATAAATAAATAAATCATTCCTGGTGCAAAGGTTGTCGATCGCAATTCAACGCGGCAATGCGGCGACTCTGATGGGCACATTTGCGCCAGGAATGACACGGGGCGGGTTATTTGACTAAGTGTATTTTCATTGACATGTAAACTTTCCGTTTAAATTAGAATTTTAATATATTAAATAAACGATTGTAATAAATAAATAATAAATAAATAAATATTCGTCGTATTTATAACTATTGGATGAGAGTGGACTGTTTAAATAGATGTGTGATATGATGGAAACAACGTTAGCACTTCAAGACTAGTATTTATTAAAATATCAATACACAGAACCAGCTAATAACATTGACGTGGCAAAAGCAGCTCGACAACTACACGTCAAGGACAACACAAAAACAGAATACAAACAAAAAGATTCTGCCGGCTCTACACATTGGGCCAACGGTGGCGCGTGAGCAGGATGCAGCTATGCAAACGCATGAGAACGAAATAAAGCCATCTTCCTCTAACGCATAGCTGCATTCTGCTCCGCGCCAACGTTGGCCCAGTGTGTACAGCAGGCTTTACATGTCTATATAAAAAGTTGGCACCACAGCCAGTCGCCAACACTAATATTATAAATGCGAAAGTGTGTCCTCCTGTCTGTCTATTACCTCTCCACGCTCAAACCGCTGAACCGATTTGGATGAAATTTGGTATAGAGATAGGTTTGTTAGTTTGGTTCCCGGGAAAGACATCGATTGTGTATATCCCTGAAATGATCCCCTAAGGGGTTGAAATGGGGGGTGGGGGAGTTTGTATGGAGCTACGATATAAACGCGCTAGCTAGTAGGTTATGTGCCGGCAGGGCATACAATAAGATTAATTAATACATAAATATTAGGGGACAATCTTACACAAATCGACCTAGTCCCAAACTAAGCAAATTTTGTACTATGGGTACTAGACGACTATAAACATACTTATATAGATAAATAAATACTTAAATACATAGAAAATATCCATGACTCAGTATTAAATATTCGTGCTCATCACACAAATAAATGCCCTTACCGGGATTCGAACCCAGGACCTCTTGCTTCGTAGGCAGGGTCACTACCAACTAGGCTAAAGCGGTCGTCAACAAGATTAGCGATAGATTAAGTAGGTACCTACGTGCGACATGAGTAAGTGATTGTATGAGTAACTACTAGTGTAGAAGGCGTCTGCGTTTATAAAAATGTAATCATTGTCATCTGATCAGCATATTAATTATTTTGCCAGGTAGTGGACTCTGGCAATAATTAAGGTGGAAGGTACTTCTTGCACCACCATGTAAAAAACCATGTGACATTAACCCTTACCAGGCGTGGTCTGGCAAAGGTTAATTTCAGATGGTTTTTTTTTCAGAGACCTTTAACTATCAAGTATTTTTATAAAACATAACTAACCTAAGTGGGATACGATACTGAATATTTTGCTAGCTTGGAATCGTCAATTGTTACTAAAAATCTTCGGACAAATGAAACTTTGGCGAATGACGCATTCGGAGAAACAATCTTTCGAGGTTGCGACAAGTTCCCACATTGGTCATCATCACGATCTCAGATTGTTTGTCAAACATGCTTACCATCTCCTTTTTCCATGGCCTTTATAGTCCAGTCAATGAACTGACAACTCGTATGGAAAAAAGTCAAATTTGGAAATAATTTATAATAGCTTATTTTTAATGTGTAACGGATACATTATTATTATTATTATTCTCTTTATTAAATTTTCTTTTTAAGCTAGGTTTTTACAATAATTATATAAAAAGTAAAATATAAAACTATACATACAAGACATAAAATCATTATAAAAACCTAACCTAGGGTACCGCCGGCAGCGAGGCGGGGCCTAAGCTGCTGGTGGTCAGGGCGACAGAGACAGGAACGTCCTGACTATCCGCGCAGTATCCAGGAGTACCGCCTTCTGTATCTGACCCTTGATCCAGCCATCTAGCGAGAGTCTCTTGAGGTGATAGTCGAGACTCTTCGCTATTAAACCGTTCGCCGAAACGACTATCGGGACGATGATCGTCGAATCAACATCCCACATGGCGGTTACCTCGTGAGCCAGGTCTAAGTACTTGCTGGCTTTGTCCTTCTCGGCCTTCAAGAGGTTCTCGTCATGGGGGATGGTGATGTCGACGAGCACTGCCTGGCGTTTCGATCGATCAGTCAGCACGATATCAGGCCTATTGGCAAGAATAGTCCTGTCTGTGATGACAGATCGATCCCAATAGAGCGTGGCTCGACCATTTTCGAGACCTGGCGCAGGTGTGTACTTGTAGAAAGGCACTTCGGAGACCACAAGACCGTATAGAAGAGCAAGTTGCTGGTGAATAATTCTGGCTACAAGGTTATGTCTGTGCAAGTACTCGCCGTTAGCAAGATGACCACAACCGGAGATAATATGCCTGAGTGACTCCCCGGGACGGCGGCATGCCCGACAAATGTCGACCGTACCGTCCTTCAGGATATACCTCCGGTAATTGTTCGTCATGATAACTTCGTCCGCAATTGCACAGACAAAACCTTCGGTTTCCCCGAAGAGATCCCCGAAACGTAGCCAGTTCACCGACGCGAGCAGATCTACATCGGGCCCTTGAGGGCCTTGTAGAACTGCCCGTGTAGCTCCTTGCTCCTCCACACCGCCTTGCGGTCCTCGGCGCTCATTACTTTAAGTCTGCGCCAGTTCTCGTTTGCCAAGGAGAGCGGGGTGAAGTTTCCGTCTACTGCTACTACGTCGCGATGCATCCCACACTCGTTGTTGAGGAAATAATCCCTGAGACTGCACACCTCGCGGTTGTGGAGGTCTTTGGCATTTAAAAAGCCGCGACCTCCACACTTCCGCGAGATGTACAGTCTCATAACAGACGAGTTATTATTATTATTATTATCATTTATTAAGAGACAACAAATTGGTCCAAAATTATAAACTTATCCTAACCTAACCTAGGTGTCATCACATTGACAAATTGGCGCATGATGGCGGTGTTGGTGTTATACCTAACCGCCACTGTGTTCAGAATGGGGTTGGAGCTGACCCATACCCTGCTTAGCAACGCTGCGAGTCTTTTTCGCACAATGGCATAAAAGTGCGTGACTGCGCAAACATTCCTGAGGCACTGCAGAATCGGGGCAGCCCCAACAGCATCCTGAAGCCATTGTTATACTGGATTGTTATTATCAATTAAATAGTTACACAGCGACAAAATCCGACAAAATTTCAGACATCAAAAAAACGATAAACTAACTAGCTTCTGAAAAGTCAGAAAAAATATTAATAAATATTTTTGTCTTTATTTTGGTTCATTTACATTTACTCTATAATATTCAAGATAAATCGTACAAAAAAAGACAATGCATGCTTCATTTAAATCTACATAATTACTTCCGGGTGGAAAGTTTGTCGGATTCTTGAATTCTTAGAATAACATTTTAAAATGAAATCAACAAAAAAAACGCTATTATAAATTAATACTTTTCAAAACCGTATTTTGCCTGGAGTATTATTGTTATTATGGATCGAACGAGCGAGCGAAGCGAACGAAGGTCTCTGTCTCTGCTTGGGCATAAAATCATTTCGTCTGTCCGGCTGTCTTCCTCTACAGGTCGCAGTTCGCCGGCTCCTATATTAAATAGTATTATTTTGCCAATTCAGTTTTTTTAATTATTCTTTTACAACGGGCTCGCGAGTTCAACGTCTTTTGTTGCAGCAGTAGTTGTTATTATAATTCGATGAGATCCTTTCTTCCAACGCGTTGTAGCAGCACTCATAATAGTATCCTTTCAATCGGATAAATCAACTGGACCCGAATTCTCCTTACCTATAACGAAAGCCAACACCACCCCTATTGGACAGTAATAATTCATTTATCCCCCGTGGGAACATAATAGATGCCGTCCAATTAGCACTAATTAGTAAATAATAAATGAATGGAGTCACGTATTATGTAATAGATTATTTTCCCGCACATTGATGTGATGAAATATTAATGAAATATTAATTTGGAACTATAATAATCCTGTTGGTTTTTGGCATTAATAAGTTGATAAATAGAAATTGTAGGTGTATTATTTATACACACAGTGGACACCCACGCTAAGGTAGCCGGTAGCCTAGTGGTTCAGGCATACGGCTGTCAAGCGGCGGTCGTGGGTTCGAATCCCGGCTCGTACCAATGAGTATTTCGGAACTTACGTACGTATGTTAGCTTTTCGGTGAAGGAAAACATCGTGAGAAAACCGGTCTTATCCCAATAAGGTCTAGTTTTCCCTCTGGGTTGGAAGGTCAAATGGCAGTCGCTTTCGTAAAACTAGTGCCTATGCCAAATCATGGGATTAGGTGTCAAAGCGTACCCCGGGCTCCTTTAGGGCACAACCGGGAATAACGCTAGGAGGATGATGACAGTGGACACCCATAGCCGCGGGCGTAGCATGGATGACATGTTATCACTTATCGCTGTCGATAAGACATCTGTCACATTCTGACAAGTATGCGAGTGCAAGAGTGACAGAGATGTCTAGAATCCACAACGATAAGTGATTAAATTGCTACCGACCAACTTTAATTATACTTTTGTATATTCCGTATGATATTTGGAAAATAAAATGTCCCACAAAGTTTTCACGAATCGGTTTAATTTTAGTTTTTTTTTTTATGTATACGTACTTATAACGTAACTCGGTAAAAAGCCTTTTCGATTGTGGCATTTCCACTATCGTTATTTACGATACAAGTGCCGAAAATAGGAAATTCGCAACGAGTGGTGATAAATTAAAACACGACCGAAGGGAGTGTTTTAAATCGACACGAGTTGCGAATTACCTATTCGCACGTGTATCGTAGAACTTTTTACTGTACATATGGCTCTTTAAAGTTTCGACATATGCACGAAAAGTACACTTTTCCGCACTAGTGCGGGAAAGTAGCACCATATGTACTGTAAAATAATTTAATCAACACTTATCAAAGGTACCAAAGGTATTATTATTCATACCAAAACCAAAGTTTTATCATCCTGAGTAAGTTCAGTCATGTTAGTCAACCCGAATTGTGGATACTATACATATTTTAACAGTAAACTCTGTTAATGTTCTTTCTACTCTTTGATTTCACAAAGAAACTATGATGGTGGTCAATGGTCCCACCATTTGGTGACATTTAAATTAAAGGAAAAATCTAATGCTCCGAAACGGATTCGAACCGGCGACCACAGGGCATACACGCCTCCCTAAGGCATTCTAAGAAGGAACTGATTGAAAGATTTAGTGGCCGAGACAGATTGTTCCAATAGCTCAGTTGCTTAGTAGCGACGGGCCACGAATGCCTGTTGTCGCCGGTTCAAATCCGGCTCGGAGCAATAAACTTTTAAATTTTTCCTTTAGTTTAAATTTCGTCACTGCTTAATACAAAATTAATTTGGTGAGATGTTTCTTTTACATATATTTTTTATATTTTATAAATGTTTATCTATTTCTACTCCGATTTTCATATACTAATATTATTTATTAATTTATATTAGTAATATAATCTTTAGTAGGAACAAGTTAACCCCCTTTCCCCATTTGAGTGTAGTTGTAGTACAATTGACATGTAAAATTTTATATTTTATTAATAAACAATTGAATTGAATTGAATTGTAGTAACGATTACACTTACGAGTACCTAATAGCAAATAAATCGTATCACTTCATATAGAAATCCTATACAAGCTATACCCTTTTTCGTAGGTTTTAAGTATATTAGTACCTATATTTATTTACGTATATCTTGTAGTGTAATTATATTTTAATTATTTAGTGCATTAACCCTGGGACACGATTCGATATTCACAAGCAGACACGTCCTCGGATATCAATAGACATGATGGATTACTATTCGAAGGAAACTATAAGTAGGGATATCGCTATGATATCGCCAATTTTGCGATATACTTTGTTCACGTCATAATTTTGAAAATAAGCCGGCCGTCCTCGTCAAACACATCCTGCCAGATGGTAAGCAGCCACCGCAGCCTATGGACATTTGCGAGTCTATAGGACCGATAAGCCCATTGCCGTTCCTATTTATTTGAGGATTCAATTAGTATTTATTAAACCGCAAAAGTACTCCGCTCGTTTTATTACGATACTCTCACTCTGAAGCCTAGTCTAGACATATAATTTATTGACAGATTCCGAAGTAATATTTAAAGGAACTTCATCCCTATTAGAAGCAAATTTTGCGAGGCGCTGATTTTCAAATTGACGTACAAATAATATTTAATTACTACTAAACGGGACCTAACAGCGTATAATTAACTAATTTATTTACGTCTTTGAGGTATCCCGACGTTACGGATGTGTTGCAACATCCATGGTCGCGGGAGAACTGCTGGGGAGGTCAAGCATATAAATCCTTTCTTCTTCTTATTCTAAGAAACTGACTTGAAGAAGGCGTGGTTATCAATGAATTAAAAGCTATTATTATAAACGCAAGTATACATATAAATTAATATAATTTTATCGTTTAATTTAACTTTGTAATTTTCTTATTATTGTTTTGTTAATAGTTTTATTTTTATTAAATACAGATTCCTTTAAATGAACATACATTTAATTTATATTATAATGAAATCACTGAATGTGAAAAAAGTAATCTTAATCTAAAGGAAAAGAGCTATTTTAGAGGTCTAGAGGACTTATAACAATTAAGAAAAAAATGTTGTCTAACTTGTTGGGAATAGGTCAAGGGATACCTTTAAAACGAAACTAATTATTTAATTAAATACTTTTTCTACTCCTGTACCGTTAACTGTCATTTATATAGGCTTTAGCTCAAATACTTTTACACCGATAATAAGTCGTCGAAGAACTCTATGCACTATGGCGCACGCACTGTTTAGCGTACTTTTATGGTTCATACATTTTTAATAAAAGCACTGTTTTACCCCGATGTCAAATCATCTAACTTTTTTTTAATCGGTCGCTATATTGCAGTGTTACCAACTTCATAAGCAAATTTTTCGAAATAAAAGTTTTTATTTAAGATTTAACATTTGTTATTATAAATTATTCACTATAATAAGAATAAAGCATCATCTATTGTCTGTTCATTTACTTGTTTTATAAATTCTTGGTACCTATTATTTATAATAATAAAAGTTCGGATTCGGTTCGGATCCGGATTCAGTTTGGTTCACATGGCAAGTGCAAGAAAATTAAAAACAAAACAGACCATAAACAAGAGGTGTCAAGGTGTCACATTTCTTATTTCCCACCAAAGTTCCAGTTCTAAATTAAAAAACGAAATATGATAACTATTAGTTATTAATAACTTATTAAGATATTATTCGTGTTCGTAAAGTGAAGAAAAATGTGTACGTTTCTTTTAAAATGGAAGAAGAAGAAAATAACTGCACTCCTGAAGAAATTGCGTGAGTAGCTAGTAAGTAGTAATAGAACTAACGGAAAACTTACTTACTTAATACACTCTAGGGGTAGGGCAGACAAGACCACGTGGAATCGGGGTTGACAGCTTCGGTTCTGTGGCAAGTCTTATGATAATGCAATGCTTATTTTAGCGTAGCGTTTTTTAGCTAGATTCGGACTTTCGCAGCCTAATATTGAATACATAATATCCCAGCTCCCTTGAAAACCATCAATCTTTGAGGGCGAATATCTCGGCCATTTTTGATTTTAGAGAAAAATTGTTCCTATAAAACATGCTTATATTAGCGTAATCTTTACGATAAAACAATAATAAATAGGTGTTATAATGACACCAACTCCATCAAAAATGTTTTAAGTCCTGCGCCCCCTTTGCTTTAGTCCAACCAAACTTTCTGCCTGAAAAGTCAAAACAATGCTATTTATTTAAAATTTGTCGTAGAAAAAGTATTATATGCAACAGTGTATAACTTGGTCTTAAAACGCTCTGGCGTCTTTAATTGCGATGCTCGCCAAGGCTCACATCGCAACTTACGCCACTCGCGTTTTAAGACCCTACTTATACAACAGTTACATAAAATACTATTTGTTTCGTGTTATTTTTAACGAGAAATCCTGTTGGGGGCTGAGACAAAGGTGATTTATTTTTCCATTATATTCTTTCTCTCTGTATCATATCCTCTAGGTCAAGGGATCTTCGCCTTTCACAAAAAAAAAGGTTTTTCAACATCCGTCCCATTTTCGTGATTATCGTCGTTTCCATAATGTTGTTAATATTAATTGATTATCTTGGGATCGTGATAAATCCCATTTTGCATAACACAGACGGTAGAAAAATTAGAAATGCGAGTTATCAAACCCCTCCGAGCGTCTAAATCTTTCTAATTAAAAAAATGCAATAATGAGTTAGTCTTAAAGTGATAAGTAACACGACTTAGTAACTAAATCATAGGTCAAGCAGGCGATGGTTCCAAAATTTGAATGCCTAATAATGACATATTAAAATCAATATAAAATACCAAGATTGTGTATAAGCCAGTTAGGTAAATGTACACCTAATGTTTCCTTATTTTTATTTAAATTATGTTATTATTCTATTATTATTAGTTTAGACAATTATAAAGCTAATTATGAATGTCAATTGCAGTTCCCTTGCTGCACGGCTAGCACGCGACGGCGCGCGAGCTCTCTCGATTTTTCTCGCACTATCCGTCTCTCACTTATTAGACCACTTCGAACAAGAGGTATAGTGCGATAAAAATCGAGAGTATGTCGCGGCCGTCGTGTGCTAGACGTGCAGAACTCATAGCTGATCTTGATTTCGGACCTATGAAAGTAATAAATTACTGAATACCTACTGAATAACTCTATGGCTTTCAAATATGTAAATAAGGGACAATTAACCTCCTTTTCTGTAATACGGGTATTTTTTTAACAACCCTGTACCTAATTATGTGATTATGTTTAATGTATATTACTTATATCACCGTAAGATTGTGAACACGGTTAGTTTATAAACTCACTCGCGATGTTATGAACTGTCGAAAAACTGTGTACTGCCAAAACCTTTGACAATTTAACGCATTGTTTTTCGTTAGTTTATTATCTATGAATGGCAAATCGTCAAATTGTCAACTAACTGAGATCAAATTGGCAAGCTACGTAACTTTCCTTACATTACAGTAACAATTAACAAGATGAACGCCTTTATTTATTTGATCTTTGATCAAAATCCAATTATTTCTTCTCCGGAAGCTTTCTCAATTCATCAATTATGAAACAAAATAAAATATTTACTGTTCAATAATTCAAAGGATTTTTGATTTTCCCCATTTTTCCGGGCAGGAAGTCGGAACAACACCCGATTGCCGGCCGCTTCTTAAAATTACATTTCGCCTCGAGCTCAATAAGTCAAAGGTGAACCAGTAGAAGCTTTAGCACTCTTAGAAAATGTTGTATAACAATATTCAATACTTACTCTTGTTTTTTTTAGCAATTGTAAGAGACAATCTAAATTGTGAAAATAATGAAGTCAACTGTTTTGTAACAAGTATGGTTTATTGTTTATTTCGTTTCAATTTGAATGCTTCTATTGTGTTTCAGTTTATGACATTTGAAAATCCACCATCAGTTTCGAAGAACTCCTCTCTTCTACCAGTACCTACACCGAGAAGTACAGTCGGGTACGAAAATATTTGCACGGGCAAAAGATCAAAAATATTTAGATACCTATTTTTAAACCTTTAGGAACGTATATATATTTATGAACTCGACTGTACCTATTAACGCAACAAAAAATTGTCAGGCGCATAATCGTGAACCCGACGCTTTCTATCCATATTAATATGCTAAAGTGTGTCTGTCTGTCTGCCTGTCTGTTACCTCTTCACGCTTAAACCGCTGATCCGATTTGAATGACATTTAGTATACCTAGAGATAACTTGAGGCCCGGGGGATACTTTTTATCCTGGAAATCATTCCCTGAGGGGGTGAAATGTGGGCTAAAAGTTTGTATGGAGCTACGATATAAACGAGTTCCACGCGGACTGAGTCGCGGCCAGAAGCAAGTAGATAATATATTTGAAATTTGAGTGTTCCATCTTGATATATTTTCGTCTGCCGCGAATTTCTAGTAAAGAATACGAAGCTGTGGAAGGCCACGTGCTTAGTTATTTGATTGGCCGACCGGTTAGGACTTGGCCGAAACATGTTTTATGAGTGCCAAAGAAAACACAACTTATTGGTTTGGAAGTCTTTTCAGTATTGATGATGTCGCGGGCTTATTGGATTCTGTGTTTGCTTTCGGCTTTGCGGCCTGTTTTGAGCGACCAATATGCACTGGAAACTTCGCCCCAATTTCGAAATGTTTTAATTTATTTTTATTTCGCATAATCTGCAAATCTGAAAGACTTCTTTTAACTGACAGGTTTCAGTCAACCCTTACGGTAACGGAAACCGATCGAATGCGTAACGCATTGGACGTTGTACGTTAGGTAGAACTAATTTTATAGGAACATTTTCGTGAAAAAATAATTATCTGCGTATTGTAAGGGTGGGTCCCTTGAGTTGTTTATTTTACGCTTGTTTGAAAAGCTACGCAATTACTCCTCTGGAACACGTGCCGTTTTATCCCTTAGTCATGGTTACGGCGAAAAAGAAACTTGTTTTTGATTACCTAAATAAAAAACAGAACAAAAGGTCAGGTTAATATAGCGAAAAATGTGTAGAAAACAACCCATACCATACATGAGTGCCGTGATTGGCGCTGGGTGGGTTAAAAAACAGTGTTATTCGATTGCAGTAAAGTTTTTGCACGTGGATGCTGTTTTGCTTTGAGTCAGCTGGAATTCCGGTCTTCCCTAATTTCTCCAGGAGGATTATGGCTGAATGATTATCGCATAATTATCAATAATGGCATTAGCCATTATGAATTAATGGCAATGCAATTACTCTTCAGTGATAAAACATAGCTACCATGTCGACTTGCCGTTACCAATGCAGTATTTCATGATGAGGCGGGACAAAGTTGCTAACGCGAACACAATATCTCTTGTAATTTTGAAGGGGAACACTATATCCTAGATGATTGTTCTCAGATTCCGTATATACTACAACCAGGCCACACCCCACCAACTACATCATCTGTCACTGGTGAACTGGTGGGCGGGGAGGCTGTACAAGTCACCAGTTCTACCACCGGCTAACAAGGTCTACCATGACTTCAAAGGGAGAGTATTCAGAGTGCCAGTCTTGCATGTGAGTTTAAGCGCTTCCTTATATGTTAAGAACTTTTGTTATACTATTCAATAAATTATCTGATAATGGATCGGGTTATGGAAAACCTAACCGATTGTTAGTGCAAAAGCAATCTCCTTTATCTCAGTTGCATCTTAAGAGCCAGGGGTCGTCCACTTGCTACCTGAGCCAAGTATTTGTGTAGACACTCGCTTTTGCGGTAGCGGCTGCCATCTGACATTCCAACCCAAAGAGGCATGATGATGATGTGTACCGGCGCCTGGCCGAAAAAAAGCGAGCTGTCGATCAAGTGACACATCCATTAAACCCATTTCCCTGAAGTCAGAGGTTGAGCTTATTGCCCCGGCGGCTTTCGCGCGTCAGTTTCTTCAGAAGAAGAATGCTTCTTCTAATCTTGCGGAAATAAGGACCTCTTTGAGATCGACTTCCTATACTTCGTTCTCCTTCGGCACATCTCTACCGAATATAAAATGATACCGCAATGCTGCGTCCATGAACATCCCGTCAGTTTCCCGCACTATGGGTAGGACGAGGAAACTATTTAGGCCTTATTGGGAATAAGCAACGTCAATTGAGTAGGCAGCTTGACAGTTAGAAGTTCCCTATGTTAGTTAATTATGTTTTAGGCTCCGCCGTGGCATTTTGTCAAGTACAACAACGACTCGACCGTCAACGTCACGGGAGGCCGGGATGAAAAACTGCTGTCATTGATGGCCAAGAAACTTAATTTCAGGTAAATTACTTGGACCGTCCCACCATGCCCTATTTTTATTGATCAGACTCCTCCAAAGGCTCCTACCACTTGCCTTAGGCAAGATCTCGTGCAGATGTAGCTGCAAGAATGCAGTGCCTTGGAAGCTCCATCAAGCGGGTGGTCTGCTTTGAAACATACTCTTCCCCTGCCTCAACTAACACAGAAGTCTAGCATATCGAATAGTTCATTATCTTCTAGTCGGAATCAAACTCAGATCTCAGTAAATAAATAAGTAGGTAAGAAAATAAATTTGAATTATTTTTTTAAATCTAGTATTGAACTTTTGACGTTCTAAAATTAATCAGTATGAGTATCAGTAATATTTAACCTTAAAAACAAGAAGACAAAAATGGATGTGGGCAGGCTATGTTTTTCTCTTTCTGCCCCTACCATGTGGTAACGGGCAGAAAGAGAAATGGAGCCAAATTGTAACCCAGTGGTAGTTAAGAGAAGGGAAAAGGTAGAGTGGAAGGCCACAAAAGGATAGGACGACGACATCAGACAGGTAGCAGTAAAGACATGGGGCAGAGTTGCTATACAGAGGCCACAGTCAAGAAGGTTGAAGGAAGCCTTTGCCGCTTGGTAAGCGGACACGCATAAATCAAAGAAGAGCCAAATCATAACAGAAGTCTATAATATGTTTGTGTTTTTGTCCGAATAATACGCCATTATTATTATTACGTATTATAACCGCACCCAATGGAAACAGGCCATTTACAATGTGCTCGTGATTCTCAGTTAGTGAGGTGTCAAGGCAGAATAAATTCTTATCAACGACACCGCAAGAACAGCCCTTTTTCGGGACGGAAAATAGACTTATCTATGCTATTTTCTTTTCAGATACAAATACTATGATCCACCAGAGAGAAGCCAAGGGTCAGGAATATCTGGAAACGGGACTTTAAAAGGCACTCTTGGGCTTATATGGACGAGAGTAAGATGGTCTATTCAAATACAGTGCAGTTTATTTTTATTTCCAACTAGCGACCCGCCCGGGCTTCGCACGGGTACTATTTTATACATATAAACCTTCCACTTAAATCACTTTCTATTTTAAAAAATCCGCATCAAAATCCATTGCGAAGTTTTAAAGATCTAAGCATACATAGGGACAGACAGCGGGAAGCGACTTTGTTTTATACTATGTCGTGATTTACCTACTTATATGCTGTACTTTTCCGAAATCTTATATAGATAAATAAATACTTAAATACATAGAAAACAACCATGAATCAGGAAAAAATCATCGTGCTCATTGCACAAATAATTGCCCTTACGGGATTCTTCGTAGGCAGGTTCACTACCAACTAGGCTATAGAGGTCCTCAAGATACAAGTATTGACAGAAGCAAAGCTTTAAGTATCAGTTAGAGTACGCAAAGGCGCCAAGTCTGGTACATGTCATTCACCTTTAAATACAATATCGCTTTCGGAGAATTAACGAACAGAGTAGGTATTGAGCTTTTTCGAAGAAATTAAATTATAAACGCACAATAATGTCCGCCGAATTTGAACAAAGGCTCCAATTTTAATATCTAATGTTTATTCTTGAACACTGTTTTCATTTCGTTTGACAGATCTGTGCTGTATTTTATTAAGTGTTATTTGAATTTGCTTGACAAATAGCAATTTAGTTTCAGAAATAGTTTGTGTATATTCCCTTGCCTAAATTTAATAAAAGGTGCCTTAAATTAGGAAAATAGTTTTTACTCGCAGACAATGAGCATGCGTGACCAATATAAAACCGATTCCCATTTCATACGTGTTGTGGAATACAGGTGACACCGTATTTATGCAAAAATGACACTAAATCCTTACTAATACTATAAATGCGAAAATATCCTCTTCACTCTTAAACTACTGAACCGATAGAAATGAAATTTAGTATGGAGATAGTTTAAATCCCGAGGAAGGACATAGAATAGTTTATATCTCGAAAATATTCCCCTGAAGGGGTGAAGTTGGGGATGAACGCTTGTATGGAACTAGTATAAACGAGTTCCACGCGGACGGAGTCACGGGCAGAAGCTAGTAGTATTATAACGCTAATAGCGTCACCTAACCACTTGAACGTTGATTTAGAAAGCGGAGTTCTTTCTCGGCGACGTCTCTATGACGTGGGAGGGTCTGCAAGCCGTTGAGTTCTCGTTTCTCACGCTGGCTGACTCGGGCGCCTTCCTGACGCACGCTCCGGCCAAACTGAGCGAAACACTGGCCATCATCAGACCTTTTCAATGGGAGGTAAGGCACCTGTAAAGTTGGCGCCATTATCTACTTGCTGACTTTGAGGAGAGGGAGTATGAAGAAAGTAATGAAAGTGAACGAAGCCAGAAAGGTTTGTCAAGATCGTAGCAAGTGAAAATCCGTGATCTCTGTATAAAATCTGTATAAATTCTTAAAGGGTCGGCAACGCGCATGTTGCGCATGCGCCCCTGGAGTTGCAAGCGTCCATAGGCTACGGTAACCACTTACCATCAGGTGGGCTGTAAGCTTGTTCCACTGACGTGGTATTAAAAAAAATAAAAAAACTACCATAAAACTCTAATATAAGCTCTTAACTTCAAATTAAAGAAAATTTTCAGAATTTAATGTTCCGAGCCGGATTTGATCCGGCGACCACAGGCATAGTTGGCCCGTCGCTACTAACCAACTGAGCTATCGGAACAATCTGTCTTGGACACTAAATCATTCATTCAGTTCCTTCTTACAACGCCTTAGCAGGCGTATATCGGATGTAGATCAGCAGGAAAAAAATCAATAAATATAAAGAAAGAAAGAAAGATAATATATTTATTTACAAACACACAGGACACACATATTAAATAATAAAATAAACAAGAAAAGCACATAAAACATGAAAAAAGTGTGTCTCTGCGGTAGTGAACCGGACACTGGATATGGATATGTAGATATTTATTGATTTTGTTCCTTTAATTTAAATAGCAGCATTACTGCTCTATATAAAATTTTACTCTTAACTCACTCAATTTGAATGTTGTCGCACTGCGACTTCAATAAAACTGTTTGACTAACATTTGCTGCCAATTCAGGTTCAACTTGCAAGTTAGCCGGTATAGTTAATTGAAGTGCAGATGCAGTTTTGAACACAGTTAAGGTTCATTTGCACTGTTCGATAGAGCTTTGCATCTCATGGAAATGATCCGATCCCGTTTTCTGTAAAATACAAAGGATAGCATGTACCTGCATCTAATGTCTATCTTATTAGATGCTCTTTAGAAAAATGTAAATGAGCCTTGAGCGCAAAAGTCAATTGTGGATGATTCATATTCATTCTGTTATAAAATTGGAGATACCCAAGGGTACAGACGTACAACGAACTTTAATTGAGTAAAGAGTGATCTGCGAACGTTTTACTTCTAATGGCGAGGGTAGTTCTTATCTAAATCGAAGGTCGAAGTAGTTATGTCTCGTTTTATTACGAGCGTGGATGAAATTTTTAAATATTAAAAACCGGAGAAGTGCTAGTCGGACACACTCTTCGAGGGTTCAGTAACAAATTATATATAGTTTTCATATACGCCGATATTTCCTGCCAAATTTCGTAGTCGGAAAGTACCCTATTATTTTTAATTCCCTTATCTATACATAGATATGATCGTTATTTGCGGCATGCACGGCCGTATCTTTTTTTACGTTAACTTGGAAGTTTTATTTTTTTACAGCTTCATGGGACTGTAGACTTAAGTATATAATTTTAATTTCAACTCGATACCTCTACGCGTTCCTGAGATAAAGGGCCTTGACAGACAGACAGACAGTCGGACAAATTACAGAGGTACGGAACCTAAAAGGAAAAATACTTAAAAAAAAAGAAATCTAGCCATGGTTGGTTCAGTAGCCATCAGATAAATATATTGGAGTGAAGAAGGTGCTCACAAAATATCTAAACAGGACTCTATTGCCAAGGCTTCAGAGCGTATGTAGTATGTATATGTCTGTGGTCACCCTGAAGATTACAGATAGTCAGGTATATGTGGTGAGTGCATGGTGAGTGTAATAGTTTATGTTTCATTTAATTAATAAAATCCATCAAATCTACACAGATAAAAAATATCGAACCTAAAACTTATTCAGATACGAGAGTAATTCCGAAAAAAAACGTACTAAAATAAAAATTAACTTGTTTAGCTTTTACGCTGTTGGCTCGCAAGACCTGATAACGATAGGATACCTGTTTCCTGGATTTTTTAATTACTCTGTATCATCCAAAAATGTATTCTGATTTAAAGTAACCGCTGAAAAAGTGCACAAACCGTGTTGCTTGCAAAATATCTTTCAATAAAGCGTTGTTCTCTCTCTAAATCCCTGATAATAATGTGCTCTCCGTTGCAGTAAAATTCGATAGTCGTACAGATTTAATTCAGCAATATTAACTTCAGTTCTTGCTTTATGTGCTAAATAAATATTCACTTCCACTAAGACGCACCCGGCCCCACACATTCTTGCTAATACACATACATACATACATATAATCACACCTATTTCCCGGAGCGGTAGGCAAAGATCACGGATTTCCACTTGCTACGATCTTGAAAAACCTTCCTTGCTTCATTCACTTTCATGACAATCTTCTTACATGCTCGTCGGTCTAGGGGACTCTAGAGGTCGTCCTTTTCCAACTGCACCATCCATTTTTCCCTCATATACTATCTTTGTTACTCTTCTTTCATCCATCCTCTCTACATGCCCAAACCATCTTAGCATGCTGCCCTTCTCTACTTTCGTAATGACTTTACTAATATGCCCACAATAATAAAGGATCAAACAAAGATAGAGCTGACACTGACATCGCAAACTTGTAATACTTATATTTCTATCACACCTGTTTACTTTAACTTTGCAGGTAATTCTTCTATAGTACATTGTTGTAAAGGCTAGAAAGTAGGCAATAGATGGACGAGTGGGTTGTAGGTCCGAGCCGCAGGTGAGGACCTCGAAGGAGACGAGTCCATCTATTGCACTTTTGGCCGAGACATTACATACTGTTTTTCACGCCTACTGCGAGGAAATTGCAAATAATTATGATTATAAGTCAAAATTAATTACCTAATAAAGATCATAATATGAAACACTGTAGCGCGGCCGCTCGCGTTTCGGAAGGCACCGCGCACAACAATAACATGTTGGACAGCTTGAACTCATAGTTGGCCTGTTCGTGCGATGTCCAACTAACCCCAGCTTTGA
Source organism: Epinotia ramella (assembly GCA_947578815.1). Classification (NCBI taxonomy): domain Eukaryota; kingdom Metazoa; phylum Arthropoda; class Insecta; order Lepidoptera; family Tortricidae; genus Epinotia; species Epinotia ramella. The sequence continues at coordinate 3,486,023 of OX388207.1, forward strand.
AGCCTGTTTTCTGACCATCTTTTGCCACATTTCCGAGCAGTGGCGTGAAAAAAATATTTCTGTCCAGGTATGGCCTCTGGTATGCGCAACACTTCTAGTGACGGGACCAGCGCTGTGGGTGGTGATCGCAGCGCCGTCTTTGTGGCAGAAGGGCAGGAAGAACCAACTAGCACTCTTCAATAATTGCTGCTGGTTCACCACTTCTCTATTCCTAAGACAATGTGAGCTGAAGACTTCGAGCAAAATCAATCTTCCGAAAACCTGCCTACCGCTGGACACAGGCATCCTCTCATGAATGAAAGGGAATAAGCTGTAGTCCTCACGCTGGCTTACGCGGGTTGAGGACTGCTAGAAGGCTCTAGATACTGTAGTAGTGTCCGTCTGTGTTAGTTACCAAATGTTACAAGTTATAGTCCGATCGCTTAACTGAGTCCTCGCCTACGCGCGGAGGGTATAGCGGGGGAACGGGCGTCATGCGGGAGGCGTAACCCGGCGCCCGCACGCCGCGCGCTCCTCTGTTTTACCCCGTGCGGGCCTCGCAGGCGACCAATGAGTTAAGCGGTCGGTCTATAAACTTGACCCATCTACCAAATGAACCGTTGAGCTCAAATTTTGCATTCATATTTACTACGAGTACGTATCAGAGCCTGGCTGGTATAATAATGGAACCGTTAGATGGGATTTGGGCTTTTAAGAAATGCCTTGAGGTTTTGCACTGTCATAAACGAGATGAGTGTGCAAAATAGTAATGTAAGGCGGTCTCAATAAGGAATTTCTGACAGGAACTTATTTTTTTAGCATCGAGCAAGGAACCCTCCAGCACTCACAAGGCTCGTCTGGTCGCAGTCCTGATATCTTTAGGGGCCACTTACGTCATCGGTGACATGTATTCTGCTAACCTGACTAGTCTACTGGCTCGGCCGGCCAGGGAAGCCCCGATTGGTACTTTGGAAGCTCTGGAGGACGCTATGAGAGACAAAGGCTACGAATTGGTGGTGGAGCGTCACAGTTCTTCTTTAGCAATTTTACTGGTAAGTAGTATTAGAGTTGATGTGTTTATTGTTAGACACAGTCATAAAAAATGTTTTAATCCCGCGTAAAGCATACAGGACGTATTGTATGAAAGCGAGAGAGCCTCAATCAATGCGTTCCGGAATGGGTCCCCTGTAGATGTTTCTGACAGATTTCAATTTAACACTTCATACTCTCGCGGTTTGCACATATATTTTTATTTCTGACCTTTCGACACATGTTGCACTAGGCATGGTCGCAACCCGTGTCGGAACGTCAGAAATAAAGGAAAATAAATATCGCGTTAGACCCGTGTAAAACAATAATTTCACTAGTTTTTTTTTTTTACTTCAACTCCTCCCTGGGTCTGAAGACCCAGGGTAGTGAAAAGTGGTGATCTTTTAATTAAAGCCCAAAGTAGTTTTTGAGGTTGGTCAGTAGAAGCATTGCAGAGCTGTACGGCTATCACGCGACGGCGCGCGAGCTCTCTCGATTTTTCTCGCACTATACGTCTCTCTCGTATTAGAACACTTAGAACAAGAGGTATAGTGCGAGAAAAATCGAGAGTACCTACGTCGCGGCCGTCCCATGATGGACGTGCTGGGTGGCTAGCACAACTGACGCCGCGCCGTAGCGCGAGTCGTGAAAGATCTACCCACCTCTTTCTAATTTGCGCTGTGCGAGTGAGACAGGAGGCGCTCAGTCGCGCGCGAAGCGAAGTTGTGCTAGACGTACTGGTTTCAGAGGGACTTATGTGGCGCGTACTGTATGTGTCTCTCCTTCTTGTACAATTTCTTCAAAATGTGCTTTGGGCTACTGAGCTGTGTCCAAAGTTAGTAATTTATTAGTACGATAGCCACACCACTGTCTTTTCGACGATCTCACGTTTCTAAATACACTGATTTGCCATACGATAAATAAATGTATTAGTCAAAGTCTGGGCTCACAGAAGGTAAATTCAAGAGTCATGTCAAATCTACTTTGTTAAAGAAAGCTTATTACACAATTAGCCAATACATAGAAGACAAAGATGTCTGGAAGCTTCTGCATTACCACCACATGGTACCACCACCAAATGTAACTGGACAGTATTATATATAAAAGAAGAATCAGTTTTTGACTTGCAAAAGTGCTATGAGAAAGCCTATTTCAATAAACATAAACAAGAAACTTAAATGATTTATTTCCTTAGAACGGTACGGGTGTGTACGGGCGGCTGGCACGGCTGATGCGGCGGCAGCGCGTGCAGCGCGTGCGCAGCGTCGAGGTGGGCGTGCGGCTCGTGCTCGCGCGTCGCCGCGTCGCCGTGCTGGGCGGCCGAGAGACGCTCTACTACGACACTGAACGATTCGGTAATAACTTTCTGCCAGTAGTCGCTATTGCTGACATAGGCATTGTTCCAACTTGAAAAGCCGTTACGGCCATTGCTGAAATTTCCCAAACCTGGCAACTAACTGGATTAGAATAGAAGATTGCAATTTTCCATGGTTAAATCTAGTCAAAATCACTTCCAAGCAACGCAGCGTTTTTGTGTCAAAAATAGAGAATAAACCTATTCCCATTTTCAAGTATCTCTCTATCGACAAAGCCAATGTTTTTGCAGAGTGGTCTACATTTATCAAACAGACAATTAGTACGTACTAGATTTTACGCTCCTAGACGAGGAACATGTATGTGTCATAGAATGCCTTTTAGGCTTATCGATGTTCCTACCACTCAACAATGCCATATGGGTTAATTATGCATTCTCCTACTTAGACCGTCATTGACAGTCATCAGTAACATATTCCATGACCTACTGGCTTATTTAAATAATAGTACATTATTGCTGTGGCCGGGAAGGAGGCAATTGCAGGCTGAGTATTTGTTTAAGCGGACGAGCTTTCGAGTCCGTTTAATTATAAAACGAAGCCTGCAATTGCCATTCCGGCTGAGGCTAATATAGTGCTTTTCTCAAAAATGGGGGAATAAAAAATACTAAATTTATAAAAACTATAAATATCGTTGAACAACGTGAAAATATTTACGATTGCCCGCCGTTTTTTTTAAACAGAATCGCAAGTGTATTTTTCCAACAAAAAAAACACAAACTATTTGAGACACATATAAAAACGTCGTGTTTGCAACAGAAAAATACGAGTTGAATTGGCTGAATACGAGCTGTGCCGTCTTTTATATGCAAGTTTCTACTTAAAAAAAAATTGGTAATCGACAAATAAATGAATATATATATAACATTCCAGGCGAACTGCAATGTTTTTGATTTTTTAATTTAGATCTGCCCTTAAACTATACTTACCTTTCAATATGTAGCGATTTATGTTCACTTTGCGGCCATTTTTGAGAAAAAATAATTATACATATTCTGACTGCCAATGATTTTTGAATTTTTTCAGCAAATCATTATACAATCTGAAAAGAATGTGTATATTTTTAAAATTGCTTTCTCCTTCAAGATTAGTTCCTCCTTTCCTTTATTATTACAATATCTAATACCAAAGCTAGCAACAATAATTATGAATTAAGCGCTGAAAGCGCAACCCAAACTTGCAACAACTTGCCTCTAACTTGGCCACAACTTTATTACAGGCGCCCACAATTTCCACCTGAGCGAGAAACTTTACACGCGTTACTCGGCGATCGCATTGCAGATAGGGTGCCCTTATCTCGATACGTTCAACCATGTGTGAGTATATCAATATTACTGAAGTGCTTTTAATCGTCTTAGGGGGATATTTATTGATCAATTAATTAGTTAATAACCGTCATAAAACTGACGATCAATGTCAGACACATACAGTAGGTCTAGCACAACTTGCTGCTCTGTCGCTTCCCGCGCGACTGAGCGTCTCTTATCTCACTCGCACCGTGCAAATTAGAAAGAGGAGGGTAGATCTTTCTCGACTCGCGTCGCGGCGCAGCGTCAGTTGTGCTAGCCCCGCTGTAAGTCACAAAACTGACTGGTGTGATTTAAATACAACTTAGGTTAGGTTTAACAGAGCAATTGAAATATGAATGAATTTAATATTTGCCCTGATATTTTAAAACTTCGTTTCACACCTTTATAAACTCTCCTATTTTATGCCTAACTGTTGCTGTTTGCTGTTGCTTATTATCGTGCTATGCCATTTTAATATGACATTGCGTTACTCCTGCGAGAAATGAGTTGATTTCAAAAGTCGTCTCAGCCTTTAGTACTTAGATGACCGCTTTAGCCTAGTTGGTAGTGACACTAGTGACCCTGCCTACGAAACAAGAGGTCCTGGGTTCGAATCCCGGTAAGGGCATTTATTTGTGTGATGAGCACGAATATTTGTTCCTAAGTCATGGATGTTTTCTATTTAAGTTTTGGTTCATCTATGATTATCGTCGTCTAGTACCCGTAAGTACAAGCTTTGCTTAGTTTGGGACTAGGTCAATTTGTGTAAGATTTTCCCCTAATAATATCTCCCCTTATCCCCCTAACTACTGAATAATCAAGCCAGAGATTATTCACTGAATATTTTTTACATTGCACGAAGCAGTGTTCTGTCGTCAAAGGATCATTCTACTCATGTTTTATTTTACCATGATTGGGTTTGGCATAAACGACCGCTAACATCACAGCCGGAGTGGAAAAAAGGGTCTTGTAGCCACTGGAAAAGAAAATACACGTTATACATTGCCTTTAAATCAAAAATTAAGAGAGAATAGATAAGACAAAAGAAATAAATCGGTCCAAAACAGAAAGGTATTTCTTTTTACCCGGTTTGGCTGACCAAAGTATGTGTCAAATACTAGTTACTTATTTTCATAAAAATATACCATTTAATTACGAGTATGTACTAGGCGTACCCAATTGAGTAAAGTTACAACGGTCGTCGTTGACAATAAACGTTTAAAGAAATATTTTTAATATTTCCAGAATAATGGCACTCTTTGAAGCGGGCATCATAGCTAAGATGACGATGGATGAATACAGGAACCTTCCAGAACATTCTCGAAGGTCTGATCCCGTCAGCGAATCTGACCAGGACAGTTCTGAACTGAAGGAGTCGACCGGCACTACGTCGCAGGTTTGATATCAAAGGAACCAACATTTTAAAGGGGGTTAGAAGAATACCGGGAAAACCGAACACTCCAGGGATATATAACTTAAGGGATTCCATTTATCTTTCTCACCCCAGGGAAAAATCTTGCTGTTGTCCACGTTAATCCCCTAGCCTGATCCCCCAGGGGAAAAAAACGGTTAGGTTGTTAGTTGAACTGCGACCCTACAGCGCGCGAGCCGAGCGAGCGAAGCGAGCGTGACGCGGTAGCGTCCGGCGAAGCGCCATAACCGAACATTATCATTTTTTCCTAGTTGAATATAAAATAATTGCCGCTAATTCCCCTGGGGGATCAGGCTAGGGGATTAACGTGGATAACGTGAAAATCTTGGTCCCCTAAGCTAATTTAACTTAGCAAAATTATATTAGGTAACTTTACTTGGCAAGATTAATAAATTAGTTTAGGACGTGTTACTTTAGAAAAACTATTTATCTCAAATCATTCTAGTTTATACAAGTTTACTCTAGGAAAGGGGGAATTTCACGCAAATCGAAAGTCAAATTATGAAAGTTACTTACATAAGCTTGTAGTTAGTAGCCTGCGAATGTCAAAAGACGTTTTGTATGGAAAGCGAACTTTAACCAACCGTATCTTCATGTAATTTTAACCAACAAAAGTAAACCATTTACAGTCAATAGATGGCGTGTTTAACCCACCCTTACACTTTCACGAAAATTCATAGAGCCAGGTGATAGGCACAAGACACGTCCTTCTTTACGACCTCGAGACGAAACATCACTGTCCCATGCGAATGTTCCATGACATATGTCCTTTTGTGTTCCGGTGGCAAAGGGGCGGTGTAGTAAGGGTAATTTACTTTCCAGACTCAACAGGTTGAGTCGACGAAGGGCCTCACCCCGGTGTCGCTGAACATGCTGCAAGGTGCGTTCTGTTTGCTTGGGATCGGACATTTACTGGCAGGTAATCGTTTTGTGTCCGTTTGTGTGTTTGTGTGCTCGTGTCGGGTTAGAATTTCACCATCCCCTTTTTTCCTGTGGGTGTCTTAAAAGTCGACTAAGGGAGCAGGGTTGAACCGTGTAGTGGGCAATGGGCTAGCAACCTATTGCTGCGATATCTTATTTTGTCGATCTTTTATACCCACATTTACGCTAAAAGTGGCGCTGAAACCTAAGTTGCATGTGCTCTGCAAACCCCTTTTGGGAATAAAGGCGTGAATATGTCTAGATAAGTCTATCGGACCGATTACGTTGATTATTAAAACAATACTAGGATGTCAATATTATCGCAAACTTGACGAACAGAGTCTGTTTCTATCATTCCGTGTCTGACATGGAATGATCGCAAAACTTTATATTGAATAGTTTTACAATAGGTACAGTCGCCATCAGATATATCTGATGGCGACTGTACCTGAACACGTCTTTAATGCCTCAACAATAGAGAGACGTGTGCAGATATTTGTGAGCACTTTGGCCGCTCCGATATATCTGATGGCGACTGTACCTAATTATGCGAGGCCAATTTTTAGTCTTCGGACTTCAATTTAAAAAATAACATAGCTTTTCGTTTTATTATAAGTATATTCATATTCATTTATTCGCAATATTGATAATATCACATGTAAATTATAGTGCATAAGATTATAATAATAATATGTAGTATTTGAAAGAAAGAAAGAAATAAAGAAAGACAATAATTTAGTAGCGCAAAGAAAGAAAAATATTATTAATTATTTGTAAGGTATTGTAATCGTATTCTTACATACAATCTACTATTTCCTACTATCCCTGTTATTCATAAAGCTTGACACACAGACAGCTGGAAATTTCCGAGTTAAAATGTGTTTTGACCCATTCTGATAAACACAGATTATGATGTTGTATGTAAAAGAGCACTAATAATAATATTTGTAGCCATAAGGCCGATAGGCATAACTACTTGTGTCATAATCATCATTACGCATAAACGACAATAGTCATAAATTAGTTCGCATACATTTTTTTGCCATAATATTTGAGAGCATAAATAGCAAATGTCATAAGTTTATTGTGCATAAAAGCTTTAAGCATAAATATCAATCGCCTTAATATCTTTGCGCATAACGTTTTCAAGTAAGATAAACATTTTTAATCCTGTACATTTTTTTTAATAAATTGTCTTTGTAACCTAAACTTAATCACACTTTTTTTTTTTAAACAAACACCCGGCAATTATATTAACCTAACCGCTAGCGTGTCGACGCCACCCCGCTTATTTCCGCTCTAAGGGACACAATATAACCATAACCTAACATAACAAAAATACAATTGTTGCCATTGTTTGTTTTTTTACTGCGGGGGGCCTACCAGCCCGAGCCCCCCTTTTCTAGCTCCCCAACCTAATTAAATGCTAGTCAACTAATATAATAACTTGTTTTTCTTTGCGAATCAATCATAATTGCCTATTGTCATAAGTTATGCATAGCAATTCTTATGACTGAAAATAATTATGATCTTCAATATAATGACTAAAACTTGTATGCTGATCAACATTATGGGTAAACAAAATATTACATAGTACAGTTATGACAATGAAAGTATTATGCGCAGAATTATTAATGACAAAAGACTTTAGTAGTAGTGAGTTAATGGGGTTTTCAGATCAGAGCTCTGAAAACTGCCCATTAACACATATAATATTCAAGTGATATTTGAAAACCTCCGTCGGGTATTTGTTTTCGAGCCAGAACAAGACGGTCCTTCTAGAATATAACTACTGATTGTCTTATTAATCCACATTATTCAAGATAAAACTTTCCTGCTAGTAACACGTCTTCTTTTGCAGAAATATGAAATTTCGAAAACAATCTCACAGCATGAAATTGGATGTGGTTTGTGCTGTTGGTAAAAAACGCAACTTTCGTCATGGTAAACTTTTACCTGACACTATCCGTTGTATAATTTGTGGACCCTCTAACTGTGGAAAAACGAATTTAATAATTGGACTTCTTCTTCACGAGCATGGACCGCGTTTTGAAAATGTTTATGTTTATTCTAAAACTCTTTTCCAACCCATGTACCAGTATTTAGAAAAAGTATTAACATTAGTTCCATCAGTCACTTATCAAAAGTACACTGAAAATGATCAAGTAATTAGCCCTCATGAAGCTATGATTAATTCAATTATAATATTTGATGACGTAGCGTGTGAGAATCAAAATAACATTCGGGATTATTTTGCTATGGGAAGGCACAAATGTATTGATAGCTTCTACTTGAATCAAACGTACAGTAAAATACCTAAACAGTTAATTAGAGACAACGCAAATTTAATAATTATTTTCAAACAAGATGACGTTAATTTACGTCATGTATATGATGAACATGTAGGATGCGATATGACATGGTTACAGTTTCGAGAAATGTGTGCAAAAGTATGGAGCATGCCTTTTAAATATTTGGTTATAAATAAAGATTGTCCTAAAAATTCAGGATGTTATAGGATGGGTTTTGATACCTTTATTGTATTTGATTAATACATCATTTAAAGCAATGTATATAAATATAGCGCTTATTGTTATCAAAGAAACCATTGAGATCAGACATGAGCAGCAATATGAGTGAAGAGAAAAATGTTAAAGGAAAGATACTCAAGTCTACCGAGGCTGTTAAAAGAAAAGTCAAACTTATTCGAGACCTACAAAATAACAATAACATGATTTTAGAGTCTGTTTTCAAACCAATTACAGAACCACTTAATAATATGGTTAATCGTAAAGTCAATGCTAATTTAAATTCTGAAGATGATGAATTGAAATGGGATAAAAATACAATTAAAAAATTAAAATTCAGTCCAGATAGTGCAAAAAAAAGCGATAGAAGCGTGACCGATAAAACTGTTTTGCATAAATCATTTGATTCAAATATTTCTGATGACAATCTATCGAAAGTAAGTGATGATACTAATGATGATGATGACGACAATCTATCGAAAGTAAGTAATGATTCTGATGACGATGATGGCGATGATGATGACATTCTATCAAATGAAAGTCAAGACATTGAAGGTCACAATAAGACATTTGAAAGCGTTAATAGTAATGTAACGGATAACACTAACGATACAACATTTTATTCTCCACGCAATGATCCAGAATTTGCTAAAAAGTCAAGTACCTTTGATAATGTTCCTTTTGGTGTTCGAACAGAACGTGGTAGGCTTATGCTTGGATCTTCTTCAGTTCGTGTTGCTAATAAGAAACTCAAAGTCAGTGGACGTATACTAAATATGACACCAGGATTAAAAGAATTATTATTTAAGAAAGTACCTGATATGGGTGTTATAACAGAAGAAGATAAGCGCAATTATAAAATACTTTTACTAGAAACTAATGCCCACAGGCGTGACTTTAATCCAAACAAACCAATCAAAAGTAACAAAGGCATGAAGTATTTACACATTATAAAACCGCTTTTTAAGTTAGCAAAAGAGCGAACGACTAGCACTGAAAGCTGTACTATGGGTGAAGGATTACCTACATTAAAAAACGTTAAAAAGGATACAAACTATGTTTATTGGGATGATCCTAACGAGCTTGTAGATAGGTTGAAACTGTTAATTGCTTCTCGCGATGCTGGTAATACGGGTTTGGATAACGAAATTATATCTATTATTGAAGAGTTACGAGAAGCTGGTCACGTGAATAATATATAACTTTGAAATTCATTCTTTACCAGACAGTTAATGAGAGGCTTTTCAGTTAATAACAACTAACAAAATATAAATGAATATCGATAAGTTTGGTCATCACGTACATAAGCGTTTACGTTTGATGATAGTTTCTGATAAAGCACTTTTGAGATCAGAGAATGGAGATTATGATTTACAATTTTCAAGATTGAAAGGCGTTACAAAACCACTGACAGGTGATGATGCAGTTAACAAGCAGTATGTCGATCAATCTTTCTCGAATTTTTACGACAAAAAAGAACTTGATCAATTATTAAACACTATAAAGGTTCAGATTCATAATCTTAATGCGCAGTTAAGAGTTAACTTTTATACCAAACAGGAAGTAGAGACTATCGTCAAACATACTAATAATGACAAAGGAACAAATCGTTAATGAAATTCATCGAGCAGCTCGTAAAAATTTCAAACGCAGACCAGTTATTTTAAAGGGAATTGATCATTTATGGCAAGCAGATTTATTGGATTTACAAAAATTTCACACGCTCAACAAAGGATATAAATATATTCTAGTTGTAATTGACGCGTTTTCTAAATATGCGTGGTGTGTTCCATCAAAATCTAAAACTAAAACTGAGATCAAAAACGCATTTGAAAAAATTATAAAATCATATCAAAGAATTCCAGTTCATTTACAAACAGACTTCGGTACGGAGTTTTATAATACTGAATTTGAGCGTTTTTTAAAATCCTTACACATTAACCATTATTCTACGTATTCGGTCAAAAAGGCTTCTATTGTTGAACGGCTGATAAAAACGCTCAAAGGAAAACTATTCAGATATTTTAGTTTTATAGGAAACTATAAATGGGTGGGAAGACCTTTAGCCGATATTGTTCAGTCTTATAATCATACTGTACATCGTACAACTAAATTTATGCCTGATGCCGTGAATTCTAAAAATGAAAATGAAGTTAAGGAAAACATAGTCAAATCACGAAATTATTTACATCAAAAATCCAATAAATTTAAGGTTGGAGATAGAGTTCGCATCAGCAAATACAAAAGTGTCTTTCATAAGGGGTATACGCCAAATTGGTCGACTGAGCTCTTTACTATAAAAAAAGTGAACAATACTAACCCTTTCACTTACCATATAGAAGATCTACGGAAAAACCCTATACTTGGTACATTTTATGAACAAGAATTGCATAAAACTCAGTGTCCAAACATATATCTTATAGAAAAGGTTATCAGAAGAAAGGGTAGAAAAATGTATGTTAAGTGGTTAGGACTTGATGATAGTGAAAATAGTTGGATTAATAGAGATGATATTGTTTAATAATATTTATACACTTCGTCTTACGTAAATTTATCATTAACTTAATGGTAATGAGAGGAAGCGGACTTGTAAATAGTGTAATTAATCACTTACCGTTTGAACTGCACCTGCCTGGGTATAATTATTGTGGACCAGGTACAAAATTACATAAACGGTTGCAAAGAGGTGATAAAGGAATCAATCCGTTGGATAACGCGTGCATGCAGCACGACATAGCTTACGACAATCATTCTAATTTAAGTGATCGTCACAGTGCAGATTTGGAACTGTATAAAATGGCTAAACAAAGATTACGGTCAAAAACTTCCGGGAAAGGAGAAAAACTAGCCTCATGGTTAGTTAGCAAAGTGATGAAGTCTAAATTAAAGGCTGGTGCAGGAATTAAATCATTCAAACATTTTGTTAAAAAAATACGTACGGAATTAAAAAAAAAACAATCGAAAAATAAATCCGTTGCAATCAGTCAAGCATTGGATGCAGCAAAAAGAATAATCTCTGTTCACAATACGAGTAAACTGCGTGTACCACGCTTACTACCCATTCCGAAGTCTGGAGGATTCCTTCCACTCATTCCTATATTTGCGGGTCTCTCTGCATTAGGATCATTGGCTGGTGGAGCTGCTGGAATCGCAAAAGCTGTCCACGATTACAAAACTGCTAGAAAAAACTTTGCTGAATCTGAACGTCATAACAAGATGATGGAATCTATCGCGTTGGGAAAAGGGTTACATATTAAGCCGTATAAAAGTGGAAAAGGATTATGTATCAAAGCTTCAAAAAACTGAATGATCGGTTACCCAGGCGAGCACTCACTAATTTCGACATTTTAAAACACTCGACGGACATTCCTCACTTTAGAGGTGTTTTTATGAGGGATAATTTACCAAGACGGTCGAAAAGAGTAGAATGTGCAATCCTAAATTTAGATAGTTCTGAAAACCAAGGAACTCACTGGGTAGCCTACGTCAAAACAAATATTGTGAATATTTTAATAGTTATGGTGATCTTCAACCACCGTTGGAATTAATACATTATTTAAAAGACTGTAACATTTCATACAATTATGCAACTTACCAAAAGTTAAATACTGTGAATTGTGGACATTTGTGTATACAATTCTTGAAACAGTTTTGGTGTAACCATTTAAATGTGGATGACATATAAATAAAATTACATTCACACAATGTCTTTCACTCTGTCTATAACTGGATGCTCCTCCTCTCTTATAACAAATCACTCACCTGCTCTAGAACTAGATGACGATTATGAATGCGGTTTGCTATATATGTCAACTTTTAATTCAATACCGAATATAGACAAGAGAAATAATAAGTTTTATTACGGTGAAAATGAAGTAGTAGAAATACCTGAAGGCTCATATGAACTGCAAGATATTGATGATTACCTTAAAAGTCGTCTCCGAGATTGTTCTTTCACAATGACATGCAACAACAACACGTTGAAAACCTCTATATTGTGTTCTAAAACCGTTCACTTTAATAAAGAAGACTCTATTGGTAAGCTTCTGGGTTTTGGGAAAGAAACTGTTCCAGCGAATATATTAACCGAGTCCGCTTTGCCAGTATCCATTCTGTCTACAACCATAGTCAGAGTTGAATGTGACATCGTGAGCGGATCTTTTGTGAATGGGAAATCTTGTCATATAATCCACGAGTTTGTACCTAATGTACCGCCTGGTTACCGAATCATAGAAACACCAAAAAACGTTATCTATTTTCCTGTTACTCAAAAAAGTTTGAACTCTCTTAAAATAAGAATTTTAGATGAAAAAGATCATTTGGTTAATTTACGTGGTGAAGAAATTCAAATATATTTACACCTTCGAAAAAAATTATAGACTTTAATAAAAACGTGAACCTATACAAGAAAGCTACTAGTACTCTTTGTGCTACTAAGAAAAGAACACCTAAAGGACAACTTACGAAGGAAAATAAACAGTTTTTAAAAATAATAGGTTTATTAAAATGAGTATATTATCAGTAAAAGATAATTTCAGCTTCGACAACTCTATAGAAAGTTTCGAATATCATTCTTATAAGCCGTACGTTACAAGTTTTAATTTAAATGATGAAATTCGTATACCTATTAATCAACAAGATCTGTATGTGCTACCGTCGGAAAGTACTTTATACGTAGAGGGTTCAATTGCAGTATTCAACAGAGAAACGAAACAGCGAGTGAACAGTGTTCTTTTCACAAACAACTCAATTCTTCATTTATTTCAAGATATTAGGTACGAGCCGAACGGTATTGAAATTGACAGAATTAAGAATGCTGGGGTCACAACAACAATGAAATCTCTCATATCCATGAATGAACTTGAATCGTCGATGTCAAAACAGTGGGGCTGGGATATCAAAGGCATAAAAAACTCACACGGATCATTTTCAGTGTCTATACCGTTAAAAAAGATTCTCGGTTTCGCTGAAGACTATGGCAAGATTATAATAGCATGCAAGCATGAACTGGTTCTCTTGCGATCAAATACTACTTTGAACTGCGTAAAACTGAATACAAATGAATATGTAGATAACCTAACTATATCTAAAATAGTCTGGCGTATGCCTCATATTAAGGTTTCTGATCGAGAAAGATTGAGGTTACTGAAATATTTGGAAAAAGATCACGTTATTCAAATGGCCTTTAGAAATTGGGACTTGTACGAGTATCCACTTTTACCTCAAACATCAAAACACTCGTGGGCCATCAAAACATCATCTCAAATTGAAAAACCTCGATTTGTTATAATTGGATTCAAAACGAACAGAAAAAATGATACTCTCAAAGATATAACTGGCTTCGATCACTGTAATTTGAAAGACGTAAAAGTGTTTTTAAATTGCACCTATTTTCCATACGAAAACTTGAATGTTAGTTTTTCATCAGAAAAGTTTGCTTTATTATACGAACAGTACGCAAAATTCCAACAGTCTTATTACAACCGTAGCCAAGCGCCGTTGCTTTCTCCACAAGAATTTAAAGACGTTGCACCTCTATTCGTTATCGACTGTTCACGACAAAACGAAACCTTAAAAACAGGGTCAGTAGATGTTAGAGTTGAATTTGAATGTGAATCAGATTTACCTGACCATACTTCAGCGTATTGTCTTATTTTAAATGACAGTATTGTAGAATATAAACCCTTAAGCAATATTACCCGTAAAATTTCGTAAATGGCGGACTATTTGTTTGTAGACCTCCAGGGTTTTAAATCCTCTGAAAATGAGTTTATTGTTAAAGAATTTGGATACAGTACAAATAATTACACGCAATCATTTTTAATAAAACCTCCATACGCATTCTTTACTCTATCGGAATTGGAAAAAAGACGTGTGAAGTGGATAGAAAAGAATCTGGGTATTTTGTGGCGTGAAGGTTATGTTGATTTTAGAGAGTTCAAACGAATTATTGTAATTCATTTACAGCACAAGAAAATATTTGTTAAAGGCAACGAAAAGATTAAATGGGTTAAAGATTTGTGTGCTGACTGTGATGTAATTGATATAGGAGAGATGAATGCTCCCTCGTTTGGTGACCTATATAAAAAGTATTGTTTAAATGGTAATGTGAATTGTGTTGATCATAAAAAGAAATGTGTGTTAAAAAACATTATATGTATTAAAACATGGTATTTAGATAATGTGTGCAAAAAATGATTTTTATGGTTTAATAAATTGTATTTTCAATACCTTCGAATTTTTATTTTACTTACTATCCACTAAACCAAGTGACGAGTGAGGTCATAAAAGTCGGTACCTATTTTCGTTGCACGGCTCGCTCCATAATGCAGTGCAGGTGTGAAAGAGATAACATGATTCCTATAATTTATGACCTAACTCACCACTTGGTTTTAAGGATAGTTATAACCAAGTGAACCTGCCTTAATACACACAGGATAGCTATAGAAATTAAATAAAACACCTAGTTACGAAATATATGTTTATTAGAAACTGGCACAAAAACATTTTTACATCTTTATTCATAATATTTATACCTTAAAACTAACTAATTAAATAACATAACATCTATGATGCCTAATTTTGCTATAGCAAATTTTATAGGCGATACAAATGCGTAGCTAGTGAAGTTAATTTACAATATCAAAACATAGACTCATGACCCCAAGATAAGGTCGATATTCGGTCCTTCAGCAAGATACGTTTGTCATCATTAGACGACAGTGCAACTTTTTTGACGGATTGCGTGAAAATAACATGTTTTAATGATTTAAATACAATGTTTGTCTTTCTCAACCTTTCATTATTTAACAATACCTTTTTATATTTCTCAAAATCTAAATGACGCAAGACATGTTTCTTTGTACCCTTGGCTTTTTTCAGTTGCTTTTTTTCTGTTTTGATACAGTATAATTTGGACCTGAGACCTACAAACTCATGTATTATTTCGGCTCCCAGTTCATCTTTGAAAAGGCCCGGTACTTTATTATGTTGACGAGTAATGCCATAAACATTATTAGCAGGATAATTACTAGTGTCAAAATAATGCTGAAAATTCAATTTAATGTCTGCGTATACATCTTCTGTGCTTATAGCGTATAAAAACGAGTCCGTATCAGAGTAACATAAATTTATATTAGGCCCGTAAAATGTTTTCATCGAAGAATAATGAAAATTATACATATGAGACTTAGATGTTTCCAAAACAGTAAAACCAATATAAATGGGTCGATCGAGTTTAACAGACTCGGGTTTCATTTGTACAGCAACGAAATTTTCAGAAAAAATTGTTGAGCTATGATAATTCGGTCTAGATATCAGGCATTCGGCTCCATATTTATTTTTTGTTTTATTTTTAGTATCATTCCATATGTTAACCAACATAACTTTTAACCTCTTCTCAGGGTCTTCTAATGTCTTTCCAAAAATAGCATTGTTAAATAATTTAAACAAGTTTTGTTCGAATACAGATGTAGCTTTTTGTCGTAACTGAGTGTTTAAATCTATGTACTGTTTTAAAAATTGACTCTGCTTAAATTTTATTACTCTATGAATTTTTTTAAGTACTAAGCCATGTTTCAAGCATGTTTTTAAATGTACATAATGAATAACGTACTCGTATTTATCATATAAATTCGGAATCAGTTTAGGTTGCTTTGAACCAGGAGGTACGAATTTTTGAGGACAGAACGGAATGTCGTTGTGCAAGTCATGTAAGTATTCTGGATAGTGTAAATCCACTTCCAAAATATAACCAAAATCAGAATCATCTGGTACTAAGCGAACATCTAGGTCTTTAATTTCACCTTGCTGCAATAATTCGAAGTCGCCATAAGGCAAACTGGCACACATCGCATACCCGTACAGATTATTACAGTCTATATAAAGTAAATAATTATTTGGTATACTAGGATCATAATCGTGCATGTATTTGTTATTTGCCTTGACATACCGTGTTGAACATAAACAAACTCCCCCCCGAATACCCTTTTGTATCATTCTAATTATTTCTAGGTCGTTAATAAGCTGTAATTTTACGTTGGTTATTCGTAACATAGCATCAAAACTTAAACTTGGCGCGGTCAGATAAAAAGCAGGATCTAGCCTATAGTTAACTTTACAAGTTTGACGGAATTTTTCAAATATGTCGGCCAGTAACAATACATCAGATTTAAGGTAAATATCTGTGTATTCCCCTAAATTCTCGACTCCAAATGATTTCCAAACAAGTTTCGCATGCTCGTAATCATATTTCGATATCGTTTCATTAGTTAATGAGCTGTAAAAACAATGTTGCTGAGGTAAGCTTTGCTCTTCGTAGCGAGCCCAATTATTCATATACTCATAAGGGTAAATACCTTTACGTTTCAGTAGGTCGAAATGTACCTTTAGTGGAAAAAAATGCGCAAGGTTAACAAAATCTCCGTCGTCTAAAGTGCTTACAAGTTCCTCTAAACTAGCTCCTAAAAATTTAAATGAATCCACAAACCGAACCGGCATCACTTGATCAGGATTTTTGATAAAATACTTTGTGAATGATATGTAATTTTCTTTATTTTTAGCAATAACTTTAATTTGACCGGGCATTTCCCCTAATTCACGTAAAAATAAATGGGAATCATAACCAGACAAATTGTGAAAAAACACGGGCACGAATTCAGGTAAACGGAAGCGTAAGTTGCAAAAACTGTGGCTGGCCCCCCGAAATTTTCCAGTCACATGCGAATGATCTCGAACTGAGTCCCCAAGCAATAAATTGCCACAAAGAAAACAATGTTGCGCATTTAAAAAATCCTTTTCTTCAGTCTCAGTAATAACCATAGGCTTAGGATTCGAATAAATATTGTTTATTGTGGATATATCCCTTTGCAAATACTTGAGAAATTTAGCAACGCAATCTTCTCCACGATATGTAACGAACTTGTTGAGAGAACTATCGTACGAACATACAACATAGTACGCAAAGGCAGCAGGCTCGTGCTCCTGTAGTTGAATAGTATTTTCTGATCCCGTTTTTCCATTTGTGTTAGGCACCAATAAGGATTCAAAGTCTGCATATATTACGAAAGGCATATCTTGCATACGTTCGAAATTTTTAAACTGTATTTCCTCATTTTGATTTGGTAAAACTGTTTTTACACCACCACATATATGAGCATCCCTCTTTGTTTCGTTATTGAAAAATATCAAACATTCTTCACAAAGATAAAGTTTACCCTTGTGTTTTGTTAATTGATGTTTAAGCAGACGACCTAAATCTTTAATCAGACAATAATGAGTTTGCCGACCGTTTTCTAACATTAATAAGTTAACATGATGCTGCTTACGGCATGCGGTTTTGTACAGCGGACCTACGACTTCCAATTTATTATTTATCGAATATACATTAACACTTATATGTTGATTATTTTTCTCAAATATTTTGATATCTTTTAAACCGACGGGAAAAGTCATGTTTTTGATATTGAGAACGTCCTCATAATGAGGATACGAAGATACTCTTTGAACATTATTTTTAGCCGGAAATAAATAAGCCATTACACACCACAGAAAGCAAAACGCGTCATTATTTTTTATATTGATACACGCGCGTTTTAGTTTTATACTTTTAGGCAAATCTATGAATCCAGACGCTCTCAGAGGATTGTACTTGCAGATATTAATTTCTAGGTATAAATTTTTCATAAACGACCACCCGCTGTCTTTGGTTTGAAATTCGTCAATTTTTCGACAAATCGTCTGCAAAACATTTAAAAATATTTCGTTGAAATCGAAATTTGGATGTATTACAATATTCTGCGTTGCAAACGACTTAATGCCATACGTATCGTTTTTTAGCAAAGAAAACTGCAAATAATTCGAAATTCACTTTGACACTACCGAAAGCTGATTGCCTTGCTTCCAAAATACGACGGACGCGGGCGCGTATGTTGCGTATAAACTGAATAGGAGGGCACGCACAGTCAAGGTCATCTTGGCTTCCCCGCACTCGGTATGATGCAAGCCTACTACGAAAAGCGCTACCAATTTTTTCAATGCCTTCAATATTGTATATAGAGTTGTTATTTTTGTGGGCTGTGCTACGTAAATGGGCGGAAAATGTACGACTCGGTACAGCTATTTCGCAAACGGAACAGAAAACCGACCGGCTACTCATATTCGATAGATAATTGATTAAGAGTAAGTGAAGTATTAGAATAAAAGGTATAGTAAGAATAATTAATATGACTCACGGTAAATGTTCTTTTTCGGTGCAATGCTTTATCCTATAAATCTTTCGATGCAATTGGTATTACATCAGCAACATTATATAATTTCAACTCAACAAAAATAATAAGGTCAAATATTACAAATAAAGGTATAGTAAGAATAATTATTAATTATTCACGGTAAAATGTTCCTTCTTCGGTGAAATGCTCCTTACATATTTGTAATGCGTTTTTGATATGCGAAACCTCTGGTGAATTAGAGTCTACCTGAATTTTGAGGCTAACAAGTGCTTTCTCCCATCTGCCTTTCGAAGCGATTGATGCTATATCAGCAACTTTATACAATTTTAAATCTAAAAAAAGATCACCGGACAACTGACCGTAGCGATACACCTTTCCGCCGGGGACTTGTCGTTTTAGTACAGACCGCAACCCTGCAACATGTTTTTCGGCACAGAAGTCGTCATCACTATCGTCGTCAAGAGCCCAGCCTGAAGAAACGCTGCTTTGTTGATCCGACAATGGCTTCGGACCGGCTTTTGACCTGTAAACCATAAATAAGTTTGTTAAAAATAAACAAACGAACTTACATATAAGACAAAACTAACGACATCTTTGTAGGTAAAAAATATTATATATTATATATAATTAGTAAATTACTTACCGTTGAGACGAAACTTTGGACTTCAATTTAGTAGATCTAAAAAGAAAAAATAATATATATTAATACAGGTAACAAAACAAAATTAATTTCATTTTCTACAAGAACTACATAAGCAAAATTAAAATATATACCGTGGTATCGGAGTTGCGTCATCAGATTCATATAGTTCAGTACACTTTTGAGACGCCTTTTGCTTCTTATACCTGAAACAAAATAATGTTATATTTAGTATACCTTATTTTTATTTTTATTTATTTATTTTTTATTTTTGGAAACAGAATTTAAAACAAAATAAAATATAAATTACTGCAACTCACCGTGTTAGCTCCTGCGTTCCAACATCGGATTCACAAAGCGCCCTCTTCTTACTCGCTATTTTTTTCGACCTATAAAGAAACAAAACTAAAATTAAATACACGTCTTTAAAAATTATATCGCTTACTAAATAAAACAAAACAAATTAGTATAAAGTGATGATTACCACGAATTTGGTGTTGGTTTTCTGGCCTCGATTTCGGTAAAGGACTCGGAATCAGACCTGCAATAAAAAGGTTATTTTATATATTTGCTATTGTTGTTTGTTGAACTTATATTGGGTCTATTTATTAGTCACGTAGAAACGATAAAAAAATAAAATTTATAAAAACTTACGCACATAATTTCAATGCAGTGTTCCTTCGCTTGTGAAAACCCGTGAGAAAGTGATGAAGTGTAAATCGAAGTCTGGTTTGCATGAATATCGCTTCACAGTAGTTGTCAACCTTCGTTAAGTTGATTAATCAATAAAACTTAATAACAGTAATGGTAGAAAACATGCAGAAGACAAGTTTTCACAGGTTTAATACCTCAGATACCTATTTCGAAACATCAGCAATTATTCAACAAACAAAAGTATCATATTTATTTTAAATCATATACGGTTCTATCAAAGCGATCGCTCTAATTGCAAAGAACGCCGACATTCTGTTCCCTTCAAAATAATGGAATACGACTTTCGTCTCCTTTCAACACATTATGCTACAAAGAGTGCAAGTAAGAAGAAACGAGTATAGGTAACCATATGAACGGAAAGAATTGCTCCACTGAATGCGATAATTTGCAAGGATGTAACTTTTAAAATCTATTATTAGGTATATGAAACCTGTAATTATAACATTCGTACATAATTCTACTTTATGAAACACATGTGTTAACATGTTCTATCTTGTACTGATTGCATCCACGTTTCTCGATATAAACAGTTTACATACCTAACAATTAAAAACGCAATTGTAGAAAATCATTCTGACTGGAAAACTTGTCATAAACGGACGTCGTCCGAGATCGATAAATCGTATACCTCATACTTCAGTGAAAATGGTGAGTTGATTGAATTTCTAATTTAATATTTACATTTATTTATTTATATTGCGGTTACAGTATTTAAAATGTTTTGTGCTTATTTTCAGAGTAAATCCAGTTCGCAGCCATTACCCATCTCCAAAAGTGTTTATGAGCCGAATATTTCCACTTTTTATTCACAAGCAACATTCGATGACGTGTTACCATGCTCACAAGATGTAAATGGATACCTAGAGTACCAACAGGATTGTATGAATAGACTGAATAACGTTCAAGAGGTAAAAAAGCCTTCGAAAATATCGAAGAAATCCTCGAAGAAAAAGGCGAACAGCGGAAAAAACAAAGCCTGCGGCAGTGGATTTAATTCCTATATAATTAAACAAAGTAAAAAAGGTCAGCGTCTTATTAAAATAAGCATATCCAATCTTGAACTGGACAACGAGTCTGAAGACGTCGCCGTGCAGTATGTCGTCGAGAGTGAATGTGATGACGTATTGAATTCCACAGAAGGACTAGTTGATAAAATTGTTAAAAGATTAAGCAATGCAAATTATTAGATTTAACCTAGATTTATTTTCGTATAATTTAAGATGATGTATGATACTAAAAAGTGAAAGTTTCTTTATTATTAAAAAATATTGTGATAAGTATACAAATAGAATATTAAATATACCTACAGATTTGTTTTATTTTAAGCTTACATACTTGCTTTCATTATTTGTAAGATTATTTAAAAATATTGGATAGTTATAAACGAACCAAGTTTTAAATAGCGTTATCATCCTCCCCTCCCAAGAGGTAAATAATTTGTTTGCAAATGCATACTAAATTCTAACGCATACATGGGTCAGCGGGAGAGAAGTTGTTGATTAGTATGTTTTAATGCTCCTTTGACAACGAGCGGACACGTAGAATGACTCAAGTTACAACAAAATGCATGATGACAAGTTAGTTACGTCGATCAACTTTGCTATGTAATTAAAAGCAATATGAACCAATTGTTCAATTCTAATATGAATCTAATAGCTTTGTTATAGCCTCTATTTTGCAATAAATTGGTCTAGAATATAGGTCATCAAACGGTTTACAATTGAAAGCAAAGAAATATTATTTTTAATTTGCCTTATTTTAAAGTCTAGATTACTAACAGCTTTGTAACACATGACGCACGAGCACGTCATGAGTTATAGCCAATGAATAAACAGGACCTGCATCGCGCTATTAAAGTTTTTAACATTTGTTCATATAAATAAAAAATCAGACCTAAGTCTGTCGGGAAGTTGCGACCGGACGACCCCAGCACGTAATTCAGATACATTGGACTGGCCACCCTCTGTGTGTGTTGTGTTGAATACAGAACCTTGAAAACTAGGGTTTTCTATACCTAGGCGGTCGATAGGTATGGATACCCACACCCGGAGGGGGTCAAACTCAACACATGTAAAACCGTAGCCTTATGCCAGGGACCTGCTTCCTGGGGGTTGCGACCATGTCTGACGAGCCTGATCAACTTGTTAGATGTGTTATGTGCAAACGCCATAGCCGTTCTGCGCTATGAGGGTTTATGCCAGGGACCGGCTTCCTGGGACCCTTGCATGCAACTGAGGGTTGGCCTCCTTAGACTGCATGTTGTGTTAAGCTTTTGCTATTTGAAATAATGTCCATTATTTTACGACTTCAAAACAATACCCGATTGGGACTTTGAAATATCACTTGAATAATTAGTAAGTAAGTATTAATGGGTAGATTTCAGATGGCTGATTTTATTGAATCTTAAATATAAAAATGATTATGCATTCGTTTCATTGATATTTTACATACGGATCCCTAAGTAGTAAGCGTGCATTGCAATATGAATAAGTGACGACTTGAAGGGTTCATATTTCTACTCAGTCACAAGTGCATTGTGCATAACTTTCAATTTAGATTTTAATATGATATGATTATGATTCAAGTTATCGAACTACTTTCATGAGTGATCTTTAAATACTTGAGTAATATTCTGCATTATAAAATCCTCTGTACGTCATTTGCACGCCGGATGAATCGACCAATCAGAAAATCTGGTCTGCATCGCGCTATTAAAGTTTTTGAAGCCGTTTGTATAAATAGAAGTTATAAGGTTTTCGAACGAAGCAAATACCCGACAGCGGTTTTCAAATATCACTTGAATATTATAAGTGTTAATGGGCAGTTTTCAGAGCTCTGATCTGAAAACCCCATTAACTCACTACTGACTTTTATGCGCAACAACTTTATGCAAAAAGTTGTATGGCTTTCGAAATTATGACGAGAGTTATTATGCGACTAGATGGACACCCGATCTTGGTACTACTGTTTTATCTATTGTGTTACCGAGACATGAACCAATGTGCCAATAACCCTTCTAACATCTTGTTTGGCCGCTTTTCAGCTCTAACGTTGGCCATCGAGATCCAACTGCAACGCCGTTCAAAGGACAAGAAGGCCATAGAACCAACAAGAAAAGTGGTCCGAGTCAGCTTACCCACTAAAGCGTTCAAGTGCTTGAAGAGACAATACCAGCGTCTGACCGTTGCTGTTTACCAGCAGATTGACAGGGCCTTGGGGCCGGCAGGTTAATTGCAAAACAATTAGGGTCAGTTCGGGTATGTGCGCCAGGGGGGGAAAGTGCGCCTCATTCATCATTCAGTCATTTACATCAATATAAATTCGCTGAAATCCATGCAATTAACTTGTTAATAGTTTGTTGCACGAATTTAAGATGTCGTTATTTGTGAAATATCTGTAGATCTCGATATGTCTGATGAAAGGCACTTACCCCGGTGGTTGCCCCCTCTGACCATACCACATCCAACGCAGACAAGTGTATGGTTCTATAGTAGCGTGATATGTTTTATCGTTATGACGTTTCAGGATATTTCGACGGTAAAACGTGACGATAAAACCTATCGTGCTAGCTGGGCAGAGCAGAAGTGATCAAAAAAGATTGGAGGCAGTAATTTTTAAATAACTAAGCACGGTATATTGACCAATTATAAACTGTTATAGAATACGCGTATAAGAATTTCTTCTCCTCTTATATATATGTTTAATCTTCTTTGTTTAAAAGCAAAGTTTTATATTGATTTCCTTTAAGCACGTAATTTTGCCCAAAGGTTGACTAGTAGAGAATGATTGGTAGAGAACGGCATTAAGTCCGCCTTTTGTATGATAAGTTGTTCTTTTATGCAATAAAGGTTTAATAAATAAATAAAATATTTTATATAAAAAAACAATGCAAATATAAACTTAAGATACTTAGGTATATAGGTTTATTTATTTATTTATTTATAACAGCTTTGTAACCATGGTTTCTGCATTAAATGAATTAATAAATACCTACATTAATCATTAATCGTGGCGATTTGACTCTGGAAAGCTCTTCCGCTAACTATCAGATACACAATACACAATGCATACAATTTATTCGAATTCCAAAAAGTAGTAATGACGATCAGGTATTGATAACATAAAGCCCACCGTCACAGAGCTTTTTTTGCATTTCTCATTGAAACGTAAAAAATAGGCACACGCTGTGAACAATTTAGTGTTTGGAATTTTTGCTTTTCCCGAACATCTACTCGTACATCCTAGTCAGTCATATCCCTCGATGACCTTTTCATCAAAAACAAAAAAGACATAACAATGGTTTTGAACTGGGGCTGAAATATAAATTCTTAGACTAAATATTTTGCCTAGAAAGGGCTTATTTACAGATGACGCCTTTTTATTTAGCTAGAATCGTTAAATAAATACTTACCCATTTAAAATGCTAAAAGCGATGCATCAGTTTCACATTTCGAACGAATTATAATGTGTGTCTGACACGTTAGCCGTTCACCGTGCACCGCCACGATATGAGTATCCTGGTAGCACTAAGGTGTTACAGCTTAATATCCATAAGTAGCGAAAAGTGCCCGTAGCACTCTGACTCAGCTATGTTGTGATGGCGTTAAATATAGGTACCTAGATATACCCAGATATATGCTTGCGATTATTTGTGTCGGCAGAATTGCATCAAAAGTATTTCATCTAAAAAGTAACTCTATCGTCCAAGATGACAGATTCCAATTATAGTCATACGATTTAGTTCTGCACGCAGGACACAACGGACAATAAACAGTTTAGTCGTACGTCAGCAGAACTCAATGTCCGTCCAACAAAATGATTTTATTATCCCGTTGCTTACGCGTAAAACTAAAACGTACGACAAAGCGGACTACTTCAATTAGTTTGTGTTCGTTGCCTAGAAAAAAAAGAACGCGTCTTTGCGGAAAAGACGATCAAAGACTAGGTATTACAATTTTGAACATAATTACTACGTCCTGCGCCTAGAAACTGGATTATTGTATACAAAAAGTTAGTTGCCTAACAGAAAACAAGATAGGAAAGTTGGGAACTCGACTCTGCTGGTTTATAGCGTAACTAAAAGTGATTAGGCCTCCACGTGTCATGGCAAAAGTTCTCTACGTGCTGTCTCACTGTATTAATGACGCTTTATGAACTTGATGTATGACATTTAATAAATGAGAACGTTATTTATGTGCTTTTTGCTGAGTTCATCTTCGCCATCATCATTTACAGCCTGTAATCGCC
Source organism: Epinotia ramella (assembly GCA_947578815.1). Taxonomy (NCBI): domain Eukaryota; kingdom Metazoa; phylum Arthropoda; class Insecta; order Lepidoptera; family Tortricidae; genus Epinotia; species Epinotia ramella. The sequence continues at coordinate 3,511,404 of OX388207.1, forward strand.
CACTACTGAGAATAGGCATCTTTTTTACGCCACCTGTCCCTATCCTGAGCTAGTCTTATCCAGAAGTGACCCACGATCTTCCCAATATCGTCCACCCGTGGACGGCTGACGCTCCTTTCTCCTTTTGCCGAGTTGCTCTAATAAAATTGTATCAAATAATAATTAGAGCAACCTTGGACTTACTGATGTTACAATACAATACAAATACTTATTGCGCACCTTTCATAAATAAAGCAGGTACAAAGAATAAACAAAGATAGAAGAAGACAGGTAATACAACATGCGGTCTTATCGCTGTAGAGGGATCTCTTGTAGACGACCTATGGGTAGCGGAGAGATGGAATACCTATAAAACTGAGTGGGATAGTTTGTTCCAGTTAAAATGAAGAAAATGCAGATAACGTGAGATTTTACAACACCTGTTGTTGTTGCTAAATATGAAAGGAAAAGATAATAAAGGGACGTCATAAAACTGTCCGAAGTGTGGCACTTGTCAGTTGCAACTGTTTCTCCGATTGTTTAAGCCCGTGGCATAAGCTATGAGATTGACCACGAGCAACTGCTGTATATCTATCTCGCTTTTTCTTATTGGACACGGCTATAAATAGACGGTTAGGGGCGTTTATTCGTGGTATCTATATTTTGTGTGTCAAAGCAACTTATTAAGATAATCGTGCCGCCAAATTGAACAATCTTTTCGCCGTGGAATTTATTATTGAGTGTGGATGGATAATCTTTGTTTTGACTGTTGTTTAGCAGTCTAATGGCCGGTTCCAATAATCAATCCACCGATAGTTTTCCTTACCGGCAGTTACATTTTGACAGATTACCCGTATAAAATGTGTCAAAATGTAACTGTTGGTAAGGAAAACTATCGGCGGATTGATTATTGGAACCGGCCAAGAAAGTGAAACGTAGAGAGTAAAACTCTGGTCTAAAAGCCTACCCCTCGGACAATTTCTGCTCACTTCGTTCGGGAAAATAACCATCTCGTGGTAATGTTTGTCATATCATCATCGTCTTATCAGCCGCAAGACGTCCACTGCTGGACATAGGCCTCCCCCAAAGAGTGCAAAAGTAACTGGTTCTGCGCCACCCGCATCCAGAGGACTCCCGCGACCTTTACCGGTCATCAGTCCACCTTGTGAGGGGCCTACCCACGCCGCGCCTTCCGGTGCGTGGTCGCCACTCGAGAACCTTTCCGCCCCAACGGCCATCGCCTCGTTTGTCTATAATCAACTATTATTTTTAAGAAACCCAACAGCTTTATCCAAATATTATGGCTTATGTCACGTATCAGACGATTTCATATGTCAAAACCCTGCAAGCTGTTCGGACCGTGAAATACATACATTCATACTAGGGATGTTACGAATATTCGCATTCGCATCATTATAAATATTCGCATCAAGATTCGCATTCGCATCAAATGATGCGAATGTTTTGCGAATGCGAATATGTGCAAGTCGTGGCGTGTTTCGCCCGCGCCGGCCGCCTGCCGCCGACTCGCACATGCGCAAAGCGCGCCAACCCGTACCACGTGATTAATTTTGACCAATAGAAAGCTGTTGTCCACGTTAATCCCCTAGCCTGATCCCCCAGGGGAAAAAAACGGTTAGGTTGTTAGTTGAACTGCGACCCTACAGCGCGCGAGCCGAGCGAGCGAAGCGAGCGTGACGCGGTAGCGTCCGGCGAAGCGCCATAACCGAACATTATCATTTTTTCCTAGTTGAATATAAAATAATTGCCGCTAATTCCCCTGGGGGATCAGGCTAGGGGATTAACGTGGATAACGTGAATAGAAAGCACTTTTTTTGGGTAGTGTAGTGACTTGTGATTGCTTTTTATGCTTGTAATTAATAAAATTATTAAAAAGTGATTACGTACGTTGGGTTTTTAGTGTAGGTACTTCCTTAATATTCGCATTCGCATGCATTTAATGTAATAGAACTGACATTTACATACGTACATACGCTCGAAAAACACTACCAATGAGGCAATGGGGTAAAAACGAATACGCTATTATTTTATCCAGTCACGAAACTTTCCTATTTAACCCATTTATATTCCGTTTTACACGTTCCACTATTGTCGAGCAATCAGCTCCGGCGGTAAAGGAAATGGCGGTAATTCGTCTTATCAAATCCCCATTAAGGCTAACAAACAAAAAAGTGTACGTAATTTACTCTGGATTCGGCGACCCCAATAAAGTAAATGGTCTATTAGAATAGACGTTGTAAGTTATTTTGGGGGGCACACGGTCGTAGCAAATGAATTAACCTATTATAGCCTTGCGGTGTACCGTTTTACACCCAATTCACCGCGTTCTTAGTTTTTGCGCCAAATGCGCGTGTCAAAGAGTGAAGATCGGTGATTAGCTGTCGATGCGGTGCTTGAGCGATATAAGAGTAGCTATCAGTTTTATTACATCGCTTCTACCTATGTACTTGTTGCGAGCGGCATTAGGGTCAACAAGTCAGTGTTGGGAAATTATTAGCAGAAATGGATTTCACTCTCAAGAGTCATAATTTATTTATTTTGTGTAATCTTACGTTCAAATGCATTTTATTGTATTGATATATTATTATCTGACTAGATTATTTTGCACTATTGTTCAGTATTGTTTGCGTGTTTGGTTTATCGTATATAAGTGATAAGTTATGGGTGCCGTATGGCACCTTTATGCCGATATGTAGTATTTTCGAATGATGTGAGACAATGTTTCTTTATTGGGTCTCCGTGGGTAAATACTATTTATTTTCATAATGGTTATCTTCATAATGGTTGTAAAATGAATGAGGCACGAGCCCGTTACTAAAAGATGATGATGATTATGAGCCGCGGGAGCTCTATCTATATAGAACGTCCGAATCATGCAATCGACTCTTATCGAGATTCAGCCGACGAAGATGGGGGTGGTCTTTTAAATAACTTTTATCTACGCACATATCATTAGTGCTCTAAAATGCGTTCAGAAACCGTAGGAAATGACCAGCATTATTACAACCAATTTTACTATGAGAACTTTCTTGTCTGTGGTAGTAGGTATAATCTGTACTGTAATGTTATTACAGTACAGATTTTTGTAAGGTTATGAGTTTAAATTTGGAACAGCTGTCAAAACTCAAGTGGGTCTCTATTCTAGTATCCATAGATATTAAAACAGTTATCGATGCGAAACGTCAATTCAGTATGTTTTTTAATATAAACCGCACGACATTTGATCAAGAGTGACATGAGAATAGGGACATCATTCGTTTGTCTATGATTTAAAAAAACATTCTTCTTGACGTAGGATCAAATTGCCGCCATTACTTTTGTCATTTCTTTGTTGGTTTTTGCTGCTACGAAAGTAGAATTGTGAAAATTTGTTTGTAATTCACATTTTAGTTGAAAATATGAGTAGTAGTGACTCCGAGAACGATATGCACACTCCGCCGGATATCGTAAATGTAGCCACGATTGCAACAAAGATATTTTACAGGTAGCACTATAGTAGCAATGCAGGTCATTTTCCTACGGCTTCTGAACCGATCTTAGAGTACTTATGATATGTGTGTAGATAAAGTAGTGTATGCAACTGTACATAACTTAGCCTTAAAACACTCGTGTGATCCTATTATGAAACTCGCTGACGCTCGTTTCATAAAACCACACTCGACTTTTAAGGCCTCTGATTATGTATCAGTTGCATAAACTACTATTAATCAACCGGCATTTGCCGGGTGCGAAGTGGTGTTGTGTCTAAGTGTCTGTCACCACGTCGTACACGATCCCCAATGCATTCGCCACGTCCGTGTCCCCCAACATACCTTCTGCATCATCATCATCATTATCATCATCATTATCATCATCATTATCATCATCATGATTATCATTATCATCATCATCATCATTATCATCATCATCACCATTATCGTCATCATCATTATCATCATCATATTAAAACTGCAAATGTTTTCATATGCCCAAATATGCAAATATAAGGATAAAGTGGTGTAAGGCGATGAGGAGCGATAATGTATCGTGCTTGAGTAGTTTATATTGTTGTGAAGATCATTTTGACGTGAGTATTAAATATGTATGTACAGTCGAGGTCATAAATATGTTTACACTTTTGCACCTTATTACAAGGCAATAAGGTGCAAAAGTGTAAACGTATGTATGACCTCGACCGTACCTAAAATCTTTTTTATTAGGACTCGCGAACAATATAAACAATAACCTCAAAATTGTATTATAATTATACTTATTCATAAAACTATTCTGATTCCCAATTTTTTTAGTTATTAATGTTACAAATATTATTCAACAGCTGACTAGTGTTGATTTTGATCACGAAACGTTTTAGCTAAGTTTCTTTGTTTGCACTGTTGATCGAAGTTGAAAGAATCCTTTTTACTGAGCGACCAACACAAAATTGTTTTATTTATAAACGAAAAAATGTCGGCCAGCTACTATCGCGAATCAGCCGCGAATAAATCAAACAACTCACAAAATATCTCGGAGCAAATAAGCACGCAGTCCCCGCAATCCCCCCCGCCCCTAAAGGCCAGAAGAGCACAGGTCAGATCGAACCAAACGATCACCCGCTCCCAAATAATATCCGCGGCAAACATAAACAACAGCAACAAAAATCCCAGGGGAGACCCGGGCAACCAGGTACCACCTCTAACAATAGGATCTATGCCCGAACTCAACCAAATCTACTCGAACGATAATATCAATATCCAAGTCAACATCCCGACAATCAATAATACCTTCGACTCCCTCCCCATGGAGGAGGACCCCAAAGAGGATCAACAACCAACTAAAAGTACTAATAAAAGCGAAAATCTAATATCCAAGAGGAAGATGCAGCTTACTCCGCCCCCTCCCAGTACCCCAATCTCCCAACCAGTCATTCCTCAGACTGACGCAGCGTCAGACGCCCCATCTCATTCACTCCACACGGAGGAGGCAAAGAGGGCCAGGAAAGGGGCTTCCCCCCCCCCAATCATCAACCAAACAACCACCACCCAGGAGGTGAAGAAACAATGTCGCCCCCCTCTCCTCGTCTTAAAAGACACAACCAGATGGCTTAACCTTTCAAATAAGGCAAAGGCCCTAGGGGCCGAACCCCAGAAAGCTTACCCCATTGACGATGCTGACGGCTGGCGATGCCCCGGCATTGCAATCGAGACCTCCAACAGTGACCACTATCGTATCTGGGTGAAACTGCTTGGCGAAGGGTACCACTCATACGAAAATAAGGACATCCAACCCTTACGTGCCATCATCAAAAGAGTACCCTTGGACTTTGACGAGGGTACCATACTAGAAGATATTAAAGACCAAGGTTTCCCTATACTCGAGGTGCACAGGATGCGCCGAGCCCGGGGTAGGGAGCCTTTTAACGCTGTAATAGTCTCTATGGAAAATTCGCCAGAAGGGAACGGCATTTTCAACCTCCCAAAACTTTGCGGCCTCAGTGGCCACAAGGTCGAGAGGCCGTACAAGGACAACAGAATCCCGCACTGCGCTAACTGCCTTTTCTACGGTCACACTGCGAGATACTGTAAAATCACCCCAAGGTGCGCTAAATGCGGGGAAAACCACCACTCAAAGGACTGCCCCAGACCCCAGGACTCCGAGGAGCCCTTCCTCTGTGTCCTGTGTGGGGGCAATCATTCGGCTAAGTATGGGGGATGCCCAAAGGCTCCTTCCGTCAACAAAGGTCCCCGGATCATAAAAAATAAACCCAACCCGTGGACCCAAAGTACCCAAAATCAGGCACACCACGTGGTCCCCCCAGTCAACATAATATCCACTGACTTTGAATCTAACTACCCAAGAATCGGTCAAAGGAGGTCTCATCATACAGGGCCCCCCCAACAACAAACCCACCAACGGCCCCAGCCACAGGCGCCCACCTCGCATGAAAGGGATTACTACCAGTCCCCCCCGTCATCTCAACCTGAAGTTCAGCATACTCAACAGAACCAGCAATTCACATACCCCCCTCCGCCTCCCCCGCGCCCTCCGCGCCAGTTCAAACCCACTCTGCAGCAGCAGCAAAAACCCCAAGCCAACTTTAACTCCACCAGGATCCCGAACCCAAATATCCCCCAACCACAGCCCAGAGCCATCAGAGGCCCTCCTCCCCCCCCTCCACCCCAACCCAAACAGAGGTTCAGCCAACCTCCTCCTAACCTCCCAATCCACCCTAACTACAATGAGCAGCTGCTCCCTCCCCTAGCCCGCCACCCTCGCCTCCCTCGCCCCTCGCATCTAAACGAGGACTTTAGTTTGATATTAAAACTGGCCACATCATTTAACATAAACGAAGTTTGCTATTTTGCCGAGAAATTCCGTGAAACCACAGACCCCTTTGAGAAATTACAACTTCTGGCCCGACACGCCAGCCTTTTGGAAGCGGTCAAGAACTTGAGCAGCGCCCCGTGATTGACAGCACACCTCAGCGATTGAAACCGAGGTCATTGGTTATTGGTTTATTCAATGCCAATGGCCTCCGAAGCAAGAGAGACGAGGTGGCGCTGTTCCTCACGGAGCACAAAGTTGATGTGCTCTTGGTCCAAGAGACCTTTTTAAAATCCAACATTAAAAATCCCAGGATAGCAAACTACGCTATCATACGAAACGACCGACCGACTGAAGTAGCAGGGGGTACCCTAATTTACTATCGCAGAGCCCTCCACATATCTCCAATCGACCCCCCCCCCTCTTGGACCTAGAGGTATCAGGAATTAGAATAGCCTTAACTGGACACAGACCCCTTACCATTTTCTCAGCCTACCTCCCCTGCTCAAAGCAAATGAAAGCCGCGGATCTAGAGGCACTCTTTGGGGTTGACGAATCGGTCCTTGTGGCCGGTGACTTCAACTCTAAGAATGTCCTCTGGAACTGTAATTCTACCAACGCGAACGGCAACCCACTACACAGACATACGTTCGACAACAACATAGACATCATTGCCCCCCTTGAGCCCACCCATTACCCCGATATAGTTACCCATCGTCCAGATATTCTGGATATAGCCCTCTTTTAGCCCACCCTTAGAAGCATACAAGTACTACACGAACTGACATCCGACCATCGCCCCGTACTGATATCACTGGGTCCTGACCCCTCTAGCACACCTATTACAAGAACTATAACGAACTGGACAGACGTAGACAAGATCCTTAAAAGCGATACTCTTATGCCCTCCCATTTTAACAATATTCCCACAAACCTCTCTACCAAAGCCGACACCGACTCCGCGATAAATTGTCTCACCAATGGTCTCCAAGCCATCATAGGCAGCTGCTCAAAGCGGGTTCCGGTTGAGGCCAACCGAGACTGGCGCCTGCCGGAGCAGTTGAGAGAGCTGGTGAGACAAAAGAACGCGGCAGTTCGTCACTACGACGCGTCCCCTTCTCCGACAAATAAGAATGCCATGAATCGGTTACAGACTTGTCTGAAACGACGACTGGCGTCTTACAGGTCGGAAAAATGGGACGCGACGTTAGGCGCGCTCCATCTGAGCCATCTTGCGTACTGGCGCTTAGTCAGGACGCTCAAGACTGACCTAGTTTCTACAATGCCCCCCCTATCCCAATCAGACGGTCCCCCTGCTTTTAACGACACCGAAAAGGCTGAATGCCTCGCCAAGGCCCTGGAGGCACAATGCTCCCCTGCTAGCATCAATCCGCTACCAAACCAAATAGCCGCCCATTTCCAAACTGTAAAATCTACTCTACGCGACAAAACACTATCACCACCCTCATCTCCTCCGCTTACATCAGTCTCCTTGGACGAGATTACGTCGCACATCCGCAAGCTGAAAACCCGCAAAGCCCCGGGGGCAGACGGCATCTCAAATAGACTCGTAAAACTTCTTCCGGACCCTCTGTTAAACTTCTTCCTCACCATTGTAAATACAGCTCTCTCAAATTCCCACTTCCCAGATGCTTGGAAGGAGGCTGATGTCATTGGTATTCCCAAGTCAGGGAAGCCGCGCACGCAACCGGCTAGCTACCGACCCATCAGTCTCCTGAAAACCTTTGGGAAACTCTATGAGCGGCTCATTCTGAGCCGCCTCCAACTTCACTTAACTAAAAACAACATAATTATCCCCGAGCAGTTTGGCTTTCGAGCTCTCCACTCTTGCACTCACCAGGTCCATCGCCTTGTGGAACACATCCTCTTTTGGATGACAGGTTGGGGTCGCATGATCCCAACAGGTGCGATATTCCTCGATATAGCGAAAGCTTTTGACAAGGTCTGGCACGAGGGCTTGTTATTCAAGCTCTACAACATCCAAGTGCCAGACCGTCTTGTACTTCTTATCCAAGACTACCTCACTAACAGAAGCTTCCGCTATAGGGTGGAAGGATCGCATTCCGCCTCTCATCCAATAAAGGCGGGAGTTCCCCAAGGCTCTGTCCTCTCACCGACCCTCTTCTCCATTTTCATAAATGATATCCCAAAACAGCCCCAAACTAACTATGCCCTCTTCGCGGATGACACCGCCATCTTCGCCACATCCCCACGCCTGACCAGGGTCTTACAGCTGCTACAATCTGCAACCGATGCGCTCGGACACTGGTGCAGATTGTGGCGCATAGAGGTAAACCCCGAGAAAAGCGTGGGTATAATCTTCTCCCGCACCAGCGCCTATTCCAGGCTAATGTCGTCTGCCCCCAACATCCGTCTCCATGGGGCCGAAATACCCTGGAGAAAGGAAGCTAAATATCTTGGCGTGACGCTTGATAAAAGGCTCAACTTCCACCAACACATCAAAAACGTCACCAATAAAGCCAAATTTTACTTAAGCCGTCTCCATCCACTCATCAACAGTAACAGTAAACTCAAAGCCAGCCACAAACTTAGAATTTACAAGACTTGTATCCGCCCAGTACTCACCTACAGCTCTCCCGCCTTTGCCCAAGCATCACGCCCACAACTAAACAAATTCCAAGTAATACAAAATTCTTTCCTGAGGAGAGTGATGAAAGCCCCCTGGTACGTCAGAAACAAGGACCTCCACAAAGATCTACACATCGATTCAATCAAGTCACACTTAAATAAACTAAGTACGTCATATTTCAATAAAACAGCATCAAATCCAAACTCGCTGATAAAGGATGCCTCGGACTACACCCCTGAGCTACCGCCCAGGAAGGGCATACGTCGCCCGAGGCACATCTTTTCAGATCCAATCGACGACATAACGGTTGCGCAGTTGCGTGAGCGTGAAATAGAGAGCGCACTCAGAGCCTTGCGACAGGCGCAGTTGCGGGTTTCGGGAAGAGGGGTTGGAGGTGATGTTCCCTCACCTTCAATTCGGTACAGACCAGGCCTAAGAAGGCCTAACACAGGGAGGCCCCACTGGGAAAATTCCAGGCAGGCTAGCAGAGATGCCCGATTTGGCCCGAGTACCTACATTAGGAACTCGGACCAACTCGCCCGGGTCTCCCCTCAAATTCAAAGTCAACCTCGCCCACCTGACTAGACTGGCTGGGCACTTTATATGCTTTAAATGCTTTCCCATTTTTCATTATTTTCTAATAATTGAATACATAACTATGTACCTAAATATTTATTTTTCTATCCTCAACGTGCGAATATTTTACACATTGTTTAAATCCTAGTTTATTTTATTAATAATATAACTGTGTACCTAAATATTTATTTATCTATCCCCAACGTGCAGATATGTTACACTTTTGTTTAAACTCATTTTATATTTACTTTCATGTTATTTCTTTGTCTTTAATTTTGTATACTTTCCCCCGGGAGGCCCATAAGGCCCCCGGTGAGGCCCATCCCCAAACACATCTGTAACTGGCCGCTCTCGCAGGCCAAAACAGGAAAAAAAAAAAAAAAAAAAAAAAAAAAAAAAAAAAAAAAAAAAAAAAAAAAAAACCTAGTTTGTTAAAGTTCATAAAGATGTTCTCAACATTTAACATTCCTAATAGGTACCTACATATCTTTGATTATATAATATAAATATGTACCAGTTTTTTATTCCACGTATTTAAGAAAGACACCTATTTGAAGTAGTTTAAAAGTCTAGCTATTTGAATCGCCAAAAAAGGTTATAATTACTTAATTGACCAATCTCACGAGTATATAAGAATATGAAAATTTACTGAATATCTGTAACTTATTTACCTTGCAGCTTTTACTCCTCTTAGTTCAGCGGACGTAAAGTCACAAATATTTGCGAAGTACGTATTTAGTCATCACGAACACATCAATTTTAGGCAGATTATCCGACTGTGCCTTGACAAAACCGCTTTCAGACATTGAGGCGAGTCTTTTTTCACAAGGAGTCACTTTTTCACTTTCAGTTAATAATTACCAAAAATCACTGATTATTTATCATAAACAGCGGCAAAACAATGCGAATAACTTTCAATAATCATACTAACGACGTTAACACTAGACACCGAGTGCACGGTGACGTCACGTTTCGCTCCGCCAATAGCGTTGCGTTTTGGAAATTTGCGAGGGAATTTGAAAAATAGTACTTTTAAACAATTAAATTTATTAATAGAAACATGATAATTTGTAAAAATGATCATGTGTGTATATTTATTAAGCAATATAGATTACACGTGATTTTTTTTGTCCATTTCTAAATCACATGCATATTCCCTATTGTACCTATACAATCATTTTGTCTGTTCTGTATTTTTTTTAACAACACAGACTTGCCTGTTTTACTGCTCATCACAGAGCCACTAGTAATTATTACAAACTAAATACATTCACTGCCAACTTTCGTAGCCGACGCTGTGATTTAAGGCGCCGTAGGTTCATGGTCTTCTCTCCCTCTCACTGAGCATAAGCGTGAGCGAGATGGAAGTGCGTGCTCGGAAGCGCCGATATCATGTTTTTTAATTTTAATTTTATGGCCGTTTAAATAAATAAAAATGTAAACACTGATTTCCCTCAAACATGATATTGCCGATTATTAGAAGCAGTTTTTATATTTATAGCTTTTGTGCATAATTTGTTACGAATATTTTAAGTGTATTTTTGTGTGTTTTAGACCTATGTTCGTGATTTTTTTCTATCGAGCGAAATTTACTCAATCATGTTTCGAAGCACTGATTTCCCTGCAGAAAAGCCTGAAGATTACTATTCGTATTTTTTTGAAACCATATTATTATAAACAGACGCATTATATTGTTTCAAAAACTCTGTTCGCTTAACTTCGCTGAACCTACGGCGCCTTAACCTCTCAGGAACAAATATTTGTGCTCATCACACAAATAAATGCCCTTACCGGGATTCGAACCCACGCCCTCTTGCTTCGTAGGCAGGGTCACTACCAACTAGGCTAAAGCGGTCGTCATATAATATACTTACATCAATCAACCAGCAACGCTGCCATCACTTTATTATTATAGTTAATATCTGTTATTTATACTATGGTATCTGCTTGTAACCGGGTAAAACAAAAGTATTATTTAATGTGGTCAATAGTTAAGGGCTTCATATTCTAAAAAATGTTTTAATTGCTTGAAATCATTTAAGAGACTAGCTTCTGCCCGCGACTCCGTCCGCGTGGAACGCGTTTATATCGTAGCTCCATAAAAACTTTCACCCTCCATTTTAGGAAAGTGGGGGGTTAGAAAGAGACAAAAAGTAGCCTTTGTCACTCTCCATCCCTTCAACTATCTCTACTTAAAAAGCACGTAAATTCGTCGCTCCGTTTTGCCGTGAAAGACGGACAAACAAACAAACACACACACTTTCGCATTTATAATATTAGTACTAGTCCATATGGAAGTATGGATGTTAGTTTACGCGGAATAAGTCCAACGAAAAATTTGGCTTTACTGCCTTTTGGCAATGTCCACAGAAGACACGTGACCCGGAATCTCTGTAGGAACGAACGGTATTATTGAACATCATTTAAAAAGCTAGAAAAGCTCGCACAGAATCCGCAATATTCCTAGCGGAGAAAAACCATTTGAAGTGCCAAATTTGACGGGCATTTTTCCCAACATTGTAGTGCCCCGAATTTGTCGGCCAACAAACAAAGCCGCATGCAAATGCGATGCACAATACTGGCAGCAGATAACCTGGGAAACGGGCGTAACTACACAGGAACTTGTATGGAAATGTGTCGTTTTGTCACGAACACTCCGGCCTATTGGAGCTGGGATGGTCTGACGCAAGTTTACGTTCGTTGTTAAATGTTTGCGTGTGTTGTTTATGCGCATAGTTCGAATGTACAGAAAGTCTATGACGGACGTTAAAAGCCATTGGCTGTCAAAATCACTAAAAGGTATCGCTGCTGAATTATCTTGTTTGTAGTGGTTAAAAAACCCGCCTGGTGCGGTGCCTACTTGAGATTATTTCAGTTGGCCGAATTTCATCAAACTAGTCCATTCAAAAAGCAACTCTATTAGGCTAATTACGGTGTCAAATGCAATAAGTAGGATTTGTGAAAGTTGATAATTTACTCGTATACTGCTTATTTATAAATTCTCATCTTTCACAAAATCTACTTTAAGGCAGGTTGGTAGGTAGGTACAGGTACCTACGCCGACGAGCGAAGCGAGGAGTGTTAGGTAGAACCGCGACTATACGGCGCGCGATAATACGATAATAGCGCGTACTTATTGCTAATTGAGTGTTTGTAAAAGTTTGTAAAATTAAACTTTTGCGCATTAACACGTTTGTCAAGTAATTATTTGATGAAGCGTATTTTGTCAAACGATAATTAGGTAATATTTTTTTTTTTTTTTTTTTATTATTTATTCTGCAAATAGGCCACAAGGGCACTTTTACATGTCAAACGGTAATTTACAATAAAATAGTAATCTTACACAATAATCATTTAAAATGATATATATAGATATATAAAAGGTTAACAAACTAAATGTCACTAAGTTAATGTAAACAAAACAAAATTGCTAAATATGACCATTACATTCGATATAAGATCTGTATCCAGCATTAACAGAAGTTAATTATATTATTCAGTATTCCAGAGATGTATAAGGTCTCTGAGCGTCCAAATACAATTAATAATTATTCTAATATTCTAAGAGATGTATACGGTCTCTAAGCGTCAAAACAAAAAAGGAACATTAATGTTATATTGTCAGAGATGTACAGGGTCAATAACAATAAAACGTGTCAAGATCAGAATGATGTCTCTCGTCAATACGATAATAATAATAATAACACTAGTATTTAAGTAGTTAATTAGGTACTATGCCCTTGCAAGCATGAACAGTCCGGACTCCACAAACAGCACCCGATCACGAGTATGACGCATATATATTAGTAAACCTTATACATTAGTAAACCGTTTTTTTGTAAGTATAAATATTTTACGAAATCGTTTTATTCAATGATAGCTTCTGCCCTCGACTCCGCCCGCGTGGAACTCGTTTATATCGTAGCTCCATACAATACTCCGTCCTTCCCCGAGGCTCAAACTATCTCTATACCTATCCAATTCGGTTCTGCAGTTTTAGCGTGAAGACGTAACAGACTGACAGATAGAGAGACAAACTTTGGCATTTATAATATTAGTATGGCTTTTCGGTCTCACAGCGAGGTCATTCCAGAATAAATCATAAAATCCGAGTCTGAAATCTCAAGTACGGTTTTCCGATTATTAAATCGGATTGTGATCATTAGAGAACTTCGTCTTTAATTAAAATGTTTAGCTAAATCGAGTTAATTGACGTTATTGATTGGTAATTATCCCTCTAAATTGTTTCTAACAATCTGATTCCTGAGCTATTTTAGGTAAATCAACAATTTCCTGAGCGTTAAAAGCAAAGACAAAAGGGCCTAGTGATGTCACACCAAAAAATATTGGCTGGCACTGAGTGGAATACTACCGGCAATATTGCCACTATAGGCAAAGATGTATCTTAAGATGCCCTTTTTTATAATTATCAAATCAACCATACGTGTGCCTTTTTATTTTTTAACCCCCGACGCAAAGAGAGGGTGTTACAAGTTTAACGTGTCTGTGTATCTGTGTATCTGTCTGTGATATTGTAGCTCCCAAACGGATGGATCGATTTGAATGCGGTTTTTTTTATTCGAAAGAATGTTTCATGAAAAACTTTTCAGCCGTTTTCGCGGGACTTTGAAATGAAAATGTCGGGGGTTTTTCAACTTTTCTAAGTTGTAGTTATATCAACTCAGTCTTTTATCAAGGAAACTTACGTGGTTTTACAAGTATAGTATACGTAAACAGTGTTTATTGAGGGCCAGTGGAACAATACTATTTCCTACCATCCCCATTCATTTCATTTCATTTTTCCTGTCTGAACTGGCACTAACGCTGTCTCATATGGCACTGAAACGTGGTCGCTTACTATGGGCTATAAGAAGGCTCAAAGTCATCCAAAGGGCTATGGAGAGGGCTATGTTGGGAGTTTCTCTGCGTGATCATCGCATCAGAAATGAGGCTATCCGCAGAAGAACCAAGGCAACCGATATAGCCCGCCGAATCGCTAAACTTAAGTGGCAGTGGGCGGGACACATAGCACGTAGAACCGATGGCCGTTGAGGCGGAAAGGTTCTTGAGTGGCGACCACGTACCGGAAGGCGCGGCGTGGGTAGGTGGACTGATGACCTGGTAAAGGTTGCGGGAGTCCGCTGGATGCGGGTGGCGCAGGACGGTCACTTTGGCACTCTTTGGGGGAGGCCTATGACCAGCAGTGGACGTCTCTTGGCTGATATGATGATGATGATGATGAATTGATGAACTGTCTGAAACTCGAGTTCTAAATAATAAGGACTTATGTAGACAACTATCAATGTCTACTGTAAAAAAAACTACAATTTTAATCAATTACAAATAGGTGTAACCAATTCAGGTGTCAAAAAATATTGACTTGGTATGGGTGGCTGATACTTCAGAAAAAGTGTAATTGGAATTTGAATCTAATAGTGTGGATGGTACAGTCACTTTTTCAACGGTAATCCGTTACTACTCGGTCGACTCAAATATTTTTTTTATTTTTAGTATGGTCATGCTTGAAATACGTGATTTTCATTACTAACATGATTGCCTTGACTCATGGCAATATCCCTAGCTACTCCCTTATTTAACTACACTTCAAGTCTCCACAGCTTTCCAAAAACTAAGCTTGGAATAAGATATTTAAAATACAAGGAAACCAAAAGCAGGTAAACAAGGCCATTAACAATAGTTTATTCCAATCCAACTTGTTTACACTAGCAATCTTAATTATTTTAGCAAGCTCTTTAGCTAACTGCTAGAAGCGTCCATGGGCAAAATAATAACTTGTTTTCCATTGTTTCTACAAGAAAAACCCTGTAAGTGTTTATGTAATAACAGCTCTCTTTAAATGTCGAGAAACATCCGAAATGGCAAAGAGGAACTCCAACATCTCAGCTGAAGAAATAAAGACTATAATCGCTCGGCGAGTTGTTCCGGTACATCAAACTGAAAACGACGGAAGAAGCTATTATATCTAACCAAAGTAGGACGTTCCATGTATAATTTCATAAAAGGGTTGACGCCGAAACTTTGTTGATAAAAACTATCGGTTGGCCGCAGAACAAATATCTGCGAATACCCACCCACGGACGTCAAATTGTGGAAGTGGGGGATTTCTCTTGATAAAGTTGAGGGATACATCAAAAGTTGGGATAACTTGGTTATTCACGTAGAACGGTGATACTAGACAAGATTTGGGTCAGCGGAGGACATAAGGAAGTTTTTTAACGTTATTTATTTTTGGGACCGGCGAAATATTACGTTAGGCCTAGTAAACGATATTAAAATCCACTCAGAGTTAAATACGAAAATAGGACTCCAGCAGGTTGTAACGCATTTTGTGTACGTCAGGTAAATCTTAATGTAAATTTTTTAAGGAAAAAATACAGCTGAGATGGCCTAACGTGCGTACCTCAGACCAAGAAAAAAAGTTAGACAGATCATGACAAACAACCTTGTGAAGCCGGTTGTCAACCAAGCCAAATGAGTTTAGCACACGCTAACGCACACATAATGAAGAAAAAAAGATAGACAGATCATGACAAACAACCTTGTGAAGCCGGTTTTCAACCAAGCTAAATAAGTTTAGCACAAGCTAACGCACACATAATGAAATAATATTTCACAAAACTCAAAATAGGTGATCTTGATAGCATTGCGACACGTGAGCAGTTATGAGTGAGTGAGCATGTGCTTAACTTATTCGGCTTGCTTGAAAACCGGCTTCAATAGGTTGTTGAGATGCGTACAAAAAGTTACGTGATCAACCCTCTGGGCAGGGCAAGTAAGCAGTCCAGCAGGTCAATCACAACGCATTTTACTTACGTCAGTTAGATCTAAATCTTATCTTTTTATGAAAAAGTGACAGTTCAATTGTCTTAACGCGCGTTTGAAACGTTACACACGAGACGAGGTTACCCCTCAGGACTCATATTTTTGTTTTTAACTTTTTGACTGTGTTGAACCTCTAAGGGTTGCACCAAATTATGAATACAGACCGATCAACGTTTAATATGGCGCCGCGCCAGCAGCTGTCATTCAGATTTTAACGATCACTGTTTACGATTACAGGTGGTTTGGTGCAACTCACCCTAAGACACAGGTTCCCACGTAACCTAGCCTAAGTTCAAGCCCTAATAATACGGTTGTAGACTCGATAATTATTATTTATCCAAAAGAAACACGAAAATTCCATTCAGATATCGTAAAGAATTACGAAGCTACAACCGTTTTAATATTGCTTGTTAGAGAGAGAAAATGCTCGCAGATAGGGACGGCACAATCTGCGAGCGTAAAATAACAATAACAATCGTTGCATACATGGTATAACAACACAGGTACTCTCTTCCGAGACTCGCGAACCACGTGACTGACACACGCCTACGTCATCATGCTGTTAAATGCCGTTTGATGACGTAGGCTTGTGTCAGTCACGTGGTTCGCGAGTCTCGGAAGAGAGTACCAGTGTTGTTATACCATGGTTTCATATGAATGTGTGTTTTGCGGAAAAGGGACATATCATACAACCTTTAAAACTTTGGACACTTATAACGTTGTGATTATTTAACATTTTTAATACTTTTTCGAGAAAATACAACATGATGATTACAAAGTTGTTTTGGTTGACTATTTATACATACTTAATCTCCGAATGAGACATTTAGTCAAAGTTACAAGTCCCTTCCACGCTTCGTCGTCGGCAAGTATAAGGCTGTTTTGACGATATGGTCAACCCGAAGGTCATCTTTGTATATGACCATACCATCTAAGGCGTTTTTCAACAACTTTCTCGTTTATAGGAGCGACTTTAAAGCTGCCTCTGGGGCCGTAGACAAGGTTACAATCGCCAAGCGCTAACGCCAACAGAAAATAATAAATTGTAGGGGAATGACAGATGCCGACGAAACAATTTTCGTTAACATCTGTCATCCCCATACATTTTATTCGTTTTAGAGTGACGCCAGCCGACCATCTTAACATGCGCATTTCTGCAGAATGGAGTTTATTTAGGTGTTGTTTAGTAGTGGCCCAGCATTCGGAACCATGGAGTATGGCGGGTCTGATCGCGGTCTTATATAGTTTTCCTTTTACCCTCAGTGGCACTTTAACATCGCACATTACTCCTGTGAGCTGTCTTCATTTTAACTATCCCGCAGATGTTCTATGCTCGACATCTTTGTCGATTTATCCGTCATTACTAATGATGGAACCCAGGTATTTAAAACGGTCTACACGTGGGATTAAGGTGTTTCCGGCAAAAATATGAATGTCATCTGTGTTTGTGCTTGTGTCTTCAAAAATGCACGACAGGTGTTCAGTCTTTTTCCTACTAATATTTAGACCGTTCTCCTCCAGGGCTTCAATCCATAAGTTAAAGTCGGCTTGGAGTGTGTCTTTATCTTCGGACATAAGAACGACATCATCTGCATATAAAATTGTCCAAGGCAGTGCTTTTTGGCATTTTTTAGTTAGGTAGTCCATAGTAACATTAAAAAGTAATGGGCTTAGTGCAGAGCCCTGGTGCACTCCAACCGTTATAGCGAACTGTGCAGTGGTCCCCGCTGGAGTTACTATCTGAGTTGTTACGTTCGTGTACATATCCTGAATTAAAGCGATGTATTTTTCGGGTACAAGTTGAGCTCTTAGAGCTTCCCATATCAGGTCGCAAGGGATATGGTCAAAAGCTTTTTCCAAGTCTATGAAGACCATAATGAAGGCTAGTGCGGTTGGTTTTGGCCTTTTCAAGCAGTATGCGGACGGTTTGGGTCGCATCAGATGTGCCTTTTTCTGCAAGAAACGCACACTGGTTGGTGGTAAGTGTAATTATATGATTTAATCTATTATTAATGACCCTCTCCCATATTTTAAGGGTATGGGACATAAGTTTGATGGCGCGGTAATTGCTACAGTCCCTCACGTCACCTTTAACTTTGTAGAATGTTATAAGAAAACTGTTGCGCCACGAGTCTGGTATAGGATCGCCAGCGATAAGCTTGTTGTACAGCTCTTATAGCCAAGGCATTCCATCTTGTTTCAGCATTTTCCAAATCTCTACAGGGATCTCGTCTGGTCCTGTGGCTTTGCGGTTCTTCATTTGTGTTATCGCCTTTTGTATCTCTTCTGGCGTTACGGATGTAAGAGGCCCTTTGACGGGTTCTGGTGGCTGGTTGGGTTGGTTTTCTCGGGTGTTTTATGTTTAAGAGATCCTTATAATATTCCACCCATCGGGATCCAATGTCTTCATCGCTGGTTAGAAGTTTGTTACAGTTATCCTTGATGTATTTTATCGATGTCATGTCCTTTGTGTTGTTGTGTCTATATTTTGCGATTTTGTGTATATCGTGCTCCGTTTCAGCCCTTTCAAGTTTATCATAGATGGATTCTTAATAAACAAAATAGACGAAACATACCCGTAGATACATATTTCCAACGACATCGCAGAATATCTTCAAACGCAAAATATCACATCTCCACAACATCATCTCATCCAATACAGACGGTAAGACTGACGCTTTAAGTTTTAATTTTATGCGATTAAAATACACTTTATTTCAGTTTAATTTTTAAGAAGCGACTAGCGGGCGTGAAATTAATCTCGTACAGGTACTCAGATAAATTATAAACCCGACTTTATGTAGTTTCTGTCTGTGGATCGTTAATTATGAAACGCTATGCGAATATCACCGATTCTCCGGGTAAGCATGTGGTACAGCAGTGAAATCTCAAGCGGAGACACTTGACTGCTGACACACGCATCCAGGCCATAAACATTAAAAAAAAAGAAAAACACTTGACTGACTCTTACGCTGGCCTCACACTGTACGGAGTTCAGTCACTGAATCATAATCGGAATCACTGAAGAGCAAATAAAACGGTATATTTGCAGAATTTCTACCAA
Source organism: Epinotia ramella (assembly GCA_947578815.1). NCBI lineage: Eukaryota > Metazoa > Arthropoda > Insecta > Lepidoptera > Tortricidae > Epinotia > Epinotia ramella. The sequence goes on from OX388207.1 coordinate 3,530,798, forward strand.
AGGGTGTATCTTTTTTTGCTTTGAGTGGTCCAGTACTGAATTTAGTAACAAATTGCGACTGTGTGAGGCCGGCCTTATAGTAAGTGATATCTTAACTTCATATTTTTGACGCTGTCACATTGAGGTTGGTAGTGATGAGTCGAAGACGTATCGTTTGTCATATTTTGCTATTACTATCGAATCGATTTAATTGCTGACTTAAAACTAAACCTCGCGTTGGGGCGGGGCGTTTTGTTTCAATTTTTTTTTTTATAATAGTGTTTTATGTCGGTTATAAATCCATCAATTTTATCGATTGCTCTCAACTTACGGAAGTATCTTCTGAATTGAAACTAATGATTACGCCCGACATTAAACCAAACAAATGAAATTGTTCAAACTTTCGTAAATGCTCATCCCCTCCACTGGTGACTCTAAGGGCTGGCTCGTTCCTCGCTCAACGCATTGCCGTTGCCATTGCCATTCAGCGAGGTAACGCAGCCAGCCTTATGGGCAGCCTATCAAGTGGTAATGATCTAGGGAAAATATGTAAATATAGTATAGGTCCTGTACTTAGGTTAAGTTAGTTTTAGTCATTTTAGTAGTTTCATAGACATATTTGCAATCTATTGTATAGTTTAATAATAGGGGTGTAGACTCGAAAGTTATTATTAAGTACTCTAAAAGAAAGAAGGCAAAAAAATATGCCTAGTGACGAAAAACCCATTCAGATATCTCAAAGAATTACGAAGCTACAACTGTTTTAATATTGCTTGTTAGAGAGAGAGAAAACGCAAACAGTGTGTGACGTCACGTTACGGGATGCTGCCGCGGCCGCGTCGACGGCGGCACCAAACACGATGGGACGTCACTAGCTGCAAACGTCATCGTGAAATGAAGTTGCGTTATGCGAAAAAGGGACAGAACATACCCCTTCTTGAAACTGTGGACACTTAGGGCCCCCCACACTACCGGCGTCTTGTGACCGTTCACAAGACCCTTATAACTTCGTGATTATTTAACCTCTTGCGTCGATTTTTTCTCCATTTGGAAATGGAGAACTTTCGCTTCGCTCGCTCGTTCTAAAAGTCACCATTATGCCTATAACCTAAGTTATATATCTTGAGCATTTATCAGAATGTATAGTCTATTCTAAGCTGTGAACCGGTGCAATATTCAGTGATTAAGGTAAAAGCAGGTGTAATACTCGGGCCTATCCTATCGCTTCGCTTTGCAAGATTGAACATTATCTCCACCAGCAATCAAAATCAAAAAAAAAATCAGCAAATAGGCCACGAGGGCACTTTTACAAGTCAAAATGTCTATGCATATTAGACTCTAAATAGTACATTATTCATTATGGAATTAACTACGGCAAAGTTTACATGTCAAAAACAATAATAATAATAATAATGGCATGGGGAGTCACTCAGGCATATTATCTCCGGTTGTGGTCATCTTGCTAACGGCGAGTACTTGCACAGACATAACCTTGTAGCCAGAATTATTCACCAGCAACTTGCTCTCCTATACGGTCTTGTGGTCTCCGAAGTGCCTTACTATAAGTACACACCTGCGCCAGTTCTCGAAAATGGTCGTGCCACGCTCTATTGGGATCGATCTGTCATCACGGACAGGACTATTCTTGCCAATAGGCCTGATATCGTGCTGACAGATCGATCGAAACGCCAGGCAGTGCTCGTCGACATCACCATCCCCCATGACGAGAACCTCTTGAAGGCCGAGAAGGACAAAGCCAGCAAGTACCTAGACCTGGCTCACGAGGTAACCGCCATGTGGGATGTTGATTCGACGATCATCGTCCCGATAGTCGTTTCGGCGAACGGTTTAATAGCGAAGAGTCTCGACCACCACCTCAAGAGACTCTCGCTAGATGGCTGGATCAAGGGTCAGATACAGAAGGCGGTACTCCTGGATACTGCGCGGATAGTCAGGAGGTTCCTGTCTCTGTCGCCCTGACCACCGGCAGCTTAGGCCCCGCCTCGCTGCCGGCGGTACCCTAGGTTAGGTTTTTATAATGATTTTATGTTTTATATGTATAGTTTTATATTTTACTTTTTATATAATTATTGTAAAAACCTAGCTTAAGATGAAATATAAATAAAGAGATAATAATAATAATAATAATAAAATTCTTTATTGCAACTATAAAAACATAGGTACATAATAGTTGAAGCCCCGGCTTTCAAAGTAGGTTTCCCTGTGTCTCAAAAGCCGGTTTCTTCCTTGATACAGGCATTATAATTTATAATAGTTACAGCATTCATTTATACAAGACAGGTTATTTTTTTATTTTTTTTATAAATGTTAATCTTAGGTAGAATGCAACATGCATGTATGTGTGTGTGTGTGTGTGTGTGTGTGTGTGTGTGTGTGTGTATGTGTGTGTGTGTGTGTGCGCGCGTGTGTGTGTATCTGAGAACTATGAGCATTTGTATTAAGATATTATAGTAAGCAGTTCTTCTGACTCCATATACGTTATCGACTTCAGCCAGGAGTTAATTTTGTGTTTAAATTGAAAGTTACTTAATTTATTTATTTTACATATTTTAATTATTTTATTGTATAGGTGAGGAGCTAAGAAATTAAAATGTCTCTTTGCGCATGCGCTGTAGCAGCGTGGTACTGGATATCGTACTAGTCTTTTTTCACCAATTACTATGGTAGGAGCTATTACCTTATGGTATCTTCGAAGACTTTGAAATATGAAAAGTTTACGTACACTCAATACTTCGGCTAGATCAAAAAGGATTTTAGTAGGGTATCTATATGGGAGGTAGAACATAACCTTCAGAACTGCTCGCTGGGCGCGTTCTAGTTCAATGAGGTACGTTTTAGGGGCGCCACCCCATGAACAGATACAGTAAGACAGTACACTTTTGCAGAGTGCATCGTATGTCTGAATTAAGAGTTCACGGTCTGCGACCTGTCGTAGGTTTTTAAAAACAAATATTAATTTGCGGATTCTGTTAGTTGTAGAAGATATATGAGGCTCCCATCGTAATCTGTCATCTATGACAACACCAAGATACTTGATCGTGTCTACTCTGGATAACACACCGCAGTTACAGTCGTTTACGCCGCTTTCGACACGCACTCGTCTGTTGCAGGGGTATGTATGAATTTTGATGTAGTCAAGGATGGAGCCAGGATCTTTTACAGACGTTTTACTGAAGCAGAGATACTTGGTTTTACTTATGTTAAGATTTAAGAGATTGTCTTCAAGCCAAGAAGTTATCTTAGTTAAACCAGATTCTACTAGATATTTTGCTTCTGTCCATGTTTTGCCATGAAACACCAATGCCGTGTCATCAGCGAACATTAAAAGGTTGGCACCCATAAGACTGGCTTTACTAAGGTCATTTATATAAGCTAGAAACAACGAGGGGCCTAGGGTGCTTCCCTGCGGTACGCCATAATTGCAAATTTGTTCGTTGCTAACGTGGTTACAGACACGCACCTTTTGGGCTCGGTCACTGAGGTAGCTCTGAAACCATGCAAGAGGCGTTCCACGGATCCCCATGTTTTGCAACCTAGCCAGCAATATAGGGATGGACACCGTATCGAACGCCTTTTGCAGGTCTAAAAAGACAGCTATACAGTTATCGCCAGCATCTAAGTGTGAAGTTATAAGAGAAGTTAGTGCTAGGACTGCGTCTTCGGTGGAGCGACCAGATCTAAAGCCATATTGATTGCTATGGAGGATATTTTCTGATTCCATATACTGTTTTAAGCGTTTATTTACAACTTTCTCTAGTATCTTGGAGAAGGTGGTTAGCAGAGAGATCGGTCTGTAATTAGATGGGGAAGATTTGTCACCGGTTTTAAAAATGGGAGATATAACTGAGGTTTTAAATATTGTGGGAAATATTCCAGACGAAAGACTTAGATTAAACAGATGAGTAAGTGGTTCAATTAGATATTGGCATGCGGACTTAATTATGTTAATAGTAACAGAATCCCATCCAGGTGCCTTGCTGCTTTTGAGATTAATAATGATGGAGCGAACCTCCACAGGATCCGTTGGGAGCAAAACCATTGAACTTAAAGGTGAATTTTTAGAGTTTACTAAATTTGCTAAGTCTTCGTCCGTTTTACCTATTTTGTTTAATGTTGTATCAGCTAGGCTGCGCCCTACAGAAGAAAAGTATTTATTAATAACATCAAGTGACTCAATAGGGTCTTCTTTAACTTTTAGAAGTTCCGAGTTAGTTGATTTAGATTGGTTAAGATTACAGATCTCTCTAATAGTTTTCCATGTCTCCTTTGGGTTATTTTTGAACTTAGTTAGTTTATCACAATAATATTCTTTTTTGACAGATTTTATTATTTTATTACACCAATTTCTGTACGATATATATTTTAAGCGAATCTCATTATTGTCTGGGTTCTTTTTAGATTTTTTATGAAGTTTGTCTCTTATCAAATTAAAAAAATACAATCTTATCTCTTAAGAGATTTATAAGGTCTCCAAGTGTCAAAATTAAAATTATTATAATTAAACCTCATAGGTGTATAACGGTCTCTGAGTGTCAAAAACTAAGCAATAAAATAATCCAATCAAGTGAAGAAAGAGTGAAATCTATCAATTCCGCAGAACAGTGGAATGAAGTTATTTATTTATCTATTTAAATCAGGCAACAAGGCCCATATTACAAATACCTTATAGACTAACATACATATCAATATAAACTTATTAATAACTACAAAACACAAAATTATTGCGATGTGTTGCGCGATTTCGTGGTGACAGGTAACCGACCGCGAAAACGTCGGAACTTGACTCCCTTCGACCAAAATTCTTCCTTAGTGAAGGTCGACAGATGGTCTGTTGGAACTCTGACCACAAAGGAATTAAAATTCACATCATGGCGAGACTCCAACCTCACGACCCTCAGCTAGTTATGCTTGTCGTCCTTGCAAATATGAACTGACCGATATAATCATGGACGTAGGGGACTTGTAAAAAAAAGATGGTTGTCAGCTGTGTACAAATATGTCGGGCCAGTTACCCGATGACCTTGGATGTTGTAACCACCATCCTTAAACATTTGGTCCGTGGTTATTAAGGCGTAGCTATACGCCAGATGAGCTGTTGAATAATTCTAAACAAAGAAATATGTTATTCTTTAAAAAGATTGCGCCTTAATTCACAAACTCATCATCATCTCTGACAACATCAACGAATTGTCACATTTATAATATCAGTGTGATGGACACGTTATATAAAACGAATGCAATCGGCTAATGACTTGACCAATATTGAATTCGCAGCCGAACTATCAAGTTGCTGCAACAGCATGTTTAGTTACTGGGCGAGTAAAGTTGCCGACCACTAAAGTTGCTGACGTGCGTGCTCCGGAACTTCCACTTACAAGTTCTTACTTTATCTTATTGTGTTGAGTTGTTCACTTTAGCAGGAAAATACCGAATCAGGGGTCTGTATCGTTAACAAATATTCTTTCATAGGTTTTTCCTTCTCACTTGCCTTTTTATTTTCTTAGAACACGATGAGCTACGATCTGAAACGTAACAGAACAATTTTATTAAATTATTCATAAACAAATATCGAAAACAACGGGTCAAACAATGTCCTCTTTAGGTCTTTATGTGTACCCTATAATAAATTCTATATTATGTTAAAATTTGATTACGTCCTAAAATTTAAATTGACATACTTTGCTATAGGTCGAAAGAAATACGTCTATACGGAATTATGTACACTCCAAAAATAGGACCAATCGCAAATCCTACTACCCTACTTCCTACTAATATTATAAATGCGAAAGTTTGGATGTTTAGATGTTTCGATATTTGTTACTCAATCGCGCTTAAGGTCACAGCTCATTAGAGCCACCCGGCGCCCGACCCGCACCGCCTTCGAGCGGCTAGTATTATTTATTATGGATTTGTACGGGCATGCGCTCACTTCACTACATCAACTCCGTAGTTAATACATTTACGAGGCGGTGCGGGTCGGGCGCCGGGTGGCTCTAATGAGCTGTGACCTTTAAACGGCTCAACCAATTTGGATGAAATTTTGAAGGAAGATAGTTTATATAGTCTGAAACTAGCGCCTATGCCAAATCTTGGGATTAGGTGTCAAAGCGGACCCCGAGCTCCTTTAGGGGCATAACCGGGAACAACGCTAGGAGAATGATGATGAGTTTATATAGTCTGAATTAAATTTTATGCCGGATCCAAGCAGACGAATTCGCGGGCGAAAGCTAGTACGTCATATTTGAAATTTGTACAATAACGTCGATTCTCATATTAAATTTTGAGATTCATTAATAAGACAACATTGACTTTTCACGTATTTTAATATAAACTGCATTGCACTTGCATTTCCTCCAAATTCACTTTTGATGGTATAAAAATTATGGTTCAATTTCAAAATGGTTATTTCGTGTTGACGATTTTCCACTTGTGCCGAATGACAGTAAATCGTTCTACGAGTATTGCCGATTGAACCTCCTGAGAACTCGTACAAAAAACACACAATTGAACTAATTAACGGAAAATTGTTTTGGTTTTGACTTGTTCTAAAAATTCAAACGAAACCAGAAATGTCCATCATCCTTTAAAATTTTAACTACATTCCATTGGACCATTTTGGTCTTTCTACAGAAACCCGCGACCCAGTAGGTTAAACGTCAGTTAAGGATTAATTTAATAGTAAGACTAGCGACCCGCCCCGGCTTCGCACGGGTACTATATTTATACATATATCCCTTCATCTTGAATCACTCTATCTATTAAAAAAAAGCGGCCAAGTGCGTGTCGGACCTCGCACAACGAGGGTTCCGTGCCTATTAAAATGGTCTTATCGTTACTGAAATCTTACGGCACTTACATCCTTTTCTTTAAGGAAGGCAGTTTTTTAGAAATATCTCAAAAACCTGTGAACCGATCTTGTTCAAAATAATTTTCGCTGAGAGAATTTAATAAGCCCTATGAGCATGATTTTTTTCATATTTTTAAAATACACGGTTCAAAAATTAGAGGGGGGGGGACACAATTTTAGTGACTTTCGAGGCGATTATCTCCGACTCTATTCACTTAATCAAAAAAAATGCTGAGAAACCTTATATTTAATTTGAAAGGCCTATCGATTAATGTGCCACACGTGGGCTTGCAATGAAAAAAAAGTTTTTAACTTTCAGTTTTATGTATAGAGTGCACCTCTAAAAAAATTTTTTTTTAGTAATTTAGTTACAAAACTATGTAGCGGTTAACAAAATACACCTGTCCTCAAAATTTTATTCAAATACACCTCATAGTTTTCGAGTAAAATGCCTGTGACATACGGACGGACAGACAGGCAGACAGACAGACATGACGAATCTATAAGGGTTCCGTTTTATGCCATTTGGCTACGGAACCCTAAAAACCGCATCAAAATCCGTTGCATAGTTTTAATGATCTAAGCATACATAGGAACAGACAGCGGGAAGAGACTTTGTTCTATACTATGTAGTGAATATTTAACTACAACTGTATGGCCGTAGTCGCTTATGTTGTTGCAATTAGCAGGGTTTCCTAACACTCCCCTTTGACTCACTCAAGGTCGCGTCATCAAGATTTTTACACAACATTTCCCATGCAAAAAGCACAAGCAAAGTAACTAAAAAGGCCAAGTAATCCATCCCACAATCAGGCTTACATTTTAATCACCACCAACTTATCAGAACCAGATCGATTCGCTGAAGATTTATTGTTCGGATCGCGCCCCATTGTCAAACTTGTTGTCGACGCCCGGACCCTTTTATGAAATTCGCAAACCATTGTTTTGATCCGGATTTAAAAAAAAGTTTTAAAAAAGTTCCCTTACGCTGACCACTCTCGTAAACATCCAGCGAGAATCAGCGGTGTAACTATCGCCTTTATCCCCATCGCTTTAGAGTTTAAAGTTTTCGTTGTGCGTTTTTCGAGTTGCGAATTGAGATTGCCATACTAAATAACGAGGTCACGAGTTTTTTTGCCTTTTGTCGGTCATTTAAAACTTTCATTAGTGAATTCGCGCGCTAAAATTCTCACTTTATTTTCCTTTGGGTTGTTTAATTAAATTGCTTGTGAATTGCGCTTGTTGAGTGACGGCCATGTTGGATTACCTCTGTGTAGGGGTGCAGCCCGTGCGAACATGTGTTGGAATTTATTTGGTTGTAAACTGAATGGTCGTTTACGGGTGTTGATAAAGCTTTCAACACTGTCGCACACATTATTTGTCAGAAAAAAACCGACGCATTATTGTTGGCAACTCCAACACAACTCATAGAGTGACCGGAACGCCTATCATTCATTCCATTCGTTCCTGTCGCATCTATACATTCATTCATTCTTTCAATCATGGTCGCTCTGAATACAGCCATGTAACTGACCGTGTGCTTTTTATAATACAACTCTCTTAACTGAATACGCCGGACTTTTAATCACTTCGATTCCAACAAGAAACAGCGCCTACAACCACTGCAACCCTGTTCATATGGTCCTTCGAACCGGATATGAACCAGTGACCTATGGATCATATGGTCCTTCGATAAGAAAAGGAAGAGAAGTACGAAAAAGCAAGTCACCGGCCTCAGGCTACCTAGTCTGCAACGTGTTCACCGATCAAATTCAACGTGCAACCTATTCACGCAAGATCGCAAAAAGAGAAGAAAACGGCGCGAAACTATATAATAAATGCATAGCATATTCGCCGCAATATTTCATTTTAACTAGAGTGGTACTCCGTCGGTTCTACGCTACATTCCTCGTGAACGACCAATATCGAGTTACCCTTATTAACATACAAGAAGAAAGGATCAATCGACGCAACATCCATCGTCGCATCCTACTGGAAGTTGTGCAATTTCAACGTCCGACTAACGCAAAATTTCCTCGTGGTTGACGCAACATCTCACATCGCAACATCCATCAAATCAAGCAAATATAGCAAGAAGAGTGCGTCGCGAAAACCTATCGTCGCATCCTATTATATTATATGAAGTTGTGCAATATCATCGTCCGACTAACGCAAAATTCATCGTAGTCGTCGCAACAATCAAACCACAACATTTACTTATATCAAGCAAGAAGAGCGGGCGACACGAACCCAATCGTCGCATCGTGCAAATCCGAAGAAAGTGTTAACTTCGTCATCTCACCAAAAAATCAAAAAAACCTCATCAAAATTTCACCAATTTATAACTATCATCGGTGTCTCGCCAACTCAGCATTCTCATCGACATCATGACAAGAGAGAAGCAAAACCAACATTGTTGAAGGAGAGAACGAGACGCAACATTCACTTCAAAATGGCGCTCACGCAAGTATTCCAGCATTAGTTTCGACGAACGGCGCGGGAGCGGAATTCGCTGTTGTCTTTGCTCGCCGCCAGGGTGAGACGCTGATGCACAGCGGAGCTCGGCCAATCAGCGATCGCAGAACTGAACTTACTCGTTCTTTTCCACTGCCATTCCTTACAATAACTTTATTCGTTCACTCAGCGACGCTTAGACGCCATTTGCATTCCTTACTTTTCGTTTTCTGTCGTGCTGTGCAAAACATCAAAAAGTTATTGTGAGGTGTGAAATACATAGTGAATTGTCATAATTATAGTGATAAGTTATAATAAGTCGTCATAATGGCGACACCCCCGCAAGAATTAAAACAATTGCGTGCGGCGAGAGGTTACAGCAAGTCTTCGATCACACGGCTGTACAATTTTGTAAATAATAGGGAAGATGTCGAGCTAACCCCTCTAACAACGTTACAATCAAAACGAACGCGAATTGTAGAATTGTTCGCCGAGTACGAAAGCTACAATAAGAAAATTTTAGCTTACGACGACGTCGACTCGGAGGATGTAGCAGACTGTGAGACTAAATATTACCACATCCTATCCGTCTTAAATGAGGCAATTAAAGATAAATCTTCGCCCACCTCGGAGGCGGTAGCCTCCTGCCACAATTTTAAGGCCAGATTACCAGCGGTTCAGGTTGAGATCTTTTCAGGCAAGTACAGAGACTACACTCCATTCATTAACTTGTTTAGAGCAATTATACACAATGATAGGTCAATTGATAATGTACAGAAATTGTATTATTTGCGGTCTTTTCTGTCAAAGGAACCCTACGATATTGTGAAAGATCTGCCGTTAACCATGGGCAGTTATGACGAGGCTCTCAAGCTTCTCGATGAGAGGTACAATCATACCAGTAAGATTGTTAATGAGCACATCAATTCCTTGCTTGACTTAAATGCTTTGTGTAGGTCTACTCCTGGTCATTTAAGAGAGTTTGTGTCTAGTGTCAAACAATGTTTGTCTGCATTAAAAAATCTTAGTGTAAACACTGAAAATTGGGACCCAATTATATTAGCCATTTTGTATCGTAAATTAGATAGTTACACGTCGCGGGCCTACCAGCTGGAGCGGAGTGATGCCAATGACCCAACGGTGGCTGATTTTCTGCTGTTCATGGAGAAAAGGGCCTTGGCATTGGAGAATGCTGACGCGGTGGCACCAGGCAAATTCCACAAGGCAGTGGTAAATGTAACTGCAGCACCAGGACCAGGACTCACCTGTACTTACTGTAAGTCTGCACAACATAAAATATTTGAATGCAACAAATTTAAACTAGCATCCCCCGGTGACAGAATAGCCTATTGTAAAAGGAATAGTTTATGCAATGTCTGTCTGAATGCCCACCGTGGCAAGTGTCGCTTTCACTTCCGGTGCAATATATGCAAAGAAGCCCACAATACTTTGCTTCACCAGGAACCGACACAAGTTAATACTCAGGCCACACGACCGGTGTCTCTAATTTCAACTTTTAACAGCGATAGGGTGTTATTACCAACAGTTAAAGTGAAACTTTTATCCAAAACAGGACAAATTGTGCAAGTGAAGGCAATACTTGATTCGGCGTCACAGATCTCCTTAGTGACAAGTAAGGTTATTAATACACTAGGAGTGGCCCCGAACAATGACTACACAAGTATAGTCGGAGTGAGCAATAGCAATGCTTCAGCGAAATATTCAATACCTTTGGAGATTGCCTCACTCGTGACACCTTATAAAGTTACAACTAACTTTCATGTATTGGACAAAATCACATGCAAAATCCCTCAATACAAAATTGACACCAAGCTATTGAACATTCCATCAAGTGTCAATTTAGCCGATGTAGACTTTTACAAACCATCAGAGATCAACATGCTCCTTGGTGCCGATGTGTTTTTCCAGGCACTGCTTCCGGAACCACAAGCTGCACCTCAACAACCGGATTTGCAGTTTGCTGAGCATCTGGCTACTCAACCACGCTTTGTTAACACAAAGTTTGGGCATGTCATTGCTGGTGCTTTGCCTCACAATGCTAATTCTGATACAAGTAAGGTCTCCTTGTTATGTGTACAATGTGACTCAAGTCTTAATGACAGTTTGCAACAATTTTGGAAAGCAGAAAGGATCCCTGAAACTTATTGCGAAAGTATGTCTGAGCATGAGCAGTCTGAACACATTTTTCAAGCTACAACAGTGTTTGAAAACAATCAGTTTCAGGTAGACTTGCCTTTAAAAGTTCCATTGAATGAAGTCAATGCGGTGCTCGGTTGCTCGTTCGATATTGCCTACTACAGGTTTCTTAACCTTGAGAAAAAGCTTCAAAAAAATGTAAATTTACTCACAGATTATGACAAGTTCATCAATGAATATGTAGACTTGAAGCATGCACACTATGTTGACTTCAGCTCGCTGGACTTTGAGAATGACCCTCTTTATTTTGCTGCGCACCAGGCAGTAACTAACCCGCACAGCAAAACCACTCCGACTCGGGTAGTTTTTGACTGTTCTATGCAGACTAACAAAAAGATAGCTCTGAACGATATTTTGCTTAATGGTGCTCCGCTACAAAAAGAGTTGTTTGATATAATGCTTTTATTCCGACTGGGTAAATATACCTTCTCTACAGACATTCGACGTATGTTTCGCTGTATAAAAATTAACCCGATGCATGCCAAATTGCAAAACATCCTGTGGAGAAGCAATCCTAATGACCCGCTAAAATGCATACAGTTAGATTCAGTAACCTATGGGCAAAAAAGTTCCACGTATTTGAGTACGCGCTGTTTGCAAGAGCTTTCAAATAGGTATCATAGGGAATTCCCGCTGGCATCTTACATATTAAATAATTGCACCTATGTAGACGATGCGTGCTTCTCACACTCTGATTTAAACGTTATTATAGAAGCACGGCTGCAATTATGCGAGTTGTTAGCCAAAGGCAGTTTCCATACCCATAAATGGGCATCAAATGACCACAGAGTGCTAAAGGGCATTCCCAATGATAAACAACATTTTGATAGCTTAGATTTCCAAAAGGATTTGTATTTAAAGACACTAGGTTTAAAACTTAATATGCAAGACGATTGTTTTGTCTTTTCTTGCCCAGAACCCTTTGATAAGCAGAATCCAACAAAAAAAGACATTTTGAGTCACATCTCTAAGTTTTATGATCCGCTAGGATTTATAGCGCCTATAATCATGAAAGCGAAGGCTTTCATGCAAAAAGTATATTCTGAAAAGATAGGCTGGAACGAGGTTCCATCACCACAGCTGCGAGAGGAATGGATTTCATTTGCAAAAAAATTAATTCAAATGAAAGCACTCACAATCAATAGGTACCTACAGATCCCATACAATGCAACTGCATTGCAATTGATCGGTTTTGCTGACGCTTGTAGCACCACGGGTTATGGATGCTGTGTGTATCTTCGGGTGGTTGACGAACATGGCACCGCTTCACTTTCCTTGCTATGTGCGAAATCTCGAATCAACCCCCGCAATAAGGATACACTCACTATTGCACGCCTTGAATTGTGTTCTATGCTTCTACTGAGCAAGCTAATTAATCGAGTTTACGAAACGCTAAAGGCAGCGTTAAATATACAAGGTGTTTATTTGTTTTCGGACTCGCAAATTGCTCTAGCATGGGTAAATACGGAACCTATAAAGCTTCAGGCCTTTGTTGCTAATCGGGTCAGGTTGATTCGAGATCTCACAGAAAGGTGGCGCTGGCTGTACGTCCCCAGTGAACAAAATTCAAGTGACTGTGTGAGCAGGGGTACAGACCCAGATGAACTGCATAATACACCCATGTGGCTGCACGGCCCAACCTTTCTACATGATGGTAAATATGAGTTTAATAATACAAGTAACCTACCGGCAATCGATGACTTGCCAGAGTTAAAGAAAGCGCCCTCTAGTGACAGAGTGACGCTTTTTACCCAAAAGGGATCTAATTTCTACGAGTTTTTAGACCAGTTTTCTGATCTCAACAAGATGGTAAGGGTAATGGCTTATATAATCAGGTTTTGTTTCAATTTGAAAAATAAAAACACGAATAGTCCTAAGTATGTCACTCCAACGGAGCTGAAAAACGCCTTACTTAAGATAATTAAACACGAACAAGGCATTTATTTCAAGCATGAACTCGACAATTTAAAGGCTAATGATAATGTTAAAGGTACGCTCAACCCTTTACATCCCTTTCTTGATGATCAAGGCATTTTGAGAGTTGGTGGCAGGATAAAAAACGCGAATGTGTCATTCTCACAAAAACATCCCATAATATTACCAAGAGAGTCTCGAATAACCAATCTGATTGTACATCATGAACACATTAGACTGCTGCATGCTCCACCCAAGTTATTATTGTCAAGCTTAAATGAAAAATACTGGATTGTAAACGGTCTTAGCTATGTAAAGAATATTGTCAGTAAATGTTTACCTTGTTTCAGGATGAAGGCTCAATGTGCAAAACAGCTGATGGGTTCTCTGCCACCTGAAAGGGTCAATGCTTGCCGGGTATTTCAAAAAATAGGAATCGACTTTGCCGGCCCAATAACCGTAAAAAACTCACGTGTGAGGACAGCTTTACAGACTAAAGGCTACATATGTGTGTTCGTTTGTTTTGTGACAAAGGCCATACATTTGGAGCTCTCCTCAGACTTGACCACAGATGCGTTCCTAGCATGTTTCAAACGCTTTATAGCGCGAAGGGGCCTTCCGACTGACGTGTTTTGCGATAATGGCGGATGCTTTAAGGGGGCAGAGAACAAATTAAATGAGCTGTACAAGTTAAATAAATCAAAAGGTCATCAAACTCTGGTGCAATCCTACGCGGCACAGCAAAATATTGCTTTTCATTTTGTGCCAAGCTACTCACCAGTGTTTGCTGGCCTAGCTGAAGCAGCTGTTAAAAGTACAAAGTACCATTTAAAGCGTGTCCTACAAAGTTATGTACTAACATATGAACAGCTAAATACTATACTATGTCAAATCGAAGCTGTCTTAAATTCTAGGCCGCTATTACCTGTAACAGCTAATGATATTAATGATTACAGCTATCTCAGTGCCGGGCATTTTCTTATCGGTGCTGCAATGACATCCCTTCCAGAAGCAGACCTAGCCGACTCACCAACTAATAGATTAAAGTTCTGGGAAATGTGTAACAAGATCAAGGGTCAATTTTGGAAGGCATGGCATAAATACTATTTAAATGTCTTACAATGTCGTCCCAAATGGCGCGATAGCAAACCGAATGTTCAAGTTGGCGCCTTAGTAATTATGAAGGAGCCTAACTCCCCACCCATGACATGGCCTATGGCCAGGATAGTTAAGGTGTATCCAGGCGATGATAACAAGGTCAGAGTTGTTGACCTCATGACACCTAATAAAAAGGTGTACAGACGCTCTCTAAGTGGTTTCGCTGTCTTACCTCTTGAATAATTTTACTATGTAACTACTTTATGTATGTCTATATGTGTACATACCTACACACGTGTGATGCACATATTACAATAGCAAAGCTATATTTTTAGCAATAAGTGTTACGGCATTATAGAACACCGAGTTGCTATCTATTCTGTTGTATTAGTAGATAAGAATACAATTTGAACAGGTAACTAAACTTATGTCCTATGTATAGATGCATATATTAGAATAGCAAAGGTATATCCTTAGTAATAAGTGTTACAGCATTATAGAACACTGATTTACTATCTATACTGTTGTATTGCTAGTAGTAGATAAGAAATTGCTTTGAATAAAAATATATGTCCATTAACCAGGGTAACAGTAATTTTAATGCAAGTAAAGTTTAATTTAATGGTATTGCCATATTATTAATTTAAACACTTTAACAACTCAGAAGTAAAAAAATGCATACTTATCTGGTTATAATTTTGTTAACGTAAAGCAAACTGGTATTTAAAGTGTATACCTAATGGTTGGGCCCCGGCCCCAGCATGTTGGCAACTCCAACACAACTCATAGAGTGACCGGAACGCCTATCATTCATTCCATTCGTTCCTGTCGCATCTATACATTCATTCATTCTTTCAATCATGGTCGCTCTGAATACAGCCATGTAACTGACCGTGTGCTTTTTATAATACAACTCTCTTAACTGAATACGCCGGACTTTTAATCACTTCGATTCCAACAAGAAACAGCGCCTACAACCACTGCAACCCTGTTCATTATCACAGAATTAATAATAGTACTACCGTACAGAAGTTTATTTGGTAACAAATCCCCTGTTTAGCCGAACGAGCCTAAACATGGCCATCCCTTTCTATCGCATGCGACGCGCTGCGGTAGACCGCGTGCGTGCCGTAGCAGCGCTAACATACCCCCTGGGGCCGGTAGGCATGTACTTGTAGCGGCGCGACCAAATCACGCCGCTCCTGGCATTGTCAACCTTAGGCTCTAAAGAAAGCGACGATTTTTGTTGATGTTTTTGTTGATATTCCTCCATCAACACGAAATGTATGCGAAACGGTTCCTTTATGGTCATTGGTTTCTCTCTTCTCAGTCGTACACTCTTGGCAGAATGGTCGTGGTCGTGTTTATGTTATACTCACTGAGTATACCCCGCCGGTCACCCGTCACGAAACTAGACCTCTACCTACGCTTATAGTTACTACGCATCGCGGTGTCCAGACATATTTGAGGGTGAGCGTTGAGGTAAGCTTAAAACAAGTTACAGAATAGGGGGTCCATCGGTGTTGTGCCGTTTGCCAGGTCGCAGCTTTAGCTATGAGGCGCCACTTCAAGCGGTGTGTGGCATAGTGGGAGCACAAGGCTGATACTGGTCTCCGTGGCCTTTTTTATTATGTCCAGCCAGCGTGCTGGCGATCAGTCCCTAGCTTTTTTATATTTACAGATCCCTGGACGACGAGCCTAGAACGCTAGGAGGAAGAAATAGATGAACAACGACGAAAGTCAGTATTTTATGTGGAGTTCCTTCAGGATCGAGTTGTTCGTTCGGGACGCTGAACAGGTTTCTTAAGGAGTTGCCTCTAACACCACATCTAGAGCGGCGACGGTCTTGCATTGAGACTACGCACCCAAGGCAAACAAGGAGGATCATTTTTGCAAGCTGTATAATTTATATTAACTTGAATTGTTCGTGTACATGTAAGCAAGTTGACCTTCTAAACTTGCAATCTTACAAAATTTGGCATACCTATGTAACTTCGGTGACAATGCAATATAATGGCACCACTGAACTTATCTGACGTTGAAGGCAGAAGAAGAAGGTGGTCAAAGCAACTCCAAAAATTTACAAGAAAATCCGTCGTGTTTGGACTCATTAGAACCCTGTCAATAAACAGTAGGTAACTGCGTAAAAAAAAACAGTCGAAGACAGAAACTTGTACAGTCAAGTGTACAAATATGGGTGCATACAACTTACCCATAAATATGTCCCATAACTCTTAATATGTCAGCGGATTAAGGTTTTGGTACATAAGTACCAATAACATCCTCTCATAAATAATTATGAGACGATGTTATCGATACATATTTTTGCACATGACTGTAAGTACCAAAATTATTTAAATTGAAACGTATTTCTTATTGTATATGCAAAACCTACACAAAGTACGTCTAACTATAGTCCCTAGTTAGAAAAGACTATAAAAACCTCTCGATCATTACAAGTTGTGAGGTTTGTTGTGAAATTGTGACAATTTATCACGCACGATATGCTAAGGAACTTGAAAAAATTATTGATGTCAAAGGCTTTATAGGGTTGAGGACTATCTCACTGACAGAAATGCATGGCCCAAACCAGAACCAAAAATAGCTTAATTATTAATATAGCTTATTCGGACATGTGTTCTTGTAGAACAACGCATTATGATGTTTTTTTTTTTCATTGTATTCATATTCAGTTTGACTTATTTTAAGAAAGTTAAGAACTATCATTGTAATAAGATAATTTTGGCAAAAAAATACTCTGTTTAAATTGTTTCGGCGTTTCTTCTTAACAGTGGTCTTCTTTTACAGAAACGCTGCTAGAATTTTGACTTGTAAAAGTGCCATTACGGCCTACTTGCGGAATAAAATTCATGGGACACAGGAAAAAGAATTTCTCTATAATCACGCAAGACACGGCGCGGTGCGCACGACTTGTTCACAAAAACATTTTCCCAGTTGGAAACATTTGATTGCTGCCCATGCCCGGGAGTAGCATTGTCTAGGTGTAAGATCAAACAAATTCAAATATCTGTTGGACTTTAATATTTTTCGAAGAATTTGGACCAGTTACACAAATGCGGAATGTAATAAAACTAATACAGCATTTATTTTAAAAGTGGACAAAAAATTCGTTTAAATAGTGAAGGAGCGAGCGAAGCACACCGTGTTCTCTGGTTCAGATTGGGCCAAATTTCTATCGTATTTCTGGCTGTCCAGACTGACTGTCCGGTTGTTCTACAGGTCTCTTTTCTCAGCAGATTCTCGTGAAATTTGGTGAGCAACTTCAAAAACAAATGGATTTTTTTGACGATCACACAAAGTGCCACTAGTTATATTTAAATAAGTCAAAAGCGGGGTCATAAAATATATTTCCTGTATACAAGGCAATTTAAGTGTTCAGGTACACTAGACAGCATAAGTGCATGGTCAAGTCGCAAACTGTTTCCCTTGACGCGCTTGCTAACGCCATCTATGTGCACGACGTGTAATATCATTATAGATGTAAATGTAAACCTCAGAGGATCGGCATAGTTTCACTAGATGGCGCTGTTAACACAGATGGAAACAAAAACTAATTCCTCATCTTGGATATAATTATATTTTTCTTGGGTCATTATTTTTCCTATATTATACTGTCAAGTAATCTTGCCAACGCATTATCGATCGATAATGGCGGTATTATGACGCAATTTGGAATGTGCTTTCTATTTATGTGCTACCTTTGTGCATTTATTTTTCTTGCGATGTTTCCGATTCACTACTAGTGAATATCCAAACAATTCCAAAAACACTTCTTTCCCAACATTTTTTTCGTTGGGTGCGGGATTTGAACCCGCGACTCTAAAGCTAGGTCGACAGTTACTTGCCTCGTTAGCCACTCGACCATCGGTTCAATTGACTAGGCAGTCGAAATTCATCATAAGTTTATTTTGCTGCTCAGATATTAATCCATTACGACTATGATTAGTATAATAATCGATGAGGGTAGACGAATGATTCAAAACTACCATACTTATTCGTTTTTATCACAAAGATGTTACATGTTCGTTCGTAGACCTACTTCAGCTGTGTTATTCATATTTTTTTTGGATATCATGAATATTAAAACTAGTTTTCTATGTAATATTGATCTAGTTAAAAGGTCGCAAATATTTGCGATATATAAAGAAGCTACAGAAACTGATCTAAACGTAAGTCGTTATTTTTACATGTTTGTGATATAATTATCTACTATAAGTAACTACTAGTTAACTATCATACATTTTTCTGATGATTTATTTACGTATAATATTGTTGCAGCTAAAAAAAGGTTGAGCAAAAGGAAACGTCTCTGCTACACCGACAAAGAACGGCCACCAGCCATGGTAATGGACTACAAAGAAAATGATTTTGAATCGACAAGGCATTTCGTTGATTTATTGCACACAAGTGTGGACTGTTCGAGGTGTCTCCATAAAGAGGAGGGTTTATACTATCATGGGCATGCTGTTAAACCCTTGCTTACAGAGAAGCACATAAAACAGCAATTTGATACAATTTGGACACTGGACTAAATGTCATGTTTAGTGACGAGAAGTGAGAAGTGTTTAAATCTATTCAAAAGGACAATATAAGTTCACGTTCAGTGATCACGTAGTGCCTAACATGGAATCTGGTGGTATACCTAACTGTGAACATGTAAGGTTTGAAGAAAGACAGACCGGGTTATATATAAACAAGTGACAAAAGTAACATATGAGTAGGATATTGTTTTCATCATGCTTTTTTAACCCTATAGATACTATTAGTAATAGATGTGTTAAGTTAAGGAAAATTATTATTAAACAACATAATCATGTTAATTAACGAGATCGAGTGACATAGATAACCGTGGAATCCTACCATTATAATCTATGAAATATATGGTCGTCTAGTATCAATAATAAAAGCCTTAGTGAACTGTAAGATTGTCCCGTATTTTATTATTATTTTAAATGTCATTAACACAAATGGCGGGTTTATTTACTTACTTAAAAGCTTACTTATAGATTTGGCTAACACCAGAATGCGTTCGCCTGATATATATGTTATCATAACCCGGTCTGAAATTATTAATAAAATTGTCAATAGGTTTTATTTTTATTGGGGTAAAGCTTCAATCTTTTTCCGATTTTCGGAAATGAAACTTAAGCTACATATAACCTCGATAACATGTTAGAAAGTGGCTAATTCACTAATACTATTAACAAAAACTTCTGTTAACAGTGTTGCTGCTAACGGAAGGCCAGAAAACAAGGTTGTAATTTGGCCTATGATATGGCTGTCTGAAGTGAAGAGTGAAAAAGTGAAGTGAATTAAATCCAGTCAACAGGGCCATTTAAGTTTATAGTGTTATAATAATACGCGCCGTCATAATGGTCGCGTAGTTCCTAATATAGAAAAAGTGCAGATGCTGTCGGTCAAAGAGTACGGATTACGTTAAGATTTATATATTCCATAAACCGGGTTATCCTAAATAAATTAAAAATATATATATTGTTTCAGTAGGTAATAGGTATTAATATGCCGTTTGCTTTCTTTTTTATATTCCTTTACTATTTAAAATGTGATATTTCATAAGATCAAACAAGTGTAAGTAACGGTGAAAGACCAAATAAAATTATTATGATTATTTTCAAATCAATAACACAATAATTCATGGTTTGAACGCTCACATATAGGTATAGATATACTATGGCAATTAACACCTTAATGCGTTCTGCTGATTTGAATGTTAGATAACCCGGTTGTAAGTTAATATTGTCAATATTATATTTATTGGGGTGAAGCTTCAATCTTTTTCCAATTATGGAAATGAAACTTAAGCTATTACCTCAATAAAAATGTTACAAAGTTGCTAGGTAACTATTATTATGTAGTATTATAAAATTGCTTTAACAGAACTGTAGTGAACAAAATAAACATATTGAAACATAAAATGCTGTTTTAATTATTTAAGTTATGAATATATAATTTTCTTTATGACTAATATTTGTATATAAAGCACTTTCATCTATAGGAATAGAACAAATATAAAAAGATACAAAAACATAAACCTCCCATTACCTGGGATTCGAACCTCGACAGTTCTAGGCCGCTGAGCCTAGAGAACATGTCTTAATCCATTGAGCTATCTCAACATTATAGGTAATGGTGGAAATATAGCATTCAAATACCAGTGGTATCGCACTTAAATACAGCTATTATAAATTAGCATTTACCAGCCTTGTTAATAGTTATACGAGGGCTGCCTTTTAAGTTCTGTCGTTTGCAAACCTCCCGTGATTGCATAAAAAAGAACTAGTGTCACGTTAAAATATTTGAATTTAGAATTCCAAAACAAAAGAATGATTCGAAATCGGCCCAACCGTTTTAGTACAGCGTTCGTTCAAAGTTGACAAGTCAGTTGTGAAAATGGAAATTTCGAAGGAAAATTTACGTGCGATAATTTTTTACAACTTCAAAAGGGGCTTAACGCGACTTCAGTGCTTCGAAGAGTTGACTACGGTTTTCAATGATAAAGCACCATGCCTTCGGACTGTGGAACGCTGGTATTTAGAATTTCAACGTGGTTGCTCTAGTCTTGGTGATAGACATCGTGAAGGTCGACCAAAAACAGCCGTAACCCAGGAGAACATTGATGCTGTACGGCAACTGATCATCGAAGATCGCCATGCGACATACCGTGAGATAGAAGCTTCCTTAAGTATTTCAGGGACCAGTGTTCACAGTATTTTGCATGATCACTTAGGCGTAAAAAAGTTGATCTCACGCTGGATACCACATTTACTCAGTGAAGACCAAAAAACGGCTCGCGTTCGATGGTGTCGCAAAACTCTGCGGCAATTCAACCGAGGAAACTCGAAACATGTTTACGACATTATCAGTGGTGACGAATCTTGGATATATCCCTACGATCCCGATTCTAAACAGCAGTCGACTGTTTGGGTGTTCCAAGATGAGCCAAAACCGACCAAAGTAATACGCTCACGGAGCACTTCGAAAAAAATGGTCGCCACGTTTGTGGCGAAAAGTGGCCACGTTGCCGCCATCGTGCTCGAGGATCGTAAAACGGTTAATGCTGACTGGTATACCACTGTCTGTTTACCAGAAGTCATCGGCGAGTTTCGAAAAAATAACCCAAGACGTCGTATAAGACTGCACCACGATAATGCGAGCTCGCACACCGCCCGGCAAACTATTGCGTTTTTAAAAGAGCAAAACGTCGAAATTCTGGAACACCCGCCGTACAGTCCAGACTTAAGCCCTAACGATTTTTTTACTTTTCCAAAAATCAAGCAACGACTTCGTGGTCAACGGTACCAGACGCCTGAAGAAGCGGTTGAGGCATACAAAACGGCCATTTTGGAGACCCCGACTTCGGACTGGAATAAGTGTTTCGAAAACTGGTTCGATCGAATGAAAAAGTGTATTACATATCACGGTGATTACTTTGAAAAACAATAAATACCATTTAACACTTAAATTGTCTTTAGTTTTTCCAAACGACACAACTTAAAAGGCAGCCCTCGTACTAATATGAGAATATTTCTGGTGATAACAAACAGGTGTCAATTTATAGGTATTTAATGTGCCTAGTAATGTGCTTATTTTCTGCGGTATGTCTAAATAGTAGCGCCAACAACGCCATCTAGTTTAATTATTGCGCACCACGTGCAACTATGTGAGCAGCAGACGTCAAACGATGCAAGCGAAACTGAGCCGTAAGGTGTCCATGCATTATTGCAGCCGATAGTACCTAGGCATAAAAATATCTAACAACTACCGGTTCTACCAATAGAATATGGTACTAACAAACTATATCATACAATTTTATTTTTACTAAAGATGCTGCGATGATACCCGCTCAAGCCAGTTGTCCCGTAAACATGGATTTAGCGACACATCCGAAACATCAGAAGAACTCAGTAAAGTAAATAAATTACACGCGATTAAGTCCCGTTTAGTATAAATAATGTGTGAGAATCGTGAGTCATCAATCATTATATTTCGTACAAGTCTTACAAAAACACAAACAGATACACAACCATTGAATGAATGAATGAATGAATAAGATTGATTTCGAAACAACAACAACAATAGTTATTTACGATACAAGTGCCGAAAATAGGAAATTCGCAATGAGTGGTGATAAATTAAAACACGACCGAAGGGAGTGTTTTAAATCGACACGAGTTGCGAATTACCTATTCGCACGTGTATCGTACAACGTTTTACAGTACATATGGCTCTTTAAAGTTTCGACTTATGCACGGAAAGTGCTCTTTTCCGCACTAGTGCGGGAAAGTAGCACCTTAATATGTGCTGTAAAAACAGTTTACAGAATTCTTATATCTATTAACAATTTAAGTACTAAAACGATCAAAGCTAGAACAAACATCACGGTTTGAAATAACTAAACACTTTGAGACATCTCCCCTCAGGGCCACACTATACAGTACCTACGTATACGTATAATTAGGGTACGGCCTCAAATAAATTTCCATATGGGCCAGTTTTTCTGGTGGTATAAGTTGTCCAATTTGTAACGTTAAGGCGAATCCTCGTCAGACCCTGTCCGACAGATTGAGCCTACGGGAGATGCGATGGATCAAACCGAACATACAGCCACTACTGCATTGAGCTACGAAGATGCTAAGGCTTCGTGTTTCAAACCGTCGACAATCCTTACTAATATTATAAATGCGAAAGTGTGTGTGTTTGTATGTTTCTTTCACGTCGCAACGGAGCGTCGTATCGATCTGATTTTTTGTATGAAGATAGTTTAAAAGCTGGAGTGTGGCATAGGCTACTTTTTCCAGCGGGAAAACATCTAATTCCCACGGGGAAATTCAATATGTTACATTTTCCTATAACCACGCGGGCGAAGCCGCGGGCATCAGCTAGTCGTATATATCTTTAATAAGTTTCTGTAAAAAAAATATTTTATGTACAATATTTTATTGTCAACAGTACCTACTTTTCTGTATCATCAAATACTCGTTGAGACGATTCTAACGAGTCCAAACTCAACGGGGTAACGTCGGACTTAAATTCCCATGGCCACCTTCGGTCTCCATCATCAGATCAGCTCAATGCTACGGAAGACGGGACTGGTGTAACATTAACCGACTCCGTACTGGCCACGGTCGCTGCGCTCACTATAAACTACGTTGCGGATGGGCGGAATCCCCAATGCTCCTGCAGTGCCGAAGAAGAAACAATCCGTCATATAATACTAACAATTACACGGTTCAACTCACGTATTCTATGTCACTACGGGCGACATGTTGTTGTGGACAGTGTGTTGTGACAACCCCGTGGACACAGTGAGTTCAGTGTGCGTGTCGTCTCTCGGAGGAGATGAACTCCTGCCGAAATCTCACTCAACTACTCCAGGGCTAGACTGCCCCCCTCCCCCCGCCCTGTCGCTCGGCGTTCGGAGCGAGCGCGGGCAGTGATACAAGCGACACCGCCGCGAAAACACTCATCCTGAAGAAGAACTCCCGAAGAGTTCGAAACATGTCGCCCGTAGTGACATAGAATACGTGAGTTGAACCGTGTAATTGTTAGTATTATTTCAACATGTCTCACGAAAGTTTAAATTCAATCCGTCATATAATCCTCCTCATAAGACCTCCAGAAGACCTGATCACCCTTAGCGACAAGGCCATCAAGTGGCTGACGCATCTTAAAATTAATTTACAATGCATGTGCTCGAAAAGAGCGTTTTCCAAGCACTAAAATCGTGCGGAAAGTGCCACTTTTTCGCACTAGTGCTTTTTACTTTTCAATTTTTTTTTAATTTTCAAGTCCGTCGTCAGCCCGACACAAAGAGTTTTTATTACTCGAGAAAAGTTTTAACATATATTTCAATTACACGTTTTCTTTCATATAAAAGATACATAAATACTAATAACGTATAAAATGATTTATTAATGTTTATGAATTTTGAATTTGGTCAATAAATAAACTAATTTTAAATATTCACTTAATGTGTTTGGCTGAACGCATCTTTCTTATGCCTTTTACAATACTTAAGACAATATGGCGGCTTGCACATGCGCAATGCGCATATGTTGACCGCGCATGTATCTAAAAGCCCGCCATTGTTGTTTATTGTCAGTTTTGTGTAGTTATTTTATGTAAATATGTTAAAAAGGTCGAGTGAAAGTGAGTAATCAATAATAATAATGATTTATTGCGTTTTCAAAAGTGTCAGTATGTTTCTTAGAACTACGACGGTACAGCGTCTTTTTGTTGTTTAATATATTGAGTTACTCAAAATTAATTGTGTTCTAAAACCACAATACAATGGTTATAATTTAACTTTTAAATGAATAAGCTTGACAGCAAAAGGTGTGGATAAGTTGTTAAATGCAATTCCAGATAATAAGTAGGTACCTGACAATCTACCTGGGTTCTTCAATTTTAACTTAGATCTAATATGAACCAACATTTCAACATTTAATATATTTCCTCACACAAGGCATAGTAAAACGTTGTATGATACACGCGCGTAAAGATGATTTCCGACTCGTGTCGAATTATACATTCGCTCGCTTCCTTCGCTCATGTATAAAAATGACACTCGTCGGAAATCACCTACTTTCCACACTTGTAGCATAAATAACTATTATAGTTGTATTCTGTTTTCCATAAATGCCATACGATTAAATAATAATGGAAAAACAAACCATCATCGTATGAAGCCCAAAACAGGACTCATGTGCCATCTTTATTGCCGGTACAGCGCTCTTCCACTGAGCTACTCAGACATTGACTTATGAAGCGTATCTTTCTTTACATCACATTTGCCGGCTCCACTAGCGACCTCTCTGTATTTTCTTGAAAGGCTCACAGCCTTTAATAATCAATAATCAATCAATAATCAATTTTATTCATTAACAATACAACGATTGTGTTTGAAATTACACGTAAATATTATGCACAATACAAATTTAACTAACAATATTATATAAAGAAATGTCAACTACTTAAGTACAATTATTACAAAAAACTAAAACTACAAAATATGATGTCAATGAAACTAACATTATCCACTAATTCAAATACTACACACTTAACACAAATTCGAGTTACATAAATATGATTATTACAAAAATGTTAAAAACAAAATAAACAAATGTCAATCAAAATAATAATGTTACCTACATCATGATCAAGAATTAAAAATATTTGAGAACATTACACAATGCAACTAAAACCTGATCAAGTACATGTAATACAGTCATAACGTATCTTTCATAAAGTCATCAACTGCGTATAGACACTGTTTCAGCAGGATCTGCTTCAATTTACGGCCAAACATATTGTGATTTGTTAGCGACTTCAATTCTATGGGTAATTTGTTAAATAAACGAATACTCTGATAGCACTCAGCGTGCTTGACTATTTGGAGCCGAGTATCAATGCTTTGAGGCAGATTTTTTTTTCTTGAGGCTAGCCGAAGGTCCCGTTCCTCTTCCGATTCTATATCAAATATATGTTTAACTAGATCCTTGAGCACTACTAGGATATAGAGGCTTGGCACCGTTAACAAACTAAATTTGACAAAGTACTCTCTGCAAGAAGTCCGTTGAGGTACATTCGCTATTATTCTTATTGCCCTTTTTTGCAACACAAAGGCAGACTGAACATTGCACTTGTAGCTGTTACCCCATAACTTAATGCTGTACCGTAACTTTGACTCAACTAGCGCATGGTACACTAACTTCAGTTGACTTAGCACTAATTCGTCCCTCAGGCTTCTAAGTGCATAACACGCTGAGCATAGGGAATTGGTCAATGAAGACAATTCTTCTTTCCATCGTAGCCTAGAATCAATGTAGACTCCAAGAAATTTAGCAGATTCGACTTGGTTTATCACTACATCATCTAGTATAATTTGCAAAGAGTCATTATTTCTTGCCGTAGTTTTAATAAGCAGGACATTTGTTTTACTACAGTTCAGTTTCAAACTATTAACCTTAAACCAAATACTGAAATACTTAAGCGCATTATTCACCTTATCGTTCAGATTCGAAATACTGTCAGCTGAGACTACAGCGTTAGTGTCATCGGCAAAAACGACCAAGTGGATACATGCCAAGGAGCTATGCATATATTGTATCATGTCATTAGTAAATAAAATAAAAAGAATTGGACCCAATATAGATCCTTGCGGTACACCTCTACGCACCGCAGCAGTTCTGGATTTGTAATTTTTTTCAGTGTAATCTTGTGTCCATTTGATTTCCACAAATTGCTTCCTGTTCATGAGGTAAGACCGTAGGAGTGAAAACATTTTACCCCTAATGCCATAGTGTTGTAGTTTAGCAAATAGTATATTGTGATCAACTGTGTCAAAGGCCGAACTAAGATCTAGAAAAAGTGCCGCCACTTTTTTCTTTTCATTTAACTGGCCCGTAATATGTTTGACTAATGTGGATATGGCCTCGTTAGTGCCCTTATTTCTCTGATAACCATACTGATGTTTGCTCAATATGTTATTTACATTTAGGTGTTTCACCAGTCTATCTTTAATTAATCTCTCAAGCAATTTAGATAGAGTCGGTAGTAAAGAGATGGGCCGATAGTTCTTTGGGTCTGACTTAATACCCTTCTTGTACACTGGTATAACTTTTGCTATTTTAAGTTGGTCGGGGAAGTATCCAGTTTCAAAACACTGATTGAAAAAGTTAGCCAAAGGATCGGAAAGCAAGTCGATATTCTCCTTAACAATAGTAACTGGAATATCATCGTACCCACATGATATTTTTGATTTTAGTTTATTGACTAGAGATTCTACTTCCGATGGTGTTACAAGCTCGTATGATATATCATGTTCAACTTTGGGTACGTGGGCCTGCAGAAACTCTAATGCTAGATCATTACCAACGACAGTCACCGTTCCCTGATCAAACTGATCCAGGAAAGTATCACAGATATCAACCGGGTTTTTTAAAATTACAGAGTCACCATTTTCACTGACTATTTTCAATTTTAGGTTTTCTTTTAGCCCACCCATTGTTTTGTTACGATGATTTTGAACTACTTTCCAGATTTCTTTGGCCGAGTTATTTGCTTTTTCAATCTGTAATTGTACTCCTAGACGTTTAGCATTTCTAACAACACGCCTATAGATATTTATGTATCTCTTTTTATATTTAATCACTGACTCGGAAGAACATCCACTATATGTCGCAAGTACACGCTTCATACCACTGGAGACTTTCACTCCCTTAGTAATCCAATTTATTTTAGATTTAGTTTTCAGTGGTACTTTTTTCCGACATTTAATAAAGCAGTCCTCAAAAAAATTGTTAAATTTTGAAATAAAGGTGTTCACACCAGTATACAGTGAGTTATCGTTTGTCAGTTTCTCACGGAATGCAGTATAACAGGATGCATTAAATTTACGTATGTACTTCCATATTTGCTGCCCTTTTCTTACTCCGTGCGCATCATTGACAGAGAAAGAACTTAGTAAAGCCGCGTGACCATCAGCCAGACCATTATGATCAACACTGGAGAAGATAGCACAGTTATCCGGTAGGTTAGTCAGTATGTTATCTAGGCATGATTCCGATCCATTGCGGACAAAAGTTTCCGATGTAATAAGCCATCTAAACCTATAACATGTAAGTAAGTCCAAAAATTCTTTAGTTTTTTTGTCATTATTAAGCAAGTTCACATTGAAATCACCACAAACAATACAATTCCTGCTAAAACAGTACTCCAGTAGCAGTTCAAGGCGTTCAAGAAATTGCTTAAAATTCGCATCGTTTGGACTACGGTAACAGCAGATTATATATATATCAGTTGTTAGGTCCTTCACACCGCACACCTCAAGATACTCCTCCTTGTACCACTTTTTACAGACCGAAAGATCTTCGAATTTCCTACTACGATGACCCAAAATGAGCGTACCGCCCCTTTTTTTCTTTGATCGTGTATTAAAACTAGCAATTTGATATTCTTCTACATTGAGGAGTGGTGCAGATATAGGAGTAAGAAAATGTTCACTCACACAGACATAATGCGGAGTCTTACCAAGATTGTGGAGATACAGTTCTAGCTCTATCTTTTTATTTGTGATGCCACATAAGTTTTGATAAAATATATGCAGTTCAGATAAGTTACCTATACCTACTATGTCTGGGGTGGTGACCTTTGGTGAATCAAGCCTAAAAAAGATACGCCATCACACTCAATTTTTTTTTGACATTGCGTGTCTGTCTTTGATTTTTCAACATTACTACCCATTACAGGTTTCAGACCACATACTGTGTGATTCTGTAAATAAGATACTAATCCAGACAGGTCACTGAAAATCCTTGACATCCCTGTATTATTTATATGTCCAGTAGACTTGTTGAACATGTGATGGGAGTATTGTAAATTCCTGTTGGAATCAAGATAATAAGCATACTCAAATGTACAAATGTCCTTATACAATAAGTAATTGAATAATTCAACGCGTCTATTAAACAGGTCACTATACCATGAATATCTAAAATTTGGAGCCAGTTTTTAGGCCACTCTAACGTACGCTATGAGCTTGACCCAATCTAAAAGGAAAGTACCCAAAGCATGTAAAGAGCAACCCGGCAACCCGGGTGCAACCTGCCCTAACCTGACCTTAAGCCAATTTTTGGGATCACTTGTGGTGATTGACGGTGATTACTTTTGAATTGAATTGAATAGAATGGATGAACTGTTAGGTGTCATTTATCATTTCGGAACCATCTTTCACCGGCTTGCAATATATAAAAAAACCCTAATAACCCTTGTGATTTAAATTAGTTACGAGTATCGTATCTGTTGATTCCAATTGAAGTTGAGACAAATTATAAATCTATGTAGACGTTGTGGTAGATTGTCGCCAATATATGTATTTATTATTTTATTCGTAGCTCAATGTACCACGATCCCTCATATCATAGTAGCCGCGCGCATCAAGTACCTTTGTTTATACGTATATCGCTTTGATCACTAACTTCAAACAGACAACCTATTTAGATGTAACATTTTGACGTTGGCCATGAATTTGAATCCCGAGGCAATGCGACTAATATTAATGGTATAAATTAACCAAAAGGAAACAATTAGGTTCAATTCACTCGTGGGTATGCTTTAAAAGAGCACTAGCTTCTGCCTGCGACGCCGTCCGCGTGGAACTCGTTTATATTGTAGCTCCATACAAACTTTCACCCCCCATTTCACTCCCTTAAAACTCCAATAAAAACTATTCTATGTCCTTTTTCGGAACTCAAACTATCTCTATACCAAATTTTATATAAATCGGTTCAGCGGTTTAAGCGTGAAGAGGTAACAGACAGACAGACAGAGAGACAGACACACTTTCGCATTTATAATATTAGCATGGATTTTAAAATTGTCAGTTCCGCTCGTCGAATGCATTACTTTTTGTACGTATTTAAGTACGATAGGTAAGTAGATAGCGCGGCAGGTCACCTATGCGCTGGACTGATCAAGTTAATTCCAATATCCCTGCGCAAGGATGACACGCAAAATCGTGAAGCGTTCCACATTTTTTCTAACATTTTCTAACATTTCTAACATTAATAACAGCAGGTAACCGCGTCTCTGACTGCGCCAGACAGGCGGGAGACATGGCGGGAGATCGTGCGGAGAGCTGTGTCCGCCTCTAGCCGGAACCCCACTGCTGCGCACGCTACGCATGCACACGCTATACACGTCACCCACGTGGGTCCATTGGTCTAGCTGCGTGTGTCAACATTTCCACAGCAACCAATGCACGCACACGCTAAACACGTGTGACGTGTCTCACGTACATTGAAAATGAAAAATGAAAATGAAAATATATTTATTGTATAATCAGTACATCAGCTTACTTGAGCACTACACACTGCTTTAATAAGCAGGTATAGATATGGTACATACATAATGAGTGCACTTATGTTAGATAAGCCTAGGAACGGTGTCCTGCGCCGTAAACTAGGTAAACCTGTCTTATAGGGAACAGGGGTGTTCAAATGCACATTCTGAGATCGCTACTCTGAAGTATTAGGTACTTACATTGGTTCTTAAGCATAGATACGTTTATTAAAATTACATAATAAAGATCGGTTATTTTTAATTGAAAGTAGGTACATGCTTTTTTTTTTTTTTTTTTGTGTTACTATCAACGTGTTAACTACTAATACTAATGCTTAACTTAATTTATCTAACTGTGAGGATGTGTGTTTGTGTGTGTGTGTGTATGTTTGCGTGTTTGTGTTGCAATGAAAGAGAGTGGGGGCATTGATGAATCAATTGTCTAATAATATAATTCGACGGTCCCTATTAAAAGAGTCGGATCTGCAAAACAGCTACTTTTTAGGAGAAGCTGTCAAAGTTTTTGGAAAAAAAATTGTATGGGGAAAATTGATAATTAATGGAATATCGTTACCAAACTTCGAATATTTGCTTATTAGTAGGTTGTTTATTACTAGCCGTTGAGCATACATGTACTTTATCAGCCATTTTTCCAAAAAAATACAAAAACCTCCTATATCACTTTTTTAACCGGAATAGCTTAAGCATCATTTGTCGGAAGTGCCACATACGACATTTTTGTCTGGAAATTGTATACATAATTATGTCGGATGTACCACATCCGACAAAAAAGGTACTCCAAAAAATGTCGTAACTGGCAGAACTGACATTGTTGCACGGAAACTCTTATGTAACAATTTAATACAGAGAAAATTTACTTGATAACTTAACAGGCTGTAAATTACATAAAATACACAACAAAAAACACGCTATACTTTTCCGTGTAAAATAGTAGAATGTGTTATATCCGACACTTTGTACTCACTGTATGTCCCGTAAAAATGTCGGAACTGTCACAACCGACGTTTTTAAATGTCATCTGTTCTTAGATCCGACATTTTTATCTTGGTTTTTACGAAAAGTATTGAGAAAAACTAAAATCTGTGAATGTGGTTTTAAAATTTAGAGTTTTTTACGACCTGAGCCACTGAAAAGCCAAAATCTCAATGTTTGCAGATCCGACTCTTTTAATTGGGACCGTCGAATTATGTAAGGGATTATTATTTTACAGTTTCGAGAATTTTTTCAGTTTCAATATAATCTAGGGACATGGACCATTTGCGGATTGACTTTACTAACTGATATTTACTACAATGTCTGATCACTGACATTACACGGGTACATTGGTCAGCACCGCTAGCACGCGACGGCGCGCGAGCTCTCTCGATTTTTCTCACACTATTCGTCTCTCTCTTATTAGAAAACTTAGAAGAAGAGGTATAGCGCGATAAAAATCGAGAGTATGTCGCGGCCGTCGTGTGCTAGACGTGCTGCTGCGTGTATCCACATTCACCACTGCGGCGCACGCGGCCCACGCTTCGCACGAAACGGGGTTTGTGCGACGCAGTTGAGGCCACCTTTCCACTGCAAACTGCAACCCACGCTCGTTGCGTGGACAGCGTGGGTCGCAGTGGAGCTTCACCTGCCATGCGCGCTAGCGTGTGCGGGGGATGCACTTCGAAACAGGCCACGCGTGTACCAGTGACGTCATTTAGCATGCTACACTGCTGTGGAAGTATAGTATCTACCTACCTACATTTTGATACGACGCGTTTTTACCTACGTGCGTAGCTCGACCGTGCGCAACAGTGGGGTTCCGGCTTACCGCCGACGTGGTTACCTCAACGTGACCACGACCCACTATGTGATCGCCAGAAAATTCGTTTGTTGCAGTACAAATCGCGCTGGAGGCAAGTAATATTGTTATTTTTTTGGCCTTCTATTTTCACTTGTCTCTGTCCCCCGCAATCCTTGGCCAATCACCAAAATATATAAATAATAATAAAATAAATATTAGGGGACAAATCGACCTAGTCCCATAGTAAGCTCGGTAAGGCTTGTGTTATGGGTACTAGACGACGATATATATAACAGATATAAATACTTATATACATAGAAAACATCCATGACTCGGAAACAAATATCATGCTCATCACACAAATATTTGCCCTTACCGCGATTCGAACCCAGGACCTTCAGCTTCGTATAAATGTACTTCATTACGTTTCTAATTAGTAAACAGTTAAACTGTTCGTAAGTACGTACGAAAAGTTATATTTAAATTACATGTAGTCTAACCGACAAACAGTAGAACTAGATACCACTTTGTACCCTTTGTACGTTGTCCCTAGCCCCTAGGTCTCCATTGTGATCACTCCCTGGAGTCCATCCGACTTAACCTTTTGGATTTGAATCAAATTCAGTACTAGTACGCGTATTCGTTCTACTACTAATACTGATATGGCCACAAGGCTTCACGCGCGTGAAAGCAAACTTCAATTGTCTCTTTGAGTCATAGTCAAGCTTACGGTATTTGACTTATAGTCAAATCAGATAAATTTCATGAAAAAGTCGAGAATAAAATGATTGCCAAGTAGTATGGAAAAAATTACAAAGTTAGCAATAATTAATAATAGCTGTTTTTTTGTGTTACGCATATAATATCAACATTTAGTATAATATCAACAAATATTTACCTAGACTCAATCCGGCAAAATAAACAGACAAAAAAAAGTTTTAGGTCCTGAATGTCGGAAAAAAAATACTTTACTTTGGTTAATTTATATT
This sequence comes from Epinotia ramella, assembly GCA_947578815.1. NCBI lineage: Eukaryota > Metazoa > Arthropoda > Insecta > Lepidoptera > Tortricidae > Epinotia > Epinotia ramella. Next base: position 3,563,997 of record OX388207.1, read on the forward strand.
TGCTCAATCTTATAAACTATAATATTCAAGATGACTCATACAAAAAAAGACAATTAATGCTTCATTTAGATCAATATAATTACTTCCGGGTAAGGTTTGTAGGATTCTTGAATAAAGCATTGTAGACCAACGCAACGTCAAAAACAGGCACTTATAAATTAATGTTTTTAAACCGTATTTCTCCTAAAGTAAAACGTCAAAACGCTCTATTAGGTGAAGTTCGTAGAGAAATACAGACTAGTGACGTCATAATTTTGCAATCGTTAAAAAGCGTCTATTTTTATTCGACTGCCAAAGGAGAGGAGGGTTATGTTTTTTGCGTATGTATGTATGTTTGTGTGTATGTCTTATTCGTTGGCACGCCCTGCAGCCTAAACCGTTTGACGGATTTCGACATAATATATGAGGTAGCATTGGATTCCTTTAAAAAAATAAAATTAAAATAAATATTTAAAAAAAGCAGCTGGTGTTGTTTTTTAATGTTTTAATTTCATTTGTATGATCTTTGCGTTACTTATGTAAAATCTTTAATATACCTAAAAAACAAGTTGATTTAGAAGTTTTATTCAATGGTAATGTCAATTTAAAAATAACTTACTTTCAGTGTCATTCAATCCAACACTTCAGCCAGATAGACTCCCAGACAAAGACACTCTTTCCAAGCCTCGAACTAAAACAATTCTAGTTGGGACATGTCGAAGCTCATAAATTAAAGTTTGCAAGTACAAATTAGTGTCGGACCGGGCCCTGCGTAGTGGCCGGTATAGTCGGGACTGGGACAGATGGGCAGAATTAATCAATGTTGCAGGCACGTAGGGGAGACCCGTAGGGCCACGAGACAAGCGGGAACCTAAACAATCGATTACTAGTATAGTTAAAATACTTAAGTGCAAGGGGCTCCGCTTGCATGTAGGGACATGCAAGCGGAGCCCCTTGCATTGACGTGTTCGAATAGATATTTGTTATGTTTGTGTAATGGCCGGTTCCAATAATCAATCCACCGATAGCTTTCCTTACCAACAGTTACATTTTGACATATTTTCTACGGGTAATCTGTCAAAATATAACTGCCGGTAAGGAAAACTATCGGTGGATTGATTATTGAAACCGGCCATAAGACAATTTAAAAGTGTATCTATTCGAATGGTAAAGGTCGCGGGAGTCCGCTGGATGCGGGTGGCGCAGGACCGGTCATGGTGGCAGTCTTTGGGGGAGGCCTTTGTCCAGCAGTGGATGTATTTCGGCTGATGTGATGATGATGATAATGATCTATTCGAATGCTTCACCAAGAGCGGCTTAACTTAAGTTTGTACTCTTAACCAGTTGCAGTAATTACGACGATGCATTTAATTTATCAGTCTATTGAAAACTATAATTGGTTCTCATGTATGTGCTAATGACAGATTAGGTTTAGGACAAATGACCTACAGCGATACCACCGTTCCATGAAGCTACAAGTTACTTTTTTTATGGTTCCGTAGCCAAATGGCAAAAAACGGAACCCTTATGGATTCGTCATGTCTGACGTCTGTCTGTCCGTCCGTATGTCACAGGCATTTTTCTCGAGAATTATAAGGTGTATTTGAATAAAATTTAGAGGATAGATGTATTTTGTTAGCCGCTACATAGTTTTGTAATGAAATCACAAAAAAAAAATTTTTTAGGTGTTATATACATAAAAGTGAAACTCAAAAAAAAAAAAAAACATTGCAAGCCTACGTGTGGCACATCAATCGATAGGCCTTTAAAAATGAATAATATATAAGGTTTCTCAGCATTTTTTTTGATTAAGTAAATAGAGTCGGAGATAATCGCCCCGAAAGTCACTAAAATTGTGTGTCCCTTTTTTATTTACATAATTATTATATTTATTTCCCTTAGATTATTAAATTTGAAACTGGAAAATAGTCCTATTTTTGAAATAAAATCCAAGTGATTACCGCTGTTTTCGCGGCCCGCTTCGCAAGACGTTTCTCAGTAAAGGCGCCCTTAAACATGCGTCCGGGACTGGGAACACTAATTGACACGTTACACATTCCGCCAATTAAATTGCTTGCATATTCAGGCTTGTGAAAACCTTATTGTTGGTTCCATTTATCATGTAAGTAAAACAGAGCATTTTGTTTTGAGGGGCTCCTAGCTCCCAATGACCTTCGATCTGTAGCTGTGGGTTTTTTCGAGTTTTTTTGGCTTATCGTTTATATCGTTTAGATATTTACCGAAATAGTATCCCACATCAAAACTCACAGTTTTCGGGAAATATGGCACCAAACTTTGGCAATTTCAGGCCAAAAAACCGTTTTTCGGACGTAACTTTTGTGAAAATGAGTTAATAATAAAAATCACTCGTGGGTTTTTAGAGACGTCAATAAGGAACAGTTATATATGTAGATTTCATATATAAAAGTGCATAAACAACGTACTAATATCGACGACAGAGCTTTTTGGACCATGTTTGAATAAATTTTAAAAAAGAAAACTAATTATTTTCAAAAAAACTCTCGTGATGTAGATAAAAGATTGAATAGCCGATAAGTGTTTGTGCCATAAATATATCTATAGTTTTGACGGAGGAATATCAACTCAAAACTCGTCAAAAGTAGCCAAAAAGCGCGTGGAGCCCCGTTGAATGATGGTAGAAGATTTGCAAAAAAAAACCTGTCAACGGAAAGAGCGTAAATATGTATATTAGTCGAAATGCTCCTACGGAAGTCTAGAGACTTTAACCGATTTTAGCATTCTATATTTGTAATTACGGGTTCCACCGTAGCATGTAAGATACTGTAAAGGTTTTGATAAATTAGGTATCAATTGTTTCGAAAATTGCTTCGGGTGACATTTATGCTAACTGTTGTTTGAGAAAATACCTACAACTTGAAAAACCCCCGACATTTTCATTTCAAAGTCCAATATCTCAAAAACGGCTTAACAGATTTTCATGAACATGGTTACACTTACAAACACTCGGGATAAATTATCTATGACAGCATCCGTTTGGGAGCTACGATACCACAGACAGATACACAAATACACAGACACATTAAACTTATAACACCCCTCTCTTTGCGGCGGGGGTTAAAAACAATTTATTTTTCGCTTAGTTTTCCGTAATCGAGATAAAGTTTTTGATCTTTATATGCTTATCTTCTCTAATCTATTATTGTATTATAAAATGAAAAAGTCTGTGAAATTGGATAAGTGTTTCCCCTGATTACCCCCTGCATACAACCTTCCGTATGCAGGGGGTAATCAGGGGAAACACTTATCCGATTTTAAAATTTCTCACAGCATGTGTCATCATCATCATCATATCAGCCGAAAAACTTCCACTGCTGGACATAGGCCTCCACCAAAGAGTCCCAAAGTGACCGTTCCTGCGCCACCCGCATCCAGCGGACTCCAGCAACCTTTACCAGGTCACCAGTCCACCTTGCGGGGTGCCTCCCCACGCCGCGCCTTCCGGTACGTGGTCGCCACTCGAGAACCTTTCCGCCCCAACGGCCATCGGTTCTACGTGCTATGTGCCCCGCCCACTGCCACTTAAGTTTAGCGATTCGGAGGGCTATATCGGTTACCTTGGTTCTGCGGATAGCCCCATTTCTGATGCGATCACATGTGTAGGGAATGGATTTAGGCTTTATTTAGTCGGCGGGTTTGTTTATCGTGGTCTAGTACTCATAGTACAAGCTTTGCTTAGTTTGGGCCTAGGTCGATTTGTGTAAGTTTGACCGCGAATGTTTGGTTATTTATTTATTTAACGTAAAAGTTCCTCCCCTTCGGCATAGAAACCCCAAGATTTTGCCTTACATGGACACTTGGACAGGACATGTAAGTTTTTTTGTGTGTGTAATTCTTTAAATTTAGAACTCTGTTATTATTTCCAACACACAGACACATACATACCTAATAAATATACCTATATGGATTGGTAAACTTTGAATGCACTACCTTTTAAAATTCAAGAATATTTCTTTAATGTTACTAGATTAAGAGCATTATGCTTTACTTGCGCGTGGATTGATACCATTTATTATAAATATTATCATTGACTGAAAGGGACATCCCCTGGACAATTGCTTTTATCTCTGTCATTTTGATGATGCACAAAGATATGAATATAAAAAAGATGGTAAAAACATAATTGATTGAATCGTCTTTAGACAGTTTCTGTGAAATTGAAATTGATATATTGATATTAAAACACCGATAACAAAAATCTGTTTACCAAACAAATATTGGTAGACTGAAAACTAAAGAAAGTTTTCTGATTTCACAAAATTGGAAAAATATATCTATTGGGTTCTCCGGAATCTCTTTGTTGTACATGTCATGTTAAGTGATGTGCCGGTTTTTTTATTTAATGTTCCCGGCAACGACCGCAACGTTGCTGGCAATTTTGAAAGTTAAATTGCTTTTACACAATTAAACAATTTCTTGTCAGCGCATGTCTCATTGAAAATTGGTTGTAATTTAGCTATTGAGAAAACAGTAAACTAGCACATACTCGTACGTAATCATTTTTCAAAAAATAACCTACCTAAAATGGATTGGTAAAATTTAAATGCACTTCCTTTCCTTTTAATTTTGAAGAATATTTATTTGAAGATAGAATTTTTATAAACATTTTCCTGTATACGTCACATTTCACAAATAAAAGAAAAAACTTCTCGGAATTGCTGGCCGCAAACTTTGGGATTCCGTTTTGTGAATGAGGAGGCGTCATCAACTCGGTCTTTTTAATTTGATACCACTCGACGCTCTTCTTTTGTTTTTAGATTTTTGGAATTTACAGGATTGAAGCTACTGAGGATTTGTGTTCGGGACATGTTTGTGAGGTATAAGTATCATACAGATTCGAGTAGAAAAGTCGTCATTCCTGTAGTCTATATAGGGCTTCCGTACACATAAAAAATGTTTTAATTGCATGAAATCATTTAAGAGGAGACACCGTTTATGAGAAGTAAGAGTTCAACCAAAAAATAGGGTTTAACTTTGGTAATGTTCACAGAAAAGACGTGAACCTAAACCTCTGTATGACCCTTAAAATTCTTGGTTTATGCGCTCCGTCTTGCATATGCGCAGAGTAAGGTATATATGTTGTGAGCGCGATCACATTGGACAGAAATTGAATTAAAAGTGCCCTTATGAACCGTAATTTTTCCGTAATACGTACGTCAGTACGTATGAAACGCTACGCAGTCGACCATTCGGAGCTTATTAATCTATATAAAATCCATTTTTAACACAGTTGCTCAAAAAGTGCAACTTTACGTTCGAAATGTACTATTATATGACATACTAGCTTCCGCCCGCGACTTCGTCTGCGTGGACCCGGGATAAAAACTACCCTTTATTTTAATCCAGGCTATAAACTATCTTCGTGCTAAATTTCATTCAAATCGGTTGAGCCGTTTAAGGGTGATTGAGTAACAAACATCCAAACATCTAAACATCCAAACTTTCGCATTTATAATATTAGTAGGATTCCATTGGAGTTAAACACTAGTCGATTGTACATGGTTATTGCGATCAGGTATTATAGTTTAGTTTTGGGCAGGAAAAAACAGCAGTCTGTAGCATCGTTAAAAATAAAAACACTCTTTTACTCACAACTTGCTGCGCATACCAAAGCCACGATTCCACGTCAGCCGTTGCCAAAGTCTTTCGTCGCAAAACAACCTTTATAACGCAACAGTGCTGCTTCTATTCTGCGACAAAACGTAATACGTATTACATTCAATTTGTTTATACAGCGTGGAACGGAACGATGGACTTTCCCGCAAGAAGAGGATAGCTTAGCGTTAGTGCTTACAATTTTCCAAATTTATAATCTATGTTAATATTTCTGACCGTTTCCAAGTTAGTTCATCAAACTTCTGTGCAAAATTCTGCATATTACAACTCTAACGGAGAATAAGATCAATGCCATCACTGGTAAACAAACTTTTAAGGGATGACCGGAATTACTGTCACCGGAAAGTCGAATTTTGCTTGAACCCTGAATAAGTAACGGTGAAATTGACAAATTAACGAGAAGCAAGTCTGTCATGTATTCAATAAACATTAACAGTATCAAAGATGAATTAGGGTTGGCGCTACCATTAATCTTCAGCCGTTTGTAGTTCATTCCTGGACATAGGCCTCTTCTATATATACCTCCATGTATGGCCTTCAGCGTCCAGTTTCATTCTGCGTGTCGCTCTTCCAAAATCCCGTTCCAAAAGCCATTTTGTCCACCTACTCTTGTCCATACGTCCAACATGCTCCGCCAGCCCATCTCCAACTCTGTTCGGCAATTATGGAGATTACGTCATTCGAACCTGTCTTTTTCCTAATCCATTAATTTCTCTTGTGCTGCGCTATCTATTAAAATGTATTATTTTATTTATTTATTTTTTGTTTGTAGTATTCGTTTAAACATTAGTATTCGATGCCACTGCCTTTATATGACAATATATTTTCTTTAAGGTTAATGATAAAATCCATACTGTATCCGCTCTCACGCGTTGTCAAACTTTTATTCTTTATTTTTATTATTTATTAAGAAACAATATAATAATACAACATAAAGAAGTACAGAGTCCCGCAAAACCGTTTGCACAGCTTGACTGCAGCAGTCTCTACTCTCTTCTATTTATATTATTTATCTACGTCTATAGGTACAACAATTATTTTATGCGTTTAAAAAGGTAACTATGAAGCTATTTACCCAGATTAGCTTTATTGGCTTCCTGCCTGATGTCAGAGGGCAGGATGTTGAGTATATAGGGTAGGCGTTTCCGGAGACACCGATACATAAAACACGTTTTGCAACAAAAAAGGCTTTTTTAAATTATTGTTCTACAAAACAGATTCACGGTCGAAATGTACCTGCGGGCCGCGCCTTTCACAAGGACCTTTTACAAATTGACGCAGAACATTGGTAATTAAGTTGTAAAAGACTCTTTTACGGGTAAAAATATGTGTTTTTTATCATTCCGAAGCAAAAAGTAACTTCTTGTATTATTTTATGTTGATACTTAGAATCGTAGAACTACATATTTCATATCAATTTTGTGTTCATTATTATACTCAATCTAATAAACATTTTTTGTAGGTAAAAGTAACCGATAGACACGTAGATTAATAAAATATGCATAGGTCCCTTTTATCTGCAGAAATAACTAATCAGTAATTATTATTTTCCCTATATCTTATTGTTTTTATTAGCCTATTATACTGTGTCCAACTGCCGGGCTAAGGCATCCCCTCGTTTCAGCCATCTCAGTTTAATATTTAACCGTTCATATTTTCAACATGTACATAGATTTAAAGCAAAAATGACCCTTGACCCAAAAAATATAAAGGGGACTTACTATATCCCATGTAAGTAGCCTCCAGAACAGGGAAGGGGCCTACAAGGCACAAAAGATAATGCTCAACTCAAAATACTCAAAATGCAAACAAAACATGATGCAGATGCTATAAAATATGAGTATAGACAGCGAAACATGCGAATACAATTTCTATGTGTAAATGGTTTTTCAATAGTGGCCACAGATCGGGAGCTAGAATTCCTTTGTTTGTAGATATGCGTTACCAAAGTAATTAGTTCTTTGTCTGGCAAGGGCATTCATGTGTTCTTTGTTGTACGCGGGCTGAGCCGCGCAGGCTGCAAGTCTATACCTACTAATTTTCTGAAGAGATAACTACAACTTGGAAAAATAGCAAAACCCCCGACATTTTCATTTCAAAGTCCAATATCTCAAAAACGTCTGAACAGATTTTCATGAAACATGGCTAAGAACACTCGGGATAAAATTATCTATGACACAAAAAAAACGCATTCAAATCACAGTAATCACAGACAGATACAAAGATACACAGACAGCCACGTTAAATTTATTTATAACACCCCTCTCTTTGCGTCAGGGGTTAAAAAAGTCTGTGAGATTGTATTAGCGTTGTAAGTTTATAAGTTTGTATGTAATGTGAAATCTCCGGAACCACACCTAATCTGTAGAAAAAGGGTTTGTCAACATACCTGTACTGTCGAAACGATTGCTAACCGGAAATTGTTTGTTATCATGGTGTTACAAACACTGCCTAACCTCAGATAAATCAACTAAACCAACTGTCATAGCTGCGTTACTGACAAAAAGTAAACATATCTTATACATTTATTATTGAAGTTTTTTACTCCCAAGTGGTAAGACGAAACTCCGAACTCTTATTCCACCGAGGGTATTTCGTCGAGCATCAATCTAATACCATATTTGACAGATAAGTTCTTGTATCATATTTCTTTTGCGCATTTGGGATTCGCGCCGACGGGTGTGGATGTCGCAGGGTTTATGTGGGAGCAGTGGCTTTAATGTAAGAATAACGCTCGTAAATGTAGATATACATTGGGATTGAAGGAATATACGATATGTCAGCGTACAGCTCAGAACTTAGCCTATTATAGTTGCAAATGGATTTCGATATGTGCACTGAAATGTTAGTTTATGAGGTGGCAGTATACTCGTACCGCGTACCTCAACATTTTGACTCCCTCGCTATTTGATGTTAGCGTAATATGCTGTGAAGTGCGCTGGAAATAGATATTGTGATTGATAAATATAGTAATAGGTAGTAATTTCTCTTCGTCTTCTTATTTAATAGCTAAGCTCTTGTCGGTGTAGCTCAAAGTAGGTCCTCCATCTACTCCGATCCCACGCAACTTTTTTTATCTCGATACGACCTAACATCAACTCTCTTTTTAAGTTGCTCTATGTATGTAATTTAGCCAGCACAAAATGAACAGGATGTTGAAGTTGAAAGTGGCCTGAATGGCTTCGAGAAAAGGATGGTACAGTCAGCGTCATGTAGTAAGTATATAGCAGCCAAGGTAGTCAAGTCTTTATTACTGTAAGAATAAGGGTTACGAAATATTTCGCTACTCTGGCTGCTACTAACTATATGACGTTGACCGTACCTACGCCGTGCCTCTTTGTTTTGCTCGACTTGGCGGGTACACTGTCTTGCCCCCAGATATGAAGTTGAATCTTTTGTTGTAGTGTCCGTTTCTTCACCAAATGGACTCTGCGTAAGACCAGCGCTTGCTGTTAAAGCGAGCATCGTGCTGAGCCGGGTTCATTTCGAGACACGGCCTGAGCCGGGTATTTTTGCCCTTGTCATAAGTAGGTATGTATAAATAATTGCTACCACGTTTTGAATGTATATTTTATTAATATCTGGAAGTATTTACATGAAAAGTGAATCGTAATGTTTGCCCTTAAGTAAAATTAAATGAGTAACAGAGTATGCTTATGCATTGTCTTCATTGAATGTTTTTTATTGTTTCACTGTTTGGTCTGCAGCGCGGCCAGTTACAGATGTGGTATGGTATAACCTCCTTTGGGGCATTATGGGCCGCCCACGGGGAAACTGTCTCCTCTGCTTTTACCTTTGATTATCATACTTCCTGAGTACAGGTTCCTGATACGGTAGGGATATGATGAAATACCTTCTTTACCCTCTCCTGTCCTTATTCTTGCCCTCCAAAATTTCCAAAAAAAATGTGAATAAAATCAATAATTATGGACATAAATTTAAAACAATCAGTATTCATTTAACACATAAAATACTTAATTTATAAATGATTTTTGAAGTGAAAACTTCTTTAGCGGTGCTGAGCACGTTTAGAATATTTTGTAATTGCAATAGCATATTCTGCAAATAAATTTGTAATAACACCAACGCGTCCTTCACCGTTTTGCTATTGAGAAAATTCGAATAGTTCGAATTTGGGCGTTATTCCTAAAGAGATAAAGCTTAGAAAAATATTTACCAACGGCAAAAACAAATTGATATTTTGGTCGCCACCGCCGTCTGCTGTTCTTGCAAATTCGAATAGTTCGAATTTAGACGTTATTCCTAAAGAGAAATTTGAAATTTGCTCAGGTTATGCAAACAAATTTGAAAAATATTTGGCAATGGCAAAAACAAATTGGTACCTATTGTGTTTGCCGCCGCCCGTCGGCGCGCCCACGGGCCCGTCCGCCTAAGTAATTGATAATTGTTTATAAATTTGCGTCAAATTCATTTTTAGGGTGACACCGTAAGATGTCACGTGACCTGATCGAAAAACTGTTACAATGTTATTGAGTTTTTTTCTGTCTGAGTTGCTCACTTCTGCCGGCACTCCCGGAGTGCAACCCGGTCTTTTTTTGTTGAAAATACATAAATCGTCCGACACTTCACTTATTTCACGCAATTATTCTGCTGTTAAAACAGTACGTTCCGTTTATTTTCAAACACATCATTTTCAGAATCCGCTATTTATAAATCCCTAATCCCCCAGCAAACGTCGAGCGCAACCAAAAATATGAATATTTCCCCCGCACTTATTGGATCAAATTCACTCACAAATTTATTGAGTCCTTCGGCGCTGGTAATATACAAACAATTATGAGAGCGTCGATAAAGCCCCGGACAATTTGTACATTTCAACGGTTGGGCCAATTTCCGACCGAATGCGAAATAAGAGAATCAGAAAAAAACATGTCTGCCTTCCGCGGGCGCGGTGCGCTGGAAGCGACGTGACGAATTTCTTTAACATCGTGAGCAGTTTTTGTTCGTGTGGAGACTATTAGAGGGGCTACGCTGTTGTTATGTTCATTTTGGAAGATAGTAGTTTGAATTTCGAGTCATGGTTTTGCTTTGAAACTTTCAGAACCCAATCAGACAACGGAACAAGTAGTTATGTCTGCATAACTTCAACTGTTTTCTTAGTCTGATCTTATTCTGCTTAGTTCTCTTATAAGACCTCTTATTGACGACTACTTTAGTCTACTTGATAGAGACCCTGCCTACGAAGTTGGGTTTGAATCCTGGTAACGGCATTTCTTTGTGTAATGACCACGAATATTTTTTCCTGAGTCATGGATGTTTTCTATGTAATTATGTATTTATCGAACGAGCGAGCGAAGCGAACAAAGTTCTATGCTTCAGCTTGGCCCGAAAATAATTCGTATGTCCGGTGTCTGTCCAGGTTGCATTTTTCAACCGATTCTCGTGAAATTTCATTATATATATTAGATATTTTAAAGGCCTCCACCCACCGAACGCGTGTCGTGCGCGGCACGTATCGGGCGCGGTTGAAGCGGTATATTCACACCGCAAGCGGGCGGCGTACAGCAACCCGCCGCGTCGCGTTAGCAATGCAGCAGCTGCGCGGCAGCCGCGCGGGTCCGCGCGGGCCCGCGCGTCATATCTCTCTCAGTACCAACACATTTAATATGTATCTCACTATCTCTATCACACTTAGCAGCGCGGCAGCAGCGCGGGCCCGCGCGTCATACCTCTCTCACTACCAACACATTTAATATGTATCTCTCGATCTCTATCACACTCAGCAGAGCTTCACACGCGACGCGCGCGACACGCGGCCGCGCTGCCGAGTTGTGACTTTAGCGCCGCGGGCCCGCGCGGGCCCGCGTTCGGCCCGCGTTCAATGTGTGTTTGAAGTGTATTTTCAATGCTTTACAACTTGCGCGGGCCCGCGCAGCACACGCACCGCGCACGACATGCGTTCGGTGGGTGGAGGCCTTAAAAAGACAGAAGTCTCCATCATCAGATCAGCTCGATGGTGCTATAGTAATAATATTAATTTGTCATCCAAACTAAACTTATATCCAAAATTTCAGCTCAATTATAGGTTAACTGGTTCAAAATTCAGTTCCAAGATTCGTCCTACACTAACAAACAAACGAACACGCGTGTCTTTGCCAATTATTTTCAATTGGCACAGTGCTCAACATCGTACCAAATCATGTCTCTAAAATCATGACCTAACCCCAAATAAAGAACCATCCAGCACCGTCAAATCGGTCCACACTCGCAATTGTTTAAAACGCGCCGACCGCCCGCCAGATGTCGACGCAAAAAATATACAATAAGAACGGACAAAGTATACAATAACCCGTTTTATATGTGCAGATATGTGCGGCTAATCTTTCCCCGCGCGATAATGTGCCGCGATAAAGCGAGGAGTGATATAAATTATGGACATTTGGTGCTGTGATATTAAGTGCGTCGAGGTTTTTTGTGGACCGAGATATTGAGTCCCTACTTACGTTTATATCAACAACTAATAGACAGCCGTGTGTACCTAAGTTTTGTCCGCGGAGTTATTGAAAGCAATATGGCAATAATGACAAACCATAAGGCCTGATGGCAAGCAGACACCCTAGCCTATGAAATACTTTGCTGACCGTTTATTGATTAGACGAGTCGTTGTGTTTTGATAACTAGAGATGAAATATAAATGTCGTTCTCTCATTCTCAACACAGCACATCCTCGGGAGCTCTGGTGACCTTCTTTGCTAACAAGAACACACCACATTCCTACAGAGCAAGTTTAGTGATGTAGTTATAAAGAAAGAAAGAAAGACAATTTATTGACCAAGTAAATTAAATAACATTTAGCAAGCCATATATATGTACATTGTCTTATTAGATACATATACAACCCATTTAATTAGGTTATTACTTTCAAGTTATTATGTCATTTGTTGAGTCATAAAATCGTTTATGGAGTAGGATATCGGGTTTTCTTTTAGAAACCGCTTAATTTTGTTTTTAAAATCTTTCATTGGTAGGCACGTAATTGTAAGAGGTACATCTAGTAGGCTGGTGTAAATATATAATTAGATGGCGGTCATAATTCGGTTTTTCTTAAAATTTGTTTTGGCAGATGGCCGCTTACGCAAGTTATTCATAATTCTAATTGATTATTGTTAAATTAACATAGAAACTTCAAATTTGACACGTATATAGCGAGTTCCAGTCACTCACTTACAATAATTTACTATTTAGTACTCAGCCAAGCCACGAGAACATTTCCACATTTATTTTCCAATTTACCACATAAACTGATTTCCGAGAGCAAATGCGTTGATTATTAGAGAAAAAAACCCAATCGCTGTATGTGGCCCGATAATATTTGAGGACTTCCGTCGATTCCACAAGGATCACCTTTGGTACTTCATTAGCTGCAATTTCAACGGAATCTTATCAGAATCTGTGACGTGCTTTTGTACTTTAAGTACATAATTGAGGAATTCCATAAGTCATCTGTGGTCTTCATCATCAGTTCCACTCCACCAAATTTATGATTTCCGGATGTAAATACACGAGATATAATAGAAAATACGAAAATCACTACACGCGCGCCTAATATAATTGAGGAGTTCTCTCAATTCCTCATGGATCCCATCATCCAACTGAATTTAAAAAAAAAATGGGACCCACCTGGATGCATATACTTACAAACAAAAAATTTTTTTTTCGAATCGGCTCATCAATGACGGAGTTCTGCGGTAACAAACATTGAAAAAAAAAAAAATACAACCGAATTGAGAACCTCCTCCTTTTTTTTGAAGTCGGTTAAAAATGGGGACTCTCGGGGGCGCTTAGTATTAATCAGAGATAATAAGCAGTACAGTTAATTTGAAAACTGATCGTAGCACATGTTCAATCTTAGCACCATCTCAACAGACAAGACTTTCCATTTTTTTTTAATATGAATGTAATTATGGATTTTTATCTGAAATAAATGAATATTATTATTACTTATTGTAAAAAGAACCGCTATCAAATCGGGTCATTCGTTGAGGACCTACACTACCACGTACAGACACACACACCACATCATAATCATGTTAAACTTAAGGCCTCCACACACCGAACGCGGGTCGTGCGCGGCGCGGGGCGGGCCCTGGTCGTGCGCGGCGCGGGGCGGGCGCTGGTCGTGCGCGGCGCGGGTCGGGTGCGGCGCGGGTCGTGCGCGGCGCGGGTCGAGTGCGGCGCGGGTCGTGCGCGGCGCGGGCGGCAGATATCTCTCCCTCTACCAACGCGTTTAATATCTCTCTCACTATCTATATCACACAGTGGCGCGGGCCCGTCTACTTAGATATGGCTGGTTCCGTTGAGTTTGTTTCATGTTATTCTAAGTATGTGGTTTTAAAATGAGAACCAAACTACGTTTGTATGGAGAGTGGAGCGACCTGGCGACCCTTGATATGATGATGAAAATGAAATGATTTGTCACCGAATTGGTATTTTTAAACCCCTAAACATTGATTGTGTCTTTAATTGTGTGCGTGTAACTGAGAATGAAATTATAAATTGTAATATGTATCCGAATAATGGTTTTAGTTATTGTTAGTACGAGTGAGTATAGCTCGTAAAATAGCAATCAATAGTCCCCAAACGCCGAACTAGTAAAGCATTTAGCAAAAACTGTGTTCACTTTGAATGTAAACGAGCTCTAGGTAACACGATTTGATAAATAAATGTATGTGTTGTTTTTAAACCCGTTGACATTTTATGTTCCATCGGGATAAATTAATTGGATTGTCATATATAACTCTTTCTTGCACACTTCATTAAAAATAGTACTTGTATTGAATTAAAAATTATATTTAATCAAATGTACAAACGCCAACACTGTTAACTGACCATCCTGTATTTATATTGAACCTTATTACAGTGCATATAGAGTGCACGGATGGTCAGTTAGCTGTGTTGTCGATAGTACTGACTTTTCTGTGAATGCTCCCTAATATCAATCGAAGAAGTATACAATTTAGAATTTAATCATTTACTTTAAAAACAAGGTTTAAACCGACTTCAATTCAGTACTTCACCAAGCTACAGACATGAACATTTCCAAATTTCCTATCCGCTTTACCTCATGAACTGCTTTCAAGAGTCACTATAACATAAAAATACCCTAATCGCTTCAAGTGAGCCTATATTTGAAGAGTTCTCTAGATGTCTCCAGGATCTCATCATCGGATTCTGACCTAATGATCATGTAATGGAACCACTCGCGAAGGATACTCTTTCAAATATTCTGTTTTTGCAAATCGATCCGCCTTCGAGTAATCGCGAAACATACCTACTTATAAAAGAAAACATGGAAGAAGTCGAAAAAACTTCGGCGCGTAGGTCTTCAAAGAGTGTGATGAGCAGTGGATGTGCTTAACGAAGTTGACTGTCTTGAAAATAACTAAATATGAAAACAAAGAATCTTACGCTCGAGTTCATTTGGGACATAATTTCATAATGCCAGGTCTGAGTGAGAAAAAATGTAATAAGCACACATATCCGCGCTCAAAACTCTGCCGGGAGTCTTCTGCTCGCTTTAAATTAAATTATTTATGTTCGCACATTGTATATTTTTTTGTCTCCGGAATTTTATATTTTTCATTACGTCGTGTTTTATGAGAAGGCTTTTATTGAATTTTGTGCGTTATTTTTGATAAAGCGTCGCTTTCCGCAAATGTATCAGGGTGATTTTAAATAGCGCCAGGTTCTGTTAGCGTTATTGTCGAGGAACTAATATGTGTTGAAATGAGAACGTGGAAATTTATGGCGGGACTGAATTCCCCTTCTGACGCATTATTTAAGCCTTTGAAAGTCGCAGACTTGTGCATATTTCTCGTGATCTTTATGTGTAGTTGCTATAGGCAAAGCAGGAGATACAAAATGAGAAGACGCTCATTCAACGCTAAAATTTACAAGACGTTACTCTTACTACGACGGTGGGAGGTAAACAGCAGTAGGATAAGCAAACAATGCACTCACCGACAAATCTACTTTCTAGACTAGGAATAGGATAACACCTATTTAAAGTGTGCGGACCTGATTCTTTCCCGAAACGTTCCCTACTTTTACACTAAAGCCACCCCGGTATTGGGTGCAGTTGTCAGTGTCAACTGTCAGTCTAGTTAGAAGAGTTTCTTCTGCGCGCCTACATTAAAGACGAGTGTTTGACCCACATAGATGAAAAGATATTATACCTCTATGCTCCTGAGCCGTAACTCAGTCACACAACTTTGGTGTAACCGAAACCCTATCCTACGCCCTTTTCAAAGCAGCAATAGATAAATACGAGTCCCGAAGGTGTCGTCGGCTGACAAATCGCCTTGCAAGGCGCCAGATTATTGAGGCGAGGTGCGATCCATCAATCGAGCTTGATAAATGTACCGAAAAAACATATATGGTAACCGGCGGCATCCATCTTGATTGTTCAACTTCGATTCACGAAATAGCAGCGCTCATTAGTCGCCGATGTTGCGAAAATTATTGGCAATGTACCGCAGTCCTAAGGCCACATAAAGCGCTTGGCGGGCGGAATTTGTATGCGGTAAGTAGTTTGTCCTTTACCGATAGCTTACTGATGCTGTCCAGATTTACTTACCTGTGGTAGCTACCCCGTCAGTGTGCAAGATTGCACAACTTTTTATGGGATTTTTACCTTCTTTATATCTTTTATTGTCATATTTGACTTCATAATATACCTAGTGACACGCAACTAGGAACAAAAAGCAGAATGACATACTATCTTTTACGGTAATTATTATTAAACACTTTAAGTACTGTGAATAAATGTATATACTACTAGCTTCTGCCCGCGACTCCGTCCGCGTGGAACTCGTTTATATCGTAGCTCCATACAAGCTTTCACCCTCCCTCTTCATCCCCTTGGGGGACGATTTCCGGGATAAAACCTATCCTATGTCCTTCCCCAGAACTCAAACTATCTATATACCAAATTTCATCCAAATCGGTTTAAGCGTGAAGAGGTAACAGACAGACAGACACACTTTCGCATTTATAATATTAGTATGGATTATTTTATTGTTTCATTTCTTTGCCTATTATTACTTAGTTTTTCAAAACCGGAATAGGTTACACAGGGTCAAGTCGTCTAAAAATATGCTGAACGTTTGGCGTACTTTGCAAATATTCACAAATGCGTGCGTGAGAATGGATTGTTTGCTTTCGCTCCCGTAGGTTTGTAGTAGCTTATATGGATACATATGTACCTGGTTTAGGTCTATTATGCCCTGCAATGCTAGGGAGCACGAGCACCAGCGGCAGCGACAGTCATTTTTACCATACTTTTTAGCCACAGTGTAGCAAACACTGGGTACCCTTATGAGTTAACGGGCTGGTTTAATTAGTCAAGGACGTTATATCTAACCAGTCGAGTTAGGTGTAGAACATCAGATTCATACCCCAAATGTTAATAACTGGGGTTTGAATCACATGTTCATGTGAAATCTTTTTCTTTGTGCAGTGGACCCACGATGTCCCTGGCCGTAATTTATGGATATCGATAACATTTTAGTACTACATCCTTATTGACCGTATCGTCTTCGTTATGTTGGTATGACTCCTGCCGAGTTAGACGTTTATTTTTAATTGTATTGTGGTATTGCAAAATAGCTAAATCATCAATGAGTTATCATGAGTAATCAAATGACAATGTCACTGTCATCCAAAACTTTGTTCGAAGTCCCTTCTCAGAACGTAGTGGTTATATTCTCCTTGAATATACCTGCGAGCGTAGTAAGCATCTTTTCATAGAAACTACAGGCAAAATTCAAAGTATCCCCAATAAAAAATAAAACCTATTGTTTCTAGTCGACCTTAATGTTTGAATTAAGACTTCGTACACCAAACTTAAATCACATACTTTTTACTATGGAGCTCCCAACTCAACATTTCATAACTGTCAAGACAACTAAAATGAAATTGACCAATCACGTGGCGCCTTTACTGAACTATAATGTATTTTGCTAATAGGACGCCGTCATGAGAAAGTTAAAAGGTAATAGACATCAACGCACAAAAAAGAAAAAGCCGTTGGTTGCACTTCGTTTTCAATGTATACCAAGTTTAATTAGTTCAGTTGACTCGTAGAAATAGTATTGTATACAATAGTTATATAATTAGCTTTTTTAAGTCTCGTACCTTAATTAGGCCACTCAGCAAGCTTCGTGGCCTAAGCGTGGTACTCGACTGGAAAAGCATAGGTATTTTTATATTTACATTATATAAAGATTACATAAAATACTATCTGCAACGATTGCACGAAAACAAACGACTTGGGCATAAAAAATTATAAAGCCACATTTATTTGAATTCCAATAATATATAATTTAATACAACATTAAAAAACTCAACTATCATTGTCATTGTTCATAATTATGATTTGTATTTGGCTAATGGCAAGTTTACAAGCCAATTTTAACTGAGACAACAGTTTACTTGTAGACCGTTAACACCCAGACAGCGTCGGAATAAACAGTCCGCAAGGTAATATCTTGATAGTAATTTTTATGAACGCGTCCACAATCATCACGAACACGTAAGTCAGCACGTCTAGCACACGACGGCTGCGACATACTCTCGATTTTTATCGCACTTTACCTCTAGTTCTAAGTGGTCTAATAAGTGAGAGACGGATAGTGCGAGAAAAATCGAGAGAGCTCGCGCGCCGTCGCGTGCTAGCCGTGCTGTCTATAAGTTTTCATAAGCATCGAATGTTCTATTCGCTTGCTTTCTCTAGAACATGCCATGCTACTCGGCGTTTTGAAAATGTACTTACTATAAATTTAAAACATTCAAAAAGTGCATCGCGGTCGCTGGTCTTGAACCCGGGCACATCGGCTCAGGCCGCAGTCCGAACCACCGGTCCAAACGTGTCTTGTGATAACACGGCGAATTTTTGAATACCTTGACGGCGTGTAACTATGACAACAAAGCTGTTATTGACCCCGCCGTATGTACCGGCCGTATATAATATATATTATGTAAAATACCGGTCATTTCCACAGGCAATGGTACGTGAACTCACAGCCATAGTGAGCAAAACGTGATATGTCAAGGTGTGACGATTCTTCAGTACCTTGTTACAATATTTTATGTAACTGATTTAAAAGATGTTTGGTATTCGCGTCTTCCATCAAATCAAAGACTTTTAGTACCAATGTTAAAAAAAACCCCAATTCGCTATATTTTTTCGGTATTCCAACATTGCATGTAGGTAATGAGAATGACGCTAAAATCCTACATATATTATAAATGCGAAAGTTTAGATGTTCGTTACTCAATGACGCTTAAATAGCTCAACCGATTTGGAGCGGGATCCCGCTCGGGGCGAATCATTTTTCAATTTTCCACTTTGATCGTTTGGAATTTCGTTAGCGGACGTTTCTGCTTAGTAAACTTAAATTTACGATTTGGATGAAATTTCGCACGAGGATAGCCTGCATTAATATGTAGGATAGTTTTTATCCCGGGTCCACACAGACGAAGTCGCGGGCGGAAGCTAGTATTACATATATTAGTCGGTTAGAATAAAATAATATGGTGTTTTGTATGATAGCAATACGAGCCCCAAATACCATATTGGCACGTTTACAAAACACGCGCCAAATTAGTCCACGCTCCGACATTAACGAGCGTAGGCAACTGTAAAACAAAACGGGCATCGCGCGTGGCAGCTGTCAATTGCGAAAATTAGACGTGGCTTCACACATTTTCCTCTTTACTCCGCGAGAGTCGAAATAAGCTTTGGCGTACCGTTATTAGAAACGACAGTTACCGGGAGCTGTGACGGAAAAAGTCGGTATACTGTAAAGTGCACGCTGAACCAGTGCAAGTTGGGAACTTCTCACAGCTTAGATTTTTTTCAATAACGAATGAAATATCATTTGATATTTAACAGTGGCTTTTTGTTGAAGGAAAACCGGTCTCATCCCAATAAGGTCTAGTTTTCCCTCTGGGTTGGAGGGTCCGATAGCAGTCACCGTTGTACAGTCGCCATCAGATATATCGGAGCGGCCAAAGTGCTCACAAATATCTGAACACGTCTCTAATGCCTTGACAATAGAAACGTGGTCAGATATTTGTGAGCACCTTGACCGCCCATATATATCTGATGGCGACTGTAAAACTAGTGCCTGTGCCAAATCGGATGATTATAATGCTATAGTAGGTAGGTTCCTTTACTTTCTTTGGGTGGACCCGTTGTGTTGAGCTAGACAGTTTCTTCGTCAGTTCGTAATTTATAATATGTAAATTCTTCGTCAGTATTGATTAGATACGCGATAATTTTATAGGTGCCTAAAATTTTTAAGTTCTGTATTCCCACTCGGAAAATACATTGTAAATTCAGAGCATTTTTTCAGTTTGCGCTCCCAGCCTAACTACATCTTTCAGTAACCATAAAATGCTTTGAATGAAGGTTATCGGTATCTGAAACGTATGCTTGTTTATATCATGGGGGGTCGTGAGATATGGCTGCAGCCGAGAGGTGCTTATGCCCTGGCGCCGTTAACTCAGATGGGTTTCTTCTGCACTTTGTAACCCACGTAGCTGAAATGATGCTGAATACCAGCGGTGCCTTTGCGTAACATTTCGGAAGACGGTAGATTAGGGATTATCAACTGTCAATTACGCCTTAAAAAAATTACAATTACTTACAGGCGTCATTTGTTTACCAAACCTTTTTATTTGTTACCTATTTCTGTCACGTTATCCACGTTAATCCCCTAGCCTGATCCCCCAGGGGAATTAGCGGCAATTATTTTATATTCAACTAGGAAAAAATGATAATGTTCGGTTATGGCGCTTCGCCGGACGCTACCGCGTCACGCTCGCTTCGCTCGCTCGGCTCGCGCGCTGTAGGGTCGCAGTTCAACTAACAACCTAACCGTTTTTTTCCCCTGGGGGATCAGGCTAGGGGATTAACGTGGACAACAGCATTTCTGTTGTGTGTGTTTTTATTCACTAGCGTATAGCCAAGTACAGACATACTATATGTTAGTGAAAGATAGGTCATGAATAAAGACGATTTGCATATGATTTCAATCAGGATGGTTTGAACCAATCGTACGCGGTGTTCGTTATACTCTGAAAGTATGAAAGTTTTGACAAGTTTATAGAAACTATCATAGGGGACGAAATTTGCCGGCGCCATATTTAACACTAGCTGCCCGGCCCGGCTCGCCACGGATTACTCGTTTTCCCGTAGGAATGAAGCACTTTCCCGCGGTAAAAAGTAGCCTATGTTCATCAGAGATAATGTCGGCTTCTAATGGTAAAAGAATTTGTCAAATCGGTCCAGTCGTTTCAGAGCCTATTCAATAAACAAACAAACAATCAAATCTTTCCTCTTTATAATATTAGTGTAGATTGATCGACCTGTAATTGTGAGTTGGTGCAGCCCACCCTGATATTCCGACACTTGTAATCATAATCATAATAATCATAATCATAATCTATTTATTGTCAAGACTGTGTGTACATTTTTTGACGACCTAAAGTAGACACGGGCTGGCATTCGTGAGATAGGTTCTATAACAGGCGCTGATGAAGGTGATGGATGAGGGGATATCTAAAAGTTTCTGAATGCAATAAGTTATTTACCCAACATCGGGAGGTGCAGTAAAGGTGAAGCCCAGTAGGTGACACAAATGAACTGGGACAGATTGAGCCTAAAGGAAGTCTTAAAAGAAGAGGAAACGCAGAAAAATTCAGAAGTTGAATTCGTCCGAGGCCATAATTATTCCGAAATATCATAATTCTGGGCGTCATCTTCCGTTAAATGAAAATATAGACGCAGAATATATAATGGAATGTATAAATAGGTTAGGTTAGGTTCGTGTTGTTTCCTGAAAAATGTAATAAAATAAATAAAATAAAAATCATTTATTTCGACCAACTGGGATCATATTACAAGGCGAGGAATAACATGAAATAATTATAATTAGCTTGTTACATTACACAATATACTATACTACTATACAATATATCTAATTATGTTTTTTTTTTTTTTTAATATTAAATTAATTACTGGGATTTGTTTGCCACTACGTGAATCAAATGACAATGATTCATGTAATGGCAATCAAATCTCTCTGACAATGCCCTCAGGATGGGATTGGAGCTAGCCCGGACCCTGCGCACCAGGGATGTACAGCGTTTCCTCATTATGGTGTAGAAACAATCTACCCCGGCCTAATTTAAATATTATTTTTATTTTTTTTTTATTTTTTTTTTAATATTCCTTCAGTGGGACATGGTTTTCGGAATTATGAAGTTCAGATTAAATATGTTTTTGGACAAACGACCCTTCGGAATCATGTAGTGTTCAAGTGTAATTTAACTAACCCTACTAAGAAAATATTCCAATAATAGTACATTGTGATGCAAGTGAGGTATGTTGATAATTACATCAGAGGCGGAATTATCACGCGAGCCGCAGGTGAGCGTGACAAGAGAGCCGAGGATGTAATTATCATAGCTCACGCGTTTCATACGACGTTTTTCAACACATTTTGCGAGGAAAAAATCCTTTTCATAAGATGAAAATTTGATAGGCCTGCCAAGTTATTTTCTTTACTTATTGATGTCATCAGGTTTTTACTCACATGTTGTATACATCGTCAAGAATTTCCAGTGGCGTCCATTCTTTTTATCACTTTTCTAGTCACCACAAATCAACATTTTTGTTAATAACCAAACACGCGTTAACAAAATTTACAAATGTCTGTGAAATAACCTATAATGGCGCGCATCAGTTTTTTTTGTGAAGTTTGCGCAGTGCGCGCGCATTAGATGAAAACTCTAAACAGCCAATACAAAATAAAATAAATAATTTCGTTTTAAAATGTTATCTTTATTAATTCATGTAAAATGTTATCAAAAGTGAATAGTTTTACTAAATTAACCGTTTCTATATCATATCCAAAAAGAAATAGTCAATTAATTAACAAATAGGATTTAATTTGTTTAGTCGAGTAAGAATCCATTCGCCGAGGATTAAAAAAAACAGCTGTTCATTCTGTACAACCCGGTTAGTTTAAGAATGGACCGTGTGCTGCATGCGTCGGTACATCTTGCTGCAAGGTGCCAACGTGACTTAATCGGGATATAACCATAACTAGTGATGTGCAAATTGCGGAACGTTTCCAAAAAGTTGGAAAAGTTCTCGGAAATTTCTAGAAAGTTTCACAAGGAATTAAGGAAATTTCCATGTTGGAAATGGAAAATTTCAATTCCCATACAAAAATGAAGAAAATTTCCGAAATGTTCCTATGTTAAATTGCAGAACACACACACAAGTATCGTAATGTTATAAAACACGCGTGTTTATTATCCAGGATTATGAGCCTAAAAGCGACACAATAAGAGGTACGTTACAAGCAATTGTGTTGAAAAACAAATTATATGATTTATCAAGACAAGAGTAGACTACGAACGATATTCGTTTTACTAGTCTATACACGTACTGGTAACTAAAGAGACCGATATCGAATTGCCCGTTTTCAAAGTTACATCAATAACAATCGACAAACAATCGAAGAAAGTCCCGATTTAAAATTCTCGAAGCAATTGAAATCGAATCGAGCGGTAGTTGGAAACTAATCTCAAATACCAGCGACTCGCCGACTTGCATAATTCCGTATGATAACTTCTACAGACGCAGGAAATGGAGGGCTTTGGATGCAAATATTTCAATTTTCACTATTAATTTCAGTGTTACCAGTAACTTTGGAAAATATCATTGGACTTATACCAGGATTATTTTGAAACTAGCTTCCACCTGAGACTTGGTGACTGTAAGGACCCGGGATAAAAACTATCCTATATTTTAATCCATAAACTATCTAGCTTGAAAGTAATGAGCAATGCTGATATATTTTGTAAGAACTAGAGAGGCAATACGGGTGTAGACTTGAAAATTATTATTACTCCAAAAGAAAGCTGTTGTCCACGTTAATCCCCTAGCCTGATCCCCCAGGGGAAAAAAACGGTTAGGTTGTTAGTTGAACTGCGACCCTACAGCGCGCGAGCCGAGCGAGCGAAGCGAGCGTGACGCGGTAGCGTCCGGCGAAGCGCCATAACCGAACATTATCATTTTTTCCCTAGTTGAATATAAAATAATTGCCGCTAATTCCCCTGGGGGATCAGGCTAGGGGATTAACGTGGATAACGTGAAAAGAAAGAAGGCAAAACAATCCCATTTAGATATCTCAAAGAATTACGAAGCTACAACCGTTTTAATATTGCTTGTTAGAGAGAGAAAACGCAAACAGTGTGTTACGTCACATTACAGTATGCTGCCGGGGGGCCGCGTCGACGGCAGCGCCGAACACGATGGGCACGGCACATTGCCATCTTCTAGTGACGTCACAATCTTCCAGCGTCATCGTTTCATATGAAGTTGCGTTTTGCGAAAAAGGGACAGAACATACCCCTTCTTAAAACTTTGGACACTTATAACTTCGTGATTATTTAATCTTTTGCGTTGATTTTTTCTCTGTTTGTTCTCTGTATTATTTTATTTAGTGTCTACACCCCTTTTATACAACTTGCGAGTGCAACGTAGTATTCATCATAATCATTGATTACATTATTTTCCTTCACTTTTATTACTTCTTATAGAGCGCCTGTTGTTACCATTACAAATTTTGTTCTATCTCGTAAAAATCTTTGTTATTTGTGGTGCAATAAAGAATATTATTATAATTACTGTAGTGAAAACATACGCAGTATCAAGTTAGTCTGTGCAAACATAAAAATTAAAGCTACATTAATTATTAAATCAACGAACAAGCAAATTCCAGTCTTAAATCAACAGGACTTAAGACAACTTTTCCCCAACTTCGACAGTGCATAATTGAAGTCTTGTACTATTTGTTTTAACGTCTACCTACTTAAGGCTGTTTCAAACTTTCAGTTTGTCTTAAAATTTACGTTTGAATTGTGACAGTGTTTTAAATTGGATATAGACTTCCTGGAAATCATTTACAGAAGTTTTAAGAGGCTGACAAGACCTAATTTAGTGAAATTGACGTTATTTAAGCAGTTTTTTAAGACAAACTATTTGTTCTAGCACATCAAATAAAATATATGTTAATATTCACCATATTTTAAAGACCGTGGACGGGCTCGATACATAATTGGAAGAAATCGGCTCGATAGAAAATAATTGCAAAGATTGGTCTTAAAATCACATTAAACGGTTCTATGTCTATATTTTTTTGACGTATAGGTCTGCAATTAAAAACATGAAGTCAACATATTTATACCTAAACCGCTAGCGAGTCATATTTCACAAATAATCCACCCTTTTTTATTTCAATATTTATGTATATATATTATCTTGAAAAACCGGGCCGCCCAGTAACACTCGCTCTCGTTTACTCCGATACAAATAGACAGTGTGCGCGCTATCCAAAATCCTCATTTTGGTGTTGACAGCGTCTTAAGGGTGCTGTCAGTTCTCTCGTCTCGTCTCGTTACTAGTGGTTCCCTTTTAATATTATATAAACTGTGGTAAATCTTTGTAGTCACAAAAAAAACCCTTCTAGTAGGTAGTTTTCATATATTTTTTTAATCCTAATATGTTTAGCAGTCTCGCTTCTATAAGCGTCGAGCTTAAAGAGTAAGTACGAAGAGAGGTATGATCTGCACCCATGTTTTTAATGGATGAAAAGTATTTTATATCGAATTTAGTACAATATTATTTTAGTAGGTACATTCATTCGATATACAGTACTTTTCATCCATTAAACAGATGGGTTCAAATCGTGCCTATATTCCTAACTACTAAGTAGGTATTACTTGTTAGAACATTAATTAGAGGACATTAGAATAAAAACAAAAACCTGTTTAAAGTTATAATTATGCTTTTCGAACTTCTATTTTTGTTTTTATTATCAATTTCATTTACACTAACGAGAATTTACAACGGCGTAAAAGGAAAGGTTAGAATATATTATGTACCTCCATCGTATTGAAAAAAATACCGTAATTGAATTTAATGTCCAACAAGTTTACTCCGCATTATAAATTGTAAAGCAGACGTAACAATATTTTTGAGTATTATTTTTTTATATAATTCTATAAAAATAAAGGCCGTGCTTCACCATTACTATTTATATACTTACAGACAAATAAAGCAAAACGCATTTCTGCGGTATTCATTATCGCAGGTAGCGGCTAAAACTATAAAATAAATGAAGATCGGAAATGCTCAACACGCAATTTCTTCCTTTTTTTATGTTGTAGTATTATTTACGTTTAGTTTAACGTAACGGGCTGTAGGTACGTAAGAGAAGTAAAACAATAGAAATCATATATTTCCGCGTTTCCTTCCAACTATACTCAAAGGGTTGTGTGCTCGACACAAGTATCTTAGAGTTTAAATAACTCCGATAAATCAGCCGCTTCCCGACATTCCGATAAACCGTCTTGAACCGGCGAAGAATCCGGCTAATCGAGTGGATTCCTCAATCTGGAATGCGATACGCGCGTAATTAAAACTGACTACGCCGCGCCAGGAGCGGTTTGTCGCCGGATCGTTCTGCCATCTCTCCCGGTAAGGTAAGCATTAATTTGTGTGATGAGCACGTCAGTATTTATTTATATAGGTATGTATCGTCGTCTAGTACCCATAGTACAAGCTTTGCTTAGTTTGGGACTAGGTCGATTTGTGTAAGATTGTCCCCCAAAATAGTTATTTACATTTTATTTATTTATTTTATTTACGACGGTGTTTTATTTTCCTAATGTGCTGAAAGTAGCGATAGAAGGCTGATTGTACAGAAAATACATATAGGGTGTTTCGTTTTCAATTATATTTCCTTTTACCATAATGTTTGCCATAATGACTTCGGATACAAGTCCTACCCTGAACGTCGGCTATATTCCTATATGTTTGATTAACCACAGTTAAGACAGCTTATAGACCTCAACGCGTACATAAATGGTGATGAGGTACTGCAATACCTATATGTCATTGTTATACGATGTTTCATATGAGCGAACGAAGCGAACAAAGTTTTGGCAACCCATAATGTCGAAATTAAATTTTGTTTTTTTAGATGTAATGCTTGCGAGTTCTAGACTTCTATCTACAGCCCACAGAGCCACTAATTATAACTTAACAACACACATATAGCCTTTGAAGAAGAATTTACGCCAAACCTACTTCTGGCTTATTATTATAAGTCTGTTTTGTCTCTCTGCT
Organism: Epinotia ramella; assembly: GCA_947578815.1. NCBI lineage: Eukaryota > Metazoa > Arthropoda > Insecta > Lepidoptera > Tortricidae > Epinotia > Epinotia ramella. Next base: position 3,590,860 of record OX388207.1, read on the forward strand.
GAGCAAAGGCCTAACCACATTTTCAAATCCTTCTGATTGTACCTAAGCAGTCACTGGCCATTTAAAAAAATAGTGTAAGTACTCGTTTTGTAATATAGGTACTTCCTCACCTTTAACCATCAGCTCATTTTACACATCGATTGAACTTGACTTTTTAATTCCAAAATACGACACCGTCCGTCCGTTTTACAAGTCCCGTTCCCCTTTGTGTAATCCCGTTCGCTTTGCCGCCTCGCTTTGCTCCGAGGAATCCCGGAATAGTTCTCGCTAACTTGTTCGGATTAAAATCAGGAGCGATCCAATTGACATGGCCTGTCTGGGTGTGTTTAATTAGATTATGCTTTGGTAAGTTAGAGCGCGATCGGCAAAGAATGGGTTATATCGAATAGGGTTTATAAATTCCTGTTTGTCAGTCTAATTTTGGGGCGTATGCTATACTGAATGGGTTTGTTTTAAGGGTTCCGTGGGCAAGATGGCAAAAACGGAACGCTTATAGCTTCGCCATGTCCGTCCGACAAGTCAGCAGCTTAGCTCCGTAACCTTTACTAATAGAAAACTGTTATTCGGCACGGTTGTATAAATCAATCACTCTCACAAAACAGTAAAATAAAATCCTGAAAAAAAAAAAAGATTGGGTTGCACTCCGGGAGTGCCGGCAGAAGTGAAAACTCAATAACATTGTAACAGTTTTTCGATCAGGTCACGTGACATCTTACGGTGTCACCCTAAAAATGAATTTGACGCAAATTTATAAACAATTATCAATTATTTAGGCAGACGGCCCGCGGGCGCGTTGGGTGCGACAGGCCGCCGCCGCCGGCTCGCCCCTAGGTAAGTATATGGGCTCGCCCGTCGGCGCGCCGACGGGCGGCGGCAAACACAATACCAATTTGTTTTGCCATTGCCAAATATTTTTCAAAGCTTTATCTCTTTAGGAATAACGTCTAAATTCGAACTATTCGAATTTGCAAGAACAGCAGACGGCGGTGGCGACCAAAATATCAATTTGTTTTTGCCGTTGGTAAATATTTTTCTAAGCTTTATCTCTTTAGGAATAACGCCCAAATTCGAACTATTCGGATTTTCTCAATAGCAAAACGGTGAAGGACTCGTTGGTATTATTACAAATTTATTTGCAGAATATGCTATTGCAAAAAGTGTTTAATGGCTTTATACTCTTACGAATAGCGTTCAGTTTTGAATGAAGTCGAATCGGCTAGAAGCAAAATATAAAAGTTTGTGACCTCCTTCACATCTGACGTCACAAAACTCTGTCGCGTATTTAACAATTTCTCCCCATCCCAAAACGTGCTCAGCGCCGCTAAAGAAGTTTTCACTTCAAAAATGGATGTCTGTAAAGTCAGTTTACGGACGATAATTGTACGTGATAACGTCATAAGAAAACACTGATGAAAAATTGCATACGTACTTTTATAAAGTCACGGCGCAAGCCTAGGTTTAAAATAAAATTTACGTAACCGAACGTTACGGTGAGCCTATTTTACTACCATTCGCTGCGCTTAAAACGAAATCAGTTTTTAGACATCGCGTTTTTAATTGTGAACGAGGGACAGTGAACACACAAAGGTCACTACCGGTGTCTACTTAAAACTGTGTTTTTGAATGCTGGTCCGTTATAATAAGGCGACCTGTGCTAGGGCAGTCGGCGGCCGCCATTACAGAGTGCCCCGGCCGTTTCCCGCGAAATCACAGGGCTGCACGCACCGAGTAGCCTTGTCCCCGAACTTATGGTGGTACTAGCACGTCGGAAATTTCCTATAATTGGAGTTTGACCTTCGTGCTGATGATGAGCGTCCACGTCCATTTTGTCTACGAGGTGTCTTGGATCGCCCGTGCTCGCGCGATATTCTGTCCACCTTTAGCATTAATGTGCATCTGCTGGGATAATGCCGCTACCTCCTGGCTCAGGGGATGTGGTGCTGATGATGACGTGGATGCTGCTACCATCGATGCTGCTGCTATTTGCGGTCGGGGTGGGACGACCTCGTGGATGCGGTCGGCCAGCTCGGCTACTTCGTCCAACGGTAGCCTCGACTGGGATGCGATGATGGTCTGCGTACTTGTGGGTAACCTGCTGGTCCATATTGAACGCATGAAGTTCTCTGGCACGCCCGCACTACTATCTGTACACTATACATACTATGCTCTCAGCTCTCTAGTGAACATTTCCTCGCGTTTTTTAAAATAATCTGGGTGGCTTCTAACAAACAGACAGGCTTTAGAAATGTACATACAAGCTAAGGGAATAATTTGAAATTTTTGGAAAAGAGCTACTGTACTGTATTCAAAACTCGGTCGGCTGCCGCTGGGTGCTAACGCATCCGTTGGGATGCGGCGCCACGCGTCCCGGCCCGCCCCGTTTCGGTGGGAATCGCACGTTGAAACCGCACACACACTATCTGTACATGTAACTTATACAGCCACTGTCACAAAGTGCATCTGTTTTCCGAAAACAACGACGTGAGGTAGAAATTAATACCTTGCCCTGGTTATCAAAAGTAATATCATTGTTGTGAACCAGCATGCGCTCTTAGGCAGAGCGGAGCACTTAGTATCTAAAAGGGGCTTATAATTCACTAGCTTTCCCTTTGATGAGTTGTATAAAGCCTAGCAGCCCTCGTGATCCGGTTGCAGTAAAGGCATTTTCATTAGTCGATAATTTGGTCGATATAGGTACAGGATGCGGGCGCTCCCCGCATTTGGAATAACGACTAATGAAAGGCATCCATCGATAACTCTTTTGTTTAAGTAAGTACCTCTCGCAGGCAGTATATCGACCGGTAAAATCTTTTAGTCAATTAAAAGCGTCTGAGAAGGCAGTTTTCTCTCTCCGCACCAAACCCGCGTCTGCTGCTATCGGTGAAAATGGCTTCCGCCACAGATTAAAATATTATTAACCTTCCGGGCGTAGTATTATTGTACTACGCCCAGAAGGTTCTCTGTTAACAAATTCCCTGTTTAGGTATGCCGAACGTGGACAGAATGCGTGCGTGCCGTAGCAGCGCCAACATACCCTCTGGTAGCGGCCCGACCAAATCACGGAGTAAACTGGCTCTGCTTCCAACACACGGGCGCTATGGAATGCATTTTGGAAATCTCACGCACCCTGAATGCGGACCAACGAAAATGCGCCTTCAGCATTAAACAACGTAGGCCAAGGTCAGATCTTGGATGAGAAAGAGTTTAAAATCAACCTTAACAAGGACACAGCATTTCATTACAAGAATCGATCGAGACATCTTAAGAATTTCTAACAGTCAAGTAACCTGACAGGAAGCCTATTCCCAACAAAGGTCAGATGGTATTCATCATCATCATCATCATCATCATCATCATATCAGCCGAAAGGCGTCCACTTCTGGACATAGGCCTCCCCCAAAGAGTGCCAAAGTGACCGGTCCTGCGGCACCCGCATCCAGCGGACTCCAGCAACCTTTACCAGGTCATCAGTCCACCTTGCGGGGGGCCTACCCACGCCGCGCCTTCCGGCACGTGGTCGCCACTCGAGAACCTTTCCGCCCCAACGGCCATCGGTTCTACGTGCTATGTGCGCCCACTGCCACTTAAGTTTAGCGATTCGGAGGGCTATATATGTTACCTTGGTTCTACTGCGGATAGCCTCATTTCTCTCATCTCATCATTCATCTCACTCAGATGGTATTCGCTTCTCCAAATCGATTTTACCGATTATTATGGGTGCGCTCCATACATAAACCTGAAAGTCAAAAAATTTTTTTTCATTGCAAGCCCACGTGTGGCACATCAATCGATAGGCCTTTCAAAATAAATATAAGGTTTCTCAGCAATTTATTTGATTAAGTGAATAGAGTCAGAGATAATCTCCTCGAAAGTCACTAAAATTGTGTCCCCCCCCTCTAATTTTTAAACCGTGTATTTCAAAAATATGAAAAAAATCATGCTCATAGGGCTTATTAAATTCTCTCAGCGAAAATTATTTTGAACAAGATCGGTTCAAAGGTTTTTGAGATATTTCTAAAAAACTGCCTTCCTTAAAGAAAAGGATGTAAGTGCCATAAGATTTCAGTAACGATACGACCTTTTTAATAGGCACGGAACCCTCGTTGTGCGTGGTCCGACACGCACTTGGCCGCTTTTTTTTGAGCTGCTCTATGTAGTTTATTCTAGGTCTACCTCTTCCTCGCGTCCCCTCTATCTTTCGTTCATCTGCACTCTTCTTCTTCATCTTTCTTCTTCTTCTTCGATATTAATACTTTCTCTGTATTACCAGGGGTGGCATACTCCGTGATTTCGTCTCGCCGCTACAACGAGTACACAAGTACACGAGTAAGTGAGGGCTTCCATGCTTCCAAAGGCACGTTATCACGTTTATTCTGGCTACGGAAACAGTCATTAAACTGAGTTAGAAGCCTCCAGGTAGCTTAACACTGTCACTGCCAGGAATCCGCCTAGCGGGCGCCTCCGCTGTAGCCACGTTCCGATACCCGGCGTCGGCCTACTATTCCAGGCAAAATACGGTTTTGAAAAACATTAATTTATAATAGCGTTTTTTTTGTTGATTGCATTTGAAAATGTTATTCTGAGATGATTTAGTCAAGAATCCGACAAACTTTTCATCCGGAAGTAATTATGTAGATTTAAATGAAGCATGCATTGTCTTTTTTTGTACGATTTATCTTGAATATTATAGAGCAAATGAACCAAAATAAAGGCAAAAATATTTATTAATACTTTTTTTGACTTCTCAGGAGCTAGTTAATTTATCATTTTTTTCATATCTGAAATTTTGTTGGATTTTGTGGCTGGGCAACTATTTAATTGATAATATATCCGTTACACATAAAAAATAAGCTATTATAAATTATTTCCAAAATTGACATTTTTTCCATACAAGTTGTCAGTTCATTGACTGGACTAGGACCTAAACGGGGGATTTGTTAACAGAGAACCTTCTGTACATAGTACTAGTATTTCTTCTGTAATATTGCGTAACTATGCACGATGAAGTTACTCAGCTATGCTAATTCCAACCCTTTGAGTGGCGTTAAAACTAATCAAGCGGGTTAAATTAAAATAGAGCTTCGTAAAATGATTGTTAATTAAGAACATACATCACCCCCGCCGCGCGCAATTCCACTTAAAGCCAATAGCGAAGCTAATTAACTTCGCTTAGAATATTTTAATTTAATAACGATGTTTCGCGACGCGGGTAATCTAGGGCTCGAATTTTTTAACCCATTCACTGCTAAGCACTGTGTAACACCAAGTAAGTTTAGTAAGTATTGATTTGTGGACAGTATATTACACTGTTATTTATATTTATGAATGTCTAACCTAGAGACTGCCGTTCCCACAGTCAAACTGTTACTACAGGGGCTATGTTTTCATTTTTTCCATTAATAAACTGTACTTATTAAATAAATAAATAAATAATATATATATAAGCGTGTCGTACTGCTACGCCTTAGTCCGTAGCAGCTTAACACTTTCACAGCAAGCGGGCGCCTACGCCGTAGCCGCTTTCCGCTACATATGAGAAAACCACAAGATCAGCTAAAACGTTCCCTTCTATTAAGGCGGTGCATTGGAAATTATCGCGTGCTTTGAAACGCCGTTCTGACTAGATTAAGAAACAATAACGTCTGATTTTCAGATATATGATTCTTGACTATATGATTGTTAATCTGATTTTATCGATACACGATTGCTTAAAATTTCCTCGATATAAAAAAAATCCAAAGTTGGGTCTGTATTTTCCTTTTTTTACTCAGCCTACTCAAACGATACATTATTTCACGACACAATCAAGTTAATACGATAGTATTTTATCTCATCTAAAATCTCACTTTATGAAAATTAAATAAAACTTCACTAAGTTAGGTATTTATCGAAATGTGTCCAAAAAAGCCATTCCCGAAGAGTGTTACATCTCTTTTCCTCATGCGCGGAAGGCTTCAGCGTGTGTCTAGAGGGGGCGTGTTCGACTCAAATCAAGGCATCCCCTTAAATATATATCGTCGTCTAGTAGCCATAACACATGCCTTATTGAGCTTACTACCCATATAGTAGCCAAGTAGTTTGATTTGTGTAAGATTGCCCCCGAATATTTATTTTATTTATTTATTTAATATTAGTGCTATAGAATCCACAACGACGAATGTTCTGGGTAATTTCTAATGTAGGGCATTCTCAATAGAAGTTTTTCGGGACGTTTCTGTCCCTGTCCGTCGTGATATTTAATTCGTATTAAACTCAGCAATAACCTTTCAACCCCGTGGCTCCCAGAGGAACTGGCCGGGTTTTAAGACTTATGTCTGTCAAAATTCAGGCGATTTTTTAGTACGGACTAGATGCTCCCATCGGGGTATCGAAAGGTGGAGGATTCCCGCCCATTCTAGGGATTTGCTTAGCTGTGGTAGCATTTATTTGACACCTCACGTCCGTGACAGCGAGGTATTACTTAGGAACACAGTTTAGCAAATTTCGAGTGGATGCCCACACTAAACACCTACTTATACATATTTACCTTTAGGTAGAAGAAATAGTAGCTCTGAATAAGTGAAATCGATCCCATACTCCAGGCAAAATACGGTTTTGAAAAACATTAATTTGTAATAGCGCTTTTTTTGTTGATTTCATTTGAAAATGTTATTCTAAGATGATTTAGTCAAGAATCCGACAAACTTTCCACCCGGAAGTAATTATGTAGATTTAAATGAAGCATGCATTATCTTTTTTTGTACGATTTATCTTGAATATTATAAAGCAAATGTGAATGAACCAAAATAAAGACAAAAACATTTATTAATATTTTTACTGCCTTTTTAGAAGCCAGTTAACTTATCATTTTTTCGATGTCTGAAATTTTGCCCGATTTTGTCGCTGGGTAACTATTTAATTGATAATATATCCGTTATACATAAAAAATAAGCTATTATAAATTATTTCCAAAATTGACATTTTTTCATACAAGTTGTCAGTTTATTGCCTGGACTACCAGTAGGCCACTCGACACCACGCGGATTGAAATAGTTCAAAAGTGCGGCACTTCTAAAGACGCTGCTTAAATCATCTTTTTATAAAGTTCTTGGACACCATTGGCATTGGTCCTAAAGTATACAATGCCGTACCAAATAACATAAAAAAAGAATTAACTGATAAATCGTTTCTAGTTAAATTGAAAACAAAACTGATTTCTGACGCGTTATACACGGTTGATGATTTCTTCAAATCGTCCAGTAGATCAGGCATCTACTCGTATTTTATCAATAAATTGATTGAAATTGAAATAATTACATAGCTCACATAGTTTCCTAAGTTAGACAGTTTTGAACCCCATAAAGGTATGAAAGTTTCTACAGGAGTGCGAGAATTGATGGTGAGCCTATGGGAAGCCTAATAGCATAATATTTCCAAATTGTTTTTTACAGGCATAATATTATTCCCAGCGAGTAAGGGTGAATATCCACTATTGCTGCGCGAGATCGCTATGCAGTGAGAAGAATTAAATGCTCTAATAGGAAGCCTAGCGCGCCCAGCAATGCTATTGGCGGTTCTTTCCCTCGCTCACCGCCTCGGAACCTCGCATGGTTCTGGGCTGTTACCCGGAACGCACTAATGCGGTTCACCTCACCTTGATTCATCAGCATCATCATACAGCCGAAAGACGTCCACTGCTGGACATAGGCCTCCCCCAAAGAGTGCCAAAGTTACCGGTCCTGCGCCACCCGCATCCAGCGGACTTCCGCAACCTTTACCAGGTCATCAGTCCACCTTGTCGGGGGCCTACCCACGCCGCGCCTTGCGGTACGTGGTCGCCACTCGAGAACCTTTACGCCACGACGACCTTTTTTCACCTTGATTAGTTACTACGAATCGCGGAGTCAATATATATTTGTGGGTGAACGGTAAGGTGAGGATAAAACAAGTTACAGAATAGCGGAGCTGGTGTATAATTAAACACTCACCCTAACCAGTATACGCGGACGAAGTCGCGGCCATAAACATATTTCACCTTAATTCCGGGAAAGCAGACTAACTGTAGAAGAAAGCTCCGTGTCGTCGTAATGAGATGCAACTCGCTAAGTCTATAACGAAGTTCCCGCTTTGGACTAAAGTCAAGACCAATTAAACACTTAAGTAACACTCTTCATTAGAACAACATTAAGAGGGTTATAAGACTTATTTATTAGCTTTAAGCTGCTAACATTGTTTTGCCAGTCTAGCTTGATCGTTAAATTCCTAAGATCTTGGAGGATTCAGGAAACGGATTAACTTTGAAAGCGAAAGACGTTTACCATATTCCTCAAATAACTTTTCATTTGAGTAAACTACAATCAGGACCGAAATCTGAGATTAAACGTCAAAACTGTTTTGATCTCAGAGCATATAATACTATAGAGCGTACAAGCCGCCGGCGGCTGTGTCGCACATGTTAGCGCATTGGGCATACTCCGCCGATAGTAAAACGTCCGTTGTTCACCGAGAAAGTACCGTTTTTTTCCAAAATGCCGAGTTGTGCAATAATTAGTTGCAAACATCGAAGTGATTTGATTAATTTCCACACCAATGGGATCACTTTTCACAGGTAAATACTATAAGAACTTGCGACAGCCATATTCAATAGGCACAAATCGCGCGGCATGTCCGATCTCCTTATTTCCTATATCTGTGGTATTGACTAATCTTGGAATTACCTCTAGATGCTTGGTTGTTTTAACTCTCAATGCCACTTTACTCTTACTAATATTATCAAATCGAAAGTACTCTGTCAGCATGGTGTTCTGTTTATTCGTGATTGCTGCATGTATTTTTTTTCATTTGTCTCTTTAATTTCTGGCGACTGGTTAGCCTAGTGGGTAGTGACGCTGCCTACGAAGCTGAAGGTCCTGGGTTCGAATCCCGGTAAGGGCAAATATTTGTGTGATGAGCTTGAATATTTGTTTCTGAGTCATGGAAGTTTTCTATGTATTTAAGTATTTATATCCATTATATATATCTTCGTCTAGTACCCATAACACAAGCCTTACTGAGCTTACTATGGGAGTGGATCGATTTGTGTAAGATTGTCCCCTAATATTTATTTATTTATGTTATTTATTTAATTTGAAATGTATTGTCCCTAGAATGTATGTATATACAAAGTCCTAATCCTATGACAGAAGATAATCAGCAAAACGTCTTTTCACTTAATTTAAACCGAGTACTATCGACAACACAGCTAACTTAACCATCGGTGGACCTTAACTGCATTGTAATAAGGTTCTATACACACAACACACACACACACACACACACAACACAGACACAGGATGGTCAGTTAACAGTGTTGTCGTTTGTACCTAAGTTATATTATTTTTACAACTCAATGACGGATTTACGACTAAGCCAGAGCTATCATGCTCCTAGCGCTTTTCACGGTTGTGCTCAAACAAGCCCCATTATGATTAGTTTTACGAAAGCGACTGACCTTCTAACCCAGATAGAAAACTAGACCTTATTAGGATTAGACCGGTTTCCTCACGATGTTTTCCTTGACAAAAAAGCCGTTGTTAAGTATCGAATGATATTTCGTACATAAGAATTTCGAAAAACCCAGTGGGTTCGAACCCGCGACCTCCACATTGCAAGACGACGACTAAGACAACGATATTTACGACTAAGTATTATTCTGTTTGTATTTAACTGAGTATTAGGGCGGGGAAGTCGGAAGTTTTCAACGTTGTTCCCTTGTTAATCGTTAAACTTTTGTGGAAGTAGTAAAGAAAGCGCTGTGGGGCATTGGGCCGCAAAGGAGTGCAATCCAGTACGGGTAGTTAATTGAATTATCATCCTCCTAACGCGTTTCCCTGTAGTGTTCAAAAACCCCAGGTTCCACTTTGGCACCTTTTGGGTATTTAAATGAATGCAAATATTTAATTTCAGCTTAGCTATAATAATACTGATACTTAACTATCAGTATTATTATAGCCTTTGGTTACCTATCGCAATCACTAAATTTTACTTCCCAACTGTAGGGTAAACTCGCATTATTTGGTGATACGCCTAATTTGGTGAATAGATACATGTTTTGAAGCACGCTACCGAATAAAGCTGGCGAATTCACCGAATTAGGCGTATCACCAAATAATGCGAGTTTACCCTATCGTTTGTCCGAATTTAAATTTCAGCAACAATCCGGTTTTTTCTGAAACTATGAAATTTTCAGGATTATTATAAAACAAACCTAACCGAACCTAATAGGTTCTACACGAAAAAAGTTTAGAAGAATCAAAAACTTTGCGGTCTTAAACCTTAAAACTTAAAACCTTAAAACTGGCTTACTGCCGGAATGAAAATTCGGATATACGATACAGTTGGGAAATCAAAAGAGATTGCGATAGGATTCCATAGCCTTGGTAATTATAGATTATTCGACTTCCTGAAAAGTTACTCTTTGTTTAAAACTTAGTCATCCTATTAAAATTATTTATGTGTAAGTGATATAATTCATACAATAACTTGTTGGGACGAGGATTGCTTAGTAGGCATTTCGCCATAGCGAGACCTACTAAGTAACGCGCCCGTCCTACAGATAGTCCATAGAGTATTAATGAATAACCAATCTGTAACTTGTTTTAAGCTCACCACAACGCTCACTCACCAATATAACTTGACACCGCGATGCGTAGTAACTAAGCGTAGGTAGAGGTCTAGTTTCGTGTCGGGTGACCGGCGGGGTGAGCCGCATTAGCGCGTAGCGAATAACAGCCCAGAGTAGACAGCCTTCCACCGACACGCGCACTGTTTACACGATATAGTACATTACGTACTTAGGGCGGTGAATTCGTGAATGGCCCAGATCGCAGGTGTTTGATAAATATGCGATCTGGGGCTTTACGAATTACCGCCCGTGGTGAGTACACAATTTTAAGTCTTCACCTGGCCACAATACGAGTTGTACCGTACGCGCAGCGTGCGGTATAACTCGCATTATGGCCAGGTGTGACGTAAAAGAATAAACGATGTCCTGTCCGCACCATCACCAATATTAGGAACCCCACAAACTTCATATTTATTTATGTAAGTCCTGAGAGGTTTCAATGTGTAGATTACTATAATAGTAAAAAAATATGATTATGATTATGTGTTATATCTAAGGACTGTTCGTGTTCAAGCTTATTTAAAAATAGTACTAAGTCGAAGTCGCACATTATTTTTACTAAACGGGGCTAATGGCCGGTTCCAGCAGTGACATTTTGACAGATTACGTACTCGTAGGAAATGTGTCAAAATGTAACTGTTGGTAAGGAAAACTATCGGTGGATTGATTATTGGAACCCGCCATTAACCGCTTATGATTAACTGATTAATTTACCTCTCTGGAGTCTCTAGTTACGAATGTTACGATTAAGCCCCGTTTGGTATAAATAAATGTAGGTATTACTTGTGAAGATTCTCCCCACATAAAATTTTTATTATTCTTAATGTTTATCAAATTGTCCCTTTTCCCTACTGTTTCTGCCCCTAGGTCCACCTAAATGCAACTGAAGGTCATTCCTTTTTATACACCTACTCAGACACTCCCATTATTGCTAAATCCGGGATAGTAATCACATTATCCTTTCTTTTTCAAGTGGGTTATCCGCTTAAGCCTCTCAATTTCTTCAGCTGATTACATTTACCCGTAATACGAATGTAATTCAATCGAACTGGATTAATCAATCGATTTGAGTTGGTACGAAGTCCTTGGGTTTTTGGTGTATAATATAATCGAAGAAAATGATGAAATAGAAAAGTAGCATTACATACGAAATGGATTAGTTAATTTGAAACTGCTTACCGTAAAACGGGGTGAGTAGGGGCAAAACTGACATTCAAACCTCGATACCATTTTATGTTTACATAATGCAAACTGAATTGTATATAATAAGTGTAACAGTGAGTTCAGTGTGCGTGTCGTCTCTCGGAGGAGATGACCTCCTGCCGCAATCTTACTCAACTACTCCAGCTATTAACCACCCACTCAAACATCAGGCGGTCACCCATCCAAAGACTGACCGCTGCCATCTTTGCTTAACCTGCGTTATCGTTTCCGACTCGCATCCGCCGCTAGGCTTTGATGCTACAGTTTGGACCTCAATCACGCAAAAACGGATTAAAATGAATTTTGGTATATTAGTTTTTCTATGATACATAATAATATAGTGTTTATTCCGGGAATCATCATCTAAGGGGGCGAAATAGGGGGCGCAAGTTTGTATTTAAGGAGCTACGATATAAAAGAGTTCCACGCGGACGAAGTTGCGGGCTAAGCTAGGCGAAGCTAGGTAATATTATAAATGTGAAAGTGTTTCTGTCTGTCTGTCTGTCTGTTACCTCTTCACGCATAAACCGCTGAACCGATTTGCTATAGAGATAGTTCCAGCGAAGGACATAGGATAGTTTTCATCCTGGAAATTACCCCCTAAGGGGATGAAATGGAGGGTTGAAGTTTGTATGGAGCTGCGATATAAACGATTTCCACGCGGACGGAGTCGCGGGCAGAAGCTAGTAAAAAATAAATGGTTATAGAATTGGGATGAGAAAATATAATATTAACAACGTAACATTTGATAGCGTTACTGTAATCACTCCTCTAGAAGTAAACATAAAATAAATCATTTAAAATCGTAAAAAGTTAGAAAAGAACAGCGATTTGATTACTCTCTGTGCGAAACTTGCCACCACTGTGTCCGGACCAGGGATGTTGCAGACATTTGCATCGGCATCCGCAACCGCGGATGTTCCGCATCATTTTCAACATCCGCATCCGCATCCGCAACCGCGGATGTTCCGCATCATTTTCAACATCCGCATCCGCAACCGCGGATGTTCCGCTTCAACATCCGCATCCGCAACCGCGGATGTTCCGCATCATTTTCAACATCCGCATCCGCAACCGCGGATGTTCCGCATCATTTTCAACATCCGCATCCGCAACCGCGGATGTTCCGCATCATTTTCAACATCCGCATCCGCAACCGCGGATGTTCCGCATCATTTTCAACATCCGCATCCGCAACCGCGGATGTTCCGCATCATTTTCAACATCCGCATACGCCTCCGCACCCGCAAAAATTGATGCGGCGTTTTTGCGGATGCGGATGTTGTACATTTCGCGACAAGAAAGGGACCAACGCGGTGCGCGCCGCGCGCGTGGTCAGAATTTTCGTCATTACTAATTTGTCTAATTTTTTTAACTAATGACATTAGTTAACCAATTTGTCGCTAGATGGCGCTGTACTGTCGGCAAACTAGCGAACGGTTGGCTGATGTGCAATGTATAGGGCTAAATTATTATTTTCTTTTGTTGAGATTTTGTGTGGAGGAATATAACATACGTTGGGTTATTATCTCGGTGTTTTTATTCCTCGCTCCCCTCGAGACCTTGGTGCAGTATTGTACAATAATAATAAATAATAATAAGTATTAGGGGACAATCTTACACAAATCGACTTAGTCCCATAGTAAGCTCAATAAGGCTTGTGTTATGGGCACTAGACGACGATATATTTAATAGATAGAAATACTTAAATACATAGAAAACATCCATGACTCAGAGACAAATATTCATACTCATCACACAAATATTTGCCCTTACCGGGATTCGAACCCAGGACTTTCAGCTTCGTAGGCATCAGCGTCACTACCCACTAGGCTAACCGGTCGTCAATAATAATCTTCATTTCGTTTCTGTAACCTGACGGTTCACCGTATTCGCTATGGGTGAAATGAAATGTATTGTAAATCAGTCGCAACATGTTCGAGTACTGCGTGACCCTAAAGACGTTACTTATTTATATTTTTGAGTGTTTTGCCTTAAAATCCGCATCCGCATCCGCGGATGTGAGCATCGAAATATCCGCGTCCGCGGATGTCTACAAAATAGCATCCACGGCAACCCTGGTCCGGACGCTACATTGATGTCATTTGGTTAGTGAGTTTGTACTAAAATGTACGTAATTTTAGTAATAAATTACCGTAAAATGGGGTGAGTAGGGACAAAACTGACATTCAAACCTCGATAACATTTTATTTTTACATATGCAAACTAAATGTTGTATATAATAAGTGTTCCGAACGTTTGTATTTTAGTTTTTCTATGATTTCGGGTAGTTCCATTTCATAACTTTAACGATAAACACGAAATCCCACCTCACCCCGTAGTCCCTCGTAGTTGGGGTGAGATGGGTTTTCATACAAAGGTGATTTTGGAAGATTGTTGGATCGATTTTTTTTTAATATGAATATTACTATCTATAGCTTCATTTTAAATTGGAATACATTATTTAGGTAGCAGTAGCCTGAAAATCCCATCTCCCCCCCTTTCATCCCTTCTCTCCCCAGAACCCAACTCTTCTCGCGATCCCTACTCACCCCATTTTACGGTACTATATTAATTTGTTCTCCATTCAACAATACAACAAGTACGCTCTTCTGAATACATTATAGATAAGCACTACACACAGATACCTTACCATTCAATTTGATATGTAATAAACGGGTTTAATAGTCTCCGAATTCAATAGAGAAATGGGACCAACTGAACCGACGTCGGTAGTTGAAAACTGGCATTCGGAACTTGACCCAGTGGCTTAATTAACTGAACATTGACTACTCAAAGTAATTTATATGAACATGAATAGAATATAATATGCCAATATCTTCTTCTACCTAGCGTTATCCCGGCCTTTGCCAGGGTCCGCTTTCCCACTCGCTTTCCTCCACTTTGCACGATCCTGGGCGTCTTCTATTGTTAACCCGTATAGAATAATAATATAAATAACTAGCTTCTGCCCGCGACTCCGTCCGCGTGGAAATCGTTTATATCGCAGCTCCATACAAACTTCAACCCCCCATTTTATCCCCTTAGGGGGTGATTTCCAGGATGAAAACTATCCTTTGTCCTTCCCCGGGATTCAAACTATCTCCATACCAAATTTCATCGCAATCGGTTCAGCGGTTTAAGCGTGAAGAGGTAACAGACAGACAGACAGACAGACAGACACACTTTCGCATTTATAATATTAGTATGGATAGTATGGATATGGATAGTATGGATATGGATATGGATAGAATAATAAGAATAGAATATGCCAATATGTAACTCCGTAATCATGACGTACGGTTAATCACTTTAATTGTTGGGCCTTAAGGTGTCAACAGTGGACGTCTTTCGGCAGATAATTAGGTGATTACGATGAACGTACAAATGTTACAATATTTTCGACCTACAACACCCCTATAACTTCAAATCCCCGATACAAGAAACATCGCTAAGAGTCAACTCGCAATCAAGAATTTTGACTAAAACGAGCCGCACTCCAATCGGTTCATCCATTGCGGAGCTACGACGCCACAGACATATACACAGATTTTGTTTTAAAACATCCGTCGTCTTCGGCGAAAGTTAGTTTTTGAAGTGAAAACTTCTTTAGCGGCGCTGAGCACTTTTTAGGATGGGGAAAAATTGTTAAATACGCGACAGAGTTTTGTGACGTCAGATGTGAAGGAGGTCACTTTTTGCTGCTAGCCGATTCGACTTCATTCAAAACTGAACGCTATTCGTAAGAGTATAAAGCCGTTAAACACTTTTTGCAATAGCATATTCTGCAAATAAATTTGTAATTTTCACCAACGCGTCCTTCACCGTTTTGCTATTGAGAAAATTCGAATAGTTCGAATTTGGACGTTATTCCTAAAGAGATAAAGCTTTGAAAAATATTTACCAACGGCAAAAACAAATTCATATTTTGGTCGCCGTCGTCGCTGGTCTTGGCGCCGACGGCAGCGGGCTCACCGGGCCTCGGCACGCGCCGCGCCGCCAACGCGCCCGCGGCCCGTGCGCCGAGCTAATCAATCAACTCGTGTTGAGGCACGATGCCGACGTGTTTGCCGATAGCTGGCAAACCCTGCTCACGCAAATAAGTGCCCTAAGTAACATGTATTGTTGTTAGTAGGTAGCATCGTGCCTAGATTAGTATGTAAGTTTTGTTATGTATTCATTTAACTTATTAAGCGCAGTTTTTAAATGAAGTCCCTAACATTGTAGGCGCCTTGGTACTTTACTGTAAGCCTATAAATGTAATGTGTAAGAAATAAATAAATAAATTTCTTCGTCTCCTTCATCAATTTTGCTGAGTTAAGTTGAACTATAGCGCACACTAATAAGGTTGTTATTAGATATATTGGCACGCAGGGGGAGAGAGGAAGGGATTTTTTTTTGCAAAATTAAAATTATTCAAGTTTTCACTTCTGCCTGCACTCCCGGAGTGCAACCCGGTTTTTTTTTTTAATACAACTTCAGTGGCATACGAATTAAACAAAAAAAGTGGTAAACAAGCATAGGGCTGTCTGATGGTAAGCTGGAGACAGAAGAATCATAAGCGCGCTTCCGACCCTTTATTATTTGAGGATTCGTTGTGTTTACAGCTAGAGACAAATGCAAGCCCGACTCTTAACACAGCGCATGCTCGCGAGCACTAGCAACGATACTCACCAAGTCACCACCAGGAACGGAACATCGAATACCCACAAAGCCGTAGTGGCGTTATTAGTGTCTTCTGTGAGTCGGAGGTACTATCGACAACACAGCTAACTGACCATCGGTGCATCTTATGTGCATTGTAATAAGGTTCTATATAAACACAGGATGGTCAGTTAACAGTGTTGGCGTTTGTACTGCCCCAGTTGAGCTGCTCCAAATATGAGCGCGATAACTTTTTGAGTGTTAGTCTTGAGTGAGGAGTCTTGTAGAGGGTGCGTGGGATCGGAGTAGATGGAGGGCATATACTTTATATATATCTATACGGATACTTTGAGCTACAACGACAAGACCTTAGCTCTTAAATAAGAAGAAGAAAGAAGAGTCTCGAGTGAGCAGTATCGGAGTGAGAACTAAACGAAGAACAGTGGAAATAAGCGGTGAATGGTGAAGTGTAACTGTGTCAGTTCTACTAACTAGGCGCGGACTCAGTGAACTTGTGTGTGTTAATTTCAGCCAGTGCAGTGTTAGTACGCGTGGACTCAGTGGACTACCCTGTGTAAGTCGCACAATAAAAGAGTTATAACTCTATCCTGTACCCCACGCTCGTAACATTGGATAGGTATCTCTTCAAATATAAGTTCGCCTGGATAAACCAATCCAACAAAGATCCACGTAAATCGGATGACTAACAATCGGCCGCAATCTGAGTAACCCTATAGATTGGCTGTAGACGGAACTTGGCCCATTAGCGCCCGCATTAGGGTAACGACGAGCTAACTAACCGAAAATTAACTTCACTCTGTTCAACTGGCTCCAACTTTAACTTTTAATCTACATTTTATAATGTAGGTACTCATAGTTCTATTCTAGCTGGCCAGAAGGTCCTTGATAGACAGATATACTATTCACGCCTTTACTCCCATAAGTGCCTACGCAGAGCACATGGAACTTATGTTCAAGTGACACTTTTAGCAAAAAAAAAACCGGCCAAGTGCGAGTCGGACTCGCGCACCGAGGGTTCCATACAAACCTGTAGGTATTATAGACCTGAGTATGTGGATATGTATTTCAATTTAATACCTCTACGCGTTCATAAGGAAAGGGGTAGTAACTTTAATATTATTAAAAATATTTTTATTATATGATGTAGGTAACTATAAATTTACGGTTTTCGCAATTTTTCCTTTATCTGTGCCAAGACGTTGCTTCGTACCAAATTTCAAGATTCTGAGTTCACGGGAAGTACCCTGTAGGTTTTGATTCCATGCGAGTTTCGAAAATTTGCGGAATTTGGCGTCATAAACGGCTGTATCTTTTGATTGCGTTGGCTTAGAAGTTTGATTTTTTCACAGCTCCAAGGGACAGTAGACTTCAGTATTTGGTATACATTTTAGCTTCATACCTCGACGGGTTTCTGAGAAAAAGGGTCTTGACAGACGGACGGACGGACGGCCGGACGGACGGACGAACGGACAACAAAGTGATCCTATAAGGGTTCCGTTTATTCCTTTTGAGGTGCGGAACCCTAAAAAGTTATAAAAGATCCACAAAATATGACAAAACAGGGATAGGTTGCTAGCCCATCGCCCACAACCTGTCCTGGTCCGGGCCTGTGTTCAAATCCCGGTAAGGGCATTTATTTGTGTGATGAGCACGAATATGTGTTTCTGAGTCATGAATGTTTTATACGTATTTAAGTACTAGCTTCCGCCCGCTACTTCGTCTGCCCGAGATAAAAACTATCCTATATTTTGATCCAGGCCAAAAACTATTTTCGTACAAAATTTCATGCAAATCGGTTAAGCCTTATAAGCGTGATTGAGTAACAAACATCCAAACATCTAAATATTAGTAGGATTTATCGTCCTCTAGTACTTTGCTTAGGCCTATAGGGTCGATTCTAAAAAATAAAACTTTTCTTTGACAGAGGCAATATGAAAGGTAATTTGGTAAATCTGTACAAACCATCTAGAGTAAAACTTAGTGAATACCAAACACATAATTAATTAGTTTGACGTGTGTTCACCCGTAAGAACAGTGGTGCTGGCGCAATACGTCAGCGCGACAGCTCATACATCCCGCGTCTAATCACGAGCTGCAGCGTACACCCAGACGTGCTGCCGCAGCGGAGACACTCGCTCGGGCATGCTTAATTATAAATCATCATCATCAATATCATCATCATCATCATCGTCATCATCATCCAGGTATCGGAACCGGTTTTTTGCAAAAACCTCGAATTAACCACATATCTCGAACTATTTGTATATGTAGGACTCAGTTGTGTTTTGAGGTAACGACTGCGTATTATTAGATTGCCCAATTAGAAATGAAGTAAATAACAAAGAACGAAAAAATAACGTTTTCGTTCTCATACAAAAAATACCGGTTTCCGATCCCTGTCATCATCATCATATCAGCGGAAAGACGTCCACTGCTGGACATAGGCCTTCCCCAAAGAATGCCACAAATACAAATATCTTTATTTTCGTCATCACATGTAACATACGAGTATGTAGGTGACAATGTGTTATAATAATACACTCTACACTAAATAACATAACACTCAGCTAATTACAGTATTTGCTTATATCTAATATTACTTTATTCTTACGTTAAGTCATCAATATACCTACAGTCATATAAATCTTTAATTATTTACAACGGTGAGCTATCATCATTGATAAAATCATTAACATTATAGTAACACAATGACCGGTCCTGTGCCACCCGCATCCAGCGGACTCCCGCTACCTTTATCAGGTCAGGGTTGTGCGGGGCCTACCCACGCTTTGCCGACCGCCCAATGGGAAACTATTGAATATTTTTCTATACTTCTGTGTGATTATTGAGTGGTTAAAGCAAATTACTGTATGGGCTCACATTCTTACAAGGTTTTTCTAGTACAAGTCATTAAACAGTTATGAATGAAGCCAGACTGCTACAGCGGAAACAAATGCTTTGGAAATCATACAACACGTGTCGAACTTATACCTGACAGCTTATTTCATAGGTAAAATTGAGGCCGTTTAAAGAATTTAAAAAAAAAGCTTGTGCCCCGACTCTAACTATGCGGAACGCAACTAACCACGTAACTTCTTTTCGCGCTGGAACAACAAGCCTCCTCTTTCTTATCACTACAAGAGATGAAATGGCGATAGTCGTCGCCATTAAGGGTAAATTAACCTTACTAAATTGAGGAGTATCAGAACACTAATACATTCTTGACGTCTAATGTCATTTTATTATTCAGTCGTCTTATATCGGTGACGTCAGTTTCAGTAAAATATTATTCAAAAAATACCTATACGCGCTGAGGGACAGGAGATTTGACATTGTATCTCGTTCCCACTTGTGGTATGTTATATGCTTACATCCTTGTCACTCATGTGTGTACGTGTGTGTGAGTCCCTCTATTATATTCTTCCTCTACGTATCACACCCACTGTGCCATCTTAACTTCCGTACTCTGTGATTTTTCCCGCGCGAGATGAGCTCCGATTTAAATTATGATTAGTTGCAGGAAGGTAGGGGTATTACATAACACGATCTTGTTCCCGAGCATCCCCCGAGTTGTAGTTCATACAATTACACGTAATTGGTTCCTCTACAAAGGAACCTGCGTGTTCAGGAAGCTTGCGGAACTTAGATTCTAACTAGGCCACATTAAACAAATCTCGTGAAATTGAGAAGAAACTTCATATATTATAAATGTTTATGGTGTGAGAGGTGAAAAACAATAAAAGAATCATCATCATCATATCAACGGAAAGACGTCCACTGCTGGACATAGGCCTCCGCCTAAGAGTGCCATAAAGACCGGTCCTACGTCACCCGCCTTCTGCGGGCTCCCGCGACCTTTACCAGGTCATCAGTCCACCTTGTGGGGGGTTTACTTACACTGCGCCTGCCGCTACGTGGTCGCCACTCGAGGGCAACCCGTTTGAATCACTAAACTTACACACACACACACACACATTGCACATTGCAGGAAAATCTAGGGGAAACCTCCGGCACGACCACGCAGGACGGCTTAAACACTGGAATACTTGCGTGCCAGTGAGATTGTTTGAACGGTTACAACCGAATTTGGGGTGTGGCTGCTATCGAGCTGCTGCGAGCTAGCCTAGCTGAGAAGAGTCCAGCAAGAAACTCAGCTAGGCCCAAGTTCTCCATTATTCTGCATCAGAGAGTTGCTGAGTATAGTGTTGGGTTACTCACTCGTGAGACACCTCATTTGTCATACTCATTTCGATAAATTGTCGCATCACTTCACGCTTGAAAAATGTACTACTTCATTCTCACGAGGCACCGACTCGCTCCTCATTCGCTCGGTCAGCACCTCGCACTTAATTTATCCCTCAAAACTCAAAGCCTCGTCCCTCGCGCCTAACTTTCCCCCATCTACAATACAATATTGTGTGTAGTGGAGGAAGGTAAGTAAGAATATTGAACACGAAAGTAATTTAAAAAAAAAATTGTGGTCTATTGGTACTTCATGGTACCTCACCTCATTTGAAGTAGGACATTTCCAAAAATGAGGTGCTCGTACAAACTCATTTTAATTTCATGTCCTACCCAGCACTATTGCCGAGCGCGCTCGTTCATTGCTTCCTATTGGTGCATATTTTACCGCCTCGCAACCTCGCGCAGCTCGTGAATACGCACCCTTACTAGCACGCCTATAGCGTCTCTATAGGAGTCCTTACTCTTAGGAAAGTGTGTGGATGGGAACATCTCCCTCAGCACGACAAGTCAATGAACAAAATATAATTATGTGTGTCAATACTGTCAATCTACTAGAAACGCTAACAAACCTTCTTAATTTACTTTAGCAAATTGTTAATTAACGATATCCTGCCTTGAAGACGTACAAAAGCCTTCACAATTGACAATAGAAGCCACCACTAGCTACACGTATAGAACATGGCAACCTTTCAGTTCAAACGAGTACTTCTTTTAAACTCTATTATCAAGGAATAGAGCTCAAATTGAAACAAACAACAACTCTAACATTACGGCACTGGAACCGGAAATCTTGTATAGAACCCATTTCAAAGTTACCGTAATTAACTTCAACTTACAATCTGAAGTAATCAATATCTTATTGTACTGGTAAACAATGACAGTATCGGAAATCGTTACCGGAATAAAGAGAAGTCTTTAGAGGTGAAGGTAGAAGCAAATAAGATACAATTATTTTTAGGCTGGGCTCACACGGAACGGAATTCAGTCACTGAATCATAATCCGAATCACAAATCGAAATAAAACAGTTTACTTGATGCAGAAATTCAAGCAAAGGGTTGTACCTTTTTAACCGACTTCAAAAAAAAAGGAGGAGGTTCTCAATCTAGTTGTATTTTTTTTTTTTCTTTTTCAATGTTTGTTACCTCCGTCATTGATGAGCCGATTCGTAATTTTTTTTTGTTTGTAAGTATATGCATCCAGGTGGGTCCCATTTTTTTTTTAAATTCAGTTGGATGATGGGATCCATGAGGAATTGAGAGAACTCCTCAATTATATTAGGCACGCGTGTAGTGATTTTGGTATTTTCTATTATATCTCGTGTACTTACACCCGGAAATCATAAATTTGGTGGAGTGGAATTGATGATGAAGACCACAGATGACTTATGGAATTCCTCAATTATGTACTTAAAAGTACAAAAGCACGTCACAGATTCTGAAAGATTCCGTTGAAATAGCAGCCAATGAAGTACCAAAGGTGATCCTTGTGGAATCGACGGAAGTCCTCAAATATTATCGGGCCACATACAGCGATTGGGTTTTTTTCTCTAATAATCAACGCATTTGCTCTCGGAAATCAGTTCATGTGGTAAATTGGAAAAGAAATGTGGAAATGTTCTCGTGGCTTGGCGGAGTACTAAATTGAAGTCGGTTAAAACTTTGTTTTTAAAGTAAATTATATTGTTCCTGATTGGTTCAGATACTGAATTCAATGACTGATTTCGACTGTGTGAAGCCGGTTTTATTATGCTCAGACGCAAACGATGGTTGTCCATGTTTACCTGTGTATGTATCTTGTTTTTAACCCCCGACGCAAAGAGAGGGGTGTTATAAGTTTGACGTGTCTGTCTGTGGTATCGTAGCTCCCAAACGGATACACCGATTTGAATGCGGTTTTTTTGTGTCAAAGATAATTTTATCCCGAGTGTTCTTAGCCATGTTTCATGCAAATCTGTTTAGCCGTTTTTGAGATATTGGATATTGAAATGAAAATGTCGGGGGTTTCTTAACTTTTCTTAAGTTATAGTTAGTAGTTAGTTGTTAGTTTTACTACTTGTTTTTATATCTATTGTTAAATTTTTAACCGACTTCTAGAAACTAGGAGGTTCTTAATTCCTTGGACTAATTTATTTTTAGGGTTCCGTACCCAAAGGGTAAAAACGGGACCCTATTACTAAGACTTCGCTGTCCGTCCGTCTGTCTGTCACCAGGCTGTACCTCAAGAACCGCGATAGCTAGACAGTTGAAATTTTCACAGATGATGTATTTCTGTTGCCGCTATAACAACAAATATTAAAAACCAAATAAAATAAATATTTAAGGGGGGCTCCCATACAACAAACGTGTTTTTTTGGCCGTTTTTATAGGTAATGGTACGGAACCCTCCGTGCGCGAGTCCGACTCGCACTTGGCCGGTTTTTTTATATACTCTCTAGTAGTTCTTCGATTCCCCGAAGACGCATGGACCGATTTGGATTATTATTTTTTGTATGAAAGGGTATCCTTCTCAGTAGGTGCCATGGTCACCAGGTCGGGATCAGATGATGTTGTCCTGGAAAAATCGAAGGAACTTCAAATCAGCCGAAGCACTGAATCGAAGTCGGTTAAAGTATAAATATCCTCCTGGATCAATATATACCAATGGCCAATCAGCAATCAGTTTTGCGAGGGAAAAACTCCATGTTTTTTTTACTAATTTTCCGACATCAAGAGATGCACTTATCAGTTTTGGCACAATCGATATCTCCAGGATCCAGGAGGTTATAATCATTAATATTACTGTTACAAACTTAAATATCTGTTTAATAATAGCTACTAAAGTACATAAGTAATATTTATGTAGTTCTTGTATCGTCGAAAGAAGTCCACTGCTGGACGTAGACTTCCCACAAAGAGTGCCACAATGACCGGTCCTGCGCCACCCACATCCAGCGGAGTCCCGAGCCCTTTACCAGGTCATCATTTAAAAAAAAAAAAAAAAAAAAAAAAATTGCCTGGTTTATTACTTAATTACTTAGTATCCTCGTCTTACAATTAATTAATTAATTAGTTAACGACTGCAAGCACGTCACTCGTATAGTTTAGCGTACGGGGTAGTGGTGGCCACTTCTTAAAGGGAATAAACCTAGGGGAACAACACACAAATAAATTCCCTTACCGGGATTCGAACCGGACTTCTAGCATCGTAAGTTGGCTTGACTACTAACTAGCTAGTTATTTTAGGTTATTTATTTAATCTATTACGCATTTTTCAAGTATTAACTTCCCAAAAAGCTTCCATATTTCGAAAGTTAAACAATCTATCCTTGTGAAATAAAAAAAAAACAAATGCATAGACTAAAACTAATATAGAACTTTAATATCGCACGAAACTATGCGATTATGATATATTAAAGAGCAAATATCCAATAAACATCGTATCCTTTATATCCTTTATTTAATATTCTGTTATTACGAAATACGGGTTCTAACTACTTTTCGATTTGCGACAAGATACCATATTAAAGTATCCTTCAACTTTACAATAATTTAATATGGTTGTATGCAACAGGAACTCTTGAGCATGGTGAAATGTATGTTTCTGCTTCCAGAATTCAAGTAATATTAAGTAAATACTTTTCATTCATTCATTCATTCATTTTCAGCCTTTAATCGCCCACTGCTCAGCATAAGCCTCTCTTCGAGTACGCCACTTATCCCGGTCCCGTGCTAGTCTCATCCAGAAATGACCCGCGGTCTTGTTTACGTCGTCAACCCATCGTGCTGGTGGACGACCGACGCTTCTTTTTCCTGTAAGTGGCCACCAATCCGTTAACGTTTTGGTCCACCTACCATCACGCTGCCTGGCAATATGTCCTGCCCAACTCCATTTGAGTTTGGTTATGACTTCTCCGACGTCACGCACCTTAGTGCGACGTCGGATCATAGGTATTCCTCACTCGGTCTTGTAGGTTAATGCCGAGCATGGCGCGCTCCATGGCTCTCTCATCATCCTCCTAGCGTTATTCCCGGTTGTGCCCCTAAAGGAGCCCGGGGTCCGCTTTGACACCTAAACCCAAGATTTGGCATAGGCACTAGTTTTACGAAAGCGACTGCCATCTGACCTTCCAACCCAGAGGGAAAACTAGACCTTATTGGGATTAGACCGGTTTCCTCACGATGTTTTCCTTCACCGAAAAGCTAACGGTAAATATTCCGTACATAAGTTCCGAAAAACTCATTGGTACGAGCCGGGATTCGAACCCACGACCGCCGCTTAGCAGCCGCATGCCTGAACCACTAGGCTACCGTAGCTGTAGCTGTGTTGTTGGCTCCATGGCTCTCTGTGCTACCCTTACTGTATGCACAGCCTCCTTTGTGAGCGTCCATGTCTCAGCACCATACGTCATTACAGAGACGATGTACATGATTATAGAGACGAGTTTTTAGGCATTGTGGAACGTAATACTAACAAATACACCGTACAACTCACGTATTCAATGTCACTACGGGCGACATGTTTCGAACTCTTCAGGATGAGTGTTTTCGCGGCGGTGTCGCTTGTATCACTGCCCGCGCCCGTTCCGAACGCCGAGCGGCGCGTGACGCACGCGCCGACAGGGCGGGGGTGGGAGGCAGTCTAGAGCTGGAGTAGATGAGTGAGATTGCGGCAGGAGGTCGCCTCCTCCGAGAGACGATACGCACACTGAACTCACTGTGTCCACGGGATTGTCACAACACACTGTCCACTTCAATTTAGGAATGATAGTTTTCCATGCTGGCGGTAACATCCAGCCACCATCCCGATTAAAATTTAGGCGGCGCCCAATCTCAATCGCCTCACGAATCTTGCGTGGCACATAACCTTTCTCCCGTACCAGCAATATCGCCTTGTCGAAACGAATGACATGGGACGCGCCTGTATCGCACGCATGTTCAGCTACCGCCGAGTTCCTAACATCCATCTTCTTCACGCTACGTATGTGTTCCCGCAATCTCGTTCGTTCCGCCCAGTATCCCCTACGTACGCCTTATCACAATCACAGGGAATCTCGTACACCCCCGGGCTACCCAGCGGATCTCGGTCCTTAAGAGAGCGCAACACCTGCCTCATCTATGAGGGCGGAAAATTGTCCTAATGCTCAACCTCCGGCGTAATAGGCGTCCAATTACTCGTATATCCGTCACCCCCTTAATTTTGTTAGTATTATTTCAACATTTCTCACGAAAGTTTAAATTCGATTGTGGAAAGTCAACGGATTTGAGGAGGATTTGATTAAATACTTACTGCCCAACTATTCTGTAACTTCTTTTAAGCTCACCTCATCGGTCACCCACAAATATATTATCTTGACGTTCATGTACTTACAATTAGTGACTATACTTAAGCGTAGGTAGATATCTAGTCTAGTGAATTATTATTTCACAGTATTTAAAGTCTATATCACCGAGCCACGCACAGCAGCTTGACCGCGGGTTTCTTCCGCGACACGCGATCGGAGCTGAAAGTATGCTGCGACGCGTGATCGGCTCCGTTAGCCTGTCGTCGTATCCGGTCGGATCCTTTCAGATGCGCTGCGATGCGAGAGGATGCCGTTTGGTGGGAATTATCCTTAACTCAATGCAAATACCTTCTTTCCCGTGGAAAACGTGTGTTATTGTCAAATGTTTTTATTTCTATTACTTATCCCGCCCACTTGTAATAAAGAAGCAGGTTTGATCCGGTCCTAAATACCCGGCTGATGTGAACCAGATTAAATCCGGACCGGATAAGCCGGGACACAAGTTCGACCAAGCCGGGACACAAGTTCGACCGGGCGTTCGGTGACCCTATTCAATTTTATTAGGAAATTCAATAGCGAGTTTAATTGAAAAACATTCGTGCCGGCTGTGAAATAGTTGTGGTTAAAATCATTGCCACTTCTTAGAATCTGTAGGAACAGTCAGCATCATATGGTTAGTAGCAGGCAAAGTAGCCAAATACATCGCATTACGTCTTCTTTACTATATGAGTAAGGACGTGTTACGATATATGTATCTTTTCCGCTTCCCCCGGACCACCTCTTGGTGTAGACGTGTCCTCGTACAGTCAGCATCACATAGTTAGTAGCAGCCA
Source organism: Epinotia ramella (assembly GCA_947578815.1). Lineage (NCBI taxonomy): Eukaryota > Metazoa > Arthropoda > Insecta > Lepidoptera > Tortricidae > Epinotia > Epinotia ramella. Next base: position 3,617,709 of record OX388207.1, read on the forward strand.
AAGTAGCCAAATATATCGTCACACTTCCTTATTCCTATAGTAATAAAGACGTGTTACGATATATTTGGCTACTTCGGCTGCTACTAACTATATGATGCTGACTGTACACGTACAAGTTTTATTTTCTAAAAATAAATTCAATTTGTGCAAAAAATAAATAATAAATAAATAGGAGTGCATAAACGCCAAGGAGTTCGAATACAAAGTGAGCGACCGGCGGGCGGCGATCGTACCTAAACTTCTGAGAGCCTACATTGTGCGCGTAGGCACGAAGAGCAAGCACTGTCTCCGCTCCCCTACTCCGCTACCCGCGCTTGGCCTCCGCCCACTACAACCAGTCCGGCGCATAGTGCCGCGCGCGTAAAATACAACCGCTTCTAATTTATAGCTCCCTGGTACTATGGCGACCCCGGGAAAAGTGCAGATGATGAACTTCAAAAAAGACTGAGCGCATTAGACAGTACGCCCCCCAATTGCTTATCACAGCCGGCCAAAAGAATACACGACCATGACTTATCCAGTGAGCTGGCTTTATTTAAAACTGAGATTAAGATAATGCTGGGCGAACAACTGAAAGAAACGAGAAATAACTCCAATACCCTCAAGGAAATCAGGGAAAGCAACAGCAACATAGAGGACTCCATTTCTTTTCTCTCGGCCCAGTATGAGGATATGAAAAAGAAGGTTGATGACCTCGAAAACAAAAGAGTCGAGGACCAGAAGTACATTGCTTCCTTGGAAAGGATAATCGAGGACACGCAAAGAGATCACAGGAAAGGTAATATAGAAATTAAAAATGTCCCTAAACAAAAACACGAGACAAAAAATGACCTTATTACCATGGTAACATGCTTAAGTGACTCCTAAACTGCCCACTAAAAAGGACGGACATCAAGGACATATATAGAATCAAGAGCAAGCAGGAAAATGCTACAAACACTCCTGTCGTGTTGGAAACTTCTGCCACACTTCTGCGCAACGACCTTTTGAAACACTGTAAAGAGTTTAACTACAAGAATAAAGACAACTTGAGGGCCAAACACCTAGGACTAAAGACACCTAAAGGTGTGCTACAAAATGGCTATTTTTACAAGTCTAAAATGTCATTAATTTATAAGATCATATTTAGTTACATACTTTCTACTTGCATAAAATTAAGCACGTTAATTCAAACTTTAACGGACTGTTATTTATTATGTTTTTATTATGTACTTAAATTGCTCAAGAATCAACAAAAAATGTCGTACAATTTATATAACATTCTAACATGTATACTCACTCTATTTATAGTAACCTGGATGATCTGCAATTGACTTTATCACAACTAGACTTCAATACTCATATTCTTGTCCTGACCGAGTGCAGACTAAACTCCTCTAGACCCATTCCCTGCTTACCTAACTACACCCATTTAGCTACTACGAATTATTACAATCAAAATGACGGAGTGATTGGCTATATGTATTGTGGAATAAACTGTGTCGCAAGCGAAATAAAACTCGAACAAGCATCCCGCGTGCAAATAAAAACGCAAAATACTATTATATTAGGCATTTATCGTTCACCATCCAATGCTAATGCTTTGCCTTTTATTGACTTTCTTTGCACACACCTAGACACTATAAAATCTGCCAACACTATTATTATTACTGGTGACATAAATATAAACCTACTACCACGCACTCATGAGCCTATCCACTAAAGAACAAACCGTAATTGCTATCTAAACATATTATCGACGTTTGGTTTCCTAACAGCCCATACATTACCGACAGGGGGTAATAGCTGCCTGGATCATTTCATGATAAAATATGATACAAGTAAAAACACAGCGTCCATAGCAGTTATAAATACGCCAATTACTGACCACCAAACCATATTCCTCGCACTGTCCAACAGTATTAAAGAAAAATTCCCTACCCTATATAAACGTATCAATTTCTCTCAAGCTCTGACGAATTTAGTTAATAAAAATCTTGATTTACTTTTACTTAGCGACAATCCTTACTTCATTCTTGAAAAATTAATAAATAAAATTAGAGACAGCCTAGAGGAAAGTGCAACTCTAAAGAAAGCATCCAGTAACAAACGAATCATCAAACCCTGGATCACCCCTGGGATACTTAGATGTATAAAGAACCGCAATAAAATGCAACTCCAAGTACGCTGCAATCCAGAAAATGAGACTCTGAAAGTTAATTACAGGAGATATGGCAACTTTTGCACCAACTTAATTAGGAAACTTAAGAGAAAATATGATCGTGATCTTCTGGAAAAATCTGCTAAAAATCCTAAAGCCTTGTGGAGCACTATTAAAGCGATAACACATTATAAGACTAAGACAAATAATGGGATAGAATTATTGAACTCTAGATCCTACCTGATATCTCTATCAACCATGTTAATGATTTCTTCGCTAATATAGGAAAGGAACTCGCAGAAAACATCTCAAATAGTCTCCCTTGTCACTAACCAGAGCGAGCGCACTCTCTCTTCTTTCACAACAAATCGTTCGTGTTTTGCCCTCCTTGATACCTATCCTGAAGAAGTAGATAGTATCTTGATGAGTCTTAAAAATGACAGTGCCCCCGGCTGGGATGACATTCCCACAAGATTCCTAAAACTTGCAAGATCTCTTGTTGTCGCTATAATTTGTAAACTTGCAAACAGATGCTTTGCCGTAGGGGTATTCCCTGAGATGCTAAAGCAAGCTATAGTAACACCGGTGTACAAGAGTGGTGAGAGAGAGGAAGTCAACAACTACCGGCCCATATCTCTACTGCCTGCAATCTCCAAAATTATAGAAAAATTAATGAATAAAAGATTAATTAATTACCTTAATAAATATGGCCTTCTTTCACAATCCCAATTTGGTTTCCGACAGGGTAAGTCCACAGAAGATGCAGTGCTTGCGCTTACTACGGAAATAACGCAGCAGGTGGACAGAGGGCAAAAATGCCTTGCAATCTTCCTGGATTTGTGGAAAGCATTTGACACCGTCTCTCTCCCAATCCTTTTACAGAGACTTGAATCAATGGGCATCAGGGGTAAACCACTGAAACTGTTTGATGATTATTTGCATAACCGCACACAACGAGTTAAAATTGGAAAGCACATAAGTTGCGAGCATACTATCTCATTTGGCGTCCCACAGGGTAGCGTGCTTGGACCCACCTTGTTCTTAATATATATTAACAACTTTACCAGCCTATCCACTCTCTGCTTTTGTATGCTGACGATACTGTAATAATATTTAATGATATTTCCTGGGAAGGAGTATACCAAAAAGCAGAGAGAGGCTTGGACATGATCTTTTCTTGGCTAAGACAGAACCTACTTACACTAAATACCTCTAAGACTAATTACATGTGCTTCTCAAAATATGAAAACACGCAGCCACCAAGCAACTTAGAATTAAAAATACATACCTGTAACCCGGTTTCCGGTAACTGTAACTGCACAAAAATTGGAAAAGTAGCTTCAATAAAATACCTTGGCATAATATTGGACCAAAGATTATCTTGGTATGACCATATTGAACATTTGGGCGGGCGAATTAGAAAACTGATGTGGATTTTTAAGATTTTAAAACATGTTTCTTCCAATGTACTCCTAAAGCAGCGTTATATCTCGTTAGCTCAATCAATAATGTCATACTGCATACCAATATGGGGAGGTGCTAGTAAATCTAGATTTATTGAAGTGGAAAGGGCGCAAAGGAGTTTGCTCAAAGTTATTTTCAAAAAGCCCTTCAGGTATTCCACCACTGAACTGTACAAGGAATGTGAGTTACTATCCATGCGGAAACTATATGTTGTACTTAGTCTATCAAAACTGCACCTTACCTTAAGATATGTGCCACAAACTCAAACAAGGAGAAGGAAAGGTTTCATGTGCTCTGACCACCCCTTTTGGGAATAAAGGCGTGAATCTATGTATGATACATACATAAATAATACAAGATAAAGATTACTGTACCAGTAGTTACTTAACTTAACTTTTAGGTCTAAGTATTTTATCTATCCTTATGTAAAAGACCTAAATATTATGACCCCAAATTATCAGATATAAATGATTAATTCGTTTCATTACCGGAACTGTCACTCACAGAAAATATAGGAGTCTGTGAACTCTGTAACGACCGCCTACTTACACTGAAAGCTTAGATTAGCTTAAGTAGTGGACTTTAGATACGACGATAAACTGACAAGCAGCGTATTTGGTATTTGTTGAATTTAGTCAACTGTTTCGCCACGTGCCTTATTCAGAAGGAAGAGAGTGAAATTGCGTCTCTGTTGAGCAGAGTGCGCGGCAGGTCTAACACACACATCCTGAGTATGTTTGCGGAGCGACTGGACTGTCCGGTGACAAAACACTAGGTGAAGATCATCACTGGCCAAACGAGGTTATGAACTTTACCCAGTGTCGCAAGTAATATTCATTATTTATTTCATATTTTTTTAGATTATGTATTTGACAATTGTTATTAACATTAGTAGGTATCACTATATTCACTCAATGCTATTATTAATGTAAACATATGGGGTTCTGCCTGAAATAAATACATTTTATTGATTTATTTATTTTTATTTCGTAGCGCTCGAAGGAGAAGTATTTTATTTGTCTCCCATATATTTAAATAGTATTTTCCTTTTCTCTCGATTACATAATGTTAATTGAAGATATGCTAGATGTACTTAATTAATACTCATTTTCCTACTATAATTATTTTCTTCAGTTAAAATCCTAACCATAATTATTATTGTAATTGAAGCACGATCTGTTAACCGCACTCGCAGAAGGCCAAGATACAGACTCAGCCTAGTTTGGTCACTGATGGACAGCCTCGATTTAATGTAATATTTGTTTTTGTGAAATAAACTATTTTGTATTCGGCGTCCAAGTGTTGGAATGATCTCCCCCCACCTATCCAAGGAGCGTCTAGCAGGTATACCTTTAGGCGCCAGCTTAAGGGCTATTTGTTGACGCTCCAAAAATCCCAACCCTAACCCATCCAGCACTTTATTTAATTTTTATCCATTTTTTTTTTATTAAACATCCCAACCGTTTCGCGTTTTTCACATTGTCTCTCATCCCAATGTGCTTGTGTTACTTATTTTACTAGTATATTAATTATTTATTTATTTTGTGTATACGTTTGTATCGGCGGTATGTTGTGTTGCGTTCCGTGGGTCACGTACGGTGCTGTCTGAAAATCAGCGCTGTAGGTGTCTGTCTGACACCTCGGCATAATGCTGAGACAGCGACCAATTCACTGCCGCGAAGACACACACATTATGTGTAAATTGTATTGTATTTGTACTACCTTTGTCTCTGTGTGTCTTTTGCGTAGTGTGTGTGTGATAAATGTCTTCTTTCTTTCTTTCTTCTTTCTATTGTAAAATTCGCCGTGTTGTTGCACGTTATAATAGCCCAGCGGTACTGGCAGCGGCCTACCTGTACCAAAGTTCTTACGACCAAGGATGTTGCATGTAACACATCCGAGACGTCCGTGAAAATAAACTTTATCTTTATTCTCTTCCTATTTTCAAAAATCTGTTGAAACAATATTACCTGTCTCTCCCTTAAGTTGCCTTTTATGTATTGTATGTATGTGTATTGTATGTATGTATGTATGGTTGTATATATGTCTGCGTATTTATTAATTAATTAGGTATGTATTTTAAAGTGTCCTGTTTAGTAATATTTGAGAGATTGATGTGTTAGTATGCTCTTCTTGATGAATTCCTGCACTACCTGTTTAAAATTCTAGTTTAAATGATTCCTGCTATACAAAGGTTGTCTGGAAGAGATCTCTTTAAAGCGATAAGACCGCCTGTTGTTACCATTATTTATTAAGCAATTCTTTTGTAAGATGTTTCTCTCCTGTCGTGGTGCAATAATAGTAAATTACTGCAGAGGCCGTGAAGTAAGGGATTGCTGGACGAGATTGGGGTAGACGGCCGAGTCGTAGACGAGGCCGAATACAACGAGTCCAGCAATCCCTGTTCCGGCCGAGGATTGTATAGTATTTTTCTCAAACGATGTGAGGAAATATTAAAATTAAAATAAATACTAGGTAATCAATTAAATAATAGGTAATTTGCGCCTTTTTTATTTTTTAAACATGCCATTTGAACAAGCCGTCGAGCACCATGGTTAAACATGGTATAGTACCACATAAAGTATAGTACCATAGATTATTTTTATTTTTTTTATGAAGCAAGTATGCTTGTGTCAGTGTCAGTGTCTAGTGGTGATTGGCAGTATGTAAATTTTCCTTTGTCAGTTTAATATTAGTAAGCAAATTTAAAAAGTTAGAGTAGCGGACAATAATGGTTTTACTTAGGGTTTTCATACATTACTTCTTGGCGTAAGGCCAAGAAGTAATGTAGGGAGCCATAAACAAGAAACTTCACGTCTTCATTTCGTGATATTAACGCGAACATTTCTGAGCATGTTTGAGAAAAGAGTACCTATTTGTTTGTTTGTTTGTTGTTTATCGCCCTGTGACGCCCACAGCTGAGCATAAGCCTCGCTTCGAGTAGATACCATACTTATCCCGGTCCCGCGATAGTCTCATCCAGGAATGACCCGCGGTCTGCTGTATGTCGCTGACCCATCGAACTGGTGGCCGACTGAATTATACCCGATTAAAACCTTAGTAAAAGGATTAATACGAATACAATTGAAATACCTAACACAGAATGCACTATCCATGCATTTTCAGATATTGTTCCTTTTACAATCATCACGAAACATTTTACGCTTGAGCGCTCGTTCAAACCAATCAGTTATTGTCGGTGTCGGATCTAGTAACGATATCGGAGGGCAAGTAAATGTATGGAAAATGCTTACTGTTCACACCGCCTAGTCCGATATCGGAGCATGCTCCAAATATAAAGTGCCGTTGTCGGATCCAACACCGTCAGTTACGGATTGGTGTGAACAAGCTCTTACTTATGTTCCAAAGACACCATATGTGTCCACATCTTTATCTAACAGTCTATTACTTTACACGAGCACGTTAACATTCTCCAAAGTCTCCAAACGGGCCTTTAAAACAGCATTTTCCTGCAATGGATTCAGCACTAAAGGCTAACACCTCCTTAATTCAGTTCGCGTCTAAACTTTAAATTCATCTAAGATTAAACCTATTTAAGAGTCGTATCACGAGTTCTTTGCTCTTTCATTACTTAATTTACAGATGTAATTAACTAAATCTTGGTTAGAAAAGGTACGTGCCCATTTTTTATCGAGGGTCGCCTTTGTTATATAGTTAAAGAAAGAAAGACTGGAGATAAAACAGTTTTCGGAGGAATGTGATTAAGCTTATAATACGTTGGTTCTGTTTTTGCAAATTGTGACGAAACATCAGTATGTTATATGTCACCAGTTTTTGCTTGTATAATAGCATTATAGCTACTCGCGTATTACTGAGAATCTAGGTAGAGCCTCGGGATAAAATATTGCTTATGTCCATACTGAAGATATAGATACGGATAGGGAGATAGGGGGCTTATAGGGGGGGAATAAAAAATATTATTTCCTAAAAATTTTACAAATAAATATATGTACTAATCATCATCATCATCATATCAGCCGAAAGACGTCCACTGCTGGACATAGGCCTCCCCCAAAGAAAGCCAAAGTGACCGGCCCTGCGCCGCCCGCATCCAGCGACCTCCGCGATTATGGCATGGCCCATGGGGTACTAATCATAATTAAATCGTATTGTAAACTAAGACATACAGTACAGACACCTAACCTTCCTTAATGTGATAATATTATTTAGGTATAATGTTATATAAGATCATGCATGACGCTATAAAAATTGTCATGAAAAACACTGTTTCATCAAGGAATAAATTAAATGATCTATCATCATCATATCAGCCGAAAATGTCCACTTCTGGACATCGACCAGATCATCAGCCCACGTTGTGGGTGCCACGCTGCATTTTCCGGTACTTGGTCGCCACTCGAAAACCTTTTCCGCATGGCAAGTGTGGGGATATAGCCACTGGTCCCACTGCCGGCGAGTAGCGAGTATACTACTCTCATAGTAATGCTTACTCGCTGTTACTCGCCTGAGCGAGTAGCACGTAGTAACACTCGCTTACTCGCCGGCGGTGGGACCAGTGCCTAAGGCATTAATATAATAATAATAATAGCCTTTATTCATGCATTAGTTCAATTACAATCATTCAAAAAGTAAACTTTAAAACACACAATAATTTTATCTAATGTATTCGTTTACTTGTATTATAATAGTTATTTCTTGCAAATCTTTTTTTTTTTTCACTTAGTACGTGTGCATGGCGCTTTGCGCGCAAAAGGCCTCCCCCCACCTTTCCCATAATTTTATATCTTGAGCTGATCTCCATGCCTCTGGTCTTATATCTTGGGTGCCACTCTGTGACAATTTTTGCCCACCTGTCACTTGCCATCCTGCACACGTGTCCTGCCCATGCCCATTTAGCTTTTTTAAGCCTTTTACCCTCAAATGAACACGACTTTATCTCATATATACTGGTGAAAATACCTATATTTATTTAAAACCGGATAAGTGGTTCCAAAGATAATGAGATAATGGTAACCCCCTACACATAAACTAACAAAGCCACGTCACTAACTTCCTCATAAATAGTAATAGTCTGCCCGCGCGGCTTCGCCTGCGTTTCAAAAAACGTATCCAAATTAAAGTATGTTAATGTGTTTTTTGTTTTAGTATATATTTCAGTACCAAGGGGTACTGAAATATTGAGTTAGGGCACCTCAAAGTTGGGTGGTTAATTGGTAGGGTAACTCATTCTGATTGGGCGGCGAGCCTGATGTAAATGTGAACTACCCTCACTACAACACATGTTGTGTCTAGTTTGTTTACATTCGACTCGGTGACCACACTACAGTCATTATTATTTATAAAAAAAAACACTAAAATACTGAGTTGTTTTTTTTTCATAAATGATGCCTAATCCCTGGAAAAAAATTGGATACCCATAAAAAAACACCCTGTATAATATTTTAACCCGGTTCTGACACTGCCAATCATTCCAATTCTACTTTGCAGCCTCATCCGGATTAACTCTATTACAGATACAAATCAAATTGGATTATTTTTGAAGCAACAGCACCTATTAAGAGGGCCGGAGTGGAACACATAAATCAATTAACGGGACAAGCCGTGAGGCCGGGCCCATTTCTGGAACATCTACCCTATTTTGGCGACACCGACCCGTCGTTGGTTTAATTCAAATATTACTTGTGGAATTGAAGGCTCGGTTGGGCCGGGAAAGTGGAGGACAGAATATTTTCTATTTTCCTGATTCCCATACATACTCACTCATATTCACTCATACATCATCATACTTACATCAGTCATACAGATTGAGTAAAACATAAATCGTCTTTCCTGAGGCCATAAGTTAACGGCTTCCGTGCATATAAACAATGTATCGTGCACATAAATAAATCTTTGTTAATTTTATGAGCCTCCTAATTAAATGAATTGTTATTATTGTGACTATATTTAAATCATTCGATTATTTTGATTATTATTGTATTATTCCAAATTATTCATAACATTTGACTTAGCATGACATAATTATGTCGCCGACTGAATTCTGAAGATAGATGAATGATAGAAGTATAACATTAAACATATCTTGTGGGACACGGAAAGCCCCGTGTAGGTACGTATTTATAGTCGACAGCTGTTTGTTTTTTTTAATCACCTCATCACAATGGATTAAAGTGTAAAACGATTAATTTACATATGGCGTCGTCTGTACAGGGGACGCGTGTGTCGGCGTGCTGTCCAGCGACCGTGGAAACGCGCACACCTGTAGGTACAGTCGTGTTCATAAGTATATGTACGTTCCCCAACGTACAGAATATCTGAGCAACCGAATGCCCTTAACAATAAAGTCATGTTCACATATGTTTGACCAATTTGTTCCTGCACATATATTATTTTCAAACACCCCGAAAGCGAGCCTCGTGCCGCCAGTTCATTTCGCCTATTCAATAAACATATCATAATGTACGATTCCCTGAGCGCATTTTACAAGTTGCCAAAGGAATTCGAAGCTTTAATACAGGCGTTACATTTCGCCGCAGGGTCCTCGAGCATCCGTTGCGATGCCGTGCCACGCGACCCGGTCCGGTCGGTGGAAATCGTACATTAGGCAAAGAGCGCGCTCAACAAATACGAAACTCTACCAAACTGCATAGCAGTGCAATGCAGAGTTGCTCTGCATTCCCGCCCGCTGCTTTCCTTGCCCCAATGCTCCTTGGCGACGCCATATTTACATAAAACCAATTACTGCGAGCGTCCACCGCAACACTTGGTAAAATTCTAAACGAAACAGCACCCGCGGCTGTTGTTTAGTTTAGGATAGTGTCATCAAAGCAGTTTCGATTTAGTAGGTAGAAAGGTATGAACATCGGGACAGCCACCTGCAATATAGTCTCGAACACAGCGGGGCGAGCACTACTAACGTAGCGACGCGACACGAGAAAATCTACCCTCCCCTTTCTAATTTGCACAGTGCGAGTGAGGAGGAAGTCGCTGAGTCGCGCGTGACGCGATTTAGCAGCAAATTATGCTATCCCCCCCAGCACGGCTATCACAAGACGGCGCGCGAGCTCACTCGATTTTTCTCGCACTATCCATCTATCTCTTATTAGAACACTTAGCACAAGAGGTCTGTATGTCGCAGCCGTCTCATAGACGTGCTGAACAAGGCTGAAATATCACGGCATGCCAAGTCGTTTTGAGCGCTTCGTCATGCCGTACAGTTGACTTGTCTATCTTGTTGTGTGATAGCTTCCGCTGCTGAACAGATATCCAAAGAGATAGATACACACAGAGGAGACTCCGGTGGTTCCTGTGTGCCTAGTTTGATTAGAAATTTATATTTTTTTTGAAGACTACTAGCTCAAACCTTCGAGGGACGTAGTTAGTACGACGATTAAGGCGATTTCCTGAATTGGTGGGGTTAAATCTGTGTGGTAATTTCTAGAAACGAGAGCCGAGATGTAGCAGAGATTTCCTCAATTGCCTGTAAAGTTAACAGCAGTGTTACTTTGGTGCAGTAGGTACTATGATTTGAGGCCTTCTCAGCGTGGAGCCACAACTCGAGGCGACCCTAGGGGGCAGTGACTCCTAGAAAGAATACTAGAGACCTCAGTGGTTGGGTTTTAGTACACTTTTCTTAGATTAAATACGTTTTATCCTTTTATTTATACGATGTATATTATGTATACGACTATGCTCAAAAAGGTTTCTGTAAAGTTACTAATTGGCTAAAGCGCCGCCGTTACTAACCCTTAATGCTGAAAAAACTAAATATATGGCTTTTTCTATGAGAAGATCTGTGCAACCATCACACAATGACACAATCCGTGCGCACCATTGCTTTCTTGCTAATCAACAGGTATGTAAGACATGTCCTGCTCTATCAAAGGTCGATACCATAAAATATCTTGGCATAATGATTGATTCGAACCTGAATTTCCGAAGCCACATAGACGTTCTTGCGGCTAGAGTACGTAAACTTATTTTTGTCTTTAAAAAGCTAAGAAGTGTTGCTAACAAAGAACTGATACATCGGATATATTCGGCATTGTGTCAATCGATACTAACATACTGTATAACGTCATGGGGTGGGGCTGCGAAGACCATTCTATTGACACTTGAACGTGCTCAAAGAGCCATTTTGAAAGTGGCTACCTTCCGTCCGTTTTATTTTCCGACCACGGAATTGTACCAATCATGTAAAGTACTAACAGTTCGACAACTATTCATCTGGAGCGTAATTATAAAACAGCACAAATTGACTTGTTACAATCCTAGTAGAGTAATAAGACGGATGGATATAATTTTTAGGCAATTTCACACTAAACACGCTTTTACTAACAGTTTCTTCTCTTTCCTGGGCCCTTTTCTTTATAATAAAATAAATAAACAATGCCCCGTGTACGATAAAAATAGCAAAGTATGAAAACTAAAATAACAGCATGGTTGCTAACCCTGACCTACGACGAGACAGAAAATTTGCTTACTAAAGTGAAATAGTTCTGCAATCGCAAGCATTCTTTTTGTTAAATATAGTTTTGTTTTCTTGACGCGAGGTAACAAATGTTTAGACAGGCAATATATATGTAAAACAAAGGCCATATATGCCTAAAACACAGATTACAACTGTAACCTAGTTTAGGCAATATACTTGTATATTAGTCCCCTAAGACCATTTCTTTTAGACGCATTGGCGTATTAATATTGTATACGAATAATCCTGCTAGATGTAAGTTTTGTTATTAATAACTTAATTAGATTATATCCACTTATTGTACTATTCTTTCCTGAATAAATACATCCCCAGTAGATACAAACGACCTCCCCGAAGGATTGCAGTAAAATGACCATAATTGCTTATCTGACAGCTTATTCAATCTGCTATTAAAATTTTAATATAGAAGCAGTTCTTCTTGTATGGCCAGACCGCTTGAACCATATAGTCAGTATTATATTCTTTGGCTAGAACCCACCACTCTGTACTTGAAGCACACTGGCGGAAACTAATCAAGAACCACCCATTGAAATGATTATAAAATATTGCTGAACAATGTGGCACCGAGTCTGCACCTCCGCTTGAGAAAGTGGTCTACTTCTACTAACAGTATTTATTACTGACTGGTCTCTGGTACGATAAAGCATCCTTAAGCTGGTATTTTTTCACACAAACATTCAATAAAAAAAATCTAGTGGCTGAATGGTTATTGGACCAAACATATCCGCGTTAATGCCTATTACACACGAACTGATATTAAGAATACTAATCTGTATGATTCAATGTGTTGATGAATAAATTTAAAATATTGTCTATTCGTAAGTCACCAGAGACCATAGACAATATTTAAAATCCTCTGCATTTATTTTATTTATATCCTCTGCATTTATTTCATTTATTATAGAAATTAAGATTCTCATTATCAGTTCGTGTAGCCCTAATAGGGTCTATTCGAACACGCGTAATACGGACGACTTCCGTAAAAAAACCATTATGGAGGGATTGGAGGGAAAATTAAAAGTCTTTTGTCGTGTAGCTGGATTTTATATTTGTGGATGATATTTATAAATTTGTTTTTCGAGTGGTGATATTTTTTATTTCATTGCATGTGTTTGAGAAAAGCCTATACATGCCTAGCCGTGAAAAAGGCTTGCCGGCTTCGTATCACTATCCGGCCTCCCTACGGTCGGCCGTCTATACCTACTCACCCGGCAAGCCCTTCTTTCCCGGCGGCTGCAGTAATGTACTATTAAATACCAAAAAAATATTGCGAATTGACAAACATTTTTATTTAATTATGAATACCGGTGTAAGACCCTGCGTTAAAGAATTTCTGTTCCCCCGGGCCCACGGTATGTCTAACAGGAAGAAAAGCTAGTTCCTTTGCAGAGGGTAATCGCTAATCAGGCGCACGTTTAAATCAACAGAGCGCCAGCCGCGTGCCCGGCGTACCGATGCCGAGGCCGCCGGTGGCACAGGTTACGGTTACACCACGGTTAGACTACAATAATATAATACAATACAAAATATCCCTTCCCGCTGTCTGTCCCTATGTATGCTTAGATCTTTAAAACTACGCAACGGATTTTGATGCGGTTTTTTTTAATGGATAGAGTGATTCAACAGAAAGGTTTAAGGTTTTTAATGTATAATATAGTACCCGTGCGAAGGGCGGGGCGGGTCGCTAGTCATTTATATAGTACAGTTTCTGAGGCCTCCCTTTAGCTTGCACAGCCTGTGTTAGAACGCCCCAAATAATAGACTAGGATATATTTGAGACATCCGGTTTGAATTGTTGTGTTTATTTAGGAACCCAGTTCTATTTCATAGAGGTGCAGATAAAAAAGTATAGACGGCTCTCGTCACAAAATAATAATAAGATTCTATATTACAACAAAAAATAATGCATTAGTAAGTTCCTGAGATATTTAATATAATATTTTACAGAGTCGCACCATAAGGGTGATATATTTTGAACTATAAAATCGGATTCACCTTTTTAAAACGTGACCTATTTTTGACCCTGAATTTAGGATTCCAGTGATTTGTTTCCACTTAGTAAATAAATAGATGGATAAAAACACTAACTACAGTTATTGTCTATACCATCCAATAAACAGTCCGGGTCGACGCCGTAGCATACACCCGACTAAATAAAGTGTTCGTCATAATCACACACGGTTTCCGAAGCGATTTTGACGGGACACCGTTTACCTGCCAGTGCGGACGGCATGGGTAACGGGTATACTTGGGGATCTCGGTGACCAAGCGTCGGGGCACGGTGGCTGTGCGTCATTCTTAATTAACTAAAAGCACATTCCAAGTTAGATCCCCCGTTAAACGCTGATTAAACCACAGTTAAATCGGCAGTGTCACCGGCAGATTAAAGCAAAAAGCGCTCGTGTAATGAATCGGACATCTTTCGTTCGTTAGAGAACAATCTTGTGCCCTATGATTAGAGCCGGTGGAATTGAAAACGCATGGAATACCTACGTTTAAACATAAACACGGTTAATGACGATAAATTGCATGACAGAACAGAAATAAATCCCTCTAGTTTTCTTCAGTACTTACCTTTCTGAGTTTTAATAAAAGTCACTTTTTATTATTATTACAAGCTTTTATTTAGTTTCACCTGTCCCGTTGTCTGTCTGTCTGTCTGTAATCAAATCTTGCAAGTTAAATTTGACCCACTTCCCGGTGACCGATTGAGCTAAAATTTTGGGTATAAGTATAGTTAGGATGACAATTCAATATTATGGTATTATCGAGCTGATCTGATGATGGAGACAGAACGTGGCCATGGGAATTCAGTACTTAACCGACATAAGCCCGTTGAGTTTGGGCTCGTTAGAATCGTCTCAATGAGTAGTTGATGAGGGTATACAGAAAAGTACAGTCGGCAATAAAAGCTTGTACCAAAAATGAAATTTTTGACAGAAGCTTGTTACTTTTTAGATCTGGTGTTTGCAAAACGTTGTATCGCAATGCCGATCCTCTGGGCGAGGTAAAAGCCAGTTTCTGGCCACGTGAACCCTGGACTGAGCGCTTGCACAATGTGCGTTTACAGTTTAAAATCTACTTTGTGATGAATGATGAATAATCTCACTTGCACTAGGTCATTGTCCATCATTCACGCGTTAGACTGACACAGAAATACTGTGTGGGAGTTTTTTTAATTCGACTTTATTTCTTTGTTGTATTTTACGTAAAATCTCGGCCGGCCATTGCCACACAATTTTCAGTTTTCATTGAATATAAATCTTGTCCTGATCGGATCGGTGTAAATCGACGGTATTCATTTTGAATTCCGTATCCATTGTAGTCCTTTTTTCGAACACTTATAGCCTTTACCTTGCACTTAACTTTTTAATGTAAACGTCCTAGTCCTGTAGAGCCACTTTAAGTCAAGGTGGCTCGCATGAAGCATGCCAAATTCCCTGCCGCTGAGCCAAATTCCGTATGAGGGCCACTGGCACAGTCGTACATTGGCTCCAAGGCAGTGTCTTGGAGCCAATGTACGACTTTGTGCCAGTGGCGATGGAGACTGCGTGACTTTGGCGTACGGAAGTCAAAGCCCTCATACGGAATTAGGCTCGGCGGCTTAGGGAATTTGGCCATTCGGCGTGGCAATGCCGCCAGTATCATGGGAACTTTCGGGACACCAACGATCCGGGGAGGTCCTTATTGTTAGTTTAGGTTAGTAAGTATTGTCAACAAAGCCTGTTGCGGATTCTATCATAGATAGATAATTGCCTAGGGAGATGTGTTTCTGTACGCACTTGACGAAGCCTGCGTTGCGGATATTTTTCTGTAATCATTCTTATTTCTTGAATACAGTTTTATTAATTAAAATTGTTCTGGTAACGTATCATGGAATTCCGCAAAGTGACGCCTGGTTCAATCAAACGGTAATTTTTACCAAAATTGAGTCATATTTATTGCTCAATTCAAATCGTTGAATGAAAGAACGTTGACGACCGGTTAGCCTAGTGGGTAGTGACGCTGCCTACGAAGCTGAAGGTCCTGGGTTCGAATCCCGGTAAGGGCAAATATTTGTGTGATGAGCATGAATATTTGTTTCTGAGTCATGGAAGTTTTCTATGTATTTAAGTATTTATATCTATTATATATATCGTCGTCTAGTACCCATAACACAAGCCTTAATGAGCTTACTATGGGACTAGGTCGATTTGTGTAAGATTGTCCCCCTAAATTGCGATCACAAAAAAAAGTCAAAAGCAATTGATTTTCGTCCGAGAAAGTCGAGTTTTTGTTCCATGAAGTGGCAAAGCAAAGCGTGTCGAACATTCTAGGTTATTCAGTCGAAGTGAACGTTCTATCGGGTATTTTAATTGAAATTAACCCAGAAAGTCACTCCTGCGGCGCGCGGGTTAATTGCTTTCCGGTATCGTTCTTTCTCTCTCTCCGTTCGGTCCTTCATTGCTGAAGATCGTGGTCATTCTGGGATGCAAGTCTGGAACGGACGAACCGTCTGCATCGGCCCTGTGCCAAGCAATGTTAGCGACAGTGTAAAATTTCGGTGTGTCGACCGAGCGTCTCCTGTCTCACTCTACGGTGCAAATTAGAAAGAGGAGGGTAGATCTTTCTCGACTCGCGTCGCGGCGCGGCGTCAGTTGCGCTGCATTCTTTAGTTGGTCCATCCTCCATCTATGTGTTGAGCGGCCTCTGGGTCTTTTCCCCTCTGTGGTCCCAACGATGACTAGCTTTTCGAGGCAGTTGTCTCCGCGTATCTTAGTTGGAGGTAAATTTGACACGCCAACATGAAGATGGATGGATGATGCGCGAAGAAAGAATACTAAAATGGGATTCATTATCATCATAATTTTAATGGACTCTTGTCGGTGTAGCTCTCTTAAGACCCCATCCACCGTTTCATACCATGACCGTACTATGAACGTGTCTGGCAAAAAAATATTCTTCATATAGAAAAGTGCCGGTGCCGGAGCGGTGTAGTGGGCGTCATCTCATAATGCCTCATACAAATAATATTTTCTTGCATGTGACGGTACGGTTACGGTCCATGTATGATACGGTCTAGTGGGCACAGACCTTTGGGAGGATTGTGAAGTAGGTTTAAATTACTTTCTGCATATTCAGAGATTCATTGGCCAGTCCTCTATCTACTACCTCACCTGTGGACTAATTGGTAAAAAGAGACAGCTTAGATGCTATTAGACCGAGAGATACTGACACAATTTTTCCGGTCATTTATACCCAGTATGGCGACCCTTCAGGGGTCTAATTAAGTAGCGAGTTTTTTTTTTGAGGAAAGTCGGCAGTTACCGGCCGTGTTAGTACAATGTGGTCGATATTACACCTTAAGTGACGAAAACCCGACATGAATCGGTGATACGAATGAAATCCATAATGAATGGCCTGGAATGCCTTAAATGTAACGTTGGTCATAATCATCATTTGCCCTGATTAGTTTTTTCTCAGACACTGTCAAGTTTTTGAGTTTTAGTATTTGTATAAATCAAATCAAAAGTTTATATAGGTATATGTATATTTTTATTTTATTAAGAAAACAATCTGCCATCCCTGCCATGTACAAAATAATACTTGCAAAAATGGACAGCAATTAGGCCAAAAAAAAAAAATTGTGCTGAAAATGAGGGTTTTAGAGACAATCATTTTTATGGCAAATGCTGATAATGGCAAACAGCCGGATTCGGGGGAGGGCAGGCGGGGCTGCTGCCCTCCCTGTAAGAGTGACATCTCTATTATGGGGTCTCTCTTTCCGCTCCTTTATTGCCCCAGGGCCTCCAGGCCTTCAAAGCCGGCCCTGATGGCAAACAAAGTGTAATGGAAACGCGCCGCGCTCTCGTGTAGACGCATTAAAGATAGTATTACTTGACCTACCTTTCCATGCGAATAGCAGGGGCTGTTACCCTTGCGGACTAACGGGCGTCCAATTGCTTCATAATGCTTCATAATGGTAAGGCTATTCATGACTTGAGATCACGACGAGAACTTAAAAGGTTTCGTTCAGACTTAACAAACCTCATTAAAGGTAGGCAGGTACCAACCAATGATGGTGACTCCTATTGATATTTGTACAATTCGCCCCATCTTACCCCACAGCGATACCCCATCTTGCCCCAGAAAGATACCCTATCTTTCCCTATATGGGTACCCAAACCTACGAGGCAAGAAAGGGAGATGGCAGCTTATGCAGGTTTTTTATTTTTGTAAACTGAATTATCAAACTAGATTTCATAATAAGTATAGGTACTTACCGACCAACCACAACTCAAGAGACCCAAGACTCGTTACCAGAGATATATATCAAATTTTAAAAACCTTAAAAAGAATATCACTTTTAGTTTTATTGGACTTGAAACGTTAACTACCCGGTCATGCCCCCCTCACCTTTATTTGACGACCGCTTTAGCCTAGTTGGTAGTGACCCTGCCTACGAAGCAAGATGTCCTGAGTTCGAATCCCGGTAAGGGCATTTATTTGTGTGATGAGCACGAATTTTTGTTTCTGAGTCATGGATGTTTTCTATGTATTTAAGTATTTATTTATCTATATAATTATGTTTATCGTCGTCTAGTACCCATAGTACAAGCTTTGCTTAGCTTGGGACTAGGTCGATTTGTGTACGATTGCCAAATATTTATTTATTAATTTTAATTTATTCCAATACTAAATATCTTCTGCCCGCTACTTCGTCTGCGTGGAGCTCGTTTATATCGAGCTCCATACAAACTTTCGTCCCCCCTACCTGGGCTCTTCATAAAACTCGGGCGGAGGCAAGGCGGCAGCTAGACATCGTTATTTGAAGCCAACTGCATACGGTGGCCTAGTGGTTCAAGCATGCTGTCAAAACGGTTGTCATGGGTTCTAATCCCGGCTAGTACCAATGAGTTTTTCGGAACTTGAATGAAATATAATTTGATATTTGCCGTTAATTTTCCGGTGAAGGGAAACAACGTAAGCAAACTTGCATATGCTGTCATGGGTTCGAATCCCGGCTAGTACCAATGAGTTTTTAGGAACTTATGTACCTATGAAATATAATTTATTTATTTTATTTATTTATTTATTTAGCTTACTTAAACTACACATTTTTACATAATATAGGTAAATATGTTAGGTAACTAACCACATGTAGTTTTATTTTAAGATCTTAGTATAGGTAAGCATTAAGTTAAAGTAAGCCACCTTCCGTACTAGTTAATAAACTGTATTACGGCAAGGTACCCTGCTTCTCCTCATGATTAACCGCGTAGATATGAGTTAGAATTGTTTACATTATGTATTTATGTAATTACCTACAATGATCATTAATACTATTTATTTTAAGGCATATAGGTTTCAATGTAATTGGTAACATCATTAGCATAATTATTGCATGAGTTTCTAGAGGGAGAATGTATGTATTAAATAGTGAGTATATTAGTATAGTGTGAAGAAGTGTGTGGGTGTGTATGTTTGTGATGGGAATAGACTTAGCAGTAGGTACAGTGCGGAAACCAACAATAAAACATTTATAGGCAATTCATGAGTGGCACGGACGGGTCATACAACCATGTACGTACCTACAGTTGGGCTTTGAGAGTAGATGCTAGTTAGATACTAGTTGATATTTTACCGTTAATTTTCCGGTGAAGGGAAACAACGTAAGCAAACCCGCATACATCTCAGAAGAAATTCAAAATTCCCCATCCGAACCGGGCTAGCGTAGGGACTACTGCCCGTTCTACTTTCTTGCATGATGGCGTCGGCCTGTGCCCAGCATCTATAGGCTGATGATGATGATGATAAAGTGCGACCTTGTGACTTGACGCCCGACATCACACACGCTTCGTTTAACGTAAGGGTAGTAAATCATCAGGACATACAACGACTGGCATGTAAATAAGCACGAGACACTGCGCTTCGCCGAGTTCGGATTCGCACCATTGATTAGGAACAGAAGACTTGCTGCATACAACGCGTTGAGATTGTGAAAACCTAAAGTGTTGTGTGTGTACCTTTCTGTCGCTCCGCAGGATAATTGACATAATAGCATAACTGTTCGTACCTGCGTCGAGACATATTATAGGTCTACCTTATTTCCTATAAAATTAAATTATAAACTCATTTTGTATAACCATTTATTTGTTATAATAGTTATTTTATATAACACTAGCTTCTGCCCGCGACTCCGTCCGCGTGGAACTCGTTTATATCGCAGCTCCATACAAACTTTTACCCCCCCATTTCACCCCCTTAGGGGATGATTACGGAGATAACAACTATCCTGTTACTCTCCATCCCTTTAACTATCTCCAACTATCTCTGCCGTGAAAGACGGACAAAAAAACAAACAAACAAATGGCTCTGGCTTCCTAGGCAGGGTCACTACCAACTAGGCTAAACAGGTCGTCAACACATAACATTCAAATCTAGGAATTCAGTTGATATATACTTACATGGTTATTAATAATAGTTTGTTCGAATATTAAAATCTAGAAGAGGTTAATCATAATAGTGATTCTCCGGCACTGCGGGGAGGGCAGCGCTCGACAAAGTAACAAAGCGCACACACCGAGCGAGCCGGAGTGGCTGGGGATGGTCGCTAGAGGCGACCAGCAAGCCTAAGTTGCGAAGGTGAGCTTGAGTACTATCGACAACACAGATACTTAACTGACCATCCGTGCACTTTATGTGCATTGTAATAAGGTTCTATATAAATACAGGATGGTCGGTTAACTGTGTTGGCGTTTGTACTTGCGTTTTGTGAAGAAAGGGCCGCACCGATTAAAAGCGCACCTACTGTAGGTTCCTGTCAATCTGCGACCGAGCACATTCGAGCGCGAATTGTACACGATTTTTCTTTGGCTTTAATGTTTTTCTGCACACCTTTTGTTGTTTCACTCATAAAAATACTTGGAATTCGTTGTTTGTTGGATGTTTGACAACACAACACGTAATTAGTGTAATAACAGACGAGTTCGAGGGCGTATTATCCACATAGGCAAACTAGGCACCTAGGCACGTGGACGGGGTTCGAAAGGGGCGCGGGATAATTTATTTCTTTATAATGTTTATAAACTATGGCCGCTATAGAGAGGCGCCGATGAGGTGCTTGCCTAGGGCGCTCTCGTCCGCCTCTGCGTATAAGTATGGGTACTAGAGTTGAGGTCACGCACACAACTTGTCATATAATGACAGCGGGATTTTGAAATGAGTGTTCTTTTTCCGTACCGATAGCAAGTTCAGCAGGAAACAGCGAGATAGAGAAAAAAACTGCAAAGTATTTAGTTACTATAATGTTTTTGGATAAACATTCGATTTAAATAAATAGATCATAATATTATCATCATAATATACGTGCATACGCAATAATATATGCAACATTGACCGTTTAAAATGACTTAATTTCATTAAATGTATAGGTAATTGGGTGTGCTTGAATAAAGGATAGTGGGTTGAATAATATATCAATCGTAAAAATCAAAGAGATCAAAATTAAATTACATTCACTAACTCGTTACTTTACGACCTTTTTCTCAATTTGGACTCTGTGCAGCTGTGTGCGTAATCATTCACGTCAACTCTCCTGCCAATACCTAGTACGTACGTACTCCTCGGTTTAAGGATGATTTACACTACACCGTCCCATACCCGGGCCTATACCGGAACAAATACATGGTTTTAGGATGGGCTCTCACAGTCATGCACTGAATTAAGTATCAGGCCCACCCCGCAAGATCAAAAAAAGGTAGGTCTGTGGGTGCCTTACATAATATGATTTAAAATGTATTTAATTAACTCACCTACTTAATCTATACATATACATAACACAAATACACACACATTTTTTGGTAAACATTCTGAACAAAGTGAACCGTTTTAATTGCTCTTGAGTGATTGAGATTATGATTCAATGACTGAATTACATTCTGCTACAATTTCTACTTAAAATAGTATAAAAAAGACCTGGTTGCACTCCAGGAGTGCCGGCAGAAGTACCAACTTGAATAATTACCCCCCCCCACCCCAAGCCCCGTACGTCTTACATAAAAAAAAACCTATAAACGTATTCCGCAAATCCGTATTTTCATTTAAAAATCTTAGAAATCCGCGTTTTGAAAGCGCAGCTCCCGCTTTTTGTATCTGGCAACACTAAATCTTACGGTCAACTGACCTCTGGCTTAAAGGACTTGAATCCAGGCCATAAAAATAAAAAAAATAAAAAAACAACTGACCTACGCTCCTACACCTGTGGCGAGTCTAACAATTTTTTTAACCCTTTAACGCTCAAGATATTTTTAAATATTAAATACAATATCGTTACAACATTTTTATCTTTTTAGTGTTGCGTATACTTATCGTTGCGAATTAAAGGGTTAAAGCGCATCATGTGTGCCTATAAAATTTGAAGAGTTCCCTCGATTTCTCCAGGAACCAGGAACCCATCATCAGATCTTGACCTGATGACCATGGTACCACCTGGGAAAGATACCCTTTCTAACAAAAGAATAAAATCCAAGCGCTTTCGAGTAATCGGGGAAAAAGATTCCGACTAATTGAACCTCCTGAGGGGCTAGTACGCTAAGTTTTATGTCGGACATAAAGCATTCGTCCCATCCTGGCCAATATGCGAGTGCAAGAGGGACAAATGCTTTATGTTGGACATAAAATCTAGTGTGCTAGGGGGGCTGCTTTTTTGAAGTCGATTAAAAATAGCAACCTTAAAACATAGGCGTTAGACATACGCCTGGTAAATAGGTACTCCTGATTCCTGAAGTTGAAACTTTTCCAAGAATAACCGCTTTGGTAAAACGAGGAATGTGACGTGTTTAACCTGTTTTTAACCTCCTTTTATTAACCTCCTTTCTAAGAAGCACTTTTAGTACTAAATCTGAAGAAACGAAGTTTAAAGAAGTCAAAAGGTAAAAAGCCAACGCGAATTGTTACTTCTACGAGTTGGTGTGTTAACTACACCGCAGGGGTTTGCAAGGCTTACTTCGCAAGTGATGTAGCGTTTCAGCCCCTATTCTGAAACTTGTTTTAAGTTCACTCACAAATAAATATATCTTGACACCGCGATGCATAGTAACCAAGTGTAGGTAGAGGTCTAGTTTCGTGACGGGTGACCAGAGGGGTGAGCCGCTTTAGCGCGTAGCGTATTCAGACATAGACAAAGCTGCCCACGAAGCGGACTGTCTTGGAACCCCGGTAAAGGCAAATACATTTTGTTTATCAAACTTGAATGTTTAAGATGTATTCAAGTATCTATTTATTTTACAGCTATTAAATACGTATCTGTCGTCTAGTACCCATCATACGAGCCTAATTGAGCTATCTATAGGAGAAGGTACACGGGCCGATATCGGCGGACGGACAAGCAAGGTCACAGAAAATCTAGTATGGAGTGACCTCGATTTGGCCGGCCGCCGTGCTTCCGACACGTATCCACACGGGCCGAATCACGCGTCGGCCGGCATGCAGTCCGTCCGATATTGGCCCGTGTAGCGTCTCTTTATGGCGTTAGTATGATTTAATAAATACTAGCTTCCGCCCGCGACTTCGTCTGCGTGGACCCGGGATAAAAACTATCCTATATTTTAATCCAGGCTATAAACTATCTTCGTGCAAAATTTCATCCAAATCGGTTAAGCCGTTTAACCGTGATTGAGTAACAAACTTCCTAACATCCAAACATCTAAACATCCAAACATCCAAACATCTAAACTTTCGCATTTATAATATTAGTAGGATTTGGGGATACCACATATTTATTAATAGGTGTTAGCTTATGCTCGTTAATTCGTCCGGGCGGAACTCTTTTATATCGTAGCTCTCCCCATTCAACCCTATAAGAGGGTGATTTTTGGGATAAAGATTATCCTATTCCTTTCCCCGGAATTAGAACTATATCCATACCAGAATTAATCTCAATCGGTTCAGCGGTGATAAGGTAACAGACAGACAGACAGAGTTTGTTTATTACGATAACATCATGTTCCCCAAATATAAATCCACGTTTACACGTATTAAATCCCAGCAATATGCAGGTGAGGGCCTTTAAGTATCTCTCACACGCCCAGTTTATTACCCGGCGGGCGACACGCGTGACAACCGACAGGGTGGGCTGTCAGCAGATTATCTGGCTACGGTGATCAAAACACTGGAAAGAACATTTTGTGCTTTCACGTACCTACTCCGTTCAGTTTGTAAATGAGTTAGTGTACACCACGAAATTGCGCAACACGTCGCAGCAATTGTGTGTTTTGTAGTTATCAATAAGTATATATATATATATATATATATATTAATTTATTTCCAAAGAAAAATTAGGTACAATGGTTTTTACATTTGTTTCGCCAAACATAATTGTTTGTTGGCGAGTAGTACACTCATTTTCAGTTTATTTATTGTACCTATACATCTATTCTGTTACATAAGCATGCATTATACTAAATATTCATTTCACATGCAAGCATGTCATATGTATGTTAGTCTTCAAGGTATTTGTAATATGGGCCTTGTTGTCTTATTTAAATGAATAAATAAATAAAATAAAATGTTATGATATCCTTACAATACAATACATATCTATTCACGCCTTTATCCAAAAAGGGGTGGGCAGAACACATGAAACTGGTGTTCCAGTGCCACTTTTAGCATAAATGTCGGTATAAAAGATCGACAAAATGTGATAGCGCAGTGATAGATTGCTAGCCCATCGCCCACAACACACTTCAGCCCTGAGGAGCTACCGCGAAACGTACCTCGCTCGCGAGTCTCCGTCTCTGTCGCTCGAACTAGCAAGTGCACACGCACACACACACACACACACGAACGAAGCTCCTCTTTGCTTCGGCCCTCTTTGCCGACTCTTACGCACCCACGGGAAGAAAGGGGTGGGGCTATTCTAACCCGACACCACACGGGGGGGTCTATACTTACGTATACATTACCACACATGCAACACTTTCGAGGCTTAATAATCACTTTTCGTTTACCATGTCGCGATACATGTTGTTCAATTCACACTCATGTTGGCTACCTGCAGGACAGGCCTCGCCGCAGGACCCACAGCAATGTACTTCTGGAAAGTACTGTTGTAATTTATTTATTTATTTATTTGGAGAACCAACAGCTACATAAACACATTGATTATATAGATAAAATACAAAAAGCCAATAGGGAATATTCATGACATTTTTTTATTTTTTTTATCTATTCTATAAGTAATTATATAACCGGAAAAAAATATAACACTTTCACAATATTATTAAATAAGCTAAAAAAAAATAATTAAAATTACTATCATTTTCGGACGATCAAAACGCCACCATTTTGGCGCGCTCATTTGTGACGTCACCGTGCAGCTTAGTGCACGGCGGTTCTTAAGGGGCTACCCGAGGTTTTCATCGATTTTTGACAAGTTTTGAATCGTATCTACTACTTTTGCACTACAGATAGAATCATAAATCAAACGGCTATCGGTTCTTCAATCTTTTATCTCCATTTTGACAGACCGGATTTTGAAACAAATTAATACTTAATTTTGTATGATTTTTTTAAACATTGTCTAAAAAAACACTTATTTCGTATCTCTATTGACGTGAAAGATCTAACATATACGAAATCTACATATTTGGGTTCGTCTGTGACGTCTCTAAAAACTGACAGAGGGTTTTCATTTTAAACCAATTAACACAAAAGTTATGGCCAGAAAACTAGTTTTTTGGCCTAAAATTGCTCAACTTTGATGTCAAATATCTCAAAAACTATGAACTTTGAAGTAAATAATGGGATATTATATTGCTTAAAGCCGTTGTTGTTAATATAATAAGCTACAAAAACATTACAAAACCAAGGGATTCAGATCGAAGGTCATTGGCGTATTATGGGAGCCTCTTAAACAAATTAACAACAAAGTGTTTGATTCACACTTTTAATAAATGTGAGTGATTAAAGCTTATAAGATCAACTTATTGTAATGGAAGAGCACACAAAAGCTTATTATAAATATTGTATTGTCCCTATGTGTGAAAATCACATTAAAACTGCAAATATTTTCATATGCCCAAAGGTGCATTTGCATCCTTATATTTATAAGGATAAAGTGGTGTAAGGCGATGAGGAGAGATAATGTATCGTGCTTGAGTAGTTTATATTGTTGTGAAGATCATTTCGACGTGAGTATTAAATATGTATGTACCTAAAATCTTTTTTATTACGACTCGCGAACAATATAGGTAAACAATAACCTAACCTCAAAATTGTATTATATACTTATTCATAAAACTATTCTGATTCCCAATTTTTTTAGTTATTAATGTTACAAATATTATGATTTTTGTTGATCAACAGCTGACTACGAGTGTTGATTTTGATCAAGAAACGTTTTAGCTAAGTTTCTTTGTTTGCACTGTTGATCGAAGAAAGTTAAAAGAATTTAATCCTTTTTACTGAGTGACCTACACAAATTTGTTTTATTTATAAGCCTTGACGAAAACAACCTAGTTTGTTAAAGTTCATAAAGATGTTCTCAACATTTAACATTCCTAATAGGTACCTACATATCTTTGATTATATAATACTAGCTTCTGCCCGCGACTCCGTCCGCGTGGAACTCGTTTATACTATCTCTATACCAAATTTCATCCAAATCGGTTCAGCAGTTTAAGCGTGAAGAGGTAACAAACAGACAGACAGACACACTTTCGCATTTATAATTTATTATTAAGTAAGTATATATAAAATATATAATATAACTAGCTTCTGCCCGCGACTCCGTCCGCGTGGAACTCGTTTATATCGTAGCTCCCCCCATATCCCCCAAAGGGATGAAGTGGGGGGTGAAAGTTTGTATGGAGCTACGATATAAATGAGTTCCACGCGGACGGAGTCGCGGGCAGAAGTTAGTATATATAATATATAAAGTTATAGTATAGTAAAATAGTATATAGTATGGATAAATATCTACTAGTATTTTATTCCACTTATTTAACAAAGACACCTATTTGAAGTAGTTTAAAAGTCTAGCTATTTGAATCGCCAAAATAGGTTATAATTATTTAATTGACCAATCTCACGAGTATAAAAACAAGGAATATGAAAATTTATTGAATATCTGTAACTTATTTACCTTGCAGCTTTTACTCCTCTTAGTTCAGCGGACGTAAAGTCACAAATATTTGCGAAGTATGTATTAAATTTAGTCATCATGAACACATCAATTTTAGGCAGATTATCCGACTGTGCCTTGACAAAACCGCCTTCAGTCATTGTGGCGAGTCTTTTTTCACTTAATAATTACCAAAAAACACTGATTATTTATCATAAACAGCGGCCAAACAATGCGAATAACTTTCAATAATCATACTAACGACCTGCACGGTGACGTCACGTTTCGCTCCGCCAATAGCGTTGCGTTTTGGAAATTTGCGAGGGAATTTGAAAAATAGTACTTTTAAACAATTGATTTTATCAATAGAAACATGATAATTTGAAAAAATAATCATGTGTGTATATTTATTAAGCAATATAGATTAGGTACACGTGATTTTTTTTGTCCATTTCTAAATCACATGCATATTCCCTATTACAGGTTCCCACCGATTTATTTATTTATTTAATCGTATGGCATACATTATTTTGGCCTTTAATGTTGTCACTCTTTAGTACCACCCAGGGGACACGTGCAGGGTTGTGGTAGGTAGCTCCTGCGGACGCGAGTAACAGTTGTCCCCCCTTTGTCAAGTGAGTGGGCAACTTGACTGTTAGAAGTTCTTAAGCCGCCCGAAGGCCTCTAACTCGGCTTAACGACTACTGTCATAGACAGCAGCCGGGATCAACTGCTTAGCAAGCCTTCCAAAGCACGGAAGCGCTCATTAAGCGGATAGCGCGGATAAGCGGAAGCGCGCGTATAAGTAGATGGGCCAGTGACAATGTACGCAAAGTACGAAACGAAGTTCGTCACTTAAAACGAAAATGTGTATTAAATCCGCATGACGACTCCTTGTCCAATAACTTATTATTACTCGAACAACGTTACGTCAAAGTCTTAAGATTATCTCGTAGTGAGTATTTAAACCATGAAATCTCAAATAGCAAAGATAATATTTCTCGTAGTATATGGCGAATAATTGCGTCCGAAACATGCAAACATAAAAACAAAACTAGGGCACTAGATGTACTGGTGAGTCGATCAGCTGGCGCGAGCACAGATGATCGAGCCGCCACCGCTGCCGCTCGCCTTAACCACTACTACACGCATGCGCACTCACACAACAACAGGCCGCGGACATCCGACGCACTCAGGTATTTATACAAATATTTACCACCGCGGATCCCCGCGTTTGAATTTATTCCGTTTACCCTTGCTGATATTTTAACGGCCTTAAAACACATAAAAAGGAAACATTCGAAAGATGTCAATGATATGTCGACCTATATTTTGGATTATCTACCACCTGTAGTAGTGTCATTACTACTTGCATTATTTAATGAATGTGTCATAAACGGTGTATATCCCGATTCTCTCACGGTTATTAAAGTTCAACCCATCTACAAGGGTAAGGGGGATATGGATGAACTTAAATGTTATAGACCTATATCTTTGATACCCGTCATATCAAAGGTATTTGAGCACTTAATGAGTGTCAAGTTAATGAATTATTTCACTAATAATAATTTACTAAACACGCAACAATACGCGTACCAACCGGGGCGCTCAACCGTAGACGCGACTCGTGATCTAGTGTCGCGCGTCATGTCACACCTCGAGGACAGGCGACATGTCGCAGCTATATTCTGCGACTTGTCGCGTGCCTTCGAAATGGTAGACCACACACTCCTTCTTTTGAAGCTGTCACAATATGGTATAAACGGTTCGTTCGCTGGCACAATTAAGTGCTTCCTAAACGGGCGTAAACAAAGCACGTATGTTCAAACCCATAAATCAGATTTTGAAGAGATAGGTGACAGCGCTGTACCCCAGGGATCGGTGACAGGAAATAACCTATTTCTAATTCTTGTCAATGACATCACCTCCGCCTCGGATGGCGCGGAGTACATTATGTTTGCTGACGACACATGCATAATAGTCACTGCAGAAAATTTTAGTATTTTAGAATCGAAACTCTCTCGAACCATGCAAAATATCTCGGACTGGTTTACAGCAAATGGCATGCTCCTTAATGTCGAAAAAACGAACATAATGTACTTTCAACTCAAAAAGAACTTAAGAGAGCGATTCAATATTATAATAAACGACATGCCAGTACCTCAAGTAAGTGATGTTAAATACCTTGGGTTCAAAATTGATGATGGACTAACATGGGCTCCCCACATAGAAGCAATCTGCAAAAAACTCTCTTCAGCATGTTTTGCCTTGTCCAGACTTACCCACAGCGTCTCTGAAGACAATCTTAAAACAGCATACTTTGGGTACTTTCACTCAATATTAGTCTATGGTGTGGACCTATGGGCAACATGTGCGGAACGAGAAAAAGTGTTTAAACTACAGAAGCGTGCGATCCGTATCATGGCTAAAAAACCCTCTGACTATCATGCTAAGGAGTTGTTTAAGCAGCTAAAAATCCTGACGTTACCCTCTGTATATGTACTTGAAGCATGCAAGTACATACGACACAATCTCGAACGGATCCCCACTAACTTACAAAAACTACAGACCGTAACACGTAGGCGCAACCTCCTATACGTACCTCCGCGACGTCTAGCAAAGTCTCGGAAATCCTTACACATAGTAGCCATAAAACTTTACAATGCTCTAGACGAACAGTTAAAATCTACTTCGGACTCGATGTTCGAAAAAAAACTTAAACAAATATTGTTGGACATGGCGTGCTACAGTGTTGACGAATTCGTTCAGTGCTACAAGTCACTGACCCATCTACAAAAATGTTGAAATTATGATGTAATCTAATTTTGTATAATATTACCTAAGACCTAATAATAATGTATAGTACTTATAGAATAGAAATAAGCAAAACTGACATGTAAATTTTCTCATATTTTTATCAATAAACGATCTATCTATCTATCTATCTATCATTTATACTAACCACTCAAACATCAGGCGGTCACCCATCCAAGGACTGACCGCTGCCATCTTTGCTTAACCTGCGTTATCGTTTCCGACTCGCAGGCGCCCCGAGGCTATGAGCGTTCCCACCGATAGCATCGCAGTAAACATTTGTGAGATCACTATTTTTACACTGAATTTGTGAGATTTCGTAACTTGGGGTTACAAAATGTGGAAACTTATGTATTCATTTAACTTAAATAAATAATACTTGTAATCCGCGATAATGTTTGTAATTCTTTGTTAATGACTGTACTTCTTGTGTGGAAATAAACTTTTACTTGCTTACCTATGTATTTATTGTTAGTTTTAAATAAATACTCACAAATCATTTCGTTAATAATCACTTTTCGTTTACCATCTTGCGTTACAATATGTTGTTCAATTCATACTCGTTATGATAACCTGAAGAACAGACCCCTTAGCATGGACGGCCTTATCACACGATAAGTGACAAGATAGAGCGCCCGTTACTGGCTGACACCGTTCAATAGAACGAGACGGACGCTCTATCTTGTCACTTATCGCGTGATAAGCGTATCGCGTATTATACGGGGTCAGAGCACAGTGGCGTGTCGTAGTGTCAGTGCCAAGCCAAGATCCACTTCAGGTTGCTGAGCCGGCGTAGTGAGTAAGTAACGTGGGTAACGTGTCCATATTTATAAAAAAAAATCGGAACATAATAGGTAATTTAAGTCAATACGTACTTGTATACCTATTAGTTTGTCTGCCTTTTAGTAACCGTGCTCCTTTCAACTAAAAGACGAGATATTTTCAGTTGCAGTTAATAATACAGTTCAGAAATAAACAGTAGTAGTACAGTTAGTTTTTTAGAAGTGATATACATAGTAGAAATTGCGGCAGGAGCGGGCATTCACTACAATTTTGTCGGAAGGATGCTGACTACATTCGGTCGCACATTCTCTGCAAAGATAGGCTACGTCAGTCATCTGAGAGCTCACGAACGACGCTAGCCATTTTTCCAGTTTTTATGGTATGTAGAAATGTTTATTACTTAACTGTAATTTAAAAAAAAACTTGTCGACTACCTAACTGACTCTGCACAGCCATTAACCGTAAGAGGTTCAAAGCACAACATTAATTAATTCACCGTTACGCTACGCTCGTTGCCCTACGCCGTATTTAGTACCAGATTAAACTCGATATGTAATTATTTGCATTTCAGGTTGATATGCCATAAACACACCTTAACACATATACTGCCAAGAATCGCTACCCTCGTAGCCGATAGGTGGGTTCCTGGCAGTGAAAGTGTTAACATATTCACTACCAGGAAACGCTACGCTCGTAGCCGATCCCGTGGGGTTTCCGAGCGTGTAGCGAAAAGTGACTATGGCGTAGGCGCCCGATAAGCGGGTTCCTGACAGTGAAAGTGTTAAGCAACGCTATAAGTATGACGTGTAACGTGTTTGGGAGACTTCGCTCCTCCACCGCGCTTATCCATAAACACAGCCTTATTTTCATGACTCCGTTAATAAATTACTTACTCTGGAATTGACACAAGCCTTGATGAAATCTCGGCGAAAGCTTCCGCAACCACGTGACCGAAAAATAGGCTGGATTGAGATTGAGACCCGATAAAAACTTGGCCCGAAACTCCACAAAATAGTTTATCACCTCACTCCATCTAATTGAAGCTAACTAATTTTCCAGTTAAGTGAACGGTGAGACCGAATGATTGACCGGTTCAATCAGACCGGAGTGAATGAGCGGATCCGTGAACATCAATTCGGTCTCATTCACGCCCTAAGCGTTTTAAAATGTTTCTCGCGCTCGGTCCAACGTATTAGCTCGGCGCGCGTGGAAACAGGCACGCGTAACACCTTGAGAGCAAATTAGAATGCGTAGCGTATGTCTAGAATAGTCCTGAAGCTCGGCAAGCGAAGTAAAAAATTGATTACTGAAATCAATTCATTTGCAGTGTGCGTTTTTGTTGGCACCTCATGCCGCTTTTTGCTTGACTCGATCCATCTTGCCCAATGTCGTTACAGGTTTTTAATTAACCTTTTTTCAAGATTCAGAAGTAACAACTGCTGACGCTCATTAAAATATAAAAGTAATTATCTGCGCAGATTGGCAACGGGAAAATAATATTGTTCCATTTTGGAG
Source organism: Epinotia ramella (assembly GCA_947578815.1). Taxonomy (NCBI): domain Eukaryota; kingdom Metazoa; phylum Arthropoda; class Insecta; order Lepidoptera; family Tortricidae; genus Epinotia; species Epinotia ramella. The sequence goes on from OX388207.1 coordinate 3,650,001, forward strand.
TTTTAAATGGAATCATATTACTTTCCTTATCTGCGACGATTCGTGGAACGAAAATTAATTTGGTAATGTAGTGTAATCATGGTACCTACTAGGTAAGTTCAGGGAGCGTTTCAGTAGCTACTCTCTTACGTACTTATTCAATTCACTTTCTAGGTATTTGATAATTATATTTCAATTTTAATGTATAATTCTGATCGTACTGAAGTAGTAATTTTAAATTTGGTGAATTTTGTATGCCTTGTGTGAAAACACAGTGAGACATGTTTTTTAATACCCTACCATACCTTTATATAAGGTGCTAACAAATTAGGTACCAATACTTTTAGAGCTGATAGTACTAGTCTCTAGGAGTAGAGTTAAGTATGAAACATTTAAAAGTGTGTATCACTTTTTGGAGATAATTAGGGATACAACGTTACTGCGTAAAAACACCCTGTTAATGAGATAGTCAACAATCAATCATTGACGTTTGTCACAAACGACGATGTTCACTTGACAGATAGTGTTTTAACGCTTTAGACGCATAATGACCTATTTTACGAACGCAAAATGTCTTAAACGTAAAATGTCTTAAACGCAAAATGCCCTAAACGTAAAATGTCATGAACGCAAATTGTCCTTAACGCAAAATGCCCTAAAACGCGAAATGCTCTAAACGCAAAACGCCCTAAACTCAAAATGCCCTGAACGCAAAATGTGCAGGGGTAACAGACGGACACACACCACACACTGTCGAAAATGGTAATAAAACTTGTTTTTTATTACTCTGCCCAATAGGTGAACAGCATTATGGTTAATGCCCGGACAATTCAGTTATTTGAATAAATATTATGAAACGGCTCGTCTTGGACATATAATAGAATATATCTAAGAATTATGTGTACTAATCCTATCCTATGAAGTTGCATTCACAGGTTATACGGTACAACTGTTTTAAAGAGGTAAGTAATCTATTTTATCAACCTCTTTCGATTGAATACTAAATATTGCTCGCGTATCTCGGCTTAATAATGGCTACTTCAGACAGTTCTCAATATGAATCAGTTGGCGTATTAGTGTTTTGTTTTTCCGTCAGAAGGTTATAGTAAAATAGTGCGGTTTTATTGTAAAAATGGACGAACAAATAATATTTTCTACTAATCAAAAAGGAACCTTGACTTTGCTTCATAACGGATACCGATATAACAAACTTAGTAGAGTTAACAAAAATGGCACCAGCGTTTGGAGATGCGTACATCGAGCTTATTGTAGTGCGACAGTAACATTAATGCATTTGTCGGAATCTCAGACGGAAAAATCTATTCCCATGTCGTCTGAAGTCGAAATAGTCAGAAAAAGTGTTCACTTGTGCTGTAATGATGAACAGAGCAACAAAATATTTTTAGTGAGGCAAAAATGCAAAGAAGCGGTATGTACAGATTTTTCCCCGGTGCCCGCTATTATAGAAAAGGTGTTCGCTCCAGTAAAAGAAGTCGCAGAATACATAAGCTACGTGCCAACAGTAAAGGAAATAAAGGATTCTATGTACAGAGCAAGAAAAAAATATCTTCACGTAGAAAGTTTACAGCAAAAGGAATTAGCTAAAGTAAAAGTTCCTGAGGTACTAGCTGATGACTTTTTGATTTGTGACCACGGGAATAGTGAGAAAATATTGATTTTTGCATCCAATACGTCACGAACTTATTTAGAGAACCTTAATCCGACATCTGCACAGTTCTATGGAGATGGGACTTACGAAACTTGTCCGTCTGTATTTTCTCATCTGTATTCTATACATGTTGATCTAGGATCGTCGGTAAAAGCTACGAATGTGGTTCCTATTATATTTGGGTTGCTTCCAAATAAAATTCAAGAAACCTACATCAGATTTTTTCAATGCATTAAAGAGGCACTAAATATAGACATTTTATACTTTAAATGCGATTTTGAAATCGCTGTTATAAATGCAGTTCGTCACGTTTTCCCAAATGTGTTTATTTCTGGTTGTCATTTCCACTTTTCAAGAGCTGTGTGGAGAAAAGCTAAAAAATTACATTTACACAAAAATGCTGATGCGAGGAAGGTGTTGCGACTCATCAGTAATATAGCACTACTACCAGCGGATTTAATAATTGAAAATTGGCAAGACATTCTACAAATATGTCCCAGTAATATGAAAGTGTTTACGAGATATTTTAATAGAGAATGGTTGAAAATTATTACGCCAGAGACATTCAGCTGTGCTACTGACATACACCGCACTAATAACCCGGTCGAAGCATGGCACGGGCGCTTAAAAAGGAGAATGGGTAAACACCCGGGATTATATGACTTTTTACAAAAATTGAGAAATGAATCAAAGTTTTATGACCACAGAATAATCAAAAATTTGTTCTCAAACCCAGCACCTAATAGACTAAAATGCGATATTATGTTCGACAATGTTTGCTATTGAAGAAACTGCAAAAAAATAAATTAAGTGGTATCCAGTTTCTGCGAAAAATTATTTTTGTTAAGTTGAAGCTATTTAAGAATAAAAACCGAAGGTATTAAAACTATGTACGGGTGTGTAGTTACATAATAAAGTTTGTTTTTATTTAAGTTCGTCCGTTGGTAAGGTTATTAGTAAGGTTTTAAAGTTAATTAATTAGTTGTGCCGAATAGATAAGGTATGCATAAGGAACGTTTATTTTGTATTTTATTTCAATAAACATTTTCTTAAAGATGTATTTTTATGTGTTTTTCAATTCCCACGATAGTTTTAAACAATAGTTTTCGGCTTGTTACGGTGGTGGCTAAAAAGCTTACAGCCTGCCGATGGTATTAAGCAGTCACAGTAGCCTATGGAATCTTGTTTTTCCAAAGGATTCACATTAGGTCGCCATTGTCGCCAACCTCTTAACAACATAAACTCCTTTCCTTAGCTTATTTTGAAAACGACATTAAGCGATTAGGGTATTATGCGTTTTAGGACCACCTGCGTTTAAGTCATTTTGCGTTTAAGTCATTATGCGTATAGGTCATAAAACAATGATGACATTTTGCGTTTGGGGTATTTTGCGTTTAGGACATTTTACGACTTTAGGACAATATGCGTCTGGTGCCAGATTTTAACGAACACCGCTTTCGATTACAGACGGTTTGGTGCAACCCGCCCTTAACATTACTTCTTACTAATTTGATTCAAATACATATCGCGCGTTAGAAACGGTGGCAAAGCGTACGGCCCAATAGGGTCTTTGACAAAAATGACAATAATTTGTGATTTTTGGTGAGGTGAGAATATGGAGCAGCCCAACTGGGGAAGTACCTCCGCCTTGTAGAAGACCACAGCCATAATAACACTACTACTTGCTCTGTAGTAGTTTTGTGTTCCTGGAGGTGAGCAAGGTCGCCAGAGCTCCCGAGGATGCGTTGCGTTGAGAGCGGGGGAATTTGTTCCTTCAGCTGTCAACACGGCGAATCCTCAAACATATCAACGGTCGGCAACACCCATGTTACTCCTTTGAAGTTGCATGCGTCTATAGGCTTCGGTGTCCGCTTACCATCAGGCGGGCCGTACGCTTGTTTGCCACCGTCTTTGTATAAAATAAAATAAAAGTTTTTTCATTAGCAACAGATAAACATTACAAAAATACTCAAAATCGTACGTTTGTGTTGTCCGTTTGTTCACAGGGCATGAGCAGCTCTCGTTCGACTTAATACTGGCGAGCCGACACGGTTGGCCAGAACGCCAAAAAAAAAGAAGAAGAAGAATTTAATTAATGACATGTTTTTCCCGCTAAGTAGGGAAAGTCTTCCTGGCAGTGGACGTGTTAAAGTCCAGTGTTCCAAACTCGCGTTTCATCATACATTGTTATAATAACACCCCGTTCTAACTACAAAAGAAATTCCAGCGTAACTTCTAAAACATTTCTACAACATATAAGTATTCCACGCTCATTGTTTTAGCTCTGCAACAGCGCATGAATGGCCAGGCTCTAAATTAAATACGGCACGTTCCGTAATGAAACAGCCAGGTAAGTTGTCACTCACGCCAGTCGGGACGTGGAGTATGCATTACAAAGCCTTCAATTTGTACCGTCAGTAATTAGTGACACTGGGGAGACGGTAGAACGTTTCCAACGACGCAGTGGAAAAAGATCGCAAGCATCAGCGTTAACAGAGTGAAAAAAGTAGTTGCTCTTTACGTTGCATGTGGTTTGTATGTGTGCGCACCTCGTACAGAACAAAGCAATAAATGGTTCTAAATATGCGAAGAAGTTGAAAAAATGCTAATAACATGCCAACTTGATTTTCTATGTGCAAAAAAATGCCATGTTAAATGCATTAATGAAAACTATAAAAATCAAAAATCTGTTGAAATTGTATAAACTAGGACTTACACAAATTGTTCCGAGCCAGATTCGAACCGGCGACAGTCAGAACAGATGATTGGCCTGACAAGAGCAGTTTTTGGTTGTCCCCAAAAGGACAGTTTATAATTGTAAAGGCGCCGGCAATGCGGCGTCAACCCATTCAGGGCCCATGACGACACATATGCGTCAGACCGCCGTAGTCGCTTTCCGCTACATACGAGGAAAACCACGGGATCGGCTACGAGCGTAGCGCGTAGCGATTCTGGGCAATGAATATGTTAAATTCACATCTTCATACAACATCACCACCTTCGCGGTTCTTCATCTTCGATCTTCAAGCGCGGAGTAACTGCGCAGCGATGTGTTCGTCTCGACGACTGGCGCAGAAAAGGAGCAAAATCCCAAATTAACACGTTCGCAACCAAGAACCCGCCTGGTAGGCACTCGTAATGTTTGCTCAGATGCCGGCTCAGGCTATAAACCTACACGACTAGCGAGTTCTGTCGGCTTCTGGTGAGTTGTTCCATTTTTAGTCCGGTTGCGAAAGTGTTAAACCCAAAATTACAGCTCAATCGGTTTAGGTTAACTGGTTCAAAATTCAGTTCCAAGATTTGTCCCATACTAACAAACTAACGAACAGGTCAAGTTAAATAAAACGGCTTGTAATTGATGATCTATCTCGCATTACATTTTCGTAGCAATTGCTACGCCGTAGCCCTGCGCGTAGCAGGTATATCTCAAGCTATAATTGTCCTACGCCTGCAAGCGCAGCACATCGCATTTAGACGGAAGCTGACGCTGCCTAATTCGAAGTTCGAATATCTCCATCTCTCTTATACTTGCATGAAACTTCTTCTTTACTTCAGGCAGGAAAGATTGATTGATTTTCAAAATGTTGAAAAACAGACCAATTTATTATGGAACAGTTACTTTCTTAGTTACCATATCAAGTATCAAGATTAGGACATCATACTAATTTAAGACGTTTGACACTACACTAGACACTACTAGAAAACTGTAATTCGGCATGGGTATATAAATCAATCACCGACAAAACAGTACAATAAAATCTTGAAAAATATTTTTTTAGGGTTCCTACCCCATACCTAAATAGGGGATGTAATTTTTTTTCTCGTTAATCACATGGTGTGGGGTATCGTTGGATAGCTCGTTCAAAAATATAATGGGTTTCCTATAATCATTTTTCAAATCAGTGATTAGTTTGCGAGATATTGGGCTTTAGCCCTAATTTTTGTTCGAGGCATGTGTCCCCCACCCTGCCGGCTAAATGGCTACTACTGGGGATGTGAAAAAAATCGTGGTAGTAATACATATAATGAATTTAAAAGGAAAACTATCACGGACAAGTACGCATAAGTAGTTACCGAGTAATAGTCGACCAACTTAATGTGTACTTGGAAAGGCCGATTTTCTTACAAATTCGGCCGACGCAACCGCACCGCACGTCGATGTAACTAAGACAGACAGGCAACTACAGAACCCTACACTGCACGTGGCCCGACACGCACTTGGCCGGTTTTTTCTTATCAGAACGCGATACCTGTTATCCTTTTTTGGTACACTCTGTATATGATGCTAACTGTCCCTAGGATTTTTGCATTATTCGTAGGTTCTTTATGAGAATTGTGAGTTTATGTACCTAATTACGAAATGATATAGACAAATCTACAGAGGCCTGACTCCTACACAAAAGTTCAAAGATACCTACTTATTTTTCTCTACACTATGGCTAAAGAAGACATTCGCCGTTCCGTACCGGGCGAGTGAGGTCGTTTATATAATTGCTGGGTATTACGTTTTCTTCCAGCTGATTCCGAGGAGGCATTAAACATTCAGTGTGGTCTTGACAAAGTATGCAACAGTCTAGTGCTAGAGTGGGGAAGACTCAGGTTCTGCACTCCCTTTGGCTAGAATTGACTCGTAGGGATACGAAGCCTGCAATTGCCATTCCGGCTGAGGCTAATATAGTGCTTTTCTCAAAAAATGGGGGAATAAAAAATACTAAACTTATATAAACTTTAAATATCGTTGCATAACGTGAAAATATTTACGATTTCCCGCCGTTTTTTTTTTAAACAGAATCGCAAGTGTATTTTTCCACCAAAAAAACGCAAACTATTTGAGACACACAAAAACGACGTGTTTGCAACAGAAAAATACGAGTTGAATTGGCTGAATACGAGCTGAGCCGTCTTTTATATGCCAGTTTCTACTTTTAAAAAATTTGGTACTCGACAAATAAAGGAATTTATATATAACATTCCAGGCGGCCTGCAATGTTTTTTATTTTTTAATTTAGATCTGACCTTAAACTATACACTTTATGTTCGGGCCGACCGTCTGCCCGCCCCCTTAAACTCCTCACGTGTGTACGCCTTTTTTGAGTCTGTGTTTTTGACAGTGACACTTTGTCAAGGCGGAGAGAAAATAGATAACCTCGTGGTTGCGGACCCGGAAGGGAACGAGTGTTTTTTTGGATAATTTGGAAACGCATTTGCCTTGTTTTGTGTAATATCGCTCGCTTTGAAGACACACGGGTGTCCGAGTGTTTTGTGTGGATATTTCGGTGACATCGGAAGAGTTGGTGATTTGACGCCGCGGATTGTTGGCGATACTGCCCCGGAACACAACGGCGGCTTCTTCAGCCCGGTGACCCTCATGATTGAACTTGACTTGACCTGACAGTTGACTGAACCTTGACAGATACTAACCGGAGTTGAAGCGAACATCGCGCCTCCCGGAATCAGGTGAGTTGAACAAGTTTTGTAGCCAATCCACTGGCTTATATGACCCGCGAAACGCGTGGCAGTTCACTCCACTCGCACTAGGCGAGGAGTTGAACAATTTTTGGTAGCCAGAGCGTGGTTACTCACAAAGAAAAAACGCGAATTTTGATAGTTTTTTCCTTTTGGGTAAAAATTTTGAGGTTATTTGTTAAAACCAAATTTAGCTACAACTATTTAAAACCTCTATTTTGTGGCACTGCAAGTGTTTTGTACTGTAGATTTCACGAAATTATTGTACTTGCAGTGCAAATTAGTGAGATTACAACCTCCGGAAGGTGATTTTGAGTGTTTGGTACAATTTAATTTGGAAAATATTTGAAGGCAAATATAAGCCACATATTTGATTGATTGTAATTTGGAAAGCCTTTCATAGCTTGTTGTTTGGTAATAAGGCATTTGTTTTATTCAGTTTGCTATAAGCGGCCAAGTTTGCTAAGAATATAAGCTAAAATATAAGGCTACCACAAATATTAGTTGTAAGCTAGATTATTGTACAAGTGATGTAACTAGCCAATTATAGATTATAATTTGAGCTTCCACTGCGTTTTGAGAATCTATATTGGTTGTTATTGTAAGGCATTTCTGTAATTGAGTTGATATTTGGTTTTGATTCACTAGGGTGACCAAGAGATTGGAATTTCCACATTAATTAAATTAATTTTAATTTTCTCTGGTATTGTTGGAAATTAATTTAAAATGGGATCTACACCTAAGGCTAAGATCCAGTCTGCACTGCGTTGGTTTTCATCTGCAGCAGCTTTGGTTGACAGAAATGACCGGGAGGAGGCTTTGTTGGCCCGGTACGAGGAGGTGTCAGACCGTCTTAAGGCTGTGGAGTTCCAGGTTGAACTCTACCTAGCGGAGCCCGGCCGGACGACCCCGGAGACCGAGCAGGTGGAGCGGGACTTTGAGCAATGTATGGATTTTGGCGACAGGATTGTCGAGAGGGCTTCTAAGATACTGCGGGTTCGGAATGGTGCGGCCCGGGACGTTCCGAAACACGCAGTTATCTATAACCCAGGGTTGGCAGCGCGCTTGCCAGCCATACAGATGCCGGTCTTCCGAGGAGACCTGGACGAGTGGACCAGCTTCATCGACCTCTTTGATAGCTTGGTGCATGCCCGGACGGACCTGCCAGCGGCGTTGAAGTTGGCGCAGCTGATGTCTGCTCTCGTCGGGGAGCCGCGCGACTTGATCGCGCATTTGTCGGTCACCGACGACAATTATGAAATCGCGCGCACGTTGCTGAGGGACCGATACCAGAACGTGCGGCGACTTGCGGATACTCTTATGACTAAGATCTGGAATATCCCTCGGATCGCTCAGGCTTCAGACATCCGGCTGAAAATGCTGAATCCTGTTTTGACAGCGACCAAAGGGTTAGAGAACCTTGGTTTGCCGGTGGACCAGTGGTCCTACATACTGTTGAATTTTTTGTTGAACCGGCTGCCGGCTGATGTACGGGCCAGGTTTGAGCACCGGTATGGTGGTGAAAGTGCTCAGCATCTGCCGACCTTCACCAATCTTATCGACCAATTGGAACTTGAGTGTCGACGGGCCGACACCTCGGATCTACCTCCACCCCCGAGGCCTCCTGGGGCCCAGCGGGCCCAGGGGAGAGTTGCACCTCAAAGGGGAGGGTGGGGCAAATCGGCCCCACAACCAGCGGGTCCTCACCAATATAATATCAGTGCATTGGACCCTGAAGTCTGCCTATGCTGCAAGAACCCTGGCCATCGGGTGCCAGCGTGTCCGAAGTTTCTTGCGCAGCGGGTTGTGGGACGCCGCAACATTGCTAAGCAGCGGCAATGGTGCTTTGTTTGCTTGGGCCCACATTTTGTGCGAGATTGTGCCCACCCGCGGGCGTGCAGGTCCTGTGGTGGGAAGCACCACCCCATTTTATGCATGAACCGCAGTGGGGATACACCTCCCCCCCCCCCTGCGCAGGGGTCATGCTCCCCTGTTCGGAGTCAGCAGCGGGCTGACCAGGGGCCCATGGCCTACCAGTGGGGACGTCTGGCAACACCCCCCTCCAAAACTACGCGACTACTTCGCACGCACCCGTGCCCCAACGGGGGGTCCTTACGGGCGGGTGCCCGCAAACGCCTCCACCCCGGCAGGCGCCACGGATGTCGCCGCCGCTTGTGGAGCGACCCCGCTTGGCGTCGGGACCTCCGGTGTACGGCCGGAGTAGGACATACCAGGGGCCGCAGGCGGCACGCATGGCGCGACGGCAGTACCAGCCGGAGTGGGACCCGCTCGAGCGGTACGAGCGGCCCGCCCATGCGGAACAGGATGCAACGCGTTATCCCTGCTAGGGATACGCCGCCCACGCACCAGCAACCGCCACGCCCTTGGAGACCGTGTTATTGCCCACGGCTTCGGTTTGTGTTTGGGGCCCTGGCGGAGGATCAGCCTGCGTGCGCTCTCTCCTTGACACGGGAGCGCAAGGCTGCATGGTATCCAGTAGGTTGGTGCGACAGTTGGGCTTGGTTGTGAAACCCCACCCGGAAAGTATACGTGGGGTAGGCAATGTGACAGTGTCAAATCTGGTAGGGCAGACCTTACTCACCTTTGGACCGGATCCCACTTCACGCGCGAGGATTAATGCTCCCGCGTTAGTATTGGATGAAGTGGTGGGGAGACTCCCCCAGGTGAAGCTGCCTCCAGAGGTTCGGAGTTTGACAGCTGGATTAGTTCTGGCGGATGCTGGATTTGACAGACCTGGTCCGATTGACGTGTTGCTGGGTGCAGACGTTCTTGGGCGGGTGCTGTTGAGCGGCAACCGTACCTTACAGCCTGGCGGACTGGTTACACTGGAAACGGTGTTTGGCTATGCTGTAATGGGTTTGGTTTTAGCGGCTCCACCGCCTCCTACTGAGGAGGGCTGTCTGGTTGGAACTGCTCTTTCAGAAGCCGTGCAACGGTTCTGGGAGATTGAGGAACCACCTACCGCGTCGCGTATGAGCCCCGAGCAGGAAGAGTGCGAACGGTTTTACCAAAATAATACTGGGCGCCTCTGCTCTGGTCGGTTCATAACACGACTTCCTCTGCTCATCCACCGACCTCCTCTTGGAGCGTCACGTGAGATGGCTGAGAAGCGGCTGGTTTCGATGGAACGCCGAATGAGAAGAGATGCGCTCTTCCGGCAGAAGTATGTGGACTTCATGAGGGAGTACGAGGGTTTGGGACACATGTCGGTGGCTCGGACGGACTGGAGTACAGTGGAGCACTGCTTCCTGCCGCACCACGCGGTCCTAAAATCCCCGGAGTCCAAGATTCGTGTGGTCTTTGATGGGTCCGCGTCCACCTCGACTGGGGTGTCATTGAACCAGTGTTTGCATGCAGGTCCTAAGCTGCACAAGGATATCACGGATATCCTCACAAATTTTAGGAAACATCAGGTGGTGTTCGTCGCCGACATCCGGATGATGTTTCGGCAGACAGTGATCCATCCTGATGATCGTCGGTATCAGCTGATCTTGTGGCGTGAGAGCCCTGATGAACCGATGTTGGTGTACGAGCTGAATACGAATACATACGGCTTGAAGAGCAGTCCGTACATTTCAATTCGAACTTTGTTAGAATTGGCATCTCGAGAGAGACTGAGGTTCCCTCGAGCGTCCGCCATTTTGGAACGGGACTTATTTGTCGATGACGTGTGCACCGGGGCAAACAGTGTCGAAGAGGCTTTGGTTTTGCGGGATGAGCTGGTGGAACTCTTGCGGACGGGTGGATATGAATTGCGCAAATGGATGTCCAACTCACCGGCCGTGGTGGCCGGCCTCCCCGAGGATCACCAGCAGGATCCGCACCTGTTCGAAAATGTTGAGAGCCCGCACATGTTATCAGTCCTAGGCGTGCAATATCGACCAGTCCAAGATGTGTTCACCTATCGGGTGGAACTGGATTCCCCGAGGGTCTGGACGAAGCGGCTTGTGCTGTCCACGGTGGCCAGGACGTACGATCCGAATGGATGGATCGCGCCGGTCATCTTCACGGCGAAGGCATTTATGCAGCGCCTGTGGATGGTCCAACTGGGTTGGGATGATCCACTATCCGGAAATTTGTTGAGCGATTGGGAGGTTTTCTTCTCCACGCTCCCGGAGATAAATCAGGTCGAACTGCCGCGTAAGCTGTTGCCGGCAGGGAAATGCCGAGTAACCCTACACGGGTTTTGCGACGCCTCCGAGCGAGGGTATGCAGCTGCCGTTTACTTGCGGACGGTCAGCTCCGCCGGATCGGTCGATTTGCACTTGGTAATGGCGAAGAGCAAGGTGGCTCCCCTTCGCACGCGTTTGACAATCCCAAAAATGGAATTATCTGGAGCGGCTCTTCTTGTACGCCTACTGAACCACGTGGCCTCTACCTTGAAGGACACCGTGAACCTTGAGGAGAGTGTCTACGCATGGACTGATAGCCAAATTGTATTGTGTTGGCTGCAGTCGTCATTCCATACTTTGGAGGTCTTTGTGGCCAACCGGGTCTCGCAAATCCAGAATTCGGAGACTGCCTTGGTTTGGAGACACGTGCCAGGTGAACTGAACCCAGCGGACGTGGCGTCCAGGGGTTGCACGGCACCTGAGCTTGTTGCCCACTCACTGTGGTGGAGACCAGATTGGTTGTTGGAACCGGAGACACTCTGGCCTGCCAGTTGTGTGATTGGGACCCCATCCTCTGGCTTGGGTGTCCACCTTGTCGAGACCGCTCCAGTGTCAGACACTGCTTGGTTGCTAGAACGGTATAGCTCTCTCGACAAGCTTGTTGGAGTGACCGCCTGGGTCAAGCGATTTATACACAATTGTCGCCACCCTGACAACCGGTCACGCGTTAGAGTTCTCGCCACAGAAGAGCGGAATGCCGCCCTACATCATTGGATTAGGGTTGTGCAGGAAGAACACTTTGGGGACGTATTGAAGCCCCTGCGGCAGGGACGTCCTAAGCTACCGAAGGCGATAGCACGCCTCAACCCGTTCATTGACGAGTCGGGTACACTCCGGGTTGGAGGACGGCTCCGCAACGCTAGCTTGCCGTACTCGGTGCGCCACCCCATTTTGCTGCCTAAGAAGGGGCATCTGGTGGAATTGTTGGTGATTGACCGCCACATAAAGAACTCGCATGCCAGCTGCAATGCACTCTTGGGCATTTTGCAGCGAGACTTTTGGATATTGAACAGCCGACGGGTTATTCGGAGCATCGTGTTTCGGTGCTTGCCTTGCTTTCGGCTCAAGGCAGCCACGATGCAGCCCCAGATGGGGGACCTTCCTCCTGATCGGGTCAACGAGGCTAGGACCTTCTCTAGGGTGGGGACCGATTTTGCGGGACCTTTTTTAGTGAAAACGTCGCGACTTCGAAATGCGAAGGTTGTAAAAGCGTATTTGTGCGTTTTCGTATGCCTGTCGACCAAGGCTGCTCATCTTGAACTTGTTGGTGATCTTACGACGGAGGCTTTTATTGCGGCATTGGATAGATTTGTATCCCGTAGGGGACTCCCATCTCTGATCCGGTCAGATTGTGGAACCAATTACAAGGGTGCCGACCGTTATTTACAAGATGTTGTAAAATTTTTATTTGAAAATAAGATTGATATTGGAACAGACCTCTCCCGTCGGGGTATCACCTGGACGTTCGATCCGCCAGGCTGCCCCCACTGGGGTGGAATCTGGGAGGCTTGCGTGAAGCAAGCAAAAGCCCATATGTATCGGGTAGTCGGTCAAACTGTATTGACTTTTGAGGAACTCGCGACGTTGTTTTGTAGAATTGAGGCCGTCCTCAATTCCCGTCCGTTGTGTCCGCTCAGCTCCGACCCAAATGACCTGGAAGCGCTCTCTCCAGGCCATTTCTTGATTGGTCAGCCACTTGCAGCGTTGCCGGAGCACCCCCTCCGGGACGTACCCTCCAGTCGTTTGTCGCGCTACCAGATGCTGCAACAAATGGCTCAGAACTTTTGGACCAGATGGTCATTAGAGTATTTGCATGTTTTGCAGCAGCGCCTCAAGTGGACTGACAAAACCAGTCCCCCCAGAGTTGGAGACCTTGTGCTAGTTAAGGATGCTAACCTTCCGCCACTGCGATGGCGCCGGGGGCGCATCGTTAATTTGTTTCCCGGTAAGGACGGGACCCCTCGGTTTGCCGAGGTCATGGTTGGGGACTCGGTTCTGAAGCGAGCGGTAGCAACCCTATCGCGACTTCCCCTAGTATAGCGGACCGGCTTAGGGGCCGTTCCGAGGCGGGTGATTGTTCGGGCCGACCGTCTGCCCGCCCCCTTAAACTCCTCACGTGTGTACGCCTTTTTTGAGTCTGTGTTTTTGACAGTGACACTTTGTCAAGGCGGAGAGAAAATAGATAACCTCGTGGTTGCGGACCCGGAAGGGAACGAGTGTTTTTTTGGATAATTTGGAAACGCATTTGCCTTGTTTTGTGTAATATCGCTCGCTTTGAAGACACACGGGTGTCCGAGTGTTTTGTGTGGATATTTCGGTGACATCGGAAGAGTTGGTGATTTGACGCCGCGGATTGTTGGCGATACTGCCCCGGAACACAACGGCGGCTTCTTCAGCCCGGTGACCCTCATGATTGAACTTGACTTGACCTGACAGTTGACTGAACCTTGACAGATACTAACCGGAGTTGAAGCGAACATCGCGCCTCCCGGAATCAGGTGAGTTGAACAAGTTTTGTAGCCAATCCACTGGCTTATATGACCCGCGAAACGCGTGGCAGTTCACTCCACTCGCACTAGGCGAGGAGTTGAACACTTTACCTTCCAATATGTAGCGAGTTACGTTTACTTTGCGGGCCATTTTTGAGAAAAACATTATAGTGACTACTTTCAAGTTTGTAATGCTACTTTTAAACTATTATACAATATTACGTTGTTTATATACTTACGCTATAAATTACGAAGATAGATAGCCTACCTAACAAACTTTATTGCGTAGGTACTGTCGTCGGGATATATTTAAATTAAGTTACTTACCTACACAAAAGGTTTCGTTTTGTAATATGTGGTAGATAAGGTAGATTAATAGGTATATTCTAACTGTCGTATGTCGTAACGTAACCATAGACAGGGTGAGCGATAGGTAACATGGAATTCAATTGTATTTAACATGCTGCGTTGATATGCCTGTATGTATATGTATGTATGTAAGTGACTATGCAGTTCAGATACTGGCAGTATCTTGGGAAACCCCGGATACTTACGTTACGGGTCTCTAGAAAAATTAAAAATATAATAATTAAATTAATTTAATCAGTAATACACCGTTTTTTATTTCACTCAACTATTAATTATAAAAACATTTCTAAGCGGTGTCAACCCTAGCGTCGATTGGCCGGCGCATGCGGGCAACGACCCGCGCGTTCAAGGTCGCTCCATTGTTAAATTTCGTAGGCACTTAAAGCAGTAGGTATTGGCATTTTTATTCAGACCTGAGTATCTGTTCGTAGAACTATTATATAATCTGTGCCCAGGCTCCTTTAGCGCACAACCGGGAATAACGCTAGGAGGATGACGAAGAGTTTTGAAAAACCCAGTGGTAGGAGCCGGGGGTCGAACCCGCGACCTCAAAGTAGGAAGTCCCGTGACTTACCTCTCGGCTGCAGTGACTTGAGATACCTACCTATAACTAAATTGCAATAAAACAACGAGTTCAGTCATCCCAATTATTTTTATAAAACATTTCACATAGCACCATATAAGATACATTTTTCATATAAAAAACAAAGTTTGCACATTAAAGCTAACCTATATAATAAGCATTAATATTAAATACAGTCTGCATAATCTAGTCTAGTCAGTAGTAATCTAGTCGAATAGTAAATTAAATAAATCAGCAGGGAGTTGGTCGACATTGACATTTAGCTGATACAATGCAAAATTTTAACATTATGCATTACTTATTACATGTCCGATTAAAAGGTTGATGTAAATTGAGTTCGTGTAGTAGTTACGTCAGAACGGTTATGTCAGAACGGTTACGCACGTCTACTTTTAACACTTTCACTGCCAGGAACCCGCCTAGCGGGTGCCTACGCCGTAGTCGCTTTCCGCTACGAGGAAAACCACGGGATCGGCGACGAGCGGAGCTATTCTTGGCAGTGAATGTGTTAAACCCCCGACGTAAAAAGAGGGGTATTATAAGTTTGACTTGTCTGTGTCTGTGGCATCGTAACTCTTAAAATAATGGACCGATTTCAATGCGGTTTTTTGTCTGAAAGCTGTCGTGATCGATATGGTTCTTACCTTCGTTTCAAAAACCTCGGTTCAGCCGGTTTTGAGATTGAAGTTTGAAATGAATGTCAGGGGGTTTCAACTTTGTTAAGGGTCCTTACGCCTAAAACGAGCGTATTTTGCAAAATGCTTGCTTTTTCATTCAAGATTACGACGTAACTATTAATATTTATTCAAAAACTGATAACGTACTTAAATAATAATTACTTAAACTAGGGGCTAACATGGTTCAAATTTTCATTTTCTGTTTCTAAACCTAAAATAAATGAGTTTTCTTGGGAGTTTTTCAAATTTTGCAGTGAGAAGTGTCGTTTCGGTTCTCAATTTTGCAACCAACAATCAATTTTGTAAACAAGAATAATTAGGTACATGAATGATTACATTTCACATCACCAAATCTTTTACGAGGGGCTGACATGATTGAAAATCAGAGATTGATTTTAAAAAGTTGATAAAACACCTTCCGAGTTTTCTTAATTTTTTTTTGCTGAAAACAGGATTACATTATATTATTTTACCGCAAATTTTACTTTTATTTTGCCCTAAAAATAATATGATAGCAAATTATAACTTTATGTTAACCCATAAAAAAATAATCATAACTAGAGGACCTACGATGCCGTTAATGTATATTTTTTTAAAAGACGTATTAAATCACGCTGCACAGACGCTTATGAATGATTATTTAATTACGTTGTCAGTTTTTGAATAAATACTAATAGTTACGTCGTAATCTTGAATGAAAAAGGAATCATTTTGCAAAATACGCTTCCGCTTCTGCTTATGTGGGCGTAAGGACTCTTAAGTTGTTAATTCATTGCAGCGCTACAAACGCGATACAGTATCGATACAGCATGGATGTCACAAGACGGCACGCGAGTTGTCTCGCGGCCAGCGAACGAAAAAACCATAGAAGTCTAAGTAGCCTCGCAAAATGGCCCCACAGAATGGGTTTCATTGTCATTATGCGGGGTTGGGGGCGGGGTGTCAACGATGCCAGGCGGCCGTTTAGTTCGATCATGCGCATACCGGGTTTTAGGCACGTGTTCGGGAAGAAATTTGTAAGGAGCTCGCATTCTATTTTTCGTTCGCTGCTCGCGGCGAGATGGGCTATCAGTCTCGTTGTTTAAATCTAACTAGTCATTTAATAAGAGCTGTGATGGCCGTGTAGGTGATTGTGTAGGCTGGTGTCGCGCGGCTGTCACGCGTTTGTATCGCTGCAAAGTCGCTGTGCCGCTCACAGATCTAAATTGAAATTGCATGACAAGTGTGGGTACTTTTATAACCTTGGTCAATGTATCCCATCATATAGCCTAAGGCCATGTTAACACAGATTAGTGATTAGTGCGAGACCATACAAAAGGTCGCACTGGCAGCAAATGTATGAACTCGCACTGAGGCACTTGTCCCACCGTCGGCGAGTAGCGAGTACTCTCATAGTGATTCTTACTCGCCTTTACTCACTTGAGCGAGTAGCACGTAGTAACACTCGCTAACTCGCCGGCGGTGGGACAAGTGCCTAATCAAAGTGTAAAGCCCATTATCATGACGTTGATGCCATCCCAACTCGATACATTAGCTGGTCAATTACAATAATTAGTTCGAGTTCGAGTTTAAATCACTGTTGAACCCCAAAACGTGAGCAAACCTATTATTGATTAACTTGTGACATAATCTCCCACCTTGGGAATAAACAGTTTAGGGGCCTCGCTTCTTTTTGCCCTTGGGCGTTTGGTCACCTAGCTACGCCCCGCTGTTCGATGACAGGAATATTACCAATAAAAGAACTGGCACCTTTTTAATAATTATTTATAGTTTTTTTTTTAATTCGAAGGAGAAGCGTTTCAATTAGTTAGCAATTTATTATTATTCTTAATCGTTTTGGGAGTACGTATGCCACGTATGGTATGAAAAATAACAAATAGGTACCAGTTGTAATATTAAGGCAAAGCTCAATTTCGGGAAACGCAAGATAGGCACTCAATGTCAGTATAAAAATATCATTGTCAAGTTGCAACTCTCATACATACAATAAAATTACAATATTTTTACTACTTAGGGACTTAATCGCGTTTAATTAACCGTTAAAGTACCTCTCTGATGTCTCCCGACGTTTCGGATGTGTCGCAACATCCACGGGACAACTGGCTTGAGCGGGTATCAACATCTTCTTGTTACTTTATATGCGATTAAGTCCCGTTTACTAAAAATAATGTGTGAGCATCGTGAAAGTTAAAATCAATATAAAAGTACATATTAAACCTCCTATACATTGTTATATAAACCTAAAATACGTTATAGAAACTCCATAATTCGAGTAAAAAATACAACAGCCAAGCCATAATACCAAGCAAACAAATTAAAAAATATTAAAGCTAACAATATTTTCTCTGTAAACAACGAAATCTAAATATGCTTTAGTCTAAACGGTTACAAATTAAAAATAGAACTAAAAATTAAAATCTTAATAATAATCACTGAAACATTCTGTTACCTAATGGAAAGTCGGACTTAAAATTTAATAGAACTTTCAGTGTTTACTATTTACTTACCACAAATCAGCAACATGAATATAAAATGACATTACATCGGATTTTACAATAAAAAATCCTAACATGATATTTCGCCTAGTAACTGCAATACGGCCCCATCTCAAATGTACTTTATTATCGAGATGTGACCGTAGGTATTGCAGTATGCAATAGAGCAACATCTCAAGTGTATTTTTGATGTTGAGCTGTGGCCGTATTACAGTACTTGTACAACTGAGCCACATCTCAAGTGTATTTTTGATTTTGAGTTGTGGCCGTGTTAGGCCAGGCGAGCACTACGATTTTTTGTCGTCATATGGCATGTGCGCGCGCTGACATATAAACCCATACGTTGCATCTCTGCGACGCGATTATCGCACGACAAAAAATCGTAGTGCGCGCCTGGCCTTAAAGTATACAATAGAGCCACATCTCAAATGTGTTTTAGTTTTGAGTTGTGGCCGTATTCCAGTCACTAGGCGATTTAGTGGTTGAAATGACTACCAAGTTTTAAATAGGTACAATAGGTATATCACGATGTTGGCAAACAACCGTACGTTCCGTCGGATGGTATGCGTTTACCGTAGCTTATGGTCGCTTGCAACTAGGGTGTCACAAGCAGTTTACCGACTCCGTAAATCCTGATCGTCTGTCTTGGTGTGTCCGATAGGTTAAATAATTTCAAGTACGTTTTGTATATCAGTGTTACAGCTTATAATGTACTTTGGTGGCATATTTTCTTTTGAGTATAGGCTCCTTCGGCTCTGCAACAAACAGGAAACGTGATGTTTTGTTAAGAATTTACTTAGGCGAAATTAACATTGACAAATAAAGAAAGAATGAACTAGTATGAGGGGTCCAGTGATTGAATGATGGCCAGATACTGGTGATTTAACCTATTTATTTTCCAAACTATACTAAACTCAAACATTAATTCGTG
Source organism: Epinotia ramella (assembly GCA_947578815.1). Classification (NCBI taxonomy): domain Eukaryota; kingdom Metazoa; phylum Arthropoda; class Insecta; order Lepidoptera; family Tortricidae; genus Epinotia; species Epinotia ramella. The sequence goes on from OX388207.1 coordinate 3,668,852, forward strand.
ACCAATAAAATAACACATACTTACAAAAGAAATGAAATAGAAAACACATTAGACTAGTAGATAATTTACATTAACTAAATTAAATAAAACCTAAGTCAAATCCAAAAAAAAGCGGCCAAGTCCGTGTCGGACTACGCACGAGGGTTCCGTGCCTATTAAAAAGGTCGTATCGTTACTGAAATCTTATGGCACTTACGTCCTTTTCTTCAAGGAAGGCTGTTTTTTTAGGAATATCTCAGAAACCTTTGAACCGATCTTGTTTAAAACAATTTTCGCTGAAAGAATTTAATAAGCCCTATGAGCATGATTTTTTTCATATTTTAAAAATACACAGTTCAAAAATTAGAGGGGGGGGGACACAATTTCAGTGACTTTCGAGGCGATTATCTCCGACTCTATTCACTTAATCAAAAAAATTGCTGAGAAACCTTATATTTATTTTGAAAGGCCTATCGATTAAAAAAAAATTTTGACTTTCAGTTTCATGAATGGAGTGCACCCCTAATAAAATTTTTTTTTAGTAATTGAATTACAAAACTGTCGCGGTTAACAAAATACACCTATCCTCAAAATTTTATTCAAATACACCTTATAGTTTTCGAGTAAAATGCCTGTGACATACGGACGGACAGACAGACAGACAGACAGACATGACGAATCTATAAGGGTTCCGTTTTTTGCCATTTGGCTACGGAACCCTAAAAAGGCCCTCAAGGCATTGTGCCGGCGGCATTTCCTCGGTAAATTGCAATGCTGATACGTAGCGCGAGAAAGCCTACGAGCGTAGCGCGTAGCGATTCCTGGCAGTGCATGTGTTAAGGTGCTACGTGCTACGCCGTAACACTACATGCGTAGCGTGGCGTCGAATAGGTTAAACGTGTAAACAGTACGAGTGAACCAAAGCTTTTACCCGACGACATTAAAGCCGAAGCCATAACAATATTAGGACGATACCGCGGCGCCGAGAGTTTGTTGGTATTTAAGAGCTAATCCGAAAACCAGGCCTTTAAATAGCGCTATTTTCGTATAGCGCTATCATTTATAACGTTATTATTCCTAAAACCGCTATACTCGAAACCGATATTTGACGCGCTGTATAGCGATATCCATTATAACGTTATAAATCTAAACCATTAATATAAAACCGATACTTTTTTAACCGATATAATAATGTAATAACGTTATAGGCTACCCCTTTCTCGCATTCAGTATAGCCTACTCGTGCAATGTAAGCGATGTGATTACGTAACGTAGGTTGTTTGTTAGAGTGCACGACGTCATAGTAAAATAGAGAATTTTTCGATTTGCTCGGCTTGTCGGCGCAGGTTGTAGCCTGATACGAATATCCTGACTAATAATTTTCAAATTAGATTGTCTTTAGCTACCTACTCTGTGCCTCATTAATCGGAAATTCATCATCCCATAAAAAACATGCCATGTAAAAAAGAGGCCAAGTCTCGAAACTCTTCCACCGTAAAAAGTTGTGAGATATTTCGTAGAGCCAAGTCTCAGGCATTCTTTTATCTTTATTTGCTTGCTAAATAAAATTTTGTGACTTGGCAATCACACAATACTACATAGTTTTAGGTATGCAGAAATACATTAATGCAGGAAAGTTGTGTGATTGCCAAGTTACAGAATTTCATTAAGCAAGCAAATAAAGATTAAAGAATGCCTAAGACTTGGCTCTACGAAATATCTCACAACTTTTTACGGTGGAAGAGTTTCGAGACTTGGCCTCTTTTTTACATGGAGTGTTTTTTATGGAATCTCACTTCTTTTTGAAGGTTAATGTGTTATCCATACATACAAACTATGAATGCAGGCCCATTCTTGCTTTTGAATTTTCCCATTCACTGCAAATGTAACTTTGTAATCCTATATATTTGTATAGGATTACAAAGTAATGTATACAGTTGGTGTATCTAGAAAACTGGGTTGAAATAGCAATTTTTTATAGTTTTCCCTTTATGTGGCCATTAAACCCTAACTCTGTACCAAATTTCAGCTCTCTGAGTTTATGGGAAGTACTAGTTCTATTTTGATGATCATGAGTGAGTGTCATAAATGCGAAACTTTGCTTTCGCTTAACTTCGGAACTAAATGACCTACAGACTTGACATTTTGGATTTAAAGTATGTGATTATAGCTTACTGGATGACGAAAATTTCTGCATTCTGGTCTTATCCAGAGGTTCTCAAATAGGGGCCTGAAAATGTGGCGAAATGGTTCCAGTAAAGGATGGTACGGCAGTGTTTGCTTCGCGCTCGACTTGGCGGGGGCACTGCCGTGCCCCCAGATATTAATGGCATTGTTATAACATGGTAAATTATTTCATCAACGCACAGCCGAAACTACTGGGACTAAAAAGAAGGGACAAGATGGAATTTTTGGAAATCCCATCCCTAAGGGGGTTAAATAGGGGTGCAAAGTTTGTATGAGGGAAACTTTTTTTTTAACTAGAGACTTGAAACTTTGTAGGAAGATTACTTATTAAGATGCATAAAAAGTTCTTGCAGCGTTTTAGAAAATTCCACTCCTAAGGGGGTTAAGTAGGGGACAGGGGTGCAATGTTTGTATGGGGGAAACATTATTTTTTGAACTAGAGACTTGAAACTTTGTAGAAAGATTACTTATTAGAATAGAAAAAAGTACTTTCTGTGTTTTAGAAAATTTCATCCCTAAGGCGGTTAAATAGAGGTGCAAAGTTTGTATGGAGGGAACTTTATTTTTTGAGCTAGAAACTTCAAACTTTGTAGAAAGATTACTAAATACAATACAAAAAAGGACTGTCAGCGTTTTAGAAAATTCCACCCCTAAGGGGGTTAAATAGGGGTGAAAGGTTTGTATGAGAAACACTTTTTTTGAGCTTGAGATTTGAAACGTTGTAGAAAGATTACTTATTAGAATAGAAAAACAGTTAGTACTTTTAACGTGTTAGAAAATTCCATCCCTAAGGGGGTTAAAAAGGTACTTATGCAAGATTAGGATGAGAAACATTTTTTTTGAGGTAGAGATGGGCAACTTTGTGGTACGATTACTTATTAGAAAAAAAAAATCCTTTCATCGTCTTGGAAAAATACCACCCCTAAGGGGGTTAAAAGTGTTAAAACGGTATTCAAGGTTTATATGGAGAGCAAGAAAATATAGTAAGATATTTCTAATGTCAGTCTTAGTCTGTATGTTAAAAGACAACAAAACTGATTTCAGAGTTTTTTTTTAATTCATCCCCTATAGGCGTTAATGGGGCTTCCAAGTTTATATGGAGGGAAAAGTAATTTTTTAAGTAAGATTTTTTAATTTTGGTCTTAAAATAGAGAGAGCAGATTAGTAGATTTTTTTATTCATCACCTAAGAGTGTTTAAAGGGGATTCGAAGGCCGTATAGGGTCAAGACAATTTTAAAGTAAAACATTAGTGTAACTACGATTTTAGACGGTTTGTTTAAAACTAAAAAATACATTTCAATGTTTTTGAAATTCATCCCCCAAGAGGGTTTCTAGGGGGTTCAAAGTTTATACGAAGAGCAAGATATTTTTAAAATAATAGATTTATTACTTAGGTTATGGACCGTTTGTTTAATGATTAGAAAACGATTTCAGCGTTTTTTTTATTAATCCCCTAAGAGAGTTAAAAGGTTTGAAGGTTGTATAGAGAGCAAGACCTTTTTTAAAGTAAGATTTGAACAGTTACCAGAAATGTAGGATAGGTTAGGTTAGAACTGCGATGCTCCCAGAATCGAATAGATTTAATCAACATTGGGTACTTATTATTATAACAGTAATGTAGCTTAGTAGACATATAAAAATATAGTTTTCTTTAATACTGTATGAAAACGTCTGTTGATGATTCTTAAGATATTTATGTTTGTAAAAACGAAGTTTTCAATTTAGATTTATCAATTTAAACTAACGAACTCATCGCACTGTTACCTTTTACGTAGGTCTAATCCCTGAACGGATTTAGATGAAATTTCCCGTACAGATAATATGAGACCCTTGGAAGGATATAGGATAGTTTTTGTATATCATTAAGATGGTAGAAGTTTGTTTGGGACAGCGATAAATAGCTTGCACCGAACATAATTTAATAGCAATATTTTTTCTAAGACCATAACTAGTTCCACGCGAACGAAGTCGCTGGCAACAGCTAGTTATTTATAGAAATATTTAGTGACTAAGGATTAATTAGAAAAGGAGGATGAATCGTAAGAAAAGGAGGATCGAAACATATTTATGTGTACCAACCGTCCTTGGTCTCCCCTATCTATCGCGAGCCTATCTAGACAGATTATGGCGAAGAACCGGAATCGAAAATTCACACATTCTTTGGTTTCATAATCAGATTTTATTTAACTTGACGTTTTCGGAATGGCTCTAAATCAAAAATAAAATAAAATGTCGGAAACTAAAAGTATATTTTAATTTTATTACGATTAATGAACAAAAGCACATACCAACATACCTATGCATAATTTTTTGCTCACGGCAACACCGTCGGTCGTAGGGCTTGTTTGGAATAGGTCCTAATACTGGGAGTCTGCGATTTAGTGCCGAGACAAACAATTAACATAAAAAATATCGACCCTCTTACATATTGTAATAGTGTTTACCTAGGGGCTATTAAGATTGGCACTCTTTCTTTTTATTTATGAGCAAGTCCACGAATCTGTGGACAGCGTTGCGTTTCCTGCGTCCCATTTTTATTCCGCCATTTATCGTCGCAACCAACCAAATATTCACAATTCACAACCAATTTGCAAATGATCGAGGTAAACAAGCATTAATAAGATTTAGAAGCTAAAACAACATAACGGCAACGTCGCACGTCGCGCTACGGCCCACGTGGTAGCATGTTGGCATTGGCACAGAGCGGCAACGGCACAGCCGTAGCGCGCGGCTCGCATTTTAAAACGATATTATAACGTTATTATATATCGTTCTGTTATTCATTCTGTTACGGTATTTATATCGTTATGGAGAATATTGATTTTGTTATAACGTAATTTTCGAACACTAACGGAATATACCGTTATAATTCCGGTTCATTTTATAACGTTTTAAAGGCCTGCCGAAAACTACTAACACGTTTTCGGAAACTTTCGCTTTATAAAGTTAATGTTTGATAATAAAAGGCATCTGTCTATTCTATCTACAGGGGGCTCGATATCTGTATAATTATATACAGAATGAATCCTAGGACGTGAACGGAAATATGTGTTTCTTACTGTTTAACTTTAGTTTAAACATGTGTACGTGACATCAGGCAAAAGCATGTAACCGTTGTTTGTTAATTCGTTAATTTAAAAAAAAAACTGTTTATCATTCTCATGGTCACTCTAATTGCTACGTGAAACTGTCAATTTAAGCTACAGAGCAAGTCTCACTTCCAGTTTTACGCAAATATATGGAAACCCGTTCATCAGAACGCACTTTAGAATGTAGGGTGGAGAAAGTAATGGTTTATTTTCTCCTTTACATCAATCTTTGTTGAATCTACTAGTATCTGTCCTTCACTTTAGCTACAAAGCGTGTTTATGCTCTACATACAATAATATATGTACAAGGATGCTGACAGTGCCTAGCTCGTCCCAACGGCTAGCTATTTCATGCGGAATTTAGGCAGCGTACAAGCTTCTCTAAGACCTGAGCTATTTCGGCTTTAGTATTATAATTATATACTCAAACAGAATACTCTTAAAACTTTGGACACTTATAACTTTATCTACGCACATATCATTAGTGCTCTTAAATGCGTTCAGAAACCGTAGGAAATTACCAGCATTATGACAACCAATTTTACTATGAGAACTTTCTTGTCTGTGGTAGTAGGTAAAATCTGTACTGTAATGTTATTACAGTACAGATTTTTGTAAGGTTATGAGTTTAAATTTGGAACAGCTGTCAAAACTCATATGGCTTTCTATTCTAGTATTCATAGATATTAAAACAGTTATCGATGCGAAACGTCAATTCAGTATGTTTTTTTAATATAAACCGCACGATATTTGATGTCGAGTGACATGAGAATAGGGACTTCATTCGTTTGTCTATGATTTAAAAAAACATTCGTCTTGACGTAGGATCGAATTGCCGCCATTACTGTTGTCATTTCTTTGTTGTTACGAAAGTAGAATTGTGAAAAGTTGTTTGTAATTCACATTTTAGTTGAAAATATGAGTAGTAGTGACTCCGAGAACGATATGCACATTCCGCCGGATATCGTAAATGCAGCCACGATTGCAACAAAGATATTTTACAGGTAGCACTATAGTACCAATGCAGGTCATTTCCCTACGGCTTCTGAACCCATCAGAGTACTTATGATATGTGTGTAGATAAAGTAGTGTATGAAACTGTACATAATTTGGCCTTAAAACACTCGTGTGATCCTATTATGAAACTCGCTAACGCTCGTTTCATAAAACCCCACTCGTATTTTAAGGCCTCTGATTATGTATCAGTTGCATAAACTACTATTGTGGCTATCTAACTTCTTGCGTTGCTTTTTTAGGGTTCCGTAACCAAAGGGTAAAACCCTATTACTAAGACTTCGCTGTCTGTCCGTCTGTCTGTTCTCAAGAACCGCGATAGCTAGACAGTTGTCATTTTCACAGATGATGTATTTCTGTTGCCGCAAACAAATACTAAAAAAAAAAACAAAAAAAACCGGCCAAGTGCGAGTCGGAGTGGGGCTGCCATACAACAGACATGATTTTATGCCGTTTTTATAGGTAAGGGTGGCTAAAAAGTAGGTATAGCTTTGTTGGGCACATCCCGGTCGCCGCTCGGACTCTCGCGCCGAATGAATTTATGATGATATCTATACTTTTTAGCCAAGATATAGAATTTGTAGAGCAAGGCTGGTAGTGGTAGAGTTACGCCGTGTGGAGTAGGAAGCTTGGCGCTAATTGCGATCTGATATCTTTTTCACGCTGAAAGCTGTATGAGCTACGGAGTCTTGGCATCACTTTACATGTAATGTTTTAGTGGGATCTCATTCCTTTTTGTAAGGCAATTTCTAAAGAAGTGAATGAGAAAACCCATACATTCTACCATCCCCTAATTTAAAGGGTATTATATTATTTATAACAAGGAGTCCCTACATAAATTTTCAAACCCCTAGCATCAAAATTTGCGGAAGTCTCATACAAACTTTCACACCCTAGTTTAAGGGGTTGCTGGGGTAAAAAATTCAAGTTTTAAGATTTTTTCGTTGTTTGTATACTATTACTAGCTTACATACCAAATTTCAGCTTTCTAGGATTTCAGGAAGAACCTTAAGAAAATTGATGATCATCAGTGAGTCAGTGACGAAATCGGGGTATTTTAGATATCAATAAAATCTAAAATATAAGAGCTATGCAATTGAAACTTTATAGTTTTAATAAGTCAACCACAAACATCATATCCCGAAAATTTTGTTTATCTGGTATAATCCGAACCCAAGTTAAGAAGGTTCAAAAATACGACGAAGTGCTTCGAGAAAAGGTAGGCAGTGCCCTTGCGCTTCGCTTGGCTCGTCTTGGCGGGGGCAGTCCCGTGCCCCCAGACATTATTGATTATTTTATTCAGTATCTACATCCCTATTAGAATTTATATTGTGCATGACACATTATGGTGTAAAATGGCTTCATTTAAATTAATACTAATGACAATTATTACGTTTTAATTTCCTAAATCATTTCAACGACTTGGCAAGTCTTGTTCAGATGTTTACGGGTATCTTGTACGCTTCGCGAATGTACTTGGGCGAATCAACTCCTTTCCGCGACGGTTAAGTCTCCCGGACCACTTTTTAAAACTGCGATCTTAAGCTGATTTTCCACCGAAGGGGCGAGACGAGCGAACCGAAAATTGAAATTCGTATGGCAAATTTTCAATTCTCTCCTCGCGCGCGCGAGGTGGACATAGTAAGTGGCATACAAATTTCAATTCTCGCCTCGCCTTGCCTCGTCTCGTCTCCCCCCTCCGGTGGAAAACCAGCTTTATGGGTTCAAATGGAGGCGATGGCTGAGATATGCGTCATACTCGTGATCGGGTGCTGTTTGTGGAGTCCGGACTGTTCATGCTTGCAAGGGCATATTACTTAAATACTAGTGTTGTTATCATTATTATCGTATTGACGAGAGACATCATTCTGTGCTCTTGACACGTTTTATTCTTATTGACCCTGTACATCTTTGACAATATTACATTAATGTTCCTTTTTTTTTGTTTTGTTTTGACGCTTAGAGACCGTATACATCTCTACGAACATTAGAATAGTTATTAATTGTATTTGGACGCTCAGAGACCTTATACATCTCTGGAATACTGAATTAATATCATTAACTTCTTGTCAATGCTGATACAGACCTTATATCGAATGAAATGGTCATATTTTGCAATTTTGTTTTGTTTTCATTAACTTAGTGACATTTAGTTTGTTAACCGTCCTTAATCTGCAAATATTGAATTATTATTATGAAAGATAATTACTATTTTTATTGTAAATTACAAAAAATTGTGGCCTATTTGCAGAATACGAGGGTGGTTTGATAATTAACTTGGTTTGATATGGTAAAAAACTTGTATAGGTACTCTCATAATAACTTTTACTCGCGCGAGTAAGAGTTATTATGAGAGTACTCGCTACTCGCCGGCGGTGGGACAAGTGCCTCACCTCCTGGATAAAATGATTAGATACTTTACACGGGTCTAACGCGATTTAAAGACAAAGTACTAGAAAAACACTCATTATCATCATATCAGTGGAAAGACGTTCACTGCGGGACATAGGCCTCCCCCAAAGACTGCCACAATGGCCGGTCTGCCCCACCAGCGGACTCCCACGGACTTTTTCGCCCCAGCGGCCGGTAGAAAAACACTACAAAAATTAAGGCGCCGTAGGTTCAGCCAAGTTAAGCGAACAGAGTTTTTGAAACAATATAATGCGTCTGTTTATAATAATATGGTTTCAAAAAAATACGAATAGTAATTTTGAGGCTTCTCTGCAGGGAAATCAGTACTTCGGAACATGATTAAGCAAATTTCGCTCCATATAAAAAAAATCACGAACATAGGTCTAAAACACACAAAAATACACTTAAAATATTCGTAACAAATTATGCACAAAAGCTATAAATATTAAAATTGGTTCCAAAAATCGGTAATATCATGTTTGAGGGAAATCAGTGTTTACATTTTTATTTATTTAAACGGCCAAAAAATTAAAATTAAAAAACATGATATCCGCGCTTCCGTGCACGCACTTCCATCTCGCTCACGCTTATGCTCAGTGAGAGGGAGACCATGAACCTACGGCGCCTTAATGAAACCATTCCAAGCGGCTTCTAATGAAATAGAACTCCCATGATTAAATTTTTAGATTACACACTTTTGCACACCGGACTTACTCTATACGTAGTAACTTTTTACTCTTTTAACTTTTTCAGGCCTTCAATTTAAACATATTCAGAGACGGCGTGCTCTATGCCGGCTGCAGATATCCATCGAATACTCAAAATAAACAGGTGTGTATTTATCCAAATAATTATCAACCCGTCACTCATCCTGGGTAGACTACTCCAATTACTCCATACATAACTAAAGGTTTCTTTTTAATCCCGAACCTAGTTTTATTTTTATAGATTACTAGCTTCCGTCTGTGACTTTGTCTGTGTGGACTCGGGATAAAACTATCCTATATTTTAATCCAGGCAATAAACTATTTTCGTGCTAAATTTCATCCAAATCGGTTGAGCCGTTTAAGCGTGGTTGAATAACAAACATCTAAACATCCAAATATCCAAACTTTCGCATTTATAATATAAGTAGGATTTTTTTCCTCTGATTTTCTAACTGACATGTGACACTCCACGGGTTAACGTTTTGAACGCCAGTCTTTACGTACGAAAGTGACACCTAGACGCCAACCTTTTTACAATGTTAATATGAACCATAGTTAAAAAAAGTTTATTACTCCAAAGTAAAGTCACAGAAAATTCCCAGGGGTCCCCCTGCACTTTTGCTTGTACGCGGAGAACCATTTTACAATGAAGTAGAAAATATAATAGTTATAAAAAAAGAATTAAGGTGAATTTGACAAAGTTCACCATAACTCCTCAAAATTGTTCTTGGCGGCGTGGACACGACAGTAAATTAGGCACACGCAATGCAAGTAATAAAATAAAATGACACTGTATGAGACAAGCAAGCGACATTTAGACAAATACTGCGATTGCTATTTTATTTTGTTAGGCGCTGTTAGTTTTCTAATGAAATCGAAGCACTATTTCTTTAATTGCAATTTAATTTCTTTGTCTTGTGATAAATCTATCAAGTTTATTTGTATAACGAGCGAAATTTATATTTTTATTATATTTGATACCTAATACTCAATTTCAATTCAATTCAATTCATTTATTGCAATAATCATGTTCATTAACAATGGATGTCAAAAATTATAATAAGTAGGTACTTACATGATACCCTGCTAGGACATTTCGTGCCTCAACGCATATTGTACCCAATAGTCCTCGTCCACGCATCTGTCTCTCTCTCCCTATATTCATGGGTTAAATAGATACAGAAATAGCTAATTATTTGACTAAACGTCGGTTTGAGGGCCGGGGAGGTATTAGCCGCCACCCGGTAGCATTGTGGTACAGTGACGGACTTGAATTGTTGAGCTATTTAGGTCATACTTTGGTTTTTTAATAGTTAAGCTTTGAAGTTTCCAGTATAAAGTGAGCTCTAAATGGCTCAACAATTAGTCCGTGATCTTACAAGAAGAACGACCTGTCGGATGGACATATGGCCCCATAGTAGCTTTTTTCTTCTTCCTTGGCCTGCAGCCTCATACTGGCGTCCACCTACAGGCGGACAGGATAGCCAGCAAAATCCAGTTCCAATCCAAATGCAGTTAAAAAACCTTTCTAATGATTGACTGCCTTCTTTTCACAGCTACTGGAGTTGGGCTGGTGGTACTTCTTCGCCAAGTTCACTGAACTTCTCGACACTGTGTTCTTTGTGCTTTTGATCGCTTCGCTTGGCTCGTCTTGGCGGGGGCAGTCCCGTGCCCCCAGACATTATTGATTATTTTATTCAGTATCTACATCCCTATTAGAATTTATATTGTGCATGACACATTATGGTGTAAAATGGCTTCATTTAAATTAATACTAATGACAATTATTACGTTTTAATTTCCTAAATCATTTCAACGACTTGGCAAGTCTTGTTCAGATGTTTACGGGTATCTTGTACGCTTCGCGAATGTACTTGGGCGAATCAACTCCTTTCCGCGACGGTTAAGTCTCCCGGACCACTTTTTAAAACTGCGATCTTAAGCTGATTTTCCACCGAAGGGGCGAGACGAGCGAACCGAAAATTGAAATTCGTATGGCAAATTTTCAATTCTCTCCTCGCGCGCGCGAGGTGGACATAGTAAGTGGCATACAAATTTCAATTCTCGCCTCGCCTTGCCTCGTCTCGTCTCCCCCCTCCGGTGGAAAACCAGCTTTATGGGTTCAAATGGAGGCGATGGCTGAGATATGCGTCATACTCGTGATCGGGTGCTGTTTGTGGAGTCCGGACTGTTCATGCTTGCAAGGGCATATTACTTAAATACTAGTGTTGTTATCATTATTATCGTATTGACGAGAGACATCATTCTGTGCTCTTGACACGTTTTATTCTTATTGACCCTGTACATCTTTGACAATATTACATTAATGTTCCTTTTTTTTTGTTTTGTTTTGACGCTTAGAGACCGTATACATCTCTACGAACATTAGAATAGTTATTAATTGTATTTGGACGCTCAGAGACCTTATACATCTCTGGAATACTGAATTAATATCATTAACTTCTTGTCAATGCTGATACAGACCTTATATCGAATGAAATGGTCATATTTTGCAATTTTGTTTTGTTTTCATTAACTTAGTGACATTTAGTTTGTTAACCGTCCTTAATCTGCAAATATTGAATTATTATTATGAAAGATAATTACTATTTTTATTGTAAATTACAAAAAATTGTGGCCTATTTGCAGAATACGAGGGTGGTTTGATAATTAACTTGGTTTGATATGGTAAAAAACTTGTATAGGTACTCTCATAATAACTTTTACTCGCGCGAGTAAGAGTTATTATGAGAGTACTCGCTACTCGCCGGCGGTGGGACAAGTGCCTCACCTCCTGGATAAAATGATTAGATACTTTACACGGGTCTAACGCGATTTAAAGACAAAGTACTAGAAAAACACTCATTATCATCATATCAGTGGAAAGACGTTCACTGCGGGACATAGGCCTCCCCCAAAGACTGCCACAATGGCCGGTCTGCCCCACCAGCGGACTCCCACGGACTTTTTCGCCCCAGCGGCCGGTAGAAAAACACTACAAAAATTAAGGCGCCGTAGGTTCAGCCAAGTTAAGCGAACAGAGTTTTTGAAACAATATAATGCGTCTGTTTATAATAATATGGTTTCAAAAAAATACGAATAGTAATTTTGAGGCTTCTCTGCAGGGAAATCAGTACTTCGGAACATGATTAAGCAAATTTCGCTCCATATAAAAAAAATCACGAACATAGGTCTAAAACACACAAAAATACACTTAAAATATTCGTAACAAATTATGCACAAAAGCTATAAATATTAAAATTGGTTCCAAAAATCGGTAATATCATGTTTGAGGGAAATCAGTGTTTACATTTTTATTTATTTAAACGGCCAAAAAATTAAAATTAAAAAACATGATATCCGCGCTTCCGTGCACGCACTTCCATCTCGCTCACGCTTATGCTCAGTGAGAGGGAGACCATGAACCTACGGCGCCTTAATGAAACCATTCCAAGCGGCTTCTAATGAAATAGAACTCCCATGATTAAATTTTTAGATTACACACTTTTGCACACCGGACTTACTCTATACGTAGTAACTTTTTACTCTTTTAACTTTTTCAGGCCTTCAATTTAAACATATTCAGAGACGGCGTGCTCTATGCCGGCTGCAGATATCCATCGAATACTCAAAATAAACAGGTGTGTATTTATCCAAATAATTATCAACCCGTCACTCATCCTGGGTAGACTACTCCAATTACTCCATACATAACTAAAGGTTTCTTTTTAATCCCGAACCTAGTTTTATTTTTATAGATTACTAGCTTCCGTCTGTGACTTTGTCTGTGTGGACTCGGGATAAAACTATCCTATATTTTAATCCAGGCAATAAACTATTTTCGTGCTAAATTTCATCCAAATCGGTTGAGCCGTTTAAGCGTGGTTGAATAACAAACATCTAAACATCCAAATATCCAAACTTTCGCATTTATAATATAAGTAGGATTTTTTTCCTCTGATTTTATAACTGACATGTGACACTCCACGGGTTAACGTTTTGAACGCCAGTCTTTACGTACGAAAGTGACACCTAGACGCCAACCTTTTTACAATGTTAATATGAACCATAGTTAAAAAAAGTTTATTACTCCAAAGTAAAGTCACAGAAAATTCCCAGGGGTCCCCCTGCACTTTTGCTTGTACGCGGAGAACCATTTTACAATGAAGTAGAAAATATAATAGTTATAAAAAAAGAATTAAGGTGAATTTGACAAAGTTCACCATAACTCCTCAAAATTGTTCTTGGCGGCGTGGACACGACAGTAAATTAGGCACACGCAATGCAAGTAATAAAATAAAATGACACTGTATGAGACAAGCAAGCGACATTTAGACAAATACTGCGATTGCTATTTTATTTTGTTAGGCGCTGTTAGTTTTCTAATGAAATCGAAGCACTATTTCTTTAATTGCAATTTAATTTCTTTGTCTTGTGATAAATCTATCAAGTTTATTTGTATAACGAGCGAAATTTATATTTTTATTATATTTGATACCTAATACTCAATTTCAATTCAATTCAATTCATTTATTGCAATAATCATGTTCATTAACAATGGATGTCAAAAATTATAATAAGTAGGTACTTACATGATACCCTGCTAGGACATTTCGTGCCTCAACGCATATTGTACCCAATAGTCCTCGTCCACGCATCTGTCTCTCTCTCCCTATATTCATGGGTTAAATAGATACAGAAATAGCTAATTATTTGACTAAACGTCGGTTTGAGGGCCGGGGAGGTATTAGCCGCCACCCGGTAGCATTGTGGTACAGTGACGGACTTGAATTGTTGAGCTATTTAGGTCATACTTTGGTTTTTTAATAGTTAAGCTTTGAAGTTTCCAGTATAAAGTGAGCTCTAAATGGCTCAACAATTAGTCCGTGATCTTACAAGAAGAACGACCTGTCGGATGGACATATGGCCCCATAGTAGCTTTTTTCTTCTTCCTTGGCCTGCAGCCTCATACTGGCGTCCACCTACAGGCGGACAGGATAGCCAGCAAAATCCAGTTCCAATCCAAATGCAGTTAAAAAACCTTTCTAATGATTGACTGCCTTCTTTTCACAGCTACTGGAGTTGGGCTGGTGGTACTTCTTCGCCAAGTTCACTGAACTTCTCGACACTGTGTTCTTTGTGCTTTTGATCGCTTCGCTTGGCTCGTCTTGGCGGGGGCAGTCCCGTGCCCCCAGACATTATTGATTATTTTATTCAGTATCTACATCCCTATTAGAATTTATATTGTGCATGACACATTATGGTGTAAAATGGCTTCATTTAAATTAATACTAATGACAATTATTACGTTTTAATTTCCTAAATCATTTCAACGACTTGGCAAGTCTTGTTCAGATGTTTACGGGTATCTTGTACGCTTCGCGAATGTACTTGGGCGAATCAACTCCTTTCCGCGACGGTTAAGTCTCCCGGACCACTTTTTAAAACTGCGATCTTAAGCTGATTTTCCACCGAAGGGGCGAGACGAGCGAACCGAAAATTGAAATTCGTATGGCAAATTTTCAATTCTCTCCTCGCGCGCGCGAGGTGGACATAGTAAGTGGCATACAAATTTCAATTCTCGCCTCGCCTTGCCTCGTCTCGTCTCCCCCCTCCGGTGGAAAACCAGCTTTATGGGTTCAAATGGAGGCGATGGCTGAGATATGCGTCATACTCGTGATCGGGTGCTGTTTGTGGAGTCCGGACTGTTCATGCTTGCAAGGGCATATTACTTAAATACTAGTGTTGTTATCATTATTATCGTATTGACGAGAGACATCATTCTGTGCTCTTGACACGTTTTATTCTTATTGACCCTGTACATCTTTGACAATATTACATTAATGTTCCTTTTTTTTTGTTTTGTTTTGACGCTTAGAGACCGTATACATCTCTACGAACATTAGAATAGTTATTAATTGTATTTGGACGCTCAGAGACCTTATACATCTCTGGAATACTGAATTAATATCATTAACTTCTTGTCAATGCTGATACAGACCTTATATCGAATGAAATGGTCATATTTTGCAATTTTGTTTTGTTTTCATTAACTTAGTGACATTTAGTTTGTTAACCGTCCTTAATCTGCAAATATTGAATTATTATTATGAAAGATAATTACTATTTTTATTGTAAATTACAAAAAATTGTGGCCTATTTGCAGAATACGAGGGTGGTTTGATAATTAACTTGGTTTGATATGGTAAAAAACTTGTATAGGTGTTGTATATATTTTATTTTTCAACGTAATCCCCCCGAAGTTCAACACACTTATCCCAACGCTTCTGCAACTTCTCGATGCCTTCACGGAAATGGGTTTCTTCCAGGTCTTCAAAAATATGCGTTTACTTCCAGTATCACCTCTTCATTAGACTGAAATTTTCGCCCCGACAGAATTTTTTTGAGCTTTGGGAATAGGTGATAGTCTGAGGAGCTAAATCTGGCGAATAAGCAGGATGTGGACGTATTTCATACCGTAAATCCGCAAATTTTTGTTCAGCAAGCCGACATGTGTGCACCAGAGCACTGTCATCGTGAAAGAACTCCTTTTTCTTGGCCAACCCTGGACGTTTTTCAGCTATCGCTACCTTTAACTGGTCTAAAAGCGAGGCATAATATGCCCCAGTGATAGTTTTTCCCTTTTCAAGGTAGTCAATTAAAATAATACCTTTCGCATCCCAAAACACCGACGCCATGATTTTTCCAGCTGATGGGACGCACTTCGCCTTCTTTAGAGCTGGCTCACCATGACTTATCCATTGTCTCGACTGCTGTTTTGTCTCTGGGATATAGTAGTGAATCCAGGTTTCATCTATGGTCACAAAACGTCGAAGAAACTCTGCTGGATTTTTATTAAACACCTGCAAGTTTCCAGCAGATGTTTGCATCTTGCACAAAGCTTTTTCATGTGCAATTCATTGTGCAAAATAAAATGCACCCGCTAAGTCGAGATGTTTGAGACTTCAGCTAACTCCCGTATTTTTAATTGTCTGTCAGCTAAAACTAAATCACGGATTTTATCAATGACTTCTGGTAAAACCGCTGATTTTGGAGCACCAGGTCGAGGTGCATCTTCAATGCTTGTCATGCCACGCTTAAACTCATTTACCCAAAGCCGAACTGTTTCGTATGAAGGACAAGAATCGCCCAACATAGGAGAAATCTTTTCATGAATTTCTTTTGCTGTTTTACCTTCCAAAAAAAAATTTTTAATCATACCACGAATTCCAATTTTCTCCATTTCACCGTTCTACTTCGATTACTTTTTTTCCAACAGCTGTCAAATCTAAAATTCTCGCCGGAGATGACTTGATGCCACAGATTAATTATATTTAGTTATCAAACTTTAAGAATAAATAGACAGTTACCGCAAACACCATCTATTAGTGGCCGAAACAAGTTACTTATCAAACCGCCCTCGTAAATAATTGATTGATTGATTGATTGAATTCAACAAATGTGGGGATTTCCTGACAGGTGTTTATGGACCATTCATTTTTAGAACGTTAGAAGTCCATGTTGTAACATTTTTTCTAACAAGGAAACATACCCAACTGTCCGGCGCCGATTTCAATGATTTTTATATATGTTATAGAGTAGTCTAATATAACCGACACGTAATTTTTTTTAGCTGCCAAAACTCAACCTATCGGGAGATATTGTCCTCCAACGTACTGAAAAATGGCGAAACCCTCTAACTTCGGAAAAGAGTTTTGTTCAAGCAAACTGCTTGTTAATTACCAGTTTTAATATATCTTGGAGAACATGAAACGTATTTTGCAATTTCGGCTCAAAACTAATATTTTACAAAAACAAACACACTTAAAAGTTTCATACTTTTCACCGTTTCACTCACTCACTACATACATATTATCAAAATGCACTTGGATACACGCGTGAATGGAAATCAACAACCAGCTATCTTTTATAAGTAGATGTTATCTATTTAAAACACTATTAGACACAAACAAGCTAAAACGGAGAAATTCATTCGCTTTGCTCGCTTTTTCAAAAATAAATGTTAGATTGACCCACTAATAATATTCAGAGCAATGACGCGTAGTTGCAGTGTCCATGAGGCAACCGGATGGCTCGCGGTATTTGACCTCCCGAAGTGTTGTGGAACCGCCCTGTGCAACCCGAACTGAGCCAACTTGCACTTGGATTAGAAATAGAAAAAAAAATGAAAAAAAAAAATGTCGCGAGGCAGCCGATTGAAACAGCGGTTGCCTGATGTGTACTCTGTTTATACAATGAAATTATGTTTCAATCGAATACCTGGCGACAATTTATTTTTTAACCCCCGACGCAAAGAGAGTGTTATAAGTTTAACGTCTCTGTGTATCTGTCTGTGGTATCGTAGCTCCCAAACGGTTGGATCGATTTGAATGCGGTTTTTTTATTCAAAAGCTGATTGATCCCGAATGTTCTTAGCCATGTTTCATGAAAATCTGTTTTTGAGATATTGGACTTTGAAATGAAAATGTCGGGGGTTTTTCAGCTTGTCTAAGTTGTAGTTATTCATGATCTATACAGTGTAGGTAGTACCTCAGTCACCGGCGCGCGGGCCGCGAGTACGGGTGCGGCGCGGCGACGCGCTCCCTCGCACGCACGGCCTTGTATCCCATCATCTCGCTCACCGCTGCTGGTCTACCCGCTGTTACTGGTTAGTGGACGGCACATGGAACAATCACAATGGGGTCTCTGGTTAGTAACATATAGTGGTTGGTAGTGTAACACAGACATACCCCTTATTTATGGGTATTTTCAGTAAATCGTGTACCCAATTAGCGTGAGTTGTTAAACAAAAATGAAGTCAGTGTCAGATAAGTGACGAAAATTAAGCATACTAATGATGTGAAAATTAACTTTTATCACATTTAATTAACGTGTATATGCATGTCATTTATAAATTAAAAAGAAAAAGGTAAATATTTCTACAAACTGAATGCTTAATTGTCGTAACTTTTATTTAACAACTCACGCTAATTGGGTACACGAATTTAGAAGAGTCATCCCCCTTTTAAAAAAAACTTAGTGCCTTATATTGATTTAAACTTTCACGATTCTCACACATTATTTATACTAAACGGGACTTAATCGCGTATAATTAACACCTGCAGGAAGAAGATATTGATACCCGCTTAAGCCAGTTGTCCCGTGACCATGGATGTTGCAACACATCCGAAACGTCGGGAGACCTCAGTGAGGTTAATAAAATAAGTTAATTATACGCGATTAAGTCCCGTTTAAAATGCCTCGTTGTATGGAGAGTGGCGCGTCCTGGGGACTCGCGACTATAGCATCACGGCCCCTAGCCATGATAACGTTTTCTCCTTTCGTTAAATCCTCGGGAAATCATTACATTGTTAGTATGTTACCAAACCCAGTACCGTCGGCTAAAGACGCAAAATCTTAAAGAATATTTGAGTATGTTCGTTATTTTTAGATTGTAAAATAATTGCGTCTACAAAACTTAGATACTACGAAAAACTCGTTTACATAAAGCAAACTAAAAAAAATGGTGATTATTTGATTAACACATTCACTTTCAAGAATCGCTACGCGCTACGCTCGTAGCCGATCCCGTAGTTTTCCTCGTACGTAGCGGAAAGTGACTATACGGCGTAGGCGCCCGCTAGACGGGTTCCTGGCAGTGAAAGTGTTAAGTATTGTGGGCCTCCTGTAATATTAGATCTGATGAAGCGGAGTTTATAGGTTCGCGAATTTAGCCGACGCTGTGTAAATGATTAGTCCTATTCGATTTTGGGCGAGTTGGACCAACTGACAGGGCGATAAACGTTGAATATGGAGCCGTCAACTGTCATTTCATAGAAACTTGTCAAACTTTCCTTACATTCGGATTTTAACTAACACCCCTTCCGATTACAGACGGTTTGGTGCAACCCCCCCTTAGTGTCAATTCGACTACATTAACAAGAATATTTGTCTTCTACTACGGACTGCAATTCGCGGCTAATATGTATGTATTCGCGGAAGTCCGATAGAGGACGGGTTCCGGTTAAGAATAAAGTATATTCCAAGATCCTTCCATAAATTATTGACGTGTAATTTTGTATGCCGTACTTAAATTCATCACCTCAAACCGTCAGCATTTGACACGAGGTCCGCGTCGACCCTGTTCGATGCAATACCAATTTGCGAAGAGGAATATGTCATACAAGTACAGTCAGCATCACATAGTTAGTAGCAGCTAAAGTAGCCAAATATATCGTAACACTTTCTTACTCCTATAGTAATAAAGACGTGTTCCGATATATTTGGCTACTTTGGCTGCTATGTGATGATTCAGATTCAGATTTTTTATTCATAAAATACATTATTTTATATGTCAAATAGAGTAGGTAGGTACATACGTTTTATACATGTCAAGGTAGTTTTAATTATAAATAGATATACAACTGCTGATGCTGACTGTACATCGAATATTAAATATTAATTCACCATGAACGCGGCCCGGTAATAAGTTTAATCGGTCGCTGATGTCAGCAATTTTAATGCACTCCAATTTTACTAGTAAATACTAATAACCACCAACCAATCATATATGACCACAGTTCATACATTAGTACTTAAATAGTGTATTTTTAGGATAATACAGCAGACAGGGGTGACATAAAGCTCGAGGTTCCAAATTAATTCTTCGGGCTGCCAGTTGAAATATGACAATCATAACGACCGGTTAGCCCAGAGGGTAGTGACGCTGCCTATGAAGCTGAAGGTCCTGGGTTCTAATCCCGGTAAGGGCAAATATTTGTGTGATGAGCATCAATGTTTGTTTCTGAGTGTTGGGTGTTTTCTATGTATTTAAGTATTTATGTGTATTAAATGTATCGTCTAGCCCATAACACAAACCTTATTGAGCTTACTATAGGCCTAGTTCTATTTGTGTAAGATTGTCCCGTCATATTTATTTACTTATCTCAGTCTTCCTCAATAAAACTTCATGCTTGACGATCCAAACAGGATCTTGGCCTCCCGTCTCAAGGTGCACCGAGGAGAGAGTTTAGTTAGTATCTACAACGGCCAACCCCTTTTGCCACCGGCCAATCCCTTTCAGACCCGTAAAACAAGACCCTGCTAACGCAAAATTAAGTATATTGACATACAGAGTGTACCAAAAATGGGGTGTGAATCGATCAAGGGCATAACAGGTATCGTGTTCTGATAAGAAAAAACCAAGAGATTTTTTTTAAACATTATTTAGAGCGTTGGCCGACTGGGGGGGGGCGACCTGCTCCAAACAAATGTAAGAAAAATATCGTCAAAAAAGTAATTCTTTTAGTTTTTTATTAACACATACCATTGCCCTTGATCGGTTCACACCCCATTTTTGGTACACTCTGTATGTTTTTCATTTGACAATTAAATGTAATCATAACCACGCACGATTGTATTGGCCGAGTCCGAAAGGGGTATTAGTTGTCGAGGTCGTATCGAAAAGTGCACTAATGCCTTGATCACACGAACCGAGCAAACGCACGAGACAGTAGTCGGCCTAGTAGATAGAAAGGGAGTCGAGCTAATGTCTCGCCGCTTTTACGCCGAGTAGCACTCTCGCTCGTTTTGCTCGGTACGTGTGATCACGGCATAAGATCCCTTTTCCCAGAAAATGGCGCGAATGATGGTCTTAGACGGGCTTAGTGATGGAATGTAATCGATTAACGATTAACCTACTTAATCGCGACTAACGATTAAAAATGACGATTGATCAATCTTAGACTTAAGAGTTTCGACTAATTTAGTCACGATTAAATACGACCGACTAAATCTTTAATCGATTGATTAATTAGATTAATTTTCTCTTGATTGATATCAAAAATGAATAAGAGATCTCGCTCTTTCATACATTTTTCTCTTTCTAATTTTCTACCTGGGCTTCATCTAAGCCGTTGGTGGATTTCGTATGTTTGTCTGTCGGTCTTTAATCTGTTGTCGTTTCTACAGTCACGATTTCCTATACAATCATCCCTTTCACCCATGCGCACTGATATATCGCGCTATCTTTGTCATACACGACGTACGCGCATCGCTCACGCCACCTGGCGAGTTGCGAGTTAGATACTCTCCCGTGTGCGTGAAAAGACCAGCTCCCCGCTGATTAACAAAATAAATCGAATTAAATCCGACGCATTCTACTTTCATTGTTGAAAATTATACGTCCTGACAGCTTAGTGCTAAAAGGTGTTCGTGGATTGAAAGTGCTTTTGGACATTTTGGGATTGCGCTGCGCGTCCCATGAAGGCGAGTGCTTGTGTCATGAGGAGCTTGCCTGAAGGAGAAATTAACCCAAATCACAAGTAAGTGCGCATGGTTCCTATTTGCTACCTTCTGTTAGCTGATTCATCGACCTGTTCCAATTTCCAAAGCAGCTGACTTTCCTACACAATTTCGCGTCTAGTAGCTACGACAATAGATCACGGTTGGACACCTACATACAGTCCACTACTCATTAACAACGCGCTAATCTCTGAAAAGGGAAATTAGAAAGCGCACCGCAAAAAACCACCCTTGGCGTGTGTGCATCTACAAACTCAATTCTGTACGCCCCAAGTTTTGGTCACTACGACCCGGATAAATTATTTCATTTCCAACCTAGTATTTATGTATATTAAAAGTAGCTCCTTGACTTTATATATAATTTACCCATAGATACTTAAAATCTATGTAATTCGCATCATATCTTCGTATCATTATTCTATAGGTACTAACATTCAGCAACGCTATTAACGATTTAATATTCTTAGTGTACAATTGATGTACACGTTACAAATAAATTCTATTGTTCTCACCAGCTCGGGAGCGCTGGCAAGTTTCGTCCATTTCTACCCGCTTATTTTGTTTATAATCTTTTCGCGAACTACCGCGCCGCGCGCCGTGCCGCTAATAGGTACACGGTCATCGCTTAACCTACTTTGTAGACGGAGAGTTATCTAAACGCTTTTATTCTCACAAACTGTTTCCGATTTGTAACACATATTCCTTTTTATATATTTTTTATTCCCGCGACTTGAGTTACATACATTTATTTTAACCTCACTTTAATTCCGCGACTTGTGTTTACTCACGTTTATTTTTAACCGCTTTTATTCTCGCGTGTCCTGTTTACGGACATTTATTTAACCGCATTTTATTCCCGCAAATCGTGTTTATATACATTTTATTTGTGTAGTCTAAGTTTTATAATCACACTCAACGCACATCATCATGCCACCGAAAAATGACCCTAAAGACAAGGATCCCGTCCCGAATGAGCTAGTTATTTTGGAAGCTAAGCGTAATGCTTTCTTCAATCGCTTACAAACCATATACAAATTGTCGGTTAAGGCGCACGAAGATGAAATTAGTCGTAAAACGTTCTTAAATAACGTATCAAATCTAGACCAATTGCGATCAGATTTTGAGCGTGTTTTAGACTCGTACAATGAGTACCTTATAAAAGTAACGCCTAATGCAACCGTTAATTATCAGGCCTGGATCGCGTTTGAGGAGATGTACTGTGAAATCAAATGCATTCAGGCTGAAGTCGAAGGATCGCCGGAGCGCCCTCAGCGGCCTTCGCAATCCGCTTTAAGGCAAAATTTGCCGACTATACAACTAATGGAATTTAATGGCGACCTTCGGAATTGGCCATTATTCTATGAACAATTTAAAAGTGTGATTCATAACAACTCAAGTTTATCTGACAGCGAACGAATTCAGTTCCTAGTAGGTAAACTAACTGATAAAGCTAGATCGGTGTGCGCTGGGCTACCGACCACAGGTGAAAACTATGCCATCATTTGGAAGGCGTTAGTCGATAAATATGAGGATAAACGCGCCATGGCGGCCGGCTATATCAATCAGCTGTTGGACTTTAAACCCATAGCCAATGGGTCCGCTTCTAATTTGGAGTTTTTTCTGTGTAATTTTGACGCCTCCGTTAAGGCGTTCAAAGCGCTAAATTTACAAGATTTAGCGGATTTTTTGTTCTTGCATATCGCATTACAAAAACTAGATCCCGAATCGATAAAATTATTTGAGATGTTTTATCGCAAGGAAACATGTCCTTCGTACGAAAATCTTATCGATTTCGTCAAGGAACAATCCAGGGTCGCAGCGCATTCGACAACCAAACAAACCTTTTCACAACCGCAACCTAGTACTAATAATAAAAAGATACCGGTACCAAAAACCAATTCGACGAAAACATTCGTTAATACGCAAACGCCCGCGATGAATACTTGTTTGTTGTGTAAAACGAATAAACACGAACACTTATATCAGTGTGCCGCATTTACAAAATTGTCCCCGCACGAAAGATTTAATTTTGTAAAGAATAATGCCGTGTGTAATAACTGCCTTAGTTTTAAACACAAATTTTCTGCTTGCACGTCACAAAGAACGTGCAACCTATGTAATTCTAAACATCACACGATGTTACATTTTAATCAACCGCATAAAGAATCTTATTTACCTAAATCGCATCAAACAGGTGCATCCAACAATTTTGTCAACGACGCAAATTCCTCAGCAACTTCGAGTGGCAATAACGCGAGGGCAAGCAATTTGCAGTCTTATCACCCAGTCGATAGGGTCGATAATGGTTTGAGGCATGACTCAACATTGAATCATTTGTCGTCTCGGAGTGCAAATGATGATAACTTAAGAACGCTTATGCCTAAAACGACGTTATTAGGGACCGCGAAAATTAAACTTTATGACGCTAGCGGTAAGGTTTATTATGCAAGGATTCTAGTGGATCCTGGAAGCCAGTCGGATTATATAACGCTCGATTGTTGTAATCGATTGTCGCTACCGATTTCGAACCAAAATCGTTTTGCAAGGGTTCAGGGCATTGGGGGTTCTTCCCAGAAAATACTAGGAATGTCGATGGTGCAATTTAGTTCCCGATTCGACAGTAATGGGCACAACTCTTATACTATTCAGCCTCTGGTTGTGGAAACCATTACGTCACACTTGCCTGACTCGCCGCTCGACATATCGTTGTTTGAGTGTTTTAAGAACATACCTCTTGCGGATGATTGTTTTAATGAGCCCGGGCCCATTGATATGCTTATGGGGGCAAATCTATTTTGTGAAATCTTACTTTCTGACAAAGTCCGAAGTGCCGGCTTGCCTTCGGCTTTGGAAACGACCCTGGGTTACGTCATAATGGGGGACGTCACTGTGACGTCACCGCCGCGCGCGACTCGTGCTCTCTGTGCGTTTACGCACGAACCGCTTAACCAGACTTTAGAAAAGTTTTGGAACTTGGAGGAAGTGCCCTCAAAGAAATTTCTAAGTCCCGATGACAAGGAATGTGAAGAAATATTTACCGCAACGACCACGCGTAACGATAATGGTTCTTACGCAGTCGATCTTCCCTTCAAGCAAACACCAGATAATCTGGGCAATTCTTTCACAACCGCTAAAAGAAGATTTTCGATGCTCGAAAATAAATTCATAAAAAACCCGCAACTCCGCGACAAATATGATGCCGTTATTCGGGATTACCTGGAGAAGGGGATAATTTCTTTGGTTCCGCCCGAAGAGTACACTACGCCAGGGTTTTGTCTACCTCATCACCCGGTCATCCGGATGGACAAATCCACGACAAAAATCCGCCAAGTTCTGGACGGTAGCTGCAAATCTGACAGCGGGCTGTCGTTAAACGACATCCTTCATACTGGTTGCAATCTCCAAGCAGATATTTTCCACATTCTTTTGAATGTTCGCATATTCCGCGTTGCTTTTTTTGCTGACGTCCGCCAAATGTACTTGTGCATAGAAGTACATCCGCACCACCGCTCTTTTCAACGATTTTTATACCGCTTTTCGCCGGAATTACCTTTGGAGATGTATCATTTTAACCGCGTCTGCTTTGGCCTCCGGTCTTCGCCATACCTCGCGCTTCGCACACTCCGCCAGCTCGCTAGTGATGAACACGAGAGGTTCCCACTGGCTGCCGCCGTTCTCGAGAGGGACGTTTACATGGATGATCTAGCTTCCTCTGCTTCTTCATCCGAGGAAGCAGTTGCGACAGCGAATCAACTAATCAGTCTCTTCAAGGCTGGTGGGTTTGATTTGGTCAAATGGACTAGCAACTCTCCGCAGTTGCTAGAGTACATTCCCATTTCTCACCGCCAGTCGGAAGACGTCTCTTTCGGTGACGGCGACACTTTGAAGATTCTTGGTCTTCGATGGCTTCCCGCTTTGGATGAATTTGTCTTTGACGTTTCGCCTCCGCGACTCAATGGCACGAAGCGTGCTATTCTTTCAGCTACTGCTCGTTTGTATGACGTGCTAGGGCTCGTCGGTCCTGTCATACTTTATTCCAAGCTTCTCATAAAAGAACTATGGCTTTTAAAGATGGATTGGGACGATTTACCACCGCCACACATATCGCTTTTATGGGAGCAGTTCGTCAGTGAACTTCCACTGATTTCTGCTCTTAAATTTCCGCGCCATTTAGGTGTCGAGAAGAACTCAAAATTGACACTTTTGGCCTTTGCCGATGCCAGTGAAAAGGCTTACGGCTGTGTGATTTACGCGCACGTCGTTGTTGAGAATCAAGACCCAGTTATCCGTCTGGTTTGTTCAAAATCAAAGGTCGCACCAGTAAAAACAGTGACGGTTGCTAGATTGGAGCTTTGTGCTATTGTATTAATGTCAAAACTACTTCGAACTGTTCACGATGTTTTGTCTCAGCGTCATCCAATTGCGGATACGTTTGCCTTTTCTGACTCTGAAGTTGCCCTATGTTGGGTCCATTCTTCACCTCATCGATTCACAACCTTTGTAGCGAATCGCATTGCTCAATGTCAAAATAATTTTTCCTCGGAGCATTTTTATCATGTACCAGGATCTGAAAATTCCGCAGATTGCCTTTCGCGCGGCCTTCTGCCTTCCCGCTTAAAGGACCACAATCTGTGGTTCCATGGCCCGTCTTGGGCATCTTCGCCAGTTAGTGACTGGCCAATAACTGCTTTCTCGGCGTCATCTACAAAGCTGCCAGAGGAAAAAACAACTGCTTTAGTTGCAAATACCAATAGCAATGAGCATTGGCTTTTGGAATTAAGCAAGAAGTTTTCCTCATGGAATAGATTTCTCAGAACAGTCGTTATAGTTTTAAAATTTCTTAAACGGCTTCCTCGCAACCGAGAAATAACCGCCAACGACCTGGACGCAGCCGAGCTGCTCGTTGTGAAGGTTATGCAGCAAACGTCATTCTCAGATGACATACGTAAGATACAAAAGGGCAGGGTTTGCTCACCCGCCTTACGCAAATTATTTCCATTTATTCGCGATAACGTCCTACGAGTAGGAGGGCGTTTGGGAAATTCGTCCCTTGATTTTTCTAGTAAACACCCGGCGCTACTACCCAAAAAAGGCCACATTGTGGAGCTGTTAATTGACTTTTGCCATCGAGAAAATTTACACGCTGGACCCCAGCTTTTGTTCTCAATCTTGCGACAAAAGTATTGGATACTTTCCGCACGTAGAATTGTACGGCAACGATTTCATAAATGTAACGATTGCTTCCGCGCTAAACCGACTAATACTTTTCCCGCAATGGCTGATCTCCCGGACTGTCGTGTCGAGCCTAGTAAATGCTTTACGCACACGGGCGTTGACTACGCGGGACCCTTCTTCATCACGTTAGTTAGAAAACGCGGCGTGAGAAGCCAAAAGGCGTGGCTTTGTATCTTTGTTTGTTTGGTGACGAAGGCCGTCCACACCGAGCTCGCTTCCTCTCTTTCCTCCGCGGCGTTTCTCGACGCCTTTAAGCGATTTATCTCTCGGCGTGGGGATTGTAAATTTTTATATAGTGACCACGGCACTAACTTTACAGCTTCTAAAGCTTACCTAAACGAGCTTCACACGTTTCTTCAGTCTGATCCGTATTATACGCATTTCAAGGAAGAACTTGCAAAAAGTCGAATTACTTGGCGTATGAGCCCCCCAAACGCGCCCCATTTTGGAGGTATTTGGGAAGGCAACATTAAATGCCTTAAAACCCATCTTCACCGTGTTATAGGCAATCAAATCCTGACATACGAAGAATTACTCACCGTGCTTACTCAGATCGAAGCGGTTCTTAATAGCCGCCCTCTTTACATACTAAGTTCTGACCCGTCAGAACCCACCGCACTAACGCCAGCTCATTTCATGTCAACCTCGCCGTTGCCGCGTTTGCCCGCCGCCGATTTAAGCCAGGAGCGACCGAATCTTTTGACTCGTTTTTCAATGCTAGACTCACTTGTTCAATCATTCTGGAAACGGTTCCGAGTTGAGTATCTTCACAACTTACAAAGCAGAGAGAAATGGAATACTCCGGACAAGCCGATAACGGTGGGAACAGTAGTTTTAATAAACGTTGCTAACGCGCCACCCTTGCAGTGGCCGCTCGGAATAATAACTCGGGTATTCCCTGGGCGAGACGGTGTTGTCCGCGTTGCTGAAGTGCGGACCCGCAACGGTACGCTGGAGCGACCGATCGTTCGGCTGTGCCCGCTGCCTACGCAGTAGGGTTGCCACCAAATATATACCTATATATATTTTTCAAGTTTTTTGTTAATGTTATCACAAAAAGTTATTTTGTAGTATAATACACTTCGCTTATCTTTAGTTATATAGTGCGTTTTTTTATCTTTCCCTATATACATACATATGTATACAATCTTTTTTTTTATTTTTTTTGAAGGGAACCCTTCAAGCCGGGGGAGATGGTGGATTTCGTATGTTTGTCTGTCGGTCTTTAATCTGTTGTCGTTTCTACAGTCACGATTTCCTATACAATCATCCCTTTCACCCATGCGCACTGATATATCGCGCTATCTTTGTCATACACGACGTACGCGCATCGCTCACGCCACCTGGCGAGTTGCGAGTTAGATACTCTCCCGTGTGCGTGAAAAGACCAGCTCCCCGCTGATTAACAAAATAAATCGAATTAAATCCGACGCATTCTACTTTCATTGTTGAAAATTATACGTCCTGACAGCTTAGTGCTAAAAGGTGTTCGTGGATTGAAAGTGCTTTTGGACATTTTGGGATTGCGCTGCGCGTCCCATGAAGGCGTGTGCTTGTGTCATGAGGAGCTTGCCTGAAGGAGAAATTAACCCAAATCACAAGTAAGTGCGCATGGTTCCTATTTGCTACCTTCTGTTAGCTGATTCATCGACCTGTTCCAATTTCCAAAGCAGCTGACTTTCCTACACAATTTCGCGTCTAGTAGCTACGACAATAGATCACGGTTGGACACCTACATACAGTCCACTACTCATTAACAACGCGCTAATCTCTGAAAAGGGAAATTAGAAAGCGCACCGCAAAAAACCACCCTTGGCGTGTGTGCATCTACAAACTCAATTCTGTACGCCCCAGCCGTAAACCCTTATCTAGGAGACCCTTAGAGTACTGCACTGTAAAAACCATCTTGTGTTACTGGAACAAGTTTATTTCACACAGCATACCCACTAAAATGATTTCCAAATGTACAGTAAATGACAAGACATATTGAATTTTTGTAACGTGCTGTGTTCCAATTTTTAATCGAGATTTAATCGTGAAATTTAGTCGATTAAAATGACGATTGATCAATCTTCAATCGAACTCGGCGACGATTAAATTAATCGCGATTAATTTTGGCACGATTGATTGTTTAATCGATTAATTAGTTGATTAAAAAAATAATTGATTAGTGCCCATCTCTGGTCGGGCTTACCTTGCGCGTTCCTGGCGAGCGGCGTGCCGTCGCGCGCCAGCCCGGACCCGAACCCGAAAGCCCGGGGCGCCGCCGCGGGGGCCGAGCGAGCGGGCGCCGCCGCGGGGGCCGAGCGAGCGGGCGCCGCCGCGGGGGCTGAGCGAGCGGGCGCCGCCGCGGGGGCCGAGCGAGCGGGCGCCGCCGCGGGGGCTGAGCGAGCGGGCGCCGCCGCGGGGGCCGAGCGAGCGGGCGCCGCGCGAGGCACCGGGAGCGCCTTGCCCACTACCGGCTTCACCATCTGGCATTCTGTGTGGGCTGCACAAACACACCATTTATCATCTTCGAAACCATGGTAAAACTAAGATATTTGATTCGGTGTGTTAAAAAATCCGGCCAAGTGCGAGTCGGAATCGCGTACGAAGGGTTCCGTACCATTATCTACAGAGTGTACCTAAAATGGGGTGTGAACCGATCAAGGGCATAACAGGTATCGTGTTCTGATAAGAAAAAACTAAAAGATTTTTTTTTTGAACCGTTTTTTTTACTTTTGTATGGACTAGGTCGCCCCAGTCGGCCAACGCAAAGCAGTAAAAAAGCAAAAACGCGAATTTTTTTTTCTCTTACTTTATTCGTATCAGGACCCGATACCTGTTATGCCCTTGTTCGCTTCACACCCCATTTTTGGTACACTCTGTATAAAAACGGCAAAAAAATCACGTTTGTTGTATTAATGGGAGCTCCGTTAAATAATTAATAATTTTATTTTATTGTTTTTTAGTATTCGTTGTTATAGCGGCAACAGAAATACATCATCTGTGAAAATTTCAACTGTCTAACTACCACGGTTCATGAGATACAGCCTGGTGACAGACGGACAGACAGACAAACAGCGGAGTCTTAGTAATATGGTCCCGTTTTTAACCTTTGGGTATGGAACCTTTACACTTATTCAATTGATTGCGGAGCACCTGTGCAGTCTATCCACCACATCATCTATGACTGTCCAAAACGCAAATACGCTGGGGCATCCCTTGATTTATTCTCTCCTGATGTGGACGCAGCCGAATGGGTGAAGGAGCTAGATATAAAATTATAGTTATCCATAGTTTTAATACAATTTAGATTAAGTATGAATTAATAATGTTATTTCAGTAAGCGACTTGCCTTGCCATACGATTAAATAAATTTATTCAATTAATTGCACGAATACAGTGGCAAATAATGTAAAGTCCCTATCGTCAATATCTACTACAACAAAACGCA
Source organism: Epinotia ramella (assembly GCA_947578815.1). Taxonomy (NCBI): domain Eukaryota; kingdom Metazoa; phylum Arthropoda; class Insecta; order Lepidoptera; family Tortricidae; genus Epinotia; species Epinotia ramella. Next base: position 3,699,215 of record OX388207.1, read on the forward strand.
TTCATATCTGACAAGACTATTTCTAGAACCATCACATCCTCATTGGGATTAGACCAGGTTCCTAACGATGTGTTCCTTCACCGAAAAGCTAACGGTAAATCTCCCATACATAAATTCCCTATTCCTAGAACCGTTGAAAGTGAATATTTTTGCCTGCCAAAAATTAATCCTAGTGACCGTACATAAATGGAAAATTATTATGACCGATTCATATGAAACAATCAATATTTACCTTTGTCATTAAAATTAATCATCCTCTGCACATCGGTCCTGTCAGTCAGCCCTCGCTTCATATAAGCCGGTTCAGTTTTGACGTCATTCTTAAAATTAAATTCCGCTTTAGACATCTTCAACGCCTCCATTTTTTTCCCAGCCAGCACGAATGTAGAATTCAAATCGTTCGGATCGATAACTCCCGCGTTTTCTATGTCGCATACATCTTGTTCCAATTTGACTTTTTTGGCAGAGTTTAATGTTCTAGTTGCGTCCAAATTCTCGAACGAATCGTCTATAACTATAGTCTCATTGTTGGCCAGCTTTATGGGCGTGCCTTTGCGTTTCTTCGCGAACACTTCGCGGTTCTCAATATCTGTTAAATCGTCGCTGTCCGTAACTATATCCAGCGTCGAGTTAACTTTAGACTGTACCAGTTCTACGTCTAAAGTCTCATTCAAATCTAGACTCGAAACTAGCTTGAACTGGGGGTCGTTACATTCGTTGTCGGTGTCCCAGGATATCGATTTCATGCACTTCGCTTTCTTCATCAGTTCTATGTATTCCGTGGCTAACGCTGGCGGGACTTTATCGTAGCCTTTTAGTGTTAGGTACAGTTTTCTGAGCATGTTAGGCATATCGCTCATGTATTCTGTGAACATGTTTATTTCCTTATTCTGTATCCAGAGTAGTTTGTTTCTAAGATTGTCGCTGGCTTTGGAGAGTCTTAGCTGTCTTTGCGTGATGAAATTGTCGGCGAAGTCTTGAAGGTCGGGGCACTCTGTTACGGCCTGTTCTAGGTTGTTCTGCAACAGTTGCCAGCTCTCGTCAGATTTGGCTTGAGCGAGTTCTATTTTCGAGTCTAGGTTTTGAGCCTTTCTCTCATAGCTTTCGGCGGCTCTCTCTTGCCGTGGAATATCTTCGGTCACCATCTAAGCAACAATAAGTGATTTAATTTCAAATCATGGAAAATTAAAGTTTTGTACAGAGTAATTTTAATTTTAATGTTTTAGCATCAGTTCAATGAAAGTAGAATTTTAATTGGATTAAAATTTAAAGTTTATTACTTTAGTTTTAAGTGTAGTTAAAAACTAGTATAAAAGTAATTCAAGCGGTTAGTAATTGGTTTAATCAATAATTCTGCTTACAGTACTTAACTCATTACCTACTCTTGGAATATTGATTTATTCATTTATTCATCTAAAAGTCAATGTAAGTTTACAGCATACAATAACACCAAAACACTTACACGATACATTATTACATATAACAGAACAGAACACAATACATGTCAAAAAGAACAGGTCGTCAATTTGGGTACACATACGCAATTATGGAATACATTAAGAATTATAAAATATGTTAGAATAATAAATGATTGTTAATTAAAATTGTCAAGGAACTGCTTAGCAATACGGCATAATTTAGTAAAGCGATCAGCAAACATGTCAACCTCCTCGTGCTGAGTGAGCATTTGGTATAATAAAGATATTGCGCGCGCGGTAGGAGCGTGTCGAGCGTGGCACGTGCGAGCGGACACACGCTGCAGCAGGCCCGGCCGGACAGTTGTAAACAAGCATGCGGCCCGTTTAATGATAAGATCATCGCAGCCTATGGTCGCTTGCTACTCCAGAAACACCACAAGCACGTTGCCGGCCCTTAAATGATTTGAGGATTCGTTGAGTTGATAGCCAGAGACGAATGCGGGTCCCTCACTCACAACACAGCATATCCTCGCGAGCTCTGATAGCGACCGTACCCACCACTAGGACAACGCCACATATTACCTATTGAGCAAGTAGTCCTGCTATAATAGCAGGACTCCTAAAATAAGCTACTATAATAAATAATATGCCTAAAATAAGGTTCACAATAGTCAGTACATGTCGACACACGTAAAAAGAGCTCTGCGCGCCATATTAAATGTATGGCCGCCAGAGCTCTTTTACGTGTGTCGACTTGTAGACATAAGTGTACCGACTATTGTGAACCTTATTTTAGGAGTATAAACATACACACACACACACATACACGGTGGACACAGTAATCAGTATACAGGTACCGGGAGCACATTAAACCGGGCCACGCACCAGTGCTCTCTGTGGAGCTTATTCCAAGGACATAGGGTCTAAACTCACCAGCTCCATGGCCTCGTTGGAGGAGCGGTGCGCGAGGTCGGCCACGTGCGTGAAGGCGCGCGCGCGCAGGCGGTGGCGCAGCGCGAGCACCTTGCCGCGCGTGCGCAGGTCGAGCAGGTGCGCCTCGCTGGGGACGTGGAGCCGAGCCGCTTCGACGATGCGGCGGCGCCACTCCGATTTCACTGTTTATGGACAAATTTTTTTTTCTTCTTTATTGCACAAAAGAATATCTTATGGTACAGTCGAGGTCATAAATATGTTTACACTTTTGCACCTTATTACAAGGCAATAAGGTGCAAAAGTGTAAACGTATTTATGACCTCGACCGTACAAAAGGCGGACTTAAAGCTTAAGGTAAAGCATGTGTGCAGTGCAACCTAATTTAAAGAAAAAATCTTTAAAAGGTCCAAAGATGGGATGGATAATATAGTAAAATACGATACAATATAATATAATATAATATAATGTTTTGTAAAGGTCAATCAGCTATTTCTTGTTGTTATTCTGTATCTTTAGCCAGGAGATAATATGGCAGACTTTCTAAAAATTGTTATGATATGGACTTAGCCTTTAGCCAGGGGATAATATGACAGACTTACTAAAAATTGTTACGATATGAACTGAGCCTTTAGCCAGGAGATAATATGACAGACTTTCTAAAAATTGTTACGATATGGACTTAGCCTTTAGCCAGGAGATAATATGACAGACTTTCTAAAAAATGATACGATATGGAAATATACTATATTTTTTTAAAGATTAGAATTATCTGTCAAACCGGTAAACAAAGAAGCAGTGGTCGTAAACCTTCCTTCTTCGATTTCGACCGATACCACTGAATTTCTCGGAACTTATGTACATACGAGTACATATTAGTTACTAATTTGTTGGCAAAACTGTAAGTTATAAGTGTTTATAAGCAAGATGGCGGCAAGTTGGAAAAAAGTTAAATATTGAAGGTTTTCGTTTAGTGTGTTTGGCGGTTTTTAATCATTCAGTTTTCATCCATTGTAAATGTGCACCTACAAAAAAAATATCTAAATAGATCAACAACTAATAAAAAAATTCAACAAAAACGATAACAACAATCTTTAAGTAAGCTTACAGCAATAGAAATCACAACCGACTCAACCGACAACAATATGAACTCGAATGAAAAACCCTCATGAGTGATAGTTGACAGATAGTGACAGTGACGTTTAAAAAAAGACCATTGTGTGAGAACTCTGTCTCTTTAGGTTTTTTAATGTACAACCTTTCCATGAAAAATTGCAAACGCAATTTATTAAAATTCTTATCTTTTCATCTTAGAATATAAATTAAATAATATTATGTTTCTTATCAGTTCACAACACCGAATAATTGATAATAAATACGTGATATTTATTAACTCGTATTCACTGTTCGATCCGCAGAATGTGCCCGATAAAAAACCTTATATCTCGTTCTGCAAAGGTCTCTCTAATGCTAAAAAAAACATAGTATAGCCTTTAGCCAGGAGATAATATGACAGACTTTCTAAAAAATGTTACAATATGGACTTAGCCAGGAGATAATATGGCAGACTTTCTAAAAATTGTTACGATATATTTCTTATATTAGTATCTCTTTGCAACACAATGCCTATTATTAATAATACTGAATTTGCCTCTGATAAATCAAATGTTTTTTGTCCCTTTTTTACCACAAATGTCAAAGTGAATAAGGGTAAGGACGTTATTTCTTGTTCCTGATTAAGCAGTTTAAATCGTCTACATTTTAATAAATTCCAGTGTGTTACGAATATTAGTAATCCATTTATATGGCTAATTGGCGTAACACACTGGAAGAGATTAAAATGTAGACGATTTAAACTGCTTAATCAGGAACAAGAAATAACGGCCTTACCCATAAATACAAACTAGTTTTAACGGCATTTTCGCTAAAATTGTTGAATGTATGGCTTTAGCAAAAAATGCCTTTATTAATACACTGGCAGCCCGGTCCGGCTTGGCACGGGTTACCCGTAGGAATGAAGCATGTTCCCGCGGTAAAAAGTAGCCAATGTTCATCAGGGGTAGTTTCGGCTTCTAATGGTAAAATATTTTTTAAATCAGTCCAGTAGTTTCGGAGCCTATTAAATACAAACACACACACAAACTATCAAATCTTTCCTCTTTATAATATTAGTGTAGATGTAGATGTAGACATATTAGCAACTCGTTTTTTTATCCAAATACCTGGTAACATCATATCATAAACCCACCTTTCTCCTTAGCTAAGTTGGGTTGCTCCTTCACCGGAGCAGGGGCCACGCTCAGCGACAACTTCGCCTCCAACTCTTTAACTTTGTTCTTCAGCTCCTCAACAATCTTCACGTATTGGGAGGGCTTTATGTCGCCGTCTACTAGGTTCTTCTTGATGCTCAGCTGTTGAACAAATATGATTGAGGGCAAGGTAGTCTGTCTTTCATAATACCTTACGGTTTTACGACATGGAGGTGCCTAGAGATGTGCAAATTGCGGGAATTTGCCAAAAAGTTGGAAAAGTTCTCGGAAATTTCTAGTTTCACAAGGAATTAAGGAAAATTTCATGTTGGAAATGTGAAAATTCCCATACAAAAATGAAGAAAATTTCCGAAATTTTCCTATGTTAAATTGCAGAAACATTTCGCAATATAGGAAACTTTCCGTCGGCACATCAGTAGAGGTGCCTTTCGTTAAATGCGAAAAGGGCTAATGATTCGGAGCGGCGATAGGTTGTGTAATAAATATGGGAAGGAAAATACATTTGTAGCTGGGCTAATAAACCAATCACAATGCACCTCGTTATCAGAATTAGCAATACGGGTGTAGAAACTAAGGTGGATGTCACACTGCGCCGCATCTCCGGACGGAGGTGCGTTTCTCGTTGTATGCAAGTACCTCAGTTTGTGTATAAATTCCGTATGGTACGGCACACTGCACCGCACCTCCGTCCGGCGAAATTTGTATGCAGCTCCGCACCTCCGTCCGGAGATGCGGAGCAGTGTGACGACCGCCTAAATAAAATAACCAATACATATGAATGTTCTCGAGAAAGGATTAAAAATATTGTCAAATGGAGAAAGTAAAGCAGGGGTTAAATAATCCGTTATAAGTGTCCACGTTTTAAGAGAGGGTATATTCTGTCCCTTTTCCGCAAAACGCACCTTCATATGAAACGATTGTAATTTACTATGACGCTCGAGTATCGTGACTTCACGGTCCTTGAGCGTCTTCTCTCCTTAACTAGCAATTTGGAAATGGTTGTAGCTTCGTATTTTTTAAAGGCGCCGTAGGTTCATGGTCTTCTCTCCCTCTCACTTAGCATAAGCGTGAGCGAAATGGAAGTGCGTGCTCGGAAGCGCGGATATCATGTTTATTAATTTTTATTTTTTGGCCGTTTAAATAAATAAAAAAGTGATCACTAAGTTCTCTCAAACATAAATTGCCGATTTTTAGAAGCAATTTTAATATTTTTAGCTTATGTGCATAATTTGTTACGAATATTTTAAGTGTATTTTAGACCTATGTTCGTGATTTTTTTTCTATAGAGCGAAAATTGCTTAGTCATGTTTCGAATCACTGATCTCGCTGCAGAAAAGCCTCAAATTTATCTGAATGGGATATTCGTCACTAGGCATATTTTTCTACCTTCTCTTTTATTATTGTTATAATACATTTTGATTCTAAACCCCTACTGACTGATATCTGTCCTCTCCGCTTCTATGGTCAATTGAACTTTTCTGTTCATATAAAAACCGGCCAAGTGCGTGTCGGGCCACGCGCAGTGTAGGGTTCCGTAGTCGTCTGTCTGTCTTAGTTACATCGACGTGCGATGCGGTTCCGTCGGCCGAATTTGTACGAAAATTGGCTTTTCCATGTACACATTAAGTTGGTCGACTACTTATGCCTACTTGTCCATGATAGTTTTCCTTTTAAATTCATTATATGTACTACTACCACGAATTTTTTCACATCCCCAGTAGTAGCCATTTAGCCGGCAGGGGGGACACATGACTCAAACAAAACTTCAGGTACCCAAAAAAATTTTTTTCAAGATTTAATTGTACTGTTTCGTCGGCGTGATTGATTTAAATACCCATGCCGAATTACAGTTTTCTAGTGGTAATGGTTACTGAGCTAAGAAGACGGACGGAGAGACGGACATGGCGAAACTATAAGGGTTCCTTGTTGACTACGGAACCCTAATAAAAGCGGCCAAGTGCGTGTCGGACCACGCACAACTAGGGTTCCGTGCCTATTAAAAAAGTCGTATCGTTACTGAAATCTTATGGCACTTACGTCCTTTTCTTTAAGGAAGGCAGTTTTTTAGAAATATCTCAAAAACCTTTGAACCGATCTTGTTCAAAACAATTTTCGCTGAAATAATTTAATAAGCCCTATGAGCATGATTTTTTTCATATTTTTAAAATACGCGGTTTAAAAATTAGAGGGACACAATTTTAGTGACTTTCGAGGCGATTATCTCCGACTCTATTCACTTAATCAAAAAAATTGCTGAGAAACCTTATATTTATTTTGAAAGGCCTATCGATTGATGTGCCACACTTGGGCTTGCAATGAAAAACATTTTTTTGACTTTTAGTTTCATGTATGGAGTGCACCCCCTAAAAAAATTTTTTTTAGTAATTTAATTACAAAACTATGTAGCGGTCAACAAAATACACCTATCCTCAAAATGTTATTCAAATACACCTTATAGTTTTCGAGTAAAATGCCTGTGACATACGGACGGACAGACAGACAGTCAGACTGACATGACGAATCTATAAGGGTTCCGTTTTTTGCCAATTGGCTACGGAACCCTAAAAAGGGGCGTTACCTGTATCTTATTGGCGCGCGCTGCATATTTGAGCGTGTTGTATGTGTCTTCGTAACTAAAGCTCGAGGGAGAAATGTTGGCGATCATGACCGTCTTGCAGTTCCCGCCCAGACTGTCCTTCAGGAGCCGCGTGAGCTTCGAGTCTCTGAAACAAATACGGATTGTATCCTACTGCCGTAGAGTATCATCATGTCAGCCGAAAAACGTCCACTGCGGCACGTAGGCCTCCCCCAAAGTGCCACAATGACGGGTCCTGCTCCACTAGCCAGCCAGCTTCCAGCGGACTCCCACGACCTTTACCAGGCCAGCAGTCCACCTTGTGGGGCGCCTTCCGGTACGTGGATCCTCGTAAAATGCCGTTCAAATTTGGTTGCCTCAATCTTTCACTTTGACGTATATGTTTGTAAGAAAGGGACAAGACATATTAGTTAACAGAGATAAGGTTCAGGAATAAAGGTACAAGTTGGAACCCGACAGACAGCAGCAGCGCGTCGTGTCGCAGCGAAACTACTGGCTTCGTCGCCGGACGTCTTTGTTATACAAATCATAGAAACCGGTACCGGTGTCTGCGGTCGGGCTCCAACTTGGGGGTTCACATATCTCACCTGTAGGGTATGTAGCTGCTGCCATCCGCCAGCTTGTTGATGCAGTTCCCCAGCGACAGTAAACTGCGGTTGATGTTAGCGCCTTCCTTGAAGCGCTCCCCAACACAGCCGGTCGCTGAAGCGCGCTCGCTCCCCGCCAGGTCGATCATCGACAGTTTCACTACTCGGGCTTGGCCGCTCGTTTTGTAACGCATCTTTATGTACACCTGGAGAGAGATAATTTTGTAAACACCACCTCCCGCCCGCGACTTCGACTGCGTGGCTAGTGAAGCAGAGGGCGCCAGCGAACAAGATGGGAAGACGACCTAAAACTCACAGCTGGCAACCTTTGGAGAATAGTAGCACAAGACAGAACTCAGTGGAAGATGTTGGAGGAGGCATATGCCAATTGCCAACAGCCACACTGAACTATGGGACATTATATAACTCCAGAAAATCAAATGTCTAGACATACCACAGTAATTCAGGACAAAAGGGCTTATTATAATTATTTATTATGTAAACCATCTTCGTGCAAATTTTCATCCAAATCGGTTGAGCCGTTTAACCCTTCGGATGGAAGGATTATATATTTTACGTTTCTGTCATACAGTTACGTAGTTTTCAATAGCACTGATCAGTGCTAAGACATACGAAGGGTTAAACGTAATTGAGTAACAAACATCCAAACTTTCGCATTTATAATATTAGTAGGATGAATAAGTAGGTAATATTGAAAAGAAAGCCGCGCAGTACGCAGTCTTGTCTCGAATGAGGAAACCTCTACCGTAATGAGATCAAATTAAGATATGTCTCGCGCCCTCTGGCAAATTAGAAAACTTAGATAGAGATGAATAGTGCGAGAGAGACTAAGCTGCTAGCGCACTAAGGTCAGGTCTAGCGCTAACATAACGAAGTAACATTGAGGCTTACCATAACCCCATATTTATCACACTGTTTGTCTGTTTATTCTTCCAGTTATACACACCACACAGACACAGAATAGAAACATTGTAAAATACGTATTTTATTAAGTTTGGTTGAATAAAGGCTATATTATTATTATATATGTTATTGACGATCACAATAGGCATTCTTTTAAATTGACATGTAATTTATATCTAATCTTATATTGTGAGTAAATGAGTCTGAATCAGAATTTGTGCGTTGCGCTCTCACGACTGCGGCACAATTTTAAGCGGCGGCGGCAACGGCAGCAATGCCCCATACGTGGAAGCGAGAGATCCGAGCGCGGCCTATCGCTCACTAGTACGGCGCCGATGGCGCCCCACCAGAGGCGGATTATCCATATAGGCAAACTAGGCATGTGTAGGCGCCGGGTTACAAAGCGCGATTTCTTTTTTCTTGTGGGCGCCGATGAGGTGCTAGGCTAGGGCGCTCTCGATATTTAATCCGCGGCTGCGCGCCACGGCCGCCGCTGGAGGTCGTGGCCGGGCGCTCATAGTCAACATAGATTGAACAAAGTGACAAAAATGTCGACTTTAATGACAAGAGCAAAATATGTGATTTTCAAATTAAATTTTATTTTAGTTATAAAAAGTTAAATATCATATTAAATTTTATTTTTCTGAAATTATCTATAGTAAATTATATTTTTCTTATAATTTTCAATAAATTTTATTGTTTAAATAAGAGTGTTTAGTAACTTACTTCATTGCTAACCATTAATGTGGCAGCCCAAATCAAAAGGGACCTTATGGCGGTAGGCACTTACGTCATTATTGACGTTGCTTTAATACAAACGCGAATATGTGCGTTGGAAGCGCCTTTCGCTATAAGGTCCCTTTTGATGTGGACTGCCACATTTATGATATGACTAGCCCCATATATGACAGTTCACTTCTAAAGCTAGGTGGATGATTCGGAATTCAAATTTATTTTCGCGTTTAGGTCTATTTTATATGGTAGGAATATTAGGCAACAGCATAATTCAAATGTAATTCTGAGACAATTGTTTGGATCGGCTACTTACCATATATTTTTAAAATTCGTTGGATTTAAAATCAATGTAACATGCAATGCAATGTTCATTTACAATGCATAAAAATTATAGTCACATGGTATGTATGTACAGAAAATTATTTGCCTATGGTCATTAGTCGTCAGGGTTAATAACACCCTTCCATAGACACATTAAAAAAGCGGTAAACATGAAATGTGAATATGGGAAAACGCACATGAAACTTAGATTGTTGTAAGTGATTTGTCTCCCTAGCTGCTAGTCTAGCACATTACTAACTTTATATGATCCCAGTTAGTCAAAATCAATTGAATTGAATTGAATTACTAAGCAGACAGTGATAGTGCCTTCACACAGACTTATTTTAGCCTTTCAGTGCCAAATATAAGCTTATACATTTGTAGGTACATAGGTCATGCCTGTAAAGGGTTTCAATGTTTGGGAATGACAAAAAGTGAAGATGGTCATACTGAACATTTCCCATGGGGCCAACCACGATATTGCGAAAAGAGAGCTGATTAACTAACAGTTTACTTTTAGTTAGTTGAGAGATCATGTATTTAAATCCCCGGCGCAAAAAGAGGGGTGTTATAAGTTGGCATCATAGCTCCTAAGCGAACGGACCGATTTTAATGCGGTTTTTTTTTGCGAGATGTTTCTTAGCTATGTTTCAACAAAAGCGGTTCAGCCGTTTTTGGGATATTGAACTTTGAAATGAAAATGTCTTTCAACTTTTTAAGTTGTTCATTATTAGTTAATTGAGAGTTCATGTATGACAGTTACTGATTTCTTTGTGATTAATTGGCTGGTCTCATGGGAAAAGTCTTTCAATACAAGCATCTATGTACTTAATTTTTTAACATCCTTGATCATGACCCCAAAATTCGTATATATTTTGGGCTAAAAACGTTATATTTATGAAGCCCATATATCTAATTAAAAATTGACGGAAGACCAGCGCTGGCCTTCTAGGTTAGCACCATGCTGAGTCCGGGCCTTTTCGTGGACCCTGCTACTTTTCTTTTGTTTTTTATACCCATTGTTTTGTCCACGAATAAATGTTTTCTTTCTGTTTCTTTCTAATTTCTGACTGGTGTTTCAGGCACACAGGCCAAGAAAATTACCTGAAAAACTGCATGACTCCTAGAGCTTTCCGCATTGGCATCAGTTGGATGCTGTGTGCGGTTCTTGTTGCCGTTTTCTAGCATATTCAGCAACTCTCTGGCCGTGTTGATGTTCTCTAATGTCAGACCGGCAACCATAACTCCATACTTTGAATCCTCTCGAAGTTGGAGTGGGGTTTTAGAGGGTTTCAGGAGGTCAAACACATTTTCGTTGTAGACCTGAAAATATTAGTACAGTTAGGGGTATGCCATGAATTCCAGCAGCAATGGTGGCAACAGTGAGCGAAACGTGGAAGTGAGAAGGCACTCTGATATCTCAATCCCACTTATAGCGCATGGGTGTTGCTGCGACCGCCGTTGTGGTCAAGCCATTATACATACACTCCAATATCTAGTTTGTTAGTAGATTTGAATGTCCTCATTCTTGTCCTTGCTTTATGTCATACCCCCAATACCCAGTGTCTTGACATCATACTCTTTCTAAAGCCAGCTGTACACATTGGGCCAATTTTGGCGCGTGAGCAGGATGCAGCTATGCGTTAGAGGGAAAGGGCTATAATTCGATGTCATTCATTTACATAGCTGCATCCTGCTCACTCGCCAACGTTGGCCCAATGTGTAGAGCCGGCGTCTCCCATCAAGTTCTGTCTTCAGTTCAAGTGTAGTTAACCACATACACCAAATTGACAATTTTATTTATTGTTTAAATTTTATTACACAAAACACAGAAATGTACAAATGGTGGACTTAATGCCAAATGGCAACTACAATTGTTACCTGACAATGACAATATTCAGTTATTATTCTGGGTCTACTAGTAAATACGGTTGCTGAGTACTCTTGTTGATTATCAACACAAGATGGCAAGATGGTGCTATGCTCCAAATATACCAGGATCTACATTACACAAATATTTTTATTTTTTTGAAACATACGGTCATTTACAGAATAGATTTTAACAATGAAAGGTATTATATTAAACTAGACCTATAGTTTCCTTACTTAACGTAGCAGTACATTTACATATAAAAGTGAGAAAATATGATTATCTGCTTAGATATGAAGTAACCCCCTTTTATCCACTGACACGATCTTGGTAGCTGTTGTTACCAGCTGTCACTCTTATTTAAACATACAAATGGAGTTCAATCAAAAATATCAATCATGTCAGTGGCAATAAAGGGAGGTAGACGAGATGAAAAATACAGGCACAGATAAACTTACTTATTGTACAAAATACTTATTAACTGGAACTTGAAATTTAACAAACAATGTAAGTATTTAACTATTCAAAATGTTACACTGCCCATTCCAGCCAGCTATTTTAATATAGTATAACCACATAATACCTATATACTTATATATATACATGTACACATGTATATCTAGAAGGAACTATTTATAAAAATGCTTTCTTTATGGAGCCAATACTACAGTTATAGTTATAGATATCTACACATGTAAGTTTTGCACATTCATTGTATAGTCTACAAGTATGTCTTATAAACATAAACAAAATATATCCAAAGATACTTCAGGAACTAAATTATTTTGTTATTAATATTATTGTATGTACCATGTGTATGTAATCTGGTATTTTTTAAACATGCATAAGTATCATAACTGACCAGTTCTCAAGTTGAAATTAAATGACAAGTGCCCAGATACATGATGAGCATAATCTTTGGAATGTGTATCATCACCACAGAAAACAATGTTTACAAAATTCCGGCATAAAAATTGAGAAAAGTTATAATCAAAAACTATACATGTTACTCACCTCAATGTAAGACACTGCAATGTCAAACTCTCTTTCCCTCTCAAACGAGTTTATTGTGTAGAAAAGATGCTCCATCGTCAAATATGTTATGCCAGGGTTCTCTTTACTGCCTATCATGGTAAAGGTCTTGCCAGCCCCCGTGGCACCGTACACGAAGACCGAGCAGTTATACCCCTCCATCAACGACGCTAACACATCTTTAATAGTCAACTCGAAGATATCCTTATTACTAGCTGTTTGGCCGCAAACTTTATCAAATACAAACATCAACTCCTTATTCGCTCGACGTAACACATTCTTCGTAGGCTGCTGGACGCCCTGGTAGAAAAACGGACGCATCTCTTCTTTCGGATCGAAAACTAACATGGTGTCATCAACAACATCCACCACCACACGATTGTTAGCCGCTTTTTCCCTTTCGTTCAAGGGCCGCACGCGAACCACCACTTTTATATTAGCTGCCATGTTCAGCGTCGATCCACACTTCGAAGGTAGAGCACCAGACTTCGACTTAGCCCCGATCAACGGAGCTGCTCGAACCATTTTCACCTCAACACATCTATCATAAGTATAATTAGTTTATCCTGCTTTTCAAAACCGTGATAACGATTTGTAACTAGGTTCCCGGTCATAAGACGTTTAATTAAATTAAAACACCACTTTATTATTGAAAAATATTGAAAACCACTTCGTAAATAGTCAACGACTAAACAGCGTCTACAGCGTAACCGTCAAAATTCGAATTTTGAACTTGAACTGACAGGGAAGGAGGGGAATCATTGCGGTCCGTTACACGAACGCTACTCAATCTAGCGTAGTAAAAACGATCAAATTTTGCTCCACCTATTGGACGAGTACCTTGGTTATATAGGTTTTGCTTTATTGGAAGCTTCTAAATTATACCTAATTCAGTAATATAATGTGGTAAATCTTAACATTTGAGCGTCACATGATATTATTTTATGCGGTATACACACAAAGTGATTTGTCATAGAGAAGGGTTCTACAGATTTATCCTCTATTTGTTGCATAGTTGCAGTCAAATTTTAGCAGTTTTGCGTCGATCCATCGATCCAACACACAACAGCTTATGGGCTCTACCAACCATACAATTATCACTTTTGATTTGTCAGCCCCAATTTCTGACAAATTGTGGCAATTTAGGGATACCATTTTGTAAAAATGATATTGCCACACCAAAGCACTGTCTCCTGCCGGGCTAGTACACTAGCACTTTGACAGCTTCTATCGTCATGTTTTACGTCCAAGACAGACGTAAAAAAATTTTACGTCATGGGCTAATATGGTAGACCGTCAGCTACGTAAAATGTAACCATTCATACGTCTTGCACATAAAACGAAAATTTAAACCTCAAGTGCTAATATGCTCTTGATTTAGACATATAAAATTGCCGGTATAAACCGATGACGGGCGTAAATTTATGTAGATCGCTCGAGACCCCCGGTAAAATTTAACACTATGAAAACATCTTCTGTCACAAGTTCACAATACATACGGCTCAGTTTCAAAACTAAGTTCGTTTGTTGTTTTGTCTATCTACATGCTCGGATTGATTTAGTTTTTTACGACATTTCGCTTGATCATTGGACTTCGATATTACCGCATATCACGACGACCCTCGCTTACGTATATTGGACAAAGTTTCCCACCGGGACTTACAAGGTGATTTACTATTATTTATCATCATCGTCATATGCCTTTACGTCTATTACAGACGATTTAAGCATTGCTGTGTAGACATCGTTTTTGGTGACTGTGAAGACCGATACGAGACCGGCATTACAATATTATGATAAATGGACTCATCAAAAACTTACATTTGCTTTGCATTCATCAGTATTCAGTCAAAACTCGCGCAAGGAGAAAAGTAAATAGATACACTAGCTTTCACAATAAACTAGAGACACAGCTATAAGACGGAAAGAGACAGAAAACACAGGCTTTTATCCATAGACTATAATTGAACGTATGAAATGAATGTAATACTTGGTAGAATTACAGTTGTACACATTGGCAACACCATAGTTTTTTGAGTACATATATTTTATGCTAGGGCATAAATATACGTCAAGTCATTAGTGTGGCAGCTAAGTAACGTAAAAATTGACACATACATAAGGTTATACGGCGAAACGTAAATATATGGCTGATTAGTGTACTAGACGGGCTGGGGTACAGTCAGCATCACATAGTTAGTAGCAGCCAAAGTAGCCAAATATATCGTAACACTTCCTTACTCCTATAGTAATAAAGACGTGTTCCGATATATTTGGCTACTTTGGCTGCTATATGATGGTGACTGTACCCACATGTCATGATTTGTCAGCCCCAATTATCCAGAGTCTGACTAATTGCTATCGTGTGGATGCATGTTGCGCTGCTGATCCAACCGTCAAACGAGTTGTCCGACTAATTGCATGATAATCACAATTTGGACCATGGAATTGGCATAATCTGCCAAATGTTTTTTTCTCGCTAATTCAAATAAATTTAAACGAAAATTAAAAAACATTAATGAATATTGTTTTAATATTTGACACTGTAATTTTGTAAAAAAAATATGCCGGTGTTTTGCAACTACAATTTCATTCAGTGTGGCCATTTAACAGTAAGAAAGTGAAAATTGTCGCATTCAAACGGTCCTGCGAAGCGAACTGCAAGATTGTTACTAACCGATGAGATAGGGCGAGACAGCACGTCTATCATGAGACGGCCGTGACATAATCTCGATTTTTGTGTGCGCACGGCTATCACGCGACGGCGCGCGAGCTCTCTCGATTTTTCTCGCACTATCCGTCTCTCTCTTATTAGAACACTTAGAACAAGAGGTGTAGTGCGAGAAAAATCGAGAGTATGTCGCAGCCGTCCCATGATAGACGTGCTGTCTTGCCCTATCTCATCGGTTAGTAACAATCTTGCAGTCCGCTTCGCAGGACCGTTTAAATGCGGCAATTCTCGCTGCTTTCTGGCCACACTGTTAGTAGTTGCAGTTGTTACGTCTGTACGCTACACCCAATTCTGACTTCTACATGTTGTACTGACAAATTGTGGTAAAATCACATAATGTGGATATCCCATCATGATTGTGATATTTTTAATTTTTCCTAATGGGGCATCCACATTAAGTGATTTTACCCCAATTTGTCAGCCCAATTCATCAGAATCTGACTAATTGCTATCGTGTGGATGCATGTTGCGCTGCTGATTCAACCGTCATACGAGTTGTCCTGACTAATTGCATGAAAATCACCATTTGGACCATGGAATTGGCATGATCTGCCAAGTGTTTTTTTTCTCACAAATTTCATTCAAATAAATATAAATGAAAATTAAAAAATAATACTAAAGAATATTGTTTTAATATTTTACACTGTAATATTGTATTTTTTTTTAAACCGGTGTTTTGCAACTACAATTTCATTCAGTGTGGCCAGTTAACAGTAAGAAAGCGAAAATTGCCGCATTCAAACGGTCCTGCGAAGCGGACTGCAAGATTGTTACTTACTGATGAGATAGGGCAAGACAGCACGTCTATGATGAGACGGCCGTGATATATTCTCGATTTTTGGGAGCTGCACGGCTATCACGCGACGGCGCGCGAGCTCTCTCGATTTTTCTCGCACTATCCGTCTCTCTCTTATTAGAACACTTAGAACAAGAGGTTTAGTGCGAGAAAAATCGAGAGTATGTCGCGGCCGTCCCATGTTAGACGTGCTGTCTTGCCCTATCTCATCGGTTAGTAACAATCTTGCAGTCCGCTTCGCAGGACCGTTTGAATGCGGCAATTTTCGCTTTCTTACTATTAACTGGCCACACTGAATGAAATTGTAGTTGCAGTTGTTCGTCTGTACGCTACATCCAATTATGACTTCGACATGTTGGGCTGACAAATTGGGGTAAAATCACATAATGTGGATACCCCATGAATTGGCGGTCATTTCATTACACGGTAAGTATTATCACAATCCGGATCACATGCATATTGACGTGTATACGTGTATCATAGGTTCGTCAAAATATAGCGAACTATCCGGATAATTTTGAAATCCGCCCACAGATAAGAAATGATCTGTGAGCGAATAAAGGCACACCACACGATTCTGCTTGGTGGATGGTATGAGCGGTACGCAGTTATAAGATACAGCGGCAGCGAGATGGGGATATGGAAGAAGCAGAACTATACACCGTCAGGCCTCCCTTTAATACGCGATAAATAATTAGTGTTTAAAGGGCCGTTCAATAGGTACTGCTTCCATACTAAGTATTGCTGCAAATACTGACAAACCAGGATCATCAGTACTTTTATAATCACCGTGTTATGGCCGCTAGATCGCTGTCTCATTCTAATTATTGCTGCGTCTCAGAAAGTTGGTGTGACAAATTGCTAGCTAGGTTTACGTAGAACGCTTGATTTGTTTAAAGATTTTATTAAATTATTTATTTCTTGAATACAGAGGCTCTACATAGCTACAGCGAAATGAAAACGAAGTACGTTCGTGTATATCCCTCTCTACTACTCTACACTTGCAGTAATTTCGCCGGTTAGCGACCACCTAATTTCATGTGCCGGTGGGCGACCACTTAAGCTGAGTTGGTGAAGTGAAAGGATATTTTCTCGGTTTTTTAGTAGATTTCTATTCTAAAACAACAATAAAATGCATGTACAAGTAATTTTCTCAATAGGGTGTGTAGAATTGATGTTATCTTCAATAGAAAAAACCTTCTCCTTCAGGTGGTCGCTAACCGAAGGTGGTCGCGTAACCAGCGAAATGACCCTATTTGAGCGACAGAGAGGGAGATACACGAATTAATTTGTTTTGGTGTCCCGGTTGAGCCACTTGAGTTAACCTTTCCTATGCCTCGTCCCGGATCCGTTCAGAACGGTTCAAACTTACAATGTTAACTTTTTTTTTATACAACGACGGTGGCAAACGAGCGTACGGCCCGCCTGATGATAAGCGGACACCGCAGCCTATAGACGCATGCAACTCCAAAGGAGTAACATGGGCGTTGCCGATCCTTCATATGTTTGAGGATTCGCCGTGTTGACAGCTGAAGGAACACATTCCCTCGCTCTCAACACAACGCATCCTCGGGAGCTCTGGCGACCTTGCTCACCTCCAGGAACACAACACTATTATACTACAGAGCAAGTAGTAGTGTTATTATGGCTGTGGTCCCCCAGTTGGGCTGCTCCAAATTCGAGCGGGATGACATTTCGCTGTGCCCAACCTCACCAGACCAGAGTAGTACCCGGACGACGGAGACTTAACTTCAAGGACATGATTTGATTAATTTTTTTCGACATCAGCATACGGGAGGTTAAATTATTAAAAGCCCATTTTTGTGACATGTCCTTTTTCTTGCAAATATGGATACTATCAATCACCACAAACGCTAAATTACATTTAGGGCCTGTTTCACAATCTCCAGTTAAATTAAAACATATCCGTCAGATAAATGTTGGCTGTCACTTTTCTTTTACATGACGCGAGAAAAGGATAGCAATAATTTTAACTGGCAGATAACTTTATCCGGCGATTGTGAAACAGGCCCTTAAGATAACATCTATTAAAAAAAGTTTCTAAAAACAACCAATTAACTCAATAAAAATGTAGGTATATAATATAATCACTTCAAATGATCTTCAAGGAAGCGCAATCGTCATTTTAAATACGTTCCGTACTTTCGTTGTCAAGTACCCCACTACACAAAACTCATTCGTAAAGGCCCTCATTGAGAGGACGTCACTGTATAAGAAACAAATACAATTTCCTCTTAATTTCCGCCAGTGATCTTATCGGACGTAAAAGCAGTCGTAGCATTCAGCGCTTCCTTTTACTGGGAAGGCATTCATTTTAGCTTTGTATTAGGCGTGGTCTAGTCTTGACTAGTGTAAGTTTAGGAAATACGAAAATAATACCTACATGTTAAATTTTTTAAAATGAGCAAAATGACGCTGCAGAATTGTTGATTTAAGAAATATTGCATTAAGCTTACTGTCAGGAGACATCCTTTTTTTTTTTAGAATGGACTTAACTACAAGCCAGGACACAGGGCCCTTTAGCTCGGCGTGAACAACGCGTGAATTGGCCAGAAGGCCAAAACGGCAATAAGGCGACATCAACTCGGAACATGGACCTATATAATACCTACTCAGGGCAAGCTAAGATACGTGTTGACACAATGAGGGACGGAAATAAATTAAGAACTGGTATTAAAATCGACCCGATTCCACGTGCACATGGCTTAACTAGCCTAAAACTAAATTGTCTAATTTTTAGACATAATTTATGGGGCAGATTAAAAACCATATTTAGAATAGCATTTAGGCAGCTAAGTAAGTTGTATAGACCGCCTAAAATAAGAAACGTCAGATTCAAATTAGCGCTGTCATTTGATTATGACAGCTGCTCATAAAATAGCAAAGTGCTTTAGCGACACCTAAATAAAATTAGGAAGTTTAGAGGCCACTGTAGAATCAAGTCCAGTGGCTGATGGCTTACCATAAACACCTACTTAATTTGGGCGGGTAAGGGTTTATTTGACGCTACTTCATACTAATCAATCAGTAGCGACAGACGAAAAACGAATGACAGTTCCCTTTCAGTCACACTTATCGATTTGTATGCTACCATCTCGCTCGGACGTGGTACTATTATTACCATAGCTTGTCCTGAGTATTTATAGAGCTGTGGCGACAGCGGTTTCAAACCTCTATGATCACGTCGGGGTCACAAGTTGAAGGATGCTTCTTGAGGTAGCGATAAATCAAACTATAAACCTTCACGTAACAAACACACGTTATTTATTCACACAAATTAACCACCATAAAATCAAAGAGTGTAATAAGTATATTTATGTAAAGAGTGGCAACACCAAGAAATTACTGGTCCCACAGCCGCCTAGCAGCGAGTGGATTGAACTACTCTGACGCACGCATGCGTGCAGCGTGCACGCTTCACATACACACTAACGCACACATACATATTCACGCACCACGCACACACGTATACAAAAGTTGTATTCTCTGTTTTGACTTTGAAGCCTACAATGCGACTATCAAAGTTAGGAAGAAAACGTTTCTAAAACATGATATAAATCACATTTCAGTTACCTAAGTACGCTTCCCTTCATACTTTGCCAGTCACATTGTAGGTTTCAAAACAATCACACAACTATGAAATGGATCTGAAAAGTGAAACATGCAACATTCATAAAAGTATTTATTCAACTTAACAAATAACTAATTATGTAACAAGAACTTAACAAAGCACAACCTTTATAACAAAAAAACACGAGACAAGGACGAGATTTAGCTTCAAAACTTTAGATTCAATCTCCTGGACCATATTTAACAAATCCACGTACAGCCGATCTACACTGCATATTACTCAACCTCAAACTATTTACTGCACACATAATACCTAGATATTATTTTTATAAATAGATACTGTGGCTAAAACTATTCTTGATTTTATTTAAATATGATATAAATGTTTTTTCATTCAATGTTTTTATAGACAATACATTGACATTTATTTACTGACTGACACGTAGGTAATGTATACTTCATCTAAAACCACAAAGGCCGAACAACAAACACAATTCCATATTAATTTTCAGTTTTTGTTCATGTTCAGTTAAATAAAATGGATACTTAATAAATTCTATCTCAAAACATAAAAATATATTTTATTTCATTTCCAAATCTTAAAATTTATTGTCGTGGGTCTATTGTACTGACATCTATTTCCATTTTCTGTCAACAACATTAAATACAGCGATCCGCTTCGCCAGAGATGTCACTACTTTCCATACAATCAATCGGCGTGTCGCCTCTTTTCTAAGTTTCCAGCCCCTGCATAAAATATACAATACATTCCGGCAAAATCCTGACAACCAACCGCTGTTAAGTATTCTCTATCGGTAGCCAGTGCGATCAGCGGCTAAAATCTATAGAGGTTTGAAACCGCTGTCGCCACAGGGCCATCATGATTCAGAACAGGGATGTTGCAGACCCGCATCCGCATTCGCAAAAATCGACGCGGAGTTCTTGCGGATGCGGATGTATGCAATTTACGACAAGAAAGGAGCCCACACGCGGCACACACATCAATCAAACGCTGGTCGTGCGCGGCGCGGATCGGGCGGTTTCTCTATCTCTTTCGCACAGTAGCGCTTGCCCGCGGCGGGCCCGCGCCACTGTGTGATAGAGATAGTGAGAGAGATATTAAATGCGTTGGTAGAGTGAGAGATACCTACCGACCCGCGCCGCGCACGACCCGCGTTCGGTGTGTGGAGGCCTTTACCGCGCGCGTTTTTCGCCATTAGTCAAAGAAACTATTACTCTTTATTTATTTACTTTAAAACTTCTTTTCGTTTCTGTGACTAAGAGCAGACGCGTTTTTAATTAGTTCGCTGCGATTGTAATTTATATTCTCAACGTGTTTAGATGATTGTGTGTTATAAAATGGACGTAGTTTATTTACGTTTTTTAGTGTTTGACCCCAAAATCCGCCTCCGCGGATGTGTGCCTTTAATGATCCGCATGCGCTAATGTCAAAAAGATCGCATCCGCGCCATCCCTGACTCAGAAGTAGGATCGTATCTACGGGATCCTAACCTAGCGGATCCATGATACAAGGCTCTAACCTACCGGAAAAGCGTCTAGAACTACTTTTGTACACACACATTCAACGAAAATGGTCAATGTCAGTCTTGACACCTTGAGTTTAACCCCACTCATAACAATATCCTGGGGTTAATCGGAGAGGAGATGAGATCTAAAAGATGAGATGCGTATATATTAGCCACCTCTGTGGCTTGACCAGGTAATGAATTATATTATAGATTGATTGAAGTTTTATAGTATATGAACTGCGTGAGAGACTATATGAATAGGAAGGAAGCATGTGATGAGTTGACGGGCGATAGAGAAATACCTGGAAGAAAAAATATGGCGCGCCGACCCCAAGTAAATGGGCTAAGGACAAGCGATTGATGAGGTATACCTATATACAGGATGTTAACGGGGTCATGATCCGGAATGACAAAAAGCGAATAAGATGATCATACTGAACAACCTTTCCCATGGGACCAACCACGAAATCGCAAAAAAAAACCAGGTATTCCATACATTAACTCTCAATTAAATCGCAGTTAACTCACAGTTAACTCTTAATTGGCTCTTTTTTTTTTGCGATTTCGTGGTTGGTCCCATGGGAAAGGTTGTTCAGTATGATCATCTTATTCGCTTTTTGTCATTCCGGATCATGACCCCGTTAACATCCTGTATAGGTGTGTTTTCGCAAGAGGTAACATATGTTTTTAGTTAACTCAGGCTATATTTTTTAACGTTACCAATCTACGGCCAACATGTTAAAAACATACAGCATTAAATATTCAATAACTTTATGGCCTATAATGACACGTAATAACATCAATCACATACCCGATATTAATCGCAATCAAACATTCATTTCTAACGACTATTTCCGACTAGGTAGTTTGATGAGCCTGCAGTTCATTTATTTGGCAGCTTCGGACAGAGTTAAACTTATCCTTGCAAAAATGAATAATGTTGAGGGATTTAAATGCGTTAGAAATAAAAAGATATCACGTTTTTCACTTCAATATATGTTTAGGTGTCTCGAAGATCCTGAACACCCTTCGGCCGGCCCGTATCTCAGCTTAATGCGCTTCACCGGTATAGGCCATCCCAACATGGAACTAAAATCCACTCGTTTTAAACAGGTCGTATACTACATAACCATGGCCTTCTTCTTCACCCAATACGTCAAATGCTTACTCAGCTTAGATCTCAGTGCTCTCCTATTTATCTTACAAACCGCTCCGTTCCACATGGGCTCCCCAAAGACCATCTTTTTCCGGAAGGACTACAGCAACTGGGAGAAAATAGTTGACTTCATATCCCGTACAGAGCGTCGGCAGCTAGGCGACAAAGATGGAGACGTAACGGATATCATGGATGATTATATCAGGAGGAGTAGAAGGGTACTTTACCTGTTTTGGATCTTGGCTGTCTGTTGTAATATCAGCATATTCAGTGAACCGTATCAGAAAAATAAGGTCGTGGAAAACGGCACAGATATTTACGTACCGGTGTTCAATTTCTACGTTCCTTTTAAACAAGACGGTCCCCCAGGTTACTACTACTCTATGGCTCTTCAGACAATCCTTGGGCACATCATGAGCGCATACGTCATCGCTTGGGATTCTTTGGTGATATCGACGTTGATATTCTTCGCCGGCCAGCTGAGAATTTCCCGTGTCTATTGTTCCAAAGCTATAGATCCGGAGAGTAAAGAACGAAGCCGCCAGAATATTATAAAATGCCACAGTTTCCACACGTCACTGGTCGAGTAAGTATTGTTTTGCTGTATGTCAATTTGCTATACTATTAAATAGGTAGTAATGTGTAGATTTTTCTATTATGCAGAGAGGCAGTATATATTATGTCCTGTATTTATTTATTTATGTGCAAGCGCAGGTCTAAAAATGTTTTAAGATACTATAGTTAGTAAGAAGCTAATTACTTGCGTTAACACACCCCTCGACCAGGGCTGGTGCTGCAGCAGAGGTGGCTGAAACTAAAAAAAAATGGCAAAGTACCAGTGTTTCGGCCCTCATTATACCACTTTGTGGCATTCGGTGTTGAGACACTGGGGCCGTGTGGTCCAGGCGCCAGGATGCTTTTTAAAGAACTTTCAAAAAAGCTCGTCGACACAACTGGTGACCAAAGAGCTGGCAGCTTCCTCGCTCAACGCATTAGTATTGCGATTCAGCGAGGTAATGCTGCCTGCATCCTTGGCACGATGCCGCGGGGGCCTTATTTAAGTGTTTTTAGTTTCCAAGTTTAGTTTTAAGGTTTTGGTTAATTTAAATATTTTTTTTTAAATTTGTTGTTTGTTTTCATATTCATTGCTTTATTTCATAATCACTATATACTATAAAACGAAGTCGCTTCCCGCTGTCTGTCCCTATGTATGCTTACATCTTTAAAACTACGCAACGGATTTTGATGCGGTTTTAGGGTTCCGTACCACAAAAAAGGTAAAAAAGGAACCCTTATGGTGCGACTCCGTCCGTCTGTCTGTCTGTCTGTCACAAAGTGAAATATCTCACGAACTACTTAAGCTATCAATTTGAAAGGAGAGTGGGCAAATATGTATGGAGCTTGGAGCAAGAAAAAAAATGGCGGCCACTTCTGTAATTAGGCTGTATTTAATGGTAGTGATATGTACTTTAATTTTTTGAAAACCTAACTTCCATGTCATGGAATGTTTCAGAGTTATGATTTATTAAATAACAGGAGAATAGAAGATAAAATAACGCAAGCGCACAGTACACAACCAACTACTCGCAATCTTTGTTAAATATTCACATCTGAGAGTTATGCTCATAAGAATAAATGAAGCACATATTCATAGTTTTCATTTAAAATTAGATTCCGAAGTGGCCGCTACTTTTATTTTTCAACCTTTGGTCCAGAAGTGCCCAGTCTCCTTGGAATGGTTTTAAATCAGACACACATGCATGGAACATGCCAAATTGAAATATATATTACAATGCATGTGCTCGAAAAGAGCGTTTTCCAAGCACTAAAATCGTGCGGAAAGTGCCACTTTTTCGCACTAGTGCTTTTTACTTTTCAATTTTTTTTTAATTTTCAAGTCCGTCGTCAGCCCGACACAAAGAGTTTTTATTACTCGAGAAAAGTTTTACATATATTTCAATTACAGGTTTTCTTTCATATAAAAGGTACATAAATACTAATAACGTATAAAATGATTTATTAATGTTTATGAATTTTTAATTTGGTCAATAAATAAACTAATTTTAAATATTCACTTAATGTGTTTGGCTGAACGCATCTTTCTTATGCCTTTTACAATACTTAAGACAGTATGGCGGCTTGCACATGCGCAATGCGCATATGTTGACCGCGCATGTGTCTAAAAGCCCGCCATTGTTGTTTATTGTCAGTTTTTTTGTGTAGTTATTTTATGTAAATATGTTAAAAAGGTCGAGTGAAAGTGAGTAATCAATAATAATAATGATTTATTGCGTTTTCAATAGTGTCAGTATGTTTCTTAGAACTACGATGGTACAGCGTCTTTTTGTTGTTTAATATATTGAGTTACTCAAAATTAATTGTGTTCTAAAACCACAATACAATGGTTTTAACTTTTAAGTGAAAAAGCTTGACAGCAAAAGATGTGGAGAAGTATTTATATGCAATTCCAGATAATAAGTAGGTACCTGACAATCTACCTGGGTTCTTCAATTTTAACCTAGATCTATTTTAAACCAACATTTCAACATTTAATATATTTCCTCACACAAGGCATAGTAAAACGTTGTATGATACACGCGCGTAAAGATGATTTCCGACTCGTGTCGAATTATACATTCGCTCGCTTCACTCGCTCATGTATAAAAATGACACTCGTCGGAAATCACCTACTTTCCGCACTTGTAGCATAAATAACTATTTTAATTTTCTTTAAAAAATTACGAATACGAGGAGGCAGCAAAAAAAAACAATTATTAGGTCAAGTGGGGTATCCTATGAAAGGGCTTGAATTGCACTTTTATAAACAGTTTTTCTTTTTATTCAACTTTGGTAAAATTTCGATCTATGAAGGAAAATGTGAAAAAAAATACCATCCCCCCCCTTTATCTCCAAAGTTATCCAAGGGAAAAATTTGAAATAATTACTTGTGATTAAGATAAACATAAATATTACTGGAAAAGTATAAATTTTTCTGTATCTAGCGTATTATTCGTTTTATTTTGTTTTTGAGTGGGCAAAAAAAAACAACCACTATTAGGTCAAGTGGGGTATCATATGAAAGGGCTTGAGTTGCACTTTTTGAAACAGTTTTTTTTTCTACATTGGTAAAATTTCGATCTATGAAGGAAAATGTAAAAAAAAATACCACCCCCCCTTATCTCCAAAGTTATCCAAGCGAAAAATTTGAAATGATTACTTGTGATTAAGATAAATATAAATATTACTGGAAAAGTATATTTTTTTCTGTATCTACGTTTTTTTTGTATTACTTTCAAAATGCATTTCCTAGCTAAGTTTGCAATTTAATCAACTTTATAAGTATTTTTTTTGTTTTGAAATTCCTATAAGACTATAATAGAAGTAGTCTCTTTCAAATATAAAAATAAATAATCGAGATCGGTTCACGTGATAAACAATAATCGCTAAAACACCAACATACATACTAAGCTCATTGCCCTTGTACGTTAGTACCAAATGGGGCCGATAGATGGCGCTGACCCCATTCCTACTTCGCGCTGTTAAGATTTTTCTAGAATTAATGGGGTTGGGACAGGTATATATTTCAATAGCAGAACAAAAAAACTAAAAAGATTGCTATGTAATTGTCTTGGTAGTTCGATGGTCTTGGTGTAAAAGTTATTCATTATTTTAAATTGAATTCTGTTGTGTTGGGTTAAAATTACTTTACCTTGAGTTAGTATATCTATAGTTTGTACGGAACCCTCGGTGCGCGAGTCTAACTCGCACTTGACCGGTTTTTTTTTAGTAGATAGAGTGATTCTAGAGGAAGGTTTATATGCATAATATAGTACCCGTGCGAAGCCGGGGCGGGTCGCTAGTATAATATAAAATAGATACCTACTAGTTGAGATACTGCTAAAGAAGCTAAAGCTAATATGCATATTTCGCTAGAGCACTAGAGAAATTGTTGTGTTCGTCTCTAACTATCAATACAACTGAATTGTGTGTATAATAAGTGTTCCGGACGTTTGTATTTTAGTTTTAGGGTTCCGTAGTCAACAAGGAACCCTTATAGTTTCGCCATGTCCGTCCGTTCTCTGTCTGTCTGTCCGTCTTCGGCTTAGCTCAGTAACCATTACTACTAGAAAACTGTAATTCGGCATGGGTATATAAATCAATCACGCCGACAAAACAGTACAATAAAATCTTGTAAAAACTTTTTTTTAGGGTACCTCCCTAAAGCGGGAGTGTAATTTTTTTTTGTTGGATAGGTCGTTCAAAAATATTATGGGTTTTCCAAAACCATTTTGAAAATCAGTGATCAGTTTGCATGATATTGGGCATAAATTCTTGTTCGATTCATGTGCCCCCCCCCCCTCCCCCTTTGTCGGTACTACTGGGGATGTGAAAAAAATCGTGATAGTAGTACAGTCAGAATCAAAAGTAGCTACGCAAACGAAGACTTCAAAAGTCTTTATTAAAAGGAAATAATAACTTTTGACGTCTTCGATTGCGTAATTAGTTTTGATGCTGACTGTACATATCATGAATTTGAAAAGGCCAATTTTCGTACAAAATTCGGCCGACGCAACCGCACCGCACGTCGATTGAACTAAGACAGACAGGCATCTACGGAACCCTACACTGCGCGTGGCCCGACACGCACTTGGCCGGTTTTTATTTTATTTTGGGTACTTCCATTTC
The DNA here is from genome assembly GCA_947578815.1 of Epinotia ramella. Classification (NCBI taxonomy): domain Eukaryota; kingdom Metazoa; phylum Arthropoda; class Insecta; order Lepidoptera; family Tortricidae; genus Epinotia; species Epinotia ramella. Next base: position 3,726,387 of record OX388207.1, read on the forward strand.
ATAACTTTGTCGATAAACAGGAAACCCCACCTCACCCCGTTGTCCCTCGTAATTGGGGTGAGATGGGATTTCATACAAAGGTGATTTTGGATCGATTTTTTATTATTACGAGTATTACTATAGCTCCATTTTAAATTGGAATACCTACATTATTTTTGTAGCAGTAGCCTTAAAATCCCATCTCACCCCCCTTTCATCCCTTCTCTCCCTATTCATATTATTCATATTCATATTCATATTTATTCATAATAATTCATATTATATGTCGACAATTATAATCATAAAATTACATACAAATTATGACTAGTAGTATAAAAAATGATATCATTGGTACAACAAATTGTACATAGTTGTACACACTACAAAAATCAAATCAAGTATAACATTCGCTAAATCTATAAAAAGTGTGCTCGATAAGCCATGATTTGAGTCGCGATCTAAAGCCGGCCAGTGACTGTGCATCTGTGATATGCGCCGGTAGTCGGTTGTACACGAGCGGTCCCATGACATGGGTGAGTTTGCCAGACTTCGCCAGCCTATGCTTCACACCAACAAGTTTGTTAGCGTTTCGGAGATTACGACCGTGTATATCTGCTCCTCTCGCGTATTCGTGCAAATGACATCGCACGTATGTAGCTACCTGAAATATTACTATGGAAGGTAGCGTGAGTATCCCGAGGGACTTGAAGTAAGGTCTTGCAGAGACACTTTGGCCTACCTGTACAATCGCTCGTACGGCTCTCTTTTGCATGCGAAAAACACGCTCCCATTCGGCAGCGCGGCCCCACAGCTCTGTACCGTATTGTAGAAGCGAGTGCACAGTGGCGAAATAGCACGAGCGCACTACGTCTCTGGGCATTATCCTCGCTAATCGACGCAGGGCAAAGCAGGCACTCCCCATTCATAACCCAACTCTCCCCGCGAACCCTACTCACCCCATTTTACGGTACCGCGACTAATAATGGAATTTGTATGCAGTAGAGCAAAATCGAGACAGCAAAGTTTTTTTATAGTCGTGATATATTCTTTTTTTGCAGGCATCAAAAGTTGTTCCACCGATTGATATCGTCCGTGATGACCCTGTACATCATTGTGGTCTCGATCAATCTTGGTACTGGCATCACACAAATCTCAAAGGCAAGTATACTTTCATAGGGTAAGGAAAAAAAAAGTGGTAAAAAAGTAGAAGTGTAGGTACCCGTGTGGTGTCGTGTTAGAATAGCAAAGAGAGAGGTTGGTTTCTTGTCGTGGGTGTCGTTAGAGTCGTACTAAGGGAACAGGGCTGAAGTGTGTTGCGGGCGATGGGCTAGCAACCTATCACTGCGATATCACATTTTGTCAATCTTTTATACCCACAATGTATGCCGAAAGTGGCGCTGGAACATAAGTTTCATGTGCTCTGTGTATCCCTTTTGGGAATGAACGAACATACGTCATGTATGTATGTATTTAGAAGTATTTAGAAAGTATAGCGCACTGGCGCGAGCAGCGCGGGACCGGTCACTTTGGCACTCTTTGGGGGAGGCCTATGTCCAGCAGTGGACGTCTTTCGGCTGATATGATGATGATGATGATGATAGCGCACCAACGTGCGCGCAACAACTCTGGCGTTGCAAGTGTCCATGGGCGGCGGTAATTGCTTACCATCAGGTGATCCGTCTGTTCGTTTGCCTCCTATATCATAAAAAAAAAAAAAAAAAAAACGTTTCGAAACTGTAATGTCATAAGTAAGTAACAGGAACTTTAAAAAAAATAACAGCGGCGCTACCATGAAAATCAAATCTCGAAGTTCGTATATCTCAGTCGCTCGAGCACCATAAACCATAAGTGTGAAAGATACGCAGATATACGAACTTTCGTGGTAATAGCTCTGTTACCAAATAACATATTATCTACCATTTCCGATATTACCCACGACGATATTGGCACCGTAGCCGAGCCGTACCCACTGCGTTTTTCAAATCAAGTATGTACGAAATATTTGTGAAGGAAAACATCGTGAGGAAACCTGTCTAGTCCCAACAAGTTCTAATTTTCGCACTGGGTCGGACGGTCAGATGTCAGTTGCTTTCGTAAATCTAGTGCCTACGCCAAATGTTGGGATTAGCTGCCAAAGCGGACCGGGCGAATTCCGCTGCGAGATTCTAACCAAAGCATACCTCCATAAACAAAGTCTTGCAGATAATAGCACAGTATTTATTTTTATATGGCAGTAAAACAAATCCGTACCAACGTCCGGTGCGACGCACTGTACTTCACACAGACAGCGTCGATACTAAGGGTGGTCCTTAAGAACCGAAAAATTGAAATTCCAATGAGGCACCCTCTTATATTGTTCTAATACGTGAAAAAATAACGTGTTTTTTTTTCGATAGATTTAAGGGTCGCGACTGAATTTTGTAACTATTTATGGTTTGCATTACTTTTTTTTTTTTTTTACTTTTTGCTACTTTTTTGAGCTAAATTTGATGATAGAAAATGAATAATCTTGAATACATAAAACGAAATCACTAATTTTCAGTCGTTAATTCAAAAAAATATTTTATTGTGCTAATATGCTGAAAACGGATTCTGGCGCAGATTTGGCAACTTTAAATTTGATTTAAAATAAGTGTCGAACATTTAGTGAACGAATTTTGTATTTTCTGGATTGTTTATTCCTTGTTATCAAATGTAGCTCGAAAAAAGTTTAATAAAATTAATATAAAAAAACCTTAGTATGAAGAAATGCAAGGCTTAAAAAGTGTAAAAGTTCGATCGCAACTTATCCAAAACCATTCCATATCATTATTTTTCGCGTATCAGAACAACGAAATATCAGTGTTCAACTTTTCGATTCGATTTTTAAGAACCACCCTACCCCACCCCAAGTGGCACTACACTGTCTTGGGGTTGCGTGTTCGCGTTGCGTCGTTGCCTCTCTTTCATTTGCCGCAGGAAGGAAAACGATGCAACACGAATATTTTGGCAAATACCACCAAGTAGTGCCACCATGACCGAAAGGGAAATATCATTCGTTATCCTTGTCATAATAGTTCCACTTTTTTTAATTTGCCGCAACTAAACACACTAAATCTAGTATGAGGTTGCGGCAAATAAACCATTACCCGCCCAAATTAAGTAGGTTTATTGTAAGCCATCAGCCACTTTAAGACGCTGTCAACACCAAAATGCCCTTGAGGATTTTGGATAGCGCGCACATTTTCTATTTGTATCGGAGTAAACGAGAGCGAGTGTTACTGGGCGGCCCGGTTTTTGAAGATAATATTACATAAATATTTAAATAAAAAAAAGGGTGGATTATTTGTGAAATATGACTCGCTAGCGGTTTAGGTATGAATATGTTGACTTCGTGATTTTAATTGCAGACCCATACGTCTAAAAAATAAAGACATAGAACCGTTTAAAGTGATTTTAAGACCAATCTTTGCAATTATTTTCTATCGAGCCGATTTGGTCCAATTATGTATCGAGCCCATTCCACGGTCTTTGAAATATGGTGAATATTAACATATATTTTATTTGATGTGCTAGAATAAGCAGTTTTTCTTAAAACCTTCACCGAATTAGGTCTTGTCAGTCTCTGTTATTAATTTAGCTACACACCCGGTGCCGCCGCATACCGGGTAGAGTCAGTCCGATCCAGGTCGGGCCTAGCTGAGTATCTTGCTGGACTCTTCTCAGCCAGGCTAGGTTTTAGCGAACCAGCGATAAAACTCCCAGTAGTTCGACACCACTACACCCCAGATTCGGTTGATACCGTTCAACCAATCTCACTGGAGCGCAAACTCGTAGAGTATTCCAGTGTATAATCTTCCCCGTGTGGTCGTGCCGGAGGCTTCCACTGGATTTTTCCCACCACGCAATTCGACCGCTATATTGGATCCGTCCTATTATAGCAACAGTCAGGTTCAAAAAAAAAACTGCATAGGAGAAACGTATAGCTTTTGTAAGCATATGGTCTATCTTTTCAGTCGGCAGATGATTTACCAGTACTGATGGGTGCCGTAACGTTCATGATTGGTACTTTTGTTCAACTCCTGATATTCTATTGGTTTAGCAACGAAGTCACAGTACAGGTACCTATTTAAATATTATGCTGATATGTGGGCTAACTAAGCTACAGTAGCTTAGAGGTTCAAGCATGCGGCTGTGAACCGACGGTCCCGCTCGCAGCAATGACTTTTTCGGAACTTATGTACGGAATAATTAATTACCGTTAGCTTTTCGGTGAAGGAAAACATAGTGAGGAAACCGGTCTAATCCCAACATCAAGGTCTAGTTTTCCCTCTGGGTTTGAAGGTCAGATGGCAGTCGCTTTCGTTAAACTAGTGCCTTTGCCAAATTTTGGGATTAGGTTTCAAAGCGGACCGCAGGTTCCTTTAGGGCACAACCGGGACTAGATGATGATGTTTGATATTCTGGGATTCTCATTTTTGTGCATAGTATCACAGAAGGACATAAGATAGTTTTCATCCCGGAAATCATCCCCTGAGGGGGTGAAATGGGGGTGATTTTTGAAGTGAAAACTTCTTTAGCGGCGCTGAGCACTTTTTGGGATGGGGAAAAATTGTTAAATACGCGACAGAGTTTTGTGACGTCAGATGTGAAGGAGGTCACTCTTTGCTGCTAGCCGATTCGACTTCATTCAAAACTGAACGCTATTCGTAAGAGTATAAAGCCGTTAAAAACTTTTTGCAATAGCATATTCTGCAAATAAATTTGTAATAATACCAACGCGTCCTTCACCGTTTTGCTATTGAGAAAATTCGAATAGTTCGAATTTGGGCGTTATTCCTAAAGAGATAAAGCTAAGAAAAATATTTACCAACGGCAAAAACAAATTGATATTTTGGTCGCCACCGCCGTCTGCCGTCCTTGCAAATTCGAATAGTTCGAATTTAGACGTTATTCCTAAAGAGATAAAGCTTTGAAAAATATTTGGCAATGGCAGAAACAAATTGGTATTGTGTTTGCCGCCGCCGTCGGCGCGCCGACGGGCGAGCCGGCGGCTCGTCGCACCCAACGCGCCCGCGGCCTGTCCGCCTAAATAATCGATAATTGTTTATAAATTTGCGTCAAATTCATTTTTAGGGTGACACCGTAAGATGTCACGTGACCTGATCGAAAAACTGTTACAAATGTTATTGAGTTTTCACTTCTGCCGGCACTCCCGGAGTGCAACCCGGTCTTTTTTTATGGAGTTACGATATAAACGAGCTCAACGCGGACGGAGTGACGCGCAGAAGCTAGTTCTAAATAAAGCGTAAAATTACACATAGGGTTATGGCACTCACACATCCACGGCTGTGACAGTGCACAAAAATGAGAATCGTCCACCAATGTGTATTTACAGAGCCTATCCGTAAGCTCCGGAGTATTTGAAAGCGACTGGATAACCATGGATGCCAAGATACAGAAGGAAGTATGCCTACTGCAGCACTCGACGTCCACACGGCTGGCTTTCAGAGCGGGTCCGTGCAACGAAATGTCACTTACCACTTTCGTCGCAGTGAGTATTCAGAACTAAATCACAGAATAAATAATAGTATGACTTACAGGTTCAGTGTTAACAAACCCCCTGTTAAAAGTGCGAATTGATAAGCGAATGTTGTAAGGCGCAAACGCGTGCGTTCTGTAGCAGCGCGTGGCATCCACCTTCCACCACCAGGTACCTGCCAACTAAATTGATGACCGGCATGTACTTGTAGGGGCGCAAGGAAAACACAGCGTGAAAAGCGGCAAAAAGGATACAGTTTTAGTATGGCAACACGTGGTTTTTCTTTTATTGCCTTTCGGTTTTTCATACAGTCAAAAATAAGGGGAACTAAAGTATGCCATTCGATTAAATCAGTCAAAGCTGTAAAATATTTAATTTGAACGCTGATGTTTTCTTAACATACGAGTGGTGGTCCTTCGAGCCGGATGTTTTCTTAACAGCAATAGCATGTTTATATTATTGTTTCAGATCCTCAAAACCAGCTACAGTTTCTTCACACTTCTGAAAGAGACGAACTGATTCTGTTCACCTCTATCTAGCCAATAAACAATAACAAGCAACTCTAGGTCACCTGTCACCCGTATTAGCCCTGCAGAGTGATAATTTCTATGGCTATACTTTCTCACCGCATTTTTAAAAATAGTAGATTGTGTCACAAAGGACCAAAATTATATATTTACGGCGAAGGTATATTCAATCCTGAGTGGAGCGAAAGATTCTGCAATATAATTTTATTTTAATAGATGTACCTAATCAACAGCTAGAAATACATCATAATCGACATAAATTAAATGAGAATAAGACTACTACATTTTTTGGAATATATGACGACAGTATTTTGAATTATAATTACCAAATCTATCTAAATTAAGAAAAACGACTGACCAGAAAACAGCTAAGTATGGCTGGCTACTACGGATATGTTGACTCAGTGTGGTCTCATTCTCTGGGGTAATGGCGGTGATATGTATCGAGCTTTTATTGCCCAAAAGAAATGTATTCATGCAATTTGTGGAACCAATGGAATCCTGCAAACCCTTATTTCTTCAATTAGGTGTGCTATCATCACTCCCACTCCCGTGTTTGTATATTTATGAAGTCTCCAAAGTTAGAAAGCATAGTAATTTGTTTAAAACCGCAAGAGATATATTTATATCCACGCAATACGAGAGATTCTGACTATGTTGTTGTAGACAAACAACAAATAACTGCAAGGTTCAGGAACAATTGCGTGAGTGACGTAAATTACCTCAGCAATTTAACAAGATCCAGGGGACCGATTTTTGACTTTCGAGCGCGCGCGCGAATCTAATAAAAGTAAATACGTTTGTAGTGTCAAAATGGCAGGCACTCACTTTGTACCAATAGAATTTAATACGAGTGGTCAATACCACTCGTTTTTTCTATCGCTATTTCAAAATAGCATTTCATAATTTTTGTCAGTTTTCGAGTGAAAGAGTCGAGCGCTCGAAAGTCGAAAAATAACTAATAATAAAATGTAATAGTTATTGACTTAAGATGAACCTATGACTAGCCTTTTATGTAATAGTTTATGCAATGGAATATTAAATAAACTGTTAATATTTTGCATGCCATATGTAATAGCTGATTAAGGAGGTGAACTATTTATATTTGTATAAAATATAAAATCCTGAGCGTAGTGGGGGCGTAGATCTAAAATATAATCCAAGAAAAGTACAACTTTGATCCCTCATTTAAGAGCAATGACTCTTTTCTAAATAGCTGGTGTTTAATAGTTATTTGTGTCACAGGGGAGCAAAATAGTATATTTACGGCGAGGGCGGTGTATTGAATCCTGAACGTAGCGAGAGATCCTACAATGGAATCCTGAGCGTACCGAGGGATTCTAACGTAGGATCCTGAGCGTAGTGAGGGATACAAGTTTTAACGCCCGAGACGAAAATATTTTTGCTACCGAGTGACACATACTATTTTTCACACCGACTATAAAGAAATTTAAAAAACTGTTACTGATACTGTTACTTAAGAAGTTTTAACAAACTTTCTTAATTTTAAAAATTAATAATAATAAAAAAAGACCGGGTTGCACTCCGGGAGTGCCGGCAGAAGTGAAAACTTGCGAATTGCTTTAATTATCAGTATTAAAAAAACCCTCCCCCTCCAAAGCCTCCAAACAGAAAAGTAGCGTTTTGATCCCTCTCGTCATCGAGCAAAACTTACTTTTCTGAATGAAAGGTGTGAAAAATACATTTAGACTACATATGGTGCTACTTTCCCGCACTAGTGAGGAAAAGAGCACTTTCCGCATATGTCGAAACTTTAAAGAGCCATATGTACAGTAAATAGTTGTACGATACACGTGCGAATAGCTACTTAATTCGCAACTCGTGTCGATTTAAAACACTCTTCGGTCGTGTTTTAATTTATCACCACTCGTTGCGAATTTCCTATTTTCGGCACTTGTATCGTAAATAACTATTATGGACACTAGGGCTAAAGCTACGTTCTTAATGCGCACTCATTCCACTGCTCCTATACCTACGTCTGCAGCTATATTTTTAATATAATCAAGAATATCAAGATCAACCAAATCCATAATTTTTCGCGCTTCTTCAAATTCGGACTCCCGGACTTCTCCTCTTGCTCCCGACATTCATTAAGGCGCCGTAGGATCATGGTCTTCTCTCCCTCTCACTGAGCATAAGCGTGAGCGAGATGAAGTGCGTGCTCGGAAGCGCGGATATCATGTTTTTTCATTCTAATTTTTTGGCCGTTTAAATAAATAAAAAAGTAATCACTGAGTTCTGTCAAACATGATATTGCCGATTTTTAGAAGCAATTTTAATATTTATAGCTTTTGTGCATAATTTGTTACGAATATTTTAAATGTATTTTAGACCTCTGTTCGTGATTTTTTTCTCTCGAGCGAAAATTGCTCAGTCATGTTTCGAATCACTGATCTCGCTGCAGAAAAGCCTCAAGATTACTATTCATATTTTTTTGAAACCATATTGTTATAAACAGACGCATTATATTGTATCATAAACTCTGTTCGCTTAACTTCGCTGAACCTACGGCGCCTTAATCCTCTTGTGAATACTGAGGTTGTCTATAATAGTATAGTTATGCACAGCAACTATTTTGTAATGTACAAACCACAACACTGCTAACTGACCATCCTGTGTTTATATAGAACATTATTAGTTATTACCAGAGGTCGGAATTTTCGTGGCACTTTTGCGCTGTCATAGGGACTTCTCGTTTATCGACTTCCGATTGTACATGTGTATATCGATAAATACAGAATACAATATATGTAAAATATGATTAGTTGATTACGAGTGATGGGTAAACAACATGCAGTCTTATCGCGATTGGGCGATCTCTTTTTTATTTCTTTTATAGAGAAACTAATGACGAAACACTTATTAGCACTAAAACAGACTTTGAACATGAAATTAATAAATGTTAAAACATTGAACTGAACTGATTCAATTTAAAATTGTTAACTATTAACTTTTCATTGTTTTCATTGCAAATCTCTATTTAACAATTTCAGCCACTCAAAAGTTATCTAAAGGAGATCGCTCTTTAGCGGTAAGACTGCCCGTTGTTTACCTCTACTTTTAATCTTGTTTCATATGTTGTGTTATGTTCTATAAATTATCGATATAATTATGAATATCGGTAGTCGATAAACGAGAAGTCCCTGTGACAGCTCAAAAGTGCCACGAAAATTCCGACCTCTGGTTATTACAATGCAGCAGTGTTGTCGATAGTACTATGTTATTATTGTATAGGTTTTTCTTTATTTATAATAACAGACTAGAATAATTGACTTCTTATTATACTAGTTCATAGGCTGTGGCAGAATAACAACGTTGCAATTTGCATGCTTCGCAAAATAGCAACACATGCTGAGTATCAGCTTTTTCCCTATCGCACACATTGCTGAACTTTTCGTGCAATGTGCACACCTCTCTGTGCTGTGAGCTTAGCATTTATCTATTTTTTGTTATTATTAATCCTGTTATGGGTGCTTTATGGAATAAATGGTTTTTCTTTCTTTCTTTCTTTCTTTCAAATCTATAACGCGCGTAAAGTTTGTTCTAAGAATCTTACAATGATAATTTATATACCTATATACAATCAGATTTCATCATCATCATCATATCAGCCGAAAGACGTCCACTGCTGGACATAGGCCTCCCCCAAAGAGTACCAAAGCGACCGGTCCTGCGCCACCCGCATCCAGCGGACCAGATTCAGAATCAGAATCAGATTTATTGACTCAATAATCTGTATCCACCACCAAACAGAAATCCCGCTGGTAATAAATAAACCTTTGGAAAACTTGTTTACGAAGTTTGAATTCACGTGTTTCCTATATTAAAACAGCCTAGACTTACTTTGGGAGTTAAGCGGTGTTTTGTTAACGTCCCTTCCTAAGTCCCGATGCCTGTTCGGACCATTCCCCACGGAGCCCTAATGGCCAAAGTTGATAATGAAAGAATAATAAAATTTACCTCTGAAAGGTCTTACAGGGAATTTAAAATTCAAAACATATTTATGCAATTAGGTCAAACCTTAGGGGGAATCGTTTGGAACGATTTAGGAGGGATTAATAATTAAATTATTAATGTCGAATTGATGGAATTAATTTTGACTAACGAAAGTTCCTTTTACGCTGGTTTATTAAGTTTTATGTTTTACTTAATAGTAGAGGAGATATAGCCTTTTGGGGTCATAATAATTCCCACGGGATTCCATTACCGATTAACCGACTTCAAAAAAAGGAGGCATGCGGATGCGGATTTTTAAGGGAACTAATTTCTAAGCCAAAGAGACTAATTTCAGTGTCATTTTATTTCAGTAAGCCGTTTTAAAATGAGAACCAAACTAAGTTTGTATCAAGAACCGAGCATCTTAAAACGAGACATATGTCTGCACTATAAATGTACAATAGTACAAAACGAGAATAAATGATTAATTGGCAAAGTGTCTAGTCTGATTTATTCATACTCTTTGTCCATTCTCAGCCATGGCCAACTAGATGTCAAGTGAAACGGGAAGGTATGGTACGAAACAGAGACAAGTATATGTTTCTCTGCATCGTATGTTACAACACATTTACTTGTCTATGCTTCGCTCCTGGAAATAAGCATACCGTCCTGCTCTCATTTGACATCCATTATTAGTGTGTAATTGTAACTGCAATATTCGCAGCTCTATCATGTGTGCGTAGGCCTGGCCATTTTTAAACACGGTATTTCGTATAGACAACATATCTACCTCTTTTTAGAGTTCCGTAGTCAACAAGGAACCCTTATAGTTTCGCCATGTCCGTCCGTCCGTCTTCGGCTTAGCTCAGTAACCCTTACTACAATAAAACTGTAATTCGGCATGGGAATATATTAAATCAATCACGCCGACAAAACAGTAGAATAAAATCTTGACATTTTTTTTTAATGATAACCTCCCCTGCACCTAAAGTGGGGATGTATTTTTTTTCTTTGTAAACCGTGTCATGATAAGGTAATTAATCTCGGGCATACATTATTTCGCTTTAAAGTTTGTCACTCTTTAGCACCACCCAGTGGACACGTGCAGGGTTGAGGAAGGTAGTCCCTGCGGACGCGAGTAACAGTCGTTCGGCAATAAGGTTGGTTACATACTTACATTTATTTATTGAATCATTAAGTATGCAACATTACAGTTTTCACCAAAGCGTTGCATTGTATCCATACTAAAACTGCTATCTAAAGACTAACTTAAATCTACAAGTTACCTGTCTTGCTCCATCTCGAGCACTCTCTTCCATTCATTCATCAATCTCGCTATCCCAGTCGCAAACAAGTCACACCACAGACCATATATCCTAAAGACCCCGCTTAGCCTAATTTTTACTTACAAACAAAGCTGCCATACTTGCGGGGCGCGGGGGACGTCTAGTGCGCTGTGATTGGTGCATTCAAGGCCACGCGCGTAAGTGATTGGTCCGGTGTCTCAAATATAGAGTGAATTCACCGTATGTGTGGCAGAGGGGGTCGCCCGACTAAGCGACGTCTATAGGTTTACTGGTCTGTGATCTCGCTATCCCAGTCGCAAACGAGTCACACACACTCAGAGACTGCCCGGAGGAGGGAGTTGTACATCATATGGAACGTATACCTAGATGGTAAGATTGATGGGATTATGTTCCCGCTTACTAGTATTAGGGCATTTCTCCGGAGTGGCATTTTTTAGTGTCCAGGGCCAAAAATTCTTCAAATAGGTGCGTGAAATTTTTGAATAAAATCTCACATATACTTCAGGCTTTTTGATACCTGGACAGCTATTTAGATATTCTGTAGATATACATATGTTTGAAGAAAAAAAAAATAGCGCCCAAATTGACGTTCAGTGGGAGCGTCCACTACCCAAGTTGGTTTAAACAAAAAATCATAACCCAAGATTGAAATTATAGTACATGTTTTACATCGGTTCACGTAATCAACATTAGTTTCCCCCATATATAATCCATATTACGATAATTTATCTATTAAACTTACTCAATAAAAGCATTTTTTCGAAGCGTCCGGGGGTAACACGTAAACTCAGTGACATTTAGAAAACGCGTCGGAATCATAACAAAGAAATGGCGTAGGAATCTCGCGACGCACACGCCGGTAGCTTTAGTCGCACCGCGTTTGCCGACGAGAGCGGACGCCGGCTGATGTCATATAGGCAGCTACTACAAAGGTTTGTTTGTCGTTCGGTGAGTTTGGTTACGTGTTTTTTTGAATTCGGTGAAGCTATTAAATTGTGTAGTGTTTGTGTTTTAATTATTATAAAAGTGAATAAGCAATCCTCAGAGGTATGTGATTTCGTATTGAATAACTCTTTCCCTGTACTATTTATACTTTTTGTGTAATTTGCAAATATCAATCAATATTGAATTCGGTGACATTGATTTCCGCGGATTCGGTGTACTTTTTGGTCACCGAATTCAATAAAATGAGGACCGAAATCAATCTTTATGTATAAATGATTGCTTTTTAGGGTTCCGTAGTCAACACCCTTATATTTTCAGCATGTCCGTATGTCTGTCCGCCCGAGGCTTAGCTCAGTGACCATTACTACTGGAAAAGTGTAAATTGGTTTGGGTATGTAAATCAATCACGCCAACAAAACGGTTAAAATAAAATAATTAACAAACAATGGGTACTTGTCTTACACGTAAGGTGGGAATGTCATTTTTTTTTGTTAAAAAGTAGTGTAGGATATTGGTAAATATGTAGTTCTAAAAAAAATTGTTTAGTAAAACCATTTGTCAATTCAGGGATTCAGGGGAACTATGTGGTTTTAAAACTCTAATTCTCATTAAAGTTTAGTGCTGGCTAAATGATTAGTTCAGTCAAGGGTACAGTAACATACGTACATAAATAAGGACATAAATCTGTACACGCTTTTATGACATTGACAATAGAGTCCTGTACAGATATTTATGTCCTTATTAATGTACGTATGTTAGTAACCTTGACTGTACCAGGCTATAAACTATCTTGAGCCGTTTAAGCGTGATCGAGTAACAAACATCCAAACTTTCGCATATATAAGGTGCTAACAAATTAGGTACCAATACTTTTAGAGCTGATAGTACTAGTCTCTAGGAGTAGAGTTAAGTATGAAACATTTAAAAGTGTGTATCACTTTTTGGAGATAATTAGGGATACAACGTTACTGCGTAAAAACACCCTGTTAATGAGATAGTCAACAATCAATCATTGACGTTTGTCACAAACGACGATGTTCACTTGACAGATAGTGTTTTAACATCTCGTCAGTTGAATGCACAGGCTGATTATGTTTGGTCGAAATTTTAATTTATTTATTTTGTACCGGAAATTAAAACAAAAATATCATATGAAAAGTTTTCTTAATTTCTATTTAAAGTCAATTGTTTTGATGTAATGTAACACCTCTTAAAATATTGGTACTTAATTTGTTAGCACCTTATATAATATAACTAGGATATGTCCCACGGCTTACTATGTATGTAGGTTTGATTATGATCCTGGTGCTGAGTGTAAGGTCACTTGAACTTCCTATGGTAAGCTGTTTTGAGAATAAGGGTATTTAATTTGTTTGTAGGTGTCGACACAACGAATTCTCCTATTACTAAAGGGTCGGCAATGCGCTCTTGGTTATTCTGGAGTCGTTAGGCTAACACCATAATATACTCCTTACGTCGGCATAAACCGACCTGTCTTCTTTATTCTCGCCTAATCCCATTGCAGTTGGGGTCGGCTCTCCTAATCATTCTTCGCCGGGACAGTCTAAGTTTTAATTTATTAATAATTAATTTATAAGTAATAAAGCGTGCAGTATTTAAGTCAAACATATAAAGCTTCTGTAAAAGTTGTGCTTAAAAAAAACGGATGGTCAAATGGACAGTTTTTACAAGTTCATACTGTAATTAGGAACAATGTATGAACTAAACGATATGATACAGAGAAAGAATATAATGGAAAAATAAACCATCTTCGTAAATAATTTGTTTCGTGAAAAGGGTATAATGTATGAACTTATAAAAAGTGTTGATTTGATCGCCTGTATTTTTTTAAGTCTAAATTTTACAGAAGCCGTATGTGCACTATATTAAATACTATTTAAACACGGTTACATCCGCATAATCAGAAACAAAAGTAATCAAACACATTATAAATTATCATCAAATTTGAACAGTCATATTTGTATGCAACTGTATGGAAAAAAATCGTGTTCTTAATTATGTGCCCACGACTGTATATATATATATTTTGTAAGTGTACCAATTGGAAATAAAGGTTATTTTGTAGCAAAAAACATTGTTTAATTTCAAATTTGATTTCGGTGTAAGCATTTTTTGAATTCGGTGATACTATTGTATGAATATTGATTTCGGTGTGTGTGTTTGATTTCGGTGTACGCAAAAACCTGAATATCCCATGAACTACAAGGTTCCTATGAAGGCCTTTACCGCCAATATTTTTTAAATTTAGGCCTTTTCTTGAATACCGAGGTCACCAATCGAAAAAGTGAAAAAAAAATACGTTCACCGAAGTCAAGCAAATCGAGCCGGCTCGGAGAATCGCCCATTATGACAAATTATCCTATCCTATTCTATCCTATACTATTAAACGAGCAATATTTGTATATCATCATCATCATATCAGCCGAAAGACGTCCACTGGACATGGCCTCCCCCAAATAGTGCCAAAGTGACCGGTCCTGCGCCACCCGCATCCAGCGGACTCCTGCAACCTTTACCAGGTCATCAGTCCACCTTGTGAACGCCGTGCCTTCCGGTACGTGGTCGCCACTTGAGAACCTTTCCGCCCCAGCGGCCATCGGTTCTACGTACTATGTGCCCCACCCACTGCCACTTAAGTTTAGCGATTCGGAGGGGCATATTGGTTACCTTGGTTCTGCTGCGGATAGCCTCATTTCTGATGCGATCACGCAGAGAAACTGCCAACATAGCCCTCTCCATAGCCCTTTGGGTGAGTGAGGTCAGTGAGGTTGCTCATAAAAAAATTTACTTCAGTGCATGCAGGATGGCTCAATATGCATAAAGCTCGTGGACCGCTTTAAGTTTTTGGAAGACCATATCCATTTCATTCACACTGTGTTGAGCTACATAATATTTTTTGTGGGTTAGTAGACAGCCAAAACAAGGTAACTTAGTTAGAGGATTCGAAGAGAAATTTCGAGTCTAATTGACTTACTTAGCTTCATCTGCGCTAAGTCAATTGGACTCGAAATTCAATCCAAACTGACCGGAAAAGCTTTCAACTCTGTTACCATGGTTAAAAAGGATTAAGCTTTCGCAATTAAATTAAAAAAAATCGGCCATATGCGTGTCCGGCCACGCGCAGTGTATTAGGGTTCCGTAGTTGCCCGTCTGTCTTAGTTACATCGACACCCGCGCAGTTGCGTCGGCCGAATATGTACGAAAGTTAGCCTTTCTAAGTATATTTTAAGTTAGTCGACTATTACTCGGTAACTAGTTATGCCTATTTAGCCGTGATAGTTTTCCTTTTATTATATGTACTACTGCCACGATTATTTTCACATTCCCAGTAGGGGAGATGAATGCAAAATGATCCCCTTAAGGGAAAACTTTACTGTGTTCACAGTTGAAGACAAAAACACAAGATATGTTTTCTAAAGTTTAGTTAAGGATCATTTTATACCTTGTATACAACGTGTTAATAAAATAACGCAAAACCTGAAAACAGTTTGTTCAGAATCGAGCATAGAATGCGAAAAAAATAAAAAATAAATTTTTTGACAAGATTTATTTTTTACATTTGTATGGAGTGTTGGCCGACTGGGGCGACCTGCTCCATACAAATCGCAGCTTTAGAATTAAACCGTCATAACTCAAAAAACGTGAATTGTGGCAAATCGAGTATAAAGTTAGAGCAATTGGTATGATTTACTTTTGAATATATTTTTTTTGTATGAAATTTGTGTTAGATTGATATTTTATCATATCTATTACATAGATTATAGTGTCTATTTTTAGACTCTGTTACAAGTAAAACAATGTCAATGTGATAAAGGTAGTAAATGGAGCTTGTAAAAAAAACCTTAGCGACATATGCCGTTTTATGATGAAATAAAAATTCAAAATTAGTTTTAATAATGAAACAAGTCATAAAAATACGTTATTTTATAAATTTTATGAAACTAGCTTTGTCTCTAACTCGTATTATTGCAGTATAATACTAAATATTGTAATTATTTATGCAGGGTATCTGGGAATATCACTATTTAGCAATAGTTAATGTAAAAATATGGAAATTGAAATGACATTAACTTTGAATACGATGCCTCAATTTTCATAATCGAGAATGAAAAGGTAAGTAATGTACACTTTATCCGCGTAGCTATAAGTAGAGCTTGTATGTAATAAATGAAATAGACATGAAGTGAGTATTTATTAATTATTTTTATGACTATAAGGCACCTTTTTCCTTATAATAATCTTACAAAATGCTGCTTAATCAGCCTTAATAAAATCACAATAAAGAGATCAAGATACATTCTTATCAGCTTATATTTCTTTCTTAAAATAATTATCAACTTGACGATACGATTAATTTTACATCGAGATCGATCAACGCACTTTTCCTTATAATATCATCATGTAACTAAAATACTGACGGCATCAATTGACTTTCTTATCTAAATAAAGTAAACAGAAATATTCTTCAAAATAAAAACTTGACACAGAACAAAAACGAAATGCTTACGATTAAGTACTTAATTCGACATCGAGATCAATCAAAACTGTTACTACCTACGTATAGGTATGTAACATTAACAACACGTATTATAAAAATCATCACAGCGTAGCAAACTTGTTTGTTTCTGTAAATCCGCCAACTTCCAAAAAGCATCAAATAGCTGTAAACGCGACTCCTCAGTAATATTCTCTGAACATTTGAGTCTACACCTGCCAGTACATGGATCTTTGATACTTCGTCCGGGAAAGGCTTTCGCCATCGCAGACAGTGACGTATACGGTTGGCCATTGGCCACTGTTTCTTAGCAGCTTTATTTTATTTTGTTTCCAGCTTTGGGGGTTGCGAGCTTTTTTCCTACCCTTTTTTACAGCGGCATCTTGCTGGGGTAACGAATTATCAGAAGTTGAAGAACTGTCTGAATCGGATGAACTGGAACTAGAACTAGACGAACTGGAACTCGACCGAGATGAAGACCTGCTTGAAGATGAATCTGGTACAACTTTCTGATGGTGTCGCTGTTTTACCTTTTTAGTGTAGGTTGGGTCTGAGTCGCTAAGGTCTACATCACTTTCCCCAGAATTGACGGGAGACAAGACATAACTTGGCCCAGGTACCTCGTCTCTCATTTCGGAATCCCGGCGTTGTCGGCTGAGTAGACCCGGATTTAAATCAATCACTTGATCGCCAGAAGAATTTTCCACTACATCCTCGTCTTCTCCACTGTGATTGATATTTGACTGTAATAAATGGTAGGATAAATTTTAAAAATGATACGAAAATAAATAAGAATAGGTACACGTAATATTAATAGATCGAAAACAATTTGATACAGTACCTATGCGAATAAAAATAAAATGACATTATTTATAAACAATGTTTTTGGCTACTTACTAAGTCTTTAAAGTTGAACTCAAAATTGTTTGCAGGATTTCCGGAATCTATATTTTCATTGTTAATTGTTTTACCACATTTTGCTGGCGGTACCTGAAAACAAAATAAATAATGTAAACAAAATATCCACGAATTTTTTAAACAAAATTATATAACGATTGGTCTAGTTAATTAGAAGTAATTATGTAGGATAATATTATATTAAATTTGACGACCGGTTAGTCTAGTTGGTAGTGACGCTGCCTACGAAGCTGAAGGTCCTGGGTTCGAATCCCGGTAAGGGCAAATATTTTGTGTGATGAGCATGAATATTTGTTTCTGAGTCATGGATGTTTTCTATGTATTTAAGTATTTCTATCTATTAAATATATCGTCGTCTAGTACCCATAACACAAGCCTCATTGAGCTTACTATGGGTCTAGGTCGATTTGTGTAAGATTGTCCCCTAATATTTATTTATTTATTTATTTATTAATTGATTATAATATTACATTACCTCAATACTCTCATCAGCGACATCTTCTCTGTTTCTCTTTTTCACCGGGGCTCCAGCCAACCGCAGCATTTCTTTTATTCTTCGACTCATGCTAAAAAAAAGATAAGATTATTATAACGATAAAAACCTACGGTAGGTACTAAATAGTAAACGTGGTCATCGTGCACATTGTACCTACATACATTCAAATCGCACTGATGAACACGTTTACTATTTAGTACCTACGATAAGCGTGTACCTACATCGTCGGTGGGTGACTACTTAATGAAGAAAAATGGGTTTCATAGTTAATATTTTAAAGAAATAAACATAAATAATTCTCAAAAACGGCGTGTTGTTGAACTAACTACTTAACTCGAAATAAATAATAGTGTTCTACCGTTCCTTTTACAATAAAGCGTGTCATCTAGAAATACTACTCTAAATGTGTATTTTTGCTAGTACTAAACTGATTTATATCTAAATAGTTCAAAATATTTCGATGAGTATTATTACTTAAACGACATAACCCGAATTGCATCACTTACTTTCTTCAAACATTTTGCTCTAAAGTGAATCAACTCGAAATATGCCTATCTTGTAATGAAAGAACTCAAACAAACACACCTTATATTTTATACAGCACAGCGATATCTCGTAATGTGCCCGAACAGCGACGTCCTGCTTATTTGCTTGTCGGATCATAACTGAAGTTAGCCACTTTAGCACACATTGAAACGCGTGATTTGAGTAAAAGTGAAACGCACTAAATCATGCTATCTCTCTTGTTTACGTTATTTTCGCGGGTCTGAGAAAGAGACCGGGTAAAGCTATCAGAATTAAAGCGTTTTAACACAAAAACTCAATTTTCGGCAATTTTGAGTTATGACGGTTTAATTCTAAAGCGATTAATGTAAAAAATAAATCGCGTCAAAAAATTTATTTTTTATTTTTTTCGCATTCTACTCTCGATTCTGAACAAACTGTTTTCAGGTTTTGCGTTATTTTATTAACACGTTGTATATACAACGATGCCTAGGGTAGGGTTAAAATAATCATAATGATCACCTTGTACTGAAAAAACACACAGCTGTAAAAAAAAAACATACCAAACATTTATTGTTGACTGTACTTTTCTATATACCAAAATCTGTATAGAACGATCCCTAGGGTAGGGTTAAAATGTTCCCAGTGATCATTTTGTACTGGAAAAACACACAGCCGTTACAACGGGGTTGCGTAGGTTAAGTACTGAATTCCCATGGCCACAATTCGGTCTCCATAATGAGGGTCATAGGGTTATGAGTGATGACTCATCAGAATAGCTCGATGGTACCATAATATTGAATTATCTTCCAAACAATACCTTTACCCAAAATTGCAGCTCAATCGGTTGCTCAGATATCTGCTTCAAAATTCAGTTGCAAGATTCCACCCGGACAAACATACATTGGAAGTTAATTAAAAGCTTGTAAAAAAGCTTGTAATATAAACGTACTGCTGTTTATGCTTGCTGTTTAATAAAGTATTCCATCTTTAACGGTATTAACAGCATTTAGCATTGCTTTGCCAGGCAAATTTTGAGGAGTGGTTTTGCGTGATGCGATGATCTGTCAAAATAAAAATACCAGTGGGATAAAAATGATTCCGCACGCACGAAAAGGGATCATTTCACCTGACACACCAAATTTGAAAACATCGATCAAAATATAACGTTCAAATTCAACGTGCGTCGGTGTAAACAGCGTTAAAATATAGCTTAACATCAATGAAATCCGAGAATGAAACACAATCTCAATAAAACGTAACATGCAAAAAGTAATGGTATTCAAAAAATAGGCTTACCATACATTAGACAGACATTTCTTTTTTTCTAATAAAAGTGTAGTAGTAGCTCGGATACGATGGGGAATCAATTAACCTCGAGGGATCATTTTATGCACATTTATGCATACCCCACATTATTGGTTTAACGAGAAAAAAAAATACATCCCAACTGTATGGGTGATGATGAAATGAAGATGAAATATTGTAGGTTCTTGACGGAGGTGCACAGCTACAAAAGTCGTTTTTAAAACCAACATCAAAATAATTCTCAGCATGTAATTTCCTGTAATATTTTCAACGTCCACCGCGTTGCGTAATAATACGCATTTTCACACTTAGATTTTTCTAGATTTTTTATACAGGGTGGAATCTTGTACGTGATCCAAAATAGCAAAATGTGAATCTATCCATGATTCTGAGCAACTTTTATTATGGGACCAACTTTGTGTTATGCCAAAAAAAACACACCTGTTCATACATTCTTGTCAGTCTAAAATGAGTAGAGTTAATGAAATAGTTGGATTTTTTTGGCATAACACAAAGTTGGTCCCATAATAAAAGTTGCTCAGAATCATGGATAGATTCACATTTTGCTATTTTGGATCACGTACAAGATTCCACCCTGTATATCAAAAAGATACAACAAAGAACTAATAAACCTTATACCTATATCATGTTTATGTTTTAATCCTCCCATATCAATCGTGTATAAACTTCCCCGCGTGGTCGTGCCGGAGGCTTCCACTGGATTTTTCCCACCACGCAATTCGACCGCTATATTGGATCCGTCCTATTATAGCAACAGTCAGGTTCAAAAAAAAAACTGCATAGGAGAAACGTATAGCTTTTGTAAGCATATGGTCTATCTTTTCAGTCGGCAGATGATTTACCAGTACTGATGGGTGCCGTAACGTTCATGATTGGTACTTTTGTTCAACTCCTGATAT
The DNA here is from genome assembly GCA_947578815.1 of Epinotia ramella. Taxonomy (NCBI): domain Eukaryota; kingdom Metazoa; phylum Arthropoda; class Insecta; order Lepidoptera; family Tortricidae; genus Epinotia; species Epinotia ramella. The sequence continues at coordinate 3,747,285 of OX388207.1, forward strand.
TCTATTGGTTTAGCAACGAAGTCACAGTACAGGTAGGTACCTATTTAAATATTATGCTGATATGTGGGCTAACTAAGCTACAGTAGCTTAGAGGTTCAAGCATGCGGCTGTGAACCGACGGTCCCGCTCGCAGCAATGACTTTTTCGGAACTTATGTACGGAATAATTAATTACCGTTAGCTTTTCGGTGAAGGAAAACATCGTGAGGAAACCGGTCTAATCCCAACATCAAGGTCTAGTTTTCCCTCTGGGTTTGAAGGTCAGATGGCAGTCGCTTTCGTTAAACTAGTGCCTTTGCCAAATTTTGGGATTAGGTTTCAAAGCGGACCGCAGGTTCCTTTAGGGCACAACCGGGACTAGATGATGATGTTTGATATTCTGGGATTCTCATTTTTGTGCATAGTATCACAGAAGGACATAAGATAGTTTTCATCCCGGAAATCATCCCCTGAGGGGGTGAAATGGGGGGTGATTTTTGAAGTGAAAACTTCTTTAGCGGCGCTGAGCACTTTTTGGGATGGGGAAAAATTGTTAAATACGCGACAGAGTTTTGTGACGTCAGATGTGAAGGAGGTCACTCTTTGCTGCTAGCCGATTCGACTTCATTCAAAACTGAACGCTATTCGTAAGAGTATTTAAAGCCGTTAAACACTTTTTGCAATAGCATATTCTGCAAATAAATTTGTAATAATACCAACGCGTCCTTCACCGTTTTGCTATTGAGAAAATTCGAATAGTTCGAATTTGGGCGTTATTCCTAAAGAGATAAAGCTAAGAAAAATATTTACCAACGGCAAAAACAAATTGATATTTTGGTCGCCACCGCCGTCTGCCGTCCTTGCAAATTCGAATAGTTCGAATTTAGACGTTATTCCTAAAGAGATAAAGCTTTGAAAAATATTTGGCAATGGCAAAAACAAATTGGTATTGTGTTTGCCGCCGCCGTCGGCGCGCCGACGGGCGAGCCGGCGGCTCGTCGCACCCAACGCGCCCGCGGCCTGTCCGCCTAAATAATCGATAATTGTTTATAAATTTGCGTCAAATTCATTTTTAGGGTGACACCGTAAGATGTCACGTGACCTGATCGAAAAACTGTTACAAATGTTATTGAGTTTTCACTTCTGCCGGCACTCCCGGAGTGCAACCCGGTCTTTTTTTATGGAGTTACGATATAAACGAGCTCAACGCGGACGGAGTGACGCGCAGAAGCTAGTTCTAAATAAAGCGTAAAATTACACATAGGGTTATGGCACTCACACATCCACGGCTGTGACAGTGCACAAAAATGAGAATCGTCCACCAATGTGTATTTACAGAGCCTATCCGTAAGCTCCGGAGTATTTGAAAGCGACTGGATAACCATGGATGCCAAGATACAGAAGGAAGTATGCCTACTGCAGCACTCGACGTCCACACGGCTGGCTTTCAGAGCGGGTCCGTGCAACGAAATGTCACTTACCACTTTCGTCGCAGTGAGTATTCAGAACTAAATCACAGAATAAATAATAGTATGACTTACAGGTTCAGTGTTAACAAACCCCCTGTTAAAAGTGCGAATTGATAAGCGAATGTTGTAAGGCGCAAACGCGTGCGTTCTGTAGCAGCGCGTGGCATCCACCTTCCACCACCAGGTACCTGCCAACTAAATTGATGACCGGCATGTACTTGTAGGGGCGCAAGGAAAACACAGCGTGAAAAGCGGCAAAAAGGATACAGTTTTAGTATGGCAACACGTGGTTTTTCTTTTATTGCCTTTCGGTTTTTCATGCAGTCAAAAATAAGGGGAACTAAAGTATGCCATTCGATTAAATCAGTCAAAGCTGTAAAATATTTAATTTGAACGCTGATGTTTTCTTAACATACGAGTGGTGGTCCTTCGAGCCGGATGTTTTCTTAACAGCAATAGCATGTTTATATTATTGTTTCAGATCCTCAAAACCAGCTACAGTTTCTTCACACTTCTGAAAGAGACGAACTGATTCTGTTCACCTCTATCTAGCCAATAAACAATAACAAGCAACTCTAGGTCACCTGTCACCCGTATTAGCCCTGCAGAGTGATAATTTCTATGGCTATACTTTCTCACCGCATTTTTAAAAATAGTAGATTGTGTCACAAAGGACCAAAATTATATATTTACGGCGAAGGTATATTCAATCCTGAGTGGAGCGAAAGATTCTGCAATATAATTTTATTTTAATAGATGTACCTAATCAACAGCTAGAAATACATCATAATCGACATAAATTAAATGAGAATAAGACTACTACATTTTTTGGAATATATGACGACAGTATTTTGAATTATAATTACCAAATCTATCTAAATTAAGAAAAACGACTGACCAGAAAACAGCTAAGTATGGCTGGCTACTACGGATATGTTGACTCAGTGTGGTCTCATTCTCTGGGGTAATGGCGGTGATATGTATCGAGCTTTTATTGCCCAAAAGAAATGTATTCGTGCAATTTGTGGAACCAATCGAATCCTGCAAACCCTTATTTCTTCAATTAGGTGTGCTATCATCACTCCCACTCCCGTGTTTGTATATTTATGAAGTCTCCAAAGTTAGAAAGCATAGTAATTTGTTTAAAACCGCAAGATATATATTTATATCCACGCAATACGAGAGATTCTGACTATGTTGTTGTAGACAAACAACAAATAACTGCAAGGTTCAGGAACAATTGCGTGAGTGACGTAAATTACCTCAGCAATTTAACAAGATCGATTTTTGACTTTCGAGCGCGCGCGCGAATCTAATAAAAGTAAATACGTTTGTAGTGTCAAAATGCCAGGCACTCACTTTGTACCAATAGAATTTAATACGAGTGGTCAATACCACTCGTTTTTTCTATCGCTATTTCAAAATAGCATTTCATAATTTTTGTCAGTTTTCGAGTGAAAGAGTCGAGCGCTCGAAAGTCGAAAAATAACTAATAATAAAATGTAATAGTTATTGACTTAAGATGAACCTATGACTAGCCTTTTATGTAATAGTTTATGCAATGGAATATTAAATAAAATGTTAATATTTTGCATGCCATATGTAATAGCTGATTAAGGAGGTGAACTATTTATATTTGTATAAAATATAAAATCCTGAGCGTAGTGGGGGCGTAGATCTAAAATATAATCCAAGAAAAGTACAACTTTGATCCCTCATTTAAGAGCAATGACTCTTTTCTAAATAGCTGGTGTTTAATAGTTATTTGTATCACAGGGGAGCAAAATAGTATATTTACGGCGAGGGCGGTGTATTGAATCCTGAACGTAGCGAGAGATCCTACAATGGAATCCTGAGCGTACCGAGGGATTCTAACGTAGGATCCTGAGCGTAGTGAGGGATACAAGTTTTAACGCCCGAGACGAAAATATTTTTGCTACCGAGTGACACATACTATTTTTCACACCGACTATAAAGAAATTTAAAAAACTGTTACTGATACTGTTACTTAAGAAGTTTTAACAAACTATCTTAATTTTAAAAATTAATAATAAAAAAAAAAGACCGGGTTGCACTCCGGGAGTGCCGGCAGAAGTGAAAACTTGCGAATTGCTTTAATTATCAGTATTAAAAAAACCCTCCCCCTCCAAAGCCTCCAAACAGAAAAGTAGCGTTTTGATCCCTCTCGTCATCGAGCAAAACTTACTTTTCTGAATGAAAGGTGTGAAAAATACATTTACACTACATATGGTGCTACTTTCCCGCACTAGTGAGGAAAAGAGCACTTTCCGCATATGTCGAAACTTTAAAGAGCCATATGTACAGTAAAACGTTGTACGATACATGTTCAAACTCCTCGCCTAGTGCGAGTCGAGTGAACTGCCAAGCGTTTCGCGGGTCATATAAGCCAGTGGATTGGCTACAAAACTTGTTCAACTCACCTGATTCCGGGAGGCGCGATGTTCGCTTCAACTCCGGTTAGTATCTGTCAAGGTTCAGTCAACTGTCAGGTCAAGTCAAGTTCAATCAAGAGGGTCTCCGGGGCTGAAGAAGCAGCCGTGGTGTTCCGGGGCAGTCTCGCCAACAATCCGCGGCGTCAAATCACCAACTGTTCTGATATCACCGAAATATCCACACAAAACACTCGGACACCCGTGTGTCTTCAAAGCGAGCGATATTACACCAAACAAGGAAAATGCGTTTCCAAAATTACCCAAAAAACACTCGGACCTCTCGGGTCTGCAAAACGAGGTTATCTTTTTTTTTCCGTCCGCCTTGACAAGAAGTGTCACTGTCAAAACCACAGACTCAAGAGGCGTACACACGTGAGGAGTTTAAGGGGCGGGCAGACGGTCGGCCCGAACAATCACCCGCCTCGGAACGGCCTCTAAGCCGGTCCGCTATACTAGGGGAAGTCGCGATAGGGTTGCTACCGCTCGCTTCAGAACCGAGTCCCCAACCATGACCTCGGCAAACCGAGGGGTCCCGTCTTTACCGGGAAACAAATTAACGATGCGCCCCCGGCGCCATCGCAGTGGCGGAAGGTTAGCATCCTTAACTAGCACAAGGTCTCCAACTCTGGGGGGACTGGTTTTGTCAGTCCACTTGAGGCGCTGCTGCAAAACATGCAAATACTCTAATGACCATCTGGTCCAAAAGTTCTGAGCCATTTGTTGCAGCATCTGGTAGCGCGACAAACGACCGGAGGGTACGTCCCGGAGGGGGTGCTCCGGCAACGCTGCAAGTGGCTGACCAATCAAGAAATGGCCTGGAGAGAGCGCTTCCAGGTCATTTGGGTCGGAGCTGAGCGGACACAACGGACGGGAATTGAGGACGGCCTCAATTCTACAAAACAACGTCGCGAGTTCCTCAAAAGTCAATACAGTTTGACCGACTACCCGATACATATGGGCTTTTGCTTGCTTCACGCAAGCCTCCCAGATTCCACCCCAGTGGGGGCAGCCTGGCGGATCGAACGTCCAGGTGATACCCCGACGGGAGAGGTCTGTTCCAATATCAATCTTATTTTCAAATAAAAATTTTACAACATCTTGTAAATAACGGTCGGCACCCTTGTAATTGGTTCCACAATCTGACCGGATCAGAGATGGGAGTCCCCTACGGGATACAAATCTATCCAATGCCGCAATAAAAGCCTCCGTCGTAAGATCACCAACAAGTTCAAGATGAGCAGCCTTGGTCGACAGGCATACGAAAACGCACAAATACGCTTTTACAACCTTCGCATTTCGAAGTCGCGACGTTTTCACTAAAAAAGGTCCCGCAAAATCGGTCCCCACCCTAGAGAAGGTCCTAGCCTCGTTGACCCGATCAGGAGGAAGGTCCCCCATCTGGGGCTGCATCGTGGCTGCCTTGAGCCGAAAGCAAGGCAAGCACCGAAACACGATGCTCCGAATAACCCGTCGGCTGTTCAATATCCAAAAGTCTCGCTGCAAAATGCCCAAGAGTGCATTGCAGCTGGCATGCGAGTTCTTTATGTGGCGGTCAATCACCAACAATTCCACCAGATGCCCCTTCTTAGGCAGCAAAATGGGGTGGCGCACCGAGTACGGCAAGCTAGCGTTGCGGAGCCGTCCTCCAACCCGGAGTGTACCCGACTCGTCAATGAACGGGTTGAGGCGTGCTATCGCCTTCGGTAGCTTAGGACGTCCCTGCCGCAGGGGCTTCAATACGTCCCCAAAGTGTTCTTCCTGCACAACCCTAATCCAATGATGTAGGGCGGCATTCCGCTCTTCTGTGGCGAGAACTCTAACGCGTGACCGGTTGTCAGGGTGGCGACAATTGTGTATAAATCGCTTGACCCAGGCGGTCACTCCAACAAGCTTGTCGAGAGAGCTATACCGTTCTAGCAACCAAGCAGTGTCTGACACTGGAGCGGTCTCGACAAGGTGGACACCCAAGCCAGAGGATGGGGTCCCAATCACACAACTGGCAGGCCAGAGTGTCTCCGGTTCCAACAACCAATCTGGTCTCCACCACAGTGAGTGGGCAACAAGCTCAGGTGCCGTGCAACCCCTGGACGCCACGTCCGCTGGGTTCAGTTCACCTGGCACGTGTCTCCAAACCAAGGCAGTCTCCGAATTCTGGATTTGCGAGACCCGGTTGGCCACAAAGACCTCCAAAGTATGGAATGACGACTGCAGCCAACACAATACAATTTGGCTATCAGTCCATGCGTAGACACTCTCCTCAAGGTTCACGGTGTCCTTCAAGGTAGAGGCAACGTGGTTCAGTAGGCGTACAAGAAGAGCCGCTCCAGATAATTCCATTTTTGGGATTGTCAAACGCGTGCGAAGGGGAGCCACCTTGCTCTTCGCCATTACCAAGTGCAAATCGACCGATCCGGCGGAGCTGACCGTCCGCAAGTAAACGGCAGCTGCATACCCTCGCTCGGAGGCGTCGCAAAACCCGTGTAGGGTTACTCGGCATTTCCCTGCCGGCAACAGCTTACGCGGCAGTTCGACCTGATTTATCTCCGGGAGCGTGGAGAAGAAAACCTCCCAATCGCTCAACAAATTTCCGGATAGTGGATCATCCCAACCCAGTTGGACCATCCACAGGCGCTGCATAAATGCCTTCGCCGTGAAGATGACCGGCGCGATCCATCCATTCGGATCGTACGTCCTGGCCACCGTGGACAGCACAAGCCGCTTCGTCCAGACCCTCGGGGAATCCAGTTCCACCCGATAGGTGAACACATCTTGGACTGGTCGATATTGCACGCCTAGGACTGATAACATGTGCGGGCTCTCAACATTTTCGAACAGGTGCGGATCCTGCTGGTGATCCTCGGGGAGGCCGGCCACCACGGCCGGTGAGTTGGACATCCATTTGCGCAATTCATATCCACCCGTCCGCAAGAGTTCCACCAGCTCATCCCGCAAAACCAAAGCCTCTTCGACACTGTTTGCCCCGGTGCACACGTCATCGACAAATAAGTCCCGTTCCAAAATGGCGGACGCTCGAGGGAACCTCAGTCTCTCTCGAGACGCCAATTCTAACAAAGTTCGAATTGAAATGTACGGACTGCTCTTCAAGCCGTATGTATTCGTATTCAGCTCGTACACCAACATCGGTTCATCAGGGCTCTCACGCCACAAGATCAGCTGATACCGACGATCATCAGGATGGATCACTGTCTGCCGAAACATCATCCGGATGTCGGCGACGAACACCACCTGATGTTTTCTAAAATTTGTGAGGATATACGTGATATCCTTGTGCAGCTTAGGACCTGCATGCAAACACTGGTTCAATGACACCCCAGTCGAGGTGGACGCGGACCCATCAAAGACCACGCGAATCTTGGACTCCGGGGATTTTAGGACCGCGTGGTGCGGCAGGAAGCAGTGCTCCACTGTACTCCAGTCCGTCCGAGCCACCGACATGTGTCCCAAACCCTCGTACTCCCTCATGAAGTCCACATACTTCTGCCGGAAGAGCGCATCTCTTCTCATTCGGCGTTCCATCGAAACCAGCCGCTTCTCAGCCATCTCACGTGACGCTCCAAGAGGAGGTCGGTGGATGAGCAGAGGAAGTCGTGTTATGAACCGACCAGAGCAGAGGCGCCCAGTATTATTTTGGTAAAACCGTTCGCACTCTTCCTGCTCGGGGCTCATACGCGACGCGGTAGGTGGTTCCTCAATCTCCCAGAACCGTTGCACGGCTTCTGAAAGAGCAGTTCCAACCAGACAGCCCTCTTCAGTAGGAGGCGGTGGAGCCGCTAACACCAAACCCATTACAGCATAGCCAAACACCGTTTCCAGTGTAACCAGTCCGCCAGGCTGTAAGGTACGGTTGCCGCTCAACAGCACCCGCCCAAGAACGTCTGCACCCAGCAACACGTCAATCGGACCAGGTCTGTCAAATCCAGCATCCGCCAGAACTAATCCAGCTGTCAAACTCCGAACCTCTGGAGGCAGCTTCACCTGGGGGAGTCTCCCCACCACTTCATCCAATACTAACGCGGGAGCATTAATCCTCGCGCGTGAAGTGGGACCCGGTCCAAAGGTGAGTAAGGTCTGCCCTACCAGGTTTGACACTGTCACATTGCCTACCCCACGTATACTTTCCGGGTGGGGTTTCACAACCAAGCCCAACTGTCGCACCAACCTACTGGATACCATGCAGCCTTGCGCTCCCGTGTCAAGGAGAGAGCGCACGCAGGCTGATCCTCCGCCAGGGCCCCAAACACAAACCGAAGCCGTGGGCAATAACACGGTCTCCAAGGGCGTGGCGGTTGCTGGTGCGTGGGCGGCGTATCCCTAGCAGGGATAACGCGTTGCATCCTGTTCCGCATGGGCGGGCCGCTCGTACCGCTCGAGCGGGTCCCACTCCGGCTGGTACTGCCGTCGCGCCATGCGTGCCGCCTGCGGCCCCTGGTATGTCCTACTCCGGCCGTACACCGGAGGTCCCGACCCCCAGCGGGGTCGCTCCACAAGCGGCGGCGACATCCGTGGCGCCTGCCGGGGTGGAGGCGTTTGCGGGCACCCGCCCGTAAGGACCCCCCGTTGGGGCACGGGTGCGTGCGAAGTAGTCGCGTAGTTTTGGAGGGGGGGGGGAGGGGGGTGTTACCCGACGTCCCCACTTCTCCTCGGCCATGGGCCCCTGGTCAGCCCGCTGCTGACTCCGAACAGGGGAGCATGACCCCTGCGCAGGGGGGGGGGGGGGGAGGTGTATCCCCACTGCGGTTCATGCATAAAATGGGGTGGTGCTTCCCACCACAGGACTTACACGCCTGCGGGTGGGCACAATCTCGCACAAAATGTGGGCCCAAGCAAACAAAGCACCATTGCCGCTGCTTAGCAATGTTGCGGCGTCCCACAACCCGCTGCGCAAGAAACTTCGGACACGCTGGCACCCGATGGCCAGGGTTCTTGCAGCATAGGCAGACTTCAGGGTCCAATGCACTGATATTATATTGGTGAGGACCCGCTGGTTGTGGGGCCGATTTGCCCCACCCTCCCCTTTGAGGTGCAACTCTCCCCTGGGCCCGCTGGGCCCCAGGAGGCCTCGGGGGTGGAGGTAGATCCGAGGTGTCGGCCCGTCGACACTCAAGTTCCAATTGGTCGATAAGATTGGTGAAGGTCGGCAGATGCTGAGCACTTTCACCACCATACCGGTGCTCAAACCTGGCCCGTACATCAGCCGGCAGCCGGTTCAACAAAAAATTCAACAGTATGTAGGACCACTGGTCCACCGGCAAACCAAGGTTCTCTAACCCTTTGGTCGCTGTCAAAACAGGATTCAGCATTTTCAGCCGGATGTCTGAAGCCTGAGCGATCCGAGGGATATTCCAGATCTTAGTCATAAGAGTATCCGCAAGTCGCCGCACGTTCTGGTATCGGTCCCTCAGCAACGTGCGCGCGATTTCATAATTGTCGTCGGTGACCGACAAATGCGCGATCAAGTCGCGCGGCTCCCCGACGAGAGCAGACATCAGCTGCGCCAACTTCAACGCCGCTGGCAGGTCCGTCCGGGCATGCACCAAGCTATCAAAGAGGTCGATGAAGCTGGTTCACTCGTCCAGGTCTCCTCGGAAGACCGGGATCTGTATGGCTGGCAAGCGCGCTGCCAACCCTGGGTTATAGATAACTGCGTGTTTCGGAACGTCCCGGGCCGCACCATTCCGAACCCGCAGTATCTTAGAAGCCCTCTCGACAATCCTGTCCCCAAAATCCATACATTGCTCAAAGTCCCGCTCCACCTGCTCGGTCTCCGGGGTCGTCCGGCCGGGCTCCGCTAGGTAGAGTTCAACCTGGAACTCCACAGCCTTAAGACGGTCTGACACCTCCTCGTACCGGGTCAACAAAGCCTCCTCCCGGTCATTTCTGTCAACCAAAGCTGCTGCAGATGAAAACCAACGCAGTGCAGACTGGATCTTAGCCTTAGGTGTAGATCCCATTTTAAATTAATTTCCAACAATACCAGAGAAAATTAAAATTAATTTAATTAATGTGGAAATTCCAATCTCTTGGTCACCCTAGTGAATCAAAACCAAATATCAACTCAATTACAGAAATGCCTTACAATAACAACCAATATAGATTCTCAAAACGCAGTGGAAGCTCAAATTATAATCTATAATTGGCTAGTTACCACTTCTACAATAATCTAGCTTACAACTAATATTTATGGTATTTTAGCTTATATTCTTAGCAACCTTGGCCGCTTATAGCAAACTGAATAAAACAAATGCCTTATTACCAAACAACAAGCTATGAAAGGCTTTCCAAATTACAATCAATCAAATATGTGGCTTAAATTTGCCTTCAACTATTTTCCAAATTAAATTGTACCCAACACTCAATCACCTTCCGGAGGTTGTAATCTCACTAATTTGCACTGTAAGTACAATAATTTCGTGCAATCTACAGTACAAAACACTTGCAGTGCCACAAAATAGAAGTTTTAAATACTTGTAGCTAAATTTGATTTCAACAAATAACCTCAAAATGCCCTTTTTTACCCAAAAGGAAAAAACTATCAAAATTCGCGTTTGTTCAACTCACCTGATTCCGGGAGGCGCGATGTTCGCTTCAACTCCGGTTAGTATCTGTCAAGGTTCAGTCAACTGTCAGGTCAAGTCAAGTTCAATCAAGAGGGTCTCCGGGGCTGAAGAAGCAGCCGTGGTGTTCCGGGGCAGTCTCGCCAACAATCCGCGGCGTCAAATCACCAACTGTTCTGATATCACCGAAATATCCACACAAAACACTCGGACACCCGTGTGTCTTCAAAGCGAGCGATATTACACCAAACAAGGAAAATGCGTTTCCAAAATTACCCAAAAAACACTCGGACCTCTCGGGTCTGCAAAACGAGGTTATCTTTTTTTTTCCGTCCGCCTTGACAAGAAGTGTCACTGTCAAAACCACAGACTCAAGAGGCGTACACACGTGAGGAGTTTAAGGGGCGGGCAGACGGTCGGCCCGAACAATACACGTGCGAATAGCTAATTCGCAACTCGTGTCGATTTAAAACACTCTTCGGTCGTGTTTTAATTTATCACCACTCGTTGCGAATTTCCTATTTTCGGCACTTGTATCGTAAATAACTATTATGGACACTAGGGCTAAAGCTACGTTCTTAATGCGCACTCATTCCACTGCTCCTATACCTACGTCTGCAGCTATATTTTTAATATAATCAAGAATATCAAGATCAACCAAATCCATAATTTTTCGCGCTTCTTCAAATTCGGACTCCCGGACTTCTCCTCTTGCTCCCGACATTCATTAAGGCGCCGTAGGATCATGGTCTTCTCTCCCTCTCACTGAGCATAAGCGTGAGCGAGATGAAGTGCGTGCTCGGAAGCGCGGATATCATGTTTTTTCATTCTAATTTTTTGGCCGTTTAAATAAATAAAAAAGTAATCACTGAGTTCTGTCAAACATGATATTGCCGATTTTTAGAAGCAATTTTAATATTTATAGCTTTTGTGCATAATTTGTTACGAATATTTTAAATGTATTTTAGACCTCTGTTCGTGATTTTTTTCTCTCGAGCGAAAATTGCTCAGTCATGTTTCGAATCACTGATCTCGCTGCAGAAAAGCCTCAAGATTACTATTCATATTTTTTTGAAACCATATTGTTATAAACAGACGCATTATATTGTATCATAAACTCTGTTCGCTTAACTTCGCTGAACCTACGGCGCCTTAATCCTCTTGTGAATACTGAGGTTGTCTATAATAGTATAGTTATGCACAGCAACTATTTTGTAATGTACAAACCACAACACTGCTAACTGACCATCCTGTGTTTATATAGAACATTATTAGTTATTACCAGAGGTCGGAATTTTCGTGGCACTTTTGCGCTGTCATAGGGACTTCTCGTTTATCGACTTCCGATTGTACATGTGTATATCGATAAATACAGAATACAATATATGTAAAATATGATTAGTTGATTACGAGTGATGGGTAAACAACATGCAGTCTTATCGCGATTGGGCGATCTCTTTTTTATTTCTTTTATAGAGAAACTAATGACGAAACACTTATTAGCACTAAAACAGACTTTGAACATGAAATTAATAAATGTTAAAACATTGAACTGAACTGATTCAATTTAAAATTGTTAACTATTAACTTTTCATTGTTTTCATTGCAAATCTCTATTTAACAATTTCAGCCACTCAAAAGTTATCTAAAGGAGATCGCTCTTTAGCGGTAAGACTGCCCGTTGTTTACCTCTACTTTTAATCTTGTTTCATATGTTGTGTTATGTTCTATAAATTATCGATATAATTATGAATATCGGTAGTCGATAAACGAGAAGTCCCTGTGACAGCTCAAAAGTGCCACGAAAATTCCGACCTCTGGTTATTACAATGCAGCAGTGTTGTCGATAGTACTATGTTATTATATTATTGTATAGGTTTTTCTTTATTTATAATAACAGACTAGAATAATTGACTGCTTATTATACTAGTTCATAGGCTGTGGCAGAATAACAACGTTGCAATTTGCATGCTTCGCAAAATAGCAACACATGCTGAGTATCAGCTTTTTCCCTATCGCACACATTGCTGAACTTTTTGTGCAATGTGCACACCTCTCTGTGCTGTGAGCTTAGCATTTATCTATTTTTTGTTATTATTAATCCTGTTATGGGTGCTTTATGGAATAAATGGTTTTTCTTTCTTTCTTTCTTTCTTTGAATTCTATAACGCGCGTAAAGTTTGTTCTAAGAATGTTACAATGATAATTTATATACCTATATACAATCAGATTTCATCATCATCATCATATCAGCCGAAAGAGGTCCACTGCTGGACATAGGCCTCCCCCAAAGAGTGCCAAAGCGACCGGTCCTGCGCCACCCGCCTCCAGCGGACCAGATTCAGAATCAGATTTATTGACTCAATAATCTGTATGCACCACCAAACAGAAATCCCGCTGGTAATAAATAAACCTTTGGAAAACTTGTTTACGAAGTTTGAATTCACGTGTTTCCTATATTAAACAGCCTAGACTTACTTCGGGAGTTAAGCGGTGTTTTGTTAACGTCCCTTCCTAAGTCCCGATGCCTGTTCGGACCATTCCCCACGGAGCCCTAATGGCCAAAGTTGATAATGAAAGAATAATAAAATTTACCTCTGAAAGGTCTTACAGGGAATTTAAAATTCAAAACATATTTATGCAATTAGGTCAAACCTTAGGGGGAATCGTTTGGAACGATTTAGGAGGGATTAATAATTAAATTATTAATGTCGAATTGATGGAATTAATTTTGACTAACGAAAGTTCCTTTAACGCTGGTTTATTAAGTTTTATGTTTTACTTAATAGTAGAGGAGACATAGCCTTTTGGGGTCATAATAATTCCCACGGGATTCCATTACCGATTAACCGACTTCAAAAAAAGGAGGCATGCGGATGCGGATTTTTAAGGGAACTAATTTCTAAGCCAAAGAGACTAATTTCAGTGTCATTTTATTTCAGTAAGCCGTTTTAAAATGAGAACCAAACTAAGTTTGTATCAAGAACCGAGCATCTTAAATCGAGACATATGTCTGCACTATAAATGTACAATAGTACAAAACGAGAATAAATGATTAATTGGCAAAGTGTCTAGTCTGATTTATTCATACTCTTTGTCCATTCTCAGCCATGGCCAACTAGATGTCAAGTGAAACGGGAAGGTATGGTACGAAACAGAGACAAGTATATGTTTCTCTGCATCGTATGTTACAACACATTTACTTGTCTATGTTTTGCTCCTGGAAATAAGCATACCGTCCTGCTCTCATTTGACATCCATTATTAGTGTGTAATTGTAACTGCAATATTCGCAGCTCTATCATGTGTGCGTAGGCCTGGCCATTTTTAAACACGGTATTTCGTATAGACATAATATCTACCTCTTTTTAGGGTTCCGTAGTCAACAAGGAACCCTTGTAGTTTCGCCATGTCCGTCCGTCAGTCTTCGGCTTAGCTCAGTAACCTTACTACTATGAAACTGTAATTCGGCATGGGAATATAAATCAATCACGCCGACAAAACAGTAGAATAAAATCTTGACAATTTTTTTTTTATGATAACTTCCCCTGCACCTAAAGTGGGGATGTATTTTTTTTCTTTGTAAACCGTGTCATGATTAGCGTTGAAAATGTCGGAAAAAAACAAATGATCTTTTCGGGAATTTATGTAATTTTTGTTTTTTTCCGTTTTTTTCGGATTTTTAACGAAAAAAACCAATAAGTCATTGTGACAACTGAACTGAACGGGTTAACTACGCCATTTCGAAAGACGTTTTGCCGATAGTCGCTACGTCGAAGACGTTTTATCGACTGTCCTTTTAGACGAAAGCTTGATCAATCGAAGGCACCATTCATCGAAAAGTCATTTCACCGAGAATGCTCCTTGTCGAAATCTTAAAACATCGAATATTCATTTTATCGAAACCTTTTTAGTGATGACATTTCATCGATAGTAGCCTTATGCGATTGTTTATTTTATCGAATCTAGCTAAAGCAATGTCTTGATTAAATATTATTACTAGGGAATCACTGTATATAATGTGATATCTGATGACGAAATTTCTATACCTATTCAGTGATCTAATTTTATTGCTCCTATAAGGAGAATATATTCAATGGGATAAATCATTAAAACACGATACAAATCAACAAACATGATGTATTTTTTTTACATTATTGTTATAATCAAGAGTCTCTCTTTTTTATTCATTCAAATACATATCTAAACGGATTACACAAGGTATTTGTTAGGTACCTACCTAACAACACAACTATTGCAGATAGATTATACAAATCAACATTTTTTATAGCAACATGAGTTCATGGTTTACATGTTATAATCGTAACAATTTTTTTCTATTCATTTGTTTAATACGTCATTATAAATAATCATTTTTCTATTTTGTAGCTGCTGCTTGATATTGACATTTCGTAGATGTAGTATGATTATTTCTTTATATATCTCTATTTACTGATCAGAAAACTAACTATTTAGTATAATTTATTTAGTATGTTTGACTTCCAATCAAAAAATAATGATTATCATAACTTTAAAGGTAGGTAACCCGAACTGAACTGACACGATGTCAATGGCAAAATAAGTCTATAATCATTCACCTACCTACCCACCAGTATTAAGAAAAATAACCGATTAAAACCTGTCTGAATCGTTTTTTTCAGAAAAATGGAAGCGGAAAATCACATGGTATTTTTCCGTAAAAATCCGAAAAAAACGAGGCGTTTGGAAAGAAACGGGTTTTTTTCCGGAAAATTTTAACGCTAGTCATGATAAGGTATTTAATCTCGGGCATACATTATTTCGCTTTAAAGTTTGTCACTCTTTAGCACCACCCAGGGGACACGTGCAGGGTTGAGGAAGGTAGCCCCTGCGGACGCGAGTAACAGTCGTTCGGCAATAAGGTTGGTTACATACTTACATTTATTTATTGAATCATTAAGTATGCAACATTACAGTTTTCACCAAAGCGTTGCATTGTATCCATACTAAAACTGCTATCTAAAGACTAACTTAAATCTACAAGTTACCTGTCTTGCTTCATCTCGAGCACTCTCTTCCATTCATTCATCAATCTCGCTATCCCAGTCGCAAACAAGTCACACCACAGACCATATATCCTAAAGACCCCGCTTAGCCTAATTTTTACTTTAGTCCAGGCAATGAACTGACAACTTGTATGGAAAAAATGTCAATTTTGGAAATAATTTATAATAGCTTATTTTTTATGTGTAACGGATATATTATCAATTAAATAGTTACCCAGTGACAAAATCCGACAAAATTTCAGACATCGAAAAAATGATAAGTTAACTGGCTTCTGAAAAGTCAGTAAAAATATTAATAAATATTTTTGTCTTTATTTTGGTTCATTTACATTTGCTCTATAATATTCAAGATAAATCGTACAAAAAAAGATAATGCATGCTTCATATAAATCTACATAATTACTTCCGGGTGGAAAGTTTGTCGGATTCTTGACTAAATCATCTTAGAATAACATTTTCAAATGAAATCAACAAAAAAAACGCTATTATAAATTAATGTTTTTCAAAACCGTATTTTGCCTGGAGTACTTACAAACAAAGCTGCCATACTTGCGGGGCGCGGGGGACGTCTAGTGCGCTGTGATTGGTGCATTCAAGGCCGCGCGCGTAAGTGATTGGTCCGGTGTCTCAAATATAGAGTGAATTCACCTTATGTGTGGCAGAGGGGGTCGCCCGACTAAGCGACGTCTATAGGTTTACTGGTCTGTGATCTCGCTATCCCAGTCGCAAACAAGTCACACACACTCAGAGACTGCCCGGAGGAGGGAGTTGTACATCATATGGAACGTATACCTAGATGGTAAGATTGATGGGATTATGTTCCCGCTTACTAGTATTATGACAAATTATCCTATCCTATTCTATCCTATACTATTAAACGAGCAATATTTGTATATCATCATCATCATATCAGCCGAAAGACGTCCACTGGACATGGCCTCCCCCAAATAGTGCCAAAGTGACCGGTCCTGCGCCACCCGCATCCAGCGGACTCCTGCAACCTTTACCAGGTCATCAGTCCACCTTGTGAACCACGTGCCTTCCGGTACGTGGTCGCCACTTGAGAACCTTTCCGCCCCAGCGGCCATCGGTTCTACGTACTATGTGCCCCACCCACTGCCACTTAAGTTTAGCGATTCGGAGGGGCATATTGGTTAGGTACCTTGGTTCTGCTGCGGATAGCCTCATTTCTGATGCGATCACGCAGAGAAACTGCCAACATAGCCCTCTCCATAGCCCTTTGGGTGAGTGAGGTCAGTGAGGTTGCTCATAAAAAATTTTACTTCAGTGCATGCAGGATGGCTCAATATGCATAAAGCTCGTGGACCGCTGGGCAAACGTGCTTTGATACAGAAACATTACTTAAGTTTTTGGAAGACCATATCCATTTCATTCACACTGTGTTGAGCTACATAATATTTTTTGTGGGTTAGTAGACAGCCAAAACAAGGTAACTTAGTTAGAGGATTCGAAGAGAAATTTCGAGTCTAATTGACTTACTTAGCTTCATCTGCGCTAAGTCAATTGGACTCGAAATTCAATCCAAACTGACCGGAAAAGCTTTCAACTCTGTTACCATGGTTAAAAAGGATTAAGCTTTCGCAATTAAATTAAAAAAATCGGCCATATGCGTGTCCGGCCACGCGCAGTGTATTAGGGTTCCGTAGTTGCCCGTCTGTCTTAGTTACATCGACACCCGCGCAGTTGCGTCGGCCGAATATGTACGAAAGTTAGCCTTTCTAAGTATATTTTAAGTTAGTCGACTATTACTCGGTAACTAGTTATGCCTATTTAGCCGTGATAGTTTTCCTTTTATAATATGTACTACTGCCACGATTATTTTCACATTCCCAGTAGGGGAGATGAATGCAAAATGATCCCCTTAAGGGAAAACTTTACTGTGTTCACAGTTGAAGACAAAAACACAAGATATGTTTTCTAAAGTTTAGTTAAGGATCATTTTATACCTTGTATACAACGTGTTAATAAAATAACGCAAAACCTGAAAACAGTTAGTTCAGAATCGAGCATAGAATGCGAAA
Organism: Epinotia ramella; assembly: GCA_947578815.1. Taxonomy (NCBI): domain Eukaryota; kingdom Metazoa; phylum Arthropoda; class Insecta; order Lepidoptera; family Tortricidae; genus Epinotia; species Epinotia ramella. Next base: position 3,764,846 of record OX388207.1, read on the forward strand.
AAAATAAAAAATAAATTTTTTGACAAGATTTATTTTTTACATTTGTATGGAGTGTTGGCCGACTGGGGCGACCTGCTCCATACAAATGTAAAAAATAAATCGCGTCAAAAAATTTATTTTTTATTTTTTTCGCATTCTACTCTCGATTCTGAACAAACTGTTTTCAGGTTTTGCGTTATTTTATTAACACGTTGTATATACAACGATGCCTAGGGTAGGGTTAAAATAATCATAATGATCACCTTGTACTGAAAAAACACACAGCTATAAAAAAAAAAACATACCAAACATTTATTGTTGACTGTACTTTTCTATATACCAAAATCTGTATAGAACGATCCCTAGGGTAGGGTTAAAATGTTCCCAGTGATCATTTTGTACTGGAAAAACACACAGCCGTTACAACGGGGTTGCGTCGGTTAAGTACTGAATTCCCATGGCCACAATTCGGTCTCCATCATCACTCATCAGATTAGCTCGATGGTACCATAATATTGAATTATCTTCCAAACAATACCTTTACCCAAAATTGCAGCTCAATCGGTTGCTCAGATATCTGCTTCAAAATTCAGTTGCAAGATTCCACCCGGACAAACATACATTGGAAGTTAATTAAAAGCTTGTAAAAAAGCTTGTAATCTAAACGTACTGCTGTTTATGCTTGCTGTTTAATAAAGTATTCCATCTTTAACGGTATTAACAGCATTTAGCATTGCTTTGCCAGGCAAATTTTGAGGAGTGGTTTTGCGTGATGCGATGATCTGTCAAAATAAAAATACCAGTGGGATAAAAATGATTCCGCACGCACGAAAAGGGATCATTTCACCTGACACACCAAATTTGAAAACATCGATCAAAATATAACGTTCAAATTCAACGTGCGTCGGTGTAAACAGCGTTAAAATATAGCTTAACATCAATGAAATCCGAGAATGAAACACAATCTCAATAAAACGTAACATGCAAAAAGTAATGGTACGAGTATTCAAAAAATAGGCTTACCATACATTAGACAGACATTTTTTTTTTCTAATAAAAGTGTAGTAGTAGCTCGGATACGATGGGGAATCAATTAACCTCACGGGATCATTTTATGCACATTTATGCATACCCCACATTATTGGTTTAACGAGAAAAAAAAATACATCCCACCTGGGTGATGATGAAATGAAGATGAAATATTGTAGGTTCTTGACGGAGGTGCACAGCTACAAAAAACGTTTTTAAAACCAACATCAAAATAATTCTCAGCATGTAATTTCCTGTAATATTTTCAACGTCCACCGCGTTGCGTAATAATACGCATTTTCACACTTTGATTTTTCTAGATTTTTTATATATCAAAAAGATACAACAAAGAACTAATAAACCTTATACCTATATCATGTTTATGTTTTAATCCTCCCATATCAATCCTGTACAATTCTTCCCCTCTGCGCAAAATGCATAATAATATGAAATACGTCGTGTTGCGACTCATTACAGTCAGCTCCTCTTGATTTATTTACTCGTAATTATCGAAATAAGTAAAAGTGGTACATAATACTAATTTAACAAAATGCCCGCCCTCGACACACCCCAATGTTGCCCGGGGCATCCTTCCCAAGACGCTCACCGCGTTTCCCAGATGGATGGTCAGGCTCATCCCTTGAGCGAAGTACCTATGAGCCCGCCCTGAGATCGCCTGAGACCGCGATCAATTTATGGGACACTTTTTGAGTAATTCATAAATGCGTACAAGAAGTACAGTCGGCAATAAAGGCTTGTCTCAAAAAATATTTTCGTAAGAAACTTGTTTGAATTTCCTACCTAAGAGCCTGTTCACACCAATCTGTAAATGTCGCTGACGGATCCAGTAACGATATCGGAGGGCATGTAAATGTATGGAAAATGCTTACTGTTCACACCGCCTAGTCCGGAGCATGCCCCAAACAAAAAGTGTCGTTGTTGGATCCTACACCGTCAGTTACGGATTGGTGTGAGCAGGCCCTAATACCGCAATGCAACCTATTTTGTATTAATAAAACGTTAAATAACCGGCTAGCGAAATCCATAATGATTGTACAAGGGACAGAAAATTATAGCAATTAAATATTCAAATATAAATCCGATCGCGAAACTCCCGCCATGTAATTACACTTTATACTTAAGTCATATCACATAATAACAAAATGATACGTTACCAACAATAACTTCATGGCAACTGCAATTCACTACGGGAGTTCTCACGCCAATTTCCGTGGAATTTGATGAGACAGTTAATTCGGTAGAGTACAGTTAGACGTCGTTGGATGCCATCCAATTTGATGTCCAATGACGATTCTAAAACAAACTTGACTAATTCATTATTGTGATCTGCGTATATGGAGGCCCGATGTCTGAAATAAATGATTTCATTTCAATAATTTCAAAGAGGCATGAGAATATTAACTACTTATACAAAGTACATTACACACCACTTTCCCTAGGCACTAGTTTCACGAAAGCGACTGCCATCTGACCTTCCAACCCAGAGAGAAAACTAGACCATATTGGGATTAGAACGGTTTTTTCGCGATGTTTTCCTTCACTGAAAAGCCACTGTTAAATATGAAATGATATTTCGTACCTGTTTTTTGTAAAAACCCAGTCCCATTTATTTGTGTGGTGAGCACGAACATTTTTTCTTGAGTCATGGATGTTTTCTATATATTTAAGTATTTATTTATATATATAAGTACATATGTACATCGTCGTCTAGTACCTACCCATGGTATAAGCTTTGCTTAGTTTGGGACTATGTTGATTTGTGTAATATTGTCGCCATATATTTATTTATTTAAAGACTCCGAACACCTTTGAGTTAGTCTATAGGTATCTTCATGCACATCACCAGCAAACGACAAGAACTCAAACATGGTAAGGTCACTTACCTGCGTGTACGCACAGTCAGTCAGTGAGGATAAGTCCAAATGAAACGACAATCCCGCGGGATCTTGGAATACCGGGATTAGAAGCCCTATCTGCTATCTACTTCGCTTCTTGTAAATGGCGCCTAAAGTGGGTCATCGGGGTTGCAAGAGCTCTTTGTCTATCACCATTTGGCTAACTAAGTATGTAACTATCCCAGAGAATTCAGATAGTCATCATTATCATCATCATATCAGCCGAGACCTCCCCCATAGAGTACCAGTGATCGGTCCTGCGCCACACGCAATAAGCGTATTCCCGCGATTTAATTCAGTAGTGACATCCCAGAATGAATCTGTGAAGAGGCGCAAGGACTTTAGATCCTTGGGTTCTCCACATTAAAAGGATAAACTATAATTTTAAAACAAAAAAAAAAACTGCAAAAAATACACACAAACTACATACCATCAAAATTCACTACGCAGATTTCGCCTTTTCACATAATAAGTGTGGGTTGCGTTTCACCAACCCACCTCCGCCACGAGTTTTGTAAATAATAATGTAATGATTATGAAAATTATGCAAGTGGTTTAGACATGCGGCTGTCAATCGTGGGTTTGAATCCCGTCTCGTACCAATGTGTTTTTCGGAACTTATGTAAGGAATACCTATAATTTGATATTTACCGTTAAAAGATACCAGCATACATCTGCGAAGAAATTCTAAGGTGTATGTGAAGTCTCCAACCTGCACTGGGCCAGCGTGTGGACTACTGCTCGTTCCCTGTCATCCTTGAGAGGAGGCCTGTGCCCAGCAGTGGGACGTATATAAGCTGTTTTTTTATAACCATAACCCAGACTTTCTGCCCGATTGTCTCCGCCAAAAACACACGCTCATGTTTCAAAGGTCTTTGCGCGCAGCTTTTGTTAACAGAATTCCTTTTCTTGTATTAAACATGTACCAACAAGGTCAAGACAAACCCCGCCACGCATGCCTTATTCCAAATCTGCAGGATTAGTGCAAGTGCCCTCGAATGGATCGTCTTAAAGGATCGCTCTGAGCTTTGAGCATATTTGCTCGGCCGCATGTTCATCTAGTACCTATGTGCTGAGTAAAATACTTTTCACAACAATTAATGTCGAGAATACATGTAACAATGTTTGCTATTTACTTCGGTTCCTTGACTTTGTATTTTAGTTTCAACCCCTGACGCAAGAAGAGGGTTGTTATTTTAGAATTATATCTGTGTGGCTGTCTGTGGCATCGTAGCTTCTAAATCAAAAGAGTCAACTTTATTATGGGACAGTTACTTTCTTAGTTACATACAAATTTAAGACGTTTAACACATTTGACAATGATAGTACTGTTGCCATATAAATCTCAGGCTCACCTTTCCCTGACCAGACTGCACCATAGTATTGCATTGTCCGATTTACATAATTATACAAAGTTTCATCTCTTCGGGAAGTTGGTCAAAGACTTGCAAGATTTGACCATTACATACGAACGAACAAACTAACAAGGCAAGTTAATTTAAACCTTGTAAAAACCTAGGAGCGCGCCACGCTCCCGCGAATATCTCGCAAGTCAGTGCTAATTCACTCCGTCCCACACCTCCAGAATTACCATATAAATTGTTTGTTGAATCCGGTTTAAATTATTTCGCCAACTTCTCAAATTTACATGGTAATTGCTAAAACTCAAGATTTGTTGTTGGATCCCTGATTGTGGATATCTTTGGGGGTTGAGATAGATATTTGGAAGTCAGATTACGCGGGGTTGTGGCTAGCATGGTTGTTAACGAATGATGTTTACCTGCTTATATTTGATAGAGCAAAGCGCTATATAATATCATCATCATCAATACATCACATCAGCCGAAAGGCGTCAACTGCTGGACATAGGCCTCCCCCAAAGAGTGACACAACGACCGGTCTTGCGCTACCCTCATCCAGCAACATTATAATCCCCTGTCTGTCAAACTTATTATAGCTGAAATGACGTTCAAACTATTAACAAATTTAAAAATCATAAATTTTCATATAACGTTGAGAAAGTTAAAACTTGAAATATTGTTAATTGGCACATTGCATAAATGCTACATACTAATGAATAAATTAAAAAAGTAGCTAGAACAGAAAAGTAGCATTTGGATCCCTCTCGTCGTGGAGCAAAACTTACTTTTTCGAATGAGAGGTGTGAAAACTCATTTTCACAACCTGCTATTGTAAAAGAGTAATTGAAGGGATTAAAATTGTACTTTTTTTCCCTGATCCTACTAAGTATTAAGAAAATACTTAGTCATTGTTGCCCTAAAATGAGGGATTTCAATTTTCCTCATGGAAGGTGTGACAAGCAGTAGGTATGTGTCACTGGGTAGCACAATTATTTCCATCTTGGGCGTGAACACTTGACCCTCGTTACGCTCAAGATTCTAATATCGTGTTTTTATTTCAAATCTACGTACTTACTCGTAATTACAAAGGTTCATTTTAACTGTATCACATTATTTATATCTTAATAAATTCTATCCCAGTATTTTAGTTATTAATGTAAATAAAAATGTACGATAAATACAAATAAAGACATCATGTCATATCATGCCGCCCCCCGTATTATGTAATTTTGCTCCCTTAAGAGTTGAGACACAATCTACTAGTGTCTCTCTGTCATTCAAGATTTGTGTTTGTGATAAAAGGACAAGATAATTATAGTTGTAAAGTCAGCATAGTTCCGAGTCGGCTCCATCGAGTGGCCGCGAGTTCGTTCTGGGGACCGATTTTTGACTTTCGAGCGCTCGACTCTTTCACTCGAAAACTGACAAAAATTATGAAATGCTATTTTGAAATAGCGATAGAAAATTTAACCGAGTATTGACCACTCGTATTAAATTCTATTGGTAGAAAGTAAGTGCCTGCCATTTTGACACTACAAACGTATTTACTTTTATTTGATTTTCGAGCGCTCGAAAGTCAAAAATCGGTCCCCTGATCATGTTTGTTACGAATACGCAACAATTTGAATCGAATCTGAAATAGTAGAAACGCCAGGGTCTCTATTGCCACTATGTTGTATCTCTCTTTGAGACCTTGTGGGTACTTCCTAACAATTTGTGCTACGTTGTGTGTGTCAATAATATAATTATATCCAATTTTAATTTTCCCATTGACATTTTCTTCAGAAGTCGTTCTTGAAAGTCGTTACCTTATTGAACATATGGTTTTCCGAAAAATACCTACATTCATAGTGATGAAAATACGGGATTGTTTAATTAAATGCCTTGCCGCCGACGACTGACGACTGTTACCTATTCGGGGATTCTGAAAAGAGAAAATATATAAGAGATTTTGTTCGATTGCTATAGATTCTAGTCGATATTCGTTCTTAAAGCAAGTATCTAGAATAAGATATTGTCCAGAACACTCATGCTAGGCCGGTTCGAATACACGGGTTCCACGCCAGATTTGCATGTCTTGCTTTAATTTGTACGTAAGTTCACGACCGTAATTGCTTATGGAGTGGCTAGGTGTCTGTTATAGCTGGAGAGCCGGTGTTTAAGGGGACGCCCTGATTCGCGTAAACCACGCCCCCTTAAAGAGACATATTTGTTGAGAAGTTAAATTCATATTTAATAGAAAACTGTTTTTATTCACTGAAAGACTTCTTCAATGTAAATAGATACCACAGATATGCTTGGCAAATGTTATCCTAGATGTAAAGAATCTAGAAACCTACGTGTAAATCTTAGTTTAATTTCCTAATGTGTACGTTTAAGACGAAGGATTTGCAATACCCTTACAGGGTGTGATGTTGTACTATAGACAGTAAGTTATTTAAGACCTGATGATCTACATGAGAGCAATAAAGTATTATTATTATTAGATATTATTAAAGATTCAGGTATATCCTGAAACTTTTGGGGGAGGCCTATGTCCAGCAGTGGACGTCTTTCGGTAAATATATGATGATGATGATCCGGAAAATTCAAATACCTATATGCTTTACGAATGACTTTCTGTGTGTAAGAATTCGGGAGCGCCATTCATTCATGCACTTCGGCTCTGCATTAGTATAACCCGGTTACAATATCTGTGGACCTGGCGTCTATGACGTCACGTCGGCGCTCTGGTACGGTGCAGGGCGAGCGCGGGTAGTCAAAAGAGAAGGGGGAGGGGCTTCACATTCCAGCGAGGTCCACAGATATTGTAACCGAGTTATACTAATGCAATGTATAAGTAATACTAATGCAGAGCTGACCCCGTATCATGGTCGGCCTTATCACGCGATAAGTGACAAGATAGGGGCGTCGTCTCGTTCTATCAAACGGTGTCAGCCAGTGACGGACGCTCTATCCTGTCACTCATCGCGTGATAAGGCCGACCATGATACGGGGTCTGAAGTACATGAATTGAAACTTGTATAACACGTTTATTAAGCTAGTGAAATAGATTTATTACGAAATTATTAAACTATACAAAAGATAACAAATATGTAAGTAACTAGGAATTAATATGACTAAAACTAACTTAACCTATGGGGCCTACACTATATTTACATACCTATACCCCCTAGATCACTACCACTTGGTAGCGTGCCTATAAGGCTGGCTGCGTTACCGCTGAATGCCAATGCCAATGCGTTGAGCGAGGAACGAGCCAGTCCCATGGTCAGTGGAGCGGGTGAGCATTTTTGATATTAAACCACTTGTATTTTTGATATTAAACCACTTGTATTTTTGATATTAAACCACTTGTATTTTTGATATTAAACCACTTGTATTTTTGATATTAAACCACTTGTATTTTTGATATTAAACCACTTGTATTTTTGATATTAAACCACTTGTATTTTTGATATTAAACCACTTGTATTTAACAGTGCTAGTGTTGCTAACATACAGTACATCTTCCCACAAAAGAAAAATAATCCGATATCTATCTTTCTACCACCCTGAGCCATTTACTTGAGAAAAAGAAATGGATGCTTTACGGCACCGGAATAGCTGGGGATTTGACCTTTAAAGAATGCCTATTAAATGTATATTTTTTGCACGTAACAAAGCAAAGAAATGCGTTATTACATTATTACTCGTCTCCAATATACATTCGTCTACCTTTATTAAATTACGCTTCATTCGAACACTCGTACAGTAAATCAAATTAAATTTGGAACGCTCCCGGACAGCTGACGAAGGTCGAGAATTTCTTAAAAAAAAGTTGACCCGCATTCCTCCGTATTGGGCACCTTGATTGCGGCGGGGTCACCTAGGTATTAGGAAATAAATACGGTGGTTTAATATACTGCTGGAATGCTTCGTATCTTCGGTTTGGACTTTTGGAGAGTCGTTTTTGGGGTTTAAGGGTTTCGTGAAAGTAGAAACTCCGAGAAATAAGGCTGTTTTTAGTGTTTCGCTGATATGTCGCGCATTGGGGTGCTACCGAGAACCTAAAACGAAATTCGTTCGTGTATTTTACTCTGTCGCTCAAAGAAGCAGGTGCGACTGAGGGTCCAACAAATTAAGTATACAGCGTGGAAATCTAATACGAGCAAATCTTTAAATGGTGGTTAGTACAGGACGTAAGAAGTTTATTTAGATACCTTTTGTCTAAAATTACAACGAAAAAATTAACCATACAAAATAATTCAGCCCGCAATGTAACGCAAAATATTCAAGTTAAGGCTCGTTGACAGTTACTTGTCAAGTATTTGGACAGCTACGTTTGCGTTACATTGCTGCTCGGTAATTTTTGAAAAATTAATTACAGGCTTTCTATTAAGTGTATCTTAAAAAGTCCCAGTAATAAATGATTACGGTATTAAACCCTATGTCTGGTTTAATTCTTTGCTCGTATTAGATTTCCAGGCTGTATACGACATCCATGTCATGAAGGGTTATACCACTGTTAAATGTCACAACCTAACTCACTGACTTACTACTAAGTACCACTGGAAGTACCATTGTTAAGTATCTCAGAACCATCAGTGGAGTATCGAAGATTCGCTGGGCAGAAGACCGTTAGTTAACGAAGTTAACATTTTGAGTAACGGATTAAGTTTTAAGTTAACTTAGATAATTGTTAACGGCGTCATTAACTTCCGTTAACCTTCCATGAATCCGTTAATCAAGTATCTTCTATTTGACAAAAGGACACCGCGTGTACGCGTTCTGACAAGTAGTTTTGGGTTGGTCAGCCGGCTACACGTTTGTTTGTCGCGTCGCCGAAGGCACGCTGCCTACCTGCTCCGCTATTATTATCATTATTATTAAGAATTATTACAAAAATGTCGCCAATTGTACCTTTCATGAAAGCTTATGAACTGAGGAACTAATTTATGTAATTTTTACGCGAATTGTCATACTTTTTTTTTTAATAATGCCTCGAAGTGTTACAAAATTTGGAACAAAATTTAAAAACTTGTGACTTTAAATGCTTTTCTTTGCAATATCTTGAAAAGTTTTGGCATGTTTTTTTTTATTTTCCTTAATCAGTCATTTATTGGCTATTAAATAAATCCTTTTTTGAGGTCTAAATTTAATTAGTTTTTTCACAATTACGAGTTTTAGGCCGACAGGTGGGTTTTCTAAAAAAAAATCTAAAAACTCGAATAACTTGCAAACCAATGAGTTTTGACCCCCGGTTGACTGTATCTAAATCATTGCAAATGAGCTATAGAATAACCCCTTTCAAGGAATACGTCGAATTTCCCGTCACCCTGTATATACTTAAGTTTGTATATATATTGATGTTATGACCCTTCATCTGCTCTCTGGCAGTGCACTTTATGTGACTTTATTTTAATTTGTAGTTATTATCATCACAAACTCTTCACATCACTTTTTTTTCATATCCTACCTAAATATCACATACTATTTTTTAGCAGGTTGACTAATGTAACGACGTATAAAGTACAACGTCTATCACGAGTCAATGGTTAACGATTAACGGTTACTTCCGTTAAGTCTTCCGAACTGTAACGCATTAACGTTTAATGAGTTTTTTTAACGAAGTTAGTTATTTCATTACGGGTGCCCAGCTCTCCAGATTCCTCAGACTCTGACTCCTCAGACATTGCTAGTTTTACAGAAAAAATATCTACTTACAAAGTACCTACTTACTCATATACCTAGTTTCATTTGGCTGCGATCGTCTATAACATATAGGAACTAGCTATACAGGATTAATCCTAAGTCGTGAACAGAAATAAATGTTTCTTACTGTTTAACTTTATTTTAAACATGTGGACGTGACAACAGGCAAATACATGTAAACGTTTGTTAATTCGATAGGTAAAAAAATTGTTTTAAATTTACTGAGTTATGGTTTATGGTCAACCTAATTGCTAGGTTAAACTGTACGTTAAGTCTTGCTGAATAGGGTGACCATAAGGTTGGTGTTTTTGCTATTTAGCATGGTTTATTTATCAATAAAGTTTGATTGTTTGCTTCTAGAGTTAAATGCAATGAATTTGCCTTTGCCGAACAAAAAATTCTGTTTACGACTTATGTTTCACCCTGTATACTCAGCATTTGAGCTAGACAAGATTCTACACGTAATATTTTTTTATTTTCTTAATATTTTCTCAAAACGCAATGATAAACGTGTATTAAGTTGTCAATTCCGCAGATTATTCTCAACATTTTGAGAATGTTCAGCGATTAGCACGTCGCGATTTGATTAAACAGCTCAAAATAACTGGCTGGTGTAGTTCCGGCCTATTGTTCCGGCCGGCCCGGGCTCATCTCCTGGCTCCGCAGGGCTACCACGGGGAACTCATAAACAGAATAACAAAGTTTAATTTATTTATTAAGTTCTAGTTTCTGCCCGTTACGTCCACGTGGAAATTTTTTATATGTAGCTCCATGTAAACTTTCACCCCAATTTCACCCCTTAGGGGATGACTTCCAAGATAAAAACTATCCCGGGACTCAAATTATCTCTCTACCAAATTTCATCTAAATCGGTACCTACATGCATATTTATATAGTGCCTATTTCTAGGATCGAACTGATTATTTTCTTATTTAATATAATACGTAATAATAAATATATAAATAATAACGACTCGCCAGCATGTCGATCTGCCTATATTTCCACTCTGAGGACGCAAGAAAACCCAGTTAGGGTTATATCTAGTTACTTATTTAATTTTTTTAACCTCCGACGCAAAAAGAGGGCTATTATAAGTTTCACGTGTCTGTGCGTCTGTCTGTGGCATCGTAGCTCCTACACGAATGGACCGATTTTAATACGGTTATTTTTGTCCGAAAGCTAATCTAACTACTTTTTTCGCAAAAAGCCTGGATACAAGCAGTCTCACGGAAACGCGAAAGTATTCGTAAGTGATTTTACGCCAAACACTTTCGCGGATCCCTTGGTTTTTTACCGAAAATACGGAGTTCGTTGCTTTCCTAAGCCATCCTAATACGCCGATATATACGTATCTTCTTTCTTAACATTACTTGACACCAAAACACTTAAGTATTTTCTTCTTCATTCTCTCTCTCTCTCTCTCATCGAACGAGCGAGCGAAGCGAGCGAAGCGAACGAAGTTCTATGCTTCAGCTTGGGCGAAAATCGTTTGTCTGTCCGGCGTCCAGTGTCCGGTGTCCGTCCCGCTGTTCTCCTCTACAGTCTTGGCTGTCACATGAGGCGTGAGGCGTGAGGTGACAGGTGAGGTGACCAGTGAGGTGAAGGCGTAAGACGCCGTCACAAAATATATAGGTAATTGTTTTAGAGAATTCCACTCCAGGCCCCTATTTCACCAACTTAACAATCGTCACCTGACAACGACAATTCTCCGTACATTGATGGTTCCACAAGTAACCTAGCGTCCACCTTAACTTCTTGAACAAGCAATGGATGGTGATTTGTCATTGTAAGGTGACAATTGTCAAGTTGGTGAAATAGGGGCCAGGTCGCATTTCTCAGCCGACTGTCGTGAAGTTTTGTGTGCAGGTTCGTTAATTATATGGTTATTTGTTGCCGAGTCACGTTTTCGAAATTCAAAAAAAGTCCGGCTCTCGCATTTTATAGCTTACCGACTCACTAGTTATAGTATTATACTAACAGATTGCTCCTCGCCGAGATCTCGATCGAGAACAGACAGTACCGCCGCGCCGTATCACGTATAACATTAAAATGCATTGTCTTTGCCCCAAACTCGGAGTTGTCGTGCCTCAGCGGCTGTCAAAAACTTTCGGCATATTAATTCTGAACGATAAACTTCCACGGCTTCTGGAATTGTTATTAAAGTTGTATGGGAGCTGTATTATTGGTGCAGTTTTGCGAACGGGGTACGGAAGTACTTTTGTCCCTCGTAGACGATCGGCGCTATAGACATAATTTTCACATTTAGCACTTTCACTGCTGGGAACCCGCCTAGCGGGCGCCTACGTCGAAGTCGCTTTCCGCTACATACGAGGAAAACCACAGGATCGGCTTCGTAGCCATTTAAAAACCCCCGACATTTTCATTTCAAAGTTCAATATCTCAAAAACGGCTGAACCGATTTTGTTAAAACGTAGCTACGCTCGTGCGTAGCGCGTAGCGATTCTTGGCAACGAATGTGTTAGTTTAACACTGTCACTGCCAGGAACCCGCCTACTTAGCGGGAAAATCACGGAATCAGCTACGAGCGTAGTGCGTAGCGATTCTTGGCAGTGAAGGAACTCATTCAACGCCACGCTACGCTCGTACCGCTACGCCGTAGCTAGGCTTAGGGTGGTATTCCACTGGTCCAAGATCTTTGTCCAATGCGCATTGCATCTCACTCACTCTTGAAGCAAAATGTGAGACGCAAATACACATTGGACAACGATCTTGGACTAGTGGAATACCCCCTTACGTAGTAGCTCAACAAAGGACCAAAATGTATTTAATTTGAACCCTTTAATGGAATGAAGGCTATGTACCTATGGTACGCGTCGTTTTATTTGAGTGTACGGCTTTATGCTCGCTCAAGTCGTGCCCTCTAAATTCACGAAAAATTTTATACACATGTGGTGAGACATTTTTATTTGTCATCTGTTATAATATCTATGAACGTTCGGGAACAGCAACCACATTTCAATCAATCAATTTTCCATATTTTTTCACCTTGTTATATACGTCTAGTTAATGCACGGTGTATGACGCAAATTGGACAGGGATGTCACCTGCGCGCGGATCTTTAGAGTCGACGTCACAGCTACTAGAGCTAACGAGTTTGGGCGCTCATGTTTAGGGCTGCCACGGACGAGTTTTAAATATTAGAAAATTTTACTATCATACTTTTTATTTCAGTAATAACAAGGTGGAGCATTCCACATGAAAATCATGCGTGATAGTTTAACATCATGAATTATGAATTTACCATTTGTCATTTTTGTAATTATTAATTAAAGCTAAAATTGGAGAAGGAACGCTATTTAATTTTTGAATATAATAAGGAAATGCTATGCTATGGATATGATATGGGGGACTTCAGAGAGAGATTTATGACTGATACTTTTTCAAACACGACATAACTCACAATCTAATCTTTAGTAGTTGTTATATTAGGTTAAACATAAGTGATTGGTGCCCTGAAATTGCTCTTCTATATGTCAGAGTTTTTACAAATACATTAAAATGGTGTAATTAAGTTACATTATTTGAAATATAATATTGCAACCGCACTTTCGAGGCCTGTCGTCGAGTCGTGGTTCGTCGATTCGTCGCCATAAGGCACAGCATAGCTCTACCACATCTAGAGACTGGCCAGTGAAAGATGAGCTTTTTTAGGGATCCGTAGTACAAGGACTACACCTAAAGTGAGGATGTACTTTTTTTCTCGTTAAACCCGTTAGTGTGGGGTATCGTTGGAAAGCTTCTTCAAAAATATTATGGGTTTTTCATAACCATTTTTCAATTTAGTGATTTTTTTGCGAGATATTGGGCTTTAACGCCCTAACTTTTGTTCGAGTTAGTTTTTTTTACATAAGTATCAACAGTAATATCATTGTCAAATGTGTCAAAGGTCTCAAATTAGTATGATGTCCTAATTTTGATACTTGATATGATAACTAAGAAAGTAACTTTTTCATTATAAATTGGTCAATTTTTGCTGTTTAAGAGATTTAAAGGGTGACTTACTGCTAATATTATTCACATTGAAGAATATTATAAAAAGTTAATTTGTTATGTTTAGTCAAAATTTTAATTTCGGAGAGTGGTTTTGATTATCGTTCTTAAAATATAAAGTAGAATAAGGTTACAGAGTTTTATTTCGTACTAGCTGTACCTGCGACTTCGTTCGCATGGTAATGTGGTGGGAGTTCTAATTTAACCTATCAGTAAAACGTTGAACAAACCTATTTTAGCTAAAATGCCGTTCAAATTCGTTTGTCTTTCTGATATTTAAGTTTATTTCGAGTACCCATTGACCGGTAAGTTTTTATGCGAAACAAAAGATCTCTTTTTAATTAGACAACCATTGACTTTCTATTACTACGGTATAGACTAGCAACCCAGAACATTTTTCTAGGCGTCTAACTTCCAATCAGGCTGCCATCTTGGAAAATCAAAGAGTATGTAAACGTGCAGTAGATGCGACAATTTTCTGAGTTCGGATTCAGTTATGGCCATAGCGTGATTTAATACACTCGTATAAAAAAAACTACCTACTTATTAATTTAATCACCGACATTTGTAAATTTTTGATACTGGATATCTTTATAGTTCCCGAGGACGCACAGTGTTGTTGCAATTTGTCTCAGCTATTTGTGTCAGATTTGATGACAAATTCCTATTTAAGGTCCATACGGATCGTCAGATATCGATTTTGATATCAATCGCAGCAAGATAAAAAAAAACTAAATTACGACCATTTTTAGTTTCAGTCAGATCCATACACATTTAAAGTCCCACAGGATCCTCCGATATATATTATGAAAGCAATTAGAAATTAATATAATAATTATAGTCTCCTAAATTGCTAATGGGGTCATATTCGGAGACGATACTCGCGTCGCGTACATTATTTATATAAGAGAACTGACCTAGGATTGAAATAAGTACAACTTAAGATCTGAATAGCAACTAAACGTTAGCAATAAAATTATTCATAAAAACGATTAAATAAAAAAAAAGCAAATGGTTGCTGCTATTTTGGCGCAAAAATTAAGATCCTTAAAGCTTCAAATCAGTAAGTCTAGTAAGTTTTATGTTCTACTAATAAGGCAAAATAGTCTTAGAAAATTGTCACTTCTACATTTTTAATCTTTGAAATAATAGCCGCCATCGGCGCGTATCTTATAAATTACAGAAAAAATCATGTTATTTAAATAATCTGTGAATTTGCCGATGGAAAGTGATCCCAGTACTTTTACTATTGTTGGGTTTGTTGTTGGTGCAATAGCGCAATGCAAAAGAAAGCATTTTTTAAAGTTTTGAGTCAAAATTGCACTCGAACCGACCGCCATCACTGCCCGCCACAGACTAAACCAAGATACTCTCATGAGAGTATGTTGACATGCGCAAACTTATGCTAGGTGATGTCTACTCTAACTAGTAACATAACTCAATCTAGACAACAGACGGCCAATTTATATTTTCCACCTAACCTAACCACTAGGTAAGTTCTACAACCATAACGCGAGTCCGAGTCCCTTTCTATTAAAGGTAATTATTAAAAATATTAAAGTAATATGTTTATTTTTTCCATATTGCAATGTTTCAAATCGCACTATCACATTCTTCCAAATCTTGTGTATGTTCCCGCCATTGCCAACTTAATGAATGTGCGTTGCAGACTTTATGATAAAAGTATTTTTCTGTATGTCGGCCAATGGCTGAATGTCAACTTGAAGGCGCGAAGTACGAAGTTATAATACCGCCTTAATACTGACGCGCTTGATAATTTTATGAATGTTTATAAAAGGCCCGTTCTATACTGATTTAATACATACTGTTTATTGCTGATAAATATAAATACTGACAAACCAGCACGGCTATCACAAGACGGCGCGCGAGCTCTCTCGTTTTTTCTCGAACTATCCGTCTCTCTCTTATTAGACAACTTAGAGAGAGAGATAAATCGAGAGAGCTCGCGCACCGTCTTGTGATAGCCGTGCTGGTTAATACTCAGCGTGTAATCTTGCAGAAACTCAAGTAGACTTTATGGCTGAAAGCGAGACCAAAAAAAAAAGGACGAGTCAGGCTTTTGACGTTAGACGTTATTTTGTTCAAATTTGTTGATACATTTATTAAAATTACGCCTCAATACGAATTTAGCGCATATAAGTTTCCATATCAGAATCGATTATTTTTTTATGCTTTAGAATTTAATATGCGTTTTGTGAAGGTCTATCACAACACCGGATCGAAATCATTACTGTTGGATAGATATGACAAGCCCACCATTTTAACGTCACTGACAGTTGACAGATATGGCGGCTACGATTTCAAGCAGAAGAAATGAATAATTTAATGAGGTCAAATGTTTCCGAAAAATAATTAATCGTCGCAGTCGGATAAAAACTATCCTAAACGGAAGCTAGAGTAATAATAAACTTATAAAAAAAGTTACATGTTTTTCCGTTCATGGGTAGCTGAGATCACGCGGGACACACCAATGCTTAATTTGATACTGGCTGGGTTCCATTTTTAATTTAGAGATTTATTATAAGTGAGCGACGAGAGATGAGAGATAACTTTAATTCCTTCTGCTTGATCAGTTGCATTGTCGTGAATTGAAGAAAAAAAAGACCGGGTTGCACTCCGGGAGTGCCGGCAGAAGTGAAAACTCAATGACATTGTAACAGTTTTCAGGTCACGTAATGCATTGCATTAATTATCGGTTTTAAAAGTACTATAATTTATCTGTTTAATAAATTAAAATATTTACGTATGTCTTACGTCTTACGAATCTCACGGTCACGTGACCTGACGCGAGTTTAACATTTTTTCCCCATACCAAAAAGTGGACAGCGTGGCTAAAGAAGTTTTCACTTCATAATAACTGTTCAAGTATCATTATTATTTTATTGCACACACTCTTTTCTACGCTCATCTTTCCCTGGCCAGACTACAACCTTTGACATCTCCAATACCAGTGTTGAAGAAATAAACTCCATTCCATTTCGTTTACATAGATAACATATGAGGTTGGCAGCCCTAGCAGCAGTCATGCGACAAGCCTCAGCTCAAGTCGACAGGATCGTTCGCGATTGCCTAATAAAGGCCTGCAGCGTGCGAGATTTCAATTTAGGCTACACGGTAGCCCCCCGAGTCACCTAGTAATGGGAAAGGCTCTGAACCAAAACTGTCGATCGAAAGAGAAGTGATAGTTTTGCGATTGGGGGCGATCGAGTGTCCAACGTCATGGTCATGAAAGATTGTGACTGCTGCCACGTCAGATACGACAAGACCGACAAGAAATGGGTTTAGTTACTCAATGTACGACATATTACCAAAGAAAATCCCACGTCCTATAAATTTCTACTCGCTTCTTTGTTCAATGGACTCTCCCATAACTGCTATTCTTTTGAAATATATTCAAGTACACAACACATACTCCACTGTGCATGTAATGTCTTCATCTATTCGACATTTTAATATATTTCTAATGATACATGTTCCACTATATCCGTCATGTTGGTACTCTGTCATCCACATTCCCGCTCTTTTTTCATAACGTTTGTAAATGTCATGTGATTGTCAGTGATGTCCATAATTTTTATTTGTTTTAGAGCCTTATCACACTTGCGATTTGCGAGCGTATTTTCTATACAATTATCAGTCGCGGCGTACACGCTGCGTCAACGCCTTCATACAAAATACGCTTGCAAATCGCAAGTGTGATAAGGCTCTTAGGTTTCCGGACTGATTCTTCCCCAAAAACCGTCAAAATTAAACTGAACATTCTCCTCGTGTGTAAATATGTCAAAAAACTGATAATGGCAAATCCACCTGGCTAAAACAGCAAGGAGTAAAAAAAAAAACAAAAAATGGGCTGCTTCTGCTCGTCCATCGAAGTTAAGTCAAAGCTGTGGTAAAAAAAAAAGGTGCGGTATAGTCAGTCTGCCAAGCTATGTGAAAGGAACATATTGTGCTAGTTAGTGACCACCCCAACTAATATAGGTACTTAGTGTCCACTTAAATAAATAAACTCAAAGGATATTTTTTTTTTCTATATTCCTATTAAAAACGATCAAAAAAATTATTTACAGGTCAGTACCTAAACATTAGCTATCTTAAACTGAGAGACCTTGTGTTCAGAAAATAAATGTTTTGGGGACCTCATGTTCTGAGGGATCATCAAAAAGGTAGTTGTATGTAAACGCCGCCAATGAGCAAAGCTCTATTCTGCAGCCTGAGGCCTGAAGTTACCGAATTTGCCAGTTTGCAACCCAGTTCGCTTGGCCGTATATAATCTATTTGCAGAATTACAACCTGCCAAAACCGCTGATTCCTTTTTAACCTAAATCTTCCACTCCGTTCATTCTTAGCCTAATGCTTTTCCTACGAGTATCAACAACACAAAACGGCCCAACGTTCTAGAATGTTCACGGCAGTTAGTTCCTTTGTTGCCGAGAGTTGCAGATGCAATCTGCACCAAACCACTTCTTCGCTGCCTAGCTTCCAAAAAGCCTAGTTCAATTACAGTTAGGCTCAGATCGAGATTTGATTCGTTCAGCATCACAATTCGTTCACCGCGACTATTGAAAAATGCTCCACAGTGGTCGCCAGGTGGTACTTAATCATTTTAAACAATCATATCCTGTTATACCATTAAACGAGCAATATTTGTATACGGCTCTAGTGATTTGGATAAAATACGTAATACAGAAGTTTTTGAGCGCCCGCTAGGCGGGTTCCTGACAGGTTAAGTAGGTAGGTAGTATAGGACCCCCGCGGTACCAAAGTAAGTACAGGTCGATTCACAAGAGCTGGCGCGTAATGTCTATGAAATTAATGACGCGCCAGCTCTCGATTGAATCGACCTGTAGGTATTATTAGTATTAGTACTCCAAGTTTACGCATCTCTTTACTCTATCATTATTTTTTTCCCGCAACCTATTCAACTCGACGTGTGCTACGCCGAAGCGCGTAGCAGCACTTTTCCGCTTTTTAGGCCTTTAATGAGGCGTAAGCCCTAAAACGCATTTTGAAAAAGATTTTGATTAACTCTTGAGTATGGACATAAGATATATTTATTTCTCGGAAATCATCCTCTAATAAAATGAGGGATTGAGGACCGTCTTCATATATTAACCAAAATCTTAAGGTGGTGAAAGTTCTACGCAGGTGGAACCGCTTGCACGGCTAGGATATAACGGGATTAATAGGTAATGCTAATAATTACACGGTTAAACTCACGTATTAAATGTGACTACGGGCGACATGTTTCGAACTCTACGGGAGTTTCTTCAGGATGAGTGTTTTCGCGGCAGTGTCGCTATCCGTGAGTTGAACCGTGTAATTATTAGCATTACTTCAACATGCCTCTCGAAAGTTTAAATTCGAGGATTAATAGGTATTCGATATTGCGCCACTGTAGCAGCATCGCCCGGGATCGAGTTAATTTGGCAGCTATCGCAGCCGGCGCGATCGCACGGAAAATTGGCCCCTTCCCCATCCCATTACGGCCCACTATGCCGTGCAAAGATCAAGGATTCTACAGCTACAATACAGACGTGAGTGTTCTGATTGTACGACATACGTCTTTACGACAAGCACATACAAAGTAGGGCTCCCGCTACACGTGTTAACCCGCCCGCCGGGTACCCGTGTTCTTAAGCCCGCGGTGCTAAGCGACCGTTCTACACGGACACGCCCGAACCCGCCCGGTCCGCGGGCGGGTACCCGGGTACCCGTGTACCCGTACACACGTACCCGCGGGTTCTAATTACACGCGGGTTCTGACCGTCCGTGGCCGTTTGAGTTGAGGCAAATCCATATCCATATCCATACTTCCATACTAATATTATAAATGCGAAAGTGTGTCTGTCTGTCTGTTACCTCTTCACGCTTAAACCGCTGAACCGATTGCGATGTGGAAATTTGGTATGGAGATAGTTTGAATCCCGGGGAAGGACATAGGATAGTTTTAATCCCGAAAATCACCCCCTAAGGGGATTAAATGGGGGGTTACATTTTTTATGAAGCTACGATATAAACGATTTCCACGCGGACGGAGCCGCGGGCAGAAGCTAGTATTATAAATGTGAAAGTGTGTCTGTCTGTCTGTCTGTTACCTCTTCAAGCTTAAACCGCTGAACCGATTTAGATGAATTTTGGTATAGCGATAGTTTGAGTCCCAGGGAAGGACATAGGATAGTTTTTATCCCGGAAATCATCCCCTAAAGGGGCGAAACGGGGAGGTGAAAGTTTATATGGAGCTGCGATATAAACGAGTTCCACGCGGACGGAGTCGCGGGCAGAAGCTAGTAGAATAGAATTATTTAATTTTACTCTATTTGCATTAGCAACTCTGTGGGTTTGGTGTGTATGATGTTGTTTTATATTAGGTATGTCACAAAATGCGTCATAATGTTGTATAAACCTATTTTATTTTATTTAATGATTGCCCGACAAATGGCACGCAAACTGTTTAACTTTTATTAATAGCCGCTTAAAGTTATGATAGCGGAACAAAAACAGTAGGTAAGTAGAGTCAGCCAAGAAAGTGTTCTACCGCTTTTCGACTTTATTGCATGCAAAATAAGGTCCAAAAGTGGTAGACAACTTTCTTGGCTGACTGTAGATGAGAACTATTTAATTTTAACCGAGCGCTTATTGTATTGTACAGTCGAGGAATTTTAATGTTTAGCACTTTTGATCCTTACAACATCGTTCAAATAGAGTTGATATTTGCCAAACCTTCATTTTCCTCGACAGTACATGCCATTATGGTTCTAAATAAGGCACTGAATGTGGTATCGAAATTAAGGGTTTTAATTAACGGTACTTAATAAAGGTATTGCAAGGTACCCTTACTCACAAGGTTGAATATTAGCACCGAATAAAGGCACTGAATCAAAACGATACTAACAACATTACTCTGCCTACGATACCTATATGAAGGATACAGTAATCATTTTAATAGAAAGGTACTCGAACAAAACGATATTGTGACAATTTGCTACAGCTTCAAAGTTTACCGTTATTATATATCCGAAACTAGAGTAAATTCTATCAAATTAATGCAAGCAAAAAACGATTTTGTGCTCTCATGATAAAGTCGTTTTCTGCTTGCGTTTTTGACAGGATTTTATCTTACAATTTCGGACGTACTAAACAGCGTTGATTTAGTGTAACGAGGTAAAAATAATTTGCAGTAACGAGATTATAATTTGGATAGGCATTATCAATGTCTTGCAACTTTTTTTGGATAAACCCACAGTCTTACTGAGTAAATTATTGATAAACAAGTCGTTGAATTCCAAAGCAATATTAAGTTTTATGCGTTTTCGATAAAGTCGCAATTTCAACAAAAAAATGGAAGCTAATTACTTACGTCTTAAGACTCCTAAGTAGTTTCTATTGTTTGTTTTGTTCGCCAAAAAGGGTTTTATGGCATTACTTGGAAATAGGCACGAACTTTATCGTTCTAAAGCAGGTAATAATTCTTTATCTGTTATCTTCGCCGACCTGAGCTGTGGTGTTTTACCGCTGAACGGATATATTAGGGTGGTGGAAGGGGTCACACAATACTACATAGTTTTAGGTATGCAAAATTTAATAAATACAGTAAAGTTGTGTGATTTCCAAGTTGCAGAATTTTATTTAGCAAGCAAATAAAGATTAATAAGAATACCTGAGACTTGGCTCTACGAAATATCTAACAACTTTTTAAGGTAGAAGAGTTTTGAGACAGCCTCTTTTTTCCATAAAATGTTTTTTATGGGATATTACTATCATTTACTACATTTGGTTTAGCTATTTACTATGCTCGCCTCATTACAATGATCTGCAATAAATATTTATACCTATATCACTGTTCAACAGTTGTGATTAAAAAAAATTACATCATTTTGTTGCGATTTTCTTGGTTTTTTTTCTGTCAGATACTGTAGTGTTATATTTAATTTGTGATATTGAGTGTTGTAAAGGCCCACACAATCTGAAATAAATGTAACCAATTCTTAATAGATACATGCTTTTAATTAACTGATTCCTTCCCTTTGTGAGGTTATAAACAAATGGTCGTGCTAATATCATCATTATTTCTAATATCTAATATTAGAGCTGGTGGTCTAAAATTGCACCCGCCAATTTTAGACCACCAGCTTCGTAACTATTCTGGTTCAAAACTAGATTAATGCTACTACATTATTTTTCACATTCTAAGCTCAAATAAAAATCTGGGGTCACGGCGGTGCCCCCGCCAAGTCAAGCAAAACAGCGGCACGGCTGTACCATCTTTTTTCAAAGTAGTTCAGGCCATTTTCGACCCCCCAACAACGATGTGAATAAAAAACTAAACGATGACGATGACGACGATGTAAACTAGAAGCCTGAATTTTCAGTAACCAAGCAGGCATTGTATAAATACGGTATATTTCAAATTTCATTCAATTTGAATCAGTGGTTTAAGAATTATAACTATTTAAAGTTTCTTAATTTTGTCACTCACATACACACTGTCCGATCAAACATAAGCGCTAATTTAGAACATAATTAATGTTTAGTGTTTAAATCAAGGTAAAACTAATATATTTTGCAAATTTCTGTCCAGATTTCTAGATACGCATAAATAACTTTGTAAGCCCATATAAATACATAGGATTACAAAGTAACATTTGCAGTGATTGGGAGAAAAAATTAAAAAGCAAGAATGAGACTGAAATCATAATTTGTATGTATTGATAACACAATAACCTACAAAAAGAAGTGAGATCCGATAAAAAACATTCCATGTAAAAAAGAGGCCAAGTCTCGAAACTCTTCCACCGTGTGACTTGGCAATCACACAATACTGCATAGTTTTAGGTGTGCCAAGTGGCAGAATTTTATTTAGCTAGCAAATAAAGAATAATAAGAATGCCTGAGACTTGGTACTACGAAATATCAAAGTCGACGACCGCTTTAGCCTAGTTGGTAGTGACGCTGCCTACGAAGCAAGAGGTCCCAGGTTCGAATCCCGGTAAGGGCATTTATTTGTGTGATAAGCACGAATATTTGTTCCTGAGTCATGGATGTTTTCTATGTATTTAAGTATTTATTTATCTATATAAGTATGTTTATTGTCGTGTAGTACCCATAGTACAAGCTTTGCTTAGTTTTTTAGGTTGATTTGTGTCAGATTGTCTCCTAATATAGTTATATTATATTTGTCTCACAACTTTTTAAGGTGGAAGAGTTTCGAGACTTGGCCTCTTTTTTACATGGAATGTTTTTTTATGGGATAAAACTTACTAGCTTTTGCCCGCGACTCCGTCCGCGTGGAACTCGTTTATATCCTATGTCCCTCCCCCAGACTCAAATCTCTATACCAAATTTTATCTAAATCGGTTCAGCGGTTTAAGCGTGAAGGGGTAAAAGAAAGACACAGGCAGACAGACCCACTTTCACATTTATAACTGTATGGATTCGTACTTACTTTTTTAAAAATCTGAATTTGAGAAGGCGTACTTAACGTACTTCGTTTGAATTTGTTACATTTATTATTCTGCTATTTTTATTCACAAAAAAAAGATGTTGTAATTGCAAAGCTACGAACACTCATTTAGTACTTGTATGTACATTCATAGAACTACGAGATAGTTCCTAGCTTCACACCTCAAGGACGGGTAGTACTACCCGCGTGTAATAAGCGCACGGGTACCCGTGTACACGTGTACACGTGTACACGGGTACCCGTGCGCTAATTACACGGATCCGTTCGGACCGGTCGCTTAAACCCGCGGGCGTGTTACACGGGCACGGGTACCCGACACGAATACACGAAACCCGGACACGACCGCGAGCCCTAATACAAAGTTACATATAATCATGTCTATTTCCCGGAGGGATAGACAGAGATCACGGATTTCCACTTGCTACGATCTTGACAAAGCTTTCTTGCTTCATTCACTTTCATGACATTCTTCACACCATGCTCGTCGAGTTAGGATGCTCTTGACCTGACCATTCTTTAGGATTTCACCGATTTGGACGTAAAAAGTTCGGTTCCCCTTCCAAATGTAGGTACCATCCACTTTTCCCTCATAGACTCTCTTTGTTAATATTTTTTCATCCATCGTCTCTACATGCTGCGCATTTATCACTATCACTACATCACTACACAGTAGTATATAAAACAAAGTCGTTTTTCGCTGTCTGTCCCTATGTATGCATAGATCTTTAAAACTACGCAACGCATTTTGATGCGGTTTTTTTAATAGATAGAGTGATTCAAGAGGAAGGTTTATATGTATAATATAGTACCCGTGCGAAGCCGGGGCGGGTCGCCAGTAATATTATATTTCAATTTTATTTTACACCTGTGTCCACGAAACCGATTAAAAACTAGAGCATCTCGAAACTGCGATGTAAACCATAGTTATAACCAATTTGATTCAGGTTTAGAGCAGTTTCTGTAATAAACATGACAGTTTTTGCCTAAAGCGATGCCTTGATTTGGGTCGTACACGCCCCCTAGACAGAGACACGCTGATGCCTTCCGCCCACGAGAAAAAGAGATGTAACACAAACAAATTGTAATTTCGATAAATAGCTAACTTAGTGAAGGTTTATTAAAATTTCATAAAGTGAGATTTTAGATGAGATAAAATACTATAGTATTTACTTGATTGTGTCGTAAAAGAATGTATCGTTTGAGTAGGCTGAGTAAAAAAAGGAAAATACAGACCCAACTTCGGATTTTTTTTCTATCGAGGAAATTTTAAGCAATCATGTATCCTTAAAATCAGATGAACAATCATATAGTCAAGAATCATATATCTGAAAATCAGACCTTATTGTTTCTTAATCTAGTCAGAACGGCGTTTCAAAGCACGCGATAATTTCCAATGCACCGCCTTAAAACAGTACCGGCCTGAAAGTTGATTGGCCTAGTTTGCAAAATGCAAAAAAATGCCGGGGTTACACATCACGGTCTTACCGAAATAAAGCTAACGAGCATTTTCAAAATAATAATAAATGATGACATTCTCAATATGCTACCGTTCCTGACATTTTGTTGTTAATAAATAATCATTCATTTTATTAACCGACTTCAAAAAAAAGGAGGAGGTTCTCAATTCGGTTGTATTTTTTTCTTTTTTATCCTATTTTAATTTAATCCTATATATATATATATATATATATATATATATATATATATTATTTGTAATTTAATTACTGTTTCTGTTTTTTTGTTTATGATTCTTTTGTTTATTTTATTTTCTGTTGTCATTGTGACATAGCATGACATTGACATAGGTAATTTTAATTTTATTTCTTTAACATTTAATTTCAAGATCCTAATATTGTACGCCGTAGCTATACTCGTAATGGCTGATTGTAACGAACCATAGAACCTTTATAAATACTCATTTTCAGATGGTAAATTATTTGTATTTGAAACTTGTGAATAATTACAGCCCAGTGCACAAGTCATACCGATAACGTTTTAAACAAATACACTGCTGATGGCAAATAAAAATAAACGGTGGGGGTGAAGGGTGAATACTTTGATTTCAATAGCTTTTTAACCGATGTACTGAAAGAATATAAAGCCAGAGTAATACATATAAATAACGGGTCTTGGGCTCAAAATTACTTTCAGGCAATTTGTCAGGAAAAAAGTGTCCCGTTCGGAAACAAATGGGTCAACCTTTTTTGGGAGTAACGGAAATTCTATTGTTTTCGTACATCTAAGTGGGAGCTGTCGATTTTGCGTGCCCTGTTTGATTAATCGATGTCCAAAGCCTGGATTTAGACCTGGTATTGTTATTAACACTTTGGCTGCCGTCAACCCGCCTGGCGTCATCGTCTGCTGACGATTTTCGCTATACACCGTGGCCCTGCATAACCGGGCAGGCGTTAATGGTGTATTCTTAATCATATTTGGATTGGAGACTAAAATTTCGTACAAAGTTAGCTCGATTCGGTCAAATTTTAGAGAAATTATTGATATGTAAATGATTCTATTTCGTAACTCATTGTTAGGTACGTGTAATGTAATCTAAGTTTCAACATTTGACACAATATCAACGTTACCTCCTA
The DNA here is from genome assembly GCA_947578815.1 of Epinotia ramella. Lineage (NCBI taxonomy): Eukaryota > Metazoa > Arthropoda > Insecta > Lepidoptera > Tortricidae > Epinotia > Epinotia ramella. Next base: position 3,790,908 of record OX388207.1, read on the forward strand.
CCTCGCCAAGCGAACCAGTATCTGAATGCACAAAAGGTTCACTCGACTCCATTAATGGATCCTTCCAGCAATGGATCTTGGTGACTGGAGGGGATATAGTATAGACTAATTGGTAGCATGCAAGTAAATACTCCAAAAACGTGTTCCGGGAATATACCCCTGACCTCTGAAACACACGACAAATTACTTAATGTCTCCGGGCTAATGAACTCCACAAAAGTCCTACCCCATCTCCGTAGCATTCAAATAACTCATAAAATACCATCCCCAGATAAGCCATAAGTTTCCAACACACTATACAATATACACTCAAAATAAGGTCGTTCGTACAAGGGCCGTTATTCATAAAGCTTACCTAAGACTGGCCAAACGCTATACTTAACCCAGCGAAAAGGGCATCCAATAAACACCTAATTGTTTCAATCTCTGTACGGAAATACTAAGGCTCGTAGGACGTAGTGACGTAGGACGGGTGATGTGGTTTTGGACCTATAACATTTTAAGATAGATAGATAAATTATTTATTTGGTATTTTTCAACAAAATAAATAAAAAATACACAAACAAAGAAACAGAGAGGACAACGATAAAAGAAAAAGTAAAACAATTGTGTTACGATGGTTTAAATAGAAGGGTTGATTTCACGATTACAATTTACCTCCGTAGGCGACTTCTTCGTCGCATCCTCATGACTGAGGGTCGTGACTGCACGAGGTCGTTGCTTTGCGCACTATTAATGCTTTCCAGGCCAATGTTTGTGGCCATCCTCACTGAATATAGATTTTTACTTTGACATGGGAAACTAGGTTTCTACTCGTGCAACTCGAATAATAGAACTTTTAAATCTAGCCCAAATGGATAGAATGAGATCTACTCATACATATTTTAATATTACTAACGCTTCCGCCAGCGACTTTGTCTGCGTGGAACCAGGACATAAACTATCCTATATCCAGGCTATAAATAATGTTTGTGCAAAATTTAATCCAAATCGTTTAAGCCGTTTAAGCGTGATTGAGTAACAAACATCCAAACATCTAAACATCCAAACATTCAAGCATTCACATTTATAATATTAGTAGGATGAAAAAGTAACTCTCTATCTGTATTTTACCTTTTCATGCATACCTAAATCGCTGAACCAGTTTAGATAAAATTTGGTATGGAGACAGTTTGAGACCCCGGGGAGGTCTTAGGAGTTTTATTCCGGAAATCATCTCTTAAAGGGGTTAATACGGGGAGTCTAATAATTATTAGCTATTAGATTGCGTAAAGGCGTAGCATTAATACCATAAGTCTATAAAGGTATACTCGGACGAAGTCACGGGCCTAAATTAGTGTTAAGCCTCTTTTATACTCACAACTGGTAATTTAAAAGAATATTCTCGTATTATTTCTCTTTCCACATTCACCTCGCGAGCTACGCAAAACCCAATCACTTAAAGCCACCATGGTACACACCCCAACATTTTTACACGAAAGGTATGCCCGGGTGGTTATTCACAACGCCTTAGTACCTTTATTTCCAGGCGAACCGTAATACGCCAGACCTCCGATTACGTTGTTATTACGAATCCAGCAGTATTGTTCTTAAAATGTAGGTATGTATGTATGTATGTAAGCACTTTATTGTACACAATAACAGGTTAAAGAATATACATGTCACACAATAGATCAAAGTACAAAAGCGAACTTATCCCTATAAGGGATCTCTTCCAGCTAACTTTTGAGCAATTGAGAGGAAGGTAGGTAGAACGAGATAGGCAAACTTATACCGTGTACAAAAACACAGAGAAAATGAAAACAAAACCTAATAGGTATTAATCCTAGACAAATAAAACCATGCCAATACATATATAAATATACAATATAAAATATAATACACACTATCATATGCACTATATATGTCTCAAATATACAATAAATAAATAAATACTATATTCAACTAATTCACAAGTCATTGGAAAGCCACAACTTCTTCAAATTCATCTTAAGTGACGCAACAGACCGGGAATGTCTCAGCGACAAAGGCAACTCATTCCACAACTTAACAGCGCGCGCGGTAAAAGATCTAGAGTATGTTCGCGGCTTTTTAGACGGTACAGCAAGAGTAAGGTTAGCACTCGACCGCAAGCGGTGGCCACTGCCGTCTGCCATATAACTAAACCGCTCAGAAAGATAAGGAGGGGAAGTAGGGCTGAACAGTGTGTTGAAAAGTAATGACAGGATATACACGTCCCTGCGCCGGCGAATCGGTAACCATCGAAGCTTAGAACGGAATTCAGAGATATGATCATACTTGCGTAGACAAAATATATATCTGATACATACATTTTGTAGGCGCTCCAGCTTATCAAGTAGCTCCTCTTTGAGGTCCAGAAACGCAATATCGCCATAGTCCAGAAGAGGAAGCAAAAGAGATTGAGTAAGGGTCAACTTGGTACGAAGAGGAAGGAAATTCTGGAGACGCCTTAGGGAGTGAAGGGATCTAAAGATCCTCTGACTCACCTCAGCTATATGGGGTGACGAAGAAAGCGTCTGGTCCATGGTGATACCCAAATTCCTGACAGTAGAGTGAGGTGTATGACGGTTTGGCTGATGGCGCCGGCCGTGGCTCCGGCGGCGAAACGCTCGTAGATTTCTAGGGGTTGGTTCTTTCTGTCGCCGAGTATGAGACGTTTGACCTGTTCGTAGGCGGCGAACTTGAGGGCGGACTCGGGGGCTATTTTGATGACGTTGATGCCGTTGCCTCGCCAGAGGCCTGTGATGCCGCCCTCGCTTATCATGCGCGCTAAGCACTTGCCCATGCCTTCTCTCGTCGGGTTCACCTGTAGGAACACTTTAAGACGGTCGAGGGGCGCCGTGCATGTCCGACTGAACGCGCCAGCGATGCCGCCCGCCAACAGATGCCGCCACCACTTGCCAGTTTGTAGTTCACTCTGTGTGAAATCGTCGGGCACGTTCATGTCCTCCCCAATGTCCAGATACTTTGCCAAACATCTTCTGAAGACGATCAGGAAGTCCTCGAAAACGTCACCAGTCCCGCCCGTAAGTTCGTCCAGTTCCAGAGACATTTTGATATTATCTAGTTCAAACGTAAATAAGATAAATACTATTAAATTCTATAATCACAGATCGTTTACTTTGGACTATCAGATCCTATTCTATAATATAATACTAAATTAGCTAAGAGTGCGCGACGCTAGTAACGCGTTCGATTCGGCCAGCGAACGGTATCACACTGCAACGAACGATTTATTTGTTTTTGCTCTTTTATTCGTTAATTTTTGTTGGTCAGTTATTTTACTCGTATTTAATTTTTTAATATATATTTTTTTTCTTTTATAAGTTGTTTAGTGAACTGAAATATAATAGATATAAGCTTATTTCTTCATTTTAAATATTATTTTGTTATTATTTATATTTTGGGTATTTCTTCTTTTAAATTATTATCTAGTAAATTGAATATAATGTTAATAATAGCTTATGCTTCTATTTAAATATTATCTAATAATAAATTGAACATATTTAAAATATAATCTAGTGAATTGAATATGATGAAAGTAATAGCTTATTTTTCTATTTAAAATATAATCTAGTGTCACTGTGTAAAAATAAATGTATTTTTTTTTTTTGTTTTATGTTGATTTATTTTAATGATTTTTACCTATTCATTTCTTTTGTTTTAATATATTTTTCATTATCTTTTTATATATTTGTTTTAAATTATCTTACTTTTCACTTTATCGTATTAATTTTATGCATTTAGCCTATCAGTATCATGGTCTCTGGTACTGTATATCGTATTTAATAATACGTCGTCACGTATATAAACTGCCGTCGGAGTCTTTTGCTCCTAATAATAATAATAGGCTATGCATCTTTTTGCTAATATGATTCACTTATTTTATGTTTCACTACTATGCATGATCCTTGAAAACATCGTCATATAAGTATTTCATTTACTTTTAGGTGATCAGTCTAATCGTACTGTGAAAAACTTACATGTCTTAGCCTTCTCGGATACATACTGATAAAAAAAAAATGTTTTTACTATATTATAGCTATATGCTTAAATAATTTTATTACGATATGGTTAAAATTCGGTGTTTGTTGGTATTTGGGTCTATACTAATTATAACGAATATTTGTGCTCTATGAAAACAATTTCTACACGGGTCATTGATAAGATAATATTGGTTCGTAAAAATATATATATTTATAATTTTGTAATTTAAATGTAAGTCTCTAAAACAATGCACGAAGTTTTATATAAAATTTGTATTTCGGGCTGTAATATCAGCTGTCGGGTGCCATAAGGACACGTCGTGCTTGTGCTATTTTGAACTCAATTAAAGAAGCTATAAGATTCTAAATTCATATTGCAAAGTAATAATGATACCGTTTTAACCATATGATTTCCTACTTTTTATTCATCGAACGGCGTGTTATTTCTATTTGCGTTTAGTATTATAATTTTAGTATATATATATAATTTTGTATATATTATTACCGTGGATTAACATATGTCGCGGTAATTTTATCCCTTACACTAAATGAGTCACGCCATTGAGTACTTGACTTTTATAATATATCCTTTTTTTTTAATCATTTGGCCATGGGATTATTGGACAAGACATAGTCTGGTTAGAAGAAAAAAAGAAATGAACTTATGCTACATGTGTTAATCCGCGTATGCTATGCGCTTAAGGCTGACGTTAATGTTTATAAACCATATGTGTATAGTGCTGTTTGTATCAAATCGCACTTTATTCATATGACTATAAATCAAAATTTAGTTCTTAGTTATGAAAAGAGATGAAACGGCTAGGTTGTGACGTTGTTTTCTTATCGACGTACTTTACATGATGTCGCGTGGGTTCCGCTATTAAAATTTTAGTACTTTGAGTTAATCGGGCTTTTGGTTACGAAATCTTTTAATAATATTAATATTAATTTGGATTACTGTCCGTTTTATGTACTTTTTGGAATTAATTAATTAAATAAATAATTTTGCGTCTGAACCTTTGGTCAACATAGAGTATAATTTGATGGTGTCTATAAGTCGTGTTAAAATTTACTATATATTTGTCTATAATGATTTTAATATAACATTATGTTTATAATTAGTATTTTTCTTTTCTATTCTCAGTATTTTAATACTGGTGTACCTAATCTTATTTTATTTTTTTATATATATTTTTATATTGATAACTGAACCGAAATAAACATTTTATGGATTAACTCATTGTAGTGTTTTGTTATCTTTCTAACTTTGAACTATATTCTTCAACGTACTTATCTTTTAACTTTTATTATTTTTGTAATTTTTAATCAATTATACTTTTGCTAAGCTATCAGATGGCCAGTCCAATAATTAGCTAATGTATAATTGTCAATAAAGGAATGTCTGTAATATTGCAATATTTAAATTTACTCGGGTTTATTAAATTTTTAGTGACACTAAATTTACACATTATTTATCTATATGAATGAAATAGTTTTTACTTAGCTACTTTTTTAAATTACGTTTAAAAAATATATATATATTAAATTATGATTATTTAAAAGTATACGATACGATTACGACGTCTTGGTTATTTCGTCTCGTCTTTCGTCCTTGAAGCTGGTTGGCTGGCGGCTGCAGTATGCTGCTCCGGGACGGCTGCTGCGTCAGTCGCTGATGCGGGCCGGGAAAACCCTGGACTCCCTCGAACTTGGGCCGTGATAACCCTGGACACCTCTTCCGTTTTGTTGTATGTCCTCTTTGTGGAACAACATAAGTTTTTCTTCGTGGTGATTGTTCCATGGTTACCGTAGTGGAGCTTTGATTGGTGCTGGCTTTGTGGTTGATGCGCTACGGTGATAGTTTTGCCTGGCCGCAAATTGTGTGGAACGTGGCGCGGTTTTATTTTCTTCGTCGCAAAGGCAGGTCGCCGCGAAGCGACCTGCCCTGGCAGGATCACTATGAAAAGTGTCCTGCCAGGCCTGGCAAGGTCGCCATGAGATGTAGCCCGTAGGGTAAATAATATAGACGAGAGTTGGGATAGTAATGAACATTTATTTAAGGAAAACAGGGGTTTATATACTGTGTCTGTATCGCGTGTGGGTGTGCACTTACATAGGGTTTACGAGAGTTTTTAGATCCTTATCGCTAATGCACTTCAATGGTGATTATGTCTACACGAGCGGGAACCAGATGCTAGGGTATTGTATTTCAAGGCTAGAGCATATTCCACAAGATTATTAGATATTCAAGGTTATAACTTACAATGTTGCATAAGATATATTCGATGTTGCGTCATACACCTCAAGAGGAAATAGGAATAGAAATTCCATCAAAAATAATGTCAGGCACCACCACCTCTGAGAGCTTATTTACATAGTAAGGACTACCAATAACAATCGCTTGCGATTTCTTCGCATTCATTTGTAAACCAAACTTACACGCCCAGCAGCGTATAGATTCAAGGTTTCGATTGACTTCCGAGATTAATGAGGAGATATCATGTACAGCAGCCGCTTTTAAAATCTGTAGGTCATCTGCGTACCTATAGGTGAATGTATTAGTATTTTTGATGTATGACAAGACGGCGTCCCATGTTGTCATCTATAGCTATCACCTCAACCTGTCTCCTCACCGAAGCGCACTTTCAGGGGACCGATTTTTGAGTTTCGAGCGCTCGACTCTTTCACTCGAAAACTGACAAAAATTATGAAATGCTATTTTGAAATAGCGATAGAAAATTTTAAAACGAGTGGTATTGACCACTCGTATTAAATTCTATTGGTAGAAAGTACCTAAGTGTCTGCCATTTTGACACTACAAACGTATTTACTTTTATTTGATTTTCGAGCGCTCGAAAGTCAAAAATCGGTCCCCAGGTGACATCCAGCATAATCCTACTCAAAGCTACTTTACACGTTATTGATAAAATATCGGCTACATATACTTCATACACAAGGCTAGCAAAATTAATATTAACTTTGATTTGTGGTTTTTTGCTTAATTATTGCCGCTTGTACAGTCAAGGAATTTAAATACCTACCCATTTCGTTGAAATGTCGTTAGACATTCGCAATGCATTAAGGTCGAAACTTCTATTTCAATAATAGTATTGAAATGTCAAATTGTCAATACATATTTATTTGTCACTTCACATTACAGATAACCTATTTGCTTTTCTAATTACGAACATGTGTCAGTGTCAATCGAGAAATCTGAAAAATATTTTTCAATTACGTTATTAATTTGAAAAATAAAATACCTGCCGCTAACCGTGAACTATTAAGAGCTAGAAATAGCAGATTTACACCAGGAAGTGGGGATTGAGGAGAAAACGCGTTTAAAATTTCAGTTCACCATGTCAAATTAGTTAATCTGGTTGCCTAGTTACTAACATATAACAATGCATGCGATATGTCAAAGGAACGTCGTGCTCTAGCTAGCTCTTATGGTGACAGTTTGCTATACAATATTGAGCCTTAGCTGGGTCGGAAATTAAATTCCTTGACTGTACCTATTACTTAGATTAGAATCCTAACACAAATTTCCCGGATACCTACAACTCCACTAGAGGTGAGAACAGTTATACCTACTTATTCAGAAAATATTTTTGCAGGTGTGAAGGTATACTAGATGTGAGGGGTGAGTTGGGGGGAATCCAGTTGTGAATAGCATAGCAGGGCTCGATATTTCAATTGTTCAGTGGACCGACAGAGTTTATAGGCGGCGAGTGACGTCGTAATAGGGACACAAACATTACCCCTTTTAAATTGAATTTGGAGCAATTTATCAGTCGCCCTGATAAAATATGGCGCCCTTTCAAACAGTTTTATACGGAGTATTCTGGTTTATTAAATGTTTTGGTTCATTCATTAGGAGCCCTTGATGTTTTTGATGGGATTAACTTAAAACAGAATAGTTTTTGACGAAAAATACGTAGGTAGATCAATTAGATGCACTGTTATACCCCACAATCATCGTCTTAATCCTAATTGATCTACTTACTTATTTTTCGTCAAAAACTATTCTGACTTTGACTTGTCAAACTTCCCTTTTGCAGCCTGTTTGCAAAATATTACTCGACACCTTCATGCCTAATAGTTGACACCTATTGTTCACTTATATTGATTTGACATAAGTGTCATGTATTATGGTGGTATTTCACTTGTCCAAGATCTTTGTCCAATATGCATTGCGACTCACTCACTCAACATGTGAGACGCAAATACACATTGGACAAAGATCTTGGACAAGTGGAATACCACCCTTAGGCCAGTGTCGAGTACTGGGATGTTTAACGATTCACCCACCACCTGCACCGCGTCCCGCCGCGGTGCGCGGAGCGACAGATTTTTTACACGCGCATTGCCGCGTCGGCAGTGTGTTGTACTAGGCGTGTTTTCTATATAAATTGAGATTCTTGCATACAAATGGTAAAATCTGTCGCTCCGCGCACCGCGGCGGGACGCGGTGTAGTGGGAGAATCACTTTAATCTATTCTCCCCTGCAATTTAACCAAAACTATTACATACCTTTAAAGTTTGCATAAAGTATCATTAAGTACTAACTGAAACTGTGATTATGAAGAACATTCATTTGACTGTGTAGTGAACATGTTCATATATTTTAACTGAACGGGACTTAATCCATTGACTTTACCAAGATATAGGTATATCAGTTCAGACGTACCCCAAAACCATAGACTCGGAATTGATTTATATATTTAGTATAGGCGTACCGCTGGATTGGGTATAGGCACGAACAGGACTTGCAAAATCAACCAAGACAATGTCTATTGCAAAGTCTGTTCATTTTTACGTGACAATGACTAGTGTTTGGAAATGACAATACAATACATGAAGTGTGATTTATAGACAACTAGCCTCTAGTTTATATCGTAGCACCATACAAACCTTCATCCCCAATTTCACCCCCTCCGGGGATGGGTTCCGGGATAAAAACTATCCTATGTCCTTCCCCGGGATCCAAACTATCTTCATACTAAATTTCATCTCAATCGGTTCAGCGGTTTAAGCGTGAAGAGGTAATAGACAGACAGACAGACACACTTTCACATTTATAATATTAAGTATGGAGTATGGATATAGACATCGTTATGTCAGATATTTTTATTGTTAGAACTGTGTACATTGTGGTGGTAGTCATAAAATTGTGGAATCAACAGTCTGCCCATTTCGGACGTACAATATTATGGCGTGGAATTTGTAAAAATATAAAACATAAGTAATCACATTATAAAAGCATTTCTACATTATAAATACTATAAGAATATAAATACTATATTAATTAATTAATTTAAGTTTGTAAGTACTAAAAAGTAATTTAATCAATCAATGAAATTGTATCTACTAAACTGTATTACAACCATGTAGAGGAAGAGCGGAGCCTCCCAACACGAGTATTGCTAATATACTTACTGGGAGACGCCAGCCACGAATGTACTTTTACCTACTTTAGTATGATACCAATAAAATATTTTTGATTTTTGATTTTGATTTTTGAATATAAAATTGAAAAAATTACAAAAAATATTCATTTAAAGTATAAAAACATTTGCATAGAAGCCACTCTTTTAGTTTTGTTTTAAATTGCGTTCCTTCTAGTGATTTGATACTTTCAGGCAAGTTATTAAATACCCTTATTCCAGTGACATATGTGCTCTTCTTGAACAATTCGTTTTTATACGTCTAAGATTTCGCAAAGAAAGCCCTCGCGCACCAGGGGAAATTCTGTGGTAACATAGCCCCGGTACAACAAAGAGTCACTTATCCGTCAAAATACTCTGGTTACGCACACAATGTGTTAAACATGGTTAAGCGGTATGCCAGGTCACATATAGGAAGGAGATACTCCCTGTTTCAATTATCACTAAATACAAAGGGAATTCACTCCAGACATCTCAATCTAGAAATTTGATAGATCAAGCTCTCAAGGATAGAACATCAACACTGATGTTACCCAGGCATTATAGAATTACATCGAACTAGGACAACGTTGCTCGCTATGTAAACTTATGCATGTGTGGATAAAGACAAATTTGCACAGCTCCGTTATCGATTATAGGTGGTTATGGCATTATTCCATCATGTAGGTCGACTTGAGCAAGAACTAATACATACTTATATAAAGACCTCTGTAGCCTAGTTGGTTTGGTAGTGACCCTGCCTAGTGCCTACGAAGCCGGAGGCTGTATATCGTCGTCTAGTACCCATAGTACAAGCTTTGTTTAGTTTAAGTTTGCGTAGTTGTGTAAGATTGTCAAAAAAAAAAAGACCGGGTTGCACTCCGGGAGTGCCGGTAGAAGTGAAAACTTGAATATTTTTAATTTTGCAAATCCGTTTCGGAGCTACGATACCACAGACACGTTAAACTTATAACACCCCTCTCTTTGCGTCGGGGGTTAAAAATAGATACGCGCGGTTCGTCGCGTTCAAGTCGGCAGCGGCGCCGGATCACAGCACGACGCACGTGTGCTCGCGCGCGCGGTGCCGGCCCTCGACTGACTAGCGGCCCGGGGCCGAGCGAGCGATAGGGTTCTAACGCACAGGGCAGTTCCACAACGCTTCTGGAGCTCAAATACCGCGAGCCATCCAGTTGCCTCTTGGACACTGCAACTACGCGTCATTTGCTCTGAATTATAATGAGCACTAGTTTTACTAAAGTGACTGCCTTGTCCTTCCAACCCAGAGGTAAAACTAGACCTTATTGGGATTAGACCGGTTTCCTCACGATGTTTTCCTTCACCGAAAAGCTAACGGTAAATATTCGGCGCATAAGCGATTAGTGCGAGTCCATACAAAAGCTACTCGCGCTTGAAGCAAATGTGTGAACTCGCACTTATCACAATCAAAGTATAAACAGCCTATAAGTTCCGAAAAACTCATTGGTACGAGCCGGGATTCGACCCTACGGCCACCGCTTGACTGCCGCCGCATGCCTGAACCACTAGGCTATACCGTAGCGTATATAAAGCGGTGCAAAATGTGTCGTGATAAGTGCGAGTTCATACATTTGCTGCCAGTTCGAGTAGCTTTTGTATGGACTCGCACTAATCACTAATCAATGTGTAAACAGGGCCTTATGTGCGGACTGCGGAATGATATGATTGTATGATTGCATTACCGTAGCGCAGCGCCCTCTCCCCCCACCTAACGCGCGCTAGCACAGTGTTAGCGCGCTCGGTGAGTGGCGCCCTGAGAGTGGCGCTCGGCGCCCCCCAGGACCCTGAGCCCGGATGCAACGCCCCTGCACTATAGTTAAATTCGCCCCTTTTATTATCACCGCGGTCTTCTGTAAAGCGAGGTACTTCCCCAGGCGAACTCCTCCAAATATGAACGAGATGATATTCCGCTGTAACCTTAATAGCTTCCAAACGGATGAACCAATTAGAGTTCGGTTTTTTATTCAGAAGTCTTATATGTCGATGCTCTAAGCTTTGTTTAACGGATCGGCGGTGTTTTAATTTTTTAATCCCCGACGCAAAAATCCGGGTGTTATTAGTTTTACTCTAGATGTGTATCTGTCCGTCTGTTTGTGGCATCCAGGCGACTGGACCGACTTTAGTGCGGAGTTTATTTGGCCGTCTCCTTATTTATTTACCTAGTTATTTTAATATAAGTATAGTAGAATAGATTAAAAGTGGATGTACGAGTAACTAAGTACTCCTTGATTAAAACTTCTTCATAATGAAACGAAGACTGCATTCTATCGTTGACGCTTTATACTGGGTATTGCAAAGATCCACGTGATCGCCCCAAGACCTAACCCAATGCCACAGTACAAAGATAAAGAGTAGTGCACTTTTCCGACCCTCTAGGACCTATACATAGGTTACTCGTATAAGGCTACTTCAGGAACGAGATGGGTGGCGTTCGCGGAGAGAGACTTAAACTTAGCAGTAAGCGATTGCAGGCTGGTTATTATGATGATGAAGTAGCTTGGGTGCCCTTCATTATTTATGAATTGTTTGTTATGTGATTTATTCATCTTAAATATTCTCCGGATTTAATCTGGTTCACATCAGCCGGGTATTTAGGCTCTGTTGTTCTCCTAATAAATTAATAAATAGATTATACTCAAACCTTGACGTTGATGCGAGGTCGATATTTGAAATGATTTTATTGCAACTAATATTTATATGAATAAATAGACTCAGCTGGTGGTTTATGTACCGTCTAAAATATTTTACTATGAAGTCTGTCGAAATAAGACGTAATGAAGGCTAGATAAAATGACTAATTGCTAATTAGTCTTGAAACTGCTAAAATAATCTTGAGCTTGTATTTCAGTGTCTTTTCGTGAATTTAACTTCGTGTTTGCTGTTCTCAGAACACTTAGCCTTCTTTATTTCGATTTTCCTTTATTAGGAGTTTTCCCATGTAGCTAAAAAAGCTGTGGTAGCCTAGTGGTTCAGGCATGTGGCTGTCAAACGGCGGTCGTGGGTTCGAATCTCGGCTGGTACCAATATTTGCCGTTAGCTTTTCGTTGAAGGAAAAACAACGTGAGGAAACCTGTATACATCTGCGAAGAAATTCAAAGGTTTATGTGAAGTCCCCAACCCGCACTGGGCCAGCGTGGGGGCTACTGCCCGTTCCCTCTCACTCCCTCTCCCACCAGTGGGACGTATATAGGTTTATTTATTACTATATCTACACTAATAATAATATAATAATAATTATAAGCATCCACTCGATGTACTCCTTGCATTTCATTAAATTGTCAAAAGGGCCTCTACGTGTTGGCTCAGTTGGTACTTTGTAGGTACCTAGCTCCACGCACGCCTCCCAAAGGTCCGGGACATCATTGTCCCGTGAGCGGGAAAGACATAATATAATAATACTAGCTTCCGCCCGCGACTTCGTCTGCGTGGATCCGGGATAAAAACTATCCTATATTTTAATCCAGGCTATAATCTATCTTCCTGCAAAATTTCATCCAAATCGGTTGAGCCGTTTAAGGTGGTGCATTGGAAATTAACGCGTGCTTTGAAACGCCGTTCTGACTTGATTAAGAAACAATAAGGTCTCATTTTCAGATATATGATTCTTGACTATATGATTGTTCATCTGATTTTATGGATACATGATTGCTTAAAATTTCCTCGATAGAAAAAAAAACCAAAGTTGGGTCTGTATTTTCCTTTTTTTTTCAGCCTACTCAAACGATACATTATTTTACGACACAATCAAGTAAATACTATAGTATTTTATATCATCTAAAATCTCACTTTATGAAATTGTAATAAACCTTCACTTAGGTATTTATCGAAATTTGTCCAAAACAGCGATTCCCGAAGAGTGTTACATCTCTTTTTCTCGTGGGCGGAAGGCATCAGCGTGTCTCTGTCTAGGGGGCGTGTACGACTCAAATCAAGGTGAGCGTGATTGAGTAACAAACATCCAAACATCTAAACATCCAAACATCTAAACATCCAAACATCTAAACATCCAAACATCTAAACATCCAAACATCTAAACATCCAAACATCTAAACATCCAAACATCTAAACATCCAAACTTTCGCATTTATAATATTAGTAGGATAAAGAGGAAAGTTTTGATTGTTTGTATTGAATAGGTTCCGAAACTGCTGGACCGATTTGAAAAATTATTTTGCCATTAGAAGCCGACATTATCCCTGATGAACATAGGCTACTTTTTAGGCTACTTCATTCCTACGGGAAAACGGGTAATCCGTACGAAGCCGGGCCGGGCAGCTAGTTTATTATATTACTCGAGTTATCCTACTGGTTATACTAGGTCAGTATTTACGTTTATCAAGTTGGAACGTGATAGCCCGCGGCTGCCGCGCAATTACTCCAACTTCAGTTATTGGGTTTAGCTAATATCGTGGAAGAGCTAGCTTCTAGGATACGTTTGCGTTGTTTTAAGAAGTCTTCTCGTTTCTCGGAAATACTGGGTTTACTTGGAAGTCGGTTTCCAGGTGCGATTTACCCGGCTCGACTTACCTATCCTCTCGGGTATGATTTAATCAGATAACATGAAAGCAAGATGTCCTGGGTTCGAATCCCGGTAAGGGCATTTATTTGTGTGATGAACACGAATATTTGTTCCTGAGTCATGGATTTTCTATGTATTTAAGTATTTATGTATCTATTATACAGCCTGGAAATCTAATACGAGCAAAGAATTAAACCAGACATAGGGTTTAATACCGTTATCATTAATTACTGGGACTTTTTAAGATACACTTAATAGAAAGCCTGTAATTAATTTTTCAAAAATTACCGAGCAGCAATGTAACGCAAACGTAGCTGTCCAAATTACTGATGTGCCGACGGAAACTTTCCTATATTGCGAAATGTTTCTGCAATTTAGCATAGGAAAATTTCGGAAATTTTCTTCATTTTTGGATGGGAATTGAAACTTTCCATTTCCAACATGGAAATTTCCTTAATTCCTTGTGAAACTTTCTAGAAATTTCCGAGAACTTTTCCAACTTTTTGGAAACTTTCCGCAATTTGCACATCACTAGTCCAAATACTTGACAAGTAACTGTCAACGAGCCTTAACTTGAATATTTTGCGTTACATTGCGGGCTTAATTATTTTGTATGGTTAATTTTTTCGTTGTAATTTTAGACAAAAGGTATCTAAATAAACTTTTTACGTCCTGCACTAACCACCATTTAAAGATTTGCTCGTATTAGATTTCCACGCTGTATATATGTTTTCATCGTCTAGTACCCATAGTACAAGCTTTGCTTAGTTTGGGACTAGGTCGATTTGTGTAAGATTGTCCCCTAATATTTATTTATTCCAAACTAATCTAAAAAAACACAATCCATTGTTTGCGCACGATAGTGACTATACGCCAAGTATAATTCCCGTCAAATAACTTGAGCAAATGACCTTGCCTGCGCAAAGGCGAATTGTACGTGCGAGCTGCCCCCCCACTTCGTCCCGCATGTTCAAGTTGTTTGACGGGAACTGTATTTTTGGACAAGATTCTGAATGTGAGCTCAGTTGAAAGCATGAATCTGACTATGACAGCGCACGCCATAATATTACAGAGAAATGACGAAAAGTTGCAGTTTCCAAGAGGCAGCCGGATGGCTCGCGGTATATTCTTTAACCTGTTATTGTGTACAATAAACTGCTAGAATATGGAATATGACTAAGATTTTTTTGTGACGTCATTCGAACCAGTTTTTGGAGAGGAACAAATGTTTGTATGGGAGCAACTACAATTAAAGAACATAAATACCTAAAAATTTGAGATAAAGTTGACCTCGCTGGCGGCAGCGCGAAACGCTTCATACTGTGTGTCTATACAAGTGTGACGTCACATTTGTATATTTGTACTAATCGTATAGTATGGAAAATCAGGTAAATTGTTGTTTCGGTCGCGAAATACTGCGTTTAAGTACATAGTTGTCGTACAATTTTGTTTCTAGAAAAGCGTAAGGATTCTATTGGTAGCTTTTAATTTACTCTTGGACAATAAAAAAAATGCATATTTTTTCTAAACTTTCAAGGTTCATATCTTTTTATGATTTTAATTATCCATACTAATATTATAAATGTGAAAGTGTGTCTGTCTGTCTGTCTGTCTGTCTGTTACCTCTTCACGCTTAAACCGCTGAACCGATTGCGATGAAATTTGGTATGGAGATAGTTTGAATCCCGGGGAAGGACATAGGATAGTTTTCATCCTGGAAATCGCCCCCTAAGGGGATGAAATGGGGGGTTGAAGTTTGTATGGAGCTGCGATTTAAACGATTTCCACGCGGACGGAGTCGCGGGCAGAAGCTAGTATTTTATAATTTATACTTTATTATGATAATTTGATGGTTTACTATCCATTTAGCATCACTACGTTAATCACGCCTATTATAATATACACAAAGACTAAAACTAAGACAAATATTAACAATAAAACGAAATAAAAGTGCATATTGTTGTTCACAAAACAAATAACTTTAAATAAACTGCTTACATACAAACATACGTACATACTATCTCGCTAGGTCGTAGTATTATTATTTATTACCATAGCTCTGTAGATATAGTATACTCTTAAGCATAGTAAATTTGACAGCTAATGACAAGTTTAGGTACTATTGTCCGCAGCGGGCAGGCCGCGCCAGTCTCTGAGAGGCTTAAAGCCCACATCACACTGGCGCGGCCTCGCCGCGGCGGACAATAGTAAACTTGGCATTAGTTGTCAAATTTACTATTGACCGCCACCGCAGGCCGCTCCAGTCTCTGAGAGGCTTAAACATGACAATGACGACAACCTATATGTTCGTATTTCTTTAGTTCACACAGACAAAGGCATTATAGGAGCAGCCAATATAAACCACAACTAAATCCTGTAGTGGCAGAAGTTTGTAACTCTCGCCAACTCGAACGTAATGCGATTACCTCGCGACGATGGCGATGGGTGTTACCTGTAACGTCCTTTGTGTTTAACTTGTTTATTTTTAAACTTATTTAAAGCAATGAATCTGCAGTGATATAATCACCGGGTGCTGGTAGTTTGGTCGTGTTTATGTTTGACAAAGCATTCGTCACTCTCGCACAAACCTGTAATGGCTGCCACAGACCATCAGTTTTAACTGTTCAGTCAAACTGTTCAGTTAAAACGTAGGTACGTGTGTAGGCAAATCTTTGAACTGTGCAGTTGAACTGACGGGCCACAGACCATCAGTTTTAACTGGTAGTACAAAAATGTAGGTTCGCGTCTCTTGTGTGGACATTGCCAAAGTTAAGGGCTTAATCTGCATAAACGGCCTGTCCTCTTAATATGATTTCATGCAATCAAAACTGTTTTTATATGCACGGGACCCCCTTTACTATTGATCACAGAAAACATGACTTTTGTTTCACTCAATCTGTATGACCTCTACCCCCTACTTGCTAGTGAAGGAGGAATGCTTTCGAATCAAGCTGTTGCTTTTAATGGGCCCCAAAAGCAGCCGAGTCCTTAATAAGATTTAATCTCAGCGCTGTCAAGCAATACAAAATTTTAAAGATCTGGAAATCAGCTTAGACTACATAGACAACTTGCCTGTGAGACTTTATCAAGCTACCCGAACCCAATCAAGGCTCTCCTCGTAGCAGATATCGTTCCGCTACAAATGGAAAAATGTTGGTGTGTGCAACATAGCGTTGGTTAGCCTAGTTGGCCACGAATGGGTTGACCATGACGACTTAAACACATTCACTGCCAAGAATCGCTACGCGTAACGCTCGTAGCCGATCCCGTGGTTTTCGGTTTCCCGTGGAAAGCGACTACGGCGTAGGCGCCCGCTAGGCGGGCTCCTGGCAGTGAAAGTGTTAACTCGGTTTAGCAACTTTTGTCGTGTCATAAACAACAACCAGGGTCAACGCGGCCAACTTGCCTTCCAACTAAGTATTTGGGCGGGTTGCACCAACTTACACTTACATACCGATTCACGTTAACACATTCGCCGCCATTGACTTGAACTCAAGTTTTTCACTGTTGGAACTCACATGCCACCGACGTCATCTTCTCTTCTTTTTAGTCGATCCCTCATGACTGAGGATCGTGATCGCATGCCATAGCCCTCCATGCAGTTCGGTTCCTCGTCAAGTGGACTGCATGGGAAAGACTCCATTTTGCAGCCATCTTAATTGCATCAGCCCAGCGCACTGGAACCTTTCCTCTAGCGCGCTTGCCTTCCAAAGAACCAGGAATTATTTATTTGTCTATGTCACGCCTAGATGAACGCATCATATGTCCAAAAGGAACAAAGAATCTTTTCCTGGCAGATATCCGAGAGTCGTCTAAGATTGAGTTACCTATTAGTTCTCATGGCTGTCCATGGAATCCCCAATAGTCTCCCCAGGCATCACATCTCAAAGGCATTGATTTGGCTGTGTTCAGTTTTCTTAACGCACCAAGTTTCCACGTCGTATAAAAATATGGAGAACAAAACTGCCCGCAACAATCGCACCTTTGTTCTCCGATGAATACAGAAGCATTGTGAAAGCAGTGTGAAAGAACAGAAGTTCCTTCTCACTTTGTCAAGATTCGCCATAGCGCTTTTAGCCATTTCGCCGTCATTTGTTACCAACGAGCCGAGGTAGACAAAGTCATCGGCTTTTTCGTAGGTATAGTAGGGTTGCATCGGCATCTTGTTGACTTCGGTCCACTATCATGATTTTCTTCTTGAAGTGGTTAATCTTTAGATCGAGTCCGAGTCTAACACTCCGCTTCAAGTCTTCTGAGGAACGAACTGACGTCATACAAAGTCCAAAAACGTGCGTGGCGTGGTGACACCTCGCATTTTTAGGGTTCCGTACCCAAAGGGTAAAACGGGAACCCCATTATCTTATCTTATCTTATATAGATGAGGGCCCTTTCGGATACACTTCGACCCTATGGGATCTTTTGTGCATTTGCCCTCTCCTTTATGTCTACTCCCAAGCTCGCTCCATCATTTCCACGAAACGGATGATGCAGCTTAACGGGAGCACCTTGAATTCCTTTGGTTGCGGATAGCCGTTACCAAAGTAATTCATTCTTTGTCTGGCAAGGGCATGACATTCACACAATAAGTGTTCCATGGTTTCATCCTCCTCGCCACACATTCTACAGTCGAGACTGTCCGATAATCCCATCTTGGCCAAGAGATCCTTGACCCCGAAGTGACCCGTGAACACCCCAGATATGATTCTGAGTTGCTTCCTGCTGGATTTCCAGAGTTTGTTAGTCCAGCCCGAGTCCACTCCTTCTATGAAGAGCTTAGAATGCCTTAAGCCCGCCTCATTCCTCCACTCGTGTTGGTGTTTGGTTTTGGCGTAGGCTTTAAAGGCCGAAATTATGGTTCCCTGCGAGAGTCCCACAAATGGTTCTGGACCTACAAAGTGATTTGTAGACCCCCCTCTTGCAAGCTCATCCGCTCTTTCGTTGCCGATGAAGCCCTCGTGCCCTGGTATCCAAACTAGTTGCACTTTATTGTGCTTTCCAAGCTTGTTCAGTGCCTGGACGCCGTTATAGACTAGTCTAGAATCCACTTTCGGCGCCGTAAGTGCTTTAAGGGCTGCTTGACTGTCACTGAGTATATAGATGGTCTGCCCTCTGGTTTGCCTGTCTATATTCTCCTGTACACAGGCAATTATGGCGTATGTCTCCGCCTGGAAGACGGTTGCCAAACTACCCATGCTTACACTACTACTGTAGTCATTCGCATAAATGCCTGCTCCCGTACCG
Source organism: Epinotia ramella (assembly GCA_947578815.1). Lineage (NCBI taxonomy): Eukaryota > Metazoa > Arthropoda > Insecta > Lepidoptera > Tortricidae > Epinotia > Epinotia ramella. The sequence continues at coordinate 3,810,134 of OX388207.1, forward strand.
GATCCCATTTTTGATCCGTCCGTGTACCATATACTGTCTTCGATACCAGACCTCGGTGGTTCTAGACCTTCGGTCCATTCAGCCCTGGATGGAACTTTTGTTGTGTAGTTCCTATGGAATACAAACTTGGGTAGCATTTTGTCGCTTCCCATGTTTGTTATTCTGTCTAGGAAACCGTCAGTCTCCATGTTCGTGTGCTTAGTCTTTGGCATGCTGTCGCTCCACAATCCAAGAGTTCTTAGTCTGTAGAGCGATTTGCGCGCCTCTGACTTAATCACCAAGTGAAGTGGCGGTAGGTCCAATAGGACTTCTAGCGCCGCTGTGGGCGTGGTACGAAACGCCCCTGTTATAGCCATGCATGCCGATCTCTGCACTTTCAACAGAGCATCTCTGCATGTGCTCATTAAAGTCCTTGGCCACCATACCAGGCTACCGTACAACAGTATGGGCCTCACCATCATGGTGTAGATCCACCTCAGTACCTTTGGGTTCAGTCCCCATGTTTTGCCATACGCTGATCTACACATTCCAAATACCCTCAGTGCCTTTGTAATGGTGAGATCTGTATGCTTCTTCCAATTCAGTTCCTTATCCAGTGTGACACCTAGATATTTCACATCATTGGACAGTTCTAGTACCCTCCCGTACAGTTTTAACTGCTTTACGCCGCGGAGGGTCCTTTTCCTAGTAAAAGGTATTACTACCGTTTTGCCTGGATTAATGGATAATTGGTGCCGGTCGCACCATCTCTCCACTGTCTGCAGTGCCTTGTTCATGAATTCCGATACCGTGCCTGGGAATTTCCCATTAACCAGTATCACTAAATCAGCAGCATATCCTACCGTGTGGATGGGACCTTTATTGAGTTCTACCAGGAGTGAGTTCACCACCAAACTCCAAAGAGTTGGTGAGAGTACCCCACCCTGTGGACATCCCTTTGTGGCCGTGGCCATTATCTCATCCCCCAAGAGAGATGACTTTATTAGTCTGCCATTTAGCATGTTGCCTATCCATTTACATAGGGTCGGCTCTACACCATGTTTTGCAGCTGCTTCGCTGATAGCTTTATACGTGGTACGATCGAATGCTCCCTCCACGTCTAGGAAAGCTGCCAGACATAGTTCTTTATTCTCTATAGCCCGTTCAGCCCTGGTTGTTACCAGGTGAAGTGCGGTTTCCGTTGACTTCCCTGGCTGGTATGCACATTGCAGTTCGTGCAGCGGATGTCTCCTTAATGGGCCATCCCTTATGTGTCTATCTACCAATTTCTCCAATGTTTTGAGGAAAAACGACGATAAACTTATCGGCCTATACGATTTGGCTTCACTGTATTCCGCCTTACCCGGTTTGGGTAGATAGGTTACTTTTACCATCCTCCACACACGCGGTACGTGTGCAAAGGCCAAGCACGCCCTGTACAATCTGCTAAGATGCGGGATTAGTACATTAGCGCCCCATTACTAAGACTTCGCTGTCCGTCCGTCTGTCACCAGGAACCATCCCATGAACCGTAATCATAATCATTTATTTGCGTAAAAAAGGGGTATTTAACATAGTTGTAGCTATAAAATATACATGTTTAATAGATAGTGAGAGTTAGATAGTTGAAATTTTCACAGATGATGTATTTCTGTTGCCGCTTTACAACAAATACTAAAAAACAGAATAAAATAAATATTTAAGGGGGCTCCCATACAACAAACGTAATTTTTTTGCCGTTTTTATAGATAATGGTATGGAACCCTTCGTGCGCGAGTCCGACTCCGACTCAAACTCGCACTTGGCCAGTTTCGTCTGTGGCGGCGAATGGGTTAAATGTGGCGCGTGTGCTGACAGCTGCCGGCGCCACATTTAACCCATTCCACCCCCAACTTGTCCAACCATACATTCATATTTTAACAAACACCGCTTACGGTTACATACGGAGTTAATTTATTTTATTTTATTTATTTTCAATTTATTAAAAGACAACTATGAGGTCCACTGGCGTTAATTATTCTTAGTCTAGGTTAGTACTTAATGGTAAAAAAGGATTTGGTGCGGTCGGTAAGTATTTTTGTCAAGGGACAATCAAACTTACCAGCTATCATTTTCAGGATGCTGTTGCTGCTCCCGCGCATTCTATTCAGGAGAGAGGCAGACTTTTTGCGCCAAACGGCGTCAAAGCCGTCTGTACGCGCCTCGGCAAACATAAATGACGCACTGCAGAAGCGCGGCAGCCGTAACAGCGCCCTGAAGGCATTATTAAATTGGATGCGCAGAGCATTGTATGCCTTTTGGGTATATTTGAACCACAGACTTGCCGAGTACAGTGATGTGCAATACGCTTTGAACAGCGTTATTTTCACCGTATCTGTACATCGAGCAAATCTGCGGGCCAACATGTTCGCCCGGACTGACAACGCTCTGCGCTCCCTCTCCATATCTAAATCGTCCTTAAGGTCATCAGTTACCAAATGCCCAAGATACTTAAACAAGAAGACGCGTTTAAGAGGGATATTATTAAGTATTAAAGGTGGAACAAAACTTGGGCATTTGGTTCCCGCCTCAAAGACCATATATTCTGTTTTAGAAACATTGTAAGTCAAACCATGAGATGTCGCATATGACTCACAAACTGCAACTAGTTTTCTAAGTGCGCCGATTGAGGGAGCCAGGAGAGCCATGTCGTCCGCGTAACTGATGTTATTGACACACACATCATCAATAAAGCAGCCGACATGCGTTCTACTGAGTTCCTCAATCAGCGCATTAACGTATAAGTTGAAAAGCAGCGGTGAGCTCAATCCTCCCTGCCTCACCCCGCATTCCAACCTCCAGGGATCCGAAAACTCATCTGCCCATTTAACAAGATTCTCCTGATTCAAGTACCAAGACCTGAGAAGGGAAGTTAGCTCATACGGAAGCCCTGTCTCCCGTAACTTCCGCCAGAGAATGTCATAGGAGACCAAGTCAAAGGCCTTTGAGAGGTCCATAAAACAGGCATACACCGGAGTCTGCCTATCGGTGTAATACTTGACAGTGTGCTTTAAACTAAGTATGGCAGTCTCTGTTGATAGCCCAGGTCGGAACCCGAACTGTGCGTCATGTACCTTGACATACCGCATCAAATGCGAGTTAAGCACACTGTCGAGTACTTTTGCTACTATTGTGGCTAATGAGATGGGCCTATAATTAGACCTGTCTGATACATCTCCCGTCTTGCTCTTGACAATAGGTACCACCAGAGTCTTCACCATATCCGGAGGCAGGTATGAGTGACTTAGGCAAAGGTTAAAAAGCATGGCGAGTACTCGAGGAAGGTGGGGACCGGCGTGCCGCAAGTGTTCCACGCTGAGCCCATCGTGCCCCGGCGACTTACCCCTAGTCATTTTGTGGACTGCATGGTTAACATCCTTGGCAAAAAATATGGTAGTTATCTTGTCACCATGGGTATCAGCGCCGAACTCCCGACACGGTGGTCCTAATGGTGACTGCACTGCAAAGTGATTTCTAAATATATTCGCTATATCACTAGGGTTTGAGACACCTGCGACACTCACGGGGGTACTAGGCTTGGGATTCAATTTATTCGTACATTTCCAAAAATTTTTAAAGTCTGATTTCGAGTGATGTGATGCTATCAGGTCCATTTTTATTTGTTCTTGATGATTCTGGCACCACTTCAGCTTCCCTTTAAAAATCTTACGCGCTTGGATCATGTCACCGTAGACAGAACCGCCAGTAGGTTTTCCGTGCATCACCCACGTGTTGAAGCTGAGCCTTGCAATCGCGTGAGCCTCGCTTACGTGCCTGTTCCAGCCCACCAAGGTCTGTTTCCTGTTATTATTATTTTTATTGCTGTAGGTGGAAATTGCACCCTTACATAAAATATTTGTCACATTCAAGTACAATTTATTTATGATCTCTTTATGATTAGCGTTACAACAGTTATAGCCACAACATTTCTGACACTCTAATGGAAAATCTATATTTCTTAAGTGATCATGACAAAATTTCTGATAAGTATCTGTTTGCAGTGCATTTCGCTCACCCCACCTTGCTTTGTTTACTACAAAGGTTTTTAAAACCACTTTCTGACTTATCACGTTAAGATTACATTTAACTACCAAGGGAAAGTGGTCAGACCAATATACGTCATGTTTAACATAAACATCTACAACACACTGCCTCGCGGCCTTCGTGACAACGCAATGGTCTAACCACCTAGCGCACCCGTGCGCTTCACTGATGAAGGTGAACGTATCGGACGATAAACCTAGCCTGTCAATATCCGCACAGGTCCAGTCCTGATCCACTGAGAATTTTACCAGTTCTTTATAAAAACGCTCGTGCGGATGCGCATTAAAGTCCCCTAATATTAACGCACATTCTACGTCGTTTTCCTCGATAATGGCATGTATAGTGCTCAAACAGTCTGTAAGTTCCACTACGTTCTCAGCGCAGTCAGTCGGCATGTAAACACTAAATATAAGGACTGGCCGATCACTTGTCACAATTCGTATCGCTGATATACGTGGGTTCGCGCACTTGACCACCGATACGCATTGAAACACTGATTTACGCCACAACAATGCAACGCCGCCATAAGGCCTACCTTTCAGAATCCCCACACCTGTATCTACTGCCGAGGTTCCGGTGCCTCCAAAATTCTCATGAATCTCAGCCAGGACTGGCAGATCACACGGCAACAGCCACGTTTCCTGGAGAGCGATCACATCCGCAAAATTACATAGTTCATTGATGCCGTCCAAAGAACGCTTAATATTCTTACAGTTATAAGTGATAATAGTTGTACTATCCATTATTTTACACCGGAACGCTTCTTTTCTGTTCGCCCGTGAGCCCATAATTTCTATACGGCATAAATCGTCGGCAAGTAATACTGTCTGGCCAAAGTTCGTCGCTTAAGAATACATCAATTTTACTTCTTAACACCATCATCTTATAGGAATTATAGCCCTTGTCTGTTTTTGACTTTATTTTCTGAAGCATAATTTTTTCTTTCGTTTTAGATAAAATATACTCACTTATATCACTTTCTGATGTATCTTTGTGTACATTGGATACGAACAATGATATTTTAACATCAGCAGGCTTAAACCTATCAGTAGGATTGATTGTTGCTTTCCCCCTGATACTCTCCTCCCTCCTCTTACTCTTTCGCTGCTTTTCCACTAGAGTATAATCTTCCTCAAGCTGTACAGGCTTCGACTTTGCTTGCTGTTTCACAACCTCAGCCATGGTTTTCTTTTTACTAATACTAATTTCACTGACCGCGGTCGCTACGGTGTCAGAGGCGGCCGCGCTCGGCAGTTCCTTCGCATCCGACCGGTCCGCGCGCTCCGCGATAAGAGCATGCCCGGTGACGTCACTCGCTTGCCGCTGCGCTGTCGTTGCGGGAGTGATGCATTTACTTTGCATATTTATTGGTTTAGCGGGTGAAAGAGACTGTTGTTCTTGTATTTCGTGACAAGTATTTATAGTTTTTTGTCCCTCTTGTGTACTATTTGCAGTGTGGGTAGTTGATGAATAGAGGATGCCGTACGGCCCGCTATCTTCCAATAGGTACCCACCTCGTCGTTTGTTTACATTATTGTGTTGATCGTTACTTACTAATGAAGCATATTTCATATTATCCAAGTCTGATTTAATGTAATTCAACTGTTCAACTGTAGCATAAGTTTCCTTTATAGTTTTTACTTGCGATTGCAATGAAACAATATCCCTTAACATCTTTGAAGCATCCAAATGATCAAACGTAATCGGTGGTAACTTTTGCAGTTCTCTCGCCACAAAAATAGGGGTTTGGTCGGGATCAGTGTTCTTGAAAACACAAACGATATCTTCTATATCCTTATGATCCTTGTTTTTACGTCTTGAGACATTTCGTTGCGTAGTAGATATCGACTTGAACAGCAGCTCCTTAGCCGCACTTATTTCCGGCGAAGCAAAAGCACTCGCAACTAATTTATTTAAACATTCTTCATCCATTATGTCTATTTTGTTTTGTACGAAACATAACAACTCATTTATGACAATATTGCACTGATTACACTTTAATATTATCGTAGCCATTTTTTCAACACCCGACCGCTGTCGCGTTCGCGCATAGACTCCCCAAAAGTTAAGTTTGTAGACTTTTTATAACATAGTACTTTTGTTTTTGTTTTTGATAAGCCGAATTCATGCCGATGTTTTTTTGTTTGCTTTTATTTGTATAATAGGCATGTACGCACAAAAATGCAGTACACATACACATAAGTTCAATAACTTGAGATTACTACCTCACTTTAACACGTAGGTACACCTATACACGTACATTTTACTAATCCACACTAAATAAAAATGCGTTGCACACAATGTAAGGTCCTGGCAGAATATGTCTATGCCACGACACATGGTTTTGTATTTAACTTATATTTAAGTGCTAAGCTGCATGTCTCTCTTTGATTTTTTTACTATTTTTTTGTGTCTTTTACCATGTAATATGTTGTGGAAAAGAATAAAGGATTTAACTATCTATATTTCTATCTACTTACTATCACATTTTACTAGGTAACTGTCCCCAGTGTTCCATGGACAGTACAAAATGGCAAACTCGTGTCGAACTCACAACGCCGTTTCCCGCGCAAAAATTTTACAATATTTCGACGTTCAAACTTCCGACAGTCCAAGTTTGATGAGTTCGACACTGCGACACAAATGTTGTCAACTTTTACAATAGCGCGCTCTGAATAAAACTCGACAAGAATTTACTTTTCTGTTTTTATTCCGCCGTTTCCCGTGGTCTTCTGGCCGGGTGTTTTGATTTATGTCTGTTGATGTGAAATTGTGGTGATAGCTTGAACCGTAGGTTGTTTGTTTGATCTACGAGTATGTTAGGTAATTATTGTAGGCACTGGTAGGTATAATTTTATAAATAAGAAATGAACCCTTTCTTAATGTGGGTGTCGTAAGACTCGTACATACGGAACATACGTTTATACACGGTGGAATTTAATCGGTGATCAGGAATCCAAAAATCTTAATTATCAATCTACACAGAAACCAATACGTGAGATCTCGTGCAATATAGCTCACAATCTAATTAATCACACTTAATTAATATCGGTAAAATGTACACTGACTGAATAAATGGACACCCTACTTTTATTGAAGGGAAGTTACTCGTAAGTGTACATACGTCAAGTGCTTGCTGGCTTTGCCGGGAAACTAGACAGATCAGACGATTTGAAGCAATTTGCTATGAATTTGACAATGACAAATTGACAGCTTATTGCTCATTTATGTTTTAAGTTTATATGGCTGATAGTTTGAAAAGAGGTATTAAACTTTTCAGACTAAACCATTAGTAGGGTGACAATAAATTTTAATTAAAATTTAATTTCAACTTAAAAATTAGTTATGATAAAAAAAAACTTGGTTCCACTTAAGTACTACATAAACGTGACCGCCATCGATTACTGAATTAGAAAAATGGGTTCCTGTTCACCGATTAAATTCCACCGTGTATATGCTCTGCCTACCCCGTTTGGGAATGAAGGCGTGAATCTATGCATGTATGTATGATTTATTACAGTAGTTAGGTACAGAGGTATAGTGGAGTTCAAAATATGTGTGTTTATCTAGTGATCAAAAATGTGTGAACTCGACTTTATTATTAGGTTTTGCCCGGGACTTCGTCCAACTGGAACTCGTTTATATGACATACCTCCACACAAACTTTCGCCCCCCATTTCACTCCTTAACCCATTCAGGGCCAAGAATCGCTACGAGCTACGCTGGTAGCCGATCCCGTGGTTTTCCTCGTAAAGCGACTACGGCGGTCTGACGCATATGTGTCGTCATTGGCCCTGAATGTGTTAAGGCGATATGATTCGACGCGCTAAGCAATCTGAGGGGGTGAGGTGCGCGGCAATCCGTGAAGCGCCGCCCGCGCGCCCCGACTCGCTCGTCGAGCACGTGACCGCGCGGCAGCCATAGCACAGACAAGACGGGTCACAGTAAAGTGATCTTACGATCGCCGTATATTAACTGGACCGTGCAAGGGTCAAGTTTGCTATCTGTGAAGGGTGTGAACTATGTACGGGTTTCGGACTACAGAAAAAACCCTGTATTGTTTATTTTACAATTTCACAATTTGTCCACTATATAACGGTGCATATTTTAAGATTTTTTGCGGGTTTAGGGAAAACTCAGTTAAAGGTCCGATGAAGAAACAGATGGAATTGAATTGATTGGTATAGACTTAGTAATATGGTTCCGTTTGGCACCCACGGGTGCAGAAACCTATAAAAGAAAACACAAAGTAGAAAAACACTAATTATTTATCAATCATTTTAAAATTAATCACATTGTTGTTTCATAGACGAATTTTAATCATAAACCTTTTTTTGTAAAATGTAAAGGTTTTTGATTAAAAATTAAATGAGGTTTTATTTCTGTTAAATGTCGTATCTTTAATATTTAAAGTACTTCCCCTTTATGTGGCATAGCCGGGGATACCCTGTATATGTACAATAAATACATTAGCTTACTCGTCTTGACAATCAGCAGAAGTTGGCCTAACAAGTTTACCATAGTCTTCACTTTCAATCTGCAGAAATAGAATTCTTATATTTTTGGTCTTCTATACAAATATTATAAAGAGGTAATGTTTGTAAGTTTGTGAGTTTGGCTATATTTAGAATCTACTTTCAAAGTAAACGCGGGCAACACCGCGGGAATAGTATAATTATAAAAAAAAAACATTGTCAAACTCTTAACTCATACAGACTAATATTTTTGTACTGCGTGGATAGGTTTAAAGCAGCTTATAAAAAAAAAGTAAAAAAAATATATAAAAGTAAGTTTTTTTTTACATGAACTTTTTTTATGTCAATCGATTACATTTCTATCCAGTATACATACATATACTATGAAGAAAAAGTGAACGGAGTGAGTGAGTGATTGCAATTATTACTGTGATTTTCATACCGTATTATGATCCTTCAATGTAACAGAACTGATTAGCGTGACAGAAAAAAATAATTAAAGTTCACTTTTTCTTCATAGTAAATGTATGATAACATTTCTTTAATTTCTGGCTTTTTTGTACATCACCGAAAGTTGACCCCTACGAAACTTGATACTGGATAGAAATGGAATCGATTTATATAAAAAAAATACATGTAAAAAAAAAACTTTTCATTTTCATACAAATTGTATGGGGAAAGTTTTTCACGATTTATGACTTTTCTAGCCGGAAATTTCTTTTTGGTCCCATACAAGCTTTTGATCCTGGACTGGAATGGGATCGAAAAAAAAGTTTGTCATAATGACCATTTTCTCGCAACCTGTATGTTTTTTCCAAAATCTATAAACGCCAATCTTCATTAATTTTTAATCGAAGGAAGGTCTCCTAAGACCATTTTCACGAAGCAACACGGGATCTGGTAGCTGCCCTCACTGACCCAAAATCTATTTCCACCCTGTATACTGTTCGTAATTATTATTTTTCAGTGGAAACTAGTGAGTCAAGGGTTTTTTTTAATATTTCGTAATGCTAATCACATAATTATTATAGTATAAAATATGTTTAGTAGTTCTCGTACTGTTTTTCTCTATACTGTGTAACTGTGGAAGTGTACGCGGTGTAATCTGCGCGCGTGTGTGTGTGGTTGCTGTATTTAATACGGGAATTCGTTTTTTTTATGTACTAACGTTTTCTGCTTATTCAGTTTCCGAAGCCCCAGTGACGATATCTTCTTTTTAATTTGTTTGTTACCCATTTTTAGCAAATGCTGTGCTGCGAAAATGCGCGTACGTCCGACCTCCAATGCAATCCGCTCGGGACTGCCGCGGTGCGGCGGGAACGGAGCGGGAGTGAATTGTGCCATAATTTCGTTGATTTTGGGTGAAAAAAGACATGTCTTAATAAATTAAAAATATTATGACCGACATCACTCACATCATCATAGACGCTTATTTTGGTGTAATTTTCTATTCATCAAGTTACGTAAGATTGGAATAATGTAGGTTTTAAGATGAGAATAGAGGTATGTTTGGCATTTTTTTCTATCGATCTAAGTTTATCCAATTATGTAACGGACATCCGACGGAACTAGATAAAGGTATTAAATATAATATTACAGTTTTTTTTAATTTTTAATATGTAGTATTTCAAAATAAAACCGTTTACAAAATCACATATCCTAGAAGAACCCCGAAGCAACTCGCCTTAAGGCTTGATTTCCGGGACAAAAACCATCCTATGTCCTTCCCGGGATTCAAAGTATTACAATACAAAATTTCATCTTAATCGGTTCAGAATTTTAAGCGTGAAAATGTAACAGACAGACAGAAAGTTACTTTCGCATTTATAATATTAGTATGCAATGCATTTTTGAATCACTAGAAAAATACATAATAATAAACTCGACTGATATTGATGAATTTGATAATAGTAGGTATCTACGGTAAGGTTCAAATGTTTCTGGTCTGGGAGTCAATATGAGAGGTTCGGTTCGCGTTCCAAATTGATTTCAAAATGTTTTGCGAGGCGGAACGCTCAATACGTACAAGCGTGCGTTCGTTATGTGCCACGCTATGTCACACCGGACACATTTTAACTTGTTCAATGGCTCCGCTTAAGTCGTTCGCGGTGGAAGTTTGAGTTCGGTGTTGACGACCGGTTAGTCTAGTGGGCCGTGACGCTGCCTACGAAGCTGAAGGTCCTGGGTTCGAATCCCGGTAAGGGCAAATATTTGTGTGATGAGCATGAATATTTGTTTCTGAGTCATGGATGTTTTCTATGTATTTCTATCTATTAAATATATCGTCGCCTAGTACCTACCCATAACACAAGCCTTATTGAGCTTACTAAGATTGTCCCCTAATATTTATTATTATTATTTATTTATTTCATTATTACTTTGTGACATGTTATGATTGGTACCTGCACTCAGGTACAACATCGTTGGTTTTAATTTTTCTGTTCTTTTAAATTCGTTATGACTTTTTATTTCTGTGTACACCTGACATCGCAACATTTATTAATATTATTACATTATTTGAAGTGCAGCTATTATAACGATCACTATGCGACGAGTAGCATAGTATAGTTTCACCATGTCCGTCTGGCCGTCCGTCCGTCTTCGGCTTAGCTCAGTAACCATTACAACTAGAAAACTGTAATTCGGCATGGGTATATAAATCAATCACGCCCACAAAACTACAATAAAATGTTTAAAAAAAATGTTTGGGCTCTCCTACACCTAAAGCGGGGATGTAACTTTTTTTCTCGTTAACCCATGGTGTGGGGTTTCGTTGGATAGCTCGTTCAAAAATATTATTTATGGGTTTCCTAACACCATTTTTCAAATCAGTGATTCGTTTGTGAGATATTGGGCTTTAAATCCCTAATTTTTGTTCGAGTCATGTGTCCCCTTAAATAACTATCACGGACAAGTAGGCATAAGTAGTTACCGAGTAATAGTCGACCAACTTAATGTGTAGGTACTTGGAAAGGCCAATTTTCGTACAAATTCGGCCGACGCAACCGCGCCGCACGTCGATGTAACTAAGACAGACAGGCAACTACGGAACCCTACACTGCGCGTGGCCCGACACGCACTTGGCCGGTTTTTTTGATGTTGAGACTGAATTTACTTTAGGGGTACCTACGTAAAATAAAAAAAGCAAAATGTGATATAATATTTTATTATAAATTAGAATACATTGAAACTAAGTTTGTGTAAATTAAATAATTTTAACAATAATCTACAGTTATATTATATCTCGTAAATGGATACGTAGGGATATTTTAATTTGAAATATATGAATTTGCGGCAGTTAATGGGGCCCTAATTCAACGGATTATACATAAATAATGTATATTCTTATTTTCATGACGATATTTATTTCTCGTCTGAATTGGATACGTTTGTAGGTAGGAAGAACTCGTGATTTTGTACAATATTTGCATATTTTTCTACAGTATCCTCCAATTCCATTGTCTGACAAAACTTATGAGGTTTTCTAGTGGAATTTTAAGAATTAGGGTATTTACAAATTAGGCTATTATATTGCACAGAATCACAACCTCTTCCTACGTACACTTTTATACAATTCTGACGAAAAATAAAAGTCGATCCAAATATAAAATACCTGCTCGAAGTAAACATAATTATAATACATGAATTAAATGGTAATGTCAACTAGAAACCTAAAAGTAGTATTCATTATAAATAATAAATAATTAGACGTGCAATACTTTCATAATCATATTTCTTTAGTCAGTTACACATGGCAGTGGATATGCCAGAAAAACAAAAGATCTGTGTATGGTCACTTTATTTCTGTTTTAACACCAGTTATAAATAGTACATTACTACAGAGGCCGGGAAGTAAGGGGTTGCCGGCCGAGTACATATAGACGGCCGAGCGTGCGTAGCGAGGTCGGATAGTTATGAGGCTGGCAACCCCTTTTCACGCCGAGGTATGTATAGTGCTTTTCTCAAACATGCAATGAAATAAATAAATAAAACTCCAAGAAATCAAACTTTAATTTTCATGGCTGAACGCCGTGATGCTGGGCCACAAATTGTGGAATGAAAATTAAAAAAGACCATCTTGCAGGTCGGCCTCCAATCTTGTATGAAATACCATTACGGGTCTCTCGTCTCGCTGCGCCCGAAACGTGACACTTCGAAGCCCATTATGAAGAACACAACGTCAATATTTCATTGCATGTTTGAGAAAAATACCGTACTACTCGGTACACACCAACAGTATAGAACGAGTACAGAAATATTTCTTGAAGATTCTAGTACTCAGGTATAACCTCGGACGAACATATAAGTCATACTTTAGTAGGCTGAAAAAATTTGGTATTCCTACACTGGAAGCCCGCCGCAAAATGTACGACTTCTTATACTTACATAAAATTTTGCATTCTAACATCGATTCAACTAGTCTGCTTTCAGCCTTAACCTTTAACACGCCCCGTTTCAGAGGTCGCGCTTGCAAAGTTTTTTCCCTGAGAGTATACAGAAACAACACATCTTTCTATAATCCAGTCACAAGGATGTGTCGTCAGTGCAACGACTTGGCTGCTAATAATAATACTGACCTAATTGATATATTTGATCCACGCATTACTAAATTCAAAAAGTCCTTAACGGACGTCCTCTTCTCTACTCACCCTGAATAATACTAAGTTGTTACTCTAACTTTTGTTTTAGATTTGCTTAAGTTCGTTTCAGACGTTTTTAACATTTTGGACTTGTTTTTGTGATTTATACTTACTGCATATGATATTAATATTCAATGCAGATTCGTCGCTGTTGCTTGCATACGCGCTAACTTGCTGATCATGCTGTGTGCACTTGCCTTGGATGTCATGCTAGTCTATAAGCTATTCATAAAGAACCATTGTATCTCATAATGTATGATATCTGTAAAGTGTACCTAATAAATAAATAAATAAATAAAAATGTTTTTATATTCTGTGATTGGCTCATGATAGACATTTTTACCGCATGTAATCGGACGTAGGAAACTGAAGTGAGGAAATCAATTTATCTCTTTTTAACACGCAGCAATGCGCCAAAGAAAGAGATGGGAACACTTGAAACTGTATTGGTTACAATATTCTAATTTTCTAAGGCCTCTAATATCGGTTACACTGGATTTTTAATAATCTAGAGTGCAACTTATTACCTCTAGCTATAGGTAGGTACCGTTGACCTCGCCCCCAGGGCTTACGGTGACTGCATAAGGCACTAGCTAATTCCTCACACAGTGACCCCCACCTCACAGGCACATCTTACGATCAACACTAGTGCCTTACAGTAACCCACCGAACTAGAGCCTCACAGTGACCCCCGCGGCACTAGGATCTCACAAAGTAACCCCCACCTCACAGCTCAAGATCAACACTGGTGCCTTACAGTAACCCCCACCGAACTAGTGCCTCACAGTGACCACCGCGGCACTAGGATCTCACACAGTGACCCCCACCTCACAAGCACTTCTCACGATCGACACTAATGCCTCACAGTAACCCCAATCGCACTAGCGCCTCACACAGTGATCCCCACCTCACTGGCACTTCTCACGAGCGACACTATAGTGCCTTACATAACCCCCATCGCACTAGCCCCTCACACAGTGACCCCCACCTCACTGGCACTTCTCACCAGCGACACTAGTGCCTCACAGTAACCCCCATCGCACTAGCGCCTCACACAGTGACCCCCGCCTCACAGGCACTTGTCACGATCGACACTAGTGCCTTACAGTAACCCCCATCGCACTAGCGCCTCACACAGTGACCCCCACCTCACAGGCACTTCTCACGAGCGACACTAGTGCCTTACAGTAACCCCCCATCGCAATAGCGCCTCACACAGTGACCCCCACCTCACAGGCACTTCTCACGAGCGACACTAGTGCCTCACAGTGACCCCCCACGGCACTACGTGCCTCACACAGTGACCCCCACGTGACCTAGCGCACTGGCCAGCGCCTTGAGATGCGGCCTCATGTCCGCCTGCGAGAGTCCGCGTCGCGCCGCGATCACTTTAAACGCGTTGAGGTATTCCAGCTCGGAGAATTGCGCCCCTTTCTCGCGTATCGATGCTATTATTTCCTGTGGACAAATAATTTAACTATGACTACCAAAGCATTTTCATTATAATTATAATAACAAACTAACTTAAGCTCAGGTACTTTCATAATCATCATCATATCAGCCAAAAGACGTCCACTGCTGGACATAGGCTTGCCCAAAAGAGTGCCGCACTAAGGACCTTTATTTGATAAAAAAGACCGGGTTGTACTCCGGGAGTGCCGGCAGAAGTGAAAACTCAATGACATTGTAACAATTTTTCGATCAGGTCACGTGTCCGTCTTACGAATTTTCAATCTGTCTAATCTTACGGTACCTGTGGCGAGTTTAACAATTTTTCCCCATCACAAACAGTGCACAGCGCCGCTAAAGAAGTTTTCATTTCAAGAAAAACTAATTCATTAATTCGTTTATTCCTAAGGGGAGTAACTTAGCGTTGACCACGCCGGCTTACATCTTACCGATGCCCCTAGGCCTAGTCAAAGAAGCCACTCAATTTGTAGCTTCGCTAAATCGTAGACTGAAGAATATGTGTAAGTTAACCTCAGGTTCCGGCATGGCTAGAAGGAGACGGCTGTACTCGTGCGCCCGCTGGAGCCCGGCGTGCGGGAGCGAGAGCGCGGCGAGGCAGTGTCTAAGTGTCGCCAGCGTGCTGCCGGCCAGCTCCGAGTCGCACTGCCAACGCCAGACCACGCCCGCCGACATCATCTCTCCGATGCCGTTGAAAATGTACTGTCGAACAGATTAATACATAAATATCTACCGTGTCTTAATTTGAGGCTTGTGCTATGGGTAAATAATTTGTCAATTATGAAATAATAAACCTGTCAATTTGAACATACTCTTATAAAATATAAATAATAATAATGGGAGATGTACAGTATCTTCTGAAATCCTATCCTACATTGGACATTGACTGGGCCCAAACAACTCCATTACTAAACGCACACTCCGCTTTGCGCGAGCACTCAGGCCGTATAATAAGAACTCGGCCACGACATACGGCAGTGGCGGCAGCGGTACACCTTAAGACGAAATACTGCGTTCTGATTCCTGATCTCTCGCTCGCACTTACAGCACCGCTACCACTGCCAGGGCCAATCACTAACAAGAGTGTTGTACTGACCGCCCACCAATGTGGATCCATGAAGGTCGCTTGGAAGGCGAGCAGCGAGTGAGCGAGCCGGCCCAAGCCGCCCGCCTCGTCGTTCCTCGCCACTGGAGCACTGATGTACTAGGCACTGGTTTTGTTATTTTTGCCTGTAAAGCGACCAGTAACTTCCCTAGGAGGCTCACGAGCCGCTCAGGGGGAATAATGTACTGTGTCGGTACTGACCGCCCGCCGGTGTGGAGCCATGAAGGTGGCGCGCTCAAGGCGAGCAGCGAGTGAGCGATGCACTGATGTACTTACTACTGGTTTATTTTTGCTTGGTTAGGCCTGCAAAGCGGCCAGTAACAAACTTGTCCGGGGACAACCTTATCGACCGCCAAGAGGGAACGTTGTACTAGAGTCGGTACTGACCGCCCGCCGGTGTGGAGCCATGAAGGTGGCGTGCTCAAGGCGAGCAGCGAGTGAGCGATGCACTGATGTACCTACAACTGGTTTCTTTTTTGCCTTGTTAGGCCTGCAAAGCGACCAGTAACAAACTTGTCTGGGGACAACCTTATCGACCGCCCAGAGGGAACGTTGTACTAGTGTCGGTACTGACCGCCCGCCGGTGTGGAGCCATGAAGGTGGCGTGCTCGTGGAAGGAGAGCAGCGAGTGAGCGAGACGGCCCGCGCCACCTGCTTCGTCGTCCTCACCCGCCGGCTGACCCAAGTAGTGGAAACACTGGATTCGCATCTGTTGAACAAGAATATAATATATTGTATAACCTAGGTTAGAATAATCGAATTATTCCTAATCTACTAAATACCTTGCACTTGTATATTCCCATTGCCATGCTTGCTATTAGTGCGCGATTGGCTACTGTGCGTAAGCGTAATGTACGCTAAGTTTAAGTTTGGCTATAGATTTCTTTTTGTTAGTTTATTTATATAATTAGAACCTGTAATTGGCAATATGTTTTTATTATTGTGTCTATAAATATGTTGCGCTGTTGGTTTTGTATGTAAATAAATAAATTAAAATGTGCAGGATATCGATACCTAGAGACTGGAAAGGCGTAAACAGCGTTTTGGCTAAAATGACTTATTGGTGCCGTCTTATGTACGGTTGTCACCGAACGGGCCGCGCCTGAGCGCATATTACAAGTTGCCAAAGGAATTTGAAGCTTTAATACAGACGTTATATTTCATATTGGAATGGCAACCGTACTGTCTTTTCGAAGATCTCACGGTTCTAAATACATAGATTTGCCATACGATAAATAAATAAATATGGGAATGGATTAGCGGCCGGTCGCGGTCGGCTCTGCGCGGACGTGGACGGCTGCGTTCGGCTGTCGTCGCGTATGACCGTTTATGCCATACATTGGTTGTTTTTTTATGCTCCCTAGTTCCTACATTTTATTTCAATGAACACACAATCTTTGGAGTTTCAGACATTGTGGCAAAACTTGAAAAGGTACACTAAGGTAATTTACGATAGCTATTATTTCAACTTAAGGGCCGCCAAGATGCTCCACTCTCCCTACAAACGTAGTTTGGTTCTCGTTTTAAAACGATGAAACTTTGTATACAAAATGGTATCCGCCATATTTAGGTCGCCATAGTCTCTGTACCTATGAGATTTAATTATAATTATTTTAATGTTGACACTTGGGAGACCTTAAGGAATAAGATTGTATTTTTTTCTCTTATTGTATTTGACATGTAACTCTGATGTAGTTAATTATATTATGAATAATGTACTCATACCATTTAGTCTATAGATAGAAATTTTGACTTGTAAAAGTGCTCTCGTGGCTTATTTGCTGAATCAATATTTTGAATTCTGAATTTGAATTTGAATTTTGAATTTATGTCGGAAACTAATTTCTGTAGCTAGAAGTTGCGAGTAGAACGTTGTAAAAGTCTCTAATCGCTTAATTTTTTTCTATTATATTTCTATTATAATTTATAAGAAACTAGTTTGCGGCCTAGATATGGCGGATTGATGACTGTGTATTTTTTTCCAGTATGCCATTTTAAAATAAGAACCAAACTACTCGAGTCAACCGTGTTCTCTTAACATTTGTAAATGAGGTAATCAAAATCAAACAATTAAATACTGCGCGCAAAATGTTTATTTTATAGCTCTTCATCCAAAATTAAAATTTCACGAAAACGGCTTGTCTGTAGAATTTTGCAGTAAACCAAAGGAATGTCCTCAATTCCTGCTCCTGCGAGATGTTTCTGAAGCTTGTTCGGGGAGTTCTGATTGTGCGCTGGCAGCCTTATAGCCGGGAGTTGGGTTCTCACAGCGGGCCAATACTTCGGAGTGTCTCATCAGTTGGTCATAAGATACGGAGATTTCACTCTACCGGCGAACAAAGCCAACCTTCGAGAATGTAACATCTGCTCCAAGCTGCATGTCAGATAGAGGAGCACATCCAACGACATTAGACTCGTTCTGGTTGAAAGGATACCTACGCCGCCGGGCGCGAAGCCGCTGGCGCTAGACTACAAAGCTTTGGACTGCCTGTTAAATACGCCGGTTTTGGAATAACGATTTTGCATGTTTCTTACACTTTCGCTGCCAGGAACTTACCTAGCGGGCGCCTACGCCGTAGTCGCTTTCCGCTACGCACGAGGATAACCACGGGATCGGCTAAGAGCGTAGCGCGTAGCGATTCTTGGCAGTGAATGAGTTGCAAGGTTGCCGTTTTTGTTGTTGGCTGAAGGGTTGTAGTTAGTTGTACCAACGAGAGGAATATTGTAGTTGATGTGATCAAGGCACCGAAGTAGTCGTTTTCCGCTACACACGACGAAAACCACGGGATCGGCTACGAGCGTAGCGCGTAGCGATTCTTGGCAGCGAATGTGTTGCAAGGTTGCCGTTTTTGTTGTTGGCTGAGGGGTTGTAGTTCGTTGTACCAACGAAATGAATATTTTTAGTCGATGCGAATTGCTACTTAATACAGAATGTGGTTTATTTGAGTGAGTGACTCTCATATTGACTTCTGAGTAATGATACTAATGATTATTAACAACTATGACCATACAAAATATAATTATGTTTTACATCTAACTTTCCTTATTCTGTCTAACAATACACTCTAAAATATACATTTATTATGTCTTATACTGTTGTTACTGATACATTACAAGGGTCCAAATAGAAGTTCTTAAGGAACTTATTTTTTCTAGATCCTATATATAATAAACCATCAAAGCGATCAAATCCATAGTTTTCGCCGACCTGTGACGTAACGTTGGTTCCATTTCAAATCCGAAACTGAAAGCTGGAAAATTATTTCATTAATGTGTGGGAATCACAAGGTTGCAAATGGACTTTAAAAGTCAGGAAATGTAAAAATTATATTTAAGCATCCCAAAATTACTATTTTCTTAAATTAGTATAATAAGTAGTTGTTAATAAACGCAGCTCTATAATTTACGAGAGAGAAAATGCAGCAAAAGAGAAATAGTTAAGGAGGGAATAGCTTAATAAATACCAGGATACTTACATTACCGAACTGTATAACAAAGCATCTTGAGTAACGATAGCAAATTGAACGCAGTTTACGAAATCAATGATGGTTTTTATTATTTGCAATATCGCAAGCAATAACTTTTATGTGAACTTATTTCTATATATCGTTTCTTGTGATGAAATGCAATTATATATAGGAAATTGAATGAAGAAAAACTGAGTGTTATGTTTTTTATAGCTGTTTCACAGAATTTTCATTTCACGAAAATATTTTTTTTTCAGACAGTTACAAAACAGGGTTTGAATGATATTTTAGCTGTTCCTGAGGGCACACGGTTACCATAAGGCTACATACATACTGACAGGTGGCTGACGCCTAGATGCCACGAGTCTCGTGCCAAAAAACCAATACGTTTGCTTACTTCGACACACGCTAGGCGACTAGCGAAGGCGCCAAACGCCCAGTGCGGCCGGTTGCGAACATTCCAGAACGTTCGTTTTACTAGTCTAGTCGCTAGGTGTCTGGCTAGGCACTAGACGCTAAGCAAAACCTGACAGTGCGGACTAACGGCCCGGCCACGATTTCGAGCGGGCGGCGGCAGCGGTTTACTAGAGCTGGGCGTTTTTTCCCGTAAGCGTTTTCAAAAACGGTTTCTCGTACAATAACGGAATAACAGTTTGTGGCTAGAAACACAAACTGTTTTTATAAAAACGATCGAACGGTCACACGCAACGGTTGCAATGCAAAACGTGAAAACGTAACTCGAACACTGTAAACTGTTTCATCCGTTTTTTCGTTTCACTTCGTTTGGCGACCGGCGAAGGCGCCAACGCACGGAGAAACTAGTTATTTTTGAAACTGTTTTTCAAAACAGTTTTGTGAGAGAAAAAAACGGTTACGTTTCGTTTCACGGAAAAGTCGAAACGACCCAGCTCTACGGTTTACTAATTCATTGCGTGTGATCCCAACTTACCACAGTGCGTTGCGCGTCTCGACCGCGCAATGAACAGATTTAACACTTGCCTCGTCGCAATTCGCGTCGGACCGTAAGGTCGGGATGCACTACACCGTCAGTACAGTATTACCACAAATATAAGTTACAACAATGTACCTGCGCAGAAAGCATTTTTTGAGAACATTTTAACCAATCATAAGGCAGCGCGTTTGCGCGGGTAAAATCATCAACGTCCATTAGCCGAAATTTTGCGCGCGACGCCGGCAGCTTCGGCGCCCGCCATTTTGTCTGGCGCCATGAGCGAGAAAGCACGAGTTCACCTGTCATTGCATATTGTACCTTACAAATAGTGCAACAAGGTCTTTATTGAAATGGTCATACGTTCGATTTCATTCGGTACTTGTCAGCACTCGTCGGCGTTGACGAAGATTGCCGATATAACTTATATTAGATTAGATTATTTATTTCATGATAAAAAATTACATTACAGATTTGCATACATGTCAAAAAAAATATTTGAGGTACTACTTACTGCAATCGTCAGCGGTGTTCGTTTTAATCTAAATGTATGGAAAATTTGACCAGGTTCTATGGAATGACAGCTGCTTGGTCATTCATTTTCATTTTCATTTTTTCATTGTAAGGCCTCTTGTACACACACGGTTGTTCAAACCGGTGTGTTAGCCGTACGGTTGAAAAAACGTGCTAGCTTGTACATGGCACGGCAAAATCACCGGGCGAGACATTGGCTAAGTACTGGCTAGTAGCGCTTTTTACCCCGGGCTGTGTAGGACGTGCTGCGTCATGAATTTTCTTACGAAACAAAAGATTATCGTTGCTTATTACATATATAGGAAACGGAAAATAGAAAAAAAAAGGGAAAGAGGGTTTTGGATACATCCGATTTTAGAAAAAAGGGAGCAATATGGCGCGTTTCATACACCTGTCAAGAATCAACTGAGGGAAGATGAAGACAAGTTTTACAATTATTTTAGAATGCAGAAAACTACATTCGACAACTTGCTTCAAAAATTATTTTTAAATTACAAAATCGGGAATCAGCGTATGTAAACCGTCACGAATCCGTGCATACGTCCGGCGCCGTCGACACACCCCGATAGACTGCCATACAACACTGGTGAAAATCACGCCGTGCGTAGACGCGGCGCGCCGAGGGGCAGTCACGGCGCACACGGCCGCGGCGCCGTGCCGTGGCGCCACCGTGCACGTCTACAAGCTTTCATAGTGATCCATACAACACTGACGACCGTGCCTACACGCGGCGAATTAACCGTAGATTTTCACGGCGATAAACCGTGTGTGTACAAGAGGCCTAAAGGTTACCTCGAGATGCAGGAAGAGCAGGCACTTGTGCGAGACCTCGTCAAAGATGGCGGCCGCAGCGGCGATGTCGTCGCGCAGTTTGTCCGGCGGCCGCACGCCGGGCGGCGCCGCCAGCAGCCCCGGCAGCGACCGGATGTTCGTGGCCAGCCAATCCTGTACGATATCGTTACATTACACTCGCGACTCCGTCCGCGTGGAACTCGTTTATATCGTAGCGTACAAATTTTCACCCCCATCTCACCCCCTTAGGGACCGATTTCCGGGATAAAACTATTCTCACTCAAACTATCTCTATCCCAAATTTCACCCGCACTTCTATTTAACCCGCGGGGTGAGGTTTAATCCCTAAAGTTACTTTTCTTGTATTGAAATAAGGAGTTTCAAGTGTGTCTCACTTAAAATTTTATTCCATCCTCATACAAACTTTCAACCCCCTTTCAACCCCATGGAGGGTGGAATTTTCAAAAATGCCTTCTTAGTTGGTACTTACGTTATATAAACTACAAATTATGAAAAAAAAAGCAGCTTTCTAGGTTCAACGGTTTGGGCTGAGCGTTGATTTAAGTCAGTCAGAACTTTTAATTTAATATATATAGATTCGATTAGATTAGATTGATTTATAACACAACTAGCGACCCGCCCCGGCTTCGCACGGGTACTATATTATACTTATAAACCTTCCTCCTGAATCACTCTATCTATTAAGAAAAACCGCATCGAAATGCGCTGCGTAGTTTTAAAGATCTAAGCATATATAGGGACAGACAGCGGGAAGCGACTTTGTTTTATACTATGTAGTGATAAAAATTACAATATAAATGTGCATAAATGTATATTACATAGAGTGATGTGTCCCACTACTGGGCAAATGCCTCCTTCTCTTCTTCCACTGCTCGCGGTTTTGAGCGTGTCTGACCAGTCCTTTAAAGAGGAGTCCAAAAATCTGAAGGCTGTGAAGAATATATTCTTCTTATTTCTATTCTGATATAGGTAGACCGCTTAACTCAGTCCTCACCTGCGCGTATGCGGGCCTGCGGGCCGGTCTATCTATAATGCTGGGGCCACACTAACGAGAAATGCCATTAATTATCGCGATAAGCGTAGTGTAGCCGTACCTTTAACGTCCATTATCGCGATAATTAATGGCATCTCTCGTTAGTGTAGCCCCAGCATAACAGAGACGCAAACCTATGTGGCGCGTAATGCACCCTCTACAACTCACCATAGACTCGGCGAGCAGCGCGAGATCGCCGAGCGCGTTGATGTCGCCGACGATCTCGCGGCGAGACACGGCGCCGTCGCCGAGACTCGAGCCGAGGATCTCGGCCTCGCGCTCGTACGCCTGCCTCAGTTCCTGCAGGCAAAGGGTTAGTTAGTCACGTGACTGCTTTTAAGAAGATCGTCAGCTTAAATAACTTGAAACAGTTGTGACAGTGAGCTAATATAATAACAGATCCACACCGATAGCATATAAAATATAAGTGAGCGAAAAGCCAAACAAAAACAACGCTTTTTTACTCAATCATGCTTAAACGGCTCTATAGATTTGAATGAAATTTTGTACGAAGATAGTTAATAGCCTGCATTAAAGTACAGGATAGTTTTTATCTCGGGTCCTCGCAAACGAAGTCGCGGGCGGAAGTTAGTAAAGAATAAAGAAACATGGAAATCAGCCAAATATCATCAGCCAAATCAGCCAAGTATTTCTTAGATTTGGGTATTTTTCCGGTTTGGGAGTGTATATGCGCGCTATTTTGTGTACGAGTAGAGTAACACCATGACTTTAGCTTAGTGTAACACCATGTAGTAGGGGTGTAGACACTAAATAAAATGGTCAATAATGTCATATTTTCTTGAAAAAGGATTAAAAATATAGTCAAATGGAGAAAAAATCAACGCAAGAGGTTAAATAATCACGAAGTTATAAAAGTCCAAAGTTTCAAGAAGGGGTATGTTCTGTCTCTTTTTCGCAAAACGCAACTTCATTAGAAACGATGACATTTGCAGCTAGTGACGTCACTAGAAGACGGCAATGTGCCGTGTCCCATCGTGTTCGGCGCCGCCGTCGACGCGGCCTGCCGCGTGCGCGACGCGCTTTGCGGCAGCCTCGCATATTGTGATGTCACACACTGTTTGCGTTTTCTCTCTCTAACAAGCAATATTAAAACGGTTGTAGCTTCGGAATTCTTTCAGATATCAGAATGGGATTTTCGTCACTATGCATATTTTTCTGCCTTCTTTCTTTTCTAGTAATAATAATTTTGAGTCTACACCCGTATTAAAGATGTTGATAAATGATAAGTGGTAATTGTTTATGGAAATACTATTTGAAATCATCCTATGAGTGGTTTGACGTCATCCGCATGAATAGTTCGAGTCCTGGTAAGTACTAATATTGTAATAAATAACCATATTCCAAAAGCTCACCTGGTCATTGTTATCACCGGCACCCGGATCCACGACCGCCAGCCAGTTGGGCAGCGACTGCAGGAACCGCACGATGTCGTCGTCGGCCAGCCAGCGCGCGGCGCGGGCGGGCGCGGCGGGCTGGAGGCGCGCGGCGGCGGCGCGCGCGGCGGCGGCCAGCGCGGCCAGCGCGGCGGGCAGCGCGCGCAGCGCGTGCGCCGCGCCGCACG
Organism: Epinotia ramella; assembly: GCA_947578815.1. Classification (NCBI taxonomy): domain Eukaryota; kingdom Metazoa; phylum Arthropoda; class Insecta; order Lepidoptera; family Tortricidae; genus Epinotia; species Epinotia ramella. Next base: position 3,834,261 of record OX388207.1, read on the forward strand.
AGCCGCAGCGCCGCGCCGCCACCGCGCAGTGCCGCACCGCCGCCCAGCCCAGGCAGCAGCACGAGAACACCAGCCGATGGCTATACGACAACAGTTATATGCTGCTGTGTTGAGACATTACTGGCAACCCTTGCCATATAAACATTGGAAACAAGTACTTGCGCTGTTTTTAATTGATATAAATTGTTTCAAATTAGTCCAGAAGAAAAAAATTGTGTAGAAGTTGTGCACCAGAATACCTGCATTGAGATACTCACAATGAGTACTTTATGGGTGATGCAGAGGACAGACACTTTTACACGGTAAGACTAACATTTAACCGTTCTGCTTTGATTTTGAATCGACAACAATTTTTACTGTGGATCTCCGGAAAACTAACGGTATAACCCACAGAATAATAAAGATAGTAACGTCTATAACCGAACAGCTGATTGGCTTCACGACGACATTGACAGAAGGTCAAGTGTTGCCATACCAAATTATCGCTAAGCTGCGTTCAGTAATTGAGAAAGATTACGTTTAAGAAGACAGCGAGTTCGAGTTACGCTACGTCTGCTACGCCGTGCTGCTACGAACGATCTGTGCCCGACTTCTGGTATCCTGGTAACTGCACCGCATTTGCACAATGGAGAGGGCAAACAGTGCCGAGCTAATATGCCACGCGTGTGTCACGGAGCTAGCCGTAGGTGAGGAGTACCTTGAGTGTATGGTGAGGAGCTGTGGTAAACTGTACCATTACTTGTGTACTAATAAGAGGCTCTCCTTAGAGGAAAAAGACACGTGGGTCTGCCCGGAGTGTTGTAGAGAGCATAAGAGGACCGGACGCAATTGTGACACTCCCGTTGGTACGCCTGTCACCATCAAAAACATTGTGAGTAGGAATAAGAGCGATATTCCAGCAACACCTTCACAGCCTTCGGGTGAAACGGCAGCCATGGTGCTTGAAATGCAACTCATACGCGACCAGATGGTAATGTTGTCGGAGCAACTATCGGACGCGGTCTCCACCGTCGCACTGTACCAGTCTGCCCTTGCCGAATGCGCTAGTAAGTTTGAGGAAGTCAATGATAGGTTGAAGAAAGTGGAGTTAGCTGCGACGCGACCCTGTAAGTGCACTGAATCGGTGATGTCATCACTGGGCAATGACTCTGACGTCCATATAGTCAGTAAACCTAGGCCCAAACGAAAACGCAGGCCGAACACGGAAGGATCTCGGGCCGACAATTCTGGGGTCAAGAAAGCTGAAACTTCACAGGCTCCAACTCTATCGGAGTCCTTGCCTCTTGAGCCATTGCCTGAGCAAAACTCGCCACAGTTGGACTCAAAGTCCACCAATGGTGAAGAGGGGTATGATGCGCCCGCCGAGAAGGGGCAGGATGCTCGCGGGCGGAAGAAGAGATTTTCATCTATACGCTGCACCGCCGGACCGGATATTACAACTCTTAAAGCGGTGGAGTATCGCAAGTATATTCACCTCTGGAATATGGTCTCCGGAGCAGATGAAATACGTACGTATCTTCAATCTTTCACCCCAGTAAATGCATGTACGGTGGACGCACTTAAGCCTAAAGGCGAGTATAAATCATACAAGATTGGAGTTCCGCCTGCGCTATATGAAAATTGTTTGTCTCCCTCAGTTTGGCCAGATAATGCCCGTGTAAAACCTTGGTTATTTCGGAAACGAGGAGAAAATAACATCCGACCACGTCAGTCCCAGCAATAAACATGAGGCAATTCCGAAACCCTCTCTCGACTTAATCTACCAGAATGTCAGAGGACTCAATACTAAGATAAAATTCTTTAAGCTTAATTATCTATGGCTTGACTGTGACATAATAGCAGTGACTGAAACCTTCTTGACGGATACGATCGAGGACTCTGAAATCGTTGGTGGAGGGTGGAGTGTGCATCGCCGTGATCGGGCTTCTGGTCTACGAGGAGGCGGAGTCCTTCTTGCTGCACGACCTGGAATCTCATTACGTAGGCATCGTGTTTTTGAAACCTCTTCAGGGGAGGACTTGTGGGTCTCGTTTACGAAAAATGGCCTCCAGATCTATGTATGCGTCGTATACATACCACCAAGAGCTTCCGATGATGTGTACATGCGATGGTTTCAGGCTGTGGAATCTGTGCTAGGTACTCTAAGTGGTGTAGTAATCATAGTCGGTGACTTAAACATGAATCCTCTGTATACTTCCCAACATTTGTTATGTTATTATGGTTATTTTCTATCTGTATGTGGCTTGAGTGAGACGAATGACGTGATGAATGAACGAGGTGGAAAGCTAGATGCGGTACTGGTGTCAGAACGTATTAATGGGGTGAAGGTCCAGGAGATTGGGGGAGGTGGTCTCGTCCCTAGACGTGACGCTTATCACCCACCCTTGGATATTTTAGTCCCACTTGTCGGAGCCTTTGGTGCGTCTCCTTCTGAGAAACTGGATCCTAGTAATTTTAATTTGCAACGGGACTGGAACTTTGGGAAAGGTGACTATAAGCAGTTATACAAACTAATCTCTGAAGTAAACTGGAAGGATGTTCTAGAGACACAAAATGTTGAGAAGGCTGTAGACTCTTTTTATATCATCATGTATAATATTTTTGATGTCTGTATTCCGAAGAAATCTCGTTGCAAAAAGAGAGTTAGGCGCTATCCCGTATGGTTTACGGCTGACATTATTAGGGACATAAGCCGTAAAGCTGAACTACATCGGCAGTGGAAAGCTACAAAAAACATCACTGTATATAACATTTTCTCAAAATTAAGAGCCGAGATTAAAAAACGTGTTGCCTCAGCTAATGACGCCTACTTAGTAAATATACAATCCAAATTAAAAAGTAATCCACGAGCGTTTTGGCAGCACATTGAAAGTCTTAAGGCTAGGGGTGGGTTTGTGTCACAGGTTACCTTTCAGGGGAAACAGTTTGTTGGATCTGCGTCAGCTCAGGCTTTTGCTGAATTCTTTTCTAGCGTATTTTTGCCTAATGTTCCACGCCTCAATGGGGACTTTGACACAATACAAGAGTCCTCGGCTCACCTCGTTCACTTGAATGTTATTACCTTGCAGGAAGTAGAAGCGGCAATTAAGAACTTGAAACCCAACAGTTCGGTGGGGCCTGATAATTTGCCTGCATATATTTGTAAAGGGTGCATTGATTATTTAAAAACACCTATACTATATATGTTTAATTTAGCTCTCTCGTCTGGCGTGTATCCTCAACAGTGGAAGACAACGAGAGTTAAGCCGATACCAAAGTCAGGAGATAATAGCAACGTGGAAAACTACAGGCCAATTGCCATTTTGTCAACGCTTGCGAAATTGTATGAGTCCATACTCCATCGGGCCTTATCTAAGCAGTTGAAACCTTTCCTGTGCGAGTCACAGCATGGTTTTAGAGCTAATCGTTCTGTCGACACAAACCTTCTTATATTAACAGACATCATTTCTCAAAATCTCGATAAGGGTATCCAGGTCGATGTACTTTATCTCGACTTTGAGAAAGCTTTTGATCGCGTAGATAACGATATCCTACTACATAAACTCAGCAAAATTGGTTTCTCCCCAAAGTTAATAAAATTATTTGCTAGTTATCTACGCGATCGCAAACAATTTGTACAGCATGGGCATTTCGTTTCGGAACCCTACCATACCCGGTCTGGCGTTAGCCAAGGCTCGATTTTGGGCCCTTTCCTGTTCGGAGTAATGATAAATGATCTTGAATCCGTTGTCCAGAATGCGAAGTGTCTCCTTTACGCCGACGATCTGAAGCTTGTGTACGGAGTGGAATGTGCTGCGGACTCTGTATCGTTGCAGGATGATATAGATTCCGTTTACCGGTGGAGCATGGACAACAGGCTTTGTTTTAATGTCGCAAAGTGCTGCGTCTGTACTTTTAGCCGAGCTTGCGTTCCCTTACATTTCCAATACCTTCTAGGAACTGAGTCAATTAATAGAGTCCATACAGTAAAAGATTTAGGGGTTACATTTGACTTGCGCTTAACCTTCCACGATCATATTAAAGACCTTGCTACTGTTTGCTATCGTAGATTAGGTTTTGTTATTCGTAGCACTAAGGATTTCCATGACCCGGCTGTTATAAGGACTCTATATAACGCTCTGGTTAGGAGCAAATTAGAGGCTTCGGCGATTGTATGGAATCCTTATGAGTCGACATACGCTTTGATTCTTGAGAAGGTCCAAAAAACTTTCTTAAGAATGCTGTACAAAAAGATCTATGGGCAGTACCCCTACTTGTATCCAACCAAGTTCTTACTTGGGACCCTTGGATACAATTCGTTGGAAGTGAGACGCAACTTCTATCTTCTTACATTGTCTTGTAGGGTGTTACGTGGAGAAGTGGATAGTCTTGACTTGGCTGAAAAACTGGTGCGACTGTTTGTACCAGACGTCCCTCGAATAACCCTAAGACCTCGTGCGCGTCCTTTATTGGCAGTGCCAGTGGGCCGGACATTGTCGCACAGAAACTCGCCATTTGTTCGGGCGATGAAGCTTCTCAATGCGCTTCTGATGTCAGTACCTGAATGCGACTTTTTTGCATGGCGATGGGCACCTGTTTGTTGTGCATGTTTAAAGTTTTGCGAGATGATGGATAGCAGGCAATCCAGTGTTCCAATATAATTTATAGTTTCTTTTATGTACCTATGTTTACCAGTGCATTGGTTAAGTTACAACTGTAATGCTGTGTAAATAAATATTATAATAAATAAATAAATAAATAAATAAATAAATAAATAAATAAATAAATAAATAAACAGTTACCCTACATTATTACCTATTACCATTATTGCTCTGTAGTAGTGTTGTTCCTGCAGGTGAGCAAGGTCGCCAGAGCGAGCGAGGATGCGTTGTGTTGAGACCGAGGGAATTTTTTCCTTCAGTTGTCAACACGGCGAATCCTCAAACATATCAAGGGTCGACAACGCCCATGTTACTCCTTTGGAATTGCATACGTCTATAGGCTGCGGTGTCCGCTTACCATCGGGCTTCAGACGCTTGTTTGCCACCGTCGTTGTATAAAAAAAGCTACTAGCGCCCCGCCCCGGCTTCGCGCGAATACTACATATATTACATAACGCGCGCAGATAAAGACTGGATCTGAAAATGGCCGTCCGCTTGCATGCTATCTCACTCACACCCTATCGCTGTCTATACTCACACTTTAACACTCACAATTAAAGTGTGAGTATAGACAGCGATAGGATGTGAGCGAGATAGCATGCGAGCGGACGGCCATGTTCAGATCCAGTCTTTATCTGCGCACGTTATACATATAAACCTTCCTCTTGAATCGCTCTATCTATTAAAAAAACCGCATCAAAATCCGTTGCGTCGTTTTAAAGATCTAAGCATACATAGGGACTGACAGCGGGAAGCCACTTTGTTTTATACTATGTAGTGATTACAAATCTCAACTTATAAAGTGAGGCTGAGACCAGAGGGGTAATCACGTACCTTTTGAACGCGCGTTAGGTAGATCCAACTGTAATTTTTCCATATAAAACAATGACATTTAGATCTACCTGACGCGCGTACAATGCGTTACGTGATTGAACTGCAGAATTAAAATGGAGGAAGCGTCAATAAACTTCCAATATGTCTATATTATAGATTATACACTAGCTTCTGCCCGCGACTCCGTCCGCGTGGAATTCGTTTATATCTTAGCTCCATACAAACTTTCACCTGATTTCCGGGATAAAACTAGTCTATGGCCTTCCCCGGGACTCAAACGATCTCTATACTAAGGTGCAACAACCTGACAACCGTACTGTCTTTTCCAAGACCTCACGGTTCTAAATACTGATTTGCCATATGATAAATAAATATACTAAATTTCCCCCATATAAACTTTGCACCCCTATTTAACCCGCTTAGGGGTGGGTTTTTTCAAAACCCTTAAATTACTTTTCTTGTATTGTAATAAGGAGTCCATACACAAAGTTTCAAGTCTCTCACTTAAAATTTTACTCCATCCCCATACCAACTTTCAACCCCCTTGAGAGTGGAATTTTCAAAAACCCCTTCTTAGTGGGTACCTGCGTTATATGTGAAAACATCAGCTTTCTAGGTTCAACGGTTTGGACTAGGCGTTGATTTAAGTGAGTGAGTCAGTCAGTCAGGACTTTTACGTTTATATATATATACATTTAAATGATATGATGGGCTCGAGAGAAAACATAAACTGTGACAAACGCTAGCGAACATTCGTACACTTACCTAGCGCTCGCCGGCTCGGGCGGCGCTCGCTCGCGCCACGCGGCGGCCTTCATCGCAACCTCTATAGAAGCCCTCGCTTCGCTCGCGAGCCGCTCGCTCTCCCCAGAGCGCACGTAGTCGGTGATGAACGCTCGCAGCGAACATTCGCCGCCCCTGCAAATGACATTTACCGTTAATGTTGAATGTTCAATTATTACTAATGGCCGGCCGACGGATGCAAATTATGTCCAAATCAGGTCAAACGATATACGTAATATGGATATGACTACAATTGGTTTAAAAAATAATCATATTTTTTTCAGGCGATTCTTTTTATGGTTCTTTATATAAGGAAAATTACCTCCCCACATCTACAGATGTAACTACATCTACAGATCTAAGAGGTGCGATATTAGTAAAGTAATACTTCACCATTATCAGGAACATTAACAAATTTCTTATAAAATCATAATCTGGAAATGTAATAAAAGTCTTATCCACCTTATGATAACGTCACTACAGTGCATCCATTCGTGCCTTTTAATTACAATTGCAGAATTTTCGAAAATGGTATTTTTCGTATCTCTCCCAACAAGCGAGCCCAAAAGACTTGAAACGTTTAATGTTGAATATTCAATTATTACATTTACAGAATCTTCGAAAATGGTGTTTTTTGCGTCTCTGCCAACAAGCGAACCCAAAAAACGGGAAACGAGATCAGAGTCCGAAACAAGATCAAGGTACCTTTAAAAGCATTTACCAAGGTATCAAAAGTACCTTTGTCGGTAATCAATTGATTTTTTTCTTTTTTGACCTTATGCCAATTGCCGTAGCTGTTTGTTGACGACCATTAGGGCATGTCAGGATGAGTGTACAGTCAGCATCATAAACATGTATACACTTTTCAACCTTATCTCTAAACAAAAAGGATATAGAATGTAAACATGTTTATGATGCTGACTGTACACTTGCGTGTTCCCGAGGTACTAGAGCTACTCCGTAACTGGACGCGATTCTCGACTCGCGCGTCCGCGCGAGTTGAGATACACGGGCGCCATTGCTGCGTCCAGTAGTACGCGCGAGTCAGTAGCGAGTGGAATTATTTGGTTCATAATGGTGCGCGATAACTTCGGTACGGAGCTTAATAACTAGCTAAGAGCCTGTCCAGATGACACGATTAACGCGCGAATCCACTCGCGCGCTTCAATTTATATTGCAGATGCCGCGTTTTACGGGCGTTTCTACAGGGGAGGGACTTGGCCAAATATTCCGTATCGAATTTATCGCGCTCCATTTTGAACCAAACACGTCCTCTCGTCATGGACTCGCGCATAATACTGAACGCTCCTATGGGCCATACTCTGGCGCCATAGGCTATGGCGCCAGAGTATCTCGACTCGCGCGGCGCTCGCGCGTAAAACGAGCGAGTCGAGAGCATTGCACGCGTTTTACGCGTGAGTTTTGAAACGCGCGAGAGCATCTGGACGGGGTGCTGTAGCTCTAGTACCTCGGGTACGCGCGAGTGTCTACGCGCGAATGCCCCCGCGCGCAAAACGCTTAGTCTGGACAGGCTCATAGGGCGCGAGCAGCACGCCAGCGGGCAGCGGGGCGACGAGCGGCAGTCCATACAGGTATATAAACAGCAGTGTAGAGTAGGTAGATATATACACAGTACAGAGTAAGTACTCACACGACGGGCTCGATGTCGTGCGTGAGCGCGTGCAGCGTCGGCAGCAGTACGTGCAGCAGCGCGGGGTCGGGCCGGCACACGAGCGGGTAGCGGCGCGACACCGCGCTCACACTCGGGGCCACGCCCACTGCAACAAACACGATCAGCACTATCGCTGCCAGGAACCCTAGCGGGCGCCTACGCCGTAGCAGTCGCTTTCCGCTAAACACGAGGAAAACCACGGGATCGGCTACGAGCGTAGCGCGTAGCGGTTCTTGGCGGTGAATGTGTTAAACACAGCGGAATTTAGGGTGGGTCGCGCCAAACCGTCTGTAATCGTAAGCGGTGTTCTTTAAAATTGGGAATGGAAAGTTTGACAAGTTTTTGTGGGATGACAGGTGCCGGCGCTATACACGGTGGAGACGATAAGTGATCACACTCGATTATTTCTAAACTATTCAAGATATCGCAATACTGGTTACTGATCCGGAAAGTACTTCACGAGCTCTATCGAACGGTATCAATAGGTTTCAAAATAAACTGGATCTATCCGAAAATTCAATGTTTCCAGCTTCCATACATTTAGTACAGCCACAAGGCACTCATCTCTTGATAATACCATGGCAAGTAAAGCCATGAAGCCATGTGAAGTGTAAACACGTGTATAGATCTATCGCAATTATTGATACAGATAAAAGACAAATCTAGTTATTATTAAGTGCATAATATATTTTTTATACTCGTCGACCTTAATGTTTGAATGAAGACTTCGTACACCAAACTTGAATCACATACTTTTTACTATGGAGCTCCCAACTCAACATTTCATAACTGTTGAGACAACCGAAATGAAATTGACCAATCACGTGGCGCCTTTACTGAACTATAATGTATTTGACCACCGGTTCGCCTAGTGGGTAGTGACGCTGCCTACGAAGCTGAAGGTCCTGGGTTCGAATCCCGGTAAGGGCAAATAAGTGTGATGAGCATGAATATTTGTTTCTGAGTCATGGAAGTTTTCTATGTATTTAAGTATTTATATCTATTATATATATCGTCGTCTAGTAGCCATAACTCAAGCCTTAATGAGCTTACTATGGGACTAGATCGATTTGTGTAACATTGTCCCCTAATATTTATTATTTATTATTAATAGGACGCCGTCATGAGAAAGTCAAAAGGTAATAGACATTAACACACAAAAAAGAAAAAGCCGTTGGTTGCACTTCGTTTCAGCAGGGCTTAGATTTTCAATATATACCAAGTTTTGTTTTTAATTAGTTCAGTTGAATCGTAGAAAAAGTACGCATACGTTAGCTTTTTAAGTCTCGTATGTACCTTAATTAAAACATCGTACTCGACTGAAAAAGCATACATTATATAACGATTGCATAAAATACTATTCAAGTACCTACTTAAATAAAGATCAGCTTGATGGTACCATAATATTGAATTGTCATCCACACTATACTTATACCCAAAATTTCAGCTCAATCGATCACCGGGAAGTGGGTCAAATTTAACTTGCAAGATTTGATGACAAACAGGTGAAACTAAATAAAAGCTTGTAATAAAGCATCTAATTTAATAATCTGTTAGCTCACTGCTAACTAAACTGTCAACCTTGAACTTTGCCTGGGCGAACGTCGGGGCTGTATTAACTTACCGCTTAGCTTAAACAGCTTCTCCCGCCTTCGCGGCACTCGCTTCTTGGCGAAATAGTCCGCGATGCGCAGCTCGCTATGTGCATCTGTTGAGCCACTCGACCGGGAAGCGGCGAGAGTCACGCTCTCGATTTGGAGATAATCCGTCAGTAGCAGTTGGAGCTGAAATAAATTGATATCTTCTCAAATATCGCACCAGGTGTGAGGTCTCGCTTCCTCAAACAATGGTGCTTTCTGAACTTCTGTAATGATGTGAAGATATTTCAATGACTACAATAGTTTTATAGTTTTGAATTTAACAGACGGGGGGCCGTGTATCCTGACAACGATGAGAGGTTAAAATGCTGTAGAAACAAATGAAACTGTCATTTTGGTTTTGATTTCTATGAAAAGATACTTGAAAATAAAACTGATACTTTATTTGACAGAAATAAATAAAATAGCGGCGGCGAGCTGTAGAATTCACGAGGCTTCTTTTATTCGAACAATATTTCTTTTGGAGTTCGATAAAAAGACTTGACAAAAAAAACTATGTAATTAACGAAGCCGCTGACAGAATTTCACGAGAGTCGGTTGAGAAATACGACCTGTAGAGGACACAGAGACTGGACAGATAAACGATTTTAGTAAAGTTAGACAGTTCTCTATCAGATGACATTTCACAATCCATACGATATTTATATATCTGTCACTTTCGAACGCGTAGTGTCAGAAAGGGGTGTCTATCTAGTCGCATAATGACTCTCGTCATAATTTCGAAAGCCATACACTTTACGCATAAAGTTGTTGCGCATAAAAGTCTTTTGTCATTAATAATTCTGCGCATAATACTTTCATTGTCATAACACTCATAACTGTACTATGTCATATTTTGTTTGACCATAATGTTGATCAGCATACAAGTTTTAGTCATTATATTGAAAATCATCATTATTTTTAGTCATAAGAATTGCTATGCATAACTTATGACAATAGGCTGTCAAACAACATGTGAAAAACAAGTTATCATATTAGTTGGCTAGCATTTAATTAGGTTAGGGAGCTAGAAAAGGGGGGCTCGGGCGGCAACGCCCCCGCAGTAAAAAAATAAACAATCGCAACAATTGTATTTTTGGTAGATTAGGTTAGGTTATGGTTATCTTGCGTCCCTTAGAGCGGAAATAGGCACCCCGCAAAGCGGGGTGGCGTCGACACGCTGGCGGTTAGGTTAAAATAATTGCCGGGTGTTTGTAAAAAAAAAAAAGAAAGTTGGATTAAGTTTAGGTTACAGAGACGATTCATTTTTAGGGTTCCGTACTCAAAGGGTAAAAACGGGACCCTATTACTAAGACTTCGCTGTCCGTCTGTCTGCCTGTCACCAGGCTGTATCTCAAGAACCGCGATAGCTAGACAGTTGAAATTTTCACAGATGATGTATTTCTGTTGCCGCTATAACAACAAATACTAAAAACAAAATAAAATAAATATTTAAGGGGGGCTCCCATACAACAAACGTTTTTTTTTTCAGGCAGTTTCTCAAGAACCGCGATAGCTAGACAGTTGAAATTTACACACATTACGTATTTCTGTTGCCGCTATAACAACAAATACTACGAGGGTTGCCTTTTAAGTTGTGTCGTTTGGAAAAACTAAAGACAATTTAAATGTTAAATGGTATTTATTGTTTTTCAAAGTAATCACCGTGATATGTAATACACTTTTTCATTCGATCGAACCAGTTTTCGAAACACTTATTCCAGTCCGAAGTCGGGGTCTTCAAAATGGCCGTTTTGTATGCCTCAACCGCTTCTTCAGGCGTCTGGTACCGTTGACCACGAAGTCGTTGCTTGATTTTTGGAAAAGTAAAAAAATCGTTAGGGCTTAAGTCTGGACTGTACGGCGGGTGTTCCAGAATTTCGACGTTTTGCTCTTTTAAAAACGCAATAGTTTGCCGGGCGGTGTGCGAGCTCGCATTATCGTGGTGCAGTCTTATACGACGTCTTGGGTTATTTTTTCGAAACTCGCCGATGACTTCTGGTAAACAGACAGTGGTATACCAGTCAGCATTAACCGTTTTACGATCCTCGAGCACGATGGTGGCAACGTGGCCACTTTTCGCCACAAACGTGGCGACCATTTTTTTCGAAGTGCTCCGTGAGCGTATTACTTTGGTCGGTTTTGGCTCATCTTGGAACACCCAAACAGTCGACTGCTGTTTAGAATCGGGATCGTAGGCATATATCCAAGATTCGTCACCACTGATAATGTCGTAAACATGTTTCGAGTTTCCTCGGTTGAATTGCCGCAGAGTTTTGCGACACCATCGAACGCGAGCCGTTTTTTGGTCTTCACTGAGTAAATGTGGTATCCAGCGTGAGATCAACTTTTTTACGCCTAAGTGATCATGCAAAATACTGTGAACACTGGTCCCTGAAATACTTAAGGAAGCTTCTATCTCACGGTATGTCGCATGGCGATCTTCGATGATCAGTTGCCGTACAGCATCAATGTTCTCCTGGGTTACGGCTGTTTTTGGTCGACCTTCACGATGTCTATCACCAAGACTAGAGCAACCACGTTGAAATTCTAAATACCAGCGTTCCACAGTCCGAAGGCATGGTGCTTTATCATTGAAAACCGTAGTCAACTCTTCGAAGCACTGAAGTCGCGTTAAGCCCCTTTTGAAGTTGTAAAAAATTATCACACGTAAATTTTCCTTCGAAATTTCCATTTTCACAACTGACTTGTCAACTTTGAACGAACGCTGTACTAAAACGGTTGGGCCGATTTCGAGTCATTCTTTTGTTTTCGAATTCTAAATTCAAATATTTTAACGTGACACTAGTTCTTTTTTATGCAATCACGGGAGGTTTGCAAACGACAGAACTTAAAAGGCAGCCCTCGTAAAAACAAAATAAAATAAATATTTAAGGGGGCCTCCCAAACAACAAACTTTTTTTTTTTTACTGTTTTTATAGATAATGCTACGGAACCCTTCGCGCGCGAGTCCGATTCACACTTGGCCGGTTTAAAAAAAATGTACAGATCAAAAATGTTTGTCTTATACCTATTACTTGAAAACGTTATGCACAAATATATTATGGCGATTGATATTTATGCTTAAAGGCTTTATGCACAATAAATATATGACATTTGCTATTTATGCTCTCAAATATTATGGCCAAAAAATGTATGCGAACTCATTTATGACTATTGTCGTTTATGCGTAATGATGATTATGACACAAGTAGTTATGCCTATCGGCCTTATAGCTACAAACATTATGCAACCCGATATACGGGTGTCAGAAAGAGATACTCACGACTTGCTGCACAGCGCTCCAGTAGTTTATCTCGGTGTGGAGACAGGAGTCCGAGATGTGGTGCTTCTGCAACGCCGCCCGCCATAGCTGCAGCAGTCTGCAAAGAAAAAAGGTTTCAAGTACATACAGTAAGTACCACAAATATAAGTTACATCGGCAATCTTCGTCCACGCCGCCGAGTGCTGACAAGTACTGAATGAAATCGAACGTATGACCATTTCAATAAAGACCTTGTTGCACTATACGTAAGGTACAATATGCAATGGCAGGTGAACTCGTGTTCCCGCTCATGGCGCCAGATAAATGGCGGGCGCCGGAGCTGCCGGCGTCACGCGCAAAATTTTGGCCAATGGGCGTTGAAGATTTTACCCGTAAGGAGCTCGACTTGGGTCTAAACATTGATTTCTGTGGGTAATTTTGACAGAGCCTCAAAACGCCCCGTAGATCCTTACTTAACTGTCAGGAACCCGCCTAGCGGGCGCTCTCTTCGTAAGCGCATTTCTCTACTTAGCGGGAAAACCACGGCACTGGCTACGCAATTGTCAGCAGTGAATGTGTTAAACACAACCAATCTATCTCGATCTTTTCTCATAGGCAGAGTGAGACGGTAGGTGGACAAAACGTCAACAGTTTGGCGGCCATTTTGAGGCAAATGAAGCGTCGATCGTCCACCAGTTCAATGGGTTGACGACCGTTTAACACTTTCGCAACCGGACTAAAAATGGAACGTACACCAGAAACCGACAGAACTCGCTAGGCGTGTAGGTTCATACTACTGCCCGCCTAGCGGGCTGAGCCGCCATCTGAGCAAACATTACGAGTGCCTACTAGGCGGGTTCTTGGTTGCGTAAAGACCGCGGGTCATTTCTGGATGTCTAGCACGGGACCGGGATAAGTGGCGTACTCAAAGAGAGGTTTATACTTGGCAGTGGGCGATGATAATAGGGATGATGACTAAGATTTTTTTATGATGTCATTCGAACGAGTTTTTGGAGAGGAACAAATGTTTGTATGGGAGCAACTACAATTAAAGAACATAAATACCTAAAAATTTGAGACAAAGATTGACGTCGCTGGCGGCAGCGCAAAACGCTTCATACTGATAGACAGACAGGTATGACGTCACAACTGACATTTGTTAGTACAAAGTAGTTGTATCGTTGTATGGAAAATCCGGTAAATTGTTGTTTCGGTCGCGAAATACTGCGTTTAAGTACGTCATACAATTTTATTTCTATAAAAGCGTAAGGATTATATTGGTAGCTTTCAATTTACTCTTGGACAATAAAAAAAATGCATAATTTTACTAAACTTTCAAGGTTCATATTTTTTTATGATTTTAATTATATTTTATAATTTACTACGATAATTTGATGGTTTACTATCCATTTAGCATCACTACGTTATCAATTTGAACATGAGGCATCATGCCTATTATATCTCGGCCTCACCTCTTGTTCCTCGCAGCACAAGCCCTGAACTGTTCCACCAGCGCGTTGACCAGCCGCAGCGGCCTCGGGTTCTCGGCCGCGTCCGGCGTGTCCGGCGTGTCCGGCGCGTCCGTCGCGTCCGGCAGCTCCGGCTCCACGTCGGCCTCCTCGATGACCCGGCGGGACACGGACTCTATCACGGTTAGGAGCTCATCCTGGATCTGCACTTTGAATTTCTGTAATAAAACGTCGACAATATAAGTTAATGACAATTTTTTTTTGGTACTAGCTTTTGTTGCCTACTTTACTCTTCTGTATACCGTCATCAACTAAAGTCGCCGTCAATGAACTATGTGAACAAACCGCCATAGTGAAAGACAATTTCAATATGGCGGTTTGTTTATATAGTTGGCAAATTCTATTGACGGCCACTTTATTCATTGAGACGATTCTAACGAGCCGTAACTCAACGGGGTTACGTCGGTTAAGTACTGAATTCCCATGGCCGCTTTCTGTCTTCATCATCAAATCAGCTCGATGGTACCATAATATTGAATTGTTATCCAAACCACAGTTATACCCAAAATTTCAGCTCAATCGGTTGAGTCAAAATTCAGTTCGAAGATTTGTCCCACACTAACAAACTGACAAACTAACAGTCGAAGGAAAAGTTAAATAAAAGTTTGTAAAAATGGCGTTAACTCTTTTGGCTTTATATTTCACATTAACATACCCGTGCTTTGGAAAGCGCTTTAAGCCGTTGATCCAGGTTGTTATCTATGACAACAAGTTGTTAAACCTAGTTAGCGGCCTACAGGGTCTAGTGTTAAACGGCAGTCGCTTCCGCAAAAACTAGTCACTGAGCGAGGCTTAGAAATCGCTAGTTATATTTTGTAGGTACTTTCGGTAAGCGAGGCTACAAACCAATATGAACTTTATAATTAGGAGATAAGATTCAAATCGCAATCGCAGTGGCTTGTTTCGACCGTTGTTTCCCGCGATTCTACGAGCTAATATGCACTCTATACGTACACGGATAAAGTTCAACTCACCTCCGTGGCCTCCTTCACATGGTCGAGTGCCCCCAAAGCCTCGAGCGAGATCATGACTGTGGTGTCTTCCTCGCTGAGCGAGCCTTCGAACTCGGGAGTTATGTCTTGAAAGTACTTCTTTGGTAAGTGAGGGTTCAAACCAATATTAACTCTATACTCCGAAGATAAGATTCAAATCACCTCAGTGGCTTCTTTCCGACCGACGCCTTTTTCTCCGCGAGTCGACAAGCTAATATAGACCTAATAAACTTCAGAATAAGGTTCAACTCACCTCAGTGGCCTCCTTCAGCTGATCAAGTGCCCCCAAAGCCTCGAGCGAGATCATGACCGTGGTCTCGAAGGTCTTGTCTTCCTCGCTGAGCGAGGCTTCGAACTCGGGAGTGATGTCTTGAAAGTACTTCTTTGGTAAGTTAGGGTTTAAACAAATATGAACTCTTTACTTAGAAGAAAAGATTCAAATCACCTCAGTGGCTTTTTTTCGACCGACGCCTTTTTCTCCGCGAGTATACAAGCTAATATAGGCCTAATATACTTCAGAATAAGGTTCAACTCACCTCAGTGGCCTCCTTCTGCTGGTCGAGTGCCCCTAGAGCCTCGAGCGAGATCATTACCGTGGTGTCTTCCTCGCTGAGCGAGGCTTCGAACTCGGGAGTATGTCTTGAAAGTACTTCTTTGTTAAGTGAGGGTTTGAACTCTTTACTTAAAACAAAAGATTCAAATCACCTCAGGGCTTCTTGCCGACTGACGCCTTTTTCTCCGCGAGTCTACAATCTAATATAGACCTAATATACTTCAGAATAAGGTTCAACTCACCTCAGTGGCCTCCTTCAGCTGGTCGAGTGCCCCCAAAGCCTCGAGCGAGATCATGACCGTGGTCTCGAAGGTCTTGTCTTCCTCGCTGAGCGAGGCTTCGAACTCGGGAGTTATGTCTTGTAGGTACGCGTCGGTTACTTCTTCGCTCTTCGTTAATTCTGTAAAAGATGCATCATGAATAGTGTTCGGATTGGAGGGGAAGGGAGTCTAAAGTTGACCGTAAACATGTGTTTAAAGGAATAAATAACAGGGGACAATTTTAAGCAAATCGAACTAGCCCCAAAGTATGCAAAATAGTGCGTGTGGTATTTAATAGAGTTATAAATACTTAGAAAACACCCACAACTCAGAAATAAATATTCTTGCGCATCACATAAAAAAATCCCGTACAGTCAGCAGCATAAGTTAAGCTAAGCGGTCCTAGTGCTCAAAATGATCTACACACGAACTCTAATGTCAATGGAATAAGGATCATTTTGAGCGTGTTATTTTGCTTAGCTGCTGTTAGCTTCTGATGCTGACTGTACCGGGATTCTAACGCATGACCCTCTACCTCACAAGCAGGGTCATTATCACTAAACTTAACATTTCAGTTCACAGAGACTTAAGGGTGGATGTACCAAACCGTCTGCATTCGTAAGTACCTAATATTCGTAAAAAGTTGAATGTATGGAAAGTTTGACAAGTTTCTATGGATTGACAGCTGCCGGGGCCATTTTTAACGTTGGTCGGCCTGTAATCGAACGAAGGCGAAGACGTTTGTATGACCTGAGGCTCTAGTATAAGTTTTACCGAAACAAAACGTTACGACCGCGTTTGCGTTTAGCTGTCAAATCCCATACAAATTGAGGGTAAAACGCAAACGCGATCGTAAAGTCTCGTTTCGGTAAAACTTACACTAGAGCCTCTGATGTCCCTCTGTCCCGTTGTTCTTCACTACAGGTCGTATTTTACTCCAGGCAAAATACGGTTTTGAAAAACATTAATTTATAATAGCGTTTTTTTTGTTGATTTCATTTGAAAATGTTATTCTAAGATGATTTAGTCAAGAATCCGACCAACTTTCCACCCGGAAGTAATTATGTAGATTTAAATGAAGCATGCATTATCTTTTTTTGTACGATTTATCTTGAATATTATAGAGCAAATGTAAATGAACCAAAATAAAGACCAAAACATTTAAGTATTCATATTTTTACTGACTTTTCAGAAGCCAGTTAACTTATCATTTTTTCGATGTCTGAAATTTTGTCGGATTTTGTTGCTGGGTAACTATTTAACTGATAATATATCCGTTATACATAAAAAATAAGCTATTATAAATTATTTCCAAAATTGACATTTTTTCCATACAAGTTGTCAGTTCATTGCCTGGACTATTTCTCTACCGATTCTCGTGAAATTTTGTGAACCGGGTAGTTAATTATTCAACGGTGATTTTTAATCCGTGATCAGGAGCCAAAAGGTATTAATAAAGCCAAAAACAGATTTCAATGGACGAGAGCTTATGCAATTACATCACTGTTTAGTTCATTAACTTAAAAGATAATGTTAACACTAATATCCACTGAATGTGTAGTGATCCTATTTCAGCGCTTTGGCGGGAAATTTGATAGGTTTTACGTCAATAAAGTCCATCTACTTGTCATACTGTTAGTTAACCACTGACAGATAGTTTGCCTTCATTTAATTTTCAAATTTAATATCATACAAATAAAGCAATTTTCAGAATACTTTTACCCACGTCTACCGATTTAGAAATAACTACTTAATTTGTATGAGGTTAAAGTATAAAATTAAATGAAGGCAAACTATCTGTCAGTGGTAAACCCCAAATAATTGTACTGTACAACAGTAGTAAACTGTGACAATTGACAGTTTCACTTTTCAGTTTTTTGTTTTGGGTGATCAGTTTCAGGACGTGAGGTTGGTTTATAAAACATTTTTTTCATGGAGGTTTTAGTTTCATTCTTTTGAACAAATGTTAGGGTGACAATGAATTTTAATTAAAATTTAATTCCTAATTCAGTTTTATTCAGGTTGCTTCACGTAAATTCGCGTTAATCGTGTTTGGCATCAATAAATGAAATGGAAAAATTGGTTCCTGATCACGAATTAAAAATCACCCTCCATAGATTTATTTTTGTCGTCACCTTTACAAAAAAAAAATGAAAAAAGACGGACTAGAAGCCGCTAGTCGTGAGTTGGTACAACCCGCCCCAAGTGTTATCGCAACTCACCGGCCAGTAGCAGCGCGGTACGGCGGCGCGCCGACATGCGGCGCGTGAGCGGCGCCGACTCGCCGTGCAGCGCCGACGAGAGACGCCGGAGAATCACCGACACTAGCTCGTGCTTCTTGCCCTGTATATAACCAGTTATATACAAAGTGTTTTTTTAAGCCCACTTAAAGTATCCAAAACGTCTAAACACTCGTGAAAAAAAAAGGTATTAGTTAAGCTTTTAGTAATAAAAGGTAATTAAGTTTGAAAAATCCTGTATGGCGCGCGGTGCGAAGTTCATTCACCCGGTTAGAGTTCATACCTATGTACGAAAGATGGCGGCTAGCGGTCACTGCGGTCACTCGGCTGGATGATTAAAATTAATACAAAAAAAAAACAATAATAATCCATTAAAAAAAAACAAAAAACCTTTTTTTAAGTTCTTTGTAATGTATACATTAACTGGGCTTCGGCTCTAAGACGGTTAAAAAAACACGTTGTATAACTTTAAACAGTAAACAAAACTCTACTAAAAGCACCGGACATTACAGCCAGTAGTAGCCGCTACTAGACTCTATGTTGTGGCTCGGAGGCAACCCATGCTATACAAAATTTATGAAAAAACTCGCCCGCACATTGCGTCGGTCACTGGTCGCCACCCTAGTCGAAATCGAAGTTATGTATGTTGAAGGAATTCATACACTCGTAATGTTTGCTGAGATGCCGGCTCAGCCCGCTAGGCGGGCAGTAACTATAAACCTACACGCCACGCCAAAGAGCCCACATCATCTTCACCACCACAGGGTTAAGACTAACAGAAAGGTTTTAGTACTACTGATTATTATGTGGTCGAAAAGTAGGTACATTTGATTTTTAAATACACAGGCGGTGTTTGTTTTTTCACCTAATGCGATTAAAAAAAAAAAACAAATTTAACCTCTTTTTATATCTTTTTTTACTAATATTATTATACGATATGGGCGGAATGCTCACATCTATTTAAATACCAAATTTCTACTTAATGCGATCAGCCGTTCTCGAAACCGTTTAGATTAATATATAAATATACATCTACAAGAATATACATGAAATGCTACCCCACTGGAAGCATTGTGATAAAACGGGGGGCATAAATAGATCAGATAGTAGATTTAATTTTATTCACGTATACGAAAGTAACTTGGCACAGCCCTGAGCGTCCGCCTAGTGCACGCCTAGCGGGCACGCGGCGTCCGGCGTTGCGTTGCACGTCGTGGAACGCCTAGCGAGTTCTGTCGGTTACTGGTGTATTGTTCCATTTTATTCCGGTTGCGAAAGTGTTAATCTCGACGCTCCACTAGGTTACTTGCCTTAGTAGTAGTATAGCAGTGTGAGTAGTAGAGCAGTATGTGGCCAGAGAGGGCAACATCGCCGCAGCGAGGAGCATTGCGAGGGCTATAGTGTGGCTGAGCCATAACACGTGCCCGCGCGATTGGACGTACCTCGAGGTGCGCCCTGGTGGTGTTGAGCGCGGTGACGTGCGAGAGTGTTGTCGCGGCGGTGTCTAGCGCTGAACGCAGAGAGTGCGCGCACGCGAGCACGTGCCCGCGCGACAAGTGCTCGCGGATGTCGCGCTCGGATACCACCACGCGTTCGCTACAAGACAATAGTACATTACTACAGAGGCCGGGAAGTAAGGGGTTGCCGGCCGAGTACATATAGACGTATACCCTTTTCACGCCGAGGTATGTATCTTTTCTCAAACATGCAATGAAATAAATTGAAAAAATCCTACAAATCAAATTTTAATCGTCATGGCTGAACGCCGTGATGCCGTGCCACAAATTGTGGAATGGAAATTAAAAAAGACCAGCTTGCCGGCCTAGGCCTCCAATTTTCTATGAAATGCCATTACGGATCTCGCGTCTCGCTGTGCCCGAAACATACATATATACATACATATACCTACTCACGCCCGTATCCCATTGGGGTAGGCAGAGACTAAGGAACGCCAAATACCTACTACGGTCCTTACATACTTCTTTCGCTTCGATGACATCCATACATCTCCTCATACACGCTCGTCGGTTGCGGGTACTCCTGACCTGGCCTTTTAACAGTATCGCTGAAATTTGGTCATGATACCCTCGCCTAGGCCGCCCCCTACCGACCCTTCCATCCATCTCCTGGACGTAAATCCTCTTAGTCAGTCTACTTTCACACACCCTCTCAACATGCCCAAACCACCGAAGCATACCTTGGTCAATCCTAGTCACTACATCGTCTTCTATTCCACATTTTTCTCTTATTATACTATTTTTTATTCTATCATTCAAACGAGCTCCACACATACTTCTTAACGCTCTCATTTCCACTGCATTCAGTCTACTCTCATGCTTTTTCTGAAATACCCAAGTCTCACTTCCATACATCAGTGTAGGAACAAGCACTCCTCTGTGAACCGCCCGAAACATGACACTTTGAATCTCTTTATGAAGAACACAATGTCAGTATTTGATTACATGTTTGAGAAAATAAAAAAGACCGGGTTGCACTCCGGGAGTGCCGGCAGAAGTGAAGACTCAATAACATTGTAACAGTTTTTCGATCAGGTCACGTGACATCTTACGGTGTCACCCTAAACATGAATTTGACGCAAATTTATAAACAATTATCAATTATTTAGGCGGACGGCCCGCGGGCGCGTTGGGTGCGACGGGCCGCCGGCTCCGGGCGGCGGCAAACACAATACCAATTTGTTTTTGGCATTGCCATATATTTTTCAAAGCTTTATCTCTTTAGGAATAACGTCTAAATTCGAACTATTCGAATTTGCACAGCAGACGGCGGTGGCGACCAAAATATCATTTTGTTTTTGCCGTTGGTAAATATTTTTCTAAGCTTTATCTCTTTAGGAATAACGCCCAAATTCGAACTATTCGAATTTTCTCAATAGCAAAAAGGTGAAGGACGCGTTGGTATTATTACAAATTTATTTGCAGAATATGCTATTGCAAAAAGTGTTTAACGGCTTTATACTCTTACAAATAGCGTTCAGTTTTGAATGGAGTCGAATCGGCTAGCAGCAAAAAGTGGCCTCCTTCACATCTGACGTCACAAAACTCTGTCGCGTATTTAACAATTTTTTTCCATCCCAAAAAGTGCTCAGCGCCGCTAAAGAAGTTTTCACTTCAAAAATTATAATATATTGAATAACCTTATTGCTAATGTTAACAATGTGCTTGCGTATTAATACATAGTACATACATTATTATCATATCATAGTACACATACTACATGCGTCTGAACTAGGATTATCCTGTGTCACAGACAAAGATAATAATTACAAACTAATTAGTGCACAAGAATGGTATATTATATTATTGTACCAGAAGTTGTATGGTTATACAATACAGAGATCAACAACCTCTATAGCCTAGTTGGTAGTGACCTACTAAGCCCACTCACATGATGGTGAGCATGTGCAGTGCGTGGTGGTGCGTGCGCGCGTCCTGCCACAGGCGGCGCAGCTCGTCGCGGCGCACGCGCAGCAGCGAGCGGCACGCCGTGAGCCGCGCCGACGCCGCGTCCGTATGCTGGCCCCAGCTAGCTAGCGCCGCTTGCACGCTGCTGAATTTCTGGGAACCGATGAAGTATTTTTAAATAATATATATAGCCTGTTCCAATAAAGTGAGCAAAATGCATGGGCTGAGAGTGGCCAAACACAACGTGGCAACACAACAACACAATCATGCGGGCAGTGTTTGCAAATATATGCAACGGACTGAGTCTGTCTTAACAAATGAATTTAAACAAGAAAAGTAGGCACAGAGATGGAATTTTTTTTGAGAAACGCTCATTTGGAGCAGCCCATGTCGTACCTCCAGTTAACAGAAGGCCACAAGGTCGGAGTGTACCAAAGGGTACGCAAAAAAGAACTGTTTTTTTTCATGAAAAGTGCAAATATATTATTTTTTTTCGTAACTCAAGAGTTAACATGAAGCTTTCCTTCTGGGTGGCAAACTGTTTGGGCATCTAACAACTAACCTATCTAGTGTTTCGCAAACGCGATGGGTGCAATATCTCAGCTATTCTTGATTTTAGAGAATAGTTTTTCCAATAAAACATGCTTCTTTCGGTGTATTCCAAATGATAGAACCATTTCAAACTTTGTGTCATGTCACAGTCACACTGACGGAATCCTGCGTAGCTACACCCTAACCGGCCGCAGTCATAATAACATCAGGCAGTCTGTATAAAGTTTGAAGTTCATGTCCGGTACCTGCATGACCTCCATGATTTCTTGGGCATGGGCGGCTACCAGCTCGTCCAATCTCGCGTCACTCTTCTTATATTCCTTCTCTAGCTTCGCCCGCTCCTTCTCCCTCTGCTCATTAGTCTCACTCGCCGATAAAGTGCGAATAACAGACATCAAAAGTCCACTCTGAAAGAACGTAATCCCTACATTAGGAGGGTTCATTTCCCGTTTTACACGATGTACAGATTATGTTGCTTAGATTACCGTTTCTCTTCCTTGTTTTACCCCTCTTGGGGGTTTTGTGGGTGGTGGTGACGACATAATTTCTTCAGGTAAATATTTATCGGATGATATCTAAAGAATTACTTTTACTCCACCCGCCCCTTTGACAGTTTTCAAGTTTTGACACTTATTTTGTTGACGAAGTTGACGTAAGAGAAGAGAATTTTTCTATTATTATTTATTTAATTTTGAGACTTCTTTCACTAATGCAAAACTACTACAGATAATTAAAAAGCTATCTAAGGCTTGGTTGTAAGGCTTGTTGGTCTTAGAGTATATAGGTTCATGCTTGTTGGTAAAGGAAAACTAAAGCTTGCTGCACACTTGACAGATACGGTATTTTTTTAAATTTATATTACATTAAATCAGTACAATTTTTTTGGAGTAGAATTTATCTGCGTATAACTGCACGGCTATCACAAGACGGCGGGCAAGCTCTCTCGATTTTTCTCTTGTACTATCCGTCTCTCTCTTATTAGAACACTTAGAAAGAGAGGTATATTGCGAGAAAAATCGAGATAGCTCTTGCGCCGCCTTTGTGATAGCCGTGCTGGGGAGGGGAGTTAAACCGTCTCGCTCTTAGAGTTCAAATCTTACGTGGAGGATAATTGTATGGTGGAAGCTCAGGAAGATGTAGCCATCCAGCGGCGCTACCACGAACTTTGAAATTCGAAGTTCAGATATTTCCATCTCTATCGCACTCCCTTACTCGAGTGACAGGGATGCATGTATTACGAACTTCGACTTTCGAAATTCGTGGTAGCGCCGCAGGCTAAGAAAGGAAGTATGAGAAGTTTTTTATTTTTGCCAGCGCTATATTTTAAGGATTGCCAGCCACCGTTGGAACCGGCCCTAATGTCTCAAATAGTTCGTCGATTTTGTTTGTTAATGTAAATAGCCTGTACTCCACAGAGTACTTTTCTATATTTCTGCTGTACTCTGTGGTTAATATATTACTCTATGCATTAAGTGTCAAAGTTTTTCGTTATTTTTCCTAAGTTCTTTTAAAACCTAAACAAAAGTTGAAGTTGAACAATGGCAGATACAAATCTAGCGGCGCTTAGGAAGCAGTGCATGACGAGTCTCTGTCTCTGCTCTGATAATATCTCCAAATACTTGAAGGATGAAAAAGAGGAAGAGTTCAAGAAGCTCAAATCCTACGTGGAGGATTATTGTGTGCTGGAAGCTCAGGAAGATGTAGCCATCCAGGCTTTGGAAAAGGCAAAGGTATTATTATAATATCCTTGGTATTTTATACAGTGTGGCAAACCCGCTGGATAAACAAACATTCTATCCATATCAAGTCCATTCTATACACGGATGAAAGATTTTTTTAGATCATATGACTTGTACCTACTGGGAATCGCCCCCTACATACTGATTGAACTTAGACATTGCAGCATCCAAGAAGCAAAAAAAGAAAATAAAAACTCTTATTATCTTGGAATCATGAACAGTCAGAAATCATAGCTACTTTGGGTTGTGTCATAACACATCCACACACACATGCACACAGACACAGACACAAACATGTACAATTGTTCACCCTCAACTTCACTCCTACTAGGACTCCTTAAAATGGTTAATTGTGATAGCTATTTAATAATTATCATTATTTCTTGTTTGTATACTACTTTTTATAATACTGTTCGTAGAAGACTTCCTCTTTATAATTTATTTAATCTTTATTGCACAAAATAACAACTTATTGTACAAAAGGCGGACTCAATGCTATAAGCATTCTCTACCAGTCAACCTTTGGGCAAAGCTGACAAATAGTGGGAGGTGCAACTACAGATATAAACACAGTGGATATACATCCATACTAATATTATAAATGCGAAAGTGTGTCTGTCTGTCTGTCTGTCTGTCTGTTACCTCTTCACGCTTAAACCGCTGAACCGATTTAGATGAATTTTGGTATAGGTAGTTTGAATCCTGGGGAAGGACATAGGATAGTTTTTATCCCGGAAATCATCCTCTGAGGGGGTGAAATGGGGGGTTGAAAGTTTGTATGGAGCTGCGATATAAACGAGTTCCACGCGGACGGAGTCGCGGGCAGAAGCTAGTACATAATAAATAACAACAATAGACAAATATTATTTATACTAAACGGGACTTAATCGCTTATACTTACACAAGTGAGTTGTCCCGTGACCATGGATGTAAATAAAATTAGTTAATTATACGCGATTAAGTCCCGTTTAGTATAAATAATGTGTGAGAATCTCGAAAGTTTAAGAGTCCGCAGCAAGCTCGATTCTTCATACAAACGTAGTTACGTCCTTACTTTAATATAACATGTCACATTATCATGAAATTCTCTAAATATAATGAGGTAAGATATATCTAGGGCTAAAACTAGTTTATGACTCTTAAAATGTTAATAGAAAGAAAATAGAGCGAGTACAAGTTTTGCATTTTTAGACCCCAGAAAGTTGTTCAGTTCGGCGGCCTACTACGACCAAAATATAGTTTAGATTGAAGTCAAAACCTATTTCCGGTGTCGAGTAAACTATGCAGTTTGAAAAGAAAAAAGATTTATCAAAATTGATCTTGTAGTTTTAAAATGAGAGCGTAACTACGAAAACCTTAAAATAAATTACAAAAATTTGATGCGAAACTGCAGCGAATTACTCTAGCGCGGGGAACGGTCCGGGGGGGGGGGGGGGGGCGGCGGTACGCACCGCCCTTATCATAGCTACTCCTTGCCGTGCGCTTAGTTTAGTGACAATAGTGACCCATTTGCTGTGCGCGGGAGCGACGTATTGTTTTGGTGAATTATCTTCCTACGATAATCGCGGTCAATTCACGACTTGGACTGATAAAACGGATTTGATTTTTCTTGGTGATACTGGTGGTGTCTGTGATCATACTGATCATACTGATCGACGATCTGTGGCTTTCTTATGGACTTTGCATTTTTATGTTACAAAAATGGATAAACCGGGTAAGTACCTACTTATATGCATTTTAGTCAAGTTCCAAGTATACAAATAAATTATATACATGTAATATGTACATATTATATTAATGTATATGAGTACCTAGTCATTAATCCTTAGTTGACGTGTTATTTAATTTATTTGGTAGGTAAACAAAATTTTAATCTCACAGTAGGTACTCATTCGGTATTAAATAGGTAGGTACCTACGTAAATATCACTTGGGTACGTCAAATCATTCTGGATATGGCTTTGGTGATATATAGTTTGATTCTTTTATATAGCCAAAACAAAATACTTACATAGTTAAAAAATAATAATACGCTATAAATTTAAATAAGACGAGGATGAACGAACGGACTTTATACGAAAACTACCTATCACACATTATTGCTTAGAAATTTTAATTAGTTTACCTAAGTAGGTATGTAAGTTATAGTATAGTATCCTAAAGTATATAGGATAGGTTTTTTCGTCACTCTCTATAGTAATCTACGTACTTCTATACAACGTGTTAATAAAATAACGCAAAACCTGAAAACTGTTTGTTCAGAATCGAGAGTAAAATGCGAAAAAAATAAAAAATAAAATTTTTGACGCGATTTATTTTTTACATTTGTATGGAGCAGGTCGCCCCAGACGGCCAACACTCCATACAAATGTAAAAAATAAATCTTGTCAAATTTTTATTTTTTTCGCATTCTATGCTCGATTCTGAACAAACTGTTTTTAGGTTTTGCGTTATTTTATTAACACGTTGTATATCATAATTATATATAGAAATTGGCACTTACCTACCCTTCCACTTTTTTGATCGAGTGACCTGACAATAACAATACTAGGTAGGTATCTAAATAAAAAAATGACGACGCGACAATAGCAGTTGTTTCTCGGTGCTACTTGAACCTTGGTTGTAGGTATTTATTATTTATGTATGTACTAGGTTCTTACTATATTATGTGCTCAGGTTGGCGCTTGTCCAATTTGTAGAATCTACAAATTGGACAAGCGCCAACCTGAGCACATAATATAGTAAGAACCTCTTTTCTTCCTTCGAGCCGATAGCCATAATTTTGTCTTTGAACACCTTTTCGCTTCTAGAAAAAAAAATAACTATAGGTAATTATAAACGTCTATACGCTCCCGTGATCGCTTACCATCAGGTGGACCGTATGCTTGTTTGCCCCCTTATAGTTTTAGTTGAAAAATATATGTACCTATGTACCTTGTACATCTTATATCTATTATCTATTATCTTATCATTATTATTATATCATCTAATATCTTATATCTACGTCTTTTGACGACCGGTTAGCCTAGTGGGTAGTGACGCTGCCTACGAAGCTGAAGGTCCTGGGTTCGAATCCCGGTAAGGGCAAATATTTGTGTGATGGGCATGAATATTTGTTTCTGAGTCATGGAAGTTTTCTATGTAAGTATTTAAGTATTTATATCTATTATATGTATCGTCGTCTAGTACCCATAACACAAGCCTTAATGAGCTTACTATGGGACTAGGTCGATTTGTGTAAGATTGTCCCCTAATATATATATATTTAAAAAAAGAAAAAAAGAAAAAAAAAAAAAACTATAAGGGGGCAAACAAGCATACAGTCCACCTGATGGTAAGCGATCACGGGAGCGTATAGACGTTTATAATTACCTATAGTTATTTTTTTTTCTAGAAGCGAAAAGGTGTTCAAAGACAAAATTATGGCTATCGGCTCGAAGGAAGAAAAGAGGACCGGCTCGTCGTTAAAAAGAAAATATAAATCCTAATAGGTAAGTTATAATAAGGCTATAAATTCAAATTTCATTTATTTATGGCCCAACTAGGATCATTGTTGTAAGTAGGTACTTTTTACCAAAAATAAAAACAATAATGTATGATCTTTTTTTATTTCCTTCAATACACCAAATCTTCAATGTGAATAAATATTTATAGGGTAGGTTCCTAGGAAAAAAGATCTGGATTCTAATTAGTGCGTATTTTTATTGATCATAAGATATTGGACACCTATTTTAAAAATACACACAACCGAACATAGAACCTCCTGCTTTTTTGAAGTCTGTAAAAATGACGAAGTTATGGCGCGTAGATAATCCGCGTGACTTCACAAACGTATGAACCGTGACGTTACGCGCACTTATAACTTCGACATTTTTTGTTTAGTGACCAAAAGAAAAAATACGTGTCTAATATTTTTGATCATCTATAATACGGATTTTAGAGTTACTTATTTAAAAATAGTTTAAGTACTATCACTGTAATAAGCTTGTTTTGGGAAAAAGACTGACTGTTAAGTTTCTTGCGGCGTTTCTTCTTGACAGTGGTCTCTGCAGAAGCGCTGGTAGGGCTTGACTTATAAAAGTGCTCTTTACTTGGCGGCCTACTTGCAGAATAAATATTCATTTATTTCATTTATAACAAAAATAGTGGTAGTGGTATCTGAAAATCTGCTATGCAATTATGGCACTAGGTTGTTAAAATGACAAAACCTGGTATATTGTATGTTATACTTATGTTACTAGTTACTACTACTTTTGTTGGCACATCAAAACTTGTAGCCTGTACTCTACATTTACGTTTTTAGTAGGTTAAATAATCAGTTAAAATTTGCCTAGCCGCACTTACGCACTGTATAAACTGTATTGTTATCTCGCTATGGAGATGTTCTACTGTTATATTTTATTTACCGCAATAATTTCGCCGTTGTATGAAGATATTTTACTGCGATATTTTAACTGCGACATGTATAGCTCCGCCTCCCCGCGCGCTCTCGCTTTACTGCTAGCGCCCTGTCTCCCTCTAGGTGAAACAACAACATTTTAAAGCGTAAGCGCGCGATCTCAACGCGGAGTTGAGCGGACCTTGCTGCGGACTCTTAAATCAATATAATAGACAAATAAATAAAAATACACAGGAAATGCATACAAATATAAATACCTGCATATATATATATATATACAAACGAAAATAGGGAACAGAAACTATAATATTGGTATATTGTATATAATAAATAAGATTTTTATATGGAAACTGGATAGCTTCTATCAATTAATAATCATTGGCAATTCTATATTTCTTCGGTGTTTCCCTATAGCTAACCTATTGTAATTTTATCTAAATAATTTCAGTTCAGTCTAGAATCATTGATACAATAGGGATGATGACTAAGATTTTTGAAGTGAAAACTTCTTTAGCGGCGCTGAACACTTTTTGGGATGGGGAAAAATTGTTAAATACGCGACAGAGTTTTGTGACGTCAATGTGAAGGAGGTCACTTTTTGCTGCTAGCCGATTCGACTCCATTCAAAACTGAACGCTATTTGTAAGAGTATAAAGAAAAAAAGAGCTATTGAGAAAATTCGAATAGGTCGAATTTGGGCGTTACTCCTAAAGAGACAAAGCTTAGAAAAATATTTATCAACGGCAAAAACAAATTGATATTTTGGTCGCCACCATGCACCGCCATCTGCTGTCCTTGCAAATTCGAATAGTTCGAATTTAGACGTTATTCCTAAAGAAATAGAGCTTTGAAAAATATTTGGCAATGGCAAAAACAAATTGGTATTGTGTTTGTCGCCGCGCTGGACCCCGGCACCGTTGCACCGCGGCGGCGCGTTGGGCCCGTCGCACCCAACGCGACTGCGGGCCGTCCGCCTAAATAATTGATAATTGTTTATAAATTTGCGTCAAATTCATTTTTAGGGTGACACCGTAAGATGTCACGTGACCTGATCGAAAAACTGTTACAATGTTATTGAGTTTTCACTCTGCCGGCACTCCCGGAGTGCAACCCGGTCTTCTTTTTATGATGTCATTCGAACCAGTTTTAGGAGAGGAACAAATGTTTGTATGGGAGCAACTACAATTAAAGAACATAGATACCCAAAAATGTGAGACAAAGATTGACCTCGCTGGCGGCAGCGCAAAACGCTTCATACTGATAGACGCAAATATGACGTCACAACCGACATTTGGTACTAATCCTTGTATGGAAAATCAGGTAAATTGTCGTTTCGGTCGCGAAATACTGCGTTTAAGTACATAGTTGTCATACAATTTTGTTTCTATAACAGCGTAAGGATTCTATTGGTAGCTTTAAATTTACTCTTGGACAATAAAAAAAATGCATATTTTTTCTAACTTTCAAAGTTCATATCTTTTTATGATTTTAATTATATTTTATAATTTATACTTTATTAAGATAATTTGATGGTTTACTATCCATTTAGCATCACTACGTTATCAATTTGAACATGAGGCATCATGCCTATTGGCAGATTCATCTTTCACCAAAATGGTTGACACAGGCATATGGCCTGCCTTATGGTAAGCAGGCTCCATAGCAAATGCATATTTTTTGAAATTGGATAAGGGTGCTAATCCAGAGGAGTTGCCAGCGGAGTCGCCGAGAGTCTCATGCCGGCTGTACACACTCGTCGAGACATCCCGAAACAGACCGAGAACGAGTATGTACATGATGCTCTCACCTTGTCTCGCCCGCTCGGGTCTCGCCTCGGTACGCCTCGGTCGCGTGTCGGTTTTTGCGGTCGAGTCAAAGGGATGTTCCGCTTTTCAAATGACGCAACGAGTGTGTAGTGTGTTCGTGACCACTCTTTATGTGAATGTGGCCTAGAGGAGGGCACTGAATTCATATTTTTTTTAACTGTCCCTAAACTTCACCTTCCCTATATATATGATCTCCTTCCTGACTATATTCATCGACCTGCTAATCTTAGTTACATCATCAGTTTTGTTAATACGTCCTTTGTATATATTCTAGCTAGATTTATTGTTAAGTCCAAAATTAAACTATAATTTTATTAAGTTTAATCATTTTTTTTTAAATTATCCAAATCTGTGGTTATAATCAATAATAAAAAAATAAAAAAACTAATCATGTGTATGTTGTATCTTTTGTTTTAGATCTTTTAACCGATCAAATCACCTTTTGGACAGTTTTTTCAAGACACTTTCGTGTAGCTTCCAACCTTGACGCTGGCATAATTGTCCCACTGGACAGAAGCCATTAAGGCGCCGTAGGTTCAGCGAAGTTAAGCGAACAGAGTTTTTGAAACAATGTAATGCGTCTGTTTATAATAATATGGGACCCGATTCTACAGTGGCCTCTAAACTTCCTAATTTTATTTAGGTGTCGTTAAAACACTTTGCTATTCTATGAGCAGCTGTCATAATCAAATGACAGCGCTAATTTCAATCTAACGTTTCTTATTTTAGCCGGTCTATACAACTTACTTAGCTGCCTAAATGCTAGTCTAAATACATATGTCGTTTTTAATCTGCCACCTAAATTATGTCTAAAAATTAGACAATTTAGTTTTAGGCTAGTTAAGCCATGTGCACGTAGAATCGGGTCCATGGTTTCAAAAAAATACGAATAGTAATCTTGAGGCTTTTCTGCAGGGAAATCAGTGCTTCGAAACATGATTAAGCAAATTACGCTCGATAGAAAAAAATCACGAACATAGATCTAAAACCCACAAAAATCTACTTAAAATATTGGTAACAAATTATGTACAAAAGCTATAATTATATTAAAATTGCTTCTAAAAATCGGCAATATCATGTTTGAGGGAAATCAGTGTTTACATTTTTATTTATTGAAACGGCCAAAAAATTAAAATTAAAAAACATGATATCTGCGCTTCCGAGCACGCACTTCCATCTCCCTTACGCTTATGCTCAGTGAGAGGGAGAGAAGACCATGAACCTACGGCGCCTTAACACAAAAATCGATCGATCGAGTGTGTACATGGTGAGCTCACGTCAAGTGTGTACTTTCGGCATCAGGGGAGAAGCTCTCGACGAAAGCACACCATGTACAAACTTGTTGCGTCATTCGAACAGCGGAACAACTCGCGGAACTCGGTCTGGCTCGGGGTGTCTCGACGAGTGTGAACAGCCGGCATAATACCAATGCTTGGCAAATGCAGGTACCTTACAGTGCATCCTCCTGAGAATTACACCATTTCAACCGTTTATTGAATGGTCATGTCCACAGAGAGAGACAGATGCGGAGAATGTGGACAGTCTGCAAGACAAGTTCAGCACACATCTCAACAATCTGGCGAAGAAAAAGCTCAATACAGCCAAGCATCCGCTTATGTTGGATATAAAGAAGAGGATTGAGCAAGGCATGAGGAACATTGCGGGTGAGTGGTTTTGGGTTCAACTGATATAAATATCACTTTACTACATAGTATAATACAAAGTCGCTTCCAGATGTCGCTGTATGTATGCTTTGATCTTGAAAACTACGCAACGGATTTAGATGCGGTTTTTAGGGTTCCGTAGCCAAATGGCAAAAAACGGAACCCTTATAGATTCGTCATGTCTGTCTGTCTGTCTGTCTGTCTGTCTGTCTGTCTGTCTGTCCGTCCGTATGACACAGGCATTTTACTCGAAAACTATAAAGTGTATTTGAATAAAATTTTCAGGATAGGTGTATTTTGTTAACCGCTACATAGTTTTGTCACTAAATTACAAAAAAACATTTTTTTTAGGGGTTTACATAAAACTGAAAGTCAAAAATTTTTTTTTCATTGTAAGCCCACGTGTGGCACATCAATCGATAGGCCTTTCAAAATAAATATAAGGTTTCTCAGCAAGTTTTTTGATTCAGTGAATAGAGTCGGAGATAATCTCTAATTTCCCCTCTAATTTTTCAACCGTGTATTTTAAAATTATGAAAAAAATCATGCTCATAGGGCTTATTAAATTCTCTCAGCGAAAATTGTTTTGAACAAGATCAGTTCAAAGGTCTTTGAGATATTTCTAAAAAACTGCCTTCCTTAAAGAAAAGGACGTAAGTGTCATAAGATTTCAGTAACGATACGACCTTTTTAATAGGCACGGAACCTTCGTTGTGCGTGGTCCGACACGCACTTGGCCGCTTATTTTTTAATAGATAGAGTGATTCAAGAGGAACATTTATACGAGGGCGACACTGAAAGTCTTTAGAACTGGCCACTTGTAATAAATATAATAAAAAAATAAGTTCAAAATTTGAAAATGAAACTCTTTCTTAATATTTTTGTGTACGAATTCCACTCGATTGTCATTTGTTTTACGATTTGGCGGCAAATTGAAAATTGTGTGTACTACGTGAGCATGAATTTAACGCGAGAAAATTTTCGAGCAATGATTTTTTACGACTCGATGTAATTTAAGTCAACAAGAAAGTTATGATAGACTTCGATTGGCCTTTCACGATGAAGCCCCATCTCGTGCTACTATTTACAACTGGTTTAATGAATTTAAACGTGGCCGCACTAATCTCACTGATGATCTGCGTGAGGGCCGGCCTTCTACGGCGACTACTGAAGATAACATCAGTGTTGTGCGGCGTATGATAGAGACTGACAAAAGAGTAACCTATCAGCAGATTCGTACAAGCTTAGCCATTGGTATGAGTCAAGTCCACAAAATCCTCCATGAACATTTAGCGGTGAGGAAGCTTTGTGCCCGGTGGATACCTCATAATTTGACAGAAGCCCAAAAAGTCCGTCGTGTTGATTGGTGCCGGGAAATGGGTCAAAGATTCAACGGAGGTGACTCAAATGCTGTGTTCGACGTAGTTACGGGTGACGAAAGCTGGATTTACTGTTATGTTATGATCCTGAAACTAAAAGACAGTCTGCTGAGTGGGTGTTTCCTTCCGAGGAGTTGCCTACTAAAGTGAAGAGAGGTCGAAGTGTGGGAAAAAAGATGGTGGCCTCGTTCTTCGGAAGGACTGGTCATTACGCAACAATTATTTTAGAGGATCAAAAAACAGTTACTGCGAAGTGGTACACTAACAATTGTTCACCACTTGTCTTGGAAAAAGTTCGAGAAAAACGGCCTCGCAGTAGGATCCTGCTTCACCACGACAACGCCTCATCGCACACCGCCAAGCAAACGATCGACTATTTGGCGACGGCAAACGTGGAATTACTGGGTCACCCACCTTATAGCCCCGACCTTGCACCTTGTGATTTTTATTTATTCCCAAAAATTAAAGAAAAACTTCGAGGAAAACGTTTTATGGACGCCGACGAAGCAGTGGCTGCGTTTCAAAAGGCCGTCGAAGAGACCCCTAAGGACGAGTGGGCAAAGTGCTTTTCTCAGTGGTTCTATCGAATGCAGCGATGTATTGATGTGAAGGGAGGCTATTTTGAAAAGATATAATAAAAGTAATAAGTTGCTTGATTGCTCAGTTTTTGATTTTCTAAGAACTTTCAGTTTGACCCTCGTATGTATCATATAGTACCCGTGCGAAGCCGGGGCGGGTCGCTAGTAAGTAATAAATAAACTACGGTAACTGTATGGTGCGCTAGGCTATGGTAGCCTGGCCGCGTGGCTGTCAAACGGTGGCCGTGGGTTCGAATCCCGGCTCGTACCAATGAGTTTTTCGGAACGTATGTACGGAATATCATATGATATTTACCATTAGCTTTTCAGTGAAGGTCACATCGTGAGAAAACCGGCATACATCTGAGAAGAAATTCAAAGGTGTATGTGAAGTCCCCAACCCGCACTGGGCTAGCGTGGGGACTACTGCCTGTTCTCTCTCTCATTCATTATTTTCTTTTTAATAAATAAATATTTGGAGAAAAGCAAAGCTTGTACTATGGGCACTATAGGTTGACTGATTAAATCAGTCCTCGCCTGCGCGGCGTGCGGATGCAGGGGTATGACGATAACGGGGCGCGGGCTACGTGCGGGAGGCGGGGACCGAGTTAAACGGTCTACCTACAGACGACGATATACATACTTATATAGTTAAATAAATAGACGTAGAAAACATCCATCATATTCTTGCTCATCACACAAATAAATGCCCTTACTGGGACCCGAACCCGGGATCTCCGGCTTCGTAGGCAGGGTAACTACCAACTAGGCTACAGAGGTCGTCAAAGATCGGCATCATAGAAGACTGATATATATATCCATACTAACATTATCAAGAGAAAAAGTCTGTGAGATTGTAGCAAAAAAAGAACTTTCATCTGCATGTAAAAGGGACTTTCTGGATGGTTATAGGACTTTATCCTGCAGACTATATATTTTTTTTTTATACAACGACGGTGTCAAACTAGCGTACGGCCCGCCTGATGGTAAGCGGACACCGCAGCCTATAAAAGCATGCAACTCCAAAGGAGTAACATGGGCGTTGCCGACCGTTGATATGTTTGAGGATTCGCCGTGTTGACAGCTGAAGGAACAAGTGTCCTCGCTCTCAACACAACGCATCCTCGGGAGCTCTGGCGACCTTGCTTAGTATACGCGGGTGAAGTCGCGCGGACAGCTCGTAGCCAAAAGAGAACTGGCGTCTTGTACGTAAGGTATGAGGGAGACAGCGCGAGTGGCCACTACCCACATTTTAGAGTATTCTTTATTGGTGGTTGGTATTCATCATCATCATATCAGCCGAAAGACGTCCACTGCTGTATATAGGCCTCCCACAAAAACTGCCACCTACAATAACAGGCCCGGCGCCACCTGCATCCAGCGAACTCCTTTACCAGGTCATCAGCCTACTCAATCAGTGTTAAATTGTTTTGCGTCATGAATGTGAACTTGCTAGTTTTATGTAACAATGTTCTTTTTCAGATAACTTGGATGAATCTGACTTGGCTATTACTGGAACCGAAAATAGACTGGTAAGTATTTATTCTTCATAACCCAGACCCACCTAAATACAGTTATGTGATACCGCAAAAATATCGCGAATTTATTTACACTTCGTACACTTTGCTCACATTAAGTATTCCTTCCTTGTGCGCCCAGCAGTGGGACTTTTATAGGGTGATTTATTACATTAAGGGCCTGTTTCACAATCGCCGGATAAAGTTATCTGCCAGTTAAAATTATTGCTACCCTTTTCTCCCGTCATAAAAAAGAAAAGTGACAGCCAACATTTATCTGACGGATATGTTTTAACTGGAGATTGTGAAACGGGTCCTAAGTAGAAATAACTCGATGATCTGCACGCGGCTATCACGCGACGGCACGCGAGCTTTCGATTTTTCTCGCACTATCCGTCTCTCTCTTATTATTTAATCGTATGGCGTATACGTTCTAGGCTTATATACTATTATAAATCGACATCCAGGTCGCACAGCCAGTCGATCGCGTCAGATGTTAAGTTAGTGTAGAGGTCCTCCGCGTCGCCTTTATAGCGTCGCTTAGGGCAGCGCTCCACAATGTGTTGAGTGGTTTGATCTTCAAGGCCACAGTCACACATCGGACTTTTGCTCCATCCCCATTTGTGCAACATGTAATTGCACCTGCCGTGACCCGTACGGATTCTGTTGAGGCGGCACCAGTATTTCCTCTTAAGAGGCTCCCATACGCCAATGACCTTCGATCTGAATCCCTTGGTTTTGTAATGTTTTTGTAGCTTATTATATTAACAACAACGGCTTTAAGCAATATAATATCCCATTATTTACTTCAAAGTTCATAGTTTTTGAGATATTTGACATCAAAGTTGAGCAATTTTAGGCCAAAAAACTAGTTTTCTGGCCATAACTTTTGTGTTAATTGGTTTAAAATGAAAACCCTCTACCAGTTTTTAGAGACGTCACAGACGAACCCAAATATGTAGATTTCGTATATGTTAGATCTTTCACGTCAATAGAGATACGAAATAAGTGTTTTTTTAGACAATGTTTAAAAATTCCATACAAAATTAAGTATTAATTTGTTTCAAAATCCGGTCAGTCAAAATGGAGATAAAAGATTGAAGAACCGATAGCCGTTTGATTTATGATTCTATCTGTAGTGCAAAAGTAGTAGATACGATTCAAAACTTGTCAAAAATCGATGAAAACCTCGGGTAGCCCCTTAAGCGAGAAGCCCTTCGGCTTCTGAGTAGGGTTTCCAGTACGTAGGCAACACTGATCGCCAGTCGCTTCCACCCACTCTTTCTTCCACGCGTCTCTCTCTTATTAGAACACTTAGAACAAGAGGTATAGTGCGAGAAAAATCTAGAGTATGTCGCGGCCGTCCCATGATAGACGTGCTGAAGATCGGTTGTAAACCACAGACAACGCAATGAAACCTTATTTGTTCAGATTGACCCGATAACCAAGAGGCCCATCGAAGACCCGGTGCGCAACAGCGTGTGCAGCCACGTGTACGAGCGCGCGTCCATCATGGAATTGCTCAGGGTGAACCGCAGAACCAAGTGTCCAGGTAATTTCAGTTGTCACATCATGCAGGTAAATTACTTTCGAGACGTTTTTGCATTTGTAGTTGTGACCTCTGTAGCCAGCCTCACACACACACACACACGTGTGTCTGTGCACGCCCTGTAAATATACAAATACTACTACAAATGCAAAAACTTCTCGTAAGTAATTTACCTACATTCCAGTAACTCGTAAGCGCGCCCCGTCAACTTATGGTGTATCGCATAGCGTCTGCCCGCGTCTCCGTCCGCGTGGAACTCGTTTATATCCCAGCTCCATACAAACTTTCACCCCCTTAGGGGATGATTTCCGGGATTAAAACTATCTTATGTCCTTTCCCGGAATTCAACTATCTCCATATCAAATTTCATCTCAACCGGTTCAGCGATTTAAGCGTGAAAATGTAACAGATAAGAGTTACGTTCGCATTTATAATATTACTAGCTTTTGCCTTGCTTATATCGTACTACCATTTCACCCCCTTTGAGGGTAACATCCGGGAATAGTAAAATAGTTATCCTTCTGTTAAAGTTTCATCTCCATCAGCATGAAAATATAACAGACAGACAGAGAAACCTTCGCATTTATAATATAACAGTATACAACAGTACTACTCGGTTACAATATCTGTGGACCTCGCTGGAATGTGACCCCGCCCCTCCCCCTTCTCTTTTACCCGCGCTCGCCCCGCACCGTACCAGAGCGCCGACGTGACGTCATCTCCACAGATATTGTAACATATGGATTTGACTTATGACTTGCCACAGGAATAAATTGATTGATTGTCAATTATCATTGACAGTGGCGGGCTGCGGCAACCGGCAGCCCATCGAGACTGAGCACCTGATCTCAGACGACCAACTCGAGTTCCATCTCGCCGTGAACGCGCACTCGACGATGTTACAGCCCCAGTTGTTCGACTTAGATGACACCATATAGAAAAAAAAACAAAGAAGTATAAAATAACCTAAAGTGCGCGCCAAGATTTCCATAAAAGTGTGTATACGAAAGCATGAAAGTAACTGATGGGTCATCCAGATTATGTGATTTTACCCCAATTTGTCAGCCCAACATGTCGAAGTCATAATTGGACGTAGCGTACAGACGTAACAACTGCAACTACAATTTCATTCAGTGTGGCCAGTTAATAGTAAGAGAGCGAAAATTGCCGCATTCAAACGGTCCTGCGAAGCGGGCTGCAAGATTGTTACTAACCGATGAGATAGGGCAAGACAACACGTCTAACATGGGACGGCCGCGGCATACTCTCGATTTTTCTCGCACTATACCTCTTGTTCTAGGTTTTCTAATAAGAGAGAGACGGATAGTGCGAGAAAAATCGAGAGAGCACGCGCGCCGTCGCGTGATAGCCGTGCAGCACACAAAAATCGAGAGTATGTAACGGCCGTCTCATGATAGACGTGCTGTCTCGCCCTATCTCATCGGTTAGTAACAATCTTGCAGTCCGCTTCGCAGGACCGTTTGAATGCGGCAATTTTCACTTTCTTACTATTAACTGGCCACACTGAATGAAATTGTAGTAACGAAACACCTGTTTAAAAAAATTGACAAAATGACAGTGTAAAATATTAAAACAATTATCTTTAGTATATATTTTTTAATTTTCGTTTAATTTTATTTGAATGAATATGGTGAGAAAAAAAACACTTGGCAGATCATGCCAATTCCATGGTCCAAATTGTGATTTTCATGCAATTAGTCAGGAAAACTCGTTTGACGGTTGGATTGCAGCGCAACATGCATCCACACGATAGCAATTAGTCAGATTCTGATGAATTGCGCTGACAAATTGGGGTAAAATCACATAATCTGGATGCCCCATGACAGCGAACGCCACACCTATATTTGTAGGTATTTGGTGCCGCGGGCAGGTTCACACGCAACACCTAGTGTTCTTGGCGTCTATAAGGAATATTTTTTATTGGAATTTGCGACTGAATTATGGCCGATTGTCTGGTCGTGCGTGTCTGTATGCCACATAGTGAAGTTAGTAGTTCATTGCGAGCTCTACATTTTTACCAGACATGATCTTTCTGTGTATACTTGAGTATATGCGAGTTGACCGAATAGGGGTGTAGATGTCGGCGGCCGATCGTAAAATCCGCCAGATCACGAAATTCCTAGGCATATCGTGAAACGGCGCCATTTCATGATTTGGCTAAAGGACATCCGCCATATCGTTCAAAACTTAACGTTTAACGATTTGTCTAATGACGTTTAGGCAGATCATGAAATTCCTAGGCATATCATGAAACGCCGGCATATCGTTCAATACTCACCGTTATACGTAAGGGTGTCCAAAATTGAATTAGGTAAATTAAAAAAAATAAGAAGTGCGGACTGATAATCTCCAGCGAGTCGACGCCACCCCGCTGCGCGGGGTGTCTATTTCTGGTCTGAGGGACACAAGTGAACCCTAACCTAACCGACCTAAGACAGAGTTCGCTTATGACAAACCATTTTTGTCCGCCCTGATTATTAGCCCCCAACAAAAACGGCCGCCATCGCATGTGCAGCGCCACCAGTGGCCAAGAAAGAAACTATTTTACGATGTGCCCGGTATAGAGCTAGGAATATCGACGAATGCGTTGCTCTAATCGATCTGCCGTATTGTTTATCAGGCACATCGTGATAAGCCTAGCCGACTTTTAGGCATATCATGAAATGGCGCCGTTTCACGATATGCCTAGGAATTTCGTGATCTGGCGTATTTAACGATCTGCCGCCGACATAGACACTAAATAAAATAATCAATTTTGTCGTATTTTCTCGAAAAAGGATTAAAAATATAGTGAAATGGAGAAAAAAAGCAATGCAAGAGGTTAAATAATCACGAAGTTATAAGTGTCCAAAGTTTTAAGAAGGGGTATGTTCTGTCCCTTTTTCGCAAAACGCAACTTGATATGAAACGATAACGTTCGCAGTTGATGACGTCACTAGAAGGCAGCAACGTGCCGTGCCCCGTCGTGCTCGACGCCGCCGTCGTTGCGGCCTGCCGCGCGCTCGCTCTGCGGCAGCCTTGCGGATTGTGACGTCAAACACTGTTTGCGTTTTCTCTCTAAAGAGCAATATCAAAACGGTTGTAGCTTCATAATTCTTTGAGATATCTGAATGGGATTTTTGTCACTGGGCATATTTTTATGCCTTCTTTCTTTTGGAGTAATAATAATTTTCGTGTCCTACACCCGTATTGCATCAAAGTAGTCCATTCAAAAAGCAACTCTGTCTTTCAAGGTACAAGATTCCAATTCCAATTTTATGAAAAGTCGTCAAGGTCTAAGGTTACATTCTTTGTTCATTTTCGAGGACGCAAAAAGACCTAATTTCTAGAGGGAATACATTTATTACTTTTGAAAAGTAAGAGACGATATTGTAAGTGTCAGCCTCCTGGCAAAGTACAATGTTTGCTAAATGTAAGTCTAATGTTAACCGGCTGCACGCTACCAACGACCGGGTTATTAAAAAAAAAATAAAAAAAAATCGTTTATTTCGGACCATAAAAAATCCATATTTTGTTAGTAGGCCTTACAATCTGTGTTAATTTACATAATTAGTAAGAAAAGAAGTGAAAAGATTAAAAGTAAAAAATAAAAACATAAAAACAACATGCGACTATGACGGCATATTAGGGGCGAGGCTTGCCGATTGCCCTACTTAGCCCTCCCAATGGCCACATCGACTCAGTATTCAGTGAGCGCCTGAGCGGGCAGTCGAGACGCTCGGCCAACATCCTCAGCATGCTGTCAGCTGTTGCTGCTGCCTCGCACATGCCTTAGCAGTGCGGCTATTCTTTTTCTTCTGATGGCATAAAAGTCGTCAGTTCGCGCCTCGGCGAACATGCCGCACTGCAGTGTTTCGGCAGCCTCAACAGCAATCTGAGGACATTGTTGTACTGTATACGCACCGTATTATATGCCCTTTGCGAGAATCTCACCCATGTTATGCTGCCTTGTCTGTGATTTAACAAATAAAACGTGTTTGTAAGTTTACATATGACTTTGAATTACCCATGCTCGTCAGTAAAAGTAACAAAATTTAGAGACTGATGGTACTAACGGTCTATTTACTAAATAACCAAACATCTCGTATATGCAAAGGATTACTTTCATTCATCCTCCAATGTTTTATTTCCGACTCAGGCACATACGATTTACTAGTCATTCAGCACAAATGGAAAATTGACAACTCGAAATTTTTTGTCGAATCTAAGTACTTAATGTGCAAGGCAAAAATTTAAAACCTAGAGCGAAATCTTGCATGCCATCCCACCTTCAGAGACACTTGTTCTCTGACAGTGTTCTAGGTCAGGCGGTAAAAGATTGTGCCAACATGGATGTGATCAAGCCTGCCTCAAATCAAAGGCAGAAGCCATTTACTAGAGGCTGCGGGGCCGCGCCCGCACGCGAGTGCCTCCAAAGATCAATTACGGAAATAGCGGTTTCCATCGAAAACCCGCAACTTGCTAGTTCGAGCGACAGAGAGAGGGATACACGAACGAAGGTTTTCGTTTCGCGGTAACCCCTCAACGGCGCTACCTCGAAAATAGAATCTGGAAGTTCGTATAAGTCTGTCTCTGTCGCTCGAATACCATAAACCATAAGTGTGATAGAGACGGAGATATACATCGAATCTCGAAGTTATATATAGAGATAGATAACTTCGAGATTCGATGTTATGTTGAAGAGAGATCTCCACCTCTATTGCACTTACAATAGGTACTCGAGTGACAGGGAGAGTTAAATTTGTGAACGTCAAAGTGAAGTGAAAGAAACCACACCCTTAAATGCCCATAAATAAGAGTGTAATATACTGAGAGAATCAGAATCCCTATAACTAACTACTGAGTGAGTAGGAACTAAGAGAAATAAGGTTAATTTATGGTGGGAATGGGAATATTCCCTCTGGCTTATAAAGGGTTAAATTGTTTACTATTTCGTTACCTTGCTTCGTTTTTAATACCTAAACAACAGTGAAAACAATGGCAGATACAAATCTAGCGGCGCTTAGGAAGCAGTGCATGACGAGTCTCTGTCTCTGCTCTGATAATATCTCCAAATACATGAAGGATGAAAAAGAGGAAGAGTTCGCGAAGTTGAAATCCTACGTGGAGGATTATTGTAAGCTGGAAGCTCAGGAAGATGTAGCCATCCAGGCTTTGGAAATGGCAAAAGTATGTATTTTATAAATAATTAAATAACTGGCTGCCTGCGCGACTCCGCCCGCGCGTTATGAAGATAATAAATATCCTATGTTCATCCGGGAAGTCCATCTTATACACGGTGTCACCGAGTAACGTAAGAAAAGCCTACTTTGGATACTTCCACTCCATTTTAATTCAAGGTGCTGATCTGTGGGCCACGTGTGTTAGTTGGGACAGAGTATTTAAAATACAGAAACGGGCATTACGCATAATCGCCCAAAAACCACTTTACAAAAATGGTTTACCAATACATACTTGTTTACTGAACACTTAACCACTACACCTCTTTATGTTAAGCTATTGTATAGTATAGTTAGATATGAGCTGTTTATTTTTTTAAATTGACATACTTAATTGAAATGTACATTTATAAATAAATTATCTGACTGAATCTTGTGAAAGAATTTTTATAATCGGATAAGAGTCCGCAGTAAGGTCGCCCGAATTTCACCTTCCCATACAAACATAACCTATCCGCCCCAACGGCCATCGGTTCTACGTGCTATGTGCCCCGCCCACTGCCACTTAAGTTTAGCAATTCGGACGGCTATATCGGTTACCTTGGTTCTGCTGCGGATAGCCTCATTTCTGATGTGATCACGCAGAGAAACTCCCAACATAGCCCTCTCCATAGCCCTTCGGGTGATTTTGAGCCTTCTTATGAGGCCCATAGTAAGCGACCATGTTTCAGTGCCATATGTCATCAAAATAAAATATATTCTTTACAGAGTTCAATATAAACTTAATATTATATACTGACTTCGGTGGTGTGGTCAATTTGCCTCTCGGCATAGGCCTCCCCTAAAATCTTCCATTTGTTTCTATCGGTTGCAGTCCATCTCGAACTCGGTCCTGCAACTGCCATGTCACCTTGCCATCTGCGCAATGGTCTGCCACTCTTCCTTTTCCCATCTCTTCAATACCATTTCGTGACTAGTTTAGACCATTTATTCCTCTTATTTCTTATCATCATACTAGCTTCCGCCCGCGACTTCGTCTGCATGGACCCGGTATAAAAACTATCCTATATTTTAATCCAGGCTAAAAACTAACTTTGTGCAAATTTTCATCCAAATTGGTTGGGCCATTTAAGAGTGATTGAGTTACATACATCCAAACATCCAAACTTCCGCATTTATAATATTAGTAGGAATATAATAATATATATAATTTTAGGCTATTACTGAACCAGTGAGCTTTATCTTAGGATCTGTCATCGCTTACCATCAGGGGAGACGGGTCGATCACTGGACAGGTTTTTATTTAAAAAAAAATGGCCTATGAATGTCGATAAAATACCACCGAAACCAGGCGCAGGACACTCCGCGATTTACGTTCATCGCTACAAGTACATGCCGGAACCCCAATATTGGGGTCTAT
This sequence comes from Epinotia ramella, assembly GCA_947578815.1. Classification (NCBI taxonomy): domain Eukaryota; kingdom Metazoa; phylum Arthropoda; class Insecta; order Lepidoptera; family Tortricidae; genus Epinotia; species Epinotia ramella. Next base: position 3,877,893 of record OX388207.1, read on the forward strand.
TCAGTGGCTGCCACGCTGTGCATCGGACCGCACGCGCATGCTGCTTCGCGCGCACACGCTTACGTAAATATATCGCAAGTGAACGTGCCGCATTCGTATGTTTGTGTGTAGTCCAGGCATAGAACTGACAACTTGTATGGGAAAAATGACAATTTTGAAAATAATTTATAATAGCTTATTTTTTATGTATAACGGATATATTATCAATTAAATTTATAGTGACAGAATCCGACATAATTTCAGACATCGAAAAAATGATAAGTTAACTGGCTTCTAAAAAGTCAGTAAAAATATTAATAAATGTATTTGTCTTTATTTTGGTTCATTTACATTTGCTCTATAATATTCAAGATAAATCGTACAAAAATAGATAATGCATGCTTCATTTAAATCTACATAATTACTTCCGGGTGGAAAGTTGGTCGGATTCTTGACTAAATCATCTTAGAATAACATTTTCAAATGAAATCAACAAAAAAAACGTTAATATAAATTAATGTTTTTCAAAACCGTATTTTGCCTGGAGTAGTGTTTTATTGATGCAATTGAAATGAATAAAAAGACAGCGAGACCATATTGTATCGCAGCGGGTTGCAGAAATAATGATAAAAATACGAATCACGCGTTTTTCTATTCGTTGCGTTGCATGGTAACGTAACGCATTCGTTGCATTATTTTATTTTATGAAGCATATACAACGTGTTAATAAAATAACGCAAAACCTGAAAACAGTTTGTTCAGAATCGAGCATAGAATGCGAAAAAAATAATAAAAATTTTTTTTGAAAAGATTTATTTTTTACATTTGTATGGAGTGTTGGCCGACTGGGGCGACCTGCTCCATACAAATGTAAAAAATAAATCGCGTCAAAAAAAATTATTTTTATTTTTTTCGCATTCTACTCTCGATTCTGAACAAACTGTTTTCAGGTTTTGCGTTATTTTATTAACACGTTGTATATATTTTTTAGATAAAGCAACAAGATTTTGCATTAGGTATAGTTCCCGTCAAACAACTTGAACATGCGGGACGAAGTGGGGGGGGCAGCTCGCACGTACAATTCGCCTCTGCGCAGGCAAGGTCATTTGCTCAAGTTGTTTGGCGGGAATTGTACTGTGGCTTGCAGCAAAGCTAATAAAAGTGACCTGGCGGTCTTGGTGTATTCAATTCGTCCAAATTGTGACATTCATTATGTTAGAGATAAATAATGATATAATGTATGAAGAATATACATTTACAATATACGAGTATTGCTATCTATATTGAATGCAAGCAATAAATGGGCAATACATTATTATTATATTTTTAGTCGTTGTCAGCCCTCACTATCGGCGACGCGGCGAGTGAGCCAATTCATTTTCACTCAATCAGAATCCCTATAACTAACTACTGAGTGAGTAGGAACTAAGAGAAATAAGGTATAACGCGGCCTACTCAAACGCCGGCCATCACTAGCGAGGCCCGCGGATTGGACGAATCTCGTGCTGCACCGCAACAGCCAATAGCGGCTGAGAATCGGCACGCACTGCGTGGGAGTGAGGCATTAGAAATACGTTCCCGCCGCTCCCGCGCAGTCCGGCCTACGACACGCTATCGTGATTAACTCCCGTATAACAATTGTCTGATAATCACAAAGATTATAAGTCTAGTGTGGTGATTTCATATATATTTGTTATAAACCGTGCCCTAACTTGGCAAATAAACTATAACGAACTGTACGCGTGTGTTTTCACTTAATACATAGCCCCGTCGCACGAACCCGAGCTAGCTGGCGCTACAAAATGGCTGCCCACGCGCGAGGCTAAAGTGAAAAAGTGACTTGGTGCCGTGACTCGTCGTTTCTGATAAGAAATGCCACCCAAAAGGAATCAGCGACGTGCGTCGCAAGATAATTATGCATCTGCTGACGAAGGGTCGTTCTCCAGGGAGGACATCGCCACGCTGGTAGAATCGCTGCAGCGGTCGCAGACCACCGCCTTCAAGGAGCTGCTCGATAGCGTTCTAACCAGACAAGCTTCGTCTACGTCGACACCGATTCCATCAGAGGGAGGAAATTTCTCACGCTGTAAGGCTCGATTCTCCGGAACACCCGAAGAATCCATCGAAGGTTTCATCGACGCCATCGAAGCTTACAAGGACTGTGCTAATATTTCTGACGAAAACGCCATTAGAGGGTTATCGATGTTATTAACCCATTCCGCCGCAGATTGGTGGCAAGGCATTAAACCAGAAACAAAATCATGGACCGAGGTTATTGACAGCCTGAGATATACCTACGGTGACAGTCGTGCACCGCCGCGCATTTATCGGGACCTATTTGCTACGCCGCAAGAGGACGAAAATACGCATATATTCGTTGCAAAGTGTCGCGCGTTATTGTCAAAACTGCCGCGCAACGAGTTATCTGAAAAGATACAATTAGACATGGTCTACGGCCTTCTGAACAAACGAATCCGAAAACGTTTGAAGAGAGAAGAGTGCGCAACTTTCAAAGTATTGCTAGAAAAGGCACGTAGTATCGAAGAATCGTTAAACGAAGGTACAAGTGATACGCGACACGCCGCCGATTCCAAGGACGTGAGGTACGCTTCGCCGAGTCATCCCGCCGCCGCAGCCGCCGCTTCGAGGTCACGCGCCGTTGCGAGTACGAGCGCCGCGCCCGCGCCGCCGCCCGCACCCCGTGATTCCCGCGCGCCGCCGCCGCCGCCCCGCGACTCTCGCGCTCTGCCGCCGAGACGATCAGCTGATGACAATAACAGTGCTAGTGGCCCCGCGAAACCTAAATCGTATTACAACAAAAAACGCGTGTACCGTAATGCGCCTAAAGACTCTAGTATGTCTAGCTATACTAATAACGTAACAGATGTAAATATTTTGCATTGTTACGGATGTGGTCAAAAGGGAGTGTTGCGATCGAATTGCGACAAATGCAACGCTTCTTTCTGTTCTGTCAGCTGTAGCCGGGATTCGTCCAGTCTGGGGTCAAGGGACTCTGGTAAGCCGCATTCCCCGGTGAGTAGATTTGGTATTACCTCCGCTTCTATACCTAAAGGTCAAAGTGTTAAACTACGAGACGATTATTTATCTCTCGTTGATTTTCGGTATGCACTTCCTGCAAATTTTTTTGGTGATGGTTTTATTGAAAACTCATTCACGTCAAGAGCCATTGACTTTGCCCAGGACGATTCGTCCACCGCTCAGCAACCGTGCACACAATTTGCGAAGCCTTATGCTACTGATAATCATTGTCAAGTTTATATTGAATCCAATATTAGGGATACGAGGGATAAGTCGTTTCCTGCTGAGCTAGGTAATAATAGTAACATGACAGTGCTGCCCGAGCAGGTCGTTGACGCTAAACCTAGGCTGACAACAGGTGATCACAATCAAAACAATAAGTGCCACAATACAAATATTACCAGTACATTACCTGTGTGTCACAATATAAATATTACCACATTGCCTTGTGAAGAAATTATATTTTCATCTGTAGAATTTTTAGGATCCCGCCAAGAGGTTAAGGAGCCTTCACCTGGAGCCCTTAGCATAAACAGTGCATCAAATGATGTAAAGGATGCAATAAGTGGATTATTTGGAACTAATGAAGAATATGTGACTAGACATCAGCGACCAATCTTAGGAATTGAGGTTCTCAACATCCGTGGAAGAGCATTGATTGACACCGCTGCCAAGAGGAGCATCGCAGGACAGCAGCTCTATTCACTATTGCGACAAAATAATCAACAATTCAGCGAGAACCAAATGCGAGTGAAATTGGCCGATGGTTCATGTCAAGTTGGAAAAGTGCTGACAATTACCTTGAATGTCAAAGTTAAACATAAAACAATACCTACAGAGTTCCTAATCTTGCCTGAAGCTGAAAATAATGAAACATTATTAGGTATAGATTTTGTGAAAGCATCTCGGCTTAATCTGGACTTTGCTTCCTCAACGTGGTGTTTTCCTGGCGGTGAGAATTATCCACTGCAGTATGAATCCACTTTGCCATGCCAATTATCCATTGCGGCCAGCAGTATACTTCAAGCTGAAGAAGGATCCATGCTCTGTGAAGAGGATCGGATGAAATTAGCCAACATTTTAGAGAAGAATAGTGCAGTCTTCAGTCTAGGGGGAGCGCCCACACATATTGTGCAACATCATATTGACACTGGAGACCATGCCCCAATATCTGTGCCTCCATACCGGCTTACACCTGCAAAAAAGGAAATAATGAAAGCAGAAATTAAAAAAATGCTCCGGGAAGGTATTATTGAAGAATGTGAGTCCGCTTGGACTTCACCTGCAGTTCTTGTTCCAAAAAAGGATAATACCTTCAGATTCTGTGTTGACTACAGAAAACTGAACAGCATCACGAAGACTGATAGTTATCCCTTACCTTTGATTGATGAGCTACTTCAGTCGACCGGGAATAGTTGCTACATAAGTACCATTGACTTGAGATCTGGATACTGGCAAGTGAGTGTCGCTCCAGCTGATCGTGACAAGACTGCTGTGACCACTAGCCTGGGTACCTACCGCTTCATCCGCATGCCATTTGGCTTAAAGAATGGACCTGCAACCTTCCAGCGGTTGATGGACAAGTTCAAATCCGGCTCCAGCTTGCAAAATACCACCGTCCTGGCATACCTGGATGATCTGCTGGTTATATCTGACAGTTTCGAGAAACACCTGGAAGACCTGGAAATTGTCTTCGATCGACTACGCGAGTTCGGCTTAAGAGCAAACCGCGAGAAATGTGTTTTTGCTTGCAAAGAAGTCAAATATCTCGGTCATCTCATCACGCCTGATGGAATCAAGCCGGATAACAAGAAAGTTGAAGCCATCTTAGCCATGAAAGAGCCAACTAACCTCAAACATTTAAGGACATTCCTGCAAACCTGCGCTTGGTTTAGAAAGTTTGTACCAAATTTTTCAACGATTGCTCGCCCGCTTACCCAGCTTACAAAAAAGAATGTGCCATGGACCTGGCTAAGTGACCAACAACAAGCCTTTATGGAGTTGAAGGCTAGATTAACTTCTGCTCCAATTTTGGTGCAAGCTGATTACAGCAAAACATTTATCTTACGAACTGATGCTAGTAACTACGCTCTTGGAGCTTGTCTGATGCAAGGGGAAGGTCATGACGAACACCCCATCGAGTATGCCAGCCGGCTTCTCACACCAGCAGAACGACGCTATAGCACAACAGATCGTGAGGCATTAGCTGTGGTTTGGGCTGCAGAAAAGTTCCGCCCGTACTTTGAAGGTCACCCAGTCATCGTAAAAAGCGACCACCAGCCGTTGAAATGGTTACTGACCCACAAGTCACCAAGTGGTCGCCTTATTCGGTGGGCATTGAAATTGCAATCCTATGGCATCAATTATGAATATACGCCAGGAAAGGCTAATGTCATAGCAGACACACTTAGCCGACCCGTGTGTGATGAAGACACCAAAGAAGTTTGTGGAGTCTGCTCAGTTATAATTGATGTCCCACAAATAAATCCGACGGAACTTCGTACTGCCCAGTTACAAGATCCAGAAGTTGCCAAGATTATTCAAGATCTGGAGAACATGGACCCCATTACCTCGACCAGATGGCTTGAGAGAGGATATCTTATGGATCATGGGGTTCTATTTTATTATAACCCCAACTCGGAATCTGAGGAAGCCCAACTGGTAGTACCACAGTCAATGAAGGAGGCCGTCTTACAGGAGTATCATGATGCGCCAACAGCTGGACATCAGGGGGTAGAGAGGACTCTCGCACGTATTAGTCAGAAGTATTACTTCACAGGTATGCGTAAATTCATCACAGAGTATCTTAGGCAATGTGAGGAATGTCAACGCTACAAAATAAGTAACCAGAAGCCTGCTGGACTATTACAGACCCCGATACTCAATCAAAGAGGAGAGGTGCTAGCAATAGATCTCTTTGGCCCTCTCCCTGAAGGAGATAATGGTGAGAAATGGGTGTTTCTGATTGAAGACACAGCTACCCGTTGGGTAGAGCTTATAGCGCTTAACGAGGCTACAGCAGAGGTCTGTGCACCCGCTCTCATTGAGCAATACTTCTTGAGGTATGGCTTTCCTAGAAGAATCATATCGGACAATGGAGTTCAATTTGTCTCTGCTGTCATGCAACAGACGATGTTTATATTGGGTATCAAGCAAAATTTAATACCACTCTATCATCCTGAGGCAAACCCAGCCGAAAGAAAAAACAGGGATCTCAAAACTCAGCTCTCCATTCTGGTCAAGCACAATCATCGTTCATGGCCTAAGTTTCTAACAGCGATCAGGTTCTCTATGAACAGTGCCGTCTGTGCCACAACTGGGTGTACTCCAGCTCACATGATGTTCGCTCGAGAGATGAGGACTCCGTTTGATGCTCAACGCGACGTAAGGTCCATCCTGTCCAAGGAAAACTTCTTGCCTCAAATAACTCCTTATTTAAAGAAGTTCCTAGACAACTTAGACTCTATAAAAGAGAAAGCTGAACGTCAGCAAGATCAGAAGAAAACCGACGCGGACCAACACCGACGGCCGTCAACTTTGTTTGGCGTTAACGACTTAGTTCTTGTAGATACGCATCTGCTTAGTAATGCTTCTAAAGGTATAACAAAAAAGTTCATGCCGAAACGAGATGGTCCCTATCGTATCAGTAAAGTGATTAGTCCTACTTCTTATGTCATTGCTGACACGCAAACTAATACCGACCTGGGTAAAGTTCATTGCTCGGATTTAACTCCGTTCACGCCAGGCCAAGGTATAGATTCGGTGCCTATCCATCCAAGGCGTCTTCGAGGTCGCCCGCGTAACTTTACACGTACTGTACAAGCTGTGAGTGTTACCAAGTCCCCAGCGGGTCGTTCCGGGAACTTGGAGGGGGAGTGTATAACGCGGCCTACTCAAACGCCGGCCATCACTAGCGAGGCCCGCGGATTGGACGAATCTCGTGCTGCACCGCAACAGCCAATAGCGGCTGAGAATCGGCACGCACTGCGTGGGAGTGAGGCATTAGAAATACGTTCCCGCCGCTCCCGCGCAGTCCGGCCTACGACACGCTATCGTGATTAACTCCCGTATAACAATTGTCTGATAATCACAAAGATTATAAGTCTAGTGTGGTGATTTCATATATATTTGTTATAAACCGTGCCCTAACTTGGCAAATAAACTATAACGAACTGTACGCGTGTGTTTTCACTTAATACATAGCCCCGTCGCACGAACCCGAGCTAGCTGGCGCTACAAAGGTTAATTTATGGTGGGAATGGGAATATTCCCTCTGGCTTATAAAGGGTTAAATTGTTTACTATTTCGTTACCTTGCTTCGTTTTTAATACCTAAACAACAGTGAAAACAATGGCAGATACAAATCTAGCGGCGCTTAGGAAGCAGTGCATGACGAGTCTCTGTCTCTGCTCTGATAATATCTCCAAATACATGAAGGATGAAAAAGAGGAAGAGTTCGCGAAGTTGAAATCCTACGTGGAGGATTATTGTAAGCTGGAAGCTCAGGAAGATGTAGCCATCCAGGCTTTGGAAATGGCAAAAGTATGTATTTTATAAATAATTAAATAACTGGCTGCCTGCGCGACTCCGCCCGCGCGTTATGAAGATAATAAATATCCTATGTTCATCCGGGAAGTCCATCTTATACACGGTGTCACCGAGTAACGTAAGAAAAGCCTACTTTGGATACTTCCACTCCATTTTAATTCAAGGTGCTGATCTGTGGGCCACGTGTGTTAGTTGGGACAGAGTATTTAAAATACAGAAACGGGCATTACGCATAATCGCCCAAAAACCACTTTACAAAAATGGTTTACCAATACATACTTGTTTACTGAACACTTAACCACTACACCTCTTTATGTTAAGCTATTGTATAGTATAGTTAGATATGAGCTGTTTATTTTTTTAAATTGACATACTTAATTGAAATGTACATTTATAAATAAATTATCTGACTGAATCTTGTGAAAGAATTTTTATAATCGGATAAGAGTCCGCAGTAAGGTCGCCCGAATTTCACCTTCCCATACAAACATAACCTATCCGCCCCAACGGCCATCGGTTCTACGTGCTATGTGCCCCGCCCACTGCCACTTAAGTTTAGCAATTCGGACGGCTATATCGGTTACCTTGGTTCTGCTGCGGATAGCCTCATTTCTGATGTGATCACGCAGAGAAACTCCCAACATAGCCCTCTCCATAGCCCTTCGGGTGATTTTGAGCCTTCTTATGAGGCCCATAGTAAGCGACCATGTTTCAGTGCCATATGTCATCAAAATAAAATATATTCTTTACAGAGTTCAATATAAACTTAATATTATATACTGACTTCGGTGGTGTGGTCAATTTGCCTCTCGGCATAGGCCTCCCCTAAAATCTTCCATTTGTTTCTATCGGTTGCAGTCCATCTCGAACTCGGTCCTGCAACTGCCATGTCACCTTGCCATCTGCGCAATGGTCTGCCACTCTTCCTTTTCCCATCTCTTCAATACCATTTCGTGACTAGTTTAGACCATTTATTCCTCTTATTTCTTATCATCATACTAGCTTCCGCCCGCGACTTCGTCTGCATGGACCCGGTATAAAAACTATCCTATATTTTAATCCAGGCTAAAAACTAACTTTGTGCAAATTTTCATCCAAATTGGTTGGGCCATTTAAGAGTGATTGAGTTACATACATCCAAACATCCAAACTTCCGCATTTATAATATTAGTAGGAATATAATAATATATATAATTTTAGGCTATTACTGAACCAGTGAGCTTTATCTTAGGATCTGTCATCGCTTACCATCAGGGGAGACGGGTCGATCACTGGACAGGTTTTTATTTAAAAAAAAATGGCCTATGAATGTCGATAAAATACCACCGAAACCAGGCGCAGGACACTCCGCGATTTACGTTCATCGCTACAAGTACATGCCGGAACCCCAATATTGGGGTCTATTCAGTGGCTGCCACGCTGTGCATCGGACCGCACGCGCATGCTGCTTCGCGCGCACACGCTTACGTAAATATATCGCAAGTGAACGTGCCGCATTCGTATGTTTGTGTGTAGTCCAGGCATAGAACTGACAACTTGTATGGGAAAAATGACAATTTTGAAAATAATTTATAATAGCTTATTTTTTATGTATAACGGATATATTATCAATTAAATTTATAGTGACAGAATCCGACATAATTTCAGACATCGAAAAAATGATAAGTTAACTGGCTTCTAAAAAGTCAGTAAAAATATTAATAAATGTATTTGTCTTTATTTTGGTTCATTTACATTTGCTCTATAATATTCAAGATAAATCGTACAAAAATAGATAATGCATGCTTCATTTAAATCTACATAATTACTTCCGGGTGGAAAGTTGGTCGGATTCTTGACTAAATCATCTTAGAATAACATTTTCAAATGAAATCAACAAAAAAAACGTTAATATAAATTAATGTTTTTCAAAACCGTATTTTGCCTGGAGTAGTGTTTTATTGATGCAATTGAAATGAATAAAAAGACAGCGAGACCATATTGTATCGCAGCGGGTTGCAGAAATAATGATAAAAATACGAATCACGCGTTTTTCTATTCGTTGCGTTGCATGGTAACGTAACGCATTCGTTGCATTATTTTATTTTATGAAGCATATACAACGTGTTAATAAAATAACGCAAAACCTGAAAACAGTTTGTTCAGAATCGAGCATAGAATGCGAAAAAAATAATAAAATTTTTTTTTGAAAAGATTTATTTTTTACATTTGTATGGAGTGTTGGCCGACTGGGGCGACCTGCTCCATACAAATGTAAAAAATAAATCGCGTCAAAAAAAATTATTTTTATTTTTTTCGCATTCTACTCTCGATTCTGAACAAACTGTTTTCAGGTTTTGCGTTATTTTATTAACACGTTGTATATATTTTTTAGATAAAGCAACAAGATTTTGCATTAGGTATAGTTCCCGTCAAACAACTTGAACATGCGGGACGAAGTGGGGGGGCAGCTCGCACGTACAATTCGCCTCTGCGCAGGCAAGGTCATTTGCTCAAGTTGTTTGGCGGGAATTGTACTGTGGCTTGCAGCAAAGCTAATAAAAGTGACCTGGCGGTCTTGGTGTATTCAATTCGTCCAAATTGTGACATTCATTATGTTAGAGATAAATAATGATATAATGTATGAAGAATATACATTTACAATATACGAGTATTGCTATCTATATTGAATGCAAGCAATAAATGGGCAATACATTATTATTATATTTTTAGTCGTTGTCAGCCCTCACTATCGGCGACGCGGCGAGTGAGCCAATTCATTTTCACCGTTCGTACACAGCCTTAACGTTCCGTTTGGCTTGCGCTGGAGGCGACGACGTCAGAGAGCCATAAATCGTAATGTGGCTGAGAGCCATAATCGTGGCTGAGAAAAAGGCGGCTTTTGTAAAGATCAAAGGGGTGTCCCTTCTGTACTTGTACTATTATCTATTCTGTGCCGAAACAGAAAGAAAACCTCTGCCTCGAGAAGACTGGTGTAAAAAAACTCGGCCAGAGCGTGCATGGAAGCAGAGGAAACAACTAAACACATTCTACTGGACTGTAAGCAGGTAGAAGTATACAGGATAAAACACCTAGGGTCTCCGGACACACTATTGGACGCAGTCAGCAACACCAAGGCACTCACAAACTTTCTGGAGGAGCTGGGGTGGTTAGAGTAGCGCTACCCCACCGATTCACGCAAAATAGGGACACTGGAAGTCGACTTGCGGAAAAAGTCCAGTAAAACTAACTAACTCGGCGAAGCATCATTTTTTCAAATTAGTTTTACAAATTTATATAATTTCAGTATTGCAGTATTATAAAATTACATTGCTTCAGTAGAAAGCCTATTTATTTATTGTGCGATAGATTTAGATTAGATCTATCATTATAATTAAAGGCAATTCTTTCTTCTACACAGACTAAGTATAGTGGCAAATGTCTCCCTCCTCAACACAGTGCATGCCGGAGAACAAAAAAAAACAGCATCTCCACCATAAAATAAATTGTCATGACCACAGAGTGAAACAAATGCCGAGAACATAGACAGTCTAGATGACAAGTTCAACACACATCGCGACAGTCTGACGAACGAACGGCTCAATTTAGCTAACCACCCATACATGTTGGATATAAACAAGAGGATTAAGCAAGGCATGAGGAACACTGCAGGTGAGTTTTTTTTGGTTCAACTGATGTAAATAATAAATCAATATTTGGGGACAATCTTGCACAAATCGTCCTAACTAACCAAAGCTTCTACTATGACTACTACTTAGACGATGATATACTGTATACTCATATAGATAAATAAATACTTAAATACACAGAAAACATCCATGACTCAGGAACAAATATTCGTGCTCATCGCACAAATAATAATCCTTACCGGGCGGGATTCGAACCCGGGACCTCTAGCTTCGTAGGCAGTCACCAACTAGGCTAAACAGCAAACAAAAGCTTAGCAAAAATTCATGGGGCTTTTGCGTTTATCTTTGTAAAATGTAAGTTAGGATGTAATGGGTAATCTCCGGAACTGCTGATCTGATTTAAAAAAATCTTTGACCTGCATGTAGAATAGACTTTCTGGGTTGTTAAGACACCAAAATGCCCTTGAGGATTTTGGATAGCGCGCCCACTGTCTATTTGTATCGGAGTAAACGAGAGCGAGTGCTACTGGGCGGCCCGGTTTTTGAAGATAATACATAAATGATCATCCTCCTAGCGTTATTCCCGGTAATGCCCCTAAACGAGCCCGGGGTCCGCTTTGATTCTCAAACCCAAGATTTGGCATAATATTATATAATAATAATAATAATAAATTCTTTATTGCAACTATAAAAACATAGGTACATAATAGTTGAATCCCCGGCTTTCAAAGTAGGTTTCCCTGTGTCTCAAAAGCCGGTTCCTTCCTTGATACAGGCATTATAATTTATAATAGTTACAACATTCATTTATACAAGACAGGTTATTTTTTTTTTTATAAATGTTAATCTTAGGTAGAATGCAACATGCATGTATGTGTGTGTGTGTGTGTGTGTGTGTGTGTGTGTGTGTGTGTATGTGTGTGTGTGTGTGTGTGTGCGCGCGTGTGTGTGTATCTGAGAACTATGAGCATTTGTATTAAGATATTATAATAAATATTATAAATAAATATACAATAAATATTGAAATAAAAAAAAGAGTGGATTATTTGTGAAATATGACTCGTTAGCGGTTTAGGTATGAATATGTTGACTTCATGTTTTTAATTGCAGACCCATACGTCAAAAAAATAAAGACATAGAACCTTTTAATGTGAAGACCAATCTTTGCAATTAGGTATTTTCTAACGAGCCGATTTCGTCCGATTATGTATCGGGCCCGTCCACGGTCTTTGAAATATGGTGAATATTAACATATATTTTATTTGATGTGCTAGAACAAATAGTTTTTCTTGAAAAACTGCTTAAATTACATCAATTTCACCAAATTAGGTCTTGTCAGCCTCTTAAAGGCTATACTTAATACCGCTGGTTTGCTTGCGTGGGCGCAGCCGGCGTCGCAACTGGCGGCGCAACTGGCGTTTTAAACGTAAGCTATGAGGGAGACTGCGCGAGTGGCCACTATGGTGTGAGCAAGACGGTGCGAGAGTGGCGAGTGGCCGCCATTTTAGAGTATTCTTTATTGGTGCGGGTTGTATTTGCTATTTTTCTGATTCGACCACTCATCATCATCCGTATCCAGCAGATTCCCCCGACCGTTACCAGGTCCTCAGCCTACGCAATCAATGCTACATTGTAATCAATACTACCCAAAAGTGGATTTAACCCTTTAACGGGCAAAGTTAAAATTTATTCATAATTCAAGTCTCTTACTATTGTGTAGACCTAAAAATTCTGGGACATAAAAAAATACAAAAGATGACCTTAACAGGTGGTCATTTCGTCGATGAAATTTGTGTCCTATAAAGGGTTAAACTTGCTTTATTGTAGCAATGTTCTTTTTCAGATAACTTTGAAGAATCTGACTTGGCTATTGCTGAATCCGTAAATAGGCTGGTAAGTATCTATTCTTCATAACCCAGACCAACCTAAATACAGTTCTGTAATACCAGGGGCGGCTGAAGTCCATGCCTACCGGCCCCAGGAGGTAAGTTAGCGCTGCTACGGCACGCACGCGTTTAATCGCAGTGCGTTGCATGCGATAGAAAAAGATGGCCACGTTTAGGCTCGTTCGGCATACCTAAACAGGGGATTGGTTAACAGAAAACCTAGTACGAACGTAGTACTATTATTTATTCTGTGGCGATGGTGCCCCGATTAGAGTATGTGACATGCGCAAACTTATGCTAGGGGATATCTGCTCTATACTATATAACAAAAAAAAGCTAAGGTATCTTAGTGGTTCAGGCAATTCAAAGATGTTTGTGAAGTCCCCAACCTGCACTAGGCCAGCGTGGAGACTACAGCCCGTTCTCATCCCTGAGAGGAGGCCTGCGCCCAGCGTATATAGGCTGATTTGTTACTTTACTTATAGCACGGTTGTAAACCACAGAAAACGCAATGAAACCTTATTTGTTCAGATTGACCCGATAACCAAGAGGCCCATCGAAGACCCGGTGCGCAACAGCGTGTGCAGCCACGTGTACGAGCGCGCGTCGATCTTGGAACTGCTCAGGGTGAACGAGCAAATGAAGTGTCCAGGTAATTTTATATAGTTCACATATAGCTTTTCTGCCAAGCCTTTCCAGATGATGCGAATAGCTGTGTCTACACGCCTCAGCAGCTACAGGGCTCGGGCGAGGCGTGCGCGCTCAGTGTAGACGCGAATAGCTGTGTCTACACGGCTCAGCAGCTACAGGGCTCGGGCGAGGCGTGCGCGCTCAGTGTAGACGCGAATAGCTGTGTCTACACGGCTCAGCAGCTACAGGGCTCGGGCGAGGCGTGCGCGCTCAGTGTAGACGCGAATAGCTGTGTCTACACGGCTCAGCAGCTACAGGGCTCGGGCGAGGCGTGCGCGCTCAGTGTAGACGCGAATAGCTGTGTCTACACGGCTCAGCAGCTACAGGGCTCGGGCGAGGCGTGCGCGCTCAGTGTAGACGTGCCTCGGCGAACCACGCCTCGCCCAATCATCTGCATGCTCGGCTGCACGCCTCGGTCGAGGCGGGCGTCCGGTGTAGACACGGCTATTCACAAGCTTCCATTTATATTGAGTCCCGATGCCGCGTTGCGGGAGGAACTTAGCCAGTTATTAAGTTCCGTATCGAAGTTATCACGCTCCATTTTGAACCAAATACTTACGTCCATCCGCCACGGACTCGCGCGTACTACTGGACGCAGCAATGGCGCCAGAGTTCATCGGTTTAAGCATGAAAAAGGTAACTGTCAGTTACTTTCGAGTTGCCATATGAATAAATCGATTGATTGACAGTGGCCGGCTGCGGCAACCGGCAGCCCGTCGAGACTCGGCACCTGATCTCAGACGACCAACTCCAGTTCCATCTCGCCGTGAACGCGCACTCGACGATGATACAGCCACAGTTGTTCGACTTAGATGACACCATGTAGATATAGGAGTATAAGTGAAGGCGAAATGTGTCTTGCCAGTTTTAAAATTTAATGAGATTTTAATGAATTAATAAATACATATTAGGGGATAATCTTACACAAATCGAACTAGTCCGTTAGTAAGCTCCATAGGGCTTGTGTTATGGGTTTTTGATTAGACTATAATTAAATTATGAATTTGTTATTTTTATTGACATAAAATGTCAAGTCTTGATTATTTTTATTTGTTATTAGTAGGTTTTAAGAGTTGACATTATTAAATCTATTAAGTTTATTGATAGGTACCACTGGTACTGCAATAACTAATTTAATTATTCATTATTATTTTTATGACATGCTTTTATTATTATTAGGTTATTGTAATGAATGGTACCAGGATACAGGTATGAATGACCGTAGTTTTTTTTTAAATCCTTTATTCTTATAATTGATTTATAATCAAATAGTAAATTGCGTAATTATGTAAACGTTCGCTATATGTAAAATAATATAAGATAACTGTAATGGGTTCTACAGATTACGTGATTTTACCACAATTTGTCAGTACAACATGTCGAAGTCGGGTGCGTAACGATGCCTATATATTTTTTTGATATAATATTAGTCGCAATAACGCTCATTCGATATAATTATTGAGTCGTATAACAACACTTAATATATTTACAAATGATATACTTAATTATCATTTTATATAATGCTCATTTGATGTAATAACATTTAATATACAAGTCGAATGCATATTTCCTATAATGAACATATGATATAATGATATTTTTTTCTGATGAACAGTTAGCATAATCGTTTTTGGTAGACTCTAAGGCAGGTCGGTAATGTCGGTATAGGTACGACGACGAGCGAAGTGAGGAGGAGTGTTAGGCAGAACCGCGACCCTACAATGCGCGAGCCGAGCGAGCGAAGCGAGCGTGCCGTGGCAGCGGCCGGCGAATCGCCAGAACCGAACACTTTTTTACTACCATTAAGGCTTACTGACTGATACTATATAAGTACAATTTGCAAATCTTAATGTTTGCTATACTTTCTTTACTTAATTGGCGTTACCAAGCTGTTGTAATAAAAACAATACATATGTATATTATACGAGGTACTTGACAGTTATGTAACATGAGTATTATCCCATATTATAGTTATAACAAATGAGTGAAATTATACCAAACGTTTATACAGGGTGGAATCTTGTACGTGATCCAAAATAGCAAAATGTGAATCTCGCCATGATTCTGAGCAACTTTTATTATGGGACCAACTTTGTGTTATGCCAAAAAAATCCAACTATTTCATTAACTCTGCTCATTTTAGACTGACAAGAATGTATGAACAGGTGTGTTTTTTTTGGCATAACACAAAGTTGGTCCCATAATAAAAGTTGCTCAGAATCATGGATAGATTCACATTTTGCTATTTTGGATCACGTACAAGATTCCACCCTGTATACAATGCGTGAAATACTTTGAAATTATTTCAAATGTTATTATATTGAATGAAATTATATCATTTATTGTATACTATAATTGGGTGTGGCGTACAGATGTAACAATCCGACCACATGTGCATGTCATTTCTCAGTACAACTCGTTTGACAGTTGGATCAGCAGCGCAACATGTCTCCAGACAATAGCAATTAGTCAGCTTCTGATAAATTGGGGCTGACATTCATGACATGTATAGACCCCATGACTAAACTTCGTGTATGTAGTAGTGACGTATTCGAATAGATATTACAAATTTAAGTTGTCTACAACAAACATAACAAATGCCTATTTGAACACGTCACCCATGCAAGTGGAGCTTTACTAAAGTTTGTGTCAAAAATGTATCTTAGCTTGTTGGAGTAAGATTGATATTCGCAATACCGATACGGTTTTTTTATTAGTTGTATTTATTACTTTCAAAAAGTAATACATTAAACGATTTTGTAAGTTTCATCCCCCAGCACGGTTCTCTCGTGCACTACCCGTCTCTCTCTTATTAGAAAAGTTAGAAAAAGACGGATAGTGCGAGATAGCTCGCGTGCCGTCTTGTGCTAACCGTGCTGAAGGCAGAAAGTACATTTGTCATGTGTTTTTTACGCCTGCGAGTTGCATGTCTGCAACGAACGGGTTATGTTGTACCTGTCGTGTCTGTGATTTAACAAATAAAACATGTTAAATTTGTTTACGCGTATGACTTTGATTTACCCTCTTAAGCCTGCTGTACACACTGGGCCAACGTTGGCGCGTGAGCAGAAGGCAGCTATGCGTTAGAGGGGGAGGGCTATAATTCGATCTCTTTCGTTTACATAGCTGCCTCCTGCTCACGCGCCGACGTTGGCCCAATGTGTATAGCCGGCATTAGGCCGTCTACGAAACCAACGCTACGTAAACGTAACCAGTTGAAAATGAAAATGATTTATTGGTAATCGAAAAGGTTAACAGAAGCAAGGTTGGAATCCCCTTTAAGTAATAAAGATACGTGTGTCAGGAGACACGGCTCTTCCAAAAACTGCGTAAGGGTATGTACAAACGCCAACACAGTTAATTGACCATCCTGTATTTATATAGAACCTTATTACAATGCACATAAAGCGCACGGATGGTCAGTTAGCTGTGTTGTCGATAGTACAACCAATTAATGCGGGGTTAATTAAGCGTGTACTTAATTTATATTTTAATAGTTTTACATAAGGCTAAACTTACTTAATCTAAAAGTACTAACTCAATTAGTGTGTTCACTTGTGCATTTATGCGTGTGTGTGTGTGTTTGCGTGTATGTGTAACCAGTTACGTGTGAAGAATTATTATTCGTTTACCGAAACTAGTCTTACAAAGATTTTTGTTCTTCCTACGCAACCAGTTACGACATTCTTTTTCGTATTTGGACAGTTTCGACGGAGCCCCGTTCTGGTCTATATGCCCTTCGCGCATCTGCTAGCTACCAAACCTAACCTACCTAATGTTTTGCGATCGTCACAGGTTTCCAACAAGGGAGAATGCTTCGACCCTAACTAGTTTCGTACAAAGAATAAAAACTCTTCGATCGTAACTGGTTACGAACTTGCCGTTTCATACGCGGCCGACGGGTATTTACCTCGTATACGATTGATTAACTACTTTCATCCTTTGACTAACAATTTTATTCCCGACTTAGGTATCCATACCTACGACATGGTAAATAGTAGCTAAAGCGGTATCTCAGCTGACGTCGCTTAAGACCTTTCTTCGCCTGTGCTCCTTTGAAATCCAGTTCTATGAGGCGCAAGGGCGGCTCGCGGACTGATGTACCGCCGAACACCCCGAGTTGCACTTAAGTTTACTGTATCGACGCGGGTCTGCGTGAATGCGTCGCAGCGGACAAAACTTTACAAGTGTACGTCACCATATTTATAATATTAGTGTAGATGACAGGCGACATGTTTCGAACCTTCACTATCCTATTCCATTATTTTATCCTGTGTCTGCTTCATCTTGAGCATCCTGAAGAACTCCCGAAGAGTTCGAAACATGTCGCCTGTCATGACATTTAATACGTAAGTTTAACCGTGGATTTATTAGTAGTATTTTAGACATGTCTCACGAAAGTTTAAATTTGAGTAGCGAACATTCCATAGTAAAAACAAACTTGTAATATGACTGTAAATTGTAAATGTAAGGTTTGTGGTATCAGGACCAGGAATATGAAAGGTTTCAGGGAGACAAAGTATACTCGGAGACAGGTAATGAATAAGACAACTTATCATTTTAAAATGATTTTATTTCAGCGGGTAACTAGATCTAGTTTTAACAATGCGTAACTGCGCATGAGTTGGATCATCCAACAAGCCTTTAATATCAATTTAGGGATCCGTCAAAACTTAGCAAAATTTCAAGCGAGATGGCTCTCGGAAACCCAATCGGGTACTGTGTTTATCCTAAAGCCACGGTCACACCAGGGCAGCTAGCATGATAGGTTTTATGGTCATGTTATAGGTGACTTTTGGTATATTTGGTTATGTAACGTGGCCAATAAACGATAGTGCTACCTAGCTGAGCAGCACGGCTAGCACTAGTCCGTGCACGAGATAGACTATCTTTCTCTTTCTAATTAGAACAGTAAGAAAGAGACTGGCAGCTTATCTCTCGTGTTGTCGTGTGCTAGCCGTTCAGGTCAACGAATAGGCATGCAATTGATGCTTTCCAACAGAAGACTCAAGATAAAGTGAGAAAAAATTCTGTCAGTCTTTATGCTATTGACATAAGATCGAATTTCACCTAGCCATGTAGTTGCATTTTCATTGGCCCTGTGTGCATGCGGCTTAATTTATCCAAGTACAGTCAGTAGCAAAAGTTATAAGGTGGTCGAAGCGTAGCTACACAACGAATCCTCCAAAAGTTGATTTTGAGCTATTCAGAACTTTGACAAATACAAATAATATATTGTACGAAAGTGAGTAATTATAAAGGTGGTAATAGTTCGATGGTTCGTCACAATCTGCCATTATATGGCGTACAATATTAGGATTATATCAGCATGTCATTGAAATTTTATGTTAGAGAAATAAAAATAATATTTACACATGAATGTCAAACCTAAGAATTTGGATTAAATTATATAAAAAGAAATGTCAATATTATGCTCTCACAATGAGAACTGAAAATAGAAACGTTTGCAAACGAAAGCACGAAAGCTGCACGCAAAGCACGAAAGATACATGCCGCTGACTGTACTTTACCTTTCCTTAGTGTTGCCGAGAGTACCATCCCGGTCGAGTAGAAGCATTTTCGATTTTTTGCGATACCTAATACTAGTGATGTTGGTCCATATAACTACATTAATAAAAGTGCTGTAACAAGAATAAAAACTTGACAAACTTCTTGTTTACATACACAGATGTGCAAGTTACGGAATTTTTCAAAAATATGAGCTACCTTTCGGAAATTCCAGTTTCACAAGATGTTAAGAAAGTTTCCAATTTGGGAAATTCTTTATAAGTTTTTTTTTAATATCGAGATTTTTACTTCGTTGGTATAATTGCAGAATTTTGAAAACTTTCCGTCGGCACATCAGTATTTACAGTTAAGTAATTAATATAACAAAGTATTTCATTAATTTCCTAAAGATTAATGCAAATTGGTATATTCGTGTTAGCCGTCAATGGTGAGATCGTTTTATCTTTTAATGAACTTATCTTCATGAATAAATGACTGACTGTTGAGTTTGTTTCGGCTGTTCAGTAGTCTCCTAATAGCCGTGTCCACACCGGCGTGGCTCGCCGAGGCACGTCAACACTGAGCGCGCACGCTAGGGCGAGGAGTGGCTCGCCGAGGCACGTCTACACTGAGCGGGCACGCTAGGGCGAGGAGTGGCTCGCCGAGGCACGCCTACACTGAGCGCGCACTCTAGGGCGAGGCGTGGCTCGCCGAGGCACGTCTGCACTGAACGCGCACGCTAGGGCGAGGCAGGTGTGGCTCGCCGAGGCACGTCTACACTGAGCGCGCACGCTAGGGCGAGGCGTGGCTCGCCGAGGCACGCCTACACTGAGCGCGCACGCTAGAGCGAGGCGTGGCTCGCCGAGGCACGTCTGCACTGAACGCGCACGCTAGGGCGAGGCAGGTGTGGCTTGCCGAGGCACGTCTACACTGAGCGCGCACGCTAGGGCGAGGCAGGTGTGGCTCGCCGAGGCACGTCTACACTGAGCGCGCACGCTAGAGCGAGGCGTGGCTCGCCGAGGCACGTCTCCACTGAACGCACACGCTAGGGCGAGGCAGGTGTGGCTCGCCGAGGCACGTCTACACTGAGCGCCCACGCTCAGGGGAGGCGTGCTCGGCCGTGGCATGCGTCCGGGGTAAGCACGGCATTAACTGGTAGTTTTTGACTTATCAATACCATTAATACTTACAGAATAAAGTCAATTTACTTAAATTACGAATTACCTATATCGTGGTGCGCAAAACCTCCTTGCACGGACATTACATATTAATAAATAGTTAATTAGTTAAATACTGTCTAAGATAATAAATAACTAGTGTATATCAAAGCTTCGTTTCAACCTATAAGTGCACTATTGGGACTCCTACACCTTATAATTACGATGCGCAAACGTCAATTAAATTTAATGCCGTTTTGTCAGTTTATATTGTATTCTTGACGAATTTGCGTCTTAACGAAACATTAGCTTCAATTAACGATTGTGCTAGATTAATACAAGTTGTCAATAAATCACGCTTTGAAATTAACTTATAACTCTTTGGTACAGTCGACAACACAGCTAAGTGAACATCGGAAATCTAATCTGACCTTAAGTGCATTGTAATAAGGTTCTAGGTTTTCACGGTATGGTTAGTTAGGTGTGTTGCTGTGTATACTCTGGGGAACTGGAACAAGGATGTTGCAGACATTCGCATCCGCAAACGCGGATATTCCGCATAATTTTCAACAACCGTTTCCTCATCCGCAAAAATCGATGCGGAGTTTTTGCGGATGCGGATGTAGTACAAGTTGCGAAAATAAACGGGTCAAAGCGGCGCGTTAGGCGTTTTCGTCATTAGCGAATAAGAATCTTCATTTCGTTTTCTATAATCTGACGATTCGCCGCATTCACTCAGGTGTAGCGTTAGGTTTGCAACAATTGTAAAGTTGAGTACTGCGTGACCATATGGACGTTGTTTATTTATGTTTATGAGTGTTTTATCCCAATATCCGCCTCCAATAAATCTGCATCCGCAGATGTCTTAAAAATCGCATTCACGATATCTCCGGTTTGAAACACTTTGGGAGATTTAACAATGATGGGTGAAGACCATCTTAACTCACTCAATTATCTATGAAAGTTTTCCGCTGCGAGACGAAAATAAATCATACAATTACATGTTTTTTTTTGTGTCACAACGGAACTTTGCTCACTTTATAAATATGTATGGGGAACTACCGACTAACGATAGCCTAGAATTTAGTCCTTACCCTGATATAACCTTGACATGACGCCGGTGTCTAACCGAGAGACGAACAATAAAACTCAAGTTTTAAGAGTCCATAGTCCAAACGGAAAATAAGGAATTTATATAATTTCGTATTATCTGTCCGTCTGTGCGTGTGTCACAGGCATGTCAGGTTATAATGTCCCAGCTATGTACGAGTATTTCATTGTTAAACTTCCTTTCAATAAAAAATCAAGTGAATCAGGCAGCAACTAAATCCATTAGGCATTATAAAAAAAAACATAGAAAGACTTTTTTGCGTTTCGTTTGGTGGTGAATTCATTGACAACTTGTGAGTTTAAGTCGCACCTCTTGGTAAATCATAAAGTTGGCGAACATATTATTTAGGGGCGTATGCTATCTGAGCATACACACTAGTCAACCTACGCGAATGCATCTTGCTTCTACTTTGGTGCCAGGAATGTATCTCTGATCGCGTTTCTCTGACATTAAGCATTCATCTCGCTCGCACATACATACTTGCTAGTATGGGTCGAATGCTTTCACTTGGGAATCATATTTCCCACTGTTTCTATTTTGATGACTAAGTATTAACATTGGTTTGGTATTTTGCGAGCACGATGGAATAAGTTATTAACACGAGAAAGGTGCGATTTTTTCGTAAAAACTAATTAACAATAATATTTCTAAACTATAATAGAATATTAATTGAAATAAGTGCCGTATCAAGCCGAATACTAAGTACCTATACAAATACGGTGTATTATTTAAGAATATTGTACTTTGAGTATTTTACTGTATTGCTGTCGTTTTGGTTACCTGGTCTAGGATAGTAGATTTATTTAGTACTTAAATTTACGAGTTTCACACAGTTTAATCAGAAATGCATTACAATTTCGACTCTGAGAACATATAGATAGGTTCGAAATTATAAATTCTTCGAACCATAGCCGTTGCTCTAATAACAAAATAGTAAACTGAACTCTTAAATAAAAGTACATACTCACTACGAAGCTGACTGATACTAACGCTATTATAACTAGGAAATTTAAAGTTCTAGAGTTAAAAAGTATAATTAGTAAATATTTTAAAAAGTTGGAATGATAAACTAGGTTAAAATAATTGTTCCTTACTTATATATTACTTTTTCTTATCATATAGTGTCTTATACTACATTTTAGAATACGTTTTATGTTTTAAGTCATTTTCTAAAATAACATTGAAGTTTATTAGAAACTTATTCGAAATTGCATCAAATATTAATCACTTTAATCAGTAAATAATCGAAATATACCTCGCACAATTTATGAAAGCTAGGGGTCAGATGGCCAAGACAGGGGTCAAAAGATTGGAGAAGATATTGAGAAACCGCAGGATACGGTTGAAAAGTAAAGTTAACTTGATGCGTACCCTAATCTTTTCTATCTTTTTATACGCGGCCGCAACGTGAACTTTAAACTTTTATAGGGCACAATCTAAATTTCATAGCCAAAATGACCACCTGTTAAGGTCATCTTTTTGTATTTTTTTATGGGCCAGAGTTTTTAGGTCTACAGTGTCTCTTGCTATTATGTAGACTACACAATAACAAGAGACTTGATTTATGAATAAAGCCCGTTAAAGGGTACTAAGTAAAGGATTGATGCGTTCGAGATGTGGTGCTGGCGGAGAATGCTTGGCATCAAGTGGACAGCCCACTTACAAACGAATCAATCCTGAACCAGCTGAAGATTCGAACTTGACTCAACGCGTACTTCGGTCACGTGGAAGAGGAAGAGCGTCTATCCGGTGGATAGACTCTGTAAAAGATTCAGCAGGAACCACCGCTCAGGGTTGCCTGCGTATGGCGCAAATTAGAAGTGCTTGGGGGAAGCTGGTCCAAGATGTTTGTGGTAGCCACGACCCTCAGCAATGAGGAAACGATCAAGAAGAGAAGTGGGTTTTTAAAACTTTGGGTTATTTAACAGTAATATACCCTTGTCATAACGTACCGGTAACATTGGTTGGTTAATTAACCAGTTCATGTGACCAATAAATATGTCAGTCATGTCAGGGTTTTATCACAGTTAGATCTCCCAAAGTATCCCAGACCATCATTTTATCAGCCGAAAGACGTCCACTGCTGGACATAGGTCTCCCCCAAAGAGTGCCACAATGACCGGCCCTGCATCCAGCGGACTCCCGCGACCTTTACCAGGTCATCAGTCCACCTTTTTCCCCACGTTGCGGCTTCCGGTATGCAGTCGCCTCTTGGGAACCTTTCCGCCCAAACGGCCAAGCGGTCTCAGACCCACGACCATCATAAAATGCGAGCTATAGTTTGATAGTAAGAAGAACTATACCATTTACTTCAAAAATAGTGTTCAAACTGGTTTTTATACATAAAAACCTCGGCCATTTCAAATAAAATGTAAGTGGACTAACAAATAAAACATTTTTTTTATATAAAACGTGACTAGATTTCTTGATTAAGGTTTGTGAATGATACACAATCAATGTGCATCAAGTGCAAACATACACACAACGTAGGGCTTGTTTTGCAACTTGCAGATAAGAGTCCCGTTTGGAGTGAGTATCCAGCAGAACTATGCGAGGTAGCGGAGCGTTGTGCGAGGAGAAATCCATCGACAGGAAGAGAAGAAGAGATGCTTGGGCGAGGCTATACTCGTCATCCTTCAAGCGTTTTTCCCGGTAGTGCTCAAACGAGCCCCAGGTCCGCTAGCTCTGGCAAGGGTGGGCCATTTTACGAAAAGTTGTAGGTACATTCGACTTTTTTTTTAATTTTGATATAAGTAATTGGGTTTTTTTCTACTCAGAATCGAGAGCACTTTCGAATCTAACAGGAGAAAAAAAGTGGTCAAGATTTTTTATTCAATTCCGTTACCGTTTTCATACTGCAGCTTGCATGGTGAACGGAACGGAAAACCGAAAATTATATGTAACATTTTGGACAGTTTTTTTCTCCTATTAGATTCGAAAGTGCTCTCGATTCTGAGTAGAAAAACCCGATTATATCAAAATTAAAAAAAAAGTCGAGTGTTCAACTTTCCGTAAAATGGCCCGGGTATAGTTTTACGAAAGCGATTGCCATCTGACCTTCCAACCCTGAAAACTAGACCTTATTGGGGTCAGACCGGTTTCCTCACGATGTTTTCCTTCACCGAAAAACCACCGTTAAATATCAAATGATATTTCGTACATGTACGAAATGTCGAAATATACTAATTGTGAAAAAATCCAGTGGTACGAGCCCGGGTTTGAACCCTCGACCTGCAGATTGGGAGTCCCGTACCTTGCCGTTCGGCTACAGTGGCTCAAGGCGAGGCAATACTATTGGTGGAAATTTTCCTCGCACTCCACTCCACCTCGCACAAAACCCTCAATTGATTTAGGAAAGTTATGTACTAAAATAAACTGTCGCATTTTTTATGATAAAAAATAGAACTAAACCGGTAAAGCAAGCAAGTTACTCCAGCTAAATAATAATATGGCTAAAGAAACCAACGATGTAATATAAAAAGAGGTAGACACGTTTAAAAATGGCCACCAAATCTGACAGCTGACACATGTTTATAAGTTTCCATTGACGACGCGAAACTGAGGCAAGTGGGTGCAATTGACGATTTTGGAGCGTGTATAACCTATCTACCTCTTTTTGGTATTACACCATTGAAAGTAACTATGTGCTTGACACAAAATTCTTAGGGGTACATTCAGCGTCATATAGTTAGTAGCAGCCAGAGTAGCCAAATATTTCGTAACACACCCTTATTCTTACAGTAATAAAGACGTGTACCGAAATATTTGGCTAACATGGCTGCTACTAACTATATGACGCTGAATGTACTTCGAATATCTCTATCACTACCTATTTGAGCGATAGTGATGGAAATAAATAAATCACTTTCAAGTCTCAACAAGTTCAATCAAAATCTACTCACTCGCAACAGTCGCAACTATATTCAAGACACAGCTTTTCAAATCGTCACTGAGATCCGACCTAGCATCCATGAGTTTCTGAAGAGCCTCATTGACATTAGCCTCTTTATAATCAAGGGCTATCTGATTCACCTTACAAGTAACATCGAGAAACGCGAGCAAATTCTCAACAACCTCAATAGGCATCTTCGCGCAGTTGGTCTCTATGAGGACAGATACGTGCTTACCGATTTCCGACTTTAAGAGGTGGGCGATAAAGGTCTTTTCGCATTCGACGTCCGGTTTGTCCTTGAGCGAGTGTATGGAGAGCAGAGTGAGCGCGAGGATAGCTTCGTTCTGCATGACAGAGTGGGACGCCACTAGCATGTTTATTAGGCAGGATATGCAACCGTCAACCTAGAAAGACAACATGTGTTTAGTTAGGTAGGCATACTCCTAGTCAATTTATAGCTCAAATAATATCAACTCAGTTCATGAATGGCTGTTGTTCGTGGTCGGCGCGTGCCATTTTCTGCAAAGAAAAAGATTGCCGCCACGTAAAACGTTCATTGAATAATAAACTCTAACATCGTATACAAAAGATTCAAAATGGACGAGATGAAATACCACATAAGCAATGATCATTTCCGGTAGCACGAGACCTAAATCAATTGAGAAGTATAGGGACATAAATATCCGTTAACATGATTCTGACATATCAAGATCTATACTTTAGTCGTGTTATGTAAATCGGCACCAGTGTCAGTTGATCGATGACGTCGGAGACAAACACAAAAGGCCTATATGGTATGGTGTACGCGAGAGACGGGAGATATGACGTATCTCGCTCTCACTTGTGTTATTGGTCGTGTGAGCCTCCATACTTTATCTATGGGTTAACACTTTCGCAACCGGACTAAAAATGGAACAATACACCAGAAAACGACAGAACTCGCTAGGCGTGTAGGTTCATACTACTGCCCGCCTAGCGGGCTGAGCCGCCATCTGAGCAAATATTACGAGTGCCTACCAGGCGGGTTCTTGGTTGCGAACGTGTTAATAGTGTCCTACCTGAATGAAGTTCCTCCACTGGCTGCCTCGCAGCAGCTTGGCGCTCCAGGCCAGCAGGCGCGGCGCCTCGCCGGCCGCGCCCGCGTGCTCGGCGCCGCCCTGTCTACACATGTAACAGTAGCTACAGTATCCTACCTCAATGAAGTTCCTCCACTGGCTGCCTCGCAGCAGCTTGGCGCTCCAGGCCAGCAGGCGCGGCGCCTCGCCGGCCGCGCCCGCGTGCTCGGCGCCGCCCCAGCGCGCCGCCGCCGCCAGCGCAGCCCTGTCCGCAGACAGCTGCCGCGCCACGCTCTCTGCGTGAGTATCCATTTGTTAGTACAGTCAAGTGAAAATACCCATACCCATACCCATATGGGTGGAAGCAACTTACTCATAAATATGTCCCGTCGCTCTTAATGTCAGCGGATTAAGGTTTCGGTACATATTTATGAAGAGGATTAAATCGATACATATTTTTGCACTCGACTGTACCAATGATAAGCCGGGTCCACACTGGACATCTGCCTCGGCCGAGCACGCCTCGCCCGAGCGTGCGCGCTCAGTGTAGATGTGCCTCGCCTAGTCACGGCGCTCGGCAAACAGAACGGCGAACGGTCCGCATGCTCGGAGGCACGCCTCGCCCGAGCCGAGCGTTGTCGGATTTTTGGGAGATCCGAGATCAAAGGGGCCGCGGCGCGTTTGTAGGTAAATTCGGCCGAGCCAAACTTGGCTCGGGCTTGCCTCGGACACGCTCAATGTCGACCGTGCTGTCCTCGGGTGAATAATTCGGCAAACAGAACGACGAACGGTCCGCATGCTCGGCGTACGCCTCGCCCGAGGCATGCGTGCAGTGTAGACCCGGCTAATTGGCGTAGGCTGCTGAAGCGACTGGCACATACATTATATGCATCATGTTATCACATACTTAGCCCTAAGCGCAGCGAGCGAAGAGCTTAACCCTTAGATGCACATGGTATCAATCACCTAGCTTCTGGAATGGGTTATGTACAATTAAATCCACGTCACATTTGAGACTACGTGTCGAGTTTGATATAATCTATAATTGACATTAATTTTATTACTACTTGTGACACTTCAGTTGTATCATTTTCGGTACTGTACGCATCTAAGGCTTAATAGGCTGCTGTCGGTGCGCCGCGCCCGACGAGACCTTTCAGGGATTAGCCTGTTTTTTAACCTGTGGACCACGGCCCCTTGGGAGTCACGTAGCTCTTGAAGAAGGTGAAGAAGTATGAATGAAGTTATTAGCTTAGGCTCTGATATGTTGTTAGTTAAGTTTTGTTTTGAGCGTTGGCCTTCTGCCGCGCTAGCACTGGCTCTTGGCCGTGCTTTTGTCATTGGCAATTAGTTAAGGGCCCCTCCGGGGCCCAACTTAGGAAGCTAGGAGGAAAAAAAAAAAAAAAAAAAAAAAATTAAAGAAGGTCGCAATTACTTGGATTTTTTAAGTAAGTGATGTGTTTTTAGTGAAGGGTCTGATATTTGTATACATTAAATAAATGTTTGAAACAGAGGAGTCTGGGGAGTCGCGAATTTTTTTGCCATTCTAAGGTCACAAAATACAAAAGGATCATTCAATAAGTAAAATAAATAAGGATTAGGGTGGTTTAGATATCAGTTTTATGAATAAGGAAACAAAACCTGTGACGTACCCTGGCCATCCACCAGCATCCTGAGAGCGGCTAGCAACTTGTAGGCGACATGATGATCTTCCACGTGGGGAAGAGCGCTTAGGAGCACAGGCGCCGCCCTGCCGACATTCATAAACGCATTAAGGGGCTCCCATTACGCCAATGACCTTCGATCTGAATCCCTTAGTTTTCAAATGTTTTGTGTAGCTTATTATATTAACAACAACGGCTTTAAGCAATATAGTATCCCATATTTCGTTCAAAGTTCATTGTTTTCGAGATATTTGGCATCAAAGTTGAACAATGTTAGGCCAAAAAACTGGTTTTCTGGCCATAACTTTTGTGTTAATTGGTTTAAAAAAAACCCCGGACCAGTTTTTAGAGACGTCACAGACGAACCCAAATATGTAGATTTCGTATATGTTAGATCTTTCACGTCATTAGAGATACGAAATAAGTGTTTTTTTAGACAATGTTTAAAAAAATCATACTACATTAAGTATTAATTTCTTTCAAAATCCGGTGGACCAAATGGAGATTAAAGATTGAAGAACCGATAGCCGTTTGATTTATAATTCTATCTGTAGTGCAAAAGTAGGAGATACGATTCAAAACTTGTCAAAAATCGATGAAAACCTCGGGTAGCCCCGACGCTGACAAGACCTAATTTTGTTGAAATTGATGTTATTTAAGCAGTTTTATAAGAAAAACAATTTGTTCTAGAACATCAAAATAAAGATATGTTAATATTCATCATATTTCAAAGACCGTGGACGGACTCGATACATAATTGGACGAAATCGGCTCGATAGAAAATGATTGCAAACATTGATCTAAAAATCACATTAAACGGTTCTATGTCTTTATTTTTTTGACGTATGGGTCTGCAATTAAAAACATGAAGTCAACATATTCATACCTAAACCGCTAACGAGTCATATTTCACAAATAACCGACACTTTTTATTTCAATATTTATTTATTATTATCTACCAAGACCTGGCCGCCCGTAACACTCGCTCTCGTTTACTCGGATACAAATAGGCAGTGTGCGCCGTATCCCGAATCCTCAAGGGCATTTTGGTGTTGACAGCGTCTTAATATCATAGATGAGGGACTCACACACACATACAAACATGAGTGACAAGGATGTAGGCCACCTGGCAAAATATTGTACTGAAACTCACGTGACTATGACGTCACCGATATTACACGATTAACCCGTCAAGTGACCCAGTAATGTGACATTGCTGAAGGATTTCAAACTTTGAGCTTATGTCATTAGAGTCATCTTTTTATTTTTTTCTGTGCACACATGGTGTGCGCAGGACACTCGACGGGTTAAATTGTTGACAGTAGACGTCACGATCGTATTACTCTTCTAATACTTATTGCAGAATCGATTTTGCGCGAACAACGGGGAATTCACATCACTAATTCGCTCTTGTGACAAATAGAAGGTAGAATCAAGTGACTCGGTCGGTTTTCAAACAGATTGAGGTGTTTAAGTTATCTAGTGTATATCTATATATCTGTGACTCTCACTCTCTATACACACCTGCCCTTCGCAGCGGCAACTCTCTTGTTAGCCGCCGAAACGGTCAGGTTTCGCAAGGCGGAGAGCGCCGCGTGTTGCACTTTGGTCGCTGTTGCCATGTCGGTAGAGTGCGTTATGCCTTGCTTCAGCTCCAGGCTCAGTTTGTGGTGAAATTCGAATATATCTGGAACAATACACAGGGCAGGCTGAAACTGTGTGTTTGTTTGTTTGTTTGTCCGTCTTTCACGGCAAAACGGAGCGACGAATTGACGATTTTTTAAGTGGAGATAGTTGAAGGGATGGAGAGAAACATAGGATAGTTTTTAACCCCGTAATCATCCCCTAAGCGGATGAAATGGGGGGGTAAAAGTTTGTATGGAGCTGCGATATAAACGAGTTCCACGCGGACGGAGTCGCGGGCAGAAGCTAGTATTATAATAAATCAGCCTATATTTATCCCACTGCAGTCATGGATTATTGAGCTTAGTATGGGGTGCTATGGGACTAGTTGGATTTGTGAAGGTCGGTCTCCTAAACTTTATATCCTACTAAGAATCTAGGCAGAGCCATAAGTTAAATTATATTATTAATACTTACGACCTCTGTAGCCTAGTCGGTAGTGACCCTGCCTACGAAGCTGGAGGTCCGGGTTCGAATCCCGGTAAGGGCATTTATTTGTGTGATGAGCATGAATACTTGTTCCTGAGTCATGGGTGTTTTCTAAGTATTTAAGTATCTATTTATCTATATAAGTATGTATATCGTCGTCTAGTACCCATGGTACAAGCTTTGCTTCGTTTGGGGCTAGGTTGATTTGTGTAAGATTATCCCCAAAATATTTATTGATTTATTTATTATTTATAGATATAGATAACTTACCGAGCAGCTTATCAAATATATGCGTCTCCATCATGCGCGCGCAGTAGTCGTCCTGGCGGGCAAAGTTGCCAATGGCCAGCACGGCCGTGACCAAAAGGTGCGGGTTGGCAGACTCGAGCCACCTCACCGTCGTCTCGTAGACCGCTCCGTGCCCGTTGTCATATAGGACGTGCATCGCTTCGTCTGCAAACATTCATAACTTAGAAAAGTTGAAAAGCCACCGTTATTTTCATTTCAAAGATCGGTTTTGAGGATACCGGCTGAACCGATTTTGTTGAAACGCAGCTAAGAACCGTCTAAATCACGTCAGGACAAAAGAAAACCGCATTAAAATCGTCAAGGTAACCGATATAGCCTTCCGAATCGCTAAACTTAAGTGGCAGTGGGCGGGGCACATAGCACGTAGAACCGATGGCCGTTGGGGCGGAAAGGTTCTCGAGTGGCGATCACGTACCGGAAGGCGCGGCGTGGGTAGGCCCCCCACAACTGGACTGATGACCTGGTAAAGGTTGCTGGAGTCCGCTGGATGCGGGTCGCGCAGGACCTGTCACTTTGGCACTCTTTGGGGGAGGCCTGTGTCCAGCAGTGGACGTCTTTCGGCTGATATGATGATGATGAAGCGCAAGCGGGATTTTCTACTCCCGTATCGGGCGATAATTGATACTATATGGACGTAAAAATGAGTTACATTTGAAGGTACATGATTTACTTTAAAACAGTTGATAGACTTCAATTCGGTACTCTGCCAAGCCACATGAACATTTCCTTTCACTTTATTACAAGAACATTTATTATTATTAAAAATACAACCGAATTGAGAACCTTCATTGACCTTTTTCTTAAGACGCTGTCAACACCAAAGTGCTCTTGAGGATTTTGGATAGCGCGCACACTGTCTATTTGTATCGTAGTAAACGAGAGCGAGTGTTGGGCGGCCCGGTTTGTGAAGATAATATTACTTACATAAATATTGAAATAAAAAAAAGGGTGGATTATTTGTGAAATATGACTCGTTAGCAGTGTAGGTATGAATATGTTGACTTCATGATTTTAATTGCAGACCCATACGTCAAAAAAATAAAGACATAGAACCGTTTAATGTGATTTTAAGACCAATCTTTGCAATAATTTTCTATAGAGCCGATTTCGTCCAATTATGTATCGAGCCCGTCCACGGTCTTTGAAACATGGTGAATATTAACATATATTTTATTTGATGTGCTAGAACAAATAGTTTTTCTTGAAAAACTGCTTAAATAACATCAATTTCACCAAATTAGGTCTTGTCAGCCTCGTAAAGTCGGTTAACAAAAGCTATATAGAAAGGGACTACAGTACGAAGACCGTCAAGAAAGCACAGTCTTTATATCGCCGACCAGGAGCATTTGACAGAAATTGAATTATTCTAGGAAATGGGGAATCTCGCGCAAATGGAAAGTAAGGTTATGAAATATTGTTACTTAAGTTTCTTAAAATATCACGCTGTTAATCTGTGAATGTCAAAAAACCTTTTGTATGGTCGGCGAACCACCTTAAATCATTATAGTTATGTTAGTTTTGAGTAGATAAACCAGGGTAAGGGATACCTAGGAGGTATTTCTACAAAATTAGTTTCTATTAATTATCAATTAACAAAGTTCCTTAGCTACCATAAACAAGTGCTTCAGTCTCATCATAATTAAGGTTTTCTAAAAACTTTGTGACATTTCTTGCATGCACAGTATAAGACTCTGTCTAATGCCGGCTGTAAAATAAAAAGGCTAAAGTGGAGATGGGCGGGACACATATTTAGAGACAAAAAAGATAGAAGAAGCAACGGATAGAAAAGAGTGGAAATCTTTAGAGGAGGCCTATGCTGGAAGGCAAGACGACATTGTCGATGTCTAATATACAATTTAATTAAGTTTTTTTTTTTTTTTTTTTTATACTACGACGGTGGCAAACAAGCGTACGGACCGCCTGATGGTAAGCGGACACCGTAGCCTATAGACGCATGCAACTCCAAAGGAGTAACATGGCCGTTGCCGACCCTTGGTATGTTTGAGGATTCGCCGTGTTGACAGCTGAAGGAACAGATTCCCTCGCTCTCAACACAACGCTACAGAGCAAGTATTAGTGTTATTATGGCTGTGGTCTTCTGCAAGGCGGAGGTACTTCCCCAGTTGGGCTGCTCCACATTCGAGCGGAATGACATTTCGCTGTGCCCTACCCGTGTCTGTCTGTCTGTCTGTTACCTCTTCACGCATAAACCGCTGAACCGATTGCGATGAAATTTGGTATCGAGATAGTTCGAGTCCCTGGGAAGGACATAGGATAGTTTTTATCCCCGAAATCATCCCCTAAGGGGCTAAAATGGGGGGGTGGAAGTTTGTATGGAGCTGCGATATAAACGAGTTCCACGCGGACGGAGTCGCGGGCAGAAACTAGTAATATTATAAATGCGAAAGTGTGTCTGTCTGTATGTTACCTCTTCACGCTTAAACCGCTGAACCGATTGCGATGAATTTGGTATTGAGATAGTTTGAGTCCCGGGGAAGGACATAGGATAGTTTTTATCTCCGAACTCATCCCCTAAGGGGGTGAAATAGGGGGGGTGAAAGTTTGTATGGAGCTGCGATATAAACGAGTTCCACGCGGACGGAGTCGCGGGCAGAAGCTAGTTATATATAAAAAGTAAAATATAAAACTATATATACAAAACATAAAATCATTATAAAAACATAACCTAGAGAGAGCGCCGCCGGCAGCGAGGCGGGGCCTAAACTACCGGCGGTCAGGGCGACAGAGACAGGAACGTCCTGACTATCCGCGCAGTATCCAGGAGTACCTACCGCCTTCTGTATCTGACCCTTGATCCAGCCATCTAGCGAGAGCCTCTTGAGATGATGGTCGAGACTCTTCGCTATTAAACCATTCGCCGAAACGACTATCGTTTGTATTATTATTATTATTAATTCCGGCTGTACACGCTCGTTGCGTTATTTGAACAGCCGAACAACCCTTTGACTCGGCCGCAAAAACCGACACGCGACCGAGGCGTACCGAAGCGAGACCCGAGCGGGCGAGACAAGGTGGGAGCATCATGTACACACTCGTTCTCGGTCTGTTGCGGGGTGCACAGCCGGCATAACGTGACTGACCTCCCGTGAGCACGATGACCAGCAGATCGCAGGCCTGCTTCACGAGCGCGTCCACCTCGGTGTCGTGCGCGCGCAGCTCGCGCGAGGCCTGGCGCTGCAGCAGCGCCTCCAGCCGCGCGCACACCTGCTGCACGCCGTCCTGGCGGGCCAGCAACGTCTTCACCGACTCTGTAAAAAAAATGTTTTATGCCACCGTGTGGTTATATTCGCTAATAAATCGTTACATAAAAGCTCAGCCTTCGGCTTCGCTTGCCTCCCCTTTTACTTTCGAGCTCAGGTTTCAATGCTGAGTGACCTCTTCACGCTTAAACAATTTTGATGAAACTTGATATAGAGGTAGTTTGAGTCCCGGGGTTTTATCCCAGAAATCATCCCCCAAGGGATGAAATGGGGGATGACAGTTTGTATGGAGCTACAATACAATACAACCGTGTTCTCATACTAACAAAAAAGCTCTTAGGCATGTTGAAGAAGCAAAGCCTCTCAAACACTGCCGTCCACTATTTATAAAACATAGAATACTGACCGTGATATCGCTTTACACATATTTACGATGCATTTTTGTTTACAAAAACAAGTCCAGTTTTGTATGTAATAGTAACAATAGACCATGTAGATTATGCAGAGACAATTTTGACATTCAGCTACCAAAATCTAATAATTATGCACATTTTAAAAGAAGTATTCAATGTAATGGTATAAAAGTTTACAATATGTTAAATGACGACATAAAGCAATGCAATAATATTAGTAAATAAAGCAATGCAATAATATTAGTGAATTTTCTAGAAAATTAAAATCCTACTTGATTACTCCAGCATTTTATAACTTGAAAGAATATTTTGATAAATTGTATAAATAGATTATTGGTGTAATTAGATTATTATTATGACGTTTTAAATTAGAATTTATATTTTGCATGCCAAACTATGGTGGAACATGCCTCATGTAAATTAATTCTACTGACATGTAGATTTATAACACCTGTGTATGTTTTGCATAATAAATCATTTCATTTTAATATAATTGAGTTTCACATGGATAAAGTCGCGGGCAGAGGCTAGTTGTCTAATAAATGAATCTGCATCATACCATGTTCTGCCTGCAGAAGCAAGTGGTCCAAGCATAGTTCTGAAATCTCCATATTAGCAGTCTCCCGCAACACATGCAGCACCAACAAGTTCACATCATCTTCAAACCGGAACTCCGGAGTGTTATCATTCACCACACTCAGTATCAGCAAGACCGTTGACACCAGGTCATCATCCATGTCCTCACTCTCGAGCTCCGCAGCCAAGATCCTTCTCATCAACTCAATCACACCACATTCTACTAACGATTCTGTGAATTGCTGCCCACCAATACCGTAGTTCAACAAAGTTTTGCAAGTAAAGATTTTTATGTCACTCAAATTTGTCTCGTCTAAAGTTGTTTTGAGTAGTTTTGTCAAGACAATGACACCATAGTCCAGGAGTATTTTTCGAGATGTGTCGCAATCACAGCACAAGTTTCCGAGCGCTCTGCAGCACTGTTTAACAAGGTCAAGTCTGTCTGAGGTCACATCTTTCCCAAGCATGTCCAGTATTGGTTCTATGACTTCTTTTTTAGCAAAAGTTTCTCGTTTATCCTCACATTTCGCTAGTTCTGAGATCGCTTGTACTGCCAGTGTCACGATTTCATGATCGCTGTTCCTCAGTAGCGCCGTAAGACAGTTTGAGACGTCGTATTCGTAGTTTTTTCCTACCGTAATAATATCGTTCAATTTCGCCTTCAAATCGTTAACATTTGTTATATTTTGAATAACCAGGGTTTCGAGTGAGTTGGATTTCTTAGCAGAAGGACCTGAAATAAGAATTAAGCGTCACAAATAAAGGTTTTAACTGCAAACACGAGAATTAGTAATCGCAAAAGGAAACATACCGTCCATGGTGGAAAATGAATGAAGAAGACAATTCTGGGGTGGAGAAGGTTACAGTAGACGTAGGGCTATCATATTCATAGTTTTAAAAATAAAGCGATATTGAAAAATGCGAAGAAAACCTAAAAGTGTAAAAATTAACTCCCACCGCAAAGCGATTAGCGTTTTGACAGCTTTGAAGAGTATTTTTATGGTTAAAATTTGGTTAGATTTAAGGAGACGCTACACGAGCGAAATCGGCAGTACTGCCAAGCAAGGTCACAGAAAATCTAGTTGGCTTTGATTTTGTTGCCGTGCTTCCAACACGTAGCCACAAGGGCAATCACGCGGCGGCCGGCAATGCCGGCATGCAGTCGTGTAGCGTCTCCTTTAGTAAGACAAATCGTTTAGACGTTCCAAAATTACATTGTAAAATTAAAATCAGAAAGAAACATGGTTAAAGAAAAGTATGCGCATAAATAAAATAAATAATACCATCCATTCTTTCAAATTAATACATTCATTGTACATTTAAATAGTAAATAAATGACAATTGCATTTTACAAGTTAAAAAAGTCAAAATTCTACCATCGTTTCTGTAAAAGAAGAAACGCTGAATCCACGCTGAAACAAACTCAACAGTCAGTATTTTGTGCCAAAAAAAGCTCATTACAATGATCGTTCGTAAGCTACTTAAAATAAGTCAAACTGAATATGAGTACCTACTTACAAAGAACAATATACCTAATTCGTTGTTCTACAAGAAAACATGTCCGAATAAGCTATATGAATGATTAAGCTATTTTGGGCTCGTGTTTTGGCCATGCATTTCTGTCAGTTAGATAGTCCTTAACCTTGCCTTTGACGTCAATGTTGTTTTCAAGTATTTTTTAAGAGTTGGAAAGGGTAAAGACAAAATTTCATTAGATACCTAATTTATTATAAAAATGGATACATTGACCCGAAAAAGATTTGTATACCTACGTACCTTACGAACTCGAAACTTTTTAAAATTAAATTAAATTAAATAAATAGGTAATTATTTATTTCGGAATTTAAGTTTCCATATTGTATTAGTAGCTTAATACTAAAATGTTTAACCTATGTTATAGTTTTACTGTTAATTAATTATGTTAATGTGTGTGTGTGTGTGTGATGTGTTTTTGGTTGCTATTTTATTTTTATTTCGTGTTTAAAAAAACTATGGCTATCAGATTTTTTAAAGAATTAATCTATGTTCTTAATGACATAAACAATATTTTCGTAAATGTATTGAGACGCTACTGTTAAAATGCTAATTTCTTTAGAGTTCTCTCACGGATTCTCGTGCTCTCAGGTTATATATTATAGAAAGAATGTCTCTTTTTTGTAATACAAAGATTGTCTGTATGTCAGGCTTTACCCTAAACCAGAATACCGTACGACATTATAATACTATGAAAATAACTATGATAAACTAGGTGAGACATAAGACTTAGGTAATGCATTTTCAGACAGACCATAATGCTGTAGTTTCAAAATGAGCGTTCCATGATCCACGCAATCAAATACATTATGGGGCTTGTAAACGGGCAACATTTTTACGGCAATGTGTGACCGGCCCGGCCAGTATAATTATGCAGCTTGGTACTTTGTACGCTAGAACAAAGCCAGCGTAAGACAGCAATAGTTGCCGGCCAGAAATTGCAGGAAAAAGGTCACAAAAAAAATAATAAGAATAGATGCGCCATCAGTCGTCGAACTTACTTTTCTGAAACCAAACTGATTATTCGTAAGCAGTTTATTTCTATTGAAGTGCATTATCATATCGGTTAACATTTTCAAAAACTTGGCAAAAATACAAGACAAATAACCCTTAAACAATTAATACGGGTATAGACTCAAAATGTATTATTACTCCAAAAGAAAGAAGGCAAAATTCAATGCGAAAAGTGGTTGTTTTCTGCCTCACGATTCTTCTATTTTAAATCTGTAGAGCGCGAAAAATCCTTCGACAAAAAAAGTAAAAATGTGACTAAACAATGTGTGCATTTAGAGATACTCTGTCAAGTTTAGGGCACAGTGGGACGGAAATTGGCTAGGTTATTAAAATCACCCGATTTAAAAAGAGGTATGACTATTTACTATATTTTGGTTTCCCGTAAAAATGTTGACTTGACATTCGCGAGTTTTAAGTTTACCTAATTCTATATTTAAATAATGTTCCATACAGTTTTCACTTTGTTATCCGAAACTTTAAGTTTAGAACTAATATAATTTGCTTTAGCAGTTAAACACACTTTCTTGAAGATTCTTGAGTAACTCTTAACATAGTTAGTCGAGGAAATCACTGTTCTTGTTAACCTCCTTCTCACCATAAACTTCATTTTCGCCTCACTGCCTCGGAAAGCCGTCTTTTATCCTTTAAACCAGTGGGCAAAAACTCATTTTATCCACTATATACGGGTGCAAATGTATTTTACTTCTCGTGTGTTGAAACACTCGCTTCGCTCGTGGTTCAACTTTAGACTCGCGGGTAAAATACAACTTTGCACCATTGTATAACAATAGTACATTTCGATGCTAGTGCGGAAAGAATGCACCGGTATCGAGATATGCTGCCACGAGCCGCAGGCGAGTGGCAAGACTCGGGACGGGTGAAGAATGACATTTCCGCATGTGTATCGAACGACGTTTTTTAATACAGTTGCGGAAAAATAAGAAAAACAACAAGTAAGGAATTCGAAACTTTTATATTATTAACTAGCTTCTGCCCGCGACTCCGCGTGGAACTCGTTTATATCGCAGCTCCATACAAACTTTTACCCCCCATTTCACCCCCTTAGGGGATGATTACGGGGATAAAATCTATCCTATGTTACTCTCCATCCTCCATCCCTTCAACTATCTCCATTTAAAAAATCACGTCAATTCGTCGCTCTGTTTTGCCGTGAAAGACGGACAAACAAACAAACACATACACTTTCGCATTTATAATATTAGTATTGATTCTGTAACATCATTGCAATACAGTTGTTCAAAATTTTTTTGTAATACATTTCAATCTTATTTTTTTTTATGAAATAATAATTATTGGTACCTACAATTTGTACAATTATTGAGTGGGAAAAATGAAAAGCACTAGTTCGCGAAAACCAACTTTGCGCACGCTAAACAGCTACGTAAAGTAGCACTTTTTGAGCAATGTATTGAAAATACTTAACTTCTACTTTTATGTAGGTATAGGTACCTACAGTAGCCCATTCGCTAAATTGTATCTAAGTTATTTTAAAACCCAGAAATAGTTTTCATTGAATCATTTCAATGTAAAATAAATGAAATGATGACATTTTCTAAAAATAAGCATATTTCTAGTTCTTTGCTGAAAAAACCCTGAATATTCTGATGAAAAATATTAATACAAACTTACTCAGATTTTTTTCTGCTGTCTTACAATTTATCTACTTTAAATCTTTTATGACCTTATCGACTTGGTGGGGTCTGCTAGTGGAGCTATTACATCTATTTGGTTCTATGTTAAAAGCTCATAGATCCAATAAGTACCTACAAGTAATATTTCTTTGGCAAAAATATTTTCTCTGATGTTAGTGTGAAGCGCTTTTTATAACACTAATATGCGAATGAAATAACACTAATATGGAACCTTTGTTTTTTTTTTACTTACGGATAAAAACGCCTCTGCCTCGGCGGCAAAGGCAATCAATTTAATTCCAATTACAGCATTCTCCAGGCTTCTCACGGTATCTAATCGATTTCCTAAAATAGAATATTTTCACGTTTGTAAGTTTTAAGGAGTATTAACAACTTACGGTTTGTTTAATCTGGTGAAATGTATTTATTATCTTTAACTGAAGAAACCTTGCCCTTCAAGTGGTCGCCGCTAACCGAAGCTGGTCGCGTAACCGGCATAATGAATGACCTTACATTATACATATTGGGCCCAATGATAAGATATGAAGTTTTATAGCACTCATATCACTCTCATATCACGCTCTGTGAGCTGTAGATCTCGCGAGCCTGTCTTTCTTCAATTTTTTTTTAAAGTAGAGATTTATTATCACACCAACAGAAAGAAGGCAAACAAATATGTCTGTAAGAACTTCTGGTCCATGAAGGCGCTAATGAAGGGATTACTTTCCTATGACTTTTGAAACTTGGTCACTAACAGCAGATTCAAGATTAGCCAGCGAGCAATGGAACGCAGCATACACGGAGTTCGTAGGATCTACTCGAAGCCGGCTGTACACATTTACCCCACACGTATGGGTTCGATGAAAAAAAAAAATTGAGGTTCAGTTGTAAGTATAATTAAAAATTATTGTTTTCTTTCTATTTTTGTGTGAACATTTAGACATTTAGACATATTTATTCAGTAAACAATACAAGATTGTGTTTGAAAATCTTAATGCGGTTCACAGAATACATCTACTCACCAAGTTTCAACAGTATAGTTCTTATAGTTTCAGAAAAAAGTGGCTGTAACATAAGGACGGACAGACAGACAGATATGACGAATCTATAAGAGTTCCGTTTTTTGCCATTTGGCTACGGAACCCTAAAAAAAGAAAACATAGGAACATGTCAATAGTAGCCATAGATTTATGGAAAAAAAATATTGCTCTACTGCCATTATTCAGGGAGATAACAGGGGACTACGTTTCTATGGAAAAACGGCCCTTGTGTTTCCTCTTAAGGCGCCGTAGGTTCAGCTCAAGCGAACAGAGTTTTTGAAACAATATAATGCGTCTGTTTATAATAATATGGTTTCAAAAAAATACGAATAGTAATGTTGAGGCTTTTCTGCAGCGAGATCAATGATTCGAAACATGATTAAGCAATTTTCGCTCGAACGAAAAAAATCACGAACGTAGGTCTAAATACACTTAAAATAATTCGTAACAAATGAAATGATGCACAAAAGCTAAAAATATTAAAATTGCTTCTAAAAATCGGCAATATCATGTTTGAGAGAACTCGTGATTACTTTTTTATTAATTGAAACGGCCAAAAAATTAAAATAAAAAAAACGTTTTCATACGTTTCATATGGTTTGACGGAGTTTAGGCGCTGACAAAAATCTGGAGAATGACCTCCATCTACAGCTAGAATATGTATGCGTGGAAATTGTTGATGTGAAATGAAAATAAAATGTTCATCTTCAATGTTTTCGTAATATGTGTCTCTGACCACATATGCCAACTTTCACATTTATAATATGACAAATGTGATTCGACAAAATTATATTTTCCGATTTGTTTTACGTAGGTACCTCTCCTACATTAAAGTGGTGATGTCAATTTTTTTCTTGTTAAACCTATAGTGTGTTGGATAGCTTGTCCAGAAATATTATGGGTTTTAAACCATTTTTCAACTCATTTATGCGTTTGCGAGATATTTAATTGTGCTTTAAAGCCCTAGTAAAGTAATCTATCACAGCTATGTAGAACATAGTTCTTTACCGAGTAATAGTCGACCAACTTTATGTACCTATGTATTGTGTGTGTATGTATGACCAATCATCAGAAATTATTATCATGAGACGTACCTAGTCATGCCCATTCTCACTACTTATTGAACTATATTGTGAGTTAAACGAGACGTGACGTATAATCGACGTGGCAAAAAAAGAAACATGAAATCGAAATAAATAAAAAAAACCAGTCACGTGCAAGTGTGACTCGCGCACCGAGGGTTCCGTACGAAACTTCATACACCATACCGATCGGCGGCCACAACCCCATATTCTTGAAAAATCTTAACAGCTCATAGTAGAAGTTACCGTAGTATAGCTACAACGCCATCTGCATTTTGGTAGGTACTAATACTTGATGTTACGCTGACTTCCCCGACTTGCACTTAAGGCGCCGTAGGTTCAGCGAAGTTAAGCGAACAGAGTTTTTGAAACAATATAATGCGTCTGTTTATAATAATATGGTTTCAAAAAAAAAAATTGTAATCTTGAGGCTTTTCTGCAGCGAGATCAGTGATTCGAAACATGATTGAGCAAATTTCGCTCAATAGAAAAAAATCACGAACATAGGTCTAAAATACACAAAAATACACTTAAAATATTCGTAACAAATTATGCACAGAAGCTATAAGTATTAAAATTGCTTCTAAAAATCGGCAATATCATGTTCGAGGGAAATCAGTGAATACATTCTTATTTATTTAAACGGCCTAAAAATTAAAATTAAAAAACAAGATATCCGCGCTTCCGAGCACGCACTTCCATCTCGCTCACGCTTATGCTCAGTGAGAGGGAGCGAAGACCATGAACCTACGGCGCCTTAAGTTTTTCACATCGGACGTTAGTAGGTATTATGGGCAGGGGCAGGTCATTCCGTGATTTTGACGTGCCGCTACAAGTACATTGCCGGCCCGGCCGCGATTAGCGCTGCTACGGCACGCACACGTTCTATCGCAGCGCGTTGCATGCGATAGAAAGCGATGGCCACGTTTAGGTTTAGGCTCGTTCGGCACACCTAAACAGGGATATTGTTAACAGAGAACCTTCTGTATAAGTTCTATTATTTAGTCTGTGGTACGGATTTATTTTACTGCTTCAGCCCTACTGTGCCAACGTTAAAAAATCCATTGTTATCCGATTTTTTATAGAACATGTGCCGATAAGCTGTAGGTGTAAGAATAATAAAATACCTCATAAATAAAGCCACAGCGTAATAAACGGCTTACACCTTGCGC
This sequence comes from Epinotia ramella, assembly GCA_947578815.1. Classification (NCBI taxonomy): domain Eukaryota; kingdom Metazoa; phylum Arthropoda; class Insecta; order Lepidoptera; family Tortricidae; genus Epinotia; species Epinotia ramella. The sequence goes on from OX388207.1 coordinate 3,920,175, forward strand.
TGAAACCGACGTTTCCCAAACAATGAACTGCGTCAGTTTATGAGTTTGTTATTTAGAAATGAAAATAATTTGGGCAGTTTGTGTGATAAACGTAGCATGGGCGTTTAGTAATAGTTATAATTATGAGAAAAAGAATCGAGCTGTGTGAGTATATTCAGTCCAATTTTATTTTATACCATTTGAGCTAGCTGGCGGAGGCGCGGAAGTGTCCACAAGCGTACCCGTCACACAGACACGCTTATGCCTTCCGCGCACGAGAATAAAGAGATGCAACACTCTTCGGGACTGGCTTTTTTGGACAAATTTCGATAAATACCTAACTTAGCGAAGTTTTATTTATATTTAATTAAGTGAGATTGTAGATAAGATAAAATACTATAGTATTAACTTGATTGTGACGTAAAATAATGTATTATTTGAGTAGACCGAGTAAAAAAAGGTAAATTAAGATTTTTCTATCGAGGAAATTTTACGTCGGTAATCCATGTATCGATTAAATCAGATAAACAATCAAATATAGTCAAGAATCATATATCTGAAAACCAGACCTTATTGTTCCTTAATCTAGTCAGGACGGCGTTTCAAAGCACGCGATAATTTCCAATTCGGGGTGAACTTAAGCCTGCTCCACACAACGGGCCGTCATACAGGACGCAACGCAACTATGCGTTAGACAGAAAAAGACGTCTTTTCTTGCATTCCAAAGCATAACTGTGTCCCTTATGGACATCATCCCCGTCGCCTTAGAAATGGACATGGGCGATGCAATTTTTCCCGACATAAGTGGGGGATGGAGTGATTTGAAGGCCAAACCATAGAACGCATTATACAAAGGACGACCTTATTTTATATTTATATAGTCTATCCAGTAAACTATACAAACTATCGAGTTAACGATTGCGAGTAAAGTATAAGTGACCCATGGTACCTATTAATTATTTTTTTAGGTCTGAGTAAGTAACCGCCAGCGGCGGTGTGTATATTCTCCATACTGAAGTAAACGCGACTCACTGCAAATACTAATATTATCTCATACTACAGTAACATAGACTCGTCGTGCTGCCCTCAGGTCCTGTACCTACTAGCTTAGCTCGACGTGTATGTCAATCACATTTAACTACATGGAAACCCCTATCCCATTTTATCACGTTATGGATGACTCCCCGGCTACCAAGTAGTATATGTTTTCCGTCGAACTCAAATGATTTACATATCTACCTGAACTGGGGAAGTTTCTGACTATGCGTCATGTTCAGGGAAAAGACTACATATTAATCACAGAATAATGAATCCAAAGAGTTTTGCGGTTACGCTATCATTGTTTATTGTTTATTGTTAATGTTTATTCAAATAGGCTTTAACATAGCACTTTTGCAAGTCAAAAACTGATTCTACCTTTATATAATACTTGTACCAGTAACATTTGGTGCTGGTACCAGGTGGTGGTCATGCAGAAGCTTCCAGGGATCTTTGTCTTCTATGTATTGGCTAATTGTGTAATAAGCTTTCCTTAACATAGTTGATTTTACATGACTCTTGAATTTGCCTTCTGTGAGCCCAGTGATTTCCTTAGGGATTTTATTATAAAACCGTATAGAGTTTCCTAAGAAAGATTTTTTATTTGTTTTAGATAGCCTGAACTTAGGTACAGCTATTTTATGTTTGTTCCTAGTATTAAAATTATGATTACCACTATTTAATTTGAACTTATATAAGTTTTTACGCACGTGCATGATGTTTTCATAAATGTACAAGGAAGGTAGGGTCAGTATGTTTATCTCCTTGAAGAGTTCTCTTATGGAGTCGCGAGGACGCATCTCATATATGGCACGAATCGCACGCTTTTGCAATGTAAAAATAGTCTCGATGTCCGCAGCCGCACCCCACAACAAGATTCCATATGATACGCCGCTATTATTGTATTAGCCCATTCGAGGCCAAGCAACGCTACGTGTGCTACGCCGTAGTGCGTAGCGTCATTTCCCGCTTTTTAGCGAAGATCACTAGTAGGGGCATGACTCATATGTTAGTCATTGGCCTTGAATGGGTGTAGAGAGCCAGCCTAAGAACGACACAAATAAAATACTTCTCACCAGCGAACGAAAAAACCATAGAAGTCTAAGTAGCGCCGCTTAATAGCCCCATTAGTCCTCTCCCAATACACCTACGTCTCATGACAACACGATAAAATGCATGGCAGCAGGTCGAGAATGTTGTGCTGAGCAAGAACCAAAAGATTATCGCACTTCAATACCGTCTGCCAAGTACCTACCTACTTGACCTACTTCCAGCCATTTCAGGACTGACAGACTTAGGTTTAACTTGTTTTAAGATCACCTGAACGCTCATCCACAAATATATATCTTGACACCTAACCCTAGCTAGGTCTAAAGCCGGCTGTACATATTGGGCCAACGTTGGCGCGAGAGCAGGATGCAGCTATGCGTTAGTAGGAGAGGGCTATAATTCGATCTCATTCTGTAGTCATATGTACACGCGGCATAAGTAGCTTTGTTAGGCGTGACGGGTGAGGTGAGTTCCGAATAACAGCTCAACTTGTTTTCAGCTCACCTCAACCGTCACCCATAGTACCTATATATCTTGACGCCGAGATTTGTAGTAGATAACTAAGCGTAATCAGAGGTCTGGTTTACACTGGTTTCATTCGAGGTGAGGTGAGGGGAAGCGTTCAGAACATGGACCTAGGTATAATATAATACTCAGGACAAGCTATGATAATTATAATACTAGGTCTGAGCGAGATGGTAGCATACAAATCTCGATAAGTGTGATAGAAAGGGAAATACCATTCGTTGTCCTTGTCATTGTTCCACTTTTTTACTTGCCGCAACTGATTTACCTAGTATAAAGTTGCGGCAAATAAAAAGCAAATAAAACATTACCCGCCCAAATTAAGTAGGTTGTTTAAGGTACGCCATCAGCCGTTTTAAGACCAGTTTTTAATTTAGCTGCATAGGAGCCTTTCCATCCCTCACTGTGGCAACACTTATGGCTTGTCCTGAGTATTATAGGTTCAGAATAATGTAGTGTTTTCATTCATATTACAGTCCCCAAATCCACAAATCGCAGTTGAAGTTCCTCCCACTTTTCGACACTGCGGAGCACCCAAGCCCCCTGCCTACGCCCAAGAGGAACCTCTTCGCCGGCACCAACAACCATAACCTGACGCAAGGGGTCTACCGGAAGGGAAACCGACGGGTGTACCTCCAACGTTTCGATTACCCGGCGAGGAACGAAGGCCAGCAACTGTTTTTCAGGGGAGATTATAATTGCAAAGTAAGTTATTAGATGGTACGTTTGATTGATCATTTACTTACTCGTGTACTGCGATGTCTTGCTTTGGGCATAGCCCGACAATGCCAGCAGGTAGGGCGGTGAAGCCAAATTAGGGGTAATTAGTAATTACCTACGTAACTTTTCCAAGGAGCGGTAAGGCGACTATGCTCGCACATGTCGCACAACTCTGGGGACCGATTTTTGACTTTCGAGCGCTCGACTCTTTCACTCGAAAACGGTCAAAAGCGATGAAATGCTATTATTGGGTTCATGCGAAAATAATAGTGACAAATTTTCGTGTGCGAATATTTTCTATCGCTCGCTTTTGATTTCGAGCGCTCGCTCGAAAGTCAAAAAACGGCCCCCTGGTTTTAAACAGTGTTTTTATATTGCTGCAGCTGAACCGGCTCGCGGTGGACACGGAGGGGCTCCTACCCACGCTGCTGCGCGGCGGCGCCGGGCACCGCTACTTCCTAGTGCTTGTGCGCGCGCCGGCCGGGCTCCGGATGCAGGGCCGCGTGCGCGCTTGGTGCCCGAACACCACTGAACCCGACCTCCCGGGGGCTTGGTAGCACAATAAAACCTCCTTAAAAAATCCTCCAATAGCATTGCTGCCTCGCCATTCTGTTCTGTAACTTGTTTTAAGCTCACCTAATCGCTCACACAAATATTTACATACATCTTGACACCGCGATTCGTTGATAGGTACCGTAAAATGGGGTATAAGTAGGGTTCGCGGGGAGAGTTGGGTTATGAATGGGGAGAGAAGGGATGAAAGGGGGGTGAGATGAGATTTTAATGCTACTGCTACCTAAATAATGTATTCCAATTTAAAATGGAGCTATTAGTAATATTCATAATAAAAAAAAAACGATCCAACAATCTTCCAATATCACCGTTGTATGAAAACCCATCTCACCCCAACTACACTACGAGGGACTACGGGGTGAGGTGGGTACCCTAAATCATAAAAAAACCAAAATACAAACGTCCGGAACACTTATTATATACAACATTCAGTTTGCATATGTAAAAATGTTATCGAGGTTTGAATGTCAGTTTTGCCCCTACTCACCCCATTTTACGTTAGATGTCTAGTTCGTTAGGCGTGACAGTTGGAGTGGCCTGTAAAGAATAGCTCTGTACGGTTAGAACAAGACCGTGCGATCTATCGCCTCTTTCTAAGTGTTCTAAATAGAAAGAGACGAATAGTATATCACGCCTCTCTTTCACAGTTTTATTCCTTGCACACCGCTCCGCTACGTCATACAGCTCTGGCGGATGGACCCTTAAGGCGGGATTCCACCCGTTGCGGCACTGTGCGACACAAGCATTTTTGTACTGAATGCGCGAGTATAGAGCACCCTGAGTTACATACAATCCGTATTTTGACGTCAACACATTGTACATTATAACTCCTGTGCATGTGGCATGATAACTAGCTCTTAATAAAAATAAATAGGTTCCAAACAACAACATTCTGGACGATGATGATGAAGCTTCAATTGTTTCTTTGCGCCAGTAATTGTTGTAATTAGTTCCATTTGGTTCCTGCGGGTTTGAGGCGGTTATAAGTCCGGCCGAACACGATTTCAAATTCATTTATTAAATTGTTTATTTTAACGTCTGTTGTATTTTATACGATAGTGCTTGGTAAACTTGAAGATACAGGCTGTTATGTTCTTCATTTTGTAATTAGGAAGGTATAAAAGTAAATCAATTAAAAAAATTAGCAATTTAAAACTTTTGAATCTACCGCTCGCAGTTTAATCCTTTAGCAACTTTGGTTAAGTAACAATTTTTTTTTTCTATTCCGGCAACTGGGGAAAGATAACAGTTATGTAACAAGAACAGTCATTCGTCTTTGGCAACTGGTTGTCTAACAAGAATATTCAATACTTTTTGGCAACTGGTTACCAAAACTCAGTTGCCATCGCGGCCGGAGGGGATTTATTTATTTATTTTATAATGATTGCACAGAAGAAGAACTTATGGCACAGAAGGTGGCCTTAAGTCTATAAAGCATTATATCTACCAGTCAACCTTAAGGCAAAGTAGATAAGTTGTGGGCGATGCTACTTATTGGTGATTGTTAGTGGGTATAAGGGAGGAATATTTTATGCCTGACATAAACGTGTAGGTCCTAGGCAGGTATGAAAAAAAAATCTAGCTCCACAAGCCGTCTAAGAGGAGTCTCTAGCGCACTGGTAGCGCGCCCGGCAAGTGGCGCCCCCTAGGACCGTGCGCCCGGGTGCAACGCAACCCCTGCACTATAGATAATGCCGCCCCTGCCATCTAGTAGCCACAGGCCATAGCACAAGTCTTATTGTGCTTACTGTGGGCTAGTTCGATATTGTTTTTTTTTGTTTTTTTTACATGAAAATATAAAATATGTGTACGGTAAATTACATACATCATTTCGCCAAACTGCGGAGCAGTTTGTTGGCGATTGCGTGTAAGCCATATCTGGACGCGAGCGGGCAGTGGCACGACGAGCAGTGCCCACACAAACACATGGACATCGCTCGAATGTATTTTTCAATTTTCACCCACGCCCAATGCGTCGATCGCACATCTTGGGCTGGCTGAAGAATTTAACTAAAGTCCGTATGTCGTGTAAACACTTACAAAAAATACTCCAGGCAAAATACGGTTTTGAAAAATATTAATTTATAATAGCGTTTTTATTGTGAATTTCATTTTAAAATGTTTTTAATGCTGTATTCAAGAATCCGACAAACTTTCCACCCGGAAGTAATTATCACACTAATATTATAAATGTGAAACAGTGTCCATATGGAAATCCATGTGGTCAAAGATACATAATAAAGTAACAACGAAGTAAATTGTATTTATACAACTAACGTTAAAAACTTCAATAGTGCGATACAGAGCTTCACACATTTCCAGGCATATTCTAGCCGTAGTAGGTAATTCTTCCGATTTTTCTATGCGTTTAAACTCTGCCAAACCATATGAGAACGTATAAAAAAGAGTTTGATGGAGTTTAGGTATCGTAGACAGAGTTCGAGAAAGAACGATTTAAGAACACATCACCAGCGCCATCTTTTGGTAATCAGTAGAAACATGGATTCTTCTCTAATGTGGTATAGTGGCGTTGAGGACAAATTAAACAAAAATATGCGAACCGATTTTATTGAAACTTTCCAATATTGTTGTTTATACCTCAGAGTAGGATATAGCGTGCCGTTTTTTTTAGATATAATTACTTCAGAGGGTGGAATAAGGAACCAAAGATTGTATGGGACTTAATTTTTTTTTTTAAATAGAAACTTGAAACTTCGTAGATTGATTTTATATCAAAATATTAGAAAACTAATTTCTGCGTTTTTGAAAATTCATTCCCTAAGGGGGTCAAAAGACGTTTGAGAATTTGTATGAAAAAAAACGGTCACCCATCCAAATATTGACTTCTCTCGACGTTGCTTAACTTTGGTGATTGTTGCGAAGTGTTCATCGCTATGAGACTACATATATTATAGGCAAGTAGTTTCTACATTATCTTTTAATGATTTTTATAATTACAATAACAGTGTTTTTAAAATAAAACTGTACTGTTTACTTATAATTACAATATCAGTGTTTTTAAAATAAAAATGTACTGTTTACTAGAAGGCGACATATTTGTATAAGTCAGCTACTGATCACTAGAATCAGAGGATATTTTGCACAGATTCGAAAGAATGGGTCAGATCAACAATGATCTCTGTTTAAATGAAGCGCTGCGCCTAATAGAAGATAAAATATTATCAATATCCGGAAATAAACTTTCCGACTTTGGTATGCCCACGCCAGAGCGTAGAGAAGGGTTGTCAAATGATTTGATTAGAGAGCTCAGCTACGATACCAATATATTCATTGGACACTTACGTAAGAGAAACTGAGTCACGTCTACTACCCGAGCAAAAGGAGATACATCATAAAGTTTTACAACGAGTTGTAAGTGGGAAAAGTGGTATTTTCTTTCTTGATGCGCCGGGCGGCACAGGCAAGACTTTTTTGCTTAATTTGCTCCTCGCAAAAATTCGCAAAGACAAACATGTTGCATTAGCTGTGGTTTCCTCTGGAATCGCTGCAACATTATTAAGTGGTGGCCGAACAGCACACTCAGTTTTCAAGTTACCTCTTAATTTAGCAAGCGAAGAAAATCCAACTTAGCAATATTAGCAAGAGTAGCGCCCGCGGCGCCCTATTGCAACAGTGCAAACTGATTGTATGGGACGAATGTACGATGTCTCATAAGCGAGCTATTGAGGCGCTCGATCGTTGTCTGCAAGATATGCATAGCAATCGAACGTTAATGGGTGGTGTGGTTGTGTTACTGGCTGGTGATTTCAGGCAGACATTGCCTGTTATCGAGCGAGGCACTCCAGCAGACGAAATAAACGCATGTCTGAAAGCATCACGCGTGTGGACCAAGGTGGAAAAGTTCCATCTCACGACAAACATGCGAGTCCAGCTGTTTGATGATGTAGAGTCGGGTGCGTATGCTCAAAAATTACTCGAGATAGGCGACGGTCGATTAAAAACTGATGTTGAAGGTATGATTCTATTCACCAACCAATTTTGTCATGTTGTGGATTCGGAAGACGAGCTTATTGCTCAAGTTTTTCCGAATCTGCAACAAAATATTCTGGATGAAAATTGGTTGTGTGAAAGAACCATACTGGCACCAAAAAATGAGACAGTATCAAAAATAAATAAAAAAATCTTGGAAAAAATATCAACCGAAACAACAGTGTACAACTCCATAGATACAGTAATGACATCCGACGACAGCACCAGTTACCCGCTTGAGTTCTTAAACTCTCTGGAGCTATCCGGGGTACCTTCCCACAAACTCGAATTAAAAGTAGGCGTACCCGTAATGTTAATGCGCAACTTAGATGCACCAAAATTGTGCAATGGAACAAGATTACGGGTCACTGAATTGGGAAAATACATAGTAAAGGGCACAATCTTAACTGGTGAAGCGAAAGGAGAAGATGTACTCATACCCCGTATTCCAATTATACCTAATAACTTGCCATTTAACTTTAAACGACTACAGTTCCCTTTAAAAGTAGCGTTTTCAATGACAATTAACAAATCGCAGGGTCAAACCTTAAAAGTAGCGGGATTACATTTAGGCACGTCATGTTTTTCCCACGGGCAGTTGTATGTAGCTTGCTCACGTGTGTCTAAATCTAAAAATCTACATGTTTTAGCAGAACGAAATAAATCTTACAATATAGTTTATAGAAGTATATTGGAATAAGTAGCAGCGGCGAAGCGGCCAACTTATTTTTTTGTTTCAGTATTTTAGTAAACTTTTCTCTTAGGTGCTTTATTGTCTGACAATATACTAGGTAAGCAAAGTAATTTTTTTAGTTTTAATTATGAATAGCGTGAAAAAGAAAATAATCTCTAGAGGGGGTAAAATAACAACAATTTGTGTAGTGAAACGAATTCTACGCGGACGAAGTCGCGGGCAAAAGCTATGTAGATATAAATGAAGCATGCATTGTCTTTTTTTGTATGATTTAACTTGAATATTATAAAGCAAATGTAAATGAACCAAAATAAAGACTTACTGACTGTTTAGAAGCTAGTTAATTTATATTTTTTTTGATGTCTGTAATTTTGTCGGATTCTGTAGCTGGAAACTATTTAATTGATAATAATAATACGAGTATATCCGTTACACAGAAAAGATAAGCTATTATAAATTATTTCCAAAATTGATTTTTTTTCCATACAAGTTGTCAGTTCATTGACTGGACTATTAACAACTTAATACACGCTAAATATAAAATACACGTGTAAATCGAGCATTAGTGCCGCTCGTCGCTGCGCTGCCCGTGGCCCAAGATTGTAAAAAAACAACATAAAAAAAAACATGCCAACTGAAATTCGACCTTTTATCAATATCAGAAAGCCTTTGGTAGGATTTTTTTTCAGTGTATCGGTAAATAGTAGATGGAACGTTTACAAAACTTAAGTCCTACGAGTATATGTGAGCAGTGTGTGGAAGCCCTAACTATAACATTTTATAAACTACAGGGCGTTACAAGTTTTCAATTGTTCTTTAACAAATATTATCGTTGTATATAATGATGTAAACAAAAGAACAACAATGTACAACCGAAATCAAAAGGTTTTCTCGAAAAACCCAACTGCTTTTGTACAAATATTATCCTGTGATAAGAAGAATCGAACGATACCTCATAATCCTCATATGTCGAAATCCGTCAAACGGTTTAGGCTGCAGGGCGTGCCAAAGAATAAGACATACACACATACACATACATACATACAGACATACGAGTATTACGAGTACATACGCTCGAAAAACATAACCCTCCTCTCCTTTGGCAGTCGGGTAAAAAGAGGTAGATAGAAGGTCCGAAGCTGAAGGTCCTGGGTTCGAATCCCGGTAAGGGCAAATATTTGTGTGATGAGCATGAATATTTGTTTCTGAGTCATGGATGTTTTCTATGTATTTAAGTATTTCTATCTATTAAATATATCGTCGTCTAGTACCCATAACACAAGCCTTATTGAGCTTACTATGGGACTAGGTCGATTTGTGTAAGATTGTCTCCTAATATAATATAAAAAGATAGGTTATAAATAAGCGCTCCAAAATTGCACACTAAAACCGAGTTAATTTCAACAACTTGCCTCAGTTTCGCGTCGTCAATGGAAACGACAGATTTGATAGCCATTTTTAAAGTTTAAACATAAAATTTCGTAAGAGATAACTTATCTACTTAGGTGCCTCTCTTTTATATTACATCATAGGTTGTATAAATATCACTTGACATTAATTTGTGACTCGTCATTGTTGTGATAGTTTTATTCAAAATCAACATATCTTTCTTAGGTTAGGTTAGTTTAGGTAATTATTTGTTTCTTCGTTTATTTTATTTATTACGTTGTTTTGTTTTTAATCGTTCCTAAAATAAATCTTATTACTAATAATTAAAAAAACCATATCTTCCTACAAAAAGCACATCTCAGTTAAAAAGTTACTTGACAACATATCCAAGTATCCTTGTACCTACATTTTATTTATTACGCTGGTTTGTTTTTAATCGTTCCTAAAATAAATCTTATTAAAAATAATAAAAAAACCATATCTTCCTACAAAAAACACATCTCAGTTAAAAAGTTACTTGACAACATACCCAAGTATCCTTGTACCTACATTTTATTTATTACGCTGTTTTGTTTTTAATCGTTCCTAAAATAAATCTTATTAAAAATAATAAAAAAAACCATATCTTCCTACAAAAAACACATCTCAGTTAAAAAGTTACTTGACAACATACCCAAGTATCCTTTGTACCTACACGTTGCAATTTTTCATCAAAATCTTCTCAAACATCTCAGCTCCGACATTATTTAAAAAATCTAGGCGGCTTTACAAAAACCATCCGTGGTCGGTCAAAAAAAACAAAACATTAATAGGTAAATCCCAATCCCCTTTACAACCATATTACGGTCCTGTATTATTCAAAATATCTGGAATACAAAAAAACATGAGGACAGCGACACCATCTTGGAACATAGGTAAATGTCTACATTTTGTATCAGAATTTCGTGGCACTACATCCTAAAAACTTTTATTTGTGCCCCATCCCAATCGAAGAAATGTCAACACGTATTTATAAATACCGTGAACAAACTATTTCACAACCACCTGTATAAGCGCACTACGAATCAAGGCAATAATCAAGCGAACATGTGCTTTAACACTACGCCATAAGAACTGTAACATGTCAAAACAATTAAAAATATTATATTGCCCTCTGTTAAGATAGAATATCGACAGTTGTGTGTGGCCGGCTACCCTGCAAACGTTTTATCTTCCGAACTGAGTTATCGGTCAACCTTCATCCTATCTTGTTATTTTAATTATTAAGAATTTAAATTAGTGTGAAAGGTGGGTGTACAGTGTTTGCGAGTGCGATGTATTTGTGTGGAATATCGGATTTCTTTAGACGCCGCCATTGTTCCATCGAAAGGGTGAGTTTTTAGAATTTTTAACGAGTTTCACGGCCATTTCTAAATTAATACTTCCGGAGTATTTAAATTAGAGATAGAATGACGATAAAATACCAGAAAAGTAAACGATTTTTTGTTTTTCGGTTGATTTCAAATAAAATAAAATAAAGTAGTGAATGAGCAAGAAAGGTTTGTCAAGATCGTAGCAAGTGGAAATCCGTGATCTCTCTGCCTACCCCTTCGGGAAATAGGCGTGATTATATGTATGTACCTATAGATGTAGAAAATGGTACTTGTACGTAGTAAGTACCTATTTATATACTATAGGTATCCTTCCTTACTATAGTATATACTATAATATATAAATATACTACAATAATACTATAATAATATTATAAATGCGAAAGTGTGTGTGTGTGTGTGTGTATATTTGTCCTTCTTTCACATCGCAACGGAGCATTGTATTGATGTGATTTTTTGTATGGAGATAGTTTAGAAGCTGGAGAGTGACATAGGCTACTTTTTCCAGCGGGAAAACATCTAATTCCCACGGGAAAATTCAATATGTTACACTTTCCTATAACCACGCGGTCGAAGCCGCGGGCATCAGCTAGTAACATATGTATATAATATAATTTGCACTTAGCAGGTAACTCCGTATTTTATATAATTACAAGCTTTTATATTATAACTAGCTGTACCTGCGACTTCGTTCGCATGGTAATGTGGTGGGAGTTCTAATTTAACCTATCAAGTAAAACGTTGAACAAACCTATTTTAGCTAAAATGCCGTAATTACTAGTTTTAATATATGTTGGAGAACATGAAAAAATAATGGACAAGTGTTTTGCTATGTCGGCTCAACTAATATTTAAAAAATAAACACACTTGAAAGTTTCATACTTTTCACCGTTTCACAAACTCACTTTGGTTGTTTTGCTAGTTTATTTATTTATTATAAAACTGAAATACACGGTCCTTGAGCTCTATTCTTAAAAAATATATATTTGACGGACCTTTTAAAAAAAAATCTAATGTTTTTCAGTTTTATAGCTGTGAACTTTACATAATTCAAACCAGCGTGCAATTGCAGCGTGCAGTTCCATTATTTTTTCATGTTCTCGAACATATATTAAAACTAGTAATTAACAAGCAGTTTGCTTGAACAAAACTCTCTTCCGAAGTTAGAGGGTTTCGCCATTTTTCGGTACTTTGGAGGACAATATCTCCCGAAACTCAACTTAGTTTGGGCAGCTAAAAAAAATGACGTGTCTACTCTACTTATGTATAAAAATCATTGAAATCGGCGCCGGACAGTTGGGTATGTTTCCTTGTTAGACTATTCATTCTGCGATGAAATAAGCTATCCATACTAATATTATAAATTCGAAAGTGTGTCTGTCAGTCTGTTTTTCTGTCTTTCATGTCTGCCTGTCTGTTACCTCTTCACGCATAAACCACTGAACTGATTGAGATGAAATTTGGTATAGAGATTTTTATCCCGGAAATAATTCCCTGAGGGGGTATTCAAATGGTAGGTAAGAGTTTATTGAGCTGTTGAGTACCTATGTTGATTTGACCTACGATATAAACGAGTTCCACCCGGACCGAGTCGCGGGCAAAGGCAATATTAGGTATATTTGTGAATATACACAGGTATCGTTCTAAAACTATTTGTGTCCATTTCTTCTGTTTGTCTGCCGACGGGCCATTACGAATAACGACGGGAAAATATTAATATACTTAGTCCGAACCTGTGTCACCAAACAGTAGTGCGGGAGCCGACGCGAAATTACACGCACAGGGAAAAAACTACACCGGTGTATCCTCCATGCAAAAGTTCAATCTACCTTTTTTTTAATGGGAAGAAAATCCCTACCTCCGCGCCGCGGGGATAGCGCGGAGGTTACGTCGGACTCGCACCGACTAAAAACCCCCCGATGGTCCTCCTCGATGCATTTCTGACGGCTCTGGGATCTCCTACGGAACGCACCAGTGTCGCCCTAGCGTCATGCCTGTGTGAATCCTACCTTTTATTACGTTGGTCTTTTACTTCCTCTAGAATTACCTGTAATACCCATAAATCAGTTACCGTATAGGTATAACACATTGCACGTAGAACCGAGGACCGTTGTGGCGGGAAGGTCTTGATTGGCGACCACGGCCACAAGGTGGACTGATGGGTAAAGATCGCGGGAGTCCGCTGGATGCGGGTGCGCAGGACCGGTCATTGTGGCACTCTTTAGGTGAGGCCTATGTCCAGCGGTAGACGTCTTTTGGCTGATATGATGATGCTAACACATTGTCTATTTACGCGGTTTTATTGATTATTTACTAGTTTTATTTAAAACAAGCCTCTTCTTAAAGACACTGAGAATGACTAGAATACGAGGTGCCAAAAACAAAATCATCATCATCATCATTTCCTTTTCAGCACCGCGTATTCTATTCTAGTCCCAATTTTCAATTGTCTGGGGTCGGCTCTCCTTGTCCGTTCTCCATTCACCACGTCTATCATGAGACGGTCGCGACATACTCCCGATTTTTCTCGCACTATCCGTCTCTTTCTTATTAGAACACTTAGACCAAGAGGAGTAGAGTAGTGCGAGAAAAATCGAGAGTATGTCGCGGCCGTCTCATGATAGACATGATGGACGATTTTGAGCTGTTTTGGATCCATAACCATTTGCTTCAGGTTTTTTTGGACCGTATCGCCGGCCAAAAAGGAAATGCGAAATTAAAATACTTAAACGGGTAATTTTGATTTGGCACAATCACGATTTCTCGGTTGTAAAGTGTGCCCATAAGGGTAGATTTAGATTTCGATTTATTTATTTCACAATATACAGTTACAATATAAATTAAAGCTAGCCTAATCTATATGAATTTATATTATGATCATCAAAGAGAATAAGAATTAGTAATAAAATGTCAAGTTACTCGTACATTTGGTTCAAATTATAGTCACAATTAATGAATAGGCAAAGTAAATAAATGACTAAGATAATATCACGTAAAGACCGTCAGATAACAAACTATACCTTAACCTAAACGAAAAATTAAAAAAATACAAATAACGATATAATTTACAATGTCAAAAACAGTGATATTATTAATGTTTAATGTCCATAAATTCCTTTACTGAATATAATGAGTTTCTCTCACGGTGGTACTTGCATGAGGTCGACGATGCGCTTTTCGGTATGTAGAAAAAAATAAATTTTAGGGCTTTGGTGAAGGATACCGGCTCCCGCTCTAAGCCCGATCCTGTGTTAAATGTCAGATGATAATTATGCAACAGCAAATCAGCGGCGATATACTTATTGCGTTTTTTGGTGTGGTCTTCGCAAAACTTGACAAACGATTAGGTAAATACCGGCTGATATGTCTCATTATAATTATCAATGATGTAATATAAAAAATCGACCAAGTGCGAGTCGGAACTCAGCAATTAGTGTTCCGTACATTCAGTTTTATCAGACTGCGAAGTGCAATGTACGTCACCAGGCACGGCTAAACTGAAGAACCAGCGTAAAATGAGACGCTATACCGATGTTATTTACTTTAATTTGTAAATATAATTTAAACTATTAAAGCTAGCGTCATGTTGATAATTAAAAAAAAAGTTACGAGTAGTAAGAGCTATCGTAAAAAGAACCCAAAATGTGAATAGCGTCTCAAAATTTTACGAGCATTCGAATCCGAAAAAAACTTGCGAAACCCTTTATTACCCCTCAAACTGCCCCCTTTATTGGGGTTTACACCTTTTTGACTTTATTTATGTAATTAGGCCATACATTTCTATATCTATACCAAATTTCAGCTTCCTATGTCAAACGGTCTTCGAGAAAACTGGCTGTGACAGACGGACAGCCTCCGAGTGATCGCATAAGTGTTCCGTTGGACCAATTTTGGTACGGAACACTAAAAAGAAGTAGATAGGTTATAAGCGGTCCAAAAGTGGCACATTAAAACTGAGTCAGTTGCACCAACTTGCCTCAGTTTCGCGTCGTCAATGGAAACGTATGCTGTCAGATGTGGTTGCCATTTATAAACACGGAATTTCGTATAGACAACGTATCTACGTCTTTTTAGGGTTCCGTACCCAAAGGGTAAATGCAAATACTTTTTCAAATGCAAAATACCAAATATTTTTGCGTTTAGTACAAAATAGGTACCCAGACAACAATTTCTGCCCGATGACGTAAATTATGACGTGAATTTTTGGTGATTTTTTTCAATTTTACGTCTTAAGGAAATAAATGACGTCAAAAATCACGTCGAAAGTTTTCGTATATCGGCTTACGTCTGAAAATGACGTCACTAATCACGTTGTTAATTATTCTGTTCCGTCATAAGTCTAATAATGACGTTGCTAATCACGTCGTAATTTGTCCTATTTCGTCAGTGGTTTAAAGATGACGTTGTAAAACACGTCGTAAATTTTCGTATGTCGACATACGCCTAAAAGTGACGTCGCTGATCACGTTATAAATTATGGTGTTTCGTCAGAGGTCTGATAATAACGTTGCAAATCACGTCTTAATTTGTCCTGTTTCGTCAGTGGTTTAAAGATGACGTTGTAAAACACGTCGAAAGTTTTCGTATGTTGGCATACGCCTAAAAGTGACGTCGCTGATCACGTTATAAATTATTGTGTTTCGTCAGAGGTCTGATAATAACGTTGCAAATCACGTCTTAATATGTCGTGTTTCGTCAGTGGTTTAAAGATGACGTTGTAAAACACGTCGAAAGTTTTCGTATGTTGGCATACGTCTAAAAGTGACGTCGCTGATCACGTTATAAATTATTGTGTTTCGTCAGAGGTCTGATAATGACGTTGCAAATCACGTCGTAATGTGTCGTGTTTCGTTAGTGGTTTAAAGGTGACGTTGTAAAACGCTTTGAAAGTTTCCGTATGTCGGCATACGCCTAAAAGTGACGTCGCTGATTACGTTGTTAATTATTCTGTTCCGTCATAAGTCTGATAATGACGTTGCTAATCACGTCGTTATTTTGTCCTGTTTCGTCAGTGGTTTAAATACGACGTTGTAAAACACGTCGAAAGTTTTCGTATGTTGGCATACGCCTAAAAGTGACGTAGCTGATTACGTTGTTCATTATTCTGTTCCGTCATAAGCCTGATAATGACGTTGCTAATCACGTCGTTATTTTGTCCTGTTTCGTCAGTGGTTTAAATACGACGTTGTAAAACACGTCGAAAGTGTTCGTATGTTGGCATACTTACGCCTAAAAGTGACGTAGCTGATCACGTTATAAATTATTGTGTTTCGTCAGAGGTCTGATGATGCCGTTGCAAATCACATCGTAATGTGTCGTGTTTCGTCAGTGGTTTAAAGGTGACGTTGTAAAACGAGTTGAAACTTTTCGTACGTCGGCATACGCCTAAAAGTGACGTCGCTGATCACGTTATAAATTATTGCGTTTCGTCAGAGGTCTGATAATGACGTTGCAAATCACGTCGTAATATATCGTGTTTCATTAGTGGTTTAAAGATGACGTTGTGAAACGCGTCGAAAGTTTCCGTATGTCGGCATACGCCTAAAAGTGACGTCGCTGATTACGTTGTTAATTATTCTGTTCCGTCATAAGTCTGATAATGACGTTGCTAATCACGTCGTTATTTTGTCCTGTTTCGTCAGTGGTTTAAATACGACGTTGTAAAACTCGTCGAAAGTTTTCGTATGTTGGCATACGCCTAAAAGTGACGTCGCTAATCACGTTGTAAAGTATTGTGTTTCGTCATAGGTCTGATGATGACGTTGCAAATCACGTCGTAGTATGTCGTGTTTCGTCAATGGTTTAAAGGCGAGGTTGTAAAGCGCGTCGAAAGTTTTCGTACATATGTTGGCATACGCCTAAATTTGAGTTCACTGATCACGTAATCAATTATTGTGTTTCGTGAGAGGTCTGATAATGACGTTGCTAATCACGTCGTAATATGTCATGTTTCGTCAGTGGTTTAAGAGTCCGTATACAGCCGTTTGCTGAATTCGCTAGAATTATTGAGGTCATATCTCATGAAATATTCGTTTTCCTACAGATTTTATTGTGTAATATGAAAGATCATTTCAATTCAAGTCAAATAAGTGGAAATGTTGTTTACATTTAGCTCTCAATTTACCATATTTTGGCTCAGTCCAACAGCTGTTTTCCCAATTTTCGCTCGGAGACGTGTAAAACGACTTAGATTTGAAGAATGAATTGATTTCAAACCGACATAAAACAAATAAATATATATTGGATTGATAGTCTTCTTAGGATTAAGTGGAAAACATTTTATTAGTTACATATTAAATTGTTGAGTAAAACCGTATTTCCATCCAACAACTTTTTAGTAAAAACACACGAAGAATCGCCAGTATTTATGGCCATTTAGCACATTATTTCAAAAATATGAAACCATAATAAGAAACTCCAGTTCAAGCGCTATTCGAAAAAATAAAAAATAAATTATGTGTAGAAGTAAATTGTGGCATAAAAAATATTTCAAATCACCCTAAAATTCGTAATAAAACACCGTGCACGGCGCTCGATGCGGCAGTCACGCTCAGTCCAAGCCGAGCTAAAGGGTCCTGCGTGGGCCCGGCTCGAAGCACTCCACCAAAAAAAAAAAAAAAAAAAATCGATGCGGCAGTCACCGCCAAGCGGTTTGAGAGAGCGGTCACGTCGCTCGTCGATTTCAAGGTCACGTAGCTATGGGCGCTTGGGCTAGCGGGAATCATAGCGCGACGAGGAAGTCTTGATTGATCATTTGGTAAGTGATGCTTTTTCTTACTTTTGACTTTTTATATGAAATTGCATTTGTACTATCTAATGGAAATATGTTCATTGTACTACTAACATTTTTGACCTATGTTCCATAGAAGGAGGTTCTTAATTAGTCTTCATGTTTTATCTATATATACAGTCGTTTGTAATATTTCCGATTTACGGAATCTTATTCCTATTGCCTTTATCTGTGTGATATAAACTGCTTCCTGCAGTGTCCTGCCCCCCTAGCACACTAGGTTTTATGTCCGACATAAAGCATTTGTCCCTCTTGCACTCACATATTGGCCAGAACGGGACGAATGCTTTATGTCCGACATAAAACTTAGCGTACTAGCCCCTCTGGTGCTACTTTTGTGGCCTTTTTAATCATTTCTGGTTTTAACCATATTTTTTTTTTTATGCAATTTTATCTAACATCTGCTTCGATGACAGGTCTCAACATATCTGTCAGTAATAATTGGTCATATTTGAAAAATTACTCCAACGGTAGTCTAATTTTATGGGTACCTATCAGCTTTCTTTTTAAAGGATAAAGCTAAAATCGGGGGGTATCATCGGTTTCCTCACAAAAAAAATAACGCAATTTCTGCTTCTTCTTCTGCACCTTTGTTAGTAATTTCTGCAGTGTCATTCCACTACTTGTATAGAACTCACGCTTAAAGAGCATATCGTTTTGCATCTTGTAAGTCATTTATGACCTTATAGTGATAATATGCAAATATTATGAAATTGATGATACAACTATATATAAAGATTAATATGAAGTTGTGTCATCTTTCACTTTAGTTGTGGACGGACGGTGCAACATGTTTTATCTCCGTATCTTTTTAACCGCCCATCTTTTCCTTGATCAAATTCTTACTATTCATGTCGCTAAAGTAGTATACTATAATACAATATTTATCAATTGATTGGTTTTATTATTTTAGATTCAAGTATGGCGCCTAGGAAGACAAACCGTTCATTTGGTACAGTAAAAAGAAAAAAAAAATTGTGACCCTAAAACATTAACACCAGACTATAACGACATCAGCACAACGCTGGAATCTGGAAAGGTTAACGAATTATTCTTATTTATCTGGTGATTAAGCTAATTATACTTTAGCCACATTAACTGTAAACAAAAATAAACTGTACCTACATTTCTAAATTACCTGGTATTTTATTTCAACACCTACACTAAAACAAAGAAACGAATAAGTCAGGTAAAACCTTTTTACCTAGAATTTGATAACCTGGAAACTGAAAACTCTAACAGTAATTAAGTATCGACCGAGTGAGCGGAAGTGAATAAGGTATCCCTTTCATCTTGGACAAAAATGCTTTCGTATGTCTGTCCTGATTTCCGGCTGTTCTCCTCTAGAGGTGGCGTTTCTCAACCGATTCTCGTGAAATTTGGTGAGCAGGTTCGGTAATTATATAAAACTTTTTGTCGAGCCCGTTTTTGGAAATTTTTCAAAATGGCGGAGTTATGCAAAAAGACACTCGCGAGGTCTACAGCTCACAGAGCCACTTGTAAATAATATAAATAACCTAAGTTTTAATATGAGTAAAGATAAATAATAATAAATATTGGGGTCAATCTTACACAAATCGACCTAGTCCCAAACTAAGCAAACCTTGAACTATGGGTACTAAACGACGATATACATACTTATATAGATAAATAAATACTTAAATACATTGAGAACCGATATCCATAACTCAGAAATAAATAAATGCCCATACCAGGATTCGAACCCAGAACTTCCAGTTCGTAGGCAGGATCACTACCATCTAGGCTAAAGCGGTCGTCAAACAAGCAAGTACTTACTTAAATTAATTTGTAGTAATTACATAAATACATTATAATGAACGATACAGTTCTAAGTTACCTGATTTTTATTTAAATACGTATAGGTAGGTACATATAAATATTAAGAAACGAAAAAGTCAGATAAAACGGTTCAGGCACCGTAGGTTCCGCGAAGTTAAGCGAACAGAGATTTTGAAACAATATAATGCGTCTGTTTATAATAATATGGTTTCAAAAAAATACGTTTAGTAATCTAGAGGCTTTTCTGCAGCGAGATCAGTGATTCGAAATATGATTAAGCAATTTTCGCTCGATAGAAATAAATCACGAATAAAATATTCGTAACAACTTCTAGAAATCGGCAATATTATGTTTGAGAGAACTAAGTGATTACTTTTTTATTTATTTAAACGGCCAAAAAAAAACATGATATCCGCGCTTCCGAGCACGCACTTCCACCTCGCTCACGCTTATGCTCAGTGAGAGGGAGAGAAGACCATGAACCTACGGCGCCATAAAGTATCAAAACTACTCTACGCCGACCTAGCCGCCTCGCTCGATCCCCACTACCAATACCTGCGCTGGCGCGCTCGCGCTCGGAGACGGGTAATGATACCTACAATCGAACTTTTTCCGGGCCGATACGGACTCTTAAGTGACGTTGTAAAACGCGTCGAAAGTTTTCGTATGACGGCATACGCCTAAAAGTGACGTCGCTGATCACGTTATAAATTATTGTGTATCGTCAGAGGTCTGATGGTGACGTTGCAAATAACGTCGTAATATATCGTGTTTCATCAGTGGTTGAAAGATGACGTTGTAAAACGCGGCGAAAGTTTCCGTATGTCGGCATACGCCTAAAAGTGACGTCGCTGATGACATTCATAGACCGTGGGCCCACTCCCAATACACCTACGTCTCATGAGTCATGACAACATGATAGAATGCATGGCAGCAAGTCGAGAACGTTATGCTGAGCAAGGCAAAAAAAAAAAAAATTAGATCTTCACTTCCGGTCAAAATTTGTATGGGGATATTTACGTCATGTCACAAAAGTACGAGACGTGTAGCATCCTTTAGCCCTTTATTCGTAGAGAGAGAAAACCTAAGCCGGCCAGTCCTGAAATGGCCGGAAGAACCTACTTGGCAGACGGCGTCAGAGTTGCCAACTGTGGGGTGTTGGGAGTCTTGGGAGTGGGCCCACGGTCTATCAGGGGTTTAAAGATGACTTTGTAAAATACGTCGACAGTTTTCGTGTGTGTATACATTTTACAAGGGCCTGAACTATAGGATACCGTGAAACGAAAACGAACTTCGTTCGTGTATCTCCCTCTCTGTTCCTCGAATTAGCAAGTGCGACAAAGACGGAGATACACGAACGAAGTTAGTTTTCGTTTTGCGGTAGGACCTCTGTGTTTTAGGCAGTAGTAAAGATCAGTATAACTATTTTAAACACACTTGCAAATACGTTTAAATATAGTACAAAACTTAAACAATTACACAAAGTACTTTGCCGTTCCCTTAATTCAACCAATGAAAGTGCGGCGTTATTAACGCGCGCTAGCAATTTTTCCCGTTCCGACCAATCACACGTCATAATCGCTATCTCTGATTGGTCGAAAGCTCGCGGTTGTTAATTCGCGCCAGTCACATTGTTCTGTGAATCTGGCTTTAGTTTAGTCGCTTCCGGAGTCACTTTAGTGTTTAATAACTATGTAAAACTATAACCTGTATACCCTCAAGTGTATAAAAATTAGTATGGAAAACTAAGAACAAATATTTTATAATTATTATATTACTCATTAGCAAACAGAAGCTGAATATAAAATTTACAAACACCGTTTTCTTTTCTCGCCATAAAACCTGTTCGAACCCGTCGCGTCGCAGCCATTGTTGCATCATACTTAGGGATGTCCCACGTTTACTTGATGGGCTAGGTGTCAGTCGATATTCGATAGTAAAAAAAATACATTGCTTTGAAATTTAACCGCCAAACTCGCACACATTTCTAATTAAAACGAAGAGATCGCTGCTAATAATAGTGTTAGGTAACTTTTGCGTTTAAACATATCGACGCTGGAAATTTTACAAGCGACATTTTTGGTGATATTGAGTTACATACACGTTAGAATCGGCAGATTTTTCTGTATCGAATGGGCTGGCAGTCTCGTGTCCGATCTCCGTGATCCCTTCGGTGATTTAGCAGATCACGACCATTGTTTTCTACTAAACGACTTCGTTTTTAACAATTTTGTGCAAAATGGAGATTAGATTAAATGTTTTTTCGCGAAAATGAACCACAAGAGCTTTTTACTTTTATTTGTAAGAATAGATTAAACTTAACTTATGTAGATAATTTGGTTTACTTAGTTGCAAATAACCTTTCACTTGTTGGTTAACCGCTTTTAACAGATTATTGGTTGTTAGACAACTTTACCGTTCTGTTTTATTATGAATCAAGTAAGCATGGTAATAGGTATATACAGGTATATTTATGACACATAAATTATTTTTATTGTTGGTACCTAACAATATATTTCGACCTCAGAGCATAGAATCACTATTACTATCACTACATAGTATAAAACAAAGTCGCTTCCCGCTGTCTGTCCCTAATATGTATGCTTAGATCTTTAAAACTACGCAACGGATTTTGATGCGGTTTTTTTTTAATAGATAGTGATTCAAGAGGAAGGTTTATTTATATGTATATTATAGTACCCGTGAGAAGCCGGGGCGGGTCGCTAGTACTACTTATATTCATACATCTGTGATTTCGACACTCTCAAGGGAATGATCCTATAAGGGTTCCGTTTTTACCGATTGAGGTACGGAACACTAAAAACCTATAGCCTTAGATTTAAAATGAATAAAGGAAATCCTTACTACTATTATAAATTCGAAAGTGTGTTTGATTCTCCTTTTTAGGGTTCCGTAGCCAAATAGCAAAAAACAGAACCCTTATGGATTCGTCATGTCTGTATGTCCGTCCGTCCGTATGTCACAGACATTTTACTCGAAAATTATAAAGTGTATTTGAATATAATTTTGAGGATAGGTGTATTTTGTTTGCCGCTACACTTTTGTTATTAAATTACAAAAAAAAAATTTTAAAGGGGTGCACTCCATACATAAAACTGAAAGTCAAAAAAACTTTTTTCATTGCAAGCCCACGTGTGGCACATCAATCGATAGGCCTTTCGAAATAAATATAAGGTTTCACAGCAATTTTTTTGATTAAGTGAATGAAGTCAGAGATAATCGCCACAAAAGTCACTAAAATTGTGTCCCCCCCCCCCCCTCTCATTTTTGAACCGTGTATTTTAAAAATATGAAAAAAATCATGGACATTAGGGCTCATTAAATTCTTTCAGCGAAAATTGTTTTGAACAAGATCGGTTCAAAGGTTTTCGAGATATTTCTAAAAAACTGCCTTCCTTAAAGAAAAGGACGTAAGTGCCGTAAGATTTCAGTCACGATACGACCTTTTTAATAGGCACGGAACCCTTCGTTGTGCGTGGTCCGACACGCACTTGGCTGCTTTTTTTGTGTGTGGAGAATAGTTCTAGTTAGAGTGACATAGGCTACTTTTTGCCGGGATAAAACATATTATTCCCGTGGGAAGATCCATTATGATGTTAGTTCCCCTTGACCACGCGGGCGAAGCCGCGGGTAACAGCTAGTAATAATAATAATAATTCATGAAATCATAATAAAAACAAGTAACATAAAAAGTCACATCTACACAGCAAATTATTATTTTAAACCTAAACCCAGTTTTAAAGTTTCGTTTCTTAGTATTTGGTGGATAAATATTATACAAAATACTTACTAGTACGACCGTTAATTGAGCGTTAATATCGATATCGAATTAGGTATCGCTTTTCGCATTCTCACGCACTAGTCGCGACTCGCACACTCGCAGTCGGGAGTTCCATAATTTCGTTTGTTTCGTTGTTTTTGACCGGAAAACTGGTGAGTATGCCGATAATAATTTAGTTATTAAACGCAATCAATTAAAACATCAAGTACTGGGTAAGTGAGTCTTGTCTTTTGTGAAGTGTTGTAACATTTGTCTATATGTATATGTAAATTATTTCAGGTTGTGTGTGCTCGAATAATTGTGCGGTTTATTTTGTTGTATTATGGACGATAAAAACACTTATACCGTCGCGGAAGGAGATGACGAAGAAAACAAGAAGCATTTTGGCCAAGATTTAAACAAACTTCTCAATGATTAAACACGAAGCACCAGACGATCAAACATGGCAGTTAATAACCCTTAATTGAGAGAAAATTTATGAAACAGGTAAAGACTTTTGTGACCGTTTCGTTGAAGATCCCGCATAGTTTTTTTACCATAACCTAGTTGCGTTGGGAGGACCCGAATCGTGTTTTTTTATTCATTTTATATCTTCAAGCCAATGTTTCATCAAATTCACCCTAATATGTGCTGTTTGTCTTTGCAGCGGATTTAATGACTGCCCGTATAAAGGCAAAACAAGCGGAGTCAACAAGTGATTTGAATGATTACGATGATACCAAAAAACGAGACAAAGAAGCCAATTCGAGTAATTGACTATGACGCTTCATTGTCATCTGAACCTGAAGAAAGTGCCCTGGACTTGTGTATGATTGGTGAGTTATTTTTATTTTGACAGTTAATATAATTATCACTATTATCAGAAACAAGGCATAAGAAAGGTTCCAATAATCAATCCACCGATAGTTTTCCTTACCGGCAGTTACATTTTGACAGATTACCTGTAGAAAATGTGTCAAAATGTAACTGTTGATAAGGAAAACTATCGGTGGATTGATTATTGGAACCGGCCATTAATCTAAATAAGAACCTACTACCAAAAACAAAAGAACTAAATTAATATAAAAACTTAAAGTATAGTGGAGGAAAATGAAAGTTTGGCACATGTCAACTCTATTTGAATGACGTTAAGGTCCAAAAGTGCTAAACATTCAATTTCCTCGACTGTACATTGATGATCGCTTAAGCCTAGTTGGTAGTGACCCTGCCTTCGAAGCAAGAGGTCCTGAGTTTGAATCCCGGTAAGGGCATTTATTTGTGTGACGAGCACGAATATTTGTTCCTGAGTCATGGATGTTTTCTATGTATTTAAGTATTTATTTATCTATATAAGTATGTTTATCGTCGTCTAGTACCCATAGTACAAGCTTGGCCTAGTTTGGGACTAGGTCGATTTGTGTAAGATTGTGTCCCCTAATATATTTACAATTAATTGCTTCTAACTAAAATTTAATTAAAACTAAAATAAATCTAAAAAGTAGTGCCCTCGCGGCATGGTGCCGAAGATGCTGGCATCATTTCCTCGCTCAATAGCAATACTAATGCATTGTGCAAGGTAGCTGGTAGCTCTTTGGTGGCCAGTCGTTTTGGTTAGTGAGTTAGTTTGAGTTATATATATTAGGTAAGGTCGGGTAAGACTAACATAGTTTATTAGACGGGGTACTTTGTAGTATATATTAAAGTCCATATTATGGAAACTTGTAGTCTTGCCCCGGTGACTGTCATACCCCGCCTTACCTTTATTAATTTACTATTGACGACCCTATATGTAGAAGTATGTTTCTCCATTGCTAGTTCCCATAGCTCAAAGAGCTTTAGTTGCTTTATTTGGGACAATAATCTTTATAATATTCTTTTAATACTGTTTAAAAGAATATTAGGTTTACTTAAATTAAATTAAAAATGGTTTTAATAAAGTGTCTCCTAATGTTGTATAGATAATAGTACGGAACCCTTCGTGCGCGAGTCCGACTCTCACTTGTCTGGTTTTATTTAAAACTCTAATCAGGCAATTTATAAAAGACTTGTGTATCTCAGTGGTCCCAATTAGTGGGACTATGGCTGTAAGTTACATTTAATTTTCAGGTAATGTAGCAGGGAGCTTTGTAAAAAAGAAAAATAAGTTAAATGAAATATCACAAAATGACTAAAACATTGAAGGTAAAATATAAAATATTTATTCAAAGCAATATTCATTTTTTATACAACGACGGTGGCAAACAAGCGTACGGCCCGCCTGATGGCCTGATGGCTTGGTCTGATGCTGCAGCCAGGATGTCTAGCATTGACAAATAATAGGAGATATTATGTCTGGATTAAAATCAAGTATTTTATTTATTATAGTTGATTTGCGGGCCGCTTATGGCCGGTTATGCCGCTTCGACCAGCAAGTGATCTATTGTGGCAGCCCTTTTTTTAAAGGATTATTTGTAGCTTTTCAGTTTATTTTGAAGTCTGTACTTTTTATTTTTTTTATCTAAATTAAATTCATGTTTGTTTGTAGGTCATCAGCATAAAGTTATGCATTTTTTGACAACTCTGGTAGAACAGAACAACCAAATATTAACCTGGATTAGAAGCCAAAATGAAACTGATGAAATTATGAGAATAAAAGAACTTATAAAGCTTCCTGTACAGCTGCCTATTCGTGATGAAAATGAATTATCAACACTGGAAGAATATCTCAATAATGATGTAAATTTTGGAGAACTTTACATTAAAAAAAAATGGTTCTAGATTATTTTTTGAGTTAATAAAGATTTTCATGGCATACACTTTTGTTTTGTTTCAGATACAATTAGGTCTTTGGGAACATGTCCACTAACGACTTTGAAAAATCTAGCACGAAAGTTACGCGAGGTCACTATAAGTCACCATTTGGTCATTAGGCATGGCGTCACGTTTACTGTGACGTCTGCTGGCGCTTTTCAATGACGTCGGTGGATGTGTTTCCAATGACGTCTACAGACGTCATCGGGAATTCATGACGTCGATAAACGTCTATACTATGATGTCGACAGACGTCTACCCGATGACGTCTATAGACGTCTTACTAGTGGCGTCACGTGACGTCAACTAACGACGTCGTGTGACGTCCATTAATGACGTTATCCCAGCGTCATCACAAAGACGTCATGCGACGTGAACTAACCACGTCGTGTGACGTCCTTTAATGACGTTATCCCAGCGTCATCCTAACGACGTCTTGCGACGTGAACTAACCACGTCGTGTGACGTCCATTAATGACGTTGTCCCAGTGGCATCCCAATGACGTCATGCGACGTGAACTAACGACGTCGTGTGACGTCCATTAAAGACGTTGTACCAACGTCATCGCAACGACGTCATGCGACGTGAACTAACGACGTCGTGTGACGTCTAATAAACACGTGATATATAAGGACCAGTAGACGTCGCCGTGACACGTATACTGGACGTGCAAAATCACGTCATCATATGTATCAAAATGACGTCAAGTGGTGACGTCAATAATGACGATAAATTTGTGACATCGCCACGTGAAACATGACGTCAGTACTTACGTCTAAAAGACGTGAACTATGACAACCTGTCGACGTCTTAAATCACGTCAACATATGTATCAAAATGACGTCAAGTGGTGACGTCAATAATGACGATAAATTTGCGACATCGCCACGTGAAACATGACGTGAACTATGACGACGTCTCAACGTCTTCCTACGACGTCTGACGTCACGTCACTATACGGATCAAAATGACGTCAAGTGGTGACGTCAATAATGACGATAAATTTGTGACATCGTCACGTGAAACATGACGTTTGAAATCACGTGATGTGACGTCTAAAATGCCCAATAATTCACGTCAATAATGACGTGACCTTGCTGTCTGGGTAGTTTCAAAATACGAATGCCTTTCGTCCAATTCAATTCTCTTTATTTTTATTTGTTCGAAAACATCATCATTCATTTTTAGGGTTCCGTACCCAAAGTGTAAAACGGGACCATTTACTAAGACTTCGCTGTCTGTCCGTCTGTCTGTCACCAGGCTGTATCTCAAGAACCGCGATAGCTAGACAGTTGAATTTTTCACAAATTATGTATTTCTGTTGCCGCTATAACAACAAATACTAAATATAAAATAAAATAAATATTTAAGGTGGCTCCCATAAAACAAACGCGATACATTTTTTTTTGCTGTTTTTATAGATAATGGTATGGAACCCTTCGTGCGCCAGTCCGACTCGCACTTGGCCGGTTTTTTATATAACATCATTGATAACTATTAGGGCTTTGAAGACGAATGCCGGCTAAGCCCGATCCTATTTTATTTAAATGTCAGATAGATAATTACAGTCGAGTCAGTATTGGCAGTGATTGTATAAAATTTGTATTAATATGTTTGATGTCAAAATATATTAATACAATTTTCGCGATATTACAACGGTAAAAAACACCAATAGTGTAAACATATTTTTGACATCGACTGGTACATGGCTTGTAAGGGTCCTAATATAAGATTGTTTTACGATGCCATTCGAACCAGATGTTGGAGAGGAACAAATGTTTGTATGGGCGCAACTACACTTAAAGAACATAAATAACCAAAACGGACCTCCTGGCGGCAGCTGAAACGATTCAAACTAATTGACATAAAAGTATGACGTCACAGTTTTCTATTTGTACTAATCGTTGTATGGAAAATCATGTAATTGCTGTTTTGGTCCCGAAATACTGCGTTTAGGTCCATAGTTGCCGTACAATTTTGTTTCTATAAAAGCGTAAGGAGTCTATTGGTAGCTTTAAGTTTGCTCTTGGACAGTTAAAAATGCATATTTTTTTTTTAAATCAAGTTCCATAACTATTTTAGAATAAAATTAAAGATTATAATTTATACTTTATTACCATAATTTGATGGTTCACTATCCATTTAGTAACACTACGTTATCAATTTAACAAGAGGAAACTATTTACTATTGTAGAAGCACATCATGATGTGTATTGTGGTCCACGATTAATTATTATATTAGGTTCGTAAAACTTTGGACATGATTTAGATTAAAAGTTCGGAGACGGTTGCCGGCTCCCGCGCTACACGCGATCCTATTTTAAATGTCAGATAGATAATTGTGCAAGCGTTGGCGACGTCTCAAACACACTTTCATTCGCACACGGTCGCCACTTTACCCCGCGGCCCGACCGACACGCGCGTTCCCACGGTCCGTCGTTTACGCGTGTGCTTAATTGACTGGTGTGATGTTTGTGTCGTTTTAAAGGAAATATGGAAAGGAAAAGGTGATTAAGGAGACAAGGTCGTAAACGGATTGAATAACAAAAAATAACCCCGTTTCAAAAAGTTGAAGTGCTTTCGGCGCAAGTGCATTCCCGTGCCCGCTAGAGCTTAGCAAAATCGTGGACTTTAAATACTTCTGTTTCATTTAATTTTGTGATGATTTTCCTGAACGAAAAGACCAATCAAAACTTTTATACACAAATGAGCAATACACAGATTTGGATTCTAATTTATTTTTGACGATCTCTGTAGCCTAGTTGGTAGTGACCCTGCCTACGAAGCCGGAATTCCCGAGGTTCGAATCCCGGTAAGGGCATTTATTTGTGTGATGAGCACGACTACTTGTTCCTGAGTCATGGATGTTTTCTATGTCTTCAAGTATTTATTTATCTATATAAGTATGTATAACGTTATAGAACCCATAGTAAAAGTACAAGCTTTGCTTAGTTTGGGACCAGGTCGATTTGTGTAAGATTGTCCCCTAATATTTATTTATGTTTCTACAGATAAGGCCAACGTCCTAATGCCAATAACATATACTATACCTGATATTAAAGTTTACCTCTATTGTTATGAATTAAGATTGAAAGTGTCAAGTATTGGATCAGTGTGAACAACTGGTACATTTATCTTAGCTAATCACTTTTGATTTAACTCTAACATCATTTGACTTTGAGGAAAGGATGGATTTGTTTCAGTTTCCGTTAATTTGATTGGCTTTGCTTAAAGCTAATTGTATGATAATAATAATCTTTATTGCTTTAAACCTATCATTAGATACATTTTAAATATTATCCTACTAATATTATAAATGCGAAAGTTTGGATTGTTGGATGTTTAGATGTTTAGATGTTTGTTACTCAATCACGCTTAAACGGTTGAACCGATGTGTATGAAACTTTGCACGAAGATAGTTTATAGCCTGGATTAAAATATAGGATAGGTTTTATACTGGGTCTTCGCTTACCAAGTCGCGGGCGGAAGCTAGTACGTAATAAGAAACATGTGTTTAGGTTTATGACAAGTTTACCTGGGGGAGCCTCGGTCTCCTGAACTAGGTTTGAGAAGGTTCCTCCGAGGTATTAGCTCACAAGATCGACGACCGGCTTAGCTTAGTTGGTAGTGACCCTGCCTACGAAGCATAGAGGTCCCGGTTTCGAATCCCGTTAAGGGCATTTATTTGTGTGATGAAGACGAATATTTGTTCCTGAGTCATGGATGTTTTCTATGTATTTAAGTATTTATTTATGTATTTAAGTAGGTTTATCGTCGTCTAGTACCGTACCTACCCATAGTACAAGCATTGCTTAGTTTGGGACTAGGCCGATTTGAGTAAGATTGTCCGCAAATATTTATTTATTTAAGATGGACACAATAATAGGAGCAATGTAAATTAAGTAAGAACTTAAGTATAAGGAATTTAATATAAGAAACATAACAGAAAGCATTCATATTTTTTAGTACATAATGGAAATTAAGCTACTACGACTGCGTAGTAGGTAGCGTTCTCGTAGCAGTGCTACGACCGCAGCGTAGCAGTGGATGAGATCTTAGGGTCACACACATCCTGACCTCATCATAAGTTCTACCGTCAGTGGCAGATAGGACTTAAAAGTTGGGACTGAATTCTTATAATAAGATTTTTTTAACAGCCGATGTTTGACAGCCGTCATCCCGGTACAATAAACGTCAATGATGGCATAAGATGACATAAATTGTACTGGGATGACAGCTTTCAAATATTGGATGTAAGGGCATTTTCACTATAGGTAGCTGACTGAGTATACTAAAATTATAGAATTAAAGTGTGTGAGTGTGTCTCAGTGTGGCTGGTCTTTCAGGAACTCGATGTTTTTTTTTTTTTCAGTCTGTGTATGATTCTTGAATGAGGATTTTCTGTTTTTAACCCCCGACGCAAAAAGCCCTCAAGGCAAAGTTTGACGTGTCTGTGTCTATCGTAGCTCCTAAACGAATGGACCGATTTGAATGCGGTTTTTTTGTCCGAAAGCCATCTCGATGGTTCTTAGCAACGTTTCAACAAAATCGGTTTAGCCGGTTTTTAGATACTGAACTTTGAAATGAAAAGATCGTGGTTTTTCAACTTTTCAAAGTTGTTAATTATTTACATCCTAACCTAGGTCATCAGACGATATATGCATCGCTGCTTTCGGATTAGCAATGTACGGTCGACCTTAGTATGTATACACTCATGCACCTTATTACTTTGTGATACAAAACAATATTTAACACCGTTATTCCAATAATAGAGGTTTTTGTGTATAACACCGAAAAAAAAACAATAATGTCGCATTTTCTCGTAAAGAATTAAAATATATTCTAATAGGGAAAATAGTATTACGCAAGAGATTATATGGCGCTTCCACGTGGACTGAACGATCTAAAGTTATTCAGATATTGTTAATGAAAGTTTCTCAACTTCGGAGCTAAGACCCTGGTGATCGGTTCATTGCCTTTAAAACCGCATTTAAGCATAACCTGTACTTGAATATTCACTATGCGTTGAGTTTGCTCAGTGCCACGCGCGAACCCAAGTGCCACGCAATAACTAAAGGGCCACGCTAAGTTTTGCGATGTTCCACCCGTCCCCGATCCGCGGACTCAGCTCCGACACCGGACGTATCTGGCTACGGTCTCGGCAGGAGTCGGCGCGTGTCGCTTTCCGCCGAGCAACGCCACAAGCTGTCCATTATACGGACTCTAGGCGTTCATGGCTAAATGCCTGGAATTTACAATTGAAATTAACACGATAACCTTCTTTTAACACAGTACCTAAGCACAATCTTCAATTCTGTCTTCCTCTTCATTGTGCTTGCTACGCACATAGTCGCACGCGCTAAGCTAAGTACCACGCGCTAACCCAAGTGCCACGATGTTCCGCCCGACCCTCATCCGCGGTCTCAGCTCCGACTTGCCTGACGTATCTGGCTACGGTCTCGGCAGGAGTCGGCGCGCGTCGCTTTCCACCGAGCAACGCCACAAGCTGTCCACTATACGGACTCTAGGCGTTCATGGCTAAATGCCTGGAATTTACAATTGAAATTAACACGATAACCTTCTTTTAACACAGTACCTAAGCACAATCTTCAATTCTGTCTTCCTCTTCATTGTGCTTGCTACGCACATAGTCGCACGCGCTAAGCTAAGTACCACGCGCTAACCCAAGTGCCACGATGTTCCGCCCGACCCTCATCCGCGGTCTCAGCTCCGACTTGCCTGACGTATCTGGCTACGGTCTCGGCAGGAGTCGGCGCGCGTCGCTTTCCGCCGAGCAACGCCACAAGCTGTCCACTATACGGACTCTAGGCGTTCATGGCTAAATGCCTGGAATTTACAATTGAAATTAACACGATAACCTTCTTTTAACACAGTACCTAAGCACAATCTTCAATTCTGTCTTCCTCTTCATTGTGCTTGCTACGCACATAGTCGCACGCGCTAAGCTAAGTACCACGCGCTAACCCAAGTGCCACGATGTTCCGCCCGACCCTCATCCGCGGTCTCAGCTCCGACTTGCCTGACGTATCTGGCTACGGTCTCGGCAGGAGTCGGCGCGCGTCGCTTTCCGCCGAGCAACGCCACAAGCTGTCCATTATACGGACTCCAGGCGTTCATGGCTAAATGCCTGGAATTTACAATTGAAATTAACACGATAACCTTCTTTTAACACAGTACCTAAGCACAATCTTCAATTCTGTCTTCCTCTTCATTGTGCTTGCTACGCACATAGTGCCACGCGCTAAGCTAAGTACCACGCGCTAAGCTAAGTGCCACGATGTTCCGTCCGACCCTCATCCGCGGTCTCAGCTCCGACTTGCCTGACGTATCTGGCTACGGTATCGGCAGGAGTCGGCGCGCGTCGCTCTCCGCCGAGCAACGCCGGAAGCTGTCCATGATTCGGACTGCCAGCATCTCGTCCCCGCTGTCTCCGGTGAGCCACATTTACCATTTGGTACCCTGCCCGAGAAAATGCTGTACACAGGTATAGTTTCCTTGATTATATGTGATTAACGTACCTTAGTGTGTTGACTAATGTGTGGCTTGGTTTTTGAATTGTGGGCAGTTAGTGAAACAGGACATTTCGCCTCCATTTTGGGGGAATATTTGGTTTCATGGTCTACTATTCGTAGCTCGCTAGTTTGGAAGTTCAATTAACCATAGGTACAGTCACCAGCATCAATATCTGCTATAACAACGCGCGCATAAATATCTGACACGACTTTATGTCTAGGGCCGTTAGGACATGTCAGATATTTTTGCTGCCCTTGTTATGTTATGGCAGATCCTAATGCTGGTGACTGTACAAGGTACTTGATTACACGGTGCTGCCGGTTGGATCTAAATGGTCTCATAAACTTCTTGTTAATTTTGATAGATACCTTTTATCTAAGGTGAATTATGTGATGGATAATATTTTGTAATTTTGTTTTCATTTAGTGACATAATTTAGTTCTGTTAAACTGCAGCGTACCTACCTCTACAAACCTCTACAAATGATTAATGTTGTAAGATATTTTTTTTAATTGTATATTATTGTTTGACACGTAAAATTGCCCTCGTGGCCTATAATTTGCAGAACAAATGTTTGATTTTATTTTTTGATTTTGTCAACTAAGTATTAGGCATTAAGGTATCAATTATTTAATTTGCCGGAGCGACAGACGGCCAAAAGTGAAACGATTTTTATGTGTGTACTGGTACAAAGTATTGTTTATTGTTCCATTGTCACCCGTGTTTGTGCTGGCGGTTCCAGACTAAACATTTTATCGACCCGCGCTACATTCGGCTGCAGACTCGAAAATAGACTGCGCGACCGCTGGAGACCATTTGATTCAGTTGGTACTCACAAATTTGGTAATCGAATTTGAGCTCGTCCGATATAATTTGACCCTTTTTCGGTTTCTCGTATAATAGGCCTCATAAGTTTGCGCGCCTGTTGTTAGCTACAAGTAGCATCGCAAGGATTTCGACGGTTGTGCGGGGGGCGATTTGAGGCTAACTTCACAGACGCCAACGTACAGTGGCGCGTATTTTACTTAAATCCGTCTAACGGAACACTTACACAGTCACTCGGTCTCTGCGTCTGTCACGGGCAGTTTTATTTCCTGAAGAAAGCCTTTTTTCGCATTGGGGAATTGCGTTTTCCTGTCCCGGGAGGCAGGACGGGTAATGACGGACTAACCGAAGCTGGACTACCGTCTAAAACCATCAACGACATCTGGCTCAGCCTTGTAAAGGGGGGCGTCGCAAGATCTACTTACTCGTGAAGAAATCCTGTCAGGTATTAGAGGATGACGATGTAGCAAGTCTTTGCACTAAAAAAGTCTACGGCGGCGGCGGATGCCACCGATGTTCTCATGCGGAGGACTTCAGGACCTTATAATGAAAGCACTATTGGAATCCTCTCGCTTATGACTCGTGACAACACGATCTTTGACGCCTTCTCTGGGGATAATTGTACCCTTGGATAATTTAACAAGTATGCGTAATAATCGGTCGGCATTAAAGTGGTTAATCTGTAGTGATGCGTTGAGTAGGGGTTGGGAATGACAAATGGCTTGCTGTCGGTACTTTAATCGCTCAATGGGTCTGGACTAAGAACTAGCCCGCATCATTTGATCGATCGATTGGTTTGGTAACAACTATTCGTCAAGACTGGTGTTTGTAGAATCCTTTAAGTTAAACGTCCCAGTGCTAGACACTTGCCTATATTTTTAATCTTAATTCTTAATCATAGCTGCAATAGACTTAAACAATATAGACCCCGTATCATGGTCGGCCTTATCACATGATAAGTGACAGGATAGAGCGTCCGTCACTGGTTAACACCGTTCGATAGAACGAGACGACGCTCCTATCTTGTCACTTATCGCGTGATATGGCCGACCATGATACGGGGTCTGGTCAACTATTGGGCATTGAGTTGTCAAATACTCGTACATCAGTACTGCCTGTACATCGCTCGCCGCGTGTCTTCATAAAATAGAACAAAGCGAAAAACAAGTCCCTGTATACATATATTGTGATTTTTGTCACGAGTTTTTTTTTCCGGCACTACCGATCTCAGCTAATTAATAAAAGCTTAGAATGTACATAAAGTCCGTGCTGTAGCTGCGTTTTGAACCCTTTTACACTGTCTGAACTGTAAAGTAACCATGTATCAACAATTCCCCATGATTGACATATTTACTATTGTAATTAACAATTCGGCCCAAGGTTCCAGTAGCCATGATTAATTTGGATAGTTAGACCGTACGTCAGCGCGGCGCATTAGCTGGGCGGTTATTCGGAACGCTGCGGCTCACCTCACCCGTCACGTCTAGCTAAACTAAATGCAAATTCAACACTTATTCGTGACTGCAAATTAACAAATACAAACACACATATGAAAAAGACAAAAAAAAATAAGGTGTCACGGAATGGACCCGGCTCAGAATGATGCTGGCTTTAACAGCTAGCGCTGGTCTTCCGCCGAGTCCATTTGGTGAAGGAACGGAAGGCAAGACAGTAAGGGATTTTCAAATAGACACTACATACTATAAACTAGACCTTACTTACTACGAATCGCAGTTTGTCAAGATAGGTATATTAGGTTAGGTTTAGGTTTAAAGGTAATTTATTCTCATTAAGAATTTTAGAATTCACTTATTATGAGAACTTAAAATTAAACATATATGTTAGAAAGTAATAAGTATAAAAAGAGGGTATTTCTATACATAAAAAGTGGGTAATTCTGCACAACACTCCGACAGCATTATGCCGGTACATATTGTCAGCACAGCTAGAAGATCCGTGCGCCGAGTTGTAAGATAACGAAAACATTGAGTTACGTAGAATGGATATTTGTGGGTGAACTGTGAGGAGAGGTTGATACAGAATAGCGGGTCTGTGTTCTAACAATGTA
Source organism: Epinotia ramella (assembly GCA_947578815.1). Taxonomy (NCBI): domain Eukaryota; kingdom Metazoa; phylum Arthropoda; class Insecta; order Lepidoptera; family Tortricidae; genus Epinotia; species Epinotia ramella. Next base: position 3,956,092 of record OX388207.1, read on the forward strand.
GCGGCAATCACAATGAACGATATTTTCACCGTAGCGACAGAATTAGCGAGTGACGCGAGCGACGACCTCCGCTGTAAACAGTGTATCTTTGGTTAAATGGCCGCTGCGGCGCTACCACGAACTTCGAAAGTCGAAGTTCGGGTATTTCCATCTCTATCGCACTCCCTTAATCGAGTGACAGGGATGCATGTCGAAGTTCGAGGTAGCGCCGCTGGTAGGTATCAATGTTTAATCGAGCGAGCGAGCGAAGCGAACAAAGTTCTATGCTTCAGCTTGGGACGAAAACGTTTGTTTGGTGTCCGTTGTCTGTTCCCGTGTTCTTCTCTATATGTCGCTTTTCTCAACCAAAATGAAATTTTGAGAGCAGCTTCGTTAAATACTTAGCTTTTTTTCATGGACCCGCTTTTACAAATAACATAAAAAAAGGCTTGCTCGCGCAACAGGACAAATTAGAACCGGACAGAAGGTCTGTGTGAGCAAAGACCAAAGACAAAATAGAGACTGTACCTATACCTATTACTTCTTGGTATAAATACATACATAGATTCACACCTTTATTCCCAAAAGGGTGTAGGCAGAGCCACTTTTTCCTGTGCCACTTTTTGCATGGGTATAAAAGATCGATTAAATGGGATATCGCAGTGATAGGCCATCGCCTACAACACACTTCAACCCTGCTCCCTTAGTCGACTTTTACGACACCCACGGGAAGAATGGGGGTGGTGAAATTCTAACCAGACACCACACGGGGGGAATATTAAATTAAGATCTAACGAAACGTAAATCCTAGCCTCAGTAAACCTAAATATAAACTTGTAAAAGTCATTCATTCGCACCGTAACCCTGACACATTTATTTTCTTTTCACCCAGTCGTAAACTCTCCGAAAACCTTGTTTGTAAAATCATAACAATAACTTCTGCATCACGTCAAACGTCATTTTTCGTAGATTAAAAAGTTGAAAACCATCTTGTACTGTCATGTGCGTAGATATCTGCCACAATAAGTCGCGCATAAATATCTAACAAAGCAAATGTCTCAAGACGAGAGTCTGACCAGAGGGGCTACCGCGAAACCAAAACGATCTTCGTCCGTGTATCTCCGTCTCTGTCGCTCGAACTAGCAAGTGCGTCAGAGAGGGAGACACAACAACGAAGTTCGTTTTCGTTTCGCGGTAGGCCCTCAGTGTGTGTTGCCAGTGACGACGTATGGCACTGAAACGTGGTCGCTAACTATGGGCCTCATAAGAATGAGACGTAGGCAGTAGAGGTGTAAATAATAAACCATCTAGTATAGTGATCAAGTAATCTAGGTTATCTCGCCCTACTCCTCAAGAAGCCTCCTTTAAGCCTTCTTATGAGGCCCGTAGCCTTGACTCGCCCTTTGGGTGACTTTTCAAATGGAGAGGGCTATGCTGGGAGATTATCTGCGTGATCGCATCAGGAATGAGGCAATCCGCAGCAGAACCAAGGTAACCGATATAGCCCTCCGAATCGCTGAACTGTAAGTGGCAGTGGGCGGGGCACATTGCACGTAGACCCGATACCGATACCGCCACGTACCGGAAGGCGCAGCGTGGGTAGGCCCCCCACAAGGTGGACTGATGACCTGGTAAAGGTCGCGGGAGTCCGCTGGATGCGGGTGGCGCAGGACTGGGCCCACAGGACCTGTCTACCTCTTGATTATAGGTATTACCTACCTACATCATTGCTGGTAACTGTACGAGGGAATTCATGTTTAAAATACGGTATCGTGTCGGGTGTTTTGACTTAGTGAAAATCCTCAAGGAAACGTGGACAGCAGATTTTTTCTAACGCTGTTATGAAACGTAAAAATATGAAATTTACGATAATGGCCCCACACTCGCCACTAACTGGTCGTAAAAAGACGTCCGACGGTGTGTTGGACGAGGGTTCCGTACAGTCAGCCGTATTATTAATAAAATAATAAATCATCCTACTAATATTATAAATGCGAAAGTTTGGATGTATGGATGGATGGATGTACGTTCCAATTAATCTCAAAATCGACTGGACGAATTTTTATGAACTTTCCAGTTATGTACCTTATATATCAGAACAGGACGTAGGCTATAATTATGTCTTTCATCCCTACATAATGCCACAGACATACACACAGACACACAGACGCGTCAATCTTATACCACCTCTTTTTACGTCGGGGGTTAAAAAGATGATGTATATACCTAGGTACACATCCGACACGGCTTTACAGCTATAGAAATAAAGTTGTGCCTTTATCTGCCACGTACTTTTTTATTATTATTAAGTATAGGTACGCATTTGACCACTGATGGTAAGTGATGATGAGGTCGAGGGTGTTACATGCACACCTAGATAGTGCCTATTCACTCTTGTCTTGAAAATATCCAAGTTATATGTAACTGGGAAAAGGTTTGCCGGAAGCGAGTTCCACTCTTTGGCTGTCCTCGCGAGAAAACTGGAAGCAAAGTGCTTCATGCGAATCAGTGACTATTTTACACTATGTCACTATTACGAGTACAGCTGAGTGTACATTAATGATACATTACCTGGTGCGTGGGAGTGCTAACTAAGTAGGTAAATCCAGCGCGTTACGGTTTTAATACTTACACCTCGTTAACATCAATCCTCCTTTTACTCGACTGTCAGAGGAGAACCTATAGCGTTATTCCCGGATGTGCCCTAAAGAAGGTGCCCGGGGTCCGCTTTGACACCTAATCCCAAGATTTGCCATTGGCACTAGTTTCACGAAAGCGACTGCCACCCGACCTTCCAACCCAGAGGGAAAACTAGACCTTATTGGGATTAGTCCGGTTTCCTCACGATGTTATTCGTCACCGAAAGGTTAACGGTAAATATTCCGTAGGTACATAAGTCCCGAAAAAACTCATTGGTACGAGCCGGGATTCGAACCCACGACCGCCGCTTGAGATTATCTGCGTGATCGCATCAGGAATGAGGCAATCCGCAGCAGAACCAAGGTAACCGATATAGCCCTCCGAATCGCTGAACTGTAAGTGGCAGTGGGCGGGGCACATTGCACGTAGACCCGATACCGATACCGCCACGTACCGGAAGGCGCAGCGTGGGTAGGCCCCCCACAAGGTGGACTGATGACCTGGTAAAGGTCGCGGGAGTCCGCTGGATGCGGGTGGCGCAGGACTGGGCCCACAGGACCTGTCTACCTCTTGATTATAGGTATTACCTACCTACATCATTGCTGGTAACTGTACGAGGGAATTCATGTTTAAAATACGGTATCGTGTCGGGTGTTTTGACTTAGTGAAAATCCTCAAGGAAACGTGGACAGCAGATTTTTTCTAACGCTGTTATGAAACGTAAAAATATGAAATTTACGATAATGGCCCCACACTCGCCACTAACTGGTCGTAAAAAGACGTCCGACGGTGTGTTGGACGAGGGTTCCGTACAGTCAGCCGTATTATTAATAAAATAATAAATCATCCTACTAATATTATAAATGCGAAAGTTTGGATGTATGGATGGATGGATGTACGTTCCAATTAATCTCAAAATCGACTGGACGAATTTTTATGAACTTTCCAGTTATGTACCTTATATATCAGAACAGGACGTAGGCTATAATTATGTCTTTCATCCCTACATAATGCCACAGACATACACACAGACACACAGACGCGTCAATCTTATACCACCTCTTTTTACGTCGGGGGTTAAAAAGATGATGTATATACCTAGGTACACATCCGACACGGCTTTACAGCTATAGAAATAAAGTTGTGCCTTTATCTGCCACGTACTTTTTTATTATTATTAAGTATAGGTACGCATTTGACCACTGATGGTAAGTGATGATGAGGTCGAGGGTGTTACATGCACACCTAGATAGTGCCTATTCACTCTTGTCTTGAAAATATCCAAGTTATATGTAACTGGGAAAAGGTTTGCCGGAAGCGAGTTCCACTCTTTGGCTGTCCTCGCGAGAAAACTGGAAGCAAAGTGCTTCATGCGAATCAGTGACTATTTTACACTATGTCACTATTACGAGTACAGCTGAGTGTACATTAATGATACATTACCTGGTGCGTGGGAGTGCTAACTAAGTAGGTAAATCCAGCGCGTTACGGTTTTAATACTTACACCTCGTTAACATCAATCCTCCTTTTACTCGACTGTCAGAGGAGAACCTATAGCGTTATTCCCGGATGTGCCCTAAAGAAGGTGCCCGGGGTCCGCTTTGACACCTAATCCCAAGATTTGCCATTGGCACTAGTTTCACGAAAGCGACTGCCACCCGACCTTCCAACCCAGAGGGAAAACTAGACCTTATTGGGATTAGTCCGGTTTCCTCACGATGTTATTCGTCACCGAAAGGTTAACGGTAAATATTCCGTAGGTACATAAGTCCCGAAAAAACTCATTGGTACGAGCCGGGATTCGAACCCACGACCGCCGCTTGACAGCCATGCCTTAACCATATGTATAGGTACCTTTTTCATTTTTTTTTTTGAGTGGCAGGAAAATCCTTTATGGATACCTCCGCGCCACGGGGATAGCGCGGAGGTTACGTCGGACTCGCACCGACTCCTCGACGCATTTCGGACGGCTCTGAGATCTCCTACGGAACGCACCAGTGCCGCCCTAGCGTCATGCCTCTGTGGGCCCCACCTTTTTTTTTTTTTTAAGATTGCAGCCCCCGGCTGAACCGTGTACCACCCCGAGGACCCCTTTTAGTCGCCTTGTGCGACAGGCAGGGAATACCGTAGCCTTATTCTGATGCCCGGGCTACAGGGCGCATGTATAGGTACCTAGATAAAAATAAAAGGTTACCCTTAGGTGTAAACTTAAGTCCTTAAATGTGAAAAGCTGTTTATATATTGTATGTCGTATATACGTCTTGCGTAAATAGGTATAACTTTAAAATCTCCGTCACTGCGAAAGCATTGACGGGAAATTACCCAGACTATAAAAGAAGATGATACACCGAAAGTAAACGCTGTTTTAACGGAAATCCAGTATCTTATGTAGTACGGCGAACCTATATATTTTTGTATAATTGAATTTTCAAACCACATGCTCGACAATGCCGAATTATAGGTCATGTAAACCCTACCGAAAGCAAGACATTAAATCCCTTGGTATTAGCCGGGTTATAATGTTGTACTGAATTTCATTATAACCCGCTGGTTAATAATATGATTTCACTTTTCATAATTCTTATTACTATATGCATAAAGTTTAATTTTGCTAAACACAATTTGTCCTAGGCCATGGCCTACTTGATTTGACAAAATAAATGAAGTTTGCCTCCGTGTGAACCCCGGTCCGGAGGAGCGCGGTGTTCGAAATTCGAATTTCGAATCTAGGACCACGGCTTGTGCTTTCGAATTTGGAACGTCGCGCGCCTTCATTTGTTCACGCGTGACGAACAAATCGAGTTCTTGTAGGTGCCTATAGAAGATTTAATTTCAAAAATAATATTGAAAATGTCGAGTGATGAAAGTGTTTTGACTCCAGGCCCCGTAGCATGGATGGCGTTATCACGCGATAAGTGACAGGATAGGCGCGTCGTCTCGTTCTATTGAACGGTGTCAGCCAGGGACGGAAGCTCTATCCTGTCACTTATCGCGTGATAACGCCATCCATGCTACGGGGCCTGAGTTTATCAAATTAGATGCCATAGGCATTGTCAACAATCTGCTGCCAGAGAAGTCAAAGGAAAAATACCTAAAAGCCTACAACGATTTTGACAAATGGAAAGCTGTAAAAGGCGTAAAGTCTGTGTCTGAATCAGTGCTTCTGGTCTATTTTGAATATTTATCTACTGAGCCTGTTTTTTTGTCTCGCATAAGGTGTGAAAAGTAGAGTATACACCTCGGGGATAAGACTGTTTTAGTCTTGGGCGGTTGAACCCCTCACTGCACTCAGGACTCAGTCTTGAGTCCTTCGTTACGTTCGGGATTCAATTCGCTCCCGTGACATAAAACAGTGCTTTATCCCCTTAGTGTATAATCTACTATTGTTAACACGAGTTTGCCATAACACTTGCTGGATGTGATTTACCCATGTCATCAAAAATAGTTATGTAAATCGACACACTGAAATCGATGCTAATCCATGCTAATAAGTATTGTATTGTAAATGCGAAAGTGTGTATATCTGTCTGTCTCTCTGTTACGTCTTCACGCTTACACCGCTGAACCGATTTAGATAAAATTTGGTATAGATATAGTTTGAGACCCGGGAAAGGACAAAGGATATTTTTCCCCTAAAGGGGTGAAAGTTTGTATGGAGCTACAGCTAGTACAGGTAGCGGGCAGGAGCTAGTCCTACATAATTCTTATCAGCGCACGGAGCTGACAAATTATCGTTGAATGTAAACGTTTGTCCGTAAACTATGAAATGACGAATGTCAGGCAGGGTTAATGGAATTTAACTCAAATATTAAGCGTTACGTCATCCCAAAAGTATACAAACCCTAGTATTCCCACTGGTAGTAAAATATCACAGCCGATTTCATTTAATGCACATTGGCAAGCATTTCTATGCAAGTGCGTTTATGTGCTAGCTAGGACGTGGGCAGACCTAGATTAATGAACAATAACGGATTTATTGAAGTTTACTATGGATTTTTTACAATGTTTCCTTGGCATATTGAATTTGATCCTATCGTCTGTCAAATCACACTTCTTATGACAGCTGGGTCCTTCTATCTTTTTTTGTAAAAACTTAAATGAGCATATTTTTGTGTAACACCCGTGAAGTTGTGATTTTATTTGATTAAGCCGTCATAGGTATATCCCGTTAGATGATTTTCATTCATTCATACATTCACGCCATTATTCCCAAAAGGGGTAGGCAGAGCACATGAAACTAATGTTCCAGCGCCACTTTTAGCATAAATATGGGAATAAAAGATCGACAAAATGTGATATTGCAGTGAAAGGTTGCTAGCCCATCGCCCACAACACACTTCAACCCTGCTCCCTTAGTCGACTTTTACGACATCCACGGGAAGAAAGGGGGTGGTGAAATTCTAACCCGACACCACTCGGGGATGATCATGTCTAATAAAACTCATTTTGAGTTATTTATTAATACAAATAAAGTATATTGATAAGCGTTCATTACACAGTGCCCCCGCTGACAATTAATCTGTGAATAAGTGGGCGATCTAATTTAAGTCATAGCTAACGTAAATGTGTGTAATTTTGTAGTATAAATTTGGTTCCTTTTATCTTTTTATCTTCTCTTTACGCTCGAAGTTGTAGATGATTATGTATACCTAGGACAGACTATCCAGTTAGGTAGGTCCAACTTCGAGAAAGAGGTCAATCGTCGAATCCGACTCGGCTGGGCAGCGTTCGGGAAGCTACGGCACATCTTTTCGTCCAATATTCCGCAGTGTCTCAAGACGAGAGTCTTTGACCAGTGTGTGTTGCCAGTGATATGGCTCTGAAACGTGGTCGCTTACTATGGGCCTCATAAGAAGGCTCAAAGTCACCCAAAAGGCAATGGAGAGGGCCATGTTGGGAGTTTCTCGGCGTGATCGCATCAGAAAGGAGGCTGTCCGCAGCAGAACCAAGGTAACCGATATAGCCCTCCGGATCGCTAAACTTAAGTGGCAGTGGGCGGGGCACATAGCACGTAGAACCGATGGCCGTTGGGGCGGAAAGGTTCTCGAGTGGCGACCACGTACCGGAAGGCGCGGCGTGGGTAGGCCCCCGACAAGGTGGACTAACGTTGCGGGAGTCCGCTGGATGCGGGTGGCGCAGGACCGGTCACTTTGGCACTCTTTGGGGGAGGCCTATGTCCAGCAGTGGACGTCTTTCGGCTGATATGATGATGATGAACGTGGTACGCATTTCTCAACCGATGCTCGTGTAATTTTGAGAGCAGGTTTGTTAATTGTTTCGTTTTTTTTTTGTGGATGTTTTTTTTGGAAAAACTAATTATTCAAAAACTCAAGTTTTACAGCCATTATTAGACGGCGATGAGCTTATAGGAATGTTAGCATTACTATGTCGTAATTATTTGGCAAGAATGTCACGTCTAATCCCATGCTAACCAGAGTTTGATAATATTTTAGCAGAGTGCCAAATGTCAGAGATGATCGATGGCTCACAGACAAACTGGAAATAAAATATTATGTAAAGCGAGATGTGATGTGGAGTTCACGCCGACTACCTACCTGGCTACTATTCCTAATGGCCTATTATTCCAACTTAAACCTTATATAGCTTACACTCGAAGATAGCCATTGTCTTGTTACTTCTTTTTTTCTTTTTAAACTGATAAGTCGTGGTCGAAGGGCAAAATTCCTAAAAATTAGGTACACTTTACAGACATCATAAGTACATTATGAGATAATGGTTTTTTATGAATAGCTTATAGACTAACAAGTGCCAACAACATGGCCAGCAAGTTAGCGCATATGTACCTACAGTCGAGTTCAAAGATATGTCTATACCTACACTTTTGCACCTTATTCCATTGTAATAACACGAAAAATGTATACATAAGTATCTTTGACGCAATATTGCACAATATACAACACTAGTGTCGAGTCGACCGAGATAGAATAGGGTTAATTTAAGAGGGGGCGCTCCGCGAAATCGGGGTTCTTAGATTGAATATTTACCTATGACAAACTAAAGCGAATGCCAGGAAAAAGAACATACCAAAACTACATCATATTTGCAATTGAATCGTCTGAACAAAACCATACAAAACCAAAATTGCCTCGATAGAAAAGAACCGCCAAAACATGTCTTATTTTTACTCAATTTCAATAGTGTGAGGTTCCCGTGCATAAAAATTAAGTAAAAGTTGAGTGTATAATAGCTTTTCACATTACCTAATGAAAGTACTAGCGGGGTATTTTTATGTAGTCCCTTTTCAGACTTATTGAGGTGAAACGTATTTGGCGTATAGGCCTTTTTTATTTAGCGCGATACCCTTTCTCCCGTCGCGTGTTTCGTGCGGTTCTGTATATCTTTTGTTGCCGTTCGCGGGCGGAGTCAGTCGTAATCGCTCCGCTGAGACGAGAGGACTACGTTCTGTGCTCTCACGACAGCACGATGAACATAATTATTTCAATAATATTGTGACCCAGTATATTCGTCCAGTGAATGTACGTATCATTACATTCCAGTAGATATTTTGCTACATTTTGAAATAATATATTTAAAAGTCGATCTTAACATATAGATCTTAAAGTTCAAAATACAACTATAAGATTACGCAGCGATCGGCGGGTGACCGGCTTCTTAGAATAATTTGTGCAGTACATGCAAAACTAGACGAACATTTTTCTGTCGATCGTGTATTTACTTTATGAAAGATTATCACTATCACTATCATCACTACACAGTATAAAACAAAGTCGCTTCCCGCTGTCTGTCGTCTGTCCCTATGTATGCTTAGATCTTTAAAACTACGCAACGGATTTTGATGCGGTTTTTTTGAATAGATAGAGTGATTCAAGAAGAAGGTTTATATGTATAATATAGTATCCGTGCGAAGCCGGAGCGGATCGCTAGTTGAGAATTAATCCGGTTATGTTCAAAATCGATGTCTGAGAGGTCTAAATACGAATTCATAGTCAGAAATATTTCAAAAAGTGGTCGCATTATTTAAAATTTTTGAAACATTCGTTGTAAATTAATATGCGCGTTTTTTTAAAGAACAACATACATTGGCAGGCTTCTGGAGGGTGAAGATTCTAGAAATGATGTCCATTTTGAATTCCAAGATGGCGGACATTGCTTTTCGAATTTAAACTTTCGTGAGACGTGTTGAAACAGTACTAATAATTACACGGTTCAACTCACGTATTAAATGTCACTACGGGCGACATGTTTCGAACTCTTCGGGAATTCTTCTTAAGGATGTGTTTTCGCGGCGGTGTCGCTTGAATCTTGTCGTGATTCAAGCGACACCGCCGCGAAAACACTCATCCTGAAGAAGAACTTCCGAAGAGTTCGGAACATGTCGCCCGTAGTGACATTATTGACATTGTTTTTCTTTAAAGTCATCACGGGTGTCGCTTTTAGGGTTATCGAGAGTGCAGATTCCAACAATGATTGCCTGCGAAGTTGGACATTTTGATATTAAAAAAGTGAACATAATTATGCACTTTTTCTTTAATATGTTCAAAATTGATAACTAAAGGGCCAAAGCGTCTCCATTGTCTCCAAGTACGAATCCGAGATCAGAATTGAAAAATTTGGCCGCCACACAGTAGTGGCCTGAAAATCTGACTTTCATAGACATGATCGAAGTTTTCATAATATATTATAGTTTTTTTTTAATGCTACTAATAAATTCACGGTTAAATTCACGTATTAAACGACACGACAGGCGACATGTTTTGAACACTTCGGGAGTTCTTCTTCAGGATGAGTGTTTTCGATGTTTGTTTTGAAGAAGAACTCCCGAAAAGTTCGAAACATGTCGCCTGTTGTGACATTTAATGCGTGAATTTAACCGTGGATTTATTAGTAGTATTTTAGACATGTCTCACAAAAGTTTAAATTCGATTATAGCTTTTTTTTGCTTTAGGCTTTTACTAGCCATTATTATGCTAGCTCACAACCCTTACGTGATTTAGTAAAAAAACGGAAGGCCATATTTCAGTTATAGCTCCGGTGGTTTTTTAAGCAACAAAATGTAGGTAGTGGTATTCCTTGGGTAATTAAAGTAATTTGTACTCTATAAAGTGAGTGTTTTCGCGGCGGGGTCGCTTGAATCTTGTCGTGATTCAAGCGACACCGCCGCGAAAACACTCAATCCTGAATAAGAACTCCCGAAGAGTTCGAAACATGTCACCCGTAGTGACGTTTAATGCGTGGGTGAACCGTGTAATTATTGTCATTTTTTTTCTTTAAAGTCATCACGGGTGACGCTTTTAGATTCCAACAATAGGGGCGTAGACACTAAATAAAATAATGTGATATTTTCTCGAAGAAGGATAAAAAAATTAGTCAAATGGAGAAAAAATCAACGCAAAAGGTTAAATAATCACGAAGTTATAAGTGTCCAAAGTTTTAAGAAGGGATGTGTTCTGTCCCTTTTTCGCAAAACGCAACTTCATACGAAACGATGACGCTGGAAGAATGTGACGTCACAGAAGACGGCAACGTGCCGCGCGCATCGTGGTCGCGGCCTGCCGGCAGCATCCTGTAATGTGACGTCACACACCGTTTGCGTTTTCTCTCTCTAACAAGAAATATTAAAACGGTTGTAGCTTCGTAATTCTTTGAGATATCTGAATGGGATTTTCATCACTATGCATATTGTTTTGCCTTCTTTCTTTTGGAGTAATAATAATTTTCGAGTCTGCACCCGAATTATTGCCTGCGAAGTTGGACATTTTTATATTAAAAAACGTGAACACAATTTTGCAGTTTTTCTTTAATACGAGTATGTTCAAAATTGATAACTAAAGGGCTTATTATAATTATCTATAGGTATTCATCATGTTTCATCTGACTGTCGGGGCATATACTATGCGAGAAGGAGCGGGGCAGCAATAGACGCATCAGCGCGGCAGGTACGGGCGCGCGGGTGATTTCTGATTTTTCCCTGGCGATACGCCCCCTCTTAATTCCAACAACAGTTACAAAAACAAGTTTATGACCATTCGGACAACTTAAAAACGTCTGTCTCACTGCAAATATTCCCTAAAATTTAAATACAGGGAAGGGGGAAGCCTTACTGAACGTGCAGGTTGGCACGTCGTGGGACGAAATCCACGCTTTCTAACTCAACTTACTTATATAGTTAAGTATAAACACATTTAGGGGTATGTCATGTTAACATATGCCAGAATCACTTTACTATGGTGTTTACAAACATTGAAACCGAATAATTATTTGCACAATTAGTAGGTACTCAACGGTGCCAAGTCTATTTTGGGAACGTTAAAAGTAATTTAAGAAACACTTGTCGCGTTTAAAACTGGAAACAATAGTGTAACACATGGATCCGTTTGGAAACGTGCCTTGATAGATACACATTACGGTTCAAATTACAGTGGCACTCGGTTTAGCAACCACACATAATTTTATTCAATGTACGGATCAAGCGATAAAGAAACAAATAAGACGAGAGATTTCGTTCCTTTGTTTTATTCCGACTGACTGCTTTAGCCTAGTTGGTAGTGACGCTGCCTACGAAGTCCTCGGTTCGAATCCCGGTAAGGGCATTTATTTGTGTGATGAGTACGAATATTTGTTTCTGGGTCATGGATGTTTTCTAAGTATTTATTTCTCTATATAAGTAGGTATGTTGATCGTCGTCTAGTACCCATAGTACAAGCTTAGTTTGGGACTAGATCGATTTGTGTAAGATTGTCTCTTAATATTTATTTATTTAGAACCTTTGCATGTTGAATCATGTTGAACGTTCAAGATTTTTCAGATATGAAACCAATTACCTCTGGTGTTGCAAGTGTCCATGGGCGGCGGTAATCGCTTACCATCAGGTGATCCGTCTGCTCGTTTGCCTCCTATATCATAAAAAAAAAAAAAAAAATATGAATTAAACTGTTCCTTATCGATTAAAAAAAAAAACTATTATGAATGTAATTTTGTATGTAATGTCTATTTATCATATTTACATAATCAACGCTACTTTCCAACGGCGGAAGTTTGTCAGGATCAAAGCAATTGGAAGTATGTGATCTCTGCCCATGTACGCCTCTGTGAAACTAGCTTTATATTACGTACTATCGACAACACAGCTAACTCACCATCCGTGCACTTTATGTACATTGTAACAAGTAATAAGGTTCTATATAAAATTACAGTCCGTTTGTATGTATCTATGTAAGCAAAACCTGCCGACCAAGTTTCAATCAAACAACCCCATACTGTACTGACCGACTTTTATTGCTAATTCTGTAAATAAATAGTTACAAAAAACAAAAAAAGACCGGGTTGCACTCCGAGAGTGCCGGCAGAAGTGAAAACTCAATAACATTGTAACAGTTTTTCGATCAGGTCACGTGACATCTTACGGTGTCACCCTTGAATTTGACGCAAATTTATAAACAATTATCAATTATTTAGGCGGACGGCCCGCGGGCGCGTTGGGTGTGACGGGCCGCCGGCTCGCCGCCGTCGGGCGGCGGCAAACACAATACCAATTTGTTTTTGCCATTGCCAAATATTTTTCAAAGCTTTATCTCTTTAGGAATAACGTCTAAATTCGAACTATTCGAATTTGCAAGAACAGCAGACGGCGGTGGCGACCACAATATCAATTTGTTTTTGCCATTGGTAAATATTTTTCTAAGCTTTATGTTCACTATTCAAATAATCATTTTAAAGTTTCGCGCCACTAAACTAATACACGATGCGTTCTGAATGGTTAACGTAAGCGTTTTGGCTTGCGCCTGCAGTCACGCGAAAGAGAGGCAAGACGACCGCGCCCGTAACGCGCGAGCGAGACGGTGCATGCCGAAGAAATGGCGTGACGTATGACTCCATTTTGAACCTCCAACGTGCTAACATCAAAAACTTTATATCGTTCTCATGATTTTCAATTGTGGTGTCCAAAATTAACCCCCACAGTGCAAACTTTAAGTGCAAAGCGGGCCGGCAGTTACTGTAAACCAAAACACGTAGTGGAACGAGGAAGCAGCCATCGCGTACCCTGGTATCATGGAGATAGCCAGAGGATCCAGCTCCAGCCCGTTCAACCATCAAGGTCAGTGACTGCAGCATATAGCCTAGTTCATTTTGCATTGTTTCGTGTATTAACATTATTCACGTATTTTTGAAATACCCAATTGTGGCAATCGAATTTGCTACATATTTTTTGGTGCCGAAACCAGGGACTCTTTAGATTCAGTTAAATTTAGTTCTTGTATTGAAAGTAATCCATTTATTTGAATAACATCTACCACCTAGCTACAATATTTTCGAGAAAGTTCGTAACCTTGAATAAAGAACTACCAGCCATTATTATTATATTACATTACATTGAAGCTGCAATTACTGCCTATTATGGTCATGTAGCATCTATTCTTAATTATGGACTATTACTGTGGGGAAATTCTGTAGATATTGACCGAGTTTTTAAGCTACAAAAAAAATGCGTTCGGGCAATAACAAATACTTGGTACTTAGCTAGTTGTAGGCCTATTTTCAAGAAACTGAACATGTTACCGTTGGCATGTATGTACATACGTAAAGTCTGTTTATTTGTTAAAATGAACCCCAATTATTTTGTAACTCGGTCAAGTACTACTGCTAAGAAAATACGAACACAGTACAAAAATATGTTATATAAACCAGCCTGTCACACAGATATTTATAAGAAAAATGCCTACAATAAGAGTATAGAGATATACAATCAGCTCCCAGACGATTTAAAAACAGTAGAAGGCACGCAATTCAAAACTAAATTAACAAAATGGCTTTTGACTCACTGTTTCTATAGTGTAAATGAATATCTGATTTTTAATGTATAATAATATTTGCTGAATCTTAATTTGACATTTATAATTCGACATTTTTATATAATATGAAATCATTCATTAGCTATTAAGGTGATATATCTCTTGGATGTAATTTAATGTAATTTAATTTAGTAATTTAATTTAATATGATTTGATATGATTTAATTAAGAGCTGACTATTCTTTTTCGATTTAAGTGACTTATTTGTCTCCTGTTAAAAGGCATACCGCCACTCCGAAATTTGCATGTCGAATGTTCGACTGAATACTGAGACGCATTTATGTAGCACTTAAGATCCTTGTGAACGTATTCTAGCAAATAAACTATTCTATTCTATTCTATTCTATTCTTATGAGCGCGGTGTAGGTAACTTTCATTTAAGTAGTAAATAAACCTTTAATTATCACACCGAAGTAAAAAACAAGTGTTTGTGTGTACGAACAACTAAATTCCAATAAGATTTTCGATAAATAATAGTCTGTTTAGTAAAAGGAACGCAATAATTATTGCAAATCATCTAAGGTATAATCCGGCCCATTTTGATAAGTCGTGTTGCTTGCCGTATTGTACTAGTTTCACGAGAAGTTCGTACTGCACGGTTACCATCTTTATTTGGTCGCGCTGTAAATATATCGTAACAATTTGGACATATTTTTACAAAACTTTGTTCTTGTTATTTGCACATCTCAATACGTTTAACAGATATTCATACTTAACAAAGTTCACCGTTTTGTTGTGCGTATTATTCTCGTCGTGCATTTAATCTTGAATAGAAAATATGAAATTACAGTAGTCCGATATTTCGCGTAGGTAACAAGTGCCCGGCACTGTAGCAGCTGATCGTAGGTACATTGTAGGTTATCATTATTTTAAGCTGTTCGATATTTGATTTGAACCTTGTATGCATAAGTACCTACATTGGCTACTATTCGCTGTTTACTAGCCGTAGGTAATTGTAAGTTTCGAACTTATTCGTGATAAATATAATATGGGAAGGTAATTATATTTCACCCACGACAACTTTGTTGTTCATTTATCAAGTTGGAATATTTCAACCTGCCTATTTATATTACTATCGAAACGTTCGCCCATCTGTTACTTTATTTCGAGTTCGTGTTTAGGTGCTGTGTAGGTATTGTGTATGTACATGTATGTAAAACATGCAGACGTTTTGTTAACGTAGTTTTATTAAAAACCTACTTAGGCCGAGTGATCGAGGAAAGTATTGCGTTTAGGGACGTACTTAGCGAATCCTACCTATACCTACATATTACGCTTATACGTACCTAGTTATAATTTAAAAAATGTATAAGAGGAAATCTATTAAAGGAACAAAATCGAAATCTATCGAAATGGACGGTTTATCTGTGCACGATCTGCCCGCTTTACGTCGCATACGTACACTCGCGTTTAACCGTTTGAATAAAACGTTGGAGATCGCGCTACAGGCGAAAAATGACGTATCTCAAATTGACGCGTTTCTAATTTATTATTCGGAAATTGGAAAATACGTAACAAAGTTCGAGGAGGCTCACGCTGACATACTGAACATTATCGATAGTGACGCGGAGGACAGGGAAGATGAAATTCGTTCTCGATTTGATGAATGTTATTTTGAAATTCTTTCAATACATCGGAAACTCGTAGTAACCTCTGATGAACCGAATCAACCACCTTGTCCTTTGAAAAATGACATCTTTCAAGTACGACTTCCAAAAATAGTTTTGCCCAACTTCAGCGGAGATATTAAGTTATGGCCTGAGTTCTACGATGTATTTACTTCGCTCATTCACGAAAATAAATCGTTATCGGACACAGAACGAATGCACTACCTCGTGTCGTGTTTATCCGGTGATGCTTTAGTGCTCATCCGTACATTCCCTGTAACAGGGGCCTACTACTCCGCTGCGTACGAGGCTTTGGTTGGACGGTATCGTGGTAAACGGGACTTAGCGTTCACATGTTGGAAGGAGATGTTAGACGTAAACTTTAGGTCAAACTCACCTCATGAATTTCGGAGAACGCTTGATACATTTAACGAAAATTTAACCATGCTGACGCGCCTTGATCTGCCTACCGATAAATGGGATTTTGTCTTGACGTACCTCCTTCTTTCCAAACTGGATTCAAAAACCCGATGCCTGTTCGAACAACAGCCGTCAACAAGCGAGCTACCTACCTACGAGTCACTTAAGACCTTTCTTTACACACAATGCGATGCACTTGTGCGCGATACACACTTTTCGGCTAGTGAAAAAAATCGCGTTTTGGAAAAGCCTCGGATACCCGACAGGAACCGCAACCCTACCAGTTTTAGTAAGCCATTCGACAAATCAAACTACGGAAAGAAAGCAGCGTCAACAGTTTTACTGTCGGGCACTGGTAGCGAAATGGAAACAGCTATGCAGTCGGCGTCATCGATGACGCCCATACCCACTATTAAGTGCTCATTTTGTAGTGAGGATCATTCAATTATCCACTGTAAGGCGTTTTCTTGTAAAACTCCTCAAGAGAGATTCGATTACGCAAAACAGCAGCACTGGTGTTTTAACTGTTTAAAATCGTCTCACGGGTTAAGAGATTGCAAATCTATCTTTAAATGCCAGAAGTGTCATAAACGTCATCACACGTTATTACATCTCGAAGGTTCTGACGTTAACGTAGCGGAAAACATTTGTGATACTGAAGAGCCTTCTAACACCTGTACCCAAGTGAGCATGGTCACAAACAGTCGCGAAAGTTCTCTCGTATTGTTATCGACCGCCATGATTGACATCCGTGACTCATCCGGTAACTTTCAAACCTTTCGTGCTTTGATCGACTCGGGCAGTCAAGCTCATTTTATAACTGATCGTGCAGCCAATAGCCTGGGCTTAGACAGATCGTCGACGTCTCGTACCATACGTGGTCTAGGTCAATCACCGGCTGCCGTATCAGGCACGATTCAGCTTGAAGTGGGAGTCAATAGAAATATCGTCTTCAGTATTGAAGCTCTTACTCTAGCTAATATATGCGGGCCTATGCCCACAACCAAGCTTAACAAAACAACTTGGACTCATCTTCAGAATTTGAAGCTAGCAGACCCTGACTGCAACTTGCCTGGGGATATCGACGTTCTTCTAGGCGCAGAAGTCTTCTCTTCTCTTCTATTGCCAGGCAGCGTTCGTGGCGAACAATCACAACCTTCTGCTCTGAACACAATATTCGGTTGGGTTCTATTAGGCAACGTTAAGGTTACGCAAATAACTGAAGTTAGTTCGTTTTTTATCAGTGAAGGTGAACAGCTACATGAACAAGTACAAAAGTTTTGGGAGCTCGACTCTGTACCTCAGGCTATTCCAAAGCTCAGTAATGAAGAGATCCAGTGTGAGCAACATTACTGCGAAACTTTATCTCGTGACCCTACTGGGAGATATATCGTCACTTTGCCGTTCAAAGAGAACGCCAAGGATATCTTCTTCCCTGGATCCCGGGAAATGGCGCTAAAGCGATTTCATTCGCTGGAGCGAAAACTGGAAGGCAAGCCAGAACTCCATGCTCAATATTCTGATTTCATGGCGGATTATCTACAAAGCGGTCACATGAGTCTGGTTCCCATCGACCAATTGTCTCAAGGTAAATTCTTTATACCACATCATTGTATTTTACGTCCAGATAGCGTCTCCACGAAACTTCGTGTGGTGTTTGATGCCTCAGCGAGCGACGCGCGCGGCGTGTCTCTTAACGAAATGCTACTGATAGGCCCAAAACTACAAACTAACGTCCTTGATATATTATGCCGGTTTCGTGTCAATCCCATCGTGTTTACCGCTGATATGAGACAAATGTACCGTCAGATCTTGATGACCGATAGTGATCGCGACTATCAAAGAATATTTTGGCGTTTTAACCAATCCGAGCCTATACAGGAGTACCGGTTGAACACCGTCACGTACGGAGTAAGCTCGGCTCCATTTCTTGCATGTCGAACGGTGAAGCAATTGGCTCAAGACGAAGGTGATCAATATCCCTTAGCTAAGTCAGTTTTGCAATCCGACGTATATGTCGATGACATCGTCAGTGGTTCCCGTACCTTAGAGGAAGCAGAACAAACCATAGCTGAAGTTATAGCTTTGTTACACAAGGGTCAATTCGAACTTCGCAAATGGGCGAGTAATCGTCCCGAGTTACT
Organism: Epinotia ramella; assembly: GCA_947578815.1. Lineage (NCBI taxonomy): Eukaryota > Metazoa > Arthropoda > Insecta > Lepidoptera > Tortricidae > Epinotia > Epinotia ramella. Next base: position 3,974,713 of record OX388207.1, read on the forward strand.
GTCTCACCTACCAGACGAACATTGTCTAACAGACTCCGTTTCAATGGATTATGATCAAACGCATAATCTCAAGGTGTTGGGCCTAAAATGGAACCCAGGCGGGGACGTATTTACGTTCGAAGTAAAACCATTGAATCGTAACTGTACCAAGCGCACTATTCTTAGTGAATTAGCTCGTATCTTTGACCCAGTGGGATTTCTATCCCCTCTAACATTCCTCGCTAAGTGCTTTATCCAACAGCTATGGATTTTATGTCTTGGATGGGACGAAACTCCACCTAGAGACATCGTGGAAAAATGGGAGCGTTATTCTGATCAACTGTCATCATTACAATCTATAGAAATACCTCGATGCTTATCCGGTTCTAAAATCAAGACATGTCAGATCCACGGGTTCTCGGACAGTTCGGAGGCTGGATACGGGGCCGTGGTGTACCTGGTTGCCACCTATGATCACGACGACGTACATGTTTACCTACTGATCGCTAAATCCCGCGTTGCTCCCACAAAACGAGTTTCTCTCCCCCGATTGGAATTATGCGCGGCCGTGCTACTCGCTGATCTGCTTAAATACGTAAAACAGATCTACTCATCATTGTTACCCGTCTTCGAAATGTTTGCCTGGTCCGATTCCACCGTCACACTCTCATGGATAAAGGCGCCATCATACCGTTGGAAAACGTTTGTCGCCAATAGGGTGAGTCATATCCAGGAAGCAATTCCAGAGGCTGTTTGGAATCACGTACCTTCCGGAGATAACCCTGCAGACATAGCTTCTCGGGGCCAATTTCCAGCTGACCTGGTGCATAATTCCTTATGGTGGGCGGGGCCAGAGTGGCTTACGCAACCTTCTGAAGGGTGGCCTTCGTTAGACATGTCGGCTATTAAAGATGATGTCGACATCGTTGCAGAAGAACGTGTTCAAGCGTTTATCGTTAACGATGACACTCACATGATTGACGAATTACTGGATAAATTCTCATCGCTACGTAAAATTCAGAGGGTCATGGCCTATTGCTATCGTTTTATTACTAACGTACGTAACAAGCTATCGCGTCGTCAGTCGGCTTACTTTAGTCTCAGTGAACTTCACAACGCCCTAAACATTATCGTAAAACATGTACAATCGAGATACTTTTATAATGAAATTACAAGACTTCAAGCAGAAAAACCACTTTCTAATCTAATTAATTAATTTATTAATTTCTAATTAAACCCTTTCATAGATGACAATGGTATTCTCAGGGTGGGCGGACGTTTGGCGAGAGCCGGGCTCGAATTTGAACATAAACATCCCGCCGTACTTCCGCGGAACGCTCCACTGACTTACCGTATTATCGAAGCTGTTCATCGTGAAAACTGTCACCCTGGAACGAATACCATGCATTATCTCATAACGCAGCAGTTTTGGATTCTTTGTCCTTTGCGCGCGATCAGACACTGTTTAGCAAAGTGTGTTCGATGTTATCGTTTAAATCCCGTTCCCCTCGAACCTTTCATGAGCGATTTACCGGCCGTTCGCGTGAATCAGGTAAAACCGTTTTCGATAGTAGGTGTTGATTTCGGAGGACCGTTTCGCATCAGGCTGGGTTCGTACAGAGGTGCTAAGATTGAAAAAGCTTATTTATGCTTGTTCGTGTGCTTTACAACAAAAGCTGTGCATCTCGAAACAGTATCTGATTTGTCCTCCGAAGCCTTCATTGCGGCTCTTCGTAGGTTTGTAGGCCGTAGAGGTCGCGTTAAGATCATTCATTCAGATTGTGGGACAAACTTTGTAGGGGCCAATAACCTGCTTCACGGATATCTGAAGTCGGCAGCTGATTCACAGCTCATAGAGTTTCGATTCAATCCCCCGTCCAGCCCTCATTTTGGAGGCGTTTGGGAAATTCAAATTAAGGCTGCAAAAGCGCACTTATATCGTGTCATCGGAGATCAGACTCTCACATTCGAGGAGTTGACCACTTTATTCATTCAAATTGAGTCTGTATTAAACTCGCGCCCGCTGTGCCCCGTCAGCACTGACCCCAACGATTTGAGCGCTCTTACTCCTGGTCATTTTCTTACACTGGAGCCGTTAACTTCGGTTCCTGATGAAGATCTAACTTCTATAAAGTTGAATCGTCTAGGTCGCTGGCAATTAATCCAACGGTTTCAACAAGATTTTTGGAGACGTTGGAAGGTTGAATACTTACAGTCGCTAACAAAACGTGCAAAATGGACTTCTCACTGCCAACCTTTAGAAGTGAATTCAATCGTGATCATAAAAACTGAAAACACTATACCGTTGCACTGGCCACTCGCCCGGGTGGTAGAGTTGCATCCTGGACCGGACGGTGTTGTTCGTTTAGCAACCATCCGGACTGCTAACGGAACGCTCCTCAAGCGACCTTTAGCTAAACTATGCCCCCTTCCTAATCAGTGTGAGTCAGCGTAGGATATAAACCTAAATTAAGTTTAGTTTTAGTTTTTGATAATAAGTAGAAGGTATCGTTAGTTATTAGTTTTGTTCATACACACGTACTTATTCTTCGTCTACGTTATATTTAAAACTAGATATATTTTTGTATATTAAAATACATAATATTGTATTTTGGTGGGCGGAATGTTCACTATTCAAATAATCATTTTAAAGTTTCGCGCCACTAAACTAATACACGATGCGTTCTGAATGGTTAACGTAAGCGTTTTGGCTTGCGCCTGCAGTCACGCGAAAGAGAGGCAAGACGACCGCGCCCGTAACGCGCGAGCGAGACGGTGCATGCCGAAGAAATGGCGTGACGTATGACTCCATTTTGAACCTCCAACGTGCTAACATCAAAAACTTTATATCGTTCTCATGATTTTCAATTGTGGTGTCCAAAATTAACCCCCACAGTGCAAACTTTAAGTGCAAAGCCGGCCGGCAGTTACTGTAAACCAAAACACGTAGTGGAACGAGGAAGCAGCCATCGCGTACCCTGGTATCATGGAGATAGCCAGAGGATCCAGCTCCAGCCCGTTCAACCATCAAGGTCAGTGACTGCAGCATATAGCCTAGTTCAGTTTGCATTGTTTCGTGTATTAACATTATTCACGTATTTTTGAAATACCCAATTGTGGCAATCGAATTTGCTACACTTTATCTCTTTAGGAATAACGCCCAAATTCGAACTACTCGAATTTTCTTAATAGCAAAACGGTGAAGGACGCGTTGGTATTAATATAATACATATATTGAAATAATAATATATTGAAATAAAACCTTATTGCTAACGTTACATTGTGCTTGCACTGTTACATGTTAGGGGAATTCATTAAATGCGCCTGAACTAGGATTATCCTGTATCTCAGGCAAAGAGATAATACTAAGACAAAAATAACGAATTATCTTACAACATAAATATTAATCTAAGAATATTTATTTCATTTACGTAAGGAATTGCAGTGTCAACGTCGACAATAACTGCAAACTAGGTCATCGAGTTTATTTTATTTTTAGTGGACTTTTACCTTAGTGCATAATAATATAATAGCATACATTGCTAATCATAAAACAAACAAATAGAATAAAAAAATAGGAGTTGGTAATACAAGTAATGGTGACAGATCTATAACATTTTATGGGCTTATTTGGGTAACCTACCTATAGGTATAATAACTAAAATATCGTAATTAAAAATCAAAAAGAAACTTAATGAATTGTCTTATACTTAGGCCCCTTCATAATCAATAGAATTAATATATCGTCGTTCGGCCATTTTCCTGGCAGGGCATTCAGTGTCTCCTGTTTTATGATCGTGGGGCTTGTTAAACAGTTTGCAGGTTGCGCATTTGGGAGGATCTGCCTTGTTTGGGCACTCCTTGTCCGAGTGCCCTATCTTGCAACAATGTCCGCATGTGTGTTCTGGTTGCTTACATGTCTTGGCGGCGTGGCATTATTACAAATTTATTTGCAGAATATGCTATTGCAAAAAGTGTTTAACGGCTTTATACTCTTACGAATAGCGTTCAGTTTTGAATGAAGTCGAATCGGCTAGCAGCAAAAAGAGACCTCCTTCACATCTGACGTCACAAAACTCTGTCGCGTATTTAACAATTTTTCCTCATCCCAAAAAGTGCTCAGCGCGCCGCTAAAGAAGTTTTCACATCAAAAAAACGGCGCGCTAGGATCTTTTAAACTCGGGTTTTGGTATTTTTTGTAAGGTGTCTACATATAGCAATTTAGTGAAGTTAAACGACAAGAAATTATGCGATTTTAATGTTTCCCTGCCTACAGTAGGTTGTACCCGCTGTAATATGACTGGAATAACATGAAACTTTGTACGAGTATAAGTAATTACCTAAATACTATGAAAAACTTTTACCCGCTATTTTTTTCTGTGATAGGCAATTTGCAACTACAGAAAAGAGTCTGCACGGCTATCACAAGACAGCGCGCGAGCTCCCTCGGTTTTTCTCTCACTATCTGTCTCTCTTATTAGAACACTTAGAAAGAGAGGTATAGTGCGTGAAAAATCGAGAGCACTCACGCGCCGTCTTGTGATAGCCGCGCTGACCTAGATATGACGGATCCATTATGTATACAATATACATTCACGTAATTCTAGCATGGCGTTTAAAAATTAAAACCAAAGTCGAGCGTGCTGGGGGCTCCTAAGACGGCAAAATAGGGGCCAGGCCTCAAGTTGACGTAACCCCACCTACTAGGATCCGTCTGATCGGTGTCATCCGGGTCTATAAGCGCGCGCGCCCACTGCAATTGTTGCACGTCTCGCCAGGAATAGACGAGCCCTCCAATTATACTTATGGATAGGCGCAGTACGTTGTACGTTGCTCAGTGCTAGAGTAGCTGGTGCAGACGGTATCTTCAGACGAAGCAGTAACGCAAGGATTTTACGCAAGGTAGCTGGCCTCTCCCGCATTTGCATCGGAATCGGTACGCGGTATTTTTACAAGCTTTTATTTAACTTGCCAAGTATGGGACAAATCTTGCGAGTTAAATTTGAGACACTTCCCGGTGACCGATTGAGCTGAAATGTTGGGTTTAAGTATAGTTCGGATGACAATTCAATATTATGATACCATCGAGCTGATCTGATGATGGAGACAGAAGGTGGCCATGGGAATTCAGTACTTAACCGACGTAACCCCGTTGAGTTTGTGCTAGTTAGAATCGTCTCAATGAGTAGTTGATGATGGTATACAGAAAAATACAGTCGGCAATAAAAGCTTGTACCAAAAATGATTTTCATTTACCGAGAGCTTACTTGACGATAGGAAGGCCGGTTTCCCGCTCTCTGCTACCTCGTCAAAAAACTATCGAGATTCCGTAACTTCGACTCTTTTTGTGGTATTTTCAAACTTTTATTTAACTTGCAATGTATATTTAACTATGTTTGTTCGAGTGGATTCTTGCAACTCAATTTTGAAGCTGATAACTTCCACCGATTGAGCTGAAATTGTTGTGTTCAAGTTATTGCATCAGCATTGCAATTCAGCGAGGAAATGCCACCAGCGTCCTCGGTACAATGCCTCGAGGGCCTTTTTAGGGTTCCAAAGTCAACAAGGAACCCTTATAGTTTCGCCATGTCCGTCTATCTGTCCGTCCGTCTTCGGCTTAGCTCAGTAACCATTACTACTAGAAAACTGTAATTCGGCATGGGTATATAAATCAATCACGCCGACAGAACAGTACAATAAAATCTTGAAAAAAAAATTTTTTTAGGGTACCTCCCCTACACCTAAAGGGGGACGGGGATGCAATTTTTTTTCTCGTTAAACCCATAGTGTGGGGTATGGTTGGATAGCTCGTTAAAAACTATTATGGGTTTTTTATATTCATTTTTCAAATTAGTGATTTGTTTGCGAGATATTGAGCTTCAAAGCCCTAATTTTTGTTCGAGGCATGTGTCCCCCCCCCCTGCCGGCTAAATGGCTACTACTGGGGATATGAGAAAAATCCTGGTAGTAGTACATATAATGAATTTAAAAGGAAAACTATCACGGGCAAGTAGGCATAAGTAGTTACCGAGTAATAGTCGACCAACTTAATGTGTACTTGGAAAGACCAATTTTCGTACAAATTCGGCCGACGCAACCGCACCGCACGTCGATGTAACTAAGACAGACAGGCAACTACGGAACCCTTCACTGCGCGTGGCCCGACACGCATTTGGCCGGTTTTTAGATTTAACTTTGTTTTAATTTAATTTAGTTAATGTTACTTATCATCTTGTATATATACTTTAGAAAATAAAATTGCATTTACGGGTTCTTACTTATAGAACTGAACTATCCCACAAATAACAAACTTAGCACAGTTAAATTACACACACAAGTACCAGAGATGTACAAAATACTTAAAATACTAAATGCAAAATAGGTATTTTCAAAATACTTTATTCAAATAAAATACTGTCAAAAAGTAAACGAAACAAATTCGAAGTCAATCTCGTTAAAAAGCGAAGCGTAACGTCATGTTTCACAGATAATAACGTTGATTTTGTTTTAACTGTCATTTTGCACATAGATTTTCAAAGTTGCTGCGCCTCTAGTGGCCATTTGCCGAATCGCTGACCCATTCACTTGAAAATTTGAGTGGTAAAGGTAATACTTTCGAAACTCGTAAAAAAGTATTTTATATTTGACAAATATAAAATACATTTCGAAAGGTATTTCAAATAAAATACAAAATACTTAAAAAAAAAGTATTTAAGTACAAAATACAAAATGCGTATTTTGTATTTGCATTTTAAATACAAGTATTTCAAATAAGTCACAACTCTGCAAGTAACCCAACATCCAACCTACAGCATAACTATAGTTATGGTCATGTTTTTATACATTGTGGTCGTGAAACTTGACCATAAAACCAATCGTGCTAGCTCGGCTACGCAATGTAAAAGAATGTTTTAGAAAATCGCGCGATCCATTCTGCATATCTGGTCTAGTTTAGTCTACATGACCTCTGCGGGCGGTCACTCGAGCAGGTTAAAGAGGAAGCGGTCTAGCAGGATATGTTGTGCATGTCCTTCTTATTGCACTTTAACAAGCTTTGATGGCTCGATTGTATTCCAACGGGGTCGAGAACTAATTAAACAAACGAACAGAAGACATCCAAATAAAGCAAAATGTCTTACATCTCAAATATTTCGATGTCTATTCTCAATACAAAATTTTGCGGATACGAAAAATATGATAATAGAACAGAAAAATCATCATGAAGCGTATACAAATCGCTGTTCCGCCATTTTTGAATTGCTCATATGTTATTGCGCAAATCACGACGCGATATCGTGAAACTAGTCGAGCAACGATTGATTGACGTCATTGAGCTGTCGAAATGTCATTGAACGAATCGTCAAGTCGATATAGAGTTGGCGTTTTGGCAATGCACATGTAAATCCGCTGGAGCGCCTCCTTACGACCAGGCAGGCTTTCTGCTTGTTTGTCACCGCGGTAATATAAAAACGTAACAGTTCAGTTAGGTTACAAATGACGTCAATACTCTATTTCCACTATCCATTTAAATAACAATCGCACTCCATCATATCTTTTATTGTCACTTATCAGAAGACAGAACCGTTTCTTTATAATTTGGCACAATAACGTTGTTATATCGTCTGTATTTTCCTCTATCGTAAGTAAAAATAGAAGAAAACAGAAGTGACCGTCATGAAACGTCAAAACGATTGAAGAGGGGCTAACGCGAAATGAAAACGAACTTCGTTCGAGTATCTCCCTCTCTGGCGCTCGGGCTAGCAAGTGCGAAGTTCTTTTTCGTTTCGCGGAAGGCCGCCAGACCTTACAAAAGAACGCAACCGGGTCATACAGAGATTTAGGTTCGAGTAGGCCGAGGCGTTTACGATTTTATTACTGATCCGTGTACATATATTAAGTACCTAAGTACCTATACCTAGGTCATTTCGCCGGTTAGCGACCACCTAATTTCATGTGCCGGTTGGCGACCACTTAGCTGAGTTGGTGAACTGAAAGGTTATTTTCTCGGTTTTTTAGTAGATTTCTATTCTAAAACAACAAAAAAATGCATGTACAAATAATTTTCTCAATAGGGTCTGTAGAATTGATGTTATCTTCAATTGAAAAAAACCTTCTCCTTCAGGTGGTCGCTAACCGAAGGTGGTCGCGTAACCAGCGTAATGACCCTATACCTACAATATGTTTCGTGAAGATATAGGTTATTGTTAGCAATGGAGATATAATGAGTATTACTCAGTATTGTTTAATAACTGACCTTACGCAACCGTATCATAATTGCTATCGTATGTTTTGACGCTATATACAATTATATTTTTTTTTATCATCTTTCGTCACGAATTGTCTTATCATACTATGTGTAAACGGAAGAAGTGATTGAAGGACTGTTGAATTGAAGACGTGAGTGTACTTCATTTCTGCGGTTTGATTTGAACGTGCACCCTTTCATCTGACCGGGCGGATCACTCTTAACCAACAATTTCAATTTTCTTTAATATTAAACTTAAGCATATATTAATCTATAAGGTAATGTTATTACTCCAGTTTGACATTTTGATAAAACAAAAGAACACAAAAGTATCGTTTCGGAACAATATGTCATACCTACTTTACTATTTTTTTCAACACATTTGCTCGTAACGTACCTCTTATTACGTCGCTTCTAGGCTCATAATCCTGGATATTAAGCACGCGTGTTTAATAACATTACGACACTCGTGTTTTATGGTTATATCCCGATTAAGACACGTTGGCACCTTGCAGCAAGAGGTATGCATGAACAAGTTTCTTAATCAAGTTTCCTAAGGGAAACCTTCATAATTTTCATCTTATGAAAAGGATTTTTCCTCGCAAAATGTGTTGAAAAATGTCGTACGAAACGCGTGAGCTTTGATAATTTACACCCTCGGCTCTCTTATCACGCTGACCTGCGGCTCGCAAACAATTCCGCCTCTGATGTAATTGTCAACATACCACACTTGTATCACAATGTACTATTAAGCTAGTAATAACCGCACACTTTCCAATAATATCTGCTAGCGCCATCTTTCGATATAGACCGAAATTACGCGTCGTGTGTATACCTGAAATGCTGGAAGGTTAGTTTTCAGCGTTCCGCTGAAACTCCGCTGAAACACGCGCAGTTTGGTTGCATGCATTAACGTCAGGTGGCGTTGACTTCAGCGTTTAATCTTCGGACAAGTCTTATTTCACTTGTAATTTTCGTTAGAATACTGGTTACATTTAGGTGCTTTTAATCAGAATCTGGGACTAATTTTTTACTTTCAAATGCTCGAAAAGTAAATACGATTCTAGTGTCAAAATTGCAGGCAATTTTCTACCAATAAAATAAAAAGTAGTGATCTATACCACTTTTCTTTCTATCGCTAAGTATTTAAAAATGGCATTTCATAGTTTTTGGCAGTTTTCGAGTGAAAGTGTCAAGCGCTCGAAAATTAAAAATCGCGCACTTGATTTAGACCTTTCCCCTGAATTTGTACGTAAATTCGATATATACCAACAATGCAACAATATTGTATCCATATATAAGATTAAAAAAATCGTGCGTTAATAATCGTCATGCAATTTCATGGATAACCATTTTTAAACGTAAAAGACATGTATGGTGATGTATGGAAACTACTTAATGGTCGAAATAAAGTACAATAGAAGTATAGTAGTAGTTTTCATTTATCATCAATTCATCAACTTTGATAAAAAACGAAAATGTATACCAATATATCCGTTAAAAATCGAATGTTATATGGAATGTATGGGGTACGTATACGAGGAATAGACGCCCACCATACAAGAAAAGTCGGCAATTAATTTTGAATCAAATGAAACTAACCCTTATTGGTTTCCTCACGATTTTTTCCTACCGAAAAGCTAACGGTAAATATTCCGTAGGTAGGTACATAAGTTCCGGAAAACTCTTTGTTACGAACTATTGGTAAGTATTTTCAAAGACTATGATACAATAGTCTGCAAAATTGTCTTCGCTACGGTGGGGCGTGTAGATATTATTGAAGCTGATACGGCGACGTAGCCGTCGGTATCTCGCGGCGGAGTCAATTGGCGGTTAATTGGGTCACCGTTAATTGTAAGACTTCCTTCCTCCAGTCATGTCTCTTACACTCGATATATGTGACATTTTCTGTATCAGTCACAATATTTCGCGGCCATAACTACATTTTTAGGTACTTTTAACTAATGAAGATAGTTTTGAAGCCGTATCGTCATCACTATATACGTCCCACTGCTGGGCACAGGCCTTCTGTCATGGGTGATCATGGTTATTATGTAAGTACTTTTAGTTAGCGAGTAACTATACTAAATCCCTGGACTCTCTGGACGACAACATGCGACGTCTAAATGCATAGGTATTAGTAGAGCACAATAAAATAAATAAATAAATATTAGGGGACATTCTTACACAAATCGACCTAGTCCCAAACTTTTAAGCAAAGCTTGTACTATGGGTACTAGACGACGATATACATACTTATATAGATAAATAAATACTTAAATACATAGAAAATATTCATGCTCATCCATCACACAAATAAATGCCATTACCGAGGTTCGAACCCGAGACCTCCGGCTTCGTAGGTCAGCAGTGGATGTGAACTACCAATAAGAGGGTTATTTTATGCTTTATATAGATTTTTTCTTTACATTTTTTGAAGAAAAACACGCAAATTTAATCGATATTAATATTATGAATGCGAAAGTGGGGGGACAGGATAGTTTTTATTCCGAAACTCATACCCTAAGGGGGTGAAATGTCCTATATAAATTCAACATTAAATTAGCGGTTCATAAATGCATCCACGGTAATGTCAACACGGCTGTGTTGAAAATGAGGCTAGTCCGAATGCTAATTCCTTACATCGTACTAAATATTAGTTCGTCAGTTTTGTTTCTCTTGACTGACTCTCTTGAAATAACTACGCAATTAAAAGTTGCTAGCAAAACTTGCAGTTTATAGAGCGTGGAACATATCGAATTCTTGTGCGGGAAAACTTGTGTTACAAAGGGCGGACTTATTTTATGGTATTCTACATATACATAAATACATAGATTCACGCCTTTATTCCCAAAAGGGGTAGGCAAGGCAGAGCACATGAAATTTATGTTCTATTGCTAATTTTAGCATAAATGTGGGTATAAAAGATCGAGAAAATGTGATATCTTAAGGCGGTGCATTGGAAATTATCGCGTGCTTTGAAACGCCGTTCTGACTAGATTAAGAAACAATAAGGTCTGATTTTCAGATATATGATTCTTGACTATATGATTGTTTATCTGATTTTATGGATACATGATTGCTTAAAAGGCTATAGCCGTGTAAGGGAACAAAATATGCCCCTGACGGTATCAGCCAATTAGTATATTGTATATGGCGCTACACTAAGAATAAAAAAGTAACTAATGATATCCCTGACAGCATGAGTTTTGAGAACCTAACTGCTAGTGGCGGCCCAGGCATAGCTAATATGTTTGCGGATTTTTTCGCATCGGTATACACTTCCGGAAATATGTCACAGTCATCAGCTAATTATGTACCAAGGTTTAGCGCTGGTAATTTCACCTTGAGTCACATACCAATATCTGTAGACTATATCTGTAACAAACTAAGGAAATTAGATGTTAACAAAGGTGCGGGCCCAGATGGTCTATCACCCTTTTTTATAAGTATTTGTGCTCCAGCATTGGCTCTCCCAGTCCATATGATATTCCTAAAGTCTCTTACTGAGGGCATTATGCCAGATTTATGGAAAATTGGTAGAGTAATTCCGATTTATAAATCTGGAAATAAACAGGATGTGCGCTATTATCGGCCTATAAATATATTGTCGTGTTTTAGCAAGATATTGGAAACAGTTGTTTATGAATGTCTATTTAATCATTTTCGTCCAATTCTTAATGTAAAACAACACGGTTTTGTCCCAAGGAGATCTACAACTACGAATCTTATCCACTACACAGATTATATATGCCAAGCGTTTAACGATAAACGTCAGGTAGACTCAATCTACACCGACTTCTCAAAGGCGTTTGATCGAGTTAATCATTACGTATTGCTTATAAAACTGCAACATTTAGGAGTTCACGGTAGTTTGCTTCGTTGGTTTGAATCATATCTTCGATACCGCAATCAAATTGTAGCAATATACGGTTATGAATCATATCCATTCGAACCCACTTCCGGTGTCCCCCAAGGGTCAAACTTGGGACCGCTTCTATTTACAATATTTGTAAACGACCTATTGGATTCATTATCTTCAGATTGTTTAGCCTATGCCGACGACCTCAAGATATTCAGAAAAATAGAATCCATCAATGATTGTGATCGTTTGCAAGAGGACATAAGTATTATATATGATTGGTGTTCAGCAAATAGTATGTCTCTCAACATCGACAAGTGCCAGTGTATAACATTCACAAAAAATAAGAACCCACTTACTTACCAATATAGCATAGCAGGGAAATCACTGGATCGGGTTGATGTTGTAAAAGATCTCGGCGTTTATTTTGACAGCCAATTTACATTCAGAAAGCATTATGACTATATGGTGTCAAAAGCAAGTCGAACACTAGGCTTCATTACACGTATATGTAAACCATTTAAGAAGGCGGAAACTCTGCTACACTTGTATAAATCTCTCATCAGAAGCACACTAGAATACAACTCTTCCATTTGGTTTCCAATCTATTCTGTACACAACAATAGAATTGAGTCTATCCAAGCTCGTGCAGTCAGGTACGCGTGTATGAAAATCGGCTTAAGACGCACTCTTCCTGAATATCATGACCGTTTGAACTATTTTCATATGCAATCCTTGGAACATAGAAGACAGGTTAACGATATGGTTATTCTTTATAAAATTGTGAACTCTCTTGTAGACACTAATCTCATTACCAAAATCAAATTTAAATGTACTAAAAGATCAGTTCGTCATCATAAATTATTTGTAACGTGTCAGACTAATAACAATGTGTCCCGCAATAGTGGAATCAACCGAATGTGTGACTCGTTTAACAAAATATGTTCAGGATGTGATATCTTTGCAATGTCTCTAACCAAATTTAAAATGGTCACCTCTGAATTATTTATAGTTTAGAACCGCGTGTACGCAGTCGTGTTTCTATATTTTCTTATATGAATGCTGTGTACAGTTATTGTTGAGTTGCAGACTGTGTATGATTAGATCAAGTTATGTTGATATTATGTTGTACTATGTGTCTGTAATTTGTTACTGTGCCAACTTAAATAAAATAAAAATAAAAATAAAATAAAATATTGGTCATATTGCTAGTTATTATTCGGCCAAGTATTATGTCATTATTATTGACAGTTTCCTAGAAATGTCACTTAAAAGATTTTTTTACTTTCCTAAATTTCTTCAAAACTACTGGTCCGATTCTTTTGTGATTAAAATATGTTGTTAATGGCTTGAAGAGGTATATATTTGCAGAAAACTAGACATCTCTATGTCAACATTAACTTGGTTATTTTTGATGTGAAACATTTCAAACTTTTTTTTTGACACTTCGGTGTCAGCGACACCCGCCATTTTTTCAAGACTGATGTGACATCTCTTTTTGTATTGAAATATAATTATTTCAAATCAATCGGCTTGGAGCAACATGGTGATTTTTTTCAATAAACTGTAGGTGTTTAATTATATGAGCATAATTGAAAGAGGTTCGAATAAAAATATGATTATTCGAACCTCTTTATATTATCAGACCATTATCATATAAAAGTTTTTTTCTGATTTATCTTGTATATTATAGCGAAAATTTAGGTACCTATATGAAACAAAACAAAGATAAAACCATTTATTCATATTTTTTCTGACTTTTTAGAAGCTAGTTAAGTTATAATTTTTTCGATGTCTGAAATTTTGTTGGATTTTGTCTCTAGGTAACTATTTAATCCTACTAATATTATAAATGCGAAAGTTTAGATGTTTGGATGTTTGTTACTCAATCACGCTTAAACGGCTTAACCGATTTGGATGAAATATAGCACGAAGATAGTTTATAGCCTGGATTAAAATATAGGATAGTTTTAATCCCGGGTCCACGCATACGAAGTCGCGGGCGGAAGCTAGTGATAAATATATCCGTTACATAGAACAAAACAGCTACAATAAATTATTTCCATAATTATATTTTTTTCCATACAAGTTGTCGCCTTCATGTCGCAACTAACGTTTGGCAACTTTTCATTTCCCAAACTCTGAAACTAAATATTTCAGGATTTATTTCAGGGCCATCGTGTAGAAAACCCTTTAGGTTAGGTTAGTTTTATAGAAATCCTGAAATATTTTTCAGTTTCAGAATTATTAAGAAGTTGCGAAATGAATCAGGTTGCCAAACTAAGTAGGGAAACATTAGTGAACCCAAGTTGTCAGTTCATTAACTGGACTATTGCTCCTTTTCGCTCAACCTGTATACATAGCAGAGGAGGCCTAACCTTTACGTTAATTCTGCAAGCGGGTTAGTTACTGACCGAACTCAATTCGGTTTCAGTTTCAGCGTCAGCAGCTCGGATACCGATATACCCGCGTTTGTATGGGCGCGGCGCTCACTGGCCACTGGAAACGCCTTACCGATTAAATGGTACACACTTTCGCAACCGGACTAAAAATGGAACAATTCACCAGAAACCGACAGAATTCTCTAGGCGTGTAAGTTCATACTACTGCTCGCCTTAGCGGGCTCAGCCGACATCTGAGCAAACATTACGAGTGCCCGCTAGGCGGGTTCTTGGTTGCAAACGTGTTAATACAATATAATAAGGTTGTCTACAATAGATCGGTCTTTAGCGATAAAAGCGCCTGATGTTAACCTCTTTTGAGCTTTTCTGTCCTATTATCTGATTCATGTTTAGAGGAGTGCTATAATAGTTACATTACTGTAGAGACCAGTAAATAAGGCATCCTTGACGAGTATGATTTAACTGGCCGAGCCAAAGGCGGGGTCCGGCTATAATACGAGGCCAGGCTGGCACTTAGATATGACCGAGGCATGTATAGTGCTTTTCTCAAAAATAATAAGTAGTTAAAAACGATTGAACTGAATTTTCCGCCGTTTTGCATTGTGCAATATAACGCAGTACGGAATAATACGGATACCTACATCACCTCTATGGTACCCCCTTTTTTTAAAAGCCAACAACCTTCTTAGCTTAACTTTGATTAAAAAAATAGTTCTACATATAAATATTTGTAATGGGATTTACATACTTACTTTCTGGACTATTTTGGGTTCCTGGACACTTCTCCAGAATGAGTTGCTTTCGGATACTATCTTCACAGATGTTATGGAAAGACATCATACTATTTTTGAGAAAAGAGATTTTGTATTGTAAGTACATTACCCACCTGGGGCAGTAGAACAAAGAATGTATCTCTTTATTACCGCCCGTGGGGAGTACAATATGTTACGTCCATTACGTCTCATCCGGGTCAGGGATTTTCGCACGCACACTTACCACTTTATGGTGAGGTGTGACGTAAAATAAATACGAGGTGTGACGTGTGTGATATTACCCATCGCCCTGCCTACTTCCAGACACTTGAGGAGGTTGTCCTGTGATGTAACAGCGATGGGAATGGGAAAGAAGGTGCATGTATCCCGTGGACACACGAGATCTCACCATTTTCAGACCACGGATAATTTAAGTATTTCATCATCATAGCCTTATTCCCGGTTGTGCCCTAAAGGAGCCCGGGGTCCGCTTTGACACCTAATCCCAAGATTTGGCATAGGCACTAGTTTTACGAAAGCGACTGCCATCTGACCTTCCAACACAGGGGGAAAACTAGACCCTGTTGGGATTAGACCGGATTATCCATACTAATATTATAAATGCGAAAGTGTATGTGTGTGTTTGTTTGTTTGTTTGTCCGTCTTTTAGGGCAAAACGGAGCGACGAATTGACGTGATTTTTTAAGTGGAGATAGTTGACGGGATGGAGAGTAACATAGGATAGTTTTTATCCCCGTAATCATCCCCTAAGGGGGTGTAATGGGGGGGTAAAAGTTTGTATGGAGCTGCGATATAAACGAGTTCCACGCGGACGGAGTCGCAGGCAGAAGCTAGTATTAAAATAATAGTAGGTACGTAGACAATTTTACGTCTTCTGAGTGTGAAGTGAGAGTAAGATTTGCCGCTGCGCCCGTGGGCGGTAAATCTCACTTACCGCCCAGAGTGACGTAAAAAAAATACAACGATATCATGGCGGCGTTTTCTCTTGTTTATGTGGGCGCGCCTGCTCCCTCGACGCTCGGCATCCCACCCGCGCTCACTGCACTCCCGACCCTCCTCTCAGCCGGTCTGTCCATACGTCTGTTTGTCTGTCTGTCAGTTCAGTGTGTAGCCATGCCTGACCCCGAAGAGAAACCTGTTCAGGTGAGAGATTCGTACAGAAAATACTGTTGTAACTATGTTTAGAATAGGTACTTGATGTATTCGTGGAATGTAGTTTATTATTGTAATTTATTTAAAATACATCTACAAAAAATTCTTAAGCCGCGAGTGAAAGATAAGTTCTAAATCGGTGTTGTTGGTAGTAAGTCACCCAAAAAAGCGATTATATGAGTGTATTAGAGTACCCAAAATTGATTTTCCCCAATGGCATTATCCCCATTCGCTTTTTTCTGACCATCATTATATTGAGTTCTTAGAAATATGTGTCTTTGGAAAGTAGTTCTAATAACTGACGTTTATGTGTGTGATTAATTTTAGAACCTGCAGGCGTAGCATGGTTGCCATTTTATCACTTATCGCTGTGGAAAAGACATCTGTCACGTTCTGACCAGTATGTGAGTGCGAGTGTGACATCCGTCTTATCCACAACGATAAGTGATAAAATGGCAACCGTGCTACGCCCGCTGGGTTTGCTCGTCGTGTTTCGTGTAGCCAAAATAACCATTTCTTTCCGAACTTACCTGATTGTTTTTTTGCCCCTGTAACATAGAATACAGGCGCAACCGCTGGATACAGTCTATAACTACCCCTAGCGTCCACACTATATACTGGTGAAAGATGTTTTCAAATCGGATGCGTAGTTCCGGAGATTACCCCTTACATACGAAGCTACACACTTACGAACTTAACCCATTTACAATATGAGCACCGATTTCATCGAAAGTTTTACGCGATCCTGATTTCCGCATTGACACCATCATTCGTACAGAGGGGGTGGAGCCGTTGTTTTGGAGAACCCATTTACAAAGCAAACAAATAAATAACGATATTATACAAATGTTGATCTTTGAGAGTTTGGATTAATATTTAAGTTATTAACAACAGCGAGTAGTCACTCTATAGTTATCGTTTGTTTTGTTATAAATCTTGGTCCAGCAGCCAAAGATCGTTTTTTGTTCCGTAGCTATAGTACAAGGGACGGAATTTAAAAGAGCTACTTGATAGGATATCGGGGATAAAATATAACTTTATCTAGGCTCATATATATAATGCATCTTAATATTAAATACCCTTATCACGAAACAAATTATTTAATTAAATATTTTTGTTTTCGAGTTATTTCATCTTAATATTATTAATATTTTGCAGCGTAATAAATTATATTCCAATTAGTACCTTATACTTACAACGTATTGCTATATTGGACCTTCTACTAGAAATAGTACTAAATGTTTAAACGTGGGTTAAACAAGTATCGGATACAAATAAAAATCGAATACAGACGAAGTACTTAACACTTGGGTCCATGGCCCTCATTCTGTGATATTGGACATTTTGAATAGAATAGAA
Source organism: Epinotia ramella (assembly GCA_947578815.1). Classification (NCBI taxonomy): domain Eukaryota; kingdom Metazoa; phylum Arthropoda; class Insecta; order Lepidoptera; family Tortricidae; genus Epinotia; species Epinotia ramella. The sequence continues at coordinate 3,992,485 of OX388207.1, forward strand.
TAGAAAAAATAATTATTAAAAATTCATTATTAATTAATTATAATTGAAAATAATTATTCAAATAAGGTACAGAACACACTACAGAACAAAAGAGTGTTGCTACTGAACTTTTTAATTTGACTTTAATTGAGAATTGAGCAAGTCATAATGGAATGTCTTCTGTTGCTATATACAGATATACGTTCATGTCTCGTTAAGCAGTTTTTACAATGTATTGATATTTGATAATTAGTAGCAAAGTCAGTACCCGCTTTGTGTACAATATAAACGTCCTAAAAAAATATGGATAAATTTAGACCAGCTTATTAATCGGCTGCACTTTAACTGTCTGCAAGCGTTGATGTTTGATTGCAGAAAATTCCGGTGACAGGTCAATTTAAGCTTTTAGCAACAACTTACGGCTCAGAGTCGAATGTTTGTCAACAAACGGTGATTCAAATTGTGGTTCGGCTATGTTGTTATCATCAATAATTTACTTTAAAAACAAAGTTTTAACCGACTTCAATTTAGTACTCCGCCAAGCCACGAGAACATTTCCACATTTATTTTCCAATTTACCACATGAACTGATTTCCGAGAGCAAATGCGTTGATTATTAGAGAAAAAAAACCCAATCGCTGTATGTGGCCCGATAATATATGAGGACTTCCCGTCGATTCCACAAGGATCACCTTTGGTACTTCATTAGCTGCTATTTCAAAGGAATCTTATCAGAATCTGTGACGTGCTTTTGTACTTTGAAGTTTGAAGTACATAATTGAGGAATTCCATAATTCATTTTTTTTTATGATATAGGAGGCAAACGAGGAGACGGATCACCTGATGGTAAGCGATTACCGCCGCCCATGGATACTTGAAACACCAGAAGTGTTGTGAGTGCGTTGCCGGCCTTTAAGATGGGAGTACGCTCTTTTCTTGAAGGTCATTCATCTGTGGTCTTCATCATCAATTCCACTCCACCAAATTTATGATTTCCGGGTGTAAATACACGAGATATAATCGAAAATACCAAAATCAATACACGCGTGCCTAATATAATTGAGGAGCTCTCAATTCCTCATGGATCCCATCATCCAACTGGATTAAAAAAAAAATGGGACCCACCTGGATGCATATACTTACAAACAAAAAAAAACGGCTCATCAATGACGGAGTTCTGAGGTAACAAACATTGTAAAACATAAAAAAAAAATACAACCGAATTGAGAACCTCCTCCTTTTTTTTGAAGTCGGTTAAAAAGGGTTGTTGACGTACCACATGACTGAACACCCAAAATGATAGTATTTTAGTTCTTACGTTTGTTATCGAAATTATCATCCATCCCTATTGGGTTCCTTATGAGCCGGACCAGCCATCTCGTTCAAGAGTGTCTACTCTTTAATGCACGTAAAAATAACGCTGGCAGCCATACACTTTATATGGCATCCGGCGCTCTTTTTACGGGACATCAGCCACATTATTTATACTAACTAAACGGGACTTAATCGCGTATAATTAATTAACTTATTTATTTACCTCACTGAGGTCTCCCGACGTTTCGGATGTGTTGCAACATCCATGGTCACGGGACAACTGGCTTGAGCGGGCATCAATCAACATGTTCTTGCTGCGCGGGTTTTCCGAACTACCCGCGTTTGGTCTTTATTAACCATTTGTACACTAGGGTTGTCTTGTCACCCGGCCGACACACAACACTAATAATGTCACAAGACTAATAATGTGTGTAATGGATGTTGCAACACATCCGAAACGTCGGGAGCCCTCAGTGAGGTAAATAAATAAGTTGATTAAATACGCGAGTAAGTCCCGTTTAGTATACATATTGTGTGAGAATCGTGAAAGTTTAAATCAATATACGTCCCCCACAGTTTTATGCCCTGTATATACTTGGACATGGCTACCACAACATTATAAACTGTAACTGAATTCAGGGCGCACCAGGAAACGTTTTAATTTTTTTGTATACCACTTCGGTGGCAAATATAACCTGATGGTAAGCAGTTACCGTAGCCTATAACGCTCGCAGCTCTAGGGGTGTTACATGCGCGTTGCCGATTCTTTAAGACTTTATACACTTCATTTTTTTACGCGGAGTACAATTTTGTGAGGCAGCGTAGCGTTACTAACATCCAGCGTAATTAATTATTTTGTTATAAATGTTAGTCCGCCAGTTCCCAATACTTTTTACCCGACTGCCTCAGAAGGAGGGTTATCTTTTTCATGCGTATGTATGTACGACGTGCGTATGCGGAAAAAAAAAACTATTTTTTTTAAACTAATATTTATTCTATTTCACGGGCTGTCCGAACTGGTGTCGTTGGATTCCTCAGTTGGGTTCGTTTTAAATCTATGGATTTTTACTTGTACTTACTGAATGTGTATTCCATCAACTACTTAAAAGATATGATAAAAAAACCGCATTTAAAACGCCCTTTCGATTATGTCACGAATGCGACCATGAGTTTCATTATCTTTTTTATTTCCATTCCATTTTATTCCATCGTCTTTTTCCCCATCAAAAAATATGCTAAGGGATCCCTTCGCCAAATCGTGCTGACGATAATATCTAGGTGTAATGTGAGGGATTATGGTCTACTTGGCCTTTCATAACCTTATCTCTCGGATTTGGGGCGCTATTTTAAGCCAAATTGGGTCACTTGATCAATTCTATTTAGTTGTAGTGGTGGTGGATATTTTGATAAATTCTATTTGGCGTTGTGTATAAATAAGAGTTCCACTACTTTTGACATCAACAATTTGTGGGAGTTCTCCTATAAGACAATGTGTATAAATAGACTCTAATATGGCAAATAAATTATTATAATCTACACACAAACCGTTTAGTTCGTGTGGAAAACTATGTTATCCTTCGATATGTAGCCTATGTAAATATTGTTTTGTATAGGTACTCGTATGTATAAAATTAATCTATATACTATATAAAAGAAGACTTCCTGACTCATCACCGTACAGCCGAAACTACTGGGGCTAGAAACTTGAAATTTACACCAGAAAATCTTTTTATGACGTAGGCAAGGGATAAGACGGGATTTTTAGAAATGCCATCCTTAAGGGGGTTAAATGGGGGTGCAAAGTTTGTATAGGAGAAACATTATTTTTTGAACTAGGGACTTGAAACTTTGTAGGAAGACAACTTATTAGAATAGAAACAAAGTACTTTCTGGGTTTTAGAAAATTCCACCTTTAAGGGGGTTAAATAGGGGTGCAAAGTTTGTATGGAGGGAACTTTATTTATTGAGCTAGAAACATGAAACTTTGTAGAAAGATTACTTATTACAATACAAAAAAATGCTGTCAGCGTTTTAAAAAATTCTACCCCTAAGGGGGTAAAATAGGGATGCAAAGTTTGTATGAGGGAAACTTTTCCTTTTGAGCTAGAAACTTGAAACTTTGTAGACAGATTACTTATTTGAATACAAAAAAAGAACTTTACGCGTTTTGGAAAAGTTCACCCCTAAGGGGGTTAAATAGGGGTGAATAGTTTGCATGGAATAACTTTGTTTATGAGCTAGAGACAATCAATTTTGTAGAAAGATTACTAATCTATATATATACAACTCTTGCGTTACTAATCTATTGACAGACAGCGCACAGCCTAAACCGCTAAAGATATAAGCATGAAATTTGGAACATATATTCTTTACAGTACGTGGACGTGTGCTAAGAAAGGATTTGTCGAAATTCAACCCTTAAGGGGTTGAAATAGGGGTCGAACCGTTGTACGGAAATCGTTCATTTGGAAAGTTATAGACTTGAATCTTTGTATGAAGGTTTCTTACTAAAAAGCAAAACAAATGATTTAGGTTTGCTATGAAAAATCATCCCCTAGGGGAGTTAAAAAAGAGTTGAAAGTTTGTATGGGAAACATGTCGTTTTTAAAGTTAGCCATTTAAAACTTCGGTCACAAGCTCCTAATGTACAGTCAAAAAAATTGATAAGAGTTTTTTGTCTAATTCACCCCTTGAAGGGGTTAAAATAGGGGTTGAAAGTTCACATAAGTAATGTGTGATTTTTAATGATAAACTATGGCTAGTATCATGAAAGCAGGACAGCATGTTTCTTGTATAACATGTAAATCTGTCCAGAAATATCTTTTTTTAAACTTCCTCCTAAAGAGGTGAAATAGGAGTTGTAACGAGAAGACGTTCTTTTATAAACTTATAGGGGGAGAGAGACTTAACACTTTGTAGAAATATTACTTATTAAAATACAAATAAAGTGTTTTCAGCGTTTATGAAAATTCTACCCCTGGGGTGAAAGGATTGTAGGGGGGAATCTTATTTTTTTTAGCTAGAAACTCGAAACTTTGTAGAAAGATTACTTATTAAAATACAATAAAGTAATTACAGCGTTTAAAAAAATTCCACCCCTAAGGGCGTTAAAATGGGTTGCAAGGTTTGTATAGGAAACACTTTTTTTTTTATTTAGATACTTGAAACGTTGTAGAAAGATTGCTTATTATAATATAAACAAGTACTTCCAGCGTTTTAGAAAACAATATCCCTAAGGGGATTAAAAAGGGATGCAAGCTTTGTATGAGAAACACTATTTTTTGAGCTGGAGACGTTGTATAAATATTTCTTATCAGAATAAAAAAAAACTCACCGTTTTGGAAAAATTACACCCCTAAGTCAAATCCAACCAAATCAAAATATGTATTCAGCAAATAGGCCACGAGGGCACTTTTACAAGTCAAAATGTCTTATCTAAAGATTCTAAATAGTATGAGATCATTATTCATAATATAATTAACTAGGTACGGTCGAGGAAATTGAGTGTTTGGCACATGTCAACTCTATTAGAATGACGTTAAGGTCCAAAAGTGCTAAACATTCAATTTCCTCGACTGTACATCAAAGTTTACATGTTAAGGGGTTAAAACGGGATTCAAGGTTTATATGGAGACTAAGGAAATATTATGGTAAGAGATTTGTAACTTTGGTCTTAGCCTGTATGTTAAAAGACTACAAAACTGATTTCAGAGTTTTTTTTTAATTCATCCCCTGTACCCCTACTTAAAGGGGTACAGGGGATGAATTAGGGGAACAGGGGATAAAGGGGTTCTAAGTTTGTATGGAGAGCAAGACAATCCCCTAAATGTGCTAAAAGGAGTTGGATGTTTGTACGGACAACAAGACAATTTTAAAGTAAGGGATCTGTAACTTTGGTTAAATACTAGGCAACTAATTTAGAGGTTCGAACCTCAAAATACATAATCCGACTGCTAGCAGAAGAGTAGGTTATAGGTTCAGTTAGAACTGTAAGGGTCGTGTTACAGAGCCGAACAGCTACCAGAAATGTAGGTTAGGTTAGGTTAGAACTGCGATGCTAGAACCGAAAAGAGGGTAATGTTTCATTTAACTTGCGGATTATTTTGTTAATTGAAATATGTAGTTTATTTTGGATACTTAATCAAAATAATTTATTCTCTAACACCGTTAAATGGGGACGGTGGATGGAGATGGAAAGTTCTACGTCTTTTAGCATAAGATAAGTTTGCTTTCAAAACTATACAGGTAGCCCGAACTAACGTGAGTAAAACTATTGGACGGATTAAGCAATGATTTCTAGTAATGTAGCTTTCCTTAATACATTGTGAAAAAAAATCATTTCAAGCAGAAACGTCTGTTCATGATTCTTAAGATATTATATTTGTAAAAATGGCGTTAACAATTGAAATTTTGCAATTTAAACTAATGAACTCATCGCACTGTTACCGTTTACGCTTAAACAATGAACGGATTTAGATGATTTTTATCGTAAAGATAATTTGGGACCTTTGGAAGGATATAGGATAGTTTTTATCTCAGAAATCATCCCTTAAGATGGTAGAACTTTGTTTGGGTCAGCGATCATTAAGGTTCCGCCCACAATAATTTAATAGTAATCAAAAAATAATTCTCAGACGGTTACAAGTTCTACGCGGACAAAGTCGCGGGCAACAGCTAGTGAGAATATAAAGTTATGTTATTGAAATATTGACATGTTTCATCACATCAGCCAGCCATTAATATACACTCAGAGGCAATGAAAACGGGTCACTTCCCATGGATTACTTTACAAAGTGACCCGTTTTCATTGCCTCTGAGGTAGCGTACCTTCATAGTTCACATTGGGAATTACACTCAGAGGCAATGAAAACGGGTCACTTTGTAAAGTAATCCATGGTAGGTGACCCGTTTTCATTGCCTCTGATTGTACATAATGAAAAGAAATACCTATGTTGAATTTCGTCTAGAGTAGAAGTTTTTATTTGGATGCCAGCAGAAACGCCAGCTTATATTTCCTCTTAACCGATTAATTGAAATTAAATATTGTCCATTAAACTACACATAACACTAAATATCAACTAGTTCCACACGTAATGTAATAACTGCGGCTGTAAAACGTATTTTTAAAGGATTGCTCGCAATGTTTATAAATGCACTGCGTAAAACAGCCGACGTGCTGAAATAATATAATAATATTTGTTTCGTAGTGGGTAAAAATAGTTCATTTGCCGAGAGTTCGGGAAAAGTCTATTAAGTGCGGAGTAAACTAGTAAGCAAGTTTGCTAGTGGGTATTTATTGGTAATAAATAAATAATTTTAATATATATATAATATAAATACTGAAATACACAGACAACATCCGAGACTCAGTTACAAATAGTCGTGCTCAGCACATACATATTTGCCCTTTAACGGGTTTTGAACCCAGGACCAGGACCATCAGCTTTACAGGTGTTACTACCTAAGTATCTACTAGGTTTAACCTGTCATCACATAGGTACGTTGTTGATGTGACTAAGTAGCAATTTCCGAGCGATTGAAAAAGGGGATAAGATTGTGAGGATGATTAAATGATTATCTTTATAGCGAGAAAATGAATAACAATAACATAAACAGAAGTTAAAAATAAAGTTGTTATTAAATCATAAATTTCATAGTTTGTGATCTGGAATGAGTTGTTCATAACCTCGTCTAATATTTAAATGAGTAGTATGTCTATAGTGGAAGAAAAAACTCAGGGAATGCTTTCAAATACGTAGCCGCAGTCTAAAAACTTAAATCACTTTGTCCATTTCGTGACAAAGTCAAATGTGATTTTTATATTTTATTATCTGTATTATTTTTGTCACGAATAAATAATTGAGTTTGAGTATTAGCAAATATAACGTAAAATCCCCCATTTTTATCATTTTAAAATTAGGTACCTATTTTAGTTTATGAAGGTCAAGTGGAATAATAAAAAGCAACTTTGAAACAAATGTTTACACTTCAGATCAATGTAGCAGGCCGTAAGGGTCGTAACTCCAGCGTTCTAATAACGTTAGTTTGCTTGCAATACCTCGTGACGCAGCGGGCCACGGCGTGACGAATGTTGACGGCAGCTTGTTGACACTGCACTATTGACAGACTGGGTTACGACTCTCAATATGTTTGTTTGATAGGGCATTGGCTTAGTTAGATTTACATACACGAATCATGCCTGTTTTCCCAAATACAGCCCCGCTCTAGACAGAACACAAAAAAGAAAACACAAATAATAAAATATATAGGTTTTAGAATGGGGAAAATGTGGTATTGCCGTATGCTACTGTTGCTAGCCTGTAGTGAGCCGTGTGCTGTGGAGCGTTATACTTAACTCTATACTTATATCAAAACTCACGAGAAGATTGGGATAGTGCTAAATCTAACCTTGAAACATCGAGTGCGTTAGTTCGATTTGGACGTTTTTACATGGCTCCGGAAATCATACATATCGAACTTTGGTGATTTATTATTATTTTTTTAGTCCTCATACTGTAAAATAAAAACTTATCGTACATCGGACTCGATGATCATTCATCAGACAATCATTAAGCATAGAACAGATAAAATATACTATTCTACACTTAATAATCCAACCTCTTAGCGTTTTTCCCGGTTGTATCCTAAAGAACCTGGACTCCGTTTTGGCACCTAATCCCAAAATTTGGTATAGTTTTACGAAAGCAACTGCCTTGACCTTTCAACCCAGAGGGTAAACTAGACCTTGCTGGGATTAGACCAGTAATCTTCAAATGAAACAAGCAAAATATAAATATATAAAATGTAAAGCTGGCAAACTGTAACCCCATACCTAAACTGAAGTAGTTACTAAGTAATGTCAATAGTATAATGGTGCTAAAGATGTCTACGTCAATACTTGGGTCAATATTTTGTTCCAGTATTGACTGAATCGTTAGCTCGGCACGAGCCCGAAATAGCCTGTTATGTTCCTAGCTGTGCTAGAACACGGAAATAATTATCGATTTTAGTGTTTTGTTGTTTGAATAAATAGTGAAGTACATATGCTTACCTGATTTATGACTTGTTCGAGGTTGAACGAGGAATTGAACGGGGTAGTCAATTAGAAGGATGACTCTTGGACTATTTTTAGTATACAGTACGATTACTTTGAATTCGCTACTAAAAGATAGTGGTTATTCGATATTTTACCTTAATCCTAATAGAATATAGTCCTTACTGTATGGCATTATATTTTAGTGTTTTACTAAAAATATCAAACGTAGGTACACTAACTGGACGTCTCAGGCCGTAACCTGTGAATCCTGTGATAGCGATAAAGGTGAATAACAAGAATAAAGGTGCCCTGGCCCCGTATCATGGTCGGCCTTATCACGCGATATGTGACAAAATAAGAGCGACGGCTCGTTCTATCGAACGGTGTCAGCCAGTGACGGACGCTCTATCCTGTCACTAATCGTGTGATAAGGCCAACCATGATTCGGGCTGAGGAAAATTACCAATAGGCCCGAGGCTACTATATACGTGTAGGTACTTAATATAATTATTATTGACTTTATAGTTTTGGTTCATAATAATGGCGCCAACTGCTTAATCTAATTTGATCTCTTCTTCTTAGCACCAAAAGAGTGTCTGAAAGAGATCGCTCTTCAGCGATAAGACCGCCTATTGAATATCTCTACCGATATGTTATTGTTTTTCGTTCTTTTGTTCCTAACTGTTTGGTTTGTGTGAGGTGTGCTGTGTAGTAAATAATAAAGAGTATTTTGTATTTTAACACAATCACTGCCAAGAATCGCTACGCGTTACGTTCGTAGCCGATCCCGTGGTTTTCCTCATATGTAGCGGAAAGCGACTACGGCGTAGGCGCCCGCTAGGCGGGTTCCTATTGGAAATTGTTGCGTTCTTTGAAACACAACTTGACCAAACAACTCATTAGAACAGAAACAGCCTGACGAGTGTTGCATATCTTTTTCGCGCCACTGCTCGGAAATGTGGCAAAAGATGGTCAAAATTCAGGCTTTAAAGCTGGGTGGGGTACGAGTAGTTGGACATCGCACGAACAGGCCAACTATGAGTTCGAACTGTCCAACTGTTTGAACAGCGATTCGATCAATCACAGACCCGCGCGCCCTCGCGGTGCCCCCCGGTGTACCCGCGTTAGTGTTTAATATTATATCTTTCATTAGGTACTTAATTTTGACTTATAATTATTTGCAATTTCCTCGCAGTAGGCGTGAAAAGCACTAGGTAATGTCACGGCCAAAAGTGCAAAACATGGACTCGTCTCCTCACTTTTGTCTTGGACCTCGAACCCACTCGTCCATCTTTTGCCTACTTTCTAGCCTCTACAACAATGTACTATTTGTCGTGCGTGGAAGGCATAAGCGTGTCTATCACAAGGGGGCGTGGTTTTCGCGAATGGACTCGCATCAAAGCATCGCCTTAACCGAGTTGGGATAGCGTCGTCGGATAGGATTTTCGTCATATTTTTCCGCTACACTTTTCGTCCAATTGCTTTGTTTGCACATACATAACCAATAGCATATAAATATTTACGTTGACGGGGCGATTGTAAAAGTTAAGGTAACCTTTAGGTTATTTTGAACTCTGATTATGATTTAATGTTTATTATTATAACACTAATTATTGTGGCGTCCGCCGCCCGCCGTATTCACGTTGTTTGTAAACAACTGCCGATTTCTGTTGCCAACGCGGTTAATAATGGGTTTATTTTACCACTGCCACATAATATACGATCGCTTTTATGTCGGACATAAAGTATTCGTCCCGCTCACACTGGTACCTTGCATACTTGCAAGTAAGGGACAAAAGCTTTATATACGTCATGTGCTTGATATTATCTAATGTGGCCGTTTTTTTATAAAACTTTCATTGGAATTTGAATCTTTTACCTAGGACGGTAGGGTTGGTTTTTGAATGGAACACTTTGATGCAATTCGGCCAACTCAAATAATCTAAAGTATACACACCATCCTGCTAGCTAGGCTGAAGGTACCTCTACCTCACAGAAGCCACAATAACACCACTACCTGGTTTGTAAGTGTTATATTGTGTTCCTGGTCGTTTATATCGTAGAATACTTAGTACCAGCTTCTGCCCGCGACTCCGTCCGCGTGGAACTCGTTTATATCGTAGCTCCATAAAATTTTTCACCCCTCATTTCACCCCCTTAGGGGATGATATAATAAAAACTATCCTATGACCTTCCCCGGGACTTAAACTCTCTGTATCTCTGTGTCAAATTTCATCTAAATCAATTCAGCGGTTTACGTTAGACCGCTAGAGCTCCTGAGGATGTATTAAAAACTACTACTAGACTTCTGTCTCCATCTGTACACAACAAATCCTCAAATCAATAAAGAGTGGACAACGCGCCTATTTAGAATCGTAGAGAAATACCGTCATTCGGTCCTTGATTCTAACAACGATTAAGTTTTCCAAACTTTCATCCTTCCTCATCATATGGCCAAAGCAGCTCACGAAGAGCTGCTCGTTGATTGTCAATCATGTATTTATTTTGAACTCCAAGAGTATAAGAGGAGCGCTAGCAGGTCATAAGCATCCAATATCTCGACGGCATCTTTCAAGTGTTGATTCTCCGCGAGGGTAGTAATTCAAAGGTTACATAACAAAAGTACAAACACTTTCCTCCCAAGGAAAGAATAAATACGATAGCAGATCGCTCGCCGAGCATACCCGAGCAGAGAGTTCGAAAATATATATACGATTCTTCCACTTATACCATTGCAATAAGGTGCAACAATGTAATTTTCGCGCCTTCGACGGAATAAGGAAACGATTCGGTTGATTTCCCACCGGGACTTACGCGTCCGAGTGCCGACACTTGACGTTTTCCTTTTACCCTCCTATAATATACCTATAGGAATGTAACAAGCTATATCCATAAAAACCCGTAGGTACTGTACCTACTAGTCCACTTCATAATCCTATGAGTATCCTTCTTGCTTGGTGATTGATTGATTCGATTGATTGCCTTTGAATACTCTAAATATTGTTTGTCAAACATCTAAATTAGGACATATCATACGGGGTGGAGCACTGCTTATATCCTATTTAGGAAGTAGAGTCTCTAGTTCTAAGACAAAGTTTGTAAAGATGTTTCTGAATAAAGTTAAAAGTTGATGAAACTACTTAGATGTAGGACAAAATGCAATTAACAATGAATGCTTTTTAAAGGAAATGTGCATGATATTTCCGTGATATCGGCTTACGAGAGATCTTTCGCTACTGATATATACAGGGTGGAATCTTGAACGTGATCCAAAATAGCAAAATGTGAATCTATCCATGATTCTGAGCAACTTTTATTATGGGACCAACTTTGTGTTATGCCAAAAAAATCCAACTATTTCATTAACTCTGCTCATTTTAGACTGACAAGAATGTATGAACAGGTGTGTTTTTTTTGGCATAACACAAAGTTGGTCCCATAATAAAAGTTGCTCAGAATCATGGATAGATTCACATTTTGCTATTTTGGATCACGTTCAAGATTCCACCCTGTATAGGTAATGAAAAAATATTACTTATTTAATATAACACCCGATATGATGGTTTTTTTTAGATTGCCCTGATATCGAGATGATATAATTACTGGTATAATTTATTAAAAAAATGTAAGTACTTAATCCTTTCACACTAACGTAGTGCACATTTTCCAATTTAGTACATCAGTATTTAGGTTGGGTTATATAGTTTCTGGCCACCTCGCTCAATTTAATACATAAGTACCTTACCTTATAGATTAGAATAGAATAGAATAACATTTATTCATGACAACAACACATACCTAAATCAAAATACAAAATAGAAGAAAACATTGCCACGAAACGGTTCCATCTCAGCGTTATAGGATACAAATGAGCGTATTGAGCGAGTAAAGATAACTTTGAGTACCTACTTCATCCTCATAGTTTCAGCTGCTCATACTCGTACTTTATCATCATCATCATCATCATATCAGCCGAAAGACGTCCACTGCTGGACATAGACCTCCCCCAAAGATTGCCACAATGACCGGTCCTGAGCTACCCGCATCCAGCGGACTCTCGCTTTACCAGGTCGTCAGTCCATCTTTGGGCCTAGCCACGCCGCGCTTTCCGGTACGTGGTCGCCACTCGAGAACCTTTCCGCCCCAACGGCCATCGGTTCTAGGTGCAATGTGTTACTCGCATTTAAAAAAATGAATTTCGAAAACCGATAGTCTCGGAGCCATTAGTGCTGAGAGACTAACTACAGTTTATGTATAGATAAGTGGGTTGGACGCAAGCTATTTCTGTGGACGGTAAACAGCGCCTATTCTGAGTGGACGACGCAAAAACCGAATACATTGTACCTAACAATTGTACGTGAAAAGTGTTAGTTAAATTGGGCACACACTAGACACAGGACGTCAGTTGCCAACGCCAGCAACAGGTGCAAAAGTAGCTACGCCGATGTGCTCAAAATGACACCACGACGCTTTAGTGAAGACTAACGTTAAAATGTGGTCATTTAAGCGTATTACTTTGCAGCTGCTAAGTGGAACGGACTCCCCCAATTGCTATCATATGATGATTGTTGCAGCAATAGTGTAACTCTGCCCAGAATAGGTCGTGCGTAGGCGTACGAGCCCAACGTGTAGTTGTTGTTTACAGATCAGACTTGGCCGTAGTTGATTGTCAGCGTCAATTGGCGCAGGGTGAAGGACGAATTGTATATTGGGTAATTGAAGTCTCACCATTCTCCTAGCGTTATTCCCGGTTGTGCCCCTAAAGGAACCCGAGGTCCGCTTTGACACCTAATCCCGAGTTTGGGCAAAGGCACTAGTTTTACTAAAGCGACTGCCATCTGAACTTCAAACCCAAAGGGAAAACTAGACCTTATTGGGGTTAGATCGCTTTCCTTCCTCACGATGGTTTCCTTCACCGAAAAGCTAACAGTACCTAAATATTCCGTATATAAGTTCCGTAAAATTCATTGGTAGGAGCCGGGATTCGAATCCACGACCGCCGTTTGACAGCCGCATGCCTGAACCACTAGGCTACCGTGGCGGGACAGGCACAGCCTAGTGTGGAACCATAGCCACTACTATGTTTTGAATTGAAGTCTAATATTGGAACAAAAGTTTTTCGAAAAACCAACATATTATTTTCCCAATACGCCCGCGCTCTGCATTTCAACAGACGTTCGAGAGAATACTTTGTACTAGCTTCTGCCTGCGACTCCGTCCGCGTGGAACTCGTTTATTTTATATCGTGGCTCCATACAATTTATCACCTTTCCGGGATAAAAACTATCCTATGTCCGGGACTCAAACTATCTACTACGAGTATATACCAAATTTCAACTAAATCGATTCAGCGACAGACAGACACACTTCGCATTTATAATATTAGTATGGAAATAGGGATTAGATCAGGACCTTTCTCTACTCACTTCACTTCACGCTAGTTCACACCACGAGGTATATCTGGACCCCAAGATTTGTAATTGTGCGTGATTGATGATGAAACTAATGGTTAGCAAATAAATAGCTACCTAACGGTTCCTTGGCTATACCAGTTACAAATGAACCTCAATTCTCATTCTCCCTTATTTCTTGTTTGTACCTATAGGTACTAAGTAGGTACCATGTAAAATGTTCATACCTTGTCTTACTTTCTGTTTAAGCCGCGTCATTGTTAATCTGTGCTGTTTGGTTTCCACGGGACAGGCACAGCCTAGTGTGGAACTAGCCACTACTATGTTTTGAATTGCTTTTTTCGTGAATAAATATGTTTTCATTTTCATTTCATTCTTCAAAAGCACCTCGCATAAAATTGTAAACCAACTCCAATCAACCTAATGACCGCATGTCCTATATCCGTCCGTAATCTCGTTAGACGGCATGGGACGGCAATCGGCTTAGCGGACCGTCCCACACCACGAACATGGTACTTAATCTATTCGCTATTTCATGAATTACGATAGAATCACTATTGTAAAGACGATCACAATAGGGTTTTTTTTTTAATTGACAGTTATATAATGAAGTCTTGTATTGTGAAATAAATGAATCTAATCTATCTATTCATGATACAAAGCGCGGAAAGTAGGTAATTCCCAACGAGTGACGAGAGTGTTTTTGATCGACACGATAGATAATTTCCAACTTGGAAATTATCTATCCACACACGTGTATCATACTTACAAGTTACAACATATTGCAATGCATCATGCGAGGAAATTAAACATTATACATAAAAGGTGAAATTTTAATTGACATGAAATCTCATGCTCGCACGTATATGTGTGGTAATATTGGCCCGAAATCCATTCCCGCACGGCCGCCCCCCGGCGTAGGTATCTTGAATAAAGTACCTACCTTTACCTGAATGATTTCTCTCTTGTTCCAGAAATATGTCGTCAGTACGGACAGGAGTGGAGATATCCACGTACACGTTCAGGTGAGTTGTTTCATTTAAAAAAATAATGTAGTTAGGGGAGCCGTTTTTAAAGAAATTAACAGTTCAAAAAGGGTGTGTGTCAAGTCAAGCTGTGAGTTGGTACGGTCAAGTGGAAAAATATGCATCCATTTAATCCTCTCATAAGTGTGAACCGAAAGCTTAATCCGCTGACCTATGGGACATAGGACATATCTATGAGTAAGTTGTATGCGCCAATATTTTTTACTAGCTTTTATATTTTTACTTTCACCTGTTCGTCTGTAATCAAATCTTACAAGTTAAATTTAATCCAATTCCCGGTTCCGATTGAGCTGAAATTTTGCACGAATATGCAAATCGCGTGACAATGCAATATCATGATGACGTGGAGCTGATCTGATGATGGAGCTGGAAGGTGGCCATAGGAACTCCGTAATAAAACCACATAACCCCATCGAGTTTGGGCTCGTTAGAATCTCAACGAGTAGGTGATGATGGTAGGTATCCAAGTAAGAACAGTACAGTCGTCAATAAAAGCTTGTACCAAAAATGAAATTTTACACTTGACTGTAGTTCTACTTTCATGGTCGGTCTCGTCGATCCAAACGCCTTTCATCATACGACAGCATCCAGTTCAAACCAGTGGCGTCCGGAGAACGTCAATAAAACAGCCATAAATAATAATTCCACTCCAATAGCGGCGCAGTCGGCATTTCAGTTAGCGCAGAGTTCTATATTTGTATTCGATCAATTCATTGGGCTTAGGTATTTACCGCACATAAGTTCATAAGTTCACGGGCCCGAAGTTTCGCCACCTATTAATAAAATCGACTCTAATGTCAGTTCGGGTGATTTGGTTTTTCCTTTCGAACATGTTATGGTTAAGCAAAATTAACAAAAATTGTGTTTAGTTTTCAAAAGTAACAAGGATGGCATTTAAACTATAACATATCTCAATATCCATTCAAAACAAAATAGTACGTATATCATTGTTTAATTTAATATTGAATGAAAATAGGTAATGGTAATGTTACCGGTAACACCTCGTGCCTGTGGCAGTATTCCTGGGAATCGAAATACTAGCAAACCGTAGATCAGTAGGTAGACATTGAGAGTTTTCAGAAGTATAATGCTTCGATATCAATATTGTTATGTGTTATGTTGTTATGTATGTAGGAACCCCGAACTCCGTTATTTAAAGCGCCTAGATAAATATAATAGCAATACTCGTACTTCTTGTATTATGAATATTGCCTCGTGATTAATAATAATAAATTTCTGTCAATTATTTCATTTTTGATACAAGCTTTTATTGCTGATTATACTTTTCTGTATACCGTCATCAACCTACTCATTGAGACAATTCTAACGAGCCCAAACTTACCGGGTTCACGTCATCGTCATCGTAAATAAATAATAATCGTCAGTACCTACTGAATTCCCATGGCCACCTTCTGTCTCCGTCATCAGATCAGGTCATCGACCATAATATTGAATTTTCATCCAAACTATACCTTAACCCAAAATGTCAGCTTAGCAGCAGCAGTTGAATATATCTGCTTCAAAATTCAATTGCAAGATTCCACCCGGACAAACATAGGTACATCATCATCATCATCATATCAGCCGAAAGACGTCCACTGCTGGACATAGGCCTCCCCCAAAGAGTGCCAAAGTGACCGGTCCTGCGCCACCCGCATCCAGCGAACTCCAGCAACCTTTACCAGGTCATCAGCAACATAGGTACATTGCAAGTTAAAATAAAAGCTTGTAATAAAAATAATTAAACTTGTGCATTTCGCATGCTGCAAACAGGGAATTGTTCCGAGACATTCTCAGGTAAGTAGAAGGTCAGTGAAGTAGTGTACCTAGATTTTCTATACACCTATTTCATCTTTACGCTAGGAATAAGACGTAATGTGTTGTTGGTAAGTTGGCAGTCAGTAGTTGGCTACCTTCAATCATCGAAATAGTGCTACAAGTAGTGTTTGAGATATCCCAGGATCAACTTGCAACAACAGTTGGTAGCCATAGCTAGAGGTGGTCGAAGACCCGTGAGAGTACCCATCGCGGTGCCACCCATGCTAGCTTAGCCACTGGTCGATATCCGCGATTTTTGACAGAACGGGACACGTTGTTTCATGGCTTAGTTGCCCTCTCAGAAAGATCAATGCCAGAGACATTAAAGGGTGTATGTTCTCTTCAGTCAAATATGATGGATAGAATACAGGCCCTGTAAGCCTGAATCACACTGGCGCGGCCTGCGGTGGCGGCCAATAGAAAATTGGACAGCAAAAGCCAAGTTTACTATTGACCGCCGCGGTGAGGCCGTGCCAGTCTGTAAGAGGCTTGAGCCTGAATCAAATTTTTATTTTATGACAATACCAAAAAAGGGCGAAAATTTCGTGGTTTTCGAGTGCTACAAAATGGTATTTTTTCAACATGTTCCTTCATATATCGAAATTTATTCACCGTAAAAGAAAACGAAAGACGGCTGTAGAATATGCATTTAAAGCTCTTTCGATTGATACCCCACCCCACAACCCACTTGACCCAATTACTAGACTATTTTTCCCTCCACTCGTATCCTCAAATTTTCATCGAAAATATAAATATATGTTTATTTTTCTCCTGTTCCATACACGTACGTTAGGCTCGTTTACAACTACTTATTTAAAATTTCAAATTGCTACCACAAATAGTTCTTGAGATATGTAACTTTATGACAGACAGACGGACAGACGGACGAAGTCGCACCATAAGGGATCCTTTTGTACCTTTTTGGTACGGAACCCTTAAAATCACGACTATTCGTGAAACGTTAGCTTGCGATTTTAGCGATTTTCTGGTCAAATATAAAAAAAATATATAAATATAAATATTTTTATTTGATAACTATTAACAGTACCACAATGTCCACAATGGGATAAAAACCCCAAAGCAAAAAACGCAACACTGTTGGATTGTTTTAAAAAGTGCTGGATGGGTTAGGGTTGGGATTTTTGGGGCGTCATCAAATAGCCTCTGACACGTTCTAATGCGATTAGAAATAGAGTGGTATCAGATATTTATGCGCGCTTCGTTGTATCAGATATTATTTCCGGTGACTGTGCATTTATACCTATTGAAACGGAACGCACGTTGCGTTGTTGTCAATGCATCCTGCATCCGTCGATATCGGATGCGCTGGATGAGATGAGGAATGAAGTCACGTCGGGCAGACAATGCAGTATAAGACATCTGTGTAATGGCATTATTACGGTTCTGTACATGGAATATAGAACTAGTGGAAATGGCATGCAAGCAATGCATAAAGGGATTATTTTAATCGCTTAAAGAATACTGAATGGTGACTGAGCATCAAAAAATACTTCAAACCGAATTTTGATGAAAAATCAGTATTTTAGCTGTGCAAATCAGTATTTTTTAGGTTGTTAGTTAGTTGCCATTGCTATTATGCGGGGTTGGGGGCGTTTAGTTCGAACATGCATAGCGAGTTTTAGGCACGTGTTTGGGTAGTTGTAGTTGTAGCTGCTAGCCATTCATATAGAACCTGTGGTGCTAGAAAAGTACACACGACACTAGACAGACGACACATTATATTACATAACGCTTTTGATTGTCTAAAACGTATGGTGGAAATATGCAGTATATTGTTATATTTTTTAAATCTGTATTGATTTGGAACTTAAAATATTCAAATAGTATCTTTTGTACTTGTGCAAGCTTTCTAAACAGAGAAGCCTTCTGAGTTTAAATTATATTTGGATTGGATCGATCGTCACATTTGAATGTCACTTTTAATTTGTAGACGCGACGGTCGAATGCGGCGGTGGAGTTAATAAATCCCAGTTTATTCCTTTGGTGTCCCCTTATATCATAGAAAAAAGGTTTCATAGAATTTTCATTTCATAAGAAGAACCTTTTGTTGGTAGATTAGGTATATTTAGGTTAAGTATACCCATTACGTTAGGTTTGGTTTGTATTACAACAATACTTTGCTGTTTCTGAAAAAAAGTTTTCTAAGGAATTTAAAATCTGCGAAATGTACATTAGATAAACCATTGTCGGTAAAACCAGGTCCAACCTATTAATTCTTTTTTTTTTAAGTTCAATCTAATCTATCGAATGTTTAAAGTCTCTCCATTTGACGGAAGCGTGATCAAAATGCAAGGTAACATTGATTTGACAATATTTTACGTTTTCAGGGTGACTTGACACAGCAGGACAAGCGATGCGTGTTCCTCACAGTCCACGACCTGGGCACCAACCGTAAGTGAACATTACACACATCCACTGCCAGGAATCGCTACGCGCTACGCTCGTAGCTGATCCCGTAGTTTTTCTTATGTAGTGGAAAGTGACTACGGCGTAGGCGCCCGCTAGGCGGGTTTTATAGGCTAGGCGGCAGTCACTGCCTGGAACCCGCCTAGCGGGCCTACGCCGCAGGCGCTTTCCGCTACTTAGCCGGAAAAACCACTAAATACGGCTAAGAGCGTCTCGATTCTTGGCAGTGAATGTGTTAACCTAACATGCAGTGCCGGATATTTCGTAGCGCTACGATCGTTGAATCGGGAATTCCTTCCGTATGTAGAGGAAAGCACCTACGATCAGAAACCCACCTGTCGTGTTCCTGGAACTGAAAATGTTAATGAAAGAACGGAAGAAAGTAATAAACATTTATTCACAGCACAAAAAATATTAAAATTAATACATACAGGGTGATTCAGGAGACATGAGCAGGATCAACCCTACGGATTCAATAGTTTATAAGCTACTCAGTCGTACCAGCATTGGTAAGATTAACGTTAATTTTTTTTTAGTTGTGTAGGGTGACCATGATTTATTGTGAATGAAACTTTCACACAAAATGTAAAAAAAAACTGTGGGCGTTTAATTTAATTACGATGGTAAAAGATCCATTAACATTAACTGTATGTGTAGGGTTGATCCTGCTCACGTCTCCTGAATCACCCTGTATACAAAAATATAATAAACGTCCCGTGCATGGTGCAGACCTAATTGGCCAGCGCTGGTCTTCCACCGGGCACCTGGGCATGATAAAGGCATCCGTATATTCGTAGACTTGAACCCTATCACGTAGATTTGGAATTCAAAATCATGGTGGGAATATCTCACTGCCTTGTAAAGTGTTAATGTCTTGCTTCATGTAAAAAAAGTCTCAACATATAGGTACTATACTCATAACTAGATATCTATTCTTTTGGTTACAAATATAACCCATAAATTACCTAACTACCAATCTGAGGAGTTAGTATGTTTATTTCTTATAACCACAAAATGCAATATAGGTACTATTACACAATGAGCTAATTATGAGGTATTCAAAATATTAGTCCGCACTAAGATGCCTCAATGTATAGTTACTCAAGGATGAACAAAAACAATGCAAAGCAAGGGAATTGCTGTCGTATAAAGGTGCAATCGTGTCATGAATCTTGATGATTATTTCGCCCTGAGATTCCAAAAGTTACCTTCATGGGATACAGGAGTGAACCAGTATTTTCAATGGCGCAGCACTATTGACCAAATTCAATGAACGAAATACCCGATATACTCGTATTTGGTTTTTGAAACAGTTATCCTACTAATATTATAAATGCGAAAGTTTAGATGTTTGGATGTTTGTTACTCAATCACGCTTAAACAGCTTAACCGATTTGGATGAACTTTTGCACGAAGATAGCCTCGATTAAAATATAGGATAGTTTTTATCCCGGGTCCACGCAGAAAAAGTCGCGGGCGGAAGCTAGTTAGCATATCTCGAACAAAAAACTTGATAGTTTGTTTTATGTTATGTGTTCATAGAAAGTGAGAGGTAGGTAATATACCTAGGTAGGTAGTTAAAGTTTTAATTGCTACAAAAAATGTTTAACTTTTTTGCTTTTGTGGACTTAAGTTGATATGACTGTTTTAGTCGCAATAATATCAGAAATAAATGACTAAAATCCTAAAATCAGTCAGGTTATCGGGCCCACAGTGCATAGGATTATTCCTAATATTCCAGACTCATCGCTGGTGGACTACGTGAGCATGCCGGCCATGACGGA
The DNA here is from genome assembly GCA_947578815.1 of Epinotia ramella. Classification (NCBI taxonomy): domain Eukaryota; kingdom Metazoa; phylum Arthropoda; class Insecta; order Lepidoptera; family Tortricidae; genus Epinotia; species Epinotia ramella. The sequence continues at coordinate 4,013,300 of OX388207.1, forward strand.
GATCAAGGAGCGCTCCTGCTTCATCCACGTGGACGTGCCGGGCCACGAGGAGAACTCCCCCGACCTGCCGGACTCGTGAGTTCCTTATAGCTCGTCCAGTAATGTTCCAGACTCGTTGCTCGTGGACTACGTGAGCTTCTGGCCATGACGGAGATCAAGGAGCGTTCCTGCTTCATCCACGTGGACGTGCCGGGCCACGAGGAGACCTCTTATTGACCATGCCTTGTTCCATGTTTTGAGGTGTGCAATAAAGGGTACTTGTATTGTATTGTATTGCCCTTAGTTCAAATCAAAGAGCTGATGCGGTGTTGACCTATGGGCCCTAACAACTCTCCTCGCACAACCATATTTTTGAATATCAAAAGGCTCCTATGTGGGGATTGCTTGATACAGACTTACAGATGCAGATAATCTGATGGCACACATTTATATCCACAGCTACCAGTTTCCCTCCCTTCAAACGCTGGGTGAGGACCTCATCACAGTACTGGACTTCCTCCATGTGCGCTACGCCGTCGGCCTCGGCGAAGGCGCTGGGGCCAACGTCCTCGCCCGCTGCGGCCTCGCCCACCCACGGAGACTCCTCGGTCTCATTCTGGTCAACTGCACAGCCTCAACATCTTCAGTTTCCGACGCCTTCCGCTCTAGATTCTCGCGTTGGAAAGGGACCGATATCTCGCAGTCGGAGGAGGATTTCTTGATCTATCACAAGTTCGGACACGTGAGTTTTCCGAGTGAGCTGTATGGCTATCGCTACAAGGTACTTCCTTTCCTGTTTTGTGCTAACGCTACTAATGGGTGCTGAGAAGCGGGGATATGTGGTGAAGGTATTACGGTGTAAACTGTAAATAGAAAATACTGTGGGCTGATGTTGCCTTTATCGATAAAGGCAACAATAAGGCTCGGTTGTTTGTAACCGTCGGTACTCGTAAAGTCAGTTTCTATGAGAACTTTGACAGTTCCCTATGAGATTATACTGCTACTGGCGATATTGAACGTTTTGAAGTGTGGACGATGGACTCTACTTTTGCATAACATCTTGGTAATCCCGAGAAACAAAGCCTTTGTTCGCGATCGGTCAAGTTGTAGCAAAATGGCCACTTAACACGACTATTTCACGATTGGTCATTAACTTGCCTACTTTCACTTACCTTTTTTGACTCCTTGGATATTTTATACGTCGATATATCCAAATTAAATAATTTACGAGATGTATAACCGGGGGTTTTCGTCTAGAATCTGTTATAAACCACGAATCGAAAATAGTGATATTGATAGTGACAAAATATTTAAGAATTGCTTAGCTAATACATTCTATTAGTTTCCTTCTTTTAAGTAGCCTAGCTTGCTTCAATTAATATTTAAATGAGTAGGTGCAATGTCATATTCTTGCCAGTAGTTGCTTCGTCTATTAGTTAGATACTAACTTACTAACAAACTTCGTATGTAACTATCATTTGTGTTTTCTATGACATCAAATGGGGCGAAATTAAATGGATTTTGCAAAGCGATGTGACCCAGACTGTTTGAAGATGTCTAATGGAATGGAACAACTGTGTACAATAAAAATGACATTTGAAATTTTGACCTTTGTACTTGACCGCTATTTCACCGGCTTGGTAAATTGTCACCTGACAATGACAATTCGAAGTAGGTTCATCATCCTCATCAAATCAACCGAAAGACGTCCACTACTGGCCTCCCCTAAAGAGTGCCAAAATGATCGGTGCTGCACCACCCGCATCCAGCGGTCTGGGCTCTTTACCTGGACATCAGTAAATAGGTATTGATTGGTCGATGAGTAGCGAAAATTTCCAGCAAGTACCTTTACTGGTTGACCTAGCAAAGTAGCAAAGTTGTCATTGTCATGGTCAAGTGTCAATTGTCAAGTTGGTGAAATACACCAGGCTCAGTTCAATAATTTCGCCCCGTTGTACGGTTGATAAATGAGCTTCTAACTGCTAAGAGTGAAATCTCGGAGAACGCGTATTTATGGGACTTGGTAGAGTTCAGATATATTACTACCATATCTACTGTAAGTATACTATGCTCATGTAAGCGGTCTAGCCAGCTTCATGGCTATAATCTGACGTGCTCCCGACGAATTGAAGGTCAAGTTGCCGCAACTTGTCGGACGTGCTACCTGCGACAGAATCATAGACAATCCATAACATCATTTGGCTATGAATCTATCGGAAGCGGCACATCCAACGAGCTTACAGACGACTATTCTTGCATGGAGCATACACAATGAATCCTTGTTGGACTGGTCAGTACGAGTAGATCCCTGTATCCCTGGGGCCCAATACTCAGTTTGGCCCCTAAGCTATAGTTATTTAGGTACTGTATATCTTCCCTCTTTCAGCACAGATGAAAAACTAGTTACTACGTAACTTTCAGCAAACGATGGAACAATGGTATAACGTTGGCTCCTGAAAAACTATTAGGTACCCGCCAGGCACCAAAGGTTGTTCCAATTTGATCCTTTTAGCTAAGACAGTAAAATTGCTCATTCAATGAACTTGTTTGTTTCTAGGCGGTAAATCAATTCTAATCTAATAATTATCGCACAGAAGCCTTCGGTAATGTGAACAATAGACGTAATAAGAAATTGCGGCACGTAGAAAAGAGTTATTAAAAATAAACTGAAGCTAGGTACATTGTACTCGCGCGCGTGTCAAACCGACCTTTTGATTTGATGAATATCAAACTTGCTTCCGACCTCAAATGCATGATTAAAATTATTACGATATAAACTGTTGAAATTATACATTTTGCTCATTTCAATTACGAATAAATACCACGCACGAGAACGGAATGGTCACCCTACTAATGGCTGAAATAAACCTATTTGCGCGTTTTTTGCATAGAAACTAACAAGTTTCACTCTGATATTAGACCAAAATTCAATGCTAGTAGAACCGCCGATATTTTCGTAAAATGGCCATTTACCTGTAAGATTTAATAGCTGATTTCGGTCTCCAAGTACTTCCTCAGTGCGTCATTATGCTAAACAAATGCAAAACATCAATCCTTTTGCGATTAAATCGTCGGAAAGTGTTTATTTCACAAAATAAACTTTCGACATGGTAAAATCTGCTTTGACTTTTGACATAACAGCCATATTTTTTTACATTAGTATTGCCATAACAAGCAATACGATCCTACCGTCAAAGTCAGGATTTTGGTTGTGTTGGTATTTTTGGAGTGCTACCTATATAGAAAAGTCAGTACATTATAATTTCATAAATTATTTTCCTTTTTCATTTAATTTTGTGTATTAAAAAAATATATATAACAGTAACAACGTGGAACATGTCTTTATAAAAATGACGCATTTTTTGTGTTTCAAGTTATATCAATATTACCTCATTTTCAATATCAAGGTCATTTTTTCTTGTTCCAAACAAATGTTCGAAAAGCAATCTCCATCTAAATATTATAAGCTTCTTCAAAAATCAAAAACGTGTCAAAATAGTTTAACTTTACTCATTTTTAGAGCGCACCGTATTAGTCAAGTAGATAGGTACATTTATAGAATTATATTGTGGCTAGGATTTTATTGGAATAACACCTTTGGCATCATCATCATCAGCCTATGTACAGTCGCCATCAGATATATCGGAGCGGCCAAAGTGCTCACAAATATCTGAACCGTCTCTATTGTCGAGGCATTAGAGACGTGTTCAGATATTTGCGAGCACTTTGGCCGCTCCGATATATCTGCAGATGGCGACTGTACGTCCCACTGCTGGCCTTCTCTCAGGAAGGAGACTAGGCCTAGACATGCGGGTCAATTCAAAGAGCAATTCATTCTTAAATTGTGCATTTAGTCCTCATCCCATATAACCCTTCAATGTTTTCTTGACTTTTTCTGTTTGAAGCTCATTTCTTGACATTTAATTTTAAGTATACCTATGTATTATGTCGTGTTTAATTTCTCTACTGCCTGTAGTCCATAACCTCTATGTTTTCAAACTTTTTACATACAATGTTAATAATTGTAGTATATGTACATTGCAGTCCATATAAACTACAATGTATTGTTGGTTGGTTCCGTTTTCATGTGTTGACTCGGCAAGCCTTCGCTAACTCCGAGCCTCCACAATAGTGTCCAAAAACTGCAGCCAACCCTTCGTGTCAATTATCGCCTCCGGAAGCCGTGTCAGGCTTCCATAAATCACAAGCTCACGTTCACATTCACGTGATGGCGTGGTCTTTGGCTCAATTAAGTCTTAGTTAAGCCTTATGTCGCAACGTCAACGAGTTGAAGGTTTGATGAGCCTAGGTCAAGATAGAAACGGTCCATGGCACGTCTTAACGATTTCCATCATAGACGAACCTGGTATCATCCGTTTAAGGTGTCTTCTGAAACACAGAATTTAAAGCGTGGTTAGCTAACGATGCCTTGAAATCTAACAGCAAATCCAGAGCGACTCGTGCGAGGCCACTGAGCGCGAGCGCATGCTGCTGGAGTACCGCTCGCGCCTGCGCGGCAACCTCAACACGCACAACATCAAGCAGTACGTGAGGGCGTTCATCAAGTAAGTTGGCTGTTCATACTTGTTTTTATTTTGAAGTACAACCGATGGCCGTTGGGGCGGAAAGGTTCTCGAGTGGCGACCACGTACCGGAAGGCGCGGCGTCGGCAGGCCCCCGACAAGGTGAACTGATGACCTGGTAAAGGTTGCGGGAGTCCGCTGGATGCGGGTGGCGCGTGGCGCAGGACCGGTCGCTTTGGCACTCTTTGGGGGAGGCCTTTGTCCAGCAGTGGACGTCTTTCGGCTGATATGATGATGATGATGATGACTTGTTTTTAATCTTCATGGAGAAAACTTGTGAACCACTTACCAGTCATCGGGAGATGACTGGAATGTGTGGGTATTTCTGTCCACTAAAATCTCCACGACGGCTGTCTTTTGCGGTTTCACGCTGAGAACTCCAGGATTTCAGAATGAACGCACTGAAGATCTCCTCTTGCATCGCTACCTTAAACTCATCCTGGGTCGGTACTTCACCGTCTTTCAGGGGGTCTGGCCTTAACGGAGAACAGGCGAAAAACCGTAAACGCGGGACTACATGGCTGCTTGAGCTGTTGAGGACTGTTTAAGGAAAGTATTTTGGCTGAGGAAATGGTCACCTCTCTCTCTCTCTGTGGCCACGTTTTGCCTGCCCATTATCCACTGTAAGTCATTGGACTAATCTAAATACTTTCTTCTTGTTGTATTTCAGCCGCAAAGACTTGGTGCTCCGCGGCTGCCAGCCCGACATCCTGCTGATAACGGGCCTCCTCAGCCCGTACGCCAGCGTCGTGGAGAAGATGTACAAGGAGCTGGACAAGGACAAGGTCACTATCCTTAAGATCGAGAAGGTCGGCGACGTGTTAGCTGAAGCGGTGAGTAAATACCATCCAATCAAAAATATGAATTTGAATATAGGAACATTAAGAAGCAACTCTTACTTTGTGACAATGTTCAAAATAATAAAATTATCTGGTTGTCGACTTCGCCGACAAAAGAATTGTGATCTAAATAATACTTACTACTAAGAATTCAACCTAGGATAAATTATAGCTCAAGATTTGACTTACAGTTACAGCAGTCTAAATATGTAATTTAACACACGGCTGCCGCGTCTCTAGATCTAAGAGCCTTATCACACTTGCGATTTGCGAACGTGTTTTCTATACAATTATCAGTCGCGGCGAACACGCTGCGTGATCGCCTTCATACAAAATACGCTTGGAAATCGCAAGTGTGATAAGGCTCTAAGTGTAAGGTTATGAACAAGCGGGTGATCGAAGGCCCGCTTCAGAAGTCGCCCAAACACAAGTATAGGCGTCAGTAATGTTGTGAGTTCGAGCCTTAAGGCACTTGTCCCACCGCCGGCGAGTAGCGAGTACTCTCATAGTAATTCTTACTCGCGCTAGTAAAAGCGAGTAATAATTACTATGAGAGTACTCGCTACTCGCCGGCGATGGGACAAGTGCCTTAAGAATAAAGACTAGAGCCGACTACCGGGAGTCTTCTGATTACTGCGTACCTTAAAGCTATTGTTTTTTATTTATTTATGTATTAACAACTAAAATTAGACATGAATGTCATGAATGGTAAGATACATTGCTCCACAAAACTACATCGATAGTTTGACTGTGGAATCAAATTACAGTCTCATTTCTCTTTAACATAATAATAGTAGTGTCTTAAATATCTACAATGTATAGGTACTCTACATTATTTTATATTACTATTAAGATTTCTGAGCATCAATAAGGTAATTTTTTAATAGATTCTTAAATCTAGCTTTCTTAGGTTCAGGAACAATGTCCACGGGCAGAGTGTTTAGTATGTAAGGTATGCGTTTCTTTAGTGTCCTATCACCTTTGTAATTTTTTGTCCTATGTAATTTCATTGTAAATTTGTAAATTCATTGTCCTTGTGTTGTGTTTGTGTCAAACTAGGTGTAAGTATTTCAGGTTGACATGGTTATTTACTGCTAACAAGTATTTCAGCTTAGAGCTTACCGGTAAGATTTTACATATTTTAAACAGTTTTTGGTAGTTATTTTTACAGTTATCTTTTGTCTTCTTATTCACAAGTAATTTCAGAAATCGGATTTGTAAGATATTGATTTAAAACATTTGAACAACACAACACACACAATACACACAACATTATTTTCGGATTTGTAACATTTCTAATTTTTCAATATTACGAGTAGTTTAGAAAGTTAGCTATCAAGGGCATAACCATGGCCTCCCAACTAGAACAACGTATAATTGATACTAAAAAGAACTCATAGATGGCGACACAGGTACCGAGCGAAACATTTGAACCAGTAATCGTGAAGATAGAATGATTTTTACACCTTAATAGATTCAACGTACCTTAATTATATCACAAACATACTTCGGCACATACAATAAAGGTATATTTTATAAGTTTCGTAAATGCAATAAAATTGATACTAAATCCATGTAACTCGTACTATACGAGTGAGCTTTCAAGCTTGCTACGTATTATTGGGTACTGTCACTAGATGGCGCCATCACGGGTCGCGAAAGTTCTATGGAACCACAGGCTCTAAGCATTTGGTTATGTATATTTTTGTGTGATATTGTCTCTAAAATACTACTTTTATATCGAAAAAATCAAAAATACTCTATTTGTTGCCCGGGAAGTCAACGCCATCTGGTGATATCTCAATGTATTACTAAAGGCTGACAGCGTCATAGCCGTGGTAGCTCGGATACTGCATCTACTGGTGTAGCTACGGGACTAAAATTGTATACAGAATTGCCTACATTAGGACGGTACGCTTTTGCTCTATGAGATTGGGTATCTGTACTTGTATTCTTTAATCTGTGGCATAACAGAGGATGGATTTTACTTTTGACTTACATAAGCATTTAAAGGTACTGGCAAAGAGTATAATAAGTATATTTATGTACTCGAGTCTTCAAGGCTCGGCCTACTAGCTCTAACTGACATTGACAGTCAGCCATTGACATTGTCGGGTCGAAAAGTGGTACACCACTGTTTTGGCTCACTGTACAGGCGCAAGCGTTTTCCTAGCTACGTAACCGCCCGTTTCTCACGTCGCACGCGCTGGCTGACCATAAACAAGGCCCAAGATATTGAAGATTGATGGTACTAAGCCGTTATTAGGCAATCATGCAACCCTGCAATTGTAACACTATAAAGGAAGCGCTGATGTGTGTAATCGGTACGTTACAAGTGCTAGCTAATTTGCGCGAAACAAGCAATTGTAATTTATTTAATCGTATGGCATACATTATTTTTCCTTTTAAAGATTGTCACTCTTTAGTACAACATTTCCACATTTATTTTCCAATTTACCACGAACTGATTTCCGAGAGGAAATGCGTTGATCATTAGAGAAATAATTTACTTTAAAAACAAAGTTTTAACCGACTTCAATTTAGTATACTACTCCGCCAAGCCACGAGACCATTTTCCACATTTATTTTCCAATTTACCACATGAACTGATTTCCGGCGTTGATTATTAGAGCAAAAAACCAAATCGCTGTATGTGGCCCGATAATATTTGAGGACTTCCGTCGATTCCACAAGGATCACCTTTGGCACTTCATTAGTTGCTATTTCAACGGAATCTTATCAGAATCTGTGACGTACTTTTGTACTTTTAAGTACATAATTGAGGAATTCCATAAGTCATCTGTGGTCTTCATCATCAATTCCACTCCACCATGGCCTCCCAACTAGAACAACGTATAATTGATACTAAAAAGAACTCATAGATGGCGACACAGGTACCGAGCGAAACATTTGAACCAGTAATCGTGAAGATAGAATGATTTTTACACCTTAATAAATTCAACGTACCTTAATTATATCACAAACATACTTCGGCACATACAATAAAGGTATATTTTATAAGTTTCGTAAATGCAATAAAATTGATACTAAATCCATGTAACTCGTACTATACGAGTGAGCTTTCAAGCTTGCTACGTATTATTGGGTACTGTCACTAGATGGCGCCATCACGGGTCGCGAAAGTTCTATGGAACCACAGGCTCTAAGCATTTGGTTATGTATATTTTTGTGTGATATTGTCTCTAAAATACTACTTTTATATCGAAAAATCAAAAATACTCTATTTGTTGCCCGGGAAGTCAACGCCATCTGGTGATATCTCAATGTATTACTAAAGGCTGACAGCGTCATAGCCGTGGTAGCTCGGATACTGCATCTACTGGTGTAGCTACGGGACTAAAATTGTATACAGAATTGCCTACATTAGGACGGTACGCTTTTGCTCTATGAGATTGGGTATCTGTACTTGTATTCTTTAATCTGTGACTCCACCAAATTTATGATTTCCGGGTGTAAATACGCGAGATATAATAGAAAATACCAAAATCACTACACGCGTGCCTACGCCTGCCTTGCGCTTGCTTGTGCCTGCGTGCGTTGACGAGTTCCCTCAATTCCTCATAGATCCCATCATCCAACTGAATTTTTGAAAAAAATGGGACCCACTTGGAAGCATATACTTACAAACAAAAAAAAATTGGCGAATCGGCTCATCAATGACGAAGTTCTGAGGTAACAAACATTGAAAAAAATAAAATAAAAATTATTTAAAAAAAAAACGAACTGAGAAGGAACCTCCTCCTTTTTTTGAAGTCGGTTAAAAAAGTGTCGATTACTGTTGCGTTTCGCTTATTGGTGCCACCCCGTTATAATCTTTCGTAGATTCCAATTATATTAGATACAAACAAAATACGGCTGGCTTTACCCAATCTTATTATCTTTGGAGAATTGATTATAATTTATTATCATTCATGTGGTCGCTAACTGAAACTGGTCGCGTAACTGGCGCAACGACTATGATCTGCATATGTTTTATGTGTATATATATTGCCCAATGCCTGTAGGTACATCGCTTTTCTGTTTACGAGTACGATCGATGATAGTATATTGCACGTGTTGCAATACATTGTAACACATAAAGTTATGATAGTATTGTTTTAGAGAGCAACTTACTGAGGAAAACATACAAACAACCGACAGAGACGCAGCTATATTATGAGTTAGCAATACATACCTGTCATTGTAACGATAGCTGCGTCTCTATCAATTTTTGTGACAGGTTGCATAGTTTGTAATGTGCTAATAAGATATACCTACTTATCATAGTACTTATATGGATATCTTTGGCTGCCTATAATATACAGCCAAAGAATTGGTGTCCACTAGACCGGTCACTTTGGCACTTTGCTTTGGGGAGGCCAATGTCCAGCAGTGGACGTCTTTCGGCTGATATGATGATGATGATGCTGACTTTTATATTAATTATTAACCCATACATAAAGACATAAATATGACATATATATCTCAAAGGGGCTCGTTAAGGGCGCAACCGGGAATAACGCTAGAAAATAGGAAATTCGCAAGAAGTGGTGATAAAACTCATAAATTAAAACACGACCGAAGGGAGTGTTTTAAATCGACCCGAGTTTCGAATTACCTATTCGCACGTGTATCGTACAACGTTTTACTGTACATATGGCTCTTTAAAGTTTCGACATATTCACGAAAAGTGCTCTTTCCGCACTAGTGCGGGAAAGTAGCACCATATGTACTGTAAACGTTTATTTAGCTGTGCTCTATAGGGATCCTTTTGCGGTACCTTATCACCTATGGGTTAATGTTAATGACATAAACATACAGGTAGGTACATAATTATTACGATATTCATCCTGGGACTAAATAAGTATTAATAATTTAAGACAATAAAATAAACAATACTTTGCCACTGACCTATAAAGCAAGTATAAATGTTTTTACAGTACATATGGTGCTACTTTTCCGCACTAGTGCGGAAAAGACCACTTTTCGTGCATATGTCGAAACTTTAAAGAGCCATATGTACAGTAAAACGTTGTACGATGTATCGTACGCGCACGATACGTGCGAATAGGTAATTCGCAACTCGTGTCGATTTAAAACACTCCCTTGGTCGTGTTTTAATTTATCTCCACTCGTTGCGAATTTCCTATTTTCGGCACTTGTATCGTAAATAACTATGACAGTACACATGGTGCTACTTTCCCGCACTAGTGCGGAAAAGAGCACTTTCCGTGCATATGTCGAAACTCTAAAGAGCCATATGTACAGTAAAACGTTGTACGATACACGTGCGAATAGGTAATTCGCAACTGGTGTCGATTTAAACACTCCCTTGGTCGTGTTTTAATTTATCACCACTCGTTGCGAATTTCCTATTTTTGGCACTTGTATCGTAAATAACTATTACAATGCATGTGTCCGAAAAGAGCGTTTTCCAAGCAACAAAATCGTGCGGAAAGTGCCACTTTTTTCGCACTAGTGCTTTATACTTTTCAATTTTTTTTTTAATTTTCATGTCGGTCGTCAGCCCGACACAAAGAGTTTTTATTACTCGAGAAAAGTTTTACAAATATTTCAATTACACGTTTTCTTTCATATAAAAGGTACATAAATAGGTACTAATAATGTATATAATGATTTATGAATCTTTTTGAATTTTGAATTTGGTCAATAAATAAATTAAAATACTCACTTATTTAATGTGTTTGGCTGAACGCATATCTTTCTTATGCCTTTTGCAATACGACAGTATGGCGACTTGCACATGCGCAATGCGCATATGTTGACCGCGCATGTATCTAAAAAGCCCGCCATTGTTATGATATTCGTTAGTATCTCTTATTAGTCTGTGGTTGTGATTGTTGTTTACTTTGGAGTTATTTTTTATTTAACTTCACGAAAAAAACTGTTGTGCGCCATTGTAGGTTATTTCACAGATATTTGTAAACATTGTTAATGCGTGTTTGGTTATTAACAAAAATGTTGACTCGTGGTGGCTAGAAAAGAGATAAAAAGAATGGACGCCACTGGAAATTCTTGGCGATATATACAACATGTGAGTAAAAACCTGTTGCCATCAAATAAGTAAAGAAAATCAGCAGGCCTAAACAAATTTCATCTTATGAAAAGGATTTTTTCCTCGCAAAATGTGTTGAAAAACGTCGTATGAAACGCGTGAGCTATGATAATTACATCCTCGGCTCTCTTATCAAGTTATCACGCTCACCCTCGGCTCGCATGATTATTCCGCCTCTGATGTAGGTAATTAATACCTCACTTGTATCACAATGTACCATTGTTTGCTAATTAAATTACAAATGAATAAATATTGACTTTAACGTTATCTGCATAAATTCGTATTTATTTATTAAATTCAAAAATCGCTGTCAATAAACCCGTGTACAATGTGAACGATTTTTTTTATTATCGGCTTGCTAAGTATTATCAATTATCATCCTCCTAGCGTTATTCCCGGTTGCGCCCCAAAGGATCCCAGGATCACCTTGGCGCCTAATCCCGAGATTTGGCATAAGCATTAGTTTTTCGAAAGCGACTGCCATCTGACCCACCAACCAAGAGGGAAAACTAGACCTTATTGGGATTAAACCGGTTTCCTCACGATGTTTTCCTTCACCGGAAAACCACTGTTAAATATCAAATGATATTTCGTACTTAAGTGTTTTGAAAAAACCCTTTGGTACGAACCGGGGTTCGAACCCTCGACCACCAGATCAAAAGAAAGAAAAAAAAGAAAGAAAGCGCGCCTTTTACTGCTCGGCTACGGTGGCTTTTCTTTCCTGCTAAGTATATTATAACATGCACAATTTAAAAAGTATTCGTTTGGAATAGGTCCTTTAAGTTATTTAACCTTGTCATAATAATAACTGGGCCAATTTTGTGCACACTATCACAACCGTCGATGTCAAGCACAGCAATTATGCGATACCTAGGTATCTATTGAGATCGGCTTCTATTTAGGACAACATTGTACACTTTAATCCTATCAAATTCAAATTAAATTTGCTTGACGTTACTTTTTATTTAACATTGTACAAGTTCAGGTGACGGCTCTTCTAACCTGCCGTTAACTACGTACTCTCGGCACTTAAAACCTACTCTACGATCCCAACCGAGCACTTTTCGCACGCAACTCTCACAGCACCGCAGCCACTCGCGATCGCAATGTCGTTACTCGTGCTCGCGTTCCTCGGCGTCCTCGCGGCGATTTACCTCATTCGCTTTTACCAGAAGGCGACCAACGGCATATGCACGTCCCTAAAAACCTTGGAAGGACAGACGGCGATTGTGACCGGAGGAACCGCGGGTATGGGCTTGGAGATAGCCAAGGACTTCGCCCGCAGAGGCGCCAGGGTCATCATCGCCTGCCCCTTCGAGGAAGAGGGCATACACGCCCAGAAAGTTATTGAAGAAAAAACCGGCAGCAAAGCTATCTTTAAACTTCTTGACTTGGGCTCTCTGGAGTCAGTTCGGGAATTCGCGGCAGATATCCTGAAAACTCAAGACAGATTGGATTTGTTAATAAACAACGCCGGCGTTGGGATACCTAAGAACTTCGAAACAAAAGACGGTCTCAATTTCATTATGCAGGTCAATTATTACGGGCATTTTTTGCTGACGATACTTCTGCTCCCGCTTTTGAAAAAGACTGGCACAGCTGCGGAACCGGCCAGGGTTGTGAATACGTCATCCTTGCTACATACTTTCGGGAGAGTTGATCTGAACGCCAATAAATCCGGTATAAGTTGGCTGCCTTTCGTCAGTTATTGCAACAGCAAGTTCAGCATGATACCTTTCTCCAGAGAGCTGACTAGACGATTAAGAGGAGCTCATATCGTGATAAATAGCGTGGACCCTGGGGCTGTAGGCACGGGTATCTACTACAGCGGAGGCCTTCTGTTCGGCGCAATCTTACGGAACCTGGCAATTTTCTTTAATAAAACGCCCAGAGAAGGCGCTCAGACGGCGTTGCACGTGGCCTTGGATGGAAGGGCCGCACAAATCAGCGGGGAATTCTTCAAGGATTGCAGACAGGCTCGAGCAATACCCAGCGCATATAGGCACATGACTGCCAAGATACTGTGGGAGGAATCCGTCAGGCTCGTCAGAATAACTGATGAGGAAATGGAGAAGTGTTTTAGTTAAAACTCGGCAAATATCGGTACAAAACAGCGACGATAAAATGTGAGTGTTTACTCGGTCTGAACTGAACCAGACACCTGTGCAAAAAATCAAACGCATTCTTATTTCTGATCGAATTTCTACTTCATGGATTCATATCAAAGGCTCACAAACATATCATCATTGCAACTGCAGTTCTTCGTATTCAATTAGGCCTAAAAAGTTATCAAAAAGAATGAAAATATTCTGTGCAGAGTGCAGGAATCTAAATACGTGTCATAAAATTAAAATAGACAACGATCTGAAGGCAAGTGAAGTGGGTCAGGTAAAATCTAAACTCGTACTTTTCGAGTTCTATTTCTTCCAATTAAACTGCATTTTATTCAAGCAAGTAAACACCTAGTTTATTTAGCAAACGTCTAATAAGTTAAAAGAAACGCTAACCTAATGGCCAGAATTCGTAAGATTGACCCCAATATAAACTGTATAGGTTGCATAATTGGTTGCATAATGCAGCGGAAGCGCTAAGGCCGGTACAAGACAACCCACGTAAAATGAGCTCTGGCGGCCATACATTTTATATTGCACCCGGAGCTCTTTTAAATGTGTCGAAGTATACTGTTGTGTATTCACAATCCATGTCGGCTCGGTTCACTTTTCGTCACCAATATAACTCAAAGAGGAACGGCAAGGTGAATTATACAAACGTTTTTCGGACTAGGTAAAATTGGGTACGGTATTTACCTATTGTTTTCTAGCCATTCCCATCATCTTAATTATTAAATCGAGGTTTCCCTGAAGCGAGTTGTCGGTAAACGTAGTGAATGTGAATGCTAATGCTGCAACAATGCCCATTTAATATTCGTAGGTAGGCAGTTTAAATATAAATACGAAAACTTATGAACTAGAGTCAGGGTGGTGTCATTTTGTTATGTTAGGGCCACATTCCAGCGCCTTTCAAACAGAGGGTCGGGAAATCTTGTTTTGTAAAGTGGCAAAGATATGCGCACCTTTATGTCGGCAGGAACTAAGCTATGAATCAATGGCAATATGCCATTGACCTCCTTCTATTTACTTTCGCGATTTGTAGTACTTAGTTGCATAATAACCGGAAAGATCATAGTGGATTTTATAATGTAGGTATTGTTTATACAAAATACAAATACAAATAATTTATTGTTTGAAAGTGAGTGATTCTGGTTATAAGAAGGTCACAGTATAGTTATTGTTCGTCACAATCAGCCATAGTTTGGCACACAATATTTGTTTAATTTATTCATTGCATGTCATTGTATCTTTAATATAGGTAGGTATGTCAATAATAATAATAAAAGTCAAACAAAAAACAAGATTAATTATAACAAAAATATAAATAAAAATGTCACGCTAAGAATATATGAATAGTGGTGCGATGTCATTTATCAATTATGCAATACAGAATAAAAAAAAATATAGGTATAGAAGTTACAGAGAATGTATGTACAAGAATTTGGTCACATACTTGTCAGGAATTGTTAATTTCAATATGTTCGTTAATTCTATAATACATTTTATTTAAGCAACATTTAAATTACTTAAGTATTTATGAATTCTGGTAAATTCAGATTTTTTTGAATCCTGGTATTTATTTAATCTTTGTTACACAAAAGAATGATATAGAGATAGTCCTGGGGAAGGACTCTTTGGGGAAGGCCTATGTCCAGCAGTGGACGTCTTTCGGCTGATATTAAGATGATGACGATGATGACACAAAATAATAACTTATCGGTCAAAAGGCGAACTTAATAGCACATTGAATTCTCTACCAGCCAACCTTAAGGCCAAGTATATAATAATACCTATAGGTACTTATAAATCTTATTATATGAGATAAGAATATAATATCAGATTAAATAAGTACAGGTAGAGTATAGGTAGACCGTTTAACTGAATCGGAGGCAAAGCCCGACGGCCACACGCCGCGAGCGCTCCGTTATCGTCATACCCCTGCACTAAAAATCGGCAATATTATGTTTGAGAGAACTCAGTGATTACTTATTTATTTATTTAAACGGCCAAAAAACTAAAATTAAAAAACATGATATCCGCGCTTCCGAGCACGCACTTCCATCTCGCTCACGCTTATGCTCAGTGAGAGGGAGAGAAGACCATGAATCTACGGCGCCTTAACATATATAGACCAGTTATTTATATACAGCGTGAACGTAAACGTAGTTATTATTATTACCTACTTGATTGGTTAATGTAGCTAATAGATGCTGATTATATATTTAATAGACCATTAACTGAAGAGGTGCACCAACCGTAATGCTTATTAGTTAATTACATTAAATGACTTCACTTGTGTCCAAGTGCATGACACGCTTAATTCGAAATGTCCATTAAATAGATTCTAAGTAGGCATATGTATATAGTATGTACTCGTATGTATGTTGAAACTTCACTGTACAGTCGCCATCAGATATATCGGAGCGGCCAAGGTGCTCACAAATATCTAAACACGTGTCTAATGCCTCGACAATAGAGACGTGTTCAGATATTTGTGAGCACTTTGGCCGCTCCGATATATCTGATGGCGATGTACACAATAACAGGTTAAAGAGTATATTATACCAAAGAAAATATTGAATATCTATACATAGGACGACCGACCTCCGAGCCTAGTTGGTAGTGACCTTGCCTACGAAGCCGGAGGTTCCGGGTTCGAATCCCGGTAAGGGCAGTTATTTGTGTGATGAGCACTTCGTATCTACCCACAAATTACAGAAAAAGGAGGAGGAACAAAAAAACGTATAGATGCGGATACTACGTTTTTTTATTCCTCCTAAAATTTTACATGTCACACAATAGATCAAACTACAAAGGCGAACTTATCTAAGGGATCTCTTTCAGCTAACCTTTGAGCAATGAGAGGAAGGTAGGTAGAACCAAAGAGAATATAACCACTACCTTCTTGTTAGAACGACATAGCGTACCTATATTTAGTCAAGTTGTATCGAAGGCCGTCAAGTATAAACGCTAAAGAAAACGGTTTAAGCTAATAATTGCACAGTCTCATGGATATGGGTAAATCACCAATACCTGGCCACCCTTCATCAATAACTGGCCCCCTCATACTAAATATGAACTCTGTCTACAAACATAATTCAATTTAGTATAACGTGGCCAGTTATTGAATGAAGGCTGGCCACATTAATTAACATCTTACACTAAAAATAAATTCTATTATAGGTGAATGAAGTTCATTTTTTGTATGAGGTGGCCAGTTATTGAATATTGGCCAATTATTGGCGAATTACCCTATTTGATTGACTAAATGTCCAGTTTAAAGATTCATTAGGGTGCCTAATGCGAGTTTGTTGTAAATATCACAAAATACACATATTAAGAGGTGTACTAACATCTGATCTGAAATATGGTGTAAAGGTTTATATGATGTACCCAACCTGCACTGGACCAGCGTAGGGACTACTGCCCATTCTCTCGCATCCATGGGATGAGGCCTGTGCCCAGCAGTGGGGTCTGTAAAGGCTGATAGAGTCTGGCTAACGAAAGTTGAACCCACTAAACTCAATAACGCGACAACACTGTTGATCAAAATGTATGCGTATGACGTTTAGTGTTGCCGCGTAATTGAGTTTAGTGGGTTCAACTTTTGTTAGCCAGACTCTAATAATGATAGGATAACGGATCTTTATAAAACCGTATTACACTCACGTCTTTAAGGGCGAATATCGCTCGATAAGTTTCGAACGAATACGTGGTCCTTAATCGTGAGCACTCGTAATGCCGGCGCGCTTAGCACAGTGCACACTAAAGAAGTGTGACCCGTTTAAATATATTTTAATATGTCTGAGACTCACGGTGCGTGATCAAGACGTTAGTGGTATTTTTTCTGGCACACCGCTCGGCTGCCTCGCACGGCTCCAGTTTTGGCGGATACTCACCCTTGACAAGTTACCAAAATCATTCAACATCGTTACACAAACACCAAATAAATTAGGTAAAAAAAAATTTCAATGACATTGTACCAGTTTTTCGATCAGACCCCGTATGAAGATGTCACGTGACCGTAAGTTTCACAAATTGAAAATTCGTAAGACGGACACGTGACCGGAACCCGTATCATGGTCGGCCTTATCACGCGATAAGTGACAATATAGGAGCGTCGTCTCGTTCTATCGAACGGTCAGCCAGTGACGAACGCTCTATCCTGTCACTTATCGTGTGATAGATAAGGCCGACCATGATACGGGTTCCGGTCACGTTTCCGTCTTACGAATTTTCAATTTGTGAATCTTACGGTCACGTGACATCTTACGGTCACGTGACCTGTTGCGAGTTAAATATTTTTTCCCCATCACAAAAAGTGCACAGCGCCGCTAAAGAAGTTTTCACTTCAAAAATCTTTTTCATTTCTTTCCAGCCAGCAAAGGTGGCCCAGTCTCTCCTTCTATTCTGCCAAGGCCAGGGCCTGCTGACGTCACTCCCGCCGCCCGGCGTCGAGCGCCGCATGTCCCGCGCCATGTCGATGGAAGAGTACGACAAACCCAACATCAGGCGGCTTTCGCTCACGCCCAGCGTGTCCGAGTCGCCGCCGCCGAGGAAGTTGTAGAACCTGGTGCCCACCGTTGACTCCGTGCCGGAGTGACGGTGAGAGCTGGTTGAGGTGCGCAACACACATCAGGTTCCCGAATCGAAAATTGAAATTTCAAGTTCGAGTATCTTCGCCTCTATGATGCAGATACACGAGTTTCGGTTTTCGTGGTTCGCTGACACGGTTTAGAGGTTCAGGGCGCTTATTGTCGTATCCGAGGGCTGACAACGGATATAGATGCGATTATAGCACCAGGTGATCCTTTCGAGCCCCTAAAACCGTGTCTGGGGACCTGATATGTGCTTAGAACTCGGAGTGTCGGAAGTCGGAACACGCTTCAAGCGCCTGTACATTTTTATTAGCAATGTAGATGTTGCGTCGCTTTGCTATTTTTTTTTGGCAAGTTTTCCGTGTTTAAGAGTATAAAATAACGTTCAACGTAGGTACATAAAAATGTAAAGTCAGTGGTAAAAAGTTAGTAATGTTTTGGAGGGAACACGGGCCTTCTACCAATGAATTTTGTTGGTTTTAAGCTTTTTCGTAAAGATGGATGTTTAACACCCTTCGTTAGTCACTGAAGCCCGCTCCACACACTGGGCCATCATGGCCTATCATGAAGGACGCGGTTATGGGTAGAACGAGGCGTAAATATATTTTACTCCCTTTAACGCATAGTTGCGTCCTGTATGATGGGCCATGATGGCCCAGTGTGTGGAGCGGGCTTTATACCTACATATTTTAAGATATATTACGACACATATCGTCAACGTCGTAGAGCCGTTATTTGAGTATTTTAAATTATATAAAAATGTTAGGTACGTAAGAATTAATATTTAATATGGAAAATTATGTAATAAATATTTATTTATTTACAGTAACTAGCTGTATGAAATATAACGGCAGTGTTAGAGCAGTATCAGATTTCTAGAACTTGCTGTTTCAATTATATTTTAACGGATGCAAAATGGTTAAATGGTTAACAGCTAAATTAATAGATTTTGTAAGTAGGTACACTATATAAAGGGTCCTCTTTTTTTGGTACAGTCAGCGTCAAATAGATGCCACCCAAAGTATACGCGTACCTAATCTCATAAAAAACATTCCATTAAAAAAAGAGGCCAAGTCTCGAAACTCTTCCACCGTAAAGAGTTGTGAGATATTTTGTATATAGAGCCAAGTCTCAGGCATTCTTATTAATCTTTATTTGCTTGCTAAATAAAATTCTGTAACTTGGCAATCACAAAACTTTCCTGCATTTATGGATTTCTGCATACCTAAATCTATGTACATAGTATTGTGTGATTGCCAAGTCACAAAATTTTATTAAGCAACCAAATAAAGATTAATAAGAATGCCTGAGACTTAGCTCTACGAAATAATCTCACAACTTTTTACGGTGGTTGAGTTTCGAGACTTGGCCTCTTTTTTACATGGAATGTTTTTTTTATGTGATCTCAGTTCTTTTTTGTACGTTATTGTGTTATCAAAACATACGAATTATGAATGCAGTCCCATTCTTGCTTTTTCATTTTTTGTCCCATTCACTGCAAATATAACTGTGTAGTCTTATATGTTTAGAGGGGATTACAAAGTTATTTGTGCAGTTGGTGTATCTAAAAAACTGGACTGAAATTGCATTTTTTTTAGTTTTCCTTTGATTTATACACTAAATACTAATTGTATTCTAAATTTGAAGCTTCTATGTCTGCTAGAAACGCCTTAGACTTTTGATGATCGGTGAGTCAGTCAGTGAGTGACAAAATTAAGAAACTATAATTCTTATACTACTGGTTCAAATTGAATGAAATTTAAAATATATCGAGTTTATACAATGCGTGCTTGCTTACTGAAAATGCAGACTTCTAGTTTAATCCACAACGAAGTTATAGGGCGGTCGAAAATGGTCTGACTTGGCCGTGGCACTGCCATTATATCTGTAAGGGACTTTACTGTCAATGTAATAAAGGCGTGTACAGATATATGTACGTATATTAATACCCCCGACTGTATCTCACCTATACCTACGCCACTGCTTTGTTACCCTTGTTTCCTACTCGTTATATTTTCTTCAGATATTTGATATTTGTCTAGTATTAAAACATTTAAACAAGGCCTTATTCGCAATTCATGAATCTGAACTAAGATTAGTATAACCACGAACTTCGAAAGTCGAAGTTCGGTTATTTCCATCTCTATCGCACTTACAATACTCGAGTGACAGGGCTGCACGTATACGAACTTCGAGTTTCGATTTTCGTGGTAGCGCCGGAAAATAACTAAAGGTATTTATTGTACCTAATATCATTACAAAGATATGTGCTGTATAATATATTTGTTTTGTTATGTTAAATTTATGTTAATTTATTACTTTTAAGAATCTATTTATGTGCATTGTCAATGTATTGTGTAGATAATATAATAATATAGTCTATTTTAGTGTGTATTCTATGAAAGAAATATACGTTTATTGAATTATTTGGCGTTACATTTCAATAATATGTAGACCTTATATATAAGACATTAGCCCAGTTATAATTTTAACCCAATAACCCGGTTCATTTAGATTCCATCAACCAGCAATAGTCCTATACACCTTAAACAGTGATGAGTCTATGTGCGTCCCAAGACTGACATGCATGCTGTCCCATCCGGTCGGTGTACCCTCAGAGCATACATACCTGGAGTAGCCTTTCAGTAACTTACCCCTCTGTTGAAAACCTTGCACAATGTGCAAAAAATTATACAAACACGGTTTCACAATCGATTAATGGTCATTCACACAATCGCATCGCAAGAGACAACACGTATGATAAAATTGATAAAAATGAACGCATGTGCTGTAAGCACGTGTAATAAACGTTCAACCACTTCAAGCTTAGAAAATATGGTATAACATTCCTTTTGTAAGTAGTATTTTTGTATTGCTTTAATATTATTTTTATGAAAATATTTTCATGACACGTCAAATTAAACGATTATGTAATAAATAATTTACAATTCTTTCTTGGATACGTCATGACACTCCCCATGAGACTCCGTTTTCATGCTTTGTAAGAAATAACTTAATGGCATTTGAAAAAGAGTCTATAATAACATTGACATTGATTAATCAAAATAAGTTAAAGTTACGCACTCCCCACGAGACTCCCTTTTCCAGCTTTGTAAAAATTAACCTAATTGCGATTGCAATAGAGTTAATAATAATATTTGCAAGGATTATCTAAAATGATAGATCAGTGACACGAGACTCGTCAGTAGAGATGAGGGTAGTGTCGATAATCAATAATTATCGATAAAAGTATGATTCACTAAGAACCTGCACAAATTGCCGAGTGAACACAATTTATTTGAAATGTATACTTTGCAGTTTTCCGAAACCCAGAATTTAAAAAAAAATGAACCGCCACATGCAACGGGCAAGCAAATTAGGTGCCTGCGCGTACAAGTTCCATTTGTTCGAGACATTTTGACGCATCTCAGTATCAAATTCAGCCAAGTAAAAGGCGAAAATTAATTAATTTTGCCGTACCTACTTTATATTTATGTGAAATTTATTTTGGCGCAGCGGCCACGCCTTTATACAACAACGGTGCAGCAGCGGAAAATGCCGAAAATCTAAAACGCATTAAATACTCGTATATGTAGAGGCCTCGGCAGAGAGTACAACTTTGTACCATTTGGCGTCGAGACACTCGGTCCGTGGGGTCCCAGTTCGCAAAAGTTATTTGCGGAAATCGCGAAATGTCTGATCGACGTAACGGTGACCGAAGAGCTGGCAGCTTTCTCGCGCAATGCATGAGCATTGCAATTCAGCGAGGAAATCCCGCCAGTATCCTCGGTACAATACCTCGAGGGCCTTTTTTAGATTTAACTTAGTTTTTATTTAATTTAGTTAATGTTAGTTATCAATTATCATCTTGTATATACCTACTTTAGAAAATAAATGAAAAACTTTTCGGAATTAATAGAATGACAAACGTTTATGTCGGGTTCACCTAATTTCCTATAACCCGGGCAAGCTCGCTTTTAACGGTCCAGGCAAAAACCAGTCTTAAGCGGGAAACCGTCTTGTAATATAATACTACTCGCTACTTTATATGTAAGTTGTTAATGTAGTTAACAAAAAATGTACTTTCTTTAATAAAGATAAATAGACACGTCATATTTCTTTTGCTTTATTGTATTTTATAGCCTAACAATTATTTCAGTAACCAATAGTCTCAGTATACATTTGTGTAAATATCGATAGAATTATCGAAATTAGTTACCGAATCAAACCTCGCCCTATAGGTTTTGCCGATCACATTGGCATTTTCGTATTCTTAACCCGTGTTTCCACGAAGTCTTTCCATGTGTGATATGTTTGTGTTGTGGGAACATACATAGATAAATACACATCGACTGACATAGTGTGTTAGCAAGAAACAGATCGATCGTCTGGCACTCTGCGGTTAAGCAGGGAAACTGGTGCTTTGCTCTGACAAGAGCAGTTTTTAAATTGCCCTGAGAAGGGCAGTTTGTATGTCTGGAGCCTGCAGCATCCTCGTCGGATTCGGCGCGTCTTCCAGCCAGCAAGAGCGCGGAGCGGGGCGCGGCGATCAACGAGACGATGTTTACTCCACGGCGGCCGGCGGGCGAAATGATTAGCGCCGGCGGACAGCCCAGTTTTATTCGCCCGACCTGTGCGCTCGCGCAGGCGCCGTAGTTTGTATATAAGCGAGCATTTTGGGAAATAAATTCATTCTATTCTTACAGATACAGATACAGATCATTTATTGGTAAAAATACTGGTACATTTTACAAGTCAATTTGTTAACAGGATTATCTAGTATTTTAGGCTTAGGTTAGGGCTTATTCACAATTTCTCTAAAAACAAATTCATTCACACTGTAACAACACAGGTCAATTAACATTTTTTTAATTCTGTTATAAAATATGTTATTGTTCGCCAAGGTAATTATGTCACTAGGTAGGGTGTTATAAATCTTGACACCTAGGACAGCGAGTGACTTTCGAGCTTTAGCGAGTCTGCGGTGCGGTGGTCTTGTAATACTAATAAGTGTTTCACTTCCAAACCTTCTGATAACTAGATAGGGACAAGAACCCTATAGTGGTGACTACCGACTCTGGACAAAAAAGAAAATGGTAAACGAAACCCCGGCGGAAGAGATCAGCGGCGACACCAACGCGTCTCCGGCAGCAACTTTATCCCACGACGTGGCGGCAATATCGCTATCCCTGCGCGTCCCACCGTTTTGGCGAGATCAGCCAGTACTGTGGTTCTGCAGTTTTGAAGCGGCGACGGCAGAGTTAAAGAGAAGTCAGGCGCAGCTCGCTGAGATGGTCATTGCACAGCTAGATTAGATAAGCAACACATACAGAATATCAGCGACCTCATCTACTCACCGCCTCAGGAAAACTACTACACCGTCATAAAAAACAGGCTCATCTCGGTGTACGAGGAGAGCAACAGCGCGCAGACCAAGAAACTGTTGTCACAAGTCGAACTCGGAGAGCAGAAACCTAGCCAACTCCTGCGGCGTATGAAGACGCTAAACAAAGAAAAGTTTCCCGAGACTACGATACAGATGATGTGGCTAGATCATCTCCCACCCCACGTACGCTCCGTGCTCACTGTCAGCGAAGCTTTCAAGATTAAAACTACGTTAGAAGACCTCGCGCTGCTCGCCGAAAAGATGATGGAGCACACGCCAACAGCATCGTCGCACCAAATCGCCGCAGTCGCTTCCACCTCAGTGCTACCACTCTCACAGCCATCACCACCAACACCGTCTACGTCAACTCTCGACACCCAATACCTAATCGGCGAGATAAGAAGGCTATCACTCGAAGTCGCCGAGCTCCGTTCGAGACAGCGTGAAAATTACAATAGCCAACGCTACAGCCGCTCTCACCGCCGTTTCCCATCGCGTTCACGAAACCACTCGCAGTCGCAAGATCGAAGCCCACGCAGCCGCAGAAACTCGCCGATGCCATATTGGCATTACCATCGTCGATTTGGAATGGACGCCCAGAAATGTGCACAGCCGTGCAACTTCAGACCAATCCCGGCGACAACAGCAGACCAATCGGAAAACTAAAAATAACGCTGGCTGCGGCGGAAACCGGCGTTACCACCACATCACACCGCCTTTTCGTACGAGACCGAACTACCAAACTTGTTCTTGGTAGACACTGGGGCGAACATCTCCGTCCTACCAAGAACACCCGGCACGAAGGCGCAACCTTCCAACTGTACGCCGCTAATAATACAGTTATTCAAATCTACGGCGAGAAGACGCTGGAGCTGGATATCAACCTACGCAGACCATTCCGGTGGAAATTCATCATTTTGGGAAATAAATTCATTCTATTCTTGTAATACTAATAAGTGTTACACTTCCAAACCTTCTGATAACTAGATAGGGACAAGAACCCTATAGTGTGCATCAAAATGAGAATGTGTTTTCCTTTTTCATAATGTGTGCGTGTGTAAATATACAGATCGTTTTTGCATTAGTGAGTAATCTTTTGCATGTGTTATTTCTTCACCCCCCCCGCAAAATTCTGCAGACTTTTTTGTACTCAAATACGATATAAAGGGTACTCCAGGTATGTATGCTCTAAGGGTGTACCCCTTGCCTTTCATAAAATTATCGAAAGCGCCTCTACATGTTGGCTATGTGGTACAACGACGGTGGCAAACAAGCGTACGGCCCGCCTGATGGTAAGCGGACACCGCAGCCTATAGCCGCATGCAACTCCAAAGGGTAACATAGGCGTTGCCGACCCTTGATATGTTTGAGGATTCGCCGTGTTGACAGTTGAAGGAACAAATTCCCTCGCTCTCAACACAACGCATCCTCGGGAGCTCTGGCGACCTTGCTCACCTCCAGGAACAACACTACTACAGAGCAAGTAGTAGTGTTATTACGGCTGTGGTCTTCTGCAAGGCGGAGGTACTTCCCCAGTTGGGCTGCTCCACATTCGAGCGGGATGACATTTCGCTGTGCCCTACCTCACTAAGGTCCGGGACACCCTTGCCCCGTGACCGTGAGCCGGAAAGACATCGTCCCTAGCGGGTGCTGTCTGTATGCGTCCCATGTCCCATGTCCCATGACATGGGCAGGGACCGCATCCGCTTGTGCGTCAGTATGGCGGGTGGACCTCGGGAATCTTAATGGAATGTTTGCAGATATTTGGTACTTCTCGGTACCTCTGTGCTTAACCTATTCCCCGCCACGATACAAGCAAAAAGTTTTGCCCCACACGCCAACTGTCACAGACGTCGAACGCGATATTAAACCTCATGCCAACGCACGTCAGTAGCCATTTGACTGAAGAAACTGACTAGATGAAGTCGTTGGCGTGTGGGGCACGAAATGTGCGGACTTCGTATCAAGTCAGTGTCGGTGAAAAGGTTAAGAAAATCATGTGCCGTTCAGGAGGCATCTTTCATTCATTGGCTTTCCATTTACGCGAAATTCTCCATTTCCTAGAATAAACTTGTTTAAACTTGAATAATTTGAGAATAATAGTTTTCCCAGAGTATCAAGTGACATTATAATTTCTCAAATTATTCTAGTTTATACAAGTTTTAGAAAAGGGGGAATTTCACGCAAATGGAAAGCCAATTTATAAAAGTGTGTTACATAAGTTTCTTAAACTTTTCAACGCTCATGAGAGCATTGAAAAGTTTGAATAGAGTTTGAAGTGAATGATCACTTCATTCAAATATGAATTTGAATGAAGTGATCATTCACACGCCAAGAGCCGCCTTATCAAAAATGACGAATCTCGTAGTGCTGTGCAAAACATGATTAGATAGATTTTATTCATGATCAAAGTACAACTTGATTCCGACCTATTTATGGGTTGTTGGCGTGGTGTGCACGACAGCACTCGACCACTTTAGTGGCTCTTGG
Source organism: Epinotia ramella (assembly GCA_947578815.1). Taxonomy (NCBI): domain Eukaryota; kingdom Metazoa; phylum Arthropoda; class Insecta; order Lepidoptera; family Tortricidae; genus Epinotia; species Epinotia ramella. The sequence goes on from OX388207.1 coordinate 4,039,362, forward strand.
CGTTGAAAAGGTTAAAATATCACGCCGTTAGCCTGCGAATGTTAAAAAACGTTTTGTATGGTCGTCGAACCACCATGAGATCAAAGTATCACAGGATCCACCCAGACCAATGGTGATTCAGTGAACGTTAGCGTGCTAATTAAATCCACTGGTGGATCGTGATGGTAGATGCTACTGGAATATTAACCACATCTTGCAAATATCGAGTTAGTAGCTACCTGAAGTTGGACATTCGATTGTCACTTTTCAACAGCTACCATAAAAAGGAATAACCTTCCGTATGCCATGGCACTGATCAGTGCTATCGAAAATTATCTGACAAAAAAACAATACTTACATCCTTCAGCACTATCAGTGTCAACGCATCCGAAAGGTTGCCTAAGATAAAAAAATAAAATAGTTTAGAAACTGTACAATTTATTAGACAAACACATCAGACGGTCACTGTTAAAGCTTTTTAAACATTTTAAAAACATGAACGTACAAATTACACTTACAAACATTACACTTACAATATTAGCTACACCACAAAACCACCAACGAACAGTTACCAAATACCAAATTAATCCTAAAAAGGCGGCTTCTCCGTCGAGCATTTGCTTAATAATTTAAAGAAAAAACGCCAAAAAACTTAACTAAAACAGTCGCAAGATTGCTCGACGGAGAAATGCAAGCAACCAGGGAGCTACACTCTGACAGGCTGCTTCTATTATAAAGTGATTACAAAATGGACCTCAGCACCCAAGGAATAGGAGCTATTGCTTCGCGCCTCTCGCGGACATTTTCGGACCTTTAAACAATTTCAGAGTTCTGCTATAATCAATATTGTTAAAAAAATACGGCCGTGGCTTTAGGCGTCCGCTCCGGCGCTGTAACGTCACCATTCCTGAGACCGCGGTCTGGACACCAGCGGGCGCTCGCTCGGGCGACGAGCAGCTGTTCGTACTTTAGAATCTTTGGATAGTTCAGTTTACGGACGTCCGCTAGTCGCGTCGCTGCCCGCTGGGATCCAGACTGCGACGCTGAAGTGATCTGAGGCCAGTCTCTTCAGGAGTGAGGATAATTTCAATATACGTTTCTGAAGTCAGCCGACTTTCAGAAAATGTAGTTGAGATTGCTTTGCCATTGGTGTTCTATGCTTGGTGTCTGCACCAAAAGACATTTGTTCAAAACAACCGTCCTTTGTTCCTACTAATGCTGCTGTATTTTGACAGACGTCACAATTGTGGGACATATTTATCCCACTTGTGTACAGAATTAATGGAAAAAACTAACTAGCAGTACAAAATTACAACACAGAACTAGTGGGAATAAAGAAAAACCGGCCATTTCAAAACAAACCGCAGATGGAACCTTGGGCGTAAACATAAAGGGCTAAAGGGAGCACATAACCTGCGTGCCATGGTGGTGTTGTGGGGTAAAAAGGGGGGTAATAAGGACCAAGAGGGGTCACAGCTCGTCGTCGCCCGGCAGTAGGTCTGACGTCTCGATGGCGACCTCTTCGTAGTCTCGCTCGAGCGTCGCCAGGTCCTCGCGGGCTTCAGAGAACTCGCCTTCTTCCATGCCCTCGCCCACATACCTGAAAGCAATACATGTCATAACTGTCATAACACTGAATGTAAATTATTCCCACTTACCGAAGTGGGAAATTGGAAATGGGAGTAAATTTGTTACATCTTAAGAGGAAACGCAAAGGCCGAGATAATTGAGAAATAGGTATTTGAAAAATGTATTGCTGTCGCGCAGTGCTTGATCAAGCGAGCGCGAGCGCGATAGAGACAACTGCAGATTGGACCGAAAATACCTGGGATCGAAGAAAAAGTTGAAAAAGGGAAATTGGAGGCAAACCTGGTTCCTGAATATTTGCCCCGCGCGTGCTTGATGGAATTGGACGCGAAGCCCTCCTTTAACCTTTTCAACGCCAAGAGCCACTAAAGTGGTCAAGTGCTGTCGTGCCCACCACGCCAACAACCCATAAAAAGGTCGGAATAAAGTTGTACTTTGATCATGAATAAAATCTATTATGACCTGCTTTGCTTTATTTTTACTGGCTTAAACTTTTTGATAAGGAAACAGCTCTTGGCGTGTGAATGATCACTTCATTCAAATATGAGAGCGTTGAAAAGGTTAACTTCTTCTGCCCCATGGCGTATGATCGGCGATATAATCGCGCTGATTGTCTTGGTATTGTCCACTCGCGGTATTTTATTTCGAAGGGAGCGTGTGCTCGACCCGAGGCGCGCAGTAGTAGAGAGAGTTGTCATAGTTTTGTTTTCCTACCCCCAATTCAGGTATGCGAATGTATGGAGTTAGGATAGGGTAAAAAAGGGTAGTTTTACATTACTAGTGATGGGATGAATCGGCATTTGCCAATACCTATTAAAAGTAAATGAAATCAACGTTTCGTAGTCCCCTGATTTCTTCTCCAAAACTTGACCTATTTAACTATTTTTTTTATTAATAATTAAATAAAAGGCTTTGGTCGTGTTCCTATGTTTTCTTTTTTTTAATAATCTAGTCAAAATTGCTTTCTGATTGTTTTAACACAGTGGAAAATCTGGCTGTTTTTTAAGTTTATGAAGGTTAATAAGTATCTCTTTTAAGAAAAAAAATATGAAAAAAAGGTAAACATAGGAACATGTCAATAGTAGCCATAGATTTATGGAAATAAAGACCGGGTTGCACTCCGGGAGTGCCGGCAGAAGTGAAAACTCAATAACATTGTACAGTCAGCGTCATATAGTTAGTAGCAGCCAAGGCAGCCAAATATTTCGGTACACGTCTTTATTACTGTAAGAATAAGGGTTTGTTACGAAATATTTGGCTACTCTGGCTGCTACTAGCTATATGACGCTGACTGTAACAGTTTTTCGATCAGGTCACGTGACATCTTACACGCTAAAAATGAATTTGGCGCAAATTTATAAACAATTATCAATTATTTAGGCGGACGGGCCGCGGGCGCGTTGGGTGCGACTGGCCGGCTCGCCCGCCACCGGCGGCGAACAAAATACCGTAGTGATTGCGGTGGTGTAGCTAAGCAGAAAACTTCACTCACCAGTGCACGAAGGCCCGCTTGCAGAACATGAGGTCGGACTTGTGGTCGAGCTTGCCCCAATGCTTCAGTGATTGCGGTGGTGTAGCTAAGCAGGAAACTTCACTCACCAGTGCACGAAGGCCCGCTTGCAGAACATGAGGTCGGACTTGTGGTCGAGCTTGCCTCAACGCTTCAGTGATTGCGGTGGTGTAGCTAAGCAGGAAACTTCACTCACCAGTGCACGAACGCCCGCTTGCAGAACATGAGGTCGGACTTGTGGTCAAGCTTGCCCCAACGCTTTAGTGATTGCGGTGGTGTAGCTAAGCAGGAAACTTCACTCACCAGTGCACGAAGGCCCGCTTGCAGAACATGAGGTCGGACTTGTGGTTGAGCTTGCCCCAACGCTTTAGTGATTGCGGTGGTGTAGCTAAGCAGGAAACTTCACTCACCAGTGCACGAACGCCCGCTTGCAGAACATGAGGTCGGACTTGTGGTCAAGCTTGCCCCAACGCTTTAGTGATTGCGGTGGTGTAGCTAAGCAGGAAACTTCACTCACCAGTGCACGAAGGCCCGCTTGCAGAACATGAGGTCGGACTTGTGGTCGAGCTTGCCTCAACGCTTCAGTGATTGCGGTGGTGTAGCTAAGCAGGAAACTTCACTCACCAGTGCACGAACGCCCGCTTGCAGAACATGAGGTCGGACTTGTGGTCAAGCTTGCCCCAACGCTTTAGTGATTGCGGTGGTGTAGCTAAGCAGGAAACTTCACTCACCAGTGCACGAAGGCCCGCTTGCAGAACATGAGGTCGGACTTGTGGTTGAGCTTGCCCCAACGCTTTAGTGATTGCGGTGGTGTAGCTAAGCAGGAAACTTCACTCACCAGTGCACGAAGGCCCGCTTGCAGAACATGAGGTCAAACTTATGGTCAAGCTTGCCCCACGCCTCAGCGATGGCGGTGGTGTTGCTCAGCATAGACGCGGCCCGCTTCACCTGGGCGAGGTCGCCGCCGGCCACTACCGTCGGCGGCTGGTAGTTGATGCCGACCTGACGACGTAAGTATAGATGAGAAGTGGCTTTAAGGGGGTTAATTAAAAAATATCGAGTTGTTTGCAACGCCGTTCTTACTATATTGCGCCCACATGGCACTTAGGTTCGTTGTCAAAAACGGATGGATGTAGATTTGACAATACAATTGAATACGGGGTAGAGTTACGGCAGACGAGTATTCAGCAACTGGGCGAACCTCTAGCGGCTAAAAAAGAGAACTTCAACTGCATTTGTGAAAAAAAAGCGCTGAACCAATCTCATCAGTATGTAATTAAAACGGCAAAAAAACAAACCTCTCCTTCGGTAGTCGGGTAAATAATCCTTTTTCAGGCCAGTAGTTCAAAAATTACAAACTACTTAGTGTTAATCTTGCTCGTTCATATTAAGATGCATATTAGACAATCTACTTTCAGGTCGCGCCGCACGCTAAAAGTAGCATAAGTTTCTATCAAAATGTCATTTCCAACTCAACGGGGTTACGTCTGTTAAGTCTTGAGATCCCATGGTCACCTTCTGTATCCATCACATCAGATCAACTCGATGATACCATTATACTGAATTATCATCAAACTATACTTCGACCCAAATTTTCAGCTCAATCGGTTGAAGATATCTGCTTCAAAATTGAGTTCCAAGATTCCACTTGAACAAACATAGTTACATATATTGCAAGCTAAATAAAAGCTTGTAAAAACTAGGAAGTAGGTGTACCTTGAATCCCGTAGGACACCAGTCCACGAATCTGATCCCAGACCGGCCCTTCATGGCAGCTATGGCTGCATTCACGTCCTTCGGCACCACGTCTCCGCGGTACAACAGGCAGCAGGCCATATACTTCCCGTTCTGGGGGTCGCACTTCACCATCTGGTTCTGGGGTTCAAACAGCTCCGATGTAATCTCTGACACGGTCATGCCTTCGTGGTAAGCCTGGGGAGAAAAGATGTGACTCAGAAAAAACCACTGAAAACTTTTTCATTAGGAACCAGTCATTTCGAATCGTCATATATTGCTTTGCTTGGAAGAAGCATCTAGTTGGCGTAGCGTCATCTCTCATCGAGGCGGCGCCCACAGCACGATAAGTTTATATGCTGAAAACTTATGAACATTTGTATTTGTTTTCAATTTCTTGGCGTATAGTCGTTCGAAATGATGTGCACGGATAATGACCAAAAAAATGAAACATGATTCTGTTGTTAAGAGCCGGTGGCTCGGACATTTAGAACCGTTGTAAACGTAGGTATTTATGAACTCCACTGTGCGACGGGAGTGATAGTACAGTCGACAACACAGCTAAGTGACCATCGGAAATCTAATCTGACCTTAAGTGCATTGTAATAAGGTTCTAGGTTTTCACGGTATGGTTAGTTAGGTGTGTTGCTGTGTGTACCTTGTCAGCAGAGACGACGGGCGCGTAGGCGGCGAGCGGGAAGTGTATGCGCGGATAGGGCACGAGGTTGGTCTGGAACTCCGTCAGGTCGACGTTCAGCGCGCCGTCGAACCGCAGTGACGCCGTGATCGACGATACCACCTGCAAACGGCGTCGCGTCAGGCTTTCAGTTAACGTCCCACGCACCGGTGGAAAACTTCCCACCAGTGGCTGACTTACACCAGTGGCTGACTTACACCAGTGGCAAACTTTCCACTAGTGGCATACTTCCCACCAGTGGCTGACTTACACCAGTGGCAAACTTTCCACTAGTGGCATACTTCCCACCAGTGGCTGACTTACACCAGTGGCAAACTTTCCACTAGTGGCATAATTCCCACTAGTGGCAAACGTCCCTCCAATGTGGCTGTCCCAATGTGGCTAAGTCCCAATGTGGCTGAGTCCCAATGTGGCTGAGTCCCAATGTGGCTGAGTCCAAATGTGGCTGAGTCCCAATGTGGCTAAGTCCCAATGTGGCTGAGTCCCAATGTGGCTGAGTCCAAATGTGGCTGAGTCCCAATGTGGCTAAGTCCCAATGTGGCTGAGTCCCAATGTGGCTGAGTCCCAATGTGGCTGAGTCCCAATGTGGCTGAGTCCCAATGTGGCTGAGTCCCAATGTGGCTGAGTCCCAATGTGGCTGAGTCCCAATGTGGCTGAGTCCCAATGTGGCTGAGTCCCAATGTGGCTGAGTCCCAATGTGGCTGAGTCCCAATGTGGCTGAGTCCCAATGTGGCTGAGTCCCAATGTGGCTGAGTCCCAATGTGGCTAAGTCCCAATGTGGCTGAGTCCCAATGTGGCTGAGTCCCAATGTGGCTGAGTCCCAATGTGGCTGAGTCCCAATGTGGCTGAGTCCCAATGTGGCTGAGTCCAAATGTGGCTGAGTCCCAATGTGGCTGAGTCCCAATGTGGCTGAGTCCCAATGTGGCTGAGTCCCAATGTGGCTGAGTCCCAATGTGGCTGAGTCCCAATGTGGCTGAGTCCCAATGTGGCTGAGTCCCAATGTGGCTAAGTCCCAATGTGGCTGAGTCCCAATGTGGCTGAGTCCCAATGTGGCTGAGTCCCAATGTGGCTGAGTCCCAATGTGGCTAAGTCCCAATGTGGCTAAAGTTCCAATGTGGCTAGCAAACCTGTGAGATGAGCCTGTTGAGGTTCGCGTAACTGGGTCGCTCGATGGAGAGCCGGCGGCGGCAGATCTCGTAGATGGCCTCGTTGTCCACCATGAACGCGCAGTCAGAGTGCGAGATGGTGGCGTGCGTCGTCAGCACCGCGTTGTACGGCTCCACCACCGCCGTTGAAACCTGCCAGTACATCATTCAAATAAATGGGCCAATCAACTATTATTTGTTGCTCGTTGCCATGGTTAAGTCTCCTGGGTCACTCTTTATAACTGACTTTACGGGGTTTAAATTAAATTCACTTAACATGTTTTTTCGTGTGTTCATTCCATAGTGGGGCATCTCCTTAAGAGTCCAATTTATTGTATTTTTCTAAGAAACTGTCACTGTTGTCTACTGGCTTACCGGGTCCGGGGCAGACCAACAACAAGAAAAAGTTGAATGACCCAAAGAAATTTTGCCATTTTCAAGTTCAATCAATGTTCCAGTGAATGAAAGAACGGTGCTAGCAAATGTAGCAAATGTTGGAATCCAGAAACTTCGCCCCGGACGACCGTTACGGATCTAGGGCCAAATTGCAATTTAGCCCTCGGCCGAGCCTTGAAACTAAGACTGTTCAAACTAAGACTAGTAACGTTATGCAGTACTGAGAAGGCTCGCATTAGCTGTGACAGGTCAAGTCTTTCAGGCTCAGTTGAGCTCTACCAAAATACTCAGCTGCCAATTTTCATGACGCTACGATTCTTGGAAGATGGTTAAATTAGTTACCTTAGATTCCATTACATAGTCAGTACAGCAGTGCAGTAGTACAGGTCGGCCTAATAAAAGCGTGTTAAAAAGGCGGATGATGATGCGATATCTAACCTGCGGGGCGGGGTATATGGCGAACTCCAGCTTGCTCTTCTTGCCGAACTCTTCAGAGAGGTTCTCCATCAGCAACGACGTGAAGCCGGAGCCGGTGCCGCCTCCGAACGAGTGAAACACGAAGAAACCCTGAAAAAATAAACCAGGCATACATTTATGTTCCAAAAAGTTGTCGACAAAATCTGTAAAGTGACTTCTGTTTTACTAGTTTGAGCTAGGAACAAACATTCCGGAGAGTCATTTGTCCGAAAGCATCATTATTCCGAAATTTGAAATTTCCGTACGCCATTTACCGCTTAACGAAAATTTGGACGCAGTTTATTAAATGAAATACATAAATAGGTTAGGTTAGGTTTATTATATCCTGAAAGATCAATAAAAATATCAGCGGAAAATGGTTTTTGGTATTAAAATTATATGCTGGACAAATGAGCAGAGGTCGGCGGGGGTGAGCTATTTTTATGTCATTAATGTCATGTAGTTGTGTCTTGTAGATATTAATATGCAATATAGAAATATTAAAAGAATACAAAATTGAAATGATTAAACATAAAATGAAAATGCGTTACTATTATCTAACCACTCAAGTGCCCAGCGCAACTACGGTTGCGATTCGCCAAATCGCAAAGTGCTCTCGCAACACTAGTTGCGAGGTGGAGTTCAAACGGTTTTTAAATGATATCTATGTGGAACGTGCGAAGAGCTCTTTTCTGTTGACTTAGTTAGGTAGAGGATTAATGTGGCAATATTAAAAAAATAAAAACCGCAGTCTATGGAACAATTTTACAAAAAGTAAAGTTGTTTTGTTGTTGAATTGCGAAACTGACATTTTAGACATTGCAAATGAAAAAGGTTTTATGCGGAATATTTCCCCGCGACCATATACTTTATTTAGTACCAATCGAAGCGTAAACTATTAAAGTTTTAAATAAACATAAAAAATACACATGTAATTTAGATTATTAAAAAACAAAAATATTTCTGGCATAAGTCCCTATTCGAAACTGTACGTCAACTTTGTGATTTTTTTAATATTAATTTCACTATTTTGAGTTATTTCATTATTTACATGAATAAATTGCCCGTTTCTTTAGCATTACAACGTAAAAAGAATCAGATCAAAAAGTTCAGTGAAAGCCAGCAATTGATTTATTTACAAAACACTTTACAGCACTTTTTTTTTTATCGCGGGCACTCAAGTGGCTAAGGAAGTTTGCTTTAATACTAGTTGAAACCGTTTTCCCACTTAAGAGGAAAGCTGTGCAAAATAGATTTATCACATTCCGTAAATTCTTATAAAATTCATTTGTTTTGATGGCGACGTAAAGCTCGTAGCAGAAAGACAGCCTAAGTAAAATCATTTCAATAGTTAATAATTACACATGGGGCATTTACCATTGAATGACAAGGTTTGTCCATGTTATGAAAAAACGAAAAACAGCTCACCCCCGCCGACCTCTGCTAATGCAGACTCTTTGGAGTTATGTAGTGTATCTACCCGTTTGAGCTGTCAGTTCGCGACCCGTACAATATGCTAGTTGGTATCATTGACCGACGGTACTTTACCTGTAGCCCAGTGCACTGGTCGGCCAGTTTTCGGATCCGCTCCATGACTGGGCCGAGCACCTCCCGGCCCGTGGAGTAGTGCCCGCGTGCGTAATTGTTGGCGGCGTCCTCCTTGCCCGTAATCAGCTGCTCGGGATGGTACAGTTGACGATAGTCGCCGGTACGGATCTCATCTGGAAAACGAGTAAGACACAATGTAACCTAATCAAAATATGTTTGACCGGAGAAATCAGACTGCAGATCGACGATAAACGAGCCCAGGATCCGATTTGACACCTTATTCCAAGTTTTGGCACAGGCACTTGTTTTACGAAAGTGACTGCCATCTGACCTTCCAAACCAGAAGGAAAGCTAGACCTTATTGGGATTAGACCGGTTTCCTCACGAGGTTTTCCTTCACCGAAAAGCTAACCATGCTAAACTAAGCTAGCTAAATCAGAATGCAGATATTAGTTTAAATCTTCTTCAGACCTGAACTTCGAAAAGAAGGTGTTGAAGCAGTCATAAGACCGCGGGTCTGCGTCGTACGTCGGCAGAGTCCCATCGGGACGAACCCGTGCTCAAGGCAGTATGGCTGCTAGCAGGCCACGCCCATCTGAACGCCAATTATTATAGCGATCGTTGGGAAGGGCTGTCTAGCGGCTGCTGCAATAACTCACCGATAACAGTAGGCTCGAGGTCCACCATGACGACCCGCGGCACCATCTTCCCTCGATCAGCCTCCGAGAAGAAGGTGTTGAAGCAGGAGTCCGAAGACCGCGGGTCCGAGTCGTACGTCGGCAGGGTCCCGTCGGGGCGGATCCCGTGCTCTAGGCAGTACAGCTGCCAGCAGGCCACACCCATCTGGACGCCAGCTTGCCCCACGTGGACAGATATGCATTCCCTCTGCTCGCGTGCAATAAGGTTACACGTATTTTACTCGCTTTAGGCAAGGATGGGTCTGGTCAGACAATCGTGGCAGTAGTAAATTTAACATGACTGCGGCATAAAGTGAAATACGGTTTATTTTCAGCTGCTTTCTAATGCTACGATTAACTGGCTAGAATATAAGGAATGTCACATTCAAAATATCATTCTGATGTTGTGAAGATAATCTCCAATCACCGTGAAACAACGGATTGACTTCGATAAAATAGCAGAAAAGCTACTTTTACTTAGCAGAAGCCTCTTACGAAATAAAAAAAAATCAATAAAAGTGAAAAGCTATTCGCCTTCAGCGGGATTTGAACATGCGACGTGCCCTTTGCTACACCCTAACCCCTGCGCCATCGCCATAGCATTCCATGCACTGGCTCTTGCTAACTAGCTATCGTGGGTCTAGTATCAAAGCGGTAAATTTTATCAATCAATAAAATTTTACTACTAGATAATTTTTGTAAGCAATCCATGAATCATGCATTCCCTGTTGCCATTGACTTTGAAATTCGAATTGAAACTGAAGTTGTCAAATCATTGTCATTGTCAAAATGAAGGAGGTCTTCATGGTTGAAAGAATGACGCCATGAATAGAGGGTTGGATAATTCATGATTATGATTAACGCAGGTTGTCCATACCCAAACCAATCTTGAAACTGGATGTATACATATTGGCTTTACACATTAAAGTTATAAAACGTAAAAAGAGCGCCGGCTGCCATATAAACAGCATGGCCGCCAGCGTTCTTTTCACTTGCATTGAAGTCTAAAAGCAAGTTAAACATAATGTAGACTACACAAGGCAAATTATCTACACGAAACAGGTTCTAAAGTGTTTATGGTATTTGACTAGACATTCATGTTTCGATGCCAGCATCAGAAAACAAAAAACACGAACAATTGTACCAAGAAATGTAGTTATAATAACAACACGACAAAGACAACTAATAATAAATACATAATATAAGTAAAATAGTCGCACCACGCAGCCTGACGAAATAAGCAAAAATTACACGGAAACAACTTACCATGATTAATACTTAAAATTTTGCTAGATCCGGCTAAAACACACTATAAAAAAGTAGATATAAAACTAATTTCCTACAAAAATTTTGGCAAGAACTGAAATTTTGATAAAAAATATGCGGATCTACATCGCCTGATGAGTTGTTCGGAATTACTGTTTTTTTATTCCATGTTTGAATTCATCAAATGTATAAAATTGTATGCTGCCAGTTGCTCAGAGAAACGAGGTTAAATACATTTGTGTATTTCAAGGAGGCTGTTACTGTTAAATTATTATACTTAATACCTAATTGTTTGTACAATTAAAGGCAAAGCAGAGGTCACCTTCGGACTCAAAGCATACGGTGAGTAGGTACATCACAAGCATAGGGTGTTATATGAGTATGTGTCCACAATGTGTGGTTTTAATTTAATGTCACAAATAAACACTTTCTTTCTGTTTCTTTAGTACATACGACAACACAGCTAACTGACCATACCGTGAAAACCTAGAACCTTATGCACTTAAGGTCAGATTAGATTTCCGATGGTCAGTTAGCTGTGTTGTCGACTGTACTACGTCTGAGACCGGATCTGGTTCCTTGAGACGGTTTGGAGATTCGGGTGGTCGTACTTCTCTAGTTTTTCAGTAAAATATATAACTTGAAGTGAATAGTGTCAGGTTATTTTAATATCTTCCAGTAATCATAAAGTGCCAAATATCCCGTATCTCGTCAGACTAGTCGCCGACTATTCGCCGACTATAAATGTGGCCGCATAGTCGGCTTTCTCGACCAGTCGGCGACTGTCGGTACATCTGTACATATTCCCCCCAGTCCAATTGGCTCAGTTCGGGTTGCACAGGGCGGTTCCACAACACTTCGGGAGCTCAAATACCGCGAGCCATCCGGTGCCTCTTGGACACTGCAACTATGCGTTATTTCTCTGAATACAGCAACAGATAAGTTAAGGTACCTAATTAAGTTTTAATCTAGTGTGCAAGAGATTAGGCCGAAATAAGAAAACCAAAGTAAATAGACTGGAATTTTATACTTTAAGGTATAACTTTACCCATACAAGAAAAAAAATGATTACATTTTTGACAATATGTGGTCGAAGACCTTTCGTGGCTTTCGTTGAGATACACCATTTTCAAGTTTTTTAATACACTGTTAAAACAAACCCTTGTCCCCCAATGTCCTTTCATCCATTCTCTCCACGGCCTGAATGTAGGCGCGGTCTGCGGCGGCGGTCCATAGTAAACTTGACATTTAGTCAAATTTTGTATTGACCGCCACCGCAGGGCGTGCCGGATTGTGTTGAATTTTTGAATTTCATGTGTGCGTAACGCACGGGCACATACGTAGTAATGTTGTGATAGTTCAACCACATGACGGGAGATTATATGTATTTGTTTTTTCTTTACAGTTCTTGTATCTTTACATATTACAGTGGATATTGTGTTGGGAGCTACGGTAGCCTAGTGGTTCAGTGGTCGTGGGTTCGAATCCCGGCTCGTACCAATGAGTTTCTCGGAACTTATGTACGGAATATTTACCGTTAGCTTTTCGGTGAAGGAAAACATCGTGAGGAAACCGGTCTAATCCCAATAAGGTCTAGTTTTCCCTCTGGGTTGGAAGGTCAGATGGCAGTCGCTTTCGTAAAACCAGTGCCTATGCCAAATCTTGGGATTAGGTGTGAAAGCGTACCCCGGGCTCCTTTAGGGGCATTTCCGGGAATAACGCTAGGAGCATGATGACAGTCGATATTGTCCAACCTCGAAATCCTGGGGAGTGATGAAATTTAGTACGAATGTTCGTTAAAACTTAAAGGCCCTGTTTTCGATTGTCTTTTGGGAAACGAAAACAGGGCCTTTAAGTTTTGTCCAGGTCAGGACCACGAAGAACGTCCGCTATCTTGGAAAATGTACTCCGTTCGTAAGAAATTCCGGTTTTGTTCGAAAACTACGTGCTCTATGAAAACATGGTCTAGAGCAAGAAAAAAGGCATCCAAGTGTGAGATTTTCCCTCAATGTCCTTCCAGGGAAGATTCGAGCTCGGGAGAATTTCAAATCCGCGGCGTTCAGCAAGCCCAGCCCATATGTTTTAATAATAATAATAATAATTAACAATAATTAACAAAAATTTGTAATACTAATTCAATTATTTTGATGTAATTGATAATATGGACTTGTTCTAGATTAAATTATTTTCATTTCATTTAATTTCAAATCCATTATTATTTACGCAATAGGATATGAACTACATTAATATTAACATTTTACCCGACTACGGCTAAACCCTAAATAATGGTAATGGATTAAATTATCAATCAATCAATCAATCAATCAAATCATTTATTTGCTGTAAAACATAGTTCAATGCATGCAAACACAATGTAGTCAATTAAATTAAATCAAAAAATAATAATAGGTCATAATACAATGGAAATAGGAAGCAAGAGTTGGAACAATAATTATACAATGTCATAGAGAGAAACAGTACCAAATAAAATAACATGTCATAAATAATATGTCATGTCAATCAAACAAAAATAATAAAATATGTTATGTCTCGTAAGGTTCGAATGAAAATTAATTATAATATATATTGTGTATATTAGTCATGTCGTGAAAAACCAGTAAAATTCAAATAATAAAGTTGTAATTCTTAATTAATCTAATGCATTAGCGTAAAATTCTTTAATTGAATAGTAAGGTCGGTTAATATAATATTGTTTCAATTTTCGTTCAAACGTTCGGAAGTCATCACATTCTAGTTTATTATATACTCTAATTGCGGTATTGTTTAGGCTTTTATCGAAATACATAAAATTACATATAATTGTCCTTAAGACGATGCCCAAACGATATCTACCCTCCTCAGTACCGAAAAACTGGCTGTGACAGACGGACAGCCTCCGAGTGATCGCATAAGTGTTCCGTTGGACCTGGTTGGACCAATTTTGGTGCGGAACACTAAAAAGAACAGACTAAAAATTTAAATATCATTTATTTTCCAAAACTGTTTCTATTTGCCTTAAGCCCGCTCCACATTCTCGACAAAACTACACGAGATTTGCCGAATACGAGATTGTGGAGTGAGTATTCGTCTATGTTCGTATTGGTTTGCGTAAGTATATTCGTGTAGTCTCCGTTTCGTGTCGGTAAAATGACCAAACATCAAAGAGCTCTCGTGAAGTTTCGTGTTTGCGCGAAACTTCTCCACATTCTCGCTGCGCTTCCGCCAGCCGACCGACGGCAACCGTAGGACGCGTCCATCTCGTATGAAAGTCCAATTACAAATGCGCAAGGCGAGAATGTAGAGGGCCACTCTCGGTTTCGTCCGGTCTCGGCCAATATTCCGGCGAAACCAGTCTCGTGTAGTTTTGTCGAGAATGTGGAGCGGGCTTAGTTTATAGTTTAGCGTGGGGTCGCGCCAAGTGTCACAAGTGGCAGGGGCGAACGGGACTATTAAGACGGCTACTCACACACCTGCCGCAGGGGCAATACCGGTCGCACGGCGGTCGGAGCAATTTCGGCTGTTCTCTACACACAAGCCTGCCGTTCAGTGTGTAAGTGATAGTCCCGCTGAACGCACGTCCATGAGAATGGCTCCAGTATTGTCGAAACACCAAAGGATTGCTATTGTCTTGGCACTTTCTGTGGTGCTACCGAAAAAAAAAGAAAGAGAGGATACTGGGTGAAGAATTGGTTGCAGAACATTAATTGGAAAGTTGGATTTCGCATGTCTCTGTTAAAATTATTATTCGTTTTTTTTTATTCCACATGTGGGGCCGGTCTTTGTACACGTCTATTACCCGTGTCCGTTCGCTCTTTATTATCCATTGTGACACGTGCACTCCGCTCGGTTGTCGCCAATGAAATGAACTGACTGGAATTAGTGGAATTGCCCCAATCGTACTACACATGCGGCAACCTAGCAGAGCGGTAGATACAACCTAGGGAGCTAGGAAGGTCTTGCGCCCCTGCCGCCCTGCCGCAGGCCCAATCTAAAAATTGCTCCTGCTTGCCTATACACATCACAATTAAGGAGGCAATTAAGGGTCCAATTCCAATATTGCCCCTGCGGCAGGTGTGTGAGTAGCCGGCTTTAGGGCACAATCCGATCGATGCCCAGGCCCCAGCGCTGGGCGGGCCCCTGTGACCCTCGGTTCGATTTGCATTTCTCTAGTACTCGTTAGGTACTGTACTTAAATGCTGGTACGCGGGGTATTGATGGATTGGAATCCGTTTGAATAAATTATATTTTAAGCAAACTTTTTTTACGGTGCATAAATGATGGTTGTTCGTTGAGTGAATGAAAAAATAATTGTTTAATATGTTTTGCCCACGTTTTTTATGTATTTTTAGGACAACGATTTTTAGGATTTCGGAGCAATAAGGTAAAATGGTGCCCCTTATAGTGCGACTCTGTCCGTCTGTCTGACTGTCTGTCTCAAAGTTAAATATCTCAGCAATTACTAATGCTATCCATTTGGTAATAGTTTTAAAGAAAGCTAATGCATGGAACATGAAAAATGTTAAATATATATTTTAATTGATCTATCAAAATGTCGGATAAGAGAGGGGGGGGGTGGGGGGTGAATCTAAGTTTAGTTAGTAGGTCAAGTGAAAGGGCTAGAGTTAGACATTTAAAATAGTTTTTTGTTTTTTTCCTACAGTGGTTAATTTTTTATTAATAAAGGAAATCATTGAAAAAAAAACTGATGAAAATGCTTTCTTTCAATTAAAAAACCGGCCAAGTGCGAGTCGGACTCGCACACGAAGGGTTCCATTATCTATAAAAACAGTAAAAAAAAAAGTTTGTTGTATGGGAGCCCCCCTTAAGTATTTATTTTGTTTTGTTTTTACTATTTGTTGTTATAGCGGCAACAGAAATACATAATCTGTGAAAATTTCAACTGTCTAGCTATCGCGGTTCTTCAGATACAGCCTGGTGACAGACAGACAGACGGACAGCGAAGTCTTAGTAATAGGGTCCCGTTTTTACCCTTAAAATATAAATTATTTTTTACGGAACCGTAAAAAATAATTATCGAAATTTGTTTACCTGATAAAGAAATATCTCTGAAAAACAAACATACCAGGGGCTAGTACGCTAAGTTTTATGTCGGACATAAAGCATTTGTCCCATTCTGGTCAATATGCGAGTGCAAGAGGGATAAATGCTTTATGTCGGACATAAAACCTAGTGTGCTAGGGGGGCTGGTGGCAAGTTATGTAGCACCAGTCATATACGAGTTTACGCAATAACACACTAGTGGCGCTGCCTGTAAGTAGCCCACTTTTGGTCATTCATTATGATGGGTCCATCAGGGAGATGCGATGGGGATGCATTTTACAGATTTTCATGTTCTCACACATGTGTAAGGAGGGTGTGGTTCTACAGCCCTTTTGTTTGTGGGACTCTCGGGGTTTGCTTTTCAAAATAATGCAGGGTCGTGACGGGTATAGTGTATGAAAGTTTGTACGGAACTCTAAGCGCGGGTCAGACTCGCACTTGACCGGATTTTTTTACTATTTTACCTATGAAATTGGACATGGTAACGGAAACCCCATTTTTGTGCCTTTATTTTTCCCTCGAAACCAATCAATTTTGAAAATTATGTTTCTACTTATCTTTTTGTAAAGACGGCGTATATCTCTTGCCATGCAAATTAGCTTCTTGCACGCGTTTATGTTGTTTATTTCGAGAGATAAAACATCAATCTTGTCTCGACAACTGTTCAAGACAGTCATTATTTAGTAAATCTCGTAGTCTTATTCCCATCTACCATTATAAAACATATGTAGTGGGTCAATGTGAATGGAGACATTTCGATCCGCCCACATAAGAAAAAAGCGTATTGAGCAAGCAGGCGCTCGATATTATGCATCTCGTTTTAATCATAAAACATATGTGGTGGGTAGATGTGAATAGGATTATTTCAATCCACCCACATTTGAAAAGAGCACTGAGCGAGCAGGCGCTTGATATCTTGCGTCTCGTTCTAATCATAAAACATGTGTGGTGGGTAGATGTGAATGGGAGTATTTCGATCTACCTACAATACGAAAAAATAGGTAGTAAGCGCGGCGCGCGATATTTTCATCTCGTATTAATCGATACGTAAATATGACTGCAGCGCGCGCTTCAGTAGTTCCTGAAAATTGATGTACACGCATGTATTGTAAAGGTGAGAACGAAATTTGGATTGACAAATTTATACTCATATTTGTTCGATTAAGCTACCTTGGTTAGCATATTTCTTGTGCTTACGTATTAAGGGGAGACTGTTCAAGGCAGCCGTCTGTAAGACAAATACATAGCTTTGACTCTTTATTTTACCATCTCAACAGCTCTCTTTGGTTCATAGGTTTCGGACTTATGTCAAGGTACTTTCCCCTACAGTTAACATCTTATATGAGCGGATTGGTCTAGTTTACTAACCATCCAAATATACCCGGACTTGACAATAACGTGTAGGTAAAAGCCTCCGTTAAGAGCTTTAAGCTCCAAATATAAATAGGTAAACGAAGTTGTACCATTTATAGAGGTCACACCTTTGGTAGGTGTGCCTCATGAATCGAATATTCCTCAACGATTGTGACTTTGGCCTGGCCGCCTGAAAAGCCGGTGGTTGCGAAGCTTTCAGAGTACGCTTTGCAAAGCTTCCAGTCACATAACCAAAGCTGGGTTCATTTAGTTTTCATACAAGGTTGTTTCCATATTTTTCTAAATTTATTTAATTAACTTAATTTATATTCGACAGTAGAATCACAAAACAACCTTTGCCTCCTCATTCCTCATTAATTCTGCTTAAAACGGCAATGCGCCGAACGTAGTTTTAAGGATTTGAACAAACGGCACTATGCCACAGTAGGTAAAGCTCTTTAAGCTAATTAGAAGCATGTAATTATAGTCATTTCCTTTGCATAGCTCATGTTTTGGTAATTTTCACTTGCACTATGCACATCATTCATAAATATTAGACAAGCCTTAAGCTTAACATAGTAAACTTTACTACATTATTAATCTACAGTAAGATATTAATCTAATGAAATAACTGAGAATAGTGCTTACGACCTCTGTTAGATGTAACAAAGGAATCAAAAGTATTAATTTGCATAAAACTACAAAAGTTTAGTGTTTAGATAGGTATTTCACCTAAACTATTTGAAATGTATTCATTTAGCCTATTAACAATTATGCACTGAGTAATTCTGTACAAGATTAACATAACTTAAGACCTAGATTTACCTAGATTAAGACGGTACTGGAATGTAAACGCTAAAACCTAAGACAAAATTGTGTAAAGAAATGACTGTTTTAATCGAAATAAAGATGTTTACGTTATGGTAATGCTGGAAGGTTTATATATAAGGTGGAGTACAAGCAAAATGTTCACTCATAACAAGCTCGACTATCACTAGAGCAACATATACCCATCTCGCTCCAACCAACCAGCCGTGCCATCAAGCTTTCTCAAGAGTATCGGAGTTTTATTTCCGCCTGTGGATCCCACTTGTGTGTGAGTGCGACGACAACAGAGCTCCCGTCACGCTCGCACCGTGCCTCCGCTGCTGCAGGGAACAATCGACGGCCACACATGCCAATTTGTGTGCACGTCGACCACTTCCGCGGTTCGGACCAGCGACCTCACTAGGTCAGCACCCTTAGTCCGAGGCTATTGAAGCCAGGCACCATACGTCGCAACCCTCTTCCCGTGATGTAACTACGGGGCACCGCGCCGTATAACAACTATGAAAGTGAGATAGTTATATCTATAACGACAGAGGACATTCGAAAACGAAACACAGGCATAACTACATTTTCTATGTAGCACCTAATACGCGATTGGCTACCATTGTAGCCGAAACTACGTCCGCGTGACTCCCAAATCAATTTCAATCTCAAAATCATACCTTTGGGTGATAGTCCAGGCCATGAACTGACAACTTGTATGGCATAAATGACAATTTTGGAAATAATTTATAATAGCTTATTATTTATGTATAACGGATATATTATCAATTAAATAGTTACCCAGCGACAAAATCCGACAAAATTTCAGACATCGATAAAATTATAAGTTAACTGGACTCTAAAAAGTCAGTAAAATGATTAATAAATGTTTTTGTCTTTATTTTGGTTCATTTACATTTGCTCTATAATATTCAAGATAAATCGTACAAAAAAAGATAATGCATGCTTCATTTAAATCTACATAATTACTTCCGGGTGGAAAGTTTGTCGGATTCTTGACTAAATCATCTTAGAATAACATTTTCAAATGAAATCAACAAAAAAAACGCTATTATAAATTAATGTTTTTCAAAACCGTATTTTGCCTGGAGTACGAGTATGATGATTTTCAGTTATAAACTATCTCTAAACTTCATTCATCTAAAACCGTAAAACCGCTTTTGCGTGATTAAGCAATCAAACTTTCATATTTAAAATTAAATATGACGTAGTTTGTGTGTATATAAAACTCTTCAAACTACCCGAATTACCCGCCGACTCGACTATTATGTAGCACAGTCATTTGCATACACTCCGCTTTGCCACAAATCATACGCACCAAAACAAAGCACGACATATAAATCAAATCACTTCCTTTTATCACCTAATCAGCGTAACATAGTCATTGTAAATCCTTGTAAACACGCTTGAACGTATACAATAAAACGACATACGCAACGTATACTTACACTAAAAAGGTAAAATAGCTCTTCACACGATGGAATAAAGTTTTAAAATCCTATAAAAAGTAATGTATCGTCGCTTAAACCCTTTTCCACACAGACGCCATCTTTTTTAAGTGCGGATTATTTTGAATATTTAATTGTGTCATTGTGCTCATTGTGTGGTAGTGCGCGGTGGTTAGAGTAAACACGCTGCGTCGACCGAATCGATTCGTTTCGCAAGCGACGCAATGTGTGGTCATTCTTGTAATAGGGTATTTGACAACAGTGAAAATATTTTGTTTTTTCATTAGCAACAGATGAAAATTACGAAAATACTCGGAAGCTATCAATCTTTCATTTGTTTGCTATTTTAAGATTTTTTAATTCATAAGAACAAACAATAAGGACGTTGTTTGATTGTGACGTTACAAGCAAGCAAGAAGCTTACATATATAGACTGGAGGTCGCCCTTCCAAACATTCGTAAAAATTACCCTGAAGGACGTCACGTCTTTCTGGCATCTCTTTCTAGCTTTGTGATGTGTTGCTATAACTTGAAACACAAACAATGCGGCATATTTATAAAGACATGCTCTACGCTATTAATGTTATATTTCATTTTGTTATAATTTCAGAAAATTAAATGCAAAAGAAAATTAATTTACTGAAATTAAAATGTATTGACTTTTCTATATATTATATCACTCCAAAAATACCAACGCAACCATAATCCTGACTTTGACGGTATGCTCGTACTGCTTGTTCTGGCAATACTAATGACAAAAAAATATGGCTGTTATGTCAGCATTGTCAAGTAACTTTCATCAACTCAAAAGTATTTTCCGTGAAATATGCGCACTGTTACGGTTTAATGGACTTATAAATCATGAATTGTATAGTGAAGCACTGTAGAAGTACATGGATACCGAAATCGGATATTAAACTACACAGGTAAGTGGGAATTTTACGAAAATATCGGTAAATTTTACGGCAATACATTTTGGGCTTATATCAGTAAATTTTGTTATTTTTCTATGCAACAAACGCGCAAATAATTATATTTTAACGTTTGTTACTGTACTTGTTGTTTATTTAAAGTTAAACACTAACTTTAATACCTATTAGGTTTTGTTTTCATTTTCTCCGTGTTTTTGTACACGGTATAAGTTTGTCTATCTCGTTCTACCTACCTTCCTCTCAATTGCTCAAAGGTTAGCTGGAAGAGATCCCTTATAGGGATAAGTTCGCCTTTGTACTTAGATCTATTGTGTGACATGTATTATTCTTTAACCTGTTATTGTGTACAATAAAGTGCTTACATACATACATACATACATACATACTTTATAGACCAATTGAAATATGTGTAACGTATGCAGAATAATGGACACCCTAAAAAAAAGAGATGACAGGAAGACGTGACGTCATTCAAGGTCATTTTTTCCTGTTTCAAACGAATGTTGGAAGGGCAACCTCCAGTCTATATATGTAAGCTTCTTGCAAGCAAGTAATCCGTACAAACTTCATACTAACGGAGCATTTTTGTTTGACGTTTCATAAAAAGAAGCCGTATACCGTAAATATACCGTATCTGTAGAGTGGGTTTGTTTGAAGTTTGAAAATATCGAAGTAACATAAATATGATTTAAGTACAGTCACGGATTTTAATTGTTAGGCCACATGCCGCTGTTCGCATTCTAGCCGTATAATACAAATCGGACGACTGTTTATGCTCGTATATTTAAACAACGAAAGCTTCGTATAATTAAAGAGCAAAGTCATATCTCTGTCTTTATCATTGTGCTTGTCAGGCTAGAGATGTCATTTAGGTTTGAATCTTTCGACAATAATGTTACATTTTCATGCATTATTAATGGTTGGCTAATATCAGAGCCGGAACTACCAACCTCACATCTGAATCACTTCCTACACCCAGAGTTAACCAATAGCAGACCTAGCAACCGCAACCTAGTAACCAATGTTATAACGTAGCGATAGTAATGGAGAAATAATGATAGGTCATTTCGACGAAGGAGAAACGAAAAACTAGCGACTTTATCCGAATGCGTGGCGTCTAGGATACAAATGTGACGTTCGTGACATTATCATAATTGTTGCACATAAACGTAATCAATCATCAATAACCGCATTAAGTTCCCGAAAGTCGACATCGCATCCGTCACGCACGCATTGATAGTTTGATGACAATTGCATACTGTAAACACCAAAATTGCGATATCGCACTCACTACTCTATGCATGGCAATATTTTATTCGGGGACAGAAATGATGTAGTAAAAGTTAACCGCCGCCATCATAAGAATTAAATAAGAATTTGACTTAAGTCAGTTTTGTAATTTGTTATGTTTCAGCTATCATAGCTAACTACATAATTATATTATTCTTAAAAAAATAGACACTATTTGACAAAGAAATATATTTATTAAGAAATTTACTTATGTAAATATCGGCGTCCACATTTTACACATGCCTTGTTCGTTCTGGAATACACATCAATACACTTCATATCATTTTAAGTATAGCATAAACTCATCAACTTTGTAGTCGGGGAGCATTTCTCCTCGCTAGGCTTCGCTGAATACAGTGGGTGATGGTCTTCATGGGTCCCATAAAGGCGACATTCAGTTGCGGAATTCCGCCTGCAGCTGCTCCCGATATGTCGTCTTTCCCACAACGCAACAGTGTTAATAAATCTAACACGCTTATGGTTCTACGAATTTGGCATTACTTTAATTCTTTAACAACGTTATAGAATGAGCTCTCGCTCAAAGTTGGACGAATACACGAGCTTGTCACGATCAAATTATCGCATTAAATACTTTAATAGTGGTTATGATTCATCAAAATCCATAATTCAGAATTGTCATCTTTGATGTCAACATTTAACTGTCACTGTCTTTAAATTCAAAAGAGGTCTGAATCAAAAATATTGCTTGCATGCAAAACTTATTGCTCATTGACATCTCATTAGCCAACATTTAATTTTAACCTTTAAGGGAAACACATTGTTTCTGACTCTTTAAGATGGCGGGGTTCACGGTGAAATTTATATTCAAATATTTACAACAGTTATCACTTAAGACAGTTATGACAAAGTCAAAATCATGTATTTATTGTTTTATTCTACATGTTGGTATTATCCTTATAAGGGTTGCTATAGTCACGTTTAAACAAGGTTGCCATGGTTACTTAATAAGCGCCAAATTACAAAGCTTCTTGTCTAGATATACGTCATGTATTTATTCGTAATTAATCGTGTAATCTCGTGCACGCTCGTGAATGCTATAATACTGCAAATTTAAAGAACTTCAAAGTGGCCTAACAATTAAAATCCGTGACTGTACCTGATATACCTACTTACAGTGGCCTGTTTCACGAATCTACAAGCTACAATTTTACAAGTCTTAAATGGTAAGAACGAGGCGACTGATTATGAATTGTCATTTGGCCTATGTGTTGACGGATTAGACTTGTAAAATCGTACTTATAGCTTCGTGAAACGTGCCACTGGAATTGAATATATTTTTTAGTTTGTAACTAACTTACCTCTTAACACGGACCAAGCAAAGGACACTGCTACAGTTAGATTCTAATATTAAAACAAAATATTTAAGGACTGCTAAAAGTCCCGACTTTGTTTCAACCATCTTTGAAAATCCCTTCCAACGCCAGGGATTTTTGGATTTTGTTTACCTAGTGTGAATTTTGATTACTTACTTCAGTGATACTCGCAAGATAAAAGCAAATCCATTGACGTATGTTTTATTAAAATCGACCCACGCGTTTGATGACCGATGCGCATACAGACATACATACATAGACTGGTAAACACATTGCCCTTCTTTGCGTCGCGTAGTTGGCTAAAAAGGGTAAAAACATTAGGTGTAAAAAATATTATTTTCTGCTTTTAATAAACATGTATTGCAATTTATATTTTTGAAGCGAAAACTTCTTTAGCGGCGCTGAGCACTTTTTGGGATGGGGAAAAATTGTTAGATACGCGACTGAGTTTTGTGACGTCAGATGTACTTTTATGCTGCTAGCCGATTCGACTTCATTCAAAACTGAACGCTATTCGTAAGAGTATAAAGCCGTTAAACACTTTTTGCAAAAGCATATTCTGCAAATAAATTTGTAATAATACCAATGCGTCCTTTACCGTTTTGCTATTGAGAAAATTCGAATAGTTAATATATAATAACTCCCAAATTCGCGTTATTCCTAAAGGGATAAAGCTTAGAAAAATATTTACCAACGGCAAAAACAAATTGATATTTTGGTCGCCTGCAGCTCTGCGTCGGTCTGCTGTTCTTGCAAATTCGAATAGTTCGAATTTAGACGTTATTCCTAAAGAGATAAAGCTTTGAAAAATATTTGGCAATGGCAAAAACAAATTGGTATCGTGTTTGCCGCCGCCCGTCGGCACGCCGACGGGCCCGTCCGCCTAAGTAATTGATAATTGTTTATAAATTTGCATCAAATTCATTTTTAGGGTGACACCGTATAAGATGTCACGTGTCCTGATCGAAAAACTGTTACAATGTTATTGAGTTTTCACTTCTGCCGGCACTCCCGGAGTGCTACCAGGTCTTTTTTTTTATTCGACAAGTACTTTGTAAATGGATTCTTGCAAAGAAACGCTAATGATCTGTTTTAGCTGCCATTCAAACTAACAAGCCTGCTAGGCCCTAGACTATACCCGCTAGAGACGATTAGTCCCTTTCGGTATCGCCGCGCCGTCTTTATATTGGTCGTATAGATATTTCATTTTAATTTTTCTTTACATTACCTATATAATTTGTATATTTAGATACCCCAGTTGTGTGTCTTCGTTTTTGTGTAGTTGGGTGGTTCTTAGTAAATAAAGAATAATCGTAATATCGTATCGTAAGTAAAATACACTATTATACTAACTAATACTACTAACGTATAATTTAATAGGTCGGGCTGCCGGCAACCCTAGCTCTAAGGCTCCGCCTTCGATGCGATAGAAAGAGATGACCACATTTAGGCGCGTTCGGCATACCTAAACAGGGAATTTGTTAACAGATAACCTTCTGTACGTAGTACTATTACCTATTCTGTGACTATAGATACATTTGGTTTGTTTGGTTGTTTAATATAATAACATTAATAACACAATGATAATTCCGCAGTGCAGTTTATTAAATAATAAAATAATAATACAAATCACACAAAGTAATAACATAATAAAAACATTAAATATAAATAGCTGTATAAAGTACAAAAAAGGCAGTATTTATAAAAAAAATTATTAAAAATATATATAAAGTAATGCTACGTTATGGCTGTCGTTTAGATTAAGCTGATATTTCAGTGTCCTGTGTTGTAGCCTGTCTGTTTACTTTTTCTTGCCCTGCCCAGCTTCTCCCTTTTTCCCTTTCGGAGGTTTAGGTACTGGAACAGGCTCTGGCTCAGGCTCAGATTCTGGCGGGGGCGTCGGCGGCAGCTTCCTCTCCGGCCATTGTCTCCTTATATAATCCGCCATCATCACAATATCGACCTTTTTCGGCCCTTTCTTCGATGGCGGACCCGAGAAGATAAGCTGCAATTCACCTAAAATACCGTCATCCAACGCAGCACCAGTAGCCGCAAGTGCATCTGTGAATTCTTTGAACTCCATTGTGTGGAACCCGTCTTTCTCCAGCCGGTATACCACAAGCGCTATATCCACTTTATGTCTCTTGGGTTTCTTGCATATGTACTCAACCCTATTCAGCGTGGTCTCCCTCGGATCTGGACCTTTAGCCTTGAACACACCCTCCACGTACCCGTGTATAACCACGACGTCTTTTTTATACTGCAGCAGCTGCATGGCTTTTAATATCCGCATAAATTCCATGTTCACACTTATACCGTCCATGTTCAGGACCTGTATTTTGACTGCCTTAGTTTGTAGTTTACTAATAAACAATACGGCGTCTTCCAAGCTGATTGGGTTAAATGAAACATTATAAGTGACCATTTTCTTTGGTTTCGCCATAGAAGCTGTCAAGTCCAATACGATGTCGGTGGTATAAAGCTTGTTATTGCTGATATCTAAGTGTCGCAAGTTTTTTGCTTTGAATATTTTTTTTATTCCTCCGGATGATTTAGGTCCACTCAGACTGTTCCAAGACAAGTCAAGGTATTCAAACAGTGGATTATCACCCAGCTTGTCCAGTAGGTTGGTAAGTCCGGATGGGAAAGAGTACAGATTGTTGCGAGATAAGTTCAAGTGAGTTATTTTGTTGTTCCACTCCAAGGCCTCCGAGAGGGTGTGGACGCTCTTGCCGCTGATGCCGTTGTTCGACAAGTCAACTTCTCGGACATCAGCGCGCGAGTACACAGCGTTGGCGAAGTGATCGCCGCCGCCATCGCCGAGTTGGTTGCCGCTGAGGTTCAGCGCCCTCAAAGCCCTGTTTGTCGGCAGCCCCGCGCACAGCCTGAGAGCCCCGCTCTCCCCGATCCTGCATCCCTTTAAGTTCAACTCAGTGAGCACATTATTAGTCGCCAGCATTTCACCTAAATGAAAGCAGGCGTCGTCGTTTAGAAAGTTATCTGTGAAGTCGAGTATTGTGACTGTTTTGTTGTTGCGGAGAGCCTTGGCTATAGGGCCGACGCCGTAACCATGCATGGACGCCGTAGTAGCTGAGGTCTGCCTTCGTTCCGAGCAGTGCTCTGTGGAATATCCTGATTGGGCACTGATTCATCTCTTTGCACAGGGCTAGGTAGAGGTCTTGGCCGTCGTCGGGGTAGATTGTTTCGGGCGGGGGGCCGAGAAGGGCGTGAAATATGCCGGGGTCGGAGACACAGGGGTAGTTGTAGTATACGTGTCGGAAGACGTCGCTGTCGGACTGTGTGATGTACGCGGCACAGATCTCCCCACTCCCGGGGTCGTACAGCCCCTGGTCATACAATACCCTCTTCGGGTTCGGCGCTTCAGTACTGTGGACGAGAGCAGACCATTCGGACATGGAAGTTTCTACCGATGCCTCCTCCTCGACCTCGAGCTCGACAGCAGCTTCCGATTTCACCTCATCAGACCCGGTTTCGGACATTTGGGCTATTTTATTTAAAATAAACTAAACAATCATAAATGTAGCGTAAAAATAAACATAAAAGAAACTCCAAAATAAATGTAATGAAAATTAATGTCAACGTATAAATTCATTTACTTGACATTTTCTAAACGTCATAAAATTATACTCTGTGGTAATAAAAGAATGTTTTGTAACAGGTTACCACAAAAAGTAAAAATCAAACGGTATTCGTTACATGCTTGTATTTAGTTTCACCCGTGACAATCACATCTTGCAAATTAAATTTGGCCCACTTCCCGGTGACCGACTGAGCTGAAATTTAGGGTATAAGGTATAGTTTGGATGACAATTCAATATTATGGTACCATCGAGCTGATCTGATGATGGACACAGAAGCTGGCCATGGGAATTCAGTACTTAACCGACGTAACCCCGTTGAGTTTGGGATCGTCTCAATGAGTAGTTGATGATGGTATACAAAAAAGTACAGTCGGCAATAAAAGCTTGTACCAAAAATGAATTTTTTGCCAAAAACTTTTATTTGCTGCATAGGAGCTTTTCCGTCTCTTAAGCCTGAATCACACTGGCGCAGTTGTGAAATGGATACAAATTAGCATTGCCTATGCACATATCTTACTTGCGTTCCTCGCACACATTTCTCGTATGCATTCCTCCCTTGATACATCTCTCGCAAGCATTTCACTTGTTTTGTATTTAAAAAACCTGAGTCTCTATTGTTTCCCATAAAATTTAAGTTCCGATTTTTTCAGTCCATAACGGTTGCCATCAGATATTTTTTTGTCCTATTGGTAAAAGTCATAAAATTAAACAATATAAATTGGAGTTCCGATTTCTACAGGTCATCATTGTTGTTATTCATAAACTTGGTTAGTCATACATAACATTCAATGACCAGATGTTATGCCAATTAATTATTGTTAAAGGCAATATTTTAGCTTATAATTATTGTTGTAAGGTCTTTTTTTGCAGGTCATTATAATTGCTAGTCACCTGATTGTAGTTAGTCATAGGTACATAACATTAAATGTCATGATGGTGTCAGCCTTCATAATGTGATAAGTTAATAAAAATGATCTTCCTACGGATGAAGAAACGAACACTGCATTCGTTGACCGTGACCCGGGTAAGGAAGGTACTATTCCAAAGGAGCGTTTCTCTTCACTGCGATGCACAGCTGGGCCTGAAGTTACGTCGCTTAAGGCAGTTGAATCCCTGAAGTACATACACCTTTGGAACATGGTGTCAGGCGCTGACGAAATACGTGCGTATCTGGCGACAATGTGGCCTGAAAGAACTTGCATAGTCGTTGAGCTCAAACCGAAGGGGTCTTACAAGTCATACAAAATCGGCGTCCCGGGCGAGCTGTATGACAAATGTGTATCCGCGGAGATCTGGCCTGAGAATGCCCGAGTGAAGGCATGGTTTTTTCGAGGGCGGCGAAGCAACGGCGCATATCCAGAAAAGCCCAAGTCCCAAGACAAAAGTAGGACCGATCTTACACATGGTATACCAAAATGTCAGGGGCTTGAACACGAGGCTGCACTACTTCAAGCAAAACCTGCTAGCTCTTGATTGTGACGTCGTCGCGGTAACGGAGACTTGGCTTACCGAGGCCGTTAACGATGCTGAGTTGGCGTGCGGTGGGTGGAGCGTGCTGCGCCGGGATCGTGCTACCGGCGCGCGCGGCGGTGGCGTGCTCTTCGCGGCGCGCCCTGGCATCGAGCTGCAACGCCGTGCCGATTTAGAGACGCCAAACGGCGAGGACTTATGGGTCACATTCACGGTGGGCCAAGTGGTATTCCATGCATGCGTCGTGTACATCCCTCCCGGGGCCTCGGAGGAAACTTATATGCGGTGGTTTCGGAAAGTGGAGTCGGTGATTGACACTCTTAGAGATGTGGTGTTAGTAATCGGCGACTTGAATATAAACCCGATGTATGTGTCCCAGAGTATCCTTAGCTATTATTGTTATTTTTTAAATATTTGTGGTTTGAATGAGATGAACGAAATAATGAATGTACGTGGGAGTAAGCTAGATGTTGTGTTGATGTCGGAGCGCATCACTGGCGCCGTGGTTTCAGAGATAACGAGAGAGGGACTGGTCCCTAGATCTGATATGTACCATCCCCCGTTGGAGATTTCGGTTCCGGTGGGAAACTGTGCGCGTCCTTCAGCTGCGGAGCGTCTAGATCCCAGCAATATGGATATGCGTCGGGACTGGAACTTTACTAAAGGTAATTTTGAGCTTATGTACAAATTAGTCTCTGAAACAAGTTGGCAGGAAGTTCTCAGTGCTGGCGATGTCGACATCGCTGCGGACTCATTCTACAATATTTTGTATGGGATTTTTGACCTCTGCGTACCTAAACGGAGGCGACCAACCGGCTTAAGTAGACGGTATCCTGTGTGGTTCACGGCTGACCTCATCTATGACATCCAACATAAGAGTAATCTGCATCGCGAATGGAAGGCTACACGGGATACAGATGTCTACAAAAAGTTTGCAACATTGAGGTCTAAAGTAAAGGGACGTTTAGTGTCTGCTTATGATAGCTACATTGAGACAATCCAAAGCACAGTTAAAGCCAATCCCCGCGCTTTCTGGCAGCACGTTGGTAGTCTACGGACAAATGGTGGTTTTGTTTCTCGAGTGAAGCTTAAAGATAAAGAATTTGTAGGTAGGGACGTGGCGGGCGCTTTTGCTAGCTATTTCTCGGATGTTTTCCTACCTGACATTCCGCTTCTTGATCCGAGCTTGTTAAATAATTCCAATAGGAAACCTAGCGCCAACTTCATTGATATAAAATCAATTACATTGCAGGAAGTCGAAGCGGGGATAAAACGCCTAAAGGCTAATAGCTCCGTTGGACCCGATAACTTGCCAGCGTATATAGTAAAGGGTTGTATGGATTTCCTAACGACCCCGATACTGTATATTTTTAACCTGGCCATCTCTTCTGGGTCATATCCTCGAAGTTGGAAGTTGTCTAGAGTCAAACCGATCCCGAAGGCAGGTGACACTTCCGCTGTAGAGAATTATAGGCCCATAGCCGTTCTTCCTACTCTTGGTAAGCTGTTTGAGGCTATACTTCACCGGACTTTGTCCTCACAGGTTCGCCCCTTCTTGTGCGATGCGCAGCATGGCTTTCGTCCTAGTCGCTCGGTCAACACGAATCTGTTGATATTAACGGACAATATTGCTGTTCATCTCGATAGAGGTATCCAGGTCGATGTGCTCTATTTTGATTTCACGAAGGCTTTCGATCGAGTGGATAACGATGTGTTGCTTAGCAAACTTGACAAAATTGGTTTCTCTGCCAAACTGCTAACCTTTTTCGCCAGCTATCTGCGCGATTGACAGCAGTTCGTCCGACATGGTTGTTTTGTCTCGGCTCCTTACCACACCCGATCTGGTGTTAGCCAAGGCTCCATACTAGGGCCCTTGTTATTCGGGATCATGATTAACGATCTCCAATCGGTTCTTCGGGCGGCTCAATGTCTCTTGTATGCTGATGATCTCAAGTTGATATATGGAGTGGAGCAGGTGGCTGATTGCAAGACATTACAAGGGGACATCGACTTGGTGTTTCAGTGGAGTCTCGAAAACAAACTTCTTTTTAACCCTGCCAAGTGCTGTGCGTGTTCATTTGGCCGCTCTCTCGATCCCATATATGCTCAATATATGTTGGGGACAGAGCCGATAAATCGTGTCTCCTCCGTCAAAGATCTGGGTATAGTGTTTGACACGCGGCTCACTTTTCACGAGCATATTTCTTCTCTTGCCACTAGCTGCTTTCGGAGACTGGGTTTTGTGATCCGAAACCTTCGCCACTTTCATGATCCGGTGGCCATAAAAATGGTTTACAATGCCTTAGTAAGGAGTAAGCTGGAGACTTGACGGACAATTGACGAGATGGCGCGACTGTGCTAGTGTTTACATCAGCTCTGACAATATTTCGAGATTTAAAAATGTATTCAAGTGTAATGGCGCGAAAAAAACAGTAAATAAATAATTATAATCCAAGTGCCGACCTCGGTTAAAGTGGGCAGTGCCGAAAGACAAAATCTGAGTGCATAATAACAAAAAAAACGCCGACCAGCCATTCAAACGAGTGACAGTTATAAATTTGTGTTAATCATAAAGGACAAAAACATTGTGAAGTTAACTGAACGTTGTGGTTTTGTGTAAATTAAAACACATAAAATTTGTTTGCTTTATGACAATAACGAAAAAAACATAACCTAAAAGTGCATATTCATCCTATCATCAACATAAACACTTTGATTATAACGCCATCTACCGCGACCTATAGGAACTACCTCGACTACTTACTGCGCTAACGCATCCTAATAGCCCGCTTGAGACAGAATAACGTAACGTTTTATGCCAGCGCAGTATATCACTATTACAAAAGAGGGCGCTACCGATTCCTAAGCTTTACATTTGAAACAAAACAATACACCTCTAAAGATGAATTGCTTAGCGTGCGACTCAAAAATTGATAGAACGGAACGTCTTTCCTGTACAAAATGCGTAGGCTCGTACCACTATCAGTGTTTAAACATGACTTCGGCATTCTTCAGAGAGCAGGAACCAAAGTTAAAAGCCAGCTGGGCATGCCCATCGTGCGAACAAATCACACGCCGCCGTAGAAATGACAACACCCCAGCGTCGCCAGCGGGCATGCACAACGTATCACAAAAAGTAGAAGATGTGAGCATGAACAGCGATTCCGACATTTCGAACCTGTTAGGCAATACAGCTCTACCACGCACCCCACCGCACCTACCAACGCAAAAATCATACGACAACGACCCAAGAAACGACAGTATTTCCTTCGATAGGTTTAGTCATTTAATCAAAAATGAATTTGAAACAATGAAGGAAACCTTGACTGCGTCCATCACCAACAATATTAAACAGGCCCTGTTTGGTGAATTAAGCAGCCAAATAAACAAGGTCGAAGAAAATATCTCCAGAAATTTGTCAACGTTAGCTACAACTCAAGAGAACTTACAGATAGATATAAACACAATTAGCAAAAAAATCAAGCATCTGGAATCGGAGAATATAAAACTAAGCGCTAAAATAGTTGATATAACTGAGCAGCTACTAAAAAAAACACACGAACCGTCGGCAGAAATCCACCACTGCAAAAAAATCGTACTTTATGGACTAAACGAATACCCCAACGAAAACGAGCACATACTTATAGACCGCATTGCCGCCTTTTTCTACGAAATATTAGGAACAGACGTCAACGGATTTATCGAAGATGTACGTCGAATAGGTAAACATGGGTATCGTAGACCGATAGAAATCGAGTTTATAAGCAAACGGATGAGAAATTACATCATGCACAATAAACATAATTTGCAAAACACAGGTCTCGCCGTCACAGAATTTATGGACGGAAAAGCTTTAGAAAGTAGACGAGTACTTAGGGATACACTAAAAGATGCAAGGAAACATGGACTGTATCCAATAGTAAGGCGAAATAAGGTTTTAGTAAATGGTATAGAGTATAAGCTACCGCAACCTGGCACACCCAAGCAAAATCAACCGCCGGACCTAAAACTACAAACCCCCACAGCGAGTTCAAGTGTACCAAGCTCAGAAGCGAACCCTAACTCTACAAATCCTAAAAAAAACACACAGACTCAGAACATAAAAGACTCTACTACTACTTTTCGCTCCTAACGTACATATTTTCTTTCAAAACATGCAGAGTATATGGAACAAGATCGACACAGTACAAGCATTTACTGAACAAGAAAAACAAATTCAACTATTGTGCATCTCTGAAACCTGGCTGAATAAAGAAAAAGAAGAACTCTTGGATATAGCAGGCTACACCGTATGCTCGTCCTTCTGCCGCACCCGACATGTAGGAGGAGGAGTGCTCATAGCAACAAAAAAGGGATTGGAATGTCGCGACCGCTCTGATATTGTATCTATTTCATTAGAAAAAGTCTTAGAATTAAGTGCAGTCGAGTTGCCGCAAGCGAATATGTTAGTGTTAAATATGTATTTACCAAATAGTAAGAGAGATGTCGAAACATACTATTCTTGTTTAGAAAATGTCCTAAAATTAATTAACTTTAAAGATATAAATAAAAATGTTATAATAGGAGGAGATTTTAATATAGATTTTCTCACGGAAAATGGCGAAAAGGAAAGGCTATCGAATTTAATGCTATCGTTTAATTTTCACCAAAGAGTAAGAGAACCAACCCGAGTCACTGAAACTTGTTCAAAGTGTATTGATTTAGTATTTACAAATTTTAACTTCAGAGACTCATCACTCCAAGTCCATGATTTTGGTTTCTCAGATCACAGAGCCATCTTGCTCACTATACCAATAATTGTTCCCAATTTATGTAACTTAACTACTTTTAAGAGACTGTATAATAAGGAAAATATTAAGAAGTTCAAAAATGAAATTGAAGCAATTGATTGGGATTCATTATTTTCAGATAGAAAAAATGTCAACGAAAACTACAATATACTGAATACAACTTTAAAAGTAGCCCTGAATAAATGTATTCCTATGAAGATTGTAAAAATATCACTAAAGCCTAAGAAAACATACCTTACTCGAGGATTAAAAACTTCATGTCATAATAAAAGACTCTTAAAACTACTTGTAACCCAATCTAAGAGTGAGGTACTGAGAAACCATTACAGACAGTACTGCAAAGTACTTAGAAAAACCATAAATAAGTCAAAAAAATTAAATAATAAAACTAAATTAGAAAAGGCCAGTAATAAGTCTAAAACTATGTGGAGAATAATAAATCGCGAACTAAATAAGAACGGACGGAGACGTCAAAATAATCTGCAAATAAAAAACTCCAGCGAAGAAATCATACGTGACCCTATACAAATAGCTAACACTTTTAACCATTTTTTTTCTAATATAGGAAATTCTCGCTTAGTGCCTAGCAATATAATGTATTTAACCAATTCGATTGAAAATTCATTTTTTCTTAGTCCAGTAGAGCCTAAGGAAGTAAATTTAATCCTAAAAAACCTGAAGAACAAAACCTCTTTTGGCATAGATGAGATTCCCCCCTCCTTGATTAAAACTTGCTCAGATATATTAACAAACCCCCTAACTTGGTTAATAAATAAATCTTTTTCGGCAGGAACCTTCCCAGACGCACTTAAAACCGCTATTGTAAAGCCCATTCATAAAAAAGGAGACATATTAGATATAAATAACTATAGGCCAATCGCGTTACTTCCTACGGCAGCAAAAATCTTTGAAACAGCAATGGTTAAAAGACTCTACTCATTTTTTGAAAAATTTAAAATATTACACGAAAACCAAGATGGATTTCGTCGGAACCGCTCCACCACTTTAGCTATTTATAAATATGTTCAGGAAATCATAAATGAAATTGACAATAAAGAATATGCAGTAGGACTTTTACTCGATATGAGTAAAGCGTATGATAGAGTTAGTTATGAAATTTTATTGGGAAAATTGTATAGCGCGGGAATTAGAGGAGTAGCTCATAAATGGTTTGAGTCCTACCTCAAAAATCGCGCTCAGTTTATTGAAATAGAGCACACAAATTATGCGACAGGCCAAATACAACATTTCAGATCAGATAAAGTAGAGCTGAGAGGCTCTATCCCTCAAGGGAGCGTCCTAGGATGTATATTATTTCTCATTTATATAAACGATCTACCAAATGCAATAAATTATCATAGCACTCTCTTTGCAGACGATGTTTCGGTACTCTTCCCATGTAAAAATAAAAATGAAGCAGAAAGCAAATTAAATTATATAATGCATACAATCGAAAACTGGTTAGACCTTCATAATCTCCAGCTTAACCTAGAAAAAACTAAAGTAATTCAATTTAAGCCCTACCAAAAATCCCCACTAACCATTAGTTTAAATTATAATAACAAAACTCTTGAATCTGTAAACACAGCAACAGTATTAGGTATCGACCTCGACACTAGCATAAACTGGAAAACACACATCGAGAGGTTATCAAAAAAGCTCTCCTCATTCTTATACGCTCTGAATAGACTCAAACGAGTGACCGACCTCCAGACAGCTCTATCCGTTTACTATGCATACGCCCACTCAAAAATGTCATATGGTCTCGTACTCTGGGGTAATAGCAGTGAAGTTGGCAAGATATTCGTTCTTCAAAAGAAATGTTTAAGAATACTCACAAACATTGAACAAATGGAATCTTGTAAACGTCACTTCAAGGACCTTCGAATACTTACTCTCCCTTCTATGTACATCCTAGAATCAAGTTTATTTGTAAGAAACCAACCACACTTATTTACACCGATTACAGCAGAAGCTAAAAGAAATAACCGTAACTTAAATAAACTTAAATTACCCCTTTCAACGTTAAAAATAGTCACTTCGAGTCCCCCCTATATGGTTATTAAAATATATAACCATTTACCAAATTTCATAAAAAATATAGACAAACTGCCCCTATTCAAAAAACACCTGAAAACTTTTTTAATTACCAAATGTTTTTACAACATAAACGAGTTTTTTAACGACAAATACGATTGATATAATATAAAAGATATGTACTTCTATGGCTTCTCTTCCTTACACTATATTGTACGAAATCTAAAGCATGTTAGATTTAGAAAGTTAAGTTAGCTTTAAGTTGTTGCTGTGCCCTAACAGGGCGTCACATGTAAACCTTATCCATTGTTCCACCTCATAATTATGTAATGTGATAAATGCAATAAACAATTTGAATTTGAATTTGAATTTGACTTCGTCGATCATATGGAACCCCTATGAATCGACGTATGCCTTACTCCTTGAGAAGGTTCAGAAAGCGTTTTTAAGGTTCCTCTATAAAAAAATATCCGGATTTTATCCGTATCTGTACCCAACAAAGTACCTTCTCGGCTCCCTCGGGTACAACTCCTTGGAGGTCAGGCGGAATTGTCGTCTGATGATCTCGGCATGTCAGGCCTTGCGTGGTGAGTCGGACTGTCCCGAGATTGTAGAGCGTCTGGTGCGACTGTATGTCCCTGATGTCCCGAGGATAGCCCTGAGACCTCGACAGCGCGACTTGTTGGCCGTGCCGTCGTCGAGGACCGTGTCGCTCAGGAATTCGCCGTTGCCCCGCGCCCTCTCACTTCTCAATGCGCTCCTGACATCGACACCCGAGTGTGACTTGTTTGCGTGGCGATGGGCGGCAGTGTGTAGTGAATGCCTGAGATTCTGTGAGGCGATGGATACTAGGTGCTCTACTGTTCCAAATTAAGCTGTTTGTTTATCTTTTATTGTAAACCTTTTATTGTTAATTTAAGTTTTGTGATGCATAGGTTTATAACTGTAATGTCATAAAATGTTTTTATAAATAAATAATAAATAATAAATAATAAAAACACTCGTAATAATTATAACACATAAATTTTTTACTAATATTCATATATTATATAAGTACAAAAAGGGTTGTCTAGTGAAATAAAACATATTCGGTTCTGGTGCTTAGCCGGCCGCTACCGCGGCACGCTCGCTTCGCTCGCTTCGCTCGCTCGGCTCGCGCGCTGTAAAGTCGCTATTCTACCTAACACTTCTCCTCGCTTCACTCGTCGTCGTACCTAACGGAGACCTTCCTTAAGCCTTACCTTACCTATGTTAACAGATATTATAGAATCTACTACCAGTAGTACCGCTTTCAAATGTATGTCTGGAAATGTTTCTGATCAATTCTCTATATGCCTCTATACAGGTTGTTTGGTAACAGGATGCAAAGCCGAAAGTAGGTGATAGTTTAGGCCATACTGAACAATTTTTACTATGGGGCCAACCCCGAAATCTCAAAAAAAAAATTGGCAGTTTCATACATTTCAACCGTTTGAATGTCGATATTTTGTATGAAAGACAATTTAAACCCCACAGTAAAAATCATTCAGTATGGCCTAAACTAACACCTACTTTCGGCTTTGCATCCTGTTACCAAACACCCTGTATATGTTATAGATTGGGTTTCATAAACGTAATTCACTTTAGACATTAAAACGATATGAATAACGACCTTTAGTATGTTGTAATCAGTTGAATTATATGCCTTAAAATATTTCTGATTAATTATCGATAGACCTTTGAAAGTTATAGTTAACAATTTTATGACGTTTGTGATTATAGTATTTAATATTATAGGTCATTAATGTTAGAACTATTAAATAAAAAATAAAAAAATTAATATATGGGAAACAAAGGGATCCCAAAAAACCTCGCTCCACTCAACCCTCATCAATGCGGTGCGAAGCGAGGATAGGAAAATACATTCCTATTGATTTAATTTTTTCCTCGTTCTCTTGCTCGCAACCTCGCCCAGCTCTGATGGATACTCACCCTTATAGTAGAGGAGCCTTGGGGTCATAATAATTCCCACGCAGCCAGGGTTTAATTTTTCTAGCTATTTGTCTGTATCTTATTGTAATAGGTACTAAAAGTCTAGAATTTAAGTGTGCAAAAAGCATTATACATATTACCACCTGATGCTATGCAAGAAGTGTTTACGAGATTCGGATATCCAGTAGAGATTATGGCTGACAACAATCCCTTCAGATCAAGGGAATGTTGTGAATATTATAAGTCTAAAGATATCACAATAATAACCAGCAGCCCACACTATGCTAGAAGCAACGGTATGGCAGAAAAAGCGGTCAATATTGCTAAAAATCTACTCAAGAAAGCGGCTGAAGATAAAGTGGACTACCGGGACTTTATAATGAATTATAACAACACTCCCTTATCTGGCCTTCCATACTCTCCTTCACAAATATTAAATAGTAGAAGAATAAGAACTAATGTGCCTACTACTGGGTCAGCCTTAGAACCACAAGTAGTTAAAGATATTTATAAGCTATTACAGTTAAGACAGTCTATTACAAAAGGTTTTCATGACAGATATGTAAATAAAAAAGAAGTGGTGTTTAATAAAGGGGACCAGATTGTGTATAAATCTAAAAAGGATGATCACTGGAAAAAAGGAACCGTATTGGGCAAATGTAAGGAACCAAGATCATATTGGATAACTAAAAATGATTCGCTCAGACCATTTAGACGTAGTACACATCATCTTAAAAAATCTTTTACTACAATTGCATCTCATGACAGCAATCAACGTTCTGTACCCATTATTGATGATTATTTGACGAGTACTGTGGATGAGCAGAGTCATGGGGAAAATGTTACAAAAGAAAATTGTAGTACTCACGATAAAGCTGAGGGAAGTAGTAGTAATCAAACTAGTTGTAATAATGATGTTGTGACAGTTGTAGAACCGCAACCAACTTTTTATCGCACTAGGAGCGGTAGACAGGTCAGACCCAGGAAGGTTCTAGACTACTGAAGGAGGTGTTGTATCTGTACTCATAGGTAATGCATCTGTGGTTCAGTGTGCAAGTACTGTCAATTAAAATAAATGTGCTGTTGCGTTTAAGTAAATATATTTGTTTCATTAAATATAATAAAACACCACCATCTTGAAAAAAAACCTGATATCTACTATTTGATTTTGGGGTCATTGACTCTGAATGACAAAAACTGATGAAGATAGTCGTACTGGACAACTTTTCCCATGGGACCAACCACCAGGAAAAAACAAATCCCGTCTGTTAAGAATTAGTATGACCTATCACCTATAACTTTTCGTATAATAACTCCTGTACCTTTACTCTGTACTCATTAGGAGGCGCTACACGTACGAAATCGGCGGACTGCATGCTGACTGCTGAGCTAACCACGAAAATCAAATCTCTAAGTTTGTACATCTCCGTCTCTATCGCACTTATGGTTTATGGTACTCGAGCGACAGAGACAGAGATATACGAAGAGATTAGAATTTCGTGGCAGCGCCGCAGGCCGCCGCGTGACTTGGCCCGTGTGGATACGTGTCGGAAGACTCGGAAGCACGGCGGCCGGCCAAATCAAGGTCATTCCATACTAGATTTTCTGTGACCAATGGCCGTCCGCCAGTTTCGTCTACTATACCGAACAAGTCAGATTTTTACACGGCATAATACAAGTGGGGCGCTTCTTCCTGGCTCGAACGATGCATTAGACATTTCGCGGTAACTGTCATAATGTCCATTCTTATTCGCAAAGCTGCGTTTGCGACGATCTGACAAATGGCGCTGACACCAGGGGGAGATGGCAGATAGTGTCAGATGTCCTGTCAGACGAGATACGACTCCACAATGATCGCTAATGTGCCGAGATAGCATCTAAGGGGGATTCAAAATGTAATATAATAATAATTACCGGTTTTCGAGACAAAGACGTGTGATGTGCATGAATGTTATAACTCACGTCTCACGTCTGTCAAAAAGCTCATCCCTGTAGGGCATGAAACATAATTTTTAGGGGCACTTCTAGCAGATTTACAGGTGGAGAAAATATGATATTGCAGTGATAGGTTGCTAGCCACAACACATTTCAAACCTATTAGACTCGTTTCTCGCTATTAATCGTCGGCGGTGGAACAGGTATCTTAGTGGGACCTTCTTCACCGACCTTCACTAAGGAAGAATTTTGGCCGAAAGACATTCGTGAAGAAGTTCGTCGTTCGTCGAAAAGACGATGTTTTGTTTTTGTTGTATTACATGTTTATATTTTATGTATGAGGTATATGTAAATATGTGCCTTTGTTGCCTGATTTAAGAAATAAATATACCCGAAGGCAGACCCGATCATTATTTGGCAATATATTTGTATATATTGCGGGTTTTAATGGTAGGTACATTATTTAACAGTTATTTTTATTTTATTTACTTAGACACATCAAAGGCAAAGCCACCATTGACACGCGTTACTACGTCACTAAATCACAAACGAAATAAAGTCAACCGTCTCTTTTATGCTTCTGCCAACTTACATTTGCGCTCACTAAAATCACTACCAACGACAGCTCTTTCATTTTCACATACCGTTTTATAGCAGTTCTATGCTCACGCGGCGGCATAGTTAAATTTGGTTTTAGTATCGCTGCAAAATTAAGAAGAGACGTATGTGCACTAAGATCCCTATGATGTTGTGACATCTCTGACTGGCAGGGTGATACGTCACCTGGTGTTAGACCTATTGTGTTCACCCTCTGCATTCTCCCTGCTCCCTAAAGATTTAATTATTGTAGTTTGTGATCGGCTACTGCTCTGGTGAAAATACTTGCGGGAAATGTTCGATTTATTACAACTTGAATGTTTATTCGTCGTAAAATCGGAGCACAAAATTAAATAAGTACGTTATGTATGGGAGAAAACTGATATACTGGCTCAATACTTATCTCAACCTTTCGACAACTCTCATATCCCTACGCGTTTTGTGTTGTACCTAATTTGATACCTCTCATCATCATCCATCATCCTCCTAGCGTTATTCCCGGTTGTGCCCTAAAGGAGCCCGGGGTCCGCTTTGACACCGAATCCCCTATTTGTATCTACCTCTGTACCTGTTTATTTTGAAATGCTTCTCACATTATTTTTAGTAAAGATAGTGATCAGTATTTCCACTAAACAATTTTGTTTTTTTTATTATTTCGTTCTTAAATATTACTTAATATATACTTTCCTTTTATGTTTGAGAGTGAAGTAAAGTTAATATCCAAGTCATGTTGGTGTTGTTTGTAAGTAAGTACAGTCAGCATCAGAAGTAGCTAAGTAAAATAACACGTTCAAAATGACCTACAAAGATCCTTATTCCCTTGACATTAGAGTTCGTGTGTAGATCATTTTGAGCACTAGAACTGCTTAGCAACTTCTACTGCTGATGTACTAAGCTACTAAGCATGCGCGTTAACATGAATTGTTAAAGGACAATGTCGCCTTAGATTAGTGCGAGAGATCGGTACATTGAATAGCTTGAGATCAGGGTTGTTGAAGACATCCGCATCCGCAAAAATCGATGCGGAGTTTTTGCGG
Source organism: Epinotia ramella (assembly GCA_947578815.1). NCBI lineage: Eukaryota > Metazoa > Arthropoda > Insecta > Lepidoptera > Tortricidae > Epinotia > Epinotia ramella. The sequence goes on from OX388207.1 coordinate 4,080,045, forward strand.
ATGCGGATGCAGCGCAATTCACGACAAGAATGGAGCCCACGCGGCGCTTACCGTACGCGTTTTAGATATATATTTTCGCAATTAGCAAAAAAAAAATCTTTTCGTTTCTGTGACCAAGAACAGACGCGTTTTTAGGGTTCCGTACCCAAAGGGTAAAAACGGGACCCTATTATTAAGACTTCGCTGTCCGTCCGTCTCTCTGTCACCAGCCTGTATATCATGAACAGATATAGTTTACTAGACAGTTGAAATATTCACAGATTATGTATTTCTGTTTTCGCTATAACAACAAATACTAAAAACAAAATAAAATAAATATTGAAGAGAGCCCCCCGTACAGTCGAGTTCATAAATATATGTACACTTTTTTACCTAATCGAACGCGTTTGCATACTAATTGTTAGCGGCCGCATTCGAGTTGGTAAAAAAGTGTACATATATTGGAGAACTCGACTGTACAACAAACGCGTTTTTTTTTTCTGTTTTTATGGATAATGGTACGGAACCCTTCGTGCGCGAGTCCAACTCGCACTTGGCCGGTTTTTATTTGTTCGCTACGATTGTAATTTAGTCTCAACGTGTTTGATGATCGCGTTCGGGTTTATTTAGAATGGACGTTATTTATTTACGTTGTTTAGTGTTTGACCCCAAAATCCGCATCCGCATCCGCATCCGCGGATGTGTGCCCCCAAATATCCGCATCCGCGGATGTCAAAAAGATCGCATCTGCGGCATCCCTGCTTGACATTGCACGGTCTGGGATGTCTAGACGGAATATGGGAATTTATTGTTTGGAGCAAATCAGCACGTCTATCATGACATGAGACGGCCGCGACATATTTTTCTCGCAGGTATACCTCTTGTTCTAAGTGTTCTAATAAGAAAGAGACGGATAGTGCGAGAAAAATCGAGAGTATGTCGCGGCCGTCTCATGATAACTAGACGTCCTGGACAATTAAGTATCTACACCACCAATTAAGTACGACACCTGTCACTATCCCGGGAATTCACTCGCGCGATCTCCCGTGTAGAAAATACGTCTGCATGACCTACACAATAAAATTACAAAGTATTTAGACCATAAAACATGGTCGCTTCACTAATCTGTACTTTACCCTACGAACGTCATCAGAGCGTTTTTTGAATATTCATAAAAAAGTGGCTATAGCGTATTCGCAACGCTTATCCAGTAAGGAGTAAGTTTTGACCTCCGGCTATGCATAATCGAGTTCTACGCACGCCACGCCACACTGCTCTCTGCAGGCATAGCAGACTTCTCAAATTGTCATTCGTTTTGAAATATTCTCTTTGTACTAACGATACCACCGTCTAAATTAATATCGAATGAAACTAAATCCACGTCGTCCCTAATCCTGGATCCGCAGGGAGTGATCATGAATATCAAACTCATAGTGTTTTATTGTTAGGGTTGTCAACGTGTGTGAATGGACGCCATATTGCTCGGTGCTGTCTTGGGTTGTCTACGTCAAATTAAAAATAATAAGTTATGTACTAAAGCATTAATGTGTATGTGCGTATCTGTCTACAGTTTGTTTTTATGTTTTTTTTTTGTCACGAGTAAATGTTTTCTTTCTTGCTTTCATGTAGCTTAAAAAATATTTCTTTAAAATTACCAACAGATTATTTATGATTTAGATTTAACCAACAGACAATAGGTACATCATAAAAAATAATATGTAGCATAGGTAACATTGTCGGTTGGTGTTCATCTAATTATAGGTAATCACAGCTTATCTGAGAACATACAAAAAAAAATACAAAACGAAAGTAAAATACAAGTTTTACAATGGAGCAAAAGCAAAATAAAATATTTAAGAAAAACATGCAAAAAAGAACAAAAAAAACCGGCCAAGTGCGAGTCGGACTCGCGCACGAAGAGTTCCGTACCATTATCTACATATAAAACAATAAAAAAAAAAAGTTTGTTGTATGGGAGGCCCCCTTAAATATTTATTTTATTTTGTTTTTAGTATTAGTAGTTTCTTTTCTTTAGCACCTTTCTTTTAATACATCAAACTTTGCTAATATAGGTAGGTACAAGTACATGCCATGTATAGTAACGTTAACTTAACATTAGTCAGATATCAAAAAATATAAAAATACTGAGAGGTTTAATCAGAGATAAATTAAACCTCAGATCTGCATCGTAGGTATATAGATATATCTTGGAATAAATTATATTCTCAGTCGGAGCAAGATTTTAGACGTGCAAGCTAAAGACAACATCATTTGTGGTGCCAGTTTTAATCAGTAAAATTATAACTCGAACAGAGCCAAGACTTAGTTCTAGTTCAGATTTATATCATTTTAACCATTTTGCAACGTTCATAACAGTAAAATACATTATTCGACTGACGCAATGTGACGTCGTCCCCATCATGTCCCCTATCTCGTGTCTCCGACATTCTCATGTTGAAAGACAGAGAGTTGAAGGCGGAGATATCCCAAAACTTCTTCCTTACTTTTTTTTTTTTTTTTTTTTCTTTTTTCCTTTCTTTCTTCTTTCTTCTTTCTTACTTTATATGTAAGTATACGACCGGTTAGCCTAGTGGGTAGTGACGCTGCCTACGAAGCTGAAGGTCCTGGGTTCGAATCCCGGTAAGGGCAAATATTTGTGTGATGAGCATGAGTATTTGTTTCTGAGTCATGGATGTTTTCTATGTATTTAAGTATTTATATCTGTTATATATATCGTCGTCTAGTACCCAGAACACAAGCCTTAATGAGCTTACTATGGGCCTAGGTCGATTTGTGTAAGTTTGTCCACTAATATTTATTTATTTATTATTTATTTATTTATAGGTACATGTCACATTTTGAAAGTCAAATCACGCCCCTGGATATTTTAAAATTAATAGATAATGAACGCAGGATTATTTTGGCAACCCTATTCCAGTACCGCAGGGTCCCAGTTATCTGATCCGGATTAAACCAGTAAAAAGCAGTCATTATTCCGCCTCCATGGACTAAATGGGATTTTTCATTTTGGCCACACCTCGGGGCATTGCTGCTTGTGCCGTGTCACTGGCCCGAATGATTCGGATTTGCCTGTTTTCCGTGGTTTTTTAGAAGCCGGGGCCCGAAAATTTTACCATCTGTGAATTTGATAAACAGTATTAGGTAAGTTAAAGAATTGGTGGATTCAAGTATCTAATTGTCGCCCTGTTCAAACACAGGATAATTTTCAGGTCTAAATGCAAAATGTTTCAACGAATAACCGACTTATATGTCGGCAGTGCACTTGGTAGCAAATCCAGGGAAAGAGGTATATTGGTGAAATACATTTAAGAGAATTATGAGTATCCGAAGACAACGGAACAGGAAGTTGACCCCACCACCGTCGGGATTCATATTAGCTAGGAAGAGAAAGATGCCGGGAGTGCGGAAACTTCCAATCTGCCAATTGCTGTTTCTTTCACACGAACCTCTCTTGGGTACCTAATATTCCTTACAGTTATTTACATCATCATTATCATCAATCTGACTTGAACATAATCTTTATATTGTCATACTAATATCATATTAAGTGTTAGTGCAACAAGCGTGTAATACACGGGCGGAGACACGCGCCGGGTCCTATAGTGAAGTGCGAACGCGCGCCGGCACGTGTCGCGAGTTACACCATATTAGGGCCATCTGACACGCGATATGGACAAACAGAGCAATTAATAATAATCTATATACCTACTAATATTATGAAGAGGAAACGTCTGTGAGGTTATAGTTTTGCTAGTTTGTGTTTGTGGGGTTAGGTTAGGAGGTTAAAAAAGGGTCTCAAAATCACCACCACGCTACTCGATATCAAAAGTTATTTCACCTGTGTATTAAGGGGACTTTCGGGATTGACATAGGCTTATGCTATAGAATCCTGAAATACCCCGCGAAAAATAACGCCGAATAAATTGTCGTTCGTTGTTCGATGTTGTTCAATGATGACCCTGATGTTCAAAGCTTTCCCTAACTATCAAAAACGGACGTAGATCTGTGTGTGACCGATCATCTTAAAATGTGGTAGAAGATTAGTTAAGGCAAATACTATAATTAAAGGAAGTATAATCCAATCACTCTGCTCCCCCTTCCAACCCCAAAGCTACCGTAAAATGACAGAAACATCCTGAACAAGCCGATGGCCTCCGACGGCGCGACGAATGCACCTATAACTGGCAATTTCACGCCTCTCCGATGTTAATTGGTTAAATATTAGTCCAATTTGACGGATATTTCCATCTAAACATAGTTAAGCATTAGTGATTATAAATTATTAAGGCTGGGTTGCACCAAACCGTCTGTAATCGTAAGCGGTGTTCAATAAAACCTCATTGTATGGAAAGTTTGTCAAGTTTCTATGGAATGACGAGTGCCTAATGCAAATTTTTAGTTCCTTTTATTTTCGAAACCATGGTTTCGACACTTGCAGTTGATCGATACCTACCTTCCGTCACTGATTTGTTCATCAGACAGTCCTCTCTGCAGAGCCTGCATGGAGAACGAAGAAACCGCCGCCCACGTCTGACTGACCTGACATGTCCTGGGGTGCAGCATACCGGGTATAACACCTCGGATCACCGAGGTCATTACCGGAGGTAGGCAACATCAAGGTGTGCTAGGCTTTCTGGTAGAACTGGGTTGGCACTGGCACGAGCACTGCCGACAACCCAACACGCAAAATAGGCGCACATATTATTATTTATTATCTATTACATTATTTAAAATTTAAATCAGGCAACAAGGCCTAACTAATATTCATATTCATTTATTCGCACCATTAATAATATCACATGTCATTACAGTATCAGTACATAAGATAATAATAAAAGGATGTAAAATAAAGTCAATAACAAAAGTAAAAATAATAAATGTAAAACTACGAGCTATGGTTTGACACTTAAAAATTCCTCGAAACTATAAAATGTGTGCTCGAGAAGCCAATTTTACCTTAAGGACTATTACTATTAATCTTAAGAACCTTAAGAATATAATAGAATAGAATAACATTAATTCATGAGACCAATACATACATGCACATAAATTAGCATACAAAAGAGAAAACAACATTGCCACGAAACGATGCTTCGCCATTTCGTCGATACTGCGATGTGTTGCGCCATTTCATGGTAACTTGACTTAATATGACGTCGTCGAGTTGGGGAAACCTAGCCCGCGAAAACCTATACCCATCACAACTACTGTTTTCCTTTAAAACTTTGGTAATCCATAACTGCATTTAATAATAGAGAATCCACGTCTCGGCCAGCGGTGTCAGACCGTTTACCCTTATCGCCATCTGTCGCCTGCACAATGGAATGCATTCATGCCCCATTTTTATCGAAAAAATGGATTTCGGGTGAAAGGGCCTTTATCGGAGAAATTGTGCGGTAAGTGGGGTGAGTTTTTTATGAGCGATTACGGTGTTTTTGTGTTCTGTTGAGGTGCATTTCGAAACAAGATTACGTGGAAATATACATTAGTTGGTAATTTAAGTAATTTAATTATGTCGAATGGAGTGCCCTTTACAAATGTACGAAAATAAACTAGAAACTATAAGTAGACATAGCATATCATCATCATAATTACTCAAGAGCCTTGCTCTTGTCGGTGGAGTAACCGCCCCCTTCTCTGTCCATTGCCAGCCTCTTGACTTCCTCATACGACTCGACATCAACTTTGTCCTTTACTTGGCTAAAATATGTTAGCCTAGGCCTTCCTCTGCCTCTCTTGCCTTCAATTTTACCTTCTAGGATGTTTAAGAAGATGCTGTCGGACCGTATCAGGTGGCCCACCATCTCACCTCTCCTATCTCTAGTTGATAGCATAATGAAGCATAAGGTGTCAAATTATTGTAGAGATCCTCCGAGTTACCCTGGTAGCATCATTGGGCGCTCTACAAATTCTATAATATTAAGTATGTGCAGTTTAGTTTATAGCATACTGGCTGCCCTTGCGGCTTCCCCCGTGTATTACAACGAATAGTACCTATATAATGTGTAACGGAGACGCAAAGAAGTGCAAGTAATTTAATTCTGTCGACGACAAAACAAAGGACTATTTCATCGCCGTCAGTATACATTTTTAACCGACTTAAAACTATAAAAGTACGTCACACATTTTGTTATGATTCCGTTGAAATAGCAACTAATGAAGTGCCAAATGTGATTCCGAGATCCTTGAGGAATCGACGGAACTCCTCATATAATGTCGGCCCGTATACGGCGATTTGGGTTTTTCTGTATAAACGACGCATTTGCTCCCGGAAGGCAGTTCATTTGGTAAAGTGGAAAGCAAATGTGGACATTTTCATATAGGTATGTGGCTTGCGGAGTACTGAAGTCGGTTAAATAAAACTTTGTTTTTAAAGTAAATTATCCCGATTCCCATCGCTTTACCTCGCTAGTGGGCAATCAACGTTTGGGTATTAGGTACCTACTTAATACTCCTATCATTCACACGCTCATATTTACACAAATAAACTACATAAGATCAATGCATGTGAAAAATCCGAGCAAATCTTTCCCAAACTACTCATATTTGTAAACCGCCTAAATCCACACTTGAACTTGGTTATCTGCTACGCATCACTTTGTCATTTGGCCACTTTTGCCACTGTCATGTGACCGTAGTGACACGGTACGTTTCAAGTGGGATAATGTGACAATTACACGCTGTTTAAAAAGCCATGAGCATTATAGGGTTAATTTGGACCGTGCGAAAGTTTATTTAGGACTTTTTAAAGTAGTTTAGTGGTTTTTGTGATCTGAGTACCCATGGGAGCAAAATTATTAGTTATTACACTTTTCACAATAACATTTAACAAGGATTGATTTTGTTTCTATATAACTATGTACCTACACTACCTACATTTGGCTTTCGTGACGATATTAACATGAAAAAAATTGTCTTAACATAAACAAACTTTAAAATAAACATTAAATAACTATTGCGCTGTGGATGTTTTTTGACAGGTTTAGTCAAAAATATTTCCACTTCGCAATACAAAATGTACGGAACTATTATACCGTTTGCGCGTGGATGTCATACGAAGGTTTTCCACATCATTCATTTCTCAACCGTTCTCGTATAGTTTCTCAATAAAACAAAAGACCTTCTTTCTCGCCTCGCATATATTTATCAATTTATTTTTGGTGAGGCTTATCACTCTTTGAAGCAACCAAACGTAACTACCTAGTTGAATCGTTGTAAATGTGAGTCAAAAAAACAGCTCAAGACAACTGCTTTAATAAAAAGCCATTACCCCATTTGTGTCAATACCGACAGCACGTGCGTACTAACAGTTTAGCCACTCATTAAGCTATCATATTATCACTAACCAACTAACTCAATCCAGAAGTGTTATACGAGTGTCGCACACTCCTCGCACGCGTCTCGCACGCGACTCGCACGTGATCTGTGACCGCCATGTTTTTTAAACAAATAAAATTAACTTATTTAACGCTTAAGGGTCATACTCATATCGTGGAAGATTCTGTAAAAAGCTGGAATATATTAGGAAGCTACGTGGGTTGAACTTACGATTACAGATCGATCAAAGTTAAATATGCCGCCGTCCATACATTCAGATTTAACGAACACCGCTTACGATTACAGACGTGCAACCCAGCCTTGAACTGACACTTTAGCAGCCTTTTAGTTGGAAGACTATCATACCTACCTAAACAAATACATGCTAATTGTTTAATTAACTTCTTTTAAACATTGTACGTACGGTGAAAACTATAATAACTCATGTGTCCTTATAAAACCTGCGTATGCACTTGCTAACCTAAATCTATTGAATACATCGTTTCGACCAAATAATTTCCAATGTATTCATTAAAGTGCAGATGCGCTCTTACTTCGAGTGACGTCACTGTTATCTCCACAAACAAACCTACAATACAACGCTACGGTTGGTTTTCAATCAATCTCGAGTACACATACAAAGTACCAAATGTTACAATAACGTTTGGTAGCAACCCTAATTTTATTCTGCAGTCACGTTCACCTCTGATAACCTAGTAATAGAATTTAAATTGGTTTGAATCGACTTCGAGTTAATTTGGTAACGCTGCGCAAGCTGACCGTTCCAAAATATACCTTGTACCGTTAAGTTATGGTTGGAATTACTTTGATGGAACAATGTAGCGTGCTTCGTAAAGTTTTCAAGTGTTTACGCTTGGCAAGAAGACAAACAAAATAGGTATAAGTAGCCAGGCACATGCAAGTTCAGTTTGATACAATCCAAATTGCACATTTGGCGTTCATAAATAATTTAGAAATTAGGTGCTTAGTTAAGATTTTTAAGCTATTTAAACCATAAATGTATTTTGGTTGGAATTTAAAATCTGTGGTTGAATTCAATAGTAGGTAATCTACGGAACTTCACATATATTATGTTCATCATCATTATCAGCACGCCGGGTACAGGCTTACTCTACTATATCTGCCAATTCAACGGATTAGCGGCGCTACCACGAACTTCGAAAGTCGAAGTTCGGGTATTTCCATCTCTATCGCACTCCCATAATCGAGTGACAAGAGATGCATGTATTACGAACTTCGACTTTCGGAGTTCGTGGTAGCGCCGTAGGTATGTGGAGTTAGTTTCCATCCCGCACTGGGCCAGCGTGTGGACTAAGTACACCAATTATTAATTATGCACCCAATATAATAAATAAATACATTAGAAAAGTTGACAAAACCCCCGACTTTTTCATTTCAAAGTCCAATATCTCAGAAACGGCTGAACGATTTTCATGAAACATAGCTAAGAACACTCGGGATAAAATTATCTATGACACAAAAAAAACGCATTCAAATCGGTCCATCCGTTTAAAGGAGCTACGATACCACAGACAGATACACAGACACACAGATACACGGACACGTTAAACTTATAACACCCCTCTCTTGCGTCGGGAGTTAAAAATATTAAACGTTGGAAATATTTCCAAAAGTGTCTGCTACTGAATATGACAAAGTAAATAAAGTTCAGTCGAACGCCGCCACCGCTGATTAAGTAGGTACTGTCACCAGCATTAGTATCTGCCATAACAAAGGCAGCAAAAATATCTGACACGTCCTAATGGCCCTAGAAATAAAGTCGTGTCAGATATTTATGCGTGCGTTGTTAAGGCAGATATTAATGCTGGTGACTGTACAAAAACTTCGAATTAATTCGAAGGAGGATTGTTTCTTACTTTATAGTTTTGAGAAATATCGCAAAATATGCACAGCGCCCATGTTCTGATATTTATAACAAGCAATTTACTTAGCCATTTCTTTTTTTATACAGTTTTACAGTCCCGTGCCCTACCGTATTCAGAAACGTCAGCCAAACCTATTTAAAGTTAAACCATAAAATTGTATCTATGATTAAACTAAAACGGATCCAATAGATTTGTCATTTTGAGGAAATCGGTCTAATCCCAATAAAGGCTAGTTTTCCCTCTGGGTAGGAAGGTCAAATGTCAGTCGCTTTCGAAAAACTAGTTCCTACGCCTAATCTTCGGATTATTTAGGGCACTACTGGAAAAATCGATCCACAATTTTTTTAAGTTACATGGATTTGTTGCGAGTTTACCTACCGCTGGTGAGGTAGGGCACAGCGAAATGTCATCCCGCTCGAATTTGGAGCAGCCCAACTGGGGAAGTACCTCCGCCTTGCAGAAGACCACAGCCATAATAACACTACTACTTGCTCTGTAGTAGTGTTGTGTTCCTGGAGGTGAGCAAGGTCTTTGTGGAGGGAATTTGTTCCTTCAGCTCTCAACACAGCGAATCCTCAAACATATCAAGGGTCGGCAACGCCCATATTACTCCTTTGGAGTTGCATGCGTCTATAGGCTGCGGTGTCCGCTTACCATCAGGCAGGCCGTACGCTTGTTTGCCACCGTCGTTGTATTTAAAATAAAAACCTAATACAACTAGAACAAAGGTTTTATGCAGTTGACATAAATACAGCTTGCATTTCATTAGTTCGTATGACAAGGTTCTATAAATTCTACAAATGATATTGGTTTACTGCACAGTAAATCTCCCGGCCAATCTGCGGGACTGTCGATCCATCCCGGGATTAGTGGTGACGGGATTTACTGAGGGGAGCTAATAGTTATGAATATTGCCCGCCGATATGTTATGGCTAACATTATGCCTATTTACAAAATTGATACGATCGACAACTACGGGTAGTGATGGTGCATGGTGGTCGTTATTAAGTTGATGTGTCACTTGCATATTTTTAACGACTTAAAAAAAAGGAGGAGGTTCTCAATTACGTTGTATTTTTTTTTTTTTATGTTTGCTACCTCAGAACTCCGTCATTGATAAGCCGATTCGTTTTTTTTTTTTTGGTTGTAAGTATATGCTTCCAGGTGGGTCCCATTTTTTATTTTATTTAGTTGGATGATGGGATCCATAAGGAATTGAGGGAACTCCTCAATTATATTAGGCACGCGTGTAGTGATTTTGGTATTTTCTATTATATTATAACTAGTGTATTTACCCGGAAATCGTAAATTTGGTGGAGTGGAACTGATGATGAAGACCACAGATGACTTATGGGATTCCTCAATTATGTACTTGAAAAGTACAAAAGTACATCACAGATTCTGATAAAATTCCGTTGAAATAGCAACTAATGAAGTCCCAAAGGTGATCCTTGTGGAATCAACGGAAGTCCTCAAATATTATCGGCCCACATACAGCGATTGGGTTTTTTTCTCTAATAGATAATCCGCGCATTTGCTTTCGTATATCAGTTCATGTGGTAAATTAGAAAAGAAATGTTCTCGTGGCTTGGCGGAGTATTAAATTGAAGTCGGTTGAAACTTTGTTTTTAAAGTAAATTATTTGATATAAAACTTATGGAAGGCCTTTCAATTTAGTTGTGTACAGTTACAATAAGTTTCATAAATATCCTTACTTTTATTGCGTTAATGTTTTTTTTTGCGCAGCTATTTTCTACTCGTTGAGAGGGCTATATCATCATCATCATCATATCAGCCGAAAGACTGCTAGACATAGGCCTCCCCCAAGTCGGCTACAGCGGACGACTAATAAACATCGGTCGGCCGATGTTGCGTTACAAAGACTGCCAAGCGGAATATACACGCTCAACATCCAGTTCGGTAATTGGGAGGAGCTTGCCAGTGACAGGGACAAATAGCGGAAATTGACGTTGAAAGGTTCACCACTAATGACGAACCCTGGTTCAGAAGTCTCGCGAGTAGGCGAGCCAAGAGGCACCAGCAAAGAGCCAGCGAAGAGGCCAATAGCACCTGTTCCCCGCGAGCAAGTTTCACCTGCATGACTTGCGGTCGTGCGTGCATAAGAGACGTTGTAAATCCCCTTAACACTGTTTTTAAGGTCTGTATTAATAGACCGAAACGCCTCTGATAAATGGGCCCAAACACGACAGGCTCATATTGTACACACAGCAACACACCTAACTAACCATACCGTGAAAACCTAGAACCTTATTACAATGCACTTAAGGTCAGATTAGATTTCCGATGGTCACTTAGCTGTGTTGTCGACTGTACAATTGAGGAGATTTTATGGCCACCTTCCGTCTCCATCACACCCACTATATACCTAATACAGTGCTTAATATAGTTATCAATATAAAGTTTTGCATCGAGCAACTGAGCGCAGAACGACTAAGGGAAAACACCGGTTAGTAATATTACTACATCTACAATGACTCCATCAAAACGAGATATAAAATCATTAACCAACCCCATTAAAACGCCCCAAAATAGGATCACTTTAAAAAAGTAAAACCAACAAACTTCCACCGTTACAAATTTATAATTTGCCTGCAATGTCGCTACCGTTAGTAACATAGTTACACGCCAATGTCAGCTTTAAGTCCTTAAGTTAGAGGCGTTTATTCATCCTATTTTTTTCGGCGTAGAGTTCACGTAAATAACAAAAGAGCGTCAAGTCTAATCGAACTTACATTAAAATTTGGACTCAAAAGTATGCGCTTTAAGATAGAATTTCATTTGCATCTGTGTTCATCATTATTGCTATCTAATTTGTGAATGGAGTAGTTCCAATTTCGACCACTGAATAGTGAAGTTGGTAATGGTATATTAGTTTAGCGGACTCAGCAAATACGCGGATGAATATTAAACAAGACAGACAAACAGGCAGACAATGACTCAATTAGCCTGAGGCTGGACTTGCATGTGTTTTAGTTAGCTTTGTTAACTATTCTTTATAACACAAGGGTCAACTGGATCTTGTTTGATTAGGGTAGCGGTGGATATTTATTATAGGAGTTTATTTCAACGTGTTCTTATTGTGATTTTTAATATTAAGTTCAAAATAGCATTATAAGTAGGTACTATCACCTGGAGGCGCCAAATTTATTTATTTATTATCCACTCACTTGCTTTCATATTTTAAAAAAGGTAGCCTAAACTGCTTCTAATTTTTCACTATCAAGGCAGCCCATACTTCGATTGGCAACCTCAGTTGCCACCATCAGTTTAGGAGTCTGCGAAATTGGCAACTGTGGTTACACAAGTTAACAAGTTACAAAGATTGTAAGACATATAAATAAGGCATATTAATTAAATAGATCTGGACTATCCCTAGTAGCATTTTGCGTTGGCCAACCGTAGCTAACGGTTGGGAAAAAGTTGGGAAATCGTTAGTAGCAATCTAACGAATTGCCAACAATGGCCCTAATGCTATTTATGGTTCATTTTCCAACTGCAAAACCATACAAACATCTAACATAGGCCCTACCACAGTTATCAGTTGGGTTACCAACAAATAATCCATACGAACAAACGACGTAGGCCCTACTACCGTTTTTGGTTAGATTTCCTACAAAAAATCCATACGAACAGCCAACATAGGCCCTACTGTGGTTTTGGTCGGATTTCCAACAGAAAATCCCATACGAGCAGCCAACATAGGCCCTACTGCAGTTTTGCGCAGCGTTCCCAACAAAAAAACCATACGACCATACAACATAGGCCCTACCGCCTATGTTGTATGGTCGTATGGTAAACTTAGTTGGCTTCCCTACCAAAAAATCCCTACGAGCAGCCAACATAGGCCTTACTGCGGTTTTCTACGGCGTTATGAACAAAAAATCCATACGATCATGCAACATAGGCCCTACCGCGGTTTTGGTCGGATTTCCAACCGAAAATCCCATACGAGCAGCCAACATAGGCCCTACTGCAGTTTTGCGCAGCGTTCCCAACAAAAAAACCATACGACTATACAACGTAGGCCCTACCGCCGACTGAGTTGGCTTTCCAACTGAAAATCCCATACGAGCAGCCAACATAGGCCCTACTGCAGTTTTGCGCAGCGTTCCCAACAAAAAAACCATATGACCATACAACATAGGCCCTACCGCCGACTGAGTTGGCTTTCCTACCAAAAAATCCCTACTAGCAGCCAACATAGGCCCCACTGAGGTTTTGTACGGCGTTCCGAACAAAAAATCCATACGATCATGTAACATACAACCTACCGCGGTTTTGGTCGGATTTCCAACAGAAAATCCCATACGAGCCGCCAACATAGGCCCTATCGCCGACTTAGTTGGCTTTCCTACCAAAAAATTGGAATTGAGCGCTATCTCGTATCGAGTAGAGGCATTGCTCATCTGTCACGGGCCTGGACATAGGCTACACAAGTACTTTTTACGCTATTCATCACCAGAGAGCACATAGCATTAGTACTATTGCATATTGAAAACAGCATAGGGCCAACAGTGGGCCACATAGGAATCCAATGGCAGCGGGAGGGGAGAGGGGAATTCGGAAACAAAGTGCGGTGCGGGGGGCGGTGGACAGGAGCACGCGCGGTGCGCGAATTCGATCGGCCATTTTGTTATCGATCTCCATCGTGAATAGTGCGTGTAAACGTATACTTAGTGTTTATATTTTCTTTTGGGTGCGTGCGTGCATGGTATAAAGTATTACTTGTTTTTGAAAGGGTTGCATATTTACTTAGCAAATATATATAAAAAATAGTGTGCAAGTTAATACTTACATGCTATATTCACTAATCAAATAACAATATATCGTGTTTATTAAGCAATCCTTTCAAAATCACGTTCAGTATGATCAAAGTGGTGGAATTTAATGATTCTGATGGTGACGGCGTGGTCTTAGTGTAATACTTATGTAACAGAAGAGTGGATCACGCCTCGCAAGAAGGAGTGCGTTTGGCCTCCTCATAAAATCGTCAGTACAGTACCTATGCCTCACAACTAAAATATTACCGGACGAGAATTGACATGTGTATCCCATTAAACGCATATTGTACGAGACAAGTGAGTTAATATTAGTTAATTTAATTTTTAAATCACAAGGTCAATTTAGTTTTGTAACGTGTGTTCATTTTGATTTAATATCTGTTTAAAACTGATGCTGGCAAAAGTTTCGAGCTGCCATTTCTCTATGAGTACATAGGTAATAATAAATAGTTTTAGCCATTTGTCGTTTTTATGAAAAGGTTTGTTTTAGCTATTTCATCACAGTCCTCTTTGTCGGTGTCATTTAAATGTGTGTTCATCTCTCTTCTAACAGATGGCTGCGTCCTTGTCAATTGGCTGACGAAACTGGCCAGTGTGGACGCCACATTAAAGTTGCTGAATAATCCAGCGTCTAATTAACTTATTTGGACCTTGCGCGATGAGCGGACCATTGGATTTTTGACACCTGAACCCACTGAAATGACAAGTGCAACTGCTCGGAATCGGAGGTCAAAATATGTTAGTCCAGTAATGACGTTGACAAATTTGGGCTAGTATGATGCCTTTTATGGCCCGCCATAAAGAATGTGTCCCTTTCTCACTTACATACTTGCTAGAAAGTGATGAATGCTTTAAGGTCGGTCAAAAAGCTTCGTGCTACAGGGCCAGCATTCAAATACAATTAATTATAATAAAACATCGATTATAAATCGAGGTTGTCTTTTTTTCCTTACAATAAAATTATAAACGTATTATGTGAAGTTTTATTTTACGGTCTAGCTGTACAAAATGATGGTAACGCAAGTAAATGTGAAAAGTCTCAGAAGGCATTTAAATCTCCGTTAACAGTTAATGTGCCGTTTGTAAATTCGGTTATTTAAAGACGTTTACTTTGTATGTTACAGATGTTTATTCTCACGAAGGCGGTTTGTGAGTATTATGCACATGCACATTGTTGTGTGCTCGGCCAATATAGAATCTCTCTCGAGATTACGCACCTAGAAACCATGGACATGTGCACTAAATAGGTACCACCCCACAACAAATGTACGATCCCTACCGACCACGAGCGACGCCGGGGCGCACATTGTAAGTGCCAACGGAAATTGAAGCTTCTCTGCTGTAGTTAAATTCCACTACTCGAGCGCGCAGGTGGCAAGCTGCGTAAATTCCGTGCAAATATGGAATTTAACTACAGCAGAGAAGTTTCAATTTCCTTTGGCACTCACAATGTGCGCCCCGGCGTCACCCGGTCAGTGGAGATCGTGCATAAGTAAGACCAACCCGCCTTCGTGAGATAAACAACTGTACCTAACCCTACTAACTGCCAACGGCTATTCTACAGTTGGTACAGAGTGCTTTTATTTTGTAGGCCCTTCTTACGCAATGTTGCTTTAGGTCCAACAGTCGGAAACTGTGGTTGGCCCAACATAGTTCTCGTAGTAATGTTGCTGTAGGCCCTACGTTGTAAATGTAAATTGGCCCTACAGCCGGAAACGGTGGTTGGCCCAACATAGTCATCATAGTAGGCCCAATGTTGGGAGACATCGTTGGCATTACCGAAAACAGGTGTTTCACTCGCAACGGTTGACCAACCATTCGGTGATCAATGGCCCTACGAAATGCCAACTTAAAATGCTACTAGGGATAACTCTTAACTAAGTGTGCATAGAAGGATTTAAAACATTAGGAACATATAAGGTGGCGAGGAGGTAACAACAATTCAAATAAGTTGCTTTTTATAAGCGGAAGAAACAAAACAACAAATGGAAAACAAATGGAACTGGAAAACGCTTAAGATGAGAACGAGGCCTTACAAAATCTTATAGAGCTTGTTACTCATCAAGCTACCTACTGATTTCATCGTGCCTTTAGTTCTTATGGCGACTGTCATCTGATTAGGTAGGTACTGTGGACTACAAAAAGATGCAAGTTTTTGCTTAGTGACAATGCAATACGGTAAATTAGGCTAACTTTACCGGAAAAATGAGTAGACGGTGTCAGCGGTGGAAAACGCTTGCATTGGGTGCAGGCGTACCAATCAATGGCACATTTACATATCTTTTTGGAGTCGACTACTGTATAATTCATAACTTTGAAATATAATCAGGCGTTCCAATGACCTAATATTGGTACGGGCGGACAGAACACTGTAAAAGTAGGTACTGAAGTGCTGAAACTGACACAGAAAGGTACCGTAGCTGTTACCCGCGCAAGGAAAATAACTGTCGAATATCGTTCGACATGTTTCGGTTCTTATTCGGGAGCACTCGCGAATCTCGCCATGCCGGCTTAGCAAGACCACGTTATTGGTTTGTAACGTGTCGAGCGATATTCGAGCTCAATGAAGTGAGTGACCCGTTTCGTTATGTTATAATCTAATGCAAAATGCAACTCACGGGAGTTTTCTATACAACGTGTAACAAAAATAACGCAAAATCGTTTAAGGGCATAACCATAACAGGTATCGTGGGTGATAAGAAACAACGAACAGTAAAAAAAAAATTGACTCGATTTTTTTTTCACATTTGTATGGAGCAGGTCGCCCCAGTCGGCCAATCAGAACACGATACTTGGATGACATTTTGCAATAACCAGTTAACTAACAAAATGGCAAAAAATTGGACTTTGATGTCGATAGATACCTCAAGTCGTCTTCGCCATTACGCAATATCATATTAAGTCAGTTGATACATTTATCTATGAGAAAAACGTGTTTAAAATTTTGTTTCAAGTCTGTACAGGTATACAATGCTTAACGATAATAAGTCAAAGCACTTAAAATGAAGGTAAACAGCATTACTGATTCAGGTATTTATCAATAACGTTTTAAGTGACTTATGGTTTCGGGGCAGCGGAGGGTGGAGATGAATGATCTTAGTCTAATTTAAGCACACACGATTTAATTAATTAATACATGAAATAAATTATTTTAATTATAACTAGTGAATCCGGTCGATGTAAAGTAATTGTCTTCCCTCGTTCTGGTAGCGCGGAGCGGCGACCTCCCACGTCGCTGGGAGCCGGGCACAGGTGTATCGCGGTGATTCAGTCTTCGCCGTAGCTGCTATGTGATACTTTGCCGATACTAGTGGTGCCGTATGGGTTCGCCTGGGTATTTAGTGTTAACCCATAACAAGTGCACTTGGCTTCTTACTGCAAAATAGAATATACTTCATTCTTGTCGCGGGTAGGAGAATAACAAGTTGCATTTTTCCTAGTTAATTAATAATATTCGTATAGTATAGTGCAAAATTCACAAGTTCAAACAATTATTATTTAATCTAGATGTGGCACGTATCTTGTACTGCAGTTCAAATAACAGGTAAGTGTTATTTTTTGATGTTATTGAGATGAAGTAATTTCGGAGGTTATTTGTGCTGTAATTATTTAAATCTTTGCAATATTGGGTACTGGTTGATCTCTAATTTGGTATATGTCTCATTTACAATATTAAAATACAAACATTTATTCAATCACGTAACTTATGATATGAACCATTTTTACTGTTTTTTTAGAAATGATTGCACTTGACACACTATTGTAAAATGTATAACTAGTTCTTAGTATGAATTTGGTCTAATATTAACTCACTTAGAATGTTATTGAAAAATTAATTAAACAAATGTGTCAACAAATTTACAATAACATGTTAATTGCCTTGTGTTGCAAAATAATTATATGCTGTAGTGTATTTCATTTATTCTTTTTTTTTCTTAATAAATGCCTTATAATCGAAATGTATTTTATTTAGGTCCACTAAGAAACACAATTTCCACGCAAATGACCACTAATCAGTAGCATATAATGTTTGGAAAATGTATAATTGGATTAAATGTAGTAGGAAGTTATTTTTGCGTTTATCTCAAACTTTACTTTTTGTTGGTTGATTGGTTATTGCAAAAGGTCGTCCACTTAAGAGTCCTTACGCCCATATAAGCAGAAGCGGAAGCGTATTTTGCAAAATTCAATTGCAATTTCGGCGCGCGGCATCTGTGCAGCGTGATTTATACGTCTTTTAAAAAAATATACATTTACGGCATCGTAGGTCCTATAGTTATAATTATTTTTTTATGGGTTAACATAAAGTTATAATTTGCTGTCATATTATTTTTAGGGCAAAATAAAAGTACAATTTGCGGTAAAAAAATATAATGTAATCCTGATTTCACCAAAAAAACTAAGAAAACTCGGAAGGTGTTTTATCAACTTTTTAAAATGAATCTTTGATTTTCAATCATGTCAGCCCCTCGTAAAAGATCAGGTGATGTGAATTGTAATCATTCATGTACCTAATGATTCTTGTTTACTGTAAAATTGAGAACCGAAACGACACTTCTCACTGCAAAATTTGAAAAAGACTCCCTAGAAAACTCATTTATTTTAGGTTTAGAAACAGTAAATGAAAATTTGAACCATGTTAGCCCCTAGTTTAAGAGATAATTATTTAAGTACGTTATCAGTTTTTGAATAAATACTAATAGTTACGTCGTAATCTTGAATGAAGAAGCAAGCATTTTGCAAAATACGCTCGTTTTAGGCGTAAGGACCCTTAACTGTTATGCTTACGGTTTTGCGTTGTTTTTGTTACACGTTGTATAAGAAAATACATAATATGTTATTCTTTGAAATAACAGAGCATGCTTGAAATTTGTCAGCAAATAAATGGAAACTACTTAACATGGAAATATTTATTTATTCGAAGTATTATTATTCTCCAAAGGGGAGCCATCAGCCGAATGCGCAGGATTAGTCGGCGGCGCATCCCGGCACAAACCGCGACACCGCGAGGGGTCCCTAATTACATTTAGCAAGGTTGACGAAGCGATTTGTCGAGAACTACAACATTTTGTACCAAAACTATATTCTTCTTTCACTACTGCTATTGCCAGGATCTCCAGTGATATTGTCAGGTCGTTGTTCTTCGCTGTTCCCGACGTTAATGCTGGTAAACATTACCCCTTGCTTACCAGTCGATTACAAACAATAGCTCATATTTTCAAGTTTTTTAACCACCGACGCAAAAAGTGGGGTGTTATAAGTTTGACGTCTCTATGTATCTGTGTCTGTCTGTGCTGTGGCATCCTAGCTCCTAAACGAATGGACCGATTTTAATGCGTTTTTTATCAGAAATTGTTCGTTTGTAATGGTTCTTAGCTACGTTTCAACAAAATCAGTTCAGTCGATTTTTAGATATTGTACTTTGTAATGTAAAAATTTGGGGATTATTCAACTTTTCTAAGTTAAGTTAGTATGTATGTATGTATGTATGTGTCTATGGCGAACTTTTTCTTCAGTTCGTTAACTGAAATGTTAACAGTTGTAAAATTATTATGTACCTAATTGGCATTCCACAGCTATAGTTTATGGTAGCGTAGTGGTTCCGACATGCTTTCTAACGGAGGTCGTGGGCTAAATTCTAATCCCAGCTCGTTCCAATTAATTTTTGGAAATTATGCACGGACAATGATTATGTAGGTACACTATCAACGAGCAGCTTAGCCCAGTTGGCAGTGACCCTGCCTACGTAGCTAGTGGTCCTGGGTTGGAATCTAGGTAAGGGCACTTATTTGTGTGACGAGCACGACTATTTGTTCCACTTAGAACCGATGGCCGTTGGGGCGGAAAGGATCACGTCCCGCAAGGCGCAGCGTGGGTAGGCCCCCCGCTGGACTGATGACCAGGTAAAGGTCGCGGGAGTCCGCTGGATGCGGGTGGCGCAGGACCGGTCATTGGGGGAGGCCTATGGCCTATGTACAGACAGCAGTGGTCGTCTTCGGGCTGATATGATGATGAAGTATTTATTTATATGTAAGTATGTTTATCGTCGTCTAGTAGGTACCTACTGTGCAAGATTTGCTTACTTTGGGACTAGGTGGATCTGTGCTTTTCTCGCACGTCTCTGTCTAAGTTGTCTAATAAGAGAGAGACGGATAGTTCGAGAAAAATTCAAAGGTATGCGTATGCAGTCCCCTACTCGAACTCGGCCGGAGTGAGGACTATTATGCCATAGTCCCCCTCATCCAAGAAAGGAGGTCGGAAATGGGACGAATATAGTCTGATGAAGCTGATGATAGTGGTGATGACAATTTCCAGTCTCAAAGTTGCCACCAGTATTCATTTATTTTTACGTCATCGAACCCTAAAAATAACACTATAAGCAAACTTACAAAATGTTAATAAACGAAATGTGACGGAAATAGAAATACCGTCAATATCCTGTGACTGTGACGAATGGTAAATTAAAATGACATCTGCAATTAACATGCAGATGTAAATACAAATCTGTGGCGGAACCGAACCGAACCAATGTGCGTGACGAATTATACTTATTTATTTGGTAATTGTATTTATGGACCCAGTAATTATGAATCACACACGAACTAAGAAAAGAACTTAGAAAATTGGTCCTTCCATTTCACGAATGCTGAAGTTTTTTGTTATATCTACTTTAAATCTCCAACTACAGGGATCAATTTATAATATGTAAAATATGATGTCACAACTATCACTCTTATGCCGAACCCTAAAGCGCAATTTACACCATACAAGGAATTGCATGAAAAAGTTTCATTACACTGCGGATTACCGGGGTACTTACTTATACTGAGTTTGATAGATCACTGACAATGAAAACGAAGTCTCGATATTTTTGATCGCATTCGTTGTGAACATATATGTTTTCAGCAGACTCTACCCAATAGTAGATTATACAACAAGTGCATAAAACGAGCCATTTCACCCGTTATATGTACATACTGCTTTTCACTTCGATTGCGAGAAAATAACAAATAAGTATTTGCAAAATTTATTAAAATAATAAATCCATTCCCGCCACTTAACTTTTTAAAGTTTTTATCTTTAAGTTTCGACACGTGTCATTAGACTTTCTTCATTTAGTGGTTTGATACGTTTTTAAACAATAATTAACTTCTTTTTTATTTGGTATTATTAATTCAGTTATAGAAAACACGGATGTGAGATTTTATAAGGCAAATCAAGTAATAAGTTTGTTCTACCAAGTTTATTTATTTAATCGTATGGCATTCATTATTTTGGCCTCTAAAGTTTGTCACTCTTTAGTACCACCCAGGGGACACGTGCAGGGTTGTGGTAGGTAGCTCCTGCGGACGCGAGTTACAGTTGTCCCCCCTTTGTCAAGTGAGTGGGCAACTCGACTGTTAGAAGTTCTCAAGCAGCCCGAAGGCCTCTAACTCAGCTTAACGACTACCTGTCATAGACAGCAGCCGGGATCAACTGCTTAGCGTGCCTTCCAAAGCACGGAAGCGCTAATTTATATTAACCACTCAACCATCAGGCGGTCACCCATCCAAGGACTGGCCGCTGTCATCTTTGCTTAACTTGCGTTATCGTTTCCGACTCGCAGGCGCCGCTAGGCTATGATCTACGAAGTTATATTGTGCGTGTGGCTGTTAGGTCCGATTATCATAGTCTTTAAAACAATTTTACTTTGTTCACTAGAGCATAAAAGTGGCATTTAGTGCAGCATACATCCAAGCGAATCCAAGGCGAACTTTGCAAGCTTGAGAAGTGAAAACATTATTGAACGCCTTGTTTGCAAAACTAACTTCGATAGCACCAATAATAATAATTGTTAGAAATGTAATGCTATAACACCCAAATCATTGGAGCAAGCAACAAAATAGGCCGTAACGAATTTCCAAAGCAAACATTACTTTTCGCAACTCAATTCCAACGGGTGCCCTATTATCCCCTCTAACAATTCTAATGTTGCACTCATGTTTTTCTTAACACAAGACCATAAGGATGATATTTGTTTGGATATTGATTTGGGTTATTTGGTAGGGTTGTCAAAAATACCACCTTACTTTTACTTTCAAGGTTTACTTATGTCAACAGCATAAGGTTGATATTCGTTTAGTTCAGCTTTATGTAAGTGAGTAGGGTTGTGAAAAGGTCTTGAACAATGCGCGTACGCACGTTAGGGTGCGCTCCCATTCACAACTTTTCGCTCTTTAGCGTCCTTTGTTCCACATTTGATTTATATTCATACCCGCTTGTACTGTAAGCGGTAAATCAACTATGAAGTTCCTCATTTAGTTTTTTTTTAACAACCCCACCGCTGTGCTAAGATTTTGTCCCACTCGTTTCTCCGACGTAGGTATCTACTTACTCTTCAGAATCAGAAAGATATGGTGGAAGGTGCGTGGAAGGGTTCTTCTTGATTTTGTTAAATTGAAAAAATATATTGTAGAAAATATTTATTACAAAGCAACACATCTCAAAATATGACTAGACTATATACTCTTTGGTAAAAATAAGCTGCACGGTACATTTTTATTATTGTCTAGAGAAAAATCACAATAAATTGTTCCCTATAATTTTATTCTATTAAAAAATTACTTACTTTAAAAACCTAGAGCCACTCTGACTATAATAAAAACTAGCTGTATAAGTTCTCTTGGCCTTAATTTACTTAAGTATAATATTGTATACTTACATAGTTATTACAATTTCACTAAAATATATTTTGTACACAGATGACTAGAAACTACACAACCGTTTAAATTTGAGCGTTTACAATACTAGGCCTATTATAAAAATTCCTGTACAGTCTTTGGTCACTGTTATAATAATTATGCTGGTAATTATACTCGTTTGCTCTAGTATAATCCTGCCTTTCATTATATCCATAAATATTTGTATATTCTCCATAATTTGCTACGCAATCCTCCGTTTTTGGGAATCTTTTGTTTTTCGCCGTATCAAACGCATTTTTGAATATTTCATAATTCTTTTGGTTGAAATATTCTTCTGTATTGCCAGGATCATACATATTTTCGCCATTAGTAATACACGGAACATAAGGCTTTTGATAAAAATAGTTCTGTTGGTTCACATCATCACCGAAGGTGGACGGATGTGTGAAGAAGCCACTGCCTGTCGTAGACGTAATGCAGTTACCTCCCTTGTTGTTGACTGACACAGTAACATTCCCCACGTTTATGAGAACGCCCTCAGAAGTCTGCATGAAGTTGGAACCGTTTGGAAAAGGCTTGCTAAATCCTTGGAAGCTTCTGTAACTCCCATCACTGTTAATCTCATCAGTCTTATTATGCAAAGAAAATATATCCCTAAATGCATCTCTAGCGATTTTCTCATTGGCTGAGTAGGTTTGGAGTTTATCACAGCTTGAACTAAAATTTTCCGCCGGAGTTTGTCCAGAGTTGATGTTGTCTAAGGATTCCAACGTTTGACTTAGCGCAAAAATGTAATTGTGGGCGAATCTTAAAGTCTCTATCTTAGTTAACTTCGTGTCTTCGGGGAATGTTGGTAGTACACATCTCAGTCTGTCCAGGGCTTCGTTCAACATGTGCATCCGGTTCCTTTCTCTGTCATTGGCCTTCATCCTCCTACATCTCTTTATTCTCATGATCTGAGTGGGGCTCTTGCATCTTGTGACCCTGTTCTTTCCATTCGCATATTTCCTCTTCGGCTTGTTCGGGTCTTTTGGTTTCCTCTCCTTCTTGACGGGAGTGGAAGTCACTGCCGTTTGTATGTTCTCCTCAAATTTGATGTCTTCAATTTGATTTTGAAACGGGAATTCATAGGTGTCGCTGAATAGTTTTCTTCGTACTTCTGATTTGACCGGAGTGACGCAGATGCCCAGGTCGGAGGTGTTGTGCTTGAGAGGAGTGGTGGTGGTGGAGGTCGCTTGCGAGTCGTTGTAGGACCTCTCGAAGCCGGAGTCGTTGCTGCAGACGCTGTCGTTGAAGTCACAGTAGTCGTCGAAGTTGGTGAACATGGTGATGAGTAACTGGAAGAGAAACATAGTGTGAGCATCAAGAGGTTCATACGCAGTAGCATGATATCACGTGCAGTCACGATATGAGGTTTTAAACTTTGGGAGATGCAAATAAACAGAAACGAAAATATTAATTATATAGTATTGGATTAAATGCCTATATACTCGTACAGAAAAATAAGTTCATTTATTTTGTAAATCATAAATATATTGTCAGATTTCAAAAGAAAACGCCGCAAACAAAAAAAACACCTTAAACCATCCCGAAAATTAAAATGCTTATAATCTGATACAATTAAAAACATCAGAAAGTAAAGTTAAAAAAGATCCATATTTAATGATTAAACTATATGTACTTATAGAAAATAATTATAATTTTAGGTTAGTATTCGCAGAAACTTGTGGTTTTGTCCACATAGGAGGAGTGTGCTACATGCACTATCGTTTCAGAGGACCAGTAGCTCCACTTTACACATTAAATAAGTAAACATCTCTCGAAAACAACTACAACTCGATTGAGATTGTGTATAGGTATTATAAACATCTGCGACATGACAAATGGCTTTCTAATATTTCCCGCTTTTTCCCCGCCATTTTATTTTGCGAGATCCATTCAGCCAGACTTTCCACGCCACACGTAAGTCATTCGTGAATTATCGATACTATTTCGACCTTCATAAAAATCTAATCAATCCTATACTATTAAAAGGTTACCAAAGCTAAAACTCGTTAATCGACGTCAAGTAGCAATATAGGTAAGTCGACAGGTAGCATTCCGCCTATGGCTTTTTGTAAAATTCTGAAAATGTGCACCATGTCTCAATACCCCATCTTACCCCGAAGGGATACCCCATCTTGTCCCATATGGGTACCCCATCTTACCCTATCTACAGGGCAAGATAGGGAGATGGAATGTTTTCGGGATTTTGTGATTTTTTTATTGAATTATGAATTTTTGGCATTTGGCATTGATTTTGAATGACTGGTGACCACAGATAAATAATAAAATAAAAAACCTTAAAAACAATAGCATTTTTAGTTTTATTGGACTTGAAACGTTAACTCCCCTACATTTATGTTTCATAAGTTGGCAGCACTGGCGAGTATAAAAATCAAATAATCTCTTTATACCTAATTTAAATACAGTACATGGTAGAATTGGTACACAATAATATGTTTTCTGGTCTTTTTTGATGATTCAGCTGAGGCGAGGGCGTGATGTCATTCTGCCACAGTTCATTATAGTATTTGCTCTAATCAAATAAAGTACAAAAACTTGACATGTATGGAGAACTTAAAAACAGTGTTGTGTTGTTGAGTATTTTTTTTTAACATAGAGTTTTGTTCCAAAATTTGATGATTCAGCTGAGGTGAGGGCGTGATGTCTTTCTGCCACAGTTCATTATAGTATTTGCTCTAATCAAATAAAATACAAAAAACTTGACATGTATGGAGAATTTAAAAACGATGTTGTATTGTTGAGTAATGTGTTTTTAACATAGAGTTTTGTTCCAAAATTTGATGATTCAGCTGAGGTGAGGGCGTGATGTCTTTCTGCCACAGTTCATTATAGTATTTGCTCTAATCAAATAAAATTCAAAAACTTGACATGTATGGAGAATTTAAAAACGGTGTTGTATTGTTGAGTAATGTGTTTTTAACATAGCGGTTTTGTTCCAAAATGACATAATTTAGTAATACCTTCGTGCTCGTTCAGAGATTTAAAGTTAGGGCTTCCAATCCCGGGGTTACCTATACTTACCGGATACCGCGGTCCTGAGAAATTTCGATTTCATTTAGGAATAGATTGCTCTACCTCATACCTATGTAAGGTAGGTAGGTCCTACTTACTGGCTAGAGACTTATCTATAAATCTAGATTTCCTTAAATTTAACCCGTTTTCACGCAGACAAAAATCACAGTCGTATGTATTCGCCTTCCCGGGATAAAATATTAAATAATATTAAAATATTAGGGGACAATCTTACACAAATCGACCTAGTCCCATAGTAAGCTCAATAAGGCTTGTGTTATGGGTACTAGACAACGATATATTTAATAGATAGAAATACTTAAATACATAGAAAACATCCACGACTCGGAAACAAATATTTGTCCTTACCGGGATTCGAACCCAGGACCTTCAGCTTTGTAGGCAGCGTCACTACCCACTAGGCTAACCGGTCGTCAATAGATAGATTTAATTTTGTCTCAATGAGCCTTAAATTCACTCTTTCCTCGAAGACGAATCTTTATTGTTTCGAGAACCATTTTCAGTCATGAAATAATTAAGTCATGGAATTACCTACCTATGGTGTCTTAGAAAGCAATTAGGTACGTTGAAGGTGAACTTTGGTTTGACGCAAATAATTAGTCCGAACAAATACTAAATCTGATGGACAGTCAGCAGCAGAAGTCGTTAAGCGGTCCTATTAGTGATCAAAAATATTTACCCACGAACTCTAATGTCAAGGGAATAAGGATCTGTGCAGGTAATTTTGATCTGTTATTTGCTACTTTAGCTGCTTTTGATGCTGACTGGACTAACAAAACACCCTACACTGCTTTACTTTTTGACTCCAAGCAATTAAAACAAAAGCTACACGCCAACAACATGTCTATTACGCCCCCTGTGTTTGGAAAGCAGTAATTTCCCTGCCCACCGACAGGTGACCGCTGCGTGACCAAGTTACAGCAACAGTTGAACTTTATCACTTCCTACTTCCGGCGCGTGATTTCCGCTGAGGGGTTGGTTTTTGATTTACTTGACTCTTAAATGTTGCTAATTTAATGTAGTAATTTAGTTCGAAAAATGCCATCAACTTGGAAAAAACTTGAATACAAAATTGACTCACGGTAATCGGACAACTGATCAAATATGGGTAAGAGAGACAAGGAAAAACAAATATTATCTCTCCTGTTCTTGAAAGACATGACAAGATAACTGAATTTCTGTTTGCGAAATAGGTACGTATCTGGTGTAGTAGTGGTAGGCTTGGTTATTAGGTAGTGAATCTGGGTTGAAAAATAAAGGAACTGAATTGATGTTATAGAGACCGTTCATCAGACCGAATTTTAAAAAGAGACGGGCTGTTTTTCTCGTCTCGTCGATTTGTGCAGGGGTCCATTTTACCCAACTATGTTCTACAAACCTAAACTGGCAACACTTGTCAAACGGCCAGACGTTATTGGTCAAACGCCTCAGTGTTGCCATTTTGGACTTTAAAATCATAAGTCTTTGTGTATTGGACAGATCATCAATCATCATTATCCTCCCAGCGTTTTTCCCCGTAGTGCCCTAAAACCGGGGTCCTCTTTGACACCAATTCCAAGATTTGGCGTAGGCACTAGTTTTACCAAAGCGACTGCCATCTGACCTTCCAAGTCTTCCAACTCAGAGGGAAAACAGTTTTCCGAAAACTAGACCTTATTTAAAGATCTTATTGTCATAATCGCCTAGATCCGGAATGAATCGGTCTGCGATCGCACTCAACCGAGTCACCACTCGGAGGGCACCTGTCGGACACGCCGGGCACGCGACGCGCACGTGCCCGCTGCCAGAGCGTGACGAAGTTAATGATCACGCGATTAGTAAACAGGGGAACAATTGAATAATCATTTGAAGCTTTTTACCGGCCGTCGTAGAAGGGACTCTTTCTGGTGTAGTGTATGATTATTTGTTTAATGTTGGAACGGTGAGCAGGATGGTACAACATTAACACATGTATTCAGTGATGTAATATAAAAAAGAGGTAGATACGTTGTCTATACGAAAGTCCGTGTTTAAAAATGGCCACCAAATCTGACAGCTGTGACACGTTTATGCGTTTCCATTGACGACGCAAAACTACGGCAAGTTGGTGCAATTGACTCAGTTTTAGTGTGCCACTTTTGGATCGCTTATAACCTATCTACCTCTTTTTTATATCACATCATTGCATTTATTGGAGAATTTTGCGAGAGGTATGAGTAGCGTTTCCCAGAGGCCGAAGCCTCCACAATATTCTCTTTGAAAGCCTCGGGGGCGACTGCTTGACGTCTTCAACTCTTCTTCTATTTATATTTAAGGTGCTTCCAAATAAGATGCCATTAATACTTTAAGGGATGTTAACTTACATCAAAATAATTTACTTTGAATAGGAATCGAGAAAACTCTTTATATGACATTTTTGTTTTAATTTTCCGAATAAAATAATTACCTAGGTTAATATTCTGCCCAAAATAGTTATTTACGATACAAGTGTCGAAAATAGGAAATCCGCAACGAGTGGTGATAAATTAAAACACGACCGAAGGGAGTGTTTTAAATCGACACGACTTGCGAATTACCTATTCGCACATGTATCGTACAACGTTTTACTGTACATATGGCTCTTTGAAGTTTAAGTGAAGTAAGAAGAAAAGTGCTCTTTTCCGCACTAGTGCGGGAAAGTAGCACCATATGTACTGTAAATAATCATCCTGTGCATGTGCTGAAAAGGCGGTTAACACTTTCTGTCAAGTGAGCGAGCTTGTTTGTCATCGATGACATTAATTAAGGGGTCCGACCTTGGGCACTTTTTTTATTTTTTTTATTAATATTGGGTTACTTTAGCGGCTAAAGTAACCCAATATTAACAAAAAACTGAATTAGGCTAAAGTTTAGCCTAATTCAGTTTTTTGTTGTTTTCTATTCAGTCATCATTATTATTCAATTTCGTCTTGAATATTAAGATTGACGGGAATGTTAGAAGGTAAGTAACTAGCTTTTCATAATTTTCAACAGGTAGGTACCAATAAAATAAATAAAATCATGGCACAGTTGTTTTCCTCTTTTTTTTTTTAAACTAACAATAAAATTAAATTAGTTTTATACTTAAGTCTACTTCTTAGGACAAGAACTATTAGCTCTAAAAGTATTGGCATCTAATTTGGAAGCACTTTATAGAATTGTAAGTAGCTTGATTTGATATCCGAATCTAGCCAGCACTGCACTGTAGAGGTTGCATAAATATGTATACTACAACCTTATTGTTGCAGAAACAAGGTCTGTGTACATATTTTTGAGACTTTGTGGTGTTTACATATTGCCGCCCTTGACTGTACCTACGCTTAGCCTTGATTTGAGAGTTTTTGACTTATGTCAATTTATATTGAGAAAAAAAACATGTTCCATGTTTAGGCAATCCTACCCATGCCCTTTGTGCGTCACATTACATTGCACATTCATTGCCAGCAGAGTCGTTAACCAATATCATCATCATCATCATAGCCGCCCAAAGAGGTCCAATGTGACTGGTCCTGCGCCACGACTCCTGCGACTTTGTCAAGAGGTTATATTTTGTTGTTAACTCCTACTACCTAATATTATAAATGTAAAGGTTTGGATGTTTAGATGTTTGGATGTTTGTTACTCAATCACGCTTTAACGGCTCAACCGATTTGGATGACATTTTTCACGAAGATAGTTTATAGCCTGGATTCAAACAAAGAATAGCTTTTATCCCGGGTCCACGCAGACGAAGTCGCGAGCGGAAGCTATAGTTTTAAAATAAAA
Organism: Epinotia ramella; assembly: GCA_947578815.1. Taxonomy (NCBI): domain Eukaryota; kingdom Metazoa; phylum Arthropoda; class Insecta; order Lepidoptera; family Tortricidae; genus Epinotia; species Epinotia ramella. The sequence goes on from OX388207.1 coordinate 4,109,613, forward strand.
GATAGCTTTATTGAAATATTTCATTTGGTTACGAAATTAGATAACGCGAGCCTATTCTCCTGAGACCTAGGGTTGTGATCCTTCAGATTATAAAAAGCAAGATTTTCAAGGGGTAGGTACAGTTTTGTATTTACTTTTAATTTGTGTAATATATATATATATACTAATAATAAAGAGGTAATGTGTGTAACATATAATTTTGTAGCTTTGCAAGTTTGTATGTTCGGCTTGTCTCCGAAACTACTCATAGTACCTATTAAAAAAAAATTTTTCAACAGTTACAGAATTGATCTTCGGGATAGACAGATGCTATATTTTATCCCGTGGCGTACTATATGTAATTCGCGGGCGGAACCGCATGAGCAGCTAGTATTTTAGTTTAAGGCGCCGTGGGTTCAGCGAAGTTAAGCGAACAGAGTTTTTGAAACATGATAATGCGTCTGTTTATAATAATATGGTTTCAAAACGATACGTATAATAATCTTTAGGCTTTTCTGCAGCGAGATCAGTGATCCGAAACATGACTAAGCAATTTTCGTTCGATAGAAAAAAATCACGAACATAGGTCTAAAATACACTTAAAATATTCGTAACAAATTATGCACAAAAGCTAAAAATATTAAAATTGCTTCTAAAAATCGGCATTATCATGTTTGAGAGAACTCAGTGATTACTTTTTTATTTATTTAAACGGCCAAAAATCTAAAATTAAAAAACATGATATCCGCGCTTCCGAGCACACACATCCATCTCGCACACGCTTATTTGCGCTTATTGACGTCAAATGTATCTTTCTTTCTTTCTTTCTTATGCTCAGTGAGAGGGAGAGATGACCATGAACCTACGGCGCCTTAAGTGTAACACTGCGTATTCAAACTGTACACGAGTATTGTTTTTCAGCGCGCGCGCGCAGGACGCTCTTGCGCATCCGTAGTCTGAAAATACCTACATAGCGGAAACACAGTGCTACGTGCTACGGCGTAGCGCTCGATAAGGTTTAACATTTCACAGTTTCAAGCAAATTTTTTAATATAGGATGCTTCCTCTACCTGAGCACCGTGTGCATCACGGATCACGCAGATGGTGAGTTTCGGGTGGCAAAACTAAAGTCAATACCTAAAATGAAGACTAGATAGTCTTCATTTAGCCTAGCCTAGCCTAATAAATATGTAAAACTATAATAGATAAGTAACGTACGTACCTTTCCAACGCAGCTCCTCACATCCAACTCTTCAAAAGCACACAACTATCAAAATATAAATAGTAACTAGTATCAAAATGCTAGTCACAGTCACAGAAGTCACTAAGTTTCGTCCATGGTTGTCCAGTGGCGAGTGCACAGTGGTGCGCGAGCGGTGCACTGCGGGCAAAGAAGGGCGACGCCCCGTTATAACGGGGAGGGCACGCCCCTTTGGCTGGTACTTGGAGAGTGCAAGTGGTTAGGGTCAAACAAATAGTGCATCAGTTATACATGTTTAAAAATTACAGGAACAAAAATGATCGGACCGAGGATTTTTCTTTAGTTTTAGTTCGTAGGCTCGGCATAAATATACGTTTTAACATTTATTCGGTTAATAATATGTACCTATTAGAGAAAGAAAAAAACACCGTCAAAAAAGTTTTTCAGGAATACCGCAAAATTTAGATGCTGTAATGGAATTATCAAAAAATCGCGATTCCTTTTTTGCACCTTACCTTAGCAAGTTATTCAACGTTTGCTAAACAGTAGCTGATTTGACTTGTTTCGAAACTACCCAATTTAACATGCAACAGTTAGTAGAAATTATTGTCACAAAACTGCCATCCACCTTACACCATCACGGTATGATTTCTCTAATGGGTTAATAGTGCATGAAACGCGACTTTTTTATTGCAACCCTTTTATTGACACGCAATAAATTATATCAATATTTGATCAGACACGGATTCGGGTTATTTTTTATTGATCTTTATTGGCACGTGGACACATCTGTTACGACTTTTGGTCTGAACATGGTCATTAAAGGAATAAAACAAGGCAGGATCCGGGTTGAACATTGATAGTTTAAAACATTCATGTATAGCTATGTTAATTTGTTAAGTTGTGCTGTTGATTTTTGAGTTTTAATAATAATAATAAATAATAATAAAAAACAATAGGGGGAAATATTAGTACTGAGGCTTAAGCCATTTGTAAGTTTGGTATACTATCTATACTGGAAAAAATAAACGTAAGTAATTAACGAATGACTGGATCTTTACTTCTCAAGTATTAAAAAAAATCTGATCCTTTTGCAACCATGTTTTGTCCCTGTTATTTGGCATATTTCATACAATTAATCAGTCACACATACCTCACCATCGGCTGTGAATGGTGAAGTAGAAACACATTGTTGTAAAAATGGTTACCGTCACAGTTCATCGCCAATTTCTCGCCAAATACTGACAAATCGCGTCATGTCGCGTTTGTCGTTGATAGGGTTAAAAAGCGTTAATTTTATGCTTCATCGATACTTTTACGAGTTACGGTTCCGTGCCTATTAAAAAGGTCGTATCGTTACTGAAATCTTATGGCACTTACATCCTTTTTTAGGAAGGCAATTTTTTAGAAATATCTCAAAAACCTTTGAACCGATCTTGTTCAAAACAATTTTCTCTGAAAGAATTTAATAAGCCCTATATTTATGATTTTTTTCATATTTTTAAAATACACGGTTCAAAAATTAGAGGGGGTGGACTCAATTTTAGTGACTTTCGAGGCGATTATCTCCGACTCTATTCACTTAATCAATAAAATTGCTGAGAAACCTTATATTTATTTTGAAAGGCCTATCGATTAATGTGCCACACGTGGGCTTGCAATGAAAAAAAAAATTTTGACTTTCAGTTTTATGTATGGAGTGCATCCCTAAAACTTTTTTTTTTAGTAATTTAATTACAAAACTATGTAGCGGTTAACAAAATACACCTATCCTCAAAATTTTATTGAAATACACCTTATAGTTTTCGAGTAAAATGCCTGTGACATACGGACGGACAGACAGACAGACATATCGAATCCATAAGGGTTCAGTTTATTGCCATTTGGCTACGGAAACCTAAAAAGTTACAGAGAAAAAAAATAGGCTTGTTGTTGTTGGGGCTTTTCAAAATTAAAGAGATAAAAGACTATATAATATAATATCCACTGCTGGACATAGGCGTCATACCACCTTTCGGCTGATATGGCGATCTATAGCGAGAGTCGGTACTAGTGCGTGTTGTGACGGGATTCCGCCGAACTAATACGTCACTTTCGGATATCAGCGTGATCTTTTAGTATGTCTATGTGTCTGTGTGTGTGTGTAGTATGTGTCTTTTAGTGTGCTCTTGCGACATTTGGCTAGCAACACCTAAAACCTTGCTTTCTTTTAATTTTAAGCTAGAAAACAGCAATTTATGCGCACAAGCTTTATTTGAGCCCCAAACTAAGAAAAATAGTATGTTTTACTTGGTCTGAGGTTTGAGCATGGAAGATGGAATACTTATTATGTTCCTTTAATCTCAAAATATTCACCTATCATATTCAAGGCAACTAAAATTATAATTTACGGCTTTGTGTACTTAATATTAAGTTCAATTTAATTTTATGTTTTTCTTTGGCACTCCAACTCAACCCTAGCTCTGATTATTGCTCCAATCTGAAAATTATGAGTTACCGTTTAAAATAATAAATGAAAGCTTGGGGTGTGTCCGTTTAGTTATTTTGCGCCGCCATGGTTGAGAGCCCATGAATGCATTACTACAACATGTGTAGCAGTTGAAGGGTTAGGAGCCAAAGGGTAGGGCTGTCCAAGGGGAACAACATCGATATTGGCTTTATCCTTATAAAACTTACTATTCTCAAGAAAACGGTTTCGTCGTTTCAACCGCATTCTGTGCCTGTTGTTTTCTTGTTTTTGTTCTGTACCATTATGTATTGTAATTGTGATATTTCATTAGATGAGTAAAATTTGTATGTACATACAATCTGCCAAGAAACTGGTCTACCACTGGCTTACTAGACCAATGGCTTGTCAGGCAAACCAGGTTCGACCATAGAATTGTATGGTTAATTTTTGTGTCACGTCACAACGGAACTTTTTAACTACTACCGATTAACCGGGCTAACTACTGGGCAAGAATTTGGTCCTCACCCACGTACCTCTCACGTACGTACGGTGTCTATCATTCGCGATTTCAAGTGGTTACCTAACCACTTGAAATCGCGAATGATAGACACCGTTTAACGCCAATACATTTTTCTAAGAATGACCATCTTGACCTTTTATATGTTGTAAGCTCGAAGATTTCTATTCAGTCGAGTAGGTAAGTTTATCAACATGTTTTAGGCAATTTTGAAGTCCGTTATTAAAACCATCCTTGGACTAGTCGTCACCATCCGGTGTGACTAGGACTAGTAGTCAGTTTTTAGTTCACATAAGTTCATGCTCATAAAGGATAAGTTCGTCATTGCCAAACTATAAAAACTCGCAGTATTTATGAAACCAGTTACGAATTTAACCATTTTGCAGGCACAGGCTGCTGGCCTCAAATAGTGATAATGCTTGGCCATCGTTAGTCGGTGGTTAGACATACACATTGAGGAAGTAACAAAGTTTCGGCTGTTATATAAAAAAAAATGATTGAGTTAAACTGACCAACTTTTTGGTCCTCAACCATTTAGCACCATATACAAAAGTGTAACAACACATCGACATCTATTCCCAACACTAGCCGCCACCCCTCGGCTCGCCACCGAGCATAATTCTGCGGACTCGCCGGCGCAGGCGATTATTTGCTTGTTTCAGGCTTATCAACTTGCCTTGTTTAATTAAAAGTTTTAGAGAGCTTTGCTTTGCTGTGAAGCCTATACGAATCTCATTCAATTTTCAATCTCGTTAGAAAACACTTATACTTATCTGCGTAAAGCTGAAATGTAGGTATTTTTGACAATAGGTACCTAAATTGCAGTTAAAAGAATGTGAAAGAATCCACTTGTTTAAAACCTGATATTGAAATGCTTACTTAAAATTGACCTTGGTTTTGTTTATTCTCCATATTTTTATTTTATTTTATTATATTAAGAGTATTTTATGCCCATATTCCCCTTTAACCCTTTTCCAGGTAGAGGTGGCTAGTATGTCGTACGTAGTCAAACATATATATTAATTTGTATGACTCATTAAATTTTTTGATGAGTTTTGATTGTCATTTCTCAACTGCCGGCCCGAATTTACAAAAAAAAAGATATAACATCATTATAGCAATCATGAAACAAATATTTTAGAAAACAGAGAAAACAAGGTACAAATAAAAAAATATCTGTTACTTTCGATAAAATGTTTCGTATTTTCATTATTTTAATGTACTTACTTACACAAAAATAAAAACTTGGAAATGGTGCCTTAATTCTATTAAATAAACTACTTATTAAAATTTTGGAATCTATCTTTTCTGCAAACAAATATTTTAACAACAATATTTACTTGTACTCGAATACGGTACATGACGCTAATCTTTTAAATATTAAAACATTTACAAATTCCCTTTAATCCTGGCAGGTTAGAAAAAAAAACATACATCATCCATTGTTGGGTGACGTTTTAAAAATGTTAAAAAGGTTTGTTGTTAAGGGCTTATCAAAAGGGTTGTAAATAATGACCGAGCAACTCTATGCAGACCCACTGTGCACTAAACGGTTAAAGAAAGGGTGAATGTGAGTGCAAAATGTTTTTTGATGGCAGAACTTTTATTATTCCACACTACAGTTTACGTAATACTACCTACATATGCTTGAAAATATCTCACCATTTATACAATCGATTCATTTTGACTACTATCTAAGCTATAAATAAACCTATAGGTAAGTATTGGGAATAAATAAATCCACATATTGACGAAGTTACGGTTAACATTTTTCATTTTCAACAGCAAGCAATTACCGCTAGAGTTAACATTTCAAATCATTTTAACGTTACCCTTTTTCTTTGCTTCCGTTTCATAATCTTGAATGCGTCAGTGATAACAGTCATGCACTTCGTTGCAATGGCGTTGTACTAATACACTCTTATCATGACATGCACTGACAACTTGTCAAAATCTGACACATTTATGAACTTTATTACATCCAAAACATAAGTAAAACATGTTAAACATGACGATTGCTCCCACAGGTCGTTTTTGTTCGAATTCAGAAAGAATATTACTTACTAAGTATATTGTATAGAGATAATACCGTGGGAAGTTTATGGTGACTGCAGGTGGGTGAAAGATAGTAGTTTCATTAATTTTTGCAATATGCTTTTATTGGAACAGTGACATATTTATATTCGCCACGCGGTGATTTGTTTCGGCCAACATTTCGTCTATTGTTAAGTAAATATTAATAAAGGATATTGCTTAGTAGGTACTCAATATTGTTATGAAAATACTTGTTTGTTGATTTTGAAATCAAAATATAGATAAAAATGTTATTTTAGGTTTCCGAATGACCTTACGCCAAGTGATACAGCAAACAAATATGCAAAAGTACGTAATGGGATTTATTATTTATTATAATTTAGTCAAAGTCAAAGTTATTCTTCAATTTAGGCATATTACATGCACCTATGAATGTCGAGAAACTGCCACCGGTTCAGCAAGACGGTTGTCTTGCCGAGAACCGTCTTGTCTGCCTCGAGATGAACCGGTGTAAAAAACTCGGCGAGGTATCATATTTTCAAAACAGTATACAATATATAATTTCAGTATTACAGTATTATAAAATGACTTAACCGCTCACTTGATTTCGGATTTTAAAAAAGGTAGCCTAAACTGATTCTAATTTTTCATTATCAAAGCAGCTTCGATTGGCAACCACAGTTGCCACCATCAGTTTAGGGGTCTGCGAAATTGGCAACTGTGGTTGCCACAAGCAAGTAAGTGGTTAAGTAGCTATTGCTACAGTAGAAAGCCTATTTTATTTATTTACGTCACTCCGGGCGGTAAGTGAGATTTACCGCCCACGGGCGCAGCGGCAAATCTCCCTTCACACCCAGGAGAAGACGTAAAATTGTGTACGCACCACGGGCGGTAATTCGTAAAGCCCCAGATCGCATATTTATGGATCGCATTACAAACACCTGCGATCTGGGGCATTCACGAATTCACCGCCCTAGGTACGTAATGAACTATTGTTTTGCGATAGATTTCTCGTGCAGGACTTTACTTTATCACTGTCGAATATCCATGATGTAATCGCTTATCTTACGAATATAATATGCTTCTGAAATAAGTTTCTGTTTTACGACAGATTTTAATTTAGAGTCAGTAAGTTCGGTAATGTGTTATGGAATTTTGTTGTAATCTTAAGATTACGTGTTAAACATTTATGTTGCCTTATGAACTGTAGTTTTGGTAACCACATTTCATGTGAACATACATTATATTGTATGTAATATACTTCGTCGTTATAAAAAAACTTGGTTATTTTCCAACATAAACTAACTTCATATGGCCCATATGAAGTTAGCATTCATTTTATATCACACAGTTTATGCGAATGAGACCCAGAACATAGTGTTTTTTTGTTTACGTCAGCAAAGCTAGATGAAACAAGTGTTCTTAAAAAAATATATCTGGTAATGTAGCTTTCAAAACCTTTAGAACTATTAAATACCGTTACCTACCCATCTCAAATTAAAATCTGATTAAGTTACGTCAAATTTTACATAACGTTGAAAAATATGTACAAAATAGCTCCGTTTTTTGCACGAAACTATTTTTTTGAATTATTTTTTCGGTGGAATCAATCGTTAGGGTAGGCACTGTTAACGTAATTCTTCAGATTATTTCCTTATTCCAGTCAAATGTATAAAATGAATGGAATTATGACAACATTGGATTTTTCATTATAAGCAAGGAACGACCTCAAAAATGATCGCAGTAATGTAGTGACCGCACGCGCCGCTCGGACGTAGCCTGTCTACGCGCTGCGTAGAGGCGCCTACGCCATTCCACAAACACACACAAAAACACGTGCAAACCCTCAAAATGCCACAAAAACCAAATAAACCATAAATAAATAAGCAATATTAAACAAATAGTCATATTTGCACAATTGCTCCATTTTGCAAATGTAATGGGCGATTTAAAATAATTCCTAGCGTCAGTATTGTTGATAAAATCACTAATCCTTATTTACACTGAATGTGTTTGAAGTGGTGAGATAAGAGTACAGGTAGACCGAATAAGCCATTTCTATTGGTGGATTTTTGGTTTCATATCGCCAATTTATACTGGAAATCTGCCATACAAATACAGAACAACGAGGGATAGATTTATTATCAAACGGCGAAACACCTGTATTAACAATAAAGTGTATTTTCCTAGAAAAATATATATTCATTTTTGTTGCGATTTTGTGTGTAATTGGAGCGACGTGCGGATTTTCTTCCGCGCGCGGTTTTACACCACCAACTTATTGGTGCGGAGAGTGGTGGCGCCACTGACATTCATAGGACGCAAGATAGTATGCAGATTTGTTAGTTCCAAATTTGTCCACATTTTGACAATAGGTAAGTTGGTCGATTCGCTAACAACTGAAAATAATAAATATCTTATCTCAAAAATGTTCGGCAAAGTTGACTTTATTGGTTAAAAATCAGGACGTGAAGTACATAGTTTATGGTTGGTCAAAAATTCAAAAATTAAAGACCTTGCCGCCTCGATTTTGCTCGACAACAATGTTGCATAGGTACAAATTCCATTATTTGCCGAGGTACAAACTTTAAAAAAAGTTTAAACGGCCATATAAAAAAGGCATATAGCTGTGACTTAGCGCGACTTTTTAGTTGTCTCAAATAACTAATGGCGTTTTTGGAAAAAGAAATACACTTCCAAATTATTATTAAAAAAAAAACAAAGGCGGCAATGCAAAAAATATTCTGTTTTTACATATAGGGGCTAGTTGTTTTTTCGGCAAATATTGAAAATTTACGTGAAAATATTTTTTTTTTGGTCCTTGCATAACTTTTGAGATAAGCACTATATTTGTCTCAGGCAATTGCTGGCTTCGTATTAAATTAAACGGGCTCCCAAGGTCGTCCGTTTAACCTCCTAAGTTCCTGATGCCTTCTATAAGAACATAATTTACTTTAAAAACAAAGTTTTAACCGACTTCAATTTAGTACTCCGCCAAGCCACGTGAACATTTCCACGTTTCTTTTCCAATTTACCACACGAACTGATTTCCGAGAGCAAATGTTAAAAAAAACACTTGGAGTTTTGGATGACCATCCGTGGTCTTCTTCACCAGTTCCAGTTCACCAAATGCTACTTTCTGAATGCATGCTTGGTTTATTGCCGAAAATACTAAAATCGGTATATGTTTCTCTTGAATTTTTGAAGCGTTCCCTTAATTCCTCATGGATCCCTTAATCAGAACGGAATTTTATTTACAACGGGACCAATCTGGAAGTATACAACGTGTTCCCGCCAATTTCCGTTAATTGAAAGGGGGCATAGCTTAGGTCAAATAAAGGTAATTTCTCCAAGACACCAGTATCTTAACTCTTACTGTTATCAAGATATTCAACATTTTAATTTAATCAGTTATGCAACTTTAACCAGTGTAAACGGTTTTTTGACGTGCATGTCATGTGATGTCATTTGAACATTATCACATTTGACACTAACTTTTCATTAACTCTTAAGACCCTTGTACAATAACCGTTAATGCTAAATTTAATTATTTTGTATGAAAATCGAAAAAAAAACTTTTTTTTTTTTTGAAAAACTAATTATGCTACTTTGTTTCGGTGAATGGACTCTGCAATATGCCGAAGTTTAAGGAAATTCAGAAAAACACCCTGTATGCTTTCAGACAAAGAAATATGTTTTAAAATTCGGTTCATAATTTACCGAGTTATCGCGTTAACTCACAAAAAAAATACAGTCGAATTGAGAACCTCCTCCTTTTTTGAAGTCGGTTAAAAATGGCGTTTATCATTAAGTCCTGGGTATTGCTACCGTGTATATCGTGCTATAAATAAATAAATAAAAATCGTTTATTGCAGACCAATGATCCATAGGATGTTAGTAACAAAACAAAATGACTTAATAATTATGTTAGTAGGTTCAGAAAATAAATAATGCGATTGGTCGTACGTGGCCTCATCCTATTTGGCCCTACCGATGGCCACTTCGACCCAGTTCTTTGTTATAGGGCAGTCCAGACTCTTCGACAATACCCTAAGGAGGCCATTCCCGCTGCCACGCACTCGCCTGAGTAGAGATCCAACACGCTTGCGTCTGATTGCGAAGAAGTCATCAGTTCGCGCTTCGGCAAACATGTTGGACGCACTACAGTGCTTCGGCAGCCGCAACAGCATCCTCAAGATATTGTTATATTGGACTCTAAGTCCGTTGTATGTCCTCTGCGTAAAGCTTACCCACAGACTGCAGGTGTAGAACGTCTGACAGTAGGCTTTGAAAAGCGTCAATTTGACTTGATCATTACACCTTGCAAATCTGCGGCCAAGCATGTTGCCACGCACCGCCATCGCCCTTCTCTCCCTTTCTAAATCCAGGTCATCCTTTAGGTTCTCTGTAAGGATATGCCCTAGGTATTTAAACCTCTCAACTCTCTTCAAGGGCACGCCGCAGAGCATGATCGTAGGTATCGTTGTAGGATTGTATTTACTAGCCTTGAAGAGGACGAACTCGCTCTTGCCAGTGTTATACCTTAGACCATGCTCCTCAGCATACTTCTCACACATAGATATGAGTTGGTGCCCATCGCCATGCAAAAAAATCGCATTCAGGTACTGACATCAGAAGCGCAATGAGAAGCATCATCGCCCGAACAAATGGCGAGTTTCTGTGCGACAATGTCCGGGCCACTGGCACTGCCAATAGAGGACGCGCACGAGGTATTAGGATTATTCGAGGGCCGTCTGGTACAAACAGTCGCACCAGTTTCTCAACCAAGTCCAGACTATCCACTTCTCCACGTAACACCCTACAAGACAATGTAAGAAGATAGAAGTTGCGTCTCACTTCCAACGAATTGTATCCAAGGGTCCCAAGTAAGAACTTGGTTGGATGCCCATACCCTGACTGCCCATAGAACTTTTTGTACAGCATTCTTAAGAAAGTTTTTTGGACCTTCTCAAGAATTAGCATATATTACACCGGTACATAAAAAGGGGGCTAAAACGCATGTCGTAAATTATAGACCTATTTCGAAATTATGTATTTTATCTAAGGTTCTAGAGAAGGTGGTCTACAATCAGGTCTACGAGGCTCTAAAGAACTCATTTAGCCCTAACCAGCATGGTTTTCTTCGGCGTCGATCCACGGAGTCTAACCTGATACTTATGAACGAGTATGTGACTGAGGCAATGGATAGTGGTTATCAAGTAGATGTCATCTACACCGATTACAGCAAGGCGTTCGATCGGATTGATCACGCAATGCTGTTATCGAAACTGTATGGCATAGGAATCAGTGGAGACTTGCTTAGATGGTTTTCATCCTATATAGACAATCGATCTCAGGCAGTTGTCGTTAATAACTATATGTCTGGTTGGGTGACAGTTCCAAGTGGTGTCCCACAAGGGTCTTTGCTTGGCCCACTGTTATTCAATATATTTATTAACGACATCAGCAAGTGCATCATTCACTCTGAACTTCTTTGTTTTGCAGACGACATGAAGATCTATAGAAAGTTGAAGTCTGGTCAGGATTCTGTACTGATTCAATCAGACCTAGCGCGGCTTGATAACTACTGTCAGACAAATAAGCTGGACTTGAATCCATCCAAATGCTTCTCAGTCACGTTCTCACGCAAACGCAATTTAATATCCTCCACTTATACACTTAAAGGCCAATCCCTGAGTAGAGTTCGTTTTATGAAGGATATGGGTGTGGTACATGACTCCAAGCTACTATTTGATTTACATATCGATGGTATTGTAGGAAGCGCCCTTAGAGCCTTGGGATTTATAATGCGAAACTCCGCTCACTTTACGCAAGCAAAAACACTCAAAGTACTTTACTGCTCACTTGTTATGAGTAAAATTGAATATGCATCCCAAATTTGGAATCCGGGCTATACCACTTATATAGATAGGGTCGAACGTGTTCAGAAAAGGTTTCTAAAACACCTGTGCTTTAAACTAAAATGTTCATACGTATCCTCCAATTACTTAAGCACATGCAAAAAACAACACATATTACCACTATATAAACGGCGAGAAATAGCTGATACGACTTATATTTTAAGTATCACTAGCGGGAATATTGATTGCCCGGATTTACTCAATAAACTTTCTTTTAATACGCCTACTCGATCTAAAGACACTTTCCCCCTATCTCACTTAAATGTACCTCATCTAATTACAGGCAAAATAGTTTCCTGAGTCGCGCTAGTCGCACTTTGAATAGTTTGTCGAAAGAGATGGAATGAGGCGAAAACTAGCATGTCGGTTTTTTTCATAATAACAATTCATAATTTGCAAGTGGTGATTTGTTCAGATGCGTGTGACTTTGCTCACGTGTTCCTTCTTTGTTAATTAGTTGCTATGTAGTTTTTTGTATTTTTTTTTCTTTTTTTAATCTGTTTTTCTGGTGCACTATTCTGTATTTGTAGTGTACATATACCTAGTGCGATATTGTGTGCTAAGTGTGTCAAACATTTTTCTTTTTTCTATGCCATTTATATCTGTGAGTTCCTTTAATTGGCTTTGTATTACTATGTAAGACTTATATTATGTTTTTGCAGCTGTTGGTACTCCTTAAGCATAAATAAATAAATAAAAACAAATTTAAACCTCCCATTTCACCCCCTAAGGGGATGAATTTAGGGAAAAAAAACTACCCCATGTCCTTTCCCAGAATTTAATCTATATATGCACCAAATTTAATCTCAATCGGTTCGGCGGTTTAAGTATCTCCATAGAAATTGTAACCCGCCATTTCACCCCCTTAGGGAATGACTTTCGGGAAAAAACTATCACCAAATATGCACCAAATTTCATCTCAATCGGTTCAGCGGTTTAAGTATCACCATACAAATTTTAACTCCCCATTTCACCCCCTTAGGGGATGAATTTCGGAAAAAAAAACTATTCTTTGTCCTTTCCCACGATTCAAACTATTTTTGCACCAAATTTCACCTAAATCGGTTCAGCGGTTTAAGTAGCTCTATACAAATTGTAACCCCCCATTTCACCCCTTAGGGGATGAATTTCGGGAAAAAACTATCCTATGTCCTTTCCCAAGATTCAAACTATCTGCACCAAATTTCACCTAAATCGGTTCAGCTGTTTAAGTAGCTCTATAGAAATTGTAACCCCCCCTTCACTCCTTAGGGGATGACTTTCGGGAAAAAACTATCCTATGTCCTTTCCTAGAATTCATACTATCTCTGCACCAAATTTCATCTCAGTCGGTTCAGCGGTTTAAGTATCTCCATACAAATTTAAACCTCCCATTTCACCCCGTAAGGGGATGAATTTCGGGAAAAAAACTACCCTATGTCCTTCCCCAGAATTTAATCTATATATGCACCAAATTTAATCTCAATCGGTTCGGCTGTTTCAGTATCTCCATAGAAATTGTAACCCCCCATTTCACCCCCTTAGGGAATGACTTTCGGGAAAAAACTATCACCAAATATTCACCAAATTTCATCTCATCGGTTCAGCGGTGTAAGTATCTCCATAAAAAATGTAACCCCCCATTTCATTCCCTTAGGGGATGAATTTCGTGAAAAAAAATATCCTTTGTTCTTTCCCAGAATACAAATTATTTTTGCACCAAATTTCACCTAAATCGGTTCAGCGGTTTAAGTAGCTCTATACAAATTGTAATCCCCCATTTAATCCCTTAGGGGATGACTCGGGAAAAAACTACCCTACTATGTCCTTTCCCAGAATTTAATCTATATATGCAACAAATTTAATCTCAATCGGCTCGATGGTTTAAGTATCTCCATAGAAATTGTAACCCCCCATTTCACCCCTTAGGGAATGACTTTCGGGAAAAAACTATCACCAAATATGCACCAAATTTCATCTCAATCGGTTCAGCGGTTTAAGTATCTCCATACAAATTTTAACTCCCCATTTCACCCCCTTAGGGGATGAATTTTGGAAAAAAAACTATCCTATGTCCTTTCCCAGAATTCAATTTATTTTTGCACCAAATTTCACCTAAATCGGTTGAGCGGTTAAGTAGCTCTATAGAAATTGTAACCCCCACTTCACCCCTTAGGGGATGACTTTCGGGAAAAAGCTATCCTTTGTCCTTTCCTAGAATTCAAACTATCTCTGCACCAAATTTCATCTCAATCGGTTCAGCGGTTTAAGTATCTCCATACAAATTTGAACCCCCCATTTCACCACCTTAAGGGATGAATTTCGGAATAAAAACTATCCTATATCCTTTCCCATGATCCAAACTATCTTCGCACCAAATTTCACCTAAATCGGTTCAGCGGTTTAAGTAGCTCCATACAAGTTGTAACCCCCTATGTTCCTTAGAGGATGACTTTCGGGATAAAACTATCCTATGTCCTTTCCCAGAATTGAAACTATCTCTGAACCAAATTTCATCTCAATCGGTTTGGCGGTTTAAGTATCTCCATAGAATCTTCAACCCCCCATTTCACCCCCTTAGGGGATGACTTTCGGGAAAAAACTATCCTGTGTCCTTTCCCAGAATTCAAACTATCTCTGCACCAAATTTCACCTAAATCGGATTAGCGGTTTAAGTAGCTCCATACAAATTGTAACCCCCCATTTCACCCCTTAGGGGATGACTTTTGGGAAAAACTATCCTATGTCTTTTCTCAGAATTCAAACTATCTCTGCACCAAATTTCATCTCAATCAGTTCGGCGGCTTAAGTATCTCCGTAGAAATGTGAATCCCCCATTTCACCCCCTTAGGGGATGAATTTCAAGAAAAAAACTATCCTATGTCCTTTTCTAAGATTCATACCATCTCTGCACTAAATTTCATCTCAATCGGTACGGCGCTTTAAGTATCTCCATAGAAATTTTAACCTCCCACTTCATCCCCTTGGGGGATGATTTCCGGGATAAAAACTATCCTATGTCCTTCCCCAGGACTCAAACTATCTCTATACCAAATTTCATCCAAATCGGTTCAGCGGTTTAAGCGTGAAGAGGTAACAGACAGACAGACAGACACACTTTCGCATTTATAATATTAGTATGGATTTGCTTTAAAAACAAAGTTTTAACCGACTTCAATTTAGTACTCCGCCAAGCCACGAGATCATTTCCACATTTCTTTTCCAATTTACCACATGAACTGATTTCCGAGAGCAAATGCGTTGATTATTAGAGAAAAAAACCGAATCGCTGTATGTGGGCCGATAATATTTGAGGACTTCCGTCGATTCTAAAAGGATCACCTTTGGCACTTCATTAGTTGCTATTTAAACGGAATCTTATCAGAATCTGTGATATGCTTATTGTACTTTTAAGTACTTACATAATTGACGAATTCCATAAGCCATCTGTGGTCTTCATCATCAATTCCACTCCACCAAATTTATGATTTCCGGATGTAAATACACGAGATATAATAGAAAATACCAAAATCACTACAGGCGTGCCTACTATAATTAAGGAATTCCCTCAATTCCTCATGGATCCCATCATCCAACTGAAATTTAAAAAAAAATGGGACCCACCTGGAAGCATATACTTACAAACTAAACAAAAATTACGAATCGGCTCATCAATGACGGAATTCTGAGGTAACATTGAAAAAAATAAATAAACGAAAAAAAAAAATATATAACCGAATGGTTCTCAACCTCCTCCTTTTTTTTGAAATCGGTTAAAAAGTATTGATGTCTGTTTGCATGACACCATCCCTGTACAAAATGTGATCCTAACAATAAAATCAAAATAATATGTGTATTGCTTTAATTACTTGTTAAAAGTGATTTCATCTTTTTTGATGTGCTCGTCAGAACGACTCGCACAACTAAACTAAACATAATACTGCACAAGAAGGCATATTTTTTTTAAAGTTAACAACAGGTTTATTCAACAGTTTGACAACACTGCCATGTCCGAACTAAACGGCTGCCTGGCATCGTTCTGACGCCCCGCCTGGCATGGCACCCTTTCTGTGGGGCCATTTTACGGCGCTAGTTTCTATGTTTATGTTAGCTTCTATGTTTTTTTCGTTCGCCGATTTATATCCATTAAATATTTAATAAATATATCGTCTTCTAGAACCCATAACGCAAGTCTTATTGAGGTTACCATTATGAGACTTGTTCGATTGTCCCTAATATTTATTTATTTTAACCATTTTTTTTTTCATTTTAAATCTGTTATTATTATTTGTACCTAATCTTACATGGAATACGGTATAAGTAAGTCAAGTTCACACGCTTTGGATCTTGCAGCGTCTACCCTACCATGCAATCTTAGCAAATGCTCGTATTCAAAATTACTTCAGCCACGTCTCAACTTAAATTCTTAATGTACAGTCAGCATCATATAGTTAGTAGCAGCCAAAGTAGCCAAATATATCAGAACACGTCTTTATTACTATAGGAATAAGGAAGTGTGACGATATATTTGGCTACTTTGGCTGCTAATACTAACTATGTGATGCTGGCTGTACATGTTGTTATGTATGTGTTGTACTTTATAGGTAAACTAATACTAATAATAATACTGACCTAATTGATATATTTGATCCACGCATTACTAAATTCAAAAAGTCCTTAACGGACGTCCTCTTCTCTACTCACCCTGAATAATACTAAGTTGTTACTCTAACTTTTGTTTTAGATTTGCTTAAGTTCGTTTCAGACGTTTTTAACATTTTGGACTTGTTTTTGTGATTTATACTTACTGCATATGATATTAATATTCAATGCAGATTCGTCGCTGCTGCTTGCATACGCGCTAACTTGCTGATCATGCTGTGTGCACTTGCCTTGGATGTCATGCTAGTCTATAAGCTATTCATAAAGAACCATTGTATCTCATAATGTATGATATCTGTAAAGTGTACCTAATAAATAAATAAATAAATAAAGGTACGGGTGATCATTAATCGTAAATAAGTAACGTGCTTATGTAAACCCTTTATTGTACAAAAAATAACATACTTAAGGGATCTTTTCAAAAAGTATAGGTTAAGCGTAGAAATTAAGTTTTAGTATTTTTCTTTGACGCGAGCCAGCGAGCCATTGAGCAAACGATCAAAGTCCGTTTAATCCGCTCAGCGTTGCCACACTAAATAAGAGACTGTATGCCCCTGCAATTTTTCTCTGTTCAAAATTCGCTTGGATTATTTGGTTAAGACTTGGCACGTGAGTGGGAAACTTTACTTTCCTTCAAGTACGCAAAGTTCTTTTTATTTTTACTGGTAGTGGTAGATCCAAGATTTTAGTTTGAGGGGGCTTGACTTTGGTTTGGCCCCGAGACTTCACCCGTTGAAGCTAGATTTTAGTTAGGACACTGATGCTTTTGAAGGGGCATGAGCCCCCTACCCCGTAGATCCACTAGCGTATCTTATCTTAAGGAGGTACTACAGTTAGTTATTCTCAATACAAGGCAGGCCGACATCGCAATACAATTTATCCCAAAACTCGACCCGCTCTCGCTCGGCGAAGCTGCCCGCGGTCAGGTTCACGTTGATGTCCAGATATTCCTTGTTTATAGTCGTGTATATCGGCCATGTCACGTCGCTGCCTTCTGGCGTCGGGTTGCTGGAAAATAATAAATAAATAAATTATAAGTAATAATAAACCCAATAAGGTACTAGTCGGGGCAAGAGTAACATCGGGGGAAAAGGGGCAAAAGCTTCTCCAGCTAATTCTATTGAATTGAGCGCCTTTTTGTAATGTCGGTAAAACAGACAGGCGTGTATTCGTTCCATCATCATATCATAGATGTCTCTTTCATACGCTATATTGAAACAAAACGCGGTTTATTTTGACTGGTTACGACTTGTGATAAGTGGAAGTACACGTGTATAATTCAAAAGCGGTTTTGTGTGATTTACGGCTGTTCATTCGGATTTGTTTTTGGTGAGTCGAATATTTATAGTTTATTTCTTATGTTACATCGTTATTTTCTGTAATTCCTATTGATTATAAGTTTTTATCAAGCCAATCAAATTTTAACCTCAAATTATTTAAGTGGGGCAAGAGTGCCAGTTCAGTCCGGGGGAAGAGAGTCATAAGCTACTCTTACCCCATGTCAGGGCGGTCAAACCTTTTATAGATGGTCATTTTTATTACAAATTGGCACTGTTTAATTCAGACATGTGCGTACTGCGTATGCGGTTTTTCGACATTTGAGGATGCGGATGTTGGGTTCAAGCACTCAAAAACATAAATAATCAACCATATCGTGATACAATTACAATTACGTACAAAATAAAAAAATCGCCTCAGTTCTTGTCACCTGATAAAATGCGGTAAATTGGTATATGTATAACAAAAACAAAATAAAGATTTTTATTGATTAAAGACGAAAGTAATCACGAGTGGCATTAATAAAGTGTTAGGTGGTTTGGCACCCCTGATAACACTTACTATGACACTCTTGCCTTTGAATATGTATAAACGAAGTTTCTCAGAATTTTGAAGAGTTTTTCAACTTATTAAGTTATTCATTATCTTGACAGCGTCTACCAACTGTGCTATTAAATACGTAAATCAACTGGAGCTAACCTAGTTCAAGTTACGTACGTACGATACTCTTACCCCAGTTATGGGGCAAGAGGAACAGTCATGCCGATTTTTAATTTTTTACAAAAAAGTGCATGTTTTAAAAGGTTCTTTGTTTGATAAGTGGTTTCAATTAAAAATATATAAAATTTACTTATATGTTATCGCTTTATTATACGAATTAATGCAATAATAAGATCACAAACACTATTTGAATCTAACTTTAAAAAAAGTATGACACTCTTGCCCCCACTCACCTTAGATAATATCATTTACGTCAAGGTAGGTAAGGTTATGTAAAATTAACTATTGTAATTTGAAGTTTAAATTGAAATTTAATATGTTTTTTAAGGGCATTTTAGTTAAAACGTTTTACTTGATAGGTTAAATTAGAACTGCATAATGTCCTATGTCCCAACACATTAACGTGCAAACGAAGTCGCAGGTACAGCTAGTAATATAATATTAGTATAGAACATAGTTTCTCAAAGTGGTCCATACCGCCCCCCAGTGGGCGCTGATGAGTTCCAGGGGGGCGGTAGGGGCCTCGGAAGAAACTGGGGGGCATTCATACTGCCCAGGGGGGCGCTCCCACATGTGAGAAAAAACCCTAAAATATTAGTACGAATAAATTTATATTAGCGCAATAAATTGAAAACCTATATTTATACGGTTTGTTTGTGGTAGGTACCTACCTCTCTATCATTGATTATTTTAGTTTATTCGCTAAATATTAGTCTTAACTAGTTGAAAAAGTTATTATCTATACCTGGGGCCCGTTTCATGAAGTAACAAGTTACAAATTACAAGCGGAAGTCTCTTTTCAATACCTTTTGATAGAAAGAGACTTCCGCTTGTAATTTGTAACTTGTTGCTTCATGAAACGGGCCCCTGGTCTATCCGTTGTAAGTCTTTGACTATTTACTCAAAACAAGTATCGACAGGAACGCGATGCCAAGGCTTAGGTAAGTAGGGATTGTTTTAAAAACTTGTCATTGCGTGTACAATATTCCTGCCGATACGTGCTGACCTCTCGCATTTTTACAAGCAGTGATTTAAGTGAAGTTTTGTTTTTATTTTTGTGTTTTGTAACCAAAAGTCAAAAGTACAAGTGAGCTCGTTAGGATTTTTATTGCTGTGAATAAGGTAACGTGACCTAGTTAGGTGTAGCTGTTTAATGTCCGAGGCCAAGAAGAAATGCCGCCAATACAGTGTCGAATATTTGAAATATGGCTTCATTCCATCTCCTACCAACCAATCTTTACCTATGTGCTTGACCTGCCAGAAGGTACTCTCAAATGAAGCAATGAAGCCTTCTCGGTTACAAGAGCATTTCACTAAAATGCATGCTGACAAAAAAAACAAAGATTAAAAACAAAGATTCAGCTATTATTTCGCGATGGGGGGCGCTGAAATTTTTTTCGACACCTAAGTGGGCCCTCGCCCAAATAAGTTTGGGAACCTATGGTATAGAAGAACACCTTGCCCCGTCCCGCCTTTTAACCAATTAACGTGACAGATACTTACTTAACTACCGTAAACGAATAAACCGTAAGTTGCATTCTTTCAAAATAATGTGCCTTATGTAGGTATCACTGTAGAGAAGTCTGTATGCCTTTCGTTTCGTATGGCACTTAGGCCTCTCCTTAATAGTTACGACTATCTATACTTAAAATTAATGAAAATTGAAACTACCTATGTTTGGTTGTTTGGTTTAAAGTAAACCTTTGCATGTGAGAGGGTTAGTTTTTTTTCTGAAAGGTCGACGTACCTAATGGAAGCTACTTATCTTAATGAAGAAATACTAACCTGGCTTTAGCGAAATCCGTCCATAGTTTAGTAACTGTCGACACGTAACTCTTCAAGTTATCTTGTGCTTCATACACATCTTTGGTAATATCGTTGGAGAACATATAAAACACGTCGTCGCCATGGCAGGCGCCGGTCAAGTTCAAACCCATCTTAGAAATTGTTTTTAATACATTCAGATCGGTGTCAAAACTGAACCTATACATGTAGATAGGGCTATTGTATTTGGAATACAAATAACTGAATTTATGAGTATCATAAACAAAGTCCGCATCACTCAACATAGCGACCATTTCCTCAAAATCTTCATTTGTGAACTCTCTATCACCGACGTAGAACTCCCTAATTCTTTTACCTAATTCAGTCATTTCCGTTTGGTTGACTTTTTCAGCGATTTGTCTAGGTACGTTGTAGGATGGATTTATGTTGTAAAAGTCCAGCTTTTCTAAACGATCCTGAATCATTAATATGGCTTCGGCAGAATTATATCCCAGCATCAATGGAACTTTGGTTGTGTTTGTCGACAATATACTGTCGATAGGATTTTCGCTGAGGAACGCTTCGACATCAGGGAATGTATTTTCGACAACAGGCAAAAACCGCTCCGGTTGTCCTCTATACTTCTCGTCTTCTGTGCTTGTCACGGCTGTCAGCTTAGTCAAGTTTGCTGCTGGTAGACTTCTTAGAAACACAAGTAATTCCGTGGTATTTTCGGTATCTATTCCCAAATATTTGCCCACACGGAACGCCCTACTCTTACTATCTTCGCCT
Source organism: Epinotia ramella (assembly GCA_947578815.1). NCBI lineage: Eukaryota > Metazoa > Arthropoda > Insecta > Lepidoptera > Tortricidae > Epinotia > Epinotia ramella. Next base: position 4,130,909 of record OX388207.1, read on the forward strand.
ATCGCCCAATCATGGATACTCGTCCCACTCTGAGCGATAACTTTGTGGAACAATCCAGTAGACATTGGCGATATCATGTGATGTGTTACAGAGCACGCGCCAGAGCTCTCTCCGAATATTGTAATATTATCCGGATCTCCACCAAACACGGCAATATTCTCCTTTATCCATTTCAACGCAGCAACTTGGTCCTTCATGCCCGCGTTTCCAGGAACCTCGGCGGTATCCAAGCACAGGAATCCTAATACTTCAAGGCGATAGTTCAAAGTGACTAAGACAACATCTTGTGGTAGGAGAAACTTCGGTCCGTAAAGGTTGTCGTTCCCCGAGCCAGATAAGTAGGAGCCTCCGTGAATGAAGACCATGACGGGTTTGGACTGGTCGATGGACTTGGTGAAGATGTTGAGGAACAAGCAGTCCTCGCTGCCCTCGAAGACGGAGTCGGCGTCGGCATCGGTTTGCGCGCACACGGAGCCATATTCAGTCGCGTTGCGTATGCCTTGCCAGTCTTGAGGGGGGCGGGGCGCCTGGAGAATAAACATGCTATTCAAGAAAGAGGAAACAACACACACATATACATGCATTAAGGTACCTATACCTGGCTATGTGTGGTTAGCCTTGCCCACGAGTATAGGTAGTTATGTCTAGGATGTGCTCGACACTTTCCCAATAGTTGATATTTTCAATCTTAATTCGTGGCAGTAAAGGTGGCAAACAGGGTACGAATTACATTTTAATTTGCTAAAATGTACTCTTTAAGATAAAAGCATTAAGTCAATACTAGTAGGTAAATATGCAATATCATTACTCTAAATGGAATACACTTGAATAAATACCTGTCATATACATACAATTTCGGCACCTTGTTATTCGGTTTTCGGTCTGGCTAATAAATTATGTATGTTGATTATTGATAGGACCTGAATTTTGAATAGAAACCGTCAGCAATTATTGGATTCGCAGCAATTACCAGAAACCTTAGCGGTCCTATGGGGGGCGTGGCGTACGGGATACCCTTGAAGCTGAGGTACGAGGAGCCATCGTACAACGTGCCCGCCGCACCCTGCAGCACGCCTTGCTTCACCGTGACGGTCGGCTCATCCTGCAACCAAGGTTAATGTAAAAGACCAGGTTTTCCATGCTCCAATAAAACTCGCTGGGACATTAGTTAACCGGTTACCCTGAGAACGGCTGCTTTCGAAGCGGACGGTCCCGGGTTCGAATCCCGGTAAGCGCAAATATTTGTGGAATGGGCAATGAGCATGAATATTTGTATCTGTAATGATAAAATAAAATTCCTATGTATTTAAGAATTTACATACTTAAATTATATTAAATACCACGCACGCACGCGCGTGGCGACCACGCACCGGAAGGCGCGGCGTGGGTAGGCCCCCGACAAGGTGGACTGATGACCTGGTAAAGGTTGCGGGAGTCCGCTGGATGCGGGTGGCGCAGGACCGGTCACTTTGGCACTCTTTCGGGGAGGCCTATGTCCAGCAGTGGACGTCTTTCGGCTGATATGATGAATATTAAATACATACATTCACGCCTTTATCCCTAAAAGGGGTAGGCAGACCACATCAAACTTGTGTTCCAGTACCACTTTTAGGATAAATGTGGGTATAAAAGATCGACAAAATGTGATATCGCAGTAACAGGTTGTTATCCTATTGCCCAATTCTAACTGCACTATATATTAAATCCCACTGATCGTGTTGAAATCATCAAAAGTATCAAATCACTTGGCAACACAAAATCGTCAGGATATGATGACCTGACAAACGTCATTAATTAAAGATCACGTCGAATTAGTTGCGGGTCCTCTGAGTCACGTCATAAATGTATCAATGATGGAGGGTGTTTTTCCAGATCGATTAAAATGAGTATAATATTAAACCATTATTGAAAAAAGTTATAAGCAACTGTGTAAAAATTACAGGCCAATACCCATTATACCAATATTGACAAAAGTACTCGAAAAAGTCGTATACAGTCGAGTACCTACTATATTTCCTACGCCGATCAATATGGATTCCGAAAGCGGAGATCTACCACCTTGGCTGTATATGAATATGAACTTATTAAGGTTATTACGACACGTAGAGATAAAAGGGCTCCAGTAACAGCGATCTTCATGGACATGTCCAAGGCCTTTGACAGCGTTTCAGATGACATCCTCTTACGGAAGTTACGAGTACATGACATTCTGGAAAACTGTTATGACCGGTTACGATCGTATTTATCGAATAGCCGAAAAAACCGAAGTTAAGTACTTCATATTGTGCCAATAGAAAAGCTTTAACCAAAGTGCCTCCGATCAAGCGGATGTCAGTATGGGCGTGCCGCAAGGGAGCATACTGGGATCGTTGTCATTAAAAATAACTAAATAAATAAAATAAATATTAGGGGACAATCTTACACAAATCGACCTAATCCCAAACTAAGCAAAGCAATACAAACTTTCACCCACCATTGCACCCCCTTAAAACATGATTTCTGCGATAAAAACTAACCTATGTCCGTCCTTCCCTGGGACTCAAACTATCTTTATACCAAATTTTGTCTAAATAGGTTCAGTGGCTTAAGTAGTTCCATACAAATTTTGACACCACATTTCACCCCCTTAGAGCATGATTTCCGGGATAAAAACTATCCTATGTCCTTCCCCAGGATAATATCTATACCAAATTTCATCTAAATCGGTGCAGCGGTTTAAGCTCCAATCAAATACATGATAGAGTGGTGTTCGAGTTATTATAATTATTATTGCCGACCGGTTAGCCTAGTGGGTAGTGACAGTGCCTACGAAGCTAAAGGTCCTGGGTTTAAATCCCGGTAAGGGCAAATATTTGTGTGATGAGCTTGAATATTTGTTTCTGAGTTGGATATTTTATAGGTATTTCAATATTTATATCGATTAAATATATATAAAGATATATAGATTATTTATTTATTACCTAACGTACGAGATAAAATCGCATAGGTAGTATATGTACAGTCAGCGTCATATAGTTAGTAGCAGAGTAGCCAAATGTTTCGTAACACACCCTTATTCTTACAGTAATAAAGACGTGTACCGAAATAATTGGCTACCTTGGCTGCTACTAACTATATGACGCTGACTGTACTATGCGTAGCTTAGGTACAGTCGAATTCAGAAATACCTACATATAATTTAGAATGTTCCATGTAACTAACTTTCTTTGGAAAATTAATATTTGAAAACTCTTCAGAACAGAATTGTCGTCTTCAGTCATGTCTGATAGTGACTACTTTATACAACCCAAGTTCATCATTACATTATATACTTAACCGAATTCTTAGGTACCTACCTACCGATATAACCAAACAATTCCCCCTACCAACTTAACTAATTGTATTTTAAACCTGTTATTTTATATTGACCGAGTACTTACCTCCGCACAAAACACTGCGTATCTTACTGAATGCAATGCATAAACACAAAACCAAAGCAAAAGGTGTCGGCCTACAACTCTACACATGATTCTTACTACAGTGCCTGACTGTTAGTGAGTCGATCCGACGCCTATACCAGGTATTTATATTTCATGTTGGTATGGTTGAAATTTTAAATGAATGAAAATGTAGGAGGTTGATATTAAAATTTGAACCTTATAGTCTTCAGTATAATGTCGATATTCGAATGAATAATTATGCAACAAACGTCAATTCAAACAATATTTATCGAATCTGTTTTCCTCGTTCTGAGACCCTACTGTGTCTTCAATACATAAGCTTACTTTAGTTCTTTAGTTACTTAAGTTTAGAAGTTTAGTTGAATAGTTTATATAGACTGTATGGTTTAATTGGCTTAAGATTTATACTTGTAAATAACAATGCAGTAGATACCAAAATGTTATTGTACTTACCTACCTCAAGTTACCTATGTAAGGAAGAGCGGTGTCTCCCAACACAAACATTTTTTTGCTTACAGGGAGGCTCCATCCCTTTGTTAATCATTTACATGTTTCTGTTGAATAAAAAAAAAGCAAGTACCTAAAAAGCCGATTCCCACCGGCTTGTCTAAATTTTATTTTTAGGCAAGCCGAAATGTACTATAAAGGTACTCTACTAAGTTTTTTCGTTCCGGTAACCCGGTAAAAAGATTTTGGAATTTTCACGCGCCGCCACTGGGTCATACATATGTGTAAGTAGATCGACTAAATGAGGATACAATTTCTCGCAAGACAATGTTATTTGGCCATCTTGTCAACCGCCCGGCCACGACAAATGCGGAGCGGCAAGCGTTTTATGTTCATTGCGCGGTCGAGATGCGCAACGCACTGTGGTTAGTAGTGGCAGTAGACCCACACTCCTTTTCATTGCATATTAATTCTAGTACTATCGCTTGCAGTGCATTGGTAGGGGTGGACTGCTTCTGTGGATCTGAATATGAGAGGTCTGCCCAGCAGTGGGAAGTTTATTGGCTGATGATGGTAATTATTATTAAAGCTGCAGTTCAAACACAGGTGCCTCCGTTTTTAAGAAACGTCTGGTGATGATTCTTAAGATATAATTTATATTTACAAAAACGGAGTTTTCAATTTACATTTAGCAATTAAAACTAATGAACTCAACGCACGCTTAATCACTGAACGGATTAAGATGAAATTTTCCATACTTACAGATAATTTGAGACCCTTGGAAGGATAATATATAGGATAGCTTTTTCTCGGAAATCACAGAACTTTGTTTGGGTCGGCGATAATTAGGGTTCCGCCTACACAAATGTAATAGCAATATTTTTTCTAAGACGGTAACAAGTTTTACGCAGACTAAGTCGCGGGCAACTTTGTTGTTGTACTAACTTGTTTTATATAAGCCTTATTGAGGGTACTAGTTCAGCCACGCACGAACTTAAATCCTTAATGTGTGTCGTATAACTTTATAGGTACCTACGGGTGATCATTAATCATAAATAAATAATGCAGGTTATATGTAATGCTTTTATTGTACAAAAAATAACATCCCTTAAGTATGTTTCAAAAAGTATACAGATATTTTACCTGCGTAGAAATTAAGTTTCAGTGTTTTTCTTTGACGCGAGCTGGCGAGCCAATCAATGAGCAAACGATCAAAGTCCGTTTAATCCGCTCAACGTTGCCACCCTAAATAAGAGGCTGTATGCTCCTGTAATTTTCTCTGTTCAAAATTCAATTGGATTATTTGGTTTAGACTTGGCACGTGAGAGGCAAACTTTACTTTCCTTCAAGTACGCCAAGTATTTTTTTTTTACTGGTAGTGGCAGATCCAAGATTTTAGTCTGAGGGGGCTTGACTTTGGTTTGGCCCCGAGACTTCACTGTTGAAGTTAGATTTTAATTAGGACACAGGCTTCTGTGGGGCATGCGCCCCCTACCCCGCGGATCCACTAGCGGATCTACTTAAACTTAAGTATCTTAATGAAGTACTACTACTGGTACTAGGTACAGTTAGTTATTCTTGATACAAGGTAGTCCGACTTCGCAATACAATTTATCCCAGAACTGGACCCGCTCTCGCTCGGCGAAGCGGCCCGCGGCCAGGTTCACGTTGATGTCCAGATATTCCTTGTTTCTAGTCGTGTATATCGGCCATGTCACGCCGCAGCCTGGCGTCGGGTTGCTGGAAAATATGAGGTTTTGTTAGTATACTTCAAGGCAAGGTGGAGCGGAAAATAATAAATAAATAAATTATAATAATTAACCTAATATCATTTATCTCAGGCATGTAAGGCCCATAGTGCTTTACAAATACCTTAAAGACTTACATACAAATCGTAATAATATAGAACATTAAACATAACATTACATAACATTAGAAATTTTATTCAAATGACATACTACGCTCTAAGCCTACCCACCTCTACCTCTGAATATCGGATTACCTACCTATTCTACTCTAAGGCAGGTCGGTGTAGGAACGACGACGAGCGAAGCGAGGAGGAGTGGATGGTGAACCGCGACTCTACAGCGCGCGAGCCGAACGAGCGGCAGCGGCCGGCGAAGCGCCAGAACCGTTTTTTATAATTCTATACTTTTTAAAATTTCATATCTTACATCATACCACTAATACTTATATAGCATATATTCATTATAATATAAGGTAAACGTTACATTTGTTAACTATTGAACATTATACACCATGAAATTATCTAGTTAATTTTGATATCAAAACTTTATTATGCCTCTTAAGTGATTATATCCTATGAAATTATATAAAATGTTGTTGTTATACCAATCATTACACCCGCCCGGCCCGCTAATCAACGTGACTGTCGATCGTATAAGATTAACGTACGGTATCCTTACCCAGCAGATAGGAAACTAAGTATTTTTTTTCCAGGTACAGTCAAGTGTTACATCTGGGTTGTATATAAATAAATATGTCCCATCTTTTGTCAGCGGGTTCAGGTTTCGGTACATATTTATGAGAGGATTAAGTCGATACATATTTTTGGCCTAGTCTGTACCTATAAACCGTAAGAATATGAGAATGTCTACATATATCTACAATCTCGCTTTCTTTCAAAATAAAGTGCGTTCTGTAGATGGTATTGCTGAGGTGTCTACACTTAGACACCTCTCCTCAATACCATATATATTAGGTAGGTAAACTGGATGAAAATGAAAACTACACCAAGATTGGTTGTTTGGTTTAGACTTTTGCGTGTGAGAGGGTAAGCTTCTTTTTTGAAAGGTCTCTTGACGTACCTAATGGAATCTACTTATCTTAATGAATAAATACTAACCTGGCTTTAGCGAAATCCGTCCACAGTTTAGTAACTGTCGACACGTAACTCTTCAACTTATCTTGTGCTTCATACACATCTTTGGTAAAATCATTGGAGAACATATAAAACAGTTCGTCGGCATGGCAGGCGCCGGTCAAGTCCAAACCCATCTTAGTATAATTTTTAAATACATTCAGATCGGTGTCAAAACTGAACCTATACAAGTAGATAGGGCGATTGTATTTGGAATACAAGTAACTGAATCTATGAGTATCATACACAATGTGCATATCACTCAACATAGTGACAATTTCCTTATAATCTTCCTTTGTGAACTCTCTATCACCGACGTAGAACTTCCTAATTCTTTTGCCTAATTCAGTCATTTTCTCTTGGTTAACTTTTTCAGCGATTTCTCTAGGTACGTCGTAGGATGGATTTTTGTTGTAAAAGTCCAGCTTTTCTAAACGATCCTGAATCATTATTATGGCTTCGGCAGAATTGTATCCCAGCATCAATGGAAGTTTCCGCATTCTTCTCGACAATATACTGTCGATAGGATTTTCACTGAGGAACGCTTGGACATTACGGAATGTCTTTTCGACAACAGGCAAAAACCGCTCCGGTAGTCCTCTATGCTTCTCGTCTTCTGTGCTTGTCACGGCTGTCAGCTTAGTCAAGTTTGCTGCTGGTAGGCTTCTTAGAAACACAAGCAATTCCGTGGTATTTTTGGTATCTTTTCCCAAATATTTGCCCACACGGAACGCCCTACTCTTACTATCTTCGCCTATCGCCCAATCGTGGATACTCGTCCCACTCTGAGCGATAACTTTGTGGAACAATCCTGTAGACATTGGCGATATCATGTGATGTGTCACAGAGCACGCGCCAGAGCTCTCTCCGAATATTGTAATATTATCCGGATCTCCACCAAACTGGGCAATATTCTCCTTTATCCATTTTAACGCAGCAACTTGGTCCTTCATGCCCGCGTTTCCAGGGACCTCGGGGGTGTCCAAGCACAGGAATCCTAATACTTCAAGGCGATAGTTCAAAGTGACTAGGACAATATCTTGTCGTAGGAGAAACTTCGGTCCGTAAATGTCGTCGTTCCCCGAGCCAGCAAAGTAGGAGCCTCCGTGAATGAAGACCATGACGGGTTTGGACTGGTGGATGGACTTGGTGAAGATGTTGAGGAACAAGCAGTCCTCGGTACCCTCGAAGACTGAGTTGGCGTCGGCATCGGTTTGCGCGCAGACGGAGCCATATTCAGTCGCGTTGCGTATGCCTTGCCAGTGTTGAGGGGGACGGGGAGCCTGCAGGAGAAAAAGACATGTTCAGCTGTTCAAAAACGACTAAACATCACCGCACACATATGTATACAGGCATTATAGGTACCTGCACCTGGCTACTTGTGGTTAGCCTTGCCCACGAGTATAGTTATGTCTAGGATGTGCTCGACACTTTCCCAATAGTTGACATCTTAATTCGTGGCAATAAAGGTGGCAAACAGGATAGAAAAAAACATTACGTCAATATCAGTAGGTAAATATCATCAATATAATTATTACAAATGGAATTCACTTGAATAAATATCTACATAAACAATTTCGGCACCTTGTTATTCGGTATTCGCTCATAATCGTAAAGGCGTCTGGCTAATAAATTATGTATGTTGATTATTGATAGGACCTACTTGAATTTTGAATAGAAAACCGTCAGCAGTTCTTGGAGTCGCAGCAACTTACCAGAAACCTTAGCGGTCCTACGGGGGGCGTGGCGTACGGGATACCCTTGAAGCTGAGGTACGAGGAGCCATCGTACAACGTGCCCGCCGCGCCCTGCAGCACGCCTTGCTTCACCGTGACGGTCGGCTCATCCTGCAACCAAGGTTAATGTAAAAGACCAGGTTTTCCATGCTCCAATAAAATGCAAATATTTGTGTAATGGGCAATGGGCATGAATATTCTTTTCTGAGTCTTGGATGTTTTCTATGTAAGTACTATTTAAGAATTTATATAAATTATAAATAAATAAATAATTGGGGACAATCTTACACAAATCAATCTAGTCCCAAATTAAGCAAAGCTTGTACTATGGGTACCTACTAGACGACGATATACATACTTATATAGATAAATAAATATTTAAATAAATAGAAAACATCCATGACTCAGGTACATGATCATGTTCATGTTCACACATCACACAAATAAATGTCCTTCCCTTACCGGGATTCGAACCCGGGACCTCCAGCTTAGGGTCACTACCAACTAGGCTACAGAGGCATATATATATCGTCGTCTTCTAGTACCTACTCATAACTCATAACACAAGCCCTATTGAGTTTATTATGGGGATGGAGAGGGGGAGAAATGTTGAAGCATTCGTGTCCTGGCTTCTGACAAACAAGAAAATATAAAGTCTACATCCATCCGAAAATTAATTAATGTTGCTTCCTACTAGCTCCTGCCCGCGACTCCGACCGCGTGGAACTTGTTTATATCGTAGCTCCATACAAACTTTCACCCACCATTTCACCCCCTTGAAAAATGATTTCTGCGATAAAAACTATCCTATGTCATGTCCTTCTCTGGGACTCAATATATCGGCCATGTCACGCCGCAGCCTGGCGTCGGGTTGCTGGAAAATATGAGGTTTTGTTAGTATACTTCAAGGCAAGGTGGAGCGGAAAATAATAAATAAATAAATTATAATAATTAACCTAATATCATTTATCTCAGGCATGTAAGGCCCATAGTGCTTTACAAATACCTTAAAGACTTACATACAAATCGTAATAATATAGAACATTAAACATAACATTACATAACATTAGAAATTTTATTCAAATGACATACTACGCTCTAAGCCTACCCACCTCTACCTCTGAATATCGGATTACCTACCTATTCTACTCTAAGGCAGGTCGGTGTAGGAACGACGACGAGCGAAGCGAGGAGGAGTGGATGGTGAACCGCGACTCTACAGCGCGCGAGCCGAACGAGCGGCAGCGGCCGGCGAAGCGCCAGAACCGTTTTTTATAATTCTATACTTTTTAAAATTTCATATCTACATAAACAATTTCGGCACCTTGTTATTCGGTATTCGCTCATAATCGTAAAGGCGTCTGGCTAATAAATTATGTATGTTGATTATTGATAGGACCTACTTGAATTTTGAATAGAAAACCGTCAGCAGTTCTTGGAGTCGCAGCAACTTACCAGAAACCTTAGCGGTCCTACGGGGGGCGTGGCGTACGGGATACCCTTGAAGCTGAGGTACGAGGAGCCATCGTACAACGTGCCCGCCGCGCCCTGCAGCACGCCTTGCTTCACCGTGACGGTCGGCTCATCCTGCAACCAAGGTTAATGTAAAAGACCAGGTTTTCCATGCTCCAATAAAATGCAAATATTTGTGTAATGGGCAATGGGCATGAATATTCTTTTCTGAGTCTTGGATGTTTTCTATGTAAGTACTATTTAAGAATTTATATAAATTATAAATAAATAAATAATTGGGGACAATCTTACACAAATCAATCTAGTCCCAAATTAAGCAAAGCTTGTACTATGGGTACCTACTAGACGACGATATACATACTTATATAGATAAATAAATATTTAAATAAATAGAAAACATCCATGACTCAGGTACATGATCATGTTCATGTTCACACATCACACAAATAAATGTCCTTCCCTTACCGGGATTCGAACCCGGGACCTCCAGCTTAGGGTCACTACCAACTAGGCTACAGAGGCATATATATATCGTCGTCTTCTAGTACCTACTCATAACTCATAACACAAGCCCTATTGAGTTTATTATGGGGATGGAGAGGGGGAGAAATGTTGAAGCATTCGTGTCCTGGCTTCTGACAAACAAGAAAATATAAAGTCTACATCCATCCGAAAATTAATTAATGTTGCTTCCTACTAGCTCCTGCCCGCGACTCCGACCGCGTGGAACTTGTTTATATCGTAGCTCCATACAAACTTTCACCCACCATTTCACCCCCTTGAAAAATGATTTCTGCGATAAAAACTATCCTATGTCATGTCCTTCTCTGGGACTCAATCTATCTCTATAACAAATGTTGTCTAAATCGGTTCAGCGGATTAAGTAGTTCCATAAAAATTTAGACATCCCATTTCACCCCCTTAGTGGATGATTCCCGGGATAAAAGCTATCCTATGTCCTTCCCCAGGACTCAAACTATATCTACAACAAATTTCATCTAGATCGGAGCAGCGGTTTAATTAAAAAGCTCCATACAATTATAGTATGTCAAATCAACTCTCAATTAACGCTATCCAGCGATCTATATAGGTATCACCACGGTATCACGAATACGCCTCCCCCTGCACCAGACGTCGCTTATCAACTACTAAACCAGTCCTTTTGTAGGTACATATATATACACAAGTAGGTTATTATTCCACACATTTACATATTAGGTAACGCAACAAAGAGATAAAAGTATCTACATTCCGTTCTTTCCTCTACCCTACTAACCTTCTCTATGCGTCATGTGAAGTGCTCACTGTTCGACAACTATTTATTTTGAGCACAATATTAAAACAGCACTCCGCAACCCTGTACAACGCTGAACACGTTAGAAAAAGACGTAAAGATATTGTTTGCCTCCAAAATTTACATAGGAAATGTGTATTCTCCTCTAGATTTTACGTTTTCTTGGGTTAGTTCCTTTACAACAGGTTAAATGCCAAGTTAGATCTATACTCTCTCATCTATATACTAAATGTAAGAAAGCTCTCCGAGATGGCCTTCAAAAAATGTCGTACGAAGACACAGAGAACCTATTTATTGTTCTAAAATGAATCTTGATTTATGTAAATAAAATAAATAGTTTGTTTAGTTGTTAAGTTTTGTACTGTATTTATACGTAGATTTGTTTTGCAAGTGTGTTTAAAATAGTTATACTTACTGATCTTTCCTAATGCCTGACACACAGGGTATCCTAGTTGAGGCCCTCGTAAAATGTATCCCTAAATATAATATTTTAGTATCAAGACATCAACTGTAAAATATGTTTTTAATAATAAATTAATTATGAATTATTATGAATAAAGGGCCGCCAACGCGCTTGTTATTCTTCTGGTGTCTCAAGCGTCCATAGGCCATCGCCTACACCGTCACCGTCACCGTCGTGTCTGCTTGCCATCGGGCAGGCCGTATGCTTCTTCGCCACCGTGACCACCGTCTTAGTATATATTAGAAGATTTAGAAGACATTTTCTCTCTAATTTCAATACGTTAATAGATTGGTAAGTATTTGACTTATTATTCTTATTATTGTCGACCGGTTATCCTATGGGTAGTGATAGTGCCTACAAAGCTAACGGTCTTGGGTTTGAATCCCGGTAAGGACAAATATTTATGTGATGGGATTGAATATTTGTATCGATTAAATATATAGATAGATTATTTATTTATTACCTAACGTACGAGATAAAGTCGCATAGGTAGTATTTACTAAGTATGCGTAGGGTCATTTCGCCGGTTAGCGACCACCTAATTTATTGTAACCACTTAAGCTGAGTTGGTGAACTGTAAGGATATTTGCTCGGTTTTTTTAGTAGATTTCTATTCTAAAACAACAAAAAAATGCATGTACAAGTAATTGTTTCAATAGGGTGTGTAGAATTGATGTTATCTTCAATAGAAAAAACCTTCTCCTTCAGGTGGTCGCTAACCGAAGGTGGTCGCGTAACCAGCGAAATGACCCTAGCGTAGATACAGGCGAATTCATAAATACTTACATATAATATGGGTACATATAATATGGGTATAGACGAGAGAAGGATTTAAAATGTAGTCAAATGAAGAAAAAAGCAACGCAATAGATTAAATAATCACGAAGTTATAAGTGTCCAAAGTTTTAAGAAGGGGTATGTTCTGTCCCTTTTCCGCAAAACGAAACTTCATATGAAACGATTGTCATTTACTATTACGCTCGCAGATTGTGACGCCACTAACTGCGAGCGTTTACTCTCTCTAACAAGCAATATTAAAACGGTTGCTTCGTAATTCTTTGAGATAACTGAATGGGGTTTTCGTCCATTTTTTTTCCTTCTTTCTTTTGGAGTAATAATAATTTTCGAGTCTACCACCGTATTTAGATTGTTCCATGTGACTTTCTTTGGAAAATACATATTTAAAAACACTTCAGGGTGGCCCGAAATATCGGAACTTGCTCTCTAACGCCTAAACAGAATCATCGTCTTCAATTATGTTTATGTCTGATAGTGACAGTACCTCATACAACCGAAGTTCATCATTATACCTACTCTTACCCATTCGGGTAATTGCCCATTGGTACAGTCAGTATCAAAAGTAACTACGCAATCGAAGACGTCAAAAGTTCTTATTCCCTTTTAATAAACTTTTGACGTCTTCGTTTGCGTAGCTACTTTTGATGCTGACTGTACTTACTCATACGAGTATGCCTAACCCAACACTTAAACGCAAAAACTTCTTTAATCTGTGTTTTACTTAAGTATAAACCTGTTATTTTATATTGACCAAGTACTTACCTCCGCACAAAACACTGCGTATCTTACTGAATGCAATACATAAACACAAAACCAAAGCAAAAGGTGTCGGCCTACAACTCTACACATGATTCTTACTACAGTGCCTGACTGTTAGTGAGTCGATCCGACGCCTATACCAGGTATTTATTATATTTCATGATAGTATGGTTGAAATTTTAAATGAATGAAAACTTAGAGATTGTTATTAAAATTTGAACCTTACAGTGTTTAACATAATGTCAATATTGGAATGAATAATGTTGCTACAAACGTTAATTCAAACAATATTTATCAAATCGGTTTTCCTCGTTCTGAGTCACTACTGTGTCTTCAATACATAAGCAAGTACGGTCCTACCAGTGACGGAGCGCCCATACCGAGCTGATTTACACCGGCTTGTCTAAAGTTTATTTTTAGGGAAGCCGAGATTTATATACCCTAAACTCTCTCTAAACTCTTTCATAACTTTTTTCGTCCCGGGTTGCCCATCTAACATTTTCAGGCGCCGCCACTGGGACATACATATGTACATATATGTAGATCGTCTACATGAGGATACAATTTCTCGCAAGAAAAGCGATACTGCCGGCAAAAGGCAGTATGCCTGGATATGGCCATATTGTCAACGGCACCGCATAACGGCCCGGCCACGAATGCGGCAGCGGTTTTTCTAATTCAAATTCAAATTAATTTATTGCCAAAAAGAACACAATATATAACTTTTAACATGAGTACAAAGAAATAACTTAAACAATGCCTTAGAATTAAAACTAAAAATACTAAATGCGTAAGGTTGGGCAATGGGTGCTCGTCTCAGCATACGCAAGGCCTTGCGCTGGTTTTCAGACGTCCGTTCGACAGGGTTGGTCGTAACACTACGTCTATCTGTACAACGAATCCTTAAGGGGCTCCCATACGCCAATGACCTTCGATCTGAATCCCTTAGTTTTCTAATGTTTTTTGTAGCTTATTATATTAACAACAACGGCTTTAAGCATTACAGTATCCCATATTTACTTCAAATTTCATTGTTTTCGAGATATTTGGCACCAAAGTAGAACAATTTTAGCCCAAAAAACTGGTTTTCTGGCCATAACTTTTGTGTTACTTGGTTTACAATAAAAACCCTGGACCAGTTTTAAGAGACGTCACAGACGAACCCAAATATGTATAGATTTCGTATATGTTAGGTCTTTCACGTCAATAGAGATGCGAAATAAGTGTTTTTTTACACAATGTTTAAAAAAATCATACAAAATTAAGTATTAATTTGTTTCAAAATCCGGTCTGTCAAAATGGAGATAAAAGATTGAAGAACCGATAGCCGTTTGATTTATGATTCTATCTGTAGTGCAAAAGTAGTAGATACGATTCAAAACTTGTCAAAAATCGATGAAAACCTCGGGTAGCCCCTTAAGTGTTTCGATGTACAAATAAATAAATACAAATGTTAATAAACGTCTTGTCTATCTGTATTTTACGTAGGTATATGTGCGTGATGTGTGCTCGTTGTAGTGTGGTGTGTTGCTGTTTTCTGTCGTGTTGTGTGTTTTGTTTTCATTGCGTGTAATCCCAACTAACCACAGTGCGTTGTGCATCTCGACCGCGCAATGAACAGATAAAACGCTTGATTATTACAACTGGAGTTAGAACACAAGTGCCTCCGTTTTAAACATTTTTCCCAAACGTAATTCAAATCGTTAGTCGACATAATATTAAGTAACTGAGTTTGCCGAAAAAGGTAATGTACTCATTTGGCAAGTAGCTTTAAAGGGTAATTTAAGATGTTATAGGAATAACCGATGTGGCCCTCCGGATCTCTAAATTTAAGTGGCAGTGGGCGGGGCACATAGCACGTAGAACCGATGGCCGTTGGGGCGGAAAGGTTTTCGAGTGGCGACCACGTACCGGAAGGCGCGGCGTGGGTGCCTACCCCCCCGGCAAGGTGGACTGATGACCTGGTAAAGGTTGCGGGAGTCCGCTGGATGCGGGTGGCGCAGGACCGGTCGCTTTGGCACTCTTTGGGGGAGGCCTCCAGCAGTGGACGTCTTTCGGCTGATATGATGATAGGTATAACACTTGAAGCGCGCACTCCATAGATATTTTTGAGTGCGTGCTAAAAAATATCTCGACGCGTAAAATAATTCTACCTATATGTACACAGATATTTTACGCACATTTATTATCATTCGGGAGAAATAACCATATGTACAAGTATGGTGTCGTGTTCCTGGTAGAGTAAGAGGCAGGTATTTGTCTCTAGCTATCAACACAACGAATCCTCTAATCAATAAAGAGTCGGTAACGCGTTTGTGAGTCTTCTGGTGTTTCAAGCGTTTACATGCTAAGACACCGTAGTATATATGTAAACGCTTACCACCCATCCTCTTCCGGGTATGGGTATGTTGTCTCCGCTGACACACATATGCGTCACTTAATTTAAACCCTATTATATTATTTATTAAAATTCTAATTTAAACAAAACATGGAAAAGTCCGTTGATTAATACCCTGACCCATATGTGGGTCGGTGGGAGAGGAGGGGTCATTAGTACCGTCATAGTATTAAAATAACATACTTTTAGAGTCAAGTAGATAAAATATATTTGATATCACATGTTCACAGTATAAAAATATTAAAATAGCCTAAAGGATTTACTTCAAGATTGTGCACCTTACGTAAAAAATATTGAATTTTTACAAAATATAATGAGTAATAACAATTACTAACATTTTCAACGCCAACGAAGCATATAAATATCTGCATCGCAGGTTCAACCCCAACGACTGATATACGCGTCAAGGAGCCCAGTTCGTCTCGGCCAACTTGCTGCTCTGTCGCTTCCCGCGCGACTGAGCGTCTCTTACCTCAGATCTTGCTGGACTCGCGTCGCCGCGCGGCGTCGGTTGTGCTAGCCCATAAGCCATAGCTTATAACTATCCCCTCGTCTTACAACCAGTTGTGACACAACCATTCTTAGGGTTCCGTATTTAAGGGCCTCCTAGCTCCCAATGACCTTCGATCTGTAACTGTCGGTTTTTTCGTGTTTTTTATGGCTTATCGCATTAACAACAACGAGGTTTACCGAAATAGTATCTCATATTTACTTCAAATCCCACAGTTTTCGACATATATGGCACCAAACTTTCGCAATTTCAGGCCAAAAAAACGGTTTTTTTGGACGTAACTTTTGATAAAATTAGTTAAAAATAAATATCTCTCGTGGGTTGTTAGAGACGTCAATAAGGAACAGTTATATGTAGAGTTCATATATAAAAATGCATTAACAACATACTAATATCGAAAACAGAGCTTTTTGGACTATGTTAGAATAAATCATAAAAAAAGAAATATTAATTATTTTCAAAAAAACTCTCGTGTAAATGTAGATAAAGGATTGAAGAACCGATAAGTGTTTCTGCCATAAATATATCTATAGTTTTGACGGAGGAATATCAACTCAAAACTCGTCAAAACTAGCCAAAAAGCGCGGGGAGCCCCTTAACAAGGAATCCTTTGAGGACTTGATGTGATGTGAGTGTATCATAATCAAACTTACAAACACATACGGCCGTATTCATAAACGTCCTACAAGCCTGTTTTAACTAAAATGGCGTTAACCCTTATCTTGGCACGGTGAAAAAAATCTTTTATCTAAGTATTTTTTTGCATTTTTACAATAAAATTGTACTTTTAAATGTCACAAAAATATAAAAAATATAAAAGTTTTCACATTTTTGGAATATTGTATGTATCATATTTGATACATTGCCAATGCTGCATCACTTTAAAGCAATGCTTTGTTTAATAATATCTTATAAGTATTCAATGAAATTAATTATAAAAAATTAAAATTTTGATATTTTATGCAAATTCATTTAAAATTGTAACATTCGTAAGTAAAATTTTAATTAATTCTCATTTTTTTCCTTATACATGATGCCATATTGGCTAAAGTGCATTAAAAAGTCGGTTATAAAATTAATCAAATTTAAAAAATACGAAAAAAAAATCAAGGTCAAAATTCCCAAAACTGTTAACTAAAGTAATTTGCAATTTGACTAGGTTTTATTTTATTTTTACTTTGGACAGTGCGCCTTATTGTGGACTCGCAACGCGGTTCATTTTCGGAAAGCGGGACTTGTACTCGATCAATCTCATTTTTGCAGTATTGTTGGATTTTTAGTATAGCAGTGTTGGCTTATTAGATATGAACCAAGCATTATTCTCACAATAACAAGCATTTGCAACCATAATATCATATATGCATGTAAGCTAGTGAGCTATACCTTGTTGTTGAGGTGTTGGCATTGTATTCAATGTGATACAACTTAACTTCTTTGACGGATTGGTAATGTATCAAATACAATACACAACATCTTTTCATGTTTTACGCAAAAAATAATGTAAAAAAGAACGATATATGTCCATCACATCCCATGCTAGTTTATAATAATTATGTTTTTTAGTCGGAGGATGTAAAGATTTAACCAAAATACCAAATAACAGCGGCAGAAAAATCATTCAGCGTTTTCTTATAATATTTTTGACCAATTATAACCATATTATTAGACATTTGGATGCTTTCAATTTTATTTTAAAAGTTATTGTTTTCTATTTTATTTCACTCTATTTATACAAATGTTTAATGAGGAAGTATGGTTGCAATATTTTTTTATTTCTTATGTTTCACGGGTGATACAATGCCAAGAAAAGGGTTAAAACTCGTTTGTCCTTATCTGTCACTTTGACATTTGTGTTCGTAAGAAAGGGACAAAGCACAATTTATTTAGCAGACGCATTTTAAATTTTATGAATAAGGGGGTTAGTTTCGTTAGCTTGGGCTTGCCGGACATTCGCATCTGTTACCAACTTACCACCAAGTTACCAGTGGTAACAACTGATTTTCCCCCAATAGTTATCACAAAATGCATATACATAGGAAAAGCGTGTGACCAGATACCCGTATAAAAATTGACAACTGTCACCGAAAGAGTAAGTTGGTACTGTAATGGCAGGTAAGATTTAAAATGCCCAGTTAGTTACCACCTACTTGGTAAATGGTAACTACTGTATTCTCAAATTTACTTAACAAACGCTAACAGCTGGCAATATGCCCGTATCATACTTTTTTTACAAGTTACTCTTACTAATGCAAGGCAAACCAGCCTCGCAGTACAACTTGTTCCAGAATTCTACCCGTTCCCGGTTTGCGTAGTTTCCCGTCTTGAGTTCAGCGCCAATTTCCAGGAACTCCTTGTTGGCGACGGTGTATTTCGGCCAGGTTACGCCGAGAGCACCGTCCGGGGTCGGGTTGCTGGAACCAAAATGGTTACATTCAGTGTGGGTTGCCAAACAAAAACCGGGTTGTCCAAAAACAGACAGTGTTCCATAAATTACTAGCTGCTGAAAACTCAAACTTCCTATCCAATAACGTTTTACAGAAATATACATGACTATACGATCATCATATTTTAAAAAATATGTAGTGAAGTTCAAGCAATAATGATTTCAGATTTGCAATATGTGTTATGCTCAAGGAAAATGTACCATAAAGCATGCTACATTACAGTAAGTATTACAGTAAGAAACCACAGACTTAACCATGCCTAACAATGAAACAGGAAAACGATTTATACATGAAATAATTTTAAATACTAAGAAAGCAACACGGTAAACAATTAATTATTCACCTGGTTTTCGCAAAATCCGCCCACAGTTTAGTAGTCCTCCAGACGTAGTCCTTGATATTGTCTTGCGATTCGTAATAATCTTTAGTCATCTTGGTCGAGAAAATGTAGAATAACTCATCGGCGTGACACACGCCTTCCACGTCGAAACCAGACATGTTCTTCACTATGTTAAGGTCACTCTCTGTACTGAACCTATACATGTAAATAGAGCTATTGTATTTCGAATACAAGTATGCAAATCTATGCGTATTGTACACGAAATGTATATCAGACAACAAATCAACAATTTCCTGCAAATCTTCCTTTTTGAACTCTCTATCACCAACATAGTACTTCCTCATTCTTTCAGCCATTTCATTCGTCTTTTCCTGACTTACTTTGTCGTAAATTTCTCTAGGCACGTCATATGACGGTGTCTCATTGTAAATGTCTAAATTTTTCAGTCTAGCTGTGAGCATAAGTATGCTCTCAGCAGAATTATATCCTAGCAGTAATGGTACTCTGCATATTTTTTGTGACAGGATAAGATCCATGGGTTCTTCACTGAGGAATGCTTCTACATTCTCAAACTTCTTTTCGCGTACCGGTGCAAAATGTATAGGCAGTCCTCTGTACCTTTCATCTGAAGTGAGCGATTTCATAGTCAATTTGATTAAGTCCGTTGCTGGTAAGCCTTTTAGAAATTCTAATAATTCTGTGGTATCATTGGTGTCCTTTCCCAAGTGTTTGCCGATTCGAAACGCCCTGCCTTTGCCGTCTTTACCTTGAGCCCAATCGTTGATACTGGTTCCGCTTTGCGTGATAGCTTTATGGAACAGTCCTTGAGACATCGGAGACAGCATGTGGTACACGACGGAGGACGCGCCAGCGCTTTCCCCAAACAGCGTAATATTATCCGGGTCTCCTCCGAACTGGGCAATATTGTCTTTTACCCACTTCATTGCAGCGACTTGGTCTTTCATCCCCGCATTCCCAGGAGCCTCAGGGATGTCCAAGCTTAGGAAGCCTAGCACTTCAAGGCGATAGTTCAAAGTGACTAGGACAACATCGTGTTGTAGTAGGAACTTCGGTCCGTACATGTCATCATTGCCGGAGCCGGATAGATATGCCCCGCCGTGGATGAAGACCATGACTGGGGTTTTGGCTGAGGGTCGGAGGGACCTGGAGTAGACGTTGAGGTAGAGGCAGTCCTCGCTGCCGTCGAGCGTGGTGGAGCCGGTCAGCAGGTTCACCTGGATGCAGACGGCGCGGTGTTCCGTCGCATTGAGGACGCCTTGCCACGGCTGAGGCGGCTGCGGAGCCTGGATTCGAATACACACATTTTAAACTAAGACCTTTTTCAAATATGAATCTGTGATCAGAATCAGATAAAGTGGGCGCCATTTTTTACTTTCTGGTCAATGATCTAATTGCATTCCAAATTGATATCTGCCCTCTTGAGAGGTTCAAAAATACAAAACCGTAGACAGAAATACCAAAAGCGGCCGCTTTTTCAACTTTTTAGTTAATGATCTGATTGCATTCATAATCAATGTATTAATAAAACCCGGGGAAATTAATGTTTGAGTTTGTCTGGTTAGAATAGCGCCACCGCCTTTCTTTTCGTGGGTATCGTAAAGTAGACTACAGGCTGAGGTGTGTTGTGGGCTATATGCTAGCAACCTACCAATGCAATATCACACTTTCTCTGTCTGTATACCCACATTTGCACTACACAAGTGTGCACTTAAATGTGTAAAGTTCCGCCAAAATGTTTATTTTTGGTACAAGATTTTATTGCTGTTATGACGGTTCTAGTGAGCCCAAACACAATGGTTTTTATCTTCAGTAGTTTAGGAAATGCAATGGCTACCTTGTAGCCAGCATCAGCATCATCAGATCTGCTTGGTGCCATCATTTTGCAATTATTGTGTAAAAGAAAGAAAAACGTTTATTTAGCATCTCAAAGGCACACAGATACTCGTATTAAGAATACGTAAACATTGTATCTTTGATGATCATAGTGTTAATTCTTATAGATTGTCATCAGTGTTATTTAGATAAAGCAATATAATAGGTATTATAAATAAAAAAAGAAATATTAGGGGACAATCTTACACAAAACTCAAACTCAAAATGATCTTTATTCAAGTAGGCCTAGTAACAAGCACTTTCAAATCGTCAGTTATTTTTTTTAAGTATATTATGAAACATAAAAAATAAAAAATAATTTTATATGAAGTAAAAATTGTATAGAAAATACTAGTGAATGTTTCTAGAAAAACAATCTAATGTCAAAAAACAAAATATAACGAGAATTAAATAATTAATCTATTGATTAAAAATTCAGTCACAATTAGTTCCATGGAGTTTTATCATTCATGTAGTCTTGTGTGCTATAACAAGCTTTCGAAATAAGTTTACGCTTCACATAGTTCTTGAATTTATTAATACATAACTCAGTTACGTTTCCTGGAAGTTTGTTATAAAACCTTACACAATTACCCATGAATAATTTTTTAATTTTTTGGAGCCGAGTGGTGGGCACCGCGAGCTTATGCTTATTTCTAGTATTAATATTATGTATTTCACAGTTTTTCCTAAAATTGACTATGTTTTTATGTACATACACAATATTTTCATAGATATACTGACAATGTAATGTAATTATATTAATATTTTTAAACTTATCTCTAAGTGAGTCTCTATGTTTTTTTCAATCTATATATCGCACGAATAGCCCGTTTCTGCAAAACAAAAATCGAATGAATGTCCGAGGCACTGCCCCACAATAAAATGCCATATGACATAATGCTACGGAAGTAGCTAAAATATACTAATCGAGCGGTTTTCACGTCTGTTAATTGACGGATCTTGCTCACTGCAAATGCTGCAGAACTCAGTCTATTCGAGAGATTAGCAATATGGGGACCCCATTGCAGCTTAGAATCTAACGTTAAACCAAGAAAAACTGTACTATCAACTAGTTCCAATTCCTTATCTTTTACAAAGACACTCCCTTGCTCGTGCGCAACGTGATTCGTGACAAATTTAATACATTTAGTCTTTTTCTCATTTAAGAATAAATTATTAACACCAAACCACCAATAACCAATTTACTACTTTAGAAATAGCATTGTTTACATCATTGCAAGCTTGTTGCTGTCTTATGAGTTTGAAAATAAGTGAGGTGTCATCTGCAAACAATACTATATCATGGTGGGTCTTTACTAGGTATGGCAAGTCATTTATGTAGATAAGGAACAGGAAAGGCCCCAATATTGATCCCTGCGGTACACCTATCGAGACTAATGACCCCGGTGATCGCTGTCCATTCACTTCGACCCTTTGTATTCTACCATGTAAGACTTACATAAGTAAATTTAGTGATGATCCTCTGACTCCATAGTAGTCGAGTTTCCTGATCAATGTTTCATGACAAACGCAGTCGAAGGCCTTGGATAAATCACAGAAGATACCTGAAGCATCTCGTGATTCCTCCCAGGCATCGAAAATGTGTTTAATTAGCTCGACACCAGCGTCGGTTGTCGAGCGACCCCTGGTAAATCCAAATTGCATGTTATGCATTAAATTGTTTATATTAAAATGTTTTATTAATAGTGACAAACCTAATTTTTCAAAAATTTTGCTACATGTTGGGAGGACAGATATTGGTCTGAAGTTAGTGGGGTCAGTAGTGCTACCTGATTTGAATCGACCGATTGATCAAATCGACCTAGTCCCATAGTAAGCTCAGTAAGGCTTGTGTTATGGGTACTAGACGACGATATATATAATGGATATAAATACTTAAATAAATAGAAAACTTCCATGACTCAGAAACAAATATACATCCTCATCATACAAATATTTGCCCTTACCGGGATTCGAACCCAGGACCTTCAGCTTCGTAGGCAGCGTCACTACCCACTAGGCTAACCGGCCGTCAAAATAAGCGATTATGAAATAAATAAATAACAATACCAATATCATAGTCACCGAAGCAAAATCGGAGCTAATGGATAAAATATACCCTATGTCCATCTCAAAGATCCATTCTGAACTAGTTTCAAGATTTTAACCATAAACATATGAATCCAGTACATACTTGAAAGCGTAGCTGGCCCACGGGAGGTTCGGCATACGGGATACCCTTGAAGCTGTAATATGGTGATCCATCGTGCAATGTGTCCACAGCACCTTGCAGCTTACCCTGCTGCACTGTTACTACCGGTTCATTCTAGGGAGAAATATATACAATTCATTATTAGCTCTATCTATTTAGCTCTATCTATACTGCAACAACCTTTTAATTCATTAAATTAGTAATTCAGGACAAAAGGGCTTATTATTTAATTACAATGGTATGTCTATGTTCTAGTTTTTATCATTCATAATTTGATAATGTTATAATATCATATCAAGTTTTTTTTTTGATGATCATTACTTTTACTTTATCATTAATCATTTTACCATTAATTTTTTTTTTTTTTTTCATTTTTCATATGTCTTGTATTGTATCTGTGACATTTCATTAAATTAATATTCATTATTTGACGATCATTAAATAAATTCGTGTAAATTAGCTTAAAGTTAACTTATAATGTATATTTATTTTATGAAATAAAGAAATCTAAATCTAAATCATTTCATGTTGTGGAGTTTTGTGTCCCGTAGTTCAGTGTCCAACATCTAACATTCAGTTCTGTCTAGTAGCACAAGACTCTCCAGAGCACCACCAGCTTTGAGTTTTAGGTTGTCTTCCCATCTTGTTCACTGGCACCCTCTGCTTCGCTTTGCTGGGGTACCAGTCAGAAACTATTTTGCTCCATTCGATTCAATGTTATGTTGTAGCGCTCATAGCCTACCAGCGCCTGTGAGTTGGAAACGATACCGCAGGTTAAGCAAAGATGGCTGCGGTCAGTCTTTGAATGGGTGACCGCCTGCCTGATCTTTGAGTGGTTAGTATAAATGAGCGCCTCCGTGCTTTGGAAGGCACGCTAAGCAGTTGATCCCGGCTGCTGTCTATGACAGTAGTTGTTAAGCCGAGTTAGAGGCCTTCGGGCGGCATAAGTACTTCTAACAGTCGAGTTGCCCACTCACTTGACAAAAGGGGGACAAGGGGGTGCAGGAGCTACCTACCACAACCCTGCATGTGTCCCCTGGGTGGTACTAAAGAGTGACAAACCTTAAAACTGCCAAAATAATGTATGCCATATGATTAAATAAATTGATATGTTTAAATCAA
Source organism: Epinotia ramella (assembly GCA_947578815.1). NCBI lineage: Eukaryota > Metazoa > Arthropoda > Insecta > Lepidoptera > Tortricidae > Epinotia > Epinotia ramella. The sequence goes on from OX388207.1 coordinate 4,155,123, forward strand.
TTTTATATTACTTAAAACTTAAACTTTAGGCAAACCAGGATTCAGGAAAATCAGGATGTAAAAGCGCTGTATCCTATTTTTTATGACAAGGCAAATAATGGATTTAATAATGTTATAAGGAAGGAATGTTTTAAGAATCCTATGTGAAATGCTCACAACTCCTATATAAAATCGCTATGTTGTACCTGGGTATAATCTCAAGAGTTATAAATACTTAACCCGTTTTTATCTTTGAACTTTGTACATACTTTCCTGCCAGTCGCATTCACAGCTAGAACACACAACACAAAAACCCGATAAAACTTATTCACCATTGTGTCTGGGGCCAGAGACAGATTCCGAATAAGCCGCTTGGGGGCTTGGACCAAGATACTTATACTTGTCGTAAATAACTTGAGCATTTTTCCTGGTATTTCGTTTTCCTTGAAATGTTTTTGCTCTTGGAGTTTACATCTATATTGACGTTATCGTAAACTTCGTTGACAGTGTTGACACTTGACATTTGTATCTGTCATGAATGTCATGTCACGTTCTAGAGTTGCAAGTTTTCGCAAGCAATTATCGATATCGATACCACTGCGTTAGAATAGAAACAATAAAGATCTGGTCATCTACTAGGTTAGGGTTTGGTTCCTATTAAAACGTATTTTACTTTCGTGCTACCAGGCCTAGTAGCATGATACGTTTTATCGTTATGATCTACGTGACAGTTCAGTACATTTTGCCGTAAAACCTATCGTGCTAGCAGGGCAGATCAAATCAAATCAAATCAAGTCAAAAGTGTTTATTTGTTAAAACATAGGTACATTCTGGTTACAGTGGTATTAGTATAATTGTTCGTTTCACTATGTTATGCCTTTTGGCGTACAAAAACAATCTTATAATATAGATTATATTAGATATAGATGGATATAACTAAAGCTTTATTGCAACTAAATTACCTTACAAGTGAAACGGTATTGGTGAGCCACTTGTCACTGATCATTATACGTGCATGGACGTCGTCCCTAAGGGACGTCCCGGGGAGTACCTATAAGAACCGTTGACGAGACTAAACTTACTGTACCTACCAAGTATCGATATATTCATAGTAGCAATATGTCGCATCGCTAAAGAAGTCTTCACTGTTACGTCTCACGCATACATCATTTCATTTATTTATAAAATTTTATCAGTATTTATAGAGAAAAATGATATAAAATTATAGTTTGTTTATATGTTAAAAACCCAATCCTCTCCTTTCCAAATTTCCGAAATCATCCCGTTTTATCCTTGTTTCCCTAACTTTTTACTCAAATAACATGACATTGGCTAATCTCTGTAAAGCCAGAAAAAAAAAAAAAACATTTCATTTGTTTTTTTTTTTAATTTTATATACATATACACGGTGAATTTGAGTAACCCGACAGATTTTAACCATCGCTTCCAGAGCCTAATAGGAGTAAAAAAAGTAGTATAACTAATGGTCTAAAACGGCCTAGTTTTCGAGATATTAATTATTTAAAAAAAATACACATAAAAAATTGACAAGTATAACACACCCTAAGGACGTGACGTACCCAGATGGATCTGACACATTCATACGCAAGACTACTACCTGCTGATTTCCGGCCAGTCTGTTTTTTTAATTTTTTATTTTTATTTATTTTTTAAATTTTCTCTTTCACTCCTTTAACTAAAGATTTGTTTACAAGAGAGTAGCATCGGTAATAGATTTTTTTTTTTTTTTTTTTGCCGTATTTGCCCTATGTTCATATAACATTATTTACTCGTAATATCATCAGGAATTTATGGTTAAAATCTGTCGGGTTACTCAAATTCACCGTGTATACAAAAAACACTTGATTAGTTATATCTGTATTTTAATTATTTTTCCTTCGGCTCTTCTGCTTATTTAGGAGCTTAAGCTCTTGTCCGTGTAGCTCAAAGTAGGCCCTCTATTTACTTCAATCCCAGGCAACCTCTTTGACATCTCGATACGATACGACCTGACTGTAGGCTGCTCTAGGTATGTAGTTTACTCCCCAGTTTTCTCGTGGTCCCACTGATTTGTCCCATCATGAGAAATAAGTCTTCCACGAGGAAGACTTATTTCTCGTAGTCCCATTAATAAAATTTCACTTTCTAGGTCTTACTCTTCCTCACTTCCCCTCTATTTTGCCTTATTATTTTCAAATTTCCGAGCATATTTTTGAGAAAAGCACTATACATATACCTACCTCGGCCAGAACTAGGGATTGCCTGCCTAGTATCACTATCCGTCTATATCAAACTCAGCAGAGCCGACAATCCTTCTTCTTCCTTCCTTTTCCTTCGGGAACTTTGTAGTAGGTACAGTTCTTTGTCTACCTTGTTTCTTGCCAAATTATATTCATATCGGTATATACCGTGAGGAATCAATTGCAGCTGGTATAGGGTAATAGGTATGTACCTATAAGTACACGTAGGTAGATTTTTAATAAAACAGTGTTAAAACACAAATAATTTATTTTCTATATACAGGTTATAAATATTTAGTTATCTATAATTCATAGAAAAATAATTATAATTTGTGAATGTGACTTAGATAAAATATGTTATTGAGATATTATCACACTTATTTTAAGTTTCATGACACAGGTTTGTACATGATAGGGCCTTCAATAAACATATCTTATTGTTAGGTACTTACTTAATAGTTTATATTTACAATTGGAAATAAATGGGTTCCATGCCCAAAGCCCTCCATGGACGAAAATATAATGTCGTCACTCAATGACGATTTTTACAAATCTTTATGACATTTACAACTCACTGTACATTTCTGTACCTACGTATGTCATCGACCATCTGGAAAGCCTCTCACAGACTGGCGCGGCACGCGGTGGCGGTCAATAGTAAATTTGACAGCTATAGTGACAAGTTTACTATTGACCGCCGCGGCCAGGACTGTTGGTTGTTGTGACAAATTGGTAGGAACGGTTAATGTATTGACACGGCGACGACTTGGAGTGGCAGCGGTAGCGGTGCGCCTATGGATCTATAATACTCAGGACAATCTATGGTAATAATAATACCACATCCGAACGAGATGGTAGCATGCAAATCTCAATAGGTGTGACAGAAAGGGAAATATCATTTGTTGTCCTTGTCATAGTTTCACATTTTTGTTTGCCGCAACTGATTTGGTAGGGTCATTTCGCCGGTTAGCGACCACCTAATTTCATGTCCCGGTTGGCGACCACTTAGCTGAGTTGGTGAAATTGAAAGGATATTTTCTCGGTTTTTTAGTAGATTTCTATTCTAAAACAACAAAAAAATGCATTTACAACTAACTGTCTCAATAGGGTGTGTAGAATTGATGTAATCTTCAATAGAAAAACCTTCTCCTTGAGGTGGTCGCTAACCGAAGGTGGTCGCGTAACCAGCGTAATGACCCTATGAGGTTGCGGCAAATAAACCATTACTCGCCCTAATTAACACGTTCGCAACCAAGAACACGCCTAGCGGGCACTCGTAATGTTTGCTCAGATGCCGGCTGAGCCCGCTAGCCGGGCAGTAGCATTAACTTACACGCCTAGCGAATTCTGACGGTTTCTGGTGAATTGTTCCATTTTTAGTCCGGTTGCGAAAGTGTTCAGTAGGTTGTTTGTGGTAAGCCATCAGCCATTTTAAGATCCTTCCCTCATTGTCGCAACACGTATAGCTTGTCCTGAGTATTATAGGTCCAGTGGTGCGCCGTACGTGGGAGCGAGAGGTCGGAGCGTGGCGCTGACCGCTGCCGCTGAAAGTTCTGGCGGAACCCATAGGGTGGGCTTGACACCCTGCCTGCAGCTAGGTGTCAGAAGTATGTAAACACATCTTCGCACATCGCTAGTGGATATTTATCTTTACCCTACAGTCGAGTACAATCCTTGAGCACTTCAAACCATCTTCGGGTCTATACTTCTGTCACGTTTGTATGCCAAAAAAAAACCATCGAACTCGCGTGTATGCTAAAAGTGGCACTGGAACGCATGCTCTGCCTACCTCTTTTCGGAATGAAGGCGTGAATAAACCTATGTATAAACAAGTTTTCCCGAGTGTTATAAAATATCACGGACTTTGCTCTGTAAACGTCGCGCCGCATCGAGTCATCATGCTCATTCCGAACAGCTGTAGAAGCTGTAGATAGTGATACCATATTCCGCTTCATGTAGAACTTTACTCTTTATTTAGAAAAATACTCTAGTTAATTACTTATCTTATTTAGATACTTACTTAATAATTTATAATTACATTCGCGTTTTATATATACACTATAAGGAGCCGCTACACGAGCGAAATCGGCAGGACTGCCAAGCAAGGTCATAGAAAATCTAGTATGGAGTGACCTTGATTAGGCTGGCCGCCGTGCTTCCGACATAACCACACGGGCCGAATCACGCGGCGGCCTGCATGCAGTCCTGCCGATAACGGCCCGTGTAGCGTCTCCTTTAGTAACATCCACGTCTGTAACAGTGTGCATAAAAATAAAAATGGCGAATCGACGTAAAGTCGCGCCGGCTGCGCCAATGTTTTCGGTGTATTTAAAATGTTAAGTATCCATCAGTTTTGCAAACAAATCTTAGAAGAACTTGCTTGACGTTTAAACACCACAAAAACATGGCGCAGCACACGCGGCTTAACTGAAGCGGAGTGGATTCATCCTTTTTAGGGTTCCGTAGCCAAATTGCAAAAAACGGAACCCTTATAGATTCGTCATGCCTGTCTGTCTGTCTGTACGTCCGTATGTCACAGGCATTTTACTCGAAAACTATAAGGTGTATTTGAATAACATTTTGAGGTTAGGTGTATTTTGTTAACTGCTACATAGTTTTGTAATTCAATTAGGTACAAAAAAAAAATTTTTAGGGGTGCACTCCATACATAAAACTGAACGTCAAAAAAAAATTTTTCATTGCAAGCCCACATGTGGCACATCAATCGATAGGCCTTTCAAAATAAATATAAGGTTTCTCAGCAATTTTTTTGATTAAGTGAATAGAGTCCGAGATAATCGCCTCGAAAGCCACTAAAATGGTGTGTGTCCCCCTGTAATTTTTGAACCGTGTATTTTTAAAATATGAAAAAAATCATGCTCATAGGGCTTATTAAATTCTTTCAGCGAAAATTGTTATGAATAAGATCGGTTCAAAGGTTTTTGAGATATTTCTAATAAACTGCCTTCCTTAAAGAAAAGGACGTAAGTGCCATAAGATTTCAGTAACGATACGACCTTTTTAATAGGCACGGAACCATCGTTGTGCGTAGTCCGACACGCACTTGGCCGCTTTTTGTATTATGGCCCATCAGCGTAATCTTTCTGCTACTGTGTATCAGCGTAATCACCCGGTGAATCGCTTCATGTCCATCATGAGGCAAGTTCCAGGTCAGGTCCGGTAGAGCGGCTCGGCGTACAGTACGGTGGGCGCCGACGCGAGGCTGCCCGCGGGCGGCTCGCGAGACAGCAGCAGCGCCGAACGCGCTCGTTGCTTGGCTGCAAATTATGTAAACATTTGCATCATTCTCAGAAGAAAGGGGCCTAAAGGGTCGAACACACAGCACCGTCGTGCCAGCGCCAGCAGCGCGCGCTGCGCCGGCGTGTGCGGCGCCCGGGCCGCCCCGCAGCTGGTGATGTTGTGCACGTCGTAGGCTAGGTGACCCATGACTCACCATTAGAATGCATACAGCACAAGACTAGTGCAGCTATCAGCGCGGCCACCGGCAGCGCGCCGGCCAGCGCCAGCAGCGCGCACTGCGCCGGCGTGTGCGGCGCCCGGGCCGCCCCGCAGCTGGTGATGTTGTGCACGTCGTAGGCTAGGTGACCCATGACTCACCATTAGAATGCATACAGCACAAGACTAGTGCAGCTATCAGCGCGGCCACCGGCAGCGCGCCGGCCAGCGCCAGCAGCGCGCGCTGCGCCGGCGTGTGCGGCGCCCGGGCCGCCCCGCAGCTGGTGATGTTGTGCACGTCGTAGGCTAGGTGACCCATGACTCACCATTAGAATGCATACAGCACAAGACTAGTGCAGCTATCAGCGCGGCCACCGGCAGCGCGCCGGCCAGCGCCAGCAGCGCGCACTGCGCCGGCGTGTGCGGCGCCCGGGCCGCCCCGCAGCTGGTGATGTTGTGCACGTCGTAGGCTAGGTGACCCATGACTCACCATTAGAATGCATACAGCACAAGACTAGTGCAGCTATCAGCGCGGCCACCGGCAGCGCGCCGGCCAGCGCCAGCAGCGCGCGCTGCGCCGGCGTGTGCGGCGCCCGGGCCGCCCCGCAGCTGGTGATGTTGTGCACGTCGTAGGCTAGGTGACCCATGACTCACCATTAGAATGCATACAGCACAAGACTAGTGCAGCTATCAGCGCGGCCACCGGCAGCGCGCCGGCCAGCGCCAGCAGCGCGCGCTGCGCCGGCGTGTGCGGCGCCCGGGCCGCCCCGCAGCTGGTGATGTTGTGCACGTCGTAGGCTAGGTGACCCATGACTCACCATTAGAATGCATACAGCACAAGACTAGTGCAGCTATCAGCGCGGCCACCGGCAGCGCGCCGGCCAGCGCCAGCAGCGCGCGCTGCGCCGGCGTGTGCGGCGCCCGGGCCGCCCCGCAGCTGGTGATGTTGTGCACGTCGTAGGCTTGCAGGATCTGCTGGAACTCCGTGCCCAGGGAGCGGATCACCGCCTTCATGGCTTTGGGGGTGAGCGCCTCGCCCGAGTCGGTCTTGCGGAATTGGAAGCAGGGCCTGGAATGACAGAAATTGGTTAATCGCAGTCATTGAATTGGAGGTGTCCACCTTCCCTCCTTCCTTCGGGATTTACATTGAAATACCCAAAATTAAGCATAATCTGCAATTAATTTGTGCTAATTCAATTTGTCACAAGATAGCCGCCTTCCATGACAGCAATTAGCATTTACATTGAAACATTTACGTGCTACGATTTTAACGCTTTTAGATTCGTTACAACCCAGTCTTTCGATCAATTGGTGTCCAGTTGTAATTATAAAAACCCCGAGCTATCGTAAAAATCTCCTCGAGTGCGCTGGCACTAGTTCCTACAAGCCGGTCGCGCTCACTACCGCTGCACACATTTCTAGGCGTTCTAATTAGAACGCTTAGAAAGAGACGGATAGTCTTTCTCGCGGCGACAAGGCTCGCGGGCCGTCCTGTGATAGCCGTGCAGGTCACTCACCCCGGGCCGTCGGCGGCGGTCTCGTGCAGCTGCAGGCGCAGGTTGTGCGGCGACACGGCGGCGGCGATGCGCGCGCGCAGCGCTGGCACGCGCCGCGTGGCGACTACCAGTCGGAGCAGGTCGCGCTCGCGGACTACCACCACCTACGAATCAGTACAGGTCAGGCGAATGCCACTCTGGCGCGACGCGTCTTTATATACATATACAGGGCGTCCCAACCCTATGGGACATCAAGGGAAAGTACCTTAAATATCGTAGTTAGGATATTTCGCTGAAAGAAGACTTTATTGATGTTATTTTTAAAAGTTAGTATTTCTGTATTTCAAGATTTTCTAAGAGTTACCTACTTGCTTCGTCTGGGAATCGAACCGACTTAAATGTGAAAAAAAATCACCCCTGTTTTTACGATGCCAATCGAAAGAATGGACAAAATATAATAATTATTTTTTAGTAACATAGTATTTTAAAAGAAAGGAAAAACGTAACGCAACACAGTTGCCCGCCGGGTGCTGCAGCTGCGTCTTGCTGTCTATATCTTCTACATTATATACTCGGCAGGCAATTCCTAACTTTCCGGCCTTTTACAAAAATATACGAAAACTATAAGCTCCAACTTATTTTTCACAAACATGCTCGGAAATGTAGAACTTATATACGCGAAACATAACGTTATGGGCGTCACGAATTTACAGGTCAGTAATGGAACTTTTATAGGAAATTGCCGGCGGCATCGCCCTCGCGGCGCAGGGCCGGTACCGGGTCACGTAGCAGTTTTGTTACAAAAATTTGGAATTTTACTTTTTGCCCTAAGGTATAATTTGCATCACTCATTTTTTGAGAAAGGCACTATATACATACCTCGGACGGAACTAGGTATTACCTGCCCGTTTCATGTCCTCTAAATCACACTCGGCAGGCAATCCTTACCTTCCTGGCCTTATTAGTATTTTAAGATATAAGGTTTTTTTTTATTACATAATAATCAAAAAAGCCCCTGTTTGACATTTGCATGACTGTTTTTACATTTTACGTCACTAGAGTATTTTTCCGTACAAACATTATACTAAAAGTGTTTCTGATGTTTTATGGGTTTAACAATCAGTTAAATACTGTATTGGGGACAATTAGGTACCCGGCCCCGCGAGCCAAAACAAGCAACTATGTACATAAATTGAATTAACTTCTATATATTAATGAATACACTAATAGTTACAAGATCTTCATTTTAAAGAGGTTCTCACCCCGGCATGAGCGTATCGGATGAAGTGATAAATAATGATCGTGCATACGTCGAACTACCAAAATCACGCAGCAGCTAAACGCAGACAAAAACGCCAGTGACGACATCAGTATAGCTACGAATGCTCTAGGGATCTGTTGACACTTACCTCAACTAGGATATCACTGTATCGTTCCGGATCACCAGAATTATTCGCTCGGACGGTTAATCTGAAAAACAAAACAAACGCACCTCTCAAAACCCTTTCAAACGAAATTGACGCTGACTTTCACTGCCCGGCGGACAAGAGATGCGATCCGTCTTGTTTGCCCAAGACACAGTAAATCGGCAGCATTTCGTGGCAGTTTTCGCTACTCAGCCACGAATGCTGGAACAACATCCCTCAGCCTATTCGTAATTCTATAACCACCTACCTACCCTACCTACTTTTAAGCTCCACTTCAAAAAAATATCTATTTACCCGACAACTCTCCTACACGGGCTAGTCGTTAACTATTTCATATATTTTTGTTAGTTGTATATAGCTGTATAGCGTCACGTTAGTCTCAAATATCGTCATAATTTGTCCCATATAATTATTATCCAATATTCTGTTAAATAGGCAGTTTCCTTAATATGCGTAGTACTTAACATGCATGCAACTTGCCACGTACAAACCTACTCCTAACTCTTCTTATAAGTAATTAAATATTATATTCTTAAATAAAATTAATGTATATACTGGGTATTTAAGCGTTAATTCATCATTTTATCCCTAAATGAAGGTTGTAGTACCACGTTTGCCACTGTTTGCTGATCGGAACTACCTTACAGCCCAGGGCTCCACGGAAGACCAGCGCTGTGGCAATGTTTAATGTCAGAGCATATGCTGAGTGGTGTCCACTTGCGGCCACTATCAGCACCACCAGTCTTCTTTACGTACACGTTATTTTTAGTTTAAACTGGTATTTATTAAGTTTCATTTGATATATTGTGTTTTCTAATTAAGAACGAAATTGTGATGAGGTGTTATTTTGGCTGGCAATAAATTCATTTCTATTCTTCTATTCTATTCTAAATTAAACCTTACTCAAACAAGATAAGGTGTAATGTGTACCGGAATATCCCGTCGGCGTAGTGTATGAGGTTCTTCATGACCCGCAGCTCCCCAGTGCCGTTGTTGAGCGCGACCACATCGGAGATGTTGTTGGTCGAGCGCGCGCGGATCGGGGACTCGAAGCTCATGTTCACGAATCTGTAATCAATACGGGTGTAGACTCGAAAATTAGTATTACTCCAAAAGAAAGAAGGCAAAAAAATATGCCTAGTGACGAAAATCCCATTCAGATATCTCAAAGAATTACGAAGCTACAACCGTTTCAATATTGCTTGTTAGAGAGAGAAAACGCAAACGGTGTGTGACGTCACAATACAGGATGCTGCCGGGGGGCCGCGTCGACGGCGGCGCCGACCACGATGCGGCGCGGCACGTTGCCGTCTTCTGTGACGTCACATTCTTCCAGCGTCATCGTTTCATATGAAGTTGCGTTTTGCGAAAAAAGGGACAGAACATACCCGGCCTTCTTATAACATTGGACACTTATAACTTCGTGATTATTTAACCTGTTGCGTTGTTTTTGTCTCCATTTGACTACTTTTTTTATACTTTTTCGAGACAATATGACATTATTGATTATTTTATTTAGTGTCTACGCCCTATTGTTACATTTTACCTTTATAACGGAAGATTGGGTCAGATATTCAGAGATGACATTCAAGGAGATTAGGAAATATACGAGTGGGAAACGGATGACATCATGGCAGACCTAAAAGCTCGAAAAGGAAGCGTGGAAAAAGATAGCTACATCATTCAGGGTGGATGAAATTATTTTATTTATTTATTTATTTATTTATGTAGCCTTTCGATGGGGACCGTTATTTTACCGACAAACGTTTCACCGAATGCATTTTTCGCCGTATTTTTCAAGTAACCTTTTTAGGTGTAGCTAAAGGAGGTTAAGTTAGGTTTGTTTTATAACAATCCTAAAAAGATGAAAAAAAAATGATTGGGAAAAATGAATATTCGGCGTAACAGTAATTCGATGAAACGTTTGTCGATAAAACAAGGGTAAACCCTTTCGATGCGTCACATTCTCTAACAACTTGGTGTGCGAACTAGATTGTCCACTACTTGCTACCAAAGTCCTTAGCTACTTAGGCTCCGTAGTCCGTAAAAAATCGAACCTGTTTTGAACCTGGAGAAGTTAGTAGTGATTGGGAAGGCGGATGGCAAGCGATAGCGTGTTCGATAGACGGATCAGGTTGTAGGTCTGGGAGGTCTGGGTTAGTCAGTACAACATGTCGGAGTCATAATTGGGTGTAGCGTATAGATGTAACAATCCGACCACATGTGCATGCAATTTCTCAGTAAAACTCGTTTGACAGTTAGATCAGCAGCGCGACATGCCTCCAGACGATAGCAATTAGTCAGCTTCTGATAAATTGGCGCTGACAAATCATGACATGTAAAGACCCCATAAACCAACTGACTCGAGTCTCTCGCTTTATTGTACTGAATGGGCAACGCGTCAGAACAGAATCCTTGTCATAGGCCTTCACAATCGCGATGACAGTATCAATGGGTACGTGTAGACGCACCCCGATTGTCATGTTGGCGCTCTCAAGTTCGGGAGACTGTCCATACCTTGGCGGGTTAAGGGGCGGGTTGCACCGACTTAAGATTAAAAACTGATCAACGTTAACTGTTAATGATATGATATGATACAGAGAAAGAATATAATGGAAAAATAAACCATCTTCGTCTGTAGCCCCCGGCAGGATTCGAACCTGCGACCTTTCTATTAACGCTAGACTGCTCTACCAACTGAGCTACGAGGACAGTGACAGAAGCTGTGTATTTTTGCATTACATTCCCGCTAAGACTCGGGGTAACTTCCTCGTTAAAAATAACACGAAAAACAAAAAATATTTAATTAAATAATTTGTTTCGTGATAAGGGTATTTAACGTTACCTGTTGCCGGCAGCTGTTAATTCCATAGAAACTTTTCAAACTTTCCACACATTAATTTTTAACGAACACCGCTTATACCCCTACCTCACACTCGTCTAGCAAGAAGAGACATGATGTGTCAAGGTTACTCGTCACACCGCTCATCTTGGTCCTCGTCGTGCACCGCTCCCTGTTTTGTCGGATTTTTGAGCGCGCGTCAATGGCAAGTAACATAGTGCGGAGCGTGGCGATTAATCGCGTGAGTAGAGCCGTGTGTAAGCAGAGAGGGCAACATCACGGTATCGAGTAGCAGAGCGATGAGCAGCGCGAGAAGTAGTGTGGCTGATGGCCGCTCCACACGACGGGCCATCCTGACCCATCATACAGGACGCAACTATGCCCCGCACCCCCGCGCATAGCCGCGTCCTGAATGATGGGTCAGGATGGCCCATCGTGTGGAGCGGCCGTGACAGAGGCGTCTTTACCTATGGTGCAGGGTGTGCGTTGCACACGGCCCTGGGGGGCGCCGAGCCGTACTTTTTAATCTTTCCACTTTGACCGCGCGCTTACTAGGGGGCGCTACAGTACGTTTGCACATGGGGGCTACATGGGCTATAGAGACGCCTCTGGTGGCTGAGGTATTACGATTTCAGAGTTTTCAGACCGTCGTTGAAATTAAACCAACTGACTCGAGTAACTCACTTGTACTGAATGGGCAACGCGCCAGGATCCTTGTCAGAGGCCTTCACAGTCGCGATGACGGTGTCAATGGGCACGTTCAGTCGCACTCCGACCGTCATGTTGGCGCTCTCGAATTGGGGGAGGTGGTCGTCTATGTCGATTATCTTGATCAGGGCTTGTATCTCTGAGGGGTCCTGGAAATATGCATATGTTAATTTGAAACTATTGAAAATTTTATTTACCTAATGTCAACCACTTTCGCTAAATCAACCGCTGACAGTACTGTCAATTAAAGCGTTTTGTCAATATTGTATTATACGCCTGTGGACGCAGTATGACCTATCGTGTTAATGCGAGCAAAAAGTGAGATTTACCTAAATATGGTACTTATTATGACAGATCAATTAGTAGGTCATGTCGCTTAGTAACAAATAGAATACATTTGTGGCACAACAATTGCAAATGATTTTAGTATAGCAATTGCGTTTAGTTTTAATATACTTATGGCCGATATAACCATTTTAGACAGTTAGGTATTACTTAAGTAAGTATAGTTTAGCCATCGCCAATATATCCACCTTGATCGAAACACCAGCAAAATATCATTAACCTACCACACTTTCCTATACAAGAACAAAAGTAGGTAATCCACCACTTACCAATCGATTATAAGCCTTATTCAGTCTGGGCTTGGTTCCATATTTGAAGCACTTGACGGTGATGAGTTGTTTGGCCACCGCCTCCCTGTCGATGCGGGCGGCCGCTTTGATCAGAGCCTTGCTGTCATTCGTGCGCTCTAGTTTCAGCAGACCGAGCTCGTTGCCGGCTGGAAGAATTGCAACCTTACTCAGTTGTGCTTAGAGTCAGAATTTGTCGAAACACGAATCCGCTGAAAGTTTCATGTTGAATGAAAAAATCACGAGATTCACTATAATGCTCCTTATGGTCAGTCATACAAATTAAAAATTACGAACGCAAGTGAGTAATTCATTCAAGTTCCGTTTGAAGTATTACCGATTTTTAATGCTCCATTGCAATCCTGAAATACCTAGATTCAGAGCACGGAAGATGTATTTCCTGATTCAATTACGCAGCAACACTTTCTAAACGTCACACGCATACATTCTGCTGACCAAAGAGAATATAACCACTACGTTTTAAGAGGCCGAACTTCATACATTCTTTTAGGATTCGCTTACCAACGTAAAGAAACATGAGAGCACTTTATTGCCTTGTAATAAGGTGCAAAAGTTCTGTGTTTTGTTAGGTTGGCTAAGATGCGTTAACTATCACGTACATTTTTTCATTCTATGAGAGTTTCCAAAGGCTGCTGCTGACTAAACTGACTTCTTATAGGTACACTCTCACGATGTTTTTGTGAATCCATGCTATTTTAATTTTATGAAATCACGTAAATTTTCAATATAAAAAAACTAATCTAATCTAATCTAAAGTCTCTCACAGACTGACCAGACAGATAGTAATAAACTATACAATTATTGTATAGTTTACTACTGGCTGATGTGGCGACCAAAGTTTTAAATGTTGCGAATCTCTCACAATAAAACATCTTGGTCGTTTCTCTAAATGTTCTATAGAGAATTTCGTAAAGTTAAAACTTTAATTCTTGTGAAAATATCCTGAAATTGCCGAATAATTTTATCATATTCTTCGAAAGTTTCGGCAACATGTACACCTATAGTGGTGATCACGGAAGGTGTCGTACAAACGCCAACACAGTTAACTGACCATCCTGTATTTATATAGAACCTTATTACAATGCACATAAAGTGCACGGATGGTCACTTAGCTGTGTTGTCGATAGTACTTACCAGTGATTGCATAATCGATGGCAGCATTGTCTCCTATGTCCTCGTCTACAGCCTGCAACTGCCCGATCACGGTTCCGACCAGCACTTCCTCTTTGGTCGTCAGGAGCACTGGAGGATCATCCTGGGAAGAAAACAAGTAGGTACAAGGAATGAATTATAAACTCTTTATTGAAATATCATACCACACAAAAGCACATTTTGGAGACACTAAGTGAAGAATCGAGATTACTTTTGAAGGTGCATCTTCTTGAGCTGAGGCAGTTACTGGATCAAAATGCAATAGATCTATTATGACACTCAATGCAGATCCATTGCGAGGCCCCGAGCGGGTAGAACTTCTCGAGGCCCTGCTCGCCACCCCTAAAGGCCACTGACTCAATGGATATGGCTAGGCCCATCTAGAGCTAGTGAACGACTTTCGACTGATACATTCCAAGAACCAAATCAAATGAAATCTTACCAAGTTCCTCGCAAAGTGCGGTTTGTGGTCATCCACATCAGTAACGGCGACGGTGACGACCCTAGTGGTCTGCTGCGGCGGCGATCCCCGGTCCGTCACCAGCAGCACCAGTGTGTACGAGGCCTTACGCTCACGGTCCAGGGATTGGCGAGTCGTGATCAGGCCGGATTGAGGGTCTGGAGAATATAAGATAAGATGAAACAAACGTTGATTTTTCAAGATTTCGACGACGATTTATACGACGGAAGGAACTTAGTCAGATCAGAAAAGCTATCAAATTGGTCACCCAACTATAGACGTTTAGAAAGGCCAAGGTCAAGGACGGTAAGGTGTCTTTAGGTGTTTTTATAGATCACAAATTTGTGTACTCTGGTTTTTGCGCCATTTAGAACAAGGCCATACATAAAGCAGGTGATAGGAGCCTTTGGAGAAGTCTGGTCAACAAGAATAGGTCATGATGTCACGATCCTCAGCATTGAGGGAACGACTGATGATGATGATGATGAGAACATCAATGATGAGAATCTCCGTCATCTTCTCAGTTACACACCGATAGCAAATCCCTTAGCGTCTGCGTTCGACTGCTGGATGGAGTAGAGCAACCGTCCCGAAGGCTGCGTGGGGTCATCGGGGTCGCTTGCTACTGCTTGGTATACGGGAGAGCCGATAGTTGCGTTCTGGAATAAATAAATAATGGTAATTTTGTTCTCAAATCTGCAGATGAGTTTATTTCGGCGAAGATAGTAAGTTAATCTATATTTGATGAGATTATAAGTATGAGTAATATAGAGGCGATCGCAAGCTAACCACATATCTCGAATCAAGATTTAATAGCCAAAACCTGCGCATTAGTCGAGTATCGGGAGTAGTGTGAATTATCTATAGTAATAATAATGGAGTGTGTGTAATAACCAAGGATAGGACAAACGCCCGTCATTTTGAAAACTTAACCCTGTTCTGTACAGTAGAGACTTCCTAATCATATTTTTTTTTTTAGAAGTTTACTCAAAATATTATAATTTAATGTACTTCAACACATTTATCAATAAATTACCTATTCTTCTATCATCGCATTAGACACTACTTGATTTCAATGATTTTGAAAAAAAAATAAAAAAAATGTGAAAATTTGGAAAAAATTGTGGTCATTCTTTTCCATTGGCGAAAGTGATTTATCGCCTTAATCATCGTCATTTGAATAATTTGTCACTGGAAACATATAAATTATGGTACTTAAAATAAATTTATAAAACATTACTTTTGTCCTTTGTTTTGTATTGTCACGAATAAACTATTCTTATTCTTATTTAGTACCTAATTTTAGTCTCTACTGTACAGAACAGGGTTAAGTTTTCAAAATGACGGGCGTTTGTCCTATCCTTAATAACCCGGGGCCCAGCGGATATTACCTGAGCATGTGCACTAGTTAACCTTCACGAATGACGGCATGTTGGTTTTATTTTCGTACCGGCAGCTCAATGGCAACAACACCTACCATCGTAGTTCGCCGCAGGTAGCCTCCGCGTCCGGGTACCTCCGTGATCGTATATGACTGACCTCGCTAACGCTGAGCTGCTCGCCGGGCGCGGGCCTGATGAAGCGCGGCACGCCGTCGTTGGCGCTGACGTCGCCGATGTACAGCGACAGCGACGCGTCGCCGCCGTGCCCGCCGCCGTCCGTAGCGCCCACCAGCAGCCGGTACGGGTCCGTGCGCCCGCGCCCCGTCAGGTCGCGACGGGACTTTATCTCGCCCGTGTTCACGTCGATTGTAAATAAGCCTAGCAAATTGTTTAATGAGTTATCATACAAGCCTGGTAACGTGAGCGAGTATAATAAACGTAAATAGTACGGTACGTAAAATGAATGCACCTTCGATAATTCCCAAGGTCGCGATTTTTTTGTTAATATTTAGAATATGATGAGTACTACTAGTAGTAAAAAAAGATAGGGAAATTTGACGTTGCTTTAGGAATTACACAGCGTTTTCTTAGTGACCCTTGTAAATCCAGGGATAAATTATACAAGTGGTATTTTTCTTCAATAGAGTATCGCATTTTAGTATTATAATCTCCACTTTAATTTGCTAAAACTTTCGTCAAGTGCTTACGTCAGTATAATCCGAAACGAATAAAATAAAAATATTTCCTCTAAAAGATTATACAAGTTGGTTTTGATTACTGAATACTATTAAAAACTATCAAATATAACCTAAGTTTGAATTAATAACATATTTATCAATAGGTTAAATTTGTATGAACAGTTTAATGTTAAAAGCCTTCTAATTATTTTAAAATAAATCTCAAAAAATTTCAAGTCGTCACATATAAACCAGCTTTATCATAGTAATCTATTGATAAAAAATCTAAGTAATTCATCAATAGCTCCACATTGTATTCATTTATCAATTATTTTTTAAATTTGAACGCACGACGAACTGCGCGCGAGTCTAGTGCGCCGACGGCGAGAGCGTCATAACCAATCACAGCACGCCGTCGTTGCTTATTTCCTACTCGGTAGCCTCCCCTCTGTTGATCAGCTCACTTGCAAAATGAAAGAATGTTGATTTTACGATTCTGTTCATTTATATTAAGTGTTGAATTTACAAATAAATCTTTGTAATGATGAATGAATTTATAAATAAATCTTTGTAATGATGACTTTTCCGTCTATTAATTATACACTCATAAGCTTCATCAACCTAAAGAGTAACTATCAACGTACTTATGCAATTACTTATGCAATAATCAACTTATTGTGTAGCTTTAACAAGCTAGGTTGATCCACTGAAACAACGTATGAGTGACCGGTAGGTCGATCACGTAACGCTTTATACGTACGCTAGGTAGATCTAAATGTATTTTTTATATCGAAAAACGACTGTTGAATTGTCCTAACGCGCGTTTGAAACGTTTTGTGATTACCCCTCAGATCTCTAGGCGACCCAGCCGCGGCCCGATTTCTTACAGTCGGTTAACGGGTTTCTTCGGTTTCGGTTAAAACCGGTTTTGCATTCCCTACTCTCAACCAACTGAGCTATAGGAACAATCCACCTCGGTCACCTTTTTTTTCAATCAGTTCATTCTTACAACGCCTTAGGGAGAAGACGGCATTACATAAGTTGAAATAATTATGAATTATGCCCAGCCAAATAAGTGGTTTTCTTTGTCCAGCGTATGTATGTAATCATAGTATAGCCATTTGGTTTCGTTGCTATATTTGGTAAGGTTAGCCTTAAATATGATTGAAGAGAATGTTTCGCCTTAATATGATACAATGTGTATGTTAACTTAACATACAAAACTAAAAGCAAGCGTTTACGTAACGTATGTAAGAAATAGGGAATGCAATATGCAATTACCGGGCAAAATTCAAAACCGGTAAATTACCGACTTGAGTAGGACAAAACCTATTAACCGGTAAATTACCGGTAATTTTAATTTGGTTTATAAGTAGCGTTATTTGATGTTTATTTATCGTAAAAATAAGCTAAAAGGTAGTATAAAGAGTAAAAGGCGGTTTCATGTTCCGTAAATGTCGTAATAACCATTTTCATTAATATTTAAAACTTGCTCCGTGGTAGGAGGGCTAAAACACAACTGAAGACGTTCCTTGGGGATTAGCAGGCAGGTAGGAATAGGAATTGGTCCCAGTTTTACAGATTACCATTACAACATCAGTAGTATCAGTACAATACAAAACAGTACCAGTAGTGAATATGGAGTGACGAAGGTTAACGTGAATATTAATATTATGGTGCATTGCCTGTTCCCCTTCACCCATCATTGGCGTCGGCGGGTCACACAGTGCCCTCGGTCATTGTTTTGATTCCTAAATCTACAGATACGCAACCCTACGGATTTACAATTCTAAAAAACAATAATTTACTAAATAATACAACACAAACTGACCAGTTGACTACAAGCCCACGTAGTAGTAAAAAAAAGGATTTTACCAAATAGCTGTTTCTAATGAATGTTCAAAAGACGTAACCAACCATACCAGGAGCGAAAAGATTTAGATAGAGAAAACGGTACTAATAGTAACCGAACATTTTACTAAAGAGCGTTCGGACAAATGGTTTATTAACTTTATCTAGGAAAAGCGTGTACTGTTGCTCATGGGGTTCCAAATTGTGGCATCAGTTTAGCGATTTGGGGGGGCTAGGTCTGTATGTATACTTTCTGTATCCTAGCTCTCCTGCGGGTAACCTAACGTCTAATGCGATCACGCAGACAAACTCCCAGCATAGCCCTCTCCATAGCCCTTTGAGCCTTCTAATGAGGCCGATAGTGCGCGAACACATTTCAGTGTCATATGTCATCACTGGCACCACACATGGGCCAAAGACTCTCGTCTTGAGACACTTCGGAATACTAGACGAAAAGATGTGCCGTAGCTTCCCGAACGAACGCTGCCCAGCTGAGTCGACAGGAGACAGTTTGTCCTACGTATATATAATCGTCTACAACTTCGAGCGTAAAGCGTCCGATTGTAATGAGAGTCGGTAATACATGGGCATCAGATGATCTTCGTCTTATCCATGTTAATTCTTAGACCAACCCGCTCAGAGGCTTTATAGTATTCAAGTCCTCCATGGTATTCGAAGGTGAGTGATATACTCGCCTTCTCCAGTCCAGTCTTTAAAGCATGCACCAGTGCAGCGATGAACAGTTTAGGAGAAATAACATCTCCTTGATCGACTCGCTGCAGCGGAATAGGTTTCGCGTTCCAATTCTGGAGTCAGATTTACACAGTGAAGTGGCATTCTCGTTTGATTGATTGATTAAAACTTTATTCATTCCCACTACATACATGGCATTGATAAAATACGAAATTGAAACAATAAAGGTAAAAGAAAATAATAATAATATACATATCTAAAGAAAGCATGCAAGAAGTACATTCTAAAGAAGCCATGTGTCGTGGCTGAGAAATGGCGCTGGCTTAGCGAGCCATGCCAGGGCCTTAAATTACAAAATTTAAATATAAAATACTTGGCAACGCTGGAGAAACTGTAGTACAGCCCAGGTTTCGATTGAATCGTAGTCCAGAAACGCTAAGCAAAAGGGCAGATTATACTCCGCAGCCTTCTATATAACTTGACGGGTGGTCATATTTTATCTTATCTAGGTGAGGGCCCTTTCGGATACACTTCGACCCAGTGGGATCTTTTGTGCATTTGACGTCTCATTCCCCAAATTGCTCCATCATTTCTACAAACTGCATGATACAGCTCAGCGAAAGTACCTTAAAATCCTTTGGTTGCGGATAGCCGTTATCAAAGTAATTAATTATTTTTCTGGCAAGGACATGACATTCACACAGTAAGTGTTCCATAGTATCATCCTCCTCACCACACATTCTACAGTCTAAACTATCCGATAGTCCCATCTTGGCCAAGAGATTCTTGACCCCGAAGTGACCTGTCAACACCCCAAATATAATTCTGAGTTGCTTTCTGCTGGATTTCCAGAGCTTTTGGTCAAGCCCGAGTCCACTCCTTCTATAAGCTGGCTTAGATTGCCTTAAGCCAGCCTCATTCCTCCACTCATGTTGGTGTTTGGTTTTGGCGTAGGCTTCAAAGGCCGTTATCATGGTTCCGCGCGTTCCATGGCAAGAGTACCACAAATTGTTCTGGACCTACAATAGTACATTACTACAGAGGCCGGGAAGTAAGGGGTTGCCGGCCGAGTACATATGCCGATCATAGCGAGGCCGGATAGTTATGAGGCTGGCAACCCCTTTTTACGCCGAGGTATGTATAGTGCTTTTCTCAAACATGCAATGAAATAAATAAATAAATTTCCAAGAAATCAAACTTTAATTTTCATGGCTGAATGCCGTGATGCTGTGCCTCAAATTGTGGAATGTGACACTTCGAAGCCCATTATGAATAACACAACGTCAATATATAATTTCATGTTCGAGAAAAGTAATTTGTAGACCCCCTTCTTGCTTTAAGCTCATCTGCTTTTTCGTTGCCGATGAAGCCCTCGTGCCCTGGTATCCAAGCTAGTTGGTTATCTATAGTGCTAAAGCCTCTTCGGAAACTGGCTTGTTCGGGAGGCTGGAAGTCATCTAACCTGCGCACGAGACGATTTGTAATTACTCTCGAAAACAGCTTTTACACACGGCTCAGAAGTGAGATGGGTCGGTGTTTCTTAAGCAGGGTGTTGTCACCATTTTTAAAGAAAAGCACCAGCACACCTCTGTTCGATGCCTTTGCCGTTCACTCTTTCACTAAGACAAAGAGAGGTATTTCCTTGTTTTGAAAATGAAATGATTAGTATACCTATTAGGCTATTACCTACAAACTATGTTAAATAAGGCGCTCTCTGTCGTACTTATCCAAGCAGGTCATTATTCATATTTTATAGAACGGAACCGTGTTTGTATTTTAAGAAGCTTCTGCAAACGATATTGTATTAATTTGGTACTAACCAGTTTATCAATTGACATTTTACATGTCAAAAGGAGGGTATTGATTGAGATATAATCATGACGATCAAGTATTAATAATTGTAAAAAAATAATATTTTACTAATAATTAATGTTTAGGTAAATTACCGGTTTTGATTTAAATTTACTGGTTTTATACCGGCCTTATACTCAGAAAATTGACCGGTTAACCGGTATGCATTCCCTAGTAAGAAATATGCATCGAAATTCTATAATTTCAATAACTCCGGATTTTTAGTATTAATTAATTTAAAAAAGTCCTCTTCCGCTTCGATGAACAACTATTTTTTTTGGTAATTCGATCTTTTAGTGTTAGGCTCTAATCGGAATTTGAAAGATTCTTGAGTACCTAACTTTCGGAGTTTATCTCTTACCTACACCCTAATTTTACTACCTACTACTACTTAGAAAGATAACTAATACTAATAACCCTGTATATATACTTTCTGTATCTACTTCATATTAGTAACATCAGATATGACATCGCGACTAGTAAATAAGTACCTACAAATAAAATTTAAGCTAATTTAAGTTTAATACTAAAACCCCTATATAACTTTCTTTATTGGTAAAATAAAATAAATAATTGCAACCGAAAAACAACTAGTAACTAAATATAAAGTAAAATCAAGTACTAAAAGTTTGTACCTACAAGTTTGAGCGTACGCACGGCACGGCCTTGGAGAAGTACTCGGCTGCCAGCACGCTGCACACGAATCACGCGCGAAAGATTTAAATTGCGGATAATAACTGATAAGCTAATGCAATTAAGAGCTATTGATGAATCCGTTAGAATTTGTGTTTATATATTCCTCGATAGAACTGAAATGAATTACGCCGACTTGAGAATTTATGAGATTTCTTTTATGGTAAGGAGAATGGTTTCAAGATATAATTCCTAATAAAAAAAAGACTATTGATAAATCTGTTAGAAATTTGTGCTGCAATATATTTTTTTAGTTTTGAATACACTATAGTAGCCACTAGTCACTTAAATATTCTTTCAGGAGATTTATATTTTTTTTATTCGTTTCCTTTTTTGCTGACGTAATCTCTTGACGAAACTATTAGAAAACGATAAGTAAGGTTTGAATAATCAAATACGATGCATTATAGGAAAAAACAATAACTTGTATAATCTTTGCAAAGTTTTACAAGTGTTCCTTACAAAAAAGTTAATTATTCGTAAACCAATATCAAAAACTGTTAGAAATTATTTTTCGCTGTTAGTACTTAAGGTACTCTCGCTGATAACAAAAAAAAATCAAACTTGGGAGTTATGTTAGTTTGACGACACATTACAGTGTTCGCGTACCGGACTAAAAAGCAAGTTATGATACACAACTTGCGGGGACGTCAGTCATTTGGAACCATGACCGGTGAAAACCCGTGTTGATTGGTCAGAAATAAAGGGAACTAAATATCACGTTAGACCCGTGTAAAGGAAACATTTAAACATCATGTCAGTTCTATCGAAATCTATTAGAAAGTCGTTTATTCGCTAGCGGTCGTAGTAACGTTATGCGAGTTTTCGATAGCAACTCAAGGTGGCGGTACCAAAGGCTTCCAGACTGGTCATCGTAAAAAAGTCTACGCATGAAGTAATTCTGTTGTTGTGTAGGTGTATGGCTGTCAATGTAAGGCCTATACCCTAATTCCCCACTCACCGTTGGCCTCCCCCTCGTCCAGGAACTCGTACTTCACCTCCCCCCCGAGCCCCTCGTCGGGGTCGCTGGCCGTCATGTTGACGACGCTGATGCCCACCTGCACGTTCTCGGGCACCACAGCTGTAAACAGTGACGGAAACTTCACTCTCCGCTTGCGACTAGTCAGTACCTGTCCCGAGAGATGGCGCTGTCTGTCACTAGTTTTAAGTCCTCTTTTCGACATTGTGCTGGAGTTCTTAATTAGTGTTCGATTTTTTTTGTTTATTTTTTGTTTTGTTTGTGTGTTTAATGTAGTTTTTGCGAAATAAAATTCTTTACTTTCGTTCTTTCTTTGTTTTTTTTAGGTTAAAACTCATTAATAATACTCGCACCGCTCGCACGGCACATTGATTAAATTTAATTTGATCATATATTTATTGAAATTCAACAGGACAGTCAAGTGAATAATGCAACATGCTATTTACCAGTGTACACGGCTTTCTCGAACGTAGGAGCGTTATCGTCCACATCCAAAACATCGATTAGTATTGCAGCAGTGGATTTGAGCCTTTCAGCGCCTCCTCCGGGCATATCCACTGCTTCTATTTCTAGTCTCAGCACGGATTGACGTTCCCGGTCTAAAGCTTTATTTGGTGCCAGCTAAAACAATTTTTCGATAACCATTGTAGCTTACAAGAAATATTCGGATTCACCGGAAGAAAGAGCAACATATTTTATATAATTATTAAAGATTTATTTTTACCTTGATTACTCCAGTGACGTTGTTGATAGTAAAAAGATCAGAGTTTTCTCCTCTTAATTCGTAACGTATTTCTGAATATCCTTTATTTTTATCTTCTTCTGTCAAAACAGCATCTGCATCAGTCGCTTTGACTGTCAGAATCTGTTCTTGATCTTTTATTGATTCTAAAACGCTCACTTTGTACAGCTGAAATTGAAATAATGAGTATTTGTTTTTGGTTAACCCAGAAATTAAACTAACTTCTTTTAGACTTCACAGCTTTTCTTACCTCTTTTTCAAACTTAGGTGGATTATCGTTCAAATTGATTACTTCGATAATAATTTTGGCCATTGTATGTTTACTGCCATCGTTACTCGTTGCCTTCACAGTCAACGTTAAATTAGGTGTTGTTAGTTCTTCGTAATCAAGATGTTTCGTTAGCACAACTTGTCCACTGAGCGGGTCTACTTGTAATAGACCAGTATCCGAATTTACTACTTTAAAACCAGATACTAAGTGACCAGATATTGGGTCTTCTGCTATGATAACCAAAACAGTGCTTCCTATAGGTTGTTCTTCCTTGATTTTATGGTATATTATTGGGTGAGATGTGGACCAACCAGGATTTGTGAATTGCGGATTTTTATCATTGTAAGGTTGAATATAAATCGTATGCTCAACGACGTCAAATTGTTTATCTTTTTCAACCTCAGCATTTATATCGACTACTTTAACAGTCAAAATGATTATAGAAGCTTGACTATAATCTAATGTACCATTGACTATTATTTCACCAGTATCTTCATTGATCCGAAAAATGTGCTTATAGTCGTATGGCGCATTAGGTTTTAATTGTACACCAGCTTTAGAAAGTGCTTTTATTGGATCGATGATGCTGTATTTAAGAACCGAATTGACATCAGTGTCGTGTGCGATTAGTTGTGTTACGATATCATCAAATTTGGTTTTCTCGGAAATGTAAGTGGTTGATTCGGTTATGTTGAATTTAGGTGGTTTATCGTTAACATCCTGAATGGTAACAAATACAGTGGTGGTAGCGGTCTCAGGTATGGGGACCCCGCTATCAACTGCCGAGACGATTATCTCGTAGCGGTCTGCGTTGACGTCTCGGTCTAAGTTGGCATCGTTTGATACTGTTATAAGACCAGTCCTGAAACAACAATCAAAAATATCTCAACCTTCATTCTCAGAAATCTTAGAATTATCATAAATATTATTGGATTTATCGTCAAAATTACAAAGAAAAAATGTAAAACAAACTTAAAGTAAAAAGTGTAAATGGTCCACTTACTTTTCATTAATAACGAAGTTATCTCTAGACCCCGACACGATATGATACGTCAGGAGATCATCCAAACCATCTGGATCGTTGGCTACAACCATGGTTACATTCTGCCCTGGCTTGGCGTCTTCCTTGATACTAGCTTTGTAGTTCATAGGGTTGAGCTCAAATGTGAAATCTTCGTTGCTCTCGGTTTGTTGGGTCACTGTGTATTTGTAGTGGTGGTAGTTCCCCTTGAAGGTCGGGCGCTGGTTGCCCGGGACTCCTACTCGGATATAGACGCGGGTTTCGTTGTGAAGAGGTGGTTTGCCTAAAGACAGAACACTGTAAGCATTTATGAAGTCCAATCCAATGGTCTTACATCTTGAGACACATCATTATCAGAGGGTTACTTTTAACTTTTTGAAATCTTACCATAATCAGTAGCTCTCACAACAAGTTCGTACTGTCCCCTTGGTGTGTCCATGGTTTCTACTTTTTCGAGGATCACGATTTCGCCGGTGTCTTCATCGATCGCAAATACATTGCCTTTATGTGTGATACTGTTGTCAGATTCTAAAGAATATTTGACTCGACCACCTCCTTGCGTTGGCCCATCGGCATCTGTAGCCTGTTGAATAAAATTATTACTATTTTCATATATTAGTAACCATTATATTAAAGAGGCGACCATTATAAACACTTATCATTAAATGTAAAATTTGCTATCTTCCCCGCCCTCAACATTTTTAATAATTTCCTTTGATTAAAAGAATTGCTTGTCTCCTTTTTTTTTTTTTTATTCTCATTTATTTTATAAGCCATACATACATCTTATGATTAAGTCGGCTTAAAAATAATTACAATGTTACTTTAGGTGTTACTTTAAACATTGGATTGATACTTAAGGAGTATTTTTATAATATTCAAATCTTAGGTTCAGTGAGTGTATAATGAAACTTAAAAATGTACCACTATGTTCGGTAGTGAACCCTGAACTTAAGATTTGATGGAAGAAGAAGAGGAGATCCCCTGCAGAGCACCCAGTTTCTTGTAAGAGATCCAACCTAGGTTGTTCGTTGAGTTTACACTCTAGAACTAAGTGGAGGAGGTCCTCTTCTCTGTTACATTGTGTACAGTTTGGATCGTCTCTTTTTTTCATGATGTAGTTAAATTTGTTGAGTGGGATGTGGTAAGTTCGGGTTCGGAAGCAAATAACTAATTCTTTTCTTTTGATGTTTCGTGAGGCAAACCAAGGTATTGCTTGTCTCCTTAATAACATCTAAAATAGTACTTACCGTAACAACGAATTGAGGTTCGAAACTAGTTGCTCCATCTCTTATAGTTCTACTGTATTCAGGTACTTCAAATACAGGCGCGTTGTCATTCACATCCAGAACCTCAATATAGACACTGGTCGTAGTAAGTTTACCTCCGCCATCCTTTGCTATCAACGTTAAACTGTAACTCTTCTGTTTTTCGTAATCAAGTAGCTGACCGACGAACAAATTGCCTTTACTTTTGTCAGTCCTAAACAGGTGAGATCCAAACCCAGTGAGTGAGTATTCAATTTCACCAAATATACCATAGTCTTTATCTGTGGCTGCGACCTCACCAATTAAACTTCCAATAGGAGCGTTCTCGTACACATTGAATTTGTAAAATGTTTCATCAAATATTGGCGCATTATCGTTCATATCAAGAAGCTTTATGTTTACTCGGGCTGAACTCAATTCTATATTACCCACTGATGATACTATGTCGAAACTGAACAGTCTCATATCATCATCGTCAACATCATAATCAAGGCGAGAAGAATCCTTCACTTTTATACTGATAGGAGTCCTGCCTTCACCATGGTTTGTGCTTATAGAGAACACTCCATCAGAATTGAAAACATCTCTTAGATACAAATCGTATTTGCTGTTCTGACCTATATCGCTATCTTCAACGTAAATGGATAGACCAGGTATAGGACTGCCGTTTTCTATGTTTTCGGGTATCGAAATATCGAATAGATCTTTGTTGAATTTAGGTTTGTGATCGTCTACGTCGGTTACGACTATAGTTATTGGCGTGACTGTGTAGTCTGATGGCACTTCGTTGTTGATTAATTCTGTAGCCTGTAAATATTTTAGGTATTAGTGTCAGTCAAATTAAAATATACCTAGTACTGGCAGGCAATTCTAGAGATACAAGATTATTAGGGTACGATGTTACACCAATCGAACTATCCCCACAGTAAGCACAATAAGGCTTGTATTATAGGGACGTATTGTAGGGACGACATATAGCGTTATTCCTGGTTGTGCCCCTAAAGAAGCCCGAGGTCCACCTCTCGAGGTCCAAGGTTGACACCCAATCCCAAGATTTGGGATTTACATACATACATACATTCACGCCTTTATCCGTAAAAGGGGTAGGCAGATCACATGAAACTTGTGTTCCAGTACCACTTTTAGCTTATATGTGGGTATAAAAGATCGACAAAATGTGATATCGCAGTGACAGGTTGCTAGCCCATCGCCCACAATATACTTGAACCTCACATTTGGGATTCAGTTCCTATAAATACTTAAGAAAAGATCCAAGACACTGAAACAAGTATCGTCACCATACATATATTTGTCCTTGTTGGGATTTGAACCCAAGGCCGTAAGCTTCACATTACCTACTTTTTAACCTGAACTTTTTATTTCAGGTTACCTGTCAACTTATATTTTTTTTATTTACATAAAACTATTTTTAGAATCAGTTATATGTAAAGCCTCTATTTAAAACCTGGTAGATTTAGGCAATAGATGTGAAACAATTATATTGTTTTCTTTAAATTTCTAAATTGTTCACTCACCTTAACAAAGAAGTTATACACTCCCCCATTTTGCATAACAGCATAGCTCTCCCTATCTATAGGTTTGTCGGAGGCGACCAGCACAGCCCTCCCGATAGGCTTCTCTGGGAGCAGCTTGAAGTACTGTTCGCTGTCGCCCTCGAGGGTCAACAGGACCGGCCGGGGGTTGGCGGTGTCACCGTCTTTGGCGACTATCTCCATTATACTTGTATTCTAGAAAGGTATATTTCGATTATTCTTCTAAATGTGTAGTACTAGCTAAGGCCGCGTTTGCACAGATGTAATTTCGCGCAGCACGCCGCCCATATTGTCAACCGCTATGGATTCTGCGCGTATTTCTGCGTGTGTTTCAACGCGGCCTTAAGCTACCTCAAGCAATATGATATTCCTCTGCAATCCTATGCTTTATTGGGAGCTTGCATTAAAGAATTAAAGATTTTGAGGTTTAATAGAAAATAAACCAAGATAAATGTCCCAGTGCCCGACACTGGAATGGGTATAGGAGTAAAAGTACTACGGAGGAATTAGAAAAGTAATTAAGATATATTATCAAGGGAAGTCTTTAACTACGTCATTCTAACTCCCTGGTAAAGGCTCCCTGGTATTTGACCGGCCGAGTATTCGGCATCTGTAGTAGATAAAACTACCTTACCGTTGCAACATTGTCCAACACCATAGTTAAGTTTGGTGAGGTCACGTAGCAAGAGCGTTTAATTCTAGGTCTTCACAGTGATGATTTCTTACGGATTGATGTCGAAGTGAATCCAAGATGGCCTTATATATTAGGAAACACAGCAGCGAATCCAGGATTTTGGTTTGGAGGGTGGCTTTAATTATATGTATGACTCGTAACAGCGATTCATTCTTGCTTCCTAGCGATGATGTCTTACGGATGGAGTGTCGCAGTGCATCCAAGATGGCCTCCAATATTAAAGGTACAGTAGCGGATTCAGGTTTTTGATTTAGGGGGAGCTTGCTACCATTTGGAGGGGTTGCTCCCGCTGAGGTCAGATTTTGGTAAGTATATACTCAAATGGTTTCGATGCTCAAGTGGACGGTAGTGCTTTAATCATATATGTCGTGTGTTACCGGTGGAGTGTTCTCCGGAACCGTAGCGGAGTACGGCGCGTTGAGTAACACGGGCGGCTGGTCCTGCACGTCCCGCACGGCGACCGCCACGCTGGCCAGCGCGCGGCGCGGCCTGTCCGACACGTCCGCCGCCTGCAGGCTGATTACGAAGGCCGAGCGGCTCTCGTAATCCAGGGGACGCTGGACGAAGAGGCGCGCTTGGTACTCGTTTGGGGATATCTACAAGTCAACATTATGTTTAGGTTTCATTATTATTGATATTATAACAACAATCATCCCCTATGGTCTGGCCAGCGAGTCGTGTCACAAGCATTCTTTATAATCCCAACAATTATACCTATGAAATAATTAATTATAAGTACGAGTAGGTAGGCACTACCTATTACGCCGCTCAGACGTATTTTTTGTGACACCCTGTGCTTGCAATATAAAAAAATGATGACTTTGGGTTTACAGATTCCACGGAAGCCTTGCATTTAATAGTTTATCTTACTAGCCCATATACTAAAACATTTTCAAAGCAAGAAAGCACAATTGCACACACCAAAGTGCGTATTTTATCCTACAACTAGCTTCTGCCCGCGACTCCGTCCGCGTGGAAATCGTTTATATCGCAGCTCCATACAAACTTCAACCCTCCATTTTATCCCCTCAGGGAATGATTTCCAGGATGAAAACTATCCTATATCCTTCCCCGGGATTCAAACTATCTCCATACCAAATTTCATCGCAATCGGTTCAGCGGTTTAAGCGTGAAGAGGTAACAGACAGACAGACAGACACACTTTCGCATTTATAATATTAGTATGGAGCATACTCCATACTAATATTATAAACCGCGTGCCTAAAACCTATTACACATCACTATAATTGAGTATAAAAACTGTCTGCTCGGTTAAAACTTGAATCTATGGCTTGTAATCTATGGATTACTTACACGAACAATGCAAGGAATAAAATGAGTCATACTTTAGGAAGACTACCTATTCGTCAAGTTTTAACCGAGCAGACAGTTTTTATACTCAATTATAGTGATGTGTAATAGGTTTTAGGCACTTTTTAATAGACAAAACGATTGATTCAATGTAACGAGCCTGGCAATTAATTTTATTGTTAGTTTATTTAATATCTTGACCGCGACATTTTTAGCAACTTTAATGACGTCATTGTATGCAAGTATAGGTACCTATGTTACGCGGTCAGATACTGTCTTCGCCTTACCTTTACTAAGAATATACGTAAATACGTACGGGACGGACGTGACTGGAAACATGAGCATGATAGTTCAAAAACACGTGGACAGTCTCTTATTTACGTACTACCTTCTGCCCGCGACTCCGTCCGCGTGGAACACGTTTATACTTTCACCCCCTTAGAGGGAGATTTCCGGGATAATATGTCCCAGGACTCAAACTATCTCTACACCAAATTTCATCTAAATCGGTTCAGCGGTTTAAGCGTAAAGAGGTGACAGACAGACAGACAGGCAGACAGAAAGACAGACACCCTTTCGCATTTGTAATATTAGTATGGATACGGACAAACGTCTCTGCGCTGTACTTGCTTGTACTGTCTTTGTGGCAGACTTCTCAACAGATTGTATTTCAATATAATTCATAATTGATTTAATCTTACCATATCAGTGACCACTCTGAAGGTCGCGCATGCCTCGGCGTCGCTGCCTCTCTCTTCGGTGGAGCACGTCACTCTGATCTCAGCGTTGTAGCCTTCGTCACGGTCTGTCACTATGATCTTTGGATTCAGCTGAAATGAAATGAAATAGTAAATATCAGGGATATAGGCGTGTAAACTGGGAAGACGCTGCGCTGTAAGCACAGCTTACATACATACAGGTACTTCGCTATAGTATAGG
Source organism: Epinotia ramella (assembly GCA_947578815.1). NCBI lineage: Eukaryota > Metazoa > Arthropoda > Insecta > Lepidoptera > Tortricidae > Epinotia > Epinotia ramella. The sequence goes on from OX388207.1 coordinate 4,185,461, forward strand.
CACAAATATACAAAATCAAAATCGGAGATCACGCCAGGCATGTGTATCTATCATAACCTAAGATCAAAGCCTAGATGCTTGACTAACACATACAATACGATTAGAAGACGGTAGATGTTCTCGTCTCGCGCTCACTTGATTTCGGATTTAAAAAAAGATTTATCAAAGTAGCCCAACATCGATTGGCAACCACAGTTGCCAACATCAGTTTAGGGGTCCGCGAAATTGGCAACTGTGGTTGCCACAAGCAAGTGAGTAGCTACGCTCTCAATCAAGTTGTGTTAAGACAAGCAGACGCTGCAGTGAATCTGATTTACAATATAGTATGTAGACGCATACCTCAACCTCGCTGCCAACAGGCGTCGCCTCACTAATGTTGAGGATGTAAGGTCTATTGTGGAACACAGGAGGATTGTCGTTCACGTCCTTCACTGGGATCACCCTCCGGAGGGACACCGTGTTAGGGTCTGTGTTGGCGATGCCTTCGTCTGTAAAAGAGAAGCACAAAGAAACCCTTTAAACCTTTAAAACCTAACCAAAACCTAACCACATTTGCTAAGGTAAACTCTTGAGTTTACCTTAGCAAATGTGCCTTGCAAAATGTAGAATGTAGGTGCTCTCAAATAGGTAATGTGATCAAATGTCTCCTTAAATGTTTAGTCTTAAGCCCTGTCTTTAAACACAAATACTATCGTTTAGCTTATCTTTGCTTAATTCCTATAAGGGCTTATTGTTCCACACTGGGTTGGAAGTCAGATGCCAATAGCATCTGCAATTTTTGGGAGTAGGCAGCAAGCGGACTCTGGGCTTGGGCTCCACCAAGATGCAACAAATACAAGGAGTATTGTTTAGTGACCTCTTAAAATCAATGAAATCCTTTCTACAAACTATATTTTGCTTCTGAGATTTCTTTTTTTCATTTCTTTTAACTACAAATATGGTTTTACCACAACGTACGGCCTTTATACGTGTTCTGCCGTTCGGGCTCAAAAACGAACCTGTAATACTGATGATGACTTCAAGCGACGGCTGTTCCTCGCGGTCCAGTTTCTTGGCCAGCGTCACCACGCCGGTGAGAGAGTCCACCGTAAAGAACTGCCCCGATATGGAGTACCTGAGCTGGCTGTTTTCAGGATCTATGCCTGTAAACAAAAAAAATAACATTGAAAAACCGACCAGGGGCTTAATAAGATGAATAGGTTCGTTAAGGATGGTAACGCCTTATTACGTCAGGCTTTAACTACCTAGCGCCTTGATCTCCGATTACGAATAATCATTCATCTCTTCAGAATCTTGTGGGCAATGGAGTGATGGAGCTGGAGATAATAGGTGCTCACAAAACAGGGCCGGTATTTTATCCGTGATTTTTAACGGTACCGGTGGGTTGAGACAGAGAGTGCTCTGTCTCGAAATCAGAACGACCGAATCATCAAAGTCCTCACATGTCCTCTTCTGTCAAATTTATATCGCGAATGAAATACCGCTCCAGCACTTGGCTGCTCAGAAGAATGTGAAGGTTGGTTGTTTGTTAGACTTGCAAGTGACATACGTAAAACTTGACACGTTCAATTAATCTTCGATTACTAATAGTATAGGTACTATCCATGCGATATAAGGTCTTCTATTGATAACGTGCGTTTCACGAGAATAATCCTAGATTTTACCAGGGAGTGCTAAATTATGATATGATGATGGCTCTTGCTTTTGTAAAGCATCAAAGAAGGGGCAACAGACCTCATGTGTCCTTACCTTGTAACTGGTAGACAGGGGTGCCAACAGGCGTGTCCTCCGGCAGACTGAGCTGCGACATGTCGCCGGCTTGCGGCACGAAGTGCGGCGCGCGGTTAACGACCTGCGCCGAGCACAGCCCTAGCAGCGTCAGCACCAGCAGGATGATGAGGGGGTTCGGCTCGTTCACGAGCGTGGCGAATTTGCGGCGGTTGGGAATTATTTCCGCCATCTGGAAAAAAATAAGATCATTACAACTCTGCTTGGCAACCAGGATTGGCATCTTCGCGCACCCCTAAATCGATTGTGACTGCTATAGTTGACAAGCGGAGTACAGTTTTGAATTTAAAAGCCACTCGAGAACCTTTCCGCCCTGCACGGCTATCAAGCGACGGCGCGCGAGCTCTCTCGATTTTTCTCGCACTATCTGTCTCTTTCTTATTAGAACACTTAGAACAAGAGATATAGTGCGATAAAAATCGAGACTATGTCGCGGCCGTCGCATGATAGATGTGCTGGTCATCGGTTCTATTTGCAATGTGCCCCACCCACCCTTAAGTTTAGCGATTCGGAGTGCTATATCGGTTACCATGGTTCTGCTGCGGATAGCCTTATTTCTCGACCACGTTTCAATGCTCTAAAGGTACAAGTTGAAACCCGGCCGCAGACAGCAGCATCTGGTTTCTGCGTATTTCTATGAAGGCGACGCCTGGTGACGTGTCCTAGCGAAAGGTATTTCATAGAAATCATAGAAACCAGTCGTGTCGCCGTGACACGTCGTCTGCTGCTGATGTCTGCGGTCGGGTTCCAACTTGTGTACCTTTAGTCATCACTAGCAACACACACTGGTCGAAGACTTCAGATTTGGAAGAGAAGAAATAAAAACTAACAATTTTGTAATCTTTAATTTGAGCGGATAAGAGTACGGTGAGGAAATTGAAGCTTAATTTTTGACTAAGTTAGTCAATTTCATCATCATTATCATCATATCAGCCGAAAGACGTCCACTGCTGGACATAGGCCTCCTCCAAAGAGTGCCAAACGACCGGTCCTGCGCCACCCGCAATAGTATAGTTAGTCAATTTAGCTACGGAATAAATGTGTAACGCTCAAAATTAGGTGTTCTGCCTTTTCTCCGAACTTTTTTTGTTCGAATTTCATTTGCCAACCAACATTTCGCCGATGGTTCACTTTGACAACCAACTATTAGCAAATTTTTGTATGACAACGTTTCATTTGGCAGAATGATTATAAAGCGGATTATTGTAATGACTCAATACTTTTGGCATACTGATCATTTGTCAAATCTTTCACTAGGCCTAACAACTATTAAACGAATAATGTTTCGTCATAGTAACAGTGCCCTTTTCATATATGAGGCAACTTTTTACTTAAACTAAGTAAACAAAGAAAAACATTTCACAGAGTCCAGTTAGGTGCGACGACGAGCGAAGCGTGGAGGAGTGTTAGGTTCAACTGTGACCCTACAGCGCGCGAGCCGAGCGAGCGAAGCGAGCGTGCCGCGGTAGCGGCCGGCGAAGCGCCAGAACCAACTGATTTTTTTATTCCCTCGGCATCGCGGCCCCTCATCGGTCAAAAGTCGGTACTACGATTCGTCACTTATTGCTTAGAATCGACTTTTTATTGTTACTGTTTTATTGTTTTTGTTGTTTTGTTGTTTATTGTTGTGTTTGTTGTAACTTTAATAAAAAACCCTGTGTAAGCTGTAATTAAAAAACAAAAACCTACCTGTATTAAATTTAACTAAATGTATATTATACCGACTAAATCATAAACCACATGTAAATATCTATGTATTTCAAAAAGTTCCAATTAAAAACCAAGCCCAAACATATATAGAATTGCCAATAATTGTCCCCAATCCCAATTGCATTTAGTTGGGAAATGAAACAATTCCATAAAATTCAATTGGAACATGATCATTCGGCGAAATGACATTATGCGAATAATTGGTTGCGATGTCATATTCGTGCATAAAATTTTCGGAGATGATTTAGAGAACCTCAAAATTATTAGCATACCTAACAAACAAATAGGTACGTAATCGTATATGATATTGAGCGTGTGGGAGCGCTCTACCTTAACAGATTAAAGCAATCTGTTTAAACTGGCAATACTGTGATTCTCGATAAATTATTTTAGCTGCTAACAGAGTTGAGCGCTGTGTAAAGATTCTATGCACAATAGATCTCTAAACTGCTCTCTTTCATTAATAAACGACCGATTGGGAATTCGAGAGAGTAATGCGGTCACGATTTCGTTCCGCGTCATTACCACACAAACATCACAATACAGCCACTTTCAAACCTCTACTAATGACTGTCTATTTTAGCAGCAGTTTGTAAATGAATGGTGCTTTACTCACAATCGCCGACACATGCATCGTAGCGAACAAGGTAGAAACATTCCACAATCTTTCTAATTAAAGTTTCTTCCGATTATTAATCACCCTTGTATGTTTTACGAGATACAACGTAAGTATGTACCTTAGACTATTCATCTCCTAAGATGATCACCTATCACTTTTCAAAAGATGACACCGTGCGTGCGTATTTCCTTTAAACAGCAAATATTTCGATTTTTGAAAGAAATCATTAAAGGGTTGGCAACGCTCAATTACTCCTTTGGAGTCCATAGGCCACGACGTCCGCTTGCTATTAAGCGTGTTGCAAGCTAGTTTGCCAACATCGTAGTATTTTTTTTTTTAAGTTTTAACCGGCGTCAAATCAGTACACAAATCGCTTCAAGTGCGCTTATAAAATTTGAACAGTTCCCTCGTTTTTTTCCAGGAGCCCATCATCAGATCCTGCCCATGACCTGGGAGGATACCCTTTCTACCAAAAAATAAATTTCCAAATAGGTCCAGGCGTTTTCGAGTAATCGGGGAACATACATAAAAAGATTCCGACGTATTGAGAACCTCCTCCTTTTTTAAGGTCGGTTAACAATGTGTTTGGGAGCTAACTCGGACATAGCCATTGTACAATAAAGCCGCATTACCGTCGTGCCACTATCCCAGTTCTGTGGCCGCGCTGAGACAATGCCTTACGTCACGTCTGTTGCAAGGCTGGCCACATCTGCCCTGCTTATGCCCAACGTCGTATCTTTATCAGAGGGGCTAGTACGCTAAGTTTTATGTCGGACATGAAGCATTCGTCCCATTCTGGCCAATATGCGAGTGCAAGAGGGACAAATGCTTTATGTCGGACATAAAACCTAGTGTGCTAGGGGGGCAGAAGTTCGTGTGACTAAACCTGAGACATTTATAGTCTACGAGATTTGGGACTGGTCTTTTGACACATCGCGACACCCATATAACGTAAATTGGCACTGCTCATCCAAATAATAAAAAAAAAGTTTCAATAGCTTACGAATTACGAAACAAAGTTCAACTCGACGCACGCTCTTTTTAGCACTTATAAAGTGATTGTAATATTTTTTGACGGCTTATTTGTGCAGAAATTAGCATTGAAAACTCGGTATGCGAACAATTACGTCCTACGACGTTTTTTTTTTAATTTTAGTGTTACACTGGACCCGATTCTACGTGCACATGGCTTAACTAGCCTAAAACTAAATTGTCTAATTTTTAGACATAATTTAAGGGGCAGATTAAATCGACATATTTAGAATAGCATTTAGGCAGCTAAGTAAGTTCTATAGACCGCCTAAAATAAGAAACGTCAGATTCAAATTAGCGCTGTCATTTGATTATGACAGCTGCTCGCAGAATAGCGAAGTGCTTTAGCGACACCTAAATAAAATTAGGAAGTTTAGAGGCCACTGTAGAATCGGGTCCACTGGTTCAATCGATTGGAGTCTGTCAATTTACAAATAAATCGGTATGAATCAAATAATTGTGAATTGGAAAATAACAATGTATTATTAAATTACTGTCACGATAATACGAATCCATCAAAACAGACATATTTGATTGTGCAAAGTGCGCGAGCTCTCTCGATTTTTCTTACAGGACATTTTACACATATTTTGATTTCCTAAAAATAATTATTACGCAGCAATCAATCGATTCCTTTTATTAGCAACCATCAATCGTAATCGGATATTATGACAATCGATTTACTCTAGCCACATCACTCTTTACGTCATATTGGAACTGTCAAAAGACCAGTCCCAAATCTCGTAGACTATATACTCCAGGCAAAATACGGTTTTGAAAAACCTTAATTTATAATAGCGTTTTTTTTGTTGATTTCAATTTAAAATGTTATTCTAAGATGATTTATTCAAGAATCCGACCAACTTTTCATCCGGAAGTAATTATGTAGATTCAAATGAAGCATGCATTGTCTTTTTTTGTACTTACGATTTATCTTGAATATTATAGAGCAAATGTAAATGAACCAAAATAAAGGCAAAAATATTTATTAATATTTTTTTTGACTTCTCAGGAGCTAGTTAATTTATCATTTTTTTCATGTCTGAAATTTTGTCGGATTTTGTGGCTGGGTAACTATTTCATTGATAATATATCCGTAACACATAAAAAATAAGCTATTATATATTATTTCCAAAATTGACATTTTTTTCCATACAAGTTGTCAGTTCATTGACTGGACTAGAGGTGTAGTGATTATGTTTACACTTTCGATCTTATTTCCTTGGGATAAGACGTCGTCTGTTACTCATCATCATCATTATATCAGCCGAAAGACCACTGCTGGACATAGGCCTCCCCCAAAGAGTGCCAAAGTGACTGGTCCTGCGCCACCCGCATCCGGCGGACTCCCGCAACCTTTACCAGGTCATCAGTCCACCGTGGGCCTACCCACGCTGCCCCTTCCGGTACGTGGTCGCCACTCGAGAACCTTTCCGCCCCGACGGCCATCGGTATATCGATTATACACAAATTATTTTATTTGAATAATACGATAAAAATATGAATTACTCTGAATCTACATTCCAACTAATAGTAATTTTTACGCGACTGCCGAAGGAGGGTTATGTTTTTCGAGCGTGTATGTATTATGTGACCTTATTCTTTGGCAACGCCCTGCAGCCTAAACCGTTTGACGGATTTCGACATATGAGGTGTCGTTGGATTCCTCTTAATCGTGAGAGTGACATTGGCTATAAAATTTAAAAATAATTTAATTTCACTTGTTTATGATGTTACTTCTGACTGTCGTTTCAATTGGTGGTGAACGACACACATCACTATATTATGTGTTCCGTTTATATAAATATGTACTTTTTCTGAGACCCTGGGTGGGAAGAATATAGGGTATTTTTGATCCCTTCCGGGACCTGCGCCCCATCCCCATTTCATCCAAGAGGGTGAAATGGGGCGCGGAAGTTTGTATGGAGGTATACGATATAAATGAGTTCCACGCGGACGGAGTCGCGGGCAGAAACTATAGTAGGTTATATTTTATCTAGGCTAGGGTTTACGTGCGTTCTTTGCAATACCTACGCGAGCAAAGCCGCGCGGACCGCTAGTTATTCATGTTTAATACTTATTATCATTAATGCAATGTTTACATTAACTCCAATACAACCCGCTTTAACAACGTATTACGTGATCCGTGCAATGCAAGTATTACGACTCGCTGAAATTTGGCGCATGCGTGCTGCTGACTGTTCATTTTGCGCGGCGCGGAGGCACGTTTGTGTGTAGGTACAGTCGACGTCTTATACAATTATGTGATATTTTTCGCGCATTATTGATTTGTTATAGGACTTAACGGAATAGAATAGAATTTGTAATATAATGTTTTGAACTCGACTGTGACGGACAAAAACCCAGTTTGCCAAGATCTTGCATTAGACTGCGTGGACCCGGGATAAAAACTATCCCATATTTTTAATCCAGGCTAAATTAACTATCTTCGTGCTAATTTTCATCCATATCGGTTGAGCCGTTTAAGCGTGAAGTACCTAACAAACATCTTAACATGCAAACTTTCGCATTTATAATACTAGTAAGATAATATTATAAATACCTACATATTTATATGTCAGTATTTATTTATTTGGAGAACCATGACTTTTTTTTACGGATAAAACATTTTACCAATCTGCCGCAAAAAAGTCAGAACCGGTAGAATACTATTTATGGGGCTTCTAAACGGGCAACATTTTTACGGCAATGTGTGGCCGCGGCCGGTAAGAATGTGCATCTTGCTCTAGCGTACAAAGTCAGCGTAAGACAGCAATAGTTGCCGGCCAGAAATTGCAGGAAAATGTGGCCCGTTTAGAAACCCCATTAGAGCAATAAAGTCCAAAGTCAGTAGGGCGGAAATAGCTAGGGACAAAGGTGAAAAATAAAATATTTGTCACGAGGCAGCCGATTAAAACAGCGTTGCCTGAAAGTGTGTCGTACCTACGCTGTTTATAATGAAATTTCTATGACTGCAAATTCACCGAACAATATATATGATGATCTGACCCCCGATTATGAGTAGCCGTTATGAATCAAGGGGTCAAATTAGTAGAAATCCTTAGAAGAGTCCTATCTTACGACATATTTAAAAGCAACTACACTATACTTAGGCATTTTTTACAGTCCTATCTTACGACATATTTAAAAGCAACTACACTATGCTTAGGCATTTTTTAGTTAAAACCACAACCGGAAGGAAACGCATTTTTTTTAAAACGCTCCGCAGCGTAACCGCTTAAGCCTTACAAAAACGTTTTCTATGGAAACCTTAGCTCCTTTCCCACGACCATTGTTGCGTCGACCACGAAACCTGTGTTTACACCATAGCTCTTACGACATCAAGACAGTGTCGATAATTGCGCGGCTGAGTGTTTTGAATGGTGGTTTTATAACGGGTCACTGGCATGCCGCGGGGCAACGTTACGTACGTTGTGTCACGCGACATATTGGGAGATGAAGTTGGTTTCTTGCTCAACTATTCACAAACCAAACACTGGGCCCGTTTTAGCATAACTTGACACTAAGATTCTTAATATCTATGAGTAATCGGAGGTCTAACTTATACTGGCCATCCTCTAGCGCAATGCTGGAGCGTGGACCTGCGGTATGGCCAGCCGAAGTTACTATGGTCGTTATTCGGAACGCTCTAATGCTCCTCTCCTCATCCGGCACGCCCAACGAAACTAGACCTCTACCTACGCTTAGTTACTACGAATCGCGGCGTCAATATATATGTGTGGGTGAGGTGAGCTTAAAACAAGTTACAGAATAGCGGGGTAGTAGCTATATCATGGTTTTTATTTTATCTCTATCGCCGTGGATTAAACATTTTTCAGTCTCTCTTTATAGAGACAGAACAAAACAACGGATGCCACGCCAATAAGTCAATAATGGCAAGCATTATATTCGCACTGAGAATATTCGATGGAACCTGTTGGTGCAGAGATTGATCGGTCCCCGATGTATTTTTATACAGCAGACACCGCCTTTGGACGCATTTGCGATTCCAGAACAATCAAAAACGCGTTGCCGACCCTTTATTGATTTGAGGATTCCGTTGTGTTGGTAGCTAGAGACAACCGCGGGTCCCTCACTCTCAACACAACACATCCTCGTGAGTATGGAACACAACACCACATTCCTACGGATCAAAGACATACAGATCTAATCAATGACCAAGTGTTGGGTCAAGCTGCCACGTGGAAAGCCAGCCCTGTCAACCTGCTTCGCAACACCTACCGGCGTGCAGTTTCAAGATGAGCTGCTGTTGTCATTGTATGTAACGTAATATAATATCTCGCAGTGTCTTATGTTTATTAAGTAGGTAAACACAAACATATTACCTCAATTCAACCTTATTTTCCGCTATTAATTTTGAGAATACCGTTAAAAATTTCTCTCGCTAATGCGGTTTCCGTTAAGCCATATGCCAAGGTAAAATTACCCGACGCTAGCCCCAATTTAGTTAATAAGAGTATGCAGGTATTTCCGGTCACACTGGGGACCTCGGATTCGAACAATGGATCTAGGTAGACTGCCTCACACTCGTCGAGTGACGCAGGAAATAGCGAGGAAAGGAGGCAGAGACGTAGTGTGGCGACGTTATTTGTCAAGCAAGCCGCTCATCTTGATCCTCGTCATGCACCGCTCGCTGTTTTGTCGGTTTTTGGCGTGAGTCAAAGAAGCTGCAATTAAGGCAAATAACCTAAACCGCGTGAGTAGAACAGTACAAGAATGGATGGAAGGTAGGTATAGGCGTGCCTACCTGCAATAAAATGGGTTTCGACGAAAAAATGCTCTCAATATCTAACACGGACTAAGGGGCCTAAAGACTACAAACGGAGCTGTGTTGGGACATTGTTCGAGCGTTTCAATAGCCTCACTTTCGTGGACATATTTTTGAAGAATTGAGTGTAGATTTTGATGCCGTTTTCGGATATTTGTTAGTTATCCAGTAAACTTCGAGAGCTAACTAAAAACGAAATCGAAATCTGCAGCCACTTCCACAAAAATGAGACAACGAAAGTCGAAACAAATGAAATGTCAGATTTTTTTTAGCGATTTGCTGTCACATATCGTCTAGGTTACCTACTCCATGAGTCTAAATTTGTACAGCCAGACAAGTAATAACATTTGGCCATGCTATGAAAGCCGAAGTGGCTCGAGTGTCTTAAGATCTTCCCTGCTACTATGTGGTAGCTCGGCCTGGCCGTATTACTTTGTTCTTGAGAACAGCATAGATATAATAATTATAGAGGTATGCTGTTCTCGAGAACTAAGCCAGGCATTTGAATCAACATGATTGGGAATCTTTGCAGAGAGTAAGACAGTACGATACGATAAGACCTACTATTACAGCTGCGTACTTAGAACTTTTTTGGTTTTGTTTTGCTCTCATACGTTGTACATCCCAGTCTGGGGTCCACTCCCAGAGATATGCCATATGACATGAAATGTCCGCAGTGCTGATGCTGGGGTTCGCTCTCATAACAATGCACATTAGAACTACCTACTTAGAAGCTTGTCATAGCTAGTAATTCGCGGAGGACTGAGCCTTGACATTTAATTATAAGTTTTATAACAATATGCCGGTTTCCAAAAACTGACATAAATTAATTCATATAAAAATATGATAGGTAATATATTTTTTTCAAACCAAGGATTAGTAGGTACCTAAATAAATGCTAAAAGTGTTCCTATGTTCCTCGTCTCTATTTGCGTAAAGCTCTAACTGTTAAAAAACGTCCTTGATGACTCAAATAAAGTTCCGCCTTAAAGTAAACAACATAACTGTACCAAATAACGGTTATAAGTTATCAACCTACCTTAAAATAAATCCCTTATTTGGCAATCACACACTACACTACACTACACTACACATGTTAACACTAAAGTCTTTATAAACACTTTAACATTTATTTCCAAACATATTTGTTACGTTGTAACTTCTCTGCGTTCAAACCGTACTGTCAAAACTTGCACCACCGGTACAGAAACTTGTTATTTTCCCTCTCACTCGTCGAACGTAAATACAGTAAGTTAGAACAAGACAGATGCGGTTCACAGCTCCGCCGATGACTATCTGCAAGATACAGCCTTTTTGCAAAGGTAAAAGTAACGGGGTTTTTCTTGAGATGCGTGAGCTGAGATGGCTGAATGGAGGTCACGTGGGTGGGAGCGGGATGGATAGTGGGTCATGCGTGCTTGGAGGGCACGAATAATAAGGTCATTGTAGGGAAAGGTGATAGGTCTATGACTATGTGAAATTAGATCTGTCTATTTTTTTACAAAACTAGATAACAAAACTTGTCCTCTTAAGATGCACTTAGCTGTATGCATAACAACACAAGAACAACAGAGTGTGGTAGAACAACACTCACTCTATAAACTCACTCTACCCACGTATTTTAAAAGAACAGGCGGAGACGCGGAATAAAATATAGCATGTCTATCCCGAAGACCCATTATATAGGTGAAAGATTTTATTAATCGGATGGATGAGTAGTTCCGGAGATTACAACCTACACACAAACTTACATGTACCACAAGTACAAACTGTACCTCTTTATAATTTTAGTATAAATAAGGGACCTAATTTATTTAAACTATGTGTCATGTAGTGAAACCGTTATTGCGGACCTTTCGGAAGAACGATTATTTCTTCCCATCAGCCGTTTTTACAATTAACATATTATAGGCTGCTCTGTCTGGTCACAACATTCACAACACCACTAACTCACGCTTTCTAAGTAATTACTAATAACAACTGAACAAGTCACGTTCATGAATTATTAAAATATACACACCACACCTTCATACCTAACAGGAATGTTTACGTTTTTAGCATAATAATCATAATGACAAACAATTGTAATCCACGCCATCTATGACATGAGATCTAAACTACAACTACTCACTTGCAACGGTGCGCCCACGCCCAAGTGATTGTGTTTCTTCGCACGTAGTTTTCAACAATGGCAATAGATGGCGCTGAAATCTGAAAACAAAGAACCCTTTTGAAGTCTAGCTAGTTGGGCAGGCTAGCATTGATTTAAATACCCTTATCACGAAACAAATTATTTTTAATTAAATATTTTGTTTTCGTGCAAACAAGGTCGCAGGTTCGAATCCTGTCGGGGGCTACAGACGAAGATGGTTTATTTTTCCATTATATTCTTTCTCTGTATCATATCGATTACTATAGATGCTTTTGCATTAGTAGTTTTTCAGACCCATACATAATATATGAAACTGTAACCTTAATTATCCAAGTCATATAGTAAAATTGTGTCATCCGGTTCGAAGGACTAATTCTTAATGAATACGTTATCAAGATAGGAAGTATTACTCACCAAAATCGGGTTGAAATATCATTCCTCCGTGTCTTTAATTAATTACCGCATGTGCGTGTCACCTCTTGTATTGCGTCATACAGGGTGTAAAAATGTTTACACTTTTGCACCTTATTCCCCTGTGATAAGGCTATTTTTTTCATTTCTTTGACGTCGACTCTCTCTACCTGAGGGCCTACCGCGAAACGAAAAAAGAACTTCTTTCGTGTATTTCCCTCTCTGTCGCTCGAACTGGCAAATGCGAGAGAGGGAGATACCCGGGCAAAGTTCGTTTTCGTTTTGCGGTAGCCCCTCTAATCTATATTTAATGACAAGACGTGACCAAAAATGAAAAGGAGAAGTTATTGAAACCAACATATTTTTCAAACTTTAAACGGAAAAAATATTACTTTCTTCAAACCACTTTGCCTTTCATTTAACTTTTTGGAGAGATTCTTATTGTATTTAAGTTGGTCGACACTTTAATACAATAAGATAAGAATCTCTCCAAAACAGCAGTATTAACCTTTAGAATCAGTGCTATCTAAAATGAACTATTTATTTGTGTTATTCATCTGTCATATCTATTGCATACCTACAGCAGTGTTTCTTGATCAGACCCCGTATCACGGTCGGCCTTATCACACGATAAGTGACAAGATAGAGCGCCCGCCACTGACTGACATCGTTCGATAGCTTTGGGCTTAAAACTACTAAATTTCATAATACCTTATTCACTAATACCCCTAATTTTCAAATTACCATGGGCTTATAATACCTAAAATTTCAAATTGTCTCATTCTTAAAATGAACGAAATTCATTATGACTGACCTAAAACGTTCGTTCTCTAAATACCTAAAATTTGAAATGCACAATTCCTGCAAATACCGAATGATAGGAATGACAAAATATTAAAATAACTCAAACTGAAAACACCTAAATGGCAAAATGCCTAATTTTTTTTCACGAGTGGTTATTTGAGAGAATGTTTTGATTTTAGAATAGTAGTTCCTGTTCAACGTGCCCCGCTCTACCCTACATATGAATAAATGGACTGTACCTAGGGTACTATGGCGTTAAATAAAAATACAGGAATATATGCTATATCTTATGTAAAAATGGACAATCTCCGTGTAACGTAAATTTAGGTATTTTGAGGTTTGGTTGTTTTAGCATACGAGTATGTTGTTTTGTTTTGCCATGAAAGTGTTTTGAGTTTAGGCATTATGAGACTAAAGCTAATTTGAAATTCGACCATATTAAGATTCCGGTGTTTCAAGAAAAAAAATTAGGCATTCTGCAATTTAGGTATTTTGAGACCAAGAAGTTTTGAGATCTGGAAATATTGATAAAGAGGTAAAATGCAATTTTGTAGTTATAAGCCCAAAGCGTTCGATAGAATGAGACGGACGCTCTATCTTGTCACTCATCGCGTGATTAGGCCGACCATGATACGGGGCCTGAACGGAGCTTTTTCCAGAAATAAAACGCAAATGAATAATTTAATATGTTTATTTACAAAATGATCTACAGCCCCACGTGTAGGTAACTATAAGGTAATTATATACAATAAATAAAGTCGGTGGGACATAAGAAGAACCGAGTAAGGTACAGATGAGTATTAAAATAATATTGACTCAATCGTCTTCATCACTTTCATCTTGATCACTGCTGATGTTGGTATTATTTCGCTTTATCTCAACATACGTTGGTTTCTTTAACCCTGTGACTTTCATTGCTAGTCTTCTTTTTCTATCGTTTTCATTTTCTTTATCGAACCAATCATTTATAGTTCGTGAGTTCTGGTTAAGGCTTCTATAGTGACCGTTTATTTGTGGCACATACGTGTGTGCTGTAGTGGTTTCATACAAATCTTCCACTATTTCTTCAGATGTAGTTTCTGGAGTGGTAGTAGTCATTAATTTGATTTCATTTTTAAGTTTAACTATTAACGTTGAAGGTTCTACAGGTTCTGGGATATCGAGGCTATCTCTATAATTTCTTCTGTTTGTTGTTATTGGAGAACTACTACTTATTTCACTAAATTTTTGGCGTGGATCTGAAAACTGCCTATTACCCGTCCTGACTGGGTAACTATTAGTAATTTCTTTCTTTCCAAATTGTCCGTAATGATCCAGAACTTCTGCATCTTCAGCGCTAAAAGTTCTTCCATCCAGACCAGTTGGATTACTGTTCCCTACATTCTTGAACTGCCCATAATGGTCTTGGAAGTTGACTTGTGCGGGAGTAAAAGTCCTAATGTTTGTCTCAGTCGGATTGGTATTACTTTCTATTTCCCTAAATCTTTGATAATGGTCTGGGACTTTGGCATCTTCAGGGCTAAACTTTACTACGTCTGGTGGACTTGTAGGCCAAGAGTAAGTTTCAGAGGTACTTGATACTGTAGTTTCAAATATTGGAACAGAAGTGGTGGTGGGAGGCGGCGGTGACGGAGGCACGGTCCTGTACTCCACGGGTATGACGCCTGAACTTCCTACGTGATGATCCTCTACTTGGGGGAAAGATAGCTCCGGGGCTTGCGTTAAAGGTCTGCCCGTATTAACTTCAGTAGTGGTCGTATGGTCTTGTCTATTTTCCGTCACATTATTTACCTCTTTCACTAAAGTTGTTTGTGGATATAGATTGACGTGAACAATCATAGTCGCTTCTTTGCTTGAACTCGGTTTTCTTAGAATATCACGTGGTGCTGGTGGTTTCGTCCTATTTATTATAGGCTTTTTTAAGCTTCTAGGCGTAAACATGCGCCTGATTGGCCCGTTTGTTTTCCTCTTAAAATGCACTTTGACGGGTCGAGACGTTGTAAAATACACTTTGTTGATGGCTGAGGACGTCCCGTCGCTCGGTGAATAGTCTGTGTTAATAGTTGTTTTCAATGGAACGTAATTCAGCATAACGCTGAAGGAATTCGGCTTGTCAACAGTCGACGACTCAATGTTTTTGATTTCGCTCGCCTGCGAATCAACAACATTCCTGTCTCCATTATCTTGTTTCTTTCGATATCCAATCGGTCTGAACATCGGTATCGTAGTTGTTTTCTCTTTCACCAAAGTCGGGGTCGGGGCGAATCTTAGGAATCCATCGGCTAACAGATTAACATCGCCTGGATTATCAGGCTTGAAACTGAAAAGCGGATCTGACACGTGGTTGAGTCTCGTCTCTACTTTATTAGAACTTTGCAGAAGCAGATCTAGAGTAGGCAACGTCGGTTTAACTTCCTTGCTGCTGGTCTCCGCTGATGGGTTGACATATACTCCAGAAAACGCTATATGAGAACTAGAGCTGGAGGGTAACTGGTATAAATCTCCGAACTTGGCGTTTATCGTTTTCTCGAGGTACTGTATGACTTGTTGAAGGTTCTGTAGCCTTTGGGCGTTGCGGTAGCTCTCGACCCAGCTCTTGGAGCCAAAGGTCTTACTGAAGGGGGTCGGTGTGGGACTCCTTAATTCGAAGATGAAAGGTCGTGGGCTGGTTCTTCTGATCGACGTTGTTTTGTCTGCGGTGGTTTTCGTATGGTTTCTCAGGAGTCGTGCTCTCTTCGTTGGTACTGGCTCGACGAAAGGGTCGACGTCGATGTAGTGGTTTTCTTGCATGGCGTTGACGAGTAACGGCATGCGCTCGTAGTAGTCTTGGTCGAAGCCGAAGTAGCTCCGGTCGAGCCGGTCGGCTATCGGCGAGTCGTCGGTGCCATTCAAACTAACGTTACCATGACTGTAGATTTGTACTAAGCTAGATTCTACTGCAATCGCGTATTCGTAGATTAGTAGAATTACCTGAAAATAAATAAAAGGGTAGCGTTAAAAATGTTAATTGCATCGCAGAAGATAGCAAACTAAATGTTTCAATAGAGCTTCCTAAAGTTGTAATTGATTGCATAAGAATTTAGGTTCGCAAAACCGTAATGTTGCGACTATATCCGTTAACATTTTCAGAATTTATAATTTCTAGTCACATTTGGCGTCCCTCGTGGATACCGGGTGGAATGCAATCAGTGACTCTTGTAATTCACGTATGAATAAAGTTCTTTGACACACATCACATTGAATTACACACTATTAGCTGTTGGGCTGTTACTTGATGGATGATGCTTAAAAATGTTGAAACTTTTTCTTGACAATGTATCACATGTTACCATTTTAAGCTCTCTTTGCAGATATTTTTTACTGTACCAGCGGCAAACGAGGCTTAATCTCCTCTTTTTGCACGAGCCAGCGAAGTTCTCTGCTTCAGTTTGGGCCAAAAGTATTTCGTATGGCCGTTTGTCCAACTGTTCTCCTCTACAGGTCACATTTCTCAACCGGTTCTTGTTAAATTTTTTGAGCAGGTTTCTATAATTTTATACTTTTAGTCGATTCAGATTAAAAAAAAATTTTTTTTTTTTAATAGATCTCTATTTAAAAAAAAAGACCGGGTTGCACTCCGGGAGTGCCGGCAGAAGTGAAAACTCAATAACATTGTAACAGTTTTTCGATCAGGTCACGTGACATCTTACGGTGTCACCCTAAAAATGAATTTGGCGCAAATTTATAAACAATTATCAATTATTTAGGCGGACGGGCCGCGGGCGCGTTGGGTGCGACGGGCCGGCGGCGACCAAAATACCAATTTGTTTTGCCATTGCCAAATATTTTTCAAAGCTTTATCTCTTTAGGAATAACGTCTAAATTCGAACTATTCGAATTTGCAAGAACAGCAGACGGCGGCGGCGAACAAAATATCAATTTGTTTTTGCCGTTGGTCGCGTGAACAAAATTACAAATTTATTTGCACAATATGCTATTGCAAAAAGTGTTTAACGGCTTTATACTCTTACGAATAGCGTTCGGTTTTGAATGAAGTCGAATCGGCTAGCAGCAAAATATAAAAGTTTGTGACCTCCTTCACATCTGACGTCACAAAAATCTGTCGCGTATTTAACAATTTATCCCCATCCCAAAAAGTGCTCAGCGCCGCTAAAGAAGTTTTCACTTCAATAAAAATAACCTCGCGAGTTCTAAAGCTCACAGAGCCACTAGGTTTTAATTTTCCAAGATCATTTTTTGCGAGAAAAACTGCTGTGACGTGAACAAGTTAGAGTAGGTATGTTTAAGGTATAAGTTACTTACATTAAAAAAAAGTTACTTGACAAGGAACGGGAGTCACGGTATAAAGGAAGTATGTACCTACTGAATATTGCAAAAAATTACGAGTAACATCTTAAACATATCTATCTAGATTATACTCTACTGCTTTAAGTATATTGGGCGCCTTCTTTTCTATATTTTATCTACGTTGCGGGAAATTTAGGTACCTAACTGCAAAATGATTTTCCGAATATCCCGAAAGTAGGGGCGACCATCACCTTCGGTTAGCGACCACCTGAAGGAGAAGGTTTTTTCTATTGAAGATAACATCGATTCTACAGACCCTATTGAGACAATTAGTTGTATATGCTTTTTTTTTGTTGTTTTAGAATAAAAAACCGAGAAAATATCCTTTCAGTTCACCAATTCAGCTAAGAGCCTTATCACACTTGCGATTTGCAAGCGTATTTTGTATGAAGGCGTTGACGCAGCGTGTACGCCGCGACTGATAATTGTATAGAAAATGCGCTCGCAAATCGCAAGTGTGATAAGGCTCTAAGTAGTCGCCAACCGGCACATGAAATTAGGTGGTCGCTAACCGGCGAAATGACCCTACCGGACTTTAAATTTTGCGGTCCCGGTTCTTTGGTTGGTTGTTAAAACCGGGAAATCCTGATAGTTTCGGTTCCGGTATTTCCCGGGAGCAAACTCTACATCTTGATGATGATAAAGTTATGCCGTCATACAGGGACGACCGGTTAGTCTAGTGGGTAGTGACGCTGCCTACGAAGCTGAAGGTCCTGGGTTCGAATCCCGGTAAGGACAAATATTTGTGTGATGAGCATGAATATTTGTTTCTGAGCCATGGATGTTTTCTATGTACTTATTTAAGTATTTCTATCTATTAAATATATCGTCGTCTAGTACCCATAACACAAGCCTTATTGAGCTTACTATAGGACTAGGTCGATTTGTGTAAGATTGTCCCCTAATATTTATTTATTTATACAGCAACATCTCTTGTATATTTTGATACGTGACATAGTTTGATTATTTAACTTTTAGACATCTTCAATATTTGTCAATAAATCCTATCAGTCATCATGCATCACATGCTGTTACGGTATCGAACGATAAGCAATGTTGTCATACTATGTTCGTTCGATGAATGCATCGGCATCTGGCCGAAGGGTGTCGTGTTTCGACGGTTCCCGGGCAATCTGCCGAATCCTACACCGGAGATGACAATGCAACGGGGCCACGCCGTTTCGTCGCCTAAATAGTATTATTTGTTGTTTTTAGTTTCGTGACGCATTGGTTTTTACTGTAATGTCACGTAAATGTATTTGTCAATAAATAAATAAATAATCACACTGCATGCTACGTTTTCACTAAGTGTTCTAAACGAACCAATTTTTAGGTTTCCGTAATCAACGGAACCCTTATAGTTTTTGTTCTGTTAAAACATTAGTTCGGAATGAAAGTTTACTCAAAAGTCAAAAGCATATTATAATTTACTTTTTCTACTCCTGTAACGTTATCTGTCATTTATATAGGCTCCGGCTCAAATACAATGACACCGATAATAAGTCATTGAAAAACGCTATGCTCTATGGCCCATAAACGCACTGTTTAGCGTACTTTAATGGTTCATATTTTTTTCATAAAAGCACTGTTTACCTCGATGTAAATCATCTACGTAACTTTTTTTTTAATCGGCCGCTAAATTGCAGTCGTACCAACTTCATAAGCAAAGGGTCTAGCCGCAATCCTATAGTGAAACTGCCCCTGGCTGAAATGTATAGCTTTCTTAGGTGCGTTTATTTGTCTTATTATAAGATATCATTTTACCAAATTTCAAGTCTAGAATCATCTTGCTTCGGTTAAAAATAAAAATAAAATAAAAATCTTTTTTTTTTTTTTTTTCTAGCCAATCTACCTAATGGTTTGATTTCTTTGACATTTAGAGGTTGCATATACCTAATAGTAATTAATAATAAAAACAAACGTTCTAACTCTTTTTTAAAGGCTTATAGGCTTATATTCCGTGTTTTTTTTTAATTCGTGGGCTTGTTATAATTATAACTACCTATGCGATGTTTGTGTGGTTGTCTATGGTGCGTAAAAATTAAAAGTAAAAACTGGCGGGAACTTTACAAGTTTTCACGAATTAAGTAGTTACGAGTATACGTGATGGAGAAAAGTAATATGTAGTGTAGTGCATTAGTTAGACATTTTTACCCTGTTGCCCCAAATGGATTTTTTTAGAAAAAATATATGTAAGTAATGCAATATTATATTTTTCAAACCACATGCTCGACAATGCCGAATGTAAACCCTACCGAAAGCAAGACATTAAATCCCTTGGTATTAGCCGGGTTATAATGTTGTACTGAATTTCATTATAACCCGCTGGTTAATAATATGATTTCACTTTTCATAATTCTTATTACTATATGCATTAAGTTTAATTTTGCTAAACACAATTTGTCCTAGGCTATGGCCTACTTGATTTGACAAAATAAATGAAGTTTGCCTCCGTGTGAACCCCGGTCCGGAGGAGCGCGGTGTTCGAAATTCGAATTTCGAATCTAGGACCACGGCTTGTGCTTTCGAATTTGGAACGTCGCGCGCCTTCATTTGTTCACGCGTGACGAACAAATCGAGTTCTTGTAGGTGCCTATAGAAGATTTAATTTCAAAAATAATATTGAAAATGTCGAGTGATGAAAGTGTTTTGACTCCTGAGTTTATCAAATTAGATGCCATAGGCATTGTCAACAATCTGCTGCCAGAGAAGTCAAAGGAAAAATACCTAAAAGCCTACAACGATTTTGACAAATGGAAAGCTGTAAAAGGCGTAAAGTCTGTGTCTGAATCAGTGCTTCTGGTCTATTTTGAATATTTATCTACTGAGCCTGTTTTTTTGTCTCGCATAAGGTGTGAAAAGTAGAGTATACACCTCGGGGATAAGACTGTTTTAGTCTTGGGCGGTTGAACCCCTCACTGCACTCAGGACTCAGTCTTAATTCCCTCGCTTCGCTCAGGAATTAACTTATAACTCCCTCGCTACGCTCAGGAGTTAAATTATGAGTCCTTCGTTACGTTCGGGATTCAATTCGCTCCCGTGACATAAAACAGTGCTTTATCCCCTTAGTGTATAATCTACTATTACATTAAATAACAAAAAATTGAGGTTGTCCCTATCTCAGAAATATAAAAAAAATAAAAATCGATATTTAAGCCTTTAAAAAAAAGTTAGAAACTTGTTTTTTTTTTGAAAAGTAATTACTATTAGGTATACAACCTCCAAATTTCAAAGAAATCGAACCATAGAATTGACCAAAATAAAAATAAAACGATTTTTTTATTTTTTTTCTTTTTTACCGAACGAAGGTGATTATAGATATAGACTTAAAATTTGGTAAAATGATATCTTATAATAAGACAAATAAACGCACCTAAGAAAGCTATACATTTCAGCCAGGGGCAGTTTCACTATAGGATTGCGGCTAGACCCTTTTTCGAAATAAAAAGTTTTTATTTGCGATTTAACATTTGTATTATTATTATTTTCTGATATCTCGGTACTCGTGGCGTAATGACATACTTTCCGCACTAGCATCGAAATGTACTATTAACCCTAGCTTTTGCCCGCGACTCCGTTTGCGTTGACTTCCTTTTGTTGGACTTTTACCGGGATACAAAGTATTAAGTATATATGTTAACCCAGGCTATACTCTATTTGTATGCTAAAATTCATCTTAATCCGTTCAGCTGTTTTTGCGTGGTTTAGTAACAAACATCCAAACCTTCGTATTTTTAATACTATTAAGATTATACTGATTATCGTTTAAAATAAAAAGTCACAAAAGCGCTTTAGCTAATTGCTAATTACTTAACCAACATAACCATAGGGTCAAAGAATCAAACCGACTGACTTTATTTTAACAAACTTTATGTACGAAAAGTCCTACTGTGACTACGTATTAAACATGGATAAATGATTTTAAAATAGGAATCATAAGAAAAGACCACATTTTATAGATACTTATTATTTTTGTTCAACGCTTGAATATAAATGAGTCGTATAAACGTCAACCATTTCGTGAGCGCGTCGAATTTCTAAATGAGACGGTCTGCTTTCAGGCAACATAGATTTTGATGACTCAATTGAATCATTTTCAATTTTATGCAGATATGAATTCGCAAGGGCTGTATAATTAACAGGACTTTTGTCGTAATACATTAACGCACTGAGATTATCGTCAAAGTCTTCAACTGGCGTCTCTCCGCCAGTCATGTAAAATATTTCTTTTATTTTAGGTTTCTTGTACACAGAACTCCTGGACGCTTCGGTGGACGATTTGAGAGGTTTTTTAGACATAGACATCGGTTCCCATAATTGAGTCAGTGAGAGTATCTTTTCTTTCTTTCCTGCCTTTGAAACCTCCGAACGTCCTGGACAGTTTTTGGTTTGTGATTCAGCTTTATTTTTATCAAAAGGTCCAGCTGTATTAGTCATAATCTTTGCCGTGTATAAGTCGTTTAGAATGCTGACATGTTGGTCTTCTTCATTGGGATGAAACTTTATATTAAACGGTAGCTCCTCCGAGTTCGTAGTTTGCAACTCTATTCCCTGTAAAGGGTGTGGAGCACCTACATTTAAAATTCCACTATCTTTTTTTGAAAGTAAATATGACTGAATCATTGGGTCTAACGGTAATTTTTCGTCCACCTTTTTTGCTGCAATGGTTAGTGGCTTAGCAGATAGTTTTCCATCCTGTTGTTTCGTTAGGGAACCTGAGTTATTATTGTGTTCAACTGCTATGTCGTTAAGATTCTTAGCCAACTGAGTTATGTTTTGCTGCTGTTTTCCTTCAACGGGCTCATCAGTAACAGTTGGTACGATTTTAATCGGATCAACTATTTCATAAGAATTAAGATTTGTATCTAAAGGTTTCACTGTAGGGTATTCTAGAGAAAACCGTGTGTTATTAAATATTGAGGTGTTTGCAAACTTTTTATTAATTCCATCAATATAACTTGTTATGGAATTGTACTCCTCGGTTGTTTTCCTTTTACTTTCGTGTGTTTTTACATCATCTGCAGGTTTCTCATTAACATATTGGTTCGGTTCTGGTGGTGTATTGTAGATTTTCTCATAAAAGTCGTATTGCTCATCGGCTTGTGAGTATTTTGCGATCACGTCACTTTCCGTCATCTTTCCGAACGTAGAATTTTTCGCAGAGTTAATATCGGTATTCACGTACATACTACTGGTGTCATCGTACGATGTTATTCCAAAGTCTAGTTTCCAAGGCATTGTTTCTCCCGTATAAGTGTTCTGGTTTTTGTGTGTTATAGATTTGTAGTCGTTTCGATTGGTTGTTATTTCATTTTGTTTACCTCTTGAGTTCTTAGATTTTACTTTGTCGTAACTTTTCATGGTAGTGTCAGGATTCGTAAATATTGATGTGTTTGGTTTTGGAGGTATCTTTCCGGTCGTATGTTCATTATTTTTCTTACTTATATACGCTTTATTGTCAGAATAATATTTAGATTGTTGAACTTTTACGGTGTTCTTATTATTAGGTTTGGACTTATCGTGATTTTTCGTGTTGTTTGGTATCCTTAAAACAGCTTTTGGTTGCAACTCTTGAATACTAATGTAAAGTTTTTCTAGAATTTCTGAAAGGTTACTACGTGGTGGACATGTACAGTACACATGTCTATTATAACTTTCTTTTCTCGTGTTTGTCTTTGCCGTTTGATATTTATAGTCTTGTGAAAGTTCATTCCTATAAATTCCTGTAAGGTAAGGTTTCGAAGTGGTAGAACGGTCAGCGTGAATTGTTTCGCCGGTTTTTTTACTTAACGTCATTGTGTTTAAATACGTCATCACTCTCTGATAGTCCATTACCTTTCTGGCCTTCGCTAAGCTATCTCTACGCCTAGCTTTGAAGAGTTCTTGTGATGTGGGTTTATATCCTTCATACATTTTTGAGGGTATTCTCCGATTTTTATCTGCGAATACGTTTTTCTGAAAAGGGTAATCAGTAGTTCTTTCATGGTCAGCTCTTTGGCTGGAATGTTCTTCTACTATTGTTTCCAAGTATCGCTTCTTATCCAAGGCTTTGAGGATGATGCCTAATAGCTTGCCATTGCTTTTGTTATTGATTGGAGAATTCTTGTCGAATGTGGCCTTCGAGTCGTTGACTGATTGAAACCAGTTGAGCTGTCGCAAGCTGTTCGGGACCATTTTGAGGTCCGTTCGGAACCCGTATTCGAAGACCAGCAGGGCACTCTGGAAGCAAAAGATGTATTCCTAAATATATGTCACGTTAGGCCTAGTAAATATGTTATTTGATATTAATTCACGTAATATGAATTTGACATAAAGTGCAAACAAGGAATATTACCAACAAGAAAATACTTACGGTTATACATGAGCACACAAAAAGTTTTTAGAAAGCTACACAAGGTGGTTAGGAGCGGTCAGTGATAACGGGGATACCTCTTTAATTTCAATAGATTTTTACAATACCACTAAAATAATATTATGCGCGAAAAAATAATATTATGATACAAGAGTATATGTAATGAACATCCTACATTTTTTGTACACTCATAGTACCACAAGTCAAATTAAAAAAACGTAAAAATCAAAAAGTGTATATGTAGGTACATCTTAATTCATTTAATTCTGCTAGATATGACTAATACTATTTCATAATCGTTACTAAAGTAACGATTAATAAAAAAAAAAAAATGATAGTGATAAATGGAGTTCATAAATAAATATGTATTTAGACTACTTAGTAGATTAGTTTTTTATACAATCGTTACACAATGAAGGCGCTTAAAGTCGAGTACCGTGTTTAGGCCACGAGGCTTGCCGAACTTAAGAGATAATTGTATAACTATTGTATACAATACTTTTTCTAAGAGTAAATTGAAATAATGAAACAAACTTGGTATCTACTAAAAATCTTAGCCCTGCTGCAACAAAGCGTAGCCCACCGGTTCAGCATTTCGTTGGTGTGTCTTTTATTCTATGACCAAAGCGACTATTAGTCAAACTAAATATAGTTAAGTAAAGGCGCCACGTGATTATGCATAATAATTTATAATAGTTGAGTTGGGAGCTTTATACACGATGATTTTTAATTCGTGATCAGGAGTATTTTTTTCTAATTCTGTAATTGATACCAAACACGAGTAACTCGAAGTTACTTAAAACAAACGTTCTTTTTTTTCTGAATAAAACTGAATAACGAATTACTTTATAACTCAAAATCGTACTCACCCTAACGGTAGTTTACGAAAATTTAACTTCAAGAAATGTAGGGTGACCAAACATTCAGTGGACATTAGTGTTATTAGCATTATGATTACATTTAATTAACTAAACAGTGATTACATTGCATGAGACCTCATCCATTGAAATCCGTTTTGGCTGTTTATCAATATTTTTCGACTCCTGATGACGGATTAAAAATCATCGTGTAGAAAAAAGTAGGTATTTGATAATAGTTTGGTTTACGAAGTCTTAATTCAAACATTAAAGTGGACAAGTATATATTTTTTTTGTTTTATAGATACACTCGCATAATTTTTTGTAAGTATATTTTTCATAGTATTCATGTTTAACCACGCACTAATGTCAGATCGTCATGCCAATACTGCCCGGGGCCTTATTTAAAAGTATTTAAAACTATCAAAAAAACCCAATCTGTAATGAGGCCGTTAAGCACGCATGCGCCAACGATAAATCAAACGAGAAAGCCGACTCGCTTGTTATAAATTACTTGTATCGATATGTCACTGAAATAAATGTTACTTTGATGTATTACTTATTATTAATTAAATAATTTATTGCGTTATTTTTTCACGGCACGAGCGCGTCATATTTTTACAAACATCTCTATCCTATCCTATTAAACGAGCAATATTTTGTATTCACGTTCTCTAAAAGGGCTCTAATTATTTCGATGAAATTTACAGGGGTTTTATGGTGGCTAAAAACGATTTAGCTAGGTCTCATATAGCTGGGAAAATTCGTTTTCACTGTATTTTCTCTATATTGACCGGAGCAGAACTCGGTCGCCCAGGTACTTTAACTAGTAAACGACTTCGTTTAAAAAAAAATATAAACCTATAAATGACCTTAATTAATAATTTTATTAACTGAATATATCACGACATTCGTTTCGATCATATTGCATGTAAATTACTTTATGAGCTATTTCAGATAGGTACGAGTAACTACTAACTATTGACATTTTACTACCACGAATAAATCTTTACTCGCAAATCATATATCTTAGGCACTTAAAGTTTATTGAGATTTCGTTCCAGTACTAATTTAACCGAATTTTGAAAGAAAGAACCGAAGTGCAATATTTAACAAAGAATGCTCAACGTACCATGGTACGAGTATACTTATTTTTTTTTTCATATTAAAGACGTATTATAAAAAAACGCATTCCTCTTATTACTTACACAAGTTACACATAGATAAAATAAATATAAGTATATGTATATAGTATATTGAAGCTACGGTAGCCTAGTAGTTCAGGCATGCGGCTGTTAAGCGGCGGTCGTGAGTTCGAATCCCGGCTCGTACCAATGAGTTTTTCGGAACTTATGTAAGGATTATTTACCGTTAGCTTTTCGGTGAAGGAAAACATCGTAAGGAAACCGGTCTAATCCCAGTAAGGTCTAGTTTTCCCTCTGGGTTGGAAGGTCAAGCGGCAGTCACTTTCGTTAAACTAGTGCCTATGCCAAATCTTGGGATTAGATGTCATAGCGGTCCTCGGGCTCGATTAGGGCACAACCGGGAATAACGCTAGGAGGATATGATGATAACTATATAATTCTTGTAATAAGGCTCGTCCAACAGGTCTCAATTGTTGTAGGTAGTATTAGTTTAGAGCTTATAAATACGTATTTTAATTTAATCATTGTTTACACTTGGTGTTATTAATAAAGTTTTTGTAAATAGATTTGTAATAAGTAAAATAAATGTTGTATTATTTTGTCTCATTATAGTCATAACGTAACTGTGTAACGCACGAACTGACTATTCCATTAAATTGAGAGTATTGAAAGTCACGTGGGAAAAGAGGAAATATAACACAGGAAATAACTCTGTAACTTCTGTCGCGTAATAATGATGTTGTTCCTGTCAACGTACAAAAATACAATCTAGTTTTGAACCACGCGGCTTGAATTCAACACGGCCGTGATTATTGAAGTCTTCTACAAGTAAAGTATGCTTTAAAAAAAAAAGACCGGGTTGCACTCCGGGAGTGCCGGCAGAAGTGAAAACTCAATAACATTGTAACATCAGTTTTTCGATCAAGTCACGTGACATCTTACGGTGTCACCCTTAAAATGAATTTGACGCAAATTTATAAACAATTATATCAATTATTTAGGACGGGCCGCGGGCGCGTTGGGTGCGACGGGCCCAACGCGCCGCCGCGGCGAAACGGTGCCGGGGTCCGGCGCGCCGACGGGCGGCGTTTGTTTTTGCCATTGCCAAATATTTTTCAAAGCTTTATCTCTTCAGGAATAACGTCTTAATTCGAACTATTCGAATTTGCACAGCAGACGGCGGTGGCGACCAAAATATCAATTTGTTTTTGCCGTTGGTAAATATTTTTCTAAGCTTTATGTCTTTAGGAATAACGCCCAAATTCGAACTATTCGAATTTTCTCAATAGCAAAACGGTGAAGGACGCGTTGGTATTATTACAAATTTATTTGCAGAATATGCTATTGCAAAAAGTGTTTAACGGCTTTATACTCTTACGAATAGCGTTCAGCTTTGAATGAAGTTGAATCTGCTAGCAGCAAAAAGTGACCTCCTTCACATCCTGACGTCACAAAACTCTGTCGCGTATTTAACAATTTTTCCCCATCCCAAAAAGTGCTCAGCGCCGCTAAAGAAGCTTTCACTTCAAAAAAAATACGAAACCCCTTATTACCCCTTAAACTGTCCCCTTTATTGGGGTTTACAC
Organism: Epinotia ramella; assembly: GCA_947578815.1. Lineage (NCBI taxonomy): Eukaryota > Metazoa > Arthropoda > Insecta > Lepidoptera > Tortricidae > Epinotia > Epinotia ramella. The sequence goes on from OX388207.1 coordinate 4,213,053, forward strand.
CTTTTTGAATTTATTTATGTAATTAGGCCATAAATGTCTATATCAATACCAAATTTCATCTTCCTATGTAAAACGGTCTTCGAGAAAACTGGCTGTGACAGACGGACAACCTCCGAGTGATCGCATAAGTGTTCCGTTGGACCAATTTTGGTACGGAACACTAAAAGTAAGGCAGAATACTAGAGGCTCTGTGAGCTGTAGAACTTGCAAATCTTTTTTTTTATGTTATAGGAGGCAAACGAGCAGACGAATCACCTGATGGTAAGCGATTACCGCCGCTCATGGACACCTGCAACACCAGGGGTGTTGTGAGTGCGTTGCCGGCCTTTAAGATGGGAGTACGCTCTTTTCTTGAAGGTTTGAAGGTCGTATCGGTTCGGAAATACCGCAGGCGACAATCCGTTCCATAGTTTAGTTGTGCGTTATCTTGAATTATTTGAAAAAAAAAACTAATTCGACAATTTATTTTGCCCAATTTAAAACGCAGAAGTTTGTTCGCTTCGCTCGTAAGTAAATAGTTTTGTATTTGCTCTGACACGAATAAGGCAGACAGTTACTTTACAAGCTGCTTTAATGGCATATCATGGTTACGTTAGTTCTACTATAAGATATGGGATAGTAATATGGGGTAACTGTACAATAATGGACCAACTTTTTATTGCACAGAAACGCTGCATCAGAGCTATTTTTAGAATCGGCCGTAAAGGATCATGTCGCTCTTACTTCACAGAAAATAACCTTATGACAGTTCCTTGCATATATATATCGGAGGTTTGCATGTTTGTCCATAAATATAAAAACCAATTCACGGAAACACAAGAAATGTGCTCTCGTAAAGTAAGAGCTCAATATAAATTTAAATTATTTAAAGCAGCCGCAATGCTAACTTTGACATCCAAAAACACTCATGCAATGTGTATTACAATTTATAATAAACTACCGGATGTTTTCAAAGACAAGAAATTAAATGTATTTAAAAACATGATGACGAATTGGTTATGTCAGAAATGTTTTTACAGCGTTAAAGAGTTCTGAAATCATTAATGAAGTGTTAAATTTTAAATTAAATTCAACTGAAATTGATATTTGTACGCTAGTTTGTAAGCATAATGTGGAGAACAGTGATGTAATACTTTTAAGACCGTTTTGTAAACCCACCATTAACAAATAAAATATTCATTCATTCATTCATTCACTCGCTTGTTCAACTAGTGATAATACCTTCAAAAGCGGGGCCGAAATTTTGCCCTAAAAGTTTTGTAGAAGTAAGTACTAATGTTTGAAAAATGACGCATATAACAATGGCATGGGTGGGACTGAATTCAAATAATGGACTAAGGAGGCAAATCGAATTGGATCTAAAGCAAAAACAAGTATGTTCTTGAATCTATACAGGGTGACAAGTGTTCAGAAATCATTATCATCTCGCTACGCTCGGCCGGCAACCCCTTACTTCCCGGCCTCTGTAGTAATGTACTCGTACTATTAAAGTCATGCATATCAATCAAGTCTCTATTATCTATAAATGTTTTATTTTATCTATGGCGACCATCATCGCTATCAGGTCCTAAAGCTCAAAGAAAGTTTGTAAAGTGACTTTTCTTTGCCATATAAACTTTATCAAGATTGCCCTGTGAGAACAATGTTGTTCGCGAAACATATAGGGAGTATGTTGTTGTTTTATCTATGACAATAACTGTCATAATGCGTACCATCATGCTCGTCCAGTGATTACCATTATTGTACCGCCACGCCATAAAAAATGTGGAAACGCGAAGCTGACTCGCGCACCGATGGTTCCTTATATTAAAACTATTAAAATGTATAATCATCATCATATCAGCCGAAACACGTCCACTGCTGGACATAGGCCTCCCCCAAAGAGTGCCAAAGCGACGTACTGCGCCACCCGCATCCAGCGGACTCCCGCAACCTTTACCTGGTCATCAGTCCACCTTGCCGGGGGCCTACCCACGCCGCGCCTTCCGGTAGGTGGTCGCCACTCGAGAACCTTTCCGCTCCAACGGCCATCGGTTCTACGTGCTATGTGCCCCGCCCACTGCCACTTAAGTTTAGCGATCCGGAGGTCCACATCGGTTACCTTGGTTCTGCTGCGGACAGCCTCATTTCTGATGCGATCGCGCAGAGAAACTCCCAACATGGTCCACTCCATTGCCCTTTGGGTGAATTTGAGCCTTCTTATGAGGCCCATAGTAAGCGACCACGTTTCAGTGCCATATGTCATCACTGGCAACACACAAGAAATGTATGTATCTGTCAGATATCCGAATCATTGTATGTACTTACCTACTAAAGTAACAATTTTATTGATTTAATGTTTTTTTTTTTAAGTAAGTTTTGTGTTATTATTTACACCATATTGGATATAAAACATAGTACGATTACAATAAATTTCTGTTTAATTTTTATGATTTAGGTAATAAAGTAAAATTAAGAGCTATTTCAAATAAAGTTGCAAAGATTAGCATTTCGCTCTAACAGACAGTGGCGTTAGACGGATTTACCATTGTGATACGGAACCCAAAAAACAAATGACTACCATAAACGCGCATACACTTTACGGCTTTCTTCTTTCTCTGCGCATGCGCCTAGCGTAACGGCGACGTGCTATTAAATAAGGGCGTTCGTGATATGTCATCACTAACATACAACATCAGAGGTTACGTAGTTGTTAGAGCCTACACAGTTTGAGATGCTTTAGTTTTCCAGTTCTAGAATAACTAAATAAATAAATAAATTTTTGGGAACAATCTTACACAAATCGACCTAGTCCCAAACTAAGCAAAGCTTGTGCGTGCTATGGGTGATATATATACTTATATAGATAAATAAAAACTTATATAAGGTGCTTCCTGATTAGATGTCAATACTTTAAAAGATGTTAACTTACCTACATCAAAATAATTTACTTAAAATAGGAATTAAGAAAACTATTTATATAAATAAATAAAAATAAAAGAAGATTTATTGTCGCAAAAAAAAGCACAAAAACACAATCTCAACACAAAAAAGTAGGTAAGTAATTATTAGGTTAGATGCGACAATACGATCGGGGCTCACACACAAATTTATAAAAAAAAAAAAAAAAAAACCGAACAAAATACTTAATTAGTAAAATTCTGCCCAAACATAATCATCCTGTGCATTTAACTGACAAGGTGGTTTATCACTTTTCTGTCAAGTGATCCTTGTTTGTCATCGACGACATTGAGTATGATTGGCGGCAAAAATGTTAGAAGGTAAATTAGCTTTTCATAATTTTCAATAAGTAGGTACCAATCTTAACATCTCATTATTGGCAATTTATGGTTACAAGACAAGACAAATTTCAGATACATAGTCGGCATCACTACTAGCATCAAAGGAAAATGGTCTGCATTTGAACGGACAATGTATGCCGATAGGTGGTTAACGGAACTACATCACGCACGTATAGCTCTAAGCATTTGAGAAGGATGCTGCGAGGCGGCATATTCGCTAATGACGAATAAAGCAAGTGAAATGCGGAATGAAACGTTGCAATGTTGTCGCGTTTCCGTCGTTGCAATGCATATCACGTCTGGTCGAGCTATACCATTCTTTAATCACTTGAAACACTGTACTCTACATTAGTAAAAACTATTCGTAATCGAAGGTAAAGCCTCCAATATGCGGTGAATAATAAAGGATTTACTGTCGTTCAAATGGAAAATTGACAACCCAAATAATGTCAATTCGAAAATCCTCGTCATGGCAAATTGTCCAGCCTAGATAATGCTGGAGTTTTATTACGTTCTAAAAGTAAAACTGACATACATAGGTACTTGATATATATACATATATAAGAAATAGAGGTACGTCCAATCAATTGCTCAAAGGTTAGCTGGAAGAGATCCCTTATAGGGATAAGTTCGCCTTTGTACTTTGATCTATTGTGTGACATGTATATTCTTTAACCTGTTATTGTGTACAATAAAGTGCAGCTTACATACATACATAATACGTACATATGGAATTACGTGTACTCCAAAAATATGACCAATCGAAAATATAGGTATATATGAATAATGTACAAAAATTGGTCATACAAATTATAGACACAATAAAATTTTAATCATATTCACTTTTGGTTTTGGTGGTATTAGTTACTTTTGGTCCAATTTCAAAATGTTCAATTCGTGTTACCAATTACCTGTTTGTGCAATCAAAAAAAAATGAACACCCCCACCACAACACACATCAGAGGCTCTAGTATAAGATTTACCGAAACAAAACTTTACGATCGCGTTTGCGTTTTACCCTCAATTTGTATGGGATTTGACAGCTAAACGCGAACGCGGTCGTAACGTTTTGTTTCGGTAAAACTTATACTAGAGCCTCTGCTAACAATCGTCTCCACAGACAAAACATTAAACAACAAAAAACCGCACTCTAATCGGTTCATCCATTTGGGAGCAGCGATGCTACAGACAGACAGATAGATTTACGTCGGGGGTTAAAAAAATAAACAAAGTCAACCCCCCGTGATATATGCAAGCTGGTGAAGTCTATAGCACCGACAAACAGTGGCCACAACAGGGCTGTAATTCTTTACGCGCTCATGCGACACAGTCCACCCGTCAAGCCTAACTAAACTAGACCTCTACCTAAGGCTTAGTTACTACAAATCTCGGCGTCAAGATATATTTGTGGGTGAGCGTTGAGGTGAGCTTATAACCAGTTATAGAATAGCGGGGCAGACTATCGACAATTTGTCGCATTCTACGTCACGCGTGCGAGAGCACGCCTCCAGTCATTATAACTGTCATTACACACACAATTTCCTACGATCTAATATGTGTTTGCGCCGAACACATGCTATGTGATTGATTTCCTACAGTTTTTTGGCGGTTTCACGCTCCGGAAGTGTGACGCAACGTTTGACAAGGGAATTAGTGAAACTAAGCGATTGTAAACTAGTTTTTCTTGCTAATAATATAACGGATGCACTGGCGGTGATGTTGTTCTACGAACTAAGTTATAAAGTGAACATCTAAACATAAACCGGAATTTTCCTAGTTCATTTTTATTTCTTCTGAAAAAAAAAAGACTTCTTTCCAATTTTGACACATTCTTACTATAGCATTAAAAAATATAAGCATATGTGTTTCCGTAAACTCATCCGTTAAGTATTCAAGACTAGCTTCCGCCCGCGACTTCGTCTGCCCTGACCCAAGATAAAAACTATCCTATATTTTAATCCAGGCTGTAAACTATGTTCGTGCAAAATTTCATCCAAATCGGTTGAGCCGTTTTTTAAGCGTGATTGAGTAACAAACATCTAAACATCCAAACAGCCAAACTTTCGCATTTATAATATTAGTAGGATAGTATACAGGGTGTTTTTCTGAATTTCCTTGAACTTCGGCATATTGCAGAGTCCATTCACCGAAACAAAGTAGCATAATTAGTTTTTCAAAAAAAAAAAAGTTTTTTATTTTATTTTCATACAAAATAATTAAATTTAGCATTAACGGTTATTGTACAAGGGTCTTAAGAGTTAATGAAAAGTTAGTGTCAAATGTGATAATGTTCAAATGACATCACATGACATGCACGTCAAAAAACCGTTTACACTGGTTAAAGTTGCATAACTGCTTAAATTAAAATGTTGAATATCTTGATAACAGTAAGAGTTAAGATACTGGTGTCTTGGAGAAATTACCTTTATTTGACCTAAGCTATGCCCCCTTTCAATTAACGGAAATTGGCGGGAACACGTTGTATTATTATCATCATGTGCCAAAAATAATACACCCTGTATATTATTTTTGGCACATCAAAAAGCGATTTTGCAATATTAATGCCATAAACGTCAACATCGTAACTATGAAGTTCCGTATTGATAGGTACATACATATGTACACTACGTACTAGATAGTAGGCGCCTACAATATATAATCACGCCTGGTTCCGAGACGGGTAGACAGAGAGTTTAGGGTCGATACCTTCTCTTGAATTGACCCCTCTTTAGAACTTATAGTCTACTGATTATTTAGGTCTATGGAGCAAAACAGGAGTTCCATATTCATATGTTTGTTCTTAAAAGGCGACTTAATCGCATCGAAAGCATAAAGCCGCCATTAAACGGAACCAATTAGCATCATTTAGAAACTACACCCACAACCGCTTCTGTTATGAATTATGAATATTATGATAATGCATGCAAATATCGTTACGCTTGTTATTTTATTGTGGAATTTAATGATTTACTTATAGTGTCCTAAATTGAGTAACAATATTTGCAATCTCTTAAAGTAGGAATATTAAAGCCCCTCTACGAGTCATATAAAAATAAATAATAATATTATTAGGTAGGTATTTATTTTGTTTCAGGCCGAAACCCATAAAGTTGTTACTCCCATCCTCTCCCGGGTATGGGTACGTTGTCTCCGTTGGCTCCCGCTGACACACATATGCGTCACTAAATTTAAAACGCAATTATATTATTTATTAAAATTCAAATTTAGACAAAACATGCAAAAGTCCGTTAAAAAATACCCTGACCCATATGTGGGTCGGTGAGAGAGAAGGGGTTCAACTTTATGGGTTTCGGCCTGAAACAAAATAAATAATTATTATTATTAATAATAATTATTTATATTTATATGACTTATAAGCAGGATGCAATTATCATTAATCTATCTTTAAGTTTACCTTTAAACATTTGGATAATTCTAACTTCTAGTTTTATTGATGTGGATGTTACGCATTGGGTAACATACTTTCGATATCCGTTGAGGGGTTTTTGACCTCTCTTATAATCCATACTAATATTATAAATGCGAAAGTGTGTCTGCCTGGCTGTGTGTTACCTCTTCACGCTTCAACCGCTTAACCGTCTGAGATGAAATTTGGTATAGAGATAGTTTGAGTCCCGGGGAAGGACACAGGATATGTTTTATGCCGGAACTCATCCCCTAAGGGGGTGAAAGTTTGTATGGAGCTACGATATAAACGAGTTTCACGCGGACGGAGTCGCGGGCTTAAGCTTACACCCTGTGTGATGTGCTGTATGTAATATACGAGTAGTTATGGGTTAGTTAGCTATGTCTTTTCCTATTCTGGCGAGCTCACCTTTGATCCATAAATAAGTACCATAGATTATTCCAATTACATGTTATCAGATGTAGTCCAGTCGTAACAGCCGCTAATGATACGGCTTACGCCAGATATATATATAATATTATGTGTGTCGATCAAAATCGCTCACGATGCGATGTGATACGAGTCTGCGATGCGTATTACATGATTTGTTACAATAAGGGTGTAGACACCAAATAAAATATAACCAATAATGTAATGATGAATTTTCTCGACAAATGTTTAAAAAATATTGTCATAGATTCATACATTCACGTCTTTATTCTCAAATGGGATAGGCAGAGCACATTAAACTTATGTTGCAGTGCCACTTTTAGCATAAATGTGGGTATAAAAGATCGAAAAAATGTGATATCGCAGTGATAGGTTGCTTAGCCCACAACACACTTCAACCATGCTCCCTTAGTCGACTACGACACCCACGGGAAGAAAGGGGGTGGTGAAATTCTAACCTGACACCACACTGGGACAATATTGTCAAATGCAGAAAAAAATAAAGTAGGGTTAACAAAGTTATAAATAAGCGAACAAAGTTTAGAGGGGGCAAATATATTCTGGCCTTTTGCCGTTAGCTTTTCGGTGAAGGAAAACATCTCACGGAAACCGATCTACCCAATAAGGTCCAGTTTTCTCTCTGGGTTGGAAGTTGCTTTCGAAAAACTAGTGCCTTAGTCAAATCTTGGGATTAGGTGCCAAAGCGGACCCCAGGCTCGTTTAGGCCACTACCGGGAAAAACGCTAGGAGGATGATGTACATACTTAGAAGTTGAATAGGGTTTCATCTGCTGTCTTCGCTTTTGATACAACATTAGGTAAATGGTTTATCAATGTTGTTAGTGAAAGTATGCATGTTATTGTTGCCTAATGCCGAATTAGAATACAATGTGGTAAAAGTTTGGTTTTAAATAATTGTGGTCACTGGCACGTTGGTGTGTAGCGCTTAGCTACAGGTTTTTTTAAATCCCATCAAGTTGGTGCCAAAAATGGCGTTCGGCCTGATGGTAATGATTAAGAAATTCGGTGGCCTTAACTTTCCGCGAAACTAAGTACTCGTAGTGGCTATTACGTCGATTCTAGTTAGCGGAAGTAAGGTAATAGAGCCCGGGTTTTTAGGCTGCAACCGGGATCACGCTCAGATATGGAAGGTGAGTTAGCAGGTACATTTAGCAGTATGTAAATACATTAACTAATCTAAATAGCTCGCTGTCAAGTGTCAAACCAGAACGAACCAAACTAGACGTTTACAGCAACAAAATAACATCAGATTTTCAGATGTTTTCTGATTAATCTCGTATACTTAAGAATTTTTTCTTGCGTGAAAAGAGAAAACATTGTGTGATTTTTCGCCTGAGCGCGCTCGATATTCTGTAGATTGATGACTCTTGACTTGATATGTGTTTTTTTACTCCAGGCAAAATACGGTTTTGAAAAACATTCATTTATAATAGCGTTTTTTTTTGTTGATTTCATTTGAAAATGTTATTCTAAGATGATTTAGTCAAGAATCCGACAAACTTTCCACCCGGAAGTAATTATGTAGATTTAAATGAAGCATGCATTATCTTTTTTTGTATGATTTATCTTGAATATTATAGAGCAAATGTAAATGAACCAAAATAAAGACAAAAACATTTATTAATATTTTTACTGACTTTTTAGAAGCCAGTTAACTTATCATTTTTTCGATGTCTGAAATTTTGTCGGATTTTGTCGCTGGGTAACTATTTAATTGATAATATATCCGTTATACATAAAAAATAAGCTATTATAAACTATTTCCAAAATTGTAATTTTTTCCATACAAGTTGTCAGTTCATTGCCTGGACTATTTAGGATCCTGTTCCGACCCCCTAAAGTAGTCAAAGGGAAAAGGTAAATCCCGTTTTTTTGTCGGCAAGGCTATTTTTTGTCAGATTCCTCATCTCAGACTATTAATCCCGGTTACATCCCGAAAGAGCCCGGGGTCTGGGGGTTAGAAGATGTTAAGTCGCCGGCAGACTTTTAACTCGACCTAACGACATCGGCGCAGACATCTACCGGGATCAACGGTTTAGGGCGTTTTCAGAAATTGTTGTTGGTGGCGTAAGTGGAGTTCCACTTTTAGAAATGGGCCAAATTGATTTGAAATGTAGCTGAATCGATAAAATATTGTATAAACAACATAAAAATACGAAATTAGTTACGCAATAATGTCAAATTTATAAAAAAAACTCAATTTTATTTAGTTGCTACTGGAAAGAAGTTCTATTACGCCACTCATTTTGAAAATTATTTAAAAAATAAATAGACATGTTAAAAATCTTCTAAAACTTTAATATTCAAATATAAACAAAACAGTCTTCTAAAAACATAAAATTATTGGACGTATATAACAAAACAATGAGTTATATCAAAAAATCTTTCCTTAACGCTACTTTTCTGTACTTTGTACTACATGTTATTGTCTCTGCAGCGACCACTACGTAATATTATTAGAAAGTATTTATTAATCTGAGATACCTAGTTAAATACTATTTACTTAGCATAATTAACTTTTAATATCTTATAACAAAAATCACAATATTTTTGGAATTTTAATCACAGTCTCTAAATGGACAATGGCGTATAATGGAACTCTAAGTGGCGTTTAGGAACTATAAGGCAACGTTCATTAAAGCGATTAATTATACACACTGAGTATATATTTTTTTTACACTATGAGATCAAGGCAGTCATTTTAGTTAAGTAACTATATTAATTAAGTACTAAACCAAAGAAATTGACGAACAAACATAATAACACACAAAAAAACACGAACTGAAACTTACATGTTAAATTGTATTAATTGGACATGTATTTAATTTACAATATTATTACAGTGTAATATTTGTGTAAGCATTTGAGATAGGTAGTTAACCTTATATTATGATATTTTTGTTATTTTGAATTTACGATGTAATTTAATTCTGATTAAATGTTAGTTTTAGCAATTCACTCCATATGAAACGAGCTTTAGAGTTCCATTACGCCACTTTTTCGTTCCATTCACGCTATAGTGGCGGAATGGAGGTGGCGTATGCGCGACAACAAAACATTAAAATGAATTTACAAATAGACAATAATGATTAAGGCAAATGTAACTTTCTTTTCAGAATTAGCAATACGTAATAAGTTCGTTATAGTAAAGAATCAAATACGCAGGATGTTCTTACCTTGTCAAAATCAGTCTTGTAAGTGGAACTTTGGTTTTGAATGCAGGAACACGCGACCGACATTTACTCATTTCGCGGATTAACTGCTGTCATTACTGAGAAAATGGCGACTGCCATAGACTCAAAATGTTGCTATAATTCAAAATCTTCATGAATTTTGTCGGTATTTTGTTGCCAAGTTATTGAAAAGGCGGTCGCGTAGTGCGGAAATTCCTTCACACGCCATTTCGCGGGACAGGATAAAACCTGGGTTTTTCAATAGAACTTCAACCTAAACATATCTTTTTTAAGGTTTAAAATGAAATTTAAGTTTATAAGTGACCCGTACAAACACCCGCCAATTTTGAAAAAAATTAAGTACTATTAATTTTTTTACTCCGAATGTGGCAAGGTAGGTATGGGACACGTCAAAACACGACCTTTCATTTTACTTATTTAATTTTTATTTAAAATTGCTCATAGCTTTTCATTCTTTTAAAGCTAATATGGAGTAAATAAGGTCTAAATAATATTTAAAAAAATAAACGAATACGTACATCTTGCCAGAATTCGAATAATTCACTATGAAAGTGACGGGACATGACTTTTTCCAACTGACAACTTTGTTTGAAAACGCCCTTTAACGTGTATTACAAAGCACGGCGTTGTTCAGGCGAGGACAAATAGGCACTTTACATTGTAAACATACCGAAGCAAGGTATTGATTCACTCACGAATCACATAGTGATTCACCAATCATTCTTCTAGTCTAGGGTATTCTAGGTAACAGTCAAGGCTAGCCTTTAATTCCGTCATCGCCATTGTGTCTTTATTTGCATTTTTAAATAGGGGATGCAATTTGTTGCAATATTTAGAGAGCTCGTAAACTAAACTACAATATGATACACCATCAGTCAAGTTAAAGAAATACCAAAGTTACAAAAAAGGGGAATGCCTTCGTACTGTCCATTCGTCTTGATTAAACGCCGAAGAAATTATTAATTACGCTCATAGGTGGTGTTATATCATAGGGTGGTATTCCACTTGTCCAAGATCTTTATTTGCAGCTCACATTTTGCTTAAAGAGTGAGTGAGATGCAGTGCACATTGGACAAAGATCTTGATCGACCTCGACCCATAAACAAGTGCAAATCATCGACAGTATTCCTACTAAGTTTGGCAAGATCACCAATCCCCGAGACAAAGTTATCACAGAACATTCATAGTTATCAGCGACACACGATAAAATGAGCACTTCACGAACAAATCCCAGACACACCGAAGTATTAGCACTAAAGCAATCACTGTGTCAACTCACCACAACAACAGTGACAGTGATGGCCGTGGACACCGCGGCACAGGCACATCCTCGCCGAATCTGCCGCTTCCTGGACAGCTTCAGAAACTCGGCCGTGTGCGAGTCTATCGTCTTGTACAATCCGAACTGGCGCACCCTACTCGTGCTGGATCCTTCACTAGACATGTTCACATCACTAACTGCCATCAAAAGCCATTAAACATGACGTCTTGCGTGGACGGCGTACGCGGTAGTCTGACGCGATCGCGGGGAAATGTGTTGATGTTTTCTTTGATATTGTTTTGGGATGGGCATGTGGGTTGTCGATGAAGTGAAAGTGGGGTTTTTTGGGGGTTTGATTGCGGAGATTACGCGGGGTTTGAGATGCGGTCATAATTACGTGTAGAAATAATAAAAGCTGTGGTCTACGGTTTTCTAACAGATTTTTATTGGTGGTAAACTCTACGTCTCCCACATGGTCGATGGGGCGGCTTAAAGAAAACGGATCATCATTTTCTGACCCAACCTTATTGTTGATTGTCTTACAGATATTTAGGTACCTTCTTTTATTTATATTATAGGGGTATTACTTGCTGTTTTAGTGCTTCAGGAAAGTATACCTATCTTAGAAAGCAATTAAACCTTAAACTTTGTCATTAAAAATTTTCGTTGGAAGTCATGTCTGTCGTGATGATTCTTAGCTATGTTTGATATTTATATCTACCTACTAAAGCCTCCACGTTGGCCATCAACTGCATCCTAAGGATGTAAAACTGATCGCACTGCATCCATGCTGCACGCTACATCTGGCTCGTCCTACGTCGATTTTCGCCACCTCCCTAGGGCTTTTATACTTTTTATGCCGCGGTCCCACAATTTAGAAAAAGACCCCGATTACGAGTACCCTCTTTAGTCGCCTTTTAAGACGAGGAGAAAAGAAAAGCGGTCCTATTATATCTGAAACTATCGACATCGATACACGCACAGCACAAATGCTCATGCGCAGCCCACTGGAGCGCGGCGCTCGCGCGGCGCCTGACAGGTGAAACGACGCCCTGCCTCTTCTTCGTGGTCTCATCTCAAGATCGGAAGATCTCAATATAGAATTAGCGAGATCGCAGGGGAAAAATACCCCTAATTTCATTCCCAACGTTAATTAACCCCTGATTCATTTATATTATATTTATATATACATATTTATTATTCCCATTTTTATTTTCTCTGTGTGTTTTTGTACACTGCATAAGTTTGCCTATCTCGTTCTACCTCTACCTTCCCCTCAATAGCTCAAAGGTTAGCTGGAAGAGATCCCTTATAGGGATAAGTTCGCCTTTGTGCTTTGATCTATTATGTGTGACATGTATATTCTTTAACCTGTTATTGTGTACAATAAAGTGTTTACATACATACAGACACATTTATAAACATTTACCTACCCCTGATTACGGTCAGCTAGAAACTTACTGACCCCTGTTTTTTCAATATATTTAATTTATCAGCTCACATAGAATATAAGTACAGTTAGTTACAATTTACGTAATAACACTAACAATAACAACAATCAATATTATATCACCCAACTCTCTAACATTTTGATGCATAATTAATTAAGGCACACGATAAGATCAGTCGGTTTTTAAACCGCGGCCATCTGCGTGACTTGCTAAGTATGCGCCGGAGACGTATAATGTTGCGATCGTAAATGTCGTAATAAAATTATCAGCATTTAATGGTGCTCAGGGCAAACGCTGCCGTTGGATTATGTAGTTGGCTAAGAAAAATAAGAAGTGGATTGGTCAAGTCAGGTCCTGCTCCCGGCATGACTTCAGAAGTCAATGTTACTTGTCATTATCATTCACTTTTTTTTGACGACCGGTTAGCCAAGTGGGTAGTGACGCTGCCTACGAAGCTGAAGGTCCTGGGTTCGAATCCCGGTAAGGACAAATATTTGTGTGATGAGCATGAATATTTGTTTCTGAGTCTTGGATGTTTTCTATGTATTTAAGTATTATCTATCTATTAAATATATCGTTGTCTAGTACCCATAACACAAGCCTTATTGAGCTTACTATGGGACTAGGTCGATTTGTGTAAGATTGTCCCCTAATATCTATTTTTATTTATATTATTATTGGTTACAGCATGCTTTACAGATGGTTGTTGCAGCGTCCAAGAGGTAGGGTAAATCGCCAGTAACTGGCCCCCTCATACTAAAATATAACTCTGTTCCCCTACAAACTGAGTCCCATTTAGTATTGGTATAACGTGGCCAGTTATTTAAGGGTGGCCAGTAATTAACACCAAATACTAAAAATGAATTCTATAGAATGAGTCGTTAATTAGAAATGCAATGAATTGTATTTATTTTATTCTTTTTTGCTTAGAATTTAAGCCAGTATTTTAGTTATTTTTAAATGAATTGTTGAATGTAATTGACAATGTATGATTAATACAAATAAAGACATAACATAACATATAAGGAAGGAATAAGGAACCTTCATATATTTTCCAGAAGCTTCGATTTGCGAACCCTCGTCCTAGACTAGACGGATCCCTCGACGTATCTGTCCTCGACACGGAAGTGCGTCTTTTCGTGGCAGGTTTACCTATTCTGCCACGAAATGCTGGAATAACATCCCACCCCCCCGTCAAAAATGCTTCCACAACAAATTAATTAAAAAAAAAACTTAAAAATGTATTTACTAGATCAACAAATAAATCCAGCATAGCCTTCCAGTGTCTTTATGTGTATGATTATGTATGTTTATTTTCGTACTTAGCAATTTATTGACAAATATTTGTTCTATATGCATCCCTTGTAATTTTAGATGACACTCATTTAACAAGAATATTAGTGTGTATAAATAAAACCCTTTAAGTAGTAGTACTATGTAACGTGCAGTTCTGTAGCGCACCACATGTGGATCCACATAATACCAGCGTCGTTTCGCCTTCTGTGGAGCGACGCTATGCTGAGTGGACTCCGTTTTCGCATCGAATCTTAGTTTTAATATAGCATCTGAGTGTAAATCTAAAATGTACTTACTGTTATTTGCGAAATAAAGTTTTTCTATTTTATTCTATTCTATATAACATATTATATATAGGTGAATAGAGTTAATTTTTAGTATGAGGTGGTCAGCTATTGAACGGTGGCCAGTTACTAGCGATTTACCCTATAAAATTATTGGGGAGGTCAATGCATGATGTGATTTAAAAAAGAGGTAGATTTATAAGCGCTCCAAAAGTGTCAAACTAAAACTGACTCAATTGCAATGTGCTCAGTCAGTCAGCCAACTTGCCTCAGTTCCGCGTCGTCAATGAAAACGTATAAACGTGTGAGACACTATCAGATTTGGTGGGCATTTTTATATAACATCATTCGGGGAGGTGGTCTACTCTAGTTCGCCTCTCACTTTAAAGCCAAAGCCCGATAGATAGCACATTAACAGCCTCTTACATCGATCACTGACACATCTCCGTTATGCTTTCTACAAATTGTCTGAAATAGGGATGTTTACTGTTATACAAATCAGCATTTCGTTCCAAACTCATTTCCTTAACTCTCACATTATTTCGCTTCTGTTTAGTGTCCTTTTTAACCCTGCAACTCTCCGCTATCTCAAATAGCGTTTTAGTTATTTTAATTCTGTTAGATCTTCTAACAATTTGCTATTAACTGTGCCTTCGTCATCTTCGAAATTTTACAGTAGTTCGTTCACTTTTTTTATTTCACGTTCACGTTCTATTTTGAGTTTATGTTCATATGACCATAGGTGTTAAATGAGAATCAGTTGTATTGTGAAATAGTGTAATTTGAGACTGGGTTCTTTTGAACCGGAAGGTTTTGTAGGGAAATAGGAACAAGTGATGTCACGATTATTTATTGTTAACGTGTATGTGTATCTGTGTATCTGTCTGTGGTATCATAGCTCCCAAACGGATGGACCGATTTGAATGCGGTTTTTTTGTGTCATAGATAATTTTATCCCGAGTGTTCTTAGCCATGTTTCATGAAAATCTGTTCAGCCGTTTTTGAGATATTGGACTTGGAAATGAAAATGTCGGGGAAAAAGTTGCAGTTAAATTAATTATCTGTATCTAAGAATCTTTATAACAGCAAAAACAAATGAAAGTGTGATGTTTTTAGAGTATTTTCGTCAGTTTTGTTACTTTTGTTCATTGGTAATAAAATAAGAAAAAATTGTTATAGTGGTCAACTGCGTCCGAATTTGTTCAGGATGCGACGGCGGTTGAAATGAAACGCCACACAGGGAAGGCAGCCACATAGTGATATTACATATTAAATTTATTACTTTAAAAGTTGTTTGCGGAAATCGCGAAACGTCTGCTTGACATAACTGGTGACCGAAGAGCTGGCGGCTTTCTCGCGCAACGCATCAGCATTGCAGTTCAGCGAGGAGATGCCGCCAGCACCCTCGGTACAATGCCTCGAGGGCCTTTTTAGGGTTCCGTAGTCAATAGGGAACCCTTATAGTTTCGCCATGTCCGTCGGTCCGTCTTCAACTTAGCTCAGTAACACATAAAACTGTAATTTGGCATGGGTATATAAATAAATCACGCCGACAAAACAGTAGAAGAAAATTTGGAAAAACATTTTTTTTTTGGCGTAGGTTGTACCTCCACTAGACACAGTGGGGATGTAAACTTTTTTTCTCGATAAACCCATAGTGTGGGGTATCGTTGATGGATAGCTTGTTCAAAAATATTATGGGTTTCTCGGAACCATTTTTCAACTTAGTGATTCGTTTGCGAGATATTGGGCTTTAAAGCCGTAATTTTTGTTCGAGTCATGTTTCCCCCCCTGCCGGCTAAATAGCTGCTACTGAGGATGTGAAAAAAATCGTGCCAGTAGTACATATAATAAATTTAAAAGGAAAACTAGGCATAACTAGTTACCGAGTAACAGTCGATAAACTAAAATGTACTTAGAAAGGCCAACTTTCGTACAAATTCGGCCGCCGCAACCGCACCATTTATTTAGTTGGCGCGCGCGTGTCGATGTAACTGCGGAACCTTACAAGCACTTGGCCGATTTATTTAGATTTAACTTAGTTTTAATTTTTAGTTAATGTATCATCTTGATTACTTTATTAGATATCATTCATCATTGTTGCCCATCAGGTATTATGCGATTTCTACCCATTCATATACAGTCGACACGGCGGTAAAGTGATGAGTAATCGCGTGTAATTCTTAATGCCGTCTTGTTTTAATGCGATCACTAATTCCCATAGTTCAGGCATGTTCTCACCTTTACAAACCAGTATATCTGTGACCTCTAAATACGAACAATTGGTATGAAAGGAGGAGTCATGATGGACGTTTAGACGAGTCGAAACTGGTTAAAGAATGTGGTTAGACCGCAGAGTACAGTAGCTGAATACTAAGTCGATAATTCATGTGCTCGACTAGACTAGAGATATCGCAAACTTTTTACCTTTTCTACAATAAGTAGGAGGTATAGATAGACAATATGGCGTTTCGCGGAAAGTAGTTTTCTTTACTGTGATGAAATTCGTCACAGTTTTCACCGTAAACGTGAAATGGTGTGGGTTTTTTATTAGAGCTCCTCAACCTCAAATTTTGCCCTTGACGGATACTTTCCCCACTGTGCGTGGAATTTTGCACAACGAATGCATATATCAGTAGACGTTTCACTTATGACTCCTCTGGAGGAGTAATCCTCCAGAGGCTATGGTGACCGCATTCTATCAGCACGTCTATCATGAGACGGCCGCGACATACTCTCGATTTTTCTCGCACTCTTGTTGCACGTAGAACCGATGGCCGTTGGGGCGGAAAGGTTCTCGAGTGGCGACCACGTACCGTAGCCGGGATTCGAACCCACGACCGTTGTTTGACAGCCGCATGCCTGAACCACTAGGCTACCGTAGCTAGCGCATTAAGTCCGTGATTTGGCCGTTCATATTGATTTTCGTGCAGTAAAGATGAAACTTGAAAGTAAATAAATACCAGCACGGCTATCACAAGATGGCGCGCGAGCTCTCTCGATTTTTATCGCACTATCCGTCTCTCTCTTATTAGAACACTTAGAACAAGAGGTATCATCATCATCATCATCATATCAGCCGAAAGACGTCCACTGCTGGATATAGGCCTACCCCAAAGAGTGCCAAAGTGACCGGTCCCGCGCCACCAGCATCCAGCGGACTCCAGCAACCTTTACCAGGTCATCAGTTCACCTTGCGGGGGGCCTACCCACGCCGCGCCTTCCGGTACGTGGTCGCCACTCGAGAACCTTTCCGCCCCAACGGCCATCGGTTCTACGTGCTATATGCCCTGCCCACTGCCACTTAAGTTTAGCGATTCGGAGGGCTATATCGGTTACCTTGGTTCTGCTGCGGATAGCCTCATTTTTGATGTGACCCTAACCTTTTCGTTGAGATACATAAATTAACCTTTTTTTTTTTTTTATTTATTATAGGAGGCAAACGAGCAGACGGATCACCTGATGGTAAGCAATTACCGCCGCCCATGGACACCTGCAACACCAGAGGTGTTGTGAGGGCGTTGCCGGCCTTTAAGATGGAAGTACGCTCTTTTCTTGAAGGTTTGAAGGTCGTATCGGTCCGGAAATACCGCAGGCGACAATCCATTTCACAGTTTAGCTGTGCGAGGCAGGAAGTTTCTGGAGAAGCGCACAGTTGAGGACTGCCAACCATCTAAGTGGTGAGGATGGCAATGTTGTCGCGTTGGACGATGGCGAAAAGAAGCGGCAGGGATTAATCCGAACAATTCCTCGGAGCACTCCCCGTCATACATGCGATAGAAAATGCAACCATACCATAGAATTGTATGGTTAATTTTCGTGTCACAACGGAACACTTTCATTGAAAATTTAATTGAGTTAGTTTTCTGGCCAGGAATTTGGTCCTTACGCATATAGTCTTTAATAAGTCCACCATTTGTACTTTTTATTTATGCTATAAAGTTTAAATCAATAAAATAAACTACATATTTTTCGAGTATTTATCATTTTGTAAAAGATACAACTGTTAACTTTTTAGGCCTTCAAAAAATCGTTTAGAGCCCATTCGATTGTTTGGTTTGCTTTTAAATAACAATCGTGAAAGGTCTACGGTGTCAGAAAAAAACAGATACGGGAAATAAATTTTAGGCGCAAAAATATTATATAATATTGGTAAACCCCCGGCTACACTCCACTTGGCTGAGTGAGTAATAGACATTTCGCCGAAATCGACAGTCGTTATGTGTAAGATGTTTACTACAACTACTAATTACATTACTACATACTTCTACTCAGGCCTTTAAATAGCGCTATTTTCGTATAGCGCTATCATTTATAACGTTATTATTCCTAAAACCGCTATACTCGAAACCGATATTTGACGCGCTGTATAGCGATATCCATTATAACGTTATAAATCTAAACCATTAATATAAAACCGATACTTATTTAACCGATATAATAATGTAATAACGTTATAGGCTACCCCTTTCTCGCATTCAGTATAGCCTACTCGTGCAATGTAAGCGATGTGATTACGTAACGTAGGTTGTTTGTTAGAGTGCACGACGTCATAGTAAAATAGAGAATTTTTCGATTTGCTCGGCTTGTCGGCGCAGGTTGTAGCCTGATACGAATATCCTGACTAATAATTTTCAAATCAGATTGTCTTTAGCTACTCTGTGCCTCATTAATCGGAAATGCATCATCCCATAAAAAACATGCCATGTAAAAAAGAGGTCAAGTCTCGAAACTCTTCCACCGTAAAAAGTTGTGAGATATTTCGTAGAGCCAAGTCTCAGGCATTCTTTTATCTTTATTTGCTTGCTAAATAAAATTTTGGGACTTGGCAATCACACAATACTACATAGCTTTAGGTATGCAGAAATCCATTAATGCAGGAAAGTTGTGTGATTGCCAAGTTACAGAATTTTATTTAGCAAGCAAATAAAGATTAAAGAATGCCTAAGACTTGGCTCTACGAAATATCTCACAACTTTTTACGGTGGAATAGTTTCGAGACTTGGCCTCTTTTTTACATGGAATGTTTTTGCTTGTTAAATAAAATTCTGCAACGTGGCAATCACACAACTTAACTGTATTTATAGATTTTTGCATACTTACCTAAAATTATGTAGTATTGTGTGATTGCCAAGTCACAAAATTTTATTTAGCAATAAATAAATAAATAAATAAATATTAAGGGACAATCTTACACAAATCGACCTAGTCCCATAGTAAGCTCAGTAAGGCTTGTGTTATGGGTACTAGACGACGATATATACAACGTGTTAATAAAATGACGCAAAACCTGAAAACAGTTTGTTCAGAATCGAGCATAGAATGCGAAAAAAATAAAAATATTTTTTTTTGACAAGATTTATTTTTTACATTTGTATTTTTATTTGTTGGTTTTGCGTTATTTTATTAACACGTTGTATAATAGATATAAATACTTAAATACATAGAAAACTTCCATGACTCAGAAACAAATATTCATGCTCATCACACAATTATTTGCCCTTACCGGGATTCGAACCCAGGACCTTCAGCTTCGTAGGCAGCGTCACTACCCACTAGGCTAACCAGTCGTCAAGCAAGCAAATAAAGATTAATAAGAATGCCTGAAACTTGGCTCTACGATATATCTCACAACTTTTTACGGTGGAAGAGTTTCGAGACTTGGCCTCTTTTTTACATGGAGTGTTTTTTATGGAATCTCACTTCTTTTTGAAGGTTAATGTGTTATCCATACATACAAACTATGAATGCAGGCCCATTCTTGCTTTTGAATTTTCCCATTCACTGCAAATGTAACTTTGTAATCCTATATATTTGTATAGGATTACAAAGTAATGTATACAGTTGGTGTATCTAGAAAACTGGGTTGAAATAGCAATTTTTTATAGTTTTCCCTTTATGTGGCCATTATAACCTAACTCTGTACCAAATTTCAGCTCTCTGAGTTTATGGGAAGTACTAGTTCTATTTTGATGATCATGAGTGAGTGTCATAAATGCGAAACTTTGCTTTCGCTTAACTTCGGAACTAAATGACCTACAGACTTGAAATTTTGGATTTTAAGTATGTGATTATAGCTTACTGGATGACGATAATTTCTGCATTCTGGTCTTATCCAGAGGTTTTCAAATAGGGGCCTGAAAATGTGGCGAAATGGTTCCAGTAAAGGATGGTACGGCAGTGTTTGCTTCGCGCTCGACTTGGCGGGGGCACTGCCGTGCCCCCAGATATTAATGGCATTGTTGTAACATGGTAAATTATTAATAATTTAAATGCCTGCATCAAATGTTTCTGCTTAGCCCGTTGGTTGACTGGTAGAGAATGCCTTATGGCATTAAGTCCACCATATATACTTTTTTTGTATTGTGTCACAAAGTTTAAATAAATTAAACCGGTCTCATGGCACCAGCACGCACATTACGGATGGATGGTCAGCTAAGATGCTTAAAATGAGGTGGAGAGAATGAGAAATTTGATTTATCTATATATGTAAAAGAAGACTTCCTGACTAATTCATCAACGCACAGCCGAAACTACTGGGACTAAAAAGAAGGGACAAGATGGAATTTTTGGAAATCCCATCCCTAAGGGGGTTAAATAGGGGTGCAAAGTTTGTATGAGGGAAACTTTTTTTTTAACTAGAGATTGAAACTTTGTAGGAAGATTACTTATTAAGATGCATAAAACGTTCTTGCAGCGTTTTAGAAAATTCCACTCCTAAGAGGGTTAAGTACAATGTTTGTATGGGGGAAACATTATTTTTTGAACTAGAGACAAGAAACTTTGTAGAAAGAATACTTATTAGAATAAAAAAAAGTACTTTCTGTGTTTTAGAAAATTTCATCCCTAAGGCGGTTAAATAGAGGTGCAAAGTTTGTATGGAGGGAACTTTATTTTTTGAGCTAGAAACTTCAAACTTTGTAGAAAGATTACTAAATACAATACAAAAAAGGACTGTCAGTGTTTTAGAAAATTCCACCCCTAAGGGGGTTAAATAGGGGTGAAAGGTTTGTATGAGAAACACTTTTTTTGAGCTTGAGATTTGAAACGTTGTAGAAAGATTACTTATTAGAATAGAAAAACAGTTAGTACTTTTAACGTGTTAGAAAATTCCATCCCTAAGGGGGTTAAAAAGGTACTTATGCAAGATTAGGATGAGAATTTATTCATCACCTAAGAGTGTTTAAAGGGGATTCGAAGGCCGTATAGGGTCAAGACAATTTTAAAGTAAAACATTAGTGTAACTACGATTTTAGAAGCTTTGTTTAAAACTAAAAAATACATTTCAATGTTTTTGAAATTCATCCCCCAAGAGGGTTTCTACCAAAGTTTATACGAAGAGCAAGATATTTTTAAAATAATAGATTTATTACTTAGGTTATGGACCGTTCGTTTGTTTAATGATTAGAAAACGATTTCAGCGTTTTTTTTATTCATCCCCTAAGAGAGTTAAAAGGTTTGAAGGTTGTATAGAGAGCAAGACCTTTTTTAAAGTAAGACTTACAGATTTGAACAGTTACCAGAAATGTAGGATAGGTTAGGTTAGAACTGCGATGCTCCCAGAATCGCATAGATTTAATCAACATTGGGTACTTATTATTATAACAGTAATGTAGCTTAGTAGACATATAAAAATATATTTTTCTTTTTTTTATTTATTATGAAAACGTCTGTTGATGATTCTTAAGATATTTATGTTTGTAAAAACGAAGTTTTCAATTTAGATTTATCAATTTAAACTAACGAACTCATCGCACTGTTACCTTTTACGTAGGTCTAATCCCTGAACGGATTTATATGAAAATTCCCGTACAGATAATTTGAGACCCTTGGAAGGATATAGGATAGTTTTTGTATATCTTTAAGATGGTAGAATAGAAGTGTGTTTGGGACAGCGATAAATAGCTTGCACCGAACATAATTTCATAGCAATATTTTTTCTAAGACCATAACAAGTTCCACGCGAACGAAGTCGCTGGCAACAGCTAGTTATTTATATAAATATTTAGTGACTAAGGATTAATTAGAAAAGGAGGATGAATCGTAAAGAAAGGAGGATCGATACATATTTATGTGTACCAATCGTCCTTGGTCTCCCCTATCTATCGCGACCAAAATCGAAAATTCACACATTCTTTGGTTTCATAGTCAAATTTTATTTAACTTGTCGTTTTCGGAATGGCTCTAAATCAAATATAAAATAAAATGTCGGAAACTAAAAGTATATTTTAATTTTATTACGATTAATGAACAAAAGCACATACCAACATACCTATGCATAATTTTTTGCTCACGGCAACACCGTCGGTCGTAGGGCTTGTTTGTCTGTAGTCTGCGATTTAGTGCCGAGACAAACAATTAACATAAAAAAATATTGACCCTCTTACATATTGTAATAGTGTATACCTAGGGGCTATTAATATTGGCACTCTTTCTTTTTATTTATGAGCAAGTCCACGAATCTGTGGAAAGCGTTGCGTTTCCTGCGTCCCATTTTTATTCCGCCGCATTTATCGTCGCAACCAACCAAATATTCACAATTCACAACCAATTTGCAAATGATCGAGGTAAACAAGCATTAATAAGATTTAGAACCTAGAACAACATAACGGCAACGTCGCACGTCGCGCTACGGCCCACGTGGTGGCATGTTGGCATTGGCACAGAGCGGCAACGGCGCAGCCGTAGCGCGCGGCTCGCATTTTAAAACGATATTATAACGTTATTATATATCGTTCTGTTATTTATTCTGTTACGGTATTTATATCGTTATGGAGAATATTGATTTTGTTATAACGTAATTTTCGAACACTAACGGAATATACCGTTATAATTCCGGTTCATTTTATAACGTTTTAAAGGCCTGCTGCTACTAATACTAAAACAGCTCCAAACCAAGCTAAACTACCTCCAAACATGCTTTACTACGGGCATTTTGAAAATCTACTTTATCGAACGAGCGAGCGAAGCGAACGAAGTTCTATGCTTCAGCTTGGCCCGAAATTCGTTAGTATATCCGGTATCTGTCCCTCTCTTCTCTGCAGGTTTTTTCTCAATCGATTCTCGTGAAATTTTAGGAGCAGGTTTGTTAATTATTAGTTTTTTGTCTAGTCACTTTCGAAATTCGAAAATAATGGCTCGTGCGTTCTACAGCTCACAGTTACAAAATAACACATGACCTTACAACTTCCTCGATCGGATCTCGGACAATGTTTGTTTAATAGCGCTTGCGCAACACGCGGAGAAAATGCTACAAGTTTGTCAAGCATCGCCGGGAGTATGCAGCGACCATCGTTCAGCCATATTGTCTAACTAGAGGATGTTGTGTGAAGGTAAATTTCTTTCTCGGAATTTGAATGTGGCTGTTATCCTTTCATAAAGTCAAACAGTCTTTCAGACTGCATCCATAATAACACTACTTGCTCAGCAATTTCTTTTAGGTTTTTTTTTATACAAAGTCGGTGGCAAACAAGCGTACGGTCCGCCTGATGGTAAGCGGACACCGCAGCCTATAGACGCATGCAACTCCAAAGGAGTAAGATGGGCGTTGCCGACCCTTGGTATGTTTGAGGATTCGCCGTGTTGACAGCTGAAGGAACAAATTCCCTCGCTCTCAACACAACGCATCCTCGGGAGCTCTGGCGACCTTGCTCACCTCCAGGAACACATCACTACTACAAAGCAAGTAGTAGTGTTACGTCTTCATGACCGCAGCTATAATACTTTTTATTCGATTCCAAAAATGCAATTATTAAAAAAATAAGGTTTTTTTTTGATTACATTTAAATGTTTGTTTTTGTTTACATTACAGTCTTTGTTTTTGTTGACATTGCTTGCGTATCACATCAAAAATGTAAAAGCTGTCACCAATACTTGAAACCATAATTAGATTCCAAAATAATAACCTTAAAAATGCCATTAAAATGAAGAAAAAAACCGACACTGGCAAATTTACACTACAAAACTTAGCTACGACCATCATTTGGAAGAATAAAAATTTGCCAGTGTCGGTTCTTTTTCGAAGTGAAAACTTCTTTATCGGCGCTGAGCACTTTTTGGGATGGGGAAAAATTGTTAAATACGCGACAGAGTTTTGTGACGTCAGATGTGAAGGAGGTCACTTTTTGCTGCTAGCCGATTCGACTTAACTAAAACTGAACGCTATTCGTAAGAGTATAAAGCCGTTAAACACTTTTTGCAATAGCATATTCTGCAAATACATTTGTAATAATACCAACGCGTCCTTCACCGTTTTGCTATTGAGAAAATTCGAATAGTTCGAATTTGGGCGTTATCCCTAAAGACATAAAGCTTAGAAAAATATTTACGAAGGGCAAAAACAAATTGATATTTTGGTCGCCACCGTGCTCCGCCATCTCCTGTTCTTGCAAATTCGAATAGTTCGAATTTAGACGTTATTCCTAAAGAGATAAAGCTTTGAAAAATATTTGGCAATGGCAAAAACAAATAGGTATTGTGTTTGCCGCCGCCCGCCGGCGCGCCGGACCCCGGCACCGTTGCGCCGCGGCGGCGCGTTGGGCCCGTCGCACCCAATTTGTTCCTCTCCAAAAACTGGTTGGAATGACGTCACAAAAAAATCTTAGTCATCATCCCTATTACGGAGGTTGGTGCAACCCGCCCTTAACGTAAGATGCACTAAAGGAGAAAGAAATAAGCATACTCATTAAAAATATGTATTATTCATGGTGTCGAATCGAATACTTACATTAATATACGAAACTATTTTATCTTATTTTGTATACATAAGGCATATGTTGCATGAAACAGTCACTACGAATTATTGACAGATATGAGACCAATTACAACCACGTTTTTTGCAAGAGTTGATGTTTGGCATGGAATATTAAATTTGATGCGTGACTTTAAACCAATTAAGGGGCTCCCATACGCCAATGACCTTCGATCTGAATTCCTTAGTTTTCTAATGTTTTTTGTAGCTTATTATATTAACAACAGCTTTAAGCAATATATTATCCCATATTTACTTCAAAGTTCATTGTTTTCGAGATATTTGGCATCAAAGTTGAACAATTTTAGGCCAAAAAACTGGTTTTCAGGCCATAACTTTTGTGTTAATTAATCGGTTTAAAATGTAAACCCTGGACCAGTTTTTAGAGACATAACAGACGAACCCAAATATGTAGATTTCATACAAGTTACATCTTTCACGTCGATAGAGATACGAAATTAGTGTTTTTTTAGACAATGTTTAAAAAAAGCATATAAAATTCAGTGCCCATTTGTTTAAAAATCCGGTGGACCAAAATGGAGATAAAAAATTTAAGAACCGATAGCCGTTTCAATTATAATTCCAGCTGTAGTGCAAAAGTGGGAGAGATACCATTCAAAACTTGTCAAAAATCGATGAAAACCTCGGGTAGCCCCTTAAGGTGGTGCATTGGAAATTATCGCGTGCTTTGAAACGCCGTTATAACTAGATTAAGAAACAATTAGGTCTGATTTTCAGAAATATAATTCTTGACTACATGATTGTTTAACTGATTTAATTACATGATATCCTAAAATTTCCTTGATAGAAAAATAATCCAAAGTTGGGTCTTTATGTTCCTTTTTTTACTCAGCCTACTCAAACAATACATTATTTTACGAAACAATCAAGTTAATACCATAGTATTTTATCTCATCTAAAATCTCACTTAATTAAATATAAATAAAACTTCACTAAGTTAGGTATTTATCGAAATTTGTCCAAAAAAACCATTCCCGAAGAGTGTTGCATCTCTATTTCTCGTGCGCGGAAGGCATACGCGTGTCTCCGTCAAAGAGGCGCGTGGTCGACTGGAATCAATGTATCCCCTTAATGAGTCTTGCATTTTACGTTTGTTTCGTTATTTTTTTGTGCTTCCGCTAGTTATTATTATTACTATTGTGGACAAAGCGAGATCACCACTTCAGTCTATTAAACGCAGCTGCCTCCACTGCCATCTTAATTTCTCTTCTCCAATATTCGAGAACTTTCTTAACTGCATGTGCCCACCTGAACAGTTTCCTGGGATTGTCGCCCTTATCATCGTCGGCAGCTGCCTGGACGATTTTATGATCAGGAAATCGGATCGAAGGGCGATTTTCCTGTGCTAGTATTTTCTTTATATCACTTGGCCAAAATACACGCGTTTATCAGATGTGTGGCATAAAAAAGACCTTTGCTCGCGACAATGGCGTTAAATATTTATTTATACAGGGTGAAATAGTATCCACTGTTCAAATTTTGGGAGGTGATTCGGTGGGTCATCTTGATCAAAATTGGATAATTAAGTTGTATCCGAATCGCGAAAAAAAAACTGTTCCATACAAACGGCGTGAGCTTAACCCCCAAAATGTATGGAACAGCTGTTTTTTTTTTGAGATCTGGATAAAACTTATTATCCAATTTTGATAGAGATGAGTGATGACCCACCGAATCACCTCCCAAAATTTGAACAGTGAATACTATTTCACCCTGTAAAGGAGGACCATCAGCTTAAATACTACACGCTTAAAACAGTAGTGACAGTGAGCTAATAACAGATCCTCACTGATAGCATAATAATTATATAAAAAATAAGTGAGCGAAAGCCAAACGAAACCTCAGCGCTTTTGCGTCTTGATACAGCTACATAATTTAAGTACTTAGTTCTAAATAGACTAAAAAGAGTTACCTAAACTATTTTCCTACCTCTACCGAAAAATTGTCGAGATAAAATAAATAAAATATATATCTTGCTATTGTTACAGTAGAATTATTTGGGGTTTACCACTGACAGATAGTTTGCCTTCATTTAATTTTCAACTTTAACCTCATACAAATTAAGTAGTTATTTCTGAAAATTGCTTTATTTGTATGACATTAAAGTTGAAAATTAAATGAAGGCAAACTATCTGTCAGTGATTAACTAACAGTAATCGTACTGTAAGTAGGCGTGTAAAAGAGAGCATTTATACTTATACTAACTACTATCTACTCATACTTTATGCTATAGAATAAAACTTCAGGCCTTAGTTGAAGGAGACTTTCTTCTTAACCTCCTCCGGGGTCATCCTCTTCGCCTGAACAGTCTTGTACACAGGAATCTCGCCTTTATCGGCGTTCTCGGCCGCTTCGGGCGAGCGGTGAAGCAGGTTGGCGCCGGAGGCGGACAGAAGGGCGATTTTCCTGCGCAGGTCCCGCACCTGCGCCGCGCTGGCGAGTTGGCCGGCGCCGAGGGACAGAACTTCGGCGCGGAGCCGCTCGCATTCCGTTCTGTGGAGAATACCTGGGTTAATCTAATGCCGAAAATAATGCTGTAATGTTAAAAATAGCAAACATAAATGAATGCTAGTTGCTAATGAAAACACTATTTATTTTCACTGTTGTCTAATACCCTATTACTTACCTATAGTAAACTTATAACCCAATCCTCAATTCGGACGGCCGCTTTAGCCTAGCTGGTAGTGACCCTGCCTACAAAATTGGAGGCCATGGGTTCGAATCCCGGTAAGGGCATTTATTTGTGTGTCACATGAATAACTCCCTGAGTAGGACGTTTTTAACCCCCGACGCAAAGAGAGGGGTGTTACAAGTTTGACGTGTCTGTGTATCTGTCTGTGGTATCGTAGCTCCCAAACGGATGGACCGATTTGAATGCGGGTTTTTTGTGTCATAGATAATTTTATCCCGAGTGTTCTTAGACATGTTTCATGAAAATCTGTTCAGCCGTTTTTGAGATAGTGAACTTTGAAATGAAAATGTCGGGGGTTTTTTTTTTCTAAGTTGTAGTTATGTTGTGTGTGTGCCTCACTTGAGATGGTCGAGCACCGCGGGCAGCCAGCCCGGCTCGGGCCGCGCGGGCGGAGACCCCTCTCGCAGCGACTTGAACCAGCGCGACAGCTCTCGCCGTTGGCGCTCGCATAGCTCTTCTAACTGTGTTATACGCTCCGAGTAGCTCTCTGAAATATCGGTATATATTTTTAATTCATCATCATCATCATCATATCAGCCGAAAGACGTCCACTGCTGGACATAGGCCACCCGTAAAGAGTGCCAAAGCGACCGGTCCTGCGCCACCCGCATCCAGCGGACTCCAGCAACCTTTACCAGGTCATCAGTCCACCTTGCGAGGGGGCTACCCACGCCGCGCCTTCCGGCACGTGGTCGCCACTCGAGAACCTTTCCGCCCCAACGGCCATCGGTTCTACGTGCTATGTGCCCCGCCCACTGCCACTTAAGTTTAGCAATTCGGATATTTTTTATTACCAGTGTAATTGAAAAAGTATTCGCCACGAGCGGGATTGAACCTGCGAGCTTTTGCTTGCCGTGCAATGCTCTAAATGAACCGGGCTATCCACAACGCCATGCCCACAGGAGGTCGCGCGTTTAGTCAATCAGCCAAAGGGTTAGCTACATAGCACCGTCGATGCATAGAGATCAGCCAATACATCCAGTGCTCAGTGCACTACTAAAGTAACCCTCTCTGTCAATTTTTCTCGTTTAAACTACTGAACTTATCTAGACGCAATTCGCAATCGTTGCAATTTGGTTAGGGAGTGAAATGGGGGCTGTATTTAAATTATGCAGGCAGTTGCAGTCGCAAGCATTAACAATAGGGTTGTAGACTGATGTTAAAATTGATAATGTAGTGCTGCTAATGGATAGTAAACCATCAAATAGTTGTAATAAAGTATAAATACAATAATATAATAAAAATCATAAATTGAAAGTTTAGAAAAATATTCATATTTTTATTGTCCAAGAGTGAAATGAGTGCTACCAATAGAATCCTTACGCTTTTAAAAAACAAAATTGTATGAACACTAACAACCATCGACTTAGGTCCATGATTGTCATATGCAGTATTTCGCGACCGAAACAGCAATTTACTTGATTGTACCATACAATGATTAGTACAAATAGCAAACACGACGTCATACATATATGTCAATTAGAATGAAGCGTTTCGGCTACCGCCAGCGAGGGCCGTCATTGACACAAAAATCGGGTATTTATGTTCTTTAATTGTAGTTGCTCTGATACAAACATTTGTTCCTCTACAAAAACTGGTTCACAGTAAATGTTTATTAAGCAGAAACGTCCGCTAACGAAATTCCAAATTTCGATCATAGTGGAAAATTGAAAACAACAATTGTAAATTACAATAGTGGAAGGGATTGAAAGATTCGTCGCCATTAGCGGACCCACGGTAGCTCAAATGGCAGAGCGATGGTCGGATTCCAGAGGTTGTGGGTCCAAATTCACTGAAAATCAGCGTCACGCAATGTGTCCTCTGGCTAGCTCCGTGACATTAGGCTGAGTGCAAGCCCTTTAGTGCAAATTACTAAAAATAATGTGTATTATGATTAAGGTTTGTTACACTTTTATTTATGTATAGTTTTTGCACGAATAAATTATTTTCTTTCTTTCTTTCTTTCTTTCAAATCCCACACGTGGCGAATAATTTAAAAATTTTCCACCATGATCGAAAAATTGGTTCGAATGGCATCGTAAAAAAATCTTAGATCACACCCATACATACCAATAAGCTCCCTGTCGTAGTGCGCGGAGTCCCCGGCCTGCTGCTCCCAGATAGTCTGCTTCTCGTGCAGGAGTGCTTCCACCTCCGACTGTTTGTTGGCCAGGTCTCGTCTCAGCTGGAAGTAATCATTGTAACCTGTCAACTTCTTCACTATCGGCATCACACACTGGGCATTCATACTTAATATTAGGTTTTTTTTTTCACAGATATTATTTTGTAAGTACATAAGTAATTTATTCATTTCTTTGCAACTTCCAAATTATTTTTCAATGTACAGTACGATTACTGTTAGTTAACCAGTGACAGATAGTTTGCCTTCATTTAATTGTCATACAATTAAAGCAATTTTCGGAATACTGTCACCCACGTCTACCGATTTAGAAATAACTACTTAATTTGTATGAGGTTAGAGTTGAGAATTAAATGAAGGCAAACTATCTGTCAGTGGTAAACCCCAAATAATTTTACTGTAACAAAGGTAACAAATAATAAGTTTTAATTTTTTATTTAGTTTTTCAAATTAAAGCATGAAAACCCTTTTCATGGGCTGCCGGTTCAAGTGTTTCAATTACGTATAGTTTTATGATGCGAACTATTTTTAAGTAATTAAGATATGTGTAACGTAGCTTAAAAGTTTTATATATTCCTACCAAAATTTCGTTTGGTTTGTTTTGACATTGCTGAATAATCCGCAAATTCAATATATGAAAATCACAGTTTTCATAAAATTCTCCATGCAAAACGCCAATTTCATAGGTAAGGACCTAATATTATAACAGTGAATGTGTGTCCGTCTGTCTTTCTGTTACCTCTTCACGCTTAAACCGCTGAACCGATCTAGATGAGTATAGAGATAGTTTAGTTAGGTAATCACTGGCAGTACTTAGTGGTTTATAAAATACTAGCTTCTGCCCGCGACTCCGTCAGCGTCGAACTCGGACTGTTCAGAGAACAGAATCACGCGCCTCCCAAGGCGCCTACGTTTGCGACATCAACCTAGTTTAAGTAAATCATAAGATTCCGCACATTTGTAAATAACAAGTATAAAGATCACATATAAGATAACTCTGCACAATTTTCTACAGTTGGCACTTTACACCTACAGTATACTAAGAAAAATATGTAATAGTGTGCTGTAGGCGAACATTGTATATAAAGAATAGAGAGAAATAAATCTAGTTAGTTACCAATTGTCCGTTGGGTGTTTTATTAGTTTTATTACCTAAAACCCTGCACTTTCTCCGGGAGTGTAGGGTCTCACCTTTCAGCATCCTCTCACAGTGGCGAAGACACCTTCAAGCCCTCAATTGATCAACAGAGTCTGTTTGATCTGCTGTGAGAAAATCACCCTCCGCTAAACCCTATTCCTCCCCGTAGGTATCCATCTGTTGCCTTAGGTCTCGTGGCAACAGCTATCCCTGGCTCCATGTGTACGTGTGTGTAAGGTGTAAGTCGAGGATAGGTTAGGGACTTAGGGACGTAGGATGGTAGGCTCCCTTGCATAAACCCACCCCTTAGTCTTACACAGTCTGTGCAGTCGCACGCTGGATAACAAACCTCCCACCCTAGGGAAATTACTACTTAAACCCGATCCAAGGGTAATTATTACTGAATTCCCATCCTAGGGAAGTTACTACTTAAACCCGATCCAAGGGTAGTTACCTTTACTTATTTGCATTATTTTATACCCCGACCTGGGGTACATTATCCAGTTTGCGAGTTGTACACGGACCTTATATCGTAGCTCTATACAAACATTCTCCCCCATTTTACCGATTTCCGAGATAAAAAGGATTCTATGTCCTTCCCCGAAACTCAAACTATTTCTATACCAAATTTCATCTAAATTGGTTCCCAGTTTCGCATTTATAATATTAGTGTAGATTCGTTATCAGGCTGAAACACTAATCTTAAGTCTGACTTTAAAGGTCGTTGCAGGGGCGGCTTTACCTATAGTGCAGGGGGTGCGCTGCTCCCGGGCGCACGGTCCTAGGGGGCGCCGACCGCCACTCACAGGGCGCCACTCGCCTCGACTCGGGCGCTAGCGCGCGCTAGGGGGGGTGCTAGATAGAGGGCGCTATGGTAATGATTGCACCCGGGCGCGAAATGGGCTAGAGACGCCTCTGGGTCATCGCAAACCGTCAGTAATCGTTCATTGAGTCAGTCCCTCAATGCTGAGGATCTTGACGGCTATGTCACTGTCATTGAGTGCAGGTGGTTCGCGTATGGCTCCGGCATGCAGCGCCTGGTATTTTCGTAGTCTGGTGAGCTTTGTGTCCTGATCCCTCAACTTGATGTTTTTTTTTATACAACGACGGTGGCAAACAAGCGTACGGCCCGCCTGATGGTAAGCGGACACCGCAGCCTATAGACGCTTGCAACTCCAAAGGAGTAACATGGGCGTTGCCGACCCTTGATATGTTAGAGGATTCGCTGCGATGACAGCTGAAGGAACAAATTCCCTCACTCTCAACACAACGCATCCTCGGGAGCTCTGGCGAGCTTGCTCACCTCCAGGAACACAACACTACTACATAGCAAGTATTAGTGTTATTATGGCTGTGGTCTTCTGCAAGGCGGAGGTACTTCCCCAGTTGGGCTGCTCCAAATTCGAGCGGGATGACATTTCGCTGTGCCCTACCTCACTAACTTGACTAGCGGTCTGCTACGAGCTGGTCTACCCTCCCACCTTTCCCGTCAACATGATGTATTCGAGGCTACTGGGACGTAAGTTACATCGGATGAAATCTGGTTGTATAGAAAGTTTGACGGCTTTCTATGGGATTACGGGTGTCTGTAAAATCAAATACTCACTCTAGCATTAGTCTGCTTCATCTGAATGAGGTTCTTGGCCATCTCCTGTCTCTTGTCCTCCACCTCAGCGAAGATCGAGTTGCCCTTCGCCGCTGAAACCACAAATAATCGTAAACTAAATTTTATGGTAACATACATTATTGCTGTCAAACATATGTTAAAATGTTTGCACCTTATTCCAATGTAATAAGGCGAAAAATGTATGCATATCTTTGATCGTAGATTGTACGACAAGTTAGCTAGCGTGGTATGCTTATCCACCCTCGTTTCCCGTCTCCAATCGCAGGGCGATCTGCTTGACGGGCCGTATGCCTGTTTGCCACTGTCTTGTATTAAAAAAATGTTTCAATGCAAGAACTAAGGATGTTGCAGTTGTCAGTGGCGTTGTAGGCTCACGCCGAATATAAAGCTGCGTACGAATTTGAGCGGCTCAGCCCGAGGCACGCTCGCGAGCCATTTTGGTGCACATAAACATGCGCGGGCTAGGCAGCGTGTTCGTGGCGAGCCGACATTGTGCGTCGTTCAAAATGGCGTCGGACACAATGATAGCCACGGCCAGACCTGGGGCGCCGGAGTCTACGCACCATGCTCGGGGCCCTCCGCGTCGCACTGGTGAAGCATGGCGCGCGCCTCAGCGAGGTCGGCCAGGGCTGCTGCCTCGCGCTCCGCCGCCGCTCGGAGCTCGTCACGTCGACACTCCGCTGCCTCGCGCATCTGCACCATCTCTGATACCAGCTCCTCTGACCTGGTCGGGAAATGAATTTATTCAGCTTCAATTTCAATTTCATAGCCTTTATTTGCTGATACAATACAATTATGACATGTTACACACTTTATAATATTATTACTTATTTATATTTGATCAGCGTGTCCTTTTGACACAAAGGCCTCCTCTGTTTCCTTCCATCTGAGCCTGTCTCTTGCTAGCCTGACCCACAGTAGGCCAGCGACCGCTTTGAGGTCATCTGACCATCTCATTTGCGGTCTCACTCTTTTTCTTTTTGCATTGTGCCGCGGTACGCGGTATCCATTCTGTCATTCGGTTTGTCCATTTCTCCTTAATTAAATTTTATTTATTTATAAAAAATTAAATATTAAATTAAATTTTATTTTTAATGAAATTATTTACTTTGCATCATATGGCCTGTCCACCTCCATTTTGCAGTATTTGATTTTTTCTCTACATCTTCCCATTTTGTTATTTTTCTAAGATCTTTGGCTCGTTTTTTCAGCTTATTTCAATATAATATAAATGCTCTTTATTGCATAAACAAAGCAATTACAAAGAGAAACAATAACAATTTAGCAACAGCTTGTCTTATCACTAAAGAGTGATTGTTTCCAGACAACCATAGGCAACTTTTTGATGTGAGTAAAATAATAGATAGAATAGATATTTGGGGACATACACAAATTGACCTAGTCCCAAACTAAACAGCTTGTACTATGGGAACACAAATAAATGCCCGTACCAAGATTCAAACCTGTGCCAACTCAACAAGGGCAACTAGGCCAAAGTAAGTATAATACCAATAGACTATTTTCTGAGTGCTGACAAATTGCACAGCCTATCCCGCTGATGACAGCATTAGCATGCTAACCATAGAATCTAATTCAAGAGTCTGCCAAATTAAAAGCATTGGAATGCCTTATCTGCGAAGAAAAGGTAAACCAAAAATACACTTGCGCCTGATTTAAATTTTTATACCTTCTAAGAATTTGATGTGTAAGAAAGTCTCACCTCAGTCGCCAGGACCCTATTTCCGCCCTAGTTTCCTCCAAAGCTGACTTGGCCGCCGCAGCCTCCTGGAGCGCCGCCGACAAAGCGGCCCGCGCCTCATCCAGTTCCCCAGTGTCACGCTCCGGTGATTTCCGTTCTTCCTTATACGCATTCTCCTCTTTTAAGCGCCGAATATCACCTTCAAATTGCTTCACCTCCTTAGCATGGCTTTCAATTAGCTCTGTACGTTCCTCGCGCAATGCTGAAATGTCTTCCTGGAGCTTGGTTATTCGGGAATTCAACTCATTTTTCCGTCGCACCTCTTCCGCCTGATGCGACTCTAATTCAGCCGATAAATACCTCTGCACGTCTAAGGCTGTGTTATGACTTCGTGTTGCTTCGTGTAGCTCCTGTTTTATGGCATCATAATTGCTGGATAAGTTTTCGAACTGCTTCTTGAGCGAGAAATACTTCTCGGTCAGATCACCGTTAGTTATGTCCACTATTTCTGTACAACTTGTCTTGTTGCTGATGGTGGAATAATCCATGGTCACTTTTTAAGACTTTACATACAATTTTAAATGATAACAGAACAAAATTGCTGCAACTTAAATCCCGGAATCACAAAGAAAACGATCACTCAATTTTTCAAACGTAAACGGCAAAATTAACAATGACATTGACAAGACAATCTTGGAATGACGACAAGACAGGGGCTGGAAACTTACGGCCGTATTCATAAACGTCCTATAAGCCTGTTTTAACTAAAATGGCGTTAAAA
Organism: Epinotia ramella; assembly: GCA_947578815.1. Taxonomy (NCBI): domain Eukaryota; kingdom Metazoa; phylum Arthropoda; class Insecta; order Lepidoptera; family Tortricidae; genus Epinotia; species Epinotia ramella. Next base: position 4,248,541 of record OX388207.1, read on the forward strand.
TGCGTTTGTCCCTATCTGTCACTTTGACATTTGTGTTTGTAAGAAAGGGACAAAGCACATTTTATTTAGCAGAAGCATTTTAAGTTTTATGAATAAGGGGGTTAGAAAAGAGGCGACACGCCGATTTATTGTATGGAAAGTAGTGACATCTCTGGCGAAGCGGATCGCTGTATTCAATGTTGTTGACAGAAAATGGAAATAGATGTCAGTACAATAGACCCACGACAATAAATTTTAAGATTTTGAAATGAAATAAAATATATTTTTATGTTTTGAGATAGAATTTATTAAGTATCCATTTTATTTAACTGAACACGAACGAATATCTCATTAATATGGAATTGTGTTTGTTGTTCGGCCTTTGTGGTTTTAGATGAAGTATACATACCTATGTGTCAGTCAGTAAATAAATGTCAATGTATTGTCTATAAAAACATTGAATGAAAACACATTTAAATCATATTTAAATAAAATCAAGAATAGTTTTAGCCACAGTATCTATTTATAAAATTAATATCTAGGTATTATGTGTGCAGTAAATAGTTTGAGGTTGAGTAATATGCAGTGTAGATCGGCTGTACGTGGATTTGTTAAATCTGGTCCAGGAGATTTAATCTAAAGTTTTGAAGCTAAATCTCGTCCTTGTCTCGTGTTTTTTGTTAAAAAGGTTGTGCTTTGTTAAGTTCTTATTACATAATTTGTTGAGTTGTATAAATACTTTTATGAATGTTGCATGTTTCACTTTTCAGATAAATTTCATAGTTGTGTGATTATTTTGAAACCTACAATGTGACTGGCAAAGTATGAAAGGAAGCGTACTTAGCTAACTAAAATGTGATTTATATCATGTTTTAGAAACGTTTTCTTCCTAACTTTGATAGTCGCATTGTAGGCTCCAAAGTCAAAACAGAGAATACAACTTTTGTATACGTGTGTGCGTGGCGCGTGAATATATGTGTGCGTTAGTGTGTATGTGAAGCGTGCACGCTGCACGCATGCCTGCGTCAGAGTAGTTCAATCCACTCGCTGCTAGGCGGCTGTGGGACCAGTAATTTCTTGGTGTTGCCACTCTTTACATAAATATACTTATTATACTCTTTGATATCGCATGTCCCCTTGCCATTGCAATAAAAACAATATGCTTTCAACTTATCAATAATATTTTGTAATTAATTTATTGTTTCTTCGTTTATTTTATTTCCTATGTTGTTATGTTTTTATTCGTCCCTTTTATATATTAAGTTCTCTAATCTTACTTTCCGATTTAATAAAGGAGGAAAAATTGTACTAATTACTAATCTTAAAATAATATTTTGAACACCGAAATATCGTGAAATGCATAAAAATCATATGATGACTATTTGTTACTTATTTACAAAATATTTACAGCTATGGATGTTGTACGCGGACGTAGTATTCAATTAACTGCGTGTAACGAAACGAAGACGACTGGCAACACTGGCAAATTGTCGATGTGACATTTATCTGCCAAGTTGTCAAAAAAATGTCGGCTAACAAGGAAAATAACCTTGTTCAGGCCTATATTGAATTAAATAAATTCTGCCAAGGCGGAGATTATGATAGAGCGTTAAAAGCTGCAGGAAAAAGTATGTCTATCTTATAAGTCGTTAACTGTGTTACATATCTTAGAAAGATCACCAGCAAAATGTAGTCACGAAAATTTTACGAAATCACTTCGCTTATTTCTCTATATTGCCCTTAATTGTATACCATTCATGCATTTTTATTCAATTTAATTATCAAATATTTCCTTTATTACAACTTTAATAGAGTTTTAGTCTAATATAACACAAACTTGATCCATAACATCCTTGATCCATCTTGTCACTTTCATTCTTACTAGTTTCTCTCAAACTAGAATATTATTTTCTCTAAAATAGAAGTCACATCTAAAATTTATATTATAATAAAATGTGAATCTTTCAGTCCTGCAAATTGCTCCAAATGAGCAAAAAGCGTTTCACTGTAAAGTGATATGCTTCATCCAGCTACACAACTTCAAGGAGGCACTGGCCGTGCTAACGAACGCGAAGAATGCCGCGCTGGCAGCTGACCTGCACTTCGAGAAGGCGTACGCGCAGTACCGGCTCAACTGCCCTAATGACGCGTTGCAGACAGTGGATACTGCACCAGAGATGACTCTGGCTTTGAAGGAACTGAGGTCAGTCAGTAGTATGCTGAGAATATGTAAACCAAAAGTATCTGTATAATGTAAGGCCCAATAATCTGCTTCCACTATTAATATCTTGCCTTTCTTAACCCATGTATAATGTAGGATAGAGAGAGAAAAATGTACATGTAAACATGTAAAACATACGAGGTTAAGGGTATGCATATGTGGTTTATCTCCGTAGGTAATTTCTTGGCTTCAACTGCTTTCCTGGCAATGTCTCCCCATTTTCGTCACTTTGCTGCGTTGCTATGGTAGATTTAGTTTATTGTATAAATTGTAATGATATCACATACACAGTAAAGAAACTGAAATGGAAATGGATTGGGCACACAATTCGTAGCCGAAAAGCGAAATGGTCTAAGGACATCACTGTTTGGTGGTCAAGGCAGGCAAAGAAAAAGATGGGAGGATGAAATTAGAGAAATGGCTGGACCATTATGGAGAAGAAAAGCCGTAGACAAAAAATTATGGCAAATTCTAGGGGAGGCCTTTGCCAAAAGGCAGACTGTCACAAACGAAAGCATCCCGGATGTCAGAACCACAAATTAGAATAAGTGATAATATGTAAAAGTCAGTAATAAAGGCTCTATTTATTTATTTATAGAAATTGTAAAAAAATAAAATATTTTAACTAGCAACTAAATTGAATTGCCATCATTGTAAATTTTCTTACTAAAATCATCATGTTGGAATGTGGGTTCAAATCCTGCCAGGTCATTGTTGTTTTTCAAAATCAATGCCTCAAATTTGTTTATTTCTTTATTTGGGTTACAAAACAAGTTGCAAACAATTACAGAAAAACAATCCATATATATTAAATGTGAAAGTGTGTCTGTTTGTCTGTTACCTCATGCTTAAACCGCTAAACCGAACGAGATGAAATTTGGTATGGAGATATTTTGAATCCTGGGTAAGGAAATAGGATAGTTTTTATCCCGAAAATCATCCCTTGAGGGAGTGAAATGCGGGGTGAAAGTTTGTATGGAGCTATGATATAAACGAGTTCCACGCTGACGATCGCATGCAGAACCTAGTATTAGCATAAAGGTCTCTGGAATAAATCTGGACTACAACTCTAAACATGTGTGCACAGAAGGAAAAAGATTAAGGCAAAGTAAAAGTGCTAATGACGTAAGATGTTGTCTATACGCTAAATATTGTGTGGTTGTAGGGCTCAGATTCTGTACCGCTTGGAGCAGTACCAGGACTGCTATAACCTGTACCGTGACATTGTGAAGAACACCACGGATGACTATGAGGATGAGAGGAAGACCAACATGGCCGCTGTGGTTGCCAATCTGGGGGCTCTTAATCCAGTAAGTTAAAAATCTTATATCATCTAGTGATTCTTGTTTCTGTGGATCGTGTACTATTTTCACAAGTTTCATAAAACTTCGTTTAGATCTACTTCATTTAAACAACGATTTAGGCACATTAAACCAATGTAATAATCAGTGATCGGTTATTTGGATTCTCCCTCGCGGGATATCAAGTAGAAAAGTTAATATAGATACGACAGTTTTCCGCGATACCGAACAAACCGTACAAAAATAAAACAATTTAAATTATCTCTAAGGAATTCTTTACTCTTACATGCCAACCAGTTGAGACATAAACTTCTATTCTTTTCCTAATCTCTACACTTTATTTTAAGCAAAATATATTATTAGCTTATATATTTATCATGATGGAAAAAATACTTCAAAATCTTGACATTGACATTTCATATTAGGCATTTGTATAATATTAGGTCACAGGTTATCGTATAAGTGCAAATACATAGATCTTATAGCTCAAAGGCGATCCAGTAAATAAGTATCCACGTTAAGTTCGCACACTATGATTTATGGTTCAATTTTCATTTCATCGACTTGTTTCTGAGATTATATTTTACGACAACTGTGGCTTACTCTAATTGAACTTTTGATTGGAATATTCTCGGGGAGTACTAGACCGTAAGGCAGTGTTACATACTAGTTGGCATGCCGCGAAAACCTAATTCTTTCCCTAAGGATGAAACTATTCTAAGATGGATCGAGCCCCACGTTGACTTGATGTATACTAACATAATGATTGAGGTCGTTCACCCCATGTCGAATCCAAAAAACCGATCACTGGTAATAATGTAGAAACATGATTGTTGCATTTTGTAACCTTAGTTTAAAAGTAGAATGTTTAACATGTTATGTTGTTAATATGGGTCGCCGCACACGGGCGACAAGCGACAGCCACAAACGCCGCCACGAGTAGCGACGATTTGTAGCGTGTGGCGGCCACCGGCGTCAACCGTGTGCGAAGAGTGCATATTAAATGCATGAAAACTACAGGAAATATGCCAGTGGCGGCGTTTGGCCAGTGGCCCGTGTGCGGCGACCCTATATAGTGGTGAGGTATAGTATAGTATGTCAACTTCAAATTGTCCTACCTGAATGATTTTTCGAAACCTAATGAAAAACCAGTTTGGAACACCAATTGTTTATCTAAAACATCCAAGGACTCACTCAAACACGCACAAATAGTTTTGTCAGAAAGTAATATATGCAGTTTTTTTTCAGTCAGCAGATTTACCCCAATTCGATGAGAACACCTACGAGCTGGCTTATAACTCTGGAAGCACTCTAGCCATGCGCGGCAAGTACAACGAGGCGCTCCCCACTCTCAAGAGGGCGGAGCAGGCTTGCTCAGAGAGTGTGCTGGAGGACGGAGGCACGGAGGAGGAAGCTAAGGAGGAGGCTGGTATCATCAGGTAAGTTTCAGTCAGCAGCCCTACCCAAATTCCACGAGAACACCTACTAGCTGGCTTACAACTCAGGAAGCACTCTAGCCATGCGCGGCAAGTACAACGAGGCGCTCACTACTCTCCAGAGGGTGGAGCAGGCTTGCTCAGAGAGTGTGCTGGAGGACGGAGGCACGGAGGAGGAAGCTAAGAAGGAGCCTTGTATCTCACGTTTTGCCTAAATAGCGAGTGAGATGCAATGCACATTGTTCAAAGATCTTGACCACGGCATGACTTGGAAAATTATGACATTCTTAAAAGCCGGCAATACTCCCAGAACTTTAATTTTCAGATGTTAGAAACCGAAACGCAATTACCTAACCTCCTAACCTTGCCAGGTTCTTATTTTATGAATGTAATAAAACAAACAGAAATTATTATCAAATAACGTGTATTGTTTTAGAGTGCAGCAAGCATACTGTCTGCAGCAGATGGGCAGAGAGAAGGAGGCGGCCACCATCTACCAGAATGTGCTGAAGGACAAACCGAGCGACCAGGCCCTGGTTGCTATAGCCAGCAACAATCTTGTTGTCATCAACAGGTCAGTCAAATACTTAACCCTATTTTAGTTAAAATACCGTTAAAACCGGTCTTTTATTTTTGAAAACTCATATTTAAAGGTATCATCTACAATGGAATTTATAGTATTCTCAATAGGGGCGTCATATTTTCTCGAAAAAGGATAAAAAGTGTAGTCAAATGGAGAAAAAATCAACGCAAAAGGTTAAATAATCACGAAGAAGTTTCCAAAGTTTTAAGAAGGGGTATGTTCTATCCCTTTTTCGCAAAACGCAACTTCATATGAAACGATGACGAAGAAGAAGGTGACGTCACAGAAGACGGCAACGTGCCGCGCCGCATCGTGGTCGGCGCCGCCGTCGACGCGGCCCCTCGGCAGCATCCTGTAATGTGACGTCACACACCGTTTGCGTTTTTTCTCTAACTAGCAATATTAAAACGGTTGTAGCTTCGTAATTCTTTGAGGTATCTGAATGGGATTTTCGTCACTAGGCATATTTTTTTGCCTTCTTTCTTTTGGAGTAACAATAATTTTCAAACAGCGTTGCATTTGTTTAGTTCCGTTGTATCCGAATGTATTCTATTGGCAGATGATTTCATTTGAATTGGCTGTTTTTCTGGTATGGTGTGTGGCTAGAGTTTACCAGAGCTTTTTTTAGGGTGGGTTGCACCAACTTACGATTACAGACCGATCAAAGTTAAATATGGCGCCGCCAGCTGTCATTAAATAGAAACTTGTCAAACTTTCCATGCATTCAGATTCTAACGAACACCGCTTACAATTTTAAACGGTTTTGTGGTACCATCGCCAACACCCCTCTGGAACCATCGGTCTACTTTCCCGATCGGTCCACTTTCGCAAACCGTCTACTTTCCACAGTTAACTGACCATCCGTGCACTTTATGTGGATTGGATTGGAAACAACTGTCTACACGGTCCGTCCGGACCAAATCCGCTCGGTCGGAGGGACTAGTTGGGGAGCGTCTAGCAGGCTCATTAATAATTAAGGCGTTTGAATGATAACTAAAGCATAATGTACACACTTGGCAGGGACACGAACGTGTTCGACTCGCGCAAGCGCATGAAGGCGGCCACGGCCGAGGGACTGGAGCACAAGCTCAACTCGCGGCAGCGCACCGCCATCACCTACAACCAGGCCATACTCGCCATCTACTCCAACCAGGTAACCCGAGCACTGGGAACGCACAAACATTCCGAACTCATTTATCCGAATCGATCACCGAATTTACAAAGTGGCCAATGCCATTTTCAAAAATGAAAATGTTTTCGGGATTTTAAAAATTTGAGAAAAAATTGCTATCCTAACCCACTATAACCTTTTAGATTTTGAATACAGTCCCATCAGTTCTAAATTTAGGAACTTTGTTTTAACAAATCTTGGGATTAGGTGTCAAAGCGGACCCCAGCCTCCTTAAAGTCACAGCTCATTAGAGCCACCCGGCGCCCGACCCGCACCGCCTCGCCTCTTAAATGTACTAACTACGGAGTTGATGTAGTGAGCGCATGCCCGTACAATTCCATATAAAGAATACTAGCCGCTCGAGGCGAAGCGGTGCGGGTCGGGCGCCGGGTGGCTCTAAAGAGCTATGGCCTTTAAGGGACAACCGGGAATAACGCTGTGAGGAGGATCATGATGATGATGTTTTAACATATAGTTCTTTTCTAGCCGGACTTCTGCAAACAATGCTGCGTGAAGCTGACCAAGTCGCTGCGACAGGAGCAACGCGCCGCACTAGTGGAAGCCAGTTCGTTGGTGAAAGACGGCAAGAAGACGCAAGCTGTGAACCTGCTGCTGAAGGAGGGAGGCACCCTGACCCTGGCTGCGGCCCAAGTGTTGCTGGCACATGTAAGTCTTCGTCAGCAAGTCACTGGCTGTAGCTGTTCTGGTGGAAGCCAGTTCGTTGGTGAAAGACGGCAAGAAGACGCAAGCTGTGAACCTGCTGCTGAAGGAGGGAGGCACCTTGACCCTGGCTGCGGCCCAAGTGTTGTTGGCACATGTAACTTTTCGTCATCAAGTCACTTAAGGTTACATCTTATACTTTGGTCTTATGGCTAATGCTAGAGTTTCTTATTCTGTCCAGTCTTTTTGCTCCTATCATGCTTCTTTCCATCGAGCGTTGGCATATGGTGAGTTTGTCAGCTGTGCATCTTGCTAAGGCCCATGTTTCGCTCCCATATATTAAGGCGGTGCATTGGAAATTATCGCCTGCTTTGAAACGCCGTTCTGGATAGATTAAGAAACAATAAGGTCGGATTTTCAGATATATGATTCTTGACTATATGATTGTTTATCTGATTTTATCGATACATGATTGCTTAAAATTTCCTTGATAGAAAAAAAAACCAAAGTTGGGTCTGTATTTTCAAACGATACATTATTTTACGATACAATTAAGTTAGTACTATAGTATTTTATCTCATCTAAAATCTCACTTTATGAAATTTAGATAAAACTTCACTAAGTTGGGTATTTATCGAAATTTGACCAATAAAGCCATTTCCGAAGAGTGTTAGATCTCTTTTTCTCGTGCGCGGAAGGCATCAGCGTGTCTCTGTCTAGGGGGCGTGTTCGACTTAAATCAAGCCATTCCCTTAAGACTGGTAGAATGCAGGTGTTGAACCATTTACTTTTTGTTGTCCACCATATTTTTTTCAATTTAATAATCTTGTGTGAACAGGGCGACCGCAAGGCAGCCGTGAAGCTTCTAGAAGAGAGCGAGTTCAAGTACCGGCCCGCTGTGGTTGGTGCGCTCGCCACCTTGCTGTGCGCCGACAACGAGCTGGACAAGGCCTCGCAACTCTTCAAAGATGTCTATGAGCATTACAAGAATGACGAGGTGGGTTCCCTTTAAGTTTCTTTAGCAGAGGTTACTACTTAAGGGGATTGTGAACCGCGTATCGGCACTTCACAATCCTCTTAATACAACATGAAATGATGAATCGAGCTTGGGAGTAGGCGTAAAGGAGAGGGCAAATGCACAAAGGGTCCCACTGGGTTGAAGTGCATCCGAAAGGGCCCGCATCTAGATAAGATAAGATAATACAATATTACTTTCGGTTGGCTTACATTTACTTTGGGAGCTTCTAGAGCGTATGTTTGAGCATCGTAGGGTCTGTGTGGTTGTAAAATTAATTAAAAATATTATGAATTTAATAGGTGTTTATGATAAATTTATTTGGTTTCTGTTGTGTACTATTTTGGAGAGCAATGAAGATGTCTGTATTGAATTCACAAATGTTTGGCTACAAAAATCGAGAAAATAAAAATCGGGGGTGTTTACAATTTGGTGCCGTGACCACGATATTTCACTTTCATCGAAGTTCGAAGCGTCCGTAGAACTCGATTCCCATCGGTTCGCCTACTTACTATAAATACTAATCCATTTGAGCATCGTATCTGACGGCTTTTCAACAACGTGTAAACCGAAGCTTACTTCGGCTAGCCTACGGCTCTATTTTACAATGTACTATGCATATGGCTGTCCGCCTCCACCGAGCACTACGTGTAGTATATGTAGATATATGAATAAATAAATATTAGGGGAAAATCTTACACAAATCGACCTAGTCCCATAGGAACCTCAATAAGGTTTGTGTTATGGGTACTAGACAATATTGTTTATTATATTATTACTAGACGTGGCGGCGGCTCCACCCGCGTGAATGAATTATATTAATGTATTTGTCACAATTGTATTATGTTCATGAGCCCTGATTAGAGTGATTAGCAACGTAACAATATGGAAAAAAGCGAGTATATATTTTCGTATACATTTATTAAAATGTCAACATGAATCTCGGTAATTATAACCTCTTGTACTCTGCGGCCACCGCTCTATAACTGCTGGCCACCTCATACTAAATATGAACTCTATTCACTTGTGCGAAAGAGACGGAGCACCCCTATAATCCGTTTCTTTAATCACAAACCATGGTTTTACAGTCTAAGCAGGGTTTAAGGTATAATTAGAGACCAAATGCGTCTACTTAAACGTAAGGAAATGAAAATGGACGCAGTTGAACGTAAGGAAAATGGTCTCTAATTATACCTTAAGCCCGGCTTAGATTGTAAAACTACGGTTTGTGATTAAAGAAATGGATTAAAGGGGTGCTCCGTCTCTTTGGTGTTTGGAGGGGTGTTCGGTCACGCTTAATAAAGCGAGACCGATCCGAACGTTAGCCGAAACATTTCCGAACAATGGCCGACGGTTCAAATTGTCAATATTATCGAGATTTAATTACGTGATTGTAAAAAAAATACGCCAGAACAGGGAGCCTTTATGCTGTTATTCTAAGGTATCCAGAAAATTGATTCTAAAATTTATTTCTCATGTTACTTGCGTTGTTTTTGAGAAACGTGACGCCGGAGATCGTGTTTTTTGTAAGGCGCTATCTCGCTCGTTCCTTCGTGTTTTATCCTGTTTTGGTTTTTCGAATTTATATAATAGATATTTAATAGATAGAAATACTTAAATGCATAGAAAACATCCATGACTCAGAAACAAATATTTATGCTCATCACACAAATAAATGCTCTTACCGGGATTCGAACCCGGGACCTCCGGCTTCGTAGGCAGGGTCACTACCAACTAGGCTGCAGAGGTCTTCAGTATATTGAAAGTATAAGGCTGAGTTCACACGGCAATGTCCTGCAAATTTTCTGCACGTATTCGGTGTGCTTGACAAGTCCGGTGAGTATTCGTTTAAACGTATAAACAACATTTTGTATGTGCCAATATGTATATGATAAGATGTATACTTACTGCAAAAAAACGTGTAGGACAATGCCGTGTGAACGAAGCCTTACCCGGTTACAATATCTGTGGAGCTGGCGTCGATGACGTCAAGACGGCGCTCTGGTACGGTGCGGGGCGAGCGCGGGTAAAACAGAAGGGGGAGGGGCTTCACATTCCAGCGAGGTCATCAGATATTGTAACCGAGTTGTATTGTCTATTTCCTTAGCGCTTCGCGTCTCTCCGCGGGCTGTGGCAGGCCGCGGCGGGCGTGCACGCGCGCGCGGGCGCTACGGCCGCAGCCGCGGCCGCGCACGAGGCGGTGGCGCGCGCCGCGCCCGACGACGCGCGCAGCCTGGCGCGGCTGGTCAAGGCGCTGGCGGTCGCCGACCCGCCCAGGGCCAAGCAGCTGGCCGAGAGGCTGCCCGCGCCTGCTGCTGGAGAGGTCAGTGGCAGACTTGTCTCTTAGTTCCACAGTTGACGAGTGTAAGTAGGCTATAGTATGCGTCGACAACGCACTGGGCTAGTCGTCCGCGCGAACTGGACGTCACCGCTCATAAAGCTGTGGCCCGCGCTGCGCCGAATAAAGCACGCAGCATGGCGCGCCTGATCTAACTAGGCGAACTAACTTTACAGTTCATTGCACACAAATGTTGCCACAGTTTCGCTAGTGCTGTTAATATCGATATTTAAAAAATCCAATACACCTCAAGTTTATTTAAGCAGCATTATTGTGTTTGAAATCTAAATAATAATAAAAAAAACAACGGTTGGAATTAAAGATACATCGAACATCAATTTAGCACATCGCTAAGGATGCTGTCCGCCATTTTTTTGTTTTGTGGACAGTTCCAACCATCTTGGTAACATAAATTCTTTTAGTTTTTACTTTATACGTGCAACAGAGAGACTAAAAAGAAGTAGTCACAATCGCCTGTAATGTAATAACAGCGTGTTTTGCATTGTATACCAAGAGGAGGTAAGTATTGTAAATAACCGATTTAAACCATTCATCCCTATTTGGCAAGTACAAACGACAACACTGTTAACTGACCATCCTGTGTTTATATAGAACCTTATTACAATGCACTTAAGGTGCACCGATGGTCAGTTAGCTGTGTTGTCGATAGTATGTGTGAGTGTGAGAGTTATGACTACGATTACTTGATAAAATATAAATTGAATTAGATTTATAGTAGGTACAAGGTTATATCGACATAATAAACCTATCACTATAATTTTTTTCCTATGTCTGGCATAATTATCAGCTGTCAAATTAGTTCGCCTAATTATGAATCCGAGATTAGTCAAGCCATTAGCTGTCGCTGACCAAGCAGTTGGCTGAGAGGCTGCAATGGCGGCGCCTGCCGCTGGAAAGGTCAGTAACCGTTGCCCAGTTTAACAGTTGATAAGCTTAGCTATGCATCGAAAACTACTCACCGACGCTCGCCGCGAATGCACGTGTCTTGGCTTAGAATGAATGAATGAAACTGTCGCCGACCCGCCAAGGGCCTGCAGTTGGCCGAGAGGCTTCCCGCTCCTGCTGCCGGAGCGCTTCCATTCACGGTTACCAATCTTGTCTCAGTTTGTCGGTCTCTGTACACGCTACTACAATAAACTACCTGACCAAATTTTGACTATGTCAGAAAATAAATTTAAGGCAATTGTAAAGCAAACGCTGGAACAAAGAGCCTATTATAAACTCAGCGAATATTTAGTTATCGTTATACCGAATCAGACTGTAAATATATACTATTGTTTAACCTCTGACCTTCAAAAAGTGTTCTTTAAGAATTTATTTTGAATAAATGATTTTGACTTTGACTTTTGTAAATTATTTCTGTCATATTTAGGTCACAGTTCACGTGATAAATATAATTATACAGCTTCCGTAAACGGTGTAAGAACGAGCCGAGTGCTGTGTAGTGTATGTGAGGCGATAAACGCGACCATCGTATGCCCATACCACAAAAGCCAGAACGACTAATTTTTAAGCTATGGTAGCCTAGTGGTTCAGGCATGCGGCTGTAAAGCGGCGGTTGTGGGTTCGAATCCCGGCTCGTACCAATGAGTTTGTGGCGACACATTTATGCATAGCTAACATATAGGTCATCTATATATGTTAGTTAGGCAGGCGGGCTCGCCAGTAGTCCCTTACCCATAGGCGCATGTAGACGCTATGGTAAATAAATAATATAGAGTGAACTTTCGGTGTTTACCTTGACATCCACATAAAGACTCCCTATAAGTTTTTCGGAACTTATGTGCGGAATATTTACCGTTAGCTTTTCGGTGAAGGAAAACATCGTGAGGAGACCGGTCTAATCCCGATAAGGTCTAGTTTTCCCCCTGCTACTACTGCCTATGCCAAATCCTGGGGATTAGGTGTCAAAGACCCCGGGCTCCTTTAGGGGCATTACCGGGAATAACGCTAGGAGGATGATGGTGGTATCCATATTGTAACGCCACCACACGTTCTAATTTCAGGGTAAAATTGACATTGAAGCCCTAGAATCGTCCAAATGGATGATGGGAGCGAAGGTCGTCAAGAAAACCGTGCAGAGCAAACAAGAACAGTCACCCGGGTAAGGATTATATCCTTTTCTATTTAATACTGTGCGAAAAAAATGGTTCGATGATGATGAGCTCTTTAAAATCGGTTTACCTTCGTTTGCCACAATTTCGGTTGCCATAATATTTAATTAAATTTTACGTTTAACATAATTTGGATGAATGATTCTGGCTTCCAAGATTATCGAAAATAATGTTATGTCAAATAAATATTATGGAAAATTAAAACATATGGAATACAAATTAAATTCTGGGAAGTGAAATTACATTATTAGAAATTCTGGCAAACGACAGAAAAACCTTTCAAATCTTTCTTCGTGATGATAAATTGACAAAATTGTATGATAATATTACATTGAGCATACAATTGCTCGATGTTGGGTTTGTGTAGAATCGCCCCCTAATATTTGTGTATGACAGAACGCCAGGGTCGGAGTTGGGCACGAAGCGGAAGCAGAAACGCAAGCGCAAGACCAAGCTGCCGCCCAGTGCGGACCTGGCGAAGACTCCGGATCCAGAGAGGTGAGCCACCATTTTTTAAATATGTCAGCATTACTTTGTTAGAAATGGATCTATTCGCACCTTACACTCCAGGTACAGTCGACTACAAAGATAAGTATGTTTTTTAATGTTACAAAGTTATGTATGTATATCTTATTACCATGGTAGTAAAGTCTATGTATACATATTTTTGTAACATCGTATGGATACATCTCTTTGTAGTCGACTGTACTTGGCGGGTGAGAACTAGGACGAAATAGTACATTTCGATGCTTGTGCGGAAAGTACGTCATCACGTGAATGACATTTCCACTAGTGTATCGAACGACGTTTTTTAATACAGTTGTGAAATAATAAGAAATTCGAAACTTTTATATTATTCATTCTGTAACATCATTGTAGGTAATACAGTTGAAAAAGAATGAAGTGTTCAAAGATCATTTTTACAGTACATATGGTGCTACTTTCCCGCACTAGTGCGGAAAGAGCACTTTCCGTGCATATGTCGAAACTTTAAAGAGCCATTTGTACAGTAAAACGTTGTACGATACACGTGCGAATAGGTAATTCCAACTCGTGTCGATTTAAAACACTCCCTTCGGTCGTGTTTTAATTTATCACCGCTCGTTGCGGGTTTCCTATTTTCGGCACTTGTATCGTTAATAACTATTTTGTAATACAGTTCTATCTTATTTATTTTTTAACATTATAATTAATGGTACAATTTTTACAATTATTGAATGGGAAAAGTGAAAAGCACTAGTTCGCGAAAACCAACTCTCCGCACGCTAAACAGCTACGTAAAGTAGCACTTTTTGAGCAACTGTATTGAAAAATACAATTTCGCCAATACCTGCTTTATAGTGGGCACACTTTTACTCACGTTCCAACGACACCTACACCTCAGGCCAAAAGTATGGAAACAAAGTTGTTCTCTTTGATATTTCGTGTTTCCATTAATCAGTCCACGACACCTCTCATTACCTCTGGTATTTTTAACCCCCCACGAAAACTTGGACTTATAATAAAGTTAAATATGTGTATCTGACACCGATATAGCCCTCCGAATCGCTAAACTTAAGTGGCAGTGGGCGGGGCACATAGCACGTAGATCCTATGGCCGTTGGGGCGGAAAGGTTCTCGAGTGGCGACCACGTACCGTTACGCGCAGCGTGGGTAGGTTCCACAAGGTGGACTGATGACCTGGTAAAGGTCGCGGGAGTCCGCTGGATGCTGGTGACGCGGGATCGGTCACTTTAGCACTCTTTGGAGGAGGCCAATGTCAGAAGATGATGATGTGTATCTGTGTACCTGTGTGTCAGTCTGCGGCATCGGAGCTCCCTAACGGATGCCGATTTGCGTGCGTTTTTTTTACCGAAAGTCTTGTTTGTCGATATGGTTATTTATTTGCTATTGAAGTGTAATACTATAGCGAAAGGCGAGAAATCTAAGTGGACTGTATCAAAATGAGTCCTCGCGCAATTGCCGTGATTTTACAGGACAAATGTTAGCTTCTTAATGGATTGCGTACCGGCTTACCTGGAGGTCTTCTAGGCGAGGCTCAGCATACGGGAAAAGCACTCCCTCAGGCTAAGCTCAGTGCTGGATCCAGTTAAGCGGTACCCTCGGTCCTACCACTTCCAAATGCACACACAGGTGAATCAAAAGGCAATCTTGTTCTTTACGGAAGGTGAAATGAGTTACTGCCTTGACCCGAGAAGCCCGACTACTACATATTGTTTATTTATTTATTGGTATTTAGGATAACAACAGCCGTTAATATACTGTTTACATGTTTCCTTACACAATAGGAGGCCAATAATAGTTATCCGTTAATTACATCAAGAAAAATAAAAACTGAGATGATTAAGTATAACCAAGTATAACTAAGATAATGACGTGGAAGCATGCTACAGAAAATTAACAACATGGTATAGTTCAGATTGTTTGAGCTGACCGACTTTTTTGTGAATTGTGGGCGATATCGAAAATAATCACGTAAGGAACGGACAAGCAAAGTACTTTATCCTTCGAATCTTAAGGCGCCGTAGGTTCATGGCCTTCTCTCCCTCTCACTGAGCATAAGCGTGACCGAGACGGAAGTGCGTGCTCGGAAGCGCGAATATCATGTTTTTTAATTTTAATTCTTTGGCCGTTTAAATAAATAAAAATGTAAACACTGATTTCTCTCAAACATGATATTGCCGATTTTTAGAAGCCATTTTAATATTTATAGCTTTTGTGCATAATTTGTTACGAATATTTTAAGTGTATTTTTGTGTGTTTTAGACCTATGTTCGTGATTTTTTTCTATCGAGCGAAATTTGCTTAATCATGTTTCGAAGCACTGATTTCCCTGCAGAAAAGCCTCAAGATTACTATTCGTATTTTTTTTAAACCATATTATTATAAACAGACGCAATACATTGTTTCAAAAACTCTGTTCGCTTAACTTCGCTGAACCTACATCGCCTTAATACTCTCTGTGTTGCCATACTAAAATCGAAAATAGAGTGGCAACTTGTGTTGCTATAATAATAATTTAAATTTACCCAAAGTAGGCATTATTGAACATTCCGCCCACCTAAATGCGACGGCATGCTCAAGAATGCCGCGGTATTTACTACGACAACGAATACTTAAATCTAAAAAAGGGTGCTGTTTGAAACAGTACGTTACTAAACTAAAACTATTTACTACGATTCACACTTAAGTTACAATTTTTATTTTTATTAAGTGTCACTTGCCACTGGCAATGCACAAATCTTAACTACTGGTCTTTTGTACTGCCCAGCGGCAGTTTTAACCGTTACTACCCTACATATTCCACCTGCACCGGAGTGCAGGGCAACGATACGACCTAATGGCCATTTTAGGAGGTCTAACTGTTCATTAACTATGAGCACCATTGCTCCCACGGTAATATTAGCATGGGTTTTGTCCCACTTTGCCCTCTGCTGTAGTGTGTGCATGTATTCACTTTGCCATCGGTACCAGAAGGACTGTACGCTGCGATGGACACGGTACGATGGATAGTTTCCCATAAACGGAGCAGGGGCAACTTGTGGACGAACACGAAAACATTTAATACAGCCGGAGATTACCGTTCGAATGGCGCGTTTACACGACACTATCTAGAAGTTTTGCGCAATGAGATTCTGGAGAGTTTGCGCACCAGGGTGCATGAAGCGAGTGTGATACTCCTGGATTATCAGCGAAGTGAGGCGACGAGAGCGGGGCAATAGCAGCGGGTGCTTTCCTTCGAAGCAGATCTTTGCATTAGCCAAGCGACCGCCCACCCTGAGAAAACCCGCCTCATCCACGAACGCTGTTAGTTTGCGGAAACTCTTAGGAAGTGAGTTCGGCGAACCTTTTTCTATGAGTTCCAACTCTGACGAGAACGCACTTTCTTGCACAACTTTAACTAACATCATAAGCGCCTGGTGAATCTCTGATGGCTGTAAAGCTCCGAAGACACGATAATCGACAGTTTTTTGTTTACAGTTCACTGTAAACCGAATACAATACGCTAACACATGTTGAAGTGTTTTTAAAGATGAGAACTTTTCTAAAAGGTCTCCGACTAAGTCGTCCTTATTGGACGATACGAGAACGGTAATTTCTTGTTCTTCATGAAGAACATCTTTAATTATCGAAAACACCGACTTGGGCCAGTTTTCACTGGGGTCCCTAAGCCAAGAAGGTCCGTTCCACCAGCAACTTAGGTTCACTAAGTCACTAGGTAGTAACCCACGTGATCCACAGTCTGCCGGGTTATCAGTGGTTCTGACATGATGCCAGGAGTCGGGAGGAACTATTTCTTGGACGTGGCTCACACGATTGGCCACGAACGTCTTCCATTTGGACGGACACGATTTTATCCAAGTCAACGCCACAGTTGAGTCCGACCATGCGAAGATCTGTTGTATCGAGTGAAAGGGCTTTAGAGCCTCAACGACTGACGCTATCAAATCTGATAAAAGAACCGCTGCAACCAATTCAAGACGTGGCACTGACAATTTACGTAGTGGCGCAACCTTGGACTTAGCGCAAGCTAGTTCGACGAAGATATCGCCATTTTTACTCATCGTACGAAAATAAACTACGGCACAAAAGCCACGTTCTGACGCATCACAAAATCCATGCACTTGTAACATGTCAAATTCCCCGACTATACGGCGAGGAATAGCCACAGAGCTCAACGACGAAAGTTGGGCCTTAAGTTCTTGCCATATGCGAACGTTTTCCGGGACATCGCCATCCCATGAAACACTGGAAACCCAGTGCAACTGCATTAGGTACTTGGCGAGGAAGGTTACAGGCGAGAGAAAGCCTAACGGGTCGAAGATCCTGGCTATCTCTGACAGAATAGTGCGTTTTGTGCACCGACCTTGATGAGCAACTGCGACACGAAAACGAAAGCAATCTGATTGAGGTTGCCATAGCAATCCCAATATTTTTAAGGAAATGTCTGACATTTCTTCGAAATGTATAAAATTCTGTGAGTACAGGTCCGAGGATGGAAGGTTTTCCAAGAATTCACTGCTGTTGGAGGTCCACTTCCTCAGATGGAAACCCCCCGACGACAATATTTTTGTGAGTTCCACCTGAAGTAAGCGAGCCTGCACGACAGACTCCGCTCCCGTGACGACGTCATCGACGTATATGTCTCGAAGGGCCATGGTACGAAGAGCTTGGAACTCAGGATTGCAGTTCAACTTGCATTCCAACGAAAGGAATCGCCTAAGTGCGATTTCGCGCGAATTGAAGAAGGTAGGTTTGTTCGCAGGATCGACGAAAGGTAAAGGTACAACGAATCTGCCTTCTTCATTGCGATAGTATTTTGCACGAAAGTAATCTTCGCAGCGTTGGTTCTCCTCTGATACGAAAGGTTTAATCGGAGAACTAACATTCTGTAATTCCCAAAATTTCTTTATGGAATCATCGAGCGACAAGGTTTGCGAAAGATTCGAAACGAACAAACAATGTTTTTTATTGTTACGACAGGAGGCGATGGCGTTTGAGGTGAGTTGACTTTTGTTACACTCGCCCATGACGATCCATATTATTCAACGCGATAGGTTGCCCAGACTCCCCGCGCCGAAGACCAGGTAGCAACGACGACGCGAAAATATCTGCATTAAGCAGCATGTCCACCGGCGCCGAGCGAGCGAAGTCAGGGTCAGCGAGCGATAAGTTGTTTATGTGCGACCACCTTGACGAATCGACAGATTGGGTAGGTTGGTCAGCACATATCGACGATAAAACGAGAGCTTCGAATTTAATATTCGACGACAGAGTTGTGTTACCGAGCGGCTTAATTTCGCACGACAGTGAGCCGAGCGGTTGGGCGATAGAATTGCCAATGCCATATACGGCATGTTGGCCACGACAAATGTTAAACCCTAGCATTTTTGCGCAGGATTTCGAAATAAAATTACACGCGCTAGCACAATCGAGGAGCGCGCGCACTGGGCGGAAGTCACCGGAACTATCCCTAATGAAAACTTTTACAGTCGAAAATAAAATTGTATTTTCTCCAGTCAGTGAAGTTAAAACTGTGTTACTATTGTTGCTATTTATATTACTAGTGGGCGGCGCGTTACCAGCCTCGGTGGGTGCGGGCGTTGCATATTCTTGGTGAAATGTAACCAAGTGTGATGTGAACGACTACACACACTACAACGAGAAACACGACAAACTTTCACTCTATGAGTGCTTGAAAAGCATAATATGCACAGACCCTTTTCCTTCACAAAATTAAAACGATCATGGATGTCAAGTTTTAAAAACTCACTACAGCTGGTAAGACTGTGCCGACCAATACAAAAGACACAGTTCAGACTCGAGACAACGAATGCTGTTTTATTTTTAGTCAACGGTTTAATATTCGTCAGTTTGATGCTTGAATTTTCTAAAAAGCTTTGCTTTGTTTTTTAATTAAGTTTTTCAAATCATCAAAACTTGGAATATTTGTTTGAAGAAAGTTGCAATTCAAATGCTTCACGAGTAGCGATATCAAGTTTTGACCATTGTAAATAATACAGCATGAAGTTCTGATCGGGAAGATTAAATTTTGACAAGATGTTTAAGTTCTCATTGAATGTTCGGAACACTCTTTCTAAATCATTTTTGTTTTTAACTGATTCACAGTTCAACATCTTTTCATAGAACATGACAGCAATTTGTCTCTTCCTATCATAATAGTCAGACAGCTATGTTGTGATGATGGTGTCCCAAACTTTAAATTGATGTAGATAATATATGTTCCTATGATAAGTTTATTATATTGATTACACATATTTGTAGCTAGTTTGTTCTAAAATTACGATTTGAAGTAATGTGAAACGGAACGTATTTTAATTCAACAATCAGCGTCTGGTGACGTCACTCCTGTCAAAAGTCAAAACTTAGGCAACTCTATGACATCTAGGGACGAACCACGGACAAACAAATATGGCGAGTGACATACATGAGTGACGTCACAGGAACTGTAGATCCGTTTAGGCGCGAAAGTTTAAATGGTCAGTTTGTAACAGGAATTCTCGACTATAAATTATAGTATTTTAATTTTTTTATACTTTCGTCGTCTATTCTACATGCGATTCTTTCAAATGAAAGCAAAATTGGAAATATTGCATCTTCCCTATTGGTCCTTTTCTAAATATTCACGTTGTTAATTCGTTTTGTAAATAATCCTTCAATGTTTGTTTGTTTTTCTTTTCTGCTCATATGTAAATGTAAACATAAAATAATAATACATACTTATGATCTATTTCGCATGCTTAAGCATATTGTTATGTATAATTTTAGTGTAGTTTTAGGATAGTTTTAGCTCGTTGGTTACTTATAATCATGCTGTGCATACATGTTTTGGATGGCATTCCTAACCAGAACCCCTGATTTAGCTTGTACAATCTATAATATATGTAATGAATGTTATCTGTTTTGTGTGCCTAATAAATAAATAAATAAATGTAATGTGTCTAGATGGCTGCCGAAGTACGAGCGTACGGCGTACCGCAAGCGGCGCGGCGTCCGCCGTGACGTCATCAAGGGAAGCCAGGGCATGTCCACCACCGCCACTGACCAATAGTGAGTATCTGTTGTTCACCTATAACCGCCAAATTGATATTCCAAGTTCAAATATCTCCGTGTCAATCGCACTTATAGTATTTGTGACAGTGACGAAGATAAAAGAACTTCGAGAATCGATTTTCATTCAACACAGACGTTGACTTGACTATGATTAAGATGACTTGGATATACCTTTATAACGAAACAAATTACTTAATTAAATATTTTTGTTTCGTGTTATCCTGTTGGGGGCTACAGACGAGGATGGTTTACTTTTCCATTAAATAAATATAAATATAAATAAATAAATAAATAGATTACCCATTCAGATTATAGGTTTAGTTATAGCCTCATAAAACATTTTTGGTAGATTTATAGCCGAAACTATGGTTATTTTACTTTTGAACTGTGTTGCCCAGCGAACGAAAAAACCATTGAATGCGAATCCTTACAATTTCTACCTAAACACGTGCCTAAAATGCATGTTCGAACTAAACGGCTGCCTGGCATCGTTTTGACACCCCGCCCCCAACCCCGCATAATGGCAATGGCACCCATTCTAAGGGGCCATCTCGCGGCGCTACTTAGACGTCTATGATTTTTGGTTCGCTGGTATTGCCTGTTTAGATTGCTAAATTGTGACTAGTAGCTTAGTCCAACAGGCCACTGGTGTGTCATGGGTTGTTTATTAGATTAGATTAGATTAATTGATTGCTTATTGAAAATTTACATTATATTTTACAAATGCAGTCAGTTACCGTCAGTAAGGTCAAGAGGTCGAGTCAAAGTCAAGACTCTGGCTGCCGGAGTCCTCGGGGAGCCGAAGCCCCAATACCAACACGAGGAACTGCTCCCGCGCGGAGTCACAATCTGACACCAATTTCACTACTGGCTCTTGAGCGCACAAATCAAAGTATATCTGAACCCAGGACTAGGTTTCCAAACAGATTCTAAGAATTATTCCAATTCTCTCCGCAGCCCGGCGCTGCTTAAAAAGGGAGGTTATATTATAAGACCGGGTGCCAACGCGTGGCCCAAAACCCAATGACAAGTGTGACATTGACAGGTGTCAGTCATTTTACTTTTTAATTCTAAGGACCATGCCTACTGTGGACTGAACAAACCTTGTGTTCCAGTGACATGAGCAAGCAGACGCCGAGCACGGCCACCGCCGCCAAGAGTCCTCGCGTGGAGAAGGAGAAAGACAGCGCCTGGCAGCGCAAGCAGCAGCAGAAGAAGAAGGGCAAGGGACGCAAGTGGTGATCACGGCAATACACGCTCGCGGGGCTCAATTAATACGTCAATATATGGATGCTTTATACACTCGTTGGCGTATTTTATTTTCTTACTGCTGCAGTCCTGACCTTTAATCTCGACTAGTATTCTCTGGAAACTTCGCTTTGATTTTTTCTCCAGGTAAAAGTATGATTATTTAAAGAAATCAACATACATACACATACAACATAGGTTTTTGACATAATTATTTTCGAAGTTTTCTGTAGATCCTTAATTCCTTACAGAAGACGAGTATGGAAAATGAGAATTACGAGATGCGATGAAAATTATGGGACCCTACTCCTGTCTATAAGTAATCGTGCCCGACAAGGGCAACACATTCTAATCAATGTCAAACATATCACACATTGTGTATGATAGCGTGCCGGCAAATACACTGAACGCGTTAATATGTGCATACTTCATACACTCATTAAGTATAAGTACAAAATAAAATGTTTAATGAGTATTTTTTATGTAGTATTTCTAGTAAGGTTTTGGGGTAGTCAATAAATAATACAACTAAATGGGCACTAAACAAGAACATTTAATCAAAATCTTACACATTATCTCTTAGCATTCCTTCTCTTAGACTTTCCCGGCCTCTGATTATTCTTCTTCCCCTTTGGCTTGAACTCTTTATTCTTCATATTCTTATAATCAAATGGTTTTTTCTTACCAGAGCTATTGAACCCTTCCATATTGCTGGAAGACTCCCTTGTGTTAAGTTTGGAGCCTTTCTTTTTGCCTCCAAAGCCGAATTTCTGGTCTTTATTGGCCCGTTTCTTGGATATTTTGTTTTGGGGCCCTTGGCCCTTGTTCTTTCCTTTGTTGTCGTCGAGGAAGCCGAGGTCTGTGGACTTGCCCTTCCGGACTCGTTTGAGCTGTTCAAGCATGTCCCTCTTCTCTGAAGCTTGTTTTAATCTGGCATCAATCTGGAATAAAATTACCATTGAAGTATAGGAAAAATTATATGAGCGATTCAAAACATACATTTTAAAGTGTGCTCACCCAAACCCAAATTCAAATAGTTAAAATCTGAAAGGTTGGAGGGTCCTTAAAAGTTTGCACAAAATGCTCTGTGGTATACTCAGGGATGGTAAGCATTCTGACTGTAGGTATATAGGCAAAGATAAAGGGAGAGAAAAGAATAGGAACAAGAGGCAGGAAAAGACCAGTACAGTTACAAGGATCAAATATCAATATCTGTACCTGCAACTGTAAGAGCCTTATCACACTTGCGATTTGCGAGCGTGTTTTCTATACAATTATCAGTCGCGGCGAACACGCTGCGTGATCGCCTTCATACAAAATACGCTTGCAAATCGCAAGTGTGATAAGGCTCTTACTTAGATTCCCTATACGAAATAAAATTAATTTCATTCATTCAATAATGGAAAACACTGGTGGTGTTATTGTTCTATCAAAAATTGTTGGCATACTCAAATGAAAAGTGGAAGATGTAGTGAAACACTCTAATCAACTCTTCTAGCCAAGCCAATCTCAATCCATCAACAACTAAGATAATAGGGTATTTGACAACATTGAAAATAATTAGTTTTTTCATTAGCAACAAATACAAATTACGAAAATACTCGGAAACTATCAATCTTTCATTTAAGTTTGCTATTTTAAGATTTTTTAATTCATAAAAACTAACGATAAGGACGTTGTTTGATTGTGACGTCACAAGCAAGTCCCTACAAATTCCATATTGGAGTGTTTTTGACGTTTCATAAAAAGAAGCTGATTTGACTTTTGTCAAATAGCGTATTGTAGCATAAGGGCAATCAAAAGATTTTTCAATAAACGCAACTGCTTTTTTTCCAATTATCAGTCCCAATCCCAAGATTATGAGGAATCCAACGACACCGCATATGTCAAAATCCATCAAGTCGTAACGGACTGTAGCTCGTGAAATAGAATGTTCTTGTCCACATACATACATATACGACGACCGGTTAGCCTAGTGGGTAGTGACGCTGCCTACGAAGCTGAAGGTCCTGGGTTCGAATCCCGGTAAGGGCAAATATTTGTGTGATGAGCATGAATATTCGTTTCTGAGTCATGGAAGTTTTTCTATGTATTTAAGTATTTCTATTAGAGATGGGCCGACTATGGGTTTGGCCGACTAGTCGGCTAGGCCGATCGTGGACTTCGGCTAAGTTCGGATGCAATCGGGAAACTTCGTTTCGCTATGCCGTCGCGCTGTCTGCATGCGTTCAAAGTACCAAATATGATAATAAATCTGTATTTGAGTAAAATATAAAACGAATGGTAAAAAATGGCAGTTTAATCGAATTTAACACATTAACACACATTTTTAACATGTCGCCCGTAGTGACATTGAATGTTACGTGAGTTGAACCGTGTATTTGTTAGTATTAATGGCAGTTTACTTATTCTATGTCTCGTTTTCCTGTGATCCATAAAGTGCCGACTAATCGGCACATTTAGCCGACTAGTCGCCGACTACAAATGAGGCCGGATACTCGGCTTTCCCGACTAGTCGGCGACTAGTCGGTACATCTCTAATTTCTATCTATTATATATATCGTCGTCTAGTACCCATAACACAAGCCTACTACTGAGCTTACTATGGGACTGGGTCGATATGTGTAAGCTTGTCCCCTAAATATTTATTTATTTATATACTAGAAAAAAATAACCCTCCTTCTTACTTGAAAACCGTACATCTTTGAAGTAGAGATATAATCAGCCATACTATAAATAAATTAGGCAGTCGGGTAAAAATAGACTCCATTGAGATCATACCTGGACCCGCTTGGCGATCTTCTTCTGGTCTCGGAGCTGTCTGACCTTCTCGGTGCGCGCCTGCGCCGCCTGCTTGGCGAGCAGGTTCTTGCGTACCTTCTGCATGTGCTCGTCCGTCTTAGCCATCTCTGCGAAGTAATCCTCGGGCCTGGGGACAGTGGTATGCAACATTAGAACCATGGACATGTGGATGTGTGGGCTATATTTACTAGCACAGATAGGATTTTAAGCTCAGAACAGAAGAAATGAATGACATATTAAGTTTACTAGAGAGAGAAAGGAGTGTTATAGTCAGAGGACATAATAATGTTTGTGTTTTTGATTAAGGGGCTCCCGTCAAAAATCAACGAAATTTAGTAGTTTTCATTTCGACACTCGTCCTCGGTATATTGAAGCTAGCTTTCCAGGTGCAGATATGGGAAAGTTTGATTCCTGTTTAACATTTTTGATATTGAATAACTCGAAAAAGGTTAATACAGAATTAATTATCCATTTTTAAAGAATGGTCTGTAAAAATACGAAACCCGACATCTCATCCTCATTAAAACTTTTATAGACACGAAACTCATACATACTGAACTTACCTATAATATTAATATCCGTTTTTATAATCTTACTAATTATCACAAAAGTTATGGCCAGAGAACCAGTTTTTTGGCCTAAAATTGTTCAACTTTGATGCCAAATATCTCGAAAACAATGAACTTTGAAGTAAATATGGGATACTATATTGCTTAAAGCCATTGTTGTTAATATAATTTCAATTTCAAATCATTTATTTCAGGCTTGCACCCAATAAGCTAAGCAATAAGCTACAAAAAACATTAGATAACTAAGGGATTCAGATCGAAGGTCATTGGCGTGAGCCCCTTAACTTTAGTGCATAGTATTTTAGGAAGAAATTATATTTTTTAAGGAAGTATGAATGGTTGGTTAAACCATCGCGCTACACTTGCACAATGTGGACTATTAAATAACAACACTAACTGACTTCCAAAAGGGACGAGTTTCTCAACGCCACAATTAATATTCGTAAGTTAGTTATTTGTAGGTACAGTCAAGTGCATAAATATACTGTATTGATTTAATCCTCTCAGAAATATGTACGGATACCTTAATCTGCTGACATAAGAGTGATGGGACATATTTATGAGTAAGTTGTATGCATATATTTTGTGTCATCATATATAGTTATGTCCTCCTATTCAAGTACCATTTTAAATACTACTGTAGAATGGTCCTAGTGGATAGGAGGACATAGATTATTTATCTCCATTAAAAAATATTTAAGCTGCCTGTTAAAATGCATGGGAACATAATTGTTGTTAATAAAATTAGTTCAAAATTAAATGGATAGCTTGTCGATGCAACGGTGACCGAAGAGCTGGCGGCTTTCTCACGCAATGCTGATAGGAAATGCTGCCAGCATCCTCGGTACACTTGAGGGCGTTTTTTTAGGTTTAACTTAGTTTTAATTTAATTTAGTTTATGTTATCATCTTGTATATACTTTAGAAAATAAATTGATTTTATTTAATGGATAGCTTCTACCAATTATCTTTTTGACCGAAGAGCTGGCGGCTTTCTCACGCAATGCTGATAGGAAATGCTGCCAGCATCCTCGGTACACTTGAGGGCCTTTTTTTAGATTTAACTTAGTTTTAATTTAATTTAGTTAATGTTAACATCTTGTATATAGTTTAGAAAATAAATTGATTTTATTTAATGGATAGCTTCTACCAATTATATTTTTGACGACTACAACTTACCTTCTAGTAGGAATGTTGATTTCCTTAAGTTTCTTCAACCCTTCCACAACAGCAGCTTGAGCCTGCCGGTGGATCAGGCTCTCTCGCTTGAACTCATTGAGCACCGGGTCTTGTGACGGGTCATACATTTTGACACCCTTGCTGTTTTCTTTTATATTCCTGCAAGATCAAGTAAATTTTAAATTGGGCTTGTGGTAATCTTGTCAAAATCTGTGGAAATCATCATCAGTTATGTCAACTGTCTGCCTGATTAATAAATAAACAAATAAAATAAAAAACTATATGTGTTTCAGAGAAATTTTATTTCATAGATACACTCTCCTTCATCCATTCCCGAAAAGGTATTTGTGGTGATAATTATAAAAACCGGCCAAGTGCGTATCGGGCCACGCGCAGTGTAGGGTTCCGTAGTTGCCTGTCTATCTTCGTTAAATCGACGTGCGGTGCGGTTGCGTTACCCGAATTAGTACGAAAATTGGCCTTTCCAAGTACACATTAAGTTGGTCGACTATTACTCGGTGAATGCCCACTGGGCCGTGATGTACTACTACCACGAATTTTTTCACATCCCCAGTAGTAGCCATTTAGCCGGCAGGGGGGGGGGGGACATGACTTGAACAAAAATTAGGGCTTTAAAGCCCAATATCTCGGAAACGAATTACTGATTTGAAAAATGGTTTTAAGAAACCCATAATATTTTTAAACGAGCTATCCAACGATACCGAATAAAAATACATCCCCGCTTTAAGTGTAGGGGAGGGTACGCATATTTTTTTTTTTAAGATTTTATTGTACAGTCGAGGTCATAATATGTTTACACTTTCGCACCTTATTACAAGGCAATAAGGTGCAAAACTGTAAACGTATTTATGACCTCGACCGTACCGTTTTGTCGGCGTAATTGATTTATATACCCATGCCGAATGACAGTTTTCTAGTAGTAATGGTTACTGAGCTAAGCCGAAGACGGACAGACAGACAGACAGACAGACGGACAGACATGGTGAAACTATAAGGGTTGTTGACTATGGAACCCTAAAAACATGATTCAAATCCAAAAAGCTTATATATAAGCCACAGAAGTAATAACTTCTGTGGCTTATGCAAAACTGTTTTTTTAATAAAGATATTAAACTAATAAAGATGTTTGTTTTGGAATCTATTTCTCCATCCCTTTACTCAAGCAGTTGCCAAAGCTATGTTGAATTAAGCACAATATATCATGAGATTCATGAGTAAAATAAATCATAACTAACTTTTACTAGGACCAACAAACATTCTTTACTTTAGAATCTGAATAGCTAGACTCACATTGAACAAGTATTTGCCACGCGAGGCACCCTTACTATACTATTTTTTTTTTAAGATTAGAATTCAAACGGGTAAACAAAGAAGCAGTGGTCGTAAACCTTCCTTCTTCGATTTCGACCGATACCACTGAATTTTTCGGAACTTTTGTACATACGAGTACATATCATTTGATATTTACCGATAGCTGAACGCATAGTTTTCACATTTATTACTAATTTGTTGGCAAAACTGTAAGTAATAAGTGTTTATAACCAAGATGGCGGCAATAGAAATAAAATAAA
This sequence comes from Epinotia ramella, assembly GCA_947578815.1. NCBI lineage: Eukaryota > Metazoa > Arthropoda > Insecta > Lepidoptera > Tortricidae > Epinotia > Epinotia ramella. The sequence goes on from OX388207.1 coordinate 4,276,344, forward strand.
TAGAAATCACAACTGACTCAACAGACAACAACAATATGAACTCAAATGAAAAACCCACATGAGTGATAGTTGACAGATAGTGACAGTGACCTTTAAAAATAGACCATTGCGTGAGAACTCTGCCTCTTTAGGTTTTTTAATGTACAACCTTTCCATGAAAAATTGCAAACACAATTTATTAAAATTCTTATCTTTTGATCTTAGAATATAAATTAACTAATATTATGTTTCTTATTTGTTCACAACACTGAGTAATGTATGTATTAATAAAACATGATAATAAATATGTGATATTTATTAACTCGTATTCACTGCTCGATCCGCAGAATGTGCCCGATAAAAAACCTTATATCTCGTTCTGCAAAGGTCTCTCTAATGCTAAAAAAAACAGAGTATAGCCTTAGTAAGGCCACTCACTCAGTGTGAATGTGCCTCGGTTATGACACAAGTACAGAGGAACATCTACGCTGAACAAGCTTCCTCACCGAGGCTGCCAAGCACGGCAAATTCTCGCGCTTGCGTACCCGTCTAAATAGATTATTAAGTTTTGATTTGTGGATAGCACTATCAAGAACAGGTAATCATGATACTTGCTTTCTTCTCTGAGCGGTCTCCTGCATTTGCATCGCCACATCCGGGGCCATAGGCGCCACCGTAGTCACCAAATCCAACGTCTCCAACCACGGCAGCTTCAACTGAAACTCTTTCAGTTTCAGCTTCAAATCCGCTACATTGTTCACGTGCTTCTTCTCTTCTTTCTCTATCACTTCGTTCAGGCCAGGCTTCAGCAGCCCTTGCGCAAATGCCTCTTGTAACTGTAACAAAAATATTTGTTGTGCCGTGTGGTCATTTTGAACACGAGAATATTTATTTAGGATATTATTTTAATGTTATATAGTAAATACTGACCTCATCATCTGAATCGATTTCTGATTCACTATTATTTAACACGAAATCACCCATTATGCTTATTAAAATTTATTTAAAACGAAAGAAGCAGCGCATAAACATAACCTCTTGAAAACGTGTACTTGACAGGCTGTTACTGACAGCTGAAGGATCGTGTTGCCAGCTGTAAAATGTTTGGTTATTCAAGTTTACGTTTATCCTATTCATTCTAAAGGTGTTCATTCCAAAAACGGAACCATATAATATAGTTTTCACCTCAGCAGCTCGAACAAGCATATTTTGCTGCGTGAAAACAGTGTGCAAAATGCGATTTTGCTCACTCCGTGAGTAGACGTCGTAAGGGGTCTATTACAAGTTCAGAATATTTGAACTTTATTAGCGCTGTCCCTTTCATTCCATTACGAAAAAAGAAAATGGCAGACATAGGTCGATTCATATTTCGACCATCGAATTTCAAAGTAGACCCCCACAAAAGCGCGAAACCACACCACAGATTACCGCGAAACAAGTAACACGTTCGAAAACTATCAAATTAACAAGTTTAAATTACCAAAATAATTATTCAACGGAATTTTCAATTGAAGAATATTTAAATAAAAGATCTCAGAATAAGCTCCTTTTTCATAATAAATAGGTAAACATGAATTTTATTACGCTATCTAATTAATAATTCTAGTTTAATTAAACAATCTTAAATTTTATGTTCGTATACCACAGATGCAGTTTCCGAACGCAAGCGCGGCGCCCCGCCCCTTTTAAAAAATTGCGCGCGGTTAGTTTGTTTCAGATTTTATTAGGTATATTATTCTTCATTCTTGCGTTATTGATATTGGTTTTAAATATAAATACTACTAGGATAAATCAATTTTCTATCTAACTAGGAAATATAGTGAAGTCACTGACGAAGGCAGTATTTTAACAACAGTACGGCTAGTTTTTGGTGTGCACGCGAGATACACGTAATATGCTAATGTGTGAGCCCTTATGATTATGATACATATTTCAAAAATATCTCGAATATATTAGTAAAATCTGTGAATTTTAACAATAATACGGTTAATTTTTAGTGATGTGTTAGTTTCACGCGATACTCATATAGATACTGAAATATCCTTTGGTTTCTCGCGCCTTGTCTCGCCTTTCTAGTATTGACTAACGGCGCGGCCGGCGCTGAGGAGTTAAAACAAGCAGTAACGAACGCCTAATTAAGTTTTCTTCCTGAATAATCTTGAGACGAATAGGTACGTGATACTATGATATATTTTTTAATGTGAATATGTTCTCACTGCTGAGGTGAAAAGTTGTATGTGTTACTCGAGAGCAAAGTATTAGCATCTCGTGCTTTTGAGTCCTTCGCTGCGCTCAAGACACAATCCTTGAAATTCATAATAATCAATTTTAGAATCTTTCGCTTCCTCAAGACTCAAACTCAGCACTCACAGCAAAAACAAACTTTGCTCTCTTGTTGCACAAATAACTATTTCTTCATATCGGTTAGGATGTTATTTTAGTATGCCATTAATACGCGCAAAAATGATTTTTGCTACAACACAACACTACACAACACTACATACGAAACTGACTTGGAAGAATATGTATTAACAATTTTTAGTATTACGAGCACGATCACACGCGACACGTTCTTGGCGTTCAAAAGGACAAATACTGGTTCGGTGTGTAGTCACGGATCACCATTAGTTATTATCCCCATTAGAAATAAGCCTTCAAAATAACAACAATTGTTTCCTTATTTTTTAATCATTTCACTTACAACTACACAATATTTACATTTTACATCAATAAAAAATATACATCATTGCAATTAAACTCGCAACCACGTTTTCAAGCTCAACACTGATTATATTCCTCCATCATTTTTCAAAATGGCGCCGACGACGACGAGCCTTGGGCTATGGGTTCCGAAGCCACGTCCATAGGTTCCGCTGCCACGTCCATAGGTTCCGAAGTGCCCTCACCAGACGGGCCAGGTTCGGATGGTCCGGATTCGCTCGACGTCCCGGGTACGGCCGGTTCGGACGTTCCGGCCTCGCCCGACGGTGCGGCCTCGCCCGACGGTCCGGCCTCGCCAGACGGTCCGGCCTCGCCCGACGGGCCGGCCTCGCCCTCGACCGGCTCGGGCGGGGTCTTCAGGTCCATAAACATGAGCGGGTAGAGCGGGCCGTGCACTTTGATGTTGCCCTGGATGATGGCGCGGAGCGTGTCCGTGTAGACGGGCGCTGGCTGGCACGTGGCCGGGTCCCGCCAGTGTAAACCTGGTAAAAAGAAAACAGCGTTATTTATAAAATTGACACATAAGCTTGTTGGATCTCAACCTCAAATCCTAAATGCACTTGAGGAGAGGAGAATCCTGCGCTCTGTCTGAGTTAAGCTGGCTGATCTGGCACAATGGTCAAAGGTCACATAGGCCTTTAAAATGAGGACGATGCGCCCCTTAAGGCCCGGTTGTTTCAAGCCATCAGTAATCGTAACTTGCGACTAGTCAAATGTTTACACGACAATTTTCTGAGTTGACAGCTCGAAAAATTAAGCAGGTGTGACGTACATGGGATTGAGGGTTTACCTGTGGCGTCACCAACAAACAACGCCGGCGACGGCACGTTGTCTCGCGTGTAGTTCCATAGGCAATCCCTTAGAATGTGGACGATCTGCAAGAAAAATCCATTTATTTTATTATCTATATCAATAATCTTTCATGACACTGTTCCTACAAGAAGGCATACCCAAAGATTTAGTTAATAGTCGCATTTCCATATTCATTTTTAAGTGTTCCGTACCAATGCGATCACTCGGAGGCTGTCCGTCTGTCACAGCTAGCTTTCTCGAAGACCGTTTGACATAGGAAGCTGGAATTTTGTAATAGATATAGAAATTGATGGCCTAATTACATAAATAAAGTCAAAAAGGTGTAAACCCCAATAAAGTGGGCAGTTTGAGGGGTAATAAGGGGTTTCGCAATTTCGCAATCATTCGAAAGCTCGTAAAATTTTGAGACGGTTGAGTTTTATCTCATATAATCCAGGCGCTAGTTAGACTTCTATATTTTTTTCGTCCGCTGGTCCACACACATACACACATACGCTCGAAATGCATAACCCTCCTTCGGTAAATATGGCAAGTCTCCACTAGATATGGCAAGCATTTATGCGATACACGGCAGTAAATTACAGCGCGATTCAGCGCTTGCAGTGTTAGTTACAACGCCATCTAGAAAAACATTACGTCCCTAAAACGTGGACGCTGAACAAACCTCGAGAGGGGTCATGTTGGGCACCATCTCTACCATGTGGCTGAGCGGGTGCGGCAGCAGCTGGCCCAGGGTCATCGTCTCCAGGAGTTCCTTTAGTGCAGTCTTTTCACGGACTATTTCGGGGGATTGTGTGTCAGCTAAAACAACAATCGGGCAAATATGAATTATTAATTAGACTCCAGCTAGTCGCCCTGCGCGTAAAACAAATAATTAGACTCAGCTAGCCAATACCCGACAGCGAAGTGGAGCTGAAAGCATCGTATGGTATACTTATAGTGTATGAATTAGGCCTTCGTAATCCCCTGCTCCGCTGTCGGTCGTAGGAAAATTACTTTCATTGCGCACTGTGCGCGTACATATTTACCACGCGCCTTTAAGAACCACTTCTAATAATTTACAGATTTTTGATCGCTAAGCGGCTACTAAGCGGCGCTAAGACGCTGCGCCACCGCGCTGCTCTCGAGCGCTGAGCGCATTTACAGCTCACGCTCTATGCTCACTTGCTAAGTTATACTTACCCTTCTGCGAGGCGAGGCGGTGTAGCGGCGCAGCAGTGGCCGCCGCGGCGCGCAACAAGGCGGACGCCAGGCACAGCGCGGGCCGCGCGCCGTTGCAGCGTCTTAGCGCCGCGCGCGCCACCGCGCTGCTCTCGAGCGCTGAGCGCATGTACAGCTCACGCTCTATGCTCACTTGCTACGTTATACTTACCCTTCTGCGAGGCGAGGCGGTGTAGCGGCGCAGCAGTGGCCGCCGCGGCGCGCAACAAGGCGGACGCCAGGCACAGCGCGGGCCGCGCGCCGGCGCAGCGTCTTAGCGCCGCGCGCGCCACCGCGCTGCTCTCGAGCGCTGAGCGCATGTACAGCTCACGCTCTATGCTCACTTGCTGAAAAATAGCAACATAGGTTAACCCATTCATTGCCATGAACGCGAAAACGCGTCACGAGATTTGTTAAAGCTTAACCCTTTTCTTGACATTGTATCATATATGATGCACAATTGTTGTTGTTCTTTTTGTATTTTTGTAACAGACAATTTTTTGGCTCTACAAGGCGCAAACGAGGCTCGAACTCACATTTTTTTTTTTTGCCAAGAATAGGGGGAGTATACAAACTCTATTAAACCGCTGTTGTACCACCATTAAGCGGTATAATGTCTGCTTATACCGCTAGTGTGCTACTTGGGCCGCTTTGATACCTAATCCCAAGATTTGAAAGATTTCAAGATTTGTTAATCGTAATGCCGCGAAATCGCGTCGTCCTTTGTTTTGACATTTAGAGCTAGTAATACCAGTAAAAAAAGAACTGGTACTCAAACTACAATAAACTTTTAGAAGACAATTCTCATTGCTTGCTGGTTTTTGATTTATTGGACTTAGAATTTTTCATTATTTTACACAGGTGCCGCAGACGCGTAATCGCGTCGAAAGATTTATTATTGGTCATCACAGGTCAGGCTCAGTAAAAAAATAAATTGGGTAGCGTCATTTACCATTTTTTTTAGAAACAAACGGTCTTGAAAAACACGTAAATAACTTAGCTATGGCTATGTGAATACCGTATCAGATCTATAGATTCATTACCAGTTCCATAAATCCAGTAGAGCTCGGCGTAAGCCACCACTATCCATGCCACTATCCATGCCATTATCATCTACTAATGATAGGCAAAACTGTTATTGGGTCAGAGCGAGCAACGGCTTAAATGATGTGTTTCAGAGGTTCGCCAACCTGGACCTATTCAGCGCAAGTGTTTCTGAGTGAGACGACTCTTGTCTCGGCAATTTTTCGGCAGAAGTAGGGAAATAGTTTAGGCAACTCTTTATATTAGTATATTTAGAAATAAGTACTCAATTATGTAGCAGTACCAAAACACAAAAGCGCTGTGTTTTTGTGGCTGTCGCTCACTTATTTTTTGTATAACTATTACGCTATCGGTGAGGATCTGTTATTAGCTCACTGTCACTACTGCTTTAAGCTACTGTGTAGTTTTTAAAGTGCTGATCTTCCTATATAAATAATTAAAATAATTGATTAATTTTTACAGTTACAATTTAAGAATATAAAATATGTTTAAAATATAAAATATGTTTAAAATATAAAACATGTTTAAAATATAAAATATGTTTAAAATATGTCCAATATCATGTGTCATAAACAGGGCTCGTACTTTTCGTGCCGATGACGTCGTTTTGAACACCGGGTGTTTCGATAAACAAAATAAGTTTAATGAAGCTTGTTACCGAATCTCCAAAAACGGAAAATCGTAACAATATTCTTGTAGATGACATTGTATAGCAACTTTTTATACAGTAGTAAAAATAAATAATAATTACGTTTATAGTACATTATTGCCGTGGCCGGGAAGGAGGCAATTGCAGGCTGAGTATTTGTTTAAACGGACGAGCTTGCGAGTCCGTTTAATTATAATTCGAAGCCTGCAATTGCCATTCCGACTGAGGCTAATATAGTGCTTTTCTCAAAAATGGGGGAATAAAAAATACTAAATTTATATATCGTTGCACAACGTGAAAATATTTACGATTTCCCGCCGTTTTTTTTTAAACATAATCGCAAGTGTATTTTTCCACCAAAAAACGCAAACTATTTGAGACACATACAAAAACGTCGTGTTTGCAACAGAAAAATACGGTTTGAATTGGCTGAATACGAGCTGTGCCATCTGTTATATGCCAGTTTCTAGTTTTTTTTTAATTTGGTACTCGACAAATAAAGGAATTTATATAGAACATTCCAGGCGGCCTGCAATGTTTTTTATTTTTTAATTTAGATCTGACCTTAAACTATACACTTTACCTTCCAATATGTAGCGAGTTATGTTCACATTGCGGGCCATTTTTGAGAAAAAATATTTTCTGCTACCCCGGGGTTGAGAAGAACTTTCGGGGGAGTAATATAGAGATTAACTGATTTAGAGTTTAACAGTAACTTTATAGTTTACTGCAACATAGACACATATGTATTGCTTGCATCAGCGCCACCTAACGTGTATAAATAGATTAGGTTTTACATTCAATGAACGATTATTTAAGACGCTCTTCACCCAGCTACTTATTGGCCACGTGCCATTCCTCCTCCTTATGGTACACATACAGGGTGTATCAAAAATGGGGGGTAAACCGAGCAAGGGCATATTCGGTAGCGCATTGCGATTCCAAATATGCATTTGTTTATGTTTTTACGGTTCCGTAGCCAAATGGCAAAAAACGTAACCCTTATGGATTCGTCATGTCCGTCTGTCTGTCTGTCCGTCCGTATGTCACAGGCATTTTACTCGAAAACTATAAGGTGTATTTGAATACAATTTTGAGGATAGGTGTATTTTGTTAGCCGCTACATAGTTTTGTAAATAAATGACTAAAAAAAAAGACCGGGTTGCACTCCGGGAGTGCCGGCAGAAGTGAAAACTCAATAACATTGTAACAGTTTTTCGATCAGGTCACGTGACATCTTACGGTGTCACCCTAAAAATGAATTTGACGCATATTTATAAACAATTATCAATTATTTAGGCGGACGGCCCGCGGGCGCGTTGGGTGCGACGGGCCCAACGCGCCGCCGCGGCGCAACGGTGCCGGGGTCCGGCGCGCCGGCGGGCGGCGGCAAACACAATACCAATTTGTTTTTGCCAAATGCCAAATATTTTTCAAAGCTTTATCTCTTTAGGAATAACGTCTAAATTCGAACTATTCGAATTTGCAAGAACAGCAGATGGCGGTGCACGGTGGCGACCAAAATATCAATTTGTTTTTGCCGTTGGTAAATATTTTTCATAGCTCTCATCTTTAGGAATAACGCCCAAATTCGAATTTTCTCAATAGCAAAACGGTGAAGTACGCGTTGGTATTATTACAAATTTATTTGCAGAAAATGCTATTGCAAAAAGTGTTTAACGGCTTTATACTCTTACGAATAGCGTTCAGTTTTGAATGAAGTCGAATCGGCTAGCAGCAAAAAGTGACCTCCTTCACATCTGACGTCACAAAACTCTGTCGCGTATTTAACAATTTTTCCCCATCCCAAAAAGTGCTCAGCGCCGCTAAAGAAGTTTTCACTTACTTACAACGAGAGCGGTAGTGTGGCCCACCGACCAAGGTGGAAAGCACTACCCCCTCCCTCCTCGCTCCGAGGCAGCGCTGCGCTGGCAGGTCCTCGCTCGCCCGAGTTCCCTACCACCTCGCTCCGAGGCAGCACTGGCACGCCCTCGCTTACCCGAGCATATCCGTTAACCGCGGACCTAAGTGAATCACCCTCGAGTCCTCCCGAGGCAGCGCTGGCAAGCCCTCGCTCGCCCAGGACTCCAGGTTCCCGTAGTCTCGAGGCAGCGCTGGCGCTGGCACGTCCTCGCTTTCGCCCAGACTTCCTATTAACCATCCGCTATATCCTTCCATTAACAAACGCCGTCCGTACATATATAAGTAGTTCCGCGACAATACCACCGTACCGGAGTGTACGACATTTAATACCGCCGTTAGGTTTTGGACGTAAGATTGAAGTGGGAATAAACGGGCATAAACACCCATATGTGTGAACCATCAAATCAGTGTTTGCCTTCTGCTCCTCCTCGATCCCTAATCTAACCTCTGAGCTAGTCAGGAAACCCTCGCAAGGCCGTAGTGCTCGAGGAAGTTGTATGTGTCCTAAACCCACACATCACGTATGTATGTTCCTGAACGTGGGTTCACTAACCTTAGTAAAGTCTTCGTCCGGCCAAGGCAGTCCGTTGTACATGACGTCAGGCGAAACCAACTCCACCAGTAGTAAAGCTACTGAGGTACAGCCTTCGACGACCCCGTTGTTGCCATCCTGTAGAAATTATTTAGTGTACAATTGAAACAGTAGAAAATTAAAGTATCCTATGTCCATCCCTACGACTTAAGCTAACAATTTTTTCTATGACAGTTGCCAATGATGGAACACCGAAGTGTAATTATGCTAATGATGGAAAACCGACGTATGGTCCTTGCCAATGAGGAAACACCGACGTGTGACAGTTGACATTGATGGAACACCGACATATGGCCCTTGCCAATGACAGAACACCGACTCGTGACGATTGCCAATGATGGAACACCGACGTGTGACGGTTGCTAATGATGGAACAGCGACGTGCAACAGATCTACGCGACTCGGTCCTTGCCAATGACGAAACACCGACGTGTGACAGTTGACATTGATGGAACACCGACATATGGCCCTTGCCAATGACAGAACACCGACTCGTGACGATTGCCAATGATGGAACACCGACGTGTGACGGTTGCTAATTATGGAACAGCGACGTGCGACCGATCTACGCGACTCGCCATGAAGGACATGAGCGAACCCATCAGGAGCTCGTTGGTGGTGAAGATGGGCGGGATGTTCTTCTTGGACTCGTACAGGTTGCCAATGACGGAACACCGACGTGTACCCCTTCCCAAACAGGAAGACCAAAGTGTGCCCCTTCCCAAACATGGAACACCGACATCTAACAGTTGCCAATGATGGAACACCGACAGTTCCACGCGACTCACCATGCAGGACATGAGAGCCCCCATCAGGAGCTCGTTGTTGGTGGTGAGGATGGGCGGGATGTCCTTCTTGGACTCGTACAGGTTCTGCTTGCGGACGCCGGTGCCGATGATGCCCGCGTGGAACACGGATGTGTGGCTTTGGGTCAGCTGGGTTATTGGGCCCTGGAACAATCACATAATTACTATTTTTAATACAGTCGCTCAAAAAGTGCTACTTTACGTAGCTGTTTAGCGTGCGGAAAGTTGATTTTCGCGAACTAGTGCTTTTCATTTTTCCCACTCAATAATTGTACAAATTGTACCATTAAAATTATTATGTCAATAAAAAATAAATAAGATAGACCTGTATTAAATAATATTTTTTTGAACATCTTCATTATTTTTCAACTGTATTACAGTGATGTTACAGCATTAATAATATAAAAGTTTCGAATTGCTTACTTGTTGTTTTTCTTATTTTTTCGCAACTGTATTAAAAAACGTCGTTCGATACACTAGCGGAAATGTAATTCTTCACTTGTCCCGAGTCGCCTACGTAATGACATACTTTCCGCACTAGCATCGAAATGTACTATTATGGCACTAGTGCGGGAAGGGGGTAATTCCTAACGAGCAGTCCGACACGAGTACTCACGTGCTTCTGGTTCTGATGCAGCAGCAGTTCCTCCGGCTGCCAGTCCTTGGCGGGCACCACGGTGTTGTTCACGAAGCTCTTGCTGCCGAAGGCTGCCTCCTCCCGGAACATGGCTGTCTCTAGGAGGTCCCTCAGCGCCGCCGCTCGCGCCAGTTTGCTGTGCAGACAGAGCTTGCGGAGAAGACGACAGGCGGTTTGGACGCCGCGTAGTTTGATTAGGATGTCTGAGGGGCAAAGAAACTGGTGTTTTATCGATATATTATAACACACATTACTAGTAGATTGTGTCTCAAGGGAGCAAATCGCCGTCACCGTAAATATATCATTATGATATTTTGAGTGAAGCAGAATGTTCTACAACGGAATCCCTCGGTACACTCAAGATTCTATTTCATAACACCTTTTTTTTGGGATTCAAGTGTACGCCCAAGACAGAAAAAAATCTTGCTACCGAGGGGCACATAGTGGATTGAACAAGTTCTGAGAGAAAAATATTACATTACTACAGAGGCCGGGAAATAAGGGGTTGCCGGGCGAGTACATATAGATAGTTATGAGGCTGGCAACCCCTTTTCACGCCGAGGATTGTATAGTGTTATTTTCAAACATGCAATGAAATAAATTAAAAAAACTCCAAGAAATCAAACTTTAATTTTCATGGCTGAACGCCGTGATCTTGTGCCACAAATTGTGGAATGGAACAGGTAATAATATCAGGAAATAAAAGTGTAAGTTTGATTTGAGCGAAACAATTACTCTTTTCTGAATAGCAGGTGTGAAAATATATACGTATAAATAAGTAGAGACTGGCAATCGTTAGTCATTTTTGTAATATTCAAACCCTAATTTCTAAACAATAAGGTGTATATTCCACTGTCATCCGACGTCAGAACAATAATATAATTATTAATAGTACAATAGGCACAACTGACAACGTCTCAGGTGAACGCATACCTTCTTCGTGAAGACATCTGAAGAAATACATGACTGTTGCTTTCACGATTTTCAAAATGGCTTCCACGCTCGGCGGCAGTCCTTTTGTTCCTGATAAGTCTATTCTATCCAATACCTTCAAACAAACAAACAATTTAAGTGAATGCATAATATGGATACCATACCAATCATACTTTCGTACTATATAGGTACTATAAACTTATAAATGCGAAAGTTACTCTGTCTGTTTGTTAACTTGTCACGCCTAAACCGCTGAATCGATTGAGATGTCATTTGGTATGGATATAGTCTAATCCCCGGGACGGAAAAAAGGATAGTTTTTATCCCGCAAATCGTCCGCCTATTGTCTACCATTGTATAGCGTAAGGTATCTTGTGTTGTTTTTATTTTCTTTTGGTGAACTTGCATTGTTTAACGAGGGGCGTAAGTGGAATATTGCAAGCAAGAGTATCAGAAGCCCGACGCCGAAGGCGCAGGGCTTTTGATAGACTCGGGTTTGCAATATTCTTACGCCCGTGTTATACACGGTGTTTTCCTCACATTTGCGAGGAAATAAATTACTACAAAACACAGAAACATCTATATTTCATAAAACCGCAACAATTAAAAATTGACGAAATTGACAACTTCACTTCCAGATCAGTGCCTCAATATTTCAACCAATCACAGAGCAGTACGGCAGTATTCTTGCGGCGCGTGGCCAGCTAGATTTTTTTCAACCAATCACAGAGCAGAATTCTTGTGGCGCGCGGCCAACTAGATTTGCTTTAAACCAATCAGATCACACACAAGTTAATTACTCCCTAGGGGCTACAAACTCGCCATAACTCCCCCGGGAACTATTTAGGCCATTGTCCTTCTGTAAACAGGCATGGAATAACACCATTTACGAGCAAGTGTGACGAAAGGAATATGCCCTGCTATGGGCCGTGAGCGGAGGTGGGACACGCGGTTACCTCGGCCATGGCGTGGCAGACGGGCATCTCCGGCAGCGAGGACATGGTGCAGTCGACCGTCGCCCGCAGCAGCGACGCGGTCTCCTGCAGCGCCGCGCCGAAGCGGCACAGGTTCGCCTCCACCGCGCGCCCTATGGGCCGCGAGCGGAGGTGGGACACGCGGTTGGAGTTCTCCCATCTGGTGAACAAAGGCTGGATTGAAGCAATATTAGGGATTAGGTGCCAAAGTGGACCCTGGGCTCGACTAGGGCACTACCGGGAAAAACGCTAGGAGGGTGATGATGATTAGGCCGCACAGGCGCAGTCATAGGGTCGTGGGGTCATAGTTTATGACTAATAAATGGGTAATTAATTTGAGACGTTGGTGCCGGTAAAAGAATCCTAAGTCTTGGAATTAGATGTCGCTACCTCGAAGACTCAGGCGCTAGGGCGTTGTAAGAGGGAATCTATTGAAAGATTGAGTAATCGGTTACGATAGCTCAGTTAGTAGCAGTGTATGGTAGAAGGTTACTGGTTCCCCTCCTTGCAAATATTTTTTTATTCCTGCTCGAAGCCAACATTTTGTTTTCTTTTTCCTATTGAATATTCGTTAGCGGACGTTACTGCTTAATACAAAAATTGAGGTCAAGAGTACACTAAACTGACGAGCATGTATAATAGTATTTTATGCAATCGTTATATAATGTATGTTTTTTCAGTCGAATACCACGTTTAGGCCACGAAGCTTGCCGAGTGGCCTAATTAAGGTACGAGACTTAAAAAGCTAATTATATAACTATTGTACTTATACAATACTTTTTCTACGAGGCAACTGAACTAATTAAACAAACTTGGTATCTATTGAAAACGAAGTGCAACCAACGGCTTTTTCTTTTTTGTGCGTTGATGTCTATTACCTTTTAACTTTCTCATGACGGCGTCCTATTGGTCAAATACATTATAGTTCAGTAAAGGCGCCACGTGATTGGTCCATTTCATTTTAGTTATCTCAACAGTTATGAAATGTTGAGTTGGGAGCTCCATAGTAAAAAGTATGTGATTTAGGTTTGGTGTACGAAGTCTTAATTCAAACATTAAGGTCGACGAGTATAAAAAGAATGTAATGAAAGTGAATGAAGCAAGAAAGCTTTGTCAAGATCGTAGCAAGTGGAAATTCATGATTTCTGCAAACTCCTCCGGGAAATACGTGCTTTCGATGCTATTAATACAAATTTATTGCTATCCAAAATGAAATACTGTGGCTTTGATTTGAGGACAATTTCGTGGTTCTTAATAGCCGTAGTCAAGGCGTTAAACTTAAGAACAACTGTTGTCTATATGAAAAGTCATAACCATTGGCTGTATCCGAGTGCCACAAGGCTCAATACTGGGTCCGCTTCTATTCATATTATACACAGCGGATATCAGAGACGTTATAAAAAATTGTAAGTTCCACCTATATGCTGACGATATTCAAAACTACATATCATTTAATCCAGCTGATGCCGATGGGGCTGCTGCTAAACTAAACGACGATTTAGAAAGTATTGCAGCTTGGTCCAACTCTAACTCTTTGGTGCTAAATCCCAGTAAATCTAAATTTATGATTTTCGGCTCTAAAAACCAGCTTAAACAGATACATAAACCAGCTGTTATCATATCGGGTGATGAAGTGGAGCGAGTACCTGAGGCGTTACAATATAGGCATAGGGTTTCGAGGGTCATATAGCGAATGTCGCCAAAGCTTCATTTTACAGGCTCAAGGTACTTTACCTTATTCGTGACTTCCTTAGTGTAGATTGCGTGTTAAGTTATGCGATTCCCTGGTGCTTTCAAGGTTTGATTATGGGGATGTGTTATATGACTAACTAATTTGGCTCAGGGACCCAAAGAGGGTCTTGGCCTCCGAAACGAGAGCACGCCATCTGTCCCGATCGTGCGCAACTTCTTGCCAGTACTTGAAGATGTCGCATATGGCCATGTGATGTGGTATATGGCCCACGGTTATTGGCTTGTACGGACCGAACAGTGCCAAGGGTGCAAAACGCATGTGCGCGCTACTGTATTGGACATTGGTTTCCTCCAGCGATCACGTGACCCCTTATCTGAACTCGGTGAATATTCTCAAAATGACATACCGAAGAACTTCATCTGTCTTCCTTGTTGTTTGGCGTGGTTCCTCATACGGCATCAGATCAGTCTGTCAGAATTGCTACCTCCACGTCACCATACCGCCGCTTACCGAGGAAGTTTTAAATACACTGCCACTAAATGCTGGAATAACATACCTCCGCCACTCAAGAAATGTAATAACATTGGCAATTTCAAATGACATCTGAGACGGTACCTTTTGCAAATACAGCAGGTACTTCCTCCTGGCAGTCGAGCTGTGCCTTCATATATGTAATAAAATGACCCTAAGATTTCAATATTAATATATGAATTTACATTAGAGTACCTAGTAAAGTAAAGTAATTTATTAATAATAATATTTGCTTTTAATTATTTCTTGGGCCAAATGCGTTTACAGTGCGTATCCAAACAAACAGTCAGCACCAGAATTTGCTAAGCAGTTCTAGTGCTCAAAATGATCTACACACGAACTCTAATGTCAAGGGAATAAGGATCTGTGTCGGTCATTTTGAGTGGGTTATTTTGCTTAGCTACTTCTGATGCTGACTGTACAATATTATTACTCAAATTTTATTCCTACGACACAATATCACACACTACGTATTCCGACACACACACACTCATACACATACGCACACACTCATACTCACACACGCACGCACAACCAAACTGAGACGTTTCGTTCCCGACAAACAGCGAGCAATTTAAGATGGATTAATATAGTTACCAGGGTCTGCCCGAAAACCAGTGTCCTTACTACTGTAACATTATGCTGAGGCAAGCCCCTTTTTAACATCACATAATGATAACAGTAAGATGAATTTTAAAATATGTTAAGTCTAATGTTAAGGTTCCCATGTAACTTGAATTATCATAAAATGTGACGTTGAATAAAGTTATTCTATTCTATTCTATCCTATTCTAAATAGGCGTGATTATTTGTCTGTATGTCATCATCATCCTCCTAGCGTTGTTCCCGGTTATGCCCCTAAAGGAGCTCGGGGTCCCATTTGACACCTAATCCCAAGATTTGGCATAGGCACTAGTTTTTACGAAAGCGACTGCCATGACCTTCCAAGCCAGAGGGAAAACTAGACCTTGTTGGGATTAGATCGGTTTCCTCTGTTTTCCTTCACCGAAAATTTCGGGTTTAGAACCCACGACCGCCGCTTGACAGCCGCATGCCTGAACCACCTGAACATTATTTGTCTGTATGCATGTAAAAAAAATCAAAATCAAAATGTGAGCAAAATTAAGTCAACTTACCTTAGCAACGTGATGATATTCAAACAATAATGATGCAAATAAGTCTTCTGCTCAAGCGGCACCCTCCCCTGCACGAAACTCTTCTTAATCTGCGTGTCCGATTGCAAAGAATTCTTAAGAGCATTCCCCACGGCCGTCTGCACTTGTTCCTGATACCTCTCCACGGAGCCCAGTGCCCTCTCGGAGGTGTCGTTAGGGACGTGCATGGACATTGTGCCGGACATAACGCGGACGAAGAGGGCTAGGGTTGCGTCGCTGCGGGAGTATTGGAGGAGGTAGCTTAGGGTGTTCACGTATTCGGAGGGGAGGCGGCAACCTGGAATGAGTGTTCTGGTTAGTCTTAGTCTTAAAGCTTAGGCCTCGGCTGAGCAGAAGACCGCACGCGACTAGATCTTAATAGACAAGAGTTATATCTTATATATTATTATTTGAATCCAGGCTATAAACTATCTTTGTGCAAAATTTCATCCAAATCAGTTAAGCCTTTATTCATGAACGCCCTTCAAACCAATTTTAATTAAAATGCTGTTACAATTAGTTAGTATCACTATCACTTTGACACTGAATTGTGTGAGAAAAACAAAACACACATTAGAGGCTTGGCAACTTTTAAGAATAAGTCCAGTAATCACTTTTGCAATAGTGAAGATGCAATATTTTCAATTTTGGCTTTCATTTGAAAGAATCGCATGTAGAATAGACCACGAAAGTATTAAAAAATTAATATACTACAATTTATAGTAAAAAAATCCTATTACAAACTGACAATTTAAACTTTCCCGCCTAAACGGCTCTACAGTGCCTGTAACGTCACTCATGTGTGTCACTCGCTATATTTGTTTGTCCGTGGTTCGTCCCTAGAGGTCATAGAGTTGCCTAAGTTTTGACTTTTGACAGATTGTTGGATTACACGTTCCGTTTCACAGTACTTCAAATCGTAATTATTGTTTGAAATTAGTATAAACTAAAGTAAAAATGTTTCAGTAGCTGTTATTTTATGTTTTTTCAACATTTTGGTCACAAAAAAATGGTAAATATTATAGCTGCAATCTTCCCTATTGCGGAGTCAACAACGACAGTGTCACCGGTATTTCTGTACTCACTGACAAGTATGAGCAGCCTGGCTATGGTGTACTGTTCCAACTTGTCTCCCACCAGCAGCCTTTCTCTGAGCACCGGGGCCTCTTCGGCTGCGCTCGTGAGGAGAGGGAACTCCACCTCTGGGAGTAGACCCTCGAACTCTAACTTTTGGAGGAGGTATTCTGAAAAGATGGTTGGAATAAATACTAGATCAAGTTACAGCTAAAGTTAAGATAACTCCTAAATTGTTGGTCCTTTAAACCGGATGCTAATCAGCCACATACACGTTCGAACATAAAAAACAATTTTGTCTCATTAATTCGCAATTTAATCGAACAGACATGTAGAGCCACCAGCGACTCGGGCCCGACGCCCTCCCAGGCACCCGTGTTCCCTTGGCTCGACCACACCAACCAGAGCCGTTGGATCACCTCGTCACTGACAGGGTCACAGGTTCACTTACCGAGCAGCTGCCGACACCGGGTGGTGCAGCAGAAGTAGAGTACACCGCACGGAGGCGCGCACGAGTAGAGCCACCAGCGACTCGGGCCCGACGCCCTCCCAGGCAGCCGTGTTGCTAGCTCGACCACACGCAGAGCCGTTGGATTACCTCGTCACTGACAGGGTCACAGGTTCACTTACCAAGCAGCTGGCGACACACCGGGTGGTGCAGCAGAAGTAGAGTACACCGCACGGAGGCGCGCACGAGTAGAGCCACCAGCGACTCGGGCCCGACGCCCTCCCGGGCACCCGTGTTTCCTTGGCTCGACCACACCACCCTGAGCCGTTGGATCACCTCGTCACTGACAGGGTCACAGGTTCACTTACCGAGCAGCTGCCGACACACCGGGTGGTGCAGCAGAAGTAGAGTACACCGCACGGAGGCGCGCACGAGTAGAGCCACCAGCGACTCAGGCCCGACGCCCTCCCAGGCGGCCGTGTTCCGTTGGCTCGACCACACCACCCAGAGCCGTTGGATCACCTCGTCTGTCACTGTCATACAAGTTTTTTTATTCAAAGCGATTTTGTTTACATAAGTTTTTTGGAAAAGCCCAGAGGCGGGGTTCGAACCCACAACCTTCCAAATCGAAAGTCGCCTGCCTTACCGTTCGGCTACAGTGACTATTTACACTACTTGACTGTTTGAATTACGCGGGAACCGGGAAAAACCGGTTAAAAGAGCCTAAAGTCCGCTTTAGCACCTAAAATTATAGCTAGTTTTACGAAGGCGACTGCCATCTGATGGTTTGACCTACTATAGGAACAGGCTATGCGTTGTCAGCATTCCCGCGCGCCTCACGGAAAGCCCGACACATAGCGCGCTCGTTAGTTGCCTCCCAGTCGTACTGAAGTAAACACATTCTTAATTAACTACCTAGGCCTTCTCATTTCAAACTCCCAGATAAATTCCCCTAAAGTGGTGACCCCCGACCTTGAACATTTAGTGCACCGTGACTTAGAACATTTTTTTTTGAACATTTTAGACTCAAGTGAAAGTTAATTAAGGGGTATATCTGGTTGAGTTTTGTGCGTTTTTTATTCCGTGCGTGGTGATACTAGCGCTATCGGGTAGGCAATTCCCCGTGCTCCGTGGGTCAACGAGAGACAATTTCATTGGTGTTGCAGTATGGTTACGCCAGCACCCACGACAACCGTAGAGTTGTCGGCAATATCGTTAGCAGCAAGAATACCTGATTTTTGGGAGGACAAGCCACGACTATGGTTTCTTCAAGTAGAAGCTGTATTGGCGCAGCAAAAGGCAAGTGATCAGTCAAATTACAATATAGTAATCGCAAAATTAGGGAAGCAGGCAGTTCAACAAGTTGCGGACATCCTTGAGAACCCGCCGAGCGAGGACAAATATGAGACCTTGAAAGCCAGATTGCTTAGTGTGTATGAAGAAACAGAAGCTATTAGATTGAAGCAATTAATGTCGGATATGGAACTGGGTGATCAACGACCATCTCAGCTAATGCGAAAAATGCGCGACCTTGCGCGCAATAAGATTCCCGACGATACTTTGGTATACTTCTGGCAAGGTCATCTACCACCATCGGTGAGAGCAGTCGTTGCGGCAGCAGATTCGAAGAACTTGGAAAGCCTTGCAGCGATAGCCGACAAGGTCATAGAGACATTTAGGCCCAGCGAGGTCGCCGTAGTCCAAGGCACCTCACGTCAGAGCCCGCCGAGAGATTTTATAATGGCGGAATTAGCGAAGATCAACAGCCGTATTAGTGAACTCGCCAGCTCGCGTGGACGATCTAAGAGCCGAGGAAGGAACAGCAACCAGGGGCATTCACGTAGCAGCTCGCGCAGCAATAGGACACCGGACAACCCTGACTGGTTGTGCTTCTACCACTTCCGCTACAAGACGAAGGCCAACAAGTGCCAACAGCCGTGCAACTGGAAGGGACAGAAGCCGACGGGAAACTAGCTACTGTGCAGACGTTTTCGGCGGAACCCTGCACCACGGTAAATAATTATCGCCTTAGTGTAATGGACAGAAATTCAGGTTACAAATTTCTAGTTGATTCCGGCGCGAATGTGAGTGTTATTCCGAAAAACTTTAAATATTTTAAAGACTCGTTACAACCAGTTAATTGTAAGTTATATGCCGCGAATAGTACAGAAATTAAGACATATGGATTTGTTAACTTGACGCTAAATTTGAATTTAAGGCGTACTTTCAAATGGAATTTTATTGTGTGTGACGTCAAACAACCTATTATCGGTGCAGATTTTTTGCGTAATTATAGATTACTGGTAGACTTATACGGTAAAAGGTTGATTGATAATGTAACAAGTGTTTCTGTAATTGGTACGATCATAAACCATATTGACTCATCAATTACTTTAATTACGAGGGGCGGCTGAAAAGTAATCTCCTTGGTTAAAAAAATATGCGAAAATGATACTGGCTGAAATGCATTCTTGTTCTTTGGTTATTCTTTTTTTGAATTATTTGACGTTCATTTGTTTTTTCCGTTCCATTTTTCTACAATCCTCGAATGTTTGCGACATATCGGTTGAAAAAATGAATATCGCTAAAATTGAACATCGTGCAGTGATTAAATTTCTAACAAAAGAAGGAAATACTCCCTCACAGATCCGAGAACGTATGATGTGTGTGTTCGGTAGTTCGTGCCCTTCCGAATTTACTATAAAGTTTTGGTCTAAACAATTTAAACTCGGTCGTGAGAGCTTGGAAGATGACGCTCGTAGTGGAAGGCCGGTTTCTACCGTTACAAACGAAAATGTAGCCAAAGTTAAAAAAATAATTTTAGAAGACCGACGAGTGAAGCAGTGGGAGATTGCTAGAGATGTGGGCATCAGTAAAGAAAGAGTCAATGAGATAATTCATGTGCATCTGAATATGTCCAAGGTGAGTGCACGTTGGGTCCCCAGAATGTTAACGGCGTTTGACAAGGACCGACGTGTCAAATGTTGTGAGGAGTTTTTGGAAATGAGTCGAGGTAATGAGGAAGAAATTGTTTCTAAAACGGTGACGTGTGATGAGACCTGGATTCGACAGTGGGACCCCGAAAGCAAACAAGAGTCTTTGCAGTGGAAATTCAAGGATGAGAAGCCTCCTCGGAAGTTTAAGGTCAGGCCGTCGGCAGGCAAACTTATGGCTACCGTATTTTGGGATACAGAAGGAATTTTAGTAATAGATTATTTACCAAAAAAAAGGACAATGAATGCTGAATATTATTCCAGCTTACTGCATCAGTTACGAGACGCGATAAAAGAAAAGAGGAGGGGTAAACTTAGCAAATGGATCCTGATTTTACACGATAATGCACCTGTGCATACCGCCCGCACAACAATGCTTACCATGAAGGAATTAGGGTTCGATGCCGTTAACCATCCACCTTACAGTCCAGACCTAGCCCCATGCGACTATTTTTTATTTAGACACCTCAAAAAAGATCTCCGAGGAAGACGATTTCTGACCGATGACGAAATGAAGGCTGCAGTTAGTGACTTTTTTGACGAGAAACCGAAAGATTTTTTTTTTCATGGGTTAATGTCAATATTTGACAAATGTAATAAGTGTATTTCACTAGCAGGGGACTATATTGAAAAATAAAAAAAATACATACATGACAGTCTTTTGTTTCATACTTAGGTAGATTTCTTTTCAGCCGTCCCTCGTAATACGGATAATAAGGCATACAATTTATTGCACAAGTATCCAGAACTGTTAAAACCGTTATCGTTTATTGAAGAGCCTAAACACTCTACTTATCATCATATAGAGACGACAGGGCCTCCGATATATCAAAGAGCTAGACCGCTGCCTCCTGATAGGTACGAGAAAGCGAAAAAGGAATTTCAAACAATGCTTGAGATGGGTGTTTGTAGACCATCTAAGAGTCCGTGGTCTAGTCCTTTGCATATAGTCCCAAAAAAAGATGGAGACATTCGACCGTGTGGCGATTACAGGGCTTTGAATGCGGTTACGAAGCCGGATCGCTACCCTATTTCGAGAGTACACGACTTCACCTACCTACTCGCAGGTAAATCCATATTTTCTTGTGTAGACATTCGTAGAGCTTATCATAACATCATGGTACACCCTGAGGACGTGGAGAAGACTGCTATTATTACTCCATTTGGTCTATATGATTTTCCTAGAATGAGTTTTGGACTTAGAAATGCTTGCCAGACCTTCCAGAGGTTTATGAACAATACCGTTTTACGTGATTTTGACTTCGTGTATTGTTACTTAGATGACATACTTGTTGCTTCTCTCTCGGAGGAAGAACACGACGGTCATCTGGAACAGCTGTTTAAAAGGCTTAGTGAATTTGGCATCACCATAAATCTAGAAAAATGTACTTTTAAAGAGAAGAAATTAGAATTTCTAGGTTACGAGGTATCGACAAAAGGTTTCAAACCTCTGGAAAGTAAGGTTCAAGCTATTAAGGACTATCCAAAACCGCAAAACGTTACTCAGTTGCGTACATTTTTAGGCATGATAAATTTTTACAGACCGCACATGCCAAAGGCTGTACAATACCAGGAATTATTGCTCAGGTATATTCACAAAGCTAAGCGAAATGACAAAACACCTATTGAGTGGACGCAGGAAGCTGACGAAGCGTTCCGACAATGTAAGCTTAGCTTACAGAACGCGGTCATGTTAGCGTACCCACTTCCCACAGTACCTATTTCATTATATGCGGATGCTAGCAATTCATGTGTAGGAGCTGTGTTACAACAATATGTAGAAGGTAACTGGAGACCATTAGCTTATTTTTCTAGAAAGCTAACGGAAGCACAAATGAAATACAGTACTTATGACAAAGAACTTCTAGCAATTTATTTATCTGTACAACAATTTAGGTATCTGCACGAAGGCAGAGAACTAATTATTTTTACAGATCATAAACCTTTGACATATGCATTTAGTAAGGTTAACAGTGATAATAACAAAGAGATACCAAGACGAACAAGACAATTACTTTTTATAAGTGAATTTACGACTGACATTAGGCATATACAGGGTAAGGACAATGTAGTTGCGGATGCTTTATCGAGAATTGAGACGGTTGATTTTCAAAATATCGCAATTGATTATTACAAGTTATCAAAAGCACAGGAAAGCGATAGTGAGTTAAAATCGTTATTAGAGAAGTCACATGATAGATTGCAATTTAAAAAAATAATGTTGCCTAACTGCACTTATAATGTTTACTGTGAAATATCTACAGGTAATGCAAGACCTTACGTTCCAGAGCAGTTTCGTCGCGATGTTTTTAAACATGTTCATAATTTAAGTCATCCGGGCGTACGAACGTCACGTAAGATGGTTTGTGACAGGTTTTTCTGGACAGATATGAACAAAGATGTAGGTCTTTGGGCCAAAACCTGCGTTCAATGTCAGAAGTCTAAAGTCGCGCGACATACTAAATCGATTCCAAGTAAGTTTCCGGAAGTAGATAGATTCCAACATGTACATACTGATATAGTTGGTCCTCTACCAACTTCGTCTGAAGGTTTTAGGTATTGTCTTACCATGATAGACCGTGCTACCGGATGGCCTGAAGCGTTTCCATTGCAGGACATATCGGCGGAAATCGTAGCGCAGACTATTTATGACGGCTGGATAGCTCGATTCGGCTGTCCAGTTACGTTAACTAGTGATCAGGGCAGACAATTTGAGAGCAACCTTTTCAGACAATTGATGAAATATACAGGTATAGAGAAGCTGAGAACGACACCGTACCATCCAGAGTCGAATGCTGTGTTGGAGCGATGGCATCGTTCCCTCAAAGTAGCACTGAAAGCACGTTTAGGTAGTAACAATATCTCTTGGGTAAACGAATTAAGCACAGTTCTGTTAGGGCTTCGCACAGTGCCAAGGTTAGACACTGGTGTCAGCCCCGCACAGTTAGTTTACGGTCGTACCATTCGGATACCAGGTGAATTTTTTTGTAACATAGATAAGAATGTAACGGAACCACATGCCATGCTAGGTAAAATAAAAGATGCGATACGGAACTTGACACCAAGACCATATCGTCATCATACTAATGAAAACAATTTTTTTGTCAGTACAGATCTTAAGTCTTGTGATTATGTATTTGTTAATAGAATTGCGAAATCTTCGTTACAAACGCCTTATGAAGGGCCATATAAGGTTCTAGAAAGAAAAGACAAGGTTTACAAAATACAATTGGAAGACCGAAATGTAAACATGTCAATTGACAGGTTAAAACCTGCATATTTACTTAAGGAATAAGTAGACTCACCACAAAACATAACTTTACCAGATACATTACAAGCGGACAGCGGAATCGCTCCGCCTGTGCCTAGCGTCGCGCCCTATGTTACACGCAGCGGGCGAACTTTTAAGAAATCAGTACGGTTTTGTGATGAGTAAACTTATTACATTTAGTAGGTTAATATTTTTTTGCAAGTATGTTCCAAATGTTCTAGTGTAAACATTTATTTGTAGGTTATACATGTTGTAATTTCTAAGGTAAGAAAAATAGTTTGCATTTCAATAACAGCAGCGAAAGTATTAACACTTCATTATGGTAAATTACGGTACCAAAAACAATTCGGGTAATACCGATAAGTCAAATACCCTAACGGCAGAAGCATCCATTAATGTGTCTGGATTGGCTACTCAACTTAATACGTTCAGTATTGTGCTACTAGTGATTGTAACAATATTGATCATTTTTATAGTCTACTATTTTTATAGTAGTTGTAAAAGAAAGGTGAACAAGTGGTTCACAAGGAAAGTACGTGTTCTGGCGCAAGACCAGTAGCTGCTGGAGCTCAGGCTGCACGTCAGCCGCATCAAATCTATGTGAAAGTTTAGTGAAGTGTGGTGTACGTGTAGGTAGCATTACACTTGTTTGTTTTGTAATTTGTAATTATAACTTTCCTTCTTTCGTGTTAGAATAACAGCTATGTATTAATGTGGTCATTCTAAAAATAGATCGGACAGCCTTTGTTCAAGAGCTGCCAATACATTGTAAATTCGACCTTATAGGTATGTAATCAAGTTTCATTGTGTACTGTTATCATTCCGCAGCTCATAATACCAAGTAGAGCCGCGTGGATTGTTTTCGAGGCAAGTTTTTAATTTAATGATAAGTACATTTGCGTACAAAATGGGGATAACAGATGCAATGAAAACTTCGATATAAGATAAATTCTATATTAATGAAAATTTTTGTAAAAATTTTTTTTGGGAAGGACGACTATAGGAACAGGCTATGCGTTGTCAGCATTCCCGCGCGCCTCACGGAAAGCCCGACACATAGCGCGCTCGTTAGTTGCCTCCCAGTCGTACTGAAGTAAACACATTCTTAATTAACTACCTAGGCCTTCTCATTTCAAACTCCCAGATAAATTCCCCTAAACCTACCAACAGAAGGAGAATTAGACCTTGTTTGGATAAGGCCCAACACCTCACAATTTTTTCCTTCATCGAAAAGAAATTGTTAATCATCAATGCTTAAATGATGTGTTTCAGAGGGCTGACGACCTGGACCTATTCAGTGCAAGTGTTCCCTCAGTGAGACAACGTTTATCTCGAGAATTTTTCGGTAGAGGTAGGGAAATAGTTTAGGTGACTCTTTTTAGTCTATTAGAAATAAGTACTTATAAATTATGTAGCAGTACCAAGACGCTAAAGCGCTGTGTTCTAGTTTGGCTTTTGCTCACTTATTTTTTGCATATTTATTACGCTATCGGTGAGGATCTGTTATTAGCTCACTGTCACTACTGTTTTAAGCTACTGTGTAGTATTTAAGCTGATGATCTTCCTATATAAATAAATAAAATAAATAAATACTATCCGCACTTCGACGCCTTTTTTGCCCGATATCCCATCATAACCGATATATCCAAACTCCCCAACACGGTTTAGCGGTGTATCACTGTGGTAAAGCATTCGTCTCTTTCAACGAAGTACAGTAGTAAAAATTTCGGCAAATGGGCATTGAAGATTTTACCCGCGCAAACGCGCTGCCTTATGATTGGTTAAAATGTTTTCAAAAAATGCTTTCTGCGCAGGTACATCGTTGTAACTTATATTTATGGTACTGCTGTACGTCATACAGTCAGCAGCAGAAGTTGCTAAGCAGTTCTAGTGCTCAAAATGATCTACACACCAACTCTAATGTCAAGGGAATAAGGATCTGTGTAGGACATTATGAGCGTGTTATTTTGCTTAGCTGCTTCTGATGCTGACTGTACAAGACAAGAGACGTCATAGAAGATACAAACGAAACGCGCGTTTCAAGGACACGCGACAGTTGCCATTAGATTACCTGTCAAAGTCAGTATCGCGTTTGCAGCGCTGAAAAACGCACCGTGTCGCCGCTCTACGAATCATTTACATTGGTGAAGTACTTACATGTTTGTTTGATGTCTTCCGTCATAACCTTCAGCACGACGTCGGACTTCGCCGCCAAATTGAGCAGGTAGGGGATAACGTCTCTCTGCTTATCCGTGTCCCCTTCGAAGGAGATGGCTTCCTGAAATGAAGCAGATTCTAAACGTTGTCAAATCTTTTTTTGACGGGTATTTAGCTCAGTGCCGCCACTTATTTAGATTGTCTTCTTGTTCTGCTTATTTAAGAACTAAGCTCTTGTGTGTGTAGCTAAGCTCATAGTAGGCCCTTCATCTACTCCGATCCCAGGCAACCTCTTTGACATCTCGATACGACCTGACATCAACTTTAGATTGTAGATTACTGTTAAAATAGATGGCGACCGGGAAACAAGGGAACTACCATGGTCTTGCATATTATCTTTTCGATGTAAGCTGGCGCAACAATTCCTTGTTTTTAGGGTTGCGTACGGAAAAAACGGAACCCTTTGTTGTCCGTCTGTCAAGATCCTTTATCTAGGGAACGCACGGAAAACGCATCACAGATATCGAGTTGAAATTAAACCATTCACTCAGGCACAGATTAAAGAATACAAGTACAGATACCCAATCTCATAGAGAAAAAGCGTACCGTCCTAATGTAGGCAATTCTGTATACAATATTAGTCCCGTAGCTACACCAGTAGATGCAGTTTCCGAGCTATTACGGCTATGACGCTGTCAGCCTACCTGATCGTTTTAGTAATACATTGAAATATCACCAGATGGCATTGACTTCCCGGGCAACAAATAGAGTATTTTTGATTTTTTTGATACAAAAGTAGTATTTTCGAGACAAATATTACGCATCACACAAAAATATACATAATCAAATGCTTGGAGCCTGTGGTTCCATAGGACTTTCGCGACCAGTGATGGCGCCATCTAGTGACAGTACTCAATAATACGTAGCAAACTTGAAAGCTCACACGTAGAGTACGAGTTACATGGATTTAGTACCAATTGTATTGAATATACTAAACTTATAAAATATACCTTTATTTTATGTACGGAAGGATGTTTGTGATATAATTAAGGTACTTTGGATTTATTAAGGTGTAAAAATCATTCTATCTTCACGATTACTGGTTCAAATGTTTCGCTCGCTACCTGTGTCGCCATCTATGAGTTCTTTTTTGTAATAATTATACGTTGTTCGACTTGGGAGGCCATGACTCAGGTCTACAGACTTTACAGTTCCGTGAAGCTATGAAAAAATCAAACGTCTAAGTTAATGTAAAAAAGATAATGAGGTCTGTTTATGCCGCAAAAATGTATATTTCGACACTCTCAAGGGAATCAATATTTATAGGGTACTTTCGCGCGCCCGATCCAGCCCACCGCCCACGAGCACGCGCGGCACCCTGACACAACAGTACTGTACCTGGAACAGGTCCCGGAGCGCGCGGCGCACGTGGGCGCGCGCGGGCGGGTGCAGCGCCAGGTGCGCGAGCACCGCGTCCGCGCCCAGCGCCAGCGCGCGCGGCGCCACCAGCGCGGGCTCCGCGCGCCCGATCCAGCCCACCGCCCACGAGCACGCGCGGCACCCTGACACAACAGAATAACCTCAATACTCATAGCAGGACTAAAAGGCCCTTGTAAGTCTGACCAGAAACTCGTCTGACAAAAAAAAAGCGCCAAATATGAAAAATTCAAAGCCCGCACGGGATATGCGTTTAATAAGCATTTTTTACTGCGTTTTTTAAGCGCGCCGTCGACGCGCGTTTGTGTCAAAATCACGTGTAAACTTCAACACTTCGCGTTTAAAAATCGCAGTCTGCAAAAAGATGGACTTAGGGTCTTAGGCGCTCATCACTTCACACTGCCGCCGCATCCCGCTGCGGCGTGCAGAGCAACGGTTCACAACGTCGTATGCCAGTACCTCAATTTGTATATAAATTCCGCGGTACTTCAAACGCGCAGGCGCATAAATCCAGACAGACAGACATGACAAATCCATAAGGGTTTTTTGCCATTTGGCTACGGAACTACGGAACGGATTGCTACAGCTTGTGGCACAACACAATGATTAAATTCTAATGAGGGCTACTGTTATTTGGTGCCTATAGCTTCCCTACTGCCTGTAGGTAGGGTTGCCATACGTCAGGATTTGTCCGGACATGTCAGGATTTTTGACCCTTTGTCCGGATTGCGGCTGGACTTGGCAAGTGTCCGAATTTTTAGGAATTACGTCGTAACAAAAAAGAAAAAAGGAGGTGATTATGTTTATTACAAAGTTTACACAGTTTTAATGAATGAAAGGATAATGGAAGTAGTAAATAATCAACAAAAACAATAATATTTCTTTCAAAACAATTAAAACAGGATAATTTACAGCTAAAGAGATCTCAATTTGTTTGCTTAGCCGGCGGAGGGAAAGGGATAGGTAGATCCACGATACAGTACACCGCTCTGTTACAAAAAATGACAGGATTTTTAGGGTGATGTCCAGATTTTAATCAGGACATTTAAGTCTTCCATATGGCAACCCTACCTGTAGGTAGTTAGCTGACAATGTATAGGGAGGAAGGGCTTTGGCCTGAAGGAAGCTTGACAATTAGATATATATCTTACCCAGCATCATGTCTATGCACTTGGCTCTCGTATCAGTGTCCAGTAATGTCAGGTTTTGCGCTGTGATGTCCAAGAGTATCCTAATAGGCTCAGTAGTTTGGAGGGTTCCACCTGAAATGTAACAAAACAGTAACAATTTAACCTAGTGTGGTGAAGAAAAATTATAAAAATACATCACAGTCATCTGACGCCATCATTACCACATGCCGAAAAACTATAGTTACTATAGTTCAAATAACTTAATTATGGTCCAATTAACCCAAAATATTTTAATATTTTTTAGGCGTGACTATCATCTAAGACACGCAATATAATTGCACAATTTCAATAAAAAGAAATTGTACAAAACAGCTAAGGGTGTTTAGTATTTTTTTGCTATTTTGGGTGGTATACCACTTGTCCAATATCTTTGTCCAATGTAATGTGTATTTGCACATTTTGCTTAAAGATTGAGTGAGACGCCATGCACATTGGACAAAGATATTGGACAAGTGGAATACCACCCAAAACAGCAAAAAAATACTGACAGAAATTAATGAGTTATTTTTGGACCACGGTTGTTCTGTTGCACTACATTAGGGCTCAGCTACAAATGGGTACAATGCTGCAATCTCCAATAATCATCATCATCATCATCATCATAATCATCATCATCATCATCATCATCATCATCATCATATCAGCTGAAAGACGTCCACTGCTGGACATAGGCCTCCCTCAAAGAGTGCCACAATGACCGGTCCAGCGCCACCCGCATCCCGCGGACTCCCGCGACCTTTACCAGGTCATCAGTCCACCTTGTGGGGGGCTTACCCACGCTGCGCCTTCCGGTATGTGGTCGCCAAGTCTCCAATAGTCACTCTACACTTACTAGGCACATTTTCCTTCTGTGTAGCAATATCCATAATCAGAGTGATGCACCAGGGAGCGATGAAGGGTGCCCATGCTTCCCCGAGGCTGCACAGCTCCGGCCCAATCATGTTCACACTTTCTAACGCCCCATTTGTGCTGGGGTCATTCTGAAAGATTAACCATATGTTGAAATGTGCTCTTTCAAGAAAGGTGAAGCTAGATAATATGAGTTAAGAAAATTTCAACAGCTAGACATTGGATTCATATTTTTTACTGCACAGTGCAAAGGCGGGTAATGTGTTTAACAGTCTATGTACTATGTATGTTGTTTGTACCTTTGTGGTACAACTCTCTAACGTGTGGGTCGATTTTAATGAATTGTACATCAATTGATTCGTTTTAATCTTTGTAATTATAAATTTATTGTATATTGTTGACGGAACTAAGTGTATCCAAGCATACCTATATGATACCTATATGAAAAAAAAAATGAAAATGAAAATGAAAAATGTTTAATTAATTTCACAATAATCATCTCTATTTCTATATAATGAAAATAAAAACATAGAAAACATCCAAGACTCAGAAACAAACATTCATGCTCATCATACAAATATTTGCCCTTGCCGGGATTCAAACCCAGGACTTTCAGCTTCATAGGCAGCGTCACTACCCACTAGGCCAACCAGTTGTCATATAAGTTACAAGTGTATTTAATACAAAGGAATTATTACACCTTCCTTATGAATAAGAAAGTTATGCAGCAATGCTAGGGGAATTGAGAATCTCACTCCAACATTGCTGTCTCTCGTCAGTGACTAAATAAACCCTCTTGTTTGGTGTATAAAAAGCTGCTTGTAAAAATTGTTATTCTCATGCAAAAAACACTTGTTGGTTGCCATTAAAACACCTTTAGCATAAAGATGTGTCTCTAAGAATTATTATACACGACAGAGTTACCATTTGGCTGAGAACCACACAAATAAGCATTTCCATAATACCGGCTTTGAACAGGCAATAGTAACCAATGCATACCTCATAGTCGGTTGGATTGATAGAAACATTAACCGCACTGTGGAACACCATCGCGAAAAACTCCAAAACAGCGTCTCTGGCCGCCGGAAAGGTTTTTAGCAAGCTAATTCCGATCTTCGTCAGCTCGGAAGCACTTTGATAATTCCGTCGTGATACGCCATAAATGAAGCTATTTAGGTCTGCTGATAAGGCAGTGGAACTGCCTGATGGATTCATTTTGTTTTACTTATAATGTTATTGTTTATTAACGAGACATGAGGGCTAAAAAGATTACGTGCAAAACGCACGCAAACAACTCAAGCCGCATATATGACAATTGATTGACATGCAATTGACACAATGACACATGACACATGCCAGCTTGACAGATGCTTTGACTTTTGAAAGTGCTGCCAGTTCATAAAATGTTGTCTATATGGTCAGTGTCAATTTCATGTTCAGTTAGAATTTTAAGAACGATTTTAATTAGAAATTTAATTCTAAATTTATGAATTTAAAGTGTTATCGTTTCTAATAAATGGTTACATTATTTTCTTTGACACAAATTTTAATGTATTCCTAATCAAAAGCGGTAAGTACAAATTCTAAAACAAACCTTAATTTAAATAAATTATAAAAACAATTAGTCCGAGAGCCTTCGAGAAAAGTCGGAGGTTGTTAAGCATTATGATTAACTAAAAAAAATCATGAAGTTCCCTACGCAAAATGTTAGTTGCGTTTGTTTAATTTGGAATGGTTAAACCCAATAAGATCTACTTTACTTTCCCTCTGGGTTAGGAGAACAAATAGCAGTCACCAAAATTAACGCCTGGATAAAAATATAATCAAGAATTGACAATAACTGCAACTCAAAGGGTTAAGTATTAAGTAATTAATAGGGATTCAATCAAAAAAAATAAAAGCGCCGGTTGACCTCCTTCACTGAGGCATATACCTTATATGTAGGTACCTACGCTATGCCCGAGGCAAACTATTATAATTTAAAAAAGCCGCTCACCTGTCTGAAATGGGCTTAAATAATAAATCTGATGAGAAAAACCTATTGAAAATTTGGTGATGGGATGTAGTTGGACCGGAGCTCTAATCTTAGAATTAAAAAACTGAAATTTGTAGTTACAATTATTGTTTACTCGAAACACGTTCCTAGGTTCACACTTTTTTAGTTTAAGCTACTTTCTAAATTCAAAATCTTTGGATCTATCTTGCTATAGCTTTTGCTAACGGGTGCGTTGTTACAATACAATACAAATACTCTTTATTGCACACCGTAAAACACGAAACAAATAGACATAACATCTTATTAAAAAAATTGATGTTAGCAACAGGCGGTCTTATCGCTAAAGAGCGATCTCTTCCAGACAACCTTTGGGTAGCGGAGCAACAAAAAATTACGAAATATTTGTTGTTATTGACCAGTCCAAAATATTTTAGTTGTTCCTGTAAAAAAAAGAAATCAAACTAATAGTGACCCATTTGAAAATAAACCATTGCGTTTTAATTTGAGGCAGTTAGAAGAGGATGTTCGAGATTTTCCGCATTATTTGTTTCATTCGTCTGTGTTTGTATGTATGTTTTTCTCTTATGAATAGACAACATCTCAGCATAATAATACGTGTACCTACTGAGCGGGCCGTCGAAATTCTGCAGAACTTGTGCGCAGCCGACGGCCACATACATTCTGAAACTTTACCTCTGATTGTGTGTCGCTCTCGGGTATCATGTTTTGGATAAGTACCTTTTATTGATTTCAGGTTAAATTATTATTTTCCAGTTCACACGATGAAACCTACAGTAGCGTTGATCAATATAATTTCAAATCAAAAACTTAGAAAAACACTAACTAACTACCAAATCGTCGTTAATCTTTACTCTTACGGCCTATAAATACATAGGCTAATCTGCCAATGGCATAATGCGTGGTCTAATCTGTATATATAGGTATTGCTGTACATGTATATCTATGGCGTTTATGACGACATAAGTTCACCCGAAACGCGTGCGCAGTCCGTGGTCGGTATTGATCGCGGCCACCCCACGCGTAGCAACCCTCTATATACCTACGTACACAGTTCTATTATTAATACCTACCGACTATTTGATCGATCGACCTATGCAACAATTTTAAGCGCTCGGATCATGATAACTAGAATAACGTTTAAGAAGGTCTAAATTATTTTTCAAGATTCTTACACAGCTAAACGAAAAGTTGAAATCCTATTGGGCAAATGTAGTCTTTAATAGTGAATATTAAACATAGTCTCGTATGCGACGTATTTTTTTTGAGATTGTGCGTGTTATTACGTTTTGTACAAAATATGCGTTTATTTTATTGACTGAACTCAAAGTTAAATAACGAAGATAAAGAATCCACGAGCTTGATTTGCATAATTAAGTACTTACTCGTTTATATAAAGTGTGTTAATCTTCAATAGCTCCTAGAATCACAACATACTACATACATTACCTACGCTTATTTATTTGCGACGAACAATATCTCAATAATATAAAAAAATATGCGTTTCCCAACCACCATCTAAGTGTGTGTGTGTAGTCGCTAGCCCCAAATGGGTTAGTTAAGTAATATAACCTGATGTAGTATATGATATGAAGGATTCTACAGAATAAGGAAAGTAAAGATTGAAGATGTTTCTGAGCTCTACAAATAAAACAGCAAAGAATACACATAGACTGGAACTTTAGTTGCGTTGCTTGATTGCCTAATTACTTGACTGCTGCTCACGATTTGACTTGAGGACAAACTAAATACCATATCCCAGGTCATTTAAAATTACACGGTACGAGTAGTTGTTAGCTTGCTTTTTTTCGCAACTAGCTTCTGCCCGCGACTCCGTCCGCGTGCAACTCTTGTAGGTATATCGTAGCTCCATACAAACTTTCATCCCCATTTCACCACCTTACGGATGATTTCTAGTATGAAAATGATTCTATGTCCTTCTCCAAGACTCAAACTATCTCTATGCCAAATTTCATCGAAATCGTTAAGATGTAACAGACAGACGGACACGCTTTCGCATTTATAATATTAATATGGATAGGGACTCGTTTTGCATTATTTTAACCTGGAAAATAAGAACGAGAATACGTACGAATAAAGTTAGTTATATTGTCAGATTTGGAATTTAATGACTTTATGAAAATGTATTAAAAAGGACTTGACAAGAGATTACTTCAATATGAAACTGGATATGTATTTATAGTAGAAATGATGAAAAACAAACACAACATTTGCATTCTATGTATCATCATCTACCAATCAGGAAGAAAGACGAGAATTGGAGCGGAGTAAAAATAGTGAGCTGGAAGAACTGATGGCTATGCCGAACATAATTGGCAAAGTCAAGGCAACGCGACTTCGCTGGCTCGGCCATCTGGAGAGGATGGGGGACGATCGTGCAGTGAAGAGAGCGTATGTGGGTCGGCCCAATGGAAAACGCCCAGTGGGCCGGCCCAGGTACCGCTGGAGTGCCGAAGCCCTCAAAGATCTGACCACCCTTGGGGCATCCAACTAGCGTGAGGTGGCGCAGAATAGGGAAGAGTGGCGTTCTCTTGTGACAAAGGCCAAGATCCTCTTTGGGTCATCGAGCCAGCGTAGTAAGTAAGTAAGTATATGTATCATCCTTATCATCATCATAAATGCTTAAAAAGTTATCCTAAATGTAGTCAAAGCCAAGTTATTATATTGAGTGATTTAACCCCATCCATCGATCGACAGACTGCGTTCGTGGTTCATTTTTAGGTTAGATATCACGACGATACCTGAAGGTAATAAGCACTTACATTTAAAAGGTTTCCTACATTTTGTACGTTTTTAAATCTTGCATTACTTTGCAATTTTTATATAATATTCGTTAAATTTTTGGACGTTACAGCTACTATTATAGTACTACTAGTTATGTTATGTTCTTGACAAACTTCTAGTATACGAAATGTATGTATATGAAATGAAAAAACAAGTTAATTTTAATTTCCGCATTTCCTGTACTATCCAAACTATTGTTGAGGTATCAACAATCTAACATCAGTCAAGTGGGTGTCAAATATCAATCCTCCTAAGCATGAAAGGTTCCGTAATCCGTTACAAAAAACGCGTATCTCATTAGGAAAAACACAGCTCTTACATCCTTTTGCGAGGTTTTCTGCAACAGACAGGTAAAAAGCCACTAGAAAACTTTTGTAACTTACAAAGCGGTTAACTTCGAATATATTCACTAAATCATAGAACTTAATTATGTGGCACTATAATCTAGGCGTGTATATACAACACCCTCACCTCACCCTGCTATTGCTCGAAGTGAATTTCACGTTAGGCGTGAGTATATCACTTCGAGCAATAGCAGGGTGATGTGTTTACTCCAGGCAAAATACGGTTTTGAAAAACATTAATTTATAATAGCGTTTTTTTTGTTGATTTCATTTGAAAATGTTATTCTAAGATGATTTAGTCAAGAATCCGACAAACTTTCCACCCGGAAGTTATTATGTAGATTTAAATAGAGCATGCATTATCTTTTTTTGTACGATTTATCCTGAATATTATAGAGCAAATGTAAATGAACCAAAATAAAGATAAAAACATTTATTAATATTTTTACTGACTTTTTAGAAGCCAGTTAACTTATCATTTTTTCGATGTCTGAAATTTTGTCGGATTTTGTCGCTGGGTAACTATTTAATTGATAATATATCAGTTATACTTAAAAAGTAAGCTATTATAAATTATTTCCAAAATTGTCATTTTTTCCATACAAGTTGTCAGTTCATTGCCGGGACTAGTTGTGCTGTGTTGTAGGCTACCAAACTAAGTACTTATCACTACAAAATCACGTTATCTTTATCAAGATACTTACAATTGCCTAATTGCCACTGGTATAACATATAGGCTTATCTTATACCTCGTATGTAAAAATTATACCTCCCATTTCCGAGTAAAATGTTCGTTACGGATCCTTAAAAATGACCAAAAAACTAGGCAATGAAAAATGAATTTCATAAAACGATAGTAGCGGCGCGGCGGGGTGACTGTAGGTCTTATCCACAAGCTTTCGGTGCGCATTATTACAGACGAACCAAATAAGTTTGACATCCCGTTGCGCACAGTTATTACTAAACTAGGGGGAAATTAACTTGGTTGCCTCATGACCGAGCCCATACATAGCCTTTTGTGAATTGATGTGGCGCTGTATTGTTTGTACAGTCAGGCACATGGAATAAATGCAAAATTTTGCGATACATTGTTTTGGAAGTTTATAAAACGATACATTAACTTTTCTCATCCGTATCCTGTACTATGCAAAGCATAGCAGCCAATCAAAGGAATGAGAGGCTCTTGCAAAAATGAGTGTGTGTACTGTCTAATGTCTGACTAGCATGATTGCATCGTCGGATGTTCGTTCTTATACTTCTTATGCTTTCTCTTCGACTAGGTCGGTGTAACAATCTTAAAATAAATAAATAAATAAATAACGTTATTTAAATCGCATTTGAAATTTTACACAGCAGACGCTTAACATCTCTCAAGTAATCAATCGGTCAATATTTTTGTGTTGAACTATGAGCTCAATTCCTATAGGTACCTACATATGTACTTCCTGAGGAGCTACCGCGAAGTGAACACGAACTTCGGTCGAGTATCTCCCTCTGTCGCTCGAACCAGCAAGTGCAACAGAGAGGGAGATATACGACCGAAAAAGTGTAGGCGAAGGTCAGAGTCGGTCTAACTTATAAAGTTACAAGTTATAATGCACTTATATACTGTGCTTGCTTATACTGTATCGTCTGTATCTACTTTCGCGTGTATATACCTATGAGCTTTGACCTCCTCAACTGGACTCATTAATTCCTGTACTAACACAGTTTATTATTTACGATTACCATTTTTTTTTCGATGACAATATAGCCATTTATTATGTCATGTTACCTACTTATTCCAAATATACCTACAACTAAGTAATTTCTTACTAAAAAAATATTTAAGTGTGGTTAATTTTTAGGAGTTGTATGTAAGTACCTACTCAATAAAATCTGATGTTTTTGTATATATTCCGATCGTAAATAACATCCGGACTCCGAAGGCCAAGACTCGAGAACGCTTGCAATTTGCGCGTGAACAGGGTGGGTGCGCAAGCAGGCGGCGGGGCGCGCGGCGGCCGACGCACCCCTCGCACACGGCGCAGGCGCGCGGCGCAGACCGACGCTCACCGGCATGGATCGATGAGATAAACGCGCAACCCCGCTCCAGAAATCAATACACTTCCCATCGATTTTTACAGCCGCAGCCGCCGCACACTAGATTCGAGGGTCGCACGCGGTGGTTGCGCGCATTGTTTTCGTAGCTTAGTTTAGTTCTATATAGTTTGCATAATCGAGAATTAATAAGGATTTCGGGGTGAATAAAAAGCATTTGATTATGAACCGATTATAAGTTCGTCATAAATTTAAACATTATCAATTTCCGGTTTATTCGGGGGACATTTTTGTTTTTTTTTTTATTGAAGTCGTTACGTATCTTTATAATAAAAGTGATTAAGTTTGTTAAATAGGTAACGAGTTTCTAATTTTTATAAATATTAATTTTGTATTTCTTTACATTAAATAATAATTGTACATACATACCAGCCTTGCAATACGAATGTGTTAAACAAAAAGTTTGTTTCTCGTTATGAAGTTCTGTTTCCGGTAAAACAAGACAAGCCGCTTCTCGATGGCGGCGTTTTCGCTTTTGTAAACAAAAACAAACCGTGTAAAATTAATTCTCATCGCAGATGGAGTGGTCATGATTCAACAAAAATGACGTCGACGGACACATATCAGTTGAAATGGCATTCGCACAGTTCGCATTTGAACGGTTCCGTGGCGGCGTTGCTCCGCTCGGAGCGGTTTACGGATGTGGTGCTGTGTACGATGGACGGGTCTCAGATACCGGCACACAAGTTCATCCTGAGCTCGTGCAGTGTTTATCTGAGCGGGCTGTTCGAGGGCCAGCGGCATGTCACGCGGATGGGTGGCATGCTGTACGTGGTTCTGCCTTCGGAGATCTCTACGAAAGCGCTCAAGATTTTGGTGGAGTACATGTACAAAGGTACGTTACGTTGAAGCATTTCTCCTTTTCAATCACGTTTTAAGTCCCTCGATGCTTTATATTAGCGTTTATTTGCTATATTGCGCGAGAGTGGCAATAACCATTGACATAAAGTAGAGATTTGTCCAAAAGAAACACGTTTGAGTTAGGATTCTATTCCTATTGGTATTTATACGTTACTAAATTGATAGTCTGGCATCAAAACACATCATCGTTATCCTATATACGTATATACGTCCCACTGCTGGGCAAATACCTCTGATAGATGAGAAAAAACCCAATTTTACTTAATAAACACTAATTACAGGTGAAACAACAGTCTCAAATGAAGTCCTAGACACAGTTTTAAAAGCCGGAGAGGTCCTAAAGATCCGCGGGCTATGGAGACAGACGGACGAGGCCGGGGACCCTCCGGCTGAGAAGACTACTCAAGTAGCAGCGAGTGTCAACAAACAGCCCGTTGCCAATAAGAAACCGGAGGATCAGCCTAAGATAGCAGTGAAGAAAGATGACAAATTACTCAAGACATTTAGTCCTATGCAGCAGTCAGTCAACAGGTAAGAACTATTTTAAATAAAGGGTAAGCCTTGTATATATAGGGCATCTGCCCCAGACGCCAAATTGGTTGCTATTTTGCCGATTTATTTGCCCAGATGTAAGATGCTATTTCACCAAATATGAACCCAAAAATGCTGCAATTGTCAGTAAAAAAAAAAAAAAAGTTTTTTTTTAATCTAAACTACCAAACCGATTTTTTTGTAACTTATACATATTATATAAGTAGTTTAGATGTATTATTATATAAAAAAAACCCAAATGTCTTTTTAAATACCAAAATTTTCACTTTTAATTTTTATATGCCTTTTTTTATATTTTTGAGATAGTGATACCAATTTTGCTTATTTTATAAAGCAACTAATATTCTATAACATGTTTTTTTTCAAAATCATTTACTTGGATCATCATAGCGAAAATAAAACAAACTTATGATATGCCATGCTATTTATTGGACTTAATATGGCTAACACGTTACCTATCTACTAAAATCTACTAAAAATAACATTAGCGCGCAGGCTTTCTCGATTTTTCTCGCACTATACCTCTGATTCTAAGTTTTCTAATAAGCAAGGATAGGACAAACGCCCGTCATTTTGAAAACTTAACCCTGTTCTGTACAGTAGAGACTTCCTAATGATATTTAAAATTAAAATTAAATAATTATTAATTAATTTTTATTTTAAAATTTGAAAAAAATTGTGGTCATTCTTTTCCATTGGCGAAAGTGATTTATCGCCTTAATCATCGTCATTTGAATAATTTGTCACTGGAAACATATAAATTATGGAACTTAAAATAAATTTATAAAACATTACTTTTGTCCTTTGTTTTGTATTGTCACGAATAAACTATTCTTATTCTTATTTAGTACCTAATTTTTTTTATTAATATAAGGAAGTCTCTACTGTACAGAACAGGGTTAAGTTTTCAAAATGACGGGCGTTTGTCCTATCCTTGCTAATAAGAGAGAGAAGTACCTATAGTGCGAGAAAAATCGAGACAACTCGCGCGCCGTCTTGTGATAGCCGTGCAGATAAGAATTATCCATTTTCCAGACATAGTAGGTACGATTTGTGGACCACAAATATTTCGTCAACATTTACACTTTTTTTATTTTTAAGAGGTAGCTACACCATTCTCCCACCTCTATTTTTGATTTGAATGTCAAAAAAAAGGCTTTTACTTGCGTTGTTAGGTATTGTAAGTATATTCATTATTTCATGTTTTGGTCAAGCTGTTCTTGACACAAGCCTGCACTTGCACTGCGTCACTTTTCCCCATTTTCTCTTCAAGTCTTTTCCAGTTTTTTGAGAAGTCGCCTTCCCATCTTTTGAGTTGGCATTTAGAAGGCTAAAAATAAAATAAACTTATTGCACATTCCAGACCACAGACAGATATAGATATATACTAGATAACTTAAACACCTCAATCTGTATGAAAACCGACCGTGTCACTTTTTTCTACCTACTTTGACGTCACACGGGCGAATTAGTGATCTGAATTCCCCGTTGTCCGCGGAAAATCGATTCTGCAATAAGGTATTTTCTTAACATTCACGGACAACCGGCTACCAGCGCGCGGAATGTAAAGCGGAGTGCCAACTCGGGAGTCCTAATTCTGACACGCGAAGTACATGCATTTGCGTGATCTATGTATATCTATATCTATGTTCCAGACCCATGTTCATTGGCCCCCCTAAGCTGGTGTTCATCAAGACCACAGAAGGAGGGACGCAGGCAGCGCTGCGGGCACAAGGTCCCAAGGGCCAAACTATCCTGGTCGCGCCCACGCCCACTCTCGACACGTCAACCACGCCCGCTACTGCAACCACCACCTCCACGTCTATATCTATTGGTAAGCTTACATCTTTTGCTTCTTTGGTCCTCCTAAGCTAGTATTCATAAAGACCACAGAAGGAGGGACGCAGGCGGCACTGCGGGCCCAATGGCCAAACTATCCTGGTCGGTCCCATACACACTCTCGACGCTCCACCTGCCACTGCAACTACCACCACATCACATATATAGCAATAGGTAAGCTTACTGCTCTGGTTCCTTAAGTCTTTCTTAGCTGGTGTTCATCAAGACCACAGAAGAAGGCACGCAGGTAGCACTGCGGGCCCAAGGGCCAAACTATCCTGGTCGCGCCCACGCCCACTCTCGACACTACACTTGCCACTGCTACCACCAGCTCCACATCACATCTATAGCAATAGGTAGGCTTACTGCTCTGGTTCCTTTGGTAAATCTTAGCTGGTGTTCATCAAGACCACATGAGAAGGCACGCAGGCAGCGCTGCGGGCCCAAGGGCCAAACTATCCTGGTGGCGGGATTCTCTCATTGGCACCCATTACACAATCATTACTGTCACGCGATGCACGCATATTGAAGCAGTATCACAAAAAAAAAAAATATGCAGAATGATGCATATAATGCAAAATCCAATCACTAGTGATACTGATTGTGTAAAGCGCACCATTGCGAACTAATTTGTGTTCAATCCATAGTGCAGGTAGGAGCGGGACGTGTATTCGTGGATTGTACGATCTATACCCGTGCTAAGCTTTATTTCCCAATAATAAGAATGGACATTGAATATGGCAGCGTCGACGACGATCGCGGACGACTCGCCGGACGAGGCGCCCGCGCCGCGCATGCTGCGGCGCCACGCGGCCGAGCGCAAGTACGGCAAGCGGCACAAGCCCGACCACGACGACAGGGACGACGCGGACTGCGGCGAGGTCGGCTCCAGTGAGTCCCATTAACATTTATATATATCTCTCTCTTTCTCTCTCTCTCTCTTTACCTAGCTATAAATCCAAGAAGGTGCTCCAGACTTTGCGTGTTCAATTTCTCCACTTCGCTCTTTCCTCGACATTGTCTTCGGATGCCTGACATTCTACCATGTTTAGCACTATATCTTTCCACCTGGCGTCAGGGATCGAAAGTTGTAGTGGTAAACATTTATATTTGTTGGGAGCTATTCTCACTAACCGCACGACAGCCTCGATACTGTGCGAGTGCGGACTACTCCATCTGTTGTCCGCAGGGTGAACAGCTGAGAATATATTCCTTACGTTCATACTCTGGACTAGCGGGAAATAGTTCTTTGGCAGCACCTCCGCACCGCCTGACACATGCATGATGCATCCTTCAAATGAGATTTTGAAACTAGAGTTATCAATCGTACGATCGTAAAAAAACTCTTGACTTGCGAACATCTTTATAGTTCAGGTGATAATGTGGACACGCTGGACAAAACCACCAATTTTTTTTCAGGCACTTGTTAGGTCCATAGCTTTAAGTTTTTTATAGGATCCAACTCCTCCGTCGGCCATATTTGATTTTAATGCGGCCATTTCCCCACTATTATGCAACTATCATGTTGTGCCACTCTAGAAATACACTCTTCAGGTTCGTATGCATGAAAAAATACTTATCCTACTACTAATAATTTCATCATCATTACTTTTTCGTGTACAGAAAAGTCGGCAACAAGCAACAATGACACGGAGGTGGCGATCAAGGACGAGCCCGAATGGGACGCCTCCAGCATCGAGGAGGAGGAGCGGTCCATCGCGGAGATGTTCCAGCAGGAGATGAGCGTCAAGCAGGAGCCCGATGACCTGGACATCGACGAAGACGGACTGGTGTGTATACAGACCTGGTTCGGTTACTAACAGGCGTTCCCGTGCTTCCAGCGGCAGCTTCCGAGGCCGTGACCGTGCCTGCGTCGGCGGCTAGCTGCGAGCGTGGCTCGGCGGTCGCGCGTCCCGACCTGATAAGGCGAGGAACACACGGAGCGCCGAATAACAACTTTGCCCCTAGAGGAGCGGCACGTGTGCCCGCCGCCGCGGCGAGCGGTACCGCACCGCTCCGTGTGTTTCGCGCCTATGTATGCGTTGCAGTATAAACTTTTACACGAGGAATACTGATTGAAGCGAGCTGGGACGGTGACGGTCGGGCGCCGGGGCTATAAACGTGGATCCCGTGAATTAGTCTACGAATCAGTTAGAAATAATGTGTGTTGTCTGTGCAGGTGTACAGTCCGCTGGCGTGCGAGCTGTGCGCGGAGGTGTTCACGCTGCCGGCCGCCTGGGTGCGGCACGTCGAGGGCCACGCGCGCGCCGACCACCACACCGCGCGCAAGCGCAAGCACCGCTCCGCGGTATGCACACACATACACACACACAATTCTAAAAAGTGATTTGCGTGCTTTACTAACTCCAGTATTATATTAACAATTAAATAAAATATAAAGACAATTTGTACAATGTGATAAAAAATAAAAATTAGTTGTTGTGTATCAATTAATTAATTTGGCACTGTGCTGGTTGCTGCTTTTTTGTTTATCGAAAATAATTGAGCGTACTTAGCTTAGCCGATGAAGAGGCCTGAGTGAACGTTATTTCGTTTTCCACAGAGCGACGACACTGAAGAGACGATGGCGCTGCTCCGCTGCGACCTGTGCCAGAAGCACTTCCCCAACCCCGCCGAGTGGGTGCGCCACGTGCAGAGCACGCACACAGAGTCAGGTGTGTACCCGTTTGCCACCTCACTACACGCGCACCTCTACACTAAGGGCGTTTACGGTGGCTGTCCACCAGAGCTGAGCGAGGGAGAAATGCGCAACAGCACGGCTATCATGCGACGGCGCGCGAGCTCTCTCCATTTTTCTCGCACCGTCCGTCTCTTTCTTATTAGAGGCTCTAGTATAAGTTTTACCGAAACAAAACTTTACGACCGTGTTCGCGTTTAGCTGTCAAATCCCATACAAATTGAGGATAAAACGCAAACGCGATCCTAAAGTTTTGTTTCGGTAAAACTTATATAAGCGAGCAGATAAAGAATGGATCTGAAAATGGCCGTCCGCTCGCATGCTATCTCGCTCACACCCTATGGCTGTCTATACTGTGTGAGTTATCAGTGGCCGGAATTCTCGCACTTTCGAGCTGTCATAGGGACTTCTCATTTATCGACTTCCGATATTCATATTATATCGGTACATTTGACTGTAAAAGAAGTAATTTAAAACCAGATAATTTGGAAAATAATATGACTAAGTATCTATTTCTTCTATAGATAAACGAATGTTGAAACACTTGTTAGCACTAAAACAGACTTTGAAAATGAAATTGATAAAACACTGAACTGAACTGATTAAATGTAACAATGTTAACTTTTCATTATTTTCGTTTGGTTGCATATATATTTAGCGATAAGACCGCCTGTTGTTTACCTCTACTTTCAATCTTCTTTAATATGTTGTGTTATATAATGTATCAATATAATATGAAGCTCGAAAGTGCCACGAGAATTCCGGCCTCTGGTGAGTATAGACAGCGATAGGGTGTGAGTGAGATAGCATGCGAGCGGACGCCATTTTCAGATCCATTCTGTATCTGCGCGCGTTATACTAGAGCCTTAGAACACTAAGATCAAGAGATATAGTGCGACAAACATCGAGAGTATGTCGCGGCCGTCGCATGATAGACGTGCAGGAAGCGATGCGAGAGCGCGCGTAGCACGGTTAGCACAACTCGCACAAGACGGCGCGCGAGCTCTCTCTCCCGGCGACATATACTCTATGCGTCTCTTTCTAACGGATAGGCTTTCTCGCCACGAGATAGCTCGCGCGCCTTGTGCTAACCGTGCAGCAATGTTATTGGGGAAGTAATCTACCAATTTCACCGCCTCGCACACCTCTGCTGGACTCTCACGCTTACAAGGTGCTCGAGAGGCCCCCAAATAATATTACTGGAGTTGCGGACCATGCTAAGAAAGTAAAATGTCATAAAAAAGTGAGCTGGGTTCAGTTTTTTTTGTATACGTTACTACTGGTCAATCAAATATTTGTGATGTATGAAAAAGTACCTACTTAATTGACTTAATTGTACAGTCGACTTCAATAGTTATTTGCGATACCTACACGTGCCGAAAATAGGAAATTCGCAATGGTAAATTAAAACACGACCGAAGGGAGTGGTTTAAATCGACACGAGTTGCGAATTACCTATTCGCACGTGTATCGTACAACGTTTTACTGTACATATGGCTCTTTAAAGTTTCGACATATGCACGGAAAGTGCTCTTTCCGCACTAGTGCGGGAAAGCAGCACCATATGTACTGTAAAGATAATTATGTAAATGTTTTTCGCCTTATTACAATAAAATAATGGGCAATGGAGAGGGCTTATGGTTGGGAGTGTCCCTGCGTCATCGCATCGGCCGACCAACCGATATAGCCCTCCGAATCGCTAAACTTAAGTGCACATTGCACGTAGAACTGATGACCGTTGGGGCGGAAAGGTTCTCGAGTGGCGACCACGTACCGATAGGGCTGATGACCTGCTAAAGGTCGCGGGAGTCCGCTGGATGCGGGCGGCGCAGGACCTGTTATTGTGGTACTCTTTAGGGGAGGCCTATGTCCAGCAGTGGACGTCTTTCGGCTGATATGATGATTATGAAGTGCAAAAGTGTAAAGGTATCGGTGACGCCGACCTTGTATGAAGGGTACACGGAAAGAACATGTCTCATCTCTTAATTTTTGAAAATGAGAGCTTAATGTCACATGTACAATTGTACAGTCGCCATCACACAC
Organism: Epinotia ramella; assembly: GCA_947578815.1. Classification (NCBI taxonomy): domain Eukaryota; kingdom Metazoa; phylum Arthropoda; class Insecta; order Lepidoptera; family Tortricidae; genus Epinotia; species Epinotia ramella. Next base: position 4,320,668 of record OX388207.1, read on the forward strand.
ATCTGAGCGGTCATGGTATATTTGATTTATTTGTATATTTGATTTAATCTCAAACGAGTACATCTGTATGGTGTTCACAAACATCTGAACACGACTTTATTGTCAAAGCCATAGAGTGCATGTTCAGATATTTTTGAACACCCTGAAGAGTACGTATGTGACGCTGACTGTACTTCATAACGAGCTCTAAATGTTGAGATAAAAAACCCATTTTCAAAAAAAAAATTACTAGGCATCAGTGGCAGTGCGTGCAAATTTTCGATGGGCAACCCGGAGCAAAAAAAGTTGTGAAAGAGTTCCGAGTAATCGACTTGTACGGGCGCTCCGCGACTGCTAGGCATCGTTTCTCCTTGGAACCTTCACTTTTTTTTTCCTTAGGGCCTCATGAAAACCCTGGTAAAATTATTTGGATTCTTCCCGAGCACCTTGTTATCTTATATTATCTTCAAGATGGGCAATAACAGTGCCAATAAAACTTTTTTTTATGTAATACTTATCTACTTGTGAATGTCGGACATAGGTTTCATGGCGTACACTGCCAAAGTCACCTTCATGCTTTTAAGTAAGGTTCATTATTATGAATTTAGTCGGTACCCTAGACTAAATACCTGTAATTATGAACAGCGCATATATCAACTTATTTATTTCTAAGGGATCCGACTTTGTTTAGGCTTTGGCAGTCCGCTAATGTACCTAATTTAGTTCCTCCATGAGTTCAATGAATCTGGACCCGCATAAACTTTAGTTCAGAGCAATGACGCGTTGTCGCAGTATCCATAAGGCAACCGGATGGCTCGCGGTATTTGAGCTCCCGAAGTGTTGTGGAACCGCCCTGTGCAACCCGCACTGAGCCAACTTGGACTGGGGCGGAAATAGGAAAATGTATGGAAAAAATATATTTGTCTTGAGGCAGCCAATTGAAACAGCGGTTGTCTGAAAGTGTGTCAAGTCTGTTTATATAAGGTGCTAACAAATTAGGTACCAATACTTTTAGAGCTGATAGTACTAGTCTCTAGGAGTAGAGTTAAGTATGAAACATTTAAAAGTGTGTATCACATTTTGGAGATAATTAGGGATACAATGTTACTGCGTAAAAACACCCTGTTAATGAGATAGTCAACAATCAATCATTGACGTTTGTCACAAACGACGATGTTCACTTGACAGATAGTGTTTTAACATCTCGTCAGTTGAATGCACAGGCTGATTATGTTTGGTCGAAATTTTAATTTATTTATTTTGTACCGGAAATTAAAACAAAAATATCATATGAAAAGTTTTCTTAATTTCTATTTAAAGTCAATTGTTTTGATGTAATGTAACACCTCTTAAAATATTGGTACTTAATTTGTTAGCACCTTATATAATGAAATGCTGTTCCAATCGGCTGCCTCGTGACAATATTTTTTTTACCCCCGTCCTATTTTCGCATCAGTCCAAGTTTGGCTCAGTTCGGGTTGCACAGGGCGGTTCCACAACACTTCGGGAGCTCAAATACCGCGAGCCATCCGGTTGCCGCTTGGATACTACAACTACGCGTTATTTCTTTAACTATAGAGAGTAGAGAAGTAAATGGATAGTGTAGGGAAAAGAAATGTTTGATTATTTATCCAGAATATATTTCGCTATTATTGTCGAACATGCCGTATACTGCATAGTTTTGGCACCATGATTTTTTTCTTTGACTTTCACTTTTTTATATATCTCTACTCTCAGTTATAAATGTTATATACAGGGCGTCCCACGCCTATGCCACATGGAGGGAAAGTACCTTGAATATTGTAGATGGAAGATTTTACTAAAAGAACACATTATTTTAATTTAAAAAACAATTTGAACTGCATTCATAGATTTTTAAATAATTACATGGAACCGGGAATCGAACTAGCTACACGAGAAAAAAAATACCCTGTAGCTTTATCATACCGATCGAAAGGCTTCATCATAAGGATTATTTTTTGCTAAATAACAATGTCAGAAATAAAGGAAGAACATGAATTTAACATTTTTAATTCAAAACTAATTAATTTAATTATTTACCATGTAATTATTTAAAATCTAGGAATGCTGTTTAAATTGTTAAAAAAAAAATACAATGGAATTGAGAACCTCCTCCTTTTTTTTGAAGTCGGTTAAATAGTGTCTTATTTCAGTAAAATACAATACAATATTCAAGGTACTTTCCCTCCATGTGGTATAGGCGTGGGACGCCCTGTATAATATACCTCAACTTAATGAAAAAAATAACCCAAGCAACATAGCTGAACACTGATTGTTGTGTATGTGGCTGATTCTCGACAAGCGTAAAAACTACATCTACTGTAAATGAAATATGTAAATTTTGTACAAAAAAAAATTTTTGAATGTGTAAGTCAATTTCTACCTTATTAACCACTGAGTTCCCGCATTGCTGTATCACCCCGCTACACATGATGATCACTTCAGTTATGTTCTAATTGGCTTTGCTTCTCGCTTTTAGCACTTTGTAGCAGAGGTGGTGGCATGGAGGTGTGTAGAGAATAATACTGTGAGCCAAAACCACAGACCATATATCCTAAAGACCCCGCTTAGCCTAATTTTTACTTACAAACAAAGCTGCCATACTTGCGGGGCGCGGGGGACGTCTAGTGCGCTGTGATTGGTGCATTCAAGGCCGCGCGCGTAAGTGATTGGTCCGGTGTCTCAAATATAGAGTGAATTCACCGTATGTGTGGCAGAGGGGGTCGCCCGACTAAGCGACGTCTATAGGTTTACTGGTCTGTGGCCAAAACACGGACGGATGGATGCTGAAAGACTAATCACTAAATAGTATAAAACAAAGTCGCTTCCCGCTGTCTGTCCCTATGTATACTTAGATCTTTAAAACTACGCAACGGATTTTGATGCAGTTTTTTCTAATAGATTGAAGAGGAAGCTTTATATGTATAATATAGTACCCGTGCGAAGCCGGGGCGGGTCGCTAGTTGGATATAAGTCTCACAAGCGCGCTGCGTTTTAAAAATCTGTTCACTCTTAGAAGTCTTTTTTTTATTAATTAACGATCGAGTAGGAACCTATCTTCCGAATTCTTCCAAAAAGGTTGCGTTTGCAAATATTTCAACCTCCTGCACCATTCCTTATCGGCATTGCAATTTGAATCATATTGTGTCGGGACTAGAGTTGAATATCTTTTGTTTCGAAAAGTGGTCGAATTAAAACAAATGCGACTTCCAATAACATGATTTAAAATGAGGGTGCACCTCGGGGTACGCGCCGGAAAATTGGCAATAAAAATTGAATCAACTCAAAATACGAAGAGTAGATTTTGTTCTGGTTTCAAAATAGAACGTTGCAAAACAAATGCAACTCTTTTCGAATTTAGAATGGTATACATTTTATTTAAAAGTTTCTGACCTACATAATATATCAGCGGTACACAACACGTCCTTAGAAGGTCAACATCTTTCAATATTTATCCGTTGGTACACCTGATCGGGAACCGTTAGTCAACTAGTGTTACCAGCATGCCAACACCTCGCCATTAGCGTTACTGACCTAATAACCCTTTCTAAATGTATCGATGTCGGTTGTCTAGAATTGGCCATATCAAACAACAGTGCCCCACCAAAACGTCACAATCGTTTCACAGAGGGCGCGCAAAACAAGACTTGCTCGCACTGCAAGAAAACCTTCCCGTCGCATGCGTCTATGCTCATACACATGCGGACACATACAGGTTAGTCGACGTTTATGTACAACGACCACAGATAGATACACTAGATAACTTAAACACCTCGATCTGTATGAAAACCGACCGTGTCACTTTTTTATACCTACTTTGACGTCACACGGGCGAATTAGTGATCTGAATTCCCCGTTGTCCGCGGAAAATCGATTCTGCAATAACCAACTCGGAGTCCGAATTCTGACACGCGAAGTACATGCATTTGCGTGATCTATGTATATCTATATCTGTGACAACTACAGTAGGCAAGGTAATGCTTTTTAGGGTTCCGTACCCTAAGGGTAAAACGGGACCCTATTACTAAGACTCCGCTCTCCGTCCGTCTGTCAGGCTGTATCTCATGAACCGTATTAGTTAGACTGTTGAAATTTTCACAAACGATGTATTTCTGTTGCCGCTATAACAACAAATACTAAAAAACAGAATAAAATAAATATTTAAGGGGGCTCCCATACATCAACCGTGATTTTAGATACATCCTCCTCTCTCTGTCTGTATGTTCGGAATCCTTTGTCCGACTCGCACTTGGCCGGTTTTTTTATTAGATGACATGCTACCTTATTCATATACTTGGGTCGATCAACTATTTTCTGTCACTTTTTAAAACTGCGATTTATGGGTTTTATTTAAATCGCCAAATCGGTTTTCTTGTCAAGTTCGATCCCTTTTTGTATAGACGGCCTACTAAGGCACGTTAGAAGTCTGTATTGTAACAATTATTCTAAGAAACACTGTAATTTTTATAGTACAGTCGAATACAAAGAGATCGATCGACTGTATTGCCTTAACAGTTAACATTAAGGTCGTGTATACATATTTTTGTAACTGTGGCCGTATCGATAAACTTTGCTTAGTTTGGGTTGGGACTAGGTCGATTTGTGTAAGATAAGGGAACTACTCAAAATCGAAGTGGCGTTCGACTTAAGAGTTCAATTTGGTTGAATTGATGTCAACATTGTCAACCCAGGTGAGCGTCCGTTCGTGTGCGGGCTGTGCAACAAGGGCTTCAACGTGAAGTCGAACCTGCTGCGGCACCTGCGCACGCTGCACGACCAGATCATCAGCCCCGCGCTCGTGGACGAGGAGCCCGAGGACGAGCCGCCGGGCCCGAGCGAGGTGAGGGGCGCCATCATATTTATTTATTTGCAACCATGTAACTTAAAACTAAGATACAAGGACCCGGAAGGGTGTAGCAGTTGGAAAGGTACTTAATTTATAACTAGGTTCACAGTTCGTTCAAACTAGATATATAAACTGTTGAAGATGGTTTAACTTTAACGAGGTTTCCTCCTCATCTGTGACAGCTTTTATAGAAATGCTGTAGATTACTGGAACAGTGACCTAACTGGATTGACGCCATCTATAACAAGTATAGCAGGTTATTTATTTCGAAAAATCGTGATTTTCTTTATGGATCTTGGTAGTTGAGACAAAATTGGTGGAGGAAATGCAGGCAAATCTTCCACCAGTATATTAAATCGACCTTCAGGATGGAAAAAGGTCACACTACCCCGAAGCCACGGGGTAAAATGCGTGACGCAGTTACAGAATGCATTGTAATAGTACATTACGTACCTAGGGCGGTGAATTCGTGAATGGCCTCACCTTCGGTTCGGGCCACAAACACCTGCGATCTGGGGCTTTACGAATTACCGCCCGTGGTAAGTACTTACACAATTTTACGTCTTCATCTGGCCACAATGCGAGTTTTACCGTACGCGCAGCGTGCAGTCAAACTCGCATTATGGCCAGGTGTGACGTAAAAGAAGTTTTCATTCCAGCAGCCTTCCAGCCTTTGCTGGTGGTCCCGACTGGCAACAGCTAGCTATATTGTGGCTGCCACGTGAATAGGCCACATTTTAATCCGAAGCCACGGGGTAAAATGCGTCAGATAGTTATTAGTTACAGAATACATTGTAAAAGAAGTTGTTAATTCCAGCAGCCTCGCAGCTTATGCTGTTGTCCCGACTGGCAACAGCAAGCTATATCACGGCTGCCATGTGTGTGTGTTCTTTTGCTGGTGGCTCCGATTGCCAACAGCAAGCTATAAATAAAATAAAAAATAAAAATCGTTTATTGCAGACCAATGATCCATAGGATGTTAGTAACAAAACAAAATGACTTAATAATTATGTTAGTAGGTTCAAAAAAATAAATAAGAAAACAAAAGAAAAATATGACACAAACACATGGCAAACGCGTCCTGCGATTGGTCGTGCGTGGCCTCATCCTATTTGGCCCTACCGATGGCCACTTCGACCCAGTTTTTCGTTATAGGGCAGTCCAGACTCTCCGACAATACCCTAAGGAGGCCATTCCCGCTGCCACGCACTCGCCTGAGTAGAGATCCAACACGCTTGCGTCTGATTGCGAAGAAGTCATCAGTTTGCGCTTCGGCAAACATGTTGGACGCACTACAGTGCTGCGGCAGCCGCAACAGCATCCTCAAGATATTGTTATATTGGACTCTAAGTCCGTTGTATGTCCTCTGCGTAAAGCTTACCCACAGACTGCAGGTGTAGAACGTCTGACAGTAGGCTTTGAAAAGCGTCAATTTGACTTGATCATTACACCTTGCAAATCATGAAAAGCTATCATGGTGTGTGTGTGTTGCAGGTGAAGCGCGAGTCCTGAGGCAGTGCGAGGGCGGGACGGCGCGGGCGAGGCGTGCTGCCGCGCAAGCAGAGCTACTCGCTCTTCCTCAAGCAGCGCGCCGTGCTCTTCTCCGCCAAGAAGTGGAAGCAGTGAGCCACTCCGCCCGCACACCCGGCGCCAGAGTAACACCACCCACTACTAACGCCGATCCCAACCCAATTGATATATTATGCCCTGATCACTCGTACCGAGTAGAGTGGCGAGACAGTGCTCAATCGCCGAAAAGTGGCGAGACAGTAGCTCGGATCCCTTTCTGTCTACTAGGCCGAGTACTGTCTCGCCCGTTTGCTCGGTACGTGTGATTAAGGCATTAGTTAAAGCAGCATCTCAACCAGTTTACTACTAATGCCCCGCCGACTAGCCCGAGTTGCGCTTCAGTTTATTGTAACGACGCGTGTCTGTGTGAGTGCGTCACGGACGTTTGTAAATTTTGTTTTACTGCTTTAAGTTATATATCTACTCTACTGTGATCTTGATGATTGACGCTAGCTTACAATGTAAAATGCTGCAGTGGAACAATTTGCGACGTCCACTTGGATTACTTGAGTTAGTTCCGAGGGATCCTATATTTAACCATTCCTGAGGTCTTGGTAAGTCGGATACGGTAATAGAAAACGTGTTGTATCCAAAGATTTGTCTATTTGAATCATCTCTGGTAATCTCAATGTACGTCGTGAAAATAACTGAACCGAGCATTCTAAAACCTCACGGATATTTTCTCGATACAATTTTTAAATAATCTCTAAATCTGTTATTGTTTGATTTTATTTTTGTCTTATTTTAACTGACTTTCCATCTTAAAAACGCGAAATGCGCTGTTACGTCAAGCAGCTCTAATAATAAAATGGCATCTTTGTTCAGTGTCCTATCAGTTTGCTTTGTTTACAATTAATTTAATCGTATGGCTTACATAGAATAGGCTACTATAAAAAGTCATTCATGAGGTTATTATCTTCTTTTATATTATTTGCCTATAGTTTCTACTATGAATATTGACAATAAAAAGTATGTTTTTATCGACTGTGGCATCAAATATTCCTAACTTATAAATACATGTAAGAGCGTAATCAGTGTTGCAAGTCTCCAGTAGTTATTTCAGCGCGTTGTGTAAATGTTGGGTTACTCGACCCCGGGCCGTACGGAAGCTTCGTTTTGATTTCTATCTCTCTGAGTTTGTCATCAAAATTCTAGCGTCGCGGCGTCCCCTCAACTAGCTCGTTCCGCCCTCGTTTTGATTATTTATATTTAAGAGTGTATCGTTTCTTTAATCCTAGTTCTTAGTTACTTGTACGTAAGTTTAATATGGTCTAGTCACATAGCCACTTAAGAGCTATTTTGTGATTCGATAATACCGCCTCCGCTAGGTAACCCGTAAATTTAACAGTGTGATTTTTAATACTGATATCTGTGTGTGATTGAAGTATAGATATCTGCAGAGAGCAGAGATTTATGCAGTGATACATTTAAATCAGCTCATTTTGTTGGCTTTATACTAGAATTTAGGCCTCCGCCAAAGAGTGCCACAATGACAGGTTCTGCGCCACCCGCATGCAGCGGACTCCCGCTACCTTTACCAGGTGTCACTCTTCGCAGGAGGCCCATGTCCAGTCCAGCAGTGGAGGTCTTTAGGCTGATATGACGGTTTAATGTTTTTATGATGATGATGATAACAGAATTTCACTTCTCAATTTTTATGTTGTTCATGTCGTATGAATAAACCTCATTAATGCGTAACAAGTGCAAAGACTGTTATGACGAATACCATACACTGTTATCTGCTCTACTTATGTTATAGTTGAAGTAATTATCTGCTCTCGATACTATATCTGTGTTGCATTTAAACACCCATGAATTGTACATTTTACGTAAAATTTCGTGTAGATTTTACCGCGTTGGCTATTTACATAAAGACCAAAGGCATTTGTGTAGATGTAATATTATTTTAAACTAAAGGTTTAGAACCTGATAATTTATTGCATAGACGTAAGTTTTACATTCCATTTGCGTTGAATGATTTTATTTTGTGCGCGTGCGCTTTCTGTAATTAGTTGTATGGTAATTTATATTTGTCTTCGGATTAAATACTCATGTAAAACATGGACATGATTTGAAATATTGTGTACTATTTGATATATGGAATGTCCAAATAAATTTTCCTTAAAGTAGTCTGTGTTTTATTAACACTTTGAACGCCACGAACACCTATGTCGCGAAGCCACTTCTGGTCACTCTCATGGCCGCGAAATAGTACCTATAGCACTCTAGCTTAGGTATCTGTATTAGCATATATGCAACTATGAACCTACACATACAGCTTCCGGAATCCTTTATATATCTGACATATGAGCTACCGCCTACCAGCTCCATCTGAGATGTGGGGACCTTCGTCCCCGAGAATGTCCTCCACCTCCCCTTACAGACATCCCTTACCACACGACTGATACTGTACCAATTCACACACTATATTGTTCCAGTTATAATTACCCGGGTGCACCCTTGATTGATGACGACATGGTCTGAGGCTGAAACTACCGAACCTGAGACCCTTGTTGTTACACTTGTTACTAATCCTTTCACACTAAAGAACTCCACGACTAAGAACTGTGTTATCGCATGTACGTGACATGTAGGAAAACCTTATTCATATACATAACATACCGTCACGCCTCCCAAATAGAATAAGACCTGTGGACGCACATAAATACATCACATCATGAACAATCATCGTCCGAGCTGTGTAAACACGTGAACCCACGTGTAAATGAACCAAATCGTTACAATGTCATATGATGCATTGAAAGTGATTATGGAAAGAGCTCACCCTGGTTTTCCTCCAAATCTAACACTACAAATCTGCACTTAACTGTTCGTACGCAATATAGCCGTTAAGAACTGTGACAACTCGCCTACCCGTCAACATTGTTATAAAAAGATTGTGGGTGTTGCTACATGAAATAAATCGGCTGTTTGAGACATGATTATTAACATCAATGTAAATACTATCGTGAATCATGACTATTCACGACACTCCCGGCCCCCCAGAAAACTAGCGATCATATCTCCAGTAGAGTATTAATATAATCATCATTAACAGGATTATTTAAGTCTTCCTCAGATCTTTGAAATAACCGTTCTTTTCCCATTGTGAATTTTGACAAGCTCTGGATCCTGTCCTTTGCCTTGATTGGCCAATGCAGACTTTGTAGGTGATTGCAACATCGAATAAAATGGATTAGCTGGAATAATGATCTATATAATTTCTGATAGCTGTAAAGTCTGATAAGCTCATCTTGACGCACTTTCTAAATCAGTTCCAAACGTTTCGTGAGACCCGAGGTATACGTGCCAACTGCGAGGTCCTTTATCCTCTAGACCAACCAAGCTTCATCGTGTCGTGGCATTTCATTTTGTAATAAGCAATCAGTCGTATCCTATATACTATATCGTAAACAGTATGTTGGATTTGCTAGCGTATTTTTGCTGTTAACGTGAATTATCTATCCATGGTGGCAAACACATCACGACTTCTTCGAATCTACGTATGATCCACGTCGAACTGAGACACATGCATACCGAGTACATAATGCATCAACGTCTTTCACTCTCACGACACTGAAAGTTACGAAACGACAAAGAACTGAAAAAATACTTCTATACATTGTGCATTGCTGATTCATGAACGTACTTTTAGGTTGCCGCAATAGGAGTTGCTTTACCTTGCTAGATTAAAACGAATGTCTGGACAGATTTTACTATCGTCTTAATATTCGTTTACTTTTTCCATGGTATGGAATCCTCCACGACGGGCAAAATTGCTTACCATAATTATTAAACGGTCGTCCATTACCACCACTAATCTTAATCTATCTGCGTACTCATTTACTTGATTTCCCTGATTCCTCCTCGAATGTAACTATTTAAAAATTATTCTGCGCAGCTCAGTGTGATTGAATTTTAATTTTCTTGACAATGCAACAAATAAACTTTATTGTACACCTCAAAAAATAACACTTTATTTTATAAAACCGAAAATAAAATGGATTATTTCAGTAGGTATAGGTACCTACCACCACAAACTAAGTTTGACCGTGGAGTGAGCACTGCAGTCTCAATAGGTACATAAATAAAATTAGTAATGTTTCATACTTGATATAAAACCTTTTGATATACAGTAAACTTGATTTAGTGGGACCTCGATAAGTAAAAACCTCGATAGCTGGATCTCATGCTTAAGCACTGAATTACCTCAGATAGGGTTTTCGATTTTATCTTCATAATTGCTTCTATAATTGAGACAGACAAGTGTATTTTATCTCTTTTACTAAGACTATATTTTAAGAATATTTTTTAGTGAATTGTTTTCTTTTATTTCATACCTCTTAACTTAACTCGGGCTTTATTGCTGACTAAGCGACCCGCCCCGGCTTCACAAGGCAATTATACATATGAACCTTACTCTTGAATCACCCTATCTATTAAAAAAAAACCGCATCAAAATCCGTTGCATAGTTTTAAAGATCTAAGCATGCATAGGGCATAGCGGGAAGCGACTTTGTTTAATACTATGTAGTGATAGTGATATACTTTGGTCTTGTTCACTTATTCTTAGTTATTCCGTAAAATTCGCACTTGGCCGATTTGTGCCTAAATGACCTCAAGTTACTTCCAAAATTCAAAGTAAAATAACAGTGTTTGTTGATTGACTGATTCTGTATGCGTTTTTGTACTGTTCATAAAAACGTGCTTGATTATTTCTGTTTATTATTAGAGAGAAATTAATTTAACCACAATTTTATTTATAAACTTATATCTTATATGTGTTCAATATTATCTTGTTTGTAATTTTTATGTATTTATACCGGCCTTAATACGAGTCGCGCAATATGCTGTCCCGCACACCTCGCTGAATCCACAGAAAACCAGCGCCGCTGGCACTGCTGTGTCAACTGCATTGCTGAGTGGAGACCTTTTCGGTAGCACATCCCTATTTGTTAGTTCTTAAGGTGCATTATATTGTGAATGTATGTGTAATGATGTGTTATCCGAATACATTTCTATTCTATTCTATTCTATTCTATTAACTTTTTTTTATTAACATTTAAAAATCGCACCTTTATAACAAACATTATTTCTTGATTCACCTGTATTAATGGAACCCTCTGTGAATGAGACAGACATTAATTAAGACACTGGATAAGTGGAATACCTCTTTAGGCGAGACCCATTTGCCGGTCCCTTTAAGTCCCAGTTATGTCAAGGAGTCACTGTATATATCTGGCTACTTCTTTATCGGAACTTTCCTATTTTTATGCGCAGTTATATACGTTTTAAATCAACAATGACAGTAGTATCTACAACGGTGATCAGTGGTCGAGTCAAGCAAAACCAGCAGTGTTAAATGAGTATTTCCAAAGAAACGGTGCAAAACATTCGTGTATTGAAAAATTGAAGCACTATTGCAAACTGTGTTGAAAATTGTGCTCGAGTCTGAGGACTGCCAAGACCAGGATTCTGAACACCATGAAAACTATTCTGAGGACCGCTTATCTTACGCCACTGAGACTCTTGAAAATAATTCTGAGGACTGCTTAACCTACGAGTAGGCTCCTGAGCCTTACGAGAACTGTTCTGAGGATCGCTAAACCTAGGCCTCTGAGCCCTACGAAAACTGTTCTGAGGACCGTGAAGCTATTTTGAGCACTGCCAAACCAGTATTCTGAGCATTTCCAAAGTGTACCAATGATATATTGATGAATGATTTTTGAGGGATACTAAAAGTCATCATTTTGAGTATCGCTATTCGCTACGTGATTAAATTGGTTGAGTTTTAAATAAACACTTTGTTTCTGAGCTGAAGGCATGAAAATCATTATTTTCAACTATTTCTTGTATTCCTCATATTCTTTACCTCTGCCAAGAGCCACCGAGGGCGCCATTTTTGTACGGCGACTGTTCTTTAACATGTGATTTTTCGATGAGATGTTAAGCGATATGCATGTTTCGGAGACTGAATATTGCTTATTTTCAATCCTCGCACATGTAAGTACAATAGGCGCCAGTACATAGGTACAACACTTGTTATGACCGTGCAATGTCACATGATGTCCAATCCCATAGTGTATCGGTTATTATTAATGCTTAATTAGTTCAACTATTCGCTATACAACTCCACCTCTTTAGTTCATAATCATGCACTGTGTCACAACATTGTCTATAAAATAACATCAGTGACTAAATTAAATTATTTTGTAACTTATTTCTCGGATATTACAAATAAAAGTTAACGATATAAAATTAACGCCTGCTATTAACTAAGTGTCACTTGCAGCAGTTCGTATTTCATTCGTTATCGATGGATAGTCTCTGTATGATTCCGAGTTTATATACATTTGGTGTGACGTGCATTCCATAGTGTTTGCGACATCTAACGCAACGTTCAGGTCTTTGTACTAGGTATACGGAAATACTTCATTATGAGCTTTGGATCAGTTTGGTCCTTATAGTGGTTTTTCGAATCTTTCAGATTTTATAAATCTCAGTTACTTATCTATGTTTGTAGAGATTATTCTCCTACTGTATTCATTCCGAATTTAGTCAAATAGAGCATTTTACAATATTTCAACGTATCCAATGAATCTTAATTGATTTATATTCCAAGACTCCACCTAATCTATCGCGTGATGGATATGTGATGAAGATGTTTTGTAATAAATATTTTTTTTTTCTCTGCCACCTAACAATTGATAGGAACCTAGTGCATCTAACTTTCTCGTACATGAGGGCCGGGCCACCTGCAACCATTTTTTGGAATAGGTATACTATTGTGTATCATACTGATGATATGGTTACATCCCGTGTTTCGTCATGCATCATGACATTCACCAGACCCCACACAGTATACGACTCACTATGCGATTTATAATACTTGACACTTCATTAAATTCTTTACCACCGTTCGTCTGATATATCACAAGTGTCAATAAATGACACTTCCTTGATTTCACAGTAATCACAGAAATAAACGTGAATCGGCACCAAAGCCTCATCCAACTAATACAACAAACAAGTAAGTTCCCAGGTTGCTCCCATTCTTCTCATTTCAATAATAAAAATATAAATAAATACCTAGAAACAAATACACTGATCAAATCTAAACGAAACTTGAGAATAACATTAAGTATACCGTCTAAATATTCCTCCTCCACTCCACAGATTATTTCAAAAGGTAAAGTGTTACCGGCATCGGCAAATTGAAAAAACTCATTCGCATTTTATTATTTGTGCCTGCTAGCTAATAGTCTCTTAAGTTCGTCCACTCTTGACCATCTGACGTCTTGACTGCCATCAGGACAATTAATCCGATTCACCAGAAAATGTTGAGCTCATTTTTTTTTTCCATAAAAACGCAACCTTCAAATATAGTACCTGGAAGACCGGGCCTTGCTCATTGGTTTTTACAAAGAAAACGAGGTGATTATTTTCACCCCCGTAAAGTCGTGCAGTAAATAAATATCGAAATCCTTTACGCTGTTTTATAAAAACCATTGATAATCAAATAAATATACCAATGCTGCTCATTTAATAGTGTAGGATATATTAATATTAGTAATATAATCCCATAATTTGCCATTGTTTCAATAAAAAATACAAATGGTTTCAACTCTTTTTAATTGCCATATAATTTCTTTAGGCCAGTAACCATAACGTTACTTATCGTAACATAATATTGAAATGTACTGTATGGGAGCTTAATTATATTGTCTAAAAAGTCTAAAATTTTTGCACCACATTAAATATTGATTAATGTTATTGTTCTGTTAAATAACCTGGTTTTAACCGTCACCTTTGTATATAAGTAACATCTACTGACATAATACAAAGCAATTTGATGTTCTTATGTATGTTTGGTGTAAAGTTAGAAATGACTAAACCGATTAAGACACGTTTCTACTAATGATAAGCTCTTTCTTCTCATGGATGGTTTTAAATCTTTAGTTTAACTTTATAAACAGTAATCTGCTTTTGAGTCCATCATGCGCATGGTACATTTTACATTGTATTATCAGGAAGCTGGGGCAAATAAAGTGTTAATTTCATAAACAAACTAAGCTAAGACTGGTTTAGATCCCAGCATGCTCCACCATGTCGCGAAGCCACTTCTGGTCACTCTCATGGCCGCGAAATAGTACCTATAGCACTCTAGCTTAGGTATCTGTATTAGCATATATGCAACTATGAACCTACACATACAGCTTCCGGAATCCTTTATATATCTGACATATGAGCTACCGCCTACCAGCTCCATCTGAGATGTGGGGACCTTCGTCCCCGAGAATGTCCTCCACCTCCCCTTACAGACATCCCTTACCACACGACTGATACTGTACCAATTCACACACTATATTGTTCCAGTTATAATTACCCGGGTGCACCCTTGATTGATGACGACATGGTCTGAGGCTGAAACTACCGAACCTGAGACCCTTGTTGTTACACTTGTTACTAATCCTTTCACACTAAAGAACTCCACGACTAAGAACTGTGTTATCGCATGTACGTGACATGTAGGAAAACCTTATTCATATACATAACATACCGTCACGCCTCCCAAATAGAATAAGACCTGTGGACGCACATAAATACATCACATCATGAACAATCATCGTCCGAGCTGTGTAAACACGTGAACCCACGTGTAAATGAACCAAATCGTTACAATGTCATATGATGCATTGAAAGTGATTATGGAAAGAGCTCACCCTGGTTTTCCTCCAAATCTAACACTACAAATCTGCACTTAACTGTTCGTACGCAATATAGCCGTTAAGAACTGTGACAACTCGCCTACCCGTCAACATTGTTATAAAAAGATTGTGGGTGTTGCTACATGAAATAAATCGGCTGTTTGAGACATGATTATTAACATCAATGTAAATACTATCGTGAATCATGACTATTCACGACAACCTAAAGGTGTCGTGTGTCGTTTTGCCCGCAGCGCCAAGAACGACTTTAGGTGTTACGCTGTCAAAGCAACCTTCAATCTTTCAAGTAAGGTTTGTATTTGCCATCTTGTTTTTCTTTTAATTCATTTATTTAAAAGAAACATGTTGCATTTAAACGATTTAACGACGAAGGAAAATGCGCCTTTATGTACCCAAAGAAAACGAAATCCTTGTTTCTGGAATTACATATATTGTGGAACAGTACAAAAATAGCATAATTTATTCAGTCGCGACAATACTTGAGGTCGAGATCCCGCTCATAAACTCCTTAGCTAGTCTGGTCAAATCTTGAAAGTAGCTGGGGATACCCATCTCTCTCCTACGCTTAGCGCAGTCACATTATACACTGAAACAGGTGTATATCCTCAGCTACTTTCAATTCACGGGCCAAACGATATAATAACTGAAATTATTCTTGGCAATTAGAAAAAAACATGATAACAGAAACCAATATAATATAAAGCCTAAATTAATAGTGCAGTTTAAACTAAGATTATACTTAAGTAACTAGTCTAGCTGTCTTCTTCCTCTATCTTGGGCGCCAGATAGTAGCGGATGTGGCCGATGTCCGGGATGCGGTATTCCACCACTAGAGGCACGTCCGCCGACATGGACAGTTGGACCTGGAAATACAATGTAGAGTTATTTTATTGCTAGTCAAAGAAAGGATTAAATTGAAAAAAAAAAAGTGTACATCAACCATTGATTTGTATTAACCCTTCGGATGCTTTAACGCTGACATTGCTGAAGGATAATACATTTTTCGCTTCTGTCATAGGGTCAATTTTCAATAGCACTGATCAGTGCTAAGACATACAAAGGGTTAAGGGGCTACCCGAGGTTTTCATCGATTTTTGACAAGTTTTGAATCATATCTCCTACTTTTGAACTAGAAATAGAATTATAAACCAAACGGCTATCGGTTCTTCAATCTTTTGTCTCCATTTTGGTCCACCGGATTTTGAAACAAATGAACACTGAATTTTGTATGATTTTTTTTAAACATGTCTAAAAAAACACTTATTTCGTATCTCTATCGACGTGGAAGATCTAATCTAACTTATGGCCAGAAAACCAGTTTTTTGGCCTAAAATTGTTCAACTTTGATGGCAATTATCTCGAATTAACTTTGAAGTAAATATGGGATACTATATTGCTTAAAGCCATTTTTGTTAATATAATAAGCTACAAATAACATTAGAAAACTAAGGGATTCAGATCGAAGGTCACTGGCGTATGGGAGCCCCTTAAATGACGGCACTAGAGATGCAATCAAATGAAATTGTCATCACAGTTTTGTTATTTACTATAACTGGATCCAATGGTCTCTTAATATTTAGTGTTGTATTAAGCAGTAACATCTGCTAACGAAAGTAATGAAATGATAGAAAAAAAGACCGGGTTGCACTCCGGGAGTGCCGGCAGAAGTGAAAACTCAATGACATTGTAACACTTTTTCGATCAGGTCACGTGTCCATCTTACGAATCTGTCGGTCACGTGACCTGTCGCGAGTTTAACATTTTTTTTCCCCATCACAAAAAGTAAACAGCGCCGCTAAAGAAGTTTTCACTTCAAAAAAATATTTAAAGGGTAATATTTAAAAATGTATTATTCTTATTAGGATTCACCTCTACCATTTGTTCTTAAATTGATTTTACATGGCGACTCTACATCCTGTGGGAGTCTGTTTCAAGCTTAGTTGCCCAGTTAACTTTTGTTCTGTTGATTATTCGAGGCTGCATGTTTACCTGCGAGCTCAGTGAGGTGGCCTTGGTGAAGTAGTTGAGGTACTGGCACGCGAAGGTGAGCGTCACGGGCTCGTCCATCTCGATGACCACGGCTTCGTCCTCCTTGTCCACGGACGCGGACTGCGCCAGCTTGATGTTGGCGGACCCGATGTCGCCCGTGGACGAGAACTTCACTCCTGGTCAATGAAAGAACAACATTACTGATATATGGAGTCGGCAAAAATAATGGGTTAGGTTTCTTATCAAATACATAAATAAGTACATCGCTGCACGGCTCGGTCTTGTGCTAGCAGACTGTGGGACACATTTATAGAGAGAGTACTATTTTGGATTCAGACCACTGCTTTTTAATTCCTTTTACCAGAAGCATGGCCTCCCAAGTCGAACAACGTATAATTATTACAAAAAAGAACTCATAGATGGCGACACAGGTAGCGAGCGAAACATTTGAACCAGTAATCGTGAAGATAGAATGATTTTTACACCTTAATAAATCCAAAGTACCTTAATTATATCACAAACATCCTTCCGTACATAAAATAAAGGTATATTTTATAAGTTTAGTAAATGCAATAAAATTGGTACTAAATCCATGTAACTCGTACTATACGTGTGAGCTTTCAAGTTTGCTACGTATTATTGAGTACTGTCACTAGATGGCGCCATCACTGGTCGCGAAAGTTCTATGGGACCACAGGCTCCAAGCATTTGATTACGTATATTTTTGTGTGATGCGTAATATTGTCTCGAAAATACTACTTTTGTATCAAAAAAATCAAAAATACTCTATTTGTTGCCCGGGAATTCAATGCCATCTGGTGATATTTCAATATTTTCAATGTATTACTAAAACGATCAGGTAGGCTGACAGCGTCATAGCCGTGGTAGCTCGGATACTGCATCTACTGGTGTAGCTACGAGACTAAAATTGTATACAGAATTGCCTACATTAGGACGGTACGCTTTTGCTCTATGAGATTGGGTATCTGTACTTGTATTCTTTAATCTGTGCCAGAAGTAAGCTGTCCAAATGCAACTTATTACGTTATTACATAGTCTCACATTTACCTGCTATATTTCCAAATTCAAAAATGTAAATACATAGAATAACAGCAATCAGATATGATAAAACAATAAAGAATAGTAAGTGATATAGATATATGGTGCTCTTTTGTCAATGCAAATGCATTGTTGCCCAAAGAGTGGGCAATGTAACATTAACACTTTCGCAACCGGACTAAACAATTCACCTGGGGGGCTAGCACAACTGACGCCGCGCCGCGACGCGAGTCGAGAAAGATCTACCCTCCTCTTTCTAATTTGCACGGTGCGAGTGAGATAAGAGACGCTCAGTCGCGCGGGAAGCGACAGAACAGCAAGTTGTGCTAGACGTACAGAAACCGACAGAATTCGCTAGGCGTGTAAGTTCATACTACTGCCTGTCTAGCGGGCTCAGCCGGCATCTGAGCAAACATTACGAGCGCCCGCTAGGCGGGTTCTTGGTTGCGAACGTGTTAAAGTGTACCAAAAGAAATTCTTACCCTCCTTGGTGCAGGATATGACCATGGACTCTCCAAACTGTGACAGGTCGCGGCAGATACGCGCGAACTCCCCGCTTGGGAGGCGGATCGTGCAGCTGTACTCGGTTTCCGGGATACCTGTCAACATGGTATCTTTTAGAGCCTAGGTCATTTGGAACAGAAATATGCCCATATTTACAAGAACTAAGCTGGTTGACACTTACAATCAGTTAAATGTGTCTCCATAAGTATAATTTCCGGGTAAAAGGATCAGTTTAGTTGGATATCAAAAATAATTATTTATAATTGAACAAGAATAAAAAAATAATGTAATTGCATTGTTTTACTTATTGTCCTGTTTTACCACCAACAAATTAGCTTGATAAAACTTGTCCTCCAATGGACATTTCATCAAAATTCTACAGCATTATTTAACTATATGACATTGCTGCTGTAAAATTTAGAGCAAGGAGAAATAATTTATTGAATCAGGCGTTACTTTGCGGAAGTCCATGATATATTACGAGAACAATATTTCTTTGCTATTCCGCTAAAAAAAACGTGCTGGTCTATCAGTGAAGATAAGATGCAACTATTTGCGTATAAACATGCAAAAAAATTACAGCAAACCACCACCAATATTGACAAAAACCTCGACACGTGTTTCGCCTCTCTACGAGGCATCATCAGGAGATGCTGGCAGGAGATGTTGCTTGCGCCACGTCCACTGAGCAAATGAGCCGCCCGGAGCCGTCCGCCATATTTATATTCTGTCCCCCCATACTACCATTCATGCGTGAAAGAGATGGAAGAACACGTAGTAACGGTGATGACGCAACATTCAATTGTTCGTTAATAATAACGCCTCTATTGTTGTACCTAATTATTTAATCAACAGTGTAAACGTCTTCATGTGGTACCTAATTATATCAACATACGTTGTAATAGTTCTAGTAGGGCATCTCAGGTGGCTATTAATAGGGCTCGGAAAATATGGCTGAATGAAGAATCACGTTCTTGGTTTTCAATCAGGGATAAATTAAAGCTACACCTTAAAGTTTTGTATTCGGAGCTTTCCTTTAAATTGCATAACATTGAATTTGATATTTTGGACCAAAAAGCGAGATATTTTGCTTCTGAGCTTGCGCACCAAATGTATGTGAAACAGATCGACAAACTACATAGGCTTACTAGGTCGAGCACTGATTTCAACTTAACTGAAAGGCGTGATGGCCTAACCACTCAGCACAGTTTCCACCCTCGTGTAAAAAACCTAACCGACATTGAGTTTTTAGAAGATGAGGTCAAACTGTTAGATAAGGGACTGAAGTATAATTTAAGACCTAAGGTGTCTCAAAAAGCTTTGGAAAATTTAGCAGTGGATGCTGAGGTCGCAATAGTTCTGAGCAATAATGATATGGATACAAAGGTCACCGTAGCAAATGCATTAAAAAACACATGTACATTGAGGAGAAGTGCGCCTGACTCTGACGTGTTATTGCTGAGGTCTATTCAACAGAAAGTGGATGAAAACGATTTAGTGGTGTCAAAAGCAGACAAAGGGAATTGCATAGTCATCATGGGTAGGGAACAATATAGCCAGAAAGTAATGGATCTTATTCAGGGTGATGGTTTTTCGGTTTTACGGAAGAACCCAACGCCTGGTTTCCAGAAAGATCTAAGAAATGTTGTGAAGAACTCTGTATTTGTTTTTGAAACAGAGCATCAGAAAAACACGGTCATACCCATGAATCCTCAAGCACCAATTCTGTATGGTCTTCCAAAAATACATAAAGATAATATCCCGATTCGTCCAGTTGTCTCGTATTTGAGTGCACCGACTTATAAATTGGCTAGAAGGTTGAATGGTATCATAAGACAGAAGTCTAATTTTGAGCCAAAATATTGTTTAAAGAATAGTTTGGATTTAATCGAAAGGATCAAAGACATCAACGTGCCACAAAATGCTATTCTTTTGTCACTGGATGTGGATAGTTTGTTTACAAATGTACCATATTTGAATACTTTAGACATTCTCAGAGCACTTTTTGAAAAACAGAGGCTGCATCCAGGGGAGGTAGATGAATTAATAGAATTGGCGACAGTCTGTATGCGACAAAATTATTTTAGATTTGGGGGGCAATATTATCTGCAAGGTGACGGTTTGGCAATGGGTTCCCCACTTAGTCCTTTGTTGGCAGATATTTTCATGGATCATTTTGAGAACCAACACATTGTGGATAATAATAATATTTTATATTATTTTCGGTATGTTGATGATTTGATTATTTGTTGGACGGGTAATATGAGTCAACTGGATACTTTTGTGAATGAAATCAACAACAAGCATCCTAAAATCAAGTTTAAGAAGGAATTAGAACAGAATAACTCACTGAATTTCTTGGATTTAACGATTACTAAGGTAGATAACAAACATCAATTCCAAATTTACCGTAAGCCTACGCATACAGATACAGTTATCCCGGCTTCTTCCACTCATCCATGGCAACATAAGTTAGCTGCTTTTCATTGTTATGCACATAGGTTATTGACAGTGCCTCTTTCTGATGATCATTATAAAATGGAATTAAGTAATATATACCATTTGGCAATTTCAAACGGTTACAGCAAGTCTCACGTGGATGGTATTATTGGGAAAAAACGGGCTAGAATGACAAACAATCTTCTGTACGCTGCACGATCTTTGGACCCACCTAAAAAGTACAAAGCAAGCATAACTTATGTTGGCAAGTTGTCTGATAAGATCTACAACATTTTAAAGTCTAACGACATAAACGTGGCTTTCAAAACGAATAACACCTTGCGCTTTAGACTGTGCAATGGCAAGGAGAAAGTGGAAAGCGCAAAAAAGTCGGGAGTCTATAAGCTTGGCTGTGACAATTGCAATAAAGTTTATGTGGGACAAACAGGCCGTAGTTTTAGCACTAGGTATAAAGAACATGTTGCGTCGTACCGGCATAATCACCCGGACAAGTCTAATTTTGCAAAACATTTATTGGAGAATAACCATGCGTTGTCTGACAATCATTCTTACAACATCTTGCATGTTTGCGAAAAAGGATTGCGTTTAAGTGTTCTAGAACAACTAGAAATAATTAGGTACAACAATAGAGGCGTTATTATTAACGAACAATTGAATGTTGCGTCATCACCGTTACTACGTGTTCTTCCATCTCTTTCACGCATGAATGGTAGTATGGGGGGACAGAATATAAATATGGCGGACGGCTCCGGGCGGCTCATTTGCTCAGTGGACGTGGCGCAAGCAACATCTCCTGCCAGCATCTCCTGATGATGCCTCGTAGAGAGGCGAAACACGTGTCGAGGTTTTTGTCAATATTGGTGGTGGTTTGCTGTAATTTTTTGCATGTTTATACGCAAATAGTTGCATCTTATCTTCACTGATAGACCAGCACGTTTTTTTTAGCGGAATAGCAAAGAAATATTGTTCTCGTAATATAGCAAGGAGAAATATCACCATATGCATTTAAAGCATGGACCTATAATACTCTGGACAGGCTGTACGTGATGCCACAGTGAGGGACGGAAAGGCTCCTATGCAGCTAAATTAAGAACTGGTCTTAAAATGGCTGATGACTTGCCACAGCTTCATACTAAATCAGTTTCATCAAAAAAAGTGGAACTATAACAAGGACAATGAATGATATTTCCCATTCTGTCACACTTATCGAGATTTCTATGCTACCAGCTCGCTCGCACGTGGTATTATTATTACCATAGCTTGTCCTGAGTATTGTAGGTTCATGATTTAAAGATACAAAATTTCTACATATTTTCAAACATGTGATCATAATAATTACCTAAATGTTCAAGGTCCAAATTCATGAGTTTCATTTCATAATCGGAGACCTTCTCCTGGTTCGGGCTCTCGAAGACGAAGGTGACCGTGTCCGCATTGTCCTGCGCCTTCATGGTCACCGTGTCCTTGTCGCCCGCACACTTCAGGATCTTGGACATGCTGTGGAAACAAGAAAACCACTTTTTGGAAAGAATACAAAAAACTTACTGTTGAATTACAAGCATTTTTTTAATCCACTTTTGAGTTTATTTACAACCACTTCCCGAGATAAACTTTATTCAAAAGCTACATCTTATTTAAGAAAATCAATCTACTATGACAAGGAAAACTCTCCTTTATTCATTTATTCCTTTAAGATTGCACTGTACTACATGGGCATATTCATTAAATTATGTCCCTGGACAGTTACGGATAGTGACAAAACCGACAGTCAATACCTATGCATGTTTAGTGGCAAAACTGACAGGTTAGATCTACCAATTTTTTTGAAACTTCCCCCTTGATGAGCTTCATCATGTGGGGAGTTTCAGATCAAATGTTACTGCTGTAGTTTCTTTCAGATAGGTAAAGCACCAAATGGGTTGGTTTCAGTGGCATACCTAAGCATATGAGGGGTTAGGGTGTATTCCACTTGTCCAAGATATTTGTCCAATGTGTATTGCGTCTCACTTACTCTTTAAGCAAAATGTGAGATGCAAACACACATTGTACAAGTGGAATACCACCCTAAACCTTGTGAAATGAAAAACAATTGCATTCCTTAACACACAACTCTAATATAATTATGTAGAGATAGAGTTATCGGCAGAGCTGTGATATGTGGAATGTTATGGTAAACTTACCTTCCTAAATTCATGCCCATAGAAATGTTTCTGTCACATCTGTATTTGTCGAAGCCATCTGCTCGGAGAGTGAGTGACACCAGTGACACGTGGGAGTTGTCCATCGCCTGGTGAGACATAGACATAGAATTTATGACCACCATAAAAAAAAATGTACATTTGCTATCCTAAGCTACAAAGGAGTACTTAAATATATAACGAGACTGATTGGTTAAGAGAAGAAAAAAAGTGCAGCAAAGTTGAATTAAAAAGTAGATTAAAAAATACATTTTTGGAAAAATTACATTAATACTTACATAGGTAAAAAAAGAATCTTTTCACAAATAAACACCTAATTGTAAAAGTATAGCACTGTAAGTGCAGGAGTGAAGTGTTCATGCATTAACATGTTTAGTGTGTAATTTAGTGTTTAAGATTATAAGTATGCAGTTCATATAGCATACCTAACATAGTTTTAACATAGGTACTTAACACATTAGTTAAAATGAGCGCGGTCTCGCCAACAAACTGTTATGGCAGTTTGGCGAGTAACATAACATTGTTAATTGTTTTGTACTTTTGATAAATAAAAAAAAAATAAAAAAAATCATTATGACACCCCTTGAGCCTAATTGGTAGAGACCCTGCTTATGAAACTGGAGGTTGTTCCCGAGTCTTGTCTATGTGCATAAGTATGTATATTGTCGCCTAGTACCCATAGTACAAGCTTTGCTTAGTTTGAGTGAGACTAGGTTGATCTGTGTAAGATCATCTTTACATATTTATTTTATCCAACTAATATTACAAAATGTGAAAGTTTGAATGTTCATTCAAACATGTTTAAACAGTTCAACCGATTTGGATGAAATTTTGCACAGAGATAGTTTATAACAGGGGTCTTCAAACTTTTTGACTCAAGGGCCATACTGCACTTAATATAAATTTGTGCAGGCCAAGACTTTGGTTTCATGGCTGGTCAGGCTGGTCATGACCAGCCATACCTCATCGCTATCTCGGGCAGAAGTCTCCGCTTTTATTTCGCGGATTTCAAGGGCTCGCGGGCCGGACTTGGCTGTGGGCCGTAGTTTGGCGACCAATGGTTTATAGCCTGGATTTAAATATAGGATAGTTGTTATCCGTGGTACACACAGACAAAGTTGCAGGCTATGCTTACAGGTACGCTTTTATAACTCTTTTAGTGATGCAACTTTATGGCCTGGCACAATTAAATAGTTGGTGCAATGGTTGGTGTTGTTGTTGTTGTGGTGATGATACAAAACCTTAGTTAAGAATGTTTTAAATTCTAGGACAAGTAAACTTAATTTAGTCTGTACTAACTTAACTGTTTAAGTAATAACTGTTTTTTCCATCTCTAAGCCTACATGCCTGTGCCTGGCTATCCTTTTTGGGAATACAAGCGTGAATTTATGTTAGAGTAACTGTGGCTAGTTCATTATTGAATGAATGAATGATTGATGAAATAGGTTATTCCACAAATACAATACAATAAGCATCATGAAAGTTTTACCTGTAGTTGGATCCCATTGTCGTCGCAATCGAACGTGGCTTGTGTGAGCAGATCTTTGATGGCTTCCAGCACCTTCTTGAGGATCGCGCTCTTGAGTAAACGTGCCTCGAACATTGTGAGCTAACAATATGAAATAACACTATTTTATGTAAGCTTCGAATAATCTAAGTTCTCTAGAGGAAGTTTAGAGCTAGTGGTGAAATTACAGAAGTAGTACAGTCGTCAGTAACAAAGAAAACATGGCAGGACCTAAATGAGAAAGTAACGGATTACGGCGCAGCCTACGAATTTGTTATTTATGTGTTATGGATACTATTGGCAATTAATACTCACAATTTATTGAAAATTTGCGGGATTGCAACGAAAGAAATGCGTGAGACAAAATAAATGACGCTGGATGACCACACGAGCTTGTGTGACAGCCGGTGGAGGGAAAAAATAGCGCGAAATGAAATGAAAAACGACAGTTCTAACGTCAAGCGTGTCTCGTCGCGTTGGTTGCAATCGGAGGTATAAAATGTGTCTCGAACAAGACGTTTTTTTTTGTTCATTTTGTTGGCATCGTTGGCACGACTGTAAAACTGGAGCGGCAAACTTTAAAATTGGGTTGTAATATAATATTAGTACCTTCATATCATATCCAAGTAAATCGGGATGAATTAAGAAAAAAAACAATTAATAGCAATATTTCTATTTGCGCCACCCCTTTTTTCACGTAAAACCATAAAAAAGTAACTCATTAAAAACATTATAACATGAGTATAAATCAAAAAGTATAAATTTTGTTGTATATAATTATATTTAACAAGACAGCTGCACCACTTGATCTTGAGCTGGATAAGGTGGCAAGGTCAAATTATATTTGGAAACTATCCCAGGTGGCAGAAACCTGCCACCTAGGTAATGTTTGGCATCTTTTAAGAATACTGGGTTTGCACATAGCTTAGGAGCTGACAAAGATATCAGTAGAGAGGGCTTCAGTGCAACTCCGGTTCCAGGTCCTGTTTCTACATCCCAACCACTCGGAATATCCACACTGTAAAAAACAAGTTCATATTATTAATAAAAAAATATAAAAAAATGGAATCATCATCAATGGAATGGACACTTGATCTTGGAATAAAAAATCCAAAATACCTGCATACTGGCAACCCTCCATTGATCAAAGCATCCAAAGCAGGTTTCAGCTGATCTCTAACTGGTGGTTTAAAACTGAACCCAAACAGCGCATCCACAAGTACTTTGTAACTTTTCTTCAACTCTGTTGCAGGTGGTAGATTGTCTATGATTCGGACATCAAATCTCTTGCACTGTTCTAGAAGGCTCTCATATAAAGGCTTGGGGGTGCGTTTCGGGTAATGGACAGCCACTGAATATCCAAACAGTGCCATGTGGCGGGCTGCCACTAAACCATCTCCTCCGTTGTTGCCAGGTCCACAGATTATTAGGGCCGATTTGTGACTGAAGAAATAAAATATGTATTAATAGAAGAAAACAGGAAATCTGGAAAGCAGAGATTTTTTAAGAGTATCATCATAAATCTATAAACAACTGTGTGCAATAAACTATATGATACAGAGAGAAAGAATAAATGGAAAAATAAACCATCTACGTCTGTAGCCCCCGACAGGATTTGAACCTGCAACCTTTCTATTAATGCTAGACTGCTCTAGCAGCAGCACTGCTAGACTGCTAGAGCAGTTTAGCAGTGCTGACAAGATTCGAACCTGCAACCTTTCTATTAACGCTAGACTGCTCTAGCAGCAGCATTGCTAGACTGCTAGAGCAGTCTAGCGTTAATAGAAAGGTTGCAGGTTCGAATCCCGTTGGAGGCTACAGACGAAGATTGTTTATTTTTCCATTTTATTCTTTCTCTCTGTATCATATCTTTTAAAAAATGATTGAGGTAACTTCCTCATTAAAAATAACAGGAAACAAAAAATATTTAATAAAATAATTTGTTTTGTTATAAATTATAAATGTATAACTGTGTGCAATTATGTGGAATAAATGGGAGATTCCTTTTTGTCTGTATTATCTTAAATGTTTCAGTCTATAGAGATCTCCAATAGAATACTTATCACTGTATAAGGGTAAGTTTTACTTTACAAGCACTATTGCTAATAGATACTGTAATAAAAGGTTTTACGTTTGAGGTGGGTAGACTTTTGCCACTGCAGTCGCCACACTCAAACCAGCCAGCTCCATCAGCTGGTCAACGCTGAATTTGTACTCATTAAACAGATCTTGGTCTAGTGCTGCCGCATCTGATTGTGACAGGTAGGTTACTCGACCGCCGCTGCACTGTTTCGCACCCGTCATCATGTTACCCCACACACTAGCTGTTCGCAACTGGAAATGGAAAGGAAATAAAGGAATACGTAACAATTATATGCGGATTTTTCAAGTGACTAACTGGCAAGTGGGATCATACCAACAAAGCGCTGCTGAGGAACCGGAGAAATAACATTTACCCAAATCTAATGTTGGTGTAACAGTTAATTTAGAATCCTTCGAGATGTGGAAGCAAACTAAATTTGTCTTTGTATCGGAAATCTTGTTTTTAATCGTGATGTTCAACAAAATCATAACCACAAAGTACTATCATAATTGATAACATAACATATAACAAAATCTAGTTAGTTAATAGTGAAGTGGCAGCCTCAGGGGCCTTTGCCAATAACAAACAAAATCTATCTGATAGTGGCCTACACTTGGTGGTATTTGCCCAAATATTCGTGCTGCATCTTTTTTCTTCCTACGGCAAATGAAAGAGAGGCAACGACGCAACGCGAACACGCATTCCCAAGTGTAGTGCGACCATGACATGATTCAAAGATCAAATGTCAAACAAGATTATTTAGGCTATAGTTTAATCAGCTACGTATTAATAAAATGAAATGTTAATTATTATTTCAATTTTACAAGCTGTCGAGTCATTGTCATTACGGGTTTAATTTTACGTTTAATTCAAAATAAAGTCGAATTAAATCCGGGTTATCGAAAATCAGGTTTGCGTAATAAGGGTTCCGTTTAATTTAGCTATGGAACCCTAAAAATTGGGTTAACTTACAAGGAAAGAAATATCTTCCCGTGTTTCCGAACGAAAACAATTGACAGATTACTAATGTCTATTTTCCCAATCAACCACAACCGTCACAAAAATGGCTGCGCTTAGAGTATTTAGCCGTAATTTACCATACTTACGGCAACAATTTTCTGCATTACTAGGAAACACATCGCCTTCTGTTAAATTTATCTGCGTGGTCGTAGTAATAGGATACGTGCTATCGTTTTCCGAAGATGTCGTGAACGTTCTAAGTGTTACTCCAGGATATTTGTTGCCACCTTCTTTTCAGTTGTGGTCTACTTTTACGTTCTGGTTTCTCGAGATACACTTATGGGAAGTGGTTATCGATATAGTGACTGTGGGTTTGTGTGGAAAGTTGATAGAGCCGCTATGGGGCCAAATGGAGATGATGAAGTTCTTTTTCCTGACGAACTTTGGCGTGGCATTTCTGACTACGTTTTACTACTTGGTAATATTTGCGTGCACGGGCCAGACATCGTATCTGTTTGACATACATGTGCACGGGCTCGCGGGGTACCTCGCCGCGGTCAGTGTGGCAGTAAAGCAGATATTGCCTGACCATCTTCTTGTTAAAACACCTTTAGGTATGACATTGTTTTGTTTATTATCAATTTTGTCATAATTAAAATAAGACTAAAGAATCACATTTCACTAACAGACTAGTTCATTGAATAATCAGACTGGATATGAACTCTAAAATTTTACATTTCACTTGTGAAAGTCACAATGTTTTTCTACCATAAAAACTCTCACTGAGAATGATCTGTGTATATTTGAAGATAATTCATTGATTATTCTTTAGTATTTTAAAGACTAATCTGTGTATTGTTAATTCCAGGGAAACTCACAAATAGATCCCTACCACTCCTTCTCCTGATAGTGGCTATAATCCTATGGGCCATCGGAGCCCTGGAGGGTACCTACCCCTGCATGTGGGGCAGTGGCACCATCCTATCATGGATGTACCTGCGTTTCTGGCAGAGACATAGCAGCGGGACCCGTGGAGACATGGCAGATAACTTCAGCTTTGATAAGTGAGTGGGCTAATCTCCTAGCATTTGAACCACTTGGTTGTAACATCATTGTCGGCTCAAGATTATTTCAGCAGAGGTAAATCATACTTCGGAAATGAATAAAAAAAGAATCAATACTGCTATAGTCTTAAGTCTTCATCAAAACTGGACTGATATTTGCCTCTGAATAGTATTTGCTGTCGACAACAATGATGGAAAAAAAACGCTTTTAAATGCTTCATGATACTTCAAGTGTTAAAAGACTAACAAGCTATGGTAGCAGAGACCTTTGACCACCAGTTGCACACTCGTAAATGCAGATTCATGATTCTATATTTGTTCATTTCAAGGTTATATACTGACAAGTGAAACTAATGATTTCAATTGGAAGGTTTCATAATTTGTATGACAAATCTGAAAAAAAAAATCTTAAAATAATTTTAATTTATCTTATGAAGATTTCTGGCAAATTTTATTGACACAGTTTAGGTTTCTAAATATGTACAAAAAGCCAAATACTTCAAAGTATTCTATGAGTGTCAATCTCATAACAACTTGATAAGGAAAATCTTACACATTAATAATATTACTAACCTTACACATCAATTCTATTCTTGTACTCTTTAGGTATTGCTACATTGTAGTCGTAGATATATTAACTTTTTTATGTACATGGGCAATACATTGGGTTTCATATTATAGAAATAGTGTTTTGTCATGTCAGATTGCCTCGGAACATAGTGTAAATATTCATTTTGATGAATCAGAGCCACATTTTAAAGAAGGACTCCCTATTCCAACCTATGTTTGGATATGATGCAAAAAACAACACAAAGTATGGGATGTTTCTCCAGTGATTCAAAGTATGTATTCAAACTAATATTGAAGTTTCTTAAAACCTTACATACCCAGATTTTATATCAAAATTGTTAAGGAACAAAGAATATTAATACACTTCATATAAAAAACTATCCTTGTTCCAATTGCTCTAGAGTAGTCCATCTTATAAGAAACTGCAAAGATACATAATAGAAACAGTTATTTGCAATTCACTCAATGAGTAACTGTTTACTTAACAGTTATTGTAAACTATATCATAACATAACAAAGCATCTTGGCTGGATTTCATACATATTTACTTATTAGTGATCTTTGTAGTCTCACCTTTAGTATGACAAGTCAGAAGAGGCAGTTGTTATCAAAACAGAGATATTGATTATGAATATTATGCTCTTTATCTCTGATCTTAGTATTTTTTTACAATATCTAAAAATACAAACCAATCTAAGTTTGGAGCGAGGCAGGTTCTAAAATACTGGTTAAGGCGAAAAAGAAGGTCCTTCTGACCATCCATCCATATTACCTTCATAATGAAACAAATTATTTGATTAAATATTTTTTGTTTTCTGTTATTTTTAACAAAGAAGTTACCCCAATCATTTTTAAACGATATGATACAGAGAGAAAGAATATTATGAAAAATAAACCATCTTCGTCTGTAGCCCCTGACAGGATATCCGTCCATATTATTATTAGCATAGGAATTATGAAATACTAAGAATAATTACTATTTGAAAGTATAGTAGGTGCAGTTGCAGTTACACAGCATGTAAATATATATTGGGGCACCTTGAAAGATACAGATATTACAGATACATCTGTGGAGACCATTGCTACCATCTCACCTTTTTTTTACGATGGTTGTTTTTTCACGATAAACGTTTGCGTTACCTAGTTGCAAAATGCTGTTTTGCGATAGAACGTTATGTTAATTATTTCTACATGTAATGCCTGATATGTCCTTTTTAACCGACTTCAGAAAGGATCTTTTATTTTTCATGTATGATCCCTGACGATTACTGAGAAGCCTGGACCAATTTGGAATGTTTTTTCGTTTGATAAGGTAGCCTTCCCTGGTTGTTCCATGGTCATCAGACCCTGTAGCATGGCTGGTCTTATCACACGATAAGTGACAAGATAGAGCGTCCGTCTCGTTCTATTAAACGGTTTCAGCCAGTGACGGACGCTCTATCTTGTCACTTATCGTGTGATATGGCCGTCCATGCTACGGGGTCAGGTCAAGATCTGATGATGGGATCCTGTACTGATTTGAAGTTGGTTAAAACTTTGTTTTTATAGTTAATTATAAGATAACACATTAATCATTAGTACTTTTTTCTTGCAGCTTCTTCCCAACAGTGCTGCAGCCGATAGTACGGGGCATCCTAGGGCCGCCGCACCGCTGTCTCGTGCGGATAGGGCTCTGCTCACCCAGCCAGCGGAGGGTGCACTTAGCCATGAGTCCCCGCGGCGTCACCATATCCATGCCTGGGGTGGAGCCTCAGGACATGGAAAGGAGGCGGTGAGACTTTCCTACATACTTGGATGGCTTTTCTAATTTCTTACATATGAATAAAATTGAGAGGTCCTAACAAACTCCTTCAAGCTTAGTTTGATAGTATGTTGATTATACATTTAACACTTGCTCTGTAGGTACCTATGTGATGTTAAGTTCCTGGTGGCAGGGGCGTATTTACCCTAGAGCAGGGGTCTTCAGACTTTTTGACTCGAGTGGATTGTGGCCCTTGACTAAAGGGCGAATGACGCGTAATTCAATGTCGGAGAGGCAACCGGATGGCTCGTGGTATTTGAGCTCCCGAAGTGATGTGGAACCGCCCTGTGCAACCCGAAATGAGCCAACTGTGACCGGTTCGGAAATAGGAGGGGGGTGGTAAAAAAAAAAAATTATCGCCGGATGACAAGCGGTAGCCTGAAAGTATGTACGCTGTTTATATAATGA
This sequence comes from Epinotia ramella, assembly GCA_947578815.1. NCBI lineage: Eukaryota > Metazoa > Arthropoda > Insecta > Lepidoptera > Tortricidae > Epinotia > Epinotia ramella. Next base: position 4,352,415 of record OX388207.1, read on the forward strand.
AATTTTTATGCCATCCCTCCTAGTGCAACCGGAGCCGAGTAAGCAAGCAAACTAAAAAAAAAAAAATTGGCAGGCAACCGCTTGCAAATTGGCACGCTTGTTCTTCATCACATACAGACAATTTCAAGCGGTTGCTATTTGGTTTCATGGCTGGTCATGACCAGCCATACCCCATCGTTATCGCGGGCCGGGATCTACGCTTTCTTTTCGCGGGCCAGATTAGAAGGGCTCGCGGGCCGTAGTTTGTCGACCCCTGCCCTAGAGCCATCCGGCCCGGGGCGCCAATCCGCCGTGGGCCGATTGCATTTTCTTTGGTTTTGTTGCCATTCGTTGACTTCTGGGGCGGCGAAACTTATTGGTCCGCGGCGCCAAATTTCAAAATACGTCCCTGCCTGGTGGTAAGGTCACCTGACCTCCAGAGGACGTGTTGCGCAGAGAGGGACGCGCGTTTTTTTTTAAATCTTCATATCAGTAAAGATTGGGCAACGCGCATGTGATATTTAGGGAATCGCAAGCATCCATAGGCTGCGATGTCTGCTTACCATCAGACACACCGTATGCCAGTTTGTCTACTGTCGTAATATTAAAAAAAAATACATATATATGATGCGGCGTGGGTACGCCCCCCACAAGGTGGACTGATGACCTGGTAAAGGTTGCGGGAGTCCGCTGGATGCGGGTGGCGCGGGACCGGTCACTTTGGCACTCTTTGGGGAAGGCCTATGTCCAGCAGTGGACGTCTTTCGGTTGATATGATGATGATGATTTTGATGATATATATGATTGTCTTTTAACCTTTACTGATAAGATATTATCGAGATAATCACAGGTGAACCCTGAAGAAGAGAAATGCAGAAACGCAAATATTAGTGCTTGTTTCGTGAAAGTTACAAGCGTTTTGCCTATCTTTTATGACACAAGATCGATTCTGAAACAAGGCCCTATAATGACTTATCATAAACCTTCTTATCTATCAGTTAATCAATGGCACTTAATACTGAGTGATGTCATTTCTTGTTTAAAGTATAGATTTAGTTCAACCCTAACATACGATAATTCTGTGAGTTTGAAACAAAAAGGTCATAAACACACAGGTTGGGGTTCTTCAAGAAAGGTGTGTATACAATTTCTAAGAGTTGGCAACGCGCATTTAACATAGGGGCCACACGCTTGTTTGCCACCGACGTGGTATTAAAAATAAGTTTCTGTCAAAAATGTTATTTTTGATACAAGCTTTTATTGCCAACTGTACTTTTCTGTATACCATCATCAACTACTCATTGAGACGATTCTAACGAGCCCAAACTCAACGGGGTTACGCCGGTTAAGTACTGAATTCCCATTTCCATCAGATCAGGTCGATGGTATCATAATATTGACGACCGGTTAGTCTAGTGGGTAGTGACGCTGCCTACGAAGCTGAAGGTCCTGGGTTCGAATCCCGGTAAGGGCAAATATTTGTGTGATGAGCATGAATATTTGTTTCTGAGTCATGGATGTTTTCTATGTATTTAAGTATTTCAATCTATTAAATATATCGTCGTCTAGTACCCATAACACAAGCCTTATTGAGCTTACTATGGGACTAGGTCGATTTGTGTAAGATTGTCCCCTAATATTTATTTATTTATTTATTTATTTATTTATATTGAATTGTCATCCAAACCTTTACCCAAAATTTCGGTTCAGTCGGTTGAAGATATATGCTTCAAAATTCAGTTGCATGATTCCACCCGGACAAACATACATTGAAAGTTAATTAGGGCTTGTGCACAAATCACGCGAGGTTTTTTCGGCTACTTTTTTCCCCCCCAATTGTAAGAATAATTCGTCCCATTCGTTTTTCGTTCATTTCTTATGTCCGTCTCATTCTGTGTTCGTCACTCATTCTTTATTCGTCTCGATCGCTATATGTCCCTATCGTCTTAAGTCCAATTATGTAGCCTGTCTCTTTCTTAATAAGTCTTTTTCGTTTTTCGTCACGGTCTTCCTAGGACTATTTCTTTGTTTGTGTCTCTCGTTTTTGGTATCATTCGCACTTTATCATTAGTCACTTTCGTTATTCGTCTCACTCTTTTTTTGTCTTTAGTGGTAACTCGTTCCGTTCTTTTTTAGGCACGTTCGCTAATCGTCCGGTACTACGTAGGTCTTAGTTGCTATTCATATCTCCTCCGGATCGAAATTGATAAACAAATTGAAGTTTAGGGGACATATACAGAACGGAAAAAAATGAGGGCACTGAAGGGTCTGGGACTTAGATACTTAAGATAGCAAATTTTTCTCAAGATAAACATGAAATACAAATGAATTGTCTTCAGAATTCAAAGTGTTATTTTAAATGTCAAACTACTATGAAATTACATGAAATTATGACGATCACTAGGTCAATAAGATATAATTAAAAAAATAATTAAGATTGACGGAAAAAGATAGTTACAAATAGCGACCGAGACGCAAAACGAATGTAACGAACTTAGAATTAGACTGAAAATGAATGAGACTAATCACGAATGTGACCAATAACGAATGCATGAAAAAAAATGAGACGAATAAGTGAATGAGACCAAAATCGAAAGGAAATAATTAAGAATGAGTCATAGCAAGACCGTGACGAAAAAGACTCATTAAGAAAGAGACAGGTTACATAATTGGACTTAAGACGATAGTGACGTATAGCGATCGAGACGAATAAAGAATGAGTGACGAACACAGAATCAATTTCACCAAATTAGATCTTGTCAGCCTCTTAACGAAACCGAGAAAAAGTATCTACTCGTGTGGTAGTTTTATTTTTTTAGTTTCGTTCACTGTAGAAAAATACACGTGAGGTTTCCTTATACCCCCCCTCCCCCAACGTGATTTTTTCCTGACCCCCCCCCCCCCTATCGAACCTCGCGTGATTTGTGCACAAGCCCTTAAGAGTCCGCAGGAAGGTCGGCCGAATTTCACCTTCCCATAGAAAGGTAGTTTACGCTCTCTTTTTAAAACTACATGTTAGATTGTGACGAAACTTTGCATATACAGTGACATGAGGTATATCTATGTCTGTAATTAGAACGAAACACTCGGGCGAAACATCGCAAGCGAGAAAAAAAGGGATGCCTCCCTGACACGGACACGGACGCAGTGTGAACGGGGTGTTACGGTCACGTGACCTGTGGCGAGTTTAACAAATTTTCCCCATTACAAAAAGTGCACGGCGCCGCTAAAGAAGTTTTCACTTCATGTAAAACAATAATTACCCTATAATAATCTCTTTCAGGCAAATCGCGCTGAAGGCGCTAAGCGAGCGCCTGTCAAAGACGTCCGAACAGACGCGCCAAAAGAACCTGTCCACTAAAGTGAACATGGAGGCCGTGCGCAAGGCGCAGCCCCCGCCTCACGTCATCCCGGCCTTCCCCGAGCCGCCGCCGGCGCCCGAGGCCACGCTGCTCGACCTGGAGACACCCACCACTAAGCAGTCATGATCTACGAACAAATTGTGAGAACAGAAGCTATAGCCACGTTAATCTGCACTCGGAGTTCGAATGTCTACGTCTCTGTCGCCCTTATGCTATGTGAGTGACAGTGGTGAGGGTTATAGGACTTCGATTTTATAGGTAGCGCAGGGGCAATGGTTGGCAATATGGTCCCGGTAGTCACTGACATCTGTCATTAGTCGGGTACACACGGGGCAAGGATTCCGCGCGAGGCAGGTGAGTGTTTCGGCGTGTGTTTCGGCCGAGGCACGTCAACTCTGACTCGCTGAGGCTGCCTCGCGCGGCAAATTCTCGCCCATTGTGGACCCAGCTGTTTCAATACATTTTATAACAAAAATACATTTATAATTAAATGATTTGTGTTTGTTTGTAATTGGGACTTGGTAGCTTGGAGACGCATTGCAATACGGGTGTAGACTCGAAAATTATTATTACTTCAAAAGAAAGAAGGCAAAAAAATATGCCTAGTGACGAAAATCCCATTCAGATATCTCAAAGAATTACGAAGCTACAACCGTTTTGATATTGCTCGTTAGAGAGAAAACGCAAACAGTGTGTGACGTCACAATATGCGAGGCTGCCGCAGAGCGAGCCGCGCGCGCGGCAGGCCGCGTCGATGGCGGCGCCGAACACGATGGGGCACGGTTAGTGACGTGACAATCTACAAGCGTCATCGTTTCATATGAAGTTGCGTTTTGCGAAAAAGGGACAGAACATACCTCTTCTTGAAACTTTGGACACACATAACTAATTTAACCTCTTGCGTTGATTTTTTCTCCATTTGACTACATTTTTAATCCTTTTTCGAGAAAATATGACATTGATTATTTGATTACACCCCTATTGAGATAACGTGAGATAACGGGACGAAGATACATTTTTAGTTACATAATGTATTGAAATGGGTGTCAGGAATTACTTATTATTCACCGAGGACCATAAAGAGTTATGTGCTAAAGTCGAAAAGAAATCGCCTAGATAGCCTGGGCTAGCACAGCTGACGCCGCGCCGTGACGCGAGTCGAGAAAGATCTACCTCCTCTTTCTAATTTGCTCGGTGCAAGTGTGACAGAAAGAAAAGAAGCGACTTAGTAGCAAGTTGTGCTGGTCAATTAATGCGGAACTTCATTCGTGGCCTTTCAAGCTGCAAGTTACAATTTAGTAAGTCCAATGGAGATTACTTATTTTAGTTCTCACAGCAGTTATTTTGTAAGCCGGCTAGGCTAACCCAGCGTCGTGAAACTGCTATTATTTTTAACGTAACTTAAAATAACGATCTTTCTCTGACTTTAACACAGTGCCGACAGTGGGCGCCGGCCCTCATACAGCTATACAGGGTGGAAAAATCGAATGCAACGTGGATGGCAACTACGTTAAATATTGTAAATAGCACATTCTGTGTAAAGGAAACATTCCTTTGTTTTTAAAAACAATAAATTCTGCATTTAAGGATTTATGAAAAATCGCTTGCCTCAGTCGGGACTCTAACCGGTTTAGTTTTTAGTTTTCAATTTTCATGGCACTCCGTTATTCTGATTGTATTTGTTATTTAGAGAAAAATGAACCTTATCAGTTACCCTTTCAATCTGCATCATAAAATAGAGCACGTTATTTTTTGTCACATTTGACCGGTTCGAGTCCCGACTAAGGCAAGCGATTTTTCATAAATCCTTAAATGCAGAATTTATTGTTTTTAAAAACAAAGGAATGTTTCCTTTACACAGTATGTGCTATTTACAATATTTAAGGTAGTTGCCGTCCATGTTGCATTCGATTTTTCCACCCTGTATATGCGGTAATCTTAGGCCGTATATCGATAGAGCCAAGTGCCTTGTAAGCCAGTCGTACAAGAGTAGTATTGCGGAGTATGTTCTTCTTTGGTACTTTGTAAACCTCAATAATCCGAACTTTTTGGCTAAACCTAGCGATTCGACTTTCACGATTGTCTCTTATTTTTTTACGTACATAATTTTTACTCAAAGAGGTAAGTAAACAAACAAGCTTCTGTCAAAAAAATCATTTTTGGTACAAGCTTTTATTGCCGACTGTACTTTTCTGTATACCATCATCCACTACTCATTGAGACGATTCTAACGAGCCCAAACTCAACGGGGTTACGTCGGTTAAGTACTGAATTCCCATGGCCACCTTCTGTTTCCATCATCAGATCAGCTCGATGGTACCATAATATTGAATTGTCATCCAATCTATACTTTACCCCAAATTTCAGCTCAATTGGTCACCGGGAAGTGGGTCAAATTTAACTTGCAAGATTTGATTACAGACAGACAGACAACGGGACAGGTGAAACTAAATAAAAGCTTGTAATCAATTGAATTATACGCGGTCAAGTCGTTTAGTAAAGCTAAAACTATATAATTCTAGCTAGTTTTGCCAAAAAGTTTGGGGTTACCGAAAATTGTTTACGAAACACTAAAGTATAAAAAAATATGAATTGGTTTTCCTAGCTAGTATTCTCTGATTTGTTTATTCACATACTGTTTCAAGTAATTCCTTTCGTGCATTGCTTTTGTTTTAAATTGAGCATTATTTTGGGCATACACGTTTACGTTTGAAAATATTGCTTGGGTGATACTAAATTGGTGATGTGATGTAAAAGGTCAGTTTTTAATACCAAAGTGAAAGATTAGGTCCCTATGCTTGACAGTCACAATTTAATGTAAGTACATAGCTGGGTTGATAGGGAAGGATACTGTCAAGTAACCACCTTACTTGTCGGCTCGACAAATGTGTACAGTCAAGTGCAAAAATATGTATCGATTTCATCCTATGTACCAAAACCTTAGTCCACTGATAAGAGCTATGGGACATACTTATGATTAAGTTGTATGTACCCATATTTTTACACTTTACTGTATGTTGAATTGCATGGACCTTAATACTCAGGAGAAGCCATGGTAATAATAATTCCACGTCCGATCGAGATGATACATATATGGCGAGCATACTAATCTCGATAAGTGTGACAGAAACGGAAATATCAGGTCTTGTCATAGTTCCACTTGTATATGGCATTTTTAGGGTTCCGTACCCAAAGGGTAAAACTGGACCAATAGGGTCCAGTTTTACCCCAAAGGGTAAAACTGGACCCTATTACTAAGACTCCACTGTCCGTCCGTCTGTCACCAGGCTGTCATGAACCGTGATAGTTAGACAGTTGTAATTTTCACAGATGATGTATTTCTGTTGCCGCTATGACAACAAATGCTAAAATACAGAATAAAATAAATATGGGGCTTCTAACAACAAACGTGATTTTTTTTGCCGTTTACATAGATAATGGTACGGAACCCTTCGTGCGCGAGTCCGACTCGCACTTGGCCGGTTTTTTAGCAGCTTTTCCGTCCCTCATTGTGGCAACATGTATTTCTTGTCCTGAGTATTACAGGTCCATGTTGAATAGTTATTGTCAAATTGGTGAAAATGAGTGGACTAACTTGGCAGTTGCCGCGTGGCAATGACAGTCTAGATGAATTTCTAGGTTGTCACGTAATTAAGGCCAGTTACCTATTATCCCTTGTGTTTCTGAAGGGTAGACCTGGAGTCTAATTTTCGGTTGAAAGCATGCACATGTATACAGCGCCCTAATATATTTTTGGTCGCAACAAAAAGGGATTTTAATGCTTGTGTAAACGGATACTATTGACAGGAAAGGTGTTAAGCAGTGCTCAAACGTATTGAGAATTTTTGCATGGTCAAAGCATTTATTACCGAATTTATTTACCAAATTTGACAGAATTTTTGCAATGCGCTGTGAATCTGTTTATTTAATTTCCCTTACCCCATACTTTTCAGTATGGCGACTGTGAGTAGGTATGTCAAACAAATAAATATATTTTTGCAGATTTTAATGCATTTGTTGAAATCTAGATATTGGGTGGAGTGAATGAGACTTGTAAATATAATTGATATTGACTAGTGTTATATTAATAAAGTTAAATAATACCCAATCAACGATTTGTATAATTTTATTTATATTATTCCAGTCTCTTAAGTATAATGAGGAAATGGGCAATGTATTCATTATTCTAAAAATAAGGAAGAGATTTGGTTTGAAAGGACAGAATTTGGAAAACATCTGGATTTCAAATGTTAACCCTTTGGACGACAAGAACACCTAGTCCTGTGTTGTCGCGCCCACGGCGCCAGAAACAACAATGGGTGATACGGCGTTCGCTGTCAGTCACCTTCATGCTTGAAAGTGACTTTGACAGGTTGAAACCCAGGTCCATATTCACAATCCTATAGGCTTGACGTCTAGGTGTCCGTTTCGTATGTACAGTCAGCGTCATATAGGTAGTAGCAGCAAGAGTAGCCAAATATTTCGTGACACACCTTTATTTTTACAGTAATAAAGACGTGTACCGAAATATTTGGCTACACTGGCTGCTACTAACTATGGGGGTATATGACGCTGACTGTACGAGCAAAATGGCGTCCAAAAGGTTAATAATTGATATTTTATTACACGACAGCGCTTATTCTGCCTCTTAATCATCACGACGTTATCATTTAGACAAACGCCCCGTTATCCATACTAATATTATAAAATGCGAAGTGTGTCTGTTTCATCTTCACGCTTAACCGATTTAGATGAAATTTGGTATAGAGACAGTTGGAGTCCCGGGGTAGGACAGGATATTTTTATCCCGGAAATCGTCCCCTAAGGGGGTGAAAGTTTGTAGAGTTTGTAGGAGCTACAATATAAACGAGTTCCACGCGGAGAGTCGCGGGCAGAAGCTAGTAGTGTAATAGAACATTTACACTTGCCAATAATATACAGTGTGAGAAGTTATCCCTATCAAAGTCTTTATGACATCAACCCTGGCTACTAAAAGCGAAACTAATGAGCCACACTGGCATTTGTACCAATATCCGAGGACGTGTATACACGTCATGTAAAATGTCTTGTTTTCTACAGTGCCATATTTTAAGTATGGATTGCAGAGTAATACATGAACGTAAAATTCATCTACTTACGCCAAAGGACGTATTGCAGATACTCTACACTTTGTGAACCTATTTAATAATCATATTATGCCTTCATACTATACTGGCGGTCATACATACGTAATTCATTAAACACAACTCAAATGTCACTGTTCACTGTTTCTAGCGGTGCATACTGCCATCTGTCACATTGTAACTGCTGTGCGACAAATGAGGCATCTTGAACAGTAATGTACACGTCATTTACCGGATCCTATTTCCGACACGGTTTAACTAGGGCGCCCGAAGGCGGCACCTTCACCTAGTATTGCAGCATTTGAGCGTTGCGATTCGAAGATCATAGACAGTAAGGGCCTTATCACACTTAGTACGCAGCGAATTCGTTGCGGACTCGCGGCGAAATCGCTGCGCGCTCGCTTCGCTTTCAACTCGCTCACAAATCGCAAGTGTGATAAGACCCTAATTAACCCTTTGGACGCGATTTACGCGCGAGTCCGCTCGCGCGTTCCCGAGGTACAGTTAGCATCATATAGTTAGTAGCAGCCAAAGTAGCCAATTATATCGCAACACGTCTTATTATTAGTGACGATATATTTGGAAAGTAGTGCTAACTGTACTAGAGCTACATATATCCTGTCCAGATGCTGCCGGGTTTTTTAACTGGCGCGTAAAACGCTTGCAATGAGCGCGACTTTCGACTCGCTCGTTTCACGCGCGATTTGAGATACTCGGGCGCCATTGGCTGCGTCCAGTGGTACAGTCAGCATCATATAGTTAGGCAGCAGCCATAGTAGCCAAATATATCGTAACACATGCTTACTCCTATAGTAATAAATACGTGTTCTTATATATTTGGCTACTTTGGCTGCTACTAACTGTACGATGCTGACTGTACACGCGAGTCCGTGGCGAGTGGACGTATTTGGTTCAAAATGGAGCGCGATAATTTCGATACGGAACTTAATTCGGCCAAGTCCTTCCCCTATATAAACGCGCGTAAAACGCGGCATCGAGACGCAATATAAATTGATGAGCGCGGGTGGATTTTCGCGTAAAACGCGTCATCTGGACGGGTTCCTAACACTCGCAACCGGACTAAAAATGGAACAATACACCAGAGACCGATAGTACAGTCAGCATCACATAGTTAGTAGCAGCCAAAGTAGTCAAATATATCGTAACACTTCCTTACTCCTATAGTAATAGACGTGTTCCGATATATTTGGCTACTTTGGCTGCTACTAACTATATGATGCTGACTGTACTCGCTAGGCGTGTAGGTTTATACTACTGCCCGCCTAGCGGGCTGAGCCGGCATCTGAGCAAACATTACGAGTGCTTACCAGGCGGGTTCTTGGTTGCGAACGTGTTAGTGTTGTAGTGTCCCCAACGCTAGAAACGACTATAGGTGTTATGGTGTACGCTGTCAAAGTCACCTTTATGCTTTCAACCAAGATTCATATTCACAATCTTAAAGAGTTGGCTTGGCGTCTTGTGTCAGTTTCGAATGTGTAAACTAAGGTTCATTCTCTTCTTCACTCTCGGCAAAAAGTTGGCGTGTCCGTGTCACTTCCGTACATGAAGAATGGCGTCCAAATGGTTAAATGCCTGCACAAGGTTGTCCAATCAAGCTTCAGTCCCATAGTCCGGTCGAGCGGGTCAATGAATGCATCTTCCAGCACAACCCCCTTTCAGTCGAGCTGGTCAATGAATGTCCGGAGTACAGCTGGTCCGGCGCCCGCTACCGGTAGTAGTGCGGCGGCCACGCCGGCGCGTAGCCCTCGGGCCAGCGCTCGGCCGCGGCGGCCGGCACGCTGGACGACATGCTGGACGACATGCTGGTGCCTGCAATATGGAACTCAGAGGGTCATTTTACCTTAACATTGAGTTCATAGCGAGCTTTGGTAGCCTATAACGCTGTATAGAGTTGCAGTAAAGTGTCAATGAGAGAACGAGTGCCGAGGAGTAAAAGACCGCGAATAAGGGAAAGGTGATTTATTCTAGCTGGTCAATCGTACACTAACATATTGCTACACTTATGTTTATAATTACACCGCGGATACAACGCTGCGTGTGCGAGGTTAATGACATTATTTTGGGCTAGTGCAAAGTGCACGTGCATCGTTGCAGAAAACAATGTACATCTTTGTACAAACGCGGTTTTATTCCTTTGCGCTTTATGGTGGTTTTATTGCTCCTGGCACCCCGTCAAGCGTCCTGTAGACTAACGTTAGTCTACAGCAATTTTGTACTTTTGTACCTACTGATTATACTTATAGAGTTGAATTTTGAATGGCATTTTGACCTATGGCGTGCATTCGACGGGTTAAAGTGTTCACGTGATAATCTCCACAGGCAAGTGTTATATTGTAATAGTGTGTTAGCCACTGTAAGTACTATAAACAGGACACAACCTATAAACAGTCCCCGGCTATCAGGATCATCATTACTTGATCATACATACATATAATCACGCCTATTTCCCGGAGGGGTAGGCAGTGATCATGGATTTCCACTTGCTACGATCTTGACAAACCTTGCTTGCTGTAAGTAAGTAATGTAAGTATACATGATATACTTGAAGGTGTGTCATTCAAACTTGGAATTCTGAATATATTCTTTACGTGGAAGCGTACCGAGGGAATCAAGGGTCGTGTGGGGGATGCTAAAGTGGAATCTCCAGCGTAGTAAGGCTGCAAGTGATTGCTAGGGGGAATCTTAAGTGTGATGCTTAGGTGTAGTACCGAGCGTAGCGAGGGTTATTATCGGTCTGTGCGCTTCGGAAACTACTCGCTGTCTGTGAGCAATACGCAGCGGCCCACGGCCTCAGGTACAATGCTAGTAAGAGCGAATTACTTATATACAAAGCAGGCACAAAAACCTACAGTACTGTACCGCCAGTGGAACTAGGTGGGGTTCCGCTTAAGCTCGTATCGCAATTTAAGTACTTGGGGCATGGTCACCGCGTCGCAGAAGGATGACCTGGACTTGGAGCGGGAGCGCAGGGCGCTGTCAGTGAGAAGCAACATGTTGATCCGCAGGTTTGCAAAATGTACAGCAGATGTAAAACTTACCTTATTTAGAGCTTACTGTCAGTCTTTCTACACATGCAGCCTGTGGATCAGCTGTACGAAGACAGCCTATAGCGCCGTGCGCGTCCTCTATAACAACGCTTTCAGGATGCTGATGGGGTTGCCGCGCTACTGCAGCGCATCAAGGATGTTCGCGGAGGCGCGCACGGACGACTTCCATATATGCTATAATGCGTAAGCGAGTCGCGTCCCTGATGCGGCGTGTCCGCGGCAGCACCAACAGCCTCCTGAGCGCAGTTGCTGCAGCACATGACAGTCCAATAGTCTGTCACTGGACGCGATCTCATGGCTCACAGGTGAGCTATGAGAAGTGACTATATGTGTACCTGCCTTACTACATAATACCTACACTAACATAGCGCCTAAGTTAATAATGTACCTAAAACTAACAAATATGGATTTCTTTACTCCGAAATAAACGTATTTATTATTATTATTATTAAGGCGCAAATTCGAGCGTAGCGAAGGATAGTATGTTAGAAGAGTTTAGCGAGGGATTGTACGTGTAACATGGAAACCTGAATGTAGCAAGGGTGTGGAAGGTTATAGTACCTGGCTGCGGTTGGGGCTGCGTGTAGTTGGGCGGGTAGGGCTGGCCCTGCGGGTAGTAGGGCGGCGGCACGCTGAGGTTGTGCGCCACGCCGGGCGTCGACACGGGCGCCGGCGGCTGTCCATTAAACACCCAAACAAATATTGGAAAAATCGCGGACTGAGAAATTTGACACTGGAAGGGTTAGCTCCGTCGTCAGAATAGAATATGGTAGTTTCCTCATGTTAAAAATGAATAACGTAGTGTTGTTAACCATCAAAATATTGCAATAAAGTGTTAATTACAAAATATAAACAAAATTATGAAAAGATATGACACTTGAAAGTTTAGAATATGCACACCTAGTATAGAAAAAAGCTCGGTGAATTTTCTTGAAAAAATACCATTTTGCGTATTGTGCGGTGTCCAATACTGCAAATGCGATCCTAACACTAGAATAAAATAAACATTCATGACAACTATGCACCTCAATGCAATATTTCACGACCAAAACAACAATTTACTTCATTTTCCATACAACGATTAGTACAAATAGAAAACGGAGACATCATACTTCAGTGTCAATTCAACAAAAAAAACAACAGAATACTTAAAAAAAACGTATATGTTAAGGTACAGTACTACAGTATTCGATATACAAAACTTACTTTTGCATGCCGTTAGCACTACATGTTGGGGCAAGTTTTGAGCGGCCCGGCTTCGCACGGATAACCCGTTTTCCCGTAGGAGTGAAGCATTTGCCCGCAGTAAAAAGTAGCCTATGTTCATCAGGCATAATGTCGGCTACTAATGGTAAAAGATTTTTTTCAAATCGGTCCAGTAGTTTCGGGGAATACAAACCATCAAATCTTTCCTCTTAAGGCGGTGCATTGGAAATTATCGCGTGCTTTGAAACGCCGTTCTGACTAGATTAAGAAACAATAAGGTCTGATTTTTAGATATTATGATTCTTGACTATATGATTGTTTTTCTGATTTTATCGATACATGATTGCTTAAAATTTCCTCGATAGAAAAAAATCCAAAATTGAGTCTGTATTTTCCTTTTTTTACTCAGCCTACTCAAACGATACATTATTTTACGACACAATCAAGTTAATACTGTAGTATTTTATCTCACCTAAAATCTCACTTTATGAAATTTCAATAAAACTTCACTAAGTTGGGTATTTATCGACATTTGTCCGATAAAGCCATTCCCGAAGAGTGTTACATCTCTTTTCCTCGTGTGCGGGAGGCATCAGCGTGTCTCTGTCTAGGGGGCGTGTTCGATTCAAATCAAGGCATCCCCTTAATAATATTAGCGGAGAGTGGATACTAACCGGGTAATAGGTGTAGTAGTTGGGCTCGGGCGCCTCCTGAAGCGGCACGGTGATGAGGTTGCGGCGCGACGACACGTGCCGCGGGTCGTTGGCCAAGGCGCCGAGCTGCATACAATACTACATTACTACAGAGGCCGGGAAGTGAGGGGTTGCCGGCCGAGTACATATAGACAGGATAGTCATGAGGCTGGCAACCCCTTTTCACGCCGAGGTATGTATAGTGCTTTTCTCAAACATGCAATGAAATAAATAAATAAAAAACTCAAACTTTAATTTTCATGGCTGAACGCCGTGATCCTGTGCCACTAATTGAAAATGGAAATTAAAAAAGACCATCTTGCAGGCCTACAATTTTTTATGAAATGCCATTACGGGTCTCTCGTCTCGCTCCGCCCGAAACGTTATACTTCGAAGCCCATTATGAAGAACACAACGTCAATATTTCATTGCACGTTTGAGAAAAACATATTTTTTATACTAGGCGAGCTAATGTTTGAATTAAGACTTTGTACACCAAACTATAATCAATTAATCACATACTTTTTTCTATGGAGCTCCCAACTCAACTTTTTACAACTGTTTAGACAACTAAAATGAATTCAACCAATCACGTGGCGCCTTTACTGAACTATAATGAATTTGACCAATAGAACGTCGTCTTGGCTACAGAGGAAAAGACATCAACGAATACTAAGCCGTTGGCTGCGCTGCGTTTCAGCAGGGCTTAGATTTTTAATAGATACCAAGTTTGTTTAACTAGTTCAGTTGACTCGTAGAAAAAGTATTGTATAAAATAGTTATATCATTAGCTTTTTAAGTCTCGTACCTTAATAAAACATAGTACTCGACTGAAAAAGCATACATAATATTTTATAATGATTGCATGAAATAGTATTTTATACATTATGGCTTCGTACAGCAAACTATAATCACATATTATTTTCTATGGAGTTCCAAACTCTACTATAATAAATTATTATAGTATTATTATATGTAGTTTTAAATTAACCTTTTTACCGCCAGCTGACGAAGTGACTCACCGTGCCACGGACGCCAGCGATGTCAAATGACAACCGTCCAAAAACCAAAAACAAACACTTGTAGAACTCTTAAAACAAAAATAAATAAATAAATATTAGGGGACAATCTTACACAAATCAACCTAGTCCCATAGTAAGCTCATTAAGGCTTGTGTTATGGGTACTAGACGACGACATATATAATATATATAAATACTTAAATACATAGAAAACTTCCATGACTCAGAAACAAATATTCATGCTCATCACACAAATATTTGCCCTTACCGGGATTCTAACCCAGGACCTTCAGCTTCGTAGGCAGCGTCACTACCCACTAGGCTAACCGGTCGTATACCGGTCGGCCGGTTTTATAATGTTTGGTACCATTATCTTTATTTTATGGCCACAGACGTCAAATGAGGACCGTCCAAAAAACCAATAAAAACCACTGCTAGAACTCTTTTATAATGTTTGGTATATTTATGGCTCTGACGTCAGGGGCACGAATGGCACGATTTTCCGATGACGTGAACAGTCTTTGGCGGTGAAAAGGTTAAAGGAAAAATTTAAAAATGTAAGTCATAGCATCCGAAAGGTTTAGTTTCAGACAAGATCAAATGAAGTCGATTACACTGGTAATTGGCTCAAAACCGACTTGCAAGATTCGATTACATCGTCGCATATAGGTGAAGTAAATATATCTTAAATGATTTATCAACTTCACCTCTCACCATTTTTTTTTTTTAAATATATATATCAGTGTATTTGTTCGTGTTAGTGTGTTACCGAGATGGGTTTGACGACGGCGACCGCGGCCGGCTCGGGCGCCTCGCCGGCCGCCACGTGGCGGTGGTTGATGTGCGCCTGCAGGTCGCGCTGCAACAACATACTCAATACCAACATACTGTACTTCTGCAAGTAACTGTGCTAAATATTATTATTATTTGTATGCTTTTTCCTGTATGTTTTCTAGGGACCATGGGGTCCCGGATTTTTGGAAGGCATGCGTGGGGCCGAAGCCAACAGCGCAGAGGACCTTTCAAACAGCGAGGGATACACATGGCCGATACCATCTCCGAGCGCACAACGCTATTGCAGTGCAACACTGTGCTGCGATGGAAACTAAGGTCATACGTTATTGGATTGAATGGTGGGTGGTCTGGAAAATGGGTTATGGGGCGAGACCATTATTCTGCCCTCATAAGCCAAATAGCGGTATCTCAAAATGAAATGTCATTGTAAGTTATATGTCATTAGAGTTAGATTTTAAATTCCATGTTCCAATGACATTTCATTTTGAGTTACCGCTATTTGGCTTATGAGGGCAGTATTATTATTGTGAGCGTGTAAAATAATATGTTGTACCATCGTCATCATATCAGCTGAAAGACAGCCAGATATGAGTCGTGCCTGGAACAGGTAGGTCAACATTTGTACACAACTAGTCAGCTGTACCTGACAGAGGTAGCTCAACTTTTGTCCACAAACAGCGAAGTGTACCTGGGAGAGGTAGGTCAACATTTGTACACAACTGGTCAGTTGTACCTGACAGAGGTAGCTCAAGTTTTGTTCACAAGTAGTGAAGTGTACCTGGGAGAGGTAGGTCCGCCGGCAGCCGGTGTTGCCGTACCGTGTCCCCGCGTGCGTGCACATGAACACCGTGCCCAGTCCCGTTAGCTCCACGCGCAGCACCTGTTCACACGATCACAATTAGTCAGCTTAGTGTAAATGTCCAGATCGATTAGTTTTCTACATACGGGCCAAGGGGAAGGGTTTGGGGGTTCAACCCAATGTGTTCAATATATATCATTAACCTGAATATTAGTGTCCTATTTGATTTTTATGCATATTTATGTAGTTTTATTTTCATGAACTCCCTCCGACATTAAAACCGCCCTTGTGCTTCGACCTTAACTTTTGACTTGTACAAAGACTTGTCAGAGACTAGCAAGTGACTAGGCCACTAATAATAATATATGGCGACATAAATCATTATTCACACCATTTGCTAGTGCTCGCCATATCTCTCCCACACCCGCACTAATACACGCATCACTAGAGTGCAAGCTAGAAAGAGTGAGGAGTCCCTTTGGGTGCCCATTCCAAGTTTCATTTGGCTAAACACAACACCCAACCTGGTCAAAATGCTAGTTGTCTATTGGTCAAGCACCTCCGCCTCAGTGTTGCTAGTTTAGAATAGTAAGTGTAAATTTGTGAAACGAGCCACATCACGTTATTTTGGAGCCAATTTGGTGCACATAAACATGCGCGGGCGAGGCAGCGTGCTCGCGGCGAGCCGACATTGTGCGTCGTTCAAAATGGCGCTGGATACGATGACAGTCGCGGCTGCGTTTATCGTAATTCACCGAATTATTATCAAAAACAAGAGGAAATCGCCTCGGTGGTGGATGAAACTGTTGTACAAAAATCGTAATTTCATGTGGTGCACATTTACTTTACCAAATTACATCGTTCTGTCCGCGGCACGCTCGGATACACGTCCAAATTACGCGAGGCACGCACACTGAGGCGCCTCTGAGCACGGCCAAAAGAAAGAAAGACTCTAGGCGGCTCGCCGCGCGTCGTGAGCGCGATGCTCGCGCACAGCGAGTGAGCGCGTACGAATTAGAGCAAAATAGATGAGCCGTGCGTGCCTCAACCCGAGGCTGCTCTAATTCGTACGCACCTATAGATTAGTGACGAGACATACCTTCTCACTGCAGCGTGGACAGTGTGTGTGGTCGGCTCGCGCGCAAGAGAGACAGAATACATGTTTGCATGGTATCTGGAATATAATAATAAAATCATCAAATAACTTTTCATGAATGAATTAAAAATGTTAACATTAGAATTTTGTTGTCATCCTATCAAAAAATATAGGACTAATCCTATATTTGCCGTAGCTCTAGATGTAGTATGGGGCTAATTTGATGTGTGTGTTTATGTGATCCTAGGGCAAACTCTGGAGTGAGTGAAGAAACAAAAAAAATTTGCAAGACTTTTAATGAGAACCAGTAAGATGTCAAGTGTAAAAATATGGTACATATCTATGAGAGGATTAAATTGATACAT
This sequence comes from Epinotia ramella, assembly GCA_947578815.1. Lineage (NCBI taxonomy): Eukaryota > Metazoa > Arthropoda > Insecta > Lepidoptera > Tortricidae > Epinotia > Epinotia ramella. Next base: position 4,369,921 of record OX388207.1, read on the forward strand.
ATTTTTGCACTGAACTGTATGTTTTGAATTTTGATGCAATTCGGCCAACTCAAATAATCTCATGTGTACATATTGTCCATGTTCAAATAATATGATGATAAAATTTTCAATCTATCAGTTTACCCAGATTATTACATAGGCTTAATTTATAATGGTTACTTACCATTCTACCATAAATAAGTATAGGCTTTGAGCAAATATCGCAGCAGTAGATCATAGGGTTCAAGACTTTCTCTCCTATGAGCGAAGCGCGATGGTTCCAGCTCAGCCTTAGCATGGGCTCGGGCGGGCCCCGCTGCAGCGTGGTGAACACTGGCGCTTCTAGTTGTGATATGTCCGATGGGACTTCCACTGGAAAAGCATTATTACAAAGTTAATAGTACTAGACCACAAGTTATGATGGTGATTTAACCATTTGTCTTTAAAGATGGTTTCTGAATAGTTAGCATGAAGTTTTTACCAAGTAACAATTCATTCAGTGTTTTATTTTACACCGGCTGCCCTGTTTGCTGAGAATGCAGGCAAAAATGCGGGTTAAAATATAGTGTATGATCTTTGATCATCCAGTAAGTCCATTCTATACACAGATAAAGGTTTTTTTCTAAATCGTTTAAGTGGTTTCTTGGTTACCCATTACCATACCCCGGGGTTTTGGGTGCGGGAATGAATGACATAAGCCAAAGAATAGGTATGAATTAAATAACAGAATGTATACTTACCTACTGAATAATTAATTGAATAAAAAAATACAAAAAAAAACATACGTTCAATTATTGATTTATTTGAAAATATTTCATTTAACTACGCTTACGAAGCCGCGGATAACATCTAGTATGATATTAAATAAATGCTCAGTAATTTATTATCAACCTATTAGTTTGTTGAAATGGATATTTACAGCTAGACGCCGAAGCTTAACTGTTCCAAATGTAGAAAAAATATTAATTGTTTATTTTGAAAATCGTGTTAAATACTAATTGACGGCAGGTAATTAATTAACATTATTTTTATTATTATCTCCAAGGGCTTGGTAGAAATGCTAAAGTCCCTGCTACTTAAGTTAAAATTAAATTGTAGTTTGTTTATGCAGGAAGGTATTTATTCATTAGGCACAATATGATTATTTGTCAATATAACCTATCTGTTTATCTCTACTCTTTCTCAAGTTATTCCCGCACCCAAAACCCCGGGGTATGCCCATTACATACAAACTTATAAACTTAGAAAGCTACAATCTCACAGATTTTTCCTCTTTATAATATTAGTATCTAGTAGCTCCTACCCAACTGTGGCGGAATGGGACTGGACTGGTTTTGATCTAATATGTAGCTTTATTATTAAGAATGGTATAAATAAACCATTTATGTAAATAATAAACATCTATAATTGAAATCTATGTGTTACTTCCCTATAAATTCATTTCTTTTTCTTCATTTTTTTTTTTTTACGACGTGAATGTGTTCTACAATTATGACGTGTAAATTGGCTTTACTAATAAAATACTTATAAATTCTAAATTACTTAATTGAAGTTAAGTATCTTAATGCACTTTCTATGAAATACCTTGAAAATCTTTCTATAAATATCCTGCGTTTAGGGTTCTTGTATTATTTACTTAATAAAACCATTGTATGTTCAGCTATTTTCTCATCCATGTTGGATGGATGGATGGATGAGAAAAGCACATGATCGCAAATTGTGGAAGTCTCTAGGGGAGGCCTATGCTGTAAAGCAAGACCAGATGGCCGCTTTCTCGCGCAACGCAACATTGCAATTCAGCGAGGAAATGCTGCCAGCATGCTTGGTACAATGCCCCGAGGGCCTTTTTAGATTTAACTTAGTTCTAATTCAATTCAGTTAATGTTAATTATTATCATGTATATACTTAAGAAAATAAATGTCTTACATTTTGGAGGCTCTACTGGTTCAATTTCCTCCTTGACCTCCTCAATAACGGATTCCTCCTGTTCCAGTGAAGTCTCTTCCACGGAGCATTCCTCTTCATCCGAAGACATCACTTTGGGCACCTTCTTGCCCCGCCCGCGGCCTCTCCCGCGACCCCGGCCGCGGCCTCGCCCTCGCCCACGACCACGGGCATTTCTCTTTTCACTATTCATTTATAATATGATAAAATCTAACTGCTTTGCCGTCAAAACGGCGGCACCAGGATTTGTTGACACTTAACCAAAGACTACAATATACATTGCACTTAACCTCTCAGTTTGTGCAGAAAATAATTGGAACATTTCTCTATATAGCAGTCCAATATGAGATGACGAATGAATTAGTTATTAAATTTTATGGAAAAAAATATAACTAATATGAATACTGTTATAATTATCAACACTTTTTACAACGCAAACAATTTCTTTTTGGCATTTGCCTGGGAGTATTTCAACAGGCTCAACCGAGTCGAGTCGATTCGCATTCATTCAGATCAAAGAGAATAAAATCACTACGATTCAGATTAGACAGGCGAAGAAGCGTGCAAACACCACTTTTTGATTTTCCTCATGTAGGCGTCACTGATTTAAAAACTACGGAACCCTAGAAAAAACCCCAAATAACACGGTGTATGTAAGGTTTGAGCCTTTATTCTAAATATATTTATGTCCTATGGCATTTGTCTATGATTTTTATTGTGACTGTCAACTGTCAACCGAAATTTAAATTCACCGCTTCACGCCAACTTCACGCCTTCGGGATCATTTCGGCATTACGTGGGCATTACTTACATAGGAAGAAAATCCAAGGTTTTCTTCTACGCTCAATGAAGGATTATGGGTGAAATAAGAAAACCAGTAAGCTCGGTGAGTAATACACTATATTCTTTTGTCCGAGAAATAATCAAATCTTTTGAATTCAGAGATTTGACGTCGGTTCTTGTGGGTATTGTTGTTTTCTGCTGTGACGAACTTCGTAATTTCGCAGGTAATTGTAAAAATCACCAGCTCAGAATTCAATATTGTAACATTCAATTCCTACCTACAAGTAAGTATATTTGTTGTTCCAAACTTCTTTGACTGGTGTCAGGTCGTACCAACACGTATTGTTTTATTTAGGTACATCGTTATGAGCATTGCTTCGGCAATAACTGTTATTGTTTTTGCACAGTTAATGGTACCTTTCCGCTGAGAAAGCATAATGTTTTTCATTATTATACAACAAATGCAACTTAACTTAATACATGCTCAAATGTAGGCTTCAGATTTTTTGTATTTGAGGGACTATGGGAGGAGCAATTGGGTTTGAGTATTTATGCGAACCGGGTGCCTAATCATCAGGGGATGGCTATGTTAACATGTTTGGTGACACTATGTCCATAGTTGTATAATATTATGTAGGCTAACCAACAGTTAATTGTCAGAACACTGTCCAATTGCAAATTATATATAGGTACAACTAGCTTCTGCCCGCGACTCCGACTCGTCTATATCATAGCTCCGTAAAAACTTCCACCTACCATTTCATCCCCAAGGGGATGAATTCCGGGATAAAAACTCCTATTTCCTTCCCCGGGACTCAGACCAAATTTCATCTAAATCAGTTCAGTTCAGTGGTTTAAGTGTGAGAGACAGACAGCACATCACTATATGGATTTGTTTGTCATATAATATACTATTTACGTACATCATTGCCCAAGGGTTATAATTTATATTTCAGTTGAAATTGTTTATATTGTCAAAAATATTAACTAAAATACTTGCTTTACCTTTTAATCAAAAGCCATTTAGCCTATTTGGCAGTAACACTGCCTGCAAACCTGGCTTATCCCAATATGAATTCCAATTAGAGTAAGTACTTGTTCAATTTATATTTTGTACATCTTTGTATTGTACATTACTGTATAAGTAGAAAATGTGCCTGTGTGCAATCCCTAGCACGCTAGTGCAGCAGTGTTAGCGCGCCCGGCGCCCCCTAGGACCGTGTGCCCGTGTGCAACGCACACCCTGCAATTGTGGTGAGCCTGCAGCTAGTAGAGCATGTTGAATTGAAATACCTAAACTGTTATTTTTCGATAGGAGGTACCAACCAATGAAAACCTGTCTGATTGTCATTCAAAATGACCTATTTTCAGGTAAAAATCTGAAGATGTCCCTAACTCACTAATGTATTGTAAAAAATAATCTTTCGGGCATTTTAAGTACAGCAAAAAATAAACTTTAAAATATGAAATAAAATGTTCCTATTAATTTTGATTTAATACATAGGTATAAATTGACATAGCTTTTTAAATCCTTAGAAAAACAAAGGATTTAAAAAACAAATGTCAACTTGGGTCAAAAAAGTCAAACCACAAAATATTCTCTACAAAAAGAGATGTATTAAAAAAACTTGGTGTAAACTGACGCCTTGTATCGTCACATCACCATCATCATATCAGCCGAAAGATGCCCAGCTCCCCCAAAGCGTGCCACAATGACCAGAATAGGCAGTGTGGCAGGAGCGGCTCACTCCATGCTACTTGCCCCGGCCGGCCGGTATGTTAGCACTGCTACGGCACGCACGCGTTCTACCGCAGCGCGTTGCATACGAAAGAAAGGGATGGCCACGTTTAGGCTTGTTCGGGATACCTAAACATGGGTTTGGTTAGCAGAAAACCTTCTGTATTGTAGTACTATTATTTATTCTGTGCTAGTTGCTATGTGCGGCCGCTTTCTAAGTCAATCATGAGTCTGCTTTAGCACCAAAGAGTGGTCAATTAGCTGAACTAGGTAGTCATCCACAAGCTCCTTACTGACTCAAAACCAATACAGCAGTTGGTATTGGTACACTTATTGTATGTACTTAGACTTACTGCATACATTTTATAAAACAGCACTTAAATAGCTTCACATAACTTGTTTTCCTTATAGCAATAATCTGTCAGGGCGTGAATGCGAGTTCAGGGAAACAAACAATGTATTTATATATTCACATGGTACTGTATAATTTGATTATTTACCAGGTCTTCCAAAATGCATGAGGTCAATGTCAATGCCTCCTAAACAAAACCAGCGAATTTAAATAAATGAAACTTGTTTTTCTGAAACATGGCAGATTTAATATAGAAGCGAATTACCAATTCTCGATTCCATAATCAGTTTGTAGGTAGGATAGTAATACTACTTCTACCTGGTCGGTCCATAAGTTCTGTCACAAATGTTTTGCTGCATAGTAAATAATACCAATTGTACAGGGCGTGCTTGACCTTCGCACACGTACCGCGTGTGTGGAGGATGGTAAAAGTAAACTACGAGTATCTACCCGAACCAGGTATGGCGGATTACAGTGAAGCCAAATCGTAAAGGCCGATGGAGAAATTGGTAGATAGACACATAAGGGATGGCCCATTAAGGAGACATCCGCTGCACGAACTACAATGTGCATACCAGCCAGCCGTACCAGCCAGCTGGTAACTACCAGGGCTGAACATGTTATAGAGAATAAAGAACTATGTCTGGCAGCTTTCTTAGACGTGGAGGGAGCGTTCGATCGTACCACGTATAAAGCTATCAGCGAAGCAGCTTCAAAACATGGTGTAGAGCCGACCCTATGTAAATGGATAGGCAACATGCTAAATGGCAGACTAATAAAGTCATCTCCCTTGGGGGATGAGATAATGGCCACGGCCACAAAGGGATGTCCACAGGGTGGGGTACTCTCACCATCTCTCTGGACTTTGGTGGTGAAACTCACTCCTGGTAGAACTCAATAATGGTCCCATCCACACGGTAGGATATGCTGATGATTTAGAATACTGGTTAACTGGAAGTTCCCAGGCACGGTATCAGAAATCATGAATATGGCACTGCAGACAGTGGAGAGATTGTGCGACCGGCACCAATTATCCATTAATCTAGGCAAAACTGTAGTAATACCCTTTACTAGGAAAAGGACCCTTCGCGGCGTACAGCAGTTAAAACTGTACGGGAGGGTACTAGAACTGTCCAATGATGTGAAATATCTAGGTGTCACACTGGATAAAGAACTGAATTGGAAGAAGCATACAGATCTCACCATTACCAAGGCACTGAGGGTATTTGGAATGTGTATATCAGCGTATGGCAAAACATGGGGACTGAACCCAAAGGTACTGAAGCGGATCTACACCATGATGGTGAGGCCCATATTATTGTACGGTAGCCTGGTATGGTGGCCAAGGACTTTAATGAGCACATGCAGAGATGCCCTGATGAAGGTGCAGAGATCGGCATGCATGGCTATAACGGGGGCGTTTCGTACTACGCCTACAGCGGCGCTAGAAGTCCTACTGGACCTACCGCCACTTCATTTGGTGATTAAGTCAGAGACGCGCAAATCGCTCTACAGATTAAGCACTCTTGGACTGTGGAGCGACAGCAAGCCAAAGACTAAGCACACAAACATGGAGACTGACGGTTTCTTAGACAGAATAACAAACATGGGATGGGGGGGGGGGGGGGTCTACAAATCACTTTGTAGGTCCAGAACCATTTGTGGGACTCTCGCAGGGAACCATAATTTCGGCCTTTAAAGCCTACGCCAAAACCAAACACCAACACGAGTGGAGGAATGAGGCGGGCTTAAGGCACTTTAAGCTCTTCATAGAAGGAGTGGACTCGAGCTAGTTTAGTTTAGACTGTAGAATGTGTGGCGAGAAGGATGAGACTATGGAACACTTATTGTGTGAATGTCATGCAAATAATGAATTACTTTGCCAGACAAAGAATGAATTACTTTGGTAACGGCTATCCGCAACCAAAGGAATTCAAGGTGCTTCCGCTGAGCTGCATCATCCGCTTTGTGGAAATGATGGAGCGAGCTTGGGAGTAGGCATAAAGGAGAGGGCAAATGCACAAAAGATCCCACTGGGTCGAAGTGCACCCGAAAGGGCCCTCATCTAGATATTAGATAAGAAGATAAGATAAATAATACCAAGAATGTTTTTATTTAATGCTATATATGGTTTAATAGCTCATTAAATACTGATAAATTAGAACGATTATTGGATTTAAATGCTGAAAGCCATATTAAACAAATGCTAGTTGCTTCAGAGATTTTGTACTTTTTTAGCCAATCTAAAACACGGGCTTGATTCCACTTTATCTATTTTCCATGATTCTTAAAACCTTTCAAACTTACGTGAGATTTTAGTCAGAAGTCAGAACCCTCCCTGAACCCTGTTACCTCCATTTTGAAGCATAAGATAAGTAAGTCTGGGTCTGGGTAAAACTAATTTTCATATTCACATTTTACGTAGTGTACTTGTTGCCCACAAGATCACAACGCGTTTTTCTGAAAACGTAAAAAGTACGTGAAGTTCTCGATGGGAGCAGTTAGAATTGAAAGCTATCAGAAAATCAAATGCTAGTTGCTAAGCATGGTCTATAATCAGAGGCAAGGCAAGGTTCGTCAATTATATAGATTTTTATGTCGAGTCACTTTTTTTTTTAAATCACTTGCCACTAGATAGTAACTACGGAGCAGATATAGAGAAGATAATAATTTGATACGTTCTACGTGAAAGCATTATGGTTTTATAATCTTAGCTCCCAACATTATGGAATGCATATATTGTTGGGTCGCTACCTGCAGTTTGATCCGCTGATTAAGGGGCTCCCATACGCCAATGACCTTCGATCTGAATCCCTTAGTTATCTAATGTCTTTTTTTAGCTTATTATATGAACAACAATGGATGGCTTTTAGCAATATATGTATGTATGTAAGCACTTTATTGTACACAATAACAGGTTAAAGAATATACATGTCACACAATAGATCAAAGTACAAAGGCGAACTCCCATAGTATCCCATATTTACTTCAACGTTCATTGTTTTCGAGATATTTGGCATCAAAGTTGAACAATTTTAGGCCAAAAAACTGGTTTTCTCGCCATAACTTTTGTGATAATTAGTAAGATTATAAAATCGCATATCAAAATTATAGGTAAGTTCAGTATGTATGAGTAAGTGTGAGTTTCGAGTAAGTATATAAAAGTTTTAATGAGGATGAGGTGTCGGGTTTTGTATTTTTACAGACCTTTCTTTAAAAATGGATAATTAATTCTGTATTAAATTAACATTTTTCAAGTTATTCAATATCAAAAATGTTAAACAGGAATCAAACTTTCCCATATCTGCACCTGGAAAGCTAGCTTCAATAAACCGAGGACGAGTGTCGAAATGAAAACTACTAAATTTCGTTGATTTTTGACGGGAGCCGCTTAAAGGGATGCTGTAAGAGTAAACGAGACGGGTACAGCCTGCTTACTTTGTCGTTTCGATTTGAGTGATGATTTAATCCGCAGTCCATGTCATGTGTTTGTAAAGAAGCTGTGGTTAAATGGGATTGTAATTGTAACCCGCATTATACTTATTCCTTTAGATATTGTAGAAAGCTAGGTATCTATATCTACATGGTTATGTAAGTTCTTGTTGTTCCTGATCTCAACTCAATTGCTCAAAGGTTAACTGGAAGAGATCCCTTACAGGGATAAGTTCGCCTTTGTATCGAATTAACTTTTTTTTGTCTGTATTTTTACCTGTGTCTTGTGTACAATAAAGTATTTACATACATACATACATACATACATATGCTTGCTACATTTTGGTGATACGTAACCAATTATAGTCCCATCAACAGCTTGAATTAAGCCTATGTGCTATAATGACAAAGGCGGTTCTATTAATACATATGTGAACTGAATTATACTGCCGTTGATATTGTTGGTAGGATTACATAGTGATATCCCACCACCAGATCGTTTTTTTTTTTTGGGTGCACAGGGAGTACAGAGCAACTGTTTGAAAAAAAAAAAGTCGCTGAGCCCACTTTTTTCCATTTTTTTCCCCACCCCATTACACCCGCACTCACCGCCCGCGGCCTGCCAGCACGAAGATTATCGGAAAAGGTTGTTCAGGGAAGTAGCTAACGGAGTTTCAATACAGCTGAAGCCACATGACCGATTTGGTCGCTAGCTCTCCGTCTATAACCCTTTAACGGGCATCATAAAACTGAACTCTTCAGAGATAGAGCTCAAAACATGATGGGAATATATTTCCCACTGCCCTAATAGGGATAAAAATAAAATATCTTGATTGGAAAAAATAATGAAATGATGATTTCCTTTTCTTGTACAAAATCGTTTCTTGTAGTAGTGTTCCTACTGCAATTATCAATATTATAATCATGATGATAACTAACATGAATTGTTCAATTTGAATTCTAATCTTATTTATAATAGCGTGTATTGGAACGTTATTTTTCTTACGTACGGGGGTTCCCCTTATCTATGAATTCTGTCAGTCTGCAATCAATGAGATTTGTTTCATTTGTTAGTTGATGTGGCATTTGAAGAACGAAAGGTTTTGGTCGGTGAATTCTCAGTGTTTGTGTTGAAAGAGCTATTAAAATGTCCCTCCCGAAAAGTGATAAAAGTGATGTTCGGAAACACACAGGCCAGAGCAATTGTAAGTTTTCCGTGAAGTGAAGGTTCTTTATTAACATTTAGAGTTTTAGACGCCATCGCCATTGCTGGGTGAATCATTCCATCAAGATTCCAGGGAATCAGATAATATAACAAGTTACCATATAAAAGTTCTACTTACACCAGCCAATATTTTTATATGAAACGGGTTGAGTAAATGAAGTAGATACTTACCTATTCTGTCGCCATGAATATTACAAACGTTGAATTAAATGAATGCTGTAAAACCCATGATATTGAAATTGAGTAGAATAGTGGTAATGGTAACTAGTTTTCTTCCTCAACTTTTCATTAAGTACCTACTAATATTGATAGACGGATTTTGGCAAAAAAAAACCAGCTTTCTTCAATACATTATGAAAAAATATACATTTTAAGCAGAAACTTCTGTTCATGATTCATATTTGTAAAAACGGAGTTCTTAATTGAAATTAGCAATTTAAACTAATGAACTCATCGCACTGTCACCTTTTATGACGCTTAATCCCTGAACAGATTTAGATGAAATTTTTCGTACAGAATATTTGAGACCCTTGGAAGGGAAGGATATAGGATAGTTTTTATCTAGGAAATCATCCCTTAAGATGGTAGAACTTTGTTTGGGTCGGCGATAATTAGGGTTCCGCCAATTTAATAGCAATGCAATACAAAAGTAGTCCATTCAAAAAGCAACTCTAACGTCCAGGGTATAAGACTCCACTTCAAATGACAGATTTATAAGTCTGTCACATTAAATTATCTCAAACAGAATTATACCGCGCATAGCATGGCGGACTGGCATGAAGGAGTGCGCGGTTGCGCCTTAAAAGTCATGTAGATATACCAACCTTATTCTGAAGATGGCTGATGCCATGACACGTGACGTTTCGGTCATCACGGGCACAATTTCGTCAGGGGGTCAGCACGACAGCACTCATATACTGGTATTCATATATAATTGCTTTGACCTTTTGGACTGATAGACACGGCGATAACAGATAACACGGTATATACAGTTTTGGCTTCGTTGAGTCCTCCTCTATGTCTCTTCTGTGTTCTCCGGTTTTGAATAAGCTGTGTTGTTGCGTTATAATATAATTGATTTGACGACCGGTTAGCCTAGTGCGTAGTGACGTTCCCTACGAAGCTGAAGGCCCTGGGTTCGAATCCCGGTAAGGGCAAATATTTGTTTGATGAGCATGAATATTTGTTTTAGAGTCTTGGATGTTTTCTATTTTCTATGTAAGTATTTATATCTATTACCTAAATATATCGCCGTCTAGTACCCATCCCACAACACAAGCCTTATTAAGCTTACTCTGGAGCAATGTAAGATTGTCCCCTAATATATATTTATTTTTATTTTTATAATAACGTATCTATTAAGTTTCTTCACGTCTATTGTTGATGGTATTCAGGTCTTAATCCCTAATTCTAAACAACTCATTCGTTTAAGTTTTTACGAGTTTTTACTGACCGATACTTAACGTGCACTCATGTAAGTAAATATGTCAATATTTGCAAACCATTTTTCAGCCACTTGCCGATCCGATTGAGTTCAAATTCGACATATTTAAGTTCGGTATGAACTCATTTTGGCAACACCGAGCTGACCTGATAATGAAGCTACTCCCAAATTACGCAAAACAACTATCGTGTCCCTCATTGCAACCCTCTCAAGTAGTTGATGACTCTTTAAGAAACCGGATAAGTGCGAGTCGGACTCGCCCATTGAGGATTCCGTACAATTTTTAAAATTTAATTACAAATGTATAGTTTTCCAATTATTCCCTGTACTTGTAGTATAAGAGCCTTATCACACTTGCGATTTGCGAGCGTGTTTTCTATACAATTATCAGTCGCGGCGAACACGCTGCGTGATCGCCTTCATACAAAATACGCTTGGAAATCGCAAGTGTGATAAGGCTCTTAGACGATATTACTTGCCAAATTTCGTAGTTCAACGGAAAGTACCCTATAAATTTAAGATTCCCTTGAGACCGTCGAAATATACGTTATTTGCGGCACAAATGGCCGTATCTTTTTGTTACGTTAACTTAGAAGTTTATTTTTTCACAGGGACTGTAGACCTGTGTGTACGGATTTAATTTCAACTCGATAAGCCACGCGTTCCCGTGATAAAGGGTCTTGACAGACAGACAAGACGGACCACTAAGTGATCCTATTTATATTATTATAAGGGTTCATTTTTTTCCTTATGAGGTGCGGAAGCCTAAAAAGTAGTCTGCATTAAAAGTTCCAAAAAATGTCATGTTCAGCTTAAAAAGGCGCATAGCGAAGCGAGAGTCTAAATCGCGAGATATTCCTTGTGTCCTATAAATTAAGTTTGATTTTTAATTGAAAGGACAGCGAAACGTAACTTTTCCGTCAGCCATCGCTCGCCAAGGCGGCTAACAACGGACGGGGCGACGGCCGGCCGTGACCGCCTTGTCGGTCCTCCGGCCGCTCAACTAACTTGCGTAACGACGATAACGCACAGAAACAAAAGAGTACGGCCTCCTATTTATTGACATTAGCAGCACCACCTTGGTGCTTGTGTTGTTGCCAGAAAGTCGGGTTTTGCTTGGCCGGGCTGTGGTTGCGAACTTATTGTTCTGTTATATAGAACATTTATAAAAACAAAAGTAGTGATTTCATTGTAGTGTAGGTACAGTCAGCGTCACATAGTTAGTAGCAGCCAAAGTAGCCAAATATATCGTAACACTTCCTTATTCCTATAGTAATAAAGACGTGTTCCGATATATTTGGCTACTTTGGCTGCTACTAACTATGTGACGCTGACTGTATGTTTTGAAAAGAACCCAGCGTATTACATAGAGCCCAGTTGGAACCATGTCCATACAGAAGGTGCATTCTATTACTAGTGAAAGTATTTTACAAATTGGATGAGTAGTTGCGAATGTTATCTATCCCGCTATATACAAATGTACAAAGCTACTAACTTACATGTATCTAGCTGAGAATATCAACTTTTGTCTGTCATTAGTTGCCAAGGTTACATCTCCTAAGTCACTTTTAAAATGGTGGGTAGGTATTTATTTTTTGTATGGGTCTTCTAAGTTTGTTAGCAGTCCATGTTGTAACAATTTTTCCAAGAAACTGTCATATTGTCTGCTGGCTAACGGGACAGATAAACAATAAAAAAAAATGAAGTGGATTGGCCCCTCTTACAATTCCTGTGTGAATTATATAACCTTGACTGCGTAGGCACCTATTTATTTATTTATTTATTTATTGATACATGGAAAACCAACAGCGCAACATATTTATAGACAAAATAATAAAACCATATAGCCAATTACAGGTTCTCACTTATAGAAATAAACTAACACAAATAAATCTATAGCCAAACTTAAACTTAGCGTACATTACGCACAGTAACCAATCGCGCACCAATAGCAAGCATGGCAATGGGAATAAACAAATACAAGGTAGTTAATAAATTGGAATGTATATAAACTCTAGTAACCCTATGCATAGGTATAATAAGTAACTGAATCAATCTCTTTTTCAGTGGTTTATCAGTTCCAATAGCTGCAATTAATATTTAAAACATGCAGTTTTTTGCAAATGATGAACTAAATCAGACAATTGCATCACTGATAAGTAATTATCAGTATTGTGTAGGTAAATACTTTTGAATGAAGACGGATCACGGTCGGTACGGTCACGCAAGTTATTGGTTTTGCTACTGGCACTGATAATCTTTCCCATCGAATGCACGGAAGGTCAGAATTCATTTGGTCTTGATCAAGAGCTTATAAGATGTCCTAAATTGAGCAAGCTTTCAACTCCGGCGCTTTATACACATATTTATATTATTATTGTGCATGGATCTAACGCTGTATTTATTTACCTTTATTTCTGACGTTTCGACACGGGTTGCACCGGTCATAAAGGTAAATATCGCGTTAGACCCGTGTAAAAATAATTATATGAAAAATAATTATATGAAAAATAATTATATGAAAAAGCCGAAGTCAGTCAAGACCTGTTGACGTCCTTGGGTAGCAGTAGCAGTTTGGCAAAAACATAAAAATCTAGGGTTGCCAACACGCATGTGACGGTCCTGGAGTTGCAAGCGTTAATCGGCAACGGCAACCGCCTACCGTCACTACACAAGCAAAACGGTTCAAAAAGTTGAAAAACCCCCGACATTTTCATTTCAAAGTCCAATATCTCAAGAACGGCTGGACAGATTTTCATGAAACATGGTTAAGAACACTCGGCATGAAATTATCTATGACACAAAAAAAACCACATTCAAATAGGTCCATCCGTTTGGGAGCTACGATACCACAGACAGATACACAGATACACAGACACACAGATACACACACACGTTAAACTTATAACACCCCTCTCTTTGCGTCGGGGGTTAAAAAAGTGTAACCCGACTACGGAAAAGTACCAAACTGAAAAAGAAACTGTTTTTTTTTTTCATACAAAATGTAGCCTATACGTCACCAAGAGCATAATTTCGTATGGAAATAAACATATCCTTTCCTTTCGGCTCTGCCGTAGTCAAGCAAAAAACTTTTCTTTTTAATACAACGACGGTGGCAAACAAGCTTACGGCCCGCCTGATGGTAAGCGGACACACACAGCCTATAGACGCATGCAACTTCAAAGCGGGCGTTGCCGACCCTTGATATGTTTGAGGATTCGCCGTGTTGAGCAAATTCCCTCGCTCTCAACACAACGCACCCTCGGGAGCTCAGGCGACCTTGCTCACCTCCAGGAACAACACTACTACAGAGCAAGTAGTAGTGATATTATGGCTGTGGTCTTCTGCAAGGCGGAGGTACTTCCCCAGTTGGGCTGCTCCACATTCGAGCGGGATGACATTTCGCTGTGCCCTACCTCACAGAACGCATTGCATTCGCCACTGATTTATACTAGAATATTCTATGTTCATTCAGGTTTATTTGCGGATGATTTGTAATAATGTAATGTTGTATAGTTATTACTTATACTTACTTGCTATATTATTTTTTAATACTTTTTATGATTATGTTTTAATGGCCGGTTCCAATAATCAATCCACCGATAGTTTTCCTTACCGGCAGTTACATTTTGACAGATTACCCGTAGAAAAGGTGTCAAAACGTAACTGTTGGTAAGGAAAACTATCGGTGGATTGATTATTGGAACCGGCCATAAGTTAACTTGTTTCGTGAAAAGTTTGAATTGTTTTCCTGAATTATATTGCACAGTAATTAAGTTTTACAAATAACGCTATCATGAAATATAGTCTACTAGCTTCTGTCCGCGACTCCGTCCGCGTGGATCTCGTTTATATCGTAGGTGTAGGTCCACACAAACTGGCACCCCCTATTTCACCCCCTGAGGGGATTATTTCCGGGATAAAAACTAACCTATATCCTTCCCCGGGATTCAAAATATCCGCATACCAAATTTACGTCTGAGTACCTTACCTACTACTACATTTTGTTATTCATTTTGTATCCTTGCAAGTAACATTTTTAGGGCCCCCCCACACTACCGGCGTCTTGTGAACGTTCTCATACAAAATCGTGCATTGCGTCGACGCCGCGTCGACGCAACGCACGAACGCACGAGTGGGGGGGCCCTTAGTCTATAAGCATAATAATAAAATTGCATGCCCGGCAGGGTAACTGTTGAAACCTATGAATATTATGATCTATGTACACAGTTTGCAACAAACGATTCTTATTCTTATTCTGAGGCACAATTGTAAGATTGCAACCTACGTACAAACTAAAAGATTTGCGCTGCTTTATTTTAAATTCTGTGTAGTTTCATTAATACGATAATCTGATTTGCGTTGGCTTCGTATTTTGTGGAATTCACCTAGAATTGAAGTGGTTGACATTTTTAGAACGGACGTTTAGCCCGCTGCTCTCATTGATCCTCAGGTTAAACCGAGTTTAGTTTGACCTAGAACCGTTACGAATAATGCTTCCTATGAATAAGGTATACCTGACCCACCGTCGACAAACAGAAACACCGAGCGATAGTTTTGTCGTTGGGCTATAAGCGAGTCCAACGACCGATTAGTCGCACTATTCGCTCGGGTAGGTTAGACTGACACCTAGTATGTAATGTAAAGGGTTTTTTAATAGGCACGCTCGAACTTTCCCAGCGTATAGCGGCCATCTTGGAAAAGCAATAGCTGTCAAATATACTCTTCAACAACGCGTACAAATTGTTAACGGCACGGGACACATTAAATTTATTGGACGAGAAGTTCGAGGGTTTCGTCATATCGCGTGGTAGCGACATCAACTGGCCCCCGAGATCGTGTGACTTAACACCGCTTGAGTACTTTTCTGCGGGGATGCGTCAAATTTCTTGTCTATGCAGACAAACCACAGACAATTGCTGCTCTTAAGGCCAACATAACCCGCGTTCTTTACGAAATAGAGCCCCATTTATGCGAAAATGTCGCCCAAAATTAGTCCACTAGGATAACATCCACACATCCAATCATCCACCTGCAGCGGAGTCGCGGCGGCCATTTGCCTGAGATTATATTTCATAAATAATGCCATCAAATGTACTTTAAAATAATATAAAAACTGGTGCAATATCAGCTACGCAGGTTATTTTATTACATTCTAAAGTTCGAACGCTCTTAATGAAAGACCTTTTTTACCAAGAAGAGTCTATCGGCGAGTAATGCTGATACAGATCTTATATCGAATGTAATGGTCATATTTTGCAATTTTGTTTTGTTTACATTAACTTAGTGACATTTCGTTTGTTAACCTTTTATATATAATTTTAAATTATTATTGTGTAAGATTATTATTATTTTATTGTAAATTACCGTTTGACATGTAAAAGTGCCCTTGTGGCCTATTTGCAGATTAAATAATTGATTTGATTTGAGTGTCTGACCGCCAAGGCTGCCGGCAGTGTGAACTGTCAGTCACCGAATAGTTGATGTGATGATACATTTCCTCTTTTATTCACACAGAATCGACACCTATTTGTACTTTTCTTGAGCGAGAAAACAGACGATTGCTATTCGGTTACTCGTAGGTGGTGGGAAAGATGCCTGAAGAACCTAAATGTTTCATGTACTTAGTCCTTTTAGCCTCACGGGTTGAACGTTCAACGCTCTTCCATGCATGACATAAAGCGATAAGATTGCTTATGCGACTATTCTAGTCTGATGTTTGTTCTAAGTTGATAGATTATGGCTAAGTAATTGGAATGTGTATGATGTTAATCACGGGGGATTGACTGATTAACTATACAACGATTTTCTTTTGTTAGTTATATTAATAACTTTAATCCCATCTTACTATACTTTTCGAATTAATTATGTTCTGTTGGTATTTACAACTTTACACCGGGTATAACAGCTAAGTAATTAAATAAATGAATGATAAACGTGGGTAATTAGCGCGATCTCGCCAACGATTGTATTAAACCCTCGAGGGTTTTAATAATTGCTAATATGTAACATTTTTTCTTGACTATCTACTACTCAATATAATAAAATATAAAATGTATGGTTTTAGACAAATATGAAAGACAATTATACCGTCTCGTTTTATCAAGTCATGTCAGAAAGATAATGACTGTACGAGGGTCAAACTGAAAGTTCTTAGAAAATCAAAAACTGAGCAATCAAGCAACTTATTACTTTTATTATATCTTTTCAAAATAGCCTCCCTTCACATCAATACATCGCTGCATTCGATAGAACCACTGAGAAAAGCACTTTGCCCACTCGTCCTTAGGGGTCTCTTCGACGGCCTTTTGAAACGCAGCCACTGCTTCGTCGGCGTCCATAAAACGTTTTCCTCGAAGTTTTTCGTTAATTTTTGGGAATAAATAAAAATCACAAGGTGCAAGGTCGGGGCTATAAGGTGGGTGACCCAGTAATTCCACGATTGCCGTCGCCAAATAGTCGATCGTTTGCTTGGCGGTGTGCGATGAGGCGTTGTCGTGGTGAAGCAGGATCCTACTGCGAGGCCGTTTTTCTCGAACTTTTTCCAAGACAAGTGGTAAACAATTGTTAGTGTACCACTTCGCAGTAACTGTTTTTTGATCCTCTAAAATAATTGTTGCGTAATGACCAGTCCTTCCGAAGAACGAGGCCACCATCTTTTTTCCCACACTTCGACCTCTCTTCACTTTAGTAGGCAACTCCTCGGAAGGAAACACCCACTCAGCAGACTGTCTTTTAGTTTCAGGATCATAACAGTAAATCCAGCTTTCGTCACCCGTAACTACGTCGAACACAGCATTTGAGTCACCTCCGTTGAATCTTTGACCCATTTCACGGCACCAATCAACACGACGGACTTTTTGAACTTCTGTCAAATTATGAGGTATCCACCGGGCACAAAGCTTCCTCACCGCTAAATGTTCATGGAGGATTTTGTGGACTTGACTCATACCAATGGCTAAGCTTGTACGAATCTGCTGATAGGTTACTCTTTTGTCAGTCTCTATCATACGCCGCACAACACTGATGTTATCTTCAGTAGTCGCCGTAGAAGGCCGGCCCTCACGCAGATCATCAGTGAGATTAGTGCGGCCACGTTTAAATTAATTAAACCAGTTGTAAATAGTAGCACGAGATGGGGCTTCATCGTGAAAGGCCAATCGTAGTCTATCATAACTTTCTTGTTGACTTAAATTACATCGAAAGTCGTAAAAAATCATTGCTCGAAAATTTTCTCGCGTTAAATTCATGCTCACGTAGTACACACAATTTTCAATTTGCCGCCAAATCGTAAAACAAATGACAATCGAGTGGAATTCGTACACAAAAATATTAAGAAAGAGTTCCATTTTCAAATTTTGAACTTATTTTTTTATTATATTTATTACAAGTGGCCAGTTCTAAAGACTTTCAGTGTCGCCCTCGTATCTAGGCTAAAATCACGTAAACGCTACATTATAAGACCACGGAATATACTTAAATACTCATTAACCCATTGTGGAATAAAGCTAGTCTGGCCAACCATCCGTAATCTGCATCACGGCAGAAATCGTGAGATACTCGTTCATCTACCATCAACATATCAGCCGAAAGACGTCCACTGTACCGCCTCGGGATTCGACAACAGTAAAATTATGTTTACATTACTAATAAACAAAACTTAGGACTCGGAAAAAATCAAGCTTCAACCTGTATACAATTAAAAAAAAAATACATAAAGGTTGAAAAAATTACTCGGTTTGATAATAAAACATTGTGACGCCACAATTATGTATTTCTCTATAAACTCAATATTAACAGAGCGTTTTAGACATTTCACAAAAAGATGCTGATTTGACTATCACTCAAATACCGTTTTAGGGCAGGTTGCGCCATAAGTTGGTTCATAAAGGTTTACAGAGACGTTAAATATGACGTCGGCAGCTGTCATTCCATAGAAACTTGTCCAACTTTCCATACATTCAGATTTTAACGGTCATCGCTTGCGATTACAGACGGTTTCGAGCAACCCATGCACCCTTAAGCGGTATGCCCGAATATCTTATAATAGGTATTGGATATGGCCAATACCAGCTCAATTATCGCTGTGCACCTTCTCAAAATCGTGTTATGCTAATCACTACATGGCTACTGCTACAATTTGAATGCTTAATTCAAAACCAGTGCCGTGCCCACGGCAAATTCCATCCTATTATAACTAGTACTCTACAATAAATATAACTCCAAAGTATCTGTTTGTCTATTTGTTACCTTTTTACTCGTACTCATATTAAAATGTCAAAAAGTAAAATTATTTCAAAAATGTATACACAAGTCAATTTAAAATCAAATAAAAATCATCTCACATTTAGAATTTCATAATGAGGTACAATATATCTATATTATTCTATATGTTAATAGTCACACAGTTCCGAAATGTCATAAAAGGCGTTTCTAAACAGCCATTTTTTCAGCTCACTATACAAAGAACTGTCATTTTAATCAATTGCTCAAAGGTTAACTGGAAGAGATCCCTTACAGGGATAAGTTCGCCTTTGTACCGAATTAACTTTTTTTTGTCTGTATTTTTACCTGTGTCTTGTGTACAATAAAGTATTTACATACATACATACATACATTTTACGATTTTTAATGCGATCAGGGATGGCGTTATATATTTATCTAAATTTAAACCAGGGATCGTATTTCATTACGGTACCGTAATGGTGTAAAGGTTACGCGCGCCGCGCCAACATAACGGTACCGTAACCGTTTTAAAATATCGGTTACCAGTATTCGATCTAAAGGTAACCGAAACCGTTGTAATACCGGTTTGAAACCGGTATTATAAAGGTTACCGAAAAAATAAGCTTGACAACCGATATGACGTCATATCGGTTATAAAACATACCGGTATTTTTCGGTTATGCAGTCCCTGATTTAAAATTTATTGCACAATACACAAAGTAAGTACAATTATTATAGTAGGGTAGTGTATTATTATGCACCCATGTCTCCGTTGACAACTAGCTGACGACAGTCATCTGCGACCATGACCGGTGTTCGAAACGTCTGACGTCTCGGTTGCACAAAGGTAAATAAATATCGCGTAACACCCGTGTAAAATAATAATTGAGCTTAAATTTAAAGGTACATAATAGTATTTTATGCAATCGTTATATAATGTATGCTTTTTCAGTCGAGTACCACGTTTAGGGCACGAAGCTTGCTGAGTGGCCTATTTAAGGTACGAGACTTAAAAAGCTAATGATATAACTATTGTATACAATACTTTTTCTACGAGTCAACTGACCTAATTGAACAAACTTGGTATCTATTGAAAATCTAAGCCCTGCTGAAACGAAGCGCAGCCACCGGCTTAGTATTCGTTGGTCTTTTCCTCTTTAGCCAAGACGACGTTCTATTGTTCAAATTCATTATAGTTCAGGGCTGTTATTCGCTACGCGCCAATGCGGCTCACCCCGCCGGTCACCCGTCACGAAACTAGACCTCTACCTATGCTTAGTTACTACGCATCGCAGTGTCATGATATATTTGTAGGTGAGCGTTGAGGTGAGCTAAAACAAGTTACAGAATAGGGGCCAGGGGGCAGTAAAGGCGCCACGTGATTGGTCGAATTCATTTTAGTTGTCGAAACAGATACAATTTGAGTTGGGAGCTCCGTAGAAAAGAGTATGTGAGTATAGTTTGGTGTACGAAGTCTTAATTCAAACATTAAGGTCGACAAGTATAAAAAATAGTTTTGATCTCGGAATAAAAACCTAAAGGAAATGGGGGGTATATATTTTTATAGAAATGTACTATAAATTTAATCATACTACGCGGACGAAGTCGCGGCCAAAGGCAATTTAATAGTTATTTATGCTACAAGTGTGGATAGTAGGTGATTTCCGACGAGTGTCATTTTTATACATGAGCGAGTGAAGCGAGCGAATGTATAATTCGACACGAGTCGGAAATCATCTTTACGCGCGTGTATCATACAACATTTTACTATGCCTTGTGTGAGGAAATATATTAAATGTTGAAATGTTGGTTTAAAATAGATCTAGGTTAAAATTGAAGAACCCAGGTAGATTGTCAGGTACCTACTTATTATCTGGAATTGCATTTAACAACTTCTACACATCTTTTGCTGTCAAGCTTATTCACTTAAAAGTTAAAACCATTGTATTGTGGTTTTGGAACACAATTAATTTTGAGTAACTCAATATTATATTAAACAACAAAAAGACGCTGTACCGTCGTAGTTCTAAGAAACATACTGACACTAAACACTATTGAAACGGAATAAATCATTATTATTATTGATTACTCACTTTCACTCGACCTTTTTAACATATTTACATGAAATAACTACACAAAACTCACAATAAACAACAATGGCGGGCTTTTAGATACATATGCGCATTGCGCATGTGCAAGCCGCCATACTGTCGGATTGTAAAAGGCATAAGAAAGATATGCGTTCAGCCAAACACATTAAGTGAATATTAAAAATTAATTAATTTATTGACCAATTTCAAAATTCATAAACATTAATAAATCATTTTATACGTTATTAGTATTTATATACCTTTTATATGAAAGAAAACGTGTAATTTAAATAATTGTAAAACTTTTCTCGAGTAATAAAAACTCTTTGTGTCAGGCTGACGACGGACTAGAAAATTAAAAAAAAATTGAAAAGTAAAAAGCACTAGTGCGAAAAAGTGGCACTTTCCGCACGATTTTAGTGCTTGGAAAACGCTCTTTTCGAGCACATGCATTGTAAAATGTATTTTAATGCTTTGCGTTTATTACACTCGTAGAAAATAAGCTCTAGCAATATAATCTAGTTGCTATTAGCGAAACAGTTGTAAAATTAAAATTTGGCAGCATATTCGCGTTTCCCAGAATAATGGAAATTTTCTTTCTGACGTGCGCAGGGGCTATCGGTATGAACAGGAATAGTTAGGTATTCACTTTCATAGGAAATTGCCGAAATGATGCCAAAAGCCGACCTTCGCGGTTAACTTGCAACTGCTTAAAATATCCCGCGGTTTGAAATGATTTTCATTATAGGAGCAATTATGTACTCAAAAGGAATGAAACGGGTACACTTTTTATGGAAATTGATTTTTGACAAGGTTCATTTCCCCGGTAGTAACACAATGCTTGTGAAAACCTACTTTACATGATTTATAATCCAATAACGTGCAACGCCATTGCACACATGCTTCTGTTTGTACTGTCACGTTTACTGATTTGATTTACGAGTAGGTACTTACATTACATGTATAGTGAAAAAATTTTTTTTTTCCTGGGCCAGGTTCAAAAAAAACTTATGCGTAAATTTTACAATTGGATTTTTTGGCCGTGTATAATGCTAATAGAAATGTGCAACAAATTAAAAAAAAAAGAAATGCCAATAGCTGAAATTTATTTATAGAAATCGCTTATTAAATCATAAGACTTGAATACCTATATCTATGATTAAATTAAAAGATTTTTCAAAAAACCCAACTGTTATTTTCAAATAGCCTATGTCACTCCCGGGATTAAGAGGAATCCAAGGACACCATATGTCGAAATCCGTCAAACGGTTTTGGATGCAGGGCGTGCCAAAGAATAAGACATACCTACACAAACACATACATACGCTTGATACGCGCAAATATAATACGCTGAAAAACATAACCTTCTCTTTCGGCAGTCGGGTAAAAAAAGTCCTCCTAACGCAAAATAATAAAAAAATCTCGAAATAATGCGACTAGTAAAGTTGAGTATTATTATTAAACTACCGATTAATACGTCGATCGTAACATTTGCGATCTATGAATAACGAGACGCGGAAAAATGCTTCGTGAAAAACATGAGTTCGCGGAAATCATCTAACAAACCATACTAAAACTTCAAGCAGGACAAGCTATAAAGCTATACGTGTTGCCACAATGAGGGACGGAAAGGCTCCTATGCAGTGGTCTTAAAATGGCTGATGGCTTACCATAGTTACCATAAACAACCTACTTAATTTTGGCGGGTAATGGTTTATTTGCCGCAACTTCACACTAAATCAGTCAACGCATGATATTTCCTTTTCTGTCACACTTAATGCGATTTTTATGCTACCATCTCGCTCGGACGTGGTATTATTATTATTAGTACCATAGTTTGTCCTAAGTATTATAGGTACATGGTTATCTTGTTATGGTGTACTGCGCAGCAGCCAGAGGAACCACCATGGATTGCTGTTTGTATTAAGCTAATATCAACAGCAATATTGATCCCTAAGCGCGGTTGATAGTGATGATGGCATTGGTTGACTAAGCCCGGCTAGGCTGGGCTAGGCGGGCAGTGCCCTCCTTTCACCTTCAGCGCAGATGGCGCGTCTCCCCAGGAACCCTGAACTCAATTGCGACCTGAGCCTTGCTGTTTGCTTGCTGAGATACTCATGCAAATAAACGTACTTTACTGCAAACTGGCATTCGACAACGACAAAGTAACTAAATGGGAGATATTACTTTCAGTTATTGTTTTTCAACATTTACAGTGGCGATGTGTACGCTCATTTTATTAGATCCTGATGATATCGCAAAATTCATTTAGTATTCAAGAGTGACGTCTGCTAACAAAATTGATAAATTTTAAATTAAAGGTAAAACATAATTGCTGGTGAGGTAGGGCACAGCGAAATGTCATCCCGCTCGAATTTGGAGCAGCCCAACTGGGGAAGTACCTCCGCCTTGCAGAAGACCACAGCCATAATAACACTACTACTTGCTCTGTAGTAGTGTTGTGTTCCTGGAGGTGAGCAAGGTCGCCAGAGCTCCCGAGGATGCGTTGTGTTGAGAGCGAGGGAAATTTTTCCTTCAGCTCTCAACACAGCGATACTCAAACATATCAAGGGTCGGCAACGCCCATGTTACTCCTTTGGAGTTGCATGCGTCTATAGGCTGCGGTGTCCGCTTACCATCAGGCGGGCCGTACTGTACGCCGTAGGTATTTTTTTTCTAGAGCTAATCTTAATAGTTTTAATTTTGTACCTAGAGGATTTTCAAAAAAAAAACAGTAAAGATTTTTTTTGAATTTTGAATTTTGTCGTACTTTTTGTATGGGCGAGTGAAAATTTAATCACAAAAATGAATTCTTCATCCCCGAATTATACGAAAAAGACACCAAACTTGATATAGTTGTTAGATGTGTCCAGATATACAGCTTAGAGTGAGGCGCGCCGGAGGCACTTAACTTGGGATTAGACCGGTTTCCTCACGATGTTTTTCTTCACCGAAAAGCTAACGGTAAATATTCCTTACATGAGTTCCGATAAAATCATTGGTACGAGCCGGGATTCGAACCCACCCATGGTAGCGTAGCGTAGGCTGCCCCCCTTAATTCCATTGAATGCAAAATAAGACATCCTTTAATCATTTTACTTGGCAAATTTCAGCACTAATAAATTTTCGGGGTGACACTTTTATCTATAGCACAAAAACATGCATTAACATTTCCATTCTCTGATTATCTCCAATCTTTCACGAACTGGGTTATACGAGATACGAACGAATAGGTCGCCGATGTCATGACGTATGTTATGGCTCGACAAATAAATATATGCTTATCTTTTTCTGAATTCATGTAATGCTGTTAGGTACATTTGCATATGAATAGTTCATAGCCAGTGGTTGGCAAAATCCTTAATTAAAGAACTTGTGCATTTACGATCAAGGACTAATTGTTGAGCTATTTCTGGTGTCAACTAATTTTGGTTTTTTAATAGTTAAGCTTTAGAGTGTGCTCTTAATGGCTCGATAATTAAAGTCCGTGGCCGTACTTAAAGCGACAAACAACCAAACTACCCAGGCTTAATAGTAAATATTCATGCTGTCACATACATATTTATAGGCATTTCAGTTTTGTAGTAATACATTATTTTATGTTGAGTTGGCGCCCTAAATAGCTTGCTATTGCTCGTTTATTTATGTTGTTGCTTAAATATTGAAGTTCCTTATCTTGAACACTAGGGGCCACATTTATCTTTGCTGATTCTGCCTTATTGCTTTTATTTTTCAGAATTTTATTGCATCTTTCTGCTTCTATTCTTGCTTGCTTATTATGTCGTGTTGCTGCACTTGATAAACAGATTGATTTGTAAAATGGTTAATATTCATTAAAATTTTGTCAAATGGTGCCGCTATTATTCCAGGTTTATCGTGCAACGCACGAATGCAGCTGCAAGGACTTTAACAGTCGGTCGGTTCCTAGAGAGGCGTGTAGAGAATTATTATTATTACTAGCTTCTGCCCGCGACTCCGTCCGCGTGGAACTCGTTTTTATCGTAGCTCGATACAAACTTTCACCCCCTGTTTCACCCCCTTAGGGACGGAACTCCGGGATAAAAACTATTCTTTGGCCTTCCCCGGGACCCAAACTATCTCCATACCAACCTGTACAAACTGCACCCCTATTTCACCCGCTATAACCCACCCCTAGGTTTTTCCAAAATCCAAAATTACTTTTCTTGTATTGTAATAAGGAGTTCATACACAAATTTTCAAGTCTCTCACTTTAAAATTTTACTCCATCCTTATACAAACTTTCAACCCCCCCGTTTTTACCCCCTTGAGGGTGGAATTTTCAAAAATCCCTTCTTAGTGGGTACTTACGTGATATAAACTACCTGTTGTGAAAAAATCAGCTTTCTAGGTTCAACGGTTTCGGCTGGGCGTTGATTATTAGTCAGTCAGTCAGGACTTTTACGTTTATATTATACAGATAGATTTTTATTATTAAGAGCCTGCTGTGTCTGTGTCCCACTGCTGGGCAAAGGCCTCCCCCCTCCGTTTCCAGACTTCGCGTACCTGAGCAATCTCTGGCCAATTCTTTAAAAAGGAGTCTAGCTCGTCCCGCCATCGCCGACTAGGTCTGCCGCGTCTCCGTTTTGAGCTGTGTAGAGAATACGATTTACTAACTTATAGAACATTTATGTACTTATTTATGGCTTTGCAACATTTTGGCTACGCTCAGTTTTTATATGAATTGTTATGGAACACATTATTGAGGCTCATACGTCAAGTGCGTATCAGATGCTAGAGGTACTCGAGGGTTAGTCGCTCGATGTGAAACAATTTTTTCCATTTTGTTTTAAACTTCGCTTCTCCTTATTAACGCTGGCGCCGTTGCCGTCATTGTTTTTCGGCCATATTTAGTACGATGGTGTAAAACCAATATTTTTGTCCTGTCTGCCCTGCACGTCCTGAACAAAAAGTCTTCAACAAACATCTCATAAACGTGCTTAAACTGAATGGTCAACTGTGATGTCATTACAGTAAACACTGTTGGTAATTAAAGCTGTTTATTATACGAAGACTGAGCATAGTCCGCTACTAAATACGTCTTGCTTGTCTCCGGTTAAGTGTGTAATTGTCTAGTATCGATACCCAATGAGTGTTTTATTTATTGTATGACAAACCTAGTGCCATCGCCATTCGCAAGAACTGTGCCAGAAGTGCGATTAGTTGGAATTATAGAGGTACAGTACAGATACAGACACTTGTACAAACATGAAAACGAGGAACAATACATATTCCAGTTACCATTGGTTTCTGCAAGGACATGACTCAAATTATAGGTATGTGTATTATTTTGAATGAAATACTTGTATTTATTTAAGAACAGAAATATAAATCCGTTTCCCATTATGAAACATATCTCATAGAAAATTATATTAGCTGATTGTTGGAGAGAGAGCTGGAGGTTTGCGATGGAAACTGTTAGAACTGCTCCATTAGAATCTGGGCCAGCAACTACCTACCTATTCCTTTGGTTCACGGTTCAGAGTGGTCGTGTCAAGCAAACATAGGGCAAGTTATCAGGGAAGCGCGCTTTAAAGTGATGGGTGCAATTACTCGTAAATAAAAATGTCACTTTTTAAATGTGAAGTATATAGTGATGTCTATGTAAATACATTATTTTCCCGCTTGGCAACAATTAGATCGAGTCTGCATTAAGCAACATGTATTGGTTATAAGAAATTGCCCCGATAATGGCGATAGTGGTCACGAGGCAGATAATGGGTAAATTGTAGAAGAATCAGCTAGTACTCTCTCTCTGTGACCCAAGTTGAATCTCGTGCAATTTCTGACGCAATTTCGTGTTACATTTACAGCACGCACAATTGATACAAATTTATTTTTATTTACGGTGGTGCTGATGCTGATTATAATAACCCTGGTCGGTATTGCGCAGAAAATCCAGTTTGGTAAAGATTTAATGCATTGCTGCTAAGCTGTATCTGTTGAATTAATCTTTCGATTACTTTTGGCACGGGACTTATTTTTATATCTTTTTATTCTTATACGATACGTTAATTTCATTAGGCTACCTGATCTTCCTAGTTATGCTAAACTATGTAAGAAATGCAAATTTAAATGTAAGTACCTATTAATTTAGTTAATAAGAACAAGAGCCTATTGGCTTAGAGGCTTGATAAAAAAAGAAGCCATTAATGAGGTACTTTCGTACAATCTTTTCAGATTATAGATTTTAGTCCAGTGCTCTTCTACCACAGTTTATTGTAACCTTCGACAAATAAAATTGTTTACTAATCGACGTTATCACAAGAGTTTTATGAGGTGGTATTATAAAAAATAAGACATGATAATATTTTCCTTATCAAAAACATACTTATGTAGTGTAAGTGGTGGTTACTGCCACCTTCCGATATCGATAGTCAATGTGGCATTGACCTACTCCGTCGATCCGATTTAAATAGTATTCGCTTGTCTCCAAAACATCAACTTTACATTTTAATCTACATTTTGTTAATATTGTCATCCTTATATTGAATATTTTTTTTTAATGTCATGATTATTTATCAATTATTATCTTTAATCCAATCTCTTTAGTCCAAACTCCCGCAAAGTCGAGGCTAAGGACTACTGAG
The DNA here is from genome assembly GCA_947578815.1 of Epinotia ramella. Lineage (NCBI taxonomy): Eukaryota > Metazoa > Arthropoda > Insecta > Lepidoptera > Tortricidae > Epinotia > Epinotia ramella. Next base: position 4,397,743 of record OX388207.1, read on the forward strand.
AAAAAAGAATAAAAAATATTTTTCGCAAGGCGGAGCACTGTTAGAAGTTACTTAATTTAGAATTAAACTGCTGAGTGGAAGAAAGCGACGTACGAGGGGTGATACAAAAGTTTTGATAATCGGTATTAAAAACAGAAGTTCTCCGTATCATATCATTTTTAATTATTTTAATTTACTTACCTACTTATATAATATATTAAAAATATTTTAATTTTGCTTCATATAAAAAAAAAACTGGATAGACGAAATGATGCTTAGTTTTTAAATCGACGCGATTGCACCGATTTTATTGAGGTGTTTTCCATATCTAAGAATAAGAAGTAATAGTAAAAGCGAAGTAATAGTAGGTCTAGATTACAAGGTAGGTAACTAGTTTTATAGAATTCACAAGCCTGAAAAACAGCCCTGGTAATCGGCAAGCTTAACCAAAAAAAAAACTCATAAAATTGTTTTTTTTTTCTTTGTTTTTTTCTGAGACGGCCTCGCTTAATTGCTATAGAATTATGATGTATCACTCTCCCTTCGTATTTATATTCATACTTTTGTCACCTACGTCCACCCTAAATTAAAGACTATCATGTAACAAAATATCGTCCAATTTTACAGACGTCAGAATATATTCTATACCATCATATTTATTAAGCTATTAAAGAAAAACAAATGAATGAAATCTTTTTTTTAAGTTTTTAGGTTATTATTGAATATATAGTGGCACAGTAGGAATGACAATCACAAATTATCATCACGAGACCAAATCATGCTGATTATCAAAACTTTTGGATCACCCCTCGTATCTGCTTTTCACTGCCACGAATCGCACTACGAACTATAGGTAAACTTTGATAGGTAAACATATAATTAATCTGTCGCATATACCTATTTTCTTCATCCATTCGCCACGCAAGTCTTAAGTCTATTTTGTTTTTGACTTGGTATGGACTCTGTGGCAACAGTGACGAAATGGAGTTCAAGTCGGTGGCGGCGAATGGATTAAACTTCTGGTGACAGGAATAGTTATTTCAGTGTATTACTTGTTAAAACAACTTTCCGTTAAATTTACTTCTGCTTTATACATTTTAATAAGGCATTTCTTTAAGGGATTCAGTGATGCAGTGTTAATATGGTTTTTCAATGACCGTTCTTCGTCGTTTTACGGACCGTTTACATTTGTATTTCATGCTTGAAGTTCAACAAACCGGAGATTATTTATTGACCCGTGTGTCAATAGTCTATTCAAATGATCCTGCCTCTTGCTGACTAAAAGAAACCCAATAAGTAAACGGAATGTGTCAGCAAGATAAGGATAATTTATCAAGAGCGAGAATAAAATTCCGTTTATAGAGATGGAGAATAATTATATGCCTCTTAAAAGTAAACTAGCTATTATGTATTTTAATGCGTTTTATACAATATTCTCAGTCACCGTGTACAATTAAAATAACACGTTAGTTATACATTTCGATTGATAGAGAAATAGTGCTATTTCAAACGTCGGTCAGTCGCCAGAGAAATTAGTTCTCTCCTTTGCCTATATGATAACTACAAACATTTTTATAGGAAAGGAAATACTAGCCAAAATATATTTGAATAACCACGAAACTAACGAGAAAGCTTGTGTATATATACTTGGAAATAAATTATCCTATCCTTATAGTTAGGGTCTGACTAATTTTAGCCATCCCTGATATATCTTCAATCTACATCCTTATCGATAATATTCAATCTGAGCTTCTTCAGCTATCGTTTAGAAAACTTTAAATCCCTCTAAATCCAGTGTGATCCTTGACCTAATAACAGTCGATGTTCGCCCGCGTCCATCTGTCCGACGTGTTTATTGGCACGTTTACTCGAAGACGATTAAAATCTCACATGCTGCCCCAGTTACTAAATGTTCCTACGAGATCAGCTATGGATTTGGAAAGATTAGAATGTTAACCAAGCGTTTGCCTAAATCTGCATGCACTAAGTAGTAATAACTTAGATGTTAAACGGAGTTTGCGATTTATTTATTAATGTTTTATAATATGTCAATACATATTATACAACAACCGGAAAAATTGTAGGTGAATAAAAATATCACCTCATATTACGCACAAGAACCGGTGAGTCGTATAATATAGAGCGTAGTTTACGTAAAAATAAACTGAATTGGCGTATGCGAATTTAAATAGTTGAATTAATTCGACCGCGCAGCCAAAGTTTCCGGCACGCCTCGCGCGATTTTATGTTTCGCATTTCTAACACATGACATGACCGGTTTCGCACGCTTTGAAAATATTCTAAAACATCTTTGTTTTTCTAGAATTGTGGAAATGGAATTGGCGTGGAACGCGGAACTAGTTCTATCCCATTACGTTTGAGAAGTTTGCTGTTAAAAGATCGTGAATTTTGCAAAATTTATCGTCAACATCCCATTATGCCGTCTGGATTAACTTTCAGAAGGTCAAGTCGATATCGCAATCGTTAATGTTCTCGCAAATATTACTGTCTTCGAGGTCATATACGCAAATAAATTGAGGCGGACCACGTTTCTCTAGATAAACATATTAAAGGAACATAATACTTCGATAACATAAACTTATGCGGGTCCACAATTTTGTAAATTACATAAGTAATTAGTTTTGGAAAACCTAATACCAAATAGATAATAATCAGCAAGTCGCGATTGCACCCCAATGGAAACTCCTATTTTTTTTATTGAACAGTATGGCATAAGTACAGGTTTTTTTTTTTAAAGTAAAAATAGACGTCATGATAAGCGTTTTTTTTTTCGTCTTATACCAAACATTACGTTTATCGGCGAATGGTACACTCACTTCCAATTATGTACCATTATACGAAACCCCACCTACGTTCATTGAAACTGTGAACTGTAGAACTCGCAAGTCGGTCTTTTCGAAAAATATTTGTTTTAATTCCAAAATTTCACAAAAATCGGTTGGGAAATGTGGATGAGAATAACAGGTTGACATACGAAAGCGTTTTTGCCCCAGCTGTAACGGAGAACTTCGTGTGCTTCACTCGATAGTTCAATACTAGAGTAATATTGAAACCCGTCAACCATTTGATGGCGTCGTCGCTAATAGTGATCAGGTCTCCTGCCCCCCTATTCTCTAACTTGTTTTAAGTTCACCTCAACGCTCACCCACAAATATATCTTGACACCGCGACGCGTAGTAACTAAGCGTAGGTAGAGGTCTAGTTTCGTGACGGGTGACCGGCGGGGTGAGCCGCATTAACGCTTAGCGAATAACAGCCCTGGGGGCCACCGGCCTGGCGCGTTATCTATGGACAAAACAAACTATGTAGTTAGTAGGTACGGAATGAGGAACAGTGGGGAGCGTCTTCGTGGATTCAACGATTTATATACTAGGGGGTTAGAGCGGCAATACACTTCCGATTTCGATTCCGACAGTCGCATCCTTTTTCCGAACTCTCTAATAATTATTTTATATTATAATTCACGCGTGGTTGTCGTCTAGTACCCATAACACAAGACTAAGGCTAGTGCGATGTGTCTAGGTAATATTTATTTATTTAAAGCCGGAGGATGAATGAAATCGTCTGAAGGCGCGCTCTGCATACAATTTCATCCTCCGACTTTAAATAAATAAATTGTATACAGAGTACGCCTTCAGTCATTGGGATCAGGGAAAAAAATAACGCCTCGATGCTGTTTACCAATCGGGTGGCGGTTCCGATATCGCATCAATACAGTTATGGCACGGAAGGAATATCGGATCAGTGAATCGTATGGAAAAATCTTAGTCCTGTCAATGAACTGACAACTTGTATGGAAAGAATGTCAATTTTGGAAATAATTTATAATAGCTTATTTTTTATGTGTAACCGATATATTATCAATTAAATAGTTATCCAGAGACAGAATCTGACAAAATTTCAGACATCAAAAACATGATAAATTAACTAGCTTCTAAAAAGTCAGAGAAAATATTAATAAATATTTTTGTCTCTATTTTGGTTCATTTACATTTGCTCTATAATATTCAAGATAAAATTATGCAAAAAAAGACAATGCTTCATTTAAATCTACATAATTACTGTGGTGGAAAGATTGTCGGATTCTTGAATTGAGCATCTTAGAATAACATAAAAAAAAAATCAACAAAAAAAGCTATTACAAATTAATGTTTTTCTAAACCGTATTTGTCCTGGAGTATCTGACGTGAATTGCCGCTCTTAGAATTGATTTCCCGTGGCCAGAATGACTACAAGTGTTGGCATTGAGGCTACAATTGTATAGGTCGCGGTGGTCTACAGGGCGATCCCGTGAAGTTCGCAAGTAGCATTTGACTCACTTAAAACGAAATAGACACCCACTTACTGTATTAACGGATGGCAATTCGACTACCGGGCACATCCTGGTTAGGTCCTGACGTCAAATGTCTATTTTAGAAATATCGGTTAGGTTGTGATATGTAAGGTTAGGTAACTCTGATTTAAAACCTACGTTGCGATACGCTCGGTATTCTATGAAAATGAGAAACAGAATACTTTAGTTGAGAATAGTAACAATACATTATTCATATCAGGGGTCCCATGGGTCCATACAGCGCAGGAACAATTTAGAAATAATATAATATTGACCCTACCGTGCATATAAAGCTTGAACACGCCAAAATGTGGGCACATAAATTAACAAATAAAAAAAATATAGGCTATAATTCATGAAGATTTTTATTGTGTTTGTCTACAATGTTAAAGTACATTTTAAAAACAGATACACAGGTTTAATTATAATTAGAATACGCTATCATGCATACTTTGCGTCGAATGCGGCTCATAAGGGTTTGCACAGCAGTATCGGGGTACTTTTTACTACAACTACAGTTCTGCGAGCCGTTAGAATGTTGTAAATGTTCGGTTCTGGCACTGTAGGGTCGCAGTTCTACCTAACACTCCTCCTCGCTTCGCTCGTCGTCGTACCTACACGGACCTGCCTTAGAGTAAAATTGGACCGACGGCGGCATGAATAATAAATCAATTTATAATCTCCCATTAACATACAAATCTCACTTGCTGGTCGAAGCGGCATATAAAGGCCCACAATAGCACACAATAATAATAAACATACAAATTATTACAAGGATTATTATTTAAATTTAAGATAGTCGGCATACACAGTTATCTATAACGTAACCTAAACTGGTGCCTATTTCCGCTCTGAGGGACACAAGTGAAATTAGGGCAAATGAAATTCTGACAAGTAAGAGACCCTTTCTTTGACATGTAAAATGTCATTTTTAAATACAAGTCAAATCAATAGATTTTTGTTTTGAAAAACCCAACAGTGTTTTTCAAATATTATGCATAATTATACCCCATATAACCTCATGATTATAACGAATCCAACGACACCTCATATGCCAAAATCCATCAAGCCGTTTAAAGGTAAGTAAGGTTTTGGATTATATTTAAATCGTTATAAATCCTAAACGGTTATACTCGTATAACTAAAAATATTAAAGAAACCTAATGGGGCTTCTAAACGGGCCACATTTTCCTGCAATTTCTGGCCGCAACTATTGCTGTCTGCCGCTGACTTTGTACGCTAGAGTACCCTCCACGTCCGCTTTTGCCTTCCCCTCAGCACATTTTCGAACGAAATCCAACGATTTAAACAATTTTTTTCGATACCTTTCCGCCGATATTTTTGCATGGTTATTTTTTTGGGGCTTACATATTAATTAATCTCGCGTCAGAAAAAAGCCAATACAGCTGAGCCCACATGAAAATTATTATTGTTTTGGTATTTTTAATTAACGCTGGCAACCCCTTTCCACCACCCGATCAATTTTTTTTTTTTGGGTGCACAGGGAGTACAGAGCAACTGTTTGAAAAAAAAAATAAAGTCGCTGAGCCCACATTTTTTTACCCACCCCACTACACCCGCACCCACCGCCCGCGGCCTGCCAGCACGAAGATTATCGGAAAAGGTTGTTCAGGGAAGTAGCTAACGGAGTTTCAATACAGCTGAAGCCACATGACCGATTTGGTCGCTAGCTCTTAGGCCTGTTGTACACTTGTAAGTTCTTACGTAAGTTCAGTACAAATACTGCTCACGTAAGTCGTCTGTAAGCAATATTTGTACTGAACTTACGTAAGTAACTTACAGGTGTAAGGGCCGCCTTAGACCATGATACTGGCATGGCAATGGCATATTAAGTTTTTTTTCTTAATCGTTCTGTATTTAATAAAGAAGAACCGTCCGATAGCAACTCTACTAAACGACGTTATTATGAAAAAATTGGGAGACTTTTTGTACAGGGCTAGCTAATTTAACACAAGTTATTACAGTCTCAACGAGGCTAGGCTTCAAATTAATTTATTACGAGATATGAGCGGCTTGCGGCGGGCGGCTACCCCGTGATGACCTGTCGATACACAATGCGGAAAGCAATTGTGTATATCTTTAACAATTTACATTGCAACAATGAAATTGATAAACTACCAATATTGGAAGCGTTAATTAACTCACTTCTTCCGTTATTCTTCGAATTTAAGCGGTTAATGTGAATGAGGAAATGAAATTCACCAGCAAGGGCATTTGTTTTCTGGCTGTAGAAAAAAAGTTCCTTGGTCGTTGGACAATTATTGGGCACAACTCTTTCGGGGACATTCGTTATCTGAAATGACAAATTTTTGGACACATTTTACTTCAAAGAGAATTTTGGACCATGTTACAATAGATTTCCGCAATGTTTAGTCTTCACGACAAATTATTGCTGTTTCAAACGCTAAATATTACGCGGAGGTTATAAATGTGTCAACTATGTGGTTAACCTGAACTAATTTTTGCGGTATATAATTTGAACACAAGGTTTTTTTGCACGCCCACGGTGTTTAAATTTCAACAGGATGATTCAAACAACTCAATACGGGTAAAGTCTAATCCCGGCATAAAGCTTAGTCGAATAAGTTGCGAATGTTGCGATGCTCCTCCATAAACATTCAGATTGCGTATAACAAATGCTTTTACCGCGTTACTTATCCCCGTTCATTCACGAGACGAGACGGAATCACATTTCAGTATCTCAGATATACAGTTATGAGGGCTGTTAAAGTCGGTCCGGGATCTAAGGTGGATTTCTCGCATTTTTGACACTGTAAACAGATTGTCGACCTACTTTCCAGCATTGTTCTCACTGCGTACGCGCTCGCGGCGCCTAGCCAAATCTATTTCGATTTTTATCTACGTGGACTACGTGGCAGTATGCTCTGCTCAATTTTTGCAATGTTTACAGTTTCCCCGCTCCACATCGCGGATACACGCATGTGGACTAAAAATATATCGCGTGTTGATAACGAATAATTGAAAACAAGGTTCAGTGCTCACGTGCTGATAATGCCGTCGGCCAGCGAGCATCACCATTATTAATATTCGGAGATAATGATCGCGCCACAATGAACCTTCCATGTTTTATTTATGTAATTTGATAAGCGGCAGTTTATTTTAATATAGACTTTAATAAGTAAGTACACAGTACGCATAATTTCAAATATAGTGGACACAGTCCAGCATATATTCACTCGGCATCAAAATGAAGTTGCTCTTTATCGTTAATTGTGGTGATTTCTATACATACATGTACAATTAATGGGGGGGGGAGGGGGATTGAGGGTTTCCGGCGGGTTGGACCAGTGCCCAATTCGCTTTCAAATTACGTCAAATCCATTTCTGTATGCGGGACTTTTGCGACTAAAGCTCGTGCAGCGATTGATTGAAGCTGAGAATTACGGAATCTCTTCGTTGTTTTAAATATATGAAGAGATTCCGTAACTTCAACCCAAAAACGAAAATGCATTCTCACTTAGCTCTCTCATAAGTTTTAAGCCGCTTACATCTTCGTACTACCATCAGCATTTTTTTTAATAGAAGTTGAAAACCATCTAAGTTATTGATCCTTCTCGCTAGAATACCACCATTATGGTGAAATGTAATAAAAGGTTAACTTTCAATCAGGACGCGATAATTTCCAATGCTCCCCCTTAAGGGGCTACCCGAGATTTTCAACGATTTTTGGCAAGTTTTGAATCGTATCTCCTACTTTTGCACTACAGATAGAATTATAAATCAAACGGCTATCGGTTCTTCAATATTTTATCTCCATTTTGGTCCACAGGATTTTGAAACAAATGAACACTTAATTTTGTATGTTTTTTTTTAAATATTGTCTAAAAAAACACTTATTTCGTATCTCTATTGACGTGAAAGATCTAACATATACGAAATCTACATATTTCTGTTCGTCTGTGACGTCTCTAAAAACTGGTCCAGGGTTTTCATTTTAAACCAATTAACACAAAAGTTATGGCTAGAAAACCAGTTTTTTGGCCTAAAATTGTTCAGCTTTGATGCCAATTATCTCGAAAACAATGAGCTTTGAAGTAAATATGGGATACTATATTGCTTAAAGCCGTTGTTGTTAATATAATAAGCTACAAAAAACATTAGAAAACTAAGGGATTCAGATCGAAAGTCATTGGCCTATGGGAGCCCCTTAATAATTCTTTACCAATTGGATGACCATAAACGATTTAAATAATAATAATAAATTCTTATAATTCAAATAGTACTAAGCCAATTATAGTAGAATATAATCATGAACACGTTGATGGAGTAGCCTCTGTGAAGTTTCTTGGATTCACCTTAAACTGTCATCTGCACTGTAAAGGTCACGTTGAACAAATATGCACTTAACAGACTAAATCAATTTGTGTTTGCCCTCCGAAAACTGATATACAGTCTCTGTGGAAACCGCACTGACGACTTATCATGGGTAGGTGTCCTCAGTTCTTCGTTATGGCCTGATTCTGTGGGGTAACTCTGTCGACGTAGAGCGGTCTTCAAGATTACAAAAAAATGAGTTTGCGTTATTTGTAATGCTTGGCATGTAGATTCCTGCGTATCCTTATTTAAAAAATTGCACATTCTTCCCTTAGAATTATGGGGAAAAATACAAAGCTTAATAGCTAATAACAAAGCCAGTTATAGATGTCCACCGAAATACAGTTAATGGAAAAAGAACGTAAACACAGAGTAATTTAAGAATCGGACTAAAATTAAAACTATAACATGCTCGGTAAATACAAACTATCATGTGTGTGCGTGTGTGCGTGTCTGTGTGTGTGTGTGTGTATGTGTGTAAATGCGAGGGCAAATATATATGTTTGTAAAAAGTGGAAGTCGGAATATAAACTGTAGTTATAATTATAAGCTTATTTTTACTGTAGTGATCCTAATCCTTTATCCTTAAATAACAAATTAAGCGTAGGATTGGTGCAATTGAATAAGTTGATGGTAGTAAACTTTTTATTATAATTTTCTAACATACGAATTAGAGCCCAATTCTGGGCATAATTTGTGTGCACAACTTGTATACTGAACAGACTGCGTTCAGTGTGCCGAGTTCGAATTTCTGGAACGGAGAATTTAATTTCCCCAAGTAGCTCGGAACTGTCAAAGTGTCAATGCGTCCAAATAAGATGTCATGAAAAGCCGACATATCAAGCGACAAGCGCCTACTTTCAAGGACGTTTATGAAGAGGTTTATGATCGTGTTTGACATGTGTGGTTGATATTATGTTATTCTCCGGTTCTCCTCATTATTGTAATTCACATTTTTTATTTATTTTTTATTTGACCTTAGTGTTATTTTTGTTTGCATTCGATATTATAATAATTTTGACTTGTGAGTGCAAATTTTTATAATAATAATTATTGACTTTAACGCTCCTCAACAATGTTTGGACGCCTGCATCCAGGCTGAATGCACTGGACTATTATATTGTATTTTTAACAACAGTATGTAACTGCATTCCGAACCAAATAAAAATCTTTGAAGAAAAGTTTAGGTACATCTGATATGTTGTGATGTTGTTAAGAGTATTTGAATTGTATTGTTGTATCAATCGGGGCAGACTTCGTGTATTTAATAACTAATCGGATTTTCTTTTGTTTTCAGATAATCAACGTGTCCTCTGCTCGATTTCCATTCGATATCTTCATCTTGTAGTTGCGTTCCCGCTGCACTCCGATATTGCAAGGTATGCATACTTATCTAGATTCTTAAAATAGTGTGAAACTTTCTTTCCGGTCTCTGTGTTCATCTTTTCGACAGTGTATTCAGGATAACTAGAATGGTGAACCAATAAATCCAGACAGAGCTTAACTTTAGCTCAATATAATTAGTTTTACGTTTTGAATACAAATCAGAACACTTGAATTTCTGCCTGCACCTCGTTACTATCCATCGTTCCCCCATTGGATGGAATCTGCTTGGCCGGAGCGGCTATCATGAAACGTCGGCTTCCTTTGTTCGTGTATCTACTCGTACTGCTGCTGCACTTGCATATTCGATTGACAGCGGGAGATATACGAACTTCGAATTTCGATTATCCTGGCAACACCGCAGGCCAGGCGTAGTCAGTCGTTCTTTCTCCAAAATTCAACTGTCCTTAGATTTAGGTTCGTGTCTCCCGCAGCGGTATACGGTGCCAAAGTTTCCTAGGCAGGTTATTTCCGTGCAAACCGAAAACCGCTGACGCACGCGGCCGGTCAAAGCTCCTCGCGTGACGTCCGCCTGTCAGATTTCTATTATTGCCTGGAACCCCGGACTGGAAATTAGTGTTTCCCGTCGTTTAGTTTTGATTGCTTTTGCAAAAGCGTGCTAATAGCGGCCCCATTGTCTTCGAGAGAGGCAAATATTTTCAGTTTCACGCGTCAGTTACGTTGAGGTTGTCGGGAACTATTCAAGTTGAAGAATAATTTGCCTCAACTTGAATAGTATTCGTTATTATATTGGTATTAGTACTTACCTCGAGCCTGCTCTCGATTACCCAAACTTCACCCACTTTGCACTGATTTAGAGTAATGTGCTAGCGACAATGCCCTCTTCAAATCTGCCCGTTACCCACGGGGCCACGGCGTTTAACAAGGCAGCAAAAAGTCTGAATTACTATGGCTACCAGAGTGAACAATCAACACAAGAAAAAACATCGTCCTTGATCACAATAAAGTCGAGGGTTACTAAGTTGATTATATACTGTGGTCTAGAGCGTAACCGACCACTTGCCCTTTTTATTATGCACCCCTTACATTCCCTATTGTGCGACTTGGTGCAACGGTATGCCGCCATTAAAAAAAGTAGGACAATGTTAGGATAGGACACTTTGGTGCTATAGGAAATGGGACCTTATCTGAGGTGTGGATAAGATCAAATTTTCTAAATAACGACACACGCACAACTATAGAAATCCTGTACCCGAGTGGCCGTTATCAGGGTAGAATTAAGTCCCAAGTGAGACCCTGGTCAAATCCGTACCTAACCTATACAAAAAAAATCGGCCAAGTGCGTGTCGGGCCATGCGCAGTGTAGGGTTCCGTAGTTGCCTGTCTGTCCTAGGTACATCGACAGTATCGACACGCGTCATTTTAATCACTTCCATTTTCTTTGCGCTACTTTTTACTTAAACATATTTATGTAGCACTAACTTTTGTCCGTGAGTCGTGACTACGTCCGCGTGGAAGTTGTTTACATTTTCCACCCTTAGGAGATAATTTCCGGGATAAAAACTACCCTATGTCCTTCACCGGAATTCGAACTATCTCCGTACCTAATTACATCTGGAATTGGGATTCACTTGTTTAGCCTAATAACGTTTCGTCTAATTACAGTTTATCTAGCAACTTTTAGTATAATGCATTGTTTGTCTAAAATCCATTTGTATAATTTCATTTTTCATAATAATTAACCTTAAATGACGATTTTCATAACTCTTGTTTTGACGAATATTATTTTCTCTGAAAATTACTTTGTCGATTCTTATTTTAACTAATCGTCACATTGCCGAATAACGTTTTTACTTACATTGTTTTGTCTAATACTGAATCATTATAATATTTACTTGTTAAAAAGTACTAATTGTACATAAGAAGCAATTAGATATCGATTAAATTTCGCCTCGGCCTTAAGGCAGGTCGGTGTCGGTACGACGACGAGCGAAACGAGGAGTGTTAGGTACTCGTAGAACTACGACCTAGGATCGATTTTTTTTAAAGAATTTACGTATTGAAAGCTTTTATTAGAAACCTACTTACATTAGTTTCTGGCGAGAGTCCGAGCGGAGGGCGGGGAGTGATTCGACATAATGAAATTATGTGAAATATATGTCAGACAATATGTAATTATGCCAAACAGTATAACAAAATAAGATTATAATATAAACTAAAATTTTGGTAAAATGATATTAGGCAAAATAAAATAAACAAAATTAATTTCACTCAAATAAATATTAGGCAAATTGAGCTATTATGTGAAAAAAGATTAGTCGAACAAAAACTAGTCAACCCGAAATTAGGAAAACGTTGTTAGGCCAAACATAGGTAATCCGTGAAATTAATTTTATTAGTTTGGATATTTCAATTATCCCTTATAATGAATAGCGCACTTCAAGGAATACTGAAGTTGGCAGGGCAAGTAGCGTAACCGTTAACCGTGTAGGCTTGGTCAAGAATCCTTTCACGGTCTCCCTCGACTGTAGTAAAAGGCGATTAAAGGGGGTCATCCGGGTCGCCAGTGCTGCTTGGCTAAGTACCCCAGCCAACGCGGCGATACCGTAGGACGACCACAGGGCACAGAGCCACAATGCTCAAAATAAGTTCGTCTAGTACCTTTTTGTAAACAGCATTATCTCGCGTGTGGGTGTCAGACACGATAGTAATAACGCCAAGGGGCTTGAATTTACATAGAATGTTCCGTAGGATTTCGTTCCCTCGCACAGAACCAGTCTGGACAGGTGTGCCTCCCACAGTGCCCTCTGGTTATATAGCCTGTTGCCACGGACAGCCACAATCGTTCTACTTTACGTAAGGTTCGACCCTGTAGGAGATAATATTAACAACTTATATGGCTTAAGAGGGGGCGTATCGCCAGGGAAAAATCAGAAATCACCCGCGCGCCCCGTACCTGCCGCGCTGATGCGTCTATTGCTGCCCCGCTCCTTCTCGCATAGTATATGCCCCGACAGTCAGATGAAACATGATGAATACCTATAGATAATTATAATAAGTGGAAAGAAAGACAAAATCTGTAAGTACCTATATTTGAAGATATAGTTTTCGCTAGTAGCTAAGTCAGTTTCGAGAGCTATAACTGAAATGACCTTCCGTTTTTTTACTAAATCACGTAAGGGTTGTAATTTAGCATAATAATGTCTCGTAAAAGGCTAAAGCAAAAAAACAGCTATAATCGAATTTAAACTTTTGTGAGACATATCTAAAATACTACTAATAAATCCACGGTTAAAAAATTAACGTAAATGTCACGGCAGGCGACATGTTTCGAACTCTTTGGGAGTTCTTCTTCAAAATAAACATCGAAAACACTAATCCTGAAGAAGAACTCCCGAAGAGTTCGAAACATGTCGCCTGTCGCGTCATTTAATACGTGAATTTATTAGTAGCATTAAAAAAAACTGTAATTTATAATGAAAACTTCGATCATGTTTATGAAAGCCAGATTTTCAGGCCACTGTGTGGCGGCCAAATTTTTCAATTCTGACCCCGTGTCATGGTCGGCCTTATCACGCGATAAGTGACAGGATAGAGCGTCCGTCACTGGCTGACACCGTTTGATAGAACGTGACGATGCCCCTATCTTGTCACTTATCGAGTGATAAGGCCGACCATGATACGGGGTCTGATCTCGGATTCGTACTTGGAGACAATGGAGACGCTTTGGCCCTTTAGTTATCAATTTTGAACATACTCGTATTAAAGAAAAACTGCAAAATTGTGTTCACTTTTTTTAATATAAAAATGTCCAACTTCACAGGCAATAATTCGGGTGCAGACTCGAAAATTATTATTTCTCAAACATGCTCGGAAATGTACGCGTTAATATCACGAAATGAAGACGTGAAGTTTCTTGTTTATGGCTCCCTACATTACTTCTTGGCCTTAGGCCAAGAAGTAATGTATGAAAACCCTAAGTAAAACCATTATTGTCCGCTACTCTAACTTTTTAAATTTGCTTACTAATATTAAACTGACAAAGGAAAATTTACATACTGCCAACCACCACTAGACACTGTTAGCATACTTGCTTCATAAAAAAAATAAAAATAATCTATGGTACCTACTATACTTTATGTGCGGTCACGGGCTGGAAACTTAGAAAAGAGGCGACACGCCGATTTATTGTATGGAAAGTAGTGACATCTCTGGCGAAGCGGATCGCTGTATTTAATGTTGTTGACAGAAAATGGAAATAGATGTCAGTACAATAGACCCACGACAATAAATTTTAAGATTTTGAAATGAAATAAAATATATTTTTATGTTTTGAGATAGAATTTATTAAGTATCCATTTTATTTAACTGAACATGAACAAATATCTCATTAATATGGAATTGTGTTTGTTGTTCGGCCTTTGTGGTTTTAGATGAAGTATACATACCTACGTGTCAGTCAGTAAATAAATGTCAATGTATTGTCTATAAAAACATTGAATGAAAACACATTTAAATCATATTTAAATAAAATCAAGAATATAAGTTTCAGCCACAGTATCTAGTTATAAAAATAATATCTAGGTATTATGTGTGCAGTAAATAGTTTGAGGTTGAGTAATATGCAGTGTAGATCGGTTGTACGTGGATTTGTTAAATCTGGTCCAGGAGATTTAATCTAAAGTTTTGAAGCTAAATCTCGTCCTTGTGTCGTGTTTTTTGTTAAAAAGGTTGTGCTTTGTTAAGTTCTTGTTACATAATTTGTTATTTGTTAAGTTGAATAAATACTTTTATGAATGTTGCATGTTTCACTTTTCAGATCCATTTCATAGTTGTGTGATTATTTTGAAACCTACAAAGTGACTGGCAAAGTATGAAGAGAAGCGTACTTAGGTAACTAAAATGTGATTTATATCATGTTTTAGAAACGTTTTCTTCCTAACTTTGATAGTCGCATTGTAGGCTTCAAAGTCAAAACAGAGAATACAACTTTTGTATACGTGTGTGCGTGGTGCGTGAATATGTATGTGTGCGTTAGTGTGTATGTGAAGCGTGCACGCTGCACGCATGCGTACGTCAGAGTAGTTCAGTCCACTCGCTGCTAGGCGGCTGTGGGACCAGTAATTTCTTGGTGTTGCCACTCTTTACATAAATATACTTATTATACTCTTTGTGTGCGGTTAAACATGGTGCTCGAACGGCTTGTTCAAATGGCATGTTTAAAAAATAAAAAAGGCGCAAATGACCTATTATTTAATTGATTACCAAGTATTTATTTTAATTTTAATATTTCCTCACATCGTTTGAGAAAAGTACTATACAATCCTCGGCCGGAACAGGGATTGCTGGACTCGTTGTATTCGGCCTCGTCTACGACTCGGCCGTCTACCCCAATCTCGTCCAGCAATCCCTTACTTCACGGCCTCTGCAGTAATCTACTGTTACTCTAAAAGAAAGAAGGCAAAAAAATATGCATAGTGATGAAAATCCCATTCAGATATCTTAAAGAATTACGAAGCTACAACCGTTTTAATATTGCTTGTTAGAGAGAGAAAACGCAAACGGTGTGTGACGTCACATTACAGGATGCTGCCGGCAGGCCGCGTCGACGGCGTCGCCGACCACGATGCGCGCGGCACGTTGCCGTCTTCTGTGACGTCACATTCTTCCAGCGTCATCGTCTCATATGAAGTTGCGTTTTGCGAAAAAGGGACAGAACACATCCCTTCTTAAAACTTTGGACACTTATAACTTCGTGATTATTTAACCTTTTGCGTTGATTTTTTTCTCCATTTGACAATTTTTTTTATCCTTCTTCGAGAAAATATCACATTATTTTATTTAGTGTCTACGCCCCTATTGTTGGAATCTAAAAGCGTCACCCGTGATGACTTTAAAGAAAAAAAATGACAATAATTACACGGTTCACCCACGTATTAAACGTCACTACGGGCAACATGTTTCGAACTCTTCGGGAGTTCTTATTCAGGATTGAGTGTTTTCGCGGCGGTGTCGCTTGAATCACGACAAGATTCAAGCGACCCCGCCGCCAAAACACTCACTTTATAGAGTACAAATTACTTTAATTACCCAAGGAATACCACTACCTACATTTTGTTGCTTAAAATACCACCGGAGCTATAACTGAAATATGGCCTTCCGTTTTTTTTACTAAATCACGTAAGGGTTGTGAGCTAGCATAATAATGGCAAGTAAAAGCCTAAAGCAAAAAAAGCTATAATCGAATTTAAACTTTTGTGAGACATGTCTAAAATACTACTAATAAATCCACGGTTAAATTCACGCATTAAATGTCACAACAGGCGACATGTTCCGAACTTTTCGGGAGTTCTTCTTCAAAACAAACATCGAAAACACTCATCCTGAAGAAGAACTCCCGAAGTGTTCAAAACATGTCGCCTGTCGTGTCGTTTAATACGTGAATTTAACCGTGAATTTATTAGTAGCATTAAAAAAAAACTATAATATATTATGAAAACTTCGATCATGTCTATGAAAGTCAGATTTTCAGGCCACTACTGTGTGGCGGCCAAATTTTTCAATTCTGATCTCGGATTCGTACTTGGAGACAATGGAGACGCTTTGGCCCTTTAGTTATCAATTTTGAACATATTAAAGAAAAAGTGCATAATTATGTTCACTTTTTTAATATCAAAATGTCCAAGTTCGCAGGCAATAATTGTTGGAATCTGCACTCTCGATAACCCTAAAAGCGACACCCGTGATGACTTTAAAGAAAAACAATGTCAATAATATCACTACGGGCGACATGTTCCGAACTCTTCGGAAGTTCTTCTTCAGGATGAGAGTTTTCGCGGCGGTGTCGCTTGAATCACGACAAGATTCAAGCGACACCGCCGCGAAAACACTCATCCTTAAGAAGAATTCCCGAAGAGTTCGAAACATGTCGCCCGTGGTGACATTTAATACGTGAGTTGAACCGTGTAATTATTAGTACTGTTTCAACACGTCTCACGAAAGTTTAAATTCGAAAAGCAATGTCCGCCATCTTGGAATTCAAAATGGACATCATTTCTAGAATCTTCACCCTCGAGAAGCCTGCCAATGTATGTTATTCTTTAAAAAAACGCGCATATTAATTTACAACGAATGTTTCACAAATTTTAAATAATGCGACCACTTTTTGAAATATTTCTGACTATGAATTCGTATTTAGACCTCTCAGACATCGATTTTGAACATAACCGGATTTATTCTCAACTTGCGATCCGCTCCGGCTTCGCACGGATACTATATTATACATATAAACCTTCTTCTTGAATCACTCTATTTTAAAAAACCGCATCAAAATCCGTTGCGTAGTTTTAAAGATCTAAGCATACATGGACAGACAGCGGGAAGCGACTTTGTTTTATACTATGTAGTGATAGTGAGTGATAATCTTTCATAAAGTAAATACACGATCGACAGAAAAATGTTCGTCTAGTTTTGCATGTACTGCACAAATTATTCTAAGAAGCCGGTCACCCGCCGATCGCTGCGTAATCTTATAGTTGTATTTTGAACTTTAAGATCTATATGTTAAGGTCGACTTTTAAATATATTATTTCAAAATGTAGCAAAATATCTACTGGAATGTAATGATACGTTCATTCACTGGACGAATATACTGGGTCACAATATTATTGAAATAATTATGTTCATCGTGTTGTCGTGAGAGCACAGAACGTAGTCCTCTCGTCTCAGCGGAGCGATTACGACTGACTCCGCCCGCGAACGGCAACAAAAGATATACAGAACCGCACGAAACACGCGACGGGAGAAAGGGTATCGCGCTAAATAAAAAAGGCCTATACGCCAAATACGTTTCACCTCAATAAGTCTGAAAAGGGACTACATAAAAATACCCCGCTAGTACTTTCATTAGGTAATGTTAAAAGCTATTATACACTCAACTTTTACTTAATTTATATGCACGGGAACCTCACACTATTGAAATTGAGTAAAAATAAGACATGTTTTGGCGGTTCTTTTCTATCGAGGCAATTTTGGTTTTGTATGGTTTTGTTCAGACGATTCAATTGCAAATATGATGTAGTTTTGGTATGTTCTTTTTCCTGGCATTCGCTTTAGTTTGTCATAGGTAAATATTCAATCTAAGAACCCCGATTTCGCGGAGCGCCCCCTCTTAACTGTATAATGTTTATATAAATTACCTAACGAACTTTGCACCTAATACATGTAGTCGTGTATATTCTGCGAAAAGAGCATTTGCAATGCAAGACTTCACACCAAGTAAGTATTGTCAAATTGGTATTGGTACAAGTGACGTGTGTCAGAGAGGACACTGCGTTGTTTTGTAAGCCGGGCCGGCCGGCCACCATCGGAATACCAGGATAACCTTGATAAACATAGTGGCACGGACAGTATCTACTCTTATATTAAGTCTCAAGACTCTCAAGTTCTTATTTTGTTAAACACAGCGAGGATCGTTGATTCTGCTTCCGGATGTCGTGTCTCGGAAACGACATGTAACGTGTCTAACTTTACCGTAATGAACATAATGTGTTGATTCATTCTTTAATACGATTATATTTGCTATAATCGATAGATAATTTCCCATATGTCTTGACTAAGTCGTTCATTGGAAAGACATGAAGTGATATTATATAAACCTTGCTAAAATATTTATTTGATGATGTTAATGCATTTCTGTAACATACATATAATTTCGATTGGCGCGACCGATGTAAGCAAAAATGCATTTGCTTAGGTGTGGATTGAGATTGTATTTGTTTACGATTTCGTGCCAGTGTTGGAAATTTGAACACTGGAATTTTATGATCGCCTAGGTACCATTAGGTACGTGGGTTTCGGAAACATCAGCTTTTTTCCTCTTGCATGTCATGGCCCATACGAATCCGGACTCAATCGAAAGATACATTGTATCATTGATTTCATCTTGGGTTCTGTTTACGCTATTGAAATTATGATGTTACCAACCCGTAATTGTATTTCCTTTGTTCTTTCGAAGCACCAATTATTTATGCTAGCCTGTAGGATTATCGTGTTATATTGATTGCCGAAATATAAGACAATGTCCTCAGAGCAGCAACGTTGTCGACTTGTCGTCACTGGCAGGGCAATCGATTGGAGGCCTTTTATGATACTGGTTCTCGGACCCCTGCTGATCATTTTACCCGTAAACTGGCGAAGGTAGGCGGCACCATCTGTCGCGAGGCCCTGCTCAGGACTTGCCCAAAGAGGTCGATGGAAAATACGGCCCGGCCCATATCACTATTACTATTCACACTTATTTTTGAAGTGAAAACTTCTTTAGCGGCGCTGAGCACTTTTTGTGACGTCAGATGTGAAGGAGGTCACAAACTTTTATATTTTGCTGCTAGCCGATTCGACTTCATTCAAAACTCAACGCTATTCGTAAGAGTATAAAGCCGTTAAACACTTTTTGCAATAGCATATTCTGCAAATAAATTTGTAATTTTGTCCAAGCGTCCTTCACCGTTTTGCTATTGAGCAAATTCGAATAGTGCGAATTTGGACGTTATTCCTAAAGAGATAAAGCTTTGAAAAATATTTACCAACGCCAAAAACAAATTGATATTTTGTTCGCCGCCGCCGTCTGCTGTTCTTGCAAATTCGAATAGGTCGAATTTGGACGTTATTCCTAAAGAGATAAAGCTTTGAAAAATAATTGGCAATGGCAAAAACAAATTGGTATTTTGTTTGCCGCCGCCGACGGGCGAGCCGGCCCGTCGCACCCAACGCGCCCGTGGCCCGTCCGCCTAAATAATTGATAATCCTACTAATATTATAAATGCGAATGTTTCGATGTTTGTTACTCAATCACGCTTAAACAGCTCAACCGATTTGGATGAATTTTTGCACGAAGATAGTTTATAGCCTGGATTAAAATATAGGATAGTTTTTATCCCGGGTCTACGCAGACGAAGTCGCGGGCGGAAGCTAGTTGTTTATAAATTTGCGTCAAATTCATTTTTAGGGTGACACCGTAAGATGTCACGTGACCTGATCGAAAAATTGTTACAATGTTATTGAGTTTTCACTTCTGCCGGCACTCCCGGAGTGCAACCCGGTCTTTTTTAGGGTGTCGTAGCCAAATGGCAAAAAACGGAACCCTTATAGATTCGTCATGTCTGTCTGTCTGTCTGTCTGTCTGTCTGTCCGTCCGTCCGTATGTCACAGGCATTTTACTCGAAAACTATAAGGTGTATTGAAATAAAATTTTGAGGATAGGTGTATTTTATTAACCGCTACATAGTTTAAAAAAAAATTTTTTTAGGGGTGCACTCCATACATAAAACTGAAAGTCAAAAAGTTTTTTTTCATTTCAAGCCCACGTGTGGCACATCAATCGATAGGCCTTTCAAAATAAATATAAGGTTTCTCAGCAATTTTTTTTATTAAGTGAATAGAGTCGGAGATAATCGCCTCGAAAGTCACTAAAATTGTGTCCCCCCCCCCCTCTAATTTTTGAACCGTGTATTTTAATAATATGAAAAAAATCATGCTCATAGGGCTTATTACATTCTTTCAGCAAAAATTGTTTTGAACAAGATCGGTTCAAAGGTTTTTGAGATATTCCTAAAAAACTGCCTTCCTTAAAGAAAAGGAAGTAAGTGCCATAAGATTTCAGTAACGATACGATAGTAGTATA
The DNA here is from genome assembly GCA_947578815.1 of Epinotia ramella. Lineage (NCBI taxonomy): Eukaryota > Metazoa > Arthropoda > Insecta > Lepidoptera > Tortricidae > Epinotia > Epinotia ramella. The sequence goes on from OX388207.1 coordinate 4,418,457, forward strand.
CGATAATAGGCACGGAACCCTCGTTTGCGTAGTCCGACACGCACTTGGCCGCTTTTTTATTTATAGTCTGATTTACTTTGTGGATGTCACACAATGCGACGCATCTCCGGACGGAGGTGCGTTTCTCGTTGTATGCAAGCACCTCAGTTTGTATATACTTAAATTCCGTGTGGTACGACACACTGCAAACGCACCTCCGTCCGGCGAAATTTGTATGCAGCTCCGCACCTCCGTCCGTTGATGCGTCGCAGTGTGACGACCGCCTTAGTCTTCGTGGTCGACAATCGACTAGGATAAAAGAAAGTATTGCAATTCATGAACTTGGTACCTGTCCTGTACACCGCAGTGCGTAGGTTGTGAAGGGCCGCTAAAGCCGATATACAAATCAGAGGGGGATATAACGAGGATTTACTACCGATTTAAGTTGGTAAACAATCTAATTGACGCAGACGGTGAATTCAATTGCTATTGACTGCCGGACTGGCTGTAATAAACTCCTATTTGGGGCTGTGGAACTCTATGTGGCGGTGTACTCCATACATATACATGAAATTGGAATTAGTTTTGTATTGGTCGCGCGCACTCGCTTCCCAGCGCGCCAAGCCTATCGTGTCAAATATAATTTACTTTAAAATAAAGTTTTAACCGACTTCAATTCAGTACTCCATCTAGCCACGTGACCATTTCCACATTTCCTTTCCACTTTTCCACATGAACTGCTTTCCGAGAGAAAATGCATTATTATTACTAAAAAAACACCAAATCGCTGTATAATATTTCAGGGAGTTCCGCCGATTCCTCAAGGATCTCAGAATCACCTTTGGCATTAGTTGCTATTTCAATGGAATCGTATCGGACTCTGTGACGTACTTTTATAGTTTTAAGCTTTTAAGTACATGATTTAGGAGTTCCATAAGTCATCGTGGTCTTCAAATATGTGTTTTCCGGCTGTAAATATATACACGAGTTATAATAGAAACTACCGAAATTATTACATGCGTGTCTAAGATATTTGAGGAGTTCCATCAAATCCTCATGGTTCCTACCATCCAACTGCCATCAGTTGACCAGATAACAATGGGATCAACCTGAAAGAATATACTTGGAAATAAAAAAAGAATTGTACTAATCGGTCCATAACCGACGGAGTTATAGTTACTTACATTAAAAAATAAAAAACACAACCGAATTGAGAACCTCCTCCTTTTTTTAAGTGGGTTAAAAACTGACTTCAAGGCAGTACGTTTAGTGGAATAAATGCACTGGCAGAACATTTTTGTGCTGTGATGTCTATGTATAATACATCCAATCTTTGTGCTTAAGCCTGCTGTACACACACACTGGGCCAACGTTGGCGTGTGAGCAGAAGGCAGCTATGCGTTAGAGGGAGAGGGCTATAACTCGATCTCTTTCGTTTACATAGCTGCCTCCTGCTCAGGCGCCAACGTTGGCCCAATGTGTACAGCAGGCTTTACAGTTGTTGTCGTGACTCCGAGGCACGTTGGTCTGATTCCATAGATTAGGCGTTGCTATACGTTCGTAGTTACTGTCTAGTTATCTCTTGACTTATTACATTCGTTGTTCATTTAATAACGCCAGGGCTTTGTTGTTTTGAAAATCGGCCATTCATCACTGACATTGTTGTTTTAATGGTTTTAGTTTTACCTATTTCGCTATGCTGCTTAGGCATTTGCCTGACTGACTCATGGCGCCCAATGTAGTTATGCTTTTGTTAGTTATCACCTGCAGTTTATGTGATTTAATCTCAATTTGTAGACAATATTCCGGTTTACCTTTTTACGATACCTACTCTAAAATTTAATGTGTTTCATCGATGGCAGTCGCTTTCGTAGAATTAGTGCCTATGCCAAATCTTGGGATTAGTGTCAAAACGGACCCGGGGCTTCTGGGCACAACCGGAAATTTGGTTGGATGATGTGAACTTTCATACTGCAAAAAAGATGCCTAAGGACTATTTACCGAATGTACATTGTGGAATCACTCCGAAACATTTTCCGAGAAAAGCGTTTCCTGACTCTTACACCGGTATTTACATACTAGAATTATGCCTACTCGTTAAAAACTACCGTGAACGTTTTAAATGGAGACCGTGCAAGTCTAACGTACGGTCTCAATATAAATATAATATAACCGCTCCAAAAGTGAGTACATCGATACATAAGAAAAGTACATTCATATCAGCCATACGCATTTATAACAATCTACCTGTAGAAATAAAAAGCCTGGAAGGAAATAGCTTTAAGAGGCGTTTAAAAAACTTTCTTATAGATAAGGTTTTCTACAACCCAAACGAATATTATAGTTATGCATAATGTAGTCATGTTTATAAATTGTAACTAGGTTAAGATTGATAAAATTGTATGCCCGAAAAGGGTAAAAACTATTGGAACTCATTACATGCATCTGTATACCTTTGTATGTCTACACGGTTTTTGTACAATACATTTTTCTATTTCTATTTCCCGATAGGATCTAACTTACCATTGCCAATGTTCAAGACAGAGTAATAGTACATTACTTACCAAGGGCCGTAAAAGAAAGAAAGCCCGAAATCGCAGGTATTTATGACCCGAGCCGCAGGCGAGGGTTGTAAATATGCGATAGAGGGCTTTCTTTTTTACTGCCCGAGGTGAGTACACATTTTTACGTCTTCACCTGGCCACAATGCGAGTTTTACCGTACGCGCAGAGTACGTTAAAACTCACATTATGGCCAGGTGTGACGTAAAAAAACTTACTGACAAATGTTTTTATTCCATATCAGATTTCTTGACATGCGACAGTCTATAATTAAATAATTATAATACTTAATAATGTACATATAATTAATTAGGTTTGATATGTAATAATTGAAATTGTTATAATATTAATAACTTACTGTGTTGACATATTGAATAATACTAAAAATATATAATTTATTAATTGTACACTAATATTACCTATGTTAGTAGGTACGTAGCATGTTTTTGTATGCCGAAAGGCAAAACATAGTGGAACGACATTTCTTACTATACATACACCCCTATTTGATGTACGAAAGAAACACTATTGACTATAATGGATCTTTTTACTATTTTTATGCAGCAAAAATTAGTAAAAGCAACAAAATTAATTACGTTCGTACATTCTAGGTGCTTCTATTCTAGCCTGCCAATGTTTTGGTGAAATGACGTAATTCATTTGCATACTATTAATATTCTGGGGTGATTTCCAGTCGGTGCTCATAAATAAAAATAATAAGCGGATGTCGGTCCGTTTTGTTTTGCGTCTTGCGTCGGAACGGAATTATATTTGTTATTATATCCGAAGGCCTTATACTCCAAGAGAAAACAAATCTTGACTTGCTCCATATCGATGTTTGCGACAGTTACTTTAACATGTTTATTTTCGACAAACTAAGATTTAATGGATTACTTACACGCAAAAACCTAGGAAATATTTTCTCATAAGCTTCCGCCCCCGACGCCGTCCGTTTGGAACTCGTTTATATTGTAGCTCCATACAAACTTTCAACCCCTTCTTTACCCCCTTAGGGGTTGATTTTCGGGATAAAAACTATCCTATGTCCTTCACCGCGAGTCCAATTATCTCTATACTAAACATTACTCAACCTGAGTATATGTAAGTATGGTTTTAAATTTATCTCGCGTTCCCCAGATAAAAGGTCTTGACTTGATAGACAGACATACAGACAGACAGACGGACAACAAAGTGATCCTATAAGAGTTCCGTCTTTCCTTTTGAGGTACGGAACCCTAAAAACCAGTAAAATGGGTCTTCAGGTTCTTAAATAAACGAATACCTAATATCATCGTTTCACGACCGCTTTAGCCTTGTTGGTAGTGATAGTGACCCTGCCTACGAAGCAAGAGGTCCTGGGTTCGAATCCCGGTAAGTGCATTTATTTGTGTGATGAGCACGAATATTTGTTCCTGAGTCATAGATGATTTCTATGTATTTATCTATCTATATAAGTAAGATGTTTATGGTCATCTAGTACCCATAGTACAAGCTTTGCTTAGTTTGGGACTAGGTCGATATCCATCGCAAGTTAAGATTATTATAGAGATCTATCCAGTCCATTTCGAATGTAAATCTAATACTTACCGTTCTTGACCTATATTATATCTTACTGTCTTAACTAGCCTTCCAAGTGTTGTTCTTATAGAAATATATATGTTTGATGATTCGACTTTGAAAAAACATGGAAAAATTCTGTAGACGTGACTTTAAAACACGATCTAACTGTAAGTGCTGAAATTTATTAATTCTTTTTTGTTGGGCTTCTTATGTAAATCGATCTAGAGCTCGCCGAAGGCTGTGGATTATGCAAATGTGTCTACATGATAGCGTAGCTAACCTGTGGGGACTGAATGCAGAACAAATTACAGGCCTTTTCAATCCATTTGAAGTTGCCCGCGCAGGTTGGACCAGTTCTAGCAGATAAATATCTAATCACCGGCATAGTTTACCGACGCTGGTTTTAACAAATTATAATAGTTAAACGCCGCCATTAAATCCAATTAGAAAGAGTATAACCGTAGTTGCTGGCTTGATGCCAGGGATGATGAAAGTATGTCGCAATGCTGCAACCCTTCTTAAGTTTTCCCCTTAGCGGCTAGTCACAAATGGAACTGACGCAATCATGAGTAAGCGACTTCTTTAAACATAGCTGCCTTATGCAATATTCAATATATGTCGCGACAATTGCAGTTAATGGTTCGCTAATTGCGGGTCAACAACACGGAAAATAGGTAGAAGCTACGTGAACGAACCAACGGCAATTGAACCCTCTGGCGTCGCTCCAAGTTCTCTAGCGATAGTACCCTAGTTGAAAAAACCCGCCTTTGGTCACTTAGCTTTTTTGTTATTTGCATCATTGTCCACCCACGTAACGTGTGCTATCACATATGATCTTACACCTTGCTAAATATGCTTTTCGCAGAAATAAAATAAGGCATCTACGTTTGTACGTTCTAGCAGCATTTGGAAAGTATTCATTGATGCTTTGTTATTTAAATTAGCCGAGATGACGTAAGTCATTTGAAGACAATTCCTTTATAACTGCATGCAACAAATGACATAAGGTATATTAACATAAACTTGACTCCTGAAATAAATCTCATTTCACCATTTCACAGCTATTTTCATGCTCGATTTCTGTTTTCGATCGATGTCGATTATTGAACTGTAGACCGGCTTGATGACTCAGGTTTGGATTGAGTAAATAAAGTAGCGTTTATACACCAACGTAATTTCTGGTCTTTCGTCGATTAATGTATCTAGTATAGGGATATGTTAGATTCGACAATTATGTTCTTCTGCGTATTGTTTTCACAACGATTCCGAACGATCATCACAAGACGCCAATTACTTGCATATTCAATAATCAAACAAATCATTCTCTTCGGATTTTTTTATGTTGATAGTGTCAGGCTAAACTCAGCTTTTGTGCACCTCCGAGGTGCAATACACCCTCACGGTTGACACTGTTAACAATGGGACTCATTGTACCGCGGCATGTGTTGTACCACGACGGTGACATGCAAACATGACGACGCTAACTGCACCAAAAAGCACGTGCTATGCGGTTGATTGGGATGGCATGATTTGAGTTTTTTTAGAGGCTCTGTCAAACATCGTTTTTGATACACAGAGACCAGTACGTAAGTACTATTATACCTATTACTTCTGTGGTAATGTGATGTGATAGTCACATAACTATATAATGGCGCAATATAGTTTTTCGTGTTCTCCTTTGTTCTTCACATTGACCATAAATTTATTCCAATTATTTTATATAAGTTAAGTGGTTTTAAGGATAGCAGGAGAGAAGATGTTTGCTAGGGGATGTATTAGAAAAATAAGAGTGGACAGATGGTGGGCCACCTGATACGGCACGACAGCATCTTCCTAAACATCCTAGAAGGTAAAATTTAAGGCAAGAGAGGAAGGCCTAGGCTAACATATTTTAGCCAAGTAAAGGATAGAGTTGAGGCCGAGTCGTATGAGGAAGTCAAGAGGCTGGCAATGGACAGAGAAGAGTGGCGGATACTCCACCGACAAGAGCAAGGCTCTTAGGTAATGATGATGATGATTAAGTGTTAATTACTATAACGTATTTAAATTTATTATATCTAACATTCCGCCCAATCAATATTGTCGTGTTATAAAGTAGTTTCAGTGCACGAATCGTTCGTGCTTTTAATCTATGTTGGTGATTCATACTACATATGTTGGAATTGATACATTGTAGGCAGGTAGGTAAATATAACATTATGAATCATTTCATATGATTTCTTTACTTGCTTTGAGCAATTATATGTTAAGTTTGCGAAGTAGCATGTTTTTGCAACCGTAATTATTTAAAGCATTTTTGTTCCGATACGTAATGTCGTAAGTGTTAATTTCTTTCAATCGGAGTATTATCGTGGTTATGAGATAATTACTGTTCATTAAAACATTATAAAATCACTTCATAATAATTGTTACGCGAATAAGTATCCTCGTTAAACTCATCTTCCAATACATAATAAGCCGTAACAAGATGGTAATACAATTGTTGTATGAACAAAGCTGTTGTCGTTGCTTAAGAGGGATGTATACCTTTGGAATACCTCATACTCGTCCATACAACAGGAGAAAACGTTTTTCCACTTATAAATATTTTCCAATATCAATGTTTTTTTAGTACCTACGACGTGATTGACACAATGAAGTCTAGGTTTCCCTTTTTTTCAAAATTTTGCAATAAATTCAAACTTATAGGCACCTAATTAATTTTTTATAAAAAGCGTAACCTATAAACCTAGATTATATTATGCTGAAGCGATCGACATTAAAATCAAACTGATTTGTTAAGATTTAGTTAGTGGAAAACGTTTTCTCCCGAAATGGAAATTTCATATAAAAAAAAGTATCTATTGTCAGTCGCAAGCTGCTAGCTATACTTCCCTCTTAAACTCTCGTATGCCGATGTCAAAAAAATTAATTAAATCATGAACTTGAAGTTCAAGTTGTAAGTTCGAACCGTTCTGGACGGATCCGGAACAAGGCGTACGATAGGTTACGGGCCGCACGGACGCCTGCGACTCTCCATACAAACGTAGTTTGATTCCCATTTCAAAACGACATGGTAGAACAGCATGATACTTTGTATACTCAATGGGATCCGCAGCCGCCACATCTAGGCCGGAAACTAGTTTGAAAATTAAAACGACTAGAACGTTCTATTCTCGCCGATTCGGGACTATCTATTATAGTCACGAAACGGCCTAATCGCTTCATTTAAATAAATAATAAATAAATTAATATTAGGGGACAATCTTACAGAAATCGACCTAGTCCCAAACTAAGCAAAGCTTGTACTATGGGTACTAGACGACGATAAACATACTTATACAGATAAATACTTAAATACATAGAAACATCCATGACTCAGGAACAAATATTCGTGCTCATCACACAAATAAATGCCCTTACCGGGATTCGAAGCAGGCCAAACAGGAAAAAATAAAATAAAAAAAAGAACCCAGGACCTCTTGCTTCGTAGGCAGGGTAGGGTCACTACCAACTAGACTAGACTCGGGAACAAATATTCGTGCTCGTCACACAAATAAATGCCCTTACCGGGATTCGAACCCAGGACCTCTTGCTTCGTAGACAGGGTCACTACCAACTAGACTAAAGCGGTCGTCTTTTTCTATTATATTTCTTATATAATTTAATTAATTTATGTCAACAGAACCTAGTTTCCGACCTAGATATGGTGGATCCAGACATTGGGATCAAAAGGGGGGATAAAAAGTTTCATGTCATTCCAGTAGGTATGCCGTTTTAAAATGAGAACCAAAACTCGTTTGTATGGAGAGTTGACTTGGGTAGACCGTGCTGGGCGTGGCGACTAACGCCAAGCTCTCCACACGGCGTAACTCTACCACTACCAGCCACGCTCTAAAAATTCTATATCTTGGCTAAAAAGTATAGACCCGTCGCTTATTAATATCATCATAAATTCATTCGGCGCGAGAGTCTATGCGGGGACCGGGATGTGCCCAACAAAGCTATACTTTTTAGCCAAGATGTAGAATTTGTAGAGCGTGGCTGGTAGTGGTAGAGTTACGCCGTGTGGAGTAGGAAGCTTGGCGTTAGTCGCGATCTGATATCTTTTTCACGCTGAAAGCTGTATGAGCTACGGAGTCTTGGCATCACTTTACATGTAATGTTTTTAGTCGGATCTAATCTACACTCGCGGTCAAAGAAACCGGGTCAGTGACGAAAACCTCAATATTTTGTAAATCGTTGGTCGTATCTGCATGAAACTAACTCTGTTTTATAGAGAATTTAATATCCTTCTAAATCCTTCAAAACAAGATGTACTACAGCTAGAGAAGATCGATTTATTGTTACAACCATGCTCCGAAATCGGCACCTCACAGCAGTTGAAGTGAAAAATCAGCTTTTAGAGACCCGAAGGGACGGCATCAGCGAGCGGACTGTCAGGCGGCGGCTCAAAGAAGCAAATTTGACCCCACATAGGCCGGCCAATGGCCCAAAACTTGAAAGAATACATCGAACAGCAAGACGACTTTATGCCCGCGATCACAGATACTGGGGTGACGAAGATTGGGCAAGAATTTTGTTTTCCGATGAATCCAGATTTATGCTCTATGCAAATGACGGGCGGCAAAGAGTTTACAGACGGCCTGGTGAACGTTTTATTCCAGCATGTTTTGAGGAAAAAGTGGCGTTCGGCGGTGGGTCAGTCATGGTTTGGGCTGGAATCTCTTCAGAAAGTCGCTCGGAGTTAGTTTTAATAGAAAATGGATCATTAACGAGTGCAAGATATGTAGAAGAGATTCTTAATGAGCATGTCGGCCCATACTTAATTAATATGGGTGGAAATTCTATGTTTATGCATGACAACGCCAGGCCACACACAGCTCAAATTGTCAGAGATTATTTTTTGGAGGTTGGTATCAACTGTATGAACTGGCCCTCGAGGAGTCCGGACTTAAATCCGATTGAGCATGTATGGGACGAGCTTGGGAGGCGTGTAAGAGCTCGAAACCCCGCCCCAGCTACACTTAGAGACCTGAAACAGGCGTTAGTGGAAGAATGGGACAATATCCCGCAAGAACGCATAAAGAACTTAATAAACAGCATGCCGAATCGTCTAGAAGCTGTAAGAAGAGCCCGAGGAGGCAATACGAAGTATTAATTTTTATTTTTTGTGTTGTATGTGAAGTACCTACTGCTTATTTTTGTACGTAAAATTGGTTGATTTTTTGTTTCCTATGTAATTTTATTAAACAAAAGAATTACGATTCCACCATTTGATGTTATTTAATTCAGTATAAAATTATCTACAATATGCAGTTTAATTCATGTCCCTAGCTTTATTATTTTAGGAGATATTACAGATTTTCGTACTGACCCGGTTTCTTTGACCGCGAGTGTATACTAAGTATACTATATCGCTTCAATTGGTTTTAAATAGTTTTAATTGACTTGCACCCATAGGGTGAGCAATAGAATACAAAGCATGCATGCTACAAACATTGTTATACAATTGTATAAGGTGGATTGGATATGAAATGTAATAGGCATAAAAAGTTGATGCCATGTGGAGCACTGTTCCGTGATCTAAGCCGCCACATGGCAGCTCATGACCGAAATAACGCACTGCGCAGTACGCGAGTCGCCATGCCCGCGATATATAATTTCTGCAATCACTATACTTCTGTGTATTTTTATCATACTTACTCGTTATATTATCTATATACATTTCCAATCTAAATCTAAAGATGCGGTTACGTAACTTTGCAATCTTAGACCTGATTAAGATTAGGAACACATGGGCAGAAACCGCATTGAAAGTAATCTAATTTGGATTAGATATAATATATGAAAATATTCCGTTGCACCACGTGATAATCATGCCAATTTTTATTGCGTGTAAAAAAGTAGAAGGATTTCACCTTGATTGATTGTTTAGGAGTAACACTGTTGGACTGATAACTATACTCATACGGTACCTTTTTGCCTATTACATAATCGTGCTAATAGCAACACACGTAATTGAGTCATTTTTGGACTGAAAAATCGTCGAGTCACCAAACAACAACAAAGACACTGTTTTTTTACAAACTTTTATTTAACTTGCCCTGTTAGTATGTATGTATGGCATGTATGTAATCCAATCTTGCAAGTTAAATTTGACCCACTTCCCGGTGACATCTGATGATGGAGACAGAAGGTGGCCATGGGAATCAGTACTTAACCGACGTAACCCCTACCCGTTGAGTTTGGGCTCGTTAGAATCGTCTCAATGAGTAGTTGATGATGGTATACAGAAAAATACAGTCGGCAATAAAAGCTTGTACCAAAAATGAAATTTTTGACAGAAACTTATTTATCTTAACCTACCAAAATACGGGATATTGTGTTTCCAATTCTAAGTGCTTAACAACATACTAAAGCGACCTCTTCTTCGCCAACGATACTAGGTCACTCAATTTTGGTTTTCCTGAGCCACATTTCCGAAAGCTTCAGGCTACAATTATACAAGTCCAAATTGGCAACACTGAGGCACTTGACTTACAGGCTACAGCGACTGGCGTTTTAACTTGTTAAATTGTAACTTGTAGCTTCGTGAAACGGGGTACAGGAAAATGTGTATGCAATATTTTAATGACCTAGCTTATTCCCCCAAGAGTAGGTTAGTTTAGCTGCTGCCAGTGCAAGGTTACATAAGTTAATTAACTCTACTAAAAATAACAAAATACATCTCACTCCCTGTAGCAAGTCAAGATGTAAGTAACTGGGTCACACACAGATTTAGGTTCGCAGTTTCCTGTGGCCATTGTCAAAGTTATGGGCTACAAAGCTAATTTTTTAATCGGACTCTTTTAGTTCGCATAAAGTGCGTCTTCCTTTTATATTATTAGTATTATTACTAGCTACCGCCCGTGATATTTTAATCCAGGCTTTAAACTACCTTCGTGCTAAATTTCATCCAAATCGGTTGAGCCGTTTAAGCGTGATTGAGTAACAAGCATCCAAACATCTAAACATCCAAGCATCTAAACATCCAAACTTTCGCATTTATAATATTAGCAGGATTACTAGCTAGCTCGCGACTTCGTCTGCGTGAACACGGGATAGAAACTATTCTATATTTTAATCCAGGAATTAAACTACCTTCGTGCTAAATTTCATCCAAATCGGTTGAGACGTTTAAGCGTGACTGAGTAACAAACATCCAAACATCGAAACATAACTTAGCAGGATTACTAGGTACCGCCCGCGACTTCGTCTGCCTGGACCCGGGATAAAAACTATAATTTTAGTAGGATGCGATTTTTGTTTTAAACACTGTATGACCCAACTGGCGCCAGACGAAATTTTACTTATGAATCGTATTTCCGCGGCTAGCGCTGCCGAGACGGCCGTAGGCAGAACAGGAACTGGTCAAACTCGTTGTCCGGTTAATTTAAACATTTGAATACTTACACAATACAGCAAATGTAATTTATTCAATCAAGTTTATTGTTCGTTCTATAAACGATATAGCCGTGTGTGTTCATTAGACACGCTTCGCGAGTTCTGTTATAGAAAGTTTAACAAATGGTCTTATAAACTAAGTAATGAAGAATTAATTTTAATATTGTCTTTGGGTTCGGCGATTATAACACACCTTTTACTTCGTCTTCTCGTTTGACCACGAGTGCTGTAAAAGGCTCGTAATATGATGATGATGATGATGATGATGATGATGATGATGATGATGATGATGATGATGATGATTTATTCAAGTTATCCCTCATTAGGGGCATTGGGCTCGCAGAAGAGTTCTCCATTATACACGATCTGGCGCGACTTCTTCTAGTTTTAGTTCATTGCTTAATATATGCGATAAAATCGAAAAGTAAAATTATGGTGCATCTGGATTTACGATTATATTTAATTTCCGTTGCAAACCAGTTCATGTAGTTGATGAAATGGAAAGATTAAAAGGCAAATGATAGCGAACGGATGTGGAACCTGATTTAAAGGTGCTACACAACCGGAGGGCGTAATGGTCCGTTCCGTTTGCCGTGTTCATTATACTAGATTATTAGATATTGTTAACTATGGTTATCTTATCTTTTTAATAACTTGTATCCGTAAATGTTGTTAGAAACATTGCAGAAAACTTGATCGTTACTTGCAGATTTCTTTTCTTCACCATTTGAACCCGTAAGAAACAAAAAGCATTAAAGTAATGCATGCAAAAGTAGAAAACAATAGGATATTCTCTGGCATGCTTGTATTGACAAGACTGGAATCCGTGTCACCATTGGATTAGCTTAAAGATGGGAACAATACGCAGATTTCCATTTTGAAGCTTACATTTTTATTTCTATGCGAGACCGAATCACTGGCCAGATGGAATTAAAATGAAACACGCTTGGTTATGGCTATGACTAGGTCGATTTGTGTAAGATTGTCCCGAAAATATTTATGATTTATTTATTTATGTGCTCATCGAGGGCATAAACTGAGACGATCCACACATCTCACACATCATTCAATACGCGAAAAATGCTTTCCAGAAATTCCAGAATAGGGTCCACTGCTAATTAAACTGTATGTTAGGAACTTGCATATATATCGTGAGGTGTACGGTGGACGTCAAACATATACCTTATGCCTTTGTAATAAGGAGAAACGTATACAAATACTCTACGTCGATTGGACATGTTGATACATTGCAAGATTGTAGTAAATGTTATTGTTTTAATTACTGCGCAGTAGCGGTCGGCTAGCCGCTGGCGATTACATATAATATTATTATTTAATGAACGTCGATAAATATAGTAATTTACCTTCCCAGACGGATTTATTAACGGTTTTTATCTTGGGTAATTATTTATTTGTCTGATACTAAGAGACATACATAACCGCGTCACAACGTCATACCGTCACATCGGCATCGGCGACTAGTTGGCTCCTCCAAAACTAGCGCTGCAATTACGTGTCCTACGTATTAGAGTAGCTTTTCCTAAAGAAATGGTGCCGCATTGAACTGTTTTTAGACAATGTATGTATTGCAGGAAGTATATAGGCATTTAGATAAAAGAGCAATTAGGAAATAAAATTTTCATTCGCTGGCTGATAAACTAGGCACAATAGCGTTGCTCTCAATGAGAGCTGACTCAATTAGAAACTTACGTTAAATAGGTTAAAACAAGCATTTGATCTATTCGTTTCTGATACTCGCGAAACTTCGAAGAACGCGTAACCTTGTGCTCTAAAAATCTACAACCACTCAGACTTCGCACATTACATATATCATTGACTTTAGTCACTTCATGCTACCGGTTTGTGAAATACTGACTCAAGAATTGTTAAGAAGTATCAGCGTTATTTTTACGTTTTTTGTCACTGCCACTGGCTTCGGTTCAACTTGGGTTCTGGGTATCGGCCACGCGGCGGTTACGTATAGTATCAGACAGCTTTGAGTCAGTTATTCCAGATTTCTTGTGAGAATGACCTGGCCAAAGGTGTTGGCATTTAGCCAAGGAGTGGCTAGCTGCTACTTGTGCTATATCGTATCTCTTTGCACAGGTTGCTGTTATCTGTGACTCTAATTAAGATTGTAGCTGGCCAGTTAGTTATCGGCTGGGGTTGGCTATTTTACCCAAAATTGGTGACCTATACTAGGATTTTAAAAGTCATTTTTACATTTTATAAGTTTTATAACCAACTAGCAAGTAGCAACATTATTTGCAATGTCATGCTAAAATGTGTCAAGTTATGAAGTTAATAAATTACCACGTAAGATACAATCCATACTAATATTATAAATGCGAAAGTAGCTCTGTCTGTTACCTTTCTCACGCTTAGGCCGTTAAACCGATTGGGATGAAATTTGGTAGAGATAGTTTCAATACCGGGGAAGAACATAGGATACTTTTTATCTGGGAAAAAATCCGCTAAGCGGATTAAAAGGGGGGTAGAAGTTTTTATGGAGGTACGATATAAACGAGTTCCACGCGGACTAAGTCTTGGGAAAAAGCTAGTTCAATCTATATCTATATACGAGTAGATACTGACTTAAAACCGCCATTTTGTCTTGTGTATGAACGAAAATCAACACAATACAGTGCACCTATGTACCATCGCTTGGAATTTTAGTATCGGACACGAATAAAGATCTTGGACTATAATAAAAGTGTCCAGCTTGTGTAAACTTTCCAAAGCAATTATTCACCCAATTTATGTATACCGTGTCAAATCTATTTCAGTTTACGAATATTCGGTCACTGGCGTTCTTCCTGGTGGATTTCCTCTTCGAATGACGTGTTGCGTAAAGTTCTGGTGTGACAATATTTCATATCGCCCATTTATAAATGCGTGGGAGTCGAGGAGTGGAGTAGCAGGAACGTTAACACTAGCTACATTAGGGTAAATTCGAACGTGGGATAGTTCCGGACAAATCTAATTTTAACGTCAGTTTGAGTTTGTTCCGATTCCTTCAAAACGTCCCGCGAGCCGCATAGACCAGCGGTTGAACAAAAATGGGTTATTACAACATTAAAGTTTTTTCTTTTTTGATATGTCGTTGGAGGCATGTTAAATAATACATATGTAAAAAGTTAGAAAATTTTAGTTGGAGCTTTCGGCTATATTGAAATATTTTAGTTATTGCCAATAACTATGTCAATATAGAATTAGAGTTACAAAAAACTGTAACATATCCAATAACACTTTAATTTATATACGATATTCTGTTTTTAGAAATCTGGGACTTCTGCATCCTGGTGAACGTAAAAATGCAAATAATTTTGTAAATAAAGAATTAGAGTAGCTGATATTGCAAAGTTACGATATTGTCGATCCACTTAACATATTGGAAAAAAGTTAGAAATGTAGACAATCGGCTTGTCTAGATATTGATTTCCGGTTAAACAGTATAGCCAATATTGAATTAAAGTTTGTAGAGTTAATAGTAAACGATCACGACAATGATATCAGTTACCAAACAAAAGTTAAGAAAAATAAACTTACGGCGACACTAAATATTGATACGTAAGTACTCCGTGCGTAAATGAATACATTTAAAAAGCGCGGCATGTATGCGCGCGCCGCGCTGTGCGCTGTGGCAGCCGGCAGCGATCAACGCAACGGTAGAGGAGTGCCCTTGATTGCGTCCACGATCCATAAAAAAATCCACAAAGAATAAATATCAATGGCAAAAAACATGTTATTTTGTTATACGTACGTTAATGGAAATACAAAGAAGAAATGTATCCTTATTTATTACCAACTATACTAGGGATTGCCCGCGGTTTCGTCGAACTGGTTATCGCGTTATACACATAATTTAAAAATATTTTAGGGATCGCCCCTTATACAAATGACCACTCTTCCATGTTTTGTTACTCCTTTAAGCCAGCTGCATAAATACCTACTAACAAATAACCTACATGTATTTTTTTGCGACGTGGTCAGCAAGTAAGCTATAGTTAAACTCAATTTACCTTAGATGAAATTGTATATTTAGGATGTAGGGTAATTTCACCGGTTAGCGACCACCTAATTTAGTGTGCCGGTTTGCGACCACTCGGGAGTAATGGTGAACCGAGAGGATATTTTCTCGTTTTTTAAGTAGATTCGTGCCTAATATCTGCTTTAAAAATTGCGTACGTACCGAGGCATTTTTACAGCCTGTTTAAATGTTATTATATCTTTAATTGAAAAAAAAAAACCTTTTCCTTAAGGTGGTCGCTAACCGAAGTTGGTCATGTAACCGGCGTAATGACCGTATAATATGGTGGGGTAAGTATAATACATGACGGCGAATAGGACTGGACAAGATATGACAATAGGAACCAGGATAAACAGAAATAATAAAAATAGTTGTGAATAGACATATTTTTATTACAATAACAGTCAAAAAAATTAATTGTAACTTTTTTCACATTATAATATAACTGACAGCGAACTTTTATTAATACAGTATAATCTCGATTATTCGAAGTGTCAAAGAATAAAATTTTCAGTCGAAATATTATAAATTTTCGACGTTAAGTCCTTTATAAAGTAGGTACTTATTGTTTTATATTAAAGTCAGTATGGATGGCTAACACAATAGTAAAAAATTACAAAAAATACAACCATTTACGACAACATTATAATAAAATTGCAAGTAGGTATTGTATAAGTATTAATCATTCATATTTGTTTACACCTAATGACAATTCTAAGTGAACTTCTGCGACTTCTCATTATTCTGTGCAGTTTTTTTCACAAAATAGCTAAAATAATTAAAAGACGGAACTTTTTTTTTTATTATTATTAAAATTGAACTCTTATTTTTACAGTGTTACAAGTGCAATAGAATAAAGTCTTCAATTCTAATCTTACAACTTTCTAGTAGTAAGGGTGACTGAGCTAAGCCGCAGACGGACATACGGACATGGCGGAACTATAAGGGTTCCTTGTTGCCTACGCAAACCTGAAAAGGCTATTGGCGATTTTTTTTTTATTCTGATCGAAAAAAACACCGCACACCTAGTATGGAAGAAAAGAACTGAATATTTTGAATAAAAAAAAACTATTTTGTGTATTTAAGTATGTTTTAAAATAATGAAGGTGCAAAAACTTTTTAAGTAAGGATTAGTTTTTCAATAAAATATATTTTGTGAAAACTGTTAACTGAACCAGAATTGAGCTTCATAGTAAAATGTAAAAGAAAAAAAAAAATAAGTGGTTAGATTCTTCCTACTTTTACCAGTAAGATTTCTTTTCAAGTTGTTTTTGAAACGATTCTTATGACATACATTATTTTCATTTCAATCTGACCACTTTTTTTTTTCTACATACATTTTACTATACAGCTCAAATCTGGGTCACCAATCACAATTCTTTTCCTCAAAATGTAAAGGTACTCACTTTTTTTGAAATAATACACATTAATAGGCAAAATAGTTTTTTCAACAAAATTTTCAACTTTTTTTTCATCCTAGGGAGCGTTGTCCTTTAGAACTTCGTTAGCAGACGTTTCTGCTTAGTAAACCTTTAACTGTCTCGAATATTCCTAACAAGTAGGGTAAATCGTCAATAACTGGCCACCTCATACTATCTATATTCTATTATACGTGAATAGAGTTAATTTTTAGTATGAGGGGGCCGATTATTCAAGGGTGGCCAGTTATTGGAGATTTACCTTACTACAAATAATATACATACATATATACAAATGTACATCACGCCTATTTCCCGGAGGGATAGGCAGAGATCACGGATTTCCACTTGCTACGATCTTGACAAATTTCTTGCTTCATTCACTATCATTACGTTCTGCATACAAATAATAGTTGTAATCAAAGAATATATTTCTCACTGTTTTGGTTTAAATTATGCTCTACTTTCTAAGTTTTCTTTAATCAGATTAGAGCAGAAACGGCCTATTTTAAGTGTTAACGTAAATTGGAATTTTTAATTTAATAACGTTGGGTCAATACGCCGCCCCGGTTACGCGACCAGCTTCAGTTAGCGACCACGTGAAAGACAACGAATTTTTTTTTTTCAATTTAATATACCTAATAAAATGACATTACAACGCACTCTAAATAAACCGTGCCCCGCATGTATTATTTAAAGTAATTATTAAACAGGAATCTATTGAACAAGTATTTAAGGACCGTAGTATTTGGCATTTCTTAGTCTCTGCCTACCCCAATGGGACACGGGCGTGAGTATATGTATGTATGTATGTAATCTATTGAAAAAACTGAAAGGATATATTGTCGTTTTTTGCGGTAGATTCCTGACACCAATTGAAATGAGTGGTCGCAAACCGGAACCATAAATTAGGTAGTCGCTAACCGGCGATATTACCCTGCAACATGACCCTGGTGTTCGTAACAGCAATCCGTAATCAGGGGCAAACTAACATTGGTTTGCTTGCGGCGAGCAGCTATAGCTGCGTTTAACAACATCTGTGTAGTACATTTATTTATTTCGCTGACAGTGATTTTGACTTGAACAGGGCGTTTGAGTTGACCCTGTTTAAACACTTCGTTGGCAGCTTCGTTGCAAAAAAAAACAAAAGTTTTGAAAATTAAACCATTCCTCATCGTCACTAGGCTGTGCTACTGGTGCCTCCATCTCCATTCTTCTTTTGTGCGCCGATATAGCCTTCGAATCAATGTATAGTAATCTACACAACAACGTTTTTTAATACAGTTGCGAAAAAATAAGAAAAACAACAAGTAAGGAATTTGAAACTTTTATATTATTCATTCTGTAACGTCATTGTAACACAGTTGAAAAATGATGAAGTTCAAAAATCATTGTATTTAGTACAGCTCTATCTTATTTATTTTTTATTGACATAATAATGAATGGTACAATTTGTACGATTATTGAGTGGGAAAAGTGAAAAGCACTAGTTCGTGAAAATCAACTTTCCGCACGCTAAACAGCTACGTAAAAGTAGCACTTTTTGAGCAAATGTATTAAAAATTGCATCTAATATGTGCACGAACAAACAAATGAATGATTTAAAAGACAACAGCAGCGCTTGCGCGGTAATGCGGGGAGGGCGGGGCGAGGTATCGCTCGCTAGGTCGGCTACGATCGGCCCCCGCGCGCCGCCGTTGAAGGGCCAGCGCGGCGTGGTTATGATTTTCGCGCCATTTTAAATAAATTATACTATTATTAATGGAAGCAATACACAGAATTTTCTTACTTTTCATAATATGGTTGCATATATTATTTTATAGTATTAGACTTATTTTTACAGACTCTAATTCAATATTAGATCTTACAGGACAAAAAACGCATATTACTTTTATAGCATGTATCCTATTCTTCTACATTTTTAGCTTTGTCTATTAACTTAAGAAATTAGAGATATTGTTGAGGATTTTTAAACTTTAATTCAATATCGACAAAGTAATAACCTAATTCTGGTTTGACAAAGAAGCTGCGTAAAAAAAGTTCTACAAACTTAATAACATATAGCGTCATACATATTATAAACGATGAAGCTAAAACTTTGCACTTTAATTCAATATTCACAAATTATAAATAAAAATATATAAATACCTAATTTATACCTAACGCTCGTTCTAACTTTTCATCATATATTGCAAATATACTTAAAAATATGTCCGATGTCATATTAGCATCACTTTTCCATCTTTAGAATTATCAAAACTTTTAGGGCAAAAATCCGGTCCCACTATTGATCTAGCATGCAGGCCGCCGAGCTGTTGCGAGTGGCTCGCCATCCACCATGCGATCCCAGTATAAAATCCATTACTGGCGCCGCTGCGGGTAAGTCATTACATTGCGCGTCATGTAGGCTGGATGGACTGGATGATATAACGTGCTCACAATAAACAGATAATGGATGATAAATTTACCTACCTTGTGCCCCGGGGCTACTTAGCTAAAATGTCTCGGCACTCTAAATCCACCTTATCAAAAGAGTTGTTCCTTTATGCTTCGACATCTTGATAATCGGGTATGGCCAGCTTAACTCACTCAATTAAATTTTATATGAAAGTTTTCCGTTGTGACACGAAAATTAACCATACAATTTTTCACTTCTTCAGTTTGTATGGCTAACTAACCGACTAACCAGGCTTACTACTGGCCAAGAATTTGGTCATTACCCTTCCTCGACGGTGTGTTCTTTTTAATTAAAATATGCATTTTTACTTTCCTATCATATAGTTCTTTTTTACTTTCTTATTATTTTTGTTTTAGTTATATTATAGTTTAGTTATATAAGCGCTCATAGCCTCGCGGCGCCTGCGAGTCGGAAACGATAACGTAGGTTAAGCAAAGATGGCAGCGGTCAGTCTTTGGATGGGTGACCGCCTGATGTTTGAGTGGTTAATATAAATGAGCGCTTCCGTGCTTTGGAACGCTAAGCAGTTGATCCCGGCTGATGTCTATGACAGTAGTCGTTAAGCCGAGTTAGAGGCCTTCGGGCGGCCTAAGAACTTCTAACAGTCGAGTTGCCCACTCACTTGACAAAGGGGGACAACTGTTACTCGCGTCCGCAGGAGCTACCTACCACAACCCTGCACGTGTCCCCTGGGTGGTACTAAAGAGTGACAACATTAAAGGCCAAAATAATGTATGCCATACGATTAAATAAAATAAAGTTATATTATATTTGAATGTAAAACGCATTAGTTTATTTATAAATGAAATAACTATTTGCTATATAAATGTCTATAACATTGTCCATAATTATTGTATTAAGAATCAAAGTTGACTACTGATTATACTGCATTGCACGGCTATGCAATTTGCATCGTCATTGAAATGAAAAGTATAGCCATAAATGTATCGTGATAGCTTAACCTTGACCAATTAAATATATCATTAACCGTGCCCTGCGTCGAGCAACAAAAATATGTCCAAAAATAAACCAATGTAAACAAGTTCACTTCAAGCCACAGATTAATAAAATCAAGATGTGTTTCAAAAAAGTGAATACAGTCGCGGATGATTGGATGTTGTGATGCGCATCATTCTTTAGAATTTGACGCATCTCTGTTCATCAATCATCATCATCAACATCATATCGGCCGAAAGACGCCCACTGCTGCTCTGCTGCTCTCTTAACACCTCCGAATGACTTTTAACGTATTTTACATAAAAAAAAATCATTTTTTTTACTTCCTCTTTGAAAGTAGTGTGTGCCTGTTATATTAGCACATGGCGATGGCGAGCTCTTTACGAGTTTTTGTCGAGAGAGATGAATGCCAAGAAATAAATTTCAGGGCGTTCCAAGTCACAAGCGAATACCACTTTGTCTTCATAAATACAAGTGTACTGGTTTTATTTTATGAGTATTTCTTCATACTAATCTGAAACATAAATATTGCCGATACACAGAAGTATTTCCCAGTTAAACCAGTCGAAAATGCGATTGAAACTTCAAAAATTGACAGCTTTGAAGGAAAATTATAAAGAAGTAATTTGACAAATGGAGCAATAGCAATAGTTTTACAACTAGTAAAAAAAAACTAAAATT
This sequence comes from Epinotia ramella, assembly GCA_947578815.1. Classification (NCBI taxonomy): domain Eukaryota; kingdom Metazoa; phylum Arthropoda; class Insecta; order Lepidoptera; family Tortricidae; genus Epinotia; species Epinotia ramella. Next base: position 4,439,526 of record OX388207.1, read on the forward strand.
ATAAGTTCACAGAACTAAATGTCACTAAATGAAAACAAATGACAAAAAAATATCCATTACATTAGATAAAAGGTCTCTATCAGAATTAGCATCTCACGCAGCAACAAAAACAAAACTTCAATCGAGAACTCTGAATTATTTATTTGTGAACCATAGGTATGCTTTGGTGTTCGTTATACATTCATAAAGTTCAGCCACTTCGAGAACTTGATGGTCCTTCTACTCGGATAAATTCTGCTGTTACATAAGAATTAGTGACTGCCAGACTTGGCACGCTATTAAAAAGACGTCTCTCATAACTTGCATCATTCTTCGCGCGACTGTCGTACGATACCGCACCATGTGCGTCAGCCGGTATAAACATTATACATATGTAACATACTGTGTGGGTGTTGCAGCAAAAATCCTATCAATGGCTTGTTGACGAGATGATCCAAATGAACTCCGATAATGCGAGTGACGAGCGGAGGAATCGGTGATTAGCCGTGATTTCTATTGACGGACTTCCTATTTCGATCTACGAGTACATGATGCTTGTTTACTTTCCTCATGATAAGTTGGACGACGAGGTATTTTACTTTACATCACCCCTCCCTTCTATCCTGAGTACCCCAGAGTTCAAATCCCGGTAAGGGCAATGATTTATGTAAGATTGTCCCCTAATACATATTTATTTATTTTACTCCTGGCTATGAAGTGACCATTAGCTGCGCGGTGATCATCCCACTTCTTAGCCACGGGAAGACGTACATTTTTTTTCTTTTCTCACAATAAAAAAAAACATCAGTTTGCATATAGCTGAGACATTTTGTGGTCTTATCGTCCTAGGTACGTAATGTGCAATTACGGTTTACGCTCTTTATAATCGCGATACTCCTTCTATAAGTTAATTCTATTATAAATAATGTACTCATACTATTTTGAGTCTATAGATAGACATTTTGACTTGTAAAAGTGCTCTAGTGGCCTATTTGCTGAATAAATATTTTGAATTTTGAATAATATTCGAATCTAATGCCCGGACGAAAACGCGTGACGCGGCGAGCATTTGATTACAATTACAATCTTGTTGTTGATTCTCGATGCCAAAATGCCCGAGAAAGTAAATGAGTAAAAGCTATATTTAGAAATTCGCACTTGAACAAACAGGGACGGTCCATCAATTAAAAATACAGTCAAAAGTAATGAAAAAGGGCATAATTTGTGCGCAATTTCTATGCAAAATGAACCCTTTTTTGTTGTCCTTGGGTGTACTTTCAGACGTTCGTTCCGTTCGTTCTTCCTTTATTTTTAGAAGCGCTTTTATATGGATCGTTATTTGTGAGGCACTTGAAAGTTTTGTCTAAAAATAAACGGCATTGAACACAGCTAAGAGAATTTCCACATAATCATTGGAACTAACCACGTTTTCGGTGGGAATTTGGACGATATTTTTATGTTTCTCTTATTCTTTGTGCCTTTGTTAACTTGGGAACTCGAGTCGATTCTCTTTTGTTAGTTAACAGCCGGGAAAAAATACGGAACATGTGGCAGATATGATATCATAAGCAATTATACACTATGCCCTATGGGTTACGATGATCAGTATTAATTTAGGCTACTACACTACTACACTTGACACTGCCATGCGTTTAGAATAAGTAGATGCCGCACAAATATAAGATCTGATAAATGAAAGAGAGTTAGTTTCGGTCTTTTGTTTTATGGAATGGAATTCGCTCCCGTTCTTAATCTCTTCTTCCCGTTAAATTCTTTTTCACTTCTCATGCTCAAAAAGTGTGTCATTAGGCTTAGATAGCGGGGCCACAAAGTAAATAGCGGCGGCGCGCGCCGGAGCAGAGAGTCCGCTCAGTACAAAGCGTCATTTTCGCCGCACGCACACAGACGTTACATTTACAGGCATACATAGACGGGACTTGGACAGAGCTTAGTCAGGCTGTGCGCGCGTTGATCAATTGACGTCCCCGCCGGCGCCGCTACCTACGTAGGCACTTTGTATCACGTACGGCAAAATGAATAAACGATCTTATTACAGTTGCAGTGTATTTGGTTGTTTAAATACAACAAAAAACTGTGCCTACAGTTTTTTCAAATTTCCAAACGTTATTGAAAGGTAAGTTAAACTGTTTTCTCATGTTGGTAGGTAGGCCTAGTTAGGTAGGTAATTTTTGGAACTAGCCGCTTTGATAACTAAGATAAACCATTACACATTCATCTTATCGTTCGCTGGTAAAACGCCAGTATTTAGGTAGGTACTATGGTTTAGTTAAGTAGGTACCTAATTAGGTATAGGTATTCTTTGTTGGCGCTCTCGACCGCCGCCGGCCACATGTCACAACTCGCAGCGGGTCATGCATCAATTTATTTACCAAGATACCTACGCTGGTTGATATTTAAATGTCATGTCATGTTGAATTTTTTTCTAGTAAAAGTTGTTAGATTTTCTTTTATCTTAAAAGCAGTGTTAAGTACTTACTTACATTTTAGAGACTCCAGTCATTAAACCCCAAATAACATTTTACTTGCAGTAACGTTATCTTTATCTAGGTGCACGGCAGTGTGCCTGCCAAGTTCAGAAGAGAACGCCGGTCATTATACCCCAAATGACATTTTACTTACAGTAAAGTTTTTTTGACGCACGGCAGTGTGCCAGCCAAGTTCAGGAGAGCATGCCAATCATTAAACCCCAAATAACACGTCACTTTCAGTAAAGTTTTTGCACAAAATTACTTACCAGTTCATTTTAAAAATCAAATGTTTTCTTTTCAGACGAACCTTATGGTTAAGTTTAATTGATCGAGAAGATGTAAAAAACAAATGGTCTACATGTCTCCGAGTTTGTGAGTCCCACTTCGAAACCAATTCTTTAATAAAGATATCGAACCGAACTCTCCTGAAAAAAGGCACAAATCCTAAACTTTTGCTACCTGTTAAAAAAAATGAAAATATAGGATCACAAGCAACTGTGGAGACTAGCGAAGCTAGTACACAATATGAAAAAGATGAACGTCACTCCAGTTCACAAACAGCAGCTCACCTTTCTGCTAATTCTCCCCGAAAAAGAAAGCTGAAAAACGATATTCTTGAGTGCAGGAAGAGACTAAAAACAACGGCTGCACCAGAAACTGGTATTAACTTATTTCATAAATTGTGTGATAAGTTTCTTACCGAAAACTTATCTAAAGTTATAAAAGAACAAGCAAAATTAAAATTTCATTCTTCTGGAAATAGGTACAGTACAGATTATAAAGTATTTTGCCTAAATTTGTTTTACACAAGTCCACAGGCATACAATCTCTTAAGTGAATGTTTACTAAATATGCCGAGCAAAACTACACTCAAGCGAATGTATATGCCAATTAATACAAAAGTAAATAGTCATATAATGGAAGTTCTCAAAACCAAAGCTAATAGTATGACTGATATGGAGAGAAACTGTTCTCTTGTGATAGATTCGATGAGCCTAAAGGCTAATCTATATTATAATATAAAAGAGGACAAAATTTATGGTTTTCATGAAATAGATGGAAAACAATCTCCAGAGCCAGCAACATATGCTTTAGTGGCAATGATACATGGAATTTTCATAAATTACAAGCAGCCTGTAGGATTTGCATTATTATCCGAGTGTAAAAATTCTGAAGACTTATCAAAATGGTTAGATAAACTCATCAGAAAGCTTCTTGAAATTGGCTTCAAAATACGAGTATTAGTGTCAGACATGGGTTCAGACTTCACAAGTAACGCCAAAGAAAGACAAGTCAGCATTGAAACTCCGTTTTTTTTTGTGGATTCTAATAAGATTTTTTATATCTTTGATGCTCCTCATCTGATTAAACTTGTGCGCAATAATTTGATCAACTACAATTTCCAATTTGATAACTATGAAGCTAAGTGGGATCACATCATTCAGTTTTACGAGAAAGACAAAACTCAACAAGTGAGGTCTGCGCCAAAATTAACGGAAAGTCACATTAAGCCTAGCAACTTTGAAAAAATGAAAGTAAAGTTGGCTGTGCAGTGTAGTGAATGTGGAATAAAAGGTTCACACAAGGATACGAACGTAATTTATTTTTTTTATTTTCCTAAAATTATTACATATAACAGCGGCATATAAAACATCACGACCCGAACGCGATCAGGTTTATAAGATCATGTTAAATAACACTTGCAATACAATACCGAACGTATAACCGTGCTCTGGCCGTTGCTGCGGCACACGATTGGACTATGATAGACAAAACATGGTGATTTACGGTCGACAAACCAGCACGACAATAAAAAGGGATGTAAAACGACTGGGTTCGACGAGATGTTAAGTGTTGGTAAAGGTTGTGTGTTAATTGTGTGTATGGGGCCTAAATGAAATCTAAACGATCGTTCTGACAACTTCGGCGGTAAAGAGCCTTTCTGAATTTTGAGGGTTTTACAGGAGAACGGAAGGCATCGATCCCATCTTAAGGTCGGAGGTTTGACAATCCAACGACGGCACGGTATGGTAGAATATCACAGGTAATAAGTGACATTAAAAAAGGACCCTGACGTTGACCGAAGGTCAAACAAAAAAGAATACACGCCGAACTCTCGGGAGTCCTCTAAACGCGACTTAACTCCTGGCGGCGTCTCCGACGGAGGTTCTCCCGATCAAGAGCCGGAAGCGCTGGTAAGCGGGACAGTCCGATCGCTTCTCCCTCCGGCTCGCAGACTCCGGATGATGGCTCTCAGCGCACTCGAACTGGCATCAGTCCTCGGGCAACAACCACCGCGAACTTAGGCTTGGGGCCTAAACCCGGAAGCTATGAAACAAAATTTCACAATAAATACTTCTACTCCACCGTCTAGACTAGAAGCCAAAAATCCACCACAACCGATAGGCGAAAATGCTTACCCAGTGTGCTAAAACAGCACCCGGCCTTCAGAAAAAGGCAGAAACTCTACGTTTCCCTCAGTGCAGTGTGACAACAACCACAACTGGTTCCACCACCGGCGAGCTTCGCCTCAGGGCTTGAGAAAAACGCTGATGCAGTAGCGCGAAAACTGTTGTTCTTAATACAAAAAACTGTGGACGAGGAACTCGGGTCTGTACCCTAAAAACGGTACACCACGCTTCACACTTTCAGCTAATAGACCAATGGAAAAATAATACTTCACTCTCCAAGAACTATTCTCTTTGACTCCCATTTCTTTTCTGATGATTTGACAATAAACAAGAATCATTCTCGAACAATCAAATTCAAATTTCAAAAACTTCTTCCAATTTCATTCATAAAAACCAGACAGCACCAAAGCAGGCAAACCCGTCGGTAAAGTTGTATATAAGGAAAATGCACACCATCGGAAACGCGCCTTGTGCGACTACTGAACTTCAGTAATAATGCGCTAGATGGTGCTGCAATATAAGGCAAACGGTCATACGAATTTAAATAGTTCTGCAAGGATGAATGCAATTAATGCTGCAGATTATCCCCTGAAAAGACAAAACAAAACAAACACACAACTCGAGATCCCCCTAGAATAATAAACACATTTAAATGGCCACAAGGTATTGCAAGAATAAACCTAAAAACTAACACTACGATTCATCATCCAAACTCTCGATGGAGTGGCACGTGATCGCTCCACTTGCCTAACGACTACGTTCCTCGCCTACAAAGGGAGGTTCATAGCGAGTTGAAATCGAGGAAAACCAAAACAACACTCACCAATGCGTTTGCCACGCACAAAGGGAGGAAACCGAATGTTGACCCACAAAATTTATTTATTGCGGCCAACAATTCCACCTAAGGAACAACTACTACCTAGCAAACACCTAAGATAACACCGAAAACTAAATTACTTATACACCAAACCAAGAACAACGAAGATCAACCAACCCTAGACGCCTAGAACGAACTTAAACCTAACCTCAGCTAAGAGGGAAATAAACATTTACAGCCATGATTGAGAACCGAGGTTCACAACCATTTGTCTTGTCCGTGAATTACTCGTAAACCATGGCCCATAGGCTTATGCGGAACGCAAGGAACCGTAAGTAAGTGTCGTTGTCCGGATAAGTATTCTTCCCCGACGGGGTGATACAGTATTTCAACTGTCGAGTGCTAGCCCACAGACAGTGAATGAACGATCTCGAACTATGTCGAAGAACGTAGTCACAAAAAGTCCAAATCCAGCATAAAGCTGAAACAACGTCACGTCCGGCAAATATATGCTACATTAGCCCTAACCTAAACACATTAACCTACTTTAAAACTACGAGTTGACCTTCGCTGAGTAGATAACAACATTAACCTAATACCTTCATTTGAACTGTTGGTTGGATGTAAGACACTACCAATATCAAAAAACCGCTAACAACACCAGGTCACGACATTATAAGCTAAATCCGACCGTCGATGACCTTTTCAAACGACGCCCTGACCCATAAGCCTATAATGAAGAACTGTTGTGTGGAGAGAGAACGCAAAATAAGGCCTAAACAGAGGAGCGAAAAAATTAATAATGACGTGCAGCTTGTCTTTCAGAATTTAGAGGAAAAGCGCAAACGCAAAATAAGGTCTAAACAGAGAAGCAAAAAAATTAATAATGACGTGCAGCTTGTCTTTCAGAATTTAGAGGGATAATAAAACAAAAAAAATCGATTTAAAATAACCTAAGGCGACCAAACTTCCTACTTGAGGATGTCTTTAACGTGATATGTTCCAACCACCTGGGTCTCAATATCAACGAGCTCATAAACCTGAGGAGAAATTCGCCTCACGACCCGACACTGGATAAAGCGTGGTGCGAACTTACCACCCCTAGCTTCGTCCATTGTCCGGCGCTGAAAATTCCTGCGCCAAACGATTTGACCTATAGCCAGTCTCAACGACTTATGACTCAAGTTATACTTTACCGCATTGCGGTGGAAAGCCATGACCAAAGCATCAGACACTTTCGCGTATACTTCACGTAGAGTGCGGAGATTTTCTGCTCGTTCGACCCGGCTGAGCCCCACCTCCTGGTTCTCAACCTGACCTGCAACTAACTGTCGGTCTACCTGCACCTCGCGTCCGTACATTAAAAAGTTAGGCGAATAAGAGGTCGCCAAGTTGATGCATGAATTAAGATACAAGGCTACTCTCGGAAGATGACGGGGCCAACTACCCTGGTCACCAGCCACCAGAATGCTCATCGTTGTAATGACAACTTGGTTGTACCTCTCCGCAATGTTTGCCTGGGGAGAATAATACGGGGTATAACATGGTCTAGGAATATCAAAGGAGGCCAAGAAATTCACAAATGACCCACTATGAAAAACAGTTGCGTTATCACACAAAACGTTAGAAGGTGTACCGTACCTCAAGAAAACCTCCCTTTCCAAAGCAGAGGATATAGTATCGGCGTTTACCCTCTTCAGAGCGACTAACCAGACGAACTTAGTGAAGACGTCAACTATTGTCAAGATATAACGAAACCCATTTCTGGCCCCTGGCAGTGGTCCGATCAAATCGATCGACAGAAGATCCATTGGCGAAGCGATGGGACGTGGATATAAACGCTGACCACGTGGTTGCGAATTCGCGATCTTATATGCCTTACAGACTTGACAACCTGCTAATTGCCTGGCGATATCTTTGTACATGTACGGCCAGTAGTATAAATCTCTCGCCTTTAGGTAAGTCTTCATCACCCCCGGATGAACATTAGGAAAATCATTATGAATTTCAGCGATCGCCTCGTTCCTCCTAGAAGCAGGTAAAACTATACGCCACGGATTAGGAGCCAGCGGATTCTCAACTGCCATTTTGCGCATCAACACGCCATCACGCAAAGCATACGCCGTGAACATTTGAGGAGCCTCACTCACGCCCTGAAACACACGTTCATACCATGGATCGCCAGAAGGATCCCCGCCACGAGTGAACGAAATCAAACCTACATGCGCACGAGAAAGGGCATCGGGAACCACATTCAAAACTCCCTTCCTATGCTCGATTTCATAATTATACTGGGAAATGACAGTAGCCCACCGAGCCAAACGACCGGAAGGATTATCGAGTGTAGTCAGCCATTTTAGCGCGATATGATCAGTGACGATCTTGAACTTCATCCCGTCTAAGTAACCTCGGAAGTGTTTGATGGATTCGAGAACCGCCAAAAGCTCGTGCTCAGACGTACCATAGCTGCGTTCCGCTTTGGTGAACAACCGCGAATAAAAAGCAATAGGATGCTCTACTCCGTCAAACTCCTGCGCCAACACCGAACCGAGACCGACCTGACTAGCGTCGCATTGAAGGATGAAGGGCTTAGAAAAATCAGGACATTCGATCAACGGTGAGTTCATCAAAGCGTCTTTCAGTCTGACGAAAGCTGCTGCTGCGTCGTCGTTCCAATCGATCGGATCTCGGCCTTTCCTCTTGCCTATCAACGCTGTAAGAGGAGCAATAATGGTCGAAAAGTTATCCACGAATCTCCGGTAGTACGAACACATGCCAATGAAAGCCCGCAGGGATTTTGCGCTTGAAGGCGTGGGATAGTCGTTAATAGCCTCGAGTTTTTTTGGATCAGTTTGTAGACCGCGCTCATTAACGATGTAGCCCAGATACTTCAACTCCGACTTACAAAACTCGCACTTTTTCAAGTTAACGGTGAGCCCTGCCTCTTTTAACCTGTCACGAACTTTTCGAATGAGCCGAAGATGACTATCAAAATCTCTAGAGACCAGTATTAGGTCGTCTACGTAGCCGAAAATGAAATCGTCAGACTCTGGGGTCAGCTCGTAATTGACGATCATGTCGGTAAGCCGCTGCATCTCCGACGCAGCATTGGTCAAACCAAACGGGAGTCGAACAAACTCAAATAGACCTCGTTGTGGAGCGATGAAGGCAGTTTTTTCACAGCTGGCTTTGTCCGCCAAAGGAATCTGCCAAAAAGCACTCCTAAAGTCAAGTGAAGTTAAGTATTTAGCACCTCTCAAATTATCCAAAATATCCTGGATACGTGGAAGCGGGTATGAATCACGAACGGTAACGCTGTTTAACTTCCGACTGTCAACACAAAACCTGACGGAACCATCTTTCTTAGTGACCATAACCACTGGTGAAGCCCATGGAGACCGCGAAGGACGAATGACGCCGGCTTCAAGCATCTTATCGATCTCTTCGTTAAGAACCTTCAACTTGACAGGTGAGAGCGGGTAATACCTCTGCCTAATCGGCGGACCGACTGTCTCTATCTTGTGAGAGAGCCAAGTAGTGCAACCTAAACCAGCCTTATCAGAAGAAATTTCATCAAACTCGCTGATGACAGCCTGAAGACCGAATTCTTGACTAGGTGTGAGCTCCGTACGCGGATGAACGTATCGAACCTCGCCAACAACCTGAAACCCCACCTTCGGTAACACAGGATCTGGAATAAGAAGTCTCCCAGGACCATCGCCTGCAAACGCGCGCTTCAAAATATCGGTAAGACCAAAAGCATTCCAAAATTCAATGCCTAAAATAAATCGAGTAGGCAAGTCACTACCTACAAGGCAGGGATGAGTAGCGCAAAAGCCATTAAAAGAAATAGGGATATCCAATCCACCTAAAATAACAATAGGAGAATTATCGGCAGATACCACTGACGGTCGAATCTCCTTACTATAACTGAAACCTAATTCAGACAACAATGAAACATCAATGAGGGAAGCCTGCGCACCAGAGTCCAGAAGAGCTTTGACAGTGACTCCTGAAATATTAACTTCAATAAACAGTCTATTATCCGGTGACTTATTTAAAACAACCGGTGACACCGTCGGACCTCTAAGTGCGCCTTCAACTAGTTTTTTGACGTCCCAGGATTGCAGAATTGACAGTCCCGAGTAATCGCCCCTGCCCGCTTACATTTGAAGCATACAGCACCGGAAACATTGGGACAATCGCGATACCCATGCCCGATAGCGCCGCATTTCAGACAGGCGACAGCACCGATCTCGCCAACGTTGACAGTACCGACAGGAGCCAACGCCAAACCAGTCGACCGCACACCCTGGAAGGACTCGAAGTTCTTTGCGACCTCCAGTAGACCGTCGACATCCCTAACGATATTGGTGGCCAGGCACGGATGGTACCTGGGGTTCATCCCGTATTTGATGATGTTGAACAAGGTGCCTTCGGGTACCGGCTTTTGAAGCTTGGCATTAAGATCGCGAGCCTGGATAACGAAATCAACCACTGACTGGCCTGCTTTCTGCCTCAACGCGCGAAGTTGGCTTTCCACCTTAAAATCATAATCTGCGACATCGAAAGTTCTTAAAAAGGCCGATCTCAACTCCCCGATCGTCAAGTCTGGACGCCTAATTGCCCGGAAATATTTTAAAGCACTACCGGTTAATAACTCGTGAAAGCGTCTGACGACGTAGGAAGGGTTGACGTCACGCGCAATCCCCTCTTCGCGGATACGTGAAAAGAACTCACGAACGCAAGTCTCGCCGGAGAAGGTCAGATTCCACTTGGTGAGGGACTCGTTCTTAATCGCGCAACGAGGCTGCCAATCTAGGGACCGAGCGCCCTGGAACCGCGGCTCGGTATCGAAGAATTCTTCATCCTCACTCGCAAGCGGATCCAGCTCCCGGGCTTGACGCATCCTCAACTCTGAAGGAATGCGAGGCGTCACGCGGAACGACTCCTCACTGTTCGATCGTGACATCCTGAAAGAACCACCAACGATTACGACGAACGACAAAAAACAACTATGATCAATTATGATCACTTATGATCAAGTATGATCAAGTAAGATCACTTATGATCAGGTATGATCAAGTATTATCACTTATGATCAGGTATGATCGAGTATGACCACATATATAAACGATGAACACGTACGATCAACTATAAAAACAACTCCAAAAACAAAAATCAACAGCAACCGGGAATAACAACTAATTAGAATAAGCGCGAAGTCGCGTCAGAAACCAAAGAAAGCCTTAAGACAGACACAATAGTCGAATAATATGAAATACCAATAGACTATCCCATCCAAATCGGTTCAGAAAAACTTCGGTGAAGCCTTTAGGTATATCCGAACAATGAAGCCTAACACCCCACTGAAACGAAGCTAAGTAACCGAATTTATTCTACGTTAGAAGAAATCCAGAAAATAAGAACGATCAATTCTCTAAATAAATGTTTAAACTTGAGAATAATCATTCACTCCGATTGAATAATGTCACGCGGAACTTATGGATGACATACCCTCTCGAAAGAAAATTCACAAAGAATAACTTTGTCGGGAATCGAACCCTCGATCACGTATTCACTAGTCCGAGTGTACCTCCACTAGACCACGGTGACAATTAGATGACCGAACGAAAATACTCTACCTTTTCAAAGAAAAACTGCTGTAAAAGTTCAAAGCTAACAAACTCAACCTCTTTAAGAACTCCGCCGTCAAATTTCGTGACAGGTTGCTAAGCTACAAACAAACGTAAAACAACATGTCAAATGTTACGTAAATACAAGAAATATGTTATACGATTGCTTATCACAACATTTAATTACGAGAATAACGAGGAAAAAATGCGCTTGCTGTCTACAGGAACGCCCATAAAACCTAAATATGTGCTAACACTGAATATATGAAATGGACAAGATGCGATCAAACTAAACACAGTGACGAAAAAAAAAGCAACAAGACGAACCGGAAAGTAAGAATCACCAGGAAGACAATACGGTCGAGGAACTAACTACAGCTAAAACGCTTACCTGCAGTATTTCCCTAATTCTACGGGCACAAACAAGGGGTACACAAGTCTACTAAATAAGTAAATCGGGTTGTTTTAGTTGGAAATTGAAATAAAAAGCACAGGGAAAACACAGTTTTGTTTCATTCTACGGCTACCTATTTCAACCAGAGTTTCAGATATATTTAATCGGTCACGGGTCACGTTCCGCCGGCGTTGACAGGATCCAAAATTCGTGGCAGTAGCGGAACTAGGCAGACGGCATCCGGGGTTAACAGGGCAGCGTGACACTCCTCATCCTCCCCCCAGTAAGACTGAACAAAGATTAATTCAATTTATAACAAGCCAGGGTACTTACCAGCTGTTTCGGGCGCCAAATTTGTAGTGAATGTGGAATAAAAGGTTCACACAAGGATACGAACGTAATTTATTTTTTTATTTTCCTAAAATTATTACATATAACAGCGGCATATAAAACATCACGACCCGAACGCGATCAGGTTTATAAGATCATGTTAAATAACACTTGCAATACAATACCGAACGTATAACCGTGCTCTGGCCGTTGCTGCGGCACACGATTGGACTATGATAGACAAAACATGGTGATTTACGGTCGACAAACCAGCACGACAATAAAAAGGGATGTAAAACGACTGGGTTCGACGAGATGTTAAGTGTTGGTAAAGGTTGTGTGTTAATTGTGTGTATGGGGCCTAAATGAAATCTAAACGATCGTTCTGACAACTTCGGCGGTAAAGAGCCTTTCTGAATTTTGAGGGTTTTACAGGAGAACGGAAGGCATCGATCCCATCTTAAGGTCGGAGGTTTGACAATCCAACGACGGCACGGTATGGTAGAATATCACAGGTAATAAGTGACATTAAAAAAGGACCCTGACGTTGACCGAAGGTCAAACAAAAAAGAATACACGCCGAACTCTCGGGAGTCCTCTAAACGCGACTTAACTCCTGGCGGCGTCTCCGACGGAGGTTCTCCCGATCAAGAGCCGGAAGCGCTGGTAAGCGGGACAGTCCGATCGCTTCTCCCTCCGGCTCGCAGACTCCGGATGATGGCTCTCAGCGCACTCGAACTGGCATCAGTCCTCGGGCAACAACCACCGCGAACTTAGGCTTGGGGCCTAAACCCGGAAGCTATGAAACAAAATTTCACAATAAATACTTCTACTCCACCGTCTAGACTAGAAGCCAAAAATCCACCACAACCGATAGGCGAAAATGCTTACCCAGTGTGCTAAAACAGCACCCGGCCTTCAGAAAAAGGCAGAAACTCTACGTTTCCCTCAGTGCAGTGTGACAACAACCACAACTGGTTCCACCACCGGCGAGCTTCGCCTCAGGGCTTGAGAAAAACGCTGATGCAGTAGCGCGAAAACTGTTGTTCTTAATACAAAAAACTGTGGACGAGGAACTCGGGTCTGTACCCTAAAAACGGTACACCACGCTTCACACTTTCAGCTAATAGACCAATGGAAAAATAATACTTCACTCTCCAAGAACTATTCTCTTTGACTCCCATTTCTTTTCTGATGATTTGACAATAAACAAGAATCATTCTCGAACAATCAAATTCAAATTTCAAAAACTTCTTCCAATTTCATTCATAAAAACCAGACAGCACCAAAGCAGGCAAACCCGTCGGTAAAGTTGTATATAAGGAAAATGCACACCATCGGAAACGCGCCTTGTGCGACTACTGAACTTCAGTAATAATGCGCTAGATGGTGCTGCAATATAAGGCAAACGGTCATACGAATTTAAATAGTTCTGCAAGGATGAATGCAATTAATGCTGCAGCAGGTACTAAGTGCTACAGTGGCAGCAGGTTTATCAACATGCAGAGATTTTGGCGCGATCGATTCAACTGCCGAAGGCACAATAAAGCTAATTAGAATTATGAATAATGTGTTCGATTTTTTAAATTCATCTATTCGTTTTGGCTCTACTGAATACCAACACGCCTTCAGTGGTACAGTGTTTCAGATTTCTTTTCTTAACGAAATGATGAATTTTTTTGCATCATTGAAATTAATTAATCCAAAAACGGGTAAAGACGCTACTTCGAGAGTTAAGTTTCTGGAAGGTTTGCAAATTACCTTAAAATCTATTTTGCTTTTGTTCGAGGATTTAAAATCAGAAGGCTACAGTTACATTATGACAAGGCGACTGAACCAAGACTGTTTGGAGAATTTTTTTGGTAGAGTGCGCACCCGTAACGGAAATTCAACGGAACCCACAAGTTGGCAACTTGTGTCGGCATTTCGAAAAAAATTCTTTATTACTATTATCAAACACTCTAAACAGGGCAACTGCAGCGACGATCTGTCAGATATTTTGCTTGAAGGTAACAATTTGTACTCAAGTTTAGCTAGCGACGAACAACAATCAACTTCTAGTGAACAACTGACAAAAGTTCCTGAAGTATCACAACAAGGAGAGATCAACAGCAATGCACCCATACCATCAGCGGATTATAATGCATTAGATATGCCCGAGAAAAACGCATTGGTTTACACATGTGGGTATTTATTAAAAAAATGTTTTGATCAGCACAAGGATTGCAGTCTTTTCAAATCGTATTTAAGTGAGGCCAGTACATTAAACTCGCAAGATACGACATTTATTCGTTACAAAGATTATTGTAAAGATGGAGGAAGCACTTTGTTGATTGTGCCGCAAGACAATTTTGTGAAGTTTGTTGAAGCATTGGAAGATAAATTCGCATCATATTTTAAAAATAAATATTTAAACTGTAAAGTATTGAAGAATATTTATGAAGCAGTTCAAAATATATCTTTTGCAATGCCTTGCCCATGTTTCCCCATCATATATTTAAAGAAACTATATCTGAGAATGCGACTGTACTACACATTAAAATACAACAACCGCGCATTTAAGCAATGTCGCAATCGAAGAAAATACTTCTCAGTCAGTAATGTATAAAACCGGTGCTTTTTTCAATAATAATACCTTATTAATCCATGTTGTTTTTATTTACCAATCTACGTTAGAAACACAACAAAGGTACATTTTTACTATTATAAATACACTTTCTTGTTTTGAAAATAATTACCACTATTGCCTGATATAGTACTTGCATTGTAAAGGATTTTCAACTTTTGAAGACGACAAGATAAAAAATCATCATTTAAGAAAATATTAATCCCATAAAAACATTCCATGTAAAAAAGAGGTCAAGTCTCGAAACTCTTCCACCGTAAAAAGTTGTGAGATATTTCGTAGTACCAAGTCTCAGGCATTCTTATTAATCTTTAATTACTAGTTAAATAAAATTCTGCAACTTGGCAATCACACAACTTTACTGCATTTATTGATTTTTGCATACCTAAAACTATGTAGTATTGTGTGATTGCCAAGTCACAAAATTTTATTTAGCTAGCAATTAAAGATTAATAAGAATGCCTGAGACTTGGTACTACGAAATATCTCACAACTTTTTACGGTGGAAGAGTTTCGAGACTTGGCCTCTTTTTTACATGGAATGTTTTTTTATGGGATCTCATTTCTTTTTGTAGGTTATTGTGTTAGCAATACATACAAATTAAGAATGCAGTCCCATAGTTGCTTTACTGCAAATGTAACTTTGTAATCCTAGATATTCATATGGGATTACAAAGTTATTTATGCAGTTGGTATACCTAGAAACTTGGACCGAAATTCCAAGTTTTTTCAGTTTTCCCTTGGTTTATACATTAAACACTAATTATATTCTAAATTTGAAGCTTCTATGTCTGCTAGAAGTGCCTTAGACTTTTTGTGATCGGTCAGTGAGTGAGTGAGTGAGTGAGTGAGTGAGTGACAAAATTATGAAACTTTGACTAGTTATAACTCTTAAACTACTGGTTCAAATTGAATGAAATTTGAAATATACCGTGTTTATACAATGCCTGCTTGGATACTGAAAATTTTAGCTTCTAGATTTATCCACAACGAAGGTATAGGGGGTCAAAAACGGCCTGAATTGCTTCGAGAAAAGGATGGTACAGCCGTGCCGTTTTGCTCGACTTGGCGGGGGCACTGCCGTGCCCCCAGATTACGTATTTGAAGTCCATAGACGAAATTGTTATTTAAAACAATTATGGAACGTGTAACCCTTCTAGATTTCAACTATTTTGGACTGAACTTGGCACCCTTTTTACATTTATGTTTTTGTCGAACTTTTTCACGTTAGTGTTTTTAGTGGGATCACTATCATAGTTATATCTTGTTAGCTACAAGTTGTTACGCTCTAGTCTTCGTCATGTGTGGTGTCGGGACCTTTAATGGATATTTGATGCTCTTTAACATGTAAGCAGTCTCTAAGGAATGTAAACATGATAAGATGTATGTATAAACGAATCGATGTATGTGTGTCTGTAAACTTATATTACCTACTCCTTTTTAAAATTCGGAATCAATACAGAAGCAACCCTAGTGAGTCGGGCCAGTTTAGGTATGTATTTTCAAGGACGGCGGGAACGGCCCTTCTGTTAATTCTTTATTTTGTGGCGGGGCTAAAGTAGTACATTTAGCCCCTAGGGAAAATATTTAAACATGGTATTTATGATTTTAAAACATTTTAATTTGACCATTCAAAACACTTCCATTGTAATTGCTATCAACTAATCAGAATACAGCTATATATTATAATCAACCAATCAGGAAACAGAATAAATTTCAAATACCTACTAGGCGTTTTTTATTCCCGAATTGACAATCATTAAAAAAATAAACGCCTTTGGCCGTCTATAGCCTCGTCCAAACTTTCAAGCGGGGTGGCCTGCAAACATGACATAAGCTATTAGATTGAGCGGGATAGACTGCTGTCTATCTCGCTTTATCTTATGCTGCAGCGTAGATATGCTGTCCGCCGCGCTTGGCCGTTTGGGACCGGCTATATACGGTAAGTAGCGTTTATTCGTGGTGTCAATATTTTGTATCTGTGTAAAACAGTTTATTTAAAAAATCATGCCGCCAAATTGAACAATCTTTTCGCTGTGGAATTTATTATTGATTGCGGATGGATATAATCTTTGTTTTCACTATTTTCTGGCAGTCTAATTGAAAAGTAGAGTGTATAACTCTGGTCTAAAAGCCATATTACCCCTTGAACAATTTTCCCACACTTCGCTCGGGAAAATAACCAACTCGTGGTAATATGGCTTATTTTAGCCCCTTGTCATACAATCTACTATAATCAGAGCTCGGACAGGGTGAGCTATTCTTATGTCATTAATGTCATGCGTTAATATTAATATGGATACACCCTGAAAATAAATATTAAAACAAAACGAAACTTTAATTGATTATGATTAAACTATAATGATAATGCATTGCAAAAAGAGTACTCTCTACGATTTTTAATTTATTATAAAGTTTCTGTGTAAAAGAACTATCAGTTTTTCTATATTTACTATTTTCAACGTATTTCTTCTTACGTTTGATATCGACTTAAGTATAGATATAATTCAACAAAGTAAGGTACCTAATTAAATTACACTTTGGACAAATACCATTGACAGGTATGTCCATGTAATGCAAACTCTCAAAACAGCTCACCCTATCCGAGCTCTGACTATAATATCTTAAAGCAAAGGGTAGGCTATTACTGAATAAGTGAGCTACATCTTTGTGCTTGTTGTCACTTTCTGACAAGGACTAATCGTTGGTCAGTTATTCATCATCATCATCATCATATCAGCCGTAAGACTAGGCCTCCCCCAGAGAGTGCCAAAGTGACCGGTCACTTGGTACGGCTTGGGGGAGGCCCTTTCTGGGGCGGCTCTGGTTCCTGCGCGACCAGCAACCCGGTCAGTTATTATAAAAAAACCGGCCAAGTGCGAGTCGGACTCGCGCACCGAGGGTTCCGTACAAACCTGTAGGTATATAAGGAAAAGTTGACCCATCACGACAATCGAGTCATAGTTATGGTATTTTTTTAAATTATTAGAAATATTTTTATTACCTAAGTACCTATATGATGTTACTAAAAATTTACGGTTTTCGCAATTTTTCCTTTATCTGTGCTATAAGACGTTGCTTCGTACCAAATTTCAAGATTCTGAGTTTACGGGAAGTACCCTGTAGGTTTTGATTCCCTTGCGAGTTTCGAAAATTAGCGGAAATTTGCGGCATAAACAGCTGTATCTTTTGATTGCGTTGGCTTAGTAGTTTGATTTTTTCACAGCTCCAAGGGACAGTAAGTATTTGGTATAAATTTTAGCTTGATACCTCCACGCGTTCCTGAGAAAAAGGGTCTTGACAGACGGACGGACGGACGGACAACAAAGTGATCCTATACCTAAGGGATCCGTTTTTCCTTTTGCGGTACGGAACCCTAAAAAAGTTAAAATATCAGCTCGTCGCGCGGCTCAACCCACGTACGACAGAGAAATGAGAATCCGGACGGAGCCGTGGCATAAGGTGGCGAAGGGGAGGTAAGGGACCGTAATACCGAGAAGGAGGACTGGATTGACGTTTCGAAGAAGAAAAATAGTCGTACTCGTGCAAGTGCTCATGCAAGTACTCATGCAAGAACTGCTATTAAGAAAGGAGGAAATACAAGCGCTCTTGATATCCAAGGCGCGGAGAGGAAAAAGTACCTGCATGTATGGAGGCTCAACAAAGACACCACATTAGAGAGTATGGAAAAACATGTAAGGAGCGTATGTGGGGGAGGAAACGAACAATATAAAGTTGAAAAAATTAGGCATAAGACGGAAAGGGACTACGCGTCATTCATTATTGGGGTTCCGCAGAGCAGATACGATAAGCTTTGTGATTCCGAAATCTGGCCTGTGAATGTCGAGTACAGTGAGTGGATTTGGTTTCGGGGAGCAGCAAATAGAACAAAACCCCCGGAATAGCCGGTTGAGTGATTTTCACAGGAAGAGCAACAGAAAAAATAACCCAATAGGAATCCTATACCAAAATGTAAGGGGACTCAGAACAAAAACTAATAACTTTCTTCTATTTCTTCTGCAAGCATCTACATTCGAACTATTCGCAATAACAGAGACTGGTCTTAATGACTCAATTCTTGACGCCGAGATTGTGCCACCTGGATTTCAAGTATTGCGGTGCGATCGCATGGACGGCCGCAAACACGGAGGCGCGCTTTTAGTGGCCACACCTCGGCTTGAACTGCGGCGAGTGAGTCATGGCGTCAACTTGGATGATCGTGTATTTGAACTTGTTTGTGCAACGGTTAGTTTAAATAAGAGATTCTTATTCGCCCTTTGTGTTGTATATATACCACCCCGATCAGATGAAAATGAATATGTAACTATGTTTAACTTATTAGAAAGTTTTTGTGTTAAGTATAAAGGCAACTTAATTGTTATGGGTGATTTTAATTTGTTCTCTTGTCATACTAGCATAAGTAATTACTATGATTATTTTATGGCCTATTGCAATTTCGTTCAGGGGAATAAAATACCTAATTGTGATGGGAGGCAGCTCGACCTTGTGTTAAGCGGGGAGCCTGTTCACGACAAGGTATCAGTGTGCGCGGCCTGTGATGACTGCCTACAGCCTATAGATAAGTACCATCCCCCGTTAGCGGTGAGTGTGTCGGCGACTGTGCCTACTCCGGCCGCGGCCGCCCGTGCAGTTAGCAACAGGAAGCCGCGCGATCTATGCTCGATGAGTCATAACACCCAGCAATCGCTTAATGTGCGAGAATGGAATTTCTGTAAAGCCGATTATTTCACGCTTTATGACAAATTAGGTTCAATAGATTGGAGTGATATTTATAGCATGACCGGCCTGGATCAGGTTTTAATGCTTTTCTATAGCACTGTTACTCAAATAATAGATGAATGCGTTCCTGCAAAAAAGCGTAAGTCTGGGAACTCTCGGTATAGTTACCCAGAGTGGTATACGGCGCAAATAGTTCGCGACATTAAATCAAAATATATACTACACAAAAAGTACAAATCGTCTAAGTCTAAGGAGGATTATGAAGCGTTTTCGAGGAGCCGAGCCCAAGTTAAAGTGGATATTGCTGGCGCTCACGACCAATACCAAGACCGAGTGCAAAAACAACTGGCGTTAGATCCTAAATCTTTTTGGCGGTTCTTAAAGTCTAAAAAGTCAACTGGTTGTACTCGGAAAATAGTAAAGGAGGGTCGGATCCTATCGGAGCAGGAATGCGCCGACGAGTTCGCTAAGTATTTTTATTCTGTCTTCAATCAGCAACCAGCGGACTTGGATTGGGTCGCAGCAGAAGCAGCGTCGGGAGCGAACAGCGCGCGAGTTCACATCGAACGTTTGGATCTAGGTGAAGTGCGACAGGCGTTGGCACGTCTCCCGGCCAAGCGATCAACAGGGCCAGATGGAATACCACCATTTCTCTTGAAGGACTGTCGTGCCACACTAGCCGAACCTCTGTGTCATATATTTAACGTTTGCCTTAGGTCAAGGATATTTCCGGAAAGGTGGAAAGTGACAAGGGTGGTACCGGTACCGAAGGGTAGCGGTGGGCCGAATGCCAGTAACTACAGACCAGTAGCTGTACTAAATGCACCTGCCAAGGTTTTCGAATCGGCTTTACATAAGACTTTACAGTCGCAAGTGAGTGCTCAACTTTCAGATGCTCAGTATGGATTCCGAGCAGCACGCAGCACGACGGGAAACCTCCTGCATCTTATGACGCTATTAGTGCCGGCCTTGGATGCCGGTAAGCAGGTAGACATAGCATACTTTGATTTTCGTAAGGCGTTCGATACTGTGGACAACGACATTCTGCTCATGAAATTTGCGAGGGCCGGTTGCACGCCACATACTTTAGAATTTTTTGCCAGCTATATGCGAGATAGGCAGCAGTATGTAGATTGCGCGGGCAGTAAATCTCAACCATACTATGTCAGATCAGGAGTGAGTCAAGGCAGCAATTTAGGGCCATTAGGATTCATTCTCATGGTAAACGATCTCCCGGATGTGGTGGTGTATTCTACGTGTCTGTTATTCGCTGACGATTTAAAGCTGGTTAGAGTGATAAATGATATCTCGGACTTTCGTAAGCTGCAGGAGGACATCGATAGAGTTGTGCACTGGAGTGTGCACAATAAACTGTACTTTAACGAATCCAAATGTACTGTGATTTCGTTCAGCCGTAGGCGTAGCCCGGTGCACAATCACTATGATGTTGGTGGAAAGCCAATGCAGCGAGTGACGGAGGTGCGGGATCTCGGAGTTCGCCTAGCAGCTGATCTATCATTCCGTGACCACATTATTTCTATCTGCAAAAAAGCATATCGTAACCTCGGTTTCATGTTGCGCCAAGCGAAGGACTTCACAAACATTTCAGCGATAAAAGCTGTGTACGAAGCTCTCGTAAAGAGTCACCTTGAAGGTAACGCTGCAGTCTGGAGTCCACGTGAAGCCAAATACAAGCTCATGTTGGAGCGTATCCAAAACAAGTATGTTAGGTATCTCTACTTGAAGATATATGGTGTGTATCCTGGATACCCTCTGTTGTACCCTACTCTCTTCGTGTTAGGAATGGTGGGGCACAACAAGCTAGAAGTGAGGCGGGAGCAGGCCCTCGCTACATATGTGGTGAAAGTACTACGGGGTGAGTTATGCAACCCCGGGGTGGCGGGCGCCCTGGCGCTAAACGTGCCGGACCGGTTCGTGTGGCGTCGACGACGGCCGCCGCTGCTGGCCGAGCCCGCCGCTCGCACGAAGCTGCTCAAGGACGCACCGCTAACACGGGCTATTCGAACTATAAACAAAGTTTCACTTACGTTGGACATATTTACATGCTCCCTGAACGAGTTTGCAAAGGCCACTATGTTTGTACTGTGCTACTTATATAGTCAGTAATTGTATTTATAAGTTATGGTATTTAAATGTGTTAGTACTAAGTTATTATTATATTCACTTATCTATCGCATTAGGTAATAAGCCTGTAATGATAGATTTAAGGTATTGAATGAATAAATAAATAAATAAATAAATAAATAAAATAAAATACTCACTCCACCCTGAAGGTTCTTCTTGGTGCAAGAATTTTAGAAATCGGGTGAGTAGTTACGGAAATTACCCCGTGTCTGTTTCTTAAAAAAAAACAAAGCTACTCAATCACAAACTTTACCTCTTTATAGTATTACCAAGGGGCGGCTCACTTCGCGATGTGTCGCGCCGCTACAAGGCCCCGCCCCGACCGGTATGTTAGCGCTGCTACGGCACGCACGCGTTCTATCGCAATTCGCAGCGCGTTGCATGCGATAGAAAGGGATGGCCACGTTTAGACTCGCTAAACAGGGAATTTGTTAACAGAGAACCTTCTGTACTATTATTATTTATTCTGCGGTATTGCCTAGTACTGATTAAAAGAACGGAAGTTCTATATAAAAAATTGTATGCGGGTAAACACCTTTTGTTTCATAATCGGCACAGTAGGTACAGGTGCACCCTACATACATAATTCTGATACAATCAACTAGATCTCTTCAAGATTACTTCAATTACTTTCATTAAAATTAAGGTGTCCTTAAAATTAAGTTGAAAGTTTCATGTTTTATTCATGTATCGTAATTGGTGAATTTACAATTTTAAATAGTCTTTTTCATTCTTGGTTTCGTTACACTCATACATAAATGTATGCTGGACAACATAGCTGATATGAAATCACTTACTCGTATTAGAATTTATCATATAAGAGTTCCACTCTGTAGTAAGTTTATACCAGGGGCCGTAGACAAGGTTACAAATTACAATCGACAAGCGCTAACGCTAACTAACAAAATGTATGCTGGGAATGACAGATGTTAACGAAAAGTGTTTCGTCGGCATCTGTCATTCCCATACATTTTATTAGTTAGCGTTAGCACTTGTCGATTGTAACCTTGTCGAGGCCCCCAGTTTATAAATCCTTGGATACAAATCGGTGAAATTAGTAATATACGATTCTATGGAAGAAGGAATAAGTATATCTAATCCAACTTTTTTTTGCGTATATAGGTAACTAGTGACCCGCCCCGGCTTCGCGCGGATACTATATTATACATATAAACCTTCCTCTTGAATCACTCTACCTATTAAAAAAACTCAGTTGCGTAGTTTCAAAGATCTAAGCATACATAGGGACAGACAGCGGGAAGCGACTTTGTTTTATACTATATGTAGTGATGGTAATGGTCGAAGTGGTAGAGGTGGTGGTGGAAGCCTACTGTTGAAACTCTCTAAATATTTAATATTGATGTGTACGTGACCTTGTAAAAATCACGATATTGCCCTAATTTGTCCTGTAAATCAATATTGAATGTCTAATATTCCTAACAATTCGACTTATCGTGGCCACTGGCTGTGTCGCACAAACGAACACGATAATGAGACCAATAGTGGACCTTGTCACGTAGCAGTAAGGTCTAATTTCTCAGTCCTCGATGGTGCCGTCAATTTGTGCCATCAGTCAATATTGGCCGGTAGCTAATAAACATCATTCGATCCGACGGAAAATATTCTGGGCTGTTCTCTATTTAGCGAATCGTCACATACGGACCAGTGTACGTCTGAACTCCGATCACTCATAGTTCTTATCATCATCATCATCATCATATCAGCCGAAAGACATCCACTGCTGGACATAGGCCTCCCCCAAAGAGTGCCACAACGACCGGTCCTGCACCACCCGCATCCAGCGGACTCCCGCGACGTTTCCCAGGTCATCAGTCCACCTTGGGGCCTGCCCAAGGGGGCCTACCCACACCGCGCCTTCCGGTACGTGGTCGCCGCTCGAGAACCTTTCCGCCTCAACGGTCATCGGTTCTACGTGCTTTGTGCCCCGCCCACACACGTCCGTGGTAGAGGATTCCAATTCCAATAACAGATTTATAAAAAGTCGACATTAAATAATCTCATCCATACGAATCATCATCCTTTTTGTTTTCCCCGGTTGTATCCTAAAGGAGCCAGACCCAGACCCCGTATCATGGTCGGCCTTATCACACGATAAGTAACAGGATAGAGCGTCCGTCACTGGCCAGTCAGTTCGATAGAAATAGAACGAGACGACGCTCCTATCTTGACACTTACCGCGTGGTAAGGCCGACCATGATACGGGGTCTGGGGGTCCGGTTTGTCACCTAATCTTGAGATTTGGCGTAGGCACTAGTTTTACGAAGGCGATTACCAGCTGACCTTACAACCCAGAGGGAAATCTAACCCTTGTTGCGATTAGACCGGTTTCCTTACGGTGTCTTCCTTCACCGGAAAGCTACTGTTGAATATCACAAAATACATTTCGTAAAAAAGTGTTTTTTTAAACCCTGTATCACGAGTTGCTCCGGAGCTACGAACCCACGACCTTTATTTAAAATCTTTATTGAATGAGCGAGCGAAGCGAACGAAGTTCTCCGTTCCGTTTACCAAATATCTTTCGTGTGTCCGAATGTCCAGATATCCGGCGGTTCTTTCTCTACAGGGCGCATCTCTCAACCGATTCTCGTGCAATTTTGTGAGTAGTTTCAATAATTATATACTTAGTTTTTTTTTGTGGATTCCATTTTTCGAAATCCTTGCGGTTCCTCATTGCTGAGGGTCGTGAACTCCCCGATGTGAAGTTAGTTTTTTCCGCACTATGTCTCTCCATCTGTTCCGGTCCTTAGCAGCGTGCAGTGCTTCATGCAAGTTGGTATCCATCCAGTGTCTAGCGTATTTGATCGTCCCATCTCGTTGGACTCCTCCCTCTTGGTCGATTGCCATCCACCTTGCCGGTAACCATCAGCTGCACGCCTATCATGGGACGGCTGCGACATACGCTCGATTTTTCTCGCACTATACCTCTTGTTCTAAGTGTTCTAATAAGAGAGAGACGGATAGTGTGAGAAAAATCGAGAGAAGTCGCGCGCCGTCGCGTGATAGCCGTGCTGCTCCAGGTTGTGTCCCTCCATTTATCGAAATAAAACAAAGTAAAAAATGAATAGCCATGCTCGAGTCATAGAGCCACTATCCTCCTGGATCCTGGAGATATCGATTGTCCCAAAACTGTTAAGTACATCTCTTGATGTCGGAAAATTAGTAAAAAAATCATGGAGTTTTCCCCTCGCAAAACTGATCGCTGATAGGCCATTTGTGACTCTGTGTTTATTTTTCAGGTTGACAGTTTCGTTTGGAAACGTTCTATGCGTGTAAACTTGGCAAAACGGATTGACGTTTGACTGCAGATTTTTTCAAATGTTATGTCCTCAAGTGAGGACCGGGGGATCCAGGAGGCTATACTTACTTATTTAGTTGTTACGAATGTCGGGGTCACTTCGTACTGGCATTGGGCTCATGAATGTATGCAAATCGTTCGTAAATATTCTGTTTATCACCTATAGCTGACCATTACGCACTTAGCGTGTACATTTCTATTTGCCAAATATTTTAGAATTGTTGGAGTTCAATATTAAATTCGGAAGGTTTTAGTTATAGTTTTGTACGTTGTTTCAAGCGTTTCGATGAATGCTTTTCAAAACGGAATACGACATTATTAGTGTTGTGTGTCGGCCAGGTGACAACCCTAGTTGTACAAGTGGTTAATAAAGACCAAATGCGGGTAGTTCGGAAAACCCGCGCAGCAAGAAGATGTTGATACCCGCTCAAGCCAGTTGTCCCGTGACCATGGATGTTGCAACACATCCGAAACGTCGGGAGACCTCAGTGAGGTAAATAAATAAGTTAATTATACGCGATTAAGGCCCGTTTAGTATAAATAATGTTCAATATTAAATTCGGAAGGTTTTAGTTATAGTTTTGTAATAATTCAAGCGTTTCGATGCATGGTTTACAAAACGGAATACGATGGAAATACCGATGAGAGACACACCATTGGACACGTTAGTTAATTTGTAGGTAGATACATATTCTTTTTTATGATTTAGTTACAAATGGACGGGTGTCAGATTTTTGCCTGTACTTGTGGTATATGACGATATTACTTGCCAAAGTACATTGTTCTAGGTCAACGGAAAGTATCCTATAAATTTTGATTCCCTTTGCGAGTGTCGATATATGCGTTTTTTGCGGCATATACGGCCGTATGTTTTTTTACATTAACTTAGAAGTTTGTTTTTTTTCACAGATTGAAGGGACTGTAGACCTGAGTATATGGTTATAATTTTAATGCCTCCACGCGTTCCCGAGATAAAGGGTCTTGACAGACAGACGGACCAGCCAGACAGACGGACAACAAAGTGATTATATTAAGTGATCCGGGTTTTACTTTTGAGGTACGGAACCCTAAAACTGCAAAATCCAATACAATTTTTTGTAATGTTTTTAAAAAATATTTCCTCTTTTCATTTAGAAGTATAATAGTCGAGGCCGTCACTCGCATTGCGTACGTGCTACAACGAACGCAGGTCTGTTTACCGACCGCGGCCGGCGTAATCTACCCAATGCGCCGCACTCGGTCCCCACCAGAAGGCCAATTTAAAGTTGCTCGACCCCGACTCAACTGTTTATCTCCTGACCAACTCTGTCCCGCTCTACTTCAACAAACACGAGCGGGACATATATACGTTCTGACGCAAGTCTCGCTTGATTGTGGTCCGAAACAGATCTGGGGGCTCTAATCGTTTTAGTTATTTGTGTGGGCGTTATAAATAGTTGATAAATAACACAGTAATAATTCGAAGTACATTTCGGAGTCGATAAGAAAGGATGGTCGATAGCTACCATCCATGGTAACACGTTGACCCAGAAATATTCATCGAATTTTTAGTGTCAGGCGGATTTTGTGTATTTTGTCCATATGGGACCGGGTGCGGCTGTTTGGAGGCTTATACAAAAGTACACCCATACTAGGTTCCTACTTGTTAGTGAGCATCTATTCAGTGAATTAGGCTGTTCTGCCAGAGTTAAGCTATGCTGTGCAAATCAGCCTACCTCAGCTACGGAGTACGAAGCCATGTGATACTTGGATATAGTTATTGGACACCACACCGCATGTGCAGCACGTATGCGTGGCGTAGACGTACACGTAACACGTAACGCGGTATGGCATGTCTTGTGGGAATTCATACTTTACAACGCAGTGCTTCACGCGCATACAACTATAGCCACTAAAGGCTTACCGTTTAAATGAGACGGTTTTTTTTTGTCTGGCTCAATTGCAGCAGCCTTAGGGGCTTTTGCTGCGGGTCATGGCTGGCTCGAGGGTAGCCGCCACTATGGGGCTACCCGACAGCCGACATGCGTTAACGCGAGCACTCGAGGTGCGCGGGCGCCTCGAGGCAGTGTAGGATTTTTAGTTAAAGTATGACGTCACAAACTAATATCTCAAATTATTCTAGTTAAGTAATACAAGTTTATTCAAGAAAAGGGGGAATTTATTCGCGCAAATGGAAAGTCAATTTATGAAAGTTTCTTACATACGTTCCTTAAAATATCACGATGTTAGTCTGCGAATGTCAAATAACGTTTTGTATGGAAATCGAACCACCTTAAAAGTCAACTTCCTTACTCACCAGTTGTCAACGCGCAGGCGCTACTTAACAACATAATTCTGCATGCAACGGATTGCGATTTTTTTGCCTACAAGTGGAGTAAACTTCTCCCTATTTTTAAAAGATTTTGTGGGATTCATTTTTAAATATCATTTGTTACTATAACTTGTTTCTTATTTTGTATAAGTATATCTGTTAAATAGTTTAAGTTTACCAGCGCCTTGGCATATGCTGTAACGCTGTTAAATTGTTATATCTAAATAAATGAATAAATAAATTAGACATAATATTGTAATGTTGCTATAAGACTAATTGAAACTATTGAAAGATGTCACCATGATAGTAACATTTCTCATTGAAGTTTAATTAAGCATTTACGTGATACAAGTTAACAAGAAGAAACGGTGCGCATCCAACAAGATTTTGCTCTTAGCGTGAAAGACGCTTCTAAAGGCACATGAGTCGCTTAAATTCAAACTCAGGTAAATCCATCTGTCAGATCATGCGATTTTGGTATTATGAAAAGGTAATAGGGTAGATATTTGCAGAGAGGGTCGAATGGATTTATCTGAGTTTGAAGTTAAGCGACACACATGCAATGACGAATCCATACCACAGATTATATAATAGTCCATACTAATATTATAAATGCGAAAGTTTGTGAGTCTATCTATCTGTTACCGCTTCGCGCTTAAACCGCTGAACCGACGAATGAAATTTGTTATAGAGATAGGCTGAAGCCTGGGGAAGGACATACGATAGTTTTTATCCCGGAACTCATCTCCTAAGGGGGTGACCTTGTGGGGTGAATGGGGAGTGAAGTTTGTATGGAGCTACGATATAAACGAGTTTCACGCGGACGGAGTTGCGGGCCGAAGCTAGTTTACGACAATGTTACCTCAACACACATTACAAATATTAGTTGTTCTATACAACAAACGAATAGCCCTGATGTTGCCATGCAGGATTACTGATTTTAGTACGTTGCTTAGCAACGCTCCCGTATGTATTTGCATGTAAATACCAGTGATCCATTCACCTTCGTCGATTAGGGGATGCGGTGTGAGGGTCGTCGCCCTGGCAGCTAGGGCAACGACCCCGGCCGTCAGCTGTTTCACACATCTCGCACTCTCGCACTGACCTAGTTTGCACACATTGACAACTATTTTGTTTACATCTGTGCCGTAAACAACAAAATTACGTAAACGCCTAACTAGTAACTTCCACTCATTAGTGTTTATCTAGATTATTTTAGTAAGTATGCGTATTCTTGATTGATTATAGATGATTTTGTGTCAATTAAGAATTGCCTATATTGTTCTCGTTCATTAGTATAATTTCTAATCTAGCCGTGGATCTATCAGATAGAAACCCTTTCTTAGAGCCCTATCATTCGTCGAAGATATCATCATCATCATCATCATCATCATCATCATCATCATCATCATCATCATCATCATCATCA
This sequence comes from Epinotia ramella, assembly GCA_947578815.1. Lineage (NCBI taxonomy): Eukaryota > Metazoa > Arthropoda > Insecta > Lepidoptera > Tortricidae > Epinotia > Epinotia ramella. The sequence goes on from OX388207.1 coordinate 4,468,149, forward strand.
TCGTCATCGTCGTCATCACCATCGTGATATCCAATCGTTCTCGTTGCAAATAGGTATATCATTACTAAAGCCAAAGGAAATTTAGTTTAGGAACCGTTTCAATCTATTTATCTCTATCATCAAAGTTTCAGGTGAAAATTCTAGCAATTTTGTAGTTTCGCTGAAAGTACGCACTACGAAATTCAGGTTAAGTAAATGTATGATGAAAAATCCATTTTCATCGTAAACGATGCGGTATACACGCAATTCGTCTCGCTGTGACAGCTTCAATAGAAACACTTTATCTGCTATCTATGATAAATTGTTCGTGCTACGAGTGCGAACTATAGGTAGGTACTTTTGATAATTTATGCAATCTATGAGTCAGCGAGACGAGTATCGTTTTTATTAGTAGTATAGTTATAGTTTCGCCATGTCCGGCTGTCCGTCCGTCCGTCTGCGGCTTAGCTCAGTGACCCTTCTAGAAAGCTGTATTTCGGCATAGTTACGTATATACAGGGAGGAACATTTCCTTGGACTAAGCTGAAAGGACAGTGTTATATAAGTGACGTACAAACGATCTATTATAAATGTTAAGCTGGATTTAAAAGAAAAAAAAAAAACATAAAAATCGAAATATTTTATCTTAGTGACAACCCTAATACTATACATAGTTATTATTTTCATTTGAAATTGACACATGTCACAAGTCACAAGAATCTTGCTGACTTCATTGAATCTGCTGGATAGGGTTGAAACATACAGTTTTTTTCACCAAAGTTTAACAAGTTGTATCTCGGTAACCGTTAGAAATATTAATATGGTTACTAGGTGAGAAATAAAGCACTAAACCTGATCTATATCCCATTTGCTTAAAAGTCCATCGATCTGTTCCACCCAGTATAAGTCAATTCGTCGCTGCGTTTTGCCGTGAAAGACGGACAAACAAACACACACATACACTTTCCCATTTATAATATTAGTATGGATTCCATTGTTCTGCAGGATTCTCTGGGCATCTTATCCTACAGTCTGGTAAGCCGAAAAACCAGCTAGCTTAGATTGCTTATTAGGTACTGAAGACGCTCTGTCAACACCAAAATGCCCTTGAGGATTTTGGATAGCGCGCACACTGTCTATTTGTATCGGAGTAAACGAGAGCGAGTGTAACTGGGCGGACCGGTTTTTGAAGATAATATTACCTAAATATTGAAATAAAAAAAAGGTTGGATTATTTGTGAAATATGACTCGTTAGCGGTTTAGGTATAAATATGTTGGCTTCGTGTTTTTCATTGCAGACCCATACGTCAAAAAAATAAAGACATATAGAACCGTTTAATGTGATTTTAAGACCAATCTTTGCAATTATTTTCTATCGAGGCGATTTCGTCCAATTATGTATCGAGCCCGTCCTGCGCGGTCTTTGAAATATGGTGAATATTAACATACTTATATTTTAGTTGATGTGCTAGAAAAAATAGTTTTTCTTAAAAAACTGCTTAAATAACAAAAATTTTACCAAATTAGGTCTTGTCAGCCTCTTAATGTCACACCGTCCTGTGTCACTAGCATATGCCCGCGACCTCGTCCGCGTGGACTCCCGTTTCAACTGCCATCCCCAATTGTATCCCTTTAGAGGATGATTAATGGGGATAAAAATATCCTATGTTTTAATGCAGGCTTTAAACTATCTCCATGCCAAATTTCGTCTCAATCCGTACTGCCGTTTTTACGTGATTAAGTAACAAACATCCAAACATCCAGTAGGTTACTACTATAAATACCTATCGCGATGTTTGTCCTTGGCTTGTTTTTACAGGAACATAATTGTTAATTATTTTGTAGGTATTGATAAGTTGGAAACCGCGGGCAGTGCGTAATAGCTAAGTTATAATTAATGGCAGTGTCGAATACTCATTGTTTACAATTTGCATAGTCGCATACCTTTTCGATCATTTGTTGTATATTTTTTACCTGGAATTAGGTGGTATTCTGTAACTAGATACCTACATAATCATTTGTAGTTCGTCTCAAATCCATACTAATATTATAAGTGCGAAAATGTGTTTGTCTGTTAACTCTTCACGCTTAAACCGCTGAACAGCTTGAGATTAAATTTGGTACGGAGATCATTTGAATCCCGGGGAACGACATAGGATACCTTTCATCCCGGATATCCTACCCTAGGGGGTGAAATGGGGGTTGAAAGTTTGTATAGCCCTACGCCGACACGATACGATACAAACGAGTTGGACACGCGGACGGACTTATTCCTTAGTTAAAACTCACTATTAAAACAACTCATTACGCTCTTAGAATTTTAATTTCGAAATGTTTGAAAATATTCCTGTAAGCTGTAAGTGATGAGCTGATCAATGCCGTTCCGTACAGACCGCGTGCGCCACTGAAATATTTTTAAATGTAGGTTAGAGGTGTCGAAGGTAGTATTGGATCGGACAATGCCAATGGCTCCCAAGGCTACTAACTCATTCACAGTTGCTACGCTAACAGCCCGAATAGTCTCTTTATCAACTGTTTACATTCCATGAACGTGGAAATGGAATTACTGCGCAAAAGACCTATCTTATCACCAACTGAAATACAAACTGGATGTTTGAAACTAATTTTTTTCATACTCTACTTTTATTTGCATTAGTTACGTAACTAGGCACATTTCACATGTTCGTATCTTGTTTGCGAATCAAGCATTTCAAGGTCGATCGTGTTTTTTTTAATTGTCGGTTTACGGGATACATGACTGTAGAACGCCTGTAAATATAAAACCACGTACTAGTTTCAGTTAGTTATTACTTATGTACGGAATATTTACCGTTATCTTTTCGGTGAAGGAAAACGTGAGAATACCGGTATAATCCCAATAAGGGCCAGTTTTCCCTCTGGGTTGGTCAGATGGCAGTTGCTTTTGTAAAACTAGTGCCTACGACAATCCATAAGATTTCAAAACGGACCCGGGGCTCATTTAGGACACAACCAGGAATAACGTTAGTTGTTGACTACCGTTATGTAAGTGGCATTCATTTATTCAGTCACCTGATTGGTCATTGTTGCCGTTACGTAATCTGTCAACAATAATGTGCTCCACATATTCCTTATCAATACCCATTATCGATTCTCACTAATGGAACTAAAGTTTTCCTTTGTATCTTTGGAACATTTTTTTTTCGTATCAGCGAAACAAACACTTAACTGAAATATAAATCAATGATATAATTCTACTGGTTACAAAGTGTTGTAAACATGATATGATAAGCACTTGAAAAATGTGGCGTAAAAGCATACACATTCACGCGAACACGAGTTTAAATATAAGTCGACCTTGACTCTTAAAGCGGGGGCCCGTCAGAGCCTCTAGCGTGTTAGCGTATAACATATGCCATAAACTGTATCTGTGTTTAATGAACGTATGCCCATAAATAAATATCCACTTGGATGTGTCTTGTCGATGTCCGCACACATAGTATTGAGAAGTGTTTGATACTTGTTCCCAACAAACCCAATAACGCAGCTGTGAGCCCTTGTTAGTAGTTCAGATTGTTATTATAGTCCGATTCTAAAATACCTCGGGACTCGTTTAGTACTCTATTAACGCTCAAGTAGTCCGACCGAACAATATAACCAAATTACTAAAATTAGGCCACTGTCTTCTTCATCGTCATTATCATCATCATCATCATTACCGTCATAAGCATCATCATCGTCATCATCAGCTACTGTCCCACTGCTGCGCACAAGCCCCCTGCCCTGGTAGTCCAGGCAATGAACTGACAACTTGTATGGAAAAAATGACAATTTTAGAAATAATTTATAATAGCTTATTTTTTATGTATAACGGATATATCATCAATTAAATAGTTACCCAGCGACAAAATCCGACAAAATTTCAGACATCGAAAAAATGATAAGTTAACTGGCTTCTAAAAAGTCAGTAAAAATATTAATAAATGTGTTTGTCTTTATTTTGGTTCATTTACATTTGCTCTATAATATTAAAGATAAATCGTACAAAAAAAGATAATGCATGCTTCATTTAAATCTACATAATTACTTCCGGGTGGAAATCGGATTCTTGACTAAATCATCTTAGAATAACATTTTCAAATGAAATCAACAAAAAAAAACGCTATTATAAATTAATGTTTTTCAAAACCGTATTTTGCCTGGAGTATGGGGTAAAGGGAATAGTCGACTGCACTACCACCAAAATGATAGATAGCTCCAAAGTCTGCCATCACTTCTCCGGTGCTACTGAGGATGAGTGTTCACTGTGAAGGACCACAATTAATAGTGAATCGTTGAATACTCTCGTAGTATGCAAGCTTTTTGAGAGATAATTAATTTGGTCCAGTTTCAATTGTCAGGACATATGGGAGAACACGGTTCTCTGAACGTATCGTTATTTCCAATTTATAATCAGGAGTACTGTAGTACCTGGTTTTTGTCTTCTACCAAACACTTGCACGTTACTGAACGTCACTTTGCCTGAGTTGACTTTGCGAGTATAATTTATACAAGTATTGTATAGGTATGCTCTGTTTACTCAAGAGTCACTCCGCTCCGAAGTACATAAATAGAACTTGAGTAGGTAAGTGCATTAACGTCCTTAAACATCACGACACGCGTGCAATAATTGCAATGCTCAAGTTGTGATCATGAATAGAATGATCATCACCGTCTGCTGCATTCACAAGACTACGTTCACTCGACATCGTCGGGCGGGTACCAAAAAGGCCACACGAATCCTAAGGTTCGTAACAACTATATACTAGTAATGAAAGGTCAGGGTTACGCTGGGTCATCTACAATCTACGTCTTGTAAATTGCCCCGGTGCAGTGAGAATAATAGCATTAATAGAACTCGGATAAGCAGGTCATGGATGGTTAACGGGTAATTACTTATAACATAGAATATGTTGCGTATGCTTCTTACATAGTTGCACATCGATAAATAACTGCAAAACTACGTACAGTACATAGTGCATAGCGTGCATGGCTTGGCTAATGTATTGACACAATTTTAATACATCAATATGCATTGATTGCGAGTTCATCCGCTTTAGTCAGCAACCTTAAATGAAGAATCCTTACTTAACGATTTGGAAATTAATATTAATATTTATAGTTACATATTTTTATGAATAATGGACTTGTATAAATTAACTACTAGTCCTTGTTTTTAATGATGAATCATGACTCATAGTATAAGGAAGCAAAAGGTGCATGCAGAATATCTGACGAATTTAGTTAACTGAAGTCTCCGTTGCACGTAGAAGCGTCCACATTGCGCGTAGAACCGATGGCCGTTGGGGCGGAAAGGCGACCACGTACCGGAAGGCGCAGCGTGGGTAGACCTGTCTGGTCTGATGACCTGGTAAAGGTCGCGGGAGTCCGCTGGATGCGGGTGGCGCAGCACCGGTCATAGTGGCACTCTATGGGGGTTCCTATGTTCAGCAATGGACGTCTTTTGGCTGATATGATGATGATGATAATGATGCAAATGATGATGATGATAATGATGATGATAAAGTGTACCCACTTCTTTCTTACTACCTTTTTCCCGGGCTACTCTCAACAAGGACAGTTATAAGGTTTCAGTTAAATATATTATATTACAGATTAGACAGTTTTTTTGACACCTCGTTCGATAATAGTTAGCGACATAATCTACGAGTGACCTACTTACTAACTAACGTGTGGGAGTTGATAATTAACTTAAGTCGAATGGAAGGCCGTTTTTCGAACCTAATATCGAATGGGCTTCAGATTTAGCTCGTTCCGGTGCGGTGTTTAGTTTATGTTGTAAGCAAAGTGTTGTTTTTTAAAACATCTGCGTATCAAGAAGCCGGTGTTCGGGGGAAACTGGGTTACGTGGGTTACCACTTACCATCACATAAACGTAAAAATTCCACGAAGGCCGCTATCGGCGCGCTTTGTATGTAAGATTCCATATCCTCAAAATAAACGCGATTTTTAGTCTGTATTAGTCTAGGTTAAAATAATGGGTAACTACCTACACAATGTATCTTAGATAATAACATCATACATATATCTCTGTAGCATATAAAATGGATGTTTCTCTCTCCCCTTTCCAACCGAAGTGATGTTCATTCGTGTTATATTTTTTTATTTTTATTTTTTTACAATAGCAGGTACAAGGACTTTAATTGTTGAGCCATGTAGGTATCAAGTAGGTAATTTTGTTTTTTAATAGTTGAGCGTTTCTCAAAAAAATATGCCACTACATTTTTTTGGAGATTTTCTGCAACTTTTATGTTTTTTCTACTCAAAATCACGACGTCTTTCCATCCCATTAGGAGAAAAAAAGTGTCCAAAAATGTCCATACATTTTTGAACTTTCCGATTGTGTTAGCAGGTACCACCATACAAAGTATAAGGTAAATGGTAACACAATAGGAAACATATCTTTGGGACAGTTTTTTGTCCTATCAGGGTCGAAAGAGCTCCAGATTCTGAGTGGAAATACTTAGTTAACATAAAATTCCTAGAAGTGCAATTAATAATAGTGGCATTTTTTTTGAGAAATGCTCAGTTAAGCTATGAAGTGTCCGGTGTAAAGTCTAAATGGCTCAACAATTAAAGTCCGTGACTGTACATGGAATTTTGTAAATAGAATAAGTTGACAGTACTCTACCGCATGAAAGGTACAGTTACAAATTTAGATATTTACAACGTATTACATTGCTATTAATAGAACAAAACTATGTTTGTATGGGAGCTTGATCGCAGCCGGTGGCGACCTGGCGACTCTTAACAAGTTCGTGAGAAATACGGATGCATTTTCTAGGGCATAAACGCTAGCGTGCCTGCCCTATTGGTTTGGTTTGTTTTTTTGCTTCCACCGCGATGGTGGCACAGAATCTGTGGACGCAATTCCTTCATTTACAATATCTTTCATCTAAATCTATACTATTATTATAAACAGGTCCGTGAGGTTTCAAGTTTGTATGTACGCGGTTATCTCCGGAATGACTTTACCGATTTCAAAAAATCTTTCACCAGTATAGTAACTTCATGATGGATATATGCTATATTTTATCCCGCTGCTATATTCTAACCCGCACTAGTCTATTATACAGTGCGATATTCTAGATATTTCTTAGGTTGTGTTCCCGGTTGTGCCCTAAAGGAGCTTGGAGTCTGCTAATCCCAAGATTTGGCACATGCATTAATAGTCCATTAGTAGTAATACCATCGGTGGCGGCTATGCGGGAGTTACTCACAGAATGCGAGAGATATGCGAGCCAGCACAATATGACCTATAACCCTGACAAGTCAGAATTCATGCTGATGGAGGCTACAAACATGCCGACACACGTACCTCCGCTGCTGCTGAACGGTGTGCAGCTACGTCGGGTGGATGAAGTCAAATATCTTGGCCACATTCTACTGTCTAATATGAAAGATCACGCAGACATCCAGAGGCAAAGACGAGCTATCGCAGTACGAGCGAATATGCTAGCCAGGAGGTTCGCTAAATGTAGCAAGGGCGTCAAAAGGCAGCTATTCCTGAGCTTCTGTACCAGTGTGTACACAGTAGAATTGTGGTCAAACTTTACATGCGCTGCCGCTCGAGACATGCGCGTGCAATATAATGACGCGTGGCGTGCCTTGTTTCGGTTGCCGCGCTGGTGCAGCGCGAGCGCGATGTTCGCGGAGGGGCGCGCGCCGGGCTGGCCCGCGCTGCTGCGCGCGAGGACCCCCACCGCCAGAAAGGCAATTTACACTTCCTCCAACACACTGCTCTCGGCGGTGAGAGAGTGGGACGCCAGCCCGCTGCATGAGCGCTGGAGAGAGTACCACAGGCCGGTCGTCGCAGGATCGGGGTGACCCGCGGCGTTCAGCAAGCCCAGCCCATATATTTAATGTTTTAATAATTAACAACAATTTGTAATACTTAACTATAATTTAATTTAATAATTTAATAGTTATACGAAAGCGACTACCATCTGGCCTTCCCACCCATAGGGAAAATAGACCTTATTGGGATTAGACCGGTTTCCTCACTATGTTTTCCTTCACCTCTCTCGTACATAAGTTAATAATAATAATATAGATACGTTCCGAAAAACTCATTGCTACAAGCCGGCATTCGAACATTTCGAACCCACGACCGCCGCGTGCCAGAACCACTAGGCTACCGTAGCTCTTAGCAGGTAGTCCAGTCAATGAACTGACAACTCGTATGGAAAAAAAGTCAAATTTGGAAATAATTTATAATAGCTTATTTTTAATGTGTAACGGATATATTATCAATTAAATAGTTACCCAGCGACAAAATCCGACAAAATTTCAGACATCAAAAAAACGATAAACTAACTAGCTTCTGAAAAGTCAGAATAAATATTAAATAATATTTTTTTCTTTATTTTGGTTCATTTACATTTGCTCTATAATATTCAAGACAAATCGTACAAAAAAGACAATGCATGCTTCATTAAAATCTACATAATTACTTCCGGGTGGAAAGTTTGTCGGATTCTTGAATTAATCATCTTAGAACAACATTTTAAAATGAAATCAACAAAAAAAACGCTATTATAAATTAATGTTTTTCAAAACCGTATTTTGCCTGGAGTAAGGTACTATGTGTTGCCAACAATTTCGATGAACAGCCTGAATTGTTGATGAAACCCCTCGCAGACTACCAGGCAGTCATAAATGTACGAGTGTTATCTAATGTTAGCGATTACTTATTTGTGTGGTTGCGTAAACGCTTTGTTTTCGTCTGGTTATAATGTTTACATGTTCGCTATCGCGTGCTATCAGCTGTGCGTAAGCTCCAGGTTATCATAACGCATCCATCTTATTTATTACTGTACCAGATAGCTGCCGCTCTGATATAAAAAGGTATTTTGTTCAACTATCATTATATTGCGTCTTAACATCCAAACCTTTCCTATTAAAGCCGGATTCATACTTATCTGACGTGTCCTCTCCTGATGCTACAGTACAGATATCGCTTGCATACATAGTACGGTTATAGTCATCCTCATCTGAGGCTCTAGTATAAGTTTTACCGAAACAAAACGTTACGACCGCGTTTGCGTTTATAGTACGGTACGTAAAATGAATGCACCTTCGATAATTCCCAAGGTCGCGATTTTTTTGTTGATATTTAGAATATGATGAGTACTACTAGTAGTAAAAAAAGATAGGGAAATTTGACGTTGCTTTAGGTATTACACAGCGTTTTCTTAGCGACCCTTGTAAATCCAGGGATAAATTATACAAGTGGTATTTTCCTTCAATAGAGTATCGCATTTTAGTATTATAATCTCCACTTTAATTTGCTAAAACTTTCGTCAAGTGCTTACGTCAGTATAATCCGAAACGAATAAAAAAAAAATATTTCCTCTAAAAGATTATACAAGTTGGTTTTGATTACTGAATACTATTAAAAACTATCAAATATAACCTAAGTTTGAATTAATAACATATTTATCAATAGGTTAAATTTGTATGAACAGTTTAATGTTAAAAGCCTTCTAATTATTTTAAAATAAATCTCAAAAAATTTCAAGTCGACACATATAAACCAGCTTTATCATAGTAATCTATTGATAAAAAAATCTAAGTAATTCATCAATAGCTCCACATTGTATTCATTTATCAATTATTTTTTAAATTTGAACGCACGACGAACTGCGCGCGAGTCTAGTGCGCCGACGGCGAGAGCGTCATAACCAATCACAGCACGCCGTCGTTGCTTCTTTCCTACTCGGTAGCCTCCCCTCTGTTGATCAGCTCACTTGCAAAATGAAAGTGTTGAATTTATAAATAAATCTTTGTAATGATGAATGAATTTATAAATAAATCTTTGTAATGATGACTTTTCCGTCTATTAATTATACACTCATAAGCTTCATCAACCTAAAGAGTAACTATCAACGTACTTATGCAATTACTTATGCAATAAAAAACTTATTGTGTAGCTTTAACAAGCTAGGTTGATCCACTGAAACAACGTATGAGTGACCGGTAGGTCGATCACGTAACGCTTTATACGTACGCTAGGTAGATCTAAATGTATTTTTTATATCGAAAAACGACTGTTGAATTGTCCTAACGCGCGTTTGAAACGTTTTGTGATTACCCCTCAGATCTCTAGGCGACCCAGCCGCGGCCCGATTTCTTACAGTCGGGTAACGGGTTTCTTCGGTTTCGGTTAAAACCGGTTTTGCATTCCCTACTCTCAACCAACTGAGCTATAGGAACAATCCACCTCGGTCACCTTTTTTTTCAATCAGTTCATTCTTACAACGCCTTAGAGAGAAGACGGCATTACATAAGTTGAAATAATTATGAATTATGCCCAGCCAAATAAGTGGTTTTCTTTGTCCAGCGTATGTATGTAATCATAGTATAGCCATTTGGTTTCGTTGCTATATTTGGTAAGGTTAGCCTTAAATATGATTGAAGAGAATGTTTCGCCTTAATATGATACAATGTGTATGTTAACTTAACATACAAAACTAAAAGCAAGCGTTTACGTAACGTATGTAAGAAATAGGGAATGCAATATGCAATTACCGGGCAAAATTCAAAACCGGTAAATTACCGACTTGAGTAGGACAAAACCTATTAACCGGTAAATTACTGGTAATTTTAATTTGGTTTATAAGTAGCGTTATTTGATGTTTATTTATCGTAAAAATAAGCTAAAAGGCAGTATAAAGAGTAAAAGGCGGTTTCATGTTCCGTAAATGTCGTAATAATCATTTTCATTAATATTTAAAACTTGCTCCGTGGTAGGAGGGCTAAAACACAACTGAAGACGTTCCTTGGGGATTAGCAGGCAGGTAGGAATAGGAATTGGTCCCAGTTTTACAGATTACCATTACAACATCAGTAGTATCAGTACAATACAAAACAGTACCAGTAGTGAATATGGAGTGACGAAGGTTAACGTGAATATTAATATTATGGTGCATTGCCTGTTCCCCTTCACCCATCATTGGCATCGGCGGGTCACACAGTGCCCTCGGTCATTGTTTTGATTCCTAAATCTACAGATACGCAACCCTACGGATTTACAATCCTAAAAAACAATAATTTACTGAATAAAAAAACAATCAAAATAATACAACACAAACTGACTAGTTGACTACAAGCCCACGTAGTAGTAAAAAAAAGTATTTTACCAAATAGCTGTTTCTAAGGAATGTTCAAAAGACGTAACCAACCATACCAGGAGCGAAAAGATTTAGATAGAGAAAACGGTACTAATAGTAACCGAACATTTTACTAAAGAGCGTTCGGACAAATGGTTTATTAACTTTATCTAGGAAAAGCGTGTACTGTTGCTCATGGGGTTCCAAATTGTGGCATCGGTTTAGCGATTTGGGGGGGCTAGGTCTGTATGTATACTTTCTGTATCCTAGCTCTCCTGCGGATAACCTAACGTCTAATGCGATCACGCAGACAAACTCCCAGCATAGCCCTCTCCATAGCCCTTTGAGCCTTCTAATGAGGCCGATAGTGCGCGAACACATTTCAGTGTCATATATCATCACTGGCACCACACATGGGCCAAAGACTCTCGTCTTGAGGCACTTCGGAATACTAGACGAAAAGATGTGCCGTAGCTTCCCGAACGAACGCTGCCCAGCTGAGTCGACAGGAGACAGTTTGTCCTACGTATATATAATCGTCTACAACTTCGAGCGTAAACCGTCCGATTGTAATGAGAGTCGGTAATACATGGGCATCAGATGATCTTCGTCTTATCCATGTTAATTCTTAGACCAACCCGCTCAGAGGCTTTATAGTATTCAAGTCCTCCATAGTATACGAAAGTGAGTGATATACTCGCCTTCTCCAGTCCAGTCTTTAAAGCATGCACCAGTGCAGCGGTGAACAGTTTTGGAGAAATAACATCTCCTTGATCGACTCGCTGCAGCGGAATAGGTTTCGCGTTCCAATTCTGGAGTCAGATTTACACAGTGAAGTGGCATTCTCGTTTGATTGATTGATTAAAACTTTATTCATTCCCACTACATACATGGCATTGATAAAATACGAAATTGAAACAATAAAGGTAAAAGAAAATAATAATAATATACATATCTAAAGAAAGCATGCAAGAAGTACATTTTAAAGAAGCCATGTGTCGTGGCTGAGAAATGGCGCTGGCTTAGCGAGCCCTGCCAGGGCCTTAAATTACAAAATTGAAATATAAAATACTTGGCAACGCTGGAGAAACTGTAGTACAGCCCAGGTTTCGATTGAATAGTAGTCCAGAAACGCTAAGCAAAAGGGCAGATTATACTCCGCAGCCTTCTATATAACTTGACGGGTGGTCTTATTTTATCTTATCTAGGTGAGGGCCCTTTCGGATACACTTCGACCCAGTGGAATCTTTTGTGCATTTGACGTCTCATTTATGACTACTCCCAAATTGCTCCATCATTTCTACAAACTGCATGATACAGCTCAGCGGAAGTACCTTAAAATCCTTTGGTTGCGGATAGCCGTTATCAAAGTAATTAATTATTTTTCTGGCAAGGGCATGACATTCACACAGTAAGTGTTCCATAGTATCATCCTCCTCACCACACATTCTACAGTCTAAACTATTCGATAGTCCCATCTTGGCCAAGAGATTCTTGACCCCGAAGTGACCTGTCAACACCCCAAATATAATTCTGAGTTGCTTTCTGCTGGATTTCCAGAGCTTTTGGTCAAGCCCGAGTCCACTCCTTCTATAAGCTGGCTTAGATTGCCTTAAGCCAGCCTCATTCCTCCACTCATGTTGGTGTTTGGTTTTGGCGTAGGCTTCAAAGGCCGTTATCATGGTTCCGCGCGTTCCATGGCGAGAGTACCACAAATTGTTCTAGACCTACAATAGTACATTACTACAGAGGCCGGGAAGTAAGGGGTTGCCGGCCGAGTACATATGCCGATCATAGCGAGGCCGGATAGTTATGAGGCAGGCAACCCCTTTTTACGCCGAGGTATGTATAGTGCTTTTCTCAAACATGAAATAAATAAATTGAACTCCAAGAAATCAAACTTTAATTTTCATGGCTGAATGCCGTGATGCTGTGCCTCAAATTGTGGAATGTGACACTTCGAAGCCCATTATGAATAACACAACGTCAATATATAATTTCATGTTCGAGAAAAGTAATTTGTAGACCCCCTTCTTGCTTTAAGCTCATCTGCTTTTTCGTTGCCGATGAAGCCCTCGTGCCCTGGTATCCAAGCTAGTTGGTTATCTATAGTGCTAAAGCCTCTTCGGAAACTGGCTTGTTCGGGAGGCTGGAAGTCATCTAACCTGCGCACGAGACGATTTGTAATTACTCTCGAAAACAGCTTTTACACACGGCTCAGAAGTGAGATGGGTCGGTGTTTCTTAAGCAGGGTGTTGTCACCATTTTTAAAGAAAAGCACCAGCACACCTCTGTTTGATGCCTTTGCCGTTCACTCTTTCACTAAGACAAAGAGAGGTATTTCCTTGTTTTGAAAATGAAATGATTAGTATACCTATTACCTACAAACTATGTTAAATAAGGCGCTCTCTGTCGTACTTATCCAAGCAGGTCATTATTCATATTTTATAGAACGGAACCGTGTTTGTATTTTAAGAAGCTTCTGCAAACGATATTGTATTAATTTGGTACTATAACGCTAACCAGTTAATCAATTGACATTTTACATGTGAAAAGGAGGGTATTGATTGAGATATAATCATGACGATCAAGTATTAATAATTGTAAAAAAATATTATTTTACTAATAATTAATGTTTAGGTAAATTACCGGTTTTGATTTAAATTTACTGGTTTTATACCGGCCTTATACTCAGAAAATTGACCGGTTAACCGGTATGCATTCCCTAGTAAGAAATATGCATCGAAATTCTATAATTTCAATAACTCCAAGTTTTTTGTTTTAATTAATTAAAAAAGTTTTTTTTTTGGTAATTCGATCTTTTAGTGTTAGGCTCTAATCGGAATTTGAAAGATTCTTGAGTACCTAACTTTCGGAGTTTATCTCCTACCTACACCCTAATTTTACTACCTACTACTACTTAGAAAGATAACTAATACTAATAACCCTGTATATATACTTTCTGTATCTACTTCATATTAGTAACATCAGATATGACATCGCGACTAGTAAATAAGTACCTACAAATAAAATTGAAGCTAATTTAAGTTTAATACTAAATAACCCTATATAACTTTCTTTATTGGTAAAATAAAATAGATAATTGCAACCGAAAAAGAACTAGTAACTAAATATAAAGTAAAATCAAGTACTAAAAGTTTGTACCTACAAGTTTGAGCGTACGCACGGCACGGCCTTGGAGAGGTACTCGGCTGCTAGCACGCTGCACACGAATCGCGCGAGTCGCGCGCGAAAGATTTAAATTGCGGATAATAACTGATAAGCTAATGCAATTAAGAGCTATTGATGAATCCGTTAGAATTTGTGTTTATATATTCTTCGATAGAACTGAAATGAATTACGCCGACTTGAGAATTTATGAGATTTTTTTTATGGCAAGGAGAATGGTTTCAAGATATAATTCCTAATAAAAAAAAGACTATTGATAAATCTGTTAGAAATTTGTGCTGCAATATATTTTTTTAGTTTTGAATACACTATAGTAGCCACTAGTCACTTAAATATTCTTTCAGGAGATTTATATTTTTTTTAATCGTTTCCTTTTTTGCTGACGTAATCTCTTGACGAAACTATTAGAAAACGATAAGTAAGGTTTGAATAATCAAATACGATGCATTATAGGAAAAATCAATAACTTGTATAATCTTTGCAAAGTTTTACAAGTGTTCCTTACAAAAAAGTTAATTATTCGTAAACCAATATCAAAAACTGTTAGAAATTATTTTTCGCTGTTAGTACTTAAGGTACTCTCGCTGATAACAAAAAAAAATCAAACTTGGGAGTTATGTTAGTTAGACGACACATTACAGTGTTCGCGTACCGGACTATTAGCTGTCAAATCCCATACAAATTGAGGGTAAAACGCAAACGCGATCGTAAAGTTTTGTTTTGGTAGAACTTATACTAGAGCCTCTAATGCGCACTTACGATCCTGCTGTATCAGAAAGCACGACGCCAGATAAGTAGTATACCTACTGTATCTACAGGCTAATGGTACACCTTGACCGAAAATAATGCGAAAGGTGTTCATTTTCTCGTTGAATACCAAAAGGAACTTGTTTACAACTGCGCGTCGTTTATCCGTAACTGGATTTAGTCATGAATCTTGATACGCTAGATTTCCTTTTATAATCAAGACTATTAAGTATACAGCGGCATACAGATTATAAATCAAGGCTACATTTATACATTTTAACGTGAGACAAAGCTATTCTAGATCCATCGTTCTTTGCTGAATTATTATGCTTGTATGGATGGAACTTTCCACACACTAAATGTGTTTGCATATGTAGGTACTTATACACACACACCTGTGGGTTTGTCTAGTCGCATACATTGATGACATCATGACTTGAGTGTGGGTCCCACTAATGTGTTTAAACTCGTTATTTGACTCACTAACAATTCAAGACATGAGACACAAAACTGACTAATATATGTTGCTTTACCTCTTGTAACCTCATTATTTTTTGGTTTGCCTAATTAGGGTTTTCTGCAGGGTTATTTTAGAAGTAGTTTTTATACCTTATCCATATTGGTAACCTTATGTGGGTACTTATTGAGTTAACTTGGTTTGCCACTAACCATTTTGAAAACCCTAAACAAAACCCTATCTCAATAGGGTTAACTTATGGATACCAAATTCGATAGGCTTCCCATAACAATAGGGTAACCCTATGATGCGGTAACCCTATCATAAGGTAACCAAATGAATAGGGTTACCAAATCGATAGGCTTAAGCCTAACAAGGGGTTTTCCGGTCCTTGATTAGAACATTGTCTAAGGAGGTGATAAGGTAGATTTTGTTCTCGTATTTGTGAAACATGATCCGCTGTATATCGTTGTAGTCATCTCACATTTTCTGTCGGAATATATCGACCCACGCGACAAATGAGAGACACGAGTAAGTCTGAAAAACAAGTCAGTAACGATTCAATTGAATACACACACAGTCACACACATCGCACATAGACAGAGTCGGTTGTAAGAGTAACTTTAAACCAGTAAAAATTAACATAACACCGCCGGTTATGTGGATACAATCACTGGTAAGCTTAACTTAAGCTCAACGTATCTCTGTACATACTAGTTACTTATGTGCTAACTTGTTGATCATGTGCACTCAATTGGATGTCGTGCTACTAAAATACATTTCATTAATAACATCGTTACACGACATTCACAATGGTGCATTACAATCTCATTCATAATAATCGTAATGTAGTCGACAGATTTGGCCAAAACTATTGAGTACTGACGTGACTTTCTCAATACATTTGGCCAAGACTGCCAGAAGTGAAGTGTAGATGCCATTGAATATATGATGATGATATATGATGTCTTTTAAGTGTACACGGTAAAATAAAACTAAATGATACATTGCAAATACAGGAAAAGATCGGGAAGGCCAGAGAGTTCTTTCTTAGAAATCTTAGGTGAACTATATACCCGATATATTAGGGAATTGGTTTAAGCTTAACACGTGCTGTGGAGGGTTGAAGTTCATACTTCTTGTCTGTATTTACACAAGAGGTTGTTATTTGCTTGCTATACCAAAGTAAGAAACGTATTTTTTGCGGCTATATATATGAAAAACATGTCACATCAATCGCCACTGCACCTCTTAAGCTAGGAATTAGCTTAAGCTTCGCAGAAAGCTGTCGGTAACCGCAGCACCACGGCCGAACCAATAGTAGTAAGTCTTACAATTAGCTACAACGATCTTCTATCAAGTTGAAATATCTCCCGTCTCTAGCGCACTTATACAACTCGAGCGACAAAGATGCCTAACACAATATTCGATTTTCGTGGTAGCGCCGCTGCTCTCCGACTATGCATATGCATAGTTTATACCAGTAATCTTTTGGGTTCTACATACCTAGGGGTCAAAGTAGGCCAAGTTTCAGCTCACAGTCAGCACATGTCTTATGAAGAGACCACTAAAATGGCCGTCCCATTTTTCACGCGTGAAACGTGGCTGGGCTCAACGAACCCGGTGGTTATTTGCGTGCAACAGAAAAAAGACAATCTAAATTTCCAATGGAAGTCCTTGCCCATAGAAGACGGGGAAATCGACAGGTGTAATATACAACTGTCAATTTGAGCTTCCAATCGTTTGATCTTCTAGGCGATGTTCCTGTGATGGCAGTATTTAACTAGCTTATTTTTTTGATGTGTAACTGCTTTGGTCGAATTGTGGATGGATTTTGATTCAATGCTGAACATTTCATGGGCAATGATAACGGGTACATTTTGCGGGGGAAAAACGAATATACAGGGTGAAATATTATTGACCGTTCATATTTTTCGCAGGCATTAGGTATCAATAAAAGATGGCATTTCTGAAAAAATAACAGGTATATTTTTTTTTCAATAAAATGACAATAATGTGCTGTCCGAATAAATATTACTCTGTGGATAATCGGGAGCCGCGTGACGCTCGGGGTTAGCGGTGCGGGGGTAGGAGCGCTTGTGTATCAATATTTTAGTACTGAAAGATACTGAAAGAAAAAGCACCTTTTTTATTTTTCTCTAAGGAATCCACTGGGAAGATTTGAACGGTCAATATTATTTCACGCTGTATTTATTGCATTGTAATTCTAGTTGACAAGACTAGTCTACATGACAAAATCAATACTTATGTGATCATTCAGAGCGGTCTTAGAGAACGCGTTTTACGCGTTTACGCACAAGCTATCTTAGCAGCTGCTGGCTGTGTCGCCGCGAGATAGACTATTCGTCTGTTTCTAATTAGAACGCTTAGAAAGAGACAGCACAGCGGGACCTCTTGTCATAGCCGTGCAGTGCAGTGCAGTTCAATATCGTACTACCTTAGCTATTTACACTATGCTCCTCGCGTTGCCGCGATGTTGCCCTCTCTGGGCACTTACTGCTCTACTCATGGGATTAATCGCGACGCTCCGCATTAGGTTACTTGCCTTTATTGCCGCTCCTGTGACTGACGCCCGAAAAACCGACAAAACAGGGAGCGGTGCATGAGCGGCGTGACGAGTAACGTTGCCACGCTGTGTATCTGCCTCCTTTCCTCGCTATTTCCCACGTCACTCGAAGAGTGTGTGGCAGGGGTATACGATATCTCACCAGCTCATTATCACGAAAAAACGCTACAGCAAATATATATATTTCGTACTGAACTAAGTATATGAATGTTGCACATTCTGCGCATCGTTCATTTTGTCTTCCGTGTCTCTTCGACGCGGCTGTCATACAAATATTTTGGTATATATGTGAAACGCATATAACTGGTAATATTAAATTTATAATAGAGATATCCCCAAAGGCCTCGTACGGCCATTTTGCATATCTTTATTATCGGTCAAACGTCAAACCTTTCATCATTGTTATGCCTCTAAAAATGTTTTATTTTGATATCATATATATTGGGATTCGGCTGTTTTAAAATCTTTGTAGCGTTAATTAATTTTAATACCGCCACAAGCGTATAGCCATCAGTTATAGGTACAGTCAGCATCATATAGTTAGTAGCAGCCAAAGTAGCCAAATATATCGGAACACGTCTTTATTACTATAGGAGTAAGGATGTGTTACGATATATTTGGCTACTTTGGATGCTACTAAATATATGATGCTGACTGTACATTACGTATCAATTCTTTGTAAGTAAATCTACACTAATATTATAAAGTGGAATGATTTGATTGTTTGTTTGTTTGTATTGAATAGGCTCCGAAACTACTGGACCGATTTGAAAAATTCTTTTACCATTAGAAGCCGACATTATTCGTGATGAAAATAGGCTACTTTTTGCCGCGGGAAAATGCTTCATTCCTACGGGAACGGGTAATCCGTGCGAAGCCGGGCCGGGCACCTAGTAACTTACAGACTTATGGCCGGTTCCAATAATCAATCCACCGATAGTTTTCCTTACCGGCAGTTACATTTTGACAGATTACCCGTAGAAAATGTGTCAAAATGTAACTGTTGGTAAGGAAAACTATCGGTGGATTGATTATTGGAACCGGCCATTAGTGTGCTGGGTTGCACCACACCGTACCGAAACACGAATTATAAGTAAAATAATACATTTTAACGATTATTGAATTAAGTATATCTGTATAACCAATATAACTTTTGACTCTTTTGAGTCAAACTATCGATGTAGTTTTGTGGAGCAATGTATCTTACTATTCATGTCTAATTTTAGTCGTTAATAACTAAATAAACGATTTAATAACAACAATTGTCGCTTAAACAATAAAATAAACAAATTTACAATATAACAACATTAAAACCACAAATTACCAAATTCTAACTCTAATCGCCCCCAGTCATTCCTGGTGCAAAAGTCCCCATAATACTGGCGGCATTTCCACGCTGGATAGCCATGGAAAGCCTTTGCACCAGAAACGACTCAGAGCGGGGGTCCTCCCCTTTTTGTCTGAGTCGAAGGCTTTTTTTTTTTTTTTTTGGCCTTGTTCAATGCATCAGCCAGAAGGGCTGTTGCTGCAAGTCGTTTCTGGGCTGTGGGTAGACTCCACTACGGGGCTACCCGACTGCCGATCTATGTCGCGAACAAACCGTTTCGCGTCCGCCCCCCAACACCCCGCTGTTTCCACTGCCAAAACAAAAATATAGCCCGGTCCCAAAGGAGCATACTTTTGCCGCTTCACCGCCGCTTGGGGATAAATAAATAAATAAATAATAATAACCCCCCCCTCCCAGCCCCCCTTTTATCACGTAATCGTAAGCGATGCTCGTTAAAATCTGGTCGTATCGAAACTTTCACTAATGACAGCTGCCGGCGCCATATTTAACGTTGATCGATCTGTTATCGTATGTTGGTATATACAACCCACCCTTAGTCGTATTTTTACCCGACTGCATCAGAACTCTCAGAAGGAGGGTTATGTTGTCCGAGCGTATGTATGAATGTAGGCAAGATAATTCCATTTCACGGGCAACAGTCCAAACGGCTTGATGGATTTTGACATAATATATGAGGTGTCGTTTGATTCATCTGAATCGTGGGGTGGCATAGGCTATATGTACCTATTTGTAAATAAGCAAATGGGTGCCTAGAAAAATATTTTTTTATACTCGTCGACTATAATCTTTAAATTAGAACCTCGCAAACCATAACGCAAAGGAATACTTTTATTCTGATGAAAAAGTTTATGCTCTATGGACAATCGAAATAATTATTTCGATACGCTAGACAACCGAAAAAAATTTGAAAATAGAACTTCGTATTTCAATAATGTGTCCTTGTTTAAGGAGACTCGATCCGATACAAGATTGCTAATCTATGGCGTTTCAAAACGTAGCAGCGTCGCGTCATCTGTCAAAAATCTACTTGAACTTGCTGCTGTATCCAGGGCATACATCTTAAAAAAAACTACGCTACGCTAGTATTTAGACAATCACAGCACAGTACTGCAACATTACGGACGCCGGTGGTGTGATGTGATAACTTTTCTTTTCAAAGTTAAACTTAAAAAGTTAAAATCAAAACTAAGAAAATGAGTAAGTAGTGACAGTGACGAAACATCTTTAACTCCTCAATAATATGGCAGAGGAAGCCACACTTACCTTGCTACCTGAAAAGTCAAAGAGCCTTTACAATAGTCAAACTAGACAATATAGTACCTACTTACGATATATAGTTTTCTTATATGCTCGTATTAATGACTTAAATTATTAATTTTAATGAACTCGTACAAAAAGTATTGTTCACAATAGTGTCATAATCAAGCTTTTTAATCTCGTACCTTACTTAGGCCACTCAGCAAGCTTCGTGGCCTAAACACGGTACTCGACTAAAAAGCTCTCTATTATAACACGATTGTGAAAAATACTATTTATTTCACTTGTAAGCGAAATAGTTATTGTACCTACGAGAGTAAAGTGACGTTTGGTTTGCGGGTAAAACTGTTACATGCACATACGTATTCTGAAAATAAAGTATCATGTGCATTTTTTTAAACGCTCGATTTTTAGTTCACTCGTATTGTATTGCCAACCTGATAGGTACTTAAACAAATTTTATCAATTGAGTATAGGTCTAACAATTGTCGTGAGTGAATCTAGTGTGGTTCACCAATCACCATTGTCTAACTCGTACATTTCTTTGCGAATACCTCTTATAGGTTAACTAACTGCATACGGTGTGTTTGCCTGCGTTAAATGGCTAAATCGTGTTAACCGCATTCTGTACAAGTATGGAGTTATCTCTCACGCTTTGAGCGAGTCCACTGTTTTGCCGTGGACGTAGTATAATATAACCAGTATCTTATTTCGACCACTATTTGCACTTTTCCTATTGATCCATTCGAGGTCAAGCAACGCTTCGTGCGCTACGCCGTAGCGCGTAGCAGCATTTTTCGCTTTGTAGCGGAAATCGCTAGTACCTAGAGGCAGCAAACAAAAGCCATAAACGGATTCATTCTAGTCAGAACTCCTATGTATTCATAACGAATGGGTGGCCAATGAAACTGTTATTAACCGACTTAAAAAAAAAAAGGAGGAGGTTCTCAATTCGGTTCGTTTTTTTTTTTTTTTTGTAAGTATATGCTTCCAGGTGGGTCCCATTTTTTTCAAAATTCAGTTGGATAATGGGATCCATGAGGAATTGAGGGAACTCCTCAATTATATTAGGCACGCGTGTAGTGATTTTGGTATTTTCTATTATAACTAGTGTATTTACACCCGGAAATCATAAAGGTGGAGTGGAATTGATGATTTCTCAATTATGTACTTAAAAGTACAAAAGTTATTATTACAGATTCTGATAAGATTCCGTTGAAATAGCAACTAATGAAGTGCCAAAGGTGATCCTTGTGGATTCAACGGAATTCCTCAAATATTATCGGCCCACATACAGCGATTCGGTTTTTTTCTCTAATAATCAACGCATTTGCTGTCGGAAATCAGTTCATGTGGAAAATTGGAAAAGAAATGTGGAAATATTCTCGTGCCTTGGCGGAGTACTAAATTGAAGTCGGTTAAAACTTTGTTTTTAAAGTAAATTATTGTTGGTTGATGAAATGAAACGATGACAACTTCGGCATACGTTGGAATAGCTGCGTTTCCGCGCAATGGCACTAGCCTGCCCGTACGATACGGATCGTTAATTCATGCACATGTGTGATTTAAGGTGGTTCGATTTCCATACAAAACGTTATTTGACATTCGCAGGCTAATGGCGTTTAGTTTATTCAAGAAAAAAAGGAAATTCGCGCAAATGGAAAGCCAATTTGTGAAAGTTAGTTAAGTACATAAGTTTCTTAAAATATCACGCCGTTAGCCTGCGAATGTCAGATAGGGTTTTGTACGGAAATCGAACCACCTTAATACAAATAATAATAAATCCGTTTGTGGAGATCCTTCCGATGTGTACGATGCGGAAACATCACTCGCTCCCATGACAATGCCTAACTAAGATTGCTCAGAGCAATATGTAGTACTCTTTGGCTCAGACGAGACCAACACAAAACTTTACGACCGCGTTTGCGTTTAGCTGTCAAATCCCATACAAATATGAGGGTAAAACGCAAACGCGATCGTAAAGTTTTGTGTTGGTAAAACTTATAGAGCCTCAGTATAATGAAGTACTTACCTACCTACACATAACAAAGAGAAAAACCTTATTCACCTACTGAGACGTTTAAATCACTTTAAATCAGTTCCACAATCACAGGCAGTTCTTGTTTTTTTTTATTTGATCCTGAAACCCTTATTAGTAGTTTAGTATCGCTGCGTTCATAAAATGTATCCCAGTTCAGTGTGCCTCTTGGCATAGACCTCCTCTAACACCTTCCACTGTATTCTGTCTCTAGCGATTCTTCTTCAGTAAGGTCCTGCTCTGAATTTCAAACTCATAAATAAACTCACAGAGTCAGCAGCAGAAGTAAGTTCACAGTTTTTCACCTTAATACAATGGAGTACCTACCTACCTCCATTATTTATTTGACCGCTGAATCGCTAGATTAAATACTGTTTGTTTATAATATTTAAACTGTGTCTGCGGTTACCCGTAGCTATATACAATATACATGACATGACACAATTTAAGTAATTAATTGTATTGAGCTTGCGACCACTTCCGAGCTTCAAATATATGTCACGTAAATGTATTTTTCAATAAATAAATAAATAAATAAATAAATATATATATATACATATATAATATATTATGGACAAGCTTCATTTACTGGCGATACAAACCTATTTAATGACTCCGAGCATTATTACCTCTTCCTTGTAACTACTGAACAATTAAGGTGGTTAGCTTTCCGTACAAAACGTTATTTGACATTCGCAGGCTAACGGCGTGATTTTTTAAGAAACTTATGTAACTAACTTTCATAAATTGGCTTTCCATTTGCACGAAATTAGTTTGTTACGTCATTCTTTAGGAAAACCATTTTTCTCAAATTATTCTAGTTTATGCAAGTTTATTCAAGAAAAAGGGGAATTTTTATACCCACATTTATGCAAAGTGGCAAGTTTCAACACCATTTGGGAATAAAGGCGTGAATCTATGTATGTATGTAAGTATGTACTTCGGGCATGTCACGCCATTGGCGATATGACAAGCTGAAATAAAAAAGCGGCCAAGTGCGTGTCGGACTACGCACAACGAGGGTTCCGTAACTATTAAAAAGGTCGTATCGTTACTGAAATCTTATGGCACTTACTTCCTTTTCTTTAAGGAAGGCAGTTTTTTAGGAATATCTCAAAAACCTTTGAACCGATCTTGTTCAAAACAATTTTCGCTGAAAGAATGTAATAAGCCCTATGAGCATGATTTTTTTCATATTATTAAAATACACGGTTCAAAAATTAGAAGGGGGGGGGGACACAATTTTAGTGACTTTCGAGGCGATTATCTCCGACTCTATTCACTTAATCAAAAAAATTGCTGAGAAACCTTATATTTATTTTGAAAGGCCTATCGATTGATGTGCCACACGTGGGCTTGAAATGAAAAAAAAAAACTTTTTGACTTTCAGTTTTATGTATGGAGTGCACCCCTAAAAAAAAATAATTTTAATTTTTCAAAAGTATGTAGCGGTTAACAAAATACACCTATTCTCAAGATTTTATTTAAATACACCTTATAGTTTTCGAGTAAAATGCCTGTGACATACGGACGGACAGACAGACAGACAGACATGACGAATCTATAAGGGTTCCGTTTTTTGCCATTTGGCTACGGAACCCTAAAAACACATAAATGCGCCCACACTCTTAATATTTCTCCCTCTCTCCAAACATTGTAGTACCATTACGAGCCCAGGCTCACAAAAAATGACTAGTTTTTTCTCCGAGGTTGTCGACTCAACTCCACCGCCCGGGCCTCTACGCTATGTATTAAACATGTTAGAATAGCGCAAAAAGACATGCAAATGTTTTCCGTAACCTTGCGTTGGGAGACCGTATAATGAATCGTGATCGGAGGATACCTAGAGCTATTGCACATGAATTATGCCGCAGTTCTTGAAAGGCTTAATGCGAACATATTTGTCATGCTAGGTTTCTGTGCTGCGTTTTAGAATACATATGCTGTGGCAGTAAATCAATAATCGTCTAAAGTATATTTTGACGACCAGTTAGCCTAGTGCAGGGGTCGGCAAACTTTTTAGACAAAGAGCCAGATCCCGGAAAAATTACTATTTTTCGGAAGCTCAAAGAGCCAGAGTACCAAATTTTAATGGGATAAAAAAACAACAATGAACAATTAATATGAACATAAAATTACTGTCAATTATAACGTTTCTTTATTGCTTAAATAGGATACATAAGTTATGTATTTTTTTGTCTGATTTTCATAAAAAAAAAACATTTTTTTTGGGGAACCTAAAGAGCCGCAACAAACCTTTCAAAGAGCCTAGTGGGTAGTGGACGCTGTCTACGAAGCAGGTCGGTTTCGGTAAGGGCAAATATTTGTGTGATGTGATGAGCATGAATATTTGTTCCTGAGTCTTGGATGTTTTTCTATGTATTGAAGTTTTCTTCATCATCATCATAAATTTAAGAGGTGTCTTCTTATCTATTCAAAATTTATTTATTTATTTACACATGCATGCAGAAGAGCCAACTGCGTGAATGATTACTATACACTATAATAGAATTCCAGAGCACATTACAGGATCTCACTTATAGAACTTAATTATCATTTTACATGAACGCAGAGTCGACTCGATTCAAGTCGAATTGAAGTAGTTGAACTGAATGGAGTCGACTATCGAATCGAACCGTGGCATTACTTAGCTTTCCAAGAAAAAAAGAAATTGACAATCGATTATTGATATTACTAATCGCTAATTATTCGATTAGTCGAATAATTCGAAGTCGCGCATCGTTATTATAAATCGCAAGAGGTTTGTATCTAAACTTCTTAAACTTATAATAGTTGCATATTGTATTAGTGTAGATCTGTAAAAACTAAAGAGGTAAAGTTTGCGTGAGGTGCTTTGTGAGGGTGTACGTTTGTATGTAGGGTGTCATCGGCTCCGATTTCTACTACTCATCCGATTTGAAGGAATCTTCTATACACACATACAGACACAGGCTATATTTTGTCCCGCAGCTTCGCGTGTGTATACTGTGTAATATAATACGCGAGCGTACCCGCAGGGCAGTTAGTCTAAACTACACTAATATTATAATAAAGAAGAAAGATTTGAAAAATTCTTTTACCATTAGAAGCCGACATTATCCCTGATGAACATAGGCTACTTTTTACCGTGGGAAAATGCTTCATTCCTACGGGAAAACTGGTAATCCGTGCGAAGCCGGGCCGGGCAGCTAGTCTCAAATAAATAGCTGAGTATGGTATGTAACTGCAGATAATAGCTCTGATTTAAGTCCATTCAACTCAAAGCCAAGTCAGCATTATAGCTATCTAACTTAATAGGTTTATAATTATAACTATAGCAATCAGCGGTATCATATCCTGCTAGATTTCTAGAACTACAATCTATCTGATGTATGATTGATTACATTAATGAATTGTATTTAGGAATATCATTTACATACACAAAGGGCATTCGTTTTAACTAGTCTTGCCTTACTATTTTACCTGATCAAAGTTTTTCGTTATAACTACATATTTTTACATGAATCTCAGTTGCTTTCTCCGAGTTGAGGTAGTTATTTTTATCCATGTTCTTCTATATCTGTACTCGTACACACGGTATTCGTAGTTTCGGTGAAGACGAAACCATTAAACAGACACGCAGACTCGGTTTTGCAATTTTATTACGATTAATATAGATTAGAAAACGTTAGTAGGATATTTCCTTCTTCTTACAGGAACTAGCGGTTTATCTCACGCGAACATTAAAACTTGTTTATCCTCTGAATCGGACATCTTATCTTGCATTTAGTTCACTTCTTTTTATCACATTTCCAGCTTGATTGACGTAAACGTACAAATAGTGACACGATCTTATATTTGCTCGAGGATTTTGATGTTTGTCCACTAAAAACATAGTTACGTAACGTTCATCTGTCATCGTTGCTTACTACTTCTGATCTTTTATTCTGTAGGTACCTACATAAATAGGAGTAATAAAATATGACCTATATTAATAGTGGCGAATCGCCCATACAAGCTGAATCCTACCGGCTTATCTAAAATTTATTTTTAGGCAAGACTAAAGTTATATACGTATACTCTAAACTTTCATAACTTTTTTGGTCCGAGTTGCCCATCGAACATTTTCACGCGCCTATCCACTGTGACCCATAATGTAGTTATATGTATGTCTTCCCGAACCAATCGCCGAAATTGACGCAAAAAGTCGATTGACACATCTATGCAAAGATATGGGAAATTGGTACTCCAGCCAAACTGCAAAGAGTCGGAGCTAATAACGCTGAACTTTATAATAACTGGATAATTAAAGGATTTTGCAATACACCGAGTACAAGCCAAGAGGGTATGCTTTGTGATTTTTTGACCCGTGAATTCCGGACTCCCAAATGTTTCTTTGTTCGTCAGGTGCATTCAGCGTACGTGACGCGAAGCACCGCGACTCTGAACAACACAAAAGGGCTTTAAATTTAACATCCACGGGAATACCCCGGTGCACCGCCCTCCCTATTCAATAATGCCTTTCTATACCAGCAGATCTTGTTTCTGCAAATTAAACTTTATTTCTAAAACTTCTAAGATCTGTTTGGCTACAATCGAGCAGAAGCGAGCCTACTGTTAAATTTTCAATGCACGGTTTATAGCGGATCGTAAATGTTCTCAAGAGATGCGTGGATAGCATCACCTTGGTTTGCGCATTTCGAATAATGATGATAGTCTGTTCCATTCCCCAGTGATAGCTATCAAGAAGATTTAAAGATGTATCTATTTTTGTTTCAGATTGTGTTCATAATGGACGATGAAGATATTGTAACTGCCATTCAGAATTTTCTAACTAAAGGTGAGCACTTGCACACAAGTTTATAAACGTAAGTTGCCCGCGATACTTATTAGATTGAGTTTTTCTTTGGCAATACATGAGTCTAGGGAACCCGCTTGACATTGCTTCGAAGTGTTTTCAAATACCGATAATGAGGCACTGCAAAGAAAGCTGAGTATCGCTTTTGTTCCCGCGTTTGATCGGGACAAAGAAAGTGCGCCCGGGCCCGATTTGTGTTGCGCAACGCAAGCTACCTGCCCTCGCCCCATGTAATAATTTACGGGGATGCCCGTGCGTAACGGCGTCCCGTCCAACTGCGCTTCACACCCCGTTCCAACCGTCGATTCCTGGAAAAGGGAAAGTGACCAATCGTCGAATTTGCCGTTGCAAATGTTGCAATTAACGGTTTATGCAGATACTTGGCTTCGATGAAGCCCTAGCGCTCATCTGTTATAAAAAAATCGCTTAGTTTGGCAATTCTGCTGGGTGAAACCTTTTTACTTGATACCTAAGAAGTAAGAATACTTGATGAGTAAAGTGATTAATCAAATTAGTGCAGGCGCACTGAATTCTCCAAGCGAAAGTTAGATTATGGTATCATGACTTGTTTTTTAAAGATAAGTAACTAGACAAACTATGGTCTCTAATCTGTAGTTATCAGGTGTTGTTTACCAAAAGAGTCATGAAAGTTTTATAACGTTTGCCAACTGCTAACAGAATGTCTTGAAGCTAAATTGGTGTCTATATTCAGTATATTATTCGGAATTAAAATGCAGCAATGTTGTGGCGCTTGATTGCTACGATGCCAACAAGAAAGGGCACATAGACGCTTTGAATGTGTGCATACTGGACTGGCTGCCGTAATTGCTGGGGTTATGTCTTGTTATTGTCAGTCACGTAGGCTCGCAAGAGAGAAAGAGGCTCGGCTCGGTGCGCTGGAGGGGGATGGAATATAGAACGAGTTGGAGGAGTACGAAGCGTGTTGAGAGCGGGACGGGTGGGTGGCGTGACAACAAACATGGCGGAGCGGCTGCCGGTTGCCGGTTGGACCGGTCGCGCACCACGTGCGTTCTCCGCGAGCGACCGCTCCCGCAGCTTGTTTGTCAACAAACGTCCTGCGAAGGTCACTAGTAAGGGAATACAAAGGAGCCCTATTGCGTAACACCATAACCCCTTAAGATGAACAAAACATAACTGGGAATCGCAGTGATCCAAGTTGAGGACAGCTTCACCTCAGAAAAAATCAATGGGCGTCTTTTATTGTTATGCGATAACGCGTTATTCAGGCTGGCATGTCTTGTAAGTATTTCATTTTATGATCTCGTTACCTATATAACCTGAATCCTGAATTCGTTACCTTAATTCCTTTGCCATGCCTTGTTTCGTTATCAATCGCTATTTAATAATAAGTTCCTTTATCCAATCGTCATCTATCTGACGATTTGTTACGTTTACGTGTCCTTTAGAGTCTGAATGATGCAATAATACTGCGGATAGAGCGGATATTATGTTTTGGTTAATAATAAAATAACATAAATTGTTTTGACGTCTTCCGTTGACACGATAGGTATCTACATAACATACGCATCCAAATTCTTAGTTTAGTTTACATCACAATGACAAGCTTATGCTGTTACGCTGCACGCTGGCCGAAATTACTTAAA
The DNA here is from genome assembly GCA_947578815.1 of Epinotia ramella. Classification (NCBI taxonomy): domain Eukaryota; kingdom Metazoa; phylum Arthropoda; class Insecta; order Lepidoptera; family Tortricidae; genus Epinotia; species Epinotia ramella. The sequence goes on from OX388207.1 coordinate 4,497,364, forward strand.
GTTTACCTTGCGTATTAATCGTATTAGTTAGTCATAGCCTATGATTAATAAGTTCAGTTGATTCATGAAATAACGAAGCAGCTGATGCAATGCGATTTAATAGGTGTAACCTTTGTAAATGGTATTCACATCTCTTCGTTCGTTTGAATACCTAACAGTTTGTCAAAATACCTACCTAGGTGGGATATTGTTTGTGTTAGTAAACAAATGACATGAAAGGTCTCAGATCCCTACATCACTACCTTTAGCAAAATGCTAGGTACCTTTCATTACGAATAACATCTGGTCTGTAATAATAATATTAAACAGGAAGACGTAGGTAACTATCATTCCATACACTGAAGATGGTGAGCATCTTGCTGAAAAAATAAACGATAAAAAATATAAACACGTCGCCGGAGTGCGAGTGAGAACGCATGCGCAAATGAAGAGGGCACAAGAACGACGCAGCGGTCGGGAGAGGAGAGGCGCGGGGCGCGCGGGGAAGAACTGCGCGTCGAGCCGGCTCCGCGGCCCCAACTCACTCAATCAGAATCAGTTGGATTTTAGAACATCGGACGGGCGGGCGTGTATAGAATGGATCGCTAACCACATCAGCAGTTTTTTTTTTAATTCCGCCTTCTAGCAGTGTTTGTTTATACCTTTCGGCACACTATCCGCAAATCCTTCTCGATTGTGGTGCTTTAAATTTTTTCATCTTCGCATTTAATTTACTGTCGTCCCGATTTCACATCGAGAAGGCGGCCGCACAAGTTTGAAAGCGGCTTTTCAAGAGTAGTACACCTACTCGTACTTTTTTCAACATCGCCGTGTCAACGCATCAGGCAGCCATCAGGATGGTGAAGAAAATTTCAGAAGAGAGTGTAGATAGCGGTGAGTGGATAATTTATTATTTTATTGTTTGTGTTCTCATTGACCGATGACGGCAGCTGGGTTGTGTGTGTGTCAATCACCTGATTTGCCCGACCGGCTTTAGTGCTTCAACTGCGTAGTAGTAGTAGTAGTAGTAGGAGGCTGCTGTTGCCATAGCACCATCTAACGTTCCGATTCGTTGTGCCTGTTCATTTCAAAACAACGCGTTCAAGTTGTTTTGAAAACTACCCTGCTTTTTGACGAACCGTGAGTGTTACGTAGTTTGATTTCAGTAGACTAAACATAACGGTCATAACATAATACAGTGTACCAAAAATGGGATGTGAAGCGATCAAGGGCATATCATAGGGTATCGTGTTCTGATACCTGTTTTTGGTACATTCTGTATAATTCCGACCATGGATTAACCTTACTGACGCCAACGTGAAATTAATAAATATGAATGAACTTATTGATATGATACTCATAGGCTTCGGTCAATGCGTGTTTAACGTTTACACTCACAGATAATTCTCATGTCCTTCATTGACCATCTGTACCTCAGTTCCCAAATTGCTTCTAACCGTGGTCGTCGTATTCAGTAGTTCATAGTTTTGCTTTTAAATGATTGGTTATACGAATTGATTCACTTCACAATCGAGTTCAGGGGACCGATTTTTGACTTTCGAGCGCTCGAAAATCAAATAAAAGTAAATACGTTTGTAGTGTCGAAATGGCAGGCACTTACTTTCTACCAATAGAATTTAATACGAGTGGCCAATACCACTCGTTTTTAAATTTTCGTCGCCATTTCAAAACAGTATTTCATAATTTTTGACAGTTTTCGAGTGAAAGAGTCGAGCGCTCGAAATTCAAAAATCGGTCCCCTGGTCTACATCCTTTCTTATTAGGTATCATTTTCATCCAAAAGTCAATCATCAATCAATGAAAATGTGTTTTATCTTAATTAAGCCCTATCTTACGATATCCACATTTCATTACACCTTGCGTTATCTTTGAAATACGATATCGGCATCGACCATGGCAAAATAATTTTACGTTCGCTTCTAGATCTATTATTATTTACGACTGCATTCATCTCAGCACTGACCCTAGACAAGCCTATAGTCACGTAGCAAACCATTTGAAATTGTCCATCATTCAGAGTAGCTTTATTACCTATGAGGTGACCGTGCGGCCTGTTTAGATTCCTATTGGTTTTATTGCCTTTTCTATTGTTGTCGAAGGTTAGTTCTATTAACTGATAAAGATGTTGAATTGTGTTATATTTCTAACAAGACAAGTTATGAAAGGCAGCCGAGATGCCTAGGAGCAAGTACTGTTCGTTGTTGAGTAATTTAGCCGTTGCAAATGTCAAGGTTCGCCATTCTTTATGCGGACGTTGACCGTTTGTTATGTTACGTGAAATAAGATATAGGTACTTCATTAAGTTTCAACGAGTTTTTCTCCATCTTTCATAATTAATTGTACTCCAAAGGATTTTTTGTCTACTATCCTCTTGCTTGTTTTCATGGTTGAGTATATCTTTCGCATACTCTTTTTATTTCGGGCATGGTATGTTTATTTTAGTGGCATGGTTGAAATTGATCTTATAGTAGTTATCTCTGAGTTTTGACTTAAAGTCCGAATAAAACTATCGTACCCCATTACTTGTTCCTTTCCCAATAAATGCTTCCATAGAGTCTGAGCTAGTCGTGCCACAGGATTATAATCAATTTCTTCATATGGCAACAATTATACCTATGAAATAAACTGTCACTTATAAAGTACCTATTACGCTGCCATACATTCCGTGTTACCAGCATGGGTTTTTTTTACAATTTGGCGCTATTTTCCAGGATTACGACTAGCTTGAAAGACTATTGCGAACATCTTGCTCTTTTGTATATGCTACGATTATTTTACAAGTCATTCGATGTATAGCAAGCACGATAAGGTTTTGGCCTTGATAGGTTTAAAAATCCATCTTTAACGTTATCGGTTAAATATAACAGTTCTTGTGCAAAAACACAGTTATTATTGTTATTAAGTAGTGATTAACAAAGATTTGAGATATAGGTATAACGAACTAATTCTCGTACAAATCCTTACTAATATTATAAATTCGAAAGTGTGTGTTTGTCCTTCTTTCACGTCGCAACGGAGCGTCGTATTGATGTGATTTTTTGTATGGAGATAGTTTAGAAGCTGGAGAGTCCCACGGGAAAATTCAATATGTTACATTTTCCTATAACCACGCGGGCGACGCCGCGGGCATCAGCTAGTAATACCCATTATCAAAACTATTTAAAATAAGAAGACGCATTTTTTTTTTAATGAAAGAATCGCCCCTGTTTTTTTCGCCGTGCCGTGTTAGATTTCCCCCTATTAGGTAGGTACGTTGTTACTGTTGTTACAACTTTTTTAAGTAGCTTATTTTCTTGTATTATTTGGATAAGCCCTCTTCTGCTTCAACACAGCCAAGGATCGAAGAAATCGTATGATCTTTGATAACTTGAAGAAAATACTAGACATTCCCTAACGAATTCATTAGTCATTCGTTCTTATTAATGTCGAAATGAACTTCAATTATTTATGCTGTTTCCATCCCAGATAAGCTTTCATTGTTTTGGCGTGAATCGAATTGCAAAGGAATGCGTAGAAAATTTAACACAATTTCATTACTGTTACTCTTAATGGGTAGGTAGGTAGGTTTCCACAACAACAGCGCTTCCGAAGCGTGACGCCGCGGCGTTCATTGTCAAGGTCAGCGAATAAAACAAAACACCATCACTGCGTTTAAGCTTATGTAATAGGTACCTATACCTACACGAGATAACCTCACCGAGAGTGAATTTCCAAAGGTGACCTCGGTGGCTATTTTGCGCATGTCTAGTCTACAACGCTTTAATATCCTAGTCTTTATATAGATTTGAAATTTACAGACTTTAGGTATTGGATTCGTACTGAATATATATGCAAACAACGCATAAATATGCGATTAGATTGGGTCTCACTCAGAGAACAAAAGATGTTATAATTGGCGCCCAAACTGGGTGTTTATAAATGTTCGCGGCTGTCTCTGAGACAAATTTAACCATAGTGGATTTATCTGGTCCTTAAATTAATTTCTGGTAAGGTTGTAGGCGGTTATCGAAATGTTTCCAGATGGATACAATTCGTGTTCACACCACGTGCCTCCAGTCTCATAACAATAATGTTCCATTTCAGTAATGTTGATTGAAAGGCATTCATTCATGTCTATCAGCTGAGTTAACCTTGGCCGTGACTCCTTCATGTTCCGACGTAATACCCCTCTCCACCCTTCTCCTGGCTGCGCGTTGCAACTGCAAATCGATTTTCGTCCCGAATGAAGTTGCATAGGGTTCGGCTATTTTTAGACAACCCCCACTCCGGACCTTTATATTTGGATATCCAAGTTTAACTTCGTGCAGGATATCAACAAGCAAAGTTGGCGTAAGACGTACGTAAATAGCCCTATTTCACCAACGAAACCATTGTCAACTGACTACAAGTCATACAACAATACAAGTCGATAAGTATAGATTGATATCAGGGACATCATCTTAGTTAGGATAGTTGTGATAGTCGCTAGTTAACTGCGATGCCATAAGGTGACAATGACAATTCTCTATTGGTGAAATGTAGTTTGAGGTCTCCTCAACTAACGTTGTAGACTTGAATTTCTTCTCAACTTAATGAAAATTTTGATATTTAAAGTTTCGTAAGTCGTAGGTACGGGCGCGTTCTTTAATTTTGCACCCTTTTCGCTAAAATATTATTTGTATTCCTATACAATTTGACAGGATTGTCAACCTTAAGTGGGTACCAAATGAATAAAGTACGTGACTGACTATTTAGTTTTATTTAGTTTTGGGTTGAAGTCTCCTCAGCACGGCTAGCACGCGACGGCGCGCGAGCTCTCTCGATTTTTCTCGCACTATCCGTCTTTCTTATTAGAGCACTTAGAACAAGGTATAGTGCGATAAAAATCGAGAGTATGTCGCGGCCGTCCCATGCTAGACGTGCAGGTTACGAGGCAGGCATGGATATTTTCTCAACTGCATTTGAGTTTGGTGTTATACGACCGTGTCGCCACCGGTCGTTACTATATATGGGGGATCGAAATAGGCACCTGGATGGATATCAGTATTTTATGCGTTATTATCTTTATTGGCTGCCTACTTATCAACATGGGGGCTAAATCTGTTAGCAGTGAAAGTAGTTTAGTATGCAGGCTATTGCTTGTTAGTTCAGAACGCCTTCATGGAAGTTTCACCGAGATACTATCTGATTCTATTCAGAAGCTGTTCCAGAGGCAATTTACATATATACCTACTCAAGCACTATTTCTCTCAAATCTGGATGTAACATATCCTAAGATCCCATACTGTCTGCGTTTCTGAATCTTGAAGTTGATATTCTTGATATAGTTTAAGCACGGGGGTTAGGGCATATTTTTTCATTTGACAAACGAGTACAAAGATTTACTGCTGGAAAGAGGAATCCCACAAATATTTTGCTCATCCTGAGAAATAAAGAATTCCGCTATGCTAGTCGTTACACTGATTGTCTTGTCACCAAAGTGGAAAATAACAATGGTTCGAACACTAATGTTTGACGACAGGCTAGTGGATCAAATTGTGATACAGTTTCTACAACCACCAAATAAGTAAAACGCTGTTTCACTAAACGGCTTCGTTTAAGTATTTACATCTAATTAGAAAGCGTTTGTTTCTATCACTCTGTATCTGCTTAAGGGTACAATAAAAGTATAATGGGCCTACGTTCGGCAACCGAGAGAGTGCATTCGTGGCCAAGCGTAAATGCCAGCAACCAGATTAGAAAGTATAGAAATCCGTAGGCTTAGGGCACAGGCACGACTAACTGCGTGACAATATTGGTTTATATCGAACACGGTTCCAGGACAACTGCGAGAATATCCAGATCACAAAACATGATGCTAATTTACACGTTTAAAGCGAATAAGAATAAGAATAAGAAAAAAATATTGCATAACTGTGTACATATTAGGGTGGTTACAATTTTAAGACTAATAGATTCAACAGTTACCCCATCGGGCGTGCAATATACTTAGCTTAAAAACTAGAGTGACATAATCTGGACAATTACACTACTTTCTACATTAACAATTCTCACACTCGAAGACTAACCTTTATAATTCAAAATAGAATGACGAATTGCATTCATTCGAATTGAATTGTAATTGTAATTAAGTGATGAGGCATTGAGGTCCTAGCAGAATGAATTGAATAATCTAGGAGGATGACCGGAGACATTGGTCGAAATTTGCATTGACATAACGCATATTAATTTGTACGTTGACTGGGTCAGCTTACGTAACCATGTACTGGCATACCTTTTGATATGGTCGTGCGATTGATTATTAAAGTAGTCCCAATGAAACGGAACGAATATCATCAAATTCATCAATCTCAATTTACTTTGGAACTGATAAAGATTAAATAGGTAGAGATTAATTAGGTTCATAATCGCAACGGTCCGATATAAATTGATTATTTTAATAAACTTTTTTTTCTATACTATGTACATTATGTACCACTGACATTGTGTAATTTCCCCCCTTTTGTGCGTAAACATAAATCCAAACGAATCGTTCAACCTTTCCGGCCCTTCCATTCCGTTAGTTCTGATTTGGTTCGCCGGCTCACAATGGCCCGCTGATTTCGCGATACGTTTTGGACAATTAACCCGCACAGATGCGATATCGTTCTCAAAGTGTAGTTAGGTACCACCACTCTTGTAGCTACAGATGGTGGCTGAAGGTTTACATACCAAACCAACTGGCCACGTTGCGGGGCGTGTGCGCTGCCACGTGGTGTCGCGTGTCGTTCAGTCTATGTACAGTAAAAACAATTGACAACTTTACTGTAAGGCCGTTACTACATCAACTACTGAAGCTTCATCAACTGATAGTTCGTTTACAAACGCGCTCAAGACTGTTGCACATTTTGTCTGCTCTTTCTTGTTGCAAGATTAGATTACTGTTTGGATCAATTACGATAATTGTAAATACAGCCGACATCTCAAGGGAAAAAAGCTCGCTCCGAGATCAAAATTACATATGACGCAATCAGGCGAAAAATATTAAACTTTTTTTGCTCGGCGGTTGTATAAGTCTTCTGATTGCGTCGCTCTCCGCGGGCTAAATTGTAAGTCAATTAGAACCCATTATTGTTGTATTGTATTGTAAACAAACACAAGATGAATATGGTCATATTATTTAATGTTGTTTTTCAATTCAGTACTCAGGAAGCTATGTTGAAACGGGCGATTGTGTGTGTGTGGGCGTGTCTCGATTGTTACAATCGCTCGCTATTGCGCGCTGGTTTCTGCCTAGTACGAGTACGTCCTACGGTGACCTCATCGCGTGTAATTAGTTGTTAAGTTTCGCTTTTACCACTAAACCGCACGAACAGCATGTAATTATTCTAACACAGTGCCTTTGCAGTTTTGCTTGTCCTTTATTAGAACAGACTTCACCGACTTCCTAAACGAAGTCTTTCGTGAATATTTGATTTACTTTTTCCGCGGTCTTGTTGTAGCAGATAATTTGACAGCATGACAGTATCTTTTGCTTTAAATTAACTTTTCGATAAATTGGATCACCTGCATATTCTTTCAAGGTTTTTTGTTATGCTTTGTTATTGCGGGCAACTATTTATTGTTGTAGGTTAATTAAGGCTAAGGCTCGATTAGGAATGTTTTGTTCTGAGATTAAACTTTATTATTGATTAGTACAACTGACACTTACATCGCTAACTAAACCCCTGCTTGCTTCTTGGCAACTTCGAGTTGCATTCCTCGACAGAGGATCTCGTGTTGTTGAGTATCATTTAAGTCACACCGACTCGCGGTCGAAATAATCCAAGTAGGTAGGTATCCTTTATTTAATCAGCTGCTGAACGAATGTTACTAATGACGACTCGGCCGATCTTTAAAGTCAACATTTATCTGACGGTATCAGGAACCTCGGTAGCATTCCCACCACGACCTCGCTACGTAACGTGGGCGCGGCGTACGCGCAGCCGGGTGCGGCCGGGTCAACGACCCGCGACTGTTTGCCAACTCAGCTAGCACGACAGATTGTCTATGAGTTATTGATATCGATGACTGCTATGACACTCCTGACCGCGTGTAGACTGATGAAAAGATCGCTGGTGAATGGACACTGCCAAGTGAGATGTAGGGTGACGATAGATTTTTTTTCTTCAAAATTTGAACCAGCGTATGTTAAAAGCCGTGATAGGTTTCTAAACTTAGACCGTTCACGAAACTAGAGCAGTAGCCTCAACCTCGACGATTTAGAACACGACTCGAACGTTTAAATTGTAGGATAATTGACTGAATTTCTGAACCAGGTTCCGACTTGATGATATTTATTTACCAATATTGGAATATACGTTTCAAACTGACAGTATCATTACAAAAGCGGGCCCTGTTAAAACGTTGCAACAATAGCTGGCACCACAGACTCGTTGAGTGATATGTCGATCGTCAACAGTGTACCTACTGATGCAGCATGCATGATGCGCTGCGTTATTCATGGCCCACAGAAAAACAACGCTTCTCAATTCAGTAATGAATCTTAAACCCCAGGTCACCGTCCTTTTAATGTAAACGATTCACTTCTGGTATAAGACCTCTTGGCAACTAACTGTAGGAATCTTTAAAATGTGCAGTGAACGCTCGCCTCGACCTCACATAATTAATCTTCAGTTGTTTCACATCCTCGTTTCTCCTTGGTGCCAACACTTCGTTATCTTTATCTTCCATTAGGCGCGCTTCGTGCGGTAGAAGTTGAAGCACGCATTACATCTACGAAGTCCGCTCCGACCTGTGTTCTCATTTTGCAGCATTCGTTGGCTTTAATGCTCTTAAGGCCATCGCATGACCTAAAATGTACACCTGCGAACTGTCTGACTATACAATACCCGTTTCATTATTTAATGCCAATATGAAATCTTGAAATAGGTATAGTGTTTATTGAAATGATACACGTTTTTTAAATTACTTAATATCAATATTAGAGGCTCCATCAAAATTTGCATGTTTAATAATAATCGGGTTTTATATTCGCAGTTATTTATTTGGTTCCCTATGACAGTAGTCGTTAAGTCGAGTTAGAGGCCTTCGGGCGGCTTAAGAACTTCTAACAGTCGAATTGCCCACTCACTTGACAAAGGGGGGACAACTGTTACTCGCGTCCGCAGGAGCTACCTACCACAACCCTGCACGTGCCCCTGGTACTAAAGAGTGACAAACATTAAAGGCCAATATACTTAATGTATGGCCATACCTACGATTAAATAAATAAATGTGGTTCCTTTACTCTAATAACAAAGCACTGCCTATTTTCATACAACTACGCCAAATCAAAAACCTCCCATGCTTGTCACTAACATGATTTGACCCTTGAGAGTATCAAAACAACTATCAAACGACAGAGTTACACTGATTCGCACAACAGCCGTGATCGTGTTCCTTTTATTAAAGTTCTCTCTCGTTTGTCGACAGGCGTAGGCCGTTGCAGCAGTCAGTCGTCGAGCGAACGGGAGTCTGACGAGAGCCCGCGAGGCACAGAGCCGTCGGCCCCCGTCCCCATACCTGACAGCGAGGACCTGCAACGACGCAAGGAAGAGGCGCGCAGGAAACGCCGCCGCAGGAAGAAGCGCTCGGGAAGCTCGGTCGTCACATCGTGTTTCCAAGGTGAGCCGTCGAAAACCACTCGCAACTTTGTTGTCGTCACTACACGGTCCAAATTCCCCTGCTGAGCCACTCGGTATTCAAATGGCTGATTGAGTAGTCAAAATAAGGTAGATAGTGTTATATCACTTCACTCGCCATCAGACAGGAATATCAACGAGTGACTCAAGCACTAATCATACTCGTTATAAAGTACCTACCTAGGAAATTGTCAATAGGTATCTGCTTCCAATGTTGTCGACTACGGTTGATTATACCGTTTAAGCGGGTCAAGGTGACCGTGAATAATGACCAAATAGTTTACAATATCCGTACCTGCTAGCTTAAAAAAATAAATCTGGTTGTAAACGTAATAGTACTTTGTAAATTACGGTTGTAAGCTCGGTGTAATCCTTGTAAGGCTGTTGTAATTGCTGTTGTGCTCCAACACCCATTACTATGACTGTTGCGGCCTGCCCATTATTGTCGATTGTAGAGGTGACGGGCTTCATTTTTAACTCCCGAAGCAAAAGGGGGGTGTTATAGGGGAGTGTTCGTTTGTGGCGTCATGATTCCTAAACAGATGCACCGATTCGGACGGAATTTATCGAACGAGCGAGCGAAGCGAACGAAGTTCTATGCTTCAGCTTGAACCGAAAATCGTATGTCCTGCTGTCTTGGTGTTCTCTAAAGGCGGGATTCCACCGGTGTGCGGCACTGTGAGGCACAAGCATTTTTGTACTGAATATACTTGTGCCGCACAGTGCCGCACACCGGTGGAATCCCGCCTTAACGGTCGCATTTTCAACCGATCTTGTGAATTTTTGTGAGCAAATTCGTCAATTATATAGTTATTTTTAGACGATACACTTTTTGAAAAACAATAACATTAAAAAGACAGGCTTGCAAAATCACAATCACAGACCCACTAGTAGTAGGTACTATAAAAGTAATTCAATTGCGGAATTCCTTAGCTATACGTGATGAAAATCAGTAATTCCTTTCCGGGAAAAGCATGATGCGATTCCGTGTTCTAAATATAATGGTAACTTGTTCCAGACCTTTACAAGCTTACGGGCGAGGTATTGGGCGAGGGTGCGTACGCCTCGGTGCAGACATGCGTGAACATCTACACTGGCCAGGAGTTCGCGGTGAAGGTGATAGACAAGGTGCCGGGGCACGCCCGTGCCCGGGTGTTCCGCGAGGTGGAGACCTTCCACTACTGCCAGGGACACCCAAACATAATCCAGCTCATTGAATTCTTTGAGGACACCGACAAGTTCTACCTTGTCTTTGAGAAGGTTAGTCGAGTGTTTCGTTGCTCTTTTGTTTCTGTTATCTCTCTCGCTTTGATCGTTGCTATAGAACTTACAACTGTGCCACAGTTAAGGTCACAGCTCATTAGAGCCACCCGGCGCCCGACCCGCACCGCCTCGCCTCGTAAATGTAGGTACTAACTACGGAGTTGATGTAGTGAGCGCGTGCCCGTACAAATCCATATAAAGAATACTAACCGCTCGAGGCGAGGCGGTGTGGGTCGGGCGCCGGGTGGCGCTTGAGCTGTGACCTTTAATAATATTTTTAAATATATAATCCACTAAAGTGGATAGTGATACATATTATAATATGTAATTTGTGTAGTGATATGGGCACAATGTGTATTAGGTATTGGGGAATACAAGTTATAGTCTCATAATATGTTGATATGTCACTGCAAGAAAAAATGCTACTTAACTCTACTGCTGTTACTTCAGTTCGTAAACAGAATACTCCTTACACAGGTGAAAATATCACATAACTGTGACCTGATGCGCATATTGTCTGACGCTTAGGCATTGTTACTAAAACACGCTGCATTAGTCATGATAAAATGAAAGCATTTATTTTCATTCCATATCTTTACAACGGAATTAAATGTAAACTGTTGGGTATGTGGTGCATGAAATGATTATCCGATTAGGTTGCTATTTTTGATAAAGGATGCGTTGTACATAGAAAAGGGATATATTTAATTACTAGCTGCCCGGCCCGGCTTCGCACGGATTATCCGTTTTCCCGTAGGAGTGAAGCATTTCCCCGCGGTAAAAAGTAGCATATGTTCATCAGGGATAATTTCGGCTTCTGATGGTAAAATAATTTTTCAAATCGGTCCATTAGTTTCGGAGCCTATTCAATACAAACAAACAAACAATCAAATCTTTCCTCTTTATAATATAAGTGTAGATAAACTTTTGGTACCTAATATCAATCAATTGTAATTGTAAAATACATATGTCCAAACATTGGTTAACTTTTCAGCAGCTCCGCATGCACAACACAAAATGGTATTCTTTCGCAATAGCTGTAGGTAAAGGTATTTCAAGATGCCCATTGGTCCTTGTTTGCCGCGTGTGCAAGCCTTTAGCTTTCTCTCGCAACCATTACGTCACTGAAACGGAGTAAAACACCATTGTAGGCAGGTATAGGTAATTGGTAACGTGGATTTTTCATTACTTATAAGTTATTAGTAGGTAACATTTTATTGTACAAAAAATAAGTTTCTGTAAAAAAAATCCTGCAAATTGCCAACTGTATTTTTCTGTATACCGTCATACCTTTAGCCTTCATTTAATTTTCAACTTTAATGTTGTCACTTTAATGTCATACATATAAAATAAAGCAATTTTCAGAATACTGTTAGTACTGTTACGCACGTCTACCGATTTAGAAATAACTACTTAATTTGTATGAGGTTAAAGTTAAAAATTAAATGAAGGCAAACTATCTGTCAGTGGTAAACCCCAAATAATTCTACTGTAAGTACTTGGTGAGACGGTTCTGACAAGCCCAAACTCAACGGGGTTACGTCGGTTAAGTCCTGAATTACCATGGCCACCTTCTGTCTCCATCATCAGATCAGCTCGATGGTACCATAATATTGAATTGTCATCCAAACTATAAACCCAAAATATCAGCTCAATCGGTTGAAGATATCTGCTTCAAAATTGAGTTTCAAGATTCTGCCCGAACAAACACGTTACATATGTTACTTATGTATGTAGGTATCATACATATGATACCTACATTGCAAGTTAAATAAAAGCTTGTAAAAAACAAGTACTTACATAGCAGAAGATACAATAAAAAAGACCCATTTGTACAAAGGCGAACTTATCCCTTTAAGGGATCTCTTCCAGCTAACCTTTGAGCTGAGTGAAAAATGTACATGACTTATTTGATTCACTTCGAAAAGGTGAAAATTGATATACCTCTGGTTAGAACAATGTCTCTGACACATCTGTGCGGAATTTTACATTTTTCACAACATTAGTCATGCAAAAGTAAAGTCTATAGACACGAGTTTCTGAAGACCACGTTTATTTTACAGGTGAACGAAACATTTGGTTACTATGATGTAATGTTATTCTTAGTTTCCCATTCCTTTTGACGCTTGACGGAGTCATGAATATTGAACGATTCTGTATTTGTCTCTGTGTGGCCCCGTGTATAATAAGACATAAAATACGCGGTGATAACATATCGTCGATATTTGCCGCTTTTAGCTATGACTCAACGAAAAGCAAGTCGCTCCATATGGACAAACAATGAAGTTTTAACAGTTTTTGTTTTGTTCAGGTATACTTACAGGTATTCGCTGTATTTACTTTTAATAAGAATACTTTTAATTCAATGTATTGTTTGTAATTAGAGTCACCTACACCAAGAGTACATTGCTAGACTACCTATATTACTATGTAAACAATTACTCAGTGTGTTGATGGTGTTATCTTTAAACATTGAGGAAACAGATATGTCGGCCACCACTAACCCGACGACCGCAATATTAATTACAGTAATTATCGTATATAATATCATTGTCGTGTTCCAAAATACGTATGACTGCGTTGTTGTTCTTAGGCCCTGTTATATTTGTTACTCAGCAGTTTGCTTAAAATGATTACGGCGGTGTATCATAGCCGCTGAAGCCACAACAAAGACTAACCGCAGCTTTTCGCTTTTCGTGGAACGTTTTTACCGCACGAATGTTACCTATTTATACCTGAGGCTCTAGTATAAGTGTTATAAGTATGTTTATCGTCGTCTAGTACCCATAGTACAAGCTTTGCTTAGTTTTGGACTAGGTCGATTTGTGTAAGTTTGTCCCCTAATATTTATTTATTTATTTATTTTTGACGACCGGTTAGCCTAGTGGGTTGTGACGCTGCCTACGAAGCTGAAGGTCCTGGGTTCGAATCCTGATAAGGGCAAATATTTGTGTGATGAGCATGAATATTTGTTTGAGTTATGGAAGTTTTCTATGTATTTAAGTATTTATATCTATTATATGTATATATATCGTCGTCTAGTACCCATAACACAAGCCTTATTGAGCTTACTATGGGACTAGGTCGATTTGTGTAAGATTGTCCCCTAATATTTATTTATTTTTATCGAAACAAAACGTTACGACCGCGTTTGCGTTTAGCTGTCAAATCCCATACAAATTGAGGATAAAACGCAAACGCGATCGTAAAGTTTTGTTTCGGTAAAACTTATACTAGAGCTTCAGTACCTGTAATGCGGCAGTTTTATTTCTTGTTGTTTAAATCTTGTTACGGCCGGCAAGCTGCTGCGGCGGCAAGTAAATCCGTAGGTGTTCGCTACAATGTGCAAATCCGGTTAGTGGCAGAATTATGCAGTAGCCAGAGGTTTCCATTCGCGATCTGTCTACCGTGTCTCCGATAACCTTAAATATCTCGCACTAAACCATGAGAGGACTTTCAGATAATAACTACCTGTTTCGGCGTAATCTGGTTTCTTTGTTTGCTACCTTATCTCATTATGTGTTCCTGTTTTACGTGATAAACCCGTAAACCACCTTACGTGCTCTGCAAATAATGGCTTAACACGTGACGCGTTTCTTAATCAACTCGGTTATAGCAATTAATTAGGTGGGTAGCGTGGCGCTGCGGCACAAAAAACGCAATTATACTGGAACGCAAAAATGTAGTATGTCATGCCGCTTCGTTTCATGATGGCTACTGTTTTTTCTACATTAACACGATACTCGCTTCGCAGAAATGTTACTTAACGTTCTTTTTAAGCCCTAATAGACCTTATCCTACCATCTGATGGAATGATAACTCTTATGACACTTAAAAGTGTTGCGAATACGCTTTTCTAGTCACGCGGTCGAGATCACGTTTTCACATTGGAATCAGCTCACTACATTATAGATCACAACATCGCATAGATTTTAATGTAAACGCACCAACTGAATGGCAACTATGTTGTGACATATTATCCTGTAGTTCCAATTTGAATCTAATGTGCTACACATAAGGTTCAATTAGAATATTGGACGGCAAGCGACGCGTATAATTCGTGTTTGCTCGGTGCTTATATTGCCGTATTGATTTAATCGGGTTTTAAATTTTAAAATAGGGCAGTACTTACTCGACAATTGCGACATTTTTATATATAAACAACAAAAAAAACTGTTAGGTAATGGCGATGTACGTCAAGCACAGCGGTGTCAGCGGGTGCTGGTAACAGATTGTTTTTAAATACAAAGTTAGGTAGAATATGGAAATTAGATACTGTTTTGTACAATAACACTTACCTAAGTTATTCTTCACGATGACAAGTAAAACGAATATTTCTTTTCTTAATAGCTTTTGAATTCCGTCCGTGCGTATCCATAATTCCATACTAATATTATAAATGCGAAAGTGTGTCTGCCTGTCTATCTGTTTGTCTGACGCTTAAACCGCTGAACCGATTAAGATGAAATTTGGTATGGAGATAGTTTGAGTCCCGGGGATATAGGAT
This sequence comes from Epinotia ramella, assembly GCA_947578815.1. Classification (NCBI taxonomy): domain Eukaryota; kingdom Metazoa; phylum Arthropoda; class Insecta; order Lepidoptera; family Tortricidae; genus Epinotia; species Epinotia ramella. Next base: position 4,512,775 of record OX388207.1, read on the forward strand.
AGCTTTTATTCGGAAATCATTCCCTAAGGGGGTGAGAGTTTGTATTGAGCTACGATATAAACGAGTTCCACGTGGATAATGTCACGGGCTGAAGCTAGTATACTAAACTCGATTTGTCAAATTAGTAGGTATTCGAAGGGGATATTGTATGTGGGGTACAGGGATAAAACTAGCTCGACTAGCGGTGAGGATACCTCGTCAACTTCCAAGTAGCACAAAGGTTCTGTGTAACAGCATTTTTAAAGTACATGTCAACGCGAACCAACCGCTTACAGTATATTTCCATTGCCCCAGATCAACGGCGGCCAGCTCCTCTCCCGCATCCAGGAGCACCATTACTTCTCCGAGCCGCAGGCGGCGGAGATAGTCCGCGAGATCGCGAACGCGCTGCACTTCCTCCACGGCAAGGGGGTCGCCCACCGCGACCTCAAGCCGGAGAACATCCTGTGCGTGCACACGGACCGGCTGTGCCCCGTGAAGATCTGCGACTTCGACCTGGGGAGCGGGATCAGCTTCACGTCCAGTCTCGCGGGGCCGCTCGCCACGCCGCAGCTCATAACACCGGTGAGTTCATAACAACAAGGGCGGGTTGGGGACTTCACTTACACTTTTGAATTTCTTCGCAGATGTATGCAGGTTTCCTCACGATGTTTTTCGTTCACCGAAAAGTTAACGGTAAATTTCGAATGATATTCCGTACACAAGTTCCGAACTTATGCTGCTGAATAGGTTTAGGTCAACTGGTTTGGGAGTCCCAGAGGTCATGGGATTTCTTTATTCCGGAAATATTCTTTATTCCGGAAATATTTTTTTTAAAGGAGTGAAATTGATGATTCTCTTGCTTTTAAGAAGGAAGTCACAGACAAGAGCTAGGCAAACACAACATTGAATAATTATGTAATTTGGTATGTAGCTCAGTCACATTGAAATCGTAAGATTAAATTTCTCATTCTCATAGTTAACTTGGTCCGCTGGATGCGGGTGGCGCAGGACCGGTCATTGTGGCACGCTTTGGGGGAGGCGTATGTCCAGCAGTGGACTCTTTCGGCTGATATGATGATAATTATAGTTAACTTTGTTATAAAACCTATACCATGTTTTTCCGCCGTACCTACTATTTAAATGCAAGAAACAAATGACCGTGGCATACTGGTTTACTATGGGCAGCACTTTATAGTATAAAAAAACGATAGTAAGTCCTGTAGGAAACCAACTTAGTACCAGTTACCATATATGCGACAATGGATAGATCATGAAGACTGATAATTACTAGTTATTTATTTTCTTTCTGCACCAACGTTTTCGTACGCTGAACATTCTATTATACTGTAACTGTGCCTGCCTAGTCGAGCATTCAAACTTTTTTAGCCGGAACTGTTGTACAGTAGAGGAAATTAAACGTTTAGGACTTGTTAACGTCATTCAGATAGAGTTGACATACTGTGCCAAACATTCATTTTCCTCGACCGTACTACGGCATTGAGTAAAAAAAAATGCTCGAGCTGTAGATATAATAGTGTAAATCTATGTTTATTTTATATGTTATCGCATTCTGTTTGCGTCTTAGTCAGCATTATGCAGAAACTAACGTATTGTTTCCTTATTTCGCGAAATGTTAGCTATCTTTAAAATAATTATTATACAGCTCCATGGCTGTCATAAATATATAAGATCGAAATTAACCAAAAAAATATAAAAAATACCCTCAGATCCATAAAACAACATACAAAACTTTAACATTAACCCTTGAGTCTTGACTCCAAGTTACAGTATATTATAATTTAGAAACGATTATTCATTACTATTTTTATACATTAAAAAATCCCCTAAGTACTTGCTAAAAATATCACACAATTCGCCTTATCTACACTACAATGTAATGCTTAGAAACTATCTTATCATAGTCATATAATATACTGGAAGTTGTTTTAGCGGTAAGGCATGCCGTATATTGTTTTTGAATTCTATGGTTAGGTATTGAAATGGTAATATGATTTCTTATACATATGATGATATATACATATGACTATAATTAAGTGTGTATTATCGTGACGAACTAGCCAGTCGTTTTGCATTAATAAATATGTATTGATCAATAAAATACCCGCACCCAATATAACTGATATACATAGATAATCTAACAATGAGGTATTGAAACAAGGTTATATGCTTGTCACTGTATTTTTGAAATCGTAGATAGAATAATCATTAACAAGTTAAGAAGGAACCAGGACGGACCGCCTAGTAAGCTGTTGTAGACGCTTGTAAAGCCAGCAGACGTGATACGTGGACGTTGCTGACCATTATAAAGAACATGTTCATTTCTTTCGAAAATAAAGTAGTCCCTTGGGAAAATTACCATGTGGTTTGTCCGTTAATTCCTACTTCTAGGAGCCAAACATAACATGGAATCGATATTATTATTATTGAGTTATAATCATTCTTATGCGTAGGTCAGGTATTGGACAAAACAAAACGAATATGTTTAGTCTTCGTCCTTTGTTAAAACGTAATATCAAGTTATATCAGATTATTTCAAACATAACCTTAAGCTGTATTAAATACATAATAGTGAGTCACACGCAAGTCTTTGTTACTGGAGCACATATCATTGAAGATACAGCTAGCGGCCATTCACAAACCTTATTAACAGAACACGCCACATATTATGCTGCTGTGTACCTTTGTACCTACACGGTTTTATACAATACATTTTTGTATTTTATTCTATTCTATTGCCATGAGAAAATGGCGCTCAACCCACGCGCGTCAACCCACTGCGTGTGTAGATACAATAAAAATAAGAAATAATAAATATTAGGGGACCATCTTACTCAAATAGCTCGATAAGGCTTGTTATATGGGTATTAGACGACGATATATGTTATAGGTATATAACAAACATTCATGGTCATCCCTCAAATATTTACTCATATTAATGGAGCCTGGTAGCTTGTTAACACTGGGTTATTGCATTCATACCAGTTGATTGTCGGCCCGGCAGCTTTTCTTATGTATGACACAATCGACTGCCTAAATTCAAGTCTTTGACTTCATAACAGGGGCTAAAGTAGCAGGGATACATGTAATCCGAGCCTTAGGTCCGTGTGTGTCCTTTGAAGTCCTTTTAGCGGGGGGTTCTTAGCAACTGCACAATTTGTCTGGCGCAATATTTTTGACCCCTTTCCATTGTCACCAGGTGGGTAGCGCGGAGTTCATGGCCCCCGAGGTGGTGTCCCTGTTCGCGGGCTCGGCGGCGACGCACTACGACAAGCGCTGCGACCTCTGGTCGCTCGGGGTCATCGCGTACATCCTGCTGTGCGGGTACCCGCCCTTCCGCGCGGACTGCGGCGCCGACTGCGGCTGGGAGCGCGGCGAGAACTGCCGCGCGTGTCAGGACCTCCTGTTCACGTCCATACAGGTTAGTCTCATATTATATCCATACTCCATATACTCCATACTAATATTATAAATGCGAAAGTGTTTCTGTCTGTCTGTGTGTCACCTCTTTACTACTGAACCGATTTAAATGAAATTTGGTATAGAGATAGTTTCAACCCCGGGGAAGGACATAGGATAGTTTTTATCCCGGAAATCAACCCCTAAGGGGATTAAATGGGAAGTGAAAGTTTGTATGGAGCTACGACATAAATGAGTTCCACGCGGACGGAGTCGCGGGTAGAAGCTAGTTGTATTATACTTCCGGGGCAACCTACCGAATTCTACACCGGACTTGACGACGCTACGGAGCCACGCTGTTTCGTCGCCTAAATAATTAGTTTTTTTTTATGTTGGGTAGGCCTTAGATGCCCATTATTGGTCTTTGGGTATCTTTCTCCTACCGGGCTCTGAAGCAATAGCAGCGGATGTTGTCGGGAAAGCTAAGAACATATTTTTTTTCTTTCATCAAAATAGGAAATCTTATCAACACTTAATTTTGTGTTGTGGCTCTTTATAGCTCACTGGTAACACTGCACCCTCGGGAGCTTTGGCGACCTTACTCATTATTTAGAATAGTAGTGTTATTTTGACAGCAGTGCTAGCCAAGTCTAGCTCTTAAATAGTGATGATGCTCTGTAGGTGGCGGACTGCCGGTGCTTCCCCAGTTGGGCAGCTTCAAGTTTGAGCGGGTTAACATTCTACTGTGCCATGTCGGCTTACACTAGCTCGGGGTCGGCAACTTTTTAGCAACCAAGGGCCAACAAAAATGACGCGGGCCGCACTGCTTAATTATTTGAGACTTTATCAGGCAGTTCCAAAATTCTGAATTTATCGACCTTTACATACAAAAGAGCCAGGGAGGCTCGCGGGCCGCAAGCAAGGGTTGCCGACCCCTGCAGCCGAACTGTCTGATGCGACACCATATACCGAGGTGGTAACGTTGGGTGTGGTTTCCAGGAGGGCCGCTACACGTTCCCCGAGGAGGAGTGGGCGCACATCAGCCCGGAGGCCAAGGACCTGATCCGGCAGCTGCTGGTGCGCGAGGCGCGGCGGCGGCTCAGCGCCGAGCGCGTGCTGGAGCACCCCTGGCTGCGCCGCGCCGACCACGCGCAGGCGCAGGCGCAGGCCTACCCGCCGCTGCAGACCCCCATCAACATCAAGCGGTGAGTCTCACGCAGGTGCCTACCATATAACCTGCAGGCTGCAGGAAATCATTCGTAAACAAACTACAATAGCCTCTTTTTGCAAACTCGCCACCTCCATAGTTAATAACATGAAAAAGTATCCTTCGCGGGGACTGCTTTCTGGTAAAATCAAAGAGAAAAAAAGTGCTTACCATAAGTCTTGTGCGGGCCGCGCTCGCGCATGGCTACCGACGTTACCGACAGGCGGCCCAAGCGGACAGTACGATCCTTTAGATTATTGTCGTTTGTTCAATATTGTCTTCAGCTAACACGCTGAGAAACCGACAAAATTAGAATGCAGCGTACAAAAACACAATTAAAAATCAGTAGACCTGCTAATTCGTCCAGTTTCTAGTCAGTCTGGGTGGAAAACTGGTTGTTAGTAGTTCTGTTTAACCTTTCTTCATTTAACAGCGTTTTCCTGCCGAAATATTTACTCAACTATATATCACTAGCCCAAATTGTCCATACTAGGACATTACTAGTATTTAGTGCGTCCCTGACTCTTTTTCGGACCTCTATCAGTGGTTTGCTTTATATTCATAGTCTGTTTCGATTCGTCCACAGCAACATGTCGGCGCGCAACTTATCCAACTTCGCGGAGTCTGCCATGGCGGTGAACCGGGTGATCCAGCAGCACTTCTCCATGAACTACTCGTACCTGGAGCCGGCGACGCCGCTGCGGTCCAGCAAGTCCTGCCAGCCCGTGCCCGTGCTGCGGCCGTGTCGGGCTCCGCCGCTCGGCCTGTCGCCGCCCACCGACTCGCAGCTGCTGCGCCGGCGCCTGCAGGACGCGAGAGCGCACTAGGCCTGCCGACAAACAAACACGACACGAAGCGGCCGAGCGTATCTTGTCGGTGACTAGGTTAGGGCAGGTGTAGTTTTTACCGACTAGCAGCTGCCGCTCCAGCTCGCGCACTAGGGACCCTGTCGACAACCATTCACGAGACGAAGCGGCCGAGCGTATCTCGTCTGACTAGGTTAGGACAGGTGTAGTTTCTACCCGTAGTGCTTTTTTTTTAACGTGTCCCGTCGCGCCGTGGTCCATTCCGCGCCCGTTTTCGAGGTGTAGATCGCCTTGGTCCCTCTATTCGATCGTAGAAGGATCAAATATTCTTAGTGTAGCGACGACGCCGCTCATTTCTTGAAGTGGACTATCTGACCACTAATCTGTTGTTCCATTAAGCCCCGATTGCTGTCCGATTCTAAGGGCGGGTTGCACCAACTTACGATCACAGACCAATCAACCTTAAATATCGCGCAGGCAGCTGTCATTCCATAGAAACTTTTCAAACTTTCCATACATTCAGATTTTAACGAACACAGCTTACAATTACAGAAGGTTTGGTGCCACCCACCCTTATTCTAGTTGCGCTATTGGACCGACAGATTGATACGTCGAGCTTGACTTCTCGAAATTTAACCGGCTAATCCTAGACTTCTGTGATCTTTGCTTGATTGTGAACGGCGGCGAGACGATCCAAATATTCTTAGTAAAGCCCACCCATTTCAGTGGTGTTCTTCAGTTTCCATGTAACTTGAAACTAGAAATTTCTCGGACGCTTCGCCGCCGGGTTAGAATTACGTTGCGCATTATTGTTAAGCCGAGCGTCGCTTGGGAAGTTCCATTTTGAATATCGGCGACGCGAAGCCACGGTGAATTTCAATAGGATACGTATATTCAATACCCGGGTTAGCGATAGTTTGAGATGAAGCTAGCCCGCGTGGCACGGCGCGACCGTCCGGACACTGTGCCAACGGATATCCTCCAGTGATACGTCCGCTCGCAACCATGTGAACGGTACTTATAGAGCTGTAAACAGTTTTATTTGAGCCTCTTAAAGATATATTTTTATGAATAAATAAAAAGGACTGAATAGTTTTTATCGATAGATTATTGTGAGTCTATGTAGGCGGTGCGGAGGCCCGCTGGGACCCCGTGCGGTCTTTAAACGACGTATTAATATTGAGATAGTTATCCTGATCTACTAAATATCAACTGCAGATAAATATTATGTTTGGATTTATAAAATCCGTGAATTGAAATTTGAGCTTATTTGTGTAATTTGTTTCGAGGCCTATCCTTTGCAATATTGTGAAATATTCTATTTTCGAAGGAAGTTATTCGGGAACTAGTCTGTTATGTGATTGTTATTTTGCATTTTACCAACGATGGGAAACCCACATCTCATTAATTAAGAATGAATCGACCCTTTTGTATAAGATGAAGTTGAAGGCAATATGTGACATTTGGCGGGAGACGCAATACCTGCAGTCGCTCGCTGAACGCTCGGGCGTTGTGAGAATGAATCAAATTCGCTTTGTAATCAAATAATGTTAATAAATTGTAATAGCACTCGTGGGCCGACTGTTTGAGATGTCATATATTTCTGAAGCCGTGGTACGTTAAGTGTTGCAAGGAGTTCCATGGGACTGCCATATGAACATGTGATCAGTTTGAATACTTTTATATTGCTGAGCGAGTGAAGCGTTGAAGTAGTGTTAAGTGTAGACCTGCTAGACTGTGCCCTGCGTCCTCATTGATTGGAAAAAGATACAAAACGTACAAACAACACATCCTCACACATATTTGGATACTTTTTATTATTTATTTAATTACAATTTACACTTGAAATAACATTATTATTTTACTATTATGTGGCTTTATCCAATCAAAACTGAACTTACGCAGATTCTTGTTAAAAATTTGTTTTCGACTAAATCATTGATTTGAACTGTCATTAAATACAGATGTTTGAATTTTGAAAAAATATTTTGTTTCATTATTTCTAATAATCCTCACTAACAAGACAATAGAAACGGACGACCCATAGAACATGAAGATTTATACGCAACCTTCAGATTTTAAAAGAAGACTAGTAATTTTATCAATGGATCACTCTGTATTCATTCTGACTCGGAATATATCGGTTATCTAAGGGCAGAACACGAGAACAATAATAATTTACGTCATACCTGGCCATAAAGTACCAATTACCGCACGCTACGTTTCCTAAATAATCCGTTTTCCAGAATGTGACGATTCTCCCAAAAGATACGTTTGTCTTGCTTGATATCCGTTTCCCAAAACACCCGTTCCCAAAACATCCGTTTCCGTCACCACTTTTTCCTAAATAATCCGTTCCCCGATAAATATTTTACTTACATATTTGTACTGCATTTATGGTTGCAATACTAATGGTTTTTAATTTATGGAGAAAATGATCCCTCTGCCTTAGGTATTCTGTGTTAAATATGTATAGCAGAACATATGGGTTTCTAGGGTGTTATGACATACTGATGCGATGATAAACGGGTCTTTTGGGAATACAGGTGTCATAAGAGACGGATCTTTTGGCATGCGGATGCTATGAGAACCGGGTGTTTTGACGTACTGATGCGATGAGAAACGGGTCTTTTGGGAATACAGGTGTCATAAGAGACGGATCTTTTGGCATGCGGATGCTATGAGAACCGGGTGTTTTGACGTACTGATGCGATGAGAAACGGGTCTTTTGGGAATACGGGTGTCATGAGAGACGGATCTTTTGGCATGCGGATGCTATGAGAACCTGGTGTTTTGACGTACTGATGCGATGAGAAACGGGTCTTTTGGGAATACAGGTGTCATAAGAGACGGATCTTTTGGCATGCGGATGCTATGAGAACCGGGTGTTTTGACGTACTGATGCGATGAGAAACGGGTCTTTTGGGAATACGGGTGTCATGAGAGACGGATCTTTTGGCATGCGGATGCTATGAGAACCGGGTGTTTTGACGTACTGATGCGATGAGAAACGGGTCTTTTGGGAATACAGGTGTCATAAGAGACGGATCTTTTGGCATGCGGATGCTATGAGAACCGGGTGTTTTGACGTACTGATGCGATGAGAAACGGGTCTTTTGGGAATACGGGTGTCATGAGAGACGGATCTTTTGGCATGCGGATGCTATGAGAACCGGCGGGTGTTTTGACGTACTGATGCGATGAGAAACGGGTCTTTTGGGAATACAGGTGTCATAAGAGACGGATCTTTTGGCATGCGGATGCTATGAGAACCGGGTGTTTTGACGTACTGATGCGATGAGAAACGGGTCTTTTGGGAATACAGGTGTCATAAGAGACGGATCTTTTGGCATGCGGATGCTATGAGAACCGGGTGTTTTGACGTACTGATGCGATGAGAAACGGGTCTTTTGGGAATACAGGTGTCATAAGAGACGGATCTTTTGGCATGCGGATGCTATGAGAACCGGGTGTTTTGACGTACTGATGCGATGAGAAACGGGTCTTTTGGGAATACAGGTGTCATAAGAGACGGATCTTTTGGCATGCGGATGCTATGAGAACCGGGTGTTTTGACGTACTGATGCGATGAGAAACGGGTCTTTTGGGAATACAGGTGTCATAAGAGACGGATCTTTTGGCATGCGGATGCTATGAGAACCGGGTGTTTTGACGTACTGATGCGATGAGAAACGGGTCTTTTGGGAATACGGGTGTCATGAGAGACGGATCTTTTGGCAAACAAATGCTATGAGAACCGGGTGTTTTGGCCTACATTCATTTAAAGAAACTGATATTTTGGAAGGGGTGTTTTGGGAAAGGGTGTTTTGAGAAACGGACAGAACGTTCCGAAAGGATAATGTTTTATACTCTCCCTATTGTAGACTATCGCCATATACGATTCAATAATAAATATTATCGAATAATACATTTTTTTGACGGAGTGGAAATGCGCTTGCGGGCCGGGGAAGCTAAAATGGGGGGTATGTGGGACTCACACCCTCCAGCCATCTCTATTTAAAGAGAAGGTGGAGGGAGTCTACCCACTAAAACCACTCCGGCGTTTCCGTCTCTGCCGTTAATGGGAGCGCCATGTGATAGCGAACATTGTCACCACGACGCCCCCCGATCAAATAATACCTAACCCAATACCTTCAAGAAAAAAGTCAGCTGACAAAAATGTCTTGTATAAGAGGCGTCGCACATTGAGCCTCTAATGGCAGCCAGCAGCCACCAGTTCATTCATACTTTTTACGGGATTAGCTCGCGCTACCAGTGGCTGCGTCTAGTGTTGGACAAGTCTTAACCGGCAACCCATGTCAAAGTTTAGACCGGTAAAATTGTAGCTTGTAGCTTCTTGAAAGGAGCCACTGGGGCCCGTTTCATGAAGCAACAAGTTACAAATTACAAGCGGAAGTCTCTTTCTATCAAAAGGTATTGAAAAGAGACTTCCGCTTGTAATTTGTAACTTGTTGCTGCATGAAACGGGCCCCTGGTCATAAGGAGGTTATAATTATAATTATAGATGCTGCGCCTGTTGGAAGTGTAATAAAATCATATAGCAAAATATTTGCTATTAGTTCTGTTCAGGGTCGTTAAACGCATAATATGCATAATAACGTGGCGTTTAACGAGCATACGCGGGTGACGTCGCGGACAAAGGCTTTTTTTTAATTATAGATGTTACTCTTGCTAGCTCGGTTTAGTTACAAACGAGCGAACATGAAGATAATCTAATTTGATTAAGCACACTACTATTGATGCAATTTGTCACAACAACCTGCTCTGGAAAATGAGACCGCATACCTTTGCTATTATTCTAACTCTAAGGCCTGTTGTACACTTGTAAGTTCTTATGTAAGTTCAGTACAAATACTGCTCACGTAAGTCGTCTGTAAGCAATATTTGTACTGAACTTACGTAAGTAACTTACAGGTGTAAGGTCCGCCTTATAGCAAGTTTTAGTGTTTGTTGTGACAAATTACTAGGTGTATAGAAGAAATGTAATGATTATTTCAGTATACAAATAGATGTGTGTCTCTACGCGAAGGTAACTCCGTAAACGCAGCGTCGTTGACGTGACATGTCAAAAATCAATTTGCAGAGGGCGCTGCAAATTGCTCGGCCACGTAAGTCAGGGTCGTATTTTTCTTGACTTTATTGCTTTAATTACGTTATTTTACGCTCCTCTTTAATATGTGAAGACAGTGTATCAGTGCAAAAGTGGACGTACAGTTTTCCGTGTTCACATACCGTTCCGGCCGCGGTAAGTGTTGATTTCCGTCTAGCAAACTTCTTCGCCCATCCGTCATTCTAGCAGTGAATTAGCATGTTTAATGGAATATCAGTGCTGATATCTGTGTTTTATCAAAACACTAACATGCAATGATTCAATACAATGTAATGGTAGCCATATGCGCAGTTTAGTTGAATGACTATGTCATAACATTGGTTTTAACTTTTGTAGATTGAGCAACGATGTCCAATTTGCCACCAAACCCGTACCTGCCCGGGGCTGCGCCGACGAACGCCAACATCGGGCCGCAGCTATTCAATCAGAACCCTCCACCCAGCCAATTGCCCCCTGGATATGGACAAAAACAAGATACAAACTCTAACAGCCCGCAACACATGCCTCCATCGATGCCTCAGAACAACTTCGCCCGTCAAGCTCCAAACGTGAACCATTTCAATCAAAGTGGGAGCAATTCGCCAGCATTCAACCATTCAGGGATGTTGCCTCCTGTGCCTACCAGTTTAGGCTCGTCTCCAGTAAGACCACCATTAAAACCTATGGCTCCGACTGGATATCAGAACACGCAAGTCCCTCTGTCATCGGCCAGTCCTCAAACTGTCTCTAATGCTAATTCTCCTTATCCTCCCAACATTCCTCCTCAGCATGGACAGATAAATGATAATGCACCTCCGCTCATTCCTTCTAGTCAGTTCAGCCAGCCTCTTGTGAATGGACCGGGCTCAAATTCGCAGCCAAGCCAGTACCCAGTGTTTTCAAGTGCACCTCAATCAGTGTTACCGCCTAATGTTAACAGTGCCTATAGACCTCCGCTTGGACCGCAAATCACACGGGGATCAGGTTCTCCAGCCTTCCAACCAGGACCACAACCGACCAGCCAGGCTAACCAACCATTTCCTGGGCCTCCGCAACCAGGGCAGTTGAGAAGTAGCCCTCTAGTAACTAGTCCACCAAGTGGTCAAGCCCCAATCACAAGTGCACCTTCATCAGTTCCAAATGTGCCTCTAGGAATGAATGGTCCATCAAGTCAACTGAGACAACTTGGTCCGCCCACATCTGCACCTAACATGGGTCCACCACGAGGGCCAACCTCAGGCCCAACACAACCTCCAATTAGTGGCTCTATAGGGCCAGGCATGCCACCAATTCAAATGTTTCCGGGCCCAAATGTGAATGGACCATCAGGACAACCAATACAAGCTTCAAGACCTTTTCCTCCGGGCTCTTTCCCAGCTCCTAATTTACCGCCAATGCATCAAGGGCCTTCAGGTCCCCAAAGTTTACCCCCTACTAGTCTCCAAAGTTTTCCCCCTTCTAGTTTGCCCCCCACAAGTTTGCATCAACAGCCTAATGTACCTCAAATGCCACCTGGACCGCCTGGGCCTTCAAATATGCAATCTGGACCAACAAGCATGTCTTTCATGCAACCTGGGCCTCCAAACATGCAACCAGGACCTACTATGCCGCCAGGGCCAAATATGCAACAAGGACTTAAAATGCCTCCTGGACCTAACATGCAACCTGGTCCTCCTAGCATGCCACCTGGGCCCAACATGCAACTAGGGCCTAACATGCCTTTAGGACCAAACATGCATTCAGGACCAAACATGCATTCAGGACCTAGGCCGCCCATGCCACCCATGCCAAGTGCACAAACTATGCCTGCCAACATGCAGAACCGATACCCACAAATGCCTCAAGGCAATTTTGTAAACAACCAACCCATGCCTACACAACCAATGCAAGCTAACATGAATAGACAATATACCCCACAACAATTAAATGCTCAGGGTATAACGCAGCAAATGGGCAATCTAAGTGTCACTAAGCAAGGCTTCGATCAGCTGTGGGGCCACCAGATGATAGACTTACTGCAGTGTACTAATATCTTGCCGGAATATCCCGAGGAACCTGCGGAGATACGACTTGGCCACCAATTTGCTGATTCATCAAACTGCAGTCCAGAGTGAGTGTTTTTATTACTTATATATTTCTATGTGTTTATAAGAATCCAGTGTGACAACTTTAGGCCCACAGATAACATTAATTTAACGTACAAAGTATAGTGGAGGAAAATGAAAGTTTGGCACATGTCAACTCTATTTGAATGACGTTAAGGTCCAAAAGTGCTAAACATTCAATTTCCTCGACTGTACAATAGGAGAAAAACTAACCAAGTAAAAAGTTAAATGAAGAAATAACACGAATATGGAAGTTAGATAGCGGTACGATAGTGCCCATAGTCTTATTTAGTACAAGTGTCATTCCACTACAGTTACACACTTCAATAAAAACCCTCTCATTGCCACCGTCTTCTTATGTAATATAATAATGAAGAAAGCTATTATCCTCAATACTTGCAGAATAGTCAGGAATTCCTTCAAAATTAACTACAACTCCCTAACATACCTTCACCATTTACCCGTGTATGAAACGCTTGGCTTCAGTCCGTGTATCTCATTATATTTACCAGTATTTCCTGGAATACTGAGAAATCTAAAGAAACCCGAAAATTATAATAATAGACATTTATTCAGATGAGGGTTGGTTTAATTATTTTCGAATTACGAAGAGTAAGATTGTATTCACATATTTATTATTGTTATTAATGAAAGCCTCTAACGATTGGCCAGAGTTTGCTCAGAGCCGGGACGAGTGGGTGTCGAGAGGGGAGGTATTTGCCCACCAGAGGGACACCAGTTATTAATGAATACTAATTAGAATTTGACACACAATGAGACATCTCTTGACATGCCCTCATTTTAAGTGGCTACTAATTGCTTGGTCAATTTTCATGAGGCCAGCATAATGGCCACCAATGGCCGTGACCTATTTAGTGATTTCTACTTAACTGTAAAATATAACACTAAACTCTCGCGCTTAGTACACATTGTTTAAATTATTTACAAGGATCTAACGCGATGTTTATTTACCTTTATTCGTAACAGTTTACTAAGTTATTAAATGTTTACTAAGCAGAAACATCCGCTAACGAAATTCCAAAATTCGATCTAAGCGGTAAATCGCCACTAGCGGACCCAAGGTAGCTCAGTTGGCAAGATCGATGAACGGATTCCAGATTCAAATCCCGCTCGTTGTAAATAACTTTTAAATTTTCCACGTTGCTTGATCGTAATTTACGAGTATTTCTGACGTTTCGACACGGGTTGCACCGCAATATCGCGTTAGACCCTACACGGTAACGGTAACAATAATTTAACATACATATTCTTTCCTAATTTATTCCCAAAAGGGGTAGCCAGAGCACATGAAACTTATGTTCTAGCGCCACTTTTAGCATAAATCCTACTAATATTATAAATGCGAAAGTTTGGATGTTTGGATGTTTAGATGTTTGTTACTCAATCACGCTTAAACGGCTCAACCGAGTTGGATGAAATTTTGCAGGAAGATAATTTATAGTCTGGATTAAAATATAGGGTAGTTTTTATCCCGGGTCCACGTAGACGAAGTCGCGGGCGGAAGCTAGTGTGGATATAAAAGATCGACAAAATGTGATATTGCAGTGATAGGTTGCTGGCCCATCGCTCACAACACACTTCAACCCTGCTCCCTTAGTCGACTTTTACGACACCCACGGGAAGAAAGGGGGTGGTGAAATTTTTACCCGACACCACACGGGGACAATAATTAAAATCACTATCCTACTAATATTATAAATGCGAAAGTTTGGATGGTTGAATGTTTAGATGTTTTTTAATAAATCACGCTTAACCGATTTGGATGAAATTTTTCACGAAAATAGTTTATAGCCTGGACTAAAATATAGGATGGTTTTTATCCCGGCTCCAGGCAGACGAAGCCGCGGGCGGAAGCCAGTACTATATAAAATAACAGGCAATAGCAATCAATTTCTCAATAGTTGCCCTCACGGCTTTTTTATCGATAAGGCACAAAGAGGAAAAGTCTGTGAGGTAGTAAGTTTGCATGTCGGGGATAATGTCGGAAACTACTTATCGAATGAAATAAAATAAATTAAACTTGTGAATTGAATTGACTTTCTGAATAGACTTGGGCTATATTTTATGTTGCGAATTGCCTCCATTGTTCGCTATACGCGGGCGAATCCGCGCAGGCATCTTAGGCAGCAGTTAAAAACAAGCTTCTATCAAAAATTACATTTTTGGTACAAGCTTTTATTGCCGACTGTACTTTTCTGTATACCATCATCAACTACTCATTGAGACGATTCTAACGAGCCCAAACTCAACGGGGTTACGTCGGTTAAGTACTGAATACCCATAGCCACCTTCTATCTCCATCACCAGATCAGCTCGATGGTACCATAATATTGAATTGTCATCCAAACTATACTTATACCCAAAATTTCAGCTCAATCGGTCACCGGGAAGTGAGTCAAATTTAACTTGCAAGATTTGATTACAAACAAACAGACAGACAACGGGACAGGTGAAACTAAATAAAAGCTTGTAATAAATAACTTGTATTAGGTTATACTGACATAATGTTAAGTAATAACAACATCAAATTTCGTTTAAAATAATAGTACATTACTGCAGAGACCAGTAAGTAGGCCAGGATGGCACTTATGCTCGAAGCGTGTATAGTGCTTTTCTCAAAAATAAAACAATATGTTTGAATAAAAGTTAAATCATTGTTTGAATAAAAGTTAGATAAAAGTTTGAATAAAAATTATATAGGTACAGTCACCAGCATTAGTATCTGCCATAACAAAGGCAGTAGAAGTAAAAACTTGAAAAAAAAAAAAAAAGTTCGTCTTCCATCAAACTATTTTCCCCCCCGCCCCCAAGCCTCGTCGCGAATCTCTCACCATCCTACGGTCACGTGACCTCCTACGCATCTGACGTCACAAAAATCTGTCGCGAGTTTAACAGTTTTTCCCCATCCCAAAAAGTGCTCAGCGCCGCTAAAGAAGTGTTCACTTCATAAATGTTCTATATTTAAATATTATGATATGTAATGGGATTTCATAATTACTTACTGGACACTCTTGTTCTACACTATTTAAATATTATGATATGTAATGGGATTTCATATTTACTTACTGGACACTTCTAAAAATTGTCCAGGATGAATTACTTTCGGATACTATCTGCACAGATGTTATGGGAACATTTCGTACTATTTTTGAGAAAACACATTAATTTTAAGCTTGGTTATACTGTACGGGGATTTATCGTGAAACTACAGTTCCCACCGGGAATCCGCTTTATCTTTATACTATGCAGATTACGAGTATGTAGTTATAATCGATACGATACAGAGAAAGAATATAATGGAAAAATAAACCATCTTCGTCTGTAGCCCCCGACAGGATTCGAACCTGCGACCTTTCTATTAACGCTAGACTGCTCTACCAACTGAGCTACGAGGACAGTGACTTACGCTGTGTATTTTTGCATTACATTCCCGCTAAGACTAGCGCCCTCTGTATCGTGTTATAGACTTGTTTCACAGCCTTGGCACACCTCTAATGGGCGAGCTATACGCTCACTCCATTCTCAAATATTTAATTAAAAATAATTTGTTTCGTGATAAGGCTATTTAGTATGTAGTTATCTCAATTCAGTTATATCTAAACAGATCTGTAGATATGTAGTGTAGTATTCCTGATGGTGATTAAGATGAAACACAAGGGCCGTTTTTTCATAGAAACGTAGTCCCCTGTTTTCTCCCTGGATAATGGCATTAGAGCATTTTTTTTTCCATAAATCCATGGCTACTATTCACATGTTCCTATGTTTTCCTTTTTTTCATAAATTTATTCTTAAAAAACATTAACCTCAAAAACCAAAAAAAAATGCCAGATTTTCCGCTGTGTTCAAACATCCAGGAAATCATTTTGACTAGATTATTAAAAAAAAGGAAAACATAGGAACATGGCCAAAGCCTTTCTTCGATTTTTAATAAAAAAATAGTTAAATAGGTCAAGTTTTGGAGAAGAAATCAGGGGACTACGAAACGTTGATTTTGTGTACTTTTAATAGGTAGTTGTCTCTATCGCGCCCTGCGGGGTGAGGCTTGAGGTTGGCGCGACAGCAATACATTTTACAAATACCTATTTCTCAATTATCTCGCCCTTAGTGTTTCCTCTTAAAGGCGCCAGAACTGAGGATACGATGTCTTGAGAGTGGTCGATCTGTCAACATTTTGCTGTTAACAGCGATTCAATGAAGACAATTTTGACGACCGGTTAGCTTAGTGGGTAGTGACGCTGCCTACGAAGCTGAAGGCCGGTTCGAATCCCGGCGTTAAGGGCAAATATTTGTGTGATGAACATGAATATTTGTTTCTGAGTCTTGGATGTTTTCTATATATTTAAGTATTTGTATCTATTAAATATATCGTCGTCTAGTACCCATAACACATGCCTTATTGAGCTTACTATGGGACGAGTTTGATCTATGTTAGATTGTCTCCCTAATATTTATTTATTTATTTAATAAAGTATCGGCAAGGCGTATGGGTCTCCCCTAGAGTTGTAAGTGTCCATAGGCTACCATTTACCATCAGGCAGGACGTGCACTAGTTTTCCCATCGTGGTAAAAACAATGTCACTCTAACATCGATAAATTGCATCATGCTCGCAGTATGTTTTCCAAAACAGAATAGGCATGTGTACAATTTACCCAGCTGGTTGGAATCGGTGTCTGTTGTCACAAAGACAATAGTGGCGTGCTATCAGTAGCGTAAAGATAAAAGACGGTCCGTACCTTTGTAATCTTTGATAAAGATAAATCAGATGGAAGGTCAAAGTTCTACTTGGAGTTCTTTACTATTACATTTCGAATTAAAGGAACGACGAGGAGTTCTCAATATAATTTGAGACGTGGTGCCGTTAAGAAACCGACTTCTAGGTAGATGTCGCTACACGCCTCCCTAAGCCCTAGTTCCCACTATGTCGTCTGTCGGGACGATTTTTTATCGTGTGTTGTAGTGGCAGAACATTTTATATGAAGCTGTTCACACTTGTCGGACACCAATTCGTATGAGGCGACGACACACGATAAAAATCGTCCCGACAGACGACATAGTGGGAACGTGAGGCGTGCACTGCGATTTTTTTTCGTGCGATAATCGCCTCGCAAAAATGCAACGTATGTGTTTATATGTCAGTGCGCGCATATGGCATGTGCGCGCACTGACATATAAACACATGTACGTTGCATTTTTGCGACGCGATTATCGCACGACAAAAAATCGCAGTGCGCGCCTGGCCTATGACGTTGTAAGAAGGAACAGATTGAAAGATTTGGTGGCAGATACAGATTGTTCCGATGGTTAGTAGCGAGGAGCCATGTATGCCTGTGATGGCCGGTTAGCAGAGAGTAAAGGATAATACGGCATACAGGCAAGATGCGGTCCAATCGGTTGGTCTAAAGCCGCCATACACAGATAATCAATTAAAGCCATTGTCCGGTCCGATGACGCATTCGCCGGAGAAGTTACAAAGTCCAAATATAACTCATATAAATAACATAACATATAACTGAGATGCCAATCGGCTCGCGTTGCATATTAAAAACAAACATTGAAATCGCATGACATATTTAATTATCGGCGAGACATGCATTGTTTATATTCCTTTGCATATTATTCTCGATTATGACTATTATCAGGGCATGTACAGTCGACTACAAAGAGCCGTATCGATCTCTTTGTAGTCGACTCTACACATGTGTCACTAAGACCTCATGTGTGTGCCAGATTGACACTAGGTGGTGCCAAAAACAGAACGGGTACCTACCGGTATGATGTAGATTTATTTCGTAAGGTTCGGCCCGGATTAAGCTTTCTACCTAGTGCCAAAGATACCTACTGAGATGAATACGATAAATTTTGATGTGCAGTAAGAACTACCCATCTCACTCCCAGTTAATACGACAGAAAGTGAGGACACAATGACAGAGAACAGCAGTATAAAGGATTTTCCTCCTATTTAATGAGGCCACAAGGAAAGTGTCAAATAGGCTCATTAATGACCAGCAGCTTAGTTACGAAACGTTCCGATGGACGTCAGTTCGTTATTGTAACCATGGCTAAGATTCTAGTCAAACCAAGCAACCGTTGGGAAGCTTACACGATTAGGCTACGCATCGTGACAAATATTATAACTTATTCTGACCCCGTATCATGGTCGGCCTTATCACACGATAAGTGATAGGATAGAGCGTCCGTCACAGGCTGATACCGTTCGATAGAACGGGACGACGCTCCTACGACCTACCTACCGCTCCTACTTGATACGGGGTCTGGACGCGATAATGCTACGGCCTAGCAAGTCTCATATTAAAAGGTAAAGTTTGGGGTGGATAGCTTTGTAAGTTTGATGTAGAGGGTTAAATACGAAAATACTCATCCTCTTGAGCTTTTATTTTGGGCTAAATAAAGCTACCAGTGCTACGCCGTAACCCGTAGGGTTTTGTTAGCATAAATCGCAACTGATGGGGTTACAACATTTTTTTTGTTTATTGTCATTGTCACTGTTTTGCCTATACCTAATCTATCTCAATAACATGAGATATAAATTGTGAATAGTAAACACTAACCCCCTTATTCGTAAAATTCCTTTCTTACGAACACAAAGGTTTTAGTGACAGATAAGGATAAACGAATTTTAACGCCACTTTAGTTAAAATAGGCTTGTAGAACGTTTATGAATACGGCCGTAAGCAATTAACGCTCCTAAAGAAAATAAATTTCAAATTAGAGGAAAAAAAAGAAGCGGGTTGTGTCGGAGATACAACCGTTAATTAAGTTTAAGTGAATACTTCTTTGTTGGCTATGGAACCGTAATAAAAAAAACCGGCCAAGCCTGCTATTATGGTGTACCCCTAAAATATGTATCTGAATAAATTCACTAAAAATCTGTATAAGTACAGATAAATCGGTATATATGGCAACATTGACTGACGTAGCTCATTTGACTCGCGATAATTGAAAATGGCGGTCATTTCAGCATTATTTTCACGTCGGCCACATAAACTAATGGCAAATAAAGAAGGATTAAAACATGTAACAAACAATTATTTGAAATCAGATTAGGCTTCTCTACAAAAAGTCACGTGATACATTTTGACCTATACAAGAACGCGAGCAAAGAAGTATCCACTTCAAAAATTAATGCTTTGAGCCTGCTTACGTATACTTGAATTATTTGAGTTGGCCGCATTACATGAAAGTAGTCCATTCAAAAAGCGGCTCTGCCGTCCGAGGTAGAAGGTTCTAATTCCAAACACAGTTTCATAAAAAGTCGGTTACATTAAAATAATCTCAACTACCTATACATCTGAATGGCTGTCAAAATAGCCGCTGATCGGACGGGCTTCCCACGAGACAGGTTGACCCGCATTTTGCTCCGATGCCCCTGATGCCGAAGTAAAGAAAGACGGAAATTCAATAGGGTATATGACAACCTGTGAAAATAAATTGTCTTTTCATTAGCAACATTACGAAAATACTCTGAAAATGTGAATCTCTGAAAGAGTATCGTCTGAAGAAGAAATCTGAAGACGGAATTTATGTTCGCTATTTTATGATTTTTTAATTCATAATAACTAACAATAAGGACATTTGATTGCGACGTCACAAGCATCTTCGTGCAAAATTTCATCCAATCGGTTAAGTCGTTTAAGCGTGATTGAGTAACAAACATCCAAACTTTCGCATTTATAATATTAGTAGGATATAGTAGGATACATATTATACAGGATGTTAACGGGGTCATGATCCGGAATGACAAAAAGCGAATAAGATGATCATACTGAACAACCTTTCCCATGGGACCAACCACGAAATCGCAAAAAAAAAGAGCCAATTAAGAGTTAACTGTGAGTTAACTGCGATTTAATTGAGAGTTAATGTATGGAATACCTGGTTTTTTTTTGCGATTTCGTGGTTGGTCCCATGGGAAAGGTTGTTCAGTATGATCATCTTATTCGCTTTTTGTCATTCCGGATCATGACCCCGTTAACATCCTGTATACCTTTATTATTATTATATACCAGGAATCGCATGATTACTTCCAAAGCTACATTTTCACAGACGTTTCCTCTTTATAATCTACATCTACACTAATATTATAAAGAGAAAACATTTGATTGTTTGTTTGCTGGACCGATTTGAAAAATTCTTTTACCATTAGAAGCCGACATTATCCCTGATGAACATAGGCTACTTTTTACCGCGGGAAAATGCTTCATTCCTAGGGAAAACGGGTAATCCGTGTGAAGCCGGGCAGCTATTTGGTTATAAACTGGCCGGGGGTAGTACTTATATTTAGCGAAAATCGTTAACGTGTCGCTTATCGCGATTATGAATCATGTGTAATATGTGTGCATGCACTGTTGCACGCGCTACTAGAAATGCACTAAAGGAGTTATTGATGAGGTTTTAATATTTTACTAGCTTCCGCCGCGACCTCGTCTGCGTGGACCCGGGATAAAAACTATCCTATATTTTAATCCAGGCTATAAACTATCTTCGTGCAAAATATCATCGAAATCCGTTGTGCCGTTTAAGCGTTATTGAGTAACAAACATTAAATTTATAATTTCATTTGAGTTTTTTTTTTCGTAACAATTGTTTTACTTGTTCTTTTATCTTTGTTCTTTCTGTTTCTTTTTTTGTGTATTTTTTTATTTCGTTTGTTACGAAATACCAAATAAATAATTTATCTATCTATCTTTCAAACATCTAAACATCCCACCATTAGTATGATAAAATGAATATATAAAACCAATACCCTGCCATTATTCCATCATTTAACCCGATTCGTTTATAGCACTCCGTTGGTCAGGTCACAGTCGCCATCAGATATATCGGTGCGGCCAAAGTGCTCACAAATATCTGGACACGTCTCTATTATCAAGGCATTAGAGACGTGTTCAGATATTTGCATCCATTAATCCATCATCATCCATTTTGCTTCCACGAGCACATGCGTAGACTTGCCGATAGTTCTTTTAGGAGACTAGGCTTTGTGATCCGCAGTGTCAAGGACTTCTGGGATATTGGAGCCATAAGGATGGTTTACAGCGCTTTGGTCAGAAGTAAGCTTGAGGCCTCGTCAATCATCTGGGCACCCCTACGAGTTCACCTACGCCTTACTTCTAGAGAAGATCCTAAAGGCATTCTTGAGATTCATCTTTAAAAAAAGATTTGGATATTATCCATTTCTCTATCCATCGAAATATTTACTCGGATGCCTCGGATACAATTCTCTAGAGGTAAGGCGCAACAAAAAATTGCTGACCACCGCTCGTCGCATACTGCGTGGCGAGTCCGACTGCCCGCAGCTTGTGGCTCGAGTTTTGCGGCTGTATGTTCCGGATGTGCCCAGAGTCAGTTTGAGACCGCGAGCGCGCCCACTGCTGGCAGTGCCGGCGGCGCGCACGGTATCGCACAGACATTCGCCGCTCCCTCGCGCGCTCACTCTGCTCAATGCGCTCTTGACATCGGCACCTGAATGTGACTTGTTTGCGTGGAGATGGGCGACTGTGTGCCGTGAATGTCTAAGGTTTTGTGAGTCGATGGATGATAGGCTGTCCATACTTGTGTTTAATGTCACCTAGATGTTGTCCATAATGAATATGTTTTTGTACGAGTATACTGTTATTTTGTAATGTTATAATTTCTCGGTGTATTGGCTTGTCTGTAATGCCGTGTAAATATATTGTTAATAATAATAAAATAAATAAAAATAAATTTCCATCCTACTAATAGGCATGCGGCCTCATGTTCAAATTGATAACGTAGTGATGCTAAATGGATAGTAAACCATCAAATTATCTTAATAAAGTATAAATTATAAAATGTAATTAAAATCATAAAAACATATGAACCTTGAAAGTTTAGAAAAATGATGTTTTTTTTTTATTGTCCAAGAGTAAATTTATAGCTGCCAATAGAATCCGTACGCTTTTATAGAAACAATATTGTATAACAACTATGTACTTAAACGCAGTATTTCGCGACCGAAACAATAATTTACCGGATTTTCCATACAATGATACAACTAATTTGTACAAGTGACGTCATACGAGGTTATCTATAAGTATGAAGCGTTTTCCGCTGCCGCCAGCGACGTCAATCTTTGTCTCAAATTTTTGGGTATTTATGTTCTTTAATTGTAGTTGCTCCCATACAAACATTTGTTCCTCTCCAAAAACTGGTTCGAATGGCATCGTAAAAAAATCTTAGTCCGCATCCCTATTGTCGGATGTTTAGATGTTTGGATGTTTGTTACTCAATCGCGTTTAAACG
Source organism: Epinotia ramella (assembly GCA_947578815.1). Classification (NCBI taxonomy): domain Eukaryota; kingdom Metazoa; phylum Arthropoda; class Insecta; order Lepidoptera; family Tortricidae; genus Epinotia; species Epinotia ramella. The sequence goes on from OX388207.1 coordinate 4,535,708, forward strand.
GCTCAACCGATTTGCACGAAGATAGCTTATAGTAAAATATAGAATAGTTTTTATCCCAGGTCCACGCAGAGCAAGTCGCGGGCGGAAGCTAGTTAAATAAAAACAGAGTTTCTATCAAAAAATTCATTTTTGGTACGAGCTTTTATTGCCGACTGTACTTTTCTGCAAACCGTCATCAACTGCTCATTGAGACGATTCTAACGAGCCCAAACTCGATGAGGTTGTGTCGTTTCATTGCGAAGTTCCTATGGCCACTTTCCAGCTCCATCATCAGATCAGCACTTTGTCATCATAATATTTCATTGTCACGCGATTTACACATGTATGCAAAATTTCAGCTCAATCGGTAACCGGGAAGTGGATCAAATTTAACTTGCAAGATTTGATGACAGACAGACAGACAACGGGACAGATAAAACTAAATAAAAGCTTGTAATAAATATTAGGGGACAATCTTACACTAATCGACCTAGTCCCAAACTAAGCAAAGCTTGTACTATGGGTACTAGACGACGATAAACATGCTTGTATAGATAAATAAATACTTAAATACATAGAAAACATCCATGACTCAGGAACAAATGTTCGTGCTCATCACACAAATAAATGCCCTTACCGGGATTCGAACCAGGTACTTCCGGCTTCGTAGGCAGGGTCACTACCAACTAGGCTAAAGCGGTCGACAAGTGGTTAATATTATCTGTTACACTGTTTCGGCGCCTAAATAATAATTAGTGTTTTAATATTATATTGTATGTATGTTAGTCTCTAAGGTATTTGTAACTATTGGCCTTAGTTGCCTGAAATAAATGTTTATTATTATTATTGTGTTGTTCTGCTCATAGCCTAGCGGCGCCTGTGAGTCGGAAACGATAACGCAGGTTAAGGCGATGCCTTGATTTGAGTCGAACACATCCCCTAGACAGAGACACGCTGATGCCTTCCGCGCACGAGGAAAAGAGATGTAACACTCTTCGGGAATGGCTTTTTTGGTCAAATTTCGATAAATACCTAATTTAGAGACGTTTTATTTAAATTTCATAAAGTGAGATTTTAGACGAGTTAAAATACTATAGTATTAACTTGATTGTTTCGTAAAACAATGTATCGTTTGAGTAGGCTGAGTAAAAAAAGGAAAATACAGACCCAACTGTGGATTTTTTTTCTATCGAAGAAATTTTATTATGCATCGATAATATTTTTTTTTCATGTATCGATAAATTTAGATATATAGTCAAGAATCATATATCTGAAAATCAGACCTTATTGTTTCTTAATCTAGTCAGAACGGCGTTTCAAAGCACGCGATAATTTCCAATGCACCGCCTTAGATGGCAGCGGTCAGTCTTTGGATGGGTGACCGCCTGATGTTTTAGTGGTCAATATAAATGAGCGCTTCCGTGCTTTGGCAGGCACGCTAAGCAGTTGATCCCGGCTGCTGTCTATGACAGTAGTCGTTAAGCCGAGTTAGAGGCCTTCGGGCGGCACAAGAACTTCTAAGTGCAAGGCCTGAGTGGACGCCCCGCTCAGAGCGGGGCGTCGAGCGTCCATAGAAATGGCATTTGTTTTATATGGACGCTGCACGCCCCGCTCCGAGCGGGGCGTCCACTCAGGCCTTGCACTAACAGTCGAGTTGCCCACTCACTTGACAAAGGGGGGACAACTGTTACTCGCGTCCGCAGGAGCTACCTACCACAACCCTGCACGTGTCCCCTGGGTACTAAAGAGTGACAAACTTTAAAGGCCAAAATATTGTATGCCATACGATTAAATAAGTTGTGTTGTTCACTCACATGTTATGTTGTTTTTTGCAGAATCTTCCGGTGTACGATCAACCGTGTACCCGAGACCAACAGTCTGCTGCAGAAGTCGCGACTGCCTTTAGGAATACTAATCCATCCATTCAAGGATCTCAATGCAAGTGCCATTTAGTAATACGCAACACAACACAACACATACACAAACTATAATTTCTTGTGGATGTCTTCTATTCAGATATCCTAATTTTCAAAGTTCTAGTTAAGTCATCATCATCATCATATCAGCCGAAAGACGTCCACTGCTGGACATAGGCCTCCCCAGAAGAGTGCCACAATGACCGGTCCTGCGCCGCCCGCATTCAGCGGACTCCCGCGACCTTTAGCAGGTCATCAGTCCAACTTGGCCTACCCACGCTGCGCCTTCCGGTACGTGGTCGCCACTCGAGAAGCTTTCCGCCCCAACGGTCATCGGTTCTACGTGCAATGTTCCCCGCCCACTGCCACTTAACTTTAGCGATTCGGAGGGCTATATCGGTTAACTTGGTTCTGATGCGATCGCGCAGAGAAACTCCCAGCATATCCGTCTCCATTGCCCTTTGGGTGACTTTGAGCCTTCTTATGAGGCCCATAGTAAGCGACCACGTTTCGTGCCATACGTCATCACTGGCAACACACACTAGTCAAAGACGCTCGTCTTATTTTTTTATTATACAACGATGGTGGCAAACAAGCGTACGGCCCGCCTGATGGTAAGCGGACACCGCAGCCTATAGACGCATGCAACTCCAAAGGAGAAACATGGGCGTTGCCGACCCTTGATATATTTGAGGATTCGCTGTGTTGAGAGCTGAAGGAACAAATTCCCTCGCTCTCAACACAACGCATCCTCGGGAGCTCTGGCGACCTTGCTCACCTCCAGGAACACAACACTACTACAAAGCAAGTCTTGAGACACTGCGGAATATTGGACGAACAGATGTGACTAGTTGAGTCAAATTTGTAAAATTGCCCTTACGAATTGTATCATCCATCTATTTATATACAGCATTAGTAATAAGAGTTAAGTTTGTGTAACAAATGGGAGTTTTACAAAATAACTAAAGTTGCCCGCGCAGCATAACTTGTATCCATTAAAAAACACTCAATAATAAGGGGGAAAGATTTTTTCTAGTCGGAGATTAACCCCTAACCACAAACTCCCAAGCACACTTTACCTCCCTATAATATTAGTATAGAATTATATTCGCAATGTACATTTGCAACTTATTTCGCGCAGTTAATTACGCACGCCACACTTTCACTATCATAGGTGTTCCGTTGACGCGATGACCCCATACCCTACTTTAGATTCGACAATTGCCTTGACTCTAACCTTCACTTGTTTGAGAATGACGTCGGCGTATCTCAGTGAAATCATCGCTGAAGCGTGACGAAGGGTGAGGTTGATGTCTAGAATATCAATTGGTTCAAGTATTAGGCTATAGGTAAACCGCCTAACTCAGTGGGTGCGAGGGTAGGACGATAACGGGGCGCGGGAAACGAAGCCGCGCCCGCGTTCCTTAAAACTTGTTGATGGACCGAAAATTGTTTTCAAGTACTCGCGAAGTCTCCGTGGATATGCACACATTGAGAACGACTCGGAACAAGTTTTAAGCAAACAAATAAAGCAGGGTAATAATCTGTTTGTTTGCCTATTCAAAGTAGTATAATATTAGATTACTAGTGTCATTTAAAACCAGGACTTCTGGAATATTCCAACCTTCTCATCATGTCGTTTCAAACAAACAGTTAAAACCTGAGTTCCGTTTGCATTGTCGCTTATGACTAAAGGTCCGAACTGCGTGACTCTGTCACATAGCTAGTGGTATTCTATCATAGATAAAGTTTAACGGCCGTATTCATAAACGTTCTACAAGCCTATTTTAACTAAAATGGTGTTAAAATTCGTTTGTCCTTATATGTCACATTGAAATTTGCGTTCGTTAGAAAGGGATAAAGCAAATTTTATTTAGCAGACGCATTTTAAGTTCTATGAATAAGAGGGTTAGTGTTGCTTGTTTAGAATTGTAGCTTCGAGAAATGTGCTATTTCTGCATGTTATCGGAAGTGCAGTAGGGCGAGGCGCGCGCATCCATAAGCCCCGCGCAACTACCTCGTGAACCTGCACAAATTATGCCATTGTGTTTCTACTTTGGTGTAAGAGATTATAATATATTTAAGCGCGGTAGCAGTAAAGACACAACTTGCAGTTGGCTGCATGTATAACAGTGTCGCTCATGTCAAATACTGTGATTCCAGCACCTGCCGGTGATACAATGCTCGACGATAGTGCGGTGCCGCGCGTGCCGCACCTACATCAACCCGTTCGTGTATTTCGTGGACGGCAAGCGGTGGAAGTGTAACCTGTGCTACCGCGTCAACGACTGTGAGTAACCGGTTGAATCAGGCCCAAAACGTAAATACTGGAACGCCAATAAGGAGTAGAGAGAGATTTTTAAATTTTTATAATGTTTAAGACAGAAATACACGGTTTCGCATAGATAGTGCGCTGTGGAGCGATGCCTCGGGCTTTCGGCGCTTCGGTCGTAGTTTTGCATGTAATAGCGGAACTTGACAGAAAGAGAGAAAGAGAAAAAAATTACAAGTTCAAAGCCTGTTTTGTTTCCTCAATACATCTATATCAGTCCGAAACCAGTGCGTTTCCCTTCGATTCATCGATAATTGATTTTCTTAATCATAATCAGTCACAGAGTGGTTTACAATTGTTATTTGATGGTGCCTCTTTTTAAATATACAATACCTGAGCTAAGAGGCACCGCTCTTCCTTAGTTGGTAGTGGACATGTGAAGAATAATTGTATTATTAAATACTCAAAAGAAATAAAAGAACATCATTAAGAAAAATAACAAAAGCAGCATTATCTTACGCTTCAATTTAAAATTAAACATAATAAGTACTTTTATAAGCTGGTATCTAGGCAACTATAAGTAAGTATACACATACTTATAGAAGCGTGGTGAGGTGTTTCTTAAGGCACTAAACTTGTAGATATTTAAATTATAATTCCATATGACGCTTTGTCACGTCTAAGCCTTTTATGGTCTTATGCGCAAACGTCCCATAAACTTTTAGCCAAAATGCCGTCCTGTCCCAGACTTCCGCGAATACATACATACTCGGCCGGGAATACCTGTCCGACGGATTAAATTAGTCTGTTTCTATCTGTCACTTCGACGTTTATGTTTGTGAGTAATATTTGTTAAGTTTTGTGGGTTTATATTGCCTGCTGAGTATTATTTTGTTATGTTTCTGTTTTTCAGTACCCGAAGAATTCCAATACGACCCCGTGAGCAAGTCATACGGGGACCCCACACGGCGGCCAGAGATCAAGTCGGCGACCATAGAGTTCATAGCGCCCGGCGAGTACATGCTGCGCCCGCCACAGCCGGCTGTCTATTTGTTCCTCTTCGATGTCTCGCAGATCGCCATAGCCTCGGGTTATTTACAAGTGAGTTTTCATCGCACTTGCTCGAAAAGGGCTTCATAATGCGCAGACATACAGAGCTGTAATAGCCTGTGTTACGCCCACGAGCGTAATGGTTTTTTTCTTAAATTGTATCTGTCACTCATGCGGCAGTTACAAAGCAAAGAGGTTTTATATCAAATACGATGTCTGAAAACGTATTTATAAATAAATTTAAACTTAAAAAACTACTTAAACATGTTTAACTGAATTATTTTAAGATTTAATATGTAGTTATTTAGTGTCTATGTAAAATGTTTTTAAGTGTTTTCAAATCGTGGCTGTATGTATACCGAAGGGTCTTTGCCATACGCGCCTCACGTCAAATTCAACAAAATGGACGACTGACATGTTGCAGTTTTTATTACGATTTGTATTCATTTCATCTAAAATGTATTTGTTTCCTCGCAAATGTGATGAAAAACATTGTGTACAACACGGGCGTAAGAATATTGCAAACTCGAGTAATCAAAAGCCCTCCGCTTTCGGCGTCGGGCTTCTGATAGACTCTTGTTCGCAATATTCCACTTACGCCCCTCGTCAAACAATGTACTATTCTGCACTGTTCTCAAGCCGCTCGAAGATCTCTGACTCGGCTTAAAGATTGCTGCCATAGACTGAAGATCAACGGTGTAGCTTTTTCAACGGAAAGACCGTGTGTGAAAACGAAAACAATAGAATTTGAACGAAGCGCTCGGGATGAAAGTTCTGAATCTTTCTTGCTTTAGAATTTGACTTACATTATATTGAACCATTTTGTTCTTTCTGTAAGAATCTGGGAAGCAGGACGATAGACTGTCATAAATCTCTTCAGTTCGATTCACAACTGAGTCTAGTGTTATCTGTGTCTATTATTACACAATCAGTTAGATGATTACGTTTAAGATTTTCCCGGTCTCTTCTCAAAATCTTCTATTCCCAGGAAACGTATTACGTCAGTTTAGGATTTCCCCCAGATAACACTCCCTCTTATGAAGTGGAAAAGCAGTAGCAACTAGCAACGTGTCGACATCTTTATGACTTTGATGTTTTCAATTCCGCGTGACTAGAGCAGTTTCTTTTACAACACGGTGTTTAGCCCTTACTTCTTTTAACAAGTTTTTATTTAGTTTCACCTGTCCCGTTGTCTATCTGTCTGCCTGTCTGTCTGTCTGTCTGTAATCAAATCTTGCAAGTTAAATTTGACCCACTTCCCGGTGACCGATTGAGCTGAAATTTTGGGTATAACTATAGTTTGGATGACAATTCAATATTATGGTACCATCAAGCTGATCTGATAGGCTGGCCATCGGAATTCAGTACTTAACCGACGTAACCCCGTTGAGTTTGGGCTCGTTAGAATCGTCTCAATGAGTAGTTGATGACGGTATACAGAAAAGTACAGTCGGCAATAAAAGCTTGTATCAAAAATGAAATTTTTGACAGAAGCTTGTTTCAGCTTGTCTGCACTGTACCTGTACATAATTCCGTGGTCATTGCAGGTGGTTTGCGAGACCCTGAAGAACAATCTAGACCAGCTCCCGGGCGACGCGCGGACGCAGGTCGGGTTCATCTGCTACGACGCCCACGTGCACTACTACCTGATGAGCGAGGGGCTTACGAGGCCCAAGGAGATGACTGTGCTGGATATTGATGGTGACTATATTTATTGGAAAACTTATGAAGGCCAGGAATCAGGATTTGCTTTTGTACCTTTAAAAATCCTGAAAACTAATATGATGCTAGAAATTTCAAATGGTCACAGTTACCGAAATTTTCACACTGACGTATTTAACGAAAACCTGGCTGACTGGAATTTATAATCCTTCGTTGGAATTTATAAGACTGTTCAATTTTGTTCAAAACTGAAGAATGATGCAGTAGAAAGATGATGAAATAATGCTTAAATCGAATGGCTAATAAGCAACAATACATTAGGACTTAATAGGAATTCCTTTGCTTAGGTTTCCAGTACAATAAAACCTTTTGCTTTGCTGCTATAATTATTAGTACCTGGGCGACCGAGCTGGAAAACGATTTTCCAAGATATAAGACCAAGATCTGGGAAAAATCGTTTTCTGCCCTCCTAAACCACTATATTCCAAATTTCATCGAAATCGTTAGAGCCTTTTTCGAGAACGTGACTCCAAATATATGTACAAATATTGCTCGTTTAAGTTAGGTTAGTTTTAGTGTAGGATAGGATAGGATTTGGCGGAATAACAAAATAATATTGATCTAGAAACTCATGGAATTCCGCAAAGTACCACTCAAACAATGCTTTGTTTTGAATTCAATGTATCAACCTAGCCGTATTACGTGATTTAGCCCACAGTGACAGTTCGAATTACATTTCAGACGTGTTCCTGCCATCGCCAGAATCCCTGCTCGTGAATCTCGGTGAACGCAAGGAGCTAGTGAAGGAGTTGCTGTCGGTGCTCGGGAACAGACCAGGCGCGGGCGCCGCGGGGCGCTCCGCTCTCGGCGCAGCCTTGCAAGCTGGCTACAAGCTCATGGTAAACACAACACACACTGACTGAGCTAGTGAAGGAGTTGCTGTCGGTGCTCGGGAACAGACCAGGCGCGGGCGCCGCGGGGCGCTCCGCTCTCGGCGCAGCCTTGCAAGCTGGCTACAAGCTCATGGTAAACACAACACACACTGACTGAGCTAGTGAAGGAGTTGCTGTCGGTGCTCGGGAACAGACCAGGCGCGGGCGCCGCGGGGCGCTCCGCTCTCGGCGCAGCCTTGCAAGCTGGCTACAAGCTCATGGTAAACACAACACACACTGACTGAGCTAGTGAAGGAGTTGCTGTCGGTGCTCGGGAACAGACCAGGCGCGGGCGCCGCGGGGCGCTCCGCTCTCGGCGCAGCCTTGCAAGCTGGCTACAAGCTCATGGTAAACACAACACACACTGACTGAGCTAGTGAAGGAGTTGCTGTCGGTGCTCGGGAACAGACCAGGCGCGGGCGCCGCGGGGCGCTCCGCTCTCGGCGCAGCCTTGCAAGCTGGCTACAAGCTCATGGTAAACACAACACACACTGACTGAGCTAGTGAAGGAGTTGCTGTCGGTGCTCGGGAACAGACCAGGCGCGGGCGCCGCGGGGCGCTCCGCTCTCGGCGCAGCCTTGCAAGCTGGCTACAAGCTCATGGTAAACACAACACACACTGACTGAGCTAGTGAAGGAGTTGCTGTCGGTGCTCGGGAACAGACCAGGCGCGGGCGCCGCGGGGCGCTCCGCTCTCGGCGCAGCCTTGCAAGCTGGCTACAAGCTCATGGTAAACACAACACACACTGACTGAGCTAGTGAAGGAGTTGCTGTCGGTGCTCGGGAACAGGCCAGGCGCGGGCGCCGCGGGGCGCTCCGCTCTCGGCGCGGCCTTGCAAGCTGGCTACAAGCTCATGGTAAACACAACACACACTGACTGAGCTAGTGAAGGAGTTGCTGTCGGTGCTCGGGAACAGGCCAGGCGCGGGCGCCGCGGGGCGCTCCGCTCTCGGCGCGGCCTTGCAAGCTGGCTACAAGCTCATGGTAAACACAACACACACTGACTGAGCTAGTGAAGGAGTTGCTGTCGGTGCTCGGGAACAGACCAGGCGCGGGCGCCGCGGGGCGCTCCGCTCTCGGCGCGGCCTTGCAAGCTGGCTACAAGCTCATGGTAAACAAAACACACACTGACTAACATTACAACTAATTGTCATCATGATATGATACAGAGATAAAGTATGGAAAAATAAACCATATTCGTCTGTAATATAATAATAATAATATAAATACGTTTTTTTAACCGTCTTAGCGCCGAAGCCCACTTAAAGTATCCAAAACGTACTATTCGTAAAAAAAAAATGTATTAGATAAGCTTTTAGTAATAAAAGGTAATTAAGTCTGAAAAATCCTGTATGGCGCGCGATGAGAAGTTCATTCACCCGGTTAGAGTTCGTAGCTATCTCCAAAAGATGGCAGCTAGCGGTCACTGCGGTCAATCAGCTGGATGATTAAAATTAATATTAATACATAAAAAAAAAACAGAAAAAAGGTTTTTTTAAGTTCTTTGTAATGTATGTATACATTAACTGGGCTTCGGCTCTAAGACGGTTAAAAAAACACGTTTTATAGTTGAAAGATATGCGACTTCAGTCACTGTCTTAGTAGCTTAGTGGTCAAAGCACTCTAGCGTTAATAGAGAGGTTGCAGGTTCGCGTCCTGTTGGGGGCTACAGACGAAGATGGTTTATTTTTCCATTATATTCTTTGTCTCTGTATCATATCATTTAAAATATGATCGGGGTACAGTATTACCGAATGAAATCGAACGTATGACCATTTCAATAAAGACCTTGTTGCACTTTACGTGAGGTACAATATGCAATGACAGGTGAACTCGTGCTTTCCCGCTCTTGGCGTGTAGACAAAATGGCGGACGCCGGAGCTGCCAGCTTCGCGCGTAAAATTTTGACCAATGGGCGTTGAAGATTTTACCCGCGCAAACGCGCTACCTTATGATTGGTTAAAATGTTTTCAAAATATTCTTTCTGCGCAGGTACATTTTTGTAACTTATATTAGCGGTACTACTGTAACTTCTTCGTTAAAAGTAACATGAAACAAAAATAATTCATAAAATAATTAGTTTCGTTACGATGTAAAAATTGTTATCATCTTGGGTTCATCTTAAGGTGCGTACGAATTAGAGCAGCCTCGGGTTGAGGCACGCACGGCTCACCTACTTTGGTCTGGTTCGTACGCGCTCACGCGCCGCGCTGTGCGCGGGCATCGCGCTCACGGCGCGCGGCGAGCCGCCTAGAGTCGGGCTGTTGGCCGTGGCGTGCTCCCGTGCTCAGAGGCGCCTCAGTGTGCGTGCAGAGCGTAATTTGGACGTGTATCCGAGCGTGCGGCGGACAAAACGACAAGTTCTGACTTGTTTGTGGGCGAGGCGCGTATGAATTTGAGCAAGTGGCTGAGCCGTGCGTGTGTAATCGAGTTTGTTCGGAAATTTATTAATATAATTAGGTGAAATGTGATAAACGCAGCTGCGGCTGTCATCGTGTCCGACGCCATTTTGAACGACGAACAATATCGGCTCGTAGCGATCACGCTGCCTCGCCCGTGCAACAATTTGGCTCGCGAGCAGCGCGCCGCGCGGGGCGAGCATGCCTCAGGCTGAGCCGCTCAAATTCGTACGCAGCTTTAGAAAATATAGTGTACGGTCTAAACGCCGCTTTGCTTATGCGTTCGCAATGCTTACTTGCGACCCACTTTGGATCGTGCGTCAGATCTATAATATGTATTAGTTACAAATATAGTTAGTGCACCATTAAACCTCGAACTAGCGTGAACATCAGAAAGAATTACCAATTATTTACTGTACTTTTATCTCGAGTGCAATATACCTGTTAAATCTTGAGTATTTTTCTCCGTGGTTGAGTGGTTCTTAGACACTGCTCACGCGATAAGTGAAAAGATAGGAGCGTCGTATCGTTCTAACGTACGGTGTCAGCCAGTGACGGACGCTCTATCCTGTCACTTATCGTGTGATAAGGCCGGCCATGATACGGGATCAGTCCTAGGTAGCTTGTCGCCAATCATAGTCGGCTGTTTGAAGCTGGCAAAGGTGGACTTTGTCTATCCAGCACATGTATTAAATATTTTATAACGTTACAGGCACCGACCGGAGGTCGTATCACAGTGTTCCAGACGTGTCTGCCGACCGTCGGACCCGGGAGATTAGAATCCAGGTATGCTCTAAAACATAAAACTTTGACTCTGAATAACTTTAAGTTCTCGATTCAAACGGTTTTATTACAAACGTTTTTGCTTCCAGTACGGTTTGCAGAGACGGCGCGCGAGTTCTCTTGCACTATCGGTCTCTTTCTAAGTTTTATAATAAGAGAGAGAAGGACAGTGCGAGAGAGCTCGCTCGCCGTCTTGTGCTAACCGAGCTGACAAAGAGCAGAATGGCTTCCATGCAAAGATGTACAGTTTATCTCATTTTGGCTTGCTAATTATTTTACTTCATGGCCAGGAAGTAGAAAGACCCCCTTCCTTTCCAAAGGGGACATACAATTTTGTACTCACCACGGGCGGTAGTAAAGAAAGCCACATGTAGCATATGCTTCGTCGTCAAGTACCTGTGATCTGAGACATTCTTTGGTTTACCACCCTAGGTGAGTAATATACTATAACGGCTTTACAGTGTGGTTCTTTAGGCATTTAAGAATATAAACAAACCAAACCAACCAAGAAGCGAGCTTGTTAATGCTCATGTTTGGAGACACGGGAACGCCCACTCACCACTTCCAATGGTTTGTTATTCCGTGGTAACCACAGACCACCCCCACTAGTAACGTAATGTCACCAAAGTATGAGGAAGAGGTGAGGGGAAGGGCGGGTGCTAACAGCGTTGCGATTGGTCGATGCGCTGGCACGCGGAATGCGTAGTGATGGGACATGTTCACTACAAGCATCCTAACTGGTACCGTAATTTATTGTTGGTACAGTAGTATATTAACATGGTAACAAAACGATCTGTCATTACTATAAACTGTACCAAAAAAAATACTTCGCATTTAGTATTTTGGTTCTAAAAATAAAAAAAGGAAATATTTCTTTTATTTGTATTTTTATGGAAGGTAGTTTGTTGATAAGTAAAGTCTCATGATTCTTTTAAAAGTTATTTTTAGAGTTCACATTTTTCCCACTAATTAAGCACAAAATAAAATAAACGTAACACGAAAAAGGCATTCCGCTGTTCAGGGTGGTGACAAATCTAACAAATCAATGATCATAAAAAAATGTTTAGGCATTCTTTAGTTATAAATGGTGTAACTAACACACCTGTGCCTTGTCTGTCCACTACCGGTTTTGGTAACCAGAGTTACCTAAAACCATAAGTGATTGTAGATTTAGTGTAGTTTAGGGCCGGCAACATGCATGTGATACCTTGGTTGTAAGCGTCTATAGGCTACGGTTACCACTTACTAACAGGCGGCTCTTGTTAGCCACTGACGCGGTATAAGAAACTTTTTGATTGTTTATGTTATTAAATAGTAGTGGCACAGTATAAAAACTAATCAGAAATTATTATAATGAACCGTAATCATGCCGATACCGAGAACTTATTGAACTAGAGGATTCTAAAAAGCCCACACAAAATATATCTCAAGCCAACTCCGAGCTCCCTCGCACTTTCTCGAAGTTTATCATCAGGCCCATCTTGTGACACTTTACCCAACTGCTCCCCGAGAGGATTCTAAAGAGCCCACACAACATATCTATCTCAAGCCAACTCCGAGCTCCCTCGCCCTTTCTCGAAGTTTATCATCAGGCCCATCTTGTGACACTTTACCCAACTGCTCCCCGAGAGGATTCTAAAGAGCCCACACAACATATCTATCTCAAGCCAACTCCGAGCTCCCTCGCCCTTTCTCGAAGTTTATCATCAGGCCCATCTAGTTACACTTTACCCAACTGCTCCCCGAGAGGATTCTAAAGAGCCCACACAACATATCTATCTCAAGCCAACTCCGAGCTCCCTCGCCCTTTCTCGAAGTTTATCATCAGGCCCATCTTGTGACACTTTACCCAACTGCTCCCCGAGAGGATTCTAAAGAGCCCACACAACATATCTATCTCAAGCCAACTCCGAGCTCCCTCGCCCTTTCTCGAAGTTTATCATCAGGCCCATCTAGTTACACTTTACCCAACTGCTCCCCGAGAGGATTCTAAAGAGCCCACACAACATATATCTATCTCAAGCCAACTCCGAGCTCCCTCGCACTTTCACGAAGTTTATCATCAAGCCCATCTTGTGACACTTTACCCAACTGCTCCCCGAGAGGATTCTAAAGAGCCCACACAACATATATCTATCTCAAGCCAACTCCGAGCTCCCTCGCCCTTTCTCGAAGTTTATCATCAGGCCCATCTAGTTACACTTTACCCAACTGCTCCCCGAGAGGATTCTAAAGAGCCCACACAACATATATCTATCTCAAGCCAACTCCGAGCTCCCTCGCACTTTCACGAAGTTTATCATCAAGCCCATCTTGTGACACTTTACCCAACTGCTCCCCGAGAGGATTCTAAAGAGCCCACACAACATATATCTATCTCAAGCCAACTCCGAGCTCCCTCGCACTTTCACGAAGTTTATCATCAAGCCCATCTTGTGACACTTTACCCAACTGCTCCCCGAGAGGATTCTAAAGAGCCCACACAACATATATCTATCTCAAGCCAACTCCGAGCTCCCTCGCACTTTCACGAAGTTTATCATCAAGCCCATCTTGTGACACTTTACCCAACTGCTCCCCGAGAGGATTCTAAAGAGCCCACACAACATATATCTATCTCAAGCCAACTCCGAGCTCCCTCGCACTTTCACGAAGTTTATCATCAAGCCCATCTTGTGACACTTTACCCAACTGCTCCCCGAGAGGATTCTAAAGAGCCCACACAACATATATCTATCTCAAGCCAACTCCGAGCTCCCTCGCACTTTCTCGAAGTTTATCATCAGGCCCATCTTGTGTCATTTCACCCAACTGCTCACTGAGAGGGGATTCAATAAAGCCCACTAAACATATATCTATCTCAGCCCAACTCAGAGTTCCCTCGCACTTTCTCGAAGTTCATCATCAGGCCCATCTTGTGGCACTGGACGCAACTGCTTACCAAGAGGATTCTAAGAAGCCAGCACAACCTATATCTATCTCAAACCATCTCCGAGTTCCTTCATACTTTCTCGAAGTTCATCATCAGGCTCATCTTGTGACACTAGACCCAATTGCTCATTGAGAGGATGCTAAAAAGCCCACACAACATATATCTATCTCAAACCAACTCCGAGTTCCCTCGCACTGTCTCGAAGTTCATCATCAGGCCAATCTTGTGGCACTGGACGCAACTGCTCACCAAGAGGATTCTAAGAAGCCAGCACAACCTATATCTATCTCAAACCATCTCCGAGTTCCCTCACACTTTCTCGAAGTTCATCATCACGCTCATCTTGTGACACTAGACCCAATTGCTCACTGAGGGGATTCTAAAAAGCCCACACAACATATATCTATCTGAAACCAACTCCGAGTTCCCTCGCACTTTCTCAAAGTTCATCATCAGGCACATCGAGTGAAACCCTACGCAAGTTTCTCACCAAGAGGATTCAAAAAAATCCACACAACATATCTTCAAACTACTATTCATACTACTAATACTTCTTCTATACTATGTATTATTAATTTTAATTATTCTATAACTTAGGTTCTACAGAATAACTACTCAATCTACAATAAACGAGGAATCTTTTTTTATTTACATTTCTTCAAATCGGTACGAACGAAAGCACATGAAACCGGTGATTAACCATAGCATCGTCGGGACATCACTAGTCGTGACGTGTTTTCGTAAAAAAGGAATGGCACATTGCATTTTCAACGTGATGAAAAGAGACAGGCATAGTGTGTCTGTACCGATGTGTTCGCAGTGACCAAAATGGCCCCGCTGGCTATAAATATTTTCAATTAAATAATGAATTTGAGTCATCCGTGGAATGTAATCCATATGTTTTTGTAATTTGATGTCGTTGAGGACTGTCTGTTTCCCAAAAGATCCATTCCCAATTAATCCGTTTCCCGATATAAGTATTTACCAAAATGTGCTTCTACCAATAGATAGGTTTGGCTTGATATCCGTTTCACAAAAAGACCTAATCCCGAAATGACCGTTCCCATCACTACCGTTTCCTAAATAATCCGTTTTCCAAAATGGGAGAACAAAAGATACGTTTGTCTTGATATCCGTTTCCCAAAACACCCGTTCCCAAAACATCCCTCTCCGTATTATTACATACATATTGTACTACATATAAGTAAAGTTCTTGGTTGCAATACTAATGGTTTTTAATTTATGTAGAAAATGATCCCTCTGCTTTAGGTATTTTGTGTTAAATATGTATAGCAGAACACATGGGTTTCTAGGGTGTTATGTATGATATACTGATGCGATGAGAAACGGGTCTTTTGGGAATACGGGTGTGTCATGACAGACGGATCTTTTGGCATACGGATGCTATGAGAACCGGGTGTTTTGACGTACTGATGCGATGAGAAACGGGTGTTTTGGGAAACGGGTGTCATGTGAGAGACGGATCTTTTGGCATACAAATGCTATTTGAACCGGGTGCTTTGACATACTGATGCGATGAGAAACGGGTCTTTTGGCCTACGTTCATTTAAGGAAAGTGATATTTTGGAACAGGTGTTCTGGGAAAGGGTGTTTTGGAAAACGGACAGATCGTTCCGAAAGGTTGAGGACTTTCCACATGTTTAGCCACGAAAATCTATTTTTTTATTTTTTTACGAGAGACATGCACACTCCGCACAGATAGTTAATCATAGATAGCGCTTCAACTCTAACGCTTGGTGACTCGAGTCGCGAACAAACTGAGAAACATTGGGCTTCTAGTGGGGGTGTTCTGTGATCGTAAGACATCCTTACTTCCTCAGTGACTGACTTGCTCACGCAGCCAATCGCATATTACAGTACTAGCTTCCACCCGCAACTTCGTCTGCAACTGCAACTATGATGCTGACTGTACCTGTTCACTGTAGAAGTTTTTGTTTGGTTCCAGAGAGGACCCGAACGCGCGGTCTTCGAAGGACGTGGCGCACCTGAAGCCGGCCACGGACTTCTACAAGCGGCTCGCGCTCGACTGCAGCGGAGCGCAGGTCGCCGTCGACCTGTTCCTGCTGAGCTCGCAGTACAGCGACCTCGCCACGCTCAGTGAGTACCGTGACTGGGACTTGGTGACTTAGGAGACATTGACATGGCATTGCTGAGACCTCCGATCCTGAGAGACGTCGCAGTGTCATCACGGGATGCTCTGTGGCCAAGAAGAACTACTACGACCATAGTGGTCCTAGTTTTTTCTGCTGGTCGATCGCGTAACGCTTTGCACATACGTCAGGTCTAAATGTCATACACTGGCAACTCTTTGAGCACGGCCTGACACTGTAGGTATGTTGACTAAACATTGATTGTTTCACAGGTGGCATGAGCAAATTCAGCGGTGGCACAGTGTACCACATGCCGCTGTTCAAGGCGAGTCGGCAGTGGCAGGCGGCCGCCCTGGAGAGGACGTTGACCCGGTACCTGACCAGGAAGATCGGCTTCGAGGCCGTCATGAGAGTGCGGTGTACCAGGTACAATACCGTACGATACATATTCATTACAGAGTACCACATGTGTCAAGGCGAGTCGGCAGTGGCGGGTGGTCATGAGAATGCGGTGTACCAGGTACAATACCGTACAATACAAATTCAGCACAGTGTACTACATGTGTGAAGGCGAGTCGGCAGTGGCAGGTCATGAGAGTGTGGTGTACCAGGTACAATACCGTACAATACAAATTCAGCATGGTGCCCTCTACCGACTTTTCCCTCTGTCTCCATATCTTCACCTCTATTAATTTCAGTTTTACTGATTCTCTCAACCTGCCCAAACCATTAAAACTACATTATTTAGCACATCGTTGTAAATAAGGTGGTTTTTTTTTATAAAAGACTCCAGTTATTGACCCTAGCAGACACCAGATGGTAAGCGACGACAGGGCCAAAGATGAAGCTCACCGCTTAGTACTGACTAGTCACTCTTGTTTAGAAGGAACCTAGGTCGTAGTTCTCAGGAAATAATGAAGGGAGCGAATACCATTCCTTAGCAGTTCGCATTAGGAAAGACGAGGCAAATCACTTCGCGTGAATAAGTGGTACGTTGATAACATAAGGATGCACTCCCCAAGCCTGGTCGTCCTGGGATGGAACCGGGAAGGTGGAATTAAGTAGAATTTGGTAAATTTATTATGTTGTAATAGGGAATATGTAATATTTTCATTTTTGCTTACATTTAAAAGAATCGCATGTCGCACGAAAGTATAAAAAAATTAAAATACTATAATTTATAGTCAAAAATTCCTGTTGCTAACTGACAATTCAAACTTTCGCGCCTAAACGGATATACAGTTCCTGTGACGTCACTCATGAGTGTCACTTGCCATATATTTCATTTCATTTTCATTTTCATTTCATTTCATTTCATATATGTTTGTCCGTGGTTCGTTCCGAGATGTCATACTCGTAGAGTTGCCTAAGTTTTGACTTTTGACAGGAGTGACGTCACCAGCCGCTGATTGTTGGATTAAAACACGTTCGGTTTCACTACTTCAAATCGTAATTATTGTTTGAAATTAGTATAAACTGAAGTAAAAACATTTCAGTAGCTATTATTTCGTGTTTTTTCAACATTTTGGTCACAAAATAATGGTAAATATTACAGCTGATGCTTCCCTATTGTCATGACAATTGTGTACTGTATTTAAACGTAGATTTTTAGTGTTTTGCAAGTGTGTTTAAAATAGTTATACTGATCTTTCCTCCTGCCTGAAACACAGGGTATATCCTAGTTCAGGCCCTCGTTAAATCTATCCCTTATTACAATATTTTAGTATTAAGACATCATTCTGTAAAGCACGTTTTTAATAATAAATGAATTATGAATTATTATTATGAATTCGGATGATTTTGATGATGAAACTAACAATCTGCTTTTGTCCACAGAGGCATCTCAATCCACACGTTCCACGGCAACTTTTTCGTGCGATCGACGGACCTGCTGTCCTTGCCCAATGTGTCGCCGGACGCGGGCTTCGGCATGCAGCTCGCTATAGAGGAGTCGCTGTCGGACCTACAGCAGGTCTGCTTCCAGGCCGCGCTCTTGTACACTAGCAGTAAAGGTTAGTCATTACAGACAGTATCTACACTAGTTTCTGACCCTTGTGAGGGCAGTTTGTATAGGTAGTGCCACCAGAGTTGAGGTCACGCACACAACTACGGCGGTAATGACGGCGGGATTTTGAAATTACGCGTACACTAACGGAAATGATTGCCGAGGCGTCTTTGGGCATGTCGAGGTATACCTGGGAATGCCGAGGCATCCCTCAGGCGTTCTCAGGCATATCAAGGCGTCTTAGACATGCCGAGGCGTTCTTAGCCATGCCAGATAACAGCCTGGTATAAGGGCCGGCGTACATTACCGCCGTGCCGTGCCGATAATGTGCGCCGGCCCTTATGCGACCAGGAAGCAGAAAGCGGTTGACTCGCTCGTAGAACTGCTCGTTTTCAATTTCTTCATATTTTAAACGTTGTTGCTTTTTGTGTGCGTGTCGTTTTTGCGTTAACAGTCACGGTAAAATTAGTAATTATAAAAACCGGCCAACTGCGAGTCGGACTGGCTCACAAAGGGTTCCGTACCATTATTTATAAAAACGGCAAAAAAATCACGTTTCTTGTATGGGGGCTCCCATCCTTAAATGTCAACTGTCTAACTATCACGGTTCATGGGATACAGCCTGGTGACAGACGGATGGACGGACAGCGGAGCCTTAGTAATAGGGTCCCGTTTTGACTTTTAACCCCCAACGCAAAGAGAGGGGTGTTACGAGGGTTGCCTTTTATATTACGGGATTTGAATAAGCTAGGGTTGCTATCGGTCAAATGAAGTTTAAAAAGTGTAGTACAAACATTTTTGCGGCAATATTAAGAAAAAAATAGTTTTGACGCGATTGTATTTTGTTTTTAATTATCATTTGAAAAAATATCGTTTCGGCTACCATGGAATTGAATCGCGAATATTTTCGGGCGATTATTTTGGTATCCACCGCAAACAAACTTTTATGACAGCTACATGGTAATGCAATATTGTTTGTATGCTGGTCCCACCAATGCCCAAAGACGCCTGAATCTCTCGATAAGTCACGTGACGGGCTTGCAATATTAGTTCACGCACAGAATCAATGGTTTTCGGGACAACCACTGATTTTGGACGACCTTCGCGGAACTCGTCCCCAAGCGAACTACGGCCACTAACAAACTCTGCAAACGAACGATAAACACTCGTCCTTGATGGTGCTTGATCTCCAAAAGTTGAAATAAGTTCATCGATACACTGTTGTTAACTGAGGCCGCGTCGAAAATTGTAAAAAATTATCGCCCGAAAATGTTCGCGATTCAATTCCATGGTAACCGATACCATATTTCTTCAAATGACAGTGAAAAACAAAATACGAACGTGGCAAAACTTTTTTTTCTTAATATTGCCGCCAAAATGTTTGAACTAAACTTTTTAAACCTCATTTGACCGTTGGCAACCCTAGCTTATTCAAATCGCGAAATATAAAAGGCAACCCTCGTATAATTTTAACGTGTCTGTGTATCTGTCTGTGGTATCGTAGCTCCCAAACGGATGGACCGATTTGAATGCGGTTTTTTCGTGTCATAGATAATTTTATCCCGAGTGTTCTTAGCCATGTTTCATGAAAATCGGTTCAGCCGTTTTTGAGATATTGGACTTTGAAATGAAAATGTCGGGGGATTTTCAACTTTTCTAAGTTGTAGTCGTGTTGTAGTTGTTTTGTAAGTTGGGTACGGAGCCCTAAAAATGTTGTGTTGTGATGTGACAGGTGAACGGAGGATACGAGTGCACACGCTCGCGCTGCCCATAGCGACCACCCTCACCGACGTGCTGCACTCCGCCGACCAGATGTGCATCGTAGGACTACTTAGTAAAATGGGTGAGTGGCTTGTTCATACAGTAGGGAATATGCATGGGACTTCAGTTTCGGATACGGATATACGTAGAAGATCGTAGAACGGAAAAATAAAAAAAGACCGGGTTGCACTCCGGGAGTGCCGGCAGAAGTGAAAACTCAGTAACATTGTAACAGTTTTTCGATCAGGTCACCTGACATCTTACGGTGTCACCCTGAAAATGAATTTGGCGCAAATTTATAAACAATTATCAATTATTTAGGCGGACGGGCCGCGGGCGCGTTGGGTGCGACGGGCCGGCGGCGAATATAATACCAATTCGTTTTTGCCATTGCCAATTATTTTTCAAAGCTTTATCTCTTTAGGAATAACGTCCAAATTCGAACTCTTCGAATTTGCAAGAACAGCGGACGGCGGCGGTGTACAAAATTTCAATTTGTTTTTGCCGTTGGTAAATATTTTTCAAAGCTTTATCTCTTTAGGAATAACGTCCAAATTCGAACTATTCGAATTTTCTCAATAGCAAAACGGTGAAGGACGCGTGAACAAAATTAGAAATTTATTTGCAGAATATGCTATTGCAAAAAGTGTTTAACGGCTTTATACTCTTACAAATAGCGTTCAGTTTTGAATGAAGTCGAATCGGCTAGCAGCAAAATATAAAAGTTTGTGACCTCCTTCACATCTGACGTCACAAAAATCTGTCGCGTATTTAACAATTTTTCCCCATCCCAAAAAGTGCTCAGCGCCGCTAAAGAAGTTTTCACTTCAATAAAACTGTTGTATTCGTTTTTAAACGAATCTCAGGAGTCTCTAGCTAGGAAAATCTGCTATAACCGTACAACTTCTAGTTCTTTCTATATTCTGCCCACCACCCCACATGAGATACTTAGTCTCATAAAAGTTCTTAACCCACATAGCGCTACTGGTTCTGATGGTGTGGCCAATGGGATGTTAAAAAAGTTGGGCGATGTAATTGCTGAACCATTAGCTGCTATCTTTAACCTCAGCATAGAGTCAGGTTATTTCCCGCAGAGCTGGAAGACTGCGACGGTAATCCCAATACATAAAGGAGGACCTTCGAACACTCCAAATAACTTCCGGCTTATCTCTCTTCTGGGGGCTTTCTCTAAACTACTCGAGCGCGTTGTGAATAAACGTCTAACTCATTATCTGGAGCATAACAAGTTTATATCTGACCGCCAATTTGGATTCCGCCAAGTCACTCAGCAAGCTTCGTGGCCTAAACGTGGTACTCGACTGAAAAAAGCATACATTATATAACGATTGCATAATAGTAGTTTATGCAACTGATACATAATCAGAGGCCTCAAAATACGAGTGTGGTTTTATGAAACGAGCGTCAGCGAGGATCACATGAGTATCTACACACATATCATAAGTACTCTAAGATGGAACAGAAGCCGTAGGAAAATGACCACGCGTATAGGAAAATAAAATGTGAATTACAAACAACTTTTCACAATTCTACTTTCGTAACAG
The DNA here is from genome assembly GCA_947578815.1 of Epinotia ramella. NCBI lineage: Eukaryota > Metazoa > Arthropoda > Insecta > Lepidoptera > Tortricidae > Epinotia > Epinotia ramella. Next base: position 4,557,071 of record OX388207.1, read on the forward strand.
CAAAAACCAACAAAGAAATGACATCAGTAATGGCGGCAATTGCAACGTGTTCTTTCTCTTGAGATACGTTTATGGAAGCATCTGTATTTATATCTAACTTTTGAATTTGTATGTTTTAACCTCATGCATGTTTCTGTGTTGTCTCCTTAAATATAAAAAAAAAAAAAAAAAAAATCGATCCTACGTCAAGCCGAATGTTTTTTTTATCATAGACAAACGAAAAAAGTCCCTATTCTCATGTCACTCTTGATCAAATGTGCGGTTTATATTAAAAAACATACTGAATTGACGTTTCGCATCGATAACTGTTTTAATATCTATGGATACTAGATACCCACTTGAGTTTTGACAGCTGTTCCAAATTTAAACTCATAACCTTACAAATATCTGTACTGTAATAACATTACAGTACAGATTTTACCTACTACCACAGACAAGAAAGTTCTCATAGTAAAATTGGTTGTAATAATGCTGGTCATTTCCTACGTTTCCGAACGCATTTTAGAGCACTAATGATATGTGCGTAGATAAAGTACTATTTCGAAATGTCTTGTTCCAGCTGTGGACCGCTGCGTGGACGCGTCTATGTCGGAGGCCCGAGAAGCCCTAATAAACGTGGCGATAGACGCGCTGTCCGCGCACCGGCTCGCGCAGAACCTGCCCGCGGGAGCCGCCGGCGCCGCGCTGCACGCGCCGGCCAGTCTGCGGCTGTTGCCGTTGATGCTGCTGGCGTTACTGAAGCGGGTGAGCGTATATGATGATAGACGCGCTGTCCGCGCACCGGCTCGCGCAGAACCTGCCCGCGGGAGCCGCCGGCGCCGCGCTGCACGCGCCGGCCAGTCTGCGGCTGTTGCCGTTGATGCTGCTGGCGTTACTGAAGCGGGTGAGCGTATATGATGATAGACGCGCTGTCCGCGCACCGGCTCGCGCAGAACCTGCCCGCGGGAGCCGCCGGCGCCGTGCTGCACGCGCCGGCCAGTCTGCGGCTGTTGCCGTTGATGCTGCTGGCGTTACTGAAGCGGGTGAGCGTATATGATGATAGAAAATGAAATCGAACTTACCTCAAATCGGTCTCGCTTACCTCATAAACTTTTTTTTCTACTCCTGTTCCGTTATCTGTCATTTATTAAGGCTTTAGTTCAAATACAATGACACCGATAATAAGTCGTCGAAAAACTCTATGATCTATGGCCCATAAACGCACTGTTTAGCGTACTTTTATGGTTCATACATTTTTTATAAAAGTACTGTTTACCACAAGGTCAAATCATGTAACTTTTTTTTTATCGGCCGCTGTATTGCAGTGGTACCAACTTCATAAGCAAATTAATAAAAAGTTTTTATTTACTGTTCTACATTTGTATGTTATAAATCATTTACTAAAATAATAATAAATCACCATCTATTGTGTGTAAATTTACATGTTTTATAAATACTTGGTATTATTTTAAAAATAAACAGTTCGGATTCGAGTCCTGATTTGGTTTGGTTAGGATGGCAAGTGCAAACAAATTAAAAACAAAACAAACCATAAACAAGAGGTATCATATTTCTGATTTCTCACCAAAATACAGTTCAAAATGAAAGACGAAAGATAAACTATAGCTCCTAAACTATTAAGATTTTATTCTTGTTTGTGAAGATAAAAGTGTACGTTCCTTTTAAAATGGTCAAAGGAATTAATAACTGCACTTCTGAAGAAATTGCGTGAGTAGCAAAAGAACGAATAGAAAGGTGGCTCCCTGAAAAGTCTAAATTTATTTAAAATTCGTCGTAGAAAAAGTATTGTATGCAACAGTGTATAACTGGTCTAAAAACGCTCGTGGCGTCTTTAATTGTGATGCTCGCCAATACTCGCATCGCAACCCACGACACTCGCGTTTTAAGACCCTTATACAACAGGTGCATAAAATACTATAAAACGTGCCAACGACCTACTCTATTAAAAATAAATGCGAAGACTTCAGAGACCCCACGAGAGAGAGAGAGAGAGAGAGAGAGAGAGCTATATATATATGTATATATATATATTTACTAGCTGATGCCCGCGGCTTCGCCCGCGTGGTTATAGGAAAATGTAACATATTGAATTTTCCCGTGGGTATTTGATGTTTTCGCGCTGGAAAAAGTAGCCTATGTCACTCTCCAGCCTCTAAACTATCTCCATACAAAAATCACATTAATACGACGCTCCGTTGCGAAGTTAAAGAAGGACAAACAAACACACGCACACACACACTCTCGCATTTATAATATTAGTAAGAATATTACCAAAAATCATCGTCATCACTTAAAAAGTTAGTAAAGGTCTACCGTTTTAAAAAGTTTATGAGGTAAGTTAGACCGATTTGAGGAATGTTCAATTCCATTTTCTATCATCATTGGTTACCGTTCGTTTTGCTGGTTTTGAATTAGTGGAACTACATTCGCTCTAAAGAAAATTTTACCGAATATTCCACAGATGGCCCCGTCGTACATCACTTTTAAAAGTTGTACTCGCATAGAAACTTCCGCACCCATTTAACACCTTTCCTAAGTAAAATATCCTATATTCATTCCCGGAACCGAAATCTAATCACATTCTGCTCAGCGGCTTACGCTTGAAAAGGTGTCACACGGTTACTTTACCATCTATAATATAAGTATGGTTAAGAATTAACTATATCTTTTAAACTCATTGCTCAAGTATTATTGACGACAGGTTAGCCTAGTGACGCTGCCTAAGAAGCTGAAGGTTCGAATCCCGGTAATCACATATTTGTGTGATGAGCATTAATATTTGTTTCTGAGCCTTGGATGTTTTCTATGTATTTAAATATATCCATTTGATATGTCGTCGATAGTACAGTTAAGTGCAAAAATATATATCGATTTCATCCTCTCATAAATAAAATAAGTACCAAATCTTTAATCCACTGACATAAGTGCTATGGAACATATTTATGAGTAAGTTGTATGCACACATATTTTTACACTTGACTGTACCCATAACACAAGCCTCATTGAGCTTAGTTGAGGGCTAGTAGTTCGATTTGTGTGACTGACATTTCCATTGCACAGTTTATTTCCTTCCTGCTTTAACATGTTTTTCTCAAACATGCGTCACGTTTCGGGCGCAGCGAGACGAGAGACCCGTAATGGCATTTCATGCAAAATTGGAGGCCTAGGCCTGCAAGATAGTCTTTTTCATTTCAATTTGTTTGTTGCACAGGATCACGGCGTTAAGCCATGAAAATTAAAGTTTGATTTCTTGGAGTTTTTTTAATTTATTTCATTGCATGTTTGAGAAAACCACTATACATACCTCGGCCTGAAAGGGGTTGCCAGCCTCATAACTATCCGACTTCGCTACGTTCGGCCGTCTATATGTTCCCGGCCGGCAACCCCTTACTTCCCGGCCTCTGTAGTAATGCACTGTTCGTGGTTGTCGCAGAAAGCATTCCGCACGGGCACGTCGACGCGGCTGGACGACCGCGTGGCCGACATGTGCGACATCAAGGCGCTCCCCCTGCCGCAGCTCATCCGGGCCGCCTATCCCCCTCTCTATCCGATACACGAGCTCTGCAACGTGAGGGCAGAGGACCTCATGCTGCCGCAGCTGATGCTTAGTGCGCAGAGGTACGTTGTTGCTCTACTTGAAACCCCAAGTAGTATACGCCCGTTTCAATGGAATTCCAACTTTTGATAAAACAAATAATCGTATTTTTTATACTCTTTGACTTTAATGTTTGAGTTAAGACTTCGTACACCAAACTAAAATCACATACTTTTTACTATGGAGCTCCCAACTCGACATTTTACAACTGTTTAGACAACTAAAAATAAATTCGACCAATCACGTGGAGCCTTTACTGAACTATAATGAGTTTGACCAATAGGACGTTGTCTTGAGTACAGAAGAAAAGTAAAAGACATCAACGATAAAGAAGAAAAAGCCGTTGGCTGCACTTCATTTCAGCAGGGCTTAGATTTTCAATAGATACCAAGTTTGTTTAATTAGTTCAGTTGACTTGTAGAAAAAGTATTGTATACAATTGTTATATAATTAGCTTTTTTATACTCGTCGACATTAATGTTAGTTCATTGTGCAAATTTATATTGTATTTTTTATCATGTAATAAATAAATCTAAATCTAAATCTCGTAGAAAAAGTATTGTACACAATAGTTATATAATTAGCTTAAAAGCATACATTATATAACGATTACATAAAATACTATTTTATACTCGTCGACCTTAATGTTTGAATTAAGACTTCGTACACCAAACTAAAATCACATACTTTTTACTATGGAGCTCCCAACTCAACATGTCATAACTGTTGAGACAACTAAAATGAAATTGACCAATCACGTGGCGCCTTTACTGAACTATAATGTATTTGACCAATAGGACGCCGTCATGAGAAAGTCAAAAGGTAATAGACATCAACGCACAAAAAAGAAAAAGCCGTTGGTTGCACTTCGTTTTCAATGGATACCAAGTTTGTTTAATTAGTTCAGTTGACTCGTAGAAAAAGTATTGTATACAATCCATACTATACTATATACTATATACTATAATACTATACTATATACTATATATACTATATACTATACAGGGAGGAACATTTCCTTGGACTCAGCTGAAAGGACAGTGTTATATAAGTGACGTACAAACGATCTATTATAAATGTTAAGCTGGATTTAAAAGAAAAAAAAAAACATAAAAATCGAAATATTTTATCTTAGTGACAACCCTAATACTATACATAGTTATTATTTTCATTTGAAATTGACACATGTCACAAGTCACAAGAATCTTGCTGACTTCATTGAATCTGCTGGATAGGGTTGAAACATACAGTTTTTTTCACCAAAGTTTAACAAGTTGTATCTCGGTAACCGTTAGAAATATTAATATGGTTACTAGGTGAGAAGTAAAGCACTAAACCTGATCTATATCCCATTTGCTTAAAAGTCCATCGATCTGTTCCACCCAGTATACTATAATATTATCCATACTAATATTATAAATGCGAAAGTGTGTCTGTCTGTCTGTCTGTCTGTCTGTTGCCTCTTCACGCTTAAACCGCTGAACCGATTGCGATGAAATTTGGTATGGAGATAGTTTGAGTCCCGGGGAAGGACATAGGATAGTTTTTATCCCCGAAATCATCCCCTAAGGGGGTGAAATGGGGGGGATGAAAGTTTGTATGGAGCTGCGATATAAACGAGTTCCACGCGGACGGAGTCGCGGGCAGAAGCTAGTAGTTATATAATTAGCTTTTTAAGTCTCGTACCTTAATTAGGCCACTCAGCAAGCTTCGTGGCCTAAACGTGGTACTCGACTGAAAAAGCATACATTGTATAACGGTTGCATAAAATACTAATTTAAGTCTCGTACTTTAATTAGGCCACGAAGCTTGCTGAGCTTCACTTGCTTGCTTTCGTTCGACGAAAAAGCATACATTATATAACGATTGCATAATATAATAATATTTGACGCTAGTGCGTACTCGGACGACCTTCGTGAGCGACTGCACGGCGATCAGGTGACGTTGGAGCAAAACTTTGAGCGCACGCTCAAACTATTGGCGCCCGTCCCACGCCCAAATCGCCTTTCTATAGAATTTAGTATTCTGTGTGTGGCACCATAATAAATGCACGTTGCGACGCCGTGCATTTTAAACAGTGAATGAAAAAGAGAATTACAAGATTTGTTTATTTATTCAGGATAAACGTAAACGGCGCGTACCTCCTCGACGACGCGGACACGATGATAATCTACGTGTGCCATGGCGTGTCCCCCGCCTTCCTGTCGGACACGTTCGGCGTGGCCGCCTTCAGCCAGCTGCCCGACGAGGCGCGCAGTCTGCCGGCCATCGAGACCGACGGCAACGAGGCGCTGCACGCATTCATAGACAAACTGAACGAGGACCGCCCGAGCGAGTCCGGCATACTAGTGCTCAGGTCAGTACACTACCTTCACACCAGTAGACAAGCTCGATGTTGAAGAGATTGCAGTTTGGTATCAATCCTGCTATTTTAAACTCCTTTGATTGCAATAAAACCAACTTCAATGGCTCACGGACCCAATGCGAGTCTCGGCCTCCGACAGGAGTTGACGCCACTAGTCCCAACATTGCGCCATTTTCCGCAAGTTCATGGCTTGAAGATCGCAATAAAGTTTTAATGACCAAAAAAACTTCACTGAGCCCAACGCGTGTTTCGCTTTTCTATGGATGCTGGCAGGAAATGTTGCACATTGTTATTAAAAAGAGACTTCTCCCACAGAGACAACTCCCCCTCTCGGGACCTGTTCATCGGGCGGCTGGTCGACGACCGCATGGAGTCTTCCTTCTCCTACTACGAGTTCCTGCAGCACGTAAAGGCGCAGGTCAAATGAGACCCATCCACCCATATGTATATACTACAATATGGTCAAGTGATAAATAATAAACTGCAACAAGTATTTGACATTGACAACCGAAATTCACGTATCACAATGGCTGCCGTGTCGGTCACCAGTGACTGACAGGCACAGTATCTATTTAGGCGATGTCAGGCAATGGTGATTGACACTGTAGCAGCAAATTCATGACACTAAACGATACTTTGCCTGTCGGTCACCGGTGGTGACTGACATGGCAGCAACGTGTTAAATACCTTAAAACAAAGCTCGTATCTCGGTATCCGTTCAGTACCGAGTTAAGAGGTTTATAAAGTGTGAGAATTGTGAACGGATTATGTGTAGCTTTCTGTCCAGCGCTGTGAGAGCCGAATGCTGGTTATTGTAAAACGCAACATCGTAGACACGACTTACAATAATGAAACTTAGTGTTAAGATGTTAGAGTTGCAACTTCAATACCGTTTAATCTTGCATTGTTATTGAAATTGCAACTGTAACCTTATAATATTAAGGTTGATTATTATTTGGCTAAAACTTCCGCCTCTATGATAATCATTAAATGTATCACGGCGAACCTCTATGACAGCTGTCAACTCCGTACAATTTATAACCTTAAAACGTAAAATTGTACTGAGATGACAGCTCTCACAAAGATCAAGATTCGCCGCGATATGTATAACTGACAATTATATCAATAGCTACTGTCTAATTTAAACTTTGATGACATTTGACAGTTGTTTACTTAATACAATGCATTTTTTGTATTTCCTGTTTGGAATTATTTTTACTTCGCATTATAGGACCTATGTTGATACCAATACCAAGATAGTTAGAATTGTCTAAAAATTGTATGAGACGCTTTAACGTCTAATTAGACTTCTAAATACTGAATATTGTACCTATATAGCTTTATTGAAAGTTGACGAGTAGTTTAAAGATATTGTAATTGGATTACTGTAGTTGTAAATAAATCGAATGTCGAATTAATAGTCGCACGTTTAAAAAATAATGTGACATTTATTCCTCAGGCTCGATTTGAGCAAACCGGTATATTTATTTATTTAAGTCAAGCAACAAAAGCCCGTATTACAAATACCTTACGCCTTGGCGTCTTTTAGACTTTGGTCTTAAGCGACCTGCGGTGCGTCCGGCGGTGCGGAATTTAGAGCGGGGCGGCGAGCAGGCCACGTACTCCGCAGTAGCCGCGGCGACTTCCAGCGGTCGGGACGTACTCGGGTGACTCAAACTGTCTTAGTCGAAAGTGGCCCTTCAGTGCCTCGAAAGCAGCTCCTATTTCATGGGAGACATTTTAAATATGAGAGAATTATTAATTAATTGTATGAAGAATACCGACATCATCCCCAAAAGTTTTATGAATACACACGAATGAGTGTGGAAACTTTTGATTAAGTACTCGTTACAACACCTGGACGAGCATATACAGAAACCCAAACTCACGTCGAAAAGGGTATTGAAAAATCCACAAACCCCACAGCCTTTTTACTACATGCCGCAACTTATGTTGAGGATGCTTCGGCATCCATATTGCAGGCCTGTTTAATATTTCTGAAATAAACTTTTCTGTGTCTCTGGACATCGCGCGCGGATAATACAATAAACTTTGTTCTTAAAATCACCGGCCGATCCGTGCCGCCGCTAAGACCAGTCGCACCGCTCTGAGTCGTGGCCGCTTGTGTTTGTTCGTTCCGCCCGCCAACCCGCTGCCCGCGGTCGCCGGTCGCTCGAGTAAATCCGCGCGCTTGGTCGCCGGTGCGGAAGTTCGTGGCATCTCTTCTTTTCCTCGCTGTTTTTGTATCATGCGCGATCCGCTAATCGCCGCCGCCGAAGCAGGTCGCGCAAAGTCGTGGCCAGGCGGTTAAAGACTAACGACCGTATTCATAAAAGTCCTATAAACCTATTTTAACTAAAATGGCGTTAAGATTCGTTGTCCTTATCTGTCACTTTGACATTTGTGTTCGTAAGAAAGGGACAAAGCACATTTTATTTAGCAGAGGCATTTTAAGTAAGTAGCGCCGCAAAATGGCCGTACAGAATGGGTGTCATTGCCATTATGCGGGGTTGGGGGCGGGGTGTCAAAACGATGCCAGGCAGCCGTTTAGTTCGAACATGCGCTTACCGGGTTTTAGGCACGTGTTTTTTGGGTTGAAATTTGTAAGGAGCTCGCATTCTGTTCCTCGTTCGCTGGACCCATACATTTTAACAGATTACCGACGGCTTGTAACAACCGGGATATCTGAGGTTAAACGTTAACTGTATGACACTATCTGGGGGCACGGGAGTGCCCCCGCCAAGACGAGCCAAGCGAAGCGCAAGGGCACTACCTACCTTTTCTCGAAGCGCTTCGTCGTATTTTTCATATCTTATTCCGTATAAGATTAGAAAAACCGTGCGTTTATCGCTAAGCGATTAATCAGGACATAGTTCTGAAACGTAAATTAATTAGTAGTGTTATGTTTAAAGAGTAATTATTAATGAATGATCACGATATGAAAAATTATTACAATTATTTTACAAATCGTGATCATTTATTAATATAGATTTAGATATCGAAGAGAAATGATATCCTAAATAAACGAAAAAACGTAGAAGAATTTGTCCTTTTTAATTATATGTTATATGCATATACCTAGTCTTGGAATAAACTTACTAATATCGACCATATTATTATTCAATTAAGGTGTGAATATTGAACGAACTTTGTCGACATTAGAATCTACATCGTTACACAATGCTACATAAAAATCTTAAAAGGGCATGTACATTGTTGAACGTGCGATTTGTTAAATAGATACAATAAATAAATGCGATTATTAGGCAGCCCTTACACCTGTAAGTTACTTACGTAAGTTCAGTACAAATATTGCTTACAGACGACTTACGTGAGCAGTATTTGTACTGAACTTACGTAAGAACTTACAAGTGTACAACAGGCCTTAAATTGTAAGGAGCTAATCCTTTATGTTCTATAGAATAGTGAAGTGCTGGTCCTAAAATGGAACGACCACCCATGAATCAAAGCTCGCTAGTGGAAAGTCGTTAGACTACACTAGTCTATGCGACGTTTATTTACCTTTATTTCTAACTATTCCACATGGACAACTTGCTGAGACGTACTAAAAGTGTAAATACATATCGTAATGTCTGAAATATGCGTACAAAGCGCTAGTCTAAAGTGTTATACATCGAGTTGTCTTGAGAATAGTGTTGCAATCACATTAAATTGCTCTTAATACATAGAGTCTGGCCAGGGAAAGACAAGCTTAGAAAAGAGCGGCAAATTAAAAAAAAACTGTTGGCAACACCGTGTATTAGGCGATAAAGTAATAAAGATACTTGAACAATTATCATTTTTCTGTAACTGATCAAGCAGAAGGAAGTAGAGAGTAATACGAATCAAAACTACTTTTTATTTAAGAAGAATAATCAAAACGACTCCACATTTAAAATTTTGACGAGACAATAATTGAATTTTTGAATGATATTCTTCAATTCAATTCAATGTGAATAATATTCGCAGTAAGGCACCTTTTAATTCTCTTAAAAAACAAACACATTCCAATTTATTATGGAACAGTTGCTTTCTTAGTTACCATATGATGTATCAAGATGATCTCCTAACATCATACTAATTTAAGACGTCTGACACATTTGATAATGATATTACTGTCGCCCTATAAAAAAAGGCTCATCTTTCCCGGCCAGACTCTAGACAACAGCAACACTATTCCTTTGCAACTATTAACCCATACGCCACTGAATAAAATGCGCGCTGGCACCGCCTCGCCACGCGAGTTCTTTTTGGACTTCGCGTGACGTCGGCAGGTGGGTTGCAACAGAGTCGAACTTGAGTTCAAGTAAGTGGCGGCTAATGGGTTAAATCTACGTGAGGACGAGAATAGGAATCTTCCCACAAATAATATAACAGATGGGAAGCATTCACTATAAACACTATTCTGAGAGTAGCGAGCTATAATTAAGATATTAGCATAAAAACACTGCCATTGATGGAAAAGAAAATAATGATACGCCTTAAAAGGGCTCTAGGAACGAACACCCTGAATAGAAATGCTTAGTTCTACAGCTTACTTACTTTGTTAACGCCCTGGCCGAGTGCCCCCAATGATGGGTCATGCACCTACTTTTAAGGAGTCCATGCTCCATGGATTCACAGCTTCGAACTGGAAGAAGTTGGACGTGTGACATTGTCAGATCATTTTGTATGGAGACAGTGAACGTGTTAGGCCGCGGACTAGACGCCAGCCAGCCAGTCCGCGGCTTTAAGCACTTGTCCCACAGCCAGCTAGTAGCGAGTAGGTACTCTCAGTAATTCTTACTCGCTTTTATTCGCGCGAGTAAGAATTACTATGAGAGTACTCGCTACTCGCCGGCGGTGGGACAAGTGCCTAAAGTGTGTCCTAGTCCTATGTCAGTATTGTTGCGTTTACACGAGCCATAGAAAGCATTTACTTATCACTAGTTATCACAGTACAGAGCTGAAATGTTGTACCAGTCCAGTCACTAACATTTTCATTTCCAACGCCAAGGGCATGCAAATTAGTTGCGAATTGTGCGCACAGACTGAGATTGTGAGAACGACGTAAACGTAACCTTTGTGGTATCACATAAGGTTTATGTTCGCAATTATATAGCAAAGATTGCATGTAAGTGACATTACTGTATGAGAATGGCGGTGAAAGAGTTAATAGCTGGGCCGTTAAGTTTAAAATTAGACAGTTAAAGCTATTGAGTTACTGCACTTTTTAATACTAGTAATTAAACAAGGTCGCTGTTCTGCCACTACTCGAAGTTGACTTTCTATTGGTTTAAAAGTAAGTTATTTATCAATTCATGTATGAATTCGGAAACCTAAGTTATGTCATTGTTCAAAGGATTATGTTTTATATAAAACTTATTTAAATTATGTTGTGGTTTGTATTTTTCGCATTGGTATTTTAAGTGACTGAATATGGACTTTTATTTGTACGGAATGTTTAAACTGAATAACTATTCGATCTGGGGTAAAATACTCATAATAAAACACTACATTTTTGCAAATTTCTCTCAAAAATAAAGATGAACGTAATAATATACAGGGCGTCCCACGCCTATGCCACATGGAGGGAGAGTACCTTGAATATAATTGAAATAGAATAGAATGAAAAAAAAAGACATTATATTAATTTAAAAAACAATTTAAACTGCATTCATAGATTTTTAAATAATTACATGGTTGAACCGGGAATCGAACCGAACACGAGAAAAAAAAATATCCTGTAGCTGTATCATACCGATCGAAAGGCTTCATCAAAAGGATTATTTTTTGCTCAAACAAACAATGTTAGAAATAAAAGGAAGACCATGAATTTTAACATTTTTAATTCAAAATTAATCAATTTAATGATTTACCATGTAATTATTTAAAAATCTATGAATGCTGTTTAAATTGTTTTTTAAATTAAAATAATGTCTTGTTTCAGTTAAATGTTCCATCTACAATATTCAAGGTACTTCCCTCCATGTGGCATAGGCGTGGGACGCCCTGTAGAGTTTCGACGGTTGGTAGGTTTACCCTACACCTATAATTGGGCACTTTCCTTTGCCTATCAAACTAAAGATGATTAAGTTCCGCGTGACCTCACATTATGATAAGAGTGTGACGTCACGCGGAACTTTAACGAATTTTTTTTTCATAAATTTTTGTTTGATTGACAAAATAAAAATACATGTCCAATATTTTTAGATAATCTAACTGACGGACTAAATATATTTTTTTAGAAAAGTAACCAATTATAAGTGTATGAAAGGCAAAAATCTTAAATCATACTATAGTGTATCATGTTTTATTCTTGCTCCTAATACGGTCTGAACGTAATAAAGTTATATTATCCATAAAACGAGAATAAATAAAAAAAAAAGTCTGAAAAACATTCATACATCATCGATGGGGTACTAAAAAGATAAGGCATTGTACTCGTATTTGACACCGGAAAGAAAGGAAGACGAGATCGTCCAATTCAGGTAGAAGGGCCTCACTCTTATCTCTATCCTACAGTATGTTTAAATTATTGTTTAACTGAGACGCTTCGCGCATGGGACCCTTGGTCGTCTCCCCTCGCGTCCCTTTTCTGTCTCAGTTAAACGGTAGGCTTATATTTCTCCGGGACTGGCGCTTATCCTACTGGATTGGTTGATCTATATTAGGCCAAATAAAACTAGAGCCGAGATTACACATGGCAAGCGTGTGCTTGTAGTCAAAAGTGGAAAACACTTATTGGCTTGTATGCAATGCACGAATTCTAGATTATTTTAATGTTAGTACCCTTTCAGTGCACATGACGCACACGCTCGCTTCTATTTGGTTGCTTGCAATTTCTATAGCGTATGAGATAGCGCTACGCTTACGAAAGGGTTAACATTTTGCAGGATCTTGAACTTTATTTGTACGAGCGAAGGGCGATAATCGTATACAAAAGGAAGCTCCGAGCAGTTAGGCTGAAAGTTATAATAAACATGTTAGGCATTTTTCTTATGAACTGTTATGTTTAGATGTTGTGTATAGATAATATTATCTTTTATTTTGATGTCGAAGCCTCAACGGAATCAGACTCGCCATATGTTGGGTCACTTCCATCCCAATATTGTTGTAAAGGGAAAGCACGACCTAACGCAATGGCATCTAGTTTAACCCTCTCACTGCTCATGACGCGATATCACATCAAACCGCTACGCCTAGTTTTCTATACATATGCGCAGTGAGAGAGTTGAATAACAATTCCTATTTCGAATTGAGACAGATGTATTTTTATTGTATTTCGGTAGTAGGTGTACCTATAATTAGTTTTAATCCATGTATACTTGATATTACTTTTATTGTAAATTTAATAGAATTATTTATGAAATTTTAGGTAGACGGTTTTATACTGAAAAGAGAACGAGTCAGAAAAGCGTCGGATACAAATATCAAGTAACTATACAAATACATGTCGAGGTGTATGCATTGTTGAATTCACTAAGAGGCGGTCACTTCTACCTACACCACAGACAAAACATAAATTATAGGTCTACCGTTTAACTGAGACGGGGCAGAGGCGCGAGGGTACCCGCGCCGTCTCAGTTAAGCAGTCGACCTATAGTACGTTGAGGAGTGGCACGTCCTTGTGCATTCAACGATCTATGGATCTAGTTGTTATATCGACAGATAATCTGACCCATAGAAGGGTAATGCTGGCGAACTTGTGGCTGAGCAATTACTTCTAGGTAAAAAAAAAACTCCGGAAGGGTTCAATGACATAATGACGCAAGCTAGTATATTTCAGTTTTTAGCTTTGACTATTTTGTGGTAACATCGATAAGAAGGAATATAAGGAAGTTAACAAAGGTAAATAGTATCCTCTTGAACTAGACACCGTGAGCTTATCATTATGTAGCCAAAGTTATTTACTGATATTGTTAATTCAGTTTGATCTGATCTTGTACAGAATTATACTACCCACATCATGCCTTAATCGATATAGTAGCGCCATTATTGTGGGAGAGGGATGTCATCAGCTTCATTGCAATGACAAGAACGAAAATGAAAGTCTATCGATAAGTAGGTAGACTTTTACTTATTAGTCCTCTGAAAGGGAAAATATTAAGTCTTTCACCAGGCACACGTAGCGACACGTGCTACGCCGTAGCACCCGTAGCGCCGTGCGTAGCCGGGATATAGATCCCGTATAATTCGGGGTAGCGTCGTCGCGTGCAGTGAAAGTGTTATGAAACTTGTCGCTCAGCCAAGAGCGGCAATTCTGAGGCCATTTCTCTCCCAGAATGGATATCATGGTCTCGCTTGTGATAAAGACGAGATAAATCATTCATCTCCTTTTTCAGACGGATCAGAATGAGAAGGGTGCTTTATCGCTTGGTTATCACGCGATAACTGTGACCGCTGTAGTTGTGACTGATAAATTTGATCATTATATTGCCACTGTTAGTGACTGAACTCGGGAGCCCTGTAACTTGTTTCATTATAACGAATCCAAAACGTATGTGTTTTAATTCATATCACCTTTCGTCGGGTTTAGGTCTTTAGATCTCAAAACCATAGTTTAACTTAAAAAAAAAACCCGTTAAAATTTAAGTCTGGTCCTGGTAGGTGGTCCGCTGGAACACAGCGTTGTCAATGAGCGCGTGGAGCCAGAAGTGGCAGCGGCCCGCTGCTCGGTGGTGGTAGAACTGTACCCATCTCGCTTTCTTTTAGTAGGTACTCTTACCTACTAAAAGAAAGCGAGATGGGTACATCTCTCTAGATGCTGCTGATGGTGTATCAAGATGACAAGCCAAATTGCGATTGTAGACAGACATCGTTTTGCAATGACAACATTATGGTTCAGAAAGAAACATAATATCTTTTTCATCTCTCGTAGGTACTCTGAAAGTAGGTTATTGTTTATCTAAACAGCGGGTTGAAAGTGAGGCATGTCGCCCCTAGGGCTGAAAAGTAATAAAAAATAAAAAAAGCAATGGCAAGAAACCTGTACATGTACAGCCACAGTTTCAGAAAATTGTACTGATTTTGAAACTCGTTGACAATCATGCGTTATTTTTAAAAACATTGATTAGAGATTAATTATTCTATGAATTACTATTATTGCCATTTGAAGACTATTGAACGTTTTTTAACTGTTGGTAGTTCAATGTACCGCTTTAGAACAGCGTCCAAAAGTCATTAAAAAAATAACAATGGCAAAAACCTAGACACTGCCACATTTTGATAAAATTGTGTAGATTTTGAAGCTTGTTGATAACTATATGATGGTTTCATTCTTTATTACTATATGGTATATATACCTAAATACAATTAATAATATTATTTTTCTTCCGAACAATAATTAAAATTAGTTTTTCGGTTTTTTGATATAACTACTTCAAAAGCGCGTCCAGGAAATGGTCCACACACTACATATTCATTGCCCAGAATCGTTACGCGCTACGCTCGTAGCCGATCCCTCGTATGTAGCGGAAAGCGACTACGGCGGTCTGACGCATATGTGTCGTCATGGGCCCTGAATGGGTTAAAATCTGTCAACAGTTCCCGCCCAAATGGTCCATACGCAAACGCTTTTAAAATGGGTTCTATATAAGATCTGACCGATTTATAAAATATTTAGTTTTTTGGCTTTCAATTCATTTCCTCGTATTTTAAATGAAAAGTAGTGTTTAACTCGGGGAAAGCCACCCATTTCATCCTCGAACTATTGGCGCTCGAACGAACTCGTCAGGAATGGGTGGCTTTCAACCCTCGGTTAACAATCTACTATTACGTCACACCTGTCCACAAAGTAGGCATGCGGATAATCCCACTTCTTGGGCAGGGAGAGACGTGAAATTTTGTACTTACCACGGGCGGTAATAAATAAAGCCTCAGATAGCATATTTATCGCCTTTGCCTTCGGCCCCGGCTCGGGCGTCAAATACCTGCGATCTTGGACATTCTTTTTTTTACCGCCCTAGGTAAGAAATGTAGGTACTATTGTGTGGCATAGGTGTGACTGTTAAGCATTGCAAAAATGAAATAGTAAGTAATTTAGTAGGTAAATTTAATTACCTACACATCTTTCGGCGCCCGATTACTGGCCAAATCATATAGTAAGTCCTGCTTAATTTCATTATAATGCAAAGGCTTTTCCTCCACAGCGTCACTCTTCTTCGTCAAAACGCCGCAGCAGTTCATGCAGTCCAGGCAGGTGGCGTACGGCTTGAGGTCCAGGTCGAACGGCCACTGGTCCTGGTAGGTGGTCCGCTGGAACACGGCGTTGTCGATGAGCGCGCGCAGCCAGAAGTGGCAGCGGGCCCGCTGGAGCTGCTCGGTGGCGGAGAGGCAGGCCTGCACGGCCCGCTTGGCTACCGGGTCGTTGTCGGCCTCGCGGTTCAGCTGGAGGTTGCGGATGTTGCAGCGGAACACCTAAAGAAATATTCTTCATTAATAAATAATTTACTAATGGCTCTGTGAGCTGTAAACCTCAAGAGCATGTCATCCCTAAAAATATTTATGCTTTCACGAGAATCGGTTCCAAAATGCGACCAGTAGAGGAGACTAGCCGGATATCCGTCGGACAGATGTACCAAAGCATTTTTGCCAGACCTGAAACGGAAAATTTCGTTCGCTTCGCTCGCTCGTTCAAATTATCATGTGTATTTTTATACATAAATGTCATGCCCTTGTAAGACAATCCAATTCAATATATTTAGGTCATTTGAGTCCGTAAATTATGTCGTGTTCACATTATTTGAGCACTTTGTCCGCGTATTTACTTTCGAACTCGACTGTACGTTTATTTCTTCACGTACAAATCTACACAGTATTGCATCACGAACACGGCAAGGCTTAGAAACAATGACTGTGACAATGGCTACCTAGAACTAAACGCATTCATAGCGCTGCTGTTGCTGGTAGCACCCGTGTGCAATCATTACCCTAGCGCCCTCTAGCACCCCCCACCCCCTAGCGCGCGTGGCGCTCGGCGCCCCGTAGCTCGACGCCCGAGTGCAACGCACACCCTGCACTATACGCGAAAATGTCCCTGAGCTGCTGATTTCCATTATCCGTTTTATGGAGATGATGCAAGCTTTTGAGTTCCTACGACCAAGGGGGCAGTTGTACAGTAACGCATGTACTTTACAACGAAAACTTCAGACGCATTAGAAGCAGCCCATTAGAAAGTTCCTGGCCATCAAAGTGTTAGCTTGTTTACACAGCAACGGTACTATAAAAGCCGCAATGTGTTGCCTCTGGAGCTGAAAGCACTCATTGCCTATGGTTAGCAACTAACAAATGGGCCGTTTGCTTGCACGCAATAAACGTAGAAGTTTAAAACAAAAGTAACATAGTTCTGTAGTGATGCCATCCGCACGGCAGAGGCTGAGTACCTGGAGGCCGAATATCTCGAACACGCAGTAGTCTACGTACTTCACCGGGTTGAGGTCTACTCGGTAACCCAGCCTCCGGAGCTTGTCTGTAAAGAGACACGTTGTTAACAAATATGGCTCCCGGCTAAATCCAAGGTTTGGGTGATGCTTTATTACTCTTAAGAACAATACAGTTCACTTAAATGAGCTTACATTAAATTAATTAAAATGAAATTAATTGATCATGATCGTTACGAATTCAAAAAACCAGTTACCTATGTAAATGTGTTTTTTCACTTTAAACCAACTTATAGGTAAGACTCGCAATATTTTACATAATTTGGTAATTCGTTATACACCCGTGCTCCTTCATACATAATGCTGCTTTTACTAATAGGTATGCTTAATTCTACATTTGCGTAGTTTTAATTTGTTGGTGTTTCTTAGGCAGTATTTAAATGTCCATTGTGAAAAGTTAATGTCATAATGGATTTGATTTTTTAAAGATCTTTACAAAAATGCACGTATTGTAAGTGTATGTGTTGTTTTAAGTTAATTGGGTAAGGCCGTTATTTCTTGTTCCTGATTAAGCAGTTTAAATCGTCTACATTTTAATCACTTCCAGTGTGTTACGAATATTAGTAATCCATGTATATGGCTAATTGGCGTAACACACTGGAAGTGATTAAAATGTAGACGATTTAAACTGCTTAATCAGGAACAAGAAATAACGGCCTTACCCAATTAGTTCCACTTTCTTGTATACTAGCTGGGTGTCCATTCTATGGTCATATTTAAATAGTGTTTTGATTGCTTTACATTATGATCTTTCCAGTGGGTGTCCATCTTGTCGCATAATGACTATTGTCATAATTTCGATTGTCATACAACTTTACGCATAAAGTTGTTGCTCATAAAAGTCTTTTGTCAGTAATGATTCTGCGCATAATACTTTCACTATCATAATTGTAGTATGTCATATTTTTTTAAATCATAATGTTGAATATCATATAAGTTGTCATTAAATTGAAGATCATAATTATTTTTAGTGATAAAAGTTGCTATGCATAACTTAATGGCAATAGACAGTTATTATGATTGATTCGCAAATAAACAAGCTGTTAAATTAGTTAAACAGCGTTTAATTAGGTTAGGATAGCTAGAAATGGGGGGGCGCGGGGGGGCAAGGTCCCCCGCATTAGAAAAAATAAACAAACGTAACAATTGTATTTTTGGTAGGTTAGGTTATGGTTATCTTGTGCCCCTTAGAGCGGAAATAGGCACCCCGCGAAGCGGGGTGACGTCGACACGCTGGCAGTTAGGTTCGGTTTAGCGGCTTAGGTTAGGTTAAAATAATTGCCGTGCGTTTGTTTAAAAAAATGTTTAGTTTAAGTTAGGTTTAGGTTACAAAGAGACAATTTACTTTTACGAAATGTACATGATTAAAAATGTTTGTCTTATACTTATGACTTGAAAACGTTATGCGCAAACCTGTTATGGGGATTGATATTTATGCTTAAAGCTTTTATGCGCAGTTAATTTATGATAATTGTTATTTATGCTCTCAAATATTATGGTTAAAAATATATGCGATTTCGGTTATGCGTACTGATGATTATGACACACGTAGTTATGCCAATCAAAACTATGGCTTTAAATATTATGCAACCCGATATGGACCCCTTTGCAGTCCTTTTAAATTTGACTTCGCAGCACCACCCCATATCTCTACTAAAGCGTCCAAGTGTGGCTTCATTGCGTGATTATATGTCGTTTAACCCATCGCATGCTTAGGCATAGATCCGCGCGGACTGGAAAGCTATAAGACAGAGCGAGATAGGAATACGAATTCCAAGGTTCTGTAAAGATAGGATAGCTGCTAACAATCCTACGTACTCACACACCTCTGACTCCTTTCAGCTTCTCAGGTTTGTGTGAGGTAGTGTAGAAGGCTTCGTAAGGACCGTAATGTATTATCACATACTGCGACATCCCAGTTCATTCACATCAGAATGTTACGTAAAAAGTTAGATTTATTACACTTTATTAATTTACATATAACCGTCATCAAATTTATTAATATTGACACCGCGCGATCCATAACGTCACTTTGACGGTGAGAAAGCTACAAACGCCAACAAAGTTAACTGACCATCCTGTATTTATATAGAACCTTATTACAATGCACATAAAATGCACGGATGGTCAGTTAGCTGTGTTGTTGATAGTACTTATATCTAGTCGGCGCAGGATTATAAGGCCCGTTATACACCTCAGGATTCCGGATCAGGTTTTATGACACGTTTTTGGGAATACTAGCAGTGGAGAGTCTGTCTGGCCAGGGAAAGATGAGCATATAAAGAAAACAGCGTGTTGAAACACCTTGTTTAACGCGATCAAATAATATTGATACTTTAACAATTATTATTTTACATCAATTCACACAATGCAACTGATCAAGCAGAAGGAAGTAAAGTTATATGAAGTAAAGTTATATGAAATAGAACTCTTTAACTTCATTCTACTTTATAATTTAAGAAGAATAATCAAAACCGCTCTCCAAAATTTGAATTTCGACGAGACATAAAACCTAATTGATATTTTTATGATATTCTTAAATGTGAATAATTAGCAGTAAGCCACCTTTTAATTCTCAACACTTTCGCTGCCAGGAACCCACCTAGCGGGCGCCTACGCCGTAGTCGCTTTCCGCTACATACGAGGACAACCACGCGCTACGCTCGTAGCGATTCCTGGCAGTGAATGTGTTAAAAAGCAAAAACAGTCCAATTTATTATGGAATAGTTACTTTCTTAATTAGCATATCAAGTATCAAGATTGAGAGATCAGTGCCTGAGCGACCGCGCTCTGCTCGGGTGAAAATAAGGAGAAAACTAATTTCCCAGACATGAGGCCTATTAGCCTATTACCTACCTAATTCGCCCCCGTAAACCCCTGTATTCTAAGTTTCATCGAAATCGTTAAAGCAGTTTTCGAGAACGTGATTGCAAATATATAGGTATATATATAACTATATACAAATGTTGCTCGTTTAATAGTGTAGGATAATTTAAGATGTTAGACACATTTAACAATGATATTACTGTTGTCACAAAAGTTGCCATATAAATCTCAGACTCATATTTCCCTGGCCAGACTCTAGACCTAAGTATATAATAATATGCATACAACATATATATATGTACGTATGCTATAATTTACAATTCTACCACTCGTCTATTCTCATAGTATTTTGAAGGAATAACAAAGTGTTCTTTATCAGCGGAAGTGAAAGGTTAAATATCATTGACCCTGAGTTGTAGTCTAAGATACCGCCTCATATCTTAATAGGTAGTTACTTTTATCGCTTTTGTTAATTTAATAAATTTATTCTTTTCATCATCATCATATCAGCCAAAAGACGTCCACTGCTGGACGTAGGCCTCCCCCAAAGAGTGCCAGTGACCGGTCCTGCGCCACCCGCATCCAGCGGACTCCAACAACCTTTACCAGTGGCCCGTTTCACGAAGATACAAGTTACAAACTACAATCGAACATGTAACAAGAACATAAAGTTACAATTTACAAGTACAAGTATTTCTCGATGGCGGCCTTCCATGGTAGAATAATAAAATTGAACGATATTCTCGATTACAAGTAAACGACATCTCGATTTAACAAGTCTCTGTCACGTCCATATTTAAAAAAAAACTTGTTGATGTTTTGACATGGTTTTGACGTTTGTTTTATTGTCTATGTACGTGACTGTTATAATTATAAAGTTAAGCAAAAGAAGAAAACTATTATTGTGTAGTTTATTTATGTTCCCGCACCCGAGACTTGCCTTTTCTCTATTATTATAAAATAGTACTTGATAGTACTAGATATAAGTACACACCGTAGGGTATGGAAAGCAACAAAAAAAAGACCGGGTTGCACTCCGGGAGTGCCGGTAGAAGTGAAAACTTGAATAATTTTGCAAAAAAACCTTTCGTTGAATTCATACTCTGTTCGGAACCCAGTATTCATTCTGGTCCGGAAAATTCTTGGTAACCGCTGGCGGAAGCTACTAGAAGCCGCATCATTATCTTCGTCATCAGTAGAGTCCCGCGAATGCCACATTTTTTTTTTTTTTTTTTTTTTTTTTATGATATAGGAGGCAAACGAGCAGACGGATCACCTGATGGTAAGCGATTACCGCCGCCCATGGACACTTGCAACACCAGAGGTGTTGTGAGTGCGTTGCCGGCCTTTAAGATGGGAGTACGCTCTTTACTTGAATACAATGTATTTACAGAACAGAACAGAACAATTAACAAGTTTACTTAGCTCGGTAGCTAGGTAGTTTTTTTTACAATGTGACCAATACAAGTTGACAATTTAACAAATTCTTGGAGAAACGTTAGAGTTCGATTTAACCCTTATCTTGGCACGGTGAAAAAAATCTTTTATCTAAGTATTTTTTTGCATTTTTACAATAAAATTGTACTTTCAAATGTCACAAAAATATAAAAAAAAAAAAAAGTTTTCACATTTTTGGAATATTGTATGTATCATATTTGATACATTGCCAATGCTGCATCACTTTAAGCAATGCTTTGTTTAATAATATCTTATAAGTATTCAATGAAATTAATTATAAAAAATTAAAATTTTGATATTTTATGCAAATTCATTTAAAATTGTAACATTCGTAAGTAAAATTTTAATTAATTCTCATTTTTTTCCTCATACATGATGCCATATTGGCTAAAGTGCATTAGAAAGTCGGTTATAAAATTAATCAAATTTAAAAAATACGAAAAAAAAATCAAGGACAAAATTCCCAAAACTGTTAACTAAAGTAATTTGCAATTTGACTAGGTTTTATTTTATTTTTACTTTGGACAGTGCGCCTTATTGTGGACTCGCAACGCGGTTCATTTTCGGAAAGCGGGACTTGTACTCGATCAATCTAATTTTTGCAGTATTGTTGGATTTTTAGTATAGCAGTGTTGGCTTATTCGATATGAACCAAGCATTATTCTCACAATAACAAGCATTTGCAACCATAATATCATATATGCATGTAAGCTAGTGAGCTCTACCTTGTTGTTGAGGTGTTGGCATTGTATTCAATGTGATACAACTTAACTTCTTTGACGGATTGGTAATGTATCAAATACAATACACAACATCTTTTCATGTTTTACGCAAAAAATAATGTAAAAAAGAACGATATATGTCCATCACATCCCATGCTAGTTTATAATAATTATGTTTTTTAGTCGGAGGATGTAAAGATTTAACCAAAATACCAAATAACAGCGGCAGAAAAATCATTCAGCGTTTTCTTATAATATTTTTGACCAATTATAACCATATTATTATTAGACATTTGGATGCTTTCAATTTTATTTTAAAAGTTATTGTTTTCTATTTTATTTCACTCTATTTATACAAATGTTTAATGAGGAAGTACGGTTGCAATATTTTTTTATTTCTTATGTTTCACGGGTGATACAATGCCAAGAAAAGGGTTAAGCAAGTTAGACTTGTAAAATTGTAAATTGTTGCTTCGTGAAACGGGCCACAGGTCATCAGTCCCCCTTGCGGGGGGCCTCTACCCACGCAGCGCCTTCCGGTACGTGGTCGCCACTCGAGAACCTTTCCGCCTCAACGGCCATCGGTTCTACGTGATATGTGCCCCGCCCACTGCCACTTAAGTTTAGCGATTCGGAGGGCTATGTCGGTTACCTTGGTTCTGCTGCGGATAGCCTCATTTCTGATGCGATCACGCAGAGAAACTCCCAACATAGCCATTTAATAATTTATTCATTTACTTGATGTTTTTTGCACTAAAAATAACGTATCGTACAAAATGCGGACTTAATGCCATAAGCATTCTCTAGCAGTCACCTTTGGGCAAATGAGACAAATTATATATAAACAATATAATAGTTTATATGAAAGAAACAGAACACAACATAAAATAGCCCATATAGCCTTAGCCTATAAGTATCGTGGTGACCGTTTGAAAAACATAAACAGTACAAGTTTGTTCGGGTAGGTATTCCCTAATATTATTATAAAACAAATGAAATGTGTGTATACAGTGTCCCAAAAGTCAACGTCAAGCCGCAAACGGGTGACAGTCCAAGTCAACAGATATAAAAAAAAAGCATGCAATCAAATTCAGCATCTTTGTGATAATTACATTTGTAATCTTAAAAACAATATAAGATTTTATTAGTGACTGAATAATTAGTACAAAAAAATACATTTTTTCAGGATATTCGAAAGTGTATATATATATATTAGAAAGTGACTGGAAGGGACCAAAGAAAGTGTTCCAGCACCCGGATTCTTTGAAGTTTGTCACATTTTCTAGAGACTCAAAAACCATGTTGTTATTGTAAATATACTGTATATCCTGTTATATATTTTATTTTTACAACAAATTACAGAAAAAATAATCAGAGCATTCCTGTAACTGTAACCCACGCCGAATCCCTACTATCTGTACCTACATTAATATCATATATAACATTATTATCATATTAATATTAATTTGACATAAGTAGATAGAGGTTTGTTAGTTTGGTGTCACACATAAGTACCTAATTTATTTATTTATTTATTAGGAGAACCAACAGCTATATTCACACAATAAACATTGACAGTGGACACACAGAGCCAATCATAGGGACTCACAGGTGGTGACATTGTATTTTAACTTTAGGTTCTATAATGCTACACACAGCGCAACCGCAGAGCATGAGAAATAAACAAAATTAAAATTTTAACCGCACGAGAACGAGAAATAAACAAAACATAAATTATGACAAATTGTAAGGCTAGTGTTAACCAAATGCACAAACTATTAGACAAAATAAATAAAAAAGAACAAATAAGCTAATATAATAATAAGAACAACGTTCTAAGAAAAGTAACAGTGAATGAAACAGAAAAGTTATCTTATATTGCTTCAAAAATACGTTTATCAATGTTATTAACGGTCTGGGTGAACAACTGCACATGGAGTTAGGCTATATATTGTGTAATTACGTTTAAATCTAATTACTCTTTAGTTGATCATAGGAATAAGTAGCCAGGATTATATTCTTCGAATGTACGAGTATGGCTAGGATAAACGACGGAGTTTGGTCAAAATAAAGCGGGATTTTCTACTATGCCAATGACACATGCTAAGTCCCTTATCATTTATCAATGATGAATAAGTCTAGTAGTAAACTAATAAGGTCGTAAATAAAGTATATCTATCATAACATAAGCATATTTGTACGTAGTAAATAACTCAGTGATAAAATAGGTTGCAAGCAGTAAACATGTTAGTTTCACTATTAATAGTTGTTGGACTAGCTGTCTACTGGGTCGGCACCCGCAACTACGACTACTGGGCCAGGAGACAAGTGAAGCACGACCCCCCAGTGTGCCTGTTCGGGAACCACTTCAGGGGCTTCGCCGGGCGGCAGAGTTTTACAGAGATAGCCAACGACCTCTACAACAGGTTCCCAAACGAAAAAGTGGTTGGATACTACCAAGGATCAACCCCAGTGTTGTATATAAGAGACCCGGACATAGTAAGGAATATAGTAAGCAATGATTTTGCGCATTTCTATCCGCGGGGGCTCGGGAGGGACCCGAAGGCGGAGCCGTTGTTGGCGAACCTGTTCCACGCGGACGGCGACCTGTGGAAGCTGCAGCGGCAGCGGCTGACGCCGGCGTTCACCACCGCGAGGCTCAAGGCGATGTTCCCGCTCGTGGTGCGGTGCGCGGAGCGGCTACAAGGCGCTGCGCGAGCGGCGGCGCGGAGCGGCGTCTGCGACGCACGCGAGCTCATGGCCCAGTTCACCACCGAGTTCATCGGCGCCTGCGGCTTCGGCGTTGACACCGACTCCATCGGCAACGACCAGTCAGCCTTCAGAGAAATCGGCAAGATCATGTTCGCAGTACCACTGCCAGTCATAATCAAGCTAATGCTGTGGGAACTTTTCCCCCCTCTAAAATCATTCATCCATGTTTCTGATCACCGAGTCGAAGATACTATTTACGATTTCGTAAAAACTATAAGAAAGGACAGACAATGTAAGCCTTCCGGCCGTCACGATTTTATAGATCTGCTCTTAGAACTGGAGACGAAAGGAAAGATTGTAGGGGAGTCAGTGGAGCACCGGAACGCAGACGGATCGCCTGTGACCGTGGATATGGAGATGGATCTCAAAATGATGGCGGCGCAAGTGTTCGTATTCTTTGCCGCCGGTTTCGAAACATCGTCGTCGGCTACAAGCTATACTTTGCACCAGCTCGCATTCAATCCTGACATTCAAAAGAAGATACAATCACAGATTGATGAAGTTCTACTAAAACATAACAATAAGTTATGTTACGACGCGGTAGCGGAGATGACGCTGCTGAGCATGGCTTTTAAGGAGGCGATGAGGATGTTTCCTTCGCTGGGAGTGCTGAATCGTGTGTGTGCGCGACCTTACTCGTTCCCCGGGCTGGGGTTCACCGTGGACCCTGGCGTGCGTATCGTGATCCCGGTTGAAGCGCTGCAGAATGACGAGAAATACTTCGACAACCCACGGGAGTTCCGGCCAGAACGGTTTACCCCGGCAGAAATGCAGAATCGACACAAATACGTGTATTTGCCCTTCGGAGATGGACCCAGAGCATGTATAGGTAAGTAACCTGGAACCTATGAATAATTATAATCACGCAAAGTGATTTATCATCTGATGCATGTGCTGTGCTGTGTGAAGGATATTGTACGCAATTAACGCAACAATTGAATATAATAGAATAGAAAACATTTATTCGTGACAACACAACACAACAGAAATAAAAACAGTAATAGTAGGTATGGAAAAAAGGGTGTTGCACGAAATGGTTCCATCTCAGCGAGATTGACATAAGTTCTTTGCAATCACAACGCAAATTTGTTGACTCTCAAGACACCACCTACGTGCCACTTGGTTGTGTTCTAGTTTAGGCTCTAGTACGCACGTTCGGCATTTTACGAAAAGGACATTAGACAGCAAATAACGCCAATAAAACTTAGAGCATCCAACTTTACTGTGTATCTAATCTACTTTACTGTCAGGATCACGACTGGGGGAGATGCAGTCACTGGCGGGGCTAGCAGCGGTGCTCCAGCAATGCAGTGTTGCCCCGGCGCCGACCACGAAACGTGTCCCGGTGGTTGACTCACGCTCGAACGTCGTGCAGGCCGTGCGAGGAGGCCTGCCATTACTACTTACTGTTAGACACGAAAGGGCGACGTAGTACAGTCGCTGACACTAGCAGCGGTGCTGTAGCAGCTGCAGCGGTGGTGGACTCACGCTCTAACACCGTGAAGGCCGTGAGAGGGGCCTGTCGTTATTATTTACTGTCAGGAATACAGAAAAAATACCAAGTCATTTGTTCGAAACCATTACTATTTCGAAGTTTCCAAATTATATACGTTGCTTTCCACTAAACGAAAGGAAGCGGGTAATTTTATGGAATATATAAATAGGGTAGGTTAGGTTAGGTTAGGTATATCATGAAGAGTCTAAAAATCCTTCTATCAGCGGGACATGGTTTTTAAATCTAATATAGTAAAAAAAAGTTCGGTGAATTTTCCAGAAAAAAATCTATTTTGCGTATTTAAAGATAGTGAAGGGGCAAAAACTTTCAACTTTTAAATATACAACTTACTTACTTGAAATAGCAACTTTACTTTTTAAAATAGCAACTTTTAATTATTTGTGAAAAACAATATTTTGAGCTCCAGTTTATATCGAATTCAATATGGTTGAGGGAGGCGATGGCTGAGATATGCGTCATACTCGTACTCGTGATCGGGTGCTGTTTGTGAGTCCGGTCAGAATTACAGACCTTATATCGAATGTAATGGATAATATTTTGCAATTTTGTTTTGTTAACCGTGTATATGATTATTGTGTAAGTTTATTATTATTTTATTGTAAATTACCGTTTAACGTAAATGCCCTTGTGGCCTATTTGCAGAGTAAATGATGAAAGATTGAATGATGATGAAGTGATTTTGCTTTTGATTTTTTTATCCTTCACAAGGTGAGTCTGAAAGTCAAAGATAATAGTCACCAATCTACTGTACCAACAAGCATAATTGTACATACCTTGATTAAAGCTGTTAATGAATTTGTATTAGGCAGTAACGCTGCTAACAAAATTTATGAATTTCAATGTAAAGGAAAAATTTAAAAATTTGATGTTCCGAGCCGAATTCGAACGCGCGACCACAGGCATACATGGCCCATCATCATCATCAGTCGAAAGACGTCCACTGCTGGACATAGGCCTCCCCCAAAGAGCGCCACAATGACCGGTCCTGCGCCACCCGCATCCAGCGGACACCCGCGACCATTACCAGGTCATCAGTCCACCTTGTGGGGGCCTACCCACGCTGCGCCTTCCGGTATGTGGTCGCCACTCGAGAACCTTTCCGCCCCAATGCACTGGCCTATCGTAACTAACGAACTGAGCTATCGGAACAATCTATCTCGGCCTCTAAATCTAAGATGAAACTTATTGAAAAATTTAGTGGTCGAGACAGATTGCTCCGTTAATTTAGGATATCCAGAATTGTGAAAATAAACATTTTAACAATTCTGGAAAAAGGCAAGATGTACTCGCTAGGTACCACGTAAGTACCTACATCTTGCATCTGTTATTTTTCAGTATAATTCGTATATTCGGAAAAATTGTATACCGATTCGATTTAGAATACCTACATTTCTTACATCCACTCTGATTAAACGATATGATACAAAGAGAAAGAATATAATGGAAAAATAAACCATCTTCGTCATGATCGGGGTAACTCCTCGTTAAAAATAACACGAAACAAAAAATATTTAATTAAATAATTTGTTTCGTAATAAAGGTATCCACTCTGATTGTTTGAATCAGAAATAAAACGTAGCTGCATGCATCGACTCATTGCATTTCAATTTGTCAGATCCGATGCGACTCAAGGTGAAGCGAACGAATTAAGCCTGCATTCAGTGTCAGCCAATTTAGTACCAATTTACGACATATTCTGCGACTTAATCCAATTTTTTATGCGTTACACTGTAATAACTAATAATATTTATTTGGGTTCGACTAGTGCAAGCGAGAGCGCAATATCTATACAACTCCAACCTAATCTCAATAGATTAGATTTATTTATTTCATTAAAAAAAACATGTCATCTTTTTAAAATTAAAGTAGTATGAATTCACAAAAAGATCCTCAGAGTGTATAAGAATAACAATAAATGTATTTTCTTTCCTTCTTCTGTCTAATATAAATAATAGACACATCAAAATACAGTGCAAAATTAAAACAAAATAATAATACGGAACAATTGGAATAATATAAAAATGGTACAATGTCATGATTAAATACATCAATAACGCGTTTCAAATTGAGCACAGTCTGATATCGTGTGCAAATTGGCAGAGAACTGATTCTTATAGTTTGTTATTGATGAATATGTCAAGAATTTTATAGTTATTGTTATTTTTTTTTTCTAATCAGTTAATTGCTAAAAATTACAATTAAAGCTAAGAAAAGTACTCTATGTAGCCATACCTACGCCAAAATGTACGACATACTACGAACATGTAGCTCAGCAGTAAATGGTAATATTAATGTTAGGTAGCATATATGTAGTATGTTAGGTAATATTAGGAAGGAAGATGCATAGACGCAACGAACAACCTAATTGAAGCCGGTATGCACACGTACCTATACAAACTACCTATAAAATTGCACATAACTCTTCAGTCTGTGTCACAATCACAATGCTGTCAAGACCACACATTTCTAGTTTGTGCAATTTGTTTAAATAAGTGGGACACGCTAACTTATTCTTGGCATTGTTAAAAACCGGCAACCTACTCAGGTTGATCGTAATTCTCCGTCTATATTTTTTTCTTGGTGAAACTTGGTCGAATGTTTTCAGTTGCCACTATAAAATAAATAAATAAATATATCTTCTAAGTACTTCATTGTTAAATGGTTCTCCGCGATACATGCGAAGCCTAATGCGGACCCCTGGTATTTTTTCTGTAACTTTTCTGTAACTTTTCTTTGATTAATATACGAAAGGAAATTTTATTTATTTATTTAAACGAAAAATAATTGTCTAGAACTTGTCTTTTAAACATTTTGAAATACACGTATACCAAGCTCGCCTTTGTAAAATGAATCTACAATTATTCTCTACCGACAGACGTATTCCCAAATTCCTAAACTATTTTCGTCACATACAGAATTGAGGAATGTGGAGATGTCATTCAGGGTAAGACGGTAACAATCTCCGACCCTGGGAGGAGGAAATATTAATATTTCAACGGAAGCTGTGACAGCATCTGTGATTGCGAGCCAAGAGTTTATGAATTCTTTTGTTCTTAAAAATGTATGTCGGTATTCATCTATCTAGGTATAATAATCATCATCATCACTATCACTACATACTATAAAACAAAGTCAATTCCCGCTGTCTGTCCCTATGTATGCTTAGATCTTTAAAACTACGCAACGGATATTGATGCGGTATAGAGTGATTCAAGAGGAAGGTTTATATGTATAATATAGTACCTACCCGTGCGAAGCCGGGGCGGGTCGCTAGTTAATAATAAAACAATTACACTACGCAGCGCAAGCACATGAAGACACGAAATCAATGACAATTGGTGTAATCATTTGTTTAGAAATATAAAAACCCAAGTTATATAGAAAATGTATACAAGCTGTACATACAGTCCCTTTCAGTGATCTTAATGATACTGTGTAAATAGTATTGAAAGTTTAAGCATAAAATAATGAAAGTTTTGGATTTGAAGTTAACCTTGTGTTCACTATTATATATTGAATACAAACCGCTGCCCACGCGGTTCCGTCCGCGTAGTACAGTCAGCATCGTATAGTTAGTAACAGAAACCTCCTACAGACTGACAAAGTTACACCTTCACAGATTTTTCTTCTTTGTGATATTAATACAAGATATACATAGGTAGATACATGTAAGTACCCCGTTTCAGTCCCCTTTTTAGGGTTCCGTAGTCGACTAGGAACCCTTATACATAGTTTTGCTTTGTCATTCCGTCCGTCCGCGGATAATCTCAGTAACCGTTAGCACTAGAAAGCTGAAATTTGGTACTAATATGTATATCAATCACGCCAACAAAGTGGTAAAATAAAAAGTGAACATTTATTTTTTATTAGGGGCCCTATACTTAACGTGGGGAGTGTTTTTTTTTTCATTTCAACCCTAACGTGTGATATATTAATAATAATAATAATAATAATATCGTTTATTGCATATCACATAGCTATAAAGGTAGGTACAATATAGGGCAGTTTTACATGTGATACCCTGAATAGGGCGCAGCAATATGAGAGGGCATCTACAGCTTAATAACTATTATTTTTAAGTAAGTTATACATACAAATTTTTAGAACTTCAGATTCTACACTTTATCATTAAAGAAATCGTCTATATTATAGTAGCATTTATCGACTAAATAAGCTTTCAATTTTGTACAGAACGATTTTAGTTCGGTCTCATTTTTTATAAAATTAGGTAAGTGGTTATAAATTTTTATTGTCATATAATGCGGGCTAGATGTAACGAACTTTAATTTTGAAAAAGGTAATCTTAGTTTATTTAAATTTCGGTCATTTCTTTTGTTTTGGGTTATCTGTGAATATAAATCTATATGTTTTCTAACAAATTTACTCGACTCCAAAATGTACATGGACGTGACAGTCAAAATTTTGTATTTTATGAAATGGGGTCTACACGATTCCATTTGATCTATGTTTGCCAATATCCTAACGCACTTTTTTTGTAAGATAAATATTTTTCCTATGTCTGTGCTATTACCCCATAAAATGAGTCCGTAGGACATCCTGGAGTAAGCATATGCATAATAGGCTGAAAGAGCGGAAGTTACGTCAGTTAAACGCTTTAGGTGATTTAGAGCATATACAAAAGACGATAACTGTTTTGTAAGCTTTTGTATATGGAGTTTAAAGTTCAAGCTAGAGTCTAACTCGATTCCCAATAATGTAGCTGAGGTCACATTTTCAAGTTTAAGATTATTATAGCTATAATTTATTGGAAGAGTGGTTTTTTGATATGGCTTAAATTGTATTATTTTTGTTTTTTTAATGTTGAGCTCAAGATTATGTATTTGTAACCAGTTTAGTATTTTATCTAGAATTAAATTTAATTTAGTTTCAACTTCGTCGATTTTAACACACGGAAATAATACGGAAATGTCGTCAGCAAATAGTGTGCAATGATCATTTAGGATATCTGGGAGGTCGTTTATATACACTAGAAATAAAATACATCCTAGCACGCTTCCTTGGGGAATAGAGCCATTTACCGGGACTCTATCAGATCTGAAATGACGAACTATTCCAGTTTCAAAGTCTGTACTTTCTATCTCTGTGTATTGAGATCGAGTTTCAAAGTAAGATTTGAACCATTTTAATGGAGTGCCTCTAATTCCAGTACTATACAATTTATTTAGTAGAGTCCCATAGCTCACTCTATCATAGGCTTTACTTAAATCAAGCAGGAGGCCTACCGCGTATTTTTTGTTATTTATTTCGGTTATTATTTCCTGTATATATTTATATATTGCTAAGGTAGTAGATCGGTTTTTTCTAAATCCGTTTTGACTATCGTTAAGTATTTTAAATTTTTCGTAGAATGAGTTGAGTCGTTTTACCATTGCCGATTCAAATATTTTAGACGAGGTGGGAAGCAGAGCAATGGGCCTATAATTATTGATATCAGAGGGGTCTCCTTTCTTGTGTATAGGTTTTATCAGAGATATTTTTAGAGCGTCAGGAAAGATTCCTTCTGAAAAGGATTGATTTATTAGTTTAGTGTACGGGATGGTAAGTATATCTGCACATTTTTTTATTACTATGGGAGGGATTTCGTCAATACCGAAAGATGTTTTGTTTTTAAGATTTTTTATAATGGAGTAAGTTTTTTTGGGCTCAATTTGCGTTAGATAAAATGAGTTATTTATAGTGTTTTTTATGGGTAGTTTGTCTTTGGAGATAGAAGAGTTGCCGATGGAAGAGAAAAATGTATTAAATATATTGGCCACTTGCTTAGGATCGCTTACTGGTATATTATCTGACGTTTTTACATGTATGTTACATTTATGTTTAAATTTATTTCTATTTATTTCTTTATTTATTATTTGCCACATGGATTTTACTTTGTTTTGTGACTGATTATATTTTTGTTTATTTCTAAGTTTTTTAGCTGTTTGTACTAGTTTTTTAAGAATTTTACAATATTTTTTATAATAGTCTTTTAGGACTGAATTTTTCGACTGTGATACTAATAGCTTTAAAAGTCTTTTGTTCCGGCATGAAGTTTTTAAACCTTTTGTTAAATAAGTTTTTTTAGATTTTATTTTTATCTCTGTTTTTGGAATGCATTTATTTAATGCTTTATTTAAAGTTTCTTGAAAAGAGTTATAGTGTTCGTTTAATGAGTTATTTATTGTGATTACATTTTCCCAATTTACTTTTTGTAGTTCTGTTTTAAATTTACATATGTTAGAGGTATTGAAGTTTCGTTTAGTAACTATAAAATTTTGTAATATTGGTGTTTCATTAGGAGTAGTAAATAAGATACCTTTATGGTCCGAAAAACCGAATTCGTTGACGTTCGGATTTAGGCCATCTATTTTAAAATTAGTGAATAGCAGATCAATACAGGTAGAACTGGTTTGAGTAATTCTTGTGGGGTCTCGAATTTTTTGATGGAAATTATGGGAAGACATCAGGTTGCATAGTCTTGATTTTTCATTATTTTCTGAATGGAAATTTACATTAAAATCACCAGCAATGACGGTATTTTTATTTTTATCTTTTAAAGAAATCAGATTTAAAAGTTTACTCAGTCTTAAATAGAAAGTTTCGGCTTCTCGTTTACTATTTGGCCAGTACAAGTTTATAATTAAAAGTTTCGAATTTGGTAATTCTATTGCACATACCTCGAATATAGTTTCTATAGACATTGATGCAATGTCAGGCCGCTCGCGATATTCAAGAGTGTTTTTTGTAAGTATTAGTACTCCTCCACCTTCATGCTCATCGCGGCAAAAGGATGCGGCTATATTATAATTTGTAACATTTAAGGTATTTAATTTTGTTATATTTAACCACGACTCGGAGATACAAATGACATGTAAATTTGACTTTTCTGCGATAAATGCTTCTAAAAGATGAATCTTATTCCATAGGCTCTGCATGTTTTGAAATAATACATTTAAACTGGAACTAGTCACGAAAAGTACGGTTTTCTTTTACGTCCTCTCTTCGGTATTCTTCTGTATTTCGTATGATTGATTTATTTATCAGAGGCTGGGTCTTTCTACGCTGGGACGGAGTAGATGGACCTGGCTGAGGCTCAAGTAGTATCTCCTGCTTGGAGGTCCTCATTTGGTTATCCTTATCTTGTATGTTTGATTCCATTCCGTTAATAAATAGTTTATTGTTTCGAATAATCGCATAGTTACCATTTTGTCTTGCCATTCGTAGAGCATTTTGTAGTTCTCTTTTCTTGTGTAATTCTTCTGGGCTAAGATACTCTGTGACGCTCAGGCCTGCTTCTCTAAAAGTTGATGAGTGCTTCAGTATGAATCTTCTCATTTTTTTGCTTAAGACCTCTATTTTTATTGGCCGCGTCCGGCCTTTTTTCCCGAAAAATTCAATTTCTTCTATATAGTCGGAGATATCAACATTTAATAGGTCATAGAAGATATTTATGACTATCCGTAAGTTCCATTTCCGTTTCCCAAACATTTTCTCGCAAACCATGCAATACTAGAGTTTTCTCTTTTGTTTCGTATCTTGGGAAAGGTGTGGTAGGATTTAGGTTTTGGATTTCAGCTTGTAGTTTTTTATTTTCAGCTTGCAGAGATTCACATTTGTTGCTCAGTTCTTCTATTCTTAAGTTTATTTCAAATAAGTCTTGTTTACTCTTTTTTTGTTCAGCTATTATTTTTCCTAAGTTTTGTTTGAATTCTGTTTTTATTTCGGAAATAGCGTTTACTATTTCCCTTTGGAAGTAGGATTTTATTTTAGAGCATATGTGGTTGTTATTTTCCTCTAAGATAAGTCTAAACTTTTGTAGTGAAATATGTTCATTTTCGTCATTTGTCTGCTTGTATCTGGCAAACATAGACGTCGGAGATATTTCTTGTGAGTTTATGTTGTTCTGTGACTCTCTTACGAGTGTATGTCCTTCCGGGATAATCGATGAGTCATCTTCATAGTCGGATGCGTTTTGGATGGATCGGTATTTTCTTACAGTGACGTTTGGGTCTTTTGTAGAACTCGCTGCTGAACCGGGCTTACTGGCCGTAGATTTGCCGGAGGTGGATGGATTTCCCGGGGCTGGCTGGAACTCTGGGCGGATGGGAGTGTTAGAGTTTCCTGCCTTAGGAGTTTTTGATTTACAGTAGGGACAAGTCCAAGAGTGTTTCCGTTCTATAGTCATTATATTGTCGAACCATTTATCTGTCACATTGACACATTCAGTATCATATTTTAAGTGGCAGATTTCACACGACAGATATCTTTTATCGCCAATCTCTTGTTGACATCCTGCGCATGTGAGCGACATCTTACGGCGAGTATTGGAAGCGTTACTATTTGTCCAATACTTAGTGGCGTTGCCTTTGCGTCTGTATTGGTAGTTTTTGCAAGTAGTTCTAGATGGCGCTACGAGTTCATCTAGGTCTGTAGTTCAGCAAAAAGGTAATAGATGGCGCTGATATCCAATCACATCACTTTGTTGACAAGATAGTGGGTGAATTGCAGATTTATTTCGAGGTTATAATCTAGTCACTTTTAATTTACCTTGCAGTAGTTGCAGTTTATAGAATGATACTATTTCCTTGGTCCGTAATCAATGTTTCCTCTGATGCAGTGGTCACTTTAACTTCTAAAATCCTGCTTTTTTGACGTAAGTTTGTAATATGCCGGTTGAATTGTTTTTTCGTAATTTTAGTGCACTCCCACAATTTTGTGAAGAGATATCATTTTCACAATTGTCTTTTGATATTATTTTTCGGATATTTCACTAGTTTTGCACAATAATTACACTTTTCTTAACATAATATGTAGATATTTACAGAGCTGTTGTTTACGTGACGACTAGCGCCCTCTCTCTCCCTTGTTGGATAGGTATTTAAAAATGAATAGGGGTTTGCTCAAATATTTGTTTGATAATGTTAACCCACCAAAAACATTACATGTAAAGTGATGCCAAGACTCCATAGCTCATAAAGCTTTCAGCGTGAAAAAGATATCAGATCGCAATTAGCGCCAAGCTTCCACGCTCTACAAATTCTATATCTTGGCTAAAAAGTATAGCTTTGTTGGGCACATCCCGGTAGCCGGATAGACTTTCAAGCCCAATGAATTTATGATGATATTAATAAGTGACGGGTCTATACTTTTTAGCCAAGATATAGAATTTGTAGAGCGTGGAAGCTTGGCGCTAATTGCGATCTGATATCTTATTCACGCTGAAAGCTTTATGAGCTATGGAGTCTTGGCATCACTTTACATGTAATGTTTTTGGTGGGATCTCATTCCTTTTTGTAAGGTGATTTCTAAAGAAGTGAATGGGAAAACCCATACAAACTTCCATCCCCTCATTTAAAGAGTGGGGGGTGATTTACTAAAAATCCTGAAATACATATCTTATTATTTATAACAAGGATAACAAGGACCTTCTAGCATCAAAACTTGCGGAAGTCTCATACAAACTTTCACCCCCTAGTTTAAGGGGTTGGGGGGGTAAAAGTTTCAAGTTTTAAGATTTTTTCGTTGTTTGTATACTATTACTAGCTTACATACCAAATTTCAGCTTTCTAGGACTTCAGGAAGAACCTTAAGAATATTGATGATCATCAGTGAGTCAGTGACGAAATCGGGGTATTTTAGATATCAATAAAATCTAAAGTATAAGAGCTATGCAATTGAAACTTTATAGTTTTAATAAGTCAACCACTGACATCATATCCCGAAAATTTTGTTTAAATGGTATAATCCGAACCCAAGTTACGAAGGTTCAAAAATACGACGAAGCGCTTCGAGAAAAGGTAGGTAGTGCCCTTGCGCTTCGCTTGGCTCGTCTTGGCGGGGGCACTCCCGTGCCCCCAGATATTTTCGGAGATAATCGCTCCAGAAGTAAAAAAAATGTGTCCCCCCTCTAACTTTTGAACCATAAGTTTTAAAAATATGAAAAAAAAATCTCAAAAGTAGAAATTTATAAAAACTTTCTAGGAAAATTATTTTGAACTTGATAGATTGAATATTTTTTGAAAAAAATTACAAAATAATTTCTGGACGAAAAACTACGGAACCCTACACTGAGCGTGGCCTGACACGCTCTTGGCCGGTTTTTTCCGGAGTCTACGTTAGGTATTATAATTCATATTTAAGTTAACAGTCAATCATGGTTCTAATATTTAACGAAGCCGGTCCCCAAGGTACTACCAAAATCAGTATGCAGCCGGATTGTAAACAAAATAATCGTCACAGTTGTACGAAAATAATCATGGAATGCCGGATATTGCGCCGCAGGGCAGGCGCCCAGGTACCGGCGCGCGCGCCGTTATAATATCATCTGTGGCGCCGGCAAACATTTCAGTTTCAGTTTAGACTCCGCGAGAGACGCACGTCCTATCGCTTAACCAAACTGTATCGATATCGAACACGATACCGACAACATTGACTTTTGTTTTGATTAGAAGTGAGATTGAATTTGAGTTGTTAGTTGGTGATTAAGATGAAGGTTCTGGTTGATGTCAAAGTGCCGTGTGTGGGGGACGAGCCAAGAGTTGAAGAGGACACCCCGAAATTGACCAAGGAAGAATTAAACAGGTATGTTTAAATAATTAAACACGGTTTAGGTAACAATAATTTCAGAGGATAAGTAAAACTTATAAAACAACACAAAATTTTAAATTTACTTCTAGATATGAACAACTGCACAAGAAACGTAACATTTTAGAATACATTCCGATTGAAATTAGATACAACTCGTTACAATATAAAACCCGACACTCTTTTATTTCACCCATGAAATTGTAGAATATTAATTGAACTGAGTGACTTGTTTTAAACTGAAATAAATCTAGAGAACCAATTAAAAAAATACTGAACGTCTAAAGACTAAAAAGTAAGCAATCATGAATTGATCATGCTAAGAACACTAAACACTTAGATATGTTGTCCAAAGGAATGTCCAAAAACGTAATAACAGATGATAATATAGCCTGAAATATAGCATGATCGTAGTCTAAATGGCTGATTGTTTTATATCCAACTTTTGTGATGAGTCCAGGCCCTGTAGCATGAATGGCGTTATCACGCGATAAGTGACAGGATAGAGCTTCCGTCCCTGGCTGACACCGTTCGATAGAACGAGACGACGCGCCTATCCTGTCACTTATCGCGTGATAACGCCATCCATGCTACGGGGCCTGCAGTTCAAAATGTTCAAATCACCCTTTTTTTTTTTTCTTTTTCTGTTTTCTCACATACTATTTTGGGGAAGGGACGCGCCGGGGAAAACAGTTCAAATCACCCAACAATGTTCGAATTAACTGGAATGTTAATTGTCTAGGCGTGCCTATTAGGTATTAGGGATGAACTCTAAACGAGATACTTTACATAAGATCCTATTAAATAAAAAAATGTATTGATGGAAATAAATGAGTATACTTTTGGAGCTACGTCACAGCTGACGACGGACGTCTTTCAGCAATGATGACGACTTTTAAACCATAGTTGTTCTTTTGGACTATAAGTTAGGAGGTTTTTTGGTACCTGCTTTCGACTCGTCATTAAAAAACCCTGTTGACAATATTGATAAGCTTGTATGACAGTTGTATGACAGTGTGTAACATGACAGTTCACGGGCGGCTTCCCCTGCGCTGGCGCAGCGCCAGGTGACGCCGCGAGGAATGTGCCTTGTTTACGTTACGAGTGTTGAGGCAGGAGTGCAGGGCCCAACACGATGTTGACGAGAGTTTATGATGTCGTAAAGACGGATAAAAGGATAATATTGATTTGAAAATGATGCTGAACTGGAGTAGTAAAGTATTTTTCTTTACCAACATAGGTAGGTATTAACATTTGTAGCAAAATCCTCTCAATAACTTATGTAAAATGTTTATAAACGATTTTAGGTATTTTGTAAAATTCTAACAGTGTTCTTTAACTGAAAACAAACCTCACGTTCAGTAACGGAGTCACGGAGTTTCTTTTGTCTAGGAATTTAATTCACACAATTGTAGAATCAGAATTATAATGTGGTAGAAATTATGTAACGCGCAGTTTACGGCTTAAAGAACGGAACCCACGTGATCGGCTACGAGCGTAGCGCGTAGCGATTCTTGGCAGTCAATGTGTTAAGGGTGGTGGGGAGGACCTTCAGGGTAGCTCTTGCACTGAATAGTTCCAATGTAATTTACTAGTACCTACGAGGTTTTACTCAAGTCATGTTGGGTTTGAATGATTAAATAATATAATTGCAGGGATAGCGTCAGTGGTATGTAAACGTCCTCAGTGAGATCAAGGTCATCTTCTTCTTCTGTATGCTCAGTATTTTTTTGGAAAGCACTTTTCCCAAGTTGCATATTCTGGTCACTAAACATCGCAATTTTTCCAGAGGCTGCCCCCTCGGCGTGTCTCGTGTGACGTCATCAGTGTTCGTGTGTGGTGCGCACGCGTTGCTGGGCGCGGTGCAAGCACTCCGACCAGGTCTGGTCGTGAGCGCAGCGCCGGAATTGCCCCCTTTCGAAGATGCCCCGCTTCACTGCGTGCCGCTGCTGGATACCCCACATTCTGATATGCATCCGTATATGGAGAGGGTTGCTGACCTGATCAATGAGGTAACTATTTATTTCACGTTCAAATGTACTCGTTCAAATCCTCCTAAGGATTTCCCGGTTTCCTCAAGGAGCCCGGCTTTCGCAGCTAATCCCAAGATTCGATGTACATATGTACCTACTATCATTTCATTTACGAAAGCAACTGCCATCTGATTTTCCAACCCAAAGGGTAAACTAGACCTAGTTGAGATTAGACCGGTTTCCAATGAACTGTACTGAACATTGAAAAAAAAACCCTTTAAGCTAGCTTATTGTCATCTACCTACTTCTGATATTGCTCCGATTGAAATTTCAAATGCATCTGTGATGAGGTCCCGTGTGTAGTATAAGATCACCTATGTGTGAATCGCTAATAGCCGAACGGCGCCTGCGAGTCGGAAACGATAAGATGGCAGCGCTCAGTCTTTAGATGGGTGACCGCCTGATGTTTGAGTGGTTAATATAAATGAGCGCTTCCGTGCCTGCTGTCTATGACAGTAGTCGTTAAGCCGAGTTAGAGGCCTTCGGGCGGCTTAAGAACTTCTAACAGTTGAGTTGCCCACTCACTTGACAAAGGGGGACAGCTCGCGTCCGCAGGAGCTACCTACCACAACCCTGCACGTGTCCCCTGGGTGGTACTAAAGAGTGACAAACTTTAAAGGCCAATATAATGTATGCCATACGATTAAATAAAACCATGACTATTTCGGAAGAAAGTGTGTTCATGGTAGTTTTTTTGTCGTAGGTCGTTTCACGAGGAGAAGTGGTCCTAGTTCACTGCGTTGCTGGAATCTCCAGATCAGTTACACTTTGCCTGGCTTACCTGATCAAGTGGGAGAAGATGACTCTGCGGGACGCCTACCACCATATGAAACTTAGACGGTAAGACACTAATAATTGCAAACTATTACTTATCTGTAAACAACAAGTTGGTTTCTTTTTTGTCCCACGGTGCATCCTTTTGTTTGTGGAAAAAAAGAGGATTACCAGATGACAAAAGAAACTACGAGTACTACCTACAACGTTTGCTGGTTTATTTTTCCTCTGGATCTACAGTTTTTTTCTCGATGAAAATGTGCCTAGAAGTATTAAAAATATGGTACCTAGCCCATGCATTCTTATGTTTGACAGTATCCTTACTAATATTTGGTCCTCATTTCCGTTGATCTATACAGCAACTTTTTTTCCAGGTCGCAAATCCGGCCGAACACCGGCTTCTTCAAGCAGCTAATCAAATACGAAGAAAGGCTGTTCGGAGTACCCTCAGTGAAGATGGTGTACTGCGAGGCCATCGACAAGGAAATTCCGGACGTGTACGAACCAGACTACAGAGGGATGATGTGGTTCCGGAAGAGATATGGTCCGATTGAGAAGTGCTGAGTGGCTGGATGATTGAGACAGGTATAAGGGGACATTTACTACGTTGCCAGTGATAATTCTGGGGTATAGCTTTATAGGTTTATAGGTGTACGCGGGCTGGGTTTCCGCAACTCGACGTCATAAAAAGCGCCTATTTTGCGTATGGGTTATTGGCAGTACTGCTATTCGTGCCAACCCAGTTCCACCAGGAAGCCTAGCAGACCCTTTATGTTGCCGACGGCCTCCGGTAGTGACCCCGGTGTTCCGAGGTGCTTTGCCCGGTATTCTGCCACCCCTGGGCACGTCAGAATGACGTGGGCGGCTGTCTCTTCCTCTTCCATGCAGGCTCTGCAGAGAGGACTGTCTGTAATACCTAGAGTGAAAAGGTGTTTGTTTAATAGTAATTCTGGGGTATAGTCGAGAATAATTCTATAACGGACGAAAATGTCTGAGGTACGGCTCTTGACAACATAGTCGTATTCAAATACGTGGAACCATTGTTTGCATCGTCCTTGACAAAATAGGATGATTCTTTTCGCAATAATCTTTGGGTTTTAACTTTTGTTCGTACCAACGATGTAACATGTAAAACATGTAACTTCCACAACTTTTCATTTACTGCCGT
Organism: Epinotia ramella; assembly: GCA_947578815.1. NCBI lineage: Eukaryota > Metazoa > Arthropoda > Insecta > Lepidoptera > Tortricidae > Epinotia > Epinotia ramella. The sequence goes on from OX388207.1 coordinate 4,598,304, forward strand.
CTTTGCCGCCATGACTTCCAGAATAATTACTAAGTGACTTAGTAAAATGGCTTTGAGTGAACGAAATTAGGGGTTATGAAAGAGACAGTGTGAAAAATGATAATGACACAAGACTGAGCGAATGAATGCTTCTGGACGTGGTAGGAGAGCTTTGAAAGACTGGAGGAGTAATCATTAAGTATATTTGTCGATATAATGTTAAGCAATCGTACGTCTAGTATAGCAAGGATTAACAAATAATCTTGATGATAATGTTAATCATTTCTGTATGGTACCGTCATAATTTCTAAATTCTGAATGGTTTTTTCCTGGGATAAAAATATAATAGCTTTGCAATTCTTTTTCCTGTATTCGTACAGGTGTATACAGCCTGAATTTAAATAATTCATATTCAGTCGGATTGTACACTCGTTATTGTAAAAGTATTTAACCAATTTAATCATTTAATATAGAATTGTTAACTTTTACATTTTGCACAATGATAGGTACTATTTTGACATATTGTGACGGTACCCTAATCACACGTTTACTTTTTATTTGGAAATCGTTTTAAGATCTATAACGATTTACTTAATAATAATCTATGTGAATAACTACGAGCTTCTAAAGTAGATAGAAACTAAAGCAATGTGATATGTAATTCTTATTTTATCCTAGTTACGTAAGTTATTTATTTGTGTTTAATTTATTGGGACCAAAATAAATAAGCTATGAATTATCAATTGGTTTTGATTGTGATCCTTATTCATCAGAATTTCTTTGGCTTCCTCCTCATTGGCTCACTGAAGCTAAACATTTGCAAGCTACTTAACGAACAAAGTATTATTCACCGTCTCTAACATGATGGTTAGAAACCATTGATAGAGTGCTAATGAATGTGCTCGGCTGTAGGTATATAATCGTATTAAGGAGCGTTCATACTGAAGAAACCCCTGCTCGCATTGTCAAAGTTCTTGCAGTTTTGGATCCCCTTTCCCAGTAATTTTGAAGTAGTCCTGGACTTGCCAGTTTGCCGGTACATTGACAATAATGCGATCAGGGGACTATGACGGCGGTTGGAACGCTCGTAGATTCACCCATAATTAACTCTCATTAAATTTCTTGGTTCACTAAAGCTGGCATTCACGTTACCTTTCCACCTATTTGGATATCCGTCGGGCCGCGCCTATAATTTTAAAGAAATAAATAAACATTTATTCACAAACACATATAGGTAAAGCATGAAACAATATATAAAGGTAAAGCAATATTATACACTAACAACTAATATTTATTTGGGATAGGCCAGTGGGAAATAAACATAATACGAAGTGAGACAGGCGCTCTACTCCATTCGGCTTGTTGTAGCGGTCGTGAATGGCCAACATTACTGTGCGGACCATACATTAAAAAAAACCGCACTATACGCATATACATACAATCAAAAATATCTCTTTCGCGTCATGCAACGGGCGCAAATGGCCCCAATTCATCAATTAACACTTTTAGCTTACGTATTACCTAATTGCCATAGCCGAGTAGTGAGTCACGAGTTGTTGGCCCCGTGGCATTGAGCTGGAGCAGAAATAGCTGCGCGTGTGTTTCCTGCGCCAAATTGATTTCGATTGAGAGGTATCGCTGGAGGCCAATATGACACTTGCATTTCGCATTCCTAGGAAATTCATGAGTTTCGCGCGCTTGATTTCTGGCACCGAGGTAATTAATTAGCCTTGGCGGTCTATCACTAAAAGTAAGTATTTATTGAATTGTAATGTATGGATTCACTTTCAATCACTATGCTCACATATACCTACCCCATGAAAAGTACCTATTTTAAAGGAGAGCAGCATTGTTCACAGAAAACTTATTTCACCGAATGCAACATTCTTCCCAAACCAATTTTGCTAAAGGACAACTTCTATGTACACGGTATTGTCAATGGGGTTTTCGTTTTTTAAGGGGTTTACTTCAACCATTAAAATATGAATTTAATTTTGATACTGCCTGAATTAATTTACATATCGACTACCGTAGGTTCAAAGGGCGTAAGGGACAAATGGTCATTATTCAGGAGAGCTAAAAAACCGTTTTGTTTCGAGAAAAAAAATCGAAACTTTTTTGTTCCTTTACACAATAATATGCTCGTTAGTGATTATTTACATCTTTTTAAGCTCTTTTATATCATGTAACTAGATTGAAGACGCGGTTCTTAATTAAAAAGTTGTGCGTCCCTTACGCCAAAAAAAAAACCCATTTTTGAATACACCTGTCCCTTACTTCACAATGTTGCCGTTTAACAAATATGACAAAAGGTCGTATCGTACAAAAAAATCTTTCTAAATGTCAATTTGGCGTAAAAAATAGCCATGTCTCAGCTATGTAACTAGTTATTTGCACTGGGGATTTGCTGATATTGCATTGAGGATTACAGGAAATTTGTATGAATAAACTCAGTGAGATCAAAACTCTCCAATTGCAATGTTAAATGCTGCTTAATGAATAAAATAAAACAAACAAAAATAGTCACGACAACTTAACGTGAAATAAATAGACTACTTAAACAGGGAATAAATACTCGGTATTAATCATTCATTGTGTCTTTCAATTCGTTCTTTATGTCTTAAAAGCTACTTCACGAGCCCATGCAATAGTTACAAAATTATCAATTTTTCCGCAGCTCCTGACCAAACGTGCATTTAAAGCCCCTCTCCCTAATTATAGAACATTATTCGCAAAACGCTCACCTGACTATATGCATCGGCAAATTTACAATAAGATTTGCGAAGTTCTAGAGAATATTACTCTATTGGTAACACTATGGCGGTATATGTAGGTATAATGCTTGTTATTACTTTCTTCTTTTGAGTTCATTCTGATTTCTTGAATAACTTCATATTGTTTTACGAATTGCACTCCAGGGTCCCCAGATTCAGGCACAGCCTAGTTTGGGGTCCGCCAGGCATCTCATTTTGTAAAGTAAACATGTGTATTGTTAAGCAAATAAATGATTTTTGATTTCATTTGATTTTTGATTGTCACCGAGCTCATCATCATCCTCCTCGTCTGTGTCTGCTAAAGTCGCTATAATTTTTTTTTAAGGGGCTCCCATACGCCAATGACCTTCGATCTGAATCCCTTAGTTTTCTAATGTTTTTTATAGCTTATTTTATTAACAACAACGGCTTTAAGCAATATAGTATCTCATATTTAGTTCAAAGTTCATTGTTTTCGAGATATTTGGCATCAAAGTTGAACAATTTTAGGCTACATAACTGGTTTTCTGGCCATAACTTTTGTGTTAATTGGTTAAAAATGAAAACCCTGGACCAGTTTTTAGAGACGTCACAGACGAACCCAAATATGTAGATTTCGTACATGTTAGATCTTTCACGTGTTTCTTTAGACAATGTTTTAAAAAATCATACAAAATTAAATATTCATTTGTTTCAAAATCCGGTGAACGGAAATGGAGATAAAAGATTGAAGAACCGATAGCCGTTTGATTTATAATTCTATCTGTAGTGCAAAAGTAGGAGATACGATTCAAAACTTGTCAAGAATCGATGAAAACTTCGGGTTAGCCCCTCAATAAGGCAGCGACATATATGCTAAATCAAAACGTTTCGGTATCGTACCGTTGTCACATTTTTTTTTAATCCAAATATTTTTGGTAAGCAATTTTCAATTATTCTTCGTACAGAAGTTTAATATCCGGCTGCTTATCCATAGAAAATTCCAAATTCTCCCTCCTTCCCTTTGTCCTTTTCAGTTAGATCCTTAATACTTGTAGACGCCCGCTTGCACGCTTGGACTCTACCTTTCCCTTAGAAATTTTCCCACGTCCCTTAACGAATTTAGACTGCTCTTTAGTGCTTCTTAATGATTTATGGTCGAATTCTTCTTTAGTCTTGGTCTTTTGTTCCTATTCCTTTACCCTTTCCGGATTTTCAATCCTTATTACTCGTAGACGCCTGCTTGAGCTCTTCCTTGTTCTTCTCATTTTTTCCTCTGGTATTTCCAGATCTATCCCCATTTCTCGTTGACGCATGCTCGAAGTTTTTATTTTCGTAGCGGTATTTCGTCATTCCCTTTTCTCCGATTTTAGCAATGGTGTTGTCCCTTTGATTGTTATATGTTGAGGCTAGCGTTAGAGTTAGTAAACTCTATGATCACACCGCTAGTAAAATTCCATGGCAAATTAGGGTGTCAGACTTCGACTATTAGATAAAATAAAACTGTTTTGGCGTAACGGACAGTCCTGTGTGAATTCGGGGATGTAAAAGGATGTATCGTATCGAACATAAAATGAGAAATACGACAAAATGCATCAATTATGGTATATGTGCAAAATGCTGTAACGTACATCAAGTGAGCGTTACGACAAAATGCATCAATGATTGTATATGCGCAAAATGCTGTAACGTACATAAAGTGAGCGTTACGACAAAATGCATCAATGATTGTATATGCGCAAAATGCTGTAACGTACATAAAGTGAGCGTTACGACAAAATGCATCAATGATTGTATATGTGCAAAATGCTGTAACGTACATCAAGTGGGCGTTACGACAAATTGCATCAATGATTTGTATATGCGCAAAATGCTGTAACGTACATAAAGTGAGAGTTACGACAAATTGCATCAATGATTTGTATATGCGCAAAATGCTGTAACGTACATAAAGTGAGAGTTACGTCAAAATGTGCCACAGATATTTTTTATTTTAGTGGATACAGCAAAATGTATTGTAAAAACGGGTTCTGGTGCAACTTTTTTCATTGTCGTAACGGACACTTTTTTAAAGCTATCGAGACGTTATTTACACCAATCGATAGAGAAAAAAAAACTGAATATAACTGCATTCATAACTGATTTTCGCCAATTTGTCCCTTACGCCCTTTGAACCTACGGTAGTCGATATGGCCTTGTTTCTTACAAGAAGTGTGTCTATTCTTCTAGTTTTAGGCACTGGTCCCACCGCCGGCGACGAGCGATAAACGAGTAGAACTAGAAACTAGAAACCAGTGGGCGAGCGGCGAGAAGCGAGTGTGTATAGTTTCGATAGTTTTGTCGCTCGGCTATAAGCGAGTGTTCGAGTGCGACGGGCGATTACTCGCACCACTCGCTCAGTTGTACGGTAGAATGATCGCTCCGGTCGCTAAGCGTCCATCTCCGAGTACCGCTGAGCGAGTTTTATTGTTGATAGCTTTTATCGCTGGGATCAACTAGTGAAGAGAGAGTCCTCGCCGGCAGTGTGAATAGCCATCGATGAACTATAAATATATATCTCTCTCTTTTATTTACACGGGAGCGATTAGGGTCATTTCGCTGGTTACGCGACTACCTTCGGTTAGCGACCACCTGAAGGAGAAGGTTTTTTCTATTGAAGATAACATCAATTCTACACACCCTATTGAGACAATTACTTGTACATGCATTTTTTTGTTGTTTTAGAATATAACTCTACTAAAAAACTGAGAAAATATCGTAACAGTTCACCAACTCAGCTTACTCGCCCACCGGCACATTAAATTAGGTGGTCGCTAACCGGCGAAATGACCCTATCTTTTGTTCGTTTTTTGGGCGAGAAAATAGCCGATAGCTCATCGCTTACTCGCCTGCGGTGGGACCAGTGCCTAACGACGGAACACACTGTAGCATGACGCTGTGTATGTACATACAAGGTGACGCGTTATAAACGCGATTCCACATAGTAAGGTATATTTTGGTGCGTAAATGCGGGTCTCGTCTCGTACATTCGCAATTTGGCACCATACAAAAGTTTGTCACGTGGCCAACCCAGTATTTATTTTGTATTATTTTAAAAGACGCAATATCAACAAACAATAACAACGTGGGATGTTTCCTGTCTTCTGCTACTCTTCATGTTTTGTGAAAATTATATCTTCCAGAGATTTTTAACACACGGTCTTCTGTAGTGTGGTATAAATAACAATTCGTTCCTAATTATTTTTACGAGCCTAATGAAGAAGGCATTGAACTCCAGAGCGTTTACCGGTGACTCACACATTCCAGGGGGGGTATAAAATTTCATGAAGCTTGAACAGGGTTATTTCTTCTCTTGACTGTGATTCATTAAATGGGAAGCCAGGTCAGTTTCTGGGGACCTGTTTGAGCTTGATGTTGGGGCCCGGCCTGTGGGTTTTGAGGAACCTCGACGGGTCTGGTGCCTACTAAACCGGATCAGGACAGGGGTCGGAAATTGCGCATCTCTTTGGTGCAAATGGGGATGGTGCGAGTCAGCGGAATGCCAGTGTGGCTGTCCAGATCAGACGGTACACCATAATAATAAATAATAATAATAATAATTCGGGAATTCGGCTGATTTAAAGACTATCGACGGATGCAGTTGCTTACCTTAAATCTAACATCATAAACATTTAATTAAGTAGAGAAATATTATGCCATACGATAAATAAATAATTAAATGAAATAGTATTTTAACGTTTTTTCAAATGTTGACCTACACCTACCTGTTGTTGTTGTTGTTGTTGTTGTTGTTGGTATGTTGATACCTAGCCTTTAGTGTATTGCCGCTTACGTAAATAACACAAACATTATATGGCGTTGCTTAGGAGTGCTCACATGTACTATCGACAACACAGCTAACTGACAATCCGTGCACTTTATATGCATTGTAATAATAATAAGGTTCTATATAAATACAGGATAAATTGAAAACCTATTCGCCACGAGCGGGATTTGAACCCACAACCTCTGGAATCCGTACATTGTCCGTCCAGAGGTTGTGGGTTCAAATCCCGCTCGTGGCAATAGTTTTTCCATTTTCCACTGATCGAAATTTGGAATTTCGTTAGCGGTCGTTTCTGCTTAATAAAAATTTACTGTTAAATACAGGATAGTCAGTTAACTGTGTTGGCGTTCGTACAGCCATGAGCGTTTTCAGCCCCGCTATTCTGTAACGGGTTTAAGCTCTAAGCTCACCCAAAAATATATCATGACCATGACGTCGTGATTCGTAGTAGCGAGGTACAGTCGACTACAAAGATAAGTATGTTTTTTAATGTTACAAAGTTATGTATGTATATCTTATTACTATGGTAGTAAAGTCTATGTATACATATTTTTGTAACATCGTATGGATACATCTCTTTGTAGTCGACTGTACATAATAACTAATAGGTACAGGAGGTTCTCTGTTAAAAAAAAAGACCGGGTTGCACTCCGGGAGTGCCGGCAGAAGTGAAAACTCAATAACATTGTAACAGTTTTTCGATCAGGTCACGTGACATCTTACGGTGTCACCCTAAAAATGAATTTGACGCAAATTTATAACCAATTATCAATTACTTAGGCGGACGGGCCCGTCGGCGCGCCGATGGGCCCAAACGTCGGCAAACACAATACCAATTTGTTTTTGCCATTGCCAAATATTTTTCAAAGCTTTATCTCTTTAGGAATAATGTCTAAATTCGAACTATTCGAATTTGCAAGAACAGCAGACGGCAGTGGCGACCAAAATATCAATTTGTTTTTGCCGTTGGTAAATATTTTTCTAAGCTTTATCTCTTTAGGAATAACGCCCAAATTCGAACTATTCGAATTTTCTCAATAGCAAAACGGTGAAGTACGCGTTGGTATTATTACAAATTTATTTGCAGAATATGCTATTGCAAAAAGTGTTTAACGGCTTTATACTCTTACGAATAGCGTTCAGTTTGAATGAAGTCGAATCGGCTAGCAGCAAAAAGGGACCTCCTTCCCATCTGACGTCACAAAACTCTGTCGCGTATTTAACAATTTTTCCCCATCCCAAAAAGTGCTCAGCGCCGCTAAAGAAGTTTTCACTTCAAAAATCCCCTGTTTAGGTATGCCGGACGAGCCTAAACGTGGCTATCTCTTTCTGTGCATGCAACGCGCAATAGAACGCGTGCGTGCTGTAGCAGCGCTAACATACCGGTCCGGGCCAGTAGGCTGTACTTGTAGCGGCGCGACGAACTCACGGATTGAGCCGCCCTAGCACAACTGGCGCCGCGCCGCGACGCGAGTCGAGAAAGATCTAGCACAACTCGCTGCTAAATCGTTTCGCGCGCGATTGAGCGTCTCCTGTCTCACTCGCACCGTGCAAATTAGAAAAGGAGGGTAGATCTTTCTGGACTCCCGTCGCGGCGCGGCGTCGCCGTGCGTCGTCGTGCGAGTGAGATAAGAGACGCTCAGTCGCGCGGGAAGCGACAGAGCAGCAAGTTGTGCTAGACGTACTGGCCGTAGTTCCCGTTTTTTCGCGCTGAACTTTAATAACATAAACGCAGGTTTAGACAGGGTCAGTGACTGACTTCGAATTCGAGGCAAGTCAGCGCTGACCCGAGAAAAACCCAATGTAAATTGATTTGAAGTCAGTACAGCGGTGGGAGGTCAGCGCTGACACCTGCCTTAAGGGATTTGCTATCTCACCTGGGTCAACCTAAAGGTTAGATCCAAAACTAGCGCTGGCTGTTAGCCAGTGCCGATCGCCTTTTATAACTACCTTTTGACGGCTTGTTTGCGAAAACAAAAATAAAAATTGGCAAACTTAATCGTGCTATCAATAACCCAGCAAAACACACTTATGTACCTAGGAATAGAGCCCGAGTTTACGTGATTATAGGTTTGGCATGTGCGAATATTTTTCTGTAAGACGGGTCTAGGTTAGCTTAGCGCGAGTTGGCAATGTTACAGGATTCAAGTTCAATGTTATTGCTAATTGCCACCGCAAAAATATAATTAGCTGACATTTCACGCGCGTACCATTTTTACGATGACGTTATTTAAGAATCGCAGTGTCTGTTCATCAACATCATCATTTTCAGCCCGTAATCGCCCACTGCTGAGCATATTAGGCCTCTCTTCGAGTACGCCACCCGTCCCTATCTCTGCTGCTGCTGCGTCTGAGCTAATCTTATCCAGAAGTGACCCGCAATCTTCCTTATACCGTCCACCCATCGAGCTGGTGGACGGCCGACGCTCCTTTTACCTAGAAGTGGCCACCAATCTGACACCTTTTTGGTCCACCTACCATCATTTTGCTTGGCAAGGTGTCCTGCCCAAATCCACTTGAGTTTGGTGATGGTATCTCCAACAGCAGTGCAGTGTCTGTTACTGCTAATATTTCTTTGATGTGCATGCTTCACTTTTCCGGTAGTGTTTTGATACTTCTAATTGCATTATAAATATACCTACCTAACCTACCTATAATCAACAATTCTCATATTGGTACTGAAATCATATTGAAGTTTCACTGAAGGAATAGTTGGTATTATTAGTAGCCCACCAGTTGCGTGTCGTCCGCCCACGGAAAATATTATCTTTTGTTAATGCGTTACTGTATTTATGCTTCTAATGGATTGGAAACCTGCGTTCTTTCAAAGTATGAGATCATTAAGAAAAAAATGTTCTTAGTTATTTGTTTTTCGTCGAATTTCATTACTCGAGCTTGCATAACAAGTAGATATTTATTGCACATCTACCAAAAATAAAGTACAAAATGTATACAAACTAATACTTAGGTACTTACCTAAATGTTATTCAATATTTGTTCCGTCTGAATCACCGTCGCTTTTATAATTCATAAAAACATACATCAATCAAATAAATGTTTCATTTGCGAGAAGTAGGTGTACCATATTTCATATAACATAGAAAAATCGTGCGTTAATGGCCTTGCGGTTTCAAGGAATGGCATTTAGAAGCGCAAAAATTGTATTGTTATATTTGGAAAGCTCAATGATTGGAATAAGTAAAACTGGTATAGTGTGTTGAGGTGAAACCTCTTTCACTGCGATGTAAAACCTAGCGGTATCTTTTAAGAAGTATATTTTCTTTATGTCTGTCAAGTTGCCCTTGTCTAAAAGAGATGTCAGAAAAATATACATTGATTTTATCTTGTTAAAGAAACGTATATTATTTAGTGCCCCGATGAATTATTAGTTTATTACCACACACTTCAACATTGCCCACTCTGCTCGCATGGTCAATTGCCCATTTCTAACATAGTGTTCCCGTTGATATCATAGATAAAATAAGGAACGTAGACTATTTCTTTTCCATTACAATTCCAAGTAATATGGAATGAGGTATATACTCGTATTACTAATAATTGTTAAGGTTGTATACCTAATGTAGATTTATATTGGCAGCTAACAGTTTTCTTTATGAGTTCAGCTGTCTGTCGGAAAAATAGTAATGTCTAGTAATTTATGTTATTGTAATGTTTTAATATAATAAATATCGATTCACAGAACAACATCTCTTCATCATTTACATGGTAGCAGAGCAGGAAACATGAATTATGGATTGAGATACAATACAAGTAAATCGTAAAATGAGTAATAATATTGTAATTCCAATTTTTGACGGGACGGATTATGCCAATTGAACAATTCGCATATTTAATTTTTTACAATTCAAGAAATGTATAAAAGTTGTGATACGATTAAAAGGCGATAAAGATTGTAATAAAAGCCAAAACCTAGACTATAGGTTTTAATGAGCTAATGTTGACTTAAGGTATAATGACATATACGTATAGCAGGCAGATCTTGACGTATACGTATAGAAAATTTAAATAGTAAAGAGGTTTATCACATTCACCCCGGCCAGATGTAGTCAAGTAAACGCTTTGGCGGATTTCTAATTCGCCCTGACCTGGTTCTGCGGCCATAGGTTCGCTAGTGTCTGATCTTTCTCGCTGCGGCCCTTCTTGCAGTTCCTCCGATGGAGTCGGCGTGGGAGTAGCCGGTGGCGAGACTGGTGGCGAATGTGTTGTGGGTGACGAAAGCGGTGTTGCCATAGGTGATGGTGATTGTGGCGGCGTCGGAGATATCTCGTGCTCTGCGTCTTCAAAATCGTCAATTGCAGGGATTTCTTCTCCGTTGCAGCCCAGAGGCGCCAGATGACGGTTCGACACAGTTGTTTCCCGACCATCCATCGTTCGAACATATGAATAGGAGGGGTTTGTCTCCAGTACCTCCACCTCTTCGGCTAGTGGTTGATATTTGGTATTTCTATTAAATGTTCGCATTGTTAGACCTTGTTAGAGCCAGTTAACCACGTAGGGATTGAATCCCCGTTCGCCGATCTTCGAGAATGGCGGAACATTCTTTAATGTGGTGTACAGTTAGTACTAGTGCATAATAGTGAACGTAACGTAATGCCTGTGGTAGGACATTCTCCCAACTGTCTATCGCCAGGTTTTTGCCTTTTAATGCTAGCTGAGTAGCATTCCAGAGCGTAGATTCAGCCTTTCGACTTGCCCATTGCCTTGAAGGTTATATGGAGTAGTACGACTCGTAGCTATTTGTCTGGAATTGAGAAAATCTTTTACTTCTGCCGATAAAAATGATGTCCCCCGGTCTGAGTGTACGTAGGCTGGCATGCCAAACATGTTGAAAATGCTATACAAATGCTTGATGACAGTCTTTGCGCTGGCAAAAGAGCATGGAAAAGCGAAAGGGAAGCGGGAGAACCCATCAATTACAGTTAATATGTATTTGTTGTTGGATTTAGATGGAACAGGCCCTTTAAAGTCCATACTCAGCTTTTCAAAAGGCGCTATGGCTTTAATTAATTTATTTTGCGGATCAGCTCTTATGAATTTAGGCTTAACTTCAGAGCAGATACGACATTCACTTGTCATCTTCTTTATCTCCTCAATCGAGTAGGCCAGATTCTTAGATCGAACCCAGTGTGCCATTCTCGTCACCCCCGAGTGCCAAAGGGCCTCGTGAAGTGATCGCAACTTCGAAGGTGTTTCGACGATGGCACAGACACGGGAGAGGGTATCCGCCACATAATTCTGTGTGCCAGGCCTGTATACGATGTCATATTTATATGGAGACAGATCCAATCGCCAGCGTTGAATTTTCCCGTTTTTAATTTTACTGCTGTGCTTGACATCGAACATGAAGGAGACAGATCGCTGATCAGTGACGAGCAGAAATATTTTTCCGATGAGAAAATGTCACTTTTTCCTCAATGATTCGACAATTGCGTAAGCTTCCTTTTCGATGGCCGAATGATTTTGCTCACTTCGGTTGAGCGATCTTGAATAGAATGCTACAGGCCTGCCTGCCTGTGAAAGTGTAGCTGCAATAGTATGCTCAGATGCATCAGTCTCTACGGTGAAAGGCACATTATTGTCAATGGCGTGGACGCAAGATTTGACTATATCATTCTTGAGTTCTTGAAAATCCGTGATAATTGCGTTACTTAACGGGAACGTCTTGGTTTTTAACTCGTGAATCTTTTCAGAGAAGTTCGGTATCCACTTGGAATAATGGGCGAACATACCCAGAGCCCTTCGCATACTGGGCAAATCATGTGGTGGAATACCTTCCACCACATGATTGATGAGTTTAGAAGAGGCTCTAATCTATCGCTATCTGGTTTAATTATGTTATTCGAGATCGTATATCCAAGTATATTGACAGAGGTATGTTTGAAGATGGATTTAGTTTAATTCAAGGTCAGAGCGTACTTCTTAGTAGCAGAGAGAAAGTTTTGCAAATTTTCGTCGTGCTCTTCTGGTGTTTTGCCACAAACCGTAATGTCTTCGAGGTAGGCAAACGTGCCCTCGAGCTTTTCCGTCCGAATTACCCAATCGATGGTTCTCTGGAAGCTGGAAACGCCGCGCCGTTGGTTATTCCGAAAGGAATCCTGCGGAACTGGTATAGATTTCCAGCAGCTTCGAATGCAGTAAACGGTCTCTCATCATGCAAAATCGGCACTTGGTGATAGGCGCTGTTCAGGTCTATGGCGCTAAATATGGAATATTTGGCCACTTTTGATACTAGTTCCTCTATACTTGGAAGTGGATAGGCGTCCAGTTCAGTATATTGATTTATGGTTCTCGAATAGTCGATTACCAGGCGTTTCTTGTGATTAGCATTTTTAGTGATCAGTACTTGCGCTCGCCAAGGTGATCTGCTTTCCTCAATGACACCTTCATTCAAGAGATTCTTCACCTCCTCTTCAATAAAACGTCGATCATCATCACTATATCTTCGTGACTTAATAGCGATAGATAGATAGATATATATCATTTATTGTCAAAACTGTGTACATAAGATCTCATGTCATACATTAAAAGGTATCAACAGTTTTGATTTCTATCCAGGTGTTAAGTTAGTGAATAAAGGCACAGCGGGGACGGACGCTTCGGCCACATTACATACGACAAGAGGATCTTTAGGTCCGCCGAAAGCAAATTCGAGAGAGGAATGCTTTTCCAATACATCGTGCACTATGATCATGTCGGAGCATAGATTTTCTACGAAAAGAAGCTGGACGTCTTCGTACGAGTGTTTGCCCAAGGTAAGTTTGAGATAAGTTTCTCCTTTAACTGACGAAGTGTGAGTGAGAGATGCCATAGATATTGTTTGCCGGCTGGGTTTCATGTTCAAAGAGCACAGTTTAGCAAACTCGAAATTAATAAAACTCTTCGAACTCCCCGTATCGAGTAGTGCTTCGGCTCTAATGCCTTTAATGTACGCAGGGACTGTAGCTTTGCGTAGGGACGATGGTGATGCAGCAATCATGCAGGCGTTAACTTTATCCTAGTTCGACGTAGCAGCGCTGGTTATACTCTTACTTCGACAGACGTTGGCAAAATGTCCCTTTCTGTTACATAGCTGGCATAAGGCGTCAAAGGCGGGGCAGTCTTAGCGGGTGCACGCGTCCTCCACAGAAGAAGAATTTACGATTCAGGTGATTTGGAAGGGTAGGCGTAACTGCGGAAGCATTCTCACTAGTTACAGAAGTATTTGGTAAGCTGGTGTTGTTTGAGATATTTTCGCTCGTCGCATTCACAGGTATATTGGTATAATGTAACGTGTTGACTTCAGCCATCTCCAAAGAGCGTGCCTGGTTATGGGCTTCGTCCAGTGTTAGGCAAAGGTTTTCGAGGAGCTTTATCCGTTTAAACTTTAAGGGTATGTCCCTTATTTAATTATTTAATGAATATCCCCAACTAACCCTTTTCACGTGAAATTATTTTATTTTGTTCGAAACATATTCGAGATTATTTTTCAAGTCCTTCCTAGAGTAGCCGCTTTAGCCCCGAGAAGATTATTCTGGTCCTCTTGTTTTGGCAATGTGTCATTTTGTTGGCGTTTTGGCAAAACGTCGCTCACAAATCTACGGTTTCCTCACCTTGCTGCGGACTGCTGCCACATCGCCAAATATAACACGAGTCAGTTAGGCTTTGGCAGAGAATTGTAATTATTTTTAACCCTGAAAACGTGACATTCTTGAAAGATGACAGAAAATGATAATTATGATAAAGTTTGGCACACCTATTACTTCTAATTTTAGTATTTTTCTAATTATGCTACACGTACAGGAAGAAGTGGTTCCCGCCATAGTACATACTATTTAAGTTCCTAAGTCCCGTATGGGGCAGAGGGCGTCCACAATACGTAACCAACCCGATCCATCTTGAACTTCACGCTTCATTTCGCTCCAGGAGACCGATTTTTGACTAAAACAAATAAAAGTAAATACGTTTGTAGTGTCAAAATGGCAGGCACTTACTTTCCACCAATAGAATTTAATACGAGTTGTCAATACCGGGTGCGTCCCACGAGATATAACAACAATATATATAATTTCATATTAATAACGTTCACAAGATATAATGAACGTTAGCTATAACAAAAAAACCAATACTTTTATAAGGAATAACGGTCAATTTACATAATATTCATATATGCCTAATATGAAACGCCATACGATTAAATACATTATTACAGAGGCCGGGAAGTAAGGGGTTGCCGGCCGAGTACATATAGACGGCCGAGCGTAGCGAGGTCGGTCGGTTATAAGGCTGGGTGGCAAACCCTTTCACGCCGAGGTATGTATAGTGCTTTTCTCAAACATGCAATGAAATAAATTAAAAAAACTCCAAGAAATCAATATTAAATGTTCATGGCTCAACGCCGTGATCCTGTGCCACATATTGTGGAATGGAAATTAAAAAAGTGATCCTATAAGGGTTCCGTTTTTTCCTTTTGAGGTACGGAACCCTAAAAAGACCCTCCAATTTTGTATGAAAGGTCATTACGGGTCTCTCGTCTCGCTGCGCACGAAGCGTGACACTTGGAAGTCCATTATGAAGAACACAACATCAATATTTCATTGCATGTTTGAGAAAAATGATATACATGACCTGTACGTATCATTGCAGAAGCGAATGCCATAAAGAAGACCTGGGGACCGATTTTTGACTTTCGAGCGCTCGACTCTTTCACTCGAAAACTGTCAAAAATTATGAAATGCTATTTTGAAATAGCGATAGAAAATTTAAAAACGAGCGGTATTGACGGGTAAGTAATACGAGCTATAACAACTTATCATATAACGGTCATAATATATACGCTCACTGTGTATATACGCTCACTGTGTATAAGCTTGTTTAGTGTAACGTTCATTGCACACAATGAACGAAAGGAATAATGTCAAAATATATATTTTCGTAAAGTATAACGTACTTTAGATAATTATAATATCAATTGATATATCGATTAAAGCGTATAATATTCATAACACCTAAGGAACTGAAAGATTGAATTGTTTGTGTTTTGTGATTGGCACCGCCCCCCTTCCCCCCTTTTTCTAGCTGCTCTAACCTAATTTTCTGTATTAAAATCCTTATACGAAAATATACTATGTGTTATGAACTTATGATCGTTATACGTTATGTATGTTATACGAAATGAAATTAGTCAATTTGAGTATTATAGAAAAAAACGTTATATAATAAATAGCCTCACCACATCCAGATTGCACAATCAATCCAAAGCCTCTGCTGTTAAATTATAGAGGTCCCCCGGGTCGCCCTGATACCATCTTTTAGGATACAATATATTAATATGGTCTTTGTTTTCTTTAGTTGAGGATCTAAATACAAGATATAAGTTTTTTACTTCGAAGCAACATTGTATACATATACCTGGTGTTTTAGTTAAAGTCCAAATTCAATTATTATTATTATTGTGAGCCTGTGGTGTCCCACTGCTGGGCAAAGGCCTCCCCCACTTTTTCCAGTGCTCCCGATTCTGAGCAGTCTCCGACCATTAATTTATGAATTAAATATGAAATTGAAAATTACTTTGTATTATTTTAATACATTATTTCTGTAACTTTGTGACAACAATTTTTGCCATTAATTGCAAGTACCTACAATGGAAACTAAGTTTAAAAATTTCTATACAAATGTACTTCCGCAGAAAAACGACTATGACGAATAGTTTCGAGTGGCCTTGCGACTTGCGAGCACAGACGAGTCTCTCAGCTCATACCTTGCACATTCCCGGCTATTTTCGCCAGCAAACATTCCCACTTCGACCTTTCTGTACGACTCATCATTTAATTTTGAATAACACTCATTGAGTTATTAAGCAGCCAGTGTGGACATGAAATCCAAGGGCGAAACAATTTAATACCGGGAAACAGAATGCCAACGTTATACCAGTTGAAGCATTTATTCCTGAACAAGTGCAAACATTTCTTACCTCCTTTGTGGTAAATAGAGGTTGTTTCAAACCGACGGTAATTTTTAATTCGTCATCGAGGCAAAGAAACTACTGTCAAAACACCTTATGTGGGTACTTATCATATATAGTATAGAGATTGTATTGACAACAAACACACACACACACACACACACACACACACACAAACACACTTATTTTAGAATAGGATTATTTTGTTCTAATATCAACGTTACGTAACGTTATTTTTGACGATTAATGTATGTGTGCATTATAAATAAATGAGTATGAGTATGAGTAGGTAATAATATTGTGAAGAATTAAGTAAGTACTAATGTTTTAATTTGTATTAGGTTAGGTTAAATGTCTTTGTTTTTAAAATAAGATCACTACGTATAGTATACCTATACTCGTATCCTCCACAGGATAGGCAATGCCTAGTGTGGGGGTCAGTATACTTAATTGTACTATTGTATTGTACTATGTTGAAATAAACTATTTGTATTTTGTATTTTTTGTATAATACCTAACGATTGTTAAAATCCATTTGTATGGGAAGTTTGACAGCTCCCCATGAGATGACAGCTTTCGACGCCATATTTATTTATTTATATGTATCGACAATCAGTAAAGTGTGGTGCATATTTTAACTCGCCCTAACTTGAAACGTCATGTACGTAACAGTTATAACGTAAATAATTAGTGAACTATTGTAGAGAAAACAAATGCTTGGAAATTGTAAAGTCCTCATAAAAGAAGTTCAAGATTGATAGGTACCACATCATCAGACATACCTACTTGAAGTCTGACTTGAGTTTGGCATTTTACTTGCCGTCAGCCTTACCATGAAAAAGTTATCTCCAATATTCGAAAATTGGTTGCGTTTTCTTTAGGCGTGAATTATACAGAGACGGCATGAAGCATAATTCACGCCTCGTCCGTGCCGTATCCGTTCCACGCCTGCGCTGCGCCTGCGCCGCGCCTAAGGCGTAAACCAAACAGAGACGGCATACGGCGAGGGCGCGGCGCAGGCGCGGTGCAGGCACGATGCCGCTTCAAACAATTGTAGACCTTAATTTTTTTTTTTTTATGATATAGGAGGCAAACGAGCAGACGGATCACCTGATGGTAAGCGATTACCGCCGCCCATGGACACTTGTAACACCAGAGGTGTTGTGAGTGCGTTGCCGGCCTTTAAGATGGGAGTACGCTCTTTTCTTGAAGGTTTGAAGGTCGTATCGGTCCGGAAATACCGCAGGCGACAATCCATTCCACAGTTTAGCTGTGCGAGGCAGGAAGTTTCTGGAAAAGCGCACAGTTGAGGACTGCCAACCATCTAAGTGGTGAGGATGGTAATGTTGTCGCGTTGGACGATGGCGAAAAGAAGCGGCAGGGATTAATCCGAACAATTCCTCGGAGCACTCCCCGTTATACATGCGATAGAAAATGCAGAGAGAGGCCACATCTCTACGCAGCGCCAAGGGGTCAAGCCGATCCGAAATATGCTCGCTGTCGACAATTCGAGTTGCTCGTCGTTGGATGCGATCCAGAGGGAGAAGCTGGTATTGGGGTGCCCCTGCCCATAGATGAGAACAGTATTCCATGTGTGGGCGGACCTGCGACTTATAAAGCTGCAGGCGGTGGGCCGGTGTGAAATACTGTCTCGATCGAGCAGACCGAGCTTTTTTGAGGCTAATTTGGCCTTACCCTCTAAATGGCCGCGGAACTGGACTTCACTCGAAATGTCGACGCCAAGGATTCCGATACTGGCTGCGGCAGTCAGGGGAGTGCTCTCAAAACAAGGTGACACGTCGAACTTTAACTTTTTTGCGGTAAACGCGCAAACCTGTGTCTTGGTAGGGTTAAAACGGACTAAGTTAAGTCGACCCCATTCAGAGATTTCACTTAGGGAAGTCTCAATTTCAGACACAAGTTTGTTCCGGTTCTCGATGACGATTTCCCGAGAGATATTGGTACGGCCGGTGTAAGAGGCATCACCTGTACTATCATCAGCATAATTAATACAATGGAATAAGGTGATAGTGACTGCTAGCGGCGCGTCGCTAGCGTGCCTCCGCCGCGCCGCTTCAGTATAATTTAAAATACGTCTCCTTAGTACCTTACTAGCACCTTATTACATTGTATTAAGGTCTACAATGGTTTGAAGCGGCATCATGCCTGCACCGCGCCTGCGCCTCGCCCTCGCCGTATGCCGTCTCTGTTTGGTTTACGCCTATATGCGACGTGCGACGTGAATTACACTCAAGCGCATAATTTATCAATGGTCCTTATTCAATTTTGTGTTAAGGTTTACAATGGTTCGAGACGCTATCATGCCTGCGCTGCGCCTGCGCCGCGTCTTCGCCTTACTCCGTCTCTGTATAATTCACGCCTTAGGAAGTTTGTAAACGGCGCATTCCACTGCACTGCGTTGTGTTCGGCGCCTGAGTGTGCTGTTATTAGGTGATTGGTTCCACGTGGCGGTAGTTAGCGCTCCCGAAACAATTCGCGTACGTGACCAAACCCATCGTCTTCTCCGAGTTATTCCTGGGGCCCGTGTCATAAAGCAACAAGTTACAAATTACAAGCGGAAGTCTCTTTTCAACCTTTTGATAGAAAGAGACTTCCGCTTGTAAGTTGTAACTTGTTGCTTCATGAAACGGGCCCCTGGTTGTGCCCTAAACGACGGGGTCCGCTTTGACACCTAATCCCAAGATTTGGCATAGGCATTAGTTTTACGAAAGCGACTGCCATCTGACCTTCCAACCCAGAGGGAAAACTAGACCTACCTTATTCCCACTGGTTTCCTCACGATGTTTTCCTTAACCGAAAAGCTAACGGTAAATATTCCGTACATAAGTTCTGAAAAACTCATCGGTACGAGCCGGGATTCGAACCCACGACCGCCGCTTGACAGCCGCATGCCTGAACCAGGCTATCGTCGCTTTGACCAAACTCGCGAATATTTGCTATAAATATAAACATAATCATGTTTTTGTGTTCACGGTGAGGAGTGCGTGCGAAACATGAACGCGGAATGTCGTATAAACACTGCATGGGACACAAATCTATTGATTTTTATTAGGTCACAAAATAATACTGACGTCTCCGTGAGACAGTTTTCATCAAATTCTTAAGATGACAGATAGAAATTCATATCAGTGATTGATCGTCTACGACTGGCGACGTAACAGTAATTCAATTAGGCTCGAGTATACAAATACGTTTATTTATTTAGTTTTTCAAGCACATCCACATCACACATATTGAAATATTAATTAAAAGAAGTGTTTAACATTTTTATAGTATTGCCAGTATTATATCTGATATGTACGGCAATTAAGGAGATCATAACTATGACTAAGTTTCAGTGAGATTCCGAACAAGTTACACAACAATATTATTTAAAGTATACATAAGTCTAAATATAAAACAAACATCTTTAAATTAAACATTGTACCTAATGACATAGTAATAAGTTTTTTTTTGTAATTTTTCATCACAATTACGGATCTTTATAAAACCTAGGTTTATAGAAAAATGTAAAGACGTCTTCGTGCATTCTTTACCTAACTTTGATAGTGTGTACATAAATAAAGTTAATTAATCATAAGCTACCTAAGGAAGAGCGATGTCTCCCAACCCAACACAGGCAACGGTGTCTCCCAACAAAAGGCCAAAAAGTCTTACAGGGACACAGACTGCCTCGCATCTGTTGGATCAAATACCTCATGTATTCAATGTAATAAATAATTTTATATTTTGTATTTGTATAATAAAAGTAAGTTCATAAAATAAGAAAATAATATGAAAATAAGCAAATCCTATCATATTCATATATAAGTAAACCAACTTCTTTTGGTTAAAATGGGTTTAGTCTCTGTCATACAAACACAAACGTCAATGTGACAGATGACAGTACAAGGTAAATCCACAAAATTGCCGACCTACTCGTAATTAACTGTTTCAAGTAAGAGAGATTAAATTGGTTGGACAGCTGTGTCGTCAACATTGACAGACCAGCATCTTGATCTTAGTCGACCACTGCAGGTCGATCACGAAACGCATGGTACGCACCGCAGGTAGATCTAAATGTCACTTTTTGTACGGGAAAATGACAGTTGAGTTGTCCTAACGTGCGTTCGAAACGTTACGTGATCACCCCTCTGAATTCATTACACATTTTGGTAGATCTACTACAAAAAACAATCCATGTGTCTGATTTTTATTCGAATCGAAAACGCTAAACGAACGAAAGTTTCAGAAAGCGCGGCCGACGGTGCTCGAAGGGTCGTGGCATTCCTGCCGCGTGCCTGGCTATTTATACCGGTGCTGGACGCTGTCATTCTCGCCATCATGTTCGCATTCCGCGGCTCCTACCCGACTCCGAGCGAATAAATAAATACAATAGGGATGCGGACTAAGATTTTTTTACGATGTCATTCGAACCAGTTTTTGGAGAGGAACAAATGTTTGTATGGGAGCAACTACAATTAAAAAACATTAATACCCAAAAATTTGAGACAAACATTGACGTCGCTTGCATCAGCGGAAAACGCTTCATACTGATGACGTACCCCCGTATGACGTCACTTGTACAAAGTAGTTGTATCGTTGTATGGAAAATTCGGTAAATTGTTGTTTCGGTCGCGAAATACTACGTTTAAGTACGAGTACATAGTTGTCGTACAATGTTGTTTCTATAAAAGCGTAAGGATCTATTGGCAGCTTTAAATTTACTCTTGGACAATAAAAAAAAATGCATCATTTTTCTAAACTCTCTCTCTCTTTTTATGATTTTAATTACATTTTATAATGTATACTTTATTACGATAATTTGATGGTTTACTATCCATTTAGCATCACTATACGTTATCAATTTGAACATGAAGGCATCATGCCTATTCATATACGAATAATACGAATCAAACTAGTGGATCTTCATTCATTTCGTTTATTCAGTCACAATTTACATTGTATATGAATTGTAGGTACATAAAAATGTCATAAAGAAATATCATATTAAATACACAAAAAAATTATCTGTCAGCTGTACTCACGAGCCTTTCTTTTTTAGGGTTCCGTAGTACCGAGGTTTTATAGTTTCACCATGTCCGTCTGGCCGTCCGTCCGTCCGTCCGTCTGTCCGTCCGTCTTCGGCTTAGCTCAGAAACCATTACTACTAGAAAACTGTAATTCGGCATGGGTATAAATCAATCACGCCGACAAAACAGAAGAATAAAATCTTGTTTTTTTTTGTGGTAAGTACCCACTACCCATTCTTTTCCTAAATTGCGGGTGTATTTTTTTTCTAGTTAAAGCCGTAGTGTGGGGTGTCGTTGGATAGCTTGTTCAAAAATATTATGGGTTTCTTAAAACGTTTTTTTGAAATTAGCGATATCCCATTTTTTCCCAAAATGCCGAGTTGTGCAATAACTACTTGCAAACATCGCAGTGATTTGATTAATTTCCACACCAATGGGATTACCTTTCACAGGTAAATACTATAAATACTATATTTTTTTTCAAATATAAGCACGAATTCAAGAACTTGCGACAGGCATATTCAATACAAATCGCGCGGCATGTTCGATCTCCTTATTTCCTATATCTGTCGTATGAGTACTATCGACAACACATCAGGTAACCAACCTTCATTGCACTTTATGTGCATTGCAGACAATTTTTATACCGTATAGAAAAATATGTAGAAAACATCCAAGACTCGGGTCAAACATTCGTGTTCAGCACACAAAATGCACTTACTAGGATTCGGCCACAAGGCCGCCAATTTCGTAGGCAGAGTCACTATTAGCAACTAGACTAAACACCTTTGTTGACCATTACGACGTAGCCCCAGATAAAGTAGAAAGCAAATAGGTGTTTCATTTGCACATTATCATCATCATCACATCATCTGAAAGACGTCCACTGTTGGACATAGACTTCCCCCAAAAAGTACCATAATAAAATGGTAGAATCATGAATAACACACTACCGCAAAATGTATGTGTAAGGCATCGGCAACACCGAAGTTCACACTGACGTCGCGTTCACGCAGAGAACAGAGGCTCTAGTATAAGTTTTACCATGTGGAAAAACGTCGCGCGGCATTGTTTTAGCATGTGTTTTTGCAACTTTTAAAACTGTATATTATATGTATAATATGATTATTTTGTAATGCAAATTTTATGTTTTTGCATGTGTTGTCTAATTTTGCATGTGTGCATGGCAACTTTTATGTTTGTATAGTTTTTGTATGTTAGGTTTTTAGGTTTTTGTTTTATTTCATCTCATTTGACTGATAGTTTTTAAGTTTCTGTATGATTGGCAATTTGGCATGTTATATGTTAGGTTTTGGTTTGTACATTTTCACTTATTTGTTTTATCGAGGGGCTATATGCCGACTCGCATGCGGCTCCGTTTACGCGTCTCGCTCTTGGCTGCTGCTATGGCGGGCGGCGGGGGCGTGGCCTGCGTGCCGCAGGGCGCGCTTTCGGGTTGTCGCCGTACCGTAGGTGCGGTGCCGGTCGCGCGCCCGGCGGCGTGTTTTTAGTATTGTTTTGTTAGTTTTAAGGTAGTATCTGTAGTTGTATATAGTTTTAGTTTTAAGTTTGTCCTTTTTATTGTTTTCTGTTTCTTCTATGTATTGTTTTTATTTTTGGTGTGTATTTTATACCACCTATGCTATCGGCAATTAGTTGAGGGCCCCTTCGGGGCCCAACTTAGGAAGTCATGAACGGAAAAAAAAAAAAATAAGTTTTACCGAAACAAAACGTTACGACCGCGCTTGCGTTTAGCTGTCAAATTCCATACAAATTGAGGGTAAAACGCAAACGCGATCGTAAAATTTTGTTTCGGTAAAACTTATACTATAGACCCTCTGAAAGGCGAAATTGTAACGCACAAAATGCGTCAGCGCATAAGTATACGCGACGACGAGTTTTGGTGACAGACGGGCCGGGCCAGCTCATTTTGTTTGATCATTCCATTTTAAAGATTTAAAGGATAATCACTTATAATGTCTGGTATCGCTAGTAAGATTTAGTCAAAGCATTCCTTAAAAAGATCTCTACATGACCACACACACGCAAAGCATCTACGCCTGCGATGCGATCTCACCCGCCCACAAATAGATAGAAATCCGTTCAAATATAACTTTGCACCTGCAATCCTGAGACTCCGGATCTACACCGACCACACGCTTCACGAGGTATCAAGGCAAGTTCAGTCTTAGTCTTGCCTATTTTACTGCGTCACCAACGAGGATTGCCGGATGTGTGACTGGCCTGTGAGGTTGGTGTAGTCCACGAGAGCGAGGCCCTACCACGCTGGCGGCGTCCCAAAATGACACCGGCGGAGGAATGTGCTGTTTATATCGACATCGCCCAGTTATTCTGATATTGCACGTTGAAATGTTAATGCGATGTCGAAACGAGAATGTTCTTTGTTCGCACTTTGTTCTGAATGACTCGGTTTAGAGGTTGAGTCAACAAAAAAAAAAACTTGATTGAATGAAATGAGATGAAAAGGTTACAAATGATGATTCAGTTCTCCGTTCCTGTGCCGTGCCCGGGCTGACGCCAGAACATAATATATTCTTCTTCAAATTGCTTAGGTACGTATACGGTACTGGTACGTGGGGAATATAGCTATTCCTGTACAATTTATCAGATAACTTAGTCGCATGGCAAAACAAATTTTAGAGGGCAATCAGAGTGTACCTTTGTGGTTGTTAAGCCAGGCAGCTATGTCAGGCGTCGGAGCGTGCAAATATTCAATAGGTCTAGGGTAGGTATGTCGGAATATGTGCTCAGTAGTTTATTCCTATTCGCACTCGTAGAATTCCGAATGCTTGCACCCCCACTTATCTTGGAAGGCATTGCAGCGTCCATGCCAGTTCGAAGAATGTTCGGGCGGCATCAAAGTTTGCGAGGGAGATGGTTTAATATTGGGTCAGTGGAGTGGATCTTTCTCTGCCCTGGCCGTAGCCCATTTCTCGTCTGGGGGAGCGTAGCAAAACTCTAAAAGGGTAATACCTATGTAATTATCGGCTTCTCGATGTAAACGACGACGCGTTTAATGTGGAATTGAAGACGACCAAACAGTCGATATGTTATAGTTTTTTATAGTCACGATTCGGGTAAACAGTGTCACGTGGGCTGATGGCATGCGACCCAGTTCCGCGATGTCACAAGAGTCAGCGGTGCCCTGGATGCCACGCGTGCCCGAGTTCTCCAACGAGAGCTCTCGAGAGACCTCGTCTGTTGTTTGTCAGAGACCTGAGTAGAAGGATTTTTTTTTTAGATCAGCTGTTCCAATGTGTAACGATGTGAGAATGATTTGTCTAACGCTCGTTCGAAAACTACCCCATTTAATGTAGATTTTTATTGTTGTCTATACTAACAGTCATCTATCCTTTGAGACGATGAACTAGCAAGTCCTCGATATGATTGAGCAGATCAGAAGAGACTATTTAAATTTGACCTCTTTCATAGCCCAATCACACGGAGTCGTTACATTTTGGTGCCTAAGTACCTAGTTGTGTTTATTTACAGCAATGTTCACGTAATGGGCGCGTGCACAATAGTCTGTTTAAGGGCGTTGTGGGTTTGCAAGGTCTACTTAGCGTTATTGCGAACACACGTGTAGAACATTCCTTGTAGTTATATTGCTCATGTAGTAGTCAGATTACCAGTTTATTTGGAAATTAATTCCGACCACCGTTGTCATCGTATTGAAACTAAAACTCATTGAAAATTACGTTTCAATTGATACTTTATCGTCGGCGGTTGCTGTTCTTTCTCAATTAGACTTCAGAGTAGTATTATGTAGTAGCAGTACACTAGTAGTACATAATACTAATGGTTTATGTTTAGACAACTTTAAACATCTTCGCGTGTAACCGCTTGCTTTTTTGCTTTGCTGTACCGGCAATACACAAGGCTCGAGTCCCGTGTTGGAGTTAAGACGATGATTGTTTATTTTGCAATTATCGTTGATCTTCGCGTATATTGCACAATGAAGCCATGCTGCGTAACTAGATGAAATAAGTGGTAACACGAGGGAGAGGAGCGCAGCAGCCAGGGCTGACCTTTTGAACCGATAGATGTCTCCCCAAAGGCTTCGGTGCAATATTCCCGAGCTGCTAGCTAGTAATCGGACAAACAAAACAAATATTTCCAAGCTTCACGCTTTTTGCAAATCGTGATTGATAGAAGCATCTGCTTCACATCGCAATCGTGGTAAACAGCCGTGACAGAATTAAGAAGCAATATAAATACCGTGTCACGGCTAGGCGTTGGATTCCGCCGCCCTGGTTAGTGTCCGGTCTGGTCCGGTCCGACCTTAATTCGACATGATGTAAACTGTAAACAGAGGGAAGGTTGAGGGTAGGCGGTGCGCATACTGGAACTCTATAACACGCGCAAAATGCCTGTCTTTCTTTGGCTATAACAGATTTGATTGCCATTATCATTACCTACTTGGCCTAAAACATTGTTTTATCAATCCCCGTTTTTCTAGTGTCTAGTGTGTGTGTGTGTATTCTTTAACTACGACTTTATCCTTGTTAGTATTACCCCTTTTTACGCAGCTGGTAAGTGCACATGTTTCTGTGATGCGCACGAGTATCCCTGTGTCTTGGATGTTTGTAAAACGTTTTCACCGGCTCATGAGAGCCCAGCTCTTCAAAAAGCAACATGCTGCGTATCTACTATCTACTGACCTTAATCCCATTCAATTTTAAGTTAGCCGTGCGATAATGAAAGGCCCTCTTGACGCGTTGCGTATGCGCATGCGACAATCGGAATCACATGCACCATAAAAGCGTTCGTCTGCGCGATGCTTTAAGTTTTTCAGTCGGATTTATGTGCGCACGAGTCAGCCAATTACACTCGTTGCAAATAGTCCTAAGGAATGCGCGTAAAAGTTTTATGGCCGTGGTTATGCGTACAGTAGTTAGAGATGTCTGATGAAATAATGAAGATTTTTTCCCGCAATGATACAGATAAATAAATATAATAAATAAATAAATATTAGTGGACAATCTTACACAAATCGACCTAGTCCCATAGTAAGCTCATTAAGGCTTGTGTTATGGGTACTAGACGAAGATATATATAATAGATAGAAATACTTAAATACATAGAAAACATCCATGACTCAGAAACAAATATTCATGCTCATCACACAAATATTTGCCCTTACCGGGATTCGAACCCAGGACCTTCAGCTTCGTAGGCAGCGTCACTACCCACTAAACTAACCGGTCGTCAGGACAGAGTGTGAAAATCGATTTTGAGGGTGATCATGAGACGAAAGTGGTGTTTTTTTTGGCTTATTTGAAATGGAGCAGTAGCATCGGTGGCTTGTTACGTATTTTAGGCATTTCTTTTGTTTTATATAGAAACTGTGCAAGGATGAACCATTCGTGTTGTTTTGCTGCATAACGTGTGTTCTTTCGCGCACATTTGGATATGCGTGCGTGTAAATGAGAGCACCACTACCCAATACGTTGCCTATCAAATTAGAATTTTAGCGATGCGAAATTTTTAGCTTTTGGGAAAACCCGACCACTTTAACACAAATCCCCAGCAATTTGTTCTGTTGTTACAGATTACTTTCAAAGCTTTTTAATCTACAACTGGAGTCTGTGTAACGCGATGTTTTCGCAGTTACGCCACATGAGTCATAAAAATCTTGTTATGCGGGTTTCTCTCATGCGTAGACTCCTTTCAACTAACGAAGACACAGTGTAATAAAAGAGCAGGGATTTCTCAAAAGTCTTAACTTTAAGTGGTATAGCCTGAAAAAAGCATTTCTCAGTGCTTTTTTCAGGCTATACCAGTAGGTGGAATGAGTACTCTGCCTAGTCATCTGTGGACAATTATATGAATATTATTCTCGGAAACTATACATAGAAGAGACTTTCAGTGCCAGAATCCCGCTAGGTAGGCGCTCTGCTTTTAAGCGGTTTCTTCTGAAAGCTTCTGACAATGTGGCCAGATTGCCGTAGACAAAAAAAAAATATATATTTAATTTTATTTATTTATTTAGATATAAAATTTAACAGAATTACAGCATATGCCAATGTCAAAACAATCATGCAACTAGCTCAAATAGTGGTGAAGACAATCTACTTTTCTCGCACCACTGTGTAACCAGCACCTCGTAACGAATCAAAGGGTAAATTCCTTCAGATTTGGCGCCACATTTTGTAAACAGTTTATTTATACGACTCTAAAATATCTTTGTGTTGTCATTTATGTCGTGAATGTTTGTTTTTGCATTCCAGAGCGTGTAATTTCGTTAGCATGATTTGGTGAGTCAACATCGACTTCTAATTTTACGCGACTGTTATTGTTTTCGTGATTAGATTATTACACTTAAGGTGGAATGGAATACGCCCGCGCCAGTTTGAACATTTTTCGGACTCATTTTCTTTTCAATTTTCTATCAAGCGAAGTGTTATGTAATCTTGTAACTATTATACCTACCATTGTAACTATTTGGCAGTTTCACTAGAATTTCCCAAGTAGTTAACCTACTGACTGATACACAATTATATAAAGTTCAAAGGCCCATTGTTCATCTACTTGGGAATTGGCACTCTTTGACATACAGTATTTTTTATATAAAAATACAGTAATAAGAATGTTTAAAATAGCCGAATCCAATCTCGACCGTATACCGAATCGTATAAAAAAATGTACGCAAAAAATGGTCGAAAAAAAAACATCCTTTGACGCTACTACCCTTGGACATTAAAGTTTTTTTTATTGCTTTATCAGCCTCTTCTCTTTACTTCTATAAGAATAATAAGACGTTGACATGTCCCATCGTTTTCCTCTTCTATTTCTCAAAATAATCATGACATGTTACGATTACGACTACAAAATGTAATGTTTTCATCGCCAGTTTTCAAAAATAAACCACTTACTACTCATCGTTTTGGAAAACGCACCAATATCTCATTATTCATTACACAACCGCTGGGCGTGCGTACGCGCCGCTGACAGACAACAAATGTTTCATATTCTCCGCGCCATGTCATAACTGCCTGTGCATTGCGTAATCTTTACATAAATATCGCATTTACCTCCATAGTTCCACAAAAACTGCTTGTACTTATCGAGGATAGCCACCAGGAGTCTGTTTAACCGTAAACTAGGATATTGGCAGTGTATAGTTAAATGTACTTACACATTTTTTTGTCACTTTTACGCAGATTTAGAACTATTTTTTGTGTTCTTTCAACATTTTTTCGTATGATTTAGTAGTCTTTCCTGTGGACTTGACACTTCAACAGTTTTAAGGTCCAATCTTTATTATGTTCCGGTCATAAAAGTCATAAGTGCAGTATGACTTTTATGACCGGCACATAACTTATGTGTACGTACTGTACAGTCAGCCAAGAAAGTGGTCTACCACTTTTCGACTCTATTGCATGCAAAATAAGGTCCAAAAGGGGTAGACCACTTTCTTTGCTGATGGTACTTTTTTGTACTGACTGCAGGAAATATGTCCAGTTATTATTCCTGATTTTGACCCCCTATGCCACACGTTTTTTTCTAATGCTAAGTTTAGGGTTAAAATATAATGTTAATAACTAGCTTCCGCTCGCGACTTCTTCGGCGTAGACCCGGGATGAAAACTATCCTATATTTTAATCCAGGCTATAAAATATCTTCGTACAAAATTTGATCCAAATCGCTTGAGCCGTTTAAGAGTGATTGAGTAACAAACATCCAAACAACTGTAACTTTCGCATTTTACTGACAATGGAGAAGTTCTCAGTGCCCTGAAAATTCCGAATATTGAACACAGTTGGTAAACGAACCATAGTAGTTCATTATTAAAATGGGTACTAGCCTACTTGGTCTACGCCTATTTTAGGCAAAGACTATCGTAATAATGAGACACTCATAATTTAATTCATGTAGAACAAGAATTACGACACCATTTGATGTAATATCTCATAAAACACTTCGAGCCAAATAATCTAGTTCATGTTATATACAAAGTCATTCTTTATCATTGCGTAGTGATGGGCAACTCGAGTTAACAACTCGTGCGGCTCTACTTTTTGAATAATAAGAGTATTAAAAGTTCACATTTAAACAAGCTGATACATAATTAAAACCCGGGGTTCTCCTTATATTGGGTAAAACATACAGGTTATGTGAAACACGTCTAGTGATTGCTGTCTGAGAACTAAAACACAAAGTTGTATAAATCTCATGTCAATATTTTGTGTCATTCTAGAATACATGCGTTCTGTAATCTAGTTAGCTGTGCTGTATTTTATTACTTTGATGTTTCTTTAACTTGAACCTAACGTTAGATTTTTTATAATACTTAAAAAAACAAAATGAAAAACCAATAAAAAGTAGAGTGTCACCGGCAGCAAAGCTTGACACGAGTCTCGAAAAAAGTAGTTTAATACCCATCCCTACGAATCGAGTTATTAATACTCGAAGGATAACCGGCACTAGTTCTTAACCTATTTCACGTCTGTACTGTTTTATTAGGGTTTTTGTCATCGTTAGCAGAAGTCGTCTGCGTATTTCTAGGTAATTTATAAGCCGGACGTCGACCTAGAATCTGAATAAATGTCTCGCAAAAAAAGTAATGGCAGATTTTACATTTTATATCAACGCCGCAGGTCGATTGACCTCATTCTGCTTTATATTATCGAGTGAAATACTCGTATAGGCCTGAGTCTGTTTTAGCCAGTAAATAGTATATTTTCCAGAAGTTTGCTTGTTTTGGAAGAAGGTATTGCGATTTCAGGTCGGCAGAATTAGTGAATAATAATGTATTGTTTTTTGAATAGACCAGATGAGAAACTTATCAAAAACCTGCAGATTTTGTATGAATAGGACCCGACTGGTTACCAAAAAGATTTCGCCTAGGTATCAATTATTGGAAGCAAAGTGTTGACGTCGTTTTCACATTAAAATTTAATTTAAAAGTGTTTCGCGCGCTTTTCCTGACACGCTCGGTGTAGGTACTTGGAAACCAGCGCGCGAACCACATTGAATGCGAAATGTATGTATCTGATTCAACCTTGGCTGACAGAAATGAGCTATGTACGATTCTCACCGACCGGGCCGATCCGGAGCGCACCTGACCACCTTCACAAAGGAATTTGAAGCTTTAATACAGACGTTACATTTCATATTTGAATGGATTTGCGGCAGTTCGGCTCCTCGCGGACGTGGACGGCTGTGCTCGGCAGTCGTCGCATCTGACCGGCTCCGTCTGTCCTTTTTGCCTAGTCAGATACTGGGTGCTCGAGCATCCGTTGCAATACGGCGGCATGCGACCTGACCGCCCCGTTCGTTGGTACATTAAGCTTTTAAAATGTTCGTCATTACTCTCAAATTTTACGAGGAGCTAGAGCACTACCGGGAAAAACGCTAGGAGGATGATGATGGCTCTCAAACAATAGGTACTTTGTGAGAAAATTCTGCAACTTGCACACTACTACGTGTAATGAGAAGTTCATCGGGTTATCCGAGCAGGTAATGACATCACCGGATCGCTATGGCAGCGTTAATCATCGTGCACCTCGCTGGCCGCGCGCCAAATGAGAACTGTTCCGGAACGCATTCCGACTGCAAGTATTTATAGGGTCCTTCGAGAGGATTCCATTATGCAGCTTCAGTTTACCCCATTGAGATTATGTTCTAATGGATGTTATTCCAGTGAATGCTTCCGTAAACAGGGCCGTTAATATTCTTCAAGGTTTGTGGCTTGGCCATGGTGAATGTGAGCAGAGCACCTTCGCTCTTTCATAAAATAAAGAAATCTGGCAATGTCTGTGCCTTGTTTCACGAAGCTTAGGTCACTTTAGATGTCCAAAATGAAACCCTTACCCCTTACAACCTTGCCACAAGGTGGACTGATGTCCTGGTAAAGGTCAAGGGAGTCCGATGGATGCCGGTGGCGCAGGACCGGTCAATGTGGCACTCTTTGGGGGAGGCACATAGCATCCACTGTTGCACTCTTTCGGCTGATATGACGATGATACTCGCAGTATGCCTCTTTTAAGAGATTCAGCGCAAGTCAATTTGTGTCGCACTAAGTATTTTATTTATGTTGTAAATACATAATGCGGCCAATTACACACAAAATTGTGTAGCGTAGAAAGTAGTAACAATAGCGATTACCGTAGTTACTGAAAAATCTCCGTCGCGCTTGCATGTGCAAGTGTGTACAGTCGGCTACAAAAATACGCATCCACTTTATCACCATATTCCTTTGCAAAATATATCAATACAACAATACAATACATATATGATAAATTAAACATAAACAATGACAGACAACAGGCGGACATATCGCTAAAAAGCGACAGCCTTTGGGTAGTGAAGACGAGAAAGAGAAAGCCTATCTTTTTGTAGACGACTGTAAATATTTGTCAATACGAAACGTGACAGCTGTTTTTACCCGACTTCATAAAAAAGGAGGAGGTTCTCAATTCAGTTGAATTTTTTTTATTTCATTTTTTTTTTGAATGTTTGTTACTTCAGAACTCCGTCATTGATGAGCCGATTGGTATTTTTTTTTTTGTTTGTGAGTATATGCTTCCAGGTGGCTCTCATTTTTTTCAAAAGTTCAGTTGGATGATGGTATCTATGAGGAATTGGGGGAACTCCTCAATTATATTAGGCACGCGTGTAGTGATTTTGGTATTTTCTATTATAACTAGTGTATTTACATCCAGAAATCATAAATTTGGTGGAGTGGAATTGATGATGAAGACCACAGATGACTTAAAAGTACAAAAGTTCGTCACAGATTCTGATAAGATTCCGTCGAAAGCAACTAATGAAGTGCCAAAGGTGATCCTTGTGGAATCGACGGAAGTCCTCAAATATTATCGGCCACATACAGCGATTCGGTTTTTTTCTCTAATAATCAACGCATTTGCTCTAGGAAATCAGTTCATGTGGTAAATTGGAAAAGAAATATGGAAATGTTCTCGTGGCTTGGCGGAGTACTAAATTGATGTCGGTTAAAACTTTGTTTTTAAAGTAAATTATATCGTAAAAGTACAAACACGATCATCATACTTGTGCTGCTTTCAATCTCACAAAGTTGCGAAGAACACACATCGTCGCTTCACCTAGTTGTCCCAGTTAGAAGAGATACCTACTCTAGATGCTATTTTAACATTGACTATTTAACGCAAAAAAATTGTTAGGTGAGCGATATTTCTGCACAAATCGAAGTGTATAGACGGGTTAACCACATGTTTAAGTGTGAGTTGGTGTTCAGTCTTGTGAAATAACTAGTGCCTATGCCAAAACTTGGAATTAGGTGCAGACCCAAGGCTCTTTTTAGGCACAACCTGGAATAACGCTACGGAAGATGATTCATTCTCCAGATCCAAAGAGTTAAGGCCTTTTAAGGTCTCACTTTAGCGCTGGACCCATACAGGTTTTTAAAGCGCCTTTACGACCGTCTTGCTTGACCGGAAGATAATGTGTACCTAAATAGACGAAACACAGTTTTCGTTCCTGATTTTTATCAGCATAGGAGTTTGGTGTGTTTATTTCCTCTTATTTATTTATGTAAACTTTATTGCACATTAGAAAAACTACAAAAGACGGACTTAATGCCTCAATGCATTCTCCACGAGTCAACCATGTAGCCAAACAGAGACTTCTGTACATGAATTCTGCGGTATTTTGCGTCGGCTCACCTCATTCCACGACTCAGTTTGAGTTAAACATATATTGTTAAGTTACAATGAAAAAGGATACAGAAATCGTGATCCCGATTTAATTTTCATGTGATTTTCTACACATAATGCTAGGCTTGTTTTTATAAATAACCGCTTTCATAATTCTCAAGTGTTTAATTACGAGTGCCTATTCTGAAGTACACATGCATTTTCAACCTTCACGTTAATTAAAAAAGGTTTCAAATTGCTCGGTCGGTCGGTGACAAGGCGCGTATGCGTTTCAGGGCTCGTCTCGAGTGAGTCATGAGCTGATATAGCCGATGCACCTTTGCGTAAATTTAGAAGATGAGTTATTGAGTCTTGTCCAAGTCACCTAGGTTCCATGTGTGACCTAGTTAATATTTATTGCCGAGTCGTTTATGAAGATGATCAAATCACTTGCTTTCATACGTCACTCACACAATTATGAAGAATCCAACAATACCTCATAAATCTCATAATGTCAAAATCCATCAAGCCACTTGGACTGCAGCCCGTGAAATAGAATTTTCTTGTTCACATACATACATACACGCTGGAAAAACATACCCCTCAGGCAGTCAATTAGTTTTAAAGTATCGCTGGTTGTTCTTGAAATTGAATGACGTTACACGTGACTATATTCTGACAATACTATTGTGTAACTTGCACAGTGACTGATGGTGATCGCAAACGGCCTCGATTCGGTTTTTCTGGTTCACTTCTCTCTTTCTGACACATTAGCTCGACGTGCGCGAAAGCGAGCGCACGATATAAATCGGAAGCGATAGATAGAATTAGATTACTAGGTACGTGACGTTGACGTCCTCAAGTCATTCACAGCTCTCGTACCGCTCCGCCAATACCGTTACGATTGGTTAAGTTTCGGAGTAGGAAACAGTCGAGAAAGCAACCTTAAAGTTGAAGTTGTCCTTATTGCGCTCGCGCACGTTCCCACCTACGTCAGCGTGACAGAAATATTGATCCAGAATCCTTAAATCTGAAAAAGGATGTCAGGCACATTCACTGCCAAGAATCGCTACGCGTTACGCTCGTAGCCGACCCTGTGGTTTTCCTCGTACGTAGCGGAAAGCAACTACGGCGTAGGCACCTACTAAGCGGGTTCCTGGCAGTGAAAGTGTTAAGGTAGCCCTAGCGGTGCACCATACGTGACAGCGAGATATTGGCGACTCGCTCACCCGCCTCTCCAAGTCGTGGCCGAGCCCACAGTGCTACATCGTAGTCCTTATGTAGCGATCATCGTCCTTGTATCCTATCTGTGACGATTGTGACTCATACCGCGTAGTCCTTATGTAGCGAACATCGTTCTTGTATCCTATCTGTGATGATTGTGACTCATACGGCGTAGTCCTTATGTAGCGATCATCGTCCTTGTATCCTATCTGTGACGATTGTGACTCATACGGCGTAGTCCTTATGTAGCGATCATCGTCCTTGTATCCTATCTGTGACGATTGTCACTCATACGGCGTAGTCCTTATGTAGGGAACATCGTCCTTGTATCCTATCTGCGACGATTGTGACTCATATTAGTACAGTCGACTGTAAAAATATGGGTGCACACAGCATACTCGTAATAAACATGTCCCATCGCTCTTATCGTCACCAGGTTAATTCAATTCAATTCAATTCAAATTATTTAATTCAGACAATGTCCATAGTGTTAGTATACATTACATTTACTTATCCTAAGTTAGTTATATCTATCTCTATCTATCTACTTTGTCATGTCATAAAATAAAATATCATACAATCTTATATACAGAGCCTCTCGCTTCCATATGCACCGAGTCCCAGTGTTTCCACAAAGCGCAGGCAGGAGTCTCCAGCACCAGGCGCACGAGGCTATTGGAGCTGTCACACACGCGGCGCATCAGGGAGGCAGTTCTGTTGCGTATTATAGCACTGAAGCAATCAGCACGTGCCTCCGCAAACATACCTGATGCGCTACAGAAGCGGGGCAGCCCCAACAGCATCCTGAACCCGTTATTATATTGAATGCGCAGGGCATTGAGCGCCTTCTTAGTATAATTTGTCCACAGGCTGCACGTGTAAAAGGTCTGACAAAATGCCTTAAACAGCGTTATTTTGACATTCCAATCACAACGCGCAAACCTGCGGGACAACATATTACACCGTACGGCCAATGCCCTGCGCTCCCTTTCTATGTCCACGTCATCATGGAGATTTTCGGTCACCCAATGTCCAAGGTACTTAAAGCGAGTCACTCTTCGGACAGGAGCTCCACACAAGAAAACGGAAGGAAGTGAGTCAAAGGCCTTGTTACCTGCTTTAAATACTAGCAGCTCGCTCTTACTGGTGTTGTACCTCAGACCATGAACGACCGCGTACTCTTCACACACCTTCAATAACTTTACGAGCGCACTGGTCGACGGGCACAGCAGCACCATATCGTCCGCATAGCTGATATTATTGACTATTTTGCCACCGATCGAGCACCCGATACCTGTGCTGCTGAGCCTGACAATCAACTCGTCCACGTACAAGTTGAACAAGCGGGGCGATGTGAGACCACCCTGTCTCACTCCACACTCCAACCTGTACACATCCGAGAGCGCTCCTGCCCACCTCACCTGATTGGTTTGATTCCCGTACCAATAACGGAGCAGGTTGATCACCCCCCTCGGTGTACTCGTTCCCTTTTCCATTTTGTCCCATAGTACCTCGTACGACACCGTATCGAACGCCTTCGATAGATCCAAAAAACAGGCAATAACAGGTGTTTTTCCCTCAACATAGTAATTGACGGTATGCTTGAGACAAAGAATGGCACTCTCTGTAGACAGACCTGGTTTGAAACCAAACTGCGCATCTTGCGTCTCAATGTGTTTCGCCAGTAAGTTGTCAAGCAGCCCGTCAAGCACTTTAGCCACTATTGTTGCCAAGGATATTGGCCTGTAATTGGAACCGTCGGAGGCGTTCCCGGTTCTATTTTTGGATATCGGGACCACTATAGTTTTCATGAGATTCTCAGGAAGATGACCATGACTGATGCACAGATTAAAAAACATTTTTAACACTCGAGGTAAGTGAGCACCTGCATATACCAAGTGCTCTATACTGAGACCGTCGTGCCCTGGTGACTTCCCTCTAGTCATGGACTTAATAATGCGGTCAACTTCCTTAAGGGAGAAGCTGACTCGTCCATGGGTCCCGCAGTCCTCAGTAGAAAGCACCTGGCCCGCCCGGTCAGAAATTCCATTCTCAACTTTAAAGGACTCTTTGAACATGTTAGCTATTTTAGACGGTTCACACAATCCATTAACAGACGCAGGAACACCAGTTTTGGGATTCAATTTATTTGTATACTTCCAGAACTTGCCAAAATCTTTAGCCTTGTGGTGAGTAGCTAATATGTCCATTCTAATTTGTGTGTGGTTGTCCTGACACCACTTCAGCCTATCCTTGAAAACTTTACGGGAAGAACACATATCCTCATATATAGGTCCGGCCACTGGCTTCCCAAAAAGCTGCCACTGCTGGAAATACATCCTCGCCCAAGCATGAGCTTCTCTTACATGTTTATTCCAACCGACAACCTGCCTGCGCTTACACTTTTTAGTTCTACAGCTCATTTTTGAGGCTAATTGCAAACTATTTATAATATCACAATACAACTTATCTAAAACAATTTTATGGGAGATGTCATTACAAAAATTATCACAGCATGTTATAAATTCATTCGGAAAATTAATTTCTCTCAATTTCTCATTAATAATTTTATTATACAAATTTATCTGATCTCGGTCCCTCTCGCCCCACATAATATTACTATAATTTTCATTGTCATTACAATCCGCATTATTATGAGTAGCATTTAAATTATCAAAACAGATTTTACTTTTAATTATGACAGGAAAATGATCCGACCAATAGATATCGTAATTTACAGCAACATCCGTAACAGACAGCCAGGCTGCTTCGGTGACTAGGCAGTGATCCAGCCACCTTCTGCAACCGTGGGCTTCACTCACATAGGTATATGTACCTGAACCACTGCCCAGCCACTCCATATCAGCACACCGCCACTTCTAAAAGGTTAAGGTTTCGGTAAATATTTATGAGGGGAATAAATCGATACCTACATATTATTGTACTTGACTGTAAAATGTGTTAAAATAAATTCCGCGCTGAATATATCGAAACAAATTAGCGAAAATTGATACGATGCATGCACCTAATGATATAAATAACACGTACGATACGTTGCGACTAAATGGCTTCGACCTCTGCAATGCGAGCGCAATAAAATTTTACACAAGAATTTTTAGTGCTACATATCATCTAATAAATTTAATTTTTACGGTCCCCAGCCTGAACATTAGGTACCTTAATTTAAGTATTTCACAGTCGCATTCGAGATTCCAATGTTGAAAACAAAACACTATCGGTGCATAATGGCTGCAAAATGATTATATTTTACTGAAATCAAAGGCGTACGAGTGTGTGTATGTATGTATGTAGGTTAGGCTAATTGTGTGTTACCACATTAATCGATCGTCGATCGGTATGTCGTTGATTTATCTTTCGACCATGCTAATCAGTAATCAGTAATTATTTATTTATCGTTTGGCAATTTAGTGTATTTAGAACCGTGAATCATTGATCTACGTTTTTTTTTTTTTTTTACTTAACACCTATCATTTCAAGTTGTGTTAAAATGGTTCAATGGGCTAACCTTACGTAGTGTACCTACTTAGAAATTTTTATTCCGTATCATGGACAGTTTTCATCGCCCAGACGAAACAAAAAGCAGAACAAATGATTTATATAAAATCGTGGTCAGTCGGTGATAAAGTGATAATTCAAACATGTTTTCCAAACTCTGGACCGCCGTTCTGCTGCGGCCATTTTGTTTTATTTTCATATTGAATTTATTCCCGAAATAAAAAACTATTTGTATAGCTCAATGAATAATATGAAGTGTTTTTCTATAATGCTCGGGGACAGCACATTGCTATGGAATTTGGCAGGGACGCAAGGACAAACAATGTGTTGCTACCGCGGAACGATGTATAAGCGTTTAGTTCTATTTCACGATTAACAAATAACGGCACGCTTTTGGCTCCATTCCGGTAACATATGTTTAATGGCCGAGACGACTTATTGAGATATAATCATTCTTCTTGGTTTATTTTGCTGACAGATTGCGTACTTATGTAAGAGTTATATTTTAAGCGTCTTCTTCTGCCAGCCTTGGCTACGCCATTGCTTCTTTGGTCTGCTGCGTTGTCGAGGGCTGGCATGAGCTAGGCAAGGCATTTGTTCCGGGCGTAGTCCGATGGCCAGCAAGAGACGTGACCGAACCAGCGAAGGCGACATTCCTGAAGCTTCTCCGAGTCACGAACTCCGAGGGATGTAATGTACTGTGTACTCGTTAAGAATGCGATCCGCACGCGTTACACCGCGTATGCATTGCAGCATATTCATTTTCATCACACTTGCTCGAAAAGGGCTTAATAATGCGCAGACATACAGAGCTGTAATAGCCTGTGTTACGCCCACGGGCGTAATGGTTTTTTTCTTAAATTGTATCTGTCACTCATGCGGATTACAGAGCAAAGAGGTTTTTATATCAAATACGATGTCTGAAAACCTATTTATAAATAATAAACTTAAAAAACTACTTAAAGATGTTTAACTGAATCATTTACAGATTTAATATGTAGTTATTTAGTGTCTATGTAAAATGTTTTTAAGTGTTTTCAAATCGTGGCTGTATACCGAAGGGTCTTTGCCATACGCGCCTCACGTCAAATTCAACAAAATGGACGACTGACATGTTGCAGTTTTTATTACGATTTGTATTCATTTCATCTAAAATGTATTTATTTCCTCGCAAATGTGATGAAAAACATTGTGTATAACACGGGCGTAAGAATATTGCAAACTCGAGTCATCAAATGCCCTCCGCCTTCGGCGTCGGGCTTCTGATAGACTCTTGTTCGCAATATTCCACTTACGCCCCTCGTTAAACAATTTACTATACTGCAACTCGAAGCTTCTGAATATGCCTTCCCGGAGCACGTCTCATTACCTTACATTAAAAGTAGCCTTAGAATTCTAATATTCTACCTTTATTAGTAAGTCAGTACATAATAGGAAATCTAGTTCAAGGTAGAATTAGTACCCAGGTATTTTACCTGCAACCTATATGTAACCTGGATAAAATATAAGCTTCTTTGCTGTGCCCTTACGGGGTCCATTTTATAAATTGTAATATTATGTGTGCAATAATTGGTTTGAGTTTGAGTTAGCCAGACTAGAGTTTTCATCTACCTTACCAGTTATTTCCTAGTAAGTACGGAACAATAATTAAGCGTGCGAGAACTTGCATTGCAGTTTTTCTCTTGTATTGGCAACGTACAAATCTAGTGTTAGTGCATAGGTACCTAATAACATGATGCACCCATATGGGACTGCATTTAATTTGATATGAAAACCTTAGCAAAATTGAGTCTCTAAGTAAAGACGAGATAGCGAATTGGATGTTACACGTATCTCAATTTGATTGGGCATCATAAAACAACGTGCGACTGTTGTTTTCGACGCGTGGCCATGAGCTATATTTTTATCCTTCCGCAAGTTGATGTATACCAGGCAGATCGTGGGCAAGTCACGTGATTTCTATTAACAATGTAAGGAACGGTGTACAGTCAGCATCAACAGTAACTGCGCAATCGAAGACATCAAAACCTCTTATTCCCCTCAATTAAGTCTTTTGAAGTCTTCGTTTGCGCAGTTACTTTTGATGCCCACTGTACATGGTATTTTTTAAGTAATGACACAAAGACGGATCCCCCTGATGTTAGTATTTTTGGTAGTATACTAGGCGGTGTAGCTTTGGTTGATAAACGGGCTTGTCTGTTTGACAAGTTAACTTTTATCACTCATACACGTAACCGTACAAAATATCACGTATTCATATAAGAAGTAGGTAGGTACCTTTTTTCTCCTTTTAATGGGAGGAATATCCTTTATGGATACCTCCGCATCACGGGGATATAGCGCGGAGGTAATGTCGGACTCGCACCGACTAAAAACCCCCCCGATGTCATTTCGGACGGCTGCAAGTGCCGCCCTAGCATCATGACTCTGTGGGTCCTACCTTTTTTAGGGTTCCGTAGTCGACTAGGAACCCTTATAGTTTCGCTTTGTCTGTCCGTCCGTCCGCGGATAATCTCAGTAACCGTTAGCACTAGAAAGCTGAAAATTGGTACTAATATGTATATCAATTACGCCGACAAAGTGGTAAAATAAAAAGTGTTTTTTTTTGTTATTAGGGTACCTCCCCTATAGGTACGTAACGTGGGGAGTGTTTTTTTTTCATTTCAACCCTAACGTGTGATATATTGTTGGATAGGTATTTAAAAATGAATAGGGGATAGCTAAAAACATTTTTTGATAATGTTAATATTTTCGGAGATAATCGCTCCAGAAGTAAAAAAAAATGTGCCCCCCCCCCCCTCTAACTTTTGAACCATAAGTTTAAAAAATATGAAAAAAATCTCAAAAGTAGAACTTTATAAAAACTTTCTAGGAAAATTGTTTTGAACTTGATAGGTTGAATAGTTTTTGAAAAAAAATACAAAAACTACGGAACCCTATACTGAGCGTGGCCCGACACGCTCTTGGCCGGTTTTTTTCTTCTACTGCGCCCTTGTACCACCCCGACCCCTTTTAGTCACTTTGTACGACAGGCAGAGAATACCGTAGCCGTATACTAATGCCCGGGCTACAGAGCGCAAGAAGAAGTACGTACCTACAATCCAGAACTACATAGAGTGCTAATAAAACCATATTCTTCCATCTGTCCGTTGAACCGCAATAACGAGATAGCTGGTAGAAATGACGAATACGAATATACGCATTTATATCGCACAATATCGCAGTGACTAATTCATTGACGTTATTGGTATAAGTAGAACAAGTCGAGTCGAAATCCTCATATCAATCAAATGTGTCAGTCCTATGCTTTAGGCTTAGTTGGACTTCTAAAACGCGTTCCCATTCATCAGTGCTTTGGCCATCGCTCAAACAGCCGAGCATCTCGGCTGACCCTTTAAGAATGTATACAAACCTTTTTTAAAGAACCCCATAGTCATAGTCATATCATTTATTGCATCCATAGTTGTACAGTTCTAAGCCCATACTGTAGTCCCTCGGGAAAACCTCGGCAAGGAGCATTCCACAACC
Source organism: Epinotia ramella (assembly GCA_947578815.1). Lineage (NCBI taxonomy): Eukaryota > Metazoa > Arthropoda > Insecta > Lepidoptera > Tortricidae > Epinotia > Epinotia ramella. The sequence continues at coordinate 4,639,742 of OX388207.1, forward strand.
GAAGCTTTCGAGGGAGGAAATTTCTCTGACGCGACAATTCGCTCCCACAAGACATATCTGAATTGGATAATTTATTGACCGGGCATATTATAGCATCGATGAGTTTGTCGGATAGCGTTGTTGACAAAAGACAAAATGAAAAATATGACTACTAGAATAAGTATGTACCATGAAAAATATCGCATGATTATAATTTATTGACATTAACATTATTTTAGAAACGAAATGTAAATCATTATTATTTAAGTTCAAAATTCAAAAAAAAATTCAAAATTCAAAAAAGTTTATTTGGTTTTTTTACAATCTTTTTAGCTAGATATAAGGTTGGAACCTGCCATTAAGCATACAGATGCTTGTATCGGAAAGCCCCGCTCTTCCTTCACTCGGTGGATAACAAAACCATTTGAATGTTATCTAAGTTTAAGATAATACTTATTACTAATTAAACTGTTAGCTGTTAGCTTGTCGAGCTTAAGATACAAGGTTCATGTTTTAATTTTAATTTTAATTATTTCACTTACTGCAAGAAAGCACAAGCTTACATAATTACAGCTATACTAAATATAATTATCATTATATTATGTTACAATGCTAATATTGAGGTATGTGAGGACAAGTGCGAGTGTGCACGAGTGAGTGCGTGAGTGTGTGTGTGTGTGTGTATGTGTGTGTGTGTGTGAATATGTGAGTGTGTGTGTGTATAGGTATGCATTTGGAAATGTATGGTTACAATATAGTATATAAGTTGTAACATACAATATTTTATCAAGAAATAAATGAATGAATGAATTAATTTAGGTATTTAGGTGTCGGGTGCGAGGATGAATGCCCTGCCGACGTCGAGTGGTGCAGTGGTAGAAAGCAGCCGTAGCATGTCGAAAAGTTGTTTGGCGCCCAATGTATTAAAAATATACGAAATGTGCTGACCACAGACTGGCTACAATGGAATGTTATTTGAATCGCATAATACCAGATTAGTTTTTTAGATTTAACGAACATTGGCGAGCGTCGTTATAAGGGTACCGCTATATTGATTTAAACTTTCACGATTCTCACACATTATTTATACTAAACGGGACTTAATCGCGCATATTGCGGCTGTCAAAAATCGGCAGGTGAATAAGTCTGCGATAGCCGAGCATTTGTTGGAGTCAGAACCAAACCACTGGATTGAGCTCCATAAACCGAAAGTCCTGTCTACGGAACGTCATTTCTACAGTAGAAAAATACGCGAAGCCGTTGAAATCAGAAAACATCCTAATTTCAACCGGGACGACGGTTTTAAGATTTCATCTCCGTGGAATCCTATCATAAGTAAATGCCAGCGTCAAAAAACATCGTCCGTTATATCACCGGATATTATTAGTGTTGTGTGTCGGCCGGGTGACAACCCTAGTGTATAAGTGGTTAATAAAGACCAAATGCGGGTAGTTCGGAAAACCCGCGCAGCAAGAAGATGTTGATACCCGCTCAAGCCAGTTGTCCCGTGACCATGGATGTTGCAACACATCCGAAACGTCGGGAGACCTCAGTGAGGTAAATAAAATAAGTTAATTATACGCGATCAAGTCCCGTTTAGTATAAATAAGAAGGGTACTGCTGTTGGCGTGCCAACTTTTATCGCGCATTTGTCGCGGATTCCAAAGCCCTAATAAAATGTTTTCGTGTTTGCGAAAAAGTAATTCGAATTTTATTACCTCTTTATTTACTACATGATTTTATTTGATCTTCTCATACATTGTACGTGCTTAATGTTTGCCACATAAAAACGGAAAAGACTTCGCAGGACTCGCAGCATGTCTGCGATCGACGTAGAAGCTGCGTGGAAGGGTGTGTCGGTCTGCTGTCGGGCTTTACATCCATAAGAGGTGGTATGGACCGCCGTATTTACTGTTGCCTACCTCTTGGATACCGCAACAATCATGTATAATGGATGCTGTGGCCAAAAATGATGGTGACTGATAGGGCATCATTTCCATTGAGCTGCAGTCTAATTGCCACCACTTTGTCAACAACTACAAGGCGATGAACATCGTCTCGTCCTCTATGGATGGAGGATGACCCAGATGTAGCGAGGGCTTAGGAGGGGATTCGCTATGCATTTAGTAGGTATGAGACCTACAATCCTCCGCATGAGAGGGCAGATGGTGGCCGCCGTGAGGTTTTTGCTGGAGAATTTGATGAACACTCCATAACCCAATCATACCGAGTCACTTGTGACCAGTAGTGACTGGGTATCTGGTTCGTAGGCTTTCGCCATGAAATAGGAATAATCGATGTAATGTAAAAGCAATATGGGTTGAATTTCGCGCTGAGAGGGTTATTCTTTATTCGAATTTAAGCCATCTCACGTCGTATATAGGACGTTTACCTTACATGTATTGTTCAGCTCTTTATTAGGTCTTTTGCAGCTTACTAACTATATCTAATAAAGGAAGCCACCTTGCCGACGTCTTTGTAAATGTGAAGAAATATTTTTTAAGTTTTTGCCATTTTACACTTATTTTTGCAAACACCTCGTCACGGTTTTACGATGTCTATATTTGTATCACGTGTAATGGCTTAATAAGTCGTGGACAACAAACTACGCCGTTCTAGTTGTTAAATCTATTCCCGGCAACTAACTGGTCGTCGTCATTTTGTTGTGCTACGTCGGTTGTGCGTAGGCCATGTTTTTTCACACCGTGCGCCTCCCACTTCGTCACATGACCGTACTGTTAAGACGGTTTTACACTCGGCTACAGGGTTAGAAGGTCAGACGGCGGTCACTTTCGTAAAACGAGTGCCTTCGTCGAACCTTGGGATTAGGTGCCAAAGCGAACCTGGCTTTCTTTAAGGCTCGACCGGGAAAAAAACTACAGGCACTTTTCAGTACATATGGAGTTTAGGCTGCTACGGACTACGGCGCAGCGCTGCTACAAGCGAAGCGTAGCGGTGAATGAGTACGCCACGCTAGTTTTCCTCAATACAACTCAATACACAAGATTTTGGCGTGTCGAATTGAGACGCTTGTAGAACGGCAATGCAAATTAGAGAATAGTAGAAAATATAACTAACTAGAAAGAAAAAAAATATATATTTGGTGTGACAAATTACATATATGGTGTTTATACAACTGAAATGCACCAAAATGGATGCCACTCAGCATATGCCAGCAGCAATATAAGCTAAAGGCGCTGGTTTTCAGGGCACCCAGAGAGCGATACAGGTCTTATAATATACCTAACTTATAATTTTATTATAACTTATACGTAACACAACCTAATTAATGAGAAGGAGAGGTCGCTGGTCAATTAATGAATTTAGAGCTAAGTAAGTGTTTACTAATCGGGTCTAAGAGCCTTATCACACTTGCGATTTGCGAGCGTGTTTTCTATACAATTATCAGTCGCGGCGAACACGCTGCGTGATCGCCTTCATACAAAATACGCTTGGAAATCGCAAGTGTGATAAGCAGGGAGCGTACCTTTCATGCCGGTTTCGTCATAATGACGTATTCATATAAACACACAGGATGATTCAAAAAACGAAGTGACACGACTTAGTAACCGTAAACGTATTTAGAACCTAATATTTTATTTTATTTTTAATTACTTATAGGCCACAACAACGTGTCTATCGATGCTATCATGAAATTGGTCAACTCCATGTTAAAATCAAACTGTGTTTCTTTATGTTCCTCATGTTCTTTGTGTTTTATTGTTTGCAAATGTAATTTGATGTTGCTTGCTTTTGGTGGCAAACTTTGCTGACAGCAGGAACAATAAAGTTGTTTATTATCTATAACTAAACATGGATTTATTTGGCACAATAATTTTATAGCCTCCATGGCGACCTAGGCCACTAGCAAAGCATTAAGTTTCCTGATCTTATTAAATTTGTTTGAACTGAAATGTTGTTTCCGCATGTCTCCTATTTGTGACAAAGAGTAAACTTTGATGTGACAATGTCAGATAAAGTTCTTTCAATGTCCGTCTCAAGTGTCAATATATTAGATCTACTTAAACGGAAGAGGTAGATTAGATAACAGTGATTAATCATTGATGATTCAACATATTTTCCATTATTGGGAACGGATAAATAAACGTTCGTTATGCCGTTGCTCTTTTCAAACTTTTTCCATCCTGTATGTAGCTTGACGTCATTCGCCTGTCATCGGCATGAAATGTACGCTCCCTGGTGATAAGGCTCTAAGGTATAAGTACGATGAAATACAGGTATGTATCTACGCGTGCGATGTAGGTAATTTACAAGTATTGAAATCCAAGAGCTCTGTGGACTGTCCGCTTATGCATTAGATATTAATAAGATTTATTTTAATTTTGTTTTTAAAGGATTCAATGGCTACTAGAGACAGGACTAGTTGAGATACTTATTTTTAGAAGACGTCAGATAGTAGTGTGTAGTCTCACTAATTGGTACGTACCCAGTGCCCGGGCGCGCCTACGGGGGAAAGAATTGGCAAAACATTCGCCAATAACACGAAAATAGCGCTTTGCCGCGAAAACAGGAGCTTACGTGGCTGGTGATGCGTAGAGGGCGCGTGCCCATTGTTTTCAGGTTCTTTAATAGACGTATAGAAAGCAATGACGCGTAATTTCGGTGTCCGAGAGGCAACCGGATGGGTCGCGGCATTTGACCTCCCGAACTGCCCTATGCAGCCCAAACTGAGCCAACTTGGAATGGAGCCGAAATAGGAGGGGGGTTGAAAAATAAGAAATGTCGCCAGGTATTCGATTTAGGCCAGCATTTAATTATATAAACAGCGTACACACTTTCAGGCAACCGCTGCTTCAAACGGCTGCCTCGCAACAAAAAAAAAATCATATTTTTTTTCTAATTTAGCCCCAGTCCAAGTTGGCTCAATTTGGGTTGCACAGGGCGGTTCCACAACACTACGGAAGGTAGCATCCGGCCTCAACTCCGCGTCATTGCTCTGAATAGTATCGTTCGCATGTCGTATCGTTAGTGGCGTAGCCAGCTTCAAAAGTAAATAGGTCCCTTAGACACCGTTAAGTTACAAAATTGGCATGTGTCACGTGTCAGACTGTGTAATGTGAACGGCAGGGTAATTTCGTAACTTTTCGAGCGTGCTCTTCTTTGGAAAATGACTGTTCTTAAGGTCCTAACGCGCTGTAGTTTGTGCTGCGCCACACGCGCACTCTCACAATACAGCAAGCTCCTGTACTACCTTATTTATAGGGACATTATATCGTAAACTCGACAGGAACCGTTGTTTCACTACGCCCGCGCTGAAAGAACCTTCGTACGGTTATGCATTTAACCAATATAACAAAAACACGTGTTTCGTGGATTTAAGATAAGATAAGATAGCCTTTATTTGCTGAGTTATTTTGTTACATTTCATTTACTACATGCATGCTTATTATATAACAAACTAATTTATTTTCCTAATTAAATATTTAATTTTTATATACATATTTGTTTTATTTTCCTAACTTCAGCTTGCCTCTCGGACATAGGCCTCGTCTTTAGCCTCCCTTCTCCATATTGTTCCTGCTTTCTTTTTAATATCGTCCTCCCATCGCATTATTGGTCTTCCTCGTTTTCTTTTTCCCTGTCTTGGATACCATTCTGTGATATCCTTTGTCCACTTTTCCATATTTTCCCTCATCATGTGTCCTGTCCACCTCCATTTCAACTTTTTGATGCACCGTGTTATATCCGCCACTTTGGTTTTCTTCCTAATTTTTGTTAGGGACACCTTGTCCTTCCTTTTTATGTTAAGCATTTCAAGCACAGTTTCGTGGATTTAAACCCTATAAAATCGTAGTTTTAAAGAGTGACCCAGAAGACGTAACCATGGCAACGAGCAACATAAAATAGTTGATTGACCCAATTACTATCCTTCTCTTCCTTTGTAATAAAATTGTCGATTTGATGTATTTGTTTCATTGTCCCATCCCTATTATTATATTTTAGTAATGCATTACCAGGTTTAAAATACATGGCATAACTTTTTATTGGTGCCTTAACAGGTCTATAAAACCTGGTATCTTTTTGTAAAAAAAAAACAGTCATTTTCGGTCCAATTCCCGGGCGAAGCTAAGTTTGAACAGGTACATTCATGAACTAGATACACGTGAAATTTCATTTGTTCACTTTTAATATTGGCGATCTTGGACTCATATTTATACGAATGACTTTCACCAGGCCATTTAAACCTGGTTCGCATCAGACGAAACTCTACTACCCGGCACAAAATACCTGGTATCGCATGGTATGAAAGTACATAAAAATCAGTCCCGCAGTTAACGTGTTAACCGCCAGGTTACTATGTACAGAACGAGCCATTGATACGAATCATTTAGTTTCTCCGCGTGGAAATGTTGCCTATCAAAGCTGACTTGCATCGATTCTCGTATCGGATCATGTAGTGGAAACACCCTTACAACGCGATCCATTGATGCGAACTGTTTAGTTTCCCCGCGTGAATGGATCGCTTTCAGCCGCGTAACTAAACGGACGTTATGTTACACAACGGACATGAATCACGGATTGAATAATCACCGGATTATGATTCTTATTCCACACATTACTCTCAAAGATCATTCTATAATTTACAACGGAAACCATTAAATACGTTTAAATGGCTTCTGAAATGTATTTTAACATTTATTGCGAATTTATATTTGTTTTATTGGACGTAAAGCTTGTTTAATTAAATCATCCTCGACCTAATTTTCGTGTGTTAAATTAACAAGACAAGTATTTATAAGTAGTACAGTCGCCATCAGATATCGGAGCGGCCAAAGTGGTCACAAATATCTGAACACGTCTCTAATGCCTCGACAATAGAGATGGGACGTGTTCAGATACTTTGGCCGCTCCGATATCTCTGATGGCGACTGTACGATGGGGCCAAAATTTTTGACGTCCGGATGTCCGGCAGTCCGGCTGTTTCCTCTACAGGTAGCATTTCTCACATGATTCTCGTGAACTGTTGCGAGCAGGTTCAATAATTAGGTATATAGTTTTTTTGACGAGTTTTTTAAACAGATTTCTTTTTTAAGTTTTTTTTTCTCGATTTCTACAGCTCGCAAAGCCACTAGTTTTTAAAAGCTACTGTAGCCTATTGAAGCTAGCATTCGTCTGTCAAACGGAAGTCATGGGTTCGAAGCATGGTTCGCACCGATTAGTCCAGGCAATGAACTGACAACTTGTATGGAAAAAATGACAATTTTGGAAATAATTTATAATAGCTTATTTTTTATGTGTAACGGATATATTATCAATTAAATAGTTACCCAGCGACAAAATCCGACAAAATTTCAGACATCGAAAAAATGATAAGTTAACTGGCTTCTGAAAAGTCAGTAAAAATATTAATAAATGTTTTTGTCTTTATTTTGGTTCATTTAAATTTGCTCTAAGATAATATTCAAGATAAATCGTACAAAAAAAGATAATGCATGCTTCATTTAAATCTACATAATTACTACCGGGTGGAAAGTTTGTCGGAATCTTGACTAAATCATCTTAGAATAACATTTTCAAATGAAATCAACAAAAAAAACGCTATTATAAATTAATGTTTTTCAAAACCGTATTTTGCCTGGAGTAGATGACCTTTTCAGAATTCGGAAAGTTCTCAGAATATACGGAATATCAGAGGGATAAGTTCGCCTTGTACTTTGATCTATTGTGTGACATGTATTTTCTTTAACCTGTTATTCTGTACAATAAAGTGCTTACATACATCATTCGTTTATTTAAGGTGAACATTGTGACAGGTGTCCGTGAGGCCCCAACCCGCATTGGGCCAGCGTGGAGATTACTGCGCATTACTTCTCATCCACGTTAGAAGACCTGTGCCCAGCAGTGGGATGTATATAGATTAATGATGATGATCATGATGACTTCCTATACATATAAATTATGGCCTAGGCTACTTATTATTAGTAGGTATATGTATAGGATAGAGACATTTTTGTGAGTATGTTCGTTAATTATATCGACTTTTTTGTGCCTCGTCAAAAAAGACGATATAATTAACGATTTTTTTAAAAATTCATATTTTTTTTAGTTAGCTAGCAGCAGCAGAACTGCAATAGAACTAGCTAGCAATTTAGCTAGCTAGTCCTACTGCTCACTGAATAACAGAGATACCAGCATTTGAATGTAATAATTTTCTGACAAATGTGTAAATTTTGAGACAAATTAAAAATTAAATTATTAAAAAAAAAAAAGCATAAATTATTCAGTAACTTATACTATTAACAATATATAGGCTGGCGCCTCTTTTTAAGTATTTTTAATACCTATAGACACCGCTCCTTCACTGTGGTAACTAACGTATAGGTACATAAGAAATCTAAAAATAACAAAGGATAAAAGATAAGAGAGATAAGCTTTTATTGCTGTACTTTATATGCACAATCAACAACAACTAAAAACAAATATAACGAATACCGGGTTTGTCTACTGTAATCGAGGAATGCCTATGGCCACCTTCCAGTACTCAAAGCAAACCAGCTTGATGGTACCTACTCTAAGAGCCTTAACACACTTGCGATTTGCGAGCGTGTTTTCTATACAATTATCAGTCGCGGCGAACACGCTGCGTGATCGCCTTCATACAAAATACGCTTGGAAATCGCAAGTGTGATAAGGATAAGGCTCTAAAATTGCATTTTCATCGAAAACACGTGACTGTCTACTTATATGCCAAATTAGCACAATCGGTTATCTACCAAGCAGTGGGTGAACAGTCATTTGCAATTTTTGAGCGGAAACTTACCTAGCTTACTTATACGAACATTGGAATAAAATAATTTATTCTACAATCTATTTTTTAAACCGACTTCAATTCATTACCTACTCCGCTTCCAGTGTGCCTATAAAGTTTAAAGAGTTTCCTCGATTGCTGCAGGATCCCATCATCAGATCTTGACCTGATGACCATGGGAATGGGATCAACATCAGTAATTCAGAACCTCTTCCTTTTTAAAAGTCGGTTAAGAAACGCTTGTAAAAACCAAAAATTCAACAGACTATAACAGTTATTTACGATACAAGTGCAGAAAATAGGAAATTCGCAACGAGTGGTGATAAATTAAAACACGACCGAAGAGAGTGTTTTAAATTGACACGAGTTGCAAATTACCTATTCGCACGTGTATCGTACAACGTTTTACTGTACATATGGCTCTTTAAAGTTTTGACATATGCACGAAAAGTGCTCTTTTCCGCACTAGTGCGGGAAAGTAGCACCATATGTACTGTAAAATAAATAGTATTCAAATGAATACGCGTGAAGTGACGCCATCTATGTGTCGCCACCCACACCTGCACATTAAGGAGTACGCTCACAACTTTCACGGACACTTTCCTAACTTTCGTTTAGGCGTTGGCGCGTTAGCGCACGTTGTTTTATTTCACCGTTAGATGCCGCTAAAAACAATCGAGTATTTTAATTATGGGTACTTACTCTGGGTATGTGCATGTAAATCCTTTATTGTACACAAATAAAGGTAAAACATACAGATAGAACAGTCTATAAAGGTACAAAGGCGAACTTATTGTCTCTTCCAGTCTTGAGTTGGTGTCTGTCCGGCTGTTTTCTCTACAGGTAGCATTTCTTGACCGTATCCGTGAAACTGTGAAAGAATGTTCAATAATTTCCTGTTAAGATTTTATTTTCGATTCTGTTTTTTCGAAATTAACAAAAAAAAGAGCCGTTCGTGAGTCACAGAACCACAAATTTTATATCGAATAACGTGTTTATTAAAAATTTACTAAGTCACAAACTTGTTAATTGACATGGCAGAAGCGCGGCGAAAAGAAATATGCAAGTCGTTAATGATTTTTCCACTTCGTCACGTCTCGCCGTCTCGTTGGAAAAGCTCCTTAACTTGAACATAAAACATTATGATAAAACATTATGCCTTGTTAGGCGGTCATCGCACTGTCATCGCATCCCGCTGCAACGGTCTGACGGTTCACAACGTTGTATGCCAGTACCTACCTCAGTTTGTATACGAAATCCGCACGGTACTACGCACTCAAAGAAAGAAAGTATAACCATAACTTAGAAAAGTTGAGAAACCCCCGACATTTTCATTTCAAAGTCCAATATCTCAAAAACAGCTAAAAAGATTTCCATGAAACATGGCTAAGAATAATCGGGATAAAATTATCTATGACAAAAAAAAATGAAACGAAAATCGGTTCATCCGTTAGGGAGCTACGATACCACAGACAGATACACAGATACACAGACATACACGTTAAACTTACCCTCTCTTTGCGTCGGGGGTTAAAAATATTTATTCGTGACAAAAAACATCACACTAAATTGTAAACACATACATACATACATGTTTGTCACGAAACGGTCACAACTCAGCGAAATGCTGGTAGGGCAAGCGCTGGGGACCGAATTTTGACTTTCGAGCGCTCGACTCTTTCACTCGAAAACTGTCAAAAATTATGAAATGCTATTTTGAAATAGCGATAGAAAATTGAAAAACGAGTGGTATTGACCACTCGTAATTAATTCTATTGGTTGAAAGTAAGTGCCTGCCATTTTGACACTACAAACGTATTTACTTTTATTTTATTTTAGAGCGCTCGAAAGTCAAAAATCGGTCCCCTGGTCTTCCGTTGTGACCATTTGGTGATACACGGATCTCCGTCCGGCGAAATTTGTACGCGGCTCCGCGCACCGCAGCGGGATGCGGTAGCAGTGTGTGATGCGCCTTAATGTGCAAACACCACAGATATAGATATACATAGATCACGCAAATGCATGTACTTCGCGTGTCAGAATTCGGACTCCGAGTTGGCACTCCGAATTACATTCCGCGCGCGTCTGTTGTGGTAGCCGGTTGTCCGTGAACATTAAGAAAATACCTTATTGCAGAATCGAGTTTCCGCGGAGAACGGGGAATTCAGATCACTAATTCGCCCGTGTGACGTCAAAGTAGGTAGAAAAAAGTGACACGGTCGGTTTTCATACAGATTGAGGTGTTTAAGTTATCTAGTGTATCTATCTGTGGCAAACACCATAAAGAAAAAAACATGATCCATAATTTATACACTAAAAGCATTGATGTACGGTCGAGGTCATAAATACGTTTACACTTTTGCACCTTATTGCCTTGTAATAAGGTGCAAAAGTGTAAACATATTTATGACCTCGACTGTACGTTAACAATCTGCTTGCGTCCCATGGGAGTGTACTTCGCATTTCAAACTAAATATTACCCCTTGCCTACATTTAATTTATTTTCAGTTGACTTTGGCAGAATAGTTTTAAACCACTAAGTTGAAGATAGCAAGCTTCCGAGAAAAGGACACCAGGTCGCCCTCACCCCTATTGGAGACACATAGTTAACAAAGAGGCTAACACAACGGACCTTGTCTTGGCTCGATCCTGATTCAGCTCGATTGATTTGCTGGATTGAGGTTGCCGCCCAGGACATAGATGGAATACTCTTCTAAGAGCCATTCCATGATGATGGTATTTAGGATAAATCAAAAGGGCACTGGTTCGGATGGTAGAAACAGAAGTATAATAACGTCAAATATGACAATAAAAAGAGTATAAAAATCAAAGACAATAAAAGGTAATAAAAAGCTAAAAACACCTAAAAAGTTGTGCAATCTTGCACATTCTCCCCTTTTTTAAGAGACCGGGACCTTAGCCAGCTTCTTCAGAGGTCGGCGAAAGGTGCCTGCAGCGGTAGCGACATCTGCCACTCGAACTACACCATCTCGCCCTGGGTACAGCCGTGAGATGCGTCCTTTGGGCCACGAACCGCGTGGCAGGTTGGAGTCGCAGATGATCACGACATCGCCCTCGTCGATACTAGGGGGAGTTCCGCCTCCTGTTCTGGGTGATAAGTAGGGTAGGTATTCATGCACCCAACGCTTCCAAAAATGATCGGCTAGCCTAAGCGCTCTTCGCCATCTGCTTCGGCTGAGATGGTCCGATTCATCAAGGGTAGCTGGGATAGGGCGCCCGGACGATGACCCAAGAAGAAAATGCTTTGGCGTTAGCGCTTCGTCGGCGTCGGAATCCAGCGAGACGTGTGTAAGAGGTCGCATGTTCACCAATGCCTCAGCTTCCGCCAAAAGGGTAGTCAAGACCTCGTCAGAAGGAGCTCTGTCTCTAAGCGTCACTTTAAGTGCGTCCTTAACGCTACGAACTAGCTGCTCCCACGCTCCACCCATAAAAGGCGCCGCAGGGGGGATAAAACGCCATTTGATGGACTCGTTAGCAGCATAGTCTTCAACTGACTCGCTATAGAGCGCTTGCAGTTCTCTACTGGCCCCCACAAAAGCAGTTCCGTTGTCGGACCAGATTTCGACAGGAGTCCCACGGCGAGCGATAAAGCGGCGAAGGCACATTATTGCCGCGTCAGTTGAAAGGCTGTGGACTACTTCTATGTGTATGGCGCGAACAACTAAGCACGTATAAAGCTTTTCTTGTCGCCGACCAACAGTGACGTGAACAGGGCCGTAGTAGTCAAGGCCGACGAAAGAAAACGGCCTCTGATGGTGAGCCAAGCGAGCTTCTGGCAGGTTTCCCACCGGTGGTTGGAAGGTTCTGGAGCGACGGAGTTTGCACAGCTGGCAGTTGTGGGCTACAAACCGGACTGCATTTCTTAGGCCTATAATCCAGAATCTCTGGTGCAACTCGTTTAAGACCAGTGCGTGGTTTGCATGACCAGCCTTCTGGTGGTATTTGGCTATCAAGAGGCGTATAGATGGATGTTTGCCGTCCAATATGAGTGGGCGCTTAACTTCATCAGTGACGGCTGTTGCTGCGACTATGCGACTGGACATCCTAAGCTGATCGCTGTCATCAATGAATGGCGACAGTTTAAACAGACGGCTGCTTCGAGGCAACGGTTCTCGATTCTTGATGCGCAGGAAGTCTTCCTTAAAAGAATCCAGCTGACTCTGCCGCAGGATGTGGACCTCAGCTAGGCGTATATCACTCGCAGAAATTCTTCCTGATGTATTGGAAGCATTAGAGATGCTAGGAGAGGATGTGCAAGTGGGTTGGAAGGTACACAAATATCCTTCTAGACGGGGCATGTTAAAGTTACTATCTCGTCTTTGCAGACTACGCGCACGCAGTAATGATATGAATTGATGCGCTTTTGCCGTTGCTCGCACCATTCTCAACCACAAACTAAAACGGTGCGGGTTTGCAGAGACTGGTGCGGGCAGATCAGTTTCGGTGATGAGATGAATATGATGTTTGTATTCTTCACGGCCTAATCCACTGATATCAATTTTAGGCTCGACGGGCCAGTCCGAAGAAAGAAGAAATTTGGGTCCTGAAATCCAGCGAGATTCTGGAGACAGCACAGTGCGCTTCACACGTGTGGCATCGTCAGCTACGTTTAAGTCGCTCGGGACCCAACGCCACTCGGTAGCATTTGTAAGCTCCAGTATCTCACCGACTCGATGCGACACGAAAGGCTTGAGCGTGCGAGCGTCGCTGCGAAGCCAGCCCAGAGCAGTCATTGAGTCACACCAGAAAATGCGTCTCGAAGGCTTCAATCGGTGGGCTTCGCATATAGACGTCGCAAGACGTGCAGCCATCAGAGCGCCCTGAAGCTCTAAGCGAGGAATCGAGACAGGTTTAAGGGGGGATACCCTGACTTTGCTACAGATGAGAGAGAGCCTGACGTCACCATTCTCGTAAAGGAATCGCCAGAACGCGACCGCTGAATAAGCAGACTCACTCGCATCTGAAAACAAATGAAGTTCGCAACCTACTACCTTAAGATCACTTAAGTTATAGCGCCGAGGAATGCGCAGAGTGGAAACCGATATTAAATCCTGATACCATAACTTCCACGCAGTGCAGTCACTTTGAGGGAGCTCTTGGTCCCAGTCCACACCCTTGCGCCAAACGTCTTGAAACATGATGCGACCACGAACAACGATTGGGGCAAGGATTCCAAGTGGATCATAAATTCGCATCACGTGCACTAGCACCTCGCGCTTTGTCAGCTTATCTGGCAACGAGACCTCTTTTTTTACCCCCGTGTTAAAACCTATCACATCTGGGGCGGGTTGCCAGATGAGACCAAGCGTACGGACAGGCGTGGCCAGACGGCCTAAATCTATGTCAATATCATTGTGAGTAGGTGCCTCAAGTAGTGAATCCTTAGGCAACAACGAGAGCGCCAAAGGATTGTTGGATACCCAGGCACGCATCTCAAACCCAGCAAGAGAATGAACCGTATATATATCTGATGCCAGCTTGGCAGCTTTGGTGACACTATCTAAGCTAGTTATGCAATCGTCCATGTAGTGATCAGCGATGATTGCTCGTGCTGCGTCCGGGTAAGTTGCCTGCCATTCCAAGGCGTTTTTATTTTTTATATGAATGGCAGTAAACGTTGTCCTGAAGAGGGAGGAGTGACGCGCCTAGTCAATTCGTTGGAAAAGTTAATAAATAAAGTTAATCCTGAACCACACGTCACGAAATCCGAGTTGCCAACATTCGATGGCAAGACATATTTAGATTGGTTAGCTTTGAAACGTATTTACGAAAATACAGCCGAGAGGTTCTCGGCCGCCGACAATTTAGCTCGGCTGTCATGCGCCGTACGCGGAGTGGCGCGCGATGCTGTGGCGGGACTGCTGGCGACGGCCCGCGCGCCCGGCGCGGTGCTGGCCGCACTGGACGCGCGCTTCGGCCGCCCCGAACTCGTCGTCATGCACGAAGTGGCGGCGGTGCGCGCGCTGCCTAAGGTAAGCTACGACGGCAAAGATTTAGTCGTTTTCGCGAGCCGGGTACGCAATTGTGTAGAAGTGATCCGTTTGCTGAATCTACCGGACCACTTACGTTCACCCGAGCTTTTTCAAGCATTGTGGAGCAAGCTACCTCCGCTGCTGCGTCCACGGTGGTTGGATTATGCACATTCATGCGATGGTTTCGATTCTAAAATCGAAATGTTTGCTGATTTCCTATCGCGCGAGGTCGATTTGCAGTGTAGGTTTGGAGGTGTATTAGAGTACACGCCGTTCACTGCAGCTCGGCCGAGCGGCTACAAAGATAGAGTAAACGTTGTTGCTGAAAATAATATTATGAATAATAGCATTCCGACACCAATGAGCACGCAAAATAATTCGGATACTGTTTGTTCGCTTTGTAAACAAAGCCACGAATTATTTCGTTGCAACCAATTTGTCAAAATGACAGTAAATGATAGGTGGCAATTTATCAAAAAGAATAAAGTCTGTCATAGATGCCTGAGAGTAGGTTTTCATAAGAATAAAACCTCTTGTATGAAAAAAGTGTGTAGCGTAGAAGGTTGTAGCATGCGTCATCATGTTTTGTTGCACGGGTCGAAACTTGAGCGTGCTGTCACCGCACATGTCGACGTGGACGACGACGACAGCGACGACGACCCCGCGCCCGCGCCCGCGGCCAGCAACGCGCCCGTGCCGCCCGCAGCGGAGCCACCCTCTGACGACTCAGAACACGAAATAATGACGCATGCAACTTCATCCTCACCCAAAGAGCCTTCTGCTCGTCCGCTTTTAAAAATCGTTGCTGTCACCGTGTCAGGACCCGCTGGTAGTGTTGACACTTACGCTTTACTCGATGATGGCGCGACGGGAACATTTTTAGATTCAGAGATTTCGGCTCAAATTGGTGCCACGGGGCCCAAAAAACAAATTCATTTAGATTGTGTAGGTGGCTTAGGCAAAGATGTATGCGTGCAATACGTCAATTTCCTCTTACGAGGCCGACACTCCGCTGAAGTTCACCGCGTCGAAAAAGCTAGGTCAATCAGTGGTTTAGGTGCTGCGCGCCAGTTTGCGCATCATGATAGCGTGCGCAAATACCCTTACCTAGCAGACATAGCTCATGAATTTTGTTACGAGGACGTGAAACCTATGGTGATTATAGGAATTGACAACTGGCATTTATCTCTTCCTAAAGCTACACGCAAAGGAACCAAGACACAACCCGTAGCTATTTTGACTGCTTTAGGATGGGTTTTGTTTGGTTTCGGTTGCAGTAGAACTAGACAGGTTGACTTGGTCAACCATACAACAATAAACGAGCCTGAGTTAGAAAATGATCGGTTCATCGTAGAACGCCTTATTAGAGAACAATTTAAAATCGATTCAATAGGAATATCGAAAAATGAAGCCCGCAGTGCTGACGACGAGCGCGCCATACAAGTTGTCGAGCGCACAGCGCAGCGTGTGGAGGGAGGCCGCTTTGAGGTAGGCTTGTTGTGGAAGTCTGATAATTTAGATATCCCCGATAGTTACAAGTTAGCTTTGTCTAGATTTCTCGGTTTAGAGAAAAAGATGCTGAAAGATCCCCGGTATGCGGAACGCTATCGCCGTAATATACATGACATGTTGTCAAAGGGTTACGCCGAACCATGCTTAACACGTCCCGATTCGAGGTATCCTCTTTGGTACTTGCCGCATTTTGGCGTTACTAACCCGAACAAGCCCAATAAATTACGGACAGTACATGACGCAGCCGCCTTATCTCACGGCGTATCTTTAAATTCTCTGTTATTGACAGGCCCTGATCTTTTGCAACCCTTGCTAGGTATTCTGATGCGGTTCCGGGAGGGAAAGGTCGCCTTAAATGCAGATATTCGTGAAATGTTTCCTCAGATTAAAATTAAAGGACAAGACAGGGACGCGCAAAGATTTTTATGGCGCGATTCCCCAAACGAACCGATCAGAACATACCGCATGTCGTCCATGATCTTCGGTGCGGCCTCTAGTCCGTTTACTGCCATTCATATAAAAAATAAAGACAATAAAAGGTAATAAAAAGCTAAAAACACCTAAAAAGTTGTGCAATCTTGCACAGATGGATTAGAGGATTCCATCATCATCATAATAATGCCTTGACTTTAACATAGGTACGAATTGGTCAAAAAAATCCAGATACTTTAAGCGGCATTAGTGTGGAACTTGTTTAAATTTATTTATTCAGCACAACAATGTACAATTTATTATTTAGATTTCTTTCGAGGCCATTTTTTATGCAAATTTTCTTCCCGTTCCCATTGTGCAGTGGTGATTAATCCGTGGAGGTTATTCCGGTGCTCTAGTGGGAAAAGGGAACTGTTTACTGACTATTACGAGGTGGTTAAGCCCTTAATGCTGTGTTGTCTGTTATTACCCCGTACTGTGGTGAGTCTAAATTTGTACGCCTAAGAAAAGGGTTTTTGCTGAAGTTGTAAGTAAAAATAACTGTTTATTTTTTTCATTCCTTAAAGGTTTGTTTGCTGCTGACTTGCGTTTTAATGCCGTGTTAATTTTTCACAGTCCATATCATAATAATTTAAATAAATAAATAATAAAAAAGGTAGTAAAGGAGCACGTTTATTTATTATATTTTTTCGTAATTACTTCAATTGTTATTCAAACAATATTGTCGTATTAATATTTTGTGAATGTATTTCTCTGATATCAACATAATTCAATTTTAGTGTTTACAAATATATCGTTTTTTTTTTTGTATTACTTATTTAAATCTCTAATGTTTGCACGCCGTAATCCGGTGGAATTATACTATAGGTACCTACCTAATATTATTTTACCATGTAAAATACCAAAATTCAAATAAATGATATCTGAATCTGACTAAACAGCAAACATGTATAATACCTACTGGCTGTCTGTGTATTGAAACGGTTTGAGACTTTCGTAGGAGTAATTTTAACTTATTCAGCATCAAAAAATGTGAACACTTCTTTATTGTTGTGGGCATAAGTTTGCTCAGGTATTTCTGAACCTTTGGGTGCCTTTACAAACTCGACACACGGAAAGTGAAAAGGCCATCTCGCCAAGAAACAAAAGAAGTGAGTTTAATTAAAAGCGACAGGCCGTTAAAGGTTTTATTGAACTGACGGAGCCAACGAGCCGTTCTTGATTGGCAACTATTCGTTTCCATTACGGCCGGTTTATTCTAATTGGCTTTGGACAGATGAATACAAATTACACGGCTGACTCAATTTACAGGGAGATGCTGAAGGATATTTGCGAGGTGTTCGGTTCGATCTAATACTGGAGATTATCTGTCAGAGAAATCAGATAGTAGTAACAAAATCTCATTACAAAATTTGCGTCTGTAGAAAGAAAAAATGTACCCAAATAATTTACCTTTATTTGATCATCAGCACTTTAGTTCAATCCTATCCTCATACTATGTCTGGGGATTGTTATTAAAACAACTGTCATCCTACTAATATTAATATTATAAATGGGAAAGTTTAGATGTTTGGATGTTTAGATGTTTGAATGTTTGAAGGCTAAACCGATTTGGATGAAATTTTGCACGAAGATAGTTTATAGCCTGGATTAAAATATAGGATAGTTTTTTTCCCGGGTCCACGCAGATGAAGTGGCGGGCGGAAGCTAGTACTTAATAATAATCTCAATGGTCAGGCTTTTTTAAGCTAATGTAATTTTGCTATTTTTAAGATGTTTGTGGGATCGATCCTAACTGGAACCCTTTGAAAAGTAAGCAATATTTGCAGCCATTAATGTACCTACCTACTTGATGCCAACAACCAAATACTTCTAAACATACTAAGTGACGTCCGTTAAATCTGTTTTTAAGGCAAGTTTTACAGTAGTTAGGTACCCTATGTGATGACAGCTGCTGGCGTCGTAGTTAACTTTTACCAGTCAGCAAAGAATTGCTAAACTTAAGTGGCAGTGGGCGGGGCACAATAGCACGTAGAACCGATGGCCGCTGGGGTAGAAAGGTTCTCGAGTGGCGACCACGTACCGGAAGGCGCAGCGTGGGTAGGCCCTCCACAAGGTGGACTGATGACCTGGTAAAGGTTGCGGGAGTCCGCTGGATGCGGGTGGCGCAGGACCGGTCACTTTGGCACTCTTTGGGGGAGGCCTATCTCCAGCAGTGGGCGTCTTTCGGCTGATATGATGATGATGAGTCAGCAAAGTGGAGTCGATCCAACCGGCCTTTTAGACATTAGATATACGGCTACGGTACAGTCAAGTGCAAAAATATGTACCGAATGAATCCTCTCATGAACATGTACACAACCTTAATTTGCCGATATAACTGCCATGGAATCTATTTTTGAGTAAGTTGTATGTTATGTTAGACTGGCTACTCGCTGCGGGTTTTCCAGCTGCGTTCGCCCCGCCGGACCACCTGTACCATTGGGAAGTACCATTGATGGTACAAATGGCACTGATTTATCCCACTAGTACCATTGATGGTACAAATGGCACTGATTTATCCCATAAGTACCATTGTACAAATTATTGAATGTAATGAAGACAGCAACTATTTCCTCCTTCGTAATTCTTCGTTATTATTTATATCTATTATATATATCGTCGTCTAGTACCCATAATACAAGCCTTAATGAGCTTACTATGGGACTAGGTCGATTTGTGTAAGATTGTCCCCTAATATTTATTATTATTATTTATTATAATATATTTTATTGTTTCCTGGCCGCAAATGATTCTTAAAAATTTAAGTATTTGTTTCCGCAATGTCAGTGTCATCATTTATTGTGTGTTAACTAGTAGAGAGTATATTGTAACCTATATAATTCTTTCGCTCCGCGAAAAATGGGCGAGGAGTCTTGTATAGTTGCTCGCGGTAGAGGTAAAGTTTTATTGCACAATGGATTCGAGTACTATTATCATGTGAAATATCGTAGCAACCATAACAGTTTATGGAGATGCATGAATTACAAAACAAGAAAATGTTGTGGAACTATCACTATTAACCAGGTAAACAAGCTGTTATATTTATCACATTAAATTTGGTTTCGACTATTTGAGTAACGTCTGGGAGTCGTGATGTATCATGCAAATGTTAAGGGGACCTTACTTAGCAAATGGTATAATTTTATTAATACTATGCTGCTATACTATACTTATTTATTTATTTTTTAAATCTAGGATCAAGATCAAGTGATGAAGTATAAAGAACATTCTGCATTCTGTATACCTGACGTAAACAAATCAGAGATAAATAAAATAATCACAAATACTTTTGAAACTGCTCCTATAGAGGAAACAATTCCTGCTGTATATAAATCGGCAGTGTTGTCGACGGGTACGGTTTTTTAGTTATGGAAGTAACGCCGAGTGTCACACTTGTATTTTTTTTCTGGTACTAGTGGGATAAATCAGTGCCATTTGTACCATCAATGGTACTTCCCAATGGTACAGGTGGTCCGGCGGGGCGTTCGCGCCACTACGTGCACTTCAGCACGGCTAGCACGCGACGGCGCGCGAGCTCTCTCGATTTTTCGCGCACTATCCGTCTCTCTCTTATTAGAACACTTAGAACAAGAGGTATAGTGCGATAAAAATCGAGAGTATGTCGCGGCCGTCCCATGCTAGACGTGCAGCTCGTTTGTGGTGCGCGTGCCGCGGCCGCTGCAGGCGACCATCGCGTGTGCTGACTTCTGGCCGAAGGGTGTCGTGTTTCGGCGGTTCCGGGGCAACCTACCAAATTTTACACCGGACTTGACGCAACGGAGCCACTTCGTCGCCTAAATAATTAGTTTTTTATATGTATTGTATGTATGCTAGGCTTTAAGGTATTTGTTGTTATGGGCCTTAGATGCCTGAAATAAATGGTTTATTATTTATTATTATATGGGTGCATATTTTGCATTTGCCTGTACCGCGCGATCTATAGGTACATCTATGATAGCTCTGTAACTGCTGTCTACACCTGAAAGTGATTGATGTTGATCTCACGAAGAATATACACCGCGAGGTAATGTACACATACTTCACGTGACAGCTCCTGAAATGTATGTGCACGTATCTTTGGTAAGTAGGGCGGGTATATTGTGTAGAGGTTTTCATTTTAAGACAGCCATGCTTGCCGGTCGGGTCGGTTTCTATATGAGACTACAGATATGTAAAAAAAAAACACAATTGAGCAAAGTATTTCCTCTACCGGATTCCAAACTTACGACTGCCGATCGACAACCGAATGCTTGAGAGTCCCCATCAGGAGGCTCGACACATATCGGCTTCCCAGACAAACGTATTTTTGTTCTCATTTTTAATGTCATGCTGGAATAACACGAAACTTTGTAAACATAATGGATATCTAGGTCAGAAACTAGTTAATGTTTGCTAGAAATTAAAATAGAAAAAAAATCGAGACCTAAGCTAGTATTAAAGACTTCTTGCGACCTAGATATCCATTGTGTATACAAAGTATCATGCTATTCCAGCACGACATTAAAAATGAGAACCAAACTATGTTGGTTTCAAAAGTAGTGCGTCCGGGACTTATAATGGACTCGCCGACCTTCTTTACCTCCAAGTAAATGTTCTAAACCATAAGAAAGAAGATTGGTGTGGTATTATGCACAGGTACACCCAGTATCTATTATTTGATTGGTTTGATACCAAACTTGTTAATTCTGAAAACGGGACCTATTTATTTCTCCAAGCAATACTTTGTTCTCAAGCAAGGATACAGCTCACGTGTAGTAAGCTATTAACTAAAAGTAACGTCAGTGAGTGAAGGTTGTTTACTGGGCGCAGGTGCTCGCCCGCCCGGGAACACTTATACTAATCTACACGGAGACAAATAGCGCCCTACACAGGTTCATAGACCAACGAAGCGACAGAAGTACTAGACGGATGTATGGAACCAACGAGAGCACTACCATTTTTCATTGTCTTCTAGTTAGTTTTATTTTGTAGGACGCGCTTCAGAATGAATCATCAGCTGTTTATATACTAGCTGTGGTAGCCGAGTGGTCATACAAGCGACTTATAACTCATCATCACCGCCAAGCTATGCTCGTATTAGCACTACACAGCAGTTCGTAACAGCTTAAGCTCGTGACGTTCTTAGCGCTGATTACTGAATGTCACTGAGGTCCGACCGGCTGGAGTCCACGAGTTTAATAAGTTGAAATTTAAATAGAATAGTAACTGTTTGATGGAGAAATAACTGATGGCTTCAGATATTGTATGGCTGTGTAATAAACAGGGCGTGAAAACTCCTGTGATAATATATAAGACACAGATACGAGCGTTTTCTTTACCATCCGTAGCTCCCTCAAATGGTGGACGTGCGGAGAAGGCGCATTAGCTAACCAACTTTTTACTTAGTTTAAGCCTGCTCTACAGCTTTCTATATCTCCAGCGTTTATCCGGTGGGCCCTTCAGTTAACGAGTTACTGGGAACCGCCGCGTGCACCTGCGAGTCTTACGGACGCTCGTGTGAAGCGGAGGACTGAGGAGACAGTTCAGCGTACTTTACAGCGGGCGCGTTGTTGCCTCCGTTTGTTTTAAGGGCAGTACTGTAAAGTTGTATATACACCTCTACAGATCTTCCGAAAGAGAGGGTAATTTCATCAAATTTTGGGTTTGTTAGATCGCTTCCCCAAAAGCAATTTTTCTTTATATCTAATTTTCTTTACGCATCTTTTCCCGAACGCGATTATTCTAGTCGCTTTTCCACTGCAGCTACTTTCTCAGTCGTGTTGCTCCCGTTTCGTATTTTATTACGTCCCAATTTTTCTTCTCCGTAGGAAACCCATTGCAATCGCGAGAGAGTAGTAAGGTTAGGATAGTAAGTAGCTTCAGATGCCGGAAAGGCAAACTCTCCAGAAACTGTTCTATTGCGAATAAAATTAATGTCGAAAAACGCGTCTGTAAACTTATGCGGGCAAAAATTTCGCTACCATAATATAGTGAGGAAGGTAAGTTTTAAGAATGGGAAAATATGCGACTAGGGATAATGGCGAAAGAAAAATCAGCTACAAAGAAAAATTGCGTTTGGGAAACCGATATAACAAATCAAATTTTGTCTGTCTATGGCTTAGACAAAACGCGTGCTGTAACTTGATCGAGCTAGGTCTCATACGAGCAATTCGTTTTCTCCGGATTCTGCAAAGCAAAGCCCAGTCTTCCAGGTTCTGAACTATAATGACAAGTTGGCACTGAAGACTGTGCCTCACTGGCCTACTTAAAACTCTGTGGTCCACAGTTATAATTAGAAAACACTTCATAATTCTAAGCTTCGTCTCGCCGTCTCTCGCTCGCCACATGTCGGCTCTCAAAACAATAGAGATCCAAGGACCACACCGAGGGTCCATTTTGTACTCTAATTAGACCACAATAAGATCTAAATTTGCGGTTTAATTTCTGGATTTTAGGCCCTGTAGTGATAGTGTGACGAGTATAATTAACAAGGACATTAATTAAACAATTAACGCTTGTACAAAGCAGTGGCTACAAAGGGCGGGCATGTCTTTGAGAGAGGAATGTGGAGTAATTAGCAACTTACATAAACGCGGAGTTGCATCTGGGTCAGGGGTTGGGTCTCGGCAGATTCTGATGTGTCTAATTATGGTTATTTTACACGATAGATGTCGCAGTCACGGTGACGAGGTTTTCTAAAATGCTCGACGGAACGTTTTCGGACATTGGAAGGCTGCATTGGGTGATGTATTGGATGTTAGAGGTATAAGCTGAATCATTAAATCATTATTAACTTATCATCATCAGTCATCGTATATACGATACGGCCGGCAACGCGCAACGTCAAATAGGCGAGAGGGAACGTGCTGTACCTAGACCCAAACTACACGTTGGCCTAGTGTAGAATTGTAGACAAATTCTTAATACAATCCGATTTCTTAATACAATTCTATAACTAACAATAGAAAACAAAAAAAAACAAATTGCTACAAATAACCGACACATAATATTGCCTGTTATGTTTGAGTAGTATCGTCAATTTTATTGTTCTTCTAGCCATGAACAAAGAAGTCTGTGCAAGAAACAGACCGTCAGTCGAAACATTTCGTAGCTGGCTGCAGGTTTCTTGAAGGCTTTCAAACACACGCCAATTAGCGAGAGTAAAGCGAAAGCCGCGAACAAAGCCTAATTGGGTTACTGACCGACTCGGCCGTGCATAATTGTCCGCCATTCTTTAATAACGATCTTCAAAGATCCGCGTTTTCCTCCCGTTTGTTGGCGATGCTGATGTAGACTTATCGCTGGAATTCTCGGATTTTACATTCGGAGTTGGCCGAATTACATTAAAGTAGTCCATTCGAAAAACGACTCTACCGTCCAAGATACAAGGTTCTAATTCCAATGACAGTGTTATGAAAAACCGGCCATATTAAATAATCTCAATGATATAAGTAGCCTATTAAGCTACGCTGCGTGTGCTGGTTGCAGTACTTGCAGTAGCTCTATTTGCTCGCTATTTATATATATTTTGAAAACCATTTAGCCAAACGAAGCCATTGGAGAGTCACTACACGACACGTCAGAAAAGTATGAAACCGGCTTATTATTCACAGAGCCAATAGATAGTAGCTATGTTAGGTGTAGAAATTGCAAGCCTGTTATGTTTAAAAAAATAAAATCGAGAAAGTGTATAATGAAAGAAAAAAAGACATTTATTCACTACATATTTACACAAAAAACACACAGAGACAAAGGGAGAAGACATACAATACAATTCATATTGTGTGTGTCTTCGCGGCAGTGAATTGGTCGCTGCCTCAGCATTATGCCGAGGTGTCAGACAGACACCTACAGTGCTGATTTTCAGACAGCACCATACGTGACCTACGGAACGCAACACAACATACTACCAATACAAACGTATACACATAATATATCTACAAAAAATCTATATAAGTATTGGACCTGCTCACAAAATTTCACGAGAATCGCTTGAGAAATGCGTTCTGTAGCGGAGAACAACCGGACATACGAAATATTCACTCTCTCGCTCGTGGCCTATTAATCTGTATTTGTCTTGGTTTCCACGGATCAGGCCTAGCCTAGTGTGGGACCATAATTATGTTTTTGAGTGTCTGTATATGTAAATATTTAATTTAATTTTCATTTTACATTCCATGCATATTTATGTTACTTCAAAAAGTTGTAGCCGAGAATTTATTTTTGAGGAAGGGAAATTGATCTTTAATCACCTGTATAACTACATATTACGCTATTAACAGCTCCGGGCTATTATATCACCAATATTACTTATCCAATATGTGGATCCGTAACCCTTAAGGTAACCCGCCCGCAATAAATCGGCTGCTGTCGCCTGCGCCAATATAAGAGAGTTATAGTATAGACCAGGAAATTAATTCGGTCGACACAAGTAGGGTTGTATGACGGAGGAATGTGGGGGCAGAGATTCAGGTAACCTTATTTAATGTTGCGTTTGGATTTGTATGTTTACTTACATAGATTCAAGAAACGATTTAGTACAAAGAATGTGTCGGATCGCAGGTATGATGTCCAAGCCGAGAGCACAATCTGAGGCGTCGATTCCGCATTTGCCCTCGGAAAGTAGATCATGTGGCGAAGCGTATAGGTATGTTCACGTTTGTGGCTTGGTGAAGTGCTAAATTGAAGTCGTTTTCTTTTTGTAATGTTTATTTTTCTTACTTTCACAGCATAATGATCTATGGTATTATGCTTTGGGGTAAAGCAGCTGATATCCAAATCATATTTGTATTACAAAAAAGAGCGATTCGCGCTATTTATCACTTAGGATCTCGCACTTCATTAAGAGAAAAATTCAAGCAAATCAACACCCTCACATTTGCTTCTCAATATATCTTTGCAATTGTGATGTATGTAAAACGTAATCTACACTTATTTAAACTAAATAGTGACTGTCACTCGTTTAATACTAGAAATATGGATAAACTTTCCGTGCCCCGTTATCGTCTGCAAAAAGTTAATTTGTCTTTTATGGGCAATTGTGTGCATTTTTATAACAAAATTCCGAGAAATGTACAAGGTTTGTCACTCAATAAGTTTAAGTCGTTTATAAAAAGCCATTTAGTTCGCAAGGCCTACTACACTATAAACGATTTTATAAATGACAAAGACGCCTTTAAATGTCTTTAAAATGATTATTATTTTTTACTTTATTTTTCTTTTTTTGTACTGACATACTCTGGTTTTTAATTTGTTTTATATAATCCTGACATAAGTATATTTTTCTCCTAGCTCTAATAATATTTATCTTTTTGACAATGTGAAAACAGCATTTATGTTTGTAAGTTAACATGTGCTTAATTATAAATTTTAATGAACTTTGACCTTCAATAAGTGTTCTGTATGAATCTATATTGAATAAAAATATTTGATTTGATTTGTAATTAATTATCTAGTGACTGTATTATTTTCAGGCATGAATACAAAAATAAGTTTCTGTCATAAATTTCATTTTTGGTACAAGCTTTTATTGCCGACTGTACTTTTCTGTATACCGTCATCCATCAACTACTCATTGAGACGATTCTAACGAGGTTAACGTCGGTTAAGTACTGAATTCCTATGGCTACCTGCTGTCTTCATCATCAGATCAGCTCGATGGTACCATAATATTTAATTGTCATCCAAACTATACCTTTATTCAAAATCTCAGCTCAATCGAATAACGGCAAGTGACTGAAAAATGGCTTGCAAATTTTGACGAACAACTTCCTTATAACTTGAAACCATAATTAGATCGTTCGCTTTGGCACTCTTTGGGGGAGGCCTATGTCCAGCAGTGGACGTCTTTCGGCTGATATGATGATAATTAGATTCCAAAAAAATAACCTTAAAATTGCCATTAAAATGAATAAAAAATCGACACTAGCAAACTTACACTCTTCCAAATGATGGACGTACCTAAACACTAGCTACTTACATACGAACAGTGCAAGTTAAATAAAAGCGTGTAATATGCTCATTGATCACACAGTATGCAAAAAAATTATACAAAAAAATACAGACAGATTGTTCCGATAGCTCAGTTGGTTAGTAGCGACGGGCCATGAATGCCTGTGGTCGCTGGTTGGAATCCGGCGCGGAGCATTAAATAAAGAAAAAATCCTTTAATTAAAATTTACAAAGAAATACTTTGTGTTTTTTCAAATCCTTCATGATGTGCCGCATCACGGCGAGTTGCACGTGTAATAACGCATCATTATAGTAGAGCTGTCAGAAGGGTTGTATATGATGCCTACCCATACCCACTCGGCAAACGAAATTGATTTCCCCGTAAGCGGCTTAGATAGCATAGCGACGGGAAATAATAACTTTCTCTTTCTGCATTTCTTTGTTTCCACGGTGATAGGCTTATCAGTATTGGTGGGTTTTCTTTTTTAGACATGTAGCATTTTGATTACGATGTATTACAGGGTATTATTTTTGCGACGATTTAGATAATTAGTAAAAATATATTATGCTGCGTCAGCTGATTGAATGTGTTTTCTTACCCAAAATTCACCTGAATGTCATAATATGTGTTCTTATTCCATGTACGTACACTTTCAATATTGAATTATTTTTAACTGATACGAGCAAAACCGTGGGACTAGCTAGTGGGCAATAAACGGCCGGTCCCTCGTAGCGAAACGTTCAACGGCGCTGATTTACAACTAGAGTGGGGCCTAAACATCCGCGTACGGGTAATGCACTGCACGACTATAGTTGGCCGCGTACACTGCTTACTAAAGCTTCGAGCGGTTTTCGGATAAATATATTTGACTTTCTACATTATTTTTTGCGATTTAGTTGTTGGTGACACGTCACACATACCATTGGGATCCCCCTAATTTTACCGACAAACGTTTCACCGAATGCTTTGTTTCATCGAATTCTCATTTCATCGATTTTTGTTTCTCAGAAACCGTTAACTTTTTAGGTAAAGCTTAGGTTTGTTTTATAGCAATACTGAAAAAAATACTGTTTCTGAAAAATAATGTTGCCGATGAAATGAAATGAAAATTCGGCGAAACATTCTGTCGGTAAGAGAAGGGTAAACCGCAAAACTAAAGTTCTTAACTGAGCATAATGACGCGTTAGAACCTAGATCTGTGTATGAGCCAACCTGCAGTGTAACTGTACTTTGATATCTGGGTGAGAATCGGAAGCATGCATTACACGAGGCAGGCGATCGACCGCGGTTAATGACGGGCCTCGGGCGCGAACCGAAGAATTCATTACTACAGCTAGTGTGACGTATCACTTCCAAATTAGCTGTGATATGTGAGGACGTCACAAATGCAGCGAGTCACAAGCGCGCCGAACTTTTAGTACAAGCTTTAATTTAACTTGCAATGGATGTTTGTTCGGGTGGAATCTTGCAACTCAATTTTGAAAAAGACATCCATAACTAGCAATGCACACACGAGAACTTTCCAAAGTTGCGAAACTTTCCACATGAGAATTTCTCGGTAACTTCAGAGAATGTTCTCGAGAACGAGAATTTATTTATTTATTTGACACGAGTGACACGACACGATCAAAGAGTCCAAAGACACGCATCAAGAAATAGTTCGGTAACTTAGTTTAAAAAGCTTAGTCGAAAGTCGAAATGTTCTCTGAAATACCGTGAGAATTTAAGCAACTTATTGGTAACTTATCACTTAGCAACAAAATAGCTAACTGTAATAGACAATAACACATGCATAATAACATTTAGTTTTATGTTATGCCTATTTAAAATTTATTTCAAGTAGATTCTCTTGTTTAAACAATAATTTCTATGTTGCAGGAATGTTCTGAGAACATTCTCGAGAACGTTTCCGCTTTTTGGGAATGTTCTGCAATTTGTACATTGCTGTCCACAACTGATTGAGCAGAAATTTTGGGTTTAAGTATAGTTTGGATGACAATTGAATTGAATATTATTATACAGAAGGTGGCCATGGGAATTCAGGGTTTAACGGACGTAACCCCGGGCGGTATGGCGGCATACAGAAAAGTGCAGTCGGCTATAAAGCTTGTACCAAAAATGAAACTTTTGTCATACACTTTTGATTATGAGGATTCGTTGTGTTAACAGGAAGAGACAAATGCAGGCCCACCACTTTCAAGACAGCATATCGTCGGCTCTTCTGGCGACCTTACACATAACCAGGAATAAAACACAAGTTATGTTATTATGGCTGTGGTGTTCTGTAAGTTAGATAGACACATATGAGCGAGATCACAACATAATACAAATGTTCTTTCTTGCTCACCAGAAATAGTCTTCTTCTTCTTGTTGTGCCATATCCTCTGCCTGCGGATATCAGCGACCATCTACCGGAACTTGTTTCTATCTTGTGCCAGTCTGCGAAGACTGGCAGTGTCATTAATGTTAGACCAGCTTTTAATGTTGTCTACCCAGGTTAGCTTTTTCCTTCCTCTGCTCCTTTTACCGTCAATTTTCCCTTCTAAGATGTTACGGATTATATTCTTTTTGTCATGTCTATACATATGTCCAAAATTTCCTTTTCTTAACTGTGCTCAAAAGCTCAAGGTTTTTGTTCATTCTACTCACAACTTCGATGTTTGATACTTTATCTCTCCAGGAAACTTTTAACATTCTTCGGTATAGCCACATTTAGAATGCATTTATTTTAGACTCCATGCTCTTATTAATGTTCCAACCCTCGACACCATAGAAAAATATCGTGAGTACGTATCATTTGACCATTCGCCAGCGAAGTTTTTAGTTAATATCTTTGTTTGTATCGATTTTCTTCATTTTTATGAACGTACTTCTGGCAATTTCAATTCTGATGCGTATTTCCTTTTCCGGATCCCATTTTGTCATTAAGTGAGCTGCCAGAAATAGTACATTATAGAAAAACAGAGGTAAATGAAATATAGACAACAGGCAGTCGTATCGCTAAAAAGCGATCTCTTCCAGACAACCTTTGGGTCACGTTACACTGTGCCCTACTTATCTACTGTGTCCTGTTTCTATCTCTTTGACTAAAGCCCTTTTTTAATCCTCAGTGGAAAACTGAAAATAACTCTCACATTAGGCCCCATTATGGGCCATCAGGTGGAAACACATAACCCGCACTGTGCCTCCACCCCGCTATCTCCGTCAGGATCGGAAGCATGCATTGCACGGGGCAGTCCGTCGTCGGCGGTTAATGACGTACCTAAGAATTCATTACTATACCTGCGGGGTAGTTGCGTCACTTTTCAGACGTTAGAAAAACTCAACTGTCATTTCCCCGTACAAAAAAATACATTTAGAACTACTTAACGACGTACGGAACGTTACTCAGTCGAACGGTTGGTCAATTTGTGAAGGATTCCGGAATTGTGTTTTTTTTATACCACGTCTATGGCAAAGAAGCTTACCGGCCCACCTGATGGTAAGTGGTTACCGTAGCCTATGGACGCTATCAACTCCACGGGCGCGTTGTCGATTTTTAGGATTTATACATTTTTGAAGAAACCCATACTGTAGTACCTAGGGAAAAGCTCGGCAGGGACTCATTTCACAACCGGAGTGTCCGTGGCAGGAAACTCTGAAACCGTGTGGCAGGCGACCATTTAGGCCCCAGGGTGCAGTGATGCAGTGTGTTAAAGTACATTGATTGATAATATATAACACAATCTATTAGATACAAGTAGAGGCAAACAACAGACGATCTCCTGGCCTTATCACGTGATAACTGACAAGATAGAGCGTCCGTCTCGTTCTATCGAACGGTGTCAGCCAGTGACGGACGCTCTATCTTGTCAGTTATCGCGTGTGATAAGGCCGACCATGATATGTGGCCTGAATAGAAACTTGCCTTAAGTCCTTAAGTTTCCAGAAAACTGAAAGTATCCCAAAGTGCATGGGAATGTAATTATTTGTTCAGATATAGAAGAGAGTTAAGCTATGCACAATTTAAGTGGACGTTTTCAAACATCGCACAGCTCAAACTTTTTACAGTTGGTAATAGTGGGAAGCAGTTGTCTTCAGATTAAACGTGAAGCGTAAATGATGTACAGTCGACGACGAAAACATGCTTACAGTTTAGGACCTTATTCCTTTGTAATAAGGCGAATAACGCACACATATCTCTGACGTCGACTCAAGAGTTCAAACAGACGTGCACTAAACCCACAACTCTACAAAATCTTAAGACGGCAGGTAGAGTGTGTCCCTAATGACCGCTCTCGGCTCGAGCGCTCTTCGCTCTACAATCTACACGGGCTCTACAGAGCTCTACACTAGCTCTTTGTGCGGTGTTTGCCGTCTGTGACGCTGTTTAGTATTGCGGTGGAAGAGTCCAGTTTTGTTTTTAATTAGGGTTTTCTTGATGTCGCGCGGACTGGACTGAAATGTTTGTAAGACACTGCCACGTTTTCTGTCTCTGATTGTATCCGAATGGATACTTAAACTGAGCTGCAATAGTATTCATATATTTGACTAATGTAGCAGTGTACTCTCAGGATACTATAGCAACGCTCTCGCCTGCTCCGCTATTCTGTAACTTTTTTTAACCTCACCTCACCGTTCTAATATATCCAGACGCCGCGATTCGTAGTAGCTCAGCGTAATCAGAGCGACGTTAGGCGTGATGGGTGAGGTGAGGCGCATTAGAGCCTTCCGAATAACATCCCGGTACATAAACACTGCAGCGAGAGTCCGCTGGTGGCGCAGGACTGGTCATTGTGGCACTCTTTGGGGGAGCCTACGTCCAGCATTGATCCTCTTTCGGCTGATATGATGACGATGATGACATAAACACTCCTAAGCAACGTCATGTCATAATATACTTATGTGTTTCAGCGTTTTGCGCCCATGCCACCGCACGCGTCGCGTCTACAAACGCGCCCATAAAATTCCTCCTAAGTTCATGCAATCATAAATACGTAATCCATATTCATATTGCGTGGCGAAGCCTAGTTGCAAACCTAACCTAGTTTGTAACAAGTTAGCCCGCTAGCGTTATACGCGGGTCTATTGTCTGCACAATGAAGTAGGACACGGGTACCTATTGAAAACGGCACAATAGTTCTTAGAACTTTATCATATTCAGCATACGTAAGAGAGAATGTTCATGGACTAAGTACGGGCTGCATCGACCCCCCACGCCCGACAATCGTTAAATATGGCGCTGACTGTCATCTCATAGATAACTGTCAAACTTTCCATGCAGACAAATTGTATTGTGGGTGATATCTTACTTCCTATTTTTGGCACATGTCAAAATATAGCAGTAAATGCGCATAGCTATCGAAATAACAAATAAAATCAAGTTATACGATTATGGTTTCACAAGTAGGTACCTAAAACTATAAGATGCAAACAAATTGATATTCTTTTTTTATCATAGTATTTATGATAATAATACACCATGAAAACAGTTACATGCCATGTGTTCTTTTTTAATTTTAGAGTTGGGGCGTAATCATTCGTTTCGATTTAGATGATACTTCCGTAAGTTGACAGGAGTCCATGCAATTGATGAATTTATAATTGAAATAAAATATGAAATGAAAAAAATATTGAAACAAAACACACTAAATTAGCGCGCACTATTCGTTAATAATTGCTAAATATGACAATCGATACGTCTTCGCCTACCACTACCAACGTCAATGTGACAGCGTCAAAAATGGGAAGTAAGATGTCACCATGAACCTATAATACTCTGGACAGGCTATGGTAATAATAATACCACGTGCGAGTGAGCTGGTAGCATACAAATCTCCATAAGTGTGAAAGAAAGGGAAATAACATTCATGGTCTTTGTCATAGTTCCACTTTTTTTTATTTGCCACAACTGATTTAGTATGAAGTTGTGGCACATAACCCATTACCCGTCCAAATTAAGTAGGTTGTTTATGGCAAGTCATCAGCCATTTTAAGACCAGTTCTTAATTTAGCGGCATAGGAGCCTTTCCGTCCCTCACTGTGGCATCATGTACAGCCTGTCCTGAGTATTCTAGGTACATGGATGTCACCCACTGACAATTTGATTTAGATGACATTTGGCTTGGAGATCGTTTGAGTTCCATTATAATACGTTCCAAAAGACGTAGGTAGTCTAAAATTACTTCCGGGGAGCGAGTGTGGTCGAATATCAAAGGCACCTTGTGCTGGTACAAGGCACTCATCAACGTGTTATCCCTCCCTGAAATGCGTCATAAAAAGGGGTAACCCCTCAATACCCGGCGATGAGTGCGTACGACAGAAGCAAGGGGCTCAGGGGTTATATCTAACACATCGTTTCACATTCTTTGATTCCAATGTGATTCACGGTCTCGCATCCACGCGCGGAGAACTCATGTTTCAGAGAGCGCGCGCAGCATTGAAACCAAATTGTAATGCGAAGTGTATGTATCAGATTGACTCCCAGGTTAAGGAAGTCGGCGGTTTTGTCTACAACGCAGGGTATGTGGCCCGTATCGATGTATGCGATCCGATTCCGCAATACAATGCAATGGAATCAATTCAGCATTACGTAGTTGCGTAATCTAGGGTTGCCAACTCGTGATACTAATATATTGAATTGACGTCAGAAAAGAGTTTCACTTGCCGGGTAATCTCTTTCAGTCAACACTGGTGGTGTTAGGTCATATGATATTCTACCTTAAGACCATTATCAAAGAAATTCCGCAGTTGATCAGCTGCTCGGCCCTCCCAGGCCACGAGGCTACAGGGTAAGAGGCCTACACTTGCTTCCAAATAAATGTATCTTTCTTTCTTTTCTTTCTTTCTTTCAAACACGAATTTATACGCGCAAAGGAAACCGCTAATTTGAAACTGCTCTAGCATAATTACGGAAGCCCTCGGCCAAAAATAGAACTGGACCCAATATAGAGCCCTGAGGTACACTTTGCGTAACTACAGCCCCATTAGACCTTGTTTCATTTACAACAACTTTCGTTTTCTATAGCTGAGAAATCAAAACATAACACTAACGCATTATCAGACCGACCATAATTCTCTAGTTTCAAAATGAGCGTTAGCGTAACTAAGTAAGGTCCCGCGAAATATCCATTATGATGACAATGTAGAAATTAAGTATGTAAAGTATGATGGTAACAAAAAAAAATCACAGATGATGTATTTCTGTTGCCGCTATAACAACAAATACTAAAAAACAGAATGAAATAAATATAAAGTAACCTTTACCTAACGACGACCTCTGCAGCCTAGTTGGTAGTGACACTGCCTACGAAGCCGGAGGTCCCGGGTTCGAATCCCGGTAAGGGCATTTATTTGTGTGATGAGCACGAATATTTGTTCCTGAGTCATGGATGTTTTCTATGTATTTAAGTATTTATTTATCTATATAAGTATGTATATCGTCGTCTAGTACCAAGCTTTGCTTAGTTTGGGACTAGGTCGATTTGTGTAAGATTGTCTATTTTTTTTTTTTAAGAATTGCTTGTTGTCTTCATCAGGCGCTGGGTCTCAAAATGTATGGGAAAACTAAAATCCGACTCGCACTTGACCATAATTCTACTTGAGATTACTTATAATTTACTGTTAAAAAAATAAAAAATATTACTAAAGTTGTTTTGCAAGTTGCACTTTCCTCGCTACAGTGTGGTGAAAAGTTTTGTGTTACACACGGGTGCAAATGTATTTTACTTCTCGTGTGTTGTAACACTCGCTACGCTCAGGATTCTAATGTAGAACCACTCGCTTCGCTTGTGGTTCAACTATAGGATCCTTTCGCTTGCTCGTGTTTCCACAATCGCGAGTAAATACAACTTTGCATCCTTGTATAACAAATAACTATACTTAGTGTACTAGTGATTAATTAAAAGATTTCTAATATTTCGAATAGACAGTTGCAGGTATTTGAATACATCGAGGCAGCCCTGTGTCCTTGTGAACAAAGCGGTACCTGCGACACGGTCTGGGCGGGTCGGACACGACCGGCGGAGGAATTGGTTTGTCAATACGCAGCGTACCTAAGTACGATAAGGCCATGTTTAGAGAAATGCGGGGCGATTGGCAGCGCGGGGCTCGTAAACTCAAACATAAGGCATTTATACAGAAACGCCCATCCATACTTAGCCTGATACTTAGCCCGTGCCTCGCTCCGCCTGTTCATAAACGTGGCCTAAATAAATGAAGGGTATTTGCAAGGCATGTACGCGCGGCTGAGGTAAGAGGCGTTTACATTATTGCGTTGGTACCAATGGTTGCTGGTTTCTCTAATTTATACGAGTTGAATTATGGATACATATTAGACGAAAGCACAATGAGAAACACACGATCAATCGAAAATCACAAGAAAATGAATAAAATCTTTAACTAACGGATAAGTATATTACCGAAAGAGACAGGTTCAGGGTTCACACAGTATTTAATGACCGCCTGTTGTCTACCATTGTTTATGCTTAATTTACCTATTTTCTATTTTATTTTTAATATATGTCTGGTGAGCAATCCATACTCCATACTAATAAATATAAATGCGAAAGTGTGTCTGTCTGTCTGTCTGTTACCTCTTCACGCTTAAACCGCTGAACCGATTGCGATGAAATTTGGTATGGAGATAGTTTGAATCCCGGGGAAGGACATAGGATAGTTTTCATCCTGGAAATCACCCCCTAAGGGGATGAAATGGGGGGTTGAAGTTTGTATGGAGCTGCGATATAAACGATTTCCACGCGGACGGAGTCGCGGGCAGAAGCTAGTAAAGAATATTTGTATTGTATTGTAATGTAAAAAATATGTAATGTAAAAAATATGTAATGTAAAAAAATATGTAATGTAATTATGTAAATCATACATTACATAATTACATTACATATTTTTTCATATTTATCTTGTGATTAGACTTGAGACGTAGCAAACCCACCCTACGTTCTATTTAAACGAATTTGCGAAGCATCTTATTTAGGCTTCCTCCTAATCTTTTAAAAGATAAAGGACCTCGGTCTCATAGAATTTGTTTAAAAGTAATTGACAGGGGCAGTAGTCTAGACGGCACTACTCCGGAGATTAGATTGAGAGCGTTCGGACAGCCCGATACTACAATTCGAGTAATTGGGGAAATTCTACGCGAAAAGATCGCCATTGTAAGTAGGTTAGTTTAGGTATGTTTTAGAGTAACGAGTAAGTAGCCGCTCCACTGGATTTTAACTTCCTTTTGTCTAAATGGTGGATTCGTCTGATTCTTTCATGATTTTGACAACACCTAGACACGTGGCAGCATGTCAGTCAAGTTCTAAAGAAGCCTCTACACGAGCCATTTGGAGCCACTTTGTCCTCTACGTAACTCAAAATCACACTGCAATCTACATACATACACGCCTTTATCCCTAAAAGGGGTAGGCAGAGCACATGAAACTTCTGTTCCAGTACCACTTTTAGCATAATAGTAGTGACAGGTTGCTAGTTGCTAGCTTATCGCCCACAACACACTTCAACCCTCTTCCCTTAGTCGACTCTTACGACACCCACAGGAAAAAAGGGGCTATTCTAACTTTTACACTGTTTATCTCTTAATAAAATAGGTATTTACGATACAAGTGCCGAAAATAGGAAATTCGAAACGAGTGGTGATAAATTAAAGCACGACCGAAGGGAGTGTTTTAAATCGACACGAGTTGCGAATTACCTATTTTCACGTGTATCGTACAACGTTTTACTGTACTTATGGCTCTTTAAAGTTTCGACATATGCACGAAAAGTGCTCTTTTCCGCACTAGCGCGGGAAAGTAGCACCATATGTACTGTAAAGTAACTTACATACATATGCCTCTCATCAGTCTGTTTTTTAAATTTCGTTGTACATTTATGTTTTTTTATATTATTTTTCGTTTGTTTTGACTTTTTTTCAATTATATTTACGACATGTGTCAGCGGGAAACCCATTTAGTGTAGGTATGAGGTGGGTAAGGTAGAAGGACTATACTAGGATATATAGGAATTGGGTCTAAGATAATTGTTATTCGCCGAATTCTGCAAAGTTATATTCCACGAGTTTACTAAATTGGGCGCTTTTACATTTAAGCACAACTAAGTGTAACTCTCTATAGTAATACACATATCTTTAATGTTATACTTAATGTTTGTAAACCACGTCGTAAAGTAATATCTAAATAGTCATTAAAGATAATGACGATACGCAACACGCAGATCCAGCAATATTGTTACGAGACACATTAGCACGTACTAAAACTCCTATCTATAATAGGCAACATTTGTGAAAATGGCGGCGGGCGAACTGGCCCGATGTTTTCCGAAGGTGTCCGAAGTCCACCGAACCATGGTGGGGTGCATGAATGAAGGGAAATATCAATCGTGGAGATTGTCCCTGCGGGGGGACCTTGAATGCCAAACTCAAACTTGCCTAATGATGCATTACGCTGATTCGACGGGGTCCTATAGACAGGCACAGACATTTTAACGCCACCAGCTAGTACGATAAGTTTTATCGTCACGTTTTTCGGCCAAAATGTACTGAAACTTCACGTAAAATATAACGATAAGACATACCATGCTACTAGGCCAGTGAGCCAAGAGAGGATTATTAGAAATATTTGATACAGTTGCCTCAAATTCGATCTTCTGTCATTCATATATGCCTAATAATTGTAGTCTAAGATAATGTCCGATGTAAAATTACTCGGTAGCCGTATTTGACTAGGTAACCGTAACCTTGTAGGTAGTGATCCTGCTGCTTGGGTTCAAACACAGCCCAGCAACGCAAAGATCAACTAATAGTGTGATGAACAAAACTATTTTGTTTCCTTGTTTTAAGTATCTTGGGTAGGTACGCACGCAAGCATTTTTTATGATTCTACGATATCTATTTACTTCTAGAATCTCGGTCAAGAGACACATTATTAGATCTTTGTCCATATTTTTCCGAGCAGTGTGTTTACGTTGATGATGATATTGATGATTGATGAACAGTGATCGTAACTTTTGTAGCATTTTTGGTGCAGCGTAGTGTTTTTAACGGAATTGGTATAAAGAATTTCAATCCTAATGCTTAAGCGTAAATAACGTTAATATTAACCTTAAAATTAACAATTTTGATTGATATTATAGAGTCCATACTAATTCCGTTAACAACACTACGCTGCATAAAAAATGCTACAAAAGTCACTGTTGATGAATAAGATTTGATAGTCTGTCTTACATACCTTTGTTTTCTGTCAACGATGGAGCGCTGTCACTACTGTCAGTATATTATCTGTAAGAATCAAGCTCACTTCAATAACGACTTTATTTGTTAGCCCACACAAGCGATTTTAAGTCTTACTCAACGGGATGAGGCCTTACAACCGTCTAGCAGCATTATAATTTTATGATTCCCGATTTGAGGAAAATTGTCAGAACCAGGTGGAATCCTCAGACGTTTCCTAATCTATGAGCTGTTACCGAAATGTCAAATCCACTTGCGATGTCAAGCGTTTGTTTGGACTAATTAATTGTTCATCATTTGATAAATCAAATCTAGACAAAGTACTGTTAAGATGTGGGGAAATAACAAAAGAGCGTAATTAATTACAATGACGTATAGAGGGAATCAGCGTGCTCACTTCTATAATATAAAATCATAACAAAACAGTTACAATTAGATGCACTTAAAATTCATTTTCTCAAACTTGCAATGAAATACTGACGTATTCTTCATAATGGGCTTCGAAGTGTCACGTTTCGGGCGCAGCGAGAAGAGAGACTCGTAATGGCATTTCATACAAAATTGGAGGCCTGCAAGATGGTCTTTTTTAATTTCCATTCCACAATTTGTGGCACAGCATCACGGCGTTCTGCCGTGAAAATTAGAGTTTGATTGAGAAAAGCACTATACATACCTCGGCGTGAAAAGAGGTTGCCAGCCTCATAACTACCCAGCCTCGCTACGCTCGGCCGGCAACTCCTTACTTCCCGGCCTCTGTAGTAATGTACTATACTTTTATCTCCTGGCAGCTGTCATTCAAACATTCAGATTCTTACTTTCCACACATACAGATTTTAGCGATAGACGGATTGGTGCAAACCACCCTTATAGTGTCACAAACTACATACGTCAAGTTTGCATCGACTACATGTTTATTCTATTTTTTCACTGCCCTCACAAGCCAAATAGCGCTATCTCAAAAATGAAATGTCATTGGAACATGCAATTGCCTTAGCACGGCAATATAATGATAGAAAGAAAGAAAGATATATTTATTCACAAACACACAGGACACATACATATTAAATAATAAAATAAACAAGAAAAGCACATAAAACATGAAAAAAGTGTGTCTCTGCGGCAGTGAACCGGACACTGGCTCAGCATTATGCTGAGGTGTCAAGACACCTACAGCGCTGATTTTCAGCCAGCACCGTTGGTGACTCACGGAAACGTCATACAATTTAGTATATAAACTACTATACTAATACACTATTTGGATAGACGAGAGAGAAATAAATATAAATACCAGGTGATATGTAATGTAGGCCTGCCTACATGCAGCATCAATACAGTAAAAATAACTTATTAGACATTAAATATAGCAACAATTCCCGAGCGAAATGTCGAATGTCACCGCTCACCGATACGGGACGTAAACATCATCAAAGGGCTGTCTCGTGATTGGGCACGATCCGGGGACACACCTGGGCTCCCCTCACTTAGTGAGGGCCTCAAACAAAGGAGTTGGGTGGCGCAAGTATTAAGCGCATAGCGATGGCATTTGAGGTTTTAGAGAGGTCAAGTAAAGTTGATGAATTGGACGGCGGATTGAAAACAGTGGAGAGCTCCAGATGCAAACCTATTGCTGAACACGGTTCTCAGCCATGAGGGACCGATGCAGAGAGAGAGAGAGAGAGAGAGAAAGAGAGAGAGAGAGGTACGGTTGAGAATACTTAACGTGGCAGATTTTTATAAAACTTTCTTTGGAACCGGAGTATTCTGAAATGAGCGGTAGAGTTGCTTTTTGAATGGACTTTGATGCAATTCGGCCATCTCAAATAATTTCAAGTTATAAAAGTGTATTGTGTCCTATAACTCCAATATCACATTTTCGCCATATTTACCAGATAATTAAATTGCATGTGGTCCACCTACTCTCTTTGTTGAGTCTGACTTGTTTTCATTGAATGCGCTCCTTCTGTGACAATGGTGACGCTGTAGGAGAGAGATATATCTAGTTAAGACACACGGAGCTATCCACAAACTACGCTAAAGCGATGCGAATGATGCGATCTATAGATCAGTTACGTGAGCTCGCTCGCGTATTGCTACCCTTTCTAGTCGATTTTCGTACTTCATTTACAAAGTTGAAGGAACGAGCGAAGCGAACGAAGTTCTCCATTTCAGCGTATGTCATGCTTATGTCTCGTATGTCTGGATATTCATCTGTTCGGCAATTTTCTCCAGTCGCATTTCTCAACCAATTCTCGTGAAATGATGTGAGCGGGTTCTATATTTATATGGTTTTATTTTGTGTCGATTCAGTTTTGGATTTTTTTCAAATGATTTCATTTGAAAAACCTGCCTCTCGAGTTATACAACTCACAGAGCCACCAGTTAATATGGAACCATCTTTGTCCATTCACACTTCACCGTCCATACGAAAACCAGTGATTTTAACGATTTTCGTTTTTTTCGGTTCGTTCTATTTACAGTTAAGGTTCTAATTATTTATTTATCGTATGGCTGATAATGTTGCTCTCCACTTGCCCGTTGTATTTGGTTTGAGGGTAGTCAAATACCGTGCGGTTTACCGTCTGCTCGAGAGCTCCACACTGGCGGCGTACTGGTGAATCGGACCAGTTCCATTTGTGCCATAAGTAAGCACAGTTCCTAATTCCCGCCCTTATCCGATTCAACATGCACCAAACGCGTCGGTACTCCTCAAAGCCGCAAGTCGTGCCTTGAGATTAGGCTTGAAGATGTCACCAGGAAGAGATCTTGACTCCCATTCAGATGCGCAGGATTCCTGTAGATAAAAATAAAAATAAGACAACGCCATCGCTTGTGCTTCGAACCACCCTCCGAAGTGGCAGGTGCGTGGTATTGTCTACAGCGGCACTTGAATCCTTGATGCGCAGGATTGAGTTTTGAGCTTTTAGCCGTGTAGCGTCTTGGGGATTAGGCTTAGACTACGTCCGTTCTTACTAGCACGGTAAATTAAGCTCCGAACTTTCTAGCACCCTGGTCTCCATTTTATAACAAGGAAATATTTGGAGACAATCTCAGAAACCGAACTAGCCCCGTCGTAAGCTCATAAGGCTTGTGTAATAGGAACTAGACGGCGATACCATGTTAGGGATATCCTACTATGTTTAGAAGTTTTTATGAAATTTTGCAAGAAAATAGTTTGTAACCTGGATTAAAATACAGTAAACGGGTGGAAGCTAGTAATTAATAGATATAAAAAACGCACATTGAAGGGTTCCGTGCCTATTAAAAAGGTCGTATCGTTACTGAAATCTTACGGCACTTACGTCTTTTTCTTTTAAGTTTTTTTGAAATATCTTGAAAACCTTTGAACCGATCTTGTTCAAAATAATTTTCGCTGAAATAATTTAATAAGCCCTATGTCTATGATTTTTTTCATATTCTTAAAATACACGGTTCAAAAATTTGAGGGGGGACACACAATTTTAGTGACTTTCGGGGCGATTATCTCCGACTCTATTCACTTAATCAAAAAAAAATCTGAGAAACCTTATATTTATTTTGAAAGGCCTATCGATTAATGTGCCACACGTGGGCTTGCAATAAAAAAAATGACTCAGTGTTATGTATGGAGTGCACCCCCAAAAAAATTTTTTTTGTAAGTGTATTGTAATACTAAACTATGTAGCGGCTAACAAAATACACCTATCGTCAAAATTGTATTCAAATACACCTTATAGTTTTCGAGTAAAATGCCTGTGACATACGGACGGACAGACAGACAGACAGACAGACAGACAGACATGACGAATCCATAAGGGTTCCGTTTTTTGCCATTTGGCTACGGAAATCTAAAAACAATACAAATACTCTTTATTACACACCTCTAAACATGAATCTAATACAGGACATAAGACCATAAAGTAGAGGTTAGCAATAACAACAAATTAGAGGACTCAGATATAAATATGCATGCTCATCACACAAATATTTGCAATCACCGGGATTTGAACCTAGGACCGCCAGTTTCTTAGCAGAGTTACTATTCGTCAAACGTTACCTATATTTCGTTCTTCGAAATTAATGTAGACTAGAAACCTGAATCCAGAAGTGAACTTGTGTAACTTTTTAAACGCGCGTTGAAAAACTCAACTGTCATATCTCTCTGCTGCTATCTGTCTGCTCGATTTGTGTAAGATTGTCTCCTAATATTTATTTATTTATTATTATTTATTTATATTGCCACACAAAAAATTACGTTACGCAACCGACCAGCAGGGCCGCAATTCCATTCATGTTAATGAACAGAAAGGATGTGCTTATGATATCCCCGGGACACGTCATATTATTACGTATGAATCGAGATGCAATCTATACCTCATTCCATATAACATTAGAATTTTAATGAACAAATTTGTCCGCGTTTCTTCGTTTATCTTCCTAGATAAAATTCCTTATGTCGATCAGTAAGTGCTTTTCAAACATAACAACAATGCTAATGTTCTTAAGGTGGCCACTGACGATC
Source organism: Epinotia ramella (assembly GCA_947578815.1). Lineage (NCBI taxonomy): Eukaryota > Metazoa > Arthropoda > Insecta > Lepidoptera > Tortricidae > Epinotia > Epinotia ramella. The sequence goes on from OX388207.1 coordinate 4,682,126, forward strand.
CGTCCAACAGTCCAAATGGCGTGGCTGCATTCCAAAATCGGTCCGTGAATGTCAAAAACGTATAATGTTTTTTAAACGGCATCCTGATCGTGGATTTCCATTTGGGTTGAAATCCAACACGCCACTCCATTTGGACGTATCGGCGTGGCGACTTTGGAGTGACCGTCAATGCTAGAAACGTACTCCAAACGTGCGCCACGCCATCTGGACGCACTCCAAACGCTCCGTGAATGTGCAAAACTACGTCCATTTTTAATCAGTCTGCATGGCGCTGCCACCAAGTAACGACGCAACAACGAATTTATCGTAAAAATGTCAGGCCGAGACTTTGTTTTGGCGGTAATAGAAGAGTATCGCAATCATCCGTGTTTATGGCAAGTCACAAACGACGACTACCACAACAAAGACAAAAGAAATGCCGCGCTAAACAAGTTGTTGTTGTAGATATAATAGTGTTATACTTTAAATGTTCATAAGGAATTCCTGAGGCCAAAAAACGAAGAGTGGCGCATAGCCTTTCATGAGCACTTATAGCTTGCCTCATATTAGTGTCTTGCTTTTTAATCAAGGGAGACACAAGTTCTAGTAATTTAAAGTAGGTTAGCTCGTCCATTCTAAGGTAGTTTCTCCAATCAGTGGGTTCTAATAACAATTCTTTCATTAAGTTGGTATGAGAGTAGGATTGCCTTTTTCTTAACCATTTCTTCGTCCATGTCCGTTTTGGTCTTTTAAGCCTTTTCACATAAATGGCTACCACAGTTCCCAGTAGTAACAAATCCATATGCACACGGTACCAATAACACAAGCAAGTGAAGAACTGCGCTCTTGGAGCACCTATGGACGTATGAAATGGATTGATCGTCAGTGTACTAAATAATTGGATGCCGTCCATTTGGATGGATCCATTGTAACGGCATCCATTTGGAAGATTCGTCAGTGGCCTGCTTTAGATTTTGAAAATGGTTTTCCTTGAAACTGCGTGACTAACGCACAATTTTTCTAATGTTACAGTGAATGGGGTATATATGACGACGAACGGGGGGGGTAACGAATTATGGAAACACTTCCGAAATAAATTATTTGATTTGATATAGTTAAATAACATACAACAATATATACTTTGTGGTAGCCATCTTTGGCTCACTAACATTAGTATTAATGTATTTACAATATCCATATTTATGAACTCTAATATACTCGAGGTGGATCATGCTGGCTCATTCCGAGTGACTATAATATAATAAGTACACTTGCATATATTACTAGCTACACGCGGTTTCGCCTGCACATCACAGAAATCGCAGGATATATATCCATATCCATCTCGAAGATCTATTATCTTTTGATAATATGAGTGGTTGCGAAGCCCCTACTTACAAACTTACAAAGACACACAGACTTCACTAATTTTCCATTTTTTTGTTTTTATCTTGGTCCGAGACAATCTACTGTGTAAATTATTGAATTACCCAGATCTAACAGTGCTACGTATGCTACGCTGAGGCCCGGTAGCCCCTGAACGGCGCGCTCGTAGCCGATCCCGTGGTTTTCCCAGTATGTGAGGTACAACTACGGCGTAGGCGCCTGCTAGGCGGGTTCCTGGCAGTGAGAGTGAGTGAGTACTAGAAGTACTACAGACATTGCCAACACTTTCGTAGCGGTACGCGCGTAGCATGGTTTTCTGTTTCGTAGCGAAAACTCGCTACAGACAGAGCACCCACTGAGCCAAGAAAGTGCTTGTAGCAAATAAGTCGCCGGCTGCAGCATGACGTGCTGTTTCACCCGGGAGTTGTAAGTGCCTGAAAAATTGTAATGAACATTTCTTCGCAGGTGAGTCTGTATACTAAACACAATAAATAAATAAACAAATATTAGGGGACAATCTTACACAAACCGAACTATAGTGTACGAGATTTGGGACTGGTCTTTTGACACATCGCGACACCCATATAACGTAAACCGGCACTGCTCATCGAAATAATAAAAAAAAGATTCAATAGCTTACGAGTTACGAAACAAAGTTCAATCTCCATGCTCGCTCTTTTAAATCTATAAAGTGATTGTTATATTTTTTGACGGCTTATTTGTGCAGAAATTAGCATTGAAAACTCGGTATGCGAACAATTACGTCCTGCGACTTTTTTTTTTAAATTTTAGTGTTACTCTGCTTCAATCGATTGGAGTCTGTCTATTTAAAAATAAATCGGTATGAATCAAATAATTGTGAATAGGAAAATAACAATGTATTATTTAATTACTGCCACGATAGTACGAAATAAAATCACATCGATCCACGAATCGATCAAAACTGACATATTTGATTGTGTAAAATGTTCCGTTTGAAAATATGGCATTGATTTCTGCACGGCTATCATGAGACGGCGCGCGAGCTCTCGATTTTTCTTACAGGACACTTTTGTTAGCAGACGACTGTGTATAGGCTCTCTATTTGATTTCCTAAAAATATAATTATTACACAGTAATCAATCGATTCCTTTTATTAGCCACCATCAATCGTAATCGGATATTATGACAATCGATTTACTCTAGCCACATCACTCTTTACGCCATATTGGAACTGTCAAAAGACCTGTCTCAAATCTCGTAGACTATAGCCTCATAATAAGCTCAATAAGGCTTGTGTTATGGGTACTAGACGACGGTATACATATTTAATAGATATAATTACCTATGTTGGATAAGTCAAACAGAGTAGGATATTTTAAATATGTTTATTTATGGAATAAACACTTATTCTAATTATACAGAATATTTTTGTGCCCACATAGTAGAGCAAGTATGAGTAAGATTTTCTAACCGGGGTTGCCAGGAGGCAAACCTACAATATAACTAAAATTAAAGATACTATTCATGTTCAATCATGTATTGAACATAGTTGGGCGGGGCCAACGGTGATTAGAGGTAAGTACAATTTTTTGCTATATAGGTAAGTACAGTTTACATTATTTTATTATTTTGGTAAGGAGTGTTAATAATATTCAGTACTGTAAGAAAGAATGAATTTTGCATGTTTGTCTTATTGGAATGAATAATTTAACAAGGTATATGGCATTACTATTAATTTTATGAATTTATATGAGTTATACAGCATGTAGTTATTATTTATATTAAATAATAAATAATTTATTAATTTAATTAATAAATTATTAACTAAATTGTCAAACAATAACATTTTTATTTGACTATATACACGCAATTGTTACAATACTGCTGCTAATTAGTCCTGTATCGGAAGAGGACATAACTTGTTATAAGACCTATTATAAATTTTTCCATTATGGCCCATCTTAATGTCAGCTACTCTGACCTTACCATCCGGCCCAGGGTATGTCTTTACAATTCTGGCCATAGGCCAAGTAAGATTAGGAACATTGTTTAGTTTTACTATAACTAAATCACCTTCTTTTAAATTAACATTAGTATATTTCCATTTAGGTCTATTTTGGAGCTGGGTCAAATAATCATTTGACCACACTTTCCAAAATTCTTGTTTTAATTTGGTACAAACATCCCATAGTTTTAATCTATTTACACTTTTATCTGTGAAATCTTTTTCAGGGTAACTTGTAAGTGGAGCACCTATAAGCAGATGTCCAGGCGTTAAATACCTAAAGTCCGATATGTCAGAACTTAGAGGAAGCAAAGGGCGCGAATTTAAAATGGCTTCTATTTGAGTTATCACTGTGTTGAACTCTTCGAAAGTCAAGCTAATGTTACCAATCACACGCTTTACATGGTACTTGAAGCTTTTAACGCCGGCTTCCCACAATCCACCGAATTCGGGTGAGTAGCTAGGTATATATTTAAAATCTACATCATTTGCGGTACAGTAACTATCAATAGAGTCTTGGTTACTCTTTGAAGCATGTAACTTGTACAATTCTTTTATGTAATTATCTGCACCCTTAAAGGTCTTTCCATTGTCACAGAAAATTGAAGATGGATATCCCCTGCGAGATATGAATCGTTGGAGACCTGCCAAGAATGCTGCAGTGGTCATATCACTGATAAGTTCGACATGTATGGCTTTTGTACAAAAGCAGACAAAAAGTGCTACATAGCCTTTCTTAATTAATGGCCTTCTAATTCTGGCAACTTTAATGTCAAATGGACCACAGAAATCTATTCCAGTGACCAGGAACGGTCTTGTGGGCGTTACTCTGGGAGAGGGCAATGACCCCATCAGCTGTTTTGCAACTGTGGATTTAACTCTGAAACATTTGATGCGTTATCTTTTTGACCTCTCGTATTCCGTTAACTAACCAATAACGCTGAGACAGTGAGCTCAGAACTAATTTAGCTCCCACATGTAAAAGTCTCACATGTTCTTTTCGAATAATCATGTCTGTAATATGTGAAGATTTTGGTAATATTATCTGATGTTTTTTGTCAAAAGAACAATTTGGAGCATTATGCAAGCGACCTCCTACTCTTAAAATGGAATCTCCATCTAAGAAGGGGTGTAAACCGCTGAGATTAGATTTAATTAGCTGGTCATTTTTTAAAGACTGAATTTCTGAAGCAAAATGGCTTTCTTGTGTATTTTTAATTATATACTTTAATGAATTTTTCAATTCTGTTGTAGATAATGATCCATTAATTTTATCAGTGGATCTGCAATTATTTATGAATCTTAATGTCCATGCTAAAACTCTTTGTAATTTGGTCAACTCTGAGAATTTATCAAATAAATTTGAATTTTTTGTCGGGTCAATGCTACCAACATTTGCAGCTGTTTCTTCATGCAAGCTCTCTGGTGTGTTCTCAGAATTAATTTGGAAGTAGAACTCATTTTCTTTGTGCTGATACATTGTATCAGAGAGGTACTGTGGACCATGCCACCACAAAGTATTATTTTTTAATTTTTGAGGAGCTATACCCCTTGACAATAAATCTGCAGGATTTTCTGCGCTCCTGACATAAGCCCAGGTGCATCCTGATGTCAATTTTTTAATTTGAGCTACTCTCTTAGAAACATATTTTCCAGTTTTTTTAAGTTACTTGAGCTAAGCCAAGATAGTACTATCTGAGAATCAGAATAAAGTGTCATATTGAGTGGAAGTCTTGTCTGTAAAGTCTTTTGAACTCTATTTGCAAGTTCAGAGAGTAAAACTGCGCTACCTAATTCCAGGTTAGGTATTGTCCAAGTCTTGCCCATGGGTGCTACCCTTGACTTTGAGCATAGTAAATGGATTTTGACAGTACCAACCTTGTATATGACTCTCATGTAGATACAGCAACCGATTGCTTTTGCGGATGCATCACAGTATCCTACAAGTTCAGCGGATTCTACATCACCTCCTAGGACACTTCTCGGGGTTGAAATAGTACCCATTTCCTGCAAATTTTTTAAAAACATTTCCCAATCTTGAAGTTGCGCCTGAGGTAATATAGAATCCCAATTTACTTTTGAGGCCCATAAATCTTGCATGAAAAGCTTTGCTTTTACTATTATTGGACCAATTAAGCCGAGAGGATCGAACATCTTGCCTATGAAGCTAAGGATTTTCCTTTTTGTATTTAATGCTTTTGGATCACAGTCTGGACTATGGAAGGTAAATGAATCTGAATTTATATTATATTTGACACCAAGGGTTTTTATTGTGTTATCTTTATTTATGTCTAGTTCATCAAAATATTTTTGTTCCCCAGGTATGTCATCGAGGATGCTGTCATCATTGGAGCACCATTTGTGAAGCTTAAATCCGCCTTGATCCAATAGTTTTATAAGTTCTTTTTTCAGGTTAGCCAGTTGCTTCAGATCGTCACAGCCGGTGATGACGTCGTCAACATAAGTATTGTTCATGATGGCCTCAGAAGCAAGAGGATACTCATCATGGAACCGCATTGCAAGTTCGACTAGACATCTTGTGCTGAGAAAGCTTGAAGCTCGTAACCCGTATGTGACGGTTTGAAGTTGCAGGCAAACAATCGGCTTTTGAGGGTTATCCCTCCATAATATATTTATTAATCCTGCCTGACTTTTATTTAAATATATCTGCCTGAACATTTTCTCAATATCGCACATCAGTGTAAACCGGTAAGTCCGAAACAACGTAAGTATATCAAACAGTTCGTTTTGTACTGTAGGTCCATTGTACATTTTATCATTAAGAGAGACTCCGTTTTTAGATTTTTGGCTTCCATTAAACACAACTCTTAACCGTGTCGTTTTGCTGTGCTGATTTTCTACTGCGTGATGTGTTAAGAAATAAACAGGATCATTTTTAACATCATAATTACCAATATCAACAATCTTGGCATGTCCCAAGTCAATGTACTGGTCAATAAAATCCTTATATTGCTGAAAATATTCAGGATGTCTATTGAATTTATTTTCAAGGGAGTAAAATCTCTGAAGAGCTATCGAAAAGGAATCTCCCAGGTTTAACTGATCCATGGGAGCCTTAAGCGGCATGTCAACATAAAATCTCTTATCGATCAATTGCACCGACTGTTGGAAAATATCCTCAGCTTTTTGACACTACGAGGTGACCTCTGCTACTTCAGGGATTTTCTCCGCAAGCCAGAACTTGTTCATGACTTCATTTAAATTTTCTTGAGTGTCTTCGATTACAAAATTTGACACCATATTATTATTGGTCTGCACTTGGGTATTGGTGAATGACAAGCTACCACCTATTACATGCCCAAACAAAGTATTTTGCAGTACAAGACCATTGTTTAAATTTATTTGACCACTCTGTATAATTTTGAAATACAGATCTGCACCTAACAACAGTTGAATTTCAGATGGGACATTGAAATCAGGGTCGGCGAGCTTGACACTGTCAGGCAATTTAATATTGGACATATCAATGTACTGTTGTGGCAGTTTAGTTGTAATTATGTCAACAATGTGACAAGAGACAGGCAACTCCACATTATTACCAGTGTGCAATACAATATTTGTGCACCTGTCAAGCTTGTTGGGATTGTTGCAAATACCTACTATTTTTGTATTTGTCTTATATACAGGCAAATTTAACTTATTGACAAGATCTTTTTGAATAAGTGATGCTTGACTGCCAGTGTCAAGCAAGGCCTTAACATATACATGCTGTCCACATATGTCAGTAAGTCTTACCTTGATTGTGGGAAGTAAAACATTCCCGGTTGATTGCTGGTTACATAGGTTACCAACTTTTTCATCTTTTCGGCCCTCCTCATGCAAGAGGGTATTGTGATTGAGCTTGCAAATTTTGCATCTAAAGTTAAATTTACATTTATTTTTATGTGGCTTAAGGCACACATTACACAAATTTTGAGATTTTGCAAACTCAATTCGTTCCCCTATGGCCGCAGTTTGAAATGCTGGACACACATAGATAGGGTGTTCTTTATTGCAATAAATGCATGTTTTTGGTTTGGATGTGTCTTGAGCAACTGCATTGCTGACTTTATAAGGACTGAATTTGGCCCGAGCACTCTCATAGGGAGGAGTACTTTTTAATGCGGGACTGTCCTCCAGCGCGATTGCGCGCCGTTCCAAATATGACACAAATTCATCCATTGTGGGTAAATTATCAGGGTTCTCTCTGTCAAGGTGATATGCCCTGCATGTATATAAGTCCAATTTGCGACTCAATATTGAGATCAATAGCATATCCCAATGTTTTGTGGGCTGTTCAAGGTTTTTTAGCGCATATATTTGTTGCTGCACCTCAGAAATAAATGCCCTTATGGAGCTAGCTGTGCCTTTTTGCATGGGAGGAAGGTCCAAAAGATGATTGATGTGGTTGGATATCAAGCGAGCTTTATTGTCAAAGCGTTTTTTAAGAAGTGTTAAAGCCTCAGGGTAAGACTCATTGACCATTGGCAAATTGACAATCACTGACAACGCCTCTCCTTGTAAATACTTGCGGAGGTAAAACAATTTTTGGATGTCCGACAAAGATTTGTTGTTGTCAATGAGTGCTGTGAACAGATCCATAAATGGTTTGAACTGTGTAAAATCTTTGCCATCATATGTGGAAATTTCAATATTTGGCAGCTTTGACATGGATACATCCTTGCTAGAACTTTTTACATTATCACTGATATCACAACGTTTTATAGATTCACTTAGCTTTGCAATAAGTTTGTAATATTTTGACTCTACTGTTTCAAATATTTCTTCATCTTTTGGATCTAACATAGATATCTCGACGTTAATGTCCTCATAATCTTTGAACGTACTCACGAGCCTGCTCCTACGCGCCTCCAAGTCCGCTGTGGAGGCCGATGCAATACTCACTGGGTCGTTGACAAAGTTCTCCAAGCGTGTGATTGTTCCCTTTAGATGGCCACGCCTGGCACGCAAATGTGGGAGATTTTCCGTCATTTTTAACCGCACAACGCACTATTTTACTTACTTTATAAACACTTATGCACAGCCGCTCTTAAATTAATGCATCAACCGCAAAGTTTAATAACAACATCGTCGTACGCACGAACTTCCTTTGACAGCCAACACTGACGTTTACGTTGACACCTGACAGTTCGAAACCACAGAATCTGCGCACCCGCTGCTGTCAATTTAGCGTTTCGCTACGCCGTAATTCTTTTGTTGCCAGTATGCTCCGCTATCAAAGTCCCCACATTGTAGGTGAAGTCGTTCAAATTTTGAATTTGGCGCTATTGTAATGCGAGCGTATTTATCTTCCGATGCCGTTTTCTGGTGATCCTCGGGATCTTCTTTGGTAGCAGGCAGTCTCATTTGAGTGAAAAATGCACACCCTGATGCGGATCGGAGAAATTTTGTTCCCGGTCACGTAGGCACGCCGACTCTCGCGCTGCTTTTTTCTGAGGATATAGACCTCTTTCCTTCTCAAGTTGCACTATCCACTTGATCTGATCGTAATGCACGGCCTTACGATTGAGAAATATAGATTTCTCGTGAATTTGAAGTAATCGCGTAGTTTTTTCGGATTGCGCACGAGGTGAAAATGTCCGCCGCTGACCACTTTTGCACTCGCGAATAAACTTCTTTCCACTTATATTTACGAAGGACCACTTACTCTGTTGGATAAGTCAAACAGAGTAGGATATTTTAAATATGTTTATTTATGGAATAAACACTTATTCTAATTATACAGAATATTTTTGTGCCCACATAGTAGAGCAAGTATGAGTAAGATTTTCTAACCGGGGTTGCCAGGAGGCAAACCTACAATATAACTAAAATTAAAGATACTATTCATGTTCAATCATGTATTGAACAACCTAAATACATAGAAAACATCCAAGACTCATTTTGTAAACATATATTGACGCTCATCACACACATATTTGCCCTTACCGGGATTAGAACCCGGGATCGTCAGCTTCGAAGGCAGCGTCACTACCCACTAGGCTAACCAGTCGTCAAACAATCAACAATCCTACCATTTTCAGTGCCAGGAACCCACTAGGTAGGTCTCTGCTCGAAGTCGCTTTCCTCTCCAAACGCATACATACACCTCTACAAAATATGCAGCAGGTAAATAAAAGCCCCATTCACTACTTCCATACAATAAATCAGCCAGGTTACCTCTATTTGTGCTTATAAATCTCAGTTATTAAACCCCCCATTCACGAGAAAAATGCTCAATGGAAGCAAACAAAACCTAATTGGGTGATAATCTCCTTTGTGTCTGCCGCTGAAGTCCGTGAATAGCTTGAAAATGCGGATAAGACTTATTCCCATTTCTTTTCTTGGAATATGAGTTATCTCGCTATTCTGGCCATTGCGAATGAAATGGCAGAATGTTTTTTTAAGTATTCTTGAAACTAGCTGTGTCTGAGACTCTGCACGCTTTTTATTCATTTAAATCAGTGTTACTACTGAAAAAAAATACAATAACTTTACATAGTGATTTTGTGTTAGGATCGCCTTTTAGTATACCAGCAATACTTGTATCATATAGAGAATATTATTACAAAAGTAAAGCCATCCAGCACTAAATTTTACTAAACAAAACACATCGTTAAATTCTTCAAAATACCATAACTTCTATTTATTGTATACATAACTCGTTCTTGGTATGTAACTTCTTAAAGAATAGACAAAGCAACACCCTTCGTATTTTTTATACCACATAACATAAGATCCGTAACTTCCAGTCTATCATTATCTTTCCTTAAAACTACCCCTGAATTCATTAACGTACTCGTAGTATGATCAGATAACAGCCCCTTAAATAAGCTTCTTTAGACACCTCGTCAGATTGGCACTTCGGGACGTATTCAAGTTGTTTTGATGGTAGCTCGTGATATGGAATAATGTCAGCAGTGGTCTGTCAATGTGCTATAAAGTAGATATTCTATAGTATGAACCATACCTTCCGCAATACCTCCATTATTTCATTTACTAAACTGAAAAAAATCGGTCCTAGCCCCCTGTTCCCGAAATTACGCATACTAAAGAAAGAAAGAAAGAAAGAAAGAAAGAAAGAAGACATTTATTCACTACGCAAAAGACACACAGAGACAAAGGGAGTACAAATACAATATAATTTACACATAATGTGTGTGTCTTCGCGGCAGAGAATCGGTCGCTGGTGTACTAGAGTCCATTATTGGCTTTGAGGTAAGGTCAGTTTGGGTATGTGCGCCACAGGGGAAAGTACACCCCCGGGGTAAGTGCTGATATTGATATAAATGACTGAATGATGAATGAGGCGCACTTTTCCCGGTGGCGCACATACCCGAACTGACCCTATATCTGCATTTTAAGCGATTCAAGGAAGTTTTACCCCTTCATTAACGAATATACTCAACAAATGATTGCTAGCTAAAGTTTGTTTCCGTTTCACACAAACCCAGGGACACAGAAACAGACAATTTAACTAAATTAGGTTTCATATTCATGAATAATATTAATACCTTAGAAAAAAAAAGCTTATTTTATGCTCTCTTCAGCACACACGAAGTATAGTAGACATTTAGAAAACTGACAGTATCACGAATAATAGAGCCTGATCTAGAACAGATTATAGGTAATAGGTTAAGTAATGTACTACGGATTATTCAAATTTGATACGACTATAATTAGCTTGAAAGAAAGATTATAGATTATTTCATCGGTATTATGGCGTGTTATGCCAAGTAATGCTACTGATGAGCCGTTACCAATACTCCCAGGCATACTACCAGTGGAAATATTGCCGGTACAAGATATATAAAAGTAATATTATCTTGATTTGAATCGGAAAATACTGTAATAGTACATTACGTACCTAGGGCGGTGAATTCGTGAATGCCCCAGATCGCAGGTGTTTGTGAACCGAAGGTGAGGGCCATAAATATGCGATCTGGGGCTTTACGAATTAACGCCCGTGGTGCGTACACAATTTTACGTCTCCTCCTGGGTGTGAAGTGAGAGTGACGTAAAGGAAAGAACGTGCTGCGTACACTTTTTGCCACCTTTTGCTCGGGCTCAGCAAAACGGTAAAAAAATCGCCGATAGGCGGCTGCCAGTCACAAAGTTGCTTGCAGCATTGCCTTTGTTGCCGACAATGTCGTCGGCCGTTGCGGGATTTCCAATGTTATCGGTGACGATACGTCACAACTTCACAAGGTAATCAATACCTATAAATTTTGGGTGCGACGAATCTATAGTTCCATTTATTTCACAAGATGATGATGTATTTATTTATATATTTAGTCTGAAACACAGCTAACAAAGCTGTAAACAATAACTGAAACTCGAAAAAAAAGCATCTATTCGCGTCTACACTGGGCATAGACTACCATACAAGTAATATATGTTGTTAGATCCTTGTAACCTTCAGTTCACATTTATTCTTGAGCTTATTTCCAAGGGATTACGTTTTCAGCTATACTGCCACCGACATGGTTTACTGGTTAACTAGACTATACTATTAGTATTCAGGCATACTTCATCACTCGCCATTAGTAAGCGGCTGCCAAAGGCGTAGGGTAAATGCCGCAATAGTAGACGCATAAATCAGCACATCGAACATTAAATCTGGCTCTCGGTGCCAACAATACGACGCCCTGCGCCGTTGAAAACATCGGAAGTCACTCGCAATACCTACGTTTCCATTACACCGGTTTGGTTTCACGTAAAAATTTAATGCCCGCCGGTTTACCAAAAAACGAAATCTTATATATTGCTTCGGTCTGCGACTTCGTCGGCGTGAACCCGGGATGGAAAATAACCTATATTTTAATCGAGGCTATAAACTATCTTCGTGCAAAATTTGATTTTAAATCGGTTGAGCCGCTTAAGTAGGGGATAATATATCTAGATATCACATTTTCCAATTGTTATTTTTTATGGCGTACGTTTGTGAACTGTTATTAGTAATAAAAATACTAAAGTGGTAAACATTTTCTGTCATAAAAGTTTCTAACAGACAAACGACGCTCATAAAAGTTGAATGTAACATGGTATATTTAATGACAATTGAAACTCATAAAGCAAAGAACTCATTCAGTGACGAAATTCGAAAACCAAAAGAAAGAACAATTATAAATATTCTTTCGATTTTCCAATAAAGTAGCATAAGGTGCTTTAGACTTTATTGTTTTATACCACGACGTTGGTAAACGCGGCGGCTTAATATTGAGCAGACAACGTGGTATATTGGGACATAAGAAGAGACAGAAAGGCGTAATCGACCCTTTATTGCTTTAAGGATTAGTTGTGTCGACAGCTAGAGACAAATTTAGTTCCTCACTCTCAACACATGAAAAATTGGATGTCTTTATCGCTAAATTTAGCAATTTTTATATCAAGTTACCACAAAAAACGTTTCTCTTAGGGAACATGCGCTCAAGAAAACCCGAATTATTAATATAAAAGATTCATCTAACTTGGCAATGGACACGGAGACACTTCACGGTGGCAATACTTTCCGCAAATACTCCGACGTGTATGAGACAAACCTCGGAGGGTGGATTAGACGGGGCTAAGGTGACGAAACAACACCCCATAAAATTCCCTTTCCCTTTATTACGTGTTCATAAGGGTTACATTGGTTTGATTTTCGTTTTTCCAAATGTAAGATTGAGTTGGTGTCTGGTGAAATATGATAATCGTGGCTGATGATGGCATTCATAGTTCGAAGGGAAGTCTTATAGGTGAAGGGAAGAATTAGACGGCACTCGTAATCCGCAGACGAAGTAAATCTGAGACCAAATGCACTTAGTTTTTAAAGGTAGTAAGTGTGGGTAAAATAAATATACATAGGCCGTTGTACCGCTGAAATGTTGAGCGTGTTGAGTTGCGGTAAGGCGGTGAAGATCAGGTGTTCCGATATTGGATTTTGTAAGCCGCAAAGTGTAATTAAATATTGTGCAATGCAATTGGTACGTTGCAGCGAGGTAATATTACAGTTTTTGCAGCCGTTATTAGGGGCTTCAATAGATAACAATTAAGTTGGTAAATAGTTAGCAAGGATATGTGGCTAGTGGACGTCAAAGATAAGTTTACATCCACCAATGACGCAATAAGAGGGTCTGTGTTTCTGTGTCTCTGTGTGTCTGTCGCATCGTAGCTACTAAGCGAGCCGATTTTAATGCGGTTTTTTTTATCAGAAAGCTAACGTGATCGAAATAGTTCTTAAACAAAATCGACTCAGCTGGTTTTGAGATTTTGAACTTTGAAATGAAAATGTGGGGGGGGGGGGTTTCAACTTTTCTCAGTTGTTAATTATAATGGAGGTAGTGCACACCAAAATATCATCTTTAGAGAGGTAGTGCACTGTGGAGTATCATCTCGCTCATATTTGGAGCAGCTCAATTCGGAAAGTAACTTAACAGCAGTCCGTGACCATGATAATATTGATAATACCACTACTTGCTCCGTAGATATTTCGTTGGAGGTGGCAAGGTCGCCAGAGCTTTCTCCTCTCGGATGTGCTGTGTTGAGTAAAGGACCAGAATCTGTCTCCAGCTTGCGACAAAAGTGTGTCTGTTTGTCTGTCTGTTACCTCTTCACGCTTAAACGGCTGAACCGATTTAGATGAAATTTGGTATAGAAATAGTTTGAATCCTGGGGAAAGACATAGGATAGTCTTTATCCCTGAAATCATCCCCCAAGGGGGTGAAATGGGGGGTGAATGTTTGTATGGAGCTACGATATAAACGAGTTCGACCGCGTTTTGGGCAGAAGCTAGTCACTATCACTACTCACTACATAATATAAAACAAGTCCCTATGTATGCTTAGATCTTTAAAACTACGCAACGGATTTTGATGCGGTTTTTTTTAATACACAGTGTGATTCAAGAGGAAGGTTTATATGTATAATATAGTACCCGTGCGAAGCCGGGGCGGGTCGCTAATACATAATAAATTAATTATTCCAGGTTCTATTTAGGCCTCCGCATTAGACGATGCGGGCTCGGTGCGGTACCAGTAAGTTTTTATATGTATTTGGACTACTTACATGTCGTAATCGTTGCCACCGAGCCATAGAGCGCAGCACTTTAGGTGTAAAATAAAAGTATGTGTGTATCCGGAACACCACGCTGCGCTCCAAGACTGAAATAGTCGACGCAGCTCGGAAAGCGGCTAAAGTTGAAGGGGTAGTTGGCTGGGCATGTCTTCCGCATGCCGAGTGAACTGACTGGAAGCCCGATAGCTCAAAACGGAGACGCGGCAGGCCTCGCCGGCGATGGCGGGACGAACTAGACACGTGTTCAAAGGAACGCACAAGAAACTCAGTATCGAGAATACTGGAAACGAAGGAGGCGTTTGCCCAGCAGTGGGACACTACAGAGTCTACAGACTCCCAATAATAATAATACAAACTTTTACTAACCATTTTTTCAGTTCATGTAACCTCAAACGTGCCTCGCCAGCATTACAGCAGCTTTGTGGCCGTTATAACACTTGTAAGAAACTTAATCCCCGTAAAACATCCGTTTCGGTCATAATACGTCACAGTAATCCAGTTAAGAGGCAATTTAACCGCTAAACACCCTCCTAAATATCCGCAGGTAACGTATTTAACTTAACGTCGCTTACTGGAAATTACTTTAAGTAATTACCTTATGACGAAGTGTATCGTACCATTATCTATAAAAACGGCAAAAAAATCAGGTTTGTTCGTTGTTGTTTCGAAACATTTTCATCTTCAACCTAAATATTTGTTAGTGCATACGTGATTTGGTCAGTGGTATATATAGTTAGCCAAGAAAGTAACCACTTTCTATTAGGTACTATTACTATTATATACATTACTTTATGACTTTATTTTTTGTTAAGGTTCAAAAGAAGAACGCCCGAAGAGTTCGAAACGTGTCGCTAGTAGGTAGTGATATTGAATACTATTTAACCGTATTCATCGTCATCATCACAATATCAGCTGAAAGATGTCCACTGCTGGACATATGCCTCCCCCAAAGAGTGCCAAAGTGATCGGTCCTGCGCCACCTGCATGCATTGCCACTTAAGTTTAGCGATTTGGAGGGCTAGGTTTATCGGTTACCTTAGTTCTGCTGCGGATAACCTCATTTCTGATGCGCTCACGCAGAATCTCCCAGCGTAGCCCTCACAATTGCCCTATGGGTGACTTTTGAGCCTTCGAATGAGGCCCATTAAGTAGTATAACTTTAAACATGACTAACGAAAGTTTAAAGTCGGTTATTATATTTTTTCCGCTGTTCATTTATTGGGACCGCAGGATCTCCGCCTCTTAGGATGGCGCCTTAAGGGGCTACCCGAGGTTTTCATCGATTTTTGACAAGTTTTGAATCGTATCTGCTACTTTTGCACTACAGATAGAATTATATATCAAACGGCTATCGGTTCTTCAATTTTTTATCTCTATTTTGGTTCACCGGATTTTGAAACAAATGAATACTTAGTTTTGTATGATTTTTTTAAACATTGTCTAAAAAAAAACACTTATTTCGTATCTCTATTGACATGAAAGATCTAACATATACGAAATCTACATATTTGGGTTCGTCTGTGACGTCTCCAAAAATTGGTTCAGGGTTTCCATTTTAAACCAATTAACACAAAAGTTATGGCCAGAAAACCAGTTTTTTGGCCTAAAATTGTTCAACTTTGATGCCAAATATCTCGAAAACAATGAACTATGAAGTAAATATGGGATACTATATTGCTTAAAGCCGTTGTTGTTAATATAATAAGCTACAAAAAACATTAGAAAACTAAGGGGTTCAGATCGAAGGTCATTGGCGTATGGGAGCCCCTTAATAGGTCTTGTCACAATCACAATAAGGGAGAAAATGGTTCATGTTTTGAAATCCTAGACTAGAAGTAGAGGGTTATTCCAACGAAGCGCCTGGCCGAATAATAGCCGCAATGCCCGGCGACGGAATGCACCAGCCATTATGTCTCGGGATTATACACGTGTTTGAGATTACTACGTACTGTGTCCACATTTCTGACAGCCTGGTACCCAGGGCTGTATTCAGGCCCCGTATCATAGTCGGCCTTATCACGCGATAAGTGACAAGATAGAGTGTCAGTCTCGTTCGTCGAACGGTGTCAGCCAGTGACGGACGCTCTATCTTGTCACTTATCGCGTGATAAGGCCGACCATGATACGGGGCCAGGACGTTTTAAGCAACGCCTAATAATAACACAGTAAATATATTAGCTAAAGCGGTATTTCAACTAGCGTCGCTTAAGACCTTACTTCACGCGCTCCTTTTGAAACCAGTTCTATGAGGCGCACGGGTTGCACTTAAGTTTACTGTAACGCCGCGTGTCAGTGCGTCGCAATGGATATTGATGGATTTATTTTAATTCTTGTAGCCGTATATCTACTGCGATAATAATGTGTGTGTGATATCTCCACGGAGTGAAACTAAAATAGTCTCTCACATTAGTCTCGTGGTAGTTAGAAGTAGTATAGTTCTCGACGCGTTTGGTGCATGCTGACCCGGATAAGGACGGGAGGAGTAGGGAACTGTGCTTACTTATGGCACAAACGGAACTGGTGCGAATCACCGGTATGCCGGTTGAAGCCGAACAGCCTGTACACCACACGGTATTTGACTGTCCGCTAACGAAATACCGCGGGTAAGTGGAGGAATGTACAACTTTAACCGAAGATGCGGTAGCATTCTTGAAAACTGTAAATCTTTGAAGTAGAACATAATTAGCCATACGATAAATAAATAAGTAATTAGTAAGTAGGTGTTGTGTTTAACCCGCGTGTAGGTAGATGTGGAATAATGAAATCACAACCTATTGTAAGTAAGTTAAATGATCCCGGGTTTAGTCTCCAGTTACTGGCCTGGTTCGCGGAAGCCGGTAATTCTATTAGTGCTTCTCGCTACTACTGTCGCGTACACAAGTGTAATAAACGAGTATAATTATATGTACATACCTGGCTCATTACATCGGTGCTAGCACGGTCTAGTTCCATAATTGATATTAACCAGTGGTTCTATGAGCAACACAACTCGCAAATCTGCTTTTCTCAACAACAAAGAAACACATTCCAAATGCTGAATAGACTCGAAAATTATTGTTACTCCAATAGAAAGAAGGCAAAAAAATATGCCTAGTGACGAAAATCGCATTCAGATATCTCAAAGAATTACGAAGCTACGACCGTTTAAATATTGCTTGTTAGAGAGAGAATACGCAAACGGTGTGTGACGTCACATTACAGGATGCTGCCGGGGGGCCGCGTCGACGGCGCCGCCGACCACGATGTGGCGCGGCACGTTGCCGTCTCTTCGTGACGTCACATTCTTCCAGCGTCATCGTTTCATATGAAGTTGCTTTTTGCGAAAAAGGGACAGAACATACCCCTTCTTAAAACTTTGGACACTTATAACTTCTAACCTTTTGCGTTGATTTTTTCTACATTTGACTACATTTTTACAACTTTTTCGAGAAAATATGACATTATTGATTATTTTATTTAGTGTCTACACCACTATTATCGAATCTGCTCAGAAAAAAATCACCAGAAGCGGTTAAAAATGCGACCTGTAGAGGAGAACAGCTGAACAACCGACATACGAAATAATTTTAACACAAACTGAAGCAGATAACTTGGAAAAAATAAATAAAAATGAAAATATCTTTATTGAGACAAAAAAAACAGTAACATAAATATAGTTGTACAGCGGGCCCCAAACTAGGCTGGGCCTGTATCTTGGGCGTCCTACGAGTTGGTATTCTTTACAAAACGAGTTACAGTGTGCATAGTACTTACATAGTTCGTTTTGCCCGCTCGTTTCATTATGACACACCTGGCTAATTAGATCGGTGCTCGCGCGGTCGAGTTCCATTTAATTTATGGACCAATGTGTTAAATAAATATTTTTTGAGAGAACAAAATTCCAAGCTGGAATTTTCATCGCTAATACCAGTCATCCACATTTCGGTTCGTTATTAAAAATCAAAGGTTTCATTAAAACTATGTCCATCACAACATGCATGTAAGTAAAAACATATAACGAAGAGAAGTTTTAAAATTGGTTTGAGATGCACTGTTATACGCCGTGCGTTGTTTGTAAGTCAGTATTAATTACATTTCTTTATATTACATGTATATATATATCGTATTCAGTTCTCTCGGTGAGTGTAGGCTACTTTCTTCAAGAAAAACAGCACAAAACGGGAACTATACAGGCTTCATAAGTTATCGACGCCGCTGTACGAGTTATATCCTGTAATACAGCTTAAGCCGAGTATACACTGGCAACGACTTAGTACCACGAACTGCCAAAAGTGAACTGTAACTGTTTTGAGCTAGAAACTTGCAACTTTGTAGACAGATTACTTATTTAATACAATAAAAGAACTTTAAGTGTTTTGGAAAAATCCACCCCTAAGGGCGTTAAAAAGGGGTGCAAGGTTTGTATGAGAAACACTTTTATTTTCAGCTCGATACTTGAATCATCGAAAGATTACTTATTAAAATATAAAAATCCAGCGTTTTAGAAAACTCTATCACTAAGGGGGTTAAAAAGGAGTTCAAGGTTTGGATGAGAAACACTATTTTATGAGCTGGAGACGTAAAACGTTGTATAAAGGTTTCTTAGCAGTATAAAAAAAGGTCTTTCAGCGAAAGCTTTCTTGGAAAAATTCAACCCCCAAGGGGGTTAAAACGGGATGGTTTATATGGAGACCAAACAAAATGTTATAGTAAGGGATTTGTAACTTCGGTCTAAGCCTGTATGTTAAAAGACTACAGAACTGATTTCAGAGTTTTTTTTTAATTCATCCCCTAAGGGGATTAAAAGGAATTCAAAGTGTGTATGGCGCACGTGTAAGCAAGACATTTTTAAAGTAAGAGATATGTAACTTCTGTTTTAGTCTGTTTGAAATTGAATCCATAAGGGGGTTAAAAACATTCATCCCCTAAACGGTGGATGTGGACCTACACGGTGGAGTAAACAATACGAGAGAAAATACGGGTTTTTGACAGTTTTGACAACATGTTTTTTTTTGTTAGTATAAGAAAAACTGTTATTGGACCACTACTCATTCCCCCATCACATTCCCATTCCCATTTTAGGTCAAGCAACGTGTGCTACGCCATAGTGCATAGCAGCATTTTTCTGCTTTGTTGCGGAAATCGCTCGTATAGGCACGAGTCATTAAAAAATAAATCAGCCTATATACGTCCCACTGCTGGGAACAGACCTCTCATGGATGAGAGGGAACGGGCAGTAGTCCCCACGGATTGGGTTAGGTTAGATTAGATTTCACATACACCTTTGAATTTCTCCGCGGATGTATGCAGGTTTCCTCACGATGTTTTTCTTTCATCGAAAAGCTAACGGTAATTATCAAATTATTTCCGTATACAAGTTTCGAAAAACTAATTGGTACGAGCCGGGATTCGAACCCACGACCACCGTTTGACAGCCGCATGCCTGAACCACTGGGCTACCAATGTCTTAACCGCACCTTGCACCAGACCGTCTGTAATCGTAAGCGGTGTTCGTTATAATCTGAATGCATAGAAAGTAGAGATGGGCCGACTACGGGTTTGGCCGACTAGCCGACTAGTCGGCCGCCTAGAAGGCCTACTAGTCGGCCGACTAGTCGGCTAGGCCGATTGTGGACTTCGGCTAAGTTCGGGTGCAATCGGGAAATTTCTTTTCGCTTCGCCGTCGCGCTGTCTCAGCTGTCTGCATGCGTTCAAAGTACCAAATGTGTATAAACTCTGTATTTGAGTAAAATATGAAACGAATGGTAAAAAATGCCAGTTTACTTATTTTATGTCCCGTTTTCCTTTGATCCATAAAGTGCCGACTAATCGGCACATTTTGCCGAATAGTCGCCGACTAGTCTCCGACTACAAATGAGGCCGGATAGTCGGCTTTCCCGACTAGTCGGCGACTAGTCGGTACATCTCTAATAGAAAGTTTGACAAGTTTCTATGGAAACACAGCTGCCGGCGCCATATTTAACGTTGATCGGTCTGTAACCGTTCGTAAAGTTGGTACAACCCGCCCTAAATCGCAACTCTCGAGTGTGTACTCGACCTAACACCGGTGAGCCCGCACAGCCACCATCGCAGCTTTCAGCAGTATTACTGCCCTTTATAGCGCTTCTATACGCTTTTATGACTCCTAGGAATTGGTGTTTAATTCATTTCCAATACTCGCGGAGCCTTTATGAGAGTTTAAATATTGCAAACAGTCTTAACTAACTTTATTGAGTTCTTTATGGGTTGATTAAGGATTGATCGTGCTTTCCTTATATTTAGTTGGTTCCTGTGAGTAAATTTACTTGTACTATCGGTGTTCAATAAGTTCTGAGAATGGGTATAAAACCCAAAAGTTATTGGTATCCGATAATTTTGAATTATTAAATACGCTCTTTATTATTTGCCATGCATATTTATTATGTTGAAAATAGTATTACTATCCTTCATAAAAAAAAACTTTTGGTTGTCGTTATGAGGCTTATTTTTTATATCGACGCAATTGCAGCGACCACATTGAGGAGTTTTCAATATCAGACTAAGAAGTAACAGTAAAAGGTAATTTATGGTCTAGATTAAACGGTAGGTAACTTGTGGTATAGAATTCACAAGCCTGAACAGCAGCGCTGGTAATCGGCAAACACGGCCAAAAAAAACTCAGATAGTAGGTTTTTTTTTTTAGACGCACCTACTCGTTTAATTGCTATACAATACTTATCTTGATTCACTCTCCCTTCGTATTTATATTCATATATTTATCACCTAACGTTCACCTCTAAAGATATTACAAAAATATAAATTTAACTACCTTGAAGTTTGATTTTTTAATTTCGTCGCATCAAAATAGATAAACTTCTAATTTTAAAATATTTTTTTGGATATCTACACCAGAATTTTGCCAACACCGCTCTTTACCATGTAACAAAATATACTACCATTTAAGTGACGCCAGAATTATTTCTTTACCATATTATTAAAGAAAAACAAATGAATAGTATCCTTTTCTAATTATTCATTGTAGTAATAAATGAATAGTGACACAGTATGACCAACAATCAGAAATTATCATAACGAAACGTAATCATGTCTATTCTCACTCTTCTATACTTATATGCACATTAAAATTATTGTTTT
The DNA here is from genome assembly GCA_947578815.1 of Epinotia ramella. Taxonomy (NCBI): domain Eukaryota; kingdom Metazoa; phylum Arthropoda; class Insecta; order Lepidoptera; family Tortricidae; genus Epinotia; species Epinotia ramella. The sequence goes on from OX388207.1 coordinate 4,703,646, forward strand.
ACACGGGTCTAACACGAAATTTATTTATTTCTGACGTTACGCATACGGGTTGCACCGGACACGGTCCCAGGTGACTCAGGCGTTAGGTTAGACCCGTGAAAAACCCCTTCGGCCGCGTACCTACGAAAAACCCCTTCGGCCGCGTACCTACGAAAAACCCCTTCGGCCGCGTACCTACGAAACCGCAAGTTCGTAACCTGTCACGATCGAAGAATTCCTATCCTTTGTACAAAACCGAATACCAAACCAGTTACGTTCAATAATAAGTAAATTGGAATTGTTCGGATTAATCCCTGCTGCTTCTTTACGCCATCGACCAACGCGACAACATTACCATCCTCACCACTTAGATGGTTGGCAGTCCTCAACTGTGCGCTTTTCCAGAAACTTCCTGCCTCGCACAGCTAAACTGTGGAATGGATTGTCGCCTGCGGTATTTCCGGACCGATACGACCTTCAAATCTTCAAGAAAAGAGCGTACTCCCATCTTAAAGGCCGGCAACGCACTCACAACACCTCTGGTGTTGCAAGTGTCCATGGGCGGCGGTAATCGCTTACCATCAGGTGATCCGTCTGCTCGTTTGCCTCCTATATCATAAAAAAAAAAAAAAAGTAAGGCAATATTATTAGTGTCAAAATTTTAGACACTTACTTTCTACCAATAGAGCTGCATACGATTGGATAAATCACTCTTTTAAAAATTTCTTTCGCTATTTCAAAGTAGCATTTCATCGCTTTTGACAGTTTTCGAGAGAGTCGAGCGCTCGAAAGTCAAAAGTCATCCCCCTAGCTCTGGTATCATCATTGATTTTCACAAACAAATCTGAAGCTATTTTATATGCTTTAGTTATACATCGGTTGTGGCTGTTTAAAACTCATTCGTGACAACAAAGTCATCGATAGCTCTAACATACCCCCCCCATCCCTTACAGGGATAAGTTCGCCTTTGTGCCGAATTAACTTTTTTTTGTCTGTATTTTTACCTGTGTCTTGTGTACAATAAAGTATTTACATACATACATACATACATACATACATTACACTCGTTAACGAACCATGTTACCCGTTCACTTAAACCATTAAGAAATTTTCCAAATAACTTAATAAGCTATTCGTTTGTTCCACTTCGGGCCGCGTTCCATAAATATTGTGGCGGGGTTCCATAAATATTATGGATAAAAGCCACCTGTTCGTGTTGCGTGTTGAAGGTTGTGGTTGATTTCGGATTTGTAACTTGCTATAGAATTTCTTCAGTATCTACTTGAGTTCATTTATGCAAAGATGCTCGTTTGTGAACTCATTTTTCTCATTTGTGAAATCTCGAAGATAATCATGGTTAGGTCCGTTGATTTTCACGAAATCGACAGCCAATGGGTAAGTTATTAGTACTCTGAATTTGACAAGATTATTTATTAAATACCCTTATCACGAAACAAATTATTTTTAATTTAATATTTTGTTTCATATCGCATAAAATGATCGGGGTAACTTCCTCGTTAAAAATAACACGAAAACAAAATATTTAATTAAAAATAATTTGTTTCGTGATAAGGGTATTTAAATGTACACCAGCGCCATCTCTCTCACTTGTCCGAAACTACCTGATGTGGTTCGATGAGAATGGAGTGAGCGTATAGCTCGCCCATTAGAGGTGTGCCAAGGCTGTGAAACAAGTCTATAACACGATACAGAGGGCGCTAGTCTTAGCGGGAATGTAATGCAAAAATACACAGCGTAAGTCACTGTCCTCGTAGCTCAGTTGGTAGAGCAGTCTAGCGTTAATAGAAAGGTCGCAGGTTCGAATCCTGTCGGGGGTTACAGACGAAGATGGTTTATTTTTCCATTATATTCTTTCTCTGTATCATATCGAAGATTATTTATTGTTTTTTAAATTGGATGATAAATATGTTTTATATCTATATTACTACTACAGTTTATTTAACCTCATTGCTTTCAATGCAAATGTTGCCCATAACTCACAAACGTACCATTCTTTAATACGCCGCCGCCATAGCCCGTAGTGTAATGTTCATTATGTGACGGAAATCGCCTGTGCAGAAATAATTTTCGAATTTCATCATAAAGACAAACATAATTAATCATTAACAAAATACTTAAACGATATGATACACCGAACAAATATAATGGAAAAATAAGAAGCCCAAGACAGAAATATTTGGTACAATATCGTACTATATATATAATTATATTATTATTATTTCGTACTATATCGTTTAAAATTTGACCGTGGTAACTTCTACATTAAAACACGAAGCAAAAATATTGTATAAAAAAACTTTTGAGAGGAACTAAATACTTCAACCATACGGATACTCGTACTATAATATCTTTTTTTTTACATAATTATGTTGCACTCGCCTTTCCATTACCACTTACAATTTAGCAAGCGAAACTCCGCACTGATTAGGTACATAAGCATCATACCATTCGCGAACCACTACTGTACAGCATAAATCACTAGCATGCCTTAATTGCCGAGTATTCTACCATGTTATACAATAACTAGGTTTCGTGTCGTGACGTCACACAATGGCTTAAACAAACCCGTTGTTGAGCCCGAAAAGGAACAAAGCCTTTCCTGTGTCACGCCACTACATTTTTCATTGAAATTTACAGTTTTACAGCTCAAGGGGTCATTCGGTTACTGTTATAAAAGAAGAACGACGTTGTACAAGCCCGATTGGATTTAAGTACAGTTAAAGCATTGCAACATATGACTGTCTGGAAGTGAGATGCCAAGGCAAACACAATTAAGCGATACAATGTTTCTTGCGAACTTTGATTTATTTACAATCGAGTTGTTGTACTCGCGATAAACCGAGTTTGCTTTTAAACAGATACCTATACACAGGGTAATTAGCCTACATTGGCAAAATCCTACTAATATTATAAATGCGAAAGTTTGGATGTTTGTTCCTCAATCACGCTATTCACGCTTAAACGAATCAACCGACTTCGATTAAATTTTGCACAAAGATACTTCATGGCCTGGATTAAAATATATGAAAGTTTTTACCCGGGTTCCAAGCAGACGAAGTCGCGAGCGGAAGCTAGTTGTTTATAAATAAGCATCCCCAGGAAGATTGACACTCCATAGTCCATATACAAACCTAGTTTGGATCTCAATTTAAAACAGCTAGTTTGCTAATTGTGTATACAAAAAGGCTAAAGGCTGTCAGTCTTTCAAGAGTATACAGAGAGGTCGCTATTCGTAGCAGGAATATAGTTGACAGATACGCGATTTCAGTCACTGTCCTTGTAGCTTAGTGGTTAAAGCACTCTACCGGCAATAGAGGGATCGCAGGTTCGAGTCCTGTCGGGGGCTACAGACGAAGATGGTTTATTTTTCCATTATATTATTTATCTCTGTATCATATCGTTTGTGTATACAAAGTTTTAAAGTGAGAGCCATACTACATCTGTATGGGGTGCCGACTTGTTTCAAGCTTCCTGGGGACTCTTAAGAGTAGATTTTGTTTTACAGTTCAGGCGCAACGGCTAAAGTCGTCACAGGGCACTGCGCAACGTAATATAGTATAATAATTGCGTCGTCCACATCTCCACATAGGCTTGCCAGATCGAATGACCGGGAGAAAAAAAATATTTATCGGGATTTTGGGACTGGTCGGGAAAAATAAAAATAAAATAAAATTAAAGGTATTAAAGATATTCAAAATCAACAATATTGAAAATTATATTTACATACAAAAACTAAATACTCTTTCACAATATGCAATTTTTTGTTTTATATAATGAAGTTGTTTTTTCGGGAGATTTTATACTTTGTCGGGAGTAGGGAGGCCATACAATCCAATCCCGCCAAATCCCGACCAACCCTATCTCCACAACTGCAACTTTTGCTACGCAGCAACTCCGTCGCATGAAAAGTCCCACATTGATGCGCTGCGAGGACGTTTATCATCAATAACTGACAGCGCCAACAACACTTGAAGTACCTTTTCCCCGAACACAGCAGATCATTCTAGATTAGGTAAGTACTACTTTTTTTTGCTAACGGTATTTTTTTAATTTAAATTATGTATTTGCAAAAAAAAGGCATTTTTATTGCGTTATCATCAAATATGCTTAAAAAATAATAAACCAATTTAACCCTCAACTGTAATCAAACTCGATTTATACTGTGGTTTGTAAGAAGCCTAAAACTCATCTCTATTACACTAACTTCAAACCAAGTTGCATTACAATTGTTAATTAAATCATTTCCAGTTGCAGACCTTATTTCAAATAGCGCGCAGATGGCAGGCTTTTTTAGTCCTGATTATGAGGGTTGGCTCAAAGGACGACCGGCTGATGATGACGTCATAATCCGCAAAACAATTTCACGCTATGCCGTGTGGCTATGGTTTATTTTAATTGTTTTTGTTGAACATCTGGCGAAAATACGGTGAAGGTTTTAATGGGTTTTTATAACTATATTGATACTGTTTTAATCAACTTACTGGAGAAATATATTGTGTCTCAAGGGAGCAAAATGATATATTTACGGCGAGGGCGGTTATTGAATCCTGTGTGAAGTGGAAGGTTTTACAATAGAATCCTGAGCGTGGCGAGGGATTATAAAGTAGAATCTTGAGCGTAACTAGGGAACAGGGGCGGTGCGTGGAAATTTTCAATGGGCAAACCGGATCATAAAAAGTTATGAAAGAGTTAAGAGTAGGGTAACTAACTATAACTAAGGGATGGAAGTGTTAACGCCCAAGACGGAAATAATTTTGCTACAGAGTGGTACATTCTGTTTTTCATACCCCTTATGAGGAAAACTGAGAGAGCAACAATGACTCTTTTCTGAATAGCAGGTGTGAAAATGATTTTTTGCAATATTTGTATGAACGTCTAATAACTAGTATACGGTTACGAACCTGGGGAATGGGATTGAAAATCGTATACATATTTTTAGGCTTGACCGTACAGTAAGCTGTAGAGAAGTAGCCTAAACGCTTGACGGATTCCGTCATATAGGGTATCGTTAGATTGGTTTTAGTCATGGAAATGATCCAGGGAATATTTTAATAAGTTTGTTAGGTTTGTTCATTTTCTATAAACTTTACTATTACTACTAAGTGGTAAATCAATATTTTACAGCCCCGATTTTCAGTTTCGTAATAAAATTTACAATACAATTCAATACAAATACTCTTTATGCACACCTCACACAAACAAAGCAGTTACAAAGAGAAACAACACAATAATATACACAAACATAACATGTCTCTGTTACCTGTGGTATTCGTGACCCAGTCTTTGAAATATATATATATTTTTTAATATCCAAAGAGTACGTACCTATATGTATAATTAACGAACCTGCCCACAAAATTTGACGATAACCGCTTGAGAAATGCGTCCTGTAGAGAACACAGCGGGAAAGCGGGATATCCGGATATCCCGACATCTGGATATACAATCAATTTTCGGCCCAAGCTGAAGCATAGAACTTCTTTCGCTTCGCCCTCTTGTTCAATAAACGTCAGTGAACATCTTTGTTTGTTAGTTGCTAAATTAAATTACGTTTCACCCTGTAACACCTTATATGACAATAAAGCGTTTTTTGTGGCACAATTACCGATTTACTCCAAAAATCTCTTAACAAGACTCTTTGAAGCATCATAAAAGATACCACTCTCTAAACGCTCTCTAACGATGAAAAACTCGAACAAAACGCAATCGACGCCCGCCCCATGCCAGGAATTTAATCCGCAACTTGCAAACTCAATTTTAAGCGATAATCACTTCTAATTGTACTCCGCCGAAGGGCGACATTTGCATAATTCCCGCGCCTGACCTGCGGGACCGTTTTATGACATCTGCATAAATAAATATAAATGCTGCCAAACGAGAGTCCTTTGATATAGAATCACTATTGAGTTTGGGAGTTCACTCTTACTTTGCGGTGCATTTTGTGGCAGATTTCCGATCTGGAAAAAGTTTCGCTGTCATAGTTTTGATCTGGTTTGCGTGCAGGGGATAGTATGGAACTTCCTTGAAGTTATGAATAAGAGATTTAAAAAAAGACCGGGTTGCGCTCCGGGAGTGCCGGCAGAAGTGAAAACTCAATGACATTGTAACAGTTTTTCGATCAGGTCACGTGACATCTTACGGTCACGTGACCTGTCTCGGATCTCACGTCTTACGAATCTTACGGTCACGTGACCTGTGGCGAGTTTAACAATTTTTCCTCATCACAAAAAGTGCACAGCGCCGCTAAACAAGTTTTCACTTAAAAAATTGTAGATCACCGTTTCTGCTAATGTACTGGAATAAGGTCGCCTTTCTATTCCGATATAGCCTAATTTGTTTAAATTTTTATCGGTGTCTTGTGTACAATAAAGTATTTACTTACATTATAAAAGCTGTAGTTGCAGATACAAGAGACGATGGTACCTAAATTATAAAGTTCATATTACCTACTGTTGGACACAGGCCCCTAAAGAGTGCCAACGTCATCAGTCCTGCACAACCCGCATCCAGTAGTGGACGTATTTCGGCTGATATGTAACAACTTGTATTTTACCATGGTGCAATAAATGATGATTATGATTATAATTATTATGATGATGTTGATATATTCATTATATTAATAAGACGTCGCTCATTCATATAATGGTTCCTAGTGAATCTGTTGACGTCGTAAACATTAACTAAATATTCAAACATATGCATATTCTTCTACTGTAAATTTGATGTGGCTCATTTTACGGGACTATTAGCTACAAGTTTATTTAGCAAGTCTAAACTAGCAACAATGAGGCGTTTGACCAATACTGACTGACCTGTTGACAGTGGTGTTGCTTTAGACTTGTGAAAATGTAACTTGTAGCTTCGGCTTTGAAGCTTCGGGCGGCAGATAATGATTGAATTAGGCGTTACTTCGCGGAAGTCCATGAAAGTTCCGCAATGTAACGCCAGGTGGGCCTCAGAAGTCAAAAATGAGTGACTTGGAGAATAAAATCTGAACATTTAACCTGGATCAAGTATGACAGAAAGAGTAGTTTACCAGCAAAGGGAATTGAACATATAATATTCATAGTGTAAAGAGTCGTAATTATCCTCGTCCCAAACCCATATTGCTTGCATATAAAAGGAGGCTCACAATTTACATTTCCCGCCCTAGTTCCAGCATTAACACTGAGCGGAATAATTTTCTTTTAAATATAAATGGCCGCCCGCGGCTCATCTGGCGACAAAGTAAACAGCGTAGTGTGCGGGTATTAAGATGCACAAAAAGTCCGGGAGAAAAGGCTGTATTGCAAATCGCGGGACTGAACAAAAGGGCCCTCTTATTTGCGGTGTGCGCTATCGCTCCATCGGCCTCTGACGAAACTTTGAATACGGTCATCGCGTTCAACCCTCAATTATTGGGCCGACTACGGCTAGAAGGGATATAGTTTTAACATTTTTTTTTAATACCACGACGGTGGCAAACAAGCGTACGGGCCACCTGATGGTAAGCGGACACCGCAGCCTATAGAAGCATGCAACACCAAAGGAGTAACATGGGCGTTGCTGACCCTTTATATGTTGGAGGATTCGTGTTGACGTAGTAGTGTTATTTAAGTGTGTTCCACCAGCACCGTAGCGTTTGAGATTATGAACCGAATTTGCTAAATGAGGTGTCAATCGATTCGAAATTATATGGGTGACATTTTTTAGGTACCTTTTGTATGAAAAAATATGTTTATTTTGAGTTTAGTAGTTCAAAACTTGAATGCTTATTCCTAATTTATTATGTACGGCGCGCATCTGCAGAGAACTTGTTCATCGTAATCCATACAAGACTTATGGGAGTTGTAGGTACCCAGTAGCGAATCCAAGACTTTGGTTTGTGACCCTACTAAAATTTGTCCCCGAAGGACTCATAGGGCGGGAAGTGTTTGTGGTATCATCCATTATCCGGACAATGTGGATAAGAATTGGAGGATGCCCAGCCAGATCCAAAGATTCAGTTTGATACTGCAAACTCGGAACAATAGGTTCTATCAGCCTCACAACCTGGTATCTCGTGCAAATGGGAAAAATGGGTGAAGGATATTCATGAGTTTTATTTAAGAACAAGTCATAATGGGAATTGGCTTATTTTATAAGACATGTGACACACTCCATGAAAACTTGACTGGAAAAGTGATGACGTGATGAGATTTGGTTCGAATTTCAATTAATGAGTAGTGAGCATCTGAGTCTTACATAAAGGGTTTTTCCAGTTTGCGTGGAAAGTTTTTGGGGTATCATTCATATCCGGACAATGTGGATCAGAATTGGAGGATGCCCAGCCAGATCCAAAGATTCAGTTTGATACTGCAAACTCGGAACATTAGGTTCTATCAGCCTCACAACCTGGTATTTCATGCAAATGAGTTTCTGTACCAAGTCACTAACAGTCAATTAGTAATGGTTAAAAACACACCACGAGTTTAATCAAGGGAGGATTGTCACTGACAAATCTAGGGCTAAGGGATGAAGATACTACATGCATAACCTCTTAGGTCAAGCATTGCGTATCGTTCATGGGGGCGGCTGTAACGGAATGGGCATACTCGTCGGTGTGTATCTATATAATTATTGATACAGGGAAGGAAATGACAAATTTTTATTTCTTACCCAAAGTTGGGGGGCCGAGGGGAGGGGTGGCTTGAGCTCCCTAGACCCCCCCCGGATCCTTCCCTTGATTATTTCCGGGATAATAAGTATATTTTGTTATAGGTACATCCAATCATCGCTTCTTTAGGTCTGCCCCGGGGTCGACGGCCGTTGAGGACTAAGTCAAGGCATTTGTTCCCTACGGAGTCGGGAACGTGCGAACCCACAAAGATGACATTCCTGGAACTTCTCCGCTACGTCACGACCTCCGAGGCTGCCACGGATAGGTACTCGTTACGAATGCTATCCGCACGCCTAACTCCGCACATCTATCGCGACATCTTAACGCGAAGCTCCTGAATTGCCTTCCTAGAACCGGCCACGTCTCGCTGCCATATAAATAGCATCTAATGCATCGTCAATATCGTGAACATCATCCAAATCGGCGTCTGTTTGACGTCGGCATTAAAACAGCGAAATGTCAATATTTGCAGGCGGGGCCCTCTCTTCAAACACCGCGATCCATTGTTGCACGACTGATTTGCGACGTTTAGATCACCTGCTTAGGCCGTGACGAGAGGGACGCTCCCAGTTTACATTTTGCCTGTTCTTTCAGACTCGTCAAAACGTCTAAACATCTCTTGCAAGCATCTCCTGATGATGCCTCGTAGAGAGGCGAAACACGTGTCGAGGTTTTGTCATTATCATTATTGGCAGTGGTTTGACGTAATTATTTGCATGTTTGCACGTGCGGAGGGAGGGTAGGCGCATTAACGGCATGCAAAATTACGCAAATAGTCCCATCTCATCACGCTTGTAGAACTTCTCGTTTTTTAACGGAATAGCTGGGGCGCTAATAACAAATCATGGACTTCCCCGCAAAGTAACGCTTGATTCAATCAATTAATTTGAAAACAAGATTGTCATTTATCACACGCCCGTATTCCCAAACAAGGCAGGCAGAGCACATTAACATATACTTTCAGTGCCACTTCTAGACATTGTGTGACCTGTCTGTACACAGAATTTGTATATATAGACGGCATATTTACTCCCAACTACCAGACTTTTAAGCACTCAATATCTCATAAGAATGCAATCGACCGCCATCGAGACGTTTTAGTCGGAACAGCAAACTGTGTGCTAGACGTTGTTTCAATATGCCTTCGTTGCTCAAAAGGACGTGTTTTTCTTGGAGGGTCTCCCGTTGTCAAGCTGTGACTTGAATGATAAGATAAAATATTCATTATTTATTTGTCTCTGGCGAGAAGGGCCCACATGACATTTACAAATACGTTGCAGACTAACATAAATATCAATATATTTACTACACTAATACGTAACAGAATGACGCGCTAAGGCGCATGTTCTGGGTATCAAGTAACCGGCCTCGGAATTTGCTCGAAATCGCCTGCAAAGTATACCCTTCGGCCAGAACTCCGCTTTCATGAAGATTTGTAGCTTGTCAGTTGGCAATATTTATTTTAACTACATGTCAAAAAAAATGAATTTCCAAACTGTGTTTAAAGCCCGTATCACACTAAAACTAAACTTGGCATTAGCTGTCAAATTTACTATTGTCCGCCACCGCAGGCCGCGCCAGTGTGTTGCAGGCCTTATTCTTTGGGCCTGCGGTAGCGGTCAATGGTAAATTTGACAGCTAATGACAAGTTTAAAATTGTCCGCCGCGCCAGTGTGATGCAGGCTTATAGTAAATATATAGCGCAGGCCGCTCCATTGTGAGCAGGTAGTCAATGACAAATTTAGTTTTTTTTTAATCAGGCGTTTAACGGCTACTGTCCAGAAAAGTGCAGGTCAACTATGTTTTACCAAAATTTGTTCTTGGGAATCGTAAAGCAACAAGCTTCAACTTATTTTTGCTACCTCATCATCATCCTCCTAGCGTTTATAATAAATAAATAAATAAACCATTTATTTCAGGCATCTAAGGCCCATAACAACAAATACCTTAAAGCCTAACATACATACAATACACATAGAAACTAATTATTTAGGCGACGAAACAGCGTGGCTCCGTTGCGTCAAGTCCGGTGTAGAATTCGCGGTTATTCCCGGTTGTGTTCTAAAGGAGCCCAAGGTCCGCTTTAGCAACTTATTTTTGCTGCCTAATTTATTGTTAACACTTTCACTGCCAGGAACCCGCCTAGCGGGTGCCTACGCCGTAGTCGCTTTCCGCTACATACGAGAACAACCACGGGATCGGCTACGAGCGTGGCGCGTAGTGATTCTTGGCAGTAAATGTGTAAATGTAATGTAATGTTTGTCTGGTGACCGAAGAATTGGCGGTTTTCTCGCGCAACCTATCAGCATTGCAATTCAGCGAGGAATTGCCGCCAGCATCCTTGGGACAAACGGGCCTTGTTTTTGGATTAAATTAGTTTTAATTTAGTTTTGTTAATGTTAATTACCATCATGTATACCTTAGAAAATAAAAATAGATTTAATAAAAAAAAAAATCACCTACTTAGTAACTTCTTATTGTACAGAGCTTTAATGACGGTCATAAAAGTTGCTGGTTTGACTCTCAGGCATATACCGTGAGTCGATCGTACCTGGTCTAGTCTCATTAGTTTAGCCAAATAAAAAATACATACCGACCACCGCCGCTGACGACCGCTTTAGCCTAGTTGGTAGTGACCCTGCCTACGAAGCAAGAGGTCCTGGGTTCGAATCCCGGTAAGGGCATTTATTTGTGTGATGAGCACGAATATTTGTTCCTGAGTCATGGATGTTTTCTATGTATTTAAGTATTTATTTATCTATATAAGTATGTTTATCATCGTCTAGTACCCATAGTACAAGCTTTGCTTAGTTTGGGACTAGGTCGATTTGTGTAAGATTGTCGACTAATATTTATTTATTTTAATTTTTATTTTTATTTGATTTAAAATGGGTAACCCAATGCCATAGTAACATACAAAGCTCGATTTATTGTGCTACCTTATATAATAAATCGAAATGACTCGTATTATATCTCCGCAACGCAGATTTGTATAAAAGACCGCACTATTTCACGTCGGCCATGACGGCCACGCAGCGGGGACGAATCCGCGACAAAAACACTTGTAAACAGAAAAATATGCAAATCCCCGCGGCCATCATCTATCACCCTCGCGGTCTGTAGCTAGTGGTTGGCTGTGGGTTTGCCTGGGGTTTTAGGGATCAGACTTACCACAGACTCATCGTGTAAGTTTTGAAGTAACGTCTGTTAGATCCAACAGATTTTATTTATTAATCTAACAAGAAAGTAACAGTAAGTATATTTATTAGTAAATAGGCGGCACGGCTAGCCATAGGGTTGGCTTGTTCCTCGGCCAAAGAATTGGCATCGCTATTCAGCGAGGAAACGTAGCCAGTATGGCCACCCTACCGCAGAGCGCCGACCTGAAGACCGATTTTTGACTTTCGAGCGCTCGAAAATCAAATAAAAGTAAATACTTTTGTAGTGTCAAAATGGCAGGCACTTACTTTCTACCAATAGAATTTAATGCGAGTGGTCAATACCACTCGTTTTTAAATTTCTATCGCTATTTCAAAATAGCATTTCATAATTTTTGTCAGTTTTCGAGTGAAAGAGTCGAGCGCTCGAAAGTCAAAAATCGGAGGAATATTGGAGGCAGTTTGTAAATATGTAATTTTTAGTTGTAACTTTATTTCTGTAGTAGTTTTCAAGTTGTTATGTCTGTTTGATTCATGTTTTGAGGTATGCAATAAAGATTATAAGTTATGTTACGCACAACAAAGTTACATTTAAATCAAAAGCCCTGCAAAACTGTTTTATACAGTTTGTCTGCAATACTTTTAAAACAAGATAATTTTACATTATAATACAGGATAAATTGACTTGAACTACCAAGAGTCATGTTCAGGATTATATGTTAAGAACCATGACGCATCGTTTTGTTTCTGAGAAAAAACCTCCAGAAGAGTAAACACGTTTAACTCTTCTAGATTTACAGTTTTTGTTACAGAAGTCAAGCACAAAATTAATTGTGGCTGATATTAGGTCAGGTCGGAATCTAACCGCCTTGTCTGAAATGCCGGTCCAAAATGATTACCGTAGGGTACAACTGAGACACTTGTCGAGAGTCTTTATTGTAAGATATAACTCTAGAAGAGTTCGAATCATGTCGCTCATATTGACAAATTACACGTCAGTGTGAAACACAAAGTGTGTCTTGCACCTGACTTCGTTCTCTTTGGTCAAACACGGCATGCCCTGTTTTGATGAATTTTACCCAGTAACAGACATACCCGCCGCATTAGTAGGGAATATCCCCGCCATTAGTCACACTTCAGCACCAGGCCGGGAACAAAGCGGCCCGGGACAAAGGTGCCATATTTTATTACCGAGATTTGACCACGGGGAGAAATGGGGCAATTTGTCTACCTGTCTGGGATCGCTCCGATATTTTGTTTGGTAAATATTAATATGGAAACAAAAACGGTTATTTGGTACATTCTGCGGTAATAGTGCAGGCGTCAGGTCGATTATATGGCCGGGCGTGTCGATGTCGATGCCTTTCAGTTATAGATCTGGAAATCATTCATTCCCAAATGACCAGTCAAGTGCATATACGAGGGCGACACTGAAAGTCTTTAGAACTGGCCACTTGTAATAAATATAATAAAAAAATAAGTTCAAAATTTGAAAATGGAACTCTTTCTTAATATTTTTGTGTACGAATTCCACTCGATTGTTATTTGTTTTACGATTTGACGGCAAATTGAAAATTGTGTGTACTACGTGAGCATGAATTTAACGCGAGAAAATTTTCGAGCAATGATTTTTTACGACTTTCGATGTAATTTAAGTCAACGAGAAAGTTATGATAGACTTCGATTGGCCTTTCACGATGAAGCCCCATCTCGTGCTACTATTTACAACTGGTTTAATGAATTTAAACGTGGCCGCACTCATCTCACTGATGATCTGCGTGAGGGCCGGCCTTCTACGGCGAAGCAGTGGCTGCGTTTCAAAAGGCCATCGAAGAGACCCCTAAGGACGAGTGGGCAAAGTGCTTTTCTCAGTGGTTCTATCGAATGCAGCGATGTATTGATGTGAAGGGAGGCTATTTTGAAAAGATATAATAAAAGTAATAAGTTGCTTGATTGCTCAGTTTTTGATTTTCTAAGAACTTTCAGTTTGACCCTCGTATATGTATCGATTTAATCCTCTCATAAATACGTAAACCTTAATCCGCTGGCATAAGAGCGATGGGACATATATATGAGTTAGGTTGTTGCGAACCCATGTGTTTCATGCTAACGTGCGCTCGCTTCCACGCCCGCGGCACCCCGCGGTCCCCGCATAGTCTAACTCGTCAGTACATAGAAAACACCCCAGACTCAGAAACAAATGTTCATGCTCATCACATAAATATTTGTCCTTACCGGGATTTGAACCCAGAACCTTTAGCTTTGTAGGCAGCGTCACTACTAGGCTAACCGGTCGTCGAGTTTATACTTGGAACGTAAGAAATTAATGTATTACAGCAAAAAATCTTACTATTACAAAAAAAAGTGTGAATGCCTTGTAAATGCTCTAAAGGGCTCTCGGCTTGACGTCACGGAGCGGCCACATGACACTCCATGACGCTGATTTTCCACAGACAGCGCTTTTTTCAGTGAAGTCATCTTAAAAAATTGTCACGTTATCTTTCAAACGTCTTGCTTCTGAAGAGGACCACTGCACTGGCATAGTCTTCAGAACGCGACAGATAAAATGGCATCCATGCTACGCTGGTCAGTACACTGTCGTTATTCCAGCAGGCTCCTTTCAGACGCGGCGGCGCCGACGCAGCGGGGTGGAAAGCCGTGAAATATTACGGGACCGCATTTAGCGGGATAAGCGGCGCGTGGGATTGAGAGGATTCAGACGCAGTAAGTGAAGTTAATTAAGGCCTGGTTTCATAAAAACCCGCTAGACTTAAGGACCAAAAGTCAACAAAATATTTTAAGTTAGCTTAGGAAACTAATGTAAAAAAATATTTTTCACTTCTCATGCTCGAAAAGTGTGTCATAATAGGCTTAGATAGCGGGGCTAAAGTAGGACATTTAGCCCCTAGGGAAATGTAAACATAGTTATGATTTTAAGACATTTTAATTTGACCAATCAAAACACTTCAACATACCTATTAATCCACCAATCACAACTGTTTAAAAAACCATTTGTATTTGCTATTCCTTAATCAGAATACAGCTATATATTAAAATCAACCAATCAGGAAACAGAATAAATTTAAAATATTAGGCGTTTTTTATTCCAGAATTCACAATCAATTAAAAAAAATAAACGCCTTTGGCCGTTTATAGCCTCGTCCAAACGATCAAGCGGGGTGGCCTCCAAGTGTCCAAACATGACATAAGCTATTAGATTGAGCGGGATAGCTGCTGTCTATCTCGCTTTATCTTATGCAGCGTATGCTGTCCGCAGCGCTCGGCCGTTTGGACCCGGCTTTATACGGTAAGTAGCGTTTATTCGTGGTGTGAATATTTTGTATCTGTGTCAAACAGTTTATTAAAAAAATCATGCCGCCAAATTGAACAATCTTTTCGCTGTGGAATTTATTATTGATTGTGGATGGATAATCTTTGTTTTCACTATTTTCTCGCAGTCTAAGTGAAAAGTAGAGTGTATAACTCTGGTCTAAAAGCCATATTACCACTCGAACAATTTTCCCTCACTACGCTCGGGAAAATAACCATCTCGTGGTAATATGGCTAATTTTAGCCCCTTGTCATACAATCTACTATTTAAATAGTGAAATATGAGTATAAGCACGTATAACGCTGGCCTCATGCCTAAAGCCAGGTTTAGACGAAGCCAGTGCTGGCTTCTTATTGTATGACCGCACTGGCTGCCAGCACTAGCGGGAACAGGGCGCCAGCCTATTTTTCAAGCCAGTGAGCCATCGCTGGCTTCGTGCCTACGCTACCTACCTTAATGTAACCTAGCTTAATGGCTGATACTTTCTTAACCCATTCGAGGACATAAAACGCTAAGTGTACTACGCCGTACCATGGCCTCCCAAGTAGAACAACGTATAATTGATACTAAAAATAACTCATAGATGGCGACACAGGTACCGAGCGAAACATTTGAACCAGTAATCGTGAAGATAGAATGATTTTTACACCTTAATAAATTCAACGTACCTTAATTATATCACAAACATACTTTCGGACATACAATAAAGGTATATTTTATAAGTTTAGTAAATGCAATAAAATTGATACTAAATCCATGTAACTCGTACTATACGAGTCAGCTTTCAAGCTTGCTACGTATTATTGGGTACTGTCCCTAGATGGCGCCATCACGGGTCGCGAAAGTTCTATGGAACCACAGGCTCTAAGCATTTGGTTAGGTATGTATATTTTTGTGTGATGTGTAATATTGTCTCTAAAATACTACTTTTATATCGAAAAAATCAAAAATACTCTATTTGTTGCCCGGGAAGTCTCAATGTATGGGTGATATCTCAATGTATTACTAAAGGCTGACAGCGTCATAGCCGTGGTAGCTCGGATACTGCATCTACTGGTGTAGCTACGGGACTAAAATTGTATACAGAATTGCCTACATTAGGACGGTACGCTTTTGCTCTATGAGATTGGGTATCTGTACTTGTATTCTTTAATGTGTGGCCGTACTAACATCTTTCTGTTTTGTAGCGGAAACCCACGTAGAGGCGTGACTCATATGTGAGTCATTGGCCTTGAATGGGTTAAATGATCGACTAATATTTACCTAAAAACGATGGGATGAGGTAGATATCATCAACATAAACGTTGTTACTTCGGTTTAAGTGATCAGACAGGGTGAACGTAGGAAAAATAGTACCTAACCTTTCCATCTCATCGAGCAACACCTTTAGCAGAAATTGCTACCTTGAATTAAAAATAGGTAGGTAGGGTCCGAAAATTGCAGGGGCAGGGAATTGTCAAATTGTCAAATATGATGTAAATTATTTGGGATATTTACTGTTCTATATTACACTGCGCTGGAAATGTATAATATCCTATGATTCCGTCTTATTACGGTCAAAACTGTCGTGATTTAATGCCAGTCGTGCTCCAAGTGATATAGTTTTAGCAGAACCGGCCAAGTACATAATTTGCTCGACACGCAAGTATGTAGGTACAGTCAGCAGAAAAATTGCTAAGAGGGTCAAGTGCTCAAAATGGCCTGCACACGACTTGAATGTGAAGAGGATAAGGACTGTCTAGATCATTTTGAGCATGTTATTTTGCGTAGCTACTTCTGGCTGCTGATTGTACTACACATTTTACAGTAACTTAAAAAAAAAAACATAAACGTAAAAAAAAAACCATTGCTTTCCGAGCGAGTCACGGTAGATTCTTCAATCTGCAAAGAATTCGCCGTAGGATTACGGCCTAACTTAGATTAGGTAAACTTAGATCCCTAATAGATAGAGGAAAGATTCTAAGAAGTGGTTCCTTTTCATTTCCAATGTCATTAGACATCAACCGGGTTCGACAGATACATGCCTTCCAACACAAAAGCGCTCATCATCATTATCATATCAGCCGAAAGACGTCCACTGCTGGACATAGGCCTCCCCCAAAGAGTTCCAAAGTGACCGGTCCTGCGCCACCTGCATCCAGCGGACTCCCGCGAGCTTTACCAGGTCATCAGGACTCCTTGTCGGGCCTACCCACGCTGCGCCTTCCGTTACGAGGTCGCCACTCGAAAGCGCTCAGTAACCATAACATCATCATCCATTCACTGACCGGCCTCGACTTGTCGTCGGTGCTCAATCAATGCAAATGTGTAAGTGCTACGGGGGTGTATCATTTACTCAAACTATCCACAATTATTTGAATCAAGTATTCTATTTCCAAGTATAATTGCTAACTTAACCAGTTCGATTGGATTCACCTCCTTCACATCCCAATAGGGTAGTTTCCTCATGTTAAAATTGATAACGTAGTTACTAATTGGATAGTAAACCGTCATATTACAAAATTTTATATGGACCTTGAAAGTTTAGAAAAAGTATGCGTTCTTTTACTGTCCTAAAGTAAATTTAAAGCGGCAATTACACTGCGTCGTTCACCTAATGTGGTCGCCGAATTCATTTTAAACTACTTAGGCCAACAAACGTCGTCTTCACATTGGTCTGTCCGCCTACTACGGCGACTTGGCAGCTGTCGATCGCCGAATGCGACCGACTAACGTGTCCTTTACACTTTTGCGGTCGCCGCATGCGGCATGCGGCGAACGACGAAGTGTCCTTGCCGCTTAAAGCTACCAATAGAATCCTTACATATTAATAAAAACAAAATTGTATGAGAATTATAGACTTAAACGGAGTACTTCGCGACCGAAACAGCCATTTACTTGATTTTCCATACAACGATTAGTACAAATAACTGTAACGTCCTCCTTATATGTCTTTCTATTGTACCTAACTTTATATTTCTGTAAATGAATTATTTCAACTCATTAGTACTTAGGTATACATCTTTAACATATCTTTGCCCTAGGACCAGCCAAATGTGGCGAGGCGCGAGGGGGGCGCCGCGTTCCGCATGAGATCTTGGAGTCCCTGCATGAGAGCGCAGATGCCGTGGAGTTTAACCACATATCCCCCGGTGATTGGGTAGCTGGCTTGCAGGTTTCCTCCACGAAAAAAAAAAGGTTTGTATCGTTTCGGCTGCCGCCAGCGAGCTCCGTCTCTGACTCTGTTTTTTGGGTATTTATGTTCTTTAATTGTAGTTGCTCCTACACAAACATTTATTCCTCTCCAAAACTGACTCGAATTGCATCGTAAAAAAATCTTAGGACACAAGCCTATTGCATTTCAGTAGTTTGCGCGCTCTTTCTAAAACGTTACCTCGCCGCGCGGAAGCAAGAACGAAACGCATGGAAATCTGATTGGGATGAGAAGCAACGAATATAAATATACCTCTAGTGTTCTACTATCAAATAGTCCGCCTTATCACGTTTGCGATTTTCTATAATTGGCGGTTGGCACGCCAAAGTGATGTTCGTATCGCCGCTGTCTTTGTTTAAAACAATTAGACATCGTTAGCTCTGTTTTAGTAACTTAATTGGGTTCTTTAATGTCTATATTCCGTTATTGAGTTGAAGCGGAATTGCATTGGTTTTTCCCTATGAGTCAATTGGTGTTTTTTGTAGAATTCCCGAAGCATTCAAGAAGCTTTGCGACCCTCCGGGGGGTCCCACGGGTTGAAATTCACTGTACGTAGATACTGGGCATATAATTCACACTAAAAACGCGTCTGTATGGCCCAGTATGGCCTTATACTCTAAACTTGACGTTTCACGTGTCGTCGTAGACAGTCTACAAGAAATCCGTAGCGTGCTACGGTCCTCTATAAGTCTACGGAACCTTCTACGCTCCGCTCCGCGTGTGTGTGTATTCAGCTGGGTCTACGCCAGGCGAGCCGAGCACGAGCACGTGGCGTCAAGTGGCGTTCGTGGCTTGTAAGTCGGTCCACACTAGACGAATTGTGGCTCCGCTCGTGCTCGACTCGTGCTCGGCTCGCCTAGCGTAGACCCACCTTTATAAAGAACTCAAGGGAGAACAGCACGGTTATCACAAGAGGATAGCTGTTTCGCGGCGTGATAGACTATCCGGCTCTTTCTAAGTCTTCTGATTAAAAAGAGACGGACACAGACAGCTCGCGCGTCGTCTTGTGATAACCGTAATGAATACAGAAAACACAAACTTTTGTTTCACTGGCATTATTTAGTTTAATTTACAAAATAGACTAGCTTCTGCCCGCGACTCTGTCCGCGTGGAACTCGTTTATCTATATCGTAGCTCCATACAAAATTTCACCCCCCATTTCACCCCCTTAAGGGTTGATTTCTGGAATAAAAACTATCCTTCGTCCTTTTCCGTGATTCAATCTATCTCTATATCAAATTTCATCGAAATCGGTTCAGCGATTTAAGCGTGAAGAGGAAGACAGACAGACAGACACTTTCGCATTTATAATATCAGTATTGATGAGATTGTTGTGTCGTTAAAACATCCTTAATAATAAAGATATTCAGAGTATTCCCTTACCAACATTGATTTATCAATCAAATGACTCCATAATACAAAATCCACCTAACCCATAATTGTGTCCATTGTGTTTTCCTTCCCCACTAATCATTTCATAAGTCAATTTTAGAAATAAACGGTAATACTACCATTATTGTCAAAAGGGCGTATGTAGGCAACCAACTATCAAGGAGATACGGCATTTTGATTTAGAACAAAGTATGTTTAAAGTGTCAATCGCACGTGTTGTGCAAATGCTTGGATTACGGCTATTTTCAAAACACTTTGCAATAGGTACAATAAATTGCTATTGTATTTAGAACTTAAGGAGAGCGTGTTAAGATACAAATTGGAATGAATGCAGTGTAAGACTGTTCTTGTAAAGGAAGGCAGAAAATGATACGGTGAATGAAGGTTTAAAACGAAATTGTGTGTTTATGTTCAAATCGTAAGCATAGGTACTTTGCTAAAATAACAAATCATATTATTGATATTCTAGCATTGTGTAAGGAAAGCACAGATTTTTTTTTAAATGTACTATTCGTATGTCTATTTATTTCAATACAAGCTTCCGCCCGCGACTTCGTCTGCCTAGGCCGTATGACCGACCAAACTTTCTCATTTATAATATTAGTAGGATGTTTCATGTGTTTGTTCTAAAGTTAGCTCAGCGCTCGTGGAAGTGAGCGGGCATATCACATCATCATGATGCAATAGATAGGTTATTAAAAGCGCTCCAAAAGTGGTACACTAAAACTGAGTCAGTTGCACCAACCTGCCTCAGTTTCGCGTCGTCAATGAAAACGTATAAACGTGTCGCAGCTGTCAGATTTGGTGGCCATTTTTAAACACGGAATTTCGTATAGGTTACCCAAAGGGTAAAAACGGGACCCTATTACTAAGGCTCCGCTGTCCGTCCGTCCATCCGTCTGTCCGTCTGCAACCAGGCTGTATCTCATGAACCGTGATAGACAGTTGAAATTTTCACAGATGATGTATTTCTGTTGCCGCTATAACAACAAATACTAAAAAACAGAATAAAATAAATATTTACAACAAACGTGATTTTTTTGCCGTTTTCATAGATAATGGTACGGAACCCTTCGTGCGCGAGTCCGACTCGCACCTGGCCGGTTCTTATATAACATCATTGATTATCATCATCATATAGCCGAAAGACGTCACAAGCATCCAGAGGACCTTTACCAGGTCATCAGTCCACGTTGTGGAGGGTAGACACACACGCTGCGTCGTGCATATCACATTGAAATGTAATTAGGTTCGGGAGTGACGCAAATATTTAAAGGATCCGGTAAATAATGTTCAAGATGCATTTTTCCAGCTGAACTGTCAATATCTAACACAAGTCACATTTTAGGTAAACTTTTAAGTCTGAAACAGAAGTTACGCCGATGGGGGAGTAATCCGTTAAAGTGCTCAAAGTGCGAAAATAAGGGTTAAGTTTTAAAAGCACTTGGGTACGCTGCGGCGCAAGTTACGGTGGTAATTTTCTCGTTAGCGACAGCAGACCTTTGCATGGATGTTAGACTAGTAATATTATAATTTACTTTAAAAATAAAGTTGTAAACGACTTCAAATCGCTTCAAGTGTGCCTATAAAACTTGAAGAGTTCCCTCGATTTCTCCCGGATTCCATAATCAGATCCTGACTTGTAACCATGGGACCACCTGGCAAGAATACCCTTTCAAACAAAATAATAATAAGCCAGGCGTCCTCGAGTAATCGGGGAACATAAGTACATAAAAAACAAAAGATTCCGACAAATTGAGAACCTCCCTCATATTTGAAGTCGTTTAAAAATGAATACGTTCTTGTAATTTTTTGTTACTTACCGTGAAAATCATAATTTTTATTGTTTGAATTTCAACAGAAACTACCCTATCAATAGGTCACCGCTTAAACCCGCAGCACACGTTTGGCTCCTGTATCAGGTTTTATGAGTTCTATGACACTGTTTAGTAAAGGTTGCGGAAGAAGCTGGATGCGGGTGGCGCAGGACTGGTCGCTTTGGCACTCTTTGGGGGAGGCCTATGTCCAGCAGTGGACGTCTTTCGGCTGATATGATGATGATGATGACACTGTTTTGGGGTTGTAGCTCGCGAAGCTGTTGCTGCAGCTGTCAACGGTTTTCAGTTTCCACAATAGTCGCTCGAATATGTCGATAAACGCTAGAAGTGCGCTGCTCTGATACCTGTCATGTGCTTAGCTGTATGCTGATCCTTAACCCATATGAATGATCGACTATACCGCATAGTCGATCATTCATATGACATTTATTTCTCCTTATTTTGTATTCCTTGTGTCCATTGACTGCCTTAAAAAGCCGAGACACTTACGTATCTGAAAGGTCACAGATTCAACAACGATATAACTTAGTGATATGGTCGTCGTATCGATTGGACATATCAATAGGGGCGTAGACACTAAATAAAATAATCAATAATGTTATATTTTCTCGAAAAAGGATAAAAAATGTAGGCAAATGGAGAAAAAATCAACGCAAAATGTTAAATAATCAAAGTTCTAAGTGTCCAAAGTTTTAAGAAGGGGTATGTTCTGTCCCTTTTTCGCAAAACGCAACTTCACATGAAAATATGACGCTGGAAGAATGTGACGTCACAGAAGACGGCAACGTGCCGCGCCGCATCGCGGTCGGTGGGGCCGTCGACGCTGCCCCCAGGCAGCGACCTGTAATGTGACATCACACACCGTTTGCGTTTTCTCTCTCTAACAAGCAATATTAAAACGGTTGTAGCTTCGTAGTTGTTTGAGATATCTGAATGGGATTTTCGTCACTAGGCATATTTTTTTGCCTTCTTTCTTTTGGAGTTATAATAATTTTCGAGTCTACACCCGTATTATAGACCCATTGACACCTCATAGTAAGTAACACGCGTCTTTCGGATTTCTCGAGGTGCTTAGTCCATGCATGACGGATAAAATCAAAGTATCATTCAATAAATATTTCCACTGACAGCGTTTAATAGCATTCTTAACAGCTACTTGTACCACACGCTAAGCGACACACGACAATCGGATCGAGTTTAAATAAATAATGAGGGAACGAGCGCAGCCGGTCGGTCGCGTCCTTTTTAATAACGCCCATGAGACGCCCATCTCGACATTTCTGTACCAGTAAATCCTGTCAATAGAAGTAATAAAACTGTAGTCACCGGTACATTTTCTCGTCATTCCTTTGTTTATGAGGTGTCGCTTAATTAATATTTAAGGCACAATCGCCTATTCACAAGACGCCGCTTGGATCTCATTTAGTAGAGGATAGTGAATGTAACCTGTCATTTAAATGTTTCAGGAATGTGGAGGCGTAACGTATTCTCAGAATATGTAAGTGACAGTATGGCTATTTTCAATCGTTGTGGAAGGATTGAAATGTTCATATATTATGCATGAACTATGAATAACTTCAAGGAGTCATTTTGTGTATGATGAACTATATTTAAAATATTTTCCAATTATTGAACATCACGTATTTTTTTATTTCGATTATTATTACTATTTCTTAACTCGTTACAAAATTACAGCATCGCTACGTAGAATTTCAATGATTGCTATCAAACATGCAGATAATGTAGTAGTTAAAGACTAAGTTCGAATAATGTGACATCCGCTCTAAAGGGGTCTTAAGGACTAGGTAGTAGAATTACTATGTAAGAAGAAGGTCTAATATGTAGTAGGTCACGGTGGTAAAGTGTCCAAGCAAGTAAAATGCCATAATATTAAAATGACTGGGTTTAAAATTGGAATTAGTTGTACAAGGTCCTAGTTTGCAAAATGGCCAAATAAGTGAAATGACCATGACCCATATTCATCTTCCCAAAATGATGATCACTCATACTTTACGAAAACACAATATAGGTAAACACGTAGAGGTAAACAGGTAGCTGAGGAACAGGTAGCTACGGTAGCTGAGGATTAATAAAACAACGAAACTCGGGCCTACTCATTAACCCAGGAAAAATCTTAATAGCTAGTTTGTCGCTCGGCACAGTGACATCTAGCGGCAAATCTTACGACTAAAAATAAGTGTGTAAACAGTAATATTGCTCGGAAATAATGTTAGCATGCGTTTTCTTATATTTTTTGGATTCTATTTATGTAATTAAATAATTTATTAAACTTATTTTGAAAGAGTAAAACGCATACTACTAGCGCCATCTATTGGCGACTTACTTTTATAGGGCTACTATCAAATCGACTAAGTAGCAGGACATACTAAGAGTAAAATGACATAAGCATTTAGTCAGATATTCATGAAGTCTCAGTTGCAAAACGCCGACATAACCGAATGACAAGGCAATCACGGAGAGGTTCTTTCTCCTTCATGTCAACCCACTGCTTTTGTACAAATATTCAATTCATTATCAGTTATAACTTGGACGTTGTGTGACCACGACGTTTTGCTACCTAGACACTTTCAATCCAAGACGTTGTACTATCTAGACAAAATACATAATGTGTCATTAATGTCATTATACAACCAAGGCATAATAAAATATGGTTCCTAAACCTACGTAGTCATTGTACAACTAGGGCTTTCTGCTATATGTGACGATCGTGCAACCAAGACATACTGCTTACCAGGTCATTGTACAAAACGGTCATTGCATTTACTAAGGTATTATACAATTACAACGTTTTGCTGACAGTCATTCTACTACCTAGTCCTCACGACCCTAACCCATGATTTGGGTTATAAATGTAAATAACATTAGATTCATCAAATGTCGTAGGCTGGTATTTCGATAACAATTCCACTATTATCATCAAGCGCCAAATGAGATTAACAATGAAAGCGCTGGCCAGCCACAAAAGCTGGAAGCAAAAAGCTTGGCTGCTGCAGTGCAGCGGCTGGTCGCAGTAGAATGTAGTACATTACTGAAAAAGCCGACACAAAGGGAAAGTTGTCCGGTCGCGCATTGTTTATCGCGGCCACGGATATACAGGGTGGGCGAGTCACATAGATCAGTGATGGAAAAATCGGGAACTATGAAGGGCTACTTTTGGCAGATCTACACTCCCCAAACCATTTTTCTCAAAAAAGACATTTCATTTCATTTCATTTATTCCTTGATAAAACGTAGTTTTACATGTCAATTGCCGACTTAACATATGATAAATGTCTTGTGCAAGCATACTTCCCGCAAATGTTTAAAAATCAGTTGACAGTTTGAAAGGGCAAACATATTTCGGGAAAATAACAGGATCTTTATTTTAGAATTGAGTGTTTTTCAAAAACTTTAAACGCGTGACTTTTTCTTTGTAATGACACGAACTATAAAATAAGAATACTTTATTGTGTGAAAATGTATTATTGAATTTAATTATTTTACCCAAATATGTTTTCATTATACAAAAAATATGCGCAATGAAACATTTAAATCCGTAATAGAGAGCTAACTGAAGTTGAACCTTGTTGGAGCTATTACTTACCTGACAAACGTGTCAAGCATTCCATAACTGCAAGGCTAATGGACTTCAGCAAAAATTTTAGTGTTTCCGAATCAAAATTACAGTTACAGGTTTAAAAAAAAAACAAAAGGCAATAACAATTTTATGTCGTAACGTATTGTCAATCTCGATTACAAAAAATAGTAGATTACTGCAGAGGCCGTGAAGTAAGGGATTGCTGGACGAGATTGGGGTAGACGGCCGAGTCGTAGACGAGGCCGAATACAACGAGTCCAGCAATCCCCGTTCCGGCCGAGGATTGTATAGTACTTTTCTCAAACGATGTGAGGAAATATTAAAATTAAAATAAATACTAGGTAATCAATTAAATAATAGGTAATTTGCGCCTTTTTTATTTTTTAAACATGCCATTTGAACAAGCCGTTCGAGCACCATGTTTAACCGCACATAAAGTATAGTACCATAGATTATTTTTATTTTTTTTATGAAGCAAGTATGCTTACAGTGTCTAGTTGTGGTTGGCAGTATGTAAATTTTCCTTTGTCAGTTTAATATTAGTAAGCAAATTTAAAAAGTTAGAGTAGCGGACAATAATGGTTTTACTTAGGGTTTTCATACATTACTTCTTGGCGTCAGGCCAAGAAGTAATGTAGGGAGCCATAAACAAGAAACTTCACGTCTTCATTTCGTGATATTAACGCGTACATTTCCGAGCATGTTTGAGAAAATATAATTTTGGGGACAATCTTACACAAATCGACCTAGTCCCAAACTAAGCAAAGCTTGTACTATGGCTACTAGACGACGATATACATACTTTTATAGATAAATAGATACGTAAATACATAGAAAACATCCATGACTCAGGCACATGTATTCGTGCTCATCGCACAAATAAATGCCCTTACCGGGAATCGAACCCGGGACCTCCAGCTTCCTAGGCAGGGTCAACTAGGCTGCAGAAGGTCGTCAAGTACAATACAAGTCACGAGAGTGGGCGTAGCATGGTTGCCGTGTTATCACTATCAGTTATCACGTTTTGACAAGTATGCGAGTGCGAGAGTGACGGATGTCTTAAAATCCACAACGAAAAGTGATAGATGGCAACCATGCGACGCCCACAGGAGTGAAGGAATAGGACAGCTATACTCAACCTGAGGCCCGCCGATCTTTTGCGAACGATAAAAAAAAACATCCTTAGATAAAATGTCTTTGCGGCCCTCGTAGAAAAAAGGTTGACTATGGCTGGACTAGGTCAATAAAAATAGAGGTACACGTTTTTTTTTATTACGCTGATGGTAAGTGGTAATGAGGTCGAGGGTGTTACATGCCTACCTAGATAGTGCCTATTCACTGTAATGTGTCTCATCCAGATTTAACACAACTTTACGGCCGCGACCGCGTGTTTTGGGCACCGAGGTGGACGATAAATTGTGTGCTTTGTCCTCTTTCAGTCTGCTCGTGGTTTTTTGCCAAAAACCCAGGTGTGGGAATTAATGCATTCAGTTGCAACCGCAAGTTAGATAAAATACTGGCGCGAATGACTTATGTGTGTACTGTACAGGTTTGTTCGAGTTGAAGTTGTGTTATTTGAATTTGTGTCAGTTGTTGATTCATAGGTGATTTGATCGTTTAATTTTAATAAAGGGAAATACAGGCAAATATGCGTTGTGCCTATCATGTCTCCGAGTTCTTAGCGAGTTCTTGGTTCGAATAGTCAGGCGTTGCACTACTTACTGCCAAATTGCTATATTCGTGTTATTTAGTAAGGAGCGTTGCGTATCAACGGCAATGAAAGCACATACATTCGTTAGAAAGCTCCCGATCATGCATTTCAGAGGTACAAACCTCCCCTTGTATTTTGACCATGCAGTCTGAATCTTTCAATATTTTCCCTGTTTAGATATTTATAAATCCATCCAGCTTAGTACTAGGGCTAAACTTAACAGTTAAGTTTCCAGCCGTCGTTGTTTAGACTAACCTTCGCTAGTTATAAGTCGCTAGTTGCGAGTTAAAATGAAACACACATTTTAACTCGCAACTACGTCCAGCTCAACTTCAAAATGTATGGTTTCATTAACGTTAAGCGGCAGCAGTCTTACACGGAAACTTACAAAGCGTCGTTCTTAAGGGGCAACATCAACAGCATTTTGTATCTCTGTTAAAAAAAAACTGATTAGAGCAATTAATTATCAATCAAAGTCTCTAAATAATTCACAAATCCTATTAATATTGCGATAAGTTAATTTTTTCTATTAAACAAAAAAAAATATTGATAAAAAACATTACTACTAGTGTAATACAACACTAAAACTACTATTAAATTAAAATAACTAAAACTAAACCTTAAAATTAGTTTTTTTTTTTTTTTTATTAAAAGTGTTATTTTAAATCCTATTAATATTATTAATGTGTTTAGATGTTTGGTTTGTTCCTCAATCACAAAAATTTACTGAACAGATTGAGATTCAATTTGGCATGGAGATTATAACCTGAATTAAAACATAGGATAGGTATACTTTTTATCCCCATAATCATCCTCTAAAGGGATACAATTGGGGATGGCAGTTGATACGGGAGCCATGCAGACGAAGGCGCGGGCAAATACTTGTTATAATAGATCAGATTAATTTATTTCATGACATAAATTACAGTACAAAGTTGGCTTGGTCAAAATTATAAGAATTTACATCACAATCGTCTCAAAATAACAATATTCAAAATTATAAATACAATGATCACCAATAAAATTATTTCGTATCACCTAATCAGGATATAATCAAACTTACTAGTACAGCACAGAACGCGCTTTCCAACTTTACTTCATTGAAATTTATCTTTTTGATTTTTCTTCTTATTTATCAGCTTTTCAGAAATTAACCTGTATGAATTGATAACACAAACGCACAAACCAGAGGCTGGGATACGTGGAGTGAATCTAAATCAATATTTTAGCACATTATAAGAATATTATGTAGTTTGTATGTAACTCCTTAGTAAAAAAATATGTTAAATGCTTTTTGATGTCTTTGGAAATTTACATTAAAAAAAAACAGGGAAATTCACTATTCCTTGTATACTTAATTTGACATTTTGATATAATTTTTCCTACATATTTATGCTCACATCGCAATGTTGTGTATCCAAATCCAAATGAATCAATTCACTCGTCAGGCTTCAGGTAACTTTCTTTTTGAGCGCTCTTGATCCCCTTAAGATAGCAGAGCGCTTAAATAAGGAAGTAGGCTACAAACTTCGGGTCGGAACCCGTAATATTTTCCCACTGAGCAGCGTCCATAAACACAGGCGTGGCTTTTAAAATTTTAAAAATACTCCAGCTCATACAAACGAGATTTTTATGCCTCGTAAACCTTCGAGTATATTTTACAATAAAATTCACGTTTATACTTACGGTTGGTTTTATTGCTCTGTCTTTGTTTGTTTTTGTGTTTACCACCTCGTCTTTTTGGTTTTCGTAGGAAGTGCAAATGTACCAATATTTCGTTGAGTCGTTATGCATACGATAACGAAACGAAAATTAAATATAAGGCGTAGGAGGGATGTGACGCCCCATCGTCTATTTCTTGTGTACAATGATTTCAAGGTTTCTTTCTAAAGTATATACAAGATGATATTTACATTAACTAAATTAAATTAAAACTAAGATAAATCTAATAACATTGTACCTAGGATGCTGGCGGCAATTCCTCGCCGAATTGCAATGCTGATGTACACAGAAAGCCGCAGCTCTTCGGTCACCAGTGACATGAACCAGACGTTTCGCGATTTCCGCAAATAACTTATGCGCACTGGGACCCCACGGACCGAGGGTCTCGACGCAAAGGGGTACAAAGTTGTACTCTGTGCCGAGGCCTCTATTTATTCCGTTTCAGATTTCCGGCGTTTTCCGCCGCTGCACCCGCTTGTTTCTTTTATGTCTGGATCCATAAAAATACATGTGCAATAAATAGTATTATTAGGTGATAAAAAGGAAGCGTATTTAAGCCTTACGTGCCGACTAGAGACGTTGTGCACCTAAAGGGTACTTACGTAACTTTACAAAAAAGCGGCCAAGTGCGTGTCGGACCACGCACAACGAGGGTTCCATGCCTAATAAAAAGGTCGTATCGTTACTGAAATCTTATGGCACTTACGTCCTTTTCTTTAAGGAAGGCAGTTTTTTAGAAATATCTCAAAAACCTTTGAACCGATCTTTTTCAAAACAATTTTCGCTGAGAGAATTTAATAAGCATGATTTTTTTCATAATTTTAAAATACACGGTTCAAACATTAGAGGGGGGGGGGGGGGGCACAATTTTAGTGACTTTCGAATAGATTATCTCCGACTCTATTCACTTAATCAAAAAAATTGCTGAAAAACCTTATATTTATTTTAAAAGGCCTATCGATTGATGTGCCACACGTGGGCTGCAATGAAAAAAAAAATGTTGACTTTCAGTTTTATGTATGGAGTGCACCCCTAAAATTTTTTTTTGTTGTAATTTAGTTAGAAAACTATGTAGCGGTTAACAAAATACACCTATCCTGAAAATTTTATTCAAATACACCTTATAGTTTTCGAGTAAAATGCCTGTGACATACGGACGGACAGACAGACAGACAGACATGACGAATCTATAAGGGTTCCGTTTTTTGCCATTTGGCTACGGAACCCTAAAAATGGCATTTAGATCTACCTAACGTACCCACGTAAGTACAGTCAAGGAATTTAAATACCTACCCATTTCGTTGAAATATCGTTAGACATCCGCAATGCATTAAGGTCGAAACTTCTATTTCAGTAATAGTATTGAAATGTCCAATTGTCAATACATATTTATTTGTCACTTCACATTACAGATAACCTCTTTGCGAAAAGTTATCATTTGCTTTTCTAATTACGAACATGTGTCAGTGTCAATCGAGAAATCTGAAAAATAATTTTCAATTACGTTATTAATTTGAAAAATAAAATATCTGCCGCTAACCGTGATCTATTAAGAGCTAGAAATAGCAGAGTTACACCAGGAAGTGGGGATTGAGGAGATAACACGTTTAAAGTTTCAGTTCACCATGTCAACGTAGTTAATCTGGTTGCCTAGTTACTAACATATAACAATGCATGCGATATGTCAAAGGAACGTCGTGCTCTAGCTAGCTCTTATGGTGACAGTTTGCTATACAATATTGAGCCTTAGCTGGGTCGGAATAGTACATTGTTTAACGAGGGGCGGTAATGGAATATTGCGAACAAGAGTCTATCAGAAGCCCGACGCCGAAGGCGGAGGGCTTTCGTTGACTCGAGTTTGCAATATTCTTACGCCCGTGTTATACACAATGTTTTTCATCACATTTGCGAGGAAACAAATACATTTTAGATGAAATGAATACAAATCGTAATAAACACTGCATCATGTCAGTCGTCCATTTTGTTGAATTTGACGTGAGGCGCGTATGGCAAAGATCCTTCGGTATACAGCCACGACTTGAAAACACTTAAAAACATTTTATATAGACACTAAATAACTACATATTAAATCTGTAAATAATTCAGTTAAACATGTTTAAGTAGTTTTTTAAGTTTAAATTTATTTATAAATACGTTTTGAGACATCGCATTTGATATAAAACCTCTTTGCTTTGTAACTGCCGCATGAGTGACAGATACAATTTAAGAAAAAAACCATTACGCCCGTGGGCGTAACACAGGCTATTAGAGCTCTGTGTGTCTGCGCATTATGAAGCCTTTTTCGAGCAAGTGTGATGAAAATTAAATTCCTTGACTGTACGAAGCTTTGCTGTCTTTGTATCTCAGTGTTTTCTTTTATAACGGCTTTATCGGTGTGAGGTGTTCAGTAATAGTTATTTACGATACAAGTGCCGAAAATAGGAAATTCGCAACGAGTGGTGATAAATTAAAACACGGGCGAAGGGAGTGTTTTAAATCCACACGAGATGCGAATTACCTATTCGCACGTGTATCGTACAACGTTTTACTGTACATATGGCTCTTTAAAGTTTCGACATATGCACTAGTGCGGGAAAGTAGCACCATATGTACTATAAAGAGTATTTGTATTGTACCAAGCATTAAGCAATCGATCAGCTGAACGGGTTACCTAATAGTTAAGTGATGTAAAGGGTCTCCAACGTCATTTTAGTTCACTTTCAATACAAGCATATCTTATCAAATTAATTCACGGCCAGTACAACCCATTCGTTATCTGAGTCGTAGTTTTGACGGCGGCACAGTAGCCGTATCTTGATCGTAATTACCGTGTAGATGCAGATTTGCATTTAGATTAGCAGCATTTGCATGCACTGGCAATAATTCAGGGCAGCATAATGCAGAACCGTTAGATGGCTGATTAGCAAAAACCATCGTTTGCATACCCTGCAACGCGGAATAGATAATGGTGGGGAAGCAGAAAGATCACTCTTTTGATGTTGATGGAGTCGTTTTTTACTCCCTTCGGATCAATTATTTTACTGCATCAGGTATTGTCTATGGTTGTGTCGACGCGACATATTTGGTACATACCAATATATGTACATTTCCTACAGTGAGCCTGCAGAACACGCAAACATGTCTTTAGAAAAAAAAACGAATATCAGAATCGGCTGAAAAATCGTTGTAATTCTTGAACCTGCTTACAAATTTTCACTAGATTCGGTTGAGGAATGCGACCTGTAGAAGAGGACAGCCGGACATGCGACATAATTTTGTCCCAAGGTGAAACGGGTGTTTCCCGTTCGCCCGATCGCTCGACCGATCAATCGGTCCAGTGAGACTTTTCTTCCTCTGGGAAACGGTGTTAAAGAAGTCCCATTGGGCCGATTGACCGATCGACCGATCGGACGGACGGGAAACACCCGGTGAAACGGACAACTTGTGACACGTCACGATATGTTACCACAATGTTACTTTACACTTTCAACAGTGTTTTACCCTTATCCATCCTTATAACCACTGATATAGATATACATATGTATGTATATATATGTATACATACTATGTGTGTGTGTGTGTTGTGTGTATCTGTGCTTATAACACTGTTAAGAGGAAACACTAAGGGCGAGACAATTGAGAAATAGGTATTTGTAAAACGTATTGCTGTCGCGCCAACCTCAAGCCTCCCCCCGCAGAGAGCGACAGAGACACCTGCAGCTTGGACCGAAAATACCTATTTAAAAGTACTTACATAAAATCAACGTTTCGTAGTCCCCTGGTTTCTTCTCCAAAACTTTACCTATTTAACATTTTTTTTTAATTATAAATCAAAGAAAGGTTATGGCCGTGTCCCTAGGTTTTCCTTTTTTTTTAATATAGTCAAAATTGTTTTCTGGATGTTTGAACACAGCGGAAAATCTGTCATCTTTCTTAGGTTTTTGAAGGTTAATCTCTTTTAGGAAAAAAACGAAAACATAGGAACATGTCAATAGTAGCCATAGATATATGGAAAAAAAAATGCTCCACTGCCATTATCCAGGGAGAAAACAGGGGACGGGGAACGTTTCTATGGAAAAACGGCCCTTGTGTTTCCTCTTAAATGAAAAATGGCATTGAACTTCATCTTGCGTGGCCAGCTATTGCGTAATATTTCGAACGCGCGTCCTTAGTATCAACTGTAGTTGAACGAGCGAGCGAAGTGAACGAAGTTCTCCGGTTCAGATTGGGCAACAATTTTTTTTTTATGTTATAGGAGGCAAACGAGCAGACGGATCACCTGATGATAAGCGATTACCACCGCCCATGGACACCTGCAACACCAGGGGTGTTGTGAGGGCGTTGCGGGCCTTTAAGATGGGAGTACGCTCTTTTCTTGAAGGTTTGAAGGTCGTATCGGTCCGGAAATACCGCAGGCGCCAATCCATTCCACAGTTTAGCTGTGCGAGGCAGGAAGTTTCTGGAGAAGCGCACAGTTGAGGACTACCAACCATCTAAGTGGTGAGGATGGTAATGTTGTCGCGTTGGACGATGGCGAAAAGAAGCGGCAGGGATTAATCCGAACAATTCCTTGGAGCACTCCCCGTTATACATGCGATAGAAAATGCAGAGCGAGGCCACATCTCTACGCAGCGCCAAGGCGTCAAGCCGATCCGAAATATGCTGGCAGTCGACAATTCGAGTTGCTCGTCGTTGGATGCGATCCAGAGGGAGAAGCTGGTATTGGGGTGCCCCTGCCTATAGATGAGATTAATATTCCATGTGTGGGCGGACCTGCGTCTTACAAAGCTGCAGGCAGAAATACTGTCTCGATCTGTTGAGCACACCGAGCTTTTGTATGTCCTGCAGTTCTCCTCTACAGGTTGGATTTCTCAACCGATCCTCATAAAATTTTATGAGCCGGTTCAGTAATTACGTAGATTTTTTTGTCGATTCAGACTTTGGAACTTAATAAAAAAAATGTTTTTAGAAAAGAGACTGGCTCGCTAGATTATATTACTAGTTTGTTCAAGGTGAAAATTGTTATATATGAATAAGAGGGTAGCATTAATAATACAGGCTGTCACCCGCCTGTCGTGAATATACATGCATGAGTCTCAAGAGTGTGTTTAATTGCTGCCTATTTATCAGTGGCGACGAATGGATAAAAGTATAAATAACTCGATTAATACGTGTAAATATTAACTAAGCAGTGTTATTAAGTGTGCACAATGTCTATTGGTAAAATGAAAGAGTTCGACGTGGTCAGCGGGAATTGGTTATCGTACTGTGATCGACTTAAAATGTACTTTACGGCAAACGACATTAAGTCGGAATTACATCTGCCAACGTTAATTTCATTAGTAGGTGATCAAACATACGAACTGATTGCAAACCTTACGAGTCCCAAAAATGTATCGGAATATAAGTTTGAAGAAGTGGTTGATATTGTGGGCAATCACCTACAACCGAGGCCTTCTACAATGGCTGAGCGGTATAAATTCCGGCAGCGGCGGCAGCAGGCCAGTGAGAACGTAGCGCGGTACGTGGCCGAACTCAAGCGATTATCTAGATATTGTGAATTTGGGGCAGCTCTGGAGGAGAACTTGCGCGACCAACTGGTGTGCGGGATCACTAGTGAAGTCATCCGGCAAAGGCTTTTTGCGGATCGGCATCTTACTTACAATAGGGCCGTGACCCTGGCGACGTCTTTAGAAACCGCCGAAAAGGATGCCGCCTTGGTCGAGGGCAGCCATCTACAAACGCAGGAGGGAGTCAACGCCATGTACGGTGGCGCGGGGACTTCGCGAGGCGCTGACCAGTGTACAGCGTGCGGCGGCTATAATCACGTTGCTAGAGGCTGCAAGTTTACCACTTACCAGTGCAGCGAGTGCCGAGCTGTAGGGCATTTACGAAGAGTGTGCCCGCATCTGCGACAGGCGGGCGATGGGCCGCCCGCCGTCGGGGCGGCGACCAGAGGCTCCAGCAGCCGCGGCCGGGGACGGGCCGGGCCGCGAGGGGGCCGAGACCGGCGTAGGGGGCAACAACCTACGCATTTTGTGACGGAGTCACGCGCTAAGGACGAGGAAGAAGACGAGGTGTCCTCCGAGGAGGAGCCGATTTACCAAATGTCCTTAAGGAATTATCCCGCGGTGAGCATTCTTATCAATATAGATGACAGAGAAGTACCTATGGAAGTGGACACCGGAAGTGCGTGTTCGTGTATTAGTAGTGACACTTATAAAAGATATTTTAAGCACTTGTCCTTACAACACACAGTTACACTTAGATTTTATGATGGAAGGATTGTAAGACCCTTAGGTATTTTACGTACGAATGTAAAGTACAATAATATTGAAAAGTTCTTGGATTTATATGTAATAGACGGGGGAACAACATCGTTGCTAGGTCGCCAGTGGTTGGCCGAGCTATCTATCAAATTACCAATATTCCAAACTAACAGTGTAAGTGTAGGTACCTCTTTGTCTGTGGTCAAAAACACGGATATTGATTCGGATGTGTGTGTGCTTGTTGACAGATATTCTAGTTTGTTCGACGGGTCGCTCGGGCGGTACACGGGCGGGCGCGCGACATTGCGCGTGCGCGCCGACGCCGTGCCCGTGTACTGCCGCGCGCGCCCGCTGCCCTACTCGCTGCGCGGCCAAGTGGATGCCGAATTGGACGCCATGCTACAGAGTGGTGTTATCGAACCCGTTGCCTTTTCGGATTGGGCCACGCCACTGGTACCCGTGGTTAAGCCTAATGGTAAAATAAGGTTATGTGCAGATTTTAAGGTCACTCTGAACCCCGTTTTAATGGTCGATAGGTACCCATTGCCAAAGGTTGAGGACCTATTTGCGGGGCTAAGTGGGGGTCAACATTTCACTAAAATTGATTTGTCGTCTGCTTACAACCAAATTGAGTTGGACGAAAGTTCAAAACTGTTCACTGTGGTTAACACTCACCGGGGTCTTTTTCGTTACAATCGATTGGTCTTTGGGGCATCAAGTAGTCCCGGTATTTTTCAAAGGACTATGATTAATTTAATGAGAGATATACCTAATGTGTCCGTATTTTGTGATGATCTGTTAGTAACGGGAAAGGACCGAAAATCTCATTTGGCTTCGTTGGCAGCAGTATTTAACACGTTAAATGCAAATGGCCTGAAATTGAATAAAAGTAAGTGTGTATTTTTTGCAAGTTCGGTGTCGTATTTGGGGCACATTGTGGACAAGAGTGGTATTAGGACGGACCCGGATAAGGTTAGGGCGATTCAGGAAATCCCGGAACCAAACAATGTGTCAGAATTGCGATCCTTTCTTGGCCTTGTAAATTTTTATGGCAGATTCGTAAGGAATTTAAGTAGTCTTCTATCGCCCTTACACATCTTATTAAAAAAAGGAATGCGATGGGAATGGTCGCGGGAATGTAAATTCGTGTTTAATGAAGTTAAGTCGTTGCTAACGGGCGCTGAGGTATTGAAGCATTACGATCAGGACGATCAGCTGATTGTAACATGTGATGCGTCAGCGGTCGGGCTCGGGAGTGTGTTATCGCAGCCAGCGCGGGGTGGGGGCGCGGGTGGGGAGCGCCCGGTCGCTTACGCATCCCGCGCGCTTACCTCGGCCGAGCGGCAATATAGCCAGATTCAGCGGGAAGCGCTTGCTATTATCTTTGCGGTAAAAAAATACCATCAATACCTATATGGCAGACGTTTCTTACTACGGACTGATCATAAACCGTTAGTGTCTATTTTCGGTCCGAAGGCTGGGGTCCCTTCCATGGCTGCAAGTAGATTGCAAAGGTGGGCAGTTATTTTATCAGCGTATGATTATGATATAGAATATGTGCGTACTAACAACAATGGAGCAGACGGGCTATCGCGACTACCGTTGCCTTTCAACAAAAAAACAGACCCCGAACAGACTTATTTACATTTTGCTCGCGACGCATTTTTATTGGATTACAATATTCTCAAAAGGGAGACGTGTAAAGATCCGATTTTAAGCCGAGTGGTATGTTTTGTACGGGACGGTTGGCCGGTTGACAATGAGATTCGTCAACTTCAACCGTATTTTAATAGGCGGGCTGAAATTTACCTTGAATTAGGCTGTCTCATGTGGGGGCATCGGGTGATAGTGCCGGAAAAGTGCAGAGATCGCGTATTAAAGGAGCTGCACGAAACTCATATGGGGGTGGTTAAGATGAAGAGTCTTGCCCGTAGTTATGTGTGGTGGGCCGGCATCGACGAAGCTATCGAGGGCGTATGCCGCACGTGCGCGACTTGCGCTGCGCATGCTGCCGCGCCACCGGCGCACACGCCACGTCCGTGGCCGTATTGTATTAAGCCTTGGTCTCGACTGCACTGTGATTTTCTGGGGCCAATTGCGGGCATGAAGTTTTTAGTTATAGTTGACTCCACTTCGAAGTGGATAGAAATTTTTAAAATGAAAACCACTACGGCTTCCGATGTTATTAGGAGATTCCGACGTCTTTTCTCGCAATTTGGGTTGCCCACTCAAATGGTTTCGGACAATGGACCACCATTTAACAGTGAAGCGTTTAAGTCCTTCTTGAGTTTGAACCACATTGAACAAAGTTTGACAGCGCCTTACCACCCATCTTCAAATGGCGCCGCAGAAGTTGCGGTCCGCATATGCAAAAGCGTAATTAAAAAAGCCTTAAGCGATGGGGTGGACGTGGAGACGGCCTTAGATAGGTTTTTGTTGTTGTATAGGACTACAGAACACGCGACTACCGGAGAGAGTCCCGCCATGCTTTTACAAAACAGGTCGTTAAGGATACGTCTCGACGTGACTAAGCCGGATAGATTGAAAAGGGTGGAACAAAAACAGCAATTGCAGGTAGAGGCGGCAGGAGGAAGCTGTCGAGATTTTAGAACGGGAGATGAGGTTTATGTTAAGGATTTCCGTCGAGATCGGGCAGGGGATTGGACGCCTGGTCAGGTAGTTCAACGCGTTGGTTCTACCAACTACAGAGTAAGGGATAGTTTTGGCAATGAGGGTCACCGTCACATCGATCAATTGAAGCGGAGGTCCAGATCGTCCTTAGGCATTCCTGTGACGTCAGTTGGGGATGCAACGGGTTCGGTAGGTGCGGATAGTCCAAACGATATGGCCGGCAGTCAAATAGCGGCACCTGGCACACAGGTTATAAGTAGCAAGGGAAATGAGCCAGCTAGAACATCTATCAACTTGACGACTGGCGAGCCTTCAGCAGGGAGCGAGCCTTCGGCTCAGATTGGGCTTCCAGCTACAGATACTCCGAGTGGTGTTGGCGACATATCTACCAAGGGTCATTCACCACAACAAATCCCAGTTCCTATACCACCTATGTTATGTAAAAATCGCCCCAAGCGGGATAAACCAGTTGTAAAACGTTATGGTTTCGACTTTGATTAAATATGTGTGATATCTGTCCTTGAACATACATAGCATAACCAAGGACATTGTTCAAGATGTTTATTATTAGCGCTGACTTAGTGGTAAGATGTATTAGCATAAGTAGGTATATACAAGTGTTAATTAAGTGGTGAGGTGTTATATATGAATAAGAGGGTAGCATTAATAATACAGGCTGTCACCCGCCTGTCGTGAATATACATGCATGAGTCTCAAGAGTGTGTTTAATTGCTGCCTATTTATCAAAAATGACAGTTGATATGTTCTCCTTCTATTCTAGCTCCTGTTCGGAAAGTTGTGCTATGACCCTGTTTAGGTGTAAAATAATTATCATTGCAGAGTTTAAATGACACGAATGACATGATGATTTTCGTGACACGGCCTGGGACGATTTTTTGTCTCTGTCATAATCAGAGATCGGAAAAATTTGCGACATTGTTTGCAATTATGTGGACATGACTCCAAAATCAATCAAAATGTTATTCAGTTAATTATGTTTTTACTTGACATATAATTTGATTCCTAGTCAATAAATACAAAAGTTTGTTAAAGTATAGGTTTATTAAAAAAATATCGGTATTTTTATCAATTTTTTTTCTAGTGTAAGTAATCGTGTCAGTTTAAAATCGTTATTTATTTATTATATATAAATATTTACGGAAACGATACCCATTTTAAATACGAACCTTTTGCTAATAATTATTTATGTAATTCATCGTCGTCGTAACGTCATTTTTTTTTAAGTTATTATAGTATATACGTGCTTATAAGCACTTTATAAATAAACTATTATCTCCAATAATTCAAATTATCTTTCAATGAATAATTAATTAACATTTTGATTAATTTTGGAGTCATGTCCACATAATTGCAAACAATGTCGCAAATTTTTCCGATCTCTGGTCATAATAGGTGCTTGTATTAAATAATGCCATCATATTATTGATCTAGCTATTCTAGCTAGGGGATATATGTAAATATATAGTGTAGTGCAGGTGTGTACCTATGGGAGGTTAAGTTAGTTTTAGTCATTTTATTAGTGTCCCGAATAAATGTTGTGAATTTGAATTCAAATGTGCGCTAGTGGGTCAGCGCCCCACTTAAGTTTAGGTACCTACAGTCAAGGGCAGACCTTATTTCAGCAACAATGAGGTTGTAGTAGGTACCTATACATATTTATACAGCTTGAGTGAATACATATTGGTGCCCTAGACTGTACTAACGTACGAAAGTA
Organism: Epinotia ramella; assembly: GCA_947578815.1. NCBI lineage: Eukaryota > Metazoa > Arthropoda > Insecta > Lepidoptera > Tortricidae > Epinotia > Epinotia ramella. Next base: position 4,742,862 of record OX388207.1, read on the forward strand.
TTTAAGTTGAATGGTAAAATGTACCCATAAAAAACATTCCATTTCAAAAAGAGGCCAAGTCTCGAAACTTTTCCACCGTAAAAAGTTGTAGGATATTTTATAGAGCCAAGTCTCAGGCATTCTTATTAATCTTTATTTGCTTGCTAAATAAAATTCTGCAACGTGGCAATCACACAACTTAACTGTATTTATGAATGTTTGCATACTCACCTAAAATTATGTAGTATTGTGTGATTGCCAAGTCACAAAATTTTATTTAGCAAGCAAATAAAGATTAATAAAAATGCCTGAGACTTGGCTCTACGAAATATCTCACAACTTTTTACGGTGGAAGAGTTTCGAGACTTGGCCTCTTTTTGAAATGGAATGTTTTTTTATGGGATCTCACTTCTTTTTGTAGGTACATGTGTTATCCATACATACAAACTATGAATGCAGGCCCATTCTTGCTTTTGAATTTTCCCATTCACTGCAAATGTAACTTTGCAATCCTATAGATTTGTAGGTATAGGATTACAAAGTAATGTATATAGTTGGTGTATCTAGAAAACTGGGTTGAAATTGCAATGTGATTATAGCTTACTGGATGACGAAAATTTCTGCGTGCTGGTCTTATCCAGAGGTTCTCAAATAGGGGCCTGAAAATGCAGCGAAATGGTTCCAGTAAAGGATGGTACGGCAGTGTTTGCTTCGCGCTCGACTTGGCGGGGGCACTATACCGTGCCCCCAGATTACTCTTTTCAAATTAAATGCTTTTTTGGTGGACCACGCTTCTACGTTATCTATTCTTGATGTAACCCGCAAACATTGGCCTGACGAGGAAACAATTCATTCTCCAATCCTGTCTGTTTGTCTGTCGGATCGGCGATTGACCCGATGCGGGCTAGTTCAAACACCAGCTTGCGTCGTGTTGTAATGCACGTGTGCCAACGATTCGTTACCTGTACTTCAATTCCAGAACGACGCAATGGTCGTGTGAAATATTATATTATAGTTCACACGACAATAATTTATATTATAATTGGAGAAGGACTTTTAACGCTGCGTCAAAAAAATCAGAAACTTGTAAGCACCGTAAATCCATTACGTCTCAGTACAGCCGTGAAGACCATTTGCCCCATGTGCCATTCCGATTAGGTACATAACCCTATAGGTACTATGATTCAAAAACAATTTATAAGTGTTTACTTTATAATTTAAATCATGCGTGACTTTTGGGATACCCTATACATACGTTGTCAAGAATGAAATGGCAAAATGTAGGTGCTTTGAATTTGAAGATGAGATCTTTGATCTAATCTATGCTTTGGTTACCTACGAGACAGGCTGTGCCTAGTGTAGGGGCCAGTGAAACCGCAACTGTAACCTTTTAAGGTACATGAATGTTACCAATTCTTAATGTATAATCTCTTTTTGTTTGCTCTCCCATTGTATGTGTTGGTTTTTTATGTACAAGAAAGAATTTTGAAGATACCCATTAAAAAAAACGTTGAACAGCACAACACGTATTTATTGTACATGACGAGCAAAACTCCCGTTCTGAACCAATTCACAACAAAAAATGGATGCTGACTCCTAATACTTGTTATACGGGCCTCAATAAACTTCGACAAACTCGTTTACTCTGCTCCCTATATACCATTTAGGAAAATTTCCCTTTTTCGCTAACAAGGCCCGTTTTAAAGAATTACGTACTTTTTATTACCTTAAACGTCTCAGAGACGAGATCAAAGTCGTTGCTAATCCAATAAGGTACGCTAGTGCCCCTACAGACTTAGATTAAAACAAAAGGAAGATACGGTACTGATCAAAAGATAATTTCTCCGTTTTATTTACCCACGACGGAACGGAGAATGTATACATTTAGGGTGAGAGACTGTATGTTTGAGTACACCAATGTTCCCATTAATCTCTAAAACAGCTTGACCGCACTTTTAAGAAAGCTACGTTTTCTTAAAAATTGGAGGGCTGGACCAATGTGTGTAAATTGTGAGTAAACGTACAGGCCGTGAGTTCTTAAAACAAGTACCTATTCAAGTTTGGGTAAAGTCGTTTATTTTGGCACACGGTTGTGCAGTAAGAGCAAACAGAAATATAGACACGAATCCTCTTCTTAATGTTCACGAGCTATGGCAAATCATGTCAAGTAGAATTGTAACTCAGCAGGACAATTGCGTCACTTTTTGAACGCGCCTTAGTCATAATCATAATCATAAAATCTTTATTTGTCCAACATAGGTATACAGGTTGTTACTTTATGCTATAGCTTCACTATGTGGCGCCTTTCGGCATACAAATTGTAAGGGCATGCATGTCACCTTATTTATTCTAAGTACTTAAATTAGGTCTTCCAAGAACTCGTTAACAGTGTAGTAGCACTTATCGACTAGTAATTTTTTAGGAGGGTTTTGAACATATTCAGCTCTTGTACAGATTTAATTCGTAGTGGTAATTTATTATATATTTTTGGAGCCATTCCAAGTACATTTTATTGATACAATGCTGTATTAGGTACTACATGATGCAATATCCTATGACGAAGACGTGTGCTGTTGAAGCTATGATATAAATGAGAGTTCTGTTTAACAAAGACCGACATTTCATAAATGTAAAGGCTAGGAAGTGTCAATATATTTAATTTTTTAAAGTATGATTCTAAAGGAGCAGCACCGCATACTGACCTTACGCATCTTTTTTGGGCTCGAAATATAATTTCACGGTCAGTTGAATTGCCCCAGAAAATTATACCGTACCTTAACGTTGAGGTTACAAATGCATGGTTTGCGGTAAGCACAGCTGACCAACTGACTCTTTTCCTTAAATTATATAGTGCGTATGAGAATTGATTTAATTTCGTACACATAGAGTCATTTTGATGTTTTCAAGTCAGCTTATTGTCTACATTTAATCCTAAGAATTTAGTAATGTCAGTTTCATCTACTTTATGTCCATTAAAAGCTACTCTTAAAGATGGCGGGTCAGTTCTTTGTCTAAATGTCATTAGCTTTGTTTTATCAAGATTAATTTTCAAGTTATTCCTAGTCAGCCATTCTATAATTATACTTAATGTCCTATTGATTTCAGTCTCGTACGAACCTACGTTTTCTCCAGATATTACAACGGTACTATCGTCAGCGAAGAAAATCATATGATGATCTATAATTTTCGGCATGTCATTTATATAGATGAGAAACAGCAGGGGACCTAAAACGCTCCCCTGTGGCACTCCATAAAAGATATCCCTTGTGTCGGAAGAAAAGGAGATTTCGGTTTTTGACTTTACGCATAGTTAGCTGACCTCAGTAATTTAGCTGACCTTAGTAGTTGCCACTTGTGAAAAAGACAATCGGTGTGACCTAGGAGTGAGTACCTACAAGAGCTGTGCGAGGGAGCGGAGGGGTGTGCGAAGAAAAAGAAGAACAGTATCGCTCATCACGAATCTGCGGCCACGCATCTAAGTAGTTCTTATTTCATCTACAGTACAGTCCGATAATTCGACTCCGTAATCAACAGGAGCATAAAGGACCTTTTACACTCCAGCTGTTAATCTAAAAATGTGCCGGCGTGATGAATTGGCTCGAAACATCCGGGACAGATAAAAGGAAGGCTTTCAAAAGTTAATTAAATAGGTTGTCGATGGATCCCTGAAATGTTCGCCGTTGAAGATCAATACCATTTAGTTTAATTACTTGTTTACAAGATTAAAGGGCTTGCGTATGGTGAAGCGGAGTTAGGAGGAGACCAAATGTATTGAACTGAAAAGCTGAGCGCATAGAGTGGTATGGATGGACATGTTATGCGGAGGGATGATAGTTATGTAATATTAGAATAGTCTCGAACAAAAATAGTACGCTGTTTTCATTCATGCCAAGATATGAATGGACCGACATACAACACAGCTCGAGAATGTTGGTACTAATTTTTTTGGCCATTTGCTCAAAATTTGCCAATTTAAGCCGCGGCCGACCAAGAGCAGGTGAAGCTACTAAAAGTCAGCTACGCTTACAGAGTAGGTGTTTTCTATTTTTTTATCAGGTAAGGTTTTTTGCAGGCGGCCACCGTACTACATATTACGAATATAGAAGGGCATCAAGTATGAATGTGGAGGGTTGTAAGAGAAGAGGTACTTACACCAAAAAAATGGTGGATGGAAGGAAGTGTGTGATGAATTGACGGCCTATAGAGAGGTATGGAAGAAAGAAACACCCTGCGCCGACCCCAAGTAAATTGGATAAGGACAAGCGAGTGATGTATTTAATTGGATTTGGCTCATCAGTTTGAATCTTAAAATGAATTTAAAAATGTATTTTTTCTTTTGTTCATACGTAGATACTTTCAACACATCAAAACAATACATTTTATTACCAAACCTCGATACAATTTTAAAAGAGAACTGCATGGGAAAATAGTTTCTTGGAACTCTCTGTACCTGTACTTGCCCGACTAAGGCAGAGCCGAAAGGAAGGGATACGATTTAAGCTGTCTATGTTTGTGTTCACTTGTTTTCAGGTACTGAACTGATTTTGATTATTCGATCATAGGACTATTATTACAATCGTCATTATGCCAATGTACTATTCTGCCAAAGGAAGTTATGCGAAATGACTGTATGCAATGAAATTTTTGCGAAGAGTAATTCTGCGAAATGATGATTCTGCCAAGGGCTGTTATGCAAAATAAAATTATGACAATCAATTTTATGCAACACATTAGTAACCCGTTGCCACCTCTGGATTGCCACGCCTTGGATTCGATTGATGGGCGTGCCAGGAAGCTCATGGGTGACCTAGATTTGAGGCTAAAATGCAAAGACTGGAACACCTTAGAAAAGTAGTCTGCTTATCGGTGTTCTACAGGATACATTTCGGAGAGTGTGCGCTAGGATTACACGAATAAATCCCGCCCTCACCATTTCGCCATCTTGGGACTAGGCGCGGTCGTGAGTTCCACCCTTATGTTGTTGATTTACCACTGATTCGCACGAAGCGCTTTGCTTCCAGTTTTCTCGCGAGGACAGCCAAAGAGTGGAACTCGCTTCCGGCAAACCTTTTCCCAGTTACATATAACTTGGATGTTTTCAAGACGAGAGTGAATAGGCACTATCTAGGTATGCATGTAACACCCTCGACCTCATCATCACTTACCATCAGGCGAGATATAGGGATCAAATGCGTACCTATACGTAATAAAAAAACAGCCTCTCACAGACTGGCGCGGCCTCTCCGCGGCAGTCAATAGTAAACTAATTGTAATTAGCTGTCTTTACCATTGATCGCCTGCGCCAGTGTGGTGCAGGCTTTACTCATGTTGACAACTATGAGAAACCATAAAGTCATCCGGCCTATGCTGCGTAAAGTTCCCAAAGATAGGAAGAACTAAAACCAGTAATTGTATGCATTATTGAGTTTAATAAGATCAAAATTGCCAGTACGGAAGGCTAAAAATAGTTTGGCCAAGTAAAGGCATTCCCTTGCAAAGTATCCGATCAGCGTCAAACAACTCTTATTTATACAAAGCGCCAACTTGAACGAAGAATTCGCAGCCATCTTAATGGCAAAAAGTCCAGTCAGACAAGTCTTCAACGGCTAATAAAAGCTGTTCGACTGTTATACGCGGCGCACAATGTCAATCTAGACTAAAGGTTCAACCAATATTACATTACATCTGATTAAGATCAATAAAAAAAATGATAAGATTTTCTACGCTACTACAAAAAATAAAAATAAATTGCATGTTGATGCCATGGGATAGCGACATTGATGGATGAATGAAAGAAAAAAAAAAAGAAAGAAAGAAAAAATATTTATTCACTATACAGGATGTTAACGGGGTCATGATCCGGAATGACAAAAAGCGAATAAGATGATCATACTGAACAACCTTTCCCATGGGACCAACCACGAAATCGCAAAAAAAAGAGCCAATTAAGAGTTAACTGTGAGTTAACTGCGATTTAATTGAGAGTTAATGTATGGAATACCTGGTTTTTTTTTGCGATTTCGTGGTTGGTCCCATGGGAAAGGTTGTTCAGTATGATCATCTTATTCGCTTTTTGTCATTCCGGATCATGACCCCGTTAACATCCTGTATATCTATCATACTTAGACTAACACATGGAAAATAAACATTTTTGCTTAAAACTATCGCGAAATTTTAATCTAACAAAAGCGTCAGAGAAAAGGACTCCACTCAGCTTAATGACAAGGTACCATGTAAATACCTTGACGCTGATCGTCCGTGGATATCCTAGATACTACAAGAGAGCGCTCCTACCTACGGCAACATTGATTAAGGATACATAGTAAATGACATATAACGATACATAAATTTTACTAAATATACACGTACTTTAGACAAAACAATACTATTACTTAGGTACTAATCTATAAAAACTAAACCAAACAGCGGACCAAAGTGGTTAACCCCTAAGCTGCTATTGCAAGCGAATTATTACTTATTTTTAGAGATGAAATAAAATCGTTTGAATGGGTGAAATTTGTACATAATACTAATACGAAACAGATTTCTGTAAAAATAAAACATATTTTTTGTACTTAACTTTAAATGAAAAAACCGATGCGATTGAGGATCTGAGTTTTGTAAGCACTTATAACCAGGCCGAACTGTTGAGATCGGTTTAGCGCGTCAACGTAGCTCTGGAGATTTACATTATTGTCAGACGTAAGGCATACGTCATCCGCATAAAGTATCTCTAAAATGGAGATCCTCTGCACTTTGAACTACGCTCTGAACCTTGATACATCAAAAACATGAATGGAAGAGAGTTGTCGAGATGAAGCAAGACAGGTAACCTGTAGATAGTTTTGGATAGTAGTTTTAGTATGGAATCAATCGCCGCGTATGGACGCTCTAGTGAAAATTGAAATGTTGCATACTTAATGATTCAATAAATAAATAAATAGCTATGTTTATATACGTTCTCTTTTTCTGAAGTTAACTGATTATAAAATGTGTACTTTTACTCGAAAGTAGTACCATTACACATGTGCGTGTGGTTCCATATTCATGTAGCCTAGATCATCATTGGAAGCACCTCTTCTAATCCATATCCACTAATATTATAAATGGGAAATTGTGTCTGTCTGTCTGTTACCTCTTCACGCTTAAACCGCTGAACCGATGTATACGAATGGTATAGAGATAGATTGAGTCCCGAGGAATGACATAGGATAGCTTTTATCCCGGAAATGGGGGGAAAGTTTTTATGGAGTTACGAAATAAACGAGTTCCACGCGGACGAAGTAGAGGGCAAAAGCTAGTACTTACATAATAATTCCACGAAGAGGAGGGGGAGTAGGCCAAGATGGAGATGGCGGTATGACTTAGACGCCTTTCTCAGCAAATGACTGGAAGAAACGCAGATACGTGAGTAAAAGCAATCAAGGGAGAGGTCTTTGCCCAGCAGTGGTCCACATATATAGGCTAATAAAAAGTCCACAGCCTTACACCCCGTTCACACTGCGTCCGTTTCCGTGTCCGGGAGGCATCCGTCTCTTTCGCACTCGGGCGAAACATTGCAAGCGAGAAAAAGAGGGATGCCTCCCGGACACGGAGACGGACGCAGTGTGAACGAGGTGTTACATTACGAGTTTTTTCAGCTACGTTGTGAAAAATGTACGGGATATTTATGTAGGTACGCAGTCGACATACCGGTCCTGCACCACCCGCATCCAGCTGCAGATAGCCTCATTTCTGATGCGATCACCCAGATAAACTCCCAGCCTAGCCCTCTTCATTGGCCGAAGGGTGTACATAGTTATCCGGCGATTACGAGGCCAGCTATTTGACACCCAGAACTTGCGCCGAGCGTCGCCGTCTTAACGTGTTTTTGTTTTTGTGCTATATTGTATATTGATATGTATGTTAGTCTGTAAGGTATTTGTAAATATGGGCCTGGTTGCCTGACTCAAATAAATAAATAAATTGCCCTTTGGGTGACTTTGAACCTTCCACCACGTTTCGGTGGCATACGTCATCACTGGCAACACACACTGGTCAAAGACTCTTGATGCGGGTGGCGCAAGACCGGTCATTGAGGCACTCTTTGGGGGACGCCTATGTTCAGCAGTGGACGTTTTTCGGCTGATGATAATGATGATGATGAGTCGACATAAATGTTTTTTACAAAAAAATACTACGCACTAAAATTGTATTTATTCATTTTATAGTTAATTTGTATGTGTTCTCCTTGCCATCATAACTCAAAGAGTACTTCTAAGTTATACCCTTTTCACGAAACAAATTATTTAATTAAATATTTTTGTTTCGTGTTATTTTTAACGAGGAAGTTACCCCGATCATTTTATAAACGATATGATACAGAGAAATAATATAATGGAAAAATAAACCATCCTGTCGGGGGCTACAGACGAAGATGGTTTATTTTTCCATTATATTCTTTCTCTGTATCATATCGTTTACTTCTAATTTAGACCAGCTTGACAGGACTGTACAACTAACCCAAAACGTTTTCATGACAGATTAGGTTGTCTATTCACATCAGTATTACTGAGCGTGTGTGGCGTATTTAAACGCTCATGCTTAAGCTAGACAGGCAGTCAGCCCGGCGCCGACAGTTCTTTGCCTTGTCTCTGCGATGTTATCTCAAACAGTATTGGACTCTAGATTAATGAGATTATGCCAACACGATGACTATACTTTTGCAATTTATTCCTCCCGAAACAACTGTCAATGAATCTATAAATTATCTTCCCATTCTCTTACGAGTTTCAATTCTCAAGATATTTATGGAATCAAGTTTCACATTCAAGAAATAAAAGATGTCTGCTTTCAGTCTTAAAGTTATCGTTTTATTTCAGTTCGAGCCTGAACACGCTACGATCTAGTTCACTAGGAAATCGTGTACTATTTTGCAAGTTTGTGAAATAATAATAAATTGTCGGTTAGATTCTTGGCAATACCAGCTCTTAAAAGCTTTCCAAAACATTAGTCACAATCTAATAACCATAACAGTACAAACACCTTTAATCTGTAATGTCCTTAACCTTGAAAAGTAAGTAACTTACACCTAGTGACCAAATTTTAATACAAAATGTATTTATTTACCTATAGTTAACAAACAGGAAGATTACAAAGAGTTTAATCTAAGGGTAATTTTACATTAGAGTTAGGAAATAGTCCTCACACTAGGTCGAGCCTGTTTCGTGAGAACTGTAAGATATTTCCAGAGGAATTTAATCCAAATGTGATGCCCAAAAATACAGATCTGGTACTTCGAGGTAAAGTTAAAACATACATACTTAATGAAAATACAATAAGCTAACATTAACCTGGTTGGTAGTGACCCTACCTACGAAGCCGGAGGTCCCGGGTTCGAATCCCGGTAAGGGCATTTATTTGTGTGATGAGCACGAATATTTTTTCACGAGTCTTGGATGTTTTCTATGTATTCAAGTATTCATTTATCTATATAAGTATGTTTATCGTCGTCTAGTACCCATATAGTACAAGCTTTGCTTAGTTTGGGACTAGGTCGATTTGTGTAAGATTGTCCCCTAATATTTATTTTTAATTAAGGAAACTAGAGAAATACGGTAGTTTTAAAACTATAGAATCTAATTGAAAATAAAAAATGATTTTAAGAAATCCTGTAAATGCCACGGTTGCGTAAAATATATGATTATTATTTTATTATGATTACCATGTTGACTACATGCATATCACTCGCGAATTCATTGTTTTAACTTTAAGAATAAATGTATGTCCCTTACATTTAGTACATTCTCGGGAATAAAGCTATCACATCGTTATTAGATCTATTAACATTGCCTATTCCTGTTTAATTACAAACTCTTTTCATATTTCAAGGTAGTCTGTAGCTTTCTTACAATCGATCGCTAATTTAAGGGTGCTGTTTTCACACATGTGACACCTCGCATGATTGACAGCTGTCAAATGAAAACGCAGATTCGCACATCGCTGGTGAATATTCACCCTATTCGCTGGGTGCGAAATAGGAGGTGGGAGAACCACGAATCGTTCGCAGCGCGCGCAGTGGCCAAAAAATTAACTTTCGGCAGACCAACTGTCACTTTCTACTAGCGAAATTAAGGCGTCTTAAAATAAATAAATATGCGGCACGAAACCTGCTGCGTATTTAATTGCAAAAACAATGGCAAAAACAGTAATCACAAATTCTATAAATTTCCACAAGCAAGTTGGAAACGAGAACAAAGAATGAAATGGATAATCGCTGTCAAGAGGAAAAAGTAAGTATAACCTATAAAGCAAAATTTTTAATATTATATTTTGTGTGTTGTAGGGAGTCACGTCACAATGGTTAAGTTACTATAATTTATGTGTTGCTGTATTGATAATACTATTTTTTTACTTATTGTTTCCATTTTATTGTAGTTTGGGGTTGGAAAGCGATGTTGTGCTTGATTGCGCAGAATCCAGTTTTAATAATTAATTTGGTCATGTTTAACTGAAAATAAAAAAAGTCTGCATTATTAACGACACCTACAGTCATAAATGATCGGCAGCAATATGCATAAAATGCGTTATTCGGTTAAATTTGTTTATTTTGTAACTTACTTCTCGTGGCTCTCTGCTATGAAAAGGTCCGTGTGAACTATCTGAAATTATTCATTATGCCATTTTACAAGGGAAATTAAAAAGGTCAACGTTATTATCGACACTATAGATTAACATAATCGAATAAAATAAAAGAAGATTACGATATTTCGTTGAAATTATTTCTTTGTTTAACTTACTCATTGTAATGACAGCCAGCCATTTGACATTTCAAAGTCCGCCGTCATAGGCATGATGCCTTATGTTCAAATTGATAACGTAGTGATGCTAAATGGATAGTAAACCATCAAATTATCGTAATAAAGTATAAATTATAAAATATAATTAGGGCATTTATTTGTGTGATGAGCACGAATATTTGTTCCTGAGTCATGGATGTTTTATATGTATTTAAGTATTTATTTATCTATATAAGTATGTTTATCGTCGTCTAGTACCCATAGTACAAGCTTTGCTTAGTTTGGGACTAGGTCGATTTGTGTAAGATTGTCCCCTAATATTTATTTATTTATTTATTTATTTTATAATTAAAATCATAAAAATATATGAACCTTGAAAGTTTAGAAAAAATAAGCATTTTTTTTATTATCCAAAAGTAAATTAAGGCTACCAATAGAATCCTTACGCTTTTATAGAAACACAATTGTATGACAACTATGTACTTAAACGCAGTATTTCGCGACCGAAACAACAATTTACCTGATTTTCCATACTACGATTAGTACAAATGTACAAATGTGACGTCATACTTGTGTAGACACACAGTAAGAAGCGTTTTGCGCTGCCGCCAGCGAGGTTAATCTTTGTCTCAATTTTTTAGGTATTTATGTTCTTTAATTGTAGTTGCTCCCATACAAACATTTGTTCCTCTCCAAAAACTGGTTCGAATGACGTCACAAAAAAATCTTAGTCATCATCCCTATTGTAACCGCTAGTTGGCGCTGTCATCGCGCACCCAGGGAATACCTCATTCCATATAACATTAGAATTTTAACGAATTTTGTTCACGTTTCTTCGTTTATCTAGGATATCAAAGGGAATTGTACTTACTTACTTCCATTATTAAGTAACGTTCATACATAACCATACCTACTAATGTTTTTGGGTTTCAAAATGGTTTTCTTTGAAATCGCATGACAATTAACGCACGTTTTTTCTAATGTTATATGGAATTAGGGTATCTTAGGCATGTAGGTTTCCACCTTCACAATCTCAGGGCGTAGTCAGTATACTGCTTCGCCAATTATATTGCGTATTTAATGCTTCGCAAAGCTTTGAAACCGACGCTGTAATACTGTTGAAAACGTTAAAATAGCATTTAAATCCTTTACAACAAGATCTTTGTGGTGGCCAACAAGCATCTGTAAGAGCCACCACAAAGATACTTTTTGACCGCAGCAGTTTATTACCTTTTAAGCAGTGTAGGTACCTATAGTAGGTATATTCAGATTCAGTATTATTTATAACGCAATACGGACTTCATTATAAATGACATTTAAGTATAACAAAATAACACATATTTTGATTGTCAATACATTGGATAAATGAAACCATCATCTTCCTAGCGTTATTCCCGGTTGTGTCCTAAAGGAGCTCGAGGTCCGCTTTGACATGTTATCCCAAGATTTGGCATAGGCACTAGTTTTACGAAAGTGGCCTGCCATCTGACCTTAGAACCCAGAGGGAAAACTAGACCTTACTGGGATTAGACCGGTTTCCTCGCGATGTTTTCCTTCAACGAAAAGTTAAATTGGCTTTTTATTGGACAAATAAAATAGAACAGAATTAATGATTCACACTATAAACTATAACCTAGTTGAAGTTTCGAACTAGCAAAGTAAGTACTAAAGCCTGAAACACTTTTTACTAATAAGTACTAAAAGCTCAAAAAACTGTTAAAAACCTCGGCAATTATCTAAGTACTGGGTTACGTACATAAAATAATAGAAGCACTTTCGCTAAAAACTTTATTTCTCTTCCCGAATCCAAATTGTATAGAAGTAGGGCACCGCCCGCCAACTCGATTGTAAACTTATCTAACTTCGCCTCTTCATTTAGTTAGGCGCTAGAACGACCAAACAGCCACATTATATTGATTTCTTTTGACTTTTTTCTTTTTTCGCGGGAAACAGCATCTGTCACGTCGCTTCACAAATTGATCTTTTGTTTTCATTTTATTTGGAGCCCTCCATTTTATTTGGGACGTTTCATTTAGAGGACGATGTTGAAAAATGTTCGGATTTAGTTTTAATGGTGGTTGCACGGTTGCTTTGTAATCGAAAGCAGGAAAAATGTCGACTTACTGTGTAAATAAAAATACACATTGGAAAGTTAAGAAACATATTTTTTGTAGGAGCCGTCGGTACCAAAGTAAGATGAGTAGGGATGTTTATTGATTATTCAAATCAGCGTCTTTCCGTGAAACGTCCAGAAATGTTTTAAGTATTAAGTTTATAGATAATCGTGACGTGACGTGACTACTTACGTCACGTCACGATTATCTGTGAGTCATTTTCATGAGTTTTGTTTGTTGATAATTTAAGACTAATTTATCAGATAATAGTTTCTGCCCGGGACCCCGTCCGGGTGGAACTCGTTTATATCGTAGCTCTATCTATACAGACTTTCATCTCCCATTTCATGATCAACATGAGTTTCGGGATAAAAACTTTCTTATAACCTTCCCCGGGATTCAAACTATCTCCATACCAAATTTTATCTTAATCGGTTCAGCGGTTTAAGCGTGAAGAGGTAAAAGACAGACAGACACTTTCGCATTTATAATATTACTACGGATAACTGATATTAACTATCCAGTATCCATCATCATCATATCCCGAAAGACGATAACTGCTGGACATACCTAGTTATTATATTGCCTGTTCCAAAGAGTGCCAGATTAACCAGTCCTGCGCGTTGCCGGCCTGATGCATCATTAGTGGCATTTTAGTAGTTACTGAATAGTAACTACTAAAATGGTCCAACGGAACACTTATGCGATCACTCGGAGTCTATCACACACAGTTTTTTATTTATTAAAAATATATACGGTTTCTATTCCCCTCTTACATTAGTACCTAAAGGCGATTTAGATACTTCACTAATATCTTTGTTATTATTACTGTGTGAAAATAACTGAATATATTCGTATTTTCGTGGTCTGTTGTGCACCGAAATTTAAAACCACATACCCATGGAATCACCTCGAATACCTCAATGTATGTCACAGTCATTTATGACAAATATCATTTTGGTGTTTTACCGTTTCTCGCACACAATTTTTATTGCTCCCGAGTGTACATTATGACCTTTTCACAAAAGCCGTCAAAAAGCTCAAAACTCAGGCTTAATTACGACATCTCTCAAAATGATCCAAGTCCGGACAAACAGACCAAATTGGCATTGTTAGAGCACAAAGGCAAATAAAAAAGCCGGGACAAATGGGGCATTAGCGGACAAAGCCGGGTGTAATTGATTTAATTTGTCGCGAGTCAAAACTTGGAGGTGTCGCCGGCACGGCCAGGACACACCAGGAGGGGATACTTCAAATGTTTACCTTTCTTTGTGTTATCCATACTCATATTATAAATGCGAAAGAGTGTCTGTCTGTCTGTCTGTCTGTCGGTCTGTCTGTCTGTCTGTCTGTTACCTCTTCACGCTTCCCGGACACGGAAACGGACGCAGTGTGAACACGCGGTTACGGTCTTAGGGCGGGTTTCACCAACTAACGATTACAAACCGGTCAACGTTAAATATGGCGCTGGCAGCTGTCATTTCATAGAAACCTGTCAAACTTACGTACATTCAGATTTCAACGAACACCGCTTACGATTACCGACAATAGGGATGCGGAATAAGATTTTTTGATAGCTTTTACAACTCAGAAGGCACAAAACCTGCGCAGTGACGAGAATTCTGACAGGACACTGCAAACTAAACAAACACCTGTTTCAAATGGGCATGATACAGGACGCAACTTGCAGGTTCTGCCAGGAGACAGAGGAAACAGCAATGCATATTCTCTGCTCCTGCGGAACACTCATGCACAAAAGAAGTATCATCTACCTAGGGCGGCACATCATGCACCCAGAAGAGGTACAACATATCATCGTCCAAAGAATCTGGAACTTCCTAGAGGCAACGGGCCTTAACGGTGAAATCTAAAACAGGGCTGCCACAATAGATCACTTGCTGGTCGAAGCGGCGCATAAAGGCCCACAATAAAACAATAATAATATAATAATTATAAGATATTTTTATGATGTCATTCGAACCAGTTTTTGGAGAGGAACAAATGTTTGTATGGGAGCAACTATAATTAAATAACTAAATAAAATGTATACCCATAAATTTGAGACAAAGATTGACGTTGGTCGCAGCGCAAAACGCTTCATACTGATAGACACCCACGTATGACGTCACTTGTACAAAGTAGTTGTATCAATGTATGGAAAATCCGGTAAATTTTTGTTTCTGTCGCGAAATACTGCGTTTAAGTACATAGTTGTGGTACAATTTTGTTTCTATAACAGCGTAAGGATTCTATTGGTAGCTTTAAATTTACTCTTGGACAATAAAAAAAAATGCATATTTTTCAAAATTTTCAAAGATCATATCTTTCTATGATTTTAATTATCCTTACTATCCTTATCCATACTATAATATTATAAATGCAAAATTGTGTGTTTGTATGTTTGTCCTTCTTTCACGTCGCAACGGAGCGTCGTATTGATGTGATTTTTTGTATGGAGATAGTTTAGAAGCTAGAAAGTGACATAGGCTACTTTTTCCAGCGGGAAAACATCTAATTCCCACGGGAAAATTCAATATGTTACATTTTCCTATAACCACGCGGGCGAAGCCACGGGCATCAGCTAGTATTTTATAATTTATACTTTATTACGATAATTTGATGGTTTACTATCCATTTAGCATCACTACGTTATCAATTTGAACATGAGGCATCATGCCTATTTAGCGCAACCCGTCCTTAATGTGCCCCCGCCCGTAGGTGGAGGCTCAAAGCCATGTCGTTGTGGTCTGGTTGCCTCGGTTTTATTGCACGTTTAAATTAAACGGAAAAATAACGTAAAAAATCCACCACTACATCACTGGTGTGAGGAACAGTCACATGTACCTAATAAAAACACAACAAAGAGCTCAAAATATCGATTTACTGTTATTACAAATGGTAATTCGTCAACACGAAATTACCATTTTGAAATTAGACCAAAAGCATCAAAATTTTATACAAACATCGACTATCTTGTACAGTACTCATATTATGACGTATTTCCGATTGATCATATTATTGGAGTGGATTTTCATAATTTATTTCGACCTATAATTAAGTAAGTTAACAACACATTTAGAATCTAATACAATTTAATAATTATTCAGGCTGAACAATTTTCCATGTCGTGGATTTTCCAATTGACATTATTCAGATTCGACCAATAATTTTGAGTAATAAATTTTGCATATGTGCTGAATGACAATAAATCAAAATAATTATCATATGACACGCTTTGTCGGCCATTTAAAATAAGCCGTGTAATGATGACTTTCTGAGCACGTCACAAGGATATCCCTACTTTCATGGCTGTCTTTCATTTCAAGATCGGACAATTTAGACACATAGAATCGCGGCCCTGATATCTTTAATAATGTTTGTCACATATTGGATTACTAATAAATGCAATCTTAGACTTTTGACACTTACCCTGTATTACTTCTATCAAACGGGATTAATAGGGGTGTAGAGTCAACATTTATTGTAGGCAAAAAAATATGCCTTTTGACGAAAATCCGATTCAAATATCTTAAAAAGCTACGAAGCTACAACCGTTTTAATGTTGCTTGTTAGAGAAAGAAAACGTTAGCAGATCGTGACGCCACGATCTTCGAGCAAACGACAATCGTTTCATGTGAAGGTGCGTTTTGCGGAAAAGGGACCGAACATGCCCCCTCTTAAAACTTTGGACACTTATAACGTGATTATTATTTAACCTCCTGCGTTGCGTTTTTCTCAATTTGACTACATTCTTAATCCTTTTTCAAGAGAATACATCATTATTGATTATTTTTCTTTCTCTGGTCGGTGCTTCATGTCTAGAGATGGTGGTGATGGTGGGATGCAAGTCGCGAACGGACGATCTGTCTCCATGGCTCCTGTCAGTCGCAATGTTAGCGACGGTGTCAAACTTTGGTGTGTCTGGATTCTTTAGTTGGACTATCTTGTTGAGCGGCCTCTGGGTCTTTTACCCTCTGTGTTCCCAACGATGATTCTCGAGGCTGTCGTCTCCGCCTCGCATTATATGTCCTAAGTATCTGAGCACGCTGATAGCATGTTGTTGCATGTGAAAAACGCTCATTTATTTTCCGCTGTGAGAGGATTCACACATTTGTGCGTTTGGCGGTCCAAGAAATTCTCAAAATCTCTAACACCACATTTCTGCCTCTCCCTTGCTTTGACGGCCCATGTTTCAATTTATAATTATGTATAGACTCGTTAAAACCCATAAACGATACCGCTCTCATCAACCCTTCTCGCGATCAAGGATGTTTTTGAAGTGAAAACTTCTTTAGTGGCGCTGTGCACTTTTTGTGAGGGGGAAAAGTTGTTAAACTCGCCACAAGTCACGTGACCGTAAGATGTCACGTGACCGAAAGATGTCACGACATGACCATGAGATCCGAGAGATTGAAAATTCATAAGACGGACACGTGACCGGCACTCCCGGAGTGCAACCTGGTCTTTTTTTACTAAGACGGTGGCAAACAAGCATATGGCGCGGATGGAAGTGCGACACCATAAGAATCACAAGCGCGCTGCCGACCCTTTAATAATTTGAGGATTCTCGGTGCTGACAGCTAGGGACAAATACAGATCCTCGCTCTCAACGCAGCACATCCTCGGGAGCTCCGGCGACCTTGTTCATCACCAGGAACACAACACCACATAACTACAGAGCATTTAGTGAGGTAGGGCACAGCGAAATGTCATCCCGCTCGAATGTGAACCAGCCCAACTGGGGAAGTACCTCCGCCTTGCAGAAGACCACAGCCATAATAACACTTCTACTTGCTCTGTAGTAGTGTTGTGTTCCTGGAGGTGAGCAAGCTCGCCAGAGCTCCCCAGGATGCGTTGTGTTGAGAGTGAGGGAATTTGTTCCTTCAGCTGTCAACACGGCGAATTCTCAAACATATCAAGGGTCGGCAACGCCCATGTTGCTCCTTTGGAGTTGCATGCGTCTATAGGCTGCGGTGTCCGCTTACCATCAGGCGGGCCAAACGCTTGTTTGCCACCGTCGTTGTATAAAAAAAGAAGTGGCGTTATTATGGGTGCGGTCTTCTGTAGGTTCAAAAGTCTTCATTAAGAGGGAATTAGAACTTTTGACGTCTTCGTTTGCGTAGCTACTTTTGATGCTGACTGTAAGACCCGCCATACACGGACTGCTTAGAGCAGTCGAGACCCGCCATAAACGGACTACTTAGAGCAGTCGAGGCCTCATTTAATATGGCAACTGCTCTCGTGCGGTCGGTCTCGACTGCTCTAAGCAGTCGTCTATGGCCCGCGTTACTGCGTGTTCTCATTGCGTCCGTTTCCGTGTCCGGGAGGCATCTGTCTCTTTCGCACCCGGGCGAAACATCGCAGGCGAGAAAAAGAGGGATGCCTCCCGGACACGGAAACGGACGCAGTGTGAACACGCGGTTACTGCCTGTTGGTCTGCTCCAAATATGAACAAGATGAAATTCCGCTGTGCCCTACCTCTCTTAAACATGATGTTGTAACACTTCCAAAACGTCGAGGCAAATAAGTATAATTATACTTCAAATTCAAATTGAAAATAATTTATAGTATGGTTATGGGTTTACAGAGCTGTTGTATAAATGATTTATGTTCTCCACATCCTGGTCAGAGGCGTACAATTATAAACTTGTTATAGGTTACCTCACCCTGAGTACGAGGAATTCTTTATGTGCACGCTGCGAGCGCTCCTATCGTCGCGTTATTGAGCTGCATGACGCGTGGCACCTCACTCGTCCTAGCATGATGTTCGGTGCATTTGTCAAAAAGCGTTTTTATTTAACAAACAGAGCCTGATAGAGAAACTACATTTTAGTTTAAATTCTTTACTTCAGGATTATTTTAAGTTTATGCCAAGATGCGACTTAAGTTGGTATCGTTTGGACCAACTCTAAGTTGTGTTTCCATGCAAGTGACACCTAGCTTCGACAGTTGCTTGCGAGGTTTCAAATAGATAAAACTACAGCTTAGCACTCTGGTCAATACTTACCCTCATGACAGTAGTAGTATTTGCCCTGCCCTAAATGGTAGTTACCCTGCCCCATGCACGAGTGGTTCTTCATGTGCACGCTACGAGCGGCTCTTATCGCCGCTAATTGAGCTGCATGACGCGTGTCGTACACCTCACTCACCCAAGCATGACGTTTGGGATTCTTAAAGAGTCATCCTCCTAGCGTTATTCCCGGTTGTGCCCTAAAGGAGCCAGGGTTCCGCTTTGACACCGAATCCCAAGATTTGGCATCACTGGTTTAAGGAAAGCGACTGCCATCTAATCTTGCAACCCAGAGGGAAAACCAGACCTCATTGTAAATCGCCTGGTATCCTGGCGATGTTTTTCTTCACCGAAAAGCTAAACGTAAATATTCCGTACATAAGTTCCGAGAGACTCATTGGTACGAGCCGGGAATACTCTTACATATATCGGGCCCCGTACATAAAGTAGATATTTACTAACAATTTGAGTTGACGATTAAACTGTCGATCGCCATGCTAGGCTTGCGTCGCTTCTATTGACGCTTCAGCAAAAGGCTCTTTGTGATGTAAAAGATTGATGCACGTCGCTTTGCTTGCGTCATTTGAGTGTCTGAAGCGCCTATTGCCTTTGTCATGATGCGCAGCGGTACGAAATGAATTCACGGGACAGAAACTAATACAATCGGATATAAAATAGCACTTTCTTAACATCGGATACAAGCGAGTCTACTTCGTTCATAAACTGTACTGTTACCTAAATAATATAGGTGCCCATTATAGCGTTTGTTCATTATACAATTGGACTTTATTAAAATTGATAATTATAATCGATGGTATCAATTAAAAGTACATTTCATAACCTCCTTATTGTGAGAGTTTTACTCCATTCCAGGATTCACAATATTTGACCAGAATTACGAGTATATGGATGGTTCAGTTAGTAGTAAAAATCAGTCGATTATAATTTTACAATTTAAGTGAACCGGATTGAATTCATGATGTTTATTTCACAACAGTAGGACGGTATCCTATTAACACCAATTACACCCTTTCTTACCTTGTTTCCTTATCCATTAGGTTCAAAATGGCAAAGCAGCGTCACCACGTCGCATCACTTCACACGTCTAATTCGAGTAATTTTCGAGACCAGCGGCCGGGAAAATATGGCGACGGAGAGGCTTATATTATTACAGTATATCGGCGTTTCTGTGATCTGTGCACAATGCTGTAAGCTGATTAGATATTATATTAATGCTATTAAACCTCTGAAAATTCATTTAGCTATAATAGTACTGAGTCATCGCAAAGACAGTTAAGGAGGAAGAATGCTACGTACTCGTCCATACAAAAAGAGTGGTTCCACTTCTAAATATCTTCCAATCTTAATGATTTTTAGTACGTTATTGACACAATGAGAAAATTAGGTTTTTAGGCTTGCCAATCTTCAAAATTTCCAATAAATTCAAACTTATAGGCACCTCAAAAACTTTTTATTTTAAAACCTATAAACCTAGAATACATTATGCTGAAGTAATCGACATAAAAATCAAAGTGATTTGTTAAGATTTAGTTAGTGGAAATCGTTTTCTCCCGAAATGGAAATGTATGGAAAAGTACCTATTGTCAGTCGCGAGCTGCTTGCTGCTGCAAATTCTTACATCTTTACCTCTTAACGAGAATTGATTACACGTACATATTAGCTACCAGTGGCGGCGCGTGAAAATTTTCGATGGGCAACCCGGAACAAATAACTTATGGAAGAATTTAGAGCATATATAACTGCCAAAAAGCAAATTTTAGACAAACCGGTTGGAATTGGCTTATTAAATATGGGCGCTCCACCACTGATAGCTACAAAGATTCGATGGAAAAAAACGTCGTGAGGAAACCGGTCTAATCAAAAAACAAGGTCTAGTTTTCTCTCTGGGTGGAAAGGTCAGATGGCAGTCGCTTTCGAGAAACTATTGCCTACGCTAAGACCGCTATATCTTCGGATTAGGTGCCAAATAATAATAATAATAATAATCATCATCATTTATTTTGACCAAATAGGATCATACAACAGACATTAGATAGGTATACAGTTATAAATCAAACTTTAAATTTTATTAAAACTACAAAGTTATGCAACATTGGAAAGTTACAATTAAACAGACAGTCCAATTCAGACACTAAACACTACGCATGTCAGAGATATGGAGCGCATTGCAGAGGTTAAGGTAAGCACCAAATAACTTGCCTGTAATTATTGCCAGAATGCTGTTGGAACTGACCCTTACCCTATTAAGCAGCGAAGCGGCTTTTTTATGCATTACGGCAGAGAAGCTATACACGCGCGCCTCCAAAGCGGATCCTCGGCTTCTTTGGGGTACAAACAGGAAAAGGCTATCAGGATAATAAGTTGATGATCTCGCTTCTTAGTCGTGCACTCTTGACAGAGTGGTTGTGGTCATGTCACGGTCGATTTTTGCACCACCGCCGCTCTTGTAATGCGTCGCCATGGTGTCTTCTGTGACGGATTTTTTGTCTTTCCATCCCATCATGTTGGAGAGCGCCCTCGAATTTCCCTTGAATTGATGATAGATAGCTACAAAGATACTGGGTACTTGTACAAAAAAAGGCGAAAAAATGCTGCTAGCAATGCGCTACGGCTTAGCACAAGCACCGTTGCATGACCACTAATTGGTTAAAAAAATTACAGCACGTCTAGCATTGGACGGTCGCGACATACTCTCGATTTTTATCGCACTATACCTCTTGTTCTAAGTGTTCTAATAAGAGAAAGACGGAAAGTGCGAGAAAAATCGAGAGAGCTCGCGCGCCGGCGCGTGCTAGCCGTGCAGGTGATTTCTAAAGCGCGTTCAAAAAGCAACTACCCTGCTTTTTTCGGCAAATTATTGAATGAACGCCAGTGGCGTGTTTTCCGAAGCTTCAGGTTACAATATAATTCTAAAGACAGCTACGAAGGTCAATGGTTGCTTTGAGCATTGGCTCTCGGCTATATACTAATTATTTTTTATTTTTAATGTTTGTTACCTCAGAACTCCGTCGTTTATGAACCGATTCGTACAATTTTTGTTTGTTTGTAATATATGCTTCCAGATTGGTCCCATTCTTTCCGAAAATCCAGTTGGATGGTGGGATCCATGAGGAATTGAGGGAACTCCTCAAATATATTAGGCACGCATATAGTAATTCTGGTATTTTATATTATAACTCGTGTATCTACAATCGGAAATCATAAATGTGGTGAAGTGAAACAGATGATGAAGACCACAGATGTCTCCTGGAACCCCCGATGATGTACTGAAAACTATAAAAGTACGTAACAAATTCTGATATGATTCCGTTAAACTAGCAACTAATGAAGTGACAGTTCTCAGAATCACCTTTCTTGATGAATTGACGGAACTCCTCAAATAATATATTATCGGCCCACATACAGCAGCGATTTGTTTTTTTTTTTTTTTTTTTTTTTTTTCTGTAATAATCAATGTACATGTGTGGTAAAGTGGAAAGGAAATGTGGAAATGTTCATGTGGTTTGGCAGAGTACTGAATTGAAGTCGGTTAAGACTTTGTTTTTTTTTAAAGTAAATTATTACCGAAATGGACAAGCCATTAAAACATCAATGCTCAATTAAATCACTACATACTAATTTTCATGATCACAAAACATAAAGTCCTTTCTAAAGGACAATAGCGAACTGACGTCCCGTAGCGCTTTTCGCTATCAACGACTAGTTTTACAAGTCGTAACATGTTCGTCGTTCGTAGTGACATACGTCATTACGGTATTGAGGTGATGACGCGTGGCGCGCACGAGTCAGCGAGTGAGTCAGTGAGTCGCGAATAACGAAGCAGTGACGTCACGTGACGTCATCACGCTCGACTCCGATTTGAGTGAATACGCATCGCTGTTGAGACCCTTTTAGGTTGGATGATTTAGGGCTTGCACCTATTTTGACTGTTCTTGATTATCTAGAAAAATGAATGTTCTGTCAGGTCTGAGGTTCAATCAGAACAACATAAAGTTCATATTCCTAATTGATATAAGTTTTATAAATAGTCACAAACTAAGCAAAGCTTGTATTATGGGCATTAGACGACGATACATATACTTATATGGATAAATAAATACTTAGATACATATAAAACATTAATGACTCAGTAATAATGATTCGTGCTCATTACACAAAAAAATACCCTTAGAGCCTTATCACACTTGCGATTTGCGAGCGTATTTTCTATACAATTATCAGTCGCGGCGAACACGCTGCGTCATCGCCTTCATACAAAATACGCTTGCAAATCGCAAGTGTGATAAGGCTCTTACTGGGATTCGAACCTAGGACCCCTTGCTTTGTAGGCAGGGTCACTACAACTAGGCTAAAGCGGTCGTCATTATTATAAGTGCACGGCACGATGCGAATATTAAGAAAAATAGGGCTTTGTAAAGATTGTCAATCGAAGGGCAGGCATCGTACATGTCTCTACTGTGAGGTTGCAAGCGTATATTCTTCATTTCTTTGATTCGTGTTATGTATAGCGCTACAAATATAACATCATGGGCATCTTGAGCTAGATTCTTAGAATTTGCTCGTTATGCCTCACTTGCATTGCCATGTATATATTGCTGTTTAATTTGTTTAGTCCATTGTTTTATATGCGTTGTATTGTATTATTTAAGTTAAGTTAGCCACCAGTCTTTGCGATCCGTCAGCGCACCGCAGCCATGCTTTGTCTAGTTGACAGTTGACATTAGTGACATGAAGGCGTGCGGGCGGCAATAGAGTGGATGCGTTCACGGATCGCACAAAATAAAGGCTTCCACTGATGGTGTAATTTATTATTGTAACTTGTTATGTGTTTTCGTTGTTTGCTTGTTTTCTTTTCTTCTAGTTTTTAATTATTATTTTCTTTTTGTTGTTTTTTATTTCAATTTGTCAGTGTTTTTTTTTTGTTTTATTTTACTTTTTGTTATTTTTACCTTGTTTTATGTTACGTGTGTTACGTCCCGTGTCCTCACTGGATGGACCCAACGGAAGACCAGCGCTGGCTGCAAAGCCAGCATCATGCTGAGTTGGGCCCATTTCGTGACACTGCACAGATTTACTTCTTCTTTTGTTTTATAATACTGTGTGTTTTATTGTGTTGTGTCTCGAATAAATATTTGATTTGATTTTAATGTCGGTATGAAAACAGATTAACACATCGATCGTTCACCGATGTCACTTCTCGGTTTGCTACAAGTTTTTACGACTTTAGTGTTATTAGTAGAGATGCGCCGAATGTTCGGTAATTATTCGGTATTCGGCCGAATTATTCGGTAAAACTGCCGAATATTTACCGAGTAAACATATCATATTTATCTGATAATAAATAAATCATTCATAGTATTTGTAGCTCTTAAAAGTTAAGTTAAGTATATATTTGTTATTAGGCATATAATAAAACAAGAAAACTTGATTTTAGTAAGCTTTAGTATTCAGTTTAATCACCGTATCAACGTCTGTCACTAATTTACCATCAATAACAATTGCAAATGTTGACATTGACAATGCCAAGGTCGGTCAAATTCGCGCTCAGCGAGCCGCGCGGACCTGCATAAACCTGTTTAGACCGAATAATTCGGCCGAATATTCGGTTCGGTAAAATCTGAACTAGAGGTGTGCGCCGATGGCAAAATCATCGGCGGCGGCGTCCGGTGGGATTTTGATCGGCGGCGGCGGCGTGATCGGCGTGAAATCGGCGTGGATTTTTTTTCCCGGAGTATCGAAAAATAACTATATAATATAGCGTAATATATCATTTATGACACATTTTCTAAAATGTAATTGTACCAAAAATACTAAAAAGAAATTTTTGATCCCTTCTTCTTCAAATCTTCTTTGTTTTCTTGAGCTCTGCCTCTATTTCTCTTTCCTTCGACGCAGCCAACCATTATCATCTTCTCCAAGCTGGACTGGTCTCGGCGAGCCACGTAGTCCATGAATGTCATCATTCTCTGGAAGCATGTATTTGAAAGCTGGGTGTTAATACGAAGGCTCCTTGGGTATCGGCGTTGTATACATGAGATGCCCGACATTATACGCCAGCACATGATGATGATGATGATCTGTCTGACCTTTTTCGGCCTTGGCGACCACTCCGACTCCAGTTAGTCCATTAACGGGAGCGGTCAGATGCGCAGGATATTTTAAGGCCAGCACATAGATGCATTTAAAATGTGACAAATGCATCTATTTTTGATTTCACGCGCGGCTTCCATGTCCATGTTTCAGAGGCATAGAGAAAAATAGAGAAGATAAGGGTGCACGAAGTCAGTCTTTGGTGTTGCGGTGGATATTGCTGTTCCTCCATATATTTTCCAATCGCGATCTTCTGATGACCTTTTTCATACAGTTAAAGATCTGTGAGCCCAACCCCAAGTAACATAATGTCTTGTACCAAGTCCAGCTGGTTGATTACGTAAAGCACGCGCGTCAGGTAGATCTAAATGTCAACTTTTGTGTTGGAAAATTACAGTTGAATTGTCCTAAAGCTCGTTCAAAACGTTACGTATTTTCCCCTCAGGTCTCGCAGTTCCCATGCCCTCTGCATCAACCCATCTCTACCTATAAACATCAGCTTCGTTTTTTCCTGTTGATGTGGAGGGGCAATATTGTGCACTGATCAATTTGACTTTCTTTAGAAGTGTAGCTAGCTTAGCCTCATTGACTCCTTTTATGGTCGTGTGTATCATTGAGCCATGTCTTCCAGCCGGACACGAGATTTGGACGGTAGGGGTTTTGCACTTAAAAGGACAGATGTTCAGGTATACCCATTTCCCCAAGCACTTCAAACATTTTTTGCCAATTTATGTAGTCAAACGCTTTCGTGTAATCGATGAAGCATAAGGCCATATGTATGTTAAATTCTCTGCTCTTCTGAATGAACTGCCTGATATTTAGGATCTGCTCTATTCTGCCACTACCCTTAACTGCATGCTTGCTCTATTGTGATTTTTTTGCTTATGTAGTACTCCAAATGTTTGTTCAGAATGTGCAATAGAACTTTACCAGCATGGGATATAAAAGAGATTTTGAAGAATTCGATAGTTGTCATATTTACGGGAAGAGTCTTTCTTATGTAGTGGGATAACAGTGGAATCTGCCCTTTGTTGTATACCCAGAGGAATTAGGAAACAGATTTCTTCATGGAATAAGTTAAAAATATTTTGTTACCGGAATTAGACCCAGTCGATTATAAAATTAGGTCACGTGCTCAAGGATGGACGTGCTAGAGAAAGGAATTCACATTTACTTACCGTCGGCTAAAGTCGCAAACCTTTTCACTCAATCGACGACCGGTTGTCTAGTGGATAGTGGCCCTGCCTACGAAGCTGAAGGTCCTGGGTTCGAATCCCGGTAAGGGCAAATATTTGTGTGATGAGCATGTATATTTGTTTCTGAGTCATGGATGTTTTCTATGTATTTAAGTATTTCTATATATTAAATATATCGTCGTCTAGTACCCACCAGACATTAAGAAATTAAATATTAGATTATTTAAACAAAAATTGCACCAATGGCTAAATAATAATAATTTTTATTCGTTAAATGATTTTTTTTTGTTTGTTGACATAAAATGATGTACTTAAATTTTAATTGACATGAAATAATGTAATAATGTATACGTATTAGAATGTATTAATTTAGTTTGTTTTATTTAATGATTTTATAGTGTGTAAATATTTTGAATGTGTAATTAATTTTGTATAATTCTTTTAATTTTTATTTTGCATACCAGCTAGTCCTGGTTAAGCATGGAAACATACCTCTAATTTTGTTTGTAACACCTGTTTGGTAATGTTTAACGCAAATAAATATTCTTATTCTTATTCTTATGCTTATTCATAACACAAGCCTTAATGAGCTTACTATGGGACTAGGTCGATTTGCGTAAGATTGTCCCCTAATATTTATTATGTATTATTATTATTAAATCTGAGCCAATTTTACAGGATGTCCAAAAACTAGTACCTATTCACGGTTACATCACAACAAAAAATACGAAAAAAGTAAGATTTGCAGTAGTAGTACCTAAAAAAGTCATCATATCCGCTTAAAAAATACGCTTTGAATTTTTTAAATAAGTAGCATGTCTTGTTATTTATTTTCAATTTTTTTGATGACATTGACTTTTGAGTTGTGAAGCTGTGTGCTGAAGAGTCAAAGCATGATTTGAAAAATGGATTTAGGTTTGTGACTAGACTTTTAGAATGTTCGCACTAATATTATAATTATGCATGTATATAGCACGAATGTAAACCACGTGAGGGCATTCATTTCGTTTGAACGTGTCCCGCTGCAGAATTGCCGATTTTTATTTTATTGCGAAGCGAATTAAATCAAACTCTTCAATGTAGAACATTACAGAGTTGACATGTGCTGTAAAGAGTCCTTGTTCGGCGTTAGAATTAAAATGAGTTAAATAAATTGCATATAATAATTAACACTGTTCCAACAAAAACGAAATTACGCCACGCCGATTTCACGCCGGTCAATTTGATCGGCGGCGGCGGCGTGGAAAAATTGTCGGCGGCGGCGGCGCGGCGGCGCGGCGCACATGTCTAATCTGAACCGAATGTTCGGCCGAATATTCGTATTCGGTAAAGTCCGTATTCGGCCCATCTCTACTTATTAGTTACCCTGGTCAAAATTACTCCGTACCTGGTGCCCCTATATTTAAATGCGCGCCAAGTGCAGAGTTAATTCGATATAATTGGAAGTATGTGGGTTTTTAACATCGAATTAAGTATTTGAAGTTGGTAACTTGCAACAGTTGCAACCCGCTGGAATTTACTCCGCACCTGGAACTCATCGAAATGTACGAGCGTTTGAGTAAACTCGAACGGGATGTTACAAACGCCATTAATTATTTTTTTTGATGGTTTATTATGTTTACTTCGTCTCTGTCCAATGAACAAGGTTCTTTAGATAGCTGCACGGTGTCGTATTCGAGTAGGAAGCTGAGGGCTGTCCAAATTATAATGGTGCGAGCGATCGAGTGGCGTGCGACCGTGATTGGGGCAGCCCTATGGCTTTGTGGACTAATTGAGTGCTAGCTTCGCTGATACCGTGTTTGCTGTTAAAGCTTAGCCAACATCAGAACCTGTTACATGACTTTTAACTTGTAATGCAAGCGGCGATCGTCAAGCTTTTATTTAACTTGACCTGCTCGTTTGTTTGTTAGTATGGGACAGTCAGCATCAGAAGTAGCTCCGGAAAAAAACACGTTGAAAATGATCTGCGCACACGCAGTCCTTATCCTCTTGACATTAGTCGTGTGTAGGTCATTTAGGCCGCGTAGCTACTTTTGTTGCTGACTGGACAAATCTTGCAAGTTAAATTTGTCCCCTTTCCCGGTTACTGATTGAGCTGAAATTTTGGGTACAAGTATAGTTTGGATGACAATTCAATATTATCGAGCTGATTCGGTGGCCATTGGAATTCAGTAATTAACCGACGTAACCCCATTGGTTTTGGACTCGTTAGTGTCGTCTCAATGAGTAGTTGATGAGAAAGGTACAGTCGGCCATAAAAGCTAATACCAAAAATTTAATTTTTGGCACAATCTTATTCCGCTATTCATTATGTGCGATTGATGCAAAACACCCTATCTTCTATATCAAAAGTACTCTTCCTTCATGCCGCGTACCCCCGTGGTCTCTGTAAAAATATTCTAAGTACCTAACACTTGTTAAAGTACATATGCTCATGTTTTATGTCTTTTTTTATATTTTTGATATTGATATTTGTACGCCGCTCGGCATAACACAGATTCATACTTTTTTTTGTATTAAGTACCTGTTTTACAAATAAAAATGTGAATCTGAATCTAAAGAAAGCTACACATAGTATTTAAACTGTTGTCATATCATGACGCCGGCGAAATCTGTTCTATTCTGTTCTGTTAAGACTAATTTTGTATTACATTTTTCACAAATAGTAATCTGAATGTAAAGAAAACTAAACATAGTATTCAAACTCAACAGTTTGACTACTGTGCTTAGCTTTCTTTACATTCAGAATTAATGACAACTCATTCCATGACGCTGGCATAATAACTCACTAACAAAAAGGCTTATCTCACACTGAACCTCATACTGAGATACACCTCTGTCCCACCAAGATCGCGATGTGATCGTCTAATCTCCTACGGCGAGGTCAGCCGTACCATTTTCGCGCTTCACTTGTTTAATTCTGAAGCCAAAGGCAGAAAATCGGCGCGGCGGGAATATGACGGTTAGTGATGGCCGGAAGAAATATCGATGATGATATCCATCGGAAAATCTATATACTGTACTACTTCTCATCGCAAATGTACTGAGTCTCAATGAGCGCAGTTTTTCTTTTTCAATTCATACAAGATAAAATGATCATAAAAATTCAATCTGCTTGCTATAATAGAAACAATTGTTTCGAAACAAAATAAATGCAACTCTGCTCGAATGGTATAAATTCCATTGAAGAGCAGGATGTCTTTTATTTTAACCCATTTAATGCCGATGACTCATATATTAATCATGCCCCAACGAGCGCCTTCCACAACAGAACGGGAAAATGCTGCTACGCTCTACGACGTAGCGCACGTAGCGTTGTTTGGCCTCGTTTGGACGGCTAGTGGATATATTCTTTTTTTTTTTTTTCTAATTTTCCGGTAAGGGCAAATATTTGTGTGATGAGCTTGAATATTTGTTTCTGAGTCTTGGCTGCTTTCTATGTATTAAAGTAATTATATCTATTATAATTACTTTAAACAAGTTTTAACCGACTTCAATTTAGTACTCCGCCAAGCCACGAGAACATTTACACATTTATTTTCCAATTTACAACATGAACTGATTTCCGAGAGCAAATGCGTTGATTATTAGAGAAAAAAACCCAATCGCTGTTTTTCGAATCGGCTCATCAATGACGGAGTTCTGAGGTAACAAACATTGAAAAATAAAATAAAAAATACAACCGAATTGAGAACCTCCTCCTTTTTTTTTTAGTCGGTTAAAAATACGTATATCGTCGTCTAGTACCCATAACACAAGCCGTATTGAGCTTACTATGCGGCTAGCTCGATTTGTGTAAGATTGTTCCGTAATTTTTTTTTTTTATATTAACATTCTTATTTTCTATATAGGTACTTCGCTGTCTGTATTTGAGCCGCTTTTGCTTCTTGTCCTCTTAAGCCCTCGTATGCTTAGGTGCGAATCCATTCCAAACATTTGAATCTATTGTTTTAAATCTCAAAGATTGTTTGGACAATTTTGACATCCGCATTTATGTACAAGGGGTTAAGGCTATATGTATTTTGGGCTACATGCTTGTCAACACGTAAATAACAAGTGATAGTTAATTCGTTATTAGTGAAGTGGCAGCCTCAGAGGGGCTTTTGCAAAAGACAGTTTTGACGTCTGATTCGTTTAACATATTAAAGCAAAAAATAAATAAACGGGAAAACTGACCAGAAGCAAGTTAGTTTTATATAGAAACATACCGAACAAAAATGCAAATAAATTTACTTACTGTTAATAAGTTGCCAACATAAAATAAACTACTTAACTACAATCTAATGTTATTAAGACTAAAGAAGTCACATAAGATGGCGATGGATGGGGTGAAAACTAAACGAAGTAAAGATAGAGTTAACAGGGCGACGAATATAGGGAGGAAGAACATCATATAAAGCAGGAGATAATCTGCAGCATTTGAAAAGAATATGATTTAAAGTACCCTCATCCAGTCCACGTTCACACAGCGAAACATCTCTAACTAGGATTTTGTGCAGAAATACGGGAGTAGGTACATGAATGACCCAAGCGCAGCCTACAAATTGTGGACGTTACTAGTGGGTGATATCTAACTTCCTATTTTTGACGCTGTCACATTGACGTTGGTAGTGATGAGGTGAAGGCGTATCGTTTGTCATATTTGGCGATTATTAACGAATAGTGAATCGAATCGATTTTTTTGCCGACTTTAAACTAAACCTCGCGTTGGGCCGCACTGAATTCGCCCGGCGGCCCGCGCTAGTTTAGTTGTCGGTTTTGTTTCAATATTTTTTTCATATCATGTTTTACATCGGTTATAAATTCATAAATTTTATCGATGCCGCACAACTTACGGAAGCATCGTCTGAATCGAAACGAATGATTAGGCCCGACACTAAAAGAAAAAAAGTCATGGTGGTTTTAGGTACTGTTGAACCCATAATCTTATTACTTGATTTTATTTATTGTTTCGATAGGTCATGCGCATTTACGTTAGGTAATATGGGAGTTGAAATGTGTCAAAAATAGAAAGTAAGGAAGGTATCACCCACGTTAGACAGTGGCATAGCCAGTAACAAAAGTATACATATCTAAAGAAAGAAACCTTCAAAGAAAGAAATTCCTTCCAGTCCATGTTTCTCGCCGCTTTCAATCAACGATTGATTATTTTTTCCATATTTTAATGGAAATTGAGATTCTTTTCGCCAAGATGGCGACAGTATTTGTATTATAATAGTATTCAGCTTTATTTAATTTTTTTTTTTTTTATGACGAAGGAACAGTAAGTAGCTAGCTGTCATATACCACAGTCAACCTGTGTAAACCGTTTTGTAGGACAGACGCTAACTGTAAAATTGTACCTTTTTAGGGTTCCGTAGCCGACTAGGAACCCTTATAGTTTCGCTTTGTCTGTCCGTCCGTCTGCGGATAATCTCTGTAACCGTTAGCACTAGAAAGCTGAAATTTGGTACTAATATGTAGGTATATCAATCACGCCGACAAAGTGGTAAAATGTGAGTGAGTTTTTTTATTATTTCAACCCTAACGTGTGATATATTGTTGGATAGGTATTTAAAAATGAATAGGGGTTTGCTAAAATCATTTTTTGATAATGTTAATATTTTCGGAGATAATCGCTCCAGAAGTAAAAAAAAATGTGTTCCCCCCCTTCTAACTTTTGAACCACAAGTTTTAAAAATATGAAAAAAATCTCAAAAGTAGAACTTTATAAACACTTTCTAGGAAAATTATTTTGGACTTGATAGGTTAAATAGTTTTTGAAAAAAAAATACAAAAACTACGGAACCCTACACTGAGCGTGGCCCGACACGCTCTTGGCCGGTTTTTTTTTATAAAAATAAATAAACTGCCAAACAAAGCGGACACAAGACCCAATTAAGTTCGATTCGACTCAATTAAGTTCTGACGACAGTTTAGCTTAGTTTGTAGTGACCCTGTTTGCAAAGCTAGGTTCGAAACCCGGCATTGTAACACACGTAACATAATAACTGACTTAAATAATACTTATCAGGAGGTGTCAGATTATAAGCATTGTTCTTCTGGGGCCACGGAAGTGCCCCCGCCAAGACGAGCCAAGCGAAGCGCAAGGGCACTACCTTTTCTCAAAGCTGTTCGTCCTATTTTTTAAACCCTCATAACTTGAGATTGGATTATACCAGATAAATACAATTCTCGGTATACGATGTCAATAGTGAACTTATTAAACATATACATTTTCTGTTACTATAGCTTTTATACTTTAGATTTTATTGATATCTAAAAAACGCCGATTTCATCACTCACTCACTCACGTTGATCATCCTTTAGGGTACTTCCTGAAGTCATAGAAAGCTGAAATTTGGTATGTAAGCCAGTATTAGTACCTACACAATAATCAAGAAGATCCAAAAAATGGATCCTCTACCCCCCAACCCCTTAAACTAATGTATAGAATTTTGTATGATACTTCCGCAAGTTTTGATGCTATGTGGTCTGAAAATTTATATACCGTAAAATGGGGTGAGTAGGGATCGCGAGGAGAGTTGGGTTATGAATGGGGAGAGAAGGGATGAAAGGGATGTCAGATGGGGTTTTAAGGCTACTGCTACTGCTACCTAAATAATGTATTCTAATTTAAAATCGAGCTATAGTAATATTCATATTTAAAAAAAAGATCCAACAATCTTCCAAAATCACCTTTGTATGAAAACCTATCTCATCCTACTACTACGAGAGACTAGGGAATGAAGTGGGATTTCGTGTTTATCGTTAAAGTTATGAAATGGAACTACCCAAAATCATAAAAAAACCATAATACAAACGTCCGGAACATTAGTTTTGTCCCTACTCACCCCGTTTTACGGTAGGGACTCCTTGTTATAAATAATAAATACATTTCAGATAACCTTTTCTTTTAAATAAGACAATGAAAAAATAAAGAAAGGTAGAAAAAATGAAGCCAAAACATTTATTTACAAATAGTTAACATACAGTAATTGTTAATTGATATAGCTGTAATTTACATGTCGGCACAACTTGACACCAATATTATAAAAAATATGCTAAATTAAATTACTTCTATTCGGCCTCAGAATTACCTGGTGCAGTCGCCTTAATATTATACTTCCACTTTGTAACTATGGCGTTCCATATATATGTAACCTAACAAAGTGGAAGTAAAGCATCCATGATTCACGATCTAAAACTTTGAATATTGTCTGTCACTTATTATTATTTTGTTTTACTCTGCGCTGAACAACGCAATCGCTAAACTACCTACCTATTAAATATTGAAAAACAAAAGAAATCTAAAAGAAAAACAAATTCTTAAATCGCCAGTTACAAAGTAGGCACTTGTTTTTGCACGGTTACTCTCTTCAAGTTTTGACCTCGACTGACACAAATTTTAAAATGGCTGACCTGTGAAGTTTTAATGGCGTCTAACGCTAGTGTTGCCAGAATGTAATGCTTTAATACTACTTTGGGAGGTTTTTGTTTACTTTTTGAAATATAATGGTTACAAAATGGATTTCCACTTCTGCTTTAAATCATGGGACGCGATAAGATGTATTATTTTAATATCCATGAATTAAATTAGTAGAGAAGTATTATTTAATGCAGTACATTTTTAATAACTACTTCTTAAAGAAACAGACCGCTATATAACAACATAAGAGGACAAAGTTGTTGAACCAACCTTAAAGCAGTGTTTGAAATATCGTCGATCAGCACGGCGGCTATCACGCGACGGCGCGCGAGCTCGCTCGATTTTTCTCGCACTATCCGTCTCTCTCTTGTTAGAACACTTAGAACAAGAGGTATAGTGCGATAAAAATCGAGAGTATGTCGGACATGTCGAAAACTAGCGGTAGCCGAAAACTATAATTTTATACAAAAAATCCTAACAAACTACTTTTAATCTATTATTTTATAATATTATGAAAATGGAACAAAACTGCACATAAATAATTCCAAAATGTTGCCCTCTTTTTAGGGTTCCGTAGCCAAATGGCAAAAAACGGAACCCTTATAGATTCGTCATGTCTGTCTTTCTGTCCGTCCGTATGTCACAGGCATTTTACTCGAAAACTATAAGGTGTATTTGAATAAAATTTTCACGATCGATAGGTGTAGGTATTTTGTTAACCGCTACATTTTTTTAGGGGTGCACTCCATACATAAAACTGAAAGTGAAATTTTTTTTTTCATTGCAAGCTCACGTGTGGCACATCAATCGATAGGCCTTTCAAAATAAATATAAGGTTTCTCAGCATTTTTTTTGATTAAGTGAATAGAGTCGGAGATAATCTCCTCGAAAGTCACTAAAATTGTGTCCCCCCCCCCCTCTAATTTTTGAACCGTGTATTTTAAAAATATGAAAAAAATCATGCTCATAGGGCTTATTAAATTCTCTCAGCGAAAATTGTTTTGAACAAGATCGGTTCAAAGGTTTTGGAGATATTTCTAAAAAACTGCCTTTCTTAAAGAAAAGGACGTAAGTGCCATATGAGTTCAGTAACGATACGACCTTTTTAATAGGCACGGAACCCTCGTTGTGCGTGGTCCGACACGCACTTGGCCGCTTTTTTTTTTTTTCATTATACTTTGTGAATGTGTGGGACAGGCCAAATTTTGAGTGAATCTCCTCTCGCGAAAATGCCCTAACATCAACTATAACCTAACCTAACCTAATTATTTATTGCTTATCTGATCTTGAAACAAAAGATAAAACTGCACGATAACATATCTCTGTAAAAAATTATTAGCCGTGTATCGTAGTTTCAAAACATTTGATAATTGCCAAGGTCAATATTAACAACTATAGTCCGTTTTTTTAGGATTAGAAATACGGTAAACGAAGAAGCAGTCGTCGTCCACCTTTTCTGCTTGGGACAAATATTAGATGTTACGAAGTCCTTAGCAGGACGAGAACTTAACAGGCCTATATTAGTTATTTTGTATTTTTCCTATGTAATAAATAAAAAGTGCCGTTTTTTTTACTAAATCTACTTTACCCGGAAATTCATCCTTGCTGCAAAGTTCACACACCAACTTGTAAATGTTGACCACCATACGTTTCTCATTTGTTGTTAATGGACCCTGCTTCTGTCTCTTTGCTTTTGGTGAAGGCAAAACGTTCGGGGGAGAACGAGTCGGTCTTTTTTGCAAGCCACTTGGGTCCGCACGCCACCACACACAGCGAAAAATAAAATCTTAATATTAATTAACAAATAGATACCTACTCGTATATAATCTCGTAATCTGAATTCAACAATTTGTTGATTACCATGAAAACAAGAAAAATAACGTGATACGATTGACAATTTTGACAATGTCGACAGCGAAAAAACGAGCTGATCGTTTCAAACCTATTCTTCTTTAGCTTTTTTATTATGCAACCTTTGCAGAACTGAATAACGAAATTTAAAATAACAGAGTCAAAAAAAAAAAAAATTGTTGTAAGTATTATTTAGATATAAAAATAATGAAAACACTTCTATCATGTTAGGGTCGACAACAATAATATTTAGGTAAGTATTTTTTAATGACTGTTTGAGATACTTTGACAGGTGTGTGGCATAAAGTGTCTTATATAAAAGACCTCGTGCTTCGTACTTTATCCTTCTTTCTAATGCTAAAAAAGCGCACTATAGAGATAAACTGTTATACCAGTGTTCGGCCTATAAAATGTCTCGTATCCCCGTCATGTTCCCGGGTTAATGTCTAGGTCATTTTCATTTTGAATGAGTTAGAGATTGATATAGCTCATGGGGCTGGGCAGGAGAACAAAGGTAACCTATGTGGCCATCCCGATCGCTAAACTTAAGTGGCAGTGGGCGGGGCACATAGCAGGTAGAACCGATGGCGCGGCGTGGGTAGGCCCCCTACAAGGTGGACTGATGACCTAGTAAAGGTTGCGGGAGTCCGCTGGATGCCGGTGGCGCAGGACCGGTCGCTTTGGCACTCTTTGGGGGAGGCCTATGTCCAGCAGTGGACGTCTTTCGGCTGATATGATGATGATGATAGCTCATCAGCACACATCGTACATTTTGTAGTATTTTCGGTGCAACGCGAAATTAGTATATAACCCATTCAGGGCCCATGACGACACATATGCGTCAGACCGTCGTAGTCGCTTTCCGCTACATACGAGGAAAACCACGGGATCGGCTACGAGCGTAGCGCGTAGCGATTCTGGGCAATGAATGTGACAATTTCAATTGCAATGCTTAGTTAACGTTAATTACGTTCATTATTGTCAATTAATTACCAATTGTCATTTTTGGGAGGCGACTCTCATCCCTACCTTGTTTTGTTGAGAAATGAATCTCTTATCGTCTTCTGGCCGGCAGGGAAACAATTAAAAGCAGAATCCACTAAATATGAGTGTATTCGCTTTCGCAGTAAGAAATAAACATAATTCATACATGATTGTATTTAATTATGGTAGTTTCTTACAGGCCTTTTCCATGTGACATTTTGTCAATCTATCTGTAAAACAATAGGGGCGTAGACACGAAATATAATAATCAATAATGTCATATTTTCTCGAAAAAGGATAAAAAATGTAGTCAAATGGAGAAAAAATCAACGCAAAAGGTTAAATTATCACGAAGTTATAAGTGTCCAAAGTTTTATGTTCTGTCCCTTTTTCGCATAACGCAACTACATAATAAACGATGACGCTGGAAGAATGTCACGTCACAGAAGACGGCAACGTGCCGCGCCGCATCGTGTTCGGCGCCGCCGTCGACGCGGCCCCCCGGCAGCATCCTGTAATGTGACGTCACACACCCGTTTGCGTTTTCTCTCTCTAACAAGCAATATTAAAACGGTTGTAGCTTCGTAATTCTTTGAGATATCTGAATGGGATTTTCGTCACTAGGTTGTCACTAGGCATATCTTTTGCCTTCTTTCTTTTGGAGTAATACTAATTTTCGAGTCTACACCCCTATTGAAGCTCCTAGAGCTGATAGAAAACAAATATTACCCAAGTAGTTTTGCTGCTAGGCAAACGGCTACAAATTGATATTGTCTATATCAACTCCGTGATTTAAAATGTCGTTTTATCAGTTCATCACTCTCGCATCGCATTCACATTTCAATCTGTTTCGCGTACCTAGTACCTACTCGTTCTGAAACGTTAGGTCGTTGTGGAAGCAAGCGCGCGAAACAAGTTAAAGCGAATACGATGTGAAGTGAATTAATAAATATAATTTACCTACTTACTGCTACTAGCTCAGTACATACATACACACACATACATACACACACATATATACACACATACATACACATACATATATTTGTACATAATCTAGTTTTATCTCTTTCTCCGATACCCAAAGGTTGTCTGGAAGAGATCGCTCTTCAGCGATAAGACCGCCTGTTGTCTACCTCTACCTACATGTTATTGTATTGTTTCTCTTTTTAACTGCTTTGTTTGTGTGAGGTGTGCAATAAAGAGTATTTGTATTGTATTGTAGCTCTGATTTGGCATGCCTACCGAAGTCGAAAATATCTACACATATAAATATAAGTCAAGGTTCCAGTAAAAATTGTAAATACACGGTAGTCCAGGTTCAAGTAAATACAATAGACTTAAATCCCAGCTTATTACGATTCAAAATTCAAAATGAAAAAGAACACCTCAGTAGTTTTTTTTAATTGCAAGCCCTCGTGTGGTGTGGCACATAAATCGATAAGCCTTTCAAAATAAATATAAGGTTTCTCAGCTATTTTTTTGAATAAGTGAATAGAGTCGGAGATAATCGCCCCGAAAGTCACTAAAATTGTGTCCCCTCCCTCTAATTTTTGAACCGTGTATTTTAAAAATATGAAAAAAACATGGATAAGCCCTTCCCCTAATATAACCCTCCTTCAGCGAAACTTGTTTGCTTGCTTTGCTTGTTTTGAACAAGATCGGTTCAAAAGTTTTCGAGATATTTCTAAAAAACTGCCTTACTTAAAGAAAAGGATGTAAGTGCCATAAGATTTCAGTAACGATACGACCTTTTTAATAGGCACGAAACCCTTCGTTGTGCGTGGTCCGCAACGCACTTGGCCGCTTTTTTTATTTAACTTACAATATACATAACTTGTAATATGTAACTACGAGTAGGTATGTACATTGTAGGTACTCGTAAATATGTTGTAGATATGTTGGTTTGGGTGGAATCTTGCAACTTCTTTTGAAGCAGATATATTGTCTTATCTTCAACCGATTGAGCTAAAATTATGTAGACATGTTTTATTTGAAATGTTTGAATGAGAATGCAATATTATGGCACCATCGAGCTGATCTGGTGCTGGACCCGACGGGTGGCCATAATAACACATAAGCTAAGAGCTCGGACTCGTTGATGTCCTCTAAACGCGTAAATGACGATTGTCAAAAGAGTACAATCGGTTATAAAAGATTGTAATAAAACTATTCAATAAGTTATAGTGTATGAGACCCTAAATGCTTCACGAAGAAATATTCGCGCGATATTTAAAAACGCTCAATGAAAGTGTCTCCCTAAACACGCTTCTGAAATTACAATATTGTCTCTGGCTTCGCCCTGGCCCACGGTGTTTTTATGGTTCCGTACCCAAAGGGTAAAAACGGGACCCTATTACTAAGACTTCGCTGTCCGTCTGTCTGTCTGTCACCAGGCTGTATCTGAAGAACCACGATAGCTAGACAGTTGAAATTTTACAGATGATGTATTTCTGTTGCCGCTATAACAACAAATACTAAAAACAAAATAAAATAAATATTTAAGGGGGGCTCCCATACAACAAACGTGTTTTTTTTGCCGTTTTGTCTGTCGCCAGCAAGGACTGCATAACCGAGAAAATACCGGTATGTTTTTAAACCGATATGACGTCATATCGGTTTTCAAATAGCGGTTTCGGTAGCGGAACCTTTATATTTCGCTATCAAAATATAACGGTATCCTTATTTTTTTACGGTACCGAAACCGCTTTTTAAAGGTTACCGATAATTCGATTTTGGCGTCGTTGCCAAACTGACGGCGCTGCCGTTTTGTCTTTCAGTTTTGTCGGTTCTATTCTGATACTTTTCTGATTCGTTCGTTCGTTCCTATTGGAAGAAGTTGTCTGTGTAAGTGTAAGTTCGCTTATTTTTCCGGTAACCTATATAATACCGGTTTCGAACCGATATTTCAAACGGTTACGGTACCGTTATGTTGGCTCGGGGCGCGTAACCTTTACACCATTACGGTACCGTAATGGAATACCGGTTTCATACCGGTAAAAC
This sequence comes from Epinotia ramella, assembly GCA_947578815.1. Lineage (NCBI taxonomy): Eukaryota > Metazoa > Arthropoda > Insecta > Lepidoptera > Tortricidae > Epinotia > Epinotia ramella. The sequence goes on from OX388207.1 coordinate 4,782,296, forward strand.
CGTAACCGAAATCAGTCCCTGGTCGCCAGGCTGTATCTCAAAAACCGCGATAGCTAGACAGTTGAAATTTTCACAGACGATGTATTTCTGTTGCCGCTATAACAACAAATACTAAAAACAATATAAAATAAATATTTAAGGGGGGCTCCCATACAACAAACGTTTTATTTTCAGGCTGTATCTCAAGAACCGAGATAGCTAGACAGTTGAAATTTTCACAAATTATGTATTTCTGTTGCCGCTATAACAACAAATAATAAAAACAAAATAAAATAAATATTTAAGGGGGCCTCTCATACAACAAACTTTTTTTTTACTGTTTTTATAGATAATGGTACGGAACCCTTCGTGCGCGAGTCCGACTCGCACTTGGCCGGTTTTTTTATAGATAATGGTAGGGAACCCTCCATGCGCGAGTCCGACTCGCACTGGGCCAGTTTTTTTTAGAATAATGTTTTTAAAGCTTTCTTCTCCAAGTGGCTATGACAAACGTGCAAGGAGCAAAACTGAATTTTGCTCCCTTGGGCAAAAAAGATTAATTGAAAAAAAAAATCAGAGGGATCAAAAAGAAGTTTTGCTCCCTATTAAACGGGCTAAATAAGACTTGTTTTCGAATAAGTAGGAGTGAAAAATATAATATGCTGCATTCAATAAAAAATACTCTTTAATACCACTTAAATTAATACCACTACAAGAGAGAAACATCTTACAAAAAAATTTGCTTAATAAATAAGGTAACAACAGGCGGTCTTATCGCTCAATATAGGGGTTAGGGTTCTATTTTCGTTTAGAATGGTATTCACGACTCCCGTCGATAATTATACAATAATAGAAAAGTTGGTATATAGGCATATGCAATAAAAAAGTCTATAAAGATTGAATGAAAATGATTACAGGTACTTTTTTGGTCACTCAGTGCCTGTCACGTGTCCTTTTGGAATTCGTACATCTCTTTGCAAGCACTAAAGAAAGAAAAAAAGAAAGAAAGAAGACATTTATTCACTAGGTACGCAAAAGACACACAGAGATAAAGGTAAAAAATACAAATACAATACAATTTACACATAATGTGTGTGTCTTCGCGGCAGTGAATCGGTCGCTGTCTCAGCATTATGCCGCATTATGCACTACTAAGTTATCGTTCTAATAGTATATTAAGACGACCACTTTACTCTAGTTGGCGGTACTATGCCTTCGAAGCTAGAGGTCCTGGGTTCGAAATCCGGTAAGAGCATTATTTTGCGAAATAAAAATTATACGGCTCCATCACGACAAAAGGTCTCTAAACTCCTACACATCGCTGGATGTCAAAGCGCCTCGCTACTCTTTTGACACATCACTATCACGCATCACGGGCGATCACGATCACAAGCCATCACGATGCGATCACAGGCTTGTTATCAAGCACGTGCCTGACGCGTGCTTCATCACAGAGTGTTCTAATTGATAATTCGGCCCCCATTTTATCCCCTTTTTGTGTTCAAGGGCCGAATAAATTACGTTCTAATTGGAGATGTAAAAACCGGCCAAGTGCGTGTCGGGCCACGCGCAGTGTAGGGTTCCGTAGTTGCCTGTCAACAGCGCCCGGAATCTATTTTTGGACCACCACTCGAAACGCCGTTCGCGCGCGATTTCTAGCCACTTCTGACAATTTGTAAACAAAACGAATGATGTTACGTAACGATATTTGTTGCTAGATGAAAACAAACACCTGATTTGGTAATAAAAATATCTCGTTACCACGAAATAATGGTAACGAAAATGTGGAAATTCCACTTTTCTAAAATTACTGAACAAGATAATTTTTAGTTTATTATGAAAAAATACTTTAGAGAGATAAATATAAGAATAGATTTAAGATAATAGAAAATTCAAGTTTTCCACTATCAGAAACATGTATTGCCAGACACAATATACAAGTCCTAATACTTCGAATCGATAGTTGAAGTTGGCTTGACCACAGATGGACACGCAAAAACCGAGGGTCGACAGCCAGATAAACCAAGAAAATATGGTAAATTTAATGCTAAATGATAGATTCTTTGGGTTTATTTGCAATTTAGATAATACATTTTTAAATAAAGGAAAAATTGAAAAATTTAATGCTCCGAGCCGGATTCGAACCGGCGACCACGGGCATTCATGGCCCGTCACTACTAATCAACTGAGCTATCGGAACAATCCGGTTCGGCCACCAAATCTTTCCATCAGTTCCTTCCTACAACGCCTTAGGGAGGCGTGTAGCGACATCTAAGAAGACTTAGGCTTCTTAACGGCACCAACGTCTCAAATTATATTGAGAAATCGTCAGTAACGATGCGCCACCCCATACTAAATTAATTTTGTATTAAGCAGTTTTTCTTTTATTTAAAAATGTATAATTTTGTTAACAGCGTAACTGTTTAATACAAAATTAATTTAGATAATAATATATTATTGACATTTTAAAATAGCTACAACCTACAAGTACACATTTTCATCGTGTTTCGTATTTTTAGAGTGACAAAAGCACTGGACAAGCCAAAACACCAAGGTAGGTACAAGAAAAAAAAAATGCCCAGCTCCCAACGCAACTAAAATCCATTCGATCACCTTTACTGAACTATAATGAATTTGACTAATAGAACGTCGTCTTGGCTTTGGCTACAGAGGAAAATACATCAACGAATACTAAGCAGGGCTTAGATTTTCAATAGATACCAAGTTTGTTTAATTAGTTTAGTTGACTCGTAGAAAAAGTATTGTATACAATCCATACTAATATTATAAATGCGAAAGTGTGTCTGTCTGTCTGTCTGTCTGTCTGTCTGTCTGTTACCTCTTCACGCTTAAACCGCTGAACCGATTGCGATGAAATTTGGTATCGAGATAGTTTGAGTCCCGGGGAAGGACATAGGATAGTTTTTATCCCCGAAATCATCCCCAAAGGGGGTGAAATGGGGGGGTGAAAGTTTGTATGGAGCTGCGCGATATAAACGAGTTCCACGCGGACGGAGTCGCGGGCAGAAGCTAGTTGTTATATAATTAGCTTTTTAAGTCTCGTACCTTAATTAGGCCACTCAGCCAGCTAGCTTCGTGGCCTAAACGTGGTACTCGACTGAAAAAGCATACATTATATGACGATTGCATAAAATACTATTATGATTCCTCTTGTCTTGCTTCATTCAGCTCAACTTTAACATTGTACCATCCATCAACCACATTCACCTTTTCAAAACAATTCAAACCTTATTAAATCGTTCCTTATTCATCATTTAACAGTCTCACATGGATAATAAGATACAACCAAACTATGGGTTGTGTGTAACATCTAAGCAGTATTCATTAAATTATAGGGAACAGTATAAAAAGGAACATTCTAATATGATTATGTATTATCTATTGATTATTAAAATATTGTCATATTCTGGGTTTCACTGATGATCCAATTCGATGTAATGAGATGGACCTTCAGCTTCGTAGGTAGCGTCACTACCCACTAGGCTAACCGGTCGTCAATGATCTACATCTTTAACCCTGTTTTCAGTTCAGTCAGTTGTTCATGGAAAAAGTAACTTGATTTGAAGCTCATTCAGTTTCACCCTCTTAAAAGCCTGGTTGGGTGGGAGGTTTTCAGTTGACCGTTGCATCGTCAATCCTACTGGCATATTTTTGTTACGCGCGTTGGGACGTAGTATAAGTCATTTCTTAAAAGTGAAAATTACAGTGAATATACAATGGGGCCATAACAAATTATTTAGCGTAGAAGACTCACGAAGGAACAGGTGCAGCATAGTCCAATCCCACTTTGTCAATGATGAAAGGGTCCAAGCCAGCGTCGGCGATGGACTGGGCGAGGTCTTCAATGGCCTTGATGATGTTACCGGTGACCAGTCTTGGCTCACCAGACCCTAGAAATACATGTGTTTGTAGAGGCTTGTGTGTCTCATTCTCATTGCGATAGATCGACCGCAAGAGGGTTCCTGTTGGTTATTGAAGAAAACGTAGGCCAAATTTGCACCGACAACTCAGAAGATACTTAAATAATACTTAATCTCAGTAGAGGCCAAGATATAAATATGACTTAAGTATACGTTTTACTAACTAACCCAGAATGAACAAGGAGGTGTATGCAATAATTATCCAGTTGGTGATATAGATATAATCCCGTTATTAAGAATAATAAAACTTACTGATTGCAGATTCAAGCTTCTCGGATTGCTGGTTGCGCAAGGCGCTGATGCCCGCCATCAGGAAAACAAATGCGACAGCGATGACTTTCATTTTGCTGCTTCTTTGATTTTGAACTGCGTGTGTTGAATGTCTAGACAAAAAGTAGACAAATTAAACACAGTCTTTATATTATACCTCTGTCGCATCGTAATGGAGCCCGGGAGGGTAATCACGTAACGTTCCGAAAGCACGTTAGGACAAACTGTCATTTTTGAATATAAAAAGTGACATTAAGGTCTACCTGACGCGCGTACAATGCGTTGCGTGCGATCGACCTGCAGGCCATCCACTCCCAAGAATTAGCGTAGTCACTAACTTGTTTATGCGTAAACGACTATCATCTGACCTTCCTACTCCCACCTAGAGGTGAAACGAGACTGTCAATTGGGGCAGGAACCTGACTCTTGGAAGTTCTCAAGCCATTTGAAGAGCTTTGATTTAACCTAATACATTCTGCCAAGAAACGCAACGAGCTACGCCTGTAGCCGATCCTATTGTTTTCCACGTATGTAGCGGAAACCGACTACGGCGATGGCGGCCGCTACGCCGCGCGTTCCTTCCTGGCAGTGAAAGTGTGACAATTCCTTTCAAAGTCAGGAAGCGCTTTAGTTCGTCCAGTCCAATCCGCAATAATCAAAGCCGCCTTTCAAAGTCAGGAAGCGCTTAGTTCGTCCAGTCCAATCCGCAACAGTCAAAGCTGCCTTTCATTGTTGGATCGGCTTCACTGGCATTGCCATTAATGTTTTTACTTTGGATCCATTCTGAAATTGATGCATATGTGCAAATGTCGTGAAGCTCGAGCACTTCAACAAACCGAACATTATGAAGAAAAGTGAAATGGCTAATAATTTTAAAAATACTGTCGTTAACATTACTACGTATTGTCAGACGTCAGACCGCACTCACCTTTGGCTGAAATATGATATCCCTAACAACTTGGCTCCAGTTTTTATACAAACCGTAATCTCGAAAAGACTTAATTAGTGCATTTAGATTTATCAATAAGATTTTCTTACACTCATTAAATCAGGAAGATTTTTTTCTAGATAATGGCTAGGAAAGTCGTTTTATATTTTTTTATAATACTGTACGTTCATCACACTTGGCAGTATCGTCCAATGTAATCAATCAATTATACTTCTATTCCTTATTCGTGATATTAGTTCTTTTAAACCCCTAAATAATATATGCTTATGGTCATATGCTTAACATCGCTTTCTTCAGATCACAGATTATTGTTTGTGCGTTTTGTTTATGCAGCTTTTACTTTATGCCCGAAAACATTCGAGCAACAAACATTTCTTTTATTTTTTAAATCTAAAACAAACACACTTTAAATATAATAAAAAACCCAATGGAATATCTTTTTCAAAGTTTCAGAAAATGTGCTCAGTATGTGCAAATCTAAACAGTTAATCGGGATGTTTTGTCCCAAAATTTAAGTTCTTTTGCTTAACTCTTACCATTTATTTTGTAAATGTTATCCCTTTAATTTGCTGATAGGCATAATTGACTGATACCAAAGCGAAAACAAAGTATGTTCGCAAGGGCACACCGCGGACACCGCACCTTTGCCTCTTGTCGGTGCAACGCCAATGTAAGCGTCAAGTGTACCGGGTGGACATTACTTACAGTAATACTCAGTTCCTACTTCAACCTTATTCGTCCGGCTAAATGTGATAGTTGATTTAGAATGACGATGTACTCTATTTGGTTTAATTAATAACGAAAGAATTTCAATCAATACCTAACTTCTAACTTGTCTTTCGCGCGGATGATGACTGAGATATATGCATTTAACTGAGTTTTTGACATCAAATTAATGACCATTTTCTATCAAATAAGTGAAAATTACAGTTAATCTGACCTGCCGCTCGTTCCAAAAGTTGCGTAATTGCCCGGGCGAGATAACCGACTTAAGGATGACTCACGCTAGAACGGGCCGTGACGGGCCCGGGCCGTAATCGTGACGAGCCGTCAACGAGCTTATTTGGTTGTCACATTTCGCCAACGGGCCGTGTCCGAGCCTGCAACGAGCCGAGCCTCGTCCGCAGCTCGGCCACCGGGCCGGGACATTATGCAAACGACATGTCACCGAGCTCGCACCGGGCCGGGCCGACACCGGGCCGACACCGTGCTGCGGCCGGGCCGCTCACGAGCGTTGCGTGTCAATCACAACGGGCAGCGACCGGGCCGCTTTCGCTATTTAATGTCATTAACAAAGACATTGACTTTGTCATTGCAATTTATTCGAGTACTGCAACATAATCCCTTTGCATCATAATTATATTATCTTATAAATACGTAATCTTAAATACATATCTAATAAAAATAATAAAACGTCGAGAGTGTCTGATTTCGATGTAATATTGGCTGTTGCAACAATTCAAGATGAAGAAGAAGATTTGGCACCATGTTCTTCAAGACAATTTGGCGTGCATCCGCTTTGGCGTTCCCGTGAAGAAAGAGGAGAATCCGAAATTTTGTGTAAAGATCTTTGGACCTATGATGACAAATTTTATGATTACTTTCACATGACACAAGATTCTTTCCGTGCTATCCATGATAAAGTTAAACACTGTTTGGAAATGAAAATTACAAGGTTCCAGAAACCTATATCCTCCGAACATCGACTAGCTCTTTGTTTAAGGTAAGCAATATCGAATAAATAATCCAATAAAATCTGAGTAGGTACATGTGCTATGAGAGTGTGAGTGTGCATTTTTCTCCAGCCCCGCTATTCTGTTTCTTATTTTAAGCTCACTCACAAATATATCCTGACGCCGCGATTCGACTAAGCATAATCAGAAGTCTAAATAAAGGGTTGAGAACAAGCTTGTTATACTACACAAGTTGCAAGTATTCATAGGCTATGGTGTCTCTGTTTGTGTACGGTCAGGTGGGCAGATCCTATATTGTTTGTGTGACGTTGACGAGTTGAATTTTGTGAAAACATAAATGTGCACGTTATTATTATTTGAATGTATTTCCCGCTCACGACGCAATGGTGCTTCGGACCTTTGGGAGGCGTGCGCGACGGTCGACTCGCCAGTGTGAGTGGAGAATGTCGATAGTTTTAGTTGGAGGGAAATCGTGAGGAAACTTGCACAGGTATGTACAGCATCTGCGAAGATGTTGACGAAAAGTGTCCAAGCAGCACTGGGCCACTTTGTTCCTTAGCCTATTCTCATCCACAAGAGGATATCTTTGCCTTATAGTATAGGACTAATAGGACGTTTAGGTATATACGTTAATTTATAAGGATTTAAAAGTTTTTGGTAGGAAACAGTCAATCGCTCCGAGTTGACGCTTGAGGTGCAGTTATCTACTTCAAAACAAATTAAATTAAGAAATGCTACTGCTACCCAATAATATATATAGGTAATCAATGATACTAATTATCAACCTCCTAGCGTTATTCCCGGTTGTGCCTCTAAAGGAGCCCGGGGTCCGTTTTGATGAGAACTTATTGGGATTAGACCGGTTTCCTCATGATTTTTTCCTTCACCGAAAAGCTAACGGTAAATATTCCGTACCTAAGCTCCAAAAAACTCATTGGTACGTGCCAGGATTTGAACCCACGACCGCCGCTTGACAGCCGCATGCCTGAACCACTAGGCCACTGTAGCTTTTATAGGTAATGCTACCCAATAATAATAGGTACCTACGACGTTTCAATAATTATACATTTAAATCTATTTGTAAATTATAAACTAAAGGTTAAATTTATTTGCAGATTCCTGACTACGGGGATTCATTCAAAACACTCGCTCAATTTTCGAATGGGTCATTCTACTTTTTGTAAAATTGTTCACGAAACTCGTCCAGCAATAGTTTATTGTTTAATGAAAGAGGTGATGCCACAGCCAAACGAAGAGACGTGGAGGAAAATTGTCGACGAATTTGAAAGGATGTGCCGTTTCTCAAATTGCATTGGAGCATAGTAAATGGGACAAATGAAAAAGTAAGAATGGGACTGCATTTATAATTTGTATATTGATGATAACACAATAACATACAAAAATAAGCAAGATCCCATAAAAAACATGCCATGTAATAACCCTCCTCTCCTTCGGCAGTCGGGTAAAAAGAGTTGATTGAAATTCATTATTAGGTTCCCAGTATAAATTTTCTGATAAAAGAACCCAGCCATTGCAAACAACGTCTCATGAACGATTTTTAATAATCAATGTGACAGTCATAATATTCACAACTTTTTCCAATCCACCTCACCATTCAACCAATATGTATAACAATTCCGAGGGTCATAACAACTATGCGTGTCCGGAGGTCAGACTTTCACTGGTTTTGCTTTGATGTGAATGGTCGGTAAACGTAGTCAATATCAGCCTCGGCTTATGATATGACAGGAACGTCACCGCCGCTGCCAATCTCAGAATAAGTATTAATAATCCATACTAATCCATATCCATTCCATACTATCCATACTCCATACTAATATTATAAATGCGAAAGTGTGTCTGTCTGTCTGTCTGTTATCTCTTCACGCTTAAACCGCTAAACCGATTGCGATGAAATTTGGTATGGAGATAGTTTAAATCCCGGGGACATAGGATAGTTTTCATCCTGGAAATCACCCTCTAAGGGGATGAAATGGGGGGTTGAAGTTTGTATGGAGCTGCGATAAAAACGATTTCCACGCGGACGGAGTCGCGGGCAGAAGCTAGTATTATAAATGTGAAAGTGTGTCTGTCTGTCTGTCTGTATGTCTATTACCTCTTCACGCTTAAACCGCTGAACCGATTGAGATGAAATTTGGTATCAAGATAGTTTGTTCTCGGGGAAGGACATAGGATAGTTTTTATCCCATCCCGGAAACCATCCCCGGAGGGAGTGAAATTGGGGATGACAGTTTATATGGTGTTACGATATAAACGAGTTTCACGCGGATGGAGTCGCGGGCAGAAGCTAGTGTATGATAAAGCATAATTATTATTTATATGAAATGCTAACTTGTGACTACTTAATTTTCACAGATGCACATACCACGGCAAACCTTACTATATTAGTGTTTGTAAACAAATAAAAATGGCAAGCATTTTTTTTAAATGCAGCAGTTATTCAGGTAGCATGTATGTAGCTTTATACACAGAATCGTCAACTATGTACCTTCAAATACTTCAAATCATGCAAAGTTCAGCTTTCGCATGAAGGATTACATTGTGTTAATGTAAAAATATTACACAATGGGGGATTTCTCGAATCGACGTTGCATTAATTGCACATTTCTAGTGTCCCGAAACATTAGTGTCCATAGTTTAGCCCATAGTTAAGGCTACTTAACCTATAATCAATTTGCGAAGTATTAAGTATGCATCACGTTTAAATGTTCGTGAATGGTTATTTGCATTTGTACATGACAACGCAATATAAATATCATTTGACATGTCAAAATTGTTCGTAAACTAAAAGATTACTTCAAAATAACGTAATTGATTTCAAATATCTACGTATTCCCTGTATCATTTAAAAAAAGACTTGGTGTAGTGAAAGTGTAGTTTATTATCCTCAAAATACACTAGGTTTGGATGTGACACAAAGAGTTTTATATTGTTACAAAGGTACTACGGATGCGCGGTAATGGAGCCGCGCGGTCAGCTATGTAGTTATTATCATTAATCGGTTTTAATACTTTTAATATTACTTAGAGGTTAGATCGATACTGTGGCACTCTTTGAGGGAGGCCTATGTCCAGCAGTGGACGTCTTTCGGCTGATATGATGATGATGAAGGTCGATGTACTTGATAATAGCTTTTCTGTGAAAAGTAAATAAGTAAGTATCGTGAGGGAAACGTTCTTGAGATTAGCTAACAACAAGGTGTAGGTACATTACCCTCTGGGTTGGAAGGGTAGATGGCACAAAACAATGGTACTTACAATCGTGAAAACGCTAGGAGGATTGAACGTTGGGACGTTGATTGAACGTAAAACCGATAGACCGGCGAAAAGTTTCTCGAGTGGTGACCACGTACCGGAAGGCGCAGCGTGGGTAGACCCCAAGAAGGTGGACTGATGACCTGGTAGGCAAAGCGCGCAGGTGCCCGCTGGGTGTGGGTGGTGCAGAACCGGTCATTGTGGCATTTTTGGGGGGATAGACCTTCCCAGCAACGGACTTCTTTCGGCTGATATGATGATGATAACAACATTTATGACCCTATGACCACCATTAGGGCTATATAATTTGAATCAAAGTACGAGTATGTAGACACTTGAGATTTTGATGTAAGTATGTATGTCTCAAATCTCCTAGCATTATTTTCAACTTACATGAAAAATTAAGAGGTACTTAATGTATCTTCTTAGTTCTGTACTTACCCAAAAGGGTGCATAATGGTCCCTAAGGCTCCTCTATATGTTCATCCGTCCGGCTGTTACAGGGCTGTATCGTTTGAATTATGTAAGTACGTAAGTAAGTGTAGTAATTATGTAGGTACCTACTTCACAGATTTCTTACTTTACTAGTTCTTCAGGTGATGGAAATGGAATTGATGATGAGGGATCGGCACAGTATCTATATGGCAAACATATCAGCATCTTTGCATCTTTGCTGTGTACCTAACCAATACACTACAGTTACTATCGGAAAGCTGTTCATGTAGTAAAGTGTTGAAACTACGTGAGTGTTGAAACTACGTGAAATGTCATGTGTATGGCAATGGCATGGCGAAGTACAAAATTGGAGTAGGTAGATAGTTCATTTAATTAGAGTGACATTCCCATTGGAACTATTAGGATAAAAACACATTTATTAGGTACAAAAAGTGTCAGTAATTGAGCACATTAAATTCATTACAAAATGTTCTTCAGCGTGGCGACTCGCATATTATTCTTAAAAAAAACTAGGGTGTAACTTATACCATAAAATACAGTTTAGTAACCAACTTGTAAAGTAAGGAAGTTCTCAATTCATCTTCTTAAGAGTTGTACCTAAAAGGATTATATTTGAACCCTTAACAAAGGCTCCACTATCTGCCCATCCGTACGTCCGTCTGTCACAGCCGTTACAGAATTGGTACGGAACCCTCCGTATGCGAATCCTTGTCCGCTATCGTGTATCTAATATCTACGTATCTGTCTGTCGGTATGTCTTTATCGTGTTTCCCAATTGTAATGTTTTTGTTTCATATGGATTTTGAGATACTTACGAAAGTTGTTGGACCCTGAAACAAGATGATTTCAAGACCCACACCCAACACCAGCTTAAGATTGACTGCTAAAAATAAGTACGTACTAATCAATACATATAATAAAATCGTATCTGATCGCTGTCTGTAGATGGCAAATATATTAATAAAACTTTTATGAGGGCCCCATTATTTGTTGTTTTTAGTTTCGTGACGCATTGGTTTTTACTGTAATGTCACGTAAATGTATTTGTCAATAAATAAATAAATTAATAAATATTAGTAAATAAATATTAAATTGCTAAGACTCTTCTGTCAGTCCGTCTGTCTGTCTGTCTGTCTGTCTGTCTGTCTGTCTGTATGTCTGTCTGTCTGTCTGTCTGTATGTCTGTCTGTCTGTCTGTCTGTCTGTATGTCTATCCATCTGTCGCCAGGCTGTATCTCATGAACCGTGATAGTTAGACATTTGATATTTTCACAGATGATGTATTTCTGTTGCCGCTATAACAATAAATACTAAAAAACAGAATAAAAATAATATTTAAGGGGGCTCCGGATACAACAAACGGGATTTTTTTGCCGTTTTTATAGATAATGGCACGGAACCCTTCGTGCGCGAGGCCGACTCGCACTTGGCCGGTTTTTTAATACTATGACAGTGGAAAACAATAATCGGCCTGCCTGATGAGTGATGATGAGCAGATACCGTGGTCTGTGGATGTTTAGGAGTCCAGAAGAGTCGCTGCCGACCCTTTATAGATTTGAGGATTCGTTGTGTTGACAGCTGAAGACAAACGCGCTCTCACTCTCACAACAACACTCCTCGGGAGCTCTGGCGACCTTACTCGCCACCAGGAACACACACCACATACCTACTGAGCAAGTAATGGAGTCATTATAGCTGTGGTCTTCTGTACTTCTGTACTTTATGCAACATAAATATTTTATCATCATCATCATCATATCAGCCGAAAGACGTCCACTGCTGGACATAGGCCTCCCCCAAAGAGTGCCACAATAACCGGTCCTGCGCCACTCGCATCCAGCGGACTCCCGCGACCTTTACCAGGCCATCAATCCGCCTTGTGGGTCTACCCACGCTGCGGTACTGGGTCCGGTGCTGCGGATAGCCTCATTTCTGATGCGAAATTTTACTAATACATAGGTACCTAGATATAATTGCAAATAATAGGTTTAGCTCTACTCTGTCCGGATGTAGCGTTATAACTTATATCTATTGTATTTCTCTATTGTACACCTATAGCTGATATTGTAAGATATTCATTCACTTATGGATATTTAAATCTTGCAGTTTTTTTTTATAGCGTATCGCGTAGTCCTGCTATATGCAGTTATGATTGTGAAAAGCATCTACTTACTAAAAACTAAAATTAAATAACCGTGCAATTATTTAATTCGTCAAATAAACTTTGTAACTGTATTTACTGATAGCTTGTGGTAATTTTCTTTCTCCTGTAGTTGCACGTTTTATTTCTTGTTACATGTACGAGCGAGGTGAGCCGGTCTAGATGATACTATACTGCAGCAACAACAGGCTACTAGCTGGAGCAGCACACGTGGCATGGCGGGAAGAAGATGTCCAATCGGATGCCATCACTTCTCTGTCAGCCTACGGACGGACCCAACTGCTTCAACATAGCACGGCGGAAAGAAAAAGACTTCTCCGTCAGCGGGCGGAAAATTGCAGCCAATCATCTACTCAATAAGTTTAATACCTACTATACTTATATACTTCATTATTCAATGTTATAAATAAAAATATTGGTGTTTTTTTTATTCCAACGGCAAATTGGATTACAGCTGTCAAAGTCAGGTGCAATCGATTCATGACATTTGACTTTGACATCTTGTCATGGGTATGGGTCACAAGGCTTAGTGTAGGCGCGCACGAGCAACTTTGTCGCCAGCAACAGTACATCTCTCTTTTTCTCACTTCTAGCGTGCGAAAGAGACAGATGTACTGTCGCCGGCGACAAAGTTGCTCGTGCGCGCATACCCCTAGCTGCCGTTTTTATAAATCTGTGGGTTAGGCTACGAGGCTTTAGGTTGGTTACCATTTCGAAGTAATCGAGAATCATGTATTTTTCTGAACGCACCGTAAGAATTTCATAAACTATATACTTATCTGCATTTACGTCGTCTACGTAGCATATCAGCACGTCTATCATGGGACGGCCGCGACATACCTACTCTCGATTTTTCTCGCACTATACCTCTTGTTCTAAGTTTTCTAATAGGAGAGAGACGGATATTGCAAGAAAACTCGAGAGAGCTTGCGCGCCGTCGCGTGATAGCCGTGCAGTCATTATTTTTGTGGTGCGTCTTTATTTTTGACAGCTATGCGGTTACTCCGATCTGATATTCATTCTATAGGGTAACAGATCGGAATAACCACAGTAGGCACGCTATGAAAAAATCACTACGAAAACTGTAACGTAACAATATGGGCACGTTGTTAAAAAACTATTAGTTGTGTGTTTATACATAACCATGTAAACCCATGTGATTTTGCAAGATTAGTACTAATAAAAAAACTTTATGCCTTGTCCTATTTTATTATTGTATTTTGTACATACAGTTAGACAACCAGTAGCTACTGCTGCATATTCAGTTAGAACATATTAAGTTTAAAGTCTTTACTAATATTATAAATGCGAAAGCTCTGTCAATATGTCTGTCTGTGTGTTACCATTTCACGCTTAAATCGCTGGAACGATTAAGATGAAAGTTGGTATGGTGGTAGATTTAATCCTTGTGAAGAAAAAATCTACTAAGCTTTTTCTTTTTACAAGAACAGACATGGGGGACGAAAGTTTGTATGTAGCTACGTTATAAACGAGTTTCAAACGGACGAAGTAAGACAGACTAATTAAATAATATCCAACCCCGACTGTTGTTTGCAAAAAAAAAACATAAATATCCTATACTATTATACGAGCAATTTTGTATGTATGTATATATTTGCAATCACGTTCTCGGAAACGGCTCTACCGATTTGGAATAAGGGGTTTACGGGGGCGAGAAATCGATTTAACTAGCTAGGTCTGTCTGAGAAAATTCGTTTTCGCCATATTTTCACCCGAGCTGAGCTCGGTCGCCCAGGCACTATATATTTTAAGTAGGTAGGTACCTATTAGAACAAACAGAGATTATGTTTCGTCTTAATAAGATGATTCGTAAGAAAATATCGTATAATGCACAATAGCCCTTAAAAATATAATGTACAATAGCCCTTTTTAATAAACCTTTGCGCTAAACTATTTTTTATGAGCTCAACATCAAATAATGTAAACCGACTAAGTGCAAGGTTAGTTGGACTCCCATATTTCACATATTCATATATGACACCTTACAACCTTCGTATTTTTGTCGTATGTGTCCGAGCCGCCCGGGCCGAGCACGAGCCGGGACCGGGCTGCTGAACAGCGGAGCGTTGTTGTAGGTCAACGGGCCGTGTGCGGGCCGGGCCGGGACCGAGCGTCGTCCGAGCCTCGGTTGTAGGTAGACCGGCCGTCAAACGTTGGTGTTACATATGAGCGACCGACACCGGGCCGACACCGAACCGCTTCCGAGCCTCGGCCGTGGCCCGGCTGGGCTTGGGCCGCGCAAAAACGCCGTCGTTTTTCTGAGAAAACGGCCCGGGCCGGACACGTCCCGTTCTAGCGTGAGTCATCCTTTAGGTGGGGGGTCGTTTCGGTCCGTTCCTTATGTAGTTGTAATAACTGGTTAGGGTAGGCCTATCTCCCTGGGAACTATACTATAATTGGTAAGGTCTCGGACAATAAGCATGCTAAACAATTAAATAGCCACCTTAAATTACAGTGCATTTATAGTTTTAACTAAGTCGAACAACACTATAGGTCTAACCATTTATGCAATGGTCAGAGGTCTAAAGAATCAGTCCGGTGCTATTAAAAGGTTAAAGGAAGATCAAGAATAAAGAACGAATGAGTCAGAATAAGTGGGCGATAATGTCGATAATGTACCGAACACAAAGGAATACGGATGATGAACTTACAAAATTAAAAATATATAATCTAGGAAACCATCTTCCTGATTTAAATAGTGATAGCAAATCTCATTGATGAATCTTGTTGCACTGATTAAGTGTTTTCGAGATTAAGGTTTGTATAAATACTACAGCAAAGTTGCTTGGGATATCATACTTCAGCCAAAGGTGAGTGCGGTCTTACAATACGCAATAATATTAACACAGTTTTTTAAATCGAATTTTATTTTATTCAATTCGATCTCGAAGTCTAACTTAACCTCTGGATTGAATTGAAACTGAAAAATCAGTTTGGCAATGGCAATTCGTTTCTCAAAAACTAGTGACTTTACGATAATTCTTGGGATTGGGGAGCAAATTGACCCGAAATCTATTATAAAGCGACCTCTTTGTAATATTTTTCTACTTTTTTGTCTAGATACATCAACTCGCGTCGTTTTAATCAAAGAAGCAGCACAATGAAAATCATCGCAGTCGCATTTGCTTTCCTGATGGCTGGCATCAGCGCCTTGCCCAACCAGCAATCCAAGCAGCTTGAAACTGCAATTAGTAAGTTTATTTATTCTTAACTGCGGGGTTATCTCTATCCCACTAACTTTTCAATTATTATTATCATGTGACTATATGTACACCACCTTGTTTAATCCTGGGTTAGTTAGTAAAACGTATGCTTTAGTCATATTTATATCATTGCCTCTAAAAATATTGAGTTGAGTAACCTTTAAGGATCTTCTGCACGGCTATCGTGAGACGGCGCGCGAGCTCTCTCTATTTCTCACGCACTATACGTCTCTTTCTAAGTTTTCTAATAAGAGAGAGATGGATATTGCGAGAAAAATCGAGACGGCTTGCGCGCCATATTATTATATTAAGTATAATAGTAGGCAAGTTGTCGGTGCCAATTCGGCCTACCTTTTCTTCAAGAACGAACGTCGATCTATCGCAATTAGACACACAACACATGCCTCAACACACGCATGTATTTTCAGGGTCTGGAGAGCCGAGGTTGGTCACCGGCAACATTGTGAAGGCCATTGAAGACCTCGCCCAGTCCATCGCCGACGCTGGCTTGGACCCTTTCATCATTGATAAAGAGGAACTGGACTATGCTGCACCTGTTCCTTCGTGAGTCATCTACGCTAAATCATTTGTTAAGTTCTTGAGTGTTACAATTACAGTGGATATGTCACTGTAATTTTCACTTTTCAGAAATAACTTACAATTTGTCCCAACGCGCGTTAAAAAAATATGGCGGTAGGATTTACGGTGAAAGGATCACCTAGGAAACTAAATGAGTTTCAAAAAAAGTAACTTTTTTTATAAACATTTGACTTAGTTTTATCTGATGGGAACTGAAAACAGGGTTAAAGACGTAGATAACAGATTGAGCCTGAAGATACCAAGATTTGAGAGAAAGTACCTACAGACGATTGTTTTTTATTTAAACAAATTCGATTTCAGGGTATTCAATGCCCGTGCCCACATCCACGGTTTGAAGTCCCGAGGTCTCAGCAACATTGTCGTCAACCGTATGAACTACGCTGTAATAACCTCTAGGCTCACCTTCAACATTGAGCTTCCTTTAATTTCTTTGCTCCTTGGTAAGTAGCTTTATAATATAATAATAAACACAGGTAAGCCTCTAACCTGGCGCACTAACAATGAACCTAATCCTGGTTCTCCTTTCATATGTCTCCCAAAAACTTTCAACTGGTCCTAGATGGACGCCCCACGCTAGATGGTGCCGCGTGGCTCCTGGTGTACGCTGACTTGCGGCCGAATGGCCACTAAGACACGCTGTTCACGTTACTACGAGTATGATACGGTTTTTGGATTATGGCGCGCAAACAGTTTTCACATCAAGCTCTTGAATATGACAATATCAAGCGCTACGTGCAACCTGAGCTCACGAAACGTGTCAGGGACATGTTCCGGTACATGACATGTAATTTGAACTTAAGGACAATGTGGTGATCTATAAAAAATGCTTAACAGCATTTTGGAGACCAAATGAAGAGACCTATTATTTCTTAAACTGTCAAATGCCTGTAATTTTTTTGTAAATATGTAGTCAGGTTAATCGGATAACTAGCTGACTTTGCATGTATGTTTTAGATGACTGTGCCTGGAATGTGAAAATTTTGACCGGCAACTTGAATGGAGCATTCAGTGGATCGTGAGTAAAGTTTCAAACACTAAACTGAAGATTAATCATTATCATATATTGAGTGAACTAGAGAGTGAGAGTGATATTGAGCATTTCTACTCATGTTTGCACGTTAGCATAACGCAAGATGGATAGACGCGCGCAACGTATTAAAATCATATTACGATTTGGAGAACCAAGTTGACTTCCAGAGTGAAAAATAGCAAAGCGCTATTCGCTAGTCGAGTGCTATATACAGAGATTATAAATAGCTGAGGATGCGACTCGGATACACAATGAGATGAAAGATAGATTATCTTCGATAAATTGTCAGCATCTCACATCCTTATTTATGTTTTGGAATATCCGTACTTAAATTTTTTGCGTAATCTTGTTTGCTGATTACATTTATTTCCTATCAAGTCTTGCTGTGCGGAATATCGTTATCACCGGGAACGTCCGAGTCAGCGTTGGCATCATCTCCGGGATCTCCATCAGGGACATGGAACTGACATTCAGCCTTGGAGGCATTGAAGTAAGATAACTTTTCATCCACGAGCTTAGTTTTACAACTTTAAAATACCTTGATTTCTGATACTTGAGTCTTTAATCACATTTATAACAACACCTTACTCAAAAGCATCATGTTGGTATGTTGTGTTTCCTAAAATACTAAATGTTGTCTTTTATATATTATTTTCTTGAAATTTAAATTAAAGGCGAAGTTAAAGCACTCATTATAATTCTAATTATTGGACTTTCAGCCTAGTGATAAAAACCCTCATGTGAAATAGATCGCTTAGTTAACATCACTATTCACTTTCAAAGTCTCTTGTTCGTCGTGTTCACACTCGTGGTCATCATATCAGGTGTTTGAAGCAGGTTTACAACACGCCACCATTTCTTTCTGTAAAGTACCTAAAGAGAAAGAAACGTGGACAGTTGAGTACATAATGCAATGTGTTGTGGTAAAAATCTATATCAGCAAAATATTTTTTTGCAGTCGCACCTGAAGCTCCGAATCCAGGGCAAGGATGTCTCTGCTCCTCTCAACCATTTCTTGGGCGACCGTGTTCATCATGCTATGAAGGAATATGAGGTATTCATTCATGTCCCAAACGTAAAAACCGACAACCGACATGTGGACGAGTGAATCATGATAAAATGGAAATACACATCAGATCACCAGCCAATTGCCAACCTTTTATCCAACAATTTCAACTCCTCTTGACTTACTGCGATACTCTGCGTTATGTTGCATGCAGATATCATTTGTATATTACGCAAAATAGCGCTGTAAAGGTACTGCTTCAGAATTTAAAAGGGTACAACGTCCTAGAGTAGGTATTTTGGACTACATTAGCATAACTGTCACATGTGACCATATTTAAGTTCCCAGTATCAAGACCAAAGTATTCCAAGTTATTTTGTTTAAATATTTTTTTCAATTATATTCTTTTTTAACTATTTTGTTTGTTTTCAGAGTGACATCAACTTAATGCTGACGATGATTGCCCGTGAAGTCGCCGAAGCCAATCTGTAAATATCACATTAAAACGAACTGGATCTTCACTGAAACCCGGAATATGACATGTAATCATTTAATAATCAATAGATAATAAATAATCATATTAGCAAGTTTTTTTTTGTTTTGTACACGAACATGACCCATTGTTTGCGTATAATTTCTTATCCATACTACATATTACCTACCAAACACTGTATTGTTTGCCTATAAATATCATAAATAAGTGTATGCCATACGATTCAATAAATAAACACTAGAAGAAGTTCATTGGTGTTTTGGAAAACGTGTTTTCAGGCTGTGGTTGTGCCTCTTTATATCCAAATTCAAAAGGTTTTGCAGTTTATTGTGAAGGCAGTCTCACCTACCTAACACCTAAACAATTTCTGCAATAATCGGTCCGAAAATCCAATTAAATTTTTAAGAAACTTAAAAAGTGTCATATCTCCAATCACACCACAATCACACATTTCCATGTCATCGGGACAATACAGTTGTTTACTGTGTGTGTTTGTTTGCTGTGCTGAAATGAAATAAAGCGGCAAATTAAAAAAAAACAAACTGTTGCAACACAGTATTTAAGGTGGTTCGACGACCATACAAAACGTTTTTTGACATTCGCAGGCTAACGGCGTGATATTTTAAGAAGCTTATGTAACACACTTTCATAAATTGCCTTTCCATTTGCTTTCCTATGAGCTGAAATGAAATAAAGCGGCAAATTAAAAAAAAAGCAACCTGTTGCAACACAGTATTTAAGGTGGTTCGACGACCATACAAAACGTTTTTTGACATTCGCAGGCTAACGGCGTGATATTTTAAGAAGCTTATGTAACACACTTTCATAAATTGCCTTTCCATTTGCGCGAAATTCCCTCTTTTCTAGAATAAACTTGTATAAACTAGAATAATTTGAGAAATATGTTTGTCACGTGATACTTTGGGAAAACGATTATTCTCAAATTAGTCTAGTTTCTACATGTTTATTCTAAGAAATTGGGAATTTCGCGCAAATGGAAAGCTAATTTAAGAAAGATTGTTACAAAAGTTTCTTAAAATATCACGCCTACCTGCGAATGTCAAAAGACGTTTTGTATGGTCGTCGAACTACCGAATAATATAGTAATAATATCGTTTATTGCTTACCATGGTACATTTTTTTACGAATAAGTAATAGTATATCATGGACCCTGATAGGGCATTGCAAAGACTGTCCTTAAAAAAACATTCATAATTGTAACAAGAAGTAAATTAGAATATCGTTTACAAAAAAGATACGCTCAAAGTACTAATTACAAAGTAACCACCATGGTAACTTTATTATAATGTACAATAATTATATGTTTTGGATAACCATTACGTATTTATCCTCCATGAACTCTTGGAGAGATTATATTTTTCTTCAATTCTCACATTGAACTGCATGATCAAGCCGAAGGAAGTAAAGTTAATTTGTAATAAAACTCTTCAACTTCATTCTACTTTATATTTAAGAAGAATAATCAAAACCACTCTCAAAAATTAAAATTTTGACGAGTCATAATAATTTAACTGTTTATGATATTCTTCAATATTACGAGAACAATATTTCTTTGCTATTCCGCTAAAAAAACGTGCTGGTCTATCAGTGAAGATAAGATGCAACTATTTGCGTATAAACATGCAAAAAATTACAGCAAACCACCACCAATATTGACAAAAACCTCGACACGTGTTTCGTTTGTTCATCAGGGCAGGAGATGTTGCTTGCGCCACGTCCACTGAGCAAAATCCGCAATGAATGGACTGAATGGACTTCCGCAAAGTAACGCCTGATTCAATAAATGATATTCTTCAATGTGAATAATATTAACAGTAAGCCACCCTTTAATTCACTTATATAGCAAAAACAGTCCAATTTATTATGGAACAGTTACATTCTTCGTTAGCATATCAAATATCAAGATTAGGATTAGGACATCATACCTACTAATTGACACATTTGACAATGAGATAAAAGACGTTTGACAATGATGTAATATAGGTCTTTCGTCGGGGATGCGGTCAGCGGTGGACGCCTTGCTTCTCAAGCGGAGCTTCTGACGCTGATTGCATTATTGACGACTGACCAAACTACCGAACAACGTCGCTTTATAAGCAAACTTGACACTGGCGAAATCATCTTAACTTAGATGGAAGCCATTTTTTTTTAAATTGAATTGAAAATTGAATTGATGTAATATAAAAAAACGGCCAAGTGCGAGTCGGACTCGCGCACGGAGGGTTCCGTAGCATTATCTATAAAAACGGCAAAAAAAACACGTTTGTTGTATGGGAGCCCCCCTTTAATATTTATTTTATTTTGTTTTTAGTATTTGTTGTTATAGCGGCAACAGAAATACATCTGTGAGAACTTCAACTGTCTAGCTATCGCGGTTCTTGAGGTACACCCTGGTGAGAGACAGACAGACGGACAGCGAAGTCTTAGTAATAGGGTCCCGTTTTTACCCTTTGGGCACGGAACCCTAAAAAGAGGTAGATACTAACTACTACTAAGAGGTATAACCTTATATGCACTCCAAAAGTGGCACAATAAAACTCAGCCAATTGTACCTTGCCTCAATGTCGCGTCCTCAATGGACACTTATAAACGTGTCTCAGCTGTCCGCTGTGATTAGGTGGCCATTTTTAAACACGGAATTCCATATGTACAACGTATCTACCTCTTTTTTATATTGCATCATTGGTCGCCATGCAGAAATTTGCCATATAAATCTTGACACCGAAAAGAAAAAAATGAGTGTAAGAATAGTTAAGTATGTCTTAAACATCTCAGCTACTCATCAAATTAAAAAGTTAAACAATCATGGACCATAAACGTATTATTGGTGTTCTTTATCGTTCACATTACCCCAGTCGACGATATCACAATGTGGACAATATATGCAGGTATTTAAAAATATAAGCTATATCTATTAAATGTAATTTCTACGCCACCATAGGTAGTAATTAATCTGCCTAATTTGATAGATAAGTGATAGGATTAACGTGATTGCATTAACTAAAACTGTTTTGAACAAAACTGATTACGATCGGTATAAATACTGAACACACTTATACCGATATCATAATTCAGCTGCTGAAGGTGAGAGCTCTTATTATTAAGTAATTTTAACGACATTATCATTGAAATTAAATTGAGTGTTATTTTAAAAAATTTTGTTGCCCTAGGTAGTTTATCTGATGGCCGCTCCACACGATGGGCCATCCTGACCCATCATACAGGACGCGGCTATGCGGTAGAACGAGACATAAATATGTCTTTCTCCCTTTAACGCATAGTTGCGTCCTGTATGATGGGTCAGGATGGCCCATCGTGTGGAGCGGCCATCAGAAAGTGCTCATTATGATTTTTCGTGACATGAAATCACATCGCAAAGCTTACTGCTAGAAGAGTGAACAATTTTGACGTCAAACAGTGATATCACATTCCAGCATTGCCAACCTTGCGGAATTAAGTAGGTATATGGAAAAACAAGAAAATCCATCAATTCCTTCACCGAATATAATGGATTTTTCAGTAAAAAGATTCTCTGTTGACGTTCGAATGTGTCGTGATGACTCGGTTCGCAATTCGGCGGGTACTTTAGACGTTCGTAAAACATTGGGCATATTTCGAGGGTTCCTACCTGTGCCATGCCATGTGGGGCCGTTCTGAGTCTCCTTGTTGATCGGAGTTTTCTGCCCGTGACCTCCCTCAACACGTTTGAACATTGGCAATTTATTATTTCTCACGAACATTCATACCCCATACAAGTATAGTGAATAGTGCGACATGATGCCGTAATTTTCAAAAAGTTTTTTACATGGATGTCTGTGTTAACTCCAGTCAGTAGTCGCAAAGCGCGTTTTAAGGGTTCCGTATTGGAGTATTAATACTCGCTTGGCATTGGCACCCGTAGAATTGCCCCATATTACTATACCGTATGATTAAGGAGTAAAGATGTGAAAATATTGTAAAACATACCTACAGACCGACGAAATCTCTAAACAACCAATACGAAATTAAGTAAATAAATATTCTCGTATTCAAAACAATGTCATGTAAACTGTTATCAAAAACAAATAATTATACTAATTGAAACGTTTCTATATCAAATCCAAGTAAAAATAATCCCCTCCGATGGGATGTTGGATGTTGGGTGAAGTGTCAGAATGGGTGTACTGCCATCTGGCCGAAATACTTTTCGCCTAATTTCACTTCCCAACCAACTGATTGCAACATTTTTAGTTGGCAAACCAATGCTTGGCATAATGTTACTTAGCATACTTTTTCTTTGATCACAATCATATTTTGCAGATATTCATTTTACCAAGAATCATTTCGGAAAATAGTTAATAGGCAAATGTTTTATTTGAGCTTACTATTTATTGTCAAATAACCTTTGACCAAATTTTAACTTCGCATAATTTATATTTGACAAATAATACTACGTAGTAGTTTTTTAATCAGAATTTATCGGTTGGAAAAAAATTGAAATGGAAATGGATTGGAAATGTCTATATATTCATAATGTTATTCAACATAAGGATCTCTGTTACTACTATCTACACTCAGAGGCAATGAAAACGGGTCACTTCCCATGGATTACTTTACAAAGTGACCCGTTTTCATTGCCTCTGAGTGTAACTCCCAATGTGAACTATGAAGGTACGCTACCTCAGAGGCAATGAAAACGGGTCACTTTGTAAAGTAATCCATGGGAAGTGACCCGTTTTCATTGCCTCTGAGTGTATGTTTATAAACTTTTATATCATAGTGGTTTTTAGCAATATAGTTTAATATCACATTTATTTATATACATACTAGTAGTTATTGCTAAATTTTGTATTAATAAACTTCTCTCTGAGATCAACTAATACCAAGATAGTGGTGAATAAGTTCAAGTAGCAGTAGGGAACAGGGACTTAGTGGCAAAACCGACTCGGATCGCGGATAGGTTAGAAGACGGAAGCGGGAGCTTCGCTCCCGCTTTCGTCTTCGAGGTTATTTTTTTTTTATAAAAGAGCTGAAAAACTTGTTTGCAAAAAAATATTACTTAACTAGTTATATTCTTAGTTATGATTTATGATATTAGGACTAACAAAATTATGATATAGTACCTTAGGTCCATTATGAAGTAAACTGTTATGAAAACCCAAATTATGAGTTAATAATGAGTAATTATGAGTCTGTTCTTTAGTAATGACATTATGAAGAAACATTTTATGAAAACTGTCCGTTATGATATGAGTTCCGATAATAGTTACAGAAGTGTAGGAACATAAAAGGTAGGAAGTAAAAAATTATGAAGAGTGATGATTATGATTACAAAGCGGTATTACAAGAAAAAATCGACACATCACGTTTATATGAGCCAATATGGACCCGTTTATTTTAAACCGCTATCTCGAAAGAGGTATTTTTATCAATGTAATAATATTAACTACCTACATGGTTAGGGTATGTTAGTAATATGTATCACAATAATATGGAAAAAATATACATGCCAATCAAAACATTCGACATAACAAATAAAGTCTTTTTAAAACATGACCAACTAAATATTTTGCCAACTAACATTTTGCTAAAACAATCATTTGGGACATGTTATATATACGAACCATTGGTATGCTACCTAAAAGTTTGCCAAATAAAACTATGGGATAAGTTGTTTGAGAAGTCAATAATTGCCACATAATTTTCGGCCACATATTAGTAAACTGACTTTTTGGACGTTCGGAGACTTGTACATATTGACCAGTCTTTATAACATCTGGACATTATGACATCTTGCAAATTCTGACACTTGGCCCAACATACCTCGGAGTTCCCGGGCCCGGGTTCATTTATGAATGCGCCATGTTCATACATACACTTTGTTGCAAGGTGCCAACGTGTCTTAATCGGGATGTTACCATAAAACACGGGTGCCGTAATGTTATTAAAACACGATTATGAGCCTAAAAGCGAGGTAATAAAGGCACGTTACGAGCAAATGTGTTGAAAAATTTATAATCTCTATCGTCTACTATGGGCTGATACTTGTCCTCAGATCAGTGGTCGATTGACTGGTTACTAAATTGACCGCTTGGATGTTTTGGACGACAATTATCCCAAGTAAAGGCAGCTTGAGAAAGTCCACTCATTGGAGAAAGCCTAATCTTGGAGTCTTTTTCTATTGGTTTGAAAAGTCAGACGGCAGTCGCTTCGCAAAAACTAATTAGTTATAAGTTACTTCACATATTCTAGCAATTAGGTAGCCAAACAGCCTTGGGCTCCATTCCGATGCAACCGGGATAATAATGAGAGATTTTGTTTAAATTGTGTTTTTTTAGGTACTTACATCAACAGCTTTAGTTCGGAATCAAAGAAGCGTCAAAATGAAACTCATTCCAGTCGCGTTTGCTTTACTACTGGTGGGTGTCAGTGCTTGGCCCAGCCATCATACCAATGAGCTTGAGTCTGCGATCAGTAAGTTTTACTTCAATTAATATTATACCTAATAAGAGTAACTATTCTTTAATGATTCCATAGTGCGATGGTAAATATATCCATAGTCCGTGCTAATTTGGTTTATTTTTTCTTCAAGTACTGCAGGGTAGAATGCTTAATCGTAAATAGGTAATAAGGTGGAACGAACTGGTGGGTCGAGTCCCGCATACATTTGTACTGAATCTGATTGGTTGAAGTATTAATGTCACACACAAGCCTCATCTGACATAAAAGTGTTTTTCCAGGATCTGGTGAGCCGAGGATAATCACCGGTGCCATTGTAATGGTCATTGATCGAGTCGCCCAGGTCATTGCCGAGTCTGGTTTGGACCCTCTGGACCATGAGGGCTTCGAATTGGACTACGCTGTCCCTGTACCTACGTGAGTTCTCTCTTATACACAATTTGTGAACTAAGGTTAAAAGTATTTCGATCTACTGATAGCCTACAGGGATTCCAAGTCTTTTTTATACGGGCAGACATGACCGGACTTATAGTACCTAAGGAGTCACAGTGTTGCATACCTACCCTTTATTCAATTAAAGATTTGCTGTTTTCACAGCAAGAGACAAATGCAAGTCCCGTACTTTTAAAACAGTGCACCCGTGGGAGCTAGGGTTACCTAACTGACAACCGGAAGAAAGCTTTTTAAATGCCTACTTAGCAGCGATACCTTTGCATATTTTTTTATAAACAATCATATTTTCAGCGTGTTCAATGCCCGTGCCCACATCCGCGGCGTTAAGTCCAGAGGTCTCAGCAACATTGTCATCAATCACATGAACTACGCTCTTCTTGCCTCTACACTCACTTTCAACGTGGAGCTCCCTGGTGTTGCTGTGAGTGTTGGTAAGTACACACCGGCACCGTCTCATTTAACCCCCACGTCTTTGACGGCAGGCGGGACGGCAGTAGCGGCAAAGCGGAGTACCGTTAATATGCTGGCCTGACAAACAGCGACTTATTTTTGGCCTTCGCGGTAGAAACTCTCGGTCCGTGGAGTCCGGATGCCAGGCTTTATAAAGCTATGAAGCATAATGCTGGTTCAGTAAACGCATAGAAATAACTAGTCAACGAGGAAATGTGGCCAACGTTACGGGCACTCTTCCCACAGACATCGATCTCTGGGAATATATAACATGTATTAGTGAGTGGTTATAAGTGTATAGAGTAGTTTTTAATTTTATTGTTTTTATTAATTATTGTTTCATCCAGAAACCAACTTTTACTAATATCGTCATCAAAATCTTTTTAATCATTAAACTGTCGTCCGTTATACCTCTAACATGATGCACATTAATGGGCCTTCTCCTCCAAACATGAAATAAGTTCTTTGCTAATAGAATTTAATTATTTACGTAAAAAACTAATTTAATTTTGAATCCCAAAAAAGAGTTAGCCTCAGCTAATAAAATGCCAACAGTATTGTATAGTCAAGATCAGTCGGTTTTGTTCAATAATTGACTGACTTTGCCTATACGTTTCAGATGACTCTGCCTGGGATGTTAACATTTTGAGCGGGAACTTGAACGGAGCGTTCAGTGGATCGTGAGTAAAGTTTCAATTATTAAATAGAACAACAAGGACGTGAAATAACCTGAAACTAAAGCATGTATGTATGTATGTAAATTCTTCATTGTAAATAGAACAGAACATGTACATCATGTTCATGATTACAGGAACATATGATACCATGCACAAAGGCGAGCTTATCCCTGAGAGGGACTAAGGCCATTATCTGTGTGATTTGACATGTTTTATGACAGGGACAAGAACATATTGTCCTAATTATATGCTATTAGGACGCAATATCCCTGTACACATTCAAAAATACATATAAATCTATGGTTAATATATTAAAAAAAAGCAACAGTCATTCAAAATCGTCCAACTTTGAAATAAACGGAATTTTTCCACCTCTGACTTTGTGCCACGCCCAATAAAAGCAAAAAAGAAAGTAGCTAACTTCCTTAAACTCTCATGGAAGCACCGTATATTTCAGTTTTTTTAACTCGTAAGACCTGTTAAGTCGAGTGAATTTTCAGTAACGGTAGTTTTTATTATTTCTATTATTATTTCCGAAGACGGCTTTTATTGCCTTGCTTGTGGCAGCTCACATGCCCCTTTATCGCGACGTATGGAAGAACATCGTGATTTTTCACGACTTCACGAAGCTCTCTCGACGAACGACGATGAAGAAGAAGAAACGATTGAAACCACCATTTGAAAGTCTCTGTTTGGGCCTAAAACTTGGGACTTATTAAGTCCACCTTTTGCACTTTTTAGTATGTGCAATAAAGTTTAAATAAATAAACGATAGACGTCACATATTCCATACATACGAGTATAAACTTTATTGAAATATGCTTGCAATTACATTAGATAACCTGTAGTCACTGTTACGAGATCCATATAAGAATATGGTTCTCGTAACTTACCATGAGTCCATGAACTTCCGCAAAGTAATGACTGATTCAACCAATTATTTGTAGGTTTTCTGTCCTTTAAGGGTTGCTCTAAGGAATTTAATCGTCACCGGAAGAGTCCGTATCAATATTGGCATCATCAGCGGCATCAGCATCACGGAAATGGATTTGACAGTCGACGTTGGAAGCGTTAACGTAAGATAACTTTTTTAAAGTACTTTTTTTAGTTTTTTGCCTTGTGAAAAATTACTTTTTCACTTCTCATGCTCGTCTTTATGTTGTGGGCGTGATTACCCCTCTGGACCAGCAGGTCAATTACGTAACGTTAAGTAGATTTAAATGTCAATTTTTATATGGAAAAGGGGCTCAGAGGGGCAACCACGTAACGTTTCCAACGCGCATTAGGACAGTTTAAGTGCAAGGCCTGAGTGGACGCCCCGCTCAGAGCGGGGCGTGCAGCGTCCATATAAAACATGCCATTTATATGGACGCTCGACGCCCCGCTCTGGCCTCCACAAGGCCGGGGCCGCACTGGTTAAGGCGATTGGCGACGCGACGGCGATTTCAGTACAACTTGGGCGACTTGAGGCGACTTGATGTATGAAGATCGCCGTCGCGTCGCTAATCGCTCTACCAGTGCGGCCCCGGCCTAACTGTCATTTATATATTATGTTCACCTACCTAACGTATCGTATAAGAGATTGACCTGCTGGGTTCGAATCCCGGTAAGGACACATATTTGTGTGATGAGCACGAATATTTGTTACTGAGTCTTGGGCGTTTTCTATGTATTTAAGTATTTATATTTATCTATTATATATATCGTCGTCTAGTACCCATAACACAAGCCTTATTGAGCTTACTGTGGGGCTAGTTTAATTTGTGTAAGATTGTCCTGTCATATTTATTTACTTGTATTCCAATACACCCTGTTTTTAACAGACTTCAAAATATGAGGATATTCTCAATTCGTTGAAATCTTTAAATTTAAAAGCTTTTATTTAACTTGCAATGTATTTATGTAATTTTTCGGGTGCAATCTTTGAACTCAATTTTGAAGTAGATATCTTCAACCGATTGAGCTGAAATTTTGTTTGCTCGTTTAGTTTGGCAGAAAATACAATATTATTGTACCATCGACCTGATCTGATGATGGAGACAGAAGGTGGCCATCGGAATTCAGTAAACGGACGTAACCCCGTTGAGTTTGGGCTCGTTAGAATCATCTCAATGAGTAGTTGATGACGGTATACAAAAAAGTACAGTCGGCATTAAAAGCTTTTATGAAAAATGAGTTTTTGACAGAAACTTATTTCGTGTATGTTGTATGTTCACCTACTTGAAGACGCCTGGAACGATTTAGTTTTTTTTTATTCAAAGGGTATCCTTGTCAGGAGGTCCGTGTTCATCAGGTCAGGATCTGCTGATGAGATCCTGGGGCAATCGAGCGAACTCTTCAAATGTTATAGGCACACTTGAATCGATTTGGCTACTGATTTGGAGTCGGTCGTAGTTGTTTTCTATGTGTCCGCACTAGGTACTGAGGACACATAGAAACCAACTACGCAAGATAGTTGGAATAATAACAAGACACAACACTTTGGACAGACCTATACAACTTAGGTATCACAGACAGCCCCATGTGCAGAGCGTGCATGGAAGCAAAAGAAACAACCAAACACATTCTACGAAACCAACTACGCAAGATAGTTGGAATAATAACAAGACACAACACTTTGGACAGACCTATACAACTTAGGTATCACAGACAGCCCCATGTGCAGAGCGTGCATGGAAGCAAAAGAAACAACCAAACACATTCTACTGGACTGTAAGCAGGTAGAAGTATACAGAAAAAAACACCTAGGGTCTCCGGACACACTACGGGACGCAGTCAGCAACACCAAGGCACTCGCAAACTTTCTGGAGGAGCTGGGGTGGTTAGAGTAGCGCTACCCCACCGATTCACGCAAAATAGGCACATTGGATGTCGACTTGCGGAAAATGCCCAGTAAAACTAACTAACTAACTGGAGTCGTTAAAAACTTTGTTTTTGAAGTAAATTATTTTCCTTACAGACGAACCTGAACCTTCAACTCCAGGGCGTGGATGTCTCGGCTCCTGTCAACAAGTTCTTGAGTGAAACTGTTCCTAATGTTCTTAAGGATTATCAGGTATTTATTTATCCATGCCACAATGCGAAAAATTTCTTTGTACATTTTGTACAACTATACATAAGGAAAAGAAGAGGAACTGATCAATAACTCTCTTCTTCTTCGTCAAGGTATTGCCCATCCAGTTTTGTTAAGTTCCAATACTACTGAATTGCATTTTTATGTAATTTAACTGTCAATGCTGTATCAGCGTTTGGCAGCGTCTGACGTGCGGGGCTGAAAGCAGTACATGATGACAGAGATAATTTACATAGGTGGACTGTTACTTTTTCAAAATTATGGCTTTGTACCATATAACTATTTATTTTCTAAAGTATTATTATTACAAGATCATAACTAACATTGAACTAAATTAAATGAACCATAAAAGCAACCGTCGCCTTGACTCACAGAAACCAAAGTCCAGTTTTTAAATTTTCAATAAATCATACTTACCTCTAAAACCGTCAGAACTGCCTCTGAACTGTGTTTGTTTGATTTCAGGACGACATCAACGAACTGGTGTCGATCGTCGTACATCAAATCGTGGAATCCATTCTGTAAACTCAATTTACAACGAACTGAAGTATTAAAACCCAAAAAAATGATTTTTGTATTAACGGGTATTTCTGTCCCTCTCCTGCTTAGATGTAAAATTGAACACTACTCTCAGTTTGGTCATAATTCTTAGAGCCTAAAAAAAGGTACAATAGTTGTTCATGAAATATCAATTGCACAGATCATAAAAAGATTAATTATTTAAATATGAATTAAAATCAATAATGAAATGATTAAGAACCTTGGAAAAGATATTAAATGTCAATTTTATCACAAAAAATTTAAGAGCCGCCTTCACGGACAGTAAGAAGCAGATTGTATGACGATATAATAGATAGATAGATTTTATAGATTAGAATACCGTAAACCGGGGTTACTTTGATTTGCGGGTCGACTTTGATAACAACTTCCATCCACTACTAAAATACTTGTATTAAAGAGTTTAAAAGCACCTTAGTAGTTTCTTTCGCATTATTGGCAACACTGGTAGTTGCTTCGTCACATAGTCAACTAGTACGTGCGTAGTGCAATTATTTCATGGAGAAAAAAAATGTTAACGGCAAGGACACTTTTTCTCTTGATTACCATGGCTAAAAAACTTCGACCGTACATATGTCAAGAATAAATGCAAGTGATTTGTTCGGTATCTTATGTTAGTCACTGGTTAGTAGTGAGTTAGAAAAAAAAATCCTCAATCCTAAAACCCAAAACTGCACCCGTAGCCGGGGAATCCATGGGTAGGGGTGTCTTTGATCACCTATATGTGGTGAAATTGACTTAACGATTAAGCCTCAGGAATTCGTTTTCTGGCGCTTTTTGTTATTCATATGAATTATAACTTAGTGTATATGGTTTTTTTTTGTAGGAACAATACCATAATATGACAAGAGAAAGATTGAGTCACGTAATTATAAATATTACCTTGAAAAATCCTTGAAAAAACCTTGAAAAAAGGCTGATTATGTCTGTGATCAAAAGGTATTAAAAGGTAAAGGTACTTTTATACCTGTATAAGTAAAGTTCTTACGTTTTTTCTAATAAATAATTTAATAAATCTTTTGAAATTATCAATTTGTATCATTTGGTAAGTTATCAAAGTCACCCCACACTCTAAAAATATAAATAACTGAAAAAGTACTGGTTCGAATTTATATATTTTATTTTTTACGAGGTTTTTAGCGGGTTTACTTTACATTGACAGTGAAAAAAGTAGGGGTTTTAAAGTAACCCCATTCTCAATGTAACTTTGATCGCGTTGTTTTTATTTTTTTCTGTGAAAAATATAAGTCCATATTTTTTTTTATTTGGCAGGCCTAAAGAAGTGAAAAAACCGATTATTATATTTTAATTGTATGTTTTTACGTATAATAGGATCGTCAAAGAAGGCTGTCAAAGTCTAAACTTGATCAAAGTAACCCCGGTTTACGGTACTAACTGAATTCAGAAAACTGAATTGTTCTTTGAGGTAGCGGGGAGTTGCAGACTAAAATATGGAAGGGACCAACCGTGAAATTTACGACGGTACCGTAAAATGAGGGGCAAAACTGACATTCAAACCTCGATAACATTTTATTTTTACATATGCAACCCGAATTGTGTATATAATAAGTGTCCCGGACGTTTGTATTTTAGTTTTTATTTTATTTTAGCAGTTTAATTTCATAACTGACGATAAACAGGAAATCCCACCTCACCCCGTAGTCCCTCGTAATTGGGGTGAGATGGGATTTCATACAAAGGTGATTTTGGAAGATTGTTGGATCGTTTTTTTTTTCTTATGAGTATTACTATAGCTCCATTTTAAATTGGAATACATTAATTTGGTATCAGTAGCCTTAAAATCCCATCTGACCCCCCTTTCATCCTTTCTCTCCCCATTCATAACCCAAATCTCCCCACGAACCCTAGTCACCCCATTTTACGGTAACATATTCAGCAAGTTAAGTTGAGAACGAAAACAAAAGACATGGTCATATTACACTGCGTAACCCAAATATGTCGTATGCAGACGTAATGAATGCACTCAAGCTTGTTAATTGTCTTCAGTAGGATTGAAGTAAGAAAATCTGCGTAGCCTAAAAGAGCGAGGCGAGGAGTAATGTCTGATTGAAGCGCAATTTTGGTACGAATGGGTAGAACATTCGGAAGGCTTCCGAAGGAACTAATTGCCGTAAACATCTTCCTGCTGACTTCCTTGAGGGACCCGAGATAAACTCTCACTTTATATACGCATTCTCAGTAGTCGTTTCTAAATTGTAGCTTTAATGAAATTTGGACTCACAATGTGCCTATACCCAGCCAAAATCCGGCAACATAAACAAAATAATCTACCTTAAATCTTACAACGTCTTCAATAATCTGTCCAAAGGTCCAATTGAATTTCCCGAAGCCTATGAAGTGGTCCATATAAATTATTTATCAACAGTAAGTCCGTTTTCACATTTCGCAGACCACAGCATTTCTTTCCAATAGGATTTTCAGCGGATCAAATCTGGCCGGCCATCTGTGCCCGAATCTTTGGCACGGACACACGGCCGCGGCGAGCGAGGAATTTCCATACTTATCGCTCAAAATAATAACGGTACAAAGGGCTGACTTGATGCTATAAAGCATTCTCTATCAATCAACCTTAAAGCAAAGCAGATAAATCGGGCAGTATACTACTACTAACAAAAAAATAGTTTTATTTTGTATAACTTAAAGAATTTGACGGTCGTGGCGTCGATTTGGAAGATGTTTAGAGATTAAACAGTGACTGTACAGTTTATGCTACAAACTATTTAACTGATGCGTGTCCATTATTTGCTTTTCAGCTCTATCCGATGTCGGACAGTAGCTGAAAAATGGTTTGCAAATTATGAGTACGACTCACATTCCGATATCGGACAGTAGCTGAAAAATGGTTTGCAAATTATGAGTACGACTCACATTCCGATATCGGACAGTAGCTGAAAAATGGTTTGCAAATTATGAGTACGACTCACATTCCGATATCGGACAGTAGCTGAAAAATGGTTTGCAAATTATGAGTACGACTCACATACTTACATACGAGTAGTGAATAAAACACATAATTCAATGATTGATGCTTTGTGGAATTTTCGTGTATCATGTACCACCGATTTCTATGACTGTCTAGAAATATTAACTTATTCAGCTACTGAGTGTACATCTTATTGAGGAGTCGTAAACGAACTTGGGACTTGGAACTTGAGAGAACTTGGTCTTTCTCTCAAGAACAATAAAAACTGACGTGTGTAAAAAAATAACAGTTGCGATAAATTGAACAAAGTCATGTTAATAAGTTGGAAATAATAAAAAAATAGAACAGTAATTAACTAAAAATTAAATGTTAATCAGTGTTCGCGCCGCTTCATTAAATAGTTTTAATATTTAGTCTTAAGTACACAAAAATGACACTTACACCCTTGTATTAACGTTCACTTTGGCTTGTATTCCTTTCACCTATCAAGACACTCCGATATCACGACATGTTTGTAGCTAACCAATCACAGACACTCTCACACACACGTCACATACATACGTCACAGCCACGCCGCGCTGGACACTTGCATTCCGAATCCTAGACGAACGACATACAACCTCTGTAATTTAAAGGAAATTATAAGCATTTTCGAAGATCCAGAGTTTTAATCATCTTCTTGCTCCTATATGGAACAAAGTGGCGACCGTGACAGGACCTGCAGCATTCCTTAGCTGAAAAGAAGTCACCATCACGAGATACCATCGCTCCCGAGTGGCCACAAGGGGTCACCGCCACGAGAACACCGCGCAGCGCCTAGATTCCTGGGCAAACACCAAGGCAATCAGCTGCGCCTAGGTGCCTACATCGTGCAGCCGGATCATCACACTCCCGAGCGTCACCAGGCCGCGCTAACCAGCGCGCGGGCCCAAGTCGCAGTCATCATCATCAGCACTCGTCAAAGTGCACAATTGGATCAGTCTGTCCTATATCAAGTGAGCCCGTTCCTGTCTACTTCCTAGTTAATTCCTATTTGATTTGTGTGGATTGTGATCTCAGTTTCTCGAATGTTCTGGTCTGTCTTTACCTAGGTATTTCTTAATAGTATCAATTTATATATATCCTACAAACATATTCAAGTTACCTAGTAGAAACAAGTTCAGTTCAATTACAACCATCCGAAAGTTTCATTGCGTAAACAAGGCGTCTATATTCACATTACCCACCAAGTGCATAAATAACGTATAACTATTAAGTATAGAGATATTATTTTGCCTACTGTTTACGCAATCTCCGCATCTATTATTGCCGTAGGGAATGTTTTATATTATTCCAACAAAATCTATAAATATCTAAACCTAATTTTGAAGTTAAACTCATCTATCGAGCCAAAAGGTCCTTATTATTACAATAACGTTGTATAGACGTGATATAATTAGCAGTGATTTTAGCGTGCGCATTTTGTGCATTTGCAGAATTATACCTAAATACTTCGAGGCCTGCTTGCTGCCCGGCGACGGCGCATCTATTGCCTGCAGCTGCGCTTGCCGATAAGGAGCCACACCGTGCCGATCAGCTGTGAACTTGAACTTGAGGCGAGGAGCGTATCGTACCTATTCTTTTTTCACTTGTTTACGTTTATTTCGTGCTTGTTTCTCGGTGATTTTCTACTATGGCTGAACCTAAACAATTAAAAGCTACGCGTAGTAATATCAAAGGGCGTTTAACGAAATTTAAAAACCATCTCGATGATATTTCGGGTTTAGAAAACGTTACGCCTTTGGATATAAATAAATTGTCGTTAAAATTATCGAGAATACAAGAATTGTTGAGTAAATTCGATGAGGTGCAAGGTCAATTGGAGATTTGTGAAGGATGTAATCAAGCCGAGGAGTTAGATATTCGCGATTCGTTTGAGCAAGAGTTTGACAATTATATTTCACAGGCACAAAACTTTATAGACTCCAATTCGACCCCTAAAGATAATTTTTCATCTTGCAATGCAAATTCGAGCGCTTCGCAATGTAATCAGGATAATTGTGGCGGCCTAGGTTTTAAATTGCCAGTCATAAAAATCCCCACATTCGATGGCACATATTTTAAATGGCTCGAGTTTAAGGAAACTTTTACCTCCTTAGTTCATGAAAATGAAAGGGTTAAGAGCATCCATAAATTCCATTATCTCCTCTCCTATTTGGAAGGAGAAGCTGCTCGCGTTCTTTGCAATTTAGAAGTGACCGGCACGAACTACACAGAGGCTTGGCAACTCCTTTGTAAGCGTTACGATAATAAAAGGCAACTAATAAACAATCATTTAAAGGCGTTGTTTAGCATCGAAACTGTGCGGGAGACCGAGAAATCACTTCGGTTTATTGTCGATCATGTAAATAAAAACTTGCGAGCTCTTCGCACCTTGGGATTGCCTGTCGAGCAATGGGACATCCTTGTTATTTATATGGTAACAGCTAAATTAGATAGTAGTACGTGTTATAAATGGGAGGAGACAAGGACCACGCTGCCGGAAATTCCCACTTTAGAACAATTTTTCGATTTTTTAAAGAATCGTGCCAATGTATTAGAGACTGTCAACAGACAAAAATACGACAAACCCAAAATGCTGCAACCTTCAACTCAACCTAAAATTCAGACCAAATCGTTCGCGCTGACCGCTAAACACGCTGCGCCGTCCTCGTCTCAGCCTCATATCGAATGTTTATTATGCAAAGATGGTCATCGTTTATATGAATGCGCTTCATTCAAGTCGAAAACGCCAGAGGAGAGGACAGCGTTAGTGTCTAAATTAAATTTATGCGAAAATTGCTTAAGGTATGGTCATAAGGTTCAAAGTTGTAGGCTACCAGGCTCTTGTCGCTCCTGCAAACAAAAGCACAATACTTTATTGCACGTAGCCCAGCCTAACGAGTTTCCTAGTGCTAGCTCGAGTCAGTCCCAAAACTTAGCTGCTATCACTACTAATGTTAACTCCGAGGTTCTCTTATGCACCGCTCAGGTTCAACTAAAGAACCCAGACACAAATCAAGTTCTGACGGCGCGAGCTCTTCTCGACAGCGGGAGTCAATCTACGTTTATAACCGAACGGATACAAAATGAGTTGAACTTGGCTCCTCAGCCCACTAATGTCAATGTAGTCGGCTTGTCGGATACTCCATTGTCAATTAAGACAAAGCGGTGTGCACTTCACTTTCAATCGCTTACCGATCCTTTCAATGTCAGTATGACATGCCTAGTTATTCCGAAAATAGCAGACAAACTGCCCAAGGTCACACTCAATGTAAGTCAGTTTGATCTTACTAACTTTCAACTAGCGGACCCTAGATTTTTTGAGGCATCCTCTATCGATATGCTTATTGGTGCTGATCTATTTTGGGACCTAATAGGCTCCTCTCAGCATTCTTTAGGCACTAATAACCCTATTCTACGAAGCTCTAAATTAGGGTGGCTCATTGCTGGTCCTCTGCCTATCTTACCAAAAAATAAACCCAAACAACCAAATAATGTTACACATTGTAACTTTCTTCTTAACCAAGCTGACTCATTGAACATCAACGATGCCCTCCAAATGTTTTGGGAACTAGAAAACATCCCCCAGTCTCATCCCTTCACTAAAGAAGAAAAGCTTTGCGAACAGCACTATCTCTCAAACACCTATAGGCTGGATAATGGCCGTTTTTGTGTCAGCCTCCCTCTTCGTGATGAGAAGGACTGCTTAGGCGATTCTTACTCATTAGCTAAAAAAAGGTTCGCGAGCTTAGAAGCTCGTTTTCG
This sequence comes from Epinotia ramella, assembly GCA_947578815.1. NCBI lineage: Eukaryota > Metazoa > Arthropoda > Insecta > Lepidoptera > Tortricidae > Epinotia > Epinotia ramella. Next base: position 4,819,774 of record OX388207.1, read on the forward strand.
CAAACAGCCCGATCTCAAAAAATCCTATGCAGATTTTATTCGCGAGTATGGTGAATTAGGTCATTTGTCGGAAGCACCACTACAGAGGCCGCCAGATGCCTTATTCCTGCCTCACCATCCGGTTATAAGGACCAAAAGTGAGTCTACACGGCTTCGTGTGGTCTTCGACGCTTCTGCGACCACGACCTCGGGATTTTCAGTAAATGACCTTCAAATGATAGGACCTGTCATACAAGATTCTTTGTTCGACATTCTTGTTCGTTTCCGCCAATACAAATATATACTTTCTGGAGACATAGAAAAAATGTACCGCCAGGTTTGGGTTAGGGAATGCGATAGGAACCTACAGCTTATTCTCTGGCGTGATAACGAAAACGAACGATTGCGTACTTTAAGGTTAAACACCGTAACCTACGGATTTTCAAGTGCTAGTTTTCTCGCTACCAGGTGCATCTGGCAACTTGGCGATGAATCTACAGATCCTAATATAAAACAAGTCATTCAACATGATTTCTATTGCGATGATTTATTGACCGGGGCTGATGATGAGGAAACCTTAAAGTACATTCAGCGCCAAGTGTCAGGCGAGCTCGCCAAAGGTTGTTTTCACCTACGAAAATATAGGTCAAACTTGCCTTCTCTACTTGAGGACTGTTCTCTGCCCGCAGATGGCGATCTAATCATCAGTAGTGCTACTAGCACTCTGGGTATAGGCTGGCGTCCTGAGTCAGATTTGTTGCAATTTCAAATTGAGTACTCGCCTACAGATGTTTTAACCAAAAGGTCTATATTGTCATCCACCTTCAAAATATTTGACCCTCTTGGCCTACTAGCCTTATGCACAATCAAGCCCAAAATTCTCCTACAAAACTTGTGGTCACTAAAATTAGATTGGGACGAGGAAGTTCCGTCTAGCATCAAAAAGTCTTGGTTGAAATTTACAGAAAATTTAAATTTACTCTCCACTCTTCAAGTACCAAGACGAGTACTTATCAATGACCCCAAGTATATCGAAATGCATACCTTCTCTGATGCCTCTGAGCGTGCATTTGGTGCTTGTATCTATCTTAGATCAATTGACGCGACAGGCAATGCACAAGTGAGTTTGTTGTGCGCCAAAGCCCGTGTCGCGCCCCTAAAACCAACAACAATCCCTAGACTCGAACTTTGCAGTTCTTTGTTAGGAGCTCAACTAAGCTCAGCTGTCACTATAGCTCTGCGTTGTAAAATAGATAGTCATGTCTACTGGTCAGATTCGAAGGTGGCATTAGGTTGGATCCAAACGGCTAGCAAGACCAAGACTTTTGTCGCTAACAGAGTAGCCGCTATCACCGAGCTATCTGACCCCAAATGCTGGCGGTATGTGCCAACAGCGGAGAACCCAGCTGACTTGTGCTCTCGTGGAGTGGACCCCAAGAATGTCAGTGAGTCCAGCATCTGGTGGCACGGCCCAGCCTTTCTGAAGCATGATGAAGCTTCATGGCCGAGTACAAGGATTCAAGCTCTTGACCTTCCCGAGTTGAAAGCATTGCCTGCTTTGGTAGCGGAGCCCACACCTTCGGTGTCGTTCATAGACGTCACCAGATTTTCAAAGCTTGTCAGAGCCCAGAGGGTAGCAGCTTGGGTTCTCAGGTTTATACATAACTCTAAAGATCCGCAAAATAAACTTTCAGGCATATTGTCAGTAGACGAGCTTAATAGCTCTCTATGCAATCTTATTAAAGTAGCTCAGTTCGAATCATTTCCAATTGAAGTTCAATGTTTAAAAAATAAAAAACCATTGCCTCATAAGTCTAATTTGAAACAATTAAATGTATTTCTCGATGAAGAAAACTTGATTCGTGTCGGGGGCAGAATAAATAGTTCAAATTATCCGTATGATAAGCGTCACCCTATCCTATTGAAAGGAAATCATATTCTAACAAAATTGTTATTTAAATATGAACACGTACGTTTGCTACACGCCCCACCCCAGTTATTGCTTACCAGCATACGTGATCAGTACTGGCCTATAGGTGGTCGCAGGCTTGCGCAGGACGTTTATAAACATTGCTTCAAATGCCGTCAATTTGAAGGTAGCGGCATGGTCAATATTATGGGTGGGTTGCCTTCTGACCGCGTGGAACCGAATTATCCCTTTATTACTGCTTGCACCGATTTTGCTGGCCCCTTTTTAATCACGGACCGAAAGGGCCGTGGGTGTAAAATAAGTAAATGTTACCTATGCATTTTCATATGTTTTCGCTATAAATGTATGCACTTGGAAGCCGTGAGCGAGTTGAGCAAGGATGCCTTCATTTTAACTCTTACTAGATTCATTGGTCGTAGAGGCAAGCCCAATGTCATATACTGCGATAATGGCAGAAACTATGTGGCAGCTGCTAGGGAGATAAAAGATTTCATAAAAAACCAAAAAGACTCCATTTGTGACTTTGCAGCTCAGCGAGGCATTCAATTTAAATTTTCTCCCGCGTACGCTCCTCACTTCAATGGTCTGGCTGAGGCCGGTGTAAAGTCGGCCAAATTCCATATCAAACGCATGTTAGGACAGACTCACCTGACTTTCGAGGAACTGTCTTCCCTCTTTACACAGGTCGAAGCCATCCTAAATAGCCGACCCCTATGTCCCCTCAGCCCATCACCCAACGATCTCCAACCGCTCACACCGGCTCACTTTTTGATCTTCAGGCCGCTTACATCACTGCCAACAGCGCCAACGCCAAGCTACAACGACGGCAGCACCCCGCTTCGCAACAGGTTCCAGCGCGTCGAGCAAATGCGCCAACATTTTTGGAACCGCTGGTCGCGCGAATATGTATCAGAGTTGCAGCAGCGCGCAAAATGGCGCGTCCAAGGACGAAATTTGCGACTGGATGATCTGGTCCTAATAAAAGATGAGTCTCCACCTCTGTACTGGCGCCTAGGACGAGTCAGCAAACTGTTCCCCGGGCCGGATGGAGTGCCACGCGTCGCTGACGTCAAAACCGCAAACGGAACCATACGCCGAGCTCTCAACCGCCTATGCTTGCTGCCCGCCGATAGTTGAGCTTGAAAGCTTGCAGGAGCTTTCAAGGGGCGGGAAGATGTTCGCGCCGCTTCATTAAATAGTTTTAATATTTAGTCTTAAGTACACAAAAATGACACTTACACCCTTGTATTAACGTTCACTTTGGCTTGTATTCCTTTCACCTATCAAGACACTCCGATATCACGACATGTTTGTAGCTAACCAATCACAGACACTCTCACACACACGTCACATACATACGTCACAGCCACGCCGCGCTGGACACTTGCATTCCGAATCCTAGACGAACGACATACAACCTCTGTAATTTAAAGGAAATTATAAGCATTTTCGAAGATCCAGAGTTTTAATCATCTTCTTGCTCCTATATGGAACAATCAGTAAGATTTCCATTCGCATAGAATATTTTACGCCAATTAAAAAAAAAGTTTATCACCGTTCGCATCTCTAAGTCCCCCGTATTAAAGGTCGTTAAAATTCAATTGTTGCGGCTCCACGGGTTCCGTCGCCCCCTATCGATGTAATAAGTCCATTCAGGACGCATAATTGCAAATCATTTGTGGTTTTGTTGGGGGAAAGAATGTGAAATTCAAATCATGTTGTAATAAACTTTGAGGACTGTATTTGCCCCATGTTGGGAGATTTGAAGTAGCGTACAGCTGGTGCGGAAAAGATGAAGTGGCGATTTTGGTTTACAGGGTGTTTATGTGTGAAGGGGTTGTAAATAAAATAACGTCCTTATTGCTTTACATTTGAGTTTGTGAGAAAAAGACAAAAACACATTTAAGTTGTATCGAACAAGAGAGTGGAGCGAACGAAGTTCTATGCTTCAGTTAAGTCGAAAATCGTTTGTATGTCCGGATGTCACGGTGTCCCGCTGATCTCCTCTAATGACATTTCTCAATCGATTCTCGTGAAATTTTGTGAGCAGGTTTGTTAATAATATAGTTTTTTTAATGGCTTAACTTTTTCATAATTCAAAAAACACAGGCTCGCGAATCCTCACAGATCCACTACTCAATAAGCGAGTTACGAGTAAGTATATTATAATATTATTATTTCCGCAATCCACAACGTATGTATATTAAAGTTTTATTTATTCTCTTCGCTCGTGCCAAGTCATAAATCTTGTAAATGATTCAAGAATCCGCAGTAAGCTCGGCCGAATTTCACCTTCCCATACAAACATAGTTACGCTATCATTTTAAAACTTCGTGTTAGATTGTGACGAAACTTTGCATATACAATGAAATGAGGTATATCTATGTCTGTAATTAGTTTATTATGGTTCCAGTTTATAAAACAAACGAAAAGCAGCAAATACAAGTTTTGTATGAAAAACTTAAATTCGCTGTATTTTTTTACTATGGTATCTGAAGCCACATAAACTAATTACAGACATAGATATACCTCATGTCATTGTATATGCAAAGTTTCGTAATAATCCAACACGTACTTTTAAAATGAGAGCGTAACTACGTTTGTATGGAGAATCGAGCTTACTGCGAACTCTTAATTCCTAGGCACGCTATACATTTATTCGTGTAAAGACGGCTATATCTTTACGAGTAGGAAAAGTAAGAGTATCAATATCAAATGAAGGGCGAAGAGAACTCCCAAGGAATTGGAATCTTTTATACGTGCTACCTACTTGTAATAAAACAAGTCATAACAAGCCCTTCGACGCAAGACGTTGCGGATTGCGGAGTCATTTTACTGACACCATTAAATGACAGGCTGTATTCACTTTACGTACCTATACATAAGATTGAAATCGGTTTTGTATTTGTAGAGGGCAATCGCTTGATAGTTATATTTATGAAGTATTTTAATATTAACATTATACTAATTATCAACAATACAGAACATGTTTATACTAGAGCCTCTGTGAGCTGTAGATCTCGCGAATCTGTTTTTTTTTTCGAATGAAATCGACAATAAAAATCTATATGATTATCGAACCTGCACGGCTATCACGCGACGGCGCGCGAACTCTCTCGATTTTTCTCGCACTATCCGTTTCTCTCTTATTAGAACACTTAGAACAAGAGGTATAGTGCGAGAAAAATCGAGAGTATGTCGCGGCCGTCCCATGATAGACGTGCTGCTAACAAAAAATCATGAACATCGGTTGAGAAATACGACCTGTAGAGGAAAACAGCCGGACAGCCGGACATCCGGATACACAAAAGAATTTTTGCCAAAGCTGAAATGGAAAACTTCGTTCGCTTCGCTCGCTTGTTCAAAAATGTAACACATCTCTATTCACTAAAATGTGTCACAAATGTTAAAATGACAAACAAAGACACACAGTTTTAACAGCGTTTTAGCTAAAATTGGTTTGACGAATGTTCACGAATAAAGCTAACGTGAATAAAAGAATAAACGTGTGTGATAAATACCAAAGCGATTCCCATTAAGTACCTAAGACGGAATCGACCCCTGGACTCTTGCAGATTTGGCCGTTATTGGGGACCGTAATATGGGCAGAAATTTAAATTTGATAGATACTTCATTTTACTGTTTGGAGACAGATTTCCGTAATGATTGAAATGTCTGAAAACCATTAGGCTTATTGCATTTCTAATGTGCTGTCTGATTTTTTATGGGAATCTATTTATTACGTTTGTTTTCACTTATTCGACTCACCTAGATATTTATACTATAAAAATGTTATACTTACATATTTTTAAATGGTTTTTCAATAACGGCTCTAAATATTCCGGTGAGATTTACAAGGTTTGTGAAAATGGTTCCAGCAAGGCCAATTCCGGCAAAAAATATTTTCTCGGTCTCTCAGAAACTTACAAATAAAGTGCTTACACATTTAATATAAGTTGAATCTCTGGAGTACAGCAAGACAAAATAAAATTGCCTTTCATTACGTTAAGCGATATTATATTTTTTAATACAGTTTCATTATTAATAAATTAATTAATTAAAAGATACGTGTAAGTAATCGTGTCACAGAACCCACTTCTGCAGAACCATTAGACTGTGACAAAAAAAAAAATTAGCAGCAATAAAATAAAGAAAATCGCTAGTGTAAAATACTACAAACCTTTTGTCCCTGCGTCATACATTGCACGCAAGCACTAAATCCGTAAACTACACTCATTCGCACTCAATGACGCTAAGCAAAGCGTCACATCCCAATCCTCCCTTAATACCGTACATTTGTCCCCTATGTAGGTATTCTCGTGGACAAGTCACGCACAGCTCATAGCCCTTATAAACAAAAGCACAAAGAAAAATCAACCGAAAAGTGATTCCTATAAAAGTCACGGCATCTTTTTGTACGCGCATAGATAGGTTGGTATTAAGTTGCAAAATAAAATCAATCCGCTTATTGTAGAGCTCTTATAAGGTAGGCAGTGTTTCTGAAGAGGGTTCTAGTTGTGTTGGTTGGGGTCACGTGACATTGACCTAAGCAGAAGATGAGTCATCGCCGTAGGAAAATGCCAGGGTAGTGGATCATGCATTGCTAAACAGGGGAAAAGTTTTTGCGTCTGTGAGAGTACCTACTCGTACAATTTCATTACTCACGATATTTATAGTAAGGTAAACATCCGGTGGTGACGTCGGAGAAGTCATAACAAAACTCAAATGGAGGCAGGACATATTGCGAAGCAGCGTGACGGTAGGTGGAGCAAAACTTTAACAGACTGGTCGACACTATCAGGAACAAGTGTCATTAAAAGATTTTTCAAAACACCCAACTGTTTTTTTTAATTTTATAGGCTATTGTGACTCCCACAAGAGGAATCCAACGACACCTCATATGTCAAAATCCGTCAAACGGTTTAGGCTGCAGGGCGTGCCAAAGAATAAGGTCACATACATACATACATACTCCTCTCCTTCGGCAGTCGGGTAAAAAGAAGGGTCGCCCGTGCACCAGCTCGAGTGGTTGACGTCATAAAAAAAACCGCTTCATTCCTGGATGAGACTAGCACAAAACCGGGACAAGTGGCGTACTCGAAGAGTGGCTTATTATGCTCAGCAGGCGATTCCAGGCCTAACAGTGGGCACCTATTGTTCACCTCTTATTGTGATCAGTGTCAACCCCTTATGTCGATCATCTTTCTCCAGAGGTCCATAGGATAACTTTTGTGTAAACTGGCGATTTGTCACCGAGTCCCGCGAGTTAGGATGTTGACTGATCATCAGTAACTTTTTACGTTTTGACTTATTTTTGGTATTTTAAGGATTCTTAAATACATACAGATGTTAATTATTCCTTACAAACTTGATAATAATAACAGAGCGTTCGTGGAGTTGAATAAGAAGTTGCTGATTTGACGATCAGTCAACATCCCCATTGAAATATCAGATCGTATAATAATACTCTAGGTAAAATAAAGTTTGGTGAGGTAGGGCACAGCGAAATGTCATCCCGCTCGAATTTGGAGCAGCCCAACTGGGGAAGTACCTCCGCCTTGCAGAAGACCACAGCCATAATAACACTACTACTCGCTCTGTGAGCAAGGTCGCCAGAGCTCCCGAGGATGCGTTATGTTGAGAGCGAGGGACTTTGTTCCTTCAGCTGTCAACACGGCGAATCCTCAAACATATCAAGGGTCGGCAACGCCCATGTTACTCCTTTGGAGTTGCATGCGTCTATAGGCTGCGGTGTCCGCTTATCATCAGGCGGGCCGTACGCTTGTTTGCCACCTTCGTATTAAATAAAATAAAAGTGTTATTAAACATTCATTTATAATAGCGTGTTTTTTGTTTGAGTTGGTTTAATACGTTATTAAATAAGATGCTTTATTCAAAACTCCTACAAACTTTCCACCCGGAAGTAATATTATTGGATGAAGTTTACTTAAAAAACAAACGGCCGTTTTTGCCGTCGGGTTGAAATTAAAACCATATATAAGTGTACAGCCCCTTGAAGCTGTAAAAAAATCAAACTTCTAAGTTAACGTTAAAAAAAAGACACGGCCGTTTATGACGCAAAAAACTCGCATTTTTTTTTTCTCTAGGTAATTGTTTAAATGATAATGAGAAAAAACAACTATTATGAATTATTTCCGTATTTTAATCCATAGTCAAAGTCATACTCAGTTGTCACCGTCAGTAAAATGACTGGACTATATCAAATGAGCGTGCAACACAAACTAATTCTCCGATTCCCATCCCCAAACAAAAAGCAGCAGATTCGAAATAATTTCAACATTTTATAAGCACTTTATGAATCATTCATGTCGTAAGTAAAGTGTCAAAGATGTGACAAAATTGGAAACCCGATACATCCTCACCCCTCGAAACACGCAGGGGAGGGGCAGCGACAATTATCCCGGGATTATCATAATTCCCCTACTGCTTAACCTCATTTGTACGGCTTAGGGTGTTTGTTTAACTTATAGCTTTTTCTATTTGAAGGACATTCGTCACGGTTTAAAGGAAGGAAGGAATGAATAAGAAGTTGCAAAAAAAAATTTTTACAGACCTCTGGTAATATGGCGCCGGCTGTTGTCAAACTCCCTATACTTACAGATTAAAAAAAAGCAAGCGAAGTCAGAGAAAATCACGCGACATCGCTTGACACGTCTAGCAACAGCGCGCAACAGTAGATTTCATCGTTCATTCGAAAGAAAACTCCCGAAGGGTTCGTAACGTGTCGCCCGTAGCGACAAATTGGGTGGATTTTCAAAGTAACTTTTTACCAATTACAAATACAAATACAAAATATTTTATTTGTTAAACATAGGTATGTAGGAAGTCACCCAAAGGGCTATGGAGAGGGCTATGTTGGGAGTTTCTCTGCGGGATCGCATCAGAAATGAGGCTATCCGCAGTAGAACCAAGGTAACAGATATAGCCCTCCGAATCGCTAAACTTAAGTGGCAGTGGGCGGGGCACATAGCACGTAGAACCGATGGCCGTTGGGGCGGAAAGGTTCTCGAGTGGCGACCACGTACCGGAAGGCGCGGCGTGGGTAGGCCCCCCGCAAGGTGGACTGATGACCTGGTAAAGGTTGCTGGAGTCCGCTGGATGCGGGTGGCGCGGGACCGGTCACTTTGGCACTCTTTTGGGGAGGCCTATGTCCAGCAGTGGACGTCTTTCGGCTGATATGATGATGATGATGTAGGTACATCGGTGTTTCAGTTTTGGGATTGTATCACTATGTCTTGCCTGAAGGCATACAAATAGCCACAAAATAGCATGCAGCATGCATACTTACCCCCTTATTCATAAAACTTAAAATGCCTCTGCTAAATAAAATGTGCTTTGTCCCTTTCTTACGAACACAAATGCCAAAGTGACAGATAAGGACAAACGAATTTTAACGCCATTTTAGTTAAAACAGACTTGTAGTACGTTTATGAATACGGCCGTTAAACACTAAATATAAAATCGTTGATTATACTATATCATTCGCTTCTGTTATGTTAGGGTCATTTAAATATTCTTGAGTGGAATAGTATGCTTTGGCAGCTAGAAATTTAAACAATGTTTTTTTTAATAAATGAGGGTCATTGAGTTTTAAGATGTCACAAGCCAGTTATATAAATATCAGTCACAACAAGACATCAAATAATTTTTTTCACGTTAATGACATATAAATATGGTTAACATAATTTTAAACAAAACCCAGAAAAAAATACCTTAATGTTTATATTACAACACGCAGCACGCAGCAAGCCTGTGAGGCATGTCACATTCGTGGATTCCTCCAAACAATTAACCTCAACATCACTTCTGAACAACTTATATAAAAGCACATACATCATTGAACAGATCATTTAATTACTCACATATTAAGCACATACTAATAATAAGTTATTAACAAGACGATTACACATTTGCAACGTAGTATCGGTGTGGCATCCGTCACGTTCTGACTAGTATGCGTATACGCGTCTATACTAATAATTTACGCAGTCGCTAGCGACTAAAGTAAACGCGGCTCACTGCATACTCATTCTAATGACAGATGTATTTACACTTTGAAGTGGGTGAACGTGCAGCTGTGCATTTTAGGCGGTTTATGTGGTATGTATTTCCAGCCATGTATTTTTGTCCTCGAAGAAGTCATATCCAGGGATAATTATTGAAGCATTCTAGAACGTCATTAGTTGAAATTATTTTTCAACCTTTTCTGGCATGTAAGGTTCTTATGTTTGTATTAAGATCATGTATTAATAGCGTGCATCGTTTAGCCGTAATCACAACAAACGTACGTGGGCGTCATTTCCCTGGCATCATATTGCTGTATTTCTGTCCATCGAAATGACGAACATGCCATGGAAATGACACTGTTACATATCGAATTGCCAAAAATTAAAGTTTTTATTACTTTATTTTACATTTTATTAAACATTTAACATTTCATATTTTTCTATACAGCCGTCATCCGGTGCGGTGTGTCAGTTCGATGGCACAAGTAATTTTAGTCGCTCTTTGCTACTAAACTATTGACTTTTAACCGGTGCCTTATATACCTTTCAAATTCGAATGCAAAGGTGTTTCATATCCCATAGAAATCGAATTTGTTAATGATATAATCCCTTGAACCAATTGTACTTTTCTAATACAGCCATCATATCGCTGTCATGAGCGTCATTTCGATGGCGTGAATAATTTCAATATATCTTTGCTACTTTACTACAGAGTTAACCGCTGCCTTCTTCAAATTCAAATTGAAAGGTGTTTCGTAATTCATAGTTATTTTGGGCAAAAGAAATAAGAAAAAAAATGCCATCGAAATGACGCAAAAATATAATTTAAAAAATTCACCTAATACGTGAGTTTTTTAAGCGTTAATATGAGTATAATTTTAAACTCGTCAAAGTTTATATTGAATTATACTTTATTTCTTCGAAATATCCTCGGATGACGATACGTCACCTGCACTGGCATAAATAGAGTACAAATTAGCTTAAACCATTATCCCTCTCGCTCTCACTTCTCAGTTGAGTATAATCGTGCCGAAGCATAAACCATAAACTACAGTCCAATTAGAATAAATAAATCGCGCGTGACATTCCTCTATCGGTAGTCGCTATCTTCATCCCCTGGACCAAGTGTAATTCACATACGTATTCAGCTTCGCTGCGCCACAATATCCGCGCGGTTATAAATCCATTATTTCCTGACCTCTCTAACGTAGACATTGTTCGAAACTATAGCTTAAAATATGCTGGACCATCAGTCGTTGTCAACTTTACAAACCAGCGCTTTCACCTCTCATCATTAACAGTTGTTGCGGTTCCACGGTTCATGTATAACTGGCACATGTTAATGGTGGAATGGCATCAAGTTTAACAGATTTAAGAATAACGGGCGGTCACTAATTAAAATGCTCTGTATATGCATGGCTGTTTTATGTTGAACGCGCTCTGACAAATTTTGAATAAATGGGTTTCTGTGAATGTGAATCGCAATGTGGGAGGCGATCAACGCTGGGCCGTGGAACAATTAATCAATCGTGGTTGATCGACGAGCGATTCGACCAGAGAGTGGTATTACAACCTCTTTTTTTCTATATTACAAAAAATACGATCTGATTACTAGCTCTATAGGGCCACCTATAACTTTTTTTTTTTTTTTTTTTATTGAAACATGAAAATATAAAATATGTGCACTGTAAATACATTATTTCGCCAAACTGCGGAGCAGTTTGTTGGCGACGAGCTCACTCGGTTTATTACGAAAGTGGGTATGTACCTACTTAGAAATTACACTGCACTACCAGCCCGACGTAGCCCATTCATAACTCATAACATATTATTTTCCATTCACGTGCAAATAAGATGACTGAGCCACTGGAGGGTCAGGAGTACAACGGTGCCTATAAACTACCTTGTTTTTAGTGCTATTAACTATATATAAACTAACTTGTGTTTAAACTATAAACTACCTTGTCTTTATTACAATGTAATACTAACTTAACTTATAGTTACTTACTGCTGTTGTTTTAATGAGTTATCGAACTTATCTACCTAATAATATTTGTTTAAAAATTTATTTCAAGCTACCTATTTTTAATTTCGGATTATCAAGTAACCTAGGACTCTCATTATACATTTTGGGGATCAAGTATTCTTGAGTTCTTCGTCCATAATAATTTTTTTTTGAAGAGCGAATATGGATTTCCAAACTAATTTGAACACCAGTGTTGTGCAACCTACGAGTACTATATAGCCCAGCTCCTTTATAGAAAAATATTCAAAACAAAACAAATAATCTATCCGAAACCCTCCAGGGGTTCACAACTCATAGATTGAAAAACACTGCAATACTTTTACCAATAACAAATCATACAGTTAGAAACGGCGAATATTGACTCCAATTATTTTACATTTTAGTTGAAAGCAAACCGCGAGTGCAGTCTGATTTGAAAGTGTTTTGTTTTTAATTGGCCGCGTTGGCAAACAATACGGTTGGCTACTGGCAGTCTACTGTGGGTAGCCAAACGATTAGTCCTCGCGTATCCGTAAGGCAGTGTGTTTGACTGACGATATCAATTTCAAATCTATGACTAATAATATAAGAACAAAAAGTCTGTGAGATTGAAGCTTTCAAAAAAACCACCAGGAGTGTATAAATTGGACTCTGAGTGGACATAGGATATATTTTATCCTGTGTGTTTGTTTGTGTGCTTTGCAATACGCGAGCGGACCCGACATTCCATGACGACATACTATTCATTGTAACGCCGATTTCTTCTAGATTCATGCATAAAGTCTTCAGTTTTGGCAAGAATATAGGTCTTTCCGAGAAAGTTCCCTTTAAAACACCAAAAGGGTTATTCAGTCCATGACGAAATGCAAAGGTAACAACGAAGAAATGCAGTCGCATTGAGAACCTCTGACTTTTAACACGTCAATTGTTGCGTTACTATTCAATGATTGAGTTGCCTTTGTGTTATCCGATCACGACACTTCACACATTCCCGTTACCACCAGTTTGGTTAACTTGTCGTGCCGTACGCAGGTCGTTCTAAACAATTTTGCTCAGTCCTTTAAATAGCGCTATTTTCGTATAGCGCTATCATTTATAACGTTATTATTCCTAAAACCGCTATACTCAAAAACGATATTTGACGCGCTGTATAGCGATATCCATTATAACGTTATAAATCTAAACCATTAATATAAAACCGATACTTTTTTAACCGATATAATAATATTATAACGTTATAGGCTACCCCTTTCTCGCATTCAGTATAGCCTACTCGTGCAATGTAAGCGATGTGATTACGTAACGTAGGTTGTTTGTTAGAGTGCACGACGTCATAGTAAAATAGAGAATTTTTCGATTTGCTCGGCTTGTCGGCGCAGGTTGTAGCCTGATACGAATATCCTGACTAATAATTTTCAAATCAGATTGTCTTTAGCTACTCTGTGCCTCATTAATCGGAAATGCATCATCCCATAAAAAACATGCCATGTAAAAAAGAGGTCAAGTCTCGAAACTCTTCCACCGTAAAAAGTTGTGAGAAATTTCGTAGAGCCAAGTCTCAGGCATTCTTTTACACAGAATATTATTTAGCAAGCAAATAAAGATTAAAGAATGCCTAAGACTTGGCTCTACGAAATATCTCACAACTTTTTACGGTGGAAGAGTTTCGAGACATGGTCTCTTTTTTACATGGAATGTTTTTGCTTGCTAAATAAAATTCTGCAGTGCGGCAATCACACAACTTAACTTTATAGATTTTTGTATACTTACCTAAAATTATGTAGTATTGTGTGATTGCCAAGTCACAAAATTTTATTTAGCAAGCAAATAAAGATTAATAAGAATGCCTGAAACTTGGCTCTACGAAATATCTCACAACTTTTTACGGTGGAAGAGTTTCGAGACTTGGCCTCTTTTTTACATGGAGTGTTTTTTATGGAATCTCACTTCTCTTTGTAGGTTAATGTGTTATCCATACATACAAACTATGAATGCAGGCCCATTCTTGCTTTTGAATTTTCCCATTCACTGCAAATGTAACTTTTTAATCCTATATAAAGTAATGTATACAGTTGGTGTATCTAGAAAACTGGGTTGAAATAGCAATTTTTTATAGTTTTTCTTTTATGTGGCCATTAAACCCTAACTCTGTACCAAATTTCAGCTCTCTGAGTTTATGGGAAGTACTAGTTCTATTTTGATGATCATGAGTGAGTGAGTGTCATAAATGCGAAACTTTGCTTTCGCTTAACTTCGGAACTAAATGACCTACAGACTTGAAATTTTGGATTTTAAGTATGTGATTATAGCTTACTGGATGACGAAAATTTCTGCATTCTGGTCTTATCCAGAGATTCTCAAATAGGGGCCTGAAAATGTGGCGAAATGGTTCCAGTAAAGGATGGTACGGCAGTGTTTGCTTCGCGCTCGACTTGGCGGGGGCACTGCCGTGCCCCCAGATATTAATGGCATTGTTATAACATGGTAAATTATTAATAATTTAAATGCCTGCATCAAATGTTTCTGCTTAACCCGTTGGTTGACTGGTAGAGAATGCCTTATGGCATTAAGTCCACCATATATACTATTTTTTGTATTGTGTCACAAAGTTTAAATAAATTAAACCGGTCTCATAGCACCAGCACGCACATTACGGATGGATGGTATGGTCAGCTAAGATGCTTAAAATGAGGTGGAGAGAATAAGAAATTTGATTTATCTATATATGTAAAAGAAGACTTCCTGACTAATCCATCAACGCACAGCCGAAACTACTGGGACTAAAAAGAAGGGACAAGATGGAATTTTTGGAAATCCCATCCCTAAGGGGGTTAAATAGGGGTGCAAAGTTTGTATGAGGGAAACTTTTTTTTTAACTAGAGACTTGAAACTTTGTAGGAAGATTACTTATTAAGATGCATAAAAAGTTCTTGCAACGTTTTAGAAAATTCCACTCCTAAGGGGGTTAAGTAGGGGACAGGGGTGCAATGTTTGTATGGGGGAAACATTATTTTTTGAACTAGAGACTTGAAACTTTGTAGAAAGATTACTTATTAGAATAGAAAAAAATACTTTCTGTTTTAGAAAATTTCATCCCTAAGGCGGTTAAATACATGTAGAGGTGCAAAGTTTGTATGGAGGGAACTTTATTTTTTGAGCTAGAAACTTCAAACTTTGTAGAAAGATTACTAAATACAATATAAAAAGGACTGTCAGCGTTTTAGAAAATTCCACCCCTAAGGGGGTTAAATAGGGGTGAAAGGTTTGTATGAGAAACACTTTTTTTGAGCTTGAGATTTGAAACGTTGTAGAAAGATTACTTATTAGAATAGAAAAACAGTTAGTACTTTTAACGTGTTAGAAAAATCCATCCCCAATCCCAAAAAAAAGGTACTTATGCAAGATTAGGATGAGAAACATTTTTTTTGAGCTAGAGATCGGCAACTTTGTGGTACAATTACTTATTAGAAAAAAAAATCCTTTCATCGTCTTGGAAAAATACCACCCCTAAGGGGGTTAAAAGTGTTAAAACGGTATTCAAGGTTTATATGGAGAGCAAGAAAATATAGTAAGATATTTCTAATGTCAGTCTTAGTCTGTATGTTAAAAGAAAACAAAACTGATTTCAGTTTTTTTTTTTTATTCATCCCCTATAGGCGTTAATGGGGCTTCAAAGTTTATATGGAGGGAAAAGTATTTTTTTTAGTAAGATTTTTTATTTTGGTCTTAAAATAGAGAGAGCAGATTAGTAGATTTTTTTATTCATCATCTAAGAGTGTTTAAAGGGGATTCGAAGGCCATATAGGGTCAAGACAATTTTAAAGTAAAACATTAGTGTAACTACGATTTTAAACGGTTTGTTTAAAACTAAAAAATACATTTCAAGGTTTTTGAAATTCATCCCCCAAGAGGGTTTTTAGGGGGTTCAAAGTTTATACGAAGAGCAAGATATTTTTAAAATAATAGATTTATTACTTAGGTTATGGACCGTTTGTTTAATGATTAGAAAACGATTTCAGCGTTTTTTTTATTCATCCCCTAAGAGAGTTAAAAGGTTTGAAGGTTGTATAGAGAGCAAGACCTTTTTTAAAGTAAGACTTACAGATTTGAACAGTTACCAGAAATGTAGGAAAGAACTGCGATGCTCCCAGAATCGAATAGATTTAATCAACATTGGGTACTTATTATTATAACAGTAATGTAGCTTAGTAGACATATAAAAATATATTTTTCTTTAATACTGTATGTAAACGTCTGTTGATGATTCTTAAGATATTTATGTTTGTAAAAACGAAGTTTTCATTTTGGATTTATCAATTTAAACTAACGAACTCATCGCACTGTTACCTTTTACGTAGGTTTAATCCCTGAACGGATTTAGATGAAATTCCCCGTACAGATAATTTGAGACCCTTGGAAGGATATAGGATAGTTTTTGTATATCTTTAAGATGGTAGAAGTGTGTTTGGGACAGCGATAAATAGCTTGCACCGAACATAATTTAATAGCAATATTTTTTCTAAGACCATAACAAGTTCCACGCGAACGAAGTCGCTGGCAACAGCTAGTTATTTATATAAATATTTAGTGACTAAAGATTAATTAGAAAAGGAGGATGAATCGTAAGAAAAGGAGGATCGATACATATTTATGTGTACCAACCGTCCTTGGTCTCCCCTATCTATCGCGAGCCTATCTAGACAGATTATGGCGAAGAACCGAAATCGAAAATTCACACATTCTTTGGTTTCATAATCAGATTTTATTTAACTTGTCGTTTTCGGAATGGCTCTAAATCAAAAATAAAATTAAATGTCGGAAACTAAAAGTATATTTTAATATTATTACGATTAATGAACAAAAGCACATACCAACATACCTATGCATAATTTTTTGCTCACGGCAACACCGTCGGTCGTAGGGCTTGTTTGGAATAGGTCCTAATACTGGGAGTCTGCGATTTAGTGCCGAGACAAACAATTAACATAAAAAAATATTGACCCTATTACATATTGTAATAGTGTATACCTAGGGGCTATTAAGATTGGCACTCTTTCTTTTTATTTATGAGCAAGTCCACGAATCTGTGGACAGCGTTGTGTTTCCTGCGTCCCATTTTTATTCCGCCATTTATCTTCGCAACCAACCAAATATTCACAATTCACAACCAATTTGCAAATGATCGAGGTAAACAAGCATTAATAAGATTTAGAAGCTAGAACAACATAACGGCAACGTCGCACGTCGCGCTACGGCCCACGTGGTGGCATGTTGGCATTGGCACAGAGCGGCAACGGCGCAGCCGTAGCGCGCGGCTCGCATTTTAAAACGATATTATAACGTTATTATATATCGTTCTGTTATTCATTCTGTTACGGTATTTATATCGTTATGGAGAATATTGATTTTGTTATAACGTAATTTTCGAACACTAACGGAATATACCGTTATAATTCCGGTTCATTTTATAACGTTTTAAAGGCCTGATTTTGCTTACCGTTAATGACGTCACGATGACACGGTGTTGCCAGGCTCTGTAATTACCCGGAATCAGGGTAATTCGGGACGTTGAGTACGGCTTTTTGCTCGTTAGTTGCGGGGTTGAGACGCACTTCGAGCGTTTAGTTTCTAGAAACAGCTGAATATACTCCAGACCAATTTAAATGCGTATTTTTCGAATAGATAACATTCACACAGTAAAATCGATACTAATATTATAAATGCGAAAGTGTGTCTGTCTGTCGGTCTGTTACCTCTTCATGCTTAAACCGCTGAATCGATTTAAATGTGGTGTAGAGATAGTTTGAGTCCCGAGGAAGTACAAAGGATAGTTTTTATCCCGGGCGGGTATAGTTGAAAGATACGCGATTTCAGTCACTGTCCTCGTAGCCTAGTGGTTAAAGCACTCTACCGGCAATAGAGGGATTGCAGGTTCGAGTCCTGTCGGGGGCTACAGACGAAGATGGTTTATTTTTCCATTATATTCTTTCTCTCTGTACCATATCGTTTACAAAGAAATATTGTTCATATATAATCTTTTGATCAAGATTGTTCTAGAATTTCTGACGACCCGCTAGCATACGGACCCACGAAATTGGTCCATTGGCTGAAACGCCACGTCATCGCCGCTCGGTGAAGCCTGAAAGGGATTTATTCCCATCAATATTTAACAAAACTGTGACGCTATGTTTACATGTCACGGGCAAATCTCTCCGGAGTTGAGTGCCAGTAAACACCAGTCTGTTACAACTCTCTTAGCATACGAGGTGAGCATAGAGAGAATACGTAGAGTGAATAAATTAATAAAATAGAATATATAAATATTAGGGAACAATCTTGTTTTCATTTTCTCTGTTTTCGTACACGGTATAAGTTTGCCTATCTCGTTCTACCTACCTTCCTCTCAATTGCTCAAAGGTTAGCTGGAAGAGATCCCTTATAGGGATAAGTTCGCTTTTGTACTTTGATCTGTTGTGTGACATGTATATTCTTTAACCTGTTATTGTGTACAATAAAGTGCTTACATACATACATACATACTTACAAAACCCAACTAGTCCCATGCAAAGTAAGCCCAAAAAGGCTTGTGTTAAAAATAAATTATATTTAAATATTTGCGGACAATATTACACAAATCGACCTAGTCCCAAACTAAGCAAAGCTTGTACTATGGGTACTAGACGACGATATACATACTTATATAGATAAATAAATACTCAAACACATAGAAAACATCCATGACTCAGGGACAAATATTCGTGCTCATCACACAAATAAATGCCCTATCCCAGAACCTCTTGCTTCGTAGGCAGGGTCACTACCAACTAGGCTAAAGTACTAGACGACGATATATTTAAGAGCCTTATCACACTTGCGATTTGCGAGCGTATTTTCTATACAATTATCAGTCGCGGCGTACACGCTGCGTCAACGCCTTCATACAAAATACGCTTGCAAATCGCAAGTGTGATAAGGCTCTAATAGATATAAATACTTAATTATAAAGGAAACATTCAAGACTCCGAGACAAATATTCATGCTCATCACACAAAGATTTGCCCTTACCGGGATTCGAACACAGGACCTTCAGCTTCGTAGGCCACCCACTAGGCTAACCGGTCGACAATGACTCATAATAGTCCCTGAAAGCCGATTACAGTGGAGCCAAATTTTTAGGTAACAAGTATTACCGTTTATTACCTATATGATCATAAAAAACTATGAACACAAAATTCAGTCCACACTGATTGATCAACTGAAGAATATCCATAAGAGGAAGTTTATACTTAACTTATAAATAAATAAATAATAAATATTAGGGGACAATCTTACACAAGTCGACCTAGTCCCATAGTAAGCTCATTGAGGCTTGTGTTATGGGTACTAGACGACGATATATATATTATATATATATATATATATATGTATGTATTATATATATGTATATGTATATATATATATATATATAAATGTTAGTTTACTATAATAACCTTACTTTCACTATCTCATCTTTGTGTAAATCTAAAGTTTTCCTCACGTAAACCAATAAAATTCATCGCTCTGCAGCAATTAAAGTTAAATTGGGACAATTACCTTATATCTCTCACAAATAGTTTTCCTATCTGTTATTTATGTTAAACGGGCATTGACGATACTGATAATAAAGTAAATGAAAACCAATTCTTAAAGTAGTTTCGTTCGTTTTACAAAAGAAATCCCCACAAGATTCGTCCCTCGTCTCCAAGACATGACTGCCCCATTCCATCCTAGTCCAAAAGTCATTTCTTTATAGACATTTAATGTCGCTTCAAACCTTATACATATAAGGATGTTCATGTCGCTTTCGACCTTTTATAATATACAGGGTGGTTCATCCGTCACCAGCTAATGCCCGCCATTATGCAGGCTTTTATGCCGACAGACGCACTTCCGGCGTGTCGAACGAGCCGGAAGTTGCGTCAATGAAACCGGTCGTGATTGAGCTGAGGGAACGCTGTTAATACCTACGTATTCTGGAATGGTAGACAAAAATGTGCGGGGAATGGATACAGTAAGATTGTTAAAGATCAGCAGATCTGAGTGTAAAATTTGTGTTTACATTGTAGGTGCCTGATACTAGCTTGGGCCTTTCTAAAGTCTAAGGAGACTTCGCCTTCTTGTGCGTATTCTATCGCTTGCATAATGGTTTGTGGTCCGAGGAACTGTTCGACGTGATGCCCGCGGCTAGTTTTTACCACCGCACCGCTCGCCGTCGGCAGGGCGTTTCCATTCATCCTCATTCATCCGGTACGGTTTCAGAGAAATTTCCTCCCTCGAACGCTACGGTTTTGAAATGAACTCCCTGTCGAGATATTCCCGAGGGACTACCGTGTGGACGTCTATAGGCTACGTCCGCGTACCATCAGGCGGGTAAGCAGGTGTGTCACCGAGGTGGTATAAAAAAAGACCGGGTAGCACTCCGGGAGTGCCGGCAGAAGTGAAAACTCAATAACATTGTAACAGTTTTTCGATCAGGTCACGTGACATCTTACGGTGTCACCCTAAAAATGAATTTGGCGCTAATTTATAAAAAAATATCAATTATTTAGGCGGACGGGCCGCGGGCGCGTTGGGTGCGACGGGCCGGCTCGCCCGCCGCCGGCGGCGAACAAAATACCAATTTGTTTTTGCCATTGCCAAATATTTTTCAAAGCTTTATCTCTTTAGGAATAACGTCCAAATTCGAACTATTCGAATTTGCAAGAACAGCGGACGGCGGCGGTGAACAAAATATTAATTTGTTTTTGCCGTTGGTAAATATTTTTCAAAGCTGTATCTCTTTAGGAATAACGTCCAAATTCGAACGATTCAATTTGCTCAATAGCAAAACGGTGAAGGACGCGTGAACAAAATTACAAAATTTGCAGAACATGCTATTGCAAAAAGTGTTTAACGGCTTTATACTCTTACGAATAGCGTTCAGTTTTGAATGAAGTCGAATCGGCTACCAGCAAAATATAAAAGTTTGTAACCTCCTTCACATCTGACGTCACAAAAATCTGTCGCGTATTTAACAATTTTCCCCATCCCAAAAAGTGCTCAGCGCCGCTAAAGAAGTTTTCACTTCTAAAACTACTAAAATAACATAACTGCTAACTGTGTACGTCGCTTATTGAATGCGCCAAATGCTTCTTTAAACTTCAAAAAATATGTATTTTCTCTTCTTACAAACACAAATGTCAAAGTGACACATAATTTATTTATTTATTCATGAGGTTAGTTTCTCTAATAATGCTATCTTTTCTGCGTACACCAAAAGTAAAGATACTCAAATTTCCAAATGAGCAGTTCGAATCCACATTTCATAGCATGCATTTCCCTCTCCTAGAACGGGTTGTTTCGGCCCATTGAACGTTATTAATGTAGCGTCCTCCTCAGACGCATAAATACAATTCTATGACTTGGAGGTCTGTTTTTATTCGTAGATTCGCATCGGAATTTCATTTTAACCACGAAGTAACCTGTCCTCCTCTATACGACGAGCCATGATGGGCGATTAAAAAGTCATCGTCGCGATCATGGGTTCAGTATCGAATATAATTGTGAGTGTTCATATATTGGCTGTCGTTTTTTGAACATGGTCGTGGCAGATATTACAGTTTGGTCGAAGCACAATTGACGTGAATAAAACTGCAGTTCTTGAAGGATGCACTAGTAAGTTATTGCGCCAAGCTACCGCTAATGGGCGGACAATAGAAATTCATTTAAGTAGTCTTCTTTATCTCTGATCATATTCTCTCTAGTCTTGTCTTAGCTATTAATTGGAATGCGTGGCAATTCACCACAACAGCAATGATGGCAAATCAGAAACGATCTTAGTATCTACTCATACGTGTCTGTAATCGGCCATCATCAAGAGGACCTTTCCCAGCCGTATAAGAACTAACGCTCAAAACAAATTGATATAAGATTGGAATGTGAAAGAGTGAACTGAACTAAAGCCTTGGTCGTACCGAGAATTGATAGTACGAGGACACTGGTCCAACGATTCGAGCCAAATTGTGCTGCGAGAGGAGATAGATATCTTGTTATATATGTACATACGTAATCAATCGATGAATTTTGCATATCCGACGGACTGTCGATGTGGTACCACATACATTATAGTCTAACTTTGTGTCAGAGTCGGCTTAAGTTGTTTTGAGTAATGATAAGGTTTAATAAGTATAAATCAGGATTATTGTCAAGCGTTATAAATCGAACGAGCGAGCGAAAAGAACGAAGTTCTCCGTTTCAGCTTGGGCAATAATTCTTTCGTAGGTATAGCCGGATTTCCAGCTATTGTGCTGTCCGGCTATTCTCCCCTGCAGGTCGCATTTTTCAACCGATTCTGTGAAATTTTGTGAGCAGGTGTTCTTTTGAGAGTTCAGTCGTTAGAAAGTTAATTTCGGAAAAGAGACGCTCTCGTCTTCTACAGATCACAGAGCCACTAGTTTTCGTAATTAAAGTCTATTTTTTTATTCCGTAGACTAAAATGACAACCACAAATGTCAAACGTAAAAATAATTTGACCAGCTATATACAAACAGTGCTGATCTTTGATATCGGTTTGTGAATAACCGATAAAATCTTAAATTAATTTTAGATTCGAAATAAACAATAAATAAAATTTACTCACTACTAATGTACTCAAACATTTAAAATGACATTGATGTATCGCGACGCCATTTTGGTTTACGTATTGGCATTCGTTATTTTACTCGTATAGTGATCGGATGATTTCAGTGCGTGTTCTCTCGTTTTTGTTGACTTTTGTTGTTACGTTTGTTGAATTTAACTAGTTATTTTTCTGTTACGTTTGTTGCATTATTAAAATGGTGACATTTAAGACGTAAAACACTAGCAATACTTACATGAAATGTCATTTTAGACTACGGAATAAAAAAATTGACTTTAGGTAGTAATATGGGCATTCAGTACAACTGTGACCTCATATTATTAAATGGTTATACAGGTTGAGCCATCTGTATGACTTGGTGGTTTTCGAATAAAGAAAACTGCAATTCAATATTTTCCCCATTTTTTTTTTTGCAATTCATTATTTTTAGTTCAGCATAGGTAACATAAACGTCTCAGTGCCCGTTTCTGGTCTAATACATGACACTCTCGGCTTTGACATTGGCTTGTCAGTTATTAGATAATAAGGTGTCGACGATTGGGGTAAATATTACCTTGCAACGGGTAATCAAAAGCTGTGAAATAAAAACACATTTGTTGTTAACTTCCTCATTTATTAATTGCCCTTGTATAAAATAACATTTAAAAGATATTTCTAACTAAAATTGTGTTTAATAAATCTGGTAGCGATAGTCGCCAGGGGAAGAAGGATGCGGAAATTAATATGAGACGTCAATTTTATGATCCAATTTACGACTTATCGTAACATTTAATGATGCTTTGTAGAGAATTGAATTTCAATAATTGCTGTTTTATCACCGCTTACATTGTTATTGTCATTTTAATTTGATTGTCCCAAACAATAGGTTTACGGTACCGTAATACACGTAATTGTGTCATAGAATAACCTAAAGTTATATCTTTTCGGACTGTTTATTAGTTGATATCATACTCGTATTATCCATTTGCAAAACTCCTTTATCACCAGTACTTAGTTCATGTGAATATCCTACTTTAAATACCTAAATATTTACAAGAGGAAGAGAGAAACATTTAAAGAGAATCAGAAATGGAAATGGGAAAATGGAATGGGGAAACATAATTTCCATTG
This sequence comes from Epinotia ramella, assembly GCA_947578815.1. Taxonomy (NCBI): domain Eukaryota; kingdom Metazoa; phylum Arthropoda; class Insecta; order Lepidoptera; family Tortricidae; genus Epinotia; species Epinotia ramella. The sequence continues at coordinate 4,843,482 of OX388207.1, forward strand.
ATTCGACTTACAAGTAGAAAGGCGAATCACCGTAAATCATACAGGGTGGCAGTGACCCACAACCTAAACGAGTTTTTTTGCTAGAGAGATACGAAGAAATTATTTCGATACCCCAAAATTTGTCTGTATATGCAAATATGAACATCCTTCTTTGGACATCTTTATACACACCCTACCCCCGGTTAAAAATAAAGTTAGAGACGCATACAAATTAGGCATTTAAGTTAGACGGATATTACTATTATTAGACAGATATTTAACGCAAGGCCAGGTAAATGCCATGTTAATTATTAAATATAAAATAAAATGTTATGCGCATTGCCTATCCTTGTAAGTTGGGAATACTAATATGTAATTCCATCTAGTGAATAGTTTGTCTTGAAGTTATTAGTCTTTCTGTGCACACACTGTTTAGAATAGTAGTCTAGATATAGACACTAAGCTTTGAATGTACTGAATGAATGACTGTAATTTGTACTGTGAGCCTAATAAATAAAATAAAAATAAATAGAAAAACGGTCACAAAATAAAATATACCTATCTACTATGAGAAATATTCAAAGTTATAAAGATAAAGGCACTATTTATACTTCGATAGCCAAAGGCTCCGTCCAACGACTAATCCCGAGAACAAATATTTCTCAACCGTTACCAAGGAAGCCCGCAATAAATTGTGACCCCAACGCTGCACTTTTACAAAACCTTGCCTATAGAAACTCTTATCAGTATTTAGGTACAGACAGCCGTTCATCTGGTGATTGAAATTAATGGTGGGCTGTTTTTCGCTGTTCACGACTCCTAAAGACTCCGTCAGTACTAGCTAACCAGCATAAGAGAGAACCGATTACCTAGATTCTCGGGGGTCAAGTTAAACTAAGGCTAGAGTCACAGACGAATGGAAAGGTTTGGTGAATGTGTGTCTTATCGTTGCTTTGTCGCCGCTCCGGGCTGTCGCTTTTCAAAAACTCCCTAATAGTTTGTTAGTTCGCGAGGGTCCGGTAGATTAAACTGGAATCTTCGAGGAAAGTAGGACAAGTTTTGGGACGGAATTTTGACGCATGAATATGTAAGTATGGACGCTATTGTGTCCTTTGGAAAATATGCATTATGTAGATGGCTTGTTGGTTGGCCATTATTAAGGAATTATAGCGTTAGTACAAAGTAATTTCATGATAGTTTCAGCGAATTTTCTCACATCTGACTAGAAATGTTTTAAGTTATGTTAGAATATACGAGTATGATTAGTTTTACGAATACAAAGAAGTCGACGTTTAAGATTGTTTTTATACATATTACGACAGCCTGCCTGATGGTATTATCAGACACCATAATTTACAGACGCTTGCTTGCTACTAAACAAGTTTATTGAACGAGCGAGCGCAGCGCAGGAAGTTCTATGTTTCAGGATAATTCATTTGTATGTCCAAATGTCTGGCTGTTCTCCTCTATAGGTCGCATTTCTCAACCGATTCTGTAATTTACTTAATTTATATTTTGTCAATTCATTTTTTTTAATTTAAAAATAAAAAACAAAAAAAAGACAGGCTTGCGAGTTCTACAGCTTACGGAGCTACTAGTTGTTAAGAGGCTGACAAGACCTAATTTGGTGAAATTGATGTGATTTAAGCAGTTTTTTAAGAAAAATTATTTATTCTAGCACATCAAGTAAAATGTATGTTAATATTCACCATATTTCAAAGACCGTGGACGAGCTCGATACATAATTGGACGAAATCGGCTCGATAGAAAATAATTGCAAATATTGGTCTAAAATCACATTAAACGGTTCTGTCTTTATTTATTTGACGTATGGGTCTGCAATTAAAAACATGAAGTCAACATATTCATATCTAAACCGCTAGCGAGTCATATTTCACGAATAATCCACCCTTTTTTTATTTCAATATTTATGTAATATTATCTGCAAAAACCGGGGCCGCCCAGTAACAATCGCTCTCGTTTACTCCGATGCAAATAGACAGTGTGCGGCGCTATCCAAAATCCTCAAGGGCATTTTGGTGTTGACAGCGTCTTAATAGAGAAATACATAAGAATATTGACGTCTTCAAATAAATGTAACATTACCCATTCCATGTTGGCTCAATTCCCGACGTTACTCCAACATCGATTCTCAGGCTTTGTGCGTTTCCTCCGCGTAATGTATGGACTCAGCGGACCAAGAAGGCGTTTCCGGGACATAACAGTAAATAACCATTCGTACCACCCACCCTGTAACACGAGTATATGTTATGTATATGAAGAACTCAAAGAACCCAGACTGAGCCAAATAAGGGGTAAAATATATGAATTTATATATGCCTTTAAATAAATGAATTTTATTCTGCAAGTAGGCCGTAATGGCACTTTTACAAGTCAAAATTCTACCAGCGTTTCTGAAAAAGAAGACCAGAAACAAACTCAAAAGTCAGTATCTTTTTGCCGAAAAAAGCTTATTACAATGATAGTTCTTAACCAACTTAAAATATGTCCAACTGAATATGAATACAAAGAAAAAAATACATCATAATGTGTTGTTCTACAAGAACATGTCCGAGTAAGCTATATGAATAATTAAGCTATTTTGGGCTCTGGTTTGGGCCATGCATTTCTGTCAGTGAGATAGTCCTCAACCCTGTAATAAGCCTTTGACATCAATGTTTTAAAATCAATATAGCCTTTGTTCATCCTGGAGGTCTGCTCTTAGTATACACTGGTGAAAGAGTTTTGCTTTTTTATTTTTATAGACGTAAAAACAAAGAAATGCATGTTATAGTTACAATGCCCATTTAGGCAAAACCTTGGAGAGGTTTGTGTGCCGATGGTTAGTTCTTAATGTTCTACTGATCTAATTTATATATAAAATAAAAAGTATGTTAAGTAGGTAGATACAACTTAGTTTACAGAATTTAGGTTACATTATTACATTTTAAAAAGTGCATCTTCAAGATTTTTCTTGTTTTACAACCTTGCCTATCAGATGAGTAGTTTTATAAGTTACGAGTACCACGTACATACCAAGCGTAAAATAACTACAACTTAGAAAAGTTGTATAAACCCCCGCTATTTTTATTTTAAAGTCCAATATCTCAAAAACGGCTAATCAGATTTTCATGAAACCTGGCTAAGAACACTCGGGATAAAATTATCTATGACATAAAAAAACCGCATTCAAATCGGTCTATCCGTTTGGGAGCTACGACACCACAGATATGTCTGTGTATCTGTTAAACTTATAACACCCACCTCTTTGCGTCGGGGGTTAAAAAAACTGTAACCCAACTGCGGGAAACTTAACTGAAAAAAAAACGTTTTTTTTTTCATACAAAAGGTAGCTTGTTACCCGGAGCATATTTACGAATCATCACAGCTCACACATGACAGCTCATTTATCAAAATCGGTTCAGTATCTTAAACGCGACGGTGGAAAACATACTGCTAAAATCATATCCCTTCCTTCCGGCTCTGCTGTAGTCGGGGAAAATATACAGCTACAAACGTACATTTCATATTATGTTGTTGGCCCCAGGTCTTAAATATCTTACAGTCTATCTATAGTACACCATGACATGACCATATTGCAATAATCCTCCGTCTTAAACGTAGGTAGGTAATGAAACAAAGATTTACGCAACATGTTCACGGGATACATCCGAAACGTCTGGAGACCTCAGTGAGGTAAATAAATAAGTTTATTATACGCGATTAAGTCCCGTTTAGTATAAATAATGTGTGAGGATCGTGAAAGTTTAAATCAATATAAAACTTTTACGCGTTTACATCTAGGATATCATTTGTTAAGCATATCTATGGTATCTATTTACAATTGAAGAAGTCTCAGTGAATAACAACAGTTTTCTATTAAATATGATTTTAACTTCTGACTGACTGACTTACATAAAATCACCATACACAATTTTAGTTACTGAGGAAATGCTGTGACATACAGACGTAACTATTAGGGTCGAGTGTGGCCAACCTAAAAACATAAAAAGTTACGTATCAAAAAAAAAATGATGACATTTAACGGCATTTGGCCGTTAAGCCTGCTGTACACACTGGGCCAACGTTGGCGCGGAGCAGAATGCAGCTATGCGTTAGAGGAAGAGGGTTTTATTTCGTTCTCATGCGTTTGCATAGCTGCTTCCTGCTCACGCGCCAACGTTGGCCCAATGTGTACAGCAGGCTTTAGACCTGGCCAAATGCCAATGCATTACTAACTGCATTACTATCTGCACTCCCACTCACTGATTAAATAGACCGAGATGGTTTGTCTCCCCTCCCCAAGTCAGTGCATTGCATTTGGCCAGATTTGAAGGATTAGTTATCTCGGCACAAATAGGAAATTGTCAACACGAAAAGACCACTTCGAAAATGGACCAAAACTAATAAACAAAAAGTAAATTGGGTTAAAATGTAATTGTGTCTATAAATTTTGATGACTCTATTTCTAAATGAATGTAGCCCGAATGGAATTTGTCCAGTAGGTAACTAAAAGGTTCATATTCAAACAAATACGTGCAAAGTGAATGTTGTCTAATTTAAATTAATACCAAAATTTTATATAAAAATCGACTATTTTCTACCAAATTCATTCATTTCCGGTTAGTCATATTTTTGGACTGGACATAATTCCATATGGACGTACTTTTTTCGACCTATAATATCAAGTATGACAACTTTACCTTTAGGTAGATATTTAGGTAAATTTTAGCGTTATTCAGGCTGGTAAATTTTCCGTGTCGCGCATTTCCAAATTGGCATTATTCAGATCAGATTTTATCAATAATTTCGAGTTCTCAGTTTTCCATTTGTGCTCAATGACAGCGAATCACATATAACGGCTGTGCCAACTCGACTTGACAAGAACACTACAGTACCCCCCTATAAGTGTACGATATAAGGGCGATAAAATGCACCAAACACCGCCCAGCTCTGCCACCAGCCCCTCTATTCTGTAACATGTTATAAGCTCACCTCAACGCTCACCCACAAATATATCTTGACGCCGTGATTCGTAGTAACTAAGCGTAGGCAGAGGTCTAGTTTCGTTAGGCGTGACGGGTGGGGTGAGACGCATGTGCGCGCAAAGAATAACAGCGCAGCGGTCATTGTGAGAGTACACATGTGCAACAAATCTCGTTAAACAAAGACGACGACAGATGAATGGACAGAGGGACGTCTGAGGCAGGCCCTCCTGGATTTATTGTTGGCTATACAAAAATGCTATGCGTATGGGTATTTGTATTTAATTTGTTGGGAAGGTTTACATTCTGTATTGCTGCAAAAGACCAAAAATATAAAATGAATGTGTTAACCCCCGACGCAAAGAGAGGGGTGTTATAAGTTTAACGTGTCTGTCTGTGTATCTGTGTATCTGTCTGTGTATCGTAGCTCCCAAACGGATGGACCGATTTGAATCCGGTTTTTTTTGTGTCATAGATAATTTTATCCCAAGTGTTCTTAGCAATGTTTCATGAAAATCTGATTAGTCGTTTTTGAGATATTGGACTTTGAAATGAAAATGTCGGGGGTTTTTCAACTTTTCTAAGTATTGTAGTTATAAATTAAGCCATGTTTTTTTAGCAACTAGCCTAGTCGGTAGGAGACCGTCTGCGAAGCAAGCTACAGTTCCAATCCCGATGAGCAAGGGGTGATCACGTAACTTTTCTAACGTACGTTAGGATAACTCAACTATAATGTTCCCATAAAAAAGTGTCATTTTCAGATGTAGGTGTCATGAGGTGTTAGGTAATCGTCGATTTAGACTTAGACCATTATAATCTTGCACACATTTACGGTTTTTTGATACGACGGTGGCAAACAATAACATGGGCGTTGCCGACCCTTGATATGTTTGAGGATTCACCGTGTTGACAACTGAAGGAACAAATTCCCTCGCTCTCAACACAACGCATCACCGGGAGCTCTGGCGACCTTGCTCACCTCCGGGAACACAACACTACTACAGAGCAAGTAGTAGGTAGTGTTATTATGGCTGTGGTCTTTTGCAAGGCGGAGGTACTTCCCCTACCTCACCAACGGTAATTTACGGTTGATTTGTCGCTGGGTAAAGCCAAAATTTAATTACACTTTTAGATTTTTATTTGCGTCTAATGATAAATAAAGAAACATATTGAGTAATATGACGATTATTTGTTTCCGATTGTAACATTGATGTATTTACTAGTTATGTAAATATCAATTTCAAACGTATACGTTTATTTTGATTATAAAATTTTAAAGACAAATTAACAACAACAAAAAAATAATACAAAAATAAATGTCCTTTTTTGCTACCCAAATATGTCGAGTACCCTAGTGAAATTTCTATATTATTTATACTTATTTTTCTGATTCATAATTTAGTGTGAGGTTACTGGAATGTCGATTTTATTACATAAACTTTAAGATTCAAAGTAAATGAGCATTTTTTTAGGTTTTATTGTGTTGTATTTGATTCTCGCGCTTTTACGTTACCCTATTTACGTTACTAAATTTCTATAAACTTTCTGAACGAATCGTAGTAGTTATTATTTTTTTTACACTAGCAACACTTATAGCATCTGTCGCTGTCAGAATTCTAGTCGTCAACCATTTTGTTTTGTTTGTCATAGAACAAGCGAATCGGCGGCGTGTTTTCGTGATAAAAATCTATTGAACTTGTACCTGCGATTTACAAAGTAAGTTCAAGTTATTTTTCTACTTGTTTATGTAAGATTAACGTTTGAGAACGTAAGATTTGTGCGGACACAGCCGCAGCTATCAATTCCTCGCCATTTTCTTATAAATTATTGTAAGGCTGTAGACAGAAGCTTTTTCTGTTACTTTTCCGTTGCTTTTCTGTTACTTTTCTGTTACTCTTACGTTACCCCTTTTAGAAGTGGTTTACCATTGAATTGCCGACAAACATTTAATCGAATATTATTTCAAAGACAACGTTTCAAGTATTTTCATTTCATCGACAAGTCATTGCGTCGAGGACTCGATACTAGGTAATTTGAACCGAGGTCTTTTAATTGGTAGTTGACTTATTTCAATAAAATTTATGTCATGGCTTTTCATTTCGGGTTTTTTTAATTCATTTTTTTTTTACATGTAATAATATTTATTCCGCATAAAATTATTTCGGATCTATATCTGAATCCCTAACGTTTTTTAACCATTTTTGGCGTGCAGCGAGTCGACGCCACCCCGCTGCGCGGGGTGTCTATGTCTGGTCTGAGGGACACAAGCGAACCCTAACCTAGCCGACCTAAAACAGACGAGTTCGCTTATGACAACCCATTTTTGTCCGCCCTGATATTTTTTTGTAATAAACGATCTACGCCAATGATTCTTAGTTTTATTATCCATACATATTAAACATATTTGTATGTCACACATTTAACTACATAATTTGAATAATGTATAAATGTGCAGTAGGACATATAAATTTGTATTAAAGTAATACGTCGAAGAAATGCATTGCAATGTTTTGTAGTTGTGCCAATTAAGATAATTTGAAAGAAATCAGCGATTAAGTAATATTCGTTGAATAGTATTTCTACGTAATAAGATAAATTTAAATAAATAGTAGTTGAAATGAAATAACTCCAAACAATATTACTAGTACTGAAGTTTCGATGAATCGTTGTCGATGAAATAATATTCGATGAAAAGGTTGTCGACAAAACAAGGGTACACCTTTAGAAGTTTATGTTACGTAACGTAAAAGCATTATAAAGGTAGGTGTATTATTTTGACTAATAACAATAGCCTGTCATTTGCGTAATCTCATCAATGAGGGTTAACGCGTGTGAATTCGCCGCTAGAGGCGCTGCTGTATAGTGAGGTCATCAAAACGTCAAATTACATACATTTTTGTAAGCTACGCTCGTTTATTTCTAAAATAAATAAAGTGTTGTAAACGGTAGCCCTCATTGTGCATGCAGCCTTTTAACACTTTTACGTTACTTTTACGTTACGGTAACGTAAAAGTATTAACGTTACTATTCTGTTACTTTTATGTTACTAGTGATAAAATTTTAATACTCAATACTCAATACTTTATTGCATTCCTTAATGTATTACAGGTGTAAGACTTACATGCTATAAAACATTAGGAACCCTGTTGGGCACAGCAAGTTTTGATGGTACATGCTTAAATATAAATACAATATGGATCTGTGTACACTGCAAATGATTATCTAACAGAAAACCCTAGAAACATGTTGGGAAAGTATTAATTACCCTTAAGTGATATATGTTATGTTAAATAGTAGTAATAAGAGATCCATATTGTATTTAATTGATTAAGTATTCTTTAAGTTTTTTTAGGAATCGTTTGTTATTTGATTCTTCTTTGAGGTATTCCGGTAACTTATTGTAAACTTTTATTGACATTACATGCGTACTATTTGAGTGCATTCTCAATTTTGACGAAGGCAACAGTAACTTATCTTTATGCCGCAAGAGATGAGTAGTTGGTAAATCTTGCCGTTTAGTATAGAAATTTGGATGTTTGCGAACAAATTTACACACTTCCAGAATGTATATACTCGGCAAAGTGAGTAATTTAAGACCAATAAAATGAGGCTTGCAACTATCCATGTTTTTTATGTTTGCTATAATTCGTATTAATCTTTTTTGCATTCTGAAAAGTGTCGGAGCATCTGTGCTGTTTCCCCACAACTTGATACCATATGTGAACCAGGCGTAGGCATAGGCATGGTAGGTGACCAGGGCAGTGTGCGTATCTGTTGTATTTTTGACTTCGCGGAGGGCATAGGCAAATTTAGCTATTTTGGCTCTTAAATTGTTTATATGTGTTTTCCAATTTACGTGAATATCTATTGCTAGTCCAAGTAATGAAAATTCGCTTGCAGCTTCTATTTGTTGATTATTATAGGCATAATCAATGTTTAGGGGAGGTTTCTGATGGGGATGGAAAAACATTATTCTGGTTTTTTTAAAGTTAATTTCTAAGTTATGTTCACACATCCAATTACTTGTTTTCCCTAGGATTGAATTTATTTGATCATTTACGTACTGGACATTGCTGTTTTCACAAGTTGTTAGAAGCGAGATGTCATCCGCAAAAAGAACACACGGCTCGTGCATTATTTTGGGGAGATCATTTACATATATTAAGAATAAAAGACATCCAATGACGCTACCTTGAGGAATTGAGGCTTTTGTTTTTATACAGTCCGATCGGATATTTAATATTTCACCTCTTTGATGGTCATAAAACTCTACTTCGGCGTACTGCTCCCTGTTTTGTAGGTACGATGCAAACCATCTATGTGCCATTCCACGTATTCCTATTCCATAGAGTTTATTTAACAATATGTTATACTGGACTTTGTCGTAAGCTTTTGTCATATCCAGTAATATTCCTATTGCATACTTTTGGGTGTTGATTGTATTTAATATTTCTTGTATATATTTATACACTGCTAGTGTTGTGGATCTGTTTCTTCGGAAACCATTTTGGCTTTCATCGAATATGTTATATTTCTCGCAAAAGGCGTATACGCGGTCGCACATTGCTCTTTCAAAGATTTTTGAGGATGTGGGTAAAAGCGCGATAGGTCGGTAGTTGTCAGGGTCTGTTTTTATACCTTTTTTATGTATCGGCTTAATCACTGCCTTTTTTAACATATGTGGGAAAACTCCATCTTCAAATGACTGATTAATCAGGAAACAAAAGGGTTTGGCAAGCTGGTCTGCGCACTCTCTAATTAGGGATGGCGGGATTTCGTCTAGACCGTGACTATGTTTATTTTTAAGATTTTTTATATATGCGTGTACTTGTTGATAAGAAGTTGGGCTAAGAAACATCGTGTTCTGTGTGGGGTATAGGACAGCGCCGCGAGATGCAGTCTGTGCTGGCGTCGTCGCCGTGTTTCTGGGGCTAGAGCCTATCGATGCAAAAAAGTTATTAAATGTGTTTGCTATTATATAGGGGTCAGTAGTTAAACCATTGTTTACTTCTAATTTGAAATTTACTTTGTTTTTCCTGGGTTTTTTATTTGTACGTTCTTTTATAATATTCCACATAGTCTTTATTTTATTGCTCGAGTTTTTTATTTTGTTAATATAATGTAACTTTTTTGCTGCAGATACAGATTTTTTTAACACCTTTTCATATTTTTGATAGTGTTGCTTTAGGACTGCGTTATTAGATTTCGATGTAAATATTTTTAGTAATCTTTTGTGCCTACATGATAATTTTAATCCTTTCGTCAGCCAGAAATTCCTAAATATCGTGTTAATTTTAAGTCTTCGTTTTGGTATAGTTGTGTCTAATACATTTGTTAGAGCATTATGGAAGACAGTGTAGTTTTGGTTTACATTTCTGTTTGGGCTTAAAGTGTCTTGCCAATTTATGTTTGTTAGCTGTTCTTTAAATAATTCTCTGTTATTCCGGTTAAAAACTCTTTTATGCTTATACCACGAAGTACGCTTTAGACATTGCTTTATTATTAATTTTGGCTTTACCCCGCTATGAAGAGTTAACGACCACGACAAACTGCTCGGTTTTTTGCATGAATTTGATTAACTATAAGACTTCCCCACATATTTACAAACCCTGATTATATTTGGTTTAAAACTAAATTCAGCTTTTACCGTTATCGTCCGCTTACGAAGCCGAAAATCCCCAAAACCTATAAAACCATTCACCCAAAAACAGCCAATGAACAGAATATTTCGTCCCATTCCCGACTCGTAATCATTCTGGTCCATAAAACTATTATTTCTAATTCGTATAATAAACTAATTGGGTGCCAAAGCAAGGGTGTAGGACCGCAATTAGCGGTGTAACGACGGAAACTAATGAGTCGGAAGTTTGCGGGCTCTAATTACTGGCAGGCGAGTTGCTCGCCCGAAAAACGGACCCTACAGGATTCGTGTTCCACCGTGCCGTGCCTGAGACGAGTGTTGGCCGGCGCTCGGTCAACTAATCCAAATGATATTGCAGCGAAAGTTTTGGGCTTTCGTTTACTCTTTCATGTTAAAACTTTCAAACGGACTGTGTAAAAACTTTCCAGTAAGTACTTAAGAGGAATGCCTACCTGCGATTTTCCCATACAAACGCTCTCGACTGTTTCCTCTCTGGTTTTTGAACAAAGAGCAATTCATTTTTCAAATAAGATCGATATCATCAATATCAATGCCGCTATGTTTTGCTTTTTTGGATATTTTTATTTTAAAGAAACTTACAGCGCCTTGAAAATCGCAAAAACGGCTTAATTGAATTGGCTGCTAAAAAAGGGGCAGTATACAAATATGACAACAAAGATCAAAAAAATCAAAACATAGCGGCGTAGATTATTTCTTCTTCTTGCAGTTCCCAAAATTGTATAATGATTGGTTGCGTTTTGGAGGAGGAAACAGTCGAGAGCGAAACCTCGATTTCTTGGTTTTTTGAGTGGGATTTTTAGTCCTAGATGCAGTTGTCCTTATCGCACGAATTGGAGGCGGAGTCCACAGCAGCGCGACAGAACATTGCGTCAAAAATTCGAGATTTGAAAAGTTGCTCAGCTAGGCACTTAACAGTAAACTAATACTTACGTAACGCATTATACGTGCGTCAGATACATCGAAATGTCACTATTTGCATGGGAAAATTACAGTTGAATTGTCCCAACGCTCGTTCGAAAAGTTATGTGTTTACCACTCAGAATATAAGACATGATGAAGTAGTATGCGCAAAAGAAGTCTCAGCAGTTAGATCCTCGTACATGTCTATATCGCGTTGGAGCTCAGCAAATAACGACTCTCGTCAAAATTCTACTTTCAGGTAAAGTAAATTGAATTCGAGTATAGTAGTCGATTGAGTAGCACTATATTAGGTAAACTTACATGCGCAAGCAAAGCTCATTCAAAACGTTTCAAATCCAATCTTAATGCATCAATACTGCGTTCAAAATTGGACACTGATGACTAACGATTTGTTTAGGTTAGGTCATATGTCACGGAGTCGGCACGTGTTTGGCACGGTGTGACGTGAGCCATTCTTTAAGAGCTGGAAAAGCGGAACTGCGGCCTGGAGGCGAAAGATTTGTGGCTAACACTAAACTAAGACTCCTGATGCAGTTAGTACTAGCACTAGAATCGTATAATGTCGATAAAAACTTGTCTCTTTCTAGCAAGTAGGTTAAGATTACCAAAGTTAACTTGATTTCAGTGACATAATATACGATTTCCACCGAACGGGCCGGGCCGGGTCGCGTGGCGCCGCATCGCAACGGATGCGCGAGCACCCGGCAGCAGTCGACCGCGTTTAATAGAGTACTGTAGGCAAAAACCGGACGGAGCCGGTCACACGCGACGACAGCCGAGCGTAGCCGTCCACGTCTGCGAGGAACCGATCGGCCGCAAATCCATTCCATCCATTAAAGCTTCAAATTCCTTTGGCAACTTGTAAAAGTAGATCATTTAGTAAATAGGTACTTAGGTATAACACAACCATGTTTAAAGATAAGAAAAGTGCGCACATTCGCCGACAAACTGCCCTCAGTTTGGCGATCAGGAAATGTATACTTACCGCTAAGATGTTTTTTTGCAATAAAGAAATAAAAATAAATAAATAAAAAATGCGTTCAGGTGCGCTCCGGCTCGGCCCGTTCAGTGAGAATCGTACTTTAGGGTAACAAGATATTGCTGAGCGCATCAATACCTGCTAATGTTTCAAGTAAGCAGACACCGTAGTCTTTAGTTGCATGCTTTCCAGACGAAATACAAGCATACTGCCGATTTTTATACCCTCTCGGTTAAAAAATTGAGGTCACCCTTAATTAAATAACCGCAATAGGTTTTTTTTTATATTTAACACTAGTTTTATTTACATATACACACAGCCACACGACCGAAAACAAGCGCACAGGACCGAAGAAAGTGGCGCCGTATGATTGGGAAAGCCGACCCCGCGTAACGGGTTAAGGCGAGGCCAAAGAGAGAGAGACTAGTTTTATTTACATACCTAATATACTATTCTTTATAATACCCAACTGTATTAGCAATTTCCGGAACCTATCATCAAAAAAATTGCAATGTCTGGCTCCGCTAATGCGTCCGATTTAAACCTGATTGTTTGCAGTGTAGATGTAAAATAAAATAAATAACATAAAATAAAATAATTATATAATAATAGGGGACACTCTTACACAACTCTACCTAGTCCCAAACTAAGCAAAGCTTGTACTATGGGTACTAGACGACGATAAACATACTTATAGAGATAAATAAATACTTAAATACATAGAAAACATCCATGACACAGGAACAAATATTCGTGCTCATCACACAAATAAATGCCCTTACCGGAATTCGAACCCTCCTCTTGCTTCGTAGCCAGGGTCGCTACCAACTAGGCTAAAATCGGCCGTCGAAATAAAGATTATGACAGAATTAAAAAAACTGTACACACCTTGCACTCCTTTTGGAAATATCACGGTATTTCACGGACCCGTATTCTGTATTCGTGTAGATTTGAGTATTTTGAAGCTGAAATGATAACGCTCGGTTGGCGCAAGCACCTTGCAAGTTACGCAGCTAAATATAAGGCTACTAGCTGATGCCCGAGGCTTCGCCCGCGTGGTTTTAGGAAAATGTAACATATTGAATTTTCCACATTCATTGCCCAGAATCGCTACGCGCTACGCTCGTAGCCGATCCCGTGGTTTTCCTCGTATGTAGCGGAAAGCGACTACGACGGTCTGACGCATATGTGTCGTCATGGGCCCTGAATGGGTTAAGAAAGAAAGAAAGAAAGAAAACATTTATTCGTGGACAAAACAATGGGTATAAAAAACAAAACATAGTAACTAGATGTTTTCCCGCTGGAAAAAGAAGCCTATGTCACTCTCTAGCTTCTAAACTATCTCCATACAAAAAATCACATCAATACGACGCTCCGTTGCGACGTGAAAGAAGGACAAACATACAAACACACACTCACACTTTCGCATTTATAATATTAGTAAGGATAAGGATTTAAGGACACCATAACCCCCAACCCCCTGACGCTGCATTATCGCACAGAAGTTGCTTAAATTCGCAATCCAATTCTTGCCCCTCCGAATGTTCTATTTCAATTAGATCCACGGTTATCTCGGAACCGGACCCCTTGGAGACGCCGTGTCTGCGATCTTACACGATAAGCTAGCCGCTATTCCATTTTGTCTTTTAATGGGTCGTGATATAGCCAGCCGAATCGCTAAACTTAAGTGGCACTGGGCGGGGCACATTGCACGTAGAACCGGTGGCCGTTGGGGCGGGAAGGTTCTTGAGTGGTGACCACGTACTGGAAGGCGCAACGTGGGTAGACGTGGGGTGTCATAAAACGTTCGTCATTTACCAATACAAAAATGACATTTAGATCTATCTAACGTTGGATGACGCATTCGACGCATTCCAACTGTCGCAGTATTGTTACGTTGAGCGCGACAAAGTAATAAAATGAGCATCTATATTTGCTGTTGACTGTAACGATACGTAATCGACCAGCCTTTTATACATTTTGTAGCTCCTAGGACAAGTGTGATATCACGATTCACGATATCCGTCATAACTTCAACTTTCTAAGATTTCACAGCGAAATTTGACAGTCTGCTGACGACATCATTACCACTCGGTAAACACATACGGTCGTCATATTACAAGCTACCGTCAAAACGAGTGGAATGCCGCCCCTGGTTATGTTATGGTTTGTTTCACTACAAGATGGTGTAATGGGTCACTAGCGGTCAGCGTAATGTGAGGGAGCGCTACGTGGGCCGTAGTGGGACGGTTATGGGACTTATTTGGCGAGTTTAATTTAAACCCACCACATTAAAAACAAAAGCTATAAAGACCCCCGAAATCTTTATAACTTTTGTTGTTAATGCGGTGGGTTTAAATTGGGGATAAGCAGATTGTAGGTTTAGCTATTGTGGATTTTATATACCTTACAATCATCTTGTATCGCATGTCATCCCCAATTTCATCCCTTCGAGGGATGATTTTCGGATTTCTCGGGATAACATGTCAACGCATTCCTGAACTCAAAAGTTCAATTCAGTTCAGTTCACTTTATTCGTTAACAATATACATTGCGTACGAAATTTTTAATTAAATACATTTGCAATTCAATTTAACGCATCAAAAAATTGTAAACATAAATTCAAAGTTTTAAAATTTATAATACACACAACAATTTAAATACAAATGCATATGAATGTCAAGCAAGGTAAACAAGGAAGTCACAAATAGAATTTTCATTATCAAGAATTTCCTCCACACTATAGTGTATTTTTGTGTATTTTAAATTTTAAAACTTTGAATTTATGTTTACAATTTTTTGATGCGTTAAATTGAATTGTAAATGTATTACATGCATACAGGTTATGTATACAGGCTACACAGACTTCATCAAACGCTAATTGTGTGTAATTGTTTAAAAAAACCGGCCAAGTGCGAGTCGGACTCGCGCACGAGGGTTCCGTACCATTATCTATAAAAACAGCAAAAAAAAAAAAAAACGCGTTTGTTGTATGGTCCCCCTTAAATATTTATTTTATTTTGTTTTTAGTATTTTTTTGTTATAACGGCAACCGAAATACATCATCTGTGAAAATTTCAACTGTCTAGCTATCGCGGTTCTTGAGATACAGCCTGGCGACAGACAAAACGGCAAAAAAAACGCGTTTGTTGTATGGGAGCCCCCCTTAAATATTTATTTTATTTTGTATTTAGTATTTGTTGTTATAGCGGCAACAGAAATACATCATCTGTGAAAATTTCAACTGTCTAGCTATCGCGGTTCTTGAGATACAGCCTGGTGACAGACAGACGGACAGCGAAGTCTTAGTAATAGGGTCCCGTTTTTACCCTTTGGGTACGGAACCCTAAAAAGTGAGATTTCGCTCAGTGGAATAACAACAACACATAATTTTGGAAAGTTTTCCGCTTTCTGTACCTACCTGCCGAATATAAGTAAGTACCTACTTCAAGTATTCAAGACAGATCAGTCCCGTTTTGGTAATTCTTCAATTTCGAAACTAGAATAGAAAGGCTCCATAAGCTCCCAACCATCGCGTCGCATATAAAGTGAATTCTTCCTTTGATACGGACATGTTTCATTATTCGAAACGCTCTCTCGCTTCATGATTTAAATGTTTGAATAATTTAAACCCTTTAGTTTTGTCCTTTTTTTAATTCTACTACGGTGGCAAACAAGCGTACGGCCCGCCTGATGGTAAGCGGACACCGCAGCCTATTGACGCATGCAACTCCAAAGGAGTAACATGGGCGTTGCCGACCTTTGACATGTTTGAGGATTCGCCGTGTTGACAGCTGAAGGAACAAATTCCTTCGCTCTCAACACAACGCATCCTCGGGAGTTCTGGCGACCCTGCTCACCTCCAGGAACAACACTACTACAGAGCAAGTAGTAGTGTTATTATGGCTGTGGTCTTCTGCAAGGCGGAGGTACTTCCCCAGTTGGGCTGCTCCACATTCGAGCGGGATGACATTTCGCTGTGCTTCAGAACTACCTAAGCAATATTTTAAAACCAGTTTGGTTGTAGTAAATTACCAAGTGAGAATCTGACTTTTGAAAGGGCTTACAGTAGAATATGGTAAATTTTACTCATTTCATCCATGTTCTTGTCACCTTGACTTTATCCCGTTTGTATCCTACTCGTAAAGGTAGTGATAGACTTAGGCTTCCATTTGTAATTCTAGCAAATGTAACATTACAAGTTTAAGCTCACGAAATAAACAGGAGCGTTTAGCAAGCATTCTAGCGAAACAGTAAATTTGCTTCAAGCTTCCTCACACCCTGGAACCTAAATGGTCGCGTACCGTACGGTTTCAGAGAAATTTCCTCCGTCGGACCCTCCGGTTGTGGAATGAGCTCCCTGCCGAGGTTTTCCCGAGGAACTACAGTATGGGGTTCTTCAAAAAAGGAGTGTATGCATTCTTAAAGGGACGGCGACGCGCATGTAACACCCTTGGAGTTGCAAGCGTCCATAGGCTACGGTAACGACTTACCCTCAGGTGGGCCGTAAGCTTGTTTAAATAAAAAAAAAAAAAAAAAAAAGCTTGCTGAGCAGAGCAATACGGGGGGTGTAGACTCGAAAATTATTATTACTCCAAAAGAAAGAAGGCAAAGAGTGTGACGTCACATTCCAAGCGATGCGACGCGCGCGGCACGTTGCCGTTTCTTCCAGCGTCATCGTTTCATATGAAGTTGCGTTTTGCGAAAAAGGGACAGAACATACCCCTTCGTAAAACTTTGGACACTTATAACCAGAGCCCGTAATTTTCATGCCGATGACATCAATTTGACGTCACGCTGCATATAGGTGATCCCAAATAGTTTTATTGTAATTATTAATCATTAGTCGTCAATCATTTTAATCATGTACAAATTACTTCAAAAGTAATCTATTCACACGTGGAATAATTAATAGGTACCTACTTGGTACTTAAATAAATAAATAAATTGTCTCTTATCGCGTGACAAGGCCGACCATGATATGGGGTCAGTTCGACAAATTTAAAAACGGCGAATGCTGGATTATCTGTTACATGTGAATGCGTCTATCAGCACCTTTATAGACCGGTACCTCACTTTACTCATATATATTTATCATCAAAATACCATGTGCCAAAAAACAATGCCGAATACCGCCCAAAGCGCATTCCATGAACACGTTTTAAAAGTTCTAATAACTGTTGGCGTGTTTTTAAACGCCTTTGTACCAACAATGCGGGTTGCCAAGCGATGAAAATATGAGTAAGTATGCGTGGAATACGTGAATTGTGCAGAATATGCGAGCATGCGACTAACTATGCAGCGGCATGCGGACCACTCTGGGGACTGTGAATATGCGAACTTTATGTTGAATTGTTTTATTAAAGTTTATGCTTTGTAAATGAATAATGCTTAAGGACACTTGTATTTTACGATGCGGAATCGAAGCAGTATCAGTATGCTTTCAGCTGTTAGTCAAGTCAGTACAGATTCTTGACTGCGCACCTACGTTTAAACGAGTGCTTTCTGAGGGGTCACGTAACTTTTTGAACGCACTAATGTTAGCGGACACCTCAACTGTCATTTTCCGATACAAAAAGTGACATTCAGATGTCCCTGACGCGTGTAAAATGCGTTACGTGGTCGGCCTGCTGATTGGCGCGGGAGCCGCGGAAGCGGGGGGTAGGAATACAGTAAATACCTACATGGACTATATTAAGACGTAAATAAAACGCTCAAAGTACAAATATTACCTACTAGGTCCAGGTCCAGTCTGTACCTGTAGGTAGGGTCATTTCACCGGTTAGCGGCCACCTAGGTAATTTCAAGTCCTACCGGTTGGCGACAACTTAGCTGAGTTGGTGAACTGAAAGGATATTTTCTCGGTTTTTTTAGTAGATTTCTATTCTAAAACAACAAAAAATGCATGTACAATTATTTTTATTAATAGGGTTTGTAGAATTGATGTTATCTTCAATAGAAAAAACCTTCTCCTTCAGGTGGTCGCTAACCGAAGGTGGTCGCATAACCAGCGTAATGACCCTAATTGTAAATCAGTCGGTTTTCGCTCGAAACAAAGCAGAATAAGTTATTTCAACTATACCCCGCAAAACAGCACAAAACCATGTCCAACGTACAATTTTCATTCACTTCATTTCTCTAAAATATGTAAGTAGGTACTTAATTCAACGTGAACCATCTCTACGTGAATGTCTATGCTATTTTAGACTATTAAATTGTAGCAATAAGCCATATAATGGCTTGTTAAGAACAAAATACTTGTGTGAATTTGGTTCTAATATACGCTCACTGCACATAGTTTAGGCTTTGCTTTGGCCCCAACCAGCAACTTTCGACACCTCGTATAACTAATTGATAGTTGCTTGAAATCTTAATTTTAAATTGTAGCCTTTAGGGTTGTTTTTCCTTTGGCGCAAGTAGGCGGTATATGTTGTATTTTCATCGTCAACCGCTGGTGCTCGCTAATTACTTGGCCAAATATTTACTTTACAGGGATTCTCCTTTCTGCAGCAACTCGAATAGACGGCGGTGTTAGTGGCAGCGGGTGGCGATAGCTGATACGCCTAATTTAAGTTATTCCATTTTACAGTAGGGCTTACCTTTAATCAAAACGGAGTAAGGATGGAATTTACCTGACATACCTAATTACCTATATACTAGTGGTCTCCAACTGGGGAAGTACCTCCGCCTTGCAGAAGACCACAGCCATAATAACACTACTGCTTGCTCTGTAGTAGTGTTGTGTTCCTAGGTGAGCAAGGTCGCCAGAGCTCTTGAGGATGCGTTGTGTGTGTGAGGATGAATTTGTTCCTTCAGATGTCAACACGGCGAATCCTCAAACATATCAAGGATCGGCAACGCCCATGTTACTCCTTTGGAGTTGCATGCGTCTATAGCCTGCGGTGTCCGCTTACCATCAGGCGGGCCGTACGCTTGTTTGCCACCGTCGTTGTATAAAATAATAATAATCATAATTTAAACACTGTATTGACACAAAAAGCTATAATACTGTGCTCACACAATCTCACGAGAAAAGGTTGAGTATTGCGACCAGAGGCTCTATAGTATAAGTTTTACCGAAACAAAACTTTACGGTCGCGTTTGCGTTTTACCCTCTATTTGTATGGGATTTGACAGCTAAACGCAAACGCGGTCGTAACGTTTTGTTTCGATAAAACCTATACTAGAGCCTCTGTAGATGAAAACAGTCGGGCAGAACATACGAAATCATTTTCACTCAAACTCATTCTATTCTATCATTTTTACTCGTTTATATCGTAGCTCCATACAAATGTTCACCCTGCCCCCCTGTCGCCATGATTTCCGGGATAAAAAGCTTATGGACAGCCACAAGACTCAAACTATCTCTATACCAAATTTCATCCAAATAGGTTCAGCGGTTTAAGTGTGAAGAGGTACCAGAAATACACACTTTTGTATTTATAATATTAGTATGGATGTTTGCTGTACCTAATCATTAGCCATGAAAGCGACATTCTCTGTAGCAAATTAAATTATAAAAAACTGAAAACGATGGGAGAGTGGGCTGGGATATAAAGTTGGCAAATAGTTCGCAACAAAAACAGTAAACGTTAAATGAGAAAAGACAGAAAAGACTGAATGGTAACATTAATAGAGTACAAATCAATACAATCTAAACACTCTTCTAACACCTGTTATTCAGAATGAGGTATCAAAGTTGTTTTTTTCTTCCCTGATCCTGCTATTCAGAAAAGAGTCATCGGTGAATGAGGAATTTCAATGTTCCTCATAGAAGGTGTGAAAAGCAGTAAGTTTGTGTCTCCTGTTAGCAAAATTATTACCGTCTCGGACGTGTACACTTGAATCCCTCGTTACGCTTAAGATTCTACTTTAGAACTGTAGAACCTGGCAAATCAGTATTTAGTACCGTGAGATCTTGGAAAAGACAGCACGGTTGCGTTGCCACACCCTTCATAAATAAAGCAGGTACAAAGGGATATACAAAAAAACCTCGCAACGCTCCGCTTTACTCCCAAACCGTAGGCCAAAACGTAGATGAAGCATCTTAGCTACTTAGTCGGGAAGTTGGAAGACCTGCCCCTGAAGATTAAAGCGCGATGATATCAATGTCACTCCGATACTGCAAACGTGTCCTTTTAAATAGGTACTTATATAAAAAAATTGTTGCATTTTCAATTTCACTAAGCCAGCATATTCAATATAAATTTATAGAATAATAATCCTCATCCTCATCATCCTCCTAGCGGTATTCCCGGTTGTGCCCTAAAGGAGCCCGAGGTCCGCTTTGACGTATAATCCCAAGATTTGGCATGGGCACTAGTTTTACGAAAGCGACTGCCATCTGACCTTCCAACCCACAGGGAGAACTAGACCTCACTGGACCGGTTTCCTCACGATGTTTTCCTTCACCGAAAAGCTAACATTCAATAATCCGTACATAAGATTATTACTATATTTACATTGACATGAGGTATATCTATGTCTGTAATTAGTTTATATGGTTCCAGTTTATAAAACAAACAAAATACAGTAAAAACAAGTTTTGTATGAGAAACTTAGAGTCGCTGCGCTGTAGCTTTTTTACTATGGTATCTGAAGCTACATAAACTAATTACAGACCTGGATATACCTCCATTGTGCATGCAAAGTTTCGTTACAATCGGACACGTAGTTTTTTAAAATGAGAGCGTAACTACGTTTGTATGGAGAATCGAGCTTACTGCGGACTCATAAGTTCCGAAAAACTCATTGGTACGAGCCGCGATTCGAAACCACAGACCATATATCCTAAAGACCCCGCTTAGCCTAATTTTTACTAACAAACAAAGCTGCCATACTTGCGGGGCGCGGGGGACGTCTAGTGCGCTGTGATTGGTGCATTCAAGGCCGCGCGCGTAAGTGATTGGTCCAGTGTCTCATATATAGAGTGAATTCACCGTATGTGTGGCAGAGGGGGTCGCCCGACTAAGCGACGTCTATAGGTTTACTGGTCTGTGTTCGAAACCACGACCGCCGCTTGACAGCCGCATGCCTGAACCACTATATAGGCTCCCGTAACATAAGTTAAATTTATAGAATAATATGATACTTAATTTCACTATAATTGAACAAGCAAGCGAAGCGAACGAAGTTCTCCATTCAGATGATTTGAGCTTGGGCCAATATTCTTTTGTATGTCCGGATGTCGAGATGTCCCGCTGTTCTTCTCTACAGGTCGCATTTCTCAACCGATCCTCGTGAAATTTTGTGAGCAGGTTCAATAATTTCATAGAGTTTTATTGTTGATTCAGTTTATCGAAATTCAAATAAATACATAAATACAGTTTCGCCAGTTCTACAGCTCATATTCAATTCAATTCAATTCATTTATTTACTCAGATAACAAGATCCAGTTTTTGTTAGTAACAATTATCCTTAAAAAAAGACTATGTTAGTAGTTAGAACACCAAATTATCAAATTAAAAGAACATTAGGCCTTTGGCTTTATTGAGTACGGCGCATGTAACCGACTACAATGAAGCAAGTAGGGGCAGTCCAATCTGTCCCCTATCATCATTAAGATGGTGTTGGGGCTGGCGCGCACCCGACGCACCAGGGATGCAGCTCTCTTGCGCACGGTGGCATAGAAGCAATCCACCCTAGCTTCTGCAAACATCCCTGATGCGCTACAGAAGCGCGGCAGCCCCACCAACACCCGGAACGCGTTGTTGTACTGGACGCGGAGGGACCCGTAGGCCCGTTTTGTATAATCACGCCATAAGCCGCACGAGTACAGGGAGGTACAGTAAGCTCGAAATAACGTAAGTTTCACCTCCCTTAAACAGCGTGCAAACTTACGAGCTATCATATTGCCCCGGACCGACAGTGCCCTCCGCTCCCGCTCAATATCTTTGTCGTCTTTGAGGTCGGACGTGACGATGTGTCCTAAATACTTAAACGACTCAACCCTTTCAAGGACAGCTCCGCTAAGTTTAATGGGTGTCACTTCAGCTGTTCTGCCACGTCCGACCTCAAACACCATATACTGGCTTTTATTGGTATTATATTTTAAACCATGGATTTCGGCATATGACTCGCACACTTGTAATAATTTGCGTAAACCGCCCACGGATGCACTTAGAAGAACCATATCGTCTGCATAACTAATGTTATTAAGACAGATATCGTCAATATGACAGCCGACATGCATTCTTCCAAGCGCATCCAGAAGCTCATTTATGTATAGGTTGAATAACGTAGGCGAGCTCAGCCCCCCCTGCCTCACGCCACACCCCAGCTTATACGAGTCCGAGACGGCATCCGCCCATCTAACACTATTGACTTGATTTCCATACCAATACCTGAATATGTTAATCAGCCCAGAAGGAAGTTTTATGGCTTCAAGCTTCTTCCATAAAATCTCGTAGGAAACCAAGTCAAAAGCCTTAGATAAATCTAGGAAGCAGGCGTATACAGGCGAATTTCTATCCACATAATATTTGACCGTGTGCTTAAGACACAATATTGCACTTTCTGTGGATAGTCCTCGCCTAAATCCGAACTTATTGTGATTTATCTCCACATAGTGGTTTAATCGTGTATTAAGCACACTGTCAAATATTTTCGCTATTATTGTAGCGAGTGATATCGGTCTATAATTACTTACATCGGATAAGTCTCCCGTTTTATTCTTAACTATAGGCACAATAATCGTTCGCAATAAGTCATCCGGCATATATGAATGAGTCACGCATAGGTTGAAGAACATTGCCAACACTCTCGCTAAGTGGGGACCGGCGTGCTGAAGATGTTCAATGCTGAGACCATCATGCCCCGGTGATTTACCGCGAGACATGGACTTGATAGTCTTATCCACCTCCCTGGCCGTGAACACCGGGCACGTTTTATTAGTCTCAGCATTGCCCGTCTCCCCCGCCTTTACGCACAAAAGCGACTTCACAGCAAAGTGGTTCTTAAAAACATTAGCAATGTCCTTCGCATTGCTTTTGCCATTGACACTGACTGGGAGACCCGCGCGAGACTTCAAGTTGTTTGTAGCCTTCCAGAAAGTTCGGAAATCTTTCTTTGAGTGATGGGAGGCAATAATGTCCATTTTGTTCTGATGCTGATGATCTTGGCACCATTTCAACCTGGATTTAAATACTTTCCGGCTCTCGCACATCTCCTCAAAGAAAACTCCCTTATTAGGCTTCCCATGCAAATTCCACTCGTGAAATCTCGCTCTTGCCACCCTATGTGCTTCACCAACATGCCTGTTCCACCCTACCACCCTGTTTTTATTTTTGGGCTTTTTAGCTTGCCTAGAAACGGATGCGGCTTCTTTGAGAACAGACACTACGTTATAGTACATTGATTTTACAATATTTATATGACCAAGTATATTACAATAGCTATCGGCGCAAGTCCTAAATTCAGAAGGAAAATCAATATTCTTCAAAAGTTTGTTACATTCGTCAGTGTAATCGCAAATCTGTTTACTTGTTCTTTCGCCCCATACTACCGACTGATTTAAGGCACCAATTTTCGTTTTTAATCTTGGCGTTATTAAGTTTAAATCAAAAGTTAGCATAATAGGGTAGTGGTCAGACCACGTAACATTGTAATTAACATAAACATTACGCACAGACTGCAAAGCAGATTGCGTCACGATAAAATGGTCTAACCAGCGCCTACATTTGTGCGCCTCGCTAACATAAGTATAGGTATCCGATAAAACACCTAGCAACTTAACGTCCACACAGCACCAATCCTGCTCTCCACAATAATTTAAAAGTTCAATATAAAAAAGTTCACTAGGGTGTGAGTTAAAATCGCCCATCAAGTAAACACATTCTAAGTCATAGTCATTTATTATAGCACTCACCGCGCTAAGACAATCCGTAAACTCCGTAAAGCCGGGTCCACATTTGTGACAATTCGCCGAACCGAACACTGTGATGTCGCCGCGGACTTGTTACGTATAGTGTGGACGGGTGGAAGTTTGCGCGGATCGGACGCTGGTGGTAGCTCCGTGACCGTGACAAAGCCCGATGTCTGTAACGATAGTGTGGACGGCATTTGTTACGCGTACAAATGTTACGATGGTCCTCTACAACCGATGGATGCCATTTTGAAACTTCAACCAACGCAGTCATGTCGTCTCCAGAAGAATTAGCCGAAATGTATTTAAATATTGCTCTTGCAAGTGCATCATTTGTTTTACTTTGTGCTTTAAAAAAAAATAGGGCGGCGAAAAAAAGGAGATGGTGGCAAAGTGAACTTTTCAGAAATCGTAATATTTATGGTGGAAATTCGTTACTGAGAGATATTAGATTTCTATCTACCTTCAATATATTGTTGCAATGATTTCTCGGATACGTGCGAGGGGCGGGGGAGCGGGTGTTGTCTTGTCAAGACGGGCATTCGCCCGATCCATCAATCCCATGTAGGTACTAGCGTGATGACACGCGTGCTTGTACGCGTGACAAAAATCGCAGTGTGGACCTCTCCCGCACACCGAGACAGTACCGAACATCCTTTGAAAAAGACCGACTTTGGATGGATCGGCCCGTGCCGCGTGTCATTTTACCGTAACAAAACCAAAACATCGTCCACATTTATCATAACCACATTGTGGCAGTACGTACAATGTTTGGGTGTACGGATATTTTGTTCGGAGAATTGAACGGATAACTGATCGTAACATTTGTACGTGTAACAAATTCCGTCCACACTATCGGTACAAACTCCCGGCTCTGTCACGGCCACGGTGTTCGGTTCGGCGGTTTGTCACAAATGTGGACCCGGCTTAAGGTTTTCCGCACAATCCGTAGGCATGTAAACATTAATCACTAAACGCACACGCGAGGATTCCCGCACGTCACCACACACACATCGGTGAACATCGCGCTGCGCCATAGTATGCCTACACCGCCATACGGACGTCCGCGCACCATACCCGCCGCAGTGTCAATTGCAGAGGTCCCAGTCGCCGAAAAATTGCACTCAATGTTGTTTAAAAATGGTATCTCGTCCGGATATAACCATGTCTCCTGTAAACCAATAATGTCAGATGTTTGACATAATTGCCGAATATCTTCGATCGATCGTTTAACATTTTTACAGTTAAAACTCGCTAGCGTACACTTATTATATGTATTCGCAGCCATTAGTATTATTTTAATTTTGTGCCGGCCTCAGAGGACCCTCCGATCGTTCTTTTATGCTTGAAATTCACAAATCTCCTGAATATAATATCTTTCGGCCAAATACTCCTATTCAAGAACAGAGAGACTTTGTTTTCATATACAAAAAAATTGTACGCTTTGTAATTTTTATTATTTATATTAGCATTTAATACTTTTTTTATTATTTATATTAGCATTTAATAATTTATATTAGCATTTAATAATTTATATTAGCATTTAATACTTTTTTTGACATAATGATTACACAATTTAATTCTATATTTAAACAAAAAACTACCTCTAAATGTATGACTAAAAAGAAATTCAGTGACTGGGCTACGATGGGAATCTTTAAGAGCAGGGACCGGCTCTATGAACTATATGGCATGAAAGAATATAACAGAGATAGTGTTTTTCTAGAGTATGTCAAGAATTATTCGCGAATATTCAAAAACGTCTGTGTTGCTGCCAAATCTCACTATATCAGCTCAAAGGTAAAAGCTTCTGATAATAAAATAAAAACTGTCTGGAAAATTATTAGACAAGAAGGTTCTTCTCAAAAACCCCGTGATTTTCAATTTAACATACGACGTGAGAATAAAATCATCAATTCAGACATAGAAGTAGCGGCAGCATTTCAAGACTTTTTTTCGAATATAGCAAGTGATACCACTAAAGACCTTGAGTCATCTTCAGTGCAAGCTGAACTGCTACTACGTTCTTCAATTAGTCAGTGTGTAAACCTCTTTGAATTTAGTTCTATAGAACCACAAACCATATGTAAGGCATTCAAGTCGTTAAAGAATAAATGTACTGAAGATTTATGGGGAACTTCAGTAAGATCTATAAGCTTTATCATTGATACAATTGCTCCTCATCTATCTAGTATCTTTAACTGTTGTTTAAGCAAGGGTATATTTCCAAACCTTATGAAGTTTAGCAAAGTTTTACCTTTATTTAAATCTGGTGACAAAAGTGATCTAGCGAACTTCCGGCCAATTTCTATTCTGCCGGTTCTAAGTAAAATCTTTGAAAAAATCATGTTGAATCAGTTGCTGGCTCACTTCGCAAAAAATAAACTGTTTCGTGAACAGCAGTACGGCTTTACAAGGGGACGCTCTACTACTGATGCTGCTTCCATGCTCATTAAGCATATTTATAAAATTTGGGAAGACTCTTGCGATGCACTGGGAATATTCTGTGACTTGTCAAAAGCTTTTGACTGCGTTAAACATGACATTATAATAATTAAATTAAGACATTATGGATTATCTGAAATGGCCCTAAACCTTATTTCGAGTTATCTGATCCACAGAACGCAAACCGTAGTTATTAATAAAATTCAGTCGGAAAAGGCTCCTATTAGACTAGGAGTACCCCAGGGATCCATTTTAGGACCTTTCCTTTTCTTAGTCTATATAAACGACTTGCCAAGCATTGTAAAAGACGCTTGTGAAATTGTATTATTCGCAGATGACACATCCTTAATTTTTAAAGTCAATCGACATTCTGATAATTATAATGACATAAACAATACTCTTGACAAAATTTTTAATTGGTTTACTGTGAATAATCTGTTACTGAATTCCAAAAAAACAAAATGTGTTAGATTTACTTTACCCAATGTAAAGCCGGTGAGTGGTATTGGAATTGTCTTATCTATGCCCACGGCTGTCAGTGACATTTATCTTATCTGTTCTCTTGCGCACTTGTAATGGAGGCGAGCAGATTGTTTTTGTGCTTAGGGTTCTGAAGTTTAATAAATACTGTCTTTCTTTCTTGATCATGGGGCTTTTACTTATCAAATTCCTTTAGGGTTATGGGCCCAGAGCTCATGGTCAGTCAGATTGACAAAGTTTAGCGTAGGAAGTGATAGAAATAGGGAAACTCGGTGACCATCTAACAAGGTACCATATGTTTCAACAATCGGGGTAGTGGTTCTATATTTCAGGATTTTCAGAGTATATAAGAAGAAATAAGAGCGATGGCAGCTTCAATAAACCATGTGCCGCAGTTAGAAAGCGGAAACTTTGAAAATTGGCTTTACCGCATCGAGATTGCGTTGGATGAAAAAGGGATCAAAGAACTAATTACCAAAAGCGAAGAAGCGGAGACCATCAAGAAAGCTGATTTTAACAAACAAGACGCAAAGGCGCGTAATGTAATCATACAAGGTTTACCAGATAAATTTTTGGAATATGTGAAGGGTGCAATCACCGCCCGCGAGATGGTTGAGAAACTAAAAAATGTATTTCAAAGAAAAAGTACATTAAGCAGTCTTTGCTTAAAAAGGCAACTCATCAACCTGCGTTGTCTAAAGGATCAGAGCGTACAGGATCACATCAACAAGTTTGACAAATTAATACAAGACATTGAAAGCCATGGTATCAAAATTGATGATAAAGAAAAAGTGTGCCAATTTCTGCTCAGCATAGAACAAGCTTACCAGCCACTTGTCACAGCGTTGGAAATGTCTAATGTGGAACTTACTATGGAATTTGTGAAAAATAAGTTATTAGATGCAGAAATAAAGGATAAAGGGAATCCAGGGCAAAGCACAACACCTGAGTATGTGTTTCAAAGCACTAGCAACACCATTAAATGCTATAATTGTGGAGAGCCTAATCATTTTGCTCGGAATTGCCCAAGAACATTGAATAACAGTCAAAGAGGACGAGGAGGTTATAGAGCAAGAGGAAGAGGACGCTGGAACAGAAGACAGACTGCCCATATCAGCGAGGCACAGGACACAAATATATCAAAAATGAATACAAGAGGCATATCTTTCATTGCTGCCGAGGCCCACTCAGCGGATGGCACGGTTGGAAAAGAAGGTGAGATACAACTTGTAATCGATTCTGGCGCGTCCCACCACATGCTTAACAGAAAGTATGAGAAGTACATGACAAACATAAGAGTAATTCCACGAGTCAGCATCAAAGTAGCTAACGGAAACACCATACACACCGAACATAAAGGTACTCTCTCAGGGTATTCCAGAGAAGGGCAGAAGATAGATATTGAGGACTGCCTCATCATAGAAAATTTATTACACAATCTTTTATCAGTAAGAAAATTGAATGAAAAGGGGCTGCAGGTAACATTCACCAGAGAATGTGCTCTAATAAGCAAGGGCGACATCACAGTGGAAGGCCGAAGTAATGGGAAACTGTACACAATGCAGTTGCAACTGAATGAACAATCACATGCATTAATGACATGGCACAGGAGAATGGGCCATTTAAACTATTCCAGTATGAAAATTCTTGGACTACCCTTATCACATGAAAAATGCACAATATGCATGCAGGCGAAGGCTAGTAGATTGCCGTTTGGAGAACATCCAGTACCGAGAACAAGCACAATTGGACAGTTGGTATATTGTGATATTGGTGGACCTGTCACACCTATTACAAATGAGGGTGAAAGATTTTATCTGACAATCATTGATGACTACACACACTTTACTGAAGTTCACCTTCTCCACTCCAAGGATGAAGCGAAAGAATATATCATCAAGTATATAAATATCATGAAGAACAATGGCAATAATGTCAGGCGGATAAGAACAGATAGAGGAAAGGAGTTTGTAAATAAAGAACTTGCAGCATTCTATGAAAAACATGGGATAATACAGGAAACTACATGTGCTTACACGCCACAGCAAAATTCGATTTGCGAACGGATGAACAGGTCTCTAGCAGACAAGGTTAGAGCAATGCTACTTGAAACAAACTTACCAAAATACTTATGGGGTGAAGCCATAAGATGTGCAGCTTATATAATAAACAGATCCCCTACAAAGGCGCTCAATGGAGACACACCGGCAAGATTGTGGTACGGGAAAAACAACCTGGAGAAACTACGAGTGTTCGGAGCAAAAGCATGGAGTATGATCTTTCCGAGACCCAGCAAGCTGGAGCCTAGAGCAAAGCCAGTAATTATGATCGGATACTGCGGTTCAGGCTATAGATTATGGGACCCAAAAACAAATGAAATAATAGAATCGCGTGATGTCAGATTTGACGAATCGAACTACAGATATGAAGGAAAAGAGAAACTCAAAGTAAATACTACATATGATGAAGAAGACATTGAGATTGAGGAATCTCAGAAAAGTAACGATATCACACCAACTTTGACAGACACAGAACAAGATTTAGAAGAAGAACAAGAAACATTGGAAGAACAAAGACAAGATACACTGGAAGATCAGGAAGAAAAACTCGAAAAGAGGCAAGTGAAATTACCAAAGAAATATGTAGATTATGACATGTGTGACATAGCCTATGCACTAATAACAGAAGATCCTATGAGCTACAACGAGGCTATTGAACAAGGAGGATGGTCTGAAGCTATTGAGAAGGAACTGGATGCACACAAAAAATTAAGAACATGGGAAGAAAGTGATCTACCAATAGGACACAAAGCCATTGACACCAGATGGGTATTTCGGACCAAGGCTGACAACACAAGGAAAGCCAGGTTAGTTGCTAAAGGTTTTCAGGAAGAAACCACTCAAAACGTATATGCACCAGTGGCAAGAATAACAACTGTAAGACTATTTTTAAATAAAGCAGTTCACGAAGACTTACCCATCAAACAGCTTGACATACCCACAGCTTTCTTAAATGGAGAATTAACCTCAAACATATATTTAAAGACCCAGAAGGACTACAGGACAGGAAAAAGGGAAAAGTTTTAAAACTAAGAAAAGCTTTGTATGGTTTGAAGGAAGCACCACGCTGCTGGAATGAAAAATTAAATAAATTCCTGACACAAAATGGACTTAAACAATCCCACAGTGACTTCTGCCTATATACAGGAAGAAATGTATATGTACTAATATTTGTGGATGATATACTTATTATCGGAGATGGATCAAACATTACACGGAAACTGAAAGAAGAATTTCATGCTAAAGATATGGGAAATATAAGACAATTCCTAGGAATGGAAATATCTACAACTAAAGAAGGCATGGAAATTAAACAAACACAGATTATTGAGAAGATTTTATTAAAATTTCACATGCAAGACTGCAAGGGATGCAATACACCTATGGAAGTTGGGCTGAAAATTAATGAAAATGAGGAAGTGTTATCTAATGTGCCTTATAGAGAACTAATAGGGTCGTTGATGTATTTAGCCACGATCAGTCGGCCAGATATTGCATATGCAACAGGATTCCTTAGTAGATACATGAATCGCCCAACATCAACTCTGTGGACAGCTGCGAAGAGAGTCTTAAGATACCTGAAACAGACAAAAGATATAGGATTAGTATACAGAAGAGAAGATAATAATAACTTAATAGCTTTTTCAGATTCCGACTGGGGAAGTGAACAGATGGATCGAAAGAGTGTCAGCGGCGTTGCTATATTCCACCGAGGCAACTTGGTCAGCTGGGCTTCCAAGAAACAGACATCAGTCTCACTATCTACAGCAGAATCGGAGTATATTGCAGCAGCATTATCTGTAAGTGAAATAGTATATATTAGAAAAGTGTTAAAAGATCTGCAATGTGATGAAAACTTAACTTGTTCATTATCAATAGACAATCAAAGTACAATAAAAATGATAGAAAGTTATGAGAACAGTAAGAGATCAAAACATATTGATATTAAAGTTCATTTTATTAAAGATATAGTGCAAAAGGGTCTCTTAACATTAAAATATGTGAACACTAATGTAAATAAAGCTGATGTACTTACCAAGTCGTTGTCGCAGGTGAAGCATCATTATTTCTGTAAATCACTAGGCTTGCACTAAAGTAGATTTCAATTTAGCCGAGACTATGTGTTAAATGTTTTTTTTTTTAATTGTAAAGTGATTTCAAGTATATTTCATGTGTCTAGTGTTATGTTAACTTTCAATGTAAAACATGTCTATATAAAATATAAAGAGGTTATGACTAGCTGTCAATGCCAAACGTCAATGTCAAACGTCAACTGTCAATGTTATGACAGATACTAGTTTATGCAAGTTCAAGTAAATTTGCCATATTATTGTATAAGTTACTTAAATAATTAGACTTGATCTTGACCCGGGGTATTGGAATTGTCTTATCTATGCCCACGGCTGTCAGTGACATTTATCTTATCTGTTCTCTTGCGCACTTGTAATGGAGGCGAGCAGATTGTTTTTGTGCTTAGGGTTCTGAAGTTTAATAAATACTGTCTTTCTTTCTTGATCATGGGGCTTTTACTTATCAAATTCCTTTAAGTGGTAACATTTATATTAATGAGGAATGTTTAGAAATGGTAGAAAAAACTGTATTTTTAGGTTTAACTCTAGATAAACATTTGCAATGGAGTCCACATATATCTACTCTGGCAAATAGACTTAGCTCAGCAGCTTATGCAATCAGAAGGATTAGACAACTCACCAACGTAGAAACTGCCCGAATAGTGTATTTCAGCTACTTCCACAGCGTAATGGCATATGGAATTTTACTTTGGGGCAAAGCTGCTGATATACAAACCATCTTCGTTTTGCAAAAACGAGCAATACGGTCAATATACAATATGGGCTCACGTGTATCACTGAGAGAACACTTCAAAAACATAAATATATTAACAATGGCATCACAGTACATTTATGATACTATTATGTATGCTCTTAAAAATGTAGAAACGTTCCGTAAAATGCATAGTGCGAGACATAAACACAAAATTGCAATAACCAAGTTTCGAGTTAGGAAAGTCAGTAAATCCTTTTTGGGCCAATGCATTCATTTCTATAATAAACTACCAAAGGAAGCATTAGATTTACCCTTTCCTAGGGTAAAAACATATTTAAAGACTTTTCTACTGAAAAAGGCATATTATACCGTTGAAGAGTTTTTAAATGATAAAGATGACTGGCCCTCTTATAGGGCTACATAAACACCTTGATAATAATTGAAACAGACATGCATTGAATTACTTAGAATTAGGTGACATGAATTATTTTAGTTATTTTAATTAAGAAATGTGTATGTGTGTTTGTATAACAGAATGGTAATATTGGTGATAAAACGGATACAATGTAATCTTTGACGATGCAAAAGTGATTGTGAAATCCTACTTGAATAAATGATTTTTATCTTATCTTATCTTATCCCCGCTAACTGAGATTCTTTCTAATACGACAGGCACGTTCGTTTTTTCCCTGATATAGGTAGTAATCTCTTCATCAATCGCTTCCTTGTGTACATTCGTAATAAAAAGTGGAATTTTACGTTCAGCCGCTTTAAAACTGCAACCTATATCGCTTGCTGTGCCTACTTGGCCCTTGTAACGGTAATTCGACTTCTTTTTTCGGTAGGTAACAGGTCCCTCCCACTCTTGTTCCTCCCCATTTTCATCCTTATTTACGTTAACATCAACAAGTTTTTCCACCCTGCTATCGTTATCGGTTAGCGCGCGGGCCTGCGCCGGCGACTGGATCAGCTGGTCGGCGCGATGAGTCACCTCGTTCGTAATAATAACGGCTGGCGCTGGCGGCGACTTGTTTACTTGCGCGGTAGACTGTCTATCCGCAATCTCAATATCACGATACTGTGTATTACTTGTATTTATTATATTTTCAGATGGAGGCGAAGATATAATATCTGTATCAGTATACCTTGTCGAGTTTTGGCCATGTGATAGCCCAATAGGGCCACTGTCCATATTACACCAGGCTCCTCTTCTCGTGTTAACATTACAATGCGATAGTCGCGTCGGGGTTATACTTTTCATGTCAAGTAATTCTCTCTTTAGTTCTTCAAAATCACTGACCGTTACAAAATTCGATTTCAGTTTATTTACATCTTCTCTAAGTCGTATCAAGTCTTTGACCAATTTGCCGCAATCCAGGTGGTCTAACGTCAAAGGCGGCAATTTGTCGAGATCCCGCGCAACAAACACTGGCAGAGTCTCGTCAATTGTTCTGAATATTCGTATAATATCCTTAAGGTTCCGTTCAGTTTTTCCATCGCCTTTTCGCTGAATGCTTTGCTGTTTCGGAAGTGCATCGAACAACAAAGCTTTCTACGTTTCAATGTCTTTATCCGAAAAAGACGATGCGCACAATATCACTAACGTGTCCTCGTCAATGCACGAGGCTTTGTTTTGGATAAACGATAACATTTCATCAATCACTATATTACACACTTTACACTTTGACGTATTCGACATATTTTCGACCGTAGTGGTCGATCCCGTTGCACCGTGCATCATCTCTGAGCGCACGCGCCTGACTAATGAATATTAGAACCATAGATTACATAGAGCCACGCGTTTAATTTACGTTTTAATTAAGTCCATGTAGGTATCTACTGTATTCCCACCGCCCCGCTTCCGCACCTCCCGCGCCAATCAGCAGGCCGACCACGTAACGCATTGTACACGCGTCAGGGAGATCTAAATGTCAGTTTTTGTATCGTAAAATGACAGTTGAGGTGTCCTAACGTGCGTTACCTGACCCCTAAGAAAGCACTCATTTAAACGTAGGTGCGCAGTCAAGAATCTGTACTGACTTGACTAACAGCTGAAAGCATACTTAATTACTGATACTGCTTAGTTTCTTGTCTGTCTGCTTAAAGTCAATTATAGCAAAATGAATACGTCACCGAATCATTTTGTTACATGACTGAATGAACGCTGGTAGAATTTTGACTTGTAAAGTTGCCGTTACGGCCTACTTGCAGAATAAAAGTTGATTTATTTAATTTATCATTTGAGATTGTTCGATTCCGCCTTTTGTTATTCTGACTATTCTTTGCCTAAATCCAGCAGTGAACGTCTTTCGGCTGATTTAATAATGATGATTATGATTTCCCAAACACATAGCAGTAGCCAAACTCCCTAAACTGGGTAGATATGATTCCCTGGTCGCTTCACTTTGATACTAAATTGGGTTCTATCTGGGGATCGCAACTTTTTCTCGCTTTACTTAAATTATTTAATTCCGTAAGACGGATGTCTTCCCGAGCTGATTACGAAGGATCAAAGACTTATCGCAGTCCTTAATCGAATTACTGACTCGTTTAAACTGTTACTTTGAAGGTACGGTAAAAATTCGTTAGGAGAATCAAACACTTTGGTTGGATAATTTGGAAAAGTGCCGTTGATGTATAATGGTGAGAGTTCCTGTCATGATCTTAAGCCTGACCCCGTATCATGGTCGGCCTTATCACGCGATAAGTGACAAGATAGAGCGTCCGTCTCGTTCTAGTGACTATCGTGTGATAAGTCCGTCCATGCTACTCGGGCTGCTGTAGGTACACACTTGGCCAACGTTGGCGCGTGAGCAGAAGGCAGCTATGCGGTAGAGGGAGAGGGCTATACTATTCGTCTCTTTCTAAACGTTCTCATTAGAAAGAGACGGGTTGCCTATCTCGCCGCGACACAGCTCGCGGGCTGTCCTTTTAAAACCGTGCTGGTGTCCAATCAAATCAAACGCAATCTAAAAAGATTTCATGATCTTTTAATTATTAAAATTATTTGAGACAATTATAAGTACAAATCTATAATTTAGTGAAGACTTTATAAGAGTAAAATTTGCGTGACTTAAGAGATTAATATTCCAGTAAATATACAAGTCAGTGATAAAT
The DNA here is from genome assembly GCA_947578815.1 of Epinotia ramella. Lineage (NCBI taxonomy): Eukaryota > Metazoa > Arthropoda > Insecta > Lepidoptera > Tortricidae > Epinotia > Epinotia ramella. The sequence goes on from OX388207.1 coordinate 4,878,757, forward strand.
AAGGAGTTACTTTGTCTCTTATTAGTGGGGCCGGCAGAGTGCCCGAACAAATTGTCGTACACTTAAAGCTATGGACCTAACAAGTACCTGAAAAAAATTTGGTGCTTTTGTCCAGCGTGTCCACATTATCACCTGAAACTGCTGCCCTACTATATAGTAGATCGATAATACTTAGTATATATATATACCTAGGTATATCAGACTAAAGTTGTGAAAACCGCGTAGATTTTAAAAAAACGCTTTACATTGTGTACAACCCATAAAATATCTCCGACACGACAATTAAATCACGTCAGTTTGAAACCGCGTTCTTGTTTCTGGGTTGCCATAATCGAATTATGAGATTTAGCGGCTTGCCCCCGGGACTGAGCTTGAAACTGTAGACTCAGTGATATTACTCTAGTGTTGTTGGGTCGTAAACTTTTGAGATGCTCGTCGTAAAAATAAAAATTTAATATTGCTTTAAAACGGTGAATACATGCAGTAATGGCAGTTTTTGAAACTGTCATATAAGGTGCTTCCAAATTAGATGCCAATATTTTCATTCCTTACAAGTAGACTTAAGTATAAAACGAATTTAAAGTTTATGTTGGTTTTTGGAGAAACATAAGAAATCAACTAAGCCACGTGTTATGACGCTGTCAACACCGCCCTTGCGGACAATGCCCTTGAGGATTTGGTATAGCGCGCACACTGTCTATTTGTATCGGAGTAAACGAGAGCGAGTATTACTTACATAAATAGTAAAATAAAAAAAAGCGTGGATTATTTGTGAAATATGACTGGCTAGCGGTTTAGGTATGAATATGTTGACTTCATGTTTTCAATTGCAGACCCATACGTCAAAAAAATAAAGACATAGAACCGTTTAATGTGATTTAAAGACTAATCTTTACAATTATTTTCTATCGAGCCGAATTCGTCAAATTATGTATCGAGCCAGTCTACGGTCTTTGAAATATGGTGAATATTAACATATATTATATTTTATTTGATGTGCTAGAACAAATAGTTTTTCTTAAAAAAACTGCTTAAATAACATCAATTTCACCAAATTAAGTCTTGTCAGCCTCTTAACACCCTGTTAATGAGATAATTAGAATTCAATGATTAAGACTTCTTTGATTATCGTAGAAAACCTCTTGAGTGTCACTTAACTGGCCACTTCAACAAGATAAATGAAACTAAAATAAATGTCAAAGTCTTAGAGCCTTTATCACACTTGCGATTTCCAAGCGTATTTTGTATGAAGGCGATCACGCAGCGTGTTCGCCGCGACTGATAATTGTATAGAAAACACGCTCGCAAATCGCAAGTGTGATAAGGCTCTTACGTGCGGGTTGTGTCTGGTCATGTAAATAAATAGCTAAATAATAAATAATAATGCCTTACTGCTACATGGAAAACGGGTACCTAAATATGGAACTATGCTGTCGCCAAGCTAACTACAGTGCGACAAGAGCTGCAAGACCTATGCCGAAACATACGGTGCACATGTTACCTTCGAACATTTTTCCCGCCAATCTTAATCAATGTCATCGATGACCAACAAACAAGCACAGAAAGTGATAACCACCTTGCCAGTTAAATGCACAGCAGGCGTAGCACGGTTAACATTTTATCACTTATCGCTGTCGATAAGATATCCGTCACGTTCTGACAAGTATACAGGTGCGAGAGTGACGGCTGTCTTATTCACAACGATAAGTGATAAAATGCCAACCATCTTACGCACGCAGGATGATATGTTTGGGCAGAATTTTAATTGAATAATTTTTTTCGGAAAATGAAAACAAAAAAATCATATAAAAAGTTTTCTTAATTCCTATTTAAAGTACTTAAATTATTTTGATGTTAACTTCTCGTAGAGTATTGGTTTCTAATTTGGAAGCACCTTATATATTCCTTGTAACGTAGTGTACCTACTTATAGTATTATTTGGTATATAAATATATGAGTGATTGAAAATTAAAATTAACTACCCGAAATCCGGATTTTAGATCGATAATACTTAGAATAGGTACCTAATTAATTAAGTGTGAAATGTATTCAGTATTGAGGTAGCTCTGTACACATAACATCGATAAACTAAACTTAAGACGGATGTACAAATAAACACACAATTAAACTATAAGTTCTATTATTTACTAACCTACCCTAACATTCCCTTAATATTTAAAAACTAAAAACATAGCAATTTTACTAACAGCCTGAATTTATATTCAAAACAAGTCTGAATTTACTTTAAAGCATATTATCGCCAGGTGTCCGACCTCTATGAAATTCAAGAATGATACCTAAAACTGCATTTCGAAGGAAAAACTACATACTAAAACGTACCAATTGGAGACGAAAAATTCACCGTTTCTAAACCTTATTATATTGCATTAAGATTTAAAACATTTCTTACAATACTTATTGTTTATCAATTGGCAGAATTCTGGTCTAACACGCCAATGCAATGATATCTTTATTTCGTTTTAAGTGGTCATAAAAAACTACAACGGATACTAATAGGAATACTAACTGAAGTTATTTTATATGCGAACGGATAATAAAATGTTTGGCTTCAGTGAAAAGTTTTACTAGCGTCGTTATTTGAATAATGTACGATTTATACGATCGCTGGCCAAGGATTTCTTGTACAAAAAGAAGAATATTCTGGTGCTCATAAAATTACAGAAAATACAAACCAAATACTCCAATACAGGAATTTTGGCCCGTGTTCGAGACTGCCCCGTTAGTTGGCACTTCCAGTTTTAAATCATAGCGATGGAGCTCAATAACAGAGTTTATAATATTGATTTACAAATAACTGCTAGCTCAAAACTCAAAATGATCTTTATTCAAGTAGGCCAAGTAACAAGCACTTTACACTAGCTACTTATACCTACAGTCAGCGTCATATAGTAAGTAGCAGCCAAAGTAGCCAAATTACTATAGTATGTAGTAGTATAGTAGTAGTAAAAGTCTTTATTACTATAGGAGTAAGGAAGTGTTACGATATATTTGGCTACTTTGGCTGCTACTAACTATGTGATGCTGACTGTACCTAAAAATACATAGCTTTAGGGAACTTTTATTTGATTGTAGGTAGGTATTGTTGCTCGAACCTATACATTGAAATTTTAACACGTTAACAAGAAAAGTTAAAATGTTTAGAAAACCTTATACATTTTTTTCAACAATTATAACGTATTGCACCATTGGCACCGCTACGACTAAAGCCGGCTGTACACATTGGGCCAACGTTCGCGCGTGAGCAGATGCAGTTATGCGTTAGAGGAAGAGGGCTTTATATCGTTCTCATGCGTTTGCATAGCTGCATCCTGCTCACGCGCCAACGTTGGCCCAAAGTGTACAGCCGGCATAAGAGGAATCTATAGGCACCTCACAACTTAAAATCCATCAAGCCGTTTGAGTTGCACAATGCACAGCGCGCCAAGGCAATATTCGTCCAACGTTGGCACGTGAGCAGAATGCAGCTATTCGTTAGAGGAAGAGGGCTTTATTTCGTTCTCATTAGTTTGCATAGCTGCATCCTGCTCACGCGCTAACGTTGGCACAATGTGTAAAGCTGGCATTACACACATATACAAACACTCGAAAAATATAACCCCCCTACAGCCGCAGTCTAGTAAAACCAGATAGAAATATTGTCATGTGGGCTTCGTATTTTCAAGTACAGAAATATCACCTTTTATTGTACCTCAGACACGCCTAAGTTTAACAACGTTATTTTTAAAACGAATGTCTTTTCCAGTCATAATAAAATAATTATGTACAACAATTCTATCTGGAGGCGACACGGCGAGCGTGCACTTCTCAAATTGAGCCAATATTCCACCTTTCCTAGTATGATCATCTATGTGTTTCCTCAGAACAGAGCTATCCTTCATATTCTCTCTTTCGCTCAACAGTTTTAATACAACCAGGCGACAGAGACGGAATGATCGAATATAATAAAGATTTTTGATTGCCACATTCAGTTTGTAGTTACGAAGTAACAACTTTAACTACGTAACTTTTTGCCAGCAAACTTCCACCTGTGCCTATCGTGTGGACAAACAAGAGAACTTGTAACTTTTGCGGCGACAACTTTAGTTGACGTCTGCAAGTGACATTACGACACACAATTCGTTTTCAAAACGTTCATTTCTATCTTAGAGATAGTACCTATAGTCACAGAATAAATAATAGTATGTAGCAGCGTAAAGTAAAGTGATTCATAAATGGTAAGTGTACTAAAGAGTTGGTTTGTGAGCCTTATAAAAGTATTGAAATACAACAAAAAACTTCTCTCATAATTCAAATTCAAACATTTATTCGGGACAAACAATACCTACAGAAAATAAACGAAATAAATTAAAATACTTAACACATTTAAGTTTAGTCCCGAAATGGACCAAAAAAAGTTGATAAACAAACGAACATTAAAAAAAAGGCCAAGTGCGAGTCGGACTCGCGCACGAAGGGTTCCGTACCATCACTGTCACTATGTAGTATAAAACAAAGTCGCTTCCTGCTGTCTGTCCCTATGTATGCTTAGATCTTTAAAACTACGCAACGGATTTTGATGCGGTTTTTCTAATAGATAAAGTGATTCAAGAGGAAGGTTTATTATGCATATCTAATACATGCAAAATGTAGCAGAGAAACACTGATAATTTTAGAGGTTTCTAATGTGATGTCGTAAATAAACATATTTTTTTGCGCTTAGGTTCATTGCAAACGGTCGATCTCTAGATCTCGATAGCTAGATCAAAATAATGTACTACAGTATTGTACACCTTAAAAAAGGTCTACAAAAAGCACGATGGTAATATGTCTATTTCCTAGCGATAACCCACAATAACCATTTTTTATCCTTTACTTTTTACGAGAAATAATGGCTTATTTACGAAGCGATTTAAAACAATACGGCATTAATCCTTATCCAATTAAGTACCTTAAATACATTGTGCATTTAATATAAATCAATATGGCCCTGTACAGCATGTAATTTAAATTAATATTTTCGAAGATATTACAGATTGAAAATGGAGGGACATAGCCGTTGCGGCGGTAGCGGCCGGGGGGCCGGCGGCGCGTGCTTAAATAGCGCGTCCTTCTGCACCCGTACGAAGCCGGGGCGGGTCGCTAGTTATCTATAAAAACGGCAAAAAATCACGCTTGTTGTATGGGAGCCCCCTTAAATATTTATTTTATTCTGAGTTTTTGGGTTTGGGGTTTTAGCGGCAACAGAAATACATCATCTGTGAAAATTTAAACTGTGTAACTATTACGGTTCATGATATTATACAGCCTGGTGACAGTGACACATTCATGATATAATACAGACGGACGGACAGCGGAGTCATAGTAATAGGGTCCCGTTTTATCCTTTGGGTGCGGAACCCTAAAAATATACCCATTTCATACAACGGCCATGCCTGACGTTAAACAGACACTGTAGCCTATAGACGCTTGGAACAACACCTTGATTTGAGGATTCATCGTGTTGAGAATGGCAGGTCCATCAGTCTCAGGGCATCGACCAGGAAACCCATAATAAGGACCCACCAGGAAAACAATACCACATATAAATCATGTACGGTCTTCTGGAAGGTTCTGGAGGTACAAAGGGAGAAATGGAGCATCCTTACTGGGGAATACTGCTCCAATCCGGAAGTTGACAATAAGCATGTATTTTGAAGTGAAAACTTCTTTAGCGGCGCGGTGCACTCTTTGTGATGGGGAAAAATGGTTAAACTCGCCACAGGTCACGTGACCGTAAGATGTCACGTGATCGTAAGATGTCACGTGACCATAAGATGTCACGTGTCCGTAAGATGTCACGTGACCGTAAGATTCGACAGATTGAAAATTCGTAAGACGGACACGTGGCCTGAAAACTGTTACAATGTCATTGAGTTTTCACTTCTGCCGGCACTCCCGGAGTGCAACCCGGTCTTTTTTTTTGTTTTTCGAGTAACCTTCTTAATTGATCTCAATATCTGTCTCTATAGGAGTGAAATAAGGTAGGTATTTGTTTTTGCGTAAAATCTTTCTATTGCCCCTTTTTCTGTTAAGACTAGGCCTTATTATACACTTCGGCTCAATGGGATCTTTTGTGTAACTACCCTAAGTTCCACCTATTCAAGGGGATATCTATGTAGCTCCTGGATGATGGAGCACAATGATTTCGCTTCGAACTACTTTGATTCTGGGTAGCTATAGAGTCCTGTGGGCTGTTATTCTGAGCGCGATCATTCGCCTCACCTCACCGTCAGCCTTAAAGAAACTAGACCTCTGGTTTTTTTTATGGTATTGGAGGCAAACGAGAAGACCGATCAGCTGATGCTAAGCGATTACCGCCGCCCATGGACACTTGCAACACCAGGGGTGTTGTGAGTGCGTTGCCGGCTTTTAAGATGGGAGTACGCTCTATTCTTGAAGGTTGGAAATACCGCAGGCGACAATCCATTCCACAGTTTAGCTGTGATTACGCTTAGTTTTTACAACAAGCGGCGTCAGGACATATTACGGGTGACGGGTGGACCGGACCACAAGTAAGAGAATGTTGGCGAAGACAAGGCTGCGCGCCGCGCAGTTTGTCTCTGCGACGGATAGATGCATCCAAATGTTTATTCCAACGTTGAACTTTGACGCCTTGGCGTGTTGACATGACTATCCATCCATTTGGATATCAAACGTGGACCGATTTTGGCGCGGCGCTACTACTCTGCTTCGCGAGTGACCAGTTTCATGCAGTGGAATGTCCAAAAATAGGGATTTTCATCAGACTTTTCTCAAATATCTTCACCCTAAGCCCGCACCCCCGCTTACAAAATCAGTGCTAGTGACAAACCGCATGAACTTTCACGATGCATCATATTTAGTCGCGATCAATCAGTCTGCCATCGGCCATTACTCAATTAGCCGAGTGATGGATCAGGGGACATCGCCGTAATACGGACCATGTTGGTATACGCATTAGAGGGAGGTAGGCCTTGCGGCCCAACATGGTGATACCAGTAAGACGTATTTAAGATTTGTGCCTATGTACAATTTTACCTATGTTGAACAAATAAGCTATTTGTATTTGTAGGAAGAGAGTTCAGCCGCGTATCAATCCTCATAAGCGTAAAATGTACAAAAATTAGTCGAAATTGTCGCTAGATGGCGCTGTTCCGTCTGCGTTGATTCTTGAATCGCGCTGTTAAGATGTTCTCATCACATTTGCTCGAAAAGGGCTTCATAATGCGCAGACATAGCTACAATAGCCTATGTTACGCCCGTGGGCGTAATGGTTTTTTTCTTAAATTGTATCTGTCACTCATGCGGCAGTTACAAAGCAAAATTTAAACATAAAAACACTACTAAAACATGTTTTTTTAACAGAATTATTTACAAATTTAATATGCAGTTATTTAGTGTCTATGTAAAACGTTTTTAAGTGTTTTTAAATCGTAGCTGTATACCGAAGGGTCTTTGCCATACGCCGTCGCGTCAAATTCAACAAAATGGACACCTGACATGTTGCAGTTCTTTATTACGATTTGTATTAATTTCATCTAAAATGTATTTGTTTCCTCGCAAATGTGACGAAAAACATTGTGTATGACACGGGCGTAAGAATATTGCAAACTCGAGTTATCAAAATTCTAATAGACTCTTGTTTGCAATATTTCACTTACGCCCCTCGTTAAACAATGTACTATTACGTAACACTTGGCAATTATCGCCCGCTAAGCGTATAGTAGGTATGTAAAATCCATTTGTCTGGCCAGTGACAGACGTATTTTGTAAGCTTTGTAAGTTCTCATCATTCAAAATTCGAAATCTGATGACTTCATCATAAATATATTAGAATACATCGAAGCGAAGTAATAAATGCGTGGAACGTTCCGGCTTCATAGCCTGATGAAATTGCTTGCAAATTGATACGAGACACAATTAGAGTTCGCAGAGAACAATAATGAAGCCGCACCCCGGTAACGGAATACACGGAACCGCCTTGGAGTATTAAGATCAAAGCATGAAATAATGGCCGCACACATTAACTTCTAAATGAAGTGGTTGGGGAAAATATTAAAATTGCGGAATGAAAAGGGGGTGAAGAATGGTAGTTATGACGGAGAGACGTTGAGACTTGCATAAGTTATTACCAAAACGTGTGTAATTGATCAAATCGAAGGAAAATTGGATGCTGGTTGGGAGAATGGTTTAAAAGTGACATACGTAAGTAATAAGTTTGAATATAATAAGGTTATTTATTACGAATATTAACTACGAATATATACAAGAGAGACAGACTTTTGACGTTTGACGTTATTTTGTTGAAATTGGTTGATACATTTATTGAAATTACGCCTCAACATGAATTTAACGCATATAAGTTTCCATATCAGAAACGATAATTTTTTTATACTTTAGAATTTAATATGCGTTTTGTGAAGGTCTATCGAATCGAAATTATTACTGTTGGATAGTTATGGCAAGCCATTTCGACGTCACTGACGGTTGACAGATCGGTTTCGATTTCAAGCAGAAGAAATGAATAATTTAAATGAGGTCAAATTAATGTTTCCGAAAATAATTTAACCGTCGCAGTCGGATAAAAACTATTCTGAACGGAAGCTAGAATAATAATGTACTTGTAGTGTACAGTACAATTACTGTTAGTTAACCACTGACAGATAGTTTGCCTTCATTTAATTTTCAACTTTAATATCATACAAATAAAGCAATTTTCAGAATACTGTTAACCACGTCAACCGATTTAGAAATAACTACTTAATTTGTATGAGGTTAAAGTTGAAAATTAAATGAAGGCAAACTATCTGTCAGTATAGGTAGTAAACCCCAGATAATTCTACTGTAATAGTGTATGTCATGGGAAGCTGAGATCATTCTTGACAGCACAATGCTTAGTTTGATACTGGCTGATTATTTTTTAATTTAGATATTTATTATAAGTGAGAGATGAGAGATGAAAGCTCAGTTAGTAAATAAACAGCACATAGAATAAGAGGCCTTGAATGATGAATTCTGTGCGAAATCTAATTGGACAAAATGTCGAATTATTCGGTGTCTGCTTATCAGTAACTTTGGCTGTCACTGTCTTTAAATATTTTAAAAAGCTAGATTTGTTTGTCCTGAACTACTTAGTTCAATAATGAAACAGTTTGTTATCCCTTTCATTCCATGGTTGTCGTAAAAGTCGGCTAAGGGAGCAGGGTTGAAGAGTGTTGTGGGCGATAGGCTAGCAACCTATCACTGCGATATCACATTTTGTCGATCTGTTATGCTAAAAGTGGCACTGGTAAATAAGTTTCATGTGCTCTGCTAACACCTTTTGGGAATAAAGGCCTGAAGCTATGTATTTATTTCTGATTATTTTTGAATCAATCAGATACCCGCTATCCATGCAGTTCTGTTCGTATATTTCTCGTTTTTGACAATAATGGCCATTGCAACTATTGCAGTCAATCCGGCTGTTGTGTATCACTGCTTTGTGTCAATACACGAGTAGCTGAAAGCCATTCAAAAATCCTCTCATAGAGAGAGCGAATGCTGAGGATTTACCGAACAATGTTCGATTATACCACCAAACAATTGAACATCACTGTCTTTTCAGGATTATAACACGAAAAAACGTTACGGATATAGTGTACTTCTTCACTCTGTAGCGTTGAGGGATGTGTTAAAAGGAGCTGGATAGTATCACGAAATATGTCTTTAGCATTCGAAGCGGCAAGTGAGTGAAAAATGGAAATATCAGGAGCACTCCACACCCCGCGGCGCATTGTGACACTTCCCCCGTTGAGCGGGAAATGACTATGCTAAGATGAAGAAATTAGACTGGACACTTCTCAACAAAACTTTGGCAAAAAATATTGTCTATAATGACGCCCATTCATTGACAAAGACTTGACAATAACAGCTGACTTGTTGCTTCAATAGAATATATAATTTAACTGTAGAAACCTTTGGGCCTAGTTGGTAACACCGCAACTCTCCTCAACATCTCATGACGTATGTAACTGTATAAAACTCATGGTTATCTACTGTTGTATAACTTCTAAACTTTTTTGGTGTTGAAAATTAAGACTTCCGAAAAGAAAGAACTACAATAGCAGAAGAATTAAAAATTTTAGTATTTATTCTGCAAGTAGGCCTCAAGGGCTATTTTACATGTACTGATACGTTTCACTGCATAATAACATTACTACGCTGTAAATTGCAGCATTGCACCAATTTAAATCTGTCCTAGATATTTACATGCAAATTGAAATAACAAACTACATTTTAAAATGTAAAACTTTCCTCGCTTCCCAAGTATTGGACTGCTCTGTGTCCCGGTTATTTCCTGCATTTTGAGTATTGATACTTTTGCCGACTTTTGTTAAGTTAATATAAAGATAGGTATGTTAGGTTCATGTTTTAAATAATGATTTTAAATAGAACAGTTTTTGGAAGCGTACGTGGCTTGGCCGGTATTCCAATTTGAGGGACACGGTGTCCCTTTTTTTCAAAATCATAACAACAGAGACATCAAAATAGGCATAGGTATGTCCGAAAGTATCGGCTCTTAAATTACGCTCTTTGTTTTTAGTAACTGGTACTTTTTTGGTAATGCTTCTATTTACCTTCTTGAAAATGTTATGATTTCTGGTGAAATATTGCTTCGTCATTAGTGACATAATAGTTGTAGAAGAATAACATAATGAATTCCATTGATTGATTCAGAATCTTGGATATCATGAATTATTAATGCAGCATGCCTCCGGATGAAAATAAAAAGCACACAAGTGAAACTACATTGGTAAAGGAATCAGAGCTGAAAGCATAACTGAAGTAGGTACGGTGAACGTATTCACAGTAAATTTTTCAGCGGACAAGTACAATGTAGAACTCGGTGAAACAATCTAAATTGGAAGTAAACGCATTGAAGTAGCTAAGCGAACGAAATTGTCCCTCCATGCGAATTATTCTCCAAGAGTAACCATAATATATGTAGTCCTTAGTATTCTTTGACTCACAAAGGCAGGATATGGCGGAAATTTTTCAAAAGTTGTCTGTTTCCGGAGAGTTGATTGTATGCAGCCGAGTAGAATGCTGTTTTGTGTCCTGTCTCCTGACAAATGTACGCAACGGACAAAAAATGGGAACTTGAAACGAACGAGGCATGCCTTGAACATGTTCAAATATTGCGAGTATGTTGGAACGAGCAACAATTTTTTTTTATCGTATGGCAAATCAGTGTATTTAGAACCGTGAGATCTTCGAAAAGACAATACGGTACAGGTTGCACTTTTAGCTCCGCCCAGGAGTCACAATTCTTACAGTTATAGTACCTAGCCAGCTGTAGTATTGAATTGAAAATAGAAATGAAAACTAGGTACACATTATTATATTTTCGAAACATGGCCTTAATTTTCTTGGGTGAGAAATCACTGCATTCTAAGTTACTAGTAGCTTTACATAAGAAAACCATATCGGCTTTGCAACACGATTCCAACTGCCGTCAGTCTATTTTATTCAACAACGTATCCTTTTTCCAGTTATATAACATGTAATAACTTATTGAAAGCATGCAATGTTAACTAACGCCATCTCAGCATAGCGTTCTAGACCGAATTTATCAGAGGTTTACAGTTTTCGAACGTACGTAAGCTGGGTGACTAGAAATGAAATCTGGACGTGTCTTCAAGCATATTTGCATTTCTATGCAGCACGCGTTTGCCCCAGCTTTAAAAGGTTGTATGTTCATTGTTATTACTATGGAGGTACTACGTTGTGGTTCTGAAGCCTGAGCTATGCTGCACTTTGCCACGGACTTTGATTAAAGACCAAGAAGAATAATTTTGCAGTTTTTCTCTTATTAAATGTGACACTGACGACGAATAGGTGACATGACCGGACTAAGATATAGTTAGACAAAAGAATATGTAACAAAGAAATAATGGACCCGATTCTACAGTGGCCTCTAAACTTCCTAATTTTATTTTGGTGTCGCTAAAACACTTTGCTATTCTATGAGCAGCTGTCATAATCAAATGACAGCGCTAATTTGAATCTGACGTTTCTTATTTTAGCCGGTCTATACAACTTACTTAGCTGCCTAAATGCTATTCTAAATATGTCGTTTTTAATCTGCCGCCTAAATTATGTCTAAAAATTAGACAATTTAGTTTTAGGCTAGTTAAGCCATGTGCACGTAGAATCGGGTCCAATATTTGGTTTAGCTTGCTTGTTGCGAAGTAGGTAATGTAAATTAAAGTAAATTTTGGCAACCCTGAATATTCGATTGTCTAAACAGCAACTAATTTCAAAAGCAAGTGGAAATCCGTGATCTCTGCCCACCCCTCCGGGAAGTAGGCGTGATTATATTGTATGCATGTATGTAGTTAAGCATGTAACTTTTACTTTTAGCTTTGTCCCTCTGGTCAATGTTAGTGCCTTTTAAAAATGCTGAATCGTGCATTACACTTTACTTGCATACATGACCTGACTTTCATAAAAACAACTTATTTTTAAAACTAATGTCGACTGCATGTGAACATTGAAATATTGGTTACCAACGGTCGTTACTCACACACAAATCTACAGCTTCAAACTTTTACCTTGGTTTAGCACTGCAAGCTGAATTCAAATGCAGTAATTCAACATGTATTCATGCAGTGTGTGCATTACCAATCCATATGCAGTAGTTTGTGTAAATTGGAATTTAGGTAATGTTCACCTAGAAGTCCAACTGAACCCAACTTTCTACTCAAATAAAGTTAGTTTCTCATTACCACCGACGTACTATTTATTACATTACTAGCTTTTGCCCGCGACTCCGTCCGCGTGGAACTCGTTCATATCGTAGCTCCATACAAACTTTCACCCCCCACTTCATCCCCTTGAAGGATGATTTCCTGGATAAAAACTATCCTATGTCCTTCCCCAGGACTCAACTATCTCTATACCAAATTTCATCCAAATCGGTTCAGCGGTTTAAGCGTGAAGAGGGAACAGCAGACAGAGATATTGTTATGGATTGGCATCAGCTTATTATAAAGTCTATTCATCCTTACGTGTTTAATGTAAACAAACACTTCTCGAAGCCATCATAAATCACACTTGTCTCTGAGATTACACAATGTATTTGTTATTTTGTATACGTGGTTGTATACTCAAAGAAATTCACAAAGTATTGAGTAACCACTGAAAAATCTTATTTTAAAGAGTTTCTTCAATAATTGAAGTAACGATCGAATAACTTAAAAACTTTTAACGATGTCTTGATTGTCTATGAATCAGCCTTCATGCATATTTTATCGTAATATGAAATCACTAATCATTGTATTGATCATATTTGACGTCATGTTGGTTTACATGATAGGACTTTACGTTACATTGCTTTCCTTAACAACTTAACTATGGATTATATGTAAGCATTTTTAGCACTTCTTTATCATAATCATAATCATAATCGTTTATTGCACCATGGTAAAATAAAAGTTGTTACAATATTATAATAGTGTAATGAGGAAAGTCTGTGAGGTTGCGGCTTTTTACGTCTGTATGTAGGGGAAATCTCCAGATCTACTCATCCGAATTCAAAAATGCTTTGACTATATAATGTACTTTCAGGATCGACACACACTGTATATTTTATGCCGCGGGTCCATCTGGGTTCTCTGAAATATAGTAATCCACCCTGTATGGATGTGCAATGTGCATCTTATAAGAGAACCACTGAGAATCGACATACCTAGTCCCCCGCGAGCCACCCAAACACTTTGTTTTTAAAAACTTCTGCAACTTTGATTTGTGATCCCTCTCGTTAGATATGCACCCACGTAACGCTATCTCCTTTTATCAATCTTCCTTGACAACTTAATGGATTATAGAAATGTCTATAGGGGAGGCAGTTTCTTGAGAAAAACTTTTGGAAGGCAGCTCCGATCGGCATGCATTATCAAGTTACCTATTAAGGTAGGGATTTTATTATACAGTCGAACCTATCGACGACCTTTTGCAGCTTTGTTAGTAGGTACAGTCAAGTGTAAAACTTGTCATTTATTTAAATGGCGCTAGTAGGTCTGTTGGCGCGGTTTTGATCGCGTTTGGAAATCATGTGCGGGTTGCACCCTTTACAGTTATTTTTATGTCACATATTTTAGTTTTATTGTATTTTTTTATGTATTTTTGAAGTGAAAACTTCTTTAGCGGCGCTGTGCAGTTTTTGTGATGGGGACAATTGTTACTCGCCACTGGTCACGTGACCGTAAGATGTCACGTGACCGTAAGATTCGACAGATTGAAAATTCGTAAGACGGACAGTGAGAGAGTAAGAGAGCAACCCGGTCTTTTTTTGTATGATCATTCTTTGTATAAGTGTTTAAATGTGTTACACCGTGGACTCACCGGATGGCTCCATCGGAAGACCAGCGCTAATAGCCACTAGGCCAGTACAACGCTGAGATGGAACCGTTTCGTTGACCTATTTTGTTGTTTTATTATGCTGATCTTCGAGCAAGTAAGTTATTGTCATGAATAAATGATTATTCTATAAAAAAATATGGGTGCATACAACTTACTCATAAATGCCTCCTGGAAATGAAAGAATTCGTTATTGATTGAGGACCTAATGGGCGTCCTAGGTACTGGCGGGGAGACCAAGTCTAAAATAAACTAACTTAAACGAACTCCGGGCTGTGGACATAAACGGCACTGCGGCGCTACCACGAACTTCGAAAGTCTCTCCTTCCTTACTCGAGTGACAGGGATGCATGTATTACGAACTTTGACTTTCGAAGTTCGTGGTAGCGCCTCTGGACAGGGAAGCCTGGCCGTCTTTAGGCCGCCGTCTAGAAGCCAGCGGACAGCGGGCGGGGCGTCGAGCGGACGTTATACATTGAACTCAATCAAATGTATGAACTGCCGCTCATCGGCCCGCTGCCAACTAGCGTTCAGACCACGGCCTTAGTGTTGGAGGCAAAATCCAATTTGGGTAGCTGGGCCACAGCAATACATATGTAAACTATTGCAGAAGAATTAGAACTTCGACTTAATAACGTTCAACGGAGACCTTTCCCACAAAAATCCGTGTTCGCTTTTGGCGCCATGTCGTCGCCACCGCAACCGGGGTACTGGATAACGGATATTCCCGGCGCGGGATTTATTTCCAGTCCCGTAAAAGCATGGGCGGAACCGAACGGGCTGCGAGCCAAACGCGAATTGAATTCTGGTTAAGTATAGATAATGTGCGAAAAGTTAGGACGTGGCAAAGTCTTGGTACGTCGAAGTTTAGTACATAAATCCACAGAAATCTATACCGATACTAATATTGGTATGCTACTCGTATTATACTAATGTTTTATTACTTATTATTCAACGAGAGAATAAAGCGAGCAAAGTTCTCAGTTTCAGCTTCAAAATATTTCGTAGCTCCGTCTGTTCGGCTGTTCTGCTCTACAGCTACGCTGTCAACACGGCGAATCCTCCAACATGTCAAGGGTCGGCAACGCCCATGTTACTCCTTTGGAGTTGCAATGATTCTATAGGCTGCGGTGCACCTGATGGTAAGCGGACACGCTTACCATCAGGTGGGCCGTACGCTTGTTTGCCACCGTCGTTGTATAGAAAAAAAAAGTTACATTTCTCAATCGATTCTCGTGACATTTTGTGAGCTGCTTTATTAATTACGTACGTAGATTTTTTTGGTCGATTCAGTTTTTTTTAATAAACATCTTTTTTTTTATGACAGTCTTTTGAGTTCTACAGCCCACAGGCCATTAGTCTATAATATTATAAGGACGAAAAGTCTTTGAGGATAAATTGTAAGTTTGTTTGTAATCTCCGGAACTAGTCATCCGATTTAAAAATGTCTTTAGTTAATTTATCGGTTAATAAGAGTTAATAAGTTTGTGTGCAGGTTTTCAAAAGTTTATAAAGACCTTCGGATTTTTCTTTTAGCCCATGTTCTAACCCGCGGTTGCGTTCTTTGTATAGTACATTTTTCATTCAACTGAGTAACAATTAATGGGCATTGTTTGTGCTCAGCGCGTGCCATATATTTCCAAAAAAAGGTTTCCGCCACATACAATGTTCATTGAATTACTCGTATGATAATATCGAATAACAAAAGGCAGGTAGCGGTACTTTTTGCAGCGACTTATTTGCGATGCTGGAGCTGGTCATACCCTCGCACACATAAACACAATTTTTGATGACAACCTTTTTTTATATTTTAATTCTGCATCGCTACTAGCGCTATACATCTCCGATACAGCCGCGATACAGTTGCGAAGCAGAATTGATTCAGACGCGATGCAGCATCGATGCAGTCGTGGTCTCCTCCCCCCACTTCCTATACCCGATGTCGCGCTAAACTGCCGCGCGTTAGTAGCAATACTGAGGGGCTACCGCGAAACTAAAACGAACTTCGTTCCTGTAGGTATCTCCCTCTCTGTCGCTCGAACTAGCAAGTGCGACTAAGACGGAGATACACGAACGAGGTTCATTTTCCTTTCGCGGTAGGCCCTCTGAAGCAATACAGTCGTGCGTTTGTATCGACGCAGAAGTTTCGTTCACGAAACACGCGACTGAATCGCTGAAAAAATTCGCCGTGTGCCACCTCCCTTATAAATAAATAATAATAATAAATAATAAATATTAGGGGACAATCTTACACAAATCGACCTAGTCCCATAGTAAGCTCATTAAGGCTTGTGTTATGGGTACTAGACGACGATATATATAATATATATAAATACTTAAATACATAGAAAACTTCCATGACTCAGAAACAAATATTCATGCTCATCACACAAATATTTGCCCTTACCGGGATTCGAACCCAGGACCTTCAGCTTCGCAGGCAGCGTCACTACCCATTAGGCTAACCGGTCGTCCTAGACCGTCCTAGACCGTATAGACGAGCGGAGCACTTCTGTTCTGATAATTAAGTACCTATTAAATAAACACGTTACAAGATTCCCGTGTGTATTTGTTTTCTTTACAAAACTAAACAACCGTTTATTATGTATGAGCCCTGTCATCTAGGATGAAATTCAAATGAGCCAAAACAATTTTTTATGCGTTTGATGTCTCAACCCGCTAAAACGGGGTGCGCAAGACGCAAACTTCGCGTTCGGACGTATTATTCAGGGTTTTGATGGAATAAAAACACGGGTTTATCATCTTTTTACTTTTATGGAGTCCTTCGTCTTTGAAGTTAACACTTTCACTGCCAGGAACCCGCCTAGCTCGCTTTCTGCTATATATGGAGGAAACCACGCGATTTAAAATTTATTGCACAAAACAAAAAAAAGTACTTGTATTAATATTTACACCTCTACTGCCTACGTCACACCCCCTTGACAGAGACACGCAAAAAAAGAGATGCAACACTCTTCGGGAATGGCTTTTTTGGAATTCACCCCCTTAAGTTATACATACTGTTATCAAACGCTCGCAACGCTCAGCGCTGGACCAAGATAATGTACTGAGTGGGACGCTTCTGTTGCGCACTCTTCAAGCCTTGACTGGTGCGACCGAGGGTGCAACTGATCCTGATTTCACAAAAAAGGAAAATACAGACCCAACTTTGGATTTTTTTTTTCTATCGACGAAATTTTAAGCAATCATGTATTCATAAAATCAGATGAACAATCATATAGTCAAGAATCATATATCTGAAAATCAGACCTTATTGTTTCTTAACCAAGTCAGAACGGCGTTTCATAGCACGCGATAATTTCCAATGCACCGCCTTAAGTCCCGCTTGCAGGGAGCGAGCGGAGAGGAGCGAGATAATAGTATAGTTTAGTCGCCAATGTATTGTATTGTAATCGTCTTTGGAAAACATAAAAAAAAAACAATATTCAAAAAAGGTGTCGCTGATTCGTTATGTTCATTAATTTACGAAATAACGTAACTTTATATTGATTTAAACTTTCACGATTCTCACACATTATTATGGGGATTTAATCGTGTATAATTAACTTATTTATTTACCTCACTGAGGTCTCCCGGCGTTTCGGATGTGTTGCAACATCCATAGTCACGGGACAACTTGGCTTGAGACCTCAGTGAGGTAAATAAATAAGTTAATTATACTCGTACGCGATTAAGTCCCGTTTAGTATAAATAATAACGTAACTTTATTCAGTAAGTAGGTACTGTAGGTAGCAATAACATAGTTCCTTGTGCCTTAACTCATTCACTGCTAATCACGACACATAGGCTATTTTCGCTCCTTATGGAAATTAACACTTTTACTGCCAGTAGGAAACCGCCTAGCGGGTGCCTACGCCGTCGGCCTCTCAAGCTACATAATACGGGACAAACCACGGGATCGGCTACGAGCGTAGCGCGTAGCGATTCTCGGCAATGAAAATGTTAAGCTGCTACGGACTACGGCATAGTGCTACGAGCGTAGCTTAACAGAGTGAATGAGTTAAATAAACTTCACCCATCCATTCATTTCTTGATTTTAACTCCCGGCGCAAACAGAGAGGTGTTATAAGTTTGCTGTGTTTTTGTGTGTCTGTCTGTGGCATCGTACCTCCTAAACTAAACTAAACGGATGTACCGATTTTATTGCGGTATTGTTGTCAATAGGCCTTATAGTTACGTTTCAACAAAATCGGTTCAGCCGATTTTGAGATATTGAATTTTGGAAAGAAAATGTCGGGGGTTTTTCAACTTTTCTAAAAAAACACACAAGACAACAGAGAGAAAGAGTTGTTTTTTGTTTTATCCTTCGCTTATTAAACACCTGTATAAGTTAACTAATTAAAGAAGACGATGTCACTAGTTCGAGAGATCCGTCGACTTGATTCCTAGTTACTGCTACAAGGAACTTCGAAGAACTTTGAGCTCTTTAACTTTTCTTCGCGAAACTGTGATAGAACTGGAACAAAGTTAAATAGAGCTGTTGATGCCGATAACGAGTTTTATAATGGTTAAACTAGTAGTGTTCTTTTGTGTAAGGTTAATTGAAGAAGAAATATAGGACAAATCATATGATAGATATCATTGAGATTTACAACCTGTGCCTTCCTACTTAGTTTCTAATTAATGGTCAGATAAATTGTTCAATACACACGAGTATACGCGCCTCATAATAGTCATAATATAAGTGTTGACCTATCCCCCCCTACCCCTGTTCCCTTATCTGAGACGACGCGGGGGGATGGCGGTGTACTATTATCTATTCTGTGATGGCGGTAACGGGCAGAACGAATCGCTCGCTACCCCCGTCACCATCTCAGTTAAGACTGGCGCGGTCTACCGTTGCTGTCAATACTTTTGATATAATTTTATAACTAATTTTGATAAAAATTTGTCATAATCGATATGACACAGAGAAAGAATATAATGGAAAAATAAACCATCTTCGTCTGTAGCCCCCGACAGGATTCGAACCTGCGACCTATTTATATTAACGCTAGACTGCTCTACCAACTGAGCAACGAGGACAGTAACGTAAGCTGTGTATTTTTGCATTACATTCCCGCTAAGACTAGCGCCCTCTGTATCGTGTTATAGACTTGTTTCACAGCCTTGGCACACCTCTAATGGGCGAGCTATACGCTCACTCCATTCTCATCGAACCACATCAGGTAGTTTCGGACAAGCGAGAGAGATGGCGCTGGTGTACATTTAAATACCCTTATCACGATTAAATACATAAGGGTATTTAAACAACTGTCATGTTTACTTGACGGGTACCGCAGGCCGCGCCAGTGTATTTTAGGCGTGAATAACACTTACGTGGCCTGCGGCGGCGGTCCATAGTAAACAATACAATACAATACATAACATAATAGAGGTAAATTAAACATGAACAATGGTAGACAACAGGCGGTATTGTCGCTAAAAAAGTCAATTATTATCAAATTTACAACTGACCGCCACCGCAGGCCGTGCCAGTCTGTGAGAGCCCTGAAGCCTGCAACACACTGGCGCGGCCTGCGGTGCGGTCAATAGTAAATTAGACTCATTCTAATGACAAGTTTACTGTTAATGTAAGGCCTGAGTGGACGCCCCGCTCTGAGCGGGGCGTCGAGCGTCCATATAAATTGCATTTCTTTTATATGGACGCTGCACGCCCCACTCTGAGCGGGGCGTCGAGCGTCCATATAAATTGCATTTCTTTTATATGGACGCTGCACGCCCCGCTCTGAGCGGGGCGTGCAGCGTCCATATAAATTGCATTTCTTTTATATGGACGCTGCACGCCCCACTCTGAGCGGGGCGTCGAGCGTCCATATAAATTGCATTTCTTTTATATGGACGCTGCACGCCCCGCTCTGAGCGGGGCGTCCACTAAGGCCTTACACTTAGAGGTTACGATTGACCGCCGCGGCCCGGCCGCGCCAGTCTGTGAGAGGTACTGTGGTGGATCTTTCATAGCTTTTTGACAAATTTTGAATCGTATCTCCTACTTTTACACTACAGATCGAATTATAAGTCAAACATCTATCGGTTTTTCAATCTTTTGTGTCCATTTTTGTCAACCGGATTTTGAAAGAAATTGATACTTAATTTTCTATGTTTTTTTTAAACATTGTCTAAAAAAACACTTATTTCGTATCTCTATTGACGTAAAAGATCTAACATATATACGAAATCTATATATTTGGGTTTTAATTTTAAACTAATTAACACGGAAGTTATGGCCAGAAAACCAGTTCGGTACGAGTACATAGTTAGTTTTGGCCTATAGCGTGTGCTTTACACGATTGGTAGGCAGCCATCTGGCAGTAGCGGAGCGCCCATACAACTGATTCCTACCGGCTTGACTAAAATTTAATTTTAGGCAAGCCTATAGTTATACTCGGGCAAGTAATACGAGGTATAATAACGTTCATAATATATACGCTCACTGTGTATAAGCTTGTTTAGTATAACGTTAATTGCACATAATGAACGAAAGGTATAATGTTAAAATATATATTTTCGTAAAGTATAACGTACTTTAGATATAATATCAATTGATATATCGATTAAAGCGTATAATATTCATAACACCTAAGGAATTGAAAATTGAAATTAAATATTATTCTTCAAATCAAACGCGCTAATTATTTCAACCTAACCTAACCGCCAGCACGTCGACGTTACCCCGCTTCGCGGAGTGTCTATTTCCGCTCTAAGGGACACAAGATAACCCTAACCTAACCTACAAATAATACCATTGTTAAGTGTATTTATTGCTTTTTACGGGGCTTTTTCTAGCTGCCCTAACCTAAATTTCTGTATTATAATACTTATACAAAAATATACTATATGTTATGATCGTTATACGTTATGTATCTTATACGAAATGAAATTAGTCAATTTAAGTGTTATAGAAAAAAACGTTATATAATATGAATATTATGTCAATTGACCGTTATTCCTTATAAAAATATTGGTTTTGTTGTTATAGCTAACGTTCATTATATCTTGTGAACGTTATTAACATTAAATTATATTGTTGTTAATCTCGTGGGACGCACCCGTTATACTCTAAACTCTTTCATAATTTTTTTTTTCCGCACCGCCGTCTGGCCACTTTGAGAAGCTACTTAATGACAGTATGGCAAGCTGTCTGTCAGTGGAAAACGACTATAGTTAGAGCTAAAATGTGCTCAAATAGATATAAGTTAGGAAGCAAGACTATATACTCCAGGCAAAATACGGTTTTGAAAAACATTAATTTATAATAGCGTTTTTTTTGTTGATTTCATTGAAAATGTTATTAATTCAAGAATAAGACAAACTTTCCACCCGGAAGTAATTATGTAGATTTAAATGAAGCATGCATTATCTTTTTTTGTACGATTTATCTTGAATATTATAGAGCAAATGTAAATGAACCAAAATAAAGACAAAACATTTATTCATATTTTTACTGACTTTTCAGAAGCCAGTTAACTTATCATTTTTTCGATGTCTGTTGTCGGATTTTGTCGCTGGGTAAATATTTAATTGATCATATATCCGTTACACATAAAAAATAAGCTATTATAAATTATTTCCAAAATTGACCTTTTTTCCATACAAGTTGTCAGTTCATTGCCTGGACTAAGTAATAGGCGTTTATTGGCAGAAGACGTCGGAAGTGTGTCGTGTGCGATTTAATAAAACGGTAAGACATTTTCTTCACTACCATTGGTGTAGCTAGTCTCAATCCTTATTGTCCCTTCCTTACTTACAGTCCAATCAAGTTATTCAGAGCAATTTCTACCTAGTTCCACCCCAGTCCAAGTTGGCTGAAATACCGAACGGGTTGCACAGGGCGTTTCCACAACGCTTCTGGAGCTCAAATACCGCGAGCCATCCGGTTGCCTCTCAGACACTGAAACTACGCCTCATTGCTTTAACTAATTGTAAGTGGCTTTACCAAATGGCCAAAGTAGTCAACGAGATCCATCATCAATCCTCTTCACTATAATCACAATAGGGATGCGGACTAAGATTTTTTTACGATGCCATTCGAACCAGTTTTTGGAGAAGAACAAATGTTTGTATGGGAGCAACTACAATTAAAGAACATAAATACCCAAAAAATTGAGACAAAGATTGACGTCGCTGCTGGCGGCAGCGGAAAACGCTTCATACTGATGACGTACCCACGTATGACGTCACTTGTACAAAGTATAGTTGTATCATTGTATGAAAAATCCGGTAATTCTTGTTTCGGTCGCGAAATACTGCGTTTAAGTATGTACTTAAACGCAGTATTTCGCGACCGAAAGAACTATTACCGAATAGACAACTACATAGTTGTTATACAATTTTGTTTATATAAAAGCGTAAGGATTCTATTGGCAGCTTTAATACTACTCTTGGACAAGTTTCATCTATATTCATATGTATGTGTATGTATGTATTAATAGCTAGGTATATATTTATATATCATATTATATTATATTGTATCGTATTCTACTATATTATTCATCCCATCTTTAGATAAAGAGTTTTTGTTTTAAATTAAGTTGCACTGCCCACATTTTATCTGCTTTGCCTTAAGGTTGACTGGTAGAGAATGCTTTATAGCATTAAGTCCGCCTTTTGTACCATAAGATATTCTTTTGTGCAATAAAGATTAAATAAATAAATAAATAAATAAAATATGCATAATTTTTCTACACTTTCAAGGTTCATATGTTTTTATGATTTTAATTACATTTTATAATTTATACTTTATTACGATAATTTGATGGTTTACTATCCATTTAGCATCAGTACGTTATCAATTTGAACATGAGGCCGCATGCCTATAAAGAGTTTTGACTGCTAACTTCTACCTAGTACAGTCCCTGCCCCCTGCTTTAATAGAGCCCTGGATGCATACAAACTAAGCGTAATCGAAGATCAAAGCTATGCTAGCACAACATCATCATTATCGTCGCATCAGCCGAAAGACGTCCACTGCTGGACATAGGCCTCCAAGAGTGCTATTATACTAGCTCGTCTGTAACGAATCCACGCAATTTTCTTGCCCGTGGTTTTCCTTGAATAACAAACGTATTTGGTTTAAGATATTCCAAAGTAACTTTATACGAAACCAAAAGTGACTTTGACACGAATACCGTCCCTGAAGGCCTATAGGTAAACCGTTCTCACTAGACGGCGCCACGCGCCGCGGCGTCCGCTGGATGCGGGTGGCGCAGGACCGGTCCCTTTGGCACTCTTTGGGGGAGGCCTATGTCCAGCAGTGGACGTCTTTCGGCTGCTATGATGAGACGGCGCCACTGGGGTCCGTCTTATATGTACATTGTTTAAAGGAAGAATTTTGGCCGAAGGGAGTCAAACACCGACGTTTTCGCGGTCGGTTACCTGACACCACGAAATGGCGCAACACGTCACAGTAATTGTGTGTTTTGCAGTTATTAATAAGTTTTACGTCACACCTGGCCATAATGCGAGATATCCGCACGCTGCGCGTACGGTAAAACTCGCATTGTGGCCAGGTGAAGACGTAAAATTGTGTACTCACCACGGGCGGTAATTCGTAAAGCCCCAGATCGCATATTTATGGCCCTTCGGTTCGGGCCACAAACACACGTTCACGAATTCAACGCCGTAGGTACGTAATGTACTATATATTGATATGTATGTTAGTCTTTAAGGTATTTTTAATATGGGCCTTGTTGCCTGATTTAAATAAATAAATAAAGGATTAAGGTGGTGAACTGTTCAGTGGAGTATTAGCACCTATTCCACTTTGACCCATATGAAGATCATGATAGTAAAGCAAAACATCTAGATTTTCGTAAGTAAAAGTGTATCAACCTTATCCTTAAATATAACGTCCTCCGATCCATACCAATACAAGTGATCCACGTAGAATATAATCTCTCTCAAACATGCAATGAAATATTGACGTTGTGTTCTTCATAATGGGCTTCGAAGTGTCACGTTTCGGGCGCAGCGAGACGAGAGACCCGTAATGGCATGTCATACAAAATTGGAGGCCTGCAAGATGGTCTTTTATAATTTCCATTCCACAATTTGTGGAACAGCATCACGGTGTTCAGCCATGAAAATGAAAGTTTGATTTCTTGGAGTTTTATTACCTGATACATACATACCTCGGCGTTCACACGTAGTTATGAGGCTATCCGACCTCGCTACGCTTTTCCGTCTATATGTACTCGGCCGGCAACCCCTTACTTCCCGGCCTCTGTAGTAATGTACTATTAATGAACAAACTTAGAGGGCAACGATTGCACCGATTCAATGACTATCGGGCAAAGTTACCAAGTCGATATTAACCTAAAACATCAAAACTCACATTAAAGTGTCCAAATTCGCGGTCCCCTTTTAATATTCCCCTCGGTTGTGCTCGGCGAGGCGCGCGGACATCGCTGCCAACTTCGCAACTTCGCGATACTGTGCAAGTTACGAAAGAAAGAGGTAGATAGAACTTGTAGAGTAAAGGTAGAAGTTGGACCGTAGACAGCAGCAGCAGAAGACGTGTCATAGCCACGCTACCAGTTTCTATGTATTAATATGACGGCCACGTGTCGCTAGTTACGAAAATATTTCATAGAATTACAGAGCAACCAGTAGTGTTCGGTCGGGTTCCAACTTCTACCTTAACTTGTTTTCGATGCAGTTCGTAAGGGACCTTTTTCTCTTTGCCTGAAGTGTTTCAGTCCTGAAGTTACACCCCTGAGACCACGCAAATGAGAAAATATCGATAAAAAAAAACAGGAACCCAGGAACCGGGATTCGAACCTGGCACCTCCGGCTTCGTAGGCAGGGTCCCTTACCAACTAGGCCAAAGTGGTCATAGGCCAAGTGGCTATGTTGTGTGGTCATTTCGAATAGTAGGCTCTCTTAAATATTAGCTATCAATAAATGTTTTAGCCATGCCTAAAACAAGCTAATATTATATCGTAGGCATTTCTAATCTCTTCTCCTTAGCCTTTTCTCATTATCAGGGGTCGGCCTTGTCTATCTCTTCCATTTTTCTCGCTCTTGCGCTGTTGCAGCGTCAATATCTGTCTCTTTCAGGTCCGTCTGGACCGTCGTCAACCAAGTGGCGGGTGGTCTTCCACGGCTTTGCGTCGGCACCGATGGTAAGTTAAGGGCTACTAGTACCATATGGTGATCGTAGGCAATTCTACGATAGGCTAAATTCCTGGTAAAAATAGAAATTCCAGTTCTTCATTTAATGGCATGCAGTTACAAAAAAAAGACCGGGTTGCACTCCGGGAGTGCCGGCAGAAGTGAACTCAATAACATTGTACAGTTTTTCATCAGATCACGTGACATCTTACGGTGTCACCCTAAAAATGAAATTGACACAAATTTATAAACAATTATCAATTAGTTAGGCGGACGGGCCCGTCGGCGCGACGGGCGGCGGCAAACACAATACCAATTTGTTTTTGCCTTTGCCAAATATTTTTCAAAGCTTTATCTCTTTAGGAATAACGTCTAAACTCGAACTATTCGAATTTGCAAGAACAGCAGAGTACGGCGGTGGCGACCAAAATATCAATTTGTTTTTGCCGTTGGTAAATATTTTTCTAAGCTTTATCTCTTTAGGAATAACGCCCAAATTCGAACTATTCGAATTTTATATGTAAAACCTTTGTACCTACTGACGTATTCTTGCAAATAAACATTTATATTTCTATTTCTCAATAGCAAAACGGTGAAGGACGCGTTGGTATTATTACAATTTGCATAATATGCTATTGCAAAAAGTGTTTAACGGCTTTATACTTTTACGAATAGCGTTCAGTTTTGAATTAAGTCGAATCGGCTAGCAGCAAAAAGTGACCTCCTTCACATCTGACGTCACAAAACTCTGTCGCGTATTTAACAATTTTTCCCCATCCCGAAAAGTGCTCAGCGCCGCTAAAGAAGTTTTCACTTCAAAAACTCATTACGTTTGTAATGAGTTTTTTTGTAACTGCATGTCATTTAATGCGTATGCGTTGTGTGTGTGTCATTGCATGGCATTTTAGCGTCAGTTATTCTTAATTCACTTTCAATCCGCGTATCAATCTATACTTATACCACATCCATTTTTTTCAACTACATTGAAATACTTGAACAATAAAATAATTATCATTTATCGCTATAGAAGTTATGTAGTGGAAGGGAAGGGGAGAAAGCGGCGGGATTAAGAAATATGGCCGCGATTTTCGATAAAATAAATGGTTGGTGCTAATCGCTTTTTATCGCGAGGGATAATTTTATCACTAGTCATAACAAACAATTAACATAAATCATTATTTTATATTTAATCGTGATTTTATAATAATGATAGAATAAATGCAGCGTGTAAATATCGGTGTATTACTCCGAACACCTACTTTCCCTTTTTCCAAAAAACATATCATAATATTGATAATTTTCGTATCTTTTCAGAAAAGTATAGATTATTTTTTTAAATTTCAAACTTGAATCAAAATATCAGTTTTTGTTATCACTTACAAACATGTACATTGCAGGTTCCTACCAAAATAAAAATGTTTCTAAACATCAACTGAAATAAATATCCAAACATGACAAAAGACGAGTCAGTCAAAGTCAGTCTGGGTGGCGACACATAAAAATCGCAAATTAGAAGCTTGTGTCGCCAGCACGTTCAAAAGATATTCAAAATGCACCTTATTCCGTTGTAATAAGGACGGTAATAATCTCTTTTAACCTTTCCTGTTCGTTAGGAATGCTGCATGCTCATATTTGTCGCTCAACTGAGCGCAGCGTCGGCACGTTCGGGGGCTTCGAAATTTAAAAATTCCTGCCGTTTCGTTCACTCGGGTGCTTGTCATCAAGAGTGAGCGAGGAAGATTGCATAACATCGGAAGCACGTTGAAATTGTGAAAAACAGATAAAGAATTTTGATAAGCAATTTAAGAAAAAAACTATTCAGGTAGTGGCGTCTACCGAAAACCACGGCCTTAGTCCGTGGTCTGCGGTTAACGCCGCACGCAACTTACAAAACGTCACGTTCTATAGAAATGCAGCCTGTCCATACAACTTGATGCTGTACGTGGCCTGCGGCGTCTAGCGGAGACCAAGGCTTTACTAAATATGTACTAAATAAAAGAATATGGCAAAAAAGACGAAGGCGCATGTACATGTCAACCGACTTCCAACCACTACGTAACTACGAGCACGTACTTTCACAACAATAAAATCGCTTATAATATTTAGAAATCCGCGATCGAGCACAAATTAGTCTCATTTTGGTTAGGAAATTGTATAAAAAAAACTAAAAGGTTTAAAACTTTCATAACGTAACATTCTTCATAACGAATTTTCCATTGGACGTCAAACAAACGTCATTTTTTGGTCTTATTTCAACGTAACAAATTTCAAGTCTGCTATCTTTGACTGTGCATGTCTACCCGAGTGAGGGTGAGCATTCCCGTACAACAAGTTATACATCTCCCTCCCGCAAGCACTCACTCGTGAAGTTCCCAAAGATTCGCCACGCTAGATGAATAACGACTCTTTGTTATATGCAAGTCTGGTGCATTTGTATGTCTATGTCTCTTTGTGTGCCTGTAATGTGTATGTGTGATCTTTTGTTCTCGGGAATCAGAAATACTTTGAGCCGTTTAAGTTACTGTTATTGCATTTTTTGGCGAATAGGTGTATAGTCAAGTAACTTTATACCTCCAGAGCTTGCGTCAAGTCCTGTAGTTCTGATTTTTTGTACACTTGTTTATGATGTTGGTCTAATGAATAATCCAAGTTTGTGACCGAACGCAACTTTATCATAAATCGAAAATACGGCGAAAGTTTTTATAATAATAATAACAAGCCCGCAGGGGCAGATTGTGGCGAGCTGACGGTGAGTGGCGACACCGCGGACCCCTAACCTCCAGAGGGCCCGAGTGATCTGGCCCTCGCCTCTGTGCTTGCATAAACCGGCCGGCCAGAGTGGAGTCGCAAGAGCGGAACGTATGCTCCAGGTTGGAAGTGTAAAATGTCAACGCCGGCGGCCCTTGAACGGATTACTGGGATTTGGCGCACCGCAGACTCACCTCTCAACAACCTTACAGCCGCTCAGACATGTTGCTCCATTGTCGCACTGTGCGTGCGACTGTTTGTTGGGCCCACTTAGGGAGTTGGCGAGTCAACACCTGCCTTTTCACAATTTTTAGACTAATTGCCACGGCAGGTGTCCGCTAGTCTCCTCCCATAACCCATTTTCCAGACCACCCACCATTCACCCCAATAACCCATGACCTTAGTTTCCATCGCAGCACTTGTTGCACTGCAATAGTTTTTGCTCCTGGCGGGGCCCGTAACCGGGTGTGTCATGTTGTGCGCTCGGAGATGGTATCCGCCATGTGTATCCCTTACTCGACAAGGGCCTCCCTTGAATTCCACACACATGAGTACAATACATATGGATAGCTTCAGCCGTATTAATACCTACATACGCAGCATATGATTTCATCCAACAAACTGTCCTCAGTTTGGGTTAGGCTCGTAAAACACTTTCCCGAAATGTGCACTTTCTGTAAAGGTGCATTTATTTGGGATGATCATTTTCCCGGAAAATATACCGTCTCTAAAAGTGCACTTCCCTATATGTACACTTTGTCAATAGGTGCACTTTCCCAGAATGGGAAGGGTTTCTAAGGGTTTCTATGAAATAGTGCAAATGCAAACAGACGGACAGACGGACGGACGGACAGATAGACGGACGAACGGACAGAAAGACCGAAACTAGAAGCGTAAATGTGTACCTTTTGAGAAAGTGCCCTAAATGGGAAAGTGTACATTTTGGGAAAGCGTGCGTTTTGGAAAAGTACACCGTTTGAAAAAGTGCACATTTCGGGAAAATTTCCAAATTGGGAAAGTGTACATTTTGGGAGTGTACATTTTGCGGAAAGTGCACCTTTGCAGAAAGTTCACATTTATAACCCCTCAGTTTGGCGGAACTTTATGAGATCCTACTAATATTATAAATGCGAAAGTTTAGATGTTTGGATGTTTGGATGTTTAGATGTTTGGATGTTTGTTACTCAATCACGCTTAAACGGCTTAACCGATTTGGATGAAATTTTGCACGAAGATAGTTTATAGCCTGGATTAAAATATAGGATAGTTTTTATCCCGGGTCCACGCAGACGAAGTCGCGGGCGGAAGCTAGTACTTAAATGAATATAAAATAAAAATAACTATAGTCCGTTTTTTTTTTCAGGATTAGAAATACGTTAAACAAAGAAGCAGTCATCGTCAACCTTTTCTGCTTGGGCCAATATTAGATGTTACGAAATCCTTAACAGAACGAGAACTTAACAGGCCTATATTAGTTAATTTGTATTTTTCCTATGTAATAAATCATCATCATCATATCAGCCGAAAGACGTCCACTGCTGGACATAGGCCTCCCCCAATGTAATAAATAAATATTGCGTATTTCCACATCAATTTATTATGTAAATAAAACTATGGAAGTACTATAAAATAAAACATGTTTTTATTTTGATAGCCTTAATGAGCCTACTTATCACAGCCTACTTTATCTCATTTGTTGTTGATGGACTCTGTTTCTGTCTCTTTGCTTTTGGTGAAGGCAAAACGTTCGGGGGAGAGCGAGTCGGTCTTTTTTGCAAGCCACTTGGGCCTGCCTCTGGTTGGTCCATCGCAGTCCGCACGCCACCACACACAGCGAAAAATATTTTTTTAATATTAATTAACAAATAGATACTCGTATAATAATCTCGTAATCTGAATTCAGCAATTTGTTGATTACCAAGAAAACAAGAAAAAGAACGTGATACGATTGACAATTTTGACAATGTCGACAGCAAAAAACGAACTGATCGTTTCAAACCTCTTCTTTAGGTTTTTTATTATGCCACCTTTCCAGAACTGAATAACCAAATTTAAAATAACAGAGTCAAAAAATAAATACTTTCACAAAAATACATGTATTTTTGTAAGTATTATTTAGATATAAATAAGAAAACACTTCTATCATTTTAGGGTCGACAACAATGTAAGTAATGTAATGTAAGTCTTTTTTAATGGCTGTTTAAGATAATTTGACAGTTGTGGGGCATAAAGTGTCTTATATAAAAGTCCTCGAGCTTCGTGCTTTATCCTTCTTTCTAATGCTAAAAAAACGCACTATAACTAGTGGAAAAAAACAACTATTTTACACCTCGTTTTCTTTGTTCCATTAGGTAGGGCAAAGTATGTATATTTGAATTGAATGTAAGCACTTTGTTGTACACAATAACAGGTTAAAGAAAGTGTGGAGCATTCTTGCACTTTTTACCCTCAGCGGTCTAAAAAAAAAATGCTGATTAAGCCAATCATCGGCTTTAATATTGGTGTAGTTTAGTATTGATATAAACTGGCATAGCCGTGGAGTGATAGTTTTCCTAAAATATAGATTTTGTACGAAAGCACCCCGTGTGCTTCGTTCACCACAGATATAATCCATCACAGGATATTTGTCTACATCTTTCTATCTAGTCTCCTTTTTTACATCCATTACAATGAAATCTAGAAACAATAACAGTGTTAGCAATCTTACATTAGGTACTTATACATACATTTAGGACTGAGCACAAAATTATTGATTTTTTTATAAAAATAACTACTTAAACCTGAAGATTGTGGATCAGAAAATAATCACGGTTATTTTATCATAGACGGTAGTAAATTACTTTTATAGATTAAGAAAATATTTCTAGTAGGTTCCAGGGCTACCAACCTTTTTTTTAAAGTGGTGTAAAAAATAAAAAGAAGTGATATTCGGAATCGCAATCCGCTACCGAATTAGGCCTTGAGCGCTTTATACCTCTTTTTTGTTACACCCTGTATGTGTAAGCAGGAGTCTTCCATAAAAATATGGATGCTCCAGCCTGTACGGTATTGGTGGAGATATAACCAGTACGCATGCTCCCGGTGTACGAATGATTCCACACTTTCCCCTATATGAATTTTATTCAATTTCGTGAAACAACAGATATGTCACAAGTTTGGCGTCACGAGCCGTCAAAAGGCGAAGTGAACCGCCCCTGATTGCATCCCCCTACATCACAGCACCCTGACTGGTTCCCATCAAATTGACAGTTGTTTTTACCATGCCACTTGACGCAGTGAGTACCGAATCGTGTTGGGACCGGCGGCTCTCTCTCATGCACTTTCTATGGCAAAAGTAACCAAGTTAGCTACAGAATTCCTTTACACATATAAGTTCTTTTAGAATTGATTGATCGAGCACGTGTCTAGTACAAGAATGACGGATGTTAGTTACAGTTTCGAATACATATTTCGTTATGGTATGCATGTTAGAATGATGCCCTGCCAGGCTGCCACTATTCCAGATTGCCCAAAGTTAAAATGCATGTGGAGTGCTCTTTCAGTGTTTGTGTCTGCGGCGGGCTTATTTCTTGGTGGCTTTTTTACTTTTCCTGATTCGCTTACGTACCTAAAAGGTCGGTACTTTTTGGTTCACAGCATTGGCCTATGATTCTGTCAATATTTTCAGAAAAGACCAACGAATCTTCGAATCTTCAATTGCTCCTGTAAAGTAGTTGCGACTTTAAAAAATAATAAAATGTCCACGCTCTACCAGTGGTCTCTAACACTGGTAGAGCGTTCAATGGGTCTCAATTAACATTTCTGACAACTGTCCGTCTGTCATTAATACTCCTACCACAAATAAAGCATTATAAAGTAAGCCAATATAAGCTACCATCGTTAACTTTTCATAATGTGGGAAGCTTGACAGATTTTAGACAGAGAAAAACTTTATTTAAGATCACATTTTATACGTACCTATGTAGTAGTGTACGAATTAGACTTAAGAATATACTTAAGGCACCGTAGGTTCATGGTCTTCTCTCCCTCTCACTGAGCATAAGCGTGAGCGAGATGGAAGTGCGTGCTCAGAAGCGCGGATATCATGTTTTTTAATTTTTTGGCCGTTTAAATAAATAAAAATGTAAACACTGATTTCCCTTAAAAATGATATTGCCGATTTTTAGAAGCAATTTTAATATTTATAGCTTTTGTGCATAATTGGTTACGAATATTTTAAGTGTATTTTTGTGTGTTTTAGACCTATGTTCGTGATTTTTTTCTATCGAGCGAAATTTGCTTAATCATGTTTCGAAGCACTGATTTCCCTGCAAAAAAGCCTCAAGATTACTATTCATATTTTTTTGAAACCATATTATTAGAAACAGACGCATTATATTGTTTCAAAAACTCTGTTCGCTTAACTTTGCTAAACCTACGGCGCCTTAAAACCGATACAATATCATGGGACCCACTTGTGATGCTAAAAAGGTACTAGGGCTATTACTGATGCGATTTTTCCGTAGTCAACAAAAAACCCTTATAGTTTCGCATGTCAGTCTATCTGTCCTCGGTTTAGCTCAGTGACCTTATTCCAAAAATTAAGTTAAGTTAAGTACATTGTTCACAACCTACATTAATTTTATTTCTCATTACTTACTGGAAAAAGTTCTTGCGACGATTAGTACCTAAAGTACCCTAGGTACCTCTTTTCTAAAAATTGCTTTTATCACAACTGTTTAAATAATATATCCAACAATCCCCCCCTTTATTCAAACTTGCGCATTAAAAAAAAATCGATGAAACAGAATGAGTGGAAATTTAAGGAAAAATACTGAAATGTAAAGTTTATTTTATTATATCTGGGATAACAAATTAGTTTTTAACGTATTCAACCTAAAATGCAAATGAATAAAGTTTAAAATCCAAATAAACGCTTCATCAACTAGAGACTTACTCAAAGTAACTACGCAAAATGTATTACGCAGTTCTTATAAACATAAAGTTTTCGGCACCTAGCCGTTAAGAGGTTTTTAAATTTATTCACCCTTCGATTTGGGGAAATTCTCGAAGTTTGTGGAAATTCAGACGATTAAACAGTGGTCCATTTGCATAACGGCTGCGTATCGTCTGCTGAACGGCTAGATGAAAACACTTCAGTTATAAAACGACTTAACTTTTTAAGGATTTAGTAACAAATAAGTCTTTTAGTCCTAGTCCAGATTTGGGCCTATACGGCTTGATAAGCGATCGACGTGTATTTCTATTTTGGGAGCACAGGTAGGAACGTTTCAGAGCATTGGGATACTGTACTGGTGGGCTCTTAAATAGAAGCACCCCATCTGGTTAAGTTTACGAGCATTTGTTTGACTTCATCATTGTTTGACATAATCATGATAACCGTCTTTGTCGACGTTGGAATAGTATAAACATATATACTCCTTATCTATATTATTATTTTACACGGGTCTTACGCGAATAAGTTATATAATATACTCCCTGCTCAATGCTATCAGACTATTCTAGTGCGCGGCCCATACATACAAAAACTTGAATTTCGAGCCCGTAGTATTTTCTCCGCCAAATCAAAATCTATGTATTTATTTTTTTGCAACATACATTAACTACGAGTTCCGCTATGGCTATGTTCTGATTTATTTGATAACTGATTTTCGTAATGAAATTCAGCCGCTTATTAAATGCCACAAATACACTTATTTTACCATCGCCTACAGATGTCAATTGTACAAAAAATATAAAAACGAATTACTTATAAATAAATAATACAATCTTCATTAATATAAGTTAGAAAAAATATTTATGTAGGTCTAAATTTGACGGAGTAAATAGGGGACCACGGCGAAACGCAAGTTTTTGTTTAGGGCTCGTGCCAGCCTGTGTCAAGTTTTTAGAATAACGTTTGTAGTCATTTGTCTATGCAACTGATTTATAGGTACTTTCTGAGTAGAGAAGATAATATCGAGTTATCTTCAATAATACAGTCGCGTTTATTGTGCTAGTTTGCCTGTCCACGAATTTAGGTACTTGAGTATTTCGCTCATTACCTACGTAGTTTTCCTCCAAAATTCATTTCACCCATGAAAATAACAAGGTTTACACGGTGGACTGATGATCTGGTACAGGTTGCCGGAGCCCGCTGAATGTGGGTAGCGCAGGACTGGTTATTGTGGCACTCTTTGGGGGTGCAGCTTCAGCAGTGGACTTTTTTCGGTTGACATGATGATGATGTAAATAAGACTATAAATATATAGTTTCATATTTCCTTATTTATACTACACTAGCTTCCTCCCGCGACATCGTCTGCGTGGACCCGGGATAAAAACTATCCTATATTATAATTCAGGCTATAAAGTATCTTCGCAAAATTTCATACAAATCGGTTGAGCTGTTTAAGCGTGATTGAGTAACAAACATCTAAACATCCAAACGTTCGCATCTATAAGTAATATAGGATAAGTCTGTATCAAAGACATACAACCCAGTGCTAAATACCGCGAAAGACATTCCTCAAAGCTTCCCCGTGTTAGAGGAAGAGTTGCAGGGCCTTCTAATTGGAGGGTGCTCGTGTCGGGAGCTCTCTAATCTGTCCCTTGGAGAGCACTCGGCCTGCTGCGGTGACATCCATGTTTCACAGAACATTTTTTCTTGATCGTAATCTCAACTACTGTTACTTGAACCCTGTTGGTCACAATAACGAAACTTTTATCAATGTTCGCTACGCGCGAGACCGTACGGTGTGGGCCCGGAACATCTCTATTTCGCTTACCTGCCATGATTGGTACGGCGGAGAGCGCAACAGAGGCATGACAGGGAAACAGCAAACCATCGTTGAAAAATTTTCTATTGGAGAGATTTTCATGCAAAATCCTTGATTTCTTACGCGCAATTACGAAAGCTTTTGACAATAGGAATCTATTTCAATGACCCTGAATGAATGAGACAGTTTTCAGATAAATATATCTCTAACTGAGAAGAAAATTTCGCGATAAGCCGAATCTTGATTCCTATATGGAAACTTACTTCAGT
This sequence comes from Epinotia ramella, assembly GCA_947578815.1. NCBI lineage: Eukaryota > Metazoa > Arthropoda > Insecta > Lepidoptera > Tortricidae > Epinotia > Epinotia ramella. The sequence continues at coordinate 4,914,082 of OX388207.1, forward strand.
TTTCATGAAAATTATCCGGAAATTGTTACAAGAATGTTCTGTTCATTGTGCTAATCAGAGGTTTTATTGTGTTACGTAGGGACGCTATTGGATGCATTACCATCCAACGGGATCTTACTTGACTTCTTAAGCCGGCTGTACACATTGGGCCAACGTTGGCGCGAAAGCAGATGCGTTAGAGGAAGAGGGCTTTATTTCGTTCTCATGCGTTTGCATAGCTGCATTCTGCTCGCGCGCCAACGTTGGCCCAATGTGTACAGCCGGCATTACACTATGTCTATGCCGGGTGGTTGCAGTAAATTTTAACACGTTGAATAAAATTCTTAGATTAAAGGTATCCATGACCAAAGTCCTTCGTCTTTTTGGCGAGGGCAAAACATTCGCATTCGCATTAGTACTCCTCGCTACATTACAACCTGTGTTGTCACATTATATACTAGATCTCTGTTAATATGTTACGATTGTTATAATATTTTTAGACAAATAACCGGAGATCAAGTCATATCAGCACCATTGCGGCGAGGTTTGTAGGAGTTTTGAACAACGCAGATTTTTGGGGTTGTGCTCTGTGTTTGATCACTCAACCGCGATGTCAGCTGTGAAATGGCAAATTGGAATCACTGCTCTGATAAAAAAAAAAAAGTACCTAGGGCGTAACCGTGGAATTGGAATGTCAGCTTTTTGAATTCTCTGAATTACATTCGTAGGTGTATATATATATATGCATCCCTAATAAAAAAAGAGTAAGCTAAATGTACAAACATTTTAATTAAGAATGGTTAAAGTCAACTCAAGGACTCGGCCGTCTGTATTAAATCAAAAATATGATTCACTTAATGCATCATGCAATTCGAACAGGGTCGAATCTGAAATAATTCTAACAGTTTCTGTTTTATTTGCACGATCCCGACTAACTGTTTTATGCATCTCGAGATAAATCGGATCTTTAGTTTTTATTATGGAACCCTTCACATTTGCCTCCGAATCACTTTTAAAAAGTTTCATTACCTACCTGAGTATTTTTTTTAATAGATGAATCTGTAAATATAGTATTAAAATCAAATCATTTTAATCTATAGATACTACGGTACTTATCAACATATACCTACTAAGGTACTTTAAAGTTTAATTTCATCTATAAGACAATTCCTATAAATGCACAACAAGCGTACAGTCAGCCAAGTGATCTACCACTTTGAACCTTAACAAACAAATAACAGAGTCGAAACCTGCACTACTTGGCTTATCATAGAAAATCAACACTTTCCAGTAACGTTCACATTTCGTTACCATCGTACACGCCGCGCCGTCGCCCCGCATCGCTCGCGGCCCGCTGGTTTGACGGCCAGAATAAATCAGAGACAATGCACACTTTACTGGAACATGTTAAAAGCACAATTTGTTACGTCTTTTGTTCACGAAAGAGGTCCGTTTGTCTTGAGGGCTGTGCTTTGTTTAAGTATGTTGCATGCCAGCTGTAATAAATATAGTGTACAGGTAATTTTATTGAGTTGCAGAACGCTATCTCAGGTAGCATGAGAAGCGGGCGTAACATGCTTGATATTTTATCACTTATCGCTGTCGATAAGACATTCGTCACGTTTTGACAAGCGTGGGCTGATAAGCGTGGGCTGCCGTGTGTTTTATCAAACGTGCTGACGGAACAATTGGTTAAGATGACTTGCTCTAAAATTATTGCCTTGCAGAAGAACCTTCTCCGTTAGACAATTAGGATATCAACATCTTGGGATGTTGGAGTGGGTTGGTTAATGTTAGCGTTTATTTTGTGAGGTTCCTCAGCTACAACTTTGTGGCCCGAATCCGCTTGGGTGTTGCTCATCTTGACTCCTGATGAATCCTCGCAGAGACTCTACTCCTGTATTTTTTTATTCATGACATACTAAAGGTCATTGAGTGTGTGAATACTAAAATAAATAACGCCGCTATGTTAAGGGTGAGTGCACCAGAGCTGGACCAACTGGCGAGGCGGTGACCGAGGAAAAAGTCCACCAGTAGCGTAGCTGGCAGCGTTTGCGCATCGCTTCCTATTGGATGATGTTTTCTTCGCGCTTAACACATTCAGGGCCCATGACGACACATATGCGTCAGAGCGCCGTAGTCGCTTTCCGCTACATACGAGGAAAACCACGGGATCGGCTACGAGCGTAGCGCGTAGCGATTCTTGACCCTGAATGAGACTCTTGGCCCAGATAGAAAACTCACCCTTAAGATAATTTTTCAGAATAGTGTTACGACGGCAGGATCAATAACAGTTTTGTTGCCATTGTGACACGCCGTCAAGGTATTTCAAAATTTGCCGTATTGTCACAAGATACAGTTAGACCAGAGTGGTACAGACTGCGGCCTTAGAGCCGATGTACCTATCCGGGTTTGAGTCCAGCGACCGACATGCACTTTATGTATGTTTTAATAGTGTACATTTTCAAAATGCCGAGTAACATGGAATGTTCTCGAACAAGTAAGCGAATAGAACATTGAAACATGGTTACGGAAATTTATAGACAAATGTATGGGATTGGAATATTCGAGAAACGTGGACGAAGCACGTTTATCTCGAAAAGCCCATGCTACTCAAAACAAATGAGTATCGAAATGAAGATCGAAATCGAGGGCTAGAATCTTCGGAAAGGGGGATATAACGGGACCATGTTCGCGGTAAAAGTCAGTCTTATGTGAGTGATCGAAGTGGAGTCTTCGGAGTGGACTTCACGGAGTGAGATACTAAGTGAGTAGTATCGGGTGAGAACTGGAAGGAGAGAACAGTGGAAACAAGTGGTGAAAGTGAAGTGATCTAGTGCAAAGTAACAGTGAAGTGATAGCTGTGTCAGTACTAGTAGGCGCGGAGTCAGTCACTTGTGTGAGTTAATACTAGTATTAGTCCGTGTGGACTCAGTGGACTTTGCCCTGTGTAAATCACAGAATAAATCTACTGTCGTGTTAAAGGTGTTATTAACTCTATCCTGTGTGGGTGCACGCTCGTTACAATAGTTTGAACATAACGCAGTGAGTAGGTAAACAATAAATAACTATATTTCTTAAGCAACAAATTTATTTTTATCTACAAATTCTTTCATCTAACTTCTAAAATGAAGGCCCTTTTACAAATCGAACCCGACACAATTTCAGAGTCAAGTAATCTTTGATGAGCCTCGACGGGATATCCTGGCTACTAGTTTACGAGGCTTTATTGACGAGTTTCATTTGGGTAATTAAAGGCTACTGTATAATTAGGCCGAGTTGAGTGCACAAAGTGAGTATATATTTTCAAAATAAGTCTATATTGATGAATATACAGAGTGGCTCATTCAGAGCGGTCAGTATGGGAAAGTCTGAAACTATAAGATATACGAAGATCTGTTCTTAGGAACCATGTCATCGATTTTAGTAACAAGAAAAACTGCATTCATACATTAAAAAAAAACTTGTACTCAGCTCGGGAATCGAACCCGGTCGTTTTGAAAAAAAAAACTTACACTATTGCTATAGATATCGATTGTGTAGGTCTTCAGCAGTAAATGTTTCTATGGAACATGATGTCTAAAATGAGTAAAAGCCATTGTTTTCACATACTTTAATTTATTTTAGTAGGTGTTCGAATCGAAGTGACCACCGTTTTTCTCAATACAATATTCAACACGTTTAGGTAACGATCTTACTATTGCATTTTGTATCTTCATGTGGTGAATTTGCGTTAAAATTGACTCTATGGCTGCTTTTAAGTCTTCAACGGTGTCATAGCTTGTTTTGTACACTTCATCCTTAACATAACCCCACAAGAAATAGTCTAGAGGCGTTAAATCGGGCGACCTTGCGGGCCATTTGATAGGGCCGTTCGTACCAATCCATTTCTGGGAAAAGTGCTCAGTTAAAAAGTCTGTTGTTGTGTTGATGATGTTGTGAAATGTTTAAAATTTATGATGGACATTTGGATAGATTCAAGTACCTTGCAATCTTAGAAGATCTTTTAGAGGCCCTAGGAGAAATGTCAGCAGAAGTAAGAGAACAACTTTATTTTCAACAGGATGGAGCACCGGCTCACAATAGTCACATAGCTAGAGACTTTTTAACTGAGCACTTTTCCCAGAAATGGATTCGTACGAACGGCCCTATCAAATGGCCCGCAAGGTCGCCCGATTTAACGCCTCTAGACTATTTCTTGTGGGGTTATGTTAACGATGAAGTGTACAAAACAAGCTATGACACCGTTGAAGACTTAAAAGCAGCCATAGAGTCAATTTTAACGCAAATTCACCACATGAAGATACAAAATGCAATAGTAAGATCGTTACCTAAACGTGTTGAATATTGTATTGAGAAAAACGGTGGTCACTTCGAACACCTACTAAAATAAATTAAAGTATGTGAAAACAATGGCTTTTATTCATTTTAGACATCATGTTCCATAGAAACATTTACTGCTGAAGACCTACACAATCGATATCTAAATAGAAATAGTGTAAGTTTTATTTTTTCAAAACGACCGGGTTCGATTCCCGAGCTGAGTACAAGTTTTTTTAAAATGTATGAATGCAGTTTTTCTTGTTACTAAAATCGATGACATGGTTCCTAAGAACAGATCTTCGTATATCTTATAGTTTCAGACTTTCCCATACTGACCGCTCTGAATGAGCCACCCTGTATAGCGATAAATCCATTTGTTATACAGTCAAGTTCTCCAATCTATACAGACAACTCTTCAAAAATGGTTAGACAGTCTTTATTGATACTGCCATAAGACGCATGTGATTAAACCGCTGAAGCGATTTGGATGCAATTTGGTATAGAAATAGTTTGAGTCCCGGGAAAGGACATAATTATTATCATAGTTTTTATCTCGGAAATCGCTGTATAATTAGGCAGAGTTGAGTGCACAAAGTATTACTTTTCAAAATAAGTATATATTGATGAATATATAGCGATAAATCCATTTGTTATACAGTCAAGTTCTCCAATCTATACAGACAACTCTTCAAAAATGTTTAGACACAGTCTTTATTGATACTGCCAGACGCATGTGTTTAAACCGCTGAAGCGATTTGGATGCAATTTGGTATATAAATAGTTTGAGTCCCGGGAAAGGACATATCATAGTTTTTATCTCGGAAATCGTCCCCTAGGGGGGTGAGATGGGGGGGTGAAAGTACGATATAAACGAGTTTCACGCTGATGGAGCCGCGGTCAGGAGCTATACCTAATAAATTGTTATAAAAGCTGTTGGTTTTGATCATCATAAACTAAACTAAGTAACTCTATTTTATTTGCAGATTCCCAAAGACGGAGAATTAATTCAAAACACTCGCTGAATTTCCGAATGGGCATTCTGTTTGTAAAATTGTTTACGAAACTTGTCGAGCAATAAATCATTGTTTGTTGAAAGACGTGATGCCGGAATGAAGAGGAGTGGAGGAAAACCGTAAAACCGTGAAAAAATTCCCAAATTGCATTGCAGCATCAAAGTCCAAATGCCAATTAAAACGGCATGCCCATTTCTGAAGCGACGCTGACCGATGGAGCCAGCGAGTTTTGCATTTGAGCTCAGGCGGGGAGCTGAGGCTTGAGGAAACCAGACCGACCTAGATCAGGGGACCGATTTTTGACTTTCGAGCGGTCGACTCTTTCACTCGAAAACTGACAAAAATTATGAAGTGCTATTTTGAAATAGCGATATAAAATTGAAAAACGAGTGGTATTGGCCACTCGTATTCAATTCTATTGGTAGAAAGTAAGTGCCTGCCATTTTGACACTACAAACGTATTAACTTTTATTTGATTTTCGAGCGCTCGAAAGTCAAAAATCGGTCCCCAGGACCGCTGCACCCACAATAGTTTAGAAATCCATGCAAGAGGCATGTGGCCAGCTGCTGTGGAAGAAGAAGAGATGGCAAGCATTTTTGTATCGAAGCACCAGCTAGTAGTGGTTGATTTTAATTACTGCCTTTTAATTAGAATTAAATTGCAAGATAGTTTTTTTTAAATTACTTATTTGTGGCACGCCACCACGGCGTTCAGCCATGAAAATTAAAGTTTGCTTTCTTGCAGTTTTTTTATCATTGCATGTTTGAGAAAAGCACTATACATAAATCGGCGTGACAAGGGGTTGCCAACCTCATAACTATCCGGCCTCGCTACGCTCTGCCGTCTATATGTACTCGGCCGGCAACCCCTTACTTCCCGACCTCTGTAGTAATGTACTATATCTACGTGGATGTTGGATCTCACGGCCGTAACAGTGATGGCTGCATTTTTGCAAAGAGTTCTTTAAGGGCTGTGATTAAATAAAAAAATCTAGTAACCTACTCTCTCTATTTAATTCTATTGTAATTTCTAGCAACAGAAACTAATTTCCGACCTAGATATGGCGTGCCTAATAACATTATATTCATAAAGAAGGTGTCATGTTATTCCAGCATGCTGTTTTAATTTGTGGACCAAACTACGTTTGTATGGAGAGCCGAGCGTGCTCTGTTTTTACCTTTTGTATTAAGTTAATCTCGCTTATATGTACCAAATTTTTTACTAGTGCGGAAAGTATGTCATTACGTCACGAGTATTGAGATATCTAGAGAAGAAGGAGCAAGACCCGGGACGAGTGAAGAATGACATTTCCGCACATGTATCGCACGACTTTTTTAATACAGTTGCGAAAAAATTATAAATAACAACAGGTAAGGAATTCAAAACTTTTATATTATTAATTCTGTAACATCATTGAAATACAGTTGAAAAATAAGGTAATTGTTCAAAAATCTTTTTTTTTATACAGTTCTATCTTATTTATTTTTATAAACATAATAATTACGGGTAAAATTTGTACTAATTAATGAGTGGGAAAAGTGAAAAGCACTAGTTCGCGAAACCAACTTTCCGCACGCTAAACAGCTACGTAAAGTAGCACTTTTTTAGTAACTGCATTACAGAAATATTTTCATTCTTTCTTAAGATTGAAAACGTCAAGTATTGGCCCCATTTTTAGACATGGGAGGACACATTTAAACAGTTCAAACCTCGGTCGTGCTGTATAAAGTAGATTTTGTTTCATAATTGCGAATTGGTGACCAAAAACTCGTGCATTTAAACATGCACTGCCAACAAAATCTGCAATCTTGTTTAGTGTTGTGACCCATCTAGCTACATCCTCATTCACCCCATCTCCATAATCAGGTGAAAATGTGACATCATCTACCCTGCCATAACACAGGCCCGGTGTTAATAATGCAAAATTTCAATTGTACTCCAGCTACGCCATAGACGGCGATTTGGGCGCGCATAACACCTTCATCTTTATTAAAGGTTTTCTTTAATAGAACTGTGGTGCAAGTGTAGAAAGAAAAGAGGATGAAGCCCGACAAGTTTTTTATTTGACCTACCTCGTAATACACAGCGTTACTATCTCAGGGTCAATTATGGCTCCCGAGGATGCGTTGTGTTGAGAGCGAGGGAATTTGTTCCTTCAGCTGTCAACACGGCGAATCCTCAAACATATCGAGGGTCGGCAACGCCCATGTTACTCCTTTTGAGTTGCACGCGTCTATAGGCTGGCCGTGCGCTTGTTTGCCACCGTCTTTGTATAAAAAAGGGTCAAATAGCGGCTCATCGGGCTATACAACACAATATCGGCAACGCGCTTGTGGTTCTTATGGTATTGCAAGCTTTCCTAGGTGACGGTGTCCGCTAATTATCATCAGACAGGCCGTATACTTGTTTGCCACCGTCGTAGTAAGTATAATACTTTACAAGTCGATACTCTATAATGCACTCCTCTATAAAATAACATCTTAATCTTATTGATAAATAGCAATCTCTATCAGATAATCTGAGGGTAGTGGAATACAATAAAGGTACTTCTCAGGGTAATTCTCGACCGATATTTATAGATTTGGTTTGTTTTCTCGTGCCAAATCACCTTTTACACGCAATTGGTTGTATGTGCCGTTTTCAGAGAAATATCTAACTTTTTTGTCTTTTGTTGTTTTTTTTTCTTACTTTTAAAAGTATAGGAAATGTGATACAGTCGTCGCTTACGACATCCACGGAATAAAAGGGAGGGGTATTGTTATTCAAACCCGATATAACGCGAGGACTCGACAACGCCACGCGGAAAATTCGACATCACAATTTTTTTTTTCAAATTATTTACTTGTTCAGAATATGCACGTAATTTTAGTTACAATAGTAGGTACATTACTCACCTAGGGCGATAAGATAGGGTTTAGGTATTAAGGTGTAAGGGAGCAAGGGCGATAAACCGTCATGGTCTGATAAAAACGGCTTGTTATTAAACCAGCAAAAAACTAAATTTATGATTATGGGTTCGAAGTCTCAAATATCTCTAATTTTGCATTGCAACCCACAGCTGTATATTCGAGGTTCGCTTGTCGAACGCGTGAATGAAGCTAGATACCTGCGGATCTTGATGTACACTATGTGGGTGATTCTTGAGAGGGTCAATTTTCAGCGTCCAGAGGGAAAAAGTACCCGAAAAAATAAAATAATTGACCTTACACATTTTTGTACAGTAGTTCAACACTTAATCTAACTGGGGCAGGATTTACTTTTTGTTAAAGGTAAGTAGAATTAGCCATAAAAAAACCTAAATTATCATTCCCCCGGTGCGTCCATCCGCCATTTTGTGAACAATCTACTCTGAAAACAACTAGTTATGGATCAAAATCAAATATTGTATCGAGTTAAATCGTTAGAATATAAGTAAATGATTTAAAAATAAAAATATGGTTCCCCTATTTATCATAGTTTTTATAGGAATCTATATCAAAGGTTTGTCCAGAGCTAACCTATTATTTCCCTAATGCCTGACTAAACAACGCGTACATCCTTACTGCAACGTCTTGTGACGTGTAATCTTGGCCGTGTCTCACCCTCGTCTGTAGCGCTACCGACGCCGCGGAGAGAGGACGCGTCTCGTCGCTGGAGCTCAGAGCAATGAAGGTAGATATGTCATCCCCTAACTTTAGTTCACTATGATTATCATTACCCTATATTTACGTATAAAATCTATTTCCTGCAATTGGCATACAATATTTAGTGTAGAGAATAACACATGAATGATTGCATGTGTTGATATAATAGTTACTCTTATATTAATAACAGTTTCGGCATAATCGACAAGAAACCTACTTTTTCTTATTCCCCCGACTCTCATTCCCTCGGTTTCTCATTCCCTCGACTCTCATTGCCTCGGTTTCTCATTCCCTCGACTCTCATTCCCCCGGTTTTCTGAACGGGGCAATGATAGATTTCTGAAGTTTCTTGAAAATTATAATATTTTATCATATGTACCGGCTGTGGCCTGTAATAGGAAGAATAAATTTAGAGGATGACTCCATAGAATATATATGTCATAGTGATTAATAGTGTTTTCTTGTTTGTTTTTTGTTAAACCACTTAGAACTGATTGTTGATTGGGTTAGTAATCCACCGTTTCATTTATTGCTCCTATTACAGGCCAAACCCTTATACCGTACTTATAACATATTATGGTCGAATCATTTATTCAACAATTTATTTATAATATCATGAACGTAACATTACATTTTCTGTTAAATAGAAGGTCTTGAAATCAATACTAAGTATAAGCATGGTTGTCAATTTAGGTTACTTAAGAATTTAGAAAATATACATTTATTATTAAATTGTTACTAAAAAAACGTTAATAACTAATTAAGAGTCTGATTTTTATATAAACGTTACAAATATGTTTTATTTGTGATCTCAAGTGATATTTATGATTATGTAGTAAATAAAAAAATGTTACGACTATAGTAAAAAAAGGTATTATTCCAGTAATACAAAAATATTATATTAATGCTATAAGTAAAGTTGTGATGTTTAGTTTCTTTAGGAATCAAACCAAAAAGATGTTAATACTTAGGTAACTAACTAATAGTCTGATTTTTATCAACAAATGTAACTTATAAAAAAAGAATTGCTTTAAAACAAATGTCCAGTTAAACAAAACGATTTTTGTCTTATTTTTGTTGAACTGGACCTATTATTGTGTGTTGTTTCACTTGTTTCTAATCATGCATGCAATTTTATGGGATCTCAAAATAAATATTAAATCAAGTATTTGAGAAAAAAACATAAAGTACCTATTTTAGTCTTTGATACGAAGCGTATACCTAATGATAATCATTTTCAGAAGTTTGAGAATTTAAGTAAGTTAGATGCTATTAAAATTACTTCCCTGTTAGATTGTGATAAGCAAAAGAAAAATATATATTTGTAGAAGTATTTTTGCAAAGCGGACCCCGGGCTCGTGTAGGGCACTACCGGGAAAAACGCTAGGATAATGATGATTGTTGCAAGTAATGCGAAGAATTAATGTCAATGAATGGTTAAGACTGAAGTCTCAAATTATGGTACTTAGTCTTTAAGATTATTAAGAAAAAACTGTGATTTTTTTCTTTATTCAAACTGATATTTTGTATTATTTAATAAAACATCTGATCTAATACCAAAGATTATCATTCCCTCGTCAATTTTATCGTTCCCTTGTAGTTTTTATCATTCCCCCGTCATTTTTCTCATTCCCTCGTACTTTTTATCATTCCCCCGTCATTATTTCTCATTCCCTCGACAGCTAAACTTTGAATTGGTATATTTCCGTACCTAATTGACCCAAAGTGATGCCTTTTCGATAAATATGTTTATTATTAAACACTTAATTTGATTTTATTGTAACTTAGTAGAAATTTCTTAAAATAAAAAACGCCGAGGGAATGAGATGAATAATGCAATTCTCAAGAATGACCCATGTACAGTATGTCGAACTTTTTTTGGTAAGTTATTGTATGTCTATTCTGTTCCATATTGTGTATCGAATATTTGTTATAATTTTGTTTCTTACGATGTTGTTTCTGTTTCTGTGTGATTGTAGCAAACAAATAAACGTTTTACCTATCTATCTATAAATATGTGATATGAGGCTTTCTTTATTGTGAGTACAAAATCTCTCCCTGGCCGGGATGTTATATTGTCACGCGCAGCGGACGGTAACCACTTTATGGACAGGGCAATTTGCTACGCGCTAATGCGGCTCACCCCGCCGGCCACCCGTCACCCGTCAAAACAAGTTACAGAATAGGGGGGCTGGTATGACGTAGTAAGAAGCAACGACCAAGGATGGCGCAAGACGCTGTTCGTCTACAACTCGGACCGAGATCCAATATAGTGAAAGGTCGGAACGTGGACTCAATTATTAAACAATGAAGGCTGCCCGCAACCCTAGCTTTAATACTTGAACGCAGTATGTGGGTCAGGAGACTTGGGATTCCTTGGATAATGGAACTAATGATTTAATTGGTTATGAGATCAGGTGATTGCGGATGTGAGATGGTTTAAGTTTACGTGAGATCGTTCTTGACAAGCGATATTAACATTCGGAAGAAAAATGTTTTCTCAAACATGCAATGAAATATTGACGTTGTGTTCTTCATAACGGGCTTCGAAGTGTCACGTTTCGGGCGCAGCGAGACGAGAGACCCGTAATGGCATTTCATACAAAATTGGCCTGCAAGATGGTATTTTTTAATTTCCATTCCACAATTTGTGGCACAGGATCACGGCGTTCGGCCATGAAAATTAAAGTTTGATTTCTGGAGTTTTTTTAAGTTATCTCATTGCATGTTTGAGAAAAGCACTATAAATACCTCGGCGTATAAAAAGGGTTGCCAGCCATTACTTCCCGGCCTTTGTAGTCATGTACTATTGTTACACATTCAAGGTTTAACTTCAAGTCAAGTACACTGAGAAAAACGGGCTACTTACATTGGGCAAATTTGTAATGTACTGGCAGCCAGATACGTATCACGTGCTTTTCACACGTAAATTATAAGAGCTTTACTTATAATGTAACGACACCATGTTAAGTCAGTATGCGGGATAATGCTCTGTAAAGACAATGCAAACGAGTTACTTGTAATGAGGCCGTATCCTTATTATGTATGGCGCGTCAAGAAATTACTGTGCCTGCACTGGTAACATTTACGTATGCGGTTTAATGATGCCCCTTATGTATAACAGAGCAGCCTACGGAATTTAATTAACCCGCAACAGGAAATATGTATGCGCTATACGTACGAAGTGATGCAGCTGCATTATATCAGTATCCAGGCTCTTTATAACAGTAACTGGTTGCCAAATCATTGTACTGACTCCGTCTCATTAAATAATGTACCCGGTTACGTACGGTATATGCCGAAACATTTTACGCACACTGGATAATTAATAATGTCTCCGCCTACATAATCATTTACGTATCCTGGCTCATTTTACGATCTCCGTTTACTTACTGACTGTGTTCGGTACATAGCATCTTTATGACGTAAGCCGCATCTAGAAATTACTTTTGCGCACTCTTAACATTTATAATAGTAACCTGTGAGGCTTGCTTGCCAAAGCATTGTACTGACTCCGTCTCATTAAATAATGTACCCGGTTACTTACGAGTAGTCGGGGATATGCCGATACATTACGTTCGCACACTGGCTAATTAGGTAATAATGTCTCCGCCTACAGTTTACGAACTCCGTTTACTTACTGACTACGTTCCGTACATACCTGGCCACTTTATACTTAATTTAAGTAATCTGATTGTTCATCCTTCGTAACACTAACCGAGTCTTGTTGCCACATCATTTCACACGCGTTCCGCTTACGGAAGCATACGTATGCTGTCTATTTACTTAACACAACGGAATTGTTGGAATAGACTACATACACAATGAATACACAAGCTGCAGAACGTTAAAACATAATACTATCCCGTCAAATCAAATCAATCAACTGAAGTTACGTCATCTATTCCATTGTAATTGGTATGAGATTATAAACATTTCATTGCGCCATCTATATGTTTACATTTGAACTAACTTCGCAATGACCTATCGTTATCGATGGATTGCTTCAAAGGCTGCTGTAGTGTTTAAATTATCCGATAGATGGCGTTGATATTTAGTATCTCACAGAACACCTCCACTAGTATCTTAATATATGTCAATTACTTGCATTTACGTTTTTGCTGAGATCCTTTGGGATAATACATGTATCGACCTCGACACGATGTCAAAATCTATCTGTCTACAGAACCCGTAAAACAGTAGGTACCGTTTCGTTCGTCTGTCGGCAGTCGGGTACTAGATAAACAAATATAATAAAACAATATCTACAATCTTTTTCGCCGAGTAATAGTATAGTATACAATAACATAAAAAAGAAATTGCGTAGGCCCGGATTACGTACTCTAGCGTGATAGTCGATTGCTTTCGCTATTACGCTGTTAACACGATGACCAGCCATGTGAAAATATGAATCACTTTCAAAAACGTTCCCACTCTTCATAAGTTCTAAAATACCGAAATAACTAATTTTCCCAGGAGATCTAGCTAGATCGACATACCTATTGGAAACTTCATTAAAAAAGTTATTATAATTAATAAACATATGTTGTTCGTAGGATCTATTAATAGGATAGAATGCAGTAAAAAAAAACATGTGTTATTATGCTAATGAATGTTATTGTTAACATTTAGTAAAATGAGAAATTATGAAAACGAGTTCATCGGTAAATCACAATTATGTATCTATTTTCGTTATAAGTAGTTAGGTATGTCTATTTGATTCATGTTTTAAGGTGTGCAATAAAGAGTATTTGTATTGTTGTATTGTATTGTATGTTCTTTGTACGTAATGGGGTGTATACATGTCATGATTAGTCAGCCCCAATTTATCAGAAACTGACTAATTGCTATCGTCTGGAGGCATGTTGCGCTGCTGATCCAAGAGTATGCGCCCACGGGCAACTTAGTCGCAAGGCGATTTATTTGTCTCTTTCGACAAATCTGTCAAACGAGTTGTACTGACAAATTGTATGCACATCACAATCAACACAATTTGGACCATGGAAATATTTATGATCTGCCAAGTTTTCTGTCAGATAATTTTGAAGTAAAATATTTAAAATATTATACAATAATTTGTAATTAGCCTTTCCACAAATTTAACACGCATTTATTAAAGAGATTTTATTTTGAAGCTGCTATACTGCTATTAAAACGCGTTTTATAGTAGATTTGAGTCTTTTTTTAAATAAGGTTTGCATTTTACCTCGAATAGCAATATCTTAGGAAACAATAAAAATATCACAATCATGAGACAGTGCTTTGGTATGGCAATATAATTTTTACTAAATGGTATCCCTTAACTGCCACAATTTGTCAAAAATTGGGGCTGACAAATCAGAAGATATAATTGTACGGTTTGTAGAGCCCATAATATAAGTAACCGCGCACATTATACTGCAGCCGGTTACTTATTCTGTAGCGGCTTACTTACGTCGTACTGCGCATTTAACGCATTTGGGGTTGCCATCGCATTAATGTTATGTTGTTTGGTGGTTATTAGCTACTTCATAAGTTTATTTTTGTTTGCTCTTTTTACTCGACTGCCGAAGAAAAGGAGTGTAATTTTTTTTTACAACCGAGTGGGCAAAAACTTTAGTTCAGTAAAAATATAAGCAAAACAAAATAAGTTTGTAAGATGCAGATTGCGACCAAATGGCTGCTTTCTAACGTAATTATTCATTTTAGTAGCCGACCGCTGGATTTTATTGGAATATAAGTATCGAGGGGGCATACATCATAATGCTTAATACTACCTAATAAAACTTGTAGTTTGGGCCCTAATCTGTTATGGGGGTCTACCTCTAGGTAGGGTCAGTATGTACTCATGGTAACTAAAATTTCAGATATCTATATAACTTTATTTATACACAGCGACGATACAGGGGCCAAGTGATTCCACGCAGAAAAAATCTCCAGGACAAATGTATGGGAGAGTGGGGTTCAGTGGGTCATGGGTCTCAGTGGATCGTTTGCTATAGCTTTGCATGTATTGCACGCACATACATAGACGCTCGCGACGTTGCCGCTCTGCCATGCCCACATCAACCGAACCAGTGATCCGCGTAGTGTGAGGTCGTGTAAGTAAGTGCGAAAGTATTTATTTACAAAGTAAGTGCGAAAGTATTTATTTACGTGATTTTCAAAAACGTTAAGTGTCAAAATTTTCTACCGATAGAATTGAATACGAGTCGATTGGTCAATACCACTCGATTTTCAATTTTCTATCGCTCGTATTTCAAAAATAGCATTTCATCGTTTTTGACCATTTTCCAGTGAAATAGTCGAGCGTTCGAAAGTCAAAAATCGGTCCTCGATTGCTCCAACTTTGAACCGATCTAGTTCGTAAACGGTCAAGTTATAAAAATAATATCAATAAAAGATGCTTCTTATCAAAAAACTACTAAAAACGCATAAAAACTCGCAAATTTTGTTAAGTCCTTGCTATACTCATACTCAGACCGACGTCATGATCAAAAATACACCTTGTAAAATGTATTTTTTTGTAATCTACAAATATGTTCATGCAACCAGCACGGCTATCACGAGACAGCGCGGCGCGCGAGATCTCTCGATTTTTCTAACACTATCTATCTCTCTCTTTTTAGAACACTTAGAAAGAGAAGTACATATAGTGAGAGAAAAATCGAGAGTAACTAGTTCGCGGCCGTCTCGTGATAGACGTGCTGGGTGAGTGAATAAAGAGCTAAATATCTTTTAAAACGTTTCATGAGAGATTTAAGCTAGTAAGGATATACTTAATATCTTTTAAACACAAATATATCGAGAAATTATGAAAACGTACTTTGCGGATCCTCGCGACTATTTTCTGATCTTTTCAAGGCTCGTCTCGCATCGAATCGAATTCCAGTGCTGGCAACACTGGTGCTCACTTCATGTGACGCCGCTCACCGCACGCGCACGAAATTATTACTCACGATCGATAGCCATCGAAACTGGAACATGGATTTATCAGAAATTTTGAACGCGGAAGGATTAAGTGAAATAGTCCCATTTCTTGAAGGTAAGCCAATAAGCCATTGCTTGTCTGTAGGTTTTATTTCGATTGTGTGTAAACGTAGGTAATGATAATGATTATACATAAATTTCTTAGATCTATCGCCCGTGGCGGCTTAAATTTGTTTGCGCATTGTTTTATTGTCATGTTTAAACAGCTTTGTCCAATTATTACTACACAAAGTAGTAAGACCCATGGAAAGTTGCCCTAGACAAATTTTAGGCCTGCACGGCTATCACGCGACCACGCGCGAGCTCTCCATTTTTATCGCACTTTCTTATACGAACACTTAGAACAAGAGGTAGTTTTAGTGCGAGAAAAATCCAGAGTATGTCGCGGCCGTCCCATGATAGACGTGCAGATGAAGTCCGGCCATTTTGATCATAAATAATCATAATTTACATTTTAGGTTAGGGCGGTTAGGTTCTGTAAGATTTCGGTTTTAGTACATCAAACAAGCTGTATAACAATTTCACAAAGCCAAACCCATGATTTGCTTTTTTTCAGACAACCTTATATACACAATAGATACTGCCATTCTGTTAAACGATGAAGAATTAAAAGAAATGATTCCAAAGATTGGTCCCAGAATAAAATTTAAAAATTGGCTACAACTGCAAAAAGCGACCAGTGTCAATACTGTCAATGTACGTATATACTGTTCTTTGGTCCTCTTGTATTTAGGTAATAGACCTCTCGATTCTCATGGCCTCTGCAAAGTAACGCTGTATCTATAGTTTTATTTTTTTATATGCTTAAGAATAACAGATCTACATGTCTGTCTACTTCGTAATAAAGTTTTTAAATTATTTTTCTAGAACCTTGGAACTAAGAATGCTGAGACAAACGACTCAAATCAAATTGCTGTACCAGACACTGATGTTGATGATGGTATAAAAATTTCCTCAGACGCTGCAAATAACACTGTGAGTTACTCATAATCATATCATTACTCAGTTTGATATAACAAAACATAACTAAATTCATTGTATTGACAGTCTAGTTTTTCTGACAAATTCCTAAGTCATTGCCCGTCACGTCAAAATCATTATTGAACAGAAATATGTAAAATTGTAGCTAGTAGGTGTTTTTTGACTGTACCTCAGAATAAGAAGTTATTTTAAACTGCGTTTGCAGGCGGACATATATGGTTCGGAGCGGACCAAATCCGTTGTCCGGCCCGTACCAAATTCGATTGTCTGCTGTTACTGCTTTTACTATATACAATTTGTAATTACAATTACGATTTACATTTATACCCTGTCCAAAAAAAAATATAAGTTACAATATTGTCATGGTAGAAAATTTTCAAAATTGTAGCTATAATTTTACATATTTCTGTTCAATAATGATTTTGACTTGACGGGCAATGACTTAGGAATTTGTCAGAAAAACTAGTATTAAACGCATATAAGTAATTGTAGTTACAAGTTTACAATATTGTAGAATTGTAATACAATTCTGACAGGCGGCCTCACCCTTATAGGGTTCCATACCCAAAGGGTAGAACGGGACCCTATTACTAAGACTTCGCTGTCCGTCTGTCTGGCTGTATCTCATGAACCGTGATAGATAGAAAGTTGAAATCTTCACAGATGATGTATTTATGTTGCCGCTATAACAAAAAATACTATAAAACCAAATACCCATGATAATATATATTTAAGGGGGCTCCTATATAACAAACGTGATTTTTTTGCCGTTTTTATGGATAATTAATGGTACGGAAGCCTTCATGCGCAAGTCTGACTCGCACTTGGCCGGGTTTTTTTATGTTTGTAATAATAATAAATAACATATGTTCCACTTTTAATGATAATAAAATTAGTAGTTATTATGGTTAATTTTAAAGGTTTCCGATTAGTTGTATTTAAGGCTTCCACTCACCGAACGCGGGTCGGGCACGGCGCGGTTCGGGCGCGGCACGGGTCGTGCGCGGTATATCTCTCTCACTACCAACGCATTTAATATCTCTCTCACTATCTCTATCACACCGTTGCGCGGGCCCGCGCTACTGTGCGATAGAGACGCCGCGCTACTGCGCGAAAGAGATAGAGATAACGCCCGACTCACGCCGCGCACGACCCGCGTTCGGTGTGTGGAGGCCTTTATGGTAAGCCGGTGGGAATAAGGTTGTATGGACGCCACCCCACTGGTACATGCTAACGAGCCTTTTACACAATTTACAAAATAATATCTACACTAGAAGGTAAAATCTAACGTAGCATGTCAGTCTTGCTGCACGGCTATCACAAGACGGCGCGCAAGCTCTCTCGATTTTCCTCGTCCTATACCTCTCTTTCTAATAACAGAGAGACGGATAGTGCGAGAAAAATCAAGAGAGCTCACGCGCCGTCTTGTGATAGCCGTGCAGCTGCATAAAGCACAGTTTGTCAATAAATGTACTGCGTAGGTAGGTACTCAAACGTGGCACTGTAAGATCACGCTTTTTTTGTTTCAGGTATCGAAACTACTAAATGTAATGTTACTTTCTTTGAGTAGATAGTATGAGTATTTAGACAATGCAATAGTCAAAGTTAGTGCGCTGGTAGAATATACATACCTTAGTTAGTAGTAGTGTTGTTGAACCAGCAAAAATGTAAGTACATCCATATGTATAGTATTTATTTGGTAAGTTGATTGAAGATGCTGGTTAGTATACACATTAAAAGGATGATGACCGCTTTAGTACAGAGCACTTTAGGATATTATGAGACAAAATAGTAATAATGGCTTTATTGTTTAGACTAGAAAGGTAATTTTAAATATAAAAACCTTGTTCGCAGATATATATTTTTTCATTTTTAAAGACATAAAAGAGCATTATACTTTTTAGAGAATTAGCTGTGAATTTTATTTATTTTTGAATAGTTACATGGTGAGGGCAAAAAAGGTCATTGTCCTTTGATGATTAGAATTTGATTTGATAGTTTTAATTATTTCGTTAAAGCTTGTATGTACAGTTGCGCAATTCCCATTTTTTTCCGGGTGTTTCCCATTGGTCTGATCGGTCAATCGGCCCAGTGGGATTTCTTTTTCCCTTCCTTTCACCCATCGCATTGGGCCGATTGATCGTTGGAAACACCTGGCGGTTATTCCAACGATCAATCGGCCCAATGGGATGGGTGATTCCCCTTTGTCCCATCGGTCAGTCGGCCCAATGGGATTTCTTTTTCCCTTTTAACCGATTGATATTTCCAACGGTCAAGTCCAAATGGGATTTAGGGGATTAGTATGGAGAATGGGAAAAAATTCTGTGGAACAAAATGGGAAGGACCCGTATAGTTACTCAGTAGTATTTATTTAGTATTAGCTTATTTCGATAACTGTGCGGCTTTTGACCGAGGAGGTTCTCAAGTCGTCGGAACCTTTTTTGTTTTTTTTTATTATGTTTATTTTTTATGTATGTTTCCGAATCAGGTACTTGAAGACCCCTGGACCGATTCGGCATATTCTTTTTTTTTTAAGAGTATACCTCCTAGGTGGTCCTATAGTCATCAGGTCAGGGATTGATGGTGGGATCCTGACAAAATCGAGGGAACGTATATTATATACAGGGTGTTTGGTATAACGATGTAGGAACTTTAGGAGGTGATAGAAGGGACTATTAGGAAGAGTTTGAACCCTATTTACCTTAGTCCAATAAACAAAACACATTTACTTGCCACTAAAAATAGATAAATAAAGTTTTTTTTTTCGGGATAGCATAAACTGTCTGTGTGGCATTTCATCCAAATCTGTTTTTGCGTAATTGAGTAACACATACATCCAAACATAGAAACTTTCACATTTAGAATATTATTAGGATTAGTTTTTTTTGGGATCAATAATGTTTGTGTTTTACATACAGGATAGTTTAGACGGCAGAGCAATACTCAAAGAGGGAAAAGGAGGCTTACTGACAGAGGGTTCCCGAAGGAAATTGAGCCAGCTGGTAATACACCACAAACTAGAAAACAATTGTGCGAAGAAAATTTCCAGTGAAGAATTTTATAAACTAGCTTCCGAAATTGTAGAAATATTCCACAAAGAAAGCGTTGTGGTGTATTATTCTGCATATTTATCAGCTACAAATAAATTAGCTAAAAAAAATGCTAGTGGCAAGTTATACGAGAGTTACATAGCACGAAGGAGAAAGTTGCGAGAAGTTGGACAGTTGCCGGGAACTAGCCGCTCATCCTCGAAGTCGTCGGGATCATCGCTCAGGTCCACGCCAACTATCACAGATGAGGACATCCATAGCCTGGAATCTCTGGAAAGTGGTAAGCAAATAATTACTAGTCAATTTCGAGTCGGGCTCGCACCTAGAGGGTACCGGTTATATGTTAATACAATACTTTTTCACGCCACTGCTCGGAAATGTGGCAAAAGATGGGCGGAATTCAGGCTTCAAAGCTGGGGGGGCTAGTTGGACATCGCACGAACAGGCCGTCTATGAGTTTAAACTGTCCAACAATGTTTTTGTAGTCCAGTCTCGAGTCGCTCAATCACAGCGCGCGGCGGCCGGGACTCGCCGCGCTGGCCGGCCCGGCTCGCTTGCCCCCCACACGCGAGCGGCCGCGCTAAAGTGTTTTTATATTATGATCTTTAATTAGGTACTTAACTTTATTTTGACTTATAAATAAATAAATAAACTAAAATAAATAAATATTAGGGGACCATCTTACACAAATCGACCTAGTCCCATAGTAAGCTCAGTAAGGCTTGTGTTATGGGTACTAGACGACGATATATATATAATAGATATACATACTTAAATACATAGAAAACTTCCATGACTCAGAAGCAAATGTTCATGCTCATCACACAAATATTTGCCCTTACCGGGATTCGAACCCAGGACCTCCAGCTTCGTAGGCAGCGTCACTATCGGTCGTCAAATAATATAATTATAATTATTTGCAATTTCCTCGCGGTAGGCGTGAATTCAGTAAATACCCTATGTACGATTATGAACGTTATCAAGTTGTATTAAACATGTATATAATATATATACTTATAGGTGTTACCATATTAGTTACCGATATTTTTACAGTTGCTAGTACTCGGCGGTAAATGAAATGTCTGCCTGTATGTATGTATGTATGTATGTATGTGTGTATGTATTTCTGTCTGTCTGCCTGTATGCATGTATGTATGTCTGTCTGCCTGTCTGTCTGTCTGTATGTATGTATATATGTGTGCCTGTCTGTCTGTCTGTCTGTCTGTATGTATGTGTATATGTATGTATGAATGTATGCATGCCTGTCTGTATGTATGTACGTATGTATTTGTCTGTGTGTATGTCTGCCTGCCTGTCTGTCTGTATGCATGTATGTCTGTCTGTATGTATGTATGTCTATTTCTGTGTGTATGTCTGTCTGTATGCATGTATGTCGGTCTGTATGTATGTATGTCTATGTCTGTGTGTATGTCTGCCTGTCTGTATGCATGTATGTCTGTATGTATGTATGTATGTCTGTTTGTTTGTCTGTCTGTATGTATGTATGTCTGTCTGTCTGCCTGTATGCATGTATGTCTGTCTGCCTGTCTGTCTGTATGTCTGTCTGTCTGTACGTGTGTGCGTGCGTGCGCGTTGTCACTTCTTCACGCTCAAACGGCTGGACCAATTTTGATGAAATTTGGTATGAAGGTAGCTGACACCCTGGATTAACACATAGGCTACTTTAAAACCGCGGGTAACACCGCGGGGCGCAGCTAGTTATACATAAGTGGCTATATCTTTAGAATGCGTTCACTTAGAGGTTTGAATTTGTCACACCGCCAAGAGACTGCAAACAGACTGCATCCCATACATTCTTTGATAAAATATCAATATTATCCATACTAGTTATGTTACCTGTCAAATTAGTATCCGGGTTAGAAAAACAGCCTGTAATATTAAATATTTATATTAGTTTAAAAAAGAAAACAACGTTTACAGTTCGTTGTGCGTCACTTTGACGTTTGACGCTTGACAGCTCGACTGCTGTCATCTCACTCTGCCCTTCCTCTTGTTAACTCATCCCACTATACACATATAAATTACAGGTATTGTCTATGAAGAAACATTGCTGTGGCTGAAAAACAATGTCGATCCATGGAAATCTGTTGAAGAAAAGTGGGCAGACACTGCAGATCACCGCCTAAACCGCATCCAATGTGGAAAAGGAGAAATTGCGGATTATTTCAAGGATTTCCCAGCCTTGAAACAATCACAAGGCTATACCTTGGTAAGCATATACCGCAGCCTTATTTGTTTTTGCATAGTCCTTGTGGTTTTTGTATATAAACCTACGCAATGACAAATAAATGACAGAAGTTTCTTTATTGTTCTCCTTCCGCACAGACTCTAGACACTTGCAACACCAAACTATTATTATGAAAGCAGTAAAAGAGATAAGCTATTCTAGTGCTCACTTAATACCCCAATAAGCTCTGTGGCAGCGATCCGGACGGACCTTGCACAAGGTCCTGCCACCCTTTCTCACCAGTGGAAATAACATAGCGTACATTTATTGTATTCTTTTTTCAGCTAATGAACGATTTCAGTCGTCTGTTTCCGGGAAAGGAAAACAAATTATTTTCTTCTATCACCCTCAAAAATGAAGAAATTATAAAATATGCTTCATTAAAATTAAGAAAAATTAGAGACCAAGACACAAGAACAAAAATAGCAAATATAATTGCACTGATTGACGGTAAGATTTTTTTCTCAAATATTAGTTCTTATTAACGTTCATAAAATTAAGTCTCAAAAATTAACCGAAACTTTTTTTTAAAATTCAGATGATGAACCAGAGACATCTAGCAATGTTGCTTTGATGCTGCTGGCTTATGTCATCAACATTTCACCTGCACGAAAATTAAAAGGAAAGCCAGCGTGGAAGCCATCCAGAGCGGAGGTATGCGACGGCTATATATCACAAGCTGCTTCTGAAGCCGACGTAACCAACAAGATCATTCAAAAAAGGGAGAACCTGCAGAGGCTAGGCCGCACAGTTCAACCATTCGTTATTTTTGTTGGCCCTACCGTTATTGAGGTAAAAGTAGCGTATGTATGTATAAACGACACATTGTATAGTTTTAACAAATTAGTAACAGCAGTAGACTGTGCATTTAAAATATTTCAGTCGACAGGAGCTTGTTATCCGGAGGAAGCTGGAGACATCTGGCTTTTTATTCAATTGGGTTTCTACGATATTAAAACTAAATTTGACAGACCCACGCAGGCTGTGAATACTCTATTAACTGATCTAGAGTTAATACTTTAAAAAATGTTCACGTGTTACTACTGCAAAAAAGCCAGTGCGTCTCCGAATTTACTTATAACTCATGTGCGAACTTTCTGTAAATTAACGGTAGGATTTTCCGGATTTCGCTGTGGTGAACAAGGGTGTTATCGTCATTATATTTCCTCTGCATCTTTCAAAAAGCACTTAGTTAGAGACCACCAGTCATCATTGTCAGACTTGCCTCATCCAAATAGTAACAATGCGATTGATACAGATACAGAAGCCTATATCTCAAATTTACCTTCAACGACCAGCAAAGAAACTTACGAAACAGCAAATGCAATTGAATCTCTACCAACTCTAAGAGACGACAACTCTCTTGGTCAACATGCTGCAAGTCTCGTCTCCACTCTATATGCTAGCCCGATAATACCGCGTAAATCCGTACAAGTTCTTGTAGAAAATCTTCAATTATTTCATTCTAAATCACAATGCATCATAGAGCGACAGTTTAATGATATGGTACCACCAGACCAAAATAATGTTCATGTTAAAAATGCTGTTCAAAGAATATTTAGCGCGTTCAGCGATGCTTTTGAGAATTTAGATTCTGAACACAAACGCTTAAAATATTTTAAAGCAATAGGAACTTATTCTGAGCCCCTTGAAGTGGTTGTGGGCCAACGTAATGAGGCTAAAAAAACAGCGGCTGGTTCCTTATTAGTACAAGTCAATTGTACAATGCAGGTGATTCCGTTAAAAGAAAATTTAAAACTCATTTTTTCATCAAAAAATTTCATGAAGGATACTCTTGAATATTTGGACACTGTACAAAATGACTCTTTTGGTATTGAGAATATTGTTCAGGGTTCAGTATGGAAAAAAATGACAGAAAATTCTGTAGAGCATGATGCAATGATTTTACCTTTAATAATCTACTTTGACGATTTTGAAATAGGCAATCCCTTAGGAAGCCACGCTGGGATTCATAAACTTGGAGCAATTTATGTCTCAGTACCATGTCTTCCACCTCACTACGTCTCGCTTTTGCAAAATATTTTATTATTGGCTCTTTTTCACTCATCAGACAGAACAAGCTTTGGAAACAACATGATTTTTCAAAAAGTTTTTGATGTTCTTAATGATTTAAAGATCCATGGTATTCATCTTGAAACTGATGTGTATAATGGAAAAATTAAGTTTTATATTGCAGCTGTGACGGGAGATAATTTAGGATTGAATGGTATGTTAGGTTTTGTTGAAAGTTTTTCTGCAAATCGGCCATGTAGAATTTGTACTGCTAATAAAGAACAAATTAAAACACTGCTTTATGAAGATGACACGTTGTTGAGAAACAATGTCATTTATGAAAATGATTTACGTTTAAATGACATTTATATGACTGGTATTAAAGAAAAATGCTCGTGGCTTGCTTTAGATGGGTTTGACTTATTTCAAAACGTCGCCGTAGATGTATTACATGACTATCTCGAGGGCGCTTGTCGATATGTGATGTCATTTGTGATACAGAATCTAGTGCACACTCAGATGCTCATTTCTTTTGACAATTTGAAATCAAGAATACGGTATTTTAATTATGGACCTGACTCAACATCGACACCATGTAATTCTGTAGCAAAAGAAGGCTCAACATTAAAGTTAAAATGTTCGGCTTCTGAAATGCTTACTCTTGTTCGATATTTTGGGCTAATTGTCGGACACAATGTCCCAGATGAAAACGAAGTTTGGTTCTTATACATCAAATTAAGACAATTGTTGGATAAACTTTTGAGTCATAGAGTCCATGAAAATACTATTGATCAAGTAAAATTTTCAGTAGCTGAATTAAACGAGCTCTATCGTCAATTAACTGAAACAGACTTAAAGCCAAAGTTTCATTTTCTTACACATTATCCAGGAATGTTAAAAAAATTTGGCCCACTTACCCAAATCTGGACGATGAGGTTTGAAGCTAAGCATCGTATATCTAAATTTGTGGCCAGAGCATCGCACAACAGAGTAAATGTTTGTAAAACAATAGCTATTAAACATCAATTAATTTTGAACGATACTTTTATCAGAAATGAAACTTTAAAGACGATCTCTTATGGTAAAAAGGCAAATATGACAGAAGCGCAAATTGAAAATGTAAGGCTAAACTTTCAGTCTCGAGGTATAATGGATAATAATTGTTGGTACTCATTATCATGGGTGAAACTACATGGTGTCCGATTTGAGTTGTCGTCAATTGTCATTCTAGATATTTCAGAATCTTCAGGCTTACCAAAGTTTGGTGAAATAAAACATATTTATTTACTTGACAATGATGAAGTTACATTTGAGTGTGTTTCATTAGAGTGTATAGATTTTAATCAGCATTACTATGCGTATCAAGTGCAAAGAACCGACGATTACCTATTACATAATTATAATACCCTTGTTTCGCCTGTACCGGCCACAATTACCATAATGTCAAATTTAAAACTTTATGTCACTGTTCGATGGACTTTAGAATAAGGTTTCGCCACCGTCCGTCGTTTGCTCGTAGCCAAACTAATTCGCCAATCTATTTTGACCACGAGGAATTACATTGTCCTCTTGGCCAAAGTATGGTGTGATACTACGCAGCACGGCCACGGAGGATTTTTTTGTTTCTTTTGCGGTAGATATTCATGAAAAAAAATGTACTTTTATGTACTAATCATTTAACAAAATGTACTCGTACGGTTTCGGCATTAGAGATTGCGGTCGTGGTCGTGCTAGGTAGATTGCTTTCTGGCACGACCACGCTATATTTATGACATTTAAGTTTCATCTTAATATGCTCAAAATAGTACAAAATAAATGTACTCAAATTGTACCAGTCTGCAGCACATCAAATGTGACAGTGGTACTGCAAAAACCGCATTGATTACAAAGGCGGCATTTGAAGTCAAGGTTAAGGTACAAGTTGGAACCCGGCCGCAGACAGTAGCAGCTGACGACGTTTTGCGGCGACACTACTGGTGTCTATTTATTTTTATGACAGCGATGCCCGGTGACGTGTCGCAGCGACATGTCGTCTGCTGCTGCTGTCTGCAGTCGGGTTCCAACTTGTACCTTATGTGCATAACAAAAGTAAATAAATAAACACGAGTAGTGATAAACTATTTTTTAATCAGCAACTTATATATATGACACAATAATGACAAAAAAAAATTGTTGATTAAAAAATAATTTATCACTACTGTCTGCGGTAGGATTCCAAACTTGTACCTTAACCTTGACTTCAAATACCCCGTTTGTAATCGTTGCGGTTTTTGCAGTACCACTGTCACATTTGATGTGCTGCAGACTGGTACAATTTGAGTACATTTATTTTGTACTATTTTGAGCATAAGATTAACCTTAAATGTCATAAATATAGCGTGGTCGTGCCAGAAAGTAATCTACCTAGCACGACCACGACCGCAATCTCTAATGCCGAAACCGTATGAGTACGATTTTTTAATGATTAGTACATAAAAGTGCATTTCTTTCATAAATATGTACCGCAAGAGAAACAACAAAATCCTCCGTGGCCGTGCTGGGTAGTATCACACAAAGTATGTATTATTCCTGTGCTATAAACAAATGTGTTTAAAGTGGGACAGATAAAACAAAGTATATAAATCGATGTACAATCTATGTTCACATCTTTTGAATGTTTTATAGTATTGAGCAAATTCGCAGAAGATATGGTCCATTTTGTTACGGCAAGCTAAACAACTATTTATGTTTCCCATTGCATTCGGACATTTGAAACGTCTGACTAATAATTGGTGTAAATGTTAAAGAACTGTGTTCTTATTGATATCCCAAATTTCCCAAAAAAATCATCGTGGGGGAAACCCGCCATCTTGAATTTTTTTCAAAATTCTTTGACTTTTTCAGTTTTTGCTGTTTAATTCATAAAGTAAGGGGTTTTAATATTAGTTGTTACTATAGCTTTGAAACTGTGTTAAATTTGAGACAATTTAAGTCCACCCACAGCTCCATGTCCAATAGTTTTTGAGAAATGAAACTTTGAATACTGTAATTTTTTTAATAACATTTAAATTCCAAGTTTCGTTTTTGTTTTCAGCCTAATATCAGCATAACCGCACATGGTTGACATATAAAACATATAAAGTTTCAATTGCATAGCTCTTCTACTTTAGATTTTATTGATACGATGTCGTCGTAAAATGTTTTGACTGTATCTATAAAAAGCCGATTTTGTCACTCATTCACTGTTAATCATCAAATTTAAAAGCTTAAATTCGCTTTACAAGCTAGTTTTAGTACACACTATTCTAAAACTTGAAACTTTTACCAAAATAAAAAAATGGCATACACAACTAACTTACAAAAAGGAGTGAAATCCCATCAAAAACATTTTCATGTTAAAAGTTGCCAAGACAAGACTATGCAGCTGCGAGCTGTGGGCAGGCTTAAATTGTCTCAAATTTAATGTACTTTTAAAGTGTTAGCAACAACTAATGTCAATCATATGCGGTTATGCCGATATTAGACTGAAAACAAAAACGAAACTTGGAATTCAAATGTAATAAAAAAATGACAATATCAAAGTATCATTTCTCAGAAACTATTGGACATGGAGCTGTGGGTGGATTGTCAAAATCTTAAGTATAGCTTATTAATTAAACAGAAAAAAACTGATAAAAGGCTGAAAATTTTGTAGTTTTTTTTTTTGATGACGGATATATCTGTCCGGGTCCATAGTTAGCTGTAAAACATTCAAAAGTGGTGAACATACAGACTTATTAATGAGTGTCCAAATTTTTTGTAGGCATTTGGCATCACTAATAGACTCCATTTTTGAAAAATAATAATTTTAAATGATCTATCCCAAAAGATAATCGGTACAGCGTGGTTACTCGGAATTCAGTGCCGCGCGGAGCGGGGCGGAGGCGGGGAGGGGAGGTGTACCTTGTGCAAACCTTACTACCCGCTGAGGTGCCCGCGCTGTGAGGTGTTTTAGGTACAACTTGAAGCAGCATTACTAAAAATTTTAGTACTGAATGATATGAAACAAAAAACACGTATTTTATATTTTTTTCTGAAGAATCTTATACTTCAATTTGGACACTCATTAAAAATTCACCCTCTAGATCGTGCATCGATTTCTTGAGTATTGGTTTTATCTGTCTTACCTTGACACAAGATTCCACGTGGCCAAACTAGTTTGGCAAATTAGTTTGGCTACTAGGAAACGACCTTTACACATCACATACGACACACGTATCCTTGAGCTAGGACTTCCCATCGTATTAGCACCAACCTTCTTCGTTTACTGTTCTCTCATCACAGACTTACATGCATACAATACAATATGTACAGAAATTCAGAAACACACCCACCTGTGCGGATCTGTTGCCCGCAGGTGATACAGTGTACACATCGTACTTACCCCATACCTTACCGTTTTGTCAAAGCGTGAATGCGGGCCCACCACCAATTTGTTTCTTTAACTTAACTGCAGGTTAAACATCAGTAGTGAGTTTCATTTGTTGTTTGTATTCTTTCATCGTATTGTGTCATTAAGCTTTTAAAATCAGTCAAATTTCGTAACAGTAGAAATATCGAAACTCGGTACTGATGTTTAACCTTATCCTAGGCCCTGGGGTAGGGGAGCACCGCCCCTACTGCCAAAAGGTGGCTCTCGGATCGCTACCAAAACGGGGCGATCCCCACATTTTGTTGTTTTTTTTTTTTTTTTTTTTGTAGTATGCCGGTTATATCAGTTTAAAGTCGGGCCTTGCGACATAGGTTCTGCAACTATTTAGGTTTATGCGTATGTATTAGCGTTCGTATGCGAACGAGCTTGAAGTTAAGTTTACCGTAGGCCTAGACGCATTGCTTTCCAGCGACGACCACGCGGACTCCATTGATGCCGAGGTACCCTTACTAGTGATTCTTTGGTCGGGAATCCTAGGTTGCTCTTACTTACCCGCTTCTGGTTCGTGCAACAAATACCTGAGATCTGAAATATTGTTTATGTTTATGTTGATCATGGACTCTCTATTCTTGTACGTAATTATTTCTTATTGCCCTAAAACACTCAGACGAAATCTATAAAAGATAGGATGACTGACGCCTTTATATTGTTATAAATATCAATCATCTCGTCCTTCCCGTAATATGTATAGTAAATCTTGCAATGGTGAAAACCTGTCAACAAGTTAAGAAATCAGTCAGTTAAGTAATAAGTAGTAAGTTGTAAGTAGCGTCCAAACGTAGGCGAGTGAGTAGTCATAAGTTGCCGTTCCGAGAGGAAGACCAGTCGCGTCGGTTGTTTTATTCCTCCGAAACAGTTGCCGGCCGCAGTTTACAAACGTATGGACTGTACTAAACTCGCCCCTCTACATGCCGGCCAGTTAAGTTGGCGGGGCGCGGGAGACGCGAGAGAGGGGGCTACTTCGCACTAAACTCACCGAAAAATAGGATCGCGATCTATTCACCGTTTACTTACAACTTAACTTACAACTTAACTCGCTTTTGCCGTTCAAACGGCAAAAGCGACTTAACTAGCCGATGTCGCAAGTTAACTCGCTACTGTACTTATTGAAATGTAAATCGGGCTTAATTCTAGAATAGTATGATTAAGTAATTAAGCTTGTTGTGGTTTTTCAGTATGTCTCAATTTTACGATTCAAAATAATATGAAGCTTTTATTATGTTTCACGGGTACGCCAAGTTGACAACCATGTAATTGGAAACATTAAGTTTTCCAAAAGTATTCATATTGTATTTTTTCGTGACAGTAGGTATACGTTATTCGGACTTAATGCCTACTATTTAGGTACCATTTTTTAAAACCTCGATGTGACGTTTGGTTAAAGGACGGATGTATGCAACATTATTGAAATGTAAATCGGGCTTAATTTTAGAATAGTATGATTAAGTAATTAAGCTTGTTGTGGTTTTTCAGTATGTCTCAATTTTACGATTCAAAATAATATGAAGCTTTTATTATGTTTCACGGGTACGCCAAGTTGACAACCATGTAATTGGAAACATTAAGTTTTCCAAAAGTATTCATATTGTATTTTTTCCTGACAGTAGGTATACGTTATTCGGACTTAATGCCTACTATTTAGGTACCATTTTTTAAAACCTCGATGTGACGTTTGGTTGTAGGACGGATGTATGCAACATTATTTTGGTCTGTATGGAATTAAAAAAGTAGTCGTGACATTGACAGACAGATTCCATATGGACCGAAGTAATGTTGCATACATCCGTCATTTAACCAAACGTCACATTGAGGTTTTACAAAAAAGATTATTCGTAGATTCCGAGTTCAAATAGCATATACTATAGGAAAAAAATATAATACGAATACCTTTGGAAAACTTAATAATGATCCCAGTTCTAGAATAGTATGATTAATTAAGCTTGTTCTGGTTTTTTTTGGCATGTCTCAGTTTTACGATTGAAAATAAATAATATGAATCTTTTATGTCTATTTACTTTTAACCACGTAAGCCTATAAAACTTTTACGGGGTCTGAGAACAGAACTTCTTCAGAATTTCTTCTGTTATTAACCTTGTAAAAGTTTAAAAAATGTTGTATCATTGCTGTGTCTGTAGTGTGTACACTGAATGTATATGTATTGTAGGCATGCTCCTGACTTACAGGTCCGGACTTAGGTGCTATATCGGTGCAGCTGTTAAGTTTGCTATAAAAATATTTTGCATAATAATAATAATAATTTAGCCGCACTAATATCGTACAAGTACAACAGTAGATAAAGCCTGACCAGAGTTTTAAATGAATTCATAATGGCAATGACGTAATAACTATTACCAGTAAAAGAAATTAAATCAGAAAAATACCGCACGCGGGTTTTAAAACATCTGATCAGCTTTAAAATGATACATCATTCTTTAGCGTACTCGCACCATTATTTATAAGTAGATATTTCTGTTACCAGTGCAGGTTGTACAGTCACGTCTATAAACATGTATACGATTTTCAACGTTATTCCATTGACATACGTCCCTAAACGTGTACATGTTTATAGACGTGACTGTACTGCTTATACTACAAAGCATAATGTGTATAAAACGTATTAACTGTTATAATAGAGGTATGAACGGGAAGTGGGAGCGTGGCCAGACCGGCATTCCTAAGATGGCAGGGCCGACCTCGACCAGATACGCCGCATCGAGAACGATATAGAAAAACCATGGGAGAGGCATATGTCCAGCAGTGGACAAATATATTATGCTGAGAAGAAAAATAAGAGGTATGATTCTAGTGCGGGGCAATAAAGCACCTTACCATTAACCATACGTACATAACTAGATGGACAGCCGTCCATTAGACATACTTGATTTTTAGGGTTCCGTACCTCAAAAAAGTGAAAACGGAAACCTAAAAATCAAGTGTGTCTACTTAGACACACGCCCGAGTACATGCGATACTGCTGCGAGTGTAAGGCTAGGTGCACTATACGTATTACGTATGGCACACCAGGTCTTACGATACTCGCACCTGTATTTTCCTTATGCTGGCATGGTACAGTCAGCGTCATTTATATATATACAGCCATCGAGTCAAAATGTGTAAACACCAACCATATTGTTATCATATGTCTAGTGGTGTGTAGATATTTTTGAGCTCTTATTAACCTATATATATTTATGACGCTGGTCGTACATAAAAAGGTGTTCAGATAATTATTTTGATTATTAACCTATCAAAGTCAATTCAATTTTGTAGACTTGTCTAGAAACCAATAACTAGGTCTGTGATTTAGTACATTTTCGTAAATATGTATTGTTTAAATATTGCAGGGATTTTGATATTTTCATTCATCTCTCCCTGCAATATTTAAACTGTACATTTTTACGAAAATTACCATAGACCTAGATATTAGTTTCTCGATCGTGTCTACAAAATTTCGTTGACTTTGATTGGTTAATATTCATAAAAATTATCTAAACACCTTTGTAAGTTTACATGCCAGCATAAGGAAAATACAGGTGCGAGTATCGTGAGGCATGGTGTGCCATACGTAACACGTATAGTGCACCATGCCTTAATATACCCGCAGCAGTATCGTACGTATGCTGGCGTGGTAAATAAGTATGGTTCACCGTGCTTTACTGTTCCCGCACCAGTATCGTACGTACGCGGCCGTGGTACATACGCACGGTTCATCATGCCTGACTGTACCGGCAACGGTACCTTACCTCTACTACGACAGTAAATACGTATGACACATCATGCTTTACTGTGCCTGCCACAGTATCCTACGTATGCCGCCATGGTGCACACGTATGGCGCACCATGCGTTACTGTGTCCGCCATAGTATCGTAAGTATGCCACAATGGTGCAAACGTTTGGCGCACCATGCTTGACTGTGCCCGCCATAGTATCGTACGTATGCCGTCACGGTGCACACGTATGGCGCACCATGCTTTACTGTGTCCGCCATAGTATCGTAAGTATGTCACCGTGGTGCAAACGTATGCCTCACCATGATTTACTGTGTCCGCTACAGTATCACACGTATACCGCTGTGGTACAAACGTACGGCTCACCATTATTTACTGTGCCCGCTACAGTATCGTACGTATGCCGCCATGGTACACACGTATGTCTCACCATTATTTACTGTGCCCGCCACAGTATCGTACGTATGCCGTCGCGGTGCACACGTATGGCTCACCATTATTTACTGTGCCCGCTACAGTATCGTACGTATGCCGCCATGGTACACACGTATGGCGCACCATTATTTACTGTGCCCGCTACAGTATCGTACGTATGCCGCCATGGTACACACGTATGGCTCACCATTATTTACTGTGCCCGCCACAGTATCGTACGTATGCCGCCATGGTACACACGTATGGCGCACCATTATTTACTGTGCCCGCTACAATATCGTACGTATGCCGCCATGGTACACACGTATGGCTCACCATCATTTACTGTGCCCGCCACAGTATCGTACGTATGCCGTCGCGGTGCACACGTATGGCTCACCATTATTTACTGTGCCCGCTACAGTATCGTACGTATGCCGCCATGGTACACACGTATGGCGCACCATTATTTACTGTGCCCGCTACAGTATCGTACGTATGCCGCCATGGTACACACGTATGGCTCACCATAATTTACCGTGCCCGCTACAGTATCGTACGTATGCCGCCGTGGTACACACGTACAGCTCACCATTATTTACTGTGCCCGCTACAGTATCGTACGTATGCCGCCGTGGTACACACGTATGGTTCACCGTGTTCTACTGTGCCCGCAACAATAGCATACGGGTGTTGCAGTCGTAGTTTCAGGGGTATTCAGTGCGACTTGCGCACTACGTATACGTAGCCGGATGACGGGCTACGTACGTAAGTACAAAAATCGACCACGAGTAAATTACGTAACCCGCTCCATGATGAGCGTCAGTATGCCGACTACGTACGACCGACTACGTACCCGTAATGGAGCGGGTTACACACGTCATTGTGGTCGATTTTTGTCCTTATTTTACGTAGCGCGGCAGAGGAAATTTTTCTCAGTGTACTTTAAGTGTTATCTAATGAAATATTCGTTTATAGAAGTAAACGTAGCCTATATAAGTGCAGTGGATGTATATAAGGTAAACGTCCGAGTGCTCGACGGTGTATATTATATGGCATGGGCACTCTATGTCAAAGCAATATGTGTTAAATTCGAACTAAGAGGATTTTTCTTCATTCGAATTTAATCCCTGTCACTTTGACATAGAGCTAGAGTACCCATGCCATATACTAGTAAAGCGTCGTTAACGTTATCGTTACCTTTTCAATATATTTACCCTCGTTACCTATTGGGGAAACTTATTTTACTCACAAAATAAATGACGAATAAAGCCTGAGAGACACTCAGTTACCCTAAAAAAAATCTCTGCTCGATCTTATGCTCGAAACGTGTGTCATATTAGGCTTTCCAAGCGGAGCTAAGGTAGTTCATTAACACCTAGGGAAAATATACGTACATATTTATGGTTTACGAAACATTTTAATTTGACCAATCAAAATACTTCATTATCATCATCATCACCATCACCATCATATCAGCCGAAAGATGTCCAATGCTGGACATAGGCGTCCCCCAAAGAGTTGGGGTATAACTACCATGAAGCTGGTTTTCCACCGGAGGGGCGAGACGAGACGAGACGATGCGAGAATTGAAATCGTATGGGACTTACTAAGTACCTACATGTTATTGTATTGTTTCTCTTTTTAACTGCTTTGTTTGTGCGAGGTGTGCAATAAAGAGTATTTGTATTGTATTGTATTGTATTGTAAGTACCTATTAGCACCGAGCGCGCGCGCACGCGGTGGAAATAGGTAGGTACTAGGTACTAACTCCCATACGAATTTCAATTCTCGTCTCGCCTCGTCTCGTCTCGCCCCTCTAGTGGAAAACCAGCTTAAGACACCCCAATTGTGGATAGTGTATTTTCTCGCAATTGAAGTGAAAAGCAGAGTGTAAAACTCTGGTTTAAAAGCCATATTACCCTCGAACAATTTTTCTAGAATAACCTTAGTAGTAAAATTACATATTTTAGACCCTTGTCATACAATCCACTATTTTACGCCGCACGGGGTAACGTCCAAGTTCGGCCGATGCACTAGGGCCTAGTGGAACAGACCGAACCTGACACCCCTTGTGATACCGGCCTAACATCTCAATATCTACGCCATCTTTCCGACTGACGACGCGTGCGGCGGCTTGATGCGCGTGCCGTCAAGCGAGTATGGAAACGCTCAAACCTGTACTTAAACATTCCCAAGCCACGCCATACGTTGGGCGACTTCCGAACCGGCCCCACGCCGCTGATCGCCACAATCGTTCATGAACGTTGACTAAGGAACACCAAATAGTACAGTCGAGCTCGTACGTAGGTGAACACCTTGGTACCTTGCCGCATTCACCCGTTTGGCAACTCTTTATGGCAGTTTTGACATGACGTTAAAGCGATACGCTACGTCAGGGGGTTATACGGTAAAGATGTTCGGACTCTTGTGGGGTCAACCGTACCTACTGCGGAGTGCGGATATCCATCAACCATCCTCCTAACGTTATTCCCGGTTGTGCCCTAAACGAGCCCAGGGTCCGGCTTTTACACCTAATCCCAAGATTTGACATAGGCACTAGTTTTAAGAAAGCGACTGCCATCTGACCTTCCAACCCAGAGGGAAAACTAGACCTTATTGGGATTAGACCGGTTTCCTCACGATGTTTTTCCTTCACCGAAAGGCTAACGGTAAATATTCCGTACATAAATTCCGAAAAACTCATTGGTACGAGCCTAGGCTACCATACCTACTGCGGATATATGCATAATAAACTAATTCAGAAATAAGTAGACAGTTAAATACAAAGACCGATATATGAAGCAGAAGAATAAACTCAATGTGAAAAAGCTATCAAAGGCACAGGGCTAATCGTATGCTGAGGAAACTCATCTGTATACATTCCCAAGAGACTGAGACTTGTTACCATAGATGATTACTTATAGAGTTCCCTACAATTCTATCCAGTTTAAATTAGATATTCCCGGAAATCCTTTTGAGAGCATGCATGGAATAGAAGACGTGCTTCACTTCAGTGTCGTAAAAGTTAAATGACAAATTCATACTAGTGGACGCCATCTTGAATTTTCTGATATTTTAAAGTTTATGGGCTTACTAGATGGTACCGTAAAGGTTACTTTGATTCAAGGGGCGACTTTGATCAATCTGCTTTTGGTAAGAAAATATCGCTAGATTTGTGGCACTAAATACCTAATAAAATATCTAGTGGCTGATATTCCATCAGGTCAGTATACTGCTTTTTACTTGATGGGTACAGTTACCAGCATCAATGTCTGCCATAACAAAATGAGCAAAAATATCTGACTCGTCCTAACGGCCCGGCCCTAGAAATAGAGTTCAGATATTTATGCGCGCTTTCGTGTGGCAGATCATAATGCTGGTGACTGCACTACTACGATGTCTCCATTCCATAGCAATGTTTAATTAAATCGTCTGAAAAAGGCGCAAATGCCTATGATGATGATGACATTAAATAATATTACTGCTTTCATACTACACACTATACGATCAAAGTGGTCCCATTTTTAGGGTTCCGTAGCCAAATGGCAAAAAACGGAACCCTTACGGATTTGTAATTGAATTACAAAAAAAAAAATTTTTAGGGGTGCACTTCCATACATAATTAAACTGAAAGTCAAAAAAAAATTGTTCATTGCAAGCCCACGTGTGGCATGGCACATCAATCAATAGGCCTTTCAAAATAAATAATATCCCTTCAGCTGTGGTCATCCCTCTGTGGGCTTCATATTTTTTCCTGCAGGTTGGTGGAGCCCCCCTCGGAGGGGCGCATTGGCTGTGCTTACTTTCTTAGAAATAAAACCGCCATTCGTGTATTGATCTCGTTTTAATCCATTGAAACGTATAGCCAATGAAGCGAGACAGCTAACAAGCGACAATTTCAATGGCCATTGGAGGAAAATGTTGAATTTGATCGGTAGTCTAAAACTGCCACTGGCGCGTTAACCACGGTCGAGTTTCGCGAGTGAGTTTTAATGGTTTTAGTGCGAATTTTCGTTGCCAGAAGGAGATATCTTGGAGAAATGTAAATAATCCTTCGTTTTCTGTTAAAAAAATATAGTTTTTAGTTGATTAACGATAATAAACTTGTGGCTAACACACCATACCTACTCATGGTCAAAATTTGCTTACAGGTTTTTTAGCGCTTTTCTACTAATTTAGAATTACTAACAGCTATTAATATTACCGCTATTTATCGAACATTTATTTAAAATGTTGGAAATGGACTAACAATCGCCCGAAAGTAGATAAATAGATCGAAATTGGTAACGGTCATAACAGAGCCCTCAGAGGGATGGTAGCCGTCAAGGAACTTCCCTCCGAGGGATGCTCACATGAGACCTCGTGACGTCACTTACTCAGCGCACCAGCGCGATTTCATAATATGGATACGCCATGGATTGATTGTCTTGCAACGTTCGTAATTCGTATCTATTAACGGAAAAGTTGGATCTTGTGTTGTGCTCGCGATTTATTGCTATTGTCTAGCTTTATGTCGGTGAACTAACATTAGATAAATACTTAGTGTTTGTGGATGTGCCTAAATGTGCTTATCAATATTAATATTAATAAATATTCAGGTGTCTCTTTAGTGCTCGTTCGGACTCTTCCGACTAATCAAGTGAGTGAGTGGCGCTTTCGATTGTAAGCACGAATACGATGGTTCATGTGCTATCATAGTTTCAATAAGTGTTAACTGAGCTGTGTGCTGTGTTATTTAGGTGCTTGTACAATCTACGAAGAACCATCGTAAGTAAGAACTAATTTCTACACAGACGAGAGACCACTCAGAAATCACCACTATTCCTTCATGTTCATCAGGTTGTACCGCTACTACAAACTCATGGTGTGGGTAAGGGTATATCCATACTAAGCAAACCATTTTTTTTCGAAATGGTCTTGATTTTCATTGTTTTAATGTTCATGTTTTACGTGTTTTTTGTTTAACTGGTATTAATGTTGTAATTTTAATTGAAAGGATATTTAATCAAGATGCTTCCAACCAAATTTGTTTGGTTTAAAGCCCATGGTTGCTGTGATAATTGCAGTCGTTTGGAAGAGGTTATATTGTGTCAAAGTAGACATACTTTTTTCATTTTACTCTCACATAAAACCTACTGCACCTACAATAAAAAAAGCTTCGGTTACACCTAGTTGATGGCCCAAATGTATTGTTTAGGCATGAATTTGATTACATACAGTATAAAACACTTCAGATATAAACATGTAAATCGAAGCCCACACGAGCAACTTCTGAGTGTAGGCATTATATTGGTAGAATATTTCAAATGGTCTAGTGTAAAAAAAATACTCATGAGCCTCCCATTTTATGTTTTTCGAATAAGTATAACACTAATTTCTTCAAATTAAGCCCATTAAATACCCCAAATATCCAATTTATTATATTAAAAATGACCAAAATATGTCGTAAACTTCGGTGACCTGGTGACGAGGTCAGCTAGATAGCCTTAATACGACTTTAATGTAACGATGATATATCGTTGCAGTTAGATAATTTAATATAGATCGAGTTTCGTCCAAAATCCTGGCTGTGATTATGTAAAAAACTAAAGAAAATTTAATTTTACCAAATCACTTCACCCCACAAACCTTGGAGGTGGAGCGTCCCTCAGAGGGTGCCACAGACGTGGGTAAGCGGCCATGTTTTTTCGCCACAGCTGAAGGGATATAAGGTTTCTCAGCAATTTTTTTGATTAAGTGAATAAAGTCGGAGATAATCGCCCCGAAAGTCACTAAAATTGTGTCCCCCCCCTCTAATTTTTGAACCATGTATTTTAAAATCATGAAAAAAATCATGGTCATAGGGCTTATTAAATTCTTTCAGCAAAAATTGTTTTGAGCAAGATCGGTTCAAAGGTTTTTGAAATATTCCTAAAAAACTGCCTTCATTAAAGAAAAGGACGGAAGTGCCATAAGATTTCAGTAACCTTTTTAATAGGCACGGAACCCTCGTTGTGCGTGGTCCGACACGCACTTGGCCGCTTTTTTTACTGAAGTAACTCCGGTTTAAGGTAGTCATACGGTTACTATGGAATTCAACTCCAATTTTACGGAACATTTAGGTAGTTATGATTTTTCTTTGACACCTCAGCATAATGCTGAGCCAGTGTCCGGTTCGCTACCGCAGACTAACTTTTTTCATGTTTTATGTGGTTTTCTTGTTTATTTTATTATTTAATATGTGTGTCCTGTATATTTGTGAATAAATATATCTTTCTTTCTTTCTTTCTTTGATGCCAGCTGTTCTTCATAGGGTTGTTAACAATGATTTATGGGCGAATTTACTTAAAAGTGTACCTTTTTATTTATCGTAGAATTTATAAACTAGGGGACTTATCTTACGGCAAATAATGAGCACCCTTCATTCAGATAAAGACAAACTAAGTGTCCCCATGTTTCAGGGATGTCACGAATGTCAGTTCTATTACATTCGCGAATGCGAATGCGAATGCGAATATTTAGAATGCGAATGTGCGAATGCGAATGCGAATATTAAGGAAGTATACTAAAACCCAACGGACGTATTTACTTTTTAATCATTTTATTTAACAATCACAAGCACAAAAAGCAATCACAAGTCACTACCCAAGTAAAAGTGCTTTCTAATGGTTAAAATTAATTACTTGATACGGGTTGGCGCGCTTTGCACATGCGCGAGTCGGCGGCAGGCGGCCGGCGCGGGCGAAACACGCCACGACTTGCACATATTCGCATTCGCAAAACATTCGCATCGTTTGATGCGAATGCGAATGTTGATGCGAATACTTAAAATGATGCGAATGCGAATGCGAATATTCGTAACATCCCTGCCATGTTTTATTCCACTATATCAACGTTTTTTTTCGTAAATTTCGTTTGGATCGTCCCATAATCGAAATAAAATGAATACGGAAAATTGGAGACAATTTATTATTTTATAAGAATGAGTAGTAGTAAAATTGAAGAAAAAAGCTAAACTTTTAAGTATATACGACCTCATAGTTTAACGAGAATTGAACAAATAAAACACAGATTTACTTGAACTTTTACTTCGTTAAAAAAGAAAACCCTACCTTATTAGGGCATACATTATTTCGGGCACTATTTGTAAAACGGTACACTCCGATTTCTTTAGTCAATATATATATGTAAATATCTTATGCTTATATATCTGTTAGATCCTAGTCAAGTCATGGTGCTAGTTTTCTGATTCAAAACATACATTTAAGTGGGTTTTCTTAAATAAAGATTAACAATATATGTTTTTCTTAAGCAAATGACATTTCTACTGTTTTCAATTGTGAAATTCATAAGAGGAATGCTGTTCATAAAAGTGATGAAACTACCCAAATAAGTACGAATACCTTTAGTGCCGATAAAACTAATAGTTTCAAATATAATCTTCGGTAAAATAGTAAGCACTTCTAGATGAAACAATATTATTTAAACTATCATAATTATGTACAAGAAGCAATTAATGAATGATTTATTTTTAACTTTGCTACATCAACGCCAAATGATTTAGAAAATATAGTTACAATGAATACAAATTCAATTTATAACGACATTTTCATCATCAGTTTAAAGTACGTCTTGATGTTATTGACAATAAATCATCTCTTTTCTTAATTCTAAACTGTTTATTTCTTTTATCTCGTACAAAAGTAGCCTACGGTGTCTTGTGTAGTGATCTACATCTATCCCTACAGCTAACTTTGTCTGCCAAAGCTAAAAATTATATACATCAATTTGGAAAACAACGTCTTTCAACAACTGTGGCACAATCTATACGGCCCATTTCTCTAAATATCTTTGATAAATTCACCAACATAATAGAATCGTTATTTCTACACATCCAAAGGTTCAAGATATTCTCAGTAGGAGAACAGGTGTTTGAGAAATAGTAGTAGTATGAAGCTATCTTTAATTTCTCAGCTAAAAGTCTCCAATCGTTACCTTTTGGAGTTTGAGAGTCAAGCAGCTTACACAGAATAACCCGATCAGATTTAGTTAGAACGTTCATTCGGTAGTTATTGTCTACGCTTAAATTACTTCTGTAGTGGTTACCTCTATAAACAAAGTCATATCGGCCCTCTTTTTTCGACAACGATGAATAGTTAAAAGGATTCTCAAGAATATGGATGTTGTAATCGACACTAGAAGAGCTAAATCGCTTGTTGGAAGTCAGATTCGAGTTAAAGTCAATTGTTTTCAAACTGAAGTTAACTGAATTCGATTGCTTTTGTTTCTGGTAAGCGGACAAGTTAAGCTCGAAGCAACTAATAGCATCGGTTTGCTGCAAGATGAAACTGCACTGGAGAGACCTTACACCCAGGTTCCAAACATGCGCGTATGGTAGCTCCTGATATTTCTCTCCAGAAATTATTTTCCAACCGACACCTAAATCTCTAAGATTGATGCACAAGTCCGAACAACTTTCTTGGAAATATATAGATTTTGGCTCACTTAGCAACGTGCTACCCAATCGCCTCTCGTTTTCAACACAGTCATGCAAGGCGTAAGGGGTATCATTTATCACATGAACTTTTAAACTGTAGTAGCTCTCATCAATTTTTTTCGAGACGAACAAGGCTAGTTTCAGCAGTTTTGCGTCCAGACTGCTAAAGCTGCGTCCAACTAAAACAAAGTCGCTCAGAAATTCGCACACTATGTAAACTTTATTTGTGTCGACTTG
Source organism: Epinotia ramella (assembly GCA_947578815.1). Taxonomy (NCBI): domain Eukaryota; kingdom Metazoa; phylum Arthropoda; class Insecta; order Lepidoptera; family Tortricidae; genus Epinotia; species Epinotia ramella. The sequence goes on from OX388207.1 coordinate 4,955,591, forward strand.
GGCGAAGAGGGGGCTTCCGGGGGTTTCTTGGCCGAGTGTGAGGACTTTCCTCCATTCCCGCGTGTTGATTTCTTCGGGCTTCTGAAGTATAGAGAGGAGCCAGCTGGCGTTTTTCAGAGACGCGTTATGAGGAAAAGAAAGAATCACCCCTTTTCGGAAGTGGAAGTTTTTCGGGCTGCAACGGATGACGGGACTCAGCTGTGTTTCCCCTGTAAAAAAACCTGTGTCATGATGCCATGATTCATCAATACTAATAGTAAAGAGATAACATAATAGTTTGTTGAGAATATAGAATGGACCTTTGGAATGGACATAGGATATATTTTATACCGTGGCTTTGCTTGGGTTTATTGTAATGCGCGGGCAGAAAATCCGCTCATGATATGCCCTGTGCTGTTGCGAGTTAGGGACCTGCATTTGTCTCCAGCTGATAACACAATGAATCCACAAAAAAATAAACGGTTGTCCACGCGCTTGTGACTCCTGTTTGACTCATAAACATATTTTTAATTGGGTTTTTCTCCAAAACTTTTTTTTTTGATGTTGGTTCCAAGAAACATTTCAGTTGTACCTTGTGTGTTATTCCGAATTCAACCTCTAGAAATATAATTTAATTCGACAGGCAACTTGAAAAACAGAAGTTCTCCAATCAAATAAGGCTCCGTAAGATTACATCGACCTGTATTAAAACAATTCCACAGAACTGTCACATTCGATTCAGGTCAGGTAATCTTATATTGCTGCTCTGTTGCTTACCAATAATAGCCAATCTGGAAACTGAAGAACGAAAACCTATTTCATACCGTCTGGTTCGGACAAATATAGAACGAGGGCACAGTTATGAGGCAAACAGACAGGAACTGGGTCGAAAGTTCACGATGTTACATTGGCAGATGTGGAACTCGTATTCCGTTGCGAATTGGAGGAGTCTGTTTACTCTAGACATTTTACTCAATTTTTGGAACTGACATTTGACCTGCGAATTATCATATTTTTTTGTTTTTTTTTTGTTTATACTGTCTCAAGTCTCAATATCTTGCTATGTATACTAATATTATAAAAAAAAAATCTGTGAAGTCGTAAGTTTGTACCTAGGAACAACTTTACGAATGACTTTACGTAATTATAGAAATGGCGGTACGGCAGAGTTATAGTGGGGCCATAGGTACGAGTACGATCGTGACAGAGATCGTAAATAGTTCCCACATACAACACAGAATTGGACTTGGACATAAGTAATCTGATTAAGCCCAGATTAAGCTAGGCAACTTTACCTTCTTGAAGCAAAGGCCTGTTCCATTCCTCATCAGTAACCTCAACGGTGAACAACTCTTCTCCCTTCTCCACAACCCCATCAGGAACGAAGAGGCTGACTCCACTCTTCTCCATCATCAGCCAATCACCATCGCCGGTGACTATTTTGGACGTGGTCGTCTCGAAGTGGGAACTTATCAGTTTAGAGTCGATCGAAGCGTTGTTCTTTAGCGAGGGAGACATTTCTACACTTTCGTTGCCATATGAGGAGCCCGCTGCAAAATAAACGAATAAATTGCATTGTGTTAATAAATTACAGCTTTTATTGCCGACTCTAGTTTTTGCAGTCATCATCATGTAACACGACTTTAATTGTTGAGCCATTAAGGTGTCAACTGATTTTGGTTTTGCGATAGTTCAGCTATGTAATGTCCTGTATTAAATGAGCTCTAAATTGTTCAACAAATCAATTGTTATCCAAACTAAGCGTGAATGCAAAATTTCAGCCCAATCGATAGAATTAATTGCTTTAAAATTCAGTTACAAATTCTCTACCTTGATTTTAAAGTAAATGAAAGTGTAAAATATTAAGTAAGGAGAACAGAAGTAGCTACCTATTGAAGCCTTATAATACACCTATAAATTCAAAAATAATACAATAGCGTTAATACCAGCAGCTCGGCACTAACAGTGAAAGCAAAGCACACAAAACAAATTGAAAAATTAATGCATGTATATGAAATTACTTACACAAAGTTAAGGTAAACGAACCAGTGCTCGACACAGGCGACACAGCCCTTTAGTTGGCTAACTATATCTTAATTCATGGCAAAAAAGGTCACAAGCATTAGGGTGTAAATTATTAGAATTAAGGTATCAAACACTGGGACTAACCACAAGTTTAAAAATACGTGCGTGACTAGTGAAAAAACTATGTATAATTTGGAAAATCATTAAAAACTTTTACTACTACTATTTAGAGCGTGTGTTTGTAACGCCGCTGTATAGGCCAGTCGTATCAAACATTGATATTAATATTGAAAAAATATGACTAGCCTATAATAGGCTTCAAGTACCCAACAGATTTTTACCACATATTTTTAAAATATATTTTGATGTGTTAAAAAAATATTAAGTAGTTTAATATCAACTACTTATCTAAGTCTGACATATTTTGTGTTTTTAAAAGTGGAACATTTCGTGTCGCTTTTCATACTAACATTTTTCAGATTCAATACCTAATTACAAAAAATATGTACTTTCGCATTATTCGCTTCGTTTGGTGATTTTAAAACCATAAAATGAGGTTATTTTAGGATTTCTGACAATTCACAGTAATTAGACAATGTCATGGACTAAACAGAATAATTAAATTAACGCAATTGTTTTATAACTAAGCAATGTAATCCAAAAAAAATATATCCTGAACTTCTAAACCCCATCCGCCACAACGACACTTCAATTGACAGCAGGTGGCGGGGCGAGATCGATTTGCAATTGAAAATATTCTTATAATAACGACGATCTAAAAATCAATATACACTAGTGATTTAAATGGCGTGTGTTGGGTAGCGCACAAAGTGTTCAATTTATAAATAATTAGTAAAAAGGCAAGGCAAGCGAGCGTGCATTAATACGTGAGACTCACAGCTCAAAAAGCAGCTGGAATCAGAGCGGTCTGACTCCGCTTCTGCGCGGCCGATGTCCGGTCTTACCTCATGGTCTATGGGCGACATGTAACTGAAGAGAAATAGTAATTTACTTTACGTTTCAAAAATGTTGGATTAGACAGATACAAAATGAGATGTAATTTAATAAGAAGAAAAAAATAGCGAGGCTAATAATTTTGAAGCTATTTGTTAAACTATAATTCGCCATAATTGAAAACAAGTGGGATGTTAATGTTCATACGTTATTCAAGTTGTTGTTGATATACCTTTGAGTTACTAACTCCAGTATTATTCAGTTTAACAAGTGTATCTGTTTCTGCCTGTGATCTACCATTTGAGTGAACCGATTTGAAACGGATGAACCGGTTTGAAAATACATGTCTGTCAAGTTGGTTCTAGAATTACAATAGAAGAATATGGTTGTGTGCTTTAGAAAGATTTCTTACGGTGTTAAAACCTTACCTATTAGCTAGTTGCGGTACTTCATACAAGTGGTCCGGCCTGTTCACAGACGTGCTCATTCGTCTGTGGGTCCTCCTGGAGTCCATCGTCTGGAACTCCTCGTGGATCGTCAGGTCGGGCTGATTCGTCAGGGTTCTTTTTATGACGCTGCCGAAGTAGTTTGTACCTATGGAAATTAAGTTTTCATTCATTCATCCTTAGGAAAGTGGGTCTCGAGCTCGTTTAAAGTGCAACCGGAAAATCTCTGAGGATGATGATGGTGATTCATAAACTATCCTTCTTAAGTTGCTACCATTTTAATGAATATAAGATAAATAGTGATAACTTCCTCGAAGCACGCTTACAAATTTTTACAAATTTTCTAAATTAACTTTAACATAGGTTCAAAGACGCAAAAAACTATTCTGTGCAAGTTGCCATTTGCTGTTAAGCTGCCGCTTTGATATATCACATTGATTATACTATCACACTCATAATAATTTACGTAATAAAATAAAGGTTATCATATCACATTAAAAACCATTTATGTTAGCTTACCTGGTGGTGGTTTTACGTAAGGCGAATTCTCTGTTATCTTTATCTTCACGTACTTTATACCCAGTATTACAACAACTATTAAAATTATAAATGCAATTGACAATGCTATCAGAAGCGCCCAATACGTTGACACTGTAAAAGAAAACTTAAATTAGGTAAGTACTCGGATTTATTCAAAACTTACAGGACTAATAGGTTAGGTAAATGATATTAGATTCAATTATACTGCCTTACACTCGGTTTTAAAACTATTGTGAGGGTTCCATACTTTTCATCAAGAGTCATTATTATATTTTCTACTTGGCACAATCGTGATTTCACGAATGTCAAAAATAGTGAGACAGAATTCTAGATAACTTCAGACTTTCTAACTTCTTTAGTGGCTTTATTTTGGATGAGATTAAAATAAACTATTGGAGTTCGCCAGCCCAGCGTAACATTAGTTATTGGTTGTGCTGCCGATTCAATGTATTTATATACCAACAGCTGAAAAAATCGAATATTCTAATTTTACCATCGTTCCCCAAATCAGTCTTGGAAGTCCTGACACACATAGGACACTGGGCCATCTGATAGTCTTTACCAAGACAGGCCGCACTGGTCAGACAACGACGTCTCCGGGTCTGAAGGCAGTCGGAATCACAACGTGACCATTCTGACCATTGTGACCATCGACCTGAAAATGTCACCTGAGCTATAAATAAATTCCCACTTAAGATTGAGACAACTATTTAATAATAGAAGCGTTTAGAGCCCACATATTTATGACAGGGTAAGTAGGCAAGACTTATCGAATTATTAAGACATCAGAACACTCAGAGCTTACCTATCAACACATCAGAGGACTGATCTGCCAACTCATCTAAACTATCCACATACATATCTGTAACAAGAAAATTATCTTACAACCGGTTTGACCCCCACTGACCGAGGATTAGTCCATAGACGGTCTTACCCTCGCTTACCTTAGGGATTACACACGGTTTCTCAACATACCCAAATCACAGTCCAAGCAGTCCGATGTCTTCTGCACACTGAAGCCCAAGCACGGCTGGCCCCCGTTAAGAGGTCGCGGGGCGGTGCAAGACCGGACACGTCGCCGCCCCGCCCGACCTTCCCGGGCTTGGCCGCTGCACCAGCATTCTGCCCACGCTGACCAGGGCGACCATCCACCGTTTACTGGTAAGTAATAGTGAGAGTAAAGAATCTGAAGTAATACTTAAGCTGACTGATTGACAAAACAAGTCTAAATTAAAATGTTTACTTAACACAAAGTAAAACCAATAACAATCTAAAATTCTAAATACAAATTACTAAAGCAGACTAGCCATACTTTTGTGCTTGGCCAGTGTAATCTCCCCCTACCTATTTTTAAAGAAACATTTGATTGGTGGGTTGATTTAATAACAGTCTTTTATTTCATCTAAACAGAACTTACCGAAAACAGTTAACAAAGCCGGTTCCGATATGCGCTTGCCTGCTAAATTTTCGGCAACACAAGTGTAGTTTGCCATATCCTGAAACATTCACAACTCTGAGTAAATCCTGCACCACTCGTGCACGAACAAAGTTGTATTTTTTCCGAAATGATCCGGACACTCCCAAACTATTTCGGTACCTACTCAGTAAAACTAACTAGTGGTGGATTTCACATCATTCAACTAGGTAAATATTTAAACAAACAAACCTCAAAAATACCGCTAGGTCGACATTACAGTCTATATTACTTGTATTGCAAACTATTTTAACAGAGGCGCTCATTAAAAACCCTCAACGTCAGAGTCTACCGCTTCTCTCCCGCTGAACCATATGTGGGTCGGTATTTAGTATGAATTTGCGAACAAAAAAAATTTAGCCCGGGGAGAGAAGGGACGGGGGCGCTTGCCACGAAGTCTTAGAGAAAGCTCTTGGTTGATGATCTGACCAGGTGTCTTTAGACACCTGCACATTGTCATCAGCAGTGATAGAAGTGCCATTCTTCAGCCAGTACAACTGGAGGATTGCATTCACTATGGCGATACCGATGTCTTACCAGCAGAGACGCTTGCTTGATGACCAGGTCCCCGTCTTTAGACACCTGCACTGCACATTGTCATCACCAGTGATAGAAGTGCCATTCTTCAGCCAGTACAACTGGAGGATTGTATTCACTAAGGCGATACCGATGTCTTACCAGCAGAGACGCTTGCTTGATGACCAGGTCCCCGTCTTTAGACACCTGCACATTGTCATCACCAGTGATAGAAGTGCCATTCTTCAGCCAGTACAACTGAAGGAACGCATTCACTAAGGCAATACCAATGTCTTACCAGCAGAGACGCTTGCTTGATGACCAGGTCCCCGTCTTTAAACACCTGCACATTGTTATCACCAGTGATAGAAGTGCCATTCTTCAGCCAGTACAACTGGAGGAACGCATTCACTACGGCGATACCAATGTCTTACCAGCAGAGACGCTTGCTTGATGACCAGGTCCCCGTCTTTAGACACCTGCACATTGTCATCAGCAGTGATAGAAGTGCCATTCTTCAGCCAGTACAACTGGAGGAACGCATTCACTAAGGTGATACCAATGTCTTACCAGCAGAGAAGCTTGCTTGATGTTCAGGTACCCGTCTTTAGACACCTGCACATTGTCATCAGCAGTGATAGAAGTGCCATTCTTCAGCCAGTACAACTGGAGGAACGCATTCACTTAGGCGATACCAATGTCTTACCAGCAGAGACGCTTGCTTGATGACCAGGTCCCCGTCTTTAGACAGCTGCACATTATCATCAGCAGTGATAGGAGCCCCGTTCTTCAGCCAGTACAACTGCGCGAACGGAGCCGCTTGGGGCGGCTCGCATCGGAAGGAGACCGGGGCGCTCTGCTTGACCAACTGGGATTGGGGGGCTGATGTGAAGTGCTTCTTGATATCTGAGAATTGAGCGATTCGACATTTTTTTGCAATTATAGCGTCGTTCCACAGCTAGTGTCAGAAACACTAAGACGTTTTATACCACGAAGGTCGCAAACAAGCAAACGTGGAATAGAAAACTGACACCTTAGTTAACAAATACACCGTATTCTCTATCGTATGGAGTTAGGACACAGCGGAACGTCATCTCGCGCATATTTGGAGCAGCTCAACTTGAAAAGTATACCTTCACCTTACAGAAAACCGCAGGCATAACAACACAACTGCTTGCTTTTTGTGGGGATAGTGTTGCGTAGTGGCGTGTTAGGTCGCCAGAACCCGCTAGAATACGATGTGTTTAGAGTGAGGGACCCGAGGGGTGATCACGTAACTTTTCAAACACGCATTAGGACAAATCAACTGTCATTTTCCAATACAAAAAGTGACATTTAGATCTTCCTATACGTACAATGCGTTACATGATCGAGCGGCTGTATTTGTCCCTAACTGGGCATTTCAAAACAAAAATTTACTCAGCGTCAGTTTTGTGACAAAAATGTAGCATACAAACTAGGTATGTGAGAATGAACTTGTTTCACATTTAAATAACGCGTTTATTGTATATCATTTCTAAATTGAAAAGATAATGTTAACTTTAAAACAAACTGAATACTTAATTGGTGTCACAAAACTGACACTGAGTTAATTTTTGTTTTAACAACTCAGGCTAATTAGGTACACAACTATTTGTTTTGTTTTGTTCGATCTTCTACTGATGATTGATGGTTATATCATCGCTATTATATGCGTACTAGATTTTTTTTTTTTGTGTTATAGGAGGCAAACGAGCAGACGGATCACCTGATGGTAAGCGATTACCGCCGCCCATGGACACCTGCAACACCAGAGGTGTTGTGAGGGCGTTGCCGGCCTTTAAGATGGGAGTACGCTCTTTTCTTGAAGGTTTGAAGGTCGTATCGGTCCGGAAATAACCGCAGGCGACAATCCGTTCCATAGTTTAGTTGTGCGAGGCAGGAAGTTTCTGGAGAAGCGCACAGTTGAGGACTGCCAACCATCTAAGTGGTGAGGATGGTAATGTTGTCGCGTTGGACGATGGCGAAAAGAAGCGGCAGAGGCTGTTTTCCTGCAACTTTGTCCGCGTATACACTTTAATCGCCTTAAGGGACCAACACTATAGGCTTAATGAAATCTAATAACAAATATGGCCTAAGACTTCCCTCGGCCACAGCACTTCGCACTCCCATATAAACTTTTACTCCCTTTATCACCCCTCTAAGGGACGATTTCCGGGATAAAAACTATCCTATGTGCTCCGCGGGTTCTCCAACTTCAACTAAAATCTTCATACCCAATTCCATTTATATCGGTTCTATGCGGTTCCGTAAAAAGGTAAGGTCAGTTCGGGTATGTCCGCCACAGGGGAAAGTGCGAATGAATGCGTGTGTGTGTGAATGTGTGCGTGTGAATGAGGCGCACTTTCCCCTGTGGCGCACATACCCGAACTGACCCTATCAGATAGTTACTTTCGAATTTACAATATTAATATGTTGCCAGGCCACTTACAAGCAAGTTCCACAGTAGCCGGCTGGCTCCTGATATGCCCTCTGCTAGTCCATGCGAAGCAGGAGCATTGGTACTTGTCGCTCCCGAAGTACTCCTCGACATGTTCCCGCGTGACATTGTACTCGCCCTCGATAATCCGCACCCCTGTTTGAGGGTCGACGAACGCGAAGTTCAGGGCATGTGTCTTTTCGCCGTTACATTTGAAGTAAACCTAAGAACATCAAAGGAATGAGAGCACTTTCATTTTTAACCCCCGACGCAAAGAGAGGGGTCTTATAACGTTATAAGTTTAACGTGTCTATGTATCTGTGTATCTGTCTGTGGTATCGAAGCTCCCAAACGGTTGGACCGATTTGAATGCGGTTTTGCTGAAACGGCCAACTTCGTTCGTTTCGCTCGCACATTCAGTTAATTGCAGCATTATTATCACGACTAGCTGGAGAGCAATGGATGCATAAAGCGAACAACAGGAACACTTGGAAATCACTAGAGGAGGCCTTCACTAAAGTAATATTTTAATTAGCATGTCTTAAAAAACAAAACGTATATAAGTGTAATTTTCGTAAGAAATATATTATGTTTTTTTATTTATATTTATATTTTTAATCACTATATATAGTAGATTATATGACAAGGGTCTAAATTAAGCCATATTACCACGAGATGGTTTTTTAAATAAAATGCTTTGACACAGATACAAAATATTGACACCACGAATGCGCCCCTGACCGTCTAATAGCCGCGTCTAAACGGCCGAGCGCGGCGGACAGCATTCGGGGCCATAGTACGATGAAGCGAGATAGACAGCAGTCCATCCCGCTGTTCATAGCTTATGTACCGTTTGAACGTTTGGACGCGGCTATAGTCGGTAAGACGCGTTTTTTTTTAATTATTGTTAATTAGGGAATTAAAAACACCTATGTTTGAAATGAATTCAGTTCCTGACTTTACCTCACCGTAGCAAATTTAAACCAGTCGATATACGCTAATGCACTCGCCGCACGCTCCTCCAGCTAGTAATTTTGTCTATGTACCGACCATTTCCAAAAATATAAGTTTGTCGCGTAATTTGCCTATTTTTTCATCGTGAATCGAACCCTGAACGCTACAAAGTGGTCTTCGAACCGAATCTTGATGTATTTCACGCCGCCGTCGAAAAATATGGTTAAAACACGCAGCACCGTAAGGAAAGAACAAGAAGAAAATAAAGTTACTGCTACTGAGGTCGACCCAGGCAAGGCAAGTACAAGTGCAGCTCCAGATGTTGAAGAAAAAGTGCAACCTGACAAAACAATAGTGATAGATGCCGGAAGTGTTAAGTCCGAGATGCCAAAACCGAATGAGCCTACCTTCCAAAAGTCTTTGTCAAGAAAATCTTCATCATCCTCCGTCGCAGCACGCAAAAAGAAGCTGGAATTACAAGCGGCCGAGGCAAAAGCACGAATTGAAATGCAGCTTATCGATAAACGCTTAGAAGCGGACCTTGCTGAATTAGAAGAAGAATACAGTCCACAGTCTTCAGTTACCGATAAACAAAGTGATGTTGCTAGATGGGTAGAACGCAGCCAAATAGAATTGGAGTCACAGCATGCCACCAAGCAGGACGAAACTTCAGGTGTGCTGTGCCCGCCGGCGAACATGGACGCCGGCACTGATGGTCCAATTCAACAGTTAGCCTGTGTACTTAAGGATATGATAACTACCTCTGCATGCAACAGCAACAATAATAATAATTTACTTACCCGCATCAGCACACCCAAGGATCTGCCGCTGTTTGCTGGTGACTCAATGGAATGGCTCCAGTTTAAAATGGCCTACGAAGAATCCACCCGATTGTGTCAATTTAGTGATTCGGAGAACTTGTGGCGCCTACGAAAGTGCCTTCGTGGCGCAGCCAAGGATGCTGTCCAGGCGTTACTTATCACGGCTACTTCTCCTGAAATACTTATATCCACGCTGGAACTGCAGTTCGGGAACCCAGATGGAATCTTGTCTCGTATAAGGCAAGAAATCAAGAAGTTAAATCCAGTGTCTACAGAATATCACAAAGACATTATTGTGTTTTCAAACAAAATAAAAAATTACGTCGCCGCTGTGCGTGCCCTTGGCCGTGAAAATCACCTTGAAGATTCGAGTCTAATTACCGTTGTGTTATCAAAACTGCCTACAATCCTGTTGTCTAAATGGGCTGACTACAGTTACTCACACAACACTGAAAGTACCACGACTAGACTCGACCAACTATCGGATTTCCTAAACCAAGAAGCCGTTAAAATATCTAAGTGCAGTGTCGCGTTAATAAACACACCAAAGGACAATTATAGGCGTAAATATGCGGACAATAATGCTAACTCACAAACAATCTTACTGCAAAGTCAACAAAGTTATTCAAAGTGCCGTTATTGTCATGGACCTAATCACAATCTATCTGACTGTAAAAAATTCAAGAAGTCATTAAGAAAAGATCGCTGGAGTTATGTTAAACGGTTCGGACTATGTTATAAGTGCTTATTACGTCATCACGATCGACAGATGTGCCCGGCACCCGTGTGCGATATTGATAACTGCGGCCTGGCGCATCATCGCTTGTTACATTTCGTGCCTAGTGAAAGACAATACGAGAACAATAACAACAGTGCTGTCCAAGTGACAGAGATTGAGACTGAATCTGATCCCCAAGTAGTGGCCCACATGAAATCATCTTCGAAAGTTTTATTAAAAGTAGTGCCGGTAAATATCCACGGACCGCGCGGTGTAATTAGTACTAGTTGTCTCCTTGACGATGGATCTTCTGTGACTGTAATAAGTGCCAAACTCGCAGAGCGGGTGGGGTTGCGCGGCCGCCGCGAGTGTATGCGTGTGCGTGGCGCATGGGACAACACTGAACTAGTGTGCGACTCCTACCTGGTCGATTTATCTTTATCTAACCGAGATGGACAAATGTTTACGATTAATGCGCGAAGTGTTAATGAACTTAATTTACCTAGTCAAGGCCTGAACTTAGTGAACTGTGATAACTTTATGCACTTGCAAAGACTAAAAAATGACTTATGTTGTGAACAATTAAAACCCGAGATTTTGATAGGACAAGACAATTACCAACTACTGTTGCCGTTGGAAGTTGTCACTGGCAATCCTCACGAACCTTGTGCCACACGATCACCGCTTGGTTGGTGTTTGCACGGAAGGGCTCCTGTGCGTATGACGTCATCTGCGCACGCGCCTCAGCCTCACTCAACATTGTTTATCTGCGATAGTGACGTCAGCGATGACGTGGCTGAGAACAAACGATTGCTGCAAATTTTACATGAAGATGTTCGTCGGTCCTTCACATTCGACTCATTGGGCGTCAGTAGCAAGCCACGTGAGAACCACAACGACGTATGTGCCCTGGAAAAGTTAGACAAAACTTCTAAACTGGTTAATGGGCGATGGTACGTCGGATTACCCTGGAAGAATGAAGATTGCGTGATGCCAGACTCCTTTCCTCACGCACTGTCACGACTCAAATCAGTGGAGAGAAAGATGGAGAAATGCGAAGGGTACAAAGACAGATACAACGATCGCGTCCAGCATTTGTTCGACAACGATTACGCACAGGAATTGCACGATACTGAGGCAACTAGCAAATCATGGTACCTCCCTCATTTTGGAGTGGATAATAAAAACAAGAAGCGCCTGCGTCTCGTATTTGATTGTGCTGCCCAAACTAACGGATTGTCGCTGAACGATTACATTCTTAAGGGCCCGGACCTACTGAGGTCACTGTTTGGAATAATGCTACGGTTCCGAGAGCAAAGAATTGGTGTAACCGGCGACATAAAAGATATGTTCCTGAGGGTGAAAATAAGAGAAGAAGACCGAGATGCGCTACGATTTTTATATAGAAGCGAACCTAAGGGACCCGTGAAGACATATGTCATGACTTCTCTTATATTTGGAGCTACATGCAGTCCCTTTGTAGCCCAATACATTAAAAATAAAAACGCTGAGCGTTTTGAACCAACGATGATGCCTGCATGTCAAGCTATATACAACCAACACTACGTTGATGATTATATAGACAGCGTCCCGGACGAGAAAACTGCAATCGAGTTGATAAGAGATATAAAAACAATTCATCAGCAAGGTGGCTTCGAATTACGTAACTGGACTTCTAATAGTAAACAAGTTCTCGAGTCTATGCCAAAAGAAACTCTCGGCGAAGCGGCAGTAAAGTTCAAAATCGGAGAGCAATATGAAAGCGAACGAACACTTGGGTTGATCTGGTTTCCACATGAAGATGCACTGGGATTCGATGTTTCTTTTAAGAAGATCCCTGAAAGCATAATTAACGGAACACAACGGCCGACAAAGAGAGACATGTTACGTGTTGTTATGTCCATATTTGACGTCTACGGTTTTTTATCTCCGTTTACTATTAATGGGAAAATTATTTTACAACAATGTTGGCAACAAAATATCGATTGGAACGACCAAATACCAGATTCATTATACGAAAAATGGTGCAAGTGGATAAGTTGTCTGAAATCATTACACAACATAAGGCTACCCCGATATTACTACAATGCAGCGAACACGGGGGTGAACGAGCCCGATTCGAACCCGGCGGCCGCCACGACCAGTCAGCGAGATAACGCGCCCGCGCCGGTGCGCCCGCTTACGTCACAGCCTCAGAGCGTCGCCTGCTACAGCAACTTGCAACTGCACACATTTTGCGATTCGTCCTCTAAAGCCATGTGCGCCGTTTCATACTGGCGCTGGGAGAATAACGCGCAAGTATATATAGCGTTTGTGGCTAGTAAGTGCCGCGTGTCGCCTAACAAATTGCAGACTATACCGAGACTAGAATTAACTTCAGCCATTATTGGTGCTAGATTGGCTGATACTATAATAAAAGAACACAAAATAAAGGCAGATCGTAAAATATTTTGGAGTGACTCGAGCACAACATTACACTGGATAAGAAATAAGTCTCGCACTTACAAGCCATACATAGCCAATCGCTTAGGCGAAATTGATGAACTTACCTGCAGTGACGAGTGGAGGTACATTCCGACGCACCTTAATGTAGCGGACGTAGGAACACGGGAGGCATACGATGTGACGATTCTGCAAAATCAATGGCTTCACGGACCGGTATTTTTATACAATGATGAGCGCACCTGGCCAAAGGATTTTATGCAACCTGCAATAAACGACCTTGAATTAGAATGCATATCTATTGTACAAACGGTAAATAACAAAAGCTTATTACCTGTACCCGAGCCTACACGATTTTCATCATGGTTGCGCCTGCTAAGAAGTACTTGTACTTTTCTAATGTTTATAAAGAAGTGTCGAAAACTTACCGATGACCTCAATTACGAAACAATGGAAGAAGCCGAGCGCCTGTTGATAAGATATTCGCAGGCACAGACGTTTAACGATGAGATTAATAACCTAAAAAAAGGTAAATATATACAGAAGTATAGTAAACTACTTACCTTATCACCATATCTTGATGAGCACGGAGTCCTGCGTGTCGGGGGCCGAATCGATGCTGCTGCCGAAGTGTCACCTGAAACTAAAAGACCGATAATTCTAGACGGGCGAGATTACATAACCAGATTGATCGTTAAATCTTACCATGTCAGCGCTGCTCACGAGAACCAGGAGTCTGTAGTGAATAACCTAAAACAAAAATATTGGATTATTAAAATTCGTCCTACTGTTAAAAATGTTGCCTCTAAATGTATGATCTGCAGAATTAAGAAGAGTAGACCTGAAATCCCAAGAATGGGTAACTTACCTGAAGCACGGATGGCTCATCACCAGCGACCCTATACTTTCTGTGGAATTGACCTGTTTGGACCGTATGAAGTTACGATTGGGAGACGACGGGAGAAGAGGTACGGAGTGATATTCACGTGCCTCACCGTACGAGCCATTCATTTAGAGACGGTTGCTTCTCTCACGACCGATTCCTTGATTATGGCCCTACGACGTATGGCCGCGAGGAGGGGATGGCCGAAGCAAATTTTCTCTGACAACGGTACGAATCTCCGTGGCGCCGATGTTGAACTGAAAAAGGCAATTCAGGAACTGAAAAATGACGAAGAGCTTCATAACACAGCTATCAATCATGGGACTAAATGGACCTTCATTCCGGCCGCAAGCCCACACTGGGGTGGGGCATGGGAACGGCTCATTAAGAGCGTAAAGAGCTCGCTGAAAGTCGTCCTGAAAGAACGCGCACCTAGGGAGGAGACCTTTAACACTTTCCTCGCTGAGGTGGAAAATATTGTTAACAGCCGACCCCTAACCCACGTCTCTGTCGAAACTGGAAGCAGAGAAACACTGACCCCAAACCACTTTCTCTTGGGGTCATCGTCGAACTTACCTCAGATGGGCATTTTCGATGACTCTGAGTTTTATCTACGGAAACAATGGCGGATCGCGCAAAGGCTTGCCGATTCATATTGGAAACGATGGGTGCGAGAAGTGTTGCCCGATATGCTACCACGACAGAAATGGAACAAGGAGCAAAGGCCCTTACAAGTGGGAGACCTAGTTTTTGTCGTCGACCCTGATGGACTCCGAAATATTTGGCCGCGAGGCATTGTCGAGCAAACTTTACCCGGCAGAGACGGGCGAACCAGAATGGTTAAGATAAGGACGAAAACAGGTGTCCTTACCCGATCCGCCGCGCGCGTCGCTCGGATACCTATTGGAGAAGAGTGCTGCTAGAACAGCACTGGGGTGGGGCATGTGAGCGACGCAATTACAGTTTTATAAACTACCTTTTATTTATTTGTCAAAGCTAGGGGCGCGCGGAGAGAGCGAGATGCGCGGGAGGGGTGCGACCGTTACTTTACCTCACCGTAGCAAATTTAAACCAGTCGATATACGCTAATGCACTCGCCGCACGCTCCTCCAGCTAGTAATTTTGTCTATGTACCGACCATTTCCAAAAATATAAGTTTGTCGCGTAATTTGCCTATTTTTTCATCGTGAATCGAACCCTGAACGCTACAGTAAGAAATATATTATGTTTTTTTATTTATATTTATATTTTTAATCACTATATATAGTAGATTGTATGACAAGGGTCTAAATTAAGCCATATTACCACGAGATGGTTTTTTAAATAAAATGCTTTGACACAGATACAAAATATTGACACCACGAATGCGCCCCTGACCGTCTAATAGCCGCGTCTAAACGGCCGAGCGCGGCGGACAGCATTCGGGGCCATAGTACGATGAAGCGAGATAGACAGCAGTCCATCCCGCTGTTCATAGCTTATGTACCGTTTGAACGTTTGGACGCGGCTATAGTCGGTAAGACGCGTTTTTTTTTAATTATTGTTAATTAGGGAATTAAAAACACCTATGTTTGAAATGAATTCAGTTCCTGATTGGTTGATTTTAATGTCTAGGTGTATTCTGGTTAGTTGATAGCAAATACTTATGTTTTTAAAGAGTTGTGATTGGTGGATGAAATACGGTGAACTGTTTTGATTTATCAAATTAAAAGTTTTATATAAATCATAAATATGTATGCATATTTTCTCTAGTGGCTAAATGTACTACCTACTTTAGCCCCGCTTGCTAAGCCTATATGACGCACTTTTACTTATTTGTGTACATAAAACTGTCATTTTCGCATGCGTCATTAACTTAACGTATCCCCCCGTTCCGAGGACTTCTCTAAAAGTCATCGAACAAAACACTACCAGCATTCTGTCGTTAAAGACATCGAGGGCGACATCATTCTTACGGAATGGGTCTAGCGACAGCCGTGTTGGAACAAAAGTTGTTAGACATTGATTTATCTCTCATATTCTCACGCGAATAGCATTCTGTTGACGACGTTTGGTATTGATGGGAATTTTCATATTCGTCGCGTTTTGGCGCTTAGAGAAGTGGGACCCGTGAAATATTTTTAGAAAAAAAATAGATTTCAAAACAACCCATAAATGGAAGAGACAAGCTACGAGGAGTTTTTTGAAATATTTTTATTTTTTTTATTTTTTAGGTGCAGGTTCATATCAAAAACCCGGCCAAGTGCGTTTCGGGCCACGCGCAGTGTAGGTTTCCGTAGTTGCCTGTCTGTCTTAGTTACATCGACGTGCGGTGCGGTGTCGTCAGCCGAATTTGTACGAAAATTGGCTATTCCAAGTACACATTAAGTTGGTCGACTATTACTCGGTAATTACTTATGCCTACTTGTCCATGATAGTTTTTTTTTAATTCATTATATTTACTACTACCACGAATTTTTTCACATCCCCAGTAGTAGCCATTAAGTCGGCAGGGGGGGGACACATGACTTGAAAAAATTAGGGCTTTAAAGCCCAATATCTCGAAAACTAGTCACTGATTTGAAAAATGGGTTTAAAAAAACCCATAACATTTTTTAACGAGCTATCCAACGATACACCACACTATGGGTTTAACGAGAAAAAAAATTACATCCCCGCTTTAGGTGTAGGAGAGGTACCCTATAAAAATTTTTTTTTTCAAGATTTTATTAGACTGTTTTGTCGGTGAGATTGATTTGTATACCCATGCCGAATTACAGTTTTCTAGTAGTAATGGTTACTGAGCTAAGCCGAAGACGGACAGAGAGACAGACGGACATGGCGAAACTATAAGGGTTCCTTGTTGACTACGGCACCCTAAAAAACGTATCAATGTACAAGTATTAAAATGCTGGATTAAGAGACTCTTTAGACCCACAATAAAAGTAAATATTTTTTCCAACATTTTACCTAGGGGTTGAATGAATGCACAGTGACCTTGAGAAGCTCTTTATAAAAAGACCCCTTTTTCGACCCCATCACACGAGCTATTACTTTGATTGAAACGCACCTCCCTGACATGATGTGAATCAGTTATTAAACTACTTTCTAAGTGGTATGCAAATACTTCATTTTTATAGTTGCCATACAAAATAAAATACTTCTGAATGCTCTAAAATATCTGAGCATAAACTTTAACACCTTTAAGGCCGCTGACAATAGAGTCATGTTCATAATTTGTAAACACTGAATTTATCTGCTGACGACGGTACTTTAGATAAACAGAAACACAAACAAAACAGGTAATACAAGTACAAAGGCAAACTTATCCCTGTAAGGGGATCTCTTTAAGTCAACCTTGTTTTATGTTTTTATTGATGATTCAGTCATTAGAGAGCATTTTCATTTTAATTTGCGTTGTCAAGTACACTCTTAACCCTTTTCTTGATTTATCATGTTTTTTTTTTTTTTTATGATATAGGAGGAAAACGAGCAGACGGATCACCTGATGGTAAGCGATTACCGCCGCCCATGGACACTTGCAACACCAGAGGTGTTGTGAGTGCGTTGCCGGCCTTTAAGATGGGAGTACGCTCTTTTCTTGAAGGTTTGAAGGTCGTATCGGTCCGGAAATACCGCAGGCGACAATCCATTCCACAGTTTAGCTGTGCGAGGCAGGAAGTTTTGATGATACACAATTTTTGATGTTATTTTTGTATTTTTGTAACAGACAATTTTTTTGGCTCTACAAGGCGCAAACGAGGCTCGAACTCACATTGTTTTTGTTATTTGCCAAGAAAAGGGTTCACTTTCACTGCCAGGAACCCGCCTAGCAGACGCTTACGCCCTAGTCGCTTTCCGCTACATACGGGGAAAACCACGGGATCGGCTACGAGCATAGCGATTCTTGGCAGTGAATGTGTTAGGCTGTACCTCAATCACATCTTGTCAGTTTCGTGATGAACCTTATGCGTTTGTTTAGTAGTAATATTTCGTCAGTTTTGTGACGACCACTCGAAATACCGTTAACTACTGAAATGTACACTGAAAATGCCCGAAAACTATACTTACTTCCAAAGCGTTAGCAGCTCTACATTTTAATGTAGCTGGCTTATTTTTCACAACATAAGTATTTTCAGGTTCCAAAAGAAAAATCGGTAGGTTGTCCTTGGTCGTGTGAAGTGGTATCTTATCGTCCGACGTATGTTCCAGATTCTCTTTACTTTTCACTGTTTCCTTTTCTGGCGAGTCTTTATAATTAGTCTCCTTGTCATAATCGTACTCTGGGTATAAATTGTCATCGTCATCTTCTAATTCTTCAAGGTCTTCGTTGTTAATTAATACTGGGGGAAGAAAGTAGTCCTTTGTGGCCGCGTCGGGATTTGTTAAGAAATCTAGTGGTTTGTTTAGCAGATCGTCTTTTATTTCTGTCGTATCATCTAGATGTGCCCGAGGACCTAAAAATATTTTAACGCAATGATTTTTCATAATCAATTATTTAATGACTTAAAAGTGTCAAAATGTATCTAGGCTAATGTTAACTACTTACCCTTTGCTGCGTCTTGTCCGTTTGCCAATTGTAATTGTATTAATATTAAGAAATACATCCAAAACTTCACTTCCATTTATACACTCTATTGCCTTATTGTTTACAAAAACATACGCATAACCGACATTATGTTCCATTACTACTTAAACACTACATTATATTTCGAACAAAATCGCACACTATCGAAGATTTGCACTCACACCATAGTTTTTAAAGTTCCGTATCATATTATGAAGTACTGATCTGACGTGCTAGACCGTCGTAAAACTATGCAAATTTCGTGAAACTTCACCGCACTAAAATAGAGAATCTATAGAATACGGCCATCGACAAAAGACATGCATGTCGCACAAACCCGTATTTGTAATGGTCTTCCAAAATTTGCCCGATAATGTAGAAGTCGTAAAAGTTTACGATAATTCCGGAGAACGGGGCGTAGGTACTGCCTCTTCGGCGGACGATAGTCGACTGACGAAGGGGATGAATGAATAGAATGAAAACGAGAACTTTGTTGGGGTCGTAGTGCGCATGACTGGCGTTTGCAAAGAAACTACACTTGAGAGCAATGAGAAATGATAAGTGTTGGGGCTTCGATTTTAAGTGGACTTTCATAGGTTTCAAAACACGTTCGTTGGTCCTTTCCCTAAATCTTGTTGCGAGCGTCGGCGGTAGGTATACCTTGAAAGCACGTATCACACTCAAAGAAAACCAAAAAACAACTCACCTAACTTCAGCGTTTCGGGAAATCCAGGAAACCATGCACAATACACGGCACAGCAGTCACCCTCATCACCAACAGAAAGTTTTAGAAGGAAAGCGGCGCGGGAGTAGAAAATTAGATGCACACGGTACGGCCATATTGTTCCAACTGAGTTTTTACAGCTAGTGTTGCGCTAGCCGTAAGCAGAGGCATAGTAATGCCCCTAGTGCATTTGAAAACCGACTTGCATCAGTTTCAGCGAGAGTGTCTAGGTATTCAATAAGTAATGAAAAATGCTTTCATCGGCCTAAACAATAAGTATACACAAATTGAGCCAGTTTTTAATGATCTTCACTAATGAGTTGACCACAAGACGTGTACAGACAAATTTTCTTTACTATTAAATTTAAGAACGGTTTGCACTGCTACATGATTGGCCTATAAATACAATAATAAGCGATTTGACTTGCATTTTTAAAGAAATTGGAAAATGTTCCTTCGTTACGCATATGAATAAATTTTCCGGATGATACGAACATATCCGTTAACTATTACTTATATTAAAAATTCGTATTGCTTCAATTTCAATTCTCTTCCCGGTGTCTGTATTTCTGGAATCATACAACCTTGATGTATTCAAGGCTAGTGTAAACAAGCATTTTCTATCTATCTTAGGCCGCGTCCTAACTTTCCATCAGGTTAGACGAAGTTCAAACGCAGTTCTATTTTGAGTAAGATAATAATAATGATATGAATAAATGTTGATGACCTGGTAAAGGGCGCGGGAATCCGCTGGATGCGGGTGTCGCAGGACCGGTCACATTGGCACTCTTTGGGGGAGGCCTATTTCGAGCAGTGGACGTCTTTCTGCTGATATGATGATGCTGATGAATTGATAAGGATGAATAAATTTTAAAGTCTATTTAATCGCGCTATTACAATAACCACCTAAAATACCTAAGTACTTACTTATTAAATGAACCTACATAAAAAACCGATAAGCAAAAAACAACGCATACAACCGAACGTTTTTTTATCGTGAGTTTTTTTGTCTAAGCATGTGTTTAATAAATTTTATACTTAAACAGTTGGTCAAGTACAGTTTTGACACATAACAATTTGGCAGACAAAAAAATTACAAATTAATATTTTTTATTAAATGACGAATTTGTGAAACGTTATTTTGTCAAACGTTGTTTTTCAAATGAACATTTTTTCAAATGATCGGATGTAATGCGTTAAAACTACAGATGTTAAGTGTACAGTTATTTAATTTAAATTATTTCTTCACTTCGCTATCTCGTTCTATTTAATTTACTTTTAGTATTTAATCAGTCGTCGTAGCCACCGAAAAAGAGTATCTCCTTCTTAATTTTGATAATATATAGAAATGGCCTGTTCGCGTTGAATATTTTTCTATCTTTTTTCCCCAAGGCCGCCAATTTCCCCACCTTCACCACTGAAAAGGTATACTTTAATAAATTGGTATCCTGAATAAACATAAAGAACGCATGGGTAAACATCGGACACAGAAAAAAACATACTTTTTATATATTAATGATTCAGAACTAATAGGGGGTGTTGACTCGAAAATTAGTATTAGGTACTCCAAAAGAAAGAAGGCAAAAAAATATGCCTAGTGACGAAAATCCCATTCAGATATCTCAATTCAGATATCTCAAAGAATTACGAAGCTACAGCCGTTTTAATATTGCTTGTTAGATTAGAGAGAGAAAACGCAAATGGTGTGTGACGTCACATTACAGGATGCTGCCTGGGGGCAGCATCGACGGCGCCGCCGACCACGATGCCGCGCGGCACGTTGCCGTCTTCTGTGACGTCACATTCTTCCAGCGTCATCGTTTCATATGATGTTGCGTTTTGCGAAAAAGGGACAGAACATACCCCTTCTTAAAACTTTGGACACTTATAACTTCGTGACTATTTAACCTTTTGCGTTGATTTTTTCTCCATTTGACTACATTTTTTATCCTTTTTCGAGAAAATATGACATTATTGATTATTTTATTTAGTGTCTACGCCCCTATTTCTCTAAGTAGGTATAAGATACCCAATTACAAATTAAATAGTAACGTAACATACGTTTAACGTCAACCGCATTGTGTAAGTGTAAGTAAAGTTTAAAAAAACCGGCCAAGAGCGTGTCGGGCCACGCTCAGTGTAGGGTTCCGTAGTTTTTCGTCCAGAAATTATTTTGTATTTTTTTTTTCAAAAACTATTCAACGTTCACACACTATCACGTTCAAAATAATTTTCCTAGATAGTTTTTATAAAGTTCTACTTTTGAGATTTTTTTCAAAATGATTAATAATTTTCAATATTATAACATTAAAACCACCAATTAGGTACCTAATTCTAACTTTAATCGCCCCCAGCCGTTCCTGGTGCAAAAGTCTCCATAATACTGGCGGCATTTCCACGCTGGATAGCCATGGAAAGCCTTTGCACCAGAAACGACTCAGAGCGGGGGTCCTCCCCTTCTTGTCTGAGTCGACGGCCTATGTCGAGACAAACCGTTTTTTTTCATATTTTTAAAACTTATGGTTCAAAAGTTAGCACGTTATCCACGTTAATCACCTGACCTCGATCACCCAGGGGAATTAGTGGCAATTATTTTATATTTAACTAGGAAAAAATGATAATGTTCGGTTATGGCGCTTCGCCGGACGCTGCCGCGCCACGCTCGCTTCGCTCGCTCGGCTCGCGCGCTGTAGGGTCGCAGTTCACTTAATAACCTAACCGTTTTTTCCCCTGGGGGATCAGGCTAGGGGATTAACGTGGATAACAGCAAAGTTAGAGGGGGGGGGACAAATTTTTTTTTACTTCTGGAGCGATTATCTCCGAATTCATTAACATTATCAAAAAATGATTTGAGCAAACCCCTATTCATTTTTAAATACCTATCCAATAATATATCACACGTTAGGGTTGAAATGAAAAAAAAACACTCCCCCACGTTACGTATAGGGGAGGAACCCTAATAAAAAAAACACTTTTTATTTTACCACTTTGTCGGCGTGATTGATATACATATTAGTACCAAATTTCAGCTTTCTAGTGCTAACGGTTACTGAGATTATCCGCGGACGGACGGACAGATAAAGCTAAACTATAAGGGTACGGAACCTTAAAAATGGAGGACTCTATTTAAACCTATTTAATCATGATTTCGATGGGTAATTTTGAAACGCATTGTACTTTAACCAGTTCGACTTTACCAATGACAAAGTCGTTGTTTTGTTAGATTCGTTACACAATTCTAGTGTGGCAATTTTAGCTTAATGTATTACACCTAATAATTAAGAAAAATAAAACGGGTAGGTACATTTTGTATTCTTAATAGAGCAAGGATCTACACGGTTATCAAAAGAAGGCGCGCGAGCTGTGTCGCAGCGAGCTAAACTAGCCGGCTCTTTCTAAATATAACACTTAGAAAGCGCCGACTTGTGTTAACCGTTCTCTGAAGCCTTTGAAAGACTAACAAAGATACTTAAAGTATAGCGTAATACTTAAATAATCTCTTATCGAATGTAAACAAACAAGTTAACAAGATTTTATAAAAAAAATCACAGATCTCGTGCCTTTCACGACCTTCTTGTACATTGAAAATTAATTTAATGAATTCAACAAAACAAAATTTACTCATCGTCGATTGCGTTATGACGAAAATATTAGCCTCTGTGCCACCCTTTTCATCTACCATTATTTGTAATATTCTTCGTAAGCGACCCTATGAACAATAAAGTCCCATCTTTTTCATAGCCTCAACTTATTTTAACAATATACTTACGACTAATATACTTTTGAGACGTTAACAATTATCATGCAATTTATGAGTCTCTACCGCTCGCTTCACAATCGAGAACACATCCAGATCCACAAGTGTATCCGTCGCCATAAACAACCACTTGACACAAACTACACTCGCGAGCAAAATAATTGCATCACTTTGCATTTTTTCGTGTGCAACTGATATCTTTGTAAATTTTTACACGAATTTAAAAATTAACGTGGCAAATGAAAGCTGACAATGTAACCTAACTAAAAACGTCAAATTTTCATTTTCCTCCACTTTTCGTACATGGTTGTATGACCCGTCCGTGCCACTCATGAATTGCCTATAAATGTTTTGTTGTTGGTTTCCGCACTGAACCTACTGCTAAGTCTATTCCCATCACAAACATACACACCCACACACACACTATACTACTATACTCACTATTTAATACATACATTCTCCCTCTAGAAACTCATGCAATAATTATGCTAATGATGTTACCAATTACATTTAAACCTATGTGCCTTAAAATAAATAGTATTAATGATCATTGTAGGTAATTACATAAACACATAATGTAAACAATTCTAACTCATATCTACTACTAACTTAATCATGAGGAGAAGGAGGGTACCTTGCCGTAATACAGTTTATTAACTAGTACGGAAGGTGGCTTACTTTAACTTAATGCTTACCTATACTTAGATCTTAAAATAAAACTACATGTGGTTAGTTACCTAACATATTTACCTATATTATGTAAAAATGTGTAGTTCAAGTAAGCTAAATAAATAAATAAATAAATAATTACCAACTTAAGTATAGAAAAAAGGTTGATGGCTTGACATAAGTCGGAAAACGCTTGAAAAATTTACTAAGGGAATGGAGAATTAAAGGCGTTTTTGTTAGGAAATGTGTTTATTTAAATCAATCAATACCTGGTGTTACCACCATACGCCCTTCCTACGCATTCAAGACGGCGTCTCATGGACCTAATAGGCTTCTTATGTAATCCTGGGGAATGGCGTCCCACTCCACCAGCAAAGCAGTCTTCAGGTCTCCGATGTCGGCAGGAACAGGATCTCGCTTGCGAACTCTTCTTTTCAGACGGTCCCACATGTGTTCAATCGGATTCAGGTCCGGGCTGATCGCTGGCCAGTCCAAGGTGTTGATGCCGACCTCCTGAAGATACGCTGCTGTGGCCCTTGCGGTATGACAAGGGGCATTATCCTGCATGAGGAGGAACCCCTCGTCAAACATACCGGCGTAAGGGACGACGTGCTCCTCCAGGATGTCGGTGATATACTTTGCAGCTGTCAAACCACCACCACGGCCGCCACCAGGCACGAAAACCAGCTCCGTCCGCCCGTCAAAGGAAATGCCGCCCCAGAACATGACGGAACCTCCTCCGTAAGCGACCCTTTCAGCGAAGCAGCATTGTGCAAATCGTTCTCCTGGCCTCCTGTAGACTTTGTTCCGTCTGTCAGAGCCATTCAAGCACATCCTGCACTCGTCCGAATAAAGAACGGGTGTCCATTGCTCGAGTGTCCAATCCTTGTGTTCTTCAGCAAATATCCGTCGAGCTGTGCGGTGACGCTGCAGCAGCCCTTTTTGGAGTCAGGTTGGCTTGCACGAGTCTTCTCCTCACTGTCCACTCGCTGACAGCCACTCCTCGTGCCTCTTGGAGACGCTGCTGGACTGCAACTCCAGTTAGGTGACGATCACGTAGCGATGTGGTGACGATGAAGCGGTCATCCCTCTCAGATGTGCACCTTCTGCGACCCGTTCTTGGTCTACGTAAAGGCTCCTGTCTGCTGGTACCGTTTGTAGACTCTGGAGAGCGTGGATTGAGTTAAATTTAACTCGGCAGCCACGGAACGCTGACTACGCCCCTCTTGCAGCAAGCGGACGACTATGGCGACCACAGCTTCAGTTGTGTGCATTTTTTTCAGGTTTTCTTGGTAGTAACAGATGCGGAGATGTGTACTGGTCTGATAAGTGAATGATTAAGCTTTTCGGGCTCTGGTTTGGGCCATGCATTTCTGTGAGTTAGATAGTCCTCAACCCTGGAATAAGCCTTTGACATCAATGTTTTTTTCAAGTTATTTTTAAGAGCTGGAAATGTTAGACAAAATTTCATTACGTAATTTATTATAAAAATGGATACATTGACCCGAAAAAGACTTGTATACGTTGCTATTTTATTTTTATATCATTTATTAAAATTATGGATAACAGACATAAATTTTCATAAATGTATTGGGGCGCTATTGTTATAATGGTACCTAATTTATTTAAAGAGTTCTCTCACGGATTCTCTTGCTCTCAGGTTATATAAAGAACGAATGGCTCTTTTTTGTAATACATAGATGGTCTATTCCAACCTCAGGCTTATCTACATATATTAATGGTGGTTCCTACTTCGAACCTACTTATAAAGATTTTTCTAAGCTTGTATTTTTTAAAACTCGTATGAACTAAAGTGAGTAAGTATTTCAAGTTTTTAATACGTCAAAAATTAAAAACATTTTATCAGAATAAATATAATATTTTTTATGCTGCACAATGTTTTCGGGGAGTAGTTGATATTCTTCATGGTAATTAAGAGTGCTTAGTTGTAAACTCCCGAAAAAACCATTTCCTTCTTAAATTTGATGAAGTAATAAAAAGGCTTATCGGCGGTAACTACTTTCTTGTATAAAATCAATGACACCAGTGCCATTTCCATCACTGATATAAAATAACATATAATGTGGCTCCTTAATATGAACGGCGGGTCCTACTCCGAACCTACGTATTAAGATTTTGTTAGCTTCTATTTTTTTAAGACTCGTAACCAAATAATTCAACTAAATACGTCAAAAATTAAAAACATTTTATAAGTATAAATATATTTTTCTGCAACCCGATACTTTCGAGCAATAAGTTAATGTTCTTCGTCGCAGTTAGGAGTATTTAATTACATATCAAAAACACCCGAAAATATCAATTCCTTCTTAACTTTGATAAAGTAATAAAAGGGTCTATCGGCGGTGACTATTTTTTTGTCTAAAACCAGTGCCATCCATGCAATTTCCACCACTGAAATAAAATAACAAAAAAAGTTTGTTTAAGTTCCGTTACTTTACTGTTATGGTATTAAAATTACACTAGAGTAAAATTTCAAATCAATATACTTAGCTACATACTCATACAAAGCAACTTATTTAACCAGTAAGTACTCAAACAACAATATATAATTTCTAACCAGCCTTGTTCATTAAAAGTTAAAAACGTTGTAGACAAAAAAACCAAGATTCGTAAACGTCAGATTTAGGATAATACCGATGCAATAAACCTTTATTATCAGAGGTCAGATTATTTTATTATTATTATATACTTCAGATTCCAGACCCATATTTTACCAACTTGAGATGTTCTCGTGTTAATGATTATTGATAAGCATTTTTTTTACAATTTAATAACATAATTGAACCAATGTCCAATTATTTTATTTTCAGTAGCATGAAAAATTTGCGGATATTGAAGTAATTTATAATAGTACATTATGATACAAGTGTGCTATGTTGGTCATTACACTCGAGTCGGTTTTTAAGCCTGAGCCGAAGGCGAAGGCTTAATGGAGACGAGAAGTGTAATGACCAATGCTCACGTGTTTCATACGACGTTTTTCAACACACTTGCGAGGAAAAGTAAATAAAAGTTCACATTTATTTAAAAACTTTAATTATTTAAACAGTTATTAAAAGTACAATTTTATTATTGAAATGATATGCTACCGCCTTATGAGGCATTTGTACTGTATGTTTAATTGTATTATTAATTATTTCATTGCTTTGTTCTTGGGTAACTGTAAATGTCGGTGATAATGCAACATTCTGAAAGGAGGTAGAAGAACATTGCGTTTCATCATTAGCAAACGTATGAAATCCCAAATCATCATTGGCATATGAGGTGGAAGGACGCGGTTCAGGGCATAACTTCTTGGATTGTGGCTCCAAATGGATTGCTTGTGTTATTTTGGCACTTATGTCGGCTTTATTTTGGATGGAGTCCTCAATATATGACTCGGCGACATTATTAGATCGCCATCCCCCATGGCGTTTTAAAGTCAATATATCGGCTCCTGAATTAGCCAGCAATGTAGCTGAAGTCCGCCTAAAACTGTGTCCGGTGTAAGCGTCAGCCTGTGGTAAGCCTAAAAACTTGGCAATTTCTCTAGGCATCGATCCAAATTTGTTCACTCCGATAGGCTGACTCGTGCATTTGCCGTTTTGAAAATTTTGGAAGAACCGGTCAGATTTTCCTTTTGTTGAACGTAAACTTTCATATTTTTTCACTATTTCATAAAATGGTCCGTGAATAGTAAATGACCGAGGAATTTTATTTTTAGTGTTCGGAATTTTGACAAGTAGCATCTCTCCGTGATTCTCTATATCTTTTGTCGTAATGTTGTTTAATTCCTGACGCCTACAGGCACCAGTAATTCCGAATATTAATGCGACCAGAAAATAAATAAAATCATAATTAAGTTATAATAATCGTACTTAGTTCCTATTATATCAACACTCACAATACCGCCTACAAATATTATAATAATGAATACAAAACTAAATAGTGGAACTGACCTTTGTCGCTAGATATTGATTATCCGGTGCTTCTTTAATGAACTTCTCCACTTCATTAGGTGTTAAAACCTTGGATTTTCGACTGTAAAAGCCGTCTGAACGTCTTTTCAAGAATGCAGTTAGATTGGTGTACGCTTTGATGTCAATTGCATTTTTATTCTGGACGGTACTCTTCAACATAGAATATATACACCAAAGCGAACTAGGTTTATACCTCTTCGCCAGTTCACTAAAGTAAGCCATGAACACGTTCTCTGAGAAAGAGCTTGCATTTTTGCTATTTTTCCATTGAATGAAATTTGCGTAGGCTTGCATGTATTTATCTTTTGATTTTGAGGGCAAAAGACTATCACTCGCATTTTGCGCTTCAACTATGATATCTGGCGGCGTACACTCGATAAGTAATTCTTCGTTATCTAAATTCGACATTTTACAAAACAACACTAACGAAATGCAATACTGTGAATAAACTTAACAAACAGAAACCCATTTAAAAGATGGCGGCCGTAATTTTATTTTTTCGCGCGCTCAGCGCTGCATGCGCGCGCAAGTCTGAGATAAGGACACCGGCAAAGTAGCTAATCAGCCACATATTTATAAATTTTGAAATTGGGTATTTATAGGTAAAAATACACCGTCAAAATATAAATACCAACAAGCTAACAAGCAGTTTCATGAAATTCTTTAATTATTTATCACATTTTGAATTGAATTTTATATTTACGCAAATAACTACTTAGCTGTTTTCGAAACATTAATACTTCTTGCTAATATTTAAAAAGATATGTAATGAAAAGGCACTAGTGCGATAATGTAATGTAAAAGGCACGGCATGGGTAATATTCTGCATTATCAGTGTAAATACGCTGTAATAAGACCTACTTAACGAGCAGGTGTGTTGAAAAAGCAGTTTTTTTCTGTGTAACGGGTCTATTAAATAATTAGATAGAGACAAAATATCAGACATCAAAAACATGATAAATTAATTAGCCTCTTTAAGGTCTGGTCTGGTATTTAAAAAAATCTCAAATAGTTTCAAGTAAAATAGAATAAAAACATTTTCATAATAAAATTTGAAATTGACTAAAAATAATAGTTAACATCTTTTGTTGTGATTTATGCCACACCCAGTGTAATTTTTAGTGCTAGAATAGGTACCTACCTACAAACTAGTTTCATATAATAGTTATTAGTACTTACATATTACCTATTTTATTTTATGAGCATAATATATACTCGTAGATATAACACCAAACCCTTAACTGCCTTAACCTACCATATTTGCTACTTTAAGAAGATAAGGTCAAACGATTTTAAGTACATGTTTGGGAAATAATAATAATAATAATAAATAATAATAACCTATAAGTATCTTGGTATGTCACAGTCATTGGGTATTGAGGGTGAGGGCGTAAAGCGGGCGGTGAAGGAGCGCTTCTTTTGTCGCCTGACTTTAGTACTTAATAGTCTTTTGTCGGGCGGCAATAAGGTGCGCGCCTTCAACGCCTGGGTGATGCCCTTGCTTACTTACTCCTTTGGCGTACTAAGGTGGACCCAGACTGAGCTGGATGCCCTGGACCGAAGAGTCCGAGTACTGCTTACTGCGCATCGCATGCTACACCCACGCTCGTCTGTTATGAGACTGTACATCTCGCGGAAGTATGGAGGTCGAGGCTTTTTAAATGCCAAAGATCTCCACAACCGCGAGGTGTGCAGCCTCAGGGATTATTTCCTAAACAACGAGTGTGGGATGCATCGCGACGTAGTAGCAGTAGACGGAAACTTCACCCCGCTCTCCTTGGCAAACGAGAACTGGCGCAGGCTTAAAGTAATGAGCGCCGAGGACCGCAGGGCGGTATGGAGGAGCAAGGAGCTACACGGGCGGTTCTACAAGGCCCTCACAGGGCCCGATGTAGATCTGCTCGCGTCGGTGAACTGGCTACGTTTCGGGGATCTCTTCGGGGAAACCGAAGGTTTTGTCTGTGCAATTGCGGACGAAGTTATCATGACGAACAATTACCGGAGGTATATCCTGAAGGACGGTACGGTCGACATTTGTCGGGCATGCCGCCGTCCCGGGGAGTCACTCAGGCATATTATCTCCGGTTGTGGTCATCTTGCTAACGGCGAGTACTTGCACAGACATAACCTTGTAGCCAGAATTATTCACCAGCAACTTGCTCTACTATACGGTCTTGTGGCCTCCGAAGTGCCTTACTATAAGTACACACCTGCACCAGTTCTCGAAAATGGTCGTGCCACGCTCTATTGGGATCGATCTGTGATCACGGACAGGACTATTCTAGCCAATAGGCCTGATATCGTGTTGACAGATCGTTCGAAACGCCAGGCAGTGCTCGTCGACATCACCATCCCCCATGACGAGAACCTCTTGAAGGCCGAGAAGGACAAAGCCAGCAAGTACCTAGACCTGGCTCACGAGGTAACCGCCATGTGGGATGTTGATTCGACGATCATCGTCCCGATAGTCGTTTCGGCGAACGGTTTAATTGCGAAGAGTCTCGACCATCACCTCAAGAGACTCTCGCTAGGCGGCTGGATCAAGGGTCAGATACAGAAGGCGGTACTACTGGATACTGCGCGTATAGTCAGGAGGTTCCTGTCTCTGTCGCCCTGACCGCCGGTAGCTTAGGCCACGCCTCGCTACCGGCTGCACCCTAGGTTAGGTTTTTATAATGATTTTATGTTTTGTATGTATAGTTTTATATTTTACTTTTTAGATATAATTATTGTAAAAACCTAGTCTAAGACGAAATTAAAATAAAGAGAATAATAAAATAACTATTAGGAAAGCCTGTGACCGGCAGTGGACGACTACAGG
This sequence comes from Epinotia ramella, assembly GCA_947578815.1. Lineage (NCBI taxonomy): Eukaryota > Metazoa > Arthropoda > Insecta > Lepidoptera > Tortricidae > Epinotia > Epinotia ramella. The sequence continues at coordinate 4,986,298 of OX388207.1, forward strand.
CTGAGGATGATGAGGACTTGGCTGGAGAATTTATTGTTACAAAAACATTGGCGGTTTTCGGCTTGACGTTGACTTTTGGGACACGTTGTATATTATTTGTATAAAGTTAAAGTCATATTTTAATCTTCACTTGATGCATATTACATGCACCTGAATGTCGATAAACTACCAATGTTTCGCAAAGAAAACATCACATAATGATAACTGTAGGATTAATTTTAAATTTATATGTTAAGTCTACTTTTAAGGTTCCCATGTAACTTGAATTGTCATGTGATGTTGAATAAAGTTTTACAATGCATGTGCTCGAAAAGAGCGTTTTCCAAGCACTAAAATCGTGCGGAAAGTGTCACTTTTTCGCACTAGTGCTTTTTACATTTCAATTTTTTTTTAATTTTCTAGTCCGTCGTCAGCCCGACACAAAGAGCTTTTATTACTCGAGAAAAGTTTTACAAATATTTAAATTACACGTTTTCTTTCATATAAAAGGTACATAAATACTAATAACGTATAAAATGATTTATTAATGTTTATGAATTTTGAATTTGGTCAATAAATTAATTAATTTTTAATATTCACTTAATGGGTTTGGCTGAACGCATATCTTTCTTATGCCTTTTACAATACGACAGTATGGCGGCTTGCACATGCGCAATGCGCATATGTATCTAAAAGCCCGCCATTGTTGTTTATTGTGAGTTTTGTGTAGTTATTTTATGTAAATATGTTAAAAAGGTCGAGTTAAAGTGAGTAATCAATAGTGTTTAGTGTCAGTATGTTTCTTAAAACTACGACGGTACAGCGTCTTTTTGTTGTTTAATATAATATTGAGTTACTCAAAATTAATTGTGTTCCAAAACCACAATACAATGGTTTTAACTTTTAAGTGAATAAGCCTGACAGCAAAAGATGTGTAGAAGTTGTTAAATGCAATTCCAGATAATAAGTAGGTACCTGACAATCTACCTGGGTTCTTCAATTTTTACCTAGATCTATTTTAAACCAACATTTCAACATTTAATATATTTCCTCACACAAGGCATAGTAAAATGTTGTATGATACACACGCGTAAAGATGATTTCCGACTCGTGTCGAATTATACATTCGCTCGCTTCACTCGCTCATGTATAAAAATGACACTCGTCGGAAATCACCTACTTTCCACACTTGTATCATAAATAACTATTTCTATTCTATTCTATTCTATTCTAAAACCTTTGCCAGACTGCCACGAGAAGAACCAAAGTGCAAAACTCGGCGAGGTATATTTTTTTTCAAACCAGTATACAATATATCATTTCAATATCACAGAATTATAACATTACATTGCTCTTTTTACGAGAGATTACTCGTCCAATCCATGATTTAATTGTTTATCTTATAATTTTTATTTTGGTGTTTCTATGTAGAATTTTCAACAATTTCCCAAGAACAACTTTTGAGCTTCCCTTGCGGTTCTGGTAACCTGGGGGCTGGGGCTTATCAGTGTTCGCTGGGGAGTTGTACAGATTCTTCCTAACATACATGATTATTTAAAAAAACGTATAGCATCTATTTCCTTAAAAAAAACTCTGTGACTCACTCGTGAGTCGCGATCCCAGGTTACAAATCGCCCTAATAGCCCCTTTTTTGTAAAATAAAGAGTCACGCACAATATCTGCCGCTGAACCCCGTAAAATAAGACTAGTCATTAAACTATAAATAAGCGAAGTAAACTATCCGTTCCGTTGCTACATTATTATTGAGCTGCCTTATTCTCCTGACTGCAAAAGCAGCAGAGCTCAACCTACTTCAGTATCGAAGTTATGTGGGAACACCATTGCAGTTTTAAGTCTATAAGATATAATATAACTCACCAGATGCGGCGGCGGCTGTAGTACCGTTCTCATTTACATCTATAATAGCCTTTTGGATGGCTTTCGATACATGCAAGTTTTTTTGTTTTTTCACTATGCCGTCTAGACAAGAATCCGTGGTTTTAAAAATGTCCCGCAAACCCAACTAAAAAGCAATATTAACGTTTATAGTTTTGTAATAACATGTTAATGTGATGATTAAAACTGCATCTAGGTAGTGTGTAGGTACATGTATTATCTCACTTTGTATTTAAGTATGTTTATTTCTCTTTCGCCTGTCCCAATACTCCCTAGGTAGTTTATTTATTACATTTGTATGACGTTTCCGTGAGTCACCGACGGTGCTGGCTGAAAATCAGCGCTGCAGGTATCTGACACGTCAGCATAATGCTGAGCCAGTGTCCGGTTCACTGCCGCAGAGACACACTAAACTTGTTTCATGTTTTATCTGTTTTTTGTTTATTTTATTGTTTAATATGTGAGTCCTGTGTGTTTGTGAATAAATTTATCTTTCTTTCTTCTTTCTATGTTTTTAACTAAATATGACATTATATAATTTATTGTCATTACCGTAAACCGGGGCACTGCTACTGCTGCTACTTTAGAGAAACATGCCTACTTTGATCATATAATATACAGTGTGGCCTGTAACAGGAGCAAATATTTAAAAAGACGCTTCCTTAGAGCATCTGCAGTAACCTCCTGTCCATTTTTTTTAAATATAAAAAAACTACTTGTGTCACCCCAGAAGTCAAAAATACGGGTAAATTTACTTCAAAGAAAGAAAAAAAAAGACCGGGTTGCACTACGGGAGTGCCGGCAGAAGTGAAAACTCAATAACATTGTAACAGTTTTTCGATCAGGTCACGTGACATCTTACGGTGTCACCCTAAAAATGAATTTGGCGCAAATTTATAAACAATTATCAATTATTTAGGCGCACGGGCCGCGGGCGCGTTGGGTGCGTCGGCCCGGCTCGCCCGCCGCCGGCGGCGAACAAAATACCAATTTGTTTTTGCCATTGCCAAATATTTTTCAAAGCTTTATCTCTTTAGGAATAACGTCCAAATTCGAACTATTCGAATTTGCAAGAACAGCAGACGGCGGCGGCGAACAAAATATCAATTTGTTTTTGCCGTTGGTAAATATTTTTCAAAGCTTTATCTCTTTAGGAATAACGTCCAAATTCGAACTATTCGAATTTGCTCAATAGCAAAACGGTGAAGGACGCGTGGACAAAATTACAAATGTATTTGCAGAATAGGTATGCTATTGCAAAAAGTGTTTAACGTCTTTATATTCATACGAATAGCGTTCAGTTTTGAATGAAGTCGAATCGGCTAGCAGCAAAATATAAAAGTTTGTGACCTCCTTCACATCTGACGTCACAAAAATCTGTCGCGTATTTAACAATTTTTCCCCATCCCAAAAAGTGCTCAGCGCCGCTAAAGAAATTTCACTTTCAATTTATTCACTTTCAAACAAACTTTATTTATTCAAATTGAAAGCACCTAAAAATAATTGCTCACAAGCTCAATAATCTACCGTTTAATTTTTCCTTTTCCAGGCCACACCCTGTATATTATAATTAAATATATTTACCTTTTCGTAAGCGGCTTTGAGGTCTATTGTAGTTGTAGTTTTAAATTTAGGTATCGAAAGTATCAGATTTTCATTGTTCATGTTCTGCATTCCTGTCTGCATCAACTCTGGGGCTAGTTTCAACTTGTAAAGCAGCATTGGTAACCCGTCCTTCGTGTTTGGTAAGAATATTACAAACGAGGCCTGGTTGCCGTCGTATGGTATTTCGACTATCTGTGGAAAAACGCAAGTCCATCCTACTAATATATCTACACTAATATTTAAAAGAGGAAAGATTTGGTTGTTTGTTTGTATTGAATAGGCTCCAAAACTACTGGGCCGATTTGAAAAATGATTTTACCATTAGAAGCCGACATTACCCCTGATGAACATATGCTACTTTTTACCGCGGAAAAATGCGTCATTCCTACGGTAAAACGGGTAATCCGTAAGAAGCCGGGCCGGGTCGCTAGTAATAAATAAATGCGAAAGTTTAGATGTTTGGATGTTTGTTACTCAATCACGCAAAAACGGCTGAATGGATTGAATGAAACATAGGATAGGATACTTATTATCTTATTAGGGATGGCAGTTGATACGGGAGTTCACGCGGACGAAGTCGCGGGCACAGTATAGTAATAAATAATATAAAATTAAAAACTTATAGATAAGTAGAAAAACCCTCGACATTTTCATTTCAAAGTTCAATATCTCAAACCGGCTGGACTGACTTTGTTGAAACGTAGCTACCTAAGAACCATTTCGATCACGTCAGCTTTGCGACAAAAAAACCGCATTCAAATCGGTCTATTCGTTTAAGAGCTACGATGCTACAGACAGGCACAGACACACATACAGACACTTTAAACTTATACCCCTCTTTTTGCGTCGGGAGTTAAAAAAAACATTGTTTTTGGACCACAAAAATCTATATTAGATTAGTAGGTAGATATTCACTTATAACTAGGCAAGTATGTTAGGTTCATCATCATCATATCAGCCGAAAGACGTCCACTGTTGGACATAGGCCTCCCCCAAAGAGTGCCAAATTGACCGCTCCTGCGCCACCCGCATCCAGCGGACTCCCGCAACCTTTACCAGGTCATCAGTCCACCTTGTGGGGGGGCCTACCCACGCCGCGCCTTCCGATACGTGGTCGCCACTCGAGAACCTTTCCGCCCCACCGGCCATCGGTTCTACGTGCGTATGTTAGGTTAGTTTATTATATTTTGTACTCCAACAAAGCACTTTGTATCACAGAACATTTTATACTCCAACAAATGCTTTACACGAAAAGCGACGATGTATGGTTTTAAATACAATATGGTCAACGTTGCTATAACTTTCCATACATTCAGAATCTAACAATCACCGATCACAGGCCGAGTACGCACCAATAAAAATAAAAATAAAAGTGGGTTGGACAAAACATATGAAACCGCAAACGCAAAATCTCTACGCGAAACGGCTAGCCGCTTAGTGGGTTAGGGCCCTAAGTTGGTCGCCGCATGCAACTTGCAAAGATGACGTTAGTCGTTCGCATTCAGTGGCCGACGGCTGCTGTCATCTGAGTATGTTCCTCAGTAGGCGGACAGACTGTGTGAAGATGACAGTTGTTGGCCGAAGTACTTTGAAACAAGTTCAGAGACCGCATTATGTACGATTCTCAACGATCGGGCCGGGCCGGGTCGCGTGGCGCCACATCGCAACGGATGCGCGAGCACCCGCTGGCAGCCGACCGCGTTTTAACAGAGTGCAGTAGGCAAAAGCCGGACGGAGCCGGTCAGATGAGACGACAACCGACCGCAGCCGTACACGTCTGTGAGGAGCCGACCGGCTGCCAATCCATTCAAATACGAAACGTAACGTACATAACGGCGCGCGATTTATTTTTTCGATGATGTATTGGAATTCAATTAATCGAGTAATCGTGAAAAATGTTGAGAAGTTAATTATTACTTTAAGCGGGTAGTTTTCGAAATTGTTGACATGAAGTTGATTTATTTTAAGAGCGGGTAACCCCGAATGGAGTTGGAAGTGTCATAGCGGCGAGGGAAGTCATTCGTTAACAGCGCCCCGCCCGCCCGTGGTGGTCGCTTGCAAACCATTGGCTCTTTAATCGAGATTTATTATTGCAATCCTGTTATATTTTCGGTGTTTGTGATTTTAATTAAATAGTATAGTAGTAGTGATTGAGTTATATTGTGTGACTTTTCTTTCGCGAATACCTGCAAGTGCACGCACACACGGTCCGTAATGTCGGATCTGCCTTCACACACGCCTGCTCGGCCTTCCCTATACCTCGATATAATATATAAAGGCTTAAAATGCCTTTGGCAACTTGTAAGATGCGCTCAGACGCGCTCCGGCCCGGTCCGTTCGGTGAGAATATAACTTTAAGCGACCGAAGCAGTGTAATCGTGGTTTTAAACTTCTTACCTGACAGTCTAGAGCATCGTTCTTGCTGTACTTATAAGATCCGTCTCTAGTCATCATCAAAACCTTCCGTGTCGCAACAGCTGTGTAAAAGTTTTGCGATTCCACTTTCGTAAATCTACTTATCCAGGCTCCCTTGAATGATAAAACGAGAATTAAAAGAAAGAAAGAAGGAATTCTTCTCACTCGAAGGAAAGTGTTTATTCGTGACAATAAAAAAACATTAAATTGTGGACACATAAGATTTTCATATTTGTCACGCAATGGCCACAACACATCGTAATGCTGGCAGAGCGAGCACTGGTCTTCCGTTGCGGCCATTTTTTTTAATTATTACTAAGCAATGGGATAGAAAACAATCTAGGTATACACATACCACACACACACCACACACCACATTACCTGGGTTACATTTACCTGGAAAACTGTTTAAACAGTTTGTCTGCAGGTACGAGTCTCTCTCTATAAAAACTATTTTGGTGAAGCACGGCAAATACGAGTAGCTGTGTCCGCGCCCATTTTTATTTCGGAGGTGAATTATTTACTGCCAGAATTGATTTTATTTGCATCATATTTGTACTAGCTCTGGCTAGCCTACAGATGTTTAACTCCAAGGTAGGTTAGCCAAATTATCTAGCTACGCAGCTACGGTTACAGATGGTAGAGCACATCAGCGGAATGTCACATCGATTATATTTGGAGCAGCCCAACCGGGGAAGCAATTCCACTCCACCTTGAAACCATTTATAAGTTTCTAACCACTATTTGCTCTGTAGGCTAGGCATACATACATCAGCCTATTGCAGTCCACTGTTGGACTTAGGCGTCCCCAAGGTACGTGGTACTTATGTGGTCTAATAATTCTGGTGTAAGGCCGCCAGAGCTACCGGGGATGCAATACACAATTATTGATCTTAGTCAATAAAAGGTCGGCAACGCTCTTATGATCCTTCTGAAGTCTCAAGCGTCCATAGACAGCGTCTACTACCACCGGGCAGGCCGTATGCTTGTATGCCACCGTCGTAGTATTAAAAAAGTATACAAACCGAAAAGTACACCGCGTTGACCATGATCAGCGAGGCGCTCGGAGATATATCATCTGGTTGTACTATTTCACTTATCATGTTCTTGGTCTTATGTCTTACCTGGAAGTGAAAGTGCGAGTATTGAACCAGAACATTACTCAAAAAGGGCGGTAAAATAAAAAATGTCTCAAGCGGCATTTACAATAGCATCATTCTATATGCAGAATATTGCAGTGACAGATTGCTAGCCTATCGGCCACAACACTCAACCCGATCCGTAGTCGACTTCTACTTTAGTTACTCATCATATCAACCGAAAGACCTCCACTGCTGCGCATAGGCCACCCCCAAAGTGTGCCACAATGACCGGTCCTGCGCCACCCGCATCCAGCGGACTCCCGCTACCTTTATCAGGTCATCAGTCCACCTTGTGGGGGGTCTACCCTCGCTGCACCGGTACGTGGTCGCTATTCGAGAACCATTCCATTCCAACGGCTATCGGTTCTACGTGCAATGTTCATTTGCACGTTGGTTACTCACCCAAGTATTAATTCTACTAGCCACATTCGCGGGTTCATTTATATTAATTCTCTTGATACTAGATTTGAAAACACCTTTTGCAGCTTTTTCGAATTCGGGCTGAAGCGAGGAGTCTTTGTCGACGTATATCCTGCTGCATAGTGTCAGCTTCACACCGGAGAGTTTTTTCAAATCATGAAGTAATGATCGGAAGCTCGATTTCACCTGAAAATTCATCCTCATCAGCCTTTAAGAAGATTATTATGTATATGTCCTACTGCCCAGCTAGCACCGTAAGTTGTAAGTTTTATGGTCTAGTTTTACTAGCGTAGGTCGGAGTAAACAAAAAACCTTTACGTCACACCTAGCCATAATGCGAGTTTTATCGCACGCTGCGCGTACGGTTAAACTCGCATTGTGGCCAGGTGAAGACGTAAAATTGTGTACTCAACACGGGCAGTAAAAAAGAAAGCCCTCTATCGCATATTTACAACCCTCGCCTGTGGCTCGGGTTTCAAATACCTGCGATTTCGGGCTTTCTTTCTTTTACAGCCCTTGGTAAGTAATGTACTATTATCATCGTCCTCCTCCTGTAGCGTGTTTCCAGGTTGTGCCCAAAGGAGCCCTGCGCGTCTATCATGAGACGGCCGCGACATACTCTCGATTTTTCTCGCACTATCCGTCTCTTTCTTATTAAAACACTTAGAACAAGAGGTATAGTGCGAGAAAAATCGGGAGTAATGTCGAAGCCGTCTCATGATAGACGTGCAGGTGTGAGCCAGTTTGCTGACCGCATAATAGATTAACTAAGTAAACTGGGTACCCCGACTTTTGACGGTAGTTATATTTGGTAATGTTTACTTCTTGCCACTAAATATTCCATAGCGGCCACACTGTGATACGATGAATTCGAGAATATTTGGCAGAACGCACTTCCTACCGAGCGCCTAGCGCGAAACACCAAACTCATGTGTTCGTAAGTATACCTACCGCCCTCTCTGTCGGTCGAATATGCGACGGCGAGAGAGATACAAGAATTAACTTTGCCGTAGTAGTTTAGGTAGTTCTGGGACGTCATTACTAATAAGCCAAATGCTGATGCCCTTGCTACAAAGAGGTAACTGGCGACCTAGATTACTTACTCTTTAAGACAGGCTTGCTTTGTGGGTATTTGGTAGATATAAGTAGGTAGTGTTCCTGAGGCCCTAGCACAATAGGTTTTTATCGTCACATTTTACGTGACGATTCAGTACATTTTTGCTGTGTCAGCAGAGGTCCCGTTGAAACGCTGTGTTCAGTGTGGGACCTGCATTTCTTTCTAGACTTTCAAGATGGGCTCGCGAGAGTCACTAAGAGACGTTTAAAGAGATAAATATCCTGACAGTAGCAACTCAGTATATTTACGAATGTATTGTTTATGCACTAAAAAATATAGGTTCCTTTAAAAAAATGAACAGTTGCAGATATAAACATAAAATTGCAATTCCTAAATTTCGCGCGTGCGTAAAGTATATAAATCATTTATGGGTCAATGCATACTACTTTACAATAAATTACCTTTTGAAGCACTTCAGTCGGCATTACCTGCTTTGAAGAAATATCAAAAATCCTCCTTGCTAAAAAAGGGATACTGTTGAGGATTACTTAAATGATAAAGATGCTTCGCCTCGTTTAGTAGAATAATTAAACATTGACATTACAAACTCTATAAATTATGATTATTTTAAGTACTTAAATAAATAAATAAATATTAGGGGACAATCTTACACAAATCGACCTAGTCCCATAGTAAGCTCAATAAGGCTTGTGTTATGGGTACTAGACGACGATATATTTAATAGATAGAAATACTTAAATACATAGAAAACATCCATGACTCAGAAACAAATATTCATGCTCATCACACAAATATTTGCCCTTACCGGGATTCGAACCCAGGACCTTCAGCTTCGTAGGCAGCGTCACTACCCACTGGGCTAACCGGTCGTCTGTACTCTCTTACTACGTCCTCGTCTACTTAATGTATAAATTGTTAGAAAAATTATTGACGATGCCGATACAATTACCTGAATTATCCTTTTTACTAGATAAAATCCAGGTAGGTACTTATCTTGTGACATGTTGTAACAATTTAAGTTTTAAGTATATTTTGTATAAGTATATTTTATAGAACATTAATGTTTCTATTGTAATAGCTGATGACGATGCAAAAGTGGTTCAATGAATTCTATTTGAATAAATGAATTCTTTCTTTCGTTCTTTCTTTCAACGTGCAATCGTAAAAAATGGTAGCGTTGAAGACTGTATAGATGCTAGTATGCTAAACTTATCCCCAATTCAATACATCTACATAAATAAACCCGATTATATAGTATACTTACAGTTGACTTAGAGTTTGCGCCAATAGCTTCCATCAGCTGCAACGAACAATTTCCCGATGCCCCAAGGGCCAGCTTCCCCAGCGGAAGCAAGGCTGAAACGGGGGAGCAGACGAAACTCTTCCCATGATCAGATAGAGCGCCATTCTGGAACATTTTGATGAATTTAGTCCATCACATGTATGTACCTCACTTTTCATACCTACGCTTGGTGGTCGCTCTAGGGTTGTCAACTATGGCTTATGCACAAACAACTATCGTGGTAGTGGCACTCGTATCCAGTTAATAATAATATTCCAGGAAATATAAATTAATAAGGACTAAAATATTTTATTTTTAATGTCATTGTTATGTGTATTATAAATTAGCTTAAAAAACGACAATTCACCGTTTAATGTTGAATTTAAACAACCGTCCACTGAACAGTTTTACTTAATAACTTTTTTTTGTTGCTCCATTATTGCACAAAAAAGTTCTCAGACGCGTCGCAAGCGGATGGCAGTCGCGCTCGCACTGGTCCGAACCGGTCCGAGATATCGTGTACGTGAGCAGTGTCTATGTGTGCGTTGCTCGAGCGCACTTTGTATGTAGATTGATTTCTGTACCTATCTGTTTTCTGCTCATTCACTTTTTCTGATATGTTTCATGTTTATACGTAGCAGTGGCGGAGCGCCCATACAAGCCGATTTCCAGCGGTTTGCCTAAAATATATTTTTAGGCAAGCCAATACAGTGTGTGGCCTGTAACAGGGGCAAATATTTAAAAGGACGCTTCCAGTTGTGTCCAATATTTAATGTAAAAAGAAATATCCAAGTAATGTATCTTGGCACCACGAGATCATAGCACAACAGTCAATGCAGATTTTGAGGTAACATCATGTAATGAGTCATAATAGTTTTTGCATTTGTGTTTTTAAAAGATATTTTTGTGATTTTTTGTACTGTAAACTATTTCATAACTTTTTGTACCAGGTTGTCCATCAAACATTTTCACGCGTCGCCACTGTTAGGTAGTTACACATTTTATTTGTATTTACAATTTATCTACACATTGAAACGGCTCACCAGTGCCATGCGTTTTCTTAAGGATCCCTGCAAATTAAGAGGCCACTCCATCGAAGCGTCATATAAAGTGTCCTGGTATTCGATTGAATTAGGGTCCCCCGAGTCTTCCCCGTAATAATCTTGGCACGTAACTTTACTTATGAGTACCAGTATGATGCCTGAAAAATTCACAACGATGCCCACGTATTACCACATAATAAATAATAGTACTACTTACAGAAGGTTCTCTGTTAACAAATCAACATGTTACAATGTGTATGTGTTGTTGTCATGAATAAAAGATATTCTATTCTATTCTATTCTATTCTAAATCCCCTGTTTAGGTATGCCGAACGAGCCTACACGTGGCCATCCCTTTCTATCACATGCAACGCGCTGCAATAGAAGGCGTGCGTGCCGTAGCAGCCCTAACATACCGGCCGGCCGGGGCATGTACTTGTAGCGGCGCGACGAAATTACAGAGTGAGCCGCCCCTGGTATTACAGACAACCCAGGCGAGACCGCGGGTTCTTTTTTTTTAAGTCGATCCTGTAGGTCTATAAATACTATTCCTAATGAATATTGGAAATCAGATGAGTCATTCTCGAGATTACCCCATTCATACAATCTTACAAAGCTACAGAGTTACATTCCACAGATATTACCACTTTAGTACTATAGATACCTACCTTAGGGACTTCACCTATTAAGATTAAATTGTACAACTGACGATATAATCTAAGTAGGTACCTAACATAATATTTAGTTTCGCGGGTTTGTACTCATTTCAAAAACACCTTGCAACTTTTTGAATGCACGTTTTACTTATATGCGCTAGGGCATAAAATACAATTTTATGCATCCTTACCCATAACGGACGAACTTTACGAGCACGTGAAGTGAAAAAGAAGCAGTGCCTGGCTTTTACTTACTGGCAATGTGTCTTCGTATCATGTTAATTATAAGATAAGTCCTAGAGAATCTTATTCTAACCGTGTGTAAAAAAAACAAACGACTACACCAAGAAGTCCATCTGCTAGCAGAGTCAAAACCTTTCTTAGTGTAACTAGTTTTTCCAATTACACAGATCTATGAACTTCAGTTATTTATATCGCAACTTAATAACATTGGTTCCGGTTTGAAATTGAATAATTTTATTGTTCAATCAACTTCTTGGTTCTTAGATTTCGCGGTTATATTTATTTATAATACTCTCACTGTGTTACAGCGTACAAGTCCGTAAGACCACTCCCAATACATCTACGTCTCATGACAACATGATAAAATGCATGGCAGCAGATCGAGAAAGTTGTGTTATGTTAAAAACAAAAAAATAAATAAATTGGTCGAAAGTTTGAAAATCCTTCACTTCCGGTCAAAATTTGTATGGGTCGGTATATTATATAGGTATATAAACTTTTAAAATACTATGTTACTTAAGCAGAGTTATTATTTTTTAGCTATTCTTTCGATTGGCATCATAAAAGTAGGGTGATTTTTTTTTGACATTTAAGTCGGTTCGATTCCCAGATGAAGCAAGTAATTTTTAGAAAATCTATGAATGCAGAATTACTAACTTTTAAAAATAACATAAACTCTTCTTCGAGCAAAATTCACTATCTACGATATTTAAGGTACTTCCCCTTCATGTCCCATAAGTTTGGGACGGCCTGTATAGGCATATGTTTAACGGACCACCAGATATAGTAAAATATAACGCCAAATAATACTTTTTACTGCCAAAAATAGTAAATGATCACCAAAATTTTATCTCCATTTTAATGTGAAATAGTAACCCAAATTATAACATCTTACTATCCTATTAAAGAAAATGCTATTCTTATTAAAGAAAATGCTATCCTAATAAATCATTGCTAATCCAAAAATAGTTAAATGAACACCAAAATTTGATCTCCTATTAATGTGAAATAATAACCCAAATTATAACATCTTACTATCCTATTAAAGAAAATGCTATCCTAATAAATCATTGCTAACCCAAAAATAGTAAATGATCACCAAAATTGTATCTCCTATTAATGTGAAATAATAACCCAAATTATAACATCTTACTATCCTATTAAAGAAAATGCTTTCGCTTCGCTCGCCACCTCCCCACACTCGCTTCGCTTCGGCCTCGTGCACCCGTTCAACTCAGGACCTCCTTCACGAGCTTCTGTCTCCGCGGGCTTTTATATACACTCTAGGGGTAGGACAGACGAGACCACGTGGAAGTGGGGTGCGCTGATTTGAGTTTTGGTAGCTATTTTACCTTTCGATCGCTCTAAAGAAGGAATCATTTAAGTTACTAGAAAATGTTTACTAACCTGAAATTCAATTTCCCTAAATTAATTAACCACTACCAAAAAAACAGAAGGGTCAGAGTATAGCAAAGGGGGCGTAACCATATGTAAGTGTTTTGAGGGGGGGGGGAGTTGCTAGGAGGGGTCATACATTATTTTTTTCTTGATTGATGTTTTTAAGGTAAAGTGGCCGTCAATAGAACTTGCTAACTATGTAAACAAACCGTCATACTGAAATTGACATTAAATGTCAATTTCAATACATTGTTTGTTTACATAGTTAGCAAGTTCTATTGACGGCCACTTTAGGTAGGCTACTCGTAGCTGGGACTTGTAAAATTTTCGATGAATGTTGCGACTTCGCGTAGCTCCGAATAGCAAAGGAGGCGCAACCATATGTAAGTATTTTAAGGGGCATGTTTTGTATGAAAAACTTTTTACTGAAATAAAAAGTAGCCGAGATATTTGACCTCAAAGTCAATTTATGTGTCATTATTGGTTCTGGCGCTTTGCCGGCTGCTACCGCGGCACGCTCGCTTAGGGTAGCGGTACACCTAACACTCCTCCTCGCTTCGCTCGTCGTCAACCTGCCTTAGAGGTCCAATATCTTGGCCATTTTTAATTTAGGGACTTTTGGTCAGATCGAGCGGGTCATGAGTACTTTGAAGGACATGTTAACGGTTTATTCTACTTTTATCTACATGTTTCTACTTTATTCTGTTTTCTTCTACTTTTTTCTGCTTTTATCTACATGTTTCTACTTTTTTCTACTTTTTGCTACTTTTTTCTACTTTTATCTACATGTTTCTACTTTAATTTGATTTTTTCTACTTTTATCTACGTTTCTACTTTATTCTACTTTTATCTACATGTTTCTACATTTTCTACTTTTCTACTTTTATCTACATGTTTCTACTTTTTTCTACTTTATTCTACTTTTTCTACTTTTATCTACGTTTCTACTTTTATCTACGTTTCTACTTTTTTTTTACTTTTTCTACTTTTTTCTACTTTTTTAATTTTGTTTCTACTTGTTTCTACTTGTTTCTACTTTTTTCAACTTTTTTCTACTTTTATGTACATGTAAGGTCAATGAGGGCATTTCCGTCATACTTTTTGATAAGTTCACTTTGGCTGGTCATAACTAAAAGGATATTTACTTTTTAATAAACCTGATCACTGTAACAGATTGGGCATTTATTTAACTATACAAATGTACTCATATTAAATTGCTAGTACTGCTGGTTATTTAAATATGTTTTTATTTTTAAAACATGTCAGTTGACGGATTTTCCCGACCATTTGGGGCTATTCCGTCAACCAACGATTTTTCTTGTATCGTGACGTATTACAAACATATACGTCAAGTGAACAAATACCGCTGAACTCTTAATCGAAACTAAACTTTAGCGAACTCAATTTAAGGTTTATTTTAGATTTTATTGCCAAATGTATTTTTTTGGGGCAATTCCGGCCTATTTTCACAGTCAGTAGTAGTAAACATTTTAAAACAAATTCCCAAACCCTAGGGAAAATCCGTCAACAGACATCATGTCTTTAAAAAAATGGGCTACTGTTTTTGTGTTCACCAGATGCCGCCACTGTTGAGTAAGATCCGAAGTACAGTGGCCAACTCATTGTTATTATGGGCGCGACAATATTTTTAATTTCAAATCATATTTAATAAGTAAATTGATCATTTCATAGCGTAAGTATTGAACGAACAATTTAGGGTCTTAACCCTAAATGCTCAACAATCGAAGAGCGTGATTACCATCATACTGCTATTTTGCCTTTATCGATCAAAATTAATTATTTAACTTTGCAACCGTGCTTACAATTTTAATATTGAAATCGTATAATGATATGGACTAATTAACGCACGCTCAGACGTATACACACCAGATGGGTATGCGTAGTAGACAGGCATTAAAATGTAAACGTAGCTATCTTAAGTATTTCCTCCCAATACAAGTCACACTGCTTGCCAGACCCACGCGTGCTCACGTCACACAAGCGATAAGTCCTGTCCCACGGAAATGTATACCTTCAAATGCAGTAGGAAGCGCACGTCTAATACATCTGGTGTGCAATGCCTTTACATACAACAATTTTAGTACCTACTGATTTTCAACCGGGACTAATCTCAGTCCGCCGAGTTGAAAACAAATAAAAAAATCAGCAAAATATAAAATAAACTTGATCCTCTGCAAATTAAACTAATAATCGTTGAAAATAAATTATAGTATAATAATCATAGTTATTATTTAAGTGAGTCGAATCAAAAAGGTTGGCATTATACAGCGTGTCTCTGACTTAGGGGCTTTAAATGCAAATGTCCATTACGGTCCTGAAACTGAACCACTTTTGTTCCGCAACTTTGTATAATAACTATTATTTCTATAATTTATTCGCGTTTGAACTTTAACTGTACTATCAATGTATTGCAAACACGGCCTCATTATTTGACATCCATGACACTGACAAGTATGAAAACTAACTAATGGATGATGTACATTGAACATTTTATTTTATTTGTATGGAATAATGAAAATATAAAAAGAACGTATTTTTGAAAAGTTGTAGAGCAAAAGTAGGTAGTTCCGTTTAAGGAGCATAATTGACATTTGCATTTATAGCCCCAAAGTCAGAGACACGCTGTATGAAATGGGGAAATTCCGGCACATGACGGTTTTGCCCATTTCACAATTGACGGATTTGTCTACTCGATAATTTCGTTAGTACCAATATTTAACCACCCATAGTTTCTCACCAACAGATTATAATTGAAAATTAATAAAACTACCATCAAGCATGCATATCGAACTATATAATAAACACATTTACTAAGCCCTAAACGTACATTTTTTCATCGCACCGTCACGAAAGACAGCAGCACACTACACTCGCATTCGAGTTCGGAGCGCAACTAAACTTTGAAAGCGGGGTTTTTCCGTTCACTGGCTAGACAGCGCCATCTGTTTTTGACTGCGGGTATAAAATTTTCTCTCTGCTTTACCGATCGAGTCAGTAAGCGTATACTGTTGTTTGAATAGCCACAAACGCCGTTTGACGGAAATGCCCCGCTGACGGATTTGGCCACCCTGACCTTAGGTATCTATTTTTTTTTCTTTTTTCTACCTTATCCACCCCCCATCGTTATTTTTCTAAGTCCAAAAAATTGTGTCCATTTTGGAGCCAATATCTCGGTAATTATCATGTTTAGAAAAAAGTTGCCCATACAAAACATAATTATTTTAGCGTCCTCTATACAATAGCATCATAAATAAGTCCCGCGCCCCCTTTGCTATACCCCAACCAAAAGAAGCGTTTATTCAATCAAATGCCTATCAGGTTAAAAAAGCACTTGTTTTGGCATCATTATACTTTATTTGGTAACATGCATACACTTTATGGCAATCATAGTGGGTTATTTATTTAGGTAGAATTGTATTAATTTGCTCGCTAAGATTTGGTGATCATTTACTAAATTTGGTCTTCGAATACAATTTAATGTGCAGTGGTTACTTAAACAGCTAGTACTATTGTAATGGTAGAATTATTATTTTTGGTGTTCAGTATATTTTTTTGGTAAAATGAGTGTTATATTCTCTTTGGCTTTAACGTTGAAGACAAAGAGTACTGTACTATGAATATAATAGAGAGTTGAAGACTTGGCGCAAAATTAGCTTTAAAGATGACGCCGGCAGATGTCGACACTCATCACATAGAAAAAAGCTGTCAACAATACTGCCTATTTATTTTATATTCTTCTCATACTAAAAATGCAGTAAGTACCTACCTCAAATTCCCCCAACTCATTTTAATTAGAAGCGACTAAGCACTTATAAATTACCGGTTTACATCACTATTCATTTGAACATGGTAACACTGCGGATTTCCTGCTCGCTCGCCATTGTCCCGGTATAATGTCAAAAGCGGGTTACGAAAATAATAATATACAAAGCAACGAAAAGAACCGTTCATTATGTTCATGAGTTTTACATAGGTACTCAATAACTATCCGAATCTTTGCCTAAGAACAGAAAATTGTATTCAGTGATTGGATGCAGTGACGTTCCTAGTTACGTTCAGAAGTGTTAAAATTATTGATCGCTTAAACTAGTACGAATTGAAAATGATACCAAGCGAGATTTTTGCTGAAGATTTAATGAGTACCGTGATAAGGTATGGCCTGTACATTGGCGCAGCATTCCAATTGATCTGTTTGCTGGCCTGCGTCACCCTGACAGACGAACAGTGCGAACCGATTACTTATGAAAAGGTATTATTTTCACTCTACCTATTCTGTGATCCAGTTATACATTGCAATAAATATTAACTAATTTCCCACTTTTTATATTATTTCATATCTTTGTTCAGGTGCCCCAGGTTTTACATCAATTATTTTTTAATATTAGGTGACAATCTTACATAAATCAAGTCCCACAGTAAAAACTATAGTGTTATTTACACCAATTATGATTATAATGAAGTTGCTGTTTCGTTAGGCGCTCTTTAGGGGCAAGGCTGGAGATCTTTAGTGGGTTCTGCCTCCTACGGAATTTTTAGTGCCAACAAGTAAACATAACCCAAATTATCTTTGTAACTCTGCTTACCCTCAGTAGTTTAAGTATTTATATAAAAATATTCACAAAATTCGTGATAGAGAGAGTTATTCACATTATTTGGTATTATTTTCAGCCATACACAGACAGCGATGAATGTAGTTCCGAACAGTCATCTCCCGGGCACCGAGCCAACATGTCCCGAACACGCCGGCACGACAAGAAAAAACGGCGCTAGCTTAAATACAAAATGTGAAGGTAATCCAACTATGTAAGTTAATGTGTTCGTTGACAGTATGTCGACAGGCGGGCCATAGCCTGGCCTTAACAACACTTAATTGATGGTACTGTCAATGAACGTGTTAAGTTATTACAGCTAATTAGTTGACCATTTCAATGCAAATGAAGGATTACCTTAACAGTAAGAAATGCTTTGGGTTTGTTCTCATACTTCTAGATGTCAAAATGCCTAAATTCCAGAATGTCTCTTTTTTTTTCTCAAAACTGGCTGGCTGAATGAGAATGATATAAATGTTTTAGTCACATAATTACAAAACTTAATAACAATTCTGTCCCAAAACACAATATGTTCAGAATAATCCTGTTTTGAGAAAGTTTGGGGTTTTAGGCATTTTGAGATTCAGACGTATTAAAGTACTAGGTAAAATGGGTTGTAATTAACCCAAAAAAGTGGCCAGGATCCATGGCAAAAGGAAGGTGGGACAACCCATAATAAGATGGTCCAAGGACGTCATAGCCACAGCTGGTTATTTATTTATTTATCGTATGGTATTTTGGTCACTGGATTACATATAAAATAATAAGAAAATTGGCTAAAGATTTAGATTTGCAGCTGGCGAAAATTGGCTAATCAAGGCTAAAGACCGAGAAAGGTGGAAAGAAATGGAGGAGGCCTATACCCGACAGGGCTCCTTAATATAATAGTAAAATGAAAAACAACACTACTTGAAAACTTTTTATTATGTAATACTATTTAAGGAAAAATAAAGGCTTAAATAAATAAGTAATAACCCAAAACTAATATTGTATTACATGTGTGGTTCGCAAGCAAAAGACACCATTTTGTACTAAGGCCCTGCTGCCATTACTATGAAGTTAGAAATGATCCCTAGAATCTACAGTATTGTAATAAGATATTTTACTTTGAAAATAAAGTTTTAACCGACTTCAATTCAGTACTTCACCTTATTGGAAGAGTTCCCTTGATTTCTCCAAGATCCCATCAGACCATGGGCCAACTGGGAAGGATACCCTTTCTAACAAAAAAAGAGTTTTCCTAAACGGTCCAGGTTCTTAATTGAGAATCTTCTTTCTTGAAGCCGGATGAAAACGATTTTCTGCCAGACCAGAAACCACCAAGAACCCCAAGTAAAACCCCCAAGTAAATGGGTAGAGGTGGATAAATACCAAGTATTCATGATAGGTATTTACTTTACCCAACTCTAACCCCTAGTAAATGGGAGTAGCGCATGCAAATGACTATGCAAGGTCTACCTTTTGCTTGTGAATGACATGATACAAATTTCTACTCTTGCATTAGATATATAGAAAGTCTTACATAGGTAATAATATTGAATCTCATCTTTTCGTGTGAATTCAAATGGTTCATGTAGTCAAAATAGGTAATAGTTACTGTACAAGTTATCATTGCTACAATGAGATCCAATACTTTGAAGTTAAATATACTCACAGCAAGTTTTCAAAATTTTTACAATAATATTGAGGCTTAATATCACGTGGCTAATTTCATGACATGTTCAATGAGTGTATGACTGTATGTATGTTATTGTGAATAAGAGTATTATGAAATGACAATTGTATATTTAATACACATACATTGTTTTTTACGTCCTTTTAAGTTTTAGTAGTTAAGTTTGTTATTTTAGTGAATGACATCCATCACACATTTTATAATTTCTAAGGTCTGTTCATTTATTCAACGGAGTAAAATGACGTTTCCTGTGTCGTCAGCACGTCGATCATGAGACGGCCGCGACATACTCTAGATTTTTCTAGCACTATACCTCTTGTTCTAAGTGTTCTAATAAGAGAGAGACGGATAGTGCGAAAAAAATCGAGAGCTCGCGCGCCGCCTTGTGGCGCCTACGTTAAATATTGGGATAAGGTGGCGAAGCGGACCCCGGGCTCGTTTGAGCACTACCGGGAAAAACGCTAAGAGGATGGTGCGAAAGAGACGGATAGTCTATGTCGCCGCGGTACTGCTCGCGGGCCGTCCTTTTTAAGCCGTGCTGATTTGCTGCCCACTTCCACAATGAACTTATTCGTGACAAACAAGTACAAATTATACAGACTATAAAGTAAACAAAAAGATAATTTCTTCGAAACCCTATTGCCTTGCATTTTTTCCGTAGCGGATGCAATTCTGTCGCGTGCGGCCGACTCGTCGGAATTTAGAATGGCCAGTTTGCGGTAGACCTAAAAGTACCAAATATATGGATGGCATTTGTATCCCTCTTTAAACAATATTACTACAGATTATTGCGAATTAAACCAGAAACCGTAAACAAAGCACCACACTGTTTGTAATAAGCTGGTATCATTATTTGTTGTGTTTGACATTTCTACCTGTCATTTAACTCCTTTGAATAAATATAGAACTTTACATAAATATATTATAATAAGTATATTTATGTAAAGAGTGGCAACACCAAGAAATTACTGGTCCCACAGCCGCCTAGCAGCGAGTGGATTGAACTACTCTGACGCACGCATGCGTGCAACGTGCACGCTTCACATACACACTAACGCACACATACATATTCACGCGCCACGCACACACGTATACAAAAGTTGTATTCTCTGTTTTGACTTTGAAGCCTACAATGCGACTATCAAAGTTAGGAAGAAAACGTTTCTAAAACGTGATATAAATCACATTTTAGTTAGCTAAGTACGCTTCCCTTCATACTTTGCCAGTCACATTGTAGGTTTCAAAATAATCACACAACTATGAAATGGATCTGAAAAGTGAAACATGCAACATTCATAAAAGTATTTATTCAACTTAACAAATTATGTAACAAGAACTTAACAAAGCACAACCTTTTCAACAAAAAACACGAGACAAGGACGAGATTTAGCTTCAAAACTTTAGATTAAATCTCCTGGACCAGATTTAACAAATCCACGTACAGCCGATCTACACTGCATATTACTCAACCTCAAACTATTTACTGCACACATAATACCTAGATATTATTTTTATAAATAGATACTGTGGCTAAAACTATTCTTGATTTTATTTAAATATGATTTAAATGTGTTTTCATTCAATGTTTTTATAGACAATACATTGACATTTATTTACTGACTGACACGTAGGTATTTATACTTCATCTAAAACCACAAAGGCCGAACAACAAACACAATTCCATATTAATGAGATATTCGTTCATGTTCAGTTAAATAAAATGGATACTTAATAAATTCTATCTCAAAACATAAAAATATATTTTATTTCATTTCAAAATCTTAAAATTTATTGTCGTGGGTCTATTGTACTGACATCTATTTCCATTTTCTGTCAACAACATTAAATACAGCGATCCGCTTCGCCAGAGATGTCACTACTTTCCATACAATAAATCGGCGTGTCGCCTCTTTTCTAAGTTTCCAGCCCCTGTAAATATTTTAAAAATGTTTGAATCAACATTCTCTAAATATACCTACACATACTCGGCAGATCCGCTGAGGAAGATGATTCTCCATCGGTAAATGATTTTGGGGTCTTATTTTTTTATCGTTCAAGACACTCTTTTTAAACTGTATTATTTTACATTCCCATTAAAATAGTTTATGTAAGAAAAAAGTACTGAATGTAAATCTCACTGTTATTTGTTGATCTCTACGATACATAGTTATAACTTTATACATGTACTATTTATAAATAAAATACGATCAATTCTAAAAAGCGTTTATTTGTGATTTGTGACACAGACTAGAGTTATGGCATTATCATTGCTTGTTATGCTTAACATATTAAAATCTCGTAAATCCAACACAGTATTTCCACAACAATTAAGTACATAACAACACTTAAGGCACCATTTTCCTGTATAAAGTTGAAAAAATAACATAAGTATAATATTTGTAAATAACTTTTGGATTTTTCAATATCACTCGTATGTTTCATTAATAATAAATATTTTTATTGACAGTATTTAATTATGTACACACAGCAACACACCTAACTAACCATACCGTGAAAACCTAGAACCTTATTACAATGCACTTAAGGTCAGATTAGATTTCCGATGGTCACTTAGCTGTGTTGTCGACTGTACTATAAAATTTGATATTACATTTAATGGCACATAACTGGCAGTTAATATCATTAAAAATTCTAATGCATTTTTGGATATATTGCACTTTTATCACACAATTTATTTATACAGGCCAAAAATGTTGACTATTTATACTTCTATTTGTGGCTCACATCTTTCAACACTCGTCAACTGGACTGGTTAAAAACACAAGCTTTATCTTATCTAAAATCAATTCAATTGTTAGCAAAAGGGATCTGTATCAATTCATGTTTGTACAAAATTAAATGCATCATATAGACGTCAAATCTACATTGTGAGTTTTCAATGCCCCCAACAACTCATGATCTGATAAGAACTTCTTGAATGCTTTTAGTTTCTTGAAGCAGATTGTAACGCAACACCTTTCCGGTACACCTTTCGAGCAACATCCATTACGTGAACATTGTTCGTCATTGCAATTAGACTTATTTTTGTCTTTGTCTTGAGAAGCAGAATCTTTCTGGCCCTTGCAAGAAGACATTTTCAAGCCATCGCAAGAGGAGTTGTCTATGCCCTTGCAAGAAGAGCTTTTCTTGCCCTCACAAGTATTTGTGATGCTGCTCTGGCAGCTCATTCCTTTCCCGACTAGGCAACTTGTCTCTTTCAAGCTCTGGACTTTTTGTCTGCTAGAGGAACCGGTTTCTGGAATCATTTCTTTTTTGGTAACAGTAACAATAGGTTCCTCATGGCAAGAACATTTAAATTGTTCACATAATGTAACCATTGGGATTTCTTCTTCATCCTCTTGAGTATAAACCCCTAGTTCCTCCAAACTGGTCAGTTTGTGTCTTCGGTGGTAATCTAAGAACGTATTATGGTTGTTGTCGGTGGCTTTTCCGCAACCGATGGCGCATTTCATCGCTTCATGGTCGCATTGGCAGTCATCCTCACATGAACACGTATCCGGACATTTAGATTTCTGTGGAATAAGTTCTGATGGTATGGGTTCTGATCGTATGGGTTCTGGTGGTATAGGTTCTGGTTCTGTTAAACAATTGCCCCTGCATTCTCCCAATGTTGGATCACACTCGCATGTCATACAATTGCATATCCCTGCGTCTGCCGCTAGTTGCTCCAATGCGTTCCTCTTTGCTATTTCTTTGCCAAATATATTCTCGGTTCTCACAACATACATGTCCGACGGTGGCTCGTTGTCAAATAGCAATGTGTCTTCCAGAGTTAAGTCAGAATTGAATAATACTGAATTGGCCGGATTTATTTCGATGTTTTGATGAACTCTGCAGGGTGGAGGTGTGTTTAAAGATCTGTCATCTGGATCAGCGCTTTTCAGGAAAGTTTCAATGTGTTCCTCCATTTTAGTAGAAGACAGATTAGAAACTAACTCGCTATCATTGTACACTTTATCTGAAACGTCCATAATACTTGGCGTGGCCAAATTGAAGATACTTTGCGTCATTATATTTGCCGTCTCTGGGTTCAAGTCTATATAACTCTGCATATGTGTCGGTACGAAAGTAGCCATAGTGAATATGCTTTCTGGAGATTTCTCATGAATGCTTACTGGAGTTTCGGATATGGACGCCGCTAATGTACTTACATCAACCCAGGGAGCTTGTACTTCGATTTCATTAGCGAGTGCCAGCTGCATCGCTTTTCTTTTAACTTCAATTCTCCCATCTATTACCATATGAAGAGGCTGCAAATCCGTCCATGGATCTTTTGGGCCACCTTTGTTTTTTTCTGTGAACCGGTTTACATCTAAGTTAAGGTCGTAGTCTAGACAGGTTTCGTTGTTAGTAGGGTTGGTAGCGTTGTCGAAAAGCAGATCGGTTATATCCACGCTGGTGGCAGTGAGGGGGTCGGCGATATCTTCTAAACTGCCGTCCGTGGAGTTCGACTCTGTAGTGATTCTGCCGAATGACTCAAGGAAGCTGTCCCAATTCATGCCATCGGTTTTCTGAGGTTGCGGCTTGGTTGCAGGGGTGAGTTCTAGCGGTAAAGTTTCCACTGCGATCTGGAATCACAAACAAATGAGTAATTTAACGTAACATCCGAAAGTCACCGATGTTATTAGTAATCTATGCATACGGAAAGAGTTATAATATAAGACAAGAAAGCAAGTGGGTTGGATCAAGCCACCTCGTTGGGAGCTGGTCTAGATTGACATTCAGATGTACTATTTGAGAGATTTCAAAAATATAATGAATGAAATAAAGAAAGAAAGAAGACATTTATTCACTACGCAAAAGACACACATAGACAAAGGGAGTACAAATACAATACAATTAACACAAGCAAACAGCAACAACACAAGCATTAATGGAAGTCAGCAAGTACCTGAGGCGTGGTAGGCTGTACAAGGCGCGCGGGCGGCGGGCGTGCGTTGTGCGTCCTCGCGTGCGCCTTCAGGTGGTGTGATGCCGTGAATGACTTACCACAGCCTTCCCAAATGCATCTGGAATCAGAACGATTAGGTTCACTAGTAGCTCGCACGATAAAACAGCAAAGTTAACCAGCCTAAAACGTCCAGTAACTACAGTAGTCTTCAAAATGACAGAACTCTTGGGCTGGCATGACGACAGCCAAGTTGGTCATTTTCTTGACAAATCCTACTTCCAATAGTCTAGTGTCCTCTCTGAATTGGAAGATCAGATAGCAGCCATTTCCGTGAAAACTAGTGCCAATTCTTGGGACCTACAAGCGGATCCTGAACTATAAAGCAGTTGCCAAGCAAATGCTACCGACTACCTACACTCCAGGACGCGCGACCACGATATCCATAAGGTCACAGATTAAAGAATACAAGTACAGATACCCAATCTCATAGAGCAAAAGCGTACCGTCCTAATATAGGCAATTCTGTATACAATTTTAGTCCCGTAGCTACACCAGTAGATGCAGTATCCGAGCTACCACGGCTATGACGCTGTCAGCCTACCTGATAGTTTTAGTAAATACATTGAGATATCACCAGATGGCATTGACTTCCCGGGCAACAAATAGAGTATTTTAGATTTTTTTGATATAAAAGTAGTATTTTCGAGACAATATCCAAACGCTTGTGGCCTGTAGTTTCATAGAACTTTCGCGACCAGTGATGGGCGATGGCGCTATCTAGTCACAGTACCCAATAATACGTGTAGCAAACTTAGCAAACTTATTAACTCACATGTATGTACGAGTTACATGGATTTAGTACCAATTTTATTGCGTTTACTAAACTTATACAATTTATCTTTATTTTATGTACGGAAGGATGTTTGCGATATAATTAAGGTACGTTGAATTTATTAAGGTGTAAAAATAATTCAATCTTCACGATTACTGGTTCAAATGTTTCGCTCGGTACCTGTGTCGCCATCTATGAGTTATTTTTTGTAATAATTATACGTTGTTCGAGTTGGGAGGCCATGATAAGGTTAACTAACCTGTAAGGTCGTTCCTGGGTGTGCGTACGGATGTGCTTCTTTAGATCGCTGTGTGTTGTAAAGAACTTCGTGCAGCCGCCCGCCTGGCAGTTGAAAGTGTCGCCGCTGTGGAGTCGCTGGTGAGCTCGTAACCTTAAATTTTAAAGAACGAGGTTTAATAGAAGATTTAGACCGTAGTCAACATTTTCTTTAGAGGGGCAGACAAAGAAGAAACTTTTCGATTCGACTCGGGAGGGGAGGACTCCGATTACCCGCCTCTTAGATTATTAAACACCGTACGGCAAAACAAAATATCCGCAGTGGGGAAGTCTCCGATTTGAGAAAATATATTGCACCTGAATCAAAAAAGATTGCGGCAACATGAAAATATACAACTGATTCACCTCCTGGATGTCCACAAGTCCTTGACATAGCTATGAGTCACGTATAGAAGTAGGTAAACACGAAATTAATGATTCAGTCATCAGAATAAAAATAGAAAACAAGAATAACCATTTCTCTAACCTGTTATAATAGTGCAAGAACGAACAACATAAATGCAACCATCATACCTCGAGGTAGGTATATTTTTTAAAAGGCATAACATCCATCTATTTTTGCAGAGTAGTGTCAGAAAGAAACAATCAATCATATCCTCACGGACACTATAAGCAGATTATCTATATCTCTTTTATTTGTTACAACATAATTATTGTAGAAATAGAATAAAAGAACTAGCGAGTGATAGTAATTAAGACGGATTACACGTATATTGTACAAACGCCAACACAGTTAACTGACCATTCTGTATTTATATAGAACCTTATTACAATGCACATAAAGTGCACGGATAGTCGGTTAGCTGTGTTGTCGATAGTACGGAGAACGTTCGCTGGCCAAGTTCCAAACGGGCGTAAACTCTGGTGATTTGTGGTTTCAAAATGTTCTTTTGCATTTGTGGAATCTTGTTGTGATAGTTTTTAATAATGAGGTGATTATTCTTCTACTAGTGCCAGTATCTTTACGCCCCTTATAGATTTTACTTGAGACTGGCATCAAAAAGCAGCGGCGCTACCACGAACTTCGAAAGTCGAAGTTCGTAATACATACATCCCTGTCACTCGAGTAAGGGAGTGCGATAGAGATGGAAATACCTGAACTTCGACTTTGGAAGTTCGTGGTAGCGCCGCAGGTTCGCAACGCATACATCAAAATAATTTTAGTAAATATTTTTTACCGCTTATCTAACACCTATCCTCATATATGACGACATGTGTTTACACCATAACATATCTACTGAATACGAAACGCATTACGGGAAACGGGCCGCAGGCATCAGAACACATACTATGGCTGACTATACGCGACGGTGTCCAGTGATAAAAAATTAAATTTGTATCGTCTAACCTTTCGTATGCCTTGTTCCGGTCCGGATCCGTCCAGAAGGGTTTAATAGTACATTACATACCAAGCGCTGTAAACCTGTACCACCTCGTCAGGCAACCCCGGTTTTCTCCAAGGTAGATATGGTGCTTTTCTCAAACATGTGAGGAAATAATACAAAGACATTACTAAAAACATATTGTGACAGGTATGTACGTTAGGTATAACGCGGTAATACTTGTACTATGATATGATTTATATGTAAGCATTCTTTCTACGAATTCTTTCAAAGGCGATATTCACTTCACACTATATTTTACATTCAATGCGGTGTTTCAAGTTCAAGTAATTAAGTAAAACACATTTAATTAATTTCATGTTTCATTTATCTCAAATAAATGAATTTACTTACGGTTTGATACTTTTTAATTTCATTTTCTTCTAACCATAAACAATTAAGAGAGAGAAAAAAATCACCATGAAAACCTCGGGCTCTCGGGTGATTTTCTTTGGCTGAATGTGATTTTTCCTTAGTCGTCTCGATTTAGTATGGCACTATCAGGATTTTAAAAAGTTTAACGCAGGGAAGAGGCTTAACTTTCTAAATGTTGGCGGATAAAAATTTGGCACTTCGCGTGTTTGAGAAAAGAGATTATAATATAATATACTGTAACTCTTCAAAATATTACATGACTCGACCACCTGAGACCATGGCCGGTCCGAAACGTCAGAAATAAAGGTAAGCAATTATCGCCTTAGCCGTGTAAAGTAACGAAGATAATAAATACCTGTAGAGTGTGTTAAATGCTTTCCTGCATCCCCCAATGTTGCAAACGAAAGGCTTCGATTTCGTGTGCGCTCTGACGTGTATTTTTAGACTGTATGATGTAAGAAATGCTTTGTCGCATGACGGCATTGAACATTTGAACCTGAATTCACCTGTAAAAATGGAAATATTTACCTTTATAATGTGATAAAAAAATAAGATTGTACTTTGTTTTTACTGTACGTGCTGCCGCACTTTAAAAAAAGGGTGAGATTAAACCTAGCCTAACCTCTGCATAAGTAACACTGGAAAGAAACTAGTCAATTCGATTGAATAATACAGAGTTCCTTTGTTGGATTATTACTATTATTAGACCATACAGTTGACGTTTCCCCTCAAGACAACTCGTTAATATGCCACATTTGTTAGATCGGGCCTAATTCATAGAAATATTAAATTAATAAAAGTACCTACATATATACCTAGTCGGTCCATAAGTTCTGTCACAAATGTTTTGCCGCATAGTAAATAATACCAAGAATGTTTTTATTTAATGCTATATATGGTTTGATAGCTCATTAAATACTGATAAATTAGAACGATTATTGGATTTAAATGCTTAAAGCTATATTACACAAATGCTAGTTTCTTCAGAGATTTTGCACTTTTTTATCCAATCAAAAACACGGTCGTGATTCACTTTATCTTTTTTCCATGATTCTTGAAACCTTTCAAACTTACGTGAGATTTTAGTCAGAACCCTCCCTGAAACCTCCCTGTTACTCGTACCTCCATTTTGAAGCATAAGATAAGTAAGTCTGGGTAAAACTAATTTTCATATTCACGTTTTACGTAGTGTCCTTGTTGCCCACACGATCAAATTTACGCGTTTTTCTGAAATCGTAAAAAGTACGTAAAGTTCTCGCTGGGAGCAGGAGCTAACAGAAAATCAAATGCTAGTTGCTAAGCATGGTATAAAATCGAGGTTTCAGAATAAATAAAAAAAACCTTGTTGGTCATCTGGAACACTGTTATTTTATTAAATTTGTTGTAAGTAGTATTTTTGTAAGTTGTGGCGTGTTTTGGGTTCACGAATTGTCTCAAGTTACAAGGTTTTTTTGTCATATTGCGATAATTGTTCAAAATTGTATTGCAATTTGATTCGTATAAAATAAGCTTTTTAATCATGTATAATACGAATAAGTAAAAGTTTATTGCCGAGTTTTATCTATCAAAAACCTTGTGACAGAACTTAAGGACCGACTAGGTATGTAGGTCAGGAATGATTCATTCCACCACCACCACCAACCACAATACCAATGCCGGAAGGTTCATAATCGTGCGACATAATCAATCTCGACATTACAGTCACGGACTTCAATTGTGAGCCAATTAGGAACTCTGTATTTCTGCTGCTAAATGATATATCCCCAATTCACCACAGCGAATGGTTGAAACTTGAACACAGCAATCCTAACCCTATGACGAAGAGAATAAGTATGATAGCAACAATAAAATATGACGCTCATGACACGATTAGATAAGATTAGACTCACAAATAAATATAATCAACACTCATCCCTGGCATCATAGAGATACATAACCAATTATCTTCAACCTCTATGTGTAAGTGATAAGTCGTGTAATCAGTGCAGTGTTTTTCAAACTGTGGGTCGCGATCCCCATGGCCAAGCCTTTTAAAGGGGGTCGCGCCTACTCGTATGTTTAAAGTGAAAGTGTTGTACTTAAGAGGGGGCTCTCCGCGAAATCGGGGTTCTTAGATTGAATATTTACCTATGACAAACTAAAGCGAATGCCAGGAAAAAGAACATACCAAAACTACATCATATTTGCAATTGAATCGTCTGAACAAAACCATACAAAACCAAAATTGCCTCGATAGAAAAGAACCGCCAAAACATGTCTTATTTTTACTCAATTTCAATAGTGTGAGGTTCCCGTGCATATAAATTAAGTAAAAGTTGAGTGTATAATAGCTTTTCACATTACCTAATGAAAGTACTAGCGGGGTATTTTTATGTAGTCCCTTTTCAGACTTATTGAGGTGAAACGTATTTGGCGTATAAGCCTTTTTTATTTAGCGCGATACCCTTTCTCCCGTCGCGTGTTTCGTGCGGTTCTGTATATCTTTTGTTGCCGTTCGCGGGCGGAGTCAGTCGTAATCGCTCCGCTGAGACGAGAGGACTACGTTCTGTGCTCTCACGACAGCACGATGAACATAATTATTTCAATAATATTGTGACCCAGTATATTCGTCCAGTGAATGAACGTATCATTACATTCCAGTAGATATTTTGCTACATTTTAAATAATATATTTAAAAGTCGACCTTAACATATACATCTTAAAGTTCAAAATACAACTATAAGATTACGCAGCGATCGGCGGGTGACCGGCTTCTTAGAATAATTTGTGCAGTACATGCAAAACTAGACGAACATTTTTCTGTCGATCGTGTATTTACTTTATGAAAGATTATCACTATCACTACATAGTATAAAACAAAGTCGCTTCCCGCTGTCTGTCCCTACGTATGCTTAGATCTTTAAAACTACGCAACGGATTTTGATGCGGTTTTTTTAATAGATAGAGTGATTCAAGAAGAAGGTTTATATGTATAATATAGTATCCGTGCGAAGCCGGAGCGGATCGCTAGTTGAGAATAAATCCGGTTATGTTCAAAATCGATGTCTGAGAGGTTTAAATACGAATTCATAGTCAGAAATATTTCAAAAAGTGGTTGCATTATTTAAAATTTTTGAAACATTCGTTGTAAATTAATATGCGCGTTTTTTTAAAGAACAACGTACATTGGCAGGCTTCTCGAGGGTGAAGATTCTAGAAATGATGTCCATTTTGAATTCCAAGATGGCGGACATTGCTTTTCGAATTTAAACTTTCGTGAGACGTGTTGAAACAGTACTAATAATTACACGGTTCAACTCACGTATTAAATGTCACTACGGGCGACATGTTTCGAACTCTTCGGGAATTCTTCTTAAGGATGAGTGTTTTCGCGGCGGTGTCGCTTGAATCTTGTCGTGATTCAAGCGACACCGCCGCGAAAACACTCATCCTGAAGAAGAACTTCCGAAGAGTTCGGAACATGTCGCCCGTAGTGACATTATTGACTTTGTTTTTCTTTAAAGTCATCACGGGTGTCGCTTTTAGGGTTATCGATAGTGCAGATTCCAACAATTATTGCCTGCGAACTTGGACATTTTGATATTAAAAAAGTGAACATAATTATGCACTTTTTCTTTAATATGTTCAAAATTGATAACTAAAGGGCCAAAGCGTCTCCATTGTCTCAGTACGAATCCGAGATCAGAATTGAAAAATTTGGCCACCACACAGTAGTGGCCTAAAAATCTGACTTTCATAGACATGATCGAAGTTTTCATAATAAATTATAGTTTTTTTTTAATGCTACTAATAAATTCACGGTTAAATTCACGTATTAAAAGACACGACAGGCGACATGTTTTGAACACTTCGGGAGTTCTTCTTCAGGATGAGTGTTTTCGATGTTTGTTTTGAAGAAGAACTCCCGAAAAGTTCGAAACATGTGACATTTAATGCGTGAATTTAACCGTGGATTTATAAGTAGTATTTTAGACATGTCTCACAAAAGTTTAAATTCGATTATAGCTTTTTTTTGCTTTAGGCTTTTAGCCATTATTATGCTAGCTCACAACCCTTACGTGATTTAGTAAAAAAACGGAAGGCCATATTTCAGTTATAGCTCCGGTGGTTTTTTAAGCAACAAAATGTAGGTAGTGGTATTCCTTGGGTAATTAAAATAATTTGTACTCTATAAAGTGAGTGTTTTCGCGGCGGTGTCGCTTGAATCTTGTCGTGATTCAAGCGACACCGCCGCGAAAACACTCAATCCTGAATAAGAACTCCCGAAGAGTTCGAAACATGTCGCCCGTAGTGACGTTTAATACGTGGGTGAACCGTGTAATTATTGTCATTTTTTTTCTTTAAAGTCATCACGGGTGACGCTTTTAGATTCCAACAATAGGGGCGTAGACACTAAATAAAATAATGTGATATTTCCTCGAAGAAGGATAAAAAAAATTGTCAAATGGAGAAAAAATCAACGCAAAAGGTTAAATAACCACGAAGTTATAAGTGTCCAAAGTTTTAAGAAGGGATGTGTTCTGTCCCTTTTTCGCAAAACGCAACTTCATATGAAACGATGACGCTGGAAGAATGTGACGTCACAGAAGACGGCAACGTGCCGCGCGCATCGTGGTCGGCGACGCCGTCGACGCGGCCTGCCGGCAGCATCCTGTAATGTGACGTCACACACCGTTTGCGTTTTCTCTCTCTAACAAGCAATAATAAAACGGTTGTAGCTTCGTAATTCTTTGAGATATTTGAATGGGATTTTCATCACTATGCATATTTTTTTGCCTTCTTTCTTTTGGAGTAATAATAATTTTCGAGTCTGCACCCGAATTATTGCCTGCGAAGTTGGACATTTTTATATTAAAAAAAGTGAACACAATTTTGCAGTTTTTCTTTAATACGAGTATGTTCAAAATTGATAACTAAAGGGCCAAAGCGTCTCCATTGTCTCCAAGTACGAATCCGAGATCAGACCCCGTATCATGGTCGGCCTTATCACTCGATAAATGACAAGATAGGGGCATCGTCTCGGTCTATCAAACGGTGTCAGCCAGTGACGGACGCTCTATCCTGTCACTTATCGCGTGATAAGGCCGACCATGACACGGGGTCAGAATTGAAAAATTTGGCCGCCACACAGTGGCCTGAAAATCTGGCGTTCATAAACATGATCGAAGTTTTCATAATAAAACACAGTTTTTTTTAATGCTTCTAATAAATTCACGTATTAAATGACGCGACAGGCGACATGTTTCGAACTCTTCGGGAGTTCTTCTTCAGGATTAGTATTTTCGATGTTTGTTTTGAAGAAGAACTCCCGAAGAGTTCGAAACATGTCGCCTGCCGTGACATTTACGTTAATTTTTTAACCGTGGATTTATTAGTAGTATTTTAGATATGTCTCACAAAAGTTTAAATTCGATTATAGCTGTTTTTTTGCTTAAACCTTTTACGAGACATTATTATGCTAAATAACAACCCTTACGTGATTTAGTAAAAAAACGGAAGGTCATTTCAGTTATAGCTCTCGAAACTGACTTAGCTACTAGCGAAAATTATATCTTCAAATATAGGTACTTACAGATTTTGTCTTTCTTTCCACTTATTATAATTATCTATAGGTATTCATCATGTTTCATCTGACTGTCGGGGCATATACTATGCGAGAAGGAGCGGGGCAGCAATATACGCATCAGCGCGGCAGGTACGGGGCGCGCGGGTGATTTCTGATTTTTCCCTGGCGATACGCCCCCTCTTAAGTATTTTGAACAACGTAGGGATATTTTTCACCTCACCGGCTCGAAAAGGCTTGCTTTATCGCTCAAAATCTGCGCCCTAAAGTCCATTATATCCGCTAGCGTGGAAAGAGTTTTTGAATTTGGAACGTAACGGTCAATCGCGAGATCCAACTTTTTTCTATACAGAATGAGAGACAATTATCCTGCGTTCAGAAACTTATGGTGTTATGCCAATAATTCATTATTATTTTGATAAAATAAAATTAATAATACTTATTCTTTCTTAGTTACATATGCAATATTCATAATTAGACCGACTCTAATTATGAATATTTCGGGATACAATACAAATAAGTAATTTTAAAATGAAGTTTTTGTTTTTCAAAAAATTTGGCTTCATACAATTTTGGAACGCACCATTTTATAAGTTAATTTAAGAAAAAACTCATATATATGATATTTTGTTTTGTTTTGTTCAAGCCACTGTAAAATCAAAATAACGGAAGTTATTTACAGATTTTAGTGCAGAAGATATACAAATATGAATTAGAATGCCTGCTAAGTTAGCGGAAAAAAATAAATATGCGTATTTGAGCTTTAGTTTAGGTACCTGTGAGTACCCAACAATACTTTGACTTTTTTAATGTAGGTAAGCGTGGATATTTAAAGATGCAAAAGTGTTTATGTTACATTGAATAATTATAAAATGCTTTGATCTTGATGAGAACATAAACAAACCTTTATTGAAAATGACTTTCATTACATTTACAATTTTCCTCGCGGTGGTGAGGTGAAAAGTTGTGTGCTTCCCTCGGCAGCAAAGTTGTTTGGCGTCTCGTGCCCTGAAAGTCTCGCTATGCTCAGGATTGTACTTTTGAACCATTCGCTTCGCTCATGGTTCTTATCTTACAATCCTTCGCTAGCTCGGCTTTCAATACAAGCACTTGCGCCAAACAACAACTTTGCAGCCTTGCATAACAAATAACTATATTTATATATATACAGTTGCTCAAAAAGTGCTACTTTACGTAGCTGTTTAGCGTGCGGAAAGTTGGTTTTCGCGATCTAGTGCTTTTCACTTTTCCCACTCAATAATTGTACAAATACCATTAATTATACTTCAAAAATAAATAAATAAGATAGAACTGTAAGTACTTATTAAAAAAAATATTTTTGAACAACTTCATTATTTTTCAACTGTATTGCAATGATGTTACAGAATTAATAATATAAAAGTTAAGAATTCCTTACTTGTTTTTTTCATATTTTTTCGCAACTGTATTAAAAAACGTCGTTCGACACGTGCGGAAATGTCATTCTCCACTCGTCCCGATATCTCGGTACTCGTGCCGTAATGACATACTTTCCGCACTAGCATCGAAATGTACTATTTCTGTACTAAGGGGGTCGCGACGTGAAAAAGATTGAAAAACACTGATCTAGTGCATGCATATTATGTAACTGATGATCATGATGATGATGATGAGGATGATGATGATGATGATGATGATGATGATGATGATATAACTGCAGAATAGGGTATTTGACAAAAGTGAAAATTAATTGTTTTTTTCATTAGCAGCAGATAAACATTACGAAAATACTCGGAAAGTATCAATTTTTCTTTTAAGTTTGCTATTTTAAGATTTTTAAATTCATAAAAACAATGAGGACGTTGTTTGATTGAGACGTCACCAGCAAGTAATCCTTGCAAATTAAATTCTATACTAACGGAGCGTTTTTGACGTTTCATATAAAGAAGCTGATTTGACTTTTGTCAAATGATTGACGATTGATTGAATGATTGACGACTTCTGTAGCCTAGTAGGTAGTGACCCTGCCTACGAAGCCGGAAGTCCCGGGTTCGAATCCCGGTAAGGGCATTTATTTGTGTGATGGGCATGAATATTTGTTCCTGAGTCATGGATGTTTTCTATGTATTTATGTATATAGTTATCTATATAAGTATGTATATCGTCGTCTAGTACCCATAGTACAAGCTTTACTTAGTTTGGGACTAGGTCAAACTGGGGTCAATCCCCAGTTAAAAAAAAAAAAAAAAACCGTAGTGTAAAGTTTCAAAGATCCTCAACAATTGAATACCACAAGATGCTAAACATTATCCTAATAAGATTGCTGTGCCCTCGACTTGAATTTGAACTTTGATGACAACAAGAGTTGGCGTTTTTCGTTTTTAGCCAGAGTCTAAGGCTCCTAGCACACGGCGTTTTTTTCACGCGTTCCCCTACTACCGTCTGCGCGTTTAAAATTCGCCGTGTGCTTAGGCCCTAACGTAAATTACCTTTGTGCGTTTTCATGTGTGTGCGCAGGTTTCCGACAGTGCTGTACGTCCGCTCACATCCATCGTACTCGCATAGGTACCGAGCGTTGTCCTCCGAACGCCTTTTCTTCTCCAAGTCGACTTCGGACTTCGTCTCCGTCGAGTCATTTTGGCTGTAACAGACGTTTAAGGGATATAAATTACCGTATGTAATTAAACGTTAATTATTTGCACTGGACAATGGTGTCCTTGGCTCACATATCCGCGCACCGAAATACAGTTTTTGAAGTAAAAACTTCTTTAGCGGCGCTGAGCACTTATTGGGATGAAGAAAAATTGCTAAATACGCGACAGATTTTTGTGACGTCAGATGTGAAGGAGGTCACTTTTTGCTGCTAGCCGATTTGACTTCATTCAAAACTGAACGATATTCGTAAGAGTATAAAGCCGTTAAACACTTTTTGCAATAGCATATTCTGCAAATGAATTTGTAATTTTGTCCACCCTTCACCGTTTTGCTATTGAGCAAATTCGAATAGTTCGAATTTGGACGTTATTCTTAAAGAGATAAAGCTTTGAAAAATGTTTGGCAACGGCAAAAACAAATTGGTATTTTGTTCGCCGCCGCCGTCAGCTGTTCTTGCAAATTCGAAGAGTTCGAATTTGGACGTTATTCCTAAAGAGATAAAGTTTTGGAAAATATTTGGCAATGGCAAAAACAAATTTGTATTTTGTTCGCCGCCGCTGCGCCGTCCGCTGGTCTTGGCGCCGACGTTTTCGATTTTGCTGAGTTAAGTTGAACTATAGCGCACACTAATTAGGTTATTATTAGATATATTGGCACGCAGGGGGAGAGAGGGGGGAGGAAGAAGTTTTTTTTTTGAAAAATTAAAATTATTCAAGTTTTCACTTCTGCCGGCACTCCCGGAGTGCAACCCGGTCTTTTTGTTTCAGTACGTCGCACCCTCGTCCGTCATTGCACTGAACATTCCAGTAGTTCGCGGTGTGGACAACTGCTAATGATCCTTAGAAGGCGTGCATGGAGCTACTCAACATTAAGATTGTAGAGGATCGGCAGTCAAATTAAATGTAAGGGAGAGACAGAAAATCGGTGTATCGAAAAGTATACCGAGCGGATGTCTCATCTCTGCCGTGACATGGGATGGGACGCAACCAGGGTTAGCACCCAACCGGATGTAATAGTAGATTGTACAACAAGTGCATAAAACGCACCATTTTACGCGAGACGTTTGGATATAATATGGATATAAAATCGAGTGTAAAATGGGTTTTATGGACGAATTGTAGACTCTACTTTTCACTTCGATAGCGAGTTAATTAAATGAAAATCTTTTTTCATGAAGTTTTATTGTGTACTTTGGCTGTGGGTATCCTTGCCTTGGTCTTAGAATACTAACGAAACATAAAGAAATAAATAAATAAAGAGTTTGTTCTATGAAGTTAAAGTTGCTGGTGTGTCTGTTGAACCGATTGCCTTAGTCTTCGACGAAGATTTTACTTTAGGCTCTAGAGCATAAAAAGCGACTTTATGTCGCCTACGCACAGCATAATGACGAACTTTTAGAGAATGAGAAATGAAAAGAAAGTTGTAATGTAACCCAAAATCAGGCAGTCACTTGAAAATCGATTGATTGCCATTCTGTGTATGATCTCTCAACATCACCCTCGCTCACTACACTAATGTAAAATTACGCCATTTGTATCCCACAATAAAAAAAACACGGAAGGCTAAGTAGCTTCTATTACTGAAACTTAATCCTTCCTCTCACGGGCTAAATTTTTATTGTTCGCATTGCCATACTAAATGCCGACCGGAGCGGTACCAGTTTGAACCTTGGAACTCTTCAGAACTTGTCACGTCCTCAGCATGGTAACAACACAGATGGCTGATAAGAAATGCTCATGTGGGCAATAGGTCAAACAAATACCTATAATAAAGCCGTTTTGTTATTGTTTTATGTATGTCATAATCAAAATACATGTACATAATATTCTAAACTAAATACCTACCTACTGCCCGGTCGACAGGGTTGCCCATATGGGCTCAGTAAAGTGTAAAAATATTGGGTGAATACAACTTGCTCATAAATATGTCCCATGGCTTTTTGTCAGGTAGAACTATTATATAATCTGTGGCGTAGCGAATAACAGCCCAGGGGTGGCGCAGAACCGGTCATTGTAACTACTGATCATAAAAGTCGAATTTAAAAACCAAATCATTCAAAAATTAAAGATACAAATCTGAAATAGTAGGTTACTACACTTACTACTACCAAATATGTATCCAAGTGTGAATGTCAGGATGGCGGGTGAACCTCGGGAATTTCAATGAAATGGTTACAGATATTTGGTACCTTTTGTGTACGTCTGTGTACCTTTAATAAAATTCTGTGTACCTCTCTTGAAAACAATCATTTTCGCGTCTACACCCGTATTACAGTTTACAGTGATGATAAAGATGATGCTGTCCTGACCGATTTCGGCCACAGCGACTGTGTGTTCTGGATTTTGTATCGACGATTACCATGTGACTAACACAAGCCTACGTCATCAAACGGCATTTAACAGCATGATGACGTAGGCTTGTGTCAGTCACGTGGTTCGCGAGTCTCGGAAGAGAGTACCTGTGTTGTTATACCATGGACGATTACCAATATTGTGGCGTATTGCCACCACAAATATATACGCGAGGGTAGCAAGCAGCTGTGTTGTGGCGAACCGACGCACGGCACTGGTCAGTCGCCGGCCAGTCCTCAGAAACTCCAATACTGAGAACAAATGTATGGGTTTGGATGCTCGTTTTGCCAACCTACAAGACAAATATATTGGATGGCAACACTCGTGCGTAGTCAAATTGACAATACTTTTGTATTACTTTTTCTTTAAATTTCAAATTCTGACGTCTAATTGTCATGTCGTGTTTTTCCATGTTTTGGTGAAAATTTAATTATTCTTTCTAGATTTCCTGGAACTCCTTTGCTCGCGCGCGCGCGTTTATGTATTATTGAGATAGAGACTCGTAGTGTGTTTTGAGATAGGGACTCGTAAAAATGTTTGTATATGTAACCAGACGCTGTGATGCCTGTGTTGTGTCCGAGAACACCTCAGGGGAGGATTCTTTGCCAGTTTTCCCAAAGATGAGTATATGAGATAAGTCAAAAACATAAACTAGCTACAGGTACACATTTACCGTTAGTTTTTTCTTAGTGGACGTTTTTAGGGTTCTGTAGTCAACAAGGAAGCCCTAATAGTCTCGCCATGTCCGTCTGTACATCTGTTCGTCAGTCCGTCTGCGGTTTAGCTCATTGACCCTTATTACTAGAAAGCTGTCATTCGGCATAGATAAATCAATCACGCCGACAAAGTGGTACAATAACATTTATAAAAAAAATGTTTTTTAGGGTACCTCCTCCCCTACCCGTAAAGTGTGGAAGTAATTTATTTCTCTTTAAACTCATGGAGTGGGCTATCGTTGGATAGCTTAGCAGGGTCACTATCCACTAGGCCAAATTGCTCCTCAAATGATGATTGATGGTTGAATCCGCTGAACAAAAAGATGATTCATGTTCTATTTTATTTTATTCTCTCAATGTATTTCAGTTACGCTTGCAGTGCTGCAAACTTGATTGTTCCTGTGGAGCCTCAACATCAGTGCCTAAAAATATAAATGGTAATAAGAATTTTAAAGTATTTTTTTTTTCATTGTTTCATTTATAAGGGACATATACAAGGCAAATCAAAAAATAGAAATGCTTATAACAATTATTATTGGTTCTTGAAATCACTATTATCGGTTCTTGAAATCACTATTATCGGTTTTCACAGCACTAAATTTGATAAATTAAGCGTTTTATACACGACAAATTGAGTCACACCCAACCGCCTAAAGGTGAATGAATTGAATGTTTTCCGTCTCTTTCCACCTTATAGGTGTATTATGAATATAGTAACATTCGATTTTTCTTATGTATGTTGGTACGATTCTCACCTAACCATGACTCTCAACAAAACGGTCGTACTATGAAGTTCCGTCTCTTAAACGTAGTGGTTATATTCTCTTTGTCGCCGGCTAGCTGTCGGTGAGCGAGGTCACGTCTGTGCGCCTGAGCTAATACCTAGCATCCAATGGTTGTTTTATTTATGCGAGTATACCCTGAGAGACCCCAAGGTGAAACGTCACAAATATAATATTTGTGGAGTGCTGTTGTTCTACTCTCTGGTGCACTCAGCCTTTTTTTTATATAGGAGGGGGGCAGGGCGGGTATGACGGACTAACCGCGGCAGAAGCCTTGGACTACCGTCTAAAAACCCAACGAATGCCAGCTCCGTCTTAAGGGAGGGGCGCCGCGGGATCGCTTTACGCATTCGACCGCGTGCGTCCCGACGGGCGGCCCACAGGGTAACGGGCCGCAGACATTAAGCGCCAAATTAAAACCTTCCAGTGGGACCAATTTTGGCAGGGTATCCCCCGAACCCCGCACCGTTCCACTACGGTGGATGAGGCAGTGCTGTACACACTGGGCCAACGTTGGCCCAATGTGTACAGCCGGCATAATGCCGATGCAGCTATGCAAACGCATGAGAACGATAAAAGCCCTCTTCCTCTAATGCCGGCAGTACACATTGGGCCAACGT
The DNA here is from genome assembly GCA_947578815.1 of Epinotia ramella. Lineage (NCBI taxonomy): Eukaryota > Metazoa > Arthropoda > Insecta > Lepidoptera > Tortricidae > Epinotia > Epinotia ramella. Next base: position 5,026,204 of record OX388207.1, read on the forward strand.
TGGCGCGTGAGCAGGTTGCAGCTATGCAAACGCTTGAGAACGATATAAAGCCCTCTTCCTCTAACGCATAGCTGCATCCTGCTCACGCGCCAACGTTGGCCCAATGTGTACAGCCGGCTTAATGTGGCTTGCATTAACCTATATATTTTGCAAAGGTACACACAGTATCCCACGACCAAAACAGTAACTTGTATTTCCATCACCTAAGGTTGTGCTTGCAATTAGCCCGTAATAAATGTAACATTAAGGTATTTGACCTTTTTAGGGTTCCGTACCCAAAGGGTAAAAACGGCACCCTATTACTAAGACTTCGCTGTCGGTCCGTCCGTCGTCTGTCACCTGCACGTCTAGCACACGACGGCCGCGACATACTCTCGATTTTTATCGCACTATACCTCTTGTTCTAAGTGTTCTAATAAGAGAGAGACGGATAGTGCGAGAAAAATCGAGAGAGCTCGCGCGCCGTCGCGTGCTAGCCGTGCAGGCTGTATCTCAAGAACCGTGATAGCTAGACAGTTTAAAATTTGTGATGTATTTCTGTTGCCGCTATAACAACAAATACTAAAAACAAAATAAAATAAATATTTAAGGCGGGCTCCCAAACGTGATTTCTTTTACCGTTTTTATAGATAATGGTACGGAACCCTCCGTGCGCGAGTCCGACTCGCACTTGGCCGGTTTTTTTTAATTTACTTACCCACTTTTCATAAAAAATGAGGAGGGGGCCCGAGACACAAAATAATAAAAATCAAGTTCGTACCTCATAAAAAATTGAATATACCTAGTTATATTCAATGTAGGTACCTATGAATGTATTAAATGATTGTGCAATCAATATCAACTGTTTATGATTGTGTTATATTATAACTCATATCTCAAATTATGTACCGTTGCGAGTGTGGGCGATGATTATCGTATTTGGTAGGATTAGACAATTTAGATACAAATAGTGGATTTTCTAATCTGCCCATATTTGCCAGTTTCTAATCAAACTCAATTTTTCTTTGTAGCTAATGTTCGTTATGTGTAATGTTTCTTTCGCCACTATCCCTAGTATAATTTCCCATTCTTAAAATTTACCTTCCTTAATATATTATGGTAGCGATTTTTTTGCTCGCATTAGTTTACAAACGCGTTTTTAAACATTAATTTTATTCGCAATCGAACAGTACTATCGACAACACAGCTAACTGACCATTGGTGCACCTTAAGTGCATTGTAATAAGGTTCTATATAAACACAGGATGGTCAGTTAACTTAACAGTTTTCTCGTTTGTACATACACGATAAACATAAGCACGACAGCTCTTAAGAGAGTGTACGACTGAGAAGAATAGGTATAACAGAGATTACATAATTAATAACGTGAAATGGTGTGGACAGAGGACATGAAATTTAATTTACGTCACTTTGGGCGGTAAGTGATATTTACCGCCGACGGGCGCAGCGGCAAATCTCACTTTACACCAGAGAAGACCTAAAATTGTGTACGCACCACGGGCGGTAATTCGTAAAGCCCCGAACCGAAGAACTGACACCTGCAATCTGGGGCATTCATGAATTCACCACCCTAGGTACGTCATCATCATCATCATATCAGCCGAAAGACATCCACTGCTGGACACAGGACTCCCCCAAAGAGTGTTCTCTTGTTCCTTCAAAATCAAAATTGTAGAATACTTTTTTTAAAAGATGGGCTCATGGGTTAAACAGCTCACAGAGCCTCGACTTATATCTGTACTCAAGAGCAAAGAAATTAAATCACTTCACCATGTAGAAAGTTACAAGCCCTTGCAAAGAGATTCCATTTCTTTGCTCACAGGTAACATATTACCAGCAGACATGAAACTTATTTTCCTTAGTAAAAATTTTATGGATTTGGCCCAAGGGACTGTTTGATTTGTAATCAACTGATTTGACACCACATGTCTGACATTTGATTGATACATATTCAATTAATGTGCTCTTCTTTAGGCTATGACAATGACATCCGGACTGGGTTTGTTGCTGTTGCATCTCTGTAAAACATAAATTCTCACTAGTTCTACGCACAGGTCATGGATTATTCCTATTTATTCCCACCCCGCAGAGTTCGATGACAACAGAGAATGGTCTCATGGCAAGGCACCCTATCAAATTGAATTACATATTACTATTTGAATCTAATACCTAGTATTTCTAGTATCTAATACTAACTTTTGACATTTAATGTATTTGTGCATTATGAATAAATGAGTATGAGCACGAAGAAAGTTCAAAAATTGCTCAGCAATTTTATGCCAATATATATATACGCTATTCTAAGTCTCCCCTCTGCCCATATCTGCCACATTTATTGTAAAAACAAATAAAAATCAATCAGTAAACAACATATTATGTACATATGAGTAACATGAGTCAGCAATATTTATTTAGCAAGGCAGCTTTGAGTTTGTTAGCATCTACAAACTCAAAATTATACATATCTATCACGTTTTGGGATATTATGTCGTGATGGTAATGTACCAAAATAGCATGCCCATAATTGAAAACGTCGAAAAAGGCTAGTGATATGCAATCGTACGAGTGCGAGCGAGACGAGTATATATTGACAAACAGCTGATTGAATAATGAGTGAAGTCAAATAAAAGGCGGCAAAGTGTTAGGAACCTGAGCTTGTTATGGGAAGGTCTGGCATCAATATAAGTCGTTTATAAAATAACTTACGGTAACAATCCGTCGCAGTTATCCGAAGCGCCGTCCTTGGGAACTATTCTGCTTTTCGAAGTGACGTCGGTATGAATCGCGTCCGTCTTAAAATTAAACACTGGCACTTCACTTTTGTTAAAAACTTCGCAAATATTTAGGTTCAACTGAGAGTTTTGAAAGCCGGATAACTTATTGTTTTGAGTGCGGAGAGCGGACGCGATACTGTCATCGGGCCATGCGGCCATGTTTGCTAAAGTTTGTTTCGAAAGTAGTGTTGTGTTGCCGCCGTATCAAAAACCGGTAATCGGTAATTTGAGCCTAGCGTGCCAGTTATCGCGTTTGTTGATAGGTGGCGCTCTTATCAATCAGATCCGAAGAGAGAGCGACCGCTTTGGAGGCGAAGTAGGCGCCCGCACTGAAGACTCCTGGCCGAACTCCCGTTATAATGAACACCACACTTGTTGTCTTGTGCGGGCAGTGCGCCGACCGCACGCCCTTCCATACGCGCGAATGTGTCATACCACATTCAAACAAAATTTTGCATATAAGAAGTGTGCCACTCGATTTAATTATCATTATTACTTGTGCAATTGTTATTAAATAATATTCAAAATGTGCTTAAAGAATTTATTAATATTTATACAAATGGTAAGTTTAGGATTTCATTTATTTTTCTTAGGATAGTATTTTAAGTATTAGGTAAATGGTTAAGAAAACCTATTTTCTTTTGTAATTTTCCTTCTATTCAGATAATTAGCGTATACGAATTGACACATTATAATATTTATAATCCAATAAAGTTGCTTTGATTACTTACTTTGATATCATCGATGTCTTTTGTTATAGCTTTCAGATGTAAACAAACGTTCTACCACACCGAATACGTGGGTAGATTTAAATGTTTATCAATTAAATGTCAATAATGTAGGTATGTTTTTTGCAAATTTTTAGTACATAGGTAGTAATTCTGCTTTCTCGGATTGCATACCTACATTTTCGTCGATATTTCCGGCCGGTCAGGAAATTACTTAGGTAGGTACTTAAGAGTAATATTTTTCATATTTGATCTTACTCGCGTTTAGACTTGTATGTTATTGATATAATTCAAATTACAGACCGATGTATGATAATTATCCATCTTTACTCTGATATAATTATCTTAGCTTTTGAGTTGGTAAGTACCGTTAGCTTCCTAAGCTTGACTTTATAAGCCGATTAAGTGGTCAAGCAATCTAAGTAGCTATTTCAACCGTTGATAAAGTTATCAACTGTTTACATAGCAAGTTTAAGTTCATTTCTGCAATTTTCTATCAGTCAAAACCTAGCAACTTGCAAGAAAAATTATCAAAGTACTTACCTACACCACGCACTTTAAAAAATCTTCAAAATACCGAAGTAATCCAATGTAATAATCGTTCAAGATAAAATCATAGTTAATTGTGTGTTGGTCGACTGACTCATTGCCTATGCATTCAGAGTAAACGGACCGTTCACAGGAAAAAAGGCATGAAACGATAAACAGTGGGCAAAGTTGTATCTGTCTTTTACTGTTACCCAAGGCATCCGCTGGTCGTCTAAGCGCATTAACGTGTCATTAGATGAAGGTTGCTGACCGCCACCTTCCATATATTCATGCGAGAATGATCATACATACGGGGACGTAGGAGCTATAAACGTAACAGCACAATACGGATTCGCAAAGCTTTAGTTAGCACCTAAATGTTTGCTAATTTCACCCGGTCTTCTTCACCGTTATGTTACTTTGATTTTAACGATAGGGACCAGTTATCTGAATCAAAAAGCGGGCACTACCAAATCTGGCAGTGACAGGTATTTTGTTAGTTAAGTACTTCTAACAATCATTTTTGAGCCATTGAAATAATAAAGCTTGAACTAAAAACTCATATGGATGACATAATTACAGGTAAAAAAAATCTTAGTGTGTACCTATGAGAAATGTTATTGAACTGAAAACATTAAAATGAAATGTTTAATTAATTAGGCTAGGGGATAAAGAAGACAATTTGAACCATCTTGAGTGTTTATCACAAGTTCGTTACTTAGATACGTCTATTACCAAGGTGATTTACACATGAATTGAGTTTGTCTTACTCGTAAATGTATTGTACTGTTCTACCAACGTTGATCAATTCGTTGTCTAACGTATTAACACCTCCCGGGACAGCTGGGATAGTATGTGAGCGTAATTCTTTCGTGTTCGGCTATTGGTATATAGGTATTGGCTAAAAGTTGCCATCATTTACGAAGCAGTTAGACAACTTTGAATTGAATAAGCATTAGGTACTTAGGGCAGATTATAATTTTAGTAATATTTTCTAGATTTGTCTTTATTGCTAGGTTTATACAATTCACATAATTATGTTGGTCCCCATGCTAGTAACGTCACGAGTGTTCAATATTATATTTGACAACAGTATCACTTAATTATTATTGTAAGTAATTTATACTAGGTACCGATAAACAAATCTCACAAAGTAGGTAAGTCGGAAAATATAACGCTTCAATTCAACCTATTTTTCTATCTGAGATATTTAAATACATAAAGATCAGAAAATTGATATAGTTTGATCGAAAATCATGACCTAATTTGCAAGTTTTTTTTTACGATTTATAAAAATTGGCTGTTTTGATAATCAGTCAAATTATACATTATTATTTTATGAACTTATTTCATCAAATGTAAAAAGCAGCTCAAGAATTATGTACCCTTCAATGTCTTAAAATATTTCCCCTAGCCTTTGACTTCTTGAGCAGGTAAATGTAAATTCGTAAAAGATCTAAGCCGTAGGCCATACCAAAAAAAGCATTCATAATTCTGTGGGTGAACATGAAAATATTGACCGGCGCCCATTCTGAAATCGTTATTTTTGTCTGTGGTAGCCGTTTTTGCCATAAACAACAAAAGTTTCTCCATTTACCTAGAATCACGTACCATGTGATCATTGTACCTCGGAAATCAAGTATTAAAATGTCGTCCAAGAACGTGATGTCCATACAATGGACCTTTGAGACCCCTGACCACTTTCGCTGCTTTTTCTTTATACAATTTCACTTTTCCTATATGTACCTTTGAGACCGATAGTGGACGACATAATAATAAAGTAATGCATCCCTTGAGACTATATGTTGCGTAAATAACGGTTGTATCATTATTATTGTTTATACGTCAACACAGGCCATCAATAAATAATTATTTTGTACGCGCGTTCAACCATTACGTGTCTGATTAAAATCTAATGTACCTATACAATTTTTGTTTATTACAAAGCAACACCAGTGAAACTAAGTTTCGTTACAAGTAGCTTTTATTTTATAGACCTTTTGTCTTGTCTTTACTAGTGTAAACTGGCAAAGCAAATGTTTTAGCTTAAAGGAAAGTAGCTTTCCCTCTGTTAGGTTCGTTTTCGTATTGAATATCCTATAATAATATAGAAAGCTTAAAACAGATGACTAAATTACACCTGACACCCACCTGTTTAAAGGTTCCTACAACAAAGTTCAATGACAGTAATACGCGAATGACCCAGAAAGTTGATACTGAGTGACACTTTCTTCTTGAGGATCTTTCCGATTCGCCACACATCACTAAATTACCCTTCCCTTTATGGTTAACAATGACCGGAAATGAAGTTAATTATGCTAAAACAAATACAAATTATTTAGTATTCACTTTTTAATTGTTATCAAGTGAAATGCCACGCTTGATAAAAACTTTGATGCTTTAAACGTTTGTCGAAAATAAAAATAAAAAATGCCTTTGAGGAGAAGAAACAAAATCTTTGTTTAGTCACGCCTTCAATTCTACCTTTAACTGATTCATCGCTTCGTGACCTGGGAATGCCGGAACACCGTCGGGTGCTAAATTCGTGGCAGAAAGGGGACGGGTTTCGTTTCGTTGTTGAAGATAGTGCCAGTGGCCACGGAAACTATGTCATTCGGCCACGGCGCGACACACATACCGCCCTGACTGCGGCTCACGCATTCTATGAAGAGTGACAATCGATCATTTTTACGGCTTATTGTTCCAAATAAAATAGATTACTATGATATCTAATACAATCTTGATGGCTCCGCTTTCAATCGATCGCCTTTGTGCTTTATTCTGTTCTTTGATTTTATGCTTTAACTTCATTTGTTTCAGGCACTAATAGCAGGGCTCGTGTCTGCTGATTGCGGTCCGAGATTGAAATATGCCTGGGGCGATGCTCTTCAGGGCACCGAGTGCCCTGGTCCTGACGGCTCTCCATACCCCAGGTATTAAATTGTCTAAAGAAGTATTCATTCGGGGATTCAGAAGGTATCTTTAGATGAACAAAATATGTTATCGTCGTTGCATGTAAATTTAGGCATTTAATGTGCGGAACGAATGAGATTCGTGGCATCTCCGATTACACAAAAGAATCAATCAGGTTTTGATTTGTATCTCTTAAGGTCCCGTAGGTTCATGGTCTTCTCTCCCTCTCACTGAGCATAAGCGTGAGCGAGATGGAAGTGCGTGCTCGGAAGCGCGGATATCTTGTTTTTTAATTTTAATTTTTTGGCCGTTTAAATAAATAAAAATGTAAACACTGATTTCCCTCAAACATGATATTGCCGATTTTTAGAAGCAATTTTAATATTTATAGCTTTTGTGCATAATTTGTTACAAATATATTATTTTAAGTGTATTTTTGTGTGTTTTAGACCTATGTTCGTGATTTTTTTCTATCGAGCGAAATTTGCTTAATCATGTTTCGAAGCACTGATTTCCCTGCAGAAAAGCCTCAAGATTACTATTCGTATTTTTTTGAATACATATTATTATAAACAGACGCATTATATTGTTTCAAAAACTCTGTTCGCTTAACTTCGCTGGACCTACGGCGCCTTAACCCTTTTGTTTTAAGTTGCACAGCAGTCAAGTATGTACAATATTAAGTTATGTATATGTATTTTGGGATATATATTGCCTACTGGATGATAGAAATTGTTTTATTAGTTGTACCAATTGTAGGTACCTACCTAAATAAACATTTTAATTATTTTAGTAATTTCCAAATATATTCGATGCAACGTCTCGATTTTTAATTAGGCGAACTAACTTGACATTGCACACGAATGTGGCCACAGTTTCGCTAGTGCTGTTAATATCGATATTTAAAAAAATCCAGTTCATACAAGAGGTTTAATAAAGCAGTTTGTATACTAGTGTTGTTATCATTCTTGTTACTTGTGTAAAAGTTATGTAAATAATAGCTTGATAGAATTTGGTTTCTAAGAAGTTATTTAAGCTAATATTGTATTATATACGCATTTACGAATAATATGTATATAGTCCGATGCTTCATCCGTGTCACTGGAAGGCAGCTTAGAGACTAATTATATTTCTTTCTTACGTTCGTTTTAGTATAAACATATAGATGAGTTTGTATTTTCGGCTTTTCTACTACTTACACGGTTGGTGGACGGACTATGGAAGATAGGTTCCTACTTTATGAATTCAAATTCCTATTTAAACTGTAAAGAGAAATATGTAGATTCTGGTAAAGTTATTAACATAAAACACTTAGCAGAAAGTGTAGCCGATCGCTTCGTAATATGTGTAAGTGATGAAGATTAAGACGAAGAAATAATAGAGCCTGAGGGGCTCGAAGTAGCACGTATAAAGTAAATAAAACCGGCCAAATGCGAGTCGGACTCGCGCACGGAGGGTTCCGTACCATTATCTATAAAAAAGGAAAAAAAAATCACGTTTGTTGTATGGGAGCCCCCTTTAAATATTTATTTTATTTTATTTTTAGTATTTGTTGTTATAGCGGCAACAGAAATACATCATCTGTGAAAATTTCAACTGTCTAACTCTCGCGGTTCTTGAGGTACAGCCTGGTGACAGACAGAAAGACGGATAGCGAAGTCTTAGTAATAGGGTCCCGTTTTTACCCTTTGGGTACGGAACCCTAAAAATAAATCACCAAAATTATTTATTCACTATCAGGGGGCCTACCGCGAAACGAAAACGAACTTCGTTCGCGTATCTCTCTCTCTGTTGCTCGAATTAGCTAGTGCGACAGAGACGGAGATACACGAAAGAAGTTCGTTTTCGTTTCGCGGTAGGCCCCCTGATAGTGAATAAATAATTTTGGTGATATTAATTCTTTTCTTTTTTACTTTATACGTGCTACTTAGAGATAAATGAACTGGGAGCCACCTAAATGGAAGTGGCCATAATCGGGTGTAATGTAATAACAGCATTAGTTTTGCAATATATGTATCGACATAAACCTATCACTATTTTTTTCCCTATGTCTGACAACATTTACAGCTGTCAAGTTAGTTCGCCTAATAAAAAATCCTAGATTAGCTTTATAATTCCGAAGATATCTACGTGGATCGCATTGTTCCTACCTAATTACCCTACTATAATGGTACACATACATTTAAGGCGCCGTAGGTTCAGCGAAGTTAAGCGAACAGAGTTTTTGAAACAATATAATGCGTCTGTTTATAATAATATGAATGACAAAAAAATACGAATAGTAATCTTGAGGCTTTTCTGCAGGGAAATCAGTGCTTCTAAACATGATTAAGTAAATTTCGCTCGATAGAAAAAAATCACGAACAAAGGTCTCAAACACACAAAAATACACTTAAAATATTCGTAACAAATTATGCACAAAAGCTATAAATATTAAAATTGCTTCTAAAAATCGACAATATCATGTTTGAGGGAAATCAGTGTTTACATTTTTATTTATTTAAACGGCCAAAAATTAAAATTAAAAAAACATGATATCCGCGCTTCCGAGCACGCACTTCCATCTCGCTCACGCTTATGCGCAGTGAGAGGGAGAGAAGACCATGAACCTACGGCGCCTTAACATGTAAGATCCTTAATTCCTGTACCTACCGCAATACAGAGGTCATCTGATCGTTTAGTAGATGTTAACCTTTGATAGGTGTAGAAGATTATTAATAGTACCTACGGTAATTATTTTCCTCGAGCTTGATTTCTAATTGTAGGGCCTCGATAATCCGAACTTCAAAAAAACAACCCCTGTTCGGACTCAGGGAGCGTTCGGATTATAATATGTTAGAAATAAAACATAAGTTTATTCTAAAAAAATATATTTATTTAAGGACTTAAAAATTACAAAAATAATGAAACTTATAAATAAAGCACATTAACACTATAAGATGGCGACGTGAAATGCTAGTTAAATCATTTTAAGAATTTTTTAGAACATTTTATAACCTCAAATAACACGTGGCACGCAATGCACACTGTAATTTTGCAAAGACTTATGACAAACCACAAACAAATCAAAGCTCAGGTGTTACGGCGGGGCGGAAAGGGACAGGGTCAGCAGTTCGGATTACAGCGACGTTCGGATTAGCCTGTGTACGGGTTATCGAGGCCCTACTGTAGTAAAACTGTTTGTTAACTAAGTATATATAGGTATGTGTTGAAAGGTTAACGTTTCAAGCTCAAATTATTGCTAGTTGGGGTAGGTTCAGATAATCAATACTCGGTTATTGATCGCGGCGGCGGCTACAAATATGCACACATAGAATTGGTATTTGGTATGACAGCTGAGTTCTGCCGGTCGGGTGGCGCGGGCAAACTGCGCTTCGACTGGTAGAGCGAGACGCCGGTTATTCGGCTTTGTCCAACGCGTGCTCGGCTAACATCGGACATTTTCGTAACGGCGTGGGTCTAACCTCGACGCTTTATCACTCCGGTCATACTTAGAAACGTTCGTGGAACATTATTATTCCACACAATCATCCGATCGAGTTATTTTATTGTGAATTAAACGATTTTAATTGTCTATTAACATGGATACGATAGAGGAAGATGTGAACAGAGAAGAATACAATCGCAAAATTGAAGAAATGTTAATATCGAAGCGCGCCCCAAATACATTTTTACTGTCACGTTCCAAATATAACACGCTCATTCAACAAGTTAAAGTGGCAAAATCGAGTTTGAAGAAGACGCCCGCCGACTATCGACGCGCGAAAAGGTACGACGTTATCCAAACGCCAGAAGGAGAAAGGCTGATAATGGCCTCGCAGCCCGGTCAAACTACACAGCAGGTATTCGTGACAATGGACGAAATATACGATGTCGTACGTGAATATCATTTGAAATTAATACACGCCGGCAGAACTAGAATGATGGTGGTGTTGAAACCAAAGTTTAAAAACGTGACCGCCGAATGTGTAACAGTTTACTTGCAAATGTGCAAATCGTGCAAAAATAAAAGTTTCAAAAGGGCTAAACGGTTGAAACCGATATATGGTTTGCCCAATTCAGAATCACATGCTGAGGAAATTTCTCAAACCTCTGATGAAGAATGTGATGTGACAGAAACAAACCCTTTTAAAATGGCAGATTCAGAGTCGTTGGTGGTTGTAGAGAATTTACATCAAGAACAACAAAGTAATCCTATTTCGGCAGAAAAACAGACCTATCCTGAGCTTTACTCTAGAGGACAAATAGATATATTAGCGGTCACCGGGGAAGAATCCGAACAATATAAGTACATGCTGGTTTATAGACATTTTATTACTAAATTTACTCACCTGCGGGCTTTAAAGACAACTTCTATTCAAGAGTCGGTTGACAATCTACTTGAAATTTTCCTGGTATTTGGTGCACCAAACATTTTACAATCAAAAAATGGAACAGCTCTAACAGAGCCGATTTGCAAACGAATAACGGTCTTGTGTCCCGATATTATAATTCTTAGCTCTGAATCTAATTTTAGAGCCCACGACTTTCAAGGAAAGACAAATGAAGATATTCTCAGAAAAATGAATTTGTGGCTATCGCAAAATAAAAATGTCAAATGGCAAAAAGGCTTGAAACATGTCCAGCATTCGTTGAATACGACTTTTCACACAACGTTATGTAGAACACCAAGTGAAATAGTTTTTGGAATGGATCCGAGGAAAGGTATCGCCTCAGTGCTGCCAATAGAAGTATGCCAGACTTTATCCACGGATAAAGATTTGCAAAGAACTTTGGATAAAAAGGAAGGTTCTAATACGGACCACAGTATACTATCGGAAGAATCGCTGATTTTGCCATGTGACTTTATTAAGATAGAAGCAATGGAAGATGACCAAGTTGAATAAGTAGTAAGTAAATGTAACTTTTGCAACTTATAGCCATTTTATAAAACATTTTATGATAAAAAAACGGAAAGCTGTCCTTCTTTATACATGTACTTTACCTACAGTTTTGTTGTTAATTTTCGTATATGTACAATAGTAATAAACTAAATTTAAACACATTTGTTGTTTGTTTAGCACCCAGATAAAAAGTCTATCGTGCATAAAATTCGGGACGTACTTATAAAATGCTAGCGCGAACAAAAACCCTATATAACCATACCCTAATAAATTTCATCTTCACCTCTCCGGGCGTTGACCCGTAACATGGCTAATGTGCATTCATAAATAACCAATAGACAAGAGATTCCCGTTAATAATTCTACTTATAAGCACAAGGCGTTTATCTCGTGAACACTCCTAGCCTGAGAATTTTCCCACCACTCTGTGAATGTATGCATCAAGCAATTTTCTTTACGCTTGCAATGTAATTTCAAAATGATCATTATTATGTCTCATTACATTATAATAACGTACAACGGTATATGTCAGAGTTTAATTTTATTTCACGCCATCTACCTACAGCCAGCAGTGTTTTAATGGTGTCGCGATGTATCTCCATTGTAGTGAGTTGGGTAATTGTGGTCCTTCGCATTTGGGTGTTTTTGTTTTGGAATAAATAGACAGATGGCGCTGATTTCTATTGTTGGTCGTGTAGTGAATTTAACGATTAAAATAAATGTTTGTTGCTTTTACCTCATAAAACCACGCCTGCATACATTAATGTAGCCGGCTTTTTATAAAACCTTCCACGATAGAGTTGCTTTTGGAATATGCCTATAGGCCAACTCAAATAATCACAAGTAGGTATACCTACAATTGACGCTCAAAGGAGTATTCATATTTTTTTCTCCTCGATATCCCGCCGAGTTGCACCCTATAATCCGATCACTGGAAATAATTTATTATTGTTGCTATTACCGACGCAATTTATTATCGATAGGTACCTATATATCATTCAACGATCTGTAATAGCTAGCTGCATAAAAATCGTTAATAAAAACACAGCCCTTATTTTGGGGCGGTAATAGCAACAATCGACTTCGTCACTTCCTACTTATTTTTTAATAAGATAATTCTTTATTTATAGGCATTAGACTCGGTAAATATAATCTTTAGCATATGGAATTAATAAACAAAATGTGATGGCAACCAGGAGTGCGATTTTTGAATCTCACTGGTGATATCAAAGTCACCGGTGACTAAAATTATCACCGATGACTTTTATGTCACCATTTTCCAAGAGCCGTATTTTTGAAAGTCACACGTTGTTTACCAACATGCAGAAATTTTACAATGTCAGTCAGAGACAATCTTCCCGTTACGTTCCTTTTTACGCAGATGTTATAGTGTTGTCCTTGATACCGGTTTTTAGGGTTCCGTAGCCAAATGGCAAAATACGGAATTCGTCATTTCTGTCTGTCTGTCCGTCCGTATGTCACAGGCATTTTACTCGAAAACTATAGTGTATACAATTTTGAGGATAGGTGAATTTTGTTTAAAATTTTTTTAGGGGTGCACTCCTTACATAAAACTGAGTCAATTTTTTTTTCATTGCAATCCCACGTGTGGCACATCAATCGATAGGCCTTTCTAAATAAATATAAGGTTTCTCAGCATTTTTTTGATTAAGTGAATAGAGTCGGAGATAATCGCCCCGAAAGTCACTAAAATTGTGTCCCCCCCTCTAATTTTTGAACCGTGTATTTTAAAAATATGAAAAAAAAACATGGACATAGGGCTTATTAAATTCTTTCAGCGAAAATTGTTTTGAACAAGATCGGTTCAAAGGTTTTTGAGGTATTTCTAAAAATAAAAAAGCGGCCAAGTGCGTGTCGGACTACGCACAACGAGGGTTCCGTGCCTATTAAAAAGGTCGTATCGTTACTGAAATCATATGGCACTTACGTCTTTTTCTTTAAGGAAGGCAGTTTTTTAGGAATATCACGAAAACCTTTGAAGCGATCTTGTTCAAAAGAATTTATTTTGAAAGGCCTATCGATTGATGGGCCACACGTGGGCTTGCGATGAAAAAAAAATTGTTGACTTTCAGTTTTATGTATGGAGTGCACCCCTAAAAAAATTTTTTTTTAGTAATTGAATTACAAAACTATGTAGCAGTTAATAAAATACACCTATCCTCAAATTTTTATTCAAATACACCTTATAGTTTTCGAGTAAAATGCCTGTGACATACGGACGGACAGACAGTCAGACAGACATGACGAATCTATAAGGGTTCCGTTTTTTGCCATTTGGCTACGGAACCCTAAAAACTGCCTTCCTAAGTAAAGTAACGATACGACCTTTTTAATAGGCACGAAACCCTTCGTTGTGCGTGGTCCGACAAGCACTTGGCCTCCTATTTATATTCTCAATAAATCGTCGCAATCACAAATATCACAATCGAGCCCCGCTGCTAATTCTTCCGAAAAACATACTTTTGGCAGATGTCACAAACGTCAACTGTCAAAAACAATCGCATGGTGATTTCAATTACGAGTGGGTAGGGGCACTCGTAAATCGATATCATAGGTATGACAAATGTAAGTCACCGGTGAGTTTCAAAAATACGAACTTTCGGAAATCACTCACATCGGTGAGAATTAGTCACTTGGTGAGATTCAAAAATCGATCCCCAGTAGGTATACTTATAAAGTAAGGTCGATTTTAAAATTGGCTTAATTAAATATCTGCGTTTACCTGCTTTTACACGGGCGATTTTTCGGGCAATAATTATGGCCCGGCGACACGTTGCCGAAATGAATGGAACAATTAATTGAGCAATATGGGGCAATTTATAGAAATTGCGGCAATATTTCGGAAATATTTCTCGAATTGCTCCATTAACTTCCGTGTTGCTCCATATCGCCGACTACAATTTGCTCCACTGAATTTCTCGTGTATGAACGTATTGCCTAGTTTCCCGAGTTGCGGCTATTATGGGGCCAGAATGGCTCCATACTGGAGCAATAATCGCTCCATTTTCAGCAATATTCGAATTGCTTGAAGTGGCCGTGACGTCAAAATTGCCCCGAATTTCCGCACCTTACTGTATATTATAATTCTAAACATTGCAATTAACTGTCATTTCGTCTTGATTTCCCAGGCATTTGGTAAATCGAGCTTTGAAATCAGGAACATGGGGTCAGTCGACACGCCAGGCGCGCAACATGAGGACAGTAGATCCGGCGGTGATGAGGCGTGCGCTGCTGGACGCCCATGTTGGGTACTCCGAGGGTTTGAGCAGGACGCAGAATGGCAGTAGAACCGGTGAGTGCCAATTTGTGACTTTTTTTTTTATACAATGACGGTGGCGAACAAGCTTACGGCCCGCCTGATGGTAAGCTGGCACCGCAGCCTATAGACGCATGCAACTCCAAAGGAGTAACATGGGCGTTGCCGACCCTTGATAGAGGATTCGCCGTGTTGACAGCTGAAGGAACAAATTCCCTCGCTCTCAACACAACCCATCCTCGGGAGCTCTGGCGACCTTGCTCAACTCCAGGAACACAACCCTACTACTCGTACAGAGCAAGTAGTAGTGTTATTATGGCTGTGGTTTTCTGCAAGGCGGAGGAGGCGGAGGACTTAATTTATCTAAGTATTATTACTAGGTACTTATCTTCGTATAGACTGCTCGAACACTTTCCTTGGCGTCTGCCAGGCCGCCATCTTGGAATATTAGTTTTAGTGCCCGCCACAGACTAAGCAATTGATGCCAACTCGCATCGATCAATGTCATGCGCAAATGTCTTTCTAGTTTTCTGCGTACAAGACGCGTGTTGCGGGGAATCGGTAATAGTATAGTACCTAAAACAAGCAGTTGCATACATTATATATAAGATCATAGAAGACATTGGTCGCATTATTTCTTGAAAAGTCTTGAAGGTCTTTTATAGGGATTTGTTGGGAATTTGGCGCCAAGGAAGCTACGTCACTGAGTGATAATTGGGTCAATCAACTTTTCCACCCACACTTTGGTGTCCTCAGTGGTTTAGTTTTGTGTAAGATTGTCCCCTAATATTTATTTATTTATTTATTTATTTATTTCTGACCAAAACTTCATAAATCTACTTAACTTGACATTCAACGACGAACTATAGTAATTCCAGACTATAAAGCATCGTAACTTACATGTTACGTTCGAAATTATCCTCAAATATATCTAGATTTTGTGGTAACTCCATTGACATTTTTTTCTTCCATACATAATATTGCCGTCCAAAACGCGTGAGCACAACTTACTATGCCGATAAATTAAAAAAAAACTGTATAAACTATGCTTAATTTATTTATCATCGATACATTAAAATACAAACTTTAATACTTTCTAATTATAAAAGTGATCAGTTGATAATAGATTTCCAGAAAAAAACTAGAATTTATGTCCAAAGGAATTCTTGTTTACATTGGTATACTGAGTTACCTTTAAAAGCCGCACGTAAAAAATCAAAACGTGCATAATTCGGACACTACCTACCTACTTACCTACTAAAATATTGGCGGCCTCCCTGGAGCGGCGGCGAAGTCCTTTTACGATGCCGGCATGTAAATCAAACACTAAAATCTATCCGTAACTTTCACACGATCAGTCAACTCGGTGAAATATTCACAACACAACATGAACGTGAAACGAAATGTTTTGAAAACAAATGATTTTCTACTGACTTTACTTCACTTCTTTCAATATTCATACCTAGTGAATAATAATTGCCTAGAGAAATATAACTTTTCAAACCACATGCTCGACAATGCCGAATTATAGGTCATGTAAACCCTACCGAAAGCAAGACATTAAATCCCTTGGTATTAGCCGGGTTATAATGTTGTACTGAATTTCATTATAACCCGCTGGTTAATAATATGATTTCACTTTTCATAATTCTTATTACTATATGCATAAAGTTTAATTTTGCTAAACACAATTTGTCCTAGGCCATGGCCTACTTGATTTGACAAAATAAATGAAGTTTGCCTCCGTGTGAACCCCGGTCCGGAGGAGCGCGGTGTTCGAAATTCGAATTTCGAATCTAGGACCACGGCTTGTGCTTTCGAATTTGGAACGTCACGCGCCTTCATTTGTTCACGCGTGACGAACAAATCGAGTTCTTGTAGGTGCCTATAGAAGATTTAATTTCAAAAATAATATTGAAAATGTCGAGTGATGGATGAAAGTGTTTTGACTCCTGAGTTTATCAAATTAGATGCCATAGGCATTGTCACAGATTAAAGAATACAAGTACAGATACCCAATCTCATAGAGCAAAAGCGTACCGTCCTAATGTAGGCAATTCTGTATACAATTTTAGTCCCGTAGCTACACCAGTACCTAGATGCAGTATCCGAGCTACCACGGCTATGACGCTGTCAGCCTTTAGTAATACATTGAGATATCACCAGATGGCGTTGACTTCCCGGGCAACAAATAGAGTATTTTTGATGTTTTCGATATAAAAGTAGTATTTTAGAGACAATATTACACATCACACAAAAATATACATAACCAAATGCTTAGAGCCTGTGGTTCCATAGAACTTTCGCGACCCGTGATGGCGCCATCTAGTGACAGTACCCAATAATACGTAGCAAGCTTGAAAGCTCACTCGTATAGTACGAGTTACAAGGATTTAGTATCAATTTTATTGCATTTACTAAACTTATAAAATATACCTTTATTGTATGTGCGGAAGTATGTTTGTGATATAATTAAGGTACGTTGAATTTATTAAGGTGTAAAAATCATTATATCTTCACGATTACTGGTTCAAATGTTTCGCTTGGTACCTGTGTCGCCATCTATGAGTTCTTTTTAGTATCAATTATACGTTGTTCTAGTTGGGAGGCCATGGCATTGTCAACAATCTGCTGCCAGAGAAGTCAAAGGAAAAATACCTAAAAGCCTATAACGATTTTGACAAACGGAAAGCTGTAAAAGGCGTAAAGCCTGTGTCTGAATCAGTGCTTCTGGTCTATTTTGAATATTTGTCAGCTACAAAGAAGCCAAGTAGCCTGTGGTGTATATATTCGATGCTGAGGGCAACAATAAGTGTCAAACATGACATACAAATTAATACATATGCCAAGTTATTGGCCTTTTTAAAAAGGAAATCGGATGGACATCGAGCAAAGAAATCAAACATTATTTATCTACTGAGCCTGTTTTTTTGTCTCGCATAAGGTGTGAAAAGTAGAGTATACACCTCGGGGATAAGACTGTTTTAGTCTTAGGCGGTTGAACCCCTCACTGCACTCAGGACTCAGTCTTAATTCCCTCGCTTCGCTCAGGAATTAACTTATAACTCCCTCGCTACGCTCAGGAGTTAAATTATGAGTCCTTCGTTACGTTCGGGATTCAATTCGCTCCCGTGACATAAAACAGTGCTTTATCCCCTTAGTGTATAATCTACTATTAAACATTAGAAATTAGTATCCCACGCTCGCGAATCCCAGTTCACGAACGTACTGTGATCATCTCATGGTGTTGACAATACGGTTAGCGGAGATTGCGTTTTTAATCCATTGTAGTTGGAGTTGACCGTGTATTACTGTGCAGATAACTATTAGTTAACGGTGACTGAACTCTCTATTACTGTCATTATAATGACACAGTAATAGAGCTATAGCCAAGGGATGACGCAAATGAGGAATTGCTCTGGGAAATATCGTTGTTTTTAGTGTACTCACCAAATTGGTCCAATGATTACTCGAAATAGCTACATGTACTCTGTGTATCTGTCTGTCACAGGAAGTCTTTTTGAGGACACAACCAATGAGGTTCTGTTAGCACACTTTCTTTACTGTTCAACTGGGCTATATTTTATGTGAGAATAAACAACGGTGTGGTACCCTAACAAAAATAAAACATTTGATGTTCTGGTCAATGTAAATGTATTTGGTGTGTATGAGTAGGTATCTGCCCTATACTGAAACTTTTTTTTTTCAATAAAATATTTATAATACAGTGGTTATCGAAGCCTAACAGAGACACATAAAGGTAAGATATGAATTTGTTTCAGAGAAACCGCTGTAATTACCTCTTGAAATAATGTATTTAAATAGTTGATCAAATGTGATTTACCCTCGCTAAAGTGTGAATGTAGTATGAAATATCACTAGGTACCTACTTACTGCTTTCTTTGACCTTGCCAATGACTTTCAAATTGACAGCGAATTTTATTCGGTCGCACCGAAAACCGGTATTGTGTAACTGCACTATTCTATATAGTCTTTTCGTGGCCATAATAAGCGCAAATTATTACGTAGGTACACGATATTTAGAGACCTTTTCTTTAATAAATCTTATAAATGCGAAAGTGTGTCTGTCTGTCTGTCTGTCACCTCTTCACGCATACACCGCTCAACCAATTTAAATGAAATTTGGTACTTATAGAGATAGTTTGAGTTCGGGGAAGGGCTTATGATAGTTTTCATCCCAAAAATCATCCCTTATGGTGGTGAAATGAGGTTGAAAATTTGTATGTAGCTACGATATAAACGAGTTCCAGGCGGACGGAATCGCGGGCAAAAGCTAGTGTGAAATAAAAAAAATAAAAACTGCCTATATTTTATAAGTATTATCCGATGCATGTCAAAATACAACACTAAAACATTTTTATAAGTAACAATTTTCAATCAAATAATAGTAGGTTTTAATTTGCCAGTCAGGTAAAACGTACTTATCATTTTGTTTTAAATATGAAAAGTTCAATCTCGCGAGATCTCATACGAAAATTGTGCGAGACTATTAACGTTTGCTTTCCCCAGGCTTTTCTAATCTCACGTCGTACCATTTCCAGCTCGTGCCAGCAACCTCCCCGGACTATCCCCCACCACCGCCAACTCGTGCGGCGGGGGCCGGTTGTGCCGGACCCGGTACAACACGACCGCCCCGATGTACGGAGTGTCGTTGACCTCTGGACAGCCCGTCACCATTGTGCAGAAGTTCCCTGATCTGCTGCAGCAAGTCGTGTTTGAAGTGTGCGAGTGAGTATTCTTTTGTTTTAAAACGGGCTGGATTTTCTGATGCAATAGCCTTGTGACCTAGATTTGTTTACGATGCCATTTGAACCAGTTTTCGGAGAGGAAAAAATGTTTGAAAATAAAAATGAAATGTATTACATTGCTGAACATGTAGTATCAGGTCGGTAACGGTGGCTCGTTCGGGTACACTGACTCGCACCTATATTTCCTAGATAGAACAGCAATATCTATCTGTCTCCTTCATTTGCCGGGAGCGGTCGACACCCAAACACGTACAAACCAGTGATCCGCCCGCTCCCACGCAGTTCACATGGGTAGCATAGCAAGTGGTTTAAGTGCAGCATGTCCTACGTTTATACAGCATGCAAAGAGAGTGAAACACTGACTGACATGATTAAACTATATGATAAATATTTGGACATAGGTACTACATGAGTTTGTAACTTTGTATTGGAGCAACTACAAGTAGTTGTCTACTACTACTACTACTTTATTACAAAAAAAATAGATATATGGCTGACTAAAGACGGGGCCTCGCTGGCCGCAGTCGAAACGCTTCATACTAATTGACATATATAAGTATGAAGTCACAGTGCTAATTGTTTTAATCGTTGTATAGAAAATCAAGTAAATTGCTGTTTCGGTCGCGAAATACTGCGTTTGGGTCCACAGTTGTCATGACTATGTCTTGTGTGCCAGTGCCACTTTTAGCATAAATGTGGGTATAAAAGATCGACAAAATGTGATATCGCAGTGATAGTTTGCTAGCCAATCGCCCACAACACACTTCAACCTGTTCCCTTAGTCGACACTTACGACACTCGCAAGAAGAAAGGGGGTGGTGCTATTCTAGCTCGACACCACACGGGGAAGGATTCTATTGGTAGCTTTTAATTTACTCCTAGTCAATAAAAAAATGCATGTTTTTGTAAATTTTCAAGGTCCATATATTTAAATGCCAAATAAATGATTTATCTATCTATCTAAATATTATTTTATGTATATTTTGTAATTTATAGGTACTTTATTACAATAATTTGATGGTTTACTATCCATTTAGCAACGCTACGTTATTTTGAACATGAGTCTACACCCCTATTATTAACGTCGCTTAAGGCGAGTTGGTTCGGGGTTCTTCTAGGATATGTGATTTTGTAAACGGTTTTATTTTGAAATAGTACATATTAAAAATTAAAAAAAACTGTAATATTATATTTAAGACCTTTATCTAGTTCCGTCGGATGTCCGTTACATAATTGGATAAACTTTGATCGATAGAAAAAAATGCCAAACATACCTCTATTCTCATCTTAAAACTGACATTATTCCAATCTTACGTAACTTGATGAATAGAAAATTACACCAAAATAAGCGTCTATGATGATGTGAGTGATGTCGGTCATAATATTTTTAATTTATTAAGACATGTCTTTTTTCACCCAAAATCAACGAAATTATGGCACAATTCACTCCCGCTCCGTTCCCGCCGCACCGCGGCAGTCCCGAGCGGAACGCATTGGAGGTCGGACGTACGCGCATTTTCGCAGCACAGCATTTGTTAAAAATGGGTAACAAAAAAATTAAAAAGAAGATATCGTCACTGGGGCTTCGGAAACTGAATAAGCAGAATAGGTTAGTACATAAAAAAACGTATTAAATACATCAACCACACACACACGCGCGCAGATTACACCGCGTACACTTCCACAGTTACACAGTATAGAGAAAAACAGTACGGGAACTACTAAACATATTTTATACTATTAATAATTATGTGATTAGCATTACGAAATATTAAAAAAAACCCTTGACACGACACTCACTAGTTTCCACTGATAAATAATAATTACGAACAGTATACAGGGTGGAAATAGATTTTGGGTCACTGAGGGCAGCTACCAGATCCCGTGTTGCTACGTGAAAATGGTCTTAGGAGACCTTCCTTCGATTTCAAATTAACGAAGATTGGCGTTATAGATTTTGGAAAAAACATACAGGTTGCGAGAAAATGGTCATTTTGACAAACTTTTTTTTTGATGCCAATCGATTCCATTCCAGTCCAGGATCAAAAGCTTGTATGGGACCAAATAGAAATTTCCGGCTAGAAAAGCCATAAATCGTGAAAAACTTTCCCCATACAACTTGTATGAAAATGAAAAACGTTTTTTTTTACATGTACTTTTTTAATATAAATCGAATCCATTTCTATCCAGTATCAATAGTTTCCTAGGGGTCAACTTTCGGTGATGTACAACAAAGCCAGAAATTAAAGAAAACTGTTTTCATACATTTACTACGAAGAAAAAGTGAACTTTATTTATTTTTTTCTGTCACGCTAATCAGTTCTGTTACATTGAAGGATCATAATACGGTATGAAAATCACAGTAATAATTGCAATCACTCACTCACTCCGTTCACTTTTTCTTCACAGTATATGTATGTATACTGAATGTAATCGATTGAAATAAAAAAAATACATGTAAAAAAACTTGTTTCATTTTCATACAAATTGTATGGGGAAAGTTTTTCTCGATTTATGGCTTTTCTAGCCGGAAATTTCTTTTTGGTCCCATACAAGCTTTTAATCCTGGACAGGAAAGGGATCGATTGGCATAAAAAAAAGGTTTATCAAAAATGACCATTTTCTCGCACCTTGTATGTTTTTTCCAAAATCTGTAAACGCCAATCTTCATTACTTAATTTGAAATCGAAGGAAGGTCTCCTAAGATCATTTTCGCGTAGCAACACGGGATCTGGTAGCTGCCCTCACTGACCCAAAATCTATTTCCATCCTGTATAGGTCAACATGACATTTTTTCATGTTTTTTTTTTATAATTATACTATTCCCGCGGTGTTGCCCGCGTTTACTTTAAATGTAGATTCTAAATATTGCCAAACTCACAAACTCACCACATTACCTCTTTATAATATTTGTATAGAAGACCAAAAATATAAGAATTCTATTTCTGCAGTTTGAAAGTGAAGACTATGGTGAACTTGTTAGGCCCATCTTCTGCTGATTGTCAAGACGAGTAAGCTAATGTATTTATTGTACATATACAGGGTGTCCCAGGCTATGCCACATAGAGGGGAAGTACTTTAAATATTAAAGATAAGACACTTAACAGAAATAAAACCTCATTAAATTTTTAAAAATAATTATGACTGCATTCACAGGTTCGATTCCCGGTTCAGGCAGTAAATTTTTCAAAATCTGTGAAAGCAGTTCTAACTATTTTTAAAAATGAATGAATGAAGTCTTCTTTCAGTAAAATATTTTATCTTCAATATTTAAAGTACTTCCCTTCCATGTGGCATGGCCATGAGACATCCTGTATAGTTTTTTTTTAATAATTCTGGTTTTTATTGGTTTATAGAAGTGCTCACAGTATACTAACTACTAGAAAATCTTGAATTATGAATAACAAAATATGCTACTATTCAGAGCAATGACGCATAATTCAATGTCGGAGAGGCAACCGGATGGCTCGCGGTATTTGAGCTCCCGAAGTGATGTGGAACCGCCCTGTGCAACCCGAAATGAGCCAACTGTTACTGGTTCGGAAATAGGAGCGGTGGTAAAAAAAAAAATATCGCGAGGCAACCGGATGACAAGCGGTAGCCTGAAAGTGTGTACGCTGTTTATATAATGAAATTTTTATGCCATCCCTCCTAGTGCAATCGGAGCCAAGTGAGCGAGCGAAGAAAAAAAAATTGGCAGGCAACCGCTTGCAAATTGGCACGCTTGTTCTTCATCACAAACAGACAATTTCAAGCAGTTTCCTGCCAATTTTGTTTTTTTTTTTCGCATGCTTACGCGGCTCCGGTCGCACTAGGAGGGATGGCATAAAAATTCCATTATATAAACAGCGTACACACTTTCAGGCTACCGCTTGTCATCCGGTTGCCACTACAATCGGTAAGATGAGTTAACACTACAATCGGTAGAAGATGAGGCGATGCCACAATCGTTACGACGCAATACTACCTACTCGAGCCGTGTAAACCGAAGGACAGTGTATTCGAATTGGAATATTTGTCAAGTTTGCGGACTTATGATTTCGACGAATTTTAATCAAAAACCTTTATATTTTCAAAAAAAGGTTTATGATTAAAATTCGTCTATGAAACAACAATGTGATTGATTATAAAATGATTGTTAAATAATTAGTGTTTTTCTACTTTGTGTTGTGTTTTCTTTTATAGGTTTCTGCACCCGTGGGTGCCAAACGGAACCATATTACTAAGTCTATACCAATCAATTCAATTCCATCTGTTTCTTCATCGGACCTTTAACTGAGTTTTCCCTAAACCCGCAAAAAATCTTAAAATATGCACCGTTATAGTGGACAAATTGTTTAATAGTAAAATAAACAATACAGGGTTTTTTCTGTAGTCCGAAACCCGTACATAGTTCACACCCATCACAGATAGCAAACTTGACCCTTGCACGGTCCAGTTAATATACGGCGAGCGTAAGATCACTTTACTGTGACCCGTCTTGTCTGTGCAATTGCTACCACGCGGTCACGTGCTCGACGAGCGGGTCGGGGCGCGCGGGCGGCGCTTCACGGATTGCCGCGCACCTCACCCCCTCAGATTGCTTAGCGCGTCGAATCATATCGCCTTAAGCGCCCAACAGACGGCTGGACTAGACTAGGGGCAATTCAAGGATTTTTGTCTATGCTCCGTGCAAAAATGGTCATGTGTGCCTACACAAGCAAGCCTTTGCCTACACACGATGATTCCTGTACGTCTAGCACAACTTGCTCACAAGTCGCTTCGCGCGCTACTGAGCGTCTCCTGTCTCACTCGCACCGTGCAAATTAGAAATAGGAAGGTAGATCTTTCTCGACTCGAGTCGCGGCGCGGTGTCAGTCGTGCTAGCCCCCCTGCATAGAAGACACGAGCGAAATCGGCCCGTGTAGCGTCTCCTTATGACCTGGCAACTTGACCTTGGATTCGTCGGAAACTTACCAGAAGCTTGACTGATAGTACGTAGTACTTATACCTACTGCTTTATTTACGTCAAATCCAGCTGGCAAAAGCGACTCCGTTTGTTTCCAACGATTATTGAATATGTAGAGAATTTTACAAGTCCACATGAACATTAGGAACTAGAAATAAATAATACATATTAGCTTACGAAAATCCTTAATTCTGATCTATGAATATATCATACTAGAGTGTTCACTGTGATTACTAGAAGCTCCAACCCCAGATTGCCCCAGAATACCTACTACGTAAAGAGTACTTATGAGAAATAAAGGTTTAGTGAAATTACTTAAGAGAGGTTTCAAAAGAATGTTTTCTTCGGAATTCTAATACAAAACCCAAGAGACTTCGTTAATTGACTTCGCCAAATCGGTAAAAAAAAAACCGGTAC
Organism: Epinotia ramella; assembly: GCA_947578815.1. Lineage (NCBI taxonomy): Eukaryota > Metazoa > Arthropoda > Insecta > Lepidoptera > Tortricidae > Epinotia > Epinotia ramella. The sequence continues at coordinate 5,051,440 of OX388207.1, forward strand.
TTTTTAACAAAATCATTTGTCATCACCTCTAATGTTAAGTGTCAAATAATATTCGCGAACGCGCGAAAACATGCCCGAACGCGTAAAAGCGTGAATGTGGAGCCGACTCGCATATTTTTCGCGGGTTCGCGCCTTATTAAGCACTTTTTGTCGGGTTTTGGCCCGCGTTAAGGGCCTGCGAACACGAGAAATGTGACAATTGTGAACCCTGCGAATGTGGAGCTAAGGAAGAGTTCACGCGCGAATCACGCCAGCGAATCGCGCGCGAATGTGGAGGGGCCTGTACTAAGGCTCCTCTACAGAATGGGCCAACATGGCACAGCCAGGGACGCCGTAATGCGTTGGAATGCGATGGAACGTCTTTCTCCGTCTAAAGCATAGTTTTCTCTCTGACGTCTATCGCATTCCAACGCATAACTGCGTCTTTGTCCCACGCCATGATGTTGACGGTCCATTGTGTATATAAGCCTTTATAGTAAAGATCGGATTATTGGGTCGTGCATTATCAGCCCGGACAAAAGTGGCTTCCAATTATTGCCCCGGACCAAGTTTCCTCAGGGTGATAATGCACGGCCCGATAATGTACAGCCCATAATCCGCGTCTACTATTTTGGACGCGGATTATTGGGTCGTGCATTATCAGGGCGGACAAAAATGGCTTTTAAAAGCGAACTCTGCCTTAGGTCGGTTAGGTTAGGGTTCATTTGCGTCCCTCAAACCAGAAATAGACAGGCGTCGACTCGCTGGAGATTGTCAGTCCGACTCATAGATAATGTACAGCCCGGTAATCCGAAGCCATAGGGACTCGGATTATTGGGCCGTAATGCGCGGCCAAATAATGCACGGCCGGATAATCCACGTACACAATGGACGCGGATTATTGGGCTGTACATTATTTTGGCCGTGCATTATCATCGCTGTACATTAACCGGCACCTGTCAAACTCAACACGTACCTATAACTAACCGCACCATCCTCTTTCAGATCGACCGAATGCTCCGTCGTCCGAGGCTCGTGTGCGCAGACATACGTTCCGTACCTGTTCCTAGTGCTGCCTCTAGGCCCCGTGACGCTCACCGGGCAGGACTACGTACTCGTCGAGTCCGGGTGCGTCTGCCGGCCGGACCCTTCGTAAGGTGACAGACGTGACCAGAGCTATAACCACGAACTTCGAAAGTCGCGAAGTTCTGGTATTTCCATCTCTATCGCACTCACATCACTCGAGTGACAAGGATGCATGTATACAAACTTCGCGTTTCGATTTTCGTGGTAGCGTCGCAGCGCCGGCCCAAGGGTAGAGGATGTCAAAGGGCGCCAAAGTGACAAGGCGGAATTGTACATTTCGATGCTAGTGCGGAAAGTATGTCATTACGTCACGAGTACCGAGATATATGCGAGGGGCAAGACTCGGGACGACTGAAGAATGACATTTCCGCACGTGTATCGAACGACGTTTTTTAATACAGTTGCGAAAAAATAAGAAAAAAAACAAGTAAAGAATTCGAAACTTTTATATTATTAATTCTGATTATCATTGTAATACAGTTGAAAAATAATGAAGTTGTTCAAAAATCTTTTTTTTTTATACATTTCTATCTTATTTATTTTATATTGACATAATAATTAATGGTACAATTTGTACAATTATTGAGTGGGAAAAGTGAAAAGCAATAAGTTCGCGAAAACCAACTCCGCACGCTAAACAGCTACGAAAAGTAGCACTTTATGAGCAATGTATTAAAAAAAATCATTTTGACATGCGAAGTAGAATCGTTACACCCCGGCCACGACATTGCGCGGCGGCAGCGGCAGCGGTTTTTCTAATTCATTGCGTGTGATCCCAACTAACCACAGTGCGTTGCGCGTCTCGACCGCGCAATGAACAGATAAAACGGTTGCCGCGCCGCGATTCGCGCAATGTGACCGGGCCGTTGAAGGGCGCCTAAAGACCACGTCGCGCCCTGATTGAGGGCTAGGCAAGGGCCGGTGATGGACGTAACAAACTTAGCGCCGATTTGTCGTTGCAATCTGAACTGTAACCATGAAAGTAGTGCCGATTTGTCGTTGCAATCTGAGCTGTAACCATGAAAGTAGCGACGATTTGTCGTTGCAATCTGAGCTGTGGCCATGAAAGTCGAAGATCGAAGTTGCGATATCTCCGTTTATCGCACTTTATGGTACTCGGTCGACAGAGATGGACGTATTAGAAGTTTGAGATTCGATTTTCGTGGTATCTCCGCTGTTGATAAGTACGCAGTTATTGTTTGGAATGAGGAATTATACTGAAATAAATAAATAAATATAAATATTTGGGGACAATTAATCGACCTAGTCCCAAACTAAGCAAAGCTTGTACTATGGGTACTAGACGAAGATATACACACTGATATAGATAAATAAATACATAGAAAACCAAAATATTCGTGCTCATCACACAAATAAATGCCCTCACCGGGATTCGAACCCAGGACCTCTAGCTTCGTAGGCAGGGTCACTACCAACTAGGCTACAGAGGTCGTCAAACGGTGGCAAACATGCACACGGCCGGCCTGATGGTAAGCATCGTATCCTATACATAGGATACGGCGTTTGTGCGTACATGTACGCACAAACGCATTGCCGACTCTTGATTGATTTGAGGATTCGTTGTGGTAACAGTTAGAAGCAAATATGGATCCCTTACTTACCGTCAGGAACATGACAACAACGGTATAGTTCCCCAGTCGGGTTGCTCCAAATACCCTACCTACTGTCAATGTCATTTCCCACATTCCGCTGTGCCCTTTCTACTTACCTATTTCAAAATCGCTGACTCATTTTAACAATAGCTGCGTCCTTATCCGCTCATATGACCCCGGGTACAAAAATGACCCAATTTGAAAATTCACTTGTCTGCCCCGGTATTTTAAGAAAAAAACCCTTGTCTGCCCCGACATTTTGGATAAATGGCGGCCGGGCGCAGTATGTTTTTAATCCTCAAAACAACTAATGTTTAGCCGTTTTGTCAATAACATAATCAACTTTGTCACAGTATTTATTTTTTTCAAAAGTATCAAGTGGTTTTTTGTAACGCTTACCGCGTATGCAGTCAGTATTTAATATATCGAAGCGAATTATGTGCGAACAAATATCTCAACACGGCTTTATTAAGAGTCCGCAATAAGCTCGGCCGAATTTCACCTTCCGATACAAACGGAGTCTCGTTCTCATTTTAAAACCACGTGTTGGATTGTAACGAAACTTTGCATATACAATGACATGAGGTATATCTAGGTCTGTAATTAGTTTATATGGCTCCAGTTTATAAAACAAACGAAATACGGCAAAAACCAGTTTTCTATGAAAAACGTAATATCGCTTTATTTTTTTTACTATGGTATCTGGAGCTACATAAACTAATTACAGACCTGCATATACCTTAACTTATTCTGAGTACAAAGTTTCAGAGCAGACTAGCTAATCGTTTTAAAATGAGAGCGTAACTACGTTTGTATGGAGAATCGAGCTTACTGCGGACTCTTAATAAGGAGTAAGGCTCTCCACATACAGACTGAATCCGCGACCGAATTCGGTCTCCGGACGAATTCCGCGGCGGAATTTATCCGCCTGTCTGTGGATCTTAGATTTTCTATAGAGCAGCTGCACCGACTTTTTTCGTTCTTGCCTCCTCTATGTCGCTAAAATATGCGATTGCGATAAAAATAAGATACACGAATAAACTTGGTAGTAGTTTTTCTATATTTTAGTGCTACTAAATGGCTAAGTTTGTAAAATCCTTCGAGCATAAGTAGGTCACAGAAGTGTCTTTCCTTAGGGGATGAGGTAGATATCTTTAATAGGAATTTTATTTCTTTGATTAGGTCAATTGTGGCGCCACCATCGACTGGTAGATAATTTAAATAATTCGTGATTGTTTTTATGACTGGTTTTGTTTCACACCTACGTTTTTGTACGTACCTAGGTAATTATATTTGATTGTTGGATTCCGATTGCAAATGTAAGTTATTTGACTGTACTAATTTACTGTATTATGACTTATGAGCTTATGACATGACTTATATCGGTCAAAAATATTAAGTATGGCATAACTAAATTTGCTATTTTTTTATTGCATTTAAGGAAGGAACTGCATTTATGGAAGAATGGGTAGTTAATGTTCTAAAGTACTGTAAAATCGCCGACGAATTTATCTCATTAAATTGTCTAGATTTTATTTATCGGCTATTTTGCGATTGTATGGTTGGATTTTATGTTAAATTGACTTTTATTTTATGTTACATAGACTGAATTTATTAATGTTAATTTATGAAAATTGTATTTATTATTTTACTCTGTTGTGGTGAAAATGTGTTTGAAATTGAATGTATTTTATGAGAAGTATGTTTAAGGTATTACATTATTTTTGGTTTGTTGCAAGATCTTGGAAACTTTCTGTAATATACTTAACTTGCAAACATTAAATGTATCAAAGATAAATAAATTTTAGCAGTAAAAAATTACACATTTTTTTTTAATTGACTGTTTCCATATAATATGTCCATCAACGGTCATAATCCTTGACATAAAAATATAACCCTGTAATCGATTTTCGGGTGTAATGCGAGGTTCGGCGGGGCGAGCATGTTATCTGTGCATACGCACCAGAGATGTTGCAGACATTCGCACCCGGAATTTCCGCACAAATTTTAACATCAGCATCCGCAGTCCGAGTTTTTGCGGATGCGGATGTAGTGTAATTCACGACAAGAAAGGAGCCCACGCGGCGCTTACCGTAGGTACTTACGCGTTTTAGATATTTTCGCCATTAGTAAAAAAAAACATCTTCGTTTCTGTGATCCAGAACAAACGCGTTTTTTATTTGTTCGCTTCGACTGTAGGTAATTTAGTCTCAACGTGTTTGATGATCGCGTGATATTATAAAATGGACGTTGTTTATTTACGTGTTTGAGTGTTTGACCTAAAATCTACATCCGCGGATGTGTGCCCCCAAATAACCGCATCCGTGGATGTCAAAATAATCGCATTCGCGGCATCCCTGGTACGCACTAGTGAACCTGAGCGAATGCCACCATGTATAGGTTCTACTTTGCTGCCGGGGATTACACGCTAATATTAAATTATCGGGACTACCTAGGGCTCATTCACTGGGATCACGCTAAGATGAGAAAGTACGATAGGCCGTTATAAGAGGCAAGCCTGTTCGTTAAATTCTATAAACATAGTCACTGCAATGAAATACATGGTACAAGAAGACACTCAAAAATATCTGACATAGGTAACTCTATTGAAGAAAGATTTGCACTTCTTTTCGAATCAGATAGTCAGATATTAATGCAGAGGAAAAAATAATCCTGTTTAGTATGCTAGTTCGTAGTTATTCTACTATCATCACTACGTAGTATAAAACAAAGTCGCTTCCCGCTGTCTGTCCCTATGTATGCTAAAAGATCTTTAAAACTACGCAACGGATTTTGATGCGGTTTTTGTTTATAGATCGAGTGATTCAAGAGTTAGGTTTAATATGTATAATATAGTACCCGTGCGAAGCCGGGGCGGGTTGCTAGTAATATTATAAATAATTATTATTATTATTCATTTATTTCAGATAACTAAGGATCCATCATGTGTTAGTGTTACCTACATGTCTCAAAAAAAAAAAAGTAATTAAATAATATGTTAGTAGTAGTACCTAATAAGCTAGAGTAAATTAAATTAAATTACATAAAAAATGTCAGCAACTTTAACAATACCCAAATTAACGAATTATATAAGTCAAAAATCTAGAACTATAATAAAACAAACCGATGCAACGAGTGTACATGGAGGCTATCCCAGTGCATCGCTATGGGGCAATCTAGCCTACCGGCGATCCCACAAAGAATGCTGTTGGTGCTGGCCGCCACGCGGTGCTTGATGGAAGCGACCCGTTTCCGAATAACAGCTTGGAAACCATCTATACGGGCTTCCGCAAACATGCCTGAGGCACTGCAGTGTCTGGGCAGACCCAACAGCATCCTGAGTATGTTATTATATTGAACTCTCAGAGCATTGACTGCCCTTTGGGTAAAGTTCACCCACAGGCTGCACGAATAAAAGGACTGGCAATATGCCTTAAACAAAGTTATTTTTACCTCAGTCGTGCAACGTGCAAACCTGCGGGCCAACATGTTACCCCGCACAGCCAATGCCCTGCGCTCCCTCTCAATATCAACGTCGTCGGACAGGCACAAATGCGAAAGTTTGGGTGTTTAGATGATTGAATGTTTGTTAGTCAATCACGCTTAAACGGTTCAACCAATTTGGATGAAAATTTGCACGAAGATAGTTTATAGCCTAGATTAAAATATAGGAGTTTTTATCTCGGGTCCACGCAGACAAAGTCGCGGACGGAAGCTAGTACCAAAATATTTATGTAAATGTATGGCTATCTCAAAAACAAACACAGTTTATATTTTAAATATTTTATTAGGTAACACTTCATCACCTACTTTTACGTAACTATTTACAGAATAGTTTATTAAAGTAAAAAAATACATTCTAGTTAACTATAATATAAAAAGTCTATTAGGGTAAAATAACACGTTAATGTATAATTTTAGTAACTTTGTATGTCGAGCAACCAAAGCACTCTAGTGTAGTAAAATTGTAATAGGTATTGATTGAATTCTTACATTTTGGCACACTGAATAATTCTAGAATTTTTAATTAAAAAAATACAATCAAACCCAATATTTGGATTGAAATATATGTAATAAAATATTAGGAATATAACGTAATAATACTTACATTATATTCTTAATCGTTTTCGTTTAGAAACGTGTACGCTGTTTACTTAGTGTACCGCACACGTAAAAAGTTCAGTGAAAATTATTGGTACAACTTTAAAATTTTCTAACAGCACAGACTTTTCTAATAATTAGTAATCGATATTTTTGAGTTTAGATAAATTATGTAGCAATTGTATCAGGCATTTGTTTACATATTTGGTCGTTTTCCCCTAGTTATTTTAGTTACTGCTAAGTATAAATTACTGCTGGTAGCGGTAGTACTGCTGCTGCAGCTAATTACAAAATTACATTAATTTGAGGCTGTGTTAAACATTTGTTTGAATTTTGGGCGTTTTCCCCTAGTAGTTGAAATTACTGCTAAGTATAAATTACTTGTGATAATAGGTTTCTTCAGCGGGGCAAATTATTAGTCTGCTCAATAAAGTAGTTCAAGTTTTTGGGCGTTTTCCCCTAGTAATTGAAATTACTGCTAAGTATAAATTACTTGTGATAATAGGTTTCTTCAGCGGGGCAAATTATTAGTCTGCTCAATAAAGTAGTTCAAGTTTTTGGGCGTTTTCCCCTAGTAATTGAAATTACTGCTAAGTATAAATTACTTGTGATAATAGGTTTCTGCAGCGGGGCAAATTATTAGTCTGCTCAATAAAGTAGTTCAAGTTTTTGGCCGTTTTCCCCTAGTCATTGAATTTACTGCTAAGTTACTGCTGCTGGTAGCGGTAGTACTGCTGCGGCGCTTGTTGTTGAGGATGCACCTGCTGCTGAGGATGCACCTGCTGTTGAGCATGCAACTGCTGTTGAGGATGCGCCTGCGCGTGGGGCTGGATGCTCTGCAGCTGCGGCTTGGGGGTAGGGATCTTTACGACGATGTCGGTGGGTTCTCTGGATACCTATCGGAAAGAAATAAGGGTTTAGTCAAATGGTTTGTAAACTGACAGCATTAATACGGCATTAACTACGTTATATAGGGTGTACCTTATTAACAACTTCGTTTTAGAATCAGAATCAGGATCATACATTTTTTCTGATTCTGATTCTACACTAACTAACTTTTAAAGTCAGTACCTTAGCAGGGTTTGAACCCCTTACCTCAGCCTTGAATCCCTCCTTAGGATCAGCCGTGTGACGATTAAAACCTTCGCTGTTGACTTTATACATCGACTCAATGGTAGCTTATAGCCCCTCACTTCAGCTTTCAATCCTTAGGATCAGAGGTATACGTCACGATTAGTTAAAACCTGCGTTCTTGTTACACTTAACGATAGCTTTGAACCCCTCACCTCAGCTTTGAATCCCTCCTTAGGATCAGCCGTATACTTGACAGTCCTGATGAAGCCATCGCTGTCCACGACGGAGTACGAGCCCTTGATGACGTCACCGTCCCTCTGTTCCTTCCTGTTCTGGTAGTTGGTGTACTGGTCGTCGTTCACGTCGAAGCCGAACTGGTAGGATGGGTTAGGCTGGAAACAGAAACAGTATTTTATATCTTATAGAAGGTCGCGGAAGGCCGCTGGATGCGGGTGGCGCAGGAACGGGTGATCGTGTGGCACTCATTGGGGGAGACTGATGTCCAGCAGCAAACGTCTTTCGGCTGATATGATGATGATGATGATGATATCTTGTAGTTGTTATTAAGTGTGCTTAAGTGGCAGTAGAACCAATTGCCGTTGGTTCTCGAGTGCCGACCATGTCGCAGCGTCGGTAGAGGTGGACTTGATGACCTGGTAAAGGTCATGGGAGTCCGCTGGATGCGGGTGGCGCAAGACCGGTCACTTTGGCACTCTTTGGGGGAGGCCTATGTCCAGCAGTGGACGTCTTTCGGCTGATATGATGATGATGAAAGTTGTTATCCACGATCGCTCGAACAGGCCTTACGGAGTAGCGCCCAGCCAAAATTGGTCCATGAATGTCCACTGTAGCGTTTAAAAGATGCCTATCCTGTGTAGGTAACTAAACTGTTGTTATTCGGGTGACTGCAATATTGTGGTACCATCACGCTGGTCTTTTGATGAAGGCGGAAAGAAGGTGGCCATATGAATGCCCAATAACCCAAGATTCATCATGATGATTTTCAGCCCGTAATTGGCCACTGCTGAGCATAGGCCTCTCTTCGAGTAGGTACGCCACCCGTTTCTATCCTGCAGGTCGACCACGCAACGCATTGTACGCGCGTCAGGTAGATCTAAATGTCACTTTTTATACTCGTCGACCTTAATGTTTGAATTAAGACTTCGTACACCAAACTTAAATCACATACTTTTTTCTATGGAGCTCCCAACTCAACATTTCATAACTGTTGGGACAACTAAAATGAAATTGACCAATCACGTGGCGCCTTTACTGAACTATAATGTATTTGATAATCGATATGATACAGAGAAAGAATATAATGGAAAAATAAACCATCTTCGTCTGTAGCCCCCGACATGGATTCGAACCTGCGACCTTTCTATTAACGCTAGACTGCTGTACCAACTCTGCTCTGTCGGGGGCTACAGACGAAGATGGTTTATTTTTCGAACTAATGATGGTTTATTTTTCGATCGATTATAAAAGCATCGGGGTAACTTCGTCGTTTAAAATAACACGAAAACAAAATATTTAATTAAAATTATTTGGTTCGTGATAAGGGTATTTATAATGAACTTGACCAATAGGACGCCGTCATGAGTTAGTCAAAAGGTAATAGATATCAACGCACAAAAAAGAAAAAGCCGTTGGTTGCACTTCGTTTTAGCAGGGCATAGATTTTCAATATAGATACCAAGTTTGTTTAATTAGTTCAGTTGACTCGTAGAAAAAGTATTGTATACAATAGTTATATAATTAGCTTTTTAAGTCTCGTACCTTAATTAGGCCACTCAGCAAGCTTCGTGCCCTAAACGTGGTACTCGACTGAAAAAGCATACATTATATTATAACGATTGCATAAAATACTATTTTATACGGGAAAATTACAGTTTATTGTCCTAAACGCGTGCTCGAAACGTTACGTGATTACCTATTGCTAGTGTTATCCATCCGCGATCTTCCTAATATTAAGATTGTCCGTCGTTTTTGGGCTCATTCGAATCCTCTCAATGAGTAGATGATGTGCAAAAAAGTACAGTCGGCAATAAAAGCTTGAACCACAAATGTAATTTTTCACAGAAATTAAGTAGTTACCTAAAGTTTTTAGCCTACCGCCTAAGACAACAACAACGTTACAATTCCATAACGACCTACCAACAACTCCAATTAATCTTACAACACGTCCATGTAACCGAATCCATTACACAAATCAGATCCGATTCCAAGTATCGACGCCGGTCAATGCCTCGCCGAGTTGCCGGGCCAGTTCGTAAAGTGAAAGTTGTCCGTGGTCTGAGCCATCCGCGTGTTACGTGGCTAAACTTGAGGGCCGATTAGAAATGGAGCGGGCCCTTAGGGAGAGGCCATTAGTTACGAGTAGTCGGTTTAATTCATGATGATAAGTGTGGCGGTATGGTGTTAAGTTATTGATTGGTGTGGGTGTGTTAGTAAAAGTATTCTTTATAAGGCAAGAGTGTGTGTGTGTGTGAAGCGAATGAAGTACTCCGTTTCAGCTTGGATAAAAATCCTTTCGTATGTCTGCGTCCGGCGGATGTCCGGATGTTCCTCTACGGATCACATTTCATTTTGTGAGCTTGTTCGATAATTATATTAATTATAATGGATTTTTTTGTCGATTCAGTTATTGAAATTTTAAAAACTGGTAAAAGTACTTTTGAGATACTCATGTTACTGCTGCTACTGTCGTCGTCATAATCTTAAGGTTCGCGTGTCTCCTGGCCCCGTATCATGGTCGGCCTTATCACGCGATAAGTGACAAGATAAAGCGTCCGTCACTGGCTGACACCGTTCGATAGAACTAGACTGACGCTCTATCTTGTCACTTATCGCGTGATAAGGCCGACCATGATACGGGGCCTGCTTGCCAAGCGAGCTGGTACTGGGGCTGAGGTCTGTACTGAGGCTGAGGTCTATTCGATTGATGGACTAAATGTTACCGGTACTACTCACGTCATAGTGTTCAGGTTCGCGGGTCTCCTGCTGCCTGGCGGGCTGGTACTGGGGCTGAGGTCTGTACTGAGGTTGAGGTCCTATTCGATTGATGAACTAAATGTTACCGGTACTACTCACGTCATAGTCTTCAGGTTCGCGGGTCTCCTGCTGCCTGGCGGGCTGGTACTGGGGCTGAGGTCTATTCGATTGATGAACTAAATGTTACCGGTACTACTCACGTCATAGTCTTCAGGTTCGCGGGTCTCCTGCTGCCTGGCGGGCTGGTACTGGGGCTGAGGTCTATTCGATTGATGAACTAGATGTTACCGGTACTACTCACGTCGTAGTCTTCAGGTTCGCGGGTCTCCTGCTGCCTGGCGGGCTGGTACTGGGGCTGAGGTCTGTACTGAGGCTGAGGCTGAGGTTGCGGCTGAGGTCTGTATTGCTGAGGCGCTGGCTGGTACTGCTGGTACTGAGGCTCGGCTTGTACTTGGTATGGCTGTGGAAAGATATTTGGGAGGATTAGACTCGAGTATAACTTTAAGTGACTTTTTGCGGTGGCATACACAGTTCGTTTATTTGAAGAGCTTTTAAGAAGCTTCTAAAGTAAATGTCAAAGTGGACGGATGTTTAAGGAAAGATTGTTGAAAGAATTTGCAAAGCGCATTGGTAGTGGAATATGAGAAGCTTCAATTATAGAAAACTAGCCAAACAATAGAGGCTAACCGAAATTGAGCAGTTGCCCGTTTCTAATATTGGTATGTAGAGTAAGCTGATTCAAAAAAGGACATGAAATTCATGACTTAAAATCGCTGATGATTGAATTGAAATCGCGCGGGGTTAGCTTTCTTACCTAAACGCTTAGGTACAGTCAAGTGCAAAAATATGTATCGATAACATCCTCTCATAAATAAGTACCAAAACCTTAATCCGCTGCCATAAGAGTTATGGGACATATTTATGAGTAAGTTGTATGCACCTATATTTTTACACTTGACCGTACTGAAAATTAAGCCGCTTGAAATTCAGTCAAAACTTAGTCAAGCGCTCCGACAAGGATCGTGCAGATCGAAGAGTAGGCTCGTCGGATGCGAGTCGGACGTGCCGCGTCCAACAGGATGAATGAATGATGAATGTGATTCAGTCGAAGGTGAGAGAATTTTTCCACGATCCAACTTGACCTCCAATTCGTCGGAAGCACGTGCGACCTTTCCCGGATCATGCGTGTACCTACTGCTAGTTCTAGTACTCACGAGGCGCGCGGGCGCGGACTGCGGGCGGGCGATGACCTGCGTCTGCGCAGGGGCTTGGCCGAGCTGCTGCGCGGCCAAGTACTGCCGGAGGAGGTGCGGAGGGATCTCTGCCTGTGACAATAATAAATCAGTAAACATTGGGAGCCAATCTTACGGTAATCGGTTTTGATCGACAGCAGTTAACCCAATAATGAGTTTCAGTAAAAATAAATGGTACAAGCTTTTTTGGTGAATGCATCTCCTTTTTAACCCCCAACGCGAAAAGAGGGGTGTTATAAGTTTGACGTGTCTGTGTATCCGTGTGCCTATCTGTAGCATCGTAGCTCTGAAACGAATAGACCGATTTGAATGCGGTTTTTTTGTCCGAAAGCTGACGTGATCGAGATGGTTCCTAGCTACGTTTCAACAAAATCGGTTCACTCAGTTTTGAGATATTGAACTTTGAAATGAAAACGTCGGGGTTCTTAAAATTTTCTAACCTGTTAATTATTTTCACAATCGTCAACGACTCTTTGAGAAGGTGCTTACCATTGAGAAAAGACCAAACAGCTCGGTGGTACTATCACGATGAATTTAGAAATGGAATAGCTGTCAGTTCATACAAACTTTGATGTATTTATATGGAAAAACTGCCTCCTCCAATCCCGTTGTAATCGCGGTTTGATAATACCATGATATTGGATTCACCGCTGTGACAGATTTCAACTCAATCGGAGACTGGTAAGTGGCTGAAAAATGGCTTTAAAATTTTGATGACAACTTACATATCAAACCAACTGAGCAAGCTAAAAGGTCGTTAAAAACGATGTACATTACTAACATATCTATAGATACATAAAATTTACCCCAAAATGCAAGTAGGCTATTAAAAAGTTACCTACATGAGTCTTGTTTGTAGATATTGGTGGAACAAAACAATACAATACAAATGCTCTTTATCGCACACCTCACAGAGATTAAGCAGTTACAAAAAAAAGAGAGATACAGAGAAACAGTAGAGGTAAAACAACAGGCGGTCTTATCGCTAAAGAAACTCCCTACGAATACTTTTTTTGTGCTACCTTTTGCTTTTATTTGAATGAATCAATTAACATTTTCTATAACGCTTGACCTTAATGGTTAATAAGTAAAATCAGAATTCAGTTCGTCTAGAACCACGAAATCCTAGGACTTGATTATCGGTCTAGTTAATAAAGTTTCATGCCAATCACATGCATAAAAACGAGTAGGTACAATATTTTAAAGCTACTGGGTCACCTGAATTGAAACGAGAGCACGAAACGAGTTGTAAAAGCATCGTTTAAAGCATAACCAGAGCCTTGCATCCAATTACGTTATGTAACACACAATTGACACAATGCTCTTACAAAACCGTAACGGCGCGGCCACGACATTGCGCGGCGGCGGCAGCGGCAGCGGTTTTTCTAATTCAATCCGCGCAATGAACAGATAAACCTTAACCTTATAACCCTTAGGGTGCGACCACACCGGTGCGTAACGCTGCGTATACGCGTTGACGTGTCGAATGCGTCATGTATTCTTCATACATTTTGCTGCGTTTACGGTGCGTCAGCGTATTTTGAGCAGCGGTGTGGGCGTACCGTCAAGTGTCCCAGTAATGTGACGTTGCTGAAGGATTTCAAACTTTGAGCTTATGTCATTAGAGTCATTTTTTATTTTTTTCTGCGCACACATGGTGTGCGCAGGACACTCAACGGGTTAAACGCTTGCCGCGCCGCAATTCGCGCAATGTCGTTGCCGGGCCGTAACAAAGTTTAGGTACAGTCAGCGTCATATAGTTGGTAGCAGCCAAAGTAGCCAAATATATCGCAACACATCCTTAATATTCCGTGGTTACGATGTATTTGGCTACTTTGGTTGCTACTAACTATATGATGCTGACTGTACACATTCGCTCAACGAGACATTCGTGTGTCAGTGCCGACGCGAATGTTCGTCTAAGTACAGTTCTACGCGTAGAACATGGATACTTTAAGGGTTTAGTTGAGTTCAATACTAGCTTCACTAATTTTTTGTGACAGTCGGGTACCTACGGTGCTTGGCGTTCGTTAACTTTTAGTAAACAACTGCTTTGAGTCGTGTCGAAATACCGCTCCAGTGGCTCCCACAAAAATCGAAACTGGCTATGAGTGTACCAAAAATGGGGTGTAAACCGAACAAGGGCACAGGTATCGTGTTCTGTTAAGAAAAAAACTAAGAAAAAACATTTTTTAAGCGATTTTTTTTTAACTTTAGCATGGAGCGTTGGCCGTGGGGCGACGTGCTCCATACAAATGTAAAAAAAAAACGCGTCACAATTTTTTTTTTTTTGATAACACGATACCTGTTATGCCCTTCATCGGTTAACACCCCATTTTTGGTACGCTCTATCTTCCTCTCTGCCGCTTGAATGTTCGAGTGCGACAGAGTTGAACGAACGGACGAACACAGCGTTTCATAGCAGCCGCGCGCATGACGGGAGTTACGAGGCACAAGCGGCGCGACGAGCGCGAATGTGTAAACTCGGCTTGACACAGTAGACACGTCTCGGCTGATTTAACAGCACCAGTTTTTACCACACACGGTGTGTAAATTACGTTTTTGTTGCACATTTTCCGGTCTGTTTTCTTGCGCCAATTGAAGTTGAGGAAATAAATTAGGGTAATTTGTACGTTGACAGTTGTTTCCAGTCAATATCAAAATCAAGTAGTACTTAACTGTGTAAGGAAAGGTATAGTTTTTTGAGCGTTATGCTCGTACGTAGACCTATGCAACCCTGACTCAATGTAAAGTCTCTACAAATATGGTTGAGTAAGTTGAGTTCGATATTTCTAACTAGCCATAATCCCCTGTTAGATATGGCAAGTTAGAAATATCGACGCAAACAGAGACAGAAAATAAAATAACCATTAATATGATGAATTTTCTTGAAAAACAAAAAAATATTGTCAAATGGAGAAAAAACTAAAGCAAGGGACTAAATAATCACAAAGTGTCCAAAGTTTTAAGAGGGGGTATATTCTGTCCCTTTTCCGCAAAACGCACCATACAAAACGATAGCCATTTACTATGACGCTCGAGTGTCGTGACGTCACATCCACGAGCCTTTTCTCTCTCTAACAAGTAATATTAAAACCGTTGTACTTAATTTTTTGAGATATCTGAATGCTATTTTCGGCACTAAGCATATTCTTTTGTCGTCTTTCTTTTGGAGTAATAATACATTTTGAGTCTACAACCCTAAATGATATTCTTGCAAGTGTTTAGGTATAGTCGACTTGATTTTTTTTATCCATATTTAAAAGTTTTTATTTAACGTGCATTGTTTGCATGCATTTTCAGAGGAAAACTAAAAAAGATTTTATTGGACACGTCGTGTTACGCCATTGACGAATTTAATGATAAGGTATTATTGACCCACGCATAACTTAGTTAATAACCCTTAATTAGACTGACATCTGCAATGTCAATTAATATATTTTTTTAGGAATATTGTATATCTATTTATAATTAAAACTACCTTGACATGTATAAAACCTATGTACCTACCTACTCAATTTGACATGTAAAATAATGTATTTTATGAATAAAAATCTGAATCTGAATCTGCATGCCAATTCTTATGCCAGTTGTCTTTCAAAATGTACATACCATGGTACTGAAATCCATAATTTAATTTGCCGTAAAAATACTAATAATTACTTACACGGTTAAACTCGCGTATTAAATGTCACTACCGGTGACATTAGTATAATTTTAACATGTCCCACGAAAGTTTAAATTCGATGCTTGCCGTAATCATTATTTGCCTTAAGTAGTTATTCTAAGAAACTGTAAACTTTTCAAGCTTGTTATAAAACAAACCTAACCTAATCTAGAGGGTTATAAAATAAAAAAAGTTGTCCTGAATATGTAACGGTTTCAGGAAAACACTTAAAAATGGCAAATGATGCTAATGGCAAACACTAGCATGGCAAATGAAATTATGGATATCGAAGGTACCTATCCGGCATACCATTTTTCAGCCTCTTGCCGGGTATTCAATTGAACTGAGATTTGGCAAACCTATGTGAGTTCGGTGAGAATGCAATAATATGGCACCATCGACCACCGAGCTAATCTAATGATGGAATCAGAAGTTGGTCATAGCAACTGCAAACTACACAAGACATCAGTCATGGACATTGGGCGTATTGAAACCCTTTCAGCGGGTAGCTGATGATTACTTTAAAAAATTGCAGTCGACAATAAAAGCTTTTACCAAAAAACCTTTTTTACAGAAACTTTTCTTGAAAGTTTACGCAAACATTTCTTGAAGCTGTTAAACCTTGTTTCGGCTTAAGTATTTTATTCGTCTACATTACTGATAAGATAAGCATTATGAAATAAACAGAAACTTAAAAAATAATCTTAAAAGGCAGGCCTAATGTATGTTTTAACGGGAATCACAGAAAAAAAAAACTTTGATAGAGTATTTTACAATTAGAATAACTTTACTATATAAAAAGCTGATTGTTTCTAGTACAAGTGCAATTAGAAAAATATATAAGGGAAGCGTAAAAAAGAATGAGAATCATTTATTTATTGATGTTTACAGTTAACTTTATAATTTACAATATATTTCAGGCAAAAACTATACGTAACCAAAATCATTACCATAAATAACTTAGTACACAAAAGTTAGCGCACAAACGCAAACGCCTATGTAATATCATCAACGTCTATACAAGTCTTTACTGAAAGTGAAAATGTTAATTTGGGTCATAAAGATTTGCTCGCAATAGTAAAAATATAGTACTTATTTTACTATATAATTCGTTATTTTTACAACATTCATTTAGGTTCTCTGAACTCTACTTATTTAATTTATTAGGTACTTAAGAAAAAAATGTTTCAAACAATAAATTGACTAACAAACTAATTCTTTTTTTTTTTATTAAAACCTAAATTATCTGTAAAACATATCTTAAAGAGAAATATCCCAAAGTTATAAAAAATACAAAAAACATATTGTGTTATAATTATAAATTCTACCATTATCATTTATTTATACTAATGTTATATATTTTTAATTTACTGCTTATACTGGCATTGGTGCAACTTTGAAAAGACCGGAACCTCGCTAAGCGCAAGTTGAATAATTTAATTGACACGTGATTTCATTGAGTGACATACTCGTAACTAGTCCAGTTAACATATTTTTTATATAGATATATAAACCCTAACATTAAAATATATGTACATATAATAAAAACTAACCTGTTGTTGTTGCTGCACTTGATACTGCTGCGCCCTCGGTGCGGGCCCCGCCAAAACACACCCCAACGCCGCCAACGTAACGCACTTACGCAACATTTTCACACACTTTTTACAAGTAAAAAAAAAATAAAGCCACAACACACGCGCGCTATAACGTTTCGTATGATGCGTGTGAAGTCTCTTTCACCTTATATAGAGGCACCCCTTCTAGTGGCGGTTGGCGGGAGCGGTGTAATGAGGTTTTGGAACGGAGTTGGATTTGAAATTGGAACAGTTTTTAGTGCGAGCTCGGAGTTTTGGGAACGATCCTGGCTATAAAGTCATGTGGTGTTGAATAAGTAAAAAATTAGCTGGCTGGCGAGAATTCATAAAACGAAATGGCAAATCCTATGCTGATCAATGATCATCAAAACATTAGGTAAGGTAATAAAATTACTTGTTAATTTTATACGCGTACTTACCTACATAACATTTTATTTATTAAGGAGACGTATTAATTATATTTCTTTAAAATCACGATCTGGAACGAAGCTATACTCGTAAGTACATACCTAATACATGCCATTGCCGCCTATTATAAAAGTTCAGCATTTGCATAGGTTCGCTTGCATTCATAAAACATGTGTAGTAGGTACCCACTGTGAGCTTATCTAGTGTAACTTGATCCTTAGATTCTTAACGGAATTCGAGGAAGGAACGATTCTCCTAAACCCGAGTAAGAGGCATTTATACTTTCAGAGAGAGATCTCGGTCTCGGTCTTCGGGGATGGCTTTTTTGGATAATATATGTCGACTAACATGTAACATTGTCCCCCACTATTCATCGAACGAGCGAGCGAAGCTGTCCCGCTGTCCCGCTGTTGTTCTCTGCACGTCGCATTCCTCAATCGATTCTCGTGACATTTTGAGAGCAGGTCATTCAGCAAAAATTTTTTTTTTTTGTTTTTTTTTTTTTTAAAGACAGGCTCTTGAGTTCTACTTACAGAGCCACTGGTTATTTTTTGTTTCCTAGTTCAGGCAGATAATTGAGAATTTTCAGTTTGCAATGATTTTTTTTCGTGGAAATAACTTGCGGGCCAGGTACACCACCAGTCATTGCATTGACTGGGTTAATGTGGTAATTCTACCCCTAAACGATCTCATAGCAGAGCCCGTAATTTTCATGCCGATGACATCAATTTGACGTCACGCTGCAGGATGATCCCAAATAGTTTTATTGTAATTATTAATCATTAGTCATCAATCATTTTAATCATGTACAAATTACTTCAAAAGTAATCTATTCACACGTGGAACAATTAATAGATACCTACTTGATACGTGAAACGTAAATTAAACTATTTGTTTTGTTTTTATACATACATTTTATTAAACGGTATTGTTACCACTTCAATAATTACGTAGAAAACAGAATTCCTTCAAGTAGGTACCTATTAATTATTCCACGTGTGAATAGATTACTTTTGAAGTAATTTGTACATGATTAAAATGATTGACGACTAATGATTAATAATTACAATAAAACTATTTGGGATCATCCTATATGCAGCGTGACGTCAAATTGATGTCATCGGCATGAAATTTACGGGCTCTGCACATGAGTATTTTGCGATGACTTAGGTATGCTGGTATCCCCATGGTAGAGATGTGCCAAACTCGCGAAAATGCCAGGCATACACGAGGCTAGTTTTTCAAGCCAGTATAGTAAGCTAGTTAATTATCTCCGTCTCTAATTGCGTGTGTTCCATCGTGTATACTAGCTTACTATACTTGGCTTGAAAAACTAGCCTCGTGTATTCCGGGCATTACAGCTGTGTTGAGTGAGTGCGATGCAATGAATGCATCTTTGGCCTTGCAACCCGGAATGTCATGTGCTTCGAAAGCGAACATGGCATTCTCTTCAAAGCCGTTAAACTGTTTAAGTATATTATAGACTAGCATTTCATTCCATCAGCCGGTAATTTAGCAAGAGTATTTTTTTCTGGTGTATTTGGTATCATAATAACAGTGGCAAACAAGCATGCCTGAAGACACCGCAGCTTATAGACGCCTGTAACTCCGGAGGAGTCAAGCACGTTGCCGATCCTAGTGATTTGAGGATGTTGAGTACCTATACATTTCTAAAGCATCGATTTATGATCGCAGGGTATTCTTCATCCAAAAAGCCGCCACGGGCTCGCCTGTCGTCTAAATTGTCAGAATGGGAGAGTCTTTCAGGCCTAATTAACGTCCTCTGTAAATATCAGACGCGCTCGAGTATTTTTTTCCACATTTATCCCCCTCCCCATCCAAACCATCAGATCAATATAATATAATACCTTCGTTATCAGTCACGAGGGGCGTCTAAACTATCAAAATCTGACGCGCTCGATGGACTCTTTTGTTAATTTTTTTTTACCTGTAGACCATTAAAATGGTGCACGTCAGATAACCTTTTTTTCTATCTACCACCTACTCTGGCCGTGCCTATAATCGTGGGCTCCCCTCCTAATTGATGCTATCCCGTACGTAGTACCTATGGTTCCAGTTAATGTACGGCCCGATAATACGCGTCCATCTATCTTTCTCTCTCTCTCTTTTTGCATGAGTTAAAAAGAGACCAAACATTAACCGGCACCGTACCTATTATATCCCGTTAGCCATGAGACAACATGACAAAATTGCATAGAAAAACCGATAGACTTCAAATATAGTTAGAAGATGGCCCGGGAACATACTTAGGAGGGGTTCGAAAAGAAAACAACACATTTAATAGTGAATTAAAACCCATAAAATCACAGTGACAGAAAACAGTTGATTTACCCAATTATTCTTTAACCTTTAAATGCATGTTTTTTATTTTTGGTAGAAAAAATGTTTTTGTTTAGTTCATTGGATGTATGATCTAGGAAAAATAAATAAAAAAGTGCGCAGATTTTAGTTGCCAGTCATTACTTCCCAAGACTACTACTTGACGTTTGGTATAAAGGTGCGTTCAAGGACGTAAGCCTGTTTTTTTTAATCTGTGAGCTGTCTAATGCTTTGTAGACATTTGGCAACACTATGCATTTAAGGGTTAATTTACCTAGATACCGTTCGAGCTAGCCATAAACCTGCATGTAACATTAATATCGGTTGTGAAGTGAAGCATCACTGGCCATGAGCCGTGTGTTCTCACAGGTGAGGCCATAATTACCGATAACCCGAGATAACCCACATCGGAGCCAAATGCCAACACAATCGTGCCATCACAATTAAAACAAGCACAGCATGTATCCGCAGCTCTACTCGGATATAGAGAAAATACGGAGAAAACGGATTTTCCCAGACACGAGACACAGCTAGATCGATTTTTCGCCCCCACAAACCTCCTTTACCCCAAATTTCGTCGAAATCGTTAGAGCCGTTTTCAAGAACGTGATTTCAAATATGCATATAAACTAGCGACCCGCCCCGGCTTCGCACGCGTACTAAATTGTACATATAAACCTTTCTCTTGAATCACTCTATCTGTTAAAAAACACCGTATCAAAATCTGTTGCGTAGTTTTAAAGATCTAAGCATACATAGGGACAGACAGCGGGAAGCGACTTTGTTTTATACTATGTAGTGATGCACAAATATTGCTCGTTTAATAGTTTAGGATATAATTCATGTCCTTGGTCAGAGTAAAACTACCTGGCATTGATGGCAATCTTCATTAAAAAAGTCATTTACAAAAAAATTAATTCACAACCCCGTGTGGTGTCGGGTTAGAATAGCACCCCCTTTCTTCGCGTGGGTGTGGCAAGAGTCATACTACGGGAACTGGGTTGAAGTGTATTGTGAAAAAACGTTTTCCACTAATTAAATCTTAACAAATCACTTTGATTTTGATGTCGATCGCTTCAGCATAATAATATCTGGGGGCAGGGCAGTGCCCCCGCCAAGTCGAGTCTAGGTTTAGTATGAGTTTTGATTAAAAAAAACCTTTTAGGTGCTTAAAAGTTTTAATTTCTTGCAAATATTGAAAAAGGAAATCCTATAAACCTAGCTTGCTGTGTCAATAACCTACTAAAAATCATTGAGATTGGAAAATATTTAGAAGTGGAAAAATGTGTTCACTTTTTGTATGGACGAGTACGTAGTATTCCAAAGGTATACTTCCCTCTCAACCAAAGAATAATCGCTGCTCATACTATTTTTCAATAGGCGTCCACCCGCTCCGCGCGCGCCGTCAGCTAGCGTATGTAGGCCCTTACTATCAAGAACATTAACTAATCTAATCGAATATAATCACTACATAGTATAAAACAAAGTCGCTTCCCGCTGTCTGTCCCTATGTATGCTTAGATCTTTAAAACTACGCAACAGATTTTGATGCGGTATTTTTCAATAGATAGTGTGATTCAAGAGGAAGGTCTATGTATAATATAGTATCCGTGCGAAGCCGGGGCGGGTCGCTAGTTAATTATATAAATGTTACAATATTGATCAGTGCAGTTAGTTACTTACTGGTCATAGTTACCTATCAAGAGTAGTAAAATCAAGAGAAGTCGCTTTCGTAAAACCAGTGCCTTCGTCAAATCCTGGATTTGGGTGCCAAAGCGGGCCCCGAGTGCCACCGAGAAAACGCTAGAAGGATGCTGAACTAAAAGTAGTAAATAACGGGTACACCTCACCTCACGTATGTATTATGTATTATACAAAGTGTAGGTACCCCTATACGTCATTGAGTGTACCACTGTCCTAACGCCCGCTGACATTAAATATCTCAGTGAAAGGACATTATTTCATAATTGCACCATTTGCACCAAAATCGTTAAGTCACCGGGCCTGCTCGACATTTGTCGACCGGTTCATTGTGTCACTATAGGAGCCCTGTATTGTATGTGCTAACAGACATTTTTCAAAATATAGTTACGTGAACTTTAATAATTGCTTTTCTCGCCACCTGTTTTTTATTGTATACCGCCATCAACTACTCATTGAGACGATTCTAACGAGCCCAAACTCAACGGGGTTACGTTGCTTACGTACTGAAATTCCAATGGCCATCTGCTGTCTCAGATCGGCTGGATGGTACCATAATATTGAATTATTGTCATCCAAACTATGATAGTAAAATTGTGCTACACAAAATTAACCTGTAAATGTGTGTAAGGCAAAAGTTTCAGTGTTTGATACCCTAATACTTATGCTCGACAATAGAGGTGAGCAATATGTGCCTACTATTAGTAGTAGGCACATATTGCTCACCTCTATTCCCCCGTATGGTTTACGGCTGACATTATTAGTGACATAAGCCGTAAAGCTGAACTACATCGGCAGTGGAAAGCTACAAAAAACATCACTGTATATAACATTTTCTCAAAATTAAGAGCCGAGATTAAAAAACGTGTTTCCTCAGCTAACGACGCCTACTTAGTAAATATACAATCCAAATTAAAAAGTAATCCACGAGCGTTTTGGCAGCACATTGAAAGTCTTAAGGCTAGGGGTGGGTTTGTGTCACAGGTTACCTTTCAGGGGAAACAGTTTGTTGGATCTGCGTCAGCTCAGGCTTTTGCTGAATTCTTTTCTAGTGTCTTTTTGCCTAATGTTCCACGCCTCAATAGGGACTTTGCGACTGACACAATACAAGAGTCCTCGGCTCACCTCATTCACTTGAATGTTATTACCTTGCAGGAAGTAGAAGCGGCAATTAAGAACTTGAAACCCAACAGTTCGGTGGGGCCTGATAATTTGCCTGCATATATTTGTAAAGGGTGCATTGATTATTTAAAAACACCTATACTATATATGTTTAATTTAGCTCTCTCGTCTGGCGTGTATCCTCAACAGTGGAAGACAAAGAGAGTTAAGCCGATACCAAAGTCAGGAGATAATAGCAACGTGGAAAACTACAGGCCAATTGCCATTTTGTCAACGCTTGCGAAATTGTATGAGTCCATACTCCATCGAGCCTCATCTAAGCAGTTGAAACCTTTCCTGTGCGAGTCACAGCATGGTTTTAGAGCTAATCGTTCTGTCGACACAAACCTTCTTATATTAGCAGACATCATTTCTCAAAATCTCGATAAGGGTATCCAGGTCGATGTACTTTATCTCGACTTTAAGAAAGCTATTGATCGCGTAGATAACGATATCCTACTACATAAACTCAGCAAAATTGGTTTCTCCCCAAAGTTAATAAAATTATTTGCTAGTTATCTACGCGATCGCAAACAATTTGTACAGCATGGGCATTTCGTTTCGGAACCCTACCATACCCGGTCTGGCGTTAGCCAAGGCTCGATTTTGGGCCCTTTCCTGTTCGGAGTAATGATAAATGATCTTGAATCCGTTGTCCAGAATGCGAAGTGTCTCCTTTACTCCGACGATCTGAAGCTTGTGTACGGAGTGGAATGTGCTGCGGACTCTGTATCGTTGCAGGATGATATAGATTCGGTTTACCGGTGGAGCATGGACAACAGGCTTTGTTTTAATGTCGCAAAGTGCTGCGTCTGTACTTTTAGCCGAGCTTGCGTTCCCTTACATTTCCAACCTACCTTGCCTTCCTTACCTTCTAGGAACTGAGTCAATTAATAGAGTCCATACAGTAAAAGATCTAGGGGTTACATTTGACTTGCGCTTAACCTTCCACGATCATATTAAAGACCTTGCTACTTTTTGCTATCGTAGATTAGGTTTTGTTATTCGTAGCACTAAGGATTTCCATGACCCGGCTGTTATAAGGACTCTATATAACGCTCTGGTTAGGAGCAAATTAGAGGCTTCGGCGATTGTATGGAATCCTTATGAGTCGACATACGCTTTGATTCTTGAGAAGGTCCAAAAAACTTTCTTAAGAATGCTGTACAAAAAAATCTATGGACAGTACCCCTACTTGTATCCAACCAAGTTCTTACTTGGGACCCTTGGATACAATTCGTTGGAAGTGAGACGCAACTTCTATCTTCTTACATTGTCTTGTAGGGTGTTACGTGGAGAAGTGGATAGTCTGGACTTGGCTGAAAAACTGGTGCGACTGTTTGTACCAGACGTCCCTCGAATAACCCTAAGACCTCGTGCGCGGCCTTTATTGGCAGTGCCAGTGGCCCGGACATTGTCGCACAGAAACTCGCCATTTGTTCGGGCGATGAAGCTTCTCAATGCGCTTCTGATGTCAGTACCTGAATGCGACTTTTTTGCATGGCGATGGGCACCTGTTTGTTGCGCATGTTTAAAGTTTTGCGAGATGATGGATAGCAGGCAATCCAGTGTTCCAATATAATTTATAGTTTCTTTTATGTACCTATGTTTACCAGTGCATTGATTAAGTTACAACTGTAATGCTGTGTAAATAAATATTATAATAAATAAATAAATAAATAAATAAATAAATAAATAAATATTGTTATTAATTAATTGAGCAAACAATAGATATCAAAAAACTAAAAATAACCAGATAAAGGTATGCTCCTACAGATGACTCCGTTTGATATAAAAAAAAAACTGTAATATGACTTTTGACTTCTATTTTACAATCATATTCATCACTATCACCCTGCAATCGCCAGCAGGTAATGCTTATCCCGATATCCACAATTCAACCTACCTTACCTTTTGCACAATTCAATATATGAAATTAAATAATTGCTTGATAGTCCAGGCAATGAACTGACAGCTTGTATGGAAAAAATGACAATTTTGGAAATAATTTATAATAGCTTATTTTTTATGTACAGTCAAGGACTTTAATTGTTGAGCCGTTTAGGTGTCAACTAATTTTGGTATTTTAATAGTCAAACTTTGAAGTGTCCAGTATAAAGTGAGCTCTAAATGGCTCAACAATTAAAGTCCGTGACCGTACAACGGATATATTATCAATTAAATAGTTACCCAGCGACAAAATCCGACAAAATTTCAGACATCGAAAAAATGATAAGTTAACTGGCTTCTAAAAAGTCAGTAAAAATATTAATAAATGTTTTTGTCTTTATTTTGGTTCATTTATATTTGCTCTATAATATTAATATTCGAGATAAATCGTACAAAAAAAGATAATGCATGCTTCATTTAAATCTACATAATTACTTCCGGGTGGAAAGTTTGTCGGATTCTTGACTAAATCATCTTAGAATAACATTTTCAAATGAAATCAACAAAAAAAACGCTATTATAAATTAATGTTTTTCAAAACCGTATTTTGCCTGGAGTATGACTCAAGCGTTACTTTACGGAAGTGTGAACAGTCCGAGGCTCTAGTATAAGTTTTACCGAAACAAAACTTTACGATAGCGTTTGCGTTTTACCCTCAATTTGTATGGGATTTGACAGCTAAACGCAAACGCGGTCGTAACGTTTTCTTTCGGTAAAACTTATACTAGAGCCTCAGAACAGTAAACGTAACATATCATTTACGAGAACGATATTCCTAAAAAAACGTGCTGATGCGATGATGAGATGCACCTATTTGCGTATTTTTGCATTGCAAAACATTCAACGTCTTATAGGGCACCATTTTATTTATATTTGAGCGGCTAAATCAAACAAACTGTCTGTGTCTCGCCAACAAACTGTTATCGCAGTTTGGCGAGTAACATAACATTGTTAATTGTTTTGTACTTTTGATAAATAAATTAAAAAAAAAAAAAAAAAAACTTAAGGCGCCGTAGGTTCATGGTCTTCTCTCCCTCTCACTGAGCATAAGCGTAAGCGAGATGGAAGTGCGTGCTCGGAAGCGCGGATATCATGTTTTTTAATATTAATTTTTTGGCCGTTTAAATGTTTTTTTTCTATCGAGCGAAATTTGCTTAATCATGTTTCGAAGCACTGATTTCCCTGCAGAAAAGCCTCAAGATTACTATTCGTATTTTTTTGAAACCATATTATTATAAACAGACGCATTATATTGTTTCAAAAACTCTGTTCACTTAACTTCGCTGAACCTACGGCGCCTTAAATGTTCGACTTTCAGATCCAATTTCACACATACTAAGTAGGTAGTTATGGGCGTACGTACTGCAACATACGAGCCACTGAACACGTGTTGCAAGTGTTGCAACTGAACCATACAGGTCCATTCGCGGCTTACGTATTCCAATTTGAATTCAATAAGAACTCATCCGCTCTGACAAGAGACATATTGCATGGTGCGCTTTTCATGCAAACTTTTTTCAAACTAGATTTTTGAATACATACGAGTACATGTATTGTTTAAACTACACAATTTGATGTTTTTTTGTAAGTAATAAATAAAATAAAACAAAATTAGTAAAATAGCCTTAAACTGTACGTTTTTCAGACTATATTGTTTGATGCATACAAACATACATACATGTATTGTTTAATTACTAGGTAGATGGCCAGGAAGAGATGAGCCCAGAAAAGAGCGGCAAAAAAAAACAGCGTGTTGCAATAGTACATTACTATACAGGCCGGGAAACGAAGGGTTGCAGGCCAAATAAATATAGACATACGCGGGCATATAGACATATAGGTATACGCGGCCGCCCACCCCGTTTCTCGCCGAGATTTGTATAGTGCTTTTCTCAAACTTGCAATAAAATAAAAATTAAAAGTAGTCAATTTGTTTTATAAATAATTCGTTTCTGAAGTGCACCGCCTGCACCGCCGCCGCCGCGCCGCCAGCTGGCCCGCGCCCCGCTTAAAAACAAAAGAAGGTTGCTTTACAGGCCTAGGTGTGTAAGGTTGTATGAAATTCCTTTACATATCATCTTCACTCATCGCACCGGATACGTAGTATTTCCGAACCTAATTTGAAGTAAGTCAGCACGTCAACATTTCATTGCAAGTTTGAGAAAATAAAATAACAATTCAATTCACACAATGCAACTGATTAAATAAAGTACTTCAATTCATTAAAAAGAAAGATTACATCAAAATACATCAAATGAAATCATTAAATTAGCAGCATTAATGCAACACAATACAATTACTAGCTCCAACATGTACGGAGTTCCAGTGCTCCACAATCGGGCATTCCAACCTATCAACAATGGGTTCTGGTGGCTCAATCTGGTGTTCAGAGGCTCTAGTATAAGTTTTACCGAAACAAAACGTTGCGACCGCGTTTGCGTTTAGCTGTCAAATCCCATACAAATTGAGGGTAAAACGCAAACGCGATCGTAAAGTTTTGTTTCGGTAAAACTTATACTAGAGCCTCTGGAGGCTGTTGTCACTACCTCGCACACGGTGCAACAGAGAGGCAACTCGTTTTCGAAGTAAAGCCTGAAAACTATCAACTCTAGCCTCTGCAAACATACCTGATGCGCTGCAAAAGCGAGGCAGCCCCAACAACATCCTGAAACCATTATTGTACTGGACACGTAATTAAGCAGCAGAAGGAAGTAAAGTTATACGAAATAAAACTCTTTACGTTCTTTTGCCAGTGTCCGGTTCACTGCCGCAGAGACACACTTGTTTCATGTTTTATCTGTTCATTGATTATTTTATTGTTTAATATGTGTGTCCTGTGTGTTTGTGAATAAATGTATCTTTCTTTCTTTCTTTCTTTCTTTCTTTCTTTTGTTTTACGTTGGGGAAATGCGTTTGTGCATCCCGTCTTACCCCGGGTGGCAGGACGGGTATCACGGACTAACCAAAGCTACCGTCTAAAACCACCAACGACATCCAGCTCCGCCTTGTAAAGGGGGGCGTTGCAGGATCGCCCTTGGCATTCAACTAAATACTACTACTACTACTACTATTAAATAGTGGTAATCATAATTTTAATACTAGGAACAAACATAAAATAGCTGTACCTAAGTTCAGGCTATCTAAAACAAATAAAAAATCTTTCTTAGGAAACTCTATACGGTTTTATAATAAAATCCCTAAGGAAATCACTGGGCTCACAGAAGGTAAATTCAAGAGTCATGTAAAATCAACTTTGTTAAAGAAAGCTTATTACACAATTAGCCAATACATAAAAGACAAAGATGCCTGGAAGCTTCTGCATGACCACCACCTGGTACCAGCACCAAATGTTACAAGTATTATATAAAGGTAGAATCAGTTTTTGACTTGCAAAAGTGCTATGATAAAGCCTAGTTGAATAAACATTAACAATAAACAATAAACAATAAACTGCGTACAAGATGAAGTCGACCTATAGAATCTAGACATATATTACGACAAAACTTCTCATTTTTGAAGTGAAAACTTCTTTAGCGGCGCTTAGCACTTTATGGGATGGGGAAAAATTGTTAAATACGCGACAGAGTTTAGTGACGTCAGTTGTGAAGGAGTTCACTTTTTGCTGCTAGCCGATTCGACTTCATTCAAAACTGAACGCTATTCGTAAGAGTATAAAGCCGTTAAACACTTTTTGCAATAGCATATTCTGCAAATACATTTGTAATTTTAACCACCGCGTCCTTCACCGTTTTGCTATTGAGAAAAATCTAATAGCTTAGAAAAATATTTACCAACGGCAAAAACAAATTGATATTTTGGTCGCCACCGCCGTCTGCTGTTCTTGCAAATT
Source organism: Epinotia ramella (assembly GCA_947578815.1). NCBI lineage: Eukaryota > Metazoa > Arthropoda > Insecta > Lepidoptera > Tortricidae > Epinotia > Epinotia ramella. The sequence continues at coordinate 5,080,212 of OX388207.1, forward strand.
CGAATAGTTCGAATTTAGACGTTATTCCTAAAGAGATAAAGCCTTGAAAAATATTTGGCAATGGCAAAAACAAATTGATATTGTGTTTGCCGCCGCCCGTCGCGCCCAACGCGCCCGCGGGTCTTCCGCCTAAATAATTGATAATTGTTTATAAATTTGCGTCAAATTCATTTTTAGGGTGACACCATAAGATGTCACGTGACCTGATCGAAAAATGTTATTGAGTTTTCACTTCTGCCGGCACTCCCGGAGTGCAACCCGGTCTTTTTTTTATTCGCGGTAATCTAATATCGTGTTTGACTAAATACAACAATAGCAATATGAAAATGTTTTGTATTTGAGCAATGTAGACCGAAAAACTATGGAAAAATTACGAAACGTTCCCGTATTAACCCTTGCCATTCGTAGAGGCAAGCGCGCAAATGACACTTTTTAAATCGAATAGGGTAATTTCGTCTAGTGTTGCTTAATGTATAGAGTAAACCATCAAATTATTGTAATCCTACGAATATTATAAATGCGAAAGTTTGGATTTTTGTCACTCAATCACGCTTAAACGGCACAACCGATTTGGATGAGATTTTGCACGAAATATAGTTTATAGCCTAGATTAAAATATAGGATAGTTTTTATCCCGGGCCCACGCAGACGAAGTCGCGAGCGGAACCTAGTGAATTATAAGTTACAAAATATAATTTAAATTTAAATTTTTATTAAAATTATAAATGGATGAGACCTCGAAAGCTTAGAAGCAATTTGCATTATTTTAAATTGAAATTTCAAGCTAAAGCTACCAACCAATAGTATCCTTTTTACGCTTTTATAGAAACTAGAAAGGTCTTTCGCGACCGAAACAGCAATTTACTTACTTGATTTTCCATACAACGATTAGCGCAAATAGCAAACTGTAACGACGTACTTCTATGTCAATTATTATGAATCGTTTCGGCTGCGCCAGCGAGGTCCGTCTTTGACTAATTTTTTTGGGCATTGTTAATATTTATGTTCTTTAATTGTAGCTGCTCTCATACAAACATTTGTTCCTCTCCAAAAACTGGTTCGAATGGCATCGTAAAAAATCTTAGGACACAAGGCTATTGGAATGTGTAAAGTATGTCTCGAATTGGCCAACTGAACTGTCGCACCCATACGAGTACAATCGACGACACAGCGAAGTGGCCATCCGTGCACTTTATGTGCATTGTAATAAGGTTCTATATAAGTACAGAACGGTCAGTTAAATGTGTTGGCGTTTGTACGTGCATCGGACCGGAAAACCACACCCTTATATGTTACACTTACTAAAGTTACTACAAGCAAGCTACATTGAGGTCTTTATGATGAAAGAATGAGATTATTTTTACCCACGACGGAGACGGTATATGCGTTTAGGGTGAGAGGCTGTTCGTTTGTTTGTTTGTGTACACCAATGTTCCCATTTATCTACGGCTTGATCGATTTAGAAGCGGTTTGCAGAAATGGATTTGTGGTTGTGGTTGAGTGCTGTGATTAATGTTACTAGTGGCTGAATCGATAATAAAATCTATACAAATTATTGATGCTGCACACAAAATTCACGAGAATAGCCGGATAGACATACTAAATATTTTATGAATAAGCTGAAATGGAGAACTTCGTTCGCTTTGCTCGCTCGTTCAATTAAGGGGAAATGTCTGTCAGGTTCCAATTTATTCATTAGTTAGTATCTATCTCGCGGTTCCGCCTGATTTTGGTACCGAACACTATAAACTAAGTTTTTGAGTTAAACATAAAATCTACTCTTGGTTTTCATCCAGATCAGAATTGCAATGCATTTTGTATGAACTACCTAATTGAATAAAAAAGAAAGACAATATCGTGATCATCCAACCAATACATATGTCTCTGATGATATATGATAGGTGCGTCCCTATTATGATGCTCACCTACTTTTTACGAAACTAGCTCCCGCGGGTAACCGAAGAGTTTAACTCAAATTACAGTAAAGTCAAGACTTTTTAGAATTTTACAGAATGTTCATAATGGGTGAAAAGAAATAAAACAATACAATAAAGCTTAACAAACTCGTATTATTCTCATTCCATAACCAGCAGAACAATTAAATTACACATAAAAACTAAATAAATACCGAAGCAGAACTCCCCCAAACTACGACGCATATTTATTCCCCACGTGGTGTCTAACCCCCCACTTGTAATTGGCGTTCTTGTCCGTCTTCACGAAAGTGTGGACCGGGCCGGTCACGCCACGGGTCCGGTGGTCATGACCGTCATGACCGTCATGACCGTCATGGTCGTAGTTGTAGTCGTCGTGACCACGCTTCGGCCTTTGGTATTCTTCGGTCGGCTCGTGCACTGGAACTGCAGTTTGGTCACGTTTAGGGCGGGGAAATTTAGGGCGTTAACAATAGACGAAAAAGTGATTGTAAAAAGTTTCATTGTGTTGTCATTCAGAATTGGCTTAGCTTCACAATATATTTGACGGTTATTGGGTTATTAGAAATTCAAGATCATTGTACAGTTAGCAGAAAAACTAGCTGCGCGGGGCCAGTGCTCATAATGACCTACACACGACTCTAATGTCAAGATAATAAGGACTGTCTAGATCATTTTGACCGTGTTTTTCTGCGTAGCTACTACTACTGCTAAGAGCCTTATCACACTTGCGATTTCCAAGCGTATTTTGTATGAAGGCGATCACGCAGCGTGTTCGCCGCGACTGATAATTGTATAGAAAACACGCTCGCAAATCGCAAGTGTGATAAGGCTCTAACTGTACTATTTATACAATGTTGCCCACCACGCGAATGTAAAAACCTGCCATTATGTGAATTTTGACGACAGTTTGAAGACACGGATTCAATACATATAAGTAGATGAATTATCGAGAACATGGAATTGCATTTGTAGTGGTAGGTAGTACGAGAAAATAGAAAATTCAAATATAGAATGCCTGTAAACATACAATACTACTACATATGCAATTCCATGCTCTCGTTAATTTATCTATAGGTACCTATCATATCTAGTCAAAAACTATGAAAATAGGTAGAGGGTACAGGTTTAATAATAATTCATATGCAAAGTGTACCCCTTTCCCTTGCTCGTGGGTAAAAGAAGTATTTGTCCTGTCCATTTTAAAGTACAAAATACAGGAAAGGAGCGCTGACATATAAAGGCATACAATTTCAACCCTCTACCGCACTTTTTACATTATTTATGCAGATCTTTTTTTTCTATAAGCTTTGAACTCACATTGTTTTTAATTTGCAAAGAAGAGGGTTAGATAATTTTAAGTACCTACCTGAATAAGTATTCTGTCGCTAAACAAAGTAGATAGTGTAGATACTTACTAGGTATTCTGTGTGGAGCAGGCAGGGGCGCGTATCTCGTGTACCTGATGCGAGCAGGAGCTCGTTGCACAGGGTAGAACGGGACCGACCACGCTTGGGTCGCCACCACTAACGATACGAGTATCTGGAACGAACATTATGATGTCAATCATCGTTAAAGTTATACGCGCGCACCATTGTATCGTATTATTAGGTTCGGTTTCGTGAAACAAAAGTGTTATGTGTAATTTAAATCTCAGCTTAAATCTTTATTCCAGCAGGTCGATCACGTAACGCATTACCGTAACGTTAGGTAGATCTAAATGTAATTTTTTAATAGAAAAATTACACTTGAATTGTCCTAACACGGTTGAATCCAGCGTTAGAATCTTTTAGATGTTAGTGCACATGTATATATAGCCCTGTTTAAACACTATCTCGACAGTATTTAAATACTTAAATATTACCTAATATCTTATATCTAGTTACCTATCCACTTTATACAACATCATTTAAAGCTGTTCTTACTTCTTAAGACTTTACTAATTATATAGACTGGTTAGGACTTTACCATTTTATATAGACTCGTTATCATTAAGACTACCTCAAATTATATAGACTCATGGATCCCACAGTCAAACTGTGCAAACAGTTTTGTGGGACGTTGTATTTAGTTTTAAGTCATTGTAAAGTGCTTTACTGAATAATAAATAAATAATAGATAAATGTAGGTGATCAATAACAACGGGTACATTTTTATACAGGCTGTACCCGTTTTCATTGCCGATGTTCCGTTTAGTTGTTAAGTTTGTACTGTACCCAGAACTAGTTATCTGATTTAAAAAAAGCTTTCACTTTCAATACTAGTATGTGGAATGAACTTCCGGGATGGACATCCATACTATATACTATATACTATCTGTGTTAGTATTTACTATATATACTATATACTATAATATTATAAATGCGAAAGTGTCTGTCTGTCTGTCTGTCTGTATGTTACCTCTTCACGCTTAAGCCGCTGAACCGATTGCGATGAAATTTGGTATGGAGATAGTTTGAATCCCGGGGAAGGACATAGGATAGTTTTCATCCCGTAAATCACCCCCTAAAGGGATGAAATGGGGGGTTACATTTTGTATGGAGCTACGATATAAACGATTTCCTCGCGGACGGAGTCGCGGGCAGAAGCTAGTAGGCTATATATGGCGACGACCGCTTTAGCCTTGTCGACGACCGCTTTAGCCTAGTCGACGACCGCTTTAGCCTAGTCGACGACCGCTTTAGCCTAGTCGACGACCGCTTTAGCCTAGTCGACGACCGCTTTAGCCTAGTCGACGACCGCTTTAGCCTAGTTGGTAGTGACCCTGGCTACGAAGCAAGAGGTCCCGGGTTCGAATCCCAGTAAGGGCATTTATTTGTGTGATGAGCACGAATATTTGTTCCTGAGTCATGGATGTTTTCTATGTATTTAAGTATTTATTTATCTATTGTATGTTTATCGTCGTCTAGTACCCATAGTACAAGCTTTGCTTAGTTTGGAATTAGGTCGATTTGTGTAAGATTGTCCCTAATATTTATTATTATTATTTATTTATTTATATATATATATAGGCGGCGCCGCGCGGGCAGATAGATGCGATGATAAAATAAAATAGTTCTATATTTATTACCTGCATAATTTCATACGAAAGCACTTAACCACATGTTTTAACTTAACAATGAACTTTCTACGATACAATCCTGATTGCGCCAATCAAAGCGCATTTTAATAGCATATCAACCTATAGTCCGCACAACATAAAAAGGCAGGAGAACTATGAACTTCAGAAATGTTGCATACCTTTCTAATTTGGACGGTTAACTTAATCGAAGTTTCAATTTAATTTGATAGCTTATGTAATTATTCGACTAAATGAACTAATTACATCGGTTACATAAGGCGCAGTAGCCGCGTTGCCAAAAGCGCTATAATTTTATCATTAAACAGCAGTTTGACGGTTTTATAGTGCTGACCCGGGCTAATTGAGCAGAAATGCCACTAATTAACGCGTAGGTATAAGACGTTCAATTATGTAGGTGAAAAACTTTTATTAGGCCTCGCAGAGGGGGCAGGCCTCGACAAGAGAAAGCGGGATGACTCTTTTTATTTTGTGTTTATATATTTTCTCAACATGCAATGAAATATTGACGTTGTGTTCTTCATAATGGGCTTCGAAGTGTCACGTTTCGAGCGGAGCGAGACGAGAGATCCGTAATGGCATGTCATACAAAATAGGAGACCTAGGCCTGCAAGATGGTCTTTTTTAATTTCCATTCCACAATTTGTGGCACAGGATCACGGCGTGCAGCCAAAATTTAAGTTTGATTTCTTGGAGTTTTTTTTTCAATTTATTTCATTGCATGTTTGAGAAAAGCACTACACATACGTCAGCGTGAAAAGGGGTTGCCGGCCTCATAACTATCCGACCTCGTTACGCTCGGCCGCCTATATGTACTCGGCCGGCAACCCCTTACTTCCCGGCCTCTGTAGTAATGCACTATTATTTATTTCAAACAATTTCACAGCATTTCAGTAGTACCAAAGCACTCATCATCCTACTAGCGTTATTCCCGGTTGTGTCCTAAACGAGCCCGGGGTTCGCTTTGACACCTAATCCTAAGATTTGGCATGGCACTACTTATTCTCGAGAAAATAAATAAAACAGAAAAGTGCTAAAAATGGTATTATCTCGTAAACTATCTATATTACAGAGTTCAAAAATGGTCAGAATATTTGTCATTAAGAGTGTACACGTAACATTTAATAAAATTTTAATTAAGTAGCCCAGTTTAATTGGTAAGTATGTTTTTTTTTGTGATTCAGGTGACCCTTTATCCGGCCAACTTTAGTATTTTTTTTCTCAAAAACTACATGTCGTATCGATGGAAGAGTTTTAGTCTAGAGCTTAGAATGATATAAATAAACGATTTTTACAATAAAAAAGAAATGCAACAATAATGGGGTTTATAAAACACTGTACCTACTTCGTTTACTTTTCGCAGTACGGACCCTCTGCCCTGCGAGCTCGGAGACAAGACAGAGTTTCTTAGATTTTTTTTACCTACAACATGGCTTAGAAGATGGTCGGTCCATAAGGAAACCGCACATTTGGTGATAAACCCATAAAATGTATCCAAGAGACGTAACAATGACAACTATTGACAGAATAAAAGCTTACCTAATAACAATATGATTTCAGAGGTCTTTTGAATGATCCTTGGGACATGGCGGATCGTGCTCCAGACATTTTTTTTGCATTTTCTGCATCCTGCTGTTTAAAGTATAACTTTGATAGCGTATTATGCAGTGAATGAATCTCTGCTAAAACTTCATTTGCTCGTCGCTTCGCTGTTTTTATATACCCAAGAATTTACAATCGCCTAGTCAGGCTATACAAATTTCAAGAACACTCCGTCATCGAGGTAAAGAAGCTGCTGACAAAGCACATGATGCATTTATCTTTTGTAGACACAGAAAACTTTGTAAAGATACAGTACTGACATACATACATACACACACACACACTCTCACACACACACGCACACACACACACTTTTTTCTTAGAATAGGTTTAGTTTGAATTAAATAACATTCTGTTTGTTTGTTTAGTCTAATGTTTTTGTTATTATGAAGATTACAGATATCTATTTGTTTTTAAAATAAGCCCACAGCTTATATCATTATATCTACTTCAAATTATTAGTTTAAGTAATTTTTTACTGGTGCCAGTAGCCGTTAAATGTTGTTCGTCAACTGTAGTACATATCTCCCCCACGGGACAGGCAATGCCTAGTGTGGGGGTCAGTATTATTGTAATAGATTAAGTATGTTTTGAGAAATAAACTATTTGTATTTGTATTTGTATTTGAATGGCAAACGTGCCGGCTACAGTTTATGAAGAATTTTCCTAGAAATGCGAATAACTAATTCTTGGGCATCATTCAGCGGTTCGTGGTCGCGGCCGCCATTATGCTTTGTACTGCTTCAGTGCACCCAGTGCATCGTGAAGGCCTTCTACCGTACATCATGGTTATAATACTGTGATTGTAAAATGTTTTTCTTATTTTGTACTTGTCTTTGGCAAAGGCAGCAGCAAGAGGCTGCCATTTCTGTAATAAATAATAATAATAATATGATTTCAATAACCTACACCAACTGACAAAGCTGTCAGGAAGGAGGAGTTCTGGCCGAAGAGTGTACTTTTCCGGCGATTTCGAGATTTATTCGACACCCAGAACATACATAAATATAAATAGTTATAAATAAATAACTGGGGACAATCTTACACAAATCGACCTAGTCCCAAACTAAGCAAAGCTTGTATTACTATGGGTACGTACTAGACGACGACATACATCCATACTAATATTATAAATGCGAAAGTGTGTCTGACTGTCTGTCTGTCTGTCTGTTACCTCTTCACGCTTAAACAGCAGAATTTTGGTATAGAGATAGTTCGAGTCCTGGTTAAGGACATAGAATAGTTTTTATCCCGGAAATCGTCCCCCAAGGGGATGAAGTGGGGGGTGAAAGTTTGTATGGAGCTACGATATAAACGAGTTCCACGCGGACGGAGTCGCGGGCTGAAGCGAGTAGGTACTTATATAAATACATGGAAAACATCCACGACTCAGGAACAATTATTCATGCTCATCACACAAATAAATGCCCTTACCGGATTCGAACCCGGGACCTCCGGCTTCGTAGGCAGACACTACCAACTAGGCTACAGAGGTCGTCAAAAGAGCGCGTATATATATTTAATATACCTAAACTGTATGTTATTCTGTAAGGTATTTGTAAATATGGGCCTTGTTGAGAAAAATAAATAAAAAAAACGCATTGTATGCTCTTACTCGATAATACAAATGAGTCTTATTAGTAAATAAGGTTCTAATCGACGCGTGGTTAAACCAATCAGAGAAACCAATCTTTTGAAACTACACCAAAGCGTGTCCTAAATGTCCCAATTAACAAGTAAAAACTACTTACAAGAACTGTTTGCCTCATTTTCTTCTAAATTTTGCTCTGACGTCCAACTGTCGTGGCACCAATGACAGCCTAACTGTCAAACGATCTCTTATAAGGGAAGAAAACGATTTTAAACACTTTCTATTGGCGATTTTACGCTCTGATGCCTTTTTAGCTGTTTACCGAACAGTCGTATCCGCTGAGCATAATGGCCTGTGGCCGAACAAATGAATGAATGAATAATAGAGGCACCTCTAAAATGTTTGCCCTTGCTCAGCAGAAAATTGTCTCGCTCATATGTGGAGCAGCTATGGGGAGTAGTTACCTCGCCGAGTTTTTTACACCTATTCTTCTCGATTTTACATCATACAATGCACCTATGATCGACATTCATATGTGCATGTATTATTATTTTACGTCACACCTGGGCATAACGTGAATTTTACCGAACGCTGCGCGTACGGTAAGACTCGCATTGTGGCCATGTGAAGACGTAAAATGGTGTACTCACCACGGGCAGTACGAAAGAAAGCCCTCTATCGCATATTTACAACCCTCGCCTGCGGCTTGGGTCACAAATACCTGCGATTTCGGGCTTTCTTTCTTTTACAGCCCTTGGTAAGTAATGTACGGTCGAGGAAAATGAAGGTTTGGCACATGTCAACTCTATTTGAATGACGTTAAGGTCCAAAAGTGCTAAACATTCAAATTCCTCGACTGTACTATTAACCCCTCGTATGCTTAGCCACGGATCCGTGCCATGGAAGCATTTGAACCTATAGTTTTCAATAACAAGGTCATATTTTGATTAGCCATTTCTGACATCGCATACGAGTGTTTAAACTAGCTTCTGCCCGCGACTCGTGGAACGCGTTTGTATCATAGCCCCACACAACTTTTCACCCCTTCGGGGAAGATTTCCGGGACAAGAACTATCCTACGTCCTTCCCCGGCACTCAAACTTTCTTGATATCAAATTTCATCTAAATCGGTTCAGCGGTTAAAGCGACAGACATACACAGTTTCGCATATTAAGTGGATTGGAGAACGTAGAGGTACGGAGGTGAGGTACTTTTCAGACGACCGCCGCCATAACAACACCACCATTTGCTTTCTAAGTAGGTATGTGGTGTGTTCGTGGTAGTGAAGGGTACCAGGGCACCAGAGCTCCTGAGGAGAACTGTATTGAGTGTGAACGACCAGAATTTGTCTCTGTCAACAGAGGAGCGGCAATAAGCTTAACTTTCCTCCGGATCAAACGTCAACATCACCCGGACCGGCCGCGGCCCGGGCTTAGAGGGCCAGGGCCCCTTGGCGCCCCCTTAGGGGGCTTGTGTACAGGTCCCGCTACAGGGACTCGGGCTAGAAGCTGCCTGGGCCCCTAGGCCAGGGCCTTTGTACTCGTAGGCCAAGGCGGAAATCCGGATCTGGTCAACATGTTACGGTGTGTTTAGTGTTTACTGTAAGGTAGTTGGCTGTACGCTTATTTGTCACCTATTCGGCTATTAAAAGCACATTTGCACTTATGTTATGTATGTATGTATGTAAGCACTTTATTGTACACAATAACAGGTTAAAGAATACACATGTCACACAATAGATCAAAGTACAAAGGTGAATTTATCCCTATAAGGGATCTCTTCCAGCTAACCTTTATTGTTATGAGTATGGATTATGACGGTTATAACGGTACATATTACAATTAGTTGATCCGACGTAACGCAACGATTTTGTTAATTGTCCATTAAGTATACCCATTAAAACGCAGGATTGCATGATACTAATTATTCCAATTTTATCCAACTGGTATTATTACATTCAAATTCAGATTAAAGTTTGTATGGATGCGCGATCAACGAGTGTTTTTCTCGGCGGGTTAGTATGAGTGTTCCTACAGAATAAGTAACATTTTACCTACCATTATTAAAGTTCAGAATGTCGAACGGACGGACGGCCAGACGGACGTGGCGAAAGGTAATGTATTTTCTCTGATACCGTGAATGTGTAAACTTACCATTATTCTCACGAATCTAAGTAAAAGTACTGATTAGTAAAGTACATGTTTGTTGTTCACTAATCAGTACTTTTACTTCCGTCCGTCCGTCTTCGGCTTAGCTCAGTAGGTAACCATTACTACTAGAAAACTGTGTATTTAATTCGGCATGGGCATATAAATCAATCACGTCGACAAAACAGTACAATAAAATCTTTTTTAGGTCCCCTACACCTAAAGCGGGGATGTAATTTTTTTTTCTCGTTAAACCCATGGTGTGGGGTAAGGTACCTACTCGGAGAAGACCTAGAACTCTCATCACGGTCGATATAGCTATCTGCGTATCTTCTACTTGTCTAACATTACAAGTATAGGAATAATTTCGAAAACTGTGCACTTGGAAGTTTTGATTCAATATAATTATTTGATCAAAATATGCGGCATAAACGACGGAACTTTTGATTGGGTTAACTTAGAAGGTAGAATTTTTCACACCGACATGGGGACTGCGAACTAAAGTATGAATATGAACTTGTTAACTTTGCGCGTTATCCAGAAAAAGGATCTGACGACTAAGTGATCATATAAGGGTAATTACAATTACAGATTAAAAAAAAACACAAAGTATTTATCCTGTATTTCATCATCAACATAATCATAAGTGACCAGTTCTGCGACACCCGCATCCAGCGCACGTTGGCGACCTTTTTTGCCCCACAATGTAGGATGATGACCTGGTGAAGGTCGCGGGAGTCCGCTGGATGTGGGTGGCGCAGGGCCGGTTCTGTATTTGTTTAATTATTAATATAAATATTTGGAGACCTTCTTATACAAATCGACCTAGTCCAAAACTAAGCAAGGCTTGTACTATGCGTACTAGACGACGACACACATACTTGTATAGATAATTAAATACTGAAATACATAGAAAACATCCATGACTCAGGAACAAATATTCATGGTCATCACACAAATAAATGCCCTTACCTCCGACTACGTAAGGGTCACTTCAACTAGGCTACAGAGGTCATCATGAAAATTATCAGTATCAATAAACCAAGCACAGGAACTTAAAACTTTGCTTACCAATATTTACCAACATCTAAACATTACAGTCACAGTACAATACAAACCAACAAAATAGGCATTTATTTACATAATCCTAAGCACGCCATTAAAAACGTTATGTTACACTTTGTTTGGTATATGTCTTTGTAATGGCAGCCAAGTGGTATGCCCAAAACTCTGTGCTGACATACTTTCCCGAACACAATGCGTTGCAAAACGTATTGTGTTCAAATAACACGTGATAGCACTGATTGATGTGTCTATAATGATGTATATCTTATTAGGATTTGGTCTAATTGAGTCTTTGTTCTTTTATTAGGGTTCCGTAGTCGACTAGGAACCCTTATAGTTTCACCTTGTCTGTCCGTCCGTCCGCGGATAATCTCAGTAACCGTTAGCACTAGAAAGCTGAAATTTGGTACTAATATGTATAGCAATCACGCCGACAGTGGTAAAATAAAAAGTGTTTTTTTTTTCATTAGGGTACCTCCCCTATACGTAACGTGTATTGCGCCATGTTTTCGTAGTTTTCAAATGTCAAATATGTTTTTCTAACAATATTTGTTTGGCGAAACTGACGGATAACATGATTGATATTTATTTAAATCATCAGCTTTCATTCCCTATTAGCAAGTATTCCAGTGCGAGAGGGACGAATGCTATGTCTGACATAAATGCAATAATGTTAGCCCTAGCTAACAGGAGCCTAATTGCATAACTGTATGGACGAGCGTAAGGGCATATATCAACTGTTTTCGGCCTGCTGGCGTATTTCAACATTAGGTATCAAGTCCGTTCAATGAGCCACGATTTTTTTCTTAGAACCAGATTATAGGCATCGATGCACTTCCGTCTGGCAACAAGATTTAATTACGCGACATTACATAACCGAGTAATTACACGGATTCTGAACCGATTCTTTTGTTTTCTCTCCTGTCTCACCCCAGTAAGCCGCATCGCTCCATTTGGTATTACGTGCTAATTGTCGGTGATGAAATACACGCAATACTTAATTGGTGTTATCCTGAGCATTATCGGAGATTAGGAATTTGGTTTGTTCTATGCTTTTCTTCTGCAAAACCAGCGCTTTTAGCATATTTTGCTGGTGGCATATACATATATATGCTGAGTGGCATCCATTTTGGAGCATTTCAGTTGTATAAAGACATGTACCTAGGTGCACCAAATAAATATATTTCTTCCTTTCTTTCTTTTTAGTCATGAAGCCAGAAATGTCGGTATTCGATCTCGATGTCGTGTTTTTTTCGGAACGTACGGAATATTTACCGTTCGCTTTTCGGCGAAGAAAAACATCGTGACGAAACCGGTCTAATCCCAATAAGGTCTAGTTTTCCATCTGGGTTGGAAGATCAGATACAGTCGCTTTCGTAAAACCAATCTTGGGATTAGGGGTCAAAGCGGACCCCGGGCTCTTTTAGGGGCAAAACCAGGAATAACGCTAGCTTCCTCCCAGAGCTGGACGGGGTAGCGGAGTAGAGCGAGGATGCTTAGCAAAAATGTGTAATGGTTTGACGTCCACCACAGACGTGCGAATAAAATGAGCGCAGCGAGGATGTGTTCCGCGGCTGCGAAATGTGTACAAATGTGTGGCGTCAGGATGCGTAGCAAGACTGTTAAATATAGACTCACGACCCGGCCCTTTCTTCCCGTGAGCGTCGTAAAAGTCGACTAAGGGAGCAGCGTTGAAGTGTGTTGTGGGCGATGGACTAGGAACCTATGTGCTTTGCCTTTGGGGAATAAAAGGCGTGACTCTATGTATGTATGTATGTCACCGCCTCGCAAACTCGAAGTGTTCTGGTTGATACTTAACCTTGGACCACGACAGTGAACTGGCCTTCGCTTGAGCGCCTCCAGCGTCAGAAGTCACCCAAACAGAATGCTTTTGCTGAAAGCACGCTACAAAAGAGAGATGCAATTTGTCACAGCAATCGAAAGAGCAACTTAGTATAATTGTAATGAGACAGAAACAGAAGAAAGAAGAAATAAATATATTTATTTGGTGTGATATCAGTTACATGTATGTGTGTCTTACAATTATATAGAATTCACCAAAAAGGATGCCACTCAGCATAGGCCACCAGCAATGCATGCTAAAGGCGCTGGTTTTCAGGGCACCCAGAGAGAGTCAGCGATACATACTGCAGCTGTGACTCTGTCGGTTGTTGTGACAAATTGCAAGGTGTGTTTAATGGCCTTAGGGTGGTGTACTAAATCATCTGTAGTAATCGTAAGCATTGTATGGAGAGTTTGACAAGTTTCTATGGAATGACAGCTGCCTTCGCCATATTTGACGTTAATCGGTCTGTATATCGTAAATTAATGCAACCCGCTCCTAGAGTGCTTAATGTGCCTACGCGTGAGCGTTTCCGTAGTTACCAGGCCCCTATGGTCGCCCACGGGCGACAGGTGCGACAATTGTATCAAAATATGACATATGTAGAATTATCGGTTTCACCACGATGACAAGTGCGACAATTGTAGAATACAATTGTCGCGTCTAAACAATTAGGGAAAAATGTATCAGATATTAAAGATTAATTAGTGAGAGCTTAGAATGGCATATGTAGTGGTAATGTGTCTGTATCTCAGGCATTCTAAATTTGAATTTTCCGTTTTCTCGTTTTATTAGCATAAAAAGAGGTTTGTTATTCATTGAAGTAAATATGAAAACAATGTCAGTGTCAAATTCTTAAATATTTTGTGCTTATTTTATTTCAAATACCTATAATTTATTATAAAAAACTAATTATTTAAAAAAAATATTTCATGCTAACGGTAACGCCACTACATATGCAATTCCACGCTCTCGCTAATTTATCTATAGAAGTGTTTAACTCAAACATCAATAAGTTTTTTTTATACCTATATTGTATCCCTTATAAAATATGGGGATGACCCATAGCGCACCGTACCTACCACGTAAACCGCGTCCAAACCGCGGCTTTCGTATAGGATGGATACTTTTTATTGGCTGAATATAAATGCCTTTGCTCTCTTTTTCATAAAACCAATTTAAAACTATTAAATCCATTCCCGCCATTAAGTAATTTTCTTCGTGACACTTCTTGTGTGCGTAAGTTAGTATTTTTATTTCAAAAATATTATTGTAATATGGATTGCTCAAGAAAGATGACTATCTTAAAATTGATTTCCGACAGCAGATCCGTGTTATTTGGTCAATTTGATAACAAATTAACATTCGAAATGAAAGTTAAAAAATGGAAGGAAATAGCTCAACGTTTGAATGAAATGGGTGTATACGACAAAGATTGGAAATATCTAAGAGATACAACTTGGCAAAATTGGAGAAAAAGGACTATAGTAAGTATTTAACGAGTTTGAATTATAAATTAGTTACGGTAATATGGATCAATTGGTCTGAAATAAATGAATTTTATTATTTTATTTACACTATTTTAATTTGGAATTCGGTGAAAAACGTAGGTACAGTCAACCAATTGGAACCCAAGGCCACTCTAGAACTCTGTCTTATTGACACCTTGTTATTTAACTATGTATTAGCCATACTTGTAACTTTGACGTTTACTATAAAAAGGTTCTACAGTGGCCTAGGGTTCCAATTGATTGACTGTACGTCCTTCATTTAAAAACAAACAAAATAATGAAATTTTAGCTTTCAAGACTCGTAATAATTATTTGTTTTTAGGAAAAAAGGGATAATCGTAACCAAACAGGATCTGCGGGAGGCAAAAAATGGCAATTTGATGAAACTGATGACATTATTCTGAGTATAATAGGGAAGAATACTCCAGTCGTAGAGGGTTTGACAGTTCCAGAATCCTCAGGAACTCAGGCGGCTGAGACTATTCAAGTACAAGAAACAAGTCAACCTATTCCTCAAAATTCCCAAAATAATACGAATCCAACTAATTTGCATTATAAATCCGTTATACGTTTAAAAAAGGAAAAATTAGAGGCTGAAATATTGTTGATTAAAGCGAAAACTGAACTTTATAAGAGAGAAAAGTATAAATTAGAATTAGAATTATTTAAATTAGAAAAAGAATTTAACATAACGCATTCTCCTTATACAGCATCTTACCACGAGCAAAATTCTGTACAATTAAATATTGTTCAATTAGTCGACATGGAAGAAGAAATCGTTCAACTTACTAGATCAAATACAACTTAAAATTATATAATTTCTTATATCGTAATCACTTTTTTTTTTCAAACTTATTTTCTACTTAGGTTGGCTATGTATATGGTGGCGAGCCCTTTTAGTAGCATACTTATTTCTTACTATGTTTTAATCACAAAGTACACGATTACGCTGATATAAATTGATTATAATATGAAATAGCGAGTTTAAATTCAGCAAGCTGTACCTATCCGTACCTATTTCATAACGTGTATCTACCTACTTAAATAAATTGTAACATACTAATGTAGTCTAAAGGTAATGAAAAAAACGCCTTTGTGTTTTGTATTTGTTTTTATAATATGTCCATTCAATATTTCCTTAAGTATAGATTTGTACCAATTCCCTTAACACTTCAATCGCCTCAAGGTCAATTGCATGATTTCCGTCGTAACCGTTATCTTCATTATCTCTCTCATAGTCATCGTTATCAACCGGATTGTAATACGGAATATAATACTGCACTCCAAGGCGTTTTTCTAAGTTATGAAGGGTGACACACGTTAAAAATATATGGCATGCTTTCAGAGGTTGAACACGAAGATGATTGAGGCAGGGGAATTTTTCTTTTAATATTCCTAAAGCGTTTTCAACTAATCTTCGTGTACTTTTAAAAGCTCGTAGAAATCGCATAACTGCTTCTGTTATTGGTATTTCAACTGGGATGTTTGGCGTAATGAGCCATCTTTTCATGGCATATGCACTGTCTCCTAACAAAATCGCATTTGGGAACGGCCTCCAACCATTCTCCCACTGCTGAGCCAAAGTTGAATTACGTAGCACCCTTGCGTCATGAACGGATCCCGGCCATCTAGCACTGGCGTAAAAAAACTCTAAATTTGGCCCACAAACAACCATTGCATTAATAGAATGCCGACCTTTGCGGTCCACTTACATGTACTCATGTTGCTGAGGTGAATCAATGGGTATTAGTGATCCATCAATGACTCCACCAATTCTTGGAATATTGGCAAATTCCCTAAATAAATGCGGGATAGCGTCGGTATTCTCCGGCCAGCGTACTTCAATCCCAAACATTTCGTTGACAATCGCAGTCGTAACTCGTTTGATACACCGATGAATGGTAGCCTTTGATACTCCATGATTATCTCCGCTTACGTGATATTGAGAGCCCGATCCCATCCAATGCAGTGTACAAAGAATTTGTTGGCAAGGCGTCAAAGCCTTGTTTCTTGGCGTTGGATGTTCAATACGTGCACCAATTCTATTTATTAAATATTCTACACTGACTTTACTAAGACGGAATCTTTCCTTAAATGAAAAATCCGTAAGATCAAAAGAAAAATTTATTCTTTCTTTAAATCTTCTTATATGTGCGAATTCATCAAGATCACTGTTACTATCACTAGCGGCACTACTACTCGCATGGAAAGCCATTTTGAACTACGCGTGTATCAACAACGAAATACTACAATTGTCACGCAAATCCGACACAGCTTCAATCTCATGTCAAGATTCACCGACAATTTTACAAATATGTCGATTAAAAATAATAATTATTGTTTCACAACATAATTGTAATTCATACAATTGTAGCAAAATGCCTGTCACGTTTGTAAGCATTTCTATCGAAAATATTTCATAAAATTGTAATATGTCACCTGTCGCTTGACAATTGTAGCTCGACATATGTCACTGACAATTGTAGCCGTGGTGAAATAGGGGCCTGGCAGCCACCAACGTTCATTATATTTCGTCCAGCGCTATGCGCTCCATTTTGTATAAAAGGTTAACGTTCTATCTGGTCCTAAGGCCGTGGACTGGACGCCAGCGGGCAGCGGGGCGACGAGCGGCATTTCATACATTTGATCGTGTTCAATCTACGAACACGCTCGTCGCCCCGCTGCCCCCTGGCGATGGCGTCTAGACCGCGGCCTGATGGTCGACACCTTACTTTTTGACCCGAGGCGTCCCTCTGTCAAGCAAGAGTACCTAGTAGTAGATACCTACCTTAATTATTCAGAACTAATGTTACTGAAACAACACCTAGTCTGCTATAATTTGACCCTTACAAGATAAGCTTCCCAGACACCCTACGTCCGTCCCTTGTAATCAAATTATAGCAGAGTAGATCTTGTTTCAGTAACATTAGCGCTGAATAATTAAGGTATACAGTGTTATACAGAATAGCGGCTCGCATTGGCTAACGAATAGAAAGTTAACCTGATAACAGAAACAGAAATAAAAGAAAACCATGTGTTTGTGAAATTATGTCTGTTAATGCCAAACGTGAGATTATTATTTATTATTATTGAATTTTGTCGTAGATCGTCAACCTTTAGGTATCGGTTTAGAAGATAATAGTAGCTCCCGCGGTGCCGCCCGTGTATTACGAAGAACGCATGTGAGATGCGGGATACAATGTCCAAGCTGACCCCGTATCATGGTCGGCCTTATCACACGATAAGTGACAGGATAGAGCGTCCGTCACTGGCTGACACCGTTCGATAGAACGGGACGACGCTCCTATATCTTGGCACTTATCACACGATAAGTGACAGGATAGAGCGTCCATCACTGGCTGACACCATTCGATAGAACGAGACGACGCTCCTATCTTGTCACTTATCGCGTGATAAGGCCGACCATGATACGGGGTGTGAAGGCCCATTCTATATACCGGTGAAAGATTTTTTTCAACAAATGAGTAGTTGTTCCGGAGATTATTTAGTGACGTACAGAACTACGATCTCATAGACTTTACCTATAGTAACTATCTTTAGAACATTAGAATTCGATGCAAAAAGATCGAAATAACTAAGTAAGAGCTGATGGTTCCCACTATGTCGGATGTCGGTCCGGATTTTAATCGGTCGTTCCAGTGGCAGAACATTTTATATGAAGCTATTAACACTTGTCGGACACCAATTTGTATGAGGCGCCGACAGCCGATAAAAAATTAGGCCGACAGCCGTTATAAGTGGGAACCGGGGGTATAAGTAACTAGTATTTGAACCCATTCATTACACCGTGAAAAACTTTACTTGTCTTTCTCAGTCATAGAAACCATTACATAGTTGAAGTAAAGTAAGAAGATCTTCGCTTCAGTTTAATGATGCTTAAGCACATACAAATAATGAGTACCTATTAACTACACATTTCAAACATATAAATATTGGGGGACAACCTTACACAAATTGAACTAGCATAGTAAGCTCAGTAAGACTTGTTTTATGGGTACTAGACGACAACATATTTAATAGATAAAAACACTTAGAAACCATCCAAGACTCAGAAACAAGTATTCATGTTCACCGCACAAAATTTTATGGCCCTTACCGGGATTCGAACCCAGCCACTCAGCTTCGTTGGCAGGGCACTAGACCAAACCGGTCATCAATGCCAGTTAAAAATCTTGAGTAGGATGGATACCACGTATTTGGGTCATACATAGTCAAAAAAACAAAAGTCGTCTTTCCGGTGGTCAATAGTTACGTGCCTATTCTGCCTATACTATGATTTTATCGCATGGAAATATAGAAGTGGAGACGCCGTTTATGCTGATAAGAGTCCAACCAAAAATTTGACTTTATAGCCCTTCACTTTGGCAATGTAGACAGTGCACGCGAACCTAAATCACTGTATGTCCCATTTCTTTACTAAAACGACAGAACTGTCCCGTTAGAGTGGACCATTTGGTTCCGGGCATCTGGTAATCGGCGCAAGTTGTGTTTTCTATAAAAGAACTTACCTCGCCCGTTCACCGACACCCATTGTCAACCACTCAAGATGTCACAACGTTCGGATTTGACGGTACTGTCAATTTATTTACATCTAAATAATTACTTTTAATTAATTTTCCTATATATATTACCTGGTTTTAATTGCAAAATGTTGCTTTAAAGTGAATGTGATTGGAGTTCAGTGATGGGAAAAGTGATAAAATAAGTGTGTTGTGTGGGAGTGACTTTATAATAATCTAAAGTTCTAATAAACCAATTGTTTGTGATTGATGTAATATTTTGAACATAATGACGAACCGCGTTTTGGGCTCTTCTGGGGAAATTCATTAGATGATACATTCGTTATTGAAAGTTATTTAAATGCAAGAAGCCAGAAAATCAGTTGAATTTATTTCGTTTTACAGTTAATCGTGAAACTAGGCGATTCGCTAATAAAATAAAATAATGCAACAAACAAAAAAACATCCAGTAGGTCATCCCGTTGATTTTCTCAGTCAAGGTCCCGTTAATAAAACAAATCTTGCGGTTATAAGTGTTTCAAAAAA
Source organism: Epinotia ramella (assembly GCA_947578815.1). Taxonomy (NCBI): domain Eukaryota; kingdom Metazoa; phylum Arthropoda; class Insecta; order Lepidoptera; family Tortricidae; genus Epinotia; species Epinotia ramella. The sequence continues at coordinate 5,100,050 of OX388207.1, forward strand.
GTAGGTTTAAAGTCCAGCAGACGCAACCTTAATGGGGTTTTGTGAAACCAAGATGTCAAGGACAGTCTTCCGTCAACTATTCATTTGTTTTAGTGTCTTCATTAGTTTTTCTATTGTTTTCATAAGAATTTTAAGCAGCTTGTGGCTAAAACAAAATATAAACGTCTGCTTTACCAGCTAGTGCAATAATGAGTCGTTTTAACAACTTTTTCTGAGATGCACACTATTGTTTGTAGTATGGCGCAAGTTTGGTTGGAACGATGCTTTCAAAATGAGTGCGGGTTTAGTGTGGTGTGAAAATAATGGTATGTTTAGCGTAAGTTTACTATGTCACACTGCATATTGAAGCCACATTTGCATGTACAATTACTATTCAATGCAACGCAAATTTTTAATGAATATGTAAGCAGCTCTAAATACCGCCTCATGCGCTTTGCCGATCTCATTGTTACATATCGGTTACTCCGAAGCGTGATTGGCCCAAAGCATCTGTTTTTCGAAATCTCATAATTGTTAAATTCGCCAAACAGGATGATTTAATAGAGGTAGAATATATCATACGTGAGTTATGTTGTTAGTATATACATATATAGAACCCTTAGGATAAAAATAACTAAATTTTGAAATGTATGCGTGTAGGTGTTATTTAATCATTTTTTTATGTGATGAACACTTGCTCGAAAAGGGCTTCATAATGCGCAGACATACAGAGCTGTAATAGCCTGCGTTACGCCCACGGGCGTAATAGTTTTTTTCTTAAATTGTATCTGTCACTCATGCGGCAGTTACAAAGCAAAGAGGTTTTATATCAAATACGATGTCTGAAAACGTATTTATAAATAAATTTAAACTTAAAAAACAACTTAAACATGTTTAACTGAATTATTTACAGATTTAATATGTAGTTATTTAGTGTTTATGTAAAAAAAATTAAGTGTTTTCAAATCGTGGCTGTATACCGAAGGGTCTTTGCCATACGCACCTCACGTCAAATTCAACAAAATGGGCGACTGACATGTTGCAGTTTTTATTACGTGTATTCATTTCATCTAAAATTTATTTGTTTCCTCGCAAATGTGATGAAAAACATTGTGTATAACACGGGTTTAAGAATGTTGCAAACTCGAGTCATCAAAAGCCCATTCTATAGACTCTTGTTCGCAATATTCCACTTACGCCCCTCGTTAAACAATGTACTATTACGTCACGCTGCGCGTACTGTAAAACTCGCATTGTGGCCAGATGAAGACGTAAAATTGTGTACTCACCTCGGGCGGTAATTCGTAAAGCCCTAGATCTCATTAATAACTTATTACAAACACCTGCGATCTGGGGCTTCACGAATTCACCGCCCTAGGTACGTAATGTACTATTAGCACCCACCCAGGAGCGAAATTTTTGAACTGTTCGCTACACGGTACATAGCCACATAGGGATCAGGTCAGACCCCGGGCTCCTTCAGGATAGGACCGACCGGGATAACTTTAAGAGGATGATGAGTACTATATAAATATGGCCAGGATCATCATAAGCTGACCGATTTCGATCACGCGGGCGAGTGCAGAAAGGAGAAAACCTCGCTAATGAGAGAACGAGTTGTCCTGTGACTGGCATAGAGCCTATCTTAGTACCGTCATAAAAGTCAGACGTTGTTACAGAAATGGTTGTGGTGTCTGTTCGCCGTTTACGTCGCCCCGAGTTGGGGCCGAGCCGTCTCCGTTAGAACACCTCCGAAGAATCCGACCACCATCGAGGCCCAGGCGAAGTTCTTCCAGTACGTATACAATACAATGCAATATAGTACATTACTGCAGAGGCCGGGTAGTAAGGGGTTGCCGGCCCAGTACATAAACGCCCGCGCGTAACGAGGTTGGCAACCCCTTTTCACGCCGAGGTATGTATAGTGCTTTTCTCAAACATGCAATGAAATAAATTAAAAAAAACTCCATGAAATCAAACTTTTATTTTCATGGCTGAACGCTGTGATCCTGTGCCACAAATTGTGGAATGGAAATTAAAAAAGACCATCTTGCCGGCCTAGGCCTCTAATTTTGTATGAAATGCCATTACGGATCTCTCGTGTCGCTGCGCCCCAAAACGTGACACTTCGAAGCCTGAATGAAGAACACAATATCGATATTTCATTGCATGTTTGAGAAAATACTCTTTATGTACACCTCAATCAAAGTACAGAAGCATATAAGCGGAGACAAACAGCAGGCGGCACTTCCATATCTTTGATTTGTCTTAAATCTGCACTATTTGGCACTCGTTGTTTATTGTATGTTTAAATTAATCTTGTATTCTGTTTGTGTCAATTTTGCCCTGCAGGAATTTTAAACGGGGTCGCATTATTTTTAATATTTAAATTTCAAAAGGCGACACTTTAACTCAAACTTCCAAGATGAGGAATTTTATGTTTTTGTTCTTACTAGACTTTTGTACGGCTAAATAAATTACCAATCTCTGATGCTGATTTGATGTTTTATTGCAGGCATTTCATAATTATATCAACAACCATATACTACAGACATCATTACAAATCCTCGTCTTAGACCGTCCCGTGATTTTTCCAATGAGAATTTGAACAAAAACTTTTTTTTCACCTGTCCGTTGTCTGTCACTTCCCGGTTTCCGATTGAGCTGAAATTTTGCACGAATATGCAAATCGCGTGGCAATGCAATATTACGATGACGTGGAGCTGATCTGACGATGGAGCTGGAAGGTGGCCATAGGAACTCCGTAATAAAACCACATAACTCCATCGAGTTTGGGCTCGTTAGAATCGTCTCAACGAGTAGGTGATGATGGTATCCAGAAAAGTACAGTCGGCAATAAAATATTGTACCAAAAATGATTTTTTTGACAGAAACTTGTTTTTATAGGGATTTTTTCTCAGTACAGTTGAGTCCTTACAAGATTGAGTTTGGTCACGTCTGTGAGGACCCCAACACTTGGGAGCAGCGGTATGAGAAGAAGGATTTTAAGAACCACAGGGACATGGGCAAAGTAACGAGATACCTTATATCTTGAGGGGAATGATTTCAACGGCTTTTTGGTTACAAAATACTGTAGTTTTTATACGAGCTGGCTGGTTGGTGGCGACAACCCCTAGCCACAAAATAAATAATAAGTAGTACTTACGTGCAGGTGCTTTGCCTAAAACCGATGTTTGATAACCAAGAAAATTCACATAATGCCATCCTGCCCGCACGCGCTCGCCGCATAGTACGTCGTGCTCTTTTGCTCCTAGCGCGATTAGCTGAAGGGCCCGCCCGTTCGGGGGACCAGCCCCCCTATTCTGTAACTTGTTTTAAGCTCACCTCAACGCTCACCCACAAATATATCTTGACACCGCAATGCGTAGAAACTAAGCGTAGGTAGAGGTCTAGGTTCGTGAAGGGTGACCGGCGGGGTGAGCCGCATTAGCGCGTAGCGAATAACAGCCCAGGACGGGTATGACGGACTAACCGCGGTAAAAAGCTTGGACTACCGTCTAAAACCCGAACGAGTGCTGGTTCCGCCTTGTAGAGGAACGCCACGGGATCGCGTTTAGCGTTCGACCGCGTGAAAATAAGCGTCCCTTGCCTGGCCAAGCATGCTGTTAAGACGCTGTCAACACCAAAAAGCCCTTGAGGATTTTGGATAGCGCGCACACTGTCTATTTGTATCGGAGTAAACGAGAGCGAGTGTTAGGTACTGGGCGGCCCGGTTTTTGAAGATAATATTACACAAATATTGAAATAAAAAAAAGGGTTTATTTGTGAAATATGAGTCGTTAGCGGTTTAGGTATGAACATGTTGACTACATGTTTTTAATTCCAGACCCATACGTCAAAAAAATAAAGACAGAACCGTTTAATGTGATTTTAAGACCAATCTTTGCAATTTTTTTGTATCGAGCCGATTTCGTCCAATTTATGTATCGACCACGGTCTTTGAAATATGGTGAATATTAACATATATATTTTATTTGATGTGCTAGAATAAATAGTTTTTCTTAAAAAACTGCTTAAATAACATAAATTTCACCAAATTAGGTCTTGTCAGCCTCTTAAGGTCGGTTGCATGCAGGGCTGTTATTCGCTACGCGCTAATGCGGCTCACCCCTCCGGTCAGCCGTCACGAAACCAGACCTCTACCTTCGCTTAGTTACTACGCATCGTGGTGTCAAGATATATTTGTGGGCGAGCGTTGAGGTGAGCTTAAAACAAGTTACAGGTCGCGTCGCGCCCGTGTTGCCTGTCCGTAAACATAGGCCTACCCGTCTTTATCAGACAATTCAAGCAGCGACTTGAGTGAAACACTAAAATGGCTATGTAAGTCTATAAGGCTTTAGGCGAATTCTCATCCGATGTGGTGACAGGAGACTTATGAGTTAGGAAAGCCTCATGTCCTTCACTTAACCACTTACGCTTTAACGGCTGCTCCATTGATTCTTTTTATATCTCATAAACCTTCTAAAGATCAACGGCCAGCATCTGACACTTCTGTAGTTCCTAATGGTTGCACTTTATTCCCAAGATCTTCGGAATAGGGGTGTAGACACAAAATTTAGTATAACTCCAAAAGAAAGAAGGCAGAAAAATATGCCTAGTGACGAAAATCCCATTCGGATATCACAAAAAATGGCGAAGCTACAACCGTTTTAATATTGCTTGTTAGAGAGAGAAAACGCTCGGGATCATGACGCCACGATTCCCGAACCTCATAGTAAATGACAATCGTTTCATATGAAAGTGCGTTTTGCGGAAAAGGGACAGAATATACCCCTTCTTAAAACTTTGGACACATTATAACTTTGTGATTATTTAATCGCCTGTTTTTCTTTTTTCTCCGTTTGACAATATTTTTAATCCTTTTTCGAAAAAATTCAACATTATTGGTTATTTTATTTGGTGTCTATACCGCTATTGAAGATCTTCTGTCGTTGCAATAATAACTCCATTAAAAACAAAATTAACCTTGATCGAATGTAGCCTAAGGCGGGACTTTTTTTCTTTCTATTTGTTCTCTGTATCAAATAATTTAAATTTGATCGTGGTAACTTCCACAATATTTAATAAATTAATTAAAATCGTGACATACTACTTTTTAAGTATAACAAAATTAACGTTCAAATAATCCGAGCCGTTTAACTCAGTCCCCTAACTTCTCCATCTATCTTCTTACTACTTGCTCTTGCTAAGCTCTTTTCGTCTCTTATTTCTCCATCTGTATTCTGACTTCTTGCTCTCGCTAACCTCTTTCTGTCTCTAACCTCTCTGGCTTGCTTGCATGAAGGTATAGGAATCTTCCAACGCATGAGGACTACGACCAGGGCCACAGGCTGGGCAGCGAGCGCCACTTCACCGAGAGACATGAGCGCTCCCGGCCCTCTGATGGACTGTTCTCTGCTAAAGTATGCTTTGCTTCTTAATAAGAAAAGTCATACAGAGATTTCTGTGGATGCTAATTTATTTCCTTGTCCCTGATAACGATATTTAACAATTTGGATAATAATTTTAAGGTATCAGAAACAGGGGACAAGGACAGAAATATCTGTACGACCCAGTAAAAGCTGAATCATTTTGTCCATCCAGAATTCAGGGTTGTACTTTGTCAACCATATCATATATTAATTATCGCATCGATGGACTGAACGGTTTCTAAATAATTAACCTTCTGAAATTAATTTTATGGGTGTTATTCATATTTCGAATAATAATTACTTAACAATAATAACAAAACGTGGGAAAGCGTCCTTAACAACGTTACTATTAATGCCGGTCTACTACATTTACATAAGTACCTATACTTATGTGTAATTATTATTGTAATTTATCTGCATCCATGTGTTTATAACTTTCTCATTTCTTTAAACTAATCATTATTTATAATTAACCAAATAAATTCCTCGACTCATCTATTACCAACTAATACTTTTTCATCGCAGGTTCGATGGGGCGACAAACAGGGGGGGTATGGAGAACATTACTGGGACTTGAACCATGCAGGGCACGCTGGTAATCATGGCAATGACGAATATGACAGCAGTTCTGATGACGGTTCCTATAACCATGATCTAGATCATGCTCATGAAGATCATGACACATATGATGAACCAAGCGAAGAACTACCCAAGTACGTCACAGAAGAATACGACCCGGAGCAAGCAGCAAAGTATGATGATAGCGGCAGAGCTAAGAGAGCTCATCCTAGGATCAAATCTGATAAGAAACTTGTAAGAGAAGAAGATACGTATGAAGAACCGCAAAAACTACAGAAAACTCATCGACTCAAAGAGCGGTTACAAGCTGCTCCAGCTAAACAAGTTGAAAGAAAGAAAGAAGATGAAGAAAATAACGAGCCTCAACCACCTAAACGTAGACGACGACAGAGAAAGCCTGAAAACGTCCAGGAAGAGAACGTTGAAAAGCAGACTGATAAAGTAAATCAAAAAGAGGAACAGAACCAAGAACAGCGACCACAGTATTATGTGAATAGAGCAGAAAAACAATTTGTACCGTATGAGCAAGGTGCAGGAGTGAGACAACATCACCCATCAGATATCACCCCAGCGGCATCGGCCCCAAGACTCTTCTTAGAGCCTACTACAGGACATGTGGTGGACAGAACCACGGGACAGGCTTATGTCTTACAGCCAATAGCTATCAATAATTATAATTAGTTTCTATAGTGTTACTGTACTGTTATGGATAGAATAGGTATTTATTTTGTTAATAAAATAACAGTTAAAGTAAATTGAATGTGTCTTTATCTGCATAGAAAGTGCTTTACTAGAGTACCTGCTCTTCTTATAATAATCTTCTTTTTACATGACTGTCCAAAGAAAAGGAGTGTAAAAAATGTTTCAAGCAAACTAGGTATGGAATGACATTTTGCAATTCGATTTCGACCACTAAAGCTCCGGTACTATTTAACCGACAACTCCAATAAGAAAGTATCATCGGCAAAAATGATTGTATTCAAAATGTATAACTTAATAAAACATAATAATAATAATAATAAACGTTCTGGTTCTGCCTAGCGCTGAATCCGCTTAGCACCCTGCTGAAGGATTCAGGACTAGGTTGCCGGCTTCGGAGAGGGGGTGGGGTCATCTCTCATCTGCTCTATATGGATGACCTGAAGCTATTTGCACCGAATAAACATGACCTGTTGGAACTACTGAAAACAACAGAAGTATTCAGTAGCGCCATCAAAATGGAATTTGGTGTCGATAAGTGTGCGGTCATGCATGTACAGCGGGGGAAAGTTGTAAATTCAACAAATTTGCAACTTTCTGAGACAATGTCCCTCAAATCTATCTCCGAAGCAGAAACCTATAAGTATCTTGGTATGTCACAGTCATTGGGTATTGAGGGTGAGGGCGTAAAGCGGGCGGTGAAGGAGCGCTTCTTTTGTCGCCTGACCAAAGTACTTAATAGTCTTTTGTCGGGCGGGAACAAGGCGCGCGCCTTCAACGCCTGGGTGATGCCCTTGCTTACTTACTCCTTTGGCGTACTAAGGTGGACTCAGACTGAGCTGGATGCCCTGGATCGAAGAGTCCGAGTACTGCTTACTGCGCATCGCATGCTACACCCACGCTCGTCTATTATGAGACTGTACATCTCGCGGAAGTGTGGAGGTCGCGGCTTTTTAAATGCCAAAGACCTCCACAACCGCGAGGTGTGCAGTCTCAGGGATTATTTCCTCAACAACGAGTGTGGGATGCATCGCGACGTAGTAGCAGTAGACGGAAACTTCACCCCGCTTTCCTTGGCAAACGAGAACTGGCGCAGACTTAAAGTAATGAGCGCCGAGGACCGCAGGGCGGTGTGGAGGAGCAAGGAGCTACACGGGCGGTTCTACAAGGCCCTCACAGGGCCCGATGTAGATCTGCTCGCGTCGGTGAACTGGCTACGTTTCGGGGATCTCTTCGGGGAAACCGAAGGTTTTGTCTGTGCAATTGCGGACGAAGTTATCATGACGAACAATTACCGGAGATATATCCTGAAGGACGGTACGGTCGACATTTGTCGGGCATGCCGCCGTCCCGGGGAGTCACTCAGGCATATTATCTCCGGTTGTGGTCATCTTGCTAACGGCGAGTACTTGCACAGACATAACCTTGTAGCCAGAATTATTCACCAGCAACTTGCTCTGCTATACGGTCTTGTGGTCTCCGAAGTGCCTTACTATAAGTACACACCTGCGCCAGTTCTCGAAAATGGTCGTGCCACGCTCTATTGGGATCGATCTGTCATCACGGACAGGACTATTCTTGCCAATAGGCCTGATATCGTGCTGACTGATCGATCGAAACGCCAGGCAGTGCTCGTCGACATCACCATCCCCCATGACGAGAACCTCTTGAATGCCGAGAAGGACAAAGCCAGCAAGTACCTAGACCTGGCTCACGAGGTAACCGCCATGTGGGATGTTGATTCGACGATCATCGTCCCGATAGTCGTTTCGGCGAACGGTTTAATAGCGAAGAGTCTCGACCATCACCTCAAGAGACTCTCGCTAGATGGCTGGATCAAGGGTCAGATACAGAAGGCGGTACTCCTGGATACTGCGCGGATAGTCAGGAGGTTCCTGTCTCTGTCGCCCTGACCACCGGCAGCTTAGGCCCCGCCTCGCTGCCGACGGTACCCTAGGTTAGGTTTTTATAATGATTTTATTTCTTGTATGTATAGTTTTATATTTTACTTTTTATATAATTATTGTAAAAACCTAGCTTAAGAAGAAAATTTAATAAAGAGAATAATAATATATTCTTTATTGCACCACAACATAAGAAAAGCATGTTACAAAAGTATAGACGATAAATAAAGGTAACAACAGGCGGTCTTATCGCTTTAGAGCGATCTCTTCCAGACAACCTTTGGGTAGCAGGAAATTTTCAAGAAGAGTTGAAAAACAGGTAGTGCAGGAATAAATCAAGAAAAGCTTAATTACACACTCAAATACACACTTTCATAAATAAGTATAGTATAAATACATAGATACATACATACAAACTATAATACAATTATATAAATATATTACACGACAACAAGACAACTTAAGGCAGCGACAAGTAATATTGTTTCAACAGATTTTTAAATATTTCAAGAGATTTTGCACATCTTATATGCAATGGCAAAGCATTCCACAGCCGGACAGCCTGAAAGGTGAATGATTTGTTATAGAACTTGGTGGATGAAGGCGGTGGAGCGAGAAGATGATTATGTGAAGATCTGATGGAAGTGAGGTGATTAAAACGCTCTTTGAGATACGGAGGAGTTGAGGGAACAAAAAGTATACTGTAAAGCAAAGATAAAATGTGAGAACATAATACATTTTCTAACGTAATCTAATCAGTACCTAAATACAGACGCCGAGAAAACAGCTAATTGAAAGATAGAATTAGAAAATTATGGTCGTTAGCATAGTTGCATCCTTATAAGACGGAAGTTAGTATCTAGTAAAACCAGTCTAACGAACATGGGCCATTTCAAATAGGATAAAGTCCCGACACAGTGTTTTACCGAGTATCACTTTTATTGTAAGTAGATGGTAAGCACCCGAAGTAACCTAGCACTGTGTGACTTTGTGGTTGGTTGGAAATGAAGGCAATGGCAATGCACTTGGCATTTTGCTTGCAAGTTCCTTGAAACGATTTCGCTCAAGTGGAGCCAGAGGGCTAGAACTCGTGTTGAATTAATGGAGAATTCATGTTTTGATACAGCTGATAATTTAGCTTTAGTTCCGACTTGCGTATACGGATATAACCTATAGTCCAACGGCTCCAGCGGCATTTAGATTTCTAACATAGGTACCTCAGGCAAAATTGGATTGGAAATGGAATCGGAATTTGTCCAATATGATTTTATTTCATGCTTCTTTTTTAAGAAATGTAAAACTAATTGTAATTACTTAGGTACCTACCTACCTACCTAGCAGTTAACACTACTAAGTAGACGTAGGTACAATTACTGCATACCGTTTGCCATAGTGCACACTCTATTCATAATAACAGTTATGTACCTACCTATATAGATTACCATGGCAAGGTCAATAAAGCAAGCTCTTATCCATTAATGTTCCCAAGTTGATATTTCGTTGCAGACGAGTTTTCACGTGGGCCATCGACAACACAGCTAACTAACCATCCGTGCACTTTATGTGCATTGTCATAAGGTTCTATATAAATACAGAATGGTCAGTTAACTGTGTTGGCGTTTGTGCTATCATTTCATAAGAAAATATAACTTTTTGATACTTAAAAAGCCGATAATATACTCGGAGAAGTAGTCACAGGTAACCGGTAACCCCCATTTTTTTTTTTATACAACGACGGTGGCAAACAAGCGTACGGTCCGCCTGATGGTAAGCGGACACCGCAGCCTATAGACGCATGCAACTCCAAAGGAGTAACATGAGCGTTGCCGACCCTTGATAAGTTTGAGGATTCGCTGTGTTGAGAGCTGAAGGAACAAATTCCCTCGCTCTCAACACAACGCATCCTCGGGAGCTCTGGCGACCTTGCTCACCTCCAGGAACACAACACTACTACAGAGCAAGCCCATGCATATGGAAGGTCACTCCTTCCTATTTTTCTCACGCTTTGTCGTTTAACTGTGTCCAAACAGGTTTTAAGACAAGAGGATGAGTAATCTTCGTTTTTCTTTGTCCCATAATAAAGGATGCGAGGGACATACGGGTGACGTATCTGTGGTCGAATCAGCAGTAACCGTTACATTAAAAAGATACATGCTGGTGATAAAAAGAGACCGAAAAACAATTGTTTGAATAGGCATTTTGTAGTAAAACTTTTACAAGATGATAGCTTATGTATGATGCTCTGAAGTTTCTGATGACATTTTCGGCCATCGCGATATTTAACAATTTGTATATTTTGGATTAATAACTTTGAAGCCTCAGGAAAATAAACAATATGTTTTTTTATTTTTTATTAAATTGAAGCACTTATGATGGGCTTAAAATTTTAAGACTATTTTGAATTTAATGTAGGTTCCAATAATCAATCCACCGATAGTTTTCCTTACCAACAGTTACATTTTGACACATTTTCTACGGGTAATCTGTCAACATGTAACTGCCGGCAAAGATTATTAAGAAAAGGAAAATTTTCAATAATCTTTGTTGCCGGTAAGGAAAACTATCGGTGGATTGATTATTGGAACCGGCCATAGAGCTGTAGAACTCGCGATCTACAGAGATCTCTCGATATTACCAAACCCTGTTACTAATAAATACACCATGTTTAATTACAACATTATGTAAATGTAGACAATGCACCGATAGCCCAGTTTGTATCGGCTCAGCATAATAAGTGAAAGGAGGATCTTAGGCAACGCGCACTGATTCCCACTAAATTTTATAGTCTGTTTTATATAGTGTTTAATGCTGATGGCTTTAGATTGGTTCCTCGTTAAGAAACTAATGATATGTTTACATCGGTCCGCCAATACATATGCGACTGGCCAAACGTACAACGTACGAACGAAACATAGAGAAAGGATAGAATAGAGGGACTCATGTACACACATATTGTGTGAAAAAGATGTAAGCATAAGCCAATACCACAAGTGGAAACGAGATACAATCTCAAATCTCCTGTCCCTCAGCCCGTATAGGGCTTTTTTTGTCGCCAGCTTGTTTGTCACCGCCTGTCAAATTATTATACTGAAACTGACGTCACGGATATAACACGACATGTCGAGGATGTATTAGTCTTCTGGTCCTTTTATTTAGTTAGGTTATGGTCTGAGAGAAGAACTACGGAAATAAGCTGGCAATTTATAGAGCAACGAAATCCCCCAACCACTGTCACACCCACCGCTGAACAGCTGCCAGGCGCCCGAATCAATAAATAATTGGCACACTAACTAAAGGGATTTCGTTGGTCTATAAATTGCAAACCTATTTAGCTAGAGCTCTCCGGCTATTAAGAGTCCGCAGTAAGCTCGGCCGGACTTCACCTTCCCATACAATAGGAGTTTCGTTCTTATTTTAAAACTACGTGTTGGATTGTGACGAAACTTTGCATATACAATGACATGAGGTATATCTATGTATGTAATTAGTTTATATATGGTTCCAATTCATAAAACAAACGAAATAAAGCAAAAACAAGCTTTGTATGAAAAAAATAAATTCGCTGTATTTTTTTAACTATGGTATCTGAAGCTACATAAACTAATTACAGACCTGGATATACCTGATGTCATTGTACATGCAAAGTTTCATTACAATCCAACACGTAGTTTTAAAATGAGAGCGTAACTACGTTTGTATGGGGAATCGAGCTTACTGCGTACTCTTAACTCCATCTATAAATTGTCTATCTAACGGAAAGAACGGACAGGCACGTGACGTACACGTCATCCTAACCCGTCATCGTCACCCTGTTTTAGGTTTACTAACTAAACGGGCTAATACGGGCTCGATCACACGTATATGTGTTTATAGAACGTTCGTTGAGACGTAACTATGTGAAGGAGATCTTATCTTATCTAGATGAGGGCCCATACGGATACTCTTCGACCCAGTGGGATCTTTTGTGCATTTGCCCTCTCCTTTATGCCTACTTCCGAGCTCGCTCCATCATTTCCACAAACCTAATGACGCAGCTCAGCGGGAGCACCTTGAATTCCTGTGTTGTGGATAGCCGCTACCAAAGTAATTCATTATTTGTCTGGCAAGGGCATGACATTCACACAGTAAGTTAGAAAGACATAGTACTTAATAGGTGTACCTATTCACTAGTGTTTACAGCAGTCACTGGGTGGCAGGTCAGCCCGCAGCTCAAAACAGACGCGCTCTTGTAAAAATAATACCTCCAATAAGACAATATCTTGGTAAGAAATACATGACCTGTAAGATGAAAGAATCTATTCTGTCATCTCCGCTACAACTAAATTCACGTTTAGTTTGTTTTCTCTCAGTACTTTCACTAAGATGCCATCACGTTGCTAGACGCCGGCAGAAGGTAATAAAACAACTATTATTTCTGAAAGTCGGACTCAGGACTCAGATGAAGACAAAACTTATAGGTACTTACGTCTTATCGTCTAAACATCACTACACATAGTCTAAAACAAAGTCGCTTCCCGCTGTCTGTCCCTATACTCCAGGCAAAATAGGGTCAGCTAGTATGGCGAAATGGAAATAATTTATAATAGCTTTTTTTTTCTGCGTAACAGATAAATTATAATTGTATTAATAACGACGAGACTAAATCCGACAAAATATTTGTGATTTAGATATTTTAATAAATAATTGAAAATTTATAAATTCCTGTAAAATCGGAAAAAAAAATTTACTCATTTTTTATTCTTTGTTTTGATAAATTAATATTTCCTCTATAAGTTTGATGATAAATCAGGCAAAAAATGTTTTCGAATATTACATTTCTATTTAGTAGATCCCTAACATTTTATTCATTTACCATATTTCCGTGTCCAAAAATAATAATTGGCTGTAGGTTCCTACATTCTTTGATGAATGTAGTGGACACAAACATTAGAAACGAATCGCACACTAAACAACAACGGAGGGTGGATTTTAGGGGTTAAATGCTGTTTAACTATTTAAAAAAATGCAAATTGATCAGTTACTTTTGGGATTTTCATTATAAGCTATTTTTCATCGAATAATGTACGAATCCCCTTATAAAATCGGTTGCAAGTAATGTTATTACAAACACCTGTTTAAATAGGTTTAAAAATGCCGCGCGCGAGCCGCAGAGCTAACGTGATTGGCCGGCCGGCCGCCCGCTCGCCGCGTAGGTACTACATACTAGGTAGGTAGGTAGGTACCGCACGAATCGCAGCGATTCGCGAAACCATCTAACGCGTCTAAGATCTAGTTGTTGATAGTAGTTAAATTTTAATATACTCGTTGTGAAACGAATTATGAAAATATTTAAGTATTTTTATTTATTTATCAATGAGTGACACTGACGAGCGTGGGATGAAGATACCTATGCAATTTAACTTTGAACTTTGACGTAGGTAGTGGAAGTTGGAAAAAGGGACTTCAAAGATTGTGCACACGTGTATATTATGTAGTTTGTGATGGACTTTTTAAGACTAGAGGAAGATGCTTGCTTTGTTTACATTCATTTCTTTTTTGGTTCAGTTTTATTTATATATTTCGTCTTTATTGCACTAAGGACAACTTATCGTACAAGAGGCGGACTTAATGCCGTAAGCATTCTCTACCAGTCAACCTTTGCGCAAAGCAGACAGATTGTGGGCGTGTAGTAATTGTAATAGAGCAAAATTCGTTAAAATAGTAAACTAGAGAGATTTATACCCTTACCTATTATTTGATTTTTATTATGCCCAATATTACACGTTAGATAATATACAGGGTGAAAAAATCTATGGAACCTGAAGGGAAACCCTTAAGACAGCTCATTCTCTCGCTCTCATTATCATGAATTAAACACTATTTAAATTTAATTTACCTACTTTTAGCCCGAATTACATTTGAATTACAATTTACTATCGCAATCACTAAAATTTATTGACCGAATATCTTTTGTCCGAAAACTTTTCGTATTTTTATGACTTCTCCGAATATACAATTCATTACTTTTTTCATTTACCATTTGATGTTATCCAAATGTGTCAGTTGTCCGAAAAACTTTTACCACTACAGTCTTTTGAGCTTTGTTACAACTTTTGTTTCATAGCCAATTTTTGACTTATCCAGCATTACTTCCCGCATTTCATACGTTTAGTCAAATGTTCATTTTGAATGAAATTCAAAGTAGTTTTACAGAGACTAAGGCAGGTCGGTGTAGGTACGACGACGAGCGAAGCGAGGAGGAGTTTTAGGTGAACTGCGAGTTTGCGACCCTACATCGCGCGAGCCGAGCGAGCGTAGCGTGCCGTGGCAGCGGCCGGCGAAGCGCCAGAACCGAACAGTTTTTTACTACTTAATATTTACATATGTACTGTATAAGTAAGGGTCAGGTCGGAAGAAATAACTTGATAAACCAAATGTTGTAATTATTTAGTATCGATTTATTTAAAGAACACCCTGCCTAGAGATGGTGTTTACCCAACCTACCCAGAGTTACCCATTTCATCCCAAACGTCGTCTTGTGAAGCATTTTTGCAAAATATAATGAAACTTCTTACGTCATAGTCATATAGGAATGTGTAAACGTAAACGTTGTTCTCATTGAGATTTTCTTACTTGGTTACTTGCTAAATATGCAAACAATATAGGCTCATCTTTCCCTGGCCAGACTATACGTGTGTTATTTTGAATAATAGTACATTACTGCAGAGGCAGTGAAGTAAGGGATTGCTGGACTAGTCCAGGCAATGAACTGACAACTTGTATGGAAAAATGTCAATTTTGGAAATAATTTATAATAGCTTATTTTTTATGTATAACAGATATATTATCAACTAAATAGTTACCCAGCGACAAAATCCGACAAAATTTCAGACATCGAAAAAATGATAAGTTCTTCTAAAAAGTCAGTAAAAATATTAATAAATGTTTTTGTCTTAATTTTGGTTCATTTACATTTGCTCTATAATATTCAAGATAAATCGTACAAAAAAAGATAATGCATGCTTCATTGAAATCTACATAATTACTTCCGAGTGGAAAGTTTGTCGGATTCTTGACCAAATCATCTTAGAATAACATTTTCAAATGAAATCAACAAAAAAAAAGCTATTATAAAAAACGCTAAATTAATGTTTTTCAAAACCGTATTTTGCCTGGAGTAGACGAGATTGGGGTAAACCGGATACAACGAGTCCAGCAATCCATGTTCCGGCCGAGGATTGTATAGTGCGTTTCTCAAACGATGTGAGGAAATATTAAAATAAAAATAAATACAAGGTAATCAATTAAATAATAGGTAATTTGCCGCCTTTTTATTTTTTAAACATGCCATTTAAACAAGCCGTTCGAGCACTATGTTTAACCGCACATAGGTATAGTACCATCGTTTTTTTTTTATGTCACAAGTTTGCTTACAGAACAGAGTCTAGTGGTGGTTGGCAGTATGTAATTTTTCCTTTGTCAGTTTAATATTAGTAAGCAAATTTAAAAAGTTAGATTAGCGGACAATAATGGTTTTACTTAGGGTTACTTTTCTCAGTCCAGTTCCATAGGAAACAATTCACAGCCGTTACTAGTGTTAGCAAATTGGTGGGAACTGGCGAGAATAACCATCGAATACCAAAACCAAATGGTACTCAAGTATTGCATTTTTATCGAGTCGATACACGCGTAACGTAGCTGAAAATCGAATTTACCAGTCAGGGATATTAATATTTGTACCAGAGTAAGGATAAAAACTGACATAGAGGCGTACACAGATATTTATGCCCTTTTTTTGTACATATATTAATGCCTGACTTTAAATTTTCACCAAGATTAAACATATGATTAGTAAAAATAAACCAAATTAGCCCAAACTACCTACAATAGACGGACAGACAGACAGACAGACAGACAGACAGACAGACAGCGGAGCCTTAGTAATAGGGTCCCGTTTTTACCCTTTGGGTAAAACAATATCACAGATTTGAGTAGGGCAGGCAGTGTCTTTCTGCCTTTACGTGGTGCACGCCACTGATGTTATGGATTTACGGTGGTTTTCTTTCAGGGCCCATAGGTTTTTCCACTCTGTATAGCTATAGCAGCTAAGCAGTATTTTAGCAGCGTGTTCTTTCTTACCCATTCCAATAATTAAGTACCTACTTCCGTTACTACAATGATGTGCAGATGGATCTTGTACTACAAACTCACAGACGACTTAACCTAGGTTAAGAGTCCGCAGTAAGCTCGGCCGAATTTCACCTTCCCATACAAACGTAGTTACGCTGTCATTTTAAAACTACGTGTTGGATTGTGACGAAACTTTGCATATGCAATGACATGAGGTATATCCAGGGCTGTAATTAGTTTATATGGTTCCAGTTTATAAAACAAACAAAATACAGCAAAAACAAGTTTTGTATGAAAAACTTAAATTCGCTGTATTTTATTTACTATGGTAGCTGAAGCTACATAAACTAATTACAGACCTGAATATACCTCATGTCATTGTATATGCAAAGTTTCGTTACAATTCAACACGTAGTTTTAAAATGAGAGCGTAACTACGTTTGTATGGAGAATCGAGCTTACTGCGCACTCTTAAGTGGTCTGTGTACTACCTACGCAGATTAAGTGGGAAATGAACTACTTTAAGTAGGAAATCACCTGTTAAAATTGTCGTCACTGTTTTATAATGATGACATTTATCAGTAAATAATTATGAAGCATTGAGACACCAAACATAGAAATGTACTAAATTCTTGGCATGTTTTCACTAAAATATGTTTATAAATTTCATTAATTGTTAGCGCGTTTCCCGCTTACGCCATTATTACACCGTGAATAGTCGCATTCTCCTACTAGTACATCGTCGAAGACGATATAAATGATTACAAATAATCTGCGTAGGTAATGTAGGTATCTATCTACTTCGCGTCACAGAAAAGGACTCGTTGCGTGCCGCCGTTGCGAGCGAATGTGATCGTTAACACACGCGGAAAGAGCTCAAGTTCAATTGTAGAATTAAACAGGACTATTCAAATGTGTATTATGCTTTACATAAACCTTTTTTCTGTAGGATTCGTGTACTACTTTAATAATCTATATAGTTAAATTAAATTTGGACACAATTTGGTCCCATAAATATATTTACCGATAGTTTATTGGAGTAAATGTATTTATATGCAATTCTAAACAAAAATCTATACGATTTTTAGCAAAATAGGTTCATCAATTATTTTTATGAGAATCAAATCAAAGTACTACATATTACAATTTTTTTCTACCAACTTCTGTCACCTGTCACCCAAGCCATGCATTTTGTTAATATATTGATTTTACATGTAAAAAAAATGTCGGATTTCATTGTTTACAGGTTAAAGACAATAATATTGTTGTGTTGACGATTATAGACAACTATTATTAATTTTAATTAATAAAATCGGCGTATATTTGACAGTATTTTTTTATACCTACTTTCGGGTCGAAAGTTTGTAAGATTCGTAAATAGAGTATCTTAAAATATGTATTTATGACGGAGAAAAAAAACACAGGCTATTATAAATTAATGTTTGGCGAAACCGTATTTTGCCTGGAGTACTATGTATGCTTAGATCTTTATAACTCCCCAACGGATTTTAATGCGGTTTTTTTTAATAGATAGAGTGATTCAAGAGGAAGGTTTATATGTTTAAATAATATAGTACCTACCTATCCGTGCGAAGCCGGGGCGGGTCGCTAGTACCTAAATATATTAAAATCCTTTTCACATTATATCAAAAATATTGGCAACATAAAAACAAAGTACGTATAAGGTGACAGATTGTAATTAACTAGCTTCTACCCGCGACTCCGTCCGCGTGGAACTTGTTTATATCGTAGATCCAAACAAACTTTCACTTTGGGGGAAAACTATCCTAAGTTTGTCCATGCCCGGGACACAAACTATCTTTATATCAAATCGGTTCAGCTGTTTAAGCCTTAAGAGGGTAACATACAGATAGACAGACACACTTTCGCATTTATAATATTAGTGTGGTTTATGTAAGTACCTAAGTATTATTAATTCAAACAAATAACGAAAACAATGACAAATTAACGAATATTTCAACAAAAGGATAAACAAATAGTAGGTACAGGTCCGTTATTAAAGGGGAGATGACAAAAGACCCACTGGACTCCGTGGGGTCTGGGGTCTGGGGGTCCATACAGATGCAAATTTGGCACGCGACAGAAAAAAAGAAGTCGAGATTGTAAGTAAATGTTTTCATCGCCGTATTGAAACGAAGTGTGAAAGTGTACATTTAGTTGTATAATGTTATTGGGTGATTTGGGATCGAATTTCTGAAAATGTTTAACGAGATGTGGGGTCCAGTGCTCCTATGGAAATTTTGGTCACTGGTTATACAACTTTATAAAAATAAGGGTGGGAAAAAGCTTTCGTATTTGCCGAAGTTGTTAAACAAATAAATATTATATTTATAACCTACCTGAGTATAGGTACTTACTTATACTTACAAATAATACTAATATGAGATTCTATCTACCATTTTTTTTTACTTTCACATGGCTGGTCATATTGTGTTTCCGATATTCTATTAATTAAAATTAATAAAACGTACAACAATAAAATTAAATATGTTTTCCTATCTATAATGATGGTTTTATACCACTAAGTAGGTAATTGGTTTCTTCGTAAATGACTAAATCAGTCATGCAGGTTAATTGTCGTTATAAAAAGGATATGTGTAAAAACAGTTAGGTACCTACTTAAGATCTTATCTAAATCACAAGTATCACAGAAAAGCAATTTTTATTAAACTAATGGCGTACCTATTCTATTTTTAAATCATACTCGCAAACGTCCGTTACACTCTAACCCGAGATTATTATTGCGAATTCCCACAAATCCTCGCAAGACAGCCGTCCTCACGTTTCGCAATGAACAAAATGGCCACAAGGGTCACCCTTTAAGGAAACCAGTTTGACCAGTTTGGTCGTGGGAACCATTGTCCACTCACCCTTAGCCCTTAGGGAGTCCGTGCACTTGTTGGGGCTTGGGTACAATGGGTATAGTGACAGTGTTTTGGTCCGCGTTGCTGGTACTTTACGTACGGGTGGTGAGGATGGCGAGCTTGATCTGTAAGAGAATTATTGGTAATGGTATTACTAATACTGGTAATGGTCGCGGGACTCCGCTGGATGCGACTGACGCACGATTGGTCATTGTAATGCAACACTCTTTGCGGGGAGGCCTATGTCCGGCACTGGACGTCCTTCGGGTAATATGAAGAATGTTAGGTATTATTTCCTTGTATTTTGCTTTACAATTAGGCCATATGAAATGTTTCTACATTCATTGCGCTCAATTTAAAGCTTTTATAATTGATTTGGCGAATAAGTTTGGGATTTATTTTAATTATTGTTTGTCAAGGGTCTAACGCGATATTAATTTAGGGTTAGACCCGTGAAAAACAATACATTACAAAGAGTTTTTTTTTTAATAATACCTATTTCATTAGGAAGTTCTGGAACTCACCGCATGTACCAATGCATTATTGTTACCAAACGGCGCTCCTTAATCGCGAATAATTTATTTGCTCATCAATGTTTAAAATAAATAAAAATAACGTTAACCTCGTTTATAAAAAAAAAACCATTAGGAATACTAAACGCAAAATGTGGACGTCCATGCCGCATGTCAAATTGAAAGGTCTCTCTACAAATTATACACGGAACTGGTAAAAAGACCCTATTGCAGCCTTGCATGCAAATAAAGGGTCATTCTTTACCTTACTGTCCTTTCTCACGACGAACTGGTCAGACCTGTTTTTGGACGAACCCTTTTCGCAATCGCCAGGACAATGACTGTCGTGTCTTCCTGGTCCTTTATCCAAACTAGTCTGACCAGTTTGAGGTCATGAGAATGTTTGGTTTTTAATTGTTTTTTTTTTAATGGATTTAGATAATGATTTGGGCGAAGGTGACAGTTGCATGTGATAGTAACGGTAGACGTCTCTTTAAAATCGTTAGTTATGTGTAATGTAGATTACCTTATTTATGCTGGTGAGTTTACTACCCATAGGTAGGTAGGCCGTAGGTAGGGCTAAGTTATAATCTATAGGTACGTGCTAATAGTATAAAGAGAAACCTTATAGGCAGTGATTTCTTAGGGGGTAATCTTTTGAATTGCCCATCAGTTTTAAAAAACAATGTTCGGACATACGAAATTATTTTGGTCCAAGCTGAAACGGAGAATTTCGTTCGCTTTGCCCGCCCGTTCAGCAAATATTTTCACATTTCACAAGCAACTTTTTTTTCAACAAAAAAAGTAAGTATAAGGTAACAAATGAAATATGTACCTACCTAATTAACTTAACGAATGTTTCAACTTACAGAAAACAATTACATAAATTAACGAATATTTTAAACCAAGACTAAACAAATAGTAGGTACAGGTCCGTTATTAAAGGGGAGATGACAAAAGACCAACTAGACCCCGTGGGGCTTGGGGTCCATACAGATGCAAATTTGGCACGCGACAGAAAAAAAAACAGGTAGAGATGCTGTATTGTAAGTAAATGTTTTCATCGCCGTATTGAAATGAAGTGTGAAAGTGTACATTTAGGTGTATATTGTTATTGGGTGATTTGGATTAATGGTGTTAGGATCGAATTTCTGAAAATATTTATTGAGTTGTCGGACCAGTGCTACTAAACAATTTAGTCGTCATTCAGTCAGATAATTGTACCCAAAACTAGAATGGAGAAAACAGTTTTTTTATATTTTTGATAACGCCGACTATTTAGAAAATGTACCTATCAGATAACAGTTTTTTTTTTTTAGTTTTACTGTTTGGTTACTTTTACAAAGATCGTCTTTTCGATGCAATATACGATTTTTTATCCAAAAGTTACCTCTTTGTATTGACTGAAAACAAAACGTTAGAAAATTTAAAATTATACTGGTATTTATTTATGTATATCAGTAGGTACTTACCTACCTAATAGAAGATGTTTGAATGACAAATAATTTACTTTAAAAACAAAGTTTTAACCGACTAAAATTTAGTACTCCGCCAAGCCACGAGAACATTTCCACATTCATTTTCCAATTTACCACATGAACTGATTTCCGAGAGCAAATGCGTTGATTATTAGAGAAAAAAACCCAATCGCTGTATGTGGCCCGATAATATTTAAGGACTTCCGTCGATTCCACAAGGATCAGCTACTTCATTAGCTGCTATTTCAACGGAATCTTATCAGAATCTGTGACGTGCTTTTGTATTTTAAGTACATCATTGAGGAATTCCATAAGTCATCTGTGGTCTTCATCATCAGTTCCACTCCACCAAATTTATGATTTCCGGATGTAAATACACGATATATAATAGAAAATACCAAAATCACTAAACGCGTGCCTAATGTAATTGAGGAGTTCTCTCAATTCCTCATGGATCCCATCATCCAACTAAATAAAAAAAAAATGGTACTTACCCACCTGGATGCATATACTTACAAACAAAATAAAAAAAATCGAATCGGCTCATCAATGACGGAGTTCTGAGGTAACAAACATTAAAAAAAAAAAAAAAAAAACAACCGAATTGAGAACCTCCTTTTTTTTTAAAGTCGGTTAAAAATAAATTGGTTTCTTCATATGTACCTACTAATTACGGATATTATTTTTATTAATAAACCTTAACTTATTTTTGATGAACAAAAACTAGTTTTTTATGGACCGGACAACATAGCAAATCTTGGCGAGGATTATTTGAACTAACTCAGTCACGTATAAAAAAATACATTCTATTTTCAAATCGGACTCGCAGACATCCGTTACACTCTAACCCTAGATTATTATTGCGAATTCCCACAAATCCTCGCAAGGCAGCCGTCCTCACGTTTCGCAATGAACAAAATGGCCACAAGGGTCACCCTTTAAGGAAACCCGTTTGACCAGTTTGGTCGTGGGAACCATTGTCCACTCACCCTTAGCCCTTGGGGAGTCCGTGCACTTGTTGGGGCTTGGGTACAATGGGTATAGTGACAGTGTCTTGGTCCGCGTTGCTGGTACTTTACGTACGGGTGGTGAGGATGGCGAGCTTGATCTGTAACCCCCTTATTCATAAAACTTAAAATGCCTCTGCTAAATAGAATGTGCTTTGTCCCTTTCTTACGAACACAAATTTCTAAGTGACAGATAAGGACAAACGAATTTTAACGCCATTTTAGTTAAAACAGGCTTGTAGGACGTTTATGAATAGATACGGCCGTAAGAGAATTGGTAATTGTATTACTTACTAATACTGGTATTATTGGCACTGGTATCTAAAGATGATAATGATTTAGATGAAATCCCGTCTGGTAAAAAAAAAGAATATTTAAATCAAAAGGTGAAACTCCATGCCATGCGAAATTTTTTATAGCCGCTCTACAAATGATTTTAAACGGTATAGGTATCATTTGGTAGACAACATGTACAATACCAATGATTCCCCAAACTAGACGACACTGTGTCACCTGCAGTCTGGCATGCAAATAAAGGGTCATTCCTTAGCTTACTGTCCTTTCTCACGACGAACTGGTCAGACCTGTTTTTGGACGAACCCTTTTCGCAATCGCCAGGACAATGACTGTCGTGTCTTCCTGGTCCTTTGTCCAAACTAGTCTGTAATCTTTGGTTTTAATTGGTTTTTTTTTATGGATTTAGTTTAGATAAGGATTTGGGCGGAGGCAACGGCTGGGTGTGGAAATAACGGTAATCGTCAATTTGGAGTGGGAGGTCCGTAGCTACTCAGTAATCCGGTGTCGGCAGGAAGCCGGTCTAATTCCTTGCCATCAAATATGTTGAAGCGTATAAAGCAATTCATATATGGTAAACAATGAATTGTCAAATTGTCAATTTGGAGTCGCAAGGTCGTAGGTTACCTAATTTACGCTGGTAGGTTAATCTAACCTACAAGTATTATAGATGGCTATGGATAGGATATGGTTCTACAGTAAAAAAAATATTTAAACAGCGAGCGAAGCGAACGAAGTTCTCCGTTGTAGCTTGGGCCAAAAATCCTTCGCATGTCCAGGTTTCAGTTTATGACTTTTTTTCGGTTCAGGTTTTCTATTCTATTTTTTAAAGACGGGCGCACGAGTTTTTCATCTCACAGAGTAGGTATATCTTAAAATGATAAATTCCGTTTCTAAAATTAAATGTAAAAGAGATCGTCTATTACTAACCGACAAACCAGTCTATCCACCTGGTTGGACGGTTAGTATTTTTTTTTCGTAACTAACAATCTGCCTAGTTGGTTGGTTAGTCATATGAACTTTTATTACGAACCGACCACCTTCTTATAAACTAATTGTCGGTTAGTAATAGACGAAATATCGCGTTACTACTGTATATAACTAGGTATTAATGAATAGCGTAGGCATGTAACATAATGTACCTATTGTTTTAAGTACCTACAAACAGAGAGTATATAAATAGTACCTAACATTACTACAGAGGCCGGGAAGTAAGGGGTTGCCAGCCGAGTAGGTACATAACATATAGTAGACGGCCGAGCGTAGCGAGGTCGGATAGTTATAAGGCTGGCAACCCCTTTTCACGTCGAAGTATGTATAGTGCTTTTCTCAAACATACAATGAAATAAATTAAAAAAACTCCAAGAAATCAAACTTTAATTTTCGCGGCTGAACGCCGTGATCCTGTGCCACAAATAAAAATGTGGAATGGAAATTAATTACGTTACGGGTCTCTCGTCTCGCTGCGCCCGAAACGTGACACTTCGAAGCCCATTATGAAGACCACAACGTCAATATTTCATTGCATGTTTGAGAAAAATAGTTTCTGGTAGAAAGAATCTACTCGATTAAGAGGTAGAGTCGGTGGCCAGTTTGCGGTACAAACATATGCTGAAACGTCACATGAAGTGGACTAATATACAGCCGTCCGAATTGGTTAAGGCACATTGGAAATTATCGCGTGCTTTGAAACGCCGTTCTGACTAGATTAAGAAACAATAAGGTCTGATTTTCAGATATAATATGATTGTTGACTATATGATTGTTTATCTGATTTTATGGATACACGACTGCTTAAAATTACCTCGATAGAAAAAAAAAACCAAAGTTGGGTCTGTATTTTCCTTTTTTTAATCAGCTTACTCAAACGACGCATTATTTTACGACACAATCAAGTTAATACTACAGTATTTTATCTCATCTAAAATCTCACTTTATGAAATCTAAATAAAACTTCACTAAGTTAGGTATTTATCGAAATTTGACCAAAAAAGACATTCCCGAAGAGTGTTACATCTCTTTTCCTCCTGCGCAGTAGGCATCAGCGTGTCTCTATCTAGGGGGCGTGTTCGACTCAAATCAAGGCATCGCCACAAGGGCAAGGCAAGGGCAGATCACAGTGGTCAGGACTGCATGATTTGCACGTTCTTTGTATATAGCTATAGGTAATTAGTTAAGGGCCCCTTCGGGGCCCAACTTGGAAAAATAAGTAAGGAACAAAAAAAAAAAAGATCACAGCGGAGGGAAATTGTGTTCACACAGGTGGGATATTTCGAAGTCTTTTTCCAATTAGAAAGAGACGGATAGTCTATACTGCCGCGACACAGCTCGCTGGCCATCCTGTGATAACCGTGCTGCTAGTTCTAGTCTAGCGTAGCTAGAGGTCGTTGACGTTTTGCTGCTTTCCCTGAATAAAGTAATAAAACGGATCGGCATTTTTTATTTTTATACAGTCGCCATCAGATGTATCGTTATCGCCGGCCAGTGCTCACGAATCAACACGTCTCTATTGTCGAGGCATTACTTAGGTTGAGCCTTTGCCCGCGACTCCGTCCGCGTGGAACTCGTTTATATCATAGCTCCATATGAACAATCATCCCCATTTCACCCCCTCAGGGGATGATTTCCGGGATAAAAACTTTCCTGTGTCGTACCCAGGTATTTAAACTATCTGCATACCAAATTGGGTCTCAATCGGTTCAGAGGTTTAAGCGTGAAGAGGTAACAGACAGACATACAGAACCGAACACTTTCGCATTTATAATACTAGTATGGATATGGATTAGGATGGTTTTTTTGCGATGAATCAAGGTAAAATAGGTACTTAATTTTTTTATGGGTCGGGGTAAATTCCCCGGACATCGTTAGGAGTGCGAATATTGTTTTAAATACATGCTTAGATACTTACGATCGACCATTAATTTATTTTATGATACGCCACTTTTAGATACTTACAAGATACTTACTTGTAATCATACTGGGATCTCTAATTATGAATTTATAGAAAAAAATATTTAATTTAGTTACTTATAACGAGCACGGCTAGCACGCGACGGCGCGCGAGCCCTCTCGATTTTTCTCGCACTATTCGTCTCTCTCTTATTAGAACACTTAGAACAAGAGGTATAGTGCGATAAAAATCGAGAGTATGTCGCGGCCGTCGTGTGCTAGACGTGCAGAGGCGTCTCTAGCCCATGTCGCGCCCGGGTGCAATCATTACCGTTGCGCCCTCTAGCAACCCCCCCTAGCGCGAGTCGAGGCGAGTGGCGCCCTGTGAGTCGCGCTCGGCGCCCCCCAGGACCGTGCGCCCGGGAGCAACGCACCCCCTGCACTATAGGTAAGGCCGCCCCTGCTTATAACCATTTTTGTGGATATCACTGAACTTCAGACACAGTTTTTTTTTTTTAAGTCCAGCGATTACAGCTGAGATATTAGAAGTAAGTACCTCCGCCTTGCAGAAGACCACAGCCATAATAACACTACTACTTGCTCTGTAGTAGTGTTGTGTTCCTGGAGGTGAGCAAGGTCGCCAGAGCTCCCGAGGATGCGTTGTGTTGAGAGCGAGGGAATTTGTTCCTTCAGCTGTCAACACGGCGAATCCTCAAACATATCAAGGGTCGGCAACGCCTATGTTACTCCTTTGTAGTTGCATGCCTCTATAGGCTGCGGTTTCCGATTACCATCAGGCGGGCCGTACGCTTGCTTGCGACCGACGTTGTTTAAAAAAAGTAATGCTGTTATATTACAATTTTTTATCCTTAATGTCCAAGGAATAAAGCCTAAAATGGAAAATGGCCACTGAGCCCCCCTCCGAATGATTTTCAAAAAACTTATCAACCTATTAAAAAATCTTGTTTTATCTGTGGGTCAGCGATTACAATCCTTTTCATAATCAAACGGCGTCGTATGAAGGAACGCAAATAGGGCGGGGAAACGGGGCCCTTTCGCTACCTGTAATCGAGCACAATAGAATATGCAAATTGCGTCATGACTTATAGAGCATCTTTATTTCGATGTCAGTATTGCACAGGTCCTTCTGCTGAGTACTTTAAGACGCGTTAAGAACTCAGAAATTTTAAAAAGTGAAATACAGTTTCGTTCTGGTGATGTTTATTTGTAAATAAAATAGAAGTACAATAACTTTGGGAAAGGTACGTGATTATAATTTTAAATATCACAATAATTTTAGACATAAATAATTGATTTATCTAATGATAGTAAATATTTTAAATATACTTGTATAATACGCATAGGTGATTTTAAATATTTAATTGTTATAAATATACCTCAAAACAAAAGTAACATTTAAACTGGAGATGATAACCTAGCAGCATATAATTTTTGACACAATTATAAGAAAATCTTAATTACATCAATAATTTGGTTAAAGATAAGGGCAAATAAGTACGTAGAAGGGTGGTTGCATGGTCGACGCTTGCTTAGTTACGTTGTTTTTGTAATTTTTGTGAAGTTTTTCTCTTTTTTTTTGTGTGTTTTTAAGTGTGTTTATTCCGGTTCGTTCATTCGGAGGCGAGCGAAGTCTTCAAAGACGATGTTGTCCTCTTCCTCGTTGGTGTAGAGAGAGTTCTCATAGCGGTGTCGCTCGATACTTTGCATTTTCTTCATCGCGTTGAAACGCTGGCGTTCGATAGAGCCTGCGTAGTTATAATAAATTTAAGCATTTATTAAAAGCAATAATAGCACAGCTTTAAATAAATATGTTTACTGCAACGGTTAGCCAATATAAATAGAGATATTTTTTGCGCCACATTGTACAATCAATACCTAATAATGCACAAACACAAGAATGTACTATAAATAAAATTAGGGTTTTTTTATGAAGCATTAGCGTGTGATTTTTACATTAAATCGATGCTATTAATTTTTCAATAAACCATAAATATTATGGAAAGCCAAAGCAAAAATATAACATACAAATGGTTTATGGATCGCTAATGTGGGGTCATACATAACTTATAAAAACTGGACCGACGAAAAGTATAATATAGGACTATTCATACCCTCAGCGGGATGCAGCAGTTTGAATGGCACATCAGTAACCAGCTCGCCACCGAGCGTTCCACAGTTCAGCTTCACACGCAGGGAGTAAGAAACCACGATACCAATAGCTTCAGTGGGGCATTTGCCCTCGGCCACCAGGGTGGAACTCGCCAGGTTTACGTCGTCTTCCTTAAGGTGACCATCCAGAGCCACACCTTTAAAATATTCAACCAATTGAGTATCTACGCATTTGCTCAAAAACTTTCAAGAATATCCACAGCCAAACCAATGCCAAGAGGAGGCCAATATGCACAGTTTTAGCATGCAGGCGTTCATTGTGACTGCAATACGTGAAATATTCTAGTTACTGTTTCAACTTCTTATACAATTTATATAAAATCTTGTCTTACCACGAATGTCCTTGTTGGTACGCGACAAAGGCACTAGATAGAATGTCTTCGACAGACTAGCTCCAGGGGTAATAGGGCATCCTTCACGGCTCTCCAGCGAAGCAACATGACGGCTGAACTGAGAGTTGATCATCGTAATCTCAACGTGTTGCACAACCATGCAGCGGATGTTGCGCACTGACTTCCTCGAGTTGTTTGACACGATGACGTTGGCCGCTAGCTTCTCGCCGTGATAGTAAATTTCCCTATCCAAGGTAACTTCAAGATTGATCTTTCCGTTGCTGAAAGTGAAGCCCTTGCTCACGAGGGAGCTAGGAAGACGGCGTCCACGGCTAGTCGGAGCGTGCTGCAGCTGTACATACACATTTAAAATGTTTTAATACATAGTACCTACTTATTCCCTTTATATTCCACGCATTCATGAAGAAAAGCCTGTTCTCAGCAGGCGTATCGGCTAACGACAATGAGAAACTAGTGACTGGGCTGTAGAACTTGCGGGGATTTTTTTTCACAATGTCCTAAAGCTGAATGGACAAAAATTATATAAGTATAATTATCGAACCTGTTCACAAAATTTCACAAGAATCGGTTGAGAAATGCGACCTGTCGAGGAGAACAGCGGGACATCGGACATACGAACAAATTTCGGCCCAAGTTAAAGCATAGAACTTCGTTCGCTTCACTCGCTCGTTCAATGAATATACCTAAAACGTTGTTCCAAAGCCCAGGTATGAATTTATTCATGAATATTTGAACAATGGTTTACCTTCTTAATAGCAAGAGTCACCGAGCTTCTCTTGTGGCTCTTCTGATCTTCGTTCTCGGCAACATAGGTCCTGACGCAATAATCCACTCCCATCGGCTTGCCCTGGTCTTCTTCGGAAGGTTGTAGAGTGATCTAAATTATTAAAACGAAAGAAAGAAAGAAATAAAATAATTTATTAGCGCAAACACTATACATAAATAAAAGTAAGGCATAAGGCATTTATTCTGCAAAAATAGTTTACACGTACAAGTACCAGTCCCTGCACTAGGCTTTGCCTGTATCGCAGGAGACCGCATATTATTAAATTTTATTAAATTGGATAGTATTATTAAATATTAGAAATACCAGTTTAAATGAAGAATAAAATGTATGTGTGTTTGTAAAGTGTTTGTGTGTGTATGTGTGTATGTTTTACTTGACTATTTCCAGAATCTTCTCTATGTCCTCATAAGGAAGTGAATTGAGCCATGATTGCACCTTAAGTTTTACTTCCCTCGTTGAGTAGTCTTGCTAAGGAAATTTTGTACATATTTTATTATATATGAATGGATGGAGAAACGAGCCGAACCTTTGGGCAAAAACTGAATTTGTAGAGGAAACAGGAATTCTGAAATTACGTTTTTGCGATAGTTCTGTATATTCGACAGAATTAATAACCTTTGAGTGACATTTCAATACCACACGCATAATAAAACTCCCACGGACATTAAGTACATCCATGATCTTATAGACCAGCAGAGTCGGGAAGCGGCGACGTTCCCTTAGGATAACTTTAAGTACCGCTCTTTGTGCTCTTTCCAGGAGAAGTATATATGTTTTTGCAGCTCCGCCCCAAGTGGTGATACAATATGTAATGACAGTATGACATGGAAAGATAGACGGTTTTTAATAATCGTTTGTCAGCTGAATTGTGTAGACTTTTCTAAGTGTAACAAAACTTATCTTAATACACATTATTTTGAGTAATTTGCTCTAAAGGGCTTGCACTCTTGCGACTTAATGTCACGGAGCTAGCCAGAGAACACATTCCGTGACGCTGATTTTCAGTGAAGCCAGCATTTGGACTAGATGGCGCGGCAAAAAATACTCTTTTACGCTTAGGGTGAAGACACATCTATCAGCATCGAATCGCATTTTGTAATACAGTAAACGTAATTTTGTATGAGATGCGTCCGCATCAATTCACCCTTCCGCATTCGATGCTGATAGATGTGTCTTCACCCTTAAGCTCTAATGTGTAGGTGTATTACATAAAATATTTTATTTATTGAAGTTGTAATATAATATAAGACTGTGCGAGTGTGTGTTTGTGCGAGTGAGTAGATGAAAGTGCGCGGTAATATAATGTAAATGTGTCATGGCTGCCTAAGTACTACATCTTCTGCTTATCAATCGTAGAATTTCGAAGGGACATTTTAATGGCCATCATAAATATGAATCTATCATTACCTACACATATTAATGCAAATGCATGTAAATCGAGTTTTACCGAGCTAGGAGCCATCTCAGGGAAGTTGAAGGTGAATGGATAGGCATTCGGACCCAGTTTCTTCAGAAGTTTCTCCTGCACTGGAGTAAGCTCCATCTTCGCGTTGATCATAGGCACAACTTGTTCCTGCCCGATCACCATTTCCTTGGAAAACTTCACTCCCATTACTTCATCTTCCTCCCTACCGTACCGGTATGTTGTCACGAGCTGAAGATCAAATAGAACGTATAAAACTTGAGGTGAAAAAAAGTTTCAATCAAAAAAAAGTTGTTAGCTATTCTGGTAGTCGAGTGGTTGGGTGGTATGGGTACCGAACTGAATCTCACGAAGACCTACTTTTTTATCATACTAAATCTTTGTATCAACAGTCCACTTGCAATTTTTCAATCAAAATCACTGCACTTTTCCAATTCACTATATCACTTCACTTATGTACCTGACAGTAGACCTTCCTTCCTTTCAGGTAATCATTATCGACTACCACCACTCCATCGACGGGATCGCAATAATCCATATGATCAATGAAGTCCCGCTTGCCCAGGTAAACCGTAACTTTGCCATTTGGAGTTGTTTTCTTAAATACTTTAACAGCGACGACCATTGTTGTAAGGTATTTGGATTTAGCGGACTAGGGTTAACTGTGAGAATTGTCTCCGTATGGAGTTGTGATGTCTCTGTGAGAAGCTCACCAGAAATGATTGGTAGCAGGGAATTTCGCTTTTATATGAAAGAACATGTGAGGTTTCTTGCGGAACGAACCAGCACTCTAATAAGATTATGTATGTAGGCGTACAAATAGGATTAAAATCGCGTGACGCATCGCCCAGAAATCGATTTTTGATGTCACACCACTATTTGGAAGCCTTTCGTCGAGCAAAATGTAGCGTTAAACGAAACGTCATCAGACTGACGTTTTGTTTTGACACAGAAAAAACTAGGTTAGGCTCGGAGTTTATTGGATTCTTATTACAGCGATTTTAGACTTTGTTTACGCTGATAAACAATGAAATTAGCTTATAAGTATCTTACTAGGCTTGTTAACTAGTCTGATAAGTTATCTGTTTGTACTATGTAACAAAGTGAGTTAGCAGAAACTGTATTTTTCTTCGCTTCGGGTTTCAAGTGCCGTAGCTTACAGTATTGTTTTTGTTGTAGCTACACGATCAGCATGCCGACGTTCCTGACGCCTGGCCGGCACGGCTACAGCGTCCGGTTCTCCCGGACGAGGCCGGACGCCCTGGCGGTGGCAACTAGTCAATACTACGGGCTTGCTGGCGGGGGAACGTTATTCTTTCTGGAGCTCGCTCCCGATGGAGCTACGATAGTAGAGCTGCAGAAGTTGGAGTGGAGCGACGGGCTGTTTGATGTGGTAATATATTATTTCATTAATCTAAGGAAAGGTCAAGCCAACTGAAAATTAGGGCTCACAAAGTTTTAAGGAGGAAGAGTGATGGCTGCTCAGTTAAGTAAGGTTATATTCTCTTGTAGCCAATTGGCTATACGAAGCATTATTGTATTTATTACATGCAGTGGTTAAGAGGACAAATTTCATATTTAAATTTGTATTAGCTTCATTATCATTAATTTAAGAGTTATCCTTTTGTTGGTGGAGTATTTTCCATCTCTCTCTGTTGTACGCCAGCCCTTTGATTTGCTGATACGACACAACACCAGCTTTTTCCTTTATTTGGTCTATATAACTGCATTGTGGTCTTCCCCTGCCTCTCCATATGTGTTAGCTTATTTATGATAAATTATTGGTTGCTTAATGGTTTTACACCCTAGCTAATTCTTAGTAAAAAGTATAAGTGGATCAAGTAACATTGAGATCCCATGTTAGAAATCATGTCAATGGGATAAGTAGCCAGTTGTTCGGCAAGCATGAATATTTGTATATGGGTCTTGGATGTTTTCTATGTATTTAGGGATTTATATATATTTTTGTTTTATAAATTGTACCCATAACTGGATCTTTATTGAGCTTACTACGGGTTTATATATGTAAAATTTGGTCCTTAATATGTATCTGTATTAGGTTTTCATATTATTAGTATCTACTGTTGCCAAGCAGTAAAGCGGCTTGTAGACGGGCCACATTTTCACTGCAATTTGTGGCCGGCAACTATTGGTGTCCCTCTCTTTCTCACATGTTAGACAGGGACACCAATAGTTACCGGCCACATATTGCAGTGAAAATATGGCCCTTCTAGAAGCCTCTTAAGGCACACAACATTCAAGCTTGAGATTGTCAGTTGCATCCCTGGGTCTTATAGGTTATAGGTGTACGCGGACTTGGTTTCCGCAACTCGACGTCATAATAGCACCTATTTTGCGTATGGGTTATTAGCACTACTGTTATTCGTGCCAACCCAGTTCCACCAGGAAGCCTAGCAAACCCTTTACATTGCCGACGGCCTCTGGTAGCAACCCCGGTGTTCCGAGGAGTTTTGCCCGGTGTTCTGCCACCCCAGGGCACTTCAGGATGACGTGGGTGGCTGTCTCTTCCACTTCCATGCAGGCTCTGCAGAGAGGACTGTCTGTAATCCCTGGGACTTATAGTAATATATGAATAGGGTAGTTGTTTTGAACCCAGTCATCATCATCATCATCATATCAGCCGAAAGACGTCCTCTACTGGACATAGGCCTCCCGCAAAAACTGCCAAAGTGACCGGTTCTGCGCCACTCGCATCCAGCGGACTTCCACAACCTTTACCAGGTCATCAG
Organism: Epinotia ramella; assembly: GCA_947578815.1. Lineage (NCBI taxonomy): Eukaryota > Metazoa > Arthropoda > Insecta > Lepidoptera > Tortricidae > Epinotia > Epinotia ramella. The sequence goes on from OX388207.1 coordinate 5,133,320, forward strand.
TCCACCTTGTGTGTGGCCTACCCACGCCGCGCCTTCCGGGACGTGGTCGCCACTTGAGAACCTTTCCGCCCTAACGGCCATAGGTTCTACGTGCTATGAGCCCCGCTCACTGCCACTTAAGATTAGCGATTCGGAGGGCTATATCGAACCCAGTAGCGTTCAAAAAAACATATGAGCATGATATTATTTATTGTTTAACAGTAGGTTTCTGGTGAAAGAAAACATTGTGGGGAAACCAATCTAATCCCAGCAGTCTAGTTTTCCCTCTGGTTTGGAATGTCAGATGGCCGTCGCTTTCATAAAACTAGTACCTATGCTAAATTTTGGAATTAGGTGCCAAAGCGGGCCTTAAGGTACATTTGGTACAACCTCATTAAATTAAGGATATGTGTTACAGTATACCCATAGCAATGCAAAGTATAAGGACGGGTTGCGCCAACTAACGATTACAGACAGATCAACGTAAAATTTTAGTGGCAGCTGTCATTACATTACATAGAAACTTGTCAAACTGTCCATATATTCCGATTTTTGCTTACTCTAAGGGTGAGTTGCACAACACCGCCGGTAATAAAAGAAATAAATGAATTTTATTCTGCAAGTAGGCCGTAATGGCACTTTTACAAGTCAAAATTCTACCAGCGTTTCTGAAAAAGAAGACCATTGTTAAGAAGAAACGCCGAAACAAACTCAACAGTCTCGTTTTTTGCCAAAAAAAAGCTTATTACAACGATAGTTCTTAACCTACTTATAATATGTCAAACTGAATATGAGTACAAAGAAAAAAAAACCATCATAATGCGTTGTTCTACAAGAACACATGTTCGAATAAGCTATATGTATAATAGGCATGATGCCTCATGTTCAAATTGATAAAGTAGTGATGCTAAATGGATAGTAAACCATCAAATTATCGTAATAAAGTATAAATTATAAAATATAATTAGAATAGTAAAAAGATATGAACCTTGAAAGTTTAGAAAAAATATGCATTTTTTTTAATTGTCCAAGAGTAAGTTAAAAGCTACTAATAGAATCCTTACGCTTTTCTAGAAACAAAATTGTATGACAACAATGTACTTAAACGCAGTATTTCGCGACCGAAACAACAATTTACCTGATTTTCCATACTATGATTAGTACCTACAAATATACAAATGTGACGTCACACTTGTATAGACACACAGTATGAAGCGTTTCGCGCTGCCGCCAGCGAGGTCAATCTTTATCTCAATTTTTTAGGTATTTATGTTCTTTAATTGTAGTTGCTCCCATACAAACATTTGTTCCTCTCCAAAAACTGGTTCGAATGACGTCACAAAAAATCTTAGTCATCATCCCTATTAAGCTATGTTGGACTCTGGTTTGGGACATGCATTTTTGTCAGTTAGATAGTCTTCAACCCTATAATAATGGTGAGCTGTGTTCGTTAAAATCTGTTAAAAAGTTTGACAAGTGTCTATGGAATCAGCTGCCGGCGCCCATTTTTTTTTTTTTCATACAAAGACGGTGGCAAACAAGCATACGGCCCGCCTGATGTTAGCGGACACCGCAACCTATAGACGCATGCAACTCCCTTTTAAGGAGTAACATGGGCGTTGCCGACCCTTGATATGTTTGAGGATTCGCCGTGTTGACAGCTGAAGGAACGAATTCCCTCGCTCTCAACACAACGCATCCTCGGGAGCTCTGGCGACCTTGCTCACCTCCAGGAACACAACACTACTACAGAGTAGTAGTGTTATTATGGCTGTGGTCTTCTGCAAGACGGAGGTACTTCCCCAGTTGGGCTGCTCCAAATTCGAGCGGGATGACATTTCGCTGTGCCCTCATCAAAACAAATAAACAATTTTTAATTTAATTTAATTTTTATTATTGTTTGAATTATTTTGAATTTTAATTTTTCCTGTCAAATCAAATTTAAACATAATTTATTATTTATTGTTTGTCTGAATTATGATACTTATACTAGGCCTAGTAGTAGTGTAAGTATGTTATGTTATGAACGTTATGATATTGCAATGTTGTGTTAGAACTTGCTGCTATTTTTGAAGACCTTAAATTGTACACACAAAAAGCAATGAATAAATGAATGAAAACGTCACATCAAATATGAATCGATGATCGGTTTGTAATAGGTTGGTGCAACCCCTAACACATCTATCTATTCAAGCGTCGATTTAACCCTCCATAAGTACGTAGCGCCACACCTTTTCACCTTGAACTGGACGTCGGCTTAGCAGAATATTCAAATATCACAGGTCGGCCGCTGAAGCCCCGCAGGACTCCGCGTAAGCACTAACAGGCTTATAGCTGGCTAGTTGGATCTGTTTATTTATAGTTGACTTAAGTGGGAAGTGGCGTGTTTGTTTACTTTGTGTTCTAAGCGTTATGTGGGCGTTTATGTAAGGTGGTCAAGGGATGTGCTGCAGCGTAGGTCTAGTTTATATGTGTGTATAATGCATTGTATGTGGTATACCTCTGTCTACGGTGTTCCCGGGAATTTCCGTTCACTTCGGCATATTGCAGAGTACATTCAGAGACACAAATTATTAATTATTTCTTAAATAAAACCCTTTTTTTACAAGCTTTTTTACAAGATTTAATTACAGACAGACAGACAACAACGAGACAGGTTAAACTATTATTTAGTTTCACCTGTCCCGTTGTCTGTCTGTAATCAAATCTTGCAAGTTAAATTTGACCTACTTCCCGGTGACCGATTGAGCTGAAATTTTGGGTATAAGTATAGTTTGGATGACAATTCAATAGTATGGTACCATCAAGCTGATCTGATGACGGAAACAGAAGGTGGCCATGGGGATTCAGCACTTAACCGACGTAACCCCGTTGAGTTTGGGGTCGTTAGAATCGTCTCAATTCGTTGATGATGGTATACAGAAAAGTACAGTCGGCAATAAAAGCTTGTACCAAAAATGAAATTTTTGACAGAAGTTTGTTTAAATACAAAATCATTTTATGTAGCATTAACGGTTATTGTCTTATTGTACAAGGGTTTTGAAACACATGAAATAAAAAATATGTACATCCTAGTCAGTTCGTGCCTAATGTCGAACGAACTCACTTGGTAAACCTTCTTTTAGTGTAAGTATAGGAACCTTAGGTACACAATTTAAAAAGCTGTTATGACGCCACGGTAAAATCTGCAAAACTGATTAAATTAAAATATTGAATAACAATATAATATTGAAACAGCAAGAGTTAAGATATTAACCTACTGTCTTGGAGAAATTAACTTTATTTGATCTAAACTATGCCCCCCTGCAATTAACGGAAATTGTCAAAAACACGTGGTATTGGTAAAAACCTTAAGTAAAGCCTTTCTTGTGTGTAGTGGTGAAATATTGTAATAAACATTACATATTTGACGACCGGTTAGCCTAGTGGGTAGTGACGCTGTCTACGAAGCTGAAGGTCCTGGATTCGAATCCCGGTAAGGGTAAACATTTGTGTGATGAGCATGAATATTCGTTTCTGAGTCATGGAAGTTTTATATATTTTTTATTATATATCGTCGTCTAGTACTCTTAACACAAGCCTTAATAATGAGCTTACTATGGGACTAGGTCGATTTGTGTAAGATTGTCCCCTAATATTTATTTATTATTATTTATTGATTATATTTAAATTTCTGAAACAAAACATTAACCAATGCCTTTTTGAACACGTCACCCCTACGTGCAAAAGCTTTACTTAAGTTTTTTACCTATAGTAATGGTGTGTTAGAGGAGGAACCTTAAATTTGTCAGGGTACGTGGTTTATAAAGAGAATAACTACAACTTAGAAAAGTTGAAAAACCCCCGACATTTTCATTTCAAAGTCCAATATCTCAAAAACGGCTAAACAGATTTTCATGAAACATGACTAAGGACACTCGGGATAAAATTATCTATGACACAAAAAAACCGTATTCAAATCGGTCCACCCGTTTGGGAGCTACGATACCACAGACAGATACACAGAAACACAGACACACAGATACACAGACACGTTAAACTAAAAACGGACTGACTGTAAACCCTTTGATCAATTTTACTATTAAGCCCCATTTAGACATTTGCCAGACTTGCCTGCTTTCATCACACACACTTTTTGGCACAATGAGTTAAATCTATCAAACTCCGCAATGTACCTAGTTAACAGTAAATGTTTACTAAGCAGAAACGTCCGCAAGCGAAATTGCTAATTCTCTTGCTTAAGTCGAATAATTTTTATTTTTTTTACTTGATCGAAATTTGGTAGGCTATTTAAATTTGAGTCTTGCAAATGTGGTAATGCTGAGATGAAATCTTCTTCTTCTTCCTAGCATTGTCCCATCTACTTGGGGTCGGCTCTCCTTGTATGGCGTCGCCAGGAACGTCTGTCCTGGGTCGTCTCGGGTGATAAATTAGCATCTTTTAGGTTCCTCTGAACAAGACCCATCCATGTTAGTTTGGGTCTTCCGCGTTTCCTAGGCCTCTCAGTCATTTCCAAAACCATCCTCGTCATGTGGTCAGGTGGTCGCCTCATGACATGGCCGTACCATCGGAGACGGCTCTCAGTGAGCTTTTCCTGTATTGGCCCGACCCTGAAACTACCTCTGACGTGAGTATTTCTAATATGGTCTAGTAGTGTTACTCCACCGGCCCATCTAAGCATTCTCATTTCGGCAGCATGCAACTTATCGACGTGTTGTTTCTTGAGTGGCCAACACTCGGACCCGTAGGTCATTGCCGGGCGCACTGCCATCTTGTTTGTCGCAGGGCACGCCCGTGAGCTCACGCCATTTCAACCACCCAGTGTTGATACGATTAACAATATCTGCTTCAATGGTTCCATTATTTTGAATGTTGGAGCCCAGATATTTGAAGCTCGTTACTTCGTTCAGAGGGTTATCGTCTAGGTAGATTGTGCTGCGGTCGTTGGCATCGCTGAAGTTGCAGTGCATCACTTCGGTCTTCTGCCGGCTCACTCGGAGTCCGTCCTCTAGAGCTGTTCTCCATGTTTCTAAGATGTTCTGCAGCTCCTTCGTATCTTCGCTGATCAAAACTATGTCATCTGCATAGATCAAGTCCCACGGGGGAGGACGTTGTATGTGCGATGTGAGGTGATCCATGACCAAATTAAACAGCAACGGGCTGAGTGCTGATCCTTGATGGACTCCCACCCCCACATGGAATTCATCGCTAGTGCCAGCAGGGCTCCGGATTTTCGACCTTACGTTGTTGTACATGTCCATGACTATGGATATGTAGTATTCTAAATGCTGGTAATGCTGAGATGAAATGTCTGAAAAAAAACAATTTAAACTGAATAATATATAAGTTCTGTACTTTGATATTTTAAACAATTCCGAATGATAACAACGAGAACATTCATGGTTCGATTCAAAGTTTTCTAGCTCCGTTTGGCTTTGTCTGATTAATTTATTTTATTCTGGGTAAAAACTCTTAATATTGTTTCCAATGCATTGTATTATATTTCTGATACCCGGTGTCTTGCAAGAAACAAGTCTTAAAATCCGCCATCGCCGCTAGAAGCCACATGAGTGAGAAGATTAACCTTTCGTTAATGTTAACGAGATATCCGCCTTGCAGAAGACCACAGCCATAATAACACTACTACTTGCTCTGTAGTAGTGTTGAGTTCCTGGAGGTGAGCAAGGTCGCCAGAGCTCGCGAGGATGCGTTGTGTTGAGAGCGAGGGAATTCGTTCCTTCAGCTGTCAACACGGCGAATCCTAAAACATATCAAGGGTCGGCAACGCCCATGTTACTCCTTTGGAGTTGCATGCGTCTACAGGCTGCGGCGTCCGCTTACCATCAGGCGGGCTGTACGCTTGTTTGCCACCTTCGTTGTATATAAGTTAAAAAATAATGTAACGAAATTTACATACATTGTAGCACGCAAGCTCAGTAAGCAAAGCCTTAAGTTTCTTTTTCAATGAGACGTCACTCTTAGCTGTTTTAACGTGTGATCGTATTAGACATAATAGCTAACATAATTATGGTGTTTCACGTTTTGTTCACTGTAGCAGAACAGAAATAAAATCTCCCCAAACAAAAGGTAATCAATAGGGATGATGACTAAGATTTTTGAAGTGAAATTTCTTTAGCGGCGCTGAGCACTTTTTGGGATGGGGAAAAATTGTTAAATACGCGACAGAGGTTTGTGACGTCAGATATGATGGAGTTCACTTTTTGCTGCTAGCCGATTCGACTTCATTCAAAACTGAACGCTATTCGTAAGAGTATAAAGCCGTTAAACACTTTTTGCAATAGCATATTCTGCAAATAAATTTGTAATTTTAACCAACGCGTCCTTCACCGTTTTGTTAATGAGAAAATTCGAATAGTTCGAATTTGGGCGTTATTCCTAAAGAGAAAGCTTAGAAAAACGGCAAAAACAAATTGATATTTTGGTCGCCACCGCCGTCTGCTGTTCTTGCAAATTCGAATAGTTCGAATTTAGACGTTATTCCTAAAGAGATAAAGCCTTGTAAAATATTTGGCAATGGCAAAAACAAATTGGTATTGTGTTTGCCGCCGCCCGTCGGCGTGCCGACGGGCCCGTCCGCCTAAGTAATTGATAATTGTTTATAAATTTGCGTCAAATTAATTTTTAGGGTGACACCGTAAGATGTCACGTGACCTGATCGAAAAACTGTTACAATGTTATTGAGTTTTCACTTCTGCCGGCACTCCCGGAGTGCAAGTCGGTCTTTTTTTTATGATGTCATTCGAACCAGTTTTTGGAGAGGAACAAATGTTAGTATGGGGACAACTACAATTAAAAAGAACATAAACACCCAAAAAATTGAGACAAAGATTGACGTCGCTGGCGGCAGCGCAAAACGCTTCATACTGATAGACACACAAGTATGACGTCACAATTGTACAAAGTAGTTGTATCGTTGTATGGAAAATCCGGTAAATTGTTGTTTCTGTCGCGAAATACTGTGTTTAAGTACATAGTTGTCATACAATTGTGTTTCTATAAAAGCGTAAGGATTCAATTGGCAGCGTTAAATTTACTCTTGGACAATAAAAAAAAATGCATAATTTTTCTAAACTTTCAAGGTTCATATCTTATTATGATTTTAATTATATTTTGTAATTTATACTTTATTACGATAATTTGATGGTCTACTATCCATTTAGCATCACTACGTTATCAAGTTGATCATGAGGCATCATGCCTATTATCTTACCCAAAATTGTCCGTCCGCTTACCATCAGGCGGTACGCTTGTTTGCCACTGTCGTATAAAAATGTGTCAAAATGGCCTTCCCAGACATGGTCGGGGGTGACTGACGGCGCGGTGGCCTGCGGCGCGGGCGACGGCGCCGTCATAGTGTTCCGCGCGGGCTGCGCGGCGCCGCTGCGGGTGCTGCGGGCCCACACCAGCGAGGTGTGCTCCGTGGACTGGCCGCGGGCCCACCTGCTGAGCGCTAGCTGGGACACCACTGTCAAACTGGTGAGTCGGGTTCAGGGTTAATGACATTATTGATTATTTTATTTAGTCTACACCCCCATTGTGAACGTGTTATCCATTGAGTATACCGTATACTACGTATGTGTTTAAGTTTTTATTTATCTATATAAGTACGTATATCGTCGTCTAGTACCCATAGTACAAGCTTTGCTTAGTTTGGGACTAGGTTCATTTGTGTAAGATTGTCCGAAAATATTTATTTATGAGAATTAAAAATATTAACATGTCAAATGTCGCCCATTCCAGTGGGACCCCGAGTCCGAAGTATGCCTCAGCACTTTCGCGGGTCACTCCCAGCTGGTCTACACGGCTGCCTTCTCGCCCCACTCTCCAGCGACCTTCGCCTCGGTGTCAGGAGACGGTCACCTCAAGCTCTGGTCCTGTGCGGAACCTTCGAGACCGGCGGCTGTTGTCAAAGCGCATGATGCTGAGGTAATTTGTACCTCATGGGAATAGCCCACAAGCTTAATTGGGTCGTTCTTTTTAACCGACAATGAATCGTCTTTTTTCTGGTTTTTTTGCGTTGTTCAACTATCGATAATTATGGTTTTAATGTTTGATTTTAATAAACGTTGCATGTATTTTTTATTAGGACTAATTAATGATTCTTTCCGTGGCGATAATGTTTTTTTCTTTGTGGTAGTTTTTCAGAAAATACTGTGACAGTGTGGTCGTTTTCTGCGGAGACCACATTTTGGATTACCACTCTGTCACGCGATAAATAATACATGCAACGTTTATTAAAATCAAACATTAAAACCATAATTATCAATAATTGAAAAACGGAAAAAACAGAAAAAAGACGATTCATTGTCGGTTAAAAAGAACGACCCAATTATCCTTTAGCTAATAAAGTGTCGCGAGTCATTTAATCAGAAGACGTTACTAATTATTGTTTTTCGTCTCAGGTGTTGTCCTGCGATTGGAGCAGGATAGAAACACATGCGATCGCCACCGCTGGCTCCGACGGTCTAGTCAGAGGATGGGATCTCAGACGGATGACGTCACCAATGTTTACTCTAAAAGGTAAATAACCAGCGGGGCTAGCACAACTGACCCCGAGTCGAGAAAGATCTACCCTCCTCTTTCTAATTGGCACGGTGCGAGTGAGGCAGGAGACGCTCAGTCGCACGCGAACCGACTAAGCAGCAAGACGTGCTACACGTACAGAGACTAGTAAATTATACAGACTGACAATGTCTATACAATGCTGCTTTCCTTTAAAATGATGAAGCTAATATACAGGTCGATTCACGAGAGCCGGCGCGGTAAATATATGAAACTGTCATTAATTTCATAGACATTACGCGCCTGCTCTTGTGAATCGACCTGTACATACATAAATAAGTACATAAATATCTGTACAGGACTCTATTGTCAATGTCATAAAGGCGTGTACAGATATTTTTGCCCTCATTTTTGTACGTTATATTAATAACTCATACTCATACTCATTTATTTATAATGCGCAAATACATTAAACATCAAAAAGTTGATATTAGATTAAATTTTATTCTAATTTATTTATGTTGACAAAGCCAGTCAAAGAGTTAAATTATTTCAAAAATAACCCCCCCCACAACAATACCCCTGACTGTACAGAGGTCTGAATGGTTTATTATATCGTAAGGCACTTAGACCACCATTTAACCCTTAGGGACCGTCCACATATTACGTCACGCAAAAGTACGACTTACGACCATTGCGAGATATGCGAGATGATAGAAAGAGGAGGGTAGATCTTTCTCGACTCGGGGTCAGTTGTTTACTACCCGACTGCCGAAGGAGAGGAGGGTTATGTTTTTCGAGCGTATGTATGTTATGTGACCTTATTCTTTGGCACGCCCTGCAGCCTAAACTGTTTGACGGATTTCGACAAGTGAGGTGTCGTTGGATTCCTCTTAATCGTGGGAGTGACATAGGCTATAAAATTTGAAAAACAGCAGTTGGGTTTTTTGAAAAATCTTTTAATATCACTTGTTTATTTATTTATTTTTAACCAACTTACATTTACAGCATATCGCCAAACATGAAAGTGACAGGTTCTGTGCTAGCCCCGCTGTACTGTGTAAAATAAATAATAGAATAAAGGCCTTTCTAGAACACCAATAAGTCGCATACTTAGATCATCCATACGCACACACTCATGACGTATATTATTTAAATACACGCACACGCAAGCGCGCGCGCACACACACACACGCACATGTACTGGTTGTGAATTTTATGTGCCGCATCATTATGCTGAGTCAGCGCCCATTCTTTGCCACAACACATGGCTCACTTATTGTATTTACTTGTAATTTTTAGGGTTCCCTAACCATTTCAAACACCATTCTTTTTAGATAACGTTTTTCTTTTTAGAGTCATCGAATACTTAAACATTTAATTATTATTATTTTATTTATTTATTCATAAAACATCTTTTACAAGTTTTCCTTAAAACTAGAACTCTACTCCCTAAAAAGAAACCTGTGCTATAGGATAAGCAGTGCTCCTCCCCCTAATTCATGTTTGATGTTTTGTGCACAAATTGCTTATTTATTTGTGTATAAGTATATACCAACAAAAAAAAAAGAAATACATTTAAAATGAGCTTACAATACTTAGATAACGAAATGTCATGGTATACCACATGTAGATTATGCTACATTTCTTTTTTCCACTACCGGGGTGTATTCAGGAGTTACCACTATTTTTAGATGACCTATAGAAGACGGGGCTATGTCTGGAAATACTGAAATGCTAGCGACTCTAGCGAGATATTGTCGTGGATTAGATTAAATAGCATTGAAGTAAAAATCATCAAAAAAATAAGCTTACCCAGGCAAAATATTTAAATATTTATTTTGATTTTGAAGACAGCAAAGAAAGCATCCACAGATCAAGGGTTAGTAAGTTGACAAGGGGCGTCCCACAAGGATCTATTTTAGGCCAATCTTCTTTATCGTCTTTATAAACGATTTAATAACATTTATGAAGAGAACCGTTCAGGACACAAAACTTGTTGTCTTCGCTGATGACACTAACGCCATATTATCAGCGGAGAATATGTCACAGCTGAATGACAAAGTTAATTTTGCTTTGGAGGCCCTGCATGCCTGGTTTACCAGAAACAACTTGACGCTAAACTGTTCCAAGACCAATGCATTACTTTTTCGAACCACCTCGAGAAATAAAGACACCTTAGAAATTATATCCCATGGAGTGAAAATCAACCAGGTAGATTCAGTCAAATTTCTTGGTGTCTGGATTGACTCGAATCTTAATTGGAAGGATGAACTGTCGTCTCTAGTGAAATCCATTAGCTCGGCCTGCTACGCACTGAGAAGCCTCAGGGAAGAGTTATCACTGTCTCAGCTAAAAACGGTGTATTTCGCTTTGGTAGAATCCAAACTGAGATATAGTATTAAGTTCTGGGGCAACAGTTTCCAATACAATATCCAATCTGCATTCGTGAGTCAGAAACGAGCGATCAGAACAATGGCCAGAATACCTCAAACAACATCCTGTAAAAGTTACTTTTCTGAGTTTGAAATCCTTACAGTTCCTAGTCTGTACATTCTCATAGTCCTGAGTGATTTAATAAAGAATCTGAACTGTATTGAAACTTTGGAAGAGAGGCAAAAGCGACTGGCAACCAGAAGGATGGATTTACCTCAAATGATAAACTCTAAACTCAGAATTGTCAAGCACTCTGCGAGCTACCAGGCAATTGCTCTCTTTAATAGGTTACCCGTTCAGTTTAAGTCAGTTACGAGTCTAAACAAGTTTAAAACTAATTTGAAGGCATTTTTGTTAAGGAAGTGTTTTTATTCAGTGGACGAGTTTTATCAAGCAGGACATTCAGTGTAGTAGAATTATTGTGAATAATAATTAAATAATTTGATTTTGAATTGTAGATTATTAAATAAATTGACATGAATTTGGATTTTTGAATGTGTGGTAATTTTATTTTTTATTTTATTTTATTGTATATTATTGAGTAAAATTTGACAAGAAAATAGATTTTAAAATGTGTATAATTAATATAGGACTAAATTTATTGTTGATTATTTTAACTTGAGTATAAATAATAGTATAATCAATTATTAGTATAAATAGTCTAATATATAGTCTAATATAAGCTAGATTGTTAAAGTGTACCTGATTTGTGTTTTAATGTAAATATTCAAATGCAATGTATATTGTTTACTGAATAAATAACTATGAACTATGAACTATGATAGCTTTGAAAAAAATATTGACTCCGTGATTTTTTCCGTGCAAGCTCTCGATCATTCCAGACATTAAAAATATTAAACAGATTTTTTGTGAAAGAGAAAAAAAAAACATAATTATTTGAATGACATTATGGTTTTTCAGGTAATTTAGTCCTATGTTATCACGTTATCCACGTTAATCCCCTAGCCTGATCCCCCAGGGGAATTAGCGGCAATTATTTTATATTCAACTAGGAAAAAATGATAATGTTCGGTTATGGCGCTTCGCCGGACGCTACCGCGTCACGCTCGCTTCGCTCTCTCGGCTCGCGCGCTGTAGGGTCGCAGTTCAACTAACAACCTAACCGTTTTTTTCCCCTGGGGGATCAGGCTAGGGGATTAACGTGGACAACAGCTATGTTCTCCATTCCCGATCATTTCGTTTCATAAAGTGTTTGTCTATCTATCAGTCTTCTTTGACTATAAACTTCAATTTCCAGGATGTGAGTGTGCGGTGAGAAGGGTGCAGTTTTCTCCTCACGCGCCTTCTGTTATAGCGGGAGTGTCCTATGATTTCACAACAAGGTATTTATTAAAACAAGTTTCTGTCAAAAATGTCATTTTTGGTACAAGCTTTTATTGCCGACTGTACTTTTCTGTATACCATCATCAACTGGTCATTGAGACGATTCTAATGAACCCAAACTCAACGGGGTTACGTCGGTTAAGTGCTGAATTCCCATGGCCACCTTCTGCCTCCATCATCAGATCAACTCGATGGTACCATAATATTGAATTGTCATCCAAACTATAGTTATAACCAAAATTTCAGCTCAATCGGTCACCGGGAAGTGGGTCATATTTAACTTGCAAGATTTGATTACAGACAGACAGACAGACAACGGGACAGATGAAACTAAATAAAAGCTTGTAAAGAACTGTATTTACTCGATTAACTCGTAAAATATATTTCTTTCTCTCTGTTATTCAGAAAACATTTTTTAATTTAGGCAACAAACTCAGTCTCATAGGTATCTTTAAAATATAGAAACACATTAAAAAAAGTAATAGATCGCTTTTTAGCGATAAGACCGTCTGTTGTCTACCATTGTTTATGTTTAATTTGTTGTGTTGTTGAGCAATAAAGAATATTTGTATTGTATTGTAATAGACCTGGAGTGCCATTAACTTAAATTATATATAACACTTATAAATTAAGAGCTTCCGCTTGTATTCAAACTAGCCTTCGTGAAATGGACTCAATACCTTCCTTATTCATAAAACTTAAAATGCCTCCGATAAATAAAATGTGTTTTGTCCGTTTCCTACAAAGAAATGTCAAAGTGACAGATGTAGACAAACGAATTTTAGTTAAAATATGTTTCTTGAACGTTTGTGCATTTACCAGTAGGGTGCAAATTAACAATTTTGTTACTTTTAGAGTTCCGTACCAAAATTGGTACGATGGAACATTTATGCGATCGCTCGGTGGTTGCCAGGTTTGCCAGAGACCCTTTGACAAAGGATTTTGAAAATTGGTACGAAAACGGTTTAAAGTCGAACCAACAAGTTGTATAACTTGTGTAAAAAAATGCGGTAAATATGAAATAAAAAACGCATGCTGGTATCATAAACTGCATAGCCACATATGTATACTTGTGACAGTAATTAAAGTGAAATTGCACTCCTTTTCCTTGGGCATCCGTGTAAGAAGAGTAAACCCCAATTAACACTTTCGCAACTGGACTAAAAATGGAACAATCCACCAGAAACCGACAGAATTCGCTAGGCGTGTAAGTTCATACTACTGCCCGCCTAGCGGGCTCAGCCGGCATCTGAGCAAACATTACGAGTGACCGCTAGGCGGGTTCTTGGCTGCGAACGCGTTAAGGAGGCAGATTTGGGACTAATAACAAGCGATTTTTGAAGTGAAAACTACTTTAGCGGCGCTGAGCACTTATTGGGATGGGGAAAAATTGTTAAATACGCGACAGAGTTTTGTGACGTCAGATGTGAAGGAGGTCACTTTTTGCTGCTAGCCGATTCGACTTCATTCAAAACTGAACGCTATTCGTAAGAGTATACACTTTTTGCAATAGCATATTCTGCAAATCAATTTGTAATAGTACAGTCGAGGTCATAAATACGTTTACACTTTTGCACCTTATTACAAGGCAATAAGGTGCAAAAGTGTAAACGTATTTATGACCTCGACCGTACCAACGCGTCCTTCACCGTTTTACTATTGAGAAAATTCGAATAGTTCGAATTTGGGCGTTATTCCTAAAGAGATAAAGCTTAGAAAAATATTTACCAACAAATTTATATTGTGTTTGCCGATTAGGGTGACACCGTAAGATGTCACGTGACCTGATCGAAAAACTGCTATAATGTTATTGAGTATTCACTTCTGCCGGCCGGTCTTTTTTTTTTTTTGAGATAGCCTAGGTTGGCCATGTCAAGTATTGATTTAAACGATTATTCCTCAGGATATGGGACCTAAAGCGCGGTTGCGAGCCCCTAGAGACAGTCCGTCACCACTCGGAGTTCACGTACGGGCTGGACTGGAGCGGGCTGCGGCCGCATCAGATCGCGGACTGCGGCTGGGACTCGCTCGTGCACGTGTTCACGCCGCGGTGCCTCAGGTGGGTGGGCAGAGAGGTCGAATGTCACTCGACACACTCCGGCACACATTGTTGAGCTCGCACCATATCTGTTTCCAAGTACTTTAACACGTTCACAGTCCAGATTTCAGAAGAATCACAGGCGCGTTGGCGACCATTTATAGGATTTGAGGATTCGTTGTTGTCAGCTAGAGACAAATGCAGGTCCTTCCAGCTGCGGCGACCTTACTCACGTACAGACCAAGTTGTGGCGTTATGGCTGCGGTATTATGTTTGTCTCAATACTGGTGCTAATAATAATAATAATAAAGCGTAGGGATGTGACGGCCCCATCGCCCACCAGATTTCTGGTGCAATCAGTCAACGTAAGGCAGCTTGTGGCGGGCTGTTAGGGAGTAGCGACCCTACGTACCTTAGTACTCCTGGGGGTGTCCTGTGGTCAGGTTGAGCCGACCGGGTGGATAGTTGGAGAGACCCCCTGCCTCTGGCTTGCCTTTACTGGCCGTCCAGAGTGGAGTCGCAAAAGCTGTTGCTCGAGGGTTGATGTGGACACCTAAGTGGCGAGTTGGCTATATGTTTAAAGTCCAGTGCCACCTCTCTACCCCCCAGCTCTCTGACCGGTGTTGCCTTTAGGCCATTTTTTAATGTCGCTATTAATAGGGGCCCATGTAGCAGTTAGCGAGTCACCGTCTGCCAGAGATAAAAAGTGAGACAGTTTTATTAGGCAGGCGTCCGATGTTTCATCCAATAGCCCAGCCACTAGTCCATCATTTTAACCCAATAACCCGTTTCCTTTAGACTCCATCAACCATCAATAGGCCCTATACACCCCAGCGGGTGCTGTCTCTGTGTGCGTCCCATGACACGGGCAGGGACAGTATCCGCTCGGTGTACTCCTTGCATTTCATTAAATTGTCAAAAGGGCCTCTACGTGTTGGCTTAGTTGGTACTTTGTAGGTACCTAGGTCCACGCACGCCTCCCAAAGGTCCGGGACATCATTGTCCCGTAGCGGGAAAGACATACTTAATAATAATAAATCAGCCTATATACGTCCCACTGCTGGGCACAGGCCTCCTCTCATGGATGAGAGGGAACGGGCATTAACCTTTCATCTGTGTTTGATAATGATCCTACCCATATTTTTAGTCACCTTTCTGCATTTATTTAAGACATCATTTATTTTCTCTAATGCGGCGCGACCGAGGCTTGAACCCACTATTTTGTTAACCCATCACAGACGAAAGGGTAGTCCCCACGCTGACCCAGTGCGGGTTGAGGACTTCACATACACCATTGAATTTCTTCGCAGATGTATGCAAGTTTCCTTACAATATACTTTCAAGTAAAATAATCTTAATTATAATTATTTTTTTGTAATTTATACTTCATTTAGCAACATTACGTTATAAATTGTAACATGAGGTAACTACCCTATTAGAATGGAACATGTCAACTACATATAAATAAATTATTCTAACATTTAATTCTCTTTTTATTTCAGATAAAGTGGATCGGGCAGTGCGTGGACATTTGTGATATTGGAGCGATCTTATTGCGTTAAGAATAAGAGTGATAATCGTATGTCACGACAATTGGATGAAGCAGGGATGCAAGAAATTTATTATCGTGAATGATTCTCATTTGGTGGGTTTAGATTATGCGAACGAACACGCATTCAGGGCCGTTATTCCATTGACATAAATCTACAGAACGGGATATTACTAGAATATCGTTTTTGTTTATTGTTTGTCAACTTCGAATAAACAGAGACAGGATATCCCTGTGACAAACCGAGGACATGTTATATTATGATTATTACAATTGAATTTTACCTTGCACCAACACGGGTGGCGGTTCTTGGCCAGTATTTAGCCTGGTTAGTCGGTAGAAAGTTCCGTTGTGACACAAAACATTACCTAGAATTGTATGGTTAATTTTCGTGTCACAACGGAATACTTTCAAATACATTTTAATTGAGTGAGTTAAGCTAGCCAAGAATTTGGCACTTACCCATATCTCAAGTTTTCTGACAGAAAAATCTGAACCTTCCAAGAGAAGTAACATCGGAATGTAGAAAGCTATTAACAGCTAATACAGTTTAACTTTGTCATAGCTCTTTACATGAATTTCTATGTATAAATGTAAATTGTTTCTTGTTGCACAAAAACTATGTAACCAATGTAATCATACACATAGATAGTTCAACTGTTATTTGCGTTGTATGTGTGTGTGCACACAAATCAAACCTGCGTAGTTAGATAAGGCAGTCAAAATTAAGGTTTTTTTTAACCAATTTCTGCTTACTTTACTATCATGAATGAAAAATTGACAACTCGAAATTATTGATCAAATCTGAATAATGTCAATTTGAAAATTCTCGACATGGAAAATTGACCAGCCTCAATAATGCTAAAATGTTATTAAATACGTCCTAAAAGTAAATTTACATACTTGATATAAGTCGAAATAAATCATGAGCAATCGGATACGTCATATGAATTTTGTATAAACAAGTTTCTGTCAAAAAGTTTTATTTTTCGTACAAGCTTTTATTGCCGACTGTACTTTCCTGTATACCATCATCAACTACTCATTGAGACGATTCTAACGAACCAAAACTCAACGGGGTTACGTCGATAAAGTACTGAATTCCCATGGCCACCTTCTGTCTCCGTCATCAGATCAGCTCGATGGTACCATAATATTGAATTGTCCTCCAAACTATACTTATACCCAAAATTACAGCTCAATCGGGAAGTGGGTCAAATATAACTTGCAAGATTTGATTACAGACAGACAGACAAAGGGACAGGTGAAACAAAATAAAAGCTTGTAAAAAGTCGATTTTCATATCAATTTAAATTATACAACATTCACTTTGCCCGTATTTGAATATGAACCTATTTCATTCTGGACAAAACTCCATTAGGGCAAAGCTAGTTTCATTTTGAACAAGAGAAAAATTGGACGTAAAAATTATACACAATGAAATTTTAACCAAATTCACTTTTGGTGGTATTACTATTGGTCCAATTTCAAAATGGTCGTTTCGTGTTAGTGTCATCTGCTTTTGTGTTCCATTTTGTATTGCGTGTAACACAACGTTTCATAGAAAACAATGTGTGTTAAAAGCATCATCATTAGGTAAAAAAAACCTTAATTTTGACGGCCTTACCCAGTTACGAGTGTATTTTAAATGACTGATGTATAATTTAAGTATCTCAATATGTATGAGCCAAATGTAGAAGTAACAGTACATCAGTCTCAGTAATCCGACACTATTAAAAACTAGGGATGGCGATTATTGGAATGTTCGGTTTACTGGATTGTCTAGAAAAAAGTCAGGATTCCATCGTCTTCACATGTCATTTAGTTTTCTGTACCTAATATGGTCCAAAGGGACACTCATTTATTGGGGTACTAATGAAATCCATAATTTTATTTCCCATAATCATTTGGTCTAAGAAGTTTTTCTCAAAATTTGTAATCTTTTCAGGACATGGAAGGATATGGATAGGGAAGATGCAGCTATAATATTTACCATTACTTTGTGACCAAAATGTTGAAAAAAAAAGACCGGGTTGCACTCCGGGAGTGCCGGCAGAAGTGAAAACTCAATAACATTGTAACAGTTTTTCGATCAGGTCACGTGACATCTTACGGTGTCACCCTAAAAATGAATTTGACGCAAATTTATAAACAATTATTAATTATTTAGGCGGACGGGCCGCGGGCGCGTTGGGTGCCGGGGTCCGGCGCGCCGACGGGCGGCGGCAAACACAATACCAATTTGCTTTTGCCATTGCCAAATATTTTTCAAAGCTTTATCTCTTTATGAATAACGTCTAAATTCGAACTATTCGAATTTGCAAGAACAGACGGCGGTGGAGACCAAAATATCAATTTGTTTTTGCCGTTGGTAAATAATTTTCTAAGCTTTATCTCTTTAGGAATAACGCCCAAATTCGAACTATTCGAATTTTCTCAATAGCAAAACGGTTAAGGACCATTGTTACAAATTTATTTGCAGAATATGCTATTGCAAAAAGTGTTTAACGGCTTTATACTCTTACGAATAACGTTCAGTTTTTAATGAAGTCGAATCGGCTAGCAGCAAAGAGTGACCTCCTTCACATCTGACGTCACAAAACTCTGTCGCGTATTTAACAATTTTTCCCCATCCCAAAAAGTGCTCAGCGCCGCTAAAGAAGTTTTCACTTAAAAAAAAAGTTACTGAAACGTTTTTACTTTATTTAGTTTATACTCATTTCAAACAATAATTACGATTTTAAGTAATGTGAAACGGAACGTGATTTAATCCAACAGCGTCTGGTGACGTCACTCTTGTCAAATGTCAACTACTTGTCAAAAACTTAGGCAACTCTATGACATGTAGGGATGAACCACGGACAAACAAATATAGCGAGTGACAAACATGAGTGACGTCACTGGAACTGTAGATCCGTTTAGTCGCGAAAGTTTAAATGTCAGTTTGTAACAGGAATTTTTGAGTATAAATTATAGTATTTTAATTGTTTAATACTTTCATGGTCTATTCTACATGCGATTATTTCAAATGAAACCAAAAATGGAAATATTGCATCTTCCCTTTCAATACCATAGTTCACAGTCATACTAATTACATTTTTTTTAACCCCCGACGCAAAGAGAGGATGTATATGTGTATCTGTGTACCTGTCTGTGGTATCGTAGCTCCCAAACAGATGGACCGATTTGGATGCGGTTTTTTTTTGTGGCATAGATTTATCCCGAGTGTTCTTAGCCATGTTTCATGAAAATCTGTTTAGCCGTTTTTGAGATATTGGACTTTGAAATGAAAATGTCGGGGTTTTTTCAACTTTTCTAAGTTGTAGTTAATTGTGGCTGAAATTGTAACTTTATGATTTGAGCACTATCATACTAGTTACACGAATTTTTTCCCCATAATTAGTACGATTGTGAACTATGGTATCGCTACTGTCTCACCAAACCTAACCTAACGTATAGGGCCTTTTACAAAGTTCGTATAATTTGTCCTGACAATGGACCCGATTCTACATGCACATGGCTTAACTAGCCTAAAACTAAATTGTCTAATTCTTAGACATAATTTAGGCGGCAGATTAAAAACGATATATTTAGAATAGCGTTTAGGCAGCTAAGTAAGTTATACACGGTGGAATTTAATCGGTGAACAGGAACCCGTTTTTCTAATTCAGTAATCGATGGCGGTCACGTTTATGTAGTACTTAAGTGGAACCAAGTTTTTTTTTATCATATCATAACTAATTTTTAAGTTGAAATTAAATTTTAATTAAAATTTATTGTCACCCTACTAATGGTTTAGTCTGAAAAGTTTAATACCTCTTTTCAAACTATCAGCCATAGAAACTTAAAACATAAATGAGCAATAAGCTGTCAATTTGTCATTGTCAAATTCATAACAAATTGCTTCAAATCGTCTGATCTGTCTAGTTTCCCGCCAAAGCCAGCAAGCACTTGACGTATGTACACTTACGAGTAACTTCCCTTCAATAAAAGTAGGGTGTCCATTTATTCAGTCAGTGTACATTTTACCGATGTTAATTAAGTGTGATTAATTAGATTGTGAGCTATATTGCACGAGATCTCACGTATTGGTTTCTGTGTAGATTGATAATTAAGATTTTTGGATTCCTGATCACCGATTAAATTCCACCGTGTATAGACCGCCTAAAATAAGAAACGTCAGTTTCAAATTAGCGCTGTCATTTGATTATGACAGCTGCTCATAGAATAGCAAAGTGTTTAAGCGACACCTAAATAAAATTAGGAAGTTTAGAGGCCACTGTAGAATCGGGTCCAATGATATGGTTTCAGTGAAAATCACTTATGGCAAATTATGATTATGGCAACAACCGAGGGTACGCATTTTTTTTTTTTTTGTGTTTAGTAGGCGCGGGTGAAGGGTGCCGAAATATTTGACGTGTCGGAATATTGAAGTGCCGGATTAGTGAGACTGTATTCACATAATAATACTTAGAAAAAGTAAGGAGACTATAACTTACAACGCAATTGCTATTTAATCTTAGGTTATAGTGATAAGGAAAACTATATAGAGGTTATGATTTACTACTTTCAACCTGAAAATAACCTACACTGCTATCACAGGACGGCCCGCGTGCTGTGTCGCGACCACATAGACTACCTGTCTCTTTCTAAGCGTTCTAATTAGAAAGTGACGGATAGTCTATCTCGCCGAAACACAGCCGGGACCTATGTTATTCTGTTATTTTATTCATAAGTTTTTTTTGTACATAAATAAATCGGTATAGAGTTGTTGTATTCTGTGTCAAATATTTTATTCTGCGATGTATATAATAATTGTGATTATAATTTATTCAATGGTAGGTATATGTATGATATGAGCATTCGTTGTTAACAATAAACTATAGATTTCTTGTCGCCACCATCTTTGAATAAAAAGGGTGTTTTTATATAGAAAACTAAGAGTCTAGACATTAAAATATAATGGAACTCGAGTTTTTAAGGTCGAATATTGCTCGACATGCTTCGAGTCAATACCTTATGGGTTCTTATTCGTGCGCACTTAGCCCTGCGGATTTGATATTCGACCTTAAGGAGAGTTTCCTGTTTCGTTATATTTAAAAGACCGGCCAAATGCGAGTCGGACTTGCGAACGAATTTTATCTATAAAAACGGCAAAAAAATCACGTTTGTTGTATGGGAGCCCCTTTAAATATTTATTTTATTCTGTTTTTTTGTATTCGTTCGTATCACGGTTCATGAGATACAGCCTGGTGATAGACGGACAGACAGACAGACAGACGGACGGACACAGGAGTCTTAGTAATAGGGTCCCGTTTTACTCTTTGGGTACGGAACCCTAAAAAGGGTCAGTTTACTAATTAAGCGGATCGTTCGCTTGTTTGACCATTTTGTGATATATTTATTTATTTATTCAACCAACATATATTGGAGCTGTCTGTATCCTATACTATTGAACGAGCAATATTTGTATACATATACCTATTACCTATGTATATTTATATATTTGCAATCACATTCTCGGAAACGGCTCGAGCGATTTCGATGAAATTTGGAATATAGGGGTTTCGCTTTCTCCGTATTTTCACCCGAGCTGAGCTTATATGTCATGTTTCTCCGCGGCTGACTATACAGTCGCCATCAGATATATCGGAGCGGCCAAAGTGCTCAAAAATATCTGAACACGTCTCTAATGCCTTGACAATGACGTGTTCAGATGTTTGAGAGCACCTTGGCCGCCCCGATATATCTGATGGCGACTGTACAATATCTTTAGTTTGGTCTTCAGTATGTTGCGTCTGCTGCGTCGCCTACACGGTTAGCGCGAGACGGTGAGATAGTTCCGTTTCTATCTACGTGTTCTCATTAGAAAGAGATGGATAGTTTACCTCGCCGCGATATCTGGCGCGTCGCCTTGTTCTAACCGTAATGAACGATTGAATAGAATAGCCATGTTGTATCTGGCAATTTTCATGTGGGTTTTACGATTTGCGTAAATAAAGAATATTGTTAATAAAGTGGATTATAACGAGATGGTAGTTTTATTTAACATCTTTGATCTGTGATTCTTCACAATCTGTAGGTAGGTACGTGCATCGACGCAAACGCGTTGTGCATACGCCCTAAGAGTAAACGGTAGGCCTATTAATACTACAGTGTCTTTATAATTAGAAACCTAACAGGGAAATAATATCCATACTAATATTATAAATGCGAAAGTGTATGTGTTTGTTTGTTTGTTTGTCCGTCTTTCACGGCAAAACGGAGCGACGAATTGACGTGGTTTTTTAAGTGGAGATAGTTGAAGGGATGGAGAGTAACATAGGATAGTTTTTATCCCCGTAATCATCCCCTAAGGGGGTGAAATGGGGGGTAAAAGTTTGTATGGAGCTGCGATATAAACGAGTTCCACGCGGACGGAGTCGCGGGCAGAAGCTAGTACTATTATATTTTTCATTTTTTTATTATCAGGACGATGCGACCTTAACAATTAATGTGCACTAAATATTAAAAACTTTATTTACAGTAAAAAAAAATGAAGCGGGACACTATAGTGATTTAACGAACCTTAAGGGGTTATGCACACCTCGTTTTTTAATCGCGCCGTTGACGCGCGTTTGTATAGAATCGCATGTAAATCGATACAAACTCGCGTCGAAGGCGCGCTTAAAAAACGTAAGTCTGCATAGACGCTTACACATCTTTATGTAGTAGTTTTGACACTTGAATAACAAGAAAAACGTAACATTTACCGTAAGTGTAAGGCCTGAGTGGACGCCCCGCTCAGAGCGGGGCGTCGAGCGTTCATATAAATTGCATTTGGTTTATATGGACGCTGCACGCCCCGCCCTGGGCGGGGCGTCCACTCAGGCCTTGCACTTAGGCAAGACAAGTCTTTCATCTCCTTAGATAGCACTTGATGGGAAAGGCAGCAGAGTGAGGTGATAATGACCATCATACTGTCTTCTTTCCTTACACCTATGTAATTTACATATTACCGGTATTGTATTACAGATTGCAGGTCGGTAGTCAATAAGGCGATATTCCCATAGCGATGTACTTAAAAATCGTCTTTAATTACTACCGACAGTGGCTTTATATGCTTGTCAAAGACACATTGAGCCACTTACGCACGAAGCATTGCGTAGTTAGCGAGTGGCATGATGTGACTAAATTAGGAAGGTATAGCTCCGACTACACAACCAAAATTAAGATATCATCCTATTACCACACTTCACCCTTCTAATCCGACCTTCTATAGCTGACAGCATATAATACACCCCTCTAAGATCCTCCTTCTCATGTCCGCTGCAGATATTCGTCACACTAAACGCGTGGTTGACCAAACACCTCTGTCTCATTCTAACACACCACGCGGTCCGAGATTCGCCGCTCTCATATGTTCTTCCTCGGTGTATGGTGCAGATTTTTGTGTGCCACACTGCTTGTGGTTGGCATCGGGGTCTGTAGACTTCCGCCTTGTCAGGTGGGGCCTCTCCTGGAAAGAGATGCAGGTGTGGTCAGGCTGGGGGGGTGCCGGTTAATGTACAGCCATAATAATGCACGGCCAAAATAGTACAGCCCAATAATCAGCGTCCATACTGTACATGGATTATCAGGCTGTACATTATTGGGCCGTGCATTATCACCCTGAGCAAACTTGGTCCGGGGCAATAATTGGAAGCCAATTTTGTACGAGCTGATAATGCACGGCCCAATAATGTACAGCCTGATAATCCATGTACATTGGGACGGTCATCTGTGCGGACTAATAATCTCCAGCGAGTCGACGCCACCCCGCTGCGCGGGGTGTCTATTTCTGGTCTGAGGGACACAAGTGAACCCTAACCTAACCGACCTAAGACAGAGTTCGCTTATGACAAGCCATTATTGTCCGCCCTGATAATGCACGACCAGGCTGTACATTATTGGGCCGTGCATTATCACCCTGAGCAAACTTGGTCCGGGGCACGCGGATTATCAGGCTGTACATTATCAGGCTGTACATTATTGGGCCGTGCATTATTGGCTCCCGCTGGGGGTACTGCATGTTTTGACGCCGTTTGGGCGCCTATATTTTTTTTCATCACACTTGCTCGAAAAGGGCTTCATAATGCGCAGACATACAGAGCTGTAATAGCCTGTGTTACGCCCACGGGAGTAATGGTTTTTTTCTTAAATTGTTTCTGTCACTCATGCGGCAGTTACAGAGCAAAGAGGTTTTATATCAAATACGATGACTAAAAACGTATTTATAAATAAATATAAACTTATAAAACTACTTAGACATGTTTAACAGAATTATTTACAGATTTAATATGTAGTTATTTAGTGTCTATGTAAAATGTTTTTAAGTGTTTTCAAATCGTGGCTGTATACCGAAGGGTCTTTGCCATACGCGCCTCACGTCAAATTCAACAAAATGGACGACTGACATGTTGCAGTTTTTATTACGATTTGTATTAATTTCATCTAAAATGTATTTGTTTCCTCGCAAATGTGATGAAAAACATTGTGTATAACACGGGCGTAAGAATATTGCAAAGCCCACTTACTTAAATTCCACTTACGCCCCTCGTTAAACAATGTACTAATACGACGTCGGTGGCGAACACGCTTACAGCCCGCCTCCGATGGTAAGCGGTCACTGTAGCCTATGGACGCTGCCACTCCAGCAGTGGCACACGCGTGATGCCAACCCTTTAAGAACCCCACATTTGTAGTCCCTCGGGAAAAACCTCGACAGGCTCATTTCACAACCGGATTCTGCTTGATTATTGTGTGAATTGAAGAAAAAAAAATTGTTCAAGTTATCAGTATTGTTTAATCGCGTACCTGCAAGGTGTTGCATATCGCTGTTTTTTTTTAAATTTGTCGCTCTTCTAGCTCATATTTCCTTTTTACTTTAGCGCTGAATGGGTTTAAAATAACTCACCGATAGCTTTCTGCACCTCAGTGTTGGTTAGCGCCGGGACCTTCTCTATTATCGACGTTTGGGACTGAATGTCGCGCTGACTCTCGATGTCCGACTCGCGCACATACACCTGCATAGCTCTGAACAACGCTTGGCACGCTGCAAACGCCTGAAGCGGCTCTTCTCTCCTGTTAACTGAAAATAAAGGTATGTACATAATTATCGAACTTAAAGTTGTCATTGGCTGGCCACCCGCACCCAACGGACTCCCGCGACCTTTGTCAGCAGTCCACCTAAAACGAGTCCTACCTCACCGTACCCACCGCAGCCGGTAAGTGGTCGCCACTTGAGAACGTTTCCGCCTCAACAGCCGTCGGTTCTACGTGCAATGTGCCCCGCGAACTGCCACTGAAGTTTAGCGATTCGAAGGGTTATCAGGTTACCAAGGTTCTGCTGCGGATAGCCTCATTTCTGATGCGATCACGCAGAGAATCTCCCAGCATAGAACTCTCCATTGCCCTATGCCTGATTTTGAGCCTTCTAGCCTATTTATGAGTGAGCGACCACGTTTCCCGGAAGACCCATGAATGGCAGAACATGTGCGTTCTTAGTGTACGGCCTGACTGCACGCTACGAGCGGGGCCATATAATATGTATTGTATTTATTTTGCGTGGACGCTGCACGCCTCGCTCCTAGCGGAGCGTGGATGTGGTTTACCATTGAATTGCCGGCAAACATTTAATCGAATATTATTTCAAAGACAACGTTTCAAGTATTTTCATTTCATCGACAAGTCATTGCGTCGGGGACTCTATACTAGGTATTTTGAACCGAGGTCTTTTAATTGGTAGTTGACTTATTTCAATAAAATTCATTTTTTTACATGTAATAATATTTATTCCGCATAAAATTATTTCGGATCTATATCTGAATCCCTAACGTTTTTTACCGTGCAGCGAGTTGACGCCACCCCGCTACGCGGGGTGTCTATTTCTGGTCTGAGGGACACAAGTGAACCCTAACCTAACCGACCTGAAACAGAGTTCGATTATGACAAGCCATTTTTGGCCGCCCTGATATTTTTTTGTAATAAACGATTTACTCCAATGATTCTTAGTTTCATTATACATACATATTATACATATATGTATGTCACACAATTAAGTACATAATTAGAATAATGTATAAATGTGCAGTAGGCCATGTAAAATTGTATTAAAGTAATACGTCGAAGAAATGAATTGCAATGTTTTGTAGTTGTGCCAATGAAGATAATTTGAAACAAATCAGCGATTAAATATATTCGTTGAATAGTATTTCTACGTAGTAAGATAAATTTAAATTAATGGTAGTTGAACTAAAATAACGCCAAACGATATAACTAGTACAAAAATTTCGATGAATCGTTGTCGATGAAATAATATTCGATGAAAAGGTTGTCGACAAAACAAGGGTACACCTACATGGCTATTTGAATGCATCTATATACTTGTTACAAAAATTAGTAGGTTGACACCGAAATCAGTACCCCAGTCTAAATACTTAGTCCATCTTTACTTACATCTACATTTAACTTGAGCCATTTTTTTGTTCAAAAGGTTCCCAATGTACTGAACAATGGAGAAATCGCAGTCCGAATCATCTGAAACTACAAAAATATTTAAATATTCAAGTAAGGGTTAATAATAAGAATTGAGATTTTTAACTTTAGATTAACCCCCTTATTCATAAAACTTAAAATGCTGGCATTTTTTGCTTTTCTGCAGGGAAATCAGTGCTTTGAAACATGATTAAGTAAATTTCGCTCGATAGAATAAAATCACGAACATAGGTCTAAAACACACAAAAATACACTTAAAATATTCGTAACAAATTATGCACAAAAGCTATAAATATTAAAATTGCTACTAAAAATCGGCAATATCATGTTTGAGGGAAATCAGTGTTTACATTTTTATTTATTTAAACGCCAAAAAACGAAAATTAAAAAACATGATATCCGCGCTTCCGAGCACACACTTCCATCTCGCTCACGCTTATGCTCAGTGAGAGGGAGAGAAGACCATGAACCTACGGCGCCTTAATGTTTAGTCGAATCCCAGTCAAAGGCAGAGTATCCACCAAAGCCATACCTTCGAGGTAGCGGCGGAGCAGTGTGCGAGTACAAAATCCAGCAGTAGCATTGCTGGCCTCGCGCGCGCATCACTTCCTGAACATGGTAGGTACCTATTTTTCCTCGCACACCGCTCCGCTATTTGCACTCTGTTGTCACCCTTAGGGTGACTATCTCCTAAACATGTGCAAATATTTGATTTCGTATTTTTGACACCTACATGCTAGACATTCCGTTGTGCCTTAACTCACTTAAAACCATATGAAACATAGTAATATGTAAATATATCGAGTCAAATAGACCTGCAAACCTACCGCGCCTTATTCATAACATAAAATTTACAATGCCTCAGCTATATAAAATGTTTTTTATCCCTTTCTTACGAACACAAATGTCAAAGTGACAGATAAATTTTAACGGCATTTTAGTTAAAATACGTTTATTGAACGTTTATGAATACGGCCACTAATATTTAGGTAATTGTTTCTTTGGAACACAGGTGGAATATCAATATAGAAAATGGAAGCATCACCCGTGTTAACGGAAACTGACATGAGCTCAACCCAATTTCACCTCCATTTCAGCCTGAGGTACCATTATACATGTCCAAACCAGATGTGACGTAGAATTAACGGTGAATTGTAATCAACCCAATAGCAGAACCGGCCATGTTCAAACGAATTTTGTATATAGTCCTAGTGTCTCCTAACGTAATTTATAAATTACAAATTAAAGGAAACATTGTATAAAGTTTCTGTTAAAAATATAATTACTGGTACAAGCTTTTATTGCCGACTGTACTTTTATGTATACCATCATCAACTATTCATTCTAACAAGCCCAAACACATCGGGGTTACGACAGTTAAATCCTGAATTCCCATGGTCACCTTCTGTCTCCATCATCAAATCAGCTCGATGGTACCATAATATTGAATTGTCATCCAAACTAGAAATTGGTACCTACTAAGTAATAGGTACCCAAAATTTCAGCTAAATCGGATAACGGCAATAAGTGACTGAAAAATGGATTGCAAATTTTGACCGACAACTCACTAACTCATAGCTGGATTTTAACCGACGACCCTCACATAAATGATTTACCATCTGCCATTACTGAGGGTCAAATCACTCTATTTGCCGACGACACAACAGTGGTAGTTAAAGCACGCACATACGAACTTCTAGCTGAGAAAATCTCTACAGTGTGTGATCAACTAAAGATATGGTTTTCGGCGAATGGATTGATATTGAACGTCAGCAAATCGAACATAATGGTGTTCTCTAGTAGGTGTGCTCCGAGCGTAAGTATCCAGTGCCCGATACCCATGAGCGATAAGTGCAAGTTCTTAGGCTTTACGGTAGACCCCACATTAAATTGGAAACAGCACGTGGACTCGCTGAGTAATAGACTAGGTGGCGCAGTATTTGCATTGCGCAAATTAAAGCCGTTGGTTTCCCGTGATGCGCTGAGACAAGTATACTTTTCCCACTTCCACTCGCTTATGCCGTATGGCGTAGTCCTATGGGGCAACTCGACTGATGCTGGGAGGGTGATGCGCATGCAAAAACGAGCTCTGCGGACCATGCTTGGCCTCAATCAGAGGCAGTCCTGCAAGACTCTGTTTACCGAGCACCGAATCATGACGCATTACTCCCAGTATCTCTTCGAGGTCATTATGTACACAAAAAGGCACCTGCCTCAGTTCAAGCGAGTGGAAGTGACGGGTAAGTGCCTTCGCAGCACGGGAACACTTCGAACAGTACCGCGTCGCACGGCACTTCACGCCAAAAACGCACGGGTTATCGGGCCGACATACTACGAGCACCTTCCCGCCGACATAAAGAGTGAAACATGCGAGGAGACATTTAAACGCAGACTGAAGAACCTTTTGTTGGATAAGTCACTTTACTCCGTAGACGAGTACCTACATCAAAATTATTAAATAAATTGAGAACCAATTTGAATTACTCTGAATATGGTTTTAATTTTGATTTGTCTGTATCTATTACTTGTTATTTATTTTCATTTGTTATTATTTGTTAGATTTGACATCATTGTATTATATAGTTAGTTGATAGGTACTTCATGGGTACCACATTATTTTATTTTTATTTTTTATTTTTACTTTGTGACATAATATTATGATTGGTACCTGCACTCAGGTACAACATCGTTGGTTTTATTTTTCTGTTCTTTTAAATTCGTTATGACTTTTTATTTCTGTGTACACCTGACATCGCATCATTTATTAATATTATTACATTATTCGAAGTGCAGCTATATATTTTGTATATACGCTGCACATTGTTAATTATTTCCGCATTTTTTAAAATTATGATGACTGTATTTATAACGATCACTATGCGACGAGTAGCATAAGCAAATGTGTTATGTGAAATTTGTATACTGAGATATAATAAACTAAACTAACTAAACTAAACTTAGCAAACTGAGTCTCGGTCACCAAATTCGTCAATCAGTTCTTTCTTACAACGTCTTAGGGAGACGTGTAGTGAGATCTATCTAGAAGACTTACCGGCCTCGACGGCAGCGGCAGCGGTTTAAATCTAATTCATTGCGTGTGATCCCAACCACAGATTAAAGAGGTTCTCTATTGGATCGCATAAAATCATTTGGAATAATATAATAACGCATAATTTTTTATAGCCGAATTAGCGTTAAGCCTAATCATGTTATGGCATAAATTTGTAGGCATAAAATTAAAAAGAATAAACGAAAATAGCATAATCATCACAAAGACTAACATCAGATAGCATAAATACAAAAAGACATAATAATTACTTGGCATCATTACAAAACGCATAAAAATTGTGTCCTAAAAAATAAAATCATGCATTACACAAAGCAATGAAAGCATAATGCACGGCCCAATAATGTACAGCCTGATAATCCATGTACATTGGGACGGTCATCTGTGCGGACTAATAATCTCCAGCGAGTCGACGCCACCCCGCTGCGCGGGGTGTCTATTTCTGGTCTGAGGAACACAAGTGAACCCTAACCTAACCGACCTAAGACAGAGTTCGCTTATGACAAGCCATTTTTATCCGCCCTGATAATGCACGACCCAATAATCCGCGTCCACGAAAAGTGTAAATGCATTGTAACAACGAAATTGAGTTTTAGTCCTTTAGAAAACTGAAATTATGGATAAGAAATTATGGATAATGACAGATTTACCAAATAATTATTAGCCCAAACAATAGTATGCGTAATATGTATTCGGCCAATACAGATTAGTTCAACTGAAATTATGCTATTAGCGTAGTATGCCAAACAAAGTAGTAGGCCAAAGTATTATTATGCGACAGTATTATTATGCCAATAGAAATTATGCCAAATCAATTATGCGAAACTATATTAGTCTAAAAAAAATTATGCCAATGAAGAGGATCCCGATTAAAGAATACAAGTACAGATACCCAATCTCATAGAGCAAAAGCGTACCGTCCTAATATGTAGGCAATTCAGTATACAATTTTAGTCTCGTAGCTACACCAGTAGAATAATAAAAAAATAAAAAATAGAGTATTTTTGATTTTTTTGATATAAAAGTAGTATTTTCGAGACAATATTACACATCACACAAAATTATACATAACCAAAAGCTTGGAGCCTGTGTTTCCATAGAACTTTCGCGACCAGTGATGGCGCCATCTAGTGACAGTACCCAATAATACGTGTAGCAAACTTGACAAACTTACTTAACTCACACGTATGTACGAGGTACATGGATTTAGTTTCAATTTTATTGCATTTACTAAACTTATACAATTTACCTTTATTTTATGTACGGAAGGATGTTTGCGATATAATTAAGGTACGGTGAATTTATTAAGGTGTAAAAATCATTCTATCTTCACGATTACTGGTTCAAATGTTTCGCTAGGTACCTGTGTCGCCATCTATGAGTTCATTTTTGTAATAATTATACGTTGTTCGAGTCGGGAGGGCATGTCCCAACTAACCACAGTGTGTTACGCGTTTCAACCGCGCAAAGAACAGATAAAACGCTTGCCGCGACGCAATTTGCGCTAAGTTGTGGCCGGGCCGTTAGGCTTCCTAATTCCAGTTGGTACTCCAGTGAGATTGCCTGAGGCGTTTTGAACTGAATTCAGATTGGACTAGAAGTTAAGAGGTTTAAAGTGTTACCTGCTTCAATGAATTGCGTCGACTCGGTCTTGCTCAGCGGTACGGTCTCTTTCGTTCTCAAAAACTTATGACTATCTCCCATTTCACTTTTGGAGCCGCAGAGACTTACACCCAAGACGTGCACTGAAAAAAATATATGTCAATCTCATATAAGTAAAGAGTCGGGAACACGCTTGTGATATAATCATCAACCACGCGCCATCACGCTTGTGATTAATCTTGCGATGCTTGCAATATCTTGTGCAAATGACCTTTTTAACAACCCGAGAAACCATGCTTGTTTGCTTGTTTCTTTGGTCTAAGCCCGTCTTTTAGGACATCACACATAAATAAATATATATTAGGGTACATTCCCACACAAGTCAAACTAGCCCCATTGCACACCTCGGACACTGGCGATCAAATGTATGAAACAAATGCGTTCCTACGCACACAGTCTAAGCTCGTGTAGGTGTACGCGTACCATGCTTGTGCGAGTGCGATAAGACATGCTAGGGTTGCCGCCATTTTAGTGCGTTCGCGAATCGGGAACGCAATCGGAAATACGAGATGACCTTGTAATAGCGACGTCGAATTATTTTGTGTCCTTGTAATTAATTATAAACAAAAACGTTTTTAACTCTATTTACTGACATTATTATTGACCGAAGCGTTAGCGAAGGTCTATGTTTTGACTCGAGCAATTTGCTTTTGTATTGTCCGGATGTTCTCCTCTACAGGTCGTAATTCTTAACCGATTCTCATGAAATTTTTTGATCAGATTCTATGATTAAATATTTTTTTTTGTCGATCCAGTTTTTGAATATTCTTTCGCACAAGGTTATAGCATAAACATGCGCAGAAACCGCCGCGCGCCGCGTCGCCCGCGTTCAAGTTCAATGACCTCAATGACTCAAAACTCATTGCGCGAATTAGGAAGAAATAAGAATCATATTGTGCTGTAGGTTCGCTCGATTTATACAATAGTTTCCTATTCTGACAAACATGATTTTTTGTTCATAAGTATAGATATTGTGTTGTTTTCAGTGTGATCTGATAGGTTTAGGTCTAAAACCCGATAAGGTAAAATAAATACTACTTAAACATTAGTACGAGTAGGTACCTATTGAAAGCTGGTTTTCCACTAAAACTAGTTTTGTCGTTTATAGAGCTTAAACAACCGGACACAGCACAACACACGCCCATTACAATAGGATTTGTAAATATTTGTTTGATATTTAAATATTTTACGTGGCCTCCGCTCTGCGCACCGCGTCGTCGCGTCCTTGCCAGCCGGTACCTGTGAGGTAACTGAGAGCGGGTGGGCGGCACTTTCAACGGGAGGCAGGGAGTGTCCATACTGTAATTATACTGTGCCCATAGTAAGCTCTGTAAGGCTTCTGTTATGTAGGTATATTACGACAATACACGCAACAGATTTCATATCTTAAATACATAGAAACATCCACAACATAGTGAAGTGCCACCAGCTATGATTAGAAGTAAACTTAAGGCGGCGTATGGCAAGCTTTTATACCTCAGCCACAGTATGTTCCTCGCACTGCTCATCGCTCTTCGCCTCGCTGCCGCGATATTGCCCTCTCTGGCCACACACTGCTCTTCTCACGCAATTAATCGCGACCTCAGAGCATAATAATACTATAGAGCGGACCAGCCGCCGGCGGCTGTGTCGCTCATGTTGCTCATTGGGCATACTCCGCCGATAGTTCACCGTCCGTTGTCCACCGAGAAAGTTCCCTTTTTTCCAAAATGCCGAGTTGTGAAATAATTACTTGCAAACATCGCAGTGATTTGATTAATTTCCACATCAATGGTATCACTTTTCACAGGTAAAAAATACTATAAATACTATTTATTTCAGACACGTAGACGAGTGTGGGGTATTACGGGGTAACGTATCCTCACAGTACTGGTAAACTGTACATAATTAATTAAAATTAATCATATCAGCCGAAAGACGTCCACTGCTGGACATAGGCCTCCCCCAAAGAGTGCCAAAGTGACCGGTCCTACGCCAGTACGCCACCCGCATCCAGCGGACTCCAGCAACCTTTACCAGGTCATCAGTCCACCTTGCGGGGGGCCTACCCACGCCGCGCCTCCACCGGGTGATGGGCAGCAGCATCCCTGGAGTGCGGTGGGAATACTGAGATCGCCAACCCGCATGCCAAGCGTGGCGATTATGGCATATACCCCCCAAATGAAAGGTACGTTTATGTAAGTAGTTACCTAATAAAACTTTTAAACCTTTCGGTTTTCGGGCCTTATAAACAACACTAATGACGTATAAAGTGGCTCACAACATCGTCGTGTAAAATACCAGCGAAACCTACGTGGGTTTTGACGCTTTGTGCCAGATTGACAAAATGCCAGATTCGCAGAATGATAGATTCGCAGAATGCCAGATTCGCAAAATGCCAGTTTCCCAGTTTCGCAGAATGCCAGATTCGCACTATGCCAGATTTCCAAATTAGCAGTATGCCAGATTTCCAAATTAGCAGTATGCCAGATTCGCATATTGCCAGACTCTCAAAATGCCAGATTCGTAGACTGCCAGATTCAGAATGCAGAATGCCATTTAATATTCAAAAGATATGTCCGTAGCAATAAAATAACTCGACGATCTTTACTGAGTCCTGGCACCAATCTTTCAGAACCTATTTTAAGGAAGTTCCGCTTTCCTTCCTGATATACTCAGTAGTTTTACTTTTTATGTCATTTATTTAGTAAAAGCAAACATGTTATGTTTTTATTACCGTTCCGTTACTTTAAAAGGTAAAAACGGAACTCACAGGCAGAAATGTGTTTTATCGCTGCCCACGGGTTTATATATATACTAGCTGTACCTGCGACTTCGTTCGCATGGTAATGTTGGTATTGTACGTGGGAGTTCTAATTTAACGTATCAAGTAAAACGTTGAACAAACCTATTTTAGCTAAAATCCCGTTAAAATTCGTTTGTCCTTATATGTCACTTTGATATTTAAATTAGTAAGAAAGGGACAAAACGTTTTATTTAACAGAGGTTTTTTTAAGTTTTATGAATAAGGGGGTAAAAGTTTAGTATATGTTTGTGGCAATAGATCCAACAGGTAGGACACAGGCTGCAGCATTAAATGTTTATTGATCTTCTTCTCTACATATTTTAACACTGTTTTATATTAATGGAGTGACTCAAGATCATTTCAGTTACCACGTTTTTATTTATTACGTGATAACTGAAATGATCTTGAGTCACTCCAACTCTCAGGTAAAGATGTGTTTAGGAATTAATAATAGATAATCCTTTCGAGTACCCATTGATCGGTACATAAGTGTATACGTAGAACAAAAGATCTCTTTTTAATTAGACAACCATTGGCTACCATTACAGGTGCCGGCAAACTTCGTGCGCAACGCGGGACGAAGTGGGGGGACAGCTCGCACGTAAAATTCGCCTTGCGAACAGCCCCTCCCCTTCGTCCCGCGTTGCGCACGAAGTTTGCCGGCACCTGTACTACGATGTACATACTGGCAACCCAGAACATTTTTCTAGGCGTCTTTCTTCCAATCAGGCCGCCATCTTGGAAAATCAAAGCGTATGTAAACGTGCAACAGCTGCGACAGTTTTATGACTTCGGATTCAGTTATGGCCATAGTGTGATTTAATACACTCGTATAAGAAAACTACTTATTGATTTAATCACCAAAATTTCGTTTTTGTAAATTTTGATACTGGATATTTCCCTTTATAGTTCCCGAGGATGCACTGTGTTGATGCAATTTGTCTCAGCGATTTGAGTCAGATTTGATGACAAAGTCCTATTTAAGGTACATGCGGATGACGATATCGATTTTGATAGCCATCGCAGCTATCTATCTATCTATCTATTCAGCCCGTATCCACCCACTGTTGAGTATAGGCCTCTTCTTTATTACGCCACTCTCCTCGGTCCTGTGCTAATCTCATCCAATGTTTGCCTCCTGTTCGGCAGATATCATCGGTCCATCGAGCTGGTGGTCTGCCCGCTGACCGTTTCGATGACCTTGGTCACCATTCAGTAACCAGTTTTGTCCATCTCCCATAGTTCCTCCTCGCCAAGTGTCCCGCCCACCTCCACTTTAACTGTGTTATTCGTTTGCCTACGTCCGCTACTTTCGTTCGGCGCCGGATTTCAGTGTGTCGGACACGGTCTACAAGGGAGATGCCAAACATGGCTCGCTCCATGGCTCTCTGCGTCACATTAATTTTGTGCAGTACTCCCTTGGTGAGTGCCCAAGATTCCGTCCCGTAAGTAAGGGTAGGCAAGATACATTGGTTAAATACCTTTGTCTTAAGGCACTGTGGGATTTTGGACTTTAGGACATCCACTAGGTTACTAAACGCAGCCCATCCTAACTGGATTCGTCTAGCGGCCTCTTTGCCCTGGGTCTCTTGGCCAAAAGATAAACACTGTCCAAGATATATGTAATCATCCACAAGTTCCACAGTTCCACAAGTTCCAGCAAGACAAAAAAACTAAATTACGACCATTTTCTGTTTCAGTCAGATCCATAACACATTTAATGTCCCACGGGATCCTCAGATATATATTTTGAAAGCAATTAGAAATTTATATAATAATTATAGTCTCCTAAATTGCTAATGGATTCATATTATATAATATTTTAAATATTTTACTTCAAAATTATCTGACAGAAAACTTGGCTGATCATAAATATTTTGATGGTCCACATTGTGTTGATTGTGATGTGCATACAATTTGTGAGTACAACTCGTTTGGCAGTTGGATCAGCAGCGCAACATGCCTCCAGACGATAACAATTAGTCAGTTTCTGATAAATTGGGGCTGACAAATCGTGACATGTATACACCCCATCAAATAGAGTATAAGGCTGAACGCAAGAACATCGCTATGCCATGCCATTAAAAAAAAGGACGAGTCAGACTTTTGACTGAAATTGTTGAAATTTTTTGATACATTTATTCAAATTACGCCTCAATACGAATTTAGCGCATATAATTAAGTTTCCATATCAGAATCGATTATTTTTTTATGCTTTAGAATTTAATATGCGTTTTGTGAAGGTCTATCACAACACCGGATCGAAATGATTACTGTGGGTTATTACAGTTATTACATTTATGGCATTATTATTACAGTTATGGCAAGCCCGCCATTTTAACGTCACTGACAGTTGACAGATATGGCGGCTACGATTTCAAACAGAGGAAATTAATTATTTAAGGAGGTCAAATGTTTCCGAACCGTGATAAAGTCTATTCGTGATATAGTATATTCGTGATTAAGTTTTCGTGATAAAGTCTTAAGTGATAAAATTTTCGTGATAAAGTTTTCGTGATATGGTCTTTTCGTGATAAAGTTTATTCGTGAGAAAGTTTTTCGTGATAAAGTCGTTCGTGAAAAAGTTTTCGTGAAAAAGTTTTTCGTGATTTAGTACTGACGCGTAATAATGTACCTACTTATAAAAAAAGTTACATGTTTTTCCGTTCATGGGAAGCTGAAATCATTCGGGGACACAACAATGCTTAGTAATTGGTACTGGCTGATTCTTTTTTAATTTAGAGATTTATTATAAGTTAGAGATAAGTGTGAATCTGGCATTGTAAGAATCTGGCTTTCTGCGAATCTGGGAAACTGGTAATTTGGGATTCTGGCATTCTGCGAATCTGGCATTCCTATTCTGTCATACTTACTATTGTGTCATACTTACTACTTGTTCTGTCATACTTACATTTTGATACATTAACTCCTATTTCACAACAGAAATTATGTCGGAACGCATCATGAGGTTCCAGAACGGAACACTCCGGCCTGGGTGTTATTTTTTCCCCTGTATCATAACGATCTACAAACGAAAAAGCAATTGCATTAAAAAATATAAATATAAGTACCTATATTTCTTCAAGCACACTCAAATTAAGTCCTCCTCATTAAAGGTTGACTGCTTAAGCGGCCTTCAGATCTGGCTAAATGCAGTGCACTAACTGCACTCACACTCACTGATTAGAGCGAGATGGTTTATCTCCCCCCCCCGCAGTTAGTGTACAGCGTTTAGGCAGGTCTAAATGCCGCATTTACTGAGACAGCGCGGTAGTGCAATACGTTACCGTTTGACATTTCCCCCTGCGCCCCTGTCCTGTCACAACCGTTCGACTATACGTGAATTAGGCCTATAATTTCATTAGAAGTAAAATAATAAAGGACACAATCTACTACCCAATGTTTGAGACCAAAAGCGTAGATGATTCTATAATTGATAGAATTATCGTTAGCTGTGGTTAAAAGAAGAAAGGAGGTCCTAAAGCCATAGGCACGGCCTTAAGAGACACTGCACAAATGGTTGACGAAGAAATGACAAATTAATGATGTTTTTATCTAATTACCTGTTTGTGTTAAGGCATTATCGAGGTCAGCTTTCGTTTTGGAGAAGCGCGTGCTGATTTGTGACTCTAAACATTGTACGATTTGATGACAACCTAGAAAAAATCATTAAACAAAATGTTTTTATACAATACAACAGTGGCAAACCATACAGGCTGATGATAAGCAAACACCGTAGTCTATGGACGCTTGCGACTCTAGAAGAATCACACGCGTGTTGGCGTTTGTCATACGCGCGACTATATCGCTGCATAATTTATGCATAGACTACGGTGTTTGCTTATCATCAGCCTGTATGGTTTGCCACTGTTGTATTGTATAAAAAAAAAGACCGGGTTGCACTCCGGGAGTGCCGGCAGAAGTGAAAACTCAATAAAATTGCAACAGTTTTTCGATCAGGTCACGTGACGTCTTACGGTGTCACCCTAAAAATGAATTTGACGCAAATTTATAAACAATTATCAATTATTTAGTCGGACGGCCCGCGGGTGCGTTGGGTGCGACGGCGCCGACGGGCGGCGGCAAACACAATACCAATTTGTTTTTGCCATTGCCAAATATTTTTCACAGCTTTATCTCTTTAGGAATAACGCCCGCAAACGAATACCAAAACGGTGAAGGTCGCGTTGGTATTATTACAAATTTATTTGCAGAATATGCTATTGCAAAAAGTGTTTAACGGCTTTATCCTCTTACGAATAGCGTTCAGTTTTGAATGAAGTCGAATCGGCTAGCAGCAAAAAGTGACCTCCTTCACATCTGACGTCACAAAACTCTGCGTATTTAACAATTTTTCCCCATCCCAAAAAGTGCTCAGCGCCGCTAAAGAAGTTTTCACTTCAATAAAATGTTTGCAGCAACATTATTCGGGCAGTGGCTGTTCCGGGTTACACCTTGGTCACTGCGACCATTGCTGATCTGTTGTGATAGAAGTAAGTAGGTACGTACATGTAGGCGTTTTGACTTTGGTTTCACAAGAATAGGTTTGTTGGATCATTGGGTACGCTTTCAAAGCCAATGTCTTCAGTTTATCAACCTCAGCTGCTATCTGGGTAGCCAATTGCTCCACTTTATTACCGAACTCTGGAACAAATGTATTGGTTATGTGACTGCCTGCGCGGTATCTATCTTTCGAAGATGTTTCTTCTGTACTTAATTTAACCCCTTGGGCGCCATTATTCACGTACCAAAGTGACGTGTATTTTTAGAGTTAATTTTTTTAGAGTGTGAAACATGAACCTTAGTTGAAAACTACTCTAGGTGTTCTTGGCGCCGTGGTCACGACAAGACGAAACGCGTTTAGGTGTTCTTGGCATCCAAAGGGTTAAATTATAATGATTCAAGATTTGATCCATAAATAATCGTGAGACAGGGTCTGTAAAATTGAAAAGGGTTTTCGCAGGATTCGAGCCAGCGACCTTATGACATATACAATTATACACGGCCACTCGCTCTAACCAAATGGGCTATCAGAACCGTGCTCAGTTCAACGAAATTGTAAACCCCAACGAAGTTAGTTCCCTCTTATTACGCTGATAGACTTGAGCTTTCACTTAAAATGAGCATTCTAGCAAATGTTATATTACATGCAACATTACATGCGCTAGGAGGAGGACATTTTCACTAAGATAGACGCGACAGAACATCTTTTCTAACACAGAAAAGTAGTCGTACGATTGAATGACTTTGTCTTGTGTCATGTCACAGAGAGTCGAAATATAATTTATTGTACCTCTTTTCCAATGAGATGATAAAGATACGTTTATACTTTTGCACCTTATTCTGCAGTACATGGTTCTGCATATAAACGTATATCATTGATATTGTTAGAGTTAGCCGAATTGCATCAAAGTAAGTCCATTCAAAAAGCAACTCTACCGTCCCAGGTCGAAGATTCCGATTCCGACAACGTTATAAAAAGCAGGACACACTAAATAATCTTAACCATCATCATCATCATATCAGCTGAAAGACGTCCACTGTTGGACATAGGCCTCCCCCAAAGAGTGCCACAATGATCGGTCCTGCGCCACCCGCATCCAGCGGACTCCCGCGACCCAGCTCATCAGTCCGCCTTATGGGGGGGGGGCCTACCCACGCTGCGCCTTCCGGTACGTGGTTGCCACTCGAGAACTTTTCCGCCCCAACGGCCATCGGTTCTACCCGACCATACGACAATGTATTGTATGCATTGCGTACCTTGTCTACTCTTCAGGGTCGAACTTGAATCCGGTTTGGAAGAATCCTTTGAGGGTTGAGAATTTTCTGAAGGTTTTGCGGTGCTTTCACACATTTCCTGTTTGGAGGGTTGGGATGCATTGGAATCTAAGAAAAATAGAAAAAAAACGAGCAAAAATAAGCTTGTTATTTGTTAGATTATTTGGGTCAATCAACTTTTTCTTGTTGTATGCCAGGAGACAACGATGACAGTTTCTTCGAACAATACTATACATTGAACTCCAATCATTCTAAGGAGATGCTCCACCATTGAATGGGTTTATCAATATAACAAAAACACGTGTAGTCGATTTAAACCCTACAAAATCGTAGTTTCAAATAGTGACTCAGAAGACGTAACCATTGCAACGAGCAACTAAAAATAGTTGATTCGCCCTTCCCGTAATCAAATTTTCTGTACATCCATTTTCCTAGTCACTTTTTTTTCGATTTAGGTTTAGGTGAATTATACCTTGGGTACTCCCCAAGAACGGAAACAAAAGTTAAAATATACTTGACATTAATTGAGCTGGCCGAATTGCATGAAAGTAGTCCATTCAAGAAGCGACTACTGTCCAAGGTAGACGATTCAAATTCCAACAACAGTATAAACAAAAAGTCGGCCATCTTTAATAATTTCCACATTACCTGGATTGATTTTTAGTACTTGTAGTTCTATTCCTGCGTTGTTATTTTCAGTTGAGTGTTGTGAATCATTTTCTGGAGGTCCTGAAGCACTGCTCCGAGTCTCGTGGTTGGATACGTTGCAAACTATGACTATAACATAAAAAATATGTCTGCTTTGGCTAGCACAACTGACACTGCGCCGCAACGCGAGTCGAGAAAGATCTACCCTCCTCTTTCTAATTTGCATGGTGCGAGTGAGACAGGAGACGCTCAGTCGCGCGCGAAGCGACTTGTCAGCAAGTTGTGCTAGACGTACAGTACACGTGCTACACGTCGGTCAGTTTGATGACGTCTCTTTGTTATCATTTCCTTTCATAATTGGCAATAAAAGAAGTTGTAAAATCCGACGTCAAGTGCATTTCCGTCATTTTAACTGGAACAAACTTTCCCTACCTTTTTTTTCACGTTGGGGGAATGCTTTGATGCACCGTCCGCCCAATCAGGGGTGACTAGATGTGGGACAATTTTTTTTTTTCATTTCATTTCATTTATTTGCCATACACAGGATGGTACAGTGGATAAAGTTTGTTAAGAGTCCTTACGCCCACATAAGCAGAAGCGGAAGCGTATTTTGCAAAATGCTTCCTTTTTCATTCAAGATTACGACGTAACTATTAGTATTTATTCAAAAACTGATAACGTAATTAAATAATCATTTCTATTATTGTTAAATCTTCATATTATTGTTTTTTTTTTACTCGCTGCCAAGGAAGGCCAAAGGTTCACCTACCTTTTTTTATTTTTGATTTTACGTTGGGGGTATGCTTTACCTGGCTCGTACTTTACGCTCGAGCATGTTTCGAGCTTTGTCGAATCTTTTGACTTTAGAGAATCGGATTTTCGGGTCCGCTCCGATGAACGACTCAAAATATCAGGTTCGGGTTGTTGCATCATGTAGCAGTCTAAAACAAATAATGTAAATGAGGGGCGAGAAAAACAGATTTGTTAATGACACACACCTATGTAGGTCTCGTGATTGAGACGACTTTATATATTTATATGAGTATCCTACGTATATTACGTTTTTTATCTTTACTATGTCTGGTGAGCAATAACGAATATTTGTATTGTATTGTATTGTATATACCCTATTCCAGATAAGTATAGAAAAATCGTCATGCGAGAAAGAACCGAACCTTAATTAGCAAAAATAGCAAGTCAAGTATAAACTTGACTTATGGATAACAGAACACAAATAAGGATCATATAAAATTGTTCATAAACGTGGTGACAAAAAAGGACTAATGAAAGCTAACTAAATCGACGTGGTAACATGTACACACTTTTCTAGAATTGCTCAATTAACGTTAGGTACCTGTATCCACATTGATACCACGTTCCTGGGTATCAAATTTCACCTGAGATTTCATCTGCATGTGTTGAATAATTTTTTTCGCTACTTTCTCCGCCAAGTCAGAGGAGCAAAATGGTAAATCTGGCCTCAAGTTTTCTGAAAACAATGTTTTTTGTGACTCTCTATGCGCCTCGTTTGCTCACGCGATGACAGACGTAGTATTGACGTCACACACGAACCGTGTGACACGGTTTAAACTTTAAACCACACTTATTAGTCCAGGCAATGAACTGACAACTTGTATGGAAAAAATGTCAATTTTGGAAATAATTTATAATAGCTTATTTTTTATGTATAACGTTTATATTATCAATTAAATAGTTACCCAGCGACAAAATCCGACAAAATTTCAGACATCGAAAAAATGATAAGTTAACTGGCTTCTAAAAAGTCAGTAAAAATATTAATAAATGTTTTTGTCTTTATTTTGGTTCATTTACATTTGCTCTATAATATTCAAGATAAATCGTACAAAAAAAGATAATGCATGCTTCATTTAAATCTACATAATTACTTCCGGGTGGAAAGTTTGTCGGATTCTTGACTAAATCATCTTAGAATAACATTTTCAAATGAAATCAACAAAAAAAACGCTATTATAAATTAATGTTTTTCAAAACCGTATTTTGCCTGGAGTATATACAATTCCGCGATTTTATTAAAAACGCGTGAGAAAAAAAAAGTTAAATATACTTTATTATTATTAGGTACGTTCACGTAACTTACTTAATTGCCGAATTAGTTTTCGATTTAGGCATCATTACATATTTTTAAATGTTGTCAACTGTGCCGGTGAAGCAAAACTTACAAAGTACTACTTAGTTTCACCCCCCAAAATCAGCACGAGATTTCATACATTCCAATTGCAACTTCACCAGGGGGGCTAGCACAACTGACGCCGCGCCGCGAGTCGAGAAAGATCTACCCTCCTCATTCTAATTTGCACGGTGCGAGTGAGACAGGAGACGCCCAGTCGCGCGCGAAGCGACTTTTCAGCAAGTTGTGCTAGACGTACAGTCGCGATCAAATTGTACACAAACTATGAAATTTAAAATTATTGTTTACCATAAGGTTGACTAGTAGAGAATGCCTTATGGCGTACAGTCCGCCTTTGTACTGTAGGCACTTCTTTTTTGCAATAAAGAAAAATAAATTCTCCGTACATTCTTTTTCCCAATTTTCCATGTGCCTGTCCCATTTAACTCTCCGCCGACGAAGGTGGGGTATTACAGACCCCAGGCCCGAACAAATCGTACGGACATATTTTCCACCTGGTATGCGGAGGGTTAAAACAATATTACTTTTACATTTCTGCTTAATGTTTTTGACCTCATAGTAGTTTTTGTTGGATCACCAACTAGTTATGGCTATTTATTTTCTCTCCGGTACCCAAAGGTTGTCTGGCAGAGATCGCTCTTTAGCAATAAGACTGCCTGTTATTTGCCTCTGCTCACATATTCGCTGATTACTGTACTACTGTTCCGTATTACTATTGAGGTGTGCAATAAAGCATTTTTGTATTGTATTGTATTGATTACTTACGTGTCCCAAGGTCGTTGACGATGTTGTAGTGACCCTGGCTGGACTTCGTCGACATTCGTTTTAAACTGTGATGGTTCAGATTAGTTGAAGAATGGAAACTCCTCGGTTGGGTTGAAAAGGATATAAGTTTAACTGGAAACAAGCATATTTGGTTTAACATTTCTCAAAATATAATGTCATAAAAATTGATATTGTAGAGTTTTAAAGATAGTTTCCCTAAATTTGAAATGAGGACAAAGGCCTGGATCACACTGGCGCAGCCTGCGGTGGCGGTCAATAGTTGGTTTGACAATAGCTGTCAAAACTACTACTTACCGCCACCGCCGCCAGCGCTAGTCTGTAAGAGGCTTAACTCGGATAAATTCCACCTATTATGGTCTTATTTCTCTTTTTCGAGCGCCATAATAAATCATTCGAAATGGCTGGCTTCACGCCCCTGTATGTCATCAATGACCCCGGTTTTTTCTTAGGCGTGTATTGCCTTAGTGGGTACACTACATAATTCCAAAGAGTCATTCGTCCGGGAATTCGGAGAAATATTTTTTTTCGCATTTCATAACTCCTAAAGCTATATGTTATAATTATAAATGTTATGATACTAACCTAATCTGATTTTTTTTATGTAATTGATTCACTAATCTACGTCTAAATATTATATTAATAATGTAGTAGCTGAAGTGAATTTATGTGTCATATGTGTTTGTTAACTACCACACAACATAACATAACTACTGCTAGGTGTAATACTTGTCCGTGAAATAACTAAATTGAGTTGAAATGGAATTGAAATTGATTACAGAAGAAAGAAAGACAGAAATAAAGAAATAATTCATTTATTCAAGTAGGATTCATTGACCCATTTTTGCATCGTCATCAGCTCAGCAATAGATACATTCAGGTTCTATAAAATA
This sequence comes from Epinotia ramella, assembly GCA_947578815.1. Lineage (NCBI taxonomy): Eukaryota > Metazoa > Arthropoda > Insecta > Lepidoptera > Tortricidae > Epinotia > Epinotia ramella. The sequence continues at coordinate 5,177,490 of OX388207.1, forward strand.
TACTTATACAGAATATACTTAAAACTTGTCACAAGATACCTACATGGATTTTCACAATACATTTGATTTTCAAATAAAATAAGATAAGATAAGATTAACGATTATGGCTTGAATGATTACCTGGAGTCGTCCAGGTCCCACAGGATTGGGTTTTAAGTTGCTTCTGCCGCTTCAGAGGCACGTGCTGAATAATTCTGTTGACTACAACGTCAGCCCACTTAGACGGACAGAACTTCACTGGCAGATTGGGAGTTGAGTTTCCTGCAAACAATTGTTGTTAGATGATAGCAAGCGGTTGGCGAAGTCCGTAGTTAAAGTGGCAAATTCGAGGTCCAATTTCCGATTTTTTCTCCTCCAAAATTCAACCTATTTTTATATTATTTGGGACTTCAATAGAAAAAATGTTACGTGGTTAATGGTCGATATATATTAGTGACAGCCCTATAAGACTAGAACATTTTATTTTATCTAATTTTCTCTAACCATCCGCGTCTGTAGAATGTAAAAAATAGACGTTATACAACTAAGTATAAGGAATAGGTATATCCCACTCATCCAGAGATTCTACTTCGACCTAGAAATGGAAATAAAAAATAATAACCAAAAAGGAGAAATGATTTGTTTGCGACGAGTCTATTCACATGTATGAGCAAGTGAAATCGGATTGGCACTGGCGATTTGTCAGTTGGCGTTAGCTACCTGTGTCCTCAAACGGATATTGTCGATGTAATATGAGTATATTTGTGGTTCTACTGCACGTACAGGTCGATTCACAAGAGCTGGCGCGTAATGTCTATGAAATTAATGACAGTTTCATGTATTTTCCGCGCCAGCTCTCGTGAAACGACCTGTAAGTGCCGCACCTCTAATATGGACACCGTTTGAATCATCTTTTCATAGATGTATAAGGCTAATGATGATAAAGAATCGGCAACGCGTCCATAGGCTTCGCTTTCTGCTCACCTTCAGGCAGGCTGTATGCTTATTTGCCACTATCGTGTAATTAAAAAACTTACGTGGTTCTACGATGCGGGATAATAGCACTGGACGAATAGAACAGCTTTCAAGCGTCTCAGTCATCACTGAACAGTCTTGCTTTAGCATGTGGTTTGTTGACGATAGTTCTGAGAATAAATTAAGGAAGATTAATGTTCGACGCCAATAACGTCTAAAGTTGCTGGGTGTTGTGACACGGCGCCAAGAACGATTATTATAGATAGGTAAGTATTAGGTAGGTTGCGCCCTGTAGCCCGGGCGCTAGATGGCTTCGGTATCACCTGCCTGTCGTACAAGGCGACTAAAGAGTAGTAGTAAGAGTAGTCTTCGGGGTACAAGGTTACTGTTGGGTGTTGCAATAGTTGATAAAAAGGTAGGACCCACAGAGGCATGACGTTAGGGCGGCACTAGTGCGTTCCGTAGGAGATCCCAGAGCCGTCCAAATGCGTCGAGGAGGACCATCGAGGGGTTTTTAGTCGCTGCGAGTCCGACATAACCTCCGACGATCCTATGTTAGTCTGTAAAGTATTGTAAATATTTTGTTGCCTAATGCAAATAAATAAATCAATAAAATAAAAGGTTTTCTCCCATTAAAAAACAAAAGGTATAGGTAGGTAGGTACGTTGATTCCATGGCGTACGCTGTCAGTCACATTCATGCTTTCTACGAAGCTTCATATGTTGACACATTCACTGCCAAGAATCGTACAAGATCTCGTGTTTTCCTCATGTGTAATGGCACGCGAGTTCGGCGTAGGCGCCCGCTAGGCGGGTTCCAGTGAAAGTGTAAAGTAATACATGTGATTCTGAACCTAAATCAATATTGTGAAATATGCCAACAATGTCGGCTCACGTTATAATTTAAAAGCGAATGCTTGACAAGATAGAAGTTCCTTAATATCGATACAGTACTATAATTATTATGCCCACAATGTTCTCTGCAACACCACAAATTAATGTATGTACAGTCAGCGTCATATAGTTAGTAGCAGCCAAGGTAGCCAAATATTTCGGTACACGTCTTTATTACTGTAAGAATAAGGGTGTGTTACGAAATATTTGGCTACTCTGGCTGCTACTATTTATATGACGCTGACTGTACACGCTTGACTCAACGCCTTTGAAACACTCGTAAACGAAAATCACACCCTAATATTATAAATGCGAAAGTTTTGATGTTTAGATGTTTGTTACAATCACGCTTCAACGTCTCAAATGATTTGGATGAAATTTTGCACGAAGATAGTTTACAGCCTGGATTAAAATATAGGATAGTTTTTATCCCGGGTCCACCCAGACAAAGTCGCGGGTGGAATCTAATAGTATTTCATAAGATTCCGCGTAAAGCTGATGCTTATAAAGTAAAAGAATACCGGCATAGTATGAGCAAGATAAATGAAAAATCACGTTTGAAACCCAGAGCGAGCGTATAATCTCCATCATTCCAAACCATTACTCGCAAATTGTGAAAAAGGATCCGGTACAGTGAGAAATCGGCAACAACTCCAGTCATTGGAAAAACAACCCTGTTCAAAGTAACGTAGAGTTTAAATTTCAAAGATAGTAATGGAAAGATAGGAGATTTTTTGAGTAGCAAAGGGAATCAACGGCCCAATTTTTATTATTTGAATGTATAATTTTTAGGTGCCGATATTGATAAGGCTTTTGGTTTTGGTAATGATGCCATCATATTTATTGTTAGGTGTTTAAATAAATGTTGTGTTGTAAATTGATCATAATTAAAAAAAATGCTGGCCATGTATTCACTGTTAACACTTTCAGTTCCAGCGACCTGCTAGATGGGCGTTCTGCTCACAGGCGCTTTCCTCTACTTAGCGGGAAAACCACGGCATCGGCTACGAGCGTAGTGCTACGAAATCGTTGGCACTGATGTGCTAAGGCGACTACGGCATAGTCCGTAGCAGGTAATTTTCTATAATTGAGAAATAGGTATTTGTAAAATGTATTGCTGTCGCGCAGTGCCTGATCAAGCGAGCGCAAGCGCGATAGAGACAACTGCAGCTCAGACCTAAAATACCAAATTAAAAGTAAATGAAATCAACGTTTCCTAGTCCCCTGATTTCTTCTCCAAAACTTAACCTATTTAAATATATTATGTAACATGTCTGTAACTATTCAATAATCTACACAAATTAAGTTTCTACAGATAATTAATTATACACACAACCAAAGTTGAGGCGAGGACATTTATGTTTAACCTTTCATCTGTGTTTGATAAGGATCCTACCCAAATTTTTAGTCACCTTTTTGCATTTATTTAAGACAAGAGAGATTCGGCCATTCATTCATTATGCACACTGACAATCGCAGGCCGCCTCGTTGAGACTGGGATGGGAATGTCGCTAATACAGTACTGTCAAGAATAAAATATGGCGGCACTCCACTCCTACAAACATAACTAACTACTGTAAGGACAGGACAACGTATAAAATAATATTCTTATATATTTATGATTATTACACTCATTTATAACGGCGTCTCAAGTAATTGTAATTAGAGATCGTGCGTAATATCTCCATGATAACTATAATGTAGAAAGGGCTAGCTCTATTGACTTCCGATTGTTGCTGTGTTAATTGGTTTAATATACAACGTGTTAATAAAATAACGCAAAACCTGAAAACTGTTTGTTCAGAATCGAGAGTAGAATGCGAAAAAAATAAAAAATATTTTTTTTGACAAGATTTATTTTTTACATTTGTATGGAGTGTTGGCCGACTGGGGCGACCTGCTCCATACAAATGTAAAAAATAAATCGCGTCAAAAAATTTTTTTTTTATTTTTTTCGCATTCTTCTACTCTCGATTCTGAACAAACAGTTTTCAGGTTTTGCGTTATTTTATTAACACGTTGTATACTGTTTATAACAACACTAGTTGTTTTGTTATGATGCCTCCGTAGTCCCTTTAACTACAATAACTGCGCGCGCGGCCTTGCCCGCATTTTGCAAAGAATGCAGGCCAGCCAAAGGGATGGAGCCTGAAATGGCCTAGAATGTGAAATGTCCATTCCAGGTGAAGATTTGTTGAAATCGGATAAATGGCTACAAAGATTACCCCCTACATAAAATAATAGAATCCTTCAATCTCACAAACGTTTTTTCTTTATGTAATTAGTAGTTATAGGAACTATATAGATAATTTGAGACGCTTGTCACAATCTCTTACTATATCGTAAAGTATTATCAAACCCTATTTTCAATATTAAATTAACCGTCCAGATGCCATCTGCATATGTCTAGGTACGCAAACAACATAAAATTCCATTCTGACAGCGCCGGGTAAGGTGTGAAACTAAAAAAAATAACTATTACAGAATAGTTATTTTTTCTGTGATACCCAAGTTGTATAGGTGTCTGTTCAAAGTGTTGTGTCCTGTTATTATTCCAACTATCTTGCGTAGTTGGTTTCTATGTGTCCTCAGTAGTGCGATTGTGAGTTTGTTGTCGCGTTTCGACAAAATCTCTTTAGTCTGTCTGCATGTCGATGCTTATCTAAAACAACTCTGTATCTCAAAAACTGTGTTTTTTCAGGGCAGAGGTTTAAAAAAAACACAAAAAAGATATTGTTATATTTTTTCATTAAGATAACCAATTTAAAATCTTCTTTTAGTCACAGTTTCCTCTGTCATCCAGTTATTTAAACCCAAGAAAATAAAAAGAAAGCAACAAAAAACTACACAAAAAAAACTCAAAAATGTACTACAGTTTAGAGTTGTGACACGATATTTATATACTTTGGATAAGTTTTTATGTGTACTAACGTCTCAATAGAAAATAATTCAAAAAAATATTTTTTTCTTTTGAATAATAGTGTATTATTCGTCTTTAAGACAAACGTATATATAAAATATTAAAAGAATACTGACTTATTTTGCTTTGTTTCTCAAATATTATTTTTTAATATGGACAATAATGGCCTTAAACGACATACATCACAATAATACTTAAACTATATAGACAATAACGGTATAGTTTAGTTTACAACACTTGGTATGGATGTAAATTAGTAACTCTTTTTTAAAGATTCAAAGATAATATATTATTATGGACTTTAAGGCTCCATAAAAATGTTTTGCACGCCTGGACGCAGGCTGAATGCACTGGACAATTATGTTGTATTTTTAAGAACTATGTAACTGCATTCCGAGCAAAATAAAAATCTTTGAATCTTTGAAATCATTGAACCTCGTGGGGGGCCTAGCTACGATGCGCCATCCGGTACGTGGTCACATCTCGAGAACCTTTCCACCCCAACGGCCATCGCTTCTACGTGCAATGTGCCTAGCCCATTGCCACTTAAGTTTAGCGATTTGGAGGGCTATATCGGTTACCTTGGTTTTGCTGCGGTAGCCTCATTTCCGATGCGATTGCGCAGAGAAACTCCCAGCATAGCCCTCTCCATTGCTCTTTGGGTGACTTTGAGCCTTCTTATGAGGTAACCGTCTACGTTTCCGTATCATACGTCATCACACAGTGAGGTAGTGGCAACACACACTGGTCAAAGACTCTCGTCTTGAGACATTGCGAAGTATTGGACGACAAGATGTGCCGTAGGTTCCCGAATGCTGCCCAGCCGAGTCGGACTCTATGAGACGGACCTATCTAACTTGAAAGTCTGAAGAAGTCTTGGAAAGTGTCCGTTTGACATGATCTTTGTCTTATCCATGTTCATCCTTAGATCAACTCGCTCGGAGGCTTTACTGAGGTCATCGAGCATAGTACTCAAGTCCTCCATGGTCTCAGCCAAGACTACTATATCATCAGCAAACCAAAGGTGATTGATGTACTCGCCGTTGATGTTGATGCCTATAGCCTTCTCCAGTCTAGAGTCTTGAAAACGCCCTCCATTGCAGCGGTGTACAGTTTTGGGGAAATAACATTCACTTGCCTAACACGCCGCTGTAGCGGAATACGTTTCAAGCTCCGATCCTGGAGTAGGACTGACATAGTGACGTTCTCGTACAAACACTTCAGTACTTCGATATAGCGGCAGTCTACTTTTCACCGATGGAGAGACTGTAGTTCAGCCCAGGTTTCGATCGAATCGAAAGCTTTCTCCACGAACGCTAAGCAGAGAGGCAAGTTTTAATTTCCAGTCTTTTGTATAACCTGGCGGAGCGTATGAATGTGGTCTACGGTACTAAAACCTCTTCGAAAACCGGTTTTTTCGGGAGGCTGGAAGTCACTAAGCCTGCATGCGAGGCGATTCGTAATGACTCTTGAAAACAGCTTGTAAACATGGCTCAGAAGTGAGATGGGTCGGTAATTCTTCAGCAGGGTTTTGTTCCCCTTTTTGACGAACAGCACCCCTTACCTCTGTTCCACGCCTTTGGCGTTCTCCCTTCCAGTAGGACGGTGTCGAACAACTTCTGAAGGGTCGTAAGGATCGGTTTTCTACCAGCCGTCATGAGATTGGCTGTAATTCCGTCTTCACCGGGTGCCTTGCTGTTCTTAAGCTGTTTCAGAGCCATTCTAATCTCGTACAGGCTGATGTCCGGGATGTCGTCTGTAAAGTGTCGGGTTGGTCTAGCTCTAGGGTCTTCCGCCAGACCAACTTCGGGTCTGCGAGTTGACGTGTATACGATATGTATGACGTGTAAAAACGCACTCACTCAAAAGCTCAGGTTTGGAAAAAACGACTCTCCAGTCCTCAGTTTTTTACCCTGCGAGCTGGCTCTGCCCAATAGACTCCATTGAAATCTCGTGTGAACACATTAGAGCCCTTATTTCGCTCGATGGCCTCTTCAATACGGTTCGTAGTGAATTGGCGCAGATCGCGGGTAAGGGACTTGGAGATCTGTTTATTTAGCTGCCGGTATAAAGTCGCATCGTTTGAAGACTGCAGAATCATTTGACTCCTTTCCTTCATGAGCTTCTGAGTGGAGCTAGAGAGCCTTTAAGTTCTGTTGGCCCGCTGGGCCTCGAAGAACATAGACCCAGTGGCACGGAAAGGTTCTACAAAACCTAGGCAATGGAAACGGTTTTGGAGTTCCAGCTGAAAGCTCTCGGGGTCACCCAAAGGGCAATGGAGAGGGCTATGCTGGGAGTTTCTCTGCGCGATCGCATCAGAAATGAGGCTACCCGCAGCAAAACCAAAGCAGATTTCGGATATTTTTACCAGTTCGCGTGTTGATTTCTATAACCAAAGTATAATATAGTCAACTGAAAGAGTTACTGAATCTTTGACACAAATTCATCCACGAAAGTGAGGCAGGACAAACCCTTAAATAGTGTCCATAATAAAAATATAATTATTATTGTTATTATACCACTTTTTATACAAAAAAGAGACGCATACGAGCATGTAGTAGGTATGTATCTTATACTTATCTTTTCTGATATTACAAAATAAATAAATATTAGAGGTTAATAATATCTTACACAAATCGAACTAGGCCCATAGTTAAGTTCAATAAGGCTTGTGTTGTATATTATTATTTTAATTGATATGAATACATAAATACCTTTTTTGCAATACATATAACATCTAAATAAGTTAATAATCGTGCTGCTTATCTATTTATAGTGGCTTTTCTCGTTTTGAATCACGAAACTAAATGCATATTTATGATGAACATAGTCCAAATTCGTATAGTATACCAATAATGAAGTAAGTCTTATGTAGTATAGGGGCTTATTTTGCTTACATGAACAAGCCAACTTTCATTATTTTCGTGAATACTCGTTTATTTGTTGTTAAGTCAAAACATCGGTACTTACTGTTTAACGGAAAGTGTCCCATCCATGAATAATCCTCTATTGCAAAAAAAATCGCTAGTGTTCCACTGAGCTATTTCGCGTAATGCCGCTGTTGTACAAACAAATTGATGCGTTTTAACGAATTATTTGGGGATGTGCCGGTAGTCAACAAAAAAACATGGTGACGGCGTCGATCGCTATGGCTCATCTGGCCTACGGACGGTCTTCCAGATAAAATGACGTCGACACCCCACCAATGGCATAACGGCACAATGCTGCCACGGTGGCAATTTTTTGAATTAGAACACGGGAGTCTTAGTCACGATAAACTTTAACGTGTTCTGCGTCTAGTCTTATACTTAGTAGCAAAACGGATTATTTCGCGATACCGACTTGTTTCAGATAAGCGTCGATGTGTCTAACTCCTCCCAATATCTTTGGTGTAGGACCTTGGTGTATAGGTCCAGTTGATTATATATGTAACTTTGTGGTAGGGGTAAAATTGGCTCCGGTCCGTATGCCGTTGTTTCTGAGCCTTTCCTGGCCAGTTCATCCACTGCATCGTTTCCTCTTGAGCCACTGTGCCCCTTGATCCATTGTATGGTAACGTTGTTTTTATCTGCGCGCACCTCTGTGAGGTTTTGGTGGCATTCGTATATCAAGCTTGATGTGATACTGTCACTGCTCAGTGCTTGTAGTACCGATTTACTGTCTGAGAGTATCCGTATGTTTGTGTTCTCGACTTGTCTCTTTATGGCATTGCATTTGGGATGTTGATTCGTCGATCATTGCCCCGATAGTCGTTTCGGCGAACGGTTTAATAGCGAAGAGTCTCGACCAACATCTTAAGAGGCTCGAGCTAGATAGGTCGAGGGTCAGCTAATATGAAAAATCAAGAATTACAAAATACAATAAGAACCTAAAAATTACACTTACTTATAACTTCAGAAGAACCCCCGTTAAAAGATACAATTTTCTTTTTGGCCATCAGACCTGAAATTATTTATCTTGCGGATTATAGGTACTATCGACAACACAGCTAACTGACCATCGGTGCACTTTATGTGCAGTTTAATAAGGTTCTATATACATACAGGATGGTCAGTTAACTGTGTTGGCGTTTGTACAGACAGACGAAGTCAAACTATTACAGCCTAGGCCACTCGCATAACTAAGAGGAATGTAACGGCAAACAACATGTAAAAATAGGGTACACTACATAATTACGAAGCGTCATTTCTCGTACAGCATTTTTTTCCGAATTTCCTAATTCCGAAAAATATGTTCAGCCGAAGGATTTTTTTTTGATTTTTCAGGATATAATTAATAACCTTACCTATTTATATATAAATAAATAATTTGCATCCAAATTTACATTTAGCGCAAAAACACGTTCGGAATTTTGTAATTTCAGAAAAATAAAGGTTTCGGACAAATGACTCTTCGGATTTTTTCTATGTTCCCGTGAAAATCCATGAAGCCGTTTAAGTTGCAAAGCATGCCAAATAAATAGACAACCCTACAAGGAGAAAAATGTAACCCTCCTTCTAGGTAACGTACCATGTGAAATACCCGCAAAGCAACCCATCCTTCTGAGCTTTATAATAAAAAAATCAAATACCTTTATGATTCGCGAAAGGATTTTTGGTTATTTGTTGGTATTCCAGTTTGGCAAAATATTTTTGACCAAGACATTTTTTTCATCATGCCTCAAAAAGAAAACTTCTTGATGAGGAAGCTAGGTAGTTACACAAAATACAGTCACTGCCAAGAATCGCTACGCGCTACGCTCGTAGCCGATACCGTGGTTTTCCTCGTATGTAGCCAAGAAGCGACCTCGGCGTAGGCGCCCGCTAGGCGGGTTCCTGGCAGTAAAAGTGTTAACTTTCTTTTACCAGTCAGTATTAGCATACTCGTAAGTTGGTAATTGATTCTTTGTGTAATAAGGGTTACGCAGACCAATTTGAAATAATTCAAAGTCAAAGTCAAAAGTGAACGTTATTTGTTCTTCAATTTAGGCATATTACATGCACCTACTCGTATGAATGTCGATAAACTACCACCGGTTCGGAAAGAAAACCTCGGCCTCGAGAAGAACCGGCGTGAAAAACTCGGCAAGGCATAATTTTTTCAAAACAGCATACAATATATGTATAGTCTTTCAGTGTTACCTATATAAGATTACATTGCTACAGCAGAAAGCTTGTTTATTTATCCTCTAGTGCAGTGCAGGACTTTATCACTGCCAAACATCCCTGTCCATGATATAATCGTTTATCTTATAATATGCTTTCGAAATAAGAGAATTCGAGAATTTTTTATTTCCCTAAGAGATGTTTTTAAAGACAATGAAATATTGACTCTGACGTGTATTTATATATTAGAAATTTGCATATTAGTTAAGGAACGAAATGACATTTTTACCAAAAAAAGTGACATAAAAAAGTATATAAGAACACAATATAAATATGATGTATGTACTTACAGTTAGATCTTCTAGTTTTATACTTAGCAAGAGCTCTTATGTCTCGGGAATTAAGATTTTTAATCACCTACCTGAACATATTAAGTTGTTAAATGGTATCACATTTAAAAATAAGCTCAAGAAATGGCTAGTAATAAAAAGTTTCTACAATTTAAATGAATATTTTATGTGTACACACGGTTAAAATTATGTTGAAATACTATTGTTGTTTGTTGTTATTGTTTTAGTTAAGTTAAAGTAAGTAAGGTTAAGTTTATTATTGTACGTCCGAAATGGGCAAGCTGTTGGACTTTATTTTACCCACAACAACTAAATGTACTAAGTTCTGACAATAAAGAAATCTTATCTTATCTTATAAGTGCCTGCTTTACAACAGATTTGAATTTAGAGTCAGTCAGTTCGGTAATGTGTTTTAGAATTTTATTGTAGAATTTTGTACAATTTCCCAAGAACGACTTTGTTGCTTTTACTAGTCTGTGCTTCAGGTAACCCTGGGCCTATCAGTGTTCGTTGGGAAGTTGTATAAATTCTTCCTAACATACATTATTATGTCAAGTACGTATAGCGACGGCAGTGTTAGAATATCAGTTTCCTTGAAGAATTCTCTTACTGACTCACGCGACCCCAGGTTATAAATTGCTCTAACAGCCCTGTTTTGTAAAATAAAAGCAGTTTCAATATCGGTCAGTATAACAAATTATAATATTGCATACAATGGTTCAATTGGACGCATTGCCGTGACAATGAATTAAAACCGGCGTGTAATGTTATTTACAAACTTTCAAGTTTTTATATTCCACTCTCATGTAATGAATATCCCACCAAAAACATTACATGTAAAGTGATGCCAAGACTCCATAGCTCATACACTTTCAGCGTGAAAAAGATATCAGATCGCAATTAGCGCCAAGCTTCCTACTCCACACGGCGTAACTCTACCACTACCAGCCACGCTCTACAAATTCTACATCTTGGCTAAAAAGTACAGCTTTGTTGGGCACATCCCGGTCGCCGCATAGACTTTCACACCGAATGAATTTATGATGATATTAATAAGTGACGGGTCTATACTTTTTAGCCAAGATGTAGAATTTGTAGAGCGTGGCTGGTAGTGGTAGAGTTACGCCGTGTGGAGTAGGAAGCTTGGCGCTAATTGCGATCTGATATCTTTTTTCTTTCTCACCTTGAAGCCCCCAAGGACATCGGCTTCCTTACTGCAGCTGAAGAATCAGTGATATAGTGTTTGTATAAAACTGTCTGGACAAGGTTATTAGTGTACCTAAGGCGTATCCATTTCTTATAACATTTAACGTGTGTTAAGTAAATAAATAATTTGTTACAATGCCTATGTGTGTTTCTTTTGAATAGGAACCAGTAGCAAGGCGCCCTGAGGTAATTTCTATATTTAATTAGAGTCTTATGCCAACCGATCTGGGTGGCTGGTGGTAACCCCAAAATAAGAGGTTACAAATGTTGCATATAATTTTCGGTTTTCCGTTCCGTTGCCACCATACAAGCTTAGTATGGAAACAGTAACGGAAAGGTATAAACAATCTTGGAACACTTTTTTCTCGTATAACATCCGAAAGTACTTTCGATTCTAAGTAAAAAAACCTGAATTTAGAAAAAAAATAAGAAAAACTCGACTGTGCAACTTTCCATAAAAAGGCCCATTTACAATAAAATAGTATACTCAAATTCACTCACCCTTATTACTTGTGAATGCAGACACCAATATTGGGGATGATTTTTTACTAACTGACAACCCTGATGTTGCTCCCGCCACATCGCATAATACTTTTGAGTTTAGGTTCTTCAGCCACTTTGACGTGACGATGGCTGCAGTCTTAGGCGGACTGACCGTCATCCCCGTTCCTAAAAATAATAAGAAACCGAAAAAAAAAATATTTGCGACGCACAGATAACAGCGTTAGGCCCTGGTCTGCAACAAACGCCGTAGGTCGCATCCGGCGTTTCCTGAAAGCCGCGTCCTCTGGACGCAGCGTCCAGCGCAGACTGCGATGGTCAGTCTAGGACGCGGCTTCCAGCGGAAACTGCGATCAGTTTCTCGCACGCGCTAATGTGAATGGACGTGAATTGATTATGGATGAACAGACGAACTTTCTTCCCAATGTTTACGTTTGTGTTTCAACACATTATTTTTATAGTAATTCGTCTTGCTCCTATGTAAATTTCACCATCTTCGATGACAAAAACGCGACGTCCGTGACGCCAGAATGCTCCGAAATGACTGCGTAGTAGGCGGCGTACGACCTATGGACGCGGCGCACGGCCGCGTCTGGCGTGTGAGATAAAACATTTTAGTGCATTTCCATAGTAAGCATTCGTACGTCGCGTACAGCGTCACGCCGGACGCGACCTATACGGCGTTTGTTGCAGACCACCGCCTTAGGCGATTCTCCCACCGCACTGCGTCCCGCCGCGGCGCGGTGCGCGGAGCGGCAGATTTTACCATCGTATGCAAGAATCTCAATTTATATAGGAAACATGCCTAGTGCTTCACACTGCCGACGCGGCAATGCGCGTGAATGCGCGTGTAAAAAATCTGCCGCTCCGCGCACCGCGGCGGGACGCGGTGTAGTGGGAGAATCACCTTTATAGTAGAGATTATATAAGGCCGAAACGTTATAAAACTGACATTGGATTTGAATCTTCTACCTTGGACGGTAAGGTCGCTTTTTGAATGGACGACTTTAATGCAAATCGGCGAACTCAATTTTACTACAAGTATACAGACGGAAAGGACCGGAAAACCGCTTTTTCGGCATAAGCCTATCGATTTGGTAACCCTATCAATTCAGTTACCTTGTGATAGGGTTAGGGGGCGCAGGACCGGTCATTCTATCCCTACCATCATCATCATCATCATATCAGCCGAAACACGTCCGCTGCTGGACATAGGCCTCCCCCAAAGAGTGACAAAGTGACCGGTTCTGCGCCACCCGCGTCAAGCGGACTCCCGCGACCTTTACCAGGTCATCAGTCCTAAGCAGTAAAGTTCTTGCCTTATTCAAAAACCCTGGTAGTGGAATATATTAATTCTAATTCTAATTCCAGCCATTCCATTGAAATTAAACAGGCTGGCTCAACTCTGGTCTCGGGTGTAAAGAGCTAGAAGAAGTCGCGCAAGGTCGTGTAAAATGGAGAACTCGGGACCGGTCACTTTGGCTCTCTTTGGGGGAGGCCTGTGTCCAGCAGTGGACGTCTTTCGGCTGATATGATGATGATGATCATCAAATTCCATCCATCCTGTTATCGTCTAATTCCAACCTGTTTAAATGCACGTGGAATGCATTTCATCCTTTTCATTTTCAGGAGAACAATGTAAGAAACGTTGCACAAAAGTACCTACTTCATTAAGAGTTAAATCGTTATTCCTTTTCTAGCGGTTTAATAAAAAAATACAGAACTCTCTGTATACTGTTGCAGCTGATATTTGCGTTTTATAAGTCTTTTTAAGTTGCGCAACGCTTTGTTTTACGAAAATACGAGCTAATATTTCTATTAAAATGGTTAAAAGTAAAAGTTATTGTTCAAATATTTAACCACGTTTGTTAGTCCTGTGAACGGTCCTACGTAGTTCATGTTTTGATAAATGTATGTAACAATACATGTTTAACTTGTATGTACCTACGGTCCTACGTCAGACATATGTTTACATGTTTGCACTTTATTCTACCAATACTGCAGTAAGACAAAAAATGTGTAAGTACCTATATATATTAGTTGCCGACTGCACTACTTTTTTATCATATTAGAATATTTGATTGAAACAGGCGTTACTTTGCGGAAGTCTAAGATAATTTATGTCAACAATATTCCTTTGCTATTCCGATAAAAAACATTCAGTTCTATTAGCGATTATGAGATGCACCTAAATAGGTGCATAGTTGGCAAAATTACGCAAATGCGTATTTTTGCATGCGGTTAATGCGCCGACTCTCCCAACATGCAAATTATTACAGAAAGCCGCCACCAATAATGACAAAACCTCGACACTTGTTTCGCCTCTCTACCAAGAATCATCAGGAGATGCTGGCAGGAGATGTAGCCTGCGCCACGTCCACTGAGCAAATTAGTCGTCCGGTTTATTTTTTCTTTTTTGAAATAAATAATAGGACTATAATAGGACGGACCCAATATAGCGGTCGATTTGCGTGGTTGGAGGGTAGCCTGGGGAACGTCCAGGGGAAACCTCCGGCACGACAACGCGGGGAAGTAAGTCGTCCGGAACCGTCAGCCATATTTATACTCTGTACCCTCCATACTACCATGCATACGTGAAAGAGATGGAAGAACACGTAACAACAGCGATGATGCAAGAAGACTTCAATTTGACGAAATAGGTATCACGAACATAGTTCAAGCGTCTGTGACGCTGAATAATCCAGGCGATTCAAGTCAGGAAAAAAATATGGTCAGAGACTGTTTCCTGGGTGGATGTTGTCAAATTAAGGGGTAACCTCAATACTTTGTGCTAGACTTAACAGGGTTTTTTCTGTATACCCTTATAGTGGCGTGTAATAAGGAAATTCCATTAAAGTGACACATGGCTACATAGCTTCTAGAAAACTCGTAAATCCTTCGGAACAATTTCCCTTTGTTGATCGTCGCTTTTAGTCGACCGCATTAGGCTTGGTTAATGAAAATACTAGCTCCTCCCCGTGACTTTGTCTGCGTGGAACTCGTTTATATCGTAGCTCTATCTTTTTTCCTTTCAATCCTTAGGGGATGATTTCCGGGCTGAAAACTATCCTATGCCCTTCCTAGGGATTCAAAACACCTCCATACCAAATTTCATGCCAATCGGTTTTGCGGTTAAAGCGTGAAGAGGTATACACAGAGAGTATTACTCGAATTTATAATATTTGTATGGATTCACGCCTGTTCATAAATACTCCTAAGCAACGCCACGTTCGTTGTATTTAAAATCACTCAAACACAAACGCAAATTTGTGTAGACGAGAGGCAGATGGTTAAATGTCATATACAATTTGAGGTCTAGGGCTGCAAAGTGATGTTCTATTGCTTCATGTTCATTTGGTTACAACATTATAACGGTTCCGGCATAAAAAATCTGAAGGTTATATTTTATTTTATTGCGTGTTTGAGAAAATGTCTAGTTTTACCTCGGCCGGAACTAGGGATTGCCTGCCTCGTACTATTATCCGACCGGAATTATCCTCGTACCTACTATTTGCCGGCCTTTGTAATGTACCGTAAAGAAGTCCATAGATTGTAAGAAAGTAAGTATAAATCAAGATTTCCTTTTACTCACCACACTCTTTCAAAATAGGTTTTGTAATGTTGCAAGCTGGCACACACGTTATATCGGTTTCTACTGGTGTATCTGAAACATAAAAAGAAAAATTAGGTGTTGAATTATAATATTATAAGTTCAAAAACTTATTCACAGGTAAATTGTGGTTATGTTTTGATCTCGCTAAAAATGTAAGTACCTACTTAATTTTTGGTAGAATAATAACCAACTAAACTTTTTTTACTGTATCATCAATTAATCCAATGATTAATTGATGATACAGTAAAAACCTCTCAATAGAGGGTTCTAATTGTAGATAGAGGATTTAACACTTAAATTGTCACCCTATACATCTTTTTTAGGTTTAACTTTCAGGTTTACGTTGATGATTAAGAGAAAAATGTAAGGCAAAAAAAAAGATACAACATATAACACGAGAACAAATGTTTCTCATGGTTTTTAAAAACGTCACTTATAAAGGACATGTTATTATATACGCCGAAATAACTGTCACATAAGACGGACATTGCCAAGAATAATATTAACCGTTGAAATATTATTATTTCAAAAAAGATATTTGTGCTGGGCAACATTTAAGCCGGAATCCCACTGCTGCGCACGATCGAGGTACGCACGTGGGTACGAAAACGCTTCCTATCAAAATGTACGTAGATACTTCCACAGCAGTGTACCAGCTTACTACGCACAAAATGACGTCACTGATACAAGCGTGGCCTGGTCCGAAGTGCGTCCCCCGCACACGCTAGCGCGCGTGGCAGGCGAAGCTCCACAGAGACCCACGCTGACCACGCTACGAACGTGGGTTGCAGTCGAAAGGTGGCCCCAACTGCGTCGCATAAACCCCGTTTAGTGCGTAGTGCCGCGTGCGCCACAGAGTGGGGAATGTAGATACACGCAGCTGTACCCACGTGGGAGACGTGTTTAGCGTGTGCGTGCGTAGCGTGCGTAGCAATGGGGTTCCGGCTTTACAGAGAAAGAAATACTTAATTTGATATTAGTAAAATCAATAACATCAATTATTTATTAGCTTATCTACTGATCCAGAAGAGGTTGCCATTAAATAAGCAATGCGCGTATTTGTCGCACTTAAACTAAAGTGTTAAAACTGCGTAATAAGTGAATTAGACTACTGTCATATTATCTCCCCCGAAATTTTCATTCACCCCCAGGTGAAAACTAAAAAACTGCCCCTTGTGTACAATTTAATTGTATAGGAGGGAGCAAATAAATCGGGGCACCCCTGAATCTATGAAATGTATTGATTTCAGTAAAAACTTTAAAAAAAATTAATATTGTAAGGTGACCCGCCACCATAATCAACCCGTTCCTTGATACAGGCCATACAGCATTGAGAAAAACGTTCTCCAATATTGAAAATCGAAAGTATCCTACATTATAGTAAACGTATAAATGTTATTTAAAACAGTATGATCAATATTTTATGTAATCTATACATAAAAAATACTATAAAGTATTGAAATAATAATAATAATAATAAACTCTTTATTTCCGACAAATTATCCATATAGTATTAGTATGTTGAAGAATATATTACTGCCCTGCTTTCTCAATTTGAATGCTGTTGCACACCTGTTCTTGAGATACAGGCAGGACTTGGTTCTTCTATTCATCTCTCTGTGTAAATGTATAAGCCTTGTATTTTGTTGGTGTGTCAAATAAGTAAATAAATAAATGTTACTTAACCTAAATACCTACGTAACAACGATATTCATGACGAGCCCAAATACTCAGCAGTTGTAATGTTTTAAAGATTTATTTTATTTTATTTGACGTGAGATTGCATGACGAAAGTGTCTAAAAGTAAAAGACACTACCTAAACCACGTGCTTCACGCGATCGGCGTGTGTTTCTTGGAATCATACTAAATTGATTTGCGTTTTCGTAAGACGTCCTTTATAAAGGACGAAAACAAGTAAGTAAGTAAGGTAATTTAGATGGAGTGCTAGCGGATGCCCAAGAGGGATAGAGGTAAATTAACCTGACTAAATTGAGAAGGATCAGGAGACCCTTGACATCTCACGTCCTGTATACTTTAGTTGTATTATACCCGTGACGTCAGTTTTAGTACATTTTTTGACAACTGGTAACAAACCAATAACTGCTTTATGCGATGAGGGACAGGAAATATGACATTGTATCACGTTCCCACTTGTGTGTGTGCCGCAAAGGCAATATTGCTTATATGTTATCTTTGTCACTCATGTGTTATGTGTGTGTGAGCACCTATATCCGTTCTCTATAATTGTAATGAGCCCAAAGAAGACGAGTTTACCTGGTATAATAGGGGTGTAGACTCGAAAACTATTGTTACTCCAAAAGAAAGAAGGCAAAATAATATGCCTAGTGCCGAAAGTCCCATTCAGATATCTCAAAGAATTACGAAGCTACAAGCGTTTTAATATTGCTTGTTAGAGAGAGAAAACGCAAACAGTGTGTGACATCACATAACAGGATGCTGCCGGGGGGCCGCGTCGACGGCGGCGCCGAACACGATGGGCACGGCACATTGCCGTCTTCTAGTGACGTCACAATCTTCCAGCGTCATCGTTTCATATGAAGTTGCTTTTTGATAAAAGGGACAGAGCATACCCCTTCTTAAAACTTTGGACTTAATCTTTTGCGTTGATTTTTTCTCCATACTTTAAATCCTTTTTCGAGAAAATATGGCATTATTGAATATTTTATACCTCTATTGATTGAGGCAACATTATTTCCCCAACATCAGACCACCTTTATGGTATAATAATATTGCATTGTCACCCTACTACAAGTGTACAAAATTTCAACTGTACTACTAAAAGGCTTGATGCTGGGGCCCGGCTTAAGGGTTTTGAGGAATCTCGACGGTTCTGGTGTCTACTAAACCGGATCAGGACAGGGTTCGGAAATGGTGCATCTCTTTGGTGCAGTTGGTGCGAGTCAGCGGAATGCCAGTGTGGCTGTCCAGAGCAGACGTTACACCATATCATCTTTGAGTGCCCTTTCACCAGCGGAACAATGGGTGATTTCAAGATTCTCTCCACGGATGCAGTTCATCATCATTAGCCGAGAAAGACGTCCAGTGCTGGACATAGGCCTCCCCCAAAGAGTGCCACAATGAATGGTCCTGAGCTACCCGCATCCAGCGTACTCGCGCGACCTAAACCAGGTCATCAGTCCACCTTGTGGCGGATTCAGTTGCTTACCTTAATTTTATTTATTTATTTAATCTAGTAAGCATCATAATAGTTTAAGCAGACAAAGTTATGCAATACGATAAATAAAAATAAAAAACTAAAAGATGGACGGTTGATACAGCAGTACCATCGTTCTCAAAGCCATATTTAATTGGTTTAGCCAAAAACATTTCTACTGCTACAATCGAATTCATAGCAGTTTGCACCCAATTCAATCACGTAGTAAGTATTGGTTATATTCCAATCGTGTCCGAAAAGGTAAATTGCATTACACTACTTTTAGATACGAATTCGTGCTCGGATTGTATGTGAAGGCAATCGTACATGTCATGACTTGAATAAAGATCGTAAAGGTGAAATCAACAAAATTTAATTCACTATATTTATACACTATTTCTATTCTATAAACTCGTGACCTTTACCAGGTCATCAGTTCTACCCACGCTGCGCCTGCCGGTATGTGATGAAGGGGGAGCAGGACCGGTAATTATAGCACTGTTCTTTATCCATGTCCAGCAGTCTTTCTGCTGATATGATGATGATAAACCCATTGAACTATGAGTTGAGGCGATGAGGTGAGATGGGTTATGTTGGGAGTTTCGCTGCGTGATCGCATCAGAAATGTGGCTTTCCGCAGCACAACCAAGGTAACTGATATAGCCCTCCGAATCGCTTAACTTAAGTGGCAGTGAGCGGGGCACATTGCACGTAGAACCAATGGCCGTTGGGGCGGAAAGGTTCTCGAGTGGCGACCACGTACCGGAAGGCGCGGCGTGGCTAGGGCTGGATGCGGGTGGCGCAGGCGCCAAATGTGATGCGGGTTGATCCACACATACATATCCCTCAGCCTGAGGGGCTGTCGAGGGTCTCCTAGTTAACTCAGACGGGAAGGAGCCTTACAGGAGCAGAGGCAAATGATAAGAGCGGTCGGGTTAATGTTTTGAACTGGGTCTTGTCACCCTTTTATTTATATACTAGCACTTTATCCTACACGGTCTCTATTACTCGCGGCACGGGGCACGGTTGCCGAACGGATACGCTTCGGGTTGGTAAGAGGCGGGAACGGCGGGATTGTGGTACTCCGGCAGTGCACTCGGGATCCAAGCGGCCAGAATAACGCGGTTGTCCTACCATGTCACTCCCCAGGCAGTGCACTCGGGAACCAAGCGGCCTGCAAGGGGTGAGGCTAGCGGGAGACTTCGGCAGTGCACTTGGAAACCAAGCGGCCAGAGAGTCGGAATACCACGGTAGTGCACTCGGTAACCAAGCGGCCGCGTGAGGGGAGAGAGTTGGGCATACGGCAAGCCGCTAGCCAAATTACTTTGGCACTCTTTGGGGGAGGCCTATGTCCAGCAGTGGGCGTCTCTTGGACAAGTGAGAAGCAGTCTGTAAATAAATATGTGCCCCACCATTTTGTCTAGAAAACCCGCGCACAAGAAGATGTTGATAACCGCTCAAGCCAGTTGTCCCGTGACCATGGATGTTGCAACACATCCGAAACGTCGGGAGATCTCAGTGAGGTAAATAAAATAAGTTAATCATACGCGATTAAGTCCCGTTTAGTATAAATAATGTGTGAGAATCGTGAAAGTTTAAATCAATATAACATATTATTTGTTACAGGAACCCCTACCTACCTACATCTTTTTGTTTTTGTAGGCTGGTGATGCTCTATTCGGGTATCTGAGAGGAGGCGTGGCGGGGCGCACGTATCCATAGCAACGGAGTGGCACGGGGCCCCCCGCAAGTTGTTAGGCAAGCGCGTTGCGCGAACGACGTAATGTTGGTTCTACTTTCGTGATGGCAATAATACATACGGCGCAATCTTCGGAATGCTGACTTCTTGATGATATTCCAATGTCGGAAGCACGAGAGTTTCAACGACAGGTGTATGCGACCCAAGCGCCTCTTTTCTGAAAGGATAACATTTCAGATTCAATCATTTATTCGTGAATAAATTACGAGAGTTAAAAGACCCCCGGCATTGTCATTTCAATGTTCGATATCTTAAAATCGGCTAAACCGATTTTGATGAAACATAGTTAAGAACCATCTAAATCACGTTAGCTTTCGGACAAATAAACACACATTAAAATCGTTACAATCGCTTAGGAGCTACGATGCCACATACAGACACACAGACACGACAAACTTATAACACTCCTTTTTTTGCGTCGAGGGCAGCGAACCAATACGAGCTCCTTACAAAATTCTACCCAAACACATGCCCAAAACCCGTCTGCGCATGTTCGAACTAAACGGCTGCCTGGCATTATTTTGTCACCCCGCCCCGAATAATGGCAATGGCACCAATTCTGTGGGGCCATTACTTAGACTTCTATGTTTTTTTCGATCACTGTTCGGGGGTTAATAACACACCCGAGAGAAGAAAACAAATGGTTTTGGCTTACTCTGGTGCTTGATTTTCTTTTTGCTTTTGTAGTTCGTATCGATCTCACTGCTTGTTTCTGGTGTCATGGTTTGTTTTGAAGTGTTGGCAACTGGTCCCGGGTCTATATCTGCAAGGTTTGAAAAACGATGTGTAATTGGCCAATAACGACTATAGGATGCTATGTCATACACCTTCATGCTTTCAACAAGGTTCATATTCAACTTCTTCTGATGGCGTCCAAAAAGTTAAACCGGTCAGTCCATTGTGTATGAAGCACAAGTAGCCATTTTATCACTCGAACTGGCAACACTGAAGCGCTAGACCAATAACAGCGAGCCGTTCTGCCAGTATTGCCAATTTAAACTTGTTGAAGGTTAAACCCAATGATGTCATATAAAAAAGAGGTAAATACGTTGTCTATATGAAATTGCGTGTTTAAAAATGGCCACCAAATCTGACAGCTGAGACGTCCATTGACGACGCAACATTGAGGCAAGATCATACAATTGAGTTTTAGTGTGCCACTTTTGGAGTGCTTATAACCTATCTAGGTTTTTTATATTACATCAGTTTCTACAGAGCTATGGTAATGTTAATACGAAGACCGAGCGACATGGTAGCAGACAAATCTCAATAAGTGTAACAGCGAGGGATATATCATTCGTTGTTCTTGTCATGTTCCACTTTGAGTAGTATCAAGTTGCGGCGAAAAAAACCATCACCCGCCCAAGTTAAGTAGGTTGTTTATGGTAAGCCATCAGCCATTTTAAGACTAGTTCTTAATTTAGCTGCATAGGAGCCTTTCTGTCCCTTATGGTGGCATGCGTATAGCTCCCGTATAGATATGTATACTCTAAGGAAGAGCTGGAAAGCTCAAACTTGCTGTAAATATTTCCGATCTGAAACGAATCTCAAATAAAGAGGCCTCAGCAGAGAGTACAACTTTGAACCATTTGGCGTCAAGACCCTCGGTCCGTGGGGTCTCAGTGCGCAACAGTTATTTGCGGAAATCGCGAAACGTCTGGTTGACGTAACTGGTGACCGAAGAGCTGGCGGCTTTCTCGCGCAACGCATCAGCATTGCAATTCAGCGAAGAAATGGCGCCAGCATCCTCGGTACAATGCCTCGAGGGCCTTTTCTTAGATTTAACTCAGTTTTCATTTAATTTAGTTAATGTTAGTTATATATCATCTTGTATATACTTTAGAAAATAAATTATTCATTTAATTAATCAAAACATAACTCACCACATTTATGGTCACCTGAACAAACGTCTGGGGCGCAAGGAGGAACTTCTGTATTGTAAGAACAAACTTCCGGATTGTAAGAAGGAACTTTTCGTTCGCCAGAAGGTACCTCCAGGTTGAGAGACACATCGTCCGGTGTGTTTACTAGAGTATGTACTAAGGTGGGTAGGGTAGGGCTCGACCTCTTTGAAAATGAAGAACGAACTGTAAAAGAAAATTAAAAAGGGCTTGACAACAGATTTTAAAAATTATATCTACATGTACTGATTTACAAGTTTGCCAACAATTTCCTTTGGGCAAAGTAATTCTTATAGGAAACAGTACCTAGCATAATTAAATTATTTAAATTGAATCTATGTATATTTACCCACATAATTCACCTATCGGAACCTGGACAGGTCTAGACGACGGTACTAATACGAAATAAAATGATTACGCCTGTAGGTCTAGATTTAAGTACTACATGTGGCATCATATTATGATGCCGCTGAGCACCGAAATGTTAAATAAGTTTTTGTCAAAAATTTCATTTTTCGCACAAGCTTTTATTGGCGACTGTAGTTTTCTGTATATCATCATCGTTAAGTACTAAATTCCCATGGCCACCTTCTGTCTCCATCATCAGATCAGCTCGATAGTACCATAATATTGAATTGTCATCCAAACTATACTTATACCCAAAATTTCAGCTCAATCAGCCACCGGGAAGTGGGTCAAATTTAACTCGCAAGATGTGTCCCATACTAACAGGGCAAGTTAAATAAAAGCTTGTAAAAATAGTACTATGTACAGAAGGTTCTCTGTTATCAAATCCCCTGATTAAGTATGCTGAACGAGCCTATGCGTGGTCATCGTTTTCTATCGCATCCAATGAGCTGCGATAGACCGCGTGCGTGACGCAGCAACGCTAATATACGGTAGAATGTACTTGTAACGGCGCGACGAAATCACGGTTTGTGCCGCCCCTGGTTCTAGCATCTAAGTTGGATCCGGCGGTATCTGCGCGGTGCAAGAGGTATGTTTGTGTGACGTTAGAGCTCAATTTAGTGCCCGTTTCGATGGCACTGTCAAACATCTCACACCGCGCTAATGGTTCTTCTACACAATGGGCCATCATGGCGCAGGACTAGGGACAGTTATGCGTTGGAATGCGATGGTAATATGTTTTTCTTCGTCTAACGCATAGTTGCGTCCTGTATGATCGGCCATGATCGCCGATTGTGTAGAGGAGCCATGACACAGGAACAGTACAGTACTCCAAATCAGTAGTCAGTTAGTCACTGTACAGTCGCCATCAGATATATCGGAGCGGCCAAAGTGCTCACAAATATCTGAACACGTCTCTAATGCCTCGACAATAGAGACGTGTTCAGATATTTATGAGCACTTAGGCCGCTCCGATATATCTGATCGCGACTGTACCGCCATAAAAGGTCACACCTATCTGAATCACTAAAAATTGTTTCCCAATATTCAGAGCAATGACGTGTAGTTGCAGAGTCCGAAAGGCAACCGGATGGCTCGTGGTATTTGTGCCCCCGAAGTGCTGTGCAACCCGAACTAAGCCAACTTGGACTGGGAAAAAAATATATGAAAAAATATTTTTTTGTCGCCAGGCAGCCGATTAAAACAGCGGTTGCCTGAAAGTATGTACGCTGTTTTTATAATAAAATGCGGGTCTAAATCGAATACCTGGCGCCAATTCCCCCTTCCTATTTCCGCCCCAGTCCAGTTTGGGTTGTTGTTGGCTCAGTTCGGGTTCAGGGCTCAGCTCAAATACTGCGAGCCATCCGGTTGCCTGTCGGACACTGAAACTACGCGTCATTGCTTCTTGCTTCTTACCAACGCGTTATAGACCATTTTTATGGCCCCCGGGTCGTAAAAGTCACGGGCGTTAACTACAACTGTATCGTTTGTCCGAATGTTGATTTGTCCTAAAAGCCGTTTTTCTCTGAAGCCATAACATTTTCAGTTCTATTATAGAACAAACCTAACCTAATATGTTCTAAGTTCTAACACACAAGCATTAAGAAAAAACAAAAGCGTGGTCTTGAGAAAGTTAGCTTTGCCGAAATGAAAATTCGGACAAACTATTACAGTTGGGAAATTAAATTTAGTGATTGCGATAGGATACTCGTGCGCGTGCGCACACTTTTTTCAGTACATAGAATCATTATGTTACGTGAGATTTTTATTGAGCTTAACCTACTTACCAGCCGAGCCATAATCGATAGTCTGTTGTACGATTTCTGACGAGCAGTCGTCGTGGAAAGGCGGATACATAGACCCGAAGATGAAGCTTGAATTACACCGGAATGCGTTTGAGTTGTTCCTGAAATTATAACAGTCTATCTGATATAAGTAACCGACGTACGCAAAGTATTAATGATGGTAAAATCATTATATTACGAGAACAATATTTCTTTGCTATTCCGTTAAAAAAACGTGCTGGTCAGTGAAGATAAGATGCAACTATTTGCGTATAAACATGCAAAAAAATTACAGCAAACCACCACCAATATTGACAAAAACCTCGAAACGTGTTTCGCCTCTCTACGAGGCATCATCAGGAGATGCTGGCAGGAGATGTTGCTTGCGCCACGTCCACTGCTCAGCACGTGCACGTGCTCTGCTCTGTTTTTGCTCAGTGGACGTGGCGCAAGCAACATCTCCTGCCAGCATCTCCTGATGATGCCTCGTAGAGAGGCGAAACACGTGTCGAGGTTTTTGTCAATATTGGTGGTGGTTTGCTGTAATTTTTTGCATGTTTATACGCAAATAGTTGCATCTTATCTTCACTGATAGACCAGCACGTTTTTTTAGCGGAATAGTAAAGAAATATTGTTCTCGTAATATATCATGGACTTCCGCAAAGTAACGCCTGATACAATAAATTATTTGGTAAAATCATTATTAATTTTGAGATGCCACCTTGAGGCGTTTCACGCAGCTACAAGTTACAGAGCTATAACAACGAACTTCGAAATTCGACGTTCACGTATCTCCATCTCTATCCCACTTATAGTATACGAACTTGAGAGTTTCGGTTTTCGTGGTAGCGCTGCAGTTTTAATACCCCTGCCACACACTCGTCGAGTGATGTGGGAAATAGCGAGGAAACGAGGCAGATATATGTCTCTGCTTCCAGACATGACGATTATCGTTGCCGCACTTCGTCATGCCGCTCATTTTGCTCCTCCTCAGGCCGACCGATATTCAGAGCAATTTTTGACGCGTAGTTGCAGTGTTGATCTCCCGAAGTGTTGTGGAACCGCCTTGTGCAACCCGAACTGAGCCAACTTGGACTGGGGCGAAATGCTGCTGGGTCTTGGAATGAGATGCTGTTTCAATCGAATACCTGGCGACAATTTTTTTTTCACCTCCCCTCCGTTTTCTGGCCAAGTCCATGTTGGCTCAGTTTGGGTGGCACAGGGCGGTTCCACAACGCTTCTGGAGATCAAGTACCGCGAGCCATCCGGTTGCCTCTCGGACACCGAAACTACGCGACATTGCTTTAACTGAATAAGTAAGTGCCAGAGGTACGAATGCTTTATGTCCGACATAAACGCGATCATGCTAGGGTATGTGAAAGTGACTCTTGACTTAATGTGCGAAGCGACGGTCAACAATGACAATTCTCAAATATACATCGCTTGCGGTTAACGTCGTTTGCGTGATTGAATGGCCTTGAAATAAAAAAATCGTAAAAGCATATTATGGTTTTTTGTATTAAAATAATACCATCTCTTTTGCTCTTCTACTTTTTTGCGACAAATCGGTGTGACAATGAAGATGAACAATCTATTTAATAATAGTGACGCGTAACGAATATAAAAATTGTCGAGGCAATTATCAAGCGTGACCAGAGGAACAGTGACTGAACCAGTGAAATCAAAAGATTTTTCAAAAAACCCAACGGCACTTTTGCAAATATTAAAACATATCGACTACCGTAGGTTCAAAGGTCATTGGCGTATAGGAGCCCCTTAAGAAAAAAATATAGCGACTTTAGCAGACACAGACGAGGAGGATGATGATGAGCTCGGTGACAATCAAAATTCAAATGAAATCAAAAATCATTTATTTGCTTAACAATACACATGTTTACTTTACATATAAAATGAGATGCCTGGCGGACCCCAAACTAGGCTGTGCCTGAATCTTGGGGCCCTGGAGTGCAATTCGTAAAACAATATGAAGTTATTCAAGAAATCAGAATGAACTCAAAAGAAGAAAGTAATAACAAGCATTATACCTACATTATACCGCCATAGCGTTACCAATAGAGTAATGTTGAATCTCTACAACTTCGCAAATCTTATTGTAAATTCGCCGATGCATATAGTCAGGTGAGCGTTTTGCGAATAATGTTCTATAATTAGGGAGAGGGGCTTTAAATGCACGTGCGCACAATGCGGAAAAATTGATAATTTTGTAACTATTGCATGGGCTCGTGAAGTAGCTTTTAAGACATAAAGAACGAATTGAACGACACAATGAATGATTAATACCGAGTATTTATTTCCTGTTTAAGTAGTCTATTTATTTCACGTTAAGTTGTCGTGACTATTTTTGTTTGTTTTCTGTTATTCATTAAGCAGCATTTAACATTGCAATTGGAGAGTTTTGATCTCACTAAGTTTATTCATACAAATTTCCTGTAATCCTCAATGCAATATCAGCAAATCCCCAGTGCAAGTAACTAGTTACATCGCCAAATTGACATTTAGAAAGATTTTTTTGTACGATACGACCTTTTGTCATATTTGTTAAACGGCAACATTGTGAAGTAAGGGACAGGTGTATTCAAAAATGGTTTTTTTTTTTGGCGTAAGGGACGCACAACTTTTTAATTAAGAACTGCGTCTTAAATCTAGTTACATGATATAAAAGAGCTTAAAAAGATGTAAAAAAATCACTGACGAGCATATTATTGTGTAAAGGAACAAAAAAGTTTCGATTTTTTTTCTCGTAACAAAACCGTTTTTTGGCTCTCCTGAAAAATGACCATTTGTCCCTTACGCCCTTTGAACCTACGGTAGTCGATATGTCAGTCCTACAATTATAAGCAGAGCCCGTCATTTTCATGCCGATGACATCAATTTGACGTCACGCTGATATAGGATGTTCCCAAATAGTTTTATTGTAATTATTAATCATTAGTCGTCAATCATTTTAATCATGTACAAATTACTTCAAAATTAATCTATTCACACGTGGAACAATTAATAGGTATCTACTACGCGCTAAAACGCGGCCGACTTTTTTAAGTATAAAGTCAACAAGTACCTAGTTTTTTTAAATTGGTACATGATTAAAATGATTGACGACTAATGATTAATAATTACAATAAAACTATTTGGGATCATCCTATATGCAGCGTGACGTCAAATTGATGTCATCGGCATGAAAATTACGGGCTCTGATTATAAGGAATCCAACGACAGTAACGACACCTCATATCCATTAAGCTGTGTAGACTGTAAGGTTTAATATATTTATGCGAAAGTTGATAAGCCAATTTTGAATAGTTATAAATCCTAGACGGCTATTTAAACTAAACATATGACTATAGTAACCTATAACCTATTCAACAATACCCGACATGACATACGTAGTTCGTGTACTTATTTTTTTCTTTTTTATAATATCTGTTGCCGCCATTTTTAATTTTGATTACTTTCTTGTATTCAGAGCAATGACGCGTCATTGCCTTAACTATTGTCTTCAGTGACACGCGCAAGATCACAAATCGATTGACGCATGATTCATTTAAATTGACCCACGCCTTTGATCTCTAGAGTGCCTCGAAGGAACATACATAAACTGGTAAACATATAATATAACCCTCCTTTGCGTCGCGCAATCGGATAAAAACAGCGAATAAGACAAAAGATGGAACCCTAAAAATCACAGGAGCCACGTATTTTTATAGTTAAAATAATATTTGGTACCTAAGATAAAAAGTAAGTATCTGCAGTCCCTCCATTCAAATAATCCTTTTTTGCTATTGCCGTCAAACGAGCAATTCGTCCAAATGTTTGCTTTTAATTGGCGCATGAATCCTAAAACAATAGGAGAATTGTCATTGTTAAATATCGCTGCGTGTTGAATAGAAAAACCTGCAACTACATACCTTTGATGAGGATAGGATTATAGCACAACATCCATACTAATATCATAAATGCGAAAGTGTGTCTGTCTGTCTGTCTGTCTGTCTGTTACCTCTTCACGCTTAAACCGCTGAACCGATTTGGATGAAATTTGGTATAGAGGTAGTTTGGGTCCTGGGGAAGGACATAGGATAGTTTTATCCGGGAAATCATCCCCCAAGGGGATGAAGTGGGGGGTGAAAGTTTGTACGGAGCTACGATTTAAACGAGTTCCACGCGGACGGAGTCGCGGGCAGAAGCTAGTAAGTAATAAGGCGCGCGTTTTGAGTAATATTGAACTTTTGATCAACTATTTTAGCGATCTGACGCTCGCCATATAAATAGTGTTCTCCTGTATTTTTTGAAGTGAAAACTTCTTTAGCGGCGCTGAGCACTTTTTGTGATGGGGAAAAATTGTTAAATACGCGACAGAGTTTTGTGTCGTCAGATGTGAAGGAGGTCACTTTTTGCTGCTAGCCGATTCGACTTCATTCAAAACTGAACGCTATTCGTCAGAGTATAAAGCCGTTAAACACTTTTTGTAATAGCATATTCTGCTAATAAATTTGTAATAATACCAACGCATCCTTCACCGTTTTGCTATTGAGAAAATTCGAATAGTTCGAATATGGGCGTTATTCCTAAAGAAATAAAGCTTAGAAAAATATTTACCAACGGCAAAAACAAATTGATATTTTGGTCGCCACCGCCGTCTGCTGTTCTTGCAAATTCGAATAGTTCGAATTTAGACGTTATTCCTAAAGAGATAAAGCTTTGAAAAATATTTGGCAATGGCAAAAACAAAGTGGTATTGTGTTTGCAGCCGCCCGTCGGCGTGCCGACGGGCCCGTCCGCCTAAGTAATTGTTAATTGTTTATAAATTTGCGTCAAATTAATTTTTAGGGTGACACCGTAAGATGTCACGTGACCTGATCGAGAAACTGTTACAATGTTATTGAGTTTTGACTTCTGCCAGCACTCCCGGAGTGCAACCCGGTCTTTTTATAAAATTGGACACTGACACCTATACTAGTGTATATGTTCCATTTAAACCTAATCCGTTTTTCCTTTACTGTGTGTCTAACAGATATTTTTGTAAACATGCAACTTTAGTGGTTAATCAAATTATTGGGTATTGCGTTTGGGTACTGTTACCATGGACCCGGGTATGTCCTAAATCTACGACCGAGACCACCAGGGGATGTGCAGCACCGTCCCTGGAGTGCGGTGGAATTACTGCGATTGCCAACCCGCATGCCAAGCGTGGCGATTACGGCATATACCCCCTAATGACTGATGACCGCACTCCCTATATAGCAATGACACAGCTGCCACGATCAGCATTGAGGGACCGACTGATTGGATCCGACTCGTTTTGTGTTAAACCGCATTTATTAATATGAAGTACAAAATTCATACATATTTTTGAAATGAAACAATTGTAACAGTCACATCATCATCAGCCGAAAGACGTCCACTACTGGACATAGGACTACCCCAAGGAGTGCCACAATGACCAGTCCTGCGTCACCCGTATCCAGCGGCCTCCCGCGACCGGGAGTGCAGATGGCTCGCCATTGGATCAGGCATGCAGCATGCAGCACCTGCTGTTCGTGATTGCCATAAAATGTGGGAACGGGAACCAACCTTTGTTGATTTCTCCGTTGCACTAATTGGTGCCTCAGAGATCACAACCGAAGTATCCCATTCCTACAATACTTATGGCCCCAAAAGAATAGTGATATGTTCACTTCATTTGTCACAAAACAAGGGCCTACTTAACAGAAAACGTATGGAATTTGGAGGTAATATAGTATTCTTATACTCACGAACGTGTTGAAGATGTGGTCCGTTGTACTCACTTAATTTACTGCAGGAAAACATTCAGAGGAAAGTGTATTTACACTTCCCGGTATATTTTTTTATTTTTACTTGTTTCATGTTATAAAATGAAACAAATTTTATTTTTGAAATTTTATAATGTTTTACATGTTGACACGAATTTTGACTGTCAGAAGTCAGAAGTACAGCTGTCAATATGTTTTCTTTTTATTTTGATCCGCCTGCTTGGTCTATGTCTTCTTGTTCAACCTGCAAATGTAGATCTACCTTCATAACATTCTGCTCGGCCTTTAATTCTTGCAGTTTGACTTGTAGATCGTCTTGGACGCTGTCGACGATTTCTTTTAGGGTTTTGGCTGAAAAATTATGTAGTTGATCAATGTGTTTAAAACTAACACAATTTATAGTGAGTCGTGGGTTCGGAACACTGGAAGAGCTGTTTCTGTACAATATTGTCACAATTAGTAGGAATAGCCTTTGCATTAACAATTTGACAATAATGTTAAATAGAGTTAAGTATATTATTACATTTAAATGTTAGTACTTACAACTAAAATGTTTTTCAAAATCTTTAATATTTTGTGACCATAATTATTTACCTGTCTTTTGGTTGAATTCTTCAGCAATAAGCGATATTTTCTTCAACGTATCAACGTATTTCGCCAAATGAGAAGCCATATCGTGGCAGCTACTGGTATTGACCGCAACATCTTCGGTTGGCACGTGTCTTTGTTGTTTGAACACCTCGCTGCTTATGACCGGCATTTTGGGAATTTTGAATCTCTTTTGCCGATCTTGGGGTAAATCTGTATTGTGTAGTTCAGGCTCCGCTACTGATATTTCCACGGCGTCATTTGGTTGGAGTTCTGGGGCGAACGTTTGAAGTGTCTCTATTTTTACCGGCGACAGGGGCCGAGTTGGTGAAGATTTGCGGAAGATGGATGGTATTGTATTGGTTAGACTTTCGAGGATACTAGCTGTGGAGAAAATGATGACTGTCGTTTAAAAGCGATGAGGCCTATGGTTATCTTTAACTGCCATGTAATTGTATTGTTTCTTATTGTTGTTAGTTTGATTTGGCTTCGGAAAGTTCTAGTTTTACAAAATTCCTTTCCCAAAACATCCATTCCGAAACCCCTTTATTTACGAGAATTATAAAGAACTAGCTGGTCGAGCTTAGACAATAACATAAATCTGTGAGGGCTTTACAATATTAAGCATTCTGATCGAAAGTACAATATCAAGTAATTTGTTTATAGCTGCAGACTTGAGGCATTTCATAGCAACATACCCACAATGTTTTTAGGTGCTTCTTGCTCCTCCCTTTTCTTCTGAGCCAATTTTCTGGATAGCTCGACGAGGAACATTGAGCACGCTGGACCTGTATTTAAGGTTTGGAAGTGTAACATCTATTTCAAATAGTTTCGTTTACCGTTTGGAGACCTTTTACACCTCCAAAACTTATTTTTAGTATGGAGATCTTTACATCATCACACATAATTTTACAATAAACAAGGGGAGTTTTTACACTTGCAAGGTAAAGATTAAGTTGGATTGTTGAGTCTGTATGTCTTTCTAAACCCAGGTATATTTGTCTTTTGTATCAATGTTTCTATGGGCATACTTATATCACTTTATACAATTGTTAATGGATCGGAACGGATAGTCAATTGTAAAAATATGATCGCTTACAACTTACTCATAATATACGTCCCTTGGCTCTTATGCCAGCGGATTAAGAGGAAACACAAAGGCCGTTTTTCCATACAAACGTAGTCCCCTGTTTTCTCCCTGGATAATGGCAGTAGGTAGAGCAATATTTTTTTTATTCATAAATCTATGGCTACTATTGATATGTTCCTATGGTTTCCTTTTTTTTCAAATATTTATTCTTAAAAGAGATATTAACCTTCAAAAACCAAAAAAAAATGCCAGATTTTCCGCTGTGTTAAAACATCCAGAAAACAATTTTGACTAGTTTATTAAGAAAAAGGAAAACATAGGAGTACAGCCAAAGCCTTGCTTTAATTATTAATAAAAAAAATAGTTCAATACGTCAAGTTTTGGACAAGAAATCAGGGGACTACGAAACGATGATTTAATTTACTTTTAATAGATATTTTCGGGGGTACGTATCTGAATGACTAAAGTTGAAAAAACTAACGTTAAATAACCTACGTTCAAAATCCCTAAAATCTCAATACCTAATGGTTTTAAATACCTAAGCAACTAACACCTACCTACGAATTACCTAAGTTTAAAATACCGATTGGACTAAATATCTATAAATAAATAAATAAATAAGGGGACAATCTTACAGAAATCGACCTAGTCCCATAGTAAGCTCAGTAAGGCTTGTGTTATGGGTACTAGACGACGATATATATTATAGATACAAATACTTAAATACATAGAAAACATCCATAACGCAGAAACAAATATTCATGCTTTTCACACAAATATCTAATGTTTAAAATATCAATAGCTATTACACCTAAGTTTGATACACCAACATTTGAAATACCAAATGGTCAAAATACCTAAAATGATGCACTTGCGAGCTATTTGTATGAAGTAGTAGATCACTTTCCGCGAGCGTAGATGAGGTTGGATTGATAAAATTGATCGTGGTTTATGTGTAAATCTATAAAAAAAATCTCATATTGTTAGTTTTTCCGCTCTTTTATAAAAAAAAACCTCGAAGACCGGCCTTTAACCGGAAGTCTTCTAACCTATCCGTGATCCCAGTCGGTTTTGCCACTAAGCCCCTGTTCCCTACTGCCTAGGATACGGCACTATCTTGGCACTGGTTGATCTCAGACAAAAGTTTATTTGATGCCCACCCTTTGAACAGGGACTTAGGGGCAAAATCGACTCGGATCGCGGATAGGTTAGAAGACGGAAGCGTGAGCTTTGCTCCCGCTTTCGTCTTCGAGGTTATTTTTTTTATAAAAGAGCGGAAAAACTTGTTATGAATTTAGAATTTAGGAAGTTTGAACGTAGGTTATTTAACGTTAGTTTTTTTCATTTTAGACATTGCCATACGTAGCCAATTTAAGCTTTCGGTATTTTGAATTTAGGTTAAAACAACCATTAGGTACCTATTTAGATTTTAGGGATTTTGAACGTAGGTTATTTAACGTTAGTTTTTTCAACTTTAGACATTCCGATACGTACCCATTTTCGGCCCAAGCTGCAGTTGTCTCTATAGCGCTCGCGCTCGCTTGATCAGGCACTGCGCGACAGCAATACATTTTACAAATACCTACCTATTTCTCAATTATCTCGGCGTTTGTGTTTTCTCTTAATGTTTCGGTACATATTTATGAGAGGATTCAATCGATACATATTTTGCACTTGACTGTGTCGCACGAGAAACTACCTATATCTTTTTACCTGAAACAGCAATTGTAGGTTTAGTGATAGAGAAAATGTGGTATAGCAATAGGTTGCTGGTCGATCTTCCACCCATGGAGTGTCCCGTGTACTTACGTGCAGAGGTTGTCTTGTCTAACAAAATCGATTTTTGACAGCTGGAAAACTCAAATCATGGCATCCCGCTCAATCGCATAGCACGTGCTCTTTGATCTAGTTAGGGCTACCATTTTCGTGTACTTAATCTAATCGTTTACAGGCAGAGGCGGATTATCCATATAAGCAAACTAGGTACGTGCCTAGGGACACGGGGTTTCATAGCGGCACGGGGTTCCAAAGAGGGCGCGACAAGCAGCACGCGCGCGAAATTTTTTTTCGTTATAATTTTTAATCTATGACCCATAGAGGGCGCCGATGAAGTGCTGGCTTAAGGCGCTCTCTACTTACAAGTGCAATGCCAGCCGCGATACGATACGTGTTAGTATCAACAGTGACAACCGCGTTCGGGCGTATTCTAAGGCCGGGTACGCACTAAGCGGCCAGCCGCGTGCGGCTCGCCGTGCGGTTGGACAAAACATATGAAATCGCAAACGCAAAACCTCTACGCACTAAGCGCTTAGCCGCAACCGCACGCGGTTAATAGCCGCTTAGTGCGTGGGCCTTAACTCATCTACATAGTTGGTTCGTACCTTCAGTGGACTTCTTTTTAGCGGTTTTGGGGTTTGCTGGTGATTTCCTGTTTTTGGCTTTTTTGGTTTCTCGTTTATTATCCATGCCTATAAATGATTTGAGAACATTCGTTATGTTTAACTATTATTACAATTACGTCGATAGTGAGCCTGACAGCGAGATGTAGGAACATTTCCTTACTGAACCATACTTTTACAATGTAACTGTGTTCTTAAATAATAAAACTATTACAAACCTGAGTATTTGACTATCACGCCAAATTAACGGCGTGGTTGACATTATAATCGTTTAATTAATGTATAACAAATAACAAAAATAGTTATAGCAAGGCAACTAACATTAATCTAGAACAGAAAATAAACTACAATATAACAAAACTCTTAATAATTATTTAAACATGATCGCAAAATATTGCAAGTGACAAGCAATTTTGACAGAGACGTGACAGTGACAGGGGACACTTTTGCGAGCGGGACCATGGAGAATAACAGGGTCAAAGAGTAGATACAAAATATTATATTGAGTACCATAGGGTATAACTTAAAGGTCGTTTTACACTGTCAAGTCTACGAGGTCCAGGGATTATAAGCATACTACAGAAGATTCAATTTGCCACACCAATCCGCTATAGTTAGGCGGTCCTTACACCTGTAAGTTACTTACGTAAGTTCAGTACAAATATTGCTTACAGACGACTTACGTGAGCAGTATTTGTACTGAACTTACGTAAGAACTTACAAGTGTACAACAGACCTTAGAATCAAAGGTATGAATAGCTGCCTCATTACAACTATAGCAAGTTGTTGACACAAATTAGTGGTCTTCTGACCAAGGGGCACTTAGCTACATCCAGGGCGACAGAGTACCTACTTTTCTATATATTTTCGGTCCTCATACTAACTAGACACGCCGCGGTAATAATACTACCGAGATGATAGTATTCAAGTAGTATTCAAATCTCAATAAGCGTGATAGAGCTATATCATTATATTCACTTCACCTTTTTTGCCCTAAACCGTTCTGTGTTTAGGTGTTTGAGTTTGGGGTGGTTTCGGGCAAACGAACGATTAGCGGTGTTCTTGCTTTCGTGTGCGTTTAACACGTTCCCTGTCCCGAGTGCCTCGGATGATGGGTCCCTTTCGGTCTCTTAGGTCCAGTTCCTGATATGCCCAGTATACTCTTAAGTCTATTGCTTCGAACGTCCATTCTGTGAATGTCTAGCGTCTGTAACGTCCATTCCGTGAATGTCTAGCTTCTGTAACGTCCATTCCGTGAATGTCTGTCTTGCCTGATTGCCTGGGATACGAAGATTAAACAATTTGTGCATGATGTTGACACAGGAAAAATGTCCCCAGTACAATTTATTAAAAGGGTAATTATTATTTTATTGTTTTCTTTAATAATATACAGTTAAGTTGGTTGTACCTTGTTTTGCCTAACAACTTTTTGCCTAATTTATTTATTTAGCAAGCATTCTGACGCTCCGCTCGCTTCGCTCGCTCCGCTATCCATGGTCATAAAACAAACCTAACCTAACCTACAGTATTCCTAAAGTGGACGTTCAAATAAATGGACTTGTACAGGAATGGACATCCGCGGACATGGACTTTTGCATAAATGGACTTCCGCAGAAATAGTCGTACCCAACACACTAGACGTACACACAGCAACACACCTAACTAACCATACCGTGAAAACCTAGAACCTTATTACAATGCACTTAAGGTCAGATTAGATTTCCGATGGTCACTTAGCTGTGTTGTCGACTGTACCTAGGAACTGGACCTAAGAGACCGAAAGGGATGGGTCATGCACATACTTTTACGGAGTCCATTTAGTGAGTCCGTGCTCGCACAATGGATTCACTCCAACTGGAAGCACACTTGGCCGTGTGACACCGTCAGATCATTTTGTATGGGGACAGAATAAAAATGAACTCGGAAATGTTACTTTTTTATTGACTATATTTCTGTTTCGATGGGAGTAATATCCTTATTGTTTCATTGTCGTGTCTCTTCACTCGGGATTGCTTGGGTGGACTGGTTTCTGTAAAATAATCATACGTAAAATAAATGCACAAAAAACTTAGATATCGAGAGCTATAATAATATTCATAATCGAAAGAAACGCATTAGCTAGCAAGTATTATTGCATGGGCTTTACTCTTGCAATGTTTATCACGCCTAAAGCGGCCTTTAGACCTGGCTAAATGCAGGACACTAACTGGGGGAGGGAAGATAAACCGTCTCGCTCTAATCAGTGAGTGTGAGTGCAGTTAGTGCACTGCATTTAGCCAGTAGTTGTCACGTTGCTGCCTTCAGTATTGTATTCGCTCTCTTTTATCAAAGAGGTGAGTGACTGTCATATTTTGTATGTGACTAATGACGATGAAAAAAAATCTGAATGCCCAACCTAACCCTATCTCGCACAAGTGTAGTAGTTTTCGGTACCAACAGTTACATTTTGACACATTTTCTACGGGTAATCTGTCAAAATGTAACTGCCGGTAAGGAAAACTATTGTTGGATTGATTATTGAACCGGCCATTAGTCTAGTATGTAAGTGAGTAGTGTATCTAATATCCTTACTAATATTATAAATGCGAAAGTGTGTGTGTGTTTGTCCTTCTTTCACGTCGCAACGGAGCGTCGTATTAATGTGATTTTTTGTATGGAGATAGTTTAGAGACTGGAAAGTGACATAGGCTACTTTTTTCAGCGCGAAAACATTTAATTCCCACGGGAAAATTCAATATGTTGCATTTTCCTATAACCACGCGGCCGAAGCCGCGGGCATCAGCTTGTATTTTATAAGGATATGTTATTCCTAATAAAGACAGTTCATCTACGACATTGGTTGTTCTCACTTGACTCCAACTCTCGTTCTTACATGGCGACCTTTGCCAGTAGCGGCGGCACAATCATTAATTCGAAACGTATTGATGAACGGTTATTGTTGATATTTTCGCTTGAATATTTACTTTTTTTCGCGATTATTAAAATAATTTGCAGTCAAAATTATCAAATTAGAAACTGAAAGCACTAAGAAATAGTCAATAATAGTAAATTAAACTAGGTTACTTATTTGGTATACATGTTTACCAAGACTTTGCAGCGGCTTTCCTGTTTGGCCTGCCAACCGACCAGCAACAGGTGTGTTTTGGAACAAACTCCTCTAAACTTGGCTTAATAATAAAAATACGGAATACTAAAAATAGTGCATGTCTCCGTTGCGCACACAGAGCACAGCAAACCTTTAAAAAAGTGCAAAAAGGTGACAAAAAATGTGTGCATTTTAAGATACATGGCCAAGTTTGAGGTTAAACAGTGATTCTTACAGTAACAGCGCTCGTGACTGGCGTCCGGCCAGTAGCAGCGTCAGCAGTCTGCTGGTAGGTAGCTGTCGTATTGGCATCTGACAGTGCTGTCGTCTCCGTGGCTCGTTTGAGTTCAGGGTGGTCTTGCTGCGATGGTAAAGGCCTATGCAGACTGCGTTTTTTTCACGCGCCGACGCGTTCCCCTACTACTTAGCGGCTGGTAGTTGGGGAACGCGCGTCGGCGCGTGAAAAAAACGCAGTCAGAGGCTCTAGTATAAGTTTTACCGAAACAAAACTTTACGATCGCGTTTGCGTTTTACCCTCAATTTGTATGGGATTTAACAGCTAAACGCAAACGCGGTCGTAACGTTTTGTTTCGATAAAACTTATACTAGAGCCTCTGCATATTCCCTAAGGGAAGTACCTCCACCTTACAGAAAACCGTAGCCATAATAACACCACTACTTGCTTTGTGGGTATTTGGTGTAGTGTTCCTGGTGGTGCGAAAGGTCGCTAGAGGTCCCAAGGAAGCGTTGTGTAGAGAGCGTGGGACCTGCTTTTGTTTCTAGCTGTCAGCAGAACGAATCTTCAAATCAATAAAGGCTCGGCAGCGCTCTTGTGATTCTGGTGGCGCAAGCATCCTTAACCAACGGTGTCTGCTTACAATGAGGCAGTCCGTATGCATCTTTGCCACCGTCGAAGTATGAAACGATCTTAAAGAAGTGATTCTTACAGTAACAGCGCTCGTGACTGGCGTCCGGCCAGTAGCAATGTCAGCAGTCTGCTGGGTGCCAGCGCGTGTGGTGGCATCTGACAGTGCTGTTGTCTCCGTGGCTCGTTTGACTTCAGGATTGTCTTGCTGCGATGCTACCAAGGCGAGGGCACTGAGCGTGGCGCTACTGGCTTGGTTCTCTGGGAATACGCAGTGTTATTTTTTACTAAACGGGATTTAGAGTGAGTAGAGTACATAGTCACCAGCATTAATATCTGCCACAGCAAAGCACGCTTAAATATCTGACACGACTCTATGCTTGATGCCATAAGGGCGTGTCAGATATTTTTGCCAGCTTTGTTATGGCAGATATTGATGCTGGTGACTGTACCACACCGTCTGTAATCGTAAGTACCTAGTGTTCGTTAAAATCTCATCATCAGCTGAAAGACGTCCACTGCTGGACATAGGCCTCCCCCAAAGAGTGCCAAAGTGACCGGTCCTGCGCCACCCGCATCCAGCGGACTCCAGCAACCTTTACCAGGACCGTTAAAATCTGAATGTATGGAAAGTTTGACAAGGTTCTATAGAATGACGGCGCCATATTTAACATTGATCGATCTGTAATCCTAGGTTGGTGCAACTCGCGATTAATCGCGTATAATTAACTTATTTATTTACCTCACTGAGGTTTACCGACGTTTCGGATGTGTCACAACATCCTTGGTCACGGGACGGCCATAAATTAATTAAACCCGATTAAGTCCCATTCGGTAAAAATAATGTATGAAAATCATGAAATTTTCAATCATTATCCTGTAAATATCTACATCTTCAATAAATCGCCAGGTTTGTAAGCAGTAGTACCCAGGCTAAAGTGGTCGTCGAACATCTACAGAATCCTTTATAAGAAAATTGATTCTATTTCGGGTTTTAGTGTCTACAGAGTGCTATGTCACCGGAGGGCTATGAGTATAATAGTTCTCTCATTTCTCTGCGTCTACAGACTCTCATATAACATGTCCGTACACGAATGCAATGTTGCTCTGTGAGCAGTATATCTCGGGAGTATGACTAAAAACAGAAGAAAACTGGATCGACAAAAAAACAAATGGTCATCAAATCTGCTCACAAAATTTCACGACAATCGGTTTAGAAATGCGACCTGTAGAGGAGAACAGCTGGACAGACGGACAGTTGGACATATGACAGCATATTTGGAGGTGGGGGGGCCGGGTTGCATAAAGTTTAAAGCCATAGTTTTGATTGGCATAACCACTTGTGTTATAATCATCATTACGCATAACCGACAAATGTCATAAATTAAATAAAATAAATAAATAAATAAATATTAGGGGACAATCTTACACAAATCGACCTAGTCCCATAGTAAGCTCAATAAGGCTTGTGTTATGGGTACTAGACCACGAAATATTGAATAGATAGAAATACTTAAATACATAGAAAACATCCCTGACTCAGAAACAAATATTCATGCTCATCACACAAATAAAATTAGTACGCATATATTTTTTTACCATAATATTTAAGAGCATAAATAACAATTATCATATATTAATTGCGTATAAAAGCTTTAAGCATCAATCTTTAAAATATCAATCGCCATAATAGGTTTGCGCATATCGTTTTCAAGTCATAGGTACTAATAAGAAAATTGGTAAAAGTCAGAATCATTAATGACAAAAGACTTTTATGAGCAACAACTTTATGCGTAAAGTTGTATGACAATCGAAATTATGACAATAGTCATTATGCGATTATACCATATTCGGCCAAGCTGAAACGTACACCTTCGTTTGCTTCGCTCGCTCGCTCAAATAGGGGAATCTAACCACTTACTTGCTTCTGGCAACCAGACTCGCCAACTTCGCACGCCCCCTCCCTAATGGATTGTGGGAACTAGTCCTCAATCAAAGTATATATGTAAGGCGGTTACAGTTTTCCTTGTAAGTCCCCGCGTACTTCTACAAGTACAAATTCAAATCGGGTTTCGAACTATAATAGAATTAACGAAAGTTCCAAATTCAAAATCGCAGAAATCTATCTGGGACTTACGAGGTTACAGCAATTCAACCCATTTTTAAAATCCTGAATCAATTCAGCGAATAATAGATCTTCATTATTTATTTATCGTATGGCATTTTTTTTGGTCACTGGATTACATATAAAATAATAATAAAATTGGCTAGATCTTCATATGAGTTGGTTATGGTTATTAATATATTGAGTTCATCCTGTCACCACTGACCTGGAAAGTCATAATAGCTCTCATGTGCATCATAGAATTCCTCCTGCTTCTCGGGTCCAGGAGGCACTACGGAGCCTTCGGAGCTGGTGAGGCTCACGGCGCTCTGGTCCTGGTCGGGTTTCGGTCGCTTCTTCTTTAGGAGTTTCCTTGTCTTCACCTTAACATGTTTGTATTAATTTGAATTATACCTATAGAACTTTTGGCTCTGTGAGCTGTTGAACATGCGAGCTTGTTTTTAAAAATATAAAAATAAATAATTTCGATAAAGTGACTCAACAATAGAGTAATATATAA
Source organism: Epinotia ramella (assembly GCA_947578815.1). Lineage (NCBI taxonomy): Eukaryota > Metazoa > Arthropoda > Insecta > Lepidoptera > Tortricidae > Epinotia > Epinotia ramella. The sequence continues at coordinate 5,218,479 of OX388207.1, forward strand.
TCAACGAACCTCCTCACAAAATTTTACGAGAATCGGTTGAGAAATGCGAGCGGACGGACACCGGGACAGACATGATTTTCGGCCCAAGCTGTAGGGAACTTCGTTCGCTTCGCTCCCTCGTTAATATGCGAGTGACTCAAACAGTAATTGTTATTCTGTCTCGTTGGCTTAACCGGATCGGGCTCCTTTTAGCGCTCAATTAGGACGCTAGGTGAATAATAATAATAATAATTGATTGATAAAACATAATGTACATCAGTTTTACTATAGACTAGGAGCTTAGTCAAATAACACGTTTGAAATTTGTGTTTCTGAGTACGATACAAAACTAATTTACAGAGGTTTGTTACTGGGGTTGTCTCAAGACTTCATCGAAAAATCAGCTTATTAACACCATAATACAAACACACAATGTGAAGTCTAGAGAGGGGTTTCATTTATCCAGAGACTCCTTTCTAGAACATCGTGTCTCGCTGATTATTATTGGCCGCATGCAATCGTTAATGTCATCATATAAGCCGTAAGACGTCCACTGCTGGACATAGGCCTCTCCCAAAGAGTGCCATAGTGACTGGTCCTGCACCACCCTCATCCAGCGGACTCCCGCGACCTTTATCAGGACATCAGTCCACCGTGTCGGGGGTAATCTTAGATGTACCTAAGTAGGTATATTTAATTGAATTAAACTGAATAAAGACCTCAGGGAGGGGGTTGTCAGGCAGCTCATCTCTTTCGACCCCGTGTAGCTCCATCACCACCGTTTGGTTTCGGAAGATGTAGTTTGACGACGACGATGAGTCTTCGGAGTCCGAGAGGATGAAGAGTTCGTCGTCTATTGGAGGGATGAGTGGAATCCCTGTAACAGGTGGACTTTATTTCTAAGTGATAGGTTTCAATAAAACAGATTTCTTTGTGCCCGTTAAAGGGTTTAGTCTTTTTCATAATATGCGCCGCGCGTGGTCGGTTATTTGCGCTACTTATGCTTGCCCAGTTCTAGCAGGAGCGCAGTAGACCCTAGATCGCTTCGGGCTAGTATCATACTAGTGCTTTGCGAAAGGAGTCGGAGTTTCCTCTCATATGTACTTACCTGTTTTCATCCTAGTGTTACTTTTACTAGTTCATGTACTCCTGGTACAGGTACCAGAGCTATATGGGACTGTTTTACTTCAAAATGTTACAAGGAAATGAAGGTACCATGGTCCTTCTGGTCGATTACGTAATGTTATTGTACGCGCGTCCAGTACATCTAAATGTCACTTTTTGTATGGAAAAATTACAGTTGAATTGTCCTAACGCCACGTTCGAAATGTTACGCGATCGTCCCTCTAACCTACAGTGTAATCACCTAGAATTCGATTTAGTTCTGACTCAGTCCCATTATTTCAAAAAGAATAGTGACGTCCTTGATCAATGAATAAAATAATTTATCTGTTTTTTTCTCAGTTATAACAAGCATTACAACGCTAAAAAATAAAGCCAGATGTATATCTTACGTAACTGCTTACCATTTATGAGGTTTTTGTCGTCCTTGCCTTCCATAATATAGTATACTATAAGAAACAGAAGAACGGATAACAAATAAGGGTTTAAAGAAATGGTGATAAGGATATTTTAGGGAAATGAAAGTTTTATTCTATTGGATGGATGCACATTTTTGGATTTAGCTGAATTTTATGAAACCATTTTCGAATGTTTGTTGTTGACAGGCTGTCAGAATAGTGTATTGCTTTTCTAAGCGAGGAACGAGGTGGAAGTTTTGTAGTGGATACTTCTTTGTTTGCAAACTTGTATATTGCCCTACAGTGCAAAAAGTACGTCACATCCGGAACACCAGATGTTTATTAATCGTTCTTTATTTTGTTCTTACTTATTAGTGTTTACTCATGATAAGTTAGAAAGAAAGAAAGAAATATACATTTATCCAGTAACACACAGGACACATATTAAACAATAAAATAGACAAAAAACATAAATCAAGTGTGTCTTTGCGGAAGTGAACATAGAAAAGTATTCTGTGAGTGAACTGGACACTGGCTCAGCCATGAACCTATAATACTCTGGACAGGCTGTACGTGATGCCACAGTGAGGGACGGAAAGGCTCTTAATATGCAGCTTAAATAAGAACTGGTCTTAAAATGGCTGATGCCATGCCATAAACAACCTACTTCATTTGGACGGGTAATGGTTTATGTGCCACTACTTCATACTAAATCAGTTGTGGCAAATAAATAAAAGTGGAACTCTGACAAGGACAATGAATGATATTTCCCTTTCTGTCACACTTATCAAGATTTGTATGCTACCAGCTCGCTCGCACGTGGTTTTATTATTACCATAGCTTGTCCTGAGTATTATAGGTTCATGGGCTCAGCATAATGCCCGAGGTGACAGACACCTACAGCGCTGATTTTCAGCCAGCACCGTTGGTGACTCACGGAAACCTTATATAATTGTAATAAATATATAAACTACCTACTAATATATTACTGGGTATTCCCATGGAGACAGAAATTAACAAGCTCGCATGGATCAAGAAGATTCACATAAATGGGTAATGTCGATACATCAAAAGCGCGTTCCGTAATAGAATTAGGACCTTGGTTTCATAATACATATATTAACTTAAATTACATTTCCCTAGTTTTAACCTCAGTAGTAACCACACTTCTAGCTTTATTATGAAGTTTATAGCGCATGGAACCGAACGGAGCTAGTAAAAGATGCGTGTCAAAACGAGAAGGATATATACAGAAGAATTTAATGTCAGAGTTTGACTTTACACTGGAAAACCCTACCCTCTCGTGGGCGCACGCGATATGATGTAAACATCTTTTTGTTAAATTTTATGTTCCTACATATACATTTTGCATATCTGCGATATTAGGTGTGCATTAGCTGCCTAGACTAAGTTAAATTAGTGATAGATAGTTATACTCATGTAACTACAAATGTAATTCTCATATAAGTGAAGATGTAAATAACTTCTTTTGAGAATAAATGATCTTAAACCTGAAAACTTAAGGGGCTCCCATACGCCAATGACCTTCCATCTGAATCCCTTAATTTTCTAATGTTTTTTGTAGCTTATTTTATTAACAACAACGGCTTTAAGCAATATAGTATCTCATATTTACTTCAAAGTTCATTGTTTTCGAGATATTTGGCATCAAAGTTGAACAATTTTAGGCCAAAAAACTGGTTTTCTGGGCATTACTTTTGTGTTAATTAGTTTAAAATGAAAACCCTGGACCAGTTTTTAGAGACATCATAGACGAACCCAAATATGTAGATTTCTTAGACGTTAGATCTTTCACGTCAATAGAGATACGAAATAAGTGTTTTTTTAGACAATCTTTTAAAAAATCATACAAAATTAAGTATTCATTTGTTTAAATATCTGGTGGACCAAAATGGCGATAAAAAATTGAAGAACCGATAGCCGTATGATTTATAATTCTATCTGTAGGGCAAAAGTAGGAGATACGATCCAAAACTTGTCAAAAATCGATGAAACGGTTGTTAAATTGACTATCCTAAAAATCCTAAATATCCTAAAAATATTTAAAGTCAGGTAATAACGCCCTTAAGTATTTCACTAACCACAATTGACACTTGACAATAACATTTCGCCGGACATTACTGAATGGACCAGATAGCCGGGTGAATATTCAGCGCTTTTGCGGCGTTTTTTTTTTGTGAGAGATCGGAGTGCGACCTCTCGCTCCAACGTACCTCTCGCACTTCTGCCGCTGCCGCTGCCGCTGAAAATAGAGACAACAGAGACATCATACGCATGCTACCGAAAGGTACGGAAAGGCTCGTGCTAATTCTCATACTTTTTTTTTTTTTACACAACGACGGTGGCAAACAAGCGTACGGCCCGCCTGATGGTAAGCGGACACCGCAGCCTATAGACGCATGCAACTCCAAAGGAGTAACATGGGCGTTGCCGACCCTTGATATGTTTGAGGATTCGCCGTGTTGACAGCTGAAGGAACAAATTCCCTCGCTCTCAACACAACGCATCCTCGGGAGCTCTGGCGCCCTTGCTCACCTCCAGGAACACAACACTACTACAGAGCAAGTAGTTGTATTATTATGGCTGTGGTCTTCTGCAAGGCGGAGGTACTTCCCCAGTTGGGCTGCTCCAAATTCGAGCGGGATGACATTTCGCTGTGCCCTAACTCGCCAATCTTTGTTTATTGGTAAAAATTACAAGTCAACATTATATAGTATTCAAAAGGTAGTTTAGGTTTATTTCTGTGCAATAATCATAACTTGTTTAATAATTAATATTTTTTATCACACCATATTGTTCCGGAAGGCGCAGCGTGGGTGGATCCCCCAAGGTGGACTGATGACCTGGTAAAGATCGCGGGAGTTCGCTATTATGCGGGTGGCGTAGGACCGGTCATTGTGGCTATTTGGGGGAAGTCTGTCCAGCAGTGGACATCTTTCGGCTGTTATGATGATGATGACACATGTGTCTTTTAGGAACTATGGAAGCGTCTCTTTGCCGCAATAGGTGACTAGACTGATCTGAAGACTGGTCTACCTTGGCCATTGGTATTGCCGTCCAGGGCGAATTATAGATTGCATATATACACTCAGAGGCAATGAAAACGGGTCACTTTGTAAAGTAATCCATGGGAAGTGACCCGTTTTCATTGCCTCTGAGGTAGCGTACCTTCATAGTTCACATTGGGAATTACACTCAGAGGCAATAAAAACGGGTCACTTTGTAAAGTAATCCATGGGAAGTGACCCGTTTTCATTGCCTCTGAGGTAGCGTACCTTCATAGTTCACATTGGGAATTACACTCAGAGGCAATGAAAACGGGTCACTTTGTAAAGTAATCCATAGGAAGTGACCCGTTTTCATTGCCTCTGAGTGTATTCTGCCTCAATTTGTAATTCTCTTTTGTTTTTTCGGAATCATACTACCTTGATGTCTTCAAGTGAACAGCCATTTTCTGGGTGAGCGTGATCCATAGAAATTATAGACCGTAAGCCCACTCCCAATTAATACACCTGCGGAAGTACTTGGTAGACGGTGCCAAAGTTGGCAACTTTGACGCCATCTGCCAAGTACTTCTGGCCATTTCCGGACTGACAGACTTAGGTTTACTCTCTCTACGATTAAAGGGCATGTCCTGTACTGTTGTCCCATGACGTAAATATACCTACCCATACAAACGACCAGAAGTGAAGGATTTTCAAAACTGGGCCAATTTTTTTTTTTTTGTTTTTCTCTTGCTCAGCACAACTTTCTTGACCTGCTGCCATGCATTTTATCATGTTTTCCGTAGGTGTATTGGGAGTGGGCTTACGGTCTATTAACTTCTCATCAGGTTAGACGAAGGTCAAACGCAATCTCATTAAATAAATAAATATAAATAAATAAATATTAGGGGACAATGTTACACAAATCGACCTAGTCCCATAGTAAGCTCAATAAGGCTTGTGTTATGGGTACTAGACGACGATATATTTAATAGATAGAAATACATAGAAAACATCCATGACTCAGAAACAAATATTCATGCTCATCACACAAATATTTGCCCTTACCGGGATTCGAACCCAGGACCTTCGTAGGCAGCGTCACTACCCACTAGACTAACCGGTCGTCCAATCACATATCTCACATCACTCTCACACAACTATCAATCACAAACAATATATACGAACACATTGTTGGTAAGTGCAGTGCATTGTTGGTGAGTTAAAAAAAAGTTTCAGTCAAAAATGAAATTTTTGGTACAAGCTTTGACGACCGCCTTAGCCTAGTTGGTAGTGATAGTGACACTGCCTACGAAGCAAGAGGTCCCGGGTTCGAATCCCGGTAAGGGCATTTATTTGTGTGATGAGCACGAATATTTGTTCCTGAGTCATGGATGTTTTCTATGTATTTAAGGATTTATTTATCTAGATATGTATTTGGATCGTCGTCTAGTACCCATAGTACAAGCTTTGCTTAGTTTGGGACTAGGTCGATTTGTGTAAGATAAACAAAAAAAAAAAAAGCTATTATATTGCCAACCGTACTTTTCTGTATAGCGTCATCAACAACTCATTGACGATTCTAGCGAGCCCAAACTCACGGGGTTACGTCGGTTAAGTACTGAATTCCCATGGCCACCTTCTGTCTCATCAGATCAGCTCAATGGTACCATATTGTCTTCCAAACTATACTTATACCTAAAATTTTAATCATAACATAACTCGTACCCTACTCATCGGTACTGCTATCCAGCGTAGATTGAATTATAAGTTAGAAATTGGAGACCCAGGAGGACGCCTCATTCCGCATTTCGACGAAAATCTGTATGGTTAGGAACAAGCTTAAATCTAATTGTAAGGGGCAATCAGGGCGTAAAAACATAGGCTCATTATATTCGGTAACCGCTGAGGTTCCTCAAATGTAAATAAAAAGTAGGTATATGTTTATTATGTTCAGAATGAGTTCACTTCAACCTACAAACGTAATAACTTCGTTTTTCATCGACATTTCTATTCGGTATGTGTATTATTTTGTAAGATACTGGCTGTTTTTCTTGTTCGTTGATTTCGTTTTTAGGGTTCCTGGGAGCAATACATAATATCAATATTTTTCGAACACTGGCTGCATTACGTACAGTCGAATTTTAAATATGGTCAAACTGATCAAAGGTATGCGAGCGAGCAGGTATAGTTACGGGCATAAGGTTGCTCAGATATTTTAGAAACGTACCTGTATCTATGAACTCGACTGTACTTACCTTCTGAATCATGGTGATGATGATATTCTCACCACGACGTCTTTGTTCAGATTAACTAAAAATTTACAGGAATTTGATTCGTTTACTTGAATTTTTATACTTTATTTTTCTCTATGGTTATTTATATCCTATCAAAGAAACCAAAGTAGGTACCTAAATACAACTCGGTTACAACATCTGTGGACCTCGCGGGAATGTGAAGCCCCTCCCCCTTCTCTTTTACCTACCCGCGCTCGCCAGGCGCGCCTTGCGCACCGTACCAGACCGCCGACGTGACGTCATCGACGCCAGGTCCACAGATATTGTAACCGGGTTATAGTAGGTAATTTCGCAGACCCAAAAGTAACTGGCAGGGGTCCTCGAATGTTCCTATTCCTATACTGGGCCAGGGGTGGCTCACTCCGTGATGTCGTTGCGCCGCTACACGTACATGCCCAGCCGGTATGTTAGCGGTGCTACGGCACGCGTTCTACCGCAGCGCGTTGCATGCGATAGAAAGCGATGGCCACGTTTAGGCTCGTTCGGCATACCTAAACAGGGGTTTTGTTAACAGATGCTCTTTTTACGCAGAGCAGATTTACGATCGCGTTTGCGTTTTACCCTCAATATGTATGGGATTTGACAGCTAAACGCAAACGCGGTCGTAACGTTTAGTTTCGGTAAAACTTATACTAGAGCCTCAGATAACTTTCTGTACGTAGTACTATTATTTATTCTATGACTGGGCTGTGTTGCTTTAGCACAAATTTTTTGGTCACCTTTTGGCATTTATTTTATGAACTGTTTTCGGTTACAGCGCAACCGAGGCTTGAACCGACGATTTTATTTTAATTTTGCCAAGTTCAGGGTATATGCTATTCAATACTGGTACGAACAACGCACGTGTAGCTGCCATGATACAACGAGCACACTAAACTCATTGATATCAATTAGGACGTGAAACGTAAGAGTCAGATTGTACCTACTGAATGCATTCATATATACAGTGTGTCTCTGACTTAGGGGCTTTAAATGCAAATGTCCATTACGGTCCTGAAACTGAACCACTTTTGTTCCGCAACTTTGTAAAATAACTATTATTTCTATCATTTATTCGTGTTTGAACTTTAACTGTACCATCAATGTATTGCAAACACGGCCTCATTATTTGACATCCATGACACTGACAAGTATGAAAACTAACTAATGGATGATGTACATTGAATATTTTATTTTATTTGTATGGAATAATGAAAATATAAAAAGAACGTATTTTTGAAAAGTTGTAGAGCAAAAGAAGTTCCGTTTAAGGAGCATAATTGACATTTGCATTTATAGCCCCAAAGTCAGAGACACGCTGTATATACGAAGCTGGAGGTCCCGGGTTCGAATCCCGGTAAGGGCATTTATTAAAAAAAAAATATATTTAACCGTTTATTTTCATAAAAAAGAATAAATTGTTTACAAACTTAGTTAAAGTAAAAGTAATATTTACATTTTAAGATTTTGCTTAACTAAGGAGTGCGGTAATGATGTTAGGTGCTTATCTATGTTATGTTAGTATCTAAACATTTTCAACATTTATATTATATTATATATTACTTATTTATTTAGTGCCTTAATTAACACAAGCCTTAATGAGCTTACTATGGGACTAGGTCGATTTGTCTAAGATTGTCCCCTAATATTTATTTATTTATATAAGTATGTATATCGTCGTCTAGTACCCATAGTACAAGCTTTGCTTGGTTTAGGACTAGGTTGATTTGTGTAAGATTGTCGGAAAATATTGGTAGGTAGGAATCAGACCAACCTTAATTTTCCTCAATCACTTACAAACGGAACCCGTTTTTTATATAAGACTACCACGCTTTTCATTTCGATAAGCCGTTATTTTTGACGGCCGCTGGCGGCCCCTGGCGGCTCGAGCGAGAAACTACCCTCGTTATTGCCTAGTTTCTATTCAAAGTCTGACAGAGCTACGTTTGTACGGTGACCATGTAGCATCGCTGCTTCCTAATAGGGTTGGGGACTCTTATTTTCTAAAGAAGGCAAAAAATATGCTTAATGACGAAAATCCTATTCAAATAGGTATCTCAAAAAAATACGAAGGTTTACGTTTTACTATTGCGGAAAAGGGACAGAGTATACATATATAGTATATATATATATATATACCTACCATCTTTTGAAAATTTGGAATCTTATAACTTCGTGATTAGGTACATACCTAATGTTTATTTTCCATGTGACTATATATTATTTTGAATCCTTTTTCAAGATAATTCAACATTATTGATGGTTTGTTTCGGTGTCGCCATCTCTATATTCGCCACGGCCCTCAATGTTCCCGATAACAAAGGCAATAAAACCACCCCCTTTAGACTGTTAGCCGTCTGTCACGTCACCGACATTGGGGAAAAAATCCGCTCTAGGTGAACTCACGAACTTTTCATTACTCACAGAATATTGCGGTTGAAATCAAAATAAGTCTGTCACAATCTTAATTTTTGCTTAAAGTTTTTTTTGCTGACTTTATACCGTCAGTTTCCAATGAACCAAAACATGACCGGTTTCTCTTTGGTGGGTAGGTACTATAGGAGTTGCTATAGCCTCTTTCTTTTTCCATAATTAGATAATATTGCCATATTATTGCGTTATTACCAAACTTACATAAGTGAGTAAGGCCTGAATCACATCGGCGCGGCCTGCGGTGGCGGTCAATAGTAAATTTGACAGCTAATGACAAGTTTGCTATTGTCCGCTGCGGCCAGGCCGCGCCAGTGTCGTGCGGGCTTAACTAAAACACGGGTTTTGAACAACTTATATCCTTACATATTTAAATTCGAACAGCGCATGTTACACAGCGTGTGACATACATTAGAACATTCATTTTAAGTAACGATACCGTTAAGTGCTGTGAACCGTTTTCTGGAAAAAATATAACAATTACTTTTCTAATGGAGAGTTATTATTTTATTAAGTTTTCTCGAGCAGCAATGTATTAGTAACATTTATTTGACGTTTCAGAGAGGCAGAGCTAGATTGGAATGTTACTGTCAGTAGTTAGCTGTGTTACCGATACGTTGCGACCCGAATTAATTTGTATGAAAAAAAAAAAATTACTAGAGTCTGGCTAATGAAAGTTGAGACTGAGATTTATTAGAAACTTTTTAAATGGCAACAACAATTTAAATGTCAATTGCGTCAAACGTCACTTTACTGTCGTGTCACTCGTGTCAGTTGGGAAAAATATTGCGGTTTTCTTTAGCATTTTTGTTATTAATTATGAACAAAAGTATTAAAAGTAATACGCGACAGTTACTTTTTACCATAATTGGTAAATACAAAGAAAAACGAGACGAGCGGGAAGAGATTTCGGATACGAAAGCAGCCCACTTACGTACGATATCGGATTTTTTAGGTTAGTATGCCATGGTCATTTTTGATACTTTATTTGCAACATATCTAAGAAAGCAACTGTTTCCAGAATACTTATGGATTGTTATTGTTTTTCTTTCAGCGGCTAATATGGAGCTTGTAGAAGGCGTGGAGGAAATACAGAATGCCGTTCAAAGCTTGAAAGACCTGGAGCGAGAGTCGTGTTTAAGAAATCACCGGTCTCTTACCGGTAATTATTTCCATGAACAATCTTGGACAATTCGACTTAAACTCAATCTAAGCAAAGCGTTTACTGTGACTATTAAACAAAGTTATACACAAGTGCATATTTAATTACATAGAAAACATTTAACACATAGGAACAAATGCTTGTGCTCATCGCATAAATAAATGCCCTTATGGTGATTTAAACCTGAGACTTCCAGCTTTTTATAGTGAGGGGCACAACCTGCTAGTCTAAACAATTCATCTAATATCTATCTAATGAGACCATGTAACCACATACTTTTATTTTGTTTTACAGAAGTTAGTGTCTCTACCCTCAAGAGAATACAACATGAAGGAAGAATCAACGGTAATGTGTGGAATACTCCAGGCAAAAAGCGGCCCCATAAACCTACAGTGTCAAATTTAGATAGCTTTGACATAGATGCTATTAAAAATAAGATTACTGAATTTTATACTGTCAAAAAGGAAATACCAACACTGCGGAGCCTCCTGGCAGAGTTGCGGACTAGCATAAATTTCCTTGGCTGCAAAGAAACACTAAGGCGGATTTTAAAAGCAAATGGGTATGAGTTTCAAAAAAACCAGAATGAACGGTATGTTCTAATGGAACGCTACGACATTGCTGCATGGAGGCATAGATTTCTTCGGGAGATTGCAGAGAAACGTGCAGCAGGAAAACAAATTGTGTATTTGGATGAAACCTATGTGCACAAAAACTACAAACCTAAAAAATCCTGGCGAGGGCCGGGAACAAGCGGTGCAGTTGAAAGCATTTCATCTGGGAAAAGACACATTGTTGTGCACGCTGGGCATGAAAATGGTTTTGTCCCAAATGCTCTTCTAGTTTTCAGCACGAAATCCAAACTGGCTGATTACCACCATGATATGAACGCCGGCAACTTCAATAAATGGTTAGAAGAAAAGCTCATACCAAATTTAGACAAACCTAGTGTGGTAGATATGGATAATGCCACCACAGTGTTGTAAAGAATAAAGCCCCGACAACTCAAACAAATAAGCCCGAAATCAAAGAATGGCTTACAGCTAATAATATTCATTATGAAGAATATCATAAAAAAGCTGAATTGTTAGTACTTGTTGATAAATACAAGCCAGAGCCAGTGTATGAAGCCGATCACATACTTCAGCGACATGGCCATGAAGTTTTACGGCTGCCTCCATACCATTGCGATTTGAATCCTATCGAGCTAATATGGAGTCTAGCAAAAAGGAAAATTGCCAAGAAGCACATAGGGTTATCTGCACAAGACACAGAAAAACTGATCCATGATTCTTTTGCGAGCATAACAGCAGATGATTGGAAAAAAATGACCAATCACGTCATTAACGTTGAAAACCAATATAAAGGTAGGGACAACATCGAAGAAGGCATGATAGATAAATGTATTATTAGTGTGGGAAGTAGCAGCTCGATCACTTCGGAGGATTCGATGGAAGTTGAGATTTTGGAGAGTGATTTTAATTATTCTTCTTAAATCTTACATAAAACTGGTACTTATGGCACAGGTTTATACCTAATTTAAGTATCAGCGATGACTCTTGGACAGTGAATCATATGTAATATGATTTAAGAAATTATGTATAAGTTGTAAACCTTTTGAGCTTAATAATAAACTTATCTTATAAAATTAAGTTAAAGAGTTTTATTTCATATAACCTGTACTTTTTTCGCTTTAACCTCACAAAAAGGTGCAAATGGCATTACATAAAGCGAGATCCATGAGCAAAGATCCATGAAGTTAGCCTCAACTCAGCTGAAAAAAAAACACCTTTTCTTTGTCAGATTATAGATTAATTACGGATGAGAATGTAATTACTCAATCTATAATTTGTCTAAAGGTGTTTTTTTAGTAAGAAAATTATAAATTTTGTTCAAGTATCATTATCGTTTTTTCGCACTATACACGGTGTTGCAATACGTCGATTTTTTAAATTTGCCGCTACTTTCTAGTCTCTACTTTCATTAGCCAGACTCTAAGAGACCTATAAACGTTTATTATGGCTTATGCTTTCAGCCCTTACAATGATATTATGTTCGAAAGTCACACACTGTATAAGCTTGAAAATATCACATTTTATTGTACCGGCATTATTCCCGGTATTTTTGCCGCTGCCTTTATGCATGGGAATCAGAATATTGGCACCGGCACGGCACATCAGTAATGAAACTATCCCGTGTCGGATGCGAGTCCGTGTGGACACCCGCGGTCCCTGGTCGCTCATCGAACCTAGACAGTTTACAGCGAGCTGAGCGACGCGCATAAATCTGCTTTCTTAACTAGCTGATAGCTGGCCACAGAGGAATCATCAGCAGAATTTTGACTCAGATACATATACTCGTACATCAGAATCAATGACATAGATTGCACAGCCGGATATCGTCAGCATTTTATCGTCCAAAGTAGACAACAACAAAACAATCAAATTTTGTACTTAGGGTAAGTTCGGAGTAGTTGGTCATAGTTTTTTTGGAACACTGTTATAAGCTTACACGTTACTAAATAAATTTTGATTTTATTAAACAATAACACTATAAATTCTATTGGATTTCTCGAAAAAAAAAATACAAAGATAAATCACGATTGGCTCTCTCTCAAGGTGTCCGTAACTTAACACTCGCACGCGTCTTATTTTTCATTCTTAAGCAGAATTATCCTCGAAATTGGTACAATTCTTATGTAGCCAAACTGAAACCAGTCTTCGAGGAAAATGTGTCTCATAATAATTTTCCTCACAGCCGCGACAGTTTCTTTCATTTACACGCCGACCTATGTTGGAGCTTTTTTTCTTATTAGCTTTTCCGGATTATAATGCTCTCCGTTTTTGTATCCTTCTCTGCAACACATTCAGCATCATATTATGGCATACCAACTAAAACTAGCCAATGGCCATCTTCCGGGAGAGATAACCACATACCACACCTAAATTAAAAACTCACTACAAGACGTGCCTAAATTTGATCTTGTCACAATAAGACACTCGTATACTTTGCAACAAATACAAACAAGCCATTACTTTAAGAATCTAAAATCATAATCAGGTATAACTTGAACCCTTAAAATGTGTCAATCAATGTGGATTATACTTACTTTTGTTTAATTTTCGCCTTATTATTAATTGGATGAATTAACTTTTGTCTGTCACTAGTTGCCATAGTTTCTTCTCCTGGGTCACTCTTTAAAGCTGCGATTTTTATGGTTTAAATTCACCGATTGTGGGGGTTTCTTGTCACGTTGAACCCCTATTTGTATGGCTCATATTTTAACCACTTTAAAAGTCTATATTGTAATATTTTTCTCAGAAACTCTGTCAAATTGTCTCCTGGCTAACGGTACAGAATAACAACAAGAAATAGTTGATTGACCCAATTACACCCGTACTCCCACGCGCGACGCAAAGCGAACTAAACAAAAACTCGCGAAATCTAGTCACTGGTTCCATGAAATATTTCTAAAAATCTAAATCCGTCAAGTCTTTTAAAAATTACAAAAATACATCAATCTCACTCTTTGTTACCCGACTGCCAGAAAGGGTAATATTTTATTCCGTATGTTTCATACCTATTTCCTCACGTATACGTACTTGAAGTTTCATGGTCAGTCGGGTGAAAGGATTATAAGTTCTTAAAAACAACTTTATCATCAACTAACAAATGGTGAAGTGCGAGAAACATTTATTTAAATATCTTTTTTTTCTCTAATGAATGTGACTTTATCCTTTTTAAAGGGATTGAAACCTGAGTCTCCAATGTATGAAGTTAAGGTGCTGGTAATGTTAGTCACTATGTGAGTTTCCATTCCAATCTCAACGTTTACGACATCAAACTAGAAGGGTTAGAACACTTTACAGATTTTCGGTCCAATCGTTACAACTAGCCACTTTCATTTAACTACAGGTTGTTACAAAATACCCATAAAGCGGAAAGAGCGATAACTGGTATCTACTCTGTAAAGATTTGGAATTCAGTAAAGAAAGATAAATAAATTATCATACTAACCATTATGTTCTCCCACTGGTTTTAACCGAATCACAAGTGTACCCAGATACGTAAGGTTGTCTGGAAGAGATCGCTTTTTAGCGATAAGACTGCCTGTTGTTTACCTTTAGTTGGTATTCGTTGTTGTTCTGTTTTGTTTTCATAGATTGAGGTGTGCTATAAATTAAAGAGTAGTTGTATTGTATCTTGTATCTGTCTATATTTAAGTCGCATCTCCTGTGGCATGCCCCATTGCCATTGTGGCATTCGGCCCCCCATAAAAGCGTCAAATACACATATCTCCTATAAGTTACAATTAAGTATTTTCTCATAAACAAGGGTCCTGTACCTATATATAAATAGGTACCTATAGTATAAACAGGTACCTATACATAAATAGGTATCCTTATATGCTTCCAATATCGTAGTTTGTTTCGCGATGCCTTAGCAAAAGATCAGTATTTATTGGACAAGTTGGAGCAAGCTATTTGCTCTGTCCGCGACTGAAGGCCTTCATGATTTATGACCTTTTTATCACAGTAAAACGAGTAGAACAACTCAAATAGTCGAATTTTATTTAAACTTTCGTGAGACAGGCTAAAATACTACAAATGAACCCGCGGTTAAACTCATGTATTCAATGTCAAGGACAGGCGACATGTTTCGAACTCTTCGGGAGTTCTTCTTCAGGATAAGTGTTTTCGCGGCAATGTCGTTTGAAGCGCGAGTTTAACCTTAGATTTATTAGTAGTAACTCAAATGCATTAATAGTTAAAGTGGCTATTTCAAGCTCTTTATTTTATTTACCCATTATACAAGGATCAAAGCACAAAGAAAACAAGTGGAATCTAAACATTTTTCGAAAAATATAACTGTTTTTTTTCAAATATTTTAGCTTATGTCACTCACACGATGAGGAATATAATAATAACCACCAATAAAAACCATACTTTTGTGGCAGTCGAGTAAAAATTAACGCGGATAAATAACTACCTATGCATAATAGCGTAGCAGATAGAAAAACGAACTCGGTCTGTGGGGTGCGTATGACCTCTATGCTACCGAATTTACCCTTGTGCTCCTTGTTTATATTTATCATCATCATCGTCATCATATCAGCCGAAAGACGTCCACTGCTGGACATAGGCCTCCCCCAAAGAGTATCGCTTATTGGTTTAGATTTATAACGTTATAATGGATACGGCTAAACAGCACGTCAATAATAGTTATGAGTATAACGATTTTTAGGAAAAATAACGTTATATATACGATAGCGCTTTACTAAAATAGCGGTATTTAAAGGCCTCGCTACACTACTTCTTACTTGATACTTTGTTTATACCTAACTTATTTCCCTCTATGCCTAAGATGAGAATCTTCTGATACCTAATAATGGTAAAATGATCTATAAATTTATCAGATACATTGTGTAATCATGTATTTATATTACTAAGATGTTTATTTAGGCCCAATTTGGCTTCCTTATTAAAACCTAACAAGTTAAAGGTATAGGAACTAGTAGACATTATCGAATTAAAACTTTTGTTAGACGTGTTTAAAATACTGCTAATAAATCCACGGTTAACCTCACATATTAAATGTCACTACGGGCGACATATTTTGAACTCTTCGGGAGCTTTTCTTCAGGGTTAGTGTTTTCGCAATGTCGCTGGATTGCCCGCGCTCACTCCGACCGCAGAAGAATTCAAAACATGTCGCCCGTAGTGGCATTTACTTAATACGTTTTTTTTTTTATTACAGTCGAATATTTATTTATAAAGTAGAAAAACATTGACAAAAATTGAAAAAAAAAAAAAAAAAAAACTAATAAAGAAACGAAAGTAACATACATACTAAAAACCCCAATACGCTGCCGCGTTACCTCTTTGTATGGCCAGAGAAATTCTCTTGATACGTGAGTTTTCCCAACTGAATAAGTATCCCCTCATTTGCATAAGTGACATTTGTCCGAATGAATATTTTTCTAAAACCAGTGACTCTATCAAACTTTAGAAAATAATATAATTTGAATATAATTGGGGTTCCGTACCAAAAGGGTAAAAAACGAATGCTTGGTGTGACTGTCCGTCTGTCTATCCGTCTGTCACAACGTTAAATATTTCAGAAACTAAGTACATAAGCTATCAATATGAAATTTGGAACAGTTCTAGACGAAGCTGATAAACCAAATAAGTATCTGTCAAAAATTTCATTTCAAACTTTGAAGGACAATTTACTTACTATTCAAACTCACGACCGCCGCTTGACAGCCGCATGCCTAAACCACTAGGCTACCAACCACCAATATCTGCCATAACAAAGCATAAATATCTGACAGTCAGATATTTATGCGCACTTTGTTGTGTGCTTCTGGTGACGTACCGACATATATGCCCCTGACCCATGTCAGTAACTTCCGCTATGCATTGTGTGAAGAATATTGTATAAAAGTTTGTACGGAACCCTCGCTGCACGAGTAAGACTCGCATTTGACCGGTTTTTTCCAAGGTTGTGATTTTTTATCCGAAATCATAGTGCTAGTCAGCCAGCAATATTAAAACGTCAAAAACTTTGTATGAAATTGTAATTTCCTTTTCACTGTCAGGCGTATTTTTATTCGTCTTCAGGCAAAATGCGTTAAGTTTTAGTAAAAGTAACGTACTCATTCTAAATTCTCATAAATTCATCGTTACTCCTTGCCTTGAGAGCCAAAGTGAAACCCATTGTACCCCCCAAGCATTCAGTGCCTCCAGGGAAAAATGTATTAACCTTAACTAGTGAAATGCATTGTTTTTTTTATTGCACAATTGGAATCAGCTTGTTGAGATACAAAATGAAGAAAACATAACTCTAACTGTCTCCCAGCATTTTTTTCGATTATCCTAAGCCCTCGTTGTCACAGTCGGTTCATAAATACCTATATTACGTACGTTCCCAAAAGTTCAAGAATATCTGAGCAACCTTATGCCTTGAATAATAAAATCGTGTTGACATATTCTTGATTACTTTGCCTTTGTCCGTCCATTTGTTTTCAAAGTCGACTGTAACTTCAACCACCAACAGTCAACGTTTTATTAAGGTATTTAATTAATATTTAATTCATCTTGTTGGGTATTTTATTCGCGTCAGGATTGTGATTCATCATGAGCATTAAAAGTTAAATATTTCAAAATTACACGACAACATTTTCGTCACTTCTGTAAAGTAAGTGTTTTTAAGTGGCGCCCTTATTCCCTGGAGGCCCTACATTCTTAGCATAATTACAAAAGGCCGGAATTAGGTCACTTGGCCATGAAACTTCTTAAAGCATCTGGAAACTTCTTGAGTTTGCCCGAAATATCCAGCTGGGTCTCGATTCGGTTCTTTTCTTTCGTATCCTTTCGTGACCAATTTTTTCCAAGGTTATGATTTGTTATCCGAAATCATAGTGCTATGATATCAGCCAGCAATATTAAAACGTCGTTTTATAAAATTTTAATTTTCTTTTCACTGTCAGGCGTACTTTATTCGTCTTCAGGCGAAAATAAGTAAATAAATATTTAAGGACAATTTTACACAAATCGACCTAGTCCCAAACTAAGCAAAGCTTGTACTATGGGTATTAGACGATGATGAACATACATATATAAAGAAATAAATACTTAAATACATAGAAAACATCCATGAATCAGAAACAAATATTCATGCCCATCACACAAATAAATGCCCTTACCGGGATTCGAACCCAGGACCTCTCCCTTCGTAGGCAGGGTGGGTGTCACTATCACTACCAACGAGGCTAAAGCGGTCAAAAAAAGTAATTAAGTTTTAGTAAAAGTGATGGTTTATTTAAGATACTACAAAATAATGAGATTTTTCAATGGCCCGGAAAAAGCAATATAAAATTTTCAGATCTTGTTGGCTGCTTATTTTTTATTTTGAAATAAACTAAAAAGAAACAAGGACCCTCATTATCCTTATTAACGTTATATGTAAACATGTTAAAATAGGGTTTTTTAAATTATTTTAGGTCGTCTAAACATTCACAGAGGAACATACTTACTTTGGAAATATATTTAAACGTACCTATATTAGGGTCATTTTCAGATTTAGGTTCGCGTCTTTTCGGTGGACATTGCCAAAGTTAAGGGCTTTAAAGCCTAATTTTTGGTTGAACTCTGAATCCGCATAAACGGCGTCGCCTCTTCTATAATTCTATGCGATAAAAACATATTATATATAAACATAAGCCCTTAACTATTGCCCACTGAAAAGACGATTTTTGTTTTACTGACTGACGATGACCCATTAAATACTCGCCAGAGAGTAGGTACCTTTGTACCCTTTGGCGCCGAGACCGTCGGTCCGCGGAGTCTCAGTGCGCAAAAGTTATTTGCGAAAATCGCGCAACGTCTGGTTGATGTAACTGGTATTATCAAACCGCGATTAGAATACACTTGAGCACATAATTATGCCGTTTTCAAATTAATACATGAAATGATGAAATTGTCAATGGTATAAATGAAAATAATTATTTCAGTACGAAGAAGATCCAAAACTTAGGAAAATAATATAAATTAAATTACCTATTAAAATAAAATACAAATAATTTAATATTATTCCCTCATAACATAACATCATCGTCTTCAGTGCTGTCTGTATCATCACCTAGTACAAAGAAAGTGAAATAGATAACTAGTGTGCTAAATAGTGTTAAAGACACATATTCACATTTGAATTTCCAAGCTTTCTCTAGCTTTTGTGCTAACGGTACTTTCCAAGTGTATCGTAATCGTGGTTTGATAATAACCGAAGAGCTGGCGGTTTTCTCGCGCAACGCATCAGCATTGCAAGCGAGGAAAAAGCCACCACCATCCTCGCCTCGGTATGCCTCGAGGGCGTTATTAGATTTAACTTAGTTTTAATATCATCTTTTAGGTATATACTTTAGAAAGTAAATGCACGATTCACTTTGGATATGTGTGGTAATTTCTCTAAAAGTAATCCCGAAGCGATGCATCGGGAAGACGGAAGACACACGAATAAATGTGTCCCCTAGGGTGAAATGTTTGAAGCCGTCCATTATCGTAAGTCATGTTCCTTAAAATCTGATTGTATGAGAAGTTCGGCAGTTCTCTATGGGATGACAGCTGTAACCATATTTAAGGTTAACCAAATATTAACCATTCTTTAACATGTGTTTGAAACAAACTCGCCCTTACACTTTTGTGTCGGGCAGACAGGCGGCTAGTGCGTTATAATAGTTATTTACGATACTAGTGCCGAAAATAGGATATTCGCAAAGAGTGGTGATAAATTAAAACACGACCGAAGGGAGTGTTTTAAATCGACACGAGTTGCGAATTACCTATTCGCACGTGTATCGTACAACGTTTTACTGTACATATGGCTCTTTAAAGTTTCGACATATGCACGAAAAGTACTCTTTTTCGCACTAGTGCGGGAAAGTAGCACCATATGTACTGTAAAACAACATTTGATATAGGTTTATTGAATAACTTTCAATGTGACTATTCGATAAATTCATTAACTACAATATTTTTATTTACATTCTTCGAAACAAGCATCTGGTTAGGTTAGATTATATCAAGAAGACCGTTTTCTCCTAGTGGGTACTGACACCTACGAAGCTGACGGCCCTGGGTTCGAATCCCGGTGAGGGCAAATATTTGATTTGTTTCAAAGTCCTCAATGTATTCGTCGTACACTAAACTAGTGGGTTTGTGAGCTGTAGAACTCGAGTCTGTATTTTTACCAAAAACAAAATCTGAATTAACAAAAAAAAGACCGGGTTGCACTCCGGGAGTGCCGGCAGAAGTGAAAACTCATTGACATTGTAACAGTTTTTAGATCAGGTCGCGTGTCCGTCTTACGAATTTTCAATCTCTCGAATCTCACGGTCACGTGACATCTTACGGTCACGTGACATCTTACGGTCACGTGACCTGTGGCGAGTTTAACAATTTTGCCCCATCACAAAAAGTGCACAGCGCCGCTAAAGAAGTTTTCACTTAAAAAAAAACTAGATGTAAGTATAATAATATTAATTTATCGAACCTGCTTACAAAATTTCACGAGAATCGGTTGAGAGAAATGCGACCTGCAGAAACAGCCGGACAACGGGACAGCGGGACATTGGACACATAAACGATTTTCGGCCCACGCTGAAACATAGAATTTCGTTCGCTTCGCTCGCTCACTCAAGAAAAAAATACAATTGTTAATGTACACTTGGACCCTCGTTCTGATACCTAAGTAAAGGTCAGCACGTGTGCAAGCGAGCGCGCGATACGAGTACATATTGAAATGTGATTGCGATCGGATGCTATAGATTAAAATACGCCTCCTGTATTCAGATTATTCGAAAGTTTTCCGTTCAATTCTTCAATCTTCGAGTTTTACGGTCCGCCCGGTGTGAAGTTTCGAGAAACTGGGACATGGTTAAATAGTGATTGAGATATATTTATGCATAGATTTTCTTGTGAGTTGGATTTTGTTAGACATTATGAATATAATTTGACATGTTAACTTGAAAAAAATGTTTATTGCTAATGGAATATGAGCTTAACGACCTAATGCTAGGTTTTAGCTTCTAACTAACTAACTAACTAAATATTCTGCTTCATCGTTTTCGCTCTTGACAGACTGAAACTTAATAGGGTCATTTCGCTGGTTACGCGACCACCTTCGGTTAGCGACCACCTGAAGGAGAAGGTTTTTTCTATTGAAGATAACATCAATTCTACACACCCTATTGAGACAGCTACTTGTAAATGCATTTTTTTGTTGTTTTAGAATAGAAATGTACTAAAAAACCGAGAAAATATCCTTTCAGTCCACCAACTCAGCTTAAGTGGTCGCCTACCGGCACATGAAATTAGGTGGTCGCTAACCGGGGAAATGACCCTATGGCGATAGCTTTGTTGACATATTCTGCAGCTTAATTTTGCGTGCTCTTTTGATGTATTTGGCGTTTTAGGTTGTAATTCACTTCTTACTAGCTAGTAGCGTTTTCCGTGGTGATCAAAGACTAGTAGCTCAGTTGGTGTGCCTGTATGTTCCCTCGCCCTCTAGATGTCGCTGTCGACATTTACTAGCGGCGCCGGCAGCGCGAACGTTGTCTCGCAGAAAGTCCCCGCTCATTCGAGCTTTGCATCTACATATATAGCAGTATACATATATACTCGTTGCCGGAATGAGCACCAAACTGTGATATATTTGCTAGCTGATGGATAGATGTGTGTAATGAATGTTTGACGTTCTGCGAGATGTATGCACGAATTTCTTCTGTGTAATTATTATTATTTGTACCTTTTGTGTGCTGTGAAATTGAATGGTGTAAATAATCGTTAGATCTTAAAATTTGGAAGTTTCAGCGTAGCGCATGTAACTTGCGCTACGCCGTAGCATGCATGCGCCGCATGCTCGCAGCATGTTGAAGATGACCAACGCCGCGTATGCGCAGCAAAATATGTGTCAGTCTCAAAAAAGAGTGGTCTTTTGTGGTATCAACAAGGCGCTATTTCTATAAAGACGCTATTAGAAATCACCCTAATTGGCCACATATTTTGAAATCGTCACATTCACTGCCAAAGAAAAGCTACACTCGTAGTCGATCCCGTGGTTTTCCCGCTAAGCAGAAGAAAGAGCCTACACGCAGAGCGCTCGCTAGGGTCCCCAATGCAACAAATGCTGCTAGCAGTAAATGAGTTAGGACTCAAATTTCGATCAAAGTGGAAAATTGGAAAATTATTCGCCACGAGCGGGATTTCAACCCGCGACCTCTGGAATCCGTCCATCGCTCTCGCCAACTGAGCTACCGTGGATCCTAGTCGCGACGACTTCCACTCTTCTAATCACCTTAGGAACTAGGACTCGTCACCAATTGCGACTATATGCAGCTTCCAAAGCCGGTGTACTCGGTCGTTTATAATGTAACTTGGGACTAATAAGGTGCGATATCTCCGATAAACTTCCTCCGCGCACAAAATTCATTCTTCGTTCAGCTATTTCTGCGGAAATAACTCGTAAAATGCGAGTGACATACCAAATTGATTGCTCTCCGAACTTTAATTGAAACTTCGCTGCTCCGTTTAAAATAAACTTTTAATTAGTTTATATAAGCGTGCAAATTATTTTTTATTCCTTAAAATATACGTGTGGATTCTGTATTACTTAATGAGCTTTACTTGATTTATCTTACCGTGAGTTCATTTAATTTTGATAGCGTGATAAATTAAATAAGTACTTACGTAGGTATCTTTATTTAATCTAGAAAGGAGTGTACAGGTTCTTTAGCTTTTTGGATGTGATTGTGTGATTGTTTACCATGACAGAGTTATGAGGCAAGAAACATTAAAAACAAAAAAAAATACAAGTCAATTGAGAACCTCCTTTTCTAAAGTCGGTTAAATAGGTTATAAATGACTATTTATTTTTAATTTCCTAGTCCAAGTATAGGGTTCAAAATACATCATAAAAAGTTAAGGAGTTAATTGTTAATCCTGAAATTTTTGGTCCTCAAAATAAATAGGTTAGGTTTTTTTTTCCGCCAGCTGGCCCGCTTGCCTGATAATATTAGCTCACCATATACACTCAGAGGCAATGAAAACGGGTCACTTACCATGGATTACTTTACAAAGTGACCCGTTTTCATTGCCTCTGAGTGTAATTCCCAATGTGAACTATGAAGGTACGCTACCTCAGAGGCAATGAAAACGGGTCACTTTGTAAAGTAATCCATGGGAAGTGACCCGTTTTCATTGCCTCTGAGTGTATGTGACGTAAACATTTTTGCACTAACATGATGTTATTCCGTATCCGATGAATTTTATTGACCATTTATATTTGATTCAAACGCAGATGCAGATGTGTATCGTGTTCTAGAACCCGTACTACAAATTTGCTTAGTTTTGGACTAGGTAGATTTGCGTAAGTTTCCCCGCAAATATTTATATATTTACTAGCTTCTGCCCGCGACTCCATCCGCGTGGAACTCGTTTATATCGTAGCTCCATACAAACTTTCACCCCCACTTCATCCCCTTAGGCCCCCCAGGACTCAACCTATCTCTATACCAAATTTCATCCAAATCGGTTCAGCGGTTTAAGCGTGAAGAGGTAACAAACAGACAGACAGACAGACATAGTATGGATTTATTTCGTTCATCGTACCCGTCTCGTATTAAAAAACAACAGCATTACGTTGGCGCTTGTTGATTTTTTATCACCAAATTTACATTTTATTGGACACGTATTGAAGAATAATATGGTGATCGGAAAAACACATTTCACATATTTTTTCTACTCCGCTCTTTGAAGAGTGCAATTGATATAAATGTAAATCGAATACCCCCAGCTTTCAATTTGCGTATCCCTTATTTTCAAAATTGGTGGCTGTAAAATTGGAAAAAATAAAAACAAACAAATTACTGCCAATAAAACCTTGGAAGCATTCCTCTGCTTTTTAGCTTACGAAAATCCAATATCCCCCAAACAAGATTTAAGGCTCGTCCTGCAGGAAGGACGAAATAAATCAAACCTGAATTCGTTAATCGCGATAACCACAACAATAGCCGGGCAATTAAATACAGATCGATAAGAAAGGGCCTTGCAGTTTGTTCCCTTTGACCCAAATACCGCGGGTCGCATCTGACAATACTACAACACGTTGACTTCCATACTCCATTAACGTCCGTGGCGTCAGTTTCGAGCTGACACGTTACGCATGCGTGCTTCATGAGCGGTGACTCCTGACGGCCTTCGGGTAAGACGTAAGCTGTTCTTCAGGAAGGACATACGTGATTAAGTGAAGTAAATGTGTTTCGAGCGTTAATAAAAAAAAAAAAAAACAAAAGCATTTATTTCGTGTAACTACAAGAGACACATATAAATGACGACCGGTTAGTCTAGTGGGTAGTGACGCTGCCTACGAAGCTGAAGGTCCTGGGTTCGAATCCCGGTAAGGGCAAATATTTGTGTGATGAGCATGAATATTTGTTTCTGAGTCATGGATGTTTTCTATGTATTTAAGTATTTCTATCTATTAAATATATCGTCGTCTAGTTCCCATAATACAAGCCTTATTGAGCTTACTATGGGACTAGGTCGATTTGTGTAAGATTGTCCCATAATATTTATTTAATAATATTTATTTATTTATAGACAATACATAATATAAAAAATCTGGACATTTTTACCATACACCGGATCCATCCATTATACTTACTTTTGAATGTTGATGTTTTTAAGAGTTATTTGTTTTGTGGAAGAACATTCAAAGATTTTGTATTGAGATTCTGTTCTGTATTATGTATGTAAGTATGTATGTAATCACTTTATTGTACACAATAACAGGTAAAAGAATATACATGTCACACAATAGATTAAAGTAGTAGTAGTAGTGTATTATTTCGACTACGGTTCTACTACTTTAATCTATTATGTGACATGTATAATCTCAAATCTGTTATTATTTAATGGTGTGGGTGATGGGCTAGCTAAACTGTAAAATCACATTAAGTACTCCGTATTGAAGCGTAAACTAGCTAGTAACTAGTGGCACCGAAAATTTAATTTCATAATGCTCTGCCTACCTCTTGTGGGACCAATAGGCGTGAGTTAATGTATACATATCTACAGTAGATTTTAATTGTTTCAATTTTGCACCTTATTCCATTGCTATACGGCGAAAATATACACCTTTGTCGTTGACTATCATGTTTCATGAAGCATTTATTATTGACTTTATTGACTGCTCTAATTAATAACCCAGCATCCAAACGCCTTCTGCATTTTCCAAATGAATGGAACCTTATCGCTTAGGGAAATTAATGAGTTAGGAATACGCAGTAATAGGGATTTATGGGAACAATAAAAGGGCAGCAGGATGTTTGGCGTTCCTGTTTTGTTATTAACGTCATTAATTGTTTTCGGATATACAGGGTGACTTGGATATACAGGATGGATGAGGTCAGAAAGAATACACGCGAATTGTGAGAATGGGAAATGAATATTAGTGTTTTGTTTGTACTACACTCACTCATCATCATTTATCACCTGCACCCGTGAAACCCGAGTCAAAGCGTTAGAAAGGTAAATTAATATCGCGTTAGACCCGTGCAAACGAATAATTGAAATATTTATATATTGTGTACACACTAGAGCGAGAGTTTAAAGTTTCATATTCTTTTCGTATGTTTATTTTTAGAATCTTTTATCTAGTTTCACCTGTCCCGGTCTGTCATGACATCTTGCAAGTTAAATTTGACCCACTTTCCGGTTACCGATTGAGCTTAAATTTTGAGTAAAAGTACCTATAGTTTGAATGACAATTCAATATTATGGTACCATCGAGCTGATCTGATGATGGAGACAGAAGGTGGCCATGGGAATTCAGTACTTAACCGACGTAACCCCGTTGAGCTTGGGCTCGTTAAAATCGTCTCAATGAGTAGTTGATGACAGTATACAGAAAAGTACAGTAGGCATTAAAAGCTGGTACCAAAAATTAAATTTTTAACACAAACTATCATTTTATTTTATCTTTATTGTACAAAGTACTTACTGTACAAAATGCGGACTTAAAGTCATAAAGCATTCTCGACTAGTCAGCCTTTGGCCAAATGTAATGTACCTAATTTCATATATTTATAGTAAGTAAATTGTCCTTCAAAATTTTTGATATAGCCACATGGCGGCTTTCTGAACTGAAAGTTGGCATACTTACTTATTTAAGTTTCATAATTAATATTATTTAATATCTTAAAAAAGCCAACAAATCAAAGTATAAATCAGCAGCCTTGAATTTTCTGGGCTATCACCATTGCCTTGTTCATTTACTTTTATGTTAGAATACAACGGCGGAAAATGCGAAATTGTTTAAAGAATTAAAGGGACACCCTATATACGTGTAACAGCAGGAAATATTTAAAAGGTGACTTTTTCAAATATTCACAGTTACCCTCGAATGATCTTTAAGTTCCGAAATTCTGAAGTATTTCACTGTATAGTGAAATTGTTATTTCACCAGATTATCATCAATATTAGTAAAACTCGAAGTACATGCGTTTTTTGTTCTTTGTTCACAGATTTTGAATTGTTTTACATTGTAAAAAACAAACATAAGATCTGCGTTATCGTAAGCAGATAAAAGAGGTTGAAATTATGGGTTAATACTTTTAATCAATTGAGAAAGTTGGTCGATATCCAAAAATGTGTCAGCCCTGACGTCCCTGAATGAACAACATGTCCATTATTTTAATCCCGCACATTAAGAGCTGCGACGACTACTGCCAACCTCCTTCTAAGCCATTGCCCCGAATATTACAAGAAAGCAATATCGTTTAGAAGTATTCCGAACTGGAATGGTGAAAACAATCAGTGGTTCTCGCTGCGAAGTAACACCCCGTTCACACTGCGTCCGTTTACGTGTCCGGGAGGCATCCGTCTCTTTCGCACTCGGGCGAAACATCGCAAGCGAGAAAAAGAGGGTTGCCTCCCGGACGCGTAAACGGACGCAGTGTGAACGGGGTGTCAGGGCTAGGGTACAATTGGAGTTCGATATTTTTTTACTAAACCTACCAATGTCACCTAGGCCTAAGGCGACCGGAGATAAGAACTTGAGCCGAGTCCGCTGCGCTATGTTTTCGTGGTTTTGAACTTGAAGTGGATATTTCTTTGGTCGCGTTCTTGTATAGGGGTACAGTTCAAAATGTATCACGTGACTTTCGGAATAACTTTTTGTAGAGAAGCTTAATCTGATTTCAAATAATTGTTTGTTGCATGTTTTAATCCTTCTTTATTTGCCATTAGTTGTTAATCGCAAAATGTTATTTAGTTTATGTGGCCGACGTGAAAATAATGCTGAAATGACCGCCATTTTCAATGTATCGCGAGTCAAATGAGCTACGTCAGTCAATGTTGCCATATATATCGATTTATCTGTACTTATACAGATTTTAGTGATTTATTTCAGATATATATTTTACGGGTACACCATAATAACAGGCTTGGCCGGTTTTTTTCATAAGGGTTCCATAGCCAACAAAGAAGTACCTATCCACTTAAACTTAATTAACGGTTGTATCTCCGACACAACCCGCTTCTTTTTTAAACATCAAACATGTTTTCTTAATAATATTTTATAGCTGAGACAGAAAGATAACATGTTTGATGTTAAATTGGCGTAGCGGACCCGTTTCTACTGTGTTCTTTACACCGCGATTACCTACGGATATAATTGCCCGCGTTCGCGGTGTTCTGTTTGAGGCGCCGTAGGTTCAGCGAAGTTCAGCGAACAGAGTTTTTGAAACAATATAATGCGTCTGTTTATAATAATATGGTTTCAAAAAATACAAATAGTTATCTTGAGGCTTTTCTGCAGCGAGATCAGTGATTCGAAACATGATTAATTACTTTAGCAATTTTCACTCGATAGAAAAAAAAACACGAACGTAGGTCTAAAATACACTTAAAATATTCGTAACAAATTATGCTCAAAAGCTAAAAATATTAAAATTGCTTCTAAAAATCGGCAATATCATGTTTGAGAGATTAGGTACTTTTTTATTTAAATTTAACGGCCAAAAAATTAAAATGAAAAAACATGATATCCGCGTTTCCGAGCATGCACTTCCATCTCGCTCACGCTTATGCTCAGTGAGAGGGAGAGAAGACCATGAACCTATGGCGCCCCTAGAAGCTGCCATTTCTCTTTTATAATCATAACTAGCGACCCGCCCCGGCTTCGCACGGGTACTATATTATACATATAAACCTTACTCTTGAATCACTCTATCTATAAATAAAAAACCGCATGAAAATCCGTTGCGTAGTTTTAAAGATCTAAGCATACATAGGGACAGACAGCGAGAAGCGACTTTGTTGTATACTATGTAGTGATAACCTATGGCGCCTTTTTGCCTTGTCCTTACAACGCGCTAAACTCTGCCGATTCCAACAAATAACGCGGGACGTTCAGACGATTATCGCCTACTAAGGGCTCAAGGGCTCGCGTATGGTTGAGTTAAGATTATTTAACGTAACGAAAACCATGTAATCTTCTTGCTTGGACGGTAAAGTAGCTTTTTAGATGGACAACAATGCAGGCGATTTGATCTACTTTTCAGGAATTACTGGTGTTCGTAGCTTACGCTTAAAATAATCCTTTGAAGTCAAACATATCCACTGCTCGATGGCCGGTGTGACACGAGCCTGAAACATCGCCAGTTATGCATTTCCGATACTACACCGGAACGGACCAGCGATGTGTCAAATCGCGTGTTGTCCCCGCGTTTTACTATTGCTCTTGTTAGCAATTGTTTTTATTGTATGAGCGAAGTTTTATAAAGTGCATTCTATTTACATATTATATACATAATAGATTTAGCTTCTACTCGTATTACTAAAAGTGGGTTTTCGAGTATTCACAATAAGATATTGTTTCTCTGCGTAATCACATTAGAAATGAGGCTATCCGCAGCAGAATTGGTCTTCTTCAATCTTAATTCTGCTGCGGTGATTTCTATGCTCAAGAAAATGAGGGTATACAGGATGGCCCATTTAGAACGGTCAGTACCTATGGGAAAGTCTGAAACTTTAAGACAAATGAAGATCTGTTCTTAGGAACCAAGTCATCGATTTTAATAATAAGAAAAACTGCATTCATACATTATTTACGCACCTAAACGTGTTGAATATCGTATTGAAAAAATGGTGGTCATTTCGAAAACTTAAGTAGGAAAATAAATTCAAGATTATGAAAACAGTGCATTTTATTCATTTTAGACATCATGTTTCATAGTAAAATTGCCTTCCGTGCTTTGGAAGGCACGCTAAGCAGTTGATCCCGGCTGCTGTCTATGACACTAGTCGTTAAGCCGAGTTAGAGGCCTTCGGGCGGCTTAAGAACTTCTAACAGTCGAGTTCCCCACTCACTTGACAAAGGGGACAACTGTTACTCGCGTCCGCAGGAGCTACCTACCACGACCCTGCACGTGTCCCCTGGGTGGTACTAAAGAGTGACAAACTTTAAAGGCCAAAATAATGTAGGCCAAACGATTAAATTAAATAGTAAAATTTACTGCTTAAGACCTACACAATCGATATCTAAATAGAAATAGTTTTAGTTTTATTTTTCAAAACGTCTGGGTTCGATTCCCAAGCTGAGTACAGGTTTTTTTTTTAATGTATGAATGCAGTTTTTCTTGTTATTAAAATCGATGACATGGTTCCTAAGAACAGATCTTCGTATGTCTTACAGTTTCAGACTTTCCCATACCGACCGATCTAAATGGGCCACCCTGTATAGATTTTCGTCTCCGTCGCTGCCCCCGCCTGCGCCCGCGCAAACTAGCCGAGGGAGTATTTTGAATGAATGAATGAATGAAATATTTTATTTCAGGTCTTCATCGACCCATATAGAGGTGTTAGTTACAATTTAATTTAATTTAATTTTAATTGTTAGGTTAGGTTACACAACTTGTACGAGTACACAGCAACAATTTGACACACAACAGAGACTGACACACAGATAACATATTACATTTATTTTATATATAATAATGTAGATTTGACCTGCCCAATCCAATACTCCAGTATTGGACCGTCAAACCTACCAGCCAACATTTTACACTATACAGGTTTATAAGGATGTAATGTACGGCATCCTTTTCCGTAGTCAACAAGGAACCCGTAAAGTTTCGCGATGTCCGTCCGTCTGTCCGTCCGTCCGTCCGTCTTCGGCTTTGCTCAGTAACCCTTACAACTTGAAAACTGTAATTTGGCATGGGTATAAAAATCAATCACGCCGACAAGACAATAGAATAAAAAAAAAAAAATAGGATCTGCACTTAAAGTGGGGATGTAAACTAATTTTTTTGTCGATAAACCCATCCATAGTGTGGGGTATCGTTGGATAGCTTGTTCAAAAATATTATTATAGGGTTCTTAAAACCATTTTTTTACTGAGTGATTCGTTTGCGAGATTTTGGGCTGGAAAGCCGTAATTTCTGTTCTGAGTCATGTGCCCCCCCCCCCCCCCCCCCGTGACGGCTAAAGGCTGCTATTGGGAATGTGAAAAAAATCGTGACAGTAGTACATATAATGAATTTAAAAGGAAAACTATCACGCGTAAGTAGGCATAAAGTTAGTTCTAGTTACCGAGTAATAATCGACAAACTAAAATGTACTTAAAAAGGCCAACTTTCGTACAAATTGAGCCGACGCAACCTCACCATTTAGTTGGCGCGCGCGTGTCGAGCTAAAACAGACAGGCAACTACGGAACCCTACACTGCGCGTGTCGGGACACGCACTTGGCCGACTTTTTTTGTTAAAGTATAGTGAATTAAAATATTGATTATGCACCCTATACAGAACTCTCCGTTAGCTGGATCGGTAACGTAAGGGGTTTGCTAATACAGTTTAATTCTAAAATATCGTAACTACATTATTTTTCACAAGAAAGTCGGTCCTTTTGGTTCAGTCAGGAAAGTGTGTGTATACAAAATCAGTGACGAGGACAGGAAACCTCGCATTACATGCTTGTTGGCTTCCAATGGGTGGAAAACCAGGTTTCTGTTGTTCGTTGAAAAAGTTGAAAAACGATTATTACTCCATAAATTGGCTGTTTACGTCCTGACCTGCATCCGATGTTTTGGAAAAAATATTGTGACTAAAAACCTTTAGGTTTGACCCAACCGATTTGTAAAATCGCTGTCATTACTGAAAATGATTGCTTTTACAGCCAAGTGCTTTTTGACTGATTACAAAGTTTAGATTACGTTCTGTACCTATTTGTTTTTATGACATGATATTTGTCGGAATTAAAAATTCTTTTTGTATAACAGGTGTTAAAACGAGTGCAAAGTTGAGACCCAAGAACATAAAGTTTTGAACGTTTGTTTTTCATGTTTAATTTAAAATTCGATTTTTTCTGCTCTATATACGCTCATTTTTCACCTTTATGTCGTGACCCCTTGGGGGTCGCAGTAACTTGTACTAAAGTGGTGTAAAGATTAAAATTTTATTAAAATAAAAAATACTAAAGAACATCGAAGGATCGGGCGCCGCGTAATATTTTTCCAAACTAAAGAGTCGGCATAAAAAGGTTGAAAACCACTATTCTGGTCAAACATTCATTGTACTGCACAATTTGCACACAACTCAAATCTATACGGATACTTTTTAGCACTGGCCACGTGAAACGAACACAAAAGAAAAAGTATTCATTTCTAGAACGGACGGCGGACAAGAGGCAGAATAAGTTGTCATTTTCCTTCTGTGCAATTTATTTACATTTTTATCATCTAAATCCCTGTGGCCGTGCTCAAGACAAATAAACAAGTTACGTATAATCGACGGGTCTCTACGGACCGAGACAGCCGACTCGGCCTCGGAATCAGAATCAGAATCAAACATTTATTCGTGAAACACTAAATACAAAAATCTGTGCCGTGTCACGAAATGGGCCCAACTCAGCATGATGCTGGCTTTGCAGCCGGCCTGCCTGCCTGCCTGCCTGCCTGCTTGCCGGCGCTGCTCGACGGTTGAATCAAGGTAGGTCTACCGTGTGTTTCGTGTATAGCCTGTAAATGTTGTAACTAGGTATTCTAACAGTGAAAGTACTTATATAGAAATTTCGGTTTCTCTCTTCTGCTTACGCTGCTAAGCTCTAGTCGTAGCTCAAAGTAGGCCGTCCCGTCCATCTACTTCGATCCCAGGCAACCTCTTTGACATCTCGGTACGACCTAAATATCAACTCTTTTTTTGAGCTGTTCTATGTGGTTGTACGTTATTTCATAGAATACATTTATTTATACATTAATTCTCATATTTCTATTTCATAGAATAGTCATTTCGCTGACTACTTACTGTGTAGAATTTTTAATGTTCAAAGAATATTTAATTCTTCGATATTTCTGTGTACAGAATTTCAAATCACATATTTTTATACATATATTATTCAGTTTATGCAAAACTTATTGCCAAGAAAATAGTTTCATAGATTTTTTTTACTCATCAACCGAGTTCCCAGATTATCGTTTCATCGAATCATCAATTCGCAGAATACTAACTATGTAGAAATTTTAACTAAAGTTTTTTGTCGTAAAGAAATGTTATAATGACTGTTGGGAAACATTAAGCACATCCCTACTTATTACATGGCACGTCACTAAAGACACACAATATGTTATCTGTGGTGCCTTCTTCTTGCTCCGACCTCCATCCATGGAGTTTATAGTTGACCGCTATAGATTGTAAAATGTATTAATGTAGTGCTTTCGCTAAATAAACAAGTGTTCACATTAAATGCAGTGTTCTCAATCAACCTACCCAAAACTTAACATGGTAGCAGAGAAAGTGGTTTATTGGTAAAATTGGGTTGCGATCCACGTACAATAAAAGTGAAGAAATATGGCGGGCGCTGCGGTGTCTAATTTGCCGTGTTTGGATGAGAAATCGAATTTCAGTACTTGGAAATTCCGATTAAAACTAATTTTGCAAGAAAAGCAAGTGGAATACATATTATGGGAAAGTGAACTTACTGCGGATAAGTCTAAGAAAGACGACGCTAAAGCAAAGTCGCTTATAGCACAAAGCGTGTCTGACAGATACATAGAAATCATAAAAAATGGCAAAACGGCTAGAGAGATGATGAGCTTGCTTGAAAATATATTCGAACGAAAGAGTGTTTTTAACAGATTTCACCTTAAAAGGAAACTAATATCTTTAAAATGTAATGAGCCGCTACAACAATATCTCATAAAGTTTAGTTCGATCATCAGCGACCTGGAGGCCATCGAAGTCAAAGTAGATGAAGAGGATAAGATTTGCTACCTACTCTCATCACTGCCGAAAGAATATGACCCCGTAATTACGTCAATAGAAACAATGGCTTCAGAGAAAAAATTAAGTTTTGATTTTGTCAAGGCCAGGCTGCTAGATGCCGAAACTAAGCTCCTGGTAGCTTGTAACAATACAGGCAACGAGGAGAACGTGTTTATGATGTCCTGCTACACATGCGGGAAACCAGGGCACAAGTCTTATGAGTGTAATAAGGAACAAGGAAAATACAGAGGAGGACGGAGCCAAGGCCTAGGTCGAGGTTATGGTCAAAATCGAAGAGGAAGAGGCAGATTTCAAGGACGAGTATCCCGAGGCCGAGGCTTACCGGGACAAGGTGCTACTTCACTCGTAAGTGAATCGGAGATCGGTTTTATAGCCAGTGAAAGTGTTTTAAGTGCTAAAAGTTTGGACAAAGACTATGATATCTCCTTCATTGTGGACTCGGGGTGCACACAACATCTTGTAAGTGAACAATTTGAAAAATACATGACAGACATTCAAATACTTGATAAAAGTATAAAAATATTAGTTGCAAACGGCCAGTATTTACATACAAATAAAAAAGGTAATTTAAAAATAAAATACAATAACTTAAAAATAAATGTTGATGCCTTAATTGTAGAAAACATAACCTATAACTTACTTTCAGTCAAAAAGATAACTGAGGCTGGATTTGATGTAAAGTTTGATAAATATAAAGTGGTTATTACAGGAAATAATTCAGTTGTTACTGGTAATTCTGAAGGAAAATTGTACAAATTAAACGCTAATGTATGTCATGAAGTGTGTAATATTAGTACAGGTAGAAACCAATGTGATGATGCTCTTTGGCACAAACGTCTGGGCCATTTAAATAGAAAATGTTTAGGTATTATGCATTTACCAACAAGTAATAAAGCTTGCAGCCCATGTATGGAGGGAAAGGCGACCAGAGGACCATTTAAGCAGACACCAAGACCAAGATCCAAGAGAGTAGCAGAAATGTTGCACACAGACATAGCGGGACCTGTCAAGGAGTGTGGACTGAATGGTGAGAAATATTTCATGACAGTATTAGATGATTATTCCCATTTCTGTGTGGTGTTCCCTTTAGTTAACAAATCTGAAGCAACAGAAAAGTTGATTGACTATATAAGAAGGTTAGAAAATGAAACTTGAAGTACAGTTCAGCGAATCAGGTGTGACAATGGTGGAGAATATACGGCCAACAAACTAAAAGATTTTTGTAAGAAAAAAGGAATACGTGTAGAATATACCTTGCCCTACACAAAACAGTCCAACGGAGCAGCGGAGAGATTAAATCGTAGCTTGTGCGATAAGGTGAGAACTTTATTTGCAGAGACTAATTTGCCCAAAACTCTATGGTGTGAAGCTATTCAATGTGCTGCCTATCAGCTGAACAGGTCACCTTCTTCAGCAATAAATTATAAAACACCCTGTTTCATGAAAAATGGAACCTGTGACCTATCAAGACTGAGAGTTTTTGGAGCAAAGGCGTGGGCAACTATTATACCTAAACTAGACAAACTGAATAAAAGAGGAAAAG
The DNA here is from genome assembly GCA_947578815.1 of Epinotia ramella. NCBI lineage: Eukaryota > Metazoa > Arthropoda > Insecta > Lepidoptera > Tortricidae > Epinotia > Epinotia ramella. Next base: position 5,253,240 of record OX388207.1, read on the forward strand.
AGACAAGAATGGTTGGCTATAATTCAGTAGGATACAGATTGTGGAATCCTGAAGAAAATTCAATAATAATATCAAGAGATGTAAGATTCGATGAAAGTGATACCGAGTATAAAAATGAAGAGAACAAGGAAAGAAGATATATTCAAGAAGAAGAAGAAAACCAAGAAGATATAATAGAGATGAGACAAGAAGAGAAACAAGACACTGACAAAGTGCAAGGAAAAGGAAACAAACAAGACACTAATGAGGGAAATTTAAACGAAGATGCTACAAGACAACAGACAACTACAAGATCAGGAAGACTAGTAAAACCACCTGCGCATCTTGATGAGTATGAGACAAATATAGTTATTTGCCTGAGCGCAAATACACCTAGCTCCTATGAAGAGGCAATAAGTCATACAGAATGGAAAGAAGCTATCAATAAAGAGTTACAAGCACTTGAAAAGCTAGAGACCTGGGAAGAAAAAGAATTGCCTAAAGGAAAGAAAGCAATTGATACCAAATGGATTTTTAAAGAAAAAGATGAAGAAACCAAAAAGGCTAGACTAGTAGTGAGAGGATTCCAACAGCAGAAAGGAGATATATTTGATAACAATTATGCACCTGTAGCGAGACACTCTACAGTGAGAATGTTCCTATCAAAAGCAGTCCAAGAAGACTTAATGATTACTCAACTTGATATACCTACAGCGTTTTTAAACGGAAAACTAAAGACAGATGTATACATAAAAGTTCCTCAAGGATTGAAATCGAAGAATGCAAATACAGTATTAAAACTAAGAAGAGCATTGTACGGATTGACTGAATCACCAAAGTGTTGGAATGAGACAATAGACAGTTTTGCTAAGAAGAATGGCTTTCAGCGATCAGAGTATGACTACTGTATGTACTACAAAACTGACACCTGGATGCTAATCTATGTGGACGATATTTTAATTATCGGAAATGGACAAGATACCATTAATGCACTGAAGACTGAATTTAATGCTAAATATTTAGGCGAAGTAAGAAAATTCCTTGGCATGGAAATCAAACGAAGTAACAACACCTTGATAATAAAACAAGAAACTATGATAGAGAAGATACTTAAAAGATTTAATATGACAGACTGCAAAGGAATAAACACACCAATGGAAATACAATATAATATACAAGTTAATGAAGATGATGAAATACTGGATGTACCTTATCGCGAATTAATAGGATGTTTAATATACCTGACAGTGACATCACGACCGGATTTGACATTTGTTGTATCATATCTCAGTAGATATCTGGATAAGCCGAATGAGAGTCTATGGAAGGCTGGTAAAAGAGTCCTGCGTTATCTTAAGGAGACTAAGGACAAAGGGCTTGTTTTTAGAAAAATGCAAGATACAAATTTATATGGATACTCAGATTCAGATTGGGCTGGTGATAGAAGCGACAGAAAGAGCGTAAGTGGAGGCATAATCCTACATGGAGTGAATCCCATAGCCTGGTTCTCGAAGAAACAGTCATGTGTTGCTTTGTCGACTGCAGAATCTGAGTACATAGCCGCTGCTGCAACCGTACAAGAGTTGGTAAACCTTAAGGGCCTGAGCAAACATCTTAATGCCAACTGTGAGGCATTATTACTTGTTGATAATATAGGTGCCATCTCTATGTCTAAAAGTTATGAAAATTCTAAGCGAACCAAACATATAGACATTAGAGCCCATTTCCTTAAAGACATTGTTGAAAGGAGCATCATCTCAATAGAGTATGTAAATTCTAATAATAATTTAGCTGATTTAATGACTAAAAGTCTGTGTAAAGAAAAGTTTGTAAACTTTGTAAACCAATTTATGAATTAATTTGTATTTTGTTTTAGAAAGAGTCTTTACCTAAAGGTGACTTGTGACCGAAAGGTGAGTCACTTAAGTTTATTTTTTAAAATATAGAATTATGAAACGTTGTGTTCATAAAGTAGCGTTGTAGAAATAAAGAACAGTACTTTGTTGTAACTTAAGTTTATTTTTCTAATTTAATTGTGCTCATGTTTCATAGGCAAATTTAATATGTTGTTTTGTGTTAAATTTGAGGAGGAGTGTTGGGAAACATTAAGCACATCCCTACTTATTACATGGCACGTCACTAAAGACACACAATATGTTATCTGTGGTGCCTTCTTCTTGCTCCGACCTCCATCCATGGAGTTTATAGTTGACCGCTATAGATTGTAAAATGTATTAATGTAGTGCTTTCGCTAAATAAACAAGTGTTCACATTAAATGCAGTGTTCTCAATCAACCTACCCAAAACTTAACAATGACTACCAATAATGTGTTAATTTAATATGTATTTGCATGTATTACTATACACTTATTACAAATAAAATAATTTTGATATGATTTGATTTTTATTTGAAAATTTTATATTGCCATATTCATATTATTATAGAATTTCAAAACATATTACAGTATTTATCCGTTTAGTGGTTGTACGTTATTTCATAGACTACATTTTTATAACTTAAGCAACGTTTTGTGTAGAATCATGTTACATTATGTAAATGAAGTATTATTAAAAACTATCGATTCTGGCGCTTCGTCGGCCGCTGCCGCGGCACGCTCGCCTCGCTCGCTCGGCTCGCGTGCTGTAAGGTCGCGGTTCTACCTAACACTCCTCCTCGCTTCGCTCGTCGTCGTACCTACATGGACCTGCCTTAGAGTAGAATAGGTAGAAATCGTTTTCGATGTAATAAAAAAATTAAGGCCTAAACTTTATGTGATATCAAAATAATTCAAACAATGATTGTATCAATGACTATGTTAATTAGAAAATTATTCTACAAATTAATAATGTTCATAACTGAAAAAGTTTTTAAAATTAATTGAATCGTGTTTCTGTGATTCATTCAGGTAAAGAGGCGGTGAAACAACAATTTTTGAAATGAAAATACAAGAACCAAATATTATATTAAAATACTTTCTGTGAAACGAATTTTTATGAAATTATTAAGATACGAGTACTTCTACTGATACTGATTGATAAGAATGATAAGTCTGTAATAAAAATAAAATGAAACATTGAATAGTATTTATGAGAAATATTTTTCGTTCAAGTAAATGGAACTTGAAACAAACTTGGAAATGGAATTCGAACTAAAAATACAAGAACCAAATATAATATGAAAAATAAAAAAAACATTGAATTGGAAATGGAATTCGAACTAAAAATACAAGAACCAAATATACTATTAAACATTTTTTGCGAAAAAAAATTCTATGAAACTGTCTTTTAAACGAGGGCTCACCGTTCTATGTAGTTTATTCTAGGTATTCCTCTTCCTCGCTCACATTTCGGTTTATTGTTCTTATTTTATTTTTCGTTTGATTTATTTTTTATTCATTTCATTTTATGTTTTATTCCCGTTCTATTGTTATCGTTATGTGTTACCATGTCCTCACTGGATGAACCCAACGGAAGACCAGCGCTGGCTGCAAAATTTCAAAACCAGCATGATGCTGAGTTGGGCCCTTTTCCGTGACACGGCAAAGATTCACTTTTTTCTTTTGTCTTCTTCTTGTAATACCTAGTGTGATTCAAACACTTAAGGGGCTCCCATAAGCCAATGACCTACGATCTGAATCCCTTAGTTTTCTTATGTTTTTTGTAGCTTGTTATATTAACAACAAAGACTTCAAGCAAAATAGTATCCCATATTTACTTCAAAGTTCATTGTTTTTGAGATATTTGGCATCAAAGTTGAACAATTTTAGGCCAAAAATCTCGTTTTCTGGCCATAACTTTTGTGTTAATTGGTTTAAAATGAAAACCCCCTAGTCCAGTTTTTAGAGACGTCACAGACGAACCCAAATTTGTAGATTTCGTGCATGTTAGATCTTTCACGTCAATAGAAATAAGTGTTTTTTAGACAATTTTTAAAAAAATCATACAAAATTAAGTATTCTTTTGTTTCGAAATCCGGTGGATAAAATGGAGATAAAAGATTGAAGAACCGATAGCCGTTTGATTTATGATTCTACTAGCTTCTGCCCGCGACTCCGTCCGCGTGGAAATCGTTTATATCGCAGCTCCATACAAACTTCAACCCCCCATTTCATCCCCTTAGAGGGTGATTTCCAGGATGAAAACTATCCTATGTCCTTCCCCGGGATTCAAACTATCTCCATACCAAATTTCATCGCAATCGGTTCAGCGGTTTAAGCGTGAAGAGGTAACAGACAGACAGACAGACAGACAGACAGACAGACACACTTTCGCATTTATAATATTAGTATGGATCTGTAGTGCAAAAGTAGGAGATACGATTCAAAACTTGTCAAAAATCGATGAAAACCTCGGCCCTTAAAGACAGACGAGCACATGTCATCTTACTCATATTTGGAGCAGTAAAATGGTTTTAGAATGTGCAATTTAAGTCCTTTCATATGATACCAAACTCGGCCTACTAACTAGACTTTAAATCCCCCCTTGTGTATGCTTACCATCAGGCAACCGTATGCTTGTTTGCCACCGTTGCAGTATAAAAAAAAATTGTAAATATAATGCCTAACTGCAAAGTATACAAACAAGTGTACAAACAGGTTTCACGTTTGCATACAATTAAACTTCCACTCTTGATACCGTAGTCACCCGGGTCGCAAACAAAACTCATACATATTCCGTACTCTTGAAACCTCATATCTTTAAGCCTGTGATAAAGCAAACTTGCTGCGCTGGGGATAAGGTTGGTATTCCAATTTAAGAAAATGTGTGTGGTTGATAAGTGAGATGTGTAAAAGTATTGTGATTTAGGGTGTAGTTCGATATGATAAATGTGTGTGGGCGGTGATATACGGCTCTTGATATGTAGTGGTACGCGGGATGCCCTTATATTATTATCTGAGGACAGAATGTATGTGTAAGTTGCAGAAATAATAGTTTTGTCATGGACGCCGTGTCTTATATGGCGTCTAGGAAATCTAAGTAATCGCGTATATATAAACGATGAATGTCACTAGCTAATTACGTAGCTAAATTGTTGTTGTTATAGCGGCAACAGAAATACATAATTTGTGAAATTTTCAATTGTCTAGCTATTGCGGTTCTTGACATACAGCCTGAAAAAAAAAGACCGGGTTGCACTCCGGGAGTGCCGGCAGAAGTGAAAACTTGAATATTGTGACATTTCGAATCGACGAATACCGTAGCAACAGAAGTAAAAATCACGGACGCGTCATTGCTGTGTGTGGTTTGATCTGGTAATGGGACGCGTCGCAGCTCGCCGGGCCGGCGCCGATGCTCCACCGCTCGCCAATTTTGCCATTGCCAAATATTTTTCAAAGCTTTATGTTCTGAGGAATAACGTCCAAATTCGAACTATTCAATTTTTTTCAATAGCAAACCGGTGAAGGACGCGTGGACAAAAGTACAAATTTATTTGCAGAATATGCTATTGCAAAAAGTGTTTAACGGCTTTATACTCTTATGAATAGCGTTCAGTTTCGAATGAAGTCGAATCGGCTAGCAGCAAAATATAAAAGTTTGTGACCTCCTTCACATCTGACGTCACAAAAATCTGTCGCGTGTTTAACAATTTTTCCCCATCCCAAAAAGTGCTCAGCGCCGCTAAAGAAGTTTTCACTTCAAAAATACGTTTATTGTATGGGAGCCCCCCTTAAATATTGATTTTATTTTGTTTTTAGTATTTGTTGTTATAGCGGCAACAGAAATACATAATTTGTGAAAATTTCAACTGTCTAGCTATCGCGGTTCTTGAGATACAGCCTGGTGACAGACGGACAGACGGACGGACGGACAGCGGAGTCTTGGTAATAGGGTCCCTTTTTTACCCTTTGGGTATGGAACCCTAAAATTGAACGATAAAATTAAAGAAGATTTTACTACAAATAATATTAAGAAAATAAGATGCACATTCAGTTAAGATGAATGTATTTAGAAAGTTTGTCTAGACCGTATCCTTTCTAAGTTATTACCGCCAGAAAATAATTGCGAAAATTCGAAGCATTATCGCGAAACTCGGCAGTTTAAATATTTCTGCGGACGCCAGTGAGAATTAATAGCCGAAAACGTAACTTATTCACCATTAATCAGGGGGACGAAAAACGCAGTTTGGGACGAAAATAACTTTGAATTTAGTTTTCATTAGATGGATCAAAATGAGTGCAGAAGAAGCCGATCTAGAAAATACAATTTTTTAAACAAAAAAAGTACGTTTTGATGGATGGTTTCAAAACTTAAGTAAAGCCTGACAAGTTTCTATTTGATCCTAGCCACGTATACAGCGACACTATGTCAGGCTCAAATAGAAACTTGTCAGGCTTTACATGAGTAACAGACAGTTATTATTATTATAAATCATTTATTCAGGGAGGAAACAATTACATTGATTTTACAATAATTGCACCAAACTGTAGTAAGCAGTTTGATGGCGCTGCACACATATACTTATAACTGAACATAATGTAATCTAGACGTTGTTAGTGTTGTTAATACTTAAGTTACCAGAAAAAAGAAATCTTATTTATTTAATTTAATTTTATTTAATGTTAGTAGTAAGATTGATAAGCTTGCTTATTAATGTTATAAAAAAAAAACTGAATTTCCACCTGAGGTAGGCGGTTATGTAGAATTCATCGTGCATTTAGCCAATAGCAATTTCTTTAATCTTTTTTTAAAGGCTACTTTGCTAATATTATGATTTTTCGATAGGGACAATATATCATTAATATCATTATACATTCAGAAAAGCGATTCAGGTAATTAAATGAATTATAGCTTAGTATGAAACTTTCGATTAAAGAAAACTGCACTCAAATCGGTTCAACCGTTTCGAAGCTTCGATGCCACAGTTACACATTTACGAGTTAACAAACGTGTTAAGAGTCCGCAGCTCGCAGTAAGCTCGATTCTCCATACAAACGTAGTTACGCTCTCATTTTAAAACTGCGTGTTGGATTGTAACGAAACTTTGCATCTATAATGACACGAGGTATATCCAACAAACTTGCAACTTCCTAAAGTCCTTTAATTTATATCTGGTCAGTTGGCAGACCATTAATTACGGTCCCAACTGTTATCTGCCAGATCGATCAGTATAAGCATTTAATTTAAAAAGAACTTATGTGAGTTTAGTGGCTTGGTGAAAGAGAATCTTGCTAATGAAGTCTTGAGGTTGAAATAATCACAACAGTCTTTATTTAGGGCTTCAAGTACGTTGTCCTCGAGTTTCTTTCCAAACTTTTTCTTTATGTTAGAGTCCACATAATTATTTCGCAACTGCGATAAGGTTGGGGGTGAAGGTGACAGTTTTGCCATATGATTGGTTTGTATGAATTCACAGATATTCCATTCCAAAGTTATCGCAGTTGAATCCTACTAATATTATAAATGCGAAAGTGTGTCTGTCCGGCTGTCTGTCTGTTACCACTTCAAGCTTGAACCGTTGAACCTATTTAGATGAAATTTGGCATAGAGATAGTTTGAGTTTTTATCCCGGAAATTACCCCCTAAGGGGTGAATATAAACGAGTTCTACGCGGACGGAGTCGCGGGCAGAAACTCGTAATATTACTTAAGGGGCTACCCGAGGTTTTCATCGATTTTTGACAAGTTTTGAATCGTATCTCTACTTTTGCACTACAGATAGACTTATAAATCAAACGGTTATCGGTTCTTCAATCTTTTATCTCAATTTTGGTTGACGGGATTTTGAAACAAATGAACACTTAATTTTGTATGATTTTTTTAAACATTGTCTAAAAAAACACTTATTTCGTATCTCTATTGACGTGAAAGATCTAACATATACGAAATCTATATATTTGGGTTTATCTGTGACGTCTTTAAAAACTGGTCCAGGCTTTTCCTTTTAAACTAATGAACACAAAAGTTATGGCCAGAAAACCAGTTTTTTGGCCTAAAATTGTTCAACTTTGATGCCAAATATCTCGAAAACAATGAACTTTGAAGTAAATATGGGATACTATATTGCTTAAAGCCGTTGTTGTTACAAAAAACATAAGAAAACTAAGGGATTCAGATCGAAGGTCATTGGCGTATGGGAGCCCCTTGACATTCAAACACTTATCATCTTTATATAGATATTATATTAGATTGTCCCCTAATATTTATTTAACTGTTACTTGGTCTGAGGCTCAATAAAAAATCGTATGTTACGTTCGTTAAAATCTATTTGTGTCGGAAATGTATCAGTTCTCTATATGAACTGCTAGCGCTTTATTTAACACATGCTTCCACCCGTGGCTTCATCTGCGTGAACCCGGGATATAAAGTATCCAATATTTTAATCCAGGCTACAAACTTCCTTCAGGCTACAAAAATCCATCCGAATCGGTTAAGCTGTTTAAGCCAAACTTTCGCATTTATAATATTAGTAGTATTTATAGATCCTGGTAAAGGGTGGCCGACGCAACTCGCCCCAAGTCATGTTGGGACATGCCTATCATGCATTGTCCATTATATTATTATACCAAGAAAGCGCAAGCCGCGAAAGACTCAGTGTGGTACAGCAGAGCCGGTTGGTTCTGGTCTGCGGGTTGCCACACCTAGTAAGGCGCTGTGCGTGTCGCGCCTGCATTATATTCCGCCACGGCTGATGACAGGGCGGTCTATATTCACCAGAAGACTGCTGATGGGTACTCGCTGAGGGTTTTCCAGCTGTGTTCGCGCCACTACGTGCACTTCGGCTCGTTTGTGGTGCGCGTGCCGCGGCCGCTGCAGGAGACCATCGCGTGTGCTGACTTCTGGCCGAAGGGTGGGTCCGGGGCAACCTACCGAATTCTACACCGGACTTGACGACGCAACGGAGCCACCTTTCGTCGCCTAAATAATAAGTTTTTTTTTTTTACTTTATAATGATATGTAGGTATTGTATGTATGTTAGGCTTTAAGCCATGTGTTGCTCTGGGCCTTAGATGCCTGAAATAAATGGTTAATTATTATTATTATATCTATGTAGATATAATAGAACGAGGGCGCGAAGCGATTTTTAAAAACTTATAAAACAATAGTATTTTATGCAATCGTTATATAATGTATGTTTTTTTTCAGTCGAGTACCACTTTTAGGCCACGAATCTTGCTGAGTGGCCTAATTAAGGTAAGAGACTTAAAAAGCTAATTATATAACTATATTGTATACAATACCTACTTTTCTACGAGTCAACGGAAATAATAATTTATTAAACAAACTTGGTCATCATCATCGTCATCATATCAACCGAAAGACGTCCACTGCTGGACATAGGCCTCCCCCAAAGAGTGCCAAAGTGACCGGTCCTGCGCCACCCGCATCCAGCGGACTCCAGCAACCTTTACCAGGTCATCAGTCCACCTTGCGGGGAGCCTACCCACGCCGCGCCTTCCGGTACGTGGTCGCCACTCGAGAACCTTTCCGCCCCAACGGCCATCGGTTCTACGTGCTATGTGCCCCGCCCACTGCCACATAAGTTTAGCGATATAGCGATATCTGTTACCTTGGTTCTACTGCGGATAGCCTCATTTCTGATGCGATCCCGCAGAGAAACTCCCAACATAGCCCTCTCCATAGCCCTTTGGGTGACTTTGAGCCTTCTTATGAGACCCATAGTAAGCGACCACGTTTCAGCAAACAACAACAAACAACAAACTTCAACAAACTTGGTATCTATTGAAAATCGCCCTGCTGAAACGAAGTGCAGCCAACCGCTTTTTTTTTAAACGCGTTGATGTCTTTCTATAAATCGAGCCTCGTGATTGGTCAAAATTTATTTAAGTTCTGCGTACAATTGAAAAATAATTATTTCGATTGTCCCTAGAGCATAAACTTTTGCATCAGAATAAAAGTATTCAATTGCGTTATGGTTTGCGAGGTTCTAATTTAAAGATTATAGTCGACGTGTATAAAAAGATATAAAAGACGGGATTGCGAATTCTACAGCTCACATATAAGTACTTCTTATATTATATCTGTGTTATAATAATATTATATACAAGGCTTAGGTTAGGCTAGACTGAAATCAGGATAAGGATAATAAATCATAAACGTTTCATTGCACATTTTATTAATTCTCAATTTGATATTACAATTAACACAATGACTACACGATAACGACTAAAATAGGTAATCTAAGTAGCATATTCGAATTCAAATAGCCAGGGTTTAACCCTGCTTTCTTTTGGCACCGAAATTGGAATATTTTATATAAAATACATAGGTAAATTCATAAATCGGCCTCGTTAGTAAAAATTACACAAATCTCGTATTCGGTGGTACAAGTGTGCTTATAACGATTATCTGTAACACTTTCACTGCCAGGAACTTGCCCGCTTTTCCGCTACTTAGCGGAAAAAACACGGGTTTTTTTTCTACTTTATCGAAACCACGGTATTGGCTACGAGCGTAGCGCGTAGCGATCGCTGGCAGTGAATGCATGGCTGTTATGAACAATGTTTTTAAATAATATTTTTGATTTGAATGGTATTGTAAAATACAGTATTTTTAGGAGTCATAACATAATTTACCTGTACATATACTACTTCTTATTAAACTAAGAGATTATCGACTACTGACCGGTTACTTAAAAATCATTCCTCCGAGTCTGTAATGTATCCGTTAAATTGAATTTGGTTTTATATTAGTAGCGCACGTTCTTATATAATTTACTTCAAAAAGAAAGCTTGAACCGACTTTAATAAAGTACTTCGCCTTATTTGAAGAGTTCAGACCCTGACCTGATGACCATGAGACCACCTGGGAAGGATGTGGTCCTTTTAAACAAAAAAATAATTTTACAAATCGGTCCAACGCGTGAAAAATACAAAACCAATTCCAATCCAATAAAGATTAGTTAAATAGACTTACAGTGGATAAGGTTTCTTGTGACTGCATACATAATTAAAACCACATTTCTCACCTAGGGCGGTAAAATATAGACCGCAGGTATAACGTAGCAGATAAATATGTGATCTGAGGCTTTTGTCCACCGTGGTGAGAAGACATTTTTGGAATTTTCCGTACGCGTAGCGGGCTTTATGACCAGCAGGTTAATCACAAAACGCATTCTACGCGCGTCAGGTAGATCTAAACGTCTCATTTGAAAAATGAAAAAATGACAGTTGAGTTGTCGCACGTTCGGTTAATTAATAACGTTACGTGGTTACCTCTCTGGTGTGACATAAAATAATAAAACGTAAATTTCATGAAGTATTGAAGATATTTAAGAAACCGGTGACCTAAAGCTAGCTTTGGTAAGTTAAGAGATCTATACGTACAAAATGTAGACTGACTTGAAAGCCATCTAAATAATCCCTGTATTTCGTATTAACATTACGATTAATAAGAAATTAATACATACACGATAAGTCGGAGCGACATGTTACATGAGTCAGTCAGAACTCAGGCGAATTAAATATCTAGAGCGCCCTAGGCAAGCACCTCATCGGCGCCCCTTAGTCCAGTCAATGAACTGACAACTCTTAATAGCTTATTTTTAATGTGTAACGGATATATTATCAATTAAATAATTACCCAGCGACAAAATCCGACAACATTTCAGACATCAAAAAAATTATAAACTTCTGAAAAGTCAGAAAAATATTATTAAATATTTTTGTCTTTATTTTGGTTCACATTTGCTCTATAATATTCAAGATAAATCGTACAAAAAAGTCAATGCATGCTTCATTTAAATCTACATACTTAATTACTTCCGGGTGGAAAGTTTGTCTTATTCTTGAATTAATCATCTTGGAATAACATTTTAAAATGAAATCGACAATAAAAACGATATTATAAATTAATGTTTTTCAAAACCGTATTTTGCCTGGAGTATGCAGCGGCTTTAGATTAAACGAAAAAAACTTACCTATGTAGATAATCCGGCTCTGTGTGTATCCACCAGAGATGTGCTAGGCCCGGTTTCCATACAAAGTGACACCTAGCTGACAAGAATGCGAGGTGTAACATCGTATTTTAAACGCGCAGACGACGCACGTTTCCCTGCTACCATCGGCTGGGTAGTAGGGAAACGCGCGTCGTCTGCGCGTTTAAAATACGCCGTGTGCTAGGGGCCTGAGGACGTCTCCGGTGGAAACTCACTCTTAGGTAGCAAATGACATTTAATTTAATTTAATTACGCCTTGTTTATGGACAGGCGACGCCGGCTGTGAGGCGAGTATGAGCTCACGCCTACACATAAAAAAGGACATACATATCTGTACAGGACTCTTTGTCAATGTCATAAAAGCGTGTACAGATATTTATGTACGTATATTAATACCCCTGACTGTACATAAACATTCCACTTGTCCAAGATCTTTGTCAAATGTGCATTTCGTCTCACTCACTCTTAAAGCAAAATGTGAGATGCAAATACACATTGGACAAAGATCTTGGACAAGTGGAATACCACCCTAAGCAAAACATATGCTTCTCTTATTCATAAACACGGCATTATTATGGGGCTTAATCTTACACTTACATTTCGCATTACACATTGATTTCAATGTGTTTGAAATGCGCAGTTGTTTCCATTATAAGAAGTTCAGGACAATCACGCACAATGCAGACATGTATGAGTCTGCAAAACTTCGTATTACACATAATTTAAATCTATACATTGCTAATTACAATTTATTTTAGTTAAAGTTTTAAACGAACCATACATCAAGACAGACATTTTAGGTGGTACCTTAGGCTAATACAAGTACCTATAGTAATTGTTCATGCACTCATCATCATATCAGCCGAAAAACGTCCACTGCTGGACATAGGCCTCCCCCAAAGAGTGCCACAATGACCGGTCCTGCGGCACCCGCATCCAGTGGACTCCCGTGACCTCTACCAGGTCATCAGTCTACCTTGTCGGGGCCTACCCACGCTGCGCGTTCCTTACGTAGTCGCCCCTCGAGAACTTATCCGCCCCAACGGCCAGCGGTTCTACGTACAATGTGGAAAAGGGAATTTAAAAGATTTTTCAAAAAACCCAAACTGCTTTCAAATATTATAGTATAAGTCACTCACACAATTATAAGGAATCTAACGACGCCTCATATTTCAAAATCCGATCCGACTGTAGCCCGTGAAATAAAAATTTCTTGTCCACATACATTCGTCTCTCGCTCGAAAAACATAACCTTCTCTTTGTGGCATTCGGGTAAAAAGCGATTATAATTGGGATCAATACGTGTTTTTACTTAGTCGTATTCGGATTTGGTTCAAATATTTATGCTAAAGTTTTATGGAAAACGTCGTCATTAATATTTAATATGTGCCAACTGGGGGGATCAATTCACAAAGCAGTTACAATTTTTAGTCCAAATTGATCAAAAGGCCCTTCGTAAAGCCTTCAATACACTGGCGCGACTTGCGGTGGCGGTCAATAGTAAAATTTATTTATTCTATACGGGACTTAATCGCGTATAATTAACTTATTTTATTTACCTCACTGAGGTCTACCGACGTTTCGGATGTGTTGCAACATCCATGGTCACGGGACAACTGGCTTGATCGGGTATCAACATCTTGCTGGGCGGGTTTTCCGAACTACCCGCATTGGTCTTTATTAACCACTTGTACACTAGGGTTGTCACCCGGCCGACACACAACACTAATAATATCCGGTGATATAACGGACGATGTTTTTTGACGCTGGCATTTACTTATGATAGGATTCCACGAAGATGAAATCTTAAAACCGCCGTCCCGGTTGAAATTACGATGTTTTCTGATTTCAACGGCTTCACGTCCCGTTTAGTATAAATAATGTGTGAGAATCGTGAAAGTTTAAATCAATAAATAGTACATTTTGACAGCTAATGACAAGTTTACTTTGGTCATGAGCTCCAGTGTTGCTGGTATGAACTCGTAAAATTGTAAGTAATGGTTTCGTGAAATCATTCAAGTTTCAGTCATATCAAATCATTACAGGAAACTGGCATCGAAACTGAAGTCATATTGCTCGAATACACGCAAGTAAAACTAAAACAGAAAAACCCGACTGCATCGTCGTTAGATAATTTGTTTTTTAATCATTATTATTATTATCATATTCTATGCACGCATTATCTAAAATGGTCGCCGTGACAAATCCAACGATACCTTAATTTTCGAAATGCTTTCAGCCGATACGAGGTAATAAAAACACAAACTCGCAAAAAACATCCTCCTTGGTTGGGTAAAAACTAAAATAACATGAAATATAATGGTCGCACCCGGGGTCTATTTCGTTACAAGTATCGCATTTGGTGCGGAGAGCGCCGATTACCCGAATAGAGGGACCCATGACGTTTCATTTTTGAAGGGTTCCGTGCTTCCGTGACCAAGAGTTGCCAACGCACAATGGGACCCTGAGCCACGTTATCCGGCTGCTCGATTGGCCAGACACTTTGGAATTACGTGTGAAAGTATTTTAATTTCTGAGGTTAAGGGTGGGCTGCTCTAAACCTTCTGTAATCATAAGCGGTGTTCGTTAAAATCAGAATGTATGGAAAGTTTGACAGCTTTCTATGGACTGTCAGCTGCCTGCGCCATATTACCCGCCCAAAGTCTCTCAGAATTAGATCCTTTTTAAGTGACTTCAAAAAAAGGAGGAGATTCTCAATTCGGTTGTGTTTTTTTTTGTAAGTATATGCTTCCAGGTGGGTCCCATTTTTTTCAAAAAATCATTTGGACGATGGGGTCCATGAGGAATTGAGGGAAATCCTCAATTATATTAGGCACGCGTGTAGTCATTTTGGTAATTTCTATTATAACTAATGTATGTATGTACACCCGGAAATCATAAATTTGGTGGAGTGGAATTGATGATGAAGACCACATATGACTTATGGAATTCCTCAATGATGTACTTAAAAGTACGTCACAGATTCTGATAAGATTCCGTTGAAATAGCAACTAATGAAGTGCCAAAGTTGATCCTTGTGGAATCGACGGAAGTCCTCAAATATTATCGGGCCACATACAGCGATTGGGTTTTTTTCTATAATAATCAACGCATTTGATCTCGGAATGTCAGTTCATGTGGTAAGTTGGAAAATAAATGTGGAAATGTTCTCGTGGCTCGGCGGAGTACTAAATTGAAGTCGGTTAAAACTTTGTTTTTAAATTAAATATTTTTTTGTTTAGTCTTGTTGCTACGACGACGATAGTAAAAAGGCAGCAGGGCCGCTGCATCCAGATCAGTTTGGCAAATTATGCTGAAGAAGAAGAATATTTATTTTGCGAGACTGTTCAAATACCACCAAGGCTAAATAATAAAAGGTGATAAGGACTCCTGATGTGCGAGTCCGAATCGCGCTTGACCAGGTTTTTATGAGAAGTGGACACGTCCCTCTCTTATTGTTCAGAAATGCCCCGCGGCTACTTTTCTGGCAAAAACATAATATTCTCAGACCTTCAGATCTCGGGAATGTACCTACGTCATAGGCGGATTTTTGCAAAAAAATGCGATTGTAAACAATTAAGGGGACTTTACCGTGTTGTGTCTTTTACTCAATTTAAAGAGCTTTTGAGTAGAGTTTTATTTAACTATGCTAATCTTCGCTCGTGGCAATAGTCCGTACCGTAGCAACAACTCAATCTCCGTACGTAGAAAATCACCCGTAGCTTTACGACATACCCGCGACTCCGTCCGCGTGGAACTCGTAAATATCGTAGCTCCATACAAACTTTCACCCCCCCCCCCCCTTTTAGGGAAGTGGGAGGTAAGAATGAGACTAAAAGTAGCCTATGTCACTATCCATCCCTTCAACTCTCCACTTAAAAAATCACGTCAATTTGTCGCTCCGTTTTGCCGTGAAAGACGGACAAACAAACACACACATACACTTTCCCATTTATAATATTAGTATGGATATGGATATGGATGTGTGTCGTGATTAGCGCTCAATAGGTTAGGCATTGTTACAAAAACATACAGAAATAATAAATTATATCACGACAGCGGGAAGACATAAAGCACTATTATTTGTGGACCCTGCTGACATGGTGTTTATGGTATCGACTTTTTGTATGATTAATGAACAGTGCCCAAACGAAGCTACAAGTTACACGGGCCATTCTGGGGTCAATCAAGCGCTTACACTTGCCATTTAAATTTGATAGTGACACGAGAAACACGTTGATATCAAATAGGAATGTGTTACCTATAGCGAACGAAAAAAACATAGACTGCGAGCTCCTCACACATCTACCCAAACACGTGCCTAAAACCCGCGCATGTTCGAACTAAACGACTGCCTGGCATCGTTTTGACACCCCGTCCCCAACCCCGCATAATAGCATGGCACCCATTCTGTGGGGCCTTTTTGCGGCGCTATTTAGACTTCTATGTTTTTTTCCTTCGCTGGTTTCCTCTGTTTGATTGCTATGAAACAAATCACTTAACCAATTCAAGGCCGAGCAATGCTATGTGTGCTACGCCATATCGTGAGGCATGACACATAAGTGGATCATTTGCCTTGAATATTTAGGTTACGTTTATATTAGTAAGTTGAATTTAAACATTCATGGGTCGTGTCATGTATAAAAATAATAATTGCACGGTTAAAGTCGCATATTAATTGTCACTACGAGCGACATGTTTTGAACTTCTCGGGAGTTTCTTCGCAGAGTGAGCACAGTCAGTGCATACGGTTGCGAGGAAGAAGCGATGAATCCCGAAGAGTTTGAAACATATCGCTTGTCGACATTTAATACGTGAGTTAACCATATAATTTAATCAGATAAATCATTATCATCAGTGTGAACAACACAAACTAATGTACCTAGGTATAATATTTCACTGGCTTATCAATTACTTTCCTGTAAATTCGTATTCCGTGTTTAATCTTATCATCGAGTGCGATACAATGAGGTGAAACCACTTAGTTTCGAGGCTTCACATTGATAGGATAAAAGGTCAAAAATTGTGTTTTTTCAATAAACGGGAAAAAAGTTTCTCACACATTATTTTGAGAAGACCAGAAAAATGTTGAAGCTTTATTTATGATATATACCTTGGTATATTTCTGGGACATTATGAGTAACTTTTCGGTGAAGGAAAACATCAAATGAAACTGGTCTAATCGGACCAAGATCTAGTTTTCCCTCTTGGTTAGAGGGCAGATGGCAGTCGCTTTGGTAAGACTAGTGCCCACGCCAAATCTTGAAATTTTGGTGTCAAAGCGGATCCCAAGGTCCTTTAGGGCACAAAGCACAACCAAGAAATACGCTAGGAGGATGGTGGAACATTATGACAACACATTAACCCATTCAGGGCCCATGACGACACATATGCGTCAGACCGCCGTAGTCGCTTTCCGCTAGATTCGAGAAAAACCACGGGATCGGCTACGAGCGTAGCGCGTAGCGATTCTGGGCAATGAATCTGCTGGTTATTTAACCATCGATATGCCCGTCACGTCATGATTATGACAAGACCAGTCATAAATTAACAACTTACTGTCATATTGTGTCGCGTCCGACTCAGCAACTCTTATTTGCACTGTGCTACATAGAAATAGGGTAGAATTCCGCGGCGTGAGTTGTGTTCGCCACGATGAGTATAATAAAATACCCACACAAAGTTTTTGTACGTCATTGTCGGTTTCCTAAAGTCACTAATTTAATTACAAAGAGGAAAATTAAATGTCGAGAGCGGCACGTTATCTATTTATGTAATCCTCATCCCTCCGTCGACGACTGATGACTGTCACTTTATAAAGTGTCTCCCCCAAGTAGCGATGCAAATGTGTTGTTCTTCCAAGAATGTGATACGCTTTTTGTGCGAACAGTTTTAATTTCGCGTTTCTGTATATAAATAACAGAGTGTACCTGGGTGGTTTGAAAACTGGAAAATAAAATAGTACTTCTAGATAGGTGCTTAATTTTTGAATTTAAATTATATGTAGATATACTTATTAATCTTATTATGCACTTGTATTTTTGGTATGCATGAATTGGGAAACAGTACAAAGAAAATATGTAATTTTATTTTATGCGTAAATAACAACACAAAAAAACGTCAAATGTGATCTTGGGTTTGAGATTGTCACTTAAAATGTGAGGAGGTTTAATTCAGTTTATAAATATCCTCCGATTGCAAGCGAATTTATCAATCAATACAGACAGAACGAGACTAAGCATTTGAAGTCTTTCGCGTTTAATACAATGTTTACTTTCACAATATTCACCCAGACTCGTTGAAGAAACGAAAACCGTCACATTACTCACATTCAAGTACTTACTACACTTTTATTCAACTCTTAGACTGAGCCTTAATCCCATATCGCTATTGCAAAAGTCTGCTATTGCTAAAATCAAATACAATCCGTCTCCGGTACTATCGACAACACAGCTAACTAACCATACGTGCACTTTATATGCATTGTAGTAAGGTTCTATATAAATACAGGATGGTCAGCTAACTGTGTTGGCGTTTGTACGTGAATTAGTCCTAATTAATTACTCTCACCCACTTAAAAAAAAAACTTGTAGGTATCTAGATAAATAAAGTTTGAAAAACAAAATGGATTTCTTAACCCATTCTCTGCCACGGTACGCTCGTAGCGCTGCGTCGTAGCCCGTAGCAGCTTACCACATTAACTGCCAGCGGGCGCTCTATTCGAAGGCGCTTTCCTCTACTTAACGGGAAAAGCATCGGCATCGGCTAAGAGCGTAGCGGCACGGATTCGTTGGCTGTGAATGTGTTAATGTCCATATGAAGGGAAAAGCGCCCGTAACGCTCACAGGAATGGGTTAACTTTAATTCATTCGCCGCGGCGCAAAGCAAATAAATGTTATCACTTATTATTAAACGTATTGAAACCCTTTGGTTTGAATACGTTTAATGGCACATGCATGTTGCGAAAGTTTAAAAAAATAATAGAAAGTTTTCGGAAATTACAGGATTTTTTCACAAGAACTGAAAGAAGTTTCCATCGGAAGGTATTCCCTACAGGAAGTTTTGGGGAATTTCCAAAATCTTCACAATTTTGTATACTCTCCGCGGCCACGTCAGTAATTCCAACTCTCCTCAACTTCCCTATACTAGAGCTACATATTCTTATACTATCGTAACTTCTAGTGTCTATAAGAAGGTGTCTTCTCTGATCCGTTGTGGGGGGTGGCAGTTGTTGTTGATCTGCGGGTCCGGGAGGTGTAGACGGACCTTGCGCGAGTTGGTGCTGCACTTGTTCAGACGGTTCTTGGGGAACTTCAGACTGTCTTCCTTTACCTGATGAGGAGAATACTTTTTAATCATTTGGTCCCGTAGGTATATAGGTACAAAGATACGAGAACAAATAAAAGATAAAGATTGAGTAAAGGTCACCAAAATCAGAATATTATAAGGGTGTTTGACAATTTAAATAGTTGTGGTTATTTGAAGTTTAATTACGAAAAATTGCAGAGATAGGGTATAATTATTTAATTTGATATTCATACGGGTACAGGTAGATAAGAATATTGGGAATTATAGGGACAAAACAAAATTGCCAAAGTTTTTACATTAGTAAGATGGAGTAAATATTTTTGTTTGATGTAAAGGTTACCATTGTTTAATCAATTTTTGTTTAGATGCCAGGAATGTGTTGGTAAACTGAAACATTTTATGAAAATGCGTTCCAAACTGTGTGTGTATTTCCGAACAATAATAAGTAGGTATATTATTGATTTAGATCATACAATTTGTCACAAATATACTTTTTCTGAAGTGTGTAAAAGTTATACTACGGAACACTGAAAATAGGTACCTACATATAAAACATGTTTGTTTTCGTTATACGGATTTTTATCACGTATTTTGTGTCACCCCATATAGTTCTCATAAACAGGCGTGAGTATATGTATCTTCGTATATTATAAGAAGCAGTGCGTTTGAACGACCTTCGTGAATTGCAGTCCCGATGCTTTATTTCGCGTATGCAAATAAAATGTTATCTACGCGACACTTTGGCGTCAACTTTTAAATACGGCTGAATCAACATCCATATTAAAATTACGATGCAAAATTCCGGTCTGTAAGTATTCTACTCATGCCTTGACATTGTATTATATATGATACACATTTTGATGTTCTTTTTGTATTTTTGTAACAGACAATTTTTTTGGCTCTACAATATAATCCAATTCTGATTTAATTCGGTGTAAAGAAAGTTAAAGCTTCGGAACGAAATGAAATAATTTATTAGCAAAAATATTTTTAGAAGATTTTAAATAAAAACAACGTATTCAATCGGGGTAGGCAAATTTTTACGAAGTCTATAATAATTATTGGAAAATCAAAACGGCGTTATGTCATTTCTAGATTTTAGAGTCAAACACATTTTACGATGTCAAGTCCTAAATACTAACACTCACAGCTATTAGTTACATGCCTATTACTTTCTTGTCAAA
Source organism: Epinotia ramella (assembly GCA_947578815.1). Taxonomy (NCBI): domain Eukaryota; kingdom Metazoa; phylum Arthropoda; class Insecta; order Lepidoptera; family Tortricidae; genus Epinotia; species Epinotia ramella. The sequence continues at coordinate 5,273,606 of OX388207.1, forward strand.
TACTCCTTAATACTATAAACACATTGTTCGATCGGAGAAGTAAGGAGTACGTAACAAGTCTTATCCGCCAGTCACAAGGCGTAGTTTGATACAGGGAATCCTCGATAGGTCAATTGGGACTGACAACAAGCCGACAAATTCACATGGTTGGACGGATCGCGTGCGCCTTTGAAGTTACCGACTTAGCGGTTATGACGCATGACCACAGATCGTATGTACAAGATCCTCTGTCTTACAAAACCAGAAATAGACCGCTAGAAAACTCAAAACCTCAGAGATCAGGGCATCCCTCTCAAATCTTTCAACCGCATTAGTAGATGCTCTTTCGTCTAGTTTAGGGTCGTCATATTTGCCTGACCTCGGTGTGGTACAATAGGAGCGATACAATGAGTGTCACTGACGTCACTGTGAACAGTGTCGATCACGTTTGGGTGAATGCGCCTCGGAGGTGCGTGAAAGTCGAGTTTAAAAGCGGCAAGAGGGACAGGGCTAAATGAGCGTATTTCTCTTAACCCATTCAGGGCCCATGACGACACATATGCGTCAGACCGTCGTAGTCGCTTTCCGCTACATACGAGGAAAACCACGGGATTGGCTACGAGCGTAGCGCGTAGCGATTCTGGGCAAGTTTCATTTAATTTAAAAAACAAGCTCTAAGTATTATAAATACAAAGCGCCTGGCTGTTATATAAACAACGCGCCTGGCTGGTTTAGTATAGTAGTACAATATATTTATAAAAAATAAAACTGAAATGACTCATAGTAGTTTTATTGTGTCTACAAAATACGACTAAAATTTACGACGTATTCAACAATGTTTCAATTTTATGACTTTCAATAAGGAACTGAACTCACGACGATATTTATGATCGTAGCAGTGCGGTGACGTCACCGATGATCTCTCAAATATTGCTTTTCGATTCCATTAAACCCAGTCTAAAGATTTCATTTGTAGCCGACACTATCAACAGGCTGTTTGTCACATTACAATGAGGACACGTCACTCCTTGTTCATCCCGTATTATCGGTCCCCGCTCGGAGACACAGGACTCGCGTTTATGTTGCCTTAGAGCCTGCCCAGATGACGTAGACACTCGTGCGTTCCCGAGGTACTAGAGCTACATATATCCCGTCCAGATACTGCCATCCATTAAAGCAGCCCTGTGGTTAGCAGTGGGAAGTATAAAGGTTGACGACGATGATGACGAGGTGCCCTGACAGCGACTGGCCTTACCTAGCACCGCAATCATTCGTGTGATGTTCCTCGGCATTCCATTTATCACCGTAATGTACGATTCCCACCGAACGGGCCGGGCCGAGTCGCGTGGCGCCGCATCGCAACGGATACGCGAGAACTAGGTAGCCAGCAACCGACAGCATTGTAATAGAGTGCCGAAGGCAAAAGCCGGATGGGGCCGTTCGGATTCGACGACAACCGAGCGCAGCTGTCCACGTCCGCCTGGAGTCGCCCAGCCGCAAATCCATTCAAAAATGTAACGTCTGTATTAAAACTTCAAATTCCTTTGGCAACTTGTAAAATGCGCTCAGGCGCGCTCCGGCCCGGCCCGTTCGGTGAGAATCAAGGTCTTTAATTGTTGGGCCATTTAGGTGTCAACTAATTTTGGTTTTTATAGTAGCTTTGTTGAGGTGTCCAGTATAAAGTGAGCTCTAAATGGGTCAACAATTAAAATCTTGACTGTACGGTCGAGGTCATAAATACGTTTACACTTTTGCACCTTATTGCCTTGTAATAAGGTGCAAAAGTGTAAACATATTTATGACCTCGACTGTACATAAGACTTCTACCGATGTCTAACAGGTAGAAAAACTCAATTTATAATATCCCGTTTTATCGCATAACACGTTACCTTTCAATAGGATTGCCATGTGTGCGCAGTACAATGATTGCCGCTGTCACGTCATTGTCAACCGTGTTTCGGTGCATTTTCATCTCTGAGGTGTGCGATAGCCTAGTTTAGATGAAGCGGCAAAGGGAATAGGCCCGGTTAGGCTAGCTACTTACCCTGACAGTGAGCTCATGCCTGGTCCTCCGGTGCGATGACGTCAGCAGCTCCGTGTGCGCCCGCGACTCGTTGCCGGCCGGGCTGTCACTCGCTCGCACCCAGCAACGCAACCATTTGTACGGGGGTATGTTCCTACAAACACAGATCTTTAGACTACAAAAATCAATATGCAAGTTACTGATTCATTTCAATTTGATGACCATTATCAATATTGGTCCAATACATCTAAAAGATAAATATTTATTTGAAGATAACCTTACACAATTTGGCAAAGCCCTAGCTAAGTAAAGGTCGTATTGTCGAGTTCTCACATATCTGTACATACGACCTTTCAACAATATCTATACCTAAACAGTCTTTATTGTTACTAACATGTAGGTATTTTTGAAAGTCCACTAAATCTCGATTGACATACCACCAGTGGCGGAACGCGTATGGCCGATTCCCTCCGGCTGGCCTAATATTTATTTTTATAGTTCTATACCTACTCTAAACTCTTTCATAACTTTTATTTGCTCCAGCTTGCCCATCGAAAACTTTCACGCGCCGCGACAATACCTACGTAATTTTTTTGGGTCACTATTTTTTACGACTAGGTATCAAAGTAACAGTGTTTTCTTATTCGGTAAACTAAAAGTGGATATATAAACGTCGCTAAGAGCGTCGTTCTCGCACTAATTCGCTGGAAGTACCCGCGGGTCGCCCTAGAGCACTAAATTGCACTTTAACTCCGAGACACTTTGTGGCTCATAAACCGTCAAAGCTCTTAGTTATCTTGCTTTACAATACATAACAGTAGCGTATGAAATGTTTGACTAGGGAAAGTCGCATTAGAGACTTTCTAGAGTTTCAGATAAGTTTCTTACTAAGGTTTGACGCTTGCACCTGTCAACCCAAGTAGGCTGTCCCAGCAGTGGGACACCTAAATAACTACTAAGACTTTTAAAAACTTTTGACGCGACAAAATACTATACCTACGTATTTATATACTTACCATTTAGTTTTAGGAAAAAATCGCTGCCCCACAAAGCAAGTAAACCAAATAATTATTGGTCTTAGGGTCTCATTTTAGTTTTGAGATTGTTTAAATAAACGATATTTTTTTTGGTTTTTACCCACATATTTCCTAAAATCCTATTTTTTACCAGATAAAATATTGAAGATAAAATAACTTAACAGCGTCCTCTGTATAAACGAAAAATACTTGTAGGTAAGTACTGTCAAACATACTTTACAAAATGAAACAACATTTGTCTCATTATTAAACTTTTTTTTTTATTCCTTGTATCCTTTACAAGTTCCTTAATAGAGTAAACTCAAAATCTTAACTGATAAATTGGGATTAGCCTTGCCTGCCTTATTTAATCTAAACATTTGATCCCAACTTTGTTATTTTGTAACTCCATTTACTTTAATTTTGTTTCGTATCAATGCCTCACTGTGGCGCGTCCCGTGTTCCTTCATCATTAAAATGTGAATAGACTTTCAAATTGATTGAGGCCCAACAGATTTATCTTATGTAAGGGGTTCTCGTTATCTACTTAGGCACTTAAATTAATCAAACATAGGTATTTTAACCCCCGACGCAAAGAGAGGGGTGTTATAAGTTTAACGTATCTGTGTATCTGTCTGTGGTATCGTAGCTCCCAAACGGATGGACCGATTTCAATACCGTTTTTTTATTCAAAAGCTGATGTGATCTCGAGTGTTTTTAGAGATGTTTCATGAAAATCTGTTTAGCCGTTTTTGAGATATTAGACTTTGAAATGAAAATGTCGGGGGTTTTTCAACTTTTCTAAGTTGTAGTTATTAAACGTTAAAACGCGTTCGAGTATCACGATCATCTTTGAAATTAACACGAAACTTATCCGAAAGCTTGTTTGAATGGACTTTGGATTGTTGATAGCATCTTAGCTCTAGATGTATAGACATATTTTGCGAATCGATGCTTTGGTTTTAAATGATAATTAATTAATTGAGTTACAGAAGAAAATATAGTAACTTTCTGGATAAAGACGGAAAGAGTCTGAAAGCTCGGGATTCCAGTTAATAAATCATCTTGGACTTGAAGCGAATAATCTTCTTTATAATGGATTATGAATAATTAGGTGTCTGGGTTCTTGGCTAATGATAGGAAGAAGAAAGTTTAATTTTCGGTTTTATTACGTTTGCTCGTTTTGTAGGTAAGTACAACATAAAGACAGGTGCGTCCATACTAATATTATAAAAAAAAAGCAGCCAAGTGCGTGTCGGACCACGCACAAAGAAGGATTCCGTGCCTATTAAAAAGTCATATCGTTACTGAAATCTTATGGCACTTTTTAGAAAGGCAGGCAGGCAGGAAGGCAGTTTTTTAGAAATATCTCAGTTGTTAAAAACAATTTTCGCTGAAAGAATTTAATAAGCCAGGTCCATGATTTTTCAATATTTTTAAAATACACGGTTCAATCATAAGGGGCACAATTTTAGTGACTTTCGCCGATTATCTCCGACTCTATTCACTTTAATTAAAAAAATTGCTGAGAAACCTTATATTTATTTTTAAAGGCCTATCGATTGACACACACTTGGGCTTGGAATGAAAAAATTGTATGGTGTGCACCCCTAAAAAAAAATTCTTTTGTTATTTAATTACAAAACTATGTAGCGGCTAACAAAATACACCTTATAGTTTTCGAGTAAAATGCCTGTGACATACGGACGGACAGACAGACAGACGTGACGAATCCATGAAGGGTTCCGTTTTTTTCCATTTGGCTACGGAACCCTAAAAACGAAAGTAAATCTGTCTTGTACCTTTTCAAGCTTAAACCGCTGAACCCATTCAGATAAAATTTGGTGAGTTCAGATAAAAGTTAAGAGAGTTTGAATCCCGGAAAATGACATAAGAATAGTTTCCAGATAGATCCAGGGAATATCCCCTGAACTACCTAAAATTTTTATGTAGAAGATTAATGTTGGGGACACATTATAATTTATAATGACGATGATGATTATGAAGCTGGAAATGACAATATCACGACTATAATAATCACGTCAATGGCGGTGATAATAAGAACAGGTACTTACTGTTTGAGGATGTTCATAACCTTTCGCCAACGTGACCTAATCTGAAATGAAGTGGCCTAGAACCTACTCAGTTGGCGGCGGAGTTCTTTTTAGTTGAGCGGTGCGAGGCTCTGGGTGAGCCAGGCGATGGCCACTTTGGCGTCCGCCTGTCGTATAAAAATGTCATATTTTCGAGGCAAAATATGTACATCAAGGAAACTTTGTATATAATATTACCCTGGCAGCAGAATTGAGGATCTGGAGTCCTACCAAAATTAAGGGGTTCTACCACCATCGGCAGGGGGAAATAAAAAGACACAAACATTTACAATTTTACAAACTAGGCGAGTAAAGCGTCATTTTATGTGTAATTTTTTTCGAATGAGACCATACCCATACTGATAGGCTTCATATTTTGCGAGATAAGAAGGGTTTTTGTTGAAAAAAGATCTCAAGATGTGGATGTGATGGTTATCCTGATTGCTCTCAGTAATTGTGAGAAACCTATATTGTTGCTTAAACCCAAAATTGGTAAAAAAAAACATTTTCTTCAACGGCAACATGTGAACGTGACATGTGGGCAGGATCCCTAAATTTTGGTAGGACTCGGCAGATCCTCATTTCTAGTGCCAAGATAAAGTTTTAAACAAAGTTTCATTGATGTACATAATTTGCCGCCAAACTGACTTATCCAGTGGGTCGAATGTCATGCACGGACCAATAGCTAGCTTTGTATAGAAGATAAATATTGTGAGGAAATGATAATGATGACAATGACCGTACTGATGTACTGACTGTCGTTCCTGTCAGGGTATGCGTCAATGATACTCGAGATGTACTTCAAGACTGTTTATTCAGTAATCATTCATGTGAGGGTGAATGTGCATTTACCAACTACCGACATCTTTCCTCTTCAAACAAAAATAATAAACGAATAAAATTAGCGTAGCTGTTGACTAACTAATTACATTTCTTAGCCAGTTTTAACTATAACTACGACTTATTCTTGCAGTATATTTATACATAATAGCATGCATTATACACGTTTTAATTAGATGCTTAAACAAATCTATGCTTTTTTTTATTTATTTGTTTCATAGGTTGCAAAGTAGTCTTGTTTATAGTAGTTATATTTAACAATAATTAGAAGTTATGAACTTATATGCACTAAACATGCGCTATATCTATCTTAATTCAATGCTTTAACATTTTTTTTATTTTTATTGCGACGATTTATGACGTAACATTTATGTAGGTACTTATAATCAGAACAATACTATAAGTATTTACTTATAACATGACCATGTATCAATTTGTTAATATGTAAATTGTAATACATATTTTCTATGTAGGTACATTTCATGTTTTACATTACGCTTCTTTATATTTTATAATTGTAAGATAGCGATCAAAGTATATTTTATATTATATTCCTAATTGACATTGTATTTTAATTGCATACATTTTAGTTACCGATTTAACATAACATGCCTTTTCAAATCGAAAGTAATTATATAGGTATCATGCATGATTTTACCATTCTATAGACTATTATCATTAACATATGATACGTTTTTTTTATTTTTTTTTTATTTATAGCTTTTTAACAAATTGACTTGTGCACTTTTATGTAGGTACTTATAATCAGAACAATACTATAAGTATTTACTTATAACATGACCATGTATCAATTTGTTAATATGTAAATTGTAATACATATTTTCTATGTAGGTACATTTCATGTTTTACATTACGCTTCTTTATATTTTATAATTGTAAGATAGCGATCAAAGTATATTTGATATTATATTCCTAATTGACATTGTATTTTAATTGCATACATTTTAGTTACCGATTTAACATAACATGCCTTTTCAAATCGAAAGTAATTATATAGGTATCATGCATGATTTTACCATTCTATAGACTATTATCATTAACATATGATACGTTTTTTTTATTTTTTTTTTATTTATAGCTTTTTAACAAATTGACTTGTGCACTTAAGTATATTTAGATACCTAGATATCCAGCAGAGAAGTGTAGATACGTTTCAGTTCCAGTTTTCCCAATTGCCCCATCTACTGGGAGGTATCACTATCCTGCCGGAACGAGTTACATAAGAATCAGTTCGGTTGGTATTTACATTAACTGGAAGTGACTCGGGAGCCGAAGTTGACGCGGCCTGCGCATGCGTCGGTTGCACGTGATCGAACTCGAACCCGCACTCCGGGCTGGCTTCGGGGCGATACTGTGAGTCCGGTATGATGTGACGTCTATTCCTAACAACTTTATTACCATTTTGCGTTAAAATCTCATATGAGCGATTTCTTAAGATTTTATTCACTTCGCCGTTTTTCCAAATACCTTTATTTTCATGTTTTATTTTTACCATTTGACTTACTTTTAGAGGTGACAATTGTTTTGCGTCCCTGTCGTAATATCTTTTAAACGTCTTCTGCCGATTAATTAACTGATTTCTGACGCTTTTGTTAACTGTCAAGTCTAGCGCAGTTTCACGTAATGGCAAAATACTACGTAACTTTCTATTTTGAAGTATCTCGGCTGGTGATGGTAAACATTCATTGATTGGAGTATTTTGGTATTCTAGTAATGCTAGACGGTAATCAGTTAAAGTGTATGTGCATTTCTTAATCATATTTTTAACAATCTGCACACTACGTTCTGCCTGCCCGTTAGACTGCGAGTAGTGGGGAGAAGAACGTATATCATTGAAATGCCAATCCTTTGCAAAATTACTGAATTCACGTGACACGAATTGTGGCCCTCCGTCCGACATAACACCTCACATCTCAGGGATACCGTGACTGCAGAACATACTTTTTAAAACATCTATGACCGTATGTGACAATGTGCTATGAAGTTCACGTACTTCAATGAACTTGCTGTAGTAATCAACAACTAACAAATAATTTTTACTTTGGCTATGAAATAAATCTATACCTACTTTAGACCATGGCCTCTTGGGGACGTCGTGCGGAATTAATTTTTCTTTTGTGTTGTTTTTTCTGTACGTTAAACATGCCTGACAATTAGAAATAAAGTTTTTTAGCTGATTATTTATTTCCGGCCAAAACAATAACTCTCGCGCTCTTAACATACATTTTTCAATACCCAAGTGTGCATAATGTATTTTATGAAGCATGTCACCGCGTAATTTTTTAGGTATTATTATCCTACATCCTTTCCATAATAACCCATTTCCTTCTGTTAAATCTTCTCTGTATTGCCAGTACGGCTTTGCTATGTCTTCTACATCTTTTTTTTCTTCCGGCCATCCTTTTCTTATGTATTTTCGCAACAGCTGCATCTCGCTATCCTGATCTGTTTCTTTCTGTAAAGTTAGATAGTGCGTATCTGTCAACTCGTTGTATGTGCACACGGTGCGTATCGCTTCCGTGAGGTCGTCGTGCAGGTCGTGCGACGCGTGCGCCGCGGCCGGCTCGTAGGCGCGTGACAAAGCGTCCGCGATATGCAGTTGCTTTCCCGGTTTGTACACTAACTTGAAAGTGTAGGGTTGAAGCCTTAACAGCATACGCTGTAACCTTGGCGGGGCATCCACAATCGGTTTCTTTATTATGTTGATTAGCGGCTTATGATCAGTTTCAATGGTTATATCAGTGCGCCCATAAATATAGCCGTAAAATTTTTCGCATGCGTGTACACATGCGTACAACTCCTTCTCTATTTGGGCGTATCTCTGTTCCGTGTTTGTGAGCGCCTTCGACGCATAACATACAGGCAAGCTGTTTTGTAAAAGTACGCAACCCAAACCACTTTTGCTTGCATCAACGGATAAAGTTATGGGTCTACTCATGCTATAATACTGCAACACTGGTTTTTCTGACAAACATTTTTTAATTATATTCAATGTATTTTCATGTCTTTCAGTCCAATGCCATTCTATGTCCTTTCTTAATAATTCTCTAAGTGGTTGGGTTTTATCAGATAAGTTAGGTATGAAATTACCCACGTAGGTTGTTAAGCCCAGTAATCGTTCTATGTCTTTACTGTTTTTTGGCCTAGGCATATTGATAATAGCCGAGATGTGACTATCATCTGGATATAACCCTTTCCTTGTTATTCTATGCCCTAAATATTTAATTTCCTCAAGGCCAAACTTGCATTTACCGAAATTTAGTTTCAAATTAATTTTACGACATCTTTCCAATACCTGTCTTAGTCTATCGTCATGCTCTGATTTCGTTTTCGCATAAATTAAAATATCGTCTACATACATACAAACTCCTTCAATGTCGTCGAAATTTTCATATATTTTACGGTGAAAAACTTCACATGCAGACGAAATTCCGTATGGCATACGCAAAAATTTATACCTACCGAAAGGTGTATTGAAGGTACATAAATCACTGTTCTCTAGTTGTACCTGCCAAAAACCATTAGTAGCGTCCAGCGTACTGAAATACTGTGCTCCCGACAAATTCGAAACGATCTCGTCTAATGTAGGCAACCTGAAATGTTCTCTCTTTATGGCTAGATTCAGCTCCTTTGGATCTAAACATATCCTCAAATCTCCATTGGGTTTTTTAACAATAGTGATACTATTGACCCAATCCGTCGGGCCCTCGACCTTTGCTATTATCCCAAGTGTCTCCATTTCCTCGAGTTTTTTCTTTACTTGTTCGCGCAACGGTATTGGCACTTTCCTTGGAGCATGCACGACTGGCTTGCTGTCATGATGCAACCTAATCTTGTAACTACCTGGCAAACAACCTATACCCTGAAAAACATCTCGATAGTCTTCAATGAAAGCCGGATTTATCTTGTCAGTTTCGGTAACTGAAAATACTCGTTTAATTAAGTGTAATTGTTTACAATCATGACGTCCTAATATAGGTGTGGATGTCACATCAGCTACTTTAAATTCTAAAAAATATATATCATTTTTATAACCTACCTTCAAGTAACATTTCCCTAAGACATTTATTTTTGTCCCCGAGTAACCGTGCAACCGAGTACTAGTAGGTATCAAGTTTTCTTTATTTAAACCCACTTGAAGTAAGTATTTCATTGGCAAAACGTTAACGTCAGCTCCCGTATCAATTTTAAATCTCAATTTCGTATTATTAATATTTAAATCAATCGACCATTCATCTATCTCATTATTAAGACAATAAATTACCTGCTGATCGGATTCCTCTATTTGGTACACGCCACACATGCGTGAAAAGTGGTTCATGCGCGAACAACGTAAACATTGCCTCCCATATGCGGGACAAGCATTTTTATCATGCCTCATACCGCATTTATTACAACTACGGCTACTGTGGTTAAACGCGTTGAACGTTGCACCGCGGCCGCCGCCGCCGCTCATGCCAGCCGCCGAGCGCGCCGTCGCGGCCGAGTCCCGTGCGCGCCAGCCACTCGCCGACGCCATGCCCCTGCTCCCGGCGCGCGCGCCGCGCCCGGCTCCGCGGCCGCCGCGCGACGCCAACGCCGACGCCGAGAACCTTCCACCGCCGCGACCGTTATATGAGCCGTAACCACCTTGCTGATATACTGGCCAGACATTATTATCGTCACCATTGCCTTGTAAATTATCATGTTCTTTAGTTAATTTTTGCACTGATAGCTCTCGGGATTCTTGGACTATCTTTTCCGCATACACTTTGGACACAATGGCGGCGCGACATATTTCCATAGCCTGTTCTAAAGTCAAGTCTGCTTCGCGTAATAACCTTTCACGTATAGCTCTGCACGTAATGCCACCATATCAAACGGTCTTTGATCAAGGAATCACACAGAGTTCCAAACTCACATGCACTTGATAGCTTCTTTAAATCGAATACATATTGTTCAATGGTTTCATTTTCCGCCTGATTTCTTGTAAAAAATCGATGTCTCTCCACTGTTAGATTTTTCTTTTGTTCAAAATATTTTTTAAACTCATCTAATACTTCTTTTACTGTAGCACACTTCACATTGATTTGTTCATACAATTCTCTGCATTGTTCACCCACGATATGTAACAATATATTTATTTGTATGGCCGCTGATTTTTTTGAAAGTTCACACGCGTCGAAATATATTTGAAATCCTTTACTCCACTTGTTCCAACTGTCACTTAAACTACCAGTCGTAACGTTTAATAAACTTTGATCATAACAAAAAGGTGACGGCGGCGTCAGCACCGATTCCATATTTAGATATGTTGACTTTTAAGTACGTTCCCCGTTAAGTATTGTCCTTTAACTTTCACACTATAATTTAACTATTCAATTAAATACCGGCTGCGCCATGTCAGGGTATGCGTCAATGATACTCGAGATGTACTTCAAGACTGTTTATTCAGTAATCATTCATGTGAGGGTGAATGTGCATTTACCAACTACCGACAGTTCCCAGGGACTGTAATTAATAATAATGGCTATAGTGGTTGCGATAAAATACGAAATGTTGATGGCTTTCATGATAATGACTATAATTATAATAATGTAGCACTTACTAACAATGATCTTGCCGGTGATGATATAAACAACCATGTTGATAGTCTTAATTATTAAATATTAATAATGATGTTGACGCCTTTGAACCAACTATGACCTCACCTCAGACTAAGGAATATCCTGTTGGAGAATATGAAGTAGATTACGGGGTTAGCGGCGGAGTTGAGCGGCGCGAGGCTCTGAATGAGTGAGGCGATGGCCACGTTGCCCTGCGTGTCGGGCACGTAGTCGTACACTTGCAGCAGGTCAAAGATCATGTACGGGGACCAGCAGAGCACGAACACTGGAACAACAAATCCTTATAAACATCATCATCCTTTTAGCGTTTTTCCGAAAGGGGCCCGGAGTCCGCTTTGGCACCTATTTCCAAGACTTGCACTAGATTTACTAAAGCAATGCCATCTCGACAGATTGCAACCCAGAGGAAAGCCAAGATTTTGTTTGGGATTAGACCGGTTTCCTAGCAAGGTTTTCCTTTTTTTTCTGTTTTTTACAGAACCCAGTCGTACAAGCCGGTGTTCGAGCCTACGACCTACAAATTAAAAGTCGCGGGCCTTACCGCTCGGCTATAGTGGATTCAAACATGTTTATAACTCTGAAACGTTTGTGAACGGGTCTGAGTTAGTGCAAAATAAGCTAGCGCGCTCATAAGAATGGGTGTCTCCAGGGCACTTATTACAAGGCAAAATTTGACTTTGATAAAGTGGCATGTGTCCCGCCCGCATTTCATAAGAATATTCTAAGTTCATGTCTTTGTATTTTAATAACAAAAACATGAAAGAAGGAATATGAGGTAGCCACATCACATTTTGTAAGTCGAACACCGGACCATTTCTGAATGAACATGATGTTTAAAATTTTATAATTCATTAATAATAATGATCAATCTAAGGTGGATAAGGCTCACCAAACATAAGTTACTTTTTGGTGATCTTTTATAAAAATAAATTCTTAACTTTAGCTATTGTAGTTAGAGATAGAATTGATGTGTGTATTTTCTATGTTGTACGCCACTGCTTGTTAACAACAACAATTAAAACTAAATAATTACCTTGCCTAATTAACAGTACTCAAATCGAACCAATCAACTAAAAACGATAAAGCACGTGGCTCTTGAATTTAACGGTGACTTCTTTTATGACGATTTTTCCATGCGTCAAGTCCCAAAGTCGTAAAAATTATAATAAACGCCCCTTAGACATTACACAGTGTCGTAAAACGGCCATCTTGTGTACTATAAATTACTTCGATTAAACAAACGAGCCACCACAAATACGATCTAGGCTGCTGAAACACCTAAGAATAGTCAGTTGTACATTACACCTTTGGTTTTGGACATAAACGTGAAATATAATTATAGTATCAGGGAATTTTCAACTCATTCAAAGTTGACAGATTTGTCGAAAACTCCCGATGTTTTAATGCGTCTAACCTTTTATCTAAACACTGTTTACGGCCCGTCCGATAAAGTTTCATGGGACTTCCATTCAAAGTCCGGTCAACGACCCCATTATGGGATGTCTGCGTACAGTCAGCACCCAATCTTATGAAACATCTTCTCAAGTTCTTATTTCAATAGTCGACTACCCACCACCATAGATTGACATAATTTATACTATTTACTGCACATATTAATATAGAGGGGAAGCGAGGAAGAGGAAGACCTGGAATAAACTACATAGAGCAGCTCAAAAAAAGAGTTAATGTTAGGTCGTACCGAGATGTCAAAGAGGTTGCTTGGGTCGGAGTAAATAGAGGGCCTACTTTGACCTACACCACAGAATAAATAATAGTACAAGTACAGAAGACCCTCTGTTTTGATGTTCACGAATGCCGCCTTTTTACGTGCCTATTAATTATTATTAGCAACGGACCGCACGCCAGCCGCGCGTCATTGAGTTCTATTGCCCGGCGCGAAGGTCGACATTACTCCGCACCTTGCCGAAGATAGGGTTGTCACTTTTTTAAACGTCGTCGGTGGCAAACGAGCGTACGGTCCGCCTGATCGTAAGCGGATACGGTAGCTTTGCACTATTATCTATTCTGTGTTAGAACTTGCACCCGACACCGCCGCGGCGTCGGCGCCGCGGAGGTGGCAAGTGGCGCGCCTCGACGACAATAAGATATTTAAATGTACCACCTAGACATCTTGTACCTATCCGTGATCCAATAATATACACACACAGAATACGCGAATTATAAATATTAGATAGCACGCGTGGTCTAAATGCATAAATTTTACACTTAGCAGCTACTTAGGTAACACCGAAAACATAACAGGCGTGTGACCGCGAACCGTAACGAAGATCGTAAAGTCTATCTCCGTCTCTGTCACACTTACTATTCGAGTGACAGAGACGGAGATAGACTTTACGATCTCCGTTACGGTTCGCGGTCGCACGCCAGTGGCGCTACCACGAACTTCGAAAGTCGAAGTTCGTAATACATGCATCCCTGTCACTCGATTAAGGGAGTGCGATAGAGATGGAAATACCCGAACTTCTACTTTCGAAGTTCGTGGTAGCGCCGCAGGTGTAAATGAGTCCAATAAGTACTGATTTATTTAATCACAATTCGGGATTTTCGTTTGATGTATATGTATACATATGTAGATATGCCGTTGACAGATACCTATTTAATTCAAGTATAACACTGTCCTGTTTTACTTGATTCTTGTGTTCGATTTACTATGAAAATATAGGTATAAATGAGCATTTAGTGCTTACTACCTCACCTTTCGGTATCCTTTTCACGCGTCGGAACATAGAAAAACGTGCAATCCGAATTTTGGTCATTGTTTGTGCAACCCGCAGCAATGCAATATACCGTTGCCCTTACTTTATACATCGTATTTACGCGCTTGCGACGTTGGTATGCGGGAGACACGCGCGCGAGTGTCGCGGGCCACGGCGGGGCAACCACTGAATAAGCCGTACACTGTGCGGCGGCCGGCATGTACTTATAATTTCACGCAGATCGGCGGAGTGACCCCCCCCTGCCTACACCGACAAGAGCATAGCTCTTAAATAAGCAGGACGGCCATCGGTCCTACGTGCAATGTGTGCAGTCTCGCACGTAGGTTAGGGCGGAAAGGTTCTCGAGTAGTGACCACGTACCGGAAGACGCAGCGTGGCTAAACCCCCCAAGTGGACTGATGACCTGGTAAAGGTCGCGTGAGTCCACGTGATCCGGGTGGCGGCGCACGACCGGTCATTCTGGCACTTTTTGGGTGAGAACCATGTCCAGCATTATGATGATGATGATGATTTACTGCGCTCCTTCGGGCTAAAGTTAAAAACAACAACTGCGAGCAACGGCTTTAGGCGTTGTTTATATTATGCGGCAGCTCATTAACAAACTCACAAAAAATGCGGAAAAACTGAATCACACGAACAAATTTAAAAGTAAATTAAACATCTTAGACATCTATTTTAAAAACGCCCAAGATACTTTTGCACTTCAATCGTTTATTGCTACAAAGTTATATTTACGTTTATTTTCGAGCGATGTGTTCTCCTACATAAAAATAAACGTTGTTCTTGTGACGGTTTTAAATTCTCTAGCTGAAACATTATGTTTGTCATTTGTGACGTTGCGATACACATGACAAGTTTATATGTGACATGTCCGATCGTGCCGCATCATGTTAACATGATGTCAGGTCATTAGGTGGCGTGTTTATGTGAGCGCCCGAGTTGTGTTTAATTTTGGACATTCCCAATAATTATTCTGCGTATATTTTACCGACAACTAGACTAAACAGAATTAATCTAGCGTTACTTTGCGGAAGTCCATGCTAAGTTAGGAGGACAATTATTCCTTTGCTATTCCGCTTTTTGGATGTGGTTAATGCACCCACCCTCCCTTCGCACGTGCAAACATGCAAAGAAAGACCGGGTTGCACTCCGGGAGTGCCGGCAGAAGTGAAAACTCAGTGACATTGTAACAGTTTTTCGATCAGGTCACGTGTCCGTCTTACGAATTTTCAATCTGTCGAATCTTACGGTCACGTGACATCTTACGGTCACGTGACCTGTGGCGTGTTTATCAATTTTTCTCCACCACAAAAAGTGCACAGCGCCGCTAAAGAAGTTTTCACTCACAAAAACAGCATACCAATATTGGTGACAATAATGAGAAAACCTCGTAGAGAGGCAAAACACGTTATAGACAGAAAATAGTTATTTCGTTTATAAGGATTAGTCCATCCATACGATCAAACTTTTAATTTTTAATTGTAATTTTTATTCAGTTTACGCCGTTCAATCTTATGATAATTTAAACTCATTCGATGCCACGCAATGAGTGCTACGCCCTTGCGCATAGCAGCGTTTTTCCGCTCTGTAGCGGAAATCGCATGTAGAGGCAGCTCATGTTAAATAGTTAATAAAGAAAAAAAAATACATGTATTTTGCACTTACAATGTTACATATTAAACCATTAATAACATGTCAGTGCCTAATACATATACATAAAACCTATTTATAATCATTCCGTCTTGAAACTAGATCGATTATGTCAATGATTTTGCATCTTAAAATTAAAATGTATTTTTTTAGGTCATTACAGATAGTTCGATTAGAAATGCGTTCAAATTATTAATAGATCATTATAAACTACTATACACTAATTAATATCGACATCAATTCTGATACAGTCATTCTATTTTTAGTACCTATAACCCAGGTTCTTAAAATAGATATCCATGGCATGCGTAGCCGCCAACAATAATTTAGTCGGACGAAATTCTAATTTTACTCCCGCATGCTCATATTTTTGGTCAGCAAGTATTAAATCAAGGAAAGACATTTCATTCCCGACTAAAAGCTTGTCAGTAAAGTTGGCAAGCAACGTGATTTGAAGAAATATTAGAAAACTCAGAGTTCGCGGATTCAACAAGTTCTAATCTAAGGGATCTAAGAGTACCTATATAAATCACCAGGTTAAAAATGTGACTACGATATGTTTTAATGAGATATTTTAAGTTATTTATTGATCAAACAGAGCAATTAACTAGTGTATGTATATGTAATCTATATGAGAGAGATTTACACTGATAATTACCATTCATAAAATACATTCTAGGTAATCCTAATTTGACCTAATTTGAATCAGTGACTGAAAAGTGGTTCAGAGAAGACATTGAGATGGCTTGTCAAGTGCCTTTGACTTATCGTGGCTGTGTTACCTTATACCTATCACTATTATTCATGGACCTAATTTTATCAATAAAATGGAATACTTACGAAATAATGTTACGAGTAGATTTATGTATATTTTTTCTGATTTGAAGATGTAGTAATATGAGTAAGTAGGTAATAAAAAGTTCCAGCATTTCTTGAAATATTTCGGCCATTGAAACTCTCCACAAAGCGCGGTTGCCTTTATGTGGAGACGTATTTCCAGAGACTGCAAATAATGGACAGTTCCTTATACGCTTTAGCGACAGACACAAATATAAATATTTTTCCTTCAAAAACCAGTATTCAATAGATATAAACTACTGAAATAAATATTTTTTATCAAAAATATTAGACAAAATTGACATACATTCTTGATAAAAGAAACGTAAATCAATGTAACTCAAAAGTATCGATCATTCATCGAATTATACTCGATCATCAAAGTACATGATTGTTCAAATCTTGGGATTAGATTCTAAAGCGGTAAGCAGGCTCATTTAGAATACATCATCCTCCTAGCGTTATTCCCGGTTGTACCCTAAAGGAGCCCCGGGTCCGCTTTGACACCTAATCCCAAGATTCGGCATAGGCACTAATTTTTACTATGGTGACTGCCATCTGACCTTCCAACCCAGACGGAAAACTAGACCTTATTGGGATTAGAACGGTTTCCTCACGATGTTTTCCTTCACCGAAAAGTTAACGGTAAATATTCCGTACATAAGTTCCGAAAAACTCATTGGTACGAGCCGGGATCGAACCCACGACCGCCGCTTGACAGCCGCATGCCTGAACCACTAGGCTAGCGTAGCTCATATATGGCCGGTTCCAATAATCAATCCACCGATAGTTTTCCTTACCGGCAGTTACATTTTGACAGATTACCTGTAGAAAATGTGTCAAAATGTAAGGCAATGTACTCGTACATACTTTTGTTAAGTTTTTGGCAAGTTGAAGTTTAGACGATCATCACACTGCCGCCTCATCCCGCTGCGGCGGACCAACGATTCGCAACGTTGTATGCCAGAACCTCAGTTTGTATATATAAAATACCGCACGGTACTTCACACTGCACTGCGCCACCTCCGCCCGGCGATATTTGTATATAAGCGGCCGTGTGTGATGCGCCTTAATGATCATAAGCTTGTTTGTTAAAATCGTCACGTGGGACAAGACGAAACACTCAGCTACTGTCCAAACGTGTCACCGCCTCTTCAACTTACCGAAGACGATGACGAACGTCATCTTGACAGTCTTGATCTTGGCTTTTGGAATGATGCCGCGGCTGCTGGCACGGCGGGTGTCCAAGTCGTCGCTGTCTGGAACAAATGGGTCAAAATAAGGAACACAAACACATGTTAAGTACCTGTTGTAGAACAAAGACGCTTAGTTCTACAATAGGTACTTAACATGTGTACCAATCATATGCTAGTGCCTATGTGAGCTGTAGAGCTCACGAGCTTGTATTGTTTTTTTTACGAAAAACTAAATCCACAGTAAAAAAACATCTAATTATTGAACTTGCTCACGAAATTTCATGAGAATCAGTTCAGACATGCGACCTGTAGAGGAGAACAGCTGGACTTCCGGACATACGAAATAATTTTGGCCCAAGCTGAAATGGAGAACTTTGTTAGCTTCCCTAGCACGTTCCATTATTAGTCATACATAGCAAAGGCTCTTTACAAAACTGAATGCATCCAGTGCCAAACTTAAGCCCCAATAGGCCTTAAAACTGTGTCTGTGTCCCCAAGACTGAACACTAATACTAAAAAAATACCCAAATATTGGGAATTTTTGAATTGGAAAGTACAGATATTTTTATTTGGTTAAAATAATATTTGATAACATAAAACTCACGAATGCAGTAATTCGTCTTAAGAATATTTAAAATAATGTTCCATTTATGTAAAGAGCCATCTTAAGGGTTTAAGGTGATTTCTCTTCAGAGCCCATGGATTTTTTCCACGCTGTATTTTACATCTTATCTATATTTTATACGTAATTATTTATATCTGATATTGTTGAGAATAGCGTTAATTAATACACATGGCATGAAGTTCTAGCTTATCCGTTACTGATAATCAAGGAGAGCAAAACTACTGATAATTTTGGCACAGATATTATTCCATCAAGAATTTTATTTTCGTAGATGAATACCGAAAATGTAGATGTAACGATATCCCTGATGAAAATAGCCTTAATGAACACAAGGCAGGAAGTTCTAATGTATCCTTCCGGTACTGATAATTAGGGAGATGAGAGCATAACTACTGATACTTTTGGCTTGAGTATTATTACAACAAGTTTCGTATACGAAACCGCGCTATATATAGCAAGTGCAAAATATACATAGATTCCACCGCGGTTTTAGTTTTAGTTTTTCAGACTGTTTATGACACAAATAAAACCAAGGGTTGAAGAAATAGTATAGGTACTTTCTAGAGTAAGATTTGCGTTGATCAAACAAGTTAATGCCAGACAAATGGAACAAACAAGACGAAGTAAATATTGACTGCTTCGCGAAGGAGAATAATATTTATTTACATAAGTGAGATTGTTTTGTGTCGACTCAGTACTCACCAATATCAAAAACCAATTGGTCTCCCTACTAAAGTTCTTATAAACTTGTTTTAAACGGATTCATACTGTTAATAAGTTTTACGTCACACCTGGCCATAATGTGAGTTTTACCGCACACTGCGCGTACCGTAAAACTCGCATTGTGGCCAGGTAAAGACGTAAAATTGTGTACTCATCACGGGCAGTAAGAAAGAAAGCCCTCTATCGCATGTTTACAACCCTCGCCTGCGGCTCGGGTCACAAATACCTGCGATTTCGGGCTTTCTTTCTTTTACAGCCCTTGGTAAGTAATGTACTATTGTAAAAATCTCTGTATGTACGCCCTGTTTAAAAAAACACAAATCTGTAACCCTTGTCTTTTCCTCTTTATAATATTACTAAACCACGCAAGAATCGAAAGTGTGTCACGACCTCAACGTGAATGCATTGATCGATATTTCCAAAAAGCGCATATAGAAATTTTGTACACGTACACGCACCCTTCTCCCTTACTTCTCTAAAGCCGACACAAAATCACAGCTTCCTAATCTGGTCATATTTCATTGCGACCAGCCGTCGAGGCGAGTCACGTATCATTTAATTTTCTCTGATTCCCGCTTTAGTTTTTCTGCCCATCAATTTCGGGACGGTTGACGTTACATTGCCGGGAAAGAAGCTTTTAAGGGTGGTATTTTCTTTTAATATTGCTTTGTAGCAGTACAATGTGATCTAACAATTGAACCTTGAATAGGATATTAATGGAATCGTCATCGAATTTTCTATTTTTATCTTTGTGAAAAGGTTCAGAAGGAAGATCATTTGATTTTTTTTTTCTAAAATCGGTCTCGTGACATCTTGGTTTCGGAATTTCCCTCACTGCCCCGTTTGAATAATACACCACGTTATTATGTACGACTAGCTGTTGCCCGCGACTTCGTCCGCGTAGAAATTGTTACCGTCTTAGAAAAATGATTGTAGGTGGAACCTTAATTATCGCCGACCCAAACAAAATTCTACTATTTTAAGGGAAGATTTCCGAGATAAAACTATTCTATATCCTTCCAAGGGTCTCAAATTATCTGTACGAAAAATTTCATCTAAATCCGTTCAGGGATTAAGCGTAAAAGGCAACAATGCGATGGGTTCATTAGTTAAAATTTAAATGGATTTCAAGTTTCTAGCCCCAGTAGTTTCGGCTGTACGGTGATGAATCAGTCAGGAAGTCTTCTTTTATATATATAGATTGAATATAATTCCAAGAATTAATTATTGCAGTGACCGATTTACTGCCGTGAAGACACACACAATATGTGTCAATTATATTGTATGTCTACTCCCTTTGTCTCTGTGTGTCTTTTGTGTAGTGAATAAATGGTCTTCTCTCTTAATGTAGGTAATCAAGATTTTATCAAGACATCATCATTAATTCTTAGTTATGCGCACGGCGCTTAGAAAACCTCTTTTGTATTCAAAGTACCAGAATGTCGTTAATTTCATTTCCAACTAAACAAACTTAATATTCAAACATGCAATCAAAACAATATTAAAAAGCTTTTAGGTTTTATTTTTAGGTCTAGTTTTCTCTCTGGGACAGAAGGTCAGATGAAAGATCGATGATGATGATTGATGAAAGGTGTCTTTTTCTTGGTACCCTTTTAAAGTAGTCGTTAATCCGTCTTATCAATTTAGAGATTACTTCCCCTTACTAGAGGTATAATAAAGCAATCGCTATTTTAAGTAAGTACACATTGTTTTTATGCTTCTTCCTCATTGAATGACGTAGGTACATCAATTTCCTGGGGCGTGTTTGTATATTTTGTACTGAGTATTTTAGTATCCGAAAACTGATTGTTCCATATTACATAAAACTTTACGATTCTTTGATGTTAGTATCGTAAACTCATTGTAAAAGCAATCATTTTCTTACCAAGAACTATTTTAGTTCGGCTACGTAATATTTGCAATTGGAAATAAATGGGATGTAGGATATGTGTTATGCGTTATGCACCGTATTAAAAAATCGTACATTATTTAATTTCTTGACATCGTCCTCTCTGAATCAATTACCATTGCCAGCTTCATTGTGTTTCCATTAGTTGACCGACTTACCTTCCAATTTAATGAAATCAGGAAGAACTTGGCCGATTGTATGAGGGGGCCACTAATGGTATGAATTTGATGCCGTTATTGATGGTAACAATTATGAGGACTAAAATGATTATAATGATGATGACGAATATGGCCAACATTTTTTGATTCGACTAATGCTGATATTTATGAAAACAATGACTATTACTATATTGACGGTAGGTAATGATGATAATGGTAATGGTAGTAGTGGCGATAGTCGTGATAAATATGCAGACTGTAGACGCATTATTATGATGATAATGAGGATGTTAAATACCGGGAACTGATCAGGTTAACGGTGATGTTAATTTAGTTTAGTTTATTCAATCTCATTTAATTAATAATCTCATTATATCATAATATCAATCTTAATATTCGTTTTCTTATAGCGATCGCTTACAAAATACGCAAATTACTATTTGATTAAATTATACAGAATGGAAAACATGACAATTTAAGATTCAATAAATAATAAAAAAAATAACAATACGATGGTGACGGCGATGCTGATAATGATAATGATGGAGGTGGTCGAGGTAATGATGAAGGTCTGGCAGACGTGATACCCTAAACTCGTCATGTTACGCAGACAATGATAATGATGATTATGAATATGAAGACGATGTTAAATACCCTGGTCTACAAGAGTAAAATCATCTAACTTACTTTGTCTGCTGGCCGTGGCCCTCCTTCCCACCACTCTGTGGCTTTTCTGTCGTATAGTTAGTACTATGACACCGTAACACGCCGATATCGTGAGCGCGGGCGCCACAAATAGCGATATAAACACGCTGGTCATCCATATCCGCCATTGCAGTTTGCTTATGCTGGACCAGCATTGGAGAGTGCCTGTGGGGAAATAGTTATTTAGTTTAGTCACATTATTTAGCTACTGTAATTTATGACCTGTGATTTTTTTATCCCTGACTGGTGCTTTAATGGGACGAACCCATTAAACTAGTCGAACTGCGTCTTTGGAGAGTAGCCTGGAGAAAATCCAGGGGAAACCTGCGGCACGATCACGCGATTTAAACACTGGAATACTCTACGTGTTTGCGCTCCAGTGAGATTAGTTGAACGGTTTTAACCGAATCTGCAGTGGTAAGTATCGAGATACTGGGAGTTTTATCGCCGTTTCACTAAATCTAGCCTAGCTGAGAAGAGTCCAGGAAGAAACTCAGCTAGGCCCGACTTGGGTCGGACGGACTCACGGTGTTGGCGCGATCTCCCGGTGCAATGTTTGCACAACGTCCTCAATAAGATGGAATACTTTAGTTTTTGCTGGATACGAGAAAAACGCGGGATCGGCTTCGAGCGTAGGGCGGGGCGTAGCGAGTCTTGGCAGACTACGGCGTTGCAGTACGAGGTGTGAATGCACAAATAGTGATTTTAAGACACTGTTCTTTGAATAATACTGATATGTGGTAAGGTTCTGAGCCTAAAGTAAGAATTAGTATTAGCAAAGTATTAAGTCTTTATTAAACACACACAAGTTATATACATTGTACAGTATTAAGGCATGGTAGTAAGTTAAGCTATTAGTAAAGAGATTTTTGTAGAATCCATTTTTCTGGCCTGGCAAAACCATAACGTATAACCATACACTTGAGCTTGACTTGTACATTTTGTATAGTAGTTAAATGCAATACCAAATCGCGCTAATAGTTCTGTCTTATAAAAGTTTACTAGAAAAATATGTATTTGTATAAAAAAATACTGTATAAAAGTTTACTAGATAAATATGAAATGAGCATTCTGAAGAATAAAAAAAAAAGTAAAAAAAAAATAAGAGTAGAAAAAATAAAAAAATAAGTAAAAAAAACAATGTAAAAGTTCACAAGTTAAACAGGAGCGTTTTAGCCAGCATTCTAGCGAAACGACAGTAAATTCGCTTCATACATTTGTCGAGCCGAGCAATTTCGTTATTGTTTCGCCGCCGTCTCGCTCTGCCCACACCTCTCAAGAACGCTCTATGTTCGCTAGACTGATGTGTGGATCTATGCTCAGATCGACATTTTGAAGTCGAAGTCGCTGTGCACTTTTTGGGATGGGGAAAATATGTATATTATGTTAAACTCGCGTCAGGTCACGTGACCGTGAGATTCGTAAGGCGTAAGACCTAAGACGTATGGATGGAAGTTGATTTTTCTGAGAGATAAACTTTTTAATGTTAAATAATTGTAACAGTTATGAAGTGTTACATTTTTTATGTAATATATATTGTCATGTTTGTGTATTGTATATCGTATTTTACCACATAAATGATAGTACTTTTATACAGATAATTAAAGCAGTTACGTGACCTGATCGGAAAACTGTTACAATGAGTTTTCACTTCTGCCGGCACTCCCGGAGTGCAACCCGGTCTTTTTTTTAATGACAAATGCACGATATTCTGTTACATTTGAATAGTGAATACGCAAAGTGTATACCTACTTACAAAATACTTAATTTATTATATGTTCTTAGGGCTGTAAATCACGTTAGGTAAGTGATTCTAATTTGGGCACCTTTTGAACCCTTTCGCCCTCGTAGTTAGCCCATCTAAATTAAATACATATAGCCTACCGCTGGTACTCAAAGGGTGAACTTGAAGGAAATCATTGGTTTGCAAACCTTCATTAATTTAAGGCTATTCAATAGCGCCCTTCGTCTTTTCATTAATGAATCTTTCACACGAAATCCATAGCGATTCAGTTCTATTATTAAACTTCACAATCAAGTGTCTTCCAAAGAATATATAAAATACACCTTATTTAGTTGAGTCTGAGTTCAAAATCATGTGATATAAATTATCATTGCAGGAAAGGCTAGATGATTAATTAATTTCAAGACCATCTAAATTTATTAAAATATTATTTTATATCGAGAAACGCTCGACAATCGACATGTTTCATTATATTTTAATATGTCTGATTCCCGCGGGAGTTTTCTGTATACAACCATCTACTTAGATTGTTTTGTAATTAAATGTTAATTCATTAGGTATTCAGTCTAAGCTTGGAAAGTGAGTAATGGATATAAATTCATCATTATGTAAAACTGACATGAATATGTATTTTAATGCTCCAGCTAAAAGGCTAATATGAATACCAAAGACATCGACACAGCAGAGTAGGTAGATATAGTTAAAAGCTGTAAAAAAAATCCGTACAAACTTCCCAAACGCACTCACATACTACGTGACGCTACAGGGCAATGTTCAAAATAAGTTCCGTGATGTTCCACCCAATATATATATCTTTTTTTAGAAACGCTTATTAATTAATTCTCCTTCTGATATTCTTTGAAAATAATACTTTGAACCTAATTACTACCGCTGTCTCATTCCATTACGATACGAACTTTAGGTTTGTTTTAAGTGAAGTTCAGAGTTTTGTTTGCAAATTAGTCTTTATTAAATTACATTTAACACAATAATATTCTTCTATAAATGAATGGTGGCTCGAGTCCGCTCGATGCGGGTGGCGCAGGACAGGTCACTTTGGCACTCTTAGGGGGAGGCCTATGTCCAGCAGTGGACGTCTTTCGGCTGATATGATGATGATGATGATGATAAATTAATAACATTTGCGACTGCTACTGCTACTGTTTTCGTAGTTTTTTGTCGTCTAATTGGTAAAAACGCCGTTACGAAGGTGGAATTTTCCACCACGTTGGTTTTATAGGGCAACAAATAAATTGTGAGATTATGATTTTTTTACTCTAAACGTTAGAAAATAAGGTTCAAAATTTGTAAACGATAATATGATCAATTCACACAACAGCCATGTTTAGGCCTAGAAGGAGACAGCTTTACGTACCTAAACTTCGCCTCAATGTTAGCAAAGTGTACGTGGGACACCCAAAATTATTTTCTTTTCTTCAGTTTTTTCGGCAAAAACAATACTTTTAGTAGGTTTTAAAGGGATCACTCACCATAATTATACAGTAGGTAAGCGAGTTATTTTACCATTTTTACAAACAAACTTTATACTGTAGAACAATAATATATAATAGAAAAAAAGTACTCCAAAGTCATGGGACAGCGATATTTGACTCAAATATTTAATTTGGAAAACGCCAAATAAACAATAAATAATAAACTTAAGCGGTGTTCGCAGTGCATCAGTCACGAGTGTGCGCCGCGTAGAAATAATTAAAGAAGTACTACTAGCCAATACGTTTAGTGGTTACACAATTTCATAAACTTCATTCGATAACAATGGATTTGCAAATAGCACAAATCATGAATGCAGCTGGAAATAATATTTTTGCATAGACTTTGTATGGAAATGTTATTTTGCCTACCGCAAATATTGTTTGTATAGTTTTCTAGTGCATTGTACATCTCACACTAACCGCATGCTCAAGTTTGTGGGTCTGCTAGAAGTACATTAGAATTTTGATGATCTGTGAGTCAGAAAATTGAGGAACTTTGACTTGCAATAATTAAACTACTGGTTCGAATTTAATGTAATTTGGAAATATGTACATCTAGCTATGTAATGCCCTTTTGGTCACTGAGAATAAAAATGAAAGCTTCAAGTCTTTTCTACAACGAAGTTAGAGGAAGTCAAAAATGGCCCGAATGGCTAGGAGAAAAGAATGGTACGGCCATGCCTTTTTTGCTCTTTGCTCGACTTGGCGGGCACTTCCTCGCCCCCAGACGAAAACGGGTCACTTACGTTTTTAAGTTCGACTAAAATCCAATGGAAAATCATATGCATAAGTGATTACATAAAATATTGTTACATTATATCACTGTCCTATAAAATAAATGGGAATGAGCCAATTAATTACGAGCTATAATAATTTCGACTAAAAATATTGCTTTCAAGATTCATTGCTGGACAAAAGGTTAAAATGACATCGCTGAAAACAGATTGGCAAGCCCAGCGACAGCTGTAATATATTGATAGTCATTTTCGACTCCAAGGGCAAGGGTCAATCTGACACATGCATATCGTATTCCAATTCGATTTTAATGTGCTTCACACGCTAAGTAAGTAAAAATCAGTGTGTCCCTCTTGCCACTGCGGCTAAACTCGGCTCTCGCGTACCTCTGAGTCGAACCCGAACGCGACTGACACCGCCAGGTAATAATGAGCAAATGAAATAAAATGTTCAGTGCCACTTAACACCAACCATCGATAATGGCAAGCGGTGTACGTTCAAATCTGAATGTATGGAACATTTGACAAGTTTCCATGGAATGACAGCTGCGACACCATATTTAACGTTGATCGGTTTGTAATTGCAAGTTGGTGCAACCCGCCCTTACGAGTAGCAACAGTAGGTTTAAAGAAGAAAATGTAAAATAACAGTGATACTAACCCATCGCTCAGATTTTAAGTAGCATACGTACACACACACAAACACACACACATGGATAAACTGTAATCCCAATCCCATTCCAATCGTGGTTTTGATAATACGATACCTATGGGGAGAAAGGTGTGTACTAAACCAACGACACACAGTACCTAAACCTAATTTTAAATAGTATATTGTACAACAAGTGCATAAAACGAGCTATTTAACCTGAGACGTGGCTCGGGTGGATAGTTAAGTCGAGGGCTACAATGGCTCAATTATGCTCGAGTTATACATACCGCTTTTCATTTAAATTGAGAGATAATGATTGCAAAATTAAATTTAATAATACCTCATTCCCGTCACTTAACTTTTTAAAGTTTTTTACGTTCAATTTTCGACACATGGTAGACTTAGCTTCTTCATACTGCCAAGTTTTGACATACTCAGTGACTTCTAATTTAAGTGGTTTTATTAATGTACTAACAGAAAACACAGAAGTTAAATTGATTAAACCAAGTCAAATAAATTAACAAGTATATTCTACGAAGTTTTATTGTGCGTGTGGCTGTTAGGCTGGCTTAAAGGCCGGCTATCTTCGTGTTTAAAAAAATACTTTATGCACTTGACCATAAAAGTGGCATTTTGTGCAGCTTACATCTAGCAAAACGGTGAACATAGCCAAGCAAGAGAAGTGAAATAGTAGATTGTACAACAAGTGCATAAAACGTACCATTTTACGCGAGTCGTTTATGGATATAAAATCGAGTGTAAAATGGGTTTTATGTACGAATTGTACACTCTACTTTTCACTTCGATTGCGAGGAAATGAAATGAAAATCTTTTTTCATGAAGTTTTATTGTGTAGGTACTTTGACTGTTGGTATCCTTCCCTTGGTCTTAGAATACTAACGAAACATAAAAAAATAAATAAATAAAGAGTTTGTTCTATGAAGTTAAAGTTGCTCGTGTGGCTGTTGGCCCGATTGCCTTGGTCTTCGACGAAGATTTTACTTTAGGCTCTAGAGCATAAAAAGCGACTTTATGTCGCCTACGCACAGCATAAAGACGAACTTTGAGAGCATGAGAAATGAAAATATTATTATTACCTTGTATTTTGTCTTCGTCAAATAGGATGAGCATTGGAATGCAAAATATGAAGCTGATCAGCCAAGCTCCTACTATCAAGGCTCGCGCTCTTCGCCCTGAAACAAAAATACGCGAATATAGCCACAATCGGAAATATACAGGGTGGTATGAAAAAAGCGCATAACTCGAGAACTACTAACTTGACAGAATTCAAAGGGAATAAAAAATATACAATGTAGGCACTGGCGTACGCAAGCAAAGATTGAGTAGTTCCAAGAAAATAATGGTTCTTTTTGTTGCACAACAGAACAATGTTTGTGATAAAGGTGAATTCTTTAGCAAGCAATTAAAGGCAAAAGATCTTTTCTACCTATCAAGGATCTGTATGGGAAATTGAGAAAAAAAAACTAATATCATACGCCAGCAGTCAGCAGCAGAGAAACGTGAGCGCCCCTGCGTAGAAGTTTTTAACCGACTTCAAAAAAAAGGAGGAGGTTCTCAATTCGGTTGTATTATTATTATTATTTTAAGTTTTTTCAATGTTTGTTACCTCAGAACTCCGTCATTGATGAGCCGATTCGATTTTTTTTTGTTTGTAAGTATATGCATCCGGTGGGTCCCATTTTTTTTTTAATTTAGTTGGATGATGGGATCCATGAGGAATTGAGAGAACTCCTCAATTATATTAGGCACGCGTGTAGTGATTTTGGTATTTTCTATTATATCTCGTGTATTTACATCCGGAAATCATAAATTTGGTGGAGTGGAACTGATGATGAAGACAACAGATGACTTATGGAATTCCTCAATTATGTACTTAAAGTACAAAAGCACGTCACAGATTCTGATAAGATTCCGTTGAAATAGCAGCTAATGAAGTACCAAAGGTGATCCTGTGGAATCAACGGAAGTCCTCAAATATTATCGGGCCACTTACAGCGATTGGATTTTTTTCTCAAATAATCAACGCATTTGCTCTCAGAAATTAGTTCATGTGGTAAATTGGAAAATAAATGTGGAAACGTTCTCGTGACTTGGCGGAGTACTAAATTGAAGTCGGTTAAAACTTTGTTTTTAAAGTAAATTATTATGCAGAGAGGTAACGTTTTTCTGTTCTGATTGTACATTAAGAGGGAATGCTATGGGTCATTTTTCCATACAAACGTTCTCGACTGTTTCCTCCCTGGTTTTTGAACCTAGATCAATATTTTTTTTATACAAAATTAATATCATCATTATCTATGTCGGTACGTTTTTATTTATTGGATATTTTTGATTATATAGAAGTTAGGCTACTTCAAACATCGCTTAAAACGCCAAAATAAATTGACCGCAAACAGACGCCTAGTATACAAATCGTATAATAATAAGCACAAAAATCAAAACGGTCCGACACAGAATGTCTCCTTCCCATTCAATTTCCAAAATTTCGTTAAGATTGGTTAAGTTTTGGAGGAGGAAACAGTCGAGAACGAAACCTCGATTTTGATGATTTCTGTATCGGATTTTTACTCTGAGCTGCAGTTGTCGCGTCGCGTAGTATTACCTCTTAATAATCTTAATAAGATAGGTAATTTTTTAAATGAATGGTAATTCTATCAATACTTACAGCTTCCAGTGAAGTTCATAGGATGTGTGATGGCATCACACCGGTCTATACTAAGTGCCACCAGTACGTACGTTGAGGAATATGTTACAACACCCTGTGAAACAAATACTGTATTACTGACTGTGAGTGAGAATGAACTAAATGAAAAACCAATGTACCGAATCAACCTGAACGATAGAAAACTTAAGACTCTTATATTAATTAAATTAAATGAGTGTTGAATAGAGGGGTGGTGACACCAAATAAAATAATCACTAATGTTGAATTTTCTCGAAAAAGGATTAAAAATATTGCCAATGAAGAAAATAGTACAGCAGGATTAAATAATTACAGAGTTATGTGTCCAACGTTTTAAGAGGATATTGGGTCCTTTTTCCGCAAAACGCACCTTCATATGAAACAATTTAATTGTCATTTTACTATGACGTTCCAGTGCCGTGACGTCACGATCCCCGAGCGTGTTCTCTCTCTAACAAGCAATATTAAAACGGTCGTAGCGTCATAACTTTTTGATATAAGTATCTGAATGGGTTTTTCGTTACTAGGCATATTTTTTCCTTCTATCCTTTGAAATAATAGTTATTTACGATACAAGTGCCGAAAATAGGAAATTCGCAACGAGTGGTGTTAAATTAAAACACGACCGAAGGGATTGTTTTAAATCGACACGAGTTGCGAATTACCTATTCGCACGTGTATCGTACAACGTTTTACTGTACATATGGCTCTTTAAAGTTTCGACACATGCACGAAAAGTGCTCTTTTCCGCACTAGTGCACCATATGTACTGTATAATAAATCTTGAGTCCACGACCCTATTGATTTGATTTCATAATACCTAAATCAATCATAATTATTTATACATATACAAGCATCTCTATCTTATCGGGTTATACACAGACTGAAAAGCAAAAAAGACCAGCCCTGTTTCGAAAAGTTCAACAATAACGAAGCCAAATGTTTCGGTATGATACAAGTCTTTGGAGTATCGAACGAAGTTTTGGCCTGTAGCAGTACCTTTCTTGTAGCTAATGAATTGGGTTTTATGTAAGAATATTCCAATAACATTTCAATGTATCAACATAATGGTCTCTAACCAGGGTATCAATTTTCGTTACACAGTGTATAACGTGTCATAGTTTCTACAATATCAATTTTTGCGTTAAAAAAGAGACCTCGAGGCAAAGAATTTCTTCCACCAATATTACGTTTCCTTTAAAGCGGAAAAGCACTTCCATAATCCGGCTTATACTCGTATGTCACCACATTTCTCATAATGTAACGTGCAGATTTAAAAAACTGCCTGCTGTGACAGATACCGAGTGGTCGCATATATTTAGGTGCATGTTTGGTCTAACCAATAAAATTTGGGTTCGGAACACTAAAAATGTACCTAATTAACATAAACATATACATCAATGTATAATGCATATATATTTACAAATATTATTTTTATTTTTATTAGGTACATTTTTCTGATGTCAACATATTAATTATTCCACGTGTGAATAGATTACTTTTGAAGTAATTTGTACATGATTAAAATGATTGACGACTAATGATTAACAATTACAATAAAACTATTTGGGATCATCCTATATGCAGCGTGACGTCAAATTGATGTCAACAGCATGAAAATTACGGGCTCTGGGGAGATTATGATAGGTAACCTACGGTTCTTATATCATAAATAACTCCTGGTTTTTATCGCCTAAGCCTACTACACTGTATATACCTGTAAATACTTGACCAGCTTGCACGCCAGGGAGCCCGCCAGCCACGAGATGGTCATCCTCTGCACGAGGTCCGGTAGAACGCTGATGAGCCCCACCCATAAATCTGCAAATACATAAATTCATAAAGCTCATTGATTTCTAAAATAAACAGATTTTCTGCATAAACAAAATCGGTTGCATCCACGCGTTTTGAAGTTTTGACAGCTACTGTCAAAATATTTAAACTTTTGACAATCCACCCCACCGGTGTAGCAAAGTGAAATCTTACGTTACCCGATAACATCATTTAAATTTACAAAGTTAACAAGGGTTTCCGTCTGTAACGGAACATAACTTTTTTTTTTGGAGCATAGTTACCACCCTAGGAGCAAAGTAGGACCATATTACGGTACAAGCTTTTATTGCTGACTGTACTT
The DNA here is from genome assembly GCA_947578815.1 of Epinotia ramella. Classification (NCBI taxonomy): domain Eukaryota; kingdom Metazoa; phylum Arthropoda; class Insecta; order Lepidoptera; family Tortricidae; genus Epinotia; species Epinotia ramella. The sequence goes on from OX388207.1 coordinate 5,305,186, forward strand.
TTCTGTATACCATAGTCAACTACTCATTGAGACGATTCTAACGAGCCCAAACTCAACGGGATTCCGTAGGTTAAGTACTGAATTTCCATGGCCACCTTCTGTATCCATCATCAGATCAGCACGATCGTACCATAACATTGAATTGTCATCCAAACTATACCTTAACCCAAAATGTAAGCTCAATCGGTTGAAGATATCTGCTTCAAAATTGAGTTGCCAGACTCCACCCGAACAAACATAGTTACATTGTAATAAAAAAAACCATCAAGAAATACTGGGGCACAATCTGTAGATAGGTAGGCATTAGGCCCAACACTTACATCGCAAAAACATGTAAGAAATAAACAAAAGCCTGTAGAAACCGCTTTTTTGAAACGTACAGATTTAAGCTTAATTGTTCAAATCCCTGCAGCGACGAGGTTTTCCTCCAAAAGTTTTATTCTCCTGAGTGAGGTTTAGGTGAATAAGTGAAAGTGAGTTAAGAAGTCGTGACAAAATTAACAATTTGTATGCAAAGTGTTGTGACAAGACGGTTTTGTGTGACAAAATTAAGAAAACCTTGGGCATTCAAGACTATTTTTAAGAATAAGCAATATCTAATTAGAATCTTCTAATAATCTTCTAATAAGAATTCTGTTTAAGGTTTAGAAATCAGTTTATGCTAAAAAAAAATATTCGTACTCAATCACACAAACGCAACTAGGTAGATTTTATGATAATGAGACATGAAAAAAAAAAGACCGGGTTGCACTCCGGGAGTGCCGGCAGAAGTGAAAACTCAATAACATTGTAACAGTTTTTCGATCAGGTCACGTGACATCTTACGGTGTCACCCTAAAAATGAATATGACGCAAATTTATAAACAATTATCAATTATTTAGGCGGACGGGCCGCGGGCGCGTTGGGTGCGACGGGCCGCCGGCAAACACAATACCAATTTGTTTTTGCCATTACCAAATATTTTTCAAAGCTTTATCTCTTTAGGAATAACGTCTAAATTCGAACTATTCGAATTTGCAAGAACAGCAGACGGCGGTGGCGACCAAAATATCAATTTGTTTTTGCCATTGCCAAATATTTTTCAAAGCTTTATCTCTTTAGGAATAACGTCTAAATTCGAACTATTCGAATTTGCAAGAACAGCAGACGGCGGTGGCGACCAAAATATCAGTTTGTTTTTGCCGTTGGTAAATATTTTTCTTAGCTTATCTCTTTAGGAATAACGCCCAAATTCGAACTATTCGAATTTTCTCAATAGCAAAACGGTGAAGGACGCGTTGGTATTATTACAAATTTATTTGCAGAATATGCTATTGCAAAAAGTGTTTAACGGCTTTATACTCTTACGAATAGCGTTCAGTTTTGAATGAAGTCGAATCGGCTAGCAGCAAAAAGTGACCTCCTTCAAATCTGACGTCACAAAACTCTGTCGCGTATTTAACAATTTTTCCCCATCCCAAAAAGTGCTCAGCGCCGCTAAAGAAGTTTTCACTTCAATAACAGATAAATATTGTATTGGAACACGAAAGTTTTTTAGTGTGACTGAAATTAGTTCTAGCGAATGAGAGATGGCGCTATCCTTAAACTAAGCTAGCGTCTTGATAACGTGTCAGAACGCCAAACAAACACATCTCAAAAAAAAAAAAAACTGGCGTTTAGTTTCTAAACCATCAAATTAAAACATTACCAGCTATAGCCAACTGCATGATGAAAAAGTTCATCCTGCTCTTCCTGGACTTAGTGAGCAGGAGGGCGAGAACAACCGTCGCGTTGCCGGCAACGATCGCCACCAGCAGGATCCAGAGGACTGCTACTTGTGCCGTCTGAAACAAATGGATGTAAATGATTATTATGGTCTAAAGCAGGGGTCACCAAATGGGGGACCGCGGTCCGCCTCCGGACCGCCGATCCGTTTTGTGCGGACCGCGAGAACACAGCAACTTGCACTACAGAGTACCTACGTAATTAAATAAAAATGTATCCCCCCGCATTATCTTTGTTGACGTCAATTCTAAAACGGCCGGGCGAAGTAACTTGCGATAAAGAGTTTTCTCATTGATATGTAAAAAAATACCTTTGACAATATTTTTTTTCTGAAAAATGTTGTGAGGACCGCGGTGGTCATTTCATTTCTTAAAACGGACCCTGAGCGAAACTAATTGGTGACCCCTGGTCTAAAGGATGATAATATCACAAATATGATGAACGTTGGGTGAAAAAAAGTCACGCGCAAAGATGAGTTTAAATATACTAACATACATACATACATATAATCACGCCTATTTCCCAGAGGGGTAGGCAGAGATCACGGATTTCCACTTGCTACGATCTTGACTAACCTTTCTTGATTCATTCATTTTCATTACATTCTGCATTCGTGCTCGACAGTTTAAGAGTCCGCAGTAAGCTCGTCCGAATTTCATTCCCATACAAACGGAGTTTCGTTCTCATTTTAAAACTACGTGTTGGATTGTAACAAAACTTTGCATGTACAATGACATGAGGTATATCTATGTCTGTAATTAGTTTATATGGTTCCAGTTTATAAAACAAACGAAATACAGCAAAAACAAGTTTTGTATGAAAAACTAAAATTCGCTGTATTTTTTTACTATGGTATCTGAAGCTACATATACTAATTACAGACCTGGATATACATTATACCTCATGTCATTATACATGCAAAGTTTCGTTACAATCCAACACGTAGTTTAAAAATGAGAGCGTAACTACGTTTGTATGGAGAATCGAGCTTACTGCGGACTCTTAAGGTACCTGACTTTGACCTGACCTTTCTTCAGGATTTCTTCGATTTGGTCGGAAAAAGTCCAACGAAGTCCCCTTCCAACTGTACCATCAACTTTTCCCTCATACACTCTTTTTGTTAATCTTCTTTCATCCATCCTCTCTACATGCCATCTTAGCATACATAATAATAATAATAATAAATCATGCTCTTCTCAATTTTCGTCCCGAATCTTCAGTCGGTCTACATCGCTCTCCTATCACACTATTTCTTATTCTGTCACACATACTTCGCAATGCTCTCATTTCCACTGCATTCACTTGACTCTGATGTTTCTTCTGCCACGCCTAACTTTCACTACCATACATAAGTGTTACAAGTATTTAATAAGCCTATTTTAGGCCCGGTTTTATAAAGATGCGTTGAACCAAATGTCACATCAAATTTTAGTAACTCATAACCGTAATAGGAGTAATCCGATTTACAAGCACTGGGTTTCCGTGCACCACGAAAGGAACAGGAAGTAGGTCTTCTTGCTTGTGAGTTGTGAGTGCCTAAACTGAAAAAAATAGGTTATTATAACATTTTAAGGTTTTATTCAATTTTATTTATACACTTTTATACATACTTTTTACTTTAATGTCTACTTTTATGTCATTATTGATTTATGGGTTGTTGCCTGTCAATAAAGAACTATTATTATTATTATTATAACTTTTTTTTATATTACTGACCGAATGGTCTAACGGATTTTAATAAAACCGGGGATTATTCATCCAATTTTACTGTAAATATCTAAGGCAGTAAACTCATATTAGAGATACTTATATATTACTTACCTTAGCAATAACATCGATACCCTGGACCGCTTAAAATGAGGTCGGAACTAATCAAGGGTAACGACACCCATGTGACCCTTCCCAGATATAGATACATAAAAAGACGTAATTCAGTACGAAATATACGTCGTTTACAACATTTTGTAACCCAAGTTTCCAAATGGATAGGTAAACATCTGAAACTCTGGAAAGTCACACTTTCCTTTACCTTTGCCGGTCGACATGAAGCTTTGGTTTCAATACGTGACTGAAATTTGAACAGAAAAGGGTGATAGAGTATGTATATTCAAATGTCCATTGCTTGCATGTTATAGGCAGCAATCTAAGTAAATATGAATTGTAACGCAAGAAATAAATACTTTATGGCATATTTTATTACGACACACTAAGTCGGCCAGTTCGGCACACGCGTTCGAATAATCTTACATTGGGGAAGATAATAAACAAAGCATCAGATCACAAAATAATTATCTCCCTTCAGCGTCAAATACATGAGATCTGAATTATTCTTGGTTCTACCGCCCTACCTTTTTTGGTTATGTGGTATTTTTATTCACTAAGAGCCTTATCACACTTGCGATTTGCGAGCGTGTTTTCTATACAATTATCAGTCGCGGCGAACACGCTGCGTGATCGCCTTCATACAAAATACGCTTGGAAATCGCAAGTGTGATAAGGCTCTAAAAACTCCACGGCGCCATATGCGCTCTCATGCGGAGGACTCCAGGATCTCATACTGACCGCACTGGAGCCTTCCTCGCGCCTCGCTACATTTGGTTCGTCCTAGTGCGGAAAATATGTTTTTTGTTGCCTTCCCTGAAGTTTGTAGGCGAGTGCCAAGGCCACATGAAACGCTCGCGATTCCGATGACCCTATTGTCGCCTCCTACACAAGGCGGGGAAGCCCGCGTAGACCTATTCTTGTCCGAGCCTACACGGTTTACTGCCTACCTAGTGAGTAATTAATGATTCTCTATGTCCGCTTGTAATCATGATATCACGAGGCACCACAATAGTTTCGTCCAGTGTCAACGTCGCTTAATTCACTTAATGGATGTTGCCTTATAAATCTTATAATAATAATGTTTTATATCTGCCCTATTGTCGACTATTTTTATTGAATCGTATGTCATATTGTATGCCATTTAGGCCTTTTAAAGTTTGTCACTCTTTAGTACCACCCAGGGGACACGTGCAGGGTTGTGGTAGGTAGCCGCTGCGGATGCGAGTAACAGATGTCCGCCCTTTGTGTCAAGTGAGTGGGCACCTCGACAGTCAGAAGACTCGATTGTGGACTATCGCCATACGATCAAATAATAAATAAATTCACTTGACTGAAAATGTCATTAAACTGTCGTGTATAGCATATTCATCTCGGGTTTTTCATATATTTCAAAGTACTTTATAATGTTTCAATGTCATTCATAATCCTTTTTGACTTTGTGAGTCGAGTCGTAAGCCGAAACGCATACTTAATCATGTCTAAACGAGAATAACACATGTTATTCTAGCCACGTATGAAGAATATAAATAAGCAAGCTCACTGATGAGTTTTCGAGAGTGTACATCGACAGAAAGGAGAGTAGAAAGTTATAATAACTGAATTAAAACAATCGCACAACAAATACATTTTTAATTCATTGCAGTTTTTACGTTTTTATCAACGTCATTTCAAGAGCTTTGTAAAATACCATAGGTAATGTTTATGATACAGCACGAGAGTGGCGTACAACCATGCAGCCTAGCTGATGATAAGCAAATATTGTATAGGCAACAAAGACGCTTGCAAGTTCAGAGAAGTTATAAGCTCGTAGCAGACCATTGATTAATTTGAAGATTGCTTGTATCACAAGATCATATAACACTTTCCTCAGCTCAACACAGCGCAGCTTGCGATTTATTTTACATATTTTATAAATGATTAAATCGAAAAACTGAGGCGGAGGATTTTTCTCAAGGGAAATCTTTCACAAATTGACCTAAAAACTATCATATCATATTGAGTCACAAACTATGTCGAACTCTCGAAAGTCGTGTCACGAGTAGGGTTAAAGTTTTACGGATAACTTTTGAAAAGCGAAGTTAGGGGCGACATATATTATATACATGAAATAAATTAGCCTACTCCGTGCAATATAATAATAATAATAAATATTTGCGGACAATCTTACACAAATCAAGCTAGTCCCAAACTAAGCAAAGCTTGTACTATGGGTACTAGACGACGATAAACATACTTATGTACATAAATAAATACTTTAATACATAGAAAACACCCATGACTCAGGAACAAAAAAATATTCGTGCTCATCACACAAATAAATGGCCTTACCGGGATTCGAACCCGGGACCTCTAGCTTCGTAGGCAGTGTCACTACCAACTCAGCTAATGAAAGAACTAGCTTCTGCCCGCGACTCCGTCTGCGTCGAACTCGTTTGTATCGTAGCTCCATACAAACTTTTACCCCCATTTCAGCCCCTTAGTCATAGTATAAAATGTCCTGTACGAGTGCGGATTAAGGTTTCTCCTTACAAGTTAAATATCTGAACTTGCCTGATAGAAATAAAATTTGTTGATAAAAGTGACGTTCGCTGACCCGTTGAAGAACGAGCCATTTGCGGCGAGGCATTCGGGACAATCTGCCTCCTCCATGACTACGTCACATCTTGCAAATGCACCTGAAACAAATAGAAACAATATGAAATATAATAAATTTGCAAATCATTAACAATAATTAATATAGACAAAGGTTTTAACAACGCACGAGAAGCGGGCTGTCAGCCGATTATGGAAATGGTCATGGCGCACCGCTACCGCTTCCGCCGCCGCCTTAGCGTGTGCGCGCCTTTTAAAAACGAACGGTGAGGCGAAGCGTGTAGCGTCTATTTAAAACATATCCAAAAGCCACCACCGCCGCCGGCGCCTCAGGCCGGACACTAGGTAATCTTTATTCTTCTAAAATCATCCTTTGAAAATGAAAAAAAATAAAAAGAAATAATTTTGGTATTCGTGACAAACACAAAGTATTGAACGAAAACCAAAGCACAAATACATATACTTAATAAAAAATTTAAAATATTATATGAGACTGATTGTTGAAGTTTCTTGAAGACTTTTTTATGTTTGGCTATTTGACGTGAATTTGAAGACTTAATCATTTAAGGCTGACTGCATGTTATTGTTATATGTTGTGTAGTGTGTGTGTGCTTAGACGAGCGGTCTAGTGGGTGCCTATGAAGCTGAAGGTCCTGGGCTCGAGTCCCGGTAAGAGCAAATATTTGTGTGATGACTGATGAACATGAATATTTTTTATGTATTTAAGTATTTATAATCTATATTGTTATTTGTATTTACAGTATCTTCAAGTACTCACAACACAAGCCTTATTAAGCTTACTATGAGACCAGTTCGATTTGTGTAAGATTGTCCATTATATAAACTAACTAATATAAGCTAAGCAGTTTTGGCCCCGCATCAGCATAATTCTAGTTCCCGAGCCAGCGCTGGTCTTCCGGCTAGACCATTTGTGGGCGTCGTTCACTGCTGGGGTCCTTACGCCTAAAACGAGCGTATTTTGCAAAATGCTTGCTTTTTCATTCAAGATTACGACGTAACTATTAATATTTATTCAAAAACTGATAACGTACTTAAATAATTATTTCTTAAACTAGGGGCTAACATGGTTCAAATTTTAATTTTCTGTTTTTAAACCTAAAATAAATGAGTTTTCTTGGGAGTCTTTTTCAAATTTTGCAGTGAGAAGTGTCGTTTCGGTTCTCAATTTTGCAGTAAACAAGAATCATAAGGTACATGAATGATTATCGCAAATTTTTACCGCAAATTGTACTTTTATTTTGCCCTAATAATATGATAGCAAATCATAACTTAATGTTTACCCATAAAAAAAAAACTCATAACTATAGGACTTACGATGCCGTAAATGTATATTTTTTTAAAAGACGTATAAATCACGCTGCACAGATGCCGCGCGCCGAAATTTTTTTTTTTAAATTATTAAGAGGTTAAGAAATGATTATTTAATTACGTTATCAGTTTTTGAATAAATACTAATAGTTACGTCGTAATCTTGAATGAAAAAGGAAGCATTTTGCAAAATACGCTCCCGCTTCTGCTTATGTGGGCGTAAGGACTCTTAAATTAAAAACTGAACGCAGCCGTTGCACTTGATCAGCGCCATCTGGCTGCGAACCTGGTCGAACCTACTTACAGCATGGCATTTTGGACCTTTATACTTTAAATACTTTTTATTTACCAATGATGCATTAGGTAGTCACTGGAAGTATAGTATTTGTCAACTCTAGTGCAAATTATTTGAACTACCCGCACTTGGCCCATTTGGTAGTAAGTAAGCTGTCACCGTATGCTATTTTTACATTTTCACCCGTAACAATCCAAACTTTATTCAGCTTTGTCTTATACTAATCCTTTGGGAAAGTCTAGTCAATGAGCACCTTTCAAAGCCCCAAAGATCCCACCGGCATCGGCAATAAAATTAGGCTGTTTTACAGCTTTAAGACATCGTTATCGAAATGATTGATAACAATGAATTACTCTTCTAAAATGACAGTCTAAGCCAGATAATAAGGTCTACTTCAAGTTTTTTCTCTGTGATAAAGTAGTGTCATTAATATCAAGCTAGTAATAAGCACTAAGCTAACTTGTCAAGAGCGTTGTCCATGATAATGATAGTTATTAATGAACTAATCAAATGTCATCTTTTTTATTAAAAACTGATGTCTGAATAATCATGTCTGAGCCTAATGAGCTGTTGAGACTTTTGTTGAAAATTCACTTAAGTTATGACTTAAAATAGCGTCTAAATAGACTATTTTTAAATCGTCATTAATGATATTATAGATAGATACTATCTACATATACTCAGTCAGTCTGTCTATTCTATACCTTACTCCATACTGTGAATACAAAACTGTGACTCGAATTTACTACCATTGGTTCTCTTCTCACACCTTAAAGTAATTATATTTGTCGCAGTTTATTAGAAAATACATTTACAACGACGTGAATAAAATAAAATGTGTAAGTTCTGATTAAGAACTTTTGGTCGCAAACGCTCATGACTAGGAATCACGGATCAGTTCGAAACATCGAGCGATATTCAACCTTAATGAATGACCCGTTTCATGATGATCTAAAAATCAATAATTGTTGTTACAAGTGGAATCAAATGAAAGGTATATAATGAGATTAATAATTATAAGTATTTGGATTATCAAATCCAAATACTTCTCTTTATTGCACAACTCATACAGATAAAGCAGAAACAAAAGAAAATAAAGATACAGGGAAACAGTAGAGGTAAAACAAGAGGCAATGCATTATTAGGTAATGCTTCAGATATATTCTCCTTACCCTTTTAAGTTACTTAATTTTAGAGCCAAATCCCATTTTACCCGACCCCGACGGGCATGCATACGCCATAAAGAAACATTTGATTTCATATCGACTAGACGAAGAGTCCCCCGAGCGTTATCAGACGGTGGAATCGACTATCTCAGGTGACAATTTATTAAAACCGACATATTATTCTCACGTGTGAGACTACGAGTAAGTAAATGAAGTTTGCTTAAAGTTCAGAGGTGCTCGCAGATCTGCGATCTTAACGTGTTAGAACGAGTTAGCTGTAGACTATTCACTCGTTCTAACACGTTAGGATGGAGTGACCTACTTGTCAAGACTGTTGTAATGCTTTTCGCTTTTAGGTTGGCTTTAAGGCCGAGAACGAAGGTGACAGGGATTGGAAAACCTTAGTCATTCTAGACCTAGTTAGTCACCATCCTCAAAAATTCTGGGTCCGACTGAGTAGGTATTCATTTATTTATTTCATGAATTTTTATGGTTATCATAAATATCTACTATCATTTTCAGCGTAAAAATGCGACACTTGATATGTTTTAAGGACCAGTCGAATAGTTATGCATTCTGAAAGAGAATTCGCGCCCCTGAACCGAAATGGAATAAAAAATAAAAGAGCATCGACGACTTAAAAAACAAAAGGCGATCACGTCCAACACGGGCTTATTAAATTTTCTACACCAATTGGTTTTCTATTGAGTCTAGAAATTTTACTTTACGAGTCACGATTCAGTGCACTTTTTTAGAGATCGTCGTTTAATGCCCGTTGCAGCTGCCGTCGATATATTTGCATTATACGAACATTAGTTTCGGAGTTGGCTGCGAGAGGACCTATAAAGGTTATATAGTGCGATAATAATATGCAGTTTATTGAACGTTTTAGCTATTTGGCTTTTCAATAACGAGGGGTTTCAGTGCGTTCATGCTTTTAACATGTAACTTTGGCTGGGCTAACATTTGTGCTTCAAATGAATATTAATGACTTAAAGGAAGAATTACCTTTAAAAAGAAAGAAGAAAGAAAGAAAGATACATTTATTCGTGACAAACACAAGGCAATTTACATACATTGACAATTAACAAAGAAAAACGTAATTTGCCACGAAATGGTGAAGGTGATTCACTATGCAAGAAAATACTTAGGGTGTTACCTAACCAATCGATCGATGCCATCGATCGATTATGTATACGTCGATCGACAGTTTCTACTATCAGCCAAACCTACCACACCAATCGATCAATATCGATTGATGGCATGGATCGATTGGTGTAGTAACACCCTTAAATGTTGCTCATTCATAATGTTTGGATCTGTTTTATTTCTGAGTACGGTTTCTATATTCTTTATTAGTTTTTAGTAATTTTTCAGCCTTTGCCGCTTTATTATATTATTATCCACACGTTACTAATGATTTATTCGAACAGCACATTTTATTGTGAAAATTTTAACTATGTTTTTTTTTCAAAAATGGCATCTTTTATTGATACTTACCTAATGCCTGGGAAAATATGAACGGTCAATAATATTGCACCCTGTATGTTCTTTAATGAAACTAATAGTTGTCCTCTTTATCAAATAGTTAATTCTTGCATTAAGTAATTTATTGTCGGTCTTTGTCGTGAATCATCTTCATCTGAGATTGCTTGTCTAATTACGTTGTTTATGTGAAACAAACAATCTGATTACAAACTTAGTCCTTTGAATCTCATTTCATTTGTTAGGGTTCCGTAGGCAACAAGAAACCCTTATAGTTTCGCCATGTCCGTCCGTCTGTCTGTCTGCCGGTCTGTCCGTCTGTCTGTCTACCGGTCTGTCCGTCTTCGGCTTATCTCAGTAACCATTACAACTAGAAAACTGTAATTCAGCATGAGTATATAAATCAATCACGCCGACAAAACAGTACAATAAAATCTTAAAGAAAATTTTTTTTTAGCGTACCTCCCCTACACCTAAAGCGGGGATGTAATTTTTTTTCTCGGTAAACCCATAGTGTGGGGTATCTTTGGATAGCTCGTTCAAAAATATTACGGGTTTTTTAGAACCATTTTTCAAATCAGTGATTCATTCGAGGGAAAGCCATAATTTTTGTTCGAGTCATGTGTCCCCCCCACCCCTGCCGGCTAAATGGCTACTACTGGGGATGTGAAAAAAATCGTGGTAGTAGTACATATAATGAATTTAAAAGGAAAACTATCACGGACAAGAAAGCATAAGTAGTTACCGAGTAATAGTCGACGAACTTAATGTGTACTTGGAAAGGCCAATTGTACCGCACGTCGATGTAACTAAGACAAGCAACTACGGAACCCTTTACTGCGCGTGGTCCGACACGCACTTAGCCGGTTTTTATACGGATTTTGATGAGTTTGGCTTAGAGAAGGATGATTTCTGTGCAATAATTATTTGAAGGTATTAAGTTTCAAATTAAAGGAGAAACGTGCCGTGGTAATTTGTCAGGGGGCCTTGTTTGTGCGAGGACATCCCGACGAATACGTAAGGCGAGCTGACGGTCAAAGTAGGAACATGTGATATGGCCACAGAATCGTGGGCGTTAAGCACAAACTGGCAAAGTCCACCAAACTCATCCACGCAATGGGCCCGGCGGTGTACAGTTAGCAATAAAAGTAACTGGACAAACGAAGACGTCAAAAGTCTTTATTAAAAGGGAATAAGAGCTTTTGAAGACGTCAATTGCGCAGTTACTTTTGATGCTGACTGTACAACCGCCTGCCGGCGCGAGTTACAGTTCAAACGATGGCTTATCGAGCACACTTTCTATAGTTTTAATGAATTTGCTAAGGACGAAATTAGTACTTCATTATTTTTAGATTATTTAATTTGGCATGTATTAATTTACTAGCTGATGCCCGCGGCTTCGCCCGCGTGGTTATAGGAAAATGTAACATGTTGATTTTTCCCGTGGGAATTAGATGTTTTCCCGCTGGAAAAAGTAACCTATGTCACTCTCCAGCCTTTAAACTATCTCCATTCAAAAAATCACATTAATACAACGCTCCGTTGCGACGTGAAAAAAGGACAAACAAACACACTTTCGCATTTATAATATTAACTAGCTGATGTCCGCGGCTTCGCCCGCGTGGTTACAGGAAAATGTAACATATTTAATTTTCCCGTGGGAATTAGATGTTTTCTTGCTGGAAAAAGTAGGTAGCCTATGTCACTCTCCAGCTTCTAAACTATCTCCATACAAAAAATCTCATCAATACGACGCTCCGTTGCGACGTGAAAGAAGGACAAACATACAAACACACACACTTTCGCATTTATAATATTAGTAAGGATAATGTATACTTATTTATTATACAATTGTTACGTTATGTATAGTATAGAGTATTTGACAAAACAGTGAAAACTTATTGTATTTTCATTAGTAGCAGATAAACATTCCAAAAATACTCGGGAAGTATCAATCTTTAATTTATGTTTGCTATTTTAAGATATTTAAATTCATAAACACTAACAATAACGACGTTGTTTGATTGTGACGTCAACAACGAGACGACGAAATTCGGAAGACGGAAACGAAACGTGACCTGATTGAAAAACCGTTACAATGTCATTGAGTTTTTACTTCTGCCGGCACTCCCGGAGTGCAACCCGGTCTTTTTACAAGCTTTTATTTAGTTTCACCTGTCCCGATTGAGTTGAAATTTTGGGTATAAGTATAGTTTGGACGACAATTCAATAATATGGTACCATAAAATTTCACCCTGTATCTCAATATGTACGTAAATACATATTATGTAGTAAACATCCAAGACTTTGAAACAAATATTGATAAATAATAATAAATAATAAATAGCGTCACTACCCATTAGGTATGCTAACCGGTTTAAAGAGCAATGACGCGTAGTTGCGGTATCCATGAGGCAACCGGATGGCTAGCGGTATTGGAGACCCCCGAAGTGTTGTACGTGGTACCGCCCTGTGCAACCCGAACTGAGCTAACTTGGCCCGGGGCAGAAATGGGAGGGCAGGTGAAAAAAAATCACGGCAGTTGTATTTGATAAAAAAAAAAAAAAAAATTTAATCTGTTTATTTAACATAAAAGCATACTTTTTTTTAAGGCTTAACTACTAATCTTAAATTATAAAGATTTTTTGATTTCTTTTATAGCACAGATATAGACATACACTAGATAACTTAAACACCTAAATCTGTATGAAAACCGACCGTGTCACTTTTTTCTACCTACTTTGACGTCACACGGGCGACTTAGCGACCTGAATTCCCCGTTGTCCGCGGAAAATCGATTATGCAATAAGGTATTTTCTTAATATTCACGGACAACCGGCTACCACAACAGACGCGCGCGGAATGTAAGTCGGAGTGCCAACTCAGAGTCCGAATTCTGACACGCGAAGTACATGCATTTGCGTGATCTATGTATATCTATATCTGTGTTTCATAGACTATCTGGCCCAGCAAAAACCTCAACGAATCCTAAATGTCACAATCAGCAATAATTTTGGCAGTGTGAAATCATATTCTCAGAAAACTTTATGATTTTATTGTAATATTTGATTCAACTTGAGTTAGCAGGTTTTCGTGAATATCTTAATGTTGGAACAAAGTTGAAAAATTAAGACTAACTTCGTTCATAATGTTTAATCAAAACTATTTCATAATGGAGACTCAACTTTTACTTTAATATTTAAAATATGTTTTCACGTTTTGATTGTTTGTAGTACTAAAGGCTACTTAATAACTCTTATAAATAATGAAAATTCTTTATTTCATAAGGGATTTCGAATAGATGATTAAAGACTTATTTGGGAATATTTCAAAAACTTAACAGACCTTACCTACACTTTAACTAAAATGTGCTTTGTCTCTTTCTGACAAACACAAATGTCGAGGTGACAGATAAAGACAAACGAATGTTTTAGCTTCAATATGTTTGGTGAACGTTTATGTCTAAAGGCAGAAGAGTAGGTACAGCATAATATCATCTCGCTCGTATTTGGCGCATAACAGTTAACACATTCATTAGAGAAAACCGCAGCTTTAATACCACTTGCTTCGTATGTATGTAGTGTTTTTTTTTTTTTTTTTTAATAAAACGACGGTGGCAAACAAGCGTACGGCCCGTCTGATATGTTATGTCTTGAGAGTTTGGGTCGTGAATTTGCATCTAGCTGTCAACATAACGAACCCTCAAATCAATAAAGGGTCGGCATTCCTTTGTACTTAACTTGTACCTAAGGGCTGCCATCATGCCTAAATACGTTTGCTATCGTAGTGGTAAGTATCACAGGTATCCTACTCCATAGCAACCCTTTGGTTTGCTCAATGTTTTAACGTCGAATATCGCTCGACATGTTTCGAATGGATTCGCAATTCTAACTCTGTACGCACCGGCATCGCTACAAATTACGCTCAAAATTGTAAATCGTGGTTCCATTCGAAACATGTCGAACGCTATTCGACCTTAGAGCCCGTTAACACGGAGACAACTATTTTTTGTAGGATCCGATTTAGTGGCAACATAATTTAAATCCACGCGTTCGTACAAGCATTGCTTATTACTGGATGCTAGTGTGAACGGGAATCGGATGTCTCCGTGGGAACGGGATCTTAGGCCGCGGACTGGATGCTAGGGGGTGACGAGCGGCTACCGATACGTTGAAGTCGCTCGAATATATGAACTGCCACTCGTCGCCCCGATGCTCGCTGGAGTCCAGTCCACGGCCTTGGGCCCCCCCCCACACTACCGGCGTGTTGTGAACGTTCTCATACAAAATTGTGCGTTGCGTCGCGGTGTGGGGGGGCCCTTATATGCTTAATTGACGTATGACATCAATATATCTTATGCGTTTAAAACTACAAGAGTTTAACATGTAAAAGCTGTATAACAATTTGTGTATTCAAAGAACGTGTTATTAGAGTTATTAACATGTAATTTTAGCATGAACAATGCTGAGGGCACATTTTGCTGGGTCGCATAATGATATAATTTGATTCTAAACCGTCTAGATTAGCATAATAATGAGTGTTAGTGCTTTTGAATTCATAATACGTTACCACACCTACTACTATGGAAAGTCCGTTAGGTATGTGCTTTTATAACTAAACTAGCTACCTGCCCGGCTTCGCTCGCGTTTTACAGGGAACCCAGGGAGAGCCACGCCATAAAATATAGCCTACTGCCCGCGACTCTATCCGCGTGGATCAAAATCTCACCCCACATAACACCCCCATGGAGGATGATTTCCGGGAAGCGTGAAGAAGTAACTAACAGACAGGCATATAGACAGACAGACAGACACACTTTCGCATTTATCCCTTAACTTACAAAGCTACCACCCCACAAGATTTGAAGTAGTTCCTGGTTGTTCATCATTCTTTCCCCTTTCTAATTAAACAAAGCAAACGGGAACAATTAGAGTAACAAATTGTTCTTCAGAATTACAATTAAGCTGGTTATTCACCGATGCGCCGCGCCGCGCCGTTTAATTCTGCGACGATTGGATGCATCCTCATGAATGAACGCATTATTTTCACCATATTCACGTGTATGCCACGTATTTTCCGCTTGGCCGTGGTACAATCAACCAACCGACGCATTCAAACTACAGTTGAGAGCGACCCTTCAGTCATGCACGGATTTTGGCAGCGCTACACCATTCGGCTTGTCGGAGCGGTCGTGACTGGCCAGTTTTATAATGTACCATGAGAATGTTAGTGAGATACGACTTTGTTTAACCAAGTATTCAAGTGTGCTAAACACAGGCGTCCCTGGAGGGTATTCAGATGAACATTTTAGCAAGTTTCTTGTCTTACATGTGACTCACTTACGGACAGCGGACAGTTTTAGTTTTGCGCATTTGGCGGAATGGATTCATTATGCGGTATTTCGTACTTCGCCGAGAGCTTAAAGCAGCAGTAAATATAACCTTGATATTTACAGTCAGCGCAGTAATATATTATATATTGCATAGACGCGGCGCCGTACGCATACAGTTCCGCAGCCGTACCGCCTCACTTCCGTGCAACCAAGAAGCACTTGTTTATATGCAGACGTGCAGTAAAGAATCTGTATTGACTTGACTGACCGTTGACAGCTTACTGTTTACCGTTCATTGCAACTTTGCAACAACCGTGACTTGTCCAAGAGTTCCCTTGGATCCACTTTTGATACGAAGACAAACGATGGGCATTTATAAGCGATATTCACGAACGACATTTTAACATGTTAATATTTACCCAGTTCTTCCAATGTTCATTTTGTATTAAATTCAACAATTCGTACTTGTCATAAATTCGTAGTTGTATTTTAAGATTGTAACCTTTTTTTTACAAAGAGAAAATTCTCTTTTAATCTTGTTTTCTTTACTTTCAAAGACAGTGTAATCCTCTTACGGGCTTGTCTTTTTTAGGGAAACAAAAAACTTATCTTGAAAAGTTCTGTTATTCCTAAAAATATTTGTGTATTCGTTTGAATAAATGGCCAATATATTTTCATGAAGGGATCGATGAATATCAATAACTCCAGTCAATCGTTCATCCCTATTTTGGGTTCTTTTCATATTACAATGTCAATATTATTCATAATGGACTCAACATAGAAGGTTTTCAACCAATTGTTACAGGTTTAGAAGTATTTACTAGACCAGAAACCAATAGTTGAAACGATATCATGCCAAATGTATCTTTTGGGAAAAACACACTCAGGGAATTAATTCTTTAAGGGAACGGTCATGATGGAAACGGATGTTTTAGGTAACGGACGAAGCGTTCTAAAACCGGCCTGTTGTGTGGCTATGATAGAACTTTATCTGTATGTCTATAAGTTAACATTCTATTGAATAATAACAGAACAAACCGGAGATAGTGGGACGATTTGGACGCGTTCTGCTTGGATTGGCGGGAAGATGCCAGCAATATGGCCGAGTGGAGGCAAAGGGGCAGGTCTTTGCTCAGCAGTGAGACACCTAAACGGGCTAGAAAAAAAAGATATCGCGGTCACTCCTGAATAATACTAGCTCAGGATCGGAACGGGCGTAGGTATACTCGAAGAGCTCAGCAGTGGGGATAATGGGATGATAATAAATAAATATTAGGGTACAATCTTACTACCTCAAGGGTAAATCGAGCTAACACCATAGTAAGCTCAATATGGCTTGTGTTATAGGTACTAGACAACGATATATTTAATAGATGTTAATACGTAAATACATAAAAAAACCAGAAACAAATATTCATGCTCATCACACAAACATTTGCTCTTACCGCAATTTGAACCCTGGATCTTCAGCTTCGTAAGCAGCGTCACGGGGCTAATCGGTCTTCTGGGTGATGATGATTATGTGAGTTATCTTGGTTGATATGCACTAATATCCCTGCTAAATATTATACCCATTACGAACAACATTCTGTCTTTCAAATCTATCACCAAACGTTCCGCTTTGAATACAATTGTTTGACAACGGTTCCAAAAGCCATTAATTGTTTACCTCCAGTCTACCGTAAAGGACCCCAATTAAGACCAAACCCGGCGTTTATCACACGTCAACGTTCAATGGACCGAAAGGCCGCCTAATGAATTCAGTACCAAGAAACTCCGGCACTCTTAATTAAGGTAAACCTATGTTAGGGTAAACAAGTGAATGTTTACGACAAGATATATCAAGTACTTGTAATTATTCTCAATTACAACCAAGGCCAAGACTGGGGGTACAGTCACGCAAATTGAATTAAGTGTTACGACGAAAAATCTCGGGCGACGAAACGAAACAGTGGCCAAGTTTGCGCTGAAAATGATTTCAAAAGACGCTTCTCGGATTTCTTTTTCTGGTTTATTGTGAGACCTCACTGTTTTGCAATTTATTTAAGTTGTACTTGTGTTGGCATATTTCTACTTCAATAACTTGATACAAGACTGGCAATTTTATTTTGAAGTAATCCTTTAGATTGGTATCATTTTTATAAGTGTTGTTCTTGCTTATTATATTGAAACGCGTTCTATTTTATTATCTTTAGGTATTTAGAATACACATTTCGGATAAGCCGAGTGGGAATACTCAAGCTACAAGAATATTACCGCCACTATTTTGTATGTAATGATATTCAAAGGTTTCCAGAGGAACTCATACATTCTACGCAGTTTTCTTTTGATCACTGAATTGAGAGTTCCTTGCTGACGTCAAAGTTCTTAAATCGATTATTTGACAATTTGTTGTCCGCTTTTAATGCTATGATTAAAAGTTTCATGCATTGGGTTAGTGTCAAACACTGGAACCAAACAACACACATGCTTCAGGGGGCTACGGTTTATCACTACATAAAGAGATGAAGGTGCTACGGCGTAACCGTAGGAGCATAGCTTAGCCGCAAAAGCATTAAAATTGGGTGAACGTGATCGATAAAAAATTCTGAATTAATAATAAATGCAACATACAAGATTACATAGAGTGAGTTCCTGTAATTGGCTGTGTATCACTAATTTAGTTGGAATATGTGTAGGTATTTATAGCTGTTGTTTCTTCTATACTAATCTACGCAGGACAGTATATTACACTGTTATTTATATTTATGATTGTCTAAACTAGAGACTGCCTTGCCTGCTGTTACAACAGTTTTGTATTGTTTTGTGTTTTGTTATTTTGTTTGTATTTTAAGGGTTCTACATCTACACTAATATTATAAAGAGGAAAGATTTGATTGTTTGTTGGTTTGTATTGAATAGGCTCCGAATCTACTGGACCGATTTGAAAAAATATTTTACCAGTAGAAGCCGACATTATCCTTGATGAACATAGGCTACTTTTTATCGCGGGAAAAGGCTTCATTCCTACGGGAAATCCTTCCTTACTAATATTATAAATGCGAAAGTGTGTGTGTTTGTTTGTTTGTATGTTTGTCCTTCTTTCACGTCGCAACGGAGCGTCGTATTGATGTGATTTTTTGTATGGAGATAGTTAAGAAGCTGGAAAGTGAAATAGGCTACTGTTTCCAGCGGGAAAACTTCTAATTCCCACGGGAAAATTCAATATGTTACATTTTCCTATAACCACGCGGGCGAAGCCGCGAGCATCAGGTAGTATTAAATTAATAAATAAATACTTATATTATAAAGAGGAAAAGTCCATGAGATTGCAGGTCTGTAGGTTTGTATGTAATGGGTAATCACCAGAACCACTGGACCGGATTTGAATAATTCTTTCACGTGCTTCTACATGCACATAGGCGGACGGTGGACTTTCTGGATGGTTATAGGCCATGGTTAATTCCGCAGATTTGCTTGCGTTCTTTGGCATACGCGAGCGAAGCCGTGCGGGTAGCTAGCCTTATATAAATCAAATCATTTATTCGTGACAAACACAACACAGATAATAAAAGAAATAAAATAAAAAGCACATTTTTCTTTGCAACGAAATGGACCCAGCTCAGCATGTTGCTAGCTTTGCAGCCAGCGCTGGTCTTCCGCAGGGTCCATTCGGTGAGACCACGTAAATCAATAAAGACTAAACGCTCGTCAGTATCGGCAACGCGCATGCTAGTCTGCGTTGATATGTATGCGTCCGTAGCCTACGGTAACCGCTTACCATCAGACAGGTCGTACGATTGTTTGCCACCAACGTGGTGTTCCAAAAAAGCGCTCTGTTCATACTAAAATCGAGATAATATCCCCCAAACTAGTAAGCTCACAATTAGTACCTATCTAGGAAAATAACGTTACATTTACGTTAACACTAATTCGCGCTCGACCGTGTAAAGAATACATAACAGAAGTTACGTCCCGGAAATACTGGTTTCGGTATTTCCACACTCGTAATCCCAAAGGAAACAAGTTGCGCTACGAGCTTGTTTGAACAGGGATGCTGTACGCGAAATACTAGGTAAACAAGTACGAGTATTTGTATCAGTGATTTGCAAAGAGAGATATGGGAAATCACCTAGTTGCGACGTTTAGTAGAGATAGCGAGTAGAAATTATTGATGACAATCAAAATGTCTATGCAAAAATACTGGGGCTTAGATAAAGGCTACCAAGCAATGGGGTCCATAAATGGTGGATAGTGGTCAAAGTCATGATTTTGAGCAGGCGAGGCAAAAAAAACTGTGTACTAAAGTGTAGTCAACACATCACACAGCGTGCTACGCAAACAAAAGTTAGATGAAAGGTTGAACAAGCATATAAATGTTCAAAAAACTGCATTCCAACTAGAGGTACAGTCGAGGAAATTGAATGTTTAGCACTTTTGGACCTTAACGTCATTCAAATAGAGTTGAGATGTGCCAAACTTTCATTTTCCTTGACCATACATTACTGAAAAAAAAAGTTCTTGTATGATTCCGTAGCCAAAGTGGCAAAAATGGAACTGTTATAGTTTCGTCATGTTCGTCTGTCTGTGTGTCCGTATTCCGTATGTCACAGGCATTTTACTCGAAAACTACAAGGAGTATTTGAATAAAGTTTGGAGGATAGGTGTATTTTGTTAGCCGCTACATAGTTAAATATTCTTTTAGGGGTACACTCCATACATGTTACTGCAAGTCAAAAAAAAAGTCCCAAAAATTGTGTCACCCTCTAATTTTGGAACGATGTAATTAAAAAATACTTCAAAAAATCATGGACTTAGAGCTTATTCAATTCTTTCACAGAAAATTATTTTCAACGAGATCGGTTCAAAGGTATCCGAGATATTGCTGAAAAACTGCCTTCCCTGTGGAAAAGGATGTTTCAAGTGCCGTAAGATTGCTGTGCGTGGTCCGACACGCACTTGGCCGCTTTTTTTTTTAAACAAAAGGTACTCTTTGTCACACGGAGCATAATTTTGAATCAATCGATACCTCATTCATCGAAATCGGTTCAGTATCTTAAACGCTACGGTGATACTAGCTCTGCCGTAGTCAAGCTAAAAAAAAATAATCAAATTGGGATGCGTATCATTAATCATATCTCCAATTGGCAGCCAGAGAACTTTACAAAAGTCTCACTTTAATAAGCTTAAGTTTTCTACAATCTTATACAAAAAACTTAAACTATAAGGAAACAATATCACACCCTTAAAGTATATGTATCTTCTCCTTGTCGTGGCTAAGTCCAGTAGGAATGAAAAATACTACAATACTTTCTTAATCTAGCACTAACCGTTTGCACGTAAATCAGCGTGAGCATCACCCTATATTTACAGACTAATAAACTAAGTACTTATCTTCGTACGTTTACATAAAATTGCACTTAGCCAACTTAATTACTAGGGTAAGTAATAGAGGTACAGCTTATGAACGACTTAAGTTAAACTAAGTTGTTACAACCAGTGTAAATTGCTTTTATGGCTTAATTTACACTTCAAAATATGTATTAGTGGGACTATTTACTTTTAACGAGTATGAAAGATGCTTCGCCTAGTTTTTTAACAAAATCACAAAATAGCTGAACCCGGATTCGAATCCCAGTAAACACTTATATTTGTTCCTAAGTCTTGGATGATTTCGCCGGTACTACAATTATTTTTATCGTCAACATGTATTATATTATTATGAGCTTCTTCAGAGCTTTTACTGGTTTGCCAACATAACACTACCCGTAATTATACTTCGTATTCTTTTCTCTAAAAAAAATACCTGCCTTAAATAATGTAACCGCCGCTATTTATGTCACATTGAAGAATAAAGATCGTCTTAATGCTAGAAATTTAGTTTGAGTTATCCTGTAAAACGAGTGTGTTCTACATATCGTAACTGGTGCAGTTGTTTATTATTGCTTAGATATTTGGTAAAAGTTAAACGTTATTATTCTTACAGTCTCCAAAGACACCGTAATAGGCATACTAAAAAATCTGAAGATGTTCATGATCAGATTTCAGATTATTTATTAATAAATGTACATCTCATTTACAAGTTACAAAATAAATAGAAATCACAGTTTTTGGACCGTGTTAGGTTCAATTATATTTCTAAAGAAACTAATGCCTTTAGTTTATTTTTCAATGAGACGTCACTCTTAGCTGTCTTAATGTGTGATCGTATTAGACATAATAGGTAACATAACATGGTGTTTCACGTCTTGTTCACTGTAGCAAAACAAAAACGAAACCTCCCCAAACAAAAGGTAATCAATTATCTTACCCAAAATTGGTTGATCCGTGTAATAGTGTTCAGTAGGCACAAAATTAGAGCCAGCCGCGTGGAACCCCCATGAGTGTGTGATTGTTATTCTACGAGGGAATCTCAGGATCGCCGGAAATTCCCGATCGGCACCGAATATACCCGAATTCCCGTCATGGTGAAATTCCGAAGTAAACTATTGTTTGGCTGCCACTAGGCCGTATTTGTCAATTATTAGTATTGCATTCCTTTCCTTTAGTAGAGGGGGAAAAGAAGTCTTGTGCGTATTGTTCAAGTGTAGTATTGTTTTGCGGCACGTTTGCTGACTTATGGCACCGATAATATTATACAACTACAGTGGCAACCGTACAAATAGTTATTTGTGGTGCAAGGCTGCAAAGTTGTTGCTTGGCGCAAGTGCTTGTATTGAAAGCCGAGCTAGCGAAGCATTGTAAGTTTATTCGCTTCGCTCATGGTTCAAAAGTACAATCCTGAGCATAGCGAGGCTTTCAAGGCACGAGACGCCAAACAACTTTCCTGCCGAGCGAAACACACAACTTTTCATCTTACCACCG
The DNA here is from genome assembly GCA_947578815.1 of Epinotia ramella. Lineage (NCBI taxonomy): Eukaryota > Metazoa > Arthropoda > Insecta > Lepidoptera > Tortricidae > Epinotia > Epinotia ramella. The sequence goes on from OX388207.1 coordinate 5,327,817, forward strand.
CGAGGAAATTTATAAACGTAATGAATGTAATTTGGACCTTTTAAGAACTAATTTTCAATAAAGGTACACACATCTCATCAAGATCAAAGCATTTTATAATTATTAAATGTAACATGAACATTTTTGCATCTTTAAATGACTCCATCAAAAAAGTCAAAATATTGTTGGGTACTCACTTGTAAATTAAGGCTCAAATACGCATATTTTACTTTTTCCGCTAACTTTAGCAGGCATTAAAATTCATATTATATCTTCTATACTAAAATCTATATATAACTTCTATTATTTTGATTTTACTGTGGCTTTAGAACAAAACATGAAAACAGAGCAAAATTAAAACAGTCTTTACACTTCGCTTTTTGCAGAGCCTTTCTGATTTAGTGTACTGCATTTAGATAAAGCGTTAGACCTATCTAAATGCAGTACCTACACTTAATCAGAAAGACTCTTCAAAAAGACAAGTGTAAAGACTGTTAGCATGTTAGTCACGCTAATTAGACAGTTAGACTCGACACTGCCACTCTGAATCAGTGTACTGAATTTAGATAGGTCTAAAGGCCGCTTAAATGTGTATGAGTTTTTTTTTTAAATTAACTTTTTAAACGGTGCGTTCCAAATTTGCACAAAGTGAAAAATTTTGAAAAATAAAACTACATTTTAAAATAGTTTATTTGTATTTTATCTTGATAAGTCAGTCTAATAATTAATATTTCATATGTAATTAGAAATAATAAGTAGTATTAATTTAATGGTATCAAAATAATAATAAAAATTGAATGACCTCTTATTCTGTATAGAATTAGTTGAATCTCGCGATAGAGCGTCGCGTTCCACATTCAAAAACTCTTTCCACGCTAGCGGATTAATGGACTTTTGGGCGCAGATTTTGAGACATAAAGTAAACCTTTTACGAGCTGGTGAGGTGAAAAATTAATTTTTGATCTACCTAACGTACGTACAAAGCGTTACACAATCGACAGCAAGGTTGAGTTCCTATGCCTATGTCCAGCAGTGGACGTTTTTCGGCTTATATGATGATGACGACCGGTTAGCCTAGTGGGTAGTGACGCTGCCTGCGAAGCTGAAGGTCCTGGGTTCGAATCCCGGTAAGGACAAATATTTGTGTGATGAGCATGAATATTGGTTTCTGAGTCATGGAAGTTTTTCTATGTATTTAAGTATGTATATCTATTATATATATCGTCGTCTAGTACCCATAACACAAGCCTTACTGAGCTTACTGTGGGACTAGGTCGATTTGTGCAAGATTGTCCCTTAATATTTTATTTTAATATTTTTATTTTTTATGATGATGAAGAGTAGGTAAGGGTGATTTACAAAAAAAATCCCACGGGTATTGAGATGATACGAGCATTGCTCTTAAATTAAGCGAAAATGTAAGGTCCTAGTCTTCGACGTTGCATTAGTGTGTGAGCACTTTATGTTAAAGCAATATGGGTTAACATAAACTTTGACATAAAGTGGCCATGTCATACATTAGTGCAAGGTCGAGGACTAGGACGCTTAACTTGCTTTGTAAGGTTATTATTAAGTTAATGAACAAATGTACAGAGCTACTTTGCAAAAACCTTATCCAAGCGCACGTAGTAGTTGTGTTATTTTTCTTAGTTTCTTACATAATCCTACATCGCTTCTCCTAAGCTCCCTTTCTAACATATCGCCTCACATACATCAGGTGTTTAACTGGAATCAACGCAAGGAGACTTTGTATCGTAAGCTTTTAAAATGCTCCTGACTTCTTCTAATACCTCTAGTTCCTTCAAGATTTGTTTTATTATGTTAGGTGCCTGTTACTTGGTCACGAGCAGTTTTCTTGAAGATATACACAAGCTAGATTGTCACAACCATCACCCTACCTGTCCTACCCAACCTACCTGTCTAAAAATATACGGCTTTGTTCTCATAAATGAACAGTAATATGTTTTAGTATTTATTAGCACAGGAACTGTTACCGTAAAATGGAGTGAGTTAGGGTTCGCGGGGAGAGTTGGGTTATGAATGGGAAGAGAAGGGATTTTAAGGCTACAGCTACAAAAATAATGTATTCCAATTTAAAATAGCGCTATAGTAATACTCATAAAAAAAATCGAATCCAACAATCTTCCAAAATCACCTTTGTATAAAATCCCATCTGACCCCAATTACGAGATACTATGGGGTGAGGTGGGATTCCCTGTTTATCGTCAAAGTTATGAAATGGAACTACCTAAAATAAAATATCAACTAAAATACAAACGTCCGGAACACTTATTTAACACCATTCAGTTTGCATATGTAAAAATAAAATGTTATCAAGGTTTGAATGTCACTTTTACTACTCACCCCATTTTACGGTACTTAATTCATTTGATAAAATTACAATATCTTTTCCTCGATTTTTTTCAAGTTGTATTGAAATACGGTAGGTATGGTAAACGTCCTAGTGCCCCACACTGGCCTAATGCCATGTATTACACCACCGTGTCACTTTAAATCTTATGCCAATACAATATAAGTGAACAATAGGTGTTAACTATAAGGCATTAAGTTGTCGAGCATTGGGACTTTTGCCATAGTACTCAGATACCTTTTCCTGACTCAAATAAAAATGATTTCAGGAAATATTGGACATTTATTGGGACTCATTTTCCTTTGTAAATAATTTTCCTTTGAAATGCTGCTAAAAACCAAATGCAAAATTGCAGGCAAATATGAGAGTTTTCATCAACAATCTCATTTCGCCTAGAGCATGCGATGCAACTTGGGAAAATGTGGAGTGGAATAAATGGCAGAATTGTCTAGATTTTTCAGTAAAGTTATGAGTTGCTGGGTAAGCTACTGAAACCGTTTTGAAATAAGTAGTTATGCTTATGCTCTAAATTTGACAAAACGTAGAAGAGATAAGAATGAAACCTTACATTTATTAACACTAACACTAGTAAATTAAGAGTAACTTGCTAAGAAGACGACAAAGCGATACAATATAGGACACAAGGCTTAATGCAGAGGTACGTTGCTTTAATAAACAACTTTATTTTATGTATCTAAGTCATCATATTTTTTCACATGTATTGTAGCCAAGCTAACAAATAGTTTAAGATTCAAATCCAAAATAAAACGAGATTTAAATTCCGCCAAAGTGTACGTAGGTAGGTACCCAATATTAATTGAAGATTACGAGAAGTTCTTGTACTTATGTTACATTGTTTGGAACTTTGTGACTGAATCTCTCATACTGCGAATCGACACGAGGCACATTACAATCCGAAAGGTATAACAATAATCTGAGAACGTTCTTGCTCATCTAAAGCCCTTTTTGGAAATCAAGTGACCTTCATGCTTTAGACGTTACAATCACCTTTATAAATTCAATATACTACATAGTACCTTCATTTGTAGTCCAGGCAATGAACTGACAACTTGTATGGAAAAAATGGCAATTCTGGAAATCATTTATAATAGCTTATTTTTTATGTGTAACGGATATATTATCAATTAAATAGTTACCCAGCGACAAAATCCGACAAAATTTCAGACATCGAAAAAATGATAAGTTAACTGGCTTCTGAAAAGTCAGTAAAAATATTAATAAATGTTTTTGTCTTTATTTTGGTTCATTTACATTTGCTCTATAATATTCAAGATAAATCGTACAACAAAAGATAATGCATGCTTCATTTAAATCTACATAATTACTTCCGGGTGGAAAGTCTGTCAGATTTTGACTAAATCATCTTAGAATAACATTTTCAAATGAAATCAACAAAAAAAACGCTATTATAAATTAATGTTTTTCAAAACCGTATTTTGCCTGGAGTATTGGGGCCTAGGACGTGATGTGACTGGTGGGAAAGGCCAAACGTAAAGCCTGGGACTAAAAAACCGAAAATGATGGCGGACGTGTCGCGTACTTGACTCAGCTAAAAGCAGCTTAGCCAATTTAAGAAAGAATCGTATCAACGAGTAGTTGATGACGGTGTACAGAAAAGTACAGTTTGCAATAAAAGCTTGTACCAAGAATGTTCTTTTTTGACAGAGACTTATTCGTATTAACTATAGTGTTATTTTAATTATGTCCTTCTTTGAAAAAATATACATGATTTTCCGCAAAATATATAACAGAGATGGTACCTATAAGTAGAAGACTAGTAAATAAACTAAAAAAGTAGATCTTCAAAACAATGCTGTTAAATTAAGAGTCGGAGCGCTTGATAGTAGAATATACGCATGCTATTGACGGATTAAGATTTTATTCGCATGCGTTGGTGCACCTAACCATGCTTTTTAGTATTTCGTACCAAAATTGGTCCAACGGAACACTTATGCGATCACTCGGAGGCTGTCCGTCTGTCACAGCCAGTTTTCTCGAAGACCGTTAGACATAGTTGATTATAATGCATTCAAAAAAAAAAATCTGGTTGGAAAACTATTATAATTACATATTAATCTCATTATCATAATTATGTGCATCCCTCTTTCACCAATCTTGCAACGCACGAGAGCGAACACATGCAACCTAGTGCCAAACTAACCGCTTTGTCAGGCAGGTAAGTAAATATAATAATGTATCTTCTGTTATGCATTACGATGTGTCCACGTATCAAATACCTGCCGACCTTAAGCCACGCGTATGAGGGGTTTTGCTACTACGTATATAGTCATACGGAACGTTCAAGACCATAACCCCTGTTTACTAATGTCTTACAATCTAGCATCTACCTATAAAATATGGCAAAGATTTTCCAAAATATACTTGTATAACATTACTAGCTTCCGCCCACGACTTCGTCCGCGTGGACCCGGGATAAAAACTTTTCTTTATTTTATTCCAGGCTATAAACTATTTTCGTGCAAATCTTCATCCAAATTGGTTGACCCGTTTAAGCGTGATTCAGTAACAAACATCCAAACTTTAGCATTTATAATATTAGTAGGATAAAGAGGAAATGTCTGAGAGATTATAGTAGTTTTGTAAGTTTGTATCTAGAGGGTAATCGCTGGAAGCACTCATCTGATTTCAAAAAATCTTTCGCCAATTTATAGTGTGTATGCATGAATGTAAGCACTTTATTGTACACAATAACAGGTTAAAGAATATACATGTCACACAATAGATCAAAGTACAAACGCGAACTTATCCCTATAAGGTATCTCTTCCAGCTAACCTTTGCAGTGCTGGTCTTCATGAAGGACGTAAGCTATATTTTATCTAGAAGTACACACCCTGGCGGACCCACACGGGTAATTGTTTAATAATAAAGAAAGAAAGAAAGAAATAAAGAAGACATTTATTCACTACGCAAAAGACACACAGAGACAAAGAGAGTACAAATACAATACAATTTACACATAACGTGTGTGTCTTCGCGGCAGTGAATCGGTCGCTGTCTCAGCATTATGCCGAGGTGTCAGACAGACACCTACAGCGCTGATTTTCAGACAGCACCGTACGTGACCCACGGAACGCAACACAACATACTGCCGATACAAACGTATACACATAATAAATAAATAATTAATATACAAAATTTGTAAAATAAGTAACACAAGCACAATGGGATGAGAGACAATGTGAAAAACGCGAAACGGTTGGGATGTTTAATAAAATAAAATGGATAAAAATTAAATAAAGTGCTGCATGGGTTAGGGTTGGGATTTTTGGAGCGTCAACAAATAGCCCTTTAAGCTGGCGCCTAAAGGTATACCTACCTGCTAGCTACGCTAATAACTACGTAAGGAACGATTAATTCCATACGTACACTCAAATGTACGGGATTTATACGTTTTGTCATTAAAGCCACAGAAATGTTCAAAGCGTATATGGTAAAATGGTTCGTCCGATCCACAGGCCTCGGGTCTGATTTTCAGTCCGTTCCCATAGCCAACCACTAGGTCGTTTACCATTTTCTATTTCCTTTAATCCATACTATATATACTAAAGTGGCCGTCCATAGAATTTGCTAAGTAAAAAATTTGCCATATTGAAATTGTCTTTCAATATGGCGGTTTGTTTACATAGTTAGCAAATTCTATTGACAGACACTTTACAATATTATAAATGCGCAAGTGTGTCTGCCTGTCTGTCTATCAGTTACCTCTTCACGCTTAAACCGCCAAACCGATTTAGATAAAATTTGGTATAGAGATAGTTTGAATCCCGGAAATCACCCCCAGAGCAGGTGAAATGGGGGTGAAAGTTTGCATGGAGCTACGATTTAAACGAGTTCCACGCGGACGGAGTCGCGAGCAGAAGCTAGTCTTCTATTCTATATCTTCGTTAATGGTTTTCTAAACAAGGCACGTCTCAATGACGTTTCTTACCTAATTATCAATCATAAGTTATATCAAATAAATACGAGTTCATGAGGTGCTCTATCAATTTGTTTTATTAGTTAGTTAATGAAGGATGAAGTTTCTTTATAACATCATTGGTTGGCGAGTGGCCGTCAGTGTGGGCATTCCGAGAGACTCATCAATTGTTGTTAGGACAGGTACAGTCCATATATACATATATAGTCCTCCTCATCGATTTCGATGACGGCGACCCTAGCAATTACATATTTGCCCTATGGTGACCGCTGATGTGGCTGGCTAGGCCAAACTTACTCTTAAAAACTCTATTACATGGGGGACAGTAGAGTTGGCCAGTTGCGTTATGGGTGTACACGTAGGAAGGTTTAGGCATTTCCTTTCGCAATTGACCATACCATCATAGCACAAAGGGCTACTTTTCTAAAGCAATCTATTTACTTAGTCCGTCAGTTATATTATAATCAAATAAAAAAATATGAAGATATACCTAGCCCGTTGAAGTTCCGTGTGAAGTCACATTATGGTACACTTTTTAGCATTACGTGACGTCACGCGGAACGCGACAACTAGTCCAGAGGGGTAATCACATAAAGTTTTGAACGCGCGTTAGGACAATTCAACTATTATTTATACTAAACGGGACTTAATCGCGTATAATTAACTTATTTATTTACCTCACTGAGGTCTCCCGACGTTTCGAATGTGTTGCAACATCCATGGTCACGGGAAAACTGGCTTGAGCGGGTATCAACATCTTCTTGCGGCGCGGGTTATCCGAACTACCGCGATTAAGTCCCGTTTAGTATAAGGGTAAGGCCGTTGAGATTATCACTTATAACACAAAAATAACACAATCACTTTTGTGATACCGTAACACAAATATAACACAAAAGTAACACTATTTTTTGTAAAGGTTGTTTCATAATAGTATTAAAATAAAGGCTAAGGAAAAAATATCATTTTTTTTACGTATGTTAATATATTTATAATGACAACATTTTAGAATACGTGATCGATCGGTATTTGACTAAATCAGTATTTTTTATGATGATCTGTTTTTATAAAAAAAAGATAATTTCCTTTTCTGTATAAAAAAACAGATCATCATAAAAAAATACGACAAATTGAGCATTATTCCTAGGAAACAAAAAAGTTTTCAGAATTATTGCAAACATAAAAGAATTTAAAAATATATTTCAAGTAGAAACTAAATGATTCATAAGTTCACGTGGTTGTCTGAAATAATAATAGCCGCGATTCACGGAATTATATAATAGAAGACCTAATTCAAGTTTGATCGAATGCGGCATCACTGGTGTACATCGTCCGGTGAGAACCTAAACTGTCTAATTACACGTAATAGTAGGTACATGAAAACTCGACCTTATTTCTACGTTAACACAGTAGATATTTGTTTTTTTTTGCAAATGGACTAAATAGTGAGTTTTGGTTGTCACCCGACGACCATACTGTAAGAATAATACGTTTAGACTGTAAGTACTATTCAAAATAACAATTCGAATAAATCTCACAATAATATGAAAATGTTTTTCTTTACTATTACAGTATTCTCAATCTGCATGACTCTTTACACTTGTTTTGTGTTACTGAACACAAAAATTTCTGTTATGCATAAAACAAAACTAACACAAAACGCCATAATATAACACAAAACCAGTTTTTTACAAGCGTTTTATATTATAAAACCAAATTAAGTCAAACTAGACGCAAATGTACATGTTTCATGTAAGCTTTAAACATAAACGAAAACAACCATAGTAAAGTGAACTTCTGAAACGCTTACTTACTTGAGATATTCATCAACACAAATTCTGACGAAAATATGCGACTCACTTTCAACTTTTCTCATAGACAAACTAAAAATGGCAGTTTCTTTTTTTTAACATTGATTGACAGCTTACGGTGTTGCTGTGCCAAAATACGTTTTTCCCCAGTTTTCTATTAATATTTAGGAGTAATTATGCATAACACAAAAATTTGTGTTACGAAAGCCAAAACTCTGCCCACTAATCTAAAGACCTATAAAATACGCAAAACAAAGTACTTAAACACCGTTCTTGGTCTTACAGAAAGTAACGTGTCTCACCTTTCAAACGTATTTAAACGTTTTTTTCTAAATGTTTAAATATGAAAATAATTCGTAGTTGAAAAGTACTCGGAAAAAAGCGACACGTCATTTTCGACCAAAATTAGGGGGGTTTGATGAACATAAATGCAAGTATTTTATAGAAACAACAACTTTTATTCAGTTTGCGAAATGGGGAAACAAGCTCAATAATTGCTTTATAGAATCAACTAACAACAACGGCACTAGTGCTTACATATTTGGAGAAAACGTGCTGGAAAGTTTTGTTCCGACCAAAACTGACAATGTCGGCGGCCTTACCCATAAATAATGTGTGAGAATCGTGAAAGTTGACAATTCAACTGTCAGTTTTCCATACCAAAAGTGACATTTAGATCTGCCTGAAGCGCGTAAAATGCGTTACGTGATCGCCCTGCAGGTGTCAGCGGCGCTACCACGAACTTCGAAAGTCGAAGTTCGTAATACATGCATCCCTGTCACTCAAGTAAGGGAGTGCGATAGAGATGGAAATACCCGAACTTCGACTTTCGAAGTTCGTGGTAGCGCCGCAGGTGACAAGTGTCACCACTTACGGTACTTTTGGTTTTAACCATAGAAATATTAACCGAAAATGTAAGTGTACTTTTTCTTGAACTTAATTTGGGCACGTTGGTCGGAGAACGGAAAGAAAGAAAGACCACAGAGTAGGTACTTACTATTTTATTAATCTATCTCCAAAGCCGCCATAACGCTATACTTAATACGCAAAAGTTGAAGAAAAAAACTGTCAACAATATGAAGAACTGGGGCCCGTATTTTACGAATTGAAATCAAATACACAGGTACCTACTCAAAATGATTAATAAAGTATCGCTTTTATAACTGAGAATTTGTTATTTTCCTATATCAAATCCTTGAAGGCATATCACAAAAACTATATACGATCGAGGTTGACAGAAATGTGATATAATAAGGAAAAAATATTTTTACCCGAGTAAATCTCCAAGTTCACCAGAAGAGAAATATTTTCTGTCAGCTTTTCAGCCACTATTTGCCGTATTTCAGAAGTTAAGGACGCTACAGATGGGAAGGTAAACATTTTTATGTTCAGCTCTTTATAACTGGACATATTTATGTTACTCACATTACGAACATAGAGTAATCTGCCTTTTCCGTGTTATCTTACACGCATAATAGTGTGTTAGTGAGGATACATTTCTGTAGTCTCAATTATGAGGGTGCCGTAAGATGTAAAAGTTAGTTTCTACTTAATAAACCCATATTTGTACCACAATGTCCACAATGCGACTGGAAAGCAGAGGTGGCCAACATTTCGGAAACCTCCGATTTAAAGGTACATTTCAAGTCCAATAAGTCAGAGACAAAGGGTATCTCAATTCTGGACCATTACCTTTTCATTATTTCGCACTTTCCACTGCGGCCAAATTGCTGGCAATAAATATTGCTACATGTTGTTGCCAAGAGATACTATCGGGGATACCGCTTGAGATATTTGTCTCTATTTGAATTTTTAGAATAACTCTTTTATCCGTATGGGCATTCTTTTGGCACAGTTATAGTCTTTATAATTGGCTTCGTTTTCATATATTCACAGGTGCGAGCTATTTTAAAGGGCTGAGCTGTAGAACTCGCGAGCCTCTCATGAATACGAAAACTAATTGAACTTCGCAAAACTAAATCGACTATAAATATCTACCTATATAATTATTGAATCAGCTCACAAAATTTCACGAGAATCTGTTAAGAAATGCGACCTGTAGAGAACAGCCGGTCAACGGGACAACCGGACCTAAGAATTAATTTCGGCCTAAGCTGGAGCAGAGAACTTTGTTTGCTAAGCTCGCTCGTTCAACTAACTCTTCTTTGTTCAAGTTAGCAAAATAGTAGGTATTTAGGTTTAGCAATTCTCGTAGCCGGGTAAATCTCCGGCGGTTTGAAACAGTCGGTTCTAAAGTCATTATCATCTCACGATTGACGCCATAAAGTGTGACAAAACGCCAGAATGTCGATCAAATACAACTCAATGCCGGTATTGTTAAACGTTATTATAACTATAAGATATTCTGAGTCATTTAATTTCACGGTATTTGCTGAGATAATGATGATAAATATACTGTGAAGTTTTCTCCCAGCTTCAGGCGTGCGTCGTTGAATCGATTTATCGTTTTTAAAATTTATGCTGCTACAATTTCATTATTTAGTAAATGTTTAGTAACATTTTTACGGGCGATGCACTAGCAGCTTGTTACTGCCATATCACATTTTCGCCATGTTTGCCAGTACTATTGATAAAAATGGCAATCCATACTAATATTATAATTGCGAAAGTGCCTGTTCTCTTCACGCTTAAACCGCTAAACCTATTTAGATGAAATTTGGTATAAAATAAGTTTGAGTGAATGGGGTGAAATGGGAGGTGAACGTTTGTTTGGAGCCACGGTATAAAATAGTTCCACGAGGACAGAAGCTCATCATCACCACCTGGTGGCTTGTGGTGGACTAGACCTGGTAAAGGTCGCGGGAGTCCATTGGATGCAGGTGGCGCAGAACCGATTAATGGCACTCTTTTTGGCCTATGTCCAGCAGTGGACGTCTTACGGCTGATATGATAAATAAATAAATATTAAGGGACAATCTTACACAAATTTAACTAGCCCCATAGTAAGCTCAATTTTATTGCTCATGGGCTTAGGTTATTTTTTTATTTTATTTATTTATTTATATTTAAGGTGTACTACCAACAGCTGCAAACACATGATATAAAGTCTTATATAGTATTACAAAGCCAATTAAAGGACCCCACAGATAGAAATGTCATAGAATAAACTGGCCAAGTGCGAGTTGGACTCGCGGACGAAGGGTTCCGTACCATCTATAGAAACGGCAAAAAAATCATGCCTGTTGTATGGGAGCCCCACTCCGACTCGCACTTGGCCGGTTTTTTAGTATTTTTTGTCATAGCGGCCACAGAAATACATCATCTGTGAAAATTTCAATTGTCTAACTATCACGGTTCCTGAGATACAGCCTGGTGACAGACGGACAGACAGGCAGACAGACAGACAGCGGAGCCTTAGTAATAGGGTCCCGTTTTTACCCTTTGGGTACGGAACAATAAAAAAAAAAATGTTTGACAGAAATGTTATGGGGACTAGATGACGATATATAATAGATATCAATACATAGAAAACATCCAACACTCAGAAACAAATATTCATGCTCATCACACAAATATTTGCCCTTACCGGGATTCGAACGTAGGACCTTCAGCTTCGTAGGCAGCGTCACTACCCACTAGGCTAACTGGTCGTCCATTGATGATGATGATTAAGTATTCACAGATGTTTGTAGAACTAGGCCTTAGCGGAGCCGATACTTCCTATCACGCAATAATTACCTAAACCTTATTCAGAAATCGGAAACAGTTGGCAATTTATACAATGGATCTCATTTGGACAGGGAACTAAACGGGCTGTCAAGAACTTTAATTAGCTTTATACACCAGTTCGTAATGGGTTTTAGCTGGCAACAATATTTGCAACGAGACTAAATCCATGAGCACATGAAAAAAGAAAGGATCGATTTTTCGCCCCCGTGAACCTTTCTATTTCAAATTTAATCGAAATCGTTAGAGCCTTTTCGAGAATCAACAAATCTATATATTTATAGAGTAGTATTTAAACGAGTGAATGTAAATTAAAGTTTTAAGTGTCAAAAATAATTAATTTACGTTATAGTATTACTAAGTGAGCGACTGACTGCGAGTCACGAGAAATCAACAGAACAGTAATTTGAGTTACTTACTTAAAATACAAAATGAGAAGCTTCAAAATATTTGAGCGACCTAATATTTGTTTGAGTGTCAACGTTACGTCCTGCAATTTTTTTTCATATTTGGCATTCGTTTTTTTTTATTCTGAGCGGTATTTTATTTTAAATGAAGTGTTTCGAATACAAAAACCACTTTGAAAAATAGTATAATGAGCATAGGTTTTTCCACTTATATATAAAAAAAAAATACCTCGAGAAGTCTTCTAACGTATCCGCGAGCTATTTCTAGTCGCTCACTCAGTAATGTAGTCGCACGGATAGAATTTTAATATATGAAATGGATTAATCACAACCCACTTTTTGTAATCTCGTTCTGGATTTTATTATTAATCAATATTTGTCGTTAGTTTAGTTAATTTTTCGCTTACTCTAATTCATACCGCTCAAGTTATTAAAACAGTAACTCATCATCAGTCGCTTTTTTTTTAACCCCCGACGCAAAAAGAGGGGTGTTAAAAGTTTAACCTGTCTATGGTATCGTTGCTCCCAAACGGATAGACCGATTTGAATGCGGTTTTTTTTATTCGAAAGTTGATGTGATCCCGAGTGTTCTTAGCCATGTTTCATGAAAATCTGTTAGCCGTTTTTGAGATACTGGACTTTGAAATGAAAATGTCGGGGGTTTTTCAACTTTTCTAATTATTCGATCGTTTTATAATTCCCCTATATTATATAGTTTATATAATGGTATATTGTACATAATTTGTAAATATAATTTATATTTTTGAGTTTCACGTGGGGATAAATCGATCTAACTAGTTACTAGATCTCTTAACTAGGAAAAATCGTGTTCTCTATTATCACCCGAGCAGAGCTCGATCGCCTTGATACTCACCATTAATTATCTGTCGACATTTTACATGACTACTATATCTATCTCAGACATTGTTGTTGACTAATACCTACCAAAAACATGACGCGGAAGGGGCGGGAGTCTGTGTAAATGCGGGATCTAGCGTCATTGAAACTTTGCCATGTCTGATATTTTACTTACTAAACGACCGAGCAAAGCGAACTTATTTCTCCGTTTCAGCTTGAGCCAAAATTCTTTCGAACGTCCCACTGTCCAGCTATCCTGCTGTCCGACCTCTACATTTCTCAGTAAATTCTCGTGAATTTTGGGAGCATTTTCGATAATAGCTTATAAATTTATTTTATGTCGATTCAGTTCTAAATTTCTTTGAAAAAAAATCTTCTACAGCTCACGGAGCCACCAGTTTTTTTAACATTTAATGTTAAAAAGTTACACTCGAATCCGGATAACATTGAATTGTCCCTGTAAAGGTCAACCATTCGAACCCTACAGATTGCTAGACAGAATGGCTTTCCTTTCACGCTTTAGTCCATAAAATCCTGATGAACACAGATTTTTTCTGAAAGGATCAATAGCTTATCACTAGTCCACTATATTGCATTTCAGTATAACTTCGGGTTTTGATTGAAGAAAAAAACACGAAACTATGTATAAGAAAATTGTGGAAGTAAAGTAAAAGCTTATCGTAATTGAAATTTTAGTTTACCTAATTATCTAGGTATATTATTCCACTTAAACATTAAAGTTTGTATGTTTGTTGCCCAAGCAACGCAACGGCTAAACGGATTTAGATGAAATCTGCATCGAAATGATATAGGATATATTGTATCCTGGAAATTATCCCTCAAAGGAAGGAAATTGGGGATGGAAACTGATACGGGAGTTTACGTGGATGAAGTCGCGGGCATAAACTAGTCAGACATAATAACCTTTCAATAGCTATATATATATATATATATATATTTACACTCTTCATTGTAAATTAAATCCTTAAGATAATTCAACGTACCTGATTGAGTGTTGCAAACATAAGTTACTGAAAACAAAAACATTTTTGGTACAAGCTTTTATTGCCAACTCTACTTTTCTGTATACCGTCACTCATTGAGACTATTCTAACTAGACCAAGCTCAACGAGGTTACGTCTTCAACATCAGATCAGCGCGATGGTACCATAATATTAAATTATCATCCAAACTATACCTTTAAAGGGGTTTAAGTGAAAGTGTTGACATTTTTATACATGAGCAGCCACTCGTTAACGTGGTAGATGATCATAGATTTATTCAAAATAAACATATATTGTTATAAAATGTAATACTCTAAAATGCATCGGAGCCGAGATATTTGCAATATATATTTCCGCGAAAAGTTATAGACAAAACTTAAAACTTCTATATCTCGGCTCCGATACTGTTTAACGCGTTTAATTTTATATATATATGCGGTTTAAGAGGTCCTCTACAAGATTTTTATTTCAGCTCAATCGGAATCGGCAAGTGACTGAAGAATGGAAGCAAATTTTAGACGGACCACTGACATCAAAGCTTGTAAAAAGAAAAAAGTTTCAGTCCTGTCGTGGTAAATGGAAATCTTCAAATCATTCAACGAATCTGACTGGGTATTACTAACAAAAGAGTGAAGTTCCTAACTGCTCCGCCGTACAAATATTCATAGATCCAAAAAAATTATACCTAATCCTTATAAGAAAGTTTGATATAGTATTTATAAAATGATGATTAATTACCTTAACCTTTTTATTTAGGAATAGGAATTATAGTAGCATTGCTATTTTTTCTAACAAAAATAAGTAAACTCAGGGGCCGACGGACCAACAACAAAGTATCAGTTACTCACTTGAGTCAGAACTTTTTTAATCTGCGCCTTCCGCACACAAGAAAGTTTCACTAAAGTTACAACATTATCACCGCTTTAGTTATTAAGTCACCATTAGGTACACTACAACTGAAACCTACTTATTATATTAAGACAATTCAATGCAATAACCGTCACATTTGAAATGAGAATTGTTTTTAAAATTCGAACGGCGAATTCGAAATAAAAGACGATCGCTGAACGCGTCCGGGCGAGAGCGGCTCTCTTGTAGCCGGCCGGTGAATCACTGAGGATCTGAAAACTCTCGCCCTAGCAAGTCGGGAAAGCTTGTGCGTTGTTAATAAGTGATAACGTTACGTTCAACGCCTAGTATATATTAGTAATTATACTTCGTACATAGTATATTTGATGTAACTGGCTTTGAGACAATGTTGACGTTGTAACAGTGAAAGTAAGATTGGAGATTGTGGGCCAGAAACAGGGAACTTCGGGTTTTGATTTACCTTGATAAATAATATAATTTTCTCGATTAATATTATAATGTCAGTGAAGTAGGTACAATTTTTAATTAGTTAGCCTATACATATATTTTTTTGTAATTCACACAGCTCACAGTAGGCTGAAATAAAAATTTCACAAACAAACTTGGAGTATTTTACGATACCTAATAATATCTGACAGTAAAAAAAACAGAGAGCTGAAATGTAAAGATAAATCGTTAGTAATAAAAAGTTTTGACAGTCTGGTCAGATTATTTAAAGGACTTGTGTAAACGTGCATTAATCTGAACTTTAGTAGGATTGTTGATTATACGCTATAAATACAAAGATTTAAATAACATTAAACTAAAATTGATTTAGAATTTACTAAACTAACTGACAATAGCGTTGCATGTAGTGAATATGAATTTCATTCATAGTTTTTCGAACGAAAATATTTTATTTAGATGCGAAGTAATGCAATTTAGTTTTTGAAATAACACTTAAAATGAATTAAAAGTGGTATAATCTTATCAATGTTTATTCAGATATTCAGATCATCCAAACATCTGGACTATTCCAAATCAATTTGACAAAGTTGTATCCGCTAGCATTGTCATTGCGAGTTGAATCTTTGTCTCACCGAGAACCAGATGCTAATTGATCCCGGTTGAGAACGCCTGATTGGATTCTGATTTAATTACAACTGATAAAGATTAAGTTGTCGGATGGACAGAGGATTGTTTCCTTAAGCTGTTTTATCTCACTACTAAAAGATCGTATATCTCAGTGATTTCCTGTCTTGATACGATCTTTTCATTACGATACGGTACATTCGTTGCTTTGTTTCGATGGTTATTTTTAGAATGGCTTGAGACTACGGTTTCACTATTTTTATTCTTGCATTTGGCAGCATCGATGCGAAAATTGAGATTTCTTTCTTCTGTTCCTATTTTTGTTTCGATTCTACGGTCTTGATTCTTTAGTTTGATATGAAGATTTGCTGAGTTTGAAGAGCAGCGTTTTTTACCAGGGGATCGCGACCCCCGGAAGGGCTCTTGGATCGCTCTTGGTCGCTGCATACGCGATCAATAAGAATTTGTAAAATAAAATTAAAATGTTCAGTTCAGAGATTTAGAAATATTTTCCCACACTGGTTTCAATGTAAAATGTAAGGTATAAAAGTAAAATATGATATAAATTCCTTTTGATCCCAGAAAAGTTGGACATTCCTATTTTATACCAATATGTTTATCGTCCTCGTTCTAACCATAGCTCGAAGTGCATGTATGTATGTATGCTGCATGCACGAAACAAATAATATCAGAATTTAAAGCAAAAGTATGGGTCCGACCGACCGATCCTGCGCCAAGTGGAAAGCACTCTAAATGTATGCGCGCAGTAAAGAATCTGTACCAACTTGACTGACGGTTGACACTGACAGCTGACAGCTTACTGATACCGCCCCGACTCCGCGCCGATAATGCGGAAGTCGCCTTAGAGAGGCTCGTAGCGACATATAATTTCATTAGCAGACACTTCTTTCTAAAATTTTCATCTACCTTATCTGTCCTTCAGAAAAAACCTTCAAGGTCAAACGCATTCAATTCAGGCTTTTCTTAGCCCTCATTCGGTGTAAGTGCCTACTTGAGCACTGATTAAACTGTCTGCTCAGAGTTACCTAAATGAAATAGCGCCCGTATCGGGCAAGATTGATTTGACAATAATGTCTTTTTGACGGCGGATTGGTTTGTATTTTAGATGAAAGATAAATTTATAACTGACATTGGCATATGCTTACCAGAGGCCTTAGCACGATAGGTTGTATCGTCAATTTATACGTGACGATTCAGTTCATTTTCGCCATAAATAAATAAATAATATAAATAGATATCATATTGTAATTAAATATATTCTTTTGTTTTTTTATTTAGATCATAGTTCAAAGAATTTAAACTGTTTTGTTTTTGGTGCTTACTCGTATTATTGGACCTTAATTGGTTTATCGTTCTAACTGGCCGCTATACAATCTTTGGTATGTCACCTAATCAACAAAAACAAGTGTTTAAAAGGCCAATGCTACTAAATATAAATTCATAGTAATAAAATGTGAAAAAATGTAATCGGGAATCAAGGAGAACTGAGACCTCCGCAGGGATTTAACGTGAACAAATTGGCGACTCCTACTTTTTTGCCATTAAGGCGCCATAGGTTCAGCGAAGTTAAGCGAACAGAGTTTTTGAAACAATATATGTAATGCGTCTGTTTATAATAATATGGTTTCAAAAAAATACGAATACTATTTTTGAGGCTTTTCTGCAGGGAAATCAGTGCTTCGAAACATGATTAAGCAAATTTCGCTCGATAGAAAAAAATCACGAACATAGGTAAAAAACACACAAAAATACACTTAAAATATTCGTAACAAATTATGCACAAAAGCTATAAATATTAAAATTGCTTCTAAAAATCGGCAATATCATGTTATAGGGAAATCAGTGTTTAAAAAAAAAAAAAAAAAAACTGACATGTAACTTGGCGTTATTAATAAATTATTTGTATTTTGTATTTTGTATTTGTACATTTTTATTTATTTAAACGGCCAAAAAATTAGAATTAAAAAACATGATATCCGCGCTTCCGAGCACGCACTTCCATCTCGCTCACGCTTATGCTCAGTGAGAGGGAGAGAAGACCTAGAACCTACGGCGCCTTAAGAGCCTTTTGATGTGGAGTCGATGTTTCAATTTCTATTAATAACAGTTCCCTTAAAATCCATTTACGTCACAAATCTATTTATAGGGGTCTATTTCGATCTCAATCTAATTTAATCTCGTACGCATTGAGATTAAAACGATTTTATAAGATAATACAAAATAGTTCTCAAGATTCAATTAAAAAAACAGTAAACTAGTCTTTGCCCGCGTGGAAATCGTTCGTATCGTAGCTCCATACAAACTTTCACCCCTCCTTTCATCCCCTCAGGAGAAGATTTCTGGGATGAAAACTATTCTTTGTCCTTCTCCGGGACTCAAACTATATCTATACCAAATTACGTCTTAATCACTATATCCGTATTTTGCCTGGAGTATAAACCGGTTAGGTTTATACTCCAGGCAAAATACGGTTTTGAAAAACATTAATTTATAATAGCGTTTTTATTGTTGATTTCATTTGAAACTGTTATTCTAAGATGATTTAGTCAAGAATCCGACAAACTGACCACCCGGAAGTAATTATGTAGATTTAAATGAAGCATGCATTATCTTTTTTTGTACGATTTATCTTGAATATTATAGAGCAAATGTAAATGAACCAAAATAAAGACAAAAACATTTATTAATATTTTTACTGACTTTTTAGAAGCCAGTTAACTTATCATTTTTTCGATGTCTGAAATATTGTCGGATTTTGTCGCTGGGTAACTATTTAATTGATAATATATCCGTTACACATAAAAAATAAGCTATTATAAATTATTACCAAAATTGACATTTTTTCTATATAAGTTGTCAGTTCATTGCCTGGACTATTAAGCTTAAGCGAGAGCGAGTGTTACTGGGCGGCCCGGTTTTTGAAGATTATTACATAAATATTGAAATTTAAAAAGGGTGGATTATTTGTGAAAGCGCGCTAGCGGTTTAGGTATGAATATGTTGACCTTATGTTTTTAATTGCATACCCATACGTCAAAAAATATAGACATAGAACCGTTTAATGTGATTTTAAGACCAATCTTTGCAATAATTTTCTATCGAGCCGATTTCGTCCAATTATGTATCGAGCCCGTCCACGGTCTTTGAAATATGGTGGATATTAACATACATTTTATTTGATGTGCTAGAACAAATAGTTTTTCCTAAAAAACTGCTTAAATAACGTCAATTTCCCCAATTTAGTCTTGTCAGCCTCTTAAGAGCTAAAGTAATAGACAGACAGGCAGACACACTTCCGCATTTATAATATTAGTATGGATTATGCGGTTTAGGAGTGAACAAGTACCTTGTTCATATTTTTTCCTTCAACTGTGTTCATTTTCCTCCATCACGGTGTACGATCATATTACCAGCTGTCGAATAAAAATGTTATTGGTATTGACCGAGCGAGCGCCGCGAGGCAAATGCTCCTAGTCCGGTTGGTACGTGCTTCCAGTCTGATTGCGAACAGGGTTAACTTTAAAAATGACTCAAACATACACAGTAAAGTTATTCTTCAGTATATATTCTTATTTTCTTCCCGTATCGGTGGTGGTTTAATCGACTTTCATGGATACATATAATACCTATAGATTAGATATGTCTAAATTGAAGAATCCTTGATTATACTGGGTATTTAAGTCGTGAATCATCATCCTCCTAGCGTTTTTCCCGGTAGTAGCCCAGGGTCCGCTTTGACACCTAATCCCAAGATTTGGCATAGGCACTAGTTTTACGAAAGCGACTGCCATCTGACCTTCCAACCCAGAGGGAAAACTAGATCTTAGTGTGATGAGACCGGTTTCCTCACGATGTTTTCGTTCACCGAAAAGCTAACGGTAAATATTCCGTACATAAAGTTCCGAAAACTCATTTGGTACGACGTGAAATTCAAGACATGAATCATAATAAAAATTATTTATCTATCTAAACTATTTGACGACCGCTTAGCCTAGTGGGGTAGTGACGCTGCCTATGAAGCTGCCCTCAGTCCTGGGTTCGAATCCCGGTAAGGGCAAATATTTGTTTCTGAGTCATGGAAATTTTCTATGTAGGTATTTAAGTATTTATATCTATTATATATATCGTCGTCTAGTACCCATAACACAAGCTGATTATTGAGCTTACTATGGGACTAGGTTGATTTGTGTAAGATTGTCCCCTACTATTTTTTATTTTTTTATTATTATCTATGATTCTGAACAACTTTTGCCATGTGAATGGGACCAAATCTTGTCCGTATGAAATCTACTTTTCTATAGGAAAGATCTTCAACCGACTGGCCAAAATGAATGAATTAGGTGTTGTTTTGGGACGCACGAGATGTATAACTTGTATAGAAGGAGCAAGAACCATAATGAAACTAAAACTGGCTCAGAAACGTGTATAGCAGATACGTATTTTTTTTATTTTTTTTATCTGTAGCTTAGCAAAAAAAAAATAAAAAAAATGTTTTGCTTTAATTTGGTTCTTCCATGTTAACTTATGATCTAAGCTTAAACCTAAGAATTTTGTACATTCCGTTTCCTCAATTATATGATTCTTGTATGTCACCATTAAATTTGTCTAGTTTTTTTTATTTTGATTCTCGATTTCAATTTGACCCCTTTTCTGTTTACGTTACACGTTTCTTTTTTGCGAGAAAACTAAAACTTTAGGTAGTCTTAAATGTCTTGTAATTTTTCTTGCAAATTATTTTTCAATACATTGGCTCGTAACGTACCTCTTATTATGTCGCTTTTAGGCTCATAATCCTGGGTATTATAAACGCGTGTTTTATAACATCACGACACTCGTGTTGTGTTATGGTTATATCCCGATTGAGTCGCGGTGGCTCTTTGCAGCAAGATGTATGCATGAACACGGTGAATTCTTAAATCAACCGGGTTGTACAGAATGTACAGCTTTTTTTTAATTCTCGGAAAATGGATTCTTACTCGACTAAACAAATTAAATCCTTTTTGTTTATTCATTTAATATTTCTTTTTGGATATGATATAGAAACGTTTAATTTTACTAAACTATTCACTTTTGATAACATTTTACATGAATTAATAAAGCATTTTAAAACGAAAATATTTTAGAGCAGTTTAGAGATTGCATTAGATGCAATTGCGTTAACACATACGCGCGCACTGCGCAAACATCACGAAAAAAAACTGTTGCGCGACAGTAGGTTATTTCACAAATATTTGTAAACATTGTTAATGCGTGTTTGGTTATTATCAATAATGTTGACTAGTGGTAACTAGAAAAATGATAAATTTAATGGACGCCACTGGAACTTCTTGGCGATGTATGTACAATATGTGAGTAAAAACCTATCGTCGGCTCTCTTATCACGCTCACCTGCGGCTCGCGTGAACAATGCCGCCTCTGGTGTACTTGTCAACATACCTCACTTGTATCACAATGTACTATTACACAACAGACTTTATCAACCGAGCGGAAAGCGTAGTGTAACTAAGAGGTCGGGTTCAATTTCATGCTTAGAATTTTGAATGTTTTTGGTGTGAAGAAAACTTGTGGCTTGACTTGAGTTTTAACTTGATATTCTACTTACCACTAAATATAGTACGTTCCCTACACAGTTGCTTAAGGAAATCAGAACTGCCGGTCAACGTACTAGTAAAAGTTAAAACCCTCCTCAATAAACTTTCTATTGTCTTACAAGATGAACTTTGCTTTATGAGGTCTTAAAACAGAACGGGGGCAGCATTTCATTTGCGTGCTTTGGTGGCATTCCGATTTTTATGATTAACTTTTTAAGATTTTTAGGTGGAACCTAGTTGGGAATGACTTTTAGCCTAGCTTAGTTAAATAAATAAAAAATCAAAAGTTAACATGGAACTTAATTTGGGAACATGGACTTATTGCTATTGTACCTAAAGTACAATAGCAATAAGTCATATTAACATTAGGTAAAGATTTTAAAGTTTTTATTTGTACTAAATATACGCAAAAACGACACGCTTCTAGATTTTTTCCTTTCCTGGGTCCACTTCTTTAAAATAGACTTAATGCGCGGCTAGATTTATATCCCCTAAACTACATGAAATAGTTCAACGCTACGAGAAGTCCTACAAAATACATCCAATGACGATACAAACAAGTAATTTATCCTTTTATAATAATTTTGTGCTATCTTTTATAGGTACCGCCTAGGTTATAACTTCCTAATTATTTGTACTAGTCAATAAGAATGATATTGTATTATATTTTGCTTATAAATACCATTTTCAATTAAGTATAGTTATTTTATTGTTTGCCTACACAGGGTATCTTAGCTCAAGCACGTGTTATTTGCCTCTAATAGTAAGCTCCTAGTCTATAGCAAAACTGATGTACATTATGTGTTATCAATAAATTATAAAGTAAATATCAGGGGGGCGACTTTTGACTTTCGAGGGCTTGAAAATTGTATAAAAGTTACGATTGTAGTGTCAAAATTGCAAGCACTTACATTCTACCGATAGAATTGAATACGAGTGGTCAATACCACTCGTTTTCAATTTTTCTATCCCTTTTTCAAAATAGTATTTTTAGTTTTTGCCAGTGTTCGAGTGAAAGAGTCGAGCGCTCGAAAGTCAAAAATCGGTCCCCAGCACTATCCCAGTTGACAGCAGGAAGCGTCTATACTTCTCGATTCCTATCGATTCTCCTATTTTGCTCTGTAACAAGTATGAATGATATTTGTTATGCTGTTACTGTTATATAGGTATCTCATTCCTAAGCAAATACACAGCTAACATCAACAGCATTATCAATGAATAGCCGTCACGTCTAGGGTACATCCTTACCTTTAACTGACCTTCGATACCTTTACATCACTGGTAAAATTACATAGATATACTCGCGTATGACTACACAATTAATGAGGAATAGAAACAATTCATGGACAGGCGAAATAATACATACAAAATATAGTTTTAAAATACCTTGCCCTATTTTGTTACACGCTTTTATTATTAAAGGTTTAATGTGGGTCTACACCTCTTCGACCACAGATTTAATTACTGTCGCAGCCCTTTATACCCGTTTGCTAAAGAAAATTCTCGACGCTTTGAGCAGCCTTCAGTTGAATCTCTTCTAGTTACGTAATGGGCTTTTGATGCTTCTTTTGTACATTAGCGGAGCATAAGATGTAGATTACTGTTTGCTTGGACTCCTGGCTGCTTGTTGCGTTTTGTTTTATACCCATTTGTGTTTGGTGTTTGTTAAGCTTTTGTAACACACTATCATATCATCTTGCCGGTTGCTCAATAATCCGGACCTGCTAGGCGCCCCTTATTGTACCTATCTATGTAAAAGATATTGTATCTTCCATTTACTGGTGACTGGCATAGAAGCTAATGCGTTAAAACTACTAGAAAACAGCTTCAGCTTCAATAACTATAACATCTTTATGTCCAAAAAGCCCAATAAACTGACCATCTCTATAAGCAGTAACTCACATCATAAAATGCCAAACTCATGACAATGACAAAGAGGTCATTGGCCTCAAATAGTCATGACCAACGAATAGACGTGATAACTGCTCTTTTATCGTCACTACGAGTGCTTGTTGCATGCCTGATTCTGTCGTTTATTGTAGACACTTTGACCTTTGGAACAGTTTTTCGATCGTAGAATATGGAATGAAGTTGTAAAGTCAATCTATTTTATTTAGTGATGTCACAATTCTGAATTTAGAACGTTATGAGATATTCTGCACTTTTATGCTTAGTGTTTTTCCGATAACTCCGAAGGCGCATTCTTGAGATGAAATACAGTTAATCTACACTCGCGGTCAAAGAAACCGGGTCAGTGACGAAAACCTCAATATTTTGTAAATCGTTGGTCGTATCTGCATGAAACTAACTCTGTTTTATAGAGAATTTAATATCCTTCTAAATCCAACCTTCAATGTTCTACGTAGTAACTGGAAAAAGGTTTAATTGAAAAAAAAAAACAATTAGGTACTTATTTGTAATTGCGTTCGTTTTACTTTTGCTTGTTTTTAAGCAATTGTTTTCAATCTGTCAAAGAACTATGATAAAAGGCTGTCATTGTTTTATTTTGTGGTCATTCTTGAATGTCTATCATGCCGCTAACACGAGATGAATGTACTCGTATCATCACTATGTTAGAAGAAGGAAGAAGTCAGAGGTATACAGCGAGAAGAACAGGTGTGTCACTTTCTACAGTGCAGCGAGTCCTCCAACGTTACCTACAAACTGGGCAGAACCTTAGAAGACCAGGAACTGGCAAAACAAGATGTACTACAGCTAGAGAAGATCGATTTATTGTTACAACCATGCTCCGAAATCGGCACCTCACAGCAGTTGAAGTGAAAAATCAGCTTTTAGAGACCCGAAGGGACGGCATCAGCGAGCGGACTGTCAGGCGGCGGCTCAAAGAAGCAAATTTGACCCCACATAGGCCGGCCAATGGCCCAAAACTTGAAAGAATACATCGAACAGCAAGACGACTTTATGCCCGCGATCACAGATACTGGGGTGACGAAGATTGGGCAAGAATTTTGTTTTCCGATGAATCCAGATTTATGCTCTATGCAAATGACGGGCGGCAAAGAGTTTACAGACGGCCTGGTGAACGTTTTATTCCAGCATGTTTTGAGGAAAAAGTGGCGTTCGGCGGTGGGTCAGTCATGGTTTGGGCTGGAATCTCTTCAGAGAGTCGCTCGCAGTTAGTTTTAATAGAAAATGGATCATTAACGAGTGCAAGATATGTAGAAGAGATTCTTAATGAGCATGTCGGCCCATACTTAATTAATATGGGTGGAAATTCTATGTTTATGCATGACAACGCCAGGCCACACACAGCTCAAATTGTCAGAGATTATTTTTTGGAGGTTGGTATCAACTGTATGAACTGGCCCTCGAGGAGTCCGGACTTAAATCCGATTGAGCATGTATGGGACGAGCTTGGGAGGCGTGTAAGAGCTCGAAACCCCGCCCCAGCTACACTTAGAGACCTGAAACAGGCGTTAGTGGAAGAATGGGACAATATCCCGCAAGAACGCATAAAGAACTTAATAAACAGCATGCCGAATCGTCTAGAAGCTGTAAGAAGAGCCCGAGGAGGCAATACGAAGTATTAATTTTTATTTTTTGTGTTGTATGTGAAGTACCTACTGCTTATTTTTGTACGTAAAATTGGTTGATTTTTTGTTTCCTATGTAATTTTATTAAACAAAAGAATTACGATTCCACCATTTGATGTTATTTAATTCAGTATAAAATTATCTACAATATGCAGTTTAATTCATGTCCCTAGCTTTATTATTTTAGGAGATATTACAGATTTTCGTACTGACCCGGTTTCTTTGACCGCGAGTGTAGTAAACTAAATCCCACTATGGCACTATTTCTAATATTCTAGAATTCATTTCGATGTCGTTATTTATATCGTGATTTAAGTGTAGGAATTAGAGTTTTTTCAAGATTATGTATCCTATTTAGAAAACTTTTTGCTATAAAGGGTAGTCAATGTATCCCTACAGCCCGTGAGCTTTTAAAACGACAGCGTACGTACGTGCAAGCGAGAAAAATATAAACCCGAATCCTATTCTAAATGCTCACGGGCGTGCTTTATTTGATATACTATAAAATTGGCTACGAAATGTGTATTTAAAAACTCCTAGATTTTTGTGGTGCATGAGTTTTATTTCCCTTCTGTTGTTGTTAAAGATCTTTTAGTGCAATTCCTTTATTTCGTCCAATGCACCATTACCAAAACTCTACAGACATTTTAAGACTTGGAGTCGAATCTGCTTTAAATCTGTATTTCGCAAGCTTCTCGCCTTGCAAAATTATGACAACATTTTAAAAGCTCTAGAGGAAGAACAGTTTTTTAAACAGTTGCTTTTAGATGTACTAGTAACGTGTAACTGAGTAACGGAGCCCTACATGTCAAACAAAGCGATTGTCTATAAGACAATTTGTTCTGAACCCTAAGATGTTATAATAATATCCTGCGAGCCGTAAACCTCGCGAGTCTCTTTCATACCAAAAGCATCTTTTTTTGCAAAATATCCCTAAAATTGTCAACCCTGCTCCCTAAATTTCATGAGAGTCGATTGAGAAATGTGACCTGTAAAGGACAGCCGGATATTCGCCGGATGTCGGACAGTCATACGAAAGCATTTTTGCTCAAGCTGACACGGAGAACTTCGTTCGCTTCGCTCACTCGTTCAATGGACACACGAATCGTTATTCTACAAGAATATCATGTAACCATCGCTTGTCGTATTCCATTCACTAAAGCAATCATTACTTATGCATTCAACACTATCCTAGCTTACAACTGATACGCTAGAAACTTCAATATCGCCCGTGTGTGGAATTGGTATTACCATGCTCACCCGTCTAAAGTAAAAAGCTGTACACATATATGAATCAGCTATGCGTTTACCACCTTTTTACTTAAGCCGGGTCTGTGACGTCATCTAATGCATTTGCTTTGCTTGTTTATCCGACATCATTGGCACATGTTGGGCATTTCGTTACATAGAATGTCTCTGTAGCAGATTCTGTACTGAATACAGTGTTTATGCGTCTGCGATTGTCAGTTGTTTTAGTTTCTGTATACGGTAGCGGAATTTCCCGTACCGTGCATAGAGATACGTGTTTCTTGTAATGAGAACAATTTCGTAGTAGCTTTCCTTGAGTTACTTTTTTCGGAATTTAACTTTCAACGTATACCTAGTATAATTTGAACACAGGGAATATATTTTTTCGAAAAAAATATCTTTGTCCGGCAATTGCGCGTGAAAATGTCTATAAATCTCCATTGTTTACTAAGTTAACCCATTAAATTCACATTTGTGATTAATTGAACTAATTGTGTTATTAGGTATATATTTTTGTGCTATTTTCCTGTATTTGCATGTACTTGTACGGTAAGCAAATAAACATCTGGTTCTGATTTTGAACGTTAATCACGACACCCATGCGTCAGAGAGCTACGGGCGATTTTCGCTACACATAGAGATTAAGCTGCTATGGAATATGGCGTACTCGTAGCATTATGAGCGTAGCTTAGCAGCGAATGAGTTTAATTGCCTTCAAATATATTATGCGGACAACAATATTTAAAAAAATAGTAGATTACTGCAGAGGTCGTGAAGTAACGTCGTCGTCTACGACTCGGCCGTCTACCCCAATCTCGTCCAGCAATCCCTGTTCCGGCCGAGGATTGTATAGTAGTTTTCTCAAACGATGTGAGGAAATATTAAAATAAAAATAAATACAAGGTAATTAATTAAATAATAGGTAATTTGCGCCTTATTTATTTTTTAAACATCCCATTTGAACAAGCCGTTCGAGCACCATGTTTGTGCAGTTAAACTACCATATACTCGTAAGTATAGTACCATAGTTTTTTTTGAAGTGAAAACTTCTTTAGCGGCGCTGAGCACTTTTTGGGATGGGGAAAAATTGTTAAATACGCGACAGAGTTTTGTGACTTCAGATGTGAAGGAGGTCACTTTTGCTGCTCGCCGATTCGACTTCATTCAAAACTGAACGCTATTCGTAAGAGTATAAAGCCGTTAAACACTTTTTGCAATAGCATATTCTGCAAATAAATTTGTAATTTTAACCAACGCGTCCTTCACCGTTTTGCTATTGAGAAAATTCGAATAGTTCGAATTTGGGCGTTATTCCTAAAGAGATAAAGCTTAGAAAAATATTTACCAACGGCAAAACCAAATTGATATTTTGGTCGCCACCGCCGTCTGCTGTTTTTGCAAATTCGAATAGTTCGAATTTAGACGTTATTCCTAAAGAGATAAAGCTTTGAAAAATATTTGGCAATGGCAAAAAAAATTGGTATTGTGTTTGCCGCCGCCCGTCGGTGCGCCGACGGGCGAGCCGGCGGCCCGTCGCATCCAACGCGCCCGCGGCCCGTCCGCCTAAATAATTGATAATTGTTTATAAATTTGCGTCAAATTTATTTTTAGGGTGACACCGTAAGACGTCACGTGACCTGATCGAAAAACTGTTACAATGTTATTGAGCTTTCACTTCTGCCGGCACTCCCGGAATGCAACCCGGTCTTTTTTTTTATGTAGCAAGTATGCTTACAGAGTCTAGTGGTGGTTGGCAGTATGTAATTTTTCCTTTGTCAGTTTAATATTAGTAAGCAAATTTAAAAAGTTAGAGTAGCGGACAATAATGGTTTTACTTAGGGTTTTCATACATTACTTCTTGGCGTAAGGCCAAGAAGTAATGTAGGGAGCCTTAAACAAGAAACTTCATGTCTTCATTTCGTGATATTAACGCGTACATTTCCGAGCATGTTTGAGAAAAGGTTATTCTCAAACATGCTCGGAAAGCGTCGCATTAAGTTAAAACTCTTTCGGGCTGCCTAGCAGTATAATATTCAATACAAGACGGATTATTACCTGCTGCATTATTTATTTTTTAATATACAGGGTGATTCAGGAGACATGAGCAGGATCAACCCTACGGATTCAATAGTTTATAAGCTACTTAGTCGTACCAGCATTGGTAAGATTAACGTGAATTTTTTTTTAGTTGTGTAGGGTGACCATGATTTATTGTGAATGAAACTTTCACACAAAATGTAAAAAAAAACTGTGGGCGTTTAACTTAATTACGATGGTAAAAGATCCATTAACATTAACTGTATGTGTAGGGTTGATCCTGCTCACGTCTCCTGAATCACCCTGTATAGATAGCGCCATACTAAATATGCTATGCAGTTTGGCAGATATTAATGATAGTTCCTAAATGTTATGTTGTTAAGTTAAATAAATTAAAAAAAAAAAAAAAAACAAGAGGATTTAAGGAAAAGTCATATCTAGCCAAAGAAGACTAACCGCGAGGTGCGAACCGCGCGGTTTCAATGGTGGTAGTTTTTAAATAAGTTTTTCGCTATTTGTTTACGGTAAGAAAAAATATAAACCACACAGTTTAAAAACGTACAAATATTTATTCATTTGAGAAAAAAGAAATATTAAAAAAAAATGTGTTGTAATTATTTTATAAACCGCGATGAGTGTACAATATGAAAGTGAATTCCTACCGCCTTTTGAACGAAGTCGTAGAAATAATGCTTTCAGCTAAATCAAAGTACAATATCACCGCGTTATGAAGGTTACAAAAAAAAAAATGAAATGTAATTATACAAAATGTTTTTTGTAATGTTTTGTATTATTTTGTCGCGTGTTTGAGAAAAGCCCTATATTTGCAGTAATACAAACAAAGAAAAACCTTGGCGGAAACCGGGATCGTCTGACTCGTCTCTAGGCAGGCAAACCCTCTCTTTCCGCGCCTCGGCAATAATGCACTTTTCCGTAGCACTCGTTTATATTAAGGGATTACATAGTCCACAGGTACATACAATTCACAAGCCACTACTTTCCTTTTACCCGCAAAAAAATTAAAAACGCAACCATAATTTCAAGACTGAACCTCCTTTGTTTTACACAGTCAGGGAAGCTTTAAAGTCGACACAGGAATATGCTTGCAACCGACATAGGCCCTTTAGAATTTATATCGACTACCGTAGGTTCAAAGGGCGTAAGGGACAAATGGTCATTTTTCAGGAGAGCCAAAAAACGGTTTTGTTACGAGAAAAAAAATCGAAACTTTTTTGTTGCTTTACACAATAATATGCTCGTCAGTGATTTTTTTACATCTTTTTAAGCTCTTTTATATCATGTAACTAGATTTAAGACGCGGTTCTTAATTAAAAAGTTGTGCGTCCCTTACGCCAAAAAAAAAACCATTTTTGAATACACCTGTCCCTTACTTCACAATGTTGCCGTTTAACAAATATGACAAAAGGTCGTATCGTACAAAAAAATCTTTCTAAATGTCAATTTGGCGTAAAAAACAGCCATGTCTCAGCTATGTAACTAGTTACTTGCACTGGGGATTTGCTGATATTGCATTGAGGATTACAGGAAATTTGTATGAATAAACTTAGTGAGATCAAAACTCTCCAATTGCAATGTTAAATGCTGCTTAATGAATAAAAGAAAACAAACAAAAATAGTCACGACAACTTAACGTGAAATAAATAGACTACTTAAACAGGAAATAAATACTCGGTATTAATCATTCATTGTGTCGTTCAATTCGTTCTTTATGTCTTAAAAGCTACTTCACGAGCCCATGCAATAGTTACAAAATTATCAATTTTTCCGCAGCTCCTGACCTAACGTGCATTTAAAGCCCCTCTCCCTAATTATAGAACATTATTCGCAAAACGCTCACCTGACTATATGCATCGGCGAATTTACAATAAGATTTGCGAAGTTGTAGAGATTCAACATTACTCTATTGGTAACGCTATGGCGGTATATGTAGGTATAATGCTTGTTATTACTCTCTTCTTTTGAGTTCATTCTGATTTCTTGAATAACTTCATATTGTTTTACGAATTGCACTCCAGGGTCCCAAGATTCAGGCACAGCCTAGTTTGGGGTCCGCCAGGCATCATTTTATATGAAAAGTAAACATGTGTATTGTTAAGCAAATAAATGATTTTTGATTTCATTTGATTTTTGATTGTCACCGAGCTCATCATCGTCCTCCTCCTCGTCTGTGTCTGCTAAAGTCGCTACCTATATTTTTTTCTTAAGGGGCTCCCATACGCCAATGACCTTCGATCTGAATCCCTTAGTTTTCTAATGTTTTTTATAGCTTATTTTATTAACAACAACGGCTTTAAGCAATATAGTTTCTCATATTTAGTTCAAAGTTCATTGTTTTCGAGATATTTGGGTGAGCGTTACGACAAAATGCATCAATGATTGTATATGCGCAAAATGCTGTAACGTACATAAAGTGAGCGTTACGACAAAATGCATCAATGATTGTATATGTGCAAAATGCTGTAACATACATCAAGTGAGCGTTACGACAAAATGCATCAATGATTGTATATGCGCAAAATGCTGTAACGTACATAAAGTGAGCGTTACGACAAAATGCATCAATGATGGTATATGTGCAAAATGCTGTAACGTACATCAAGTGAGCGTTACGACAAATTGCATCAATGATTTGTATATGCGCAAAATGCTGTAACGTACATCAAGTGGGCGTTACGACAAATTGCATCAATGATTTGTATATGCGCAAAATGCTGTAACGTACATAAAGTGAGAGTTACGTCAAAATGTGCCACAGATATTTTTTATTTTAGTGGATACAGCAAAATGTATTGCAAAAACGGGTTCTGGTGCAACTTTTTTCATTGTCGTAACGGACACTTTTTTAAAGCTATCGAGACGTTATTTACACCAATCGATAGAGAAAAAAAAACTGAATATAACTGCATTCATAACTCATTTTCGCCAATTTGTCCCTTACGCCCTTTGAACCTACGGTAGTCGATATGCTTTCATTAGTTGTAAAGTAAGCTCTGTTTCGTATTTCTTGTGTTGGAATGGTATAATTAGAATGTAGTGCAAACTACAAAGCAGCATGTTTGTTCTAGAGCAAAGCCTCTTGGAAATTCTCTAGTGTACCTACTCTAGAGGGTTCAGGTATTTATTAAATACAATGTTAAGCACTTACAAACGCGGGATTGGAATCGCCGACTTGGGAACCATGATTGTGGTGGCAGGCAGCTTAAGATAGATTAACTCGTATTTTTACAAAAAAGTCCATTTAATGGGCCAAAATGGGAAACGTACATTTAACAACACTGTATTTTTTTAACCGCTACATTATAATATCGGGCAAGTCCGTATTGTAGTGGTAAAACTAACATTTCAAATGACTCTTATGTACGATTCTCACCGAACGGGCCACATCGCAAGTATCGCAACAATCGCAACCAGATGCGACCACAGCCGAGTACAGCCGTTCGCGTCCTCGAGGAGCCGACCGGGTTGTAAAACCATTCAAATGTGAAATGTTACGTCTGTATTAAAGCTTCAAATTACTTTGGCAACTTGTAAAATGTGCTCAGGGGCGCTCCGGCCCGGCCCGGTCGGTGAGAATGGTACATTAGATTCCATGTCAAAAACGGCTAGAAATTGATCAAAATAAGTCGTAAATCCGTTAAAACCTTACATTCTTTACGCGTAAACAGAACTCTGTTTACGTAATCACGAATAAGATGGAGGAAAATGCAGCCGAATGCATTAAGCGAGCTTTCTTGTTCGTGTCACCGACACATTTCCTGGTGACAGTGTATTTTTACGCCGGAAAAGCGTAGAAAACCACGAAAAACTCCCGTGTAAGCGAAAATTAACTTTAAACTCGTTTCAATAAGATGTGTGATATACGCTGAAATATCTTGGCTATCATTGCTCACATTGGCCCTCACTTAGCTGTGAGTTGTTAAAAGTTTGATTTATGACACGGATTTTTTATTAAATATATATCGTGTGATGACGCAATACTTGTTGCTTCCGGTTTTTTGCGAATGGAATAACAAAACGAAAATAACTTTAAATACTTTGAAATATGTTTAGTTAGTTATAAGTTAATGAATTTAGTTTTAGTTTATGTAGTGCCGTAGGTATGTAAACACCACACGGCGTGCATTTCTTGGAATAGGTGTCGATTGGAGAGGACTATTTGTTTTGAGTTGAGGTCCCTACAGAGACGAATGTTTTTGGTCGATCACATACCATGTTTCATTTGGTTTGTTAGATGCTCTCCCATAATTTTTAGTACTTACTATACAGAGCGTACCAAAAATGGGGTGTGAACCGATCAAGGGTAACAGGTATCGTGTTCTGATAAGAAAAAACTAAAAGTTTTTTTTAAGCGATTTTTTTGTACATTTTTATGGAGAGTTGGCCGACTGGGGCGACCTGCTCCATATAAATGTAAAAAAAACGCGTCAAAAAGAAAAAGTTTTTTCTTATCAGAAGAACACGATACCTGTTACCCTTGATCGGTTCACACCCCATTTTTGGTACACTCTCTATTAGGAGTTCGAAAATTTATTTTATTAATTCTGTAACATCATTGTTATACAGTTGGAAAATAATGAAGTTGTTAAAAAATCCATTTTTTTTAATAAAGTTCGTTCTTTTTTTTTTTTTTCTCTATTAGTATTTTATATAATTAATATGATTTCAATATCTGGCGGTCCCTGGCAAAGGCCGGGATAACGCTAGGTAGAATAAGAAGAATATTATTTCAATATCTACTCCTATCATTTCACTACCCTTGCGATGGGTGTTTAAGGGTCGACACGACGCGACGCTCCACTGCAAATGTAGCTTGGATCTCGTTTTATCCTCGTAAGTCCCCGCGTACTTATACAAGTACAAATTAATGATAGCAGTTCACACCTGACATTCTAACTACATAGATAGAGTAACTACCTAATGTACTTACCCAAGTACAAATTTTGAATTCCCCATTTACCGGGTAGTCTTTTTACAACGGCAACATTGATACGGTCATTGTCATTCTTTATTCTATGGCCGATTCCGCCATGTTAGACAGGTTACGTCAACTGTCAGTGTCAGTGTCACTTTTTCGCAAGATGGCTACGCGGTCGGGTCGCCGGCCGGCACGAGGTAAGAATATCTGTTTATATCCATGTAATCATTTGTTTTTTCTATTGTTTTATGCCTGAATTAGTGCCTATAAATATGGAATATTGTAAAATAATCAATCTTTGAAAGCAAACTATATATTTAAGGTGATTCGTGACTGGTCAAAGTAATTTGTACTTGACGTGGTACGTTAGGCGTTTGATTTATCAACGTTGATTATGCTTTAATTGTCTTTGAGACTGGATTTTATAATTATTTATATAAGAAAAAGATTGTTTATGTTGTAATAATGTAAAATGTTCACTTAAGTGATGTTTAGAAGAACTATATGATTTATTTTTGATACTTAATAAAAACCTTTAACTTTTTTATATTGTTTTTGATATACTGCGTAAAAACCTGATGTACTTACACAAGTACAAAATATTTTCAATGTTTTCCTTCTTAAGGAGATGCTATACATCACAAACATACCGTAAAAAATATAGACAACAGTAATTCACTTCCAAAATTGCCTAAAACCGACATCTCTTTGTCTCGGTCTGAAGGACTATTCTTGATTCGTACTTGGTATAGTACAGCCGGCAGATATGACTACTGATGTTAAAAAAACACAGGACTTACGAGGTTAAAATGACATGCTAGAAAAATTATTTGGGAGAGGCCTATGTCCAGCAATGGACGTATCTCAGCTGAAATTATGATAATTATGATGCTAGATAAACATAAAACTTTGTATACACAATGGGATCTGCCAAATCTAGGTCAGAAACTAGTTTCAGTAAATAGAAATTAAAATAGAAAAAACATAGAGCGAGTAGAAAATTTTTCGTACAATGTCTCTAATCGGTTATTTTTTTATCTATTCTATTTATTTCATAATTAATAGCAACTGAAACTAATAGTTTCTAACTAAACTTGAAACCATAATTAGATTCCAAAATAACGACAACTTAGAAAATTTGAGACACCCCCGACATTTTCATTTCAAAGTCCAATATCTCAAAAACGGCTTAACAGATTTTCATAAAACATACTAAGAACACTCGGGATAAAATTATCTATGACACAAAAAAACTAAACAAAAATCTGTTCATCCGTTCCGGAGCTACGATACCACAGACAGATACACAGATACACAGACAGACACGTTAAACTTATAACACCCCTCTCTTTGCGTCGGGGGTTAAAAAATAACCTTAAAATTGCCATTAAAATGAAAATAAAACGACACTGGCAAACTTACACTCTTCCAAATGATGGACGTAGCTAAAAATCTGATTTAACTGCTTACAACTTAAAAAAGTTGAAAAACTCCCGACATTTTCATTTCAAAGTCCAATATGTCGAAAAGGGCTGAACAGATTTTCATGAAACACGGCTAGGAACACTCGGGATGCAATTATCTTAAAAAAACCGGATCCAAATCGGTCCATCCGTATGGGAGCTACGATACCACAGACAGATACACAGACACGTTAAACTTATAACACCCCTCTCTTTGCGTCGGCGGTTGATAAAGTTTCATATTTCTCCAGAATAATAAAATAAATAATAATAAAAATCTTTATTGTTCATACTTATGATACATGGTACAGTTTGGAGCCCTGGCGACTGCGTTAGTTTGCACTGTGTTGCAGCCCCCAGTGAAAGCCCAATTACATGGTCAGAGATTGGTGATAAGAACATTCAGACTTATAATAATGGTAATGAAGTAACTATAGGTATCACATTTACATTACACGTTAATAAGAGTAAGTTGTATCATGTTCAAGAGAACTATGCGTATGTACACTAGTGTGCGTGCACGTGTGTGTGAGTGCGTGTATGCGTGTGTGTGTGTTTGTGTGCGTGAGGGTGTGTGTGTGAGTGTGTGTGTGTGTGTGTGTATATGTGTGTGTGTGTGTGTGTGTGTGTGTGTGTGTGTGTGTGTGTGTGTGTGTGTGTGTATGTGTGTGTGTGTGTGTGTGTGTGTGTGTGTATGTGTGTGTGTGTGTGTGTGTGTGTGTGTGTGTGTGTGTGTGTGTGCGCGTGAGTATGAGGATCTTAAGATAAGAGACATTACTAATGAGACCCTGCAGAATCAACCCCGATCTAGAAGAATGCCGTTTTAAAATGATAACCAAACTACGTTTGTATGGAGAGTTTTGAGTCGACCGTGCTGGGGACTCTTAAGTTAGTGCGACGATAGGATATCAAACCGTTGTCTCCTTTTGTACATATTCCAACAACTTATTCAAAGCCAAACACATTCACATTTCGGCTAAAACATTCCTTTACGCCATTCATTCGGATCATAATTGTTATTATTCACCAGCCAGCATAACGCGACCCCTCTCGTTCTATTCAGCTTACATATATCCCCAGAAAGAAAAGAAGATCGACAGGTCTAGCTAAACTGGTGGTTGTATGAACTTGTAGATATATTTGGCTCGTTCCCAACAAAACAGTGCGTTCGCCACAACACAATTTATTGTACGGAACCGTAAAGTACCGTAATTCATCCAGTAATTTGATATGATTGTTGGTGAGAAGTTGACGATATTCCTTGCTATTAGTAGGGTTGATGAAATACTGGGTTTTAGCTGAATGTTCATTATTTTGAAATGAGATATTATGGGTACAGGCGGGTCCTTTCTTTTTAATGAGGGTTTCCTGAAACGACGCAGTAGGTGGTTATTGGGGCAGCAGGCCTTTTTTTTTCGTGGAGGAAACCTGCTCACCTTAGGTCACCTCGGGGGATGACCCTCTAGAAATTATTGTTAATATATTTCCAAAATGTCCTTGAGATATCGACCTTTCCAAAATATCAACTGTATTATTAGTCACTACTTCAACATTTTGTTAAATAAGTAGAAATTAAACGTCTCAATGTTTGACACTTTTGTTCACCTCTGGGGCCGTAGACAAGGTTACAATCGACAAGCGCTAACGCCAATAGAAACGAATAAAATGTAGGGGAATGACAGATGCCAACGAAACACTTTTCGTTAACATCTGTCATTCCCATACATTTTATTAGTTTCTATTGGCGTTAGCGCTTGTCGATTGTAACCTTGTCTAGGCCCCCTGTTGTTATAAATTTAGATTGGAAGTGTGTAACAAGTATAGGGTTAGGTTCTGCGACTTTTACCTATACCGCACAGTGAAATGTCAAGACTTCGCCAAGGCTTCCTCAGATAAAATAGTCATTTTTTTTTGCAAAGCAAACAATCTTGTCGAGGCAAGCTTCTGTTAAATCTCCCTTAATGATCCGTGAAACGTCTAGCTTTGCATTTAAGATGATATTCATTTGTTTATTAAGCACGCTCTTAAAAAATCCTAGATACTTGACAAGGAATAGTTGTATAAAGTTGTACTTGCTTGCTAACAAACTGCCAATTGAATTTAAATCAACGACTCTCGCGTATCGATGCAAGGCTCAAAGCTTTACTCCTGAGGAAGTCTTATTATACTGTAACTCACTTCGTAAACGACAAAGACCATTAATAATAATGTATATTATAATAGTTAATAGGAGTATCTAAACTAGTTATTGTTTTTTTTTTGTTTGTTTTGACTGTATAATTTATTTTAATTTGTAATTGTACACCTAAATGACATACCTACCCATATTGAAATGTAATTGTAAGCTCGAATTTCATCCTTTTTTTTGTTTATTTAATATGATAGTACTTTATGTCATTTTTATGTAGGTAGGTACCTTAAATTCATATACAATGTCGCTACCGCGTCACGCTCGCTTCGCTCGCTCAGCTCGCGCGCTGTAGGGTCGCAGTTCACCTAACAACCTAACCGTTTTTTTTTCCCTGGGGAACAGGCTAGGGGATTAACGTGGATAACAGCATCATTCGGGGCCAAAAAACTAATGAAAATAGTGCCCGTTTTCTTTGCCCTGGACGGCTTCACCACCACTTCCACCATGCATGGAGTACGGTAGCATTCATGGCCTAGCGGCACGGCACGGCGACCTCGTTCCGGTACGTGTTAAGCCTTAATATGTATATTGTAGTCTTTGGCCTGAATGACACCGGCGCGGCCTGCGGTGGCGGTGGATAGTAAACTTGACAGTTATTGTCTACTATGTGCTTGGTAGCAGAGTGCTTCCGTACTTCGGAGGACACATTGGAAAGATAGATGGCTGTCGCTTTCACAAAAACTATTAGCTAGGATTACAAGTTTACGAGTATATAGGTAGCACCGCCTGTAGTAAAAACCGACAAAAGGGAGTTATTGGGGTCGCATTATTTACATACTTGAGGGTTTCCATAATCACCAAATCTAAATCCATCTAAAATCTAAATCTATATAAAATCTAAATCTATCTTAAGTCTAAATAATCTATCTAAAATCTCAATCTATCTAAAATCTTAATCTATCTATATACTTTCGTATATAAAAGAAGACTTCCTGACTGATTCATCACCGCACAGCCGAAACTACTGGGATTAGAAAGTTGAAATTTACACCAGAACTTCCTTTTATGACGTAGGCAAGGGATATGACGGGATTTTTTGGAAATTCCATCCCTAAGGAGGTTAAATGGGGGTGCAAAGTTTGTATGGAGGAAACATTATTTTTTGAACTAGAGACTTGAAACTTTGTAGAAAGATAACTTAGTAGAATCCAAAAAAAGTACATACTGCGTTTTAGAAAATTCGACCCTTAAGGGGGTTAAATAGGGGTGCAAAGTTTGTATGGAAGGAACTTTATTTTTTGGCCTAGAAACTTGAAATTTTATAGAAATATTAGGTACTTATTAGAATACAAAAAAAATATGTTAGGGTTCTCGAAAATTCCACCCCAAGATAGGGATGCAAATTTTGTATGAGGAAAACTTTTCCTTTTGAGCTAGAAACTTGATACTTTATAGACAGATCACTTATTTGAATACAAAAAAAGAACTATAAGCGTTTTGGAAAAATGTGTACGGGGGAAACTTTGTTTTTTAGATTACGAATTAAAATATAAACGAGTACTTCCAGCGTTTTAGAAACGTCTATCCCAAAGGGGGTTAAAAAAGGGGTGCAAGGTTTTGATGAGAAACACTCTTTTTTGAGTTTGAGACTTAAAACGTTGTATATGGAGATTTCTTATCAGAATAAAAAATAAGTTCTTTCAGCATTTTGGAAAATTTCCACCCCTAAGGGGGGTTAAAACGGAATTCAAGGTGTATATGGCGACCAATAAAATGTTATAGTAAGAGATTTGTAACGTCGGTCTTAGCCTATATGTTAAAAGACTACAAAACTGATTACAACGTTTCTTAAAATTCATCCTCTAAGGAGGTTAAATTAAAAGTGTTGGAAGTTGGAAGTATGTATGAGGAACAAGTAAATTTTGAAGTGAGGGAATTCTTAGGTCATACATACTATAATAGCTTCCGCGCGCAACTTCGTCTGCGTGGACTCGGGATAAAAACTATCCTATATTTTAATCCAGGCTATAATTTATCTTCGTGTAAAATTTCATCCAATTCAGTTGAGCCGTTTTTAAGCGTGATTGAGTAACAAACATCTAAACATCCAAACTTTCGCATTTATAATATTAGTAAGATGGTCAGCCATTTATTAGTCAAAATACATAATCCGACTGCTAGCAGAAAAGTAGGTTAGGTTAAGTTAGAACCACTACCCTTCCCTTCTTCTTACAGAACCGAACAGCTACCAGAAATGTAGGTTAGGTTAAGTTAGACTTGCTATGCTCCCAGAACAGAAAAGAAGGTAATGAATGTTACATTTAACCTGCGGATTGTTTTTTTAATTTAAAAACTTCATTTAATTAACAAATAATTTATTCTCTAACACCGTCAGATGGGGACGGCGGATGGAGATGGAAAGTTCTACGTCTTTTAGCATTAGATAAGTTTGCTTTCAAAACTATACAGGTCGCCTGGACCGGACTAACGTGAGTAAAACTGCTGGACGGAGATAGGCAAAAACTTCCAGTAATGTAGCTTTCTTTAATACATTATGAAAAAATATACAATTTAAGCAGAAACGTCTGTGGAGATATTTATAAATTGTAAAAACGGAGTTCTTAATTTAAAAGCCATTTAAACTAATGAACTCATCGCACTGATGCATTTTACGCTTAATCCCTGACCGGATTTAGATGAAATTTTTCGTACAGATAATTTGAGACCCTTGGAAGGATATAGGATAGTCTTATCTCGGAAATCTTCCCTTTAAATGGTAGAACTTTGTTTGGGTCGGCGATAGTTAAGGTTCCGCCTACAATAATTGAATAGCAATCATTTTTCTAAGACGTTAACAAGTTCTACGCGGATGAAGTCGCGGGCAACAGCTAGTCTACAATATAAATCTATCTAAAATCTAAATATGGCGTAAGTATCTAGAAAATCCGCGCGCGCAAGTGAGCGCAAGTAATGTTAATTGAATGTACAACCAATTTAACCCAATGGCAGGTCCTGCCAGCGTAGTCTAGGTATAGGAAGAGAATTAGTCATGCCTCTCAAGTGAAGTCAATGACCAATACAACCTCATATGTCATAAATGTCATAACAACTGGATGTATTTGGGCAATCGGGGGATATCTATCATTCCTATCTACCTTCCGCTGTTTCTAGCTCGACTACCCACTGAATTTATTATTTGTTAACACCCGAGCATCACCGGCAATTCAATATTCCGTCTTACTTACACTTTAAGCGTGGGAGAAGGATGGGAATGGTGATTTCAGGGTTACTTGTTAGAATTGGGAGGCAACTCTCACAATTTTTGCCGCAAACTGTTATGAGTTGACGCAAGTGTTACAGTAAGATATGTGTACGGTGCATGCAGTGATATTAAAAGAGGTAGATTTGGAAGAATATATCCTGCAGAAATGCATGAAGTTTACTGATTTGAACAGTAAATTCTAAAGTCTGAATTATATTAGAAGAGAGAATTTATGGAGCACTTCGCGATAAAAGCTTGCTCAATTGTTTTACTATAGGAATATATCATATAAATATAAAATTCTCAAAGACATTTATATATAAAAATAACCGTATTAAGAGTGTTACGATGTCTTTGAGTGATCTTGTTTATAACGACGTATGACAGTAGTTTGTAGTAGTAGTAGCTTTATGTGTTCTATGTGCTTGTGCATCATTGTCGTGATTGTAAATATAAGCTGGATACGTAATTCGTTTTATTTTGCCACCTACTTTTAAGTACTTGTTGTAGCAATATAGCCCACTCCGCAAGACCACCTTTTATTTACCTGTATTAGTTTCTTATATTCAGGTGTACAATAGTTATTTACGATTCAAGTGCCGAAAATAGAAAATTCGCAACGAGTGGTGATAAGTTCGAATCGACACGAGTTGCGAATTACCTATTCGCACGTCTATCGTACAACGTTTTACTGTACATATGGCTCTTTAAAGTTTCGACATATGCACGGAGAGTGCTCTTTCCGCACTAGTGCGGGAAAGCAGCACCATATGTACTGTAAAGAGTATTTGTATTGTGTAAATGCTGCGGAGACGACGATTGACGATTAACAATGAACCGCATTATCTAAAGCTTTTCCTGTAATCCGACCTAAGGATACGTCAAGTCTTGTTACGGTGATAAGCCCTGCCAAAATGTGAGACATTGCCACTCACCGATCTGGTTCCGGTTGATTTCTTTTATTTTCGTGACGACTGCTATCTCCAGGAGGTCGATTTGGCTTATCACTTTCACAAAACAATCTCCTTTTAATAAGCTTCGTTTACTCGTTCTAACACGATAGCTCGGCACGAGTGGAAGCGAGGGCGCGATACCAATTGAAATATTGATGGGATAGAAGCGAGGGATAAAAATGGTACCCAGTTTTATTTATTCCTAGGGCTTCCAATACACGAGCCAAACAGCAATTTTGTCAATACGCTGTTATTGCCTTGGTTGGAATAGGGAGTTTGTTTTTAAAATATGTCTGCAATGAAAACTGGTAAATAT
Source organism: Epinotia ramella (assembly GCA_947578815.1). NCBI lineage: Eukaryota > Metazoa > Arthropoda > Insecta > Lepidoptera > Tortricidae > Epinotia > Epinotia ramella. Next base: position 5,369,343 of record OX388207.1, read on the forward strand.
TCGCGGGCCAGTGAGTCTAGTTTTTAATAATTTAACCAGGTAAAGTTCGACGGCTTTTTGTAATTACCTATCTATTATTAAATCGAGTGGATTGTCTGGATATGAGATATTTAGCCGGCAGAATTTATAGATATTTAGGTATAGTTTTAATTTGACATTCTCTAGACAACTAAGAAAAAAAGAAGCTGGAAGAGCCCTTATGGGGATAAGTTTGCCTTTGTACTTTGATCTATTGTGTGACATGTATATTCTTTAACCTGTTATTGTGTACAATAAAGTGCTTACATACAATACTCAGAAAAACAACCCTATTTGGCCATCGTAAACTCAGTAGCCGGTCGGTAATAAAACATCGAATACCTGCCTAATTATTTTTCAAAATAACAAGGTCTGAATCTCATACTACGAGAGATAGATGCCTCAAAGTTTCGGAATTGTCAGTAAAATACATACTTTCAGCGTCTAAATTAATATTTCAAATAGTATGAATTCATTTTGAACAGAGCATTCTTTACGCAATAGTACTTAACATAACAACTTCCACAGTAACTCAGAAAGAGATCCGAACATAACCTAAAAACTTATGTCGCCACAGTAACCGCTTTAGTACACTCGAAGACTAAAAGCACTAACGCTCCAACAGCGATTTAGCAAGCACTTCAGACGGAACCGGCAGCATAAAACACGTTTTACTGTCCAACTTTCCTTCCTTAATCCAACTACGTACTAAAGTATTGTTAATCCAGCTAGAGTCACAACGCACGGTGTCTAACTGTAGGGACTGTACATAGTGTTCGAGGTAAGTGAAAATATAAAGGTGTTTGTGCACAGACGATTGGTGTCAGTTTGACGCTATTAGACTTGTACACCTATGTTTGTTATAAGTTTTGCTACTTTAATGCACACTTTTTTGAGCGCGTTAGTAATGAAAACTGGACGAAAATTAGCGTCCTAGTCGACCTAATAGGTACTACATCTCGAAAAAAGCATGGATTTTGAAAAGGTATACTTTACTCTTAATCAATATAGTTAAGTTCACCAACTCGATTTCGTAAGATTTTACTACAGTTAATAAAATACATTTAATAGTTACTCTAAATTATTTTTATCTGCGTATAAGTAAGTATAAATTGCTCAACTCTTATACTTATACCATTGGATAGCAAGTAGTTAAAAGTTTCTGCTTTAAGTTTTGTGATAAGTTTAACAACTGCATTACCAAGTTTACAATGAATCGGAATTTTGGGTATTATATTTATGTTTAAGTTAAGTTGAAATAGGTACTTACGGCAAAAGTTCAAGAAACGACTTTGGATTACAAAAATCTATAGATTTGTTATATTTTGTGAAATGATGGTTTTGCCAAATAAATAAAAAAACTAACCTATAGGTAGTTGTTTAATAATTTTATTATTATAATTTTTCACAGTTGAGACGTGTCCAACTGCAGAACGTGCCCAATAATAAAACATATCCACATACATACTCGTACACAGACTTAAAAAAATATACAATACCTTCTGCGGCAAATCGGGTAAGAAGTAGATACATTGTATTTTGGAATCTATTACTCATCGAGGAAAAGTAATCCTAAGATTGCAATAACAAAACAAATTACATTAGAATACTCACGACCCCATCCTCACCGTATCTTTATTGAAACGATCTTATTTATAGAAAAATCTTGTTTTCCTCCCCGGCCGCAAAGGATGCGAGCCGACAGTAAAAGGGCTGTAAAACCTGTTGGCACTGACTTTGGGATTGATTCAAGTCAAGGACGTGCAAGGTCACTCCTAAGGGAGGCTGCGTAGGCCAATGTCAGCAAACATCGGCATAAAAGAGTTGGGATGGTTTTATGTGAGCATAGGTGCTGTAATAAATACTATTTTTTATGGAATGTACTTATAGATCTCAGTGTCTCGCATAAAAGCGTACAAATAGGGTGAAACTGGGTTTGACAATTTTAGCAATACCAACTCAATCAAAATGTACTATCTGTGTTCGGAAAAATATCAGGAATATAATATTTATAATAACATCATCATCATCATCGTCATTAACTAAACGTTAAACTAAACTGCCATTAAATCGCTTCCCCAAACGCAATTTTTCTTTGTAGCAAATATTTATTTCGCCATTGTCACTAGTCGCATAAATTCCCATTCTTAAAATGTACTTTCCTCACTACTTTATGGAAGCGAATTTTATGCAGGCATAAGTTTTCAAACGCGTTTTTCAACGTTCTTTTTATTCGCAATAGAACAGTTTCAGTGGGCAGTTTGCCCTTCGGGCATCGGAAGCTACCTAACGAACCGAACCTACCTAGCGTTTCGCCATTGCAATGGGTTTCCTACAGGGAAGAAAAATTGAGACGTAATAAATTACGATACGGGAGCATCACAACGTTGCAGTGGAAAAAAGCGACAAAAATAATCTCGTTCGGGAATAAAATGCGAAAAGAAAATTATCTACAAAGAAAAATTGCGTTTGGGGTAAGCGATCTAACAAATCAACAAAGTGTTCGGAAAAATATTATTGCTAATCGGGGTAGCTTTTATGCTGTCCTTTCTTTTGCTGCGAATTTTAAAAGTTTGCAATTTATAAAAAGATAAAAGATTAGCATCAAGCGAACTCTAAAAGTCCGGCAATTATTATATCCGTTTTGTTTACTTAAACAATGGTCATTATTGTACCAATATTATATTTTAGACCTTATAGCAGGCCTTCAATCATCACATTGTTACATCCTTATTAAAACCGGTACACAAAGCTCAGCTTAATTACATAAGCCCGTAAAGCCAACCTGTACGCGATAAGGCAAGGTAACCACACGTCACAGCGGAAATAATAACCATTATACTACGCACCCGAGTCATAGCAATAGAGGTCACAGTGACCTTCATACCCTCAATATTGTCATTCGTCAACGATAGCTCTTCTTTTGGAGGGGTATTGCGATACGATGTCGTTTTTTGTTAACTATAGAATCTATGTACACTAATCTATTTATTTAAACTTTCTTGCACAACACACGGAAATGTACAAGTGGCAAGCTTACTAATCAGCTTCATTAGAGATTTGGAAAGGCACAAAGTAAAAAGAGTCCGTTTAAACATTAAAAAACAAATGAAACTAAAACTAACTAACAAACTAATCTATTATATGTGTGTATATATCCGGAACCAATCATCCGATTTTAAAAAGATATGCACATAGCACACGCACAACAGTAAAATTGATATATACCTATATTATACTGCAGTAGTCAAATAAATACATGCGAAGAAAAGTGTCAAACATTTTCCTTACAGCCACGAAGAACTTTAGTTGTATAGTAGTAGATCCACGTAGCTAAATAAACAGGTTATTTTATCACTTTGGTACTTAGCTCATTAAGATGTGGATCCAAAGCCCTTTGATACGGGCCGCGTAGGCGTATCACACCTTAGCTTGAACTAACCGCCATTGTTACGTAGTAACCTACATTTGAATAGGCTCGCCTTGTCAACATTAAGGTATTTTGTGTTCTCTGGGGAGTTGGTAAAGGTAAGATTACCTTAAGGCATTATTAAATAAAATTTATTATGAACACGTGTAATTACCTAGTGCTATTTATAGCAGAGCTACCTACTAACCGACATCTTGCTCATCATACTCCTAGCATTATTCCCGGTTGTGGCCTAAAGGAGACCCGGGTCCGCTTTGACACAATTTCTCTTAACACTTTCATGGCACGAACCCGCCTACCGCACGCTTTCCGCTACATATCCACTGCAGCCATCGTAGCGCTTCGTTCGTAGCCGATAACATGGAGAAACCCGTTTGTAGAGAAAAGCATCTACGAGCAAAGTGCCTGCCACGTGTAAAATAATCATACTTTTAAATATAGTTATTTTTTTAGTTCCAACATTCTCCAGCTGTGCTGTATGTCAGTCCATTTATAATATATCAATTTTATATCTTGGCATGAATGAAAACAGCGTACTATTTTTCTTCGAGACCCTTCTGATATTTCCAGCAGTCAAGGCAAATCGCGGTCGTATTCTACAATAGAGCTAGGAAATTATTCAAATGAACAACAAGAATTAAAATTTTGAAGATACAACTTTAAAAAACACCTGCCATATATTCTCGACAGCCTCCCCGAGGACATCCGACTCGAACCTAATGTACGTATTTTTAAAAAAATATTTATTAGTTACACTATCTTAGACTTATGTAGTAAAGTGTCGAACTAACCTAGGTATTTATAATGTGAAATTACTCTTGTTTTAAAATTCTTCCCGCAGACAAATTGTATATAACAGTTTTGCAGGGCTTTTGATTTAAATGTAACTGTTGTGAGACTGATAAATAAATAATATAATAATATTTTAATTAAATAAATTTAATCAATATTCATCGATCGAATGAAATGCATTTGTAAACCTCCTATCCGTATCTACCTAATATTGATATAATCAAAGGGGTTTAAATATATAAGTACATTAGTACAAAAACGCATGCGTATATATTGTTTTGTTATATTCACTAAACAATACTTTTAAGATTAGGTCATGAACTGAGTACGGTAAATCTGGTGTAGGTACTTGAAACGAAATAGCATATTCATTTTTTTATTCATTAATTTTTAAAAATGATTTTTTCAATATGGCGGATTCGAACAACAACTTCCTGACAATCCGGGCCGGTTGCTCTTAACCGAGTGAGCTATCGATGCCGTTGCTAGATTCAGATTGTTTTTCAACAGTTCCCTTTTGTTACACCTAAGGGATGCATCAATCTTTATAAGTGAAGATTTTAATTATTACGTAACCATAGGAAACCCTTATTAGGGGATGACTTCCGGGATAAAAAGTATGTGTCCCTTCCTAGGATTAAAACTATCTCCATATACCAGATTTCATCTCAGTCATCATCGGTTCAGTGGATTTAAGATTATTATTATTATTTATAATATGGCAAATCAGTGTATTTAGAACCGTAAGATCATCGAAGGGGCAATACGGTTGCCAGGTTTTTAAGATTGAAAAGGTACCTTTGCATTTATAATAGTATGGATTTGTTTTTGTTGACAATCTTATTTCCTGTGGTGTGAATATTATAGTAGATTGTGTCTCAGGGAGCAAAATTATATATTTGCGGCGAGGGCGGTATATTGAATCCCTCGTTACGCTCAAGATTCTACTTTAGAATCCTGAGCGTAGCGTAGCCCAAGGTGGAAAATATTTTACTACCGAGTGGCACATACTGTTTTTAACAACTTCTGTGGGAAAAAAAATATCTCTCATTTGCGGACAACAATAGCTCTTATCCGAATATCAAAAACCGGGTAGAAAAGTACAACTTTGCTCCCTTATTTGAGGGCATCAATGACTCTTTTCTGAATAGCGTGTGAAAAGTTTTTTTTCTTTCTGTCTCACATACTTGGTACATCTGAAGTTATAGCTACAGTGAAGTATGTAGTAGGTCGGTATTAAAATGACAACACGTAGTGCCCCGCTGGCGGCGCATTATGCAGGACCTATATTCCGGATGTGAGACGCGTCCTCATTCGCCGCCCGTGGAGCGGAGGAAATATTTTAATACTAACCTTGCCATTTTGCATATCCCTGAAAATGAGTATTTACAGAAAAGCGCCCTTAGACCTGCAGGTCAATCAAATAACGCATTGCACGCGCGTCAAGGAGATCTAAATGTCACTGTCTATTTGTATCGGAGTAAACGAGAGCGAGTGTTACTGTGGGCGGCCCGGTTTTTGAAAATTTTACATAAATATTGAAATAAAAAAAGGGTGGACTATTTGTGAAATATGACTTGTTAGCGGTTTAGGTATGTATATGTTGACTTCATGTTTTTAATTGCAGACCCCTACGTCAAAAAAATAAAGACATAGAACTGTTTAATGTGATTTTAAGACCAATCTTTGCATTTATTTTCTATCGAGCCGATTTCGTCCAATTATGTATCGAGCCCATCCACGGTCTTCGAAATATGGTGAATATTAACATATATTTTATTTGATGTGCTAGAACAAATAGTTTTTCTTAAAAAACTGCTTAAATAACATCAATTTCACCAAATTAGGTCTTGTCAGCCTCTTAAGACCGCTTAAATATTGTATGTGTAGACCTTTTTTGCATTTTTTTAGAACGCTTTTATGGCAAGGAAGAGTCGGTAAATGGATATATATAATCGCTTATTGATACTGGAAATTTCAAAAGTGTCTCGTCTCCTTACGGTTTATACGTGTACTAGGGGTCCGCCCATGGCTCCGTTCGCTTGGGATTCCATCTATGTTAATTCTCTGTCCCCCAGGGATTTCAGAAAAAAGGCTCCAATGACTCTTTATTTCTCCAACACTTATTATAATTAATCTGTACATTAGATTTCAAATAATTAATTATTAATCAGAATCAGCATGGCCGCGTTACCGTACTTAAAAAGGGGTACGCAACCTTTTACTCTTTTATTTACGAGATCGTTACTTACTTGAATTATTCAGAGCACTCTTCTGACGAACAAGTATGTTAAGCGTTCAATCTAGCTGAAAATGGGGCTTAGTACAGAACATATATTCTTTATACGCTATTTACTCGTAATTTATACATTATACATTTTATTAATCTAACCCAATGGCGAGGGATTCCAAATGCATAGTCCCAATCAAAGTTCCTACGTCCAAAATATCGCAACATACGAGTACATTATCATTCGAAAAAAAACATTACTAAGGACAACAAACAGACAAAAGGTGCTAACAAAAAAAAATACATCCATATACTAATATTATAAATGCGAAAGTGTATGTGTTTGTTTGTTTGTCCGTCTTTGTCTTACGAATTTACGTGATTTTTTAAGTGGAGATAGTTGAAGGGATGGAGACTAACATAGGATAGTTTTTATTCCCGTAATCATCCCCTAAGCGGGTGAAATGGGGGGGTAAAAGTTTGTATGGAGCTGCGATATAAACGAGTTCCACGCGGACGGGGTCGCGAGCAGAAGCTAGTAAAAAACATATATGTAACGCAAACAAGTGCAGGGCAGGTAAGTAATGAAAAAAAATCTTTAGCTAATATATACCAATTCCTTTGCGCACATTCCTTATCATTATTATTACTTAATATTTAATTAATATTATGACTACTTTCATTCCCAAAGGGATCGTTAATTCAAACGAATTTATCAAAATAATAGATCGTAATACATTTTCATTAAATAAAAACTAACTCATCGTTCAACAGCCTAATAGTAAACAGCTGTTACATTACGTTTAATCACATCGCTGATGAAGCCAAAAATATGGTCCAGCCATAAAGATGTTAACAAATTACAGTGCAACGAACTTTGACAATTTATTACGAACGCTTTTACGAGTCTATAAAAATTTCGCTCGTTTTCTTACAATTAGGAGAATATTCGCCACAACGCCGTCTAAGTAGTATTTGACTCTGAGCTTTACTGCCAGTAATATGGCCGGCTAAATTAATTGTAAAGGTTTACAACCACTGCTAGTTTTCGCCTTGTTTAGATCTGGTATTTATTGAAGTTAAAGTTATTTAGTTCAGTACATAAATGGTTTAAGTGTTTGAGAAACAAAACAATAAATTATATTCAGCGTTTAATGAAAAGGGTCCTTTCAGATTGCCAGGCATCTTTTACTAACTAATTAGGTACGTGGGGGTAAAATGGACACGTTAAGCTTTGAGCCTCTGTAAAAAAAAAGTAAGGGCAGGGTGGGGATAAAAAACACGGTTAGTTAAATCAACTAATATATTATCAAAAAAAAAAAAAAAAAAACCTGGTATTCATTAAGAACCATACAAAAAAACAGTTTAAAAAAAAACGTGGTTAATGATCATATTAACGGATGGTGAGGTTATTATGGCCATCACATGCCATGTTCGAGAAGCAGTTGCTGGAGAGGTATTTTTTTGTTGGGAGCTTCTAGGTGCTGGAGCAGGCGAAATTGGCTTCTGCTGTAAGGTGTTTGATACAGCAGGAGCCATTTACCTTTTAATCCTCGTTTCACGTAACGTGCCATATACTTAAAATATAATATAACTCAATTATGTAGTTACGTATATCTTACAAAAACAACAAAAAAACAAACTAACTATTATCGTACCGAAAATATGGACACTTGATGTTCAATATTAACAGGTACGTACTTGCTTAAATTTTTACGAGTCACACAAAAACTGTGTTTTAAACCTCACTATTTGCATACTACCACTTTAAAATATGATAAATTATCTGATGACTTACCTCCAATACTTAGATCAAAGGTATATTTTCGATTTTTCCAAGATTTTATAGTTTCCGTGTTTTTTAGATGACCGTGGACGGTTTGAAGTCGAACGATGTTTTTGATCTGTCAAAACTACGCCGGTAAAGCAGTCCCAATGACACTTTGTACAGTTTGAGTAGACCACTAGTCGCTTTTAATTACAGTGCCATCTATCCAATTTATGCTGTAGTTTTTGAGATATAGCAAAGTGACCATATTAACCGGCTGACCATATTACCCTCAGGTACCTTAATAACTTTAAATATTTTTTATCCCACTACGACGTAACCAAAACCAAGTTTTTCTAAAACATGTAGGTACTGTACAGTCGCCATCGGATTGGCCAAAGTGCTCACAAATATCTGTACACGTCTCTATTATCAAGGCATTAGATGATTAGAGACGTGTTCAGGTATTTGTGAGCACTTTGGCCGCTCCTAGTCTATACCTACTCGCGAATATTAAACAAAATATAGCGAAAGGAGATTCACATATTGGTACCTACGGAATAAAAAATGAATCCACTCGTCTGAACTTTTATACAGCCTCCCTGAAACATTTATTATTGTAGAGAGTTATCCAGGTGTGAAATTCGCTGTAGGTGAGAACAGCGAAAATATATCACTCTGCTTAAGAGGATGCATTGCAAAAAGATTGTATTTCGTATAATGGTTGTTATCCATACTATAATATATATTATAAATGGGAAAGTGTGTGTGTGTGTGTTTGTTTGTCCGTCTTTCACGGCAAAACGGAGCGACGAATTGACGTGAATTTTTAAGTGGAGATAGTTGAAGGGATGGAGAGTGACATAGGCTACTTTTTGTCTCTTTCTAACACCCCACTTCCCTAAAATGGGGGGTGAAAGTTTTGTATGGAGCTACGATATATTAAACGAGTTCCACGCGGACGGAGTCGCGGGCAGAAACACAAATCATCACAAAAATCTAGTTAATTTTAAGAAAAAATAAATACACAATTAATAAGTAATTCCAATGTACAAGGAGTCAACGGCACGCGCGGAAAACATACGAGTAGCTGTATTTCTTTCGCGGGGCGTGGTGTCCGACAATCGAGGCTTCGCCTTAAATAGGTTGACACGACTTTCCGCGCCGTCGCTCGCTTGGAAATGCTTGCTTCAAAGAATCTTGCGAATAAACTGAATTAACTTATTGCATTAAATTTAACGCATATATTTAATGTTATATTGACAAAAGAAACACTGAACCGAATTTAATGTTGGTCTGTATTTCGGTTATAATTGAAACAATATTTTTTTTATAAGTAGAAAACAAAGTCATGAGCTTACCTTTCGTTCATACTATTTTTGAGAAAACCATTTCATAGGAAAATAACAGGCCAAAGAAAGAAACATAAGCAGTTTTAATGGTAAAGTAGCAAGCAAGAACACACGAGCAATCAGAGTACCTAATTCTGGAATAACCTGTAATGTATACAGCGGTACAATACAAAATGGCGACGAGTTTACAATAAAGTCTAGTTTACCTTCCGAGAAAGTCATGAAGTCCTACCACAATATCCAGAGCCTACGCTAACTCCTGATTAGGATTAGCTAGCCAAGGGCTCCTATTTTTTAGGGTTCCGTACCTCAAAAGCAAAATACGGAACCCTTATAGGATCACTTTGTTGTCCGTCTGACTGTCTGTCAAGACCCTTTATCTCCCTGGAAGCTGTGAAAAAAACATATTTCTAACTCTCAAGGGAATCAAAATTTATAGGGTACTTTGCGTTGATCTAGAACTATGAAATTTGGCAAGTCATATCGTCTTATACTACTTGTAATATTCGATTAGACTTTCAACATGTCATCAAGTAGTTAAATAAAAAGTTTAAAATTTTAATTACTCATTATAAATAAAATAAAATAAAAATTAGGTAATTGAAATTCTATTAGAAATAGAAAATACAATTATAATAATGAAGAAAAAAATAGAAATAAAATTAGAATTAAGAATCAAAAAAGTAAACACACAGTCTATCTTTATACGAAATAAATTTATTTATTTATTTAAACTTTATTGCACAAAAGAAAACTTATCGTACAAAAGGCGGACTTAATGCCATATGGCATTCTCTACCAGTCAAACCTTAAGGCAAAGCGGAAAAGATTGTGGGGCAGTGCAAATAACAACTAAAAAAAAATAACATTACGGTATTTCTATATACAACATATTTACACAAATACATATAGGTACATAAATAAAATAAATACTTACATACACAAATAAATATATATACATAAATATACACTACATACATACTTACAAGCGAAATTTTCAAACCTGTAACCTTTAGTCTACTCGGATCTGCCAGCAAATAAATTACGCACAGATTTCTTAAAGACGAATTTGCTCGGGGCTTTCCTGATCGCGGGGGGAAGGCCGTTCCAAAGACGAACCACCTGCACAGTGAAAGAATTGGACATAAAGCCAGTACGGTGAAGAGGGATAGATAGAGAAAGATTGCCAGAAGAGCGAAATTGACGGTCACGAGAAGCACCATGAAAGTGAAAGAAAGATTTGAGATATTCAGGGGAATGTGGATCATTAAGAATAGAAAATAAAGTGCAAAGCATGCGAGTATTTCGCCGTTGACGGATAGGAAGCCAGCCAAGCCGAGCCCGAAAAGAGGAGACGTGGTCGTATTTTCGTAGACAGAAAATGAAACGGATACAGTTATTGAGAAGTCGATCCAGCTTATCGAGAAGTTCTTCATTTAAATCCGGATAGCACACATCACCGTAGTCGATTATGGGTAAAATCAGCGTGTTCACAAGCAAAACCTTAGTGTGTATGGTGTGTCTTAGTGTTTATTAAAGGTGTTTAACATATTTTTAATCGACGCTTAAAGCTACATAGGCTGGAAGCGTCTATTATATTTTTCGGCAAACTATACACAGCGGGTCTCATCACATGCGTGATAATCCGTAAGCCCACTCCCTATACCTATTATAGGTAGCCCACTACAAAAAGTACTTGGCAGACGGTGCCAAAGGTGGCCAACTTTGGCAGCGTCTGCCAAGTACTTCCGACCATTTCAGGACTGAGAGGCTTAGCTTTGGTTAGTAGCGACGGCTTTACATTTTTAAATTTTAAAGGAATGAGATTTATAATTTCGTTAGTAGTGTTACTGCTTAGTACAAAATTAATTTAGTATGGGGTGGCGCATCGTTACTGCCGATTTCTCAATATATGTAGACATAAACATAGACATAGAAAAACTTTATTTAACATCACATTTTATACAAAGGTACAGTGAACAAATTAGACTTAAAAAATAGACTTAAAACGTATATATATGTATAGTTTTTGCACTAATAAATTATTTTCTTTCTTTCTTTCTTTATACAATATCGTACGAGCCATTAACATTGTGTATGCTAAAAAGGGGCATGACTCAGCATAATGTTGTAGTGAGTACTGAGTACCTACACTGCAACGCTGGTTTTCAGTAAGACCCTTACATATAATAAGTACGGCACCAATGTCTCAAATATAATTTAATAATAAATATAATTTAATAATTTTTAGTATAATTTGAAACGTTGTTTCCGTTAAGAAGCCTAAGTCTCCTGGTAGAGTAGAATAGAATAGAATAGAATAGAATAACATTTAACCATGACAACGACACATACATGCACATAAATCAAAATACAAAATAGAAGACAGCATTGCCACGAAACGGTTCCATCTCAGCGTTGTGCTGGCCTGGTAGCCAGCGCTGGTCTTCCGATGGAACCATCCGGTGATTCCACGGCGTAACACACATTTTACACTCGCACAAAATAATAATAATAATAGTAATATAAAACAAAAACAATAGCGTAAAGACAAATAATAAAATTTCCGAACGCAACAACCGCGCCAACCGACCAACTAGCGCCATGACATTTATGACAGCTGGATGCTCCCGGCAACTAAAACGAAAAGAGTAGATGTCGCTACACGCCTCCCTAAGCCGTTGTAGGAAGGAACTGATTGCAAGATTTAGTGTCCGAGACAGATTGTTCCGATAGCTCAGTTGGTTAGTAGCGACAGGCCATGAATGCCTGTGGTCGCCGGTTCGAATCCGGCTCGGAGCGTTACATTTTTCAATTCCTTTAATTTAAATTTATGGATCATCCCATTGGTTTCATAATCCATTATGTTCCTAGATACATATGTAGTAATAGGATTACTACATATGTATCTAGGAGTCCATTTGAGTAAAACTGATGGTGCCATTCAGCGAGAGAAACTAATATACGTCTCGTGATACACGACAATAGGATGCTTATCTATTCAAGTTTGCATGTTGCTAATACTGCAGGTTTCAGGTTTCAGTCGCAGTGTGACAAAATACGTATAGGAGTGACCAAGTCGAAATAAAATTGTTAAAGGCCTGGTACCTGGTGGCGAGGAATAGAACTTGATTCTCACCGGCTCCAATACAATACAAATACTCTTTTCTCAAACATGCAGTGAAATATCGACGTTGTGATCTTCATAATGGGCTTCGAAGTGTCACGTTTCGGGCGCAGCGAGACGAGAGACACGTAATGGCATTTCATACAAAATTGGAGGCCTAGGCCTGCAAGATGGTCTTTTTTTATTTCCATTCCACAATTTGTGGCACAGGATCACGGCGTTCAGCCATGAAAATTAAAGTTTGATTTCTTGGAGTTTTTTTTAATTTATTTAATTGCATGTTTGAGAAAAGCACTATACATACCTCGGCGTGAAAAGCTCGCTACGCTCGGCCGTCTATATGTACTCGGCCGGCAACCCCTTACTTCCCGGCCTCTGTAGTAATGTACTATTATTACACACCTCAATAAAAAAACACTGTACAGAAAATAATAAACACAGGTAGAAGCAAACTCATCTAGAGAGCGATCTCTTCCAGACCTTAGGGTAGCGGAAATTTAACCAGTGCGATTCATAGTACCTTGTCTGTACTAAAGTTATAGAGAGGACTGATTCAGAATATGAGATACTTATACCAGGAGCTCCAAGGTGTATAGTATACAACGCCTGTTTGCCCGCCATGTTGTGTAAGACAAAGTAGATACCTAATTACGTCGGAAGAGATAATATGCAAAATTTAATCTTATGTAAATCTTATGTAAATACTAAACTAGCACCCCTACTTCTCTTACCAACTTTAGGCCTATTTCTATACTCCCTTTTCTGTCGAAAATCGCAGAAGCGGTGGTTCATAAGCAACTTTCACACTACGTACATTCCAATAAGCTGTTGAGCCCCCTTCAATCCGGTTTTCGTCCTAGCCATAGTACTTGTACTGCGCTTTTTAAGGTGACCGAAGATGTTAGGAGTGGCATGGAGGGTCAAATGGTCACAGTACTCATCTTAATAGATTTTTCAAATGCTTTCAATACCGTTGACCACGAAATCCTCCTTGCTCTGCTTCAGCATCTTAACGTGCCACCTTCAGCTCTTAGTTGGTTCTCTGCTTACCTTCGGGGCCGCCAGCAAGCGGTCAGAGTTGACCGGGCCTTGTCCGACTGGTGCGACCTTGCCACTGGTGTACCTCAAGGAGGTATTCTCTCTCCTCTTCTATTTTCTACATTTATTAACTTCATTACCCCTGAGTTTCGCTGTGCTTACCATCTGTATGCTGACGACTTACAACTTTACGACCAGTGCAAAGTGACTGATATCACGGCCACCGTTGACAAGCTAAATCGGGACCTTTTACACATAAAACAGTGGTCTGAGAGGTTCGGCCTATTTGTTAATCCGTCAAAGTGTCAAGCCATTGTCATCGGTAGCTCTCGGCAACTTTCCAAGCTTGATCTTGACTCCATTAGACCAGTGCAGTTCAATGGAACTGTTATACCCTACAGTCAGAGTGTAAAAGACTTAGGTGTTCACTTGGACTGTACTCTGAGCTGGAGAACACAGGTTGCGGAAATTAGCCGCAAGATTACGGGATCTCTCCACTCTCTTAACAAGTTCAAGCACTTTTTGCCCATACACACTAAGGTTTTGCTTGTGAACACGCTGATTTTACCCATAATCGACTACGGTGATGTGTGCTATCCGGATTTAAATGAAGAACTTCTCGATAAGCTGGATCGACTTCTCAATAACTGTATCCGTTTCATTTTCTGTCTACGGAAATACGACCACGTCTCCTCTTTTCGGGCTCGGCTTGGCTGGCTTCCTATCCGTCAACGGCGAAATACTCGCATGCTTTGCACTTTATTTTCTATTCTTAATGATCCACATTCCCCTGAATATCTCAAATCTTTCTTTCACTTTCATGGTGCTTCTCGTGACCGTCAATTTCGCTCTTCTGGCAATCTTTCTCTATCTATCCCTCTTCACCGTACTGGCTTTATGTCCAATTCTTTCACTGTGCAGGTGGTTCGACTTTGGAACGGCCTTCCCCCCGCGATCAGGAAAGCCCCGAGCAAATTCGTCTTTAAGAAATCTGTGCGTAATTTATTTGCTGGCAGATCCGAGTAGACTAAAGGTTACAGGTTTGAAAATTTCGCTTGTAAGTATGTATGTAGTGTATATTTATGTAAATATATTTATTTGTGTATGTAAGTATTTATTTTATTTATGTACCTATATGTATTTGTGTAAATATGTTGTATATAGAAATACCGTAATGTTATTTTTTTTTAGTTGTTATTTGCACTGCCCCACAATCTTTTCCGCTTTGCCTTAAGGTTTGACTGGTAGAGAATGCCATATGGCATTAAGTCCGCCTTTTGTACGATAAGTTTTCTTTTGTGCAATAAAGTTTACATAAATAAATAAATAAATAAATGAGTTATGTTAACACAATTATTGCCGCTTTATTTTTTGTTTCATGTTTTGAACTTTAAATTCTGTTTTTTTTTTATATACACTGTACTCTTTATGTGATGAATTTGTAATTTTGAACCTATTTGTTGATTTGATGAATTAATATTTTACTTTTATTTTTTTAACACAAATATTTTATTATTTGACTCTTGTGACTTGTATTATGGACAACACAGCTAACTGACCATCGGTGCACCTTAAGTGCATTGTAATAAGGTTCTATATAAACACAGGATGGTCAGTTAACAGTGTTGTCGTTTGTAAAATGTTTGTCATTTTTGTAAATTAATCTTGTTCGTAAATTAAGCTTCAATTGTGTATGTTTTAGCATCTGTAGACTATACGGGGTTCAGTCAGGAAGGAAACCATGTAGTATCATGAAGACTTGGTATATTTCGGAAAAACACGTTAAAATAAACGTCTTGGTGACCGCACTGTACGTTTATTATGTGACTGAATACATGTAATGTCTTGGTCTCCTAGCGCAAGCTTTTCCTTTCTTCATTTGGTATTATATCAATTAAAATAACTAACAGTACTTACTGGACATTTATCTGGTATATTTTAGACGCTTCACGTACAAACGAATGCCCAAGTATATCTGCAACATGATGTCGTCTGAGATTGGTTATTGTAGTGCATTTGAATTGCTTGATTGCACCAACATCTGGGTCCTTCTCTCCCATACATGTTTGTATATACGGGGTGATATCCAATGCGTAACTATTTCTAAAATATAAAATTAAATATGAAGTAAGAGAGTTTAAGGGTAAATAGTTAATGTAATCGAAACGATTTGAACGGATATCGTGTATGTTATATCGTAAATCCGCTGGACGCGGGTGGCGCAGGACCGGTCACTTTGGCACTCTTTGGGGGAGGCCTATGTCCAGCAGTGAACGTCTTTCGGCTGATATGATGATGATGATATCATAAATATATCCCAATGTCAACTTCAGGGTGTATTAAATTTATTACATTGTTTACACACTATAATCCATTTGAATCCATAGTCCATAGTAATATTATAAATGCGAAAGTGTGTCTGTCTGTCTGTCTGTCTGTCTGTCTGTCTGTCTGTCTGTTACCTCTTCACGCTTAAACCGCTCAACCGATTGCGATGAAATTTGGTATCGAGATAGTTTGAGTCCCGGGGAAGGACATAGGATAGTTTTTATCCCCGAAATCATCACCTAAGGGGGTGAAATGGGGGGGTGAAAGTTTGTATGGAGCTGCGCGATATAAACGAGTTCCACGCGGACGGAGTCGCGGGCAGAAGCTAGTATTTTTATAAAAAAAATTTTCAAGGTAAAATCTTAGGAAGCCTATACTTCTTTTCAGATTTCATTAATTCATTCATTCATATCATTTTTTGCGTCCATAGTAATGTGTACAAGATCTTATAGATAGGTACTAGTTCCATATGGGCCCTGGTAGGGCGCAGCAATATGTATGCAATATTACATATTATGTCAAATATTGCTTGGGCGTCATCATTTAGGCTAGACCGGTGTCATTTAGGAATTCATCAATTGTGTAATATTAAACTTATACTTATAATACTAAACTTGATGTAACATATTTTGAGAATTCCTAGCAAAATTCATTATAATAAATAATGTAAATCTTAATTAAATGGGATTAATGCGGCATTAGCTACTTATTTTATAATTGTACAATTCATCATTATAAAAGCTCAATAATAAGATGAAAGAATATAGATTAAATGGTTGGGATGGATGTCCTATTGATACCAATATGGCAAAGCATCATCATTTAAATATTCTTCAGTGGTATGGTTTCAACTTGGGTTCGGTTTAGATGTTAATGTTCTCGACTGTATACTTCTGTAATCAAATAGCAATCAACAACGACAAAAAGACGATTTTTGTGCACATATCCAGTGTTACCCTGTATATGTATACGAATGATCTAAATACTATACTATTCACAATATGTACCATCGACAACAGTAAACTGACCATTATTGAACCTTATTGCAATGGGATAAGATCTACTTACATTCAGTGTATGTTACTGTTTGTGCGGGTAGCTCCGGATCTCATGCTGAATTATTCATGCTGTAGAATTTTATTACTGTCAGGAGTTACAGGTAACGTGATAGTTTGTACGTCTATATACCTTTTGTATGCGTGAATCACCTTCTTTTTATCATTGGCCATGGTTTTGTCTCCTGGCTGGGTCTACTATGAAATGCAGTTTGATAAACAACCATTTTATCAGTTTTTAGCTGTCACATCAACGGCGCATGCTGTTGATGTGACAGCCTCTCCCTCTCAATACCCAAGTTGTCTTTGAGATCAGCCGTAACGACATGGCCTAGATACTTAAAGTTGTCCACTCTGTCCATCGGGATGTAATTGAGATTATCCTCTTTATCGTTGTATTACCCTCAGAAGTAGTGAACGCTAGAAGTGTTAACCAGATTACAAACAGACTCGACAAACTATCTAAAGCAGTGTGAACCTGTTCTAAGTGAACTATGATTTAGACGTATATCAGCGTTAGTTGCCTGTCTAAAATAGGATAATATTTTTTTGGCGTAATTGTTACGGCCCCATCGCCCACCAGATTTCTGGTGCAATCAGTCAACGTAAGGCAGCTTGCTACCCGAGTACTCCTGCGGCGCTACCACGAACTTCGAAAGTCGAAGTTCGTAATATATGCATCCCTGTCACTCGAGTAAGGGAGTGCGATAGAGATGGAAATACCCGAACTTCGACTTTCGAAGTTCGTGGTAGCGCCGCTGGAGGTGTCCTGTGGTCAGGTTGAGCCGACCGGGTGGATGGTTGGACAGGCCCCCTGCCTCTGGCTTGCCTTTACTGGCCGTCCAGAGTGGAGTCGCAAGAGCTGTTGCTCGAGGGTTGATGTGGACACCAAAGTCAAGTGGCGAGTTGGCTATATGTTTAAAGTCCAGTGCCACCTCTCTACCCCCCAGCTCTCTGACCGATGTTGCCTTTAGGCCATTTTTTTATGTCGCTATTAATAGGGGCCCATCTAGCAGTTGGTGAGTCACCGTCTGCCAGAGATAAACAGTGAGACAGTTTTATTAGGCAGGCGTCCGATGTTTCATCCAATATCCAATAGCCCAGCCATCATTTTAACCCAATATCCCGTTTCATTTAGATTCCATCAACCATCAATAGGCCCTATACACCCCAACGGGTGCTGTCTCTGTGTGCGTCCCATGACACGGGCAGGGACAGCATCCGCTCGGTGTACTCCTTGCATTTGATTAGGTTGTCAAAAGGGCCTCTACGTGTTGTCTCAGTTGGTACTTTGTAGGTACCTAGCTCCACGCACGCCTCCCAAAGGTCCGGGACATCTTTGTCCCGTGACCGGGAAAGACATACATACTAAAATTGATGTTAAAACCGAAAATCTTAAACGTAGTAAATATAAAGGCCTAGGCAGAGAGTTCAACTTTGTACCCTTTGTCGTCGAGACCCCAATGCGCATAAATTATTTGCGGAAATCACTAAACGTCTGGTGGATGCTGATGGCGGTTTTCCTGCAATTCAGCGAGGAAATGCCGCCAGCAGCCTCGGTAACTTAGTTTTTATATAAGTAAGTTAGTGTAAATGTGGATAAAAAACATTCCATGTAAAAAAGAGGCTAAGTCTCGAAACTCTTCCACCGTAAAAAGTTGTGTGATATTTCGTAGAGCCAAGACTCAGGCATTCTTATTATTCTTCATTTGCTCTACGAAATATCTCACAGCTTTTTACGGTGATAGAGTTTCGAGACTTTTTTATGGGATCTACTAATTATTTTTGTAGGTTATTGTGTTATCAATACATACAAATTATGAATGCAGTCCCATTCTTGCTTTTAAATTTTTTTGCCCATTTGCTGCAAATGTAACTTTGTAATCCTATATATTTACTAGCTGATGCCCGCGGCTTCGCCCGCGTGGTTAGAGGAAAATGTAACATATTGAATTTTCCCGTAGGAATTAGATGTTTTCCCGCTGGAAAAAGTAGCGTATGTCACTCTCCAGCTTTTACACTATCTCCATACAAAAAATCAGATCAATACGACGCTCCGTTGCGACGTGAAAGAAGGACAAACATAGAAACACACACACTTTCGCATTTATAATATTAGTAAGGATATGGGCTGATTACAAAGTAATTTATGCAGTGGTGTATCTAGGAAACTGGACCGAAATTGCAAAATATTTTAGTTTTTCCTTGATCTATACAGTAAACAATGGTAATCTAAATTTGAAGTTTCTATGTCTGCTAGAAGTGCTCTAGAGTTTTGATGATCGGTCAGTAAGTCAGTAAGTGACAAAATTAGCAAACTTTGACTAGTTATAATTCTTAAACTACTTGTTCAATTCAAATTGAATGAAATTTAAAATATACCGTGTTTATACAATGCCTGCTTGGTTACCGAAAATTCAGGCTTCTAGTGTTGTCCACTACGAAGTTATAGCGGGGTCGAACATGGCCTGAACTGCTTCAAGAAAAGGATGGTACGGCCGTGCCGCTGTTTTGCTCGACTTGGCGGGGGCACTACCGTGCCCGCAGATGTCTTTCGGCTGATATGATGATGATTATGATGAATGTAAATTAGGTATCATCGTGTCTATACTTTAGAACTCAAAATATATATTATCTTCTTATTGATGTTTAGTTGTGCAAGTTTGCTTGCAAAGATAATGTTCTCTGACTTTTTCTGTGCCTGGTAGGTACGAAAGAGTATTGTATGTTTTTTTAAAGTTTTTGTTGTACTTCAATTCTTGTAGGCACTGAAAGTCTTTTTATATTTTGTTTATGAGTAACTAGCTTCTGCCCGCGCGACCTCATCTAGATCCATACAAACTTTTACCCCCCCTGTCACCCCCTTAAGGGATGATTTATCCTTCCCCGGGACTCAAACTATCTCTATACCAAATTTCATCTAAATCAGTTAAGTGGTTTAGGCGTGAAGAGGTAACAGACAGACAGACACACTTTCGCATATGTAATACTAGCTTCTGCCCGCAACTCCGTCCGCGTGGGATTCGTTTATATCGTAGCTCTATACAAACTTTCACCCCCGACTTCATCCCCCTGGGGGATGAATTCCGGGATAAAACTTATCCTATTACTATCTCTATACCAAATTTCATCCAAATCAGTTCAGCGGTTTAAGCGTGAAGAGGTAATAGACAGACAGACAGACAGACACACTTTCGCATTTATAATATTATTATATTATATATTATATTATATATCATACAACACCACCCCTGTCGGAGGCCAAGACCCACATTGGGTCGGTGAGCCATTGAAGATAGATAGATAGATATATATTATAAAGTATGGATTAAAAATGGATTTGTTAAACCAAACAAATAAATGCTATCCGGTGCGATGGGAATTAGAAAATAGTAAGGCTCGCATCACGAACTTATGACATGAAATCGTGATGTTGATGTTATCAGGGTTTTCTAGTAGTAACTCTTACGCAGATTCTTAACTATTTAGGTTTGTACCTACTTGGTTGTAACACTTAAATTTGTCAATAAAAACATAGCCGGCCTAGTATTCTTAAAACAGAAATACTTAACATTTTTAAACGTTCGACCCCGAGAATGAGGTTGTATCTTGTACTTTCTTTCTGAAATCACCAATTATGTACGAGTGAATGTTAGCTAAAGTTCTTAAGAGGAAACACTAAGGGCGAGATAATTGAGAAATAGGTATTTGTAAAATGTATTGGTGTCGCGGCAACCTCAAGCCTCCCCCCGCAGAGCGCGATAGAGACAACTGCAGCTGGGACCGAAAATACCTATTAAAAGTACATAAAATCAACGTTTCGTAGTCCCCTGATTTCTTCTCCAAAACTTGACCTATTTAACTATTTTTTTTATTAAAAATTAAGAAAGGCTTTGGCCGTGTTCCTATGTTTTCTTTTTTTTATATTCTAATCAAAATAGTTTTCTGAATGTTTGAACACAGCGGAAAATCTGGCATTTTTCTTAGGTTTTTCTCTTTTTTAAGAATAAATTTATGAAAAAAAGGAATAAGTACATAGGAACATGTCAATAGTAAAAAAAAAAATGTGTGTTTCTTCTTAAGTTATTAAAATTGGGACTTCTCACATACTGTCGCTTTCTCACCACGTGTTGTGAATAGAACCTAATGACGAAATATCGCGAGTTTTCCATTATTAATTTCAAATTCATTTGCGATGAGCCTGAATGACTCGGCTACAACCACTTTATTCTTCGTAATAATCTTCATTAATTTTCTTTCAATGAGCACCTACGCGTCACTTTAACGTCATCTTCATTAACTCACCAATCGAACTACTTAATAAAAACTTTACGAGTCTTGTTAACCGGGAAAGTCTCGGCATTCCCGCCCTAGGCCGAAAAGTCTCATCTTACCATGGTCTTCACGGTCATACGTCGTTGTAGTACTGAAGAAGTACGATTTTTACTCCTCGTCATAACATCGGCGGTTAACCCCGATTGGGCCAATAAATGGCCGTGAACACGCCGTGACAATGGCAACTTTTAAAGTGCCGTTTGGCCCACAAACTCTGCCTTTACGCAGGGTAGGTGAAGGAGCCATTTGCGAGCCTAAATGTATTAGCGACATAGTGAACACTAAAAGTCTGGACAGACTAGTGAAAATTATCTTAACGTAGTCGTACTGAGCTACGAGTACATAGAGTTAATAAGCAACTGTAGTGGCAGTGGGCAGGTCACATATACACTGTTTCGAGATTGCCGAATTTTGACAGGGAGACTGTTCCAAATCTACGAGCTACTTGGACGGAGAAGAAATTGGTCATAAAACTAGTATTTAAATATATATATATATATATATATATTATATATATATATATAATATTTATTAGGGGACAATCTTAAACAAATTGAGCTAGTCCCATAGTAAGCTCAATAAGGCTTGTGTTACGGGTACTAGACATATATTTAAAATATATTATATATTTATAGGTAAATATTTAATAGAAAAAAAAAAAAAAAAAAAACTTAAATACATAGAAAACATCCATGACTCAGAAACAAATATTCATGCTCATCTCACAAATATTTGCCCCTACCGGGATTCAAACCCAGGACCTTCAGCTTCTTCATAGGTAGCGTTACTACCCACTAGACTAACCGGTGGCCAAGATGATGATGAGTACCTATGCCATTTTGGTACGGACGCCAAACTAAAACCTGGAAAGCATCACAAGTTCTCACAGTGTGTGGTGCTCGCAATAACCATAACGCAGCGAGACGGGCCATGTGTGACATCGATAACGAGCTAGGCCTAATCTCAGATTTGTAGGGCCGTCGGCTTAATTTTTAACCTCAATTTGGAAGAGGTTCGATGGGGTATCTACATCTACTGCCGAACTTTTCAACGTACTTATTGCTATATTTCTGCGACTTCACATATCCGCTACTAGTTTATATCTTTACTAATGTTATAAAGAGGTAAAGTATGTGAGATTGTTTATTTGTATGGGGTATCTCCGGAACCGCTTATCCGATTTCTAAAGTTCTTTCACCTGTGTATAGATTGAACTTTTTGGATATGAATAAGCTATATTTTATCCTGCGAATTTGTATGTATGCTTTGCAATACGTGGGCGAAGCCAGTACTTATATCGTAAAAGGGTAAAAGGAGTTGTAAGTTCGTGTCTAAGAGGAGTCGGATGAGCCAATCCGTAAATTAGGAATTGCTCATACGATTTCAAAAACCTTTGTAATGTGATAAACCGTTTCTGATGATATTGAAGAATGGTTAACGTTTACCTTGGTGTGAATGATACTTGACGCGCTCGGAGAGACGTCCACACTTGGTTGCTTGCACCGGGCTAGTCAGACAGGTAGACAGTTTCACAGAGGTGGGTGCGCTTTGGGCACATGGCTATTGATGTGTGCTGATATTAGAAGGGCGCCATGCATTTATAATTTATTCTCCTAAATGCAAAAGAGATTAAGCAGGGTACCTATTTTCACAATGGTCAGAAATATGAACAAAGAAAGATTGTTTGACAAGTAGATTTATTGGCATCAAAGCACGTATACATATATGAATACAACAAGCCACTAAATATCACCAAATCTTAACTAGGCTTAGAGCTAAGGGCGTGGCTTTCTCTTAAGGAGATTTAAATTTGAAATTATCTGACCGAGGACGAAATCTAGGTGTTTAAGTTTACTTAATTAAAGAATAGGCCTAGTTGTAATGCTTGGTTTGTATGAGGCTGCGATACTAACACTAAAACGATGACTCCATTTGCAAACACATGGTTTTGCCTCAAAGCGTGGTTCGTGAATTATGGAAAGAAATCACCTTGTGGAACGCAAAGTACACGTGTCACAGCGCCGCCGTAGTCCACTGCTTCCACCCAGGACCTCAGAAGAGATCCTGCTCGTGACGGCTTCCGCAGGTGGAGAACCGTCGACACATGTGGCCCGGGTACAGCTTCCGGCGCCCGACTCAAAATTGCCTATGCGTGAAGTGACCTCCGCGAAGCAGTCTCCACGGAGCGGCCAGCACGCAGTCGCTGTAAACCACATTTAAGTTTAGATTCAAAACAAAACGATCCTCCACTCTTTTCCACACACTCCGCAATAAACACTGAAACTGTTAAAGTACCTGGCAAGAGTAAAAGCTAAGCTTGTGATTCGTTCCACCGACCAGATTATTTCCTTGAAATCATTTAATGTTCTATCTGAAACAAAGAATGTTATATCATTAAACCATGTCCGAACGTAACAAATATTTCCACCGTCCAATCGGCGAGATCCGCGTTATACTTACCAAAACGTCCATTGTGTCATCGCAGCATTAGGTCACTAGATGCGTTGAGATTAAAACTGCATTGTTAAAATTGAGTCTAAGTTGAAAAATGTGGCCTCTCGGTCGAAGCGATTTCCTTACCGACCTCCTCTTGCGCTCACATCTCCGTAAAAGGAGCTTCCTCCCCGATTTGACAGCCGAAGAAAAAAAACAAAACTTTTACCACAGACAATCTAGCTCCGTCATCCCGTACCACAAAGATCGACTTGCATCAGTTGCACTGAATGCATGAAGAGTAAAGATTTATTAACAACTCGCTTCAATGTTTCTAAAAGATCTATTTCACGATTTCTAAATTATTTGTAAAGATATTAATAAAACAACAATATCGACCAGCCTGAACTGTCATCGATTTGTCTGCAACTTCGGTGCGCTCGTAGTTCCGCCGAATATCAGTAGGTGTCGCCGTCCCTTGAACGCCCGTGAGTCGCAGGTATGCTGTGATAGATGGCGCTATGAGTCTCAAAACCCATAAGAACCGCCTCGTAAAATAACACCGTAACATTACCGCTTCAGTCAGAGAAAAAAAAAATCTTTCAAAAAAAATTTTTTTTTTTTTTTTTTTTTAAACTCAAAAAAAAAACTAAGTCCAAACAATCCACCAAAGAGAGGGCAAGGAATAAAGCTTTATGAAAATGTTTCTCCGAGAAAGCACACTGCCTTCCCTTAACCTACCAACAACTTAACCTGCAGCATGACCCTATGTAAGGTCATCAACCCTTGACCTACATACGAGTTCAACCCCTTAGACTCAACAAAAATAAAAGATAAGAGGAGCGATGTGACAGATGTCACAACGTCTCTATGGAAGTCAAAATGTTCCAGCTAGCCTACAAAAGTTTTAACAGAGATCGGACAATATAACAATGCTGCCGACTGTACGTGAAGCTTCAAACGTTGACCCACGGTCCTGAAATATTTCTATCTCAAATAACACGAGAAAACAACACTAGCCTTTAACATAAAATTGTAGTAAGTACTGTCTATGATCAAAACCAGCGCTTGCATATGTTGACGAGACATACGCACATGATAGACACCTATTCACTAGTGCACTTAGTAGAAATCGCAACAGACTAAAAACAACACCCTTTTCCATACCGGAATCTGCAAGTAGTAGATTTTTAGAGTACAAGATAGATAGAGATAAGAAGACTTATTGCCTTTCTGATCAGGACTGAATTTCTTTTTCAGTAGTAGAGCAGTGTAAAAAAAGAAAGGAGATAGAATTTCCCCACAGCTTAAGCTAATGTCGACAGTTCAAATACCTACACTAATGCGCATTTCTAACCTACAGCTTATATACTTGCCTAAGTGTTATGTACTATGTGTTATATTATATGCTATGTGGGCGTCCCCACTTCGAACGAACAAACTTAACAACGAACCTATAAACGTCATGTAGTAACGTTATCTATGTATTTATTTACCTACCTATGTCTCTCTACAGAAGCTTTTGTTCTACAATAATCGCGTGCACTACAGGCATTGGTCCTTTAACCACGGGTACCATCAGTGGGATCCTCTATTGAGTAACTAACCCAATACGCTAGTTGTTACCCCCAACAAGCGTTTAAAATCCTAATTCCCTACACAAGCGTTTATCCTACAAAGATCAAGTGCATGGCACTTATCTGTTTAAAATGTATACTAATCAATTACCTAACACAATTCGAAGGCCAACTCGAAGGTGTATCCTATTATGTAGGTCGACTGTATAATCCGGGAATCGTTATGCTTTTTAGATTAGCATGGCATGCAACTGCACGCAGTGCACGTTGTCCACGACCCTACCAGCAGCATGTGGTGGTGTGGCACAAAATGAATGGATCACGAGATGCGTTGTCCATATGGAGTCTCAGGTCTTGATATGGTTGGTTGCCTGTGGACACTACGTTTGGCCTGATGCCAGCATGGTTCATGTTGACCTGCCTACAGATAAAAGATAATACGATGTCTTTGCAACAACATGGAACCCTGGTTCTATGCTAACACGGGTTGGCTAGCAGATGTTTCAGCGCCGTAGTCCACTTAGTCGCCTCTTACGACACCCTCGGGAGGAAATGGGTTGGTGCTATTCTTGCCCGGACACCATACGGGTTCATGCTAACATGAGCTGGCTAGCAGATGTTCCAGCGCCGTAGTCCACTTAGCCGCCTCTTACGACACCCTCGGGAGGAAATGGGTTGGTGCTATTCTTGCCCGGACACCATACGGGTTCAAAGAAGTAGACCTAATTTTAGAACAAACCATGTGTGGTTTCACATTGACAAAGTGTCATATATGTATGGTTCGTTTATTACCTAAAACCTACATGGATAATTTCCTTAACTCAAATTAAGACTAACATAATACCAGGGTATTTTCATCACTTTAATAAAATAAATGTATAAATTCATGTTTGTAAACTTTGAATATCTCATCAGTGCAAGCCTATACTCTTGGTACGGCCATGGAGCAGTGTTCAAGGTTCACTATTTGAATTATCAAGTTTATTAATTTCTAGAAGTCTTTATTTTCTAACATGAATTTATATCCTATGCAGGTTAAATCCAAGAAACGATAGTTGAATTCTATAATGGTATATTTTTTTTTTTTTCAATGTGAGCAGCTGTTTAAGGATGCCAAGGATAATCATTCCTATATAACACATTGGTAAGTACCACTTTAAAATGAGTAGTTTATTCTCAAAAAAATAGAATTCAAGGAATATATACAAAAAATAGTAAAATTATATGAGTTTTCTTACGGGTTAGTGGAGGCTTTAACTTGGCTGCGACTTTACAATGTCTTTGACATGCCAAATACCTATCGACTTTCGAGTACCATAATCGCAAAGTTCATATGTGACTGGAGATATCTTTCTGAGTACGGTGCATTTCTTGAATTTCGGAGCTAGTTTTCGAGCGAAGAATTTACTTGCGTCGGAGAGAGGAAATTCTCTTTTCCAAACCACTTGACCCACGTCATATTCTACGCGCCTCCTACCTCGATTATAGTACACTCGGCCACGCTGATAAGATTTTTGTAAATGGTCATTGACCTTTTCAACAATAGGTTTCAGATGTGACAGCAAAGATGAGTATAAGTCCCTATTGGTAAATTGTAAATCACTGCCACTAGGAGGTCCTGAAGGGTACCACTCACCAGAAAGAATGGCCTCTCGTCCACTATTTAGAAAATAAGGGCTATAACCAGTGACCTCGTGAACAGCTGTGTTCACCGCAAACTCAATCGCACTGACCTGTTGGTCCCAGGTGCGATGGTCCGTACCTACATAAGATGCGATGGCTGTGCCTATTGTCTTTAATGTTCGTTCCGACGGGTTATTCTGAGGCGTAAATCTACAGTTATAAAAGAATTTAGGTATTTTGTATTTCTCCTTCAATGACTGCATGTGTCTAGACACATACTGTGGACCGTTGTCCATGATAATGCACTGAGGGACACCATACTTCAATATAACATTATTTTCTATTAAGCTTACGACCGTTTTCGCTAATGAGTTTCTCATAGGGAAAATACATGTATATTTAGTGAAACAATCACAAACTACCAGAATGAATTTGAAACCTTTATAACTTCGGGGAAGAGGTCCAAGAATATCGGTACAAACTACTTGCCAGGGTCGCTGAACCTTTTTAGGGTTTTCCATTAGTCCTGCAGGCGTTTCATTGGTGCTTTTATAAGCTAGACAAATCTGACAGTTTTTTATATACCTTTTAATGTCATTTAACATTTTAGGCCAAAAATAAGTCTGTGCTACACGTTTTAACGTTTTAAAGACACCTAAATGGGCAGCGTCCGGTCTATCGTGACATTGCTTAAGTATATCTTGTTTCAAATCACTAGGCACTACCAGTTTCCACTCTGAGTCTGTAGATAATGGATTTTTGTTTCTAATGCGTTTATACAAGTTATCATTAAAAATTTTAAAATCAGGAAATTTCTGAGGGGTCTTTTCAACGCGGTTATAAGTATTAGTGTACCACACATCAGTTATGTTATTCACAAGACAGATAAGTTCGACTGTTTCAGGCGATATTGGAGCTCTAGAGAGAGCATCTGCCAATTTATTCTCAGTTCCCTTTTTGTACTGTATGTCGAAGTTAAACTGAGATAGTCTGAGAGCCCACCTAGCCAAACGTCCAGTTGGTGACTTCAAACTGACCAGCCACTGCAGACTGCTGTGGTCGGTGTAAACCTTCGTTTGGAAAGGAGAACCCTCTATGTAGCCTCTATACTTTTCCAGTGCGAAAATAAGCGCGTTCAGCTCCTTCTCACAGACAGAGTGATTCCGTTCAGTGCGAGTAAGTGTCCTACTAGCATAAGCAACGGCATGTTCATGACCATCGTCGTCTAACTGCGAAAGGGCGCAGCCTAAGCCTACGTCAGAAGCATCAGTCGAAATAATGAAAGGTCTATCGAACCTAGGAATGGATAAGATCGGTGCTGTCACTAAAAGCTCCTTGACTATTTTAAACGCCTTTTGAGCTTCAGACGTAAATTGGAAAGAAGTTCCTTTAGGGAGCTTTCTAGTAAGCCTATTCAAAGGAGCACAGATAGAAGAGTAGTCTTTTATAAACCGTCGGTACCAAGATACCATTCCGAGAAAGCGTCTGAGTTCTTTTTGTGAAGTAGGGATAGGAAAGTCTACTATGGCACGCACTTTTTCACTATCGGTACGTAAACCCCTGCGATCTACTACATATCCTAGGAACTTCAAAGAGGAGCGACAGAAAACAGATTTATCCAGATTAATAGTGAGTCCGGCTTGTCTCAACTTTGCACAGGCTTTTCTTAACAAAGACATGTGTTCTTCAAAGGTCTCAGAAATTAATATTATGTCATCGACATAGTAAAAAATATTATGGGCAAATTCCGGTCCGAAAACCTTATCCATAAGCCTCATCATTCGGGCACTTGAGTTTACCAAACCAAATGGGAGTCCACGAAAATGAAAGCTCCCGAGTCCTGGCAAAGAGAAACAAGTCTTCTCCCTCGACTCCTTCGATAACATAATTTGGAAAAAGGCCGACTTCAAATCTAAAGAACTCATATACTTGGCATTGTTGAGGGAATCTAATATTTCTTGGACCCTAGGCATCGGATAAGTATCTACTTTAGTTAAGCTATTAAGCTTCCGACTATCCAAGCACATTCTAAGCTCACCGTTCGCCTTCGGTACTAACAAAATTGGACTATTCCAGGCTGAATTGCTCTTTTCTATGATGCCCATTCGCAACATGTCATCAATTTCCTTTCGAACGTACTCCCGGTGGTGATATGGAATTGGATAATATTTTTGCTTCACCGGTGGATGGTTGCCTGTGTCTATAACATGTTCCTCCAACGGTGTACAGCCTAACCGGTCCTTAGTAGCCGCGATGCCTTTAAAATCGGATACAATTCTATCTAACTGAGCCTTCTGTAGGTCATTTAGATCCTCCAGATCATGCAAGTGTATATCAGAGTCCTTCAACAAGTTTATATCATGAGACGTCATGCAAGAACGTGTGGTTTTTAAAATGTCAGAGCAAAGGTTAAATTTAGCTAGAAAGTCTATGCCTAATATGAGAGGTGTGATTACATCTTTACATACAAAGAATGTAACATAGTGCAAGTCATGTTTATAAGAGATAGGTATTTCTATTTTTCCTAAGACCGTTAAGCGTGCACCATTACCTACTGCTAAGTCTTTCGCACATGTCTGCAATGGAAAGTGTAGGCCTTCTCTTTGTAATAGCAAATATGCAGACTCGTTCATAATGGACACGGCGGCTCCAGTGTCCGCCAGTGCGTTACACTCTAAGCCTAAAATACCTACGGATAGGAATGGTCTGGTATCACCCGTATTTTCTTTAAATAGAGGGCGATAATTGCTCCTTTGTATCGAGTCAGATGCACATACTTGCGTTTGTGTAGATTGGTCAGAGACACGAGAAACTCTAGAATTATAACTTTTATTATTTCCGTAGAATGTCTCTGACCTGCCGCCTAGTTTTTTGAGCACGGGCAGTTCCTAGTGAGGACCCCGGGCCTCTTACACCTAAAGCAAACCATGGTTGGGTAAGCGTCACAACGAGAGTGATGATGATTGCCCCCGCACTTTCCACAAGTAGCTACATTTCTATTCTGTCCCTGGCTAACGTAACGAGGTCTAGCATCAGAAGTCGAAGGAATGGGGTCCGAGATCCCACTACAGAAATTAGGTATCACTGGTTCTCGCCCGGTATTTAAAAATCCGCGGTTTTCGCATTTAAACTTAGACACTTCTAAACGCGCACAAATGTTTTTAAGTTCCCGCACGGTACGTACTTCAGTTAAAGCCAGACGCGAAATGAAATAAGGGTTCATGTTGGTCATTATGATATCCAATTGTTCTGCATCGGTAATAGGTACAGTCAACCGCAAAAACAAACTTTCCATAATGTTGACATACGACCTAATCGACTCATTCTTATCCTGCAGTCTAGCCCTAATCTGGTTCAACAGGCATCGTTCGTATTCTACCGGCTGGAATTCATCTTTAAGAGATTCGACAAGATCTTCGAATATCTTAAAATGTGCCTTATGCGTGCGAAACCACATCAAAGCCTCTCCGGAAAATAAGTGAACCGCGTTCCTCAATAATTCTGAGTCCGAAACCTCAGACGAGTACTTAAGCTCTTGCAAACGGAGAACAAAATCCTGCACTGGGCCCCTACCATCATACACAAGACCCCACTTGAGCACCTGAGAAGTGTGCCTTTGACATACTACAGACGAAGGAGATTCAACACTACTCGCTTCAGCGTCTCGAGAAGATGTGCCGGGTGTCCGATTACACTTCAAGTTTTCTATGGCATTAAATGCCTTAGCAACCAGTGCTATCTTCCTAAGCCGCTGCTCCGAGTTAATCAAAAACAACTTTTCTAACCTCAAGATGACATGAGACAGCTTCGAGAGGCATCTCCTTCGACACGACGATGACGCGTGATCAGCCAACAGCACTGCATCCAGCTTCTCCTCGCAGACCTGAAATTCATCGTCGATGGACAAGCCTGAGATGAAAGTGTTCGCTTTTGTGTTGTCAGATAAAGTGCCTTTGGCAGACTTAAATTGCTGTTTTACCGTATTGTTAGGATTCACATCTAAGCCTCTCGCTTGCAATTCAAATAATAGTTCGTCTTTGGTCAGGTTATCAACTTCAATTTGTAACGCCATGTTTGAAAAAAATAAATTAGTGTTCAACACTTATTAAGAAAAATAAAACAGATAAGTAGAAACAGCTGACTACAATTCTTTATACTTATCTTTTCTACTTAGGTTATATAACTAATATAAGATAGGTCTGATGCCTATTTAGTAATATTAATCTTTTTTTTTCACAAAGCAGGAAAAGTATTAAAGTCTAGTTTAGAGGAGTTCAAATGTCAAGTTTGACAGTTGTAAGAGTTACAAACTACACATATTGTGTCCAGTTGGAACACCAAGAAAAATATGCCTTCCACTATAGAGTAATGGAAAACAGATAGTTACACATCTGTTGACTTAAATGCTAAATATTTTGACACAATGAACAGTAGATATCAATATTTGATACAGATTCTATTATAGGAAGTAAAGAGTTTTGTTTTACTAACAAACTATCAGTCTCACACAAACCAGCTCAAGTTTTATCTAATACAGGTAATACCTACTGTCAAGAAAGAAAATTCAGTACACACCAATACCCGTTCACTTGTAAAACCCAAAGCCCCACGTTGGGCGCCAAAATGTAATGTGATAAACCGTTTCTGATGATATTGAAGAATGGTTAACGTTTACCTTGGTGTGAATGATACTTGACGCGCTCGGAGAGACGTCCACACTTGGTTGCTTGCACCGGGCTAGTCAGACAGGTAGACAGTTTCACAGAGGTGGGTGCGCTTTGGGCACATGGCTATTGATGTGTGCTGATATTAGAAGGGCGCCATGCATTTATAATTTATTCTCCTAAATGCAAAAGAGATTAAGCAGGGTACCTATTTTCACAATGGTCAGAAATATGAACAAAGAAAGATTGTTTGACAAGTAGATTTATTGGCATCAAAGCACGTATACATATATGAATACAACAAGCCACTAAATATCACCAAATCTTAACTAGGCTTAGAGCTAAGGGCGTGGCTTTCTCTTAAGGAGATTTAAATTTGAAATTATCTGACCGAGGACGAAATCTAGGTGTTTAAGTTTACTTAATTAAAGAATAGGCCTAGTTGTAATGCTTGGTTTGTATGAGGCTGCGATACTAACACTAAAACGATGACTCCATTTGCAAACACATGGTTTTGCCTCAAAGCGTGGTTCGTGAATTATGGAAAGAAATCACCTTGTGGAACGCAGAGTACACGTGTCACAGCGCCGCCGTAGTCCACTGCTTCCACCCAGGACCTCAGAAGAGATCCTGCTCGTGACGGCTTCCGCAGGTGGAGAACCGTCGACACATGTGGCCCGGGTACAGCTTCCGGCGCCCGACTCAAAATTGCCTATGCGTGAAGTGACCTCCGCGAAGCAGTCTCCACGGAGCGGCCAGCACGCAGTCGCTGTAAACCACATTTAAGTTTAGATTCAAAACAAAACGATCCTCCACTCTTTTCCACACACTCCGCAATAAACACTGAAACTGTTAAAGTACCTGGCAAGAGTAAAAGCTAAGCTTGTGATTCGTTCCACCGACCAGATTATCTCCTTGAAATCATTTAATGTTCTGTCTGAAACAAAGAATGTTATATCATTAAACCATGTCCGAACGTAACAAATATTTCCACCGTCCAATCGGCGAGATCCGCGTTATACTTACCAAAACGTCCATTGTGTCATCGCAGCATTAGGTCACTAGATGCGTTGAGATTAAAACTGCATTGTTAAAATTGAGTCTAAGTTGAAAAATGTGGCCTCTCGGCCGAAGCGATTTCCTTATCGACCTCCTCTTGCGCTCACATCTCCGTAAAAGGAGCTTCCTCCCCGATTTGACAGCCGAAGAAAAAAAACAAAACTTTTACCACAGACAATCTAGCTCCGTCATCCCGTACCACAAAGATCGACTTGCATCAGTTGCACTGAATGCATGAAGAGTAAAGATTTATTAACAACTCGCTTCAATGTTTCTAAAAGATCTATTTCACGATTTCTAAATTATTTGTAAAGATATTAATAAAACAACAATATCGACCAGCCTGAACTGTCATCGATTTGTCTGCAACTTCGGTGCGCTCGTAGTTCCGCCGAATATCAGTAGGTGTCGCCGTCCCTTGAACGCCCGTGAGTCGCAGGTATGCTGTGATAGATGGCGCTATGAGTCTCAAAACCCATAAGAACCGCCTCGTAAAATAACACCGTAACACCTTGATAACGCATTCCATCCACGCAAAAAATATCCCCATATTGTGTCTGTTATTTTGATTTTTAAATCTAGAAGAAGAGATATCGGCCTAGGGAAATATGTGTAGGTATGAACACTTTAAATACAAAATTTCAACAAATCTCATTTAATCTTCAACTCCTGTTTCCTGTTGAAAGTTTAAAAATTGAATATTTCTATAAATTGAAAGTTACAGACGAGATCTTTGTTATTAAATAGTTCGTTTTCAAGTCGCCAGCGAGACGACATTTATCTTTTCACTGACAATCGCTTTTAGCAAAATTCTAGACATTTGAATATCTGAATCTTGAATACTAGAATACAGTCTAATAAAAGGAATAAACTTGCTAAGACTCACATAATCATAAATCAAACTCGTTGAAAGTGATATAAAAAGTTTTTATTCGCCTTTTGGCGACATTTGGCGTTTGTTGCTTAACATAAATAATTTTCGGAGACGATTCACTTCGATTGAGATAACCTGAATAAGGATAAATTTTTATTAGGTTTTAGCAAACAATATAAAAAAATCGTCATCAAAACGGCCCCTTAGGCCACTTCCGCTTTTGACGGGGTGCAATCGGTATTGTCGAAATCTAGGCATTTTCCATACGAAATAAAGCCTAAAAGTTTCCTAAACCTTTCAAAAAATATTCGAAACGACTGGGATCTCTAAAATGTGATTCTTAATAATATTATTAAAATCGGCCAAGTGGGTGTCGGGCCACGCGCAGTGTAGGGTTCCGTAGTTGCCTGTCTTTCTGAGTTACATCGACACGCGCGCGCCAAAGTTGGCCTTTCTAAGTACATTTTAAGTTGGTCGACTATTACTCGGTATTTAGTTACGCCTACTTAGCCGTGATAGTTTTCCTTTTAAATTTATTACCTGCAGTACTACTGCCACGATTTTTTCACATTCCTAGTACCAGGGTGGTTCTACTCAGTAGGGACGAAAATAAAGTGATTTTTAGGCACAATATTTTCACAAAAAACGCGGTAATACAAGCTGATTGTAACGTGTTTTGATGTAGCAGGAGACTGAGGTAAAAACCGAGAGACAAAATATAATGTACTTTTCTTTAAATAAGTTTCGCGTTTAAGGTAAATTTAGACCAACACTTTGAAACTATATATATTATACATTTCTATTTTAGTGCAGATATAACGTAAATACTCAAAATAAAGTTATGATGCATCCGAGAGACATGCCAGGAGACTGAGAATTTGGCACTTTAAAGTACAATTTTTGAAACACATATTTAGGAGTGAGCAAATTTTTAGTGTCATACTAGAAACCATATATTTGTACAGTTTCGATCGTAAATCAATATAATTTGCCTATAAAAACTATTCAAAATAAGGTGAGCCGCGGAAAATTCTCTTGCGAGTAGAACCACCCAACAGCCATTTAGCCGGCACACATGGCTCGAATTTGGCTTTAAAGCCCAAACGAATCACTAATCGTTTTAAGAAACCCATAATATTTTTGAACAAGCTATCCAATCCACACTATGGGTTTAACGAGAAACAAAAATGACATCCCCACTTAGGGGAGGTACCAAAGAAAATTGTATTTCAAGATATTAAACTTCTGTTTTGTCGGCGTGATTGATTTATATACCCATGCCGAATTACAGTTTTCTAGTAGTAATGGTTAGGTATTGAGGTAAGCCGAAGACGGACGGACAAACGGACGGACTCTTATTCTGATTCTGATTGTAAAGAGGAAGTGTCTGTGGGATTGAAGCTTTGTATGTGTGTGTGTTTTGGGTAATCTCCAGAACCTCTTATCCGATTTCAATTTTTGTTTCACATGACGCATAGGATGAATTTTCTAGACGGTAAACGGCTATATTTTATCCCGCGGATTTTCTTGTGTTATTTGCGATACGCGAGCGCAGCCGCGCCGGCAGCTAATCTATTATATTTCGAGTACTATACTAGTAAGCTGACATGTACATTTTTTCATATTTTTATCAATAAACGATCTATCTATCTATCTATCTAGTGTTATTCATACAGTTTTTATCCCTTTGACAAAGTGGACAGTTAATTGTATTGACAGTTTGACACATTCCTGACGAACCCCCCATGAGAGCGTAATTTCGGAGCAATACACTTTGTCTACGGTTCTACCAAAACTCCATAATAATATTTTGGAACCGAGAAATAGCACCATTTTTCATCACATGTTGCCGAAATACGCGAATAACTCCCGCCATTAAACACCATCCTTCATAACAGCGGAGCAATAAATGTGGCGGAAGTATCTCTAGAAATTAATGTTCCGAGTTATCAATATTCAAACGCTGCGATTTCTGTAAATATTTGGCAAGAAAATAGTGATGGGTTTAGAGTGCTATATTATTAACTAGCTTTTTCCCGCCACCCGTTCGCGTTGACTTCCTTAAATAAAAAGTATTCTATATGTTAATCCAGGCTATACGAGTACTTAACTCTACACGTACGTCTTTAATCCGATGAGCCGTTTTTGCCTGATTTAGAAACAAACATCCAAACTTTCGCATTCATAATATTACTAGGATTTCTATTAAGGTCAAGTGGGGCTATTCCGACAGAGGGGTAATTACATCCAACTGTTA
Organism: Epinotia ramella; assembly: GCA_947578815.1. Classification (NCBI taxonomy): domain Eukaryota; kingdom Metazoa; phylum Arthropoda; class Insecta; order Lepidoptera; family Tortricidae; genus Epinotia; species Epinotia ramella. The sequence goes on from OX388207.1 coordinate 5,405,303, forward strand.
TGACTTCGGTTTACTTACAAACTAATAATTATAAACTCAACTTACGTACACTTACAACAAGGACTATGAAAAAGGACGTCGTCTTTAATGCTCCATATTTATGGGCGTTTTAAACAGATGGGAATTTGAAAACGGACGTTATAGTTTGATGTAACTATAATTATCGCTCTGACGGAATAGCCCCCGCCTGATCTTACTCAACTCAATTCTAGGAGAAATAACTGTGTGGTCTATGAACTAAGTCGACCATAAAGTAAGAGTAAACAAGCTAGGTATGTGACAAATGCATAGTATCTTGTGTACTTTAGATGTAGAGAATGTCTCACTTTGATCCCCTGGTCATGACTAGAAAAAACTCGAATAAAGGTACGCGTCTCAAGTGTCGAGCCCATCGCTAAAAAATCCATAGAGACGTCTAACCCGATGATAAATTACGTTTAATACGTCTGTAACAATCTTTGGCGACGAGCCAGCGCTTGGCATTGTGGTGTTCCGGGGCCAGTAAAAGTGTTACCTATTTAGGTTCTTTATTAATAAAGTTTTCACACGGCCGGTTCAGTAGAAATAAACGTGTACCGTGGAGTTTGCTTAAGGTAAGGAAGGCTGGTGGGTATTGATCACCTGAGAGAGCAAAGTAAAGATAGTCTCACATTGCAGTTATGTTAACATCGAAGACGTTAAATATGAGTTTTATTAAATCGGTTCAATAACGACCAAGGTATCGCCTAGAACATACATGCAGATAAATCAAATCCTCCATTTTAATTCTAATTCTCTTCAGTCTAATTCTGAATCAACTGGTAGTGTAACACATTTCTTTTTAAATATTTAGTAGAATACCAGATATTACTCTTATTAACTTATCGTACTTAAGAATATATCATGTTCTCTCCATGTAACAGTAATTTTTTTTCAACATCTTTGACCATTACTGAATTCGTTATTTTAATTTTGATTTAATTTTGAATGCATTGTGGCAAAACCACTGAGACATGTTTTTTGATTTTTGATACACACCACCCTTTGTATACTGTGTTTCACAAATCAATTATAAGTCCTATAATGCGGTCCCATATGCGATTGTTTTCAAAGTCACGGAACCATGACCAATCGGAAATTCAAACTTAGCCAGCGTCTAACCAGCAATATCCTTATATTTATGTGCAATTATGTTTGAATTATGAGTAAAAGCTGCATTTTTTCCTCATAAAAAGTAGATCGCTTGTTAGTGTTGAGTGAATGATACTTTAGTAGTTTTATGAGGTCCCGATCGTAGTGTTATATCCTTTTATCTTTATTGAAGTGTGCTTGTGTTTTCTATGAGTTACAATATATCAATGCGAGTTTTTTTTGTTATTTATCATATAATCTAGATAATTAGTTGCCCTTTTGATTATTGCGCTATGCGCAATTGATGACAGATCATGTGCTATTGCTGATATGTTGTGAGCTAAATAAAATAATAAATCAATAAAATAAATAAATAATTTAAAGTTCTGCTAGTCTATTTAAACGCATTGTACGCGCGTCAGGTGGATCTAAATGTCAAATCTTATATGGAAAAATTACAGTTTGATCTACCTAACGCGCGTTCAAAACGTTACATGATTACCCCTCTGTACTACCTACTCTGTTCTGTATTACTAATTGAGGTGTGCAATAAAGTATTTGTATTGTAATGTAAATAAATTAGTAAATATTTCGGGTCAATCTTACACAAATCGACCTAGTTCCAGACTAAGCAAAGCCTGTATTATGGATAGGTACTAACCGACGATATACTTACTTATATACATAAATAAATACTTAAATAGGTACATAATAAACTTACACTGGGATTCTAACCCGGCACCTCCGGCTTCGTAGGAAGGGTCACTACGAACTAAAATTAACTAAATAGGCTGCAGAGGTCGCCCTAATAACCTAACTCTGTCATGACTTGGCTGAAATATCGATTGGATCATTAATTGGTTCACTATAATTACCCAGTTATTACATTTTACGTTTATTTATAGTTTTAAATGAGTTAAACAATAAGTACAGACTACAATACCTCAATAAATAACTGTGGCAAAAAGTCAATGAATCATTATTACAGCAAACTAACCGCTTACCATTAGATGGGCGGTACTCTTGTTTGCCACTGATGTGGTATGTAAATTAAAATCACTTGATGAGTGGCCGAAAGTATACTATGGCGTCAGCGGGACGTAGGCGAGGTGCGGGACGCAAATGTCAACCGATCTACGTGCTACCCCCCGCTGTCACACCTCACCGTCCCCTCCCGCGGACACCTTAAATACGCTTCTGCACAGCCCAAGGTCATTTGCGCAAGTTGTTTGCCGTCTACTCTATCTTACAGTCACTTTGTATATTTTTGGGAAGTAAGAAAACTGCAATGCGAACATTTGGGCAAATACTTTTATACTTATTACTTTTATTTGTACAACCATATATATGATGCTTGTACAAATAAAGTAATATAGAGGCATATTTACAATAATACGGCCACTACTTTTTTAGAGAATTGTACCAAACTTTATAATACATATACCTACTTACGATTTGTCATCCCTTCCATAAAAACTTTGGAACAAGTGAATAGAAAACAATAGCACAGACATAAAGTGGGATGACGACTTAAGAAGAACTGGCAAATGACAGCAGCTCCCAAACCTCAGCATCATTAAAAAAATCTTTCCAAAATTCTGATCCTCAGTATAATAGATAAAGTCAACGCCACCCGCCAATTCAGCAGCAGTTTGGAAATTATATCAAAAGAAAATAAACTTTATACAAAGGTGGTACGGTTCATTTTTAAAGGACGTTGCCGTCAAATTTCCTGATTCAAAGTCGTATCATAGAAAATTATGCAAATGTCGGGGTATCGACCACATTCAGGGGCTGTGCCATTCACAACCTGTCAAGACTTGTCTCACCACTCATTGCTTGCATAGCTTGAGCCGACGTCAAACTAATATGTTTCACCGGAGGTTATGTTTATACTGGTACAACAGATGCGTAATCAGTAGGCATTATGAATAATAAGCCAGGTTTATCTTCGAAGACGGATTTTTCTAGAGCCCTTATCAACATAAATAAGCTTATTAACATTCTTTAGAGAATAATGCTTCTATTTACCAAACTTCCCTTTTGACGTGAATTGAACCCGTATTTGCTTTGATTCCTGTGCGTAAATAATTTATCATAATAATGTTGACCTTATGCTTGTGTATACCCGTGTAAATTTTTGAGTCGTTTGTAATCTGCAGGTCGATCACGTAACGCGTTGTACGTACCTACGTTAGGTAGATCTAAATGTCAATATTTATATGGAAAAATGACAGTTGGCTATTCTAACGCGCGTTGGAAACGTTACGTGATTTTACCTCTTTGATCTGAAGTTTAAACATCTGTTCCAACGGATCCGCTCGCGTAGACCTTGCAAATCTTACTCCCATACATAATTCCACCACCATTGATTGAACATTTCATAAATATTTGCATTGTATTTGTATCTATTTATTTATTCATAATACTTATTATTACGATTGCGTTTGAAACAAATTTCTCAAACCTAACATTTTAAAATATCCTATCAGATAAATTCAAAATAAAACAAACTTAGTTATTGTGCACAATGACTATTTTGAAATAAACATTCTTGTATTTTCAAAAGTATACAATATAGGTATAAGATGACAATTAACATGAACTAATTAAATTTAAAAAATTGGTTGCAAATGTTTTATAAATGGAATTGCTTACTATCAGCACTATCAGCTATAAATCAGCAAAATTTAGTGAAAGTGCTAAAAAGGATAATTTTTGAGTAGAAAACTATCCAAACTTATCCTTAAGCATTTTCTGCCCAGCAAGTTGTTGCAGGGTGATAGTGATGATCAATAATCTATTTTCAATTTGTTTAAGTATCTTTTGGGGAAGGTTGCTGAAGTCCGCTGGATGCGGGTGGCGCAGGACCGGTCACTTTGGCACTTTTTGGGGAGGTCTATGTCCAGCAGTGGACTTCTTTCGGCTGATATGATGATGATGATGATGGGGCTTAAACCCGTAAATTGAAACAAGTGAATGTGCTTATCGTTGTCAAACTTTCACAACTAAACTTCATAACTTCAAAGACGGTACGATGAGTTCTCATAAATAACTACCTCAAACTTTTATGTTTAGGGGACTATTTCATGATCAAGTGTATTCTTCACAATACGTACTTTTGTAGAAAAACCTAATCTTTTGTTAAAATTCTTGCATGGCGATGATTTTTGATACCTACCCGTTTTCATTCCACGACAAGCAAGCATACTGAAGACCGTAGAAAGAAGCAGAACCAGCAGAAAGAAGCAGGCAGACATGGTGAGCAGACAGCATAGCCTATGGACGATTGTGACTGAGAATGATTGAGACCAGTACAGTTCCCTCACTCTCATCACTGCGCATCCTTACGGCCCGGCACGAATAGCGTGAATTACGGCGCGGCAAGCGTTTTATCTGTTCATTGCGCGGTAGAGACGCGCAACGCACTGTGGTTAGTTGAGGTCACACGCAATGAATTAGAAAAACCGCTGCCGATGCCGCCGCGCAATTTCTGACTGAGCTCTCCGGTGACCTTACTCACTACCGATTTCAAAACTTGAATCAGAGCTGCTTAACGTTAAATTGTCTGATTTAGTATGTTTGGAAATGATAGGTGTATGCATTAAAATGTCAATGGAGCACGAGTGCCGATGCCGAGGAGTAAAAACACCGCGAATGATGGAGAGGTGATTAAAAGCGAGGTGGTCAATCGTACACTGGTTATTGCTACACTTAACTAATGCTCTTTTATGACCAAGCCTGGTTTAGAATTCTCGTAAGTAAGCGAGCCATGAGGCACCATCATAACACCTGTTCCCCGCGAGCAAGTTTCACTTGCTAGAAGGTTGTGCGTGCCACTCCGGTATCGGCTTGTACATAGCCATAAGAGACGTTTTCTTTCCCCCTTAACACTGTTTTTACAGTCTGTTAAAGACTGGAAGGCTTGTGATGATAACTAATATTTCACGACAGATAGATCGATGCATAGTATAGGTGGGTCATTGTTAGATTTAGGTTCGCGTCTTTTCGGTGGACATTGCCAAAGTTAAGGGCTTTAAAGCCTAATTTTTGGTTGAACTCTGAATCCGCATAAACGGCGTCGCCTCTTCTACTCTATATTATATATAAACATAAGCCCTCAACTATTTCCCACTGAAAAGACAATTTTTGTTTTACTGACTGACAATGACCCAGGTCAGGGGTCACCAATTAGTTTCGCTCAGGGTCCGTTTTAAGAAATGAAATGACCTCCGCGGTCCGCAAAACATTTAACAGAAAAAAAAAATTTAGCAAATGTAATTACAGAATATTAAATGTATTTTTTTACATATCAATGAGAAAACTCTTTCTCGCAAGTTACTTCGCCCGGCCGTTTTCGAATTGACGTCAACAAAGATAATGCGGGGGGATACATTTTTATTTAATCAATTACGTAGGTACTCTGTAGTGCAAGTTGCTGTGCTTTCGCGGTCCGCACAAAACGGGTCGGCGGTCCGGATGCGGACCGCGGTCCGCCATTTGGTGACTCCTGGTATAGTTAATGACATTATTTTGGGCTCGTTTACATCTTTGTACAATTAGGTCCGTCGCATTCCAATATTATAATTGCCAGACTCTTTTGTTGGAAACATAGATAGACCATTCATCCTGTCCTTACAAAATGGAGTCGCTAATAGCACCCTATATTGTTTTCCAGCTAATATATAGCTCAAGTTGAATAGTTTCCAGTCTAGGATGTACCGCGCTGTCAGCACGTCCCAGTTATTTATAGAAAACTACTTTATTGCATGGAACACGTTAAAACTTTAAAATGGAATAAAGTTTCCTAGTTCCATTGGAATTTTCTTGGCGGCTGGTTAGGTTGTATAATTTTAGACAAGTTTCCTTAGTATGTCAACAAGGGTTTTAGTTTGGGATGATTATTTTGTAAGTCTATGTGTTAGCGGTGATGTAGTAATAATAATTTTATTTGTTTGGCCCAGCCAAAATGTTTTTAATTGGGTATTTCAAAAAAATACAATAGTACAGTCACCAACATTAATATCTGCCATAACAAAGGCAACAAATAATCTGACACGTCCTAATGCAAAAATAAATACAAATTGGCTGGGTCACACAAATAAAATTATTATTACTACAGCACCGCTAACACATAGTTAACAGTATCTTTCTAAACACATAAGAAATACATAGAAAGAGACGAAACTACCCGTCTTTTTCTATTGGTGTGTGGTAAACCACTTTCTTGGCCTACTGTATAGGTAGGTACATTGATTTTGTAGCATCATAATAACAGTGTTATTGTTAAAATTAAAAAATGTCGGTTTGTTGACTGGCTTAATTAAATCATCATTATCATCATTATTATCAGCCTGTAATCGCCTACTTGAGCGTAAGCCTCTAGTTGAGTAGGTACGTCAACGAAATAGATATAGAGACCGAATACACAAAGGTTTATTTACGTATTTTTATGGACACTGGTTTATTTTGGATACTTTAAAAAAAAATTTGGTAGAGATCCAACGTTGTAAAAATACATGCCCAGGCACCCAGTTTATGACCATACTTAAATAAAAAACCGGCCAAGTGCGTGTCGGCCCGCGCGCAGTATAGGGTTCCGGAGTTCCTTGTCTGTATTTGTTACATCGACACGCGCGCGCCAACTTAATGGAGCGAATTTGTACGAAAGATGGCCTTTCCAAGTATACATTAAGTTGGTAGACTATTAGGTACTTGGTAATTAGCTATGCCTACTTAGCCATGGTGTTTTCCTTTTAAATGTATTATACAGGGTGAAATAGTATTCACCGTTCAAATTGTGGGAGGTGATTCGGTGGGTCATCTCGATCAAAATTGGATAATAAGTTGTACCCAAATCGCAAAAAAAAACAGCTGTTCCATACGTTTTGGCGGCTGAGCTCACGCCGTTTGTATAGAACAGCTGATTTTTTTTTCACCCTGTATGTACAACTGCCACGATATTTTTCACATTCCCAATAGTAGCCATTTAGCCGGCAACAAAACTCTCTAACAAAAATTAGGCCTTTAAAGCCCAATATCACGAAAACGAATCACTAAGTTGAAAAATGGGTTTAAAAACGAATAATATTTTTGAACAGCTGTCCAACGATACCCCACACCATAGGTTTAAGAAAAAAAATACATCCCCACGTAGGTTAATAGAGGAGGTACCCTAACTATTAGGTAAACTTCACCGTTTTGTCAGCGGTGATTGATATATACATATGCCGAATTACAGCTTTTTAGTAGTAAAGGACTAAGCCGCAGACAGACAGAAGGATAGACGGACATGGCGAAAATGTAAGGGTTCCTTGTTGACTACGGAAGCCTAAAAACACAAATGAACCCATTATGGTGCTTTACCCAGCTTGCCATCTAGAAGGTCGCCAGAGCTCACGCAATTGCGCTGTGTTGAGTTGAGAGTGACGGACGGGTGCACCTGTATCTCTGTCAACACAACAAATCCGCAATTCAATACAGGGCTGGCAACGCGCTGCAATTATTTTCAGTATTAATTTCGAGGTTGAGACACTTCATATTGTAGAGTAATATTTATTTTAAAGTATTTTGAATTAAAAAGGAGAGGAAACAAAAGTGATATTTTAATAATGATTTACCCAGATAATAATGTTTGTTTGATTATCCAATGTCCTACAGTATACGATTACTGTTAGTTAACCACTGACAGATAGTTTGCCTTCATTTGATTTTCAACTTTAATGTCATACAAATAAAGGAATTTTCAGAATACTGTTACACACGTCTACCGATTTAGAAATAACTACTTACTTAATTTGTATGACGTTAAAGTTGAAAATTAAATGAAGGCAAACTATCTTTCAGTGGTAAACCCCAAATAATTCTACTGTACCTACTCATATTCCCAAAGTTAAAACTACATATATAGGTACTTATATATATATATATATGTATCAAGAATCCAGGCTTACAAAACGCAAAATCGTCATTTTCAAAGTGTAAAATATGCTGTGCATTAACAATTTGGAGGTTAAGCAAACCAGATTACCCGCTTAACAATTTTGATATCCCCCGCGGACCGCCGGGAACGAATCCACCGCAAATTGCCACCGTCGATACTCACGGCTCGGGCGACATTTCATATTCTTTTAATATATTTCTGTAATTTGCATAATTTATATAATACTAGCTTCTGCCCGCGACTCCGTCCGCGTGGAATTCGTTTATAATGTAGCACCATACAAACTTTCATCCCCCATTCCACCCCCTCAGGGGATGATTTCTAGGATAAAAACTATCCTATACGTCCTTCCCCGGCACTCATACTATCTCTATACCAAATTTCATCTAAATCGGTTCATACAAACTGTGCACCACTATTTAACCCGGTTAGGGGTGGGTTTTTCCAAAACCCTAAAATAAAATTACTTTTCTTGTATTGTAATAAGGAGTCCAAACAGTACACAAAGTTTCAAGTCTCTCACTTAAAATTTTACTCCATCCCTATACAAACTTTCAACCCCCTTTTTCAACCCTTGAAGGTGGTATTTTCAAAAATCCCTTCTTAGTGGGTAAGCTGACGTTATACTATATACTACATATTGGATCAGCAGTATAGGTTCAACGGTTTGGGCTGGGCGTTGATTTAAGTGAGTGAGTGAGTCAGTCAGGACTTTTTCGTTTATATATATTATGTCGGCGGCAGATCGTTAAATACGCCAGATCACGAAATTCCTAGGCATATCGTGAAACGGCGCCATTTCATGATATGCCTAAAAGTCGGCTAGGCTTATCACGATGTGCCTGATAAACAATACGGCAGATCGATTAGAGCAACGCATTCGTCGATATTCCTAGCTCTATACACATATCACATCACAAACAGTTCCAATAAAACAAAAGCAACTTGGACACTGATAAAACATTACACTTCTGAGACAAACACTATGAAACCCATGATCGACAGCATTGACACAGATGGGAAAATTATACAAAATCCCTCTGAAATAGCAACAACGTTCAACAATTCATTCATAGACCAAAATTATAGCGACACAACAGGGTTAAAATGGAAACCAAAAAGCACATCAATTTCTCACAGCATATTTCTGTCTCCGGTTAACATATCTGAGCTAAACAAGATTATTAATTCATTAAAAAATAAAAAAAGCACAGGCCACGACAACTTACCTATATCAGTAATAAAATCTGCCTTTGAATACATCGCCGAACCTCTTGTTCATATAATAAATTTAATACTTGAGTCTGGAATCTTCCCCGACGACTTAAAAAAATCCTTGATAAAACCACTGCACAAGAAAGGAAATAAAAAAATGATCTGTAATTACAGGCCCATTGCACTGTTGCCAACTTTTTCAAAAATTGTAGAAAAAGTTATTTATAGTAGAGTTGTAAAGTTCGTCACGGTAAATAATTTATTAAACAAAAACCAATTCGGATTCCAACAGGGAAAATCCACATCTTTAGCAATATTTAAAACATTCAAGCATATTTGGGATGCAGTTAACAACAGAAACCCTTGCGTTAGCCTCTTCCTTGATATGTCCAGGGCATTCGATTGTGTAGTGCCATCTATTTTACTAACGCAGCTCGAACATGTAGGCATTAGAGGTAACGCTTTAAAATTATTTGAAAACTATTTCTTAAACAGAAAACAAGCGACTATCATTGATACTTATAATATTAATACCAAAACGATTGAACAAGTACGATCTAATTTTAAAAGTATACAACTCGGAGTACCTCAAGGTAGTATTTTAGGTCCTCTTTTATTTTTAATCTACATCAACGAATTACCAAATGTTATGGATGAGTTGTGCGTAATGTTCGCTGACGATGCAACAATTTTATTTTCCGGTGAAACATTAGATTTCGATTTCCAAATTAATATAAATAATACTGTAAAAACTGTCATCAGTTGGTTAAAATCAATAAACTTAAAGGTAAATTTAACAAAAACTAAGCTTATGCATTTTCGTAACCACAAACAAATTCCAGCAAAATTAAATGTTATTGAATCTGGTACTTTAATCGAAGAAATAGATCAAATTAGTTTCTTAGGTATTATAATAGATCCTCATTTGACCTGGAAGCACCACATTCAAAAAATCAACAATAAAATTTCCAGTCAATGTTACGCACTATCTATATTAGCCGATTCGTGTTCCCAAGAAGCCGTTATTACTGCATACTATGCTAACATATACTCTATATTGACTTATGGTGTCATATACTGGGGAAACTCGACAGACGTACATTCTACTTTTGTTTTGCAGAAAAGGTGCTTGAGGATTATCTTTCGCATGAACAACAAACAATCACTTCGAAATGTTTTTAAAGAGCAAGGCTTTCTAACTTTAACTAGCATTTATATTTACGAGCTCTGTAACTTTGTAAAAAGTAACAAAGATTACTTCACGACTCTAGCTTCTCAACGCGATAACCTACGCACTCAATATAGGTACAATTTAACATTGCCTTTGGTAAAAAATAAAACTTATGGCAAAAGCTCATTTATTAGTGCCATTCGAGTATTTAATCAGCTTCCTAATGAATTAAAAATGTTGGATGACACAAAATTTAAACGTAATTTAAAAACTTGGTTAATCAAGAAAGGTTTCTATTCATTGAAAGATTTTTTTGAAATTTCGTCTTAAAATAAATGTACCTTTATTAGTTATGTTTTCCTTAGTTTTAAGCAAATATTGTACACCCGAAATGGGTAACCGTTGGGGCCTAATACTTGTAATATTTAATACCATCTATGTAACACGGTTAAACAATAAATTTTTTCTATTCTATTCTATTCTATTCTATACCGGGCACATCGTAAAATAGTTTCTTTCTTGGCCACTGGTGGCGCTGCACATGCGATGGCGGCCGTTTTTGTTGGGGGCTAATAATCAGGGCGGACAATAATGGTTTGTCATAAGCGAACTCTGTCTTAGGTCGGTTAGGTTAGGGTTCACTTGTGTCTCTCAGACCAGAAATAGACACCCCGCGCAGCGGGGTGGCGTCGACTCGCTGGAGATTATCAGTCCGCACTTCTTATTTTTTTTAATTTATATAGGATGATCCGCAATAGTTTTATTGTAATTATTAATCATTAGTCGTCAATCATTTTAATCATGTAAAAAAGTAATCAAAAGTAATCTATTCACACGTGGAACAATTAATAGGTACCTACGTGAAACGTAAATTACCACTAATTACATTAATTATTACTATTTGTTTTGTTTTTATACATACATTTTATTAAACGGTATTGTTACCACATTTCAATAATTACGTAGAAAACAGAATTCCTTCAGGTAGGTAACCAAGGTATTCCATTACTTTTGAAGTAATTTGTACATGATTAAAATGATTGACGACTAATGATTAATAATTACAATAAAACTATTTGGGATCAGCCTATATGGAGCGTGACGTCAAATTGATGTCATCGGAATGAAAATTACGGGCTCTGTTTATTACCATCATCATCATAATCAGCCGAAAGAGGTCCACTGCTGGACAAAGCATGCCACAATGACCGGTCCTGCGCCACCCTCATCCCGCGGACTCCCGCGACCTTAACCAACGTAACGTAACGTAACGTGTTTTACCGTTACTAATCTAGTTAATATACTAGGAAGAACTTCGCCATCCCGACTGTGTATCCGCAAGAATCTTGACCTTGCGAGGCTCCCGAAGCGCTTACTGCACGATATCCCGTCGCCCGAGGGCCGCCATTTAACCATATTGTACGACTGTTCTTTACACAGTGTACAGTCAAGAATGGAGTTTTACGACTGAATGATTGGCTGCAGATATGATGTCGGTAGCAGATAAAGAAAACGATAGGGGTGTAGAGTCAAAATGTATTATCTCTTCAGAAGAAAGAACGCAAAAAATATACCTAATGGCGAAAATCCCATTGAAATATCTCAAAAAATTACGAAGCTGCAACCGTTTTAATGTTACTTGTTAGAGAGAGCAAAACGCTAGCAGATCGTGACGTCACGATCCTCGAGTGTCATAGTCAACTGACAGTCGTTTCATATGCAGGTGCGTTTTGCGGAAATGACACAGAACATACCTCCTGTTCAGTATACAGCCAAACCGATGGACCTCAATGCTTACGAGAGTATACTCTCATAGGTATTGACCGGCAACAACCATAGACACAATCCGTCAAGTGTCAGTGTCGGAAAAAGTCTTTGAAAAAGAAATATTATCAACTAAAACAGCTACTGATAAAATAACTATAAAATTGATTAATCAACCAACATCTACAAGTGCATTGGGAGCAGAAGAGCGGCGACCTTTCCACGTTCTGGTGACGACAGTGACGGGTAAGTCGGTCTCTCCTTCCTTTGTGGGTATTGGGGTGCATCGGGGTTCTTTTAAAGAACGCAGTATACAGTCCACCACTTTTTTCGTGGTGGACTGTATACTGCGTTAATACACATAACTTTGTGATTATTTAACCTCTTGCGTAGCTTTTTTCATAAAACCATTCCTAATCCTTTTTCATGTAAATACATAGTTATTGATTATTTTATTTAGTGTCTACTTGTAGCATATTAGTTTTGCTTGTTGCCTAATTGTAGCATATTAGTTTACTAAAAAACCGTATACAAAATATTTTACGTCACTCTGGGCGGTAGGTGAGATTTACCGCCCACGGGCGCAGCGGCAAATCTCACTTCACCCCCCGGAGAAGGCGTAAAATTGTACGCACCACGGGCAGTAATTCGTAAAGAACCAGATCGCATATTTATGGTCCTCACCTTCAGTTTGGGCTTCAAACACCTGCGATCTAGGGCATTCACGAATTAACCGCCGGTACGTTATTTAATCGTATGGCATACATTATTTTGGCCTTTAAAGTTTATCACTCTGTAGTACCACCCAGGGGACACGTGCAGGGTTGTGGTACGTACCTCTTGCGGACGCGAGTAACAGTTGTCCCCCCTTAGTCAAGTGAGTGAGCAACTCGACTGTTAGAAGTTCTTAAGTCGCCCGAAGGCCTCTAACTCAGCTTAACGACTACTGTCATAAACAGCGGCCGGGATCAACTGCTTACCGTGCCTTCCAAAGCACGGAAGCGCTCATTTATATTATAACCACTCAAACATCAGGCTGTCACCCATCCAAAGACTGACCGCTGCCATCTTTGCTTAACCGTACGTTGCAGAACAAAGCAGCATTATGGGAGTCCCGCAGGGCTCCTGTTTATCTAATACACTGTTCACAATACTTCTCAACGATTTACCGGGGGCCATGGATGAGGCCGAAGTGTTTATGTATGCTGACGATGTGACCGTAGTGATCACAGCTCCGAACGAACAATTACTCGAAGAGGCTTTAAATGACACCGTTAATCGATTGCATATTTGGTTTGCGCAGAACGGTCCAGCGCTTATCACGGAAAAGACCTGCTTCCTACGAGTCAGTCTGGCCCAGTATGGCCACCCTAGCATCAACCTTAAGATCCACGCGGGGTGCACAAAAATCGAACAAGTTGTGACCACCAAACTCCTCGGATTGGTGCTGGACAGCTCGTTGTCCTGGCGGGAACACATCGACGGTGTATGCGCACGACTAGGCCGAGCATGCTACGCACTGCGACGCCTTGCATCGACGGCCAGCAGAAACACGGTCAGATCATGTTATTTCGCCACCATTCATTCGATACTATCATACGGCACTGAGCTATGGGGCCGAGCATCGGATTTTGACCGTGCCTTTCGAATGCAGTTAAGCGCGCAGTGCGAGGCATCGTTAGGTATCCTATCCGCAGTGATGAATCGGTCCGCGACCACTTCAAAAACCTACGCATTCTAATCTAACACTACCAAGCTTGGTAATCCTTCAAACTGCAACCTTTACCCACACAAATATAAATAAATTTAAACGCAAAGGTATAGTGACCTCACATAACTTACGAAGCAACGCGCACCGAGACCGTCTAGTTGCACCGCTTCACAAACTCACAAGGTCAGAGCAGTCTGTGTACGTCACAGGCCCTGCGATATACAACCGCCTCCCAGAAAACATAAGAGATGCACCATCTCACCAATCCTTTAAAAGTCATTTGGAGTCATGGCTACTCACAAAAACCTTTTATACTTTTAACGAAATTATGGAATTGCCACTGACTATGTAACAATTTGTTTAATTTATTTTATTCTATTCAGAATAACTGACATTACCTACTCTGTAATGTGGAATTTGTATGTGTATTGTACAAATTTTATTTGACGTGTATCAGGATGCTACCAATAAAGATTATCTTATCTATCTTAACCTGCGTTATCGATTCCGACTCGCAGGCGCCGCTAGGCTATGAGCGCTTCTAGGTACGAAATGTACTATTTATTTCATCACACTGGCACGGAAAGGGCTTCATTGGGCGCAGGCATGCAGCTACACCAGCCCGTAATGCGCCCATGAGCGTTTGGGATCAGGTAATCATAAATAACAAGCTAAGATTTATTTTTAAATTGTGTTTGACTCACTGTCTCTCTCTCTCTGTTACTTCATACGTCATCTATAAATCTAGAAGGTTCTAGCCAAATAATTAAAATATGCATCATTTGGTATTAAAACAAGCTTCTGTAAAAAAATCAATTTTTGGTACAAGCTTTTATTGCCGACTGTACTTTTCTGTATACCATCATCAACTACTCATTGAGTCGATTCTAAAGAGCCCAAACTCAACGGGGTTACGTCGGTTAAGTACTGAATTCCCATGGCCACCTTCTCCATCATCAGATTAGCTCGATGGTACCACAATATTGAATTGTCGTCCAAACTATACTTATACCCAAAATTTCAGCTCAACCGGTCACCGGGAAGTGGGTCAAATTTAACTTGCAAGATTTGATTACAGACAGACAACGGGCCAAATGAAACTAAATAAAAGCTTTTAATAAGGACTAAACTATTTTACAAATGCTCACAAACATACGATTCGCTTATCTGATTTTGGCAATAACGGAATCGTAATATGTGTCCAAAGTTGGGATAAGTAAGCTTATCGAGTTTGTTTGTCCCAAACAAGTCAGTGATAAGGGTCCTAGGGTCAATGCCCCAGCTTAACGGACCAGTGATTAGGGTGCCTGTGAATGACTTTTAAGTAAGTATAGGTACAATCGAGTTCTTAAATATATGTCCCCAAAGGTTCAATAATATCTGAGCAACCTTATGCCTTTGAAAATTAAGTCGTGTTCACATTTTTTGATAATTTTCTCCGTGCACATACTTAAGAACTCGACTGTACCTAGAGGTTTATTTTGTTCGACGTTTTCGATTCTAACTACAGGCGCATTAATATACGGCATATTTCGAATTTAATTCGTTACAACATCAGTAAATGTTACCCATATAATTATGTAAGTATGGCTTATTTTCGTGACGTTGTGTATTTTACCAAATGAAAGTTCTTAGAGCATGTAATACTTTTTTAGGAAAACGCTCATATTATATATTTTTCCTATTAATATTCCCGAGGAGCGTTGTTAACAATTTCATTCGTGAAATTTAAAACGTTCCACTACGAACATCACTAAAATCAACCGCGTAATGTACATGGGTAAGGTAGTGAAACAAATTCAATTTCACAAATGAAAGTTCTTAACAACGTATTTTTTTTTGGAAATCTGGAAAATGATTTAGAATTGATTCAGTTTCACCTACTAACCAGAAGTAGGTCACGTTAATAATAAAATAAGCATGCCATAAAATTCAGTCCCCCAACCTCTCACATAAAGCACCCCAAAAATCAATGCTTTTAAAATAACCTCAAATTATGTTAACTTGAACCATTTAGGAAAATTGCTCCCTTACAGAAACCATGAGTCAACTTGGCTTGATATTTGATTAGTATTCCAATATGATATTTATGCGTTGTCTTTACCTCACTCGCTTCTGCCGTATTAGCTGGACGCGAGTGGAAGCGAGCGCGCACGATTCATTGACATCATATTTGTTAGCCAAGGGTCTAGTCAAATTTACCTCCTCGCCGGGATAAAATCGTCGACTCCTTGACACAAATCGTATTTTATTACAGAATGAGTTTCCCGCCTGAGTCAAAAAATGACTTAACTTTTCCTTAGGGAAAATGCTATAAATCAGTGAAAGCTGTGGCGGATTAATGCGTTGAAAATTATGAATTCACAAAGTTTGTGTATTTTCAGTAGGAAGATAGTAAGAATAGCCGCTTTTATACAGTCGCTCTATCGCACGTGAAATAGCAATAGTGTGCGAAAGACTGCGCGTGTATAGATGTCGGGAGGGAAAGGGATAAAGTACGTTTTTTTTTTTTTTTTAATCAGTTGGATGAGGAATTGAGGCACGCGTGTAGTGATTATCGAATTTTCTATTATAACTCGTGTTACTCGTGTATTTACACCCGGAAATCGTAAATTTGGTGGAATTAATAATGAAGATCACAGATGACTTATGGAATTCCTCAATTATGTACTTAAAAGTACAAAAGTACATCACAGATTCTGATACGATTCCGTTAAAATAGGAACTAATAAAGTGCCAAAGGTGATGATGATCTTGGGGCATAGACGGAGGTCCTCAAATATTACCGGC
This sequence comes from Epinotia ramella, assembly GCA_947578815.1. NCBI lineage: Eukaryota > Metazoa > Arthropoda > Insecta > Lepidoptera > Tortricidae > Epinotia > Epinotia ramella. Next base: position 5,422,007 of record OX388207.1, read on the forward strand.
CCACATACAGCGATTCGGTTTTTTGAAGTGAAAATTTCTTTAGCGGCGCTGAGAACTTTTTGGGATGGGGAAAAATTGTTAAATACGCGACAGAGTTTTGTGACGTCAGATGTGAAGGAGTTACTTTTTGCTGCTAGCCGATTCGACTTCATTCAAAACTGAACGCTATTCGTAAGAGTATAAAGCCGTTAAACACTTTTTGCAATAGCATATTCTGCAAATAACTTTGTAATAATACCAACGCGTCCTTCAGCGTTTTGCTATTGAGAAAATTCGATAAGTCGAATTTGGGCGTTATTCCTAAAGAGATAAAGCTTAGAAAAAATTTACGAACGGCAAGAACAAATTGATATTTTGGTCGCCACCGTGCACCGCCATCTGCTGTTCTTGCAAATTCGAATAGTTCGAATTTAGACGTCGTCCTAAAGAGATAAAGCTTTGAAAAATATTTGGCAATGGCAGAAACAAATTGGTATTGTGTTTGCCGCCGCCCGTCGGCGCGCCGGACCCCGGCACCGTTGCGCCACGGCGGCGCGTTGGGCCCGTCGCACCCAACGCGCCCGCGGGCCGTCCGCCTAAATAATTGATAATTGTTTATAAAATTGCGTCAAATTCATTTTTAGGGTGACACCGTAAGATGTCACGTGACATGATCGAAAAACTGTTACAATGTTATTGAGTTTTCACTTCTGCCGGCACTCCCGGAGTGCAACCCGGTCTTTTTTTTTCTAATAATTAACGCATTTGGTCTCGGAATCAGTTCATGTGGTAAATTTGAAAATAAATGTGGAATTGTTCTCGTGGCTTGGCGGAGTACTAAATTGAAGTCGGTTAAAACTTTGTTTTTAAAGTAAATTATTAAGTGATAAAATGTAACCATGCTCTGGCCCCGTAGCATGGATGGCGTTATCACGCGATAAGTGACAGGATAGGCGCGTCGTCTCGTTCTATCGAACGGTGTCAGCCAGGGACGGAAGCTCTATCCTGTCACTTATCGCGTGATAACGCCATCCATGCTACGGGGCCTGCCCGCAGGAGGCAATGTAAAGCCTGTCACACACTGGCGCGCCTTCGGTGTTAGTCAATAGAAAACTTGACATTAACTGTCATGTTTACTATTGACCGCCACAGCAGGTTGCCCCAGTGTGATTCAGGCTATAATTATTTAATCTTAATTGCATAAAAGAATGAATTATGATACAAAAAGAGGACTTAATGCTAAACAGCATTCTCTACCAGTAACCTGAAGGCAAATAAGATAAATTGTGGGTCTTAAGAGTCCGCAGTAAGCTCGGCCGAATTTCACCTTCCCATAGGGGGTTTTGTTCTCATTTTAAAACTACGTAATGGATTGTAACGAAACTTTGCATATACAATAACATGAGGTATATCTATGTCTGTAATTAGTTTATATGGTTCCAGTTTATAAAACAAACGATATACAGCAAAAACAAGTTATGTATGAAAAACTTAAATTCGCTGTTTTTTTTTTACTATGGTATCTGAAGCTACATGAACATGCAAAGTTTCATTGCAATCCAACACGTAGTTTTAAAATGAGAGCGTAACTACATTTTTATGGAGAATCGAGCTAACTGCGGACTCTTAATCAGAAAAGTAAATGCATAAAGCCTGAATCACACTGGCGCGGCCTGCGGGGGCGGTCAATAGTAAATTTGACAATTGCTGTCAAGTTTACCACTGACCGCTTACGCAGGCCGCACCAGTGTGACTCAGGCCTAAATAAGTCAATATGTCAAAGTCGTTGTTATCTTTTAAACGCGCAACGCGTCATCTATATACAGACATCTGATATATATATCATAAGAAAATTTAATATTTGCCAAGAAGATTAATTATCTTGTAAGGTCGGTATTAATTTTCTTCTGTAGAATATTCAATGTCCTTAGACCTTGGTATTTAAATTTTGTTTCTTAATTTTCCATGTCGTGAGACCGGTTTTTTTTTTTGTTTTAAGAGTAGGTAAAGACGATAAACATTTTTGCGTGTACAAAGCAGCTGATTTAAGTGCTTTTTTTTTGGGTTTTCACATAATATGCAGACGTCAAATGAATCTCATTTATACCTATTAGAAAAGTAGGATTCTAACTGAATTTTTCTACGGAAAATCGGTAACTATACAGGGTGATTCAGGAGACATGAGCAGGATCAACCCTACGGATTCAATAGTTTATAAGCTACTCAGTCGTACCAGCATTGGTAAGATTAACGTGAATTTTTTTTTAGTTGTGTAGGGTGACCATGATTTATTGTGAATGAATTTTTTACACAAAATGTAAAAAAAAACTGTGGGCGTTTAACTTAATTACGATGGTAAAAGATCCATTAACATTAACTGTATGTGTAGGGTTGATCCTGCTCACGTCTCCTGAATCACCCTGTATATAACAACATAATAGGTTTTTAAAAATAATCACTGAAATGAGGTATAAAATGTAGGCGTAAAATCTCATTTTCTGGAGTGAATATTAAAAACCACTTCTAGGGCACTTAATACTTAATAAAATCTTGAAGGTTTAAGTCATTAACCGCGGTATTTTCGTGAAAATTCGGAAACAAAGGCAGAATAAAGTAGGGTTCGCGATTGTGTCCAGGTTCCATTATAAAAAGCTTGTACTATGGATTTTACACGACCATAAACAGACTTATATAGATAAATAAATACTTATATATATAGCAAACATTCATGATTATACAATAAGTTTGATATTATTTTTAGGACTGCCACTACAGGCCGCTAAAGAATAAAATAATATATGTTAGGAACATATGTGACGGTCCACGGGTAAAGGAACCTCATGGTGGTAGTTTCGGTGATATTTAATGTTTTGGAAAAGTGAGTAAAAAAGCGAAATAGCTATTTTGGAAACTATAAGTTGTAACATTTGCTGATGTAGTTTTATCTTTAGTGTTATGTAAATTACGAGTCCGTTAATTTGGTCCTACGGCTTAGTAGAAAGGGTACCAATTAATACATAATATACAATACTGAATAAAGTTAAAAAATACTGAAAAAAATCTACATCAAGCATCTGCATCATCTAGTTATGGTGAGGTGGTTCACAGAAACCAAATTTGCGGCGAAGTCTATTTAAATAAAAAAAAGCATTCGGAGTAACTTATAAGCTATAAAATCATGTAACTCAGCCCTGGAGCCTTTTCGTTTCATACAGTATATTTTATACGTAATTATGTCTGTCTGTTACCAATTGAGGTACAGAGATACTTTGATTTCCGGGGCAGGACAAATTATAGTTTTTATAATACAGACACTTATAAGGGGGTGAAAAGAGAGGAGAAGGTTGGTATGGAGTTACGATATAAATGAGTTCTGTGCGCGCGAAGTTACGGGCAAAAGCTAGCATGAAATAAAAATGAATTTTCGATACAAAATAGAGGCTCTATAAGCAATTCTTAATTTAATCGGCATTAATAATTCGCTAATACCGTAGCTTGAAGCCAAGTGATACTCGGCCAAAGTTGAGAGGGCGATCAACCCAGGAATTCCAATTAAAGTGTACACCTAGACTTGGAAGAGGAACGTAGAGAACACATCACCAGAGGGAGCAATTGGAGCGATATTTATTATTCTAATCTTGTAATATAAGAGTGTACCGGCAGGTGCAGCGTCGTTAGACCACCCGATGACCTGGTAAAGGTCGTGGGAGTCCGCTGAATGCAGGTGGTGCAGGACCGGTCATGGTGGCACTCTTTGCGGGAGGCCTATATCCAGCATTGGACGTCTTTCGGCTCACATGATGAATATAAGAATGGAAAAACGTCCTGTTCTGGACATAGCATACCACAAAGTTTGCTACAATAACCAGTGTCTTTGCTAGACACAGGCAACCTTTGCCAACACCGTTAGAACTGTCATGTAATTGTTGTTTATATTGAAGAAAATAAAATTTTCCATATACTTATTTTATTGGCTGTTTTATTCGGTTATAAATTATAATCAGGATCGGCGGATAAAAATGCTGCTGCCCGCGCCGTCCGTTTTAGAGAAAAGAGACAGATTCCCCGCTTTACCGACAGAGCTTGACCCGGTCGGTAAAACAGAGCGGTCAGTGCTGTCGCGCCACCTGCCGGCAGCGAGCCAAAACCACTTCGATCGATAGCTTAGCTATAGCGGCCTCGACTCCGCGCCAGCAGGTGTCGCTGTGCGACATAATTATATATTATACTAATGCTGCGCGGGTAGCTAGTATATTTATGTTCCTAGTGAGGAACGAATGATTCATGCTTAAACCTTGCTGTTCAAATATTGAAATATCACGTCAAGAGGGTAGTCTAATTTTTTACATTAATGATGTTTGTAAGGATCTGACAAGAATGGTCTGATTATAAAAAGTTTCTTAATCGTAAAATATTTTTCCCCAGTGTAGCATTTTCGAATAGAACGTCTATGGCTAGATCTAGCAGACTGCGGAGCTTAAAGCTCCAGACAAGTTTAAATCGCGGTAATATCGTGGCAGCCGAATCATTACCCTGTAAAATTAATACGTTATTTAAACTATTAAAGGTATTTTGTGTACAAGGAGTTAGTAAAGTCCTTCTACTCAATCACTTAAAAACGGCTACACGGATAAAGATGATTTTTGGTATACATAAGTATAGTGTATAGCCCGGATTAACATAAAGACTACTTTTTATCCCGGCAATCATCCCCTAATGGGACGAAATGGGGGGCTAAAGTTTGTATGGAGCTACGATATAAGCGAGTTCGACGCGGAAGTAGTCGCGGGCAGAAGGTATCCAATACATAGGATAAGTCTACGAAGTAGTTTCAGAGATAACCTGTAACATTATACATGCTTACATGGAAGCTTACATGGACTTAAGTCATCATTTGCTCTACACAAGCTCTCCAGAATAGTAAATATAAAATCATTACGTATTGCCTATCATGGACTGGTGGAATCAGTTTTGCGATATGGAGTTATTTTCTGGGGCAACTCAGTAGATAAAGATGCAGTTTTCAAGGCACAAAAAAGATGCGTAATAGCCATGTATGGCCTGAAAATGATGGATAGTTGCAGACCACATTTTATATCACTTAAGGAAGGAAAAATGCTATAAAAATGTCCATCAGTTTTAGAATGACGCTCACTTATGAATGACAGTATTTTGTTATGATTCATACTAACATACAAATTCACAAAGGCACTATGACTTACATTACTCCTTTGTAAAATTAGTAAAGAAGTTATTTTAGTATAAATAAATAGCTGAAAATTTGAAAAGGCTTTACGTAAACTCAGAAATCCAATTAAAATTATTTTACACCATTATAATATTATTAATCGCCGAAAAGCTGGCATTGTGAAATTAGGCGTTCTGTTCATATAAAATTCAGAACAAAGTTTGGGTCCTAAAAACGAATTTGAATAGGTTAAGATAAAACCACACATGCCGCGTGAAAGTTTAATAGAACATGTCGTACAGACTATGTATAAGATATTTGTTACTGAACACATGCAAATTCGCCGTTCGACTCAGGGTCGACCATTAGGCAAACCGCTTGCGAAAATTATTCGCACATGTGTTGTGTGCGCTCTAAATTATACACTGAGCGTATTGTGTTTTAAGGAGAGTAAATACACAAAATGTTAGTTTTTAAAGTACCAAGGCCAATTATATCTTATTTTTCAATATTTCATAATAATCTGGACGTTTGAAATTCTTGTAGGACGCTACACACTACGAAAGAAAATATTCGTGGAACGAGGCGGGTTTAAACTTTAAAATCTGCAACCGCTTCAAAATGTTTTTAAAAGAACTGCCACTTATGATATTTTGGCAGTTCTTTAAAAAAAAGATTGGTCATTCATGAATATTAAATCTGAATAAGGCTTGTTTCGAAATAATCCTTCGTTTTGACGTTATAAACTTTTGATAAAATATCGCAATTAGATAAATAAATAAATATTTGAGGACAATGTTACACAAATCGACCTGGTCCCAAACCAAGCAAAACTTGTACTTTGGGTACTAGACGACGATAAACATACTAAGAACATATATACTAGCATTACATAGCATAGCATGTAAGCAATAAATAGTAAGCTCCATAGGTATTAGACGACGATATTATATTTAACAGAGTCCGCAGTTAGCTCGAATCGATTCTCCATACAAACGTAGTTACGCTTAAAACTACGGGTTGGATTGTAACGAAACTTCGCATGTACAATGACATGAGATTTATCCAGGTCTGTAATTAGTTTATGTAGCTTCAGATATCATAGTAAAAAAAATACAGCGAATTTAAGTTTCTCATACAAAACTTGTTTTGGTGTATTTCGTTTGTTTTATAAACTGGATCCATATAAACGAATTACAGACATAGATAAACCTCATGTCATTGTATATGCAAAGTTTCGTCACAATACAATACAAATACCTACTCTTTATTGCACACCTCACACAAACAAAGCAGTTAAAAAGAGAAACAATACAATAACATGTAGGTAGAGGTAGACAACAGGCGGTCTTATCGCTGAAGAGCGATCTCTTCCAGACAACCTTCCAACACGTAGTTTTAAAATGAGAACGAAACTCCGTTTGTATGGGAAGGTGAAATTCGGCCGAGCTTACTGCGGACTCTTAAATACCTACATGGTAAACATCCAAGACTCAGAAACAAATATTCATGCTCATCACACAAATATTTCCCGTTACCGGGATTCAAACTTTCCTTCAGCTTCGTAGACAGCAAGCGATATTATATCGAGCAAACAGCACGGCTATCATGCGACGGTGCGCGAGCTCTCTCGATAATTATACTAAGTGCGAGAAAAATCGAGAGTATGTCGCGGCCGTCGCATGATATACGTGCAGTGAGTGAGCGACCAAAAACATGGGTAAATAGCTTTATTTACTACCACGTGTATGTTATCAAATCTTACGTCTCCATGCTGCCCTATTGTGCGTACATACGTCACTAAACAGTTGAATTTCTTTACAAATCCATATCCATACTAATATTATAAATGCGAAAGTGTGTCTGTCTGTCTGTCTGTCTGTCTGTCTGTCTGTTACCTCTTCACGCTTAAACCGCTGAACCGATTGCGATGAAATTTGGTATGGAGATAGTTTGAGTCCCGGGGAAGGACATAGGATAGTTTTTATTCCCGAAATCATCCCCTAAGGGGGTGAAATGGGGGGGGGGGTGAAAGTTTGTATGGAGCTGCGATATAAACGAGTTCCACGCAGACGGAGTCGCGGGCAGAAGCTAGTATACCATAAAAATACTGTAATAACACCACGGAATAAGTAAAAACCTTATTGTTTATGCTAAAAATGTGTAGAAAAAGCTTATCTAATAAAAAAAACAGTTGGCAGAAACATGCCACATCAACATTCAACTTAAACGACAACGAATTTCATTTACTTTTATCACTTCATTACCTACCTACTACTCTCGCATTGCAACTGTATTTCACGTCAAGCATCTTACTAAAATACAAGTCTATTTAGAGGGAGATGGCCGATTGTCATTTGTTTTACGTAAAGCTACAAATAAGTCTAATCAACAAAAAATATACGCACTGCAATATGGCGGCAATTGAATAAATAAGTCTATTAATTGCGCCACGCCACCTGCGCGCACACGCTTTCAACGGCTTTATTTTCAAATCAGCTGATTATTTCCAAAGCCTCGTATCTTCCTTTGTCATTGTTTTCAAAAGTGAGCTCTATACGTTTTGGTTAAGAGTTGCTTTCACATTATAGGGTCTGGTTAAATTAGGTGTTTCAAAAGGAAAGCATTATTATTATTGCAAACAGTGCAAAGCTCCCATTAATAGGGAAACAAACGAATTAAAATATGGAGCATTTCATTAAATTTGGGTAATGGAAGGCTTAAATCATCTCATCATCTTCTCATCTTCTGTGGCTCGACATTGTGCTGAGTCTCCTTATTCGCATTTCACGAAATGTCAAAATGTATACTTAATAATATTGTTGTACTTATTCTGTATTTTTGCGAAATAAACTTATTTTCTTTCTTTCTTTCTTTCTTTCTTTCTTTAAATATAGATATTTAGTATGATCGTGCAATTAAGAGGATTAACCGAGGAGAATTAGTGTGTTTTGCAGATGACACCAACGCAGTTATATCAGCAAATAGCATTACAGCCTTAAATTATGGAGTAAACCACGCTCTTGAAACACTCAAGGACTGGTTCAAAATAAATAACCTCAAGCTTAACTGCAGCAAAACAAAAGTTATTATGTTTAAAACTACAACTAGGGTTAGTGAAAAACTACTGGTTTGTCTTGAGGGCAGCAGGATCGATCGGCGAAATTTCTTGGAGTCTACATTGACTCCAGTCTGAACTGGAAAGCAGAATTATCTGCAGTGACCAGCTCAGTCAGCTCCGCGTGTTACGCTCTTAGATGCCTTAGAGATGAGCTTAACTAAAGCAATTAAAAATGGTCTACTATGCGTTGGTAGAATCCAAATTTCGCTATAGCATAACATGCTGGGGAAACAGCTACAGATACAATATCAATGCAGCTTTTATTGCACAGAAAAGGGCAATTAGAATAATCGCAAGAGTACCGCAACAGACATCTTGCAGACCCTTCTTCATAGAATTTGGGGTTTCTTACTGTCCCTAGTCTGTATATTTTAGTGGTACTTACAGATTTAATAAAACATATGAATGGCATAGAATCGGCTGATCAAAGGGACATGCGACTCGCAACAAGACGAATGAAACTGCCTCATCCCGGAAGTACTAGACTCAAGATTGCTAAGCACTCTGCGGGCTATCAGAATATAATCTTATTTAATAAATTACCTATTGAGCTAAAGTCAATCATAAACAGCAACATATCTAAAAACAAACTAACGTCTTTCTTGTTGAGGAAGTGTTATTATTCTATAGAGGAATTCTGTAATCAGGGCCGGGATTAATGACATGTTACAATTTTATTTATTAGGAACCTACTGACATTAATTTATTGCAATTATTATTTCACATACTCGTAGTAAATAAGTTCTAGATAAATTGTATTGACAATTTATTGTAATAGATTTAGTTTTTTTTTTGGTTCTATTTTACGATTGACATGCTTGTAGTACTTAAGTTTAAATGATTTTGAAAACATAATATCTTGCAAATTGACATGTATAATGTATAGTAATAGACTTCGTTCTTTGTTTCAACATTACGATTGTTATGTAATTTAAGACACAATGTATATTGTTAAATGAAATAAATGATATGATATGATTTGATATGATATGAATTGTCACAAACACAATTTTTTTTAATAACACTTTATTAAACATAACTAGACCTATTCAATAGGACCTAAATAATAATATTTTTTGAAAGTCACGTTGTTTAATTTCCGCAAATAAAAAATATAATAAGTACTTATATTTATGCTCCTGTGTATTTTGTATGTTTCGGACTTCGTTTACATTTTTATTAAGGAAACTATATTCACGGTTTTTGTATAATTTACTGTTTTGTTGGCGTGATTGATTTATATACCCATGCCGAATTACAGTATTCTAGTCGTTATGGTTACTGAGCTAAGCCGAAGACAGACAGACAGACAGACAGACAGACAGACAGACGGACAGACGGACGGACATGGCGAAACTATAAGGGTTCCTTGTTGACTACGGAACCCTAAAAAGGTAAAACCTATCTGTTTAGTCCCGTGTGAATCCAATATCCATGACAAAATCATGGTAGTAAAAAACGAGGTACTTAAGTATATCACAATTCAATTGTGAATCAAATCAAAACATTTATTCGATACAAACACAACACAGATAATAAAATAAATAAAATAAAAAGCACATTTTTCTTTGCCACGAAATGGACCCAGCTCAGCATGTTGCTAGCATTGCAGCCAGCGCTGGTCTTCCGCAGGGTCCATTCGGTGAGAGCACGGAAAGTAACCAACAAAAAATTAAAAGGAAATATATACTTAACTAAAAAAAAAAAAAAAAAGCCTTTATTTGACCAAGCTAAATCTACATTTTTCTATTTAAACTTAATTTCTTTGTTTACTTACTATTTGCTAGGTATTCATGCTTAAATATATTTTTCTTTTAATCCTAATTTACACTATTTCTAGTTAATAATATATAGTTTTTTTTTTTTTTTTAACATTAAAGTATAATTAAGCTAGGTCCCCACTTGGGTAAAGGCCTCCTCCAAAGACGCCCACTTCTCTCTATCCTGCGCTAATTTCCACCAGTTTGAGCCTGCAACTTTTTTAATTTCATCGTCCCATCGAGTATAAGGTCTTCCTCTCCTTCTTTTACCTTGAGGTCCTGTCCATATGGTGGTGTTGAAGGTCCATCTGTTGTCTTTATACGTCGCTATGTGACCGGCCCACCTCCATTTTAGCTTCTGTGCATAGCTCAGAGCGTCAGTAACTTTTGTTTTTGCTCTTATTTTTGTGTGACGGATCTTATCCAGCTTTCTTACCTTAAGCATGCTTCTCTCCATGGCTCGCTGGCAGGTCGTAATTTTTTGCATGGCTTTAGGCGTGAATTTCCAAGTCTGGCACCCATATGTCAAACATGGTAGGATGCTGTAATGTAGGGTAGTAATTTGTTATACATGTATATAATGTCGGTAGGCCGAGAAGTCTTTGTCTCAATTAAATAGCCTCAACGGAACGACGCGTTTTATTGTATCTCCTGCAATTGTGGTATAAATCTTTCAGTGGCGACGAATAACGTTATTCACGTGTGTTGTGGACTATATTTAACGGAAATAAATTAAGTGTTAAAAATGTCGATAGGGAAAATTGGCGAATTCAATATTCACACGGACAATTGGAACCTGTATGTCGAGAGAATTGAACATTATTTTGAAGCAAATAAGGTCGATACTAAATTGCAAGTGTCTACGTTCATATCGGTGATCGGGGCGGAATGCTATGAGTTATTAGTGAATTTGTGCACACCAGATAAGCCGAAAACTAAAACGTTTAGCGAATTAACTTCTATACTCGCAGAACATTTGCAACCTAGACCTAGTATTCTAGCCGAGCGGTATAAATTTCGCAATAGGAAACAAAAAGTGGGTGAATTAATAAAAGATTATGTGGCGGCGTTAAAGAAATTGTCGGTCGCGTGTGACTTTGGAGTAACATTGCAAGATAACTTGAGGGACCAGTTCGCGTGTGGTATTGCAAGTGAAATAATTCGCCAAAGACTGTTTTCGGAGGACAATCTTAGTTTTCAACGAGCGTTTCAACTCGCGGTCGGTTTGGAGGCGGCGGAGAAAGACGCGGCGGCGGTCATTGGAGACCGAGTCGACGTCTATGAGACCAATAGTGTGGAGGCGGAGTGCCAGGTGATGAGGGCTGGCGCGGCTGGCGGCGGCGCAGGCCCCGCGGCGCGCGCTCATCAGCCGGCGGGCGCGCGCCGGGCGTGGCGGTCGGCGCGGCCCGGTGGCGGCGGGAACAGCGGCGGTTCAGGTGGCAGCGCCAATGGCACGTTTTCCACGGGACAACAAACGCGACGACATTCAAAGTGTCGGGCGTGCGGAGGTGCGCATGATATGTCAACGTGCCAATTCACGAGATATGTGTGCAAAGTTTGTAACAAACTGGGGCACTTACGTCGCGTGTGCCCAAATCTATCGCATCATTACAGCGTCGAGGTGACCGACGGTACAGCATTGAGTGAGAGTGAGGACGAGGGCAGTGACGAGGTAATTTTGAACATTAATCATTTTAGTGCAAGTCTTTGCCCACCAATACGAGTAACTTTGAATATTAATGGTGTAGATGTAATTATGGAGTGTGATACCGGGAGCGCCGTATCTTGTATAAGTCATAAATTGTATGAGACATTGTTTAATGACTTAGATATTGAACCGTCTAGTTTAACCTTAAGATATTATACAGGGGAACTTGTTAAGCCAGTAGGAGTGGTGCGACCGCTAGTTAAATATGAGGACCGTGCAAAAATACTAGATTTATATGTAGTCAATGATGGCAAAAGTGTGTTACTAGGCAGACAGTGGTTATCGGAACTAAATATTCAGATAACAAAGTATGGCTGTGTAAATAATTTGGATAGTGATGAATTTAACCTAGGGGATTTCAGTTCCAGATATTGTGAGGTGTTCGCGGAGGGGCTCGGGCGGTTCACCGGCGGCGCGGTGGGCATCCACCTGCGCGACGACGCACGGCCCGTGTACCTGCGCGCGCGCCCGCTGGCGTACGCGCTGCGCGAGCCGGTGGAGCGCGCGCTGGAACAGCTGGTGCGCGACGGCATTCTCACTCCCGTGGACCGCTCCGACTGGGCCACACCCATCGTACCGGTGGTAAAAAAAGATGGTAGCATACGGATCTGCGCCGATTATAAGCTGACACTAAATAAGGTACTCATAGTCGACCGTTATCCCCTACCCAAGATGGAGGACTTATTGGCTCGCTTGCATGGCGGTAAGCGTTTTAGCAAAATAGATTTATCTCAGGCATACGCTCAATTCGAGCTTGACGATTCCAGTAAATACACCGTTATAAATACACACAAAGGGTTATTTCGATATAATCGCCTCGTATATGGGCTTTCGTCTAGTCCGGGCATTTTCCAAAAAAACCTGGAACAACTTTTTGCAGATTTGCCATATGTGGGCGTATTTTTGGACGACGTCATCATAACGGGACGTGATACGAAGGAGCATATGGGAAACCTGCATAAGGTATTTACGCGCTTGAAAACGTATGGGCTTCGAGTGAGGAGGGATAAATGTACGTTTTTCGCCAAGTCGGTTAACTATCTAGGACACGTCATCAGCGAGGAAGGTGTACACACATGTCCAGATAAGGTTGCGGCCATAGACAACACGCCGGCGCCATCAACTGTGTCGGAGCTCAGAGCCTTCATCGGAATGGTTATGTACTATGGAAAGTTCATTAAGAATGTTAGTGCAGTTCTGGCTCCGCTTTACAACCTATTGAAAACCGGCGTGCAGTTCGTATGGGACTCGAAATGTCAGGCGGCGTTTCAGAGCATTAAACTCCTCTTGAAGTCAGGCAAGGTACTTATGCATTACGCGCCAGAGTTGCCTCTAGTGATGACGGCGGACGCTAGCGGGGTGGGGGTAGGCGCCGTGATATCGCAACTGACGCCAGCAGGCGAGCGTCCCGTGGCATATGCATCGCGCACTCTCACCCGTCCTGAGCGAGCTTACGCTCAGATCGACCGTGAAGCCCTAGCCATTATATTTGGTATCCGGAAGTTTCACCAATATCTATACGGTCGCAGATTCATATTAAGAACCGACCATAAACCTCTGACTTTCATCTTTGGTACCAAGGTCGGTATACCTATTATGGCGGCGTCACGCATACAGCGTTGGGCGATAATATTGTCGGGTTATACTTATGATATTGAGTACGTTCCGTCATCAAAGAATTGTGCAGATGCATTATCAAGGTTACCCCAATCGTGTAATAAAGGTAAACCAAACGAAGATAAAGAAGTTACATATTTAAATTTTGTTGAAAACTTTTTACCAGTCACAAATGGGGATGTTAGGACGGCTACGCGGAAAGATCGGGTTTTAAGCAGAGTGTTAGCTCATGTTCAATCGGGGTGGCCCATGACTTGCCCTAGCCAGGAGCTTCAACCTTATTTTTCGAGGCGAAACGAATTGTATGTAGATCGCGATTTTTTAATGTGGGGGTACCGAATTCTAATACCTTCCAGCTTACAAAATACCGTTCTGACACAATTGCACGCGAGCCATATGGGTATAATTAAAACTAAATGCTTAGCTCGTAGTTATGTTTGGTGGCCTAATTTGGACAAAGATGTAGAAGCGACATGCGAGTCATGCGAAACTTGCGCGGCAGAAGCGCAGGCGCCGCCTCGGGCTCCGCCGCAGCCATGGCCCTACGTAACGCGAGCGTGGAGTAGGCTACATATCGATTTTTTGGGCCCCATTGAGGATAAAACTTTTTTCGTCTTGATCGATTCAACCTCCAAATGGTTGGAAATAGAAGAAATGTCACGCACGAATGCTTCGGTTGTTATTAAGTTTTTAAGGGCCACTTTTGCGCGCTTCGGGCTACCGCTCGAGGTAGTCTCTGACCACGGGCCACCGTTTTCCAGTAAGGCATTCAGCCATTTCTTGGCCAATAACGGTATTCGCCAGTCTCATTCACCAACGTACCATCCAGCATCCAATGGAGCCGCCGAAAACGCAGTGAAGTTGTGTAAGCGCGCCATAAAGAAAGCGATAAGGGATCGAGTAGATATAGACACGGCTTTGCAAACTTACCTGCTATATTACCGTAACAGCAAGCATTCCACAACAGGCGAAAGTCCAGCTATGTTGTTGCAAAGGCGAGATCTTAGGTCGCGGTTAGATTTGTTGCGTAGCGATGTGGAGCGCGAACGTCAGGTTTCGGAGGCACAACAAAGACAAGTAATCGCCGCTGGAGGCGTTTCGCGTACTTTCGTGGAAGGTGACTCGGTATGGGCTAGGAACTATAGGGCTCCTAACAAATGGGTACCGGGTAGAGTGATAGAGAGAGAAGGTACCCGCGGTTACGTGGTTGAGGGGGAAGACGGTCGACAAATGAGTAAACACGTAGACCAAATGAGGCGTAGATCAAGTTTATTATATCCGACCGTGGATCAAGGTTCCGATTTAATTAATAAAGAGGAGAGTGAGCATGCCGTCATACCGGAGGGAGAGGAGATGCCGGTTGCGCAAGCTATGGAGGGAGTTTCTTGCTCAAGCAGTCCGCAATCGGCACCTCCGACCACTCAGGGTACGCCGACATCGCAGGCATCGCGGACCGCGCCGCCGGCGCACCTTGAATCTCGTCCTAAACGAGTAACTCGACCCCCTTGTCGATTTGGGTTCGAAGATTATTTTTAAGTAATTACTTGTATCTACTTATCAAAGCTATTTTCAGTATAGGTACTGTATTGTTAATTAGTTATTTAAGATATTGTTGTTTGTGAGTTTATAGTAATGCGTTTGTATACGCTTAAACAATTACGTTAAAATATAGTATTGCTTATTAAAGTTATATAAAGGATTTATTGTTGTAGGTGAAGTCACATATTAATGGTGGAGGTGTAATGTAGGGTAGTAATTTGTTATACATGTATATAATGTCGGTAGGCCGAGAAGTCTTTGTCTCAATTAAATAGCCTCAACGGAACGACGCGTTTTATTGTATCTCCTGCAATTGTGGTATAAATCTTTCAGATGCTAGAGTTCATTGTCCGTGTTTTCAGGTTTATGGGCATGTCACTTTTGAAAACTTCCTTCATACTCCAGTATTTATTCCATGAACGCTGTATTCTTCTTTCTATCTCTAGTTCATTGTTTTCTTTTTCAAAGCTTATTGTTTTTCCTAAATAAATGTATTCTAGTGGATTTTCGTTGACTTTTACCAGATTTTTGAGGCTGTTGGACATTGCCATGGTCTTAGAGAGATTGATTTGAAGTCCTACATTGGTGCTAGCTGTTTGTAGCTCTTCAATCATGAGCTGCAGTTGTGAACTTGACTCGGATAATATTACTAGGTCGTCGGCGAAGCGTAAATGACTCAGAAAGGAATCCCGTATGAAAATTCCACGTTTGCTCCAGTTCAATTTGTTGATGACGACTTCGAGTATAGCTATAAATATTAGTGGCGACAAAGGGTCGCCCTGTCTAACACCTCTCTCTATGGGGAAGCTCGGGCCCAGTGTTTCCAGCTTAATTCTTCCTGTATTGTTGTTGTATATATTTCTGATGACTTTTATATATACTTCGTCTACCTCCAGTTCTTTCAAGCTTTGCCAAATGCTGTCGTGAGTTACCGAGTCGAAGGCCTTTTGGTAGTCGATAAATCCGAGATATAGTGGTCTCTGACGTTCACGATATTTCTCTATAATCAGCTCCAGGGTATGTATGTGATCTATCGTGGAGAAACCTTTTCTAAAGCCGGCCTGCTCCACGGGTTGTCTTGCTTCAATTACGGGGCTGATTCTTGAGTTAATAATAGCTGAGAACAACTTGTATATGGTTGGTAGCAGGCTTATAGGCCTGTAGTTGCCTATATCTTTTGGATCCCCCTTTTTGTAAATTAGAATAATATTAGATTCGGACCATTGCGTAGGTGTTACAGATTTTTGCAATATCAAATTGAAAAGGATAGCCAGTGGTGTTGCCAGTATATGGTAGGCTGTTTTTAAAGCTTAATTTGTTATGTAGTCTGATCCTGGTGATTTTTCAAATTTTAGCCTTTTTATTGCTTCAATGATTTCATTTTGATTGATTGATTCTATGTTCATTTCGCTCTCATGATCTGTGGGATCGACTTGTGGATTTCCCTCTAGGTTAGTGGTATTGTTTTTGTGTGCAATTGATTGTTATTTATCGCTGTATAGGTTTATGTAGAACTCAGTCGCTGTTGTGATGATGTCTTTTCGTTTGTTTATGTCTATGCCAGAGTCCTTTAGCCCTTCTATCCAGGTTTTGCTTGTTCTGAGTTCCTTATAAGCCTTTTTTGTGTTTCCGGTGAACTTGAGGTGTTTTTCTATAAAATTTGTCTATATCTTGCAAAGTCATTTCTCATATATCTGTTTACTAATTTGAAGAGAGCAGAGAGTTCTTTTTTCATTGTACGTGTTTTGTTTTTGGTTTTTTGTAGTTCTTTTCTTCTTTGTAAAAGAGATTTAGTTCGTTCCGATAACAACTGGTCTCGTTTTAGTTCCTGCCTTGCTGATTGGGCCTCTTTTAAACTTGTGGTAATTGCATTTGTAATGTTATCGTATTGAGTTTGTACTGACGTGTTTTCGTGGCAGGCACTGTGATGGCTGGTTAGCTTTTCTGATAAGATTTCCCTGTACTTTGATATTTCTTGCTCCTCTTTAAGTTGGGTCGTGCGATTGTTGGTGTATTTAACTCTGCTTTCCTTAACGTTTGTTAGTTTAATGTTAGCTCTAATTATCCTATGGTCTGAATGGTAGTTTAAGTTCAGAGTTCCAATATCTTGAAGTATTTTCGGTTGGTTAGATAATAAGTCATTTCATTTTTATTTTTTCCGTCGGGAGATCTCCAAGTCCATTTAACTAAAATACAAACATAAAAATACACGAAAAAGGAATGAACAGTATTTTTTTTAATAATATTAAATAGTAATGGTTTGTTGGCCTGCGAAAAGTTGCATCCCAACAAACCACTACGTGCGTACGCAGTACACAGACTTGTATGGCTCAAGAGTGCGCGTAGGTGTAAGGCGATGATTCTGGTGCCAAAGCATCGGACCGCGGCGTTTCGAGGTAGCTTCAGGTTCGCGGCGTCCAAGTGTTGGAATGATCTCCCCCCACCTATCCAAGGAGCGTCTAGCAGGTATACCTTTAGGCACCAGCTTAAGGGCTATTTATTGACGCTCCAAAAATCCCAACCCTAACCCATCCAGCACTTTATTTAATGTTTATCCATTTTGTTTTATTAAACATCCCAACCGTTTCGCGTTTTTCACATTGTCTCTCATCCCATTGTGCTTGTGTTACTTATTTTACTAGTATATTAATTATTTATTTATTTTGTGTACCTATACGTTTGTATCGGCGGTATGTTGTGTTGCGTTCCGTGGGTCACGTACGGTGCTGTCTGAAAATCAGCGCTGTAGGTGTCTGTCTGACACCTCGGCATAATGCTGAGACAGCGACCGATTCACTGCCGCGAAGACACACACATTATGTGTAGATTGTATTGTATTTGTACTCCCTTTGTCTCTGTGTGTCTTTTGCGTAGTGAATAAATGTCTTCTTTCTTTCTTTCTTTCTATGGGCCTCAATGGTAAAAGTGAACGTAGCCCATACACGAAACAGTACCACTAGCGCCAGTAAACAGCGGCGCTACCACGAACTCCGAAAGTCGAAATTCGGGTATTTCCATCTCTATCGCACTCCCTTAATCGAGTGACAGGGATGCATGTATTACGAACTCCGACTTTCAAAGTTCGTGGTAGCGCCGCAGAAAACAAACTAAATACTAAACGTCAAACAAAACACAGCATGGCATGAGATTGGGCTTACAAAAACAATACTTAATTATAAATTAAAGTACGTTGACAAATTACATATTAAATTACGTTGACCAGCAACCGTATGGCAATGAATGAATTGTAGATGGGGCATAACCAACAAGGTGAGGGAGTGTTAAATGCAGCTAGTTTCAAGACACAGATTGACTTGTTTATGCCGATGTTCTTGCATGAATTTTTTGAGATGAATTCTAAATCGATTAACGTCCGACAGCCTTCTAAGCGGCGGCGGGACATTGTTCCAGCACTTCGTGGCTGCATAGCGGAAACTTCACAATCACAATTTTCGACGATGTATCCTGCGTATGTCATACAATTATTGGCATTGTGCAAAGTTGGCACACAAATGTTACCATTGACTGATCTTTAATACAAACAAGGCGAAAATTGTGTTTTAATTTGTTTTGCTCATCTCACCATTTATTAGGGGGGAAAAGACAACTGTATACAATTACTAGTTTATGGTAAATATTTATTGAAAGCACGTTAGTGAAGTAATGCAATTTATTCGGGTAATTTAATGTCACTCAGTAGCATCTCTCTGACAGTCCGCCATTTTTAAGATACTGATGATGTGAATGACAGTCCCTGCTGAATTTAAAATTTCGTGAGACATGTGGAAATAATGCTAATAATTACACGGTTCAACTCACGTATTAAATGTCACGAGGGGCGACATGTTTTAAACTCCTCGGGAACTCTTCTTCACGATGAGAGTTTTCGCGGCACTGTCGCTTGAATCACTGCCCGCGAGAGAAGAGTTCGAAACATGTCGTCCGCAGTGCCATCAAAAACGTGATTTGAGCCGTGTAATTATTAAGCATTACAGTCCTTGTTATTTTCTTTCATGGACAAAGTTATAGAGGTTTCTGAGGCTTTGAGAAAAGGATGGTGTAGCTGTGCCTTCGTTGGTTTTGCTCGACTTGACTGGTACACCGCCCTGCCCTCAGATATCCTATATATCTTGGTTGCCATTTATCACTTATCGTTGTGGATAGGACATCCGTCACTCTCCCACTCGCATACTAGTCAGAACGTGACGGATATCTTACCCACAGCGATAATTGTTTTTTTTTTTTTTTTATACAACGTCGGTGGCAAACAAGCGTACGGACCACCTGATGGTAAGCGGACACCGCAGCCTATAGACGCATGCAACTCCAAAGGAGTAACATGGCCGTTGCCGACCCTTGATATATTTGAGGATTCGCTGTGTTGACAGCTGAAGGAACAAATTCCCTCGCTCTCAACACAACGCATCCTCGGGAGCTCTGGCGACCTTGCTCACCTCCAGGAACACAACACTACTACAGAGCAAGTTGTTATTATGGCTGTGGTCTTCTACAAGGCAGAGTACTTCCCCAGTTGGGCTGCTCCAAATTCGAGCGGGATGACATTACGCTGTGCCCTACCTCACCACAAAATAAAATGGCAACCGCGCCAATTGCACAGTTTAGAGCCTTATCACACTTGCGATTTCCAAGCGTATTTTGTATGAAGGCGATCACGCAGCGTGTTCGCCGCGACTGATAGGTAATTGTATAGGAAACACGCTCGCAAATCGCAAGTGTGATAAGGCTCTTACAAAGTCAGTGGATGATTTTACTTTTGCATGAACGTGGTAAAGTACTTTAATAAAAGCCTATTCCTCGTAAATGGCTCAATATTCACTGACCTTCAAATATAAAGATCGACTATAATTTTGTCGTAAATCCTTCTCCGTCCATTTAACTTGGAAACTATACGGGATGGTTTTTGCTCGTCCCAAACCTCCAGCTAATCGAGCTGAGAGATAATTTATTAAATATTCCCAAATTATTTCTCTAAAAGGCCTAGTGAGTAAAACTTTAGTTTTTGGACGAGTTAGGACTCAGTTTTTAGATGGCGGGAAAGATTTGTCAATTTTATGACCCTGTGGGGACTGTGGACGAAAGGTGATTTATTTTGTAACTCAACCGATTCGATTCGAGTAGTTATTGTGAAAGAAAAAGAGTTTGGACGGCAAAAAATATTGAAAAATGGATTTTATTGAAGTCCACACGTTCTCTAAATCCCTGTAGTACAATCAGGCCTTTAAATAGCGCTATTTTCGTATAGCGCTATCATTTATAACGTTATTATTCCTAAAACCGCTATACTCGAAACCGATATTTGACGCGCTGTATAGCGATATCCATTATAACGTTATAAATCTAAACCATTAATATAAAACCGATACTTTTTTAACCGATATAATAATGTAATAACGTTATAGGCTACCCCTTTCTCGCATTCAGTATAGCCTACTCGTGCAATGTAAGCGATGTGATTACGTAACGTAGGTTGTTTGTTAGAGTGCACGACGTCATAGTAAAATAGAGAATTTTTCGATTTGCTCGGCTTGTCGGCGCAGGTTGTAGCCTGATACGAATATCCTGACTAATAATTTTCAAATCAGATTGTCTTTAGCTACTCTGTGCCTCATTAATCGGAGATGCATCATCCCATAAAAAACATGCCATGTAAAAAAGAGGTCAAGTCTCGAAACTGTTCCACCGTAAAAAGTTGTGAGATATTTCGTAGAGCCAAGTCTTAGGCATTCTTTAATCTTTATTTGCTTGCTAAATAAAATTTTGTGACTTGGCAATCACACAATACTACATAGCTTTAGGTATGCAGAAATCCATTCATGCAGGAAAGTTGTGTGATTGCCAAGTTACAGAATTTTATTTAGCAAGCAAATAAAAATTAAAGAATGCCTAAGACTTGGCTCTGCGAAATATCTCACAACTTTTTACGGTGGAAGAGTTTCGAGACTTGGCCTCTTTTTTACATGGAATGTTTTTGCTTGCTAAATAAAATTCTGCAACGTGGCAATCACACAACTTAACTGTATTTATAGATTTTTGCATACTTACCTAAAATTATGTAGTAATTGTGTGATTGCCAAGTCACAAAATTTTATTTAGCAAGCAAATAAAGATTAATAAGAATGCCTGAAACTTGGCTCTACGAAATATCTCACAACTTTTTACGGTGGAAGAGTTTCGAGACTTGGCCTCTTTTTTACATGGAGTGTTTTTTATGGAATCTCACTTCTTTTTGTAGGGTAATGTGTTATCCATACATACAATTTGTATGTATGATACAAACTATGAATGCAGGCCCATTCTTGCTTTTGAATTTTCCCATTCACTGCAAATGTAACTTTGTAATCCTATATATTTGTATAGGATTACAAAGTAATGTATACAGTTGGTGTATCTAGAAAACTGGGTTGAAATAGCAATTTTTTATAGTTTTCCCTTTATGTGGCCATTAAACCCTAACTGTACCAAATTTCAACTCTCTGAGTTTATGGGAAGTACTAGTTCTATTTTGATGATCATGAGTGAGTGAGTGTCATAAATGCGAAACTTTGCTTTCGCTTAACTTCGGAACTAAATGACCTACAGACTTGAAATTTTTTTTTTTTTTTTTGTGATTATAGCTTACTGGATGACGAAAATTTCTGCATTCTGGTCTTATCCAGAGGTTCTCAAATAGGGGCCTGAAAATGTGGCGAAATGGTTCCAGTAAAGGATGGTACGGCAGTGTTTGCTTCGCGCTCGACTTGGCGGGGCGGGGGCACTGCCGTGCCCCCAGATATTAATGGCATTGTTATAACATGGTAAATTATTTATAATTTAAATGCCTGCATCAAATGTTTCTGACTAATTCATCAACGCACAGCCGAAACTACTGGGACTAAAAAGAAGGGACAAGATGGAATTTTTGGAAATCCCATCCCTAAGGGGGTTAAATAGGGGTGCAAAGTTTGTATGAGGGAAACTTTTTTTTTTTACTATTGACTTGAAACTTTGTAGGAAGATGACTTATTAAGATGCATAAAAAGTTCTTGCAGCGTTTTAGAAAATTCCACTCCTAAGGGGGTTAAGTAGGGGACAGGGGTGCAATGTTTGTATGGGGGAAACATTATTTTTTGAACTAGAGACTTGAAACTTTGTAGAAAGATTACTTATTAGAATAGAAAAAAGTACTTTCTGTGTTTTAGAAAATTTCATCCCTAAGGCGGTTAAATAGAGGTGCAAAGTTTGTATGGAGGGAACTTTATTTTTTGAGCTAGAAACTTAAAACTTTGTAGAAAGA
Source organism: Epinotia ramella (assembly GCA_947578815.1). Lineage (NCBI taxonomy): Eukaryota > Metazoa > Arthropoda > Insecta > Lepidoptera > Tortricidae > Epinotia > Epinotia ramella. The sequence continues at coordinate 5,444,213 of OX388207.1, forward strand.
TTACTAAATACAATACAAAAAAGGACTGTCAGCGTTTTAGAAAATTCCACCCCTAAGGGGGTTAAATAGGGATGAAAGGTTTGTATGAGAAACACTTTTTTTGAGCTTGAGTTTTGAAACGTTGTAGAAAGATTACTTATTAGAATAGAAAAACAGTTAGTACTTTTAACGTGTTAGAAAATTCCATCCCTAAGGGGGTTAAAAAGGTACTTATGCAAGATTAGGATGAGAAACATTTTTTTTGAGCTAGAGATGGGCAACTTTGTGGTACGATTACTTATTAGAAAAAAAAATCCTTTCATCGTCTTGGAAAAATACCACCCCTAAGGGGGTTAAAAGTGTTAAAACTGTATTCAAGGTTTATATGGAGAGCAAGAAAATATAGTAAGATATTTCTAATGTCAGTCTTAGTCTGTATGTTAAAAGACAACAAAACTGATTTCAGAGAGAGTTTTTTTTTTATTCATCCCCTATAGGCGTTAATGGGGCTTCAAAGTTTATATGGAGGGAAAAGTATTTTTTTAAGTAAGATTTTTTAATTTTGGTCTTAAAATAGAGAGAGCAGATTAGTATATTTTTTTATTCATCACCTAAGAGTGTTTAATTTAAAGGGGATTCGAAGGCCGTATAGGGTCAAGACAATTTTAAAGTAAAACATTAGTGTAACTACGATTTTAGACGGTTTGTTTAAAACTAAAAAATACATTTCAATGTTTTTGAAATTCATCCCCCAAGAGGGTTTCTAGGGGGTTCAAAGTTTATACGAAGAGCAAGATATTTTTAAAATAATAGATTTATTACTTAGGTTATTGACCGTTTGTTTAATGATTAGAAAACGATTTCAGCGTTTTTTTATTCATCTCCTAAGAGAGTTAACAGGTTTGAAGGTTGTATAGAGAGCAAGACCTTTTTTAAAGTAAGACTTACAGATTTGAACAGTTACCAGAAATGTAGGATAGGTTAGGTTAGAACTGCGATGCTCCCAGAATCGAATAGATTTAATCAACATTGGGTACTTATTATTATAACAGTAATACAATACAATACAAATACTCTTTATTGCACACCTCACACAAACAAAGCAGTTAAAAAGAGAAACAATACAATAACATGTAGGTAGAGGTAGACAACAGGCGGTCTTATCGCTGAAGAGCGATCTCTTCCAGACAACCTTTGGCAATTTGGCTTTTTTAGTAATGTAGCTTAGTAGACATATAAAAATATATTTTTCTTTAATACTGTATGAAAACGTCTGTTGATGATTCTTAAGATATTTATGTTTGTAAAAACGAAGTTTTCAATTTAGATTTATCAATTTAGACTAACGAACTCATCGCACTGTTACCTTTTACGTAGGTCTAATCCCTGAACGGATTTAGATGAAATTTCCCGTACAGATAATTTGAGACGCTTGGAAGGATATAGGATAGTTTTTGTATATCTTTAAGATGGTAGAAGTGTGTTTGGGACAGCGATAAATAGCTTGCACCGAACATAATTTAATAGCAATATTTTTTCTAAGACCATAACAAGTTCCACGCGAACGAAGTCGCTGGCAACAGCTAGTTATTTACATAAATATTTAGTGACTAAGGATTAATTAGAAAAGGAGGATGAATCGTAAGAAAAGGAGGATCGATACATATTTATGTGTACCAACCGTCCTTGGTCTCCCCTATCTATCGCGAGCCTATCTAGACAGATTATGGCGAAGAACCGAAATCGAAAATTCACACATTCTTTGGTTTCATAATCAGATTTTATTTAACTTGTCGTTTTCGGAATGGCTCTAAATCAAAAATAAAATAAAATGTCGGAAACTAAAAGTATATTTTAATTTTATTACGATTAATGAACAAAAGCACATACTAACATAACTATGCATAATTTTTTGCTCACGGCAACACCGTCGGTCGTAGGGCTTGTTTGGAATAGGTCCTAATACTGGGAGTCTGCGATTTAGTGCCGAGACAAACAATTAACATAGAAAAATATTGACCCTCTTACATATTGTAATAGTGTATACCTAGGGGCTATTAAGATTGGCACTCTTTCTTTTTATTTATGAGCAAGTCCACGAATCTGTGGACAGCGTTGCGTTTCCTGCGTCCCATTTTTATTCCGCCATTTATCGTCGCAACCAACCAAATATTCACAATTCACAACCAATTTGAAAATGATCGAGGTAAACAAGCATTAATAAGATTTAGAAGCTAGAACAACGTAACGGCAACGTCGCACGTCGCGCTACGGCCCACGTGGTGGCATGTTGGCATTGGCACAGAGCGGCAACGGCGCAGCCGTAGCGCGCGGCTCGCATTTTAAAACGATATTATAACGTTATTATATATCGTTCTGTTATTCATTCTGTTACGGTATTTATATCGTTATGGAGAATATTGGTTTTGTTATAACGTAATTTTCGAACACTAACGGAATATACCGTTATAATTCCGGTTCATTTTATAACGTTTTAAAGGCCTGAGTACAATACGAACGGAAAAATATTTCGAATTTATTTCGACGGGTCTCTGTTGATTCTAATGAAAGCAATTAATGGGTCATTTGATCTTACTTAATTTGGAAAAACTTGAATGGAGATCTTTGATTAAATGTTACATGGATTAATCTTAAGTCCAAGTCACAACTTTTATTACTTACCTGCTTCACTACTTCATCAATGCTTACGAGCAACTTTAGCTTTGTTGGTGAGGGCAACTAACAAAGTTATTGGTCCTGTGTAGTGCGAGAAAAATCGAGAGAGCTCGCGCGCCGTCTTGTGATAGCCGTGCTGGTTTCGGATCCTGGGCTGTTATTCGCTACGCGCTAATGCGGCACACCCCGACGGTCACCAGTCACGAAACTAGACCTCTACCTACGCTTAGTTACTACGCATTGCGGTGTCAAGATATATTTAAGGTGGCAGAATAGAGGGGCTGGTATCGAAGCATCTTAAAATGCCGGTTAACGCAGCCATTCATAACATGCATTCTGTAACTTGTTTTACTCGTAAGCTCACCTTAACGCTCACCCACAAATCTTGACACTGCGATGCGTAGTAACTAGCGTAGGTAGAGGTCTAGTTTCGTGACGTGTGACCGGCGGGGTGAGCCGTTTAGCGCGTAGCGAATAACTGCCCTGGTTGAGCCAACGTCTGGGCTTTTGGCCTCTTGGACTTCTGCCTTCTTTTGTGCCGGTTACCACCAATTTCTCCAAATTCTCGGGATCTATGCTGGCCAAAATATTGAAGAATACGGTGGAGACATAGACGAAAGTCGCTGTTGTTTGTCTAGGCAAATCTCTTTTAGCCGAAAGACGTCCACTGCTGGACGTGCCTCCCCCTAAGAGTGCCACAATAACCGGTCCTGCGCCACCCGCATCCAGCGGACTCCCGCGACCTTTACCACGTCATCAGTCCTCCTTGTGGGGGGCCGGCCTACCCACGCTGCGCCTTCCGGTACGTGGTCGCCACTCGAGAACCTTTCCGCCCCAGCGGCCATCGGTTCTACGTGCAATGTGCCCCGCCCACTGCCACTTAAGTTTAGCGATTCGGAGGGCTATATCGGTTACCTTGGTTCTGCTGCGGATAGCCTCATTTCTGATGCGATCGCGCAGAGAAATTCCCAACACAGCCTTTTCCATTGCCCTTTGGGTGACTTTGAGCCTTCTTATGAGGCCCATAGTAAAATTATAGTGTTACTTACTACTTTTTACTTAAATCAAAAATTATAACGTGCCATTGGCCACAAATAGCGACTGCGGACCCAAAGACCCCTTGCAGCTCGCTTATCTCTGCAAGGACACCCTATTTAATGGACAATAACTCAACATTAGTCTAATGATGCTTGTGGGCCGCTGGTTCTGCCTCGTTTACTCGAGAGGCCTATGTTTGTCCATCGCTCCTGATCCCTATCACATTTCAATCTGTTTCGTCACATTTCAAAGCTAACGAGTTAGAACAGAGCGCGAAACATTATTAAAATGTATTAAGGTGTAAAAGAGATGACTGGAATTTCAGGGCCTCCATCTACAATTCCATTTCAATCCCATCTCAATAATAGTGGTGTACACGCCAAATAAAATAACCAATAATGATGAATTTAAAAAAAGGATTTAAGATATTGTCAAATGGAGACAAAAATAAAGCAGGCGATTAAATAATCACAAAAGTATAAGTGTCCAAAGTTTTAGTACCATTTCGCAATGCTTCGTTCTCAATTTTAACATGAGGAAACTACCCTATTGTTGATAAATATAATCATCGAAGGATGTTTGTATTGGATTAATATTGAAAGCTTCGCTTAGGCTGTAAACAAAAGATCATTATTATAGTATAAGATAATCAACCCCGCAGGAACTTGTACGAAACACGTTCGGAGTTTATGTTGTACTAATAAATTAATACTATTAATATACTTACCTAACATAATATCAATACTCTTCTGCTTTGAAGTTATTATAGTGAAGGAATTTCTAGTAAGTATTATTATGATTAAAATACTTAGAGAATAAGTAATCATATTATATCAAATCAACATTGTTTGAAATAACATGTAGCTATTAAAAAGCAGTATATGTTATACATCTTTATAGCTATATTTGACTCTCATCTTCATCTCTTTTTTCACGAACTTAACTGCTTTTCCAACGTGGCAATTTGTCTAAGTACTAATGTCACAGAATAAATAGTACAGAAGGTTACCTGTTAACGCCTGTTTCCGTATGCCGAACGAGTCTAAAGGTGGGCATCCTTTTCTATCGTATGCACAGACCACTTTGGTCTGTGATCGTATGCAACGCGCTGCGAAAGAACACGCGCGTGCCGTAGCAGAGCGTTAACATCCGGGGGGGTACTCGTAGTGGCGCGACAAAATCACGGAGTGAGCCACCCCCGCTAATGTGTACAAGTTGGTTGAACTTCTAAAGAGATTGATATGATGATGTACAAATTTAATTGTACAATAATTATACAATGTGTATTGCTTATACTTGATCAAACGAAATGTGCGGATACTAGACAAAAAAATATCGATAAAAAAAATAAAAAAAAAATAAAAAAAGCCTACCAAAAAAAAAAAAAAGCCAAAAAAGTGCAAAAGTCTACCTCAAACTGCTAGTTTTAAAGTTACAGACACTAATTTAAAAAAAGAATGTTCTTTTTCACAAATTTCTACTAATTACCTTTTTTTTTGTAGGTTTATGTTTGATATTGTTATTATTTTTGGTTGGTCGATTAGCTGCATTTTGTAGCTTTAAAACAAGACTACTTTTGAGAAACTACACCGTTTAGACGCAAAGATATGAATTAAAAACCAAACTCGGAAATATTCATCAGAAAAAAATTTAAAACGCCTTAATTTTTTAAATATAATTTTTATTTTTATTTTTTTATCGATATTTTTTTGTCTAGTATCCGCACATTTCGTTTGATCAAGTATAAGCAATACACATTGTATATATCGCGTGTATTAAAAAAGTTAGAAGTATTATTTAGAGTTCAATAAAATCATGCAATTCTTCGAGTTTGCGTAAGTGGATAACACAATAGATCAGTAATGGTCGTAGGGATAGAAAGGCTTTCACAGCCCGGAAGCCACTACTAGAATAATATTAAAAACAGGCGCACACAGTCACACACACGCGCGTAAAGATGAGTTGAACTCTGTCTGTATAGCAGTATAGCTTGATCTCGCATTTGAAACTTAAGATACAACAGGTACCTATATTAGCCCACGTTTTAATGGATACCCAGAAATAAATGGCAGTCATAAATTAATGTGTTCAACTTATATATTTTTGTAACACAATGAAAAGGTAAGCGATGTTTTTTTAAACGCCCCTGATTGCTAAGTTATCGTTATTATAAGTCAATAAAGACCCAACTATATTAAATAATCTCAATGTTTCATCTTTAGTAAGTGCATTAACACGTAATGGTCTATATTTAGGAAATGACTGGCGCAAGATTATAATCTCATCTATTATTTCCCGACTTATTCGACTAAGTGTTATTTTGTCGACAAAGCCCTCAACCGTCGTTTGCCGGCAATCCTTAGTGGCGCCGTGCTTGAGGGGTAGATAACTCTAGTAAATTGTAGTCCAATACATTCATGATTTAGGTTTTATAAAAGTGTTTATAAGTCGTACTTGTTCGGAAATATTGTACAGTCAGTGTCATATAGTTAGTAGCAGCCAAGGTAGCCAAATATTTCGGTACACGTCCTTATTACTGTAAGAATAAGGGTGTGTTACGAAATATTTGGCCACTCTGGCTGCTACTAACTATTATGACGCTGACTGTATTTAATCTTGACATTTCGGGGCTACAGTCCCCATTTTTTCTCTCGCTTGCTCGCTAAGGTATGCGAAATTATTTGAATAAAAAATCATAATGCAACGACGAATATTATTTCTAAATATACAACGATGACAATTAAAAATGTGAATTGCCTGTTTTATTTTCTAAAAAACCGGGAAGTCCCTCTAGTGGTAGCCAAATTTTAGTTAAAATAAGCCGGTTTTCAAGATTTTCTTGACATAAGTAGTTATATAATAGCTATTTACGATACAAGTGCCGAAAATAGGAAATTCGCAACGAGTGGTGATAAATTAAAACACGACCGAAGGGAGTGTTTTAAATCGACACGAGTTGCGAATTACCTATTCGCACGTGTATCGTACAACGTTTTACTGTACCTACATATGGCTCTTTAAAGGTTCGACATATGCACGAAAAGTGCTCTTTAACGCACTAGTGCGCACCATATGTACTGTAAAGTTCTTTTTAGGGTGCCGTAGCCAAATGGCAAAAAACGGAACCCTTATAGATTCGTCATGTCTGTCTGTCTGTCCGTCCGTATGTCACAGGCATTTTACTCGAAAACTATAAGGTGTATTTGAATAAAATTTTCAGGATAGGTGTATTTTGTTAACCGCTACATAGTTGTGTAACTAAATTACTAAAAAAATATTTTTTAGGGGTGCACTCCATACATAAAACTGAAAGTCAAAAATTTTTTTTTCATTGCCAGCCCACGTGTGGCACATCAATCGATAGGCCTTTCAAAATAAATACAAGGTTTTTCAGCAATTTTTTTGATTAAGTGAATAGAGTCGGAGATAATCTCCTCGAAATTCACTAAAATTGTTTCCCCCCCCTCAAATTTTTGAACCGTGTATTTTAAAATTATGAAAAAAATCATGCTCATAGGGCTTATTAAATTCTCTCAGCGAAAATTGTTTTGAACAAGATCGGTTCAAAGGTTTTTGAGATATTTCTAAAAAACTGCCTTCCTTAAAGAAAAGGACATAAGTGCCATAAGATTTCAATAACGATAGGTACGACCTTTTTAATAGGCACGGAACCCTCGTTGTGCGTGGTCCGACACGCACTTGGCCGCTTTTTTTTTTTTTTTTCAGATATGTCCACAGACTTATTTAAGAGCCTTTAGCGCTTTGTAAACGATCAACTGGCACAGCTACTCCTTAAGTCTTTAGTTATCATGTGTTATCGATACTTAACATGAGACAAAGTCAGCTGCAAAACAAATGTTAATAATGAGCGATTTAACGTGACATCGAATTACAAACTTCATTTACGTTTTATTTGCCCTACTTACAATATATGTACAACACTCGAATTGGATTAAAACACATTCACGTATCACTTATTTTCTGTTAGAAAGGCCCAACGCCTCGGGTGTAAAACGTAAAGGTTTTCAATTCAAAGGTAAAAAGGCCTAAGTCAATAAAACCTTCGTATACATGAAACGTTCTTCTGTTCGTATTACAATCTCATTTAACTGCCTAAAAACCCCTTTTAATTATTTTGGAACCGCCGCCGCTGTCCAAGCATGACACGGTTCAGCAGTTTATTCCTCTAAACATTTCTGTTACTCATGTACTCAAACTTGGCAATTGTGCGGCACACAATAAGGTTTATTTTACAGTGATTGTGTTGCTTCAGTAACGGGTTTGAATAATCACTCGTGTCGAAATCACATGCACCCGAACACATTGGAGATTCTGGGATCAGAATGGTGAAAGGTTTGACACGTAGCCGCCAAACAAAAATGCCTACAGACGACTTTGGACGTAATTTGGATCTAAACATAAACAGTTACAGTAATCTGAATTACTTATATTAAAAGAATATTAAATAAAAAATCTGAACAAGCAGTACCGTAAAACGGGGTGAGTAAGGACAAAACTGACACTCAAACCTCGATAACATTTTATTTTTACATATGCGAACTGAATGTTGTATATAATCATAATAAGTGTTCCGGACGTTTGTATTTTAGTTTTTTTATGACTTTGGGTAGTCCCCGTAGTCCCTCGTAGTTGGGGTGAGATGGGTTTTCATACAAACGTGATTTTGGAATTATTATTTTATTCTATTATAAATAGGAATATATATATATTATTCAGCCTTAAAATCCCATCTCACCCCCCTTTCATCCCTTCTCTCCCCATTCATAACCCAACTCTCCTCGCGATCCTTACTCACCCCATTTAACGGTAACTCAATCAAAATTGACAACTTAAAAAAATAAAGACCTTTTTTCTCCGTTGCACAACTGAAAATACACTAAAACCTAACGTAACGCATCGTACGCGCGTCAGTTACATCTAAATGTCACTTTTATGAGGGAAAATGACAGTTGTCCTAACGCGCGTCGGAAACGTTACGTGATTACAGATCAGGGGGCCTAGACAAGGTTACAATCGACAAGCGCTAACGCTAACGCTATCTATTATGTAACGCTAACTAACGCTAACGCTAACTATGTATGTATTGGTTAATCTCCGGAATTAATTATCCGATTTGAAAAATCTTTCACCTGCGTATAGAATGCGCATTCCGGATGGCTATTTTATCCCGCCAGTTTGCCTGCGTTGTTACCAATACGCGGGCGAAGCTGCATGAGCAACTAGTAGTTTAATAAAATAGTACATTATACTTACTCAAATATCTCAGATCAAATTAAGTTTTTCATACAATTTTTTTTTTGCTGTATTTCGTCTTTTTTATAAACTGGAACCATATAAACTAATTACAGACATAGATATACCTCATGTCATTGTATATGCAAAGTTTCGTCACAATCCAACACTTAGTTTTAAAATGAGAGCATAACTACGTTTGTATGGAAAGGTGAAATTCCCGAGATTACTGCGGACTCTTAACTTGTTATACTCGTATTATATCTGTATGAAAAAAAAAAAAAAATATCCAATTATGTTCATAAGGGCTTATAATCTTATCTAGGGTTTGCTCACGTGACTGGATTTGTATGGTCAGTCCCAAAATTCGGCACTGGCCATACAGAATCCTTAAAGTCGCGGGACCAAACCGTACTCTCATCCCTTAAAAATGATGTTCTTAGGAAAACACATGTAAAAATAAATATCGATATCGTGAGTCACCGTTTTTTTTTATTTAGCTACCTACTTTGAACTATTTATGCAAAACGCATTGCTTACGCTTTCTAGATATCGATGAAATAGAGGAAGCTCGAATACCGGAATTATATATGATGTTTAGTTTAGCCGAGTAATGGAGTAAATGACGGTAGCGCGAACTCTCCGAACGATACCGAACAGTATTTTCAAAAAAATCCAAACAAATATGTATTCCCTCGGAAATCTAAACGGTAACACCACGCAGTAAGGTCGTGTTTCGTGACACGAGTGTGAATGAGATGGGAGGTGGCGGAAGTTTATCTGTCGATATACAGACAAGATTGATGGCCGCAAACTGAGAAAAGTGCGATACGTAAATAACTGTGAGATTTGTTGATTTGATTTCGTTAGATTGGCTTAGACGCTTATAAGAATTTGCTGATCTTTTCAATAAAATGTTATAGTAGGTATAGTTAGTGATTTGTAAGATTTCATACGGCTAAAAATTATTTCACCACTACATACAACATTCGGGATGAAAAAATGATATATTTATCGAGATCCTGCCTTTTTAGGGTTCCTTAGTCAATTAGGAATATAATTTCGCCATGTCCGTCTGTCCGTCTGCGGCTTAGCTCAGTGACCCTACTAGAAAGCTGTAGATCGGCATGGGTGTATAAATCAATCACGCCGACAAAATGGTAGCCGTAAAATGGGGATGTTTTTTTTTCTCGATAAACTCATGGTGTGGGATAGCGTTGAATAGCTTGTTCAAAAATATTACGTGTTTTTAAAAACAATTTTTCAACTCAGTGGTCCATTTGTCTGATATTGGATTTAAAAACCCAAAGCTTGATTGAATTTGTTCCAGTACAAGAATCACTAAAAAATATTAACGTCTAAAAAAATCCTGTCATTTATTTTTCCACAATTTCGGTCACTTCTCTTTAAAGGTCGAAGGCTCGTTTTCGGAATACCTACGTTGTGGACGTCTTGAAATCATCATGCCGTCTCTTTTACTTTAATTCATAGCCTCGTTGTGAGACTGCGATGCACAAGCACATTGAGATAGAATTGGAATGAAACTGTCGGTGTATAAATAGAGGCCCGTGGGAATAATTCAATTTTGTCCCCGAAACATCGGCATCCGACCAAATACATTTTCCGTCTCGCTGACTCTGAACATCTGATCCTTCGCCATGGGGCTTGATTCTTGCCCCCATGATGCCGGGTTTTACACATCGAATACAATATTCATTCACCTTTAGGCGTTTTCCTGAATTATTTGCATTGTGTTCATATCTTCTATTGCCCCGCTGCGTTTCAAAGGATTTTTTCTCCTAAGAAAACAAAGGTACCTAATGTAGACTTCAGGGGAAAAATGTAAAGGTAAATAAATGAAATAAATGATTTTTATTCGGCAAGTAGGCCGCAATGGCACTATAACAAATCAAAATTCTACCAGCGTTTCTGAAAAAGAAGACCATTGTTAAGAAGAAACGCCGAAACTAACTCAACAGTCAGTCATTTTTTCCAAAAAAAAACTTACAATACTTAACGTACTTAAAATAAGTAAAACTGACTATGAACAAAAATAAAAATGTACTCAAAATGCATTGTTCTACAAGAAAACATGTCCTAAACTGTGTTACATTATATAATACAAGGCAGAGATTTAAAATAAAACTATAATAATGGAAATGCGACTATAAACTAAATCCATGGGTATGCTTTATTGTAGTATGACTATTAAATTATGAATGATTAAGCTATTTTGGGCTCTAGTTTGGGCCATGCATTTCTATCCGTCATTAGGCATTTTTATTCATCTTTATTTGCTTGCTAAATAAAATTCTGCAACTTGGAAATTGATCCTTCATTACAACAAAACCGTTAGAAAGGTATTTTTTACCTAGACAGAAAATAAATAGATTGTCTATTGAGCGTTTTAGAGTACCTATTACATAGACAAAATGTTTTAACTATACCAATATCTAACTAAACTAAGTATGTAGTACTCACGCGATAGTAGGACTTAATGGAGGGCAATGGAAGACCGGAATTCAGGCTTATTAGACGCGAACTACGTGCCTTAAGATTTAAGAGCTTTCACAAAGTCGAAGGCTTGTTTGTGGTGGGTAGTTTTTGCTTAGGCATCTTACAACTCGTTCTAAGCCTTTGCTTTGTGGAAGGAAAGTCGTTTCGTTAAAGTATATTGTAGATTAGAATTCTGATTTATGACTTTCTGCCCGCGACTCCGTCCGAGTGGAACTCGTTTATATCGTAGCTCCATACAAACTTTCACCCCCCATTTCACTCCTTTAGGGAATGATTTCTGGGATAAAAACTATCCTTTGTCCGTCCTCGGGACTCAAACTATTCCCTATATACAAAATTTCATCAAAACCGGTGAAGAGGTAACAGACAGACACAAATTCGCAATTATAATATTAGCAGGATTATTTAAAACAAAATTACGATCACTAGCATTACAGATAAGTTGCATTACGGACGAAATAATAAAAATAGCTGGTCCTGCTGGCTACGAGTAGCTCAAGACAGGGAAAAATGGAATTCTATCGAGGTTGTCTTCTTTACCTTCACTACAGGAGCAAAAAAATTATCGTCCTTAATACTTCAACATTTACCTGACCCCTTCTTCAGATTTAAGAATTATAAAACAGTATTTCTGTCACGTGGACGTAGGCGACACCGCGCGCTAGTACGACAAGGACAGTTGCAGTCGACTAAAAATTTTAAGCGAAAAACTCATAAATCGAGGTTTTGTTCTCGACTGTTTCCTCCTCCGAAACTTAACCAATCCTAACCCTATTTCGGAAACTGGATAAGAAGGAAATATTTAAATGTCGGACTGCTTTGTTTTTTGCTCTTATTGTTGACGGATTTGTATAATTTGCCTAGTTTTGCCTGGCCTATCTAAATAGGCACATACAAATATAAATATCAAATAGAGCAAAATATACCGACAAAAAATAATTAATCTACGGTCAAAAACCTCGAAGGAAATAGTCAGATAAAACATAACAGTTACATTAAACATTTATTTATTATTTATTTATTTATTGAAAAACAGGTTACATAACATTACAGTTTACACCAATGCGTCATGAACCGAACAATGCAGCATTGGAACATTGCAGGAACGTAGGCATGATCCATAATTAAAAACAAATGAAACTCGGTAAAACCGAAATAATTACGCTATTAACCCTTCATTTACATTTGGGTTACAGCCTGCCGGTGAATATCATAACATTATTTTTATTAACACGGATTATTATATTTGCATTCTTGACATAACCTACACAATTTGATGTACAATCAGGAGCAAAAGTAGCTACGCGGGTCAAGTGTTCAATACGACCTACACACGACTCTAATATTAAGAGAATACGAATTGTCTAGATAATGTTGACCGGATCAGGAACACGGAGCTGCGTGCCAAAACTGGCATCGTGGATGTGGGTGCTAAGACCGCGAAGCTAAAGTGGGACTGGGCTGGACATGTCTGCCGGATGCACGCGGAGCGATGGGCCAAATTAGCCGCCGAATGGCTTCCACAAGATGGCTTCCGAAGTAGAGGCAGACCGAAAAGGAGATGGCGGGACGACCTTGATACGTTTTGCACAGATTGGCGAACAGTAGCACAGGAGCGAGACGAGTGGCGGAAAAAAGGGGAGGCTTTTGCCCAGCAGTGGGACACAATTTAAGCTATTTAAAAAAAAAAAAAATATATATATTGACCGTGTTATTTTGCGTAGTTACATCTGCTGCTCACTGTACATGCACAAGTGAATCTAAGCGCTCGTAGAGAGGATTTTAAATTCAACTCATTCCGGTCTAGACCCATTTTCAGCAGCATTATGCACATGCTGTCCGTTCATTGATGTAAAATAGAATGGTCATTTAAAATAAGCAACGGAACTATTTTATTTCAACCAAGAATACAGTGGGATTTGTATAAACCATATTATTATTTCAAAACGGATTAGAAAGTATGTAATACTTCTAAATATTCACTAATTTGCTGTTATTTGCGGTTTAACTATTTGGATATGAAACAGCCTTTAAATTACTAAAAACAGAAAGAGCCAAGAAGATTACGTATAAGTACTAAGCCTTATTAAATGTGACTACCTTGCTCTAAAATAATGGATATCTAACCTTTTTGTATAGGTAGGGTAGACCGGGGGTAATGGTACCACTTTAGAAATAATGACCTATAACTCAGAATCTAAAGCTATCACGTAAAAATCGCTTAGAATGTAACATTCTAGTCTCATTGGCTATCGGAATCTAGAAAAGAATTTTCATTTAATCGAATCAGAATGGTGCAATTTGAGTTTTTGTTCATGAAGTCATTGTGTTACAATTGACCCCTAGTACGGGTCAATTGTACCAGATAAACTGAGGTAAATTAAACCCAAAATTATGTATTAATCAATCAGTAATTATTGTTAATTTCTTAAGACGGGTCAGTCTGTTACGTTATAGAGCTTTCAGTTTTGAACTCAACGTAATATAATATTTTCCAAGTGTTTTCATATTATGTCGACTTATTATAAAAACAAAACTAAAGGGTGCTCAGAGGACAAACCTTTCAAGCAATTACAACACCTCAATACAACAAAAATAACGAATTATTTAACAATTACTAATCCCATACTGTTGCAATTGACCCCTGGTACAATCAACCCCGACCTTCACAGCAAATTATTTTAAATAATACCACTGAAACGGATGGCATTGCGGGTATTACAATTTATATAAATCCCGAAGTATCGTATGAATATTCGTAAATCCCGAAGTATCGTATGAATATTCGGAACGAATCATAGGTATAAAATAAAATACCCGATATGTAACTTGTTACAAAAATAATTAGTTTCAATTGTCTTATTTTAGCAGTCGTGTAAAAACTCTGGGTCAATTGTATCACGGGGTCAATTGTAACGTTACCATTAACCCCGAGTGTTGTGGTACAATTGTCCTTTTTTACTCGCACTCATTAACCTTCAAAAATATGGATTTCTATATCTAACTGACCCCCACACTGTGACACATTAAAAACTTTAATAACTAGAGAATCACAATTCAGTACAACTTTCACACTGCGACTATTTAATTATAAACACTCGTTCAAAACGTAAATCGGAAATACTTTGGTCAGCCAAAAATGCAAATCGTCGTAAAGCACATGCTTTTCGCACGGCAGCGAGTGGCCGACTAGTGAGCAGGTCGAGACACTCTTAAGGCACTCTGGTGTATACACACACATGCATATTTCGATGTGGTTGCCGAGTTATAGGCGATGGTACTATTGACCCGTGGTATTATTGACCCCGGTCTCCCCTACTTATTCAATTTATCGGCAAATATCGTCGATTTAGTAGCATTACCCTATAATGAAAAAAAAACAACGGAAAAGGGTTAAGCCTATAAGGGCCTGTTTACACGTTGGTTAGTGATTAGTGCGAGTCCATACAAAAGCTACTTGCAGCAAATGTATGAATTCGCACTGTCGCGAATCATGTCAGTTGATGATATCGCGAGGACTAACTCATGGTCGGAGCTTGTAATACCGCCTTAAGAGATTATTTACTCTGGCAAGGTTGTGTTATATTTGTAACTGAGGGTAAACTAAGAATTTTAGTCTTTTGCGTATTTAAACGAATAACGCCTTTGAAGAGACCTCTTTTATTGTCTACCATTGTGCAGTGGCGAGTGTCGGTGTAAGCTGAAGTAATCTCAACGAGTTATTAGGAACTACACAGCTAGTCCCTATTGAAAGCTAAGTGTCTTAGTTTCTTGGTTCATTCTTTGTTCTATTCGTATTATTGTTATGCTCTGATTGTGATCTAACGTATTCAAGATGTTTTATACTAGTAGTATTTCGGATTCCTGTGTAACGTAAAGACAATTAACCATCATGATAACATGCTACCAGTAACCTAAGAATATAGTTACTGATTTGAGAGATCGTATCCCCGTCCTGATAACTCTTGTTGAGCAATCGACACGACGTGTTAGGTGTCGACTTTGTTTCCCCTCTTTATACGAGCTATAGGGGCCGCCTGTCCGCATGTTGGATGGGGGCTCAGGTGTGTGGCTGCAGGGTACCCTGATGTAAAGCCTGGTCCAGGTAGCAAGATCGTACCATACACCATACGTGAGCCATAGCGGACAAGGTTCCAATATGAGCAAGACCGTATGCGTATGCGTGAGCTTTGTGTCCCAGAACTGTCTTCCTTGCACTTACACCAGGTGCCAGTGATGGTGCAAGGACGGACGACCCTGTGAGGTCTGAGAGTGAACACCCCGTGTGGTCAAACATGCTATGGGACCGGCATGGCCGGTCAGAGTGTAGCAAAGGGTGGCCCATTTTTAGGACTTAGAAAAATTATGCAATTTTTTTTTTTCGCGTTTTTCGTACTTTTTTGATAAGAACTTTAAAGATTACATAAAAATAAGCATCTTTTACTTGAAAATTTTTTGTCTAAATTGAAAAATGGCTGAAATATAGCGACACAAAGTTTTATAATCTTCAGCACTTAGTAAATTTTTACCCAAAGTGGTGTCATTATAACACCTATTTTGAATGATTGGAACGAATAGAACACATAAAAATATGCATCTTTTACTTGAAAATCTTTTTTCTAAATTGAAAAATGACTGAAGTACTCTCAACATTTCGCTCTCAACATTTTTCCGCTCTTTTATAAAAAAAAATAACCTCGAAGACACCGGCGGGAGCAGAGCTCCCGCCGGTGTCTTCTAACCTATCCGCCACCCGAGTCGGATTTGCCACGACAAGTTTTTGTAGAAAATGATGCACACATACATAAAATTTTTGTCTAAGTCCTGCGCCCTTCATACTGTGATAACTTCAAAATGGTGGCTCGTAGAAAAAAGTTTATTTGAAATAATATGCTTTATTTGACGCATACAATATGATCAGAAAGGAAAAAGAAATAAAAAATTTTTGGTCGAAATTTTTCTAAGTCCCAGGTACGGCCACCCTTTCCTACACCCCGACCGCATGGCCGTTATCGGTATTGAGTATCAGTCACGTGTTATCTACACAGACATAACGTAGGACATGACAACTGTTAGTTAGAATCACCCGGATAATGCAATATCCTTGAATATCAGTATGACATAGATGAGACCTTTCCTATCTAGATATAAAGTAGACAAGAGACAGTCTAGAGATGAGGTGTTGCCATGGTTGCACGGCCGGTGGGCGAGAACATGAGATGGACTCAGTATAGTAGAATGTGGAGTCCCAGGGTTGCTCGGCCGACAGGCGAGAACCTGGACAGTAATATACAGTGCACACACTTCATGTGGCTAACATATTATAGTGCAAGGAACTGGCAGTATGTGACTGAGATGCGTGTTACGACAACCATTAATATAGCTACAAGGAGGAAAGTATCTCCCGTAGTTTAGCAGTTAGAACTAGCGTGTGCCAAGTTCTAAGGCTGTGAGTGTTCTCTCTAGTTTTCATATAACACTCAACCCACAGGTGGGACAAGCCGTCAGAAGCGAAGCAGATATATACATGGACTGCGTGGGATGTTTTAAGGTAGGATTCAAATTTCCTCTCCTTAAATCATGTTTAAACCTATCGTGGCCTCCTCAAGCTTAACGCAGTCTAATTGTATCATACAAGAGTTTATAATATGTATATCATTAATGTGTAACTTTCCATTATAAAGAGGGCGTCGCGACCGCGACACGCACTATCACTAATCAAAGTGTAAACAGCCCATAGGTAATGTCAACTTTACCAACACTAATTAATCATAACGTTTCAACAGAAACTGTTTCACAACGTCTGTTTAATAAGCAATTTGTAACTCGTACAATAATATTCATGCAACTCTCAAAGCAATATCATGACTGTTTTTACCGGACAGACAGTAGAACACAAAACTAGAATCAACGCTTGCCTTTGAAGGGAACTGAACCGAATACTTCCTTTGCCTTTGTCACCTGACTACTTTAAAAGTTTACCTCATTCCCCGCCATACACGAGTTTACCTACTTGATATGGGTTATTGATTGTCAAATTAATTTTTGATATGAATTCCGGTGCGACACTTGCCTTTGGAAAACTTCTGTAACGAAATGAGAATTTTATATTACGCACTGAAGGGACTGTGTATATGCCCGTGCATGTGTGATAAGTCGAGAAGACATTCTCGATTTATCAAATATGTATGCATATTATTATTATTATAATTTCTTTGGTATGGGGCCCACGAAACTGTTACCTACTTTATTTTATAAGATGAGTTTAATAGGTTAAGTTGTATTAAAACGTAGCGCGTCTCGCCATCAAACGTAAAAGTTTCGCGAGAATATAAATGTATATATAGTAGGGTATGTAAGTTTTGATTTGAATAAAAAAAAGTTATTTTTATATTGTGAAAGGTGGAAGTCTGATGATATTGTTTTACAACCAAAAAACACCATTTCTTCCGTTTACTATGTTAGTCAGAGACCAGTAGATTTTTTACACAAATAAACGGTAACACGTCTAGGTATATAGGTATGTATACATACCTACACATCCTACAATCCTATGTTTTTGCTAAGAACTACCGTTCAGCATTAAGTTTTGGGGAAACAGTTATAAATACAATATACACACAGCTTTTGTCGCACAAAAACGGGCCATTAGAGCCATCGCTAGAATCCCACAGACAACGTCTTGTAAAAACTACTTCGTGGAATATGAGATTCTCACTGTTCCCAGTCTATATATTCTGGTTGTTCTGGTAGACCTCATAAAGTCTATCTTTGAAATAGAAACCCCAGAAGACAGGGAACGGCGGTTAGCCACACGGAGAAAAGACTTGCCTCAGAAAATTGTAACCAAAATGAAAATTGTTAAGAACTCTGCTGGTTATCAGGCTATAGGACTCTTCAATAGATTACCCGTTAAATTAAAGGAAATTTTAAATGTAAATGTGTTTAAAACTATGTTGAAGACTTTTTTACTAAAAAGGTGTTTTTATTCAATAGAGGAATTTAAGGAAAAGAAATGGTAATTATCTAGAACTGTTGACATTATTGTTAACATTATTTATTTTCTAAGGTGACTTGACATTATTTAATAATTTGTATCTCTTTTTAAATTCCCTATACTCGTAGATAACGCAATGACAATATTTCTTAGTAAATTTGACATGTAAAAGAATTAATTTTAATATTGTAGTAAATTGCTATTTATATGACTGTGAAATTCCAATGTGTAAATGTTAATTTCAAATGCGATGTATGTTGCTCATTAATAAATAATAAAAAAAAAAAAAAAAAAAAAAACGATTGTGATTCCAAGTAAATTTTACTTCTTTAACAATATTTATCACGTGAGTTAAGTAGGTACAAACTATTAAAAAGCAGAATGACAAGGTTTGGACCAAGTGCTGTCCAGAATTGAAAATACCTGTAATAATACCTATAATTAGTTCCTTGAGTTGTCATTCTGCATGAACGTCATCCTTTTTACCCGACTGCCGAAGGAGAGAAGGGTTATTATATTCACAACTCTAATCAGTCCCAAAACGACAGAGATAATGCGTATCATATGCACAGCATAATTCGTTCAAGTGAATTCATAATCTTCTATGTTTTAGAAGGCAGTGCAGTGGGAGGGCATATCTTTTCCACTTTCCCAGTTACAGGGTAGCGCCCTCTTTCTGAATTCAGCGCAAATCAAAACACCAGGAACTTGTTCCATCTTGTACACATAAACGACGTGTAGAGGTTTCAAGTAATTTGTAACAGATGGCGTGCGAAACTATTTATAATTCCGTTACTCTCAGAGAACTTCTTTCGTAGGTATATAATACTCCAGGATATGATTTGTAGACTATTTATTAATAATAAGTATCGTGTTTTGTTTATTTCCCTTGAAAATAGGTTTTTCTACGATGTTTTAGTAAATAATCTTAAAAACTCTCCACCCGGAAGTAATTACGAGTACGAGTAAGTATATCGATTTGAAGAAAGTATTGTCCTTTTTATTATTTAAATGACGATATGTAGGTATATCCGTTTCACAGAAAGAATTGCTTTTACTTATTAATTATTTTCATCATTTTAGAAGAAAAATAAAATCATTGTTAAAAAAAAAAGAATGGACTAGATAGACTGATGATGATGAGTTAGATACATCGACATTGGACATAATTTTATTTATATTCCATCGACTAATTGGTGCCTCCCACTAGTGTATGTGAGTAAGATTTGTCATGACTTGGACTGCCTCCTGCCACAAAGGGAGGTTCCACGAAACTTATTGTAAGGATATTTTTTATATTTGGTTTGATTTTCATTCAATGGGATGATATATGGAATTCATGCCTTTCAAATTGTTGAAGATATATTTTTAAGAGTTTAGTTTCTTGGAAACAGGAATGAAATAAATACGGCAAAAACAACAAATTACAACTTTAAAACATTTTATTAAAAAAAAGACATAAATATTACTATTATGCAGTTCATAACCTAAATTATTTATATATACATCCATAATAATTTACAATCTCAGTTTGCATTATAAAAATATTTGTATATAACTGATAATTTTCATCTCTTACAGTAAGTGACTAATAAGAAGCTTATTTAAAAAAAATATATTATGTCCTATTTTGTAAAACAACAGTTAAATACTCCTAATTATCTGCGTAATAAATAAATTGTTAAATAAATACAAAACGATAATTATCGCTAGTTTAAAAATATAAATGCTTTATTGACTAGTGTAAACAATGTACAAAATGAGTGTTATTTTTTTAATTTAAACGAATGCCAATAATACAGGCAGCAGCAGAAGTAGCTATGTGTACGAAGAGTTCAAAATGATCTGCACACGTCATTATTATAAGGGAATAGCAGCTTCTTTAGATCATTTTGAGTAGGTACATAACCTGCGCACGCGAAGCTACTTTTGCTGTTGACAGCACATTCATATTACTGGTTTTTAATGTGAACTAAAATATTTATATACAGGGTGCAATCTTTTACGTGATACAAAATAGCAAAATGTGAATCTATCCATGATTCTGAGCAACTTTTATTATGGGACCAACTTTGTGTTATGCCAAAAAAAACACACCTGTTCATACATTCTTGTCAGTCTAAAATGAGCAGAGTTAATGAAATAGTTGGATTTTTTTGGCATAACACAAAGTTGGTCCCATAATAAAAGTTGCTCAGAATCATGGATAGATTCACATTTTGCTATTTTGTATCACGTAAAAGATTGCACCCTGTATATTAAAACAACCTAACAGACGTAACGGTAACAACAGGAATATGTTTAATACATCTCTTTGGTAAATTATCATATAAATTGTATCTATTAAAAATAAAGACGGAATAATATTTATAAACACAATAAAACTAGACAGTCTAGTTGGCAAAACTAGACAATATTTACAAAAAAAATGCATTGTACAACAATATAGTGCAAAGTAACATTCAACGTTCGATGAATATATTTGTTATATACTAGATATTTATTTTATTATGCATTATGCCTACATAATATAGCATTCTTAGAATATATTATGTTAGAAAACAATCTACAGTGGTGCTTAAATATAAAGTAGGCAAATAAATAGTACCTATATTGACACAAATATTCAAATTAATCTTAATGGAAATCAGTTTTAATCTTCTTGATAATACATATTTCCCATAGCCCATTTTCGTTATATTCCATAAGAAAAGCATAAACATTTATATTTTATGAATTCCTAATTAAAGGTGTTTTTTACAATGAATGCTCCGAGTCGAGTGCGAACCAACGACCACATGGCCCGTTGCTACTAACCAACTAAGCTACCGGAATATTACTCCACCCCGCTGTCGGTCGCGCACCGACGTCAGCACGGCTATCACAAGGCGGCGTACGTCTCTTTCTAAGTTTTCTAATAAAAGAGAGACGGATAGTGCGAGAAAAATCGAGAGAGCTCGCGCGCCGTCTTGTGATAGTCGTGCAGAAGCCACGTGCGCCGGTCGCTCTGGAACGCACGAGACACGCTGCAACGCGTGCAGTTCAGCGTCAACGTTGTTTAACTGATGAATGCGGTTAAAATATTTATTTCCGACCGTCGCAATATTACGAAAAATCCAGCATGAGCCTTTTAACTATGCGTAAGGATTGACATACCTTTTCCGCTTATCAATTGTTTTAATTATCCAACGAAATGTTAATTTTAATCTTATACGTGAATAAATGAAATGTAAAAGTAAACAAATCTGCCTTTTTAACTTCCTAAATAAAACTCGGTAAGTAATGGCAACCTGTAATCCTGCTTACATTAAATCAAACGCCACCAAAGCCTGTCTTTTCATGGTTCACTTATTTTCGTACATGAGTTCCTGATAGATCAAGCGAATGATGAAAAGTGTTACACTACAGCATGACGTCACGTGCGACTCCGTTGCCCCGCTGTCAGTCGCGCACGGATGTCAGCACGAGCAGCTGTGTGCGCCGGTCACTCTGGATCGCGCGGGACACGCTGCTACTCCGCGTGCGGTTCAGCGTCTGCAATACAATAAACACATTAATTCACGCCTCTGTCTTTTCACTTTTCAGTGCCACTTCTAGGAATATAGGTAGTAGGCTTAAGTAGATATGGTATTGCAGTGACAGGTTGCTAGCCAACAAGACACTTCAACCCAATCCCGTAGTCGCCTCGGCACCTATAGAAAGGAAGGCCTGATTCTGGTATATACCAGATATATTATTTAATAAGAATCATGAAATACGCATTCGCTCGCAGAGTGTTTGTAGACAACAAACATATCCGTAACGGAGGAAGTATCCTGGCGCATTTTTTCTTCAAGACGAATTAGTTTAAAGTAGAAAAGCTCGTTGGAATAGAGTCCCTTACATATAGTGACTACTACTGAACCTCACCTTCAAGATGTGCACGGCCCCACGTTGGGCGCCAAAAGTATAAATTAATTAAGATTGGTTATTCTGTATTTATAATGTTCATTGTTAGAACACTCAAGAAGACTTACGAAGTTTGCGTTTTGCAGCAGCCTCTCTGTTAGTTATTTACCTGTGCAACTGAGTGTGACCTCCGCGTATGCGTGGAGTTGCTCAGCAGGTCCGAGTTGGCGGTGGAGTCGGAGCGGGACCGCAGCGTGCCGCGCGCGCGCCGGCGCCGGCGGCGGCTGCACCACAGCCAGCGATACGGGGGCACGCGTCTGGAAATAGTATTGAAATGTTGAATGTGTTTATGATGAGGTCGCTTCCCAACTACTATGTACATGCTTTTATTTCACTTTCACTGTTCATATGAAGGGACATAAATATGATTTACTGTCATTCAGCTAAAATGAAAAATAGACAACTCGAAATCATTTTGCCGAATCTGAATAATGTCAATGTGAAAATCCTCGACATCGTAAACTGAATTACGTCCTAAAAGTAAAATTGACAGACTTGGTATAGGACGAAAAAATACTTCCATATAGACACTCCAGAAATATGACCAATCGCAACTACGTCGTATATGAGTTTTGTACAAAATAATCGATTTTCATATTGAAATTTTACGAGTACACTAACTTAAATTAGGCAACATTCACATTGCACGTATTTAATTAAGAACCTTTTGCATTCTGGACGAAATTCCATTAGTCCTAGATTCATTTTGAACCAGAAAAAATTGATCAATTGAAAAGTATAGGCACAATTATTTTTTTACCTAATTCACTTTTGCTGGTATTACTAGTTAGTACTGGGTTACGAGTCCAAAATAGTAATTTCCTGTCGACAATTTTGCCGAATGACAGGTACATTGTCACTATCCGATTGAGCTCATGACATACCTACTTACGTAAATTCGGAGACAATGTAACACTATGATACGGCCGAGCTGATCTAATAATGGATATAGCAACTCATGAACACAAAGATAAACCTGTGGTGCTTGGGTCTTTGAGAGGGCTCAACAAATTATAGGAAACTGTAAAAAATGCAGTCAGCAATAAAAGCTTGTACCAAAACAATATGAAAGGAATTTATTTCCTCACTAAGACAAACATCTAACTAATCATTTATGAAGCCTTTAGAATGGTTAAACATACACGATAATTGTTATCAGACCAGACCAATTCATAGAAGTGTGTAGTGAGAATGCTTGAGATTCTGTGAGGCGATGCATGCTAGTTCTGTTCCAATATAATTTGTTTGTTATTTATTATTGTGAAAGACAAGTTTTATTGGTTAGTCTAAGTTTTGTCACGCATTGGTTGTTAAACTGTAATGTCATGTAAACATTTTCATCAATAGTCGTTTTGAGCATGAATATTTATTTCTGAGCCATGGATGTTTTCTATGTATTTAAGTATTTATATCTATATTATATATATCGTCGTCCAGTACCCATAACACAAGCCTCACTAAACTTATTATGGGACTAGGTCGATTTGTGTAAGATTGTCCCCTTATATTTATTTATTAATAAATAAATAGAAACAGTACAATCCCCAAAATTACGAGATGGAACGAATTTCGTCTGAATGTAGGTTTTTTAACGATGAGTTTTAACACCGACAGGCTAAATCGAATATCAAATGATTTCGTACAAATATTGAGTACCTCTTTGTAAATCATCTGTAAACTCTATTTAGATTACTAACTCCCTTACCCTTGATATCAGTTTTAATTTAATAATTTTGGAATCCCGTGTCTCTGGATATGATTAAATTGAGTGAACTACCAGCATACATTTATTTAGTAATACAATTACAGAGTAATTACGACAGCAGACAGAAACTTCACCAACATTAAATTGGATTACAAAATGTAAAACATTAAAATTGAATCCACAAAATCTGGAATAAGTCTGGCGATTTATTTCATTTAATTGTTTCTTTATAGAAACTGCGCCACCATCACCAGTTCAAAGATAGTTTTTATCCAGTCACGCGTACCTATAAGGTCCTTCGATTCGTAATGAAATTCTTCCTCGTACCGGAAATGGATTGTGATTTTCGACGGTATGAAGGAAATGGTTTAATTGTGATTAGAAACTAACGTTTCAATACACTCTTTGATGATAGAAATCCGACTGCCTATACTAAGTATATTTCTTTTAACGTTACGGCACAAAAACACAAATTTAATGTCAATAAATGCATATTATTATAACGAAGTTCAGGAATGCGGGATGAAACGCGCGATTTTGCCAACTGTTACCTGAATTTCCTAGGTTTTTAATAGTAGCTTTTTATGTAATAATGTAAATGATTCTAAAAATTGATTTAAATAATAGAATAAATGGGACTAGGAAGAATCTGACTACGATTAATTGTTCGTATTTTTTTTCGTTTCGGTCATGACAGTGACTGTCATGGTAATCATGAGGGTTTGCTCCCCTGGACTGCTGTTGCTCCCCTAACGATGTCTTGCCACGTCTGATTTAGGGTTATTCATTATTATTCATGCAATGCAGTGCCCACAAAAGGCTTTATCTGGTCAGTCCATTGCATGCAACTGCGATACGTAACTGCCTAGCCTGACGTTCAATGGAGTCGCTTACTATTAATATTTACTGAGCTATAACTGGATATATGTTAATCTATAGGTACTATTATTAAAAAGAGGAAAAGTCTTTCATGCAATGCAGTGCCCACAAAAGGCTTTATCTGGTCAGTCCATTGCATGCAACTGCGATACGTAACTGCCTAGCCTGGCGTTCAATGGAGTCGCTTACTCTTAATATTTACTGAGCTATAACTGGATATATGTTAATCTATAGGTACTATTATTAAAAAGATGAAAAGTCTTTCATGCAATGCAGTGCCCACAAAAGGCTTTATCTGGTCAGTCCATTGCATGCAACTGCGATACGTAACTGCCTAGCCTGGCGTTCAATGGAGTCGCTTACTCTTAATATTTACTGAGCTATAACTGGATATATGTTAATCTATAGGTACTATTATTAAAAAGATGAAAAGTCTTTCATTCAATGCAGTGCCCACAAAAGGCTTTATCTGGTCAGTCCATTGCATGCAACTGCGATACGTAACTGCCTAGCCTGGCGTTCAATGGAGTCGCTTACTCTTAATATTTACTGAGCTATAACTGGATATATGTTAATCTATAAGTACTATTATTAAAAAGAGGAAAAGTCTGTGAGATAGCTGAGTATGTAATGGATAAACCTCGGAACCGCTTATCCGATTTCAAAAATCTTTCACCTGGTTTCTCTGCGTTCTTTGAAATACGAGCAAAGTCGCGTGGCAGTTTTAATAAAAATATAAATAACAAGGTACATAATAACTTACCTAAGACTCATATAAATATGAGGAGAAAACATGCAGCATATTAATGGATTTGCGGCCGAGTTGAGCGGTGCCAAGCTCTGGATAAGAGTAGCTACTGCCATACTGGTTTGAGTCTGTGGTATAAAGTGAAAGACTTGGAGAAGGTCGAAGCCGATGTATGGCAACCAGCAGAGGACGAACACTGAAATAAAATGAGAAAATTATTAATCTTTTATAAGCGAAAAGTGATGTCTTTTATTAGAGCACTTGTTAACATACATGTTTTCTGTCTTTTATAGTACAAGATTCTGGAAAATCATTATACGTTCCGAAGAAAACTATTTTTTTTTTATGCAAATCTGCTTATTTCATGAAAATGTAAACCATATTTTATTGACTCTTTTATAAAAAGATCGTTCACGAAAGTCAAGATCTGGGCATTTCAACCAGCGTTCGACAAAACAAGTGTGAAATAATATGAAATGATAGAATTGATAAATCTATTAAACAGTGTAGAATGTTAAATGTAATATTTAACAGCTAAAGTGACCCCACGAGACATGGCTAGCCTATAGTGCGGAATGTTTTCTATAATGGTAAATAAACGATATTTTATTTTATTTTATTAAGAGTAGGATTTGCATTTGAAGGAATTTTGTACATCAGGAAAAATAACTCCAGAATTGTTGTTTTAGGAATTTCGTGCCTAGCAATTTCGAGATTCAAACCTATTACATACCTACCAACTTGGATTTAATCAAGTTCACGTGAGGTACATTAATTGAGCGTGTAGTCAAGCTTTATGTTGCGACGTCTATAGACGTTGTACACGTGAACGGGTTAATTACTTGTTTGTGTGAAACAAGAGTATACAAGATGGAGAATTTTAGTGAACGTATGCAAATAATCCCTACAAATGCTTTGGATATGATTATTTGATATTAAGACGATACTCTCTACAAGTCTACACTATGGTTTCGGTAATTTATTACTTTCATCTTATAAAACTCGGTTTCAAGAAATCTATTCCTTTACTTGTACTATTTTTAACTTCCTGGTTATTTGGTATCTCAGTGTAAAATTTAAGGAGAACAATTCAACACCAATATAAAAAAATTGCGCTATTTTTGTACCGTACTGTTTAATATTTATTCAAAAATGTATCTTCAATTTATACTAATACATCTATAAATCCACATTACCATTACATTATTTTTATTTATGCCCACATTTGTGTTCTGTGTGTGCTCTGCTTACCCAGTCTGGAAAGAAAGGCGTGAATCTATGTATGTATATACATCTACATACATCTAATCATAATGATTTGTTTCTGCACATAAATACGAGAAAAGGGCGGAGCAACAGATTGATGTTATTTTTAGCCAAAATATAATTGAGGCTAGAATTGCAACACGATAAGCAGCTGCTAAACTTTAAACAATAAAGCACAAAATGCATGGTTCTTAGTTAAAAATGACGAGAATTCACTCAACGTGGGATTTTACAACTTCTTTTGTCGCTAAATATGAAAGAAAAAGATAACAAAGAGACGTCATAAAACTGTCCGAAGTTTGGCACATGTACTGGAGTTTGTTTTATTGTTTATCCGTAATTGTTACCCTACTTGAAGATAGCAATTTAACTAATAGAAGATAACAATTTAACAAATTGAAGATTACAATTTAACAAATTGAAGATAACAATTTAACAAATTGAAGATAACAATTTAACCAATTGAAGATAACAATTTAACTAATTGAAGATAACAATTTCACTAATTGAAGATAACAATTTAACAATGGTTGTTTTAACTTTTTTTCCTTATCTAAACTAAAACCAACTATACCCAAAATATTCTCGCCATGCCAAACTTAATGGGGATTATAAACGGTAGCATGGGGAATGGAGCTCTCAGACGGCCTTTTATTTTAAACGTATAATCTTGTGACAAGCCGACAAAACCCAGACATGACACACTTTTCTTTGATATTAGATTAGATGGCACCCAAACACAAACAGCTTTATATACATCCGAGGGTTTTTTTAAGGAAATTAAGAGAATGTAATGGATTCCTAAAGGCAAAATAAGATGATTACATTCTAATAAAACCTTTGATGGGCTTATGTAACGAATGGAGCTTTCCGTGTTCGAAACTTAAGGTTGGAGATACGCACGGACAAACAGACGTTGCAAATTTAAGAGCAGTTTAAACTTTTGGAATCTCAATGCTTAGAGAGTAACATTTAGTAATATTAGATCTCAATAATGGATTTTAATACACTTAACCCTATACAATCACGAAATTTACTTAAAACACTTAACATTAAGTCAAAGGATTAATATTCGTAATCCTCCGTAAGATTCGAACCTGAAACTTCGTGCGTAATTCGACTAATGAAGGGAATTCGATTTTAAACTATCAAATCGAATTGGCAAACTTTAAAAAACGGATACTGATCGTAAAAATAGTATCAACGGGAAATACGGCACTTAAATGTGGTCGTCGCTGTTAAAATAAACTTGAACTGAGCTAAGGTTGAAATCAGATATCCTTCAGACTGACAAGTCTTGAAAAATAAAATTTGTAAATAAAATTTACTATAAATGAAACTGTTCAAATGAGTCTAAAATATAACTTTCAGTGCCCAGCAGGTTCATCACGTAAGGCTGGTTTTAGTGTCACGCTGACCGTCGGTGCTGACAAGCTAATATGTATGATGATGAGGGAGCGTTTTAGAATAACGCTGAGCGGTCAGCGCCGACCGCTCGCGCGCCTCTAACTACAGTGAGCGTTTTAGTGTCGAGCGGACGTACAGTCAGCAGCCAGGCGAGGTACAGTCAGCAGCAGGCGGCCGGCAGGACACTAAAACGACTCGCATGGACGGTCAGCCCTGATCAGCTGCGCGCCGACCGCTCGGCGCTGACGGTCAGGGTGACACTAAAACTAGATTCGCGCGTCAGGTAGATCTAAATGTCACTTCTTATATGGGAAAACGACAGTGTTGAGGTGCACTAACGTGCGATCGAAAGGTTACGTGGTACAATAACTTGCATTTCGATCCGCCGTAGCACCCTACTTACTCCGTCACATTTAGACCTCTATAAATATTTGTTTCTAAAATACATTAACGAAGAGTGCTACTGTGTGAGGAAACGAGATTGTATTTTTATTGAAACGAGATACTTACCAAACACGATGACGAACGTCATCTTGACGCTTTTAATCTTGGCTCGGGGTATAAGGCCTCTGGAACTCGCTCTTCTTGAGTCCGGATCGCCTTCTACGTGACCTGAAAGCATTTATTTAAACATCTGTAGATTCAGGCGTATGTCACATGGGTGTCGGGTGAAGTGTAGTTTGAGGTCGCTAAAATTAACCAACGAAAATTTTTAAAGTAATATGTATCTTATGGTGGTTTGTATTCATAAATTGACTTCCCATTTGCGCGACATTCCACCTTTCGTAGAAATAATAAAAGTTTGTTACATAAGTTTCTTAAAATATCACGCCGTTAGCCTGCGCATGTCCAAAGACGTTATGTATGGAAATCGAACCACCTTAACTATCGTTATTTAAGGATTTATAAATACTATGTTAGGTACAGTCGAGTTCTCCAATATGTATACAGACAAACTTTCAAAAATATCTACACATGTGTCTTATGTCAGTAACAATAAAGTCTCTGTATAGATATTTTTGAAAGGTTGTCTGTGAAGATATTGGAGAACTCGACTGTACGTGTATATACAATATTGTTGTTTGGTTGGTTGGTTGTTTTCAACAACAAACACTTCGACTAGACGAATTGATTTTTAATCAAGTTTGTGCTGTTGTATTCGCTTAACCTAAGGAGTGCGTGCAAAAATGGCATGATTCCAATTTAATTGAATGCATCAAGTATAATTTAACAATACAACTTCCAAAGTCGGTATTTAAGATAATCATATTTATCTCTTAAGGAAAATTGCCCCATTTTTGTTTACAGAAGTCTCTTTTAAAGAAAATCTCTCAAACTTCGTTATCTGACGTTTTTATCGTATTTTTGTTTAAGTGCTTGAAATAATTCGATGTATCTTTCCAGATAGGTCGTATTGTGCGTTTGTTTAAAAATAGTGTTGATGTCTTCATTACAATGAGCTTTAGAAATGTTAATGATGTATTTGTTGATTTAGTAGTCTTGAAATAAATAGGTTAATGCCTACTGGTAGCAGATCACTGATCACTGATCACTGTCTAAGAATTGAAGCTTACGTCATGCAATGATTTTTATTTCATGTTTAACAGATTGTTACGGACTTTTTTTTTATGTACTAGAATAACCTACAAAGGGGAAAACTCTGTAAGGTTGTAACTTTGCAAATTTGTATACAGTGGCCTTTTTGCGGATCTGCTTATCCGATTTCAAGTATTCTTTCACCTTTAAATTAAACCCTCAAAATGAAAAAAAGATCATAATATTTTACACCGAGGCTGGACGCGGGCTGCTTAAATAATATATCAAACTCTAACATTTATTCGCGACCAAGGTAACACAGATAATAAAAGAAATAAAATAGTAAAACACATTAGGCTTTGTCACGAACATGCTGATGTTGCTAGCTTTACAGCCAGCGCTGGTCTTCCGCAGGGTCCATTCTGTGAGAGCACGTGAGTAACAACGACAGATGCACCAATGAGATAAACAAACAATTGAACAGACCCTGTTAAAATAAACAAGAATAAATGTACTACTACCAATATTTTTTTCACATCCCCAGTATTAGCCATTTAGCCAGAAGGGGAAGGGGACATGTCTCGAACAAAAATTAGGGCTTTAAAGCCCAATATCTCGCAAACGAATTAGTGATTTAAAAAATGGTTTTAGGAAACCCATAATATTTTTGAACCACACCCGCACCATGGGTTTGACGAGAAAAATAAATACATCCCCGCTTTAGGTGTAGGGGGAGGTACCCTAACAAAATATTTTTTTCAAGATTTTATTGTACTGTTTTGTCGGCGTGATTGATTTGGCGTGACCCATGCCGAATTACAGTTTTCTAGTAGTAATGGGTACTAAGCTAAGCCAAAGACGGACAGACAGACGGACATGGCGAAACTATAAGGGTTCTTTGTTGTTGACTACTGAACCCTAAAAAAAGAATAAACTAACTATTTTTATATAATGTCGAATAAAACATATTTGTTGGCCTGCGAAAAGTTGCATCCCAACAAACCACTGTCACTTTTCTAGCTTCAGTGTTATGTTGCTATCAATCTCACTCTCATACACTGACACAATAATAATTATAGTGTCTTAAATCACGAAACTAAAAATGAAGTAATTGAAAAAACGTTTGTTAAAACGAGGACCTAATTAGTTAGGGGATAAAGACAAACAATACAAACATCATTCAAAAATCATGACATTGTGTTTATAGAAATTGTGTTGAAACTTTTAATCTTTAAAACGTGCTAATAAATAGTTAGTAAAGGTCTCCTTTCTAATTTCCTCTCGTACCGGACAGAATTTTATGGCCAGGCGTTGCATAGTTCTTAGAAAACCATCAAAGTCGTCCCATTGCCACTGTGAATACGAATTCCTCAGAGTGAATTGAGGGATCTCGACGGTAAAGATGTCCTTTTCTTCTGAAGTAAAGTAAGAAGAATAGAAGAAACTGTAGGAATGCCAATTGGACAATAAGCTCAATGTCTATCACGAAAAAGGCCTGAACGCGATATACAATCGACGATGTTTCCAGCCAGGCGTCCCTACACATCATCATCATACCAAACTATTAACGGATTATGCGATGGATAACACAAACGCGATTCTTCCTATTCGTGATTCCCATACAATATGGATTCCACACAACTGCAGTTTATTCCATTCGTAATTCTACACAGTCTATATTTTGACGCAATCCGGATTCTTCCCATTCGCGATTCTACACAAAATGAGTTTATCGCAACTGCAGTTTACTCCATTCGTAATTCTACACAGTCTATGGTCGCAACGGAAGACCAGCGCTGGCTCCGCCAGCATTACGCTGAGTTGCGACCATTTCGTGGCAAATTACGTTATTGTCAATGTATGTAAATTGCCTTGTGTTTGTCACGAATAAATGTATCTTTCTTTCTTTCTTTCTTTCTTCTTCTTTCTATATTTTAAGGCACTCGGGATTCTTCCCATTCGTAATTCAATACTGTATGGGTTCAACGCAACCGCAGTTTACTGATGTGATTCTTAATACAACATTACATACAAGTGCGTTGTGTGGAATCCATATTGTATGGGAATCACGAATAGGAAGAATCGCGTTTGTGTTATCCATCGCATAATCCCTATTAACGTATTCTAATTATTCAAAGACTTACCATTATTCATAGTTTTAGTCCTTCTAGAGTTAACTGGAGGACTCATGACGACCGCTTTACTCTTAGTCCATATCGTCATCACGATGACGGCGTAACACGCCGCTATGACCAGGGCTGGGATCACGAAGATCATCACGGAAACCAGACTCATCCAGATCTGCCATCTCTCGGGAGTACCGAGGTCTATCCAGCATTGTTGTTGCCCTGGAAACCATCAGTATAAGTCGCACCGCACATGACAACTTTCTGCGTCCGACTCCTTGGTACAAAGTCAAAGTTGTTAATTTTTCGATTCAGGCATATTACATGCACTGAATGGCAATAAATCTTTCATCAGTATACGAGGTGTGGCCTGTAATAGGAGCAATAAATTAAGAGGATCACTCCATAGAATATCAGCCGTTATTCTACATCGGTCCCAGTGTTTCAAAATTATTGAATTCGGAAAAAAAAAAATTGTGGCTGCGATCCACAAGTAATGAAACATGTATAATGGACATTGGCTTTATTTTATCCTGCGTCTCCGTCTAGGTTCTCTGTAATACAGGCAGCTAGTCATCTTTAGTTTCGATGACAGTGAAATATTTCTATGAAGAATGCAGTGCACTAACTATACTCACTGATTAGAGGGAGATGGTTTATCTTCCCTTCCCCAGTCAGTGAACTGCATTTAGCAAGGTATCAAAGCCGCTTAAAGGAGTCGATAGCATTTGTTTTATAGAATCTTACTATTTTGTGTCTTACCCTGTACTTCTTTGAGTTCATATAAAATCAGAAGTGGGATGGAAAACACGATGCTAATAATCCAAGCCGCCACGATGAGCCCTCTTGCACGGTTCCCTGAGCAATACAATGTACACGGTATTAGTCTGTGTACAAAGGAAAAATAAGACTGCATGGCTGAATAAATGTTTACAATAATGTTGTTTACAATTGAAGTGATATTTACAGAACATCTAAATATATTTGACTTCACTGAGTGACACATATTGCAAAACAGTGACTAGAATAAAAATACTATATTGGCCTTATTCATAAACGTCCCGCAACCCACAAAAAAGGAAACCTAGATAACGGGTTTTTTTTTTTTGTGTACAAGACACGGTAAAAATAGGAACTGAAAAATACGTCTTATTTATCAATTATTAATTGAAATAACAAAATGGTAGCCTAAATTGATTTAATAATCAATTAAAAACCGCCTAATACTAGGCTCGGCAAACAATAGAGTTGCCACAATCGAATTGTGGGTGTGCGAAGTTGGCAACTGAGGTTGCCAGAAGCAAGTGAGTGGCTAGGATTTGCAACACAAATGTACCACCTAAATGTATTCGTAATTCCGTTACATTCTTCAATATCCTCTTGCCATTATTCATGGACTGTAATTTTTTCACACACATAACTAGTTACCTATATGTTAACAAACCATTTGATTGTCTTAACCATCACAGGGGATAAGCTAGGTAAAAGAAGAAGAAGTCATCTTCTACCGCTTTATCCTCTCCTTTGCCAGCGTCTGCTTTCCTAATCGCTTTTCTCCACTTTGCACAATCTTAGGCGTCATCATGGACATTATTTGAGCGTTTGTTCCAAGTTCCTTTCGTGGTCACATTTTTGAAGAAGTCGCTGTTGTTTTCGATTTCGTTTCTGGTGAGGTATCTAAGATTATCGGTCATCTGACAGGACAGCTTTCATTGACTAAGACCCCCATACACGGACTGCTCTAAGCAGTCGAGACCCGCCATAGACGGACTGCTTAGAGCAGTCGAGGCCTCATTTAATATGGCGACTGCCCTCGTGCGGTCGGTCTCGAGTCTATCGCCCGCGTAAGGCCCTGTATATATGGCTAATGATCGAGATGCATTCTGTCAAGAGACCATGGAAACGCTCTCCTATAAAAAAAACTCTTAAGCAACGCCATAATATAGTCAACCGAAAACATGCAATGTGTTGATTTCAGACGCGGTGGCACCGACTTCGTCCATAAACACTGTCTAAGTAAAAAAAAAACAGCATCAGCATCTAAGCATCTTAATATTCGAACAATAAGCAGAAGCTGCTAACTATTTAATTTAATTAAGGCAGAACTAATTGGCTTAGATAGTTTCAAACTCGAATGTTCTACGACAATTTAGATTCGCCATAAATATATGGAGCTTGGCATTTCAAACAATACGTTAAATGATAAGATGATTATAAACATTTTGAATACAGTGTGTTACTTAAACATTTAGTCTAGATGGTTTTAGGATGGATGGATTGCTCTTAGATAGAAGTAAATTTTGCTTACATAGAGACCTCGCTATATTATGTTATCAATCTAGGTTCTAGGTTCCTAATGTTCAACATATCATTTAATACGAATAGAGAACCGATGTTCTTTGCGATCCGATAACGTTTTCAAGCTCAATGAGGTACTTTACTACTATAATCTCTTATAAACGGATGTTTAATGAAAACAAAAAAAACAAATTAAAATTGAATAATAAGTCCCGGAAAAAAACGGCCAAGTGCGTGTCGGACCACGCACAACGAAGGGTTCCGTGACTATTAAAAAGGTCGTATCGTTACTAAAATCTTATGGCACTTACGTCCTTTTCTTTAAGGAAGGCAGTTTTTTAGAAATATCTCGAATACCTTTGAACCGATCTTGTTCAAAAAAATTCACGCTGATAGAATTTAATAAGCCGGTATACGTCCATGATTTTTTTCATATTTTTAAAATACACGGTTCAAAAGTTAGAGGGGGGGGGGGGGGGGGCACAATTTTAGTGACTTTCGGGATTATCTCCGACTCTATTTACTTAATCAAAAACATTGCTGAGAAACCTTATATTTATTTTGAACGGCCTATTATCGATTGATGTGCCACACGTGGGCTTGCAATGAAAAAAATTTTTTTGACTTTCAATTACGAGTATATGAATGGAGTGCACCCCTAAAAAAAATTTTTTTTAGTAATTTAATTACAACTATGTAGCGGCTAACAAAATACACCAACAACACACTCAACATTTTATTCAAATACATCTTATCGTTTTCGAGTAAAAT
This sequence comes from Epinotia ramella, assembly GCA_947578815.1. Taxonomy (NCBI): domain Eukaryota; kingdom Metazoa; phylum Arthropoda; class Insecta; order Lepidoptera; family Tortricidae; genus Epinotia; species Epinotia ramella. Next base: position 5,479,357 of record OX388207.1, read on the forward strand.
GCCTGTGACATACGGACGGACAGAGGGCAGATATGACGAATCCATAAGGGTTCCGTTTTTTGCCATTTGGCTACGGAACCCAATAAAAACGTTCAGTACTAAATTTGGAAGTACAAAACTGTCATTCAAAATCTTACTTATATGGCATTAACTCAAATAAAATGAAATCGTGAAAGGGAATTTTCAGAAGGGTTTCAAATCACAGACCCTGGAGAGCATTCATGGGATATCGTTGAAAGAATCCTTAGAAAGACATTTAAATATTTAAACATTATTTTCTTTATCGATTAGGATATAATTTTAAAATACTCTTAGATGCCTTGTTTTGTTGTTATTATTATTACTAATGATTTTAGGTCTTTTTTGACGCATTAATTTATACAACTAGAGATACACTTGGAGACAACTGTTTAGTCATTTGTCTATGAAACTTCTCCCACGACTCAAAGATGTTTGATATAAATAATAAAGAAATTTTATTGAATAAACAAGAATGATTAGGTACATAAAAATATCCGCAACGCAGATATAAATTTACATTCAAGTTTGAAACAGAAAAAGATATTAATGTATCGTGCGAATATTTTTTAGGAAGAATTGCTGCCTTTCATTGTTAATAACCGCTAATTGTTTACGTTTTACTAAGTATGCTTCAACTAGTAATAAAAAAATTGTTAGTGCCGATATACCTTTCGTTTTCATTTGAACCATGCTTTATTCAATCATTCACACTATACAGGGTGTTTTCGGGGTCATGATCCGGAATGACAAAAAGCGAATAAGATGATCATACTGAACAACCTTTCCCATGGGACCAACCACGAAATCGCAAAAAAAAAGAGCCAATTAAGAGTTAACTGTGAGTTAACTGCGATTTAATTGAGAGTTAATGTATGGAATACCTGGTTTTTTTTTTGCGATTTCGTGGTTGGTCCCATGGGAAAGGTTGTTCAGTATGATCATCTTATTCGCTTTTTGTCATTCCGGATCATGACCCCGTTAACATCCTGTATACTAATATCGAGTAACAACGTGTTCACAAAGAAACAAATGGTGTTAATGAAATACTTACAGCTTCCGGAAAAGTTCATAGGATTAGTGATGGCATCACACCGGTCTATGCTCAGGGCAACTAGCACATAGGTAGACGCGTACATCACCACGGCCTGAAACATACCACCCGTTACACAAATCATTATATATGGTGTGGTGTTTCTTTTTACGTAATCAGGATTCATAATTCCGAGTCAATTATTCATCGTCATTGCAATGCAATACTTTTGTGATGAAAAATGTTTTTATGCCTCTTATTTCAGAAAATAATTACTACAACCTGAAATCATGGTCATTGGTCATGCTATCGTTTTTGACACAGTCATGCTGTATGAGTAATGACATAACGTGGTGCAGCGTAGGGTGAAGAAATTGTGTGACGCCATGGTTTTGCCGTCTAGATGACTAAAAAAAATCTCTCAATTGAAGCTAGCTCCATGAAGTCTGGTAATGTTTGATCACGTCTCCTGAATGCCCTGTGTATATCAATCATTTTCATCTTTCGGTAACGGACTCAAGCACATAATCTGCAGATTAACAAGAAGATTTACGCTAATTAGCGGTAAAATTACTTTAGGATTGCTATATGCTTAACTACGTAATCTGTACTTTACATATTTAATCTGCATATTAACGGATGCTATACAGCGCTAGACCGCAAAAGTTAGCAAATCGTTTTATTATTTTTTATGTTACTCGTCGTCGGACTTCAGGTTACATATAGGAAGTTTGTAGATTACCTAGTTAATGTAACTGAAACGTATTCGTTTTCATTTTTGCGGACTTAACCAGATAATATATAGATTTTATAGTAAATCTGTACCTATTATAAAAAACTGACTGACGCACATTAGCGGTAACAAGTAATAAGAATAAGTAAGTAACGAAGAATCGAATATTTTACTACTGAAAATTGGAACATTAAACAAAGTAAAATTCGCTTATAAACTTATCCGAATATAAACTTTTGCGCACTGTACCTCACGAACATTTTCAATTTCAACGCTCAGTATTTTTTTCTGGCATTTAAAATCTGATTCCAATATGTAGATGTAATAAAACATTTATAAATACGCAACGTGAATTTGATGTTGTGGAACTCGATTGGAAATTAGACTCGTGCGTGATCCAAGAGTGCGACGTTCTAATAAACCTATTAATTAGAATGATATTTGGATATTTTTTTAGTCGCAAGTTTAAATTTATAGTGACAAAGTTGGCTAGACTCGCATTACTATACGCCGCCGTGTAAATGCGGCCAGAGTTACCGTTTGGTTGGTTTATCCGAATACATCAAACCATGCAGGTAGTTTGACAAATCATTTCAGTTTACGCACTTGCAGGAACTTGACGAACTTGCACATAAACTCCCCAGCAAGCCACGCTATCGTGTGTTTTTGCACGATATCCGCAAACACCAAAACGAGGCCGACGAAGAGATCTGCAAACAAATGAAAGTAGGTATGTAAGAATCCATCACACTTTCCAGCCGGAAGTAATTCTAAAGATGAAATGAATTCAGTGTCGTTTTCGGGTGATTTATCTTGAATATTATATGTAGAGCAATTGTAAATTTACCAACATTAAAACATTTATTAACACGTTCAATGCGGCTCTGAATATTAAAAACTATCCACAAATGCGGTACGTATCAAATTTGACACATTACTGACTGGCCGTTCCTACGTTACGTATCAATTTCAATACATAACCAGACCTACCTTCACAGGTCGGTACTTCTTTGAAAAACTTACATGGTATTATTGCTAAAATTGAATATTATTAAACCAAACTACACCCTGTTCTCGTAGCACAAGGGTCTTAAGCATAGTTTGTGAGTTAATAGGTATCAGTTACGTATTAAATTTGATTCGTATAGCACAGGAGTATCATCTCATCATTTGCCAATTTTACGAATTAAAATTGATTCGTACCGCACTTATTAAAATTTTATCGATAAATGAATAGGGAAGTAAAAATAAATATATATCGACTGTCGATGGCAATTATTTATTAAAATAGAGCAAAAAAGATTATTTCGAAAAAAAATTACAGAAGTACATAAAACATAATTAGGCGACATTAGAACGAAATGTTGAAGTTGAATCTGCATTTCGGTTTTCTTCCAAAACACGGTCTTATATCCTACGTGATCGTTACATATTGGGGGCAGCAGAGCTGTAAGTAGCACGCAAAATTTCACAACTCATTATCACAAGAATACTGTACTATTTTCTATTCGTCAAAACAAATGACGGTACGTATAATAATTAATACGTACAGCACTGAAGTAAAACTATAAAAGCTACTTATAGCAATGAAGTGAAATTATTACGATACAGTGCGTTGGTATTAAAAATGATTCGTACTATGAAAATTGTATTTTTAAGTAGTATTTGACAAATCATGCCCAAACTTATATTTGCCTATTTCTAATTTTAAAATTTTTGGTTTTTATGGCTCCCGCAAGTTAGGACAGACAGAGGTTATCGCTTCCGCACCGACGCAAACTACGCGATCGCTTAATTTTGAGACGTATAGCACGAAACGTGTTAATATTTTTGCAATACATGTGCTCGAAAAGAGCGTTTTCCAAGCAGCCGAATTGTGCAGAAAGTGCCAATTTTCCGCACTAAGGCACCTTTCAGTTTATTAATTTTTATGAGAAAACTTTTAGATTTTTTTCAATTCCTTTTTTTTTGATATGTGTTAAATAGTGCATAAATAGGTACAATTAATGAAATAATTTGTGTAACGTTTTATAAATTATTTTGGATTTGATTAATAAAGAAACTCATTTTAAATATAAATTAAGCTTAAAGGAAAAACTGAAAAGATTTATTACAATTTATAATTTCGTTAATTTGCTGCTGCTTAATACAAAATTAATTTTAAAAATCTTTGGCTGAACGCATGTTTTGTTTATGCCACTTGCGATACAACATGCCGGTTATTGCGCAGTAGTACCTGTGTAGAGCGCGCATAACCAAAAAGCCCTAATCATCTTGACTAATCAATAATAATCATTTAATTTGCGTTCCATAGTTTCAATTTGTTTCTTTGAACTACGATGGTACAGTGTCTTTTCGTTGTGGAACATAATGAGTTACTCAAAATGATTTGCGTTTCGTACCATAAAACAATGGTTTCAAGTGAATAAGCTTGAGACCAAAGGACGTGGAGAAATTGTTGAACGCCTAGTTTGTCACCTGACCAAAACTTTGTTGTTTCATTTAAATTTATATGTTTTAAAAAAGCCTTCTAAGCCCTCCACGCACTTATTTATTTATGACCTTGTTAAGTTAGGCTTTAGCATGTTTTTTTTGCTGGCTAGTATAGTTTGTAGGTCGCCATGGTTATGACTATATTATGACACTGTAACTTATTAAAGTAAGCATTATTCAGTTTAAGCAATGAAGAAACCATATTTTCTAAATTAATATACTAAATTATTTTTCATAAATGTGGTCGGACTGCAAAAATTGCCAGGCTAAGGTAAGGCCAACCGAGACATATGTCAACAGGTTTAATTTACCTATGATAATCTGTTTTTTTTTCATTCTTTTCATCGATGAAATATACTATAATGCAGCTGTCACGTGGTACCACAAATTCGGTCGGATACAGGAACCTGCCAACAAAGGATTTGGGCGACCACTTTTTTTACTGTCCTCAAAGGCCTCTATCCTACCATACTTTCATTCTACTTTTCGATGAGGTTTTTTAGAGGTGGGTATGTCATTGTCAGGGGCTTAGAGCGTAGTATGTCATTTGAATAATATTTTTATTACAATTTATATATGGCCTACTTTTCTGGCACAGTTTCGTGTCTGTTTGAGTCACAGTTCTAACCCAATATAAGCTATTTTTTTTGCCATATAAAAAATAGTTTAATAGTACGTATTCCAGATTACACCAATACTTTATTATACTCACTGAACGTTATATCCAACATAGTTATTATCATATATACTTTGAACCTGCCCTTTACTGTTACATTAATAGTTGTTATATTACAAGTTCATTATACCAATGATAGTGCATTAGATCCCTTAACCGTTATATCGATCAATAATATATCAAAAGTTGTTATAGCAACCGTTACGCACTCTATAACCATAATACATTATTGTTGTATTGTTTAGTTCCCAGCTTGCTTTGAGAATAGGTCGGTATTCCCTGATATTAATTAGCTATTAGGTATATACTACAAATACAGTGTGTATATACACAATAGTACATTATTGTCGAAGCAAGGGAAGTAGGCAAGGGTATTAATTCATTTAATTATTTAATTTAATACGAAGCCAGCAATTGCCCTTCCGCCTGAGACAAATATAGTGCTTTTCTCAAAAATTGTGCAAGAAAACCAAAATATACTTTCTGAAAATGATAAGGTATGCTTTTCTTTCTTTTTGAAATTTCTATGCATCATTGTTGTCGAGCAAAATCAAGCCGGCAAGATTTTTTTTTGAACTTTTGACTAACCATAAACTATGCAATTTACGTCCTGATTTTTTGCCAATAAAGTCAACTTTGCCGATAATTTTTCAGAAAAATGCTTTTCTAACCCGTTAAAATAGGAGCGGAAAAAATATGGCAGATGTCGCGTTCCCATAGAACTATACGAAAAGGAAAGTTGCGTGTAAAGTACTTGTGAAAATCGAAGGAGTAGATTCAGTTTTATTTTTTACTAGCTGATGCCCGCGGCTTCGCCCGCGTGGTTATAGGAAAATGTAACATATTGTATTTTCCCTTGGGAATTAGATGTTTTCCCGCTGGAAAAAGTAGCCTATGTCACTCTCCAGCCTCTAAACTATCTCCATTCAAAAAATCACATTAATACGACGCTCCGTTGCGACGTGAAAGAAGGACAAACAAACACACTTTCGCATTTATAATATTAGTAAGGATTTATTAACTATACATTGCATATATATCACTTACAGATACAAATGGCAGGTTTCTGTCCTGGGCCTGGGCTAATTGTTTTTCCACTATATTAAATCTCTATGACATATCGTTTATTTGATCGTGGCAAATTCCAATTCCATTACACGAAACAAAAAAAAATACAAAATATTTTGTTTCGTTAAGAGGTCTCACTTACAGACTAGTGGTGGCGTTAAGAGTTAACACATGATAATTATGACAGCAATGACGGAACATCACCGAAGAAAAGTTAAATCTTCGTTTGCATTGTTATCTTTTTATTTTTTCTTCCAGTAATTTTGTTCACCGGGCAGCTTATAAAAAGATAAACGCAAAGTAACTTTTACCGTAAACCTTGTATAATATTTGAGTTGTTAAGGATTGCGTCTCCTTTTATTTTTAACTGGCTTCGTCCGACTACGTAATGTATACTTTTAATTTGATGAGATTTCTACTTAAAAAATAGCTGTTTGGAGCGAAAATTTTACGCGGAATAAAACTTTAGTATACAGGCTTATTTTGGAACGAGAAAGATAATAAATGGAAAAATATTGTTGGACCTCTGTACCTGAGCATTTTTAATTTGTTGTTGCTTTTAAGTCTAGCCCCAACGCGTAGTCAGTTTGTATGAAACAGCCAATAATATCTTTGCTAAAACTCACAAAGACTATATATTCATCATGTTCCAAAACGTAAGGTAAACGTCCGAGTCAAAGTGTCAGTCCGAATTTAACCCATATTGCTTTGACATAGAGTGTTATTTCCCAAAGATTCAATTTTTATTCAGATTTCTCGCGCGCGGGAGAAATCAACGTGTCTCTTACACACGAGCGCGGTTTACAACAATCAAGGCATTTGTAGAGAGTCCCTAGCACGGACTGGACTCTCCATACAAACGTAGTTCGGTTCTCATTTTGAATCGGCATACTGGAATAAAATATTTTTTTTATACACAATGGAATCTGCCATATGTAGGTCGAAAACTAGTTTCTGGTGATATAAATTAAAATAGGCATATAATCGAAAAAAAATTAAGCGATTAGAGACTTTGTATGGAAAACGTTCTACTCGTTCTATTTTATTTATATTTTCGAAACTTTCTCATGTATAATATTTGCATTTATTATATTATATAACAAAATAAATTTAAATGTAAGTTTTAGGTAAATAACTTGATTCAAATTTGTATAGCCAACATTTTGTATGGTGGGCAACACGGGGATGAATTTTAAGAGCAATAAAGGCCGTTATTTATACTAAACGGGACTTAATCGCGTATAATTAACTTATTTTATTTACCTCACTGAGATGACATAATGCTGGTGACTATATGACGGGATATTATGTGTGTCGAGATAATTTGGGCTTACAAAAACAACAAAAAACGTCCAATTGAAAGAAAAGCCAAATCCGGAAGCTGATTTGGCTGTCAACTTTTGATTTGTTCAGACGTGAACCAAATCAAAGGTTGCTGAATCAATTGATTCTGTCAATTCCAAACAGAACAATGAAAAAGACAAATGAGTTTTCTTACACAAGCCCCCTGCGGAGATATCTGTTACCTTAGCATGTACATATCTACAACATGAACATTGGAACGACGAAATAATGTGCAGCTGTCTTTAACATAACTGTTTAATTCTGACACGTTTTTATTAGGTAGGTTTAAAAGGTACGAAATCCAATGAAAACTAATAGTACATTACTGCAGAGGCCGTGAAGTAAGGGATTGCTGAACGAGTTAAGGGTAGACGGGTAGAGTCCAGCAATCCCTGTTCCGGCCGAGGATTGTATAGTGCCTTTCTCAAACGATGTGAAGAAATATTGAAACTTTCGGCTTTGTCATAATAGGGTAAAGCCGTTAGAGCCCACATCCTTCATGCGCGGAGCCTAGTGCTCTTTTTGTTTTTGCTAGGAAACACAAGATAACACGCTCGCGGCTGCGGGGTGGGGCTCTGAAGACCAGTGATACGCCCTAACGTGTCAGAAAAAGATTGCGCAGCGAATATTTATGAACGAGCGAGCGAAGCGAATTTCCAGATGTATGCTTTCGTATGTACAGATGTCCGGCTGTTCTCATCTAGAGGTCTCATTCCTCAACCGATTCTCGTGAAATTTTGTGAGCATGTTCAATATTTTTTTGATTTGTCGATTTATTTCGTTGAAATAAAATAAAATAAAAAATAAAATAAATATTTGCGGACAGTCCCAAACTAAGCAAAGCTTGTACTATGGGTACTAGATGACGATAAACATACTTATATAAAGATATAAATACTTAAATACATAGAAAACATCCATGACTCAGGAACTAATATTTGTGCTCATCACACAAATAAATGCCCTTACCGGGATTCAAACCCGGGACCTCTTGCTTCGTAGGCAGGGTCACTACCAACCTAGGCTAAAGCGGTCGTCACTACTTGAATAAAAGACAGACTCACGAGTTTTACAGCTGAAAAAACATGTATATATACTTAGTGGGATTTGCAGTCCGTACGCCTTTCTGTATGATTACTGAGTAGCGAATATGACGTACATATTATTTACATCTTGGCTTATTGTACTTCCTGTGCCGACATGCTGTTTTCTTCGCTAAACATTATTAAACTGTCATCGCCTTGGTACGTTTTTAAACAATACGCTTTTCATAATAAACCGTTTATTTCAGGGTTAAAACAGTATTTTATTTATAGTCGCGGAGACGAGCATTCAAGAACTGGGTTTTAGAAGTTTCTAAAACTAGTTAAGACGCCGTCGAAAGTATTAAGTTGTATATTTTGAGTTTTTAATAAAAAAATACGGTGGCAAACAAACGTACTGGCTGCCTGATGGTAAACAGGCCTTGTAGCCTATGGACGCTTGTGATTCCTCAAGTTAATTTAACCCATTACTCAGGCAGAATGTTAACCCATACAGCGCTAATCATGCGTCAGAAAGATCCGAGCGCTTTTCGCTACACATGGACATTAACACGTTCACTGCCAAGAATCGCTACTCGCTACGCTAGTTGCCAATCCCGTGGTTTTCCTCATATGTAGCGGAAAGTAACTACGGCGAAGGCGCCCGCTAGGCGGGTTCCTGGCAGTGAAAGTGTTCAGCTGCTACGGACTACAACGTAGCGCTTCTGGCGTAGCGGTGAATGAGTTAACTTAGCTTACCCCCAAGTGTTTCTAATGGGATTCATTTCAAGGGAACAATTTACAGGCATTTGTCCATTTGAAGTATTCTTAACAAAATTAACTTCTATAAGTAACCCTTGATTCCGGTGTAAACAACTTCAAACTTTAGACTTTTGAAACATAAATAGGAGCTTTGAAATTTGAAGATTGTAAGTATTGTTATTACACTGAACCAAAACCATAAAGTAGGTCGCAGTAAGGTACAGTAGACTTGGAGGTTATGCTTGTGTGCCAGATGAGCGCGTACACCAAGTTCATTCTCTAATTATTATGAGTATACCTACACTATAGAAGTAAAAAGAAATAGTGGCTCATATAGGAAACGAAAAGTATTCAACAGAGCGTGTTTTTACAATAAATATGTATTTTATTGTTTAATAGAAGCCAAAACAGGATTGGTTTAAAATTTCTTGAAAAAAATGCCAAATAATTACTCAACTTGGATGCTTTTAAAAGTTGCTTATTTTCCATTTTTACCTGAACCAACTCAATCCAAACATTTTTAACTTAACATTACTTACCTACTTTACCATATAGAAAGTTCAACAGAACTAAATTAGGTAATCAAAAAGATAAAATTACGAATGCAAATATACAGGGTGTTTTCGGGGTCATGATCCGGAATGACTAAAAGCGAATGGGTAATTATTTGAGGTGTAAGATAAATGTTACAGAAATAAAAACACACATTTTGATGTGGTCTGTTTTATTTTGAACATAAGGATATGTACAGATAGGATGCTTTATATTATAAGAGATCGATAAAGTTTATTTTGGTTAAAAAAAGCAAAAATCCAATTTTAACGGTAACAAAAATGAGCACCGAGACCACGAAAAAGAACATTTTGTTTATTTTAAAATCTTATAATTGTACTATTTGAATGAAAATCCGATCATAATGAGAAAACGAATAAGCATTATTTAATTAATCAGGTATCAACAGAAATAGACAATCGATATCTATATCAAAAAAAAATTAAAACTTAACCACGAAAATGACGACTTCAAATTGTCATTTTTGTAACCTTTTAAATACTATCTAGAAATTATTTAATTAAAGTACGATTAATAACTTCAACTCACAAACCAAAACAGCTTTTAATACCTTTTATACCTTCTAGGTAAAAACAGGATAACATTTTTTTCTAAAACAAACTACAAAAGACGGCATAACGGCATAAACGATTACACTATAAAAAGCAGAAAAGCCTATAAAAGTGTTCTGAATTTTTTCTACTTGTAGGGAAAATCATCTTTTTCGTGGTCTTTAATCAGTTTCGTGGCCCATAGCACCACGAAAATGATGACCACGAAATTGAAAAGTTATTACTTTCGCGGCTCTGCAGTAAATATCCTAAAGGTTTGAAGCAAATGAAATCAATATTGAATAACTTAACTGCAAATGACACAGCACCAGTAAAACATTATATTTATTTACCCAATACTCACCAAGTCGCAACCGTAACGAAAATGACGCTCGATTTTTGACGCAAATCTAACTTGAACCTTTATTACATTAATTATAGATAAATAACTATGGCTTGCGATAAACATTATACGTCATAAATATTGACGCAGTCTTATTTTCAAAGTTGCTTATAGTTAAAAAGGATTTAGAGGAGGTTTGACCTCTTTTTTTGTTAAAAATATTACTTAATAAGTGTGGCTACGAAAATGATGGTGTATTTTGGAACAACGGGAAATGTAGAAAAAAATAGTCTTATCAATGTCCTAATTTTTTTATGTTTGCATGCATGGAATATCATATTATGAACATTCAATCCATGTTTTAAACAGCAAGTTTTTCTATACCTTGTATTTTTTACAATACTACAAAGTAGTCAGGGATAATCCGAACCTGACCACGTTACTGACTTTTGTGCAGAAAATTTTAGTCATTGTGGAAAAAAAATTAAAATAGAATAAAATGTATTTACCACAAGTTTCAGTGATAATATCCTAAGCAACTTAAAAACAATAAACGATATAATTCTAATTTTATAACTGAAAATTTGAGTCTGAACACAATTGAACCTCTCGAAATAATAACCCGAATAAGATGATCATACTGAACAACCTTTCCCATGGGACCAACCACGAAATCGCAAAAAAAAAGAGCCAATTAAGAGTTAACTGTGAGTTAACTGCGATTTAATTGAGAGTTATGTATGGAATACCTGGTTTTTTTTTGCGATTTCGTGGTTGGTCCCATGGGAAAGGTTGTTCAGTATGATCATCTTATTCGCTTTTTGTCATTCCGGATCATGACCCCGTTAACACCCTGTATATCGAAATTGTCCAAAAAGAGCCTTTCCTTAAGCGACTTGCATCTCTATCTCTCGTAAGTGGAAAACATAAACGTGTCTTTTACAGATTTAGGAGAATCAATCGTTTTCATTCATAGATAGTCAATAAAGTGTGTGCAATAAGTACGTGAACATGTGCAATTAATTATGTTTCCCATGACTATTAGCAGGTCGATCACGTAACACATTGTACGCACGTTGGGTGGATCTAAATGTCAAATTTTATTTGGAAAATTTTCAGTTAAACTGTCCTAAAGGTACGAACCATTACGTGATTACCACTCAGATAGCTACTATCGATTTCAATTAAGAAATACCTTGAAAACAATTGGTTTTCTTAACACCGGTTACTAAAAAGTTGTTAATCTTTTTACATAGGCAAATATCCACTTATACCCAAAAAGTAATACGAGACACCATTTCAGTTGTTATTACGTTAAACCACACCCTAATTAATTAGTCCTTTAGATCTAGCTGCCTGACGCACGTTACCTAATCGACCAACTGGAAATGTCAGTTAACGCTTCAATTATTAATATCACTGACATCATACAAATGATCACGCAGAATTCCTGCTTCTAAATCAAACAGATATTTAGTTGTACGAAGTGACTAAAAAACATTTCAACAGGCTCGTAAAATGAACGGCTATGAGGTACATTTTTGTTTCTCGTTTCGCATTACGACATCCTTTTGATATTTACATTTTCATTCGTTATAATTATAACAGTACAGTAATGTTTGCTGTAATTTATCTTTCCATAACAACGATTTTCTCTGCAATCGTAAAATTAAGTCATCATTGTTAAGAACGCTGTGTGTTAGGGTACTAAGGTAGGTTTGTGTAATAACAATTCTAAGAAGTTACTCTACAGTTCTAAAGAAAATTAAGGGCAAATGCTGGTTATGGCAAATGAAATCATGGAAAACAGTAAGTCATCGCATTTCAACCTGTTCAGCGTTCTATACCACGCGCGCCGAGCGAACGTAAATAGACATTGCAGTGAAATTGAAATGTAAAATGTCAATCTGAGGTTGACCCTCGATAATTAAATACAGGAAAATACTGTATGTCAATTTTAACTTCATTTCGTTGTGATACGGTTTTTATTGTATAAGTGATTTGTAGAGCTATTAATAATGGCTTCGAAAAATGGTCCAAATAATTTTGTTTGAATATTAATAGCGACGATGATTACGTGCGGTTTACGCTTGTGTTCCGGGTATTAATAAACGCAGATTTCACTGTAATAGACTGAAGTTTTTTCTACTTTATGTGACGGTGGCTGGTTGCAGAGCTTGAAGTCACAATTATCCAAATAATACGAGTATTAAAATTAGATAAAGAAATATATTTTACGAGATGATTTTAAATACTTAATTATCAAAACAATGTCAATTGAGACAATCATTCCAACACATGGTTCTTATACATTCAAATATTATTATAGACAGTCGCATAGCCGTATCAATAATATATACACACGAAAACCTAGTATTCTCTATTTATAGTATTTTTCCTGATCTGATGGGTAATCACGTACCTAACGTTCATAATGAACCGCACCAATACAATGGACCCGCTTTTGATTGACTCATATTATTAAATTACGAAAAATGTTTGTAATGCAAGTTTTATTTAGATGTCCAGACTCCAGACACATAATAAGATCTATCGAGGAACCATTAGATAGTTTCGCTGGTTCAAGTTCCAACAATTTATTAATAAAGTTTGTTAGATATTAAGTGGACCTGGGAATTCCATAAACCAGCCTGGGCCTAACTCGCCTTAAAACGAAATGATACGATCGCTTAATAATATCTGGGTAACATAAAGAGTTTACATAATTTTAGTACGAAATAAGAAACATGTTGTTAAAATTTTCTTCATTAGTAATGAACACTTTTACAAACAGCGAATATTTTTTGTTTAATTTATGTTAGCGAGAAAAAACCTAAATCACGGTGTATAAGTGGGAAGCAACAATGATTCATTACGCGATTGTGGACGTAAAAGTTTATTTATATGTTGTTACAGCTAAATTTAGTTTTTTGTGAAGTAATTTAGAGTTTTTTCATCGTTTTAACGGTGATTAATAGCTCAATGCCACTCAAGAATTCCGTGTACAGTCGATTTTTATAGTAAATTGGGGGGGAAAACAAATAAAGTTACGCGTGCGGAACATTTAGAAAGCTTACAATTTTGTACTTGCCACTGGTAATAAAAACAGCCTCCGATTGCATATTTATAGCTTTTGCCGTCGGTTCGGACATCAAGAACCTCCGTACCGCCCTAGGTCAATAATGTATTATTACATTCCGATTTTACTTGGGCTTGTGATTAGGAAGCCTATATAAATTAAGGGATAATTGGATATGCGGCATTATATTAATACCTCCAATATTTATTACCTAATCCATATGTACCCAATTTGCTCCTTATTACCGTAAATTTCCCATTATCGTTAAGCTGCGTTTTTTCACGCACGAGTACTTTGATTGGCTTTTCTCAAACATGCAATGAAATATTGACGAGGCTTCGAAGCATCACATTTCGGGCGCGGCGAGACGAAAGATCCGTAATGGAATTCGCCTGCAAAGTGACCTTTTATTGTTTCTGTATCAATTCGTCGATATCACGTCACGGCATTCAGTCATAAAACATGCTTGAAGTTCTTAGTTCCTAAATTGCTAATATCACACAAATATTTGCTTCTTACCTTCTTATTGAAATATGATTATTCCTGTCACTTTCTTTGTAACGTATCTAAAAGTTCTGTGTTTTGGAATGATTCGTCAACTTTCATAAATGTTTTTGTATGTACTATGACAATAATCAATGTGTTAGTTTGTAGCTTTGTGAGTTTGCATGTAGGGGTTGATCTTCGGAACTACTCATCTGTTTTAAACATTCTTTCACCTTGTAGAATGGCCCTTCCGGATGGACGAAGCTATATTTTATCTGAGTTCATCTGAGTTTCCTGTAATCTTGGATCTTTACAAGGCAAGAGTGAATAGGCACTAGCTAAGAATACATGTAACACACTCGATCTCATCATCACTTACCATCAGACCCCGTATCATGGTCGGCCTTATCACGCGATAAATGACAAGATAGGAGCGTCGTCTCATTCTATCGAACGGTGTCAGCTAGTGACGGGCGCTCTATCTTGTCACTTATCGTGTGATAAGGCCGACCATGATACGGGGTCAGATGAGATAGTGGTGCGTACCTATCTATACTATATACTTTATATCCATACTACATCATACTATAATGTTATAAATGCGAAAGTGTGTCTGTCTGTCTGTCTGTCTATCTGTCTCTGTTTGTCTGTCTGTCTGTCTGTCTGTCTGTTACCTCTTCACGCTTAAACCGCTGGACCGATCGTAATGAAATTTAGTATGAAGACTATAAAAATAGTATGAGTCCCGGGGAAGGACATGGGATACTTTATATCCTGGAAATCATCCCCTGGAGGTTGAAGTGGGGGCGTGAATGTTTGTATGGAGCTTGGATATAAACGAGTTCCACGCGGATGGAGTCGCGGTCAGAAACTAATAAAAAAATAAAAAAACCGGCAGCTGGTCACTGTTAAAATTAGACGTTACAGAATATTTTTAATTTGCTTTCCAATTAGATCGAGTTATCCCAACGTTAGTCCATTGGCGGTAGAAAATCGGATTTTGAAGTTCATGTTAAAGTATTATAAGTAAGATAGATCATCTTCCTAGCGTTATTCCCGGTAGTGCCCCTGAAGGAGCCCGGGGTCCGCTTTGACACCTAACCCCAAGATTTGGCATATGCACTAGTTTTACGAAAGCGACTGCCATCTGACCTTCCAACCCAGAGGGAAAACTAGACCTTATTGGGATTAGACCGGTTTCCTCACGATGATTTCCTTCACCGAAAAGCTAACGGTATATATTTCGTACATAAGTTCCGAAAAACTCATTGGTACGAGCCGGGCTTCGAACCCACGAACGCCGCTTAGCAGCCGCATGCCTGAACCACTAGGCTACCGTAGCTCTTAAATATAAGTACGATAGATACGGAGATAATTATCTGAACTTCGAGTTTCGGTTGCCGTTTAGGTATAGCTGTTTTGAGAATGCAAACATTATCCGGCACGTGTGACAGTGTGACAGGAAAGAATGTCCCAGCACGGCTACCACAGGATGACCCGCGACCTGTGTCGCGGCGACATAGACTATCCGTCCCTTTCTAAGCGTTCTTATTAGAAAGCGACGGATTGTGTATAACGCCACAATACAGCTCGTGGGCCGTCTTGTGATAGCCGTACTGAAACAATATCTATCGAGATATCAAAGTAAAAGTCGTGGGATAATATTACTTTATTTACTTTCTCAATAAGAAATGTAGGATGATATTACATTCCTAACATTTATTATTTTATATAGAGAACTTCCGTGAGTCTCAGACATATTAAAATAGTATGACATGTGAGTGCCGGCAATGCGTGTGCTGATGAATAGGAACCGGGAATCGGTTCGAAACATGTCGCGCGATATATGTGAGTGCCCGTTTTATAATATTTAAACCGGTCGTTGACGACCGTTTAGCCTAGTGGGTAGTGACGCTGCCTACGACGCTGAAGGTCCTGGGTTCGAATCCCGGTAAGTGTGAACTGGTTGTTGTTGCGGGCCCGAGCTTGCTGGGGAGAAACTGGTTTGACAAATTGGGCCTGGAGTTGGTGGGTGTGTGCTGGTCAGAAGATAAAATTGCTATATGGAAAAAGGAGTATCCGAATTTGTTTAAAGAGGGGTTGGGCGAGTACACAGAGCCACTAGTGTCACTGCACGTGCGGCCTGGGACAACACCACGTTTCCTGAAGGCACGCCCTGTGCCATTCCCACTGAAGCAGCAAGTGGAAGACGAGCTGCGTCAAATGATTAAGGATGGTGTTTTGACACCAATCAAATATTCTGAATGGGCCACGCCATTGAGGATTGTAAAGAAAGATAACGGATCATTACGTATTTGCGGCGATTACCGTTCTACGGTTAATGCATCAATAGATGTTGACATATATGCTCTCCCTACGTCGACAGAGGCATTCGTGAAACTCAGCGGAGGAAGGGTATTTAGCAAATTGGACCTGAAGCAGGCCTACACTAAGCTCAAGGTTGACGATGACACGGCTAGGTTGCTGACTCTAAATACACCTATCGGGCTCATGAAGATGAATCATTTAGCCTTCGGAGTGAGCGCAGCGCCAGGCATTTTCCAGCGGGTCATGTCTACCGCGCTGACAGACATGGAGGACATCGCGTGTTTCCTGGATGATGTAGCGGTCACAGGGAGAATACGGAAGAGCATAATCAAAGATTGGATGCGGTACTACGTAAACTTCAAGACGTGGGATTCCGCCTGAACATTGATAAATGCATATTCGCTTCACAGAGTATAACGTTCTTGGGACATATGCTGGATGCTGAAGGGCTGCACCCGTCTCCGGATAAAACAGAAGTGATTCCTGAAATCTCTCTCTCTCTCTTGTTAGTGGGCACAGGTTTAGCCTGCTAAACCTGTGCCACTAACAAAGAGACATTAAGAGCATTTTTGGGACTTTACAATTTCTACGAGAAGTTCTTACCTGACAAGGCGACGGTGCTAGAGCCTTTGTACTGGCTTTTGGAAGCAAACACACGATGGACGTGGGGTGACAAAGAACAGGCAGCGTTTAATAAAGCTAAAGGCCTTTTTTCGTCGGATCGTACCTTAGTTGGATATGACCTAAATAAAGATTTGTTGCTGATTTGCGACTCATCAGATTATGGTTTGGGAGCAATATTGGCTCATGTAATGGAAGATGGATCGGAACGTCCGGTGATGATGGCGTCGCGGACATTACAACCTCATGAAAGACGTTACGGGCAAATTGATGAGAGAGGCGCTGGTGATAAAGTTGGGGCTGGTCACATATCATCAGTTCCTAGCTGGACGGAAGTTTTGCATCATCACCGATCATAAACCCTTGGTTGGCTTATTTAACCCGGACAAACCTATTCCTGACCAAATATCGCCTAGAATGTTGCGATGGTCATTAAAACTCAATGGATACACTTATTCCATCAAATATCGACCAGGCAAGTCAATTGGAAACGCGGATGCTTTAAGCAGATGGACTGAGCCAGACACTTCTGTGACGATGGATACTGACAGTTTGGGCGAAGTGCTTTTGCTAGAGGAACAGCCCCTGGAATGGAACCTTGATGCAAAAGTCATTGCCGAGGAAACCAAGAAGGATCAGTTGCTGCAGAAGGTGTGGTTTAACGTGCTCGATGGGTGGCCGCACTCGAATACAGACCTAGAATTGCAACCATATTGGATCCGCAGAGAGGATCTTTCACATAATAAAGAATGTTTATAATTGTGTAACAGAGTCATTATACCGGCTTCGCTCCATCAAAAGGTACTCAAATTATTACATGCCCCACATGCAGGCATTGTACAAACTAAAGCATATGCAAGAGGGTATCTTTGGTGGGCTGGCATGGACAAGGACATCGAGAGGGTGGTGGCCGAGTGTGAAGACTGCCAGTAGGTGAGGAACAACCCACCTAAGGATCCTCAAATATGGATACCAGAGAAACCTTGGAGCAGAGTTCATATCGACTTTGCCGGCCCGTTTCAAGGGAAGACCTTCCTGCTCTTAACAGTCTCGTACAGCAAATGGATAGAGGCGGAAATTGTTCCATCTGTGAGCTCAGATTTTATAATAACAATTTTAAGACGTATTTTCGCTTCCCAAGGTTTGTCTCACGTATTGGTGTCGGACAATGGCAGGACGTTTACCTCGGAGGATTTCATTCTTTTTAAAAGAGGAACCACATCAAGCACCTATTCACCCCGCCTTACCACCCAGCATCAAACGGGCAAATGGAAAGAACCGTGCAGACATTTAAGAATAAATTGAAGAAGATGGCGAATTGCAACATGCCTTGGAACGAAAAACTGGTGAATGCATTATACGCTTTGCGAACCGTGTCTAATAGCTGCACCAATACAACGCCAGCGGAAATGCTTAATGGGCGCAAATACAGAACGGCGGTGTCGAATGTACATCCAGATAGCACCCTGAGCCGAGCCGAGCAGCAGCTCGAACAGGCGGCGCAACGACCGTGCGCGCGCGCCTTCCGCGAGCACCAGCACGTGCTCGTGCGCATGTTCACACCGGGACTGAAATGGGCAACAGGCAAGGTGGAGATGGTGGAGGGGCCCAGTACTTATTAAGTACCGTACCACCGTGGTCCAGTACAGTAGATCGTAGCTCGAGCGACAAGCCAGTCTAAGGCAGCTGACACCTTACGACCGACACTCACCATATTTTGGTTCTCAATCTTCAAAAACATCGGAGCCTATTGAAATACCTCCCCCAAAGTTATGGCCTGAAATATAGGAATACCAAATGACTGTTGATGATAAATTTAATAATAAATGTACATGTTGATTTAAACTTGTTAATTTTGATGAAAAGGTATGTTATGTATTAAGATGGGTACTTCTAGGATTGAATTGTGATGACAGCTGAAGGTAGTTTGGAAATAAATTAGTTTTGCTACTGATCTCAATCACGTTATATCTTTTAGTTTCTAACATTTTTTTTCAGCTTTACTATGTTTTTTAATGGCACATATGATGATTGTCGGGGTCTGCCCACTCAGCGCCTTCCTGTACAAACGCCAACACAGTTAGCTGACCATCCTGTATTTATATAGAACCTTATTACAATGCACATAAAGTGCACGGATGGTCAGTTAGCTGTGTTGTCGATAGTACATATTCGCCACACGATAGATTTTCCGCCCCAACGTTATAATTTGCTAAAAATGTAACTAGGATTAAATTTTCTAGTGCAAATGAAGCTAAAAAAAATGGAGATAATTCTTCGGAGATTATCAATACCTAAACTAAAATGAAACACATTTTTGAAAACTGTCTTTTTTGAAAGTCCCGCGATTTGCGCGTAGTAAATACGAAATTGATCAAATTCAAATCGTCAACCCGAATAATTCCTAGATAGTAGTAGTAGTAAGTAATTAATAGCCCGGAAGAAATGCCGGAATCAGAGTAAGAAAAGCAACACGATAAATCGTCAAAGACATCTTCAAAGGTGAGTACCTTCTATCGTATTTTATTACACTGTCTTTAACAATAAACGGAATATTTAAGTATTTTGCTTGGCTTTGTCAACTCCATAAAGTTTTGTGCGTACTTAAAAGTTGTGTAATGTTCTTTCGGTTAGTTTTCAAAGGAATCCCTAATGACTTACTGTTAATTGACTGTTAAATTTCTGTTGTAATGGCTGTTACTTTGGTTTATTTTTATAGAAAATATTAAAAGGTTATTAACGAGTTAGTACCTAACGGTATGCGAATCTATTATACCTAAAGAGGAAAAGTCTTCCAGATTAATATACCTTTGTAAGTTTGTGTGTACCTAATGGGATCTAAACTCTGCAACGGCTTATCCGATTTCAAAAATTATTTTATTTGGGTGTAAAATGGACTTTCTGCACGGTTATTTTATTCCGCAACTGCGTGCCTTCGTTCTTTGTAATACGCGGGCAAAGCCGCGCGGGCAGCAAGTCATACATTATTATATAAAAGCTGCATTTTTTTAATGAAAACACTAGCGGAGCCACCGAGCACACCATATAATTATTATTATAATAATTATTTATTTCGGAAGTATTTCCATAATTCGTTAGTAATAAAGGTCTAAAACTATGTTAGTAGGTGAGTATTATTAATTAATTCAAAAGAAAGATTACATTAAAATACATCGATCAATTAGCACCATTAAAACAACACAATACAATTACCAGCTCCAACATGTAAGGAGCTCCAGTGATCCTCCATCGGGCATTCCACCCTATCAACAATGGTGTTCAGACCCCGTATCATGGTCGGCCTTATCACACGATAAGTGACAGGATAGAGCGTCCGTCACTGGCTAACACCATTCGATAGAACAAGACGACGCTCCTATCTAATCATTTAGCGCGTGAAAAGGCCGACCATGATACGGGGTCAGGACGCTGCTGTCACTGTTTCGCACACGGCGCATCAGAGAGGGAACTTGTTTTCGAATTATAGCCTGAAAACTATCAACTCTAGCCTTTGCAAACATACCTGATGCGCTGCAAAAGCGAGGCAGCCCCAGCAAAATTATTGTACTGGACACGTAAGGCATTTAGAGCTCTCTGCGTGCACTTGGTCTACAAGCTACACGTGTAGAAAGTCTGGCAAAATGCTTTCAAAAGGGTTATTTTGACATCCCTCGTAGAACGTGCGAACCTGCGGACCAACATGTTGCTCCTCACTGCCAAAGCCCTACGCTCCCGCTCCACATCAAGATCATCTGAGAGGTCCCCGGTGACCCCCAGTGCAGTGTATAAATGTGACCGCGGTCACTCTGATAAGAGTGTACGACTGCGAAAAAGAGAAAATCTCGCAGAGTGTTCCAAACCCATGACCCATCGTTAATTGTGCAATCAGTGTAAAATAGTAGAAGGAACTCACCGGCAACAGCAAGTTGCATGATGAAGAAGTTCATACGACTCTTCCTCGCATTCGTGCAGAGAAGCGCTGCTATAACAGACGCATTCAGTAGCACTATCGATATGAACAGCACCCACATCACTGTGAATTGCGCCACCTGGAGACAATAAAATACAATAGAAAATAGTTCAGTCAGATAAATCCACATAATACAGATCGTAGTTGAGGCTTAACTAGGTGACATCCTAATTGGTTAGTCCGGAGGCGGTACGATATCAGTAAGCTGTCAGTGTTAGTCTCAACTGTCTGTCAAGTCAGTACTGAGAAGTACTGCGCGCCTTCATTTAAAATATTTAAATGAGTGGTTCATGACGAGCGCGGGATGCGCGGAAGCGGGGCGGTACGAACATTACTGCAAGCGCACCACTCCGCCGCCTTGCTATGTGCAAATGTAAAACTGACAGTATACCGACAAGTGAGGAAATACGTACATCAGTAAGCTCACGTCAAAGTACAAAATACCGCATACCGATCCCTTAAAAAAACATACGAAAACCGGGAGTTTTTGCTATGAGTTCAGCAATATGGATCATAAAGAAGATACTTTTTTGATAGAGTTGCAGTGGGTTGTGGACTCGTGACGGGTCCCACATAGGGGACAGCTGCTCGTGGAGTCGCGGAAATGTGCGCGTAGAACACAGTGGGGTTGTAGACGGTAATCCGGGCGGTTCCTGGGAGTCAGTCATACCCGTCCTGGTTCCCCAGCCAGGCGGGACGCGTAAAAGCATTTCCACACGGAAAAAAAAGGATTGCGGACTCAAAATGTATTATTACTCCAAAATAAAGAAGGCAAAAAACATGCCTCGTGACAAAATGCCATTCAGATATCTCAATACCGATACCGTTTTAATATTGCTTGTGACAGAGAGAAAACGCTCGGAGATCGTGACGTCACGACAATCGAGCGGCATAGTTAATGACAATCGTTTCATATGAAAGTGCGTTTTGCGGAAAAAGGACAGAATATACGCCATCTTAAAACTCTGGACCACAGAAATATAATATCAAGATAGAAGGAATAAGTGTATGTACTTCGCGTGGCGAAATGATGACAAGGTGGCACCATTGCTCGCCGCGAACTTTAGTCTGCTCCCGACCGCGGTCTGCAAGCGACGTCATATTTTAAAAACAAAATGGTTGTTTGCGCAATAATAAGTTGCTCAAACACTTCCAATAAAGGCGGAGCTGTTAATCGAGGTATATCCTTTCATTGGTTAAATTACGCTCGTGACGTCAAAGTACCTACGCAAAATATTACACGCTCGGTTCCCATACTAATCGACGAGCTCTTTGCTTCTATTTTGATATAGTTTTGTGCTCTGGACACTTTTAACTTTGTGATTATTTAATCCCCTGCTTTACTTTTTTCTCCATTTGACAATATTTTCAATCCTTTTTCGAGAAATTTCACCATTAATGGTTATTGTATTGGTGTCAACACCCCTATTTGTAATTTATACAAGTTGCAACGCTGCTGTTCTGTCTCAGTCAGCCTTACGGAGTGACATATTGTTTTGAATGGCAACAATTTACGCTGTTCTAATAATTCTGCCCACCCCTCTAAACACTTATCTAAAATGTTTGCCAAGGTATGACGCAAATAAAACTTTTAATAAAGGAGATTAAGGTTTTAAGTCTTAAGATCTAAGTTAGCTCGAAGTTTTCCGCTTTGTTCTAATAAAGTTAGTACTTAGTAGTGTGGACGGAAAGTTTAATACCTAATGAGACAGAAGATAGAGGGTTTTAACTGATGTGAAACTTTAGAAGAATATTTAAAGTTTAAAGTACTAGTAACTATCATGTACAGTCTAGGCAAATTAACGGAATCGAAATTAATATAATCAATCGTTGTGCTAGTCTCGTCTAATCAACTTGTCATCACCATCATCATTGCTGGACATAGGCCTCCCCCAAAGAGGGGCAAATCAACTTGTATACTTATACTGTAAGATACTCGCCTACACCTTACTGACACCTTGCGGCCCATATTTATTACCATTAATTAAATTTAATTGACAAACCAAAAACATGTTCTACCTACGTCAATGTACCTTATTTTGTGTTAGCAGATTTTTTCCGGTCTGAAAAGGCTACGATTTGTACAATACAAATAATCATATTATTACAACGGCCTCTATTACGGTAATACGAGTACCTGCAGCCTGTTTATGTGCCACTCTGCCAAGCTTACCTTGCATAAGCATATTTAACTATTACTAGACTTTATAATAACAATATATTGGTTGAAATATATTCTTTAATCCATGCTAATATTGTAAATGCGAAAGTGTATGTGTGTGTTTGTTTGTTTGTTTGTCCGTCTTTCACGGCAAAACGGAGCGACGAATTGACGTGATTTTTTAAGTGGAGATAGTTGAAGGGATGGAGAGTAACATAGGATAGTTTTTATGCCCGTAATCATCCCCTAAGGGGGTGAAATGGGGGGGTAAAAGTTTGTATGGAGCTGCGATATAAACGAGTTCCACGCGGACGGAGTCGCGGGCAGAAGCTAGTATAGAATAAATAGGCATGTTGTCAAATCAGCAACTTTTTATAACAATCAAAATCGGTACAAAGTTTGTAGGGAATTAGGAATAATACGTGTCGTTACGATTTTCTATGGTCAATCAAATTCTATTCATTGTTCTGTATCAAAACATCTTAAAATTAAATTACATTAATTTTCGTAAGTTTACTGATAATGCGTTATTACTTGAAGGCTGTTCTGTACTACCAAGCCCTTGTATCACTGCGAACATTGCTGACTATTGTGATCGCCACGCAACTTGGTAGAGTAGGTACTGCTATTTCACCGAATTGCAAGATTTTAGAAACTCAAGAAATTTCATCTATTTCTGGCACATGATGTGTTTGTTCCGAACAGAGCTAGGCCTTGCATTGGGCAAGGGCAATTTTTATATGCAAATATTTAACAAACGGTTATACTCGTACACAATGCATTCTTACAATTCTTTAATCTTAACTATAGTTAGAATGTCTAGACCTATAGTTTCCATTAATAATTACAATTACACTCCTTTTCGTAGGGCAGTCGTTTAAAATCATTTGTAAACGATGTAGCATCAGAAAAACAAGGTACCTATCAAGGTTTAAGACAATCAGTTCAGATGTGTGCAGGCGTTGCTAATGTAAGAATAATACATTTACACTGTTGTCAAGTACACCGTTTATACATAACAAGGTCGCAGACTTCTTCCAGTATCAACCGTCGGGTTAAAAGCCTTTCAATTAACTAGGTTGATAACACTATCACCTATAAAACGCACGTTATCGCCAAAATGTCCATTACACGATTAAACCTTTGACGTGTTATGGCTGGTTTAATTTTGGGAATGTGTTAGGCGCGCCGATTTTACACCACATCAAATGTCTGCCCTCCGTGAGTGCCAAATGACGCCATTAATGGCTAGATCCTAGTAACTAAAGGTAACAAGGGCTTGCTTGTACAAATAATTGACTTTACTTTGCAATATTTGAACCTGTATAGTGTTGATATCTATCTATGTTATCTATCGTAAATTGTAATAATCTTTACGAAGTTACCTACTGATGTAGTAAAGAGCCTTATCGTTAAAATTAAAGATTTTGATAATGGTATAATGTATGTCTGCCTGCCTGCCTGTATTCTGGACGGTTAGGCAGAGATCACTGATCGTATGATCTTGGCAAACCTCTCTCGCTTCATTTAATAGGGCAGTTTCAGGTGATAATGTGGACACGCTGGACAAAAGCACCAAATTTTTTTCAGGTATTTTTTAGGTCCATATAGCTTAAGTTTTTAATAGGAACCAACTCCTCCGTCGGCCATATTTATTTTATGCCGGCCATGTTTAATTATAGTTAATTATTAATATCTCGAGTTCTATGGCACTTAGAATCTCAAAGTTGGTGTCTGAATATACATATTTGGGGTCAGGGAATTCAACTAAGTAGATAAGTATTTTATTGATATAACACTGCATATGCATGTAAACATCTTTGTTCTTAGAGTTGGTTTAAGTTATGTTAAAAAACCAATTATTAACGTTATTATAATTGTATTACTTGTTATTATAGAGGCTATAGTAATACATTAATCTGCGGAAATTTCAAGTGTCTACATATTACGGTAATTGACATATACCGATTGTTATGGGCGGGCAAAAACACGCCATAAAATTACGTTTCAAGTATGAGAGCACGTTAAATTTATGCTTTAATTAAATTTTTATGAATGTATGTTAAAGCAGCAATAGAAAAACAACTTCTGTGAAAATTTGAACAGTTTAGCTATTGCTGATACGCAGACAGCCGGATGGACAACGAAAGCTTAGGAACTGGGTTCCGTTTGATATCCTTTAGGAATGCGACTCTAAAAAATATGTAGTTGAATTCCTTGACCCCAAATATGCATATCTAAATATACATACACACTAACATACACTAAGTTTGTGATTCTACGTTATTTAGAACTCGAGGTATTAATGATATACGTATAATTCAAAATGACAGCCATAAAATTAAAGATGGCTGACGGAGGAGTTGGTTCGTATCAAAAACTTTCGTGCGTGTCCACATTATCACCTGAAACTGCCCTACTATACGATATTCCAATACCTATTCATATATTCTTATTAGAGGTTGGCCTCCAGGTTACAACTCCCTACAATTTCACCATAACTACTGCCACCTATGTCTACATATAAATAACATTGATTTTGAAACTTTGAGTCATCATTTTAATTGGTATAAAGTTTTATTCAAACCTATTCTATTCTATTCTTTGACATGATCGCTTCAGTATACATGTACATCTTTTTGCCAGACAGTGTTTTGTTCCGACATCGCTTTCATCTACATTCGTCCCTAGTTGATGTCTGACTTGAGTTTAATATCACACTTGAGTGGAGTTTATTAAAACGGACGTCAGATAAACATCCTTATCCTTGGCTGCACTGGAAATGCAAACTAACTTGAAAGATTTACTCCAATGTTGACAGAATCTCAGCAAAACTAGATTTTAAACTTGAGAAGTTTCAAGACGATGTCAAAGTTCAGTGGGCTTGTTCGAAACGCGCGTTTTAAGATATGAAATGATATGGGAATCATCTTGGTTGCTCTCGCTTGTGGCCACGCATAGCCGAGTGAGTGCAAGCAGGATAATTGACTATCAGACGAAATCGGAATGCAATTGCTACTTGGAAAATGGAGCTCAAACTTGTTTACGTTTCAAACTTAAGTTAACAGTAAATATTTATTAAGCAGAAACGTCCGCTAACGAAATTCCAAATTTCGATCATAGTGGAAAATCGAATCGAAACGATTAAACTTAAGTTAATATTGAAGTTTTTATTTTAGATCTAGATCTAGCGAATTCTTCAATTCAATTTACGAGCTCGCGCAAAATATAAACTTATCTAAAACGTATCTTGTCTTAATCTAGCCTATTTCCAGGACAGAACGGTAACATAATTATCTACCTTCAAAATGACTACATACTTTTACCTAGTTATGATAAAATAAATTTGTCGTTTAACTACCCTAAGGAACATTGTACAGAAAAAATATAGTCTAAATGTACGGCCTGACCGCGAGTTGGTGCTCAAGCTGGGCGAATCGTATGGCGTGCATTTACACACGGACGACCCAACGGAGTCACCAGCGATTTGCCCCAGATGCTATTGATTTTAGGCTTCGTTGTGTTGACAGCTACAGGGTATGTTACTATGTAAGGCATTTGGAAATATGGGCCTTAGCTGCCTGAATGTTTGCAATTTGACGACTGGTTAGCCTAGTGGGTAGTGACGCTGCCTACGAAGCTGAAGGTCCTGGGTTCGAATCCCGGTAAGGGCATTTACTTGTGTGATGAGCACGAACATTTGTTCCCGTTGTTTTTCTATGTATTGAAGTATTTATTTATCTATATAAATAAGTATGTTTATGTTTTTTTTATGTTGATATCTATTATATAAATCGTCGTCTAGTACCCATAACACAAGCCTTACTGAGCTTACTATGGGACTAGGTCGATTTGTGTAAGATTGTCTCCCTTTAGGCATTGTTAGGCTGTGTCGAGGGCGGGCAATTTCGTTTACATCACGTTTTGTTTGCTTTAAGTAGGTACTTGTAATGTATAGATACATAATCATGAAATAAATACACTTAAAAGTAGAAAATTAAGGGTGCTTACTTCATAGAAATAATAGATGTTGATGTCTGTAGCGTTGGTGCCGTTGGCTGAGGTGTGGTTGACGTCTCCGGATAAAATTCGGACGATGGGAGTGGACGAGTCCATTTCCTCCATCACTTGCTCAGGGTCCATGGTTCTGCAATGAAACAGTGTAAAGTTAATCTTCGCAAATTATTATTAATATTAATGTGCAATGTTAACAGTTCACACTCTTGCGCTCTGTACGAATATTAACCCTTCTCTTGGCATTAAACATACCGTGAGATAAAGCATCATTTGCGGCTTATAGATCAAAAAAGATGTACCGTAAAATGGGGTGAGTAGGGGCAAAACTGACAATCAAACCTCGATAACATTTTATTTTTACATATGCAACCTGAATGGTGTATACACGGTGAATTTGAGTAACCCGACAGATTTTAACCATCGCTTCCAGAGCCTAATAGGAGTAAAAAAAGTAGTATAACTAATGGTCTAAATCGGCCTAGTTTTCGAGATATTAATTATTAAAAAAAAATACACATAAAAAATTGTCAAGTATAACACACCCTAAGGACGTGACGTAGCCAGATGGATCTGACACATTCATACGCAAGACTACTACCTGCTGATTTCCGGCCAGTCTGTTAACAAATCAGTGAGCTTAGGTATTTAATTTTTTTAATTTTTAATTTTTATTTATTTTTTAAATTTTCTCTTTCACTCCTTTAACTAAAGATTTGTTTACAAGAGAGTAGCATCGGTATTAGATTTTTTTTTTGCCGGATTTGCCCTATGTTCATATAACATTATTTACTCGTAATATCATCAGGAATTTATGGTTAAAATCTGTCGGGTTACTCAAATTCACCGTGTATAATAAGTGTTCCGGACGTTTGTATTTTAGTTTTTATTTTATTTTGGGTACTTCCATTTCAGAACTTTGACGATATCTAATAAGGTACGATGTCAAGAAAAGGCTTAAATTTTACTTATAATTAATTCTTTTGAAGGTTAGTTAAAGGTTGAGGGCACATATCTCCGTAGTCAACTTGCTAAGCCGTCAGTGTATCCGAGATTCCGAGACCACGGCCGGTGCAACCCGATTTCATCGTCTTGGTAAATAAAGATCGCGTTAGACCCGTGGAAAGTAATCCTACTATACTCCTAATATTATAAATGATGGATGTATGTTTGGATGTTTGTAACTCAATCACGCCAAAACGGCTAATCGGATAAACATCCATTTTGGTATACATCTAGTGTAAAATTATACCGTAAGGGGGCGAAGTGGGGGGCGAAAGAGTGTGCGAAGTCACGGACGGAAGCAAGTCTTTTATAAAGTTTGCTCAAAATAGATACAGAAGGAGACTAATTGTCCCAAAATATTATCTAGCAGTTAACAAGTAGGTATCAGTGAGTAATTAGATCGAAGTGACATTTAAAAATAAAATATAATGTTTCGTTGCAAAGTTAAAGTCTTGTTTTAATTTTCGGTAACAGACCATCGGTTCGCATTCTCTTTATTATTATTTTTTGAGGAATAAATAGAAATACACAAATGACAAAATTATACTAAAAATAAAAATCTTAACACTTTCACTGCCAGGAACCCGCCTAGCTTATCTTCCAGGGTTTTGCAAGCGAAACTTGAGCGCCGAAATCCCGAAGGTAAACGGGGAGGCAAGCGAAGAAGAACCGATGCGACGGCTGAGGCGCCTACGTCGTAGTCGCTTTCCGCTACATGCGAGGAAAACCACGGGATCGGCTTAGCGATTCTTGGCAGTGAATGTGTTAAAAAGGTATCGCCTTTAGTCTTAGCCATTTTCCATTGAGGCATTTCTTCCTAAGCATAATAAAGTACCAGCATTCGTAACTCTAGCTTCGTTAACCTGGACAAGCTTAAGTGAATGTCATCGGTCACTGTCTGGATCGTGTGTCCACGGCTAAAGCAATTTGAGCACTAGATGACCTACGAGTATTTTTCCTAACTAGGTACGGTTTTTTCTATCAAGCTTTAATACCGAGGACCAAGTCCAGTTTCTACAAGATATTCTTCACTTAAGACTTTGCTAACTTTGTTGTTCATTACGGGCTCTAATTTATTTTATAACGAAGGTAGGTTGGTTGCTTCCAAACGTGCAAGCTGCTAGCTATTTAGAATGTACTTCAGCGTATCTAATATTTTCTTGTAAAAGGGCTTGACTGCATAGGTCCCCTTTTTTAGATCCAGTGGAATCAAATGGAACTCTTAAAACTTCCACTGCCAGGAACCCGGCTAGCGGGCGCCTACGCCGTAGTCGCTTTCCACTACATACGAGAAATACCACGGGATCGGCTACGAGCGTAGCGCGTAGCGATTCTTGGCAGTGAATATGTCCTTTGTGTTGTGGCGGCACACGCGGCGACACGGCAACGGCAGCGTAGCACTCGCTGCATTTTATTTCGTAGCGCATAAATGCATTGCATTTCGTAGCAGCTACGGCAAATGCAATTGATATTATTGTAGACACCTATAAAATATACTAGCTGATGCCCGTGGCTTCGCGCGCGTATATTTATCAGTATATTTTATAGGAAAATGGAACATTGTATTTTCCCGTGGGAATTAGATGTTTTCCCGCTGAAAAAAGTAGCCTATGTCACTCTCAAGTTTCTAAACTATGTCCATACAAAATCACATCAATACGACGCTCCGTTGCGACGTGAAAGAAGGACAAACACACACACACACTTTCGCATTCATAATATTAGTAAGGATATAGGTGATATTGAAAAATCACATCTAAATTGTCGCTTGAAAAATAGACATTAAAACTTTAAAACGCAATAGATACCTATGTTCACTTTTACCGAACCGATGATTAAAAGAGCAATACAATACAATACAATACAAATACTCTTTATTGCACACCTCACACAAACAAAGCAGTTAAAAAGAGAAACAATACAATAACATGTAGGTAGAGGTAGACAACAGGCGGTCTTATCGCTGAAGAGCGATCTCTTCCAGACAACCTTTGGGTATCGGAGAAAGAGATAAAACTAGATTATGTAGTAGGTGGTGCAGAGATTATAATAAGCCAAAAATCAAAATAATTATATCAATACACGTACATAAATAGCGTTGCAGTATAATATTTTTTTATCAGTATCACCAACTTTCTTTACCTGACTTATATGTCACACGGTTAGACGTGGGTTATTTCGTCTCTAGGGTACATATAAATGCCACATATCCAAGGACTATAAAATTTATTCTTAACATTTTTACCTTTTCTTTTTGTCAAATTCTAGATAGAATAACATTTTACCTAGAGTCTCATTAATTCATTACTTATCTGCTTTAATAATGACATCACAGTAACACTAATGTTTGTGACAAAAGGATACTTAACGCGGTAACACGACAGAATAACAGTATTTTGATGATAAATAAAAGGCTTCCTATAACAAAAGCTTAATTGACTGGGTCTCATTCTGATTTATCTTTTTGACATCAATCGCGTTAGAATAAAAATTACGGTACTTGTTGACATGTTAGCTAGGCGCGCGAGGCAGTAAGTACCTCCACAGAACACAATGAAAAACAAAGTTTTTTTTCTACGACGACACTCATATATATATATATATATATATTTCGGAGAGGAGAAGTTTCATTCATCATATATATATTTATATATATTTTATCCCGAAAATCAGTCCCTAAGAGGATAAAATGGGAGGTGAAAATTGTATGGAGCTACGATAAAAACGAGTGCGACGCGGACGGACTCGCGGGCAGAAGCTAGTAGTACTTTAAACAGAAGGTTCTCTGTTAACAAATCCCCTGTAGCGAAGCAACGCGCTGCGAGAGAACACGTACGTGCCGTAGCAGCGCTAACATACCGGCTGGAGCCGGCGGCATGTGCGTATAGCGACGCGAGGAAATCACGGAGTGAGTCACCCCAGACGCTGGTAGAGATGCGTACGGTTGACGGTAAACCGTTGCGTACGGAATCTTGTGACTCCTAAATAATCACAAGCAATTTGCCAAATGCTTGTTGATTTAAGGATTCGATATGTTGATAGCTAGAGACAAAAGACTCTCACGGAGACAAGCAAACGAAACTGCTCATTGTCTCCCCTCGATGAAAGGAGGCCTGGGGGGCGATTTTTAACTTTCGAGCGCTCGAAAATTAAATACGTTTAAATACGATTGTAGAATACGAGACTCAAAATTGTAGGCACTTACTTCCTACACATATAATGAAGTGGAACAAAACTCCTCAAGGATGTAGTACGTGAAAGATTCTGACATTATTCCGTTGAAATGGCAACTAATGAAGTGTCGATCGACGGAACACTTCAAATATTATCAGCCCATATACATAGCGACTCGGGTATTTTTTGTAATAATCAACGCATTTTTTCTCGGAAAAACAAATATTATGTGGTGTGTTTATGTGGTTCGACTCCTGTCCAACCAAATAATTTGCATAAACCAATGTAGAAATTTTAATGTACCTATGTGGCTTGGCGAAGTACTGAATTGAAGCCTGTCAAAACTGTAAAATATAATGACATGCTATTTTAAAATAGCATCATTTCGTGAATGGTAATCACGTATCGTTTCGAACTCACGTAAGGATAACTCAATGCTCATGTTTCCATACAAAAAGTGACATTTAGATCTACCTGACGCGCGTACAATGCGTTAAGTGATCGACCTGACTTCATCGTATCAATGGCATGACGTGCCGTTTTATCGCCATAGTAACTAAATTAACACATTTTATTAAACGAGCGACCGAATCGAACGAGTGGTTGTATTGTCTCAACCGATTCTCGTAAAATTTTGTTAGTAGGTTCAATAACTATTTATATTTGTCTTTTTATCGATTCAGTTTCTCTTTTAAAGACAGTCTGGTGTTTAACAGCAAACAGAGCCACTGATATTTAAAAGGAATAAGTGTATTCATGCCAACGATATATATTTTCGATTATTACAATGGAGCAAAGTGCAAACGTAAATATATTTTTCTTTAACCGTTCCTTATTGCCAAATCAATCAATTATATTGTCAGTATACAATTGAAAGCGGTACACAATCCCCATGAACGCGGCATTAGTGATGTTCTATCGTCAATTACCAGGCCCAGCGAAATTGCCGGGAATTTGCCTTTCTGACCGGCATTGTCTCCGATGAATTATAGTGTAATTAAAGGCAATCTGTTCTATTTTATTTTATTTTACTCTAATTCTTATTTAGTTTTACTTGGTTTTATTTTGTTTCTTTTCTGCTCATATGTAAATGTAAACATAAAATGATAATGCATACCTATGATCTAGTTCGCATGCTTAAGCATATTGTTATGTATATTTTTAGTGTAGTTTTAAGATAGTTTTCGCTCGTTGTTACCTATAATCATGCTGTGCAAACATATTTTGGATGGCATTCCTAACCTGAACCTCTGATGTATCTTGTACTATCTATGTAATGAATGTTATCTGTTTTGTGTGCCTAATAAATAAATCATTTTTTTTTTATTGCGGGCGAGTAAAACCTTTTTTAGTTCTTCACGGATAATTAAGAGTCCAGCACGGTCGAATAAAGTCGAATCACTATAGCCTTCATACAAATATTGTTTGGTTCTCATCTCAAATACTGGAATAACTTGAAAGTTATTATATCCATCTTTTTAATCCACAATATCTAGGTCGGAAATTAGTTTCTGTTGCTTTAAATTATAATTGATGAATACAAAGTCATGATATTCTAGCATGTCAAGATAAAATGAATTTACATTAAGTGGGTTAAATTAAAACTTTTTTAAATCTAAAAGTATTTACATATAAGGAAACTTGATCTTTGTATAAATAAACGTCGCCTCTTCTATATTACTAGTCGATAAAAGCATTATTTATATGCACGTGAGCTCTTAGTCATGGACCACAGGAGAGACGAATTTTGTTTTATACAATGTGTATGGGAAAACACGACATTCGTCTCTCCTGTGGTCAATAATTAAGAGCTCACGTGCATATAAATAATGTTTTTATCAAATAGTAATATAGAAGAGGAGACGCCCTTTTTGCGGATTAAGAGTTCAAACAAAAATTAGGCTTCGTAGCCCTTAACTTTGATAACGTTCACAGGAAACACGCGAATCTAAATCTGTGTATGACCCAACGCCTCACAAAACAGGTTAACTTTAGATATAAAAGGAGGTCAATTATAGGTTCTCGCAGACAGAATTTCAGGCACTATTGCCTACAGTATTTTCATTACCGGAAACAGAATATTCCCGTTATGGTCCCATCACTGGCCGTCACCCGTCATAGCCCACGAACCGAAGATACGGAACCGACGCTAACGACGATCAAAATCGGAGTAAGCCTAAAAGCCATTAGGGGAATTTGCAACAGAAAACGGACTTTGAAAGTCGCAATCATTAATTTGTTTCATTGGCGGCATTCTTTGCGTTTGCTTTACGGAAATTAAAATGTCGAACGCTCAAGCATAGTTGGAGCGCAATGGAAGGAAAAGAGTCGTCATTGTAAAAAAATATTGTGTTTATACGGGCGTTCAAACGACATTGACTGCATTGACTTATGAAGGATATAAAACTTTCATTATAATTCTGTAATGTATTTGTCTTCTTCAGGGACTTTACTTACTTTTCGTCGAGTTTTAAAATAAAGAAAACGGCATATGGTGGAATTGTATTGCTTTACCATTGTAATTCTATTTCATTAGCTTTAACATATATATTTCAGTGGGAGCCTACTTTAGAATTCATTTTATCCTAATTTTCAACAAAAAATAATCAGTATGGACCTAAAATAGGAGCAATAGTATAATACACATGTCTCGAACAAAAATTATAGGGCTTTAAAGCCCAAAATCTCGCAAACGAATCACTGATTTGAAAAATGGTTTTAGGAAACCCATAATATTTTTGAACAAGCTATCCAATTTAGGATTTAAAGAGAAAAAAAAAAAATACATCCCCGCTTTAGGTATAGGTTTAAAAATTTTTTTTCAAGATTTTATCGTACTGTTTGGTCGACGTGATTGATTTATATACCCATGCCGAATTACAGTTTTCTAGTAGGTACTGGTAGGTAATGGTTATTGAGCTAAGCCAAAGACGGACGGACAGACGGACATGGCGAAACTATAAGGATTATAAGGGTTCCTTGACCACGGAACCCTAAAAAGGACAAGAAAATATAAAACAAAATATTACCCGAAGTCAGACAATACAATGAAAATTTAGTGTCCACAAATTGCTCAGTTCCTGTAGTCGGCGTTGTTTTTGTGGTATGGCAGGGGCTGGAGCAGCGGGGTCGAACACATTCGAGATTAATCAATTCTGTGTCTCTTCAAAAGATGTACGAACTCCATACAACTCGTTAGGCGCTCAAATGGGAGGGTACCAAAATCCCGTTGTATAGGGGACATCAACTACTACCCTTAGAGCGGCTTTCACATTATATCAGTCTTTTGCATTACTTAGGGCGAGGTATTTACACCTACGTGGATTACTCTATAGATTAAACTTTGTGGAACCTACTCGTGATTCTAGTACTTTTGCTATTTCAGAACGTCAACAAGCAACACTGATACAAGATTAAACGTTAACATAAAGTACGCATGGGAGTTAATGGGATCGCATGCACGGTGATGCACCAAATCTGCCTCTCCAGAAAAAATGCGGTTTTGTGAAACATTCATTTATAATAGCGTGCACGTTATTTGAAGATCCTTACTGAAGAATCCTACAAGCTTTTAGCATTTGTTTATTATTATTGGGAGCCTGTAGTGTCCGTGCACCGTAGTTGAGAAGTTTTAGTGATCGTGGCAGGCATCCTTTCATGAGGTTCATGGGCCAATAGCTCCTCCAGGCGTTTTGGGTCCGTCTTTTTTATTTCTCGTCATTTAGCAAAGTAAATTGTTATTTTTTGATGATTGAAACGAACGAAACTGAGGCAAGTTCGTGCAATTGACTCAGTTTTAATTGGCCACTTTTGGACCGCTTATATAATCTACTCCCTTTTTTATCATCATTGCCTCAAATATTATTAAATTAAAGTCTATTATCTCAATGAAAGTTAAAAAAAACCGACTCTAGAAATTTTGATACCAATTTGATTAAGTTTGACTACACCGCACCGTTACTACTTATGCACTCACTTGGTAACCTATTCAGTGTATACGAAAAGACGCATCTGTCCTTAGCATTTGAATCAAACAACCGTTATCCTGTTTATATTATCTGGGAGCACGGTAGTACCCCCGCCAAGTCGAGAAAAACAGCGGCACGGCCGTAGGTACCATCCTTTTCTCGAAGCAGTTCAGGGGGCCTAGACAAGGTTACAATCGACAAGCGCTAACGCCAAGAGAAAACTAGTAAAATGTATGGGAATGACAGATGTTAACGAAAAGTGTTTCGTCGGCATCTGTCATTCCCCTACAATTTATTATTTTCTATTGGCGTTAGCGTTTGTCGATTGTAACCTTGTCTACGGCCCCAGGCCATTTTCGACCCCGCTATAACTTTGTTGTGTATAAAACTAGAAGCCTGAATTTTCAATAACCAAGCACGCATTGTAAACACGATATATTTCAAATTTCATTCAATTTGAACCAGTAGTTTAAGAATTATAACTAGGCAAAGTTTCTTAATCTGACTCACCGATCATCAAAAGTCGAAGGCACTTCTAGCAGACATAGAAGCTTCAGAATATAATTAGTGTTTAGTGTATAAATCAAGGGAAAACCAAAATATTTTGCAATTTCGGTCCTAACTTTGTAATCCCATAGAAATATATAGGATTGCAATGTTACATTTGCAGTGAATGGGACAAAAAATTAAAAAGCATAAATGCGACTGCATTCATAATTTGTATGTATTGATAACACAATAACCTACAAAAAGAAGAGAGATCTCTTAAAAAACATTCCATGTAAAAAAGACACCAAGTCTCGAAACTCTTCCACCGTAAAAAGTTGTGAGATATTTCATAAAGCCAAGTCTCCGGCATTCTTATTAATCTTTATTTGCTTGCTAAATAAAATTTTCTCAAATATGCTCGGAAATGTACGCGTTAATATCATGAAATGAAGACGTGAATTTTCTGGTTTAAGGCTCCCTACATTACTTCTTGGCCTAACGCCAAGAAGTAATGTATGAAAACCCTAAGTAAAACATCCGCCGTATTGTCCGCTACTCTAACTTTTTAAATTTTCTTACTAATATTAAACTGATAAAGGAAAAATTACAATTGCCAACCACCACTATACTCTGTAAGCATACTTGCTACATAAAAAAAAAAAAAAAAAAACTATGGTACTATACTTATGTGCGGTTAAACATGGTGCTCTAACGGCTTGTTCAAATGGCATGTTTAAAAAATAAAAAGGTGCAAATTACCTATTATTTCATTGATTGCCTTGTATTTATTTTAATTTTAATTTCCTCACATCGTTTGAGAAAAGTACTATACAATCCTCGGCCGGTACAGGGATTGCTCGACTCGTTGTATCCGGCCTCGTCTACGACTCGGCCGTCTACCCCAATCTCGTCCAGCAATCCCTTACTTCACGGCCTCTGCAGTAATCTACTATTTATGACTTGGCAATCACACAATACTACATATAGTTTAAGGTATGCAAAATTCCACAAATGCAGTAAAGTTGTGGGACACTTATGACACCATGTCCACAAAAACTGAATCGTGTCTGTAAATTCTCTTTAATTCTTCATCATGCCATTCCCTCAATTTCTGACAACCGATTTTACCCCGTAGAACTACTTTATTTATAATTTTAACCTAATTAACCTTTACGTCTATTTAAGACGATTTAAACATTGCTATGGAGACACCGTTAATTAGCGTGTGTTTTGTCCCTTTCCCACAATCACAAATGGCAGAAAAGTGACAGATAAAGACAATCATATTTCAGCGTTGTTTTAGTTTGATGGACGTTCTGGAATACGGGCATTAGAGTTTGAAAAGGAATTACGAGTATTTTAAACTAAAGCCAAGTTCAAAATACTACCGTAAAATATTGCGTTTGTGATACGAGTATACTCAGGCCAAATAAATAGTAAGTAACTACTACTTACTATTCATTTGGCCTGAGTATACTAGTAGTATAGAGAGAGTGAGCTACCTGCATTTATCTCTAGCTGTCAGCACTGCGAATCCTCAAATCAATAAAGGGTCGGCAATGCCCTTAACTTCACAGTTTCGAGCGTCCATATACTGCGCTGGCTTCCACCCGGCTGGCGGTATGCTTGCCACTTAACACCCCCTTTACAATTTTCCACTTTATCCCGATGAGATAAATAGAAAAACAGTTCCATCTTTTCCTGATCTAATATTCCTACAACTGACTTACCAAACACTACTTTAATGGAACTACTAAAGCCAGGAAATCTTTTCAGTACCACAGTATAAGGATTCCGCGCAATAAAGCTTTATCTAGGCTTCAGTGTGAATGCTGTTTGTAGTCTTTTTTCAATAAAACAAAATCCTGGATAGAGAATTTTATTGGATTGAAAGCGGCAGTCAAAGACGTCAATGGATCTATTCAACTAAATGTTTTGAATTGGAATGCAACCTCGGGAGCTCTAACGACCTTACTCACCGCCAGAAACACAACATCATACACATATATTATCTAAATCATAATCATCATTTATTGCAACCATGGTACATGTATACATAGATCTTACATATAGTTTTTGGATTCACATGATATCTATAATATAAAATCTAATACATCTAACCTAATTGAATTCATAATAATTAAATGTTAGCGCGGGTTACCAATACAATAAATGAATGAATTAGAAATTCGTATGATATTTCATGTAACTAACACAGGTAAGAAAATAGCTTCTGAGTAAATTCCGTGTCATAATGAAGCACGTCGATGATTGTATCATGTCAATAGATATTATAATTACTCGTTTACATTGTATCGTCAAAAAAGTCTTTCAGGCTATTGTAACACTTATTAACGAAGAGATCCTTTTACTGTCGATTGAACTGCTTTTCAGCAATCAGTAATCAGTCATTTATTCGCTTAAACATGGTACAAATAGGTGGTTCAATAATAAATACAGAGCTACATGTTTGGTCACAAGGACATGCAAATATATATGAATGTCGTGTGTATCGCATGCATAAGTTTCTAATACTAAGAATTTAGGTCATTAAGGTATTCTTGAACGGAGTAATAGGCTTTGGATGCTAAACAGTTATATAACGCAGTCTTAAACTCTTTATCGCTTTCTTACCTACTTTCCGCACTTGTATAACTATTGTAATCTGGGTCCCCATTCAAAATGACAAAATGTTACTACTTCGGCATGGCGTACTGATATTACCACTTATATGTCTGTCTTACAAAAAATTTAATGAAACAATTATGGATATTAAGGCGAATCGAATAGCGGCCCTATAAATTTTAGTATTTTATAATTTATAGAACTGTCACAATATCGCCGCTATCCGCCAGCAATAATAGTGAAACTCAATCACAATTAGATATCGTTACGTTTAGTTTATTCTATACCTTAATGAGATAATCACTAATTGGTAATGTTATTCTATGGATACATTGACATTACCATGCAATTAATTTGCATAACAATGGATTCACAATGGATTGACCTTGACGATATTCAAATTCATGCTTGACCGATACAAAGGTGCTACTTGTCCACCAAATTGGTAGATTCTTCACGTTAATGTTTAGGTATAATATGTTGTCTCTATTATATCTATAGATAGTAATTTAATTTTCTACAATCGTTACACAATGAGGGCTCTTAAAGTCGAGTGACGTGTTTAGGCCACGAGGCTCGCCGAGTGGCCTGAGTGAGGTACGAGAATTTAAGAGCTAATTTTGTAACTATTGTATACAATACTTTTTCTACGAGTCAACTGAAATAATTAAACAAACTTGGTATCTATTGAAAATCTACCGGCTCAGCAGTGGTATGTTGATGTTTTTTTATTCTATAAACAAGGCGAAGTTCTAGGGGTCAAATTTATTATAATTTAGTAAAGGTGCCATGCCATGTATTAGTTGTCTAAAAAGTTGTATAATAATTTATTTTAGTTGAGTTGGTAGCTCCATAGAAAATAGTACGTGTTTTTAGTTTGGTGTATCTTCTTCTTGAATTTAAGAGCTATGCTCTTGTCGGTGGAGCAACTTCCACGATTCCCTCTCCAGAGCCTTCTCTTTAACAGCCTGGTACGACATGACGTTTACTTTCTCCTTCACTTGGTCCATAAACGTTCTTCGCGGTCTCCCTCTCTTCCGTTTCCCCTCGATTTTCCCTTCTACTATAGTCTTTATGAAATCGTCGTGTCGTAACAGGTGCCCCGACATCTTTCCTCTTCTATTCTCGACACATTTCAGCAAAGCCCTCTTTTCCTTTACTATGTTCAGCACCTCCTCGTTAGATTTCTTTTCAGTCCAGCTTATCCTTTCCATTCGTCGCCAGCACCACATTTCAAAGGCCTCCAGACGTTCCCTATCCCTTTGCGTCATTGTCTACGTTTCGCTACCGTACAGTGCTATACTCCAGATGTACACTTTTATAAGTCTTTTCCTTATGTGGCCCGATATCCTGGCTTTTAGTAGACACTTTTTGGCGTTGAATGCTCTTTTGGCCATAGCTATTCGCGTTATAATTTCTTGTGTACACCTGGAGTCGTTGGTAATAAGACTGCCTAAGTAGTTTGGTGTATGCGAAGTCTTAATTCAAACATTAAAGTCAACGAGTATAAGTATATTTGATTTAAACCCATAGCACAAAAATCACGAAATGTCGTTCAATGTAATGATAATGAATATTTGTTACTATGGCTAACTACCTATTGTGTCACAATTTGGTGCAATGATAATCTACACTATTAATTCACTCAAAAATAGCTCGATATAAACTTCTATTGTCTATACTCATAAGGTCACGTTTAGACGTGCGGCGCCGTCCCACAGTAAGAAGCGAACGTCAGTTATGACGTTAAGATTACGTGACTTATTTAATTTTGCTATAATGCTGTCTCTGTCTAACTAGCAACATTGAAATGGTTGTAGCTGCGTAATTGTTGGAGGTGTTTGATACGTGTTTCCACCGTTAAACACGTTCTGTTTTTAGTGTTTTGACTTTGAGCAATAATACAATTTAATGAATAAACAACTTTACCCGTATACTAGCTCAATCTTGGTAGTAAGTACGTATTAAACGAAGCTAAAACTTTAAGTGAGCTGGTCGCTATCAAAGTTTGCTCGTATCGAATGCTCGTAAATATATTTTTACAGCACGCTGTAAGTATTGTTTGCATTTGTGAGTTCTAAAACCAAGGATTTTGTAATGATTCATACTTCCGCGTAGACTAGTTTACTTTGCTACGTTACCACAGATTACTAACGAATAATAAAGCAGTTTCATAAACGATATGATACAGATCACAAATATACTGGACTCTCGAACTCTGTACCGGCAATACAGAGGGCACAGGTCTTGACTTGGGCTACAGACGATGATAGTTTATTAAAAAAAAATCGTGGTAACTTCCACGTATTTACACGAAACAAAAATATTTAATAAAATAAGTCGTTTCGTTAAGAAATATAATATAAGGGTATTTTTCCCCGCTGGTTTGCCTGCGCTCTTTGCAATGCGCGAGTGAAGCCGCGCGGGCAAATAGTTTTAATAAATTACATAATAACTTATCTAAGATTCGTATAAATAGG
This sequence comes from Epinotia ramella, assembly GCA_947578815.1. Taxonomy (NCBI): domain Eukaryota; kingdom Metazoa; phylum Arthropoda; class Insecta; order Lepidoptera; family Tortricidae; genus Epinotia; species Epinotia ramella. The sequence goes on from OX388207.1 coordinate 5,520,352, forward strand.
TACGAGGAGAAAACATGCAGCATATGCGGGTTTGCGGCCGAATTGAGCGGTGCCAAGCTCTGGATAAGAGTAGCTACTGCCATACTGGTTTGAGTCGAAGAGAGAGACTTGGAGAAGGTCGAAGCCGATGTATGGCACCCAGCAGAGGACGAACGACGAATAATTTGTTTAGGGAAAAAAACAAAGAAAGCATGAAGACTTAACTACTACATAACATCAAAATTCATGAAATTGAGTCATTTATTAAATAATGTTCGTGGTAAATGAGCGTATGGCGGTGCGGTATTTTGTTCTTTACAGAGAGCGTCTAATGTCGCTTCGATTTCTTTAATAGTCGGTATACCCTCAGTAGGTATTAGGCTTGATTTCAAGACGCTGACGCCGGTCGGGCGTACGAATATCCACCGTCTTCTATATACACCACTATTGCGCGCTCAGTGCGAAGCTGACCGGCAGCTGTACGCACGGGTGCGCGGCTAAGGCGTTCCGTACAGCGATCGGTTTCGCAATGCGAAACTTCTTTCTCATACCCGACCGACGGTACGCTCGACCGATGTCAGCGACCGACGTCAGCGTAGGAGGAAATCTAGCCTAACATTGCACTGAAGCGGGGCGGTACGAATGTGGCATTCGTACCGCCCCATTTCAGGAATCCCGAGCCAATCAGAAAGCAATCATTTCAATGTAGGCGCGCAGTAAAGAATCTGTGCTGACTTGACTGACAGTTAACATTGACAGCTGACAGTTTAATACCAAACCGACGCCGCACCACCAAATGCGACCGGTTAGCGTTAAATATGACGCTGCTGCCAGTGCTGCTGTGATTCCATAGAGAACTGCAGATTTATTGCTACGCGCCGCTGATGCGGCGCGTCGGTCTCGCTCGTCACTGCCGCGCCGTCGGTGCGCTGACGCGTTATACACCACTATTGCGCGCTCAGTGCGAAGCTGACCGGCAGCTTTACGCACGGGTGCACGGCTAAGGCGTTCCGTACAGCGATCGATTTCGCAATGTGAAATTTCTTTGTCATACGCAACCGACGGTGCGCTCAACCGATGTCAGCGACCGACGTCAGCGTAGGAGGAAATCAAGCCTAACATTGCACTGAAGCGGGGCATTCGTACCGCCCCATTTCACGAATCCCGTGCCAATCAGAAAGCAATAATTTCAATGTAGGCGCGCAGTCAAGAATCTGTGCTGACTTGACTGACAGTTAACATTGACAGCTGACAGCTTAATACCAAACCGACGCCGCACCACCAAAAGCGACCGGTTAGCGTTAAATATGACGCTGGCAGCTGTGATTCCATAGGTAACTGCAAAACTTCACATACAATTCGAGTTTATCGGACATACTCGTACGATACTATATTACCTTTTGAGCTACTGTAGCCGAAGGTAAGGCGCGCGACTTTTAATCTCGAGGTCTAGGTTTTTAACACTAGGCTTTTACAAAAAACCTATGTACGAAATATCATTAGATATCTATTTATCAGTGGCTTTTCAGTAAAGGAAAACATCATGAGGAAACCGGTTAATAATAAAGTCTAGTTTTCCCTCTGGGTTGAATGGTCATTATGCGGAGCTGGGGGCGGGGTGTCAAAACGATGCCTGGCAGCCGTTTAGTTCGAACATGCGCGTACCGAGTTTTAGGCACGTGTTTGGTTAGAAAGTAAGGATCGCATTCTATGGTTTTTTCGGTCGCTGCGTACAGCTCTATCAGGGTTCTATATACGTAATAATATATTTCGTGCTCTGATAGGGCTGCCGCGTTCGTGAAGTGTATCCTCCATGTTCACAGAAGCCGGAGTCCCTGACTTCTTCGCCTTGGTCCGCGCCCGCATCGCCTCCTTCTGGGATAATGCGACGCTCAGGGAAGACTACGAGTATTTATAGTGGAAAACGCATCGCGAATTATATTCGATTCGCATATGAACACCCCTGACTTTAGGTAATGGCTTTCTGTTTACCAGAAAAAGAACAAGGAGTAGTAGATTTAACATTTTTCAATTTTATTAAAAATAATTGTCTTCTGTTTTTATTTAAAACTTTATTATTATTACTAGCTTCCGCCCGCGACTCCGTCTGCGGTTGCGTGGACCCGGGATAAAAACTATTCAATATTTTAATCCAGACTACAATCTATCTTCGTGCAAAATTTCATCCAAATCGATTGGGCTGTTTGGGCGTGATTGAGTACCAAACATCTAAACATCTAAACATCGAAACATCCAATTTTTCGCGTTTATAATATTAGTAGGATAACGACTGGCAATATGACCGCCGTTGCCTGTTTAGACTGTACATTTGTAACTCTCATAGCTTATACGTTAGTTCTAATCTAAATGTCAATCATTACATGAAAAAATGACGGTTGGACTGTCCCAACGCGCAATGGAAACATAACGTGAGTAATCCTCAGGCCACAGGCTCGTGGTAAAACAAAAGATAAACGGCCATTCAGAATGCCGTCGACCCCAGTGAGGACGTTTTCATAAATAAGAGACGAAACATCTCAAACATCTTAGGGCCTTGAGTACTCAATTATTCGTGGCTTGGGCCTTTTCGGGAGATACGTTAAGTGTGGGGAGCGAGATTGCCACTAAACGTGAATAGCTGTGGTGTTTTGTTACTAAGTAAGTGCAACTTCTGTGCCTCGAGTATAACTTCGATACAGAAACGTGAATTCTTTTGTTTTATATCTCGATTTGCATGGTGATACGCAGAGTATACGACATCCAGTGACTAATAATAAAAACGTTTCAGTATTTTCATATTATAAACTTTATATTATTATTTAGTAATCAGTTTAGTGTGTGCGCATCGGTCAAATTAGTGGTATTAGTACCTATAATGTTAAATGTATGTTAACTCATTTCTTATAAAAGTGAATAGGGTCATTTCGCCGGTTAGCGACCACCTAATTTCATGTGCCGGTGGGCGACCACGTAAGCTGAGCACACTGAAAGGATATTTTCTCCGTTTTTTAGTAGATTTCTATTCAAAAACAACAAAAAAATGCATGTACAAGTAATTTTCTCAAAACGGTGTGTACAATTTATGTTATCTGCAATAGAAAAAACCTTCTCCTTCAGGTGGTCGCTAACCGAAGGTGGTCGCGTAACCAGCGAAATGACCCTAATGTATATTATTATGAGAATTAAAGATCTTTAAACCTTAATGTGATCGGCCAGTCCCCCTTGAGGCTGACAGTTTTCTCGCCTACATGCGAGTTTTGGAGCGCAGCCTGGTGGTCCGGATGCGAACTTAGTCAAGCAGGTCGATCACGTAACGCATTGTAAGAGCGTCAGGTAAATCTAAACGTCACTGTTAGTATGGAAAAATTACAGTTGAGTTGTCCTAATGGTCCTAACATACAATCGGGACGTTACGTGATTACCCCTCTGGTGCATGGAAGTTTTCCTTCCAGCAAAGGAATGGGAGCTAGAGGAATGGTTCGGATTAATCCCTGCCGCTTCTTTTCGCCATCGTCCAACGCGACAACATTACCATCCTCACCACTTAGATGGTTGGCAGTCCTCAACTGTGCGCTTCTCCAGAAACTTCCTGCCTCGCACAGCTAAAATGTGGAATGGATTGTCACCTGCGGTATTTCCAGACTGATACGACCTTCAAACCTTCAAGAAAAGAGCGTACTCCCATCTTAAAGGCCGGCAACGCACTCACAACACCTCTGGTGTTGCAAGTATCCATGGGCGGCGGTAATCGCTTACCATCAGGTGATCCGTCTGCTCGTTTGCCTCCTATATCATAAAAAAAGCAAACGAATACCAACCAGCTTTGTAGGTTGATCTAATTGTGTTTTAGTCCAAATTATTTTGCATACATGTCAAAAAAATAAGAATTATTATCACGATCGTCAAAAACAGAGAAATATTAAGACAATGTCAACAAATGTAAGAACACAATAACAAGGAAATAGAAGAAACAAACCAAAAGCAAAAAGAACACAAATATATCAACCTCTAGGTATCGTCATTTTTTACAATATTTAAATACGTGACACAATACATTTAAAGTCATATCATAATCATATAAATTTAAATAGGTAAGTAATAATAATAATTTAACATGTCAAGTCCAGACTCATATACTCTTTAACTGAGTATAATGGATTTTCCAATAAAAGGTATTTAAGGCGGCGTCGAAATGCTTCATCACATGGTTCCTGCCTAAGATCAGCGGGCAGTCACTCGTAGTAGGTAGGCCCAATGACACGCGGGTTCTTGCCTGCAAGTGCCATGCGACGGGGAACTGTTCTCAAACGCCCAGTGCGGCGGAGTGTTTTGCCAATCTATCATATCGAAAGAAGAAAGATTGTTCCTTACGAACATTATAATTTCGAATACATAGAGTGAGTAGTGCGTCATAATACCGTGCATTGGGGAGTAGCCTCTACACGAAGTCCTCGATTTTATCTTTACGTGGATATCGTAAGTTTCCACTATGGGAATAGACTGGTGAAGGTCGCAGGAGTCCGCTGTATACGGCTGACGTAGGACCGATCACTTTGGCACTGTGTGGGGGAGGCCTATGTCTAGCAGTGGACATCTTTTGGCTGATAATGGTGATGATGACGGAATAAGGTGGAAGTGTGTGATTAGGAACGGGCTGTCGACGGTTAATATGAAAGGCTATAAACAAATCACGCTCATGTGTTTTATCGGTTTCGATTTCACATGTGATGCATTTGCCGAGGCTGGTTTGGCAGTACGAGTATTCTATTTACTTCTCTTTTTAAATGACATCGCTTTCATAAGCTCATTAGGCCCTGAATAACAATATTTCTAGAATTGATCGAGGGTATTTCTCGTTATCATTCAGTTGATTAAGGATATGGTGTTGATTACTGTTGATTGAGTGACGTTAAAGAAAACATATCAATGCAAAACTAATGAAAGTTGTCAAACTATCCTGTCCGAGTTTCTTTTTATTCGCTCTCCTTTTGTAGTTTTGTTTTTCGACAATTTCACAACCGAGCCTCGACGCACAATGAGTCGGTGATTAGAGACAAATTGAAAAACTTTCGGGAGACAGATTTTGTGGGTAAACTAAAGCCGGGAGCGATCTTTAGGAACAAGCGGGCGAACCGAACGGAGTTCTATGCTTTCACTGCCAGGAACCCGCCTAGCGGGCGCCTACGCCGTAGTCGCTTTCCGCTACATACTAGGGAAACCACGGGATCGGCTACGAGCGTAGCACGTAGTCGCGTAGCGATTCTTGGCAGTGAACGTGTTCAGCTTGCGCCGAAAATCTGTCCGGCGTCCAGTATTCAGTGTCTGATTGTCTGTTCCGCTGTTCTCTTTTACAGGTCACATTTCTCAACCGATTCTCGTGACATTTTGTAAGTAGGTTTGTTAATAATATTATTACGAGCGTGAAGGGGGGTAGGATAGAGTTAAACACCTTTTTAACACGACAATAGATTTATTCTGCAATTTACACAGGGTAAAGTCCTCTGAGTCCACACGTACTAACGCTGACAACTCAATTAACTCACACAAGTGACTGAGTTCGCGCCTACTAGTACTGACGCAGCTACACCTTACTGTTACGCACTAGACCACTTCACTAATCACAACTTTCCACTGTACTTCTTCAACCAGTTCTCACCCGATACTACTCCCTTAGTATCCCATTCTGAGAACTCCACTCTGAAGACTCCACTCAACCCTGACTCTTCACAAGATTGACTCTTCAAGACTGACTCCAAGACTGCTCTTCAAGAACTCACTACAAGACTGACTAGTACCGCGAACGTGGTACCCTTATAAACCCCTTACCGAAGATTCTAGTCCTTATTTTCGATCTTCATTTCGCTGTTCATTTCATTACTCATTTGTTTTGAGTAACATGGGCTTTTCCAGATAACCGTGTGCTACGTCGACGTTTCTAGAATATTCCAAGCCCAAACACTTGTTTATAAATTTCCGTAAGCATCGAATGTTCTATTCGCTCACCCTTTCTAGAACATTCCATGCTACTCGGCGTTTTGAAAATGTACTCACTATTCATTAAAAACATACAAATAGTGCACGTCGGTCGCTGGACTCGAACCCGGGCTCATCGGCTCTTCGACCGCCGTTTGTACCGCTGGGCTACAGATGTCTTAGACGACACAACGAATTTTGAAACACCTTGACGGCGAGTCACTTTGCTAACAAAACTGTTATTGACCCCGCCGTCGTAAAAATATGTTTTTTTTTTCGAGTCGATTTTTCCAATAGAAAAAAGCTTCTTGCAACCACACAGGGTCGCGAGTTGTACAGCTCATAGAGCCACTAGTTTAATGTAGGCGACTTTTTATAACACTGTCATTGGAATTGCAATCCTCTACCATGGGCGGTAGAGTTGCTTTTTGTATGGACTACTTCGTTGAAATTCTACCAACTCAGATGATCTCAAGTCAAGCCGTGTGTATGGACAATTGGCGCGGAAAACGCCAAAACACACACGTATCGTAGCCTAGAGGGGTAATCACGTAACGTTTACAACGCGTGTTAGGACAATACAACTGTCATTTTTCCATATAAAAATTGACATTTAGATCTAAGGTTACGTGATCGACCAGCTTGAGTGTTTATGTACAGTCATCATCCTAGCGTTATTCCTGGTTGTGCCTTAAAAGAGCCTGGGGTCCGCTTTGACGCTTAATCCCAAGATTTGGCATAGGCACTACTTTATCAAAAGCGATTGCCATCTGACCTTCCAACCCAGTGGCAAATCTAGACCTTATTGGGATCAGACCAGCGAACGAAAAAAAGATCAGACCGGTTTCCTCACAATGTTTTCCTTCACCGAAAACTGTCTGTGAATTTTTGCGATACGTAATATAGGAAGGTCACATATTTATTTAAGAAAATCGGCCAAGTGCATGTTGGGCCACGCGCAGTGTAGGGTTCCGTGGTTGCCTGTCTGTCTTGGTTACACGAACATCGAAACGCGCGCACCAAATAAATGGTGCGGTGGCGTCGGCCGAATTTCTACGACAGTTGGCCTTATATTTCTAAGTACATTTTAAGTCGGTCGACTATTCCCGGGAGCTAGTTATGTCTCCTTACCCGTGATAGTTTTCCTTTTAAATTATTTATATGTAAGTACTACTACCAATAATTGTTTGACATCTTTTAGCTGCTTTAAAGCCCGATACCTCGCAAATTAATATTTGAACCAATAATATTTTTGAACAAGCTATCTAACGATACCCCACACTATGGTATAACGAGAAAAACAATTATATCCCCAATTGAGATGTAGGTTAGCAGTAGAATAAAATGTATAGAATAATTTTAAAGATTTTATTCTACTGTTTTGTCGGCGTAATTGATTTATATACCTATGCCGAATTACAGTTTTCTAGTAGTAAGGGTTACTGAGCTAAGCCGCAGACGGACAGACGGACATGGCGAAACAATAAGGGTTCCTTGTTGACTACGGAACCCTAAAAATGGTAGATAGAGTCCGTATTCGGGCAATCATTTTTTTTTTACTTATTAACAGAAACCCACTCCTTAATTACCAATTATAGCCAGCAGCAAAATTAAATTTTCAGTGCAATGCACTCATCGACTTCTTGCAATAATGGCTCGTTTAAAGTTGGTTAATATGTGATATTGCAGAAATAAGCTATAATGCATAACTCACAATATACTTTAACTCTATTTCCTGGACACTTATAGCTCCCACGCAAGAAAGGGGTAGGTTAACCTTTAAGATAAGTATTAAGAGATCCGAAGGATCAATTTTAGGAACAAACATCAACATATTACTTATTCTAACTTGGCTACAGAAACAATATTTTATTACTCCTTTATGCAAATGTTAGCCTCAACCTTTTCCTTGTAAGGAGGGTAATTCATTGCACCGAGCATTATTGGATTTGCGATCTGCTTTCGGTATGTCTTCTCTTTATAAAAAGGAGGATTCACGGTGTACAGTATGAGGCCAAAGCCGGAGGACATAACCCCGAAAAAATAAAGTATTAGTCACCGCTCACATATTTAGTCTGCTATATGACATTCTGTTTCTTACGTGTTTTTGACCCCAGGCTACTGTTTGCTGGCTCGCGCACGGGCAAATCTATGGGAAGCTTGGTAACTAGTATAGTACCTATACCGCTTCAAGATAACCACCGATGACCTTTGCCCGTGCGATGGAAGCACCCCACAATCCGTCGACCACCTTTTAAAAGACTGCCCGAAATTCACAAACCAGAGATTTAACCACGAAATCATCTGTCATAATCTCCATATAGAACCATATAACCTGCAGGAAATCATTCGTAAAGAAAGTACGGCCTCTTTTTGCAAACTCGCCACCTCCATAGTTAATAACCTGAAAAAGTTCAATGGCACATAAGTTCATTCTTCATTTCACCCATCATCCATTTCAACCATACTCATCATTCATACACAGAATCACTTATTCCATTAGAAATCATTTACCATACAGTAATTGCAGATTCAGTCGCCCGTATCCTTCGTGGGAACTGCTTTCTGGTTAAATCAGAGACAAAACAAAAAAAAAAAAACTAGTATAGGCCGGGTGTACTATGCAACACCTCTCTATTAGCCTCAAATTGTATTAATTATTCCAACAAAAGCCGGTAACAAGTGAAATCAAAATATTTGAGATAAAAACAACTGCATTTTTTAAATATAATTATATCCTATGTCACTCCCACGGTTAAAGGAAACCCAAAGACACCTCGTATGCCAAAATCCATGAAGCCATTTAGACTGTAAGTAAGGATTTGGGATATAGAAGTGCAAGTTGTTGTTATAAATCCTAAACGGTTATTTAACTAAAAATTATTTCAAAAACCTAAAAACTAATTCGACGATACCCCACATGACATAGTTCGTCGACTTTACTTTTGCGGAAAATAGGACAGAATATACCCCCTCTTAAAAATTTGGACTTGTGACTTTGTGATTAAGTACTTAAACAAAACCTAAGAACCAATTGGACGATACCCCACATGACATCGTTCGTCGACTTTACTTTTGCGGAAAAGAGACAGAATATACCCCCTCTTAAAAATTTGGACTTGTGACTTTGTGATTAAGTACTTAAACAAAACCTAAGAACCAATTGGACGATACCCCACATGACATCGTTCGTCGACTTTACTTTTGCGGAAAAGAGACAGAATATACCCCCTCTTAAAACTTTGGACTCTTGTGACTTTGTGATAGGTACTTAAAATTTTATTTATGTACTGTATTATTAATTCTTTTTCGAGTTTGGTGCCAACATCCCTTCTCGATGATATGACGACTTGTGCTCCTACATTACCGATGTATGTACATATACAATATTTGCTCTATTAAATACAATCAAATAAGGTGTAACAAAACCAGTACAATAATATTAGAACTTAATATAAGAAAAACATTCTTGATTTCCAAAGCTTAACCATGCAATTTTTCCATTTTTCCCGGCCTAACACTTATAGGTTATAAGCAATATCCTATATTAAAGAACAGCATGACTAGCCTTTTTCCTCAAAATGAAGAAATCACTGGAAATGAAAGATGTCGTCACGTTGACAGCCAATTTTCTGCCATCGTTTTTGTATCTCCAAAATGAGGGTCACCGGTTCAATAAAGGGTCAATGTGCGTTGAAGTAGAACGTTATTTTACCATGCTGCTTGCCATTTGGTTTTGGTCCGTGGAAAAAAAGTACAGGACAAATTATACGCTTTTGAGTTAGGTATTGAAATGATGCGAAATATCTCGAACAAATCGGGCTTTGATCTATTGGGTAGTTAATAAATGTGAATAAGTTATGTTTTATATGCCTTTTTCAATAATCATAGGTCATCATCATCATCATATCAGGCGAAAGACGTCCGCTGCTGGACATAGGCCTCCCCCAAAGAGTGCCAAAGTGACCGGTCCTGCGCCACCCGCATCCAGTGGACTCCCGCGACCATGACCAGGTCATCAGTCCGCCTACCCACGCCCCTGCCGGTACGTGGTCGCTACTCGAGAACCTTTCCGCCCCAACGGCCATCGGTAACATAAGTCAGTCAGGTCGATAGTGGAACACTTCGTACGTAAGATGATCTAACTTTTTTTTGGTCTGACTACCGTAGAGCCGAAAGGAAGGGATATGTTTTAGCAGTCTGTTTATATTCTCGTGTGTTCCATCATAGCATTTAAGATACTGAACCGATTTTGGTAAAAGAGGTCAATCGATTCGAAGTATTGCTCCGGGTGATATGAGCTACCCTTTTACCCTATACAAATAAAAGAACTTTTTTAAACAGTTTTTTTAACTGTTTGTGCTGGTTTGGAATTGGGTGAGTAGTCCGTTGGGAGTCCCTTATTTTACCGACGAACGTTTCATCAAATGCATTGTTTCCGCGAATTTTATTATTATTATTTTTTTCTTAGAAACCGTTTTGTTTTTGGATATGGGGAAAAGGTAATTAATTGTGTAGAACCCATCAGGTTAGGATAGGTTTGTTTTATAGAAATCCTAAAAATATACTGTTTCAAAAAAAAAAAAATTTCGTTGAAATGAAAATTAGGCGAAATATTCATTCAATGAAACGTTTCCCGTTAAGACAAGGGTAAACCGAAGTCAGTTATATGAAGAAGTATACCGACGGAACTTTGGACAAAAATGCGTTAAGGGTCTCCCATACGCCAATGACCTTCGATCTGAATCCCTTAGTTTTCTAATGTTTTTTGTAGCTTATTATATTAACAACAACGGCTTTAAGCAATATATTATCACATATTTACTTCAAAGTTCATTGTTTTCGAGATATTTGGCATCAAAGTTGAACAATTTTAGGCCAAAAAACTGGTTTTCTGGCCATAACTTTTGTGTTAATTGATAAGATTATAAAAACGCATATCAAATTTCTAGGTAAGTTCAGTATGTATGAGTAGGTATGAGTTTCGGGTGTATAAAAGTTTTAATGAGGATGAAGTGTCGGGTTTTGTATTTATACAGACCTCTCTTTAAAAATGGATAATTAATTCTGTATTAACATTTTTCAAGTTATTCAATATCAAAAATGTTAAACAGGGATCAAACTTTCCCATATCTGCACCTGGAAAGCTAGCTTTAATAAACCGAGGACGAGTGTCGAAATTAAAACTACTAAATTTCGTTGATTTTTGACGGGAGCCCCTTAAATATGCGGTCTCAGGCTTTCTTCATTACCACTTAAGAGTACAAAATTGTACGTCTCCCGCTGCCCACTGCCCGTGTAACGAGCGGTCAGCTCCACTTAATAGTCAGATATACAATGCGGTATACTACCACCGTATAGGCATACTGGACATGTATACAGGCCTCAGTTTATGTAGATATCTACGTAATTTGTTTGATAAAGGGACTGGAAATAAAGTATTAAAGGTGCCTAACCTAATACGGATGTAGACTCGAAAATTATTATCACTCCAAAAGAAAGAAGGCAAAAAAATATGCCTAGTGACGAAAATCCCATTCAGATATCTCAAAGAATTACGAAGCTACAACCGTTTTAATATTGCTTGTTAGAGAGAGAAAACGCAGTGTGTGACGTCACAATATGCGAGGCTGTCACAGAGCGAGCCGCACGCGCGGCAGGCCGCGTCGACGGCGGCGCCGAACACGATGTGGCACGGCACGTTGCCGTCTTCTAGTGACGTCACTAGCTGCGAACGTTATCCTTTCATATGAAGTTGCGTTTTGCGAAAAAGGGACGGAAACCCCTTCTTAAAACTTTGGATACTTATAACTTCGTGATTATTTAACCTCTTGCGTTGTTTTTTTTTTCCATTTGACTACATTTATAATCCTTTTTCGAGAAAATATGACATTATTGATTTTTTTATTTAGTGTCTGTCTAAATCCCTATTGAAAATATTTTAACTGAGTCAAAAGTACATCACAAGAAATGAAAAGTCAATTACTCCGCCGACAAGAGCTCAGCTGTCACAATTTCTGATGATCACTTGAACATAAAGGTAATATGCTGAACATAAAAAAATATGTTTCAATAATGAAATATAACTGATCAAAGCTGAATGTATGTATATTGTTACTTGTGTAAATAATACAAAATGTAACTTTGATCCTTTAACCTTTATTTGCCCTTATTATTGGCAAGTTAATCTCAATTGAGAAAAGCAATGATTTCTATTCAAATTTTTTTTTCATTCTTTAACAATCAGGTTCTTACATGCCAGCCGCGTATTTAATACATTTTCGTCCCGTGATTAATGTGCTTGCCTGGGGTTCTATTATACTTAACCTCGGTAGGTAGGACTTAAGAGTCGGTTTTTTTTTCCTTTTGCGCGCTCGCTTCCAATTGCCCCAAAACGAATCTGTTAGAACGAGAGCGCGCAACAAATATGAGACCGACTTCAATTTTAGACGTTTAAGGTATCTAATAGAGGTACTGACTACTTATAAAATTATAATTAGAACCTAAACGTTTTTTTGGCACTCCATTTTATCAGTGTTGCCTACATAATAACGTCAAAAGCAGCTGACATATTAAGTTACCAAGGGGCTTTTTCTAGTGGTTTGCTATAAGTATGTGAAATTCTGTGGTATTTTAGAAATACGGTGATAATGTTATCCACTTCCTAGTTTGGCAGGGTCGTATCTATATGCGGTTGTTCTACTTTACCTCGGCACGGTTACCTTATTGATGTGACTCAGATTTTCTTGTCGTTACACTGAAACTAACCTAACAGTCTTATTGTTAGCGCATAGTGTTTCATTGCGCGGAAGCGGGGCAGTACGCATGCATTACTTTATTCTTATCTACGCGCTGCAGGCTTGTGTTAGAGGCGTATGTTGAAGACACCTTGGACCGCTTTAACATCTCTATCCTTAAGGAACTCAAGGTCAAAGAGCGGCTTTCGTTGACTGTTATATTGCGAATACTAAAGTTCTTTGGCCACTTGTCCAGAAACGAGCACTCCATTGAAAGACTGGTGGTGCGGAGCCATGTAGAGGGCAAACGATCTAGAGGCCGATCACCCACCCGATGGACAGACTTAATTAAATTGTCCGCACAAACTACCATAGCAGAAAGTTCTCGCATCGCAGCAAACCGGCGATAATGGAGAGACGTTGCCAAGAAAGCAGTTCAAGCCGAAATTAACTACGAAAATTAGCCATGTACGCGTACTCTCAACCTCGTAGGCCACCGGAGCAACCACGACCGCTCAAGAGTGTACGACATAGGAGGGTCTTTTTTGTCAATATTTGGGGCAGTCAACTATTTCTTGTCCGTTAGCCAGGAAATAATATCACAGAGCTAATAAGTTAAAATGTAACGACATGCAAAAACTATATAAAGTTGCTAACGTCCTCTCTGTACGCCAACCGTGTTTGAGACAAATACTGTACAGTTATGGACAACTATATGACAAGAATTTTAAGCAGATACAAGACGCCGCTTAAGAAAAATAGTTAAGCTTTTGTAATAAAAGGTAATTAAGTTTGAATAAAAATCCTGTATGGTGCGCGGTGCGAAGTTCATTCACCCGGTTAGAGTTCGTACCTATCTACAAAAGATGGTGGCTAGCGGTCACTGCGGTCATTCGGCTGGATGATTAAAATTAATATTAATACAAAAAAAACAATAGTAATAACCTATTTTTAAGTTCTTTGTAATGTAGGTATACATTAACTAGGATTCGGCTCTAAGACGGTTAAAAAAACACGTTGTATATAATATGATTCGTTGCCCTTGTTCATAATTCCACTTTTTTGATGCAAATGAGTTAGTATGAGTTTGCTGCAAATAAACAATTCCCCACCCAAATTAAGTAGGTGGCTTACGGTAAGCCGTCAGCCATTTTAGGACCAAGTCTTAATTAGGCTGCAGGAGCCTTTCCGTCCTTTATTTTGGCAACGCGTAGGTAACTCCTCTGTAGAAGCAGGAGACATAACCATGGTAAAGTACCAAGTGACAGAAAAAAGTTGATACTCTTTTATTAACAAATTTTCATGTACCAATTAGTATGTTTCTTTCGTGTGTTCAGATTCATCATCATTATCATCATCATATCAGCCGGAAGACGTCCACTGCTGGACATAGACCTCCACCAAAGAATGCCAAAGTGACCGGTCCGGCGCCACCCGCATCCAGCGGGCCCTTTACCAGGTCATCAGTCCTCCCTGTCCTACCTACGCTGCGACTTCCACTACGTGGTGGGTGGTGGCCCGCTCGAGAACCTTTCTGCCCAACATGTTGAGATTGATAAACTTATATCTCTAGAATTATTAATAGCTACGTCAATATCGGTCCTGAAATTTTATTCTACGTAAAATTTTATTCTGATCTTGACATAACCTTCTAATTTTGTACGAGTAATAAAGATTGTGGAAATATCCGATTGATTACATAATGTACAAAATGTACGTCTAATATCCGTTTATCGGGAGGTAACGGTACAATTAAACCCGGCAAGGATCCGAGATTAATATCAAAGTAGGATAAAAACTCCCGTGAGAATCAGAAAATGAGTTTTTCGGAACTTATGTACCGAATATTTACTGTTAGCTTTTTGGTGAAGGAAACATCGTGCGGAAACCGGTCTAATCACAGTAAGGTCTAGTTTCCCTCTAGGTTGCAAATTCCAATGGCAGTCGCTTTCATAAAACTAGCGCCTATGCCAAATCTTGGGATTAGGTGCTCCCCCGGTCTCCTTTAGGGCACAACCGGGAATAACGCTAGGAAGATGATGAACAAATTTTCACGGACCAATAAGTATGCTTCTTTCGTGTGTTGACATTGATAAATCTAATTACCTATCTCTTGACTTATTATTTGCGAATACTGACGTAGTACCGGTCCTGAAATCAACCTACCTATTATTTTGATATAACCTTCAAATTTTGTACCAGTTATAAAGATTGTGGAAATATCCGATTGCATACATAATCTACAAATGTACCTCCAACATCGGTTTTATTTTAATCATATCGGGAGGCATCGGTACAATAAAACCCGGAAAGGACCCGGGGTTAATATCAAAGTATAAGAAATCAATCTCAGACACAGGATTTTTTTTAAATTAATCACTTTGACCTGGTTTCGCACCAGCGAGATGTCGAAAAAAAGTAATTTTAATCCAACAATCAGCGTCCGGTGACGTCACTCCTGTCAAAAGTCAAAAGTTAGGCAACTCTATGACATCTAAGGACGAACCGCGGCCAACCAAATATGGCGAGTGACACACATGAGTGACGCCACAGGAACTGTAGATCCGTTTAGGCGCGAAAGTTTAAATTGTCAGTTTGTAACAAGAATTTTTGACTATAAATTATAGTATTTTAATTTTTTTATACTTTCGTGTCTATTGTACTTGCGATTATTTCAAAGCAAACATTTAATTATTGCATTTTCACTATTAAATAGTTTTTTTCTGTCAATTCTGTTTTTTGAAAATTAAACAATTGGATGCAAAAGATTTTTCGAAAAACGCGACCGCTTTTTTACAAATATTAAAGCCTATGTCACTCCTACGATTAAGAGGAATCTAACGACACCTGATAATGTAAATCCGTCAAACAGTTTAAGATGCAGAGCAAGCCAGAGAATAAGACACACATACTTACATACATTCACTGGAAAAACATAACCATCCTCTCCTTCGGCAGTCGGGTAATAAACAGAGAAATTCACACACTCGCGAGTTGTGCAGCTCACAGAGCCAGTACTAAGATTTCTTTCTTTTTGGTTTGCTAGATGCACTGCACATATGGACGGACAAAAAGACGAACATAGAAGTGCTTGAGAAGGTGAAAGAAAAAAGGATGTTTACAAAAACAACATAACTAACATTTTTGGCGGATTTGAGTTATTGGTATCATAGCGTTCGTCTAAGCAAGATCTACAAGTAGAGCAAAAGATAGTGTCCAAAAATGACTCCAATTGTCCAAAATCAGGCGCCAAAAATAAGGCCATTTTACTAAAATATTAGAAATAGGAAGAAAATGCCCGACAACTTGAATTTAAAACTATGAGTCTTCACTACCCCTAAATCCCCACAAAGTACGCGATTTGAAGAAATTGATGCAGTTTTTGGCCAAACCATCGAGCCATCAATTCTACGAATCCATTTTGTATCCAACGCATCAAGAATCGTCGTTTCCGGAAGTAGATAGCGATGACAACAGCGCAGTGGATGTGAGGATTAAAATAAATCCACATAGTTTAGTAAAATACGCCTGTACCTCTCTCGTAGAATAAAAAGATAATTTGTATAGAATGTTGTTTCATTTTCTTACAAAAATAACATATTAACTAACAAAATTTTACAACATTACATTTGATTTGATTTGATTTGTGTAATCGTATATTTCTGAAATTGGCCACTTACTAAAGTTACCTATAAAATATTTATCTCTAATAACTAATATATAAGAAGACATTAAGTTTTTTTCGTTTCCTGTAAAATCTTGTCTAGTGTAGTTGTGTTGTTTTTGTAAACATGCCTTCACTTGTTACGACATGATCATTACATGATACCCATAATAGAAGGGAAGATCTTTTACGGACCAAATCAAAAAGTTAACAGCGTGTCGTAACAGGATTTCAAGAAGAAAGCTGAAAATAGATAGGAATGGAAATTGCTCCAAAGACAAGAGCTTGGCTCTTAAATATAATATATGATGATGATGGATGCACTGCGTAACTAGTTACAATCTATTCTTGCTTTAAGTTAATTTATTCATTATTCAGAAAAAAAAATACTAACAAATTTTCTATTTATTCCATTAGAAACTGTGCAAAAACTCTAAAGCATTGGTTTTATATAAAAAAAATCAATGAATGAACACAAACTGTTAAAAATCTACAAAAATATTGGATATGGTGCAGAGTTCCGCCGAGAAAATGGGTATGTTTTGATTGTTTAGAATATTAAGATAAGAAATGTGGGCGGATGTTTTCAAACTAGCATCAGGACTTTAGAAGTCACTTGAACTTCAATTAATTTAATAGAAATAAAAGTTTAAAGTTGAGTTATGAAAGCTTACTCAAATTTCTGTAATGTGATAACAATCAATTAGTTAGTTCGTAGTAATGAAGATTGATCTTTTGTAGAGAGCGTTGGAAGCTACATTTTTTGAATACTATATGTGGTAAACAAGTGAGGGCTGCCTGTTGGTAAGCAGACACCGTCGCCTATGGACGCAAGCAACACCAGCGGATTAAAGTTTTTTTTTTAATTATAATAACCACTGATCTTTTAATATTACGGGCGTTTTTCGCTTCATATGGAGTTTATGCTGCTGCAAACTCAGCGTAGTGCGTAGCCAGGCGGCGATATTTGCTACATATGTATTTCGCTGGTTCGTTTTACCACTTCACCTCGGTTCACGTGAAAACGAACAGGAGAAACACTTACTTTTATTATTATCAATTCAATTCAATTTCAATTTATTTAATAAAGAAAAGTGCAATATTACAGGAAGATCCTAAGTCATTACAAGTTTCTTACAAAATACTTATGTCAACAATACATTATACGTGAAATAAAATACATTAATTACAAGATAAAAATTCATGAAGTAGGTACTACGTAATACTCTCACACAGTTTCAGGCATTCTCTTTCAACAACCATCCAGCCATCCGCAAATAAATCGCAGGAGAGTTGCCCCGCACTAAGCCTATTGAGGGCGTGTAGAGCGCGGCATACAGGAGAGTTACGGCGCGAGACCGTGCGCGCTAGCGGTACGGCGAAGAGGCGCAGCTGGCCTACGCGGAACCGGAATCGTCTATCAGGGACGAATAGTCGACAGGCCTCGCCGTGCAGGGATGGGCAATCAAGACGACCGCGCAAGATCCGGAGGATCGTGATAACTTGGTCAAACAACCTGCGCGTCGCTAGGGAGTTATACCCAAGAGTGCCCTGTAGGTAGGCAGTAGGGTACATGAAGGGGTAGTAGTTGTACGACATTTTAAAAAGAGAACGTAAGAACCGTTTCTGTACTTTCTCGAGCATTAGCGTGTAGGTTACTTCGTGCGGGTTCCACACACAGGCGCTGGCTTCCAACTTGGATCTTACGAGGGCGGAGTAAAGTAACTTGATCGCTCCCATATGCGTGAAGCCGTTACAGTTCCGCATGACAAAGCCAAGACGTTTAAAACCCTCGGCGGCCAGTGACCGCATATGAGCGTGAAAGGTTAAGCCAGGATCGAATATTACCCCCAGATCCTTTATGGTTTGAGTGCGAGAGAGCGGCTGACTATTAATAGTGTAATGCGAGAGTATACCACGCGCGGAGCGCGTAAAACTCATAACAGAGCACTTTGATGCGTTAAGAAACAGACGATTTTCCTCACTCCACCGGTGAATTTCGTCCAAGTTGCGTTGCATGCTTTGACAATCTGCTTGGGTTCTGATGTCCACTACTATCTTGAGATCGTCAGCATACAACAAAGGTCTACCTATTTCCAGACAAGCTGCTAGATCGTCCACCATAACTGTAAACAGGAAAGGCCCCAGGAGAGATCCCTGACTTACACCTGATTTTGTATGGTAATAGTCCGAGTCGTAACACCCAAGGCGAACAAACTGCCTACGATTTCTGAGGTAACTGGAAAACAACCGTAACAAGGAGGGCGAAAAACCAATCGAGGAGAGCTTGTACAGTAGCACATCGTTATCGACTTGGTCGATCGAATTATATCAAACTAGCTTCTGCTCGCGACTCCGTCCGCGTGGAACTCGTTTATATCGTAGCTCCATACAAACTTTCACCCCAAATTCACCCACTTAGGGGGCGATATCGGGGATAACAACTATCCTTTGTCCTTCCCCGGAAGTCAACCTATCGCTATACTAAATTTCATCACAATCGGTTCAGCGGTTTATGCGTGAAGCGGTAACAGAAAGGCAGAACTCTGCCTGCTGGTAGATCATCCGTGGTCTGCTAGGAGCCGGTCACAAGCCCGGATAAAAGAGGAGTGCACAGGTCGTGTTGTCATCTAGGGTTCACTCCTTCATGGCAACACGCCCCAAACCCCCAGGGTCAAGGTGGGAGGACGTGCTGAGGGCCCTCACAGCCGGCTGTGGGCAGCGGGGGGTAGTGCGGATTGGGCTTGCAAGCGGACGAGGGGTGGGATGGCAGGACCTGTGGTGTGTTTGGAGGAAGGGGAAGGGCGGGAAGAAGGGAGCTCCGGGGTGTCACATAGCGACGCCCTTGGAGTGAACGGACATCTGCTCTGATCCGGACTCTGAAGTGGAGGGAAAGTGACGTGCGCAGTTTGCCCTGGATGGTCAAGAGCGACTGTCTTGGGGTAGACATATGCGCACTGATTTCCGTCACAAACAAGCAACACAGGGGCTGCCATCTCAAGCCTGCAAGCTCACTCCGCACAATCGCTGTCGTTTACGACTATGCGCAGGGGGGTGGCGCCACTGCGTAGGGGACAATGTTGCTGGGTGGCAGTAAGGGAGCACTGCTGCCACTCTACTTTATCTTCCCATGGAACTCAATCAAAATGAAAAAAAATTTAAATACAAGCAACACAAACTTAAAATCTACCGCGCAAGCGGATAAGCAACCCGGAAGGGTAGAAGCGAGAGAGGGGGTGCCTTCGGGTGTTCCTCCGACCGAGCAACTAGCAAAAGGGGGTGAACCGAGCTCCAAGGAGCGAGGGGAACCGTCTGGGAGAGCAAAGAGGCAGGGTACTCCGGATGTCCAGTTACAACTGGGGGGCCTGTCACTTCGGGACGAAGAAAAACTTCTACAGACACCACCGAAGGAGACAACCGTGAGGGAGGACACACCGGTGGCGAAAGAGGTTTTTCATAAGTATGAAAGCAAGGCACAAAAGCGCAAGGCCAAGCTACTAAGGAGAAAGGCGACGATTGCTGGGGACGGGAACGACCTCGCCGGGATAATACCCGCGGTGGAGGTCGAGCCCGGCCCGAGCAAACGGGGCCTAAAGATCAAGAGACAGAGTACTGATGAGGGTCGTTCGGAGCGTCCTCCAGCGAAGCGCCAGAACAAAGGCAAAGTGGTTGCAGAGGGACCTCGGGAGATCGCTAAGGCGAACCGAGGTCTGGCTGTAGCTGTGGGCCGAGAGGATGGCGCTTCGGTGGATGAGGCACTGGCGAAGCTCATCAGGAAGAAGCTGACGCAGCTGATAGAGGTGGTCGTCCTGCGAGTGGTGAGGGGGGAGCCTGGCTTGGCAGCTCCTAGATTCGCTACGTCGGGTTTGGTGTCGGAAGGATTCTTCCTTGTGACACCGAAAACGACGGAGACGAGGGAGTGGCTGCTAAGTCAGGACTTCGGCGAGCTGGATGGCCATCGGATCACCGTGCGGAAGCTGGAGCAGACGAGGGTACAAGTGTGGATTCCGGGGGATACGGATACTGAGTACGTGAAGGAGTTCCTTTACGCTCAGAATCCGGATCGTCCGGAATTGAAGATCCTGGAGTGGAAGGCTGCGGGAAGAGAGTCTCTTGAGCTAGGCACCCGGCTGACATTTGTCGTGCCAGAGGGGGTAGAGGAGGGCTGGGGCGAGGAGAGAACGAAGGTGCTAGACTTCTCGGCCACCAGCGTGAGAGTTCGGATCCTTAGGGCAAATCCTCTTGAGGGGCCCAAGGTTCCGAAAAAGGAAGAACCCGCAACGAAGCAGGAGAGTTCTGAACCGGACGGCATCCATACGGGAGAGGCGGCAGGTATGGATGTCGTCGGTGGTGAACTCTCCGAGTAGCGCTGCGGGAACAGTAACACTACACACAAATATAACACAATGGACACACAAATAACACTACACAAACATAAACACACAAACACACACACAAATATATGCCAAGTAAACCTCCAACATTGTAAAAATGCCATGTCCGAGTTGGGGCAATATGTTGTGAGGAACAAAGTTGAAATCGCACTGCTACAAGAGCCATATGCATGGAGGAATCAGGTGGCAGGCCTGGGGCATCTGGGGGGTGCTCTCCACTACGAAAGGAACGGTGAGCTACCTCCTAGAGCATGCATATATACAAGTAATAACATAAGAAATATGGGATGTGTCATGACCATATGTTACAGAGACCTCATTGTGGTGGAGACCTTCTTCATTGCTAAAGATGGGAGAAGACACAAGGTGGCGCTGGCATCCTGCTACCTACCAGGGGAAGGAGAGGCGCCAACCAGAGAGCTGGAAGAGACGGTACTGAGATACAAAGGTAAGAGAATTCCACTTATAGTGGGTTGCGATGCTAACGCGCACCATGAGGTGTGGGGTAGTACCGATACCAACTGTAGGGGGGAATCGCTATTAGAATTCATCACCAGCAATGACCTGGAAATCATAAATACAGGTAATACACCGACGTTTGTGAATAGGATCAGAAGAGAAGTGCTTGACATAACCCTAGCACCTAGAGAAATCTGTGACACGATAACGGGATGGAGAGTGGATGAGGAGGACAGCATGTCTGACCACCGAAGGATACTCTTCAGAATCGGGAGTGGCACGGAGGAGATGAGGGTAAGGAATCCACGCAAAACGAACTGGACGAAGTATGAGGAGGAATTAGCAAAACTGGTTAAACCAGAGGAGAGATATGGAGAGATGAAGGACCTGGAGACAGGGGCACTGAAACTCAAAGAAAGTATTATGCAAGCCTATCATAAGGCATGTCCCGAAAGGCTGGTAAAAGCAGGGAAGGGACAGCCATGGTGGAACAAGGGACTTAGTAAGTCAAGAAAGAGGACGCGCCGAGCTATGAGGGTCGCCTTAAAGAAGGATGACACTGATAGTTGGGATGCATATAGAAAGGAGAGGAATGAGTACACCAGACTAAGAGAGAAGGCCAGCCGCGAAGGCTGGAGAAGGTTTACAGAAGAAGTACGAAGCTATGCTGAGGGGGCACGGGTAGTGAAACTGCTTGCGGGAGAGCGAACGTGTCAACTGGGTAGCCTAAGAGTAGAGGGAGATCTGATCACGGACCCGGGCGAAATCCTTGGAACTATGCTGAGATCTCACTTTCCAGACTGTGAAGAAAAACCAGAAGAAGAGGCTGAGCTGGGTATACCGGACTGGGGGGCTGCGGAGGGGACGGTGAAGGAGGAGATGATGGAATGGGCGATCAAATCCTTCGCTCCCTTCAAGGCAGCAGGACCGGATGGAATACTCCCGGTGCTATTGCAAAAAGGGTATGAACACATAAAAGAGAGTCTAGCAAGACTATACAGAGCAAGCCTTGCCTTAGGCTACATCCCGAAGGCATGGAGACAGGTGAGAGTGGTGTTTCTACCGAAATCGGGAAAGAAATCATACCAGGAAGTGAAATCCTTCAGGAGCATAAGTTTATCATCATTTATGCTAAAGACTCTGGAGAAAATGATAGACAAATCGATAAGAGAGAAATTGGAATGCGGTAGGAACCCACTACATGGGAACCAACATGCATACATGGCAGGTAAATCGACGGAGACCGCCCTGCATAACCTAGCGGTCAGGGTCGAGAGAGCGCTAGACACTAAGCAGTATGCACTAGGCTGCTTCTTCGATGTGGAGGGAGCCTTTGACAAGGCAACCTTTGCGGCGGTGGAGAATAGTCTTGACAGAGAAGGAATCGATCGAGCAATAGCGAGATGGATTGGCAGAATGTTAAAAGATCGAGACATAACAGCGGAGCTGGGTGGGGTCTCAAAAAGAATAAGTCCGAGAAGAGGATTCCCGCAGGGAGGCTGCTTGTCCCCTCTGATGTGGTGTCTGCTACTGGACTCACTAGTGAAGACAGTCAACAGGGGAGGTGTGTATATGCAGGCCTACTCGGATGACGGAGTACTATTGGTGAGAGGAACGGTCCTAAACATCATAAGAGACGTAATGAACAGAGGTCTCAGAGAGGTGTTAGGATGGTGCAAAGACAGAGGTTTGGATTTGAATCCAACGAAGACAAAGCTGGTTTTATTCACTAACAAATGGAAGAAGGAGGACATAAAACCAATAAAGATACAGAACGCAGAACTAGAGATAGTAAAGGAGGTAAAGTATCTGGGAGTGACACTGGATAGCACACTCAGGTATAAAACCCACATTAAGGAGCAATCGGCCAAAGCCATTAGAACACTATTCCAATGTAAAAGGGCAGTGGGAAGAAGATGGGGATTGAGGCCCGAGATGATCCACTGGATCTATAGGGCGATCATTTTACCCAGGGTGCTATACGGGGCCGTGGTATGGTGGCATAGGGCTCGTATAAAAGAGTATCAAAAAGAACTAGACAAGGTGCAAAGACTAGCGTGCCTAATGGTGACGGGGGCTATGAGAACAACCCCGACACGAGCCTTGGAAGTACTGCTAGGCATGAAGTCAATGCGCATTGAAGTGGAGAAAAGGGCCATGGAACAGTGGTACAGGATGAAAGCATGCAAAGAATGGAGAGGAAGCTGCGTGGACAAAAGACACGCGCTGATACAGGAGGAGGCGCTATCGAAGATACACATGATGATAGCCAATAATGACCTTATAAAGAGGCAGGAGATATTCGATAAAAAGTACAAGATACATATAGGAGAAAGAGACAACTGGAAGGTAGACGTCGAGCACCCAATGACGGTCTGCTTCACAGATGGATCTAGAAAGGAATCAACGAAGTTAGCGGGAGCAGGTATAGTTATACCCAAGCTTCGAGAGAGAGTATCCATCCCACTGGGGAGGTATGCTAGTGTCTTCCAAGCAGAAGTGTGCGCGATAACGAGGTGCGCACAGATCATTAGAGAAGGAATGCAACAGACTGGAAGGGTAGTGATATACACGGACAGTCAGGCAGCACTGAAGGCACTGAGTAAGGCAACGGTAACTTCCGCCTTAGTGAAAGAATGTAAGGAAGAGCTTAATAAGTTAGGAGAAAACCCAGGTGTCACGTTGGCGTGGGTGCCAGGGCATCAGGGGATAGCGGGAAATGAGAAGGCAGATGAACTGGCTAGGGAGGGAGCGGGAAGGGAGTTTGTAGGCCCAGAACCGGTCCTTCCTTTCTCGGCTCAGGTCACAAAGGGGGTCATAGAAAGGCTAAAAGAACAAGAAGGGGAAAAAGAATGGAGGGAAGCATCTGGATGTAGACAGACAAAGATGATGATAGAAGGTATGGATCATAAAAGAACCAGGTATCTGCTGAAACTGGGTAAGAGCAACCTGAGAATGTTGACAGGTATCATAACCGGTCATAACACTCTAAATAGACACTTAAAGATAATAGGTATTAGCAACGACGCTTCCTGCCCACACTGTGGGGAGGAAGAAACCAGTAAGCATGTACTAGCGGAATGCTCCATGTACGCGGCACCGCGGTTTGGAGTATTCGGCAGAGATGTGTTAGAGGAGAGGGAATTGAGGGATGTCAACCTTAAAGATGTCCTTCTGTTCTGCAGGATCACAAGAAGAATGGAAGAATGTGATGTGGGAATGCTGCCGGGACAGTAACCCTAAGCTCCAACCTTAGGGAATGGGGCTGAATGAACGCGACGAGCGATCGACTGCCCGCCCCGCCTGCTTCCGGCCAGGCGTCCCTACACAACATCAACATCAACAACATCAACAGAAAGGCAGATACACTTTAGCATTTACATATAATACTACTAGGTTCAGCCCGCAACTCGCCGCGTGGAACTCGTTTATATCGTAGCTCTTACAAACTTTCACCCCAAATTCACCCTCTTAGAGCGGTGATTTTGGGGATAACAACTATTCTATGTCCTTCCCCGGAACTCAAACTATCCTCATACCAAATTTCATCTAAATTGGTTCAGCGTTTTAATCGTGAAGAGGTAGCAGATAGACAGACACATTTTCGCATTTACCCTAATATCAATACGTCAAGTCAAATAGACGCGCACTGTGTCCATTTGCCTAGACACCGCATAATCTCGTATTCAGGGTTCTTCAGATTTACGACCTTGTTTTCCCTTGTCCATGTTCGTCTAATTTCCTTACGCAAGTAACATTTTGTGGACACTAGATACCTTTCTAATTTTCTTCGTAGGCTTTCCCCGTTTGATACTTTGTTTGTTCGGAAAATGCCACAGCTT
This sequence comes from Epinotia ramella, assembly GCA_947578815.1. Lineage (NCBI taxonomy): Eukaryota > Metazoa > Arthropoda > Insecta > Lepidoptera > Tortricidae > Epinotia > Epinotia ramella. The sequence continues at coordinate 5,545,400 of OX388207.1, forward strand.
CCGAGGATGTGCTGGGGGCGAGGGGCCCCGCTTTCGTCTCTAGTCAACACAACGAAACCTCCAATTGATAAAGAGTCGGCAATCGCTTGCGATTCTTCTGGCCCCGTATCATGTTCGGCCTTATCTTGCGATAAGTGACAAGATAGAGCGTCCGTCACTGGCTGACACCGTTCGATAGAACGAGACTGACGCTCTATCTTGTCACTTATCGCGTGATAAGGCCGACCATGATACGGGGCCTGGAATCGCAAGCGTTCATAGGCTACTGAGTCTGCTTTCCACCAGGCAGGTCTGCTAGTATGCTAGTTCGCCATCGTATCATATCAGCCGAAAGACCTCCACTGCTGGACATAGGCCTCCCCCAAAGAGTGCCATAGTAACAGGTTCTGCGCCACCCGCATCCAGCAACTCCCGTATAGTATAAACAAAATGCTAATGGGTCATTTATGCGATGGAATTCCAAATTCAATTCAATTCAAAATTCTCTCAATCGTTCATTTTATCAATTACACTGCTTTCCTCTGTGATGGTTGGTCACCAACGTGGTGTAGTGTTTCTGGCGGTGAGTAAGATCGTCAGAGCTCTCGATGGTGCGCCGTGTTGAGAGGAAGAAACCTGCAGGTCGATCACGGTATACGCATACGCGGTATACGCATTATACCAGATTAACTTAAATGTCACTTTTTGTATGGGAAAAGGCAGTGGAGTTAGGACGTGCGATCGAAAAGTTACGTGTTCACCTCTGGATTTGTCTATAGCTGTCGACGCCACTAATAAATGAAAGGTTTAGTCTCCATCATCAAACTAGCTTGACGAAAGTGTGCAAAATTTGAACTAGGCTTCGAGAAGTTTCCGTACTTTTCTGTATAGGTAGCGTCATCAACTACTAATAAATACGATTCTAACGAGCCCAAACTAAACGGGGTAGCGTCGGTTAGGAACTGAATTCCCATGGCCACCTTCTGTCTTCGTCATCAGGGGCCGTAGACAAGGTTACAATCGACAAGCGCTAACGCTAACGCTAACGAATAAAATGTATGGGAATGACAGATGCCGACGAAACATTTTTCGTTAACATCTGTCGTTCCCATACATTTTATTAGTTAGCGTTAGCGCTTGTCGATTGTAACCTTGTCTAGGCCCCCAGATCAGCTCGATAGTACCATAATATTGAACTGTCATTCAAACTACACTTTTACCCAAAACTTGTTAAGTTAAATAAAAGCTTGTAAAATAACTTGTCCTACTATCCTACCAAAGAGTATGACTATAATATTATCTTACTAATATTATAAATGCGAAAGTTTAGATGTTTGGATGTTTATATAGATGTTTGGATGTTTGTTACTCAATCACGCTTAAACAGCTCGACTGATTTGGATGAAATTTCGCACGAAGATAGTTTATAACCTAGATTCAAATATAGGATAGTTTTTGTTACGGGTGCACGCAGACGAAGTCACGGGCGGAAGATAGTAATATTATAAATGCGAAAGTTTTGATGTTTGGATGTTTAGATGTTTGTTACTCAATCACGCAAAAACGGCTATACGGATTCAGATGAAATTATATACATATACCCCCTTATTCATAAAACTTAAAATGCCTCTGCTAAATAAAATGTGCTTTGTCCCTTTCTTACGAACACAAATGTGTTTAAACAGGCTTGTAGGACGTTTATGAATACGGCCGATAGTGTATAGTGTGAATTAACATTATACAACGTGTTAATAAAATAACGCAAAACCTGAAAACTGTTTGTTCAGAATCGAGAGTAGAATGCGAAAAAAATAAAAAATAAAATTTTTGACGCGATTTATTTTTTACATTTTTGTATGGAGCAGGTCGCCCCAGTCGGCTAACACTCCATACAAATGTAAAAAATAAATCTTGTCAAAAAAATTTTTTTTTATTTTTTTCGCATTCTATGCTCGATTCTGAACAAACTGTTTTCAGGTTTTGCGTTATTTTATTAACACGTTGTATAATACTTTTTATTCCGAAAATCATCTCCAAAGGGAGCGAAATGTGGGGGCGATAATGTGCATGAAGCTAATATACAGGATGTTAACGGGGTCATGATCCGGAATGACAAAAAGCGAATAAGATGATCATACTGAACAACCTTTCCCATGGGACCAACCACGAAATCGCAAAAAAAAAAGAGCCAATTAAGAGTTAACTGTGAGTTAACTGCGATTTAATTGAGAGTTAATGTATGGAATACCTGGTTTTTTTTTGCGATTTCGTGGTTGGTCCCATGGGAAAGGTTGTTCAGTATGATCATCTTATTCGCTTTTTGTCATTCCGGATCATGACCCCGTTAACATCCTGTATAAACGAGTTCCACGCGGACGAAGTCGCGGAAAGACGCTAGTAAATAAATAAATGTCAAAATAGATGCATAATATTTTTTTTTTTTTTATATTTAATTGATAGAACATAATGTACATCTGTTTTACTGTAGACTAGGAGACCCTATGTTTTTTCAGGCAAAAAAGAACTAATAATTGAAAATGTTATTCATATGAAAAATATAATGCAATATCATTCTTATTGACTATTACAAATAAATAGGAATTTATAACCTAGGCGGTACCTATAAAAGATAGAATAATATTATTTTAAAACGATAAATAACTGCTCTGTATCGTCATAGGACATATTTTGTAGGGCTTCTCGTAGCTTTGATTTACATTTCATGTTGGTTAGGGGATATAAACCTAGCCGCGCAAGTCTATTGTAAAGAAGTGGACCTAGGAAAATAAAAAATCAGAAAAGGAAGCGTGTCGTTTATGCGTATATTTAGGACAAACAAAATCTTTACGCCTTTTACTGGTATGATGAGTGTTGTAAGGGGTTTCGGTGTGCTGTTTTAGAACTGCGTGCAATATAAATAATTGTCGAACTGTTTAAACTTCACTACTAAACTATCAACGCTATAGAATGAAGGCTTTCAGACAATAATCAAATAAAGCAACGGTTCTTGACCCTTTCCAAACATTCTTTCCTCTCATGCCTTTGTAGCGCAATCACGGGGAGATTGCCGAACATTTTAGCTACTTTGTTTTTGTAGTTTGCTGTCTATTCTTATCCTGGCTATTCTTAGCGTCTTCGTTATTTTAGTCTGAACGTGGGTAGTGAAACGAAATAGCAATAAGTAAAAGTAAAAGCAAAAAAAAAAGGTTTTTAAATTTTGAAAAAATTAATCGATAAAATATTATATACAATACAATAATTTATTGGTAAAAATATCATTTTACATTGTCACAGAAATAATAATAATAATATATGTAGTATTAGGTCACACAGTTCTATAAGTATTTTAACAATACATGCAACAATGTATATGTATGTAAATATAACGTAGAACCCTATAGATTAAGTTAGTTTTAGTCATTTTAGTAGTTTCATTGACATATTTGTAATATTTTGTATAGTTGAATAATTTCGCGTTACTCTTAGATAGTTATCGCCTAATCTTTTTTTCTCCCACAATGTATTAACATTATATTTATAATACATGTCGAGGTGTGGGCGTATCCTGGGTTCTCGGGCATTGATAGGAAACGATGCTACTATGATTACAAACTTTACTAAGGACTTCTCCACAGCATAATTACAAAATTCATGTGAAATACAGTGAACTGGCAATTTCGGTTCTCGTATTCCGTCACACCATTCTCTCTAAACGATTAATTCTCCATCCAAGAGAGCAACCACCTCCTGTCAGGCTTTTTCCTCAATGACAGCGAACACACCCGTCCGTTGTTGTTTCTAATTCAAAATAATACTCGTCATAGCCCTCTGTTGGCGCGCGGCGGAACTAATGAGCTCCCGAGTTTGCCCAGACAAATATGTCCTCGTTCGCATGTATTTCAATGATGACATTTGTAGATTGACAGTGGAGCACATTACGACCGAAGTCACGATGAATGTAATAGAGGGCGCTGCATGAAACTTCTCCTCTCCGACACGGCCAACTTGACAATGTACGCGTCCCTGCGTACACCTGTAAAAACAAAAGTTTGGAGTATCTAAAGCCATCGCTCGGCCTACCTGACATAAAAAAAGGCTGTATACGTCAAAAGGGGCCCTTTCTCTCACCAATTTAATTACGCCTAACAGTTGCATTGTTGAACAATAACATCCCTATACGTTCGTAAAACTTTAATAAAATTGATGTATAACAGTAAGTCACTTAGACGCACGCTCAGAACCATCTAAACGAAAGTAAGTACAGCTGTCAAGTAACTAATCAAAATTATGTCTGCCAGTACTTGCTGTAGTTTTCAATATCCACCCAGGCGAGGCTTCAGTCATTTCAATCATGTTTTGCTCTAATTGTAACTTGAGCGTTTGATTTTTGTAAATAATAGTCTACGACAATGATAACACTTGACTTCCTTGACACCCAATAAATACTATCCCGTGTTTCACCTACTCAACATTGCCACACTATAAATGCCAATCCGTTCAAATTAAACTTTCTTGTTTTTAAAGAACCACGACAGAAAATCAACATCATCACCATGAGTACATCACCGAGAGTCATACAGACTCATTCTCCAACCAGACCAAGTCTGTCAACACCAAGGCCCCACTACATAATCAGTCTCATCGCCCAGTCCACAACCCCTCCGAGTTGCGGTTACGACCACTGATTCATGTAGCGCCTCCAACACAAATATCACTCCAACGTCTCCGACATCTAAAGCAATTTAATTTATACGGAAAAGCATCCCTTATTTTCGAACCGAAAATAAACTTCACATTACTATCAAGCACGACGGCGTCAAGAGCTCAAACACTTGATTTCCAACCGTCAAACTTGTCTGCCTTTTAATAAGTCAGTTAATATAGTACCCAGATAAGTTACGAGCACCTCCATTCTGCCAATTTGGAAAATGTCACTTAATCTCTCTTACTTATTATAACCCTGGTCTTTAATTCTTAGAAACCCTTTGGCGGAATATCTTGAATCCGATTTAAAGTTATGGATTCCCAATTGATTAACTAATTAATTATCGTTAGTAACTCTGAATGCCACGCAAAACAAAATTCTCTGTTCACATAAACCCTCCGTGATCGCTCAATTCGCTAGAAAATAAAGATTTACCAACTCAATACTTGCAACTTTGAGCGCAAATGAAACGTCAACCATTACAAGTTTAGGAATCATCATATTTACTAAATAAAAATATTGATTAATAAACCGCTGACTTTCAAAGGTATAAATACCAGTCAACACAACTGACATAATCATACTCGAATCGATTTGTACGGTAGTGTAGGTAGGTATATTTACGTCAAAAGCGCCCAAAGTAGGTAGTTAACTTATCATTAAGTTGCCTGTCCCTCGCAAGATTACGATTGTGCCAAATTACCATTTAATTAGGTATGTACTTCCACTTTATGAAAGTCAATAGGAGTAGCTATACCCAAAGTGAAAAAAAATAATCCTGGCCGAGTAAAACAAATATAGAGAACTACTAAAATACTGACGACTATAGTATAATTTTTCTGATGAAAACGTACACGTCTAAGACCGACAATAACAAATTTAAATTGCATTAACTTATTTTGCGTAGTTAAAGTAGGTATGCAGTAACGCGTATTCGTGCTCTCGTGAAATGTCCACATATAAGTACAATCAAATAAGCCAAACTCAGCTCTCGCACAACTCCGAGGTGTAAATTGACACGAACGCGGCTCACACCGCCGGACAGTGACTCGTTCGGGCATAATCGCACGGCCGGCATTCCACTATCATTGTTACACAAAACGCACCAACGGCCTTAACTAAATGAAAAGGCACGTGCTAGGCGGCAGAACAGGCCGGCACTATTTGAGTTTTCTAGCTGACAAACATCGGTTCCTTTAATAAGAGTATTCGCCGTACATTCTTTGTTCGGTCCCGGGGGTCATATGAGATATTCGTACCGCTACTAAGACTAACCACCGTCACCAAACAGTTTAAACGTGAAAATGACTTTTTCTTTATAAATTTGACTTGTCTAGCGTAAGTTACTGCAGTTTTGTTTCGGAGGCGTTAGACCAACCATATACAACTTGTTTCATAATTCCCCATGAAAAAGAAACCCGTTATTTAACCGAAAAAAAAGTACCAACCCCAACCACCTGTACGTCGATCAAACCAAATTTTCATAGATTACTTCAACAAAAGACCAATTGCTTATCATATGTACCCAGTTTAAAAGCAAATAAACCACTATACCTATTACAAAATAGGTTTGCAATCTCAATAAAAGGAAATCAAACCGCTTTAAGTACTTATAACATAAGAAAAAAAAGGTATCAATTACAAGCCATCTCACTAAATCTTCATCAACTTTTACATTTCACAACTAAATGACTATTTCGTGTTCATGTTGCCGATTCGTCATAAATTGAGAAACATGAACATGTACCCTAACTCGGTCATGGTTGTTGTCATGTACCTCTCAGATGACACTTGGCAAAAATGCAAACCACTTTCCTAGCTACATACTCTTCTATGATTCATCCAAATTGCCTCCTTTTGTCAATCACTTTTTGTGGACTACGGTTCTCAAATACTGCTAACAGACTCCCCACAAGGGACCCCTCAACCCCCTTGCGGCTTTAGGGGTATTTTGTAACACCCTGTATAAACTGTAGATCTATACACTATGCTATATAATGTGTAATGAAAAGACTTCACCAATCATACATACGTCATAAATAGACTACTGAAAAGGCTCGTGTTTACTCTTAAATGATCATGTTCCAAAATCATACTTATTTTCCGACAAACGTTTTAGGTAGACACACATAGTTAATGTGCTCACTTGCTCAGGCACTAGGATCACTAGGTAAGACTAATCGTACAATTACTGAACGGGTAAAATACTCTTGGCACGTACACAATTTTGTTAAATATTCAGATTGTCCCAATTTTTGTTTACATTACTACACAGGTTATCACGTTTCTTGAAACACTTACACCAAGCAAGTATGTACTTTCCTAGGCAATGTTATTTTTACTACGCTTCATATTTTTCTATACCCAAAAGAACAGGCGAATAGTAAACATTTTACTTACGAAAAATGTTACAATATGGAATATATTTTCCATCGGCTGAAATCTCAAGCCGTCGATTACACGTAAAATACCTCAACTGAACATTTAACTAAGTAAGCATTTATCGCATTCTTGTATTTTATTCGGTAAATATTTTGATATTCGACTTAACACTTTTGTCATATGCCACAGATATTGACGTTGCTTATTCGTCTAATCAGCTGACGTTTAAAAATAGGTTTTAATAATAAGGGTGAAACGATAATCTTTGAAAACTTATTGAAAGCGCAATTTTCGACTACAATTATTTCAAAAATACCCTTATAAACAACATTGCGAGCATTTACTGCGAACTCGACAGAGAACATAGATACGGATCTCAAGCTCTGTTTATGATTCTACACCTTAAAATCTTATTATTCCAATTTAATTGAATAACTCACTCAGGAAATATAACACTTATTTCCAAATTGAAACTGGCTCAAATAAAATGAGCGTCGAAGTCATCTTAAACTGTGGATAATGTTATAAAAGCTTCTAAGGGACACAAAGAAAAAAAACATTAGTTACTCAACGGAGATTGGCTTATAGGCAGTATATTTTACTGTAAATTGTCAGATATAATCTGATGGCAAGTCTAATGTCTATGTCACTCATTGATGAAAGCAGCTCACGACCTGTATAGGTGTCGTTGGCATTCAAACTATCACCCGTATGTTGTATTTGACGCAATAAACTATTTTTTGTTGTTCGTTGCCATGGTTACGTCTCCTGGGTCACTAATTAAAACTATGATTTTATTGAGTTTTAATCACAAACACGTGTTTTGTTATATATTCTGTTATATCTCCTCTGCATAGAAACTCTGTCACTGCTGTCTCCCGGCTCACTGGCCCAGAACAAGAACAAGAAAAAGCTGATTGACCCATTTCAATTCTATATCCCATAATGAAAAAATAAAAAAATATCTGGCCAAAACGTACGTCATTCCCACATTTTTTACCAAAATAGCAACAGAACTGTGCTGTGTTAGCATTAGATTTTACTTCATCGTATCACGGACGAATTAATCATTCTTACGCTTATGGTGTGGTATTTTAGAGACATACCAGCATCAACTTGAATTTTTAATATGGAAATTGAATTAAATTACTTATCAGTCAACTATGATATAAATGACTTCGATAACTGCACATCTTATGTTAGAATTGTACCCAACTTTAAAATTTACTTGTGGTCTTTCTTAACTCTCTATAGATTTGCCTGTACATTTTCCTCAACAACGTTATTTTCAAAAGACTCAGAACCAACAAAATGAAAACGACTCACTCGATTAACGACAGACTCTCGCCCATGGGAACCTCATGTCCTCTCGACGCTCCAAAATAGCTCGCATTTCAACCGCGTCACGAACTATGATCTTGTGGACCTGGTGGTTCCTGCCTCGGCAGTAGGTAAATGCCGCTTTATTCCAATAGTTCCCAGCAGACATGTAGACAAATTATTTCCAGTTGTTCCTTCAAATCTTTTCTGACATCTGTCAATATTTCCATGGATCAAATTACAATTTCTTCAAAGATATTTTCTCTCAAGTTTCTTCATGAGCCCGATTTGGCACCACTTCTGATGTCGAGGTGTGGGCGTATCCTGGGTTCTCGGGCATTGATAGGAAACGATGCTACTATGATTACAAACTTTACTAAGGACTTCTCCACAGCATAATTACAAAATTCATGTGAAATACAGTGAACTGGCAATTTCGGTTCTCGTATTCCGTCACACCATTCTCTCTAAACGATTAATTCTCCATCCAAGAGAGCAACCACCTCCTGTCAGGCTTTTTCCTCAATGACAGCGAACACACCCGTCCGTTGTTGTTTCTAATTCAAAATAATACTCGTCATAGCCCTCTGTTGGCGCGCGGCGGAACTAATGAGCTCCCGAGTTTGCCCAGACAAATATGTCCTCGTTCGCATGTATTTCAATGATGACATTTGTAGATTGACAGTGGAGCACATTACGACCGAAGTCACGATGAATGTAATAGAGGGCGCTGCATGAAACTTCTCCTCTCCGACATACATATGTTTATTGGGCTTGCGAACCATTTTGGTTTGAATGAATCGTAACAGTAATTGTGGACGACAGACGCAAGAAACCGAAGCCATAACCTGATGCATAGTACATAAGCATAGAGTGTTCAAGTAAATAAAGATAACCCCCTATATAAAACCCTAAGTATATACGTAAAAAATATAATTGAAACTCGAAATACTGATTTACCTCGGTCTAGCCTAAAACGGCATCCAAGTTTAATTAATTACTTAGTTCAATTGAACTTTATTTAATTAAAAAGTTTTAGGATACTAAGATTCCGCTCTTTTGTTTTTTTAGGCTAAAGCTCTTTCTTTAGGCTCTTCCAAATAACAAACATTGATTGGATGGCATGGTTCTTTTACATTACTTTGTACTAAAATAATAATAAAAAAGACCGGGTTGCAGTCCGGGAGTGCCGGCAGTGGTGAAAACTCAATGACATTGTAACAGTTTTTCGATCAGGTCACGTGTCAGTCTTACGAATTTTCAATCTGTCGAATCTTACGGTCACGTGACATCTTACGGTCACGTGACCTGTTGCGAGTTTCTCTCGAATCTTGCGGTCAAGTGACCTGTGGCGAGTTTAACAATTTTTCCCCATCACAAGCGCCGCTAAAGAAGATTTCACTTCTAAAAATTTATACATTATTTGTACTAAATATAAAATAATTTACTTCTTTTGCAGGCCACATCCTGCGTGATAACAGAATTAGTATTTGATCTTCTCCAGGATAGGAGATGTAAACTCCTTGCTCCCGTGTTTGACATCGGAATATTTCTTCGGTATACCGCAAACATCCATATTATTGCTTAGTCGAACGACCGAGCGATGCAAACGAAGTTATACGCTTCAGCCAGAAGGCCGAAACTCGGATGACCCGCTGTCGCATTTCTCCACCGATTCTGGTGAAATTTTGTGAGCATTGATGCATGTGATTCACTTTTTTTTAATGTTTAATAAAAAAGGTTTTTTGACAAAAAGACAGACGTGTTCTACAGCTCACAGAGTCACTAGTTTTGTAAGGTATTCTTTTGGATGTTCTCTTATTTTCTACACGAACTTTAATTTGGGACCCACTTTAGGTTGACAATCCTGTCAAATTGTATAGGAATACAAAGAATATTTTTTAAAAGGTTCATAAATTAAAGAACGCGACCGTACGTTTTATCGAATGTATTGTTTCGCGGAACTTTGAATGTATTTAAAGAAATTTGCAATTTAACAGTAGCGTCCCAAAAGTCCCAATACATTTATGAAAATACTAGCTGTTGCCCGCGACTTCGTCCGCGTAGAACTTGAATGAGAAACACTTTTCTTGAGGTTTGAACCTTGCACCCCTTTAGGGAACCCCCCCCCCCCTTCCCCTTCTTTCCCCGCTTCTTTTCCCTTTTTTCCCGCTTAGGGATGGAATTTTATAAATTCTGAAAGTACTTTTTTTGTATTGTAATAAGTAATCTTTCTACTAAGTTTAAGGTCGTACTTACCTGCTCTCCAGACAGTGACACAACTAACCCCGCAAAATATCGACCCATCACCTGCCTACAAACCATTTACAAAATACTAACCGCTTGCATAAGTGAAAACATCTATAGTCATCTCTCACAACACAACATACTTAAAGAACAACAAAAGGGTTGTAGGAAACATAGTCAAGGTTGTAAAGTACAATTCATTATTGATTCAGTTGCCATGACACAAGCATTTAGACGAAAAAGAAACATTCACTCCATGTACATAGATTATAGAAAAGCCTTCGATTCCGTGCCCCATAGCTGGCTTATACATATATTACTTCGATACAGAATTCACCCAACAATAATTAAATTCTTGCAAACAGCTATGAATAGTTGGCAGACTACTTTGACAATTAAACAGGAAGATAATACACTAAGTACCGATCCGATTCGCATTAGAAGAGGTATCTTTCAAAGAGATGCTTTAAGTCCATTATGGTTTTGCATGGCTTTTTTAAACCCTCTATCCGAATTATTAAACCAAACTGATGTTGGCTTTAAATTGAAATAATTTGATAATGCCCATCACACCACCTCATGTACGTAGATGACATAAAACTATACGCAGACAATATCACTGAACTGTTTCAACTAGCTGACATAACACAAGAATTTTCCCAGGATATAGGCATGCAATTTGGTATTGATAAATGCAAGATACACTCCGTACACAAAGGACAAATCCAGAGCAATAGTTACACGTTAGAGACAGGAGAACAAATTGAGCACATGAGCGAACAAGACACCTACAAATACTTAGGCTTCCATCAATCCAGACAGATACATCAGATCAAACAAGAACTCACCCGAAAATTTATAAATGGACTCAGTACCATTTTAAAAACACATCTGAACTCACGTAACACTATTAAAGCTATTAACACTTACGCAATACCAGTCTTAACGTATTCGTTTGCGGTAATAAACTGGTCACAGTCCGACTTGAAGAAACTTAGCGCACCATTAATACAAACTTAACGAAGCACAGGAAACATCATCCAAAAACCTGCTCACAACGACTTACTTTACCGCGAAGAGAAGGAGGGAGAGGCCTAATAGATATACAAAACCTATACAATAAACAGATAACCACACTCAGGCACTACTTCCATACTAAAGCCGATCAATCCCCATTGCACACAGTTGAAATTGATAGCCATCACACCCCCCTTAATCTACATGATAAAACCGCTCAACGTAACGAACAAATCGTTAGTCCAAGGCAAAAAACATCTGCGTGGGCCCAAAAATCGCTACACGGGAGGCATCACGCCGATCTCAGTCAGCCATTTGTTGATAAGGAATTATCAAACACTTGGCTGAAAAGAGGCGAACTATTCCCGGAAACCGAAGCCTTTATGCTTGCAATACAGGATCCAAGTTATTGCTACCCGCAACTACTGAAAACATATAACTAAAGAATTAGGCCGACAAACTGACTCATGTAGACACTGCAATAGCGCTCCGGAAACGATCCAACTTATAAACAGGTGCATGTAAAACCATTGTACAAACCGATTACAAACACCGCCACGTTGCTGCTGCTGCATCTATAATTCATCAGTACCTAGCAGACAAAAACCAATTCATTGATAAGCAGCTACCATATTATAAATATACACCGTCCACATTACATGAAAAAAAAAACAACATAAACTGTATTGGGACCGAACATTACTAACCGATAGAACGATACACTTCAATAGACCCGATATTACCTTTTACGACAAACCAAATAAAACCATTTACCTTATCGATATAGCTATCCCAAACACACATAACATCCAATCAACAATTAAAGACAAATTAAAAAAAATACCAAGATTTAGCCATTGAGCTTAGGCGCCAATGGCAAGCTAGCACTGTAGATATAGTCCCAAATTCCCAATAGTTATTTCCACAACAGGAGTAGTGCCGAAAACCCTATGTAATAGCTTGAAGACCCTCCAGATCCCAACTCAAATTATAGGAACCCTTCAAAAAGCCACAATTTTAAATACATGCCGCATAACCAGAAAGTTTTTGACATCATCGATTATATCTGAGAGTAGTGCTGAAGTAATATAAGTAAGTAGGTATGTGTTTCGTAAGCGAGTAAGTGTAAGTATCAGGTAAAGTCACCAATTTTTGATATGCTTGGCTATGGCCCCATTTTAAAGCAACTACCCTGTAAAAAGGAGAAAACAAAGACAAAAAAAAAAAAAAAAAAATTGCCACAAACTTAACCTAGACATTACATAGAGCTTAAAACGAATTAAATTGTATGACCAAAAAGTATTATACATTTGCATTTGGTTAAGTTGGGCAATGGGTCCCAATCTCAGCGTGTGCTGGGTTAAGTTAATACCCAGCGCTGGTTTTCAGACCGGTCCCTGGGAAGAGGGCCGGTCGCAGCGTATGTAGTTTCATATCTCTAGCTCAAAAAAAAATGTTTTTCATACTAACCTTGCACCCCTATTTAATTGACCCCGGTCCTTTTTTTGTATTCTAATTGTCATGTAGGTAGATGGTAAATTATTATAAAAATGACAGATTTGATTCTACCCCAGGTTGTGAGAAATAGGATTTGAAGGAATAAACATGTGCAATCAGTTAAGAGTCTCGTTTATTATTTAAAACATAATACTGGCGACGGGTAAAGCTCAAAAATGGCTGTCTCCAACATAGCAAGCATTGTGTTACCTGGGAAGTTCATACCAAACAAAGATAATTGGGAAAACTACAGAGAACAACTTTTCTTCGCATTGGAAGCTTCAGGGCCATTGGAAAGTGTGCAGAAACGAGCCTTATTTTTGTCTCAATGTGGGAAGGAGGCATTTGCATTGATTGTGTCATTGTTGTCACCTAGGAAGCCCAGTGAAGTGGACTTCGATGAAATAATTAAGGTGTTGAACAAATTATTTGTACCTAAGCCGCATCCAATACTGGAAACTGAAAAGTTTTACAACAGGAGGCAAAAAAGCAATGAATCAATCACTAGTTTTGTAGCAGCGTTGCACGACATCAGCTCCCGTTGCATGTTTACCGATTTAAACCGTCGGATTGCAGAACAAATCATACTTGGTGTCTATCAATCAAGTTTGAAAAAGGAGCTGTTGAAAGTTCACATCAGTGATTTAACGTACGACAAAGTGGTTCAACTGGCACTTAATTACGAGGCAATTTCAGAGAATAACGAAACAAGTCGTTTACTAGCCAGAACACATTGTGACGTCACTCAGAGTTCCAGCACTAGTGGGCAGAACTTGAGCGAGCCGATGGAAGTAAACGATATTCAAACGAAGCCGTGTGTGCATTGCGCTAAACGCCATGGGGCCGCACGATGCAAGTTTCGGAACGCAACCTGTTACAAATGTCATAAAAAAGGTCATACAAAGACGGCATGCGATACCAACGTAAACAAAACGGCAAAAACACGCGTAAACAAATGTGAGGTGTGTTCTTCGGCGTCTGAAGGGGAAGACGACAGAAGCGAACACAGTACTGAAGACAATCACGGCATCTATGGCGTGCACGGTGTAGGAGACGCCGGCGCGCGCGCGCCACCTGTCATGGTAGAAGTCGTGCTGAACGGGGTACTGCTGGCGATGGAGGTGGACTCGGGCTCCGCGCGCACAATCCTGCCGCACAGCCTGTACCGGCAGCACCGCCGCGCGTTCCCAGGCGACCTATCGCCATGCAAGAGCAAGTTGGTTACGTGGACGAACGACGTTTTAAACATTGTTGGGGAAACGATGGTAGACGTTGTGTACAATGACAAAAGTGTTAGATTGCCGTTGCTAGTGAGCTGTGGCAAAGGGCCGGCCTTGCTTGGCCGCGCATGGTTCGAGCCCTTGGGAATTTCAATTCACGGCGTAAATTCAGTTTTGGAAGCTGCAGTGGACGTCGTCGCGAAATTTCCAAAGTTATTCGACGATGATATGGACAAGTACAACGGACCATTAGTGCATATTGAGTGTAAAGACGGAACAAGCCCCGTATTCTTACGTTGCCGACCAGTTCCATTTCCGTTACGAGAAAAAGTGAACGAAGAGTTAAATAGGATGATGTCAAATGGAATTATAACTCCAGTGAAGCACTCACGATGGGCAACACCACTAACAATCGTTCCCAAAGCGGATGGTTCGCTGCGGTTATGTGGGGATTATAGGAGTACGGTCAATGCATCCTGTTTAGCTGACAGCTACCCGCTACCAACATCAAATGAAGCATTTTTTTCGTTGGCAGGTGGCAAATATTTTTCAAAGGTGGACCTGAAACAGGCATACAATCAGCTGAAAGTGGATGATGTAACAGCGGAACTTCTTACACTCAACACACCTCTTGGGTTGATGAGAATGAATCGTCTTGCATATGGTGTTAATGCTGCAACAGGAATCTTTCAGAGACTGATGAACTCTATACTTGCCGGAATTCAAGGAGTAGCCTGCCTGCTGGATGATGTGGTGATCTGCGGAACCACATTCCAAGAACATGATGAGCGACTTGGAAAGGTACTCCAAAGACTTGAAGACCTTGGGCTAAAGTTAAATAAGGTCAAGTGTACCTTTTCAACAAAGAGAGTAACCTTCTTAGGTTATGAAATTGATGAAACTGGAATACATCCATCAAAAGAAAAAATTCAAGAGATTTCTGATAAAGCTGCCCCTACAAACAAAAGGTCCCTAAAGGCATTTCTGGGGTTGTATAACTTCTATGAGCGGTTCTTGAAAGACAAAACTGTAGTACTAGAGCCACTGTACAAATTGCTGAAAGACAAAGCAAAATGGCAATGGGGTAGCATTGAACAAGCAGCCTTTGATAGAGCCAAACTGCTACTCACCTCAGATTTGACGCTTGTGCATTACAGCCTAGAGAAGAACCTACATATGATTTGTGATGCAAGTGAGTACGGGGTTGGTGCAATCTTAGTTCATAAGATGGAAGATGGCACTGAGCGACCAGTAATCATGGGATCAAGAACGATGCAACCTCATGAACGTCGATACGCTCAAATAGACAAAGAAGCCTTGGCCATTATGTTTGGCCTAAAAAAATTCAGGCAGTATTTGCTGGGACGAGAGTTTGTAATATTTACAGACCACAAACCACTGCTAGGAATTTTTGGCCGGAACAAACCAATACCAGAGATGGTTTCTAATAGAATGCTACGATGGGCATTGTGTCTCAACTCATTTGATTATGACCTCAGATATCGTCCAGGTAAAAATATGGGCAATGCTGATAGTCTCAGTCGATGGCCAACCCCACATACCAAAGATGACCAGGATGAGGAAGAAGAAGATGAAATCTATCTGCTTAAAGATGCTGACATAGACTCTAAAACAATTGCAAAAGAAACAGACAAAGATCAAACTCTTAAAAGGGTTAAGTACTATTTATTACACGGATGGCCAAATAAAACAGAAGATCCTGAAATAATACCGTATCACAGAGGAAAGGACTATTTGTCAATAAACAAAAATTGCATTTTATGATCCAATAGAGTAGTAATTCCCAAGTCACTGCAAAATAATATTCTAAAAAAATTGCATGATGGTCACTCTGGAATAGTACAGACAAAAATGATAGCCAGAGGATATCTATGGTATCCTTCATTAGATGCTGACATTGAAGAGATGGTAGCGATGTGTGAAAAATGCCAGGCCTGCAGGAATAACCCTCCAACTACAGAACATATTTGGCAGCCGGCCACAAAAAGATGGTCACGAGTACACATAGATTTCATGGGGCCATTTATGGGAAAGACATTTTTGGTTTTAATTGATGCTTATAGTAAGTGGCCAGTGATTGAAATGGTGCCGTCAATGTCAAGTAAAACAGTTATTGAAGTACTGAATAAAATTTTCGCCGATAATGGGCTACCTGACATTGTGGTATCAGATAATGGATTAGCATTTACCTCTAAAGAATTTCAAGACTATATGTCTAATAACCATACATCGGGGTTTTCGGAGCGGGAATGATTTGAGAAAGAGTAGAGATAAACAGATAAGTTAGTCTAAGAAAATATCTTATTATGCCTAATGAATAACTACCTCTCTGTGAGTTGTATACAATCTGTGACAAAGTTTTATTTTAATTTCCGTAAAAGTCTTATAACTTATAAGGTAACAATTAAAATAACTTTAATTAATTACCTGCTGTAAATTGAATAGTTGACACGATTTTCAGAATAAACTATTAATATTTTTTCTATATTTGGGACAGTTAATCTACGGCGTCTTGCTGTAAATATCCATTTCAAGGAGCTAAATGATCTTTCCACGTCGACAGTTGTAATAGGTGCATATTTAAATTTTTTGTAGGAATCAATTGATGCACGAGAAGTTTGAGATTGAAGTTCTATTTCTTTGCCTTGTACCAACTCATTTATAATTTTTAGTGTGCTATAGCCAGAATTCTTCTTTAACACCAACTTCAGTTTATCATAAATCTGTTTTCCTTTTACGCTCATGTTTAATTTGGAAACATCTAACTAACTCTATAGGTTTCATGAACTATTTTTAAACTATCGCTGATGGACAGCTTCGCATCCTGTAGTTTTTTAATAGCATTTGGGATAGTCATCAAATGATTTGCTATGAAATTTAAGTCGCTTTTTATATTTGCATTTCCAAACGCTCTTTTTGCCTTTCTAATACTCTGGCCTTCGGTGGGACTGAATGTATTTAGAACACGTTTCACTTCATCGTAATGTTTGCTGTAATACGTTGCAGCTTCTATCCAGGTTCCCCACCGAATAATTGTTGGTCGAGGTGGTAAAGGCACTCCGGGGAGCATTTCTTTAAACTTTTGTATTCTTTTAGGAGATTTCAAAAATGTCTTCTTAACATTTGCGATTAAATCATTCACATCTGGATAAAGTTTTCTTACTAGTTCAGCCACTCTATTTAAACCATGAGCCAAACATGTGACGTGCAAAAGATTGGGAAAAATACATTTTAAATTTCTTCCAGCCTTTAGCATGTAGCCCACACCGTCAGTTAAAAGTAAAAGTACTTTATTGTGATTATTATGGTTAGCACCCCATAATTCATCAAGAGCACTTGTGACCGTATTGGATATTGATACATTGTTCGTGCTGTCTAACCGTTTACTGGATATCAAGTGTTGAGTGCCAATGTGATCATCACGTAATGCTCCCACTATTACGTTAGCTATTTGACGACCATAATCATCCGTGGTTTCGTCAACACTTACATATATATATTCATTTTTTAGCTCGCTCCGTATTTTATTCATTTTTTCATCGTAAGCTTTATTTAAATATTCCCGTCGCAGTTGACATTCCGAAGGAACTTTTGCAGTTTTTCCAAATTTACCGGTAACACAATTTTCGATAAAATCTTTAAATATCGGATTGTTTACCTGCGTCCATGGTATATTACAGCCCACAACAAATTTCAAGAGCTCACTATTGAAATCATATTTCATACCTGTATGTTTATTAGATGCGACATGTCGCGTTACACTAGATTTCGTTTGAGCGAAGCTCACATTGCACTTGGTGCAAAATAATAAAGAATCTCGAACCTCTATCTCTGGATTATTTTCTATCCACGAACGCATAAACTCGTAACGAGTTTTTTTTCTCGGAGGCATATTTGTGTTGACTGATTATTTACAGTTTTTTAAAATACAATTGCATATAAGTTTATCTACTAGACAAGCAAGGGTAACGGTTGACAATAGGTGTCTAATACAATGTCAATCTTGACGCTCGATATCTATGAAGCATTTTCTTATAAATGAATAGACTTAACTGAAGAGGTTGATAATGAATGACCAATATAAAATATGTACCTATATGTATGATTAATCTTTATTTATTTTTCAATCAATTATTCATTCGGTAGAAACCTACTAGGGTACGATCTGTTTTTAAGTAAATACCTACTCTTTGGCTAATGTCAAACGTTCCCGCTCCGAAAACCCCGATGTATGCTAATAACCGGATTCGACACATTACTGGCGCGCCATACCATCCGGCAACCAATGGCCAGATTGAAAGGACTATACAAACAATAAAGTCCAAATTAAAGAAACAGACACCTATGACTTGGCCAGAGCGAGTAGCGAACGTGCTATTTCAAATGCGAACTGTACCAAGCACAGTGACGGGCAAGACCCCTGCTGAAATATTGAACAACCGTAAATTCAGGACTGCCCTCACACTTCTTCACCCCGATTCTGACTTATCAAATGATTTAGAACTTAGAATGGAGGGAGATGTAAGAAAACGTATAAAAAACTTTAAGATAGGTGACCATGTTTTATTCAGACTCTATAATATGAATCATAAGTGGCAGCCTGTAGATGGCCCAGCTGTTTATGAAGTACAGACTAGTGACGGAGCCAAGCACAGAAGGCATGTGGACCAACTGCTTAGAACAAGGCTCCCTACTGATATACCAGATGTGACCCAAAACCATGACGGCTCCGGTGATTATGGGACCCATGATGATGATGGCGACAATGATGTTATAATACCACCACCAGAAGAGTGGCAGGAAATTATAGGAGTTTAGTGATTTATATTCATTAATAAGTTAATTCATTTCTATAAGTGATATCTGGAAACTTAAGGGGAAGGTGTCATGTAGGTAGATGGTAAATTAATATAAAAATGACAGATTTGATTCTACCCCAGGTTGTGAGAAATAGGATTTGAAGGAATAAACATGTGCAATCAGTTAAGAGTCTCGTTTATTATTTAAAACAAAATACTAATAAGTAATCTTTCTACAAAGTTTCAAGTCTCTAGTTGAAAAAAATATGTTTCCCCCATACAAACATTGCACCTTTATTTAATCGCCCCTTAGGGGTAGAGTTTTCCAAAACGCTTAAAGATTTTTTTTTGTATTCAAATAAGTAATCTTCAAAGTTTCAAGTTTCTAGCTCAAAAGGAAAAGTTGGCCTCATACAAACTGTGCACCCCTATTTAACTCCCTTAGGGGTGGAATTTTCTTAAACACTGAAAGAACTTCTCTCATATTGTAAGAAGGAGGCGAAGCGTATAACTGAGCCATGAACCCTTTTGTTTAACTGCAACGCACACAGCAAATTGTATGTTGATTTTTTTTTTCTTGGTATGTTATTGTATTGTATATGTAAGTCTATTCTGTTCCATATTGTGTAACGAATATTTGTTATTATTTTGTTTTTTTTCTACGATGTTGTCTCTGTTTCTGTGTGATTGTAGCAAACAAATAAATGTTTTATCTATACACAAAGTTTCAAGTCTCTCACTTAAAATTTTACTCCATCCCCATACAAACTTTCAACCCTTTTTTTGAGGGTGAAATTTTCAAAAATCCCTTCTTAGTGGGTACTTACGTTATATAAACTACCTATTGTGAAAAAATCAGCTTTCTAGGTTCAACGGTTTGGGCTGGGCGTTGAGTAAGTCAGTCAGTCAGGACTTTTACGTTAATATATACATATAGATTGTATGTCGTTAAGAACATAGAATCATTCTGAAAAAATTCTGATACCGATAATTTATACGTGAAATAAACATAAAATAGCAACCAAAAAGTTTCGTGTTCGTAAAGTATAAAAGTCTGTTTCGGGTCAATTTATCCATTTTTATAATAAATTACCTAATGAAATTTTGGCTTTACCTTTTCCGGCTCTTAAAAATTACTTGAAAAAAACTTACTGACAGAAATGCATGGCCCAAACCAGAGCCCATAATAGCTTAATTATTCATATAGCTTATTCGGGCATGTGTTCTTGTAGAACAACGCATTATGATGTTATTTTTTCTTTGTATTCATATTCAGTTTCACTTATTTTAAGTAGGTTAAGAAATGGTTAAGAACTATAATTATAAAAAGCTTTTTTGGCAAAAAATGTTGAGTTTGTTTCGGCATTCCTTCTTAACAGTGGTTTTCTTTTTCAGAAACGCTGGAAGAATTTTGACTTGTAAAAGTGCCATGTGTTTATTTATTGTTATTTTTTCAGAAACCGTTACACGTAAATATTTTAGGTACAGCTAAACGTTCATTGTGTAGAACACTTTAGGTTCGGTTTGTTTTAGGCTTATATAATCTTAAAAATGGGTTGTGGGAAAAAAATACTATAAAACGAAAAATATATTGGATGAAACATCTGTCGGTAAAGCAAGGTACAGTCACCAGCGTTAATATCTAATACAGTCAGCATCAAAAGTAGCTACGCAAACGAATACGTCAAAAGTCTTTATTAAAAGGGAATAAGAGCTTTTGACTTCTTCGATTGCGTAGTTACTTTTGATGCTGACTGTACAACAAAGCAAAGGGAGCTTAAATATTTGACACGACTCTATTTCTAGGGCCGTAAGGATGTGTCCCATACTTTTCCCGCTTTGTTATGGCATGATGTTGGTGGCTGTACTACCATTATTTTGTTTGAATATTTAACAGTTTAACAGTTAAAACCCCTGACATTTTCATTTCAAAGTTCAATATCTCAAAAGCTAAACCGATTTAGTTGAAACGCAGCCAAGAACCCATTAGAAACCATCGCATTAAAATCTATCTAATCGTTTATAATCAGAGATCGGAAAAATTTGCGACATTGTTTGCAATTATGTGGACATGACTCCAAAATTAATCAAAATGTTAATTAATTATTCATTGAAAGATAATTTGAATTATTGGAGATAAAAGTTTATTAATAAAGTGCTTATAAGCACGTATATACTATAATAACTTAAAAAAAAATGACGTTACGACGACGATGAATTACATAAATAATTATTAGCAAAAGGTTCGTATTTAAAATGGGTATCGTTTCCGTAAATATTTATATACAATAAATAAATAACGATTTTAAACTGACACGATTACTTACACTAGAAAAAAAAATTAAAAAAATACTGATAATTTATTTTAATAAACCTATACTTTAACAAACTTTTGTATTTATTGACTAGGAATCAAATTATATGTCAAGTGAAAAATTAATTAACTGAATAACATTTTGATTGATTTTGGAGTCATGTCCACATAATTGCAAACAATGTCGCAAATTTTTCCGATCTCTGTTTATAATATAATGTAAATAAAATCACAAAGTTTCCAGATCTGTCCCACCGTGAAACTTTCGCAGAAGCCTCCTCGCGCACAAAAACCTCACGACAAGTTATGCTAATCTGGCTCATTAGTCGTGTTTCCATTACCATGGATCTCACGTATCGACATCTCCAGTACGCAAGTTCTCACGTTACTTTGCATAGTAAGTTCTAACCTCAGATTTAGAATCAGATTCATTAGCTTGAAAGGGTTCAGTTCTACTAAATTTCGTAACATTTGCAAATATATCATTTTAAAGGAAGGTTCAAATTGGTTAAAATTGTAATTGAAAGCCCCACTTGTTTTTGGTATGCGGGAGGAACGATATCGTAGAAACATTTGTTTTAAGGTCAAAGTGAAAAAACAAAACGCTTTTACGGCCTCGCTGTGAAAGCTGCTTCCGTTAATATATTTTTTCACTTGGTTTTTTATTGTCATTCTTGTTCTATCCGTGATCCCGATCCCTTTTGCCAGCCTTACTTGAGCCACAGTAGAACTACAAAAAATATATTAAACATTTTTTTAAAAATTTATAGAATCAGGCATTATTTTGCGGAAGTCCATGATAAATTACTAGAATAATATTTATTTGCTATTCCGCTAGAATGGGCCTTGAATAGCATGAGCCAATGATGTATAGAAAAGAGGTAGATAATAATATCTTGTCTATATGAAATTCTGTGTTTAAAAATGGCCAACAAATCTGACAGCTGAGGACGTCTCAGTCGAAGACAGACTTAATCTGTACTAGAGTTGAGATTTTTATCATTTCACTAAACATGTCTAGTGAAATGATAAAACGAGTTGACTCTGCGAGTTAGTTTTGTCAACTCACTGACGCGTTTCAGGGATTTTATCAAATCACTAAACAAATCTAATGAAATGAAAAAACGAGTTGCCTTTTTTGGCCGATTTCGTCATTTCACTAAACAGATTCAGAGATTTGATCAAATGACTGATTTTTCTAGGCAAATTATAAAATGGATTCGCCATTTTAACATCCTGCGTGATTTGATCATATCCCTTAGAGATTTGTTCAAATCTCTGTTTTGGCCATTTCCCTGCGACATATATGCCGCAAACGAAGGTTTACCTAAAAAAACGTGAAATGTCCATTTAAGCGAACAGGGTACGAATTACTCATGCATCTCAGTTTGCCCCGAGAGCCCGTTTGGCCCATATAGCTGTAGATCAGGACCAGGCCTTTAAAACGTTATAAAATGAACCGGAATTATAACGGTATATTCCGTTAGTGTTCGAAAATTACGTTATAACAAAATCAATATTCTCCATAACGATATAAATACCGTAACAGAATGAATAACAGAACGATATATAATAACGTTATAATATCGTTTTAAAATGCGAGCCGCGCGCTACGGCTGCGCCGTTGCCGCTCTGTGCCAATGCCAACATGCCACCACGTGGGCCGTAGCGCGACGTGCGACGTTGCCGTTATGTTGTTTTAGCTTCTAAATCTTATTAATGCTTGTTTACCTCGATCATTTGCAAATTGGTTGTGAATTGTGAATATTTGGTTGGTTGCGACGATAAATGGCGGAATAAAAATGGGACGCAGGAAACGCAACGCTGTCCACAGATTCGTGGACTTGCTCATAAATAAAAAGAAAGAGTGCCAATCTTAATAGCCCCTAGGTAAACACTATTACAATATGTAAGAGGGTCAATATTTTTTATGTTAATTGTTTGTCTCGGCACTAAATCGCAGACTCCTAGTATTAGGACCTATTCCAAACAAGCCCTACGACCGACGGTGTTGCCGTGAGCAAAAAATTATGCATAGGTATGTTGGTATGTGCTTTTGTTCATTAATCGTAATAAAATTAAAATATACTTTTAGTTTCCGACATTTTATTTTATTTTTGATTTAGAGCCATTCCGAAAACGACAAGTTAAATAAAATCTGATTATGAAACCAAAGAATGTGTGAATTTTCGATTCCGGTTCTTCGCCATAATCTGTTTAGATAGGCTCGCGATAGATAGGGGAGACCAAGGACGGTTGGTACACATAAATATGTTTCGATCCTCCTTTTCTTACGATTCATCCTCCTTTTCTAATTAATCCTTAGTCACTAAATATTTATATAAATAACTAGCTGTTGCCAGCGACTTCGTTCGCGTGGAACTGGTTATGGTCTTAGAAAAAATATTGCTATTAAATTATGTTCGGTGCAAGCTATTTATCGCTGTCCCAAACAAACTTCTACCATCTTAAAGATATACAAAAACTATCCTATATCCTTCCAAGGGTCTCAAATTATCTGTACGGGAAATTTCATCTAAATCCGTTCAGGGATTAGACCTACGTAAAAGGTAACAGTGCGATGAGTTCGTTAGTTTAAATTGATAAATCTAAATTGAAAACTTCGTTTTTACAAACATAAATATCTTAAGAATCATCAACAGACGTTTTCATACAGTATTAAAGAAAAATATATTTTTATATGTCTACTAAGCTACATTACTGTTATAATAATAAGTACCCAATGTTGATTAAATCTATTCGATTCTGGGAGCATCGCAGTTCTAACCTAACCTATCCTACATTTCTTGAATACCGTTTTAACACTTTTAACCCCCTTAGGGGTGGTATTTTTCCAAGACGATGAAAGGATTTTTTTTTTCTAATAAGTAATCGTACCACAAAGTTGCCCATCTCTACCTCAAAAAAAATGTTTCTCATCCTAATCTTGCATAAGTACCTTTTTAACCCCCTTAGGGATGGAATTTTCTAACACGTTAAAAGTACTAACTGTTTTTCTATTCTAACAAGTAATCTTTCTACAACGTTTCAAATCTCAAGCTCAAAAAAAGTGTTTCTCATACAAACCTTTCACCCCTATTTAACCCCCTTAGGGGTGGAATTTTCTAAAACGCTGACAGTCCTTTTTTGTATTGTATTTAGTAATCTTTCTACAAAGTTTGAAGTTTCTAGCTCAAAAAATAAAGTTCCCTCCATACAAACTTTGCACCTCTATTTAACCGCCTTAGGGATGAAATTTTCTAAAACACAGAAAGTACTTTTTTCTATTCTAATAAGTAATCTTTCTACAAAGTTTCAAGTCTCTAGTTCAAAAAATAATGTTTCCCCCATACAAACATTGCACCCCTGTCCCCTACTTAACCCCCTTAGGAGTGGAATTTTCTAAAACGCTGCAAGAACTTTTTATGCATCTTAATAAGTAATCTTCCTACAAAGTTTCAAGTCTCTAGTTAAAAAAAAAGTTTCCCTCATACAAACTTTGCACCCCTATTTAACCCCCTTAGGGATGGGATTTCCAAAAATTCCATCTTGTCCCTTCTTTTTAGTCCCAGTAGTTTCGGCTGTGCGTTGATGAAATAATTTACCATGTTATAACAATGCCATTAATATCTGGGGGCACGGCAGTGCCCCCGCCAAGTCGAGCGCGAAGCAAACACTGCCGTACCATCCTTTACTGGAACCATTTCGCCACATTTTCAGGCCCCTATTTGAGAACCTCTGGATAAGACCAGGATGCAGAAATTTTCGTCATCCAGTAAGCTATAATCACATACTTAAAATCCAAAAGGTCAAGTCTGTAGGTCATTTAGTTCCGAAGTTAGACGAAAGCAAAGTTTCGCATTTATGACACTCACTCATGATCATCAAAATAGAACTAGTACTTCCCATAAACTCAGAGAGCTGAAATTTGGTACAGAGTTAGGGTTAATGGCCACATAAAGGGAAAACTATAAAAAATTGCTATTTCAACCCAGTTTTCTAGATACACCAACTGTATACATTACTTTGTAATCCTATACAAATATATAGGATTACAAAGTTACATTTGCAGTGAATGGGAAAATTCAAAAGCAAGAATGGGCCTGCATTCATAGTTTGTATGTATGGATAACACATTAACCTTCAAAAAGAAGTGAGATTCCATAAAAAACACTCCATGTAAAAAAGAGGCCAAGTCTCGAAACTCTTCCACCGTAAAAAGTTGTGAGATATTTCGTAGAGCCAAGTTTCAGGCATTCTTATTAATCTTTATTTGCTTGCTTGACGACCGGTTAGCCTAGTGGGTAGTGACGCTGCCTACGAAGCTGAAGGTCCTGGGTTCGAATCCCGGTAAGGGCAAATAATTGTGTGATGAGCATGAATATTTGTTTCTGAGTCATGGAAGTTTTCTATGTATTTAAGTATTTATATCTATCGTTATTATATATATCGTCGTCTAGTACCCATAATACAAGCCTTACTGAGCTTACTATGGGACTAGGTCGATTTGTGTAAGATTGTCCCTTAATATTTATTTATTTATTGCTAAATAAAATTTTGTGACTTGGCAATCACACAATACTACATAATTTTAGGTAAGTATGCAAAAATCTATAAATACAGTTAAGTTGTGTGATTGCCACGTTGCAGAATTTTATTTAACAAGCAAAAACATTCCATGTAAAAAAGAGGCCAAGTCTCGAAACTCTTCCACCGTAAAAAGTTGTGAGATATTTCGTAGAGCCAAGTCTTAGGCATTCTTTAATCTTTATTTGCTTGCTAAATAAAATTCTGTAACTTGGCAATCACACACCTTTCCTGCATTAATGGATTTCTGCATACCTAAAGCTATGTAGTATTGTGTGATTGCCAAGTCACAAAATTTTATTTAGCAAGCAAATAAAGATAAAAGAATGCCTGAGACTTGGCTCTACGAAATATCTCACAACTTTTTACGGTGGAAGAGTTTCGAGACTTGGCCTCTTTTTTACATGGCATGTTTTTTATGGGATGATGAATTTCCGATTAATGAGGCACAGAGTAGCTAAAGACAATCTGATTTGAAAATTATTAGTCAGGATATTCGTATCAGGCTACAACCTGCGCCGACAAGCCGAGCAAATCGAAAAATTCTCTATTTTACTATGACGTCGTGCACTCTAACAAACAACCTACGTTACGTAATCACATCGCTTACATTGCACGAGTAGGCTATACTGAATGCGAGAAAGGGGTAGCCTATAACGTTATTACATTATTATATCGGTTAAAAAAGTATCGGTTTTATATTAATGGTTTAGATTTATAACGTTATAATGGATATCGCTATACAGCGCGTCAAATATCGGTTTCGAGTATAGCGGTTTTAGGAATAATAACGTTATAAATGATAGCGCTATACGAAAATAGCGCTATTTAAAGGCCTGATCAGGACTACCGCTCATTCAAAATGAATCCCCTTAATTTCGTATTCTGCAAGGACTTTGAAAACATATGGCTGAACGGCTGAACGCACCCACATCATCTCAGAGATAAAAGGCTCATTTTTCGGCCTGTTTGTGAATTGTGGGTAAGTAAGTTATAGGTATTTATTTGGAGATCCTGTTCGGATCCCAGTTTGTGTTCGTGCACACAAATGAATGCCCGGCATACAAACTGTTACAGTACAAATATTGCATAGTTTGAGACTAGGTCGATTTATTTATTTTTAAAAGGAGAGGTAAGTATACAGATTGCATCTTAATTAGAGATACAGAGCCAATTACACAATTATGTAAGATTTTATATATATAGATATATATATATATTGCTTATTTATTATTCTTACACCTTTCAAAAACAGGAACGATGGGTCATTGTCAGTCAGTAAAACAAAAATCGTCTTTTCAGTGGGCAATAGTTAAGGGCTTATGTTTATATATAATATGTTTTTATCGCATAGAATAATAGAAGAGGCGACGCCGTTTATGCGGATTCAGAGTTCAACCAAAAATTAGGCTTTAAAGCCCTTAACTTTGGCAATGTCCACCGAAAAGACGCGAACCTAAATCTGACAACACACTTCTTAATCCCCGAACTTTTTTAGTCCATTTTAGTATTGCTTCGTTATCCATTGATGTTTCTAACACGCAATGCAACTTTGACGCCACTTCTTACTCCGCATTCTCGACTGACCCATTATCTATTTATGTATACAACACAGCCTTATAAATCTTCTTAACAGTTGCACGAGACTAGTTAGGCTAATCAAAACTATGAGTTGCATACTAATAACTCCTCTAAAGTCCCTAAATTGATTGCACCGTTTTGTTGAAAACGTCTCAAGTAACTATCCTTCAACTGTATTTCTAAATCCAAATAGTCTCCGCGTAGCTCGAAATGATGGTTCAATTTGAACTTTAAACTGTTATGTTACGGTGGTTTTTGGAATAACGCAGTTGGACGAGATAAGAGTAAGTGAAAAGGATTAGTTGGTAAGGCGGAATTTTGGTGAGGCGTTTTAGTATTCTAATTCTGGGCCGTTATTTGAGATTAGCAATGTTAATTTTGTGTTAAAGCGTTCCATAATGATGTTGAAATGGGGGTTGAGGCCGTTTATTGGATTAAGGATGGTTAGAGGTTTTGATATATTAAAGTATCTATCGATTGAAATGTTGCAAAATGTTTTTATACTAGTGACTAGCAATGTACAAATTGCAGAACATTCCCAAAAAGCGGAAACGTTCTCGAGAATGTTCTCAGAACATTCCTGCAACATAGAAATTATTGTTTAAACAAGAGAATCTACTTGAAATAAAGTTTAAATAGGCATAACTTAAAACTAAATGTTATTATGCATGTGTTATTGTCTGTTACAGTTAGCTATTTTGTTGATAAGTGATAAGTTACCAATAAGTTGATTAAATTCTCACTGTATTTCAGAGAACATTTCGACTTTCGGACTTCACACTACACTAGCCCTGACTTTTTAAACTAAGTTACCGAACTATTTCTTGATGCGTGTCTTTGGACTCTTTGATCGTGTCGTGTCACTCGTGTCAAATAAATAAATAAATTCTCGTTCTCGAGAACATTCTCAGAAGTTACCGAGAAATTCTCATGTGGAAAGTTTCGCAACTTTGGAAACTTCTCGTGAGTGCATTGCTACTAGTGACATCCGCAAGTCGACGTCAAGGGCGTGTGTATAATATATGTATTGTTATATAAATAAAATATAGCCACTACCTCGGCTCCGCCGACCTGCTCACTACGAAAAAAGCGATTGAAGCGCTCATAGCCTAGCGGCGCCTGCGAGTCGGAGACGATAACGCAGGTGAAGCAAAGATGGCAGCGGTCAGTCTTTGGATGGGTGACCGCCTGATGTTTGAGTGGTTTAATATAAATGAGCGCTTCCATGCTTTGGAAGGCACGCTAAGCAGTTGATCCCGGCTGCTGTCTATAACAGTAGTCGTTAAGCCGAGTTAGAGGCCTTCGGGCGGTTTAAGAACTTCCTAACAGTCGAGTTGCCCACTCACTTGACAAAGGGCGGACAACTGTTACTCGCGTCCGCAGGAGCTACCTACCACAACCCTGCACGTGTCCCCTGGGTGGTACTAAAGAGCAGGTAGCTCCTGCTTGCGACTCCGACCGCTAGGAACTCGTTTATATCGTAGCTCCATAGCAACTTTTCACCTAATTAGGAGATGATTTCCGTGATAAAAACTATCCTATGTCCTTTTTGTCTTAATCGGTCCAGTGGTTTAAGCATAAAGATTAACAAACAAACATACTTTTATATATAAATAAATAAATAAAATAAAAAACATTTATAACTATTACAGCCTTCGATGTTTAAAGTGAAGTTTACCAACCTTTCAAGACTATTGCAATAGTTCAAAATTGTTTAGTTTCGGAGACATCATCAATAGACACATTTACCCCATCGACGCATTTGCCCCGGGTGACCTTATTTATATTTATCAGCATATAGATTGATATATAAAGAATCATTGATGTATTGACATGTATAGATTAGGTGTGATTAATATTATATTGTATGGTATACATTCTAATTTCGAACGTGACTGTGTCGATTTGTAATACAAATAGATATAAGTATATTAGTACTAGATTTGTCCCGCGACTTCATATGCGTTGTGTATAAGTATAGTTGCATCATACAACGCTCTGCTACTATATTGTGTTCTCTTCTGCTACCAAATTGCCTTTTCTTTAATTTGTAATTGTGATCAATCACCTACTTTTACTTTATTTAAATTAAAATTGATTGATCGAACTTAAATAAATTGTCAGATTTAAAACTTTCAATCAAACGCTTCAATTCATTTCAGTCGTTTTGAGCTGTTGAAAAGGGATTAGGGAAACTAACAAGTTTTTGAAACTTTTCCAATTGTTACTGAATTTTATTGAGTAATGGAGGTATTGTGTAGTCTTAATCAAATTAAATAGTATCGCCATTTTCGAAACTCTCAAGCATACCTACTCTTAAAGGCAGGATTAAACTAAACAGAAATAAGAACATAGGGCTCGGCCACTACTTTGAGCGGTGGCGGCAGCGGCCGCGGTGCACCAAACATCAAAGCGAGAGGCAGCGCTCCGATCTCTTTTTTTATTTTTTATTTTAATAAATAAATATTAGAGGACAATGGTACACAAATCGACCTAGTCCCATAGTAAGCTCATTAAGGCTTGTGTTATGGGTACTAGACGACGATATATATAACAAATAAATACATAGAAAACTTCCATGACTCAGAAACATATATTCCTGCTCATCACACAAATATTTGCCCTTACCGGGATTCGAACCCAGGACCTTCAGCTTCGTAGGCAGCGTCACTACCCACTAGGCTAACCGGTCGTCAAAGTCATATTTTGCTCTCGCACAGAGCACAGTACAATTTGGTCTGAAGCAGATAAGGTCAACCGGGGGTAAATGCGTGTCTTGAAGATATCTCCGAAACGAAATCTGAACATTTCAGAACTATTACAATCGTCTACACCATTCTTTGAACGATGATCATCGAGGGATGTAATTAGTTCGTGATGGCAACCCCGGCTGTCAAAGGACGAGCAGCTGTTATTTGTTAGATCCCTTTATTTATTATAAATTTAATGCTATTTATAAATTTAATCACGTAATATAAAGCCCATTAGTTGTTAAATGAATAGTTTTAGTCTTAATTTTAATGTATATATGTCGGCGGCAGATCGTTAAATACGCCAGATCACGAAATTCCTAGGCATATCGTGAAACGGCGCCATTTCATGATATGCCTAAAAGTCGGATAGGCTTATCACGATGTGCCTGATAAACAATACGGCAGATCGATTAGAGCAACGCATTCGTCGATATTCCTAGCTCTATACCGGGCACATCGTAAAATAGTTTCTTTCTTGGCCACTGGTGGCGCTGCACATGCGATGGCGGCCGTTTTTGTTGGGGGCTAATAATCAGGGCGGACAAAAATGGTTTGTCATAAGCGAACTCTGTCTTAGGTCGGTTAGGTTAGGGTTCACTTGTGTCCGTCAGACCAGAAATAGACACTCCGCGCAGCGGGGTGGCGTCGACTCGCTGGAGATTATCAGTCCGCACTTCTTATTTTTTTTAATTTACCTAATTCAATTTTGGACACCCTACTTACGTATAACGGTGAGTATTGAACGATATGCCGGCGTTTCATGATATGCCTAGGAATTTCATGATCAGCCTAAACGTCACTGGCTTGGCCAAATCATGAAATGCCGGCGTTTCATGATATGCCTAGGAATTTCATGATCTGCCTAAACGTCATTAGACAAATCGTTAAACGTTAAGTTTTGAACGATATGGCGGATGTCCTTTAGCCAAATCATGAAATGGCGGCGTTTCACGATATGCCTAGGAATTTCGTGATCTGGCGGATTTTACGATCGGCCGCCGACATATATAATAAGTGAAGTGTTTTAGTGACGTTTACAAATGTTTTATAGTATCTGAAATTTGTAACCGTTGTAGGTTATAAAACTTATAAATTTGAATTAAGTGTTCGTCTCGCAATCCTATCTGTTTGTTTCACACACTAATAAATGCCAATCGTGTTTGCAATAAACAGTAAAATATTGTACAGACTTAAACACACACAGTTTAGGCATGGTGAGACGTCACTATTGCATGTAAATACCTATGTAAGTCGCTTAGCTTAAGTAAGCAGTTCCTTGGTCTGTTTTTGTGGAGGTGGCTGATAAACTTCAACTTACCTTGCTTGAACTAAAAACATCCAAGGAATTGTGTGCGATTACCAGGAGATTTCATTGCACCTTCAGCTTTTACGTCAGATTCAACCATACATTTCGGTTTCGTCCAACAGCTACGCCAAATTATCAATCAGCATAAACCTGTGGAGAAGGTGCATAAGAGCAGGAAAAATATTTTCGTGCATTCAGATTTACAGACTTGTAAATATGTTTTTTTGCGCGAAGACGCAGTGCGCAAACCGCTACAAGCTCCATATAAAGGGCCCTACCCAGTATTGAAACGTAACGATAAAGTCTTCACTATTCAATTACCGGGACGAATTGTCGCTGTGTCAATAGATCGTTTGAAGCCTGCCTTTACGATGAACCTCGAAAGAACTGAAGAACCTCACGATGAACCTCGTGATGAACATAGTGGAGATCCTCCAGCGAAGTGTACCCGGTCTGGTCGCTCTGTCAGATTACCGGTACGTTTCGCTAGGGGGGGAGCCATGTAGCTACTGTGCACCTCTCCGCGCATGCTTGTCGGCGCGATAAAAAAAACGTCTGCGTGAAGTATTGTCATTCTTGTCGAGAAATAAAATACGAATTGCACTTCTTTCATGTTTTAATCTTGGGCCCTAAAGTGGAGAGAGAGAGGACAGTGAGAGGGAACTGATATTAGTACAAGTGATGAATATAAAGAACATGTCAAGCAATATTCGAAGCAATTTAAAATAGATTGTCATGTAGCCAAGCGTAATTACCTATCCCAGAAAATAAAAAACAGCTCTGACATTATTAAAACAATCTGGAAAGTGATTTATTTGGAGACTGGTAGATAGAAGAACACACCGAACGATTTTAAAATAAAAATTAATGACAGAATTGTAGATTCTAGTTTGGAAGTAGCTACTGAATTTGAATATTTCTTTACTGAGATACCGTTTCCACAACTAAGTATTTAAATTCATCACCTTCCTCTGCCGTTACATTCTTGCAAGTAAACGCCCCAGAATGTAATACAAATCTTAACTTTGAACACGTTAGTTTCTCTGATGTGTTTAAGTAAAGGCGTTTAAATCAATTAATGTCAAAAAAACTTGTGACCTCTGGGGAGTTTCTGTTCATGCACTCAAATCCATTATGGAAATCGTTGCGCCTGAGTTGGCAGTTATATTTAACAACAGTGTCGATTGCGGTGAGTTTCCTGATCTAATGAAACATAGTAAAATCACTCCGTTATTCAAATCAGGTAGACCCCACTGACTGACCCCACTAACTTCAGACCAATATCTGTGCTCCCAACATTTAGCAAAATTTTTGAAAAAATAGCTTTTCGCAATGAAGGCGGTGCATAGGAAATGATCGCGTGCTTTGAAACGCCGTTCTGACTTGATTAAGAAACAATAAGGTCTGATATATGATTCTTGACTATATGATTGTTCATCTGATTTTATGGACACACTAGCTTCTGCCCGCGACTCCGTCCGCGTGGAAATCGTTTATATCGCAGCTCCATACAAACTTCAACCCCCCATTTCATCCCCTTAGGGGGTGATTTCCAGGATCAAAACTATCCTATGTCCTTCCCCGGGATTCAAGCTATATCCATACCAAATTTCATCGCAATCGGTTCAGCGGTTTAAGCGTGAAGAGGTAACAGACAGACAGACAGACAGACAGACAGACAGACACACTTTCGCATTTATAATATTAGTATGGATGATTGCTTAAACTTTCCTCTATAGAAAAAAAATCCAAAGTTGGGTCTGTATTTTAACATTATTATTTATTTTAACATTTTAACTTACATTTTCGATGCCTGGGAGGAATCACGAGATGCTTTAGGTATCTTCTGTGATTTATCCAAGGCCTTCGACTGCGTTCGTCATGAAACATTGATCAGGAAACTCGACTACTATGGAGTCAGAGGATCATCACTGAATTTACTTAAGTCTTACTTACATGATAGAATACAAAGGGTCGAAATGAATGGACAGAGATCACCGGGGTCATTGGTCTCGATGGGTGTACCGCAGGGATCAATATTGGGGCCTTTCCTGTTCCTTATCTACATAAATGACTTGCCATACCTAGTAAAGACCCACCATGATATAGTATTGTTTGCAGATGACACCTCACTTATTTTCAAACTCATAAGACAGCAACAAGCTTGCAATGATGTAAACAATGCTATTTCTAAAGTAGTAAATTGGTTTAATGTTAATAATTTATTGTTAAATGAGAAAAAGACTAAATGTATTAAATTTGTCACGAATCACGTTGCGCACGAGCAAGGGAGTGTCTTTGTGAAAGATGAGGAATTGGAACTAGTTAATAGTACAGTTTTTCTTGGTTTAACGTTAGATTCTAAGCTGCAATGGGGTCCCATATTGCTAATCTCTCGAATAGACTGAGTTCTGCAGCATTTGCAGTGAGTAAGATCCGTCAATTAACAGACGTGAAAACAGCTCGATTAGTATATTTTAGCTACTTCCATAGCATTATGTCATATGGCATTTTATTGTGGGGCAGTACCTCGGACATTCATTCGATTTTTGTTTTGCAGAAATGGGCTATTCGGGCGATATATAGATTGAAACATAGAGACTCACTCAGAGATAAGTTTAAAAATATTAATATAATGACATTACATTGTCAGTATATCTATGAAAATATTGTGTATGTACATAAAAACATTGTCAATTTTAGGAAAAACTGTGACATACATAATATTAATACTAGAAATAAGCATAAGCTCGCGGTGCCCACCACTCGACTCCAAAAAATAAAAAAATCATTCATGGGTAATTGTGTAAGGTTTTATAACAAACTTCCAAGAAATGTAACTGAGTTATCTATCAATAAATTCAAGAACTATGTGAAGCGTAAACTTATTTCGAAAGCTTATTATTTTTTTATCATTCATGTAGTCTTGTGTGCTGACTACATGAATGATAAAACCCCATGGAACTAAGACGCATTTACTCCATTGACGCATTAACCCCGGTAGACCTAACTAGGTTTGTTTGGTGTTGGTTTTACTAAAGGTTTTACACCAGAGT
The DNA here is from genome assembly GCA_947578815.1 of Epinotia ramella. NCBI lineage: Eukaryota > Metazoa > Arthropoda > Insecta > Lepidoptera > Tortricidae > Epinotia > Epinotia ramella. The sequence continues at coordinate 5,580,184 of OX388207.1, forward strand.
TTTGGATAAGACATCCCGTCACCTTCTCACTCGCATGCTTACTAGAACGTGACGGATTATCGACAGCGATAAGCGGTAAAATGTAAACCAGCTACGCCCGCAGAGCTGTGCGAGTTAGCGGTAGCGGTATGAATATAAGAGTTTTTGAAACAATATAATGCGTCTGTTTATAATAATATGGTTAAAAAAAAATACGATTAGTAATCTTGAGGCTTTTCTGCAGCGAGATCAGTGATTCAAAACATGATTAAGCAATTTTCGCTCGATAGAACAAAATCACGAACATAGACCTAAAATACACTTAAAATATTCGTAACAAATTAAGCACAAAAGCTAAAAATATTAAAATTGCTTTTAAAAATCGGCAATATCATGTTTGAGAGAACTCAGTGGTTACTTTTTTATTTATTTAAACGGCCAAAAAATTTTAATTAAAAAACAAGATATCCGCGCTTGCGAGCACGCACTTCCATCTCGCTCACGCTTATGCTCAGTGAGAGGGAGAGAAGCCAATGAACCTACGGCGCCTTAATAGGAAGGGATATGAGAGCGACGCATTACTATAGGTGGTCCTGATTGTTAATTCTAAATCTGTTGTAAAATTGCATATTAGAATAGAATAAGAATAATAAGAAGAATTGATTTACCATAATTTAAAATAAGCACAAAAGGTTAATACTCCGGATCTGGATGAGTCACAGCGCGTTGCTTTGTTTTCAACTGACTTCAAAAAAAGGAGGTGGTTCTCAATTGGGTTGTATATAATATATATTATATTTTATCGCTTTTTTTTCCATGTTTGTTACCTCAGAACTTCGCCATTGATGAGCCGTTTCGTAATTTTTTTTTGTTTGTAAGTATTGCTTTCAGGTGGGTCTCATTTTTTTCAAAAATTCAGCTGGATGATGGGATCTATGAGGAATTGAGAGAACTCCTCAATTATATTAGGCATGCGTGTAGTGATTGTGGTATTTTATATTATAGGTATCTCCTGTATTTACATTTACACCCGGAAATCATAAATTTGGTGGAGTGGAATTGATGATGAAGACCACAGATGACTTATGGAATTCCTCAATTATGTACTTAAAAGACTTTTATGTACTTAGTACAAAAGTAGGTCACAGATTCTGATAATTCCGTTGAAATAGCTATGTACTAATGAAGTACCAAAGGTGATCCTTGTGGAATCGACGGAAGTCCTCAAATATAGCTACACACAGCGATTGGGTTTTTTTCTCTAATAATCAACGCATTTGCTCTCGGAAATCAGTTCATGTGGTAAATTGGAAAAGAAATGTGGAAATGTTCTCGTGGCTCGGCGGAGTACGACTTCAATTTATGAAGTCGGTTGAATTAAAACTTTGTTTTTAAAGTATTTATTTGTGGATGTGACGTGTGCGTGACAAGCGCAGTTCGATCGATCTCAGCCTGTATCGTGGGACTCAGCTCGAACACGACAAGGACAAGTTTGAGTTGGACTCGCTCACCGCGAGTTCCGTACTTACTTAGAAATGTGAAGTTTTTAGATTTTTCGCTATACTTGTAGTATAATACGATTTTACCTGTCTTTCATAGTTCTAGGTCAACGGAAAGTACCTAAATTATGATTCCCTTAAAATAATAAATTAATATGAATATGAAAATGAAAAGAGTGTCGAAATATACGTATTGCGGCATATACGGCCTTATTCTTTTTTAAGTTAAAAAAGAATACTTCCGTAAAGAATAACTTACTACATTATTTATACTAAACGGGACTTAATCGCATATAACACATCCGAAACGTCGGGAGACCTCAGTGAGGTAAATAAAATAAGTTAATTATACGCGATTAAGTCCCGTTTAGTATAAATAATGTGTGAGAATCGTGAAAGTTTAAATCAATATAATAACTTACTAGTTTGGTTTTTACACAGCTCTAAGGGATTGTAGACCTGAGTAGGTATATGGTTTTAATTTCAACTCGATACCTCTACGTGTTCTCGAGATAAAGGGGTCTGTCTAGACGGACAACAAATTGATCCTATAAGGGTTCCGTTTTTAGGGTTCCGTAGACAACAAGGAACCCTTATAGTTTCGCCATGTCCGTCTGTCCGTCCTCAGCTTAGCACAGTAACCATTACTACTAGAAAACTGTAATTTGGCATGCGTATATAAATCAATCACGCCGACAAAACAGTACAATAAAATCTTTAAAAAGAAATTGTTCGAGTCATGTGTCCCCCCCCTGCCGGCTAAACGGCTACTACTGGGGATGTGAAAAAAATCGTGGTAGTAGAACATATAATGAATTTAAAAGGAAAACTATCACGGACAAGAAGGCATAAGTAGTTACCGAGTAATAGTCCACCAAGGGTACTCCCCTACACCTAATTCGGGAATGTTTTTTTTTTTCCTCGTTAAACCCATGGTGTGGTATCGTTGGATAGCTCGTTCAAAAATATTATGGGTTTCCTTCAACCATTTATCAAACCAGTGATTAGTTAATAACAAGTATTGGGCTTCAACGCCCTAATTTTTTTTCGAGTCTTGTGTCCCCCCCCCCCCCCCCTGCCGGCTAAATGGCTGCTACTGGGGATGTGGAAAAATTCGTGGTAATAGTACATATAAATTAATTTAAAAGGAAAACTATAACGGACAAGAAGGCATAAGTATTTACCGAGTAATAGTCGACCAACTTAATGTATACTTGGAAAGGCCAATTTTTCCTTTTCTCCCATTAAATATTAGCGTAGGTACTTGGGCTATATTTCTTAAGGGGCTCCCACACGCCAATGACCTTCGATCTGAGGTGAATAGTAGGTGAGTAGTAGGAGGTGGGGTGAACTAGGATATACGATTCAAAACTTGTCAAAAATCGATGAAAACTTCGGTTAGCCCCTTAACTAGCCTCCGCCTGCAACTTCATCTGCGTGTATTTGGGATAAAAACTATTTTTTTACTTTAATCAAGGCTAGTGTATAGCCTGAAATGAAATTTTACACGAAGATAGTGATCTTCGTGTAAAATTTCATCCTATTCGGTTGCGCCGTTTAAGCGTGATTGAGTAACAAACATCCGAAGTATCCAAATATCTAAACATTCAAACTTCGCATTTATAATATTAGGTAGTAGGATTTAACGAATCATATGGTTTCCAGCTCTTTTGCCTCTACTAACGAAAGAACGCAGGAACCAATACAATCCAATCCCCAACACAGTGCATTCCGAAATTAAGTCCTACACATGCTGAGGCAGTTTAAAAACAATTCGCAACCGAACAGAAATACAGCAGACAGTCACTGATACCTTTCAGCTGATTTACATACTCATAAACAACGCCTGGATCAAAAACCAGTAAGTCAAATTAGCTAAATCCAAGTTTTGGCTTAGTTGTGGCAGCCGAGCTGCGTTGCTATTTACGCAGAGATTTGGCGTTTGTTTACGTTTGTAGTTCTAATTTAGACTGCAATTTTTAAACCATGTTGATATTATCCTTGAGTGCCGGAAAATTTTGTGTTGGTGTGTAGTCGCACCGTGAACCACTGGGTAGTAAAAGAAATGCCGCGTAGTTTCAGTGTCCGAGACGAGAGGCAACCGGATGGCTCGCGGTATTTGAGCTCCTGAAGCGTTGTGGAACCGCCCTGTGCAATCCTAACAGCCAACTTGGACTGGGGCGGAAATTGGAGAGGGGTAAAAAAAATTGTCGCCAGGTTAACAGCATTTCATTGTATACACACTTTCATGCAACTTCTGTTTTAATTGGCTGCCTCGCGACAATAAATATCTCATTCATACATTTATTCTATTTCCGCCCGAGTCCAAGTTAGCTCAGGTCGGTTGGCACAGGGCGGTTACACAACACTTCGGGAGTTTAAATACCGCGAGCCATCCGGTTGCAGTAGTACAGCCGCGGTGTTTTAATGTAAGAGGTGTTAGATCCATTTCTTACTTTATTAACATAAGCTTTGGTGCGTCTATTGAAACCATTATTGATTTCCGATATGTATGGTTATATTAGAATGTTTTTTTTTTTTTTTTTTATGATATTTATAGGAGGCAAACGAGCAGACGGATCACCTGATGGTAAACGATTACCGCCGCCCATGGACACTTGCAACACCAGAGGTGTTGTGAGTGCGTTGCCGGCCTTTAAGATGGGAGTACGCTCTTTTCTTGAAGGTTTGAAGGTCGTATCGGTCCGGAAATACCGCAGGCGGCAATCCATTCCACAGTTTAGCTGTGCGAGGCAGGAAGTTTCTGGAGAAGCGCACAGTTGAGGACTGCCAACCATTTAAGTGGTGAGGATGGTAATGTTGTCGCGTTGGACGATGGCGAAAAGAAGCGGCAGGGATTAATCCGAACAATTCCTCGGAGCACTCCCCGTTATACATGCGATAGAAAATGCAGAAAGAGGCCACATCTCTACGCAGCGCCAAGGGGTCAAGCCGATCCGAAATATGCTCGCTGTCGACAATTCGAGTTGCTCGTCGTTGGATGCGATCCAGAGGGAGAAGCTGGTATTGGGGTGCCCCTGCCCATAGATGAGAATAGTATTCCATGTGTGGGCGGACCTGCGACTTATAAAGCTGCAGGCGGTGGGCCGGTGTGAAATACTGTCTCGATCTATTGAGCACACCGAGCTTTTTTGAGGCTAATTTGGCCTTACCCTCTAAATGGCCGCGGAACTGGACTTCACTCGAAATGTCGACGCCAAGGATTCCGATACTGGCTGCGGCAGTCAGGGGAGTGCTCTCAAACTTCAAAAGTTATAGCCGATGGCCGTTGGCGCGGAAAGATTCTTGAGTGGCGGCCACGTACCAGAAGGCGCAGCGTGGATAGGCCCCCAAAAGGTGGACTGATGACCTGCAGGTCGATCACGTAACGCATTGTACGTACGTTAGGTAGATCTAAATGTCAATTTTTATATGGAAAAATGACAGTTGCATTGTTCCAACGCGCGTTCGAAACGTTACGGGAGAGTCCGCTGGATGCGGGTGGCGCAGGACCGGTCATTAAGGCACTCTTTGGGGGAGACCTATGTCCAGCAGTGGACGTCTTTCGGCTGAAATAATGATGATGATGATGATAGTTACGAGTATATTGACCTCTCTGTGGTCGCACGTAGCTTACGTAAAGTACCTAAGCTTTTTTACAGTCAAGTTGAATTTACTTCACCGAAAAAAATAACGAAATACAGAAAATTGCAAAAATAGCACTTACCTGACTTTGATCAGACGTTGCCGAAATGGTGCAGTTGTCTTATTAACCCAAATTCAGTTCGTTTGCTCTTGATTTACGCTGATACGATTAAATGTGGTGAATTACGTGTAGCTCGCTGATCTAATTTAATCTTTTACTTTCTGTCTGATTTACGTCTGATGCTTGTTATGTCTGTAAACGCTTGGCTACAACTTCGAGCGGTGACGGGAGCGATAGCGGTTGCGGTACTCGCTCCCTTTTTTGCACCTGGTTTTTTTTTTTTTACTTTTCGCTCTTGGCAACCATGGCATGTGGCATTGCCATACCAGACCTGACCTATTGCAACGAGATAATAATCGTCATCATCATCATATCAGCCGAGAGATGTCCACTGCTGGACATAGGCGTCCCCCAAAGAGTGTCAGAATGGCCGGTCTTGCACCACCCGCATCTAGCGGACTCCCGCGACCTTTACCAGGTCATCAATCCACCTTGTGGGGTCTACCCACGCTGCGCCTTCCAGAACGTATAGTGTAGATTCATACACTGCACAATAAGTTTGTGTTTTCACACCTACAAAAGCATAAGGCAAACTCAAGCACAGCTAGTCATCTCAGGAATGCTTTTTTTTTATAATGACGTGATTAAAAAGTGGTACAATATGTTTTTACACCCTTTTCAATTTCTTATAGTTCTAAAGTTCCTCATCCTCTTCCAAATCTTTGGAGAAGTGCCAAAAATTCCTCGACTTTTATCCAAAAGATCCATAATACCTACTTATTGAAAAAAAAACCTCAACAGTCCCCACTAAGACATAAAGCTTCAGTTAATCCTCTAATCATAATCATTATCATTTATTTGCGTAAAAAAGGGCTATTTTAACATAGTTGTAGCTATAAAATATACATCGACGCTGGAAAGGAGAAATGGGATAAGCGACACTTTTTGGCTCTTCTGTAAAGTTAGCTCTGTGTCGCTTATCCCATTTCTCCTTTCCAGCGTCGACATGTTTTTTTTTGTTCCACATTTCTTAACTGTCCGTGCAGCATGCAAATTTTTATAACATAACTAACCTAACCTAGCATTAACATTACATTAGACGAGTTTAACATTACAATAAAATGCACTTTAGACAGACCAAATAGTTTTCATTAATATAAATTAACACTAATAGATGTAAATAGTACGTGGTATAACTTACAAACGAAGGGTTATGGGACTAAGCCAGTAAAGCGCGTTTTACTGCCGGCTCACAATGAACCCGTTAATTCGCTTTAGTGGTCCTAACACCTTATTCTCCGATCATGCCTTTCACCGACTACCCGCTGTTAAGCTATTAAGTCGATTACTAAACGGGTTGGAACAGTTTTGGCACAAGCGAAAAGAGAGGTTTGTCCGTGTAAGTGAACGCACGTAAACTTAGAAAAGTTATAAAACCTCCGACATTTTCATTTTAAAGCTCAATATCTCAAGAACGGCTAATCTGATTTTGTTGGAACGTAGCTAAGAACCATCTCGATCAGCTTTCAGACAAAAATCCGGATAGATTTAGATTTAGATTTATTTATTTCGAGATAAAAAATTCAATAGATTCGCATACAATGTCAAAATTATAAGAATCCTTGTCACGATCGTCAATAATAAGAAATAAAAATAATCAAGAAATAAATAAATCAATAATAATAATAATAAGAAATAATAAGATATAATCGGTCCTTTCGTTTAGGAGCTACGATGCCACAGACAGACACAGATTACACTTACACGTCAAACTTATATAACTTCTCATTTTGCGTCAGGGGTTATAGAGCTGCGGGCGGCATATGTAATGTATGGCCGTCGGCGCTCATTCAGGTACATGCCATGAGTTGACTTAGAAGTACATTTCACATTTCAATATGTTTCGCAAGCCGGTTCTGATACTTTAGCTCGACGCACGAGGAAGCCAGAGCGCGAAACTGGAATGTGACTTTCAATTTAAACTTTCTTGAGTTTAAAATTATTCTAGTAAGTAATAACCGTTCAAGTCACTACGGGAGCCATGTTACGTCTGACACATCAAACAATTAATTTAAACCAATAACTTAAATATTGGAAAACGTTCACAATAAAATTTAATTAATATAATAGTGTGGGTATCCACCAGAGATGTGGGAAGTAGAGGAGCGGCATGCGTGAAAAAAAAATACCTATAGCATTATTAGTCTCGCTCGTTCACCTCTCCGGTACGACACAGACCTCTGGCAGTTATCTGCCACAAAAAAAACATAAGAAATATCTCTAATCTAGGATCTGGTTTGCAAGTTTTTTCCAAAAAAGTAACCGCGTCGCTTATAAGTTACACCATACGCCTTTCTCTTTATTACACGTCGCCCGAACTTGCCAAATTTTATTTCCAATTCACGGGATGTGGAAGGTCAAATCAAATCGCATCTGGCGTCTCCGCAATGGTTTCTCCGAATCTCAAAGGTTTCCAGCAGTATTTATTTAAGACGGAGAAAGATATTTGATTGGTAATTTCAATATTATTATGACAGGTGTATGGATACTCCAAAGAGTAAGATAATCTAGTAAGAGGCGCAATGTAGATCTAAGTACATGTATAAGTCAATGTCGCTTAACTCAGTCCTCGCCGCGGCGCACGGGAGCAGTGGCATGGCGATAACGGGACGCACCCGGTACCGGTAAAAATGTCAGAGGGGTCCTATACGGGTGTAGGAGGCAACTTGAGGCTAATTCTTTCGCACTATCCGTCTCCCTCTTATTAGAAAACTTAGAAAGAGACGTATAGTGCGAGAAAAATCGAGAGAGCTCGCACGCCGTCTTGTGATAACCGTGCAGAGGCGCGTATTGTACTCGTCAGGGAGCGATCTCCATGGCGATATTCGATAAAATCATTTTTATATTTAACGTAAGGTTTATGAAGCCTTACTGCTAGACGACTTTGAGTGGCGGCGGAGGCAGCAGCGGTTCGCCATACAACGAAGCGAGAGATCAGAGCGCGGCCTCTCACTCCTATGTATGGTGCACCGCCGCTGGCCAAAGTCACCCAGTAGACGTTACCATGGCAACCAGTGATGGTAAAACATACAAAATGCAATTACAGTTTTATAAAGTCGGTCACAGTTGATAAATAATCAGTATTTATCAAGACTTAACTGAACAGTGAAGCTATATTCTAGGTTGAAGAATAATCGTATTATCAACATTCAACAAATCATTATTAGGAACTCAATATTATAAAAAAAACCTTATGTACTTATATTTAAGTTTGTATTTTAGTTACGTAAAAGTTCCTAGTGGTAATTTCGTGACAAAGCCAAAAATGTTTTTTTTTTTTTTTTTTCTTTTTACTATCTGTTTATGTCACGAATAAATGTTTGAGTGTGTACATCGTGCTGTACATCAAGATCCAAGCACGAAAAATATATTCAGCCTAAAATCACCCGCCAATTTTATATGTTTCTGTCTTGAACTTTTACGACAATAAAGCTATCTAATTTGTGGGTGGGGTGGCTAAATCTATCACAGAAGTCGCATTTCGCATTATTTTCTAATATATTTCGTCGTACTGTATAAATATGATGTATTCTTGCTGATGTGAAGTGACGTTGATGGGTTTAGGGTGCAAAGGAAACAGTAAGTCAGTTATGTAATGTATTCCAGATCAGGAGAGGAGCGTACAGCGGATTCGACTAGCACTGAGGCAAAAATTAAAAGACAATGCTGTTGGCATAAACAGCTGCCGTAGAGTAAGAATGTATTGCGTTTACAGAGTATCCAACAGACGTGACATGCTGTCCTTCAAGTTCGACTCCATGAACTGGGAAAAGCAATCTCAGGACCGAGACTTTAAGACTCTTTATAATGGCGTGATGCTACACGATTATATCGTCTGGTTTGGCCTCCTGTCCCACAAACGAGCATTGAGATACCAGCACGCTGCGCCTCCAACAGCGCAGTTTATGACATTTATATGACATATAGCCATGGTTTAAGGTGGTTCGATTTCCATACAAAACGTTATTTGACATTCACAGGCTAACGGCGTGATTTTTTAAGCAACCTATATAAGTAACTTTCACAAATTTGCTTTCCATTTTCGCGAAATTCCCCCTTTCCTTGAATAAACTTGTATAAACTAGATTAATTTGAGAAAAACGGTTTTCTCAAAGTATGACGTCACAAACTATTATCTCAAATTATTCTAGTTTATACAAGTTTATTCAAGAAAAGGGGGAATTTCGCGCAAATGAGAAGCCAATTTGTGAAAGTTACTTACATAGGTACTCGTAGGTTTCTAAAAAAATTACGTCGTTAGCCTGTGAATGTCAAATAACGTTTTGTATCAGATAACAAAGGAATTAGATATTGACATATTTAATTGTGAGATCCCATCTGTGAGGCGAGGTATCGAGGCGGGGTATTTTCATTAAGTGTCTCTCAATCATCATACGAACTTAATTTGGCATAGGTGCAATTGCCGCATTATTTTGAGTTGTTGATACCAGTGTATCATTATTAAGTAATTGTTTTTAGGTATATTATTCTTGTTCTGTTTGCTCGTCTAATTGTGTATGAGTAAGTCCACACTTTGTAAGTATTTTCAGATTCGAGCGCTTTCTGTAAGATCCTGTAATTGGTTTTTTTGTTAATCTTCATTACGTAATAAGTTCTATAGCGGTTGGTTATCTTATAATAATAAATAAATATAAAAAATATGCGGGCGTCACTTTCGCTCTGGTATTGGCCTGGCAAGCAAGCCACTAAAGGGATGCCTGGATTTGAGTCGAACACGCCCCCTAGACAGAGACAAGCTTATGCCTTCCGCGAGAAAAAGAGATGTAACACTCTTCGGGAATGGCGTTTTTGGACAAATTTCGATAAATACCTAACTTAGTGACGTTTTATTATATTTCATTCGATCGATTTCATTTTCTATCGAGGAAATTTTAAGCAATCATGTATCGATCAAATCAGATAAACAATCATATAGTCAAGAATGATATAACTGAAAATCAGACTCATCAGATTATTGTTTCTTTCTTCTTTCAGAACGGCGTTTCAAAGCACGCGATAATTTCCAATGCACCACCTTAACACATTCACTGCCAAGAATCGCTACGCGCTACGCTCGTAGCTGATCCCGTCGTTATTCTCGTATGCAGCGAAAAGCGACTACGGCGTAGGCGCCCGCTAGGTGGGTTCCTGGCAGTGAAAGTGTTAATGGACGCTGCTTAAATCATATTTTAAAGATGCTAAAGACCAATGATGATTCTTGGTTACCTACAATGTGAAAAGGAAACCGTTTTGAAACTGATTCCGAATATTTCCATTTGTTTTGCATTTAATGTGCAAAGTATTGTGCCGGTATGTACTGGAAAATGAAACGTATTTTTTATTTTATGAAATGATACCCAGAATCGATGCTTACGTGGTACAAACAGCAACAGACTATAAGGTTGACAGGTGGACAGTTAAGTGTGTCTTCGATGGTACTGTGGAGTAAACATTATACAGGTATACCTCATTCCAGATAACATAACATTGGATTTTTAACGGAGAAATTCGTCTGGGTTTCTTCATTTCATTCAAAGGGAAATATTTTTTAAATTTTACTTGTATATCAGATTACTTATTTTACTTTTGCCATCGGCTCGGGCATTAAATTCCTGCGATCTGATCATTCTTTGTTTTCCCGCCCTAGTTAAGTGTACTGTTTCACAATGGCTTTTCTTGTAATGAACTAAGTAATTTTTGTAATCTTAATATGGAACAGGGATACTTCCTCATCTTTGCGCGCAGCTGCATGTGCGCGACTGCGCGTGCGCTTGTAATTGTAACTATGTGTGCAAGTTGGATTTCTCTGGCGCCCGGCGGTAACGCGGCAGTTGTCATTAGAGGCGCACGCACACACACCGACGCCCGCAAAGATGATTTGAACTATCAATTAACTAACTAACCACGTGAACTTTGTACCGCGATACATATAAAAAAAAAATACTTACTCATCATTTCCATGTATTTATATATTTTGAGGAGAATCAAGAGCTATTACTTACATGAATAAAACGTATTAATAACATTAATATTAACAGAAAAGCCAATTACAACTCGGTTAAAATATCTGTGGACCTCGCTGGAATGTGAAGCCCCTCCCCCTTCTCTTTTACCTACCCGCGCTCGCCACGCGCGCCTTGCGCACCGTCCCAGAGCGCCGACGTGACGTCATCGACGCAAGGTCCACAGATATTGTAACCGGGTAGTACAGGATCTCACAGAGAGCGCTAGAATATGAGAATACTTAACAAATTGTGATCTTACTCATACACAATGACACGAGCAAACAGAACAAGAAATATAATAATAAGAATAGCATTATTAGTTATTCTGCTATTCGGAGTGAAGACAAATCCAACAAATCAAACATCATAAAAATCGTTTCAGCCGTTCTTAAATTACAAATGGTGTTACTAAAATGACTTTGTTTTTTTTATACAGGGTGGAAAAATCGAATGCAACGTGGATGGCAACTACCTTAAATATTGTAAATAGCACATTCTGTGTAAAGGAAACATTCCTTTGATTTGAAAAACAATAAATTCTGCATTTAAGGATTTATGAAAAATCGCTTGCCTCAGTCGGGACTCGAACCGGTTTAGTTTTTAGTTTTCAATTTTCATGGCTCCCCGTTGGTTTCCATGGTTCTCCGTTATTCTGATTGTATTTGTTATTTAGAGAAAAATGAACCTTATCAGTTACCCTTTCAATCTGCATCATAAAATAGAGCACGTTATTTTTTGTCACATTTGACCGGTTCGAGTCCCGACTAAGGCAAGCGATTTTTCATAAATCCTTAAATGCAGAATTTATTGTTTTTAAAAACAAAGGAATGTTTCCTTTACACAGAATGTGCTATTTACAATATTTAAGGTAGTTGCCATCCATGTTGCATTCGATTTTTCCACCCGGTATATATTGTAATGGTTAATAAATTATTGGTTAGATCCGTGCAAAGTAATATTTTAAATTATGATCACAAAGCCCGACGGTTTAAAGGGTTATTCTGACTAAACGTCTAAGATTTAAAACCTACTTGCTTTAAAACCCTAGTATGAGAAAAATATTAAGTAAGTAACGCCCGTGGGCGTAGTGGAGGTCATAGTCAGAGTGCGTACGTGCAAGCGTGCTGAAGAAATGTTTTAATTACCTGATGTAAATGGCACTTTAAACTCGATATTCTGAAACAAAAAAGAAATACATTTTATCACGGAGTATAAGTTAAGTTTAAAACATTTGTTTGGATTAATTATTCGCCTTTTTGCCACCATATAAAAATATACATTGTTTCATATAATCCTTCGTTACTTTTTTGTTATCCTTAATTATAATGCTCCAACCCCTTTCTTGATTGAGGGAAAACAAGTAAATGGACATTACACTAACAGATTTAAACAATCAAATTACGAAGTTAAATGAAACGTGCATACTCAGAATAAGTGTTTTTAATTAAATTAAATCGCTTCCGCGCACTTAAGGCGGTTATGTCCAAATTAAGTTCGGCTTAACTCACTCAGGTCCAAACGCAGACAAATTAGACAATTTGTAAACTGCAAAAAGTACTCTGCCTCGCTGCTTGAGAATGCTACCTTCTTAATGACTGTTCTGAACTTAGTAGTTGTCTATTTTTCGCTTAAAGAACCTTTGCCTGTAAACAATTAACGGGTTTCGACTTGGTTTGAAATATGTTCTGTTTAGTTTTAAGGGCCATACACGTTTAGGTTATTATTTGTTTACATTTAAAATAAAGACTGCGAAGTTAATGATCATTATTTGATACAGACCTAAATTACGTTGGGGCGTTAAACTTTAAAGATGAAAAAAAAAACAGGTATGAGAAGTTTTGTTTTTCGCCCAAAATGTACTGATGGATATGTGGTGATTGATAAACTACTTAGTAAAGGCGAAGTTAATAATTATTGATTGACATTGCAATATTAAACACAACGTTATTTGTAATTGGAATATTTGATAAGTGTAGTGGATTTATAATGGGCTGGAATTAACGACTTCTGTGTATTATTTAAATATCAATTGAAACTACATTTTTAAGCCATGACGTGCACACACACAGCGCGCGTAGGTACAGCAGATCGAAAAATGTCGTTGATTGAAATGGTTTTCACGATGGTAAATATAAAGACGCTGACCTGCTCCTTTATTTAAAGATAATTTTGTAACGATCAATGTATCAACCGACCAAATACAAAAAATACACTGTTTTCGATCCCATGAATTGTTCTATCTATAATTTGCACTAAAAATTTCGAGCCCTGGTGATAAACATTTAAACCAAGGTCAATTGTGTCCATTCTTCGTACACATTTGCTGAAAAAGAGGAAAAATTCTTGAGAAGTGCGGTGACGGATGCGACCCAAAAAAGTGGGTTTAAGTATTGTTTTGTACTATAAAATTAAAAAGTAGTAAATACATGAAGAAATTGAGTGTAAAAGTAAATATGTTTCAAGTATAGACAAGCTTTTATAGCAATTATTAATATACAAATATACATATTACAATATCAGTATTTTTGGAGAACTATGCTGGGCTTTGTACTAAAGCGTTACTTGCTAGTCACAAATTGTTCACAAACACAATTCGTATGCACAATATTTCGAATACGCCGAAACGCTTTTGTGTAAAACAAATTAAGCGCATTCACGGACACAAACAGGACTTTCATTTTAATCTACTGGGCCTCGCTTAGTGTGTCCAATCTATTATGTTCAGTCGGAATTCGAGATATTGGAATGAAATGATTCATAAACATATTTTGTTGTTAAGTCATATAAAGTACCTAATTGAAATTACTCTATTAAAACTACTTATTTAACTGTTCTAAAAAGTAGTCTAAAATCTTTATGGTACTTTAAACAAGGAGTTTACTAACTAGCATGGACACAATCACAAAATGTTTTTCCCAAAGTTACTTTGAACAGACATTTCATTTAACGGCTCATTATAAAGTTGGTCCCTAGTTCGATTGTTTTGATGCTACCGTTAAACAGTTCAGTTATTTGGCTCTTAGGAGGTCAATTTGCATTGATATTTCTCATAGCCATATGATATGTGTTGCGTGGTGGCTTCCACGCAGGCCGTCAGAGGACAACGTGACGGTAAATTTTTCATACGTATACGATTTTCAAAATGCGGTCCTGTCTCTTGACCGAACAACTTTTAGCCAAATGTATCATTTGACAAATGTTTCTTTTGACCTAATGAATTTTTCGTGAAAACAGTGGTATTTTCAGGTATTCTTTGAATATTATCAAATAGAAGATTAGGTTAGGTTAGGTTTGTTTTATAATAATCCTATAAAGCTTTCTATTTAAGAAAAAATGCATTAGGTCAAATGAAACATTTGGCCAAAAGTTGTTTGGTCTAACAAGGAACCTTTCAAAATACTTCGCTTAGTTACAAAACAATTTGAAGTATTCTTTTTATTTATTCAATCACATCATATACGAAATTGACAAAATTAACAAAACAGTTGTGAATAATGGAAAAATACAGTACTTTTTAACAAATTTTAATTTATACCCTTTTCACGAAACAAATTATTTAATTGAATATTTTTGTTTCGTGTTATTTTTTAACGAGGAAGTTACCCCGATCATTTTATAAACGATATGATACAGAGAAAGAATATAATGGAAAAATAAACCATCTTCGTCTGTAGCCCCCGACAGGATTCGAACCTGCGACCTTTCTATTAACGCTAGACTGCTCTACCAACTGAGCTACGAGGACAGTGACGCAAGTTGTAAATTTTTCCACTATATTCCCGCTAAGACTAGCGCCCTCTCTGTATCGAGTTATAGACTTGTTTCACAGTCTTGGCACCACTCTAATGGGCGAGCTGTGCGCTCGCTCCATTCTAATCGAACCACATCAGGTAGTTTCGGACTTAGCGAGAGAGATGGCGCTGGTGTACATTATACCCTTTTCACGAAACAAATTATTTAATTGAATATTTTTGTTTCGTGTTATTTTTTAACGAGGAAGTTACCCCGATCATTTTATAAACGATATGATACAGAGAAAGAATATAATGGAAAAATAAACCATCTTCGTCTGTAGCCCCCGACAGGATTCGAACCTGCGACCTTTCTATTAACGCTAGACTGCTCTACCAACTGAGCTACGAGGACAGTGACGCAAGTTGTAAATTTTTCCACTATATTCCCGCTAAGACTAGCGCCCTCTCTGTATCGAGTTATAGACTTGTTTCACAGTCTTGGCACCACTCTAATGGGCGAGCTGTGCGCTCGCTCCATTCTAATCGAACCACATCAGGTAGTTTCGGACTTAGCGAGAGAGATGGCGCTGGTGTACATTATACCCTTTTCACGAAACAAATTATTTAATTGAATATTTTTGTTTCGTGTTATTTTTTAACGAGGAAGTTACCCCGATCATTTTATAAACGATATGATACAGAGAAAGAATATAATGGAAAAATAAACCATCTTCGTCTGTAGCCCCCGACAGGATTCGAACCTGCGACCTTTCTATTAACGCTAGACTGCTCTACCAACTGAGCTACGAGGACAGTGACGCAAGTTGTAAATTTTTCCACTATATTCCCGCTAAGACTAGCGCCCTCTCTGTATCGAGTTATAGACTTGTTTCACAGTCTTGGCACCACTCTAATGGGCGAGCTGTGCGCTCGCTCCATTCTAATCGAACCACATCAGGTAGTTTCGGACTTAGCGAGAGAGATGGCGCTGGTGTACATTATACCCTTTTCACGAAACAAATTATTTAATTGAATATTTTTGTTTCGTGTTATTTTTTAACGAGGAAGTTACCCCGATCATTTTATAAACGATATGATACAGAGAAAGAATATAATGGAAAAATAAACCATCTTCGTCTGTAGCCCCCGACAGGATTCGAACCTGCGACCTTTCTATTAACGCTAGACTGCTCTACCAACTGAGCTACGAGGACAGTGACGCAAGTTGTAAATTTTTCCACTATATTCCCGCTAAGACTAGCGCCCTCTCTGTATCGAGTTATAGACTTGTTTCACAGTCTTGGCACCACTCTAATGGGCGAGCTGTGCGCTCGCTCCATTCTAATCGAACCACATCAGGTAGTTTCGGACTTAGCGAGAGAGATGGCGCTGGTGTACATTATACCCTTTTCACGAAACAAATTATTTAATTGAATATTTTTGTTTCGTGTTATTTTTTAACGAGGAAGTTACCCCGATCATTTTATAAACGATATGATACAGAGAAAGAATATAATGGAAAAATAAACCATCTTCGTCTGTAGCCCCCGACAGGATTCGAACCTGCGACCTTTCTATTAACGCTAGACTGCTCTACCAACTGAGCTACGAGGACAGTGACGCAAGTTGTAAATTTTTCCACTATATTCCCGCTAAGACTAGCGCCCTCTCTGTATCGAGTTATAGACTTGTTTCACAGTCTTGGCACCACTCTAATGGGCGAGCTGTGCGCTCGCTCCATTCTAATCGAACCACATCAGGTAGTTTCGGACTTAGCGAGAGAGATGGCGCTGGTGTACATTATACCCTTTTCACGAAACAAATTATTTAATTGAATATTTTTGTTTCGTGTTATTTTTTAACGAGGAAGTTACCCCGATCATTTTATAAACGATATGATACAGAGAAAGAATATAATGGAAAAATAAACCATCTTCGTCTGTAGCCCCCGACAGGATTCGAACCTGCGACCTTTCTATTAACGCTAGACTGCTCTACCAACTGAGCTACGAGGACAGTGACGCAAGTTGTAAATTTTTCCACTATATTCCCGCTAAGACTAGCGCCCTCTCTGTATCGAGTTATAGACTTGTTTCACAGTCTTGGCACCACTCTAATGGGCGAGCTGTGCGCTCGCTCCATTCTAATCGAACCACATCAGGTAGTTTCGGACTTAGCGAGAGAGATGGCGCTGGTGTACATTATACCCTTTTCACGAAACAAATTATTTAATTGAATATTTTTGTTTCGTGTTATTTTTTAACGAGGAAGTTACCCCGATCATTTTATAAACGATATGATACAGAGAAAGAATATAATGGAAAAATAAACCATCTTCGTCTGTAGCCCCCGACAGGATTCGAACCTGCGACCTTTCTATTAACGCTAGACTGCTCTACCAACTGAGCTACGAGGACAGTGACGCAAGTTGTAAATTTTTCCACTATATTCCCGCTAAGACTAGCGCCCTCTCTGTATCGAGTTATAGACTTGTTTCACAGTCTTGGCACCACTCTAATGGGCGAGCTGTGCGCTCGCTCCATTCTAATCGAACCACATCAGGAAGATGGTTTATTTTTCCATTATATTCTTTCTCTGTATCATATCGTTTAAATTTTAATTTGTTTTTACTCACGGGAATCAAGTAGCGTGATGGTCTAAATACGACAAAAAAAAGAAATTAATTTAGTTCGAAATACATGTATGGAAAACGACACGAGAAGGCATAGGTATTTCTACTGTTTTCAAATTCAGAATAAAGGCCGGAATCCAGGGCTTTAGTCATCAGTACATAGTCGCTTACTCTGTATTTGATGCGAAATGTTGAGAAAAATTACTCCCCAGTTTATCAACCCTTAATGTTAGTAAACTATTCCGAGGTTTGTTCCCGTTGCCCCAATAGTCCTATAGAAGGTCAATAGGCACTTACCGCCCCACGTTCAGTTAACGGCCCTATGCTACCCGATAAACTGTTATGTGTTCCTAATAGCTGCCAGTAGGTAAACTGGTGTAACTGGTACTTCACCCTGGTGAAAAATACTTTTGTATAGAGGTATTGTTGGTGCCTACTTTGCATATGAATTCGGTTGTTGTCTAAGTAGAAGTCAGAAGCTGTGTAGAGATGTACCGTCTAGTCGGGAAAGCCGACTATCTGGCCTCGTTTGTAGTCGGCGACTAGTCGGCTAAATGTGCCGTATGGATCACAGAAATTGCCATTTTTTACCATTCGTTTTATATTTTGCTCAAAACAGATTGAATATCACATTTGGTACAGTAGAATTATTTGGGGTTTACCACTGACAGATAGATTTGCCTTCATTTAATTTTCAACTTTAACCTCATACAAATTAAGTAGTTATTTCTAAATCGGTAGACGTGGGTAACAGTATTCTGAAAATTGCTTTATTTGTATGACATTAAAGTTGAAAATTAAATTAAGGCAAACTATCTGTCAGTGAACGATACGATACAGAGAAAGAATATAATGGAAAAATAAACCATTTTCGTCTTTAGCCCCCGACAGGATTCGAACCTGCGACCTTTCTATTAACGCTAGACTGCTCTACCAACTTGCGAAGACGAAGATGGTTTATTTTTCCATTATATTCTTTATCTGTATCATATCGTTTATAAAATGATCGGTGTAACTTCCTCGTTAAAAATAACACGAAAAACAAAAATATTTAATTAAATAATTTGTTTCGTGATAAGAGTATTTAATGTACACCAGCGCCATCTCTCTCGCTAGTCCGAAACTACCTGATGTGGTTCGATTAGAATGGAGCGGGCGCATAGCTCGCTTAAAGTGGTGCCAAGGCTGTGAAACAAGTCTACAACACGATACAGAGAGGGCGCTAGTCTTAGCGGGAATGTAATTGAAAAATATACAACTTCCGTCACTGTCCTCGTAGCTAAGTTGGTAGAGCAGTCTAGCGTTAATAGAAGATATAAGGTGTATTTGAGTAAAATTTTGAGGATAGGTGTATTTTGTAAGCCGCTACATAGTTTTGTAATTAAATTCCTAAACAAAATTTTTTTTAGGGGTGCACTCCATACATAAAACTGAGTCAAAATTTGTTTTTTCATTGCAAGCCCACGTGTGGCACATTAATCGATAGGCCTTTCAAAATAAATATTATAAGGTTGATCAGCAATTTTATTGATTAAGCGAATAGAGTCAGAGATAATTGCCCCGAAAGTCACTAAAGTTGTCCCCCATCCTCTAATTTTTGAACCATGTATTTTAAAAATATGAAGAAAATCAAGATATATTAAATTCTTTCAGCGAAAATTGTTTTGAACAAGATCGGTTCAAAGGTTTTCGAGGTATTTCTAAAAAACTGCCTTCCTTAAAGAAAAAGACGTAAGTGCCGTAAGATTTCAGTAACGATACGACCTTTTTAATAGGCAAGGAACCCTTCGTTGTGCGTGGTCCGAGACGCACTTGGCCGCTTTTTTTAACAGCCGGCATTTGACAGCCGTCATCCCGGTACAATAAACGTCAATGATGGCATAAATTGTACTGGGATGACAGCTGTGAAATATTAAATATAAGGGCATTTTCACTATAGTTTTGATAGTATCAAGGTAAAAAACTGTCAAATATCAACTGAAAGTAAATAATCAATCAACGACTAAAATATAAGTAAACTGTGAGTTTGTATATAAGTAAGTATTGAATATATTTAATGTCATATCTGTCCACATTATACAAACCTACTTACAGACATGTACCTACTGGTATAGATATAAGTGTGTCGAACTTTTTGACTACTGACCGTTTCACGGTTTGTTTGTTTACTTTTTGTATAGGTATTGTCAGTCGGTCAAGAACAGTTCATAAATATGTTAACAATCTTATAAATTCCTTATCAAAGTTATCCTGGTTTATCTGCGTTAATCTACTGCTGAATAATTTACCCGATAGTTTATGTAGGTACACTACATCTTTGCCGTTGTATGTGCACAGGTAAAAATACTTTCTTTCAATACCTGAAAAAAAAATAGGAAGACCGCCACATCATGAATGAATTCTCTTGATGATTCTCTCGAACCAAGTTAAAAAGTACTAGCTCATGATAATTTCGATACTAATTAATTTCATGGTTCAAGAATGTTTAGATTAAATTAGATTCATTTTTTTCATTTTGACAATTAACATGTCATTTTTTTTGAAAATTAAATAGTATGAATTCACAAAAAGATCGTCAGAGTGTATAAAAATAACAATAATATAAATGAAAGTCAAAAATCTAAATATGTACATTGCAAAATGAAAACAAAAAAAATAATAAGGAACAATTGAAATAATATTAAAATGGTACAAATGTCAAAAGAGTAAAATGTGTTTAAATGTCAAATTATGAATAAAAGCCAGGGCATCCTAGATATAAATAGTCAATAGTCAAAATAGATTTAAAAATAAAAATAAAATATAAACAACATTCATAATAAAATGATAATGTCATTTAAATCGATTCAAGTAGATAACTATGTATTTTTATCAGTTTGAGAACAACTTTCGACTAGGGATGTTACGAATGTTCACATTCGCATTCGATTATGCGAATGATTCGCACCATTTTAAATATGCGCATCAGCGTTCGCATTCGCATCAAATGATGCGAATATGTGCAAGTCGTGGCGTGTTTCGCCCGCGCCGGCCGCCTCGCCTGTCGCCGAGCCACATGCGCAAAGCCGAGGCGCGTACAGACAGACGGCTTTGACGCCGTTTGGCGCAAAAAGTCTGCCTCTCTCCTGAATAGAATGCGCGGGAGCAGCAACAGCATCCTGAAAATGATAGCTGGTAAGTTTGATTGTCCCTTGACAAAAATACTTACCGACCGCACCAAATCCCTTTTTACCATTAAGTACTAACCTAGACTAAGAATAATTAACACCTGTGGACCTCATAGTTGTCTTGTAATAAATTGAAAATAAAAAAAATAAAAATAAAACGCGCCAACCCGTATCAAGTGATTAATTTTAACCAATAAAAATGCACTTTTACTTGGGTAGTGACTTGTGATTGCTTTTTATGCTTGTTATTGTTAAATAAAATTATTAAAAAGTGAATACGTACGTTGAGTTTTTAGTGTACTTCCTCAATATTCGCATTCGCGTTCGCGAATGTAATAGAACTGACATTCGTGACATCCCTGCTTTCGACTACAAAATACAGGTCACACCCCGTTCCCCATGCAATATTGAAAGCAAGTTGATGTCAATAACCTTCCCCAAAAATCTCACGTTTCCCGAATCCCATCTCAACGTAATCGCAGTCCTATGCTATTCACAACTTGGCTCGACTTACTTTTACTCGATCCCAGTTTACCTTACCCCGAGTTTCGTAAAAAACTATGCGTGAGAAGGTCAAGCCTGATAATGGTATGTCTGAGGCTAGCCTGGAAGCATTGTGAATAGAAAAGAAAATCTAGTATGTGAGCTCAATTTGCCAGATTTAGAGGCAGACTGGGCTATAAATCTCTCTTCGTTCCTTATTTGATTCTTTTGTAGCCGTCTGAAAATTCTCTCTTAAATTTTTAACGTCTTTGAAGAGATTTGATGCAATAAAAAGTTTTACTTTAGTGGATTCGCAATACGGTACTCGACAACAGTGAAAATAAATTGTTATTTCATTAGCTATAGATTTATAAATATTACGAAAATACTCAAAAAGTACCTATCAATCTTTCACTTATGATTGCAATTTTAAAATGTTAGTCATAAAAACTAACAATAAGGACGTTGTTTGATTGTGACGTCACAAGACTCACAAGCAAGTAATTACTCCCTATACAAATTTCATACTAACTGAGCGAGGTTTTTGACGATTCATACAAAAAGCAGATTTGACTTTAGTTTAATGTCTAACAACATTAAACAGTAACTGGGATACCTATACAAAAAGTTGTGTTTGGACAGACGACTCTTGCGGCGGCGCGGAAAGCGAGCCATCAGACGAGTATGGAAACGGTCATTCCCGTGGGCACAGATAATATAATAACAATAATAATAATAAATACTCTTTATTGCATCACTACAAGAGAGAAACATCTTACAAAAAAAATTGCTTAATAAATAATGGTAAGAACAGGCGGTCTTATCGCTTTAAAGCGATCTCTTCCAGACAACCTTACAATATAATAGGTCTACGCCGTGGAAGACCCTGAACGACCCGCTTGTTTATAAACGCGGCCTAGGCCTGTTATTTTTAAAGATTTTGTGAACAATATTGCTAGGTACGTTACCAAAAATTGTATGTTACCAAAAATAACAGGTCTGTTTTTTTTGCTAGTTGCTTGCCTCGTAAGTCCCAGATAGATTTTTGCGATGTTGAATTTGGAACCTTTGTTAATATTATTATATGTAGTTTGAAACTCGATTTGAATTTGTACTTGTATAAGTCCGCGGGGATTTACAACTCTTACGAGGCTATGTCACAAAGACGCGATTCTATTTGTTTCCATTGGAAATCATTAAGATACTTATCGCATTTTTAGGGTTCCACACCCAAAGGGTAAAAACGAGACCATATCACTAAGGCTCCGGCTGTCCGTCCGTCCGTCAGTCACCAGGCTGTATCTCATGAACCGTGATAGTTAGACAGTTAAAATTATTTTCACAGATTATGTATTTCTGTTACCGCTATAACAACAAATACTTACTAAAAAAACAGATTAAAATAAATATTAAAGGGGCTCCCATACAACAAACGTGATTTTTTTGCCGTTTTTGTAGATTAATGGTACGGAACCCTTCGTGCACGAGTCCGACTCGCACTTGGCCGTTTTTTTTGTTTCGTGTATTTTTTTAATTCTGTAATTTATGTCAGTATCGTTACATAAGTCAGACTCAGATTACTGTAATATCAGTCATGGGAACGTTTTTATTTTATTTTATAACGCGCGTTTCTGTCCGCGTATAATAGGCTAAGGATATAATTTTGCCAATGTCTACCCTGGAAGTCCGTTCCATATATTGGTGAAAGAAGTTTTAAAATCGGATGCGTAGTTCCCAAGATACAAACTTACAAAGCTGTTAATTTAAAAACTCATAACATTAACCTCTTTATGATATTAGTACTTATAGACAAAGATCAAACATGGCACGACATAAATTCTGTTGCGTCTAGTCTAACATGATGAGTTGGTTAAATTTAAAGATTCGCCCTTGACACTGGCATTTTAACACAACGTAACGTCAGAAATAGTTTCTCGTTTTATTTATTCTCTTATCTGTGAGAGTGAGACGGTCGAACAGGCGGCGATACAAAGTTTACGAGGGAGTAAAATTATAAATAAACATTAAAGATAAAAGAAATGTAATCGCCATTTGTCGGCGATAAATGTTTTACGCAGTAAAAGAACGTTGGAAATGTGGTGTGTGCGTATTAAATCGGCATCTACTATTTAGGTCGGTTTGTCAGGCTGACCAATTGGTACTGACAGGCCAAAATTGATGAGCGTATGTGTATACTAAAACTAGAAAAAGAGATTGATGTGTTTATTCATGGTCAATTGATCACCCATTGTAGCTATTAAAGTACCTTTAAATTCCGTTTGTCTTTATCTGTCAATTTGGTATTTGTTTCGGTGAGAAAGGGAAAAACACAGTTAAGTTAACAGAGGGTTGATTTGTTTTATGATTAAGGGAGATTGGGTACCTAATAGTAGGTTAGGTAGGGTAGGTTGGTTGGTTAGGTAGTTTTATTGTAACCACTTTTGAATATTATGAATTATTCTCGTAAACACTTCTCAAACTCTATATTATTTATATCAACCTGGACTTAATCTAGTATAAGTAGTTAAATTTACTGTCGGGTTTAGAATGGGTGGTAGACTAAAGTCGTATGTAAAGCTGGGTAATCGCGTATTTTTTGGTTGCTCACAAATTTGTTGAAGGTGAATATGACAATTATTGGGCTCTAAGGCTCGTTTGGATTAATGCCACTGTGGAATGGGCTAACGATTTCACCCGCAAAAAACAGTGAAAGGCATCGGCTAACGCGCGAGAGCTATTAGGTTTCAGTGAGCTGATTTATTTGTACTGCAGCTAACATACATGCCGGTAAAATATTGTTCTTTCGAAGCTAACGATCTACCAGGCTTTTACATATATTTAAAGTGTTCTAATCGCTGTATTTTTGAAAGTTATTTATGTGGAAACAAACTCTATTATGATTTTGAACAATTGAACTTAGTACTCATATCTATATTTATAGTAAAACATTAAAACTCAAAACTCAAAATAATCTTTATTCAAGTCGGCCTTGTAACAATTACTTTCAAATCGTCAGTTAAAGCGGCCAAGTGCGTGTCGGACCACGCACAACGAGGGTTCCGTGCCTATTAAAAAGGTCGTATCGTTACTGAAATCTTATGGCACTTACGTCCTTTTCTTAAAGGAAGGCAGTATTTTAGAAATATCTCAAAAACCTTTGAACTGATCTTGTTCAAAACAATTTTCGCTGAGAGAATTTAATAAGCCCTATGAGCATGATTTTATTTACCTCACTGAGGTCTCCCGACGTTTCGGATGTGTTGCAACATCCATGGTCACGGGACAACTGGCTTGAGCGGGTATCAACATCTTCTTGCTGCGCGGGTTTTCCGAACTACCCGCATTTGGTCTTTATTAACCACTTGCACACTAGGGTTGTCACCCGGCCGGCACACAACACTAATAATATCCGGTGATATAACGGACGATGTTTTTTGACGCTGGCATTTACTTATGATAGGATTCCACGAAGATGAAATCTTAAAACCGTCGAAATTACGATGTTTTCTGATTTCAACGGCTTCACGTATTTTTCTACTGTAGAAATGACGTTCCGTAGACAGGACTTTCGGTTTATGAAGCTCAATCCAGTGGTTTGGTCCTGACTCCAACAAATTAAATAAGTTAATTATACGCGATTAAGTATAAATAAGTAAAAAGTACTAGTCTAGAATGTTTCTAGAAAAACAATCTAATGTCAAGAAAAAAATGTAACAAGAATAATAAATTAAAAACACAAAGTCATTTTCCAAACGTTATAAATAAATTAAAAAATCAGTCACAATTAGTTCCATGGAGTT
The DNA here is from genome assembly GCA_947578815.1 of Epinotia ramella. Lineage (NCBI taxonomy): Eukaryota > Metazoa > Arthropoda > Insecta > Lepidoptera > Tortricidae > Epinotia > Epinotia ramella. Next base: position 5,605,249 of record OX388207.1, read on the forward strand.
TTATCATTCATGTAGTCTTGTGTGATATAATAATAAGCTTTTGAAATAAGTTTACGCTTCACATAGTTATTGAATTTATTAATAGGTAACTCACTTACGTTTCCTGGAAGTTTGTTATAAAACCTTACGCAATTATATAAATAAATTAAATAAAAATCTTTATTTCAGACCGGTTGATCCATCGAATGTTAGTAACAGACGACTTAAAGCTAAATTAGATTAGTAACAATAGGCAAACAACAATATACAATTTTTAAATGATGAATTGGGCAACGCCCAATCTGCCCAAACCAGAAAGTTAAAATTGGACAGTTAAATTAAATCTTGACGCTATTGCTTGCAGAATGCTGTTGGCGCTTGCTCTCACCCTGCCTAATAGGCTATCTTTTTGCGCTTGATCGCCTGGAACCCGTTGTACACGGGCTTCGGCAAACATGCCCAAGGCACTACACCTCCTCGGCAGCCCCAGCAGCATTCTAAACGCATTATTGTACTTATTGGACACGCAGGGCGCTATAGGCTCGCTTTGTATATTTAACCCACAGGCTGCTCGAGTAAAAAATTACACATGAATGATTTTTTATATTTTTCGGAGCCGAGTGGTGGGCTTATGCTTATTTCTAGCATTAATATTATGTATGTCACAGTTTTTCCTAAAATTGACAATGTTTTTATGTACATACACATATTGTCATAGATGTATTGCCAATGTAATGTGCAATATTAATATATATCTTTAAACTTATCTTTAAGTGAGTCTCTATGGTTCAATTTATATATCGCCCGAATAGCCCGTTTCTGCAAAACAAAAATCGTAAGAATCTCCGAAGCACTGCCCCACAAAAAAATACCATATGACATAATGCATATTGGAAGTAGCTAAAATATACTAATCGGGCTGTTTGCACGTCTGTTAATTGACGGATCTTGCTCACTGCAAATGCTGCAGAGCTCAGTCTATCGTGAGGAAACCGATCCAATCTCAGTACGGTCTAGTCTTCCCTCGGGGTTGAAAGTTCAGATGGCAGTCGTAACCAGGCACGTGTAAGCTTCAATAGGTACTAATATTATAAAGAGGAAAATTGTATGTAGGTAATCTGCTGAACCACCGATTTCAAACATTTTTGGAGGGCGATTGTCATCGCTTCCGTGTTTGTTGAGATATGAATTTCTTGTTGTGTTCTGGCCGGTTGGAGGTTAATGACAAACAGGATCCAGGAACATAATTCACGAAACTAAATATGGGTTTTTTTTTCCGTACGACAACTTGTCAATCTATATTGTAAACCAATTGCAGCTCGTAGCTGTAAGAAAACAAATAACATCCAAAGAGTTTTGCTGCTAGGCAAAACGCCACACATTCTTTCACTAATATAATATTTAAGTACATAGATTGGAAGGACCATCTTAATGCACATTAACTACTAGCTTTGGTGGTAAATGAATCTTATTTATGGCTATCATAAAACATGCTAGAATAACAATGACAAAGGGATAGCTATGCTATTTTCGCACTTGTATATTTGATAGAGAAAGACAAATGTGGTACCTATACGAAGGCGATATAAAGTTTATTTAAATCATTCACAAATTACTCCTCAGAATTGAAACGGCTTTTAAAATAGGACTTCGTTTCTGCCAAACCACGTCGCCGGCAAAGCCGTGAAGCGTAAATCGTTCTATTAGGATCACGTGCCAAAAACTGTTTTCAATTACATTTTTCAAATCTTGGACGAGACCCAAGTGCGGTGGACATTTTTCTACTTATCCAGTCACTGCATTGGTCCCGCTTTTAGACTTGGTCCGTCGCCTTCCTTTTCTTTCGTAAAGCAAACCTTCGAGTCATGTCGTTTGCCAGTTATTCTGCCCAGCAAAAAACTTCACACTCGCCGCCATCTTGTATTCATTCGGATACTTCGACGTGTTCAGGTTGAACACACTAGAGGCCCTCCTCAAGGCTCTAGGTTCCGGGACGTCTACATAGCCTCTATTGGAATAACCGAGTAAATTTTTGCGATATGTCCTAACGCGCGTTCGAAAATATCAGTCACTATATTCTAGCCCTTTATTCATAAAACCTAACAAACCTCTACTAATTAAAGTGTATTTTATCCCCTTTGTCACGTATGCACGACTCACAGTGATAGATAAACAAAGCAAACAAATGTAAATGGTATTTTAACCAAGCGTTTTCCGGTCGTACCCTAAAGGATGCTGGGGTCCGCTTCGGCACCGAATCCAAGCAAATCTTTGGTTTGGTCTGGTAGGCACTCATTTTTAGAAATTCATAAATATAACCCATCGTTAAATTTTGAATTTAATCGTTAATCACCCATATACGGTTCTGCGAGAGCGTATAATATCTCATGTACAAGTGGTTGATATCGGAGTAAGGCTATATTTATCTCGATGGCCAAGTTCATGGGAGCTCGTTTTAATATTGGCAAGAATAAAGGAGCCGTATTTGCATGCATGAGAAAATGTAAGGTATCATGGGTAATGTAAGGTATTATATTTTCATTGAGGAAATAATATAATATTTATGGTAATACCGACATCAGAGAAGAAACGAAATGCTCAATATTTTTTTATATAATTTACTCTACGATTAAGATTCAGCATCAGGTATTTATTTAAAAAAAATGTACTTAGAACATCTCATAATTTAATGACTTGGGTTAACAACACAAAAGTCGGTTACGAGCGATTTTGTTTCCAAACTGTTTGTCACTTTTTAGATCTGTGATCCCAAGTGAGAGCAAGTTGTATTCAAATCCGGCAAGTTTAATTGGACGAGCAAGCGAAGCGAACGATCTTCTCCCGGCTTGGGCCAAAATTCTTTCATATGTCCGGATCTCCCGCTTTTACTGTCCGGCTGTCCGGTTGCTCGCCTCTACCGGTCGCATTTCTGTTACCAGGTTCGAAAATTAAAGAGATTCAGTCATTGGAAAAAAAAAACAGAATCGCGTACAAAATGTGCATTTTCAGAAGAATGACCCAATTACCTGATTCTTGAAACAGCCAAGTTGTGACAAGGGCCTTACCCTTTTTTTCCCGACAGACGTTTGTTTCATCGAACAAACGTGTCATCAATCATCATTTCATTTCAACAAAAATATTTTTTTTCATAAACAGTAAACTATTTAGAATTATTATAAAACAAACCTAACCTAATGGGATCACACAATACCTACGCTGTCCCTAAAAAGTAACGGTATCTGTGAAAAAAGTCAAGGAAATAAAAATTCGATAAACTTAATGACGGCATAATAGAAAAAACTCCCGTGCCAAGATTACATCACAATTCAATCTAAGTGTTTCGAACACATGACCTGTGTTATATTGAGCATTTTAGGACTAATTGCATCGTCTACGTACACATTACTGGTCAGTAAACGTTAAATATGGCGCCGGATGCTGTCTGTATGTAAATACTTTTTTGTACACAAAACATTGGTAACAAAAAATACAGACGGAAAGGTTAAGTTGGCTGCCACCTCCAGAGAACTGTCAAACTTCCCACACTAACAAACTTTAACGGATTATAGTCGACTTGAAGCAACCTAGTAAGGTAACACTTTGCCCCTCATAAATCGGGGATAATGTTATACCTGACCCATTTTCCAACAAAGACCTAGTCTTGTACAATAGACCCTAAAATAGTGCCTCAGGCAAACATTCATTTAACAAATAAATGTCCCAAGCTCATGAGTCACCTCGTAAACCCAACTTATGTACCATTAGTGCAGTTCGTGTTACAAACAAGAGGGTTATTCTTTACGCGCTCATGCGACTCACCTCACTCGTCACGCCTAACGAAACTCGACCTCTACCTACGCTTAGTTACTACAAATAACGGCGTCAAGATATATTTGAGGGTGAGCGTTGTGGTGGTGAGCTCAAAACAAGTCACAGAATAGCGGGGCTGGGAACCAACACGACAGCTACTTTATTTGCCAAAGTCTCCAAAGTGACGCAGAGGAAAACTAGAGGTATTATCTAGAAACTTCTGTCACAACTGTAACTTGTATGTTGTCTTTATACTCGTTGTTGACATCTCGTGACGTTGCTAATTTCAATTCAGACTTGATTCTTTAGTTTTAAAAGGGAATGAGATTGTACAGTCGACTACAAAGAGATCTATACGGCCAATGTTACAAAAATATGTATACACGACCTTAATGTCAAGGCAATACAGTCGTGTATACATATTTTTGTAACTTTGGCCGTATCGATCTCTTTGTAGTCGACTGTACAAGTCTAAAGGGCCATTTACACGATGCAAGAACTCTTATACGATTTGCATTGCATTGCGGGGCTGCGGGCTAGCGAAATACGATTAATATAATTCAATCAGACCATTCAATGTAATAAAACTCGCATGCGAGTTGTTGCACCATGTAATTGGACCTTAATGCTGGTGGTTCATCTGATAAATGTATTTGCAATATTTTATCTGGTTCTCACCAGGTTTTTTAGTTGTACTCCTGAGCTAAATAAAAATCAATTAAGGCATTCAAATGCCTTTAAAATAATTAGAAATGAAATGCTGCTAAAGCAAAATACAAAATTGCAGGCAAATATTATGAGATATTTCATCTCGCCTGAAGTACTTATTAGAGACTAGCTGCCCGTGTGGCTCCGTCTGCGAATTGCAAAGAGTCCAGCCAGACGGACAAACGAGATAAAAACCATATTTACTGATACAACAACTTTGAACATTGGATGAAATTACAACCTACTTCAAACCTGTCATTTTACAGCAAAAAACCGTGTACACTTTGTACTTAGATTCCATACCAAGTGTACCCGTTTCTATTGCTTTTGAGTGTACTGTAAAGTACTGTACAGTCGGCATCAGAAGTAGCTAAGCAAAATAACACGCTCAAAATGACCCACACAGATCCTTATTCCCTTGAGATTAGAATTCGTGTGTAGATCATTTGGAGCACTAGGACCGCTTAGCAACTTCTGCTGCTGACTGTACCTCCACCAAGTAATACCCAGCACCTTCACCATATAAGGACTTCTAAACTTGCTTTACTCACTGCATACAGACAGTTACAGGAGTTCTGTGTCCCTGAGGCCAAAGCCTCGAGAGCGACTGCTTGACGTTTTCAATCTTATTAAGTACTAGCTGATGCCCGCGGCTTCGCCCGCGTGGTTATAGGAAAATGTAACATATTTAATTTTCCCGTGGGAATTAGATGTTTTCCCGCTGGAAAAAGTAGCCTATGTCACTCTCCAGCTTCTAAACTATCTCCATACAAAAAATCACATCAATACGACTCTCCGTTTCGACGTGAAAGAAGGACAAACATACAACACACACACACTTTCGCATTTATAATATTAGTAAGGATATTTATAACCTTCCACAATGCCTGTACCTACTAATAATATTATAAATGCGAGAGTTCAGATGTTTAGGTGTTTGTTACTCAATCACGCAAACACGGCTCATCGGATTAAGACGTGGCATGAAAATAATTTATACCCTGGATAAACATAGGATACATTTCGTCTCCATAATTATCCTCTAAAGGGATACAATTGGGGAATGGGGGCGGCAGTTGATACGGGAGTTCACGCGGACGAAGTCGCGGGCAAATACTAGTTCAAAATAAGAATATAGCCTATAGCCAGTATTGTAGAGGTCACACAACCTCTACAGTACTATAAAAAGTGTCTCTGTAAGCGAGACAAATATTGAGGTACCTGCTGTACAAAACTAAAGTAAAACCCGAACAAAAGTATTCGGGACGGTAACACATCTAAACATGCTCAAGTAGCTGAAAAACTATTTGCACAACTTACGAATAAAATATCCTCTACTTGAACATAAAAAGGATGTTTTTTTTATAAAGTACTTATGTTCTTGCATTTAAGTTTGTTTGTTGGTTTGCCCAGCAGGATGCCTCTTTATCAGCACGGCTATCACGCGACGGCGCGCGAGCTCTCTCGATTTTTCTCGCATTATCCGTCTCTCTCTTCACTCACTGAACACTTAGAACAAAGAGATATAGCGCGAGAAAAATGTATGTCGCGGCCGTCGCATGACCGACGTGCAGTTTCCATTTATCTCTGTCCCTCGCAGCTCTTCTCCATGTTACGAATAGAAGGCGTTAAATAAAAGGTTGTAAAACTTGCAATCTCCGCTCAAGTGTTATGTGGCGCAAGAAGGGATAAACATTTGTTTCTTCACTCACTTAGGAACACTATAAATCATTTAAACCACGAGGTTTTGATGTGTTTACACATACAGTCGATGTTTACACAACGTAATCAATCATTGCTTCTTTTGAGAGCGTTTCGTTTGGTTTTGTTATGGGGTTCATGGAAAAATCGGTCATCGGATTGAACAAGGAATGACGTGGAATAATAATTGCCGCGTAGAATTTCATTGACCGAGGAAGCGAAGCGAACGAAGTTCACGGTTTGGGCTAAAATTATTTCGTATGCCCGGATGTTCCGCTGTCCAGCTGTCCTACTGTTCTACTCTAAATGTCGCATTTCTCAATCGATTCTCGTGAAATTTTGTGAGCTGGTTCTACATATAGTTATTTTTGTTCATTCGGTTTTTGAAAAGAGTGAGTTCTACATTATTCACACAGTCACTAGTGGTGAAAATTAATAGACATTTCCATAGGGACCGATCTCAATAAAGTGTGACAAGCTGTAGGTATATACAGGGTGAGTGAGCCGCCATCTTATGTAGATAGGTACGAACTCCGGATGAATGAACTTCGCACCGCGCGCCATACAGGATTTTTCAAGCTTAATTACCTTTTATTACTAAGAACTTAACTAATACATATTTTTTTCACGAATAATTAGTATGTTTTGGATACTTTAAGTGGGCTTCGGCTCTAAGACGGTTAAAAATACACGTTGTATTCATAATAATCCAATTTGATACCTTGTCGCTTTCCCCTAAATTACAACTTCGTACCTTCAGCTTCACTAGGCTAACCGATCGTGAAATAACTACTACTGAATACACTAGCTATTAGTTTATTCAGTAGTACTTGTATTATAATTTGGTATTTATCGTCATCCACCAGGCTATATACATCCCACATGCCTTCTCTCATGGATGAAAGGGAATGGGTTGTAGTCCCCACGCTAGCCCAGTGTGGGTTGAGGACTGCATATACACCTTTGTGATACCATTTTGTAATTTGTTTTCATTTATTTAGTAACATTTAGTTCTGTTTAACTGCAACTTCAATTTATTATTGTTGTAAGATTTTTTTTTTGTTTTATTTCAAATTATTGTTTGACATGTAAAAGTTCCCGTATAGAATAAATGTTTTTTTTATTATTTTGCATTACGTACAGAAGGTCTACTGTCTAACAAAACCGACTGACAGTGACATCGCCAGTCGCGCGTTTATATGCGAACGATAGTTACATGTGTCAGTCGAGGGAGGGTAAACCTCGAGTGACACCTGTGACACTGTGGGTGAACCTCGGAGGTGCATGAGAGGTAAGCTGAAGTCAGGCTACCTGCACGAACCCCGCGGACGTTAGCCCGCCGCGTTGACATAAGTCTGTCCCCTGGGACCATAATCAAAGCGATGGCTGGCACACGTTTCTGCGAGCGGTTGTGAAGACAACGTCGTATTGCCGGACTCTTTGGTTTTGAACTTTTTAGTAGTATGAAGTTTATGTATTACTTAGCAACGCTACAAACAAATACGTCAATAAGCAAAATACTTTGTAAGCATTCAAAGATAAATTAATTATTGTGCGACATATGATTGTTTTAGATTTACACGAGTTAAAATTTTGTGTTAAATGTGTTCATCTGTATATACGGGGTGTGGCCTGTAATGGGAGCAATAAATTTAAGGGCTGACTCTATGTATTATCCGCAGTGATTCTGTAAAGGTACCAGTGTTTCAAGATTCTTGAATTCGGAAATAATCTTATCTGAAGTTGTGATACCTAAGTAATGGATCTCGACATCTCGATATCGTAGCATGCCAGTCATTAACTATCTTGGTAGAACACTGGGCACTTTCGTAATTGCGATTATACTAACTTTGGTTTTCTAATTCTTTTTGTTTTTTTTTTTCAATTTTACAAGATTTTTTGGTGTTTTTGAAGTAAAACAAAATGGATATCATTCCAGTTAAGCAAAAGAACACACGTACGCTTTTACTTATTTTTTTTTCTATTTTTTTTTCTATTTTTTTTTCAATTTAACCACTTGGAAATAATTACTGATTAACTTAATAAGCCACCGTTTAATTTTTTGCTCCTATTACAGGCCACACCCTGTATATACGAAGACTTCCTGACTGATTCATCACCGCACAGCCGGAGCGGGGCGTGCAGCGTCCATATAAAACAAATGCCATTTATATGGACGCTCGACGCCCCGCTCCGAGCGGGGCGTCCACTCAGGCCTTGCACTTACTGTTAGGAACTGGTATTTAATCTGTCCCGAAGTGGCAAGTGAGCCTAAGATGGTCGCCATTCTATTACATATCGTTGTGGATATGTCTTTTCCACAACAATAAGAGCCCGGATTTTTCACTGCAAAACAAAACACTATCGTAATTTAGCCAGTGCTAAAAACAATATTTTATCGATATCGAGTATTATTAGGTATATAGGTATAAAAATAACATGCCTATATACTTTTACATTATTGACAACTTACAGTGTGCAAAACAACCCTTTTATATTTTTTAATAAAAAAAATAGAAGGGTATTTTTCTTCCGAAAACGCCATAAGGGATTTGAGCCAACTAAAAAGTCGCGATAATAACTATACCACCTCATTTAAAATAATAGACAATACAGTCAATAATAGACACTTATTTTATTACTCCATAAGGCTTTGAATGTCATTTAATTACGTATAAAACATAAATTGCGTCTAGATAGTATTTATTTCTTATAACGCTTTGAAACCGACGTGTTTGATATACGTATAATAGTGTACACATCTTTGCATCTCCCTTCTTTCCAGATTACATTATGTTTTCTCCAGTGGATCGTGTCTTCATAATAGAATCAACGAAAACTGTCAGAAACTTATACTGAATTAATCTTTCAGTATCATAAGAAAAATATTCCAGTATATTCGTTTGAATCTTATATCAAATTGTAATGGTTAGAGAACCAAATTGGACAGGGGTCGTTAAACAAAGGGTTAGTACATTTTTAATATGCTTTGGAATATATTACAGTAGGTTTTATTATGAAAATTAGATTTTTTCAGTGTGCGAGTTTGATTGATGAAGTGGACGATTTAATACAGTTTTTTCACGTCCCAGATTGATTGCTTAAGTAAGTCATGCAAAGCTCTATACGAGTAGTATATAACCATTATTAGGGTTCCGTAGTCAACAAGGAACCCTTATAGTTTCGCCATGTCCGTCCGTCTGTCTGTCCGTCTTCGGCTTAGCTCAGTTACCATAACTCCTCGAAAACTGTAATTCGGCATGGGTATATAAATCAATTACGTCGACAAAACGGTACAATAAAATTTTGAAAAAAAAAATTTTTAGGGTACCTCCCCTACACCTAAAGCGGGGATGTAATTTTTTTTCTCGTTAAACCCATGTTGTGGGGTATTTTTAGATAGCTCATTTAAAAATATTATGGGCTTCCTAAGACTACTTTTCAAATCAGTAATTCGTTTGCGAGATATTGGACTTTAAAGCCCTAATTTTTGTTCGAGTCGTTCGAGAGTGATGTGTCCCCCCCCTGCCGGCTAAATGGCTACTACTGGGCATGTGAAAAAATTCGTGGTAGTAGTACATATAATGAATTGAAAAGGAAAACTATCACGGACAAGTAGGCAGAAGTAGTTACCGAGTAATAGTCGTCCAACTAAATGTGTACTTGGAAAGGCCAATTTTCGTACAAATTTGGGAAACGTACCGCCCCGCACGTCGATGTAACGAAGATAGACAGGCAACTACGGAACCCTACACCGCGCGTGGCCCGACACGCACTTGGCCGGTTTTTATACCTTTATGAAAAGAAAAAAGAATGTGGTGTGGTGTGGCTTGCTGTGGTTCCGGTCATTGTGGCACTCTGGGGAGGCTTACGTCCAGCAGTTGACGTCTTTCGGATAATGTGATGATGATGACACAGATGTTGGAACTGAGCTGCAAGACATTTCTGGAGTCACAGGTGGTGGATAATGATACGGCCTCCAGATCTGATGTGGTGGTCAACTGCAAATGTACTGAATAAGCCCCCATACAGCAGCGTCACGGTTATCAGGACATAGTGGAAGGTTTGGGGAGCCAGGCCTGCCTTTTAAATACCTACCACATAAGGTACCAGGATAACCATGTGACATGGCCAGATATTTAATGACGTCAAAAAAGCGTTGGCCAACGGCCTCATCAGAAGGCTCAAAGTCACCCAAGGGGCAATCGAGAGGGCTATGCTGGGAGTATCTCTGTGTGATCGCACCAGAAATTAGGCTATCCGCAGCAGAACCAAGGTAACCGATATAGCCCCCCGAATCACTAAACTTAAGTGGCAGTAAGTGGGGCACAATGCACGTCGAACCTATGGCCGTAGGGGCGGAAATGTTCTCGAGTGGCGACCACGTACCGGCAGGCGCAGCGTGGGTAAACCCCAAAAGGTGGACTGATGACCAGGTAAAGGTCGAGAGAATCCGTTGGATGTTGGTGGCGCAGGACGGCAGGACCGGTCAATGTTGCACTCTTTAGGAGAGGCCTATGTCCAGTGGACGTCATTCGGCTGATATTATGATGATGATGTAATGGCAGATGACCGAAGATGCAGAATCTGACGGGGTTGCAAAGCGGCCATTGTACTGTAAATCTAATCTACTGAGAAACACCCCTTTCGACAGCAGGTTGAAGGCTTACCTAAGTGACAGATTTTTTTTTAACATCGCCCTCAGACCAAGCAACTTTTATTATTATTTGGTTAAGACATCCGCTTAAAAAACGATTCGATCGATTAATAGAAATAACTGTCTAAACATAACACAAGTTTAACAGCCATTGCGTAAATCCAATCCTTTCAGCCGATTTTTACAAGTGCGGGCTGAAATAGTAAATCAAGTGTTAAATTGGTATGGCGCCATGCACTGTGGCATCTCGAGTGCCAGTCGGTCAGCAATCTAATGCCAAAAGCGTTAGCACTTGGCTGTGGATACAACTATTTTTGGCCACGTGTGAGATGCAACTGTTTGTAATGACGATGTGTGATGTGGAACAAACATAGTCTAACTCCTTGTGTCTTAGAATTATCTACATAATGTACATAACTATTTTATAGTGGGAACCAAAATCCCTGTTTGTCAATGTCAATGAAGACAATTTATAACTGCGTCGTTACGGAAACAGTGCCTTATCTGGGGGCACGGGAGTGCCCCCGCCAAGACGAGCCAAGCGAAGCGCAAGGGCACTACCTACCTTTTCTCGAAGCGCTTCGTCGTATTTTTAAACCTTCTTAACTTGGGTTTAGATTATACCAGATAAACCAAATTTTCGGGATATGATGTCAGTGGTTGACTTATTAAAACTGTAAAGTTTCAATTGCATAGCTATTATACATTAGATTTTATTGATATCTAAAATATCCCGATTTCGTCACTGACTCACTGATGATCATCAATATTCTTAAGGTTCTTCCTGAAGTCCTAGAAAGCTGAAATTTGGTATGTAAGCTAGTAATAGTATACAAACAACGAAAAAATCTTAAAACTTGAAACTTTTACCGCCCCCCAACCCCTTAACCTAGTTTAATTTTCTGGGTGAAAGTTTGTATGAGACTTCCGCAAATTTTGATGCTAGTGGTCTGAAAATTGATATAGGGGGTCCTTGTTATCCTTGTTATAAATAATAAGATGTGTATTTCAGGATTTTTAGTAAATCACCCCCCACTCTTTAAATTAGGGGATGGAAGTTTGTATGGGTTTTCCCATTCACTTCTTGAGAAATTACCTTACAAAAAGGAATGAGATCCCACCAAAAACATTACATGTAAAGTGATGCCAAGACTCCATAGCTCATACACTTTCAGCGTGAAAAAGATATCAGATCGCAATTAGCGCCAAGCTTCCTACTCCACACGGCGTAACTCTACCACTACCAGCCACGCTCTACAAATTCTACATCTTGGCTAAAAAGTATAGACCCGTCACTTATTAATATCATCATAAATTCATTCGGCGTGAAAGTCTATGCGGCGACCGGGATGTGCCCAACAAAGCTGTACTTTTTAGCCAAGATGTAGAATTTGTAGAGCGTGGCTGGTAGTGGTAGAGTTACGCCGTGTGGAGTAGGAAGCTTGGCGCTAATTGCGATCTGATATCTTTTTCACGCTGAAAGTGTATGAGCTATGGAGTCTTGGCATCACTTTACATGTAATGTTTTTGGTGGGATTGTTATTGACACCAAAGTGAGACCTCTTGCTTAAGACAGTGAGTAGGTAAGCAGGTATTTATTTTTAACAAAAATGATAATGTACTCAATTCCGTTTCAGCTTGGGCAATAATTTCTGACTGTTCTCCTTTACAGGTCGCATTTCTAGATAGATTTTCGTGAATAAATTTCAATCAGTTATTGGTATTCAAATAAATATTAAAAAAATCTGACTTGCGAGTTTAACAGCTCACAGAGCCAATAGAGTACACATATTTGTAACTTCACCATTAACGAGCCGATTTTCAAAGTGATTTGTCTATTCGAAAGCATAAATCTGCCCTTTAAAATATTTTATTCCGAGATTCCTTATTTGTAAAAAGGTGGCATTGCCATATAAGCCGGCTTTCAATCGAGGGCTGACTTTGGTCCGAAGGTTTTTGCCACGTGTATCATCCTGCACATCTTTATTTTTCCCCTTGGTCAAGGGAAAGGTCTGTACGGGCTTTTTTTACGATTCGTTAAGGTATAATGAGTAAGGTATTATGTACACACCTTAGTATTAACACAGAATAATTATTAAGGTACAGAAGGTCCACTGCCTGAGTGATGACGTTAGCTGTCTTTTTTTGCAATAGACAATCATAGAGTGAGATAGGGTTGTTAACGTACGCGTACCACATCACTGAACATCCAAAATGATAACTATTTTAGTTCCTATTATCGAAATGATCATCAAGTTTTGGAAATAATAATATGATATGATAATAAAATAATACAAAAACCGGGAAGTAAGGATTAAGTAAAAAAATACTTGAATACAGGTTAAGTTTTTACAAAACAGATTATATTTATTTTGCAATGGGATAACTTCTTTCGTCATGTTAGCAAGATGTTGTAAAATGTATATATGGTGTTGTGCGCTCAATGTCATTATGTTGTTAGCACGTAAAAAGGAACGTATATATGAAACGTCAGTGTGTGCGATACGCTGTTGTACAGCCCTTGTTAGACACCAATACAAGACAAAGACAAAAGAAAAATTGAATCTGTGCCGTGTCACAAAATGGGCCAAACCCAGCATGATGCTGGCTTTGCAGTCAGGGCTGGTCTATTGATTCGGGTAGTCAAATTACAAATCTCGCGCGTACCATTGCTTCAACCAGTCTAACCGTTTTCAATACGACTGCCCAACGAAAAGGAGTGTACCTTATATATTTTTCTTAAAACCGTCACCATTTTTTGTGCTCCTACCTTACAAATCCGACATATTTTTTGAATGCCACCGTTTATTAAATATACTATTGATGTAGTATAAGTATATACATTTTGACATAATAATGCACGAATAGTGTTATTTATCTTTTGACGATTAGGAATGTAAAGCCTTTTTCGCCGAAATCCACCTGTGAAGCAACTCTGCATTCTTTTACGGAATACCTTTTCTCGGGGTTTTGGTATTTGCTTTGAGATTTCGATACAATATGCATCAATGAATATGCGCATGGAAGAGCTCAGAAAGATTTACTGGTGCTGCAAAGAGTTCCTATTCTCGATCTCGTTACAAGCAAGCCTTTATTTGTCTTTCTCTGTTCATATGTATGACAATGTATGTATCGACAACACAGCTAACAAACTATCCGTGCACTTTATGTGCATTGTAACAAGGTTCTATATTAATTCAGAATGGTCAGTTAACTGTGTTGGCGTTTGTACAATTTGTACATACCTACCTACGAAAATTGTCGTCAACATTTGCAAACCACTTTGAGGCCGGTATCCGATTGAACTAAATAAGGTCTAGTTTTCCCCTTCCCAGGTCAGATGGCAGTCGCTTTCGTAAAACTAGTGCCTATGCCAAATCTTGGGATTAGGTTTAAAAGCGGACCCCGGGCTCCTTTAGAGCACAACCGGGAATAACGCCAGGAGGATGAAGATCCGATTGAACTAAAATCGGATATCAGCTGCCAAGTTTATCTAATGTTGGAGACAGAAGGCGACCATAGCAACTCCTTAATTTTACGAGATAAACACCGCGATGTTTGAGCCCATTGATATCGTCTCTACGATTAAGTGGCTGTCAGTCATGATGAGTAAAACTACCAAAACATTTTTATCTCAACGCTTATTTCGGTACATTTTAATTATGGAGTACAGTCAGTAGGAAAAGTTGCTACGCGGGTCGAGTGCTCAAGACTGTCTAGATTTTTTGAGCGTGTTATTTTGCGTAGCTACTTCTTTTGCTGACTGTAATTCTTCTTTCCTACTCGCTTTCCTCCACTTTGCACGATCCTGGGCGTCTTCTTTTGTGAGCCCGTTTTCGCTCATGTCGGCCTTCACGACGTCCAGCCATCGCTTCTTAGGTCTGCCGCGGGGTCGAGGGCCGTCGAGCCCTGTATTGCTGACTGTATTCAAGTTCATTTCGTTCGACTCTCATTTTGTATTAAATCCCTTGAACCAAGCTAAGCTTTAATTTGTCCTCTAAAAAATACTGTTGTTTTAAAATAGAAAACGATCGCCCTTATTGATGGCTCTTAGAGGGTGTTTCGAGCTGCATATTGAATCAAAAGGACGATATTATTCGCCTTAAGTATTTGAAAATATCTTCCAGGATACGTTATACTGAAGTGTCTACAATAATATTCACTTAAAATTAAATGTAAAAAACTGTTTCACGCCCACGACTACCAAAGAAAAATATCTAAGTACAGGAAAATGAACCTTTCACAAAAAGTGAGATTTCATATTCGCTATTCACATCGTCTTCTCTATCCTTTAATATCATCATGACAGGCATTGTTACATATAATGGAGTTTTCACGGCTTTTTACTTCGAATAATATGTCGGGGTAAAATGCGGCATTAAGTAACGTATTCATGAGAAGTTTGTAGTCAATCCAGTGATGGATTATATACAGCCTGGAAATCTAATACGAGCAAAGTATTAAACCAGACATAGGGTTTAATACCGTTATCATTAATTACTGGGACTTTTTAAGATACACTTAATAGAAAGCCTGTAATTATTTTTTCAAAAATTACCGAGCAGCAATGTAACGCAAACGTAGCTGTCCAAATACTTGACAAGTAACTGTCAACGAGCCTTAACTTGAATATTTTGCGTTACATTGCGGGCTGAATTATTTTGTATGGTTAATTTTTTCGTTGTAATTTTAGACAAAAGGTATCTAAATAAACTTCTTACGTCCTGCACTAACCACCATTTAAAGATTTGCTCGTATTAGATTTCCACGCTGTATATTTTTTACACGTTTTTTTTAGGGATTTTAAGAGTTGTCTTTCAAAAATTTGCAAACCATAATTTAGAATACATACGTATTATCTAAGGTCGTGTGCCAATTGAGTATTATATTATAGTGCACCACTGAACTGATTTGATAATAGTGACGGAAGATGATCATAGCAAATCATAAATTAGAATCGAGCTGGCTTCCTCGCCCCCTGCGCCTCGTGCCCCGCGTCCCGCCGCCCCATCGTCTGCTGCAGCTGTGGATGTGACGTCATGCCCTAGTGCGTTGAAACCTCGTCGCGCTTATGCTGTTGTTGCTGCTAAGGCTGATGCAAAACGACTGGCCGATCCTCTACCACAGCAGAAGACTACTGGTAGAAAGAACTGCAACAAGGATGGCTTCATTTTGATTGACAGGAAGAAGAAGTCTACCTGTCGCAACCTGTGCCGTACTGCGTCGGCCGGTTTAATAAAGCCCGCGCTCCCGGTTACATTGTTATATGTGTCCCGTCTGCAGTACTCGACGAAAGGCGAACAGATCATCGAGTACTTGCGTTTGGAGACCAAGCTCATCCTGAGGGTTGAGAGGTTGGAGTCCCACCACAAACCGAGTTTCAATTCATTTGTGGTGAGAGTACCAACTGACAAGCTGTCGACCTTCATGAAGGAGGTGTAGTTTTCCGGCGATTTCGAGGCCGGCTATTTGACACCCAGAACTTGCGCCGCGCGTCGCCGTCTTAAACGTGTTTTTGTGTTATGTTTATGAATTTTGTATATTGTTATGTATGTTAGTCTGTATGGTATTTGTAAATATGGGCCTTGTTGCCTGACTCAAATAATTAAATAAAAAAAATACACAAATACTCTTTGGAACTTGTAACAGTTTCCCCCTCTCAACGACGCACGCAAAACGAAACGAATACGAAAAGACCTACGAAAGACCTAACACGCTGAAGAAACTCCACGTCGCAGCTCGAGAACGCTGAATAATTTTAATAAACTCTAACGTAATGTAAAACCCTAGACTTTACTGTAATTCACACTCTCTATTTTCCTACTTATTAAACCTTCTTTCGTTGTGTGCTTTCATTACTAATACCTGAAGATATGGCCAAATTTGTGATCGCTAGTGGTAGAACCCTGAAGTGTTGTGAACCGTAATAACCCTAGGTACTTTTATGAAAGCTTGACAGGTTTTGGACTCCGCATTCTTAATACAACTAAAGCTAGTCTATCTGTATATAAATAAGCCTATCTATACGCTAATTTCCACTGCTATTTTCCTATTTCTTGATATAACAAATTCCTAAAACTTGTTATTATAATTTATTCTTTATTCACTGTAAGTTACATATGATTATAAATATATTTTGTTTTTGGTAGAAGATCTCCTACCCCCTATTACATGTCCGGTTGAACAAGGAGTAGCTCTTATCAAGATCAAGATTATTTATTTAAACCTATAATGAGACAAAAGACTGCCCTATATTTGTATTTTGGAACAAAGTTCTATCGACGGGTCGTGCGGTAATCTTTTACTCACACTTGCTACTCTCTTGTTTGGAATGGAGTCTGGACATCCTATACACGTTACTTACCTAGCTATCCTATGGGTTTATGACCCAGAGAGTGAATCTACCAGCGTCTCAAACCTAGCGGTCAGTTTCGAGAAGAAACGCCGAAATAAACTCGTCTGACCTCTTTTAGTATTATTAAATGTTTGTGTTGATAGCTTTTATGGCCCATAACCTAAGACCATTCTCTACCGACAACTATGGTGGGTAATGCCGAGGTAATCCGTTCATTACATGTGAAATATTCTACCTAAACCGTACCTTAAATGAAGAGTATCCACTCATGATAATAAATACCGTGAATGAAGAGTATCCATTCATGATAATAAGATATTGATAAGGATTTGATGAACTGCTCAGCCTGTCATCAAATCCAGAATTATTTCATCTTTCTGAAACAATCCTGATATCTCAATGTCACGAATAGCATTATAACCTTTTGATGATCTTTAATAATTGTCACACCTTCATAATATTTTACATGTAATCCACGGCAACCCGACACCACTTGCCCACGCTACTCAAATGTCACATCAGTTACTCATATTTATAATTTAAACCTTCATTAAATCTTATTGGAATAGTGATTCTACCTTTAGTGGTCCAAGCAAACCCTTGGAATATCTTAACATAGATATAGTTTTTAAGCCCTAACACCCCATAACGCGTGAGTCTACTTCTACGTCTACCCCACAGTCCCTATTCTGCTTACTTCTAGAACCATACCTTAGTTCAGAAGCAAGAATGTATCCCTAGTTAAACTGTAAGTAGTTCAGTCGGCGAAACTGAGATAGCAACCCTAGCAGCCTGTGTATTTGCTTCCCCCCGCCGTGCTCGAAAGCTAGGAAACGACGGGTAAAGCGACCTATCTGGGAATAAGTCTATTATATTTACGTATATATAATACTGAACGACCCCTCAGGCATCCGATCGATTTCAACGAGCGGAGTATCCTCCTGTGCTTATCACATGAATGACCAAGCCTCGTCTCCGTCGTCAGATGTTCTGAGAGACGTGAGGGCCCCAATTAAGGAGTTTCGTCTCCTGTGTCGGTAAAAAGGTAGACGCCAGACCACACCTCAAGTCTGGTTGCAAAGGACACGGACTCAGTCCCATTGGCACCGTTAGGCGGGACTGACTTCGCAGATATACTGATTCTTGGCAGTGTTCCGGTTGATTAGGTAGTGAGAATTAACCCCAACTAAGTTTCGAAAGCAATCACTCAAATATATCCAATCCCAGAGAGTACTCGGGCACATTAGCTATATTTGATTAACCATATGAACCTCCGGACTTGATCCGTTGCGGTAAATAACAGTTTCGACTGAGTTCCGAAACTACTTGTCAAACATGCCCAATTCCAAAGAGTAGCCCTGGCGAATAAGACATGTTTGATTTAGCCATATAAACCCCACAGAATATTTCCGATAAGGTAAACATAGCTTAGGCCCTAATACCCCTTTAAATATACAAATGACTATAAAATTAAGAAAAGCAAATGACTCATAATTACGGAGAGAGCTTCCCCATAACGACGAGCCATTCACCACAATAAAGGTAACACGCACCAATAATTTCCTAGCCCACAACCAGAGACACTGCCAGTCCGAACGATGTGAATTGAATGATCCCCGATATTACTCCGGCATGTCCTTTTATACCCATGGCCGGCGACACGAGTGATAGCGTTACGAGCGACGTGAAGCTAGGGAGGCGAGGGACACGAGTGACATGAAGTTAAGGGACGCGAGCGACACGAGTGATATGATCCTGGAGCATGAGGGACGCGAGTGACAGGACGCTAGGGGATACGAGAGACACGAGTGATATGATGCTAGGGACGCGAGAGACAAGATGCTAGGGGATACGAGAGACACGAGTGATATGATGCTAGGGACGCGAGTGACAAGATGCTAGGGACGCGAGTGACCCGATGCTAGGGGACGCGAGGGACGAGAGTGACATGAAGCTAACAGGCGCGAGGGACATGAGTGACCTGATTCTAGGGACACGAGTGTCCAGATGCTAGGGAACGCGAGGGACGAGAGTGACATGAAGCTAACAGGCGCGAGGGACACGAGTGACATGACCTGGGGACATGAGGGACACGAGTGACATGAGCTGGGGGACATGGGGACACGAGGGACATGAGTGACAAGACCTGGGGACACCGGGGACACGAGTGACAACCGGGGGACATGAGGGACACGAGTGACATGACCTGGGGACACGAGGGACACGAGTGACATGAGCTGGGGACATGGGGGACACGAGGGACATGAGTGACATGACCTGGAGACACCGGGGACACGAGTGACATGACCTGGGGGCGCGAGGGACGCGAGCGACGTGCGGCTAGGAAAGCGAAGGACACGAGTCACGAAGTTAAAGACATTAGTTGTATCTTCAATTTCTTTAATACACCTTAATTCTTCAGCAATAAGATCGTAATCCGATTGTAGCATTAGCGCGCTAGCGTAAACACGTGATATTATTTGTCTTACGACAAGAAGGTCGTATTGTTCCTTTTCATTTAGCTTCTAATGCTCTAGCTATTAAGATTGAAATTCGTATGTCGCCCTACGCTTCCAGCCATGACGGACTGTCATAGTATAAACATTATTTGGGTATCCATATTTTAAATGATTCATACAATATTCATAATTGGAATAAGTTTCCGATACTGGTTGTTCACACTGTTGTATGCTAGCTTCGTTGATTTTCTTCTCCCCTTTAATTATTACGTCAATTTCCCAAACTGAAAGGTATGAAGCAATAGTTTGGCTTCCCCTCTCTCTCTATATCAATAATTGTATAATAAATATTCAGAAATCCGCTAGCGAGCATGCCCATTCTGTTTCAACTCGCCCCGATGAATATTTCGCAATGTATGACCAAGGTCATGCATGTAGAATCTTCATCCCTAGACCTAGATTTGTCAGTGACAATCCCCTCTTTTTTTTTTTTTTTTTTTAAACTCGTGATGTGTATTTATCCAGTACTAAATGATCATCAATGACTTCGTCAGTCAACACAATTCCCTTGAACCATAACAATGAGTAATGACTAGCTTTTCCTCAAGGATTTCTGTCTCATTCTGGGATGATAGGTTGTGAATCCTATCAGGTCCTGTGACCCAATCTTCGATGATTTGACCTCGGATCGGTGATTACATTGCTCAATCGGTGATCCTAGAAAACATTGCTCTTTCTATAGGTAAAGCACGCAAAATTTCCCCACATAAGACAGAAGCTATTTGGTGGGAGTACCGAGATTTTCATTCTCCAATGTATATGCTCGAACTGTGCCCTCAGATTCCATCATTAATAATCAGTTTCTTGGTGCTTGTTTCAAGTCTTATAAAATAAGTCAATTCCCTTAAGACCAGTTTAACTAATGTAAGGAAAGTAGATTCCCGAGTACCCTTTACTCAGTTTTTTTTTCATTCGCACGAAATACCAGGTTGTGAAGCTGATAGAACCTATTGTTCCGAGTTTGCAGTATCAAACTGAATCTTTGGATCTGGCTGGGCATCCTCCAATTCTACCCACATTGCTCGGACATGAATTATGCCACAAAAACTTCCCACGCAAACCAAAAAAAAAACTTTTATGTAAGAATTCAGGCATCCACTATTCCTTAACTAAAATTCGAACCAGTCAACTATAATGTTACGCTTCATTATGATGTATAATAACCTCCTGCTCAGTTCTATTCGATTGTGATTTCCCCACAATTTTGACTTATTTTAACCGACATGAAGTGTGTATACCCTTGCATAAAACATCGTGTGTAGTATAAGTCCCCAAACAATACTCTATACTAAGAGTCGAATCGCTTTCACGATTTTAACCTATTGATAAGAGTCTAGGGACTTATTGTTTTTTTTTTTTTTTTTTTTTTGTCCCCTAACAAAACCAACAAATCCAGGTTATTTGATTACACTCCAGCTATTGCCTAACTGTAGCAATCCACGTTTACAGAAAATCTCAGACATGCCTCCCCCCCCTATAATATCTTTCCATTCATCATCTTCCAATACCCCATTAATGTGTTCAAAGCATCACACCTTTCATCCCTTCCTCATTCGCCTGTTCACTCGAATGCCACAGATAGTCAAAGCTTATGACGTGTAATCGTTTCAATTCAGATTTAAGACTTATTAATCCTTAATTTGTATAATATATATAATGACTCCCTTAAAAATGTTCATACTCGCCATCGATTCATCTACTATAAATAAGTAAAATGAAGTATATTGCTTCACCTTTTAATTCATATCCAGAAATAGGCATAGTATAATTATCAATTTCAATATGAACCTAAATTCAAAAATCGCAACAACAAATTAATTGAATTTGATCCTCATAATCATATTTTTATTTTTATTTTATTTTTTTCAAAATTGATTTGCCATCTTGGATCCGAAAGTATGCCCAAAATTCGAAGGAAGCATCAGCAAATTAGCTAAATTTGATATACATGACGACTTTCCAAAAAGTCAGATACACCATCCTGAATTTAAAATTTGATCCAAAATTTGAAATTAGCACCAACAAATTAGTTGAGTTTGACATACATATCGACTTTTCCAAAAAGCCAGGTAAACCATTTTGAATTTAAAATCTAACACAAAATTTGAAATAAGCATCAAGAAATTAGTTGAATTTGACATGCATATCAATTTTTCTAAAACATCAGATAAATCATTTTGAATTTAAAATCTAAGACAAAATTTGGACCAAGCATCAAAAATTAGTCGAATTTGACATACATATCGACTTTTCTAAAAAAATCAGGTAAACCATTTTGAATTTAAAATCTAACACAAAATTTGAAATTAGCATCAACAAATTAGTTGAATTTGTCATGCATATCGTTTTTTTTTTTTTTTTAATCACGTAAACCATTTTGAATTTAAAATCTAACACAAAATTTGGAACAAGCATCAACAAAGTAGTTGAATTTGACATACATATCGATGATTCTATTTTCCTGAATATACACGGAAGAGACAAATCAAGAGTGAAATCAAATATTTCCCGCCGACTCTAAAATACTAAATTTTTTTTCTACTATGCAATACTTCAATTATTATTATCCGGCTATTACGTAACCTGTTTCATGCCATTATCAGTACTCAACCAGAGGTGAAGCTAGTAGTGACAATCTCATGCAGTAATTTCGATTGTACCTCAGTTGACCTACTTTAATTGTGTAATAAAACCCACCGCAAAGTATTTACATTGCTGAAGACGTTACTTGTTTAGGTATATTTCATATCTACAAAATGTTTCACATTAAAAAATGCCTATCACCACCTAAAATCTAGATCCACTTAGATCTATTCCCGATTTTTCATGCTCATATCTTATCGTAGCAGGCTGTACACAGCCTGTCAATCAGTTATAATAAGTATCAAGAAAAAATCATCCCAACCGGTACCCTTGTTCCATTTATAAAACACAGGAATTAAATTTACATGCACATAAAAATAAAAATACAAAGAGTTAGATTCACCGAGAATTGAGCTCAGGCCCACGACTTGGAAAGCCAATGTTCTTCAACCGCGCCACCGTACAACTATGAGCAACGACCGAAATTATGCTCTACATTCGTTTAAAAATGTCAAATGTATGCCTACTTATTGCATGGAAAATATTTAGGTTTTAATGTTTCACCAGTGTTTAACTTTTATTTTCTTTGGCGCATACCAACAGGATGAAATATTTGATATTTTAAATGAACACGAATCGTTGCGTTGTTCCCGGTTATGCCCCTAAAGGAGCTCGGGGTCCGCTTTGACACCTAATCCCAAGATTTGGCATAGGCGCTAGTTTTACGAAAGCGACTGCCATCTGACCTTCCAACCCAGAGGGAAAACTAGACCTTATTGGGATTAGACCGGTTTCCTCACGATGTTTTCCTTCACCGAAAAGCTAATGGTAAATATTCCGTACATAAGTTCCGAAAAACTCATTGGTACGAGCCGGGATTCGAACCCACGACCGCCGCTTGACAGCCGCATGCCTGAACCACTCGGCTACTTAATTTTAATTAACTACATGTTTTTAATGACAATATGGGCAGCGGCCCACAATGATAGTCTAGTTTTTTTTTTTCACATTCCCTTGCCATTTAAAATGTGATATTTCATAAGATCAAACAAGTGCAAGCAACGATGAAAACCAAAATAAAACCATTATAATAATTTTCAAATCGACACAATAATTCATGATTTGAACGCTCACATATAGGTACATATATATATATAATGGCAATTAACACCCAAATGCGTTCCGCTGACTTGAATGTTAGATAACCCGGTCACAAGTTAATATTGTCAATATTATAATCTAGTTTGTCCCAATAACCACTCCTTTTAACATTTACAAACTAACGTTTAGGTGTCTTTCTTTACCAATAACAAATATTTAAATGAAAACTCAATTGTCGGCTTTTTAAAGTTGTAGTAACAAAATTTCAAACGACTGACACTCCGGTTTAATTAATCAAACCCCATAGTGATCAGTTGATCTGATACTGAATTTCCAAGTCGTTAGAATAATAAATGAAGATGGATTTTGTGTATTTATTGGGTGCTTAGTTTACTTATGCGATCCAAAATCTTGGTTTGTGTATTTGTAACATCAAATTAAGCGCCTCATTCAGTATAAATTCACAATTATGTGCATTTATCCCCACAAGTGACTGTATGTTGCCTGCTCCAACTCCCTTTAATAAGGCATTAGGAGCGTTTTCTAAACTTTCAAAGCTGTTGCATGGTTTAACCTAGAACCGACTTGCATTCTGAGTAATTTACAACGCTTACCCATAGTATAACATATTCACTTTTATTTGTTATAAAACACAGCTATTGAAAACTACCACGAACACAAAATAACACTTCAACCCACCGGTCACTTTTCTTCCACGAATTTATACAGAAAAACGGATGCACATTTCAAGTTTGACGCGATTATGATTTATCCGCAACGTTTCACACTTCCATGTGACAACGCATTTATTAAGAATCTTCACCTATTTCCATAGGAACATAGTTCGTTTAGTTTATAAACAATAATCGGCAAGCACACACTTTGATCCAACGAATAAACTTTTGCCCGTAATCGCACCCGCACTGGTCCTATGGCCATCACACGAATTAACGTTCCTGTATGATACTTTATTCGGATAGCATTATATCAATTGGTTATTCACTCATTTTGTCCCGAAAACAGAAACTTACTTGTACAAAGAAATTCAATCCAACTGACAATCCCTGTTTCATTCCTATTATGACAGTTTGACGTAAAGTTTCGTTCGGAATTTCATAACCCTTTTCTAACCGCAGCAATTATATTAAACTAAACCCTCTGCATTATTGATTCACAAATGCGGTCATTGATCATCTATTTGAAAATATAGCTCTCGGCTATTTTTTTAGTTGTTGTTATAAACACAAGCGACAAATCTGTCGTAAGGTTAAATTAAAAAACTGCATCTTCCTGCCATCTATCGTCAAATAGAGTAACTTTCCCATTAACTTATGGATTCAGTTATTGCCCGTCTGTGACCGCTTCCGCCATCTATCGTTGAGTTGAGTATTTCTGAGCATTGATCGCTGATAATTTGGGTTTCCTCATATGCAGTGTCGCCATCTACCGATGAATAGCGAAGATAATTAGTGACGTTAGTTCATTCCCGTCTGTCGCTAGATGGCGTCCATAAGGATATACGATCATATTTATTTATTTTTTTGTAATAACAAACTTCATGCTGTCCAAAGCTAATATTTATGTCTTTTATCAGTGATCCTTTTAAATAGATACTCGATTTATGTTCCTAAGACCATCAGTAAATGGAACCCACTCATCGCTAATTGTATCTTATTTCTTACCCACGGCGCCATCTATCGTTGAATAGTGAAAATAATTAGTGACAGATGATCTCACAATGTAATCAATCTTGAAAATATACGATCCTAAAGTAATGAAAATTAAAATTTGTAATTGTTAAATAACGTAAAAGCATAATTCTACAAAATTTAATTTACTCAAGGTACGTGAATATGGTCTATGACGTTTATTAATTCTTTTTTTTTTTTTTTCTGACACCGTATTAGGGTGGCTTCGCATCACTGTCAACTGTCAGTTGTGCGTCTTCCCGTATCACCCGTATGAGTTGTTTTTGTAATGATTTAATTCGTTTCATAGTTAATCCAAACTCTCACTGACTGGCAAAGGCCCCAGATGCTGCCACGTCTCTCTTATAATAATAATAATGGATCTAATGCAAAATCATCAAACCAGACGAATTATACAAAACAACACTCCAGCTCTCGCTACAGGAAGCCGCCACTTGTTAGATACACGGATGTTCTCTTCAAGGTATGTACCATCTCTGAATGTCCTTTCATTTCGCTTTATCATCAAATTTTCCATCTCGCCTAGACTTACTGTCTTTGTTTGAGGCTATGCAATAAGTATTTCAACGTTACAAAGTGTCATGGAACTCGGCAATATTTCGGCAAACAATAGCACATCAGTGTTATTTGTGATCATTTGAAGATGGCCGAACAGGATCTCGCTACCATCTAGCTTAGAGCCATATAGTACTTGACTACTCTTCGCGAAATAGTTAAACACAACCCGTTTCAATCTGTTCTTTAAAATAACTAACCGTTCCTTGCTGTGCCATTGTTATTTTCATAATTTCTTGTCATGACGTTTCTAGGAATACAGGAGCGTTCCCTCAATGGATGGTCTAACAATGCAACAAGTGATTTCAATCATGAATGCCATAGAAGGGGTCCGTTACAACATCAGCGATCCCAGTGAAACTGACATGTTCAAAACATAGGAACGATCTTAAATTGTAAGTATGTACATATAATTGACCTATAAATGTATATATCTCTCAAACCATTTTATAATTTCATCCCAATTTCAGCGTGAGTAATTTGTTATTAAAATATATTCCCATTTCACTCTTTTTACAAAATTATACCTTGTATCAACTGTCATAATAACTATATATGATTATATGAATATTTGCGTTATTCCCACTTAACATAACCCTTCTATCTAACTTTACAGCGGTTTGAAAACAAAAGAAGGCTGCTACTCTTCACAACAAGTCTGGCTTGTCGGACCATTCATCCAACATTTCAATCTTCCTAGCGTGATGTAATATAAAAAGGTAATTATATGTATTATTTCTTCATATCATTGATGTATTTCAATAATTCTGTGCGCGCTTAATAATATGATCAAAAAAAAAACTGCATATGCTCGACACTCTCTTCATAGTATTGACAAAATGTATGTGCTAACAAGGAAATTTGTAAATCCATGGCCATATGTTTACCAAACCAGGATATCACTGTTCTGTAAGTGAATCAAGGCTTGGAAAAAATATGTTTTTTTTTTTTTATTAAATATCAATAGTTACCACAAATTCCGCAATTTAAACCCAAATCAAGATATTTCCTCACGCCCCCGTACCATGTTATTTTCTTTAATATATACTTAATATTTAAGGAACATAATTAAAGCTTAGAATGACCCCAGTAGTACTGCTACAACTAAACGCTCTCCCATATCATTACAACGTTTAAAGCGACACTGGAAAAACCCAATGGTTCCTGTGCTCCGTGAATAATTTTCGTGAAAGCTTATTCTATTATACGGAGAGTAATATTTATTTTTATATTTCCAGGGACGCCTACAAGCTGCCCTCCCGAAACTGCATGTGAAAACTGCCCTACTAGCGTGCTGAACCGGCATCTGAACAAACATTTCGAGTGCCTACCAGGCGGGCTCTCGGTTGTGAACGTGTTAAACCCTTATTATCAGAACATCCAATCTTATGAAACACTTCGAGCTGAAATCTGGGAAACCTCACTTGTTAAATCTGCATAAATAAATAAAGATTATCTCTTCCTTTTCTGCTTTTCGTGATCTTAGCATTTCCACATCATTTTGTATCGCGTTTGCGTGTAATAACGGTACTAATACCCTATAATATGTTTCTTGAATACCTATAAACCATAACGGGGCGTTCATTCGCACTTCTACTAAGTTACTAATACCCATTATATAGTTAATTTTATACTAACGACCCGCCCCGGCACCGCACGGACGCCATATTACACATACAAACCAGTGGAAAGCGACCCTGCCCTTATACTATGTAGTGATATTTCAAATAAGCTTCCTTAATTGTATAAGATAATGGGTATGTATGTTGATAAATGTAATGTATGTTGGTTGTATGCTGTTTTATATATAAAGTATGTACCAGAAAATTAATGTCTATGCTATGCACGTCGCGTGACTTTTGTATGATAATATGATATACTGGGCCATGGACTTTCCATACCTCCTTGTAACTGTGTTTTTTTTTCGGTCGCGCTTTGTCTGTGTTCGAACCAGACGATATAGTGCTTCGCATATATGTACAAGCGTATTCATTATTTTATATCGTCCCTCGCTAGCATGTAGATTTACTCAAAACAACGTGTCGTACGTTCAATGACGTCATAGATTTTATTAATTGCGACTTAGCTACCTACTTGACCCATAGGTGTATGTCGCAGCTTTGTAAGTATCAAACAATCTTCAAGAACCAACCAGAATAATAATTTAATCCGATTCGCGATTCAATATTTTCCTAGTGTTACCAAAAATGTCGCTACATCCGTATTAATTAAATAATTCTCTCACGTTAATTCATCAAACTAAATTCAATATAATCTATTGTATCCACGTATTATTTAAGTCCTGAGCTATAACCACGATCTTTGAAAGTCGAAACCCGGGTATTCCTGTCTCTATCGTTCATGATACTGAGTGACAGGGATGCATGTATTCGAGCCTCGACTCTTGGTAGCGCTGCTGCTGTTACTAAACAGTGTTCCCACAGTCGAGCAACCCGTACTGCAAGCTTTCCGTCCGCCCTATCAATTCGTCATGCCGGAAAGAGGAGAATATTTTGATTTATATGTCTAATTACAACAGATCGCTGCGACAAGTTGTCAGGCGTGTAAGACCGTTTTATGTCTGTGGCCCTTGCTCTTAAAGCCTTCTACCTACACTTTAGCTTTTTGGTATGGCAACAAATTGACGTGATTAATTGCCTTTATTTATGAAATCTCGAGCTAAGCTAATCGTCTTTGTTTTTTTCGTATATATTATCTCACTAAAGTGATTTTAAATTACATCTTTATATCAAAACCATAAAATAATGCTAGAGAAAGTTTTGCGTTGCATAAATTTAATAACGTGTTTGGTGGAAGCCAATAATGCAAACCCCAACAAACGCACACTCCGACATTCCTCGTACAGTATGGCTGCCGATTATCGGGCCGTACATTACCTAGGCCGATTATCATGGCTGTACATTAACCGGCACCTGTTTGGCTATTCTGTGGGTTTATTTTTTTCTCTTTGCCTCCTAAGGCTCCTCGTGTAACCTCGTGTTCGTGTTGTATTTTCCCGTGATTTGGCTATTAGCCTCCATTGATTTTTCTCCTAAATTCTTTAAGTTGAAAACACAGTGAACGGACGTTGTGAGTTATCTTTCGTGGCCTTTGGACGTACATGCATTACTAAGTATTTGTATGCGCCTGCGCCATTTCCTACACGGAATTATCTACAGTTGCCGGCCTACAACTTGCAACTCTGGTAAGTAAAACTTTTATTCTTATCTACATTAATATAAAGATGAAAGATTCGATTGCCCGTTTGTCTGCATTGAATAGGCCCCGAAGCCACAGGACCGATTCGAAAACCCTTCCGCCATTAGAAGCCCACTACTCCCGACGAACACAGGCCACTTTCCACCGCGGATATATAACAATAGGACACCGGGTAATTAGAATTATTCGCGCATTACTAACCGTGCGAAAACGGACCGGGCAGCCAGCTATGCATTCCCTACGTTTTTGTCATGGTATCTAATATAACTAAATTGTCGTTCTTGAAAATACTCGTAGAACTCAGAGAGTTCTTGAAAGGAAGTGAGGTTATACAAATTTCAAGGTTTTCCTAACTACTACGTACAATATAATGTACTTAAACCCCTTTGAAACTTTATTACCTTACCCTTATGGACAATTAGTAAAAATTATTCTTATTAATGGTTTTCGTTTCAGGCACAAGAAGTACTAAGAAATTACCAGCTAAGACTACCATTCTAAAACAAAGGATTGTTTGAGGTTGTTCTATCATTGAAAATTCTCAATAATTAGAATAAAATTAGTGCGCATACATCACTGCAGAGATGAGGTCACCTGAGCCTCCACTAGTTCACTGGCATCCCAAGGTACACTTCAAAAGAATTTAATATACTAGTCAGATCTAAGCTTTAGGGTGCACCTAACTTATGAATAACTAGGTTTTGTTTCTACTAGTGATGAAGATTCGCCCCTAATAAATAAAAGTTCATAAATATTGCCGGAGTCCCTACTAAATTCCTAATTATTTCAAAATGCAATTCCTCAGTTGTACTAAACACTGCTCCTTTCCCCTAGGCATATTAATAATAATACCATATAAGTAAACCCTGCACAAGACCTAGGTTTTATATTACAAGCTTTTATCTACTTTCACCTGTCTGTTGTCTATCTGCAATCTTGCAAGTCAAATTTGATCCACCTCCCGGCCTCCGATTGAGCTGAAATTTTGCACGAATATGCAAATCGCGTGACAATGCAATATTATGATGGCGTGGAGCCGATCTGATGATGGAGCTAGAAGGTGGCCATAGGAACTCCGCAATAAAACCACATAACCCCATCGAGTCTGGGCTCGCCGGAATTGCCCCAACGAGCAGGTGATGATGGCATCCAGAAAAAGTGCAGTTGGCAACAAAAGCCTGCACCAAAATAAAAAATTGGACAGTAACTTGTTTATAAGACTTAATTTCTAATTTTATGAACTATATCACACTAAAAATATTATTTTTGTTTTTAGAAAACTTGTATACGCCCCCACACATCTATAATTTAAATTATTTGTACATTGACGCCCCCCAGAGTCAATGAATTTATATATTTTTATATATTAAGGTCCGCCTCAATTTATAATTTTACTGATATCATGTGATATATACAAATAATCATCATAATCTCCACCCGAAAGACCCCCACCGCCGGACACAGTCTCCCCCAATGAGTGCCACGCCGAAACACAGCCTTAGTTGCCTGAAATAAATGTTTTATTATTTTATTATTATTATTACTGTCCCAGTGCGGGTTGGCGACCTCACACTCATCGTTGAATCTCCTCGCGGACGCATGCAGATCTCCTCGCGATGCTTGTCCCCCACCAAAAAGCCCACGCCGAACATCAAATGACCCGTACACATGCTCTGAAAATCTCACCGGCACAACCCCACGACCGCCGCTCGACAGCCGCACGCCCGAACCGCTAGATTGCCACCCCTTAATTTACTTTTTCTGATTTCCAGATTATATGTGTAGACCAAATTGAAACAATCAACTACTGATCAATCAATAAAACGTGGAAGCTTCGCGATCTTGTGTTCTACTTATGCTTAAACGTGAGTATATTTGACTTAATTTTTTTCTTGAATCCTGACTACACTCCTTTGCATTTTCGACCTCCGACGCAAAGAGAGGGTGCTATAAATTTAAAGTGTCTGTCCGTGCATCTGTCCATGGCACTGCAGCTCCCAAACAGATGAAGTGACCTTCGTTTAGCCTTTTTTTTCTATCATAGATAATTTTATCCCGAGTGTTTTCAGTCACGTTTCATAATCTGTTCAGCCGTCCTTGAGATATTGGACTGAGACAAACAACTTTTCTAAGTTGTAATTCTATTCATATTTGTTCCCCTACAGCAATTCTACGCGTTCTATAATTACCGATGGAGGCTTCTCGCAATTTTGCAGTCATGGTTTTGTTTCTGACAGGTCTACTCATCCTCTTGGCGCCTAAAATCGAATTGATACTGTCAAAGTCTAAAATACACCTACTGATTCCCATAGTACCATGTTTTATACATTATCGCCCCGCTGATTTTATGTTATTATATCTTAAAGATTATACTCAAAACATATGTTATATCTGTAAAATAGTAATGATGTTTATTTATTTTTATTTTCAGATGGAGTCCTAAACCTGACCTCGCGGAGTCCCTAGCTGATGGTTTAAAGAAAATAATGAAGAGTCCAACCCCTATCAAGCTCACCTCCAACTTCAGGGCAACAAACTGTAGCCCTCCTGGAGGACCTGGAGGGCTACTGAAAATCCGGGTCAACGCGCACCAAACTGTAACAGTTTCCCCCTCTCAACGACGCACGCAAAACGAAACGAATACGAAAAGACCTACGAAAGACCTAACACGCTGAAGAAACTCCACGTCGCAGCTCGAGAACGCTGAATAATTTTAATAAACTCTAACGTAATGTAAAACCCTAGACTTTACTGTAATTCACACTCTCTATTTTCCTACTTATTAAACCTTCTTTCGTTGTGTGCTTTCATTACTAATACCTGAAGATATGGCCAAATTTGTGATCGCTAGTGGTAGAACCCTGAAGTGTTGTGAACCGTAATAACCCTAGGTACTTTTATGAAAGCTTGACAGGTTTTGGACTCCGCATTCTTAATACAACTAAAGCTAGTCTATCTGTATATAAATAAGCCTATCTATACGCTAATTTCCACTGCTATTTTCCTATTTCTTGATATAACAAATTCCTAAAACTTGTTATTATAATTTATTCTTTATTCACTGTAAGTTACATATGATTATAAATATATTTTGTTTTTGGTAGAAGATCTCCTACCCCCTATTACATGTCCGGTTGAACAAGGAGTAGCTCTTATCAAGATCAAGATTATTTATTTAAACCTATAATGAGACAAAAGACTGCCCATTATTTGTATTTTGGAACAAAGTTCTATCGACGGGTCGTGCGGTAATCTTTTACTCACACTTGCTACTCTCTTGTTTGGAATGGAGTCTGGACATCCTATACACGTTACTTACCTAGCTATCCTATGGGTTTATGACCCAGAGAGTGAATCTACCAGCGTCTCAAACCTAGCGGTCAGTTTCGAGAAGAAACGCCGAAATAAACTCGTCTGACCTCTTTTAGTATTATTAAATGTTTGTGTTGATAGCTTTTATGGCCCATAACCTAAGACCATTCTCTACCGACAACTATGGTGGGTAATGCCGAGGTAATCCGTTCATTACATGTGAAATATTCTACCTAAACCGTACCTTAAATGAAGAGTATCCACTCATGATAATAAATACCGTGAATGAAGAGTATCCATTCATGATAATAAGATATTGATAAGGATTTGATGAACTGCTCAGCCTGTCATCAAATCCAGAATTATTTCATCTTTCTGAAACAATCCTGATATCTCAATGTCACGAATAGCATTATAACCTTTTGATGATCTTTAATAATTGTCACACCTTCATAATATTTTACATGTAATCCACGGCAACGACACCACTTGCCCACGCTACTCAAATGTCACATCAGTTACTCATATTAATAATTTAAACCTTCATTAAATCTTATTGGAATAGTGATTCTACCTTTAGTGGTCCAAGCAAACCCTTGGAATATCTTAACATAGATATAGTTTTTAAGCCCTAACACCCCATAACGCGTGAGTCTACTTCTACGTCTACCCCACAGTCCCTATTCTGCTTACTTCTAGAACCATACCTTAGTTCAGAAGCAAGAATGTATCCCTAGTTAAACTGTAAGTAGTTCAGTCGGCGAAACTGAGATAGCAACCCTAGCAGCCTGTGTATTTGCTTCCCCCCGCCGTGCTCGAAAGTTAGGAAACGACGGGTAAAGCGACCTATCTGGGAATAAGTCTATTATATTTACGTATATATAATACTGAACGACCCCTCAGGCATCCGATCGATTTCAACGAGCGGAGTATCCTCCTGTGCTTATCACATGAATGACCAAGCCTCGTCTCCGTCGTCAGATGTTCTGAGAGACGTGAGGGCCCCAATTAAGGAGTTTCGTCTCCTGTGTCGGTAAAAAGGTAGACGCCAGACCACACCTCAAGTCTGGTTGCAAAGGACACGGACTCAGTCCCATTGGCACCGTTAGGCGGGACTGACTTCGCAGATATACTGATTCTTGGCAGTGTTCCGGTTGATTAGGTAGTGAGAATTAACCCCAACTAAGTTTCGAAAGCAATCACTCAAATATATCCAATCCCAGAGAGTACTCGGGCACATTAGCTATATTTGATTAACCATATGAACCTCCGGACTTGATCCGTTGCGGTAAATAACAGTTTCGACTGAGTTCCGAAACTACTTGTCAAACATGCCCAATTCCAAAGAGTAGCCCTGGCGAATAAGACATGTTTCATTTAGCCATATAAACCCCACAGAATATTTCCGATAAGGTAAACATAGCTTAGGCCCTAATACCCCTTTAAATATACAAATGACTATAAAATTAAGAAAAGCAAATGACTCATAATTACGGAGAGAGCTTCCCCATAACGACGAGCCATTCACCACAATAAAGGTAACACGCACCAATAATTTCCTAGCCCACAACCAGAGACACTGCCAGTCCGAACGATGTGAATTGAATGATCCCCGATATTACTCCGGCATGTCCTTTTATACCCATGGCCGGCGACACGAGTGATAGCGTTACGAGCGACGTGAAGCTAGGGAGGCGAGGGACACGAGTGACATGAAGTTAAGGGACGCGAGCGACACGAGTGATATGATCCTGGAGCATGAGGGACGCGAGTGACAGGACGCTAGGGGATACGAAAGACACGAGTGATATGATGCTAGGGACGCGAGAGACAAGATGCTAGGGGATACGAGAGACACGAGTGATATGATGCTAGGGACGCGAGTGACAAGATGCTAGGGACGCGAGTGACCCGATGCTAGGGGACGCGAGGGACGAGAGTGACATGAAGCTAACAGGCGCGAGGGACATGAGTGACCTGATTCTAGGGACACGAGTGTCCAGATGCTAGGGAACGCGAGGGACGAGAGTGACATGAAGCTAACAGGCGCGAGGGACACGAGTGACATGACCTGGGGACATGAGGGACACGAGTGACATGAGCTGGGGGACACGAGGGACATGAGTGACAAGACCTGGGGACACCGGGGACACGAGTGACAACCGGGGGACATGAGGGACACGAGTGACATGACCTGGGGACACGAGTGACATGAGCTGGGGACATGGGGGACACGAGGGACATGAGTGACATGACCTGGAGACACCGGGGACACGAGTGACATGACCTGGGGGCGCGAGGGACGCGAGCGACGTGCGGCTAGGAAAGCGAAGGACACGAGTCACGAAGTTAAAGACATTAGTTGTATCTTCAATTTCTTTAATACACCTTAATTCTTCAGCAATAAGATCGTAATCCGATTGTAGCATTAGCGCGCTAGCGTAAACACGTGATATTATTTGGACGTAGTTAAAGGAAAAAGATCCAATCCACAGAAAGTTGAGCAAAAGTTATGGCGGTTTAAAGTTTCAACCGTGATTCCTCAAAACTGGTACATTTTTTTAATAATATATGTTTGGATGAAAATTGAGTTGAGTCGTGTATTATACATTCTTTCACACAGAATTCAGTTAAATGCTATATTTTTCAGGATTTCGACCAAAAGTGGGGTTGGATCTTTTTTGCGAAAATACACTTTTCATAGACCCTTCCTTTTGTTTAATTTTGTAATAAGGATTCACGAAATAAAACTGGCATAATAATCATGTAAAACCATCTCTATACATACATAAAATAAAGCTGAAGATGGTCGAAAGTCTGTACATGGAAGATATTCGAAAAAAAGTTTGCTGGGATACTTAGAATCGATAACAGAACACGTTCCAACAGTTTTTAGAATTTTTGTCTGTTTATCTGTTTGTCTGCTTATGTGAACGCGCACCACGTGAAAACGGTTGAACGGATTTTGATGCAAACTTTACTAATCTGTTGAGAAAATCCCCGGCCAGGTTTTAGGCTATAAAAAATATTATGATAAGGGTGCAAAGGGGACCAAAACTGGGGTTGAACTTTGTATGGGAACTCCTTGAATCCCATACAAATCTAAAAATGCGGGTATAAAATTTGGACAAAACGGCATTCCGCGGAGAATTGAGTATATAGGTGCCAATTCTTTTTATGTAGAAAACTCTCGTGACACTGAAATATTATTGGGAGCGCATAAGGAGCGCTCCCTAAAGGGATATTTTGGGCCTTTCATTCCTACGAAAACCTCAGCCTTCGCTTCGCTTCTTCTTCGCTTGCCTCCCCGTTTACCTTCGGGATTTCGGCCCTTAAGTTTCGCTTGCAAGACACCGGAAGATAATGAGTGTGCTTAGGGGTGATTGCTCACATTGAGAACTGCTCTCAGAAGGGTTGCTTTGGGCCTTTCAGTCCAACAAAATGGCCTTGCTTGCCTCGCCGCTTACCTTCGGAACTTTGGCCTGGGATTTCGCTTTCAAGACACCTGGGGATAGTAAGTGTACGTGGGGGCTCGCCCTCAGGTTTCGTTTGCAAGACAACGGGAGATAATGAGTGCCCGTCCATGGGGGCGCATTTAGAGCGCTTTCTGAAGGAATGATAATGAGTCTTTCATTCCAACGAAAAGCAAGGCCTTTGGCCTCGCTTGCTTGGTGAGTGGCGAGCCGAGGTAAGTCCCGTAGGTGAGTGGCGAAGCAAGCGAGGCCAAAGGCCTTGCTTTTCGTTGGAATGAAAGACTTATTATCAATAAAAAAATGTAAGTGTCCGTGAGGGCTCGCTTGCCTCGCCGCTCATATCCGGTACTTTAGCCACAGGTCGGTTTGGTCGTTTGCAAGACACCTAGGGATTGTAAGTGTCCGCGGGGGCTTGCATTCGGGTCTTGGGCCCTCGAGCTCGCCTAGGGAGCGGTCTCTTAAAGCATGCTAAAGCCTTTAAGTCCTACAGAAAAGCTCACCCTTCGGCTTCGCTTGGCTCCCCTTTTACCTTCGGGAATTCGGGGCTCAGGTTTCGCTTGCAAGACTCCCGTAGATAATGAGTGTCCGTAGGCGCTCGCATTGAGAGCGCTCTCTAAAGGGATGCTTTGGGCCTTCCATTTGAACGTAAAGCTCGGCTTTTGGCTTCGCTGCCACCTGGGGATAGTAAATGTCCGTGTCCGTAAGGGCTCGCCGTCGGGCTCGCATTGGGAGCGCTTTATAAGGCTTGATTGTGACCTTTCATTGTTACAAAAAGCTCGGCATTTGGCCTCGCTTGCCTGCCCACTCCCCTTGGGGACTTTGGGCTCCGGCCTTCGGCCTTCAGGCTTGCATTAGGAGCGCTTTCTTAGGGCTTGATTGGGACCTTTCATTGTTACGAAAAGCTCGGCCTTCGGCATTGCTTGCCTGCCCGCTCCCCTTGGGGACTTTGGTCTCCAGTTTCCTCCAGCTCCCCCGAGCTCGCATAGCGACCGCTCTCTAAAAGTATGCTTAGGGCCTTTCATTCCTACGAAAAGCTCAGCCTTCGGCTCCGCTTGCCTCCCCGTTTACTTTCAGGTCTTCGGTCCTAAGGTTTCACTTGCAAGTTACTCGGAGATAACGAGTATCTATTGGGGGCTCGGCCTCGGGCCTTAGGCCCTCGTGTTCGCATTAAGACCACTCTCTGAAGGTTTGCTTCGCTGCTCAGATTTAGGGACTTTGGCCTCAGGTCTCGCTTGCAAGACACCTGGGGGATAGTGAGTGTCCGTGGTGCTCGCCATCGGGCCTTCAGACCTGGGGCTCGCATAGGGAGCGCTCTCTCAAAGGATACTTTGGGGATCTATATAATATTACAGACGACCAAGTTTATGAGGGTATTTATTTCGATTCGAAGACAATTTGAACTCTTACACGCACAGTATGGAAATGGATTGTCAGTAATATGGTTAAACATAAGAATATCATGTTTAAACCATAATTATACCTACACTTACGAAGTCGCGGGCAGAAGTTAGTTGTTAATTTAATATAACCATTTTCCTAAAAATGGTTTATGTGCGCTGGATCGGATAATACATTTACGTATAATGATCCAAGACAATAATACTGACAGCAAAAATCGTAATAAAGGCTGCTTTATAGTGAAAACTTCTATTAATGATTAAAAATAAAGCTAAATGAATTTAAAAAATCAGATTTACAAAAAAAATATTGTAAGAGGATCGTTTCTGTTGTTTACTAAGACACCATTGCAGGATTCAAAACAACTCAACAAAACTGATCCAAGTGAGTTGAATCTATTTTGTTGTATATCTAAAAGATTTAAAGAATCTAAATTTAGTTTTTCAAAAAGAATCCAAACGCATTGGATCCGTTTCGTTGAAAATATTAAAAGTAAAACGTGTGAATTGCATTTTCTTAAAAATGGTCCAAGCAGGTTGGATTTCTTTTGTTGAAACAAATGTGAATCAATTATGTAACTGATCTAATATCACTATACGGTTCCAAGCGTTATGGGTCTTTATTGAAGGATATCTTTTTTACTCCGTCATACATGTGGGATGGTATCCCATGTTGATTAAAATATGAAAACACTATGTGAGCGGGGCGTCTTTTTGCTGAATGAAAATATACGCCTCAGAGACCTCTCTGGTATACTTAACTCATGTTTTGGTCATTTTGTGGATTGGATCCTTTTCCTTTAACTACGTCCATTTGTCTTACGACAAGAAGGTCGTATTGTTCCTTTTCATTTAGCTTCTAATGCTCTAGCTATTAAGATTGAAATTCGTATGTCGCCCTACGCTTCCAGCCATGACGGACTGTCATAGTATAAACATTATTTGGGTATCCATATTTTAAATGATTCATACAATATTCATAATTGGAATAAGTTTCCGATACTGGTTGTTCACACTGTTGTATGCTAGCTTCGTTGATTTTCTTCTCCCCTTTAATTATTACGTCAATTTCCCAAACTGAAAGGTATGAAGCAATAGTTTGGCTTCCCCTCTCTCTCTATATCAATAATTGTATAATAAATATTCAGAAATCCGCTAGCGAGCATGCCCATTCTGTTTCAAACTTTTTGTCAAAGAGAAAAAGTTGATGACTACGCAAACATAAATAGAGTCCGCAATTAAAACTTGTACCAAAAAGAACAGTTCTTGAAAGAAACTTAGTTATACATTCATATGTAGGTGGGGCAATAGACTATTTTTTGTTGCTCATTGCCATGGTTACGTCTCCTGAGTCACTCTTTAAAACTATGATTTTATGGGATTTGTTATATTGGTAAACCTATTCTATAGTGGGGCATCTCCTTAGCATGCTAGGAGTCCAATTTGTAGTATTTTTTCCAAGAAACTGTCACTGTTGTCTCTTGGCTAACCGGGACAGAATAACAACGAGAAAAAGTTGATTGAGCCAGGTACACATGTAATGCCTCCCATAGTCCTAAGCAGTCAAAAACCACACAAAGAAATCCCCCTTTCTATCCCCAAAACTGCCCCCGTAGTTAACTGACTTGATTTAAGTAAACAGGTCATCACATTTCAGCATTCTATGTCTAACGAACGGTCTTTGAGAAAAATGCCTTGGAGTGACAGACAGACAGTGATGGCATACGAGTATTATCTATATCGTAAGTGTTCCAATTTTGAAACGAAATACTTAAATTGAAATAACTACTACCTACTTGACATTTTTAGACAGCGACCGCCGCCGGGTACACGTTTCAGTAGGTATTTAAATCACGTCTAGAATATGTGCGCCATTTTCGCAAATATATTTTCACATGCTTGTCAGGAAGATATGAAAGGCGGTTGCTGGAGCACCGATATTAAGAACATATGCGACACATTTTAGAGGAACATTGTGTCCTTAACGTCGATAAAATGCCGACATTTATTGTGCATGACTTGAAAATGATGTATAATGGAATAAGACACTAGACACGTGACTATAAATACTTACTTACTCCTCTGGCGCAGCGACCCAAAGTGGGTCTTGGCCTCCAACACGACAGCACGCCACTGATCCCGGTCCTGTGCAGTTTCCCGCCAGTCGCCAGCCTGGAGCTCGCGCAGATCCGCATTCACCACATCCGCCCATCGATACCTAGGCCGACCGACCGGGCGGCGTCCTGTCGGTTTTCCCTCGTAAGCTCTTTTCACCGCCCGTTCGCCTCCCATCCGCTCAAGATGACCGAGCCACCGAAGCCTTTGCGCCTTCGTCACGCCAATGATATTTGGTTCAGCTACCATTTCCTCAATTTCGGCGTTTTTGCGGATCCTCCAGCTGCCATCGGGTCTCTGCGTTGGGCCAAGGATTTTTCGGAGAATCTTTCTCTCAGCCACCAAAAGCTTATTCTCTTCCCTTAAAGTGAGTGTCCAGGCTTCACATCCGTACGTTAAGATAGGTCGTACTACGGTCTTGTAGATTCGGATCTTAGTTTTTCTACTGAGAAGCCTGGACACCAGGACTTTATGTAAAGCTGCACCGCACCGCAAGGCATTTTGAATGCGAATGTCGATTTCCTCGTCACGGGTATTGTTGTCATTGACAGTAAAACCTAGGTATTTAAATTTGGCCACCCCTTTGTATACAGTATCTCCAACCTGTATAAATAGTCGAAGTAAAATACTCGTGACGCAAGATAGTTTAAAAAAACTACGGCTGCGTTTATGGTCAAGCGACTGAATTGGCCCCGGTAAGGGCAAATATTTGTGTAAATGAGCATGAATCTGGGGGCACCGCAGTGCCCCCGCCAAGACGAGCCAAGCGAAGCGCAACGCAAGGGCACTAAGTATCTTTTCTCGAAGCGGTTCGTTATTTGTTTCTGAGTCTTAGATGTTTTCTATTTATACAATTATTTATATCTATTAAATATATCGTCGTCTAACCCATAACACAAATCTAAATGAGTTTACTATGGGGTCAGTTCGATGTGTGTAAAATTGTCCCTTAATTTATTGTTATTATTATTTATTGGCGGCGCGGGACCCACGATGAAAGTTGCCAGTAGGTACAATTAAAAGCATATATTTCTCATCCAATTTTACACGATCGTACTTTCAGTTGCCTTTATAATTTCTCGACCAGAATTTAACAGGTTAAATATTTTATTTTCGCTGTTTTACGCGCTGTGTAGGTACGTAGTATAGAAAAAAATTGAATTTATCTAGTCAACTTTGATGTAATTTTCATAAACTTCTAAAACTTTTCCCAAAATGACACCCAAGAGCACATTTCAAACTATTCCCATAAATAAATCTCTGGCACACAAATGTTCCTCCCCTTTTATTTGTGAAGCGTGTCTGACAAGTTTAAGGACTCTGAAGGATTAAAGGGTATCAGTGGACGACATAATAGAGGGTCTGCTGTCTGTTGTACGTCGGTCTCATTCATTAAGGGTGCTTTGTCAAACGCGGTAATGACGTACGATTGGCAAGTCCAATTGCGGCCTCGTGGCGGGTAAATATTTCCACATAGATGTACTCATACCTACATCTTTATATTTGAATTAAAGGATCGGAACTGATATTAAGGTCGGTATACCGGTATTAATTTTCTACAAAATTACCGGAATTTACTTTGGTTATCTCGCTTTTTCTATGCTAATATTATAAAGAGGAAGTGTCTTGTGCGTGTAGCTTTGTAAGTTTATATATTTTGGGTAATCTCCGGACCGCTTATCCGATTTCTAAAATTATTTGAATAGATTCGAAAATTGACATTACTCTAAAAGAAAGAAGGTAAAAAAATATGCCCAGTGACGAAAATCCCATTCAGATATCTAAAAGAATTACGAAGCTACAACCGTTTTAATATCGCTTGTTAGAGAGAGAAAACGCAAACGGTGTGTGATGTCACATTACAGGATGCTGCCGGGGGGCCGCGTCGTCGGCGGCGCCGACCACGATGCGGCGCGGCACGTTGCCGTCTTCTGTGACGTCACATTCTTCCAGCGTCATCGTTTCATATGAAGTTGCGTTTTGCGGAAAAAGGACAGAACATACCCCTTCTTAAAACTTTCGACACTTAGAACTTCGCGATTATTTAACCTTTTGCGATGATTTTTTCTCCATTTTTCAAAATGGAATACTGTTTTTGGAATTAACTTCAAATGAAACACGGCTTTTCATTCTGAACATTTACTGAAATAAAATAATTATCTTATTGGTGGGTTTTTCTTTCAATTATTTAAACAAGATTCCATTAGTGTTGTGCTTCTTGCGACTTGCAGAATTTATACACATTGATTTTGACCAGGTTCGATTCCCGGTTATGTATGAGAGTTAATAAAAAAGTTTGAATGTAATTATTATTAAATCTAAAATCGACGTCATGGTTCCTAAGAACATATCTCGCTATCTCTCATAGTTTCCGACTTCACCATACTGACCCATTTGGATTGTACACCCGGTATAATAAGCGCCTGGTTCGGATACTGTGTAAGTTGGTGTTGTTACTGCCCCATTTTTAGTGATGCGGCCGAATAAAGATAATGAACCCCGTCGTATATTTTTCCCACAAACTAAGAAAAAAAATTTTTTTTAGAATAGAATAGAATAGAAAAACTTTATTCAACATCACATGACAATTCAAGTTATATGGGAACCTTAAAAGTAGACTTAACAAGGGGGTTTTTCGTCTTTATCTGAGATTTTTCCGACCGTCTATCTGTCCATCTATCCGACTACTACCTTTGACTCTTCTTTTCCCGTACTTAAATAACAGTAAAAGGCGCCAAAACTCAATAATGCATATAAAAAGTATAATTCCCATTTTTCCCTCCCAATATTAAGTGCGAAAGACGATGTAACACCGTTTGACTGACTCCCCATCACATTTTACGGAAATGTTATTTTCCGGCCATCGGTTTGGCGCCCCATTGATTTATGGGAAGAACATGATCGGGTCCCGAACATTCCTCAGCGGGAGAGGCTCAGTATGGCTGTTGGTGGAAAATGTGACAATCCGATACTCAAAGGGGCCTTAACATTGGGTCAGGCGAATGCGACCTGCATTTTTCAAGCGTTCATTTAACTTGACCTGTTCCTTTGTCAGTGAGGGACAAATTTTGGAATTGAATTTTGAACAAGTTAACCGCACCTCAACAATACCTCAACCGATTGAGCTGAAATTTTGGGTATAAGTAGAGTTTTGATGTAAGTATGGGTATACGTATGTTTGAGTACAGTTGGCAACAAAAGCTTGTAGAAAATATTTTTTGGACTAAAACTTATTTATTTCATGCTTGCATGCGGCCTGTAGCTGTCTTATTAATTGTAATAAATTTTATAATTTACTGCTAAATTCTAAGAAAACAAAGTGTATCAGATTCACTTTACCTAATGTCAAGCAGGTAAATAATACCAAGATCCAATTAAAGGGCGATGAGCTGGAATTTGAAGATGTAACAGTGTTTTTAGGTATCACCTTGGACTCAAAACTGCAATGGTATACGCATATCGCCGCCCTAGCCGGAAAACTTAGTTCGGCAGCCTATGCAGTAAGACGCATAAGACAGTTGACAAACGTTGAGACGGCTAGGCTGGTGTACTACAGTTACTTCTACAGTGTTATGTCCTACGGAATCCTGTTGTGGGGGAAGGCGGCTGATATCCAGACTATATTCGTGCTACAGAAACGAGCTGTACGCTCCATATACGAACTAAAAGCTCGAGATTCTCTCAGGGACAAATTTAAGGAGGCAAACATTCTTACTGTAGCATGCCAATACATTCTTGAGAATATCATATATGTGCGGAAAAACCTTCATGAGTTCAAACTCAACAGTGATATCCACGACTACAACACCAGTAGTAAAAACAAGATCGCAGTGAAGGCCAGTCGTCTCCGCAAGGTTAGCACGTCGTTCGTGGGGAACTGCATACGTTTTTACAATAAAATACCTACTGAAATTGTTAATTTACCGTACTTATTACCATCCGTATACCGTATTTACATCAAATTTAAGTCTCATGTTAAGAGTAATTTGCTAAGCAAGGCGTATTATACTGTCAACGATTTCTTAAACGACAAAAATTCCTTTAAGCCAGTAGTAGTCTGATTCTATTAGGAATATACCTAAATACAGTATGTAATCATTATAAGTACCTACCTGAAATAACTGTACCGTTTTATGTAAGAAGAGAGCACGTAATGCTGTTTCTCGCCGAACAAGTCGCTTAATCTTTGCTATTATCAATGTCCGGTGGCTTGAATATGTCATGCTCGCTTAAAGGGCTTTGCTTACGGTGGCGTCGTTGATCGGGTCGCCACCTTCCCTAACATATGGTTGAGGGAGGCGATGGCTGAGATATGCGTCATACTCGTGATCGGGTGCTGTTTGTGGAGTCCGGACTGTTCATGCTTGCAAGGGCATAGTACCTAATTAACTACTTAAATACTAGTGTTATTATTATTATTATCGTATTGACGAGAGACATCATTCTGATCTTGACACGTTTTATTGTTATTGACCCTGTACATCTCTGACAATATAACATTAATGTTCCTTTTTTGTTTTGACGCTTAGAGACCGTATACATCTCTTAGAATATTAGAATAATTATTAATTGTATTTGGACGCTCAGAGACCTTATACATCTCTGGAATACTGAATAATATCATTAACTTCTGTTAATGCTGGATACAGATTTTATATCGAATGTAATGGTCATATTTTGCAATTTTGTTTTGTTTACATTAACTTAGTGACATTTAGTTTGTTAACCTTTTATATATCATTTTAAATTATTATTGTGTAAGATTACTATTTTATTGTAAATTACCGTTTGACATGTAAAAGTGCCCTTGTGGCCTATTTGCAGAATAAATAATTGATTGATTGATTTATTGATTGTAAGCAGATACAAATACAATTCGTTTAGTTGCTGAATACAGATTAAAGATACTGTACAATATTATGCAGTTCCATCCAGGCTGAAAATTATGATTTTTAATTATAAATTAAGGAATGTTGGAATACAATTTAAGATGACAATACATTAATAAATGATGCAAACGAGCACAAGGACTCTTTTTTTTTTTTTTTTTCCTAGCCTATAGTGTGTCCCACTGCTGGGCAAATGCCTCCCCTCTCGATTTCCACT
The DNA here is from genome assembly GCA_947578815.1 of Epinotia ramella. Lineage (NCBI taxonomy): Eukaryota > Metazoa > Arthropoda > Insecta > Lepidoptera > Tortricidae > Epinotia > Epinotia ramella. The sequence continues at coordinate 5,649,548 of OX388207.1, forward strand.
CGTCCCGGTTCCGAGAAATCTCCGTCTCGGCCTGCCACGCCGTCGCCTCATCTCCCATCGTGCAGCACCCACTGCATGGCTAGTTAAGCCCACCTCTGGGGATGCATGCGGCAGACGTGGCCAGCCCATTCCCATTTCAGCTTGACGGTCTTAGTCCCAACGTCAGCAATGCGAGTTTTTGAGCGCAGCGTAGACTTTCGGACACGGTCGATCCGTTTGACTCCCAACATACTACGCTCCATAGCTCGTTGGCAAACCTTCAACCTGGTCTTTTGTGCCTCGGTTGAGTGACCATGTTTGAGCACCGTAGGTTAAGACCGGCAGAATGCACGTATCGACTAGTTTTTGTTTCAGGGTTAAAGTTGTATTAATTGTATTTGGACGCTCAGAGACCTTATACATCTCTGGAATACTGAATAATATCATTAACTTCTGTTAATGCTGGATACAGATCTTATATCGAATGTAATGGTCATATTTTGCAATTTTGTTTTGTTACATTAACTTAGTGACATTTAGTTTGTTAACCTTTTATATATCATTTTAAATGATTATTGTGTAAGATTACTATTTTATTGTAAATTACCGTTTGACATGTAAAAGTGCCCTTGTGGCCTATTTGCAGAATAAATAATTGATTGATTGATTTATTGAAAGGAAGGTCTCCCTCGAGTAGCTCTTTTAAAGACCAATTGATAGCTTCTCCAGGCGTTTTGAATCCGTCTTTCGACTTCCTTATCCTGCCTATGGCTGAAGGAAACTAGTTGTCCTAAATTTGTGTACTCGTCGACATAGTGCATTAACTGCCAGTCTACCTCAACCCTACGTTTCGTGCCATTGGTCATTAACTGGGTTTTGGATCTATTAATTACGAGACCAGCTTGAAGGCTCGCCGCTCGTCGGTCTTGCAACATTGCTTGGAGTTCTTGGGCTGTTGAGGAGAACAGTACAATGTCATCGGCAAAACGCAGATTTGTTAATCTTCTTTCGCCGATGACAATGCCTTTATTTTCCAAGCGGACCGCCAAGTTTTGAAATATTTGTTCCAGGGTACTTGTGTTTTACGCCTTTTCCAATTTTGAACGGTTGACCAAAAGATTGCAATTTTATGTCAGCCGTACTATTGTCATAAATGGAATTGAGTAGGTCTATATACGTGGATTCGATGTTTTGATGACTGAGTGCGGTGAATACGGAAGTGTGTGTGATGCTATCAAAGGCTTTTGTATAATCCACGAACCATTTGGTTAAGGGTATGTAGGTGGTCAGTTTTCGAGAAGCCGGGACGACATCCGGCTTGCTCGGGGGGTTGATGCTTATCTAGTTGTCCAGCAATACGACACTCTATAATAATAATAATAATAATTAGGGGACAATCTTACACAAATCAACCTAGTCCCAAACTAAGCAAAGCTTGTACTATGGGTACTAGACGACGATAAACATACATATATAGATAAATAAATACTTAAATACATAGAAAACATCCATGACTCAGGAACAAATATTCGTGCTCATCACACAAATAAATGCCCTTACCGGGATTCGAACCCGGGACCTCTTGCTTTGTAGGCAGTGTCACTACCAACTAGGCTAAGGCGGCGCTATTACTTTGATGAACGCCTTATATTAGAGGCCGATAGTTATTAATATCACTCTTTTTTCCCTTTTTGTGAAGGAGTATTATGTTTGCGTGGGTCATTTGTTTTGGGATGTTACCTGTTTGCAATATACTGTTGAATAAATTGGTTATATAGGGTAGTAAAACACGTTGTCCAATAGTTAAGCATTCTGTACTGAGACCATCTCCTCCAGGGCTTTTTCCACACTTCATGGTATGAAGAGCTTGTTTTACTTCGTGGCCTGTGATTGGTGGGACAGATTTAGTGCAGCCATATTTCTTGGTGGTGGCGGGTTTTTGCGGATCTGAATAGAGGTTTTTGTAATATTTTGTACAAATGTCCAATATTTTGTCACGTCTATGTTGTTTGTTACCGTGTTCGTCGGTCAGGCTATTTATCCACTGTCTGGTTCCTTTATGGATCCCTTGTCGTGCAGCTTTTAGTGAAGTATTTTTATTCAAAGCGGTTTTAACCGCGGATGTGTTGAAGTTACGGATGTCGCGTCTGCTGCGTTTTTCTATTCTGCCAAGACTATTGCTCTATTAACTGCAATGTTAAATAAAAATATACGTTATAAATAATAATGAGGCATTAACAAAATGCCAAATCATAAAATCCTATTTGTACTCGAGATTTTACGTAGTCCGAGACAATTTGTGAGACAACGATTAAAGTTGTTCGCGTGGAGATGGTTGTACTTAGATAAGAGAACACATGTTAATTACAGTTTTAGACGTTCTATGGACGTTTGACGCTGGGCAATAGGACAATGCTAACTCTAAGAACCATATAAATTACGTATAATGTACAGTATATTACTGCTCGCGTTAAAATTAAAAGCGTTATTGCTAAAAGTTGCTCAAGAAATGGGTAATTATTTTATCATAATGATACTTGTATTATAATTTTAATAACACTTAGATTTTAGGCTTGTTTTGTTACCAATATCGCATTGGAATACATCGAAAGTAGGTATCATTAATGGTGGCTACCATACATCGATTCGCAGACTTGCTGTACATTCACCCAAGTCAACCACTTCAAAAGGTACCACTTATTTCCATTGAGTACGAAAATAAGGTACCACTACTTGTACCCACAGTATTAACAAAAGGCTAGACTAACATCATTATCTCACTCTATGGAGCACTTAAGCTTAAAATTGACTGTTTCGAATAAGCAAGTCGGGATTCTCTCAGCAATTAACCTAAAGTAAACTTTGTTCCAAGAATAAACGGGTAATTATCATGAGTAGATGAGTGATTAGTGAAGAATTCTGGTGATTAATTTAGATGAAGAACTTTAACCTTACTTTTAATTAAACACTTAATAAAACAATGAGACAAGAGTTTAAAATGATGTGTTTTCGTAACAAATTTTAGCTTTATTAAATCCTACATTCCGCATTGCAATAAGTAAAAAAATATCGTTTAAAGGTAGAGTCTAGCCAGTAAAAGATAAGCCTAGAAAGGAGCGGCAAATTAAAAAACAACACTGTATAACGCGATAAAATAATAATGATACTTGAACATTATTTTTTTCTTCAATACACACAATGCATCTGATCAAGCAGAAGGAAGTAAAGGTATCTGAAATAAAACACTTTGACTTCAATCTACTTTATATTTAAGAAAAATAATCGTATACATTCTCCAACATTTCGATTTGGTAAAGATAATAATTGAACGTTTTTTATGATATTTTACATAGTGATAATATTACCTAAATTACAATTAAATTAAAGAGTAATTTACAGCTACACTCTCTCTTAAAAAGCGAAAACAATCCTATTTATTATGGAACAGTTAGTTTCTTAATTGGCTTATTATATGTATCATCATACTAATTTAAGGCGTTTGACACATTTGATGATGGCCTAGATTACAATTAAATTATTCCAAGATGAGCCTGAGATTTATTTAAAACTTTTTATATGGCAACAGAATACTGTTGCCATATAAAAAGTTTTAAATAAATCTCAGGCTCATCTTGGAATAATTTAATTGTAATCTAGGCCATCGCAATAACCTTGTCGCAATGAATGCCTAAATGGAATATTATTTTCACTGTCCCAAGGTTTTAAAGTTGCACATAATGCCATCATACAGATATTGTAATTACTATTAGACAAGGGAGTCGATCATACACTTACTCGTACATATCGCATTCCAATTTGATAATTGTGGTTCCCCAAATACCTTTTGGCAAAAGTGTCAACTTCATCGATGAATCGTCGAATTCCATCCATCACCGACATCGGCGCTAACATGTTAGCATGCTTAATGTCAAATTGAACAAAAGAGCCAACGAGATAGCATAATAAATACATGATTTCTCCTAATGTTTATTGCTTCAGCTTGGAGACAAAACAGTTAAGACATCGATCCTAGTTTGTGACTCACGAGGCGAGAGCTTTTATAAAGGCTCTCATTTAAGATCAGTCGTCTCCAGCTGACTTTATTTCCGCGCTTTCTATTTGTCCTAAATCATAAGCGATGACACTTGTTATTATATTTTTTTACACTACGACGGTGGCAAACAAGCATACGATCTGCCTGATGGTAAGCAGACACCGAAGCCCCGAAGCCTATGGGCGCTTACGATTCCAGAAGAAACACAAGCGCGTTGCCGACCCTTTATTTATTTGAGGATTCGTTGCGTTGATAACTAGAGACGAACGCAGGTCCCTCACTCTCAATACAACATCCTCCGGAGCTCTAGTGACCATACTCACCACCATTAACACAACACCAAATACCATATAGGTACCATTATAGGTAGGTAGTTTCATAAGACTAGAACGCTTACACGTTATGTGAAGGTTTTGAAAATGTTTATTTCCTGAATAATGGTGTGCGGTAGTTTTTTCCTTAACTAACTGATATCGCCCACATTTCATTACTTATCGGTATACTGACAGTATTATAGTGCCAAGAAACGGTGCGGTACGCATGCAGCACTGTTCACACGTTCTACAAATTCTATATCTTGGCTAAAAAGTATAGCTTTGTTGGGCACATTCCGGTCGCCGCATAGACTCTCGCGCCGAATGAATATATGATGATATAGCGACGGGTTTATACTTTTTAGCCAAGATATATAGAATTTGTAGAGCGTGGCTGGTCGTGGTAGGGTTACGCCGTGTGCAGTAGGAAGCTGGGCGCTAATTGCTATCTTTTTTTACGCAGAAAGATGTATGAGCTACGGAGTCTTGGCATCACTTTACATGTAATGTTTTTAGTGGGATCTCATTCCATTTTGTAAGTTCATTTCTAAAGAAGTGAATGTGAAAACCCATACAAACTTCCATCTCCTAATTTAAAGGGTGGGGGGTGATTTACTAAAAATCCTGAAACACGTATTTTATTATTTATAACAAGGAGTCCCTATATCAATTTACAGACCCCTTGCAAAAATTTGCGTAAGTCTCATACAAAATTCCATCCCCTAGTTAACCCTTTAACGGGCAAAGTTAAAATTTATTCATAATTCAAGTCTCTTTGATATTGTATAGACCTAAAAATTCTGACCCATGAAAAAATACAAAAAGATGACCTTATCATCATCATTCATCATTTTGCCTATGAAATATAGATTGTGCCCTGTAAAGGGTTAAAGGGGTTGGGGGGTAAAAGTTCCAATTTTTTGTTTTTTTTTTTATTGATTGTGTACTAATACTAGCTTACATACCAAATTTCAGCTTTCTACGACTTCAGGAAGTACCCTGAAGGTTTTGATGATCAACGTGAGTCAGTGAGTGAGTGAGTGAGTGAGTCAGTGACAAAATCGGCGTTTTTTAGATATGAATACAATCGAAAGTATCAGAGCTATGCAATTGAAACTTTATATATTTAATAAGTCTACTATTGATATTGACATCATATCCGGAGAATTTTGTTTATCTGATATAATCCAAACCAAGTTATGAGGGTTGAAACGACGAAGCGCTTCGAGAAAAGTAGTGCCCTTGCGCTTCGCTGGGCTCGTCTGGCGGCGGCACTACCGTGCCCCCAGATAATTAAACAGATTGGGATCATTGTTTCTGATTTCTCGCTACCGCTTTTGTTTTGCGCCTTAAGTACAAGTAAAAGTTCTTTCAAGTACTTTTTGGAAGCCGCGTGTTAACAACCAAATTCCCGGCTCATATATTAAAAAAAACTTTTTAATTATACGATCAAATTGATAAAAAAGGTACCTCGATTAACGCGACGGGATGACGTCCGCAGGCTTCGTGCAGGTAGCCTGGTCTCGTTGCCAAATGGATGACCGTAATATGTTGACTACATGGCACACCGCGTCACCTGTCAGTTTGTGTGTGGTTTTGTGTTGGATGCATCTACTTGCCTTGGCGTGGTGTGTAATCGTATAATAATTATTCGTTGTCTAAATTTGTGAGCATAATAAATGCTCACTAATTTAGTGGTTGCCCCCGCGATTGAAATAAAAACCGCAGTCAAAGCCGGGCGTAATGGAGGCCATTTCCATCTCAGAAGGTCATTTTATATACTGTTAAAGATTTTTGTAAATATATTGAATATTTCCGGTGATTACCTTCTACATATATAAATACAAACTTACAAAACTAAAAACTTTCCCTCTTTATACATAATATGTATTAAGTTTAGAATAAGTAGATATAAGTTGAGCCTACTTCCATCTGAACTTTAAACCCAGAGGGAAAACTATACATTACTGGAATTAGACCGGTTTCTTCACGATGTTTTCCTTCACCGAAAAGCTAACGTTAAATAATCAGTACATAACTTCCGAAAAACTCATTGGTACGAGCCGGGTTTCGAACCCACGACCGCCGCTTGACAGCCGCATGCTGGAACCACTAGGCTACCGTAGCTTCTGTGACAAGGTATCTATTGAATATTCTTAAAGTTACTGTTTTTATATTTTTATTTATTTGGGCAAGGCTAGTATGTTTTTTACTCGAGAGTTGAGAGTTCACTAATTAGTAATTTAAGATGTAATGGGGCGTTTTTTATACAAATTAATTGGATAGTAGGTACGTACCAAATAACACGATTTTACAAAAAAAAAATATTTGTAGATATTTCTAAGATAAAATAAATTAAACAATAAATGAATTCTGAAACAATAAAAAATTCCCCAATTTTGACTTAAATGGGATTGGGCTGACTTACCACTTAAACTTAATATTCTGGCAGAGCAACTGATACCAAATACTTGTATGCCAACCTAATTGGCATGGCAAACATTTGATGTAGCACAATTCGTATTCCGTATGACTAAAACCAAAATGAAATATGATTTAGGGTGAAGACACATCTATCAGCATCGAATCGCATTTTGTAATACAGTAAACGTAATTTTGTATGAGATGCGTCCGCATGCGGAAGGGTGAATTGATGCGGACGCATCTCATACAAAATTACGTTTACTGTATTACAAAATGCGATTCGATGCTGATAGATATGTCTTCACCCTTATATTCGTGGCTCAAACATAACAAATACCGAGAATCGAATTCTATGAAACATCTGAGGTTTCCAATAATTACCAACATAAAAAAAATAAAGTCAACGGACTAATATTATTCTTGAGAATAGTTCTGTCCATCTACACTAAGTAATATCATCAAAGCTTAGTGCGAATGACAGTTGTTGTATGACTACTTAAAAACAATAAAGTGGGTACTAAGATGATAGCTGTCACGTGCACTAAACTTCCGAGAAAATAGTAAACCACGAAGATAATTCTTCCTACTTAGCGTCGTATCGTTATACGCGAAGAATTACGATAGTAGAGGTACAGAATTGCGAATAGTATAAAACGCTTTTTGGTCAGGTCTAGAAAAATGCAACCCAAGCTTTAGTCGGACGCACGCGGTCGAATGCGGAAAGCGATTTCGTGGCGCGGAGCTGGCACTCGTTGGGTTTTTAGACGGTGGTAGTCCAAGGCTTCGTAAGTCTGTCAAACCCGCCCTGCCCCCTTTCCCGTGGTGGGCGGGATGCGCAAAGGCATTTACCAGACGTTAAAATAAAAAAGGTTAAAAAAAAAAAAACAATGAAAGATTAGTCGAGTCGACTAAAACTTCGGTAACATTTTTACTACGTCTAGCGAAAGGTTGCAGTGCAAGACTGCAGGTTCAAATCCCATAATTGTTCACCTAATTTAAAAAAATATAAAAATTATATAAATGGATTCTTCTATAGTTCTAAACACACTTATATGTATACTAATTGGAATGAAAAACTTAAAAATGTGAAATAATGAAGTTAAGTAGGAGTAGTAATTTTCTTGTAATTTTATTTAATTAAAATACTAACTTAGATTAAATTCTAGACCAATGGATAGTAAGGCATATAAAATATATCTAACCTAAATGATGTTAAATGACATGTAAAATTATTTATAATTTTATCAATAAATATCTCAATCTCTCAATCTCAATATTTTGAACAAAAAACATCAGGTATCTATATTGTAGGTGGCAGTGAGAAATATATGACGCTTTATTGCAAGTACTAGGTACTTCCATTTTGCAAATAAGTGAGCAATCTTCATAAGTACAAGCAAATGTTAACTTCAACTGATCCCTTATCCTGGGATCCTCGTGAATATTTGAAGCTTCCGAGATGAGTGAGAAGAATCGTTACCGACCAACTCCTTGGAGAGGTCATTGTTGTTTAGGTTATCATATTATGTAGATTGATCTGTTTTCTTTTTCTATATTTATGTCTGTACAACCCCCAGTGTAAAGGTGGTGATAGACTTCAGTATTCTAGCGAATGTTAATATTACACGTAAAATGTCACAAATAAAAAAGAACGGTTTAGAAAGCATTCTACCGAAACGACAGTAAAAAGAGTGGTGAATATTCTGAATCTGATGAATATATAATATCAGTAACTATTCGAACGGGAAGTATTCACGACGAAGTACTTTTTTCAATTATTTGTCACAACTTTTATTGTGCGCGTAAGCAGTGTCCGGCCGTGAGCGTGTGTGCCAACCGACTTGTTGAATCCCCGCTAGCGGCGCGCAAACTGTAGGTATAATTCTAAGTCCCCACCGTGCGGTTAGGTAGCACTGGGCGTCCGTGCACTCACTGCGCATCCGCAGCGATCGCTGATAACACGCTCGGAAATCAGCAGTGTGATAATGCCCTAAAATAAACTACACGTGCTCTGTCTACCCCAATAAAAACATCTATTCATGTTATTTCACATTAATTTAAATTAAAAGTGGTAAGCCATTATGCAGAAAAAGAGATATGATATTAATTTTCAGTAACCCCGCAATTATAACGAGTTTAAATCGGTACGCTGTGTTAAAATACATATACTGTAACACTGCAAAACAAGGTAAGCAAATACTCTCTCTTTATAAAATATACATTAAAATAACACATTCGTTAAAAAGGAAGATGTTGAAAAAGCTTAATTTATAAGGATCAAATAAAGTACCTGGTAAGTTGTAAATGTTGTAATATGTACGAGTATATGAACACCTATGTTTTTTAATACTTTTTATTTTATTTTATAAAAGACTGGCCAGTGAGGGACCCTAGTCGCACCTCATGGTAAGCGACGACAGAGTCTAACATGAAGCTCTGTGGTTATAGCCTATTCACTCTTGTTTTGAAGGCACCTAGATCGTAGTTCTCAGGAAATACAGATGAAGGGAGCGAATTCCATTCCTTAGCAGTTCGCATTAAGGCGCCGTAGGTTCATGGTCTTCTCTCCCTCTCACTGAGCATAAGCGTGAGCGAGATGGAAGAGCGTGCTCGGAAGCGCGGATATGATGTTTTTAATTTTAATTTTTTGGCCGCTTAAATAAATAAAAAAGTAAACACTGATTTCCCTCAAACATGATATTGCCGATTTTTAAAAGCAATATTTATATTTATAGCTTTTGTGCATAATTTGTTACGAATATTTTAAATGTATTTTTGTGTGTTTTAGACCTATGTTCGTGATTTTTTTATATCGAGTGAAATTTGCTTAATCATGTTTCGAAGCACTGATTTCCCTGCAAAAAAGCCTCAAGATTGCTATTCGTATTTTTTTGAAACCATATTATTATAAACAGACGCATTATATTGTTTCAAAAACTCTGTTCGCTTAACTTCGCTGAACCTACGGCGCCTTAAGAAAGACGAGGCAAATCGCTTCGTGCGAATAAGTGGTAAGTTGACAACATAAGGATGCATTCGCTCCCCTGCACGCCTGGTCGTACTACAATGGCGCCAAACAAACGGACGATCTTCTTAAAAGCGAAAACAGTAACCTATAGACAAATAAATAAAACATGAAAGCAGTCCCATGTGTGTCAAGTACATGCTGTTTACTGATACAAGCATTTGCAGTACCTATTGAGACTATAGAACAGAACCCTCAGAATCAACACAGCGTGCCCTCGGGGGCTCTGACAATCTTACTACCAAGAACACAACATCAAAATAACACGCCCAAAATTACCTACACGGACCCTTATTCCTTTGACATTAGAGTTCGTAAATACGGGTAGCCGTTGAAATCAGAAAATATCGTAATTTCAACCGAAACAACGTTTTTAAGATTTCATCTTCGTGGAATCCTATCATAAGTAAATGCCAGCGTCAAAAAACCACGTCCGTTATATCACCGGATATATTAGTGTTGTGTGTCGGCCGGGTGACAACCCTAGTGTAAAAAAGTAAAGTGGTTAATAAAGACCAAATGCGGGTAGTTCGGGAAACCCGCGCAGCAAGAAGATGTTGATACCCGTTCAAGCCAGTTGTCCCGTGACCATGAATGTTGCAACACATCCGAAACGTCGGGAGACCTCAGTGAGGTAAATAAAATAAGTTAATTATACGCGATTAAGTCCCGTTTTAGTATAAATATTATTACAGTTCGTGTATAGATTTTGGACTTGGACCGCTTAGCAACTTCTGCTGTTGACTCTACGTGTTAGGTATTTAATATTAGTTGGCCTCGAGGCTTCACCTGCCTGCGTATTGCAAAAAGTCTACTCGTATATCCATCCAGAAAGACTATTCTGTACACAGGAACTTATGAAATCGGATACGTTGTTTGGGAGATTACCCTCTACATACAATCGCAATGTTTTCTTCTTTATAGTATTGACTAGCTTGTGCCCGCGACTCCGTCCGCGTGGAACTCGTTTATATCGTAACTCCACACAAACTTTCATCCCCATTTTAGGGAAGTGGGGGGTTAGAAAGAGACAAAAAGTAGCCTATGTCACTCTCCATCCCTTCAACTATCTTCACTTAAACAATTCGTCGCTCCGTTTTGACGTGAAAGACGGACAAACAAACACACACATACACTTTCCCATTTATAATATTAGTATGGATATGGATTAGTATAATTCATATTGAATTTGAACACTGAAAAAATACGATATAAAGGAGGGAGTCTACTAGTAACATAATTGCCAAATTAACCTTTTCGGATTAGTAGCAATAAATTGACTCCCTAATTATCAGGATTCAGCATTGATGACTTTTAAACAAGGTCATCAAAGACAAACAGAAATAATCCAGATTGTTCCCTGTACATTAATTCGTTCCTTTCCTACGTACCTACTTTTGTTTTAATAAAGAAAATCACCGATATTTTATAAGATAAGTATTCGATGAGGATATATTTTTGGTTACATATAAAATTCCTGGAACTTATTGGAAATTTCGTGTCTGCCCTTTATAGATAATATAACTAGAGGGATATTCATATTCACGTAACGTTTGGAACGCGCGTTAGATAGATCCAACTGCATGTTTCCATTAAAAAAAAATCATTTTCACATCACCTATTCGGATAAGGGCTTTTTCTTCCCTGCTAGGAGGGATCAAAGTGGCACTTTTCTGTTCCAGGACATATTGTTGCCGGAATAAAAAAATATATCCCAATGAATACATGAAATTAGTATCATAATCGATTACTTATTTTTTATAATTGATTACTTGCATATATTTTTTGTCTTATAAAATATTACGAAACGTATTAAAATACCACAATATTGGAATGCAGCAGCATGTTTTTACATATGAGGCTATAAATAAATAAACTTTTAGTAAGTGTAAATACATGTGTTTTATTACTGACATATTTCATTATCCTCATAAGTGATGTGAAAATCAGTATGAGTCACACGGAAGCAAAATTATTTCCATCTTGGGCGTGAACACTTGAATCACTCACTACGCTCAGGATTCCACGTTAGAATCCCGAACGTAGTGAGGGATTCTATTCTGGAATCCTTCGCTTCATTCGGGATTCAATCTACGCCCTCGCCGTAAATATGGCATTTTGCTCCCTTGTGACACAATCTACTATTAGTATTAGATCTACCTGCAGGTCAATCACGTAACGTTACGTGATTATGAAGTACGTACAGTGCGTTGCGTGATCGTAAACTTGACTCACTGCAAACTCATACTAGTGCTACTGTAGCACTAGTATGAGTTTGCAGTGAGTCACGTTTACTTAAGTGTAAGGCCTGAGTGGACGCCCCGCTCAGAGCGGGGCGTGCAGCGTCCATATAAAACAAATGCAATTTATATGGACGCTCGACGCCCCGCTCTGAGCGGGGCGTCCACTCGGGCCTTACACTTAGGGGCTCCCATACGCCAATGACCTTCGAACAGAATCCTTTAGTTTTCTAATGTTTTTTGTAGCTTATTATATTAACAACAACGGCTTTAAGCAATATAGTATCCCATATTTACTTCAAAGTTCATTGTTTTCGAGATATTTGACATAAAAGTTGAACAATTTTAGGCCAAAAAACTGGTTTTCTGGCCATAACTTTTGTGTTAATTGGTTTAAAATGAAAACCCTGGACCAGTTTTTAGATACGTTACAGATGAACTCAAATATGTAGATTTCGTATATGTTAGATCTTTCACGTCAATAGAGATACGAAATAAGTGTACGCACACGGAGTCGCGTCGCTACGTGCGCGCACTTCCATACTAACCCATAGACTTGATGTGAGAGACAAAATAGTCGCGGAGACAAAAGTTGCTCGTGCGCGCATACCCTTAGTGTTCTAATAAGAAAGAGAAGGATAGTGTATATCGATACCCTAGTTCACACTCGTACTAATTACATTTATACCAATTTTACAGGAGAGCAATTCTTATTTTTGCATATAAATATCGTAGCAGTGGTTAAAAAAAACATGCAATTTGTGTATTTATATCAAAGAATATCTTTTTGAGATATTATATTTGTAATAATTACTTGTCAATTTTAAAGTCTGCATGCTAAAAATTGATGTTTTAGAACCTTGCCCCCTCAGTTAATACAAGTGTGCACGTCAACACTATGAATTTAATGCAGTTAGGACATAAATGTTTATAAAAATATGGAGGCAAACGAAAATTCATACAATAATTGGTCATAATAGTTTTATTTCTATTAAATTATGAAATATAACGACACAGTGTAAACAAGAATTAGACACTTAAACTTAAAAATACTGGTCAAATCAGACTAAAAAAAAACTTCCATAGAAAAACATCTTCCATACTTAACACAAGAATTGTGCTCTAAAACAAAACTATTTTATTATAACTTCTGTAGTTAATTATTAACTAAAAATAAATAATCTTATAATCACAGCGATTTAAGTATGTATATATAGGGTAATCGGTGAGATAAACTATCCGTCTCTTTCTAATTAGAACGCTTAGAAAGAGACGTCTATCTCGCCGCGACACAGCTCGCGGGCCGTTCTGTGATAGCCGTGCTGAAGGACACATAAGCCAAACAAGCTTCGACCTGCCTTAGAATTTCTCTAACGTCACGCCACATGTAACCGTGTAAAGTATTCAAAAACATCTAAATTTACTGAGCGTTCACGAATGCTTATTTGAGTTGCAAGTAAAATACCAAAATAAACTTTCTACTTAGAGCCTTATCACACTTGCGATTTGCGAGCGTATTTTCTATACAATTATCAGTCGCGGCGTACACGCTGCGTCAACGCCTTCATACAAAATACGCTTGCAAATCGCAAGTGTGATAAGGCTCTTACGTGAGAACGCCGGCGTTTGTGAAGGAACTTTATTTGACGTCAATCTTGTTGACAGATAACTGCATCGCATGAAGATACTTCGCGTTTCTGATCATTTTGTTTCACTAAATTAACCAACTTTCGGCCTTTACTAAATATTTTAACGTACTACTTAATGTTCTCCATGTAAAAGACAAGCCGCGTTGCTGCACGCGCTCGCTCGGCGTAACGACTGACTCCCGGTCGGTCTAGGCCTATGCTCCTACGCAGTGAGCAACAGGGAAAGATTATAAAGAGTAAAAAAGACAAAGCACGCGGCTCAAACCCGGCGGCGGTGTCGAGCGACGCGGCGCGGCTCACGCGCTCACTGGTAATAAAACTATAGGTATGAAACAGTAAAGAATAATACGTGCCAATAACACGGTTTAAAAAAAAAAAAATTACAATGTTAATTTTCGCAAAATAATATTGTACGGCATCGTTATAAAAGAAGTTAACATAATAAGTGTTTACTAAAATAACTGGATACAATTGAATTATCTACACTTAAAATAATTGCGTATACAAATAATTTTAGAACATTATCGTATTAAAATAGCTTAACATTTTAGGCAAACAACAAGTTTGTACAACTCAATCAATTGAAAGCACTTCAAACGAATATGTTACGACTTTTTCGTGCGCATTTGTACTAAAAGTACTTAATTTACAACTGCAGGCAAAAATATATAACCTTTTGATAGAACTAAGTGCTCTTAGGATGGATGTTCATGTCTTTAAACTAATGTCTATTAACCTTATATCACTTAAAATAAACGTGCAGAAGATTTTTAAAAATAATGGCTTTTAGTACAATAACACGGTCATCCGACGTACTTAATCTCATTGTGACACTTTATTTTTATTAGAAGGAGAAGGCTTTACGTAATTCTGGTAAGATAAAACGACGCAGAATTTCATTTAGTACACATAGGAATATAAAAGTAAAAAATGAAAAAAATGTAATTAGTACGAGTGTGAACTAGGGTATCGATATATATAATAATATTGTTTTAATATTTTACACGGTAATTCTCACTTCGATAAGAGTGTCCCCTCCTGGCGCACTAATGATTTGCATTGAAATGTCTAGTTTCGGAGCTCCAAGGGCCGACTGCGAGTGAGGACTCTCCCTGATGCACGACTTCTTTCGTTGACGATTTTGATATTTCGACATTGTTCACATCACGCATTTGTTTGTTCGATTATCGAAATAAATGAGTATATCACTGCAACTAGCATTATTATCACTAGGAAATCGAATATTCACTCGTAATGCACGCAACCTAACAAATACCTATGCCAAATATGGCGGAATTTGTGTCATTCATTTGCATTTTTAAATACAAAATACGCGACAATCCGAATTTTGTGGATATAATGTTGTCGATTCCAAATTCTTATATTTATGATGCGTTCTTTAATATGAGATAGATCTCGATTATATCCACGGTACCTCTTGACGGATAAATACGATTTCACGCGCTAATTTGCAAGTGAAATAGTTTTACTACAGTCGGTACGGTATTCGTCGATTCGAAATGTCAAATTTGTGTGCCATGGTGCCGTATGGTCGTACGAATCGAAAGTTTAAATTACGCATCGAAAACTAAGCGCTTGCGAGTAACCCTTTGAAGTTGTTTTACAACGTACGTAAGTACAACGGCACCATGAGTTACGAATTCGACAGCTCCAATTTGCGACAGTCGAAATCTATTCGAAGCGCGTTAACTCGCTTGCGAGGATCGTAACGTACCTAATGTGTGTTTTCTACAGTGACCTGTGGTAGCCGTACTGCGGCTAGCACAACTGACGCCGCGATGCGACGCGAGACGCGCGACGAGAAAAACTACCCTCCTCTTTCTAATTTACACAGTGCGAGCGAGACATGAGACGCTGAGTCGCACGCGAATCGACTTGGCAGTAAGTAATGCTAGACCTCCTGGTCCAGAGTGGTAAACGTAATTTCAATAAGACACTGTTGGCCAGACAATTAAATTTTAAAACATCTATATTCATACTCGTTCGTATTGTAACTAAACATAGACCATGTGGTAAATTTGGCACATATTGAAGGTTTCTGGCTACTGTTTCATTAGATCAGTGTTTTTGAACCTTTTTCATGGCTGGCCCATGGCATATAGTAAGAAAATATTTCGCGTGGGGTCGCGAAATATTTTCTTACTATTATATGTCATAGTTTCAGTCTAAGTTGCTTATCATGTTCAAGTATATAGGCAAAAATTTTATCTAACTTCAATATCAAAAGCTGTAGTGTCTTGAAATGTCTTACCACTTTCGCAACCGGACTAAAAATTGATTAATTGACCAGAAACCGACAGAATTCGCTAGGCGTGTAAGTTCATACTACTGCCCGCCTAGCGGGCTCAGCCGGCATCTGAGCAAACATTACGAGTGCCCCTAGGCGGGTTCTTGGTTGCGAACATGTTAAGGCAAGTTGGTGAAAATTTAGTTAAAATTAAAACAGTTATAAGTTTCCAAGCTTTTTTGAGTTATTCCTGTTATCTCCAGACCCCACACTCACCATGCACCAGTAAACTATGCCATCGACTTAACTTTGTGCTATTTAGGGGTAATCTCCGGAACTAGGTACTCACAGGGTTTTAAAGATTCATTCACCAGTATATACATAGACCTTCCCCATGCACATCCATACCAATATTATAAATGCGACAGTGTGTCTGTATGACTGTCTGTCTGTTACCTCTTCACGCTTAAACCACTGAACCGATTTAGATGAAATTTGGTATAGAGATTTTTTAAGTCCCGAGAAAGGACACAGGATAGTTTATATCCCGGAAATCATCCCGTAATCGTAACGTTTTGAATGCGCGTTAGGACAATTTAACTGTCATTTTTCCGTAGAAAAATTGACAGGAACAATAAGTTAGTTGACAAAAGTTAAAAAATATATTATTACCATCAATGATGATTATTGATGACGTGGTAAACATCGCGGGAGTCCGCTGGATGCGGGTGGCGCAGGACCGGTCGTTGTAGCACTCTTTGGGGGTAGATTTTGTCCAGCATTGGACGTCGATCGGCTGATACGATGATGATGATGATGATGACCTACGAAAATCATGATGTCACTCGTTCCTATTTCCGTACAAACATGCTAAGAAATCATTTTTGACGTTTCATAAAAAGAGGAATTGGTCTTATGAAGTATGGTCACAGTCCAGTTCTACAATAGGGTGCGCTGAATAATGTATCAAACTAAGCGCAAACATCATTAGAAGTCCGTCCAATAGTGCTTTAAGCGCAGGATATCCGGCAACGATTAAATACACACACGACTCCACTCCGCCTCATCAGTAAGTAATATACCGGATGCATTCTAAGGCTCGGAATATTGCATCAGGAAATTCTAATTCTTAGCAAGTGGTTTTTATCCTTGTCCGATTTATACACTACACACACACACACTACACTTTTTACATTTTTGAAATAATTTAATTCTTTGACTGGCTTTGTCAACATAAATAAATTAGAATTAATTAAATTTAATCTAATATTAACTTTTTGACGTTTAATGTATTTGTGCATTATAAATAAATGAGTATGAGTATGAGTATGAGTATTTAAGTTGGTCACTCTTTAGTACCACCCAGGGGACACGTGGAGGGTTGTGGTTGGTAGCTCCTGCGGACGCGAGTAACAGGTGTCCCCCCTTTGTCAAGTGAGTGGGCAACTCGACTGTTAGACGTTCTTATAAGCCGCCCGAAGGCCTCTAACTCGGCTTAACGACTACTGTCATAGACAGCAGCCGGGATCAACTGCTTAGCGTGCCTTCCAAAGCACTGAAGCGCTCATTTATATTAAACCACTCAAACATCAGGCGGTCACCCATCCAAAGACTGACCGCTGCCATCTTTGCTTAACCTGCGTTATCGTTTCCGACTCGCATCGTCATGCTCCTAGCGTGTTTCCTTATGTGCCCTATAGGGCCCGGAGTTCGCTCAGTCACGTAATCACAAAATTTGACATAGACACTAGTTAAACGAAAACGACTGGCATCTGATCTTCCAACCCAGACTAAACCTAGAACTTGTTTGAGATAAGACGGATCCCTCGCATTGCTTTCCCTTCACAAAAATCTACTGTTAAATATAAAATGATAGTCTGTGAGTTTATTGAATGACACAGTGGTACAAAAGCCGGGGTTCAAACCAAAAACATCCACATTAAAAGTCGCGTGCCCGCTCAGATACAGTGGATTCAATGGGTTTTTTGCCTGCGTATTCACATTCAAATAACCCTCCAACTGCGACCAGCGAAGGGACCGATCGCCCTTTCATAATATTAGCATAACATAGAGGTATAGTAGTGGGCCTAAAATATCAACAGTTTTATTAGGAAATGGCCTTGTTGGGACTGTGAACAGTTCAATTAAGGGTTTTTAACAAGGGTACGTGTATAGAGAAGTATAACTCTGACCTCTCATGTTACTAGCTCTAGGTATGTAGGGTTCTCGAAACTTTTTGTATGTCTATTGTCTATTAATACCATTTCTACCTAATACCCATCGTAGAGTACGAAACACAAAGAGCAATGTAACCGGGTATTTTTGCAGAAATTGGCTTCAGATTACGATTCAGAATATAATTTAATACAGAATACAGAACTTCATTACAAATTAGTCAATGTCAATTTAAAAGAATACCTATTGTGATCACCAATGCAAAGAAAATATATTTATACAACATGATTATATGAGGGAAAATCAACAAATCAATCAAAATAGCATTTCAAGAGATAGCAGGGGCGGGGGTTCATTTCCAGTATTTCCACTCCCTGGAATCCATACGTTCGCGCGCAGTACGGTGCCTGAAGAATTGTTTTCTTTGTTCTTCTCTTCGGTGGAAGCGTTTTTCCGAGGGACAAGCGTATGGGGTCCTTCTAGCAACGCGCATTTTAGTCCGCCGGAGTTGCAGACGTTCATATACTACGTTAACAGCTTATTATCAGACAGGTCGTACTCTTGAAGCCTACCTACACGCAGAGCAAGTACTCCATTACTATAATTTTATTCTGTTAGCAGCCTAACCTTTACCCCAACGCGGTTCTTACTGCTAAAGATATATAGTAGATCATTTCGGATGAAATATTAAAAGATTCGGCCTCAAAGGCACATTTATCATGTGAAAGATCTTCGAATTTTCTTGGTATATTTTATAAAAAAAATAAAGGCTAATACGATGCCTCAATAAAGGTACTAGAATTATGTTAAAAGCATTTTGTGACAAACAACTTAATATTTCAACCACGTGTACCGTGTAGGTTTGGGGTAAATTAGCTTTTGCGCTACTTAGATGTCTAAGCCTTTACTTAAATTGGCAAACATCAATATTTGCCGTTGCGTACCTACTTTCAGATGAACACGTCTTCGTTATTGACACCTTCATTTCAATAATTCTCACCCCAGACCCACGCGTCATCTGTATTGGTTTTGAGTTAAGTTTGAACGTGTCAAATAATAGGTCTGTGTCGAACACTGGGACATTTACCATAATTGGATTTATATGACAGCAAAATCAGTAGGCCTTGGGTTACAACCGTAAGCATATAATAACTAAACCTAGAATATTTAGCAAAGTCTCACATATGGCCTTGTAAATATGCGAATGAATGTTTTGAGAACTGTTAAGGAGTGACGACGCCGGTGCGTAACGCTGCGTCGTGTTGACGTGTCACATGCATCACGTCAATGTTCCTTTCTGCTGCGTTTACAGTGAGTCAGCGTATTTTGAACAGCGCGGTGTGATCGCACCCAATGAAAAAGCACGCACTAGTAAATTGGTATTTGCGCATAGACATCTCGTGGTAAATGATAATAATTCAGCAACTTCTTTTAATACAAGAGAGGCAAAACCTGTCAAAGTAACGAAACTATGTGGTCCGGCTCACACTTTCCATAATTACTTTTAGGAAAAGAAGAATTACTATAAAACTTCTTAATTTTCGTTTTTAAATTTCACTTTGTTATTTTTCTGAAGTATAAACGCAAACCCATTAATTTTAATCTTAATTCTTAGTAATTAAATTACTCTCAAATGTCTACCGCAATTTACACGTCTCATTGGATTTAAGTGAAAATGTATAGAATATTCTATGCCGATCACTCACTTGTCATAAATTACGATCAATAGGTACGAAATAAATTGAAATTAAAAGTTTGTCTTGGCGGTTTCGATTAAAAGTGCCAGGTATTATCTAAGTACCGTAGTACTTTTGTACGTAAAATTAGAGGTAAGGTATGAGATTGTACCGTTGTAAGGTAGGTAATCTCCACTTACTTATATGGGATATCCGAATATAATCAACAAACGCAACGCATCGCCAGAGTATTGCAAGGAACGCAGGAAAACCCGCGACACTCTACAATCTTAATTGGGTATAAGTAGTAGTATCTTAGAAGCATATTCGTATAGATTAATATAAGGATACTGTAAAGTGTATGGTGCCAGGGTAGAAATATAAGGTTCTTCAAAAAAGAAGTGTATGCCTACATTCTTAAAGGGTCGGCAAGGCAACCCGCCTCTAACACCCCTGGGGTGTTATTCGCTAAGCGCTAATACGGCTCACCCCGCCGATCACCCGTCACGAAACTAGACCTCTACCAACGCTTAGTTAGTACGCATCGCGGTGTCAAGATAATACTTGTGGGTGAGCGTTGAGGTGAGCTTAAAACAAGTTACAGAATAGGGGGGCTGGAGTTGCAAGCGTCCATATGCTACGGTGACCACTTAGCATCAGGTGGGCCGTAAGCTTGTTTGCCACCGACGTAGTATAAAAAAAGTAAGTAAAGTAAAAAGAAAGCTAGGTTTAGCTTGAGATACGAACAGCGGCACGACCTTAAGCCATCTGTTTCATGAATTAGTTCTTCACTAATACGAAATAAATACTTTTGTACGTAATTTAACAAATATTTCGCCAATTAGTTGTGGCTCAAAGTAAACATGGGTAGGAAGTGGGTTGTGTTAACTTTGCAATTCAGCTAAACTATCAATTCAAGAGATATATCTGCTGACGTATTATTGCTAGCTAAATTTAACTTCACATGTAGTTTGTATGTTATGTCGAATCTTGTTAGTTGGATTTGGCCCACTTTCTGGAGCCCGATTGAAGTATTCGTACCTACACTAATTATTTCAGTTAGATTACTATTTAATATGATAGGTATCTTCAAGCCAGCCTAGTGACGCAAAAAGAGTATTCTAAATTATTTATACATTATTTGGATGTTTTTTAGTGTGTCGGCAGTGGCACCTATCTTACTCTGAGTAAAATGACAGCTAACGGTCAACCATGAGAGCGAACCTTCTGTACCTCTGAAGGGGCGTAGTTTGATTTGCTGGTCAACTTTGATAATAACTTCCATACACTACTAAAATTCTTGTATTAAAGAAATAAGAAGCACCTTCGTAGTTTTTTTCGCATTATTGGCAATAATATACCGGTAGTGACTTCGTTACATAGTGCACGGGTTCGTGTGTAGTTTATATTAATTGCATACAATAAATCACCCAAGAAGTTGATACATGTGTTATTCTTGTTATTAAAGTAAAAAATATATAAATTAAAAATAATATTACCGATTTTTATATTTTTAATCATTCAATCAAATCAAAACCCACTAAGTTTTATTTGAATTCACAATAAAAAAAGTAGTAGCTTGTCATTCTCAATGTAATAAGTTACATTGAGAATTACGTTGAAGCCACTATAGATGAATTATCGAGAACATGGAATTTCATTTGTAGTGGTAGTACGAGAAAATAGAAAGTTCAAATATAGAATGCCTGTAAACATACAATACTACTACATATGCAATACCATGCTCTCGTTAATTTATCTATACTTCGCGATGTTTCTATTTTTTTCTGAAGAAGCTCCATATTTTTTTGGTAAGAAGAAATAACAGTAAAAACCGATTATTATATTTTAATTTCATATTTTTTCATACATTAGGATCGGCAAAAGATTGTGTCAAAACTTAAAATTGATCAATGTTTACGATACTACATTCATAAGTCATTCTCGGTTATAGCTTACTTTGATCGCAAAAAACAAGCATTTACAAAAGTAATGCAACAAAACATTAATTAAATTCATAACTGGACATTATCTGTTAAGTATTCAGTTGGAAATCGTTGTGGTCATTCGGTTTTTAATTACAAAGGAATGTGACTCCGGCTCCGACAATAATAATCCGAATGCGCGTATTAGCCGAGTTTTCTGGAACGTTATTATCGGGGAATATCTTTTAAAAGCCTTTATTGCTTTCCATTAGCAATACTTATACTAATCTAGGTATACTAATCCTGGAGAGGTCTGTGGAGTTTGTAGCTTTATATTTTTTTATGTGGAAGGGGTCAATTTCTATCTCCTTATCCGATTTTTAAATGGTAAAGTTTTTTTATTTTTATTGAATGTTATTTTATGTTATTGACGATCACAATAGCGATTATTTTAAATTGACATGTAATTTATAATGTAATCTTATATTGTGAATAAATAAATGAACCTGAATCTGGATCTGTAGCTTTGTACATTTGCTATGTAGCGGTTATCTCTAGAAACCAATGACTCGACCTGCTGAAATCAGTGACCTTGATGGTTTAGTGTTCTCGTAATGCCTGTGATAGGGGCAAATGGCGTAAATTGACGTTGGAAGGTCATGCAATTCATGACCAAGCCTGGTTTCAAGTTCACACGGATAAGCGAGCCAAGAGGCACAGCATAGCACCTGTTCCCCGCGGGCAAGTTTCACTTGCATGACTTACGGTCGGGCGTGCCGCTCCTGTATCGGCTTGTGAAGCCATAAGAGACGATGTCTCTCCCCTTAACACTGTTTTATAGTCTATAATAGATTGAAAGGCATTTGATGAATGCCTGCTACCACCAGAAACGGAGGAATATTTCGAAGGAATGCGTGAAGTCTATCGACATAATGTCACATCACTCTCAGAAGAATGCGCGACTGATAAGAAGAACGTATCAGAACGAGTGTGCGCTAACAGTAAATAATTATGGGTATCAAACCAATTGGCCAAGTCATATCTTAATAATATATGAATAAACCAAAATCGCGGTCAAAATAGCATACCCCAGCAGCGATGTGGCAAGTGAATTTTATGTCCCTTTTTTGTGTATGTCGCGTTAACTTTGTATCCTAAGGTCTCGTATTTCTAAAACGTTTATGTATGACTAAAATCGGAAACGTCAAATAAAATGCTACAATTAATGAATTAATGACGCAGAGACATACCAAACGGTATTCCTATGAAATTCGTCGTCGTCGTCGTCTAGTACCCATAGTACAAGCTTTGCTTAGTTTGGGACTAGGTCGATTTGTGTAAGATTGTCCCCTAATATAATATGTATATAATTAGAACAAACCGCACGTTGAAAAGATCGGAGTTTTCGTTGTATTTTCAAATGCAATGTTCGCTAGTTAGTTCTCTAATTAAATGATTTGTTTATGGGAGGATTTCATGGCCTTATCGATTCAGTTATTAATGTCATATCATAAAGTAAAGTATAATTTTTCCAAGTTGGTGAAATTTACTGACACGAGAAGTTAAAACGATTCCTGGATACCAACGTGTAACCTTGTCATTTTTAAAATGTACGGCGAAATCTCACCATCCGATGCGAATTTCAAGTTTGTCAAACAAAGGATTGGTGGTGGCTTATGATTCCATGAGTCTGACCATCCACATGACCGTTCGTTTGGTATAATTTTCCAATTAAACTTCAGACTCTCACCGAGAGTGAGACAGTCCTCTAAGCTATTGAGTGGATCGTTCGTTTCTTTGATAGATGACACATTACCAATCACCCCACATGATGGATTGATTCTGAACTAGATTAGATTAAGGGAATTAACTTTTGGTGAAGAACGTCTTTTCGCGTTACTATTTGTTTCAATAAACCACTATATACTGTATTTTTTTGCAACTACTTGCACAGTTTTTGTTGGGAACACTTTACCTGAGATATAACCTTGTCCTAAAGAAATAAAAGTCAGGATGCATATTATTTAAGGTTAGAATTTCCTCATCATAGTCATCATGATCATCATATCAGCTGAAAGACGCCACCTGCTGGGCGTAGGCCTTCCTCAAACAACGACGGCTTCTGCGCCACCCGCATCCAGCGGACTCCCGCGACCTTTACCATGTCATCAGTCCACCTTGTGGGGGGTTGATATAGCCCTCTGAATCGCTAATCTTAAGTGGCAGTGGGTGGGGCACATTGCACGTAGAACCGATGGTCGTTGGGGCGGAAAGGTTATCGAGTGGCGACCACGTACCGGCAGGCGCAGCGTGACCGCGTGTTCACACTGCGTCCGATTCCGTGTCCGGGAGGCATATGTCTCTTTCGCACTCGGGCGAAACATCGCAAGCGAGAAAAAGAGGGATGCCTCCCGGACACGGAAACGGACGCAGTGTGAACGGGGTGTAAGCTCTCCTAGTAAGTATAAATAATACCTGTGACAGGATACCCTGTTCTTCCATAACAAGAAATTGATTGCTCTAAAACACTATACAAGTTCTAGTAATTGGACATAATTAACGGGTTTTGGGTAGTTCCATTTCATAACTTTGACGATAAACAGGAAATCCCACCTCACCCCGTAGTCACTCGTAATTGGGGTGAGATGGGATTTCATACAAAGGTGATTTTGGAAGATTGTTGGATCGTTGTTTTTTATTATGAGTATTAATAGCTCCATTTTAAATTGGAATACATTATTTTTGTAGCAGTAGCCTTAAAATCCCATCTCACCCCATTCATAACCCAACTCTCCCCGCGAACCCTTCTCACCCCATTTTACGGTATCCCAGATGCGCAGCGATCTATCATTAATTAAATAATATGCAACGAGAACAATGTTCCTTCGCTATAATATAACGCAAAAAAGTGCTGGTCTATTAGCGATGATGAGATGCACCTATTTGCGTATTTGTTAATGCTCCACACGTGGTTCGCCTCTTTGCGAGGCATCATCAAGAGATTCTGGCAGGAGATGTTGCTTGCGCCACGTCCACTGATTTAGCATAAATGGAGTTCCACAAGGTAACATCTGATGCAATCAATAAATTAAATAATAAATATTGAGGGGACAATCTCACACAAATCGACCTAGTCCCAAACTAAATAAAGTTTGTACCATGGGTATTATACTAGACGACGATAAAACACCCGTGACTCAGGAACATATATTCGTTCTCGTTACACAAATAAATGGCCTAACCGGGATTCGAACCTGGCGGCCCGGCTTCGCAGGCCATCGTATTTTTACTATAGGAATGTAAATTGTTTTTGCACAAAAATAACATAATGCCAATAATTTTACAAAAACAGCATAAGTGACAAAGTAATGTTTTGAAGAGATAACCAACCGATTAATAATGCAATCTAAGATACAAGTGTAACTCTATGGCCTTACACGTTCAATAGTAAATGGAAGGCACTGTTTGTCCACGTGTGGTGTCGGGTTAGAATTTTACCCCTTTTCTTCCCGTGGGTGTCGTCTAAGGGAGCAGGGGTGGAGTGTATTGTAGGCGATGGGCTAGCATCTTATCACTGCTATATAACATCTAATCGATCTTCTATACTCACATTTATGCTTAAAGAGGCACTGGAACATAAGTGTAACATGCTTTGCCTACGCCTTTTTTGAATAACTGCGTGAATTTATGTATTGTATGTTATTGTTTAAAGGAATAATATAGGAGAAATTAAGATTTTTTCGCTCCCTGTAAAATCGAAACCAATGTCAACAAATCCAGATTATCCATGGACGGAAACGATACTAGTATACATGCACGCCATTAAACTAAAGCCATTAGAAATATCAGCAATCTATAAGTAAGTATCTGAAACACCTAAATGGAATCGCTCTGATTAATATCGGCTCTCTAGATGCATCGCCATTAATCGGCAGGTACTCAAAGTGGCGTGCTTTCTATATGCAGCAGAGTAATTTATGAGGATTCCTCTTAATCCAACAAACCCTTTTAGGAGAAGCCAATCTAAATAATACCAATATACATACAGAGGTATATTTAATTATACTTCATATACGATACATTTAAGAAAACCTACATTTATTTATTTCAAATTGATTGCAGAAATGAAACACTTATCGTATAAAAGGCGGGCTTAATGCCATATGACATTCTCTACCAGTCAAACCTTAAGGCAAAGCGGAAAAGATTTTTTTTTGTGCTATCATCAAATACAATACGAGTAGTTCTGTGAGCTGATAGCACTCGCAAGACAGTATTTTGTGATATATTTTACAGTACATATGGTGCTACTTTCCCGCACTAGTGCGGAAAAGAGCACTTTTCGTGCATATGTCGAAACTTTAAAGTGCCATATGTACAGTAAAACGTTGTACGATACACGTGCGAATAGGTAATTTGCAACTCGTGTCGATTTAAACCACTCCCGTCGGTCGTGTTTTAATTTATCACCACTCGTTGCGAATTTCCTAGTGCCGACACTTGTATCATAAATAGCTATTTTATTACGGCTAACTGAATCGACAAATAAGCCGAATAATAAGGCGAATACGCAAAGGTTGACCTGCTTATTCGCGAAAATGCAAAACTACAGTTCGCGTAGTTACAGCCATTTTATCTTTCATCCTTTTATATTACGTGGCTACCTACTCCGGCCACATTCAAAGAACGGGAAGCAATTTATACACGGACCGCCAGAGTAGAATATTGAAGTCTTTATTGCAAGCAACACAGAATGATTATCCTCTAGAGAATTACATAAAATCTGATGTTTGACAAGGACCATACCTAACTAAAACAAATCATGATTTACTCTCTGTGCATAGGTAATATGCTGTAATAATTGATTAATAAACGATCGATTCTCACTTTTAACCCCAAACTTCGTTAAAGCACGAAGTTGCAAATGTTATGAAACTGAAATTATAGCGATATCGACATGCATTTGACCCACTATGTTCAAAAGGGTAATTAAGTAACTTGTCGAGCGAGCATGATGTTTTCTAGTTTAGGTACATGTTTACATATTAAGTATGATGTTATGCAGGTAAGGACCTACTTGAGTGTTCTTTTAGGAATAATTTAATCAATAAAAAAACATAGATAATACAGAGTGTAAATAAAATACAATTTTAGTATTGTATTTTATTTACACTCAATCTTTCTTCTTTCGATACCGTAAATGCGATTGGCAAAACACTCCGCCGCACTGGGCGTTTGAGAACAGTTCCCCGTCGCATGGCACTTGCAGTCAAGAACCCGCGTGTCATTGGGCCTACCTACTACGAGCGACTGCCCGCTGATCTTAGACAGGAACCATCTGACGAAGCATTAAGGCATTAAAGTTAAAGAGTATATGAGTCTTGACTTGACATGTAAAATTATTATAATTACCTATTTTCTTGTATGATTTGGATTTTACATTAAATGTATTGTGTCACGCTTTTAAATATTGTAAAAAAACCGGCCAAGTGCGAGTCGGACTCGCGCACGGAGGGTTCCGTAACATTATCCATAAAAACGGCAAAAAAAATCACGTTTGTTGTATGGGAGCCCCCCTTAAATATTTATTTTATTTTGTTTTTAGTATTTGTCGATATAGCGGCAACAGAAATACATCATCTGTGACAATTTCAACTGTCTAGCTATCGCCGTTCTTGAGATACAGCCTGGTGACAGTCAAAACGGCAAAAAAAACACGTTTGTTGTATGGGGGCCCCCTCAAAAAAATATTTTATTTTGTTTTTAGTATTTGTTGTTATAGCGGCAACAGAAATACATCTTCTGTAAAAATTTCAGCTGGCTAGCTATTGCGGTTCTTGAGGTACAGCCTGGTGACAAACAGACGGACGGACAGCGAAGTCTTAGAATAGGGTCCCGTTTTTACCCTTTGGGTACGGAACCCTAAATACGACGATATCTAGAGGTTGATATATTTGTGTTCTTTTGCTTTTGGTTTGTTTCTTCTATTTCCTTGGTATTGTGTTCTTACATTTGTTGACATTGTCTTAATATTTCTCTGTTTTTGACGATTGTGATAATATTATTTTTTTTTGCAAATCTGTAATGTAATTTTTTATCATGAAATAAATAATCTAATCTTATCTAATCTAATCTATAAATAATACAAAGCTCGGTTACTTTTAACACAAAATCATAATGCGCGTTTACAATAAAAAATGTGTTTCTTAACTTACAAAGGTAAATTATTTTGATCACAATGTTAAGAAAAAATAATCTACGCAGATCTATGTGCCGCAGTTGTTGCCATATCGCGCACAGCTACAGATTACACCGAACCTATTAGTACTTTCCTTACCTAAACGACATTTTTAAATGAAACAACATTACCTTTGTATAAAATAGAAAGCCTGGGTTCCTGACGCTCACAATTGTCTCACAACAGTGCAATTACAGTAATGGGATTGCATTAAAATTTTACCAACAAGCCCGGTGTCCATAAACAGTAAAGAAAAATTTATTTCCGAGGTATAAATTAAACTTAGCAGCCAGGTATGCCTACGGGAAATTTTGCGAGTTCAATCTTGGTTTTAATTGAATTATTAACTCATGGTTTACCAAGAATGGACCGTCCGCAAACGCCGAGGCTTGGCTGTAATTCATAATTTCACTATATTATTAATCAAATTATGAAAAAATACCTTCATAAGCTGTATCGTGGGACGGTTGTAGGCCAATAATGATAATTTATGATTTAATATCTCTGAAAAC
Source organism: Epinotia ramella (assembly GCA_947578815.1). NCBI lineage: Eukaryota > Metazoa > Arthropoda > Insecta > Lepidoptera > Tortricidae > Epinotia > Epinotia ramella. Next base: position 5,678,007 of record OX388207.1, read on the forward strand.
TATGGTAATTAAAGGAATCTTATAAAGTTTATTGTGATAAGAGCTGACTTGAGTTTTCGGAATTTAATAACTAGTTAATTAATCTAAATTGCTTTTACAATTGAATTTATTTGAAATTTTGTGTGACGAGTACAGATTTTGAGGAAAAAAAAATATTCATTCGCCTCTATCTATTTACTTTTTCTGCAGGCGCAATTTTTTGGTCATAAAAAATAAATTGGTTTTTAGCACATCATTCGAAGGGTCGTACAAAGCTAAACAAACAGAATTGGGATCAGGTGTCAAAGCGGTCCCCGGGCTCGTTAAGGGCAATACCGGGAAAATAGCTAGGAGACAGATGACAAAGATAAAAAATCAATAAACGTCCTTTCCTGAGGTCAATAATTAACTTATGCATGAGAGAGGCATGCTTTTAGAACTGAGACTATGGCTAAATTATCGAACAAGCGAGCGAAGCGAACTACCAGCTTGAGGCTGCGTTCGATTCTCGTGAAATTTTGTGAGCTGGTTTGTTAATCATATTATAGTTTTTGAAGTGAAAACTTCTTAAGCGGCGCTGTGCAATTTTTGTGATGGGGAAACATTGTTAAACTCGCCACAGGTAACGTGACCGTAAGATTCGTAAGACGTGAGATTCGAGACAGGTCGAAAAACTGTTACAATGTCATTGAGTTTTCACTTCTGCCGGCACTCCCGGGGTGCAACCCGGTCTTTTTTTTTGTCAAGTCACTCCTCACAGTGGCAGCAGTTAAAGGATACACTGTTTCTGTAGATTATTAGTCCAATCAAAAATTTGGCTTTCAAAGCCCCAAAATTTTACTGGCCACAGAATCGTGCGCCTAATAACCTGACTACCAAGTATGTAATCGTTCGTATGTCTGGTGTCTGTCCCGCTGTCCCGCTGTCCAGCTATTCTCTTCAACAGGTCGCAATTCTCAACCAATGCTCGTGAATTTTTGTGAGCAGTTACAATAATAAAATAGTTTTTTTTCGACGATTCACGTTCTCTAAATATTTTTTTTTTTAAAGCAAAGTTTGCATGTTTTACTGCTCACAGAGCCACTAACAATGCCATAACTACAAATATTTGCCCTTACCGGGATTCGAACCCAGGACCTTCAGCTTCGTAGGCAGCGTGACACCCACTAGGCTAACTGGTCGTGTTCAAATATACATCACAATAAAATATAATATACCAATATAGGCGTATACACTAAATAAAATATTCAATAATGTCATATTTTCTCCAAAAAGGATTAAAAATGTAGTCAGATGGAGAAAAAATCAACGCAAAAGGTTAAAATAATCACGAAATTATAAATGTCCAAAGTTTTAAGAAGGGGTATGTTCCGTCGCTTTTTCGCAAAACGGAACTTCATATGAAACGATGACGCTGGAAGAATGTGACGTCACAGAAGACGTCAACGTGCCGCCCCTCGTCGTGGTCGGCGCCGCCGTCGACGCGGCCCCCCGGCGCGGCAGCATCCTATAATGTGACGTCACACACCGTTTACGTTTTCTCTCTAAAAAGCAATATTAAAACGGTTGTAGCTTCGATATTCTTTGAGATATCTGAATGGGATTTTCGTCACTAGCATATTTTTTTGCCTTCTTTCTTTTGGAGTAATAATAATTTTCGAGTCTACACCCCTATTAATTTGCGTACCCGGTGCAAAAAAATATGTCATTAAATTAAACAGAGGTATCGTTGAGAAAATGCTTGCGCAACATGCGTGTGAAGGTGAGTTTTGTTTGTACACATACCTTACAGACTAACATACATACAATATCAATATAAACTTATTTAAAAACATAACAAGCTAGATAGGTACACATGATCGTAATATATTTAACCATCACTGTACTGTGTCTATGCAAATAAATAATTTAATTTTAATTTCATTTCATTTCAAAAACACTATAACTGCAATGTGTTACCAACTTCGTGGTGTCAGGTAACCAACCGCGGATTCGTGTGAACTCGGTTGCCAAAATTGGTTAGCAGGCGTCACTGTTAAATACAAAATGATTTACTAGTTTTATAATAATTCTCATAATACTTATAACAAAGCCGGTTTTCAGAAACGGATAAAGGTGCATTGCGTGCTTGAGCGAACAGAAAATATTCGGAAAACAGAAGCCGTTGGTTATCCTGACCAGTGGGTCGCGAAACTAACTATGGATTTCATAACGTGGGTGATTCGTGGTGGGTTCACTGCGCAGTTAAAATAAGAAAAGGATTTTATATAATACATACAGGATCAGAAAACTGAAGCCATTGTAGCCGAACGGTAAGGCACGCGACTTACAATCTGGCGATCATAAGCTCGATCATACAAAAAAAAAACATATTTCGGTCAAGGAAAGGACCAAATTCTTACCAGGCCGCTTAACTAGTTAGTTAAACGCTTAACGTAGTTGCTGGGGTGAAAATGCAATAGGTATATTGTAGTTAATTAGTTTAACTACCTATAATTATTCATATTATGATATTACTGTTGTGAGCGGCGCGATACATTCGCGTCACGCATAAACCTTAAACGGGTTTCTGTACGCGTCTACTATTTTGTATTGTGTTTCTTTTTCTTTTAACATAAATGAAAAAAAAAAAAAAAAAAAAAACTCACTCAATAAAAGATTCTATGAAAGTTTTCCGTTACGATACGAAAATGAACCATACAATTAAATTTTTTTTTGAGTCACCAGAAACTTGTTCTTCAGTTTGTATGGCTAAATACCAACTAACCAGGCTAACTACTGGCCAACAATTTGGTCCACTCCCATTTAAAAAAAGCATTTCAGTGAAGGAAAAGATCGTGGGTAAACCGGGCTACTCGTAATTCCATCAAGGTCTAGTTTTCCCTCTGGGTCATAGTTTCATTCGTAAAACCAGTGCCTACACAAAATCTTGGGATATGGTATCAAAGCAGACCGCGGGCTTTTTTGGGTGGATGATGACACGATTGCAAAATTGAAAGACACGGCTGCGAGAGGCGTCTTTTAAGCGCGAAATTACATTTGTATTTGTATAAATGTTTAATGTACTAATTATGTAGTTTGTATTAAATCGTATCGATAGTTATATTCACTTTTACTATTGAAGCGAACCATGTCAGCGAGAGCAATAACGGAGCGCACAAGGCGTAATTCAATGTCGGAGAGGCAACCGGATGGCTCGCGGTATTTGAGCTCCCGAAGTGATGTGGAACCGCCCTGTGCAACCCGAAATGAGCCAACTGTGACTGGTTCGGAAATAGGAGGGGGGTGGTAAAAAAATATATATCGCGAGGCAACCGGATGAAACGCGGTAGCCTGAAAGTGTGTACGCTGTTTATATAATGATTTTTTATGCCATCCCTCCTAGTGCGACCGGAGCCGAGTAAGCAAGCGAACAAAAAAAAATTGGCAGGCAAACGCTTGAAATTGTTTATTTGTTTGGCATTAAAATTGTATTAGATAAACAGCGTACACACTTTCAGGCTACCGCTTTTCATCCGGTTGCCTCGCGATATTTTTTTTTTTTGTACGACCCACCTCCTATTTCCGAATCAGTCACAGTTGGCTCATTTCGGGTTGCACAGGGCGGTTCCACATCACTTCGGGAGCTCAAATACCGCGAGCCATCCGGTTGCCTCTCCGACATTGAATTACGCGTCATTGCTCTGAATATAAGTATAGATATAAAATGTACGCATGATACAAAATGGAAATTTTGACGACCGGTTAGCCTAGCTAGTGGGTAGCGACGCTGCCTACGAAGCTGAAGGTCCTGGGTTCGAATCCCGGTAAGAGCAAATATTTGTGTGATGAGCATGAATATTTGTTTCTGAGTCATGGAAGTTTTCTATGTATTTAAGTATTTATATCTATGAAACATATCGTCGTCTTGTACCCATAACACAAGCCTTATTGAACTTACTATGAGACTAGATGGATTTGAGTAAGCTTGTCCCCTAATATTTTTTTAATTTTTTTTATCTGTCAACAGACGTCCACACATTATGCGTATCGCGAAGCGATCAGTGTCAGCTGTAAATTATGATAAACTATACAGGGTGAAATAGTTATTACCGTTCAAATTTTCACAGTGGAATCCTTGGCAAAAAATAAAATATACGTATTTTTTCTTTCAGTATCTTTCAGTACTAAAATATTGAGACACAGCAGCTGAAAGATATCCTAAAAAACCTTGCGTTTGTGGATATCGCGGTATCGCGCTGTGAAGGAGGCGGGAATAACGCTTGCGCCGCCCCCCGTTGCGTCGCCGAGACAAACTTACGCGTAGAAAACCCGATAGATTGTTAACGAAAGTTAGTAAAAAAATAACGTAAGTTGCCAATTTTCCTTCATACTTTCACGGGCTTAGGACCGTCAAAATGCAACTTTGCGAGAAGTCTTAAATTTCTAAAGACTGCAGTTGTGAAACTTATTGCATTACTAGGCGTATTTAAAAATTGGAATCAACTTATGTACAATAATTAGTTCAATCAACTGTTGTTCTTACCACTATCGTCCCAATCAACTTAATGTACACGTGTAATTACACTTTTCAAAATTTACTCACTGCAATTTGTCTCAATTAACTTTAGGCACCCATACCTAATGTATGTGGCTGCACACGTAATCAAATTAAATTCACACTATTTTTTAATTGTACTTCAATAATTGTTCAAAATGCAAACCGTTTTGCGCTAAACAGAGTCTTGCACGTTTTTGTACATTGTTTTTTAATTTATTTAACACAACAACGTTATTTTTCACTTCGTCAAATGCTCGGATGATTTTAATTTTTAATTGTTCGCGGCTTTGGGCCTCCTCCACATACACCCTTCGCTTTATTTCGCCCCACAAAAAAAAATCACAAGGCGTGATGTCTGGTGACCGAGCAGGCCATGGCACAGGACCTCCGCGTCCGATCCAGTGATCTGCGTATTCGGCATTTAAGTATTGGCGAACGACGTTCGCGTAATGAGGCGGTGCACCGTCTTGTTGAAAATAAAACTCAGGGTGGTTAATTATGGCGAGTGGCACGTCGTCCATCATGTCCGCGATCACTGTTTGGAGCATGTTTAAATAGGCGTCCCCAGTCAAACGTCCCTCAATAAAATAAGGCCCTATTAACTTATCGCCCACTACGCCAGCCCAAACATTCGCACTAAATCGCACTTGATGGTGTGATTCTTTAATTACGTGGGGATTTTGATGCGTCCACCAATGTTCATTGTGTTGATTGTAAACCCCCACACGAGTAAACAGGGCCTCATCAGTCCACAAAATAATTGCATCGGGGTGCGCGATCAGCCACTCACAGAAGGTGCGGCGATGCACGGCGTCTGCATCGTTTAATGCTTGTACCTTTTGATAATGGTACGGGTGCAATCCAGCAGTATTGAGCAACTTCCAAACGATGAATTGGTTAACGTTGAACCTACGTGCGGCATCTCGCGTACTCGCGCAGGGGTTATGTTCGAAAAAATTGAAGATTTCTTCCTCCAATTCAATTGGCACTCTCGGCCCGCCTCGTCCTTGGGCATGTACAGGTGTAACAAATTGCCCATACTCCAAAAGCCGTCGGTTGACGGCTAGAATCGTTTCACGATTCGGTACTCTAGCATTTGGTAGCCCAGAGTTCCGCAGTCGAGGAAGGCTGTCTGCTTCGTAGAGTCTCTGAGACTCACGTACACTGCGACTTTCGACGAATACCCGCACCATTTCATAATACTCCCGGTTCGTAAACATTGTTTTTCACATTCGCGATCGCGCGTCTTACGAGAGTTGCAACACGGAAGTGCACGACCGGACATGCGGCGATGCGCGTGCGACTAATTGCAATATTTGCAACGTGCATTTGCATAGGCGAGCATCCCCTCTCCCCGCACCGCCCCGACCCCGAGCGTCACCCAGCTCCCGAATATCCACACGTTACTAATTATTTATTCGGACAGCACATTTTATTATGAAAATTTAAGGTATGTTTTTTTTTACAAAAATGGCATCTTTTATTGATACCTAATGCCTGGGAAAAATTTGAACGGTTATAACTATTTCACCCTGTATAGGGTATCGATTCGGCCAGACAGTAAGTAATTGAATTTATTCTAAGATTAGTTCGTAGTTTACAGAAAAAAAAATTATTCCCGTTTGTTCAAATCAAACCTAAAACATGCTCATTATTACAGTTTGAAAATAAATGTTTTTTCCCTCCTCATGCCTGCAAAGGTCGCCTTTGTGCTGCATGTAGCAGCACAAAATACCACTTTAATGCTCTAGTGCACGAAGAGTATTTTTTAAGACTAAGTTTAACCTACCCCGCACAACAAAACTTCGATTTGACTTGCTTTAATCAATTTCACATCCGTTTTTTCTATTGCTAAATTAATGAAACCAGATAAAATACAAGGCAATTATAATTTAAAACGTATCGAAATATTAAAAGACTTAGTAGTATGAAGTCTTATATGAAATGAAACGAAAATTAAACATTCTTATGTTACCTTAAATAACTACAACTAAGAAAAGTTGAAAAACCCCCGACATTTTCATTTCAAAGTCCAATATCTCAAAAACGTTTGAACAGATTTTCATGAAACATGGCTAAAAACACTCGGGATAAAATAATCTATGACATTAAAAAAACCGCATTCAAATCGGTCCATCCGTTTGGGAGCTACGATACCACAGACAGATACACAGATACACAGACACGTTAAACTTATAACACCCCTCTCTTTGCGACGGGGGTTAAAAGCTAAGTGACCGGAATGAACTATCATTTTATTAAATTTTGCAATTATTTGTTATTTTCTCGCAATGGAAGTGAAATGTAGTGCGTAAGTATAACTCAGACATAAATGGGCCATTTACCCCTCGACTTAACTATCGAACATAAACGTCTCAGGTAAAAATGGCTCCTTTTATACACTTCTTGTTCAATCTAATATTTCCCTATGTATTAAGGCGTTATGAATACACACATTCTCTTTCTTTTCCGGTGATATACGTCGAGTCACCACTCCCTTTATTCCTGTGGGTGACGTAAGAGTCGTACTAAGCGACAGGGTTGAAGTGTGTTGTGGGCGGTTGGCTTTCAACATCACTGTGATATATATCAGATTTTGCCGATCTTATACACCCACATTTATGCTAAAAGGGGCACTGGAACATAAGTTCATGTGATCTGCCTACCCCTTTTGGGAATGAAGGCGTGAATCTATGTATGTATGTGTCCAACGACTGATAATCAAGTTTCACACCGCACATTATAATATTCAAATGAAAATGTATGATCCGTGCCGCCCCAAATGGATTAAAATAGGCTGCTGGTTATTCATTAAAGAGATCACGTTTCGTAAAATTGTGGTTTATCATATAAATATTAATAAAAGAAAGAGCAATGACAATTACTCTTCACTTTGTTGGTAAGTATTGTAGAACCAACAGTTTGTAGTGTATCAAATTACCTTCCGTTTCTTCACAAAATGGAGCCTGAGAAAGACCAGCGCTGGCTGTTAAAGCCAGCATCATGCTAATGTGTTAATCTAATGTGTTTTTTTTATCTCTTATTTTCTGTATTGTTTGTCACAAATAAATGTATTTAAGTTTTAGTGCTGAGCCGTGTCCATTTCATAACTCTTTTATGTATTCATAATATTGTATGTGTTTGTATTAGTTAATTGCTGTCACGAATAAAATACGTTTATGAAATTTTACATTTTGACTTTGAAATTAAATAAAAAATAATTCCGCATAATTAAGGACATTCAGGTAGACGTTCCAATGTTCGACATAAGAATGAATATAAGATATCTATTGTTCACGTATATTTTAAATAGTCCAGTCATTGACAACTTGTATGGCAAAAAAATCTATTTTGGAAATAATTTATAATAGCTTATTTTTTATGTGTAACGGATATATTATCAATTAAATAGTTACCCAGCGACAGAATCCGACAAAATTTCAGAAAAAAAAAGATATACCTACCTACCTATTAACTAGCTTCTGAAAAATCAGAAAAAATATTAATAAATATTTTTGTATTTGTTTTGGTTCATTTACATTTGCTCTACAATATTCAAGATAAATCATACAAAAAAGACGATGCATGCTTCATTTAAATCTACATAGATAATTACTTCCGAGTGGAAAGTTTGTCGGATTCTTCAATAAAGCATCTTAGATTAGAACAACATTTTAAAATGAAATCAACAAAAACAACGCTATTATAAATTCATGTTTTTCAAAACCGTATTTTTCCTGGGCGTAAAATTAAGATTGAAAGTCTCAAGTATTGGATCAATAACTAGTGTGGTCAAACTTAAGAATTAAAACCGGCCAAGTGCGTGTCGGGCCACGCGCAGTGTAGGGTTCCGTAGTAATGTACGAAAATCGGCCTTTCGGATCGGTCGACTATTACTCGGTAACTACTTATGCCTATTGTCCGTGATAGTTTTCCTTTTAAATTCATTATATATGTACTACTACCACGATTTTTTTCAAATCCCCAGTAGTAGCCATTTAGCCGGCAGGGGGGGGACACATGACTCGAACAAAAATTAGGGCTTTAAAGCCCAATATCTCGCAACCTAATCACTGATTTGGAAAATGAAAACCCATAATATTTTTGAACGAGCTATCCAATGATACCCCGCACCATGGGTTTAACGAGAAAAAAAAATACGTCCCCCCTTTAGGTGTAGCGGAGGTAGTTAAGTTACCCTAAAAAAATATATTTTTCAAGATTTTATTGTAAGTACCGTGTTGTCGGCGTGATTGATTTATATACCCATGCCGAATTACAGTTTTCTAGTTGTAATGGTTACCGAGCTAAGCCGAAGACGGACAGACAGACAGACAGACATACGGACATGGCGAAACTATAAAGGTTCCTTGTTGACTACGGAACCCTAAAAACGACTTACTTAACCGATTTTTTTAAATCTGGTTGGATACAAATAAATACTAATATTTATAATAGCTAAATTATTAATAAAACATAGGATAAGTTTATTTATTTGTCGACAAAAAATAATAATCACATGATGTCCTAAAAAAAAGAAAAAACTAATAAAACTAAAACTAAAGGTAAAATATTTGCCCAGGTCGCTGCCAGGCGGTGTCCTTAATTAAACTAGTTAAAATTAAACTTAATCCGAAGGAAACCCAGAGTTTTCGCTACTACAAAACTTGGCACCTATAATCTAAATTCTTAGCAATTATTGACAGGGTGTCAATTATTGGTATTAAGGCGTCACACATTGGGCGTCATTATTGGCGTAACTTTTGGAGGTATGGAGACCAATTATCGAATAAAAGTTACCTACGTCAAATATAATTCAGCGCTAAAGACAAAATACGTACGTATTGCCAAGTTTTGCTACAATACTTTCTTCATTCCCCAGGCCTTTTTCGAAGTTCTGTAACTTTTTTACCGACAAGTTTATTATAACATATTATAGTTATCAAGCACATCATAATTATATGTTTGGCAACTGTGCCCATGAGACACGCGTCAATAACTTGATTATAAAACTCGCGCCTATCATAATATAATAACGTTTTGTTGACAATATACCGCTACTCCATAATTACCTAAGTACCGATCAAAACTACTTAGCTATTATAAACCAAGGAGCTCAAGTAATAAATCACTTATAAAACGCATAGAAAATTGCTACGATATAATTATAACAAAATTACTTACCAGTATCTAGTTCAAAGTCTCCTTGACTCCAAACTTTATCGGGAAATTTAAATAGTTATCAGGAAGCCACTCATCGTTTCTTTTGCGTTAAAACAAAACACAGTCACTTAAATTAACGGCTAAACGATTCTTAATTGTTTTCAAGTCACCTCGTGAGACATTGTAACTTTTCTAAATGTTTCGTTTTTAAATTCGGAACGCGGTCGCGGGAAGCGTGGGCGGGGCGGCGCGGGCGTTCGCCGCCAAGTACGAAACACGAGTGCTGAGTGCTGGCTGAATGGGGATCGCTCCTTTGCTAACCAGTCAATCAAGGGAAATTACCGAGATTGACTTTAAGATCTACTTTTTTGTAAGAGTTCGGTACTTTTGACTGATTGAAAATTTAGAATTGATGAAGGGGCGATGAATGATTGTGGGCCGAGTACTAAATGTCACTATTTATAGTTTTGCTAAAACCGAATTTGGCGAGCTTCATTATTATGCAGTGGGCAAAGTTCATTAATAGGATGCTAAACGGGTCGCCCGGTCCATACAGAAAAAGGTCAATTCGAGGCTTGGAGTTTGACTGTTTCCTCTTCTAAAATTAAGCCTATGTAAAATATTCTTCATAAACAAAACAAAAAAAGGCTTATCTAGGTAAGTCTGTCTTTTTTGAATTTCTCCACACGCTAGTGAAACAAAGTATTTTTTTGTTTCGTTTTATAAATTACTCGTATTATTGACATGGTGCCCGCGCGAATTACAAGGAAAGCAGGCAAGCCTGGGGAAAATTTAGAGATCTAGGAAGTTTGAACTATACACAGTTGAAATAATTTTCGAAATCAATCTACTGATTGCGGAGATTACTCCTACAAAAGAACACGTAAGCTTACTAAGCTACAATTTCACAGACAGTCTCTCTCTATAATATTACTAGCTGCCCGTGCAACTTTGCCCGGATATTGCAAAAAATACAGGCAAACCCCGACCGTGAGCTAAAATAAAGCCACCTTCCAGAAAATTCATTCTTCACGCAGGTGAAGGAGTTTTTGAAATCATATAAGCGGTTTCGGTCTTTACCCCCAATACTGTCTCTTCAAATACTGGGTTGAGGTGGCTATCGGGAAGGTTAAAAAGCCTGATCCGAATGGATCAGGAAAACTAAATAGTTTTCTTAAGTTTTATTATTGTTACTAACGTAGCTCCACCGTAAATAACAACATTTTTTCCTTAAATTTGAAAATAGAAGTGTAGTTTTCGCTTGTCCTTGCATTTGGGTACAATGGCTACCAACACTGATAGACGGAGCATTTACATATATATATAAGTTCAAGCGTTTCAAATACTTATCCAGACATTTCATTGCAATTTTATTATGTCCTTCAAAAGGTGAATCTGACTTAACATTTTTCATTCCATTTGATACGAGCATTAATTTACGCGAGCAATTACTTTGATCAGCATTTCTAGAAAAGTTTATTGCCAATTTAGGACATCACTGCACGCATAATTTTGACGACCGTTTAGCCCATTGGGTAGTGAAGCTGCCTACGAAGCTGAAGATCCTGGTAAGGACAAACATTTGTGTGATGAGCGAAACGACACGAAACTTTCCGCAAAAACATTCATGCAACGTAATGCAAAACATAATATTATAAGAAAAAAAGTTTCATCAAACATTACGCTCCCGTTGTCAATTCATTCATTCAGTCAAACTTGATCATACTGATATCCGTAATGTCGAGTAAAATAGGTCTCCAGCGGTGTCAAAAGTTCATTGCCTTTCTTATTGTATCGCAAACTCTATACGTGTGTCAATCTACGTCCGTTCCGTGCAAATCGGTGGCATAAAACGCTGTATTCACGTATAGACGAGGACAATAAGGACTTATCTTAGCACAGGACAAAGGGAACGCTGTGTTTAAGAGACATGATTTTGACAACCCTATTGAAGATAATGCAAATTATACTCCTTTTTCATGGTACCGCTTTTGTACAATGAAATGCCAAAAATACTTCGTCAGGTGATTCTTGTTAACATCGTATCTTAACTTTGAATCGATACTTACTTGTTATAAGCAAGTATTTGTTAGTATGTGTCAGTCGACGAGTTATTGGTATGAAATATGTTTCTTTCATATACTAAATGGCTTTTGTAGGTCTCTTTGGAAGCTCGAAAAGACCGTCTCGTTCCAGCGTATGCGTACCTACATAACTAAATAGAGCGGGACACACTTATAAACAAAAGGCACACAATTATGTCGATAAGTGTGCGGTCATGCATGTACCTACAGCGGGGGAAAGTTGTAAATTCAACAAATTTGCAACTTTCTGAGACAATGACCCTCAAATCTATCTCCGAAGCAGAAACCTATAAGTATCTTGGTATGTCACAGTCATTGGGTATTGAGGGTGAGGGCGTAAAGCGGGCGGTGAAGGAGCGCTTCTTTTGTCGCCTGACCAAAGTACTTAATAGTCTTTTGTCGGGCGGCAACAAGGTGCGCGCCTTCAACGCCTGGGTGATGCCCTTGCTTACTTACTCCTTTGGCGTACTAAGGTGGACCCAGACTGAGCTGGATGCCCTGGACCGAAGAGTCCGAGTACTGCTTACTGCGCATCGCATGCTACACCCACGCTCGTCTGTTATGAGACTGTACATCTCGCGGAAATGTGGAGGTCGCGGCTTTTTAAATGCTAAAGATCTCCACAACCGCGAGGTGTGCAGCCTCAGGGATTATTTCCTAAACAACGAGTGTGGGATGCATCGCGACGTAGTAGCAGTAGACGGAAACTTCACCCCGCTCTCCTTGGCAAACGAGAACTGGCGCAGGCTTAAAGTAATGAGCGCCGAGGACCGCAGGGCGGTATGGAGGAGCAAGGAGCTACACGGGCGGTTCTACAAGGCCCTCACAGGGCCCGATGTAGATCTGCTCGCGTCGGTGAACTGGCTACGTTTCGGGGATCTCTGCGGGGAAACCGAAGGAATTGTCTGTGCAATTGCGGACGAAGTTATCATGACGAACAATTACCGGAGGTATATCCTGAAGGACGGTACGGTCGACATTTGTCGGGCATGCCGCCGTCCCGGGGAGTCACTCAGGCATATTATCTCCGGTTGTGGTCATCTTGCTAACGGCGAGTACTTGCACAGACATAACCTTGTAGCCAGAATTATTCACCAGCAACTTGCCATACTATACGGTCTTGTGGCCTCCGAAGTGCCTTACTATAAGTACATACCTGCACCAGTTCTCGAAAATGGTCGTGCCACGCTCTATTGGGATCGATCTGTGATCACGGACAGGACTATTCTAGCCAATAGGCCTGATATCGTGCTGACAGATCGATCGAAACGCCAGGCAGTGCTCGTCGACATCACCATCCCCCATGACGAGAACCTCTTGAAGGCCGAGAAGGACAAAGCCAGCAAGTACCTAGACCTGGCTCACGAGGTAACCGCCATGTGGGATGTTGATTCGACGATCATCGTCCCGATAGTCGTTTCGGCGAACGGTTTAATAGCGAAGAGTCTCGACCATCACCTCAAGAGACTCTTGCTAGGCGGCTGGATCAAGGGTCAGATACAGAAGGCGGTACTCCTGGATACTGCGCGTATAGTCAGGAGGTTCCTGTCTCTGTCGCCCTGACCGCCGGTAGCTTAGGCCTCGCCTCGCTGCCGGCTGCACCCTAGGTTAGGTTTTTATAATGATTTTATGTTTTGTATGTATAGTTTTATATTTTACTTTTTAGATTAAATTATTGTAAAAACCTAGTCTAAGACGAAATTAAAATAAAGATAATAAATAATAATAAACGATTTATTAGGTTTTTAGAAACCTAGCTTAAGAAGAAAATGTAATAAAAAAGATAAATAAGAATAAATATTAGGGGACAATCTTACACAAATCGACCTAGTCCCATAGTAAGCTCATTAAGGCTTGTGTTATGGGTACTAGACGACGATATATATAATAGATATAAATACTTAAATACATAGAAAACTTCCATGACTCAGAAACAAATATTCATGCTCATCACACAAATATTTGCCCTTACCGGGATTCGAACCCAGGACTTTCAGCTTCGTAGGCAGCGTCACTACCCAGCGGTCGTCAATTTAAACGTCGTCGTCGTTATTTTAAACGGAATTATATAATTAAACACCGTTTTTCAATTCCGATAACTTCGGTGTATTGTTGTGTGCCTTCGGTGGCTTTAAAAGAAGATACTAAGAAATGAATAACACTATATTTTTCTTCACCGAAGCTATAGGCTAAAATAAATGTTTTCTCCGCACAAGAGTGTCAAAAAATTCATAAAATTTCTACCAATTAACAACACTACCGCAACTTCGATTGAATGATATTTCTTAACGAAAGCACCGACTTTTTTTCTTCGTTGGTTTTTTTTGAAAGATTTTTTTCAGTTTTGTTGGAGTGCCCCCTAAAAAAATTTTTTTTAGTAATTTAATTACAAAACTATGTAGCGGCTAACAACATACACCTATCCTCAAAAAAATATTCAAATACACCTTATAGTTTTCGAGTAAAATGCCTGTGACATACGGACGGACAGACAGACAGACATGCCGGATCTATAAGGGTTCCGTGTTTTGCTATTTGGCTACGGAACCCTAAAAAGAGGTAGATACGTTGTCTATACGAAAGTTCCTGTTTAAAAATGGCCACCAAATCTGACAGTTGAGACAAGTTTATACGTCGCTAAAGTGAGGGAAATTGGTGCAATTGACTCAGTTTTAGGGTGCCACTTTTGGAGCGCTAATAACCTAGCTACCTTTAATATAACATCTTTGTTGTTACATCGTTAATAAACACATTACAATAAAGTGCAATTAATTTTGTATTTTTTTTTTCTGAGGAGGAACTACTACTGGCTTGTAGAATAAGTGTAAAAAAGGTATGAGGAACAAATTATAAAATTAATTGCACTCTATTATGGATGGTTCCATCGGAAGACCAGCGCTGGCTACCAGGCCAGCACAACGCTGAGATGGAACCGTTTCGTGGCAATGTTTGTCTTCTATTTTGTATTTTGATTTATGTGCATGTATTTGTTGTTGTTATGAATGAATGTTATTCAATTCTATTCTATTCTATTCTATTATAATGTATTTATTAACAATGTAACAACATTAATCATGACATATTAATTCCAAGTCTCTTGGCTGTACCACAGGCGCGCACCGTCTCCCGTAGAAACTTTCCCACTCATCGAGCACCCACCATGCTTAACGCGCTTCTGTCGGTTGGTCTGTGTGTTTGCAAGTAGATGGATGGACGTGTGTCATGAATGCCTGAACTATTGCTATGGCCCTTATAGGGATAAGTTCGCCTTTGTACTTTGATCTATTGTGTGACATGTATATTCTTTAACCTGTTATTGTGTACAATAAAGTGCTTACATACATACATACATACTATTGTGAGACGATGGATAGTCGGTAGAGCCAATTATTATAAATTTGTATTGTATTGTTTTTTTCTTTTTCTTTTTTGTTATCAAAATGGAAATGGTATGTACTTAATTAGCCTAAAATTGTTATTGACTCTGAATTCTCCAGCGCATTGGTGCAAACTGTAATGCTGTGTTAATTTTTTGTGTAAATAAATAAATAAATAATATAACGTTTTATTTTTAGACTTTGACTTCGAAAGTATTTTATCATATGATAATTACTTTTACCACCGTATGCTACCAAATGTCCCAAGCCTAGTCGTAATACAGCCACTGTAATCCGTCTTCAATTCTCCATATAGCGATCTATTTGTAATATTTACATTACAACACCGGATATTACCAGTCGGCAACAGCATTCAATCTCCGCAGAATCTTTTAGACAAAGTCATCTTAATTGATCTGTCAATAACTTTTCGGAGCTACAGTAGGAAAATTACTGTATTTTTTGAAGGTGATCAAAGCAGTTGATGTTTCGAACGGTCGTTTCAAAAGCACGCAGTTACCCTGCTGGGCCTTTTTGAGTTAACGTTTGAATTGAAATCAATTTGGTATCCACGACTCATCACACATCTTGAATGAATGTTATGGTATGCCATGACATTGAGCGGCGCAGACTGAGGTGTGAGGTCAGAACGAGAGGTCTTTCTCCGATCTCTTGCTCTCACTTATGGCGCGTCGATGCCGCCGCTCGAAGTAACGTAACGGCCCGGCCGGCCACGACATTGCGCGAATTGCAGAGCGGCAGGCGTTTTGTGTACATTGCGCGGTCGAGACGCGACGCACTGTGATCAGAGATGGGCAAAATGTAATCGACTAACGATTAACGATTAAGACTAACCTAGTTAATCGTTAATCGCGATTAAAAATGACGATTGATCAATCTTAGTCGTAAGAGTTTCGACTAATTTAGTCACGATTAAATTAATCGTCGATTGAATACGAGCGACTAAATCTTTAATCGATTGGTTAGTTAGATTAATTTTCTCTCGATTGATATCAGAAATGAATAAGTTTTTTTGTTAGTGTTTTTTTGTGATAAAATAAGTTTTATAGTCGTCGCTGCCCTTGCCCTTAGAGTACTGCACTGTTAAAACTATCTTGTGTTACTAGAACAAGTTTATATCACACAGCATACTTACTAGAATGATTTCCAAGTGTAAAATACATGACAAGACATATTTAATTTTTGTAATGGGCTGTGTTCCAATTTTTAATCGAGATTTAATCGTGAAATTTAGTCGATTAAAATGACGATTGATTAATCGTCAATCAAACTCTGCGACGATTAAATTAATCTTGACTAAATTAATCGCGATAAATTTTGTGAGGGTTGATTGTTTAGTCGACTAATTAGTTGACTAAAAAATTAATCGATTAATGCCCATCTCTGACTGTGATTAGTTGGGATCACACGCAAATAATTAGAAAAACCGCTGCCGCTACCGCCGCCGCACAAGGTTGTGGCCGGGCCGCAAGGTCATGTGCGGTCATGGGCAACTATGAAATAAAGGATAGGGTGCGATACAGATCTATTGTTTCTTTTGACAGTTCCAAAATAATGACATTAGAGATGTGGCTAATGCAAATCGATTATCACGATGACCGATTTTGATTGCTGGTAAATTATAAAAGGAATCGATTGTAGCTTTTGTTATACTGATTATATGACTGATATTTTAGTACCTATGTATGTATAGTTAAACACTTTATTGTACACAAGACATTGGTAAAAGTACAGACATAAGTTGGTACAAAGGCGAACTTATACCTGTAAGGGATTTCTGTCTTCTTCTTCTTTTTTTCTTCTTTTCTCTTCTTTCTGCATTTTTGGTGCAAAATTAAGTTTTATGTGCTCTGCCTACACCTGAGCCGAAACTTGGGAATAAAGGCGTGTATGTACGACGTATGATTAAGTCAACCGTGGCAGTATGAGGTAGCTGAGGACATTCACATCTTTCTTAATTAACCTGGGTTATTGACGCACAAATAAACGGTTGGGGTAAATATCCCTAAACACGGTTTTCGTAAACAGCCAAAGGGGGCAAAACATCACCCAACAAAATGGAAATCGAATCCGTTTAAATCCTACTAATATTATAAATGCGAAAGTCGGGCTGTTTGTTAATCAATCGCGCTTAAACGGCTCAACCGATTTGGATGAAATTCTGCACGAAGATCAGACATAGTTGCGGACATTTAATAAAAGTGTTGCGAAGTCATGCACAAAATTAGCCATGTATTGAGCTGTCGTCATAATGACTTGAATAAGGCTCTAGAGACATTACCATATTTATTTTTAAGGCGACTGCAGTGAAGCGAACGTACCTACTCCTAGTTCTCCGTTTCAGCCCCCCTATTCTGTAACTTGTTTTAAGCTCACCTCAACGCTCACCCACAAGTATATCTTGACACCACGATGCGTACTAACTAAGCGTTGGTAGAGGTCTAGTTTCGTGACGGGTGACCGGCGGGGTGAGCCGTATTAGCGCTTAGCGAATAACACCCTAGCTCGCACAAACATTATGCCCGGCGTCTGTCGGGCTGTTGTCCTCTAAAGTGTGCGTTTCTCAACCGATTTTCGTGAAATTCTGTTCCGGTTCAATAATTATATAAACACTAGCTTCTGCCCGCGACTCCGTCCGCGTGGAACTCGTTTATATCGCAGCTCCATACAAACTTTCACCCCCCGATTTCACCCCCTTATGTCCTTCCCCGGGCCTCAAACTATCTCCATACCAAATTTCATCGCAATCGGTTCAGCGGTTTAAGCGTGAAGAGGTAACAGACAGACAGACAGACAGACTGACAGACAGACACACTTTCGCATTTATAATATTAGTATGGATGGACATGGATTTCAATCGATTCAGTTTTTCTTTTTTTTTAACAGGCTTGTGATTTCTACAGTTCACACAGCCAGGAGTGCTTATAACACACACATGTTCTACAAGAAATGGAAACGGCCAGATTATTAATAAAATATCAGAATCTTAAGATGCTTCTGCTAAATAAAATGTGCTTTGTCCTTTTCTTACGAACACAAATATCAAAATGACAGATAAAGACAATCGAAGTTTGACGGCATTTTAGTTACAATAGGCTTAGTAGAACGTTTATGAATACGGCCGTTACTGTTTTAAAAACGATCATCTAGCACAGCTGCAACCCTCACTCACTCATATTTTGGCTTCTATTAACTCCAAAATATATATAATTCAAACTGAAACTCAAACTCAAAAAATCATTTTCTTTTTTCTTTTCTATTTTCTTAGAACAATTTATTAAACATAAAAAATAAAAACTATAGGAAGGAAAAAATAGTAAGTAGGTGTAAAAAATACTTGTCTAGAATGTTTCAAGAAAAACAATGAAATGTCAAAATAAAAATATAACGAGAATAATAAATTAAAAACACTGTCATTAATTTCCAAACGTGGTCAAAATACTTATATTGTGAGAAAATTTATCAGCGAATAATTACAAATATTACTGCGGATTAAAACAGTATACTTTCCAGAAGTACGAGTAGGTATATTGCTTTGGCTTCTGCACTAGGCGAGGCCTCGTCTGCAGGTAACCAAAACCAGTATGAATTGAACAGAAGATAAAAATTATATGAAGTAAAAGTTGTAGTTATAAAAAATACTAGTCTAGAATGTTTCAAGAAAAACAATGAAATGTCAAAAAAAAAAAATAACTAGAATAAAAAATTAAAAACTGTCATTTTCCAAACGTGGTCAAAATACTTATATTGTGAGAACATTTATCAGCGAATAATTACAAATATTACCGCGGATTACAACAGTAGGATACTTTCCGGAAGTATATTGCTTCGGCTTCTGCACTAGGCGAGGCCTCGTCTGCAGTGCAGGTAATCAAAACCAGTATGAATTGAAAAGAAGATGTATGTATCGCGAGATGGTTAACAGGTTAACGAAACTTCAACACTTCATATTGTTACGTAATTCATTCAATATTATTTATTAAAAGTTGTTAAATTACCTTTTGCTATGTATCCCCTTAGTGCGACACTGTGCAGTGCGAAAATATGGGTGCATACAACTTACTCATAAATATGGGTGCATACAACTTACTCATAAATATGGGTGCATACAACTTACTCATAAATATGGGTGCATACAACTTACACATAAATATGTACCATGGCTCTTATGTCGGCGCCTCAGTTTAAGGTTTCCATTAATGAGAGGATTAAATTGATGACGACCGGTTAGGCTAGTGGGTAGTGACGCTGTCTATGAAGCATTTGCGTGAAGGTCCTGAGTTCGAATCCCGGTAACGTCTAATGGTTGTGTGATGAGCATGAATATTTGTTTCTGAGTCTTGGATGTGTTCTATGTATAAAGTATTATATCCATTATATTTATATATCTTCGTCTAGTACCCATAACACAAGCCTTATTGTGCTTTACTGTGGGGCTAGGTCGATTTGTGTAAGATTGTCCCATAATTATTATTTATTTATACATAGTTTTGCACTTGACTTTACAAGTGTTTAGTCTCTATTAGATCTACGTCAGTCGAACCGCTGCGCTGTATATGTCTACTATATCTATATTTGTTTGCATCCTTATGTGCACCAGGATATGCTGTTGCAAAAATGCGGTTAAGTTATTTTTATATGTGTTATCAGTATTTATAGGATGTAATGTAATACTGATAATGCGTAATATTGGTATCTACTTGTAATCAAATAGTTGCCTAAACCAGTAAGATAATATTTTAGAATGCCTTTTCGAAACCTGCATATATTTTACGTGTCTGTATCTAACTAATATCTCTATGGTGCAACTCTATATTGTGCACTGACGTGTATTTGAATTTTGAAATATCGAATGTTCTTCTTGTTTACAATCATTCTTATGGATTTCTGTACGATATTTCACTCTACTCTAAAATAAATAGAGGTTCATGAATATTGGCTTTTTGGTCCCCGAAAGTAATAAATTAGTACTATTCTTAACATAATCTATACAAAAATATGATACAGTCACGAAGATTGCAAGTTTGTATTGTATGTAGGGCGTAATCATTTTATTTATATTTATTTTATTTCTATTGCCGCCATCTTGCTAATAAACACTTATTACTTACAGTTTTGCCAACAAATTAGTAATAAATGTGAAAACTATGCGTTCAGCTATCGGTAAATATCAAATGATATGTACTCGTATGTACATAAGTTCCGAGAAATTCAGTATCGGTCGAAATCGAAGAAGGAAGGTTTACGACCACTGCTTCTTTGTTTACCCGTTTGACAGATAATTCTAATCTTAAAAAAAAAATAGTATAGAAGATCCCAACCTTTGCACTGTAAACTAATGATGTAATTAAATTAGAAAAGTTGAAAAACCCCCGACATTTTCATTTCAAAGTCCAATATCTCAAAAACGGCTAAACAGATTTTCATGAAACATGGCTAAGAACACTTGAGATGAAATTATCTATGACACAAAAAAAACCGCATTCAAATCGGTCCATTCGTTTGGGAGCTATGATACCACAGACAGATACACAGACACGTTAAACGTATAACATGGGTTATAATTATAAGCGCTCCAAAAGTGGCACACCAAAACTAAGTCTGCACCAACTTGCCTCAGTGTCTCAGCTGTCAGATGTGGTGGCCAATTTTAAACACGGAATTTCGTATAGACAACGTATCTACCTCTTTTTTAACCGACTTCAAAAAAAAGGAGGAGGTGAGAATTCGGTTGCATTTTTTTTTTTTAATGTTTGTTACCTCAGAACTCCGTCATTGATGAGCCGATTCGAAAATTTTTTTTTTGTTTGTAATTATATGCATCCAGGTGGGTCCCATTTTTTTTTAATTTAGTTGGATGATGGCATCCATGAGGAATTGAGAGAACTCCTCAATTATATTAGGCACGCGTGTAGTGATTTTGGTATTTTCTATTATATCTCGTGTATTTACATCCGGAAATCATAAATTTGGTGGAGTGGAACTGATGATGAAGACCACAGATGACTTAATGGAATTCCTCAATTATGTACTTAAAAGTACGTCACAGATTCTGATAAGATTCCGTTGAAATAGCAGCTAATGAAGTGCCAAAGGTGACCCTTGTCAATCCTGGTGTCCTGGTGTCCTTGGAATCGACGGAAGTCCTCAAATATTATCGGGCCACATACAGCGATTGGGTTTTTTTCTCTAATAATCAACGCATTTGCTCTCGGAAATCAGTTCATGTGGTAAATTGGAAAATAAATGTGGAAATGTTCTCGTGGCTTGGTGGAGTACTAAATTGAAATCGGTTAAAACTTTGTTTTTAAAGTAAATTATAATATATTAAGTACGAGTACATAATTGCTGTAAACCTTTTATTAACTTTTAAATCAATAAAATATTTTCTCGTTCTAGACCACGACAGACGTCTGAACGTGAGTGATTTCGGCGTATACATATAAATTAGACAAGGACGGCAACAACATTCAGGCGAAGTGTGGCCGATTGGCCGTAGCGTAACCGTACTGTAAAATATGAACGCACAGATTTAGTACCCAAGTGAAACCTAATAAAATCTTAGGCTAAACATAATACCTTAGTAATTAGTTCTCATCCACGCACGTCAAACTTCACCGTATTGTATAACATTGCTCGATTTAGTTTCCTACCAGAAACCTCAAAGTGAATTGTTTCAACAACACGCAAAGTTAGCACAGAGCTGAAGAAACATCTAACACCGCTTCTCATAATTACTTACTTCGTTTGATAATTACCACAGAGTTAAAATAGACGGTGGTAGACTAATTTTTAATTAGTGGTCCGTTTCACGAAGATAAATAAGATATTTTACGAGCCTTAAGGTAAACTGCCAGGCTCAAGTGGGACTGCTGCTGTCCCATGCATCCAGACAGGTGGGCTAATATAGATACCAACTTATCAACTTGCCACATGACGGGCGACGCAGGCGGGGCCGACCTAGCCGGCTAGGCCGGAGTTAGCGGGACGAACAGCCTATTCTGTAACTTGTTTTAAGCTCACCTCAACGCTCACCCTCAAATATATCTTGACACCGCGATGCGTAGTCACTAAGCGTAGGTAGAGGTCTAGTCTCGTGACGGGTGACCAACGGGGTCAGCCGCTTTAGCGCGTAGCGAATAAAAGCCCAGCCCCCCTATTCTGAAACTTGTTTTAAGCTCACCTCAACGCTCACCCACAAATATATCTTGATCTTGAGACCACGATGCGTAGTAACCATAAAATTTGACATAAGGATCTACCTAACGTGCGTTCAATGCGTTACGTGATCGACCAGCAGGACGCATTCCTCAGCAATAGGGATAAGAACTAAGATTTTTTTGTGACGTCATTCGAACCAGTTTTTGGAGAGGAACAAATGTTTGTATAGGAGCAACTACAATTAAAGAACATAAATACCTAAAAAATTGAGACCAAGATTGACCTCGCTGGCGGCAGCGCAAAACGCTTCATACTCTGTGTCTATACAAGTATGACGTCACATTTGTACATTTGTACTAATCGTAGCATGGAAAATCAGGTAAATTGTTGTTTCGGTCGCGAAATACTGCGTTTAAGTACATAGTTGTCATACAATTTTGTTTCTGGAAAAGCGTAAGATTCTATTGGTAGCTTTTAATTTACACTTGGCCAATTAAAAAAAATGCATACTTTTCTAAACATTCAAGGTTCATATATTTTTATGATTTTAATTACATTTTACAGCTTATACTTTATTACGATAATTTGATGGTTTATTTAGCATCACTACGTCATGGCCTCCCAACTCGAACAACGTATAATTGATACTAAAAAGAACTCATAGATGGCGACACAGGTACCGAGCGAAACATTTGAACCAGTAATCGTGAAGATAGAATGATTTTTACACCTTAATAAATTCAACGTACCTTAATTATATCACAAACATACTTCCGCACATACAATAAAGGTATATTTTATAAGTTTAGTGAATGCAATAAAATTGATACTAAATCCATGTAACTCGTACTATACGAGTGAGCTTTCAAGCTTGCTACGTATTATTGGGTACTGTCACTAGATGGCGCCATCACGGGTCGCGAAAGTTCTATGGAACCACAGGCTCTAAGCATTTGGTTATGTATATTTTTGTGTGATGTGTAATATTGTCTCTAAAATACTACTTTTATATCGAAAAAATCAAAAATACTTTATTTGTTGCCCGGGAAGTCAACGCCATCTGGTGATATCTCAATGTATTACTAAAGGCTGAAAGCGTCATAGCCGTGGTAGCTCGGATACTGCATCGACTGGTGTAGCTACGGGACTAAAATTGTATACAGAATTGCCTACATTAGGACGGTACGCTTTTGCTCTATGAGATTGGGTATCTGTACTTGTATTCTTTAATCTGTGACTACGTTCTCAATTTGAACATGAGGCAAGAGCCCAGTAGATGGGAACGCATGGAGATCACGGGATGAGGCCTTTGCCCAGCAGTGAATAAGGCTCATAAAAAAAAACAAGGTAAACTGGCAGCACCGGTCAATTGGCCATCCGTTGTCGAAGCCCACAGTGTTGTCAGTTTAGGTTTGTAAGTAAATGTTAATTGGGCCTCAGCTACTCTTCTTTTCAACCACCTAACTTCAACTCTTTTTTAAACCGTTGGATGTATTTCCATTTTCATACCTACGGACATATTTTGACCAAAAAAATTATGGCGTATTTATATAACCTTTTGAACACGCGCAAATATATCAATGGGGGTGTAGACTCAAATGTATTATTACTTCAAAAGAAATACAGCAAAAAAATATGCATAATGACGAAAATCCCGTTAAAATATCAAAAAAAAATACGAAGCTACAACGAGTGCAACCGTTTTAATGTTACTTGTTAGAGAGGAATCGCTAGCATTTGGTGACGTCACGATCCTCGAGCGTCACAGTAAATGACAATCGTTTCATATGAAGGTGCCTTTTGCGGAAAAGGGACAGAACATACCCCTTCTTAAAACTTTGGACACCTATAACTTCGTGATTGAATACATCATTATTGATTATTTTATTTAGTGTCTACACCCCTATTGGCATTTGTTTTCCTAGATCGATTTAATCCCAAACGCTCGTTCGAAAATGTGTTGTAGCATTTAGTTTTTATTAGTATCATTATTATATCGTTGGCAAGTTTAGAATGGAGCCATTTGTATAATATCGATGACCCAAATAAAGTAGTTGATTATTTTTATGACAAGATTAATAAAGTTATGGATGAATGTATTCCTATCAAAAGGCAAAAGCATGTAGACTCTAGGTATTCTTACCCTGAGTGGTACACGGCTGAGCTCATTTGCGACATTAAACGTAAACATACATTGCATAAACAATATAAAATGAGTAAAACCGATTACAATTATTAATTATTTTCAAAGTGTAGGGCTGCTGTTAAAATTGCAATAGAAGCAGCACATGAAGCATACATGGACCGTGTTCAGAAACATTTAGCAAGGGAACCCAAAGCCTTTTGGGATTTTATAAGAAGTAAGAGAGGGAACGTTACTAAAAGAAAACTAGTAGTGGACGGACGCCAACTATCAGATCAGGAATGTGCTAGGGAATTTGCCACTTTCTTTGAGTCGGTTTACAATCCAAACCCGGCTCGTCTGGAAGTTAAAGCAGCGGACGCCTCCTCGACGGCGAGCAGCGCGAGGGTGCACGTCGCGAGCCTGGAGCTGGCGGAGGTGCAGCGGGCCCTGGCAGCGCTCCAACCCAAGCGGTCCGCAGGTCCCGATGGTATCCCACCTTACATTTTTAAGGACTGTCGCAGTGTTCTGGCTGAACCACTGCAGTATATCTTTAATACTTGCCTTAAATCCAAAGTGTTTCCTGACAGGTGGAAGTTAACCAGGGTGGTGCCTGTACCGAAAGGTCGCGGTGGACCGAAGACCAGCGATTATCGTCCGGTGGCAGTATTGTGTACGGTCGCTAAGGTATTTGAGTCTGCAATTTACCAATCGGTTCAGGCCCAAGCTAGCGGCCAACTGTTAGTACCACCCAGGGGACACGTGCAGGGTTCTGGTAGGTAGCTCCTGCGGACGAGAGAGAACAGTTGTCCCCCCTTTGCCAAGTGAGTGGGCAACTCGACTGTTAGAAGTTCTTAAGCCGCCCGAAGGCCTCTAACTCGGCTTAACGACTACTGTCATAGACAGCAGCCGGGATCAGCTGCCTTCCAAAGCACGGAAGCGCTCATTTATATTAACCACTGAAACATCAGGCGGTCACCCATTCAAAGACTGACCGCTGCCATCTTTGCTTAACCTGCGTTATCGATTCCGACTCGCAGGCGCCGCTAGGCTATGAGCGCTTCGAAATAATTATTATATTGATTTAAACTGTCACGATTGTCACATTATTATTACTAAACGGGACTTAATAGCGTACAATTAATTTATTTACTTACCTCTCTGAGGTCTCCCGACGTTTCGGATGTGACGCAACATTCATGGTCAGTGGTCACGGGACAACTGGCTTGAGCGGGCATCTGGATATAGATGTTGATACCTGCTCAAGCCACTTGTATAATTATTGTCTATTTTATGATAAAATCAAAGCTACTTATGATTTGTTTCTGAATAAAGTGTTTATCTACATTTTTTTTCTTTTCTCAATCAATCTAATCTTCCTAAATAATTTATTTACTTTTAATCTGCGTATAGCTAGCTCACTATTACTATTTGTATGTTTACGCGTCCATTTCAACTAGTATTCTGCTGTTACTAAGAAGGATAGCGACACACTTGTTATTTGTTCCTAAAGGCGGTGCATTGGAAATTATCGCGTGCTTTGAAACGCCGTTCTGACTAGATTAAGAAACAATAAGGTCTGATTTTCAGATATATGATTCTTGACTATATGACTGTTCATTTGATTTTATGGATACATGATTGCTTAAAATTTCCTCGATAGAAAAAAAATCCAAAGTTGGGTCTGTATTTTCCTTTTTTTACTCAGCCTACTCAAACGATACAGTATTTTACGACACAATCAAGTAAATACTATGGTATTTTATCTCATCTAAAATCTCACTTTATGAAATTTTAATAAACCTTCACTAAGTTAGGTATTTATCGGTCCAAAACAGCGATTCCCGAAGAGTGTTACATCTCTTTTTCTCGTGGGCAGAAGGCATCAGCGTGTCTCTGTCTAGGGGACATGTACGACTCAAATCAAGGCATCCCCTTAATGAACATTTTCAGTGTTAAATATTGACTTGGAGTTTAACCTTGTCGCGATTATGTTATTCTTGTAACGGAAGGGGCTGTTTTCCACGTTATAATGATTGTTCGTAATCAAGCTATTTTCTGACTTTATTGTCACCCATAATACAAATTCCGTGAGGTTTCCAGTTGAGCTGCTCTAATATGAGCGAGATAACATTATGCACTAGAGTGGACTGGGAAAGATGAGCTTGAGATCTATATGGCAACAGTAATATAATTGTCGAAAATGTGTCAAACGTCCTAAATTAGCATGATGTCCTAATCTTGATACTTGATATGGTAACTAGCGGCCTTATTCATAAACGTTCTAACCCTTCTTCTTCTTCTTCTTTTTTTTTGTGGCGTTCTGGCCAACTATGTCGGCTCAAATTTGCCAAAAACAAGTCGCACGAGAGCTGCTCATGACCTGCGAACAAACGGACAACACAAACACATAACGACTACCAAACACCATTGTTAAAAAAACTACAGATTAAAAAATATATATATATATATATTATAAGAAGCAAGTGACACAAACGGGGTGTTAAGGGAGTTAAAAAGATTAAAGTTTAATGTTATTTTTATCTATGAACTTGGCAAGTAAACGAAACACTTTTTTATTTTCTGTTAAACAGATTAAAGAGGCTACATTCGAAGGGAGGGGGACATTTAGTTTTGGCAGCATAGAATAGAGATTAAAGGAGGGGGAATTACGTGGGCAGTTGAAAAATAAATGATCTATAAAACCAACCTCTTCACCACACTCACACAGAGGGGAATCTCTTATCTTAAATTTAAAAAGAAGCTCTGGCGAGCAAACTCGACCAAGGCGCAGTCTGATGATGGTACTGGTATGTCTTTTGGAGAGAGTTCTAACCCTTTTTAACTAAAATGGCGTTTTTTATCTGTCACTTTGACATTAGTGTTCGTCGAAAAGAGAGAACATTTTATCAGCAGAGGCCTTTTAATTTTTATGATTAAGGGGGTAAGAATGTAACTGTTCAATAATAAATTGGACTGTTTTTGCTCTTTTAGAGAATTAATGGGTGGCTTACTGCTCGTTCAAATATCTCGTCAGGATTTAAAGAAGAGTGGTATTGTTTAAGTATTCTTCTTAAATATAAAGTAGAATGAAGTTAAAGAGATTCCTAAAACTTTAATTCCTTCTGCTTGGTCAGTTGCATTGTGTGAATTAAAGAAAAATAATATTTGTTTAGTGTTATTGTATATAATCGCATTATACATGGTGTTGCAAAATACTGTTTTTTTTTTAAATTTGCCGTTATTTTCTAAGCTCGTCCTTCCCTGGCCAGACTCTTACTTAACGAACAGGTCAGTAAGTGCTCTTAAATCACACTGAAATGCGAATGCGGTGCGAAGCGTTAAGCCAAAATGACCACCAGATGGTTTATTAGCAAATCATTTTCCTTAAGGTCTAACGCCACCAGCAAAAAGTGAATTATAGTAGCTTGATTTACCGTCTTTGCTTGTTTTTTTCATTAATTTTCCTTTCCCACCTAGCGTATTCCCTCGGGCGCCTTTTACCTGTCTGGTCAGTTGATGAGAAAATAATTACTTGAACGCGACGTTTGTTTTTAAACGCGGTTAAGAATATAAGGAATTTATTAAAGAATGCTGTAAAATGCCATTTATTTATTTGTTATAAGTTTTGTTTTGTTTGTTTTATTAGTATTAATTATGTCATTTCTTAAAGAAAGAATAAATCCACAAAGGTGTGTTGTTAAAAATACTAGCTCCCGTGCAACTTTGTCCGTTTAATACGAAGAACGCAAGGAACGCCGCGGGATGAAATATGACTTAAGTTTATCACACACAATACACTGGGAATAAGCTTCTGTCAAAAATGTCATTCCTGGTACAAGCTTTTAGTGCCGACTGTACGTTTCTGTATACCATCATCAACTACTCATTGAGACGATTCTAACGAGCCCAAACTCAACGGGGTTACGTAGGTTAAGTACTTCCAATGGCCACCTTCTGTCTCCATCATCAGATCAGCTCGATGGTACCATAATATTGAATTGTCATCCAAACTATACTTATACCCAAAATTTCAGCTCAATCGGTCACCGGGAAGTGGGTCAAATTTAACTTGCAAGATTTGTCCCATACATACTAACAGGGCAAGTTAATATAAAGCTTGTAAAAATAGCTTTTGAAATCGGTGTGGTTCCGAAGATTACCCCTTAAAGACAAAAAGGAGGAGGCAAATGCACAAAAGATTCCACTGGTTCGAAGTTAACCGAAAGGGCCCTCATCTAGGTACGATAAGATAAGACATGCCAAAACTCAAAGTTACTAGCTTACAAACTTTACCTCTTTATCAAATTAGTATCGATGTAGATGGTGTCTTATATTGAAATGGTCACTTGTGAAAATGCTTCTAATAAATCGTGTGGTCACAAGGCGACAGGCTTCTCGGCGTCGGGGCGTCCACACGCGACACTTTTAGTTTTTCTTGGCACTCCGTTGAGTTCGTGCGACGAGTTTCAATGAAACTTCAAATTTGTATTAAAGTTTAGAATAGCGTCCGCGCTGGCCATATTGAGTTTAGTTTCGTATTCATGAAGTCTTCGTCTCAGTAAGGGAGCTACTTACTGCTTGTAGGTAATAGGGAGCATCAGAAATCTTTATACGACGTTTTAAGACTCGAGCTCAAAAAGGAGTGTTTCTTAACCAAAAATTTCCCCTATATAAACTCTGCACCCCTATTTCACCCAATATCTTAAGACGCTGAAATTCCATTTTTGTATTTTAATAAGTAATTTTTTCTACAAAGTTTCAAGTCAAGCTAAAATAAAGAAAGTTCCCTCCATACAAACTTTGCACCCCTATTTATCCCCCTTAGGGGTAGAATTTTCTAAAACGCAGAAAGCATTTTTTTTTATTCTAATAAGTAATCTTTCTAAAAAGTTTCAAGTCTCTAGTTCAAAAAATAATGTTGTCCCATACAAACATTTCACCCCTATTTAACCCCCTTAGGGGTGAAATTTTCTAGAACGCTGAAAGTACTTTTTTGTATATTAACTAGCTTCTGCCCGCGACTCCGTCCGCGTGGAACTCGTTTATATCGTAGCTCCATACAAACTTTCACCCCCCATTTTAGGGAAGTGGGGGGTAATAAAGAGACAAAAAGTAGCCTATGTCACTTTCCGTCCTTTCAACTATCTCCACTTAAAAAATCACGTCAATTCGTCGCTCCGTTGTGCCGTGAAAGACGGACAAACAAACACACAAACACTTTCCCATTTATAATATTAGTAAATATATACATAAGTATGGCTGTGAGAACGGCACAGATATTTTTTAGGCGGGTGGGGTACGGTAATACCTAGTCTATACTAAATAGTAGCTACCTAAAGGTACAGAAGGGCCACAGCCTAAGCAATGACGTTAGCAGTATTTTTTTTGCTATAGACAATCATAGAGTGAGATAGGGTTGTTAACGTACTGACCACAACTGAACATCCAAAATGATAACTATTAGTTCCCATGTTTGTTGTCGAAATGATGTTAATAAGT
Source organism: Epinotia ramella (assembly GCA_947578815.1). Lineage (NCBI taxonomy): Eukaryota > Metazoa > Arthropoda > Insecta > Lepidoptera > Tortricidae > Epinotia > Epinotia ramella. The sequence continues at coordinate 5,707,956 of OX388207.1, forward strand.
AATCTTCCTACTAAGTTTCAAGTCTCTAGTTCAAAGAATAATGTTTCCCCCATACAAACTTTGTACCCCCATTTCACCCCCTTAGGGGGTGAATTTTGAAAAATCCTTTCTTAGTGCTCCCCTAGACCTTATAAGGAACCTACGTGCTAAATTTGGAATTTCTAGAACCAGCGGTTTGGGATGTGCGTTGATATGTCAGTCAGTCAGTCAGTCAGTTTCTTCTTTTATATATTAAGATAAGTAATCTTCCTACAAAGTTTTAAGTCCCTATTTTTAGAAAAACTTTCCCCCATATAAACTTTGCACCCTATTTAAACCCCTTAGGGATGGAATTTCCAAAAATCTCGTCTTAGCCCTAGCCTACGTCATAAAAGGAAGTTCTGGTGTAGATTTCAAGTTTCTAGTCCCAGTAGTTTCGGCTGTGCGTTGATGAATCAGTCAGGAAGCCTTCTTTTATATGTATATATATAGATAAATATAAGAGATTATAAAAGCAATTTATGTAACAAGGAATTCCATGAGTTTCTTGTATATTTATAATAAGTAATCTTAAACATAAACATTACCGAAAGAAACAAAAAATAGAATGCGTATAGTTTTACTCATACTGTAAGTAATTTTGTACCAGCAGAACACAAGTTAGTCATCAATCAATAAATAAATATTAGGGGACAATCTTGCTCAAATCGTGCCAGTAAGCTCAATAAGGCTTGTTATGAGCACTAGACGACGATATATTTAAAATATATACATACTAATTAAATGTATACATAGAAAATATCCTAGACTCAGTAACAAATATTCATGCTTATCAATAAATATTTTCCCTTACCAGGATTGGAACCCAGGAGGTCCTGGGTAAACTAGGTAGTTTAGGCAGCGTCACTACCCACAATAATCGTCAATAGGACTTACAGAAGGCTTTACGGAAGCGTTCAGAGGGCGATCTATCATTAAACCTACCCGGCCTATATCCCCCCGTTCTCCGAAACACATAAAAATCCATCATCTCTAATCTGTGTAAATATCTTCGGAAACTTGGCCTTTGTTTTGCTTCTTTGTTGACATTGAAAAATATGGGGTCCGAGTTTGTCGGATTTGTTTCCTTATTCCTGTGCCTGCCTTCAGCGTTAAAAGCGCTGAATATTAACCTAATTCAATTAAAACTAAGTTAAGAGTCCGCAGTAAGCTTCGATTCTCCATACAAACGTAGTTAAGCTCTCATTTTAAAACTACGTGTTGGATTCTAAAGAATCTTCGCATGTAAAATGACATGAGGTATATCCAGGTCTGTAATTACTAATTAGTTTATGTAGCTTCAGACCATAGTAAAAAAATATATATAGCCAGTTTACGTTTTTCATACAAAACTTGATTTTGCTGTATTTCGTTTGTTTCATAAACTGGGACCATATAAACTAATTACAGAAATAGATATACCTCATGTCATTGTATATGCAAAGTTTCGTCACAACCCAACACGTAGTTTTAAAATGAGAACGAAACTCCGTTTCATGGGAAGGTGAAATTCGGCCGAGCTTACTGCGGACTCTTAAATGTAAAAAAAAACCTCGAGGCATTGTACCGAGGATGCTGGCGGCCTTTCCTCGCAGAATTGCAATGCTGAAGCGTTGCGCGAGAAAGCCCCCAGCTCTTCGGTCACCAATTAGATCAACCAGACATGGAATCGAAAAGTAATCTAGTCATAACTCCTCGGCGTTTCATTAGAACTGTAATGAAAGAGGTCTCTAACGTCTTTAAGGTCGAATATCGCTTGACGATTCTCGTGAGCGCTCACGATGGCGTCTTGACTTGAGGAACAATATAATTATATGCATGTTGAGCGATATTCGACCTTACAGAAGATGTGAGTGGGCCGTACCATTTTAATAAAATTACAGTATGAAATGGTTTATTCTTTTTAAGTAGATTTACTAACTATCATGTTACTCAACAATCCAAAGCAGCAATGGAAACAACCAGTGGTTTCCCCTGTTACATATGTGGACTCATTTGAGCCAGAGCGAAAGCATGCAAGCTCTTATTAATTTTCAATTTCAAATCGGCTGTAACGGTACGAGAATACCCGCTCACATCTAACTACTTGACAAAGTACTTTAACTTTTTTACCCACGACCCAGAACCATATTTCTTCTTTTCCCAAGTAAAGACGGATTAGCTACATATGGCTATAAAAATAAGGCCCCTTATGACGCAACTTTTGAAAAGACTCATCAGTAACCAATAGAAAACTTGTCCGAACCCTTTTTGTTGGAGTTTTATACTCGTTGCGCAACGAATGCTAATGAGAGGGACTCTGTGGGTATATTTCACTAAAACGGTTGAAATTAAAATTGTTTTGAATTCGCTACGAGCGCAACTCGCGCGCGCATAACCGTAAGTGTACGGCCCGCGTGCACGCGCCGCTACGAGCGGGGCGTGCAGCGTTCATATAAATTGCATATTTTGTCCGCTCGTAGCGGAGCAGGCACCGAATCCTAGGCGTTTCCTCACTTCGCTACTGCCGGCCATATTGGCCTGACAGCTTGCGCGACTTCATGCCTACGCTTAAGGATCGCCAGGACGAGTCGACTCTTCTTACAAACGTAGTCCTCATTACGTGCAAACGTACTTCTCATTTTAAAACGACATGCTAGATTAACATGAATCTTTGTATACACAATGGCATCCGCTATATCTAAGTCGAAATTTTGTTTCTGTTAATAGAAATTAAAATGAAAAAAAAAAACAGCGGTCATAAATAAAAGCAACAGAAATTAGTTTAGTTTCCGACCTAGTAGATATGGCGAATTCAATTGTGTATAAAAAGTTTCATGTTATTTCAGTAGTATTTAGTTTTAAAACAAGAAGCAAACTGCGTTTGTATGGAGAGCCGCTTGAGTCGACCGTGGTGGGGTGCATTGGAAATTATCGCGTGCTTTGAAACGCCGTTCTGACTAGATTAAGAAACAATAAGGTCTGATTTTCAGATATATGATTCTTGACTATATGATTGTTCATCTGATTTTATGGATACATGATTGCCTAAAATTTCCTCGATAGAAAAAAAATCCAAAGTTGGGCCTGTATTTTCCTTTTTTTACTCAGCCTACTCAAACGATACATTATTTTACGACACAATCAAATAGGTTTTTTTTTTTTTTTTTAAATACCATGTATTTTGTCTCATATAAAATATCACTTTATGAAATTTGAATAAACCTTAATTAAGTTAGGTATTTATCGAAATTTGTCCAAAACAGCGATTCCCGAAGAGTGTTACATCTCTTTTTCTCGTGGGCGGAAGGCATCAGCGTGTCTCTGTCTAGGGGGCGTGTACGACTCAAATCAAGGCATCCCCTTGTGGCCTAACGGGCCGGACAAGTCGGAGCAAGCACAAGTTACAAATACTAAAGCGATTTCAATTTGATCCACATCAAATGGACTCCCTGTTTGTGTCGAAACTTGGATGAAACATTATTTAAATTCACATAGTAATATGATGGGGTTGTTTTCTTTCGGAAATTGTTTCTTTAGTACCAACTTATTCTGACATTAGGGGCAGTCACAACACAACACAACACACAATGTGTGCCTGTCGCATACAAAAACAGTGGGTCGATCGATTGTCTCAGAGGTTGCGTGACATACGACAAGTAGTTAATTATCTGTTTTTAATGTCAAGTTTATTTAATTTAATTTTTCTCTGTTCTCTTGTTTTGTTTATGTACTTATATGGATATTTGTTAGTTATCCGAAATAAAGAATTATATTATACTAGCTTCTGCCCGCGACTCCCTCCGCGTGGAAATCGTTTATATCGTAGCTCCGTACTAACTTAAAGCCCCAATTTCATACTCTTAGGGGGTGATTTCCGGGATGAAAACTATCTTATGTCCTTCCCCGGGATTCAAACTATCTCCATACCAAATTTCATCGCAATCGGTTCAGCGGTTTAAGCGTGAAGAGGTAACAGACAGACTGACACACTTTCGTAATTATAAGTATGGACTAGCTTCTGCCCGCGACTCGCAGCTTCATACGCTTATATCGCAGTTCCATACAAACGTTTACACCCCCCCCCCCCATTTAACCCCCTTAGAGGATGATTACGGGGATAAAAACTATCCTATGTTACTCTCCATCCCTTCAACTATCTCCGTCACGTCAATTCGTCACTCCGTTTTGCCGTGAAAGACGGACAAACAAACACATACACCTTCGCATTTTTAATATTAGTATGGATATATTATACTAGCTTCTGCCCGCGACTCCGTCCGCGTGGAACTCGTTTATATCGTAGCTCCATACAAACTTTCATCGTCCACTTCAACCCCTTGGCGGATGATTCCCGGGATAAAAACTATCCTATGTCCTTCCCCAGGACTCAAACTATCTCTATAGAAAATGTCATCCAAATCGGTTCAGCGGTTTAAGCGTGAAGAGGTAACAGACAGACAGACACACTTTCGCATTTATAATATTAGTATGGATTATACGCGATTTATTCTATAAACTGGTGAAAGGAAGTTTTAAATAGGATAACTTGGATATAGATATCTTGATCCAACCTAACCAGTCACTATTTCATGAATTTTACCTTTTCTTAATATTACTAGCTGTCCACGCCGCTTCCCCCGCGCATTGCGAAGAACGCAGGCTAAGAGCCTTATCACACTTGCGATTTCCAAGCGTATTTTGTATGAAGGCGATCACGCAGCGTGTTCGCCGCGACTGATAATTGTATAGAAAACACGCTCGCAAATCGCAAGTGTGATAAGGCTCTAACACGCGAGAAAAAATATACGGCCGTATTCATAAACGTCCTACCCGCCTGTTTTAACTAAAATGGCGTTAAAATTCGTTTGTCCTTATCTGTCACTTTGACATTTGTGTTCGTAAGAAAGGGACGGGATCCCCTTCATTGGCATAATTTTTTTTAGACTAACATAGTTTCGCATAATTGATTTGGCATAATTTCTATTGGCATAATAATACTGTCGCATAATAATACTTTGGCCTACTACTTTGTTTGGCATACTATGGTTTTAGAATAATTTTACTTGGACTAATTTGTATTCGACTAATACTCATTATGCATACTATTGTATGGGCTAATAATTATTTATCATATCTGTTTTGAAGCATAATTTCTGTTTTCTAAATAAATAAAAAACAGTTTCGTTGTTAGCATGCATTTACACTTTTTGTGGACGCGGATTATTGGGTCGTGCATTATCAGGGCGGATAAAAATGGCTTGTCATAAGCGAACTCTGTCTTAGGTCGGTTAGGTTAGGGTTCACTTGTGTTCCTCAGACCAGAAATAGACACCCCGCGCAGCGGGGTGGCGTCGACTCGCTGGAGATTATTAGTCCACACAGATGACCGTCCCAATGTACATGGATTATCAGGCTGTTCATTATTGGGCCGTGCATTATGCTTTCATTGCTTTCTGTAATGCATGATTTTATTTTTTAGGACACAATTTTTATGCGTTTTGTAAAGATGCCATGTAATTATTATGTCTTTTTGTATTTATGCTATCTGATGTTAGTCTTTGTGATAATTATGCTATTTTCGTTTATTCTTTTTAATTTTATGCCTAAAAATTTATGCCATAACATGATTAGGCTTAACGCTAATTCGGCTATAAAAAATTATGCGTTATTATATTATTCCAAATGATTTTATGCGATCCAATAGAGAACCGAAAGGGACAAAGCACATTTCATTTAGCAGACGCATTTTAATTTTTATGAATAAGGGGGATAGACTTTAACCATCCAGAAAGTCCAGTCTACACGCAAGTAAAAGATTTTTCGAGATTGGGTATACGGTTCCGGAGATTACTAAAAACATACAACCGCTTTAGCCTAGTTGGTAGTGACCCTGCCTACGAAGCAAGAGGTCCTGGGTTCGAATCCCGGCAAGGGCATTTATTTGTGTGATGAGCACATATCCTATGTCCTTTCCCAGGACTCAAACTATCTCTATACCAAATTTCATCTAAATCGGTTCAGCGGTTTAAGCGTGAAGAGGTAACAGGCAGACAGACAGACAGACAGACACACTTTCGCATTTATAATACTATAAGTAAGGATATACAATTATAAAAGGAGACTTCCTGACAGATCATCAACGCACAGCCGAAACTACTGAGACTAGAAACTTGAAAACACCAGAATTTCCTTTTAGGACGTAGGCAAGGGATAAGACGGATTTTTTGGAAATTCCATCCCTAAGGGGGTTAAATAGGTGTGCAAAGTTTGTATGGGGGAAACTTTTTTTTTTGAGCTAGAGACTTAACACGCGTAACATAGCGTTTTGGAAAATTCTACCCTTCGAAGGATAAATTATAGTTTTTAATAAAATCATCCCTTAGGATTGTAAAACTTTGTTTGGGTCAGCGATAATTAAGGTTCCGCCTACAATAATTGAATAGCAATCATTTTTCTAAGACGGTAACAAGTTCTACCCGGACCAAGTCGCGGGCAACAGCTAGTATTAGTAGATAATGTATGAAGTCCTACTAATCCATACTAATTTAATTTTGTATTAAGCAGTTACGCTGCTAACGAAAGTATAAATTTTTAAATAAAGGAAAAATTGAAATATTTAATGCCTGTGACGCCGGTTCAAATCCGGCTCGGAGCATAAAATTTAATATTATAAATGCGAAACGGTGTGTTTGTTTCTTTGTTTGTCCGTCTTTCACGACAAAACGGAGCGACGAATTGACGTGTTTTTTTAAGTGGAGATAGTTTAAAGTATGGAGAGTAACATAGGATAGTTTTTATTCCCGTAATCATCCCCTAAGGGGGTGAAATGGGGTGTTAAAGTATGTATGGAGCTGCGATATAAACGAGTTCCACGTGGACGGAGTCGCGGGCAGAAGCTAGTTTCTAATATAATAATTGAATAAGGTATTAAGAAGGAAGGGAAAATTTATTTTTTATCGTCAAATAAATTAACCTGGACAGGATGCAACTATGCAGCAGAATGAGATGAAAGTAGGTATTTTTCCCTTTAACGCATACGTCCTGTATGTACCATTGTTGAGCCTTTAGACACTGACTTAAAAAGGCCTTACTAAATAAGTGTAATAATGAATAGAGTACTTTTGCCCGCCGGAAAAGAATTACTACCAGGCCAGTAGAAAATCGAATATCAAATATCCACTTAGACTGCCCAAGGGCGCAGGAGCAATTATAGCGCTTCCATAGAAACTTCCGATCTTTTTACGCCTTTAAGGGGGTGTGGACCATCATTTCCGATAATCACATTTCCTTAGGCTGGGTTCACACGGCATTGTCCTGCACGTTTTCTGCACGTATTCGGTTTGCGTGACAAGTTCGGTGAGTATTCGTTTAAAGGTATTAAACAACATTTTGTATGTGCCAACGTATTAATGTTGTTTTGTGTTTGGGTGGTATAGTATGTTTATCGTCGTCTAGTACCCATAGTACAAGCTTTGCTTAGTTTGGGACTAGGTCGATTTGTGTAAGATTGTCCCCTAATATTTATTCATGTATAAGTTAAGATGTATACTGCAAAAAAACGTGCAGGGGACCGATTTTTGACTTTCGAGCGCCCGACTTTTTCACTCGAAAACTGACAAAAATGATGAAACGCTATTTTGAAATAGCGATAGAAAATTGAAACTCGTATTCAATTCTATTGGTAGAAAGTAAGTGCCTGCCATTTTGACACTACAAACGTATTTACTTTTATTTAATTTTCGAGCGCTCGAAAGTCAAAAATCGGTCCCCAGGACAATGCCGTGTGAACGAAGCCTTAGTGTCATTTATTCCGTTGCTATATTTTCGCAGTGTCAAATTTTCCAATCTCTTCATTATGTAGGATGATTTCTGGGATAAAAACTAATATATGTCCTTATCAGGGTCTCACACTAACTCCATACAGTTTAAGCGCGAAAAATAAAGACTGATTGAGATGCTTTCGCATTTATTGAGCGAACGAGCAAAGCCAATATTCTCCGTTTTAGCTTGGGCAGTTTTGTATGTCCAGCTGTCTGGCTATTCTCTACGGGTCGCATTTCATAACTAATATACTCGTAAAATATTGTGAACAGGTTTTAATTATAAAGGTTTTTTTGGTGATTTTTTTTTATACTAACTCGCGTGGTGTACAACTCACAAAGCCACTAGTAATATTAGTAACACAACGAATTCACTCAAACGCTTAATGAAACCACAAAACCACCCTGGAATAGGATGAATTACCCAAATCTGATGACTTCAATAGGAAACTTCTATTTGCAAGGCATCAGCAACTAGGTATCAACTATTCATTCTACTGAAAGTTTCTTTTGAATTCGCCAGTAGGCAATTTATGGCATGAGAACCTTGAAAACATTTTGCAAAGTATTCTACAAAGATTCAGCGATAATACATTCAATAAAAGAAATAAAAGAATTCGATTGGTAATGTTTTTCGACACTGATGGATTTCATTGCCTCCTAACCCCTAAGGCCCACCATATCATACCAAATGTCATTGTAGTTTGAGTCATTTATCATTTGAAATATAATTCTGTTACTTTTGCTGTTGTTTTGTTTTAAAAACAACTCGAACAAAATAAATGGATGCTCTTTTCATATTATGTTTGTATTTATTACATGTAAATATTGTACTCTAATACACTGAATGTTTTGCTTAACAACATACAAAACTTGAAAAGTAGATTACCTAATCCAATCGAATATGATTAAAACTTTGAGAAATTCAGGGTAGGGGAATCAAAAAGATACTCGTACTAGAAAGACGGCATTTGCCCAATTGTAACTAGTAAATTCCTCTGCGTTTTCATGGATTAGAATCCCGGAATGTGTAAATATGTACATAATTATCTTTTTACAAGCTTTTATTTAACTTGCAATGTATTCATGTAGCTATGTTTCTTCGGGTGGAATCTTGCAACTCTATTTTGAAGCAGATATCAACAACCGATTGAACTGGAATTTTGGGTTCAAGTGTAGTTTGGATGACAATTCAATATTATGTTGCTATCGAGCTGATCTGATTATGGAGTCAGAAGGTGGCCATGGGAATTCAGGACGTGACAGACGTACGCCCTTGAGTTAGAATCGTATCAACGAGTGATTGATAACTGCATACAGAAAAGTACAGTTTGCAATAAAAGCTGGTAATAATGAAATTTTTGACGAAAACTTATTTTGTCTTTGTGCTGGAGGTTGCATTTCTGTCTATGTAATAATGTATATCGTCGTCTATAGTCCGTTTTTTTAGGATTAGAAATACGGTAAACAAAGAAGCAGTCGTCGTCAACCTTTTCCGCTTGGGACAAATATTAGATGTTACGAAGTTCTCAACAGAACGAGAACTTAACAGTCCCATATTAGTTATTTTGTATTTTTCCTATGTAATAAATAAAAAGTGCGTATTTCCACATCCTGGTAAAGGTTGCGGGAGTCCGCTGGATGCGGGTGGCGCAGAACCGGTCGCTTTGGCACTCTTTGGGGGAGGCCTATGTCCAGCAGTGGACGTCTGATGATGATGATGATGATGATTTTCACATCAATTTATTATGTAAACAAAACTTGTAAATGTTGACCACCACACGTTTCTCATTTGTTGTTAATGGACTCTGTTTTTCTGTCTCTTTGCTTTTGGTGAAGGCAAAACGTTCGGGGGAGAACGAGTCGGTCTTTTTTGCAAGCCACTTGGGCCTGCCTCTAGTTGGTCCATCGCAGTCCGCACGCCACCACACACAGCGAAAAATAAAATCTTAATATTAATAAACAAATAGATACTCGTATAATCATCTCTAATCTGAATTCAACAATTAGTTCATTACCAAGAAAACAAGAAAAAGAGCGTTATACGATTGACAACTTTGACAATGTCGACAGCGAAAAAAACGAACCGATCGTTTCAAACCTCTTCTTCTTTAGGTTTTTTATTATGCAACCTTTCCAGAACTGAATAACGAAATTTTAAACAACAGAGTCAAAAAATAAATACTTACTAAATAAATATATTGTTGTAAGTATTACGAGTATTTAGATATAAATAATGAAAACACTTTTATCATTTTAGGGTCGACAACAATAATGCAAGTCTTTTTTAATGGCTGTTTGAGATACTTTGACAGTTGTGTGGCATAGTGTCTTTTATAAAAGACCTCTTGCTTCGTGCTTTAACCTTCTTTTTAATGCTAAAAAACGCACTATAGTACTGAGACAAACTATATTCAGACTTTTATTGATGTAAGGTGTCTAGTTATGTTTATTTATGAACATTATAAATATTTAGTTAACCCATAAATTATATCTGTGTTTTGTCACTGGCATAGTTATTGGTCTATAAAAATCACTTGAAATGGAATGGTTTAATTTTATGAACTATTATGTAAACAACGCTTTGTAGGTGTATTAAATTCAAATTATAGCTCACCTCAAAAACAGTTATGATATGACGGTATCCGACACTTACCTTTACTTTAATTCTGTATTGTTCAAAGTATGTCCATATAGTCTAGTCTACCAGGGTCAATGCGTCAATGGGGTAAATGAGTCTTGGGAAGATATCATCGAAACGCAACATTTTAGAACCGTTACAGCCCTCGATGTTGAAAGTATGGTTACCAAACTTTCAATTACGACATTTGTAATAGTTTTAAAACGTTCAGTTTCAGTGATATCGTCAATCAAGGGACGCATTTACCCCATCGACGCATTTGCCCCGGTTGACCTTACTCACGCTATTGTAGGGCCTAAGCTCATTACCATAAGTAAGCTAATTGTATGTTAACTTGATCAATTTAGATTACTTTGGCTTTCAGTTACAGATTAGGAAGTGAGTTATCTGAGGTGTCCGTATTTAAGCCGAAATATGCTTGTATCCCAATTTTTTTTTACAATGCCATTCAAACCAGTGGTTGGAGAGGAACATAATGTTTGTACTGACGCAACTACAATTGAAGAATAAAGATACTTACCCGAAAAAAATAGTCAAAGATGGACCTCGCTGGTGGCACCCGTAACGATTTATACTAATTGAAATAGAAGTATGACGTCACAATTTGCTATTTTGTACTATCGTTGTATGGAAAATCAAGTAAATTGCTGTTTCGGTCGCGAATTACTGCGTTTAGGTCTATAGTTGTCAAACAATTTTGTTCTATAAATGCGTAAGGATTATATTGGTTACCTTAAATTTACTCTTGGACAATAAAAAAACCGGACAAGTGCTCGCCCGCCGAGGGTTCCCTTCCGTAACGAATTACAAATGTATATTTTTCAGATTTTCCCCTGTACACTAGACAGCAAAAGTCCATGGTCAATTCAGAAACAGTTTCGCTTGTCCGCCGAATCCTACGCCATCTATGAGCACAACGTGTAGTATTATTATAGATGTAAATGTAAGCCTCAAAAGTTAAGCGAGATTTCACTAGATGGCGTTGTTAGCTGATTTTTAATGAAATAAAAATTGTTTTCGTCCGCGTCTTCGAAATTTCTATTTACTTGGATAACCACCACCTACTATTTTTGTATATTTATCGAGTCAACTTTAACGCATTCCCGATTTTTTGTTTTTAACAACACACCTTCGTGGAGGTATTATTAAATTTTCTTCTTCTTGTTAGTGTTTTGCACTAAGAGCGAACTCCAAACATCGAATAAATTACAAAAACATAATTTGGCTGGACGAGGCCGCGGGTTTGAACCCGAATTCTCAGGTCGACTTTAAACTGCAGTCTATTTGCCACTGGGCCATTTGCCATTTGGATGGTAGATTGAAATTAATCATCAGTTTGTTTTTTTATACCTACAGATATCCATTACGACTACGTTTAGTATAATAATTGAAGAAGGTAGATAGATGACATATAACTACCGTAATCTTTTTTATTACACTCACTTCGTATTCATTCGTTAGCCGTTTACCAATTGATTCCTTTCTTTACTAATATAGCAATGAGTTATCGATTGATCTTTAAAAGATCACAGTTAATTGCTATTTAATATAATGTATAAACGTAAGTAGTTTTTACATGTTTTGTAATATTAATGATACCTACTTAATCTAATTACCTACTCGTATCTTACATTGTTGTTATTATGTAATACTGTTGTTACAGCGAAAAAACGGTTGTTTTATGGGCACAAAAGGAAGGATCTAGTAGATCAGGTCTCAATCATACCATTATTCAGCGTGCAGCTATGGTGAATGGTGATGACCTACGAAGAAAGTTGCTTATGGGTCAATCAACTTTTATTGGTCCTGTAAGTACTATGTTTTGTCCCTGACCAATAATCGCAGTTCTAGAGAAAATTAAGTAGTTCGTTGGCATATGTCGCATTTATCTTATTATTAAGCAAACATACGAGTAAATTATTTTACATAAATCACTATTAAACTGGAATTTTAATGGTTGTCCATGTGACAAAACATCTGATGTAGTGTTTTTTCGTTTGTCCCCCAGTAGCTTAGTGCAATGAAACATTACTTTATACAAAAAAATACTATATGGCAATTAATTACGCTTGTACATAATGATTCATCACAATGTCTACTATGATGCTAGCATATAGATTTTTGTTTGCTTCATAATTTTAACGAGTTTTTTGCATGTTCATTTTGGTCCCTATTATATTTTATTATCCTGACTTCCACCGGACAACGGTAAAAACGTCCCGAAAGCAAAACATAGATGGCGTGATCAGTGCCTTGAGAACAAGTCGATTGATTTGGTGACAACACTCATCCAGCCGCTATTTTGATTTCATCTTTGCCGCGGCGTCAGTCGGCCGAGTGCGTTTTGAGAAAGTGGGTGGCTTTTTTGTGTGTCTACCGGACAACCAGCACAAAAACGTAAAAATTTGATATATCGTAGTAAATTAAAGTGAAATGTATTCTATTTAATCTATATTTTTCACTGCGCGTAAGACCTAATTCAAAATATCATTATTATTACCAGGAAGCGCAAATACTGATAAATGTCACTCGGACAACCAGTCACTTGGACAACCAAAACCGTTGTCCGTGGGACATTTTGGTTGTCCATAGGACAATAATAATAGAATCAGCATATAGCAATACTTTTTCTTTCAGTACTAAGTTCGTTAAAAAATAGGTATAATAAAACTGATGATTATTATCATATAGTTGTTTTTTTTTTACATAAAAATAACAAATACAGGCGATTTCAATCCTAGTATCTCCTTTGGACTCCCGAGTATGTCCTATGGACAACCGTATATGTCCACTGGACAACCATTTTGTCCCTGTCTCCTAAAGACACATTATCGTCATTTTTACTTTAAAAAAAACAGTAAGGTTTACAAAATTTTCAAATATGAATGTAACAATTAAAAGTGAATTCATAAAGTGTTAAATATCACGTATTAATGATTATTTAACAAGTTAAATGAAAAGTTTGTTACATTTAAAGTTTGTCGTTGTCCAGGAGACAATATTATTGGTAATAACTTATAAATTAAAAGTCGCGTCATTTATTTATGGAAGATAAATTGCAATCCATCCTATATTTAGTGAGAATAAAGTGACGGTTTACAATTTCACTGAATTTCAAATGGTTCAGAAGTCAATTTAGTTAGTTGTCCAAGGGACTATGTTAACTAGAGTCATGTGGACTTCGGAGTCAAATTTACTATTTTATTTAAATAAATCGTTCTGCTCCATGTGAATTCTTAAAATATAAATAATTATCTACAGCAAAAATGTTGAAATATAAAAAAAAACAAATAAAATTAAAAAACTCAAATTTTCATTGAGTGTACACTTAAAAGTTGATTGACCCTTATAACCGATAAGCCACTTCCACGCAAGTGAAGAGTTGAAGACACAGTTCGCCGTTGCTAACAGATGCACAGAAAACGGCACGGTTGTAATTTACCCTATAGAATTTAAATGATGGTGAAGTGTTTTAAATCCAGTGAACACGGCCGTTTAAGTTTATGATATCGTAATAATACGTATGATAATGTTCGCGTAGTTCCTAACATGGAGAAGGTGAAGAAGCCGACCAAACAGTGCAGTGCAGTTTACATTTAGATTTATACATTATGTTTTAGGAAAAGGCCGGGTTATGCTAGACAAATTAAAAACAAAAACATTGCTTAGTAGGTATGATGTTTGCATTTTTTTTATCGCTTTACTATTCGAAATGTGATTGTGAGTTATTATTACTTATTATTAACTATATAATCATAAGTTCTAACTAGTGTAAGTAACCGTGAAAGTCCGAATAATATTATTATCATTATTAAAAAATCAATAACAGTTTTCATTATTTGAACGCTCACATAGGTATAGATATATATATGTATAAGTATGTCAATTAACATCTAAATCCGTTCGATTGATTTGAATGTTAGATAACCCGGCCTTAAGTTAATAATTGTTAATGTTATATTTATTGGGGGTATAGCTTCAATCTTTTTCCAATTTTCGGAAATGAAACTTAAGCTATCACCTTAATTAAATGTTAGAAAAGTTGCTAAGTAACTATTACTAAGTTCTATTAAAAAACTGCGTTAGCAGTACTGTAGTTAACGAAATAAACACAATAAAAACAAAAAAAGCTGTCTTAATTATTTAAGTTATTAATATATTATTTCATTAAACGATTTTTATTTATATCTAAAAAACTTCCATCTAGAAATACAAAACTATAAAAAAGCAAAAACATAACTTATTCTACCATTAACAGGGAATCGATCTTCGATCGATCTTGGCTGCCGAGTTTATAGCACATGTCTCAATCCACTGGGCTGTCGCATCATTTTAATTACTAGTGGAAATATAGCATTCACATATCAGTTGTATCACACTTAAATAAAGCTATTGTAAATTGGTATTTGCTAATAATTAGTATAATTACACTATTAGGAGAATACTTCTGGTGATAATAGGTGTAAATTTATAGTAAATTGGCTTATGTTCCGCGATGTTCAAATACCATCGCCAAGAACGCCATCTAGTTTATTTATTGCACACAACGTGCAACTATGTGAGTTGAAGACGTCAAACCATTCAAGCGAAACTAGGCCGTAAGGTGTCCATGCATTATTGCAGCCGATAGTACTTAAATAAATAAATAAACTTGTAGTATAGACGATATTACTTCGCAAATTTCATAGTTCTAGGTCAACGGAAAGTACCCTATAAATTTTGATTCCCTTGAGATTGTCTAAATGAACGTTTTTAGCGGCATAAACGGCCGTATCGTTTTTTTACGTTAACTTAGAAGTTATATTCTTCAGCTTCAACGAACTGTAGACCTTAGTATATGGTTTTAATTTCAACTTGATACCTCCAGGCGCTTACGGGATAAAGGGTCTTGACTGACAGACAGGCAGACGTACAACAAAGTGATCCTATAAATAAGCTTTATAGGATCACTTATAGTGTAAGGTTTCGTTTTTTCCTTTTGAAGTACGGAACCCTAAAAATGCATATATGTTTCTAGTTTATACTTTATTACAGTCAGAGTCATATAGTTAGTAGCAGCCAAGGTAGCCAAACATTTCGGTACACGTCTTTATTACTGTAAGAAAAAGGGTGTGTTACGAAATATTTGGCTACTCTGGCTGCTTCTAACTATATGACGCTGACTGTACAATATGTTGATGGTTTACTATCTATTTAGCAACACTACGTTACAAATTTTAATAAGGAAACAATCCTATTACCTGGATTACTGTCCTGAGCAGTGAGCCCGTCTCCCAGTCTGTATGAAAGGCGTCTAGACACTTGGAACTACGTAACTCAATAAGATTGGACAATAATGAACACTGGCTGTTGGACAGTTCCACGCCTTAAGGCGCTGTCAACACCAAAATGGCCTTGAGGATTTGGGATAGCGCGCACACTGTCTATTTGTATCGGAGTAAACGAGAGCGAAGAAGAAGTAAAGAAAATGAGTAGTGACAGTGACGAAACATCTTTAACTCCTCAAGAAATAACTAATATGGCAGAGGAAGCCACACTTACCTTGCTACCTGAAAAGTCAAAGAGCCTTTACAATAGTACCTACTTACGATATTTAGTTTTCTTATATACTCGTATTAATGAGTTAAATTATTAATTTTAATGAACTCGTACAAAAAAAGATTGTTCACAATAGTGCCATAATCAAGCTTTTTAATCTCGTACCTTACTTAGGCCACTCAGCAAGCTTCGTGGCCTAAACACGGTACTCGACTAAAAAGCTCTCTATTATAACACGATTGTGAAAAATACTTTTGAAAGTGACGAACAAAAAAGCCATATACGCGATGAGGGCCAAGTGAAACGACATTGGATCTCGTTCCCACTTGTGTTATCGCCTATGGACCAGCTGGTGAAATTCAGTCAATGTCGTAACTATGAGAGGAAAAACTTTTCCCACTATCCCTAACGCACTGCAATCAATAAAGCTCCCATTCAATGTCCAGCACAGCTAGGTCATAACTCATTCCATCAGCAACATCGCAAACAGAGGAGACAGTTACATATGTATTTGTCATTCATGTGTGCGATTCCCTCAATTCTCATCTCTTTGTATGTAGTCTGGACCAGCGGGCTAGCACTGGCGCCACGAGGAGACGCGACGCGAAAAAATCTACCCTCATCTTTCTAATGTGTACAGCGCGAATGAGATAAGACAGGCCAAGAAGCAAGTTTGCTAGCCCACCTGTTCAAATAGAGATTAGACATTTATGTGTAACACAAAACACAAACAAAACAAAAGCCTACGCCGCCCGACGACGCCTCCCGCTCGCTATATACAATTCACACCGAAACGACGTCACGTGGCGACGTGCACAGATATTGTGACCGGGTACCTAGTACCTATACCTACTATGTAGTAAGGGTTATCAAAACCTGAAAATTGGTACCAAATCTGCTTAAGAGGCTGACAAGACCTAATTTGGTGAAATTGATATTATTTAAGATTTTTTTTAAGAAAAACTACTAGTTCTAGCACATCAAATAAAATATATGTTAATATTCACCATATTTCAAAGACCGTGGACGGGCTCGATACACAATTACACACTCATAAAACGAGCCATGTTGAACTTACTATGGGGCTAGTACGATTTGTGTGAGATTGTTTCTCTTGAATAGTATTTTATTGTATTATATTTAAATAGACTGTATTTTATTTAAATAGACGGGAAAGTCAACAAGTGAGCAGACCAACTAGAGCATTAGATAAAGAGGTGAATATTAATGCAAGTCTGAATGCTAGTGAATCTGCATAATGCAATTCTAATTTCCTCTGCGAGGCGATGAAAGTGCTACTCGCTGGGGCTTTGTCTTCAAGGTCGACAAGTTGGAACAGATTTGGACTAGCAGGATTCCGTCAAGTTAAAAACTTTATATCAGCTGCTTTGTAAATATTTATTTTGTAAAGTATATACGACAACAACTAACATAACCAAACTAAACTAAAACCATGCCCTCCCAACTCGAACAACGTATAATTATTACAAAAAAGAACTCATAGATGGCGACACAGGTACCGAGCGAAACAATTGAACCAGTAATGAAGATAGAATGATTTCTACACCTTAATAAATTCACCGTACCTTAATTATATCGCAAACATCCTTCCGTACATAAAATAAAGGTAAATTGTATAAGTTTAGTAAATGCAATAAAATTGGTACTAAAATTTACTAAATCCATGTAACTACACGTATTATTGGGTACTGTCACTAGATGGCGCCATCACTGGTCGCGAAAGTTCTATAGAACCACAGGCTCCAAGCGTTTGGTTATGTATAATATTGTGTGATGTGTAATATTGTCTCGAAAATACTACTTTTATATCAAAAAAAACAAAAATACTCTATTTATTGCCCGGGAAGTCAATGCCATCTGGTGATATCTCAATGTATTACTAAAACTATCAGGTAGGCTGACAGCGTCATAGCCGTGGTAGCTCGGATACTGCATCTACTGGTATAGGTACGAGACTAAAATTGTATACAGAATTGCCTACATTAGGACGGTACGCTTTTGCTCTATGAGATTGGGTATCTGTACTTGTATTCTTTAATCTGTGCTAAAACTTAGTTACATCTAAAAAAGGCCCTCGAGGAATTGTACCGAGGATGCTGGCGGCATTTCCTTTTCCATGCTTTTTATTACTGAACTAACCTAACCTACGTAATTTGATCACGAGTCAGACTGTAAACAGAAGATGTTCACAATCTAACAGTGACATAAATGGGTACGCTGCGAATTTTGACAATGTGAATGTGACATAGAATTAACATAAAAAATATGCACTCTAGTGTCCTGACCCCCAAAACCTAACTTTTGTTACTTAGCTAGGCTTTTACCCTGTCTGACAACCTATGATATACCTATTCTGATATGTAGGTAAATGTTTCAGCGGGAACCAGTTCGCATTCTGCTGATATGATGATGATGATTATTATTATTATTTAACCCTTTGACAAGTAAAAGTGCCCTTGTGTTGTGGCCTATTTGCAGAAGAGATAATTGGCTTTGATTTTGCTCGAAGAAAGTTGGTGCAACACGTCCGTGATGGTCGACCTGAGAGCAATGACGAAACGACTTAGAAGAATATTATTGCAGATTAGGTAATAGGGAACACAGATAAATTCCGAACAGTCATGGTGGAATGTTCGCGATCCCATGGCGCTCCCCTTAAGGCGATGCCTTGATTTGAGTCGAACACGCCCCCTAGACAGAGACACGCTGATGCCTTCCGCGCACGAGGAAAAGAGATGTAACACTCTTCGGAAATGGCTTTTTTGGACAAATTTCGATAAATACCTAACTTAGAGAAGTTGTGTTTAAATTTCATAAAGTGAGATTTTAGATGAGATAAAATACTATAGTATTAACTTGATTGTGTCGTAAAATAATGTATCGTTTGAGTAGGCTGAGTAAAAAAAGGAAAATACAGTCCCAACTTTGGATTTTTTTCTATCGAGGAAATTTTAAGCAATCATGTATCGATAAAATCAGATGAACAATTATATAGTCAAGAATCATATATCTGAAAATCAGACCTTATTGTTTCTTCATCTAGTCAGAACGGCGTTTCTAAGCACGCGATAATTTCCAATGCACAGCCTTAACGGCAATGCGGGTGACGCCGCTGTGTTTTTAGTGGGTATGCTCCTCCAGTCACCATCACTCGGATGGCGGTAGGAGGAGAGTCCCACATAACCCCCAAATAGCCTTCCCCGGGCCGGGGGTATGCGTAAAGCATTTTCACACCGTCAAAAAAAAAAAAAAAGGTTAGGTTAGGTTATTCCTTCAGCGGATGGTTTTCAAAATCATGAACTTCGGAAAAAATATGCTTTCGGACTTTCTTTGGAATATCCTTCAGCGGATGGATTTCAACGGAATTATTATTTTTCAGGTTTCTAACCTAACCTATTTTTATAATCCAATAAATCATCTGCGTACAAATTTTCAATGAGCGGAAAATAGCGTTCGGAATTTTGAAAAGGAAATAAATATGCTTTCGGACCAATAATACTCTTTGGAATTATAACCCTAGGGCAGGGGTCGGCAACCTTTTAGTAAGCATGGGCCATATAGTCGCTAACGAAATTAGTGCGGGCCGCACTTCTTCATATTTTTGTTAAATTCTGAATACAACGACCTTCACATAGAAAACAGCTAGGGAGGCTCACGGGCCACAAGAAAGGGGCTGGCGGGCCGCCAGTTGCCGACCCCTGCTCTAGGGTAATAATGTACCGTTTTATCAACTGAGGAAAGTTCCTACCGGCATTTGAACATTTTGAACTCGGTATATCTAACATAGAAAACAATCAATTCTCAATATATTCTTGAGGGAACCCTAAAAGCAGCATCTTAGCTAGATTGGCACAGTCCTTGCACTGTCGCGTTAGATCGCATTTAAAAGTTAAACCGCTGTTTACATTCAATGTCTGTTGGAACTTTGTTTTCAAGCGGGAAAATATCTTGAACTAGTTAGAAATGAAACGATAATTTAATGTGTTTTTAGCGCGTACTAATATTATAGTACTTTAAGGGTTTTACAAGGACAGTATATGGGCGAGAGGGCATCCCGGTACTGGGGGTTTAAATTAAATGGTTATATATTTAGATATAGTGGTCTGTGAGCGGCTCTTGTCTTGTTCTAAACATTTTTTTTTTAATTTCCAATGACTAAATTGACACATCCTATACAGTAGAACAACCGGACATCTGCACAGGCATACGAAAGCATTTTTGCTCACCTGAAACTGAGAACTAAAGAAAAAATACTCGAATCATAAACAACCACAGAAAACAACACAGACTTGAGATCAAATTCGTGCTCATCTCATCACACAAGTAAATGCCCTTACCGGGACTCCAACCTAGGGCCACCGGCTTGGAAAGCAGGGTTCACTACCCTATTCCAAATAAGATTGGAAAAATCGTGCGTTAATCGTCTTGCAAGTTCAAGGAAAACTATTTTGAAACGCAAAAAAATATATTTTTGCGACCAAAGTCATTGCTTAAACAAAAGATTCGCCAAACTGCGAAGCAGTTTGTTGGCGATGCACTCACTTAATTAAAAAAGATTATAACTAACGCGGTACACCGAAAACACAAGACTATACCGCCCCAGCCAAAATGCCGCAAGTCCCTACAGGGTTCATATGACCTGAGGCTCTAGTATAAGTTTTACAGATACAAAACTTTACGATCTCGTTTGCGTTTTACCCAATTTGTATGGGATTTGACAGCTAAACGCAAACGCCGTCGTAACGTTTTGTTTCGGTAAAACTTATACTAGAGGATCTGTTGGCGTCACGGAAGTGCAGTGGTTTATTTTTACCCTAATGATTGTGAAGGTTTTTTTTTGTTTTTAATTCCATATTTTTATTTTAGTTACAAGTAGAGTTAACACTTTCACTGCCAAGAATCGCTACGCGCTACGCTCGTAGCCGATCCCGTGGTTTTCCTCGTATGTAGCGGAAAGCGACGACGGCGTAGGCGCCCGCTAGGCGGGTTCCTGGCAGTGAAAGTGTTAACATACGAACTGTTTAAGAACATGATTGAAAAGCACTTCTTGATCGAAATAAGTCAGACTATAGTATAATTTCCTTTGATACGAAGAAAAGTACACGAATTTGTTTCCATTATTAAATAAAATAAGCCTCAATGAGGTATTGGCAGGGTGCAAAGTGGGTGGAGGGAGTAGCCTAAACGATCACAGCGCTCGCTACGGCTAAAATTTACATTTTTGTCGCTGACTTGAGCTGTCAAATCCATATTGCAGTAAACATTTTCTAATCGTTTTTGAGATAAATTTAATGTCTAGTAAAATGTGTTATTGTGAATTGTAATAACACCAAGAAGAATAGCGACTGTAAATTTTATCAATTTCCAAGACCGTGGTGGAAACGAGACCAAAGAAATAAGTGGATAATTGCCGTAAGAATTTTTTTCCACTCCGCATTTCCCACTTATAAACACAGTCGCACGATACACTCTCAACATGACAATTGGTGTTTAGCTGTAATTAAATTGATTAACACAGAATAAGCTTTTGTTGAACGGCATCAAAACATATAAATCTGCTTACAAACAAAGTTGTCTTGTACGCCGTTGCCGTGACAAGTTTGGCGAACCACTCGGGCTTTGATAATACAGGTCATGTCTCCTTGGCGAATGTCTTCAACCTCAAGGACATGCCCAGCTAGCACCAATTTCTTGCCTTTATTCATCGTCTCCGTTTGGAAAATGATTTCGTGGGTGATGGCACGAAACCCCGTTTTAGTTACCAGTAGGCTCATTTCTCAATGAAAACTACAATTTGAATGTTCTTGGCAATAATTTTACTGACTACCATCGTCCAAAATTGTCTAATATAGTAAAATAACATAAGATTTCATATATTTTTTTTCACAATATTTACTTATTTCTCGCTTGACAGCGGTGACAATATTGTCCATAATGCCCACCTGTCACGTGGCACTGTCGTCGCGCACGATCCCAATAGGCCAGTACTGATCGTCAATTTACTTATTTTAAAGCTTTCAAAAAGTCGTATACTTAAACACAAAATTCTTAAACTTGTACAATATGGCGTACCATCTGTTAACCACAGGGCTATAAACTTATTTTAATTTACTGCAGAGGGTTGGCTACCTGGGTGAGGGAAGTTGGGAACGGAACCATTTTGGAAATTTATGTAGGTTCAACATTAATAAATTTACTTAAGGATGGATGGGCTGACCGGTGTATCCCAATGATTGATTATGATTATACTAAAGTTGTATTAAGCAGTCACCTGTGCACGGCTACCACAGTTCGACCGGCGACATAGACCATCTGTCTCTTTCTAAACGTTCTATATAGAAAGAAACGTATGATATATCTCGCCGCGACACAGCTCGCGGGCTGACCTTTGATAGCCACCGTCAATGATGTAATATAAAAAAAATACCGGGTTGCACTCCGGGAGTGCCGGTAGAAGTAAAGATTTGAATAATTTTAATTTTGCAAATCCGTTTGGGAGCTACGATACCACAGACAGATACACAGACACGTTAAACTTATAACACCCCTCTCTTTGCGTCGGGGGTTAAAAATAGATACGCGCGGTTCGTCGCGTTCAAGTCGGCAAAATACGGGTAATCCATCTAGCCGAGCGTGGCTACTAGGCGACGACACCTTTATTCCGCCCGGGACATCGTCTGCGTGGCCCCGGAATAAAAACGATCATATATTTTAATTCAGGCATATATAAACTATATTCGTGCAAAATTTCATCCAAATCGGTGTCGTAAATGGTGTTATTCCATGCCTGTATACAGAAAGACAATTACCTAAATTGTTCCCGCGGGAGTAATGGATTTTCATAACTCTCCAGGGAGTTATGAGCTTGTGTCTAATCTGATTGGTTTAAGCTAATCTAGTTGGCCGCGCGCCACTAGAATTCTGCTATGTGGTTGATTGAAAATAATCTAGTTTACACGCGCCGCAAGAATAGTACTGTACTGCTCTGTGATTGGTTGAAAATACTTTAAATATTGAAGCTACGAGTACGTCCTCCACTCGCACTGATCTGGAAGTGAAGTTGTCAATTTCGTAAATTTTTGATTGGTGCGGTTGTATGAAACATAGATTTTTCTGTCTATTGTAGTTATTATTTCGTCGCAAATGTAATTAAAAACATTGTGTATAACACGGTCGTAAGAATATTGCAAACTCGAGTACCTATAGAGATCTTGTTCTTAATATTCCACTTTACGTCCCTCGTTAAACAATGTAAGTACTATGGCCTACACAACCTGGTGCTTTGCTGGGCTTTGTAGCAGGGATGCCGCGGATGCGATTTTTTGACATCCACGGATGCGGATGCGGATTTTGTGGTAAAACACTCAAAAACGTAAATAAACAACGTCCATTTTATGATATCACGCAATCATCAAGCACGTTGATACTAAATTACAATCGTTGGGAACAAATCAAAAACGCGTCTGCTCTTGGTCACAGGAACGACAAGAAGCTTTTTTACTAATGGCGAAAATATCTAAAACTCGCGCAGTAAGCACCGTGTGGGTTTTTTTCTGGTCGTGAATTACACTACATCCGCATCCGCAAAAACGCCGCTCCGATTTTGGCGGATGCGGATGCGATTGTCTGCAACATCCACGGAATAAAGAATCCATTCTGATTTGAAAGATTCTTTATTCCGTGGCAACATCCCTGCTTTGAAGTCAGGTTCGCTTCCATTGAAGATAAATCAGATTTTTGAGAGCATTGCGCAGTAAGATGATGGATTTCCAACGGGAACGCAAAGTGCCCGAGGGGCACTCTGTTTGTGAGAATTAAGGTGACAAGAAAAAGTTCTTTACTGGCCGACTTTCGAACTTAATATGCCTTCCGGAAAAATCAGAACGTCGACTTCTAGTCACAAGTGTTACTAAGAACGAAAATGGTATCCACTATTTACGAATAATGATTACTATTCCATGATTGTCTAAGACGTTTACGCCTATTTGACTGAAATTTGACTTTCATTGGTTCAGTATTTGCTTTGGCAAAGGAATGTAACCTTTTTATTTGCTTTAAATGGGCAGAGTTCAAGCGCCAGCCAAACGCACCCATAATACTTACTGAATAATAAATATATTATTACTTTGGAGTACACTGAACGCTATTTACGTTCAAGGCGATAGGAACAAAGCTTCGAGTTGTTTTCGACGGGAACATCAGTAGCACTATTACTTATTCTGTGTCAGTAGGTGTATTTGAAAATTCATCTTCTAAAGGGATTAAAACTTGCTTGAAAGTTTGTTTAAAACGACCAATTACATCCAGAGTGAAGAACTCCATAATAGATGACGCTACCGGTCTTATCCGATACTATTAAACGAGCAGTATAATAATGTGTATAGAATATAATAATTAATAATAAAGAAACTAATCGATATGATACAGAGAAAGAATATAATGGAAAAACAAACCATCTTCGTCTGTAGCCCCCGACAGGATTCGAACCTGCGACCTTTCTATTAACGCTAGACTGCTCTACCAACTGAGCTACGAGGACAGTGACGTAAGCTGTGTATTTTTGAATTACATTCCCGTTAAGACTAGCGCCCTCTGTATCGTGTTATAGACTTGTTTCACAGCCTTGGCACACCTCTAATGGGCGAGCTATACGCTCACTCCATTCTCATCGAACCACAACAGGTAGTTTCGGACAAGCGAGAGAGATGAAAATATTTAATTAAAAATAATTTGTTTCGTGATAAGGGTATTTTAATAAAGAAACTATAGGAGTATGTTCGGGCCGACCGTCTGCCCGCCCCTTAAACTCCTCACGTGTGTACCATCTTGAGTCTGTGGTTTTGACAGTGACACTTCTTGTCAAGGCGGACAAAAAAAAGAGATAACCTCGTTGTTGCGGACCCGAAAGGGAACGAGTGTTTTTGGATAATTTGGAAACGCATTTTCCTTGTTTTGTGTAATATCGCTCGCTTTGAAGACACACGGGTGTCCGAGTGTTTTGTGTGGATATTTCGGTGACATCGGAAGAGTTGGTGATTTGACGCCGCGGATTGTTGGCGAGACGGCCCGTACACCACGGCGGCTTCTTCAGCCCCGGTGACCCTCATGATTGAACTTGACTTGACCTGACAGTTGACTGAACCTTGACAGATACTAACCGGAGTTGAAGCGAACATCGCGCCTCCCGGAATCAGGTGAGTTGAACAAGTTTTGTAGCCAATCCACTGGCTTATATGACCCGCGAAACGCGTGGCAGTTCACTCCACTCGCACTAGGCGAGGAGTTGAACAGAGTAACATATTAGAATATAACTCCTGCTCCGCAGTTGTTGAACGAGTGAGCGAAGCAAGTTCTCTGCTTCAGCTTGAGTCAAAATTATTTCGTATGTCCGGATGTTCTGCTGTTCTCCTCTACAGCAGGTCGATCACGTCACGTAATGTTAGGTAGATCTAAATGTCAATTATTATATGGAAAAATGACAGTTGGATCAACCTAACGCGCGTTCAAAATGTTACGTGACTACCCCGCATTTTTCAACCGATTATCATTAAATTATTAAAAACGGATTATCGTAAAATAAAGTGAGCAGAGGGGTAATCACGTCGTTTTGAACTCGCGTCAGCTAGCTATATAAAAATTTTCATTTAGATCTACCTGGTCGTACCATGGGCACGTACCAAATTCAGTCTGTGGTTTCTTTGGATTTCCATATTTTACCTATTGTATCTAACCTTACATTGACTTCGCTGTAACAATAATTTATTTGCACATAATAATTTCTCAAAACGATCGCGGAATACGCGCAGACCTATCCTGCCGTGGCGTATGGGTGGCTCAGAGGGAGGCGTTATTTGATATCCGTGTCGTTGACACTGACGCTCCTTCTTACCTTCCACGCGCCGTCACAACCATCCTAAAATCTGCCGAAAACGAAAAACAGCGAAAATAATCCAACGCCTGCGAAATGCAACACGTAACTTTCACCCCCCTCGTGACATCGGTCGACGGCTGCGCTCCCCAAATGACCTCATTTATCAAACACATGGCAGAGAAAATCTCAGAGCGCTGGAACCGCTCCTTAAGCACCATACTGGGCTGGCTGAGAGCACGAATCGGCATTGCCGTCATACGCGCCGCCAGTATGTGTATCCGCGGTGCACGACACCGCTTTAAACGCGTAGCCAGATGGCTCGGCTTCGACGACGGTGCTGCTCTCCCCTCCCTGCATTTGGACTTTAAGATTTTATGTAATATTGTATAACAATGAAATATATAATCATTGCATTTATTTAATATACCAATGAGAGCTACGGTAGCCTAGTGGTTCAGGCATGCGGCTGTCAAGCGGCGGTCGTGGGTTCGAATCCCGGCTCGTACCAATGAGTTTTTGTCGGAACATATGTACGGAATATTTACCGTTGGTTGGTGAAGGAAAACATCGTGAGGAAACCGGTCTAATTCCAATAAGGTCTAGTTTTTCCTCTGGGTTGGAAGGTCAGTCGCTTTCGTAAAACTAGTGCCTATGCCAAATCTTGGGATTAGGTGTGAAAGCGGACCCCGCGTTCCTTTAGGGGCATTACCGGGAATAACGCTAGGAGGATGATTTAATATACCAATGCGTCACAAAACTTAGACCAACAATTCAAAATACAATTTTCCTATTAATAATATGTTTATGTATTTGCACATTATCATAATAATTACATTAAAAATACTATTGGAGTGGATTTTGTATCCTACTAATCCTACTAATATTATAAATGCGAAAGTTTGGATGTTTGTAATTTACGCACAAACGGCTCAACCGATTAGGATGAAATTTTGCACGAAGATAGTTTGTAGCCTGGTTTAAAAAATAGTTTAAATCCCGATTCCACGCAAACAATGTCGCGGGCAGAAGCTAGTAACTTATAATGCGCGGATGTCTCGACGCGCCCCAGACCCAACGTGTCAGAACAAGAGAGTGCTACAAATACAACACCGTTTCCGATTCTATACGTCTCTCGAACTTACCTCTATTCAGACGTATCTTTATAAAAAACATCGGAATTTTTTCGGATATCGATAGCAAATCATTACATAATGATCAATCGGAACGTTATATGGGCGGTAAGATGGGAAAATAAATAAATGATAAGTTGTTTTGTTTGTTATCGAGGCTCGTTGACGTTTAAAGGATGATTCACGCTAGAACGGGCCGTATCCGGCCCGGGCCGTTTTCTAAGAAAAACGACGGCGTTTTTGAGCGGACCAAGCCCGGCCGGGCAACGGCCGAGGCTCGGAAGCGGCTCGGTGTCGGCACGGCCCGGTCGCTCATATGTAACACCAACGTTTGACGGCCGATTACCTACAACCGACGCTCGGACGACGCTCGGTCCCGGCCCGGCCCGGACACGGCCCGTTGAACTAAAACAACGCTCCGCTGTTCAGCAGCCCGGTCCCGGCTCGTGCTTAATGAGGGCATTTCTTTTACCATTTCATTGCTGTCTTATACGGCGAGGGAAATAATAATTATTGATAAGTATTATAAAAATATTATCAAATGGAGAAATAAATAAAGCATGGGGGATTAAACAATCACAAAGTTATTTAAGTGTCCAAAGTTTTAAGAGTTTGCACGTGGCACAAGGCACAATAGAAAGCTAATTGACATTTTCTAAGAACTTCTTTGTAATGGAAAGGTACTAAAATTGTTTACCTGTGGTTCGCCATATTTCAATGAATAAGGTACATTTTTCCACGTCTTACAATCCTATACAAATTAATATCGCTTTTGTGGAACTCATTCGAGGGTATGAAATGTCTGAATAGAGTCATTCACTGGAATTTAATGTGTTTTTGGATTCCAGTGAATGACTTTATTCCGACATTTCATTCACCGGAATTGAACATTCAATGTGCTTCTGTTCCTTAAAAAAATCAGATTTTGAGGACAATATAAGTAACTTAAATTAAATACAAGTATCTCTATCAAAAACAAGGTAAAATAAGGTAAGTCGGAATAGTTACTTTGTTATACGTCGGCGGTAATATGTGGTAAATTAAAAATCAGCAAGCTGAAATGAAGTTAATAAATAGATAGGCACTTGTTTTTATTTTGGTCACTGTATTCATTAAATATAAGCAGAAAACTTTATATTCGTTCCTGCGCAATTTATGGGTCGCGAGGACGTTCGACTCTCCATACAAACGTAATTTTGTTCTCATTTTAAAACTGCTTTTAGAATGACATGAACTTTGCATATACAGACAGAATGAGGTCCATATATATCTACGTCGGAATAGGAAGCTGGTTTTTGTACCTAAAAATTAAAATAGAAAAAAAATTGAGTACATAAACATTTTTTTTTATCATATATCTACCTATTATAATGTACTTGTAGCAAGAGGAACTAGTTAGAGAGCTGAGGGGTAGTCACGTAACGTTTCCAACACGCGTTAGGAGAGTCCAACCGTCATTTTTCCATATGAAAATTGACATACTACGTAACGTTCGTACAATGCGTTACGTGATCGACCTGCTGGATATATTGGAGCCCGCTGCGTATAAAAAGCACATTGTCAAAATTAAAGGCATTAATTAAAGCCTAATATTTGGTTGAACTGTTCCGCGTAACCGGTGTCTCCATAATATATTTTTAAGTTAAAAAACGTAAGATAAAATAAATTTGATTTAGAAATTATTCAAGTCTGTTCTCAATTGCGTTTATTGACGCTAAAAGGTTAGATTAGAATTAAGTAAATTAGATTAATTTTTAATTGAATACAACTGGGATTTGTGCAGAATATGAAATAGCTTTGTTTTGCGCTAGGAACCCCATAAAGGGAGTACTCTCATAAACTGCATCTGATAGGTCTATTTGAAATATACGTTACGCATTCCAATTGCATTTCACTATATCGGTCGTGACCTAGTAGGTAATGGTCGCGGGAATCCCCTAGATGCGGGTGGCGCAGGACCGGTCACTATGGCACTCTTTGGGGGATGCCTATGTCCAGCAGTGCACGTTTATCGGCTGATATGATGATGATATATCGCGAATTCGTCTTGACACGGTAGCTCAACGCGCCTAGAAACAATCGCAGCGCATGACAAACATTAATTTCTTAATAGAATGCGAAACACTGTCTCAAATTGACCCCAGAATGAATCATGGAATCGTTCGTGGTTTACTAGGGCATTCGCTCGCAATTCGCTTTGGTCGTTTATTATGTGGAGTACGTTAGAGATGTACCGGCTTTGTTTTGGCAGTTTTGTTTCGTTTGTCTAAAACGAACGTGGAGAACACTGAATCAAATTTGTCAGAAAAGGTACCTATTGAGAGAGGTAGGGCACCGCAAAATTCGGGAGAGATAGGGCACAGCAAAATGTCACATTAGAGAGGTAAGGACACAGCAGAATGTCATCTGATAGAGGTACGATACAGCAGAATGTCACCTTAGAGAGGTAGGACACATCAGAATCTCATCTGAGAGAGGCAGGGCACAGCAGAATGTCACTATAGAGAGGTAGGACACAGCAAATATCATCTGAGAGAGGTACGACACAGCAAAATGTCACCTTAGAGAGGTAGGACACGGCAGAATGTCACCTTAGAGAGGTAGGACACAGCAGAATGTCATCTGAGAGAGGCAGGGCATTTTGTGTTGAGAGCGAGAAACTCGCGTACTTCTCTACCTATCAACACAACGAATCCTCAAATCAGTAAAGGTCGGCAACGAGCTCGTGATTCTTAGGATACGGTGTCTTCTTACTATAAAAAAACAGACCATATAACTGGGATTCCAAGCGATAATAGTACATTGTTTAACGAGGGGCGAAAGTGGAATATTGCGAACAAGAGTCTATCAGCTTTTGATGACTCGAGTTTGCAATATTCTTACGCCCGTGTTATACACAATGTTTTTCATCACATTTGCGAGGAAACAAATACATTTTAGATGAAATGAATACAAATTGTAATAAAAACTGCAATATGTCAGTCGTCCATTTTGTTGAATTTGACGTGAGGCGCGTATGGCAAAGACCCTTCGGTATACAGCCACGATTTGAAAACACTTAAAAACATTTTACATAGACACTAAATAACTACATATTAAATCTGTAAATAATTCAGTTAAACATGTTTAGGTAGTTTTTTAAGTTTAAATTTATTTATAAATACCTACGTTTTCAGACATCGTATATATAAAACCTCTTTGCTTTGTAACTGCCGCCTGAGTGACAGATACAATTTAAGAAAAAAACCATTACGCCTGTGGGCGTAACACAGGCCATTACAGCTCTGTATGTCTGCGCATTATGAAGCCCTTTTCGAGCAAGTGTGATGAAAAAAATATTCCCATTTCGTAGCTGGTTATGAACAGGGAAAAAGTAGTTACAAATTGAGATAAATAATTCTCAATACGTAACTGGGATTCCAATCGATAAAAAATATTCCCATTTCGTAGCTGGTACAAAACTCAGTTACATAGTGGGACGGGGACGAAAGGATTTTGCCAAAACACAAAAAAGCTTTGATCTCTAATCGGCCTAACAAGCCACGTATACTTGTGATGTTTGAGTTGGCCGAATTGTATCCAAGTACTCCATTCAAAAAGCAACACTTCTGTCAAGGTAGAAGATTCCAATTCCTATGACAGTTTTATAAAAAGTCGACCAAATTAAATAATCTCAACCCTACGTATGTGCCTCCGCACATGGAGACTTCTTTACTCTTTAATCATCTTTATAACGCTTTTAAATGTTTCTTGGTAGTTGTATGTCTTCTCTTCTTTGTGTATCCTATCCATACTAGTATTATACATGCGAAAGTGTGTCTGCCTGTCTGTCAGTCCGTCTGTTACCTTTTCACACTTAAATGGCTAACCGCGCGGGTTTTAGCGGTATTTAGGTGAAATTTGGTATAGAGAAAGTTCAAGTTCCGGGCAAGGAAATAGATTGGTTTCTATTTCGAAAATCATCCCTTAAGGAGGTGAAACGGGGGTGAAACTTTGTATGGAGCTACGATATAAACGAGTTCCACGCGGACGGAGTCGCGGGCAGAAGCTAGTTTCATATGTTTCTCCGAAAGTACATCTCTATGCACTAAAGCAGCCCAGCCCGGATAAGTGCACGCCTGGTGTATTTACTGAAGATATCTCGTTATAGAACACAAACAACATCTCAACGTGTCTTTATTCGCGATTCGGGCTGTCTATTTGTGTGTTTTGGAGAGCTCTTGGAATCAGGGACCTCATTCAAAAATCCCGGTGTTCTATTTCGGTATTTCGCTTAGATTTAGATTTAGATTTAGATTTATTTATTTCACAATATACAATTACAATATAAATTAAAGCTAGCTTAATCTATATGAATTTATATTATGATCGTCAAAGAGAATAAGAATTGTAGCTTATTATTTCATATTTTGAATACTGAAAAAATATCGCCGTCAGGTGGATAATGTAGATATTCTTGTGTAGGCGTGACATGGATGGACGATTTACGGACATTCAGCATACATACACACAGATACATACATGACATTCAGGGACATATGGAAAATTTAAAACTCGAAATCATTCGATCGAACCAGGGGGCCTAGACAAGGTTCCAATCGACAAGCGCTAACGTCAATAGAAACTAATAAAATGTATGGGGAATGAAGGATGTTGACGAAGTGTTTCGGCCCCTGAATACTTAATGTCAATTTGAAAATCATCGACATGGAAAATTGTCCAGTCTGAATAATGGTAAAATGTAATTACACCCTAAAAGTAAAATTAACATACTTGATAGGTGTGTACAAATACGTCGGCCTCACAGCGGCTTTTTGCGGGTTTTGCTGTCAAAGCGCTCGGACCTTGGAGCCCAGGCGCTCACCAACTATTCAACCATATTTCTAAATAATTGGTCAGAGTATCCGGAGACATTGGGCTGACTCGTTTCTTGCCCAACGGATCGGCATAACTATCCAAAGGGGGAACGCAGCCAGACTTATGGGAGACCTTTCTTAAATTAATGTTTATTTCTTTAATTTTATTAATTGGGTTACTTTAGTCTATTTAAGTTTTTTGTTGTTGTCTATTCTCCACGTCGACTGTAAAAAAATATAATAAATCACTTGATAGGTCGAAAAAAATACGTCCATATGGAATTACGTGCACTACAAAAATATGACCAACCGGAAATACGTCATATATGAATTTTGTACATAATAGTCGCTTTCCATATTAAATTATATTAATTTAAATAAAACAACATTCAATTTGCACGTATTTGAATATAAACCTATTCATATTGGACAAAATTCCATTTGGGCTAGATATATTTTGAACAAGAAAAAAATTGGTCATAAAAAATTATAGACAATTAAATTTTAACCAAATTCACTCTTGTGTAGATAGTACTTTATATTGGTCCAATTTCAAAATGGTAATTTCGTGTTGACGATTTTCCATTTGTGCCCAATGACAGTAATTTGGCAAATGGGCGACCATATGACTCTAACGGTTTGAAGAGATACTTCCATAAAATGCATAATATATGATATCATAGCAGTACAAGAATGTTCCCTTCCAAATGAATGCCAAGTATTATTTACAGAAAACCAGACAAATGGCAACAATATCTAAAACCCAACCTTCTAAATCACAAAAACATTTTCCTTTCTCCCAAAAAGCCCCATAATGCCGTCATATTATAGATAACCGCAGTAACTACCTATGGGGGCCATGGAGAGTTATTCCGTTTCTCCACTGGGTGAGCAAGGGGACCATAGTTGGCATTACGTTAACGCGGCGTATAAAGGGACGATGAGGTATTCCGCTCGCGTATGGAGTGGGCACAGATAAGCGTCTTGGGGTCACAGTGCTTGGGAAAGCAGTAGAGGAAGCGATGAGTTGAGATAGATGTGAAGGCATCTTTAAATTATGTTTACATCTTTGATCTTTTCTGTCGATCCCAACCTGATACAACCAACTAAATTAGTATTTCTCTACGTCTGTCATTTTAAATTGTTTCTTTTTACGAGCGAGCTTGCAATGTTTGTTCGGGTCTTATCAGTCTCATAGAGTTGAAAAGAAAATTTATATTAGCCAAATGCAATTATATAGTAACAGTTGGTCTGGTGATGAAGAAATTACACAAGATAAACCCGTTGTATTTTTCCTCATTGAATCCTCTCAATGAGTAGTTGATAATTACAAAAAAAGTACAGTCGGCGATAAAGGCTTGTAAGTATACTCTTATTCGGAACTGTAAAAGTAAAACTCTGTCAAATGAATGCAAGCAAACACCGATTTTATCAACTCACTTCCTTGTGGCAACCACAGTTGCCAAATTTGCGGGCCCCTAAACTGATGGTGACAACTGTGGTTGCCAATGGAAGTACGAGTATGGGCTGCTCTGATAATCAATAAAACTACAACTTAGAAAAGTTGAAAAACCCCCGACATCTTCATTTCAAAGTCCAATATCTCAAAAACGACTAAACAGATTTTCATGAAACATGGCTAAGAACACTGAAAATCACATCAGCTTTCGAATAAAAAAAAACGCATTCAAATCGTTCCATCCGATTTGGAACTACGATACCACAGACAGATACACAGATACACAGACACGTTGAACTTATAACACCCGTCTTTGCGTTACCATTTTTGAAATCCGTTATGGTGTTGTAAATGTTATGAGGTAGTTTTTCTTGAATCAAAAATGACGGAAACCAACTCGTTACTATTATACTGTAATTCACTCCCCTGCGTCCCGATAGCGTAAAAGCTTGTGTACAACTTCGTGCCCGCCGCATCATGCACGCAAGATTATCTACCTATCCAGATAATGTATGTGGGCAATAATGCGCCGACCATGAAAGACGTCGACATTTAAACACGCTGAGATACGGACACGTTTAAATGATAAGTGAAATTCGGCAATGTATCTTTCTTATCTGAAGTTTAGCGGTAATGGGGTAAGATATGGAAAATGTTTACACACATGGTATGTTCTTCGCTTTCGAAAAAATGCCTTCGCCGAATCTTGGGATTAGGTGGTTAAGTCGACTGGGAGTTGTTTAGGGTGCAACCAGGAATACGTTAGGAGGTTGATGATGATGCTTTGGTACGTTTTGAATGGTCTGAAGGTGTAGGTGAAGTGTATATGGAACATTCTTTGTTGACAATAGTGAAAATTTAATGTTTTTTCATTGGCAACAGATAAAATTACGAAAATACTCGAAAATATATTTGACTTAATATTTGCTATTTTAGGATTAAACAATTGTTTGACTATGACGTCTCAAGTAAGTAATCTCTTCAAATTCCATACTTACGGAGTGTTTTTGACGTTCATAAAAAGAAGCTGATTTGATAGGTATTAGTCAAACACCTACAGTGTTACTACTTGTTGGCGACAAGGCGGCCGCATCTTCAATTTAACTCTGCGGTAGCTTAAACCAAAGAGAATAAAAACTGTCAGTAAAACGTCATAGACGGGTCACTTACGTAACCTTAGGGCTCTTGCAGGACATGTGTTCGGAATTAAACAGAAGTTTTTACAGTCCACTCGCATTTTTAATAGCCTAGATATCCTTCAATCACTGAACAAAGGCACTAGACCCAGCACTACTATAGGTACTTTTAAATCTTTTCACTGCTTATCACCTCAACGCCCACCGACAAATATATCGTGACACCGCGATTCGTAGTAAATAAGCTTAGGTATAGGTCTATTTTCGTTAGGCATGACGGGTGGGGTGAGGCGCATGAGTGCGTAAAGAATAACAGCCCTCCCTGACGCCCATAACGCTATGTTTCGCAATCTATTTTCGCGAACATGAGGTCTACATTTCCCAGCATGTTTGAGGAAATATCTATACATATACAATGGAATCACTGTGCAAATCAAGCTTCCCTATGTGTATGTCTATATCATGCACCATAATACTCAAGACAAGCTATACGTGTTGCCACAATGAGGGACGGAAAGTCCCTATGCAGCTTAATTAAGAACGATCTTAAGATCTAAAGATGGATGATGGCTTACCATAAACAAACTACTTAATTCGGGGGAGTAATGGTTTATTACTCATACTAAATGAACTATAAAAAGAACAAATAAAAAGAAAGAAGACATTTATTCACTACCCAAAAGCTCCACAGACACAAAGGGAGTAAACAATTGTCACATCTTGTGTGTGCTTTTGCGGCA
The DNA here is from genome assembly GCA_947578815.1 of Epinotia ramella. Classification (NCBI taxonomy): domain Eukaryota; kingdom Metazoa; phylum Arthropoda; class Insecta; order Lepidoptera; family Tortricidae; genus Epinotia; species Epinotia ramella. The sequence goes on from OX388207.1 coordinate 5,743,168, forward strand.
GTGAATCGTTCACTGTTTCAGCATTAAATATGCCGAGGTGTCAGACAGACACCTACCTACAGCGCTGGTTTTCAGCCAGCACCGTACGTGACCCACGGAACGCTACGGTTTACTCATGTTTCGGCGAAAATTATTTGGCAAATGATTAACTCCCAAACTATTTTTCCCATATTTTTATTTGGTCGAAGTTTTATTTCCCAACTCAACGTTTCGCACTGATATCATTTCCCAACGAATGGTATGATAAATTATTGTTACGCAAATTTTACCTGGGATTTTTTTAATACGTCATTTATGTATTCGTCAAATGTATTGATTGGCATAAACATTCTTTTAGCACTGATATCATTTCGCAACTATTGATTTGATAAATTATTACCGCGGATTTTTTTAAGATTATTATATTATATTATAAGATTTTTTTATGTATTCGTCAAACGAACGAACTACGAACTAGAGTGCCATAGTTTTATCTGTGCGGACTGATAATCTCCAGCGAGTCGACGCCACCCCGCTGCGCGGGGTGTCTATTTCTGGTCTGAGGGACACAAGTGAACCCTAACCTAACCGACCTAAGACAGTCCGCTTATGACAAGCCATTTTTGTCTGCCCTGATAATCCGCGTCCAGAATAGTGCTCCGCGCCTCAGTATTTCTATGACCTTTGAAGCGCTCTAAATGGTGCCATGTTTTTGGTTGCCCAAACGTCATTTGACGATTTGTTATTTGCCTAAGCAAATCATTTGCTTCATAATAATTTGCCACATAAAAGTTTGTCGAAGTAAAATTTAGCAATATAAAAATTTTGCTAAATGAGAAAACTGCGAAGTTAAGTTATGTCAACAATTGGTTTGCCAAATGAAAATTCTGCGAAAAGTTGGTTGCCATGTGAAATTCTGCGAAACATATTTCGCCGAAAAGGCAGAACCCCGAACGCTACATAGGTACCACAGATACAAACTTATACACGTAATAAATAAATCATTTGTGAAATTTTGTAAACAATTGTAACAGTAGCACAATTGGATGAAAAAACACAAAGTGAAACACGCGACACGGTAGGGATGTTTTAAAAAGTGCTGGGTGGGTTAGGGTTGCGGTTTTTGGAGCGTCAACAAATAGCCTGCTGGCGTCTAAAGGTCATTTCGCTGGTAACGCGACCACCTTCGGTTAGCGACCACCTGAAGGAGAAGGTTTTTTCTATTGAAGATAACATCAATTCTACACACCCTATTGAGACAATTAATTGAAAATGCATTTTTTTGTTGTTTTAGAATAGAAATCTACTAAAAAACCGAGAAAATATCCTTTTAGTTCACCAACTCAGCTTAAGTGGTCGCCCACCGGCACATGAAATTAGGTGGTCGCTAACCGGCGAAATGACCCTACTTGCTAGACGCTCCTTGGATAGGTGGAGGGAGATCATTCCAACTCTTGGATGCTGCGAACCTAAAGCTATCTCGAAACGCCGCGGTCCGATGCTTTGGCATCATCGCCTTACAGAAAGAAGAAGAAAGAAAGATACATATATATTCACGGACACACAGGACACACATATTAAACAATAAAATAAACAAAAAAAACAGATAAAGTGCACCTACGTGCACTCTCACTACTCTCAGTATGCCAAAGAGAAGTCTGTGTCATGTTCAGCAGACCAGCGGCGTTTAAGTAGGGAGTGATACGAGTATGGGAGCGGGGTGTGGCGGGGTGAGACTCGCAAACAGAAACGAATGATATATCTCTTTCTGTCACACTTCTTAAGATTTGTATCTCGCTCGGACGTGGTATTATTATTAGGTACCATAGCTTGTCCTGAGCATTATACGTCCATGGTCTATGTTTATCTACTACATTGCCACTGATTATCGCACGTGCGTAACGACCAGATACAGACAAGCATTGTGCGAAGCCACGTAGCGGAAAAAACAAACGCGATCCGCGTGAGAAACGTTTAAGATATATCTGCATAGTGACGCCAACGTTTGTCTCTAGTTAGTTCACTGGCGTGTGATTAATCGGCCTTTCAATCGATTTGGCATAGAATATGTCACGGTTCCATTTTGCCGGTGCCGGTAGCTGGTGCAGTAGTGGTTCAGGCTGACTACTTTCTCTGTGGGAATGCAAATGTAGGGTTGTGTGCTGTGTATCCCGTGAGCTCTAGTGACCCTACTCATCACACACACAATACGTACTTACCCAATCGGGCTGCTCCAAATATGAGTAAGATTACATTAATATTACACTGTTCCCTACCTTTTTTGTCTCAAGGGGTGGCATCAGTGTTTCTAAGATTTAGTGCTTTAGTCGCTTACTCTTTATTTATGTAAAGTAATATACAACGACGGTGGCAAACAAGCGTACGGCCCGCCTGATGGTAAGCGGACACCGCAGCCTATAGACGCATGCAACTCCAAAGGAGTAACATGGGCGTTGCCGACCCTTGATTGACGCCTTGGATTCGATTGATGGGCGTGCCAGGAAGCTCATTGGTGACCTAAATTTAACTGAGGCTAAAATGCAAAGACTGGAACACCGTAGAAAAGTTGCCTGCTTATCGGTGTTCTACAGGATACATTTCGGAGAGTGTGCGCTAGGATTACACGAATTAATCCCGCCCTCACCATTTCGCCATCTTGGGACTAGGCGCGGTCGCGGGTTCCACCCTTATGTTGTTGATTTACCACTGATTCGCACGAAGCGCTTTGCTTCCAGTTTTCTCGCGAGGACAGCCAAACAGTGGAACTCGCTTCCGGGAAACCTTTTCCCAGTTACATATAACTTGGATCTTTTCAAGACGACAGTGAATAGGCACTATCTAGGTATGCATGTAACACCCTCGACCTCATCATCACTTACCATCAGGCGAGATAGGAGTCAAATGCGTGACGTGTTTGACGACCGGTTAGCCTAGTGGGTAGTGACGCTGCCTACGAAGCTGAAGGTCCTGGGTTCGAATCCCGGTAAGGGCAAATATTTGTGTGATGAGCATGAATATTTGTTTCTGAGTCATGGAAGTTTTCTATGTATTTAAGTATTTATATCCATTATATATATCGTCGTCTAGTACCCATAACACAAGCCTTAATGAGCTTACTATGGGACTAGGTCGATTTGTGTAAGATTGTCCCCTAATATTTATTTATTTATTTATTTATTTATAAATGCGTACATACATAATAAAAATAAAAAATAAAAAAATATGTTTGAGGATTCGCCGTGTTGACAGCTGAAGGAAAAAATTCCCTCGCTCTTAACACAACGCATCCTCGGGAGCTCTGGCGACCATGCTCACCTCCAGGAACACAACACTACTACAGAGCAAGTAGTAGTGTTATTATGGCTGTGGTCTTCTGCAAGGCGGAGGTACTTCCGCAGTTGGGCTGCTCCAAATTAGAGCGGGATGACATTTCGCTGTGCCCTACCTCACCACATCTGCCAGTACAGGAGTACCATGTGCCATATCTGTTGGAGTCTCTAACTTGGAATTCGCTTTATTATGTGGCATTACTTTCTCGACACTCACTGCTCATTGCATACGGTGGTATTCCACTTGTCCAACATCTTTGTCCAATGTGCATTGCGTCTTACTCACTCTTTAAGCATAATGTGAGACGCAAATACACATTGACAAAGGTCTTGGGCAAGTGGAATACCACCCATATTTCCATTAGCTAAAACACTTTGCATACCCGGAGTATAGGTCAACTGCATTACGAGTAGGCAATCCCACACGAAAGTCCCGCTTGCCCGATGCGAACGTCAGGCGCTTGTGCCACTAATTCCGCTGTGGAAGCAAACATGTGAAAATTATTTCCACAGGTTCGGTTTAAGGGGCTACCCGAGGTTTTCATTGATTTTTGACAAGTTTTGAATCGTATCTCCTTTTTTTGCACTACAGAGAGAATTATAAATCAAACGGCTATCGGTTCTTTAATCTTATATCTCCATTTAGGTACACCGGATTTTGAAATAAATGAATACTTAATTTTGTATGATTTTTTTAAACATTGTCTAATAAAATACTTATTTCGTATCTCAATTGACGTGAAAGATCTAACATATACGAAAACTACATATTTGGGTTTGTCTGTGACGTCTCTAAAAACTGGTCCAGGGTTTTCATTTTAAACCAATTAACAAAAATTTATGGCCAACCAGTTTTTTGGCCTAAAATTGTTCAACTTTGATGCCAAATATCTCGAAAACAATGAACTTTGAAGTAAATATGGGATACTATATTGCTTAAAGCCGTTGTTGTTAATACCCAGCTACAAAAAACATTAGAAAACTAAGGGATTCAGATCGAAGGTCATTGGCGTAGGGGAGTCCCTTAACTGGAAGACGGCGACATACGTTTTATGAATATATCCTATCCACGCTGTGATTTGCAAGGTGCCTTTTCATGTATTTGATACCAGCTATCAAGCATGCGAGGAGTCAAATATCATTATCATCATCATATCTGCCGAAAGACGTCCACGACACATAAGCCTCCCCCAAAGAGTGCCATAATGACTGGTCGGGCGTCACCCGCATGCAATGTACTCTCGCGGCCACCCGCGGCCTTTACCAGGTCCACCTTGTGGGGGTCTACCCTCTCTGCGCCTGGTACGTGGTAATAAATGAAAACATATCTTCGCACATCTCTGGAGGTCACTATTAGTTACGGCATTGCGCGGCGGTGGCGGCAGCAGCGGTTTTTCAAATTCATTGCGTGTCATCCTAACTAACAACATTGCGTTGGGCGTCTCCACCGCGCAATGAACAGATAAAACGCTGGCCGCGCCGGAACCCGCGATATATCGTGGCCGGGCGGTTACGAATACGGCGATTTGAACAATTCATTTCTGAAACATTTTACGAAAATGTATTGGGATTCCCAAGTTCAGATTGTATCGGCACTACATAGAAGTCGTTATTCAACCGCATTTGTGGACCTTTAGAATTCAACGAGTTACTTACTATGTTGACTGCTTAAACGATAGGGTATTTTTCTCATGTTAAACTTCATAACGAAGTTGGGATAGTTAACCATCAATTTATTATATCGTTCAAGAGTAAATTTAATACTGCTAATATGATCCTCACACTTAAATAGAAAAGAATTGCGTGACAACTATGCAGGTAAACGCAGTATTTCGCGACCATAACAGCAATTTACTTAATTTTCTATACAACGATTAGTACAAATAGTCATACCTCTGTATCAATTAGTATGAAGCGTTTCGGCTGCCCCAGCGAGTCCGTCTTGGACTAATTTTTAGGGTTCCGTAGCCAAATGGCAAAAAACGGAACCCTTATAGATTCGTCATGTCTGTCTGTCTGTCTGTCCGTCCGTATGTCACAGGCATTTTACTCGAAAACTATAAGGTGTATTTGAATAAAATTTTGAGGAAAGGTGTATATTGTTAACCGCTACATAGTTTTGTAATTCAATTACTAAAAAAAATTTTTTTTAGGGGTGCACTCCATACATATAACTGAAAGTCAACATTTTCTTTTTCATTGCAAGCCCACGTGTGGCACATCAATCGATAGGCCTTTCAAAATAAATATAAGGTTTCTCAGCAATTTTTTTGATTAAGTGAATAGAGTCGGAGATAATCGCCTCGAAAGTCACTAAAATTGTGTCCCCCCCCCCTCTAATTTTTGAACCGTGTATTTTAAAAATATGAAAAAATATCATGCTCATAGGGCTTATTAAATTCTTTCAGCGAAAATTGTTTTGAACAAGATCGGTTCACAGGTTTTTGAGATATTCCTAAAAAACTGCCTTCCTTAAAGAAAAGGACGTAAGGGCCATAAGATTTCAGTAACGATACGATCTTTTTAATAGGCACGGAACCCTCGTTGTGCGTAGTCCGACACGCTTGGCCGCTTTTTGTCTATTTAAGTCCTTCAATTGTAGTTGCTCCCATAAAAACATTTGTTTCTCTCTAAAACCAGATCGGTCGAATCAGTAAAGTCGGTCAGGTAAATCGAATAGCATCGAAAAAACCGTAGGACGATTCCTACGGCTTTGCCTGTTCGAGGCTAAGCAACAATAGCAGTGCTATGCCGTAACGCGTAATAACATTATTAGGGATCGTCCTAATACAACGCGACTACGCGTTTATCGCAAGTTCCTAATTGATCGCGCGATTTTCAATTAGGACACTTATTCGAGTCCAATATGTTTGATCGCGCGTTCACGCGAGTAAAATTCGCGCGAACTTGCGATAAACGCGTAGTCGCGTTGTATTAGAACGATCACTAGGTACGTAGTGGGAATCACTCGTAGAGTACGTGAGTCATTGGTTTTGAATTGATTGACGATACACCGTCGGCAATACAGCGCGCCCTTAGGAGCATGGGTGACCTTTCTCACTTCTAGGAACACATACGCATCTGCGTGCGGTCTTTTGTAACAATTTTCCTTAACAACCTGATAAATACCGTGTTGCGAACGCAACCGTTTTTAGTATTGTATACTTAAATAATACTTCATATGCAGTAGCAAAACGCGCCCGTCGGGCAAGGTTAGCATGAGAGGGGCTTTTGAAAGCACCAATAGAAGCGCTACACATACCCAAGTTTTATCCCTACCTAAATTCGTTAACTCAAATAAATCAAATCTTGCTAGTCACTTACCTTTCATATACGATAACATATAACACCACTTCTGTACATCTGTCTTTCGGTCTAACTATTTTTGTAACAACCAGAGCTTTTTGGGAAATTATACTACAGTCAACTTTTCATCGAAGTTTTATTTAAAAGTCGTCGAGCTACAACCCATCACCGACATCGGCGCCAACACACAGATTGGGTCACAAATCTCAAACAGTCCAAAAATGTATCTGGCAGGTAAAATTGTGTTAACTATCACCAACAATTTTGGATTTTTGCAAGTAGGCCGTAATGGCTCTTTTACAAGTCAATATTCTATCAGCGTTTCTGACAAAGAAGATTTCTATATTTTTCGAGCGTATGTATGTATGTGTGAATGTTGTATTCTCTGGCAGCCTAAACCGTTTGACGGATTTCGACCTATGTGGTGTCGTTGGTTTCCTCTTAATTGTAGGAGTGAAATAGGCTAAACTATTTGTAAAAAGCAGTTGGGTTTTTCGAAATATCTTTTGTTTCCACTTGTCTGTAACGTATTACGACGGAAGTGCAGTCCTGTGACGTGCAACTCAAGGATCCACATAATATCAGCGTCGAGCCATCTTCTGTGGCTCGACATTGTGCTGAGTGGACTCCTTTTTCGCATTTCACGAAATGTCAAAATGTATAAGTACTTAAAAATATTGTTGTATTCTGTATTTTTGCGAAATAAACTTATTTTCTTTCTTTCTTTCTTTCAGAAGACTACTGCTAAGAAGAAACACCGAAACAAACTCAACAGTCAGTCATCTTTTGCCAAAAAAAAAGCTTACATATTACAATAATAGTTCTTAACCTACTTAAAATAAGTCAACCTGAATAATAATACAAAGAAAAAAATAATCATAATGCGTTGTTCTACAAGAAAACATGTCCGAAACTGTGTTACATAATAAAACGCAAAGATTAAAAAAAAACGAAAAGAATGTAAATGCGACTAAGTATAAACTAAATCCTTGGGTATTTTTTCTTGTATGAACTGTGTCATCTATTATTAAATTATGAATGATTACGATATTTTGGGCATATTATGATCGTGATTATTAACCATTTCAAGTTTCATTCTTGCTTGTTGTTGTGCTGCCATTTGAAACGGCAGTTAACCCTGCGATTAGCCTGTATAATCATTGTACTTACTGCCGGGTTACATGTCACTAACATATAATTATCACACATTTACGTTTGGCTACTTCCGGATTTGGCAGGGAAGAAAGAAAAAGGTATGCGGCATTTTGTACTTTACCGCGACCTGACTGGCAGTATTACATTTGCGATTTGACTCCGAGTAAGAGCCTTATCACACTTGCGATTTCCAAGCGTATTTTGTATGAAGGCGATCACGCAGCGTGTTCGCCGCGACTGATAATTGTATAGAAAACACGCTCGCAAATCGCAAGTGTGATAAGGCTCTAACTACAGTCAGCATCATATTCCCAAAGACGTTAACAAAGCTGTACGCACAGAGTATAATGTGGATTGGTTTAATTTGCCTTGTATGTACTCATAACACAAGCTTTCTGCGGAGCTAGTTTTATTTGTGTCAGATGGGTCTACTATTAATTTACCTATTTATAAAAAATATATATCAAAAACGATATGCCACCATTGGTTCCACGCCCGTGTGGAAACGACCAAATTTGGCAGCGTCTAAACAATTTTAAGGATCTCTAAAATCACAGCCTGTGTTTAAAAAGATACCTACACCTCCCCAGGTCACGGGCATGCTCCTTAATTTCACTCCAAACCAAACCAGTTACTGTCACATGCTGCCGGTTTTTAAACGCCAATTCGCAAGTCACTCACAATATTTTTATCGTCCGTTATCCTGATTATCCATGACCAAAACTCGTTAAATTAAATGTCGTCGTAAGGTGAATTTATTGCATAAACTTGCCAGTAATTTAGTGCTAAGGACCGTATATTAATAAACGTACTTAAGTGATACCGACGCGCTCAAGATAGGATCTGAGTATAAGAAAATGAACAGCGCCTCTTGGGTGTTGTCTGTCGCACATTACGGACGGCTGTGGGGTATGACAAAATTACCGATTTTACGGGTCTAGGGCGTAAAAATAAACCACCCTAAACTTAACAAAAAAAAGGTGAAATATTGTAGCTAATTAAATATCAATTGAGGAAAATAGAAGGTAGAAGAGGAAGGGAAGAGGAACACCTAGAACCATGCGGTTTGAAAATATCAGGGACTGGGCCGATACTTTTGACGCCGCCACTCTCCCCAGGACGGCGAAAAGCAGGGAAGACTTTCGTTTGATGATCGCCGACATCCGTTAAGAAGAAATATCAATTACAATGTTTGTTTTTTTTTTATGGATTTATAAATAGGGGACAATCTTACACAAATTGAACAAGCCTCATAGTAAGCTATGGTGGTGTCATGGCTAGACGAGGAAATATTGAATACATATAAAAACTTAAATACATAGAAAACATCCAAGACTCAGAAACAAATACTCATGCTCACGACACATATATTTGCCCTTACCGGGATTTGAACCCAGGACCTTCAGCTTCGTATGCTGTCACTACCCATGAATACTGCCAATAAAAATAATTAAATTACACCGTTTCCGAGTTGTAGACGATGCGAAGGGTAAGCAACTTGTTCACCAGATTTATCACAAAGGTATGTTTAAAACAAAACAACAATTAGATCTTCTTTATACACGAATAACTAAAATAGTGACAAAATTGCAGACTGCGAAAATATCAAACCAAATCGCGACAGCCGAAAATGCCCCTTCTTTTGTTTTTTATTTATTACCATCAAGTGGCCGCATCCAGCCAGCACCAAAAAGGTTACATCAAAGTATAACATGGAGGCGTCGCTTACACGAGTTTAAATTCGGTAAGTACTGCTTCTTCTAAATCATAAATTAGGTATATTTTGAGTTTTTTTCGTGAAAATAATAAAAAAAAACTAAAACATTACTGTTCACTTCTTTAAAAAAAGTGATAAATTTTGATAGATACCTTATGTTTATACCACTTTTTTAACGTTAGACCTAACTCCGGACTACCCTTTGTCATCAATCATCATCTCTTGGCATAATTTGTAGCATGCAGTCACGTAGCACTATATGAAGGTCCCGCCTTTTATTAACTGTGGTTTGTGACTGCCATATGAACAACGTGTCAGACGTTTATGATCTACATATTCAGTAAAAGTTGACTGTAAAACGATTGATTTCCGGTTTTTTTAGGAATATAAATTACATGTACCTAAACAGTCAAATACATATTATATACTTGTCTAGCGTTTGACCGCGTGGAACCCGTTTATATATCGTAACTTCAAACAAAGTTTCAGCCCCCATTTCACCCCCTTAGAGGATTATTTCCGGGACAAAAGTATCAAATCATTTGACAACCCTTCTCTACGCTCTGGCGTGGGCATACCAAAGTCGGAAAGTTTCTTTCCGGATATTGATAATATTTTGTCTTCTATAAGGCGCAGCGCTTCATTTAAACAGAGATCATTGTTGATCTGACCCATTCTTTCGAATCTGTGCAAAATATCCTCTGATTCTAGTGATCAGTAGCTGACTTATACAAATATGTCGCCTTCTAGTAAACAGTACATTTTTATTTTAAAAACACTGATATTGTAATTATAAGTAAACAGTACAGTTTTATTTTAAAAACACTGTTATTGTAATTATAAAAATCATTAAAAGATAATGTAACCTTCAGAAACTACTTGCCTATAATATATGTAGTCTAATAGCGATGAACACTTCGCAACAATCGCCAAAGTTAAGCAACGTCGAGAGAAGTCAATATTTGGATGGGTGACCGTTTTTTTTTTCATACAAATTCTCAAACGTCTTTTGACCCCCTTAGGGAATGAATTTTCAAAAGCGCAGAAATTAGTTTTCTAATATTTTGATATACAATCAATCTACGAAGTTTCAAGTTTCTATTTAAAAAAAAAAATTAAGTCCCATACAATCTTTGGTTCCTTATTCCACCCTCTGAAGTAATTATATCTAAAAAAATGGCACGCTATATCCTACTCTGAGGTATAAACAACAATATTGGAAAGTTTCAATAAAATCGGTTCGCATATTTTTGTTTAATTTGTCCTCAACGCCACTATACCACATTAGAGAAGAATCCATGTTTCTACTGATTACCAAAAGATGGCGCTGGTGATGTGTTCTTAAATCGTTCTTTCTCGAACTCTGTCTACGATACCTAAACTCCATCAAACTCTTTTTTATACGTTCTCATATGGTTTGGCAGAGTTTAAACGCATAGAAAAAGCGGAAGAATTACCTACTACGGCTAGAATATGCCTGGAAATATGTGAAGCTCTGTATCGCACTATTGAAGTTTTTAACGTTAGTTGTATAAATACAATTTACTTCGTTGTTACTTTATTATGTATCTTTGACCACATGGATTTCCATATGGACACTGTTTCACATTTATAATATTAGTGTGATTATATTCATCGTCTTTTTTGTCGATTCTGTATTTGAAAAAATATAAATAAAACATTTTGATAACACAGCTTACAGACCCACTAGTTTTATATACAGGGTGATTCAGGAGACATGAGCAGGATCAACCCTACGGATTCAATAGTTTATAAGCTACTCAGTCGTACCAGCATTGGTAAGATTAACGTGAATTTTTTTTTAGTTGTGGAGGGTGACCATGATTTATTGTGAATGAAACTTTTACACAAAATGTAAAAAAAAACTGTGGGCGTTTAACTTAATTACGATGGTAAAAGATCCATTAACATTAACTGTATGTGTAGGGTTGATCCTGCTCACGTCTCCTGAATCACCCTGTAGAGTTTTGTTGAGCTTTTTGTGCATACATATTACCGGAACTAGCACAACAGAGGCCGCGGCGCAACGCGTGGCGAGAAAAATCTACCCTCCTCTTTCTAATTTACGTCGTGCGAGTGAGACAGAAGTAACACAGGCGCGCTACCAACCCTTTATAGACTGGAGGATACGTAGTGTTGACAGCTGAAGAAAATGTGAATGTGATAATGGGTACCGCCCGTTCTTAAAACTGACGGTGCCCACTCTCTGAATGATAAATATTGTAATATTAACCAGTGGTAAACGGTGTGGGCCACACATACTGTAAACATTTTCTTTAAAACTTATTTTAAGTATTCATTGTAGTGGCTGTTTGTTTACCCAAATAAACTAAAAAAAAAAAAAAAAAAATTGTCAATCACTTGTCATTCATACGTGTACTCGTAAGGCCTGCAACACACTGGCGCGGCCTGGCAGCGGCGGACAATAGTAAATTGTCATTACCTGTCAAATTTACTACGTGTTGCAAATAATTTCTTCAATTTCTCATTTTAGTATGAAATACTTATTATTATTATATTCAAGCATTCATTCAATACCTCCACGTCTTAGGTTAGGTACGAATAAATGACATAGATCTAAGCTTCAAAAATGTCATTTATCTATCTAACGTGCGTATGAAAAGTTATCTACATAAAAATACCCCGCTAGTACTTTCATTAGGTAATGTGAAAAGCTATTATACACTCAACTTTTACTTAATTTATATGCACGGGAACCTCACACTATTGAAATTGAGTAAAAATAAGACATGTTTTGGCGGTTCTTTTCTATCGAGGCAATTTTGGTTTTGTATGGTTTTTTTCAGACGATTCAATTGCAAATATGATGTAGTTTTGGTATGTTCTTTTTCCTGGCATTCGCTTTAGTTTATCATAGGTAAATATTCAATCTAAGAACCCCGATTTCGCGGAGCGCCCCCTCTTAAGTGATCGACCTGCCGGTCACATAACACTGATCCCCGTGCAGAAAAATGCCCGAAACTTTATACATAAAACCCGGTATCTCAATTGTCATTTCAATGCACCCTGCACACGCTATATCACTAGATTTCATTTTTCATCGCCATTTGTCATTCGTCCCAACCAATGTTAGCATTGTACACAACACCCATATTTTTCTTTAAAAATAAATGGTTCTGTCAAAGCTCTGATTTATACAATGGTTTTTTGTAAGCCTCAGGGTTCAAATATATTTCTTAATTTAGAAAGATGGGCATTCTTGCTTGGAGAAAGAAATAAGTATCTTGTTCTGAGCGAACGTTAAATCGTTTGGCCTTTAAACCAGTAAAGCCGAGATATGCAAATGTCCTCACTTTTAAATCCCTCTTTCAAATAACCTGTGTCATATCGCAGGGAATCTAAGTGGGCGATTCAAACGTTGGTGAAAATTTTAGAGAGAATTGTCTCTTTGTCCAGTTTGTAGTATTCTCGACGATAAGAATATATTTCCAGAAATAGCTGCTTTGTTTGTTTATAACTGACGTATTAATTATGTGTAACAGTGCAGTGTAGCACAAACCAAGCTAACCGAACAACTTAAGTGGGTGTGGCCGGGGGCACATACCACGTAGAACCGATGGCCGTTGGGGCGGAAAGGTTCTCGAGTGGCGACCACGTATCGGAAGGCGCAGCGTGGGTTGACCACAAGGTGGACTGGTGACCTGGAAGGTCGCGGGAGTCCGCTGGATGCGGGTGGCGCAGGACCGGTCACTTTGGCACTCTTTTGGGGAGGCCTATGTCCAGCAGTGGACGTCTTTCGGCTGATATGATGATGATGATGATGATGAGTGCAAGGTGGATGTACAGCTCGTTGGCGCTTTCCTCTGCAAAGCGGAAAAACTACGGTATTGGGAACGTACTTAGCGCTAGTTCGTTTTATGTAACATGGTCTCCTAATATTTATTAATTTATTTCATTTGTTTTTCACAGTAGGCATAATGTCTAGAAAAATAAACAGGGTCATTGTTTAAGAGTTTTCTTTTCACTTTTGTTTAATAAAGGATAATGGTCTATTGTGGGAGGACTCGTAAATGTTGTTTTACGTAGTTTAGCCTTTATTCAGTTTAACAAAGGGCTGGTTTATTGGTGTGCCTGAAATCCAAGTTTTTGCGCTAGGTCTCAGGAATTAATCTTCCTTTGTGTGTGACTCCCGCTTGTGTTGGAATTTTAGTTTTAATGATTGTATAGGAATCAAAGAAAGTATTTTCTTTTGGCACCAAAATCTTAAAACTTCTTTAGCGGCGCTGAGCACTTTTTGGGATGGGGAAAAATAGTTAAATACGCGACAGAGTTTTGTGACGTCAGATGTGAAGGAGGTCACTTTTTGCTGCTAGCCGATTCAACTTCATTCAAAACTGAACGCTATTCGTAAGAGTATAAAGCCGTTAAACACTTCTTGCAATAGCATATTCTGCAAATAAATTAGTAATAATACCAACGCCTCCTTCACCGTTTTGCTATTGAGAAAATTCGAATAGTTCGAATTTGGGCGTTATTCCTAAAGAGATAAAGCTTAGAAAAATATTTACCAACGGCAAAAACAAATTCATATTTTGGTCGCCACCGCCGTCTGCTGTGCAAATTCGAATAGTTCGAATTTAGACGTTATTCCTAAAGAGACAAAGCTTTGAAAAATATTTGGCAATGGCAAAAACAAATTGGTATTGTGTTTGCCGCCGCCCCGTCGGCGCGCCGAGCCGGCGGCCCCCGTCGCACCCAACGCGCCCGCGGGCCGTCCGCCTAAATAATTGATAAATTGTTTATAAATTTGCGTCAAATTCATTTTTAGGGTGACACCGTAAGATGTCACGTGACCTGATCGAAAAACTGTTACAATGTTATTGAGTTTTCACTTCTGCCGGCACTCCCGGAGTGCATCCCTATTTTAAATAGTTGCCCGCGCTGCTTCGTCCGCGTGTTGCAAAAACGCAGGTAAACCCGCGGTATGAAATATAGCCTATAACCATATGTAGAAGGTCCATTCTACACGCAGGTGAATTTTGTTTGAAATCAGATAGGCGGTTCCGGAGATTACCCAAAACATATGTACAACCTTACACTTCCTCTTTACAATATGAGTATAGATTAAAACGTTGGAACATTGTTTATTGTATAGTATCGTAATATTTGATAGATAAGTACCTTTCGAATTAACAATTGTATATTTGTGTGTAAAATCACCATCACATCAGACTTTGATCCACATGATCGCAATATTTTTGTTGGAAAAGACAATGATATACCAGAAAGTCATTTAATCCACATAAAAACACAATAACAAATAAAGTAATAATTACTTAAGCTACTAGCTTAAGCCTAGTCAAAAAGTCCCCCACGAGTTGTCCCTGGCGCAAAGGTACCCGTCACACTGGCCACGATACCACGTTGAATGGCGATGGACAACCTTTGCGGGCGTCAGACCCCCTCTCCGTAATTCGTCGTCCCTGCACCTCCCTAACGAAAGCTATTACCTCCGACCCCCAGCACCCAGTAGTCTCAAACGCAACGGGTACGACATACTTACCTAGTACACCTAATAATACCTACATAAACGTAACTTAAGACGCTGTCAACACCAAAATGCCCTTGAGGATTTTGGATAGCGCGCACACAGTCTATTTGTATCGGAGTAAACGAGAGCGAGTGTTAGTGGGCGGCCCAGTTTTTGAAGATAATATTACATAAATATTGAAATAAATAAAGGGTAGATTATTTGTGAAATATGACTCGTTAGCGGTTTAGGTATGAATATGATGACTTCGTGTTTTTAATTGCAGACCCATACGTCAAAAAAATAAGGACCGAACCGTTTAATGTGATTTTAAGACCAATCTTTGCAATTATTTTCTATCGAGCCGATTTCGTCCAATTATGTATCGAGCCCGTCCACGCTCTTTGAAATATGCTGAATATTAACATATATTTTACTAGCTGATGCCCGCGGCTTCGCCCGCGTGGTTATAGGAAAATGTAACATATTGAATTTTCCCGTGGGAATTAGATGTTTTCCCGCTGGAAAAAGTAGCCTATGTCACTCTCCAGCTTCTAAACTATCTCCATTCAAAAAATCACATCAATACGACGCTCCGTTGCGACGTGAAAGGACAAACATACAAACACACACACTTTCGCATTTAAAATATTAGTATTAAGAATTTGATGTGCTAGAACATTTTTTTTTTTTTTTATACTGTTTAAATAACATTAATTTCACCAAATTAGGTCTTATCATGATTCAATGGCACCCCGAACCGAAAAGAGTCTCGGTCTCCGACGCGAGTTGTTGCCACTTGTCTCGACCTTCATCATAATCATCATCCATCAGCCGAAAGACGTCCACTGCTGGACATAGGCATCCCCCAAACAGTGCCAAAGTGACTGAAAGTGAATCACCTAGCTAATATAAAAGCAAGGAAAACTCCAATAAGAAAAGTCAGTATAATTCGTATAACTACATACTCCTATATGTGTGCTTGCGTTATTATTTTGGTAGCGCAGAGGACATTACTCTCACCTCGCTTCTGTTTTACATATACGAGTAGATAGCAAAGCTTCCGAGACTGTTCCTATATTGTATGTCATTTAGTACTTACCCTACGAGATCTTGCTAAGTAGTGTTGTGTGCTCTGCGGGATCGCATCAGAAATGGCCTATATGTCCAGCAGTGGACGTCTTTCGGCTGATATGATGATGATGAGTGTTGTGTGAGGTACAGCACATATACATTCTTATATCCAGTAGCCTAACGCAAAAAACGAACGCTGATTTTTATGCAGATTTGACCGGGTTCGATTCCCGGCCGTGTATAAAGGTATTTTGAAAATCTTTGAGTGCCTAAGAGAAAATTTCCGTGTCTCTTATAGTTCCAGATTTTCCCTAACTGCCCCGTTTGAAAAATACACCCTGTATATGCGTCATAAACGCCACGTCACCTTGCTTGTTTCGTACTTACTGGAGGATAATGTGAAAATAACCTTTTATGTACGAGAGGGGGATAGACTGGTACTGTACCGATTATGATAATAGTTATGATACTCCATAAATATCGATTGCCGTGCTTAACATACGAAGTGATTTCATTATAAAATATTGTTTCTTTTGTAGTAAAACATCAAGATTGACTTGTAATGATCGTGGAAGCCTCAAGAAAAATATAGGATAGTTCATCAAGTCTGTTTTTAAACTGGTCAATACTTAAAACGATATGATACAGAGAGAAAGAATATGATGGAAAAATAAACCATCTTCGTTTGTAGCCCCGACAGAACTAAGAGAGGAGAAATATGATCGGGGTAACTTCCTCGTTAATACTTCTAGCGTTCTCTACTTCTGAGAGCCCTATGCTTTTACTAATCATACTCATCCTCCTAGCGTTATTCCCGGTAGTGCCCCTAAAGGAGCCCGGGGTCCGCTTTGACACCTAATCCCAAGAATTGGCATAGGCACTAGTTTTTACGAAAGCGACTGCCATCTGACCTTCCAACCCAGAGGGAAAACAAGACCTTATTGAGATTAGACCGGTTTCCTCACGATATTTACGGTAAATATTCCGCATATACTCGTAAGCTATGAAAAACTCATTGGTATGAGCCGCGATTCGGACCCACGACCGCCGCTTGACAGCCGCATGCCTGAACCACTAGGCTACCGTAGCTCTGCCCCATGCTTATACTATAAACTTTAATTTAATTAAGATCCGTAGCCCCAAGCGATGGATACATTCCCTGGCATGGGTTGGCGTTCCCAAACAGGTATGATTATGGATTAACAGCCTGTCAACAGCCCCGCTATTCTGTAACCTGTTTTAAGCTCACCTCAACGCTCACCCACAAACATATCTTGACGCCGCGGTTCGTAGTAACTGAGCGTAGGCCTAGGTCTAGTTTCGTTAGTTGTGACGGGTGGGGTGAGGCCCATGACGGCGTAAAGAAATAACCTAGGAATCGGGATGTTATTTAGTTGGGAATATATCCAGTGAAACCTGAAGAAAATATACCAACTAACGTGTTAGAGCTCTCTCCCACTGACGTCCAGTTTTTTGCGGGATACAGTTTTCTGCAGGATACTGCACGCAAGCTACAGAAAACTGGATCCTGCAGAAAACCGTACCCGCAAAAAACTGGACGTCAGTGGGAAAGAGCTCGTAGGTGTCTTAGAACAAATTATTTTAATATAGTGTCTGGAACTTTGTTCGGCATCGTGACGGAAAATCTGGAGTAAACAATTTTTACCAGATTTTCGGTAATAGAAGTCTTACTCCATTTTCAACCGACTTCGAAAAAGGAGAGGGTTCTATGTTCCACTGTATGTATTTTTTTTTAATGTATGTTCACCAATTTCTATGTCGATTGTCGACCGTTTTTCAAAATTATTTTTTTATTCGAAAGAGTATACTCCTGAGGTGGTCCCATTGGCACCAAATCAGGATCTGATAATGGGATCCCGGGAAAATTTACGGCAACCCTCAAATTTTATAGGCACGCGTGTAGTGATTTCGGTATTTTCCATTATTAGTATTTACTCTCGGAAATCGTAATTTTGGTGAAGTGAAGTGAAGTGATAATGAAGAGCACAGATGATATATGGAACTCCTCAAGGATGTAAAGCACGTCAAAGATTCGGAAATGATTCCGTTGATTTAGCAACTAATGAAGTGTAAATTATGAGATCCTTGAGGAATCGACGGAACTCCTCAAATATTAGGCGAAGTACCTACTGAATACGGGTTTAGACTCAAAATGTATTATTGCTTCAAATGAAAGGAGGCATAAAAATATACCTAATGACGAAACTCCCAGTCAGATATATCAAAGAATTACGAAGCTACAAACATTTTAATATTGCTTGTTAGAGACAGAAAACGCTCCCAGATCGTGACGGACGGCAGCGGCACGAGCTGCGAGCGTCATAATTAATGACAATCGTTTCATATGAAGGTGCGTTTTGCGGAAAAGGGACAGAACATACCCCCTCTTAATCCTGTGGACACTAATAACTTTGTGATTATTTAACCTCTTGCGTAGCTTTTTTCTCCATTTGACTACATTTTAAATCCTTTTTCGAGAAAATACAACATTATTGATTATTTTATTTAGTGTCTGCACCCCTATTGAAGTCGGCTTAAAGTTTGTTTGTTTGTTTTGTTTCGACGGGCGGCGGCAAACACAGTACCAATTTCATTTATTCATTTATTGAACATCATAATTCATAAGTCATGCGCATTACAAGGGATGTTAATTAATACAGGTAGGTGGTTGGTACATGACACCCTGAGAGGACACATAATGTTTTCTAGCGCTTACATATTGCAACAATAACACAATGTTTAATTTTGAAAATTATACATGCACACAGAAGTGGATAATATTATTAATACATTACGCTGTCAAAGTCTGTTCATAATGAATAATACATTTCAATTAAAGCAATTACGGGTATATATAAAAATGTCAAGGTTAAGAAAATGATAGAAATAATAATGTAGAAGGTCAGCTAATAGGTAATTGAAATTAAGCCATAATTAAAATTATACTGATTGACATTTTGCAATGTATTGTCATTTAAATAATCATCAATGGAATAATAACTCTTCTCAATAAGTAGTTTCTGTAATCTACTTTTAAATAATTTGTCGCTGGTTATTTGAATAATTTGTTCAGGTAACTTGTTCACTATAATGATGCATCTGCATTAGGGACCATTTCTGTACATGGCCAGTTTTTGCCATTGCCAAATATATTTCAAAGCTTTATCTCTTTAGGAATAACGTCTAAATTCGAACTATTCGAATTTGCAAGAACAGCAGACGGCGGTGGCGACCAAAATATCAATTTGTTTTTGCCGTTGGTAAATATTTTTCTAAGCTTTATCTCTTTAGGAATAACGCCCAAATTCGAACTATTCGAATTTTCTCAATAGCAAAACGGTGAAGGACGCGTTGGTTAAAATTACAAATTTATTTGTCTTGTCGTGTCTGGCAGGTGCGGTGCAATGTGGTAATCGTGACACCAACACACTAAAAACGCATGTTTCTTTTAATTTCCTTTTATTTTTTAGGGCATCCAGCGTCATTCACGCACTCGACGAACGCTTTATCGCACATGCAGGTCCAGAAGCCGCACGGGTTGAAGCCGTCGGTGCAGTACGGGTACCCGTTGTAGCAGGACCATGCGTACGCATGCGCGTACACGTCACCAGCTGTGCAACGGTACAGTTTTACGTTTTCGTCGTAGCATACGTCATGCTGTTCGCAGCAGCTGAAAAAGTGGGCAAACATATAGGATTTAAATTGCTAATAGGCATGATGCCTCATGTTCAAATTGATAACGTAGTGATGCTAAATGGATAGTAAACCATCAAATTATCGTAATAAAGTATAAATTATAAAATATAATTAAAATCATAAAAAGATATGAACCTTGAAAGTTTGAATAAAATATGCATTTTTTTTTATTGTCCAAGAGTAAATTAAAAGCTACCAATAGAATCCTTACGCTTTTCTAGAAACAACATTGTATGACAACTATGTACTTAAACGCAGTATTTCGAGACCGAAACAACAATTTACCTGATTTTCCATACTACGATTAGTACAAATATACAAATGTGACGTCACACTTGTATAGACACACAGTATGAAGCGTTTCGCGCTGCCGCCAGCGAGGTCAGTCTTTGTCTCAAATTTTTATGTATTTATGTTCTTTAATTGTAGTTGCTCCCATACAAACATTTGTTCCTCTCCAAAACCTGGTTCGAATGACGTCACAAAAAAATCTTAGTCATCATCTCTATTCTTATACTACTACACTAAGACGCTCCCGCGTATTCACCCGCGTATCGATATGAATGTAGACATACGTGATAAAATATAGCCGGTGTCCCCGGAAGGTCCATTTTATACGCAGGTGAAAGAATTTTCGAAATAGGATTAGTAGTTCTGAAGATTACCTACAACATAGAAAGTTACTATCTCACAGACTTTTCTCTTTATAATTTTAGTTTAGCACTATAGATAATAAAATGTTTATATATTTATTTACTAAAAATAGATTACCAAAACTCCATAGGACCGTAAAGAAGAGAAGACTATAGTAGATTGTATGACAAGGGGCTAAAATAAGCCACATTACCACGAGATGGTTATTTTCCCGAGCGAATTGAGGGAAAATTGTTCGAGTGGTAATGTGGCTTTTAGACCAGAGTTATACACTCTACTTTTCACTTAGACTGCGAGAAAATAGTGAAAACAAAGATTATCCATCCACAATCTATAATAAATTCCACAGCGAAAAGATTGTTCAATTTGGCGGCATGATTTTTTAAATAAACTGTTTGACACATACAAAATATTGACACCACGAATAAACGCTACTTACCGTATAGGTACAGCCGGGTCCAAACGGCCGGGCGCGGCGGACAGCATACGCTGCATACGATAAAGCGAGATAGACAGTCTATCCCGCTCAATCTAATAGCTTATGTCATGTTTGCAGGCCATCCCGCTTGAACGTTTGGACGAGGCTATAGACGGCCAAAGGCGTTTTTTTTTTTTTAATTATTGTGAATTCGGGAATAACAAACGCCTAATATTTGAAATTTATTCTGATCCTGATTGGTTGATTTGAATATACAGCTGTATTCTGATTAGTTGATAGCAAATACAAATGGTTTTTCAAACAGTTATGATTGGTGGATTATTACGTTGAAGTGCTTTGATTGGTCAAATTGAAATGTTTTAAAATCATAAATATGTTTACATATTTTCCCTAGGGGCTAAATGTAGGTACTACTTTAGCCCCGCTATCTAAGCCTAATATGGCACACTTTTTGAGCATGAGAAGTGAAAAAAAATAACTACAGTTGCCCGACCTGGCTTTGCACGGTCAGAGCATTTATTATTAGATTAATAAGCATACTTTACCTGTCAATGTCATCTATAGGTACCCCAGAGCCACCCAAGCCACAGAAGTTTCCGTGGTTGTTTAGATCCCACGGGTCACATGGGGTCGCGCACTTGATCATATCGTAGAGATCGAACATGTTTCCCACATTATGCTGTGGATTGATGTTCCTGTAAAGAAGAAGTTCATCATACCACCCGCAAGACGTCTACTGCCGGATATAAGCCTCTCCCATAGGCAACGGGACCAGTTCTACGCCACCGAACTCCAGTGACCTATTAGCCGCCATCTACTTGCGCTTTTAATTAAAAATGGCTTTTGACATTGAATTGTTGATAACATTAGTTGAAAATAGGCCTGTGCTGTAGGTTAAAACCCTGGATTGCTATACAAGTAGTCCTCAAAACGAGTATAAGACACACCATATTTTTCCCTTTCCAATAATATAGGATGCACCCACAATGACATTTTACGTGTTTTTTGTTTTTTTTGCTTCTTGTACAAATAGTAGGCCAATATGGGTTTTTTTTCACATTATCACACACGTGTTATCACTATGAAGACCTGTTCAAAACTGTAGCATAGAAACGGCACTCGAAGTCGAAGCTAACATCCATCCGGTAAACATATTAGATGTATACAAAGATATCCGTTGACGGTCCGTTGTCTGGTGAAAACAACGGACGTCTTTGTAGACGTCCGTTGCTTTCACCGGACAACGGACCAGCCAAAAATGATCTGTCATACCTAATTTCAAACTAATTTACCTGTAAGGGTGTGGTTGTGTCTTTGCTTTCGTGTAATTGTTGATTGTGTCGTATGTTTGATGTCGCTTCCAATCTGAAATGAAGAAAATTATTACTAACATAATTATAATATTTTGAATACTCAAAGAGCTGTACAAGTGCGTCATCAGACCAGTCATTTAATTGGTAGCGACACATGGCCGGTTCTGGGGGGCTAGCACAACTTACTGCCAAGAAGCGTCGCACGCGACATAGCAACTCTTTTCTTACTCGCACTGTGGAAATTAGAAAGGGGAGGGTATATTTTCTCGTCTCACGTTGCTTCGCAGCGTCAGGTTTGCTAGCCCCGCTGGGAAGACAGATTCAGGAGCTTCGCGTTATGCTACCACTACGACCGCTACATTATCGGGATTCAACGAATGTTCGACCTGTCGCGATGTGTATAGCAAAACAGTTCGCTGGAACTCGAATCATTCGGGCGAACTCGAACGTTGTTCGGACTCCTGTCGGTTTTCTACCGCACATCAAAGGGATTTTGTAGCGAAAAAGTTTGTGGCTACACTTCAACACTTATTTTTCCTTCCGAAATTTGTATCGCAACATATGTGGCCATAGAGTTCGCCATAGAAAAAACACGAAGTTTTTATCGTGACAATGCGGAACGAATCTATGATAATGGAGCCGTAGCACGAGTACATCCGTGGCAGCCTAGGAGTTCGTGACATAGCGGAGAAGCACCAGGAATGTCGCCTTCGTTGGTTCAGTAACGACACTCGCAGAAGTCGCAGGCCTTCTGACTACGTAGGGAACAAATACCATAGCCTCGACAAGGGCCCTCGACTCCGTGGCAGACCGAAGAAACGATGGCTGGATGTCGTGATGGCCGACACCAGCGAAATGGGTTCAAAAAGGAAGATGTCCAGGATCGTGCGAAATGGAGAAAAGTGAGTAGAAAAGCGGACCCTGACAAAAGCCGGGATTGGCCGGGATAAACTACGCAGAAAAACTAATTACATACACGTATACCGGAGCATTCCTTAAAAAAAGGCCACTATTTTTTTACGTTTCTGCTACTTTTCTGTTTTTTCTCAGAATCGCAACGGATCCATCCGATAGGAGAAAAAAAGTGTCCCATTTCCATAGATTTCTGAATTTTCTCGTTCTGTTACCGCCGTACAACTACAAAGCATATGGGAAATAGTAACACAGCAGGAAAAAATCTTTGGGGCATTTTCTTGTTCTATTAGGATCCAAAAAGCTCGTGATTCTCAGTGGAAATTAACTAAAACTTCCAGAAAATTACACAATTAATAATAATAATCATCATCATCATATCAGCCGAAAGAAAGAACAACCATTTATTCCATAAAGCACACATAAAAGGATTAAATACGTCCACTGCTGAACATAGGCCTCCCTCAAAGAGTGCCACAATGACTCGCCCTGCGTCATCCGCATCCAGCGGACTCCGCGACCTTTGCCGGGTCATCAGTCCACCTTGTGGGGGGCCTACCCACGCTGCGCCTTCCGGTACAACGTGTTCGCTCGACTCGAGAACCTTTCCACCCAAATTAATAATAGTGGCATTTTTTTGAGAAACGCTCACCTGCTTATTTATATGCTTAAGTACATACGAACAGTTCAAAAATAAAGCTTGCAAAATACAGATTTTATATTAGACATACCAGCACTCCGCACTATTTGGAATACACAAATTAAAACAAATGCCAGCGATCCACGAGCCATGGCGAGAACTGCTCACACTAATGTGTTCTCAAACTGTGGTCAATTTATACTTAAATAATTAATTAACGAGTTGCTTTTATCAGTTTAATTACCAGTTCTGAATTTATCAAAACATTTCTAATTAAAATATTATTTTAAATACTTATTAATTTTTGCAAGCTTTTATTTAAAATGCAATGTTTGTATGTAATGTTTATAACGTCTTTGGAGTTGTCCGATCAAAATATACAAAATACTATTCCTGGTTTGGGCATATAGCAAAGATGGATGAAAGAAAATTAACAAAGAGTCTATGGTCAAGAGGTCAGGCAGCCCAATAGATATAGTCATCAGGTGATCCGTCTGCTCGTTTGCCTCCTATATCATAAAAAAAAAAAAAAAAAAAAAATAGTACCTACCCTATACAGTGTGGGGCAAAAAGTAATCGAAATACAAATTACAACTACAAAATTGAACTATTAATGCAATTACAAATTGGATTGCATCAGAAAATGTAATTTAATAATAATAATATTCTTTATTGCAACAAAATAAAAATGATTACAAAACAATTATTTAACTAAATTAGGTAGCAACAGGCGGTCTTATCGCTAAAAAGCGATCTCATCCAGACAACCTTTGGTTAGCAGGAAATGACGGGCAGAAATTTGGAAATGGTAGTGCAATAATAAAGCAAGATAATAATTACATTTATTGAATAAAACATTTTTCATTATTGACCGAGTGAGCGAAGCGACCACAGCGTCTCCGTTTTAGCTCGTGCAAAAATGCTTTCGTGACACACGAACGACTATTGTCTGATTATCCAGTTTTCCGGCTATTCTCGCTCATAGATCGCATTTCTCAACCAATTCTCGTAAAGTTTTGTGAGCAGGTCCGTTAATTACATCAAATATTTTTGTCGAGTCACTTTCTCGAAAAATTGAAAATATATATTTATGCACTTGGCAAGGTGCCCTTGAAGATAAAAATAATGAGTGTTGAAACTGTTAAATTATGCATTGTTTTTAAATGATAACACCTAATTTAGTACGGTCAAGTGCAAAAATGTATGTGCAGAATTAATCCTCACATAAATATGTAACGAAATTCTTCATTCGCCGACATAAGGGACATGGGACATTTTTGAGAACCTAAGTTGTATGCATGTACCTACCCATATTTTTACACTTGACTGCACCTGAGAGTGGGTACCTACTCGCATGTACAGAAAAATATGAATTTATTTTAAAACATTTAATTTTTTTATGCAGGTGGCACAGGACACCGGTCATTGTGGCACTCTTTGGCGGAGGTCTATGTCCAGGAGTGGACATCTTTCGGTTGATATGATGATGATGAGTGACGGCCCAGATCATACTGGAGTAGCATAGCAACTACTACAGCTAAATGTCTCTCGCGGTCAAGCGGACTCCCGCGACTTTTATTTATTTATTTAAATCAGGCAACAAGGCCCATATTACAAATACCTTAAAGACTAACATACATATCAATATAAACTTATTAATAACCACAAAACACAAAACCAGCGGGGCTTTATTTTTTTCATACTACGGGTCAAATTGATTCGTTCGTTCCGATTTTCATGCTTTTAACACCATTTGCAGCTTTTTACTGAATTTCTGGGTGTACCGCTCTAGCACTAAGAGAAACGAAACAAAGTCTAGATTCAACGTAGTACTTATCTTTAACGAATTTAGTTTCGTCTGAGCGCGAATGTCTGAGTAAACTTCTTGTGGCTTCCGAATTGGCGATGTTTGTGTCGCAAACTCCTTTCCGTTGTGAGCTAGTTTTGCGACAATGTATTTTATTCAGACATTGTTAAAATGAGCTAAAATTAAAATGATGAATGTACCTATTGGCCTAAGGCGTTGTATGAGGGAACTGATTGAAAGATTCAGTGGCCGAGACAGAATTATCCGATAACTCAGTTGGTTAGTAGCGATGGGCCGCCCCGGAGCATATATTTTGTTCCTTTTTAAATTATTGGCCACTAACAAACTCACGCTGCGTCAGGGACCTTACAACGTGTGAAATCCGACCTCTGTTCCTCTTACCTGCCATGATTAGTGCAACAGAGAGCGCAACATATTCCTGTTTCCAGATATTATAGCACCCGCTCGCAGTAAGTAATTTATAATAGTAAAATAGGATTTATAGAGAGGTATGGGCAAGGGAATGTCATCTCACTCATATTGGGAAGAAATCATCTGAGGAACTGCTTTTTTTTCTTTTTTTAACTGAGCTCATGAATGGCCATTGTTTGTAGCCGGCGCGTGCCATATTTTCCAAAAAAAAAGAAAACGTCACGTAAAACGTTAATTCAATAATTAACTCTATCGTCGTATACAATACACTCAAAAATGAACTACGAGACAATATACCACACTCAGCTATATATATATATATAGCCCGACATGTCCCTAACCCTGAGGTAGTGTCGCTGTAAACCGCATAATATATGGCAAGAATGTACATACGTCATTGTATAGTCGGGACAGTGTGTATTGGCATTGTGTTGTTTGTTGAATGTCAAAATTCTATGCTTTATACATATTCATCCATATCTGGTTCCAAGTACGTATTCGTTACTTATGTATTTTTCAGATTGCGACTCCGAAGACTCCGACTCTGATGTGTCGCTTTCAAGACCTCCGGCCTCAATTATAAAAAGTTCGGTCTGGGATTCGCCTAGAGGACCTTTTTCTATTTTCGTGCGTAATATTTTAAGAAAAGAAATTACTAGTTAAATCCAACCAAACTAACCACTTCAATTAATACCTATGACCGCACTATAAAATGTCAGTACCGGTCATGTCAACAACCAATTTCAAGACATTGCTTATAGAAATACTAGGCAATCCGGCATCCTATTTTTGCTGTAAATATTCAATTATATTCAAAATAAGCTTTCTGACATCACTATGGATTGCTTTCGACATATTTATTGTAATTTCTTTTACAATCGCGAAGTATTTCGTCTTCCTTGTTTACATCGGTGACATTCGATGACTTCTAACGTCTATTGCCAGTAAAAGAAATTAGTTCCATTAAAAATCCGCAACATGGCTAGGGTCAAGAAGAAACTTGTCAGGCTATACCAGAAAAATATTGACTTCATTGTTTGTTGAATTTTGAATCTGTGGCTACGACGATAGAGTTCACTATTTAATGAACAGGGGGTTGTGTTCCTGGTTTTAAGGTCGCCAGACCTCCCGATGATGCGCTGCATTTCCCTATAACTGCTAACACAACGAATTGTCAATTCAAATAGGGGGTTGGTAACGCGCTTGTGCGTCCTCATGAGCACTTCCTCAGCATTTTATATCATTGTAAAGATATCTTTACAGAGCTCTTGATTGTATATCCGTGCGTGCCCTTGCACGCCCTTGCCAGTCAAAAAATGAATTACTTCGGTAACGGCTATCCACCACCAAAGGAATAGAAGGTGCTCCCACTGAGCTGCATCATCCGTTTTGTGGAAATCATCATCGTAAAACAATTTTTGAAATCGGATGAATAGCTGCGGAGATTACATACAAAACTACATTTTACAAAGTACTTACATTTAAAAAACTTACAATCTTTGCCTCTTTATTATATTAGTATGGTAGTGTAGATATAGACGTTAACAGAATGGAAATGTAAGTACCTACTACGCGTGCATTTCCATTCTGTTTCCAACCCATCTGTTATCGGTTGACAAAGGAACCTGTTTACTATAAAAGACCATGTATTTTATATGAAAATCAGTTATTTTACTACCCAAGTCTCGATTAGTCATTATCTAGTATCTACCCTGAATGCCGCACACTTTAATAGTATAGCAAACATTCAAAATAGGCAAGTAGTTTAATATTCATGAATATGTGACATAGAGCGGATATTATAACTCTTCGTTTAAAAGTAAAAAGAACACAATGATATCTAATAATTTTAATACAGGCAAGTAAGGCAAATCAGTGTAATTAGAGCCCTGAGATGTTCGAAAAGACAGTGCAGTTACCAGGTTGTCGCCCTTTTAGCACCGCCGACTGGGGTCACGTGTAGGGTAGCGGTGGGCAATTCCTATTACGAACGTTCATTTACATCATAAAACATACATACATGCATCAGCCTATTGCAGTCCACTGCTGAACTTAGGCCTCCCCCAAGACCCGCTCTCCCGTTTTCGCCATCCAGGCACTATCAACTTCCCCTCAAGTCATCTGTCCATCTGGCCGGACAACGTCCAACACTACTTTGCCTGGCCGTGGCGTCAATTGGAGAACCCGCTTACTCCACCGACCATCGCGACAGATGTGACCAGCCCATTACCACTTCAGCCCTCTGTAACCGACATCTATTCTCACCCACAAATATAATCTTGACACCGCGATGCGAAGTAACCAAGCGTAGGTAGAGGTCTAGTTTCGTGACGGGTGAATGGCGGAGTGAGCCGCTTTAGCGCGTAGCGAATAACAGCCCAGTTTGCTACAATTCTGAATTGTCATAATCATAAAACAATAGAAGAAGAAAGAAAAATTGGCCCAGTACGTACTCCCAATCGTTGCCTTTTAATATTGAGATCAGTGTTAAGGTCATTACGCGTGTATGGTATTTTGCGTTTAGGACATATTACGACTTTACGACAACATGCGTCTGATGCGATGTAATCAAATCAAAAAAGTCAACAACACTTCGACGAGTGGTGTTGTAGTTACAAATTAATTTCAGAGTTAAAGCTACTTCAAACTTGAGATGCTGCCAAAGCAAGTACCTATGTAAGGGAGTTTGATTGTAAATACAGACAGCGCGTTTTGAATTCTACATAATCATCTGTATATTCTAATGCTCGGCTGGTGTTTACAATGTTTTTAACCTCGGGACATCGTAGATTGGCGTATGATTGAGTGCGGTTGGAGTGATGTAAGGTACCTTCGCCCACCTTAATTCCAAGGCCTAGTAAAACCATTACAGTGTGATTAATAAAGAAAAGCCATCCATAGGACTGCTAATGATTTATTTAGTAAACAAAATCTATCCATAATCGACCGAGCGAGCGAAGCGAGCGAAGCGTGTCTATGCTTAAGCTTGGACGAAAAATCGTTTTTCCTCATGTCCGGATGTTTAGATTTCCCCCTGTTCTCGCCTAGAGCTCACATTTCTCAAACCCGCGAGGTATACAGCTCACAGAGCCACTATTATAACTGATGTCTGTCTATCTGACTGTTACCTCTTCACGCTTAAACCGCCCAACCTTTTAGATGGGTATAGAGATAGTTTGAGTCCTGGCATGGCCGATGGGGTGAAATGGGGGTGGAAGTTTGTATGGAGCTACAATATAAACGAGTTCCTCGCGGACGGAATCGCGGGCAGAAGCAAGTAATATATCAAACAAAATCGTCCTAGTTACAATATTTATAACTCAATAACGGCTGGACCGATTTTTATGATGTTTGATTTGTTGGATTTGTCTTCGCGTCGAATAGCAGATTAATTTTTGTTTTCATTTTTCTATGACGTTACGAAATTCGCGTGTCAACTATGTAGTATTATAAACCATAATGTAATTTGCGTTATAACAGAAAAAAAACGTATAAAAAAGTCCCTGGTTGCCTTAATGGCCGGTGGCCTAATAAAATAAGTTATACCTACATTAATTAAAATAATCGTTTAATCAATGGATAGATACTACTCGTACTATCGGTTCTTTAATCAATCATTATTATTTTGACGATGACGTCGCATTTCGTGTAGCTGGTACAAATACGGGACCAGCCAGGCTATACTGGGCTATAAGTATAGTGTGCTGAGACTGATTGTAATAGCTGATTACTTATACCCTGTACCGACAGGAGCACTCTTAACTGATACTGGACCTTACATCGTAGTAACAAGGTTCACAATTACCCCTTTAATGCGTCGTTGATAGTTTTACTTTCTACAAGGTCACTAACTGAACTCGAAGAAAAAGTAATTTTGCTTACTTTTCTCGACTATGTTGATGGAACTTTGACGGTTTTCCGATGGATATAGCGATTTTATCATTAGGAACCTACCCTACCCTGTATATTATATAGGTATAGTCGTAGTCGGTTGTTTATGTTTTTCTTTTTCTTAATATTGCATATTTATAAGTTTGTACCGCTTTGGCCTTGCTGTTAAGGTATAAATGTTACTATATAAATAAATAAATATATTTCTCATGTTCGTTGAAATATACTTAATCAGAACATCAAACCATAGATATGGAGCTCTATGAGCTGTAGAGCTCCGAAAACTCATTGGTTTGGTCCGAGCCGGGATTTGAACCGACAACCACCGTTTGACAGCCGCATGCCTGGACTAGGTTACTGTTGCCAGGACCAGGTTACAGTGATTTCATATATAAATATGTTTACTAGCTTCCGCCCGCGACTTCGTCTGCGTGGACCCGGGATAAAAACTATCGTTCATTTTAATTTTAATCCAGGCTATAAACTATCTTTGTGCAAGTGTAGCCGTTTCAGCGTGATTGAGTAACAAACATCTAAGAAGTATCCAAACTTTTACATTTTACAATATTAGAAGGATTTAAAGCAAAACTATCGAAACAGTTAAATATCCACAGCGCAGGTTTCGTCCAAAATAAGAAACATCAAATAGCTTTTATTAACATTTTATAAGGGCAAAAGTTACTCCCACGACTATCGTATTAGTAGGAATTAGTACGAATTTAAGAGCTTGATTTATAGTACGTTTTTAATTTCGTACATTTCTACCGCTTGCCTACAAAAAGTCCTCATATTGCCTGAATGTGCGACATCCCCGCAAGTCCTGACACGTAGGCATTTAACTTAACGTATCTACGTGCTATCAAGCTAACAACAAAATTACTTACGCAATCTACACAACCTTACAATTGTCGTATTGCGAACTCTACCTTGTTACGATGAATTGAAGTTCAAATTTAAATAGAGTTACTAAGTCTGATACGAGCGTATGAAACTTATTTAATCATTTGCGCTACAATAATAACTTTGCTGGTGCTGCTTGGAACTGGCGTTCCTACACACTATGTAATAAAGTTAATAATCGTAAATGAAGGAAGGTTGGACTGTAAATATAAGTTTGTAATCTTCCATATGCCTTGGCTCTTTTCTTTTATTTCACTAGCGACCTTAGCGAGAACTGTCATAAGCCGGGTACTCATTAGCGAGCTGTAACCTCAACCGTTGCATGTACTGTAACCAAAAAGCATAGTGTGTTCGTGGTTCGCAAACCTGCTGCGAGCGGTAGGTACGCGTGCGGTTTGCAGCGAGCCGACGTTTACAACGTACTCATTTCTGAACCCGTAACGTTGCACGTAACTGTAACCGTTACTGTTACCAAAAACATAGTGTGTACGTGGTTCGCAAACCTGCTGCGAGCGGTACGCGAGCGGTTTGCAGCGAGCCGACGTTTACAACGTACTCATTTCTGAACCCGTAACGTTGCACGTAACTGTAACCGTTACTGTTACCAATAACATAGCGTGTACGTGGTTCGCAAACCTGCTGCGAGCGGCACGCGTGCGGTTTGCAGCGAGCCGACGTTTACAACGTACTCATTTCTGAACCCGTAACGTTGCACGTAACTGTAACCGTTACTGTTACCAAAAACATAGTGTGTACGTGGTTCGCGAGCCTGCAACGAACGTTAACGAGCGACTCGCAGCGAGCCGACGATTGTCGGTTTTTGCCACGAATCAAAGGGCGCTCGCAGCGTGCTCGTGGACGTCAAGAGGAGAGGTTGTTGCTAGCCGCTGCGAACCAGCTTAATTCTTCGTCATGAGTGAATGGTCAGAGGATAAATGTCTTTTGCTGATAGACGCTTACAGGGAACATAATGTACTATGGAACTCCAAGGACAAAGATTATTACAAAAAACATTTGAAAGAAGATGCCTGGACTATAATCGGAGGTATAATGAATGAATGAGTAAGGCTTCTATAAACCTGTATGCTGCACAAGCGAAGCGAAGTTCCAAACCAACACTGCGCTGCGCAGATCCGGCTTGTCAGTGGCTTTCTCGTACACACTAGAACCTCGTTACTGTATCTGTTTGGTTACAGTTACAGCTCGCAAAATGATTACGCTCGGTGGAAGCGTTCCGGCGACGTCGTGAGCGTGAACTGTAGCCCGCGTACACACTAAAACATAGTTACTGTATCACACATGTTCGGTTACGGCTCGCTAATGAGTACCCAGCTTTAGGATGGCTATACGGGTATATCAAAGAAAAAAATATTTTAGAGGTTAACCATATTCTCTAGGGTAACTACTTTTTTTATGGCTTGGTACGGCCAAATGAGCTTCGTAATTAGGAGGGGTGAACGAATATTTTTTATTAAATATTTTCGTGTTATTTTTAACGAGGAAGTTAGGTACCCCAATCACATTTTAAACGATATGATCTCACGTGAAAGTGGAAGAAATGAGCTATCGATTGGTACTAATCTCGTATGATTCTAGCCAATAGATTTTTGTATACAGCACATAATGTCAAAATTGTTTCAACACCCCTAGGTCTCCCCTACAGAGAGAGAGAGAATATCATGGAAAAATAAACCATCTTCGTCTGTAGTCACCTGTGTCGTTTGAATAATATTTTTTATGGTTTTCCACTGATAGGGAAAGAAGAGAAAATGTAACATTATATCAAACTATAACACATGCCATGCCACGTAAGTACATAAGTATGTACGAGAGCTATGTCATAGTTGAAATGGTATACTTAATGATAATGTTTCCCACGTGGTATCGAGGTAGAATAGCACCACCTCCGTGGGAGCCTTATGGTAACCCTGGGGTAAACCTTGGAGATGTACGAGAGCCCCCGGACTAGGGATAGCCGTTCTAGGGGGTATGTGGGGCTCATCCTCCCGTGAGGGAAGGGTATACCCACTAAACCCTTTGCGGCGTTAAACGTCACTGTCGTGTAGTGGCTAAGCAGCAACCACGATGCCCCAAGAGGAATTCACGTAAATGCGCATTCATGTAAAAGCCTTATATAAAGCCAATAGCAATGTTGCAGAACCTAGTAAACATTGCCTTACGTGCTTGATTTAAGGACAAACACAATTCCCAATCGCAATTCGTTCCATCCATCCGTAATAGTTTTCTCATACCCACATGAACAAACAAGATTGTATCCCTATTGTGTTCCAGGGGATTTACATTGCTCAGTTATCTGTCTAGATCCGAAGCTGATTGCTCGATAAATAAAAGTGTTTGGAAACGTTCTGTCGGTACAACAGAAATACGTTTTGTGGCCTCAGATGGAAAAATAAACATTTTTTATCGGTGTTACATCGGTGGCAAACAACCGTACGGTCTTGATGGTAAACGGTTACCGTAGGCAATGGACGCTTGCAACTCCAGGTGACACGCATGCGCGTTGTCGACCCCCATAGAGATAGTGGGTGATTTACGAATAACCTAGTGAATCCGGTTTTTAACCACGCCAAAACTTGAAATGTGTGATCTTGGCAGCATAATTAGGTACACGTACTGATGAGTTTTGTAAAATGTTTGTATATGTGAGCGTGTGCGTAACCTATTTGGTATGGTTCCGGCTTCACTAGGTTGTTCGTAATGCTCCTTCTATCTCATTTTATTGGTCTGAGTTTGTGGTTTTCTGGTAAGTGACGCAATTTGTTGTACTTTTCACATTGACTATTTTATGGCGCTTTAACTTGCTATATTAGGGTTCGGTACCTCAAAAGGAAAAATGGAACCCTTATAAAATCACTTTGTTGTCCGTCTGTATGTGTGAAAGTGTGTTATGAGACCCCAAAATTTGACATCCATCGATCTTCACACCAGCGAACGGCTTCTTTGATTAGAAATGCAAGACAAAAATTTCCGAGTGCCAATTATGTTTAGTTTAAGAGAAAATAATTTTTAAAATGACCTTAATTTTTTGGCCGAAAAATCAGAAAAAAAATCTAGTTCCAAATGCATTATAGATACAGAAGTTTCTTTAATATCATTTGATAGGGCTACAAAACGCTTGCTTAATATTTTTGTAACTGTGTAGTACTTCAAAAAGTTGATTTATTGATAATTTTCTAAATTTGCTATTTTTTTTTCTTCGGAATGCTGCCGTATAAATGTCTGATTTTTATATTAATTCAAAGCCCTTACTACTCCCAGAAAAATAGTCACTCACTTATCTCATGGAATACGGAAATTATTGAATATTAAAGATTTTCGGCCATCAGGGCTGTCACAAAATTATTTCGTTATTTTTTTTAATTCCCTTTCGTTATTTTCTTTAACCGTCATATCACTATTGAAACCGGCCGTAGTAGAAGATCTCCAAGTGCATACTGCGACGACGACAAAAGATGAGCAGGAGCACGAAAGAACAGTGGCATGTTAATATCTACGCTTGTTCTTTCTGCTGATGAAGATATCTTCGAAGATTAAAATTACATCCATAAGGTACTTAGTGATTGTCTACATCTATCTACTATGTTTACTGATTGTGACTTCAAGATCGAATGTTTTTTAATGCGATTGAAAATGATTGCTTAGGCACAGTTTATCCCAATAGCACAACTTATAGCGTCTGCGTAATGATCATGCATAGCCCATTTTGATTTACCCTTGATAATTCAAGTAAGTAATCTTACCGACAATAATTTCATAGAATGTTTTTCTTCGCCGAATTTACATTTCTTCGACAGGCATTTCGACGTGCAGGAGTTATTTTTTTTAGTGGTCAGAAGTCTAACCTAACCTACGTTATGCTTAAAATCACCTGAAAACAATAAGGTCTCAGCAGAAATCAGCTTTCGATTAAATTAAATTCGGTGAAGTGATACGTTCTATGAAATGAGTGTCGGTAAGACAAGGAGAAACCAACAATTTAACTTATAAACATTTGATATTCAAGTCGTATGTAATTCGTAAGTGATCGGTTTTGCGAATTTTGATTCCACTTGAACCCACTTCGGCTTTTATTTTGTGTGATACTTTTTTTGTGTGTGGTAACTATACTAGTAATGTTTTAAAATAGTTAATCCGAGTTAAATTAAAAATTAGAATTCTAACAATTTGTCGGCTTTTGTTTTCGGCGAAAGTGACAACCCTGAGCAAAAATTTTAATTAAAGATATCTTCCGTATTCCATGAGATAAGTGAGTGATTATTTTTGTGAGAGTAGTGTAAGGGCTTTGAATAAATATAATTTTGTCAATATATACCCTTTATTTAATTTAGCGTGAAGGTATCGAGCATAATTTGCTTAAGATGGAAGATCTGATCTATATAGACGACGACTAGTGATTCGAAACAATGTCTAAGTTGTCTATGAATCACTTTATAAATGTATATTTTACCGTAATTTCGAATGACTAGTGATTCGAAATGACGGTAATATATACATAAAGTGTGATTCATAGACAACTTAGACATTGTTATCTTAGATATTTAAGAGGTCATTCGTTCGTTACTTCGATTATTGAGGAAAATTTCAGTGGTTACTTGTTTGATTTGAATACTTTATAAGGCTTCTTTGAGTATACAAGATATGTGATGTTTATAATGTGTTCGCCGTATTTTTTTTATCAACATCAATAGGTACCTATCGATATTAGTTAGTTAAAAATTAACTATATGTACATAAGGTCAACTCGGCGAAGACCGGCATACTTCATTTAAAAAATAAATAATCGTCAAATTTTGGCTATCCCATTGCCTGAAAGTCAATTTTTCTGAAAGTGGTTAAAAAAATATTTAGTTGGTTGCTAATTAAACTTGCGAAATTCACATAGCATGCATCGGTTAGTGAAATAAACACTCGTTTTTAAAACACGGCGCAATGGACGAACTTAGCGCCAATGTCGGATAAGATCGTCTAATGGCGAATTTACCTACACATAGGCAGCTTACGTAGTTACGGATATTTTGTATGAGTGCGAATAACAATAACAACTGAATGTGTGCCCTAAGCTCTCAAGAATAAGGTTTATTATGGCTGTTTTCGTCAAAAGAAGCGTTTGTCGGGTAAGGCCGGCATACAGATACAGTCAGGGGTAGAAAACACGTCACTTAAAATAAAATAATTATTTTCGTAGTAAAATTTTATTACAAGAAATTTAAAACTTGTAAGTAGGTAATTAAACCATCTTCAAGTACTAAACGAGTGTTCATTCAATGTATTCAAAAATTGAGGCCACTAATATACCACAAAAAGTAACAAATAGAGCAGTTTACAGGCGAAAAGGTTAACGACTTCTGAAAACGGCAAAGATCGGCACATGACGATGTTATCCTCCAAAATTTTGACGGTCTTCGCCACTACTACATTTTTAGGTTCGTTTTTTTTCACCAGAAATATCTGCGTGGAATACGAGTTTAACGTTATTGTAATATAATATTCATAAATATACATCAATAAAGAATAAACTTACTTGCTTGGATCTAACAAATACTTCAGTTTAAACACTTAAAACTTTTTTTTTAAGTCGACGTGGTATGCTCCGAATGTTAGTTACGAACCAAACAAATTTTGAAAGGCCGGTTTCTCTCTTTATGCTAGATGTAGCATCTGTGTAAATTTGTCAGAACTAGAACGGTTTTATCATTTCGTAAATTGTGTTGCCATTCTCGCAGCTGTGCAGAATTTGCTGTAATTCTTGCTATACGATCTTTGCCGACAGACGGTCTTCGCCGAGTTGACCTTAGTATAAGTAACCTGATTGTTGCTACTTGCTACACCCTTACAGGGTCTATGTATCTTAGTTTTAAGTACTTGGTTGCAAATAAATCTTATCTTATCTTAAGATATTTTAAGTGATGATTATTGTGTAAACTTTAAAGGCCAAAATAATGTAGGTACTTATGCCATACGATTAAATAAATAAATTGTGTAATCTCAGATAATAGTGTGATAATGTCTTCGAGAAGTGTTAGTTTACATCATAAGATTCATATGACACGTAAGGATGAATAGACTTTAAAGTAGGTATGGATCCCTATGTGTGACTCGGCCTTAATAGACCTAAACGAGTGGAGGAGATAAAACTTTAGAGACTTCAGGCAGTTCATTGGAAATTATCGCGTGCTTTGAAACGCCGTTCTGACTAGATTAAGAAACAATGAGGTCTGATTTTCAAATATATGATTCTTGACTATATGATTGTTCATCTGATTTTATCGATACATGATTGCTTAAAATTTCCTTGATAGAAAAAAATTCCAAAGTTGGGTCTGTATTTTCCTTTTTTTACTCAGCCTACTCAAACGATACATTATTTTACGACACAATCAAGTTAATACTATAGTATTTTATCTCATCTAAAATCCCTTTTTATTAAATTTTTATATACCTTCACTAAGTTAAGTATTTATCGAAATTTGTCCAAAACAGCGATTCCCGAAGAATGTTGCATCTCTTTTTCTCGTGGGCGGAAGGCATCAGCGTGTCTCTGTCTAGGGGGCGTGTACGACTCAAATCAAGGCATCCCCTTAATATCAAACTGGAATGAGAAACGTATTTGAATATCGGCCTGCAATCGCTGATAGAAAAGTTTGATGACGCACTTATGGGTTTTCCATGGCGCGAATTCCCTCTGGTTTCCCATGTACGAAACTTTTTTAATTTCGTTCCTTGCCAGTCACGCGGACAAATTGCAGGATGCTTCAAAAATAGATACTGATAGATTGCCCGGGTGCTATTCACAAGGGTTACCGAGTACAATAATACCCCGGTTTACGCGAGGGATGCATGTTGGAGAATATCGCGTTATGCGAATGTCGCGTATAACGGGGTCAAAAAAACAATCACAACTTACTGACGTAAATGAACTAACTTTGACACAACATGAAGTAAATCGCAGTGATTTGCCTAAATACCTCACGCCACCCCGCCATGCTGTTTTTAAATTTGACCAATCCGGGCGAGCGCGTAAAGCGGAGAAAAGCGCGAAAAATTGGAAATGCGCGTATAACGAATCCGTAAACCGGGGTATTACTGTACTTAATCGCTCATAGCCTAGCGGTGCATGCGAGTCGGAAACGATAACGCAGGTTAAGCAAAGATGGCAGCGGTCAGTCTTTGGATGGGTGACTGGCTGATGTTTGAGTGGTTAACATAAATTGAGCGCTTCCGTGCTTTGGAAGGCACGCTAAGCAGTTGATCCCGGCTGCTGTCTATGACAGTAGTCGTTAAGCCGAGTTAGAGCCTTCGGGCGGCTTAAGAACTTCTAACAGTCCAGTTGCCCACTCACTTGACAAAGGGGGGACAACTGTCACTCGCGTCCGCAGGAGCTACCTACCACAACCCTGCACGAAGTGTCCCCTGGGTGGTACTAAAGAGTGAGAAACTTTAAAGGCCAAAATAATGTATGCGATACGATTAAATAAAACTGTACTTAATCACTTTAGTCAGCTTAGGCGAATCCGTAATCTGGGGCAAATACACATACCTGTCCTGCCTGATGTCTGCCAGTTGGTAAGCGGTCACCTTAGCCTATTGACGCTTACGCTAGCCTAAAAACCCTATAGTAGTAAAAACGCCAACACAGTGAACTGACCATCCTGTATTTATATAGAACCTTATTTCAATGCACATAACAGTTAGTTGTGTTGTCGCTAGTACACATAATAATCAAATACAGTCGCCTCTTTTAAAATTTCCCTCGAATTTTTTTTGATTGCCAAGCAGAAACATAATACTTAGGCCCTTGCACATTTTTCACTCGTACTCCTGCTAGAGCTGGGTCGTTT
The DNA here is from genome assembly GCA_947578815.1 of Epinotia ramella. NCBI lineage: Eukaryota > Metazoa > Arthropoda > Insecta > Lepidoptera > Tortricidae > Epinotia > Epinotia ramella. The sequence goes on from OX388207.1 coordinate 5,781,804, forward strand.
CGACTTTTCCGTGAAACGAAACGTAACCGTTTTTTTCTCTCACAAAACTGTTTTGAAAAACAGTTTCAAAAATAACTAGTTTCTCCATGCGTTGGCGCCGTCGCCGGTCGCCAAACGAAGTGAAACGAAAAAACGGATGAAACAGTTTACAGTGTTCGAGTTACGTTTTCACGTTTTGCATTGCAACCGTTGCGTGTGACCGTTCGATCGTTTTTATATAAACAGTTTGTGTTTCTAGCCACAAACTGTTATTCCGTTATTGTACGAGAAACCGTTTTTGAAAACGCTTACGGGAAAAAACGCCCAGCTCTAACTCCTGCGCAGTGTCATCCACAGACAGACACACGCATACTTTGAAGTCATACACATAATTGTAAGTTACTGATTAAATAGGTACATTGATCGATCGTCGTATGGCGCTTTGAACAAAGAACCCCCGCGTCAACGGACACACTTATTATGAACACTTACCAACCATGTGACGAAACATTCCGGCGCAAACTGAGAAATCTTTTGTTGGAATCCCTCTGTACTCCGTTAACGAGTACGTGGAAGTGACTTTTTAATTGTATATTTTGTTTTCTTAAATTTACATTTATTTTTGTTAACTCAATATTTATTAATATACTCGTAAATGAAAAAATATATGTAGTAGTAAATAAATGTGTTGTGTATTACATAGTTATGAACTATTATTTTTATTTTATTATGTTATTGTGTGTAAAGGATGACAATCCTTTTCGGGAGAATAATATAATGTTTTGTATTTACAGTTGACTCATTAAGTGTTTATTATTAAAATTGACGAACATGGTAGAAATTCTTGTAATCTTGACATTTATGCAATATTTTAATTTTTATCGTATAATAAATCTAATCTAATCTAATCTAATATATTTAAAATATATAGGTAGTTATTTGGGAATATAAAAAAGAAAATTTAAGCCTTTTGTTTTATAAATATTAAATTTGATAAAATCCGGTACTTAAACTAACGGTACTTCCAAATTGGAAAAAATATTCAGAAACAATACGAAGATTTAACAATGAATACCTAAATTTAAAAAAAGAGAAATAACTAACAAAACTAAAACTAAAGGAAAAAAAATTGCCCCAGGTCGCTGCCAGGCGGTAGTGTGCCCAGAAGGCTGGCAGCATTGACACGTTGAATGGCAATGCTGATTCTCTGGGCGAGGTAAAAGCCAGGTAGTTATATATAATATCAGTTTAAAAGAGATTTTAATTATTATTATTTTGTTAAAAAAAAGTCAGCGTGGAACTCGTTTATATCGCAGCTCCATACAAACTTTTACCCCCCCATTTCACCCCCTTAGAGGATGATTACGGGGATAAAAACTATCCTATGTTACTCTCCATCCGTTCAACTATCTCCACTTAAAAAATCACGTCAATGCGTCGCTCCGTTTTGCCGTGAAAGACGGACAAACAAACAAACACACACATACACTTTCGCATTTATAATATTAGTATGGAATCTTTCAGTGCCATCTAGCTTCTTATGGCCTCACTGAAAATCAGCGTCACGGGGCTCCTCTTGCGGCTCGCTCCGTGACACCAAGCTGAGTGAGAACCTTTTAGCATAATATTGTGATTAAATTGTATGTAGTTATATTTGCTTTTATGTACCAAAATCTTTACGCTAATAAATTATTTTCTTTCTTTCTTTCTACCTTGGCAGGGGAGCTCATTCCACAAACGGCGCGTTCGAAGGATGAAATTTCTCTGAAACCGTGCCGACCATTTGGGTTCTAGGGTGTGGGTATGCATGCCCTGCCGATGGGGAGCGTGGTGGTGGAGCAGCCGTGGCCGTCAGGCGGGTCCCTGGCATATCATATACACTGTGTTAAATTTTTTTTTATCAGAAGGCTAATGCCGCGTCCCGTATGCGGGCTTTACCGATCAGTGAAATCAAGGTTTAGTGAATCCCCAACTAGCACTCTAGCGTTAAAATAACCTGTATATCATTTTTATATCGGTTCATCAAAGTATTATATACTTATATACAAGTGTTAGGAATGCCTGTAAAATAACTATAATTTAGAAAAGTTGTAAAACCCCCGACATTTTCATTTCAAAGTCCAATATCTCATTAACAACTGAACAGATTTTCATGAAACATGGTTATGAACACTCCGGATAAAATTATCTATGATACGAAAAAAACCGCATTCAAATCGGTCCATCCGTTTGGGAGCTACGATACTATACAGACAGATACACAGATACACGCAGCAAAGCTCAGAGAGAGAAAGTCGCAGAGCAGTAAAGCTCTATATAATAACACTTTTGGAGTAATTTCGTTTCTTAACTCCTCTATATCACTATTAGTTCCAACTGAGATAAATATAACTAATTTATATAGGTTATTAAGGTTACAATAAAACCCTTAGCTGACACCAAAATGTCAGTTGGGTCAGCGATAAAACTTCCAGTAGCTCGATTCCAGTTGCACCCCAGATTAGGTTGATATCACCTCAACCAATATCATTGGAACGCAAACTCACAGTATAACTAGCTTCTGCCCGCGACTCCGTCCGCGTGGACCTCGTTTATATCGTAGCTACAGACAAACTTTCACCCCCCATTTCACCCCCTCAGGAGATGATTTCCGGGATGCAAACTCTCCTCTCAATCTCCATACCAAATTTCATCTCAACTGGTTCAGCGGTTAAAGCGTGAAGAGGTAACTGACAGACAGACAGACACGCTTTCGCATTTTATAATGTTATTTAACTACCTTTTGCCCGCGACTTCGTCTGCGTGGAACGCGTTTATATCGTAGCTCCATACACACTTTCATCCCCCCTTTCACCCCCTCTGGGAATGATTTCCGGGATAAAAACTGTCCTATATCCTTCCCCGGAATTTAACTATGACTATACCACATCTCAATCGGTTCAGCGGTTTAAGCGTAAAAGACCGACAGACAGACAGACTTTCACATTTAAAATACTAGTATGGATTACGATGATGGATTCCAGTCGTCCACATCCACCAAGTATTCCGATCACTGTATTGAACTGGTCCTTAAAGCAACAGCCAGGTAAACAAAATAACTAGGTTAATCGAATCCCATACAAACAGTTATCAATATTTAAAAACTTAGATAAGTTGAGAAACCCCCAACATTTTCATTTCAAAGTTCAATATAACAAAACCGGCTGGACAGATTTGGTTAAAACGTAGCTAAGGACCATCTGAATTACGTCAGCTTTCGGACAAAAAAATCGCATTAAAATCGGTTCATTCGTTTAGGAACTACGATGCCACAGACAGACACACACCGTCAAACTTATAACACCTCACCTCTCACCTCACACCTCTCTTTTTACGTCGTTTGGTTGAGGTGATATCAACCGAATCGGGGGCCCCGACGTAAAAAGAGAGGTGTGAGGTGAGAGGTGAGGTGTTATAAGTTTGACGGTGTGTGTCTGTCTGTGGCATCGTCGGGGGTTAAAAATCTGGAGATCAACTTATAGAAGGCGAGTAGTGAGATTAGTTGAGACAGATCACGAATAGCAAAGCACGTGGATAAATATTATATTTCACTGCACATATGATGACACGCCCACGTTAAAAGACGGGAATATACATGAGTAATGACCCAACTCACCCTCGATAGGGTTATTTTAATAGGAAGTTAAAGAGCCTGCAATAAGAACTTCGCTATGTTTGGTTCTAAGTGCAGATACAGTCATAGCTTCACACTTTCACTGCCAGAACCCCGCCTAGCGGGCTCTCTGTTCACAGGTGCTTTCCCCTACTCAGCGGGAAAACCACGAAATCGGCTCATCACTTAGGCGATTTTCCCACTGCACCCCGCCCCATCGCGTACGGCGTAGCGCGTAGCGGCAGATTTTACCATTGTATGCAAGAATCTCAATTTATATAGAACACACGCCTAGTACAACACACTGCCGACGCGGCAATGCGCGTGAATGCGCGTGTAAAAAATCTGCCGCTCCGCGCACCGCGGCGGCACGCGGTGCAGTGAGAGAATCGCCTTAAGGTTAGCTGGAAGAGATCCCTTATAGGGCTAAGTTCGCCTTTGTAGTTTGATCTATTGTGACATGTATATTCTTTAACCTGTTATTGTGAACAATAAAGTGCTTACATACATACATACTACCGCATGGCATTCAATTTGTTTGCGCCCGTCCTGCACGGCTATCATGACACAGCCCGCGAGCTCTCTCGATTATTCTTGCACTATCCGTCTCTCTCTTATTAGAACACTTAGAACAAGAGATATAGTGCGAGAAAAATCGAGAGTATGTCGCGGCCGTCTCATGAACTCATGATAGACGTGCTGTCAAGTCTGGGCACGGGGAAAGACAATCAATATTATACCTCCTAGTTTAATTAAGTATTTACCTAAGTACCTGTTCGTGAAAGGTGAACGTAGGTATACCTGATCCCTCATCAAAGTGGGGTTGAGTTTAATTATTAGTTAATTCCGCCTGTGAGGTGGTTCCTTGTTGTTATTTCACTACATGTTGAAACTTGAACAACAAACATGCTAACAAGCTGCCGATGATATAATTTATAGTCCTATTATGTTTTCCGAGTTAATCCATCCATACTTATACAGGTTGTATCAAAATAATATATGGGGTGATGGGAAGCTACGTGGAGGAGCTACGTTATAAACAACTTCCACGCGGACGGAGGCGCGTGCAGAAGGTAGTGTGTTTATTGTCTGTCTTTGGAAAAAGCACCAATGACAACATAAGTCCGATGTAGCCACAAATTTTATTGTAGCGCACTGCGCAACGCGTCACATGAAAAGTCTGACATTGAGGTTGACGCGTTACACTGGCGTCACGCATTGTATTCTTTAATCTGTGACGCAACCAACGGCTGCAGCGGCGTTTTTGCATCTGAACTCTGGGCCGAAACTGACAACGTGGCTTTTTTAAATAACACACGCGACACGTAAAAACTCCACTTCAGCCACAGAATAAATATCAGCACTACGTACAGTCGAGTTCTCCAATATCTACACAGACGGCCTTTCAAAAATATCTATAGGAGAGACTTTATTGTTACTGAGATACATGTGTAGATATTTTTGTAAGGTTTTCTGTGTAGATATTGGAGAACTCGACTGTACAAGAAGGTTCTCTGTTAACAAATACCCTGTCAGTTATGCCGCCTAAACGGGGCCATCCCTTTCTGTCGCATGCAACGCGTTGCGATAGAACGCGTGCGTGCCGTAGCAGCGCTAACATACCGACCGGTAGGCCGTACTTGTAGCGGTGCGACGAAATTACGAAGTGAACCGCCCCTGTTTCAGCCAGATTTTTAAACGTGGTCGTAATTATCGCTAGGACCAATAGTTCAAAGAAAATGATTTCAAATATATCGATATATAGTGTACAAACTCGATCTTATAGAAAAGGAGTCAAACTACCCCAGACATGGGACATTTGAGGAAAGTTGACCTACCTTTGGTTGTAAAGTCCACGAAGAAATAGGATAAAAAAAATGCCAAAACTCATGCAATAATCAAACGATAGTCGATCCTCCGATAACTTAAGTAAACAAAATAAACGTCAAATTAGGGGAGGGCGGGACACTCGCTTCTAGTTGGGCAAACTTTCGCAGTTTGTCAGTTAGTCTATCTATACATACATATAGCCCTACAGTCAACCATCCCCGGTCTGCCCTATTAAACTTTAGTGTCTGTTATAATTAAAGGTTAACGAAATCACGAGCTTCAAACCTAAAGCCGTATCGATTCGATTGTCAACCACTCCATTCACTGGCAAAGCAATTTCCTTTTTCATCCATTAAAGTAAAGGGTTCCGTACCTCAAAGGGCAAAAAACGGAAACTATGATTCACTTTGTATGTCCCATCCGTCTTTTCCTCCAGAAGGTTATTGAACTATGTTAAGGTGAACTTCCACAGTGAGCGCCCGAAGTTCTGTGTCCGAAGTACCTATGTATGAGTAGAATATAATAGAACAGAATAGATTAGAATGAACAGCATAGCATACACTTGCACTATCGGCATACAAAAACAAGAAATATTGCCACGAAACGGTTCCATCTCAGCGTATAAAAGAGTAGAAGTAGAAGCGTAGAAGCGTATAGTAGAGTAGAAGTAAATATGGTTGAAACTATTTAATGTTGCCGACTTTTTATAAAACTGTCACTGTAATTGGAATCTTCTACCTTAGGAAGAGGGCTAGGGAAAGGCGTTGCTTTTTGAATGGACTACTTTGATGCAATTCCGCCAACTCAAATCTCAAGTTTAACCTAATCTCGGATTTATAATTATGCGAACTAACTTCACAGCCGAAAATGTCGTCAGACAGGAAAAAATAATAGTGATACGAGTAGGTTTATTATCGATACAAAATGTGTCGATATAACCTTTTACCTGCTATAAATCTGATTCTATTTGTATTTTATCTTGTAGCTACTATATAAATCTGATTATTCTGATTCCATTAGTAACGTTCCAAACTTCTTCTTTCTCGTGTGAAGGGATAAAAAAAAAACATAAACTAAATTTTGTTTTGCCAATATTTTGCCACCAACGTTCCAATGATAACAACACTATCAAATACAACTGAACGACGTACGAAAAATGCGCAATCACTGTCTGTCTGGGGGGGATGTACCCCTGTGCCAACTGTGGTAACATCTGTGTGCAATGAATTGTCAAGTTAGTTCGCCTAATTATGAATCCGATATTAAGTAGGTATTTAACGCCTAGGCGCAAAGGCAGTCCAATATTTTCATCTCACTCGCTCGCTGTACTGTGCTTTTCACTCGCGCACTTCGCGACATTTGAATTAACACTCGTATTGTTATCTGGGGGCGCTACAATGCCCCCGCCAAGTCAAGCAAAAGATCAAAAAAGGCACGGCCGTACATACCATTCTTTTTCCATGAAAATGGGTGGAAAATGGAGTGACAATTTATGTAAGTAAAGTATTTATAAACATACTTACCATTTTAATTTCTAAGCGTTTGGGGCACCCAGCCCCATCGGTACAGTCACCAGCAATAACATCTGCCACAACATAGCACGCATAAATATCTGACACGACTCTATATTCTAGTGCCATAAGGACGTGCCAGATATTTTTGCCGGCTTTGTTACGGCAGATATTAATGCCGGTGACTGTACAACAATACCATTGTACACCTAAACAATGGTACAGTAGAATTATTTGTGGTTTACCACTGACAGATAGTTTGCCTTCATTTAATTTTCAACTATGACCTCATACAAATAAAGTAGTTATTTCTAAATCGGTAGGCGTGGGTAACAAGTATTCTGAAAATTGCTTTATTTGTATGACATTAAAGTTGAAAATTAAATGAAGGCAAACTATCTGTCAGTGGTTAACTAACAGTAATCAATCATACTGTACGACCCGTTCTAGAAAAGGTTTTCCCGATGGACTATGGGGTTCTTCAAAAAACGAGCGTTTAAATTCTTAAAGGGTCTGCAACGCTCATGTAACACCCCTGGAGTTGCAAGCGTCCATAGGCTACGGTAACCAATCATATCAGGTGGGCCGTAAGCTTGTTAGAGACCGACGTGGCATTTAAAAAAGAAAAGGATTGGACTACACTACACCGTCTACAACTGCATCGCGCTGCACCGACAAGAGACCAGTTCGAAAGTCGAAGTTCGTAGTACATGGATCCCTTCCCTGTCACTCGATTAAGGGAGTGCAATAGAGATGGAAATACCCGAACTTCGACTTTCGAAGTTCGTGGTAGCGCCGCAGCTCTTAAATAATGATGACGAAGGGATGCTACTTTCGACCGAAGCGGGAAGCAGCGACATTTTCGTAGCAGCGTCATTTTCGAAGCGGCGACATTTTCGTAGCATCGACATTTTCGTAGCAGCGACATTTTCGTAGTAGTGACATTTTCGTACCCGCGGAAGTCCACCTTTAACGCCTTCAGGGGGTTGTTGGGACTGCCCTGGCGCTGCAGCGCGTCAGGAATGTTCGCCGCGTGGAGAACCGACGGTTTCCAAGCCGTGATGCGCAAGCGGGTGGCGTCCCTGGGCGTGCGCGTGCGGGGCAGTACCAACACCCTCTTGAAGGTGATCGCTGAGAGGATGGACAGCCCTATCCTCGCGCACTGGATGTCCTTGCATGTTAATTCTAATTATAATTATACTTTCTACTAACACACCTAAGATAAGTTATTACTAACAATATGGATGTATTTTGTAAAAATTATCCGAAATAAATACTTCATTTCATTTATCGTGAATTCGTGATACTGTAGCGAGACACAGACTTCTAATAATTGTACTTGTAACGCGACTTGATATAGGAAAAGGGTCCGTCCGTGACAGTAACAAACGACGTGACCTTGCGGTCCCCGTCAAGTGCCGTGTTATAGATAATACATTTTTAGATTTATAAATATAACTAGCTTAACTGCCCGCGACTCCGTCCGCGTGTAACTCGTTTATATCGTAGCTCCACTTTCACATTCACCCCATTTTTCACCCCATTGGGGAGATCATTTCTGGGATAAAAGCTATCTTAAGTCCGTCCCCGGGACTCAAACTATATATAGACCTCATCTAAATCGGTTCAGTGGTTTAATCGTGAAGAGGTAACAAACAGACACACTTTACACACATTTATAATATTAGTATGGATGATTTATATTATATCCTCCTCCTATTATATAACCTCAGAAGTCACTAAAGCAAGAAAGAAGAAAAAAAAAACACCAAAACTATACACATCGTAATATTATAAATGAAAATCCTCCTTGTTTTAGAGTTCTTCCGGTTGTATGTTCTATTATTAGAAAGTTTGGAGTCTGATATTAACAGCACCAGAGCTAATATAACCACGAACTTCGAATGTCGAAGTTCAGATATATCTATCTCTGTCGCACTTACTATACTCGAGTGACAAGGATCCTTTGTACAGTCGACAACACAGCTAAGTGACCATCGGAAATCTAATCTGACCTTAAGTGTATTGCAATAAGGTTCTAGGTTTTCACGGTATGGTTAGTTAGGTGTGTTGCTGTGTGTACCAATACAAAAAAAAAAAAGTACACGAACTTTGAGATTCGATTTTCTTGGTAGCGCCGCAGGAGAAACGGCTCACCGTGCCTTCCAAAGCAGCTCACAGTGTACTCTTTATTATACTGTGTGTGACAGTTAAGTAGAAAGCGGTCACCACTATTTGCCTGCAGAATCGGCACAATACCCGTAGTAACCGCTCCCTTCATTGCATTGCTACAGTTATAAATTTCAAATGTCTTTATAGACGACACAACGCCACTATGCTAATACACTACATTTTTGTCCCGCCACGTCGCTGATCGCACCGCGTGTCCGTAAACTCGGCATAGGAGCTAAGCTATCAAATAACATGCCTATTCAATATCACCATAACTGAAAACGCATATTTTCCTCAACACTTCAGTCAATATCCCCTTACCGAAAACAATGTCCCAACAGGATGGTCGTAAACAGTAACCATGGTGCCTCTAATAGGTTGACTCTGGAAAAATTGGGTCAACCGTGCCTATAGCACCTATGAGAGGCATTTGTCGTTGTCGATTTAATATTTTTCCCCAAAAATGTATCTCGAAGGACCAATCCAACCCTGTTTGGTGATTGTGTTAGAAATATGTTGCTTGTAGACATTTATATTTGGGCGGTCGGTGTAACGGTTTGCAGTAAGTATTGTATCGTTCTTTATTACTTCTGTTGTAGTTAGTTACTAGGGACTCAACAATTGGTTGGTACATTTCAGTGAAATGCTCGTATCCGTCTCTCGATATCTAATGTAATGCTCTCTAAAAATCGCAATTATAATGGTCGCTTGTTAGCGATGAGACCGCCTGTTGTCTACCACTGTTTATGTTTAATTTTACCTCTATTTTTCTATTTTGTTTTTACTATGTCTGGTGAGCAATAAAGAATATTTGTATTGTATTGATGTATTGTAATGTTGCCTTTTTGATTCAATTAGAAAGGTGTAATTTGTTTAGTAGGTAGAGTCTGGCCATGTATTTGCTTTTCTTTTGTGGGTCACGAATAATAAATCATAATAATATATACTGACTTAATAATAATATTTGCGGACAATCTTACAAATATCGACCTTGCCCCAAACTACCAAGCAAAGCTTGTATATTTGTACGACGATAAACATTTAAACATACTTATAATATGTATAAATTAAAGATAAATTAAATACATAGAAAAAATGTCGTACGAGTAGTTTAATCATAATCATACTTTCTGATTTCATGCACACTTTAAATGAGCCTGTTTTGGTATATAGTACACCATTTTTATCAGGAATTTCCATTTAAATAAGCCTCCAATCAATTGTATCAGTAGCAGGGATGCTGAAACCGTAGCTTGGATACTATTCCTTGGCTGGTCTGTGCTGGCGTAAAACAGGAATAGAATGACTCTCTCAGCTACTCTCAAGTGAATAACCTGAAAAAAAACTATTAACAATAATCGCCGTAAATAAAATTTATTTGATTAAAACAATGTCTGTGGACCTTGTAACTTAACTTTTGCAGAAACTTAACGTTTCTGACAGCTATCGGAACATAATTAGCATTTACTAGTGACATTTACCTTCCTAACCAATCACAACGCTTGTATCAAATTCTGATTCTACAAACTCTTTCATGATTGGTTACTAAATTCAAACGCAAGGTAAACAAACCTCAGTATGAGCTGGGGGGAAAAGATTTGTTAATGTTAATTTTCCAATATTACGTAGTTTTCTTTATTATTAGTGAAACAATTTAAGCACAGTGTAAAAAGTGCATTATTATGTTCAACCGGCAAAACTATGATTATGACTATACCCCTCTGTGGTCTGAAAATGGGTAAGCCCAATTTAAAATTATTGTTTGTTTTTACATTTAGAACTTTTTGATAAATAACTGCCAGCGTTTAGAAAGTATGTTAATAGGCTTGCAAACTCCCAATTTTTTGGTACAATTATATTCTTCTTCTTCGAGTCAAGGTTCCTCAAATAAGAAATGCCCAATGGGCAGCGCAGCGGTGAGGATAGCTATGGCAGTCGCATCTCTCAGCTCGTGTTCCGAGCAAGAGTGTGGGCATCAGTAGCATGTTTCTATAGTATTTGTTATGGCTTCTACTGTCTGAGGTCCGGTTTAGGAGATTTTTAAGTCCATTGGTGTTTATTTTGCTTTGGGTAATATTATAAGACCATTCATCATCATAATTTTTAGCCTGTAGTCGCCCACTGCTAAGCATAAGCCTCTTCGAGTACGCCACTTATCCCGGTCCCATGCTAGTCTCATCCAGAAATAACCCGCGGTTTTTACGTTGTCAACCCATCAAGCTGGTGGACGACCAATGTTTCTTTTCCCTGTAAGTGGCCACCAATCCGTTAACGTTTTGGTCGACCTACCGTCACGCTGCCTGGCAAAATGTCCTGCCCAACTCCATTTGAGTTTGGTTATGATGTCTCCGACGTCACACACTTTAGTGTGATGTCGGATCTGGGTATTCCTCACTTGGTCTTGAAGGTTAATGCCGAGCATGGCGTGCTCCATGGCTCTCTGTGCTACCCGTACTTTATGAATAGCCTCCTTTGTCTCAGCACCATACGTCATTGTGGGCAGGATGCACTGATTATAGAAACGAGTCTTAAGGCTTGTGGAACGTCAACGGACGGTTATGACCATTAAGAATGATAAAGATGGAGAAAACTGCGTTAAGCGACACCAACAAGATTCCAGCTCTTGATACATACATCCATACTATCCATACTAATATTATAAATGCGAAAGTGTGTCTGTCTGTCTGTCTGTCTGTCTGTCTGTCTGTTACCTCTTCATGCTTAAACCGCTGAACCGATTGCGATGAAATTTGGTATAGAGATAGTTTGAATCCCAGGGAAGGACATAGGATAGTTTTCATCCTGGAAATCACCCCCTAAGGGGATGAAATGGGGGGTTGAAGTTTGTATGGAGCTGCGATATAAACGATTTCCACGCGGACGGAGTCGCGGGCAGAAGCTAGTACTTTTATAAATAATAAATTTGTTCATTCATGGACTAACTTGGATCATTGTTGTTAGTACATACTATTGACAACACAGCTAACTTGTGCACCTTATGTGCATTGTAATAAGGTTCTATATAAATGCAGGATGGTCAGTTAACTGTGTTGGCGTTTGTGCTTAAGCTAATTAATTACTAATGATTATAAAATTCAGTATTAGACATTACATTCAATTAAAGAAATTAACTCAATGGTTAATTCAAAAATATATATATATTATCATTATTTTTATCACATAAATCAATTAAAGAAATCAACTCAATGGTTAATTGAAAAATATATATATATTATGATCATTATTTTTATCACATATTTATAATTACACAACACATTTAGAAATAGGCCTCCCGTAAAGAGTGCCAATATGACCGGTCCTGCACCACCCACATCCAGGGGACTTCCGCAACCTTTACGAGACAATCAGTCCACCTTCAGGGGTCTACCCACACTGCACCTGTTATATTTTTTTTTAAATACTGGCTTTTGTAGCTGTTTATCTGGTTTTAAACATAAACTGGTTACCTACTTAACTGAAGACTAATTTACCTTCAACAGGGTAAATTTCAACGTCTTTAGTAATTGTTTTTGCCTTAATTGTCATTTCACTATGAAATTTCGAGACAAATCTATTATACAATTATCTATTCACTGGGCATGGGGCCATAAAGTGTATAAACGTGAAACATATGTTGTACTCTGTGTCACTCAAATCATGGTATGTAACTGCAACAGGGGCAGAGGTGTCTGCCCATGACATGCCGGTATGATAGCGCCGGGTGCAATCATTACCGTAGCGCCCTGTAGCAAACCCCCCCTCCCCCCTTAGTGTTAGCACACCCGGCGAGTGGTGCCCTGCGCTCGGCGCCCCCTACAACCGTGCGCCCTTAGCACAGAAACAAGTGTATTTCTCTATGGAATCTCTATTTGAATATTATAGCTACTATGATTATCTCATAGTAGCTCCCGGTTGTGCCCTAAAGGAGCCCGGTCTGCTTTGACACCTCTAATCCCAAAATTTGGCGTAGGCACTAGTTTTACGAAAGCGACTGCCATCTCAGCTTTCCCACCCAGAGGAAAAACTAGGCCTTATTGGGATTAGACCGGTCTCCTCACGATGATCTTCTTCACCGAAAAGCTAACGGTAAATAGTGCGTACTTACATAAGTTCTGAAAAACTCCTTGGTACAGTCAAGGTCACTAATATATGTATATACCCAAAGTTGCAAAAATATGTATACAACAACCTTATTTCCGTATTAATAAGGTCTGTATACATATTTCTGTACGTTTGTGGTGTATACATATTGGTGACCTTGACTGTAGGTACAAGCCGGGATTCGAACCCACGACGCCGCATGCCTGAACTATTAGGCTAACGATGATTTATCTATGACACTATTTAAACCCGAGATTGCAGGCCATAAAATTGGCAAACATGAGTTTTTATAGCAATCATATACTTAACCATTTTTTTATCAACCTAGCATGCTAGGAATCCATATAACCATGTGTGATAATAAAACTTTGTTGCTGCATATTTGTATGAAGTGTTTACACTTATTTTATTGCTTCACTACTGAAAAACATGTGTCTTGTTCATTGCACAATCATACTGTTTATTAAGTGGACAACTTGTTTAATTATTCATGCCTGAAAATGTTGAATATTAACCATGTGTTAACTTTAATAGGCTATGAACATTATTACAGTCAACATCAGATAGTTGAGATTATTTGATTTGGCCGAATTGCATCAAAGTTGTTCATTCGAAAAGCAACTCTATCGTCCAATGTGGAAGATTGCAATTCCCATGACAGTTTTATAAGAAGTCGGCCATATTAAATAATCTCAATTTTCCACGTTATTACAAACCAAGAAGGTGCAATGCATTTTTATTCAGTAGGCATGTGATTTATGTGTTGGACTCATTTAATTTGCAGTTTATAATTAAAAATATATTAGAAAATGTGCTGTTATCCACGTTAATCCCCTAGCCTGATCCCCCAGGGGAAAAAACGGTTAGGTTATTAAGTGAACTGCGACCCTACAGCGCGCGAGCCGAGCGAGCGAAGCGAGCGTGACGCGGCAGCGTCCGGCGAAGCGCCATAACCGAACATTATCATTTTTTCCTAGTTAAATATAAAATAATTGCCACTAATTCCCCTGGGTGATCGAGGTCAGGTGATTAACGTGGATAACGTGGAAAATGTTAATAGATAACTTACACTCTACACTAATCTTTGTTCTTATTATGTAATATAATACTAAGTCTAATTTTAAATTTCGATTAGGCAATTTAAAATCTTAAAATAATAAGATTTAAGCCTTATCGCTGGAAATGTAACATATTTTTGTCTCAAGAAATAAACATTTCAATATATTTTTTTTAAACACTCAACCTTAAATATCTAGTTTAATAGTTGCCATTGCAACCTGGAGAGCATTTTTTTCTTCGGAATATAAACCATTTTAAATAAATATAAAATATGAAATATTAAGGGACAATCTTACACAATGGGTACTAGACGACGATAAACATACTTATATAGATACATAAATACTTAAATACATAGAAAACATCCATGACTCAGGACCAAATATTCATGCTCATCACACAAATAAATGCCCTCACCGGGATTCGAACCCGGGGCCTCTTGCTTCGTAGGCAGGGTCACTACCAACTAAGCTAAAGCGGTCGTCAAATACATACACAAATATAAATACAGGTCATTTTCATTTAACACAATATACATTGATTGATCTAAAAGTGGTTTGTACTTTGTTATAGTCATGATGTTACTTTCTGTTCTGTATTGATTCAAGCAGAAACTGTACTGTACTGTGTGTATCGTAGCTGCATACAAACTTTCACCCCCATTTCACCACCTTTATAGGTGATGATTTCCGGGATAATAACTGTCCAGACTCAAATCTCTGTACCAAATTTCATCGAAATCGGTTCAGAGGTGTGAAGAGGTAACAGACAGACGGACATATCCGCATTTATAATATTAGTATGGATACACGCTATCATTGCTCCTTTAGTTGAAACAACAATAAAAATTAGTCATTGTTTGAAGAGGCAATTCCTGCCTGCCAGTAGACAAACATAAAATAAGTAGTTGACGTTTTGAACCTTATTCGTAAAGTCAATAAGGTTGATATTGATACTAGTGGGTTATACAACAACCTAAACTGTTATCTTCTTATCGTTATCAGAAGTTTATTTAACCACCTGTTTCGTTTATTAGTTATGGTTTTATTAACTGTGTTTCCAAAGGCACATACTTAACCCATTCAAGGCCAATGAGTCACGAGTAGGGTTGCCATATGGAAAATGAATTGTCCTGATAAAAATCCTGACATCAGCCTATTTATTAGTCCTGACATTTCTTGTAACAGAGTTGTATCATTTTATTCATTAATCCTGTGTAAAATTTGTAATAAATGTATCAAAAAATCTGGGGGCACGGCAGTGCCCCCGCCAAGACGAGCCAGGCCAAGTGAACGCAAGGGCACTACCTACCTTTTCTCGAAGCGGTTCGTCGTTTTTTTGAACCCTCGTAACTTGGGTTTGGATTATACCAGATAAACAAAATTCTCGGGATATGATGTCAATAGTGGACTTATTAAACATATAAAGTTTCAGTAACATAGCTCTTATACTTAAGATTTTATTGATATCTAAAAAACGCCGATTTCGTCACTGACTCACTCACTGATGTTGATCATCACAACCTCTAGGGTAGTTCCTGAAGTCCTAGAAAGCTTAAACTCAGTATGTAAGCTAATATTAGTACACAATCAACGAAATAATTCAAAAATTTTGAACTTCTACCCCCAACCCCTTAAAGTAGGGGATGGAACTTTGTATGAGACTTCCGCAAATTTTGATGCTAGGGGTCTGAAAATTTATATGGGGACTCCTTGTTATAAATAATAAAATACGTATTGCAGGATTTTTAGTAAATCACCCCCCACCCTTTAAATTAGGGGGTTGAAGTTTGTATTTTTCCGAAAACTTTAAATTAAGGGGATGGAAGTTTGTATGGGTTTTCCCATTCACTTCTTTAGAAATTACCTTACAAAAAGGAATGAGATCCCACCAAAAACATTACATGTAAAGTGATGCCAAGACTCCATAGCTCATACAGCTTTCAGCGTGAAAAAGATATCAGATTAGCGCCAAGCTTCCTACTCCACACGGCGTAACTCTACCACTACCAGCCACGCTCTACAAATTCTATATCTTGGATCTTGGCTAAAAAGTATTGTACCGGGCACTCAAGAGAGCGTATTTGGGCCGACCGACTGGTCGCCAGTGGCAAATATATCGCTGGGGGATATGGAATGTGTGGCCGGCAAGTATGTGCATCTTGCTCTAGCGTACAAAGTCAGCGTAAGACAGCAATAGTTGCCGGCCAGAAATTGCAGCATAATGTGGCTCGTTTAGAAGCCCCATAAGTCATCTTCAAGCTAGATAAGTGGGGTGCTCTCGTTTCGGTGGCCAAAATTATATATTTATGGATCACTGAGCCAAAATATTAGTTACAGATGAAATTCCGAAGTGCACTATGACGCCATGACGAATTGGTATTATACGGTATTGTGAACAAACATCACAACGCAAACTTTCTTGCATTTTAATTCTATCTGACATGGCGTGACGGTGACAATTTATACGTAGCACTGAAAAGGTTAATTGACTTTAGCAAATGTTTATTAATCAGAGTCCTACCTGATGACATTAATATACTTAATGTACTTACATGATAATTACGTCCCTAAAGAATTAAATGTTTCATTTAATTACACAATAGGCATTAATGGCATTCCCGTATAATACATTAGTCAAGCTTTTCTTTAATGTCGCTGCAATGCGTGTCAACACATTTTAACAATGCGAGACCGCAACAATCGTAAACAAATGAAACCTGTGTCATGCCTTATTCACATTTTGCAGCATATCCAGTGTAAATTGACCCCTAGTTTAATGCCTGCCATGAATCGCGTAGGTCAGAGTTACACTGGTTTTGTAGCAAAGTTTCCGTTGTGTATACCTGCCTGATACGAGTGGGGGCGAAAGAGAACGCATGTAGCCTCAGTGCAACTAGTGAGAGGCGCCCGAGTTGAACGTCCGATCGGCTGGCCCTCACCACTCCGCGAAAACAGACTCTGTCGCAAAGTGATAAAGTGCATTATCAAACGTGGTGCAGTGAAGTGACCTGTTTCTAGTGCAAAATGAACGAAGAAAACACAGTCGGAATGGATTTGAAAAGACAGGCGGCTATGTTTTACAATTCAACGGAAAGGTTTGTTAACATTGTCAACTAGTGGTTTACAATGATATGTTTACGGTCCGCTAAAACTTACTGTCATGCGGTTTCCTTTAGAACAAGTTTTGGCCGAGTGTAGTGGTAAATTTGTTTCTTCACATTCGCGACGCTTGCTTGGGTGTCGTTTTTAATTTCATTTTAATTGACACAGTAAATTTAATGCGGATGTGATTTCTTTGCTCGTGGGTGGCGAAATACAATAATTGTACAGAATTGCAGACGCTTATTGAAATTGCCAATCTAAAAACAAAACTGTCGTAATTTTTATTATTATTTTAAGACAAGTTTTCGGTTAGGTACACGAGCTTAAAATAGACAAGTTTTTTTTTATCTTCACTACTTAATAAAAAAACATACAGAAAGTGTTTTGGTTGCTTTTTGTTAACCCGTCGCATCTACTCTACTTTCTTGTCTATGTAGAGAGGCTGCCAGATATACACAATAACAAGTTTAGGTACTATGGTGCGGAAGGGGAATTTAAATCTGGGTCTTTAAATCTCATTATAGCAATCAATACACAATGATAGTCAGCAATGTTTTTTTAAGGATTTTCATGTGTAATGTCATAATAATGTGTAGTTCCAATAGGGCTATACAACTACTTAATTTACTTTACGTCACACCTGCCCATAATGTTAGTTTTACCGCACGCTGGTGAAGACGTAAAATTGTGTACTCACCACGGGCAGTAAATAAGGAAACCCTCTATCGCATATTTACAACCCTCGCCTGCGGCTCGGGTCACAAATACCTGCGATTTCGGGCATTCTTTCTTTTACAGCCCTTGGTAAGTAATGTACTATTGTCTCATCATAAATGAAACAATGCAATTGAACATATTATAGAACATATGATATTAGCCAAAAGACGTGACATACTCTACCGAACATAGGGCTTCCCCAAGGGTTGTTCGTTACTATATACTTTGGCTCCTTGTTACCCTCATACGACGGCCTCCCGCCATTACCAGATTGTCGTTCATCTTGTGTTGTGGGAAAGCATTAGTTTATTAGTCTGCGCTTTCCGGTTGCAAATTGTAGTACGATAAAAAAATGTTCTTTGCGATATTTTGATACCGGAAAAAAAAAATACAGAGACAAACCTAACGAAAATTTGTGTAAAGGTTATATTATAATTGTTGGTTGTCCTGAGACCGCATACAAAATAAAATCGCAATATGTATCATTTGCACCAAGCAATTCGCATAATAGTTGAATGTTGACTTGTACTAAAATCAATTGAAACAAAAGAAATGTGATTTTCTTCCTTTAAAATTCGACTTACATTCCGTTGAACTATTTTTAACCCCTGACGCAAGGAGAGGGGTGAGGACCAAATTCTTGGCCAGTAGTTAGCCTGGTTATTTGGTAGTTAGCCATACAAACTGAAGTATGGTTAATTTTCGTGTCACAACGGAAAACTTTCATAGAAAATTTAATTGAGTGAGTTAAGCTGGCCAATAATTTGGTCCTTACCCGTGTCTGTCTGTGTATCTGTGTGTCTGTGTATCTGAGTGTCAGTATGTGCCCAAACGGATGGACCCATTTGAATGTGTTTTTTTTTGTGTCATAGATAATTTTATCCCGAGCGTTCTTAGCCATGTTTCTTGAAAATCTGTTCAGCCGTTTTTGAGATATTGGACTTTGAAATGAAAATGTCGGGGGTTTTTCAACTTTTCTAATGTTATTTTATTTCTATTGGACGCAGGAGTAGCCTTTGTACATTTGGTGGTCCCTTTTTGTAGTCGATTCTAAAGGAAAAGTCTCCCCGAACAGTCTCTCTGAACAAATAGTCACCATGGTCATGAACTCATGGCCCGTGACCTTTGCAAAAGTGTTTGTTGCACACGCAATCGTTAGTGTTCCTTTAGACATGCAGTTGAACGCGTAATGTTAATTGCCAATGAATAAATAGTACATTAGTAGCCTAGGACCGCCCGAGTTGTGTACTTTCTGGCTAGGGAGAGACGTAAGGCTTAGTACTTACCACGGTAGCTGCGATCTGAGATATTCTTTGTCTTACCACCCTAGGTAATTAATGTACCATTAAGTCTCCCCACTTTATATCCAGATGTGACGTAATAGTACATTACTGACCAAGGGCAGGAAAACAAAGAATGTGTCCGATTGCAAGTCTTTGACCACCGAGCCGAAAGCAAGAGCGATAGAATATGCGACGCGACGGCATATCGAAGAATGTCTGGGAGCGAAAGTATTTGTGGAACCAGCCGAAGGTGCTAACTATGGGGGTTGCTATCTGATTTACTTTACATTGTTACCTATAGAAATTGGTGGCTAGAATATAAAATTAAATAAAAGGCCCCACAGGAATTGGATGCAAAAAAAACGTAACATTAACGAACTGAAGTTAATATTGACCTTGCGTGAATATTTCCTACCACACTTATGTCTGATTACGGATGTAATCATTGCGTTCACACAGCTATTCACCAACTACTACATACAACCGCTTCAGCCTAATTGGTAGTGACTCTGCCTACGAAGCAAGAGGTCCTGGGTTCGAATTCCGATAAGGGCATTTATTTGTGTGATAAGCACGAATATTTGTTTCTGAGTCATGGATGTTTTCTATGTATTTAAGTATTTATTTATCTATATAATTATGTTTATCGTCTAGTATACACAGCAACACACCTAACTAACCATACCGTGAAAACCTAGAACCTTATTACAATGCACTTAAGGTCAGATTAGATTTCCGATGGTCACTTAGCTGTGTTGTCGACTGTACCAGTACAAGCTTTGCTTAGTTTGGGACTAGGGTGATTTGTGTAAGATTGTCCCCAAATATTTATTTATTTGTTATTTACATACTGTCTCTATTCGCTTCACCCCTGACCCTAGTCAATTTTCGTGTCGGTACTAAATCACGAAAAACTTTTTCACTAAAACTTTTTCAACGAATTTAGTTATCACGAGAAACTTCATCAACTACTCTATTCATTCGTGGTAAAGTTCTCGGATTAAGATTTTTCGTGATAAATAAAGTCTATTCGTGATAAAGTATTTTCTTGATAAAGTCTTTTCGTGATAAAGTCATTGGTGATATAGTTTTTCGTGATAAAGTATTTTCCGTGATTAAGATTTTTTGTGAGACAGTCTTATCGTGATAAAGTATATTCGTGATAAAGTCTTTAGTGGTAAAGCTTTCGTAAAAATATTCAAGTATAAGTCATACATAAGTCTATTCGTGGTATAATTTTTCGTGGTAATGCTTCGTGATAAAGTCATGGTAATATAGTTTTTCGTGATAAAGTCCTTTCGTGATAAAGATGTTTCGTGAAAAAGTATTTCCTGAAAAAGTTTATTCGTGATAAAGTATTTAGTGGTAAAGTTTTCATGAAAAAGTATTTCGTGATAAAGTCTATTCGTGTTAAAAAAAATCGTGATTAAATCATTGGTTATCACCAATGTTTTGTGATAAAATACTAGCGCCGTGACTTTGATTGAGGATTCGTTTTGTTACTAACTAGAGACAAATGTCCTTTATTCCCAACACAGGATACCCTCGGAGCTCTGGCGACTTTGTTCACTACCAGGAGCACTGCGCCAAGCAAATATAGAGTAGTGTTATTCGTATCAAATATGAATTAGTGGACAGCAGATTGATACTAGACTGAGCTGCCCGTCGGGCATATCACTACACCAAATTTCACCCGTACAAACTTTACCGACCTTTTTTTTACCTTTATTATCCTACCGACTGCGCCAATGTTATATCAATGAAAGACCGAGATCCATAGCAGACTGATTTATTGGAAAATACGTAACTACGGACGTAGTTATTAATCTACCCTACATAACACTTTGCACCTCGATTTAACCCGCTTAGAGGTGGGTTTTTCCAAAACCCTTAAATTACTTTTCAAGTATCGTAATATACACAAAGTTTGAAGTCTCTCACTTAAAATTTTACTCCATCCCCATACAAACTTTCAACCCCTTTTTACCCCCTTGAGGGTGGAATTTTAAAAATTCCTTATTAGTGGGTACTTACGTCATATAAAACGTCATAAGTGAAAAAAACAGCTTTCTACGTTTAACGGTTTGGGCTGGGCCTTGATTTAAATAAGTGAGTTAGTCAGGACTTTTACGTTTGTATATAAACTAGCTTCTGCCCGCAACTCCGTCCGCGTGGAACTTGTTTATATCGCAGCTCGATGCAAACTTCAACCCCATTTCATCCCTTTAGAGTATGATTTCCGGGATAAAAACTATCCTACGTTCTTCCCCCGAACTCAAATTATGTCTATACCAAATTTCATCTAAATCGGTTTAGCTGTTTAAGCGTGAAGAGGTAATAGACAGGCAGACACAGTTAGTATGGATGAGGCGTGTTGTGAATATCAGTCGAGTATATACCTATATATATATATATATATACAATTATTACAATGTTATCGTTCATCTGTTTGACGAACGGATATTATTTAGCTTCCTAGTCCTTGAGAGAAGGCCTGTGCCCAGCTATGGGACATATGTAGGCTGATCTGATAATGATGATAAGCTTTCTATTAGGACTATAAAATTTATCTGTGATGACGTAGTACAAAAAAAAAGACCGGGTTGCACTCCGGGAGTACCGGCAGAAGTGAAAACTTGAAAATTATCAGTAAAAAAAAAACCATCCTATGGTTTTACAGAGCTGTTATATAAATGGTTTGTGTTCTCCACATCGTGCTTCACAAAGGCGTACAATTATAAACTTAGGTCTATGATGCTAATTTTGCGATTACATTGTAATATGTCAAATGTATGTATGTATGTAAATACTTTATTGTACCCAAGACACAGGTAAAAATACAGACAAAAAAAAAATCGGTACAAAGGCGAACTTATCCCTGTAAGGGATCTCTTCCAGTTAACCTTTAAGCAATTGCGTTGAGATCAGGAACAACAAGATAGACAAACTAACACGTGTACAGACGTATTTACCTTGACGCTACAGTAAATTAATCTTAATACATATATATACTGCATATAAGTACAAATAAAAATAAATAGTATACACATACTATAACTATATACATATATATATAAATATATATATACCTATATATACAAATAAACATTTTTACACAATATACATTCAAATGTAAAATATACATTAACGAATTATTCTACTTACATTATATATCTTATCATATACTACGAGTATACTAGCTTCGGTCTAGCAATCGGTGTTTCTTATGTACTCCACCCACCGTTTCACCCCCTTAAAACATGATTTCCGTGATAAAAAGTATCTTAAGTACCTACTGACTACTTACTACGGACGAGATGACGATAGAGAGTTAGAGTATAATAGTATGCATAATTTGCTTGCCTCTGCCCACGACTCCGTCCGCGTGGAACTCGGTTATATCGTAGCTCCATACAAACATCCACCCCCCATTTCACCCCCTTGCGGAATGTTTTCGGGAATAAAAACTATCCTATGTCTTTCCCGGGACCCAAACTATCTGTAACCAATTTCATCTAAATCGGTTCAGTGGCTTAAGCGTGAACAGGTAACAGACAGACAAACAGACACACCATGGATGTACTCGCATTGCTTCCCAAGACATTGTTCATAATAGTACCTAGTATACCTACTAATGGAATTATTTAACAATGTTACACGGTGTTTTTTATCTCCAAGTTATGGCAAAAAAACATGTTTACCAGGAAATGGCTTGTTTAAAA
Source organism: Epinotia ramella (assembly GCA_947578815.1). Taxonomy (NCBI): domain Eukaryota; kingdom Metazoa; phylum Arthropoda; class Insecta; order Lepidoptera; family Tortricidae; genus Epinotia; species Epinotia ramella. The sequence continues at coordinate 5,804,934 of OX388207.1, forward strand.
CATTGAGCAATATAATAAACTAGTCAGACGGGTGTTTTAGCATGCAATCATTCAACCATTGAGTGTTTCATGTCTGGCCGCGGCTGTGTTTATAGGTATGCCTCGTCCTTGCGAACTTGATAGGTGTCATTGACCCCCAGGTGCTTGCTTCAGGGCTTTCAGGAAGTATTTATTACCAGCCTGCTAGGTGATAATCTCAATTTAAAACTTTAACTTAAAGGGTACTAAGGGCAGCGGCCCGGCCGCAAGTAGCTGAATCGAGGCAATTTTTTTTTTTTTTTGTAGTTCAATCAGTTTGTTCCTTTAAATTATATTATTACTAGAGATGCGCTGAATATGGGTTATGCCGAATACGCATATTCGACCGAATATTCGGTTCACCTTTTGCCGAACGAAGGAAAAGATTCCTGTAGATCAATCAAAAGTTGTTCTTTAAAATGTTATTATTACCTACTAGAGATGCGCCGAATATGGGTTTTGCCGAATAAGAATATTCGGCCGAATGTTCGATTCAGCTTTTGCCGAACCGAATATTCGGCGGAATTATTCAGCAGCCGTTCCAAAACAGACTCATTCAGTGGTACAAAACTTATTATTAAAGTAAAATGTACAATAAAGTTAGTTAAATAGTAACAAAACGGGTCAGTTTTACTTGCAGACATTACCTCTAAAATTTTTCGGTAAATATTCGGCATTTGAACCGAATAGTTCGGCCGAATAACGAACATTGAGAAATATGCCGAATATCGAATAATTACCGAACATTCGGCGGATCTCTCATTATTGATACGTAACTTAACCAAATGTCTGTTTTAATGGACAGTATTTCAAAGGGCATTTGTACCATTGTCAAAGTATAAAAGACAACTGTAATCCAGTTTTTGCCTGACTAGGGCACACAAGACATAGGCCTCCCCTAAAAAGTGCCACAATGACCGGACCCGCATCCAGCGGCCTCCCGCGTCCTTTACCAGATCATCAGTCCACCTTATGCGCCTTCCGGTACATGGTCGGCACTCGAGATCCTTTCCGCCCCAAAGGCCATCGGTTCTACGTACAATGTGCAATCTCCTACTACACAGGGTGACAAGTATCTACGCACAAGAACATGATTGGCCCCTATTATTATTCCATCAGCTCCCGATCCTCGTAATAACCCCAGCCCCTAAGGACTGCGATTATAGCTCAGCCTGTTTCATTTAGCCCTGACCCGGGAGACTGTTTGGACGTACTTAGTCAAAATTTACTTTTCGAATAGAGTGACAAAAACATGTGAACACGATAATCAGTTATTTTTTGTTTTTGTAGTAGGTAAACACTACAAAAAAAAACAAGTACGTCGCAGTTTGCAATAAAAAAGATACATCTGTACAGAGGGGAACTTATCCCTTTAAGGGATCTCTTCCAGCTAACCTTACAGTTTGCCTTTTGTTATCCTGTTTTTCTTTTAGAACCTCTATAAAAAAAACTCCTCAGGTTAAACGAAGTTAATTTCTCACAGATCTGATGAAAAGTCATATATTTCCAAAACATAAAAAGTAAAAGAATCAATTTGAAATCAAATCGTACGCTTCGTGTGGTGGGGTGACACAAATTAATTCTAACTCACATTATTCATAATATGTAAGCATTATTTTGGCCTTAAAAACAGTGGTAACTCACTACATCTTAAAAACAGTGGTAACTCACTACATCTTAAAAACAGTGGTAACTCACTACATCTTAAAAACAGTGGTAACTCACTACATCTTAAAAACAGTGGTAACTCACTACATCTTAAAAACAGTGGTAACTCACTACATCGTCGGTCTTGGCACGGTGACTACCTGCATACATTTATTTACAGATTGGTATTTAATATACTGGTCTTAATGAAGACATACCATAGTAAAGGTGCTATTCCGTTACTATGAAATATCGGAAAACAAGAAAATCAAGTTGCACTGCCCACAATTTATCTGCTTTGCCTTAAGGTTGACTTGTAGAGAATGCTTTATAAATAAATAGATAAGTCCGCCTTTTGTACCATAAGTTATTATTTTGTGCAATAAAGATCAAATAAATAAATAAATAAAATCACAGTATACAACGTGTTTTTTAACCGTCTTAGAGCCGAAGCCCAGTTAATGTATAAAAAATAAATAAAATAAATATTAGTGGACAATCTTACACAAATCGACCTAGTCCCATAGTAAGCTCATTAAGGCTTGTGTTATGGGTACTAGACGACGATATATATAATAGATAGAAATGCTTAAATACATAGAAAACATCCATGACTCAGAAACAAATTTTCATGCTCATCTCACAAATATTTGCCCTTACCGGGATTCGAACCCAGGACCTTCAGCTTCGTAGGCAGCGTCACTACCCACTAGACTAACCGGTCGTCATTACAAAGAACTTAAAAAAAGGTTTTTTTTTTGGTTTTTTTATGTATTGATATTGTTTTTTTTTGTATTCATATTAATTTTAACCATCCACCCGAGTGACCGCAGTGACCGCTAGCCGTCATCTTCATCATCGTACGAACTCTGACCGGGTGAATGAACTTCGCACCGCGCGCCATACAGGATTTTTCAAACTTAATTACCTTATATTACTAAAAGCTTAACTAATATTTATATTTTTCACGAATGATTAGTACGTTTTGGATACTTTAAGTGGGCTTCGGCTTTAAGACGGTTAAAAAAAACGTTGTATAGATTTATACCTGGCCCACGATTCTATCCGCCTTAAGAGGCCCAAGGAAGCTCAACAAGTCTGCTCCCCATACAAACATAGTTTGGCCATGAATAAGCTATAATTATATTTCCTCTATGATTTGGCTCTCATTTTAAAACGGCGTGTTGGACTAAGTATCATGAAAGATTATATATCTAAGTCGGAGACTAGAGTAGTTTAATGCTAGAAATTAGGTTTACCCTTGTTCTACCGACAAACGTTTAATCGAATGAACGTTTCGCCGAAATTTAATTTAATTGAAAACATTTTTTTTTTCAGAAACGGTAGACTTTTCAGAATTGTTTTAAAACATACCTTACCTAACCTAATGGATTCTACATAATAGTTACCTTTTCGCTATACCTAAAAACTTAAGGGTTTCTGACAAGAAAAAAAATTACAATATTTTTTTTTTTAGGCAGATGAAGATTAGTATGAAAAACTTAATCCGCCTTTGTTTATTGTCAGAACACAGGACATCCCTTTTGTTTTATGCCTCTGTCATTCTTCTTTTCAAAGACATGTGAAAGTTGGGAAATCGCTGTGACATGACATGGAATCGGGCACCTAACTTTTACTGTCTGTCTCTACGAACGAAGAGCTTATAATCTCTACTAGTTTTCGTAGACAGTATTTTTTTCATGAATGTTTGACAAACAATTGTCTCATAAGAATTTCACCTGCCGCCGAAAGAATCAGTAGCTGAACTTTCTGACCATAATAGACTTTTCACCCTGTATGCTGTGATCGGTGACGGCTTAGAAAGCGTCATCTATTGTTCACATGGCGGTTATTAGGAGTCTTTTGTCTTATTATCAGACCATTGTAATTGATTAATTACAGTGATTAATTAAGATTTTAATTAAACACTGTGGTAATTGCTTCTACCTTTTTGGAAATTGGCAATCAGCTAGAGAGCTGCACAACAAATAAAAATAATAAATATATATAAATCCTAAGCTTATTTTATACCCACTTCTATACTAATTGTAAAGAAATCTGTGAGATTGTAGCTTTGTAAGTTTGTATGTTTTAGGTAATCCGGAACCGCTTATCCGATTTCAAAAACTGGGATTTCTGGTTGAACAGGGTGTATCAAAAATGGGGTGTGAACCGAGCAATGGCATATTCGGTAGCGCATTGCGATTTTAAATATGCGTTTGGTTATGTTTTTAATTTTTAGACTATTTTTGTTTACATTGATATTTTTGTTTTGTTTACATTACAGTCTTTGTTTTAGTTGACATTGCTTCTGTATGACAACATTCCCCCGCGAGGGTGAAGGGTGGGAGAGTTTATTTCATTTTCAACCGCTGCGCACACGGCTGTGTTATGAAAACAAATGTCTTGTGTATTTTTTTTGACATGCAGGTGACAGCTTTTACGTTTTTCATGTTATACACAAGCCATGTCAATAAAAACTAAAGACTGTAATGTAAACAAAAACAAACATCTCAATGTAAACAAAAACAAATCAAAAAAATTAAGAAATAGACAAATGCGTTTTTGGAATCGCAATACGCTACCGAACATGCCCTTGATCGGTTCACACCCCTTTTTTTATACACCCTGTATACTATCACACGGGTTTGCCTGCTTTCTTTGTAATATCTTATCGTTTAGGATCTACTAAATTGGAATAAGGAGTCAAAATTGCGTCAACTAATCTTAGAATTTAAGGAACTTAGCCAATACATTTAATTACTGAGATATCCTAACTAAAGGGGATTTTCGATGTTACAGTAATAATGTGAACACTTTTCCGAAAGCCAATTCATGAAAGGCTATTGCTGTTCATATCGCCCACTTATTAGGTATGGCGATTCACCCACGTGTTATTTAATCCGACCGTTATCGTGATCCTTCTACGAGTATCTACGTCATGGCGCCCAAACAAAACAGCCCCGAGTCCTTACGCCGACAGATGAGCGTATTTTGCAAAATGCTTGCTTTTTCATTCAAGATTACGACGTAACTATTAGTATTTATTCAAAAACTGATAACGTACTTAAATAATCATCTCTTAAACTAGGGGCTAACATGGTTCAAATTTTCATTTTCTGTTCTAAACCTAAAATAAATGAGTTTTCTTGGGAGTCTTTTTCAAATTTTGCAGTGAGAAGTGTCGTTTCGATTCTCAATTTTGCAGTAAACAAGAATCATTTGGTACATGAATGGTTACAATACACATCACCAAATCTTTTACGAGGGGCTGACACGATAGAAAATCAAAGATTCATTTTAAAAAGTTGATAAAACGCCTTCCGAGTTTTCTTATTTTTTTTGTTGAAAACGGGATTACATTATATTTTTTTGCCGCAAATTGTACTTTTATTTTTCCCTAAATATAATATGATAGCAAATTATAACTTTATGTTAACCCATAAAAAATAATCATAACTATAGGACCTACGATGCCGTAAATGTATATTTTTTTAAAAGACGAATAAATCACGCTGCACATGGCGCTGCGAATTTTTATTTAAGAGCCTTATCACACTTGCGATTTGCGAGCGTATTTTCTATACAATTATCAGTCGCGGCGTACACGCTGCGTCAACGCCTTCATACAAAATACGCTTGCAAATCGCAAGTGTGATAAGGCTCTAAAACATGATTAAGAGGTTATGAAGGAATTATTTAATTACGTTATCAGTTTTTGAATAAATACTAATAGTTATGTCGTAATCTTGAATGAAAAAGGAAGCAGTTTGCAAAACACGCTTCCGCATCTGCTTATGTGGGCGTAAGGCATCTTATCTTAACCTCACCTCACAGTTCACCCACAAATATAACTTGACGCCGCGATTCGTAGTAACGAAGCGTAGGTAGAGAGGTCTATAGTATCCGCAAAACCAAGTGGCGCGTCAGGCAATAAAAGTCAGTACTATTGTTGCACGGCCCGCTCCATAAGGCAGTGCAGGTGCGAAAGAGATAGCATGACCCAATGATTTACGACCTGATTCGCCACTTGGTTTTGCGGATACTATAGTTTCGTTAGGCGTGGCGGGGCCGGGGGGGTGATGCGAATCGCGGCGTTAGCCCCCTATTCTGTAACTTGTTTTAAGCTCACCTCAACGCTCACCCACAAATATATATTGACACCGCAGTGCGTAGTAACTATAGTCTAATTTAATTAATAATCCCACGGAAAAAATGTAAACGCTGGTGTTGCCGTTAAGGCGCCGTAGGTTCATGGTCTTCTCTCCCTCTCACTGAGCATAAGCGTGAGCAAGATGGAAGTGCGTGCTCGGAAGCGCGGATATCATGTTTTGTAATTTTAATTTTTTGTCCGTTTAAATAAATAAAAATGTAAACACTGATTTCTCTCAAACATGATATTGCCGATTTTTAGAAGCAATTTTAATATTAATAATCCCACGGAAAAAATGTAACGCTGGTGTTGCCGTTAAGGCGCCGTAGGTTCATGGTCTTCTCTCCCTCTCACTGAGCATAAGCGTGAGCAAGATGGAAGTGCGTGCTCGGAAGCGCGGATATCATGTTTTGTAGTTTTAATTTTTTGTCCGTTTAAATAAATAAAAATGTAAACACTGATTTCTCTCAAACATGATATTGCCGATTTTTAGAAGCAATTTTAATATTTATGGCTGTTGTGCATAATTTGTTACGAATATTTTAAGTGTATTTTTGTGTGTTTTAGACATATGTTCGTGATTTTTTTCTATCGAGCGAAATTTGCTTAATCATGTTTCGAAGCACTGATTTCCCTGCAGAAAAGCCTCAAGATTACTATTCGTATTTCTTTGAAACCATATTATTATAAACAGACGCATTATTTTGTTTCAAAAACTCTGTTCGCTTAACTCCGCTGAACCTACGGCGCCTTAAGAAGAACCATTTGCAGCAAATGAGGAGATTTAAAATTTTCGCAGTTGAACGAAACATACTTCCTTTTACAATAATTAACAATAATATACACGCATTCATTGTGATAACGTAAATACTTATTTTCACAAAAATCCTCCCTCATCATTATTTTAAAAGATAATACCGTTTTTATGTGCAGAATATATTTTTAGCACTGGTATCACTGCTGTGATACACCGGGGTTGTGCATCTGTAGGTTGCTTACTCTTCTTTTTTTATGCGAATGGCATAGACAATAGATTTAACTATAATAAATAAATGTCACACAAAGGCTTGGCTGTTTTCTATTATTAATCCTTGGATTTGTGCTTTATTTCCTAGGGATCCGTGGACGGAAAAAAGGTTAAGAACCGATGCACTATACAATTAAATATTTTACTGGTAACTAGTACAGTCAATATCAAAAGTAACTGCGCAAACGAAGACGTCAAAAGTCTTTATTAAAGGGGAATTGACGTCTTCGATTGCGCAGTTAGTTACTTTTGATGCTGACTGTACTACTTATAAATATTTCTCATATTTATTTTGAATTTTGCTGCTAACTTTTAGTAGTTAGTTTACCACTTTAAATATTATTGCATGACCGAGTACTTTCAGAACCCCTGACATGCCACTTTGACAGTGACATAACTTTGTTTACATTTTTTCTGTGGGATTATTAATTATATAGAGTTATAAGCGTAGGTAGAGGTCTGGTTTCGTGACGGGGAAAACACATTACATAATAGGGGGGCTGGAATGGGTCGTTCTTCTTTTCTACCGACAATAGCCTGTCTTTCGTCTTATTACGACATCTCAGTTGAGTATTGATGTTTAAGGTTTTAGAATGTTCGAAAGAAGAAAAAATATTTAATATGTCACTTTCTCTATTCAGAATTTCAGATTTTTTATTTATTTATTTAAAGTTTATTGCATAATACCCAAAAAAAGAGTTAAAGACGGACCTCGCTGGCGCAGCCGAAACGCCTCATACTAATTGACGTAAAAGTATGACGTCACATTTTGCAATTTGCTAATGCTGTTTCGGTCGCGAAATACTGTTTAGGTCCATATTTGTCATAGAATTTTTTTTCTTTAATAATATATAAAAGCGTAAGGCGTACTCTTGGACAATAAGAAAATATCCATTTTTTTTTTAAACTTTCAAGGTACATTCTTCTTGTGATCTTTTTATGGTTTAATTACATTTTGTAATTTATACTTTATTATAATAATTTGATGATACTATCCATTTAGCAACACTACATTATCAATTTTAACATGACGCAACTACAACATTATGTAAGGTTTGAGCCTTGTGATTCCATCTACCGTACTTATCATGTTTTCTTATTTAAAATCCGTCCTTGGTTCGACATGAATGTCTTAATTCTATTGATAGGTTGGTCACGTATTTTCTACTTTTAACCAGTTTACACACGAATTTAAAGTCCTTTTGTAAAAAAATACGTTTTAAGGTAATTTCTGTATGTTTTAACTCCTTATTACATATTACTACTTGTTTGATCATAACATTTAAGTAGTAGTAGTATAACTCTTTATTGTACAAAATAAACACAGTAAACAATCAACAAAAAGATAAGTGATGTACAAAGGCGAATTGATATCCCTTTGAGGGTTCTCTTCCAGTTAACCTATGAGTTAACTGCGAGCTAAGAGCGCGTTTCGACTTTCAGATGAAAGTCGAAACGCGAAGAGGTATACAGATGCAGCATGTACTATCGACAACACAGCTAACTGACCATCGGTGCACCTTAAGTGCATTGTAATAAGGTTCTATATAAACACAGGATGGTCAGTTAACAGTGTTGTCGTTTGTACAACAATAGTACATTACTACAGAGGCCGGGAAGTAAGGGGTTGCCGGCCGTGTACTGTATAGACGGCCGAGCGTAGCGAGGTCGGATAGTTATGAGGCTGGCAACCCCTTTTCACGCCGAGGTATGTATAGTGCTTTTCTCAAACATGCAAGGGAGTGTCTTTGTAAAAAATGAGGAATTGGAACTAGTTGATAGTACAGTTTTTCTTGGTTTAACGTTAGATTCTAAGCTGCAATGGGGTCCCCATATTGCTAATCTCTCGAATAGACTGAGTTCTGCAGCATTTGCAGTGAGCAAGATCCGTCAATGAACAGACGTGAAAACAGCTCGATTAGTATATTATAGCTACTTCCATAGCATTATGTCATATGGCATTTTATTGTGGGGCAGTGCGTCGGACATTCATTCGATTTTTGTTTTGCAGAAACGGGCTATTCGGGCGATATATAGATTGAAACATAGAGACTCACTTAGAGATAAATTTAAAAGTATTCATATAATGACATTACTTTGTCAGTATATCTATGAAAATATTGTGTATGTACATAAAAACAGTCAATTTTAGGAAATACTGTGACATACATAATATTAATACTAGAAATAAGCATAAGCTCGCGTTGCCCACCACTCGGCTCCAAAAAATAAAAAAATCATTCATGGGTAATTGTGTAAGGTTTTATAACAAACTTCCAGGAAACGTAACTGAGTTATCTATTAATAAATTCAAGAACTATGTGAAGCGTAAACTTATTTCGAAAGCTTATTATAGCACACAAGACTACATGAATGATAAAACTCCATGGAACTAATTGTGACTGAATTTTTAATCAATAGATTAATTCTCGTTATATTTTGTTTTTTGACATTATATTGTTTTTCTAGAAACATTCACTAGTATTTTCTATACAATTTTTACTTCATATAAAATTAATTTTTATTTTTTATGTTTAATAAAATACTTTAAAAAAATAACTGACGATTTGAAAGTGCTTGTTACTAGGCCTACTTGAATAAAGATCATTTTGAGTTTGAGTTTTGAGCATGCAATTAAATAAATAAATAAAACTCCAAGAAATCAAACTTTAATTTTCATGGCTGAACGGCTTCATCCTGTGCCACAAATTGTGGAATGGAAATTAAAAAAACCGGCCAAGTGCGAGTCGGACTCGCGCACCGAGGGTTCCGTACAAACCTATAACAAGCAAAAGTTGTAGTAAGTATGTTTATTACTAAATGAAAATGGAATCCGTAACGTTACAATGTGGAAAGCTGGGGAAGCATAAATTTAAACAGGGTCACTTTATCAATTTAGTAATCCTAAAGAAAAAAAAAATTACCATATTATTTATTTTATAATATAACTGAAATACCTACACTAGATTTGCAGCAGCCTGGCAAAACTTCTTTTATCAAAGTTGTTTATGTACAAAGTTTTTAGTCACTATCTTTTTATAAATCCGGTTCAAAAATACTAATTAACTGTTAAATTAAAAAAAAAAATGAACCAGATCTGGAAATGGTGACTGAAAAAGGTATGAACATGAACATGGTATGTATGAACATTGAAGTTCGAAAAAACGTTATCTATAGTAGTACTACTTCGTGTAGTGCTAGTGCTTATTAACGGAAACATGTTTACGGATGAAAAATATGTGGAAATTCCATTTTGAGGATTCATTCTAAAATCGATATTGAAGTCTCCCACAACAATCAAACGGGAACACGGGGTATACCCATTGGGGTTGCTGCCGTATATTGTTGTATTTATGCATTCAATTGCAACATTAATTTGACATTGTGGTGACCTATATTCAGTTATCACTCTGACATCAAACATTTCAAAATGCAAGCATTCACAATGGCCGTTTGCAGTACCTGGGTTATTTTATCTTAAAAATATCTTGTACATGATGCATTTGTGATGGCATCCTTTAGACGTATAAAAGTTTCGTTTTGCTACAGCTGAAAGGTATTATAGACCTGAGTATTTGATATGAATTTCAATTTAATACCTCTACGCATTTACGAGAAACAAGGTAGTAGGTACTTATGTTTAAAATTTAAAAAAATATTTTTTGTATGATGTTACTAAAAATGTCTACTTTTCGTAATTTTTCCTTTATCTGTGCTATATGAAGTTTCTTCGTGCCAAGTTTCAAGTTTCTGTGTTAACGGGAAGTACCCTTTAGGTTTTAAGTTTCTTGCGAGTACTCAGTTTCAAAATATGCGACTTAAATTGCTATTTCTTTTGATTGCGTTGACATAAAAGTTTGGTTTTGGTACATCAGAAAGGTCCTATAGCCCTGAGTATTTGATATGAATTTCAATTAAATACCTTCACATGTTTACGAGGAAAAAGGTTATAATTTAAAATTTAAAAAATATATTTTTGTATGATTTTACTAAAAATGTCTACTTTTCGTAATTTTTCCTTTGTCTCTGCTATATGACGTTGCTTCGTGCCAAATTTCAAGTTTCTGAGTTCACGGGAAGTACCCCGTAGGTTTTGCGAGTGTCGAAAAACTCCTAAATTTGCAGCATAAACGACTGTATCTTTTGATTGCGTTGGCTTTTAAGTTTGATTTTTTCACAGCTCCAAGGGACAATAGACCTGAGTATTTGATATAAATTTCAGCTTGATAGGTACCTCAACGCGTTCATGAGAAAAATGGTCTTGACAGACAGACAGACAGACAGACAGACAGACGGAAAACATAGTGATCCTATAAGGGTTCCGTTTTTTTCCTTTTGAGGTACGGAACCCTAAAAAGACCATCTTGTCGGCCTAGGCCTCCAATTTTGTATGAAATGCCATTACGGGTCTCTCGTCTCGCTGCACCCGAAACGTGACACATCGAAGTCCACAACGAAGTCACAGTCACAAACAACGTCAATATTTCATTGCATGTTTGAGAAAAGGCTATTATACCAAAGTACCTATAATGGAAAACATAACTATCACACAAGAAAGGAGACGAGAAACCGTATCGACAGGAAAAGGAAATAAATTTTAAAACAAGAATGTATACAAAATATTACCCTGCGTCAGACAGCCAACATTTCTTTAATTTTCCCTTGAACGATGCAACTTCTTAAGGAAAGGGGCAACTCATTCCATAACTTTACGGAACTCACCGCAAAAGACTTGGCGTAACCGCGAGACTCGTGGGCAGATATAGAGAGGTTGAGGTTAAGACCCACAAATATATCTTGACACCGCGATGCGTATTAAATAAGCGTAGGTAGAGATCTAGTTTCGTGACAGGCGGGGTGAGCCGCATTAGCGCGTGGCGCATAACAAAGCAGGATAGAAGTTTGTACGCAGCGGCTATTACGTTTCTCTGCGTCTGACTGTACACCCGAGAGCCACCAGTGTCAACAATATTTAAAAACCTCGTTGAAAGAGTCTTGAGATATTTTTGATTCAGGTTTTAATTAATTCAAATAATTTATTTCAGGCTTGCACCCATAAGTGTTAGTAATATATGTTCAATAAAATCTTAATCTATAGTTAGCGTGCGAAGCTTAATCTATATGTACCTGAATGGTTTTGAGTGTAGTTGCATTTTGGTAGGTGCTATGCGGTATATAGGTATTATACATCTGTTGAGTCTCCAAATAAATAAACGGAAAATAAAATAAAACCTTCTGTTCCAGAGTTGTAAATTACCATTAATTTTGAATCGATTTTCATATTCACGAGTTAAAGTGGAATACATACTCTACTTATGTGTATGTTCAAGTAATTTTTGTTGTTTAATTTGAAAATATTTTTAATCGACTTCAAAAATGGAGAAGGAATAATTTGGTCACCTATACCACATCTCGTTTGGTTTTGTCATCCCTAATACCTAGAGCCTGTATCCAAGAATGATAGTGTTACCATTAGCTAAGTTTTGTTAAGAGGCTGACAAGACTTAATTTGGTGAATTGATGTTATTTAAGCAGTTTTTTAAGAAAAACTATTTGTTCTAGCACATCAAATAAAATATATATGTTAATATTCACCATATTTCAAAGACCGTGGACGGGCTCGATACATAATTGGACGAAATCGGCTCGATAGAAAATAATGGCAAAGATTGGTCTTAAAATCACATTAAACGGTTCTAAGTCGTTATTTTTTTGACGTATGGGTCTGCAATTAAAAACATGAAGTCAACATATTCATACCTAAACCGCTAACGAGTCATACTTCACAAATAATCCACCCTCTTTTTTATTTCAATATTTATGTAATATTATCTTCAAAAACCGGGCCGCCCAGTAACACTCGCTCTCGTTTACTCCGATACACATAGACAGTGTGCGCGCTATCCAAAATCCTCATGGGCATTTTGGTGTTGACAGCGTCTTAAGTATTTTTTTTACAAAAAAAAAATCTGTATGCCAACTTTTGCATTGGAAAGGCTATCAATGGTAGTAATATTTATAACTAGCTTCTGCCCGCGACTTCGTCCGCGTGGAACTCTGTTATATATCTCTATTTCGCCCCCTTAGACGATGATTCCCGGAATAAACAGTATATGTATACCAAAATTCATTTTAATCCGTTTTTGCGTGATTGAGGTCCAAACTTTAGCATCATAGGCTAGCGGCGGCTGCGAGTCGGAAACGATAACGCAGGTTAAGCAAAGATGGCAGCGGTCAGTCTTTGGGTGGTTAATATTTAATATAAATGAGCGCTTCCGTGCTATGGAAGGCACGCTAAGCAGTTGATCCCGGCTGCTGTCTTCATAGACAGCAGCCGGCAGCTACTGTCATCAGTAGTCGTTAAGCCGAGTTAGAGGCCTTCGGGCGGCTTAAGAACTCCCAACAGTCGAGTTGCCCACTCACTTGACAAAGGGACGACGACGTTTACTCGCGTCCGGAGGAGCTACCTACCACAACCCTGCAGGTGTCCCCTGGGTGGTACTAAAGAGTGACAAACTTTAAAGGCCAAAAATAATGTATGCCATACGATTAATAGTTTATGAATTAGGTTTAGTCACGATTTTCGCTACGGTGTTAGAATTGTGCTGAAGTTTACCAACAAAGTAAAAATTTAATTGATAAAATAAGTATAAAGTCAAGGATAATCCTACTAATATTATAAATGCGAAAGTTTGGATGGTTGGATGTTTGGATGTTTAGATGTTTAGATATTTGAATGTTTGTTACTCAATGACGCTTAAACGGCTCAACCGATTTAGATGAAATTTTACACGAAGATAGTGTATAGCCTGGATTCAAATATTAAGATAGCTTTATCCCGTGTCCACGCAAACGAAGTCGCGGGCGGAAGCTATTATTAAATAAGGGATAAAAATGGCCGAGATGGAGTGAACGTTTGTGTTCGTCGCATCTGTAACTTGTTATTAATATTATAGAATTAAACTATCAAATAATATTGTGGCATCCCAAAAAAGACATAAACGAAAAAATCTAAAATGTGTAAAAAAAAAACAGCACCTGAATAGAAAATCTGCTTATCGTTTCTTACTCTATAAAAGAGAAAAACAAAGTCTTGAAAGGTAGAAGACGGGACCTCTAATAGTTTCTAAGAAACAAGATACCTATTTTTGGGTCCCATACAAAAAAACAGACTTTATTTTTTTCTGCTGTCAATATGCCTTATTTCGCAAAAATGTATACCACATTTATTGTTCCTCATATAATTCTCTATTGGATAGCATTTTTCAAAAAATGCTTTTCTGAAAAAAGTGCGAATGTCCTCTTTTCGAGCCATCCAGCCCACCGTGCGAGGGTTACAGACCCCCGTTATATTAACTTTTTATATTTTAACTAGCTTCTGCCCGCAACTCCGTCCGTGTGGAACCCGTTTATATCGTAGCTCCATACAAATTTTCACTCCCCATTTCACTTCCTCAGGGGACTGGGATAAAAAACTGTCCTTATCCTTTCCCGATACTCAAACTAGTAATTTTTTGAGCTAGTTTTAACTCAAAGTTGCCCGGCTCGAATGTAAATATACTTATAAGTTATAACAATACATACCTAAAGCGGAACTCATTCACTTTACAATTAACCAATTTAACCTTGTTAGTCATAACATAAGTACATAATTAAAATTCCTATCTAAAGTTAAATTGAAGGTTTTACCTTTTACCGACAATGTGGTAGTTGTTATTATCTAATATTGCAATCGATTGGTGCAATAATACTAGTATCTACTTGTGTCATTTAAGGCGCCGTAGGTTCATGGTCTTCCCTCCTTCTCACTGAGCATAAGCGTGAGCGAGATGGAAGTGCGTGCTTGGAAGTGCGGATATCATGTTTTTAATTAAAAAATTTTGGCCGTTTAAATAAATAAAAAAGTAATCACTGAGTTCTCTCATACATGATATTGCCGATTTTTAGAAGCAATTTTAATATTTTTAGCTTTTTAATTTTTTACGAATATTTTAAGTGTATTTTAGACCTATGTTCGTGATTTTTTTCGATCGAGCGAAAATTGCTTAATCATGTTTCGAATCACTGATCTTGCTGCAGAAAAGCCTCAAGATTACTATTCGTATTTTTTTGAAACCATATTATTATAAACAGACGCATTAATATTGCTTCAAAAACTCTGTTCGCTTAACTTCTCTAACGGCGCCTTAAGGCGAAAATCTACTTCAATATAGCATGTTGTGCTATACCTACCTACCTGTAGTGGGCACTAATGCTCTTATTAAACGTTCCTAAAATGCCATCGTTTCTCTTTATCTTTCACTTTAGGATTTGTGTTTTTGAGAAAAGGACGAAAATATTTTTTGTTGACTGAGGTTTTTTAACTTTATGAATCGTCGTGTGAAATTTTATGCATGCTTTGTCGAGGCCGATACTAATGCAGACTTATGAGTCCTTACGCCACATACGCAGAAGCGGAAGCGTATTTTGCAAAATGCTTCCTTTTTCATTCAAGATTACGACGTAACTATCAAAAACTGATAACGTAATAATTTTTTTAATAAAAAATTCGGCGCGCGGCGTCTGTGTAGCGTGATTTATACGTCTTAAAAAATATACATTTACGGCATCGTAGGTCCTATAGTTATGATTTTTTTTTTATGAGTTAACATAAAGTTATAATTTGCTATCATATTATTTTTAGGGCAAAATAAAAGTACAATTTGCGGTAAAAAAATATAATGTAATCCTGTTTTCACCAAAAAAAATAAGAAAACTCGGAAGGTGTTTTATTAAATGCCTAAGGCATGCGTACTTGCCCGAGCAACTTACAAGAACCGTAGTAGTTCCGTTGGTGAAGAATAAGACAGGTGACTTGTCAGACCAGGGGAACTACAGACCAATCTCGCTTGCAACGGTGCTGGCAAAAGTGCTTGACAGTTTGCTTAATGCACAACTTTGCAAACATATAAAGTTGCACGACGCGCAGTTCGGCTTTAGACCAGGTCTGTCAACCGAAAGTGCAATTTTGTGCCTTAAGCAAGCTGTCAGGTATTACAAGGACAGAAACACGCCAATCTATGCGTGTTTTCTGGATCTTTCGAAAGCGTTTGATCTGGTTGCGTACGACATACTTTGGGGCAAGCTTGAAAAGGCGGGAGTGCCGGAAGAGTGTATCGCGCTCCTGAAGTACTGGTATAGCAACCAGATCAATCGAGTGAGGTGGGCAGGAGTGGACTCAGATGAGTATATGCTTCAGTGTGGTGTGAGGCAGGGAGGGCTCTCTTCCCCCATTCTGTTTAATCTTTTTGTAGACGAGTTAATCGGGGAGCTCAGCAGCATGCGTGTCGGTTGTCACATTGGTCGAACGTGTTTTAATAATATTAGTTATGCTGACGATATGGTGTTGCTGGGACCCTCGGTTGACTCGATCAGGAAACTTGTTGCGACATGTGAGGGCTACGCTGGGCGGCATGGGCTTAGGTACAACGCAGTTAAAAGCGAGGTAATGGTGTTCAAGGCACGAAGATACAATCCGTCCGCTGTACCTAGGATCTTGCTGGGAGGCGTGCCCCTCAATGTGGTAGATAAATTCAAATATTTGGGGCATTTAATTAATGATAAATTAAATGACGATTTGGACATCGAAAGGGAAAGGAGGGCCATGGCAATACGAGGCAATATGCTTGCCCGCAGATTTGCACGGTGTAACACGCAAGTACTTTTACTCGTGCAGTCTGTGGGTAAGTTTTACACAAAGGGCCTATAACACAATACGCGTCCAGTACAACAACACCCTGAGGACGCTGCTGAGGCTACCGAGGCACTGCAGCGCGTCGGGTATGTTCGCGGAGGCGCGCACAGACGATTTCTTTGCCATAAGGCGTAAAAGAATAGCCTCGTTGATAAGGAGAGTGCAAAGTAGCAGCACTAGCCTCCTGACGGAGTTGGGAGAGCGATTGGACTGTCCGCTCGCTAAGTATTGGATGGAGGTTGTTATAGGGAGGGCCAAATAGTAATAATTAGTTTTAAGATATTTTACTGGATTTGTTTGTTTTTTATTTTTTATTTTTTTTGGCTCTGTGTTTTATTTAATTAACATAGTATGTAAGATATTGTCGATACTAACCCACTATGGATCGTTTTGGGTCTGAAATAAACGCTTTTTTTTTTTTTTTTTTTTTTATTAAAATTTTTAAATTGAATCTTTGATTTTCAATCACGTCAGCCCCTCGTAAGTATTGGTGATGTGAATTGTAATCATTCATGTATAGTCGAGGAACGAAAAGGTTGACCACTTTTCGGTCTTATTTCAAAGCCATTAAGGTCCAAAAGTGGTCAACCTTTTCATTCCGCGACTGTACCTACCAAATGATTCTTGTTTACTGCAAAATTGAGAACCGAAACGACACTCCTCACTGCAAAATTTGAAAAAGACTCGCAAGAAAACTCATATATTTTAGGTTTAGAAACAGAAAATGAAAATTTGAACCATGTTAGCCCCTAAAGTTTAAGAAATAATTATTTAAGTACGTTATCAGTTTTTGAATAAATACTAATAGTTACGTCGTAATCTTGAATGAAATAGCAAGCATTTTGCAAAATACGCTCGTCTGTAGGCGTAAGGACCCTTATACATATAAGGTGCTAACAAATTAAGTACCAATATTTTAAGAGGTGTTACATTACATCAAAACAATTGACTTTAAATAGAAATTAAGAAAACTTTTCATATGATATTTATGTTTTAATTTCCGGTACAAAATAAATAAATTAAAATTTCGACCAAACATAATCAGCCTGTGCATTCAACTGACGAGATGTTAAAACACTATCTGTCAAGTGAACATCGTCGTTTGTGACAAACGTCAATGATTGATTGTTGACTATCTCATTAACAGGGTGTTTTTACGCAGTAACGTTGTGTCCCTAATTATCTCCAAAAAGTGATACACACTTTTAAATGTTTCATACTTAACTCTACTCCTAGAGACTAGTACTATCAGCTCTAAAAGTATTGGTACCTAATTTGTTAGCACCTTATATAGGTATTACAATTTTCAACGTGAGCTATTGTTTTTACTATTGCCACAGAATAAATAATAGTACAGTCGCCATCAGATATATCGGAGCGGCCAAAGTGCTCACAATCATCGGAACACGTCTCTAATGCCCCGACGTTCCGATATTTGTGAGCACCTTGGTCGCTCCGAAATATCTGATGGCGACTGTACTACGCACAGAAGGCTCTCTGTTACAAAATCCTCTGTTTAGGTATGCCGAACGAGCCTAAACGTGGCCATCCCTTTTTATCGCATGCAACGCGCTGCGATAGAACGCGTGCGTGCCGTAGCAGCGCTAACATAGCGGCCGGGGCCGGTAGGCCGGCTAAGCGGCACGACGACCAAGCTCATGCTGTAAATACATCGACCTTCATGTGTTTACATAATTAATCGCCCACTTTTTAATTCTGTCATAGGAACAATGCCAAATCAGTCAAGTCACCTTATTGTTCCGTGACAGTAAAAAGTTACTTGTCACTTCGACCGTGCGACAGTTGTTTTTAGCTACCAAGGCGACAAGCCGCGTGGAACCAGTTTGGGGCTCAATTTCGGTGTGTTACTGACTTATTGACGTTAAATTGGGATTATATTAAGGTGTTATCGCTTGCCCTGTAACCAATTGACCGCCAGCTGACGAAGTGACTCGCTGTGCCACGGACGCCACCGACGTCAAATGACGACCGTCCAAAAACCAATAAAAACCACTTCTAGAACTCTTTTATAATGTTTGGTATTATTATCTTATGGCTCTGGCATCAGGGGCACGAATGGCACGATTTTCCGATGATGCGAATGGCCGTCTTTGGTGGTGAAAAGCTTAAAAAGTCTTTTAAGCTTTTCACCTCATACATGACTTGAAGCGATACCAAGGCCTTTTCGACCAGATGGTTTACCCAGAGAACGAAAAAAACTATAGAAGGCGAGCTACTTACAAATGTCTACCCAAACACGTGACTAAAACGGCATGCGCATGTTCGAACTAAACGGCTGCCTGGCATCGTTTCGAAACCCCGCCCCCACCCCGCATAATGGCAATGACACCCATTCTGTGGGGCCATTTTGCGGCGCCACTTAGACTTCTATGGTTTTTTCGTTCGCTGGGTTTCCCCTTGTTTTACCGACAAACGTTTCATCGAATGAATGTTTCGCCGAATTTTCATTTCATCGAAAAAACAATTTTGTCACGATCACCCGTTCTGGATTTTTATAAAACAACCCTAATGGGTTCTAAAGAATTACGTTTTATCTATACTTACCCAAAAAGTTAACGGATTCAGAAAAAAAATTGTTTGATGATATGAAAATTCGGCGAAACAACGCATTCAATATCATTATATATTCACTGCCGCAGTTCACCCACAAGTTAAAACAGTGATTTCGGAGAAAAACCTATTTGATCAAAGTCGCCCCCGACTCAAAGTAATGAGTTTAAGAGTAACTGAGGTTCAATTCGAATTTAAATACTTACATACAAATTGACTATCACTGAATGAAGGCTCTATAATCTGATCTATATTTGCGCCGTGCCACAGGTTCCGCTTCACATAGCTATTATTATTGTTATCACAATGACATATCTCATGACAAACATGACATCAGAAATAAAACGTCACAATGTGATCCCATTCTTACTCATATTCAGTGGTTGCATTGTGTATTCCTTGTCACATGAACGACACCTTTGGGGCTGTCCATATTACGTCATTACAAAATAGGGGGTGTGGGTCTGACCATTGTATAATGGTAGTCATTTTATTAGACGGGGATCCAGTCAAGGAGCTTACAGGATGATGATAAGTGGGGGGGGGTCCAAAAACGACGTAATTTATGGACAAGCTCACCTCACGCTACAAATCGTCGTCGTTATCTCGTTTCAACGATCCCCGGGTCTGCCGAATCCCAGGGTCTGCCGACGGGTCACCGACCTACTCGATGGCCGAAATATGCTCTTTGGCACCCTGTTACGAAAGTCGAAACTCGCAACATCTCCTTCTCTGTCACTTGAATATGCAAGTGCGACCGAGAAGGAGATATTGCGATTGTCGCCGCTGATCTTCCTTCATACTCTTCGAATCAGACCTGCGCGATCTTCAAGCCATGAACTGGCGGGAAATGGCGCAAGATCGGAAAAAAGTGGCGGCATCTCGCGTTTTTATCTGGGGCTGTGTAGGACGTGCTGCGTCATGAATTTTCTTACGAAAAAAAAGATTATCGTTGCTTATTACATAATATATATAGAAAACGGAAAGTAGAAAAAAAAAGAGAACTTTAGACGGTTTTGGATACATCCGATTTTAGAAAAAAAGGAGGAATATGGCGCGTTTCATACACTTGTCAAGAATCAACTGAGGGAAGATGAAGACAAGTTTTACAATTATTTTAGAATGCAGAAAACTACATTCGACAACTTGCTTCAAAAATTATTATTAAATTACAAAATCGGGAATCAGCGTATGTCAACCGTCACGAATCCGTGCATACGTCCGGCGCCGTCGACACACTCCCAATAGACTGCCATACAACACTGACGAAAACCACGCCGTGCGTAGACGCGGCGCGCCGAGGGGCACTCACGGCGCACACGGCGCGCGCGATAAACCGTGCCGTGGACAAGAGGCCTAATAGTTTCGCCATGTCCGTCCGTCTGTCTGTCCGTCTTCGGCTTAGCTCAGTAACCATAACTTCTAGAAAACTGTAATTCGGCATAGGCATATAAATCAATTACGCCGACAAAATGGTACAATAAAATCTTGAAAGATTTGGGGTACCTCCCCTACACCTAAAGCGGGGATGTGATTTTTTTTCTCGCTAACCCCATGGTGTGGGGTATCTTTGGATAGCTAATTTAAAAACGACTTTTCAAATCAGTAATTCGTTTGCGAGATATTGGGCTAAAGCCCTAATTTTTGTTCGAGTCATGCCCCCCCCCCCCCCCTGCCGGCTAAATGGCTACTACTGGGGATGTGAAAAAGTTCGTGGTAGTAGTGCATATAATGAATTTAAAAGGAAAACTATCACGGACAAGTAGGCAGAAGTAGTTACCGAGTAATAGTCGACCAACTTAATGTGTACTTGGAAAGGCCAATTTTCGTAAATTCGGCCGACGCAACCGCACCGCACGCACGCCGATGTAACTAAGACAGACAGGCAACTACGGAACCCTACACTGCGCGTGGCCGGACACGCACTTGGCCGGTTTTTCCTTGTTTAAACCTAATTATTGCGGCATGAGTACATGTTCGTATAACAAAAGTAGAAACTCAAACTCATTGCGAAAGTCTTTATTAGTTTATTACACTTCTTCATTAAAACAGGAAGTCTATAATTTATGAAGCTCCGACCTGCAAAACCTATCGAAGTATTTAGTAGCCCTGGCAAGGACCTACCTACCCAACATTTGGTGTTAACTTCTGAATCTGCTTTGCCAAGAAACTTAGGCTCCATCGCTCATATTACTTCTGAATCTGCTTCGCCATGAAGCTAGAGTCCATATTCAGATCCGCTCCCCCATCGACCTTGACTATAGTCCCCGTGACCAGCTCGCTTTCCTCGCTGGCGAGGAACACGACCATCTTAGCCACGTGATCACCCTGGCACACGCGACGCATCGGGATGTCGTGGGCTATGTTGGTCAGGAAATCAGTATATTGCTCCTCGGTGTAGCCCGTGATACGCTTCACGAAGTCACTGACCTGTGGGATAAGTAACATTTACACATAGTCTCATCATCTAGGCTAAAATCGTGAGGAATCGTACTAATCCCAACAAGATCTTGTTTTCCCTCTGGGTTGCAACTTGCAAGGTCAGTTAACTGTCGCTCTCGTTATGTGTCTACGCCAAATCTTGGGGTTAGGTGCCAAAGCGTCCCCGGGCTCCTATAGGGTACAACCGGGAAAACGCTAGGAGGATGATGACGATTTTTAAGAGCCTAGCTCTTGTCGGAGGTACCATATTGGTGAGTATAAATATGATGGTTCCCCACTGCCTTCCTCGTCGCAGTTTACCTAATGGTTTTACCTGTTATGCGGCCACTATTGTTTGGTTGAAAGTTCTACCGTTGATAATTATTGCTCATGCGCATAAAAAACCATGGATTTAAACTTACAGTCACGCCTGGGCTGACAGTGTTGACTCGGACGCCTTTAGGGGCCAATTCTAGGGCGATCAGCCGCGTAAAGTGGTCAAGCGCAGCCTGAAACAAAAATAAAGACATTTTATTTATGTTACTATAAAGTATAAACAGATTACCAGACAACACTTTGGTACTCTTTGTAGGACACCTATGTATAGTAATGGACATCTTACGGCTGATATGTGCGGTTGGGGCTATTCTCGAGAGTTCGTGAGGCCTCTAACGAGGCGACCCGACAATCTGATCGCGAAAGAACTTCCGATGCCGGTACAACAAGCCGATCGTTGTGAAAATCTAAAGTTAGTGACGTAGACGCTAAGTTGACCACTGCGATTTAACCTTGCCTCCCAAAGAGGAAACTAGAATATCTATTGGGGTAAGGCCATGTGGAGTGACTGTGACTGGACAACTTGACATTTGAATTGGTTAAACCGCTTGAAGATATTTTGAATAGTAAACGTATTCAATCTCCTCACGTCCCTTCTACTCGTAAAGACCACTCAAAACAGATACTTACAACTCCCCTCACCGAACATTTCAGAAATCACAAAGCCGTTGGTCTGACATAGACGCATCGCTTTATCTCGATGAAAAGATAATGACATCATCATATCAGCCGAAAGACGTCCACTGCTGGACATAGGCCTTTCCCAAAGAATTCCACAATGACTGGTCCTGCGCCATCCCGCGCCCAGCGGACAGCGACCTTTACCAGGTCATCAGTCCTTGTGGGGGTGAAAAGATATACCTATCATATTAGTTACTACGTTACCGAACACTCACCTTCGCCATGCTGTAAGGCAGGCTCCCCACCGCCACCGAGGTACCAGAAATGCTGGAGATATTGACAATGTTCCCCTTAGTGACAATCAGAGAAGGCGCCAGGAGGCGTGTCAGGTTGTACACGCCTCGTACGTTCGTGTTGAACACCTGGAAATGTCCACAGAGGGGTTAATAATTATTATCAATAGAACAATAATCTACAACAAGCTTTTATGCCACTTTAAAGCGCCTATAATATCTGTCACGCTCCAACTCCAATGGTTCTTATTGAAATAAAGATTAAAAATATGTAAATAATATCGACCTGGCAGGATTTGAAGCAGCATCGCATGTTGGCTATACCGATAAACCTATATGCAGATCCAGTTGCTAAGCCAAGGAATTTTGTTGTGTGTTCATGATATTAGTCTTTGTATTTGGAGCTTACATCAAACCTCAGCTCTGACAAGAAAATAGGTTAGTACATGTAGATCGGTCATAAATAACGGGAGTTACGTTGACGAATTGAGAAACTCCTTTCGGAAATCGGTTCTTTACACCAGTAGCCGATACTCTTAGGTCCAAAAAGTGGACTAGTCGTAGGTACATGTGTAGCCCTCGACGCGTTAATAGATGGAAGTATGTTCAGAACAATTATTTAAAAGCTCGCGAGTCCGTTTTATAAAAAAAAAAACAAACTGAATCGACATAAAAATTGCATACTTATAATTTATTAATTATCGAACCAGCTCACAATTTTTAACCAGAATCGGTTGGTAAATGCGACCTGTAGAGACGGGCATACGAAAGCCTTTTTGCCCAGGCGGAAACGGAGAAGGTCGTTCGCTTTGCTGGCTCGTTGAATGACGATTCTTCCAATTTCTCGCCTTTAGACATATCATATTCAGTGATAGTTAAACTCGGATTGCTCTCCCGCGATTTTTTTTTTATCTTACATACTTTCTCGGAGATTCCCCCACTATGTACGCATGGAAGGCCGGCGCATCCCGAAGGGACGCGTTGGGGGATAGAAAGAGATATTTAGATCTGCCTGTGGCCTGAAGGGTAATAATGGTACTGGTATGGTACTGCGTATCCAACTGAAAGCGTGAAAGCAGGATAAGCTAAGCTCCGGTGCAAATAATATTGTCAAATGGAGAAAAAAGCAAAGTTTTAAGAGGGGTGGGGGGATATGATATTATTATATGTATGATTTATATATTATCCCCAAAACGCACCTTCATATGAAACGATTGTCATTTACTATGACGCTGCGCTGTTGTGACCGGATCGGGGCGTTTTCTCTCTAACAAGCTATACTAAAATGGTTGTAGCTTCGTAATTTATTAAGATATCTGAATGGCATTATCGCCACTAGGCATATTTTTTTGCCCTCTTTTATTTTAAAGATATACTTAATACATATATTTTAAACATATAACATTTTGAGTCTACAACCCTATTATGAAGCTCATCGTAGTCATCTTCCGCTCCAAGAAATGTCATTTGTTAAGTTCTATCATACTTGTAAAGTACCTTGTCGAACGTGGCCATGTCCGTTCGCGCGAGATCCGTGCGCGCGCCGACGCCAGCATTGTTAACCAGCACATCTAATCTGAAATTAGAAATACAGTAGTCTCGCTGAACTGGCAGTTCACTAGTCCATTTTGGGCAAGGTTACCCTGTAGGCTTGGACAAGAATAGGTCTACGGTCTCCCGCGGCTGTCGTAGAAGGCGACTTGTACTTGCTGGCGAGCATTTCGGTATATGATTTGCACACGTTTCACGTCGAGGTGGATTGCAGTTTAAATCATTACGAATTGATTTGGTCCAATCAATTAAGGTCCTATGTCGCTGCGTTTTCGCGTTACAGCGGATTGAAGTTGCTTAAAAAAATCGGGGTATTAAATCATTTGCACATATGTATTATGCCTCTGGAGTTCATGGCAAAATCATCTTGGAAACGAAGAAAATCGAAGAGGCAGACATTCAGGACTCTGCATTATCATGGGACGGAGTTGTAAAAATGTTAAAAAAAAGCTCTACTAAGTCATTTGCACGCGGTTCTCATTGCGTCCATTCGATTCACTATGACTCCGTGGATTCGAATAAAAATGTGGCAGACACTTTGCTCACTGATTTTCAGCTGTATAACTGTTTGAAATTCACGGAATCAAGGGACAGCGGGTATTGCATGGGATTATTGTCGCACACGTTACCGCTCGGCACTGGCCCGGCGCTGCCTCAACTCGAGCCGTCCAGTATTGTTTGTAAGACATTCCATACTGTAACGCACACATATCGGCATTGGAGGCGATGCTGTTCCGATGCCGATATATGTGCGTGTTAGAGTAGGGACCTCCAGGGAAGGCGACAAACATCTTTTTACCCTAGGACTTTTGACTTGGCCAGTTTTCATTACAACAGTCATTTTATAAAGTTATTCAACACATATATACATATATATTTTAATTCTGATAAAAACTGGCCAAGTCAAATCTAACCTACTTTAAGATCTCACATTTTTAAATAACAGCAATTGTTATAGGTATCCAATAAAGCAAAGAATAGAGAGTTTAATACTTGTTCATAATGCTATATTGTTCTATAAATACATATTTGGATTTTGCATACAACTTGGCACTCATTTAGATCTCCATTCTTTTTGCGGCGAAGCCCACAGCCAAGCATAATATTTGTATTGAACTTGGCTCTCCTTTTTTACATTTAATGTTTTTGGTGGGATATCATTACTTTTTGTAAAGAAAACTAGGCAGGTATTGAGATTTAATGTTTTTTCTTTAGCGCTTTTATGCAGATTTACTTCTGTTCTGTGTATAATTATGTCGTGCCGCGCGCCGCCGACGACACACCGTTGGCCGGTTGTTTAGCGCGTATTACAAGTTTTTGGTAGGTATGGGGACACCACTTATTTTTTGACTTTACTTTATTTTTATATTTTTGTTATATAGCAAATACAGTAATACATACACTCGCGGTCAAAGAAACCGGGTCAGTGACGAAAACCTCAATATTTTGTAAATCGTTGGTCGTATCTGCATGAAACTAACTCTGTTTTATAGAGAATTTAATATCCTTCTAAATCCAACCTTCAATGTTCTACGTAGTAACTGGAAAAAGGTTTAATTGAAAAAAAAAGACCAATTGGGTACTTATTTGAAATTGCGTTCGTTTTACTTTTGCTTGTTTTTAAGCAATTATTTTCAATCTGTCAAAGAACTATGATAAAAGGCTGTCATTGTTTTATTTTGTGGTCATTCTTGAATGTCTATCATGCCGCTAACACGAGATGAATGTACTCGTATCATCACTATGTTAGAAGAAGGAAGAAGTCAGAGGTATACAGCGAGAAGAACAGGTGTGTCACTTTCTACAGTGCAGCGAGTCCTCCAACGTTACCTACAAACTGGGCAGAACCTTAGAAGACCAGGAACCGGCAAAACAAGATGTACTACAGCTAGAGAAGATCGATTTATTGTTACAACCATGCTCCGAAATCGGCACCTCACAGCAGTTGAAGTGAAAAATCAGCTTTTAGAGACCCGAAGGGACGGCATCAGCGAGCGGACTGTCAGGCGGCGGCTCAAAGAAGCAAATTTGGCCCCACATAGGCCGGCCAATGGCCCAAAACTTGAAAGAATACATCGAACAGCAAGACGACTTTATGCCCGCGATCACAGATACTGGGGTGACGAAGATTGGGCAAGAATTTTGTTTTCCGATGAATCCAGATTTATGCTCTATGCAAATGACGGGCGGCAAAGAGTTTACAGACGGCCTGGTGAACGTTTTATTCCAGCATGTTTTGAGGAAAAAGTGGCGTTCGGCGGTGGGTCAGTCATGGTTTGGGCTGGAATCTCTTCAGAGAGTCGCTCGGAGTTAGTTTTAATAGAAAATGGATCATTAACGAGTGCAAGATATGTAGAAGAGATTCTTAATGAGCATGTCGGCCCATACTTAATTAATATGGGGGGAAATTCTATGTTTATGCATGACAACGCCAGGCCACACACAGCTCAAATTGTCAGAGATTATTTTTTGGAGGTTGGTATCAACTGTATGAACTGGCCCTCGAGGAGTCCGGACTTAAATCCGATTGAGCATGTATGGGACGAGCTTGGGAGGCGTGTAAGAGCTCGAAACCCCGCCCCAGCTACCCTTAGAGACCTGAAACAGGCGTTAGTGGAAGAATGGGACAATATCCCGCAAGAACGCATAAAGAACTTAATAAACAGCATGCCGAATCGTCTAGAAGCTGTAAGAAGAGCCCGAGGAGGCAATACGAAGTATTAATTTTTATTTTTTGTGTTGTATGTGAAGTACCTACTGCTTATTTTTGTACGTAAAATTGGTTGATTTTTTGTTTCCTATGTAATTTTATTAAACAAAAGAATTACGATTCCACCATTTGATGTTATTTAATTCAGTATAAAATTATCTACAATATGCAGTTTAATTCATGTCCCTAGCTTTATTATTTTAGGAGATATTACAAATTTTCGTACTGACCCGGTTTCTTTGACCGCGAGTGTATATTGGGATAGTTTCAAATATCTGCTTGTAACGGTTCCAACGCTACAATAAAATAAAAAAATTGTATGGGGACCCCCCCTATTATTTAACTTTTTTTTATTTTTGGATTTTTCCTACGCTTACATACAATTACCGAGCTGGATTCCAAACTTCACCCTTCTAGGTCATCTGGAAGTAGGTTAGGTTTAGGTACTATATGTCAGTGAGTCAGTCAGTGCAAAAATTTACGACTTTTTGACCTTCATATCTTTATAACCGTTTGAGCTAGCTTCATGAAATTTGGGCTTCTAGATGTCCTTATGGATATAATTAAACACACGCAGTTTTATGTGTTTACGTTAAAGAGGTTTTAAGTTATAGAAGGGTCAAAAGTGGCACCAAGTGGTTCGTGTAATATTACACTCGGCGCTGGCTAGCCAGTTCCTTTGCTTGAACTTGGCTTGACACGCTGCCGCGTGTCTAGATTCTCCGAAGATTGTAGGTATCTAGTTCGGTTTTCTCCACGAAAAAAAGGGTGCTAAAGGTATTGCATGGTAATTTATGAATCATAAGACAAACTGTACCTTCCATAATGCTCCACTGTCAGTTTTGCCGTCCTCTCGCAGCCCTCATCAGTGGCTAGATCAGCGACGATCTCCAACGGCCTCCTCCCGTTCTTCGCGCACGCGTCTGCGACTTGGCGCAGGTTCTGCGTATTGCGACCGACAATCGCAAGGCTCGCGCCTCGCTCGGCGAACAATATTGCTATGGCTTTACCGATACCAGCGCTTGCACCGGTCACTAGTACCACTTTATTGTCGAAACTCATCTTGAGAAAGCCTGTCTACTTATAAACATAGGCGAATTAATAAACTGCGCTCAAGTGTGAGCCGGCGATTTAGTGCCTGTTTACTGATGTTATTTAGTGATTAGTGAGAGTATATAATAATTATATACAAAAGCTACTGGCAATCAAGATTCGTTAAAAAAGTACTGAATTGAAGTCGGTTTAATCTTTGTTTTTAAAGTAAATTATTCTATAAACACATGATTCTAAAAAGTTTTCATTCAATTAAACATTCGTTTAATCTGCAATTGCAATAGTACAATATTCAATTAACCATGATAGGCACGTATACAATAGTAGTGAATTAAACATTCGATGAATTTAAACTTTCGAACGAACGATTATATTATTGTTTATTACCGAATGCAGAAGAATATCACTTGACACTTGATACGTGTAATATCACAGTCGTCTTCAAACTGATAAGACACTAACGCAGACGCTGTATGTTATACCATTTTTAAACGGTGTTATCTCATGATGAGCTAACAAAATAGTCCAGTAAATGTCAAAAATATGTATACACTTATCGTCTTATTACAAAGGTATACGATGCAAATGTGTGAACATATTTATGGCATCGGCTGCACAAACAAACCACTTACGGGTCACTTATCTCGAGTACTACTTGATAAAGTAATCACTTTTGCTTGGTCATTGTATGGTTACACTGGAACTCCAGGTTTTGGCTTAGTTGTTAATGCCTTGCCTACAAGACCGGCGGTGCCTGGTCCGAATGCCGGTTAATTTAGTTGTGTGATGACTGTGATGAGCAAACAACATTTTGTTCTTGACTCTTGGATGTTTTATACGTATTTATAAGTGTACCTATATATATATCATTTTCATTTATCACCCCGTTCCATAGTAAAAGCTTTGATTTTGGGACTAGTCGATTTTTATAAGATTGTCCACCTTAATGAACGAGTGAAACGAACGAAATTCGTTTGTCCGGCTGTTCTCCTCTATCTACTCTACAAGTTACATTTCTCAACCAATTATCGTGAACTGTTGTGGGCCGGTTCAATAATTATATAGTTTTTTTTGTGTAGTTAGTTTTTCGAACTGTTTATACAGGCTTTCGAGTTCGACAGCTGACTGAGCCACTTATTAATATACTACTTATTTGTTCATTTATTTCCTGTACTTGCATGACAACACAGTAAATACAGTAATAAATATCTATTGTGTTTAATGGACATTATCGTAATAAGCAAATAGGAATCTGAATGTCATTGTTTGAAATGGTTTATTATTTTGACGATCACGATGAGGATGCATGCAATTCTATCACTAAAGATACCAGCACGGCTATCATGCGACGGCGCGCGAGCGTTTTCGATTTTTCTCGCACTATCCGTCTCTCTCTTATGAGAACACTTAGAACAAGAGGAGAAAAAATCGAGTGTATGTCGCGGCCGACCCATGATAGACGTGCTGGGGTCACAGACGGCCACCAGACGGGAGTAGTCCCCATCAACCAGCGACAGCTATCAGGACGTGGCAGAGGTTTCAAGAGCCAGGCCTAACTATAACGACATAATGCCGCCATAGAAGACGCATTCCCCTAACGTTGGACAATAAGAAGACATTAATCCACCATGGTCGCGGAAGCCAGAATCCTTGACTTCTTTGCAGTTGTACGCGCGCGCATTGCTTCCTTCTGGGAGGGGATGCGCCGCTCGCATAACACCATCCTCATGTCGATGTCGGTGTGCCGCAACATTCGGACAACAACGTTCAGACACTGGCTTTCTGTACATCGAAACGGAAACAAAAAATAGTATTTGTTTTACTTGTTTTAATTTTATTTTAGTTTTAAGCATTTCTAATTAGTTTGATATGGGTGTACCATTAACTGTAGGTACTTGTTGCCTGAAAATAAAACTTTATTTATTTATTTATTATTATACAGAGATAGGAGGTACATATAAGATAAAGTACCTACTCTACTTAATTTCCCTGTAAATATGTAGGTGAGTTAGGACGCTTGAGGATGCAGTAGGTATGTTGATAGTGATGCCTACCACCACTGTGCCAAGCGGCTTGATTTCATCATAAAGTGCAACATTTTTGTCATAACAAGTATGACTAAATTGACTAATAGCTGTGTAGGATCTTCGTACGAGTATTTACGTCAATGCAATTTATTCTTATTCGATTGTTCCTACCGAAGTAAATTAAATCCTTCATAGATAGGTTAGAAAGAACCTTGAGTCTCGAGGCGACGTCCCTGATTTATTCCCATAAGAGCACCTTTTGTTTACATCTTGCACGTGGAAAAATCTACAAGATACATTGGCATTCGTTAGGGTTGCCACCTCGTGTTAGGACTTTTGTTGTAAATTATAGAAAATTAACCGAAGAAATCGTCGTCTTGTTCGCTAAGGGTCATTGTTTTCTCTGCGTGGCTAATTACAATTAACTGCAAGATCAGTTAAAATATCCGTTCTTTAAAATCCCACAATGATATCTAATCGCGAAATACATTATCTTTCTTGACGTGGCAGTTCGATAAAAAAAACAGGACCACTTCTCACATAGGCACAGATAAAAGCCATTCAAAAAAGGTACTGCTAATGTGACATGTGACAATCGTTACAGAGTACAGCTTGTGCGGAGAAAACTACATAATTCCGATTCCGAAAGTATATTGTTCGAAAGCATGTTTTTTCGGAATATCACAATTCCGAACCACCATCCGGAATTTTAGTGTTGAGGATGTAATACCAACCTAACCTAAGGTTGAAGTAACTGGTGACCGAAGAGCTGGCGGCTTTCTCGCGCAACGCATCAGCACAACTGACGCCGCGCCGCGACGCGAGTTGAGAAAGATCTACCCTCCTCTTTCGAATTTGCACGGTGCGAATGAGACAGGGGACGCTCAGTCGCGCGAGAAGCGGCTTGTCACCAAGTTGTGCTAGACGTACAGCATTGCAATTCAGCGAGGAAATGCCGCCAGCATCCTCGGTACGATGCCTCAAATGAATCATCACTTCCAAATTTTTACAAGCTTTATATTAATTGACCTGTTCGTATGTACTTATGTAAGTTGTCCGTCAAAATTTGCAATGATATTTTCAGTCACTTGCCGTTATCCGATTGAGCTGAAATTTTGGGTATTTGGATGACAATTCAATATTATGGTACCATCTAGCTAATCTGCTGATGGAGACAGAAGGTGGCCATAGGAATTCAGTATTTAACCGACGTAACCCCATTGAATTGAATCCTCTCAATGAGTAGATGATGATGGTATACTGAAAAGTACAGTCGGCAATAAAAGCTTGTACTTCCCAAAAATTATTTTTTGTTAGACTTTTATTATTTAGCGGAAAACAGCTTAAAGAAATGGAAATGTCGTAATACCTAATGATGCTTCGAATAATTTATTCTTTGTAATTTTAGCGTGTTCCCGCTTGTACGATTGTGCTGAGTAATATGCAATTTACTTATTTATTTCCAAAGTTGCGAAACTTTATATGTAGAAAGTTCTCGGTAATTTTGTTACAGTAGCTTTACAGAATCAAATGTTCCCTTCAAGGAACTTCCTAAACGGAAACTTGTCCTCAGTTCTCGTGAAAGTTTCCAGAAATTTCTCAGAACATTCCTTTACCTTTTTGAGAATGTTCTACAACTTGTACAATAGGGGTGTGTAATAAAATGACCAAAAGTTTCTTGAAAAAGGATTATAAATATTGTCAAATGGAGAAAAAAGTAAAATAGGGTATTCAATAATCACAACGTTATAAAAAAGTTAGCTTCGTAATCTTTTGAGATATCTGATTGGGATTTTCTTCACTTGGCATATTTTTTCGCATTCTTTCTTTTGGAGTAATAAATAATAAATGAGTACAACCCTATTGCGCTGCATCCTTTAAGATGACAACCCTTAGGCCTTGCTGCCGTTAAGTAAATCCCAGTGGCGCTATTATTTGCCGAGTAATCATGGCCGCCATAAGACACTCGATGGTGTCAGCCGACCTAATTAGGCTGTGACCCAATTCCGGTTCGGTGAGGAACCATTTAAGTCAACCGTTTTATGGCGAGTTCACCTTAAGTGCCGTTTGTGGCGTTTTTATATGTAACCGACTGGTGACGAAGGGAGATTCTTATTGTTGCTTTTGGGCCATTCTCATCGCGCTGTCAGAGCCGTGCATACAATTATGAAATGCTTATGTAGTGATGAATTTATTTAGTAGGCATCTAAAACTAGTGGATCTGTGAGCTGTAAAGATCACGAGCCTATCATTTTTTTTTTTTCATTCCGAAAACGTGACTCGGTTAATAAAAACTATATAATTTACAAACCTGCTCACAAAAATTCACGAGAGTCGGTTGAGAAATGCGACCTGAGGCTCTAGTATAGGTTTTACCGAAACAAAACGTTACGACCGCGTTTGCGTTTAGCTGTCAAATCCCATACAAATTGAGGGTAAAACGCAAACGCGATCGTAAAGTTTTGTATCGGCAAAACTTATACTAGAGCCTCTGTAGAGGAGAACAGTCGAGCAGACACCGGACACCGGTAGGTCGATCTGCTGGTCGATCACGTAACGCATTGTACGCAACGCACGTTAGGTTAGGTAGATCTAAATGTCAATTTTTACATGGAAAAGTTATGGTTGA
Organism: Epinotia ramella; assembly: GCA_947578815.1. NCBI lineage: Eukaryota > Metazoa > Arthropoda > Insecta > Lepidoptera > Tortricidae > Epinotia > Epinotia ramella. The sequence continues at coordinate 5,837,724 of OX388207.1, forward strand.
ATTGTTCTAACGCGCGTTCGGAACGTTACGTTATTACCCCTGTGTCTCTACCAATTTTCGAGTAGGTATAAGGTTCAAAAGCGGTCTAATTTTTTTGTGATTTCGTCGCTTACTTACATTATCTAATTTTAGCTAAACATTTTAGGTTCCAATAGGATTGATTGAAGGGTCCCGCGAGCCCATGGGCATTAGGAATCTTTCAAAATGGCTGCTGGATAAATAAAATAAATTTATTTAAGATTCCCCAGACTCACCTAAGTTTAAAATGCAGATGGATAAAAGTGGCAACTGTAAATTAAGAAGGCAATCGTGACGGCAGACTTCACTAAATTTAGTCCGTTTTAGACATGGTTTATACCTACCTGCCTACGTCTAGGCAGCTGTCGTGGTAGGATATTCACCCGATCACTTTCTTCATTTAGCGTATCCGAGTCGAGTATAAATCAACAAAATAAATACGAAAAAACCGGCCAAGTGCGTGGCGGACCACGCACAACGAAGGGTTCCGTGCCTATTAAAAAGGTCGTATCGTTACTGAAAACTTATGGCACTTACGTCCTTTTCTTTAAGGAAGGCAGTTTTTTAGAAATAACTCGAAAACCTTTGAACCGATCTTGTTCAAAACAATTTTCGCTGAAAGAATTTAATAAGCCCTATGTCCATGTTTTTTTTTCATATTTTTAAAATACACGATTCAAAAGTTAGAGGGGGGACACAATTTTAGTGACTTTCGGAGCGATTATCTCCGACTCTATTCACTTAATCGGTATCTACTGGACCATCGTATTTGGTTAGTGGACATTCCAAGACGATATGCCGATGCCGTATAGTTTGCTTTGGGCATCCGCAACCGCAGCATTCCTGCGACCTATGCCCGTTCTCAGGCGATTCATGCGCCAGACACGGCGTGATTCGTTGAATCCACCCACCTGGATTGCTGGCTAACTGCCCGGGTCCAGTTCAAAAAGTTCAGGAAGTAGGGGTGCGGTATTATTTCGAGCTAGTCTTATTATGAAGTAGTCGTTTCGCCATTGCGACTCAGCGACGAACCACTCAAGCGATGTAGCCGCTAAGCGAAGTGGTCTATTTATGGTCTAGTCATATTAAGATGAAGAGGCCGATATGCGAATTTCGCCATTTTGCGATGTAGGATTTCTACTAGGTACGATTAAACCCTGAATTGGACTTGAAACTTAGTGAAAATGGTTTTAAAGAAAGAATATGCTTCCGCCACGTCTTTAGCTCCTGTCATGTGTATGCATGTGGACTGATGACCTGGTCGCGGGAGTCCGCTGGATGCGGGTGGCGCAGGGCCGGTCATTGTGGCACTCTTTGGGGGAGGCCTATGTCCAGCAGTGGACGTCTTTCGGCTGATATGATGATGATGATAAACCCTTGAACTAACGATATGTTTATTATTCCACAGAGAGCGTTCAGAAGAGCACCAAGCTACATGGTGTTTCTGGCGTCGCCGGCGGCTCGTCGTGGCGATGCTGGCGTTCTTCGGGTTCTTCAACGTGTACGCGCTGCGCGTCAACCTGTCCGTCGCCGTGGTCGCCATGACAGAGCCTGTGGAGACCAAGCTGGAGAACGGGACCGTAGTGTTTGTGAGTAAACTTTACTTATACTGGCATGTAAAGGTATACAGGGCGTCCCACGCCTATACCACATGGAGGGAAAGTACCTTGAATATTGCAGATGGAAGATTTTACTAAAAGGAGATATTATTTTAATTTAAAAAACAATTTAAACTGTATTCATAGATTTTTTATAACATACAACTGACATTATCATTTTAAAGTACCTATTACCTACTAATGAATCAGTAACGACTTGAGAATCATTTCCTTTTTGGAATTTAAGTGTATGCTAAAATGATACGTAATTAGTAGGTACCTGATTGTATGCAACAAATCGAGTTTCTGTCCAATCAAGTTTCTGTCGTATCCCGAATCTGCCGAAAGACGCGTAAATGATTTTGTCCATCGCAATCAGCCGCATTGCGATGGACAAAATCATTTACGCGGCTTATTATAAAGAAATATTTTTTCAAACTTAGGTAACTCATTTATTAATTTTGAATTAAAAATGTTAAAATTGATGGTCTTCCTTTTATTTCTGACACTATGTTATGTAGCAAAAAATAATCCTTATGATGAAGTCTTTCGATCGGTATGATAAAGCTACAGGCTACAGGGTATTTTTTTTTCTCGTGTAGCGAGTTCGATTCCCGGTTCAACCATGTAATTATTTAAAAATCTAAGAATGCAGTTTACATTGTTTTTTAAATTAAAACAATGTCTTCTTTTAGTAAAATCTTCCATCTACAATATTCAAGGTACTTTCCCTCCATGTGGCATAGGCGTGGGACGCCCTGTATACCACGTTATCCACGTTAATCCCCTAGCCTGATCCCCCAGGGGAATTAGCGGCAATTATTTTATATTCAACTAGGAAAAAATGATAATGTTCGGTTATGGCGCTTCGCCGGACGCTACCGCGTCACGCTCGCTTCGCTCGCTCGGCTCGCGCGCTGTAGGGTCACAGTTCAACTAACAACCTAACCGTTTTTTTCCCCTGGGGGATCAGGCTAGGGGATTAACGTGGACAACAGCCTGTATACCGCGTGCTCCGACCATGCGAAGACAGAGATAGATCGAGAAACAGATTGAGAAGCGGTTTGTGAGTCGTTTTTACAGATACTGGTATGTTTAAGCGTCTTATTTTATGGTCCTCCTAGAGAAAGGAAGAGTCAGAGATGGAGTGCACCTTACTTTACTGCAGAAAAGTGGTAGAGAGAGAGAGACTCACTACTGGCGTTAATCGAGTTCTCAAACACCGTGACCCATTCATTTGGACGTGGACGTTGTTGTTCCATCGTTGAATCGTATCCAACGGTGCGCACTGGCTATCTTTAAATTCTACAGTTTTGACGTTCCTGGACCGATTTTGCTGCATTATACCTCCATTTAGCGTGTTAAAGCGGCCGTGAATGGCCATCTATACCTACTTGGGTTGTCTACCGTACTTTAGTTTGGATTGTATCCCTGAAGCATGGCTCGGCATAACGCGTAACCCCATCGAAAAGCTCGTAAAACCCCGGATAAGCGATCACATTCGTGACATGTGTCGCAGTAACTCACATCGTTATAAAACGCAAAACGGTGCAAGGGTCGAGACTATTCAAGGGCAATGCTTCTCGTAAATTTTTATTAACACCACAGGCTTTCACACCCTTTTCCGAGTTAAGCTGCGCAAATTAAACCTTATGACCGAGGCCGTAAGGAGCTTACGACACGGTTTTATGTTCATCTGACCAAAATCGACATTGAATCCACTTGAAACTTTGCCACCGTGCTATTATCAACTTTAACAGAAATGAACATAGATCAATTTTGTTTGGATGATTGTTGTATGAAATGAATAAAGGCTGTGCAAAAACCCCCAATTTCGGTCGTAAAAAATCAATCCAATAAACTTAGGTATGTTGTGTTATGGGTGTGCTAAAATATTGTTTACAGAGCCTATGCTATGTCACGTTGTGTTTATATCATTTTTAACCAGTATTATAATGCATAGGTATTAGGTATAAGGTATTACCTAAAATATATTCGTTAATATTTTAGGTTCATCCTATAATGCAGCATTCTGAATGTATTAGCTGATAGATATTACTGTGGCATTGGGTCAAGCTGACTGGAAGCTGATTACTGCTCGAGTCAGTTGACATTTCTATTTAATTTAACATTTTAAAAGTCTATGCATCATCATCATCATCATATCAGCCGAAAGACGTCCACTGCTGGACATAGGCCTCCCCCAAAGAGTGCCACAATGACCGGTCCTGCGCCACCCGCACCAGCGGACTCCCGCTCTCTATTTATCTCTGAATTAAATTATTTGTATTTTAATATACTATATTCCATATACATTCGAATTTTAACGTACAAATTAGTCTACGTTTCTTTCTGTACCTAAAGCCGGCTGTACACATTGGACCAACGTTGGCGCGTGAGCAGGATGCAGCTATGCGTTAGAGCGAGAGGGATATAGTTCGATCTCATGCGTTTACATAGCTGCATCCTGCTCACGCGCCAACGTTGGCCCAATGTGTGGTTCCGCGGCTATTACTGAAAACTCAGGAGGAGACACCGGTGAAAGATTTGTTGAAATCGGATGAGTCGATCCTTAGATTACCCCCTTCATACAAACTTACGAATTTGCAAAGCTAGAACCAGACATATTGTCAACATATTTATAATATTAGTAGTGATCCTGATTTCGTTTGAGGTACATAACTAATCGATGGTTCATTACCACCACGGAATACGACAATAAATAAATAAATCAGCCTATATACGTCCCACTGCGGAGAGGTGCCGAGCGCACAGGCCTCCTCTCAATCCTCCTCCTCGGAATAGAAAACAAGGATTATTTTATTCCGCGAAAGATACTTACATATATTATTGCTTTCTCTTTGATGAAGCGTGGGTATGACAGACAATTACTAAATGCTCATTAAAGGTATAGGCTTTGAATGCCAACTATACTTTTTTGGCACATCAGACAATATTGACAACGATGTTCCTTACAGATACCGGAGTTCGACTGGAGCTCGCAGACCAAGGGGCTGGTGCTGTCCTCCTTCTTCTACGGGTACCTGGTCACCCAGCTTCCCGGCGGCTGGCTCGCGGCTAAAATAGGAGGTAACAGGTTTGTTCCGCACATTACCACTAATATCCTCTATGGGCGGTGTCGTTCTTCTGCGGGTACCTGGTCACCCAGCTACCCGGCGGCTGGCTCGCGGCTAAAATAGGAGGTAACAGGTTTGTTCCGCACATTACCACTAATATCCTCTATGGGCGGTGTCGTTCTTCTGCGGGTGCCTGGTCACCCAGCTACCCGGCGGCTGACTCGCGGCTAAAATAGGAGGTAATAGGTTTGTTCCGCACATTACCACTAATATCCTCAAGGGGCGGTGTCGTTCTTCTGCGGGTACCTGGTCACCCAGCTACCCGGAGGCTGGCTCGAGGCTAAAATAGGAGATAACAGGTTCGCTCCGCTTATTACCACTAATATCCTCAAGGGGCGGTGTCGTTCTTCTGCGGGTACCTGGTCACCCAGCTACCCAGAGGCTGGCTCGCGGCTAAAATGGGAGGTAACAGGTTCGCCCCGCACATTACCACTAATATCCTCAAGGGGCCGTGTCGTTCTTCTACGGTTACCTGGTCACCCAGCTACCCGGAGGCTATCTCGCGGCTAAAATAGGTAACAGGTTTGTTCCGCAGATTACCACTAATATATATCTATTGAATATCGCCCAGCTGAAACGAAGTGCAGCCAACCGCTTTTTTTATTTTTGCGCGTTGATGTCTTCTGGAAATCGAGCCTCGTGATTGTTCAAAATTCATTTTAGTTCTGTGTACAGTTGAATAATAATTATTTCGATTGTCCATAAAGCACAAACTTTTGCATCAGAATAAAAGTATTCAATTGCGTTATGGTTTGCGAGGTTCTAATTTAAAGATTATAGTCGACGAGTATAAAATGTTTTTTTAAACACTAAGACAATCTGGGTCTAACAGCCACACGCACAATATAACTTCGTAGAATAAACTTGTTATTTTATTAGATTTACTTCGGTGTTTTCTACAACCAAGTTAATAAAACCAGATAAATTAGATGTCAATTATTGTTGAAAAACGTAACGAAACAAAACAATAAATCACTTGTCAGCATGAAGTACCTAAGTCTAATAATATCACATGTCGAAAATTAAACTTTTAATCTAATGTTAACAGTAATTTATTATTATTTAAAAAGTTAAGTGGCTCCGGAATGAGCTATTATTTTATTAAATTCTAAAATTAAAAACCAAATCAAATCAAATCAAAACATGTATTCTTGACAAAAACAACACAGATAATAAAATAAATAAAATATAAAGCACAATTCTTATTTTCTCGCAATCGAAGTGAAAAGAAGTGTGTATCTCTGCCGACCGCTTTAGCCTAGTTGGTAGTGACCCTGCCTACGAAGCAAGAGGTCCTGGGTTCGAATCCCGGTACGGGCATTTATTTGTGTGATCAGCACGAATATTTCTTCCTGAGTATTTAAGTATTTATTTATCTATATAAGTATGTTTATCGTCGTCTAGTACCCATAGTACAAGCTTTGCTTAGTGTTGGGACTAGGTCGATTTGTGTAAGATTGTCCCCTAATATTTATTTATTTATTTATTTTTATTTATTTATCTCTGGCATAAGAGAGCTCGACTTAACTTTCCACCCTTGCGGGGGGTGGTAATATGATAAATTTTAAGCACTTGTTGTACAATCTACTATTCTTCACTGTATCTGTGTAATTCTCCCGCCGCTGTACATTTTGTTCAGTGTATATTGTTGTTCCAGAATGTTCGCCATCGGGATCGGGGCGACGTCCCTGCTGACTCTCTTCACCCCGCCGCTGGCTCACATTAGCACCTCGCTCCTCATCGCCGTGAGGGTAGTCGAGGGATTGTTTGAGGTAATATTCATTGTTCACGCGACCTTTGACGCCTCACGATACGTGGGGCCTATAATAACCACTTAAAACTTAAATTTACTAAAAGTTCAACACTTACTGAATGTGCCGGCGATTTCGCGTCCAAGAGCGCGTTCAGTCAAAAGTAGGCTCAAGTCAAATGTCGAGTACAGTCAGCGTCATATAGTTAGTAGCAGCCATAGTAGCCAAATATTTTGTAACACACCCTTATTCTTACAGTAATAAAGACGTGTACCGAAATATTTGGCTACCTTGGCTGCTACTAACTATATGACGCTGACTGTACAGTAACATCTCCGAAGGCTCGGCTCGCCCGGCCACGATGTAAGTACCAGGGATACCGCAAATGCGATTTTGTTGACATCCGCGGATGCGGATTTTGTGGTCAAACACTCAAATACGTAAATAAACAACGTCCATTTTATGATATCACGCAATCATCAAACACGTTGATACTAAATTTCAATCGTTGCGAACAAATCAAAAACGCGTCTGCTCTTGGCCACAGAAACGACAAGAAGTTTTTTTTAATAATGGCGAAAATATCTTCTAAATATCTTCTTGTCGTGGTGCAATAAAAAGTATTTTACAGTACTATATGGTGCTACTTTCCCGCACTAGTGCAGAAAAGAGCACTTTTCGTGCATATGTCGAAACTTTAAAGAGCCATATGTACAGTAAAACGTTGTACGATACACGTGCGAATAGGTAATTCGCAACTCGTGTCGATTTAAAACACTCCCTTCGGTCGTGTTTTAATTTATCACCACTCGTTGCGAATTTCCTATTTTCGGCACTTGTATCGTAAATAACTATATTATTATTATTATCTAAAACTCGCGCAGTAAGCACTGTTTGGGCTTTTTTCTTGTCGTTAATTACACTACATCCGCATCCGCAAAAACTCCGCATCGATTTAGGCGGATGCTGCAACATCCCTGGTAAGTACATTTCACTCCTCGATGATATGTAAACTTGATAAACACTCGCGCCTAGCGCGTACAAATACTAATTTATCTGAACCCAGGACTAGGTTTCCAAACAGATTCTAAAGATGATTCCAATTCTCCCACACAGCCCGGGCTGTTCCCAAAGTGAGATTACATTACAAGTCGGCCATCATCCGCGTGGCTGCATCCAATTGATATTTGATAAGTGTCACATTGACAGGTGTCACTCATTTTACTTTTTAATTCTAAGGACTCACTGAGGGGTCCGAACATTAATGTCAGTAAGCTGCGGTAGCCTAGTGGTTCAGGCAGGCGGCTGTCAAGCGGCGGTCGTGGGTTTGAATCCCGACTCGTACCAATGGTTTTCGGAACTTATGTACGGAATATTTACCGTTAGCTTTTCGGTGAAGGAAAACATCGTGAGGAAACCGGTCTAATCCCAATAACGTCTAGTTCTCCCTCTGGGTTGGAAGGTCAGATGGCAGTCGCTTTCGTAAAACTAGTGCCTATGCCAAATCTTGGGATTAGGTGTCAAAGCGGGATCCGGGTTCCTATAGGGCACAACCGGGAATAACGCTAGGAATCCTCCTAGCGTTCATCCGATGATGAGTAAATGTTTACTAAGCAGAAACGTCTGCTAACGTAATTTGAAATTCCGATCATAGTAAAAAAAACATCACTTCTGCAGAACGAATCTTTCAATCGCTTTAGTTTTCAGGGTTTTTTCTGCAGAGGTCATGGGTTCAAATCCCGCTCGGGGCGATATTTTTTTTTTTACTTGATCGGAATTTAAATATCAACCGGATTTTCAAACGAGTAAATTATCAGTTTCGACGTTTCCTTTGGCATCATTACTTAGGCAGGTATAGACACAAAACAAACATCATCATCATACCCGAGACGCCCACTGCTGGACATAGGCCTCCTCAAAAGAGTGCCACAATGTCCGGTTCCGGTGGTCGCCACTCGGGAAACTTTTCGCCCCAACTTCCATCGGTTCTACGTGCAATACTCTGCAAGGACAAGACTAGCACTGTTCTAAATGTTTCTCGCATTGTTGAACTCATAAGTAGCTGAACAGCTTGATACCCTGTCACTTTCAACCGTTTGACAACTTCTTATGGCCTTAAACATTAGTACAAGGTACAGTCGCCATCAAATATATCGAAGCGGCCAAAAGGTACTCACAAATATCTGAACAAGTCTCTAATGCCTCAACAATAGAGACGTGTTCAAATATTTGTGAGCACTTTGGCCGCTCCGATATACCTGATGGCGACTGTACCAAGGTACAAGCCCCTAGTGAGTTCACCCATAGGCTAGGCCTTAGGGCCTCTATTTTATCGCTTTCGCATTTCAAGTTCAGTGTGCTCATTACTTGTCCTTCATTTCCAGGGTGTAACATACCCGTGCATCCACGCAGTGTGGTCCCGATGGGCGCCGAGCGAGGAGCGCGCGCGGCTCGCCACGTTCGCCTTCAGCGGCAGCTACGCGGGCACTGTAGTGTCCATGCCGCTGTGTTCGTTGTTAGCGAAGTACACGGGCTGGCCTGGCATATTCTACGTGTTCGGTAAGTGTCTGTAGTCTACACACTTAAACTACTGTCCTGTGTCATTGGGTGCCAAGACAAGATGCGCTGCGAGCCTTTAGCGGCAGTTGCGCGGGATCTGTAGTGTCCATGCCGTTATGTACGTTGTTAGCGAAGTACACGGGCTGGCCTGGCATATTCTACGTGTTCGGTAAGTGTCTGTAATCTACACACTTATCCTACTGTCTGGTGTCTTTGGGTGCCCAGACAAGATGCGCGCGACTCGCCACGTTCGCCTTCAGCGGCAGCTACGCGGGCACTGTAGGGTCCATGCCGCTGTGTTCGTTGTTAGCGAATTACACGGGCTGGCCCGGCATATTCTACGTGTTCGGTAGGTGTATACTATAAAAAACTGTAATCTACTGCCTGGTCAAATTGGGCGTCGAGAGTGACGCGCGCGACTAGCCACATTCGGTACTGTAGTGTCCATGCCGCTGTGTTTGTTGTTAGCTTAGTACCCAATAGCCAGACATGTTCGGTAGCCTAGTATAGCTACGGTAGCCTAGTGGTTCAGGCATGCGGCTGTCAAGCGGCGGTCGTGGGTTCGAATCCCGGCTCGTACCAATGAGTTTTTCGGAACTTATGTACGGAATATTTACCGTTATCTTTTCGGTGAAGGAAAACATCGTGAGGAAACCGATCTAATCCCAATAAGGTCTAGTTTTCCCTCTGGGTTGGAAGGTCAGATGGCAGTCGCTTTCGTAAAACTAGCGCCTATGCCAAATCTTGGGATTAGGTGTCAAAGCGGACCCCGAGCTCCTTTAGGGGCATAACCGGGAACAACGCTAGGAGAATGATGAGCCAGACATGTTCTACGTACTGACTGGGTTTGCGTCTCCACTTACTGTAATCCACTGTCTGGTCACATTAGGCGCCGAAGTGACGCGAGTGTCTCGCCACGTTCGCATTCAAAGGCAAGCAAGCGGGCGGGCGGGCGTGCACTGTAGTGTCTATGCTGCTGTGTTGTTTACGAGCTAGCCTGGCATATTCTAAGTGTTCGGTGCGTGCCTAGCTTGAAACGTTGGCTACGTGGGCATCCTAGTGTCCAAAACGCTCTGACTTTAAATAGCCCCTTTAACTTTGACCGGGCAATATTTCGAGCAAGATTGTGTGTCAATTAGAATGTATCAATCTGGATCAATAAACCTCGAGCAATGACAATAAAATTGTGCAAAATGTTTCTGTGACCGATTTTATTCTTATTTAGACAGCCAGTATTGTATGTTTACTCTCATCGCTTTTGTTAATTGTTTGTATTGTTGAATAAATTTATTTTTATTTTTATTTTATTCATTTTTATTCCAGGTATAGTGGGGCTGGTGTGGACAACAGTTTGGTGGCTCGTAGTTAAAGAGTCGCCCGAAAAAGATCCTCTTATATCGCCAGCGGAATTAAAATATATCCAGGTACTTATGAAGGAACGCTTGAAAAGTATCAAAGTTCAATTCAATAAAAATGAGCGATATCTATTTAAATACTTTACATGTGGAGTTGTATTCCTGGCGAAACGTAAGTTCGCCGAAACTCCCAAAAATCATACTATCGGCATTAAAACAGGCATTGTTCTGAAAAAAAACCGCATAAAAATCCGTTGCGTAGTTTTAAAGATCTAAGCATACATAGGGACAGGCAGCGGGAAGCGACTTTGTTTTATACTATGTAGTGATAGTGATAAGTAATTTAAATACCGTACTGTAAGGTCGTAAGTCTCCATGAAGTACCATTTGTAACTCCCGACGCAAAAAAGGGGTGTTATAAGTTTGACGTGCAGGTGTCTGTCTGTGGCATCGTAGCACCTAAACGAATGGACCGATTTTAATGCGGTTTTTCTTCTCTGAAAGCTGACGTGACCAAGATGGTTCTTAGCTACGATTCAGCCGCTATTGAGATATTGAACATTGAAATGAAAATTTCGGGGGAAACTATTCCAAGTTTTTAATTATATTACAGGAGTCCCGAGGCACGCAAGTGATAGACGGCTCGAAAATCAAGCATCCATGGCGCGCCATGCTCACCTCGGGGCCGGTGTGGGCCATCGTCATGGCGCACTTCAGCGAGAACTGGGGGTTCTACACGCTGCTCACCTTTCTACCCACTTTCATGCAAGGTACAATGACATTTTTCTCATTTCCCTGCAAGGTACGACACCGGGGTTCTCACTTTCCTGCCTACTTTCATGCAAGGTACAGTCGCCGTCAGATAAATCGGGGCGGCCAAAGTGCTCACAAATATCTAATGACTCGACAGTAGACACGTGTTCAGATATTTGTAGCACTTTGGCCGCTCCGATATATCTGATGGCGACTGTAGATATATTTGCAGGAAAACAAGAAAAAGATGAAACACTGAAAAATAACACGTATTAAAGTGTCCAAAGTTTTGAAGAGGCATATTCTGTCCATTTTACGAAAAACGCACCTTCACACCATAATGAGGAAACGCTGTACATCCCTGGTGCGCAGGGTCCGGGCTAGCTCCAATCCCATCCTGAGGGCATTGTCAGAGAGATTTGATTGCCATTACATGAATCATTGTCATTTGATTCACGTAGTGGCAAACAAATCCCAGTAATCAATTTAATGTAAAAAAAAAAAAACATAATTATATTGTATAGTAGTATAGTATATTGTGTAATGTAACAAGCTAATTATAATTATTTCCTGTTATTCCTCGCCTTGTAATATGATCCCAGGTGGTCGAAATAAATGATTTTTATTTTTATTTTATTTTTTTATTTGAAACAATACGGATGTAGACTCCAAAATAAAGAAGGCAAAAAAACATGCCTAGTGACGAAAATCCCGATCAGATATCTCATATAATTACGAAGCTACAACCGTTTTAATATTGCTTGTAAGAGAGAGAAAACGCAAACGGCTTGTGACGTCACCATCCGCGAGGCTGACAATCTACAAGCGTCATCGTTTCATATGAAGTTGCGTTTTACGAAAAAGGGACAGAACATACCCCTTCTTAAAACTTTGGACACTTATAACTTCGTGATTATTTAATAACCTCTTGCGTTAATTTTGTCTCTGTTTGACTACATTTTTAATCCTTTTTCGTGAAAATATGACATTTTTGATTATTTTATTTAGTTTCTACACCCCTATTGTCATTTACTATGACAATCAGGGACCGTGACGCCACGGACCCCGTTTTCTTTCTCTTACAAGCAACATTAAAACGTAATTTTTGAGATGGGATTTTCGTCATTAGGCATATTTCTTTTGCAGTGGTACTGAATGGTAATACATACTTGAGCCCACGATCCTATTTTCCTCCATCAAACATTGTGTTCGAATTTAAACTTTCGTGAGACATGTTCAAAATAATACTAATAATCCGCCGCCGCAAACTTGATTGCGCCGCGAACTCCCGAAGAGTTCCAAACATGTCGCCCGTAGTGACATTAAAATTAATCATTCCCCGCCTCGATAATGCCTCTTTCATTATTTTATCAATTACTCAATGCTGTTATAACTATTAATTTTTTATATATTTTTTGAATTATTAATTATTTTTGATGTTATCCTTAAATTGTATTATGTTAATTATTTGCACGCCTACTCGCGGGCTATTTTGTATCAATTACATTATGATTATCAATTAGATGATTTGTCCCATTTACCGAACTAAGAAACGTGATTTGCACATATTACCGAATCGGCATGCCGCTTTACCGAACTAGGGAAAAAATGTATGGAATTATGGCATTCGGTTGTGCTCAAACTTTAGTTGATTATCTGTTGAATGACTATATATTTCAACTAAACTGCACTAGTTTTGTGATTGCAAACAATCTTGGCGGAATCTTAATCTACTTTTAACTTAACACTAAAAGTTTTATTTCTATAAAACTTTTAGTGAGGATAAAATACAAGTCACTTTGTCATTGATAATAATTATTGTATTCACCTATGGTTTTTCCGTCTTTAAAATAAATAAAAAATACAACTTCGTCACTCAAAATACAACTCACTTGTTTAAAAGCGCTGTCATTAACAAAAATGTACGAAAAAAATAGACATTTTAATATCCACCATATATCCATTGGTTGATATTCCAATGAACTCAAAATAGTAGTATGGCTGAGGGAAACATAAATTCGGTAATAGAGACCATGGGTACGTTTCACCGAACGCCTGTTTGGTAAAGTGGTCAAGCAAATTATGTGGAACCTAAACGCGAACAATTTTTTAAAAATAGTATTTTAATCGTATTAATTTAGACATAAATACAGAACTGTAAATTTTACTACAAATAAGACCTATTGCTAAACGATAAGTACATATTATGACTGTTGCTTCTAATGATGTGAAATAAATGATGTGATTTTTTTTAAATCGCCTTGCCAAAAAGCTTATTTTCGACGTCAAAAAGTCGTGAAAGTTGAACATTTCAAATACAGATATACAGAAATATGTTTAGTATATCGATGTTCGGTAAATGCTCATTAAATTGGTAATACTACTAGTTGTTTGAAAACCAAAGTAGTAAAAAAAATAGTTTATGATGAAGTGGTAAATAAATATTTTATGAAACCTTCAAGTCAAAATGAGGCCAGACCCTTCACCGAATTTATAATTTAGTTAGATTCTGTTAATTTGGCTGCACTAAATCCACTTATTTCACCAAAACACACAAACTAATTAAATTATGACACTATAAAACTATATTTTCTAACTCAAAGTCACTTTTGAACGGTTTTATGACCTTAAGAAGTACGCTCAATTCCTTAACGATTTTCGTAAGGAGTCCCATACAAAGTCGCGAGCGACCGGCTTGATCAATTTTCGCGTCGCGACTGAAATTAAAAATGACCGGCTTTGCTGTGCAGTGGAAGGGATAGGTATTTACCTAGCGTGGAAAAAAACCACAACGTAATTTTTGCTCTAACTACTCGACTTATAGGTCATAATAGCAAAAAATCGGTGATAGGGCACGTCCGGTGAAGCGTACGTTTACCTTATATGTATATATACCCATAGTTGCAAAAATATGTATACAACAACTATATTTCCGTAGTAATAAGGTCTGTATACATATTTCTGTAAGTTTGTGGTGTACCTATACATATTGGTGACCTTGACTGTACCTAAATTTGAATGTAATACCTTGTGAACTGTATCGGAGCAAATAAATATTTCTGTTTCTGATTCATTGTATTGTTCACAGACGTGTTCAAGTACGAGACATCGGCTACTGGCTGGCTATCCGCAGTGCCGTACCTGGCGATGGCCATAGTGTTGCAAGTGGCCGGCCACTTGGCCGACTGGACACTGGCGAAAGGCCTCATGTCCCGCACTAACGTGAGGAAACTGTTCAACTGCGGCGCTTTCCTCGCACAGGTGAGTCTCAGTCTAGGGCCCCCAGAGGCCTCCACAAGCTGCAGTAGTACCACAAATTTTACAACGATGTACCTGCGCAGAACCAATCATAAGGCAGCGCGTTTGCGCGGGTAAAATCTTCAACGCCCATTGGCCGAAATTTTGGGCGCGACGCCGGCAGCTCCGGCGCCCGCCATTTTGTCTGGCGCCATGAGCGGGAAAGCACGAGTTCACCTGTCATTGCATATTGTACACTAGACAGCAAAAGTCCATGGTCAATTCAGAAACAGTTTCGCTTGTCCGCCGAATCCTACGCCATCTATGAGCACAACGTGTAGTATTATTATAGATGTAAATGTAAGCCTCAAAAGTTAAGCGAGATTTCACTAGATGGCGTTGTTAGCTGATTTTTAATGAAATAAAAATTGTTTTCGTCCGCGTCTTCGAAATTTCTATTTACTTGGATAACCACCACCTACTCTATTTTTGTATATTTATCGAGTCAACTTTAACGCATTCCCGATTTTTTGTTTTTAACAACTCACCTTCGTGGAGGTATTATTAAATTTTCTTCTTCTTGTTAGTGTTTTGCAACTAAGAGCGAACTCCAAACATCGAATAAATTACAAAAACATAATTTGGCTGGACGCGGCCGCGGGTTTGAACCCGAATTCTCAGGTCGACTTTAAACTGCAGTCTATTTGCCACTGGGCCATTTGCCATTTGGATGGTAGATTGAAATTAATCATCAGTTTGTTTTTTTATACCTACAGATATCCATTACGACTACGTTTAGTATAATAATTGAAGAAGGTAGATAGATGACATATAACTACCGTAATCTTTTTTATTACACTCACTTCGTATTCATTCGTTAACCGTTTACCAATTGATTCCTTTCTTTACTAATATAGCAATGAGTTATCGATTGATCTTTAAAAGATCACAGTTAATTGCTATTTAATATAATGTATAAACGTAAGTAGTTTTTACATGTTTTGTAATATTAATGATACTTAATCTAATTACCTACTCGTATCTTACATTGTTGTTATTATGTAATACTGTTGTTACAGCGAAAAAACGGTTGTTTTATGGGCACAAAAGGAAGGATCTAGTAGATCAGGTCTCAATCATACCATTATTCAGCGTGCAGCTATGGTGAATGGTGATGACCTACGAAGAAAGTTGCTTATAACCGATAAGCCACTTCCACGCAAGTGAAGAGTTGAAGACACAGTTCGCCGTTGCTAACAGATGCACAGAAAACGGCACGGTTGTAATTTACCCTATAGAATTTAAATGATGGTGAAGTGTTTTAAATCCAGTGAACACGGCCGTTTAAGTTTATGATATCGTAATAATACGTATGATAATGTTCGCGTAGTTCCTAACATGGAGAAGGTGAAGAAGCCGACCAAACAGTGCAGTGCAGTTTACATTTAGATTTATACATTATGTTTTAGGAAAAGGCCGGGTTATGCTAGACAAATTAAAAACAAAAACATTGCTTAGTAGGTATGATGTTTGCATTTTTTTTATCGCTTTACTATTCGAAATGTGATTGTGAGTTATTATTACTTATTATTAACTATATAATCATAAGTTCTAACTAGTGTAAGTAACCGTGAAAGTCCGAATAATATTATTATCATTATTAAAAAATCAATAACAGTTTTCATTATTTGAACGCTCACATAGGTATAGATATATATATGTATAAGTATGTCAATTAACATCTAAATCCGTTCGATTGATTTGAATGTTAGATAACCCGGCCTTAAGTTAATAATTGTTAATGTTATATTTATTGGGGGTATAGCTTCAATCTTTTTCCAATTTTCGGAAATGAAACTTAAGCTATCACCTTAATTAAATGTTAGAAAAGTTGCTAAGTAACTATTACTAAGTTCTATTAAAAAACTGCGTTAGCAGTACTGTAGTTAACGAAATAAACACAATAAAAACAAAAAAAGCTGTCTTAATTATTTAAGTTATTAATATTTTATTTCATTAAACGATTTTTATTTATATCTAAAAAACTTCCATCTAGAAATACAAAACTATAAAAAAGCAAAAACAACTTATTCTACCATTAACAGGGAATCGATCTTCGATCGATCTTGGCTGCCGAGTTTATAGCACATGTCTCAATCCACTGGGCTGTCGCATCATTTTAATTACTAGTGGAAATATAGCATTCACATATCAGTTGTATCACACTTAACCCTTAAATGCATGATTTTTTGTATAACTTTTTAATAAATTGAAATAGATGTGTCATGTTGTATAGATTGAGGGAAAAATAAAGAAAAAAATCATAGTTTTTAAAAAAACATATACAATATACGATACATATATACATCATTATGCATTTAAGGGTTAAATAAAGCTATTGTAAATTGGTATTTGCTAATAATTAGTATAATTACACTATTAGGAGAATACTTCTGGTGATAATAGGTGTAAATTTATAGTAAATTGGCTTGTGTTCCGCGATGTTCAAATACCATCGCCAAGAACGCCATCTAGTTTATTTATTGCACACAACGTGCAACTATGTGAGTTGAAGACGTCAAACCATTCAAGCGAAACTAGGCCGTAAGGTGTCCATGCATTATTGCAGCCGATAGTACCTTACCTATAGTGCAACAAGGTCTTCATTGAAATGGTCATACGTTCGATTTCATTTGGTACTTGTCAGTACTCGTCGGCGTGGACGAAGATTGCCGATGTAACTTATATTTGTTGTGCTGGTTCTATAATTTCATTTCGTATAGTTGCGGCGCACTTTAGTGGCCTCGTCTCGTCCGAGACACAAGCTGCAGTGGCGCTACCACGAAAATCGAATCTCTAAGTTCGTATATCTCTGTCTCTGTCGCTCGAGTACCATAAACCATAAGTGCGATAGAGATGGAGATATACGAACTTCGAGATGCGATTTAACATAGATCTACGAATTGGGAACTCTATTTCTCTGTAACGCATGACATTTAATGATTGAAATTTGGATTCGTAAGATAGATAATTAGACCTTTCATTTCACCAACTCAGCTAAGTGGTCGCCAACCGGCACATGAAATTAGGTGGTCGCTAACCGGCGAAATGACCATACTCGTAGTGCCGCCACCGGTAACTTAACCTAATAGAAAAAGCACGATAATTCTAACAGATGTCGCTAGTAGTCACATAATTCAATAATACGTAACAAGGCCTGTTTGGACTATTTATGAACGCTAGGACCATAGTAGCCTGATTTTACGATAGCTTATTATATTATACATTTTAATGCAGTTAGTTGAAAACAGAGATGGGCACTAATCGATTAAATTTTGAATCCACTAAGTAATCGATTAAACAATCAATCGTCACAAAATTAATCTCGATTAATTTAATCAAGATTAAATTAATCGTCGCAGAGTTCGATTGAAAATAGGCACGCGGCCTCATGTTCAAATTGATAACGAAGTAATGAAATTATCTTAATAAAGTATAAATTATAAAATATAAATAAAAAAAGATGTGAATTTTGAAAATTATGAAAATATATGCATTTTTTTTATTGACCAAGAGTAAATTTGAAGCTACCAATAAAATCCTTAAGCTTTTATAGAAACAAAATTGTATAACAACTATGTACTTAAGGCGCCGTAGGTTCATGGTCTTCTCTCCCTCTCACTGAGCATAAGCGTGAGCGAGATGGAAGTGATTGCTCGGAAGCGCGGATATCATGTTTTTTTATTTTATTTTTTTGGCCGTTTATATAAATAAAAATGTAATCACTGATTTCCCTCAAACATGATATTGCCGATTTTTAAAAGCAATTTTAATATTTATAGCTCTTGTGCATAATTTGTTACGAATATCTTAAGTGTATTTTTGTGTATTTTAGACCTATGTTCGTGATTTTTTTCTATAGAGCGAAATTTGCTTAATCATGTTTCGAATCACTGATCTTGCTGCAGATAAGCCTCAAGATAACTATTCGTATTTTTTTGAAACCATATTATTATAAACAGACGCATTATATTGTTTCAAAAACTCTGTTCGCTTAACTTCGCTGAAGCTACGGCGCCTTAAACGCATATTTCGTGACCGAAACAACAATTTTCCATACAACGATACAACTACTTTATACAAGTGACGTCATACGTGGGTGTCTATCAGTATGAAGCGTTTTGCGCTGCCGCCAGCGACGTCAATCTTTGTGTCAAATGTATGGGTATTTATGTTCTTTAATTGTAGTTGCTCCCATACAAACATTTGTTCCTCTCCAAAAACTGGTTCGAATGACATCATAAAAAAAAAGACCGGGTTGCACTCCGGGCGTGCCGGCAGAAGTGAAAACTCAATAACATTGTAACAGTTTTTCGATCAGGTCACGTGACATCTTACGGTGTCACCCTAAAAATGAGTTTTGAATTAATGTTCGGCGCCAAGAACAGCGGACGGCGGCGGCGAACAAAATACCAATTTGTTTTTGCCGTTGCCAAATATTTTTACAAGCTTTATCTCTTTAGGAATAACGTCCAAATTCGAACTATTCGAATTTGCTCAATAGCAAAACGGTGAAGGACGCGTGGACAAAATTACAAATTAATTTGCAGAATATGCTATTGCAAAAAGTGTTTAACGGCTTTATACTCTTACGAATAGCGTTCGGTTTTGAATGAAGTCGAATCGGCTAGCAGCAAAAAGTGACCTCCTTCACATCTGACATCACTAAAATCTGTCGCTTATTTAGCAATTTTTCTCCATCCCAAAAAGTGCTCAGCGCAGCTAAAGAAGTTTTCACTTATAAAATCTTAGTCCGCATCCGTATTGATCAGTCGTCGTTTTAATCGACTAAATCTTACGATTCAATCTCGATTAAAAATGGGAACACAGCACGTTACAAAAATTCAATATGTCTTGTCCTGTATTGTACACTTGGAAATCATTCTAGTAGGTATGCTGTGTGATATAAACTTGTTCCAGTAACACAATATGGTTTTTACAGTGCAGTACTCTAAGAGTCTCCTAGATAAGGGTTTACGGCTTAGAGATCTGCGAAGATCGAGCCAAGCGAAGCTTAACGCAAGGGCACTACCTACCTTTTCTCGAAGCGGTTCGTTGTTTTTTTGAACCCTCGTAACTTGGGTTTGGATTATACCAGATAAACAAAATTCTCGGGATATGATGTCAATAGTGGACTTATTAAACATATAAAGTTTCAGTAACATAGCTCTTATACTTAAGATTTTATTGATATCTAAAAAACGCCGATTTCGTCACTGACTCACTCACTGATGTTGATCATAACGGTTCTCTATTGGATCGCATAAAATCATTTGGAATAATATAATAACGCATAATTTTTTATAGCCGAATTAGCGTTAAGCCTAATCATGTCATGGCATAAATTTTTAGGCATAAAATTAAAAAGAATAAACGAAAATAGCATAATCATCACAAAGACTAACATCAGATAGCATAAATACAAAAAGACATAATAATTACTTGGCATCATTACAAAACGCATAAAAATTGTCCTAGAAAATAAAATCATGCATTACACAAAGCAATGAAAGCATAATGCACGGCCCAATAATGTACAGCCTGATAATCCATGTACATTGGGACGGTCATCTGTGCGGACTAATAATCTCCAGCGAGTCGACGCCACCCCGCTGCGCGGGGTGTCTATTTCTGATCTGAGGAACACACGTGAACCCTAACCTAACCGAGCTAAGACAGAGTTCGCTTATGACAAGCCATTTTTATCCGCCCTGATAATGCACGAGCCAATAATCCGCGTCCACGAAAAGTGTAAATGCATGCTAACAACGAAACTGTGTTTTATTTATTTAGAAAACAGAAATTATGCTTCAAGACAGATATGATAAATAATTATTAGCCCATACAATAGTATGCATAATGAGTATTAGTCGAATACAAATTAGTCCAAGTAAAATTATTCTAAAACCATTGTATGCCAAACAAAGTAGTAGGCCAAAGTATTATTATGCGACAATATTATTATGCCAATAGAAATTATGCCAAATCAATTATGCGAAACTATATTAGTCTAAAAAAAATTATGCCAATGAAGGGGATCCCGATCATCACAACCTCTAGGGTAGTTCCTGAAGTCCTAGAAAGCTTAAACTCAGTATGTAAGCTAATATTAGTACACAATCAACAAAATAATTCAAAAAATTGGAACTTCTACCCCCCAACCCCTTAAAGTAGGGGATGGAACTTTGTATGAGACTTCCGCAAATTTTGATGCTAGGGGTCTGAAAATTTATATAGGGACTCCTTATTATAATTAATAAAATACGTATTTCAGGATTTTTAAATCACCCCCCACCCTTTAAATTAGAGGGTTGAAGTTTGTATTTTTCCGCAAACTTTAAATTAGGGGATGGAAGTTTGTATGGGTTTTCCCATTCACTTCTTTAGAAATTACCTTACAAAAAGGAATGCGCGATTCCATAGCTCATACAGCTTTCAGCGTGGCTGGTAGTGGTAGAGTTACGCCGTGTGGAGTAGGAAGCTTGGCGCTAATTGCGATCTGATATCTTTTTCACGCTGAAAGCTGTATGAGCTATGAAGTCTTGGCATCACTTTACATGTAATGTTTTTGGTGGGATAAGGGTTTACGTTATCCCAACAAACGGCTTAGATGAAGCCCAGGTAAAAAAAGAGAAAGATGTATGAAACAGCGAGAGCGCTTATTAATTCCTGATATCAATCGAGAGAAAATTAATCGAATTAATAAATTGATTAAAGATTCCGTCGCTCGTATTTAATCGACGATTAATTTAATCGTGGCTAAATTAGTCGAAACTCTTACGACTAAGATTAATCATTTTTTTTTTAATCGTTAGTCGTGATTAAGAAGTTTAATCTTAATCGTTAGTCGGTTACATTTTACCCATCACTGGACTTGAATATAGTGGAGTTGTTGACATTTCCAGACGATCTTCATGGTGGCTGCCTCGTACGCGACGTCCGTGGTGGGCTGCCTCGTGTGCCTCACCATCGCCGTCGGCCTCGGCGGGTTCGCTTGGTCCGGATTCAGGTACCTTGCGGATTATTCTAATTATGTCTGAGTCATGGCCTCCCAACTCGAACAACGTATAATTGGTAATAAAAAGAACTCGTAGATGGCGACACAGGTACCTAGCGACACATTTGAACCAGTAATCGTGAAAATAGAATGATTTTTACACCTTAATAAATGCATCGTACCTTAATTATATCACAAACATCCTTCCGTACATAAAATAAAGGTATATTTTATAAGTTTAGTAAATAAACTATACGTGTGAGTTTTCAAGTTTTCTACGTATTATTGGGTACTGTCACTAGATGGCGCCATCACGAGTCGCGAAAGCTCTATGGAACCACAGGCTCCCAAGCGTTTGGTTGTGTATATTTTTGTGTGACGTGTAAAATTGTGTCGAAAATACTACTTTTATATCAAAACAATCCAAAATACTCTATTTGTTGCCCGGGAAGTCAATGCCATCTGGTGATATCTCAATGTATTACTAAAACTATCAGTTAGGCTGACAGCATCATAGCCGTGGTAGCTTGGATACTGCATCTACTGGTGTAGCTACGGGACTAAAATTGTATACAGAATTGCCTACATTAGGACGGTACACTTTCGCTCTACGAGTATGTGATTGGGTATCTGTACTTGTATTCTTTGATCTGTGTCTGAGTAGATCCTTCTGACGATCTTTTTGTGAATTCATGCTATATGAATTTTTAAAATGACATGTTGTTCAAAATTAAATAAATGAATCTAATCATGTATAAAATAACGTTGGAATGATGAAATATTGGGAAATGAAACTTGTGTTAAGAGTCAGCGAATTTAAGTTTTTACTGACCGTTTCCAGCGTGAACCACTTGGACATAGCGCCACCTCACGCCAGTGTGCTCATGGGGCTGTCCAACACCGTGGCCACGCTGCCCGGCATCATCAGCCCGCCGCTCGCCGGCTCCATCGTCACTGACAAGGTACCGACACAACCTTTACATAGCGCCACCTCACGCCAGTGTGCTCATGGGGCTGTCCAACACCGTGGCCACGCTGCCCGGCATCATCAGCCCGCCGCTCGCCGGCTCCATCGTCACTGACAAGGTACCGACACAACCTTTACATAGCGCCACCTCACGCCAGTGTGCTCATGGGGCTGTCCAACACCGTGGCCACGCTGCCCGGCATCATCAGCCCGCCGCTCGCCGGCTCCATCGTCACTGACAAGGTACTGACACAACCTTTACATAGCGCCACCTCACGCCAGCGTGCTCATGGGGCTGTCCAACACCGTGGCCACGCTGCCCGGCATCATCAGCCCGCCGCTCGCCGGCTCCATCGTCACTGACAAGGTACTGACACAACCTTTACATAGCGCCACCTCACGCCAGCGTGCTCATGGGGCTGTCCAACACCGTGGCCACGCTGCCCGGCATCATCAGCCCGCCGCTCGCCGGCTCCATCGTCACTGACAAGGTACCGACACAACCTTTACATAGCGCCACCTCACGCCAGTGTGCTCATGGGGCTGTCCAACACCGTGGCCACGCTGCCCGGCATCATCAGCCCGCCGCTCGCCGGCTCCATCGTCACTGACAAGGTACCGACACAACCTTTACATAGCGCCACCTCACGCCAGCGTGCTCATGGGGCTGTCCAACACCGTGGCCACGCTGCCCGGCATCATCAGCCCGCCGCTCGCCGGCTCCATCGTCACTGACAAGGTACTGACACAACCTTTACATAGCGCCACCTCACGCCAGCGTGCTCATGGGGCTGTCCAACACCGTGGCCACGCTGCCCGGCATCATCAGCCCGCCGCTCGCCGGCTCCATCGTCACTGACAAGGTACCGACACAACCTTTACATAGCGCCACCTCACGCCAGTGTGCTCATGGGGCTGTCCAACACCGTGGCCACGCTGCCCGGCATCATCAGCCCGCCGCTCGCCGGCTCCATCGTCACTGACA
Source organism: Epinotia ramella (assembly GCA_947578815.1). Classification (NCBI taxonomy): domain Eukaryota; kingdom Metazoa; phylum Arthropoda; class Insecta; order Lepidoptera; family Tortricidae; genus Epinotia; species Epinotia ramella. The sequence goes on from OX388207.1 coordinate 5,861,141, forward strand.
AGGTACCGACACAACCTTTACATAGCGCCACCTCACGCCAGCGTGCTCATGGGGCTGTCCAACACCGTGGCCACGCTGCCCGGCATCATCAGCCCGCCGCTCGCCGGCTCCATCGTCACTGACAAGGTACTGACACAACCTTTACATAGCGCCACCTCACGCCAGCGTGCTCATGGGGCTGTCCAACACCGTGGCCACGCTGCCCGGCATCATCAGCCCGCCGCTCGCCGGCTCCATCGTCACTGACAAGGTACTGACACAACCTTTACATAGCGCCACCTCACGCCAGCGTGCTCATGGGGCTGTCCAACACCGTGGCCACGCTGCCCGGCATCATCAGCCCGCCGCTCGCCGGCTCCATCGTCACTGACAAGGTACTGACACAACCTTTACATAGCGCCACCTCACGCCAGCGTGCTCATGGGGCTGTCCAACACCGTGGCCACGCTGCCCGGCATCATCAGCCCGCCGCTCGCCGGCTCCATCGTCACTGACAAGGTACTGACACAACCATTACATAGCGCCACCTCACGCCAGCGTGCTCATGGGGCTGTCCAACACCGTGGCCACGCTGCCCGGCATCATCAGCCCGCCGCTCGCCGGCTCCATCGTCACTGACAAGGTACTGACACAACCTTTACATAGCGCCACCTCACGCCAGCGTGCTCATGGGGCTGTCCAACACCGTGGCCACGCTGCCCGGCATCATCAGCCCGCCGCTCGCCGGCTCCATCGTCACTGACAAGGTACTGACACAACCTTTACATAGCGCCACCTCACGCCAGTGTGCTCATGGGGCTGTCCAACACCGTGGCCACGCTGCCCGGCATCATCAGCCCGCCGCTCGCCGGCTCCATCGTCACTGACAAGGTACTGACACAACCTTTACATAGCGCCACCTCACGCCAGCGTGCTCATGGGGCTGTCCAACACCGTGGCCACGCTGCCCGGCATCATCAGCCCGCCGCTCGCCGGCTCCATCGTCACTGACAAGGTACTGACACAACCTTTACATAGCGCCACCTCACGCCAGCGTGCTCATGGGGCTGTCCAACACCGTGGCCACGCTGCCCGGCATCATCAGCCCGCCGCTCGCCGGCTCCATCGTCACTGACAAGGTACTGACACAACCTTTACATAGCGCCACCTCACGCCAGCGTGCTCATGGGGCTGTCCAACACCGTGGCCACGCTGCCCGGCATCATCAGCCCGCCGCTCGCCGGCTCCATCGTCACTGACAAGGTACTGACACAACCTTTACATAGCGCCACCTCACGCCAGCGTGCTCATGGAGCTGTCCAACACCGTGGCCACGCTGCCCGGCATCATCAGCCCGCCGCTCGCCGGCTCCATCGTCACTGACAAGGTACTGACACAACCTTTACATAGCGCCACCTCACGCCAGCGTGCTCATGGGGCTGTCCAACACCGTGGCCACGCTGCCCGGCATCATCAGCCCGCCGCTCGCCGGCTCCATCGTCACTGACAAGGTACTGACACAACCTTTACATAGCGCCACCTCACGCCAGCGTGCTCATGGGGCTGTCCAACACCGTGGCCACGCTGCCCGGCATCATCAGCCCGCCGCTCGCCGGCTCCATCGTCACTGACAAGGTACTGACACAACCTTTACATAGCGCCACCTCACGCCAGCGTGCTCATGGGGCTGTCCAACACCGTGGCCACGCTGCCCGGCATCATCAGCCCGCCGCTCGCCGGCTCCATCGTCACTGACAAGGTACTGACACAACCTTTACATAGCGCCACCTCACGCCAGCGTGCTCATGGGGCTGTCCAACACCGTGGCCACGATGCCCGGCATCATCAGCCCGCCGCTCGCCGGCTCCATCGTCACTGACAAGGTACTGACACAACCTTTACATAGCGCCACCTCACGCCAGCGTGCTCATGGGGCTGTCCAACACCGTGGCCACGCTGCCCGGCATCATCAGCCCGCCGCTCGCCGGCTCCATCGTCACTGACAAGGTACTGACACAACCTTTACATAGCGCCACCTCACGCCAGCGTGCTCATGGGGCTGTCCAACACTCTGGCCACGCTGCCCGGCATCATCAGCCCGCCGCTCGCCGGCTCCATCGTCACTGACAAGGTACTGACACAACCTTTACATAGCGCCACCTCACGCCAGCGTGCTCATGGGGCTGTCCAACACCGTGGCCACGCTGCCCGGCATCATCAGCCCGCCGCTCGCCGGCTCCATCGTCACTGACAAGGTACTGACACAACCTTTACATAGCGCCACCTCACGCCAGCGTGCTCATGGGGCTGTCCAACACCGTGGCCACGCTGCCCGGCATCATCAGCCCGCCGCTCGCCGGCTCCATCGTCACTGACAAGGTACTGACACAACCTTTACATAGCGCCACCTCACGCCAGCGTGCTCATGGGGCTGTCCAACACCGTGGCCACGCTGCCCGGCATCATCAGCCCGCCGCTCGCCGGCTCCATCGTCACTGACAAGGTACTGACACAACCTTTACATAGCGCCACCTCACGCCAGCGTGCTCATGGGGCTGTCCAACACCGTGGCCACGCTGCCCGGCATCATCAGCCCGCCGCTCGCCGGCTCCATCGTCACTGACAAGGTACTGACACAACCTTTACATAGCGCCACCTCACGCCAGCGTGCTCATGGGGCTGTCCAACACCGTGGCCACGCTGCCCGGCATCATCAGCCCGCCGCTCGCCGGCTCCATCGTCACTGACAAGGTACTGACACAACCTTTACATAGCGCCACCTCACGCCAGCGTGCTCATGGGGCTGTCCAACACCGTGGCCACGCTGCCCGGCATCATCAGCCCGCCGCTCGCCGGCTCCATCGTCACCTCCAGGAACACAACACTACTACAGAGCAAGTAGTAGTGTTATTATAGCTGTGGTCTTATGTAAGGCGGAGGTACTTCCCCAGTTGGGCTGCTCCACACTCGAGTGGGATGATATTTCGCTGTGCCCTACCTCACCTCAAGTGCGCAACCTCAAGGTGCGAGGGGCGTGCTAATATTTGTTCACACTTAAGCGGCAATTACATTTCGTCGTTCGCCGCATGCTGCATGCGGCGACCGCAAAAGTGCCGGCGGAAGTGAAAACTGAATGACATTGACGTGTTACGGTCACGTGACCTGTCTCGAATCTCACGTCTTACGAATGTTTACGGTGACGTTTGGCGAGTTTAACAATTTTCTCCATCCCAATAAGTGCACAGCGCCGCTAAAGAAGTTTTCACTTCAAAAAAACATCAGAAACGGACCACGGGCTCCTTCAAAGCTTGGTCAGACAGCAAACGGGACGGGACGCCACACCACGGGCGGGACGGGTCGCGTCCACGTGTCGACGGCCGTACGGACGGCGCTCATGTGTTGTTTCGAAACAATATGTCAAGTGAGGCAGACAGAGAAGCTAAATAACTACAACTTAGAAAAGTTGAAAAACCCCCGACATTTTCATTTCAAAGTCCAATATCTCAAAAACCGCTGATCAGATTTTCATGAAACAAGGCTAAGAACACTCGGTGTGGATTATTTGAGAAATGTCACTCGTTAGCGGTTTAGGTATGAATATGTTGACTTCATGATTTTAATTGCAGACCCATACGTCAAAAAAATAAAGACAGAACCGTTTAAGATGATTTTAAGACCAATCTTTGCAATTATTTTCTATCAAGCCGATTTCGTCCAATTATGTATCGAGCCCGTCCACGCTCATATGGTGAATATTAACATATATTTTTTTCGATGTGCTAGAACAAGTAGTTTTTCTTAAAAACATCAATTTTAACAAAATTAGGTCGTCAGCCCCTTAACAACTGCTACCGTCCCGTCGCGCTCGCAGTTTGACCAAGCCTTTAGAGCACAACCGGAAATGTGTTGCCAGTGTAGACTTCTGAAATTGTAAGCTAGTTGTAGCAATCAAGTGTAAAACCTAACGCTTTTCCAACACACTTATTTTTTAATTCCAGACAGCAGAGCAATGGCGGGTTGTATTCTTCATATCCAGCGCCATATACCTCCTCGGGGCGATAGTGTACGGTATACTGTGCTCGGCGGAGCGCCAGCCGTGGGTGCTGCGCGCGGAGCCCGAGCCAGCCAGCTTCGACACGGACGGAGCCTCCGTCACGACCGCCAAGGGGTATGATAACAAAGCAATGGAGCACAGCGAGATGTGAGGCGACATCTTATATACTCATCATCAGCCGAAAGAGGTCCACTGTTGTACATAGGCATCAGTAATTCAAATTCAAATGCTTTTATTTTCAGAGCATGCATGCAAGTTGTTAGTAAAAAACATATGAAAAACTTAAGTCCGCAGTAAGCTCGGCCGAATTCCACCTTCCCATACAAACGGAGTTTTGTTCTCATTTTAAAACTACGTGTTGGACTGTGACGAAACTTTGCATATACAATGACGTGAGGTATATCTATACCCTTATCACGAAACAAATTATTTAATTAAATATTTTTCTGTGTAACAAGTCTATAACTCGATGCAGAGAGGGCGCTAGACTTAGCGGAAATATAATGGAAAAATACACAACTTCCGTCACTGTCCTGGTAGCTCGGTTGGTAGAGCAGTCTAGCGTTAATAGAAAGGTCGCAGGTTCGAATCCTGCCGGGGGCTACAGACGAAGATGGTTTATTTTTCCATTATATTCTTTCTCTGTATCATATCGTTTAGGTATATCTATGTCTGTAACTAGTTTATATGGTTCCAGTTTATAAAACAAACGAAATCAACATAAACAAGTTTTGTATGAAAAACTTAAATTCGCTGTATTTTTTTACTATGGTATCTGAAGCTACATAAACTAATTACAGACCTGGATATACCTCTTGTCATTGTACATACAAAGTTTCGTTACAATCCAACACGTAGTTTTAAAATGAGAGTGTAACTACGTTTGTATGGAGAATCGAGCTTACTGCGGACTCTTAATTCATAAGTAACTACGTATAAGCATTTTAGAAAATAAAGACAGAAAATAGAGGAAATAAGGCGACAAATACATGAATAAATGTCGACGTCACGATCTGCTAGCGTTTTCTCTCTCTAACAAGCAACATTAAAACTGTTGCAGCTTCGTCATTTTTTGAGATATTGCAACGGGATTTTCGTCATGAGGCATATTTTTTTGCCTTCTTTCTGTTGAAGTAATTATACATTTTGAGTCTACAACCTTATTGGTAGTGCCCATTATTTGTATTTGAAATGAAACCGAACCGTGACAACGCCATCTAGTGAAACTACTAAACAACAGGATTTTTTGTTTAACTTAAGTCCTCTTATCACTTTGCCACATGTATTTATATATTACTTATGGGCGTGATTATTTAAAATGGCCGAGTTTTTATAAAAAATGACAATGGAATTGGAATATTCTACCCTGGACGGTAGAGCTGCTTTTTGAATGATTTCGATTTAGATTTCTTTATTTTTCTTAAGTTAACTTTAAGCTTATTTACACGAATTTATTTAATGATCGTCAAATAATGAATATTAATTGAATGAAATGTCACAGGTACAATACAACATTATTATGGACATGTAATACAAAATGATTAATGATAGTCAAAATAAGGAATATAAATATTGATATTGATGTCTCGTAATGATCGTCAAAATAAAAACTAGAATATTATCAAATTATAAAACACTTTAAATTAAATTACCCATATAAAATCACTACATAGTATAAACCAAGTCGCTTCCCGCTGTCTGTCCCTATGTATGCTTAGATCTTTAAAACTACGCAACGGATTTTGATGCGGTTTTTTTAATAGATTCGAGTGATTAAAGAGGAAGGTTTATATGTACAATATAGTACCCGTGCGCAGCCGGGGCGGGTCGCTAGTATATTATATGTCCATGGGCTACTTAGATGCGATTCTGCCAACTCAAACAATCTCTAGTGTAAGTGAAACAGAACATTCCACAATCCTGCTTTAATATTTGTATTCTCGCTTTCGTTTAAGTTTAGTTTTTAAGGTGAAACTGTATTTAGACGTATTCTAGGTTCCTATTTTACTGACTAGGTTTCGCCAATCTCCGTCCATTATTATGTTTTTTTCTTTAAACCAGGAATGCAGCAAGCATACCTACTTAAGCCCTTGTACGCACTAAGCGTCTAGCCGCGTGCGGTTGCGGCTAACCGCTTATTGCGTAGAGGTTTTGCGTTTGCGGTTTCATATGTTTTGTCCAACCGCACGGCGAGCCGCACGTGGCTAGACGCTAAGTGCGTACAAGGGCTAAGGCCCTAGGCTTTATCGTTACGCACTTGCGGTGCGGTTGCGGCTAACCGCTTATTGCGTAGAGGTTTTGCGTTTGCGGTCTCATATGTTTTGTCCAACCGCACGGCGAGCCGCACGCGGCTAGACGCTAAGTGCGTACAAGGGCTAAGGCCCTAGGCTTTATCGTTACGTTTTACGGCGAAAATTCACTGAGACATCACGTGAAACATAACGATAAAACGTATCGTGCTAGCTGAGGTGATGGTCAGAGGCTCTAGTATAAGTTTTACCGAAACAAAACTACGATCGCGTTTGCGTTTTACCCTCAATTTGTATGGGATTTGACAGCTAAACGCGAACGCAGTCGTAACGTTTTGTTTCGGTAAAACTTATACTAGAGCCTCTGAGCTCGGAATTTCCACGGCAAAACAAAGGAATGTCGCAATCTAGCTAGGGTTAGACGCGTTTTTTTATCGATGTCGAAAATAATTATTTACACGACAAAAAATCGTGGCGATTTTTTAATCTTTTGTAATAGCTTGTGGCATTTCCATTAAAATATGGTTTAGAAGTAATTTACGGGACTATTTATTTGTGTTCTAATGGGTTGTATACATGTCATGATTTGTCAGCCCCAATTTATCAGAACCTGACTAATTGTTATCGTCTGAAGGCATGTTGCGCTGCTGATCGAACTGTCAAACGAGTTGTAACGAGGTCAGATTGTTACATCTGTACGCTACACCCAATTATGACTTCGACATGTACTGACAAATTGGGGTAAAATCACATAATCTGTATACGCCATAAGAGCTAATAATAACGATGCCACAAAGATGTAAATAATTTCTTGAAGTAACTATACCACCTAATGGTTATTTACTCCTATCACAAAACGGATACAATTTCAAGTGCTCTGTACTGATAAGTCCAAATCAGAAGAAATTGAACCTGTTTCTATATAACTTTATATAAATCTACAAGACCAAGATTTACATCGGATACGTAAGATTTTTGCACGAATCATATTTTTATGGAAAAACCGTTTCTTTTGTTTTCTATTTAACAACTATCGATATCTAGATTGCGACAGTCCTTTGTTTTTCCGTGGAAATTCCGAGTTCTGCTGACGGTAAACAGGCTCCGTAGCCTATGTAGGAGACAAGTTATGACTTGTGTGTCGTGACAAGGATAGTCTATCTATAATAGTTAATTATATTGCTAAGGTACAAGTTGGATCCCGACCGCGGACACCACCAGCAGACGACGTGTCATGTTCAGTCAGCCGCAGAAGTTGCTAAGCGGTCCTAGTGCTGGAAATGATCTACACACGAACTCTAATGTCAAGGGAATAAGGATCTGTGTAGGTCATTATGAGTGTGTTATTTTGCTTAGCTACTTCTGATGGTTTGGGCGCATAACGTCTCACTCGCAAAACGTCCCTCCACCAAAATTACGTCCCATTCGCAAAACGTCTTCTCTGCAAATGGTCCCTTATGTAAAATACCCCATTCGCAGAACGTCCCTTTCTCAAAAGGTCCCACCCCTTTCGCAAAACGTCCCTTCTGAAGAAAGCCCCTTTCGCTGAAAGTCCCTACTGCATAACGCCCCTTTCGCTAAACGTCCCGTCTGCGAAATGACCCATTCGCAAAATGTCCCGTCTGGAAAAAGCTTGTTTAAGTAGAAACTAGGAGTCTTCTCATGGGATAAGAGATGGCCAATATTATGATTACTTTTCGAGCCCGAAAAATATATTATTATTTATATGAAAGGGTCTTTATCTATATATTTTTTTATATTAATAGCTAAGCTATTATAGGGAACATTTTACGAAAGGAACCTTTTGCGAACGGGTCATTTTGCGAAAGGGACGTTTTGCGAACGGGTCATCTTGCGAAAGGGACTTTATTTATGTTAAGGGACTTTTTGCGAACGGGACCTTTTGCAGAAGGGTCGTTTTGCGTAAGGGACATTTTGGAAAGGGACGTTTCGCGAAAGGGACAGAGGGACATTCTGCGAGTGGGACGTTATGCGCCCTAACCCTTCTGATGCTGACTGTATGTAGAGAAGGTATTTCATAGAAATACATTGAAACCGGCATTATCGCTGCGACACGTCTGTTACCGCTGTCTGCGGTCGGGATCCAACTTGTACCTTTAATATAAAAAAAATGTATCGTGGATTTTTATGGTAGGAATATAAGCACACAATGCCATTTGATGGATGGGCTTTGAGATCTGTATTGAATCAATGTGATAATTTTTATGTATAAATGTCAAGTGTAAATACTGACTATTTATGTTAAATGTTGCTGTGTTGAGAAATTAAAGAATTTTATGAAAATGCTTTTTTTTACCTTTTCTGTTGCCCGTAAACAATGATGTTATATAATAAAGAGGTAGATACGTTGTCTAAAACAAATTCCGTGTTTAAAAATGGCCACCGCATCTGACAGCTGAGACGTCCATTGACGACGCAAAAGTACTCTGTGGACGACGCGACATTGAGGCAAAAGTCATACAATTGGCTGAGTTTTAGTGTGTCACTTTTGGAGTGCTTATAACCTATCTACAAGACATTTACAGCCTGTTCGCAGTTGAAGCATGGACCTTGGACCTATTATAATTATAATACACAGGGGACAAGCTATACCTACGTGTTGCCACAATGAGGGACGGAACGGCTAATATGCAGCTAAATTAAGAACTGACCTTAAAACAGCTGATGGCTTGCCCTACTTAATTCGGGCGGGCAATTGTTTATTTGCTGCAACCTCATACTAAATCAATTGCGGCAAATTAAAAGTGGTATTATGACAAGGACAACGAATGATATTTCCCTTTCTGTCACACTTATTGAGATTGGTATGCTACAATCTCGCTCGGACGTGGTATTATTACGAATTATTAAAGCTTGTCCTGAGTAGGTATTATAGTTCCATATCGACTAATTGATCAACCAGCGGCGCTACCACGAACTTCGAAAGTCGAAGTTTGGGTATTTCCATCTCTATCGCACTCCCTTACTCGAGTGACAGGGATGCATGTATTACGAACATCGACTTTCGAAGTTCGTGGTAGCGCCGCAGTACGGTTATCACAAGACGGCGCGCGCGCTGTCACTTTCTAAGTGGTCTAATTAGAAAGAGGCGGGTAGTCTATCTCGCCGCGAGATAGCTCGCGCGCCGTCATTACAACGTGATGACGTGAACGTCCTAAGACACAGGACCAACCCTGTTATAAATTGTACAAGTTATTAAATCCTACCAATAATGGTCCCTCCTCTCCCGGGCTATTTTTTTTTTATTCGCAAGTCCATACTAAATGCTGACCCCGATCGGGGTCAGCGGGAGAGGACAGGTGTACGCTCTGTGAGCGGTGGAACTCGCGAGTCTAAAAAAAAACTTCTTGTTTAAGGCGCCGTAGGTTCATGGTCTTCTCTCCCTCTCACTGAGCATAAGCGTGAGCGAGATGGAAGTGCGTGCTCGGAAGCGCGGATATCATGTTTTTTAATTTAAATTCTTTGGCCGTTTAAATAAATAAAAAAGTAATCACTGAGTTCTCTCAAACATGATATTGCCAAGTTTGAGAAGCAATTTTAACATTTTTAGCTTTTGTGCATAATTTGTTATGAATATTTTAAGTGTATTTTAGACCTATGTTTGTTGTTTTTTTCTATCGAGCGAAAATTGCTTAATCATGTTTCGAATCACTGATCACGCTGCAAAAAAGCCTCAAGATTACTATTCGTATTTTTTTGAAACCATATCGTTATAAACAGACGCATTATATTGTTTCAAAAACTCTGTTCGCTTAACTTCGCTGAACCTACGGCGCCTTAACCCTGCTATAATAATATTATAAATGCGAAAGTTTGGATGTTTGTTACTCAAGCACACTTAACCTTTTCACCGCCATTGACTTGATAGGAAGTCCGCACATTTCGTACCCCACATGCCAACGACTTCATTATCTAGTCAGTTTCTTCAGTCAAATAGCTACTGACGTGCGTTGGCATGAGGTTTCGCATTTGACGTCTGTGATCTGTGACAGTTGGCGTGTGGGGCTAAACTTGTTGCTTGTATCGTGGCGGGGAATTACTCCAGGCAAAATACGGTTTTGAAAAACATTAATTTATAATAGCGTTTTTTTTGTTGATTTCATTTGAAAATGTTATTCTAAGATGATTTAGTCAAGAATCCGACAAACTTTCCACCCGGAAGTAATTATGTAGATTTAAATGAAGCATGCATTATCTTTTTTTGTACGATTTATCTTGAATATTATAGAGCAAATGTAAATGAACCAAAATAAAGACAAAAACATTTATTAATATTTTTACTGACTTTTTAGAAGCCAGTTAACTTATCTATCATTTTTTCGATGTCTGAAATTTTGTCGGATTTTGTCGCTGGGTAACTATTTAATTGATAATATATCCGTTATACATAAAAAATAAGCTATTATAAATTATTTCCAAAATTGTCATTTTTTCCATACAAGTTGTCAGTTCATTGCCTGGACTAAATAGGTTAAACAGCTCAACTGATTTGGAAGAAATTTTGCACGAAGATAGTTATAGCCTGTATTAAAATATAGGCCATAACACAAGCCTTATTGAGCTTACTATGGGACTAGGTCGATTTGTGTAAGATTGTCCCCTAATATTTATTTATTTTATTTATAGGAGTTTATATCCCGGGTCCATGCAGACGAAGTCGCGGGCCGAATCTTTATTCGTACTTATAATTGAATCGCCAAAAAAACGATGTAATTCATTATAGTAATGAATATTGCCTTATTGCAACTTCTCACAAAATTTCACTAGAATCGGTTGTGAAATGCGACCTGTAAATAGAAGTGTAGAGGAGAACAACCGGACATCCAGAAATACGAGAGAATATTTGCACAAGCTGAAAGGGAGAACTTCGTTCATCTCGCTTGCTCTTTCAAGTAAATGCAGATCATGAGAATCAGTGGGGCTTCTAAACGGGCAACATTTTTACCGGCAAGTATGTGCATCTTGCTCTTGCGTACAAAGTCAGCATAAGACAGCAATAGTTCCCAGCCAATTGCAGGAAAATGTGGCCCGTTTAGAAGCCCCATAAGTAGGTATAATAAATGCGACAGTTTGGATGTTTAGATATTTGTTCAATCACACTTAAACGGCTTAATCGAATTGGATGAAATTTTGCACGAAGATAGTTTATATCCTGTATTAAAATATAGGATGGCTTGTATCCCGAGTCCACGCACACGAAGTCGAGGGCAGAACCTAGTATCTAAAAAAAATAGAGCTAAGTAATGTATCAGAATATTGTAGTATTTTTCTCTCTTAGTAGCGGTGCCATGCGTGTGAAAGAGATATTAGATAGCAGCATTTCGCTCCCACCCATGGTGTATGGTAGTGCGAGTCCTGAGACTAGTGCAAAAAACGGAATAACGCCACCCCATCCACAGTATTTTAGATCTTTCGAATTTCCCGCCTTGGCCGCCTTTTACTACGCACACGGTTGGTTTGCCCGACATCTCTTACAAAATACGGGTTTAGTAATGGAAAATAAAGACGTGTATTCACTGAATAACTCTCAAAATTGGTTATACAAAAATCAATGGTACAGCGCCATCTAGTGAGCGTTTTCGTAAATACTCTCTGCAACCTTGTCGCAGTAAATTTCTAATGAACGTAGGTTATAGTTATAGGTATACAATACAATGTATCGAATGTTTAAAAAATTAATATTTTACTACTCAGTCGAGTAGGTAACCATAAACATCTTGCCTTGTATGTTTTCTTATTCGATACATTTCCTACCATTTCTCAGATATTATACTTATTTTTAACAACTGAATGGTAAGTATTAAATTAGTAACAGTTAGTTAATAATTGGTTACAACTGTTACAAGTCAAATCTACAATTTACGCAACTTACCTAGGCCTATTTTTAATTATTCATGTTTTTTTTTACGTACCTTTACAATTTTATATTTTGAAGTTGATCAAAATGCGGATTTAGACCAATAATGTTATCAAACAATATAATTAGTAATTTTTGTTTCGTATCTACTCGAAAACCATCTAAGAATACGAAGAATAAAATAATAAAGTCTTTGAACATACGACCACCATATTGCTTTGCAATCGTTTCGAAAAACGACTTTATTTACGAATTTATCTTAATATTGGTAACAATACACACTCTTAATACTAATTACCCTATTATTTATTTATTTCAATGGTGAAAATCTATTTTGGTGTCCAATATTACAAGATTATTGATTAAAAATACTTGAATTCGATTATTCGAACCGCCACTTCTGTGTGACGTCACACCCTGGCGGCCTCCTGTCGGCGAAGTATAAAGGGAGCCGACACTTTGTCGCGCCGCCTTTTCGTCTTCACTCGCCGCTCAGCTGATTTCGAAGCGCGCTTACAACTTTTCAAAGACCGTTTTAATTTTGAACCATGGTTGACCAAGACAAGCTAATTACATACAAACTTCTGGAGTTGCGTGAAAAGACGGGATACGATATTGTGCAAGAGAATGGCCAGCGAAAATTCGGGCCTCCGCCGAACTGGACTGGCCCGCCGCCGCCAAAAGGCTGCGAAGTCTTCGTCGGCAAGCTGCCTCGACAAATATTCGAGGACGAGCTCGTCCCGATCTTCGCCGGACTAGGCAAAATCTACGAGATGCGGCTGATGATGGATTTCAGCGGCTCCAACCGAGGGTATGCCTTCGTCACGTACACGAGACGAGAAGACGCCGCGGCCGCCATCAGGGAGCTGAACGGCTACGAGATCCGACCAGGCAGGCACATCGGCGTCGTCAAATCCGTCGACAACTGCCGCCTGTTCTTCGGCGGCATCCCTCAATCAAAATCGAAGGAGGAAGTTTACGAAGAGCTCTCCAAGAAGGTCAGCGGAATAGTCGACGTGATCCTCTACAAGAACTGCTTCGATCGGCGGAAGAATCGGGGGTTTGCGTTCGTGGAGTTCTCGTCGCATAGGGCTGCGGCGATGGCGCGACGAGCCCTCGTGCCGGGGTGTGTGAAGCTGTGGGACCAGGACGTGATGCTGGACTGGGCGGAGCCGGAGCCCGACATTGATGAGGAGCTGATGAGGAAGGTAAGATCTTTTGAACTTTTATTGCGTAGGCGAATTTTTATTTATTGGCTGTGTAACGAAGACCAAGAGTCTTAAGGCGGATAAAACGTGTTTTTTATGAAGTTGACGCTAGCGCGGCTATCAGAAGTCGGCGCGCGAGCTCTTTCGATTTTTCTCGCATTATCCGTCTCTCTCTTATTAGAACACTTAGAAAAAGACGTATAGTGCGAGAAAAATCGAGAGCTGGCGCGCCGTCTTGTGATAGCCGTGCTGGCTGAGTTTTTAATATCTATCAGCTTTACCGTGACTTCCAAACTTTTCTACCAACTCACCCCTATATGACCTTAGGATGATCTCCATTTCATAGTCATCCATCCAGCCGTTTTTGAGTGGTTGTAAGCTCGCACGTTCGCACTGTCCTCAGTTAAAAAGGACCTTAGTGCTAGTAGTATCAAGGTCCATTTTTCTGTACAGTTACTTCCGTATGTATACTCTAAATTTTCGTTACATAGCCAATCAAGTTTTGTGTATGCCATGCAGCTCTGCTTTTTCTTATATGCCGCTTTGCGTTCCAGGTGAAAGTACTATACGTACGTAATTTCCTAATCAGTACAACGCCTGATACCATACAGAATCTGTTTGAAACCACCATAAATGCAAAGGTGGAACGCGTTAAGAAAATGTATGACTACGCTTTCATACATTTCTTTGAAAGAGAGCAAGCCGAACTAGCAATGGCTAAGCTACAGAGAGCTGAGGTAGAAGGCAGTACTATAGAAATAAAATGGGCTAAGCCAGTTGACAGAGAGCTATACCGAATTCAAAAATCTAATAAGGGCAATGCGAAGTTTAACCATAACATGGACTTGACACAAACATTATTGCTTTACAAACAGCACTTCGACAAAAAGGAATACGAGAATGCAAAGGAAGATGAAGGCATTAGCTCTGGATGTGCTGCGGAGTCAGTTTGTGGGTCGCCGGGGGACGGCACTTCAAGCTACAGGAGTGTTGCCCCGAAGGATAACTACATGCTGGCACCAGCGAAGCTTGATGCTATGTGCAAATCGTAAGTAAATTGAATCTATATGCCTCTCAAGTTGCATTTAAATTGGATCTTATGTCTTTGGATTAAGATTGTTAATTGTGTGCATCTTATTGGCTCTTATCTTAAACAAAGTTATTGTAAATGTGATAAGATGGTCTGGTGCAAACTTTTTTTAAATGTTATATTTTGTTTCTCTACTGTTAGTTTTGCATAGTAACATGCTCTACTTGACACTTATTATTAGGACATTTGATCACACTTAAGGGTCCCCTAATGAACAAGAATAGATTGTTTAAGTATGTGTTCCCTAACAGACTAATGGCTGGTTTCAATAATCAATCCACCGATAGTGTTCCTTACCAACAGTTACATTCTGACACATTTTCTACGGCTAATCTGTCAAAATGTAACTGCCGGTAAGGAAAACTATCGGTGGATTGATTATTGGAACCGGCCATAAGACTGCAAATGCTGTGCTCAATGTGTCTTTGATACTAGACCATTTTGGCTTGTACAAATTTACAGTTGCCAATATCTGCCATAACAAAGTTCGCATAATTATCTGACACGCCTTTATTTCCTGGGCCGTTAGGATGTGTCAGATATTAGTTTCAGATACCATAGTAAAAAAATACACTGATTTTAAGTTTTTCATACAAAACTTGTTTTTGCTGTATTTTAATAATAAGGTCTCAAATAAACGATTTTTATATATTATTATTTATTTATTTGTTTGTTTTATAAACTGGAAACTAATTACAGACATAGATATACCTCATGTCATTGTATATGAAAAGTTTCGTCACAATCCAACACGTAGTTTTAAAATGAGAACGAAACTCCGTTTGTATGGGAAGGTGAAATTCGGCCGAGCTTACTACGGACTCTTAACAACAAATTCCTATTTTTAGGTATTCCTGGGCTGCTCCCAGCTACACATATCAGCAAGTGGTCGCCCTGTCGGGCACGGTGATGTGGATATGCCACGTAGAGCTGCCGCAAGTGGGCCTGCCGCTGCTGTCCGTGCCGAGCCCCGTCGGGCCGCTCGTCACGCGCGCCTGCCACACCGCGGCGCAGGCAAGGGTCGAGGCGGCCGAGGTCGCCTTACAGTGCATTAAGGTAAGCATGCGCTCATAGCCTAGCGGCGCCCTGCGAGTCGTAAAGGTAGAATCAGACGGTTCACTTGAATGAATGTTCACTCGAGTGAATGCTTCATTTTCCTTTCATATTTTGTTTAACTTTTCGTTCAGACTTCTCATTTTGAGTGAAAGATGCAGAATGAAACAAGAAAATGAAAGAAAAGTGAACTGTCTGATTCTACGAGTACCTTAAACGATAACGCAGGTTAAGCAAAGATGGCAGCGGTCAGTCTTTGGATGGGTGACCGCCTGTTTGAGTGGTTAAGATAAATGAGCGCTTCCGTGCTTTGGAAGGCACGCTAAGCAGTTGATCCCGGATGCCGTCTATGACAGTAGTCGTTAAGCCGAGTGAGAGGCCTTCGGGCGGCTTAAGAACTTGACAAAGGGGGGCCAACCGTTACTCGCGTCCGCAGGAGCTACCTATACCACAACCCTGCACGTGTCCCCTGGGTGGTACTAAATGTGATATACTTAATTGAGGAATCTGTCAATGCCATTCAAAACGGGAAGAGGTGCGCGTTGCTGCTTGTCGTTGCATTAGCTGGTTTTCACCGTCCAAAACTATTAATTATTGCCATGTAACGACTAATTGAACGAAATTTGTTTAAACATTACTCAAAATCGATTTATTGAACAGTCGTGAATAGCAACTCATTTGTTTTTTTTTTGCAGGTCCTGCGAGTGAACGTCGAGCGATCGTCGGCAACCCCTGTACCAGCAGTCTACACGCCGCTGGTACAACAGGTACCAGCGTACAACGTACCATACGAGTACAACGTTTACGCCCGACCACCGCCGATGACTACTATGCCTAACTTGTACCAGTACTTTGAAAATATGAGAATTTAATTGTACTCTAAATGTTAAAGTTTACTTTTCTATGTTACACTGCGAAGAAAGTGCGACCTTATTCTGAGCTAATAAGTCGCAATTTCGCTTGTTGCAGACTTACGAGCGTTCGATTTCACATGAGCGCTTGTGTGGAGAAATTGTTATCTTATTCTGAACGAATAAGGTGGGATTTCGTTTAAGCACGGCGATCTATGAAATATGAACGTGTTTTAGTAATTGTTGTATGTTTGACTTAGTTTATTTTAGTTGTTAGTAAGACGAGATGTTTTGACTTGGCAGTTGATTAACTATGAGAGCTCTGCATTGTTTTTTGATGACTTTATTTAGACGCATAATTGCAGTTTTTGATTTTCTTTTGATGAAAAACCAGCATTGTAAATATTAATGAAAAGTTAGATAAAAATGTGACCATTTTTAATCTTTCTTTAAATTTTATAATTATTTACAATGCTGGCTTTGAGTCAAAGCCAGCATTGTAAATAATTATAAAATATCAAAGCCTTTGACTACCATTGATAACTCATGTTTCTTGACCTTGAAAGAATTATAAAATATCAAAGCCTTTGACTACCATTGATAACCATGTTTCTTGACCTTGAAAGCATTCAGACACTTTTTACCAATAATACCCTAGATTTAAGACTGTTGATTCATTTGTTGTTTAATTACATAGATAGGCATTATTTACATAATGTAAAGCCGCCTTCCACTACTTTCTTGTGCTTATACCGAAGTATATTCAGAGAAAAGTGGTGATATACTTAACTTTATGTTCTGGAGAACTGATTACTTTAATAAACATATTTTGAACTGACAAATGTATATTATTTTATATACTTGCCTATCATATTTGTTTCCGATGTGCTTTCAGAAAAATTGTTGCTCAATTAATATACTTAAGGGCCCCCCCACACTACCGGCGTCTTGTGAACGTTCTCATACAAAATTGTGGGTCGACGCAACGCACATTTTGTATGAGAACGTTCACAAGACGCCGGTAGTGTGGGGGGGGGGCCCTTAACAGGTGACGTTGGGTAAACAGCACGGTTAGCACCAAGACATCGCGAGAGCTTTGTCGCGGCGATTTTGACTACCCATCCCTTTCTAAGCGTAGTACCCTTCATTATACTGTGACTAAGACGCATATAGTCTTATCTCGCCCCGACAATGCTCGCGCGCGGTCTTATGCCGGCTGTACACATTGGTGACATTGGGCCAACGTTGGCGCGTAAGCAGGATGCAGCTATGCAAACGAAAGATCTAGTTATAGCCCTCTCCCTCTAACGCATAGCTGCATCTGCTCACGCGCCAACGTTGGCCCAAAAGCAGGGGATTAAAATAATCATCACAAAGTAAGTGTCCAAAGGTTTAAATGTTTAATAATTTCTGTTCCTTTTCCGCAAACGCACCTTCATATGAAACGATTGTCATTTAGGCATATCTCCCCGGCGAGTAAGCGAGTGTTACTACGTGCTACTCGCTCAAAATTACCTACTATGAGTACTCGCCGGCGGCGTAATTCAGTGCATAGGTACATGTTTTGAAGCACGCTACCAAATAAAGCTGGCGAATTCACCGAATTAGGCGTATCACCAAATAATGCGAGTTTACCCTACTATGAAGCTCGCAGATCATGACGTGACGTCATGATCTGCGAGCGTTCTCTAACAAGCGATATTAAAACGGTTGTAGCTTCGTAATTCTTTGAGATGTCTGAAAAGGATTTTCGTCTTAGGAATATTTTGGAGGAATATAATGGACGCAATTGCCAATATTTTGAAATTGTAAAATTATTGTAGCTCGTGTATAATTTATAAAATTGTAGTTACAACTAGAACGTAGTGGTTATATTCTCTTTGGTTACAACCATGAAATAAAGCTTAATTTCAGAATGTTTCAAATAAAGGGCGTTTAAATACTAACGAGCTGACATGAGTCACAGGATGCTCTCACTGCACTCCAAAAGATTATCTTGATTGTTTTTAATGATTATATGGAGTCCAAATAATCACTATAATCAAACAAGTATTCGCTTTTGTTAGATTTATTTTAATAATATCCGATTCTCGTTTTGAATGCGGTTCAAGTATTTGCACTACTATATAAGATGTAATTTATTCCTGGTATTTGAATGAACACGAATTTGTCATTTTCAACTGACACTACTGACAGTGACAGCGACATAGACATTAGAGTATTACTAGTATTAGACCGGGGACACCGGGGTTCGCAAAATATCGTAAACATTGCGTTATTAAAAATTAATTAATAAAACTTGCATTTACTAGCTACTGAAGGATTGCATTTTGAAAGTCGTCTAGCACCATCGCATTGCCAATCTCGGTAACCAAAGTGAATAAATATGTGGAGACGAAACCTAATTTATGTAAAGAAATTCTGTCCTAACATTTCTACAATACGTGATCAGAGAGTAATCAACTCAAGTTTAACTAGATTCCATCGTTCAGCGTCGCAATCGTTTTGGAAGATTTCAAGCTCAAATGTTCGTCAAGCTAGTCAAAGGAATGTGCCATTACCAGACCAGTTTAGCATAGAAGACAGTTCCCCTGAAAACTTCAGTTCATTTACTTATAGAACTCACACTTGTGGTGAACTAAGACCTAGTAATATAGGTGAGAAAGTATCTCTCTGTGGTTGGGTGCAGTATTTACGGCTGTCAAAGTTTCTGCTACTACGGGACGCCTATGGAACCGTGCAGTGTACTGTTGGAACCGAAAACATTGACTTTTCAAATATACCACTAGAATCTGTTGTTAATGTTACTGGAAAAGTGACACGGAGACCACAAAATGCAGTCAATTCTGAAATGGCGACTGGTGAAATTGAGGTTATAATTGAGAGGTTAGAAGTATTAAATCCAGCTGCAAACCTTCCATTTAATTTAAGAGAATATCAGAAACCAAAGGAGCAGTTGCGGATGCAGCACCGTTACATCGATTTACGGTTTCCAGAAATGCAAAGTATTTTAAGAACGAGGTCACAAATGCTGCATAATATGAGGAGGTTTCTCGTTGAACGGCATGCGTTTGTTGAAGTGGAGACACCAACTCTTTTCTGTCAGACTCCTGGAGGCGCGAGAGAGTTTGTGGTTCCTACGCATCATGCGGGATTGTTTTACTCTCTAGTTCAGAGTCCGCAGCAGTTTAAACAAATGTTGATGTCTGGTGGCATTGACCGGTACTTCCAAGTAGCGAGATGCTATAGGGATGAAACTACTCGTCTGGACAGACAGCCAGAGTTCACTCAGCTTGACATAGAGATGTCATTTACTAATTTAGATGGGGTCTTGTCTATGATTGAATCATTGCTTGTTGACGCGTTTCCAAAGCTTTTGCAAAAACCATTTAAGAGAATGACATATACATATGCATTAGAAAATTATGGCACAGATAAACCCAATATGCAATATGATTTAAAATTAAAAAATATAAAACCGTTATTCCCAGAAAAATCTAACAACTCCAACTTTTTTGCCTATGCTTTACCATACCCTGTGGAACTAGGAAAGGTCACAACGAAAACCAAGGAACAAATAAAGCAAATATCTAATAAATATAATGTAAAAGTTGTCCTTGACGAAAACATTCATAAAGCATTTGGCAAAGAATTTGAAGGCAACTTTAAAAACACAATTGGTGGACAAAACGCGGCCATAATTTCAACAGGGGATTATGAAAATGCCTGCTTATGCCTAGGAGAAATTCGGGAACTTGTTGCATTTTTATTGAAATCTAAAAACCTGCTGAAAATTAAAGAAGGCATGCAAGTACTTTGGGTAGTGGATTTCCCATTGTTTAAAAAAGGAGAGAAATCTTTAGAAACATGTCACCATCCCTTCACTTCGCCACATCCCGAAGACTTACACCTCTTAGACTCTGATCCGCTGCGTGTCCGATCACTGGCATATGATTTAGTTATGAATGGAAATGAGATCGGTGGAGGTTCAGTTAGAGTACACAATGTGGGATTACAAGAGAGATTGTTAAAGATGTTGCGATTGGATGCGGATAAATTGAGACACTTTTTAAATGCCTTACAAAGCGGATGTCCGCCACATGCTGGGATAGCCCTAGGCATAGACAGGCTGGTGTCTATTGTGTGTAAGACTGAGTCTATCCGGGATGTTATAGCATTCCCTAAGAGCCATGAAGGAAAAGATCCGTTGTCCGGTGCTCCTAATGCTATTTCGGACAAAGACAAAGAGTATTACCATATAAATGATAAATAAATGAGCTGAATAGCTATAATTATATTATTTAAGTGCTCTACGTTTCGGACGTGTTGCATCATGTTTAGCCGCCAAACAAGAATTTAAATGTATATTGACATACATGTTCGTATCTAATTAAAGTATTTTTTCTTAGGTTACCATTAATATGTTTCTCTCTTGTTGTGGTGCAATAAAGAGTATTTATTATTATTATTATTTAATATTCTTCTATTACATAAGGGCGTGTCAGATATTTTTAAAAGCTTCCTTGCAGAGGACCAAATTCTTGGCCAGCAGTTAGCTTTGAACTAGTAGTAGTTAAAAAGTTCCGTTGTGACACGAAAATTAGCCATACAATTCTATGATTAATTTTCGTGTCACAACGGAACTTTTTAACTACTACCAATTAACCACGCTAACTACTGGCCAAGAATTGTGTCCTCACCCAAATATGTTTGCAGTTGACTGTACATCACACTTGTTATGCCGGCTGTACACATTGGGCCAACGTTGGCGCGTGAGCAGGAGGCAGCTAGTCCAGGCAATAAACTGACAACTTGTATGGAAAAAATTTCAATTTTGGAAATAATTTATAATAGCTTATTTTTTATGTGTAACGGATGTATTATCAATTAAATAGTTACCCAGCGGCAAAATCCGACAAAATTTCAGACATCGAAAAAATGATAAGTTAAGGTAAACGTCCACTGTTTCGGCATGTTAAGCCTCTTACGAATTAGTATTTTTTTTAAGACAATACAGAACATGATATCGCATAGAATTTTTTTGTGTGATGAACATTGATATCTTGCCTATTATTTAATGCAAGAATTATATAGTATTAGTTTCAATAACTATTTTTTTATAATTTATTTGTAGACCTCGTATTTGAACCCCATTTCGTGATAAAATTTGGCTCTGCTCCTAAGTTTGTGAGTTCTTGGCCCCTGTTTCGGCATAAAGTTTTCGAGTGCCAGGTAGTAAGAGAAACATTTTGTTTGTGAACCCTCATTTGTTATTTGATATTGAACAAGATTATTGAAAAGGTAATTAACATGATTATTGGAAAAATCCAATAGGGGGTCTGGATAAAACTCGGTATTTAAAATCCCGGGACATTTTTTCTTTCTCCAGGATTTTTTTTATGAAATGTAAGGTTAAATAACTTATCCATTAGTACAGGGTCACCTTTTCAAAAATGTGTCTCACATAGGTTACCTATCTACGAGTATATTAACCAAAACTGTTTAACGTAAGATAAATATCTAGGCAAAACCTTTTGGACGTGACATGTAGGTATCTGTAAACGATATTCTGTTTAATAGGGTATAAAGATACCTTTCACTTCTTAAAAAAAAAACCCTTAAAAATAAAGAAAGTCCCGGGGATAGCAAGTCCCGGGATATCTAATGTTAAAAATAATAAATATCTTCAATCATTTTCCTCAATATTCCTTAAACGTATCTACCTAGTTAGATATAAGTATGTATTGATTATCTACGATTGATTAGGTAACCTAAGATTAAAATCTAGACAATGTTGTATGGGACACACGACACCCTTTTGAAAGAGCAATTCTATACTGTTTAATAGGGTAGAAAGTAAACTTTCATTTAATAAAAATTATCCCGCAAAAATAAAAGGTTCCCGGAATTTACCCAGGCAACACTATTCCATTATATCGATGCACATGTTACCTCTTCAAGAAGAATATCAAATAACAGACGAGGGTACACATTTGATCTGTGTGTTTGCCTACCACTATAGATTTCTCTGTCACGAACTTGGGGAAAAGTATTAAAAGTAGTAGTCCCTTGTTTCGTGTTACTATTTCTTGGATATTCCCGCAATCAATAATGTACATCACCTTTAAATTATGTTCAATAACCATTAAGTATCCTATATGTAATAAATAAACATAAAAATACATTACAGGAATCGAGCAATAAACAAAATTATGCTACAAGTAAATATGCGAATTCACCTTCAAATTGTAAATTTAGGTCACGTTCAACCTCGTTTTACGAGAATTCAAGTGAATAAAACATATACCGAATTTAGGTCAATGAAAACGTCATTAAATACAATATCTGTTTTTTAAATTAACATTTACAATTTCTTAAGTATTATTTAAATACCAAAGATACAAGGATGTATAAAGAAAGTCCTTGATTCGGTAATAACACGAAATAGGAGCCAGACGAAAAATATAATGACCGTTAGTTCGTGAGTCCATTTATTGCAATTTTAAGGGACACCTATACCAAAATATACACTTATTTCTTATTAAATCCATTGTTAAGGAACTAGACAAAGCACTGTTAAAAGTTTTTTTTCAAATGGACTTCCCTTTCTCTTTCAATTCCCTTAAGAAGTCGGAGCGAGCACCTTACGTCAACAAGCAGTTCGCGCACACCGTACAGCTGTTTTCGGCCGACTGACAGTTTCGAGCGTTGTGTTGCTATTAGTTTAGTCGTTAACATTTTTTAATTTGATTTTTTGGAAAGGTTTAATGATAAAGTTTTTTTACAAATGTATAAATTAAAAAAAAATTATTTCAGTTGCTTATTATAAGCCTCAGAAACAAAACTAACGAAATGACGTACTAGCACGAACTTATGGCCCGTTACCTTAACTGGCTTCTGAAAAGTCAGTAAAAATATTAATAAATGTTTTTGTCTTTATTTTGGTTCATTTACATTTGCTCTATAATATTCAAGATACCACATTAAATGCCTTAAGAAAATTAACGAGTACGATAAGACAATTACCAAAATGAAAACTGAAATAACCAGCTTAAAACAACAACTTAAATGTAGTATGCCTGATCTTCACTCCGAGATGGCTAAGGAAAATAAGTTACTGAAGCAATTGTTAAAGGATAAAGAAGAAGAGTGCATCAGCCTGGAATTAAAATTAAAATCCTTAAATAATGAACCTACTTCTTTTCCGCACAATATAAGACATAATGACTCCGACTCCATGGAAATACTTACGCCACTTAGACAAAAAATCGCTAAAAGAGAAAGTGAAAACTTATCCCTCGCCATTAGGGTGGAAGAACTAGAAGATGAAAACAAGAAACTGTGTAACATGGTAAAAGCAGGTGAGCTGCCCAGCCATGAGCTAATCACAAACAGTGCAACAAAAGTAAAGGAGTTGGAACAGAAATGTACTCAGTACCTAAACAAAGTTAAATTCTTAACACGACGGCTGAACAAAATTATATATAACTATGCAAACCTAAATAAAACATTTTACCAATTGAAAAATAAATATACATCACTTGACAACATTCAGAAATCAGTCAGAGCCTTAAGACAAAATACAAAAGAGATTAAGGAAATTATAAATAAGGCAAAAATGCCCATCTCAACCAATGAGCTAATCTGTAAGCAAGACCTACCTATTACAAAGGGGCATGATCTTTCGAAAATAGAAAAAAAAGAACCCAGGGTGCAACCAGCAACGGTAACAAAACCTAACCTTCTACTACTATCCGATCTGCATGGCTCTGAATTAATTTATAAGCTAGCTCGCATGAGACGACAGGACTACAACTTCTCGGCCGATATTATCAATCTTGGGACGACAGATCGTGTTCTACAGGACATCTCACAAAAAACGGCAACATTTACAAAACGAGACTGTGTAGTTATTATGTGTGGAGGCAGTGACTTTAACATATACACTCCAGGACAGACAGTACAGTTAATTGCTGATGCTGTGAAAACTTTATCGCACTGCAATGTGATCGTCTGCTCCGTACCACTGAGTGTGCACTTAAACTCGAAATGTTTTAATCTTTTTGTAAATAAAGTAAATGTAGGCTTAGTTCAGGCATTATCTCAGTGTGAACATGTGACGATTCAAAATATTGATGACAATCTTATTGTAGATGATTATTCGGCTAATGG
This sequence comes from Epinotia ramella, assembly GCA_947578815.1. Classification (NCBI taxonomy): domain Eukaryota; kingdom Metazoa; phylum Arthropoda; class Insecta; order Lepidoptera; family Tortricidae; genus Epinotia; species Epinotia ramella. The sequence goes on from OX388207.1 coordinate 5,885,675, forward strand.
GTATACTTTAAAGTATAGGGGTACATTTAAATTAGCTTCAGCTGTGAATGTTGCTTTAAAGGACATAAATGAAAAATTCTACAATAGCATTATTTTTTTTATGAAGAAGAATGACATACATTCCAGGTCAGACAAATTTGATATCATGCACTTAAATATAAACAGACTAAGGAACAAATTACTCAGCCTTGAAGCATTTATTACGTGTGAATTAGATAGCAAACCAAAAGTAATTCTGTTAACTGAAACCTGGTTAGAGCCTGCTGAAGGTGGATATATGAGCTTACCGGGATATACAATTGCCGTGCAAACTGCTAGGGAATGCACGAAAGGCGGCGGTACAATGATCTTAGTTTCTAACGATTACTCTCACAAGTTTGAAGTAATTGATGTCTCAGTGCATTACATCGAAAAAATATTTGAAGTCTGTGTAATTGGGATAGAATTAAGTGATGGCAACAGTATGTCTATAACAGTTTTATACAGATGTCCCAATGCGAATTTTAAATTGTTTCTTAGTCAATTAAGTACTTTCCTATGTAATCTTAAATCTTCGATCATAGTTATTGCCGGTGATCTTAATGTCAACCTTGCCAACACTGATGACATTAAAACAAAAATGTTAATTCAAACCATGATTGAATTCAATGTTCAGCCCACTATTTTCGAATCTACACGTATTACCACCAAAACCGCTTCGCTGCTAGATAACATTTTTACAAATTATACGAAATACACAGACTCGTCCGTTATACCGTGTTCCTTCTCTGATCACGATGCGCAAATACTGGAGCTACCATTTACAGTATTAGATTTAGATGAAAGAAAAGGACAGAAAAAGCTTAAAAAACGTGTGTATAGTGCAAAAGCAAACAAAAAATTTCGTGATTACTTTAAAAAAATTGATTGGGATACATCCTTTAACCATTTAAGCTCGAGTCAGATGCTCAATGTCTTCTATGATATTTTATTCAATCTTATTGATAAATGTTTTACTTTTAAACGAACAGTACAAAGACAAAATCGGAAAAATTGGATCACTAAAGGAATAAGAATTTCGTGTCGCAATAAAAGAAGCCTCCTCAGCCAGTCTCGCCATAGCAAAGATGCAAATTGTATCAACTATTTTCACAAATACAAAGACACATTAAAGACTACGCTGATCACGGCCAAAAAATTACACATCCGTAAAACTATTTATAGTTCCAAAAATAAATCTAAAACAGTATGGAATTTAATTAAGGAAAGTACGGGTAAAAATACTAATAAAGACAAAACAATTACTTTGAAACTTGAAAATGGAATAACCAAAGATACCATTACAGTATAGGTAATGCGTTTAATGACTATTTCTTGAATGTAGGAAAATCTGTGAATACTGATGATGATAGTAAAGGTTACTTAAATATTTTAAAAAAGAGCCAGCCAAGTAGCCTACACTCAATTTTTTTGGATCCTATTACTGAACCAGAAATCATTACTATAACAAAAAATCTTAAGAATAGCAACTCTTGCGGGCCAGATGGTTTGAATACTAGACTTATAAAAAAACATATCGATATTTTGTGCATACCGTTATGTAAAGTCCTTAATAATTGTATTGAAGAAGGCATCTTTCCTATGGAACTCAAGCGGGCTAAAGTGATCCCAGTACACAAAAAGGGCTCTAAAACTGAAATTAACAATTATAGACCAATATCCCTCTTATCCATTATTAGTAAAATATTCGAAAAATGTGTAGCTACTAGACTGGAAAAATATTTTGAAAATCAAAATTTCTTCACTCAACATCAGTTCGGTTTTAGAAGGAACAGGGACACCTCAGGTGCTGTAATTAATCTAGTAACTGAAATTATGATTGCACTGAATCAGAATGTCAAATGTGGGGGAGTATTCTGTGATCTAACTAAGGCATTCGATTGTGTGAATCACGGGATACTCCTCGACAAGCTTGAACATTATGGCATACGTGGCACGGCTCTGAAACTATTTAGTTCTTATTTGTCAGATCGAACTCAATATGTTGAAATTCCAGACCAGAGTATTAACGGGGCTATAAGATCTGATGAAGGTTTAATAAGATATGGAGTACCGCAGGGTTCAGTGTTGGGACCCTTGCTGTTCATAATCTTCATAAATGACTTACCAGACTATCTCTCATGTGGTACGCCATATCTTTATGCCGATGACACAAGCATCATTCTGATGGCAGACAGTTGTGACGAATTTAATAATAAGGCAAGTAAGTGTTGGAAAGATCTCACAAGCTGGTTTTTAAATAATGGACTAAGAATCAATTGTGACAAGAGTTTCTACATGACTTTTCGTCGTGGTACAAAGAGCATCGATTTTCACTGTCAGTTGCCAATAACCAAATCTAACTGTGTGAGGTTCTTAGGTGTAGACTTAGACCCATACCTGAGATGGAATCATCAAATTAATAAAGTTAATAGGCAACTGGCTAGTGCATGCTACACTAAGAACTATCTCCAAAACAAGTGACAAGGAAACCCTACTAATCATCTATTTCTCTTATTTTGAGAGTATAATTCGCTACTGTGTTGAAGTCTGGGGTAACTCATGTAATATTCAATCAGTTTTACTTATGCAAAAAAAAGCTATTCGTATTATTGAGAGGTGTAAACATGTGCCAGTTACTCACAGGAAAATGTTTGTAGAAAATAGGATCCTTACTGTTGTCTCCATTTATCTTTATCGTATCTGTTTGTATGTCCATAAAAATATTGAATGTTTCCCAAAAGCTAGACAGCACACTACTCGCAACCTGAGAAAAACAAATGATCTAGCTCTATCCAGGCCACAGTTTAGACATTTTAATAATAGTATTAATAATAATGCAATTAAAGTTTATAATCATCTAAATAATGATATTAAAGATTGTAATGACATCAAAATATTTGACAGAAAACTAAAACAATTTTTCATAACCAGACCATTCTATACCATTAAGGAATATTTTACAAACGCACTAGATTAAGACAAAACATGTATCTGTAAAAATAATTATAATGATTACCAATAATGTGTTAATTTAATATGTATTTGCATGTATTACTATATACTTATTGCAAATAAAATAATTTTGATTTGATTTGATTTGATTTGATAAATCGTACAAAAAAAGATAACGCATGCTTCATTTAAATCTACATAATTACTTCCGGGTGGAAAGTTTGTCGGATTCTTGACTAAATCATCTTAGAATAACATTTTCAAATGAAATCAACAAAAAAACGCTATTATAAATTAATGTTTTTCAAAACCGTATTTTGCCTGGAGTATGTAAACGAAAGAGATCGAATTATAACCCTCTCCCTCTAACGCATAGCTGCCTTCTGCTCACGCGCCAACGTTGGCCCAGTGTGTACATACGCCATACGCACGAGGCGCAGCTGTGAATAACTCTTGTTCTAAACTGTAATAAAAGGCATTAAGGTTGAAAATCGAACTGCCTTATGATATGATTCAACATTTACAACAGTGAGTAACTTTAGTTTTAAACTGTAATGAGTAGGTGTTAAGGTTCAAAGTCGAACAAACTTTGCTGTTACGTATTTTGCGTAATCGACCTCGGGACTTCTCTCGCATGGTCGGTGTAGGGGCATACCCCAGAACTACTTAGTTATGCAGAAGCTGACGTAATTGAAAAACAACCTTATTCCAACGTGATACGGTCGATTGAGCACGCAATTAAGTCTGTTAATGTTGACAATGTTTATTATAGTAAAGCTTAGAGGATAAATGGTCAATTGGTAGTTAGTAGGATATTGTATCTCGCGTTTGTAGTTGGTATATTGTATTTCGCGCATTATGGAAGGTTTTGTTTTGCTCTCTATCATTGGATTAAGTTTTTGTGGTGCTAGTCCAGTGGATTCGGGCGAAAAAACAGGTATAATACTTATTTATTTTGAAACATTGTTATGTTCGTAATTTAATGTGGATTTTTATGTAGGGTCATTTCGCTGGTTACGCGACCACCTTCGGTTAGCGACCACCTGAAGGAGATGGTTTTTTCTATTGAAGATAACATCAATTCTACACACCCTATTGAGGCAATTACTTGTACATGGATTTTTTTGTTGTTTTAGAATAGAAATCTACTAAAAAACCGAGTAAATATCCTTACAGTTCACCAACTCAGCTTAAGAGGGGGCGCTCCGCGAAATCGGGGTTCTTAGATTGAATATTTACCTATGACAAACTAAAGCGAATGCCAAGAAAAAGAACATACCAAAACTACATCATATTTGCAATTGAATCGTCTAAACAAAACCATACAAAACCAAAATTGCCTCGATAGAGAAGAACCGCCAAAACATGTCTTATTTTTACTCAATTTCAATAGTGTGAGGTTCCCGTGCATATAAATTAAGTAAAAGTTGAGTGTATAATAGATTTTTACATTACCTAATGAAAGTACTAGCGGGGTATTTTTATGTAGTCCCTTTTCAGACTTATTGAGGTGAAACGTATTTGGCGTATAGGCCTTTTTTATTTAGCGCGATACCCTTTCTCCCGTCGCGTGTTTCGTGCGGTTCTGTATATCTTTTGTTGCCGTTCGCGGGCGGAGTCAGTCGTAATCGCTCCGCTGAGACGAGAGGACTACGTTCTGTGCTCTCACGACAGCACGACGAACATAATTATTTCAATAATATTGTGACCCAGTATATTCGTCCAGTGAATGAACGTATCATTACATTCCAGTAGATATTTTGCTACATGTTGAAATAATATATTTAAAAGTCGACCTTAACATATAGATCTTAAAGTTCAAAATACAACTATAAGATTACGCAGCGATCGGCGGGTGACCGGCTTCTTAGAATAATTTGTGCAGTACATGCAAAACTAGACGAACATTTTTCTGTCGATCGTGTATTTACTTTATGAAAGATTATCACTATCACTATCACTACATAGTATAAAACAAAGTCGCTTCCCGCTGTCTGTCCCTATGTATGCTTAGATCTTTAAAACTACGCAACGGATTTTGATGCGGTTTTTTTTAATAGATAGAGTGATTCAAGAAGAAGGTTTATATGTATAATATAGTATCCGTGCGAAGCCGGAGCGGATCGCTAGTTGAGAATAAATCCGGTTATGTTCAAAATCGATGTCTGAGAGGTCTAAATACGAATTCATAGTCAGAAATATTTCAAAAAGTGGTCGCATTATTTAAATTTTTTGAAACATTCGTTGTAAATTAATATGCGCGTTTTTTTAAAGAACAACATACATTGGCAGGCTTCTCGAGGGTGAAGATTCTAGAAATGATGTCCATTTTGAATTCCAAGATGGCGGACATTGCTTTTCGAATTTAAACTTTCGTGAGACGTGTTGTAACAGTACTAATAATTACACGGTTCAACTCACGTATTAAATGTCACTACGGGCGACATGTTTCGAACTCTTCGGGAATTCTTCTTAAGGATGAGTGTTTTCGCGGCGGTGTCGCTTGAATCTTGTCGTGATTCAAGCGACACCGCCGCGAAAACACTCATCCTGAAGAAGAACTTCCGAAGAGTTCGGAACATGTCGCCCGTAGTGACATTATTGACATTGTTTTTCTTTAAAGTCATCACGGGTGTCGCTTTTAGGGTTATCGAGTGCAGATTCTAACAATTATTGCCTGCGAACTTGGACATTTTGATATTAAAAAAGTGAACATAATTATGCACTTTTTCTTTAATATGTTCAAAATTGATAACTAAAGGGCCAAAGCGTCTCCATTGTCTCCAAGTACGAATCCGAGATCAGAATTGAAAAATTTGGCCGCCACACAGTAGTGGCCTGAAAATCTGACTTTCATAGACATGATCGATTTTTTCATAATATATTATAGTTTTTTTTTAATGCTACTAATAAATTCACGGTTAAATTCACGTATTAAACGACACGACAGGCGACATGTTTTGAACACTTCGGGAGTTCTTCTTCAGGATGAGTGTTTTCGATGTTTGTTTTGAAGAAGAACTCCCGAAAAGTTCGAAACATGTCGCCTGTTGTGACATTTAATGCGTGAATTTAACCGTGGATTAATTATTAATAGTATTTTAGACATGTCTCACAAAAGTTTAAATTCGATTATAGCTTTTTTTTGCTTTAGGCTTTTACTAGCCATTATTATGCTAGCTCACAACCCTTACGTGATTTAGTAAAAAAACGGAAGGCCATATTTCAGTTATAGCTCCGGTGGTTTTTTAAGCAACAAAATGTAGGTAGTGGTATGCCTTGGGTAATTAAAGTAATTTGTACTCTATAAAGTGAGTGTTTTCGCGGCGGTGTCGCTTGAATCTTGTCGTGATTCAAGCGACACCGCCGCGAAAACACTCAATCCTGAATAAGAACTCCCGAAGAGTTCGAAACATGTCGCCCGTATCACTACGGTACGTTTAATACGTGAGTGAACCGTGTAATTATTGTCATTTTTTTTTAAAGTCATCACGGGTGACCCTTTTAGATTCCAACAATAGGGGCGTAGACACTAAATAAAATAATGTGATATTTTCTCGAAGAAGGATAAAAAAATTTGTCAAATGGAGAAAAAATCAACGCAAAAGGTTAAATAATCACGAAGTTATAAGTGTCCAAAGTTTTAAGAAGGGATGTGTTCTGTCCCTTTTTCGCAAAACGCAACTTCATATGAAACGATGACGCTGGCAGAATGTGACGTCACAGAAGACGGTAACGTGCCGCGCGCATCGTGGTCGGCGACGCCGTCGACGCGGCCTGCCGGCAGCATCCTGTAATGTGACGTCACACACCGTTTGCGTTTTCTCTCTCTAACAAGCAATATTAAAACGGTTGTAGCTTCGTAATTCTTTGAGATATCTGAATGGGATTTTCATCACTATGCATATTTTTTTGCCTTCTTTCTTTTGGAGTAATAAACAGTAAGTTCTTCTTCAGGATTAGTGTTTTCGATGTTTGTTTTGAAGAAGAACTCCCGAAGAGTTCGAAACATGTCGCCTGCCGTGACATTTACGTTAATTTTTTAACCATGGATTTATTAGTAGTATTTTAGATATGTCTCACAAAAGTTTAAATTCGATGTGTGCGAAATGTTTTTTTGCTTTAGCCTTTTACGAGACATTATTATGCTAAATTACAACCCTTACGTGATTTAGTAAAAAAACGGAAGGTCATATTTCAGTTATAGCTCTCGAAACTGACTTCGCTACTAGCGAAAATTATATCTTCGAATATAGGTACTTACAGATTTTGTCTTTCTTTCCACTTATTATAACTATCTATAGGTATTCATCATGTTTCATCTGACTGTCGGGGCATATACTATGCGAGAAGGAGCGGGGCAGCAATAGACGCATCAGCGCGGCAGGTACGGGGCGCGCGGGTGATTTCTGATTTTTCCCTGGCGATACGCCCCCTCTTAAGTGGTCGCCCACCGGCACATTAAATTAGGTGGTCGCTAACCGGCGAAATGACCCTAACAACATTTGTGTTGCACACATTTTGCCTTATCTATTGATACAAATATGAAAGCACAAAGAAAAAAGAAATCGCACTAGTTTAAACTTTTGATCTTTATATCTATAACATTGAATCGGTCAATATTTTTACTCGTTTTCCGTCGTAAGAAGGTAAAAGTACCTAATACTCTAGAGCGATGAAAGCGGGTAAGTAAACCAGGAGAACTATACTAAGGCACAAATTAAGTACCTACAAAAAAAAGATATCTAGTTAGTTACCTACTTACACGAGAACCATAATTGAATCATCACAATTTATCTACTTTGCCAGCCAGGTTTAGACGAAGCCAGCTCACTGGCTTGAAAAATAGGCCGGCGCTCTATTTCCGCCAGTGCTGGCAGCCAGTGCCATACAATTTCGTTTCACTGGCGGCCCGCACTGGCTTCGTCTAAACCTGGCTACGGTTGATCGCTAAAGAATTTTGTACCTACCATAAGTTATAAATTGAACAAAAAAACACGATTGTGTTTTTTTTTAGCGCTACAATGCGGTGAACGCGAAGCATACACATTCTGCATCCAAAGCGGCTGTGTCGCTCAGAACTGCTCTCAGCTCGGCCAACCCGTAGCCTGCGTCCGGCTCGACCCCAAGTTCTGCCGAGAAGGCTGCGTGTGCAAGGAGGAGTATTTGAGGGGCGAAGGCGGGGAATGTGTTAAAAAGGAACAGTGTAAGGAAGGTAAATGTTACCATATTCTTTAATCATAAACATAAATAAACTCGCGCTCTTGTCTTCCCAAAATGGGTAGGCAGAGCACATACAATTTGATTTTCAGGGCCAATACTTACAATGCATTCGCGAGTTCTTATACTTAAGTTTTACCGAATCAAAACGTTACGACCGCGTTCGCGTTTAGCTGTGAAATCCCATACAAATTGAGGGTAAAACGCAAACGCGATCGTAAAGTTTTGTATCGGTAAAACTTATACTAGAGCCTCAGAGCTAAATCTGCAAAACCAAGTGGCGAGTCAGGTTATAAATCATTGGATCATGCTGTCTCTTTCGCACCTGGACTGCTTTATGGAGCGAGCCGTGCAACAATAGTACCTACTGACTTTTATTGCCTGACTCGCCACTTGGTTTTGTGGACTATAGCTGAGATCTTGCGAGATTGGCATTGTGGTCTCTCTCGCAAGATTAGGCGATTTTCACTTTATGCAACGCTATGAACTCCATTTGATGATTGTGATATCAAAATGAAAGCTGCATTGCAAACATTTATTAATATTCGATATATTTCAAAATACGACACAAATATCATTTTTTCAAATATTTTAATTAAGTATTTACTTAGCTAACCATCAGTTTTTAATATAATTAAAAGTAATAAACCGTAATCAAATAATAGTAGGTTCATTTGTCAGCCAGATGAAACTTTGTCACGCTGTGTTTTACAAATACGAGAAGAATAATCTCATAACCTCGCTAGATTATTAATATTATTTATTTATTTAATAAAGACAATATATAAACTTAATAATTAACAGGGTCCCACAAAACTGTCGGAACAGTTTGTCTGTGTGATCACTTCATAGTACAGAGTTAACTTATTTGTACATACTTAGTAAATTGTGTTTGTAAATGTTAGGTACATAAGTACAGCTATGCCTTAGGTGTTATTATACTTAAGTAATGTCGTTTTAATTTTCTTTTAAAGTCGTTTTTTATCCTTTCACGGCTGATAGTTTCTGGTAAACTATATTTGAATAGACGAAATACACGATTATATTCCCTAGCCAATACCAATACTTAAGTAGGTACCTACGTATTCGTATCTAATTCCTTTCCAGCAATACAATGCAGTGACAACGAAGTATTCTCCCCTTGCGTCAACGGTGGGTGTGACGCCCGTAACTGCAGTTAGCTCGGTAAACCGGTGCCGTGCGTCAAAATGGACCCGAAGCACTGTGTTAAAGGCTGTGTGTGCAAGCCTGGATACTTGCGAGGAAAAGGAGGATGTGTGGAGGAGGAGGGGTGTCATAAAGGTACTAAACCCTAAAGCAACTAAGTTTACTAAAACCGAGCCTCAGCCTTCAAACGTAGTCAAACCACTCCAAACCAAAATCCTGGAACTATAGGCGTCAGACAGAGACGGCGTAAGGTGATGGCGCGGCGCAGGCGTAGCGCAGGGCGTGGAAAGGATACGGCACGGACGAGGCGTTAATTATACAGAGACGGCGAAGGCGCGGCGCAGGCGCAGTGCAACAATAAAACAAAGCGTGATACTGCTTCAAACGATGTAGGTATTTTCGGTCGCCTGACGCTCGACATGCCAGATAACCATGAATCCGGCTTTACACGCATCAATTTATCACAGCAACTTACTATAGTTGGAATGAGACAGCAATGCAAACCTTTCACTCGAAATGTAGGAAGTTGGTATGACAAATTGCATCGTTTATAGGCTGAAGGTATGTTAGTGATTTACCCTAGGCAGGAACATTGTAAATTATCCGGCGTCGGTCGTTAATGTTGCCAGCAACAAAGGAAAAGTTGCTGGCAACACTGAGACTAACAATAACAACTGCCTGTCTCCGCATAGTTTTTTGAAAACTGCTTGCGTAGCATGGTTGTCATTTTATGACTGTAGATAATGGGCTGTTTACACTTTTATTAGTGACTAGCTTCTGCCCGCGACGTCGTCCACGTGGAACTCTTTTATATCGTAGCTCCTTAAATACAAACTTGCGCCCCCTATTTCGCCCCCTTAGACGATTAAACCCGGAATAAACACTATATGTATACCAAAATTCATTTTAATCCGTTTTTGCGTGATTATTTGATTAAGGTCCAAACTTTAGCATCAAAGCCTAGCGGCGGCTGCGAGTCGGAAACGATAACGCAGGTTAAACAAAGATGGCAGCGGTCAGTCTTTGGATGGGTGACCGCCTGATGTTTGAGTGGGTGGTTAATATTTAATATAAATGAGCGCTTCCGTGCTTTGGAAGGCACGCTAAGCAATTGATCCCTGCTGCTGTCTATGACAGTAGTCGTTAAGCCGAGTTAGAGGCCTTCGGGCGGCTTAAGAACTCCTAACAGTCGAGTTGCCCACTCACCTGACAAAGGGGGGACAACTGTTACTCGCGTCCGGAGGAGCTACCTACCAACCTGCACGTGTCCCCTGGGTGGTACTAAAGAGTGATAAACTTTAAAGGCCAAAAATAATGTATGCTATACGATTAAATAGTTTATGAATTAGGTTTATTCACGATTTTCGCTACGGTGATAGAATTGTGCTGAAGTTTACCAACAAAGTGAAAATTTAATTGATAAAATAAGTATAAAGTCAAGGATAATCCTACTAATATTATAAATGCGAAAGTTTGGATGGTTGGATGTTTGGATGTTTAGATGTTTAGATATTTGGATGTTTGTTACTCAATGACGCTTAAACGGCTCAACCGATTTAGATGTACACGAAGATAGTGTATAGCCTGGATTAAAATATAATGTAGCTTTATCCCGTGTCCACGCAAACGAAGTCGCGTTCGGAAGCTATTATTAAATAAGGGATAAAACTGGCTGAGATGGAGTCGGACTTTCGCAGCGATGAAGCGCGCCGGGTGCCTTTAAACGTGTCAAAAGTATTTAAACTAACGCAATTTCAGATCTTTGTTACAACGGATATAAACAATAATATATTCATGATTGTGAGTCCCAAATTCAATGAAAAAGAAACATTATTAATGCTTGATGTATATAATGATAGCACCTGCACCATCTAGCGAGCATGATTTTGATACAATTTCAGTTTGATAGAGGTCGTTGATGTTAGTTGGCGATTGGCGCCATCTACCGAGCTTAAGTAGTCCAATTTCAGCTAGATGCCGCTTGTATTATGTTTTTGACTTTATTTAGACTAATAAAAATAACATACCAAACCGTATTAAATGAGTTCTATTTGATTCTAAATGAAAGGAAAACGAATGTAAAACTGTAAATGTTTCTAAGTATAATGCCATACAATATTTCCGTAACTTCGCAAACAGAATCAGTTCATACTTTAATTAAGTTTGGCCCAGGTTGGGGTCATGCATGTTGGAGAAACTCGGCATAAATTAAAAACGCTAAGACTGCATGAATGCATTCAAATCCACAACCGTCGATATTGTTATTAATGCTTAAGTTTTGTTTTTTCCGGGGACCGAGTTTTTCTCGGCTGTAATACTACGAAAAATTGATTTGTATTCAGAATTAAACAAAAAACCACTAACTGATCGTTTACCAAAAAAAAAACGAAATAAACTGATAGTAAGAAAACAAAAAAAACCTCATCGCTGGGGTTCCAACTCGCAGCCATAAACAAACCAACCATTGGGTAACCATTGGCATTGGTCGTCATCGAAGAGTAAGTCTGCCTTTTGCGAGAGAATACAGAAAAAACGAATTTTCTCGAAAATAAGATGAAGCTAGATCGGTCTCTCGGCCCCGTAAACCCCTATACTGCACATTTTACAAATATACAACGTGTTAATAAAATAACGCAAAACCTGAAAACAGTTCGTTCAGAATCGAGCATAGAATGCGAAAAAAATAAAAAAATAAAATTTTGACAAGATTTATTTTTTACATTTGTATGGAGTGTTGGCCGACTGGGGCGACCTGCTCCATACAAATGTAAAAAATAAATCGCGTCAAAAAATTTTATTTTTATTTTTTTCGCATTCTACTCTCGATTCTGAACAAACGTTTTTCAGGTTTTGCGTTATTTTATTAACACGTTGTATATAAACAATTGTACATCCCGTGTTTTTTCACGTTTTATCTATATTTTGCTGAAAGTTTTAATTTCTACTCAAGTATATGCTTGCCAATTTTCAAGTCTCATAGATTCAAGGGATTCCCATACAAACTTCAACCCCCTTATTAACCCTTTTGCACCCTTATCTTTATAATGTTTATAGCCTATTGCGTGGCCGAAGATCCATTGAACGCTTTAGTGAAAGTTGCATATTAATCCATTCGATAGTTTTCCCATGATACCCAGACTAAAACAGACAAACAGAAAACATAACACTCCTTTTCGTTGGGCTGTCGTAAGATGGCGCTGTTGCGTAAAGTAAAGACGATTTTATCCAAATATTCTCAAATTTGGCCTGTGGGTCACAGAACTCCATCAAACTTTTTTATACGTTTAATATGGTTTGTTGGAGTTCAGACGCCGACAAAAATCTGGAGAATGACCTTCTAAATGCGTGGAAATTGGTGAAGTTCTGCATCGCGCTATTGAAGTTTTTAATGTATGTTGTATAAATACAATTTCCTTCAAGCTCTACTTATTATGTCTCACTGACAACCTCAACGAACTATCACATTTATTATATGTATAGAGATAGAGATTAGTGCAAGTTCAAATGTATGAAGTGCGAGTAGCTTTTGTATGGACTCGCACTGATCATAAAATTTCAATGTGTAAACAGGCCCTTAGACAAGACAAGTATGCGAGTGCGAAAGTGAAGGATGTCTTATCCACAACGATACGTGATAAAATGAATAAAATTACGAAACTAGATGCGGCACTTGTGCTGTTAGTATTTAAATCACCTGAACGCGAACTTAGGGTTAATCCCACCTGTTACCACCAACTTATCACCAGTGGTAACAGCTGGGAATAAAAATGTATGGTAACTACTGGGTTTTTTCCCCCACCACCAAATCACTACATAGTGTAAAACGCACCTCCGTCCGGCGAAATTTGTATGCCGCTCCGTACCTCCGTTCGTTGATGCGTCGCATCGCATTGTGACGACCGCCTAAACAGTGGGAAAAAATGGGGAATAAAATCCCAGCTGTAACACTGGTAACAAATTGTTGGTAACAGATGGGAAAACCCAAGACTTTCAGTGCCAGGACCCCGTTAGGTAAGTGTAAGTAAGTGTAAGTGTGTTCTGCTCGTAAGCGCTTTCTTCTACATACGTTTCTTCGCACGTTATCGGCGACCGTAGCGCTACGAAATCGTTGACAGTGAATGAGTTAATAAACCTGATCTTCATTTGTTCCAGAACTCTGTCCCGGCCCTCACGAGTACTTCTCCTGCGGCGGTGCCTGCGACAACGTTTGTGCGACATTACACGAACAGAGTCAGAATAACTGCCCTATAAGGAACATAAGGTGTAACGATATGTGCTACTGCGATGAGGGGTACGCGAGGGACGCGGGGGGCGCTTGTATCCCCATTGAAGATTGCACACAATAAACCTATTGTAGCGTAACCTTGGTGTAATTCTCTATACTCCCTATATCCTTATCCATACCAATATGCAAAAGAGTGATCTAAGTGGAAAAAAAAATTCGCCACGAGCGGGTTAAAAAAATATTGCTTTATTTTTGAAATTTTCTACTTTGATCCACATTTAGAATTTCGTTAGCGGACGTTTCACTCAGTAAAAATTTAGTGATCCGTCTGTCCGTCAGGCAATTCGTCCGTCTGTTTGTCTGTCTGTCTGTCTCTCTGTCTGTCTGTTACCTCTTCACGTTTAAACCGCTGAACCTATTTGGATGAAATTTGGTATAGAGATAGTTTGAGTCCCGGGGAAGGACATCGGATAGTTTGTATACCGGAAATCATCCCCTAAGGGGGTGAAATGGGTGACGAAAATGTGTGCGGAGCTACGATATAAACGAGTTCCACACGTACGGAGTAATACTGCTTTTATGTGAATAAGGCCAATTTTACGGCCTTGCCCATTTAGGAATGTTTCTAGGTCTACGTAAACTATTGTGAAAAACTTACCTATTCATAAAAACTAAAATATTGTCCTGTCCTATGCCCGGTACATTATAATAAGCTAACTAACTTAGGATAAGTAAATCTATACTAACACTATTGACATGGTCTGAAATAAATAATTTGAATTATATACTATAACTACTTACATTTCAACATATTTCGGACTCATTTATCTACTCTTGTCCTTTACAAAGGACATCAAATATCGTAACGTAATATTACAATATGCTTGGTTCAGTTCACGGAAGTAGTTATCTGTAATGAAAATACTATTATTTGTTTGTGTGAAAAACTGGACGAAAGGAATGCTGCCTTTGTATAAGAATTTTACCTACATGTGATCGGAATGACCAAAGGCTTTCAAATCCAACATTTATTTTCCAAATAAATATTTTAAAAATGAATGGTTTCTTTTCATGTTTGTATTTTGCATGTTTGACGCCTAAATAACAAGTTGCAATACAAACGTAAAGATGCCGGCCGATTTGTTTCTTATGTCCTAACCAAAGTACAAATGTATGCACGAGGTTAAATTAAATGTAAGTGTTTAGTTAGCATAGTGTGACGAATCAACAGAGGCGATAAAACTCGCATTAACCAGGAACAGACAACTTGCGCAGACGCAGCGCGGCGAGCTCACGAGCAACATGGCTAGAGTATTGTGTGTTTTTATCTTTATCACGCTGGGAATAGCAGCGGCTTCAGGTGAGTTATTTACTTATAGGAAAAAAGACTTTTAAGTAAGACCCGGTCGTGATGTGACCTGGCCTAGCATGATACGTTATATCGTTGTTTTACGTGTCTTTTCAGTACATTTTCGCCGTAAAACGTGACGATAAAACCTATCGTGCAAGCTGGCCTGGGCGCTGTCCCGCTGCCTGTACCGCTGTCCGTTTCTTCTCCTCTCCAGGTCGCATTTCTCAACCGATTCTCGAGTTTTTTTGAGCAGCCCAACTAGCAAAAAGTTTTATCGTCACGTATTACGGCGAAAATGTACTGAAACGTCACGTAAAATGTGACGATAAAACCTATCGTGCTAGGGCCTTACGTTGACATTAAATATTTTTATAAAATAAACTAATTTAAATTAGAATTTTAAAGATAGGCCCTTATATAGGACCTACTATATAATATTTTATATTGTACACTAATATTACGTAAGTATGTAGCATGTTTTTTGTATGCCCAAAGGCAAACCATAGTGGAACGAATTTTCTTACTATTTGACAACCATGTTTACGAAATAAACACTATACTTACTCCAAAAGCAACTTCTCTTTTTGGCTGAATGTCATTTTGGGGTTAGTTCACTGTCAAAACCAACTCAAAATACGAGCCGTGGCAGCGCCATCTAGTTAAGCAACCAAAATCAAAACGATTAAATATCTTGGTACTATCATAATTTATTACTTTATTAGTCTATAGGAGACGCTACAACTACGAAATTGGCGGACTGCCAAGCAAGGTCACAGAAAATCTAGTAGGTACGGAGTAACCTTGATTTGGCCGGCCGCCGTGCTTCCGACACGTTTCCTTCCACACGGGCCGAATCACGCGGCGGCCTGCATGCAGTCCTGCCGATATCGGCCCGTGCAGCGTGTCCTTAACCAATTTATTTTTTAATCAAATGTCGAAATTTGGTCCGTGCGCGGGCAAAGAGGGCAGCATATCGAGCTAATCTAACTCTTAGCAAACATGTGTGATGTTGCTAACAGCTATTGTTGAAACAGTTGTGAGGAACAACTATTGTCTTTTGTTTGTTAAGCGATATGTTTTTGTCGTGTCCCCATTTTTATTTAATACCTACCATACTTACGGCAGTTGATAACGGTAAAAATGGATTATTCTCACATTACCAATAAGTATACACGAAAATACTTGGCTACATCACGGTTCAACTTAAAGGTAATGATTTTTTTAATATGATTTTTTTTTTCATTATGTATGAACATGAAGGTCAAGTACCTAATGGACGCCGTTTGACCATAGGACATCGTGACTTCTGCGTTTTTAGGGTTCCGTACCCAAAGGGTAAAAACGGGACCCTATTACCTACTAAGACTTTTTCTGTCTGTTACCAGGCTGTATCTCAAGAACCGCGATAGCTAGACAGTTGAAATTTTCACAAATTATGTATTTTTGTTGCCGCTGTGCGCTATAACAACAAATACTAAAAGCAAAATAAAATAAATAATGGGGGCTCCCATACAACAAACGTTTTTATTTTTTCAGGCTGTATCTCAAGAACCGCAGTAGCTTGACAGTTGAAATTTTCACAAATTATGTATTTCTGTTGCCGCTATAACAACAAATACTAAAAGCAAAATAAAATAAATAATTAAGGGGGGCTCCCATACAAATAGGTTTTTTTTTTGCTGTTTTTATTGATACTTTTAGACATAGTCCGACTCGCACTTGGCCGGTTTTTTTAATGTTTCATAAAAAGTCGATTCCAATATCAGCCACAGACAACATTTCTATTATGAAATATCAGCCAATATGGCGTCGGGTTCGGGTTGGAATAGCAACACCCCATTTCTTCCCTAAACCTAAAACAGTGGTCGAAAAGGCCACTTCGTGATTTATCAGTGCACCTTAGTGTTCCCATTCCCTTACTTAGACCACGGAGGTTAATGCACATTTATCGCCTCGTGACCCGACCCACTCCGGTGCTCACCACGTCGTCCATCCGTCAGCTCCAACGGCTCAGCGCCGCTTGAGGAAGCCTGCGACGGCGAGACGAGACGAAGACGCTGTCAACACCAAAATGCCCTTGAGGATTTTGGATAGCGCGCACACTGTCTATTTGTATCGGAGTAAACCAGAGCGAGTGTTACTAGGCGGCCCGGTTTTTGAAGATAATATTACATAAATATTGAAATAAAAAAAGCGGCCAAGTGCGTGTCGGACCACGCACACCAAGGGTTCCGTGCCTATTAAAAAGGCCGTATCGTTACTGAAATCTTATGGCACTTACGTCGATTAATCTTCTTTAAGGAAGGCAGTTTTTTAGTAATATCTCGAAAACCTTTGAACCGATCTTGTTCAAAACAATTTTCGCTGATCTGATGATGAAAAATCATGGACATAGGGCTTGTTAAATTCTACAAGCCCCCATGTCCATGATTTTTTTCATATTTTTAAAATACACAGTTCAAAAATTAGAGGATTTACTAGATTTTAGTGAATTTCGGGGCCATTATCACTGAATCAAAAAAATTACTGAGAAACCTTATATTTATTTTGAAAGGCCTATCGATTGATGTGCCACACGTGGGCTTGCAATGAAAAAAAATTTTTTGACTTTCAGTTTCATGTATGGAGTGCACCCCTAAAAAAAATGTTTTTAGTAATTTAATTAAAAAACTATGTAGCGGTTAACCAAATACACCTATTCTTAAAATTTTGTTCAAATACACCTTATAGTTTTCGAGTAAAATGCCTGTGACATACGGACGGACAGACAGACAGACAGACAGACATGACGAATCTATAAGGGTTCCGTTTTTTTGCCATTTCGCTACGGAACCCTAAAAAGGGTGGATTATTTCTGAAATATGACTCGTTAGCGGTTTAGGTACGAATATGTTGACTTCATGTTTTTAATTGCAGACCCATACGTCAAAAAATAGAGACGTAGAACCGTTTAATGTGATTTTAAGACCAATCTTTGCAATTATTTTCTATCGAGCCGATTTCGTCCAATTATGTATCGGCCCGTCCACGGTCTTTGAAATATGGTGAATATTAACATATATTTTATTTGATGTGCTAGAACAAATAGTTTTTCTTAAAAAACTGCTTAAATAACATCAATTTCACCAAATTAGGTCTTGTCAGCCTCAATTTTTAACGTGACTTTATAAAATGTGCCGTAGTAGTGCAGTGTGGCCACAATCTCTACATATAATAAATGTGAAAGTTCGTTGAGATTTTCAGTGAGACACAATAAGTAGAGCTTGAAGGAAATTGTATTTATACAACCCTAGCGGCCGCCCGCGACTTCGTCCGCGTAGATTTTTGATGATGACAAAGATATTAAAATAGGTAAGTGAATTTTATTCTTAGTTAAAATGGTTTAGACATATTACATTTCAAACAGTGGCAGACACTTATATGCAATTCCTGGACGTATTATGCGGTCTGCAGTCTGCGGTCAGGTCTTCCCTACAATTCTGTATGGGAGACCTGACCGCAGACCGCAGAACGCGTCCAGTGTGGCAAATCCCTTAAGGCGCCGTAGGTTCATGGTCTTCTCTCCCTCTCACTGAGCATAAGCGTGAGCGAGATGGAAGTGCGTGCTCGGAAGCGCGGATATCATGTTTTTTAATTTAATTTTTTTGGCCGTTTAAATAAATAAAAATGGAAACACTGATTTCTCTCAAACATGATATTGCCAATTTTTAGAAGCAATTTTAATATTTATAGCTTTTGTGCATAATTTGTTACGAATATTTTAAGTGTATTTTTGTGTGTTTTAGACCTATGTTCGTGATTTTTTTCTATCGAGCGTTTGCTTAGTCATGTTTCGAAGCACTGATTTCCCTGCAAAAAGCCTCAAGATTACTATTCGTATTTTTTTGAAACCATATTATTATAAACAGACGCATTATATTGTGTCAAAAACTCTGTTCGCTTAACTTCGCTGAACCTACGGCGCCTTAAGGAATAATTAAATTCGTTTGCTACACTGACGCCACCTGCTGTCGAATAGCGAAAGGTATAATCAACCCTTATTTTGCTTGCTTAAGGGATGACAGTTTAACCCTGTTAGGGGTTGAATTTTCTTAAACGCTGTTTTTTTTTTTAATTTGAATAAGTAATCTTTCTACAAAGTTTCAAGTCTCTAGCTAAGAAAATAAAGTTTCCCTCATTTGTATTGCACTCTTTTTTAACCCCTTTAGGGGTGGAATTTTCTAAAACGCTGAAATTACTTTATTTGTATTCTAATAAGTAATAACTACAAAGTTTTAATAAGTAAACTTTCTTCAAAGTTTTATGTCTCTAGCTAAAAAAATAAAGTTTCGCCCATACAAACCTTGCACTCCTTTTTAACTCTGTTAGGGATATAATTTTCAAATCCTGAATTACTTTTTTTGTATTTCAATTTAAGTTATCTTTATACAAAGTTTTAAGTTTCTAGCTTAAAAAATCAAGTTCCCTCCATACAAACTTTGCACCCCTATTTAACCCTCTTAGGGGAGCAAGTTTCTAAAGGGCAGAAAGTACTTTTTTTGTATTCTAAAAAGTAATCTTTTTACAAAGTTTCAAGTCTCTAGTTTAAAAAAAAGTTTCCCCCATACAAACTTTGCACTCCTTTTTAACCCCCTTAGAGATGGAATTTCCAAAAATCCCTTCTTATCCCTAGCCCACGTTATAAAATTAACCGACTGTGCAATAATGTTTCTTTTTCATTGAATTTGCGACTCATAATCATGAATATATATTTGTTAATATCCGATGTATCAAAGATCTGAAATTGTGTTAGTTTTAAGACTGCGAAAGTCCGACTCCAACTCGGCCAGTTTTATCCCTTATTTAATAATAGCTTCCGCCCGCGCCTTTGTTTGCGTGGACACGGGATAAAGCTATCTTATATTTTAATCCAGGCTATACACTATCTTCGTGTAAAATTTCATATAAATCGGTTGAGCCGTTTAAGCGTCATTGAGTAACAAACATCCAAATATCTAAACATCTAAACATCCAAACATCCAAACTTTCGCATTTATAATATTAGTAGGATTATCCTTGACTTTATACTTATTTTATCAATTAAATTTTCACATTGTTGGTAAACTTCAGCCCAATTCTATCAGCGAAAATCGTGAATAAACCTCATTCATAAACTATTTAATCGTATGGCATACATTATTTTTGGCCTTTAAAGTTTATCACTCTTTAGTACCATCCAGGGGACACGTGCAGTGTGGTAGGTAGCTCCTCCGGACGCGAGTAACAGTTGTCCCCCCTTTGTCAAGTGAGTGGGCAACTCGACTGTTAGGAGTTCTTAAGCCGCCCGAAGGCCTCTAACTCGGCTTAACGACTACTGTCATAGATTGCAGCTAAAGAAGTTCTCTTATACAGAATGCAACAAACCGAACGAGGAGAAGCGTTGTGTACCTGCCTGTCCACCTCAGAAAACCTGTGCAAATAAGGACATACAAGTGAGCTGCTTGCAGAGATACACAGATGAATGTGAGGACTTGTGCGTCTGTAAGGAGGGGTATTACAGGAATCCTGGAGGGGAGTGTGTGACCGAAGACGACTGCAGTAAGTGTCTTTCCTCTTCGCAATTTCAGAATTTAGTTTCTTAACCCGACAGGATCTAATAATTTCTTATCCCTTTGTCCATATGCCACCAAGTCGGCTGTTAATTTAAATACAAACATTTTCTCTTTCTTACAAACACAAATTGATATAGTCGAAACTTTACTAAGAAAGTTCAGAATGGCGGCCACTCCAACACTGACCATAGATTCGCAATACGGGTGTAGATTCGAACATTATTATTACTCCAAAAGAAAAAAGGCAAAAAAATATGCCTAGTGACGAAAATCCCATTCATATCTCAAAGAATTACGAAGCTACAACCGTTTTAGTGTGGCCGCACACGCACGGAATTTTCGTTCGGTTTCCGAACGGAATGACGTCAGAAAGTGTTCCTGTCTCTGTCTGTCATATGAAAATGTCTCTGTCTTTGACGTCATTCCGTTCGGAAACCGAACGAAAATTCCGTGCGTGTACGGCCAGCCTTAATATTGCTTGTTAGACAGAGAAAACGCAAACGGTGTGTGACGTCGGCGGCGCCGAACACGATGCAGCGCGGCCCGTTGCCATCTTCTGTGACGTCACATTCTTCCAGCGTCATCGTTTCTAATGAAGTTGCGATTTGCGAAAAAAGGACAGAACATACCCCTTCTTAAAACTTTGGACACTTATAACTTCGTGATTACTTATCCTTTTGCGTTGATTTTTTCTCCATTTGACTACATTTTTTATCCTTTTTCGAGAAAATATGACATTATTGATTATTTTATTTAGTGTCTACGCCACACGCTAGACAGTGACGGAAGTTGTACACTTTCTTTTACTTTGTTTCGTTATAAAGGCATAATGTACACCAGCGCCATCTCTCTCGCTAATCCGAAAGTACCTGATGTGATTCGATTGGAATGGAGCGGGCACATAGCTCGCCCATTAGTGTTGCTAAGGCTGTGAAACAAGTCTTACAAGAGGATACAGAGAGGGCGCTAGCCTTAGCGGGAATGTAATTGAAAAGTATACAACTTCCGTCACTGTCCTCGTAGCTCAGTTGGTAGAGCATAGTCTAGCGTTAATAGAAAGGTCGCAGGTTCGAATCCTGTCGGGGGCTACAGACGAAGATGGTTTATTTTTCCATTATATACTTTCTCTGTATCATATCGTTTAAGAATATATCTATCTTACCCTTCCAGCGAAATGCGGTGATCAAAACCAGTACTACTCGACTCGCGGTCAAGCCGACGTGACTTGCGCGACGCTCGGTGCGTCTGACACGGATGGACAAGACCAGACGATCCAGAGTGACGATGACGGCCAGTGCTTGTGCAGCCCCGGGACAGCGAGGGACGAGAACAACGTGTGTGTGCCGCACGACCAGTGCAACAAACGTGAGATCATTTTAGTATATTACCCTTCACCTCATCAGTGGTCTTACCGTCCCAGTGCGCAGTATCAGTGCAGGTCCCGAATTGAGTAAAAGTAGAACATTGCTTATTTCGCTCTGACCCCGTATCATGGTCGGCCTTATCACACAAGTGACAGGATAGAGCGTCCGTCACTGGCTGACACCGTTCTTATCTCGTGATAAGGCCTACCATGTTACGGGGTCTGGAGTTCTGTTAATAGCGGAATAATAATGAAGTAGAAAACCTACAGGATACAACACATTCCCTAACCAGGAAGTCTACCTATTCTATACACAGGGCAAAAAACTTTTTATATCGGATAATTGATTCTGGAGGTTACCCCCTATTCACCACCTAAGTTCATCTTCTTCTTGCGGCGGTATACAATCGTGAAGGTTGTATACATCGGCCTCCATGCAGTTTAGTTTCTCATCAACTCGACCGCAAAGGAAAGACTGCCAAATGTCCTTTTAATTGCTTTAATCCAGCGCACCGGAATCCTCCCTCTAGCGCGTATGCCTTCCACAGCTCCTAGACTTATTTGCTTCTCTAACAATTCACGGCGACGGCGCCGTTCCGTGGACATGTGGCCGGCCCTTTCTTGTTAGATATCCGAGAGTCGTTTGGTGTTGCCGAGATATACGAGTCTCTGAGAAAATGTTTGTCCCCTACATACAAACTTACAGAGCTACAATCTCATAAACTTCTTCCTTATAATATCACTATGTTCACTATTAGAAATCAACAGTATATACAATAGGTTACATGTGATCATTCTTGACACACTTGAATTTCAAAGCTTAATCCGCTTGATTTCAGTGTATTGGATTTTATGTTAACTATCTATTCTCCCTACATTGTGGAGCACACTTAATCTGGAATCATAGAATACAGTTAAAACAAAACAAACACTAAACAATAAACCCCCTATTCATAAAACTAAAAATGCCTCTCCTAAATAAAATGTGGTTTGTCCCTTTCTTACGAACACAAATGTCAAAGTGACAGATAAGGACACACGAATTTTAACGCCATTTTAGTTAAAACAGGATTGTAGGACGTTTATGAATACGGCCGTAAATGTCTACAGCTTGTGGCCACGGAGAAACGAAGGACTACTGCCCTGTTGACTGTCCATCTGACTACTGTCCCAAGAACGAGAAGTCTGTCTCCTGCCCGCGGCCGAAGACCTGTCCTCCTCCGCAATGCAAATGCGGGTTCAACAGCCGTCGAGCTGATAACGGGACCTGCATATCCACTCGTCAATGCCGTAAGTATAGAAGACAAGTGAGCACACAACAATTCCGAAGCATCATTTGGCCGAAAGCATCGTAAATCCGAAATTCTAAAATTCCGCTTTGTGATTCCGCTAAAGTAAGCCACAGCTGATTTTTTCGACAGAATGCTAATGATAATAATATTTTCGAACAATCTATATATAATTAGGTTAGGTTAGGTTAGATCAGTAATTATTTCCTGAAAAATCATAATCGCACACGGAACACGGTTTTCAGAATTTTGAAATTCGGAAAAAATATGACTTGGGACAAATATTACTCTTCGGAATTATACCCTTGCAAAAGTCAAAAATCGTGCTTCTTGGAGTTACGCTGAAGTAATCCCCAGAGAGTGTTATTTTCTCATTAAAGGGATAAACTGTTTCCATTTCTGCAGTCGTTGTTTTGTGGATCCAACGGAAGACCAACACTGGCTGCGAAGCCAGCATCATGCTGAGTTGGACGCATTTCGTGACACGGCACAGATTCACTTTTTCTATTGTCTGTACTCATTGTAATACGGTGTGTGTGTTGGTTGTGTCACGAATAAAATGTTTGATTCTTGATTCTTGAAAAAACCGGCGAGAAAAGTACCCAACTTTCGGACGAACTCTGAACTATACCGGATTCATACTTATCTGGTATGGTGCTCTCTGATGTGCTCTGACTCCTGGCACTACCGGAGCTGAATGCGTCATATCTATGTCACTTGTAATGGGCAGTAGTGACAACATTATCCTCCCTACTCCAGGGAGTGAAAGACCCGCATGCCCCTAAGGCTAGCGGGCAATTAGCCTTAAGACCTAGTATTAGTTTTTAGTTTATATAATTTTGCTGTTTTGGCTTTGTGGCCAATTCACGCTTTGTCCGCGCCGAGCTAAAGGGCCCTGTGTGGCCCCGGCTTGCAGTTAAGTCCATTATAAAAAAAAAGACCCCCGTGTGGTGCTGTGTTAGAATCAGAGATCGGAAATTCGGGAGCTTTTATACCTAAACCTAGCAAAATCCCGGAAAAAGCGAAGCAAGTATGGAGTCGGCTTCTTAAAAATAATATTTTAATTATTTAAGTTCCGGGATTGTATAAAGCATTATGTAAAGCCTACCTTTTTTTAGGTTGGTTATGACTATTTTCAGCGATTTTTGTCAACATACACGTTGGTAAACAGTTTTAACGACATACATTAGACAAGGACGGAAATGCAAAAATACCACGTGTGTCGCTGTAGGTTGATTACCTATTCACTTTTGTGTGGCTATGTACATTTGTTTTAATTTATTGATTTAACAGAGATACTTACGTTTGTACCATTATTTTTAATAAAAGTTACAAAACAATTTTGGTTTGATGTTATCTAACTGTTAGTTTAATGAATATGTGAATTAAATAATATTTTGTAAATAGGAACAACTAAAATAGTTTATTTAAATACTTTAATACGTATGTGTTCATGTTATCCTAATTTTCGGTATTCCGGGAAATCCCTGGAAATTTAATAGTAAAATTGAATTGAGTCCGCCTCCATGCTACTCAACAACAACGCGGTGTAGGTACTGGGGCCGAAGTTTAGGTATAAAAGCTCCCGAATTTCCGATCTCTAGTTAGAATAGCACCACCCCCTTTCTTCCCGTGGGTGTCGTAAGAGTCGAACTAAGAGAACAGGGTTTAAGTGTGTTGTTGGCGATGGGCTAGCAACCTATCACTGCGGTATCACATTTTGTCGATCTTATGGAACATAAGTTGCATGTATTCTGCCTACCCCTTTTGGGAATGAATCTATAAATCTATGTAGGATGAGTGGAATGGAACGTAAGAAGAAGTGAATGAGTGACAGAGCAAGAATGATCAGAAGGATGTACGCGTGTGAAAGAGAGCGAATGCGTGACTGTGGATTTTGAATGAGAAACGGACGGCGAGGTTAGGCTAAGATTGACGCTAAGACGCGGTGGTGTAATTTTCCTTTCATTTCAAGAATATAAGTATTTCGTTATTTAAAAGCGGTTTCAGTTCACTCCAATCCCACATCTATGTCATTGTCAATGAATCAAACCGATATGGTTATGTTGCGTTACGTCAGATAAATATGAACCCGGCTTTATGTACTGTAAGTACTAAAAAACATCTGTAGATCATCATCATTAACTTAAGAGCCGGGCTTGGTGGAGTAATCGCCATTATGTTCTTCAATCCGCCACTGTTTCGAGCTCATGTAATGACATTACATTAATTTTCTCTTTTGCTTGTCTTGGTCTTCTACTGTCTCTCCTTCTATCTATCCTTCAATTATATTCTTTATGTAATTGTCACGTCGCGATACGATCGTATCAGATGCCCAACCCCTTCTGGTTTCAATAGTTACATCTACAATATGACGTCTATATTCACAGCTCCCTTCAAGTGCTCCAAGCTCTTCGAGGAGTATAATCCCTGTCCACCGCTGTGCCCTAATGGTTACTGCTCCCAAGCCACGCCGACCGGCGTCTGCCCGCCCCTCTTCGGACGCATAGGCATCGTGCTGCAATGCTCGCCCAGGTGTCGGTGCAAGTCGGGTTACTTCTGGAACGAGAGCAAGACCTGTGTGCCTTATAACCAGTGCCTTAAGTTTTTACCATGTTCCCCTAAGGTCAATGTCCTAATGCTCAACACCTTAATACCGCATAGATAACACCTATTCACCTTTATTGTTTTGGCATTGAAATGATCATGTAAGATGTCAGTGATGGATACCGCCTGGGCCGTGTACCTTATCCAGCGCCTATGAATTATTAGGAAATACCCCCGACGCGACAAACGTAATACGGGTGTAAATTCCAAATTTATTATTAAGTACTCCAAAAGGAAGAAGGCAAAAAATATGCCTAGTGACGAAAATCCCATTCAGATATCTGAAAGAATTACCAAGCTACAGCCGTTTTACTATTGCTTGTTAGAGAGAGAAAACGCTCGCAGATCGTGACGTCATAGTAAATGACAATCGTTTCATATGAAAGTGCGTTTTGTGGACAAAGGACAGAATATACGCCCTCTTAAAACTTTGGAAACTTATAACTTTGTGATTATTTAATTCCCTGCTTTATTTTTTTTCTCCATTTGACAATATTTTTAATCCTTTTCCGGGAAAATTAAACATTATTGGTTATTTTATTTGGTGTCTACACCCATATATTAGAAGCATCTCGATTATTCTCGACCGACAAGCCTTTCTGTTTATAAAAGCTGCAGTCAAATCGGTTCATCTGTTTGGAAGCTACGATGGCACGGAGAGACACTCCATGTTAAACTTGTTGATATATAATTTAATATTTAGAATACCGAGATACCTTACTTCTTGTTTTCGTCGGGATTTAAATGAGGTAAAGTCTGCAAGTTTGTCAAATGTAAGTGTATGTCTCTTACAGTTCACAAACTTAAAACTTCCGCACTTTTCTCATCAGATTTCAAAGAAAATTTCATCATTAAATTAAGTACCTATATAGAATGGACACAATTTTAATTATTGTTTCAGCCGGGAAAGGCAACACTACTACTACAACAAGCGTAGAGTGATGGTCAACCCTACATGGAAATGGAAAATGAAACGAAAAATTATTTTAAATGTATTGTTTTATTTCAATCTTATTTCAGGTCATTATTTCAGTGCATTCTTCTTGTTTGAAAGATCACCAACCGTACCATTCTGAAAACGAACACATTTCGATTAGCTTTTTAGGATTTTCAATTACGACTAAGCCTCTGGCGATCTCTAATGTACGATTCCCACCGAACGGGCCGTGCGGGGTAGCGTGGCTCCGCATCGCAGCGGATGCGCGAGCATTTTAAGAGAGTGCAGCAGGCAAAAGCCGGCCAGATCCGGTCAGATGCGACGACAGCCGTGCACGTGCGCAAGGAGCCGACCGGTCGCAAATCCGTTCAAATTTATAAAATGTAACGTCTGTATTAATGCTTCAAATGTCTCTGGCAACTTATGAAATGCGCACAGGCGCGCTCCGTCCCGGCCCGTTCGGTGAGAATCGTACATTACTCTGACAAGTTTAAAAGAAAAGTTATCAACACGATTCTAATCAAAAATAACACTGGATCATCTGGATGCTAGATGTCAGCTTCGCAGGCAGGGTCTCTACCCAAAGGGCAGTGGGTAAGTACCCACTGTACCCACTGCCCTAAACCGTTCAAAATGGCGAAGGACAAGTTCTATATCTGTATCAGTGACAAATGGACGGATCCAAATGGATGGACGTGTTATTTTAACTACAGTCACGGCACGTCAGCTGCCACCTTGGGCCTTGTAGTGGTTACGTGTGTTGTTTCGACATTCACTAGCGCGCCATTTGTCTCAGCGACAAATGGATGCATCCAATTGGCTTGTCGTGGTGTGTTACAAAGATGAATTTGGTCATTATATACGGTTAGCACAAGACGGCACTCGAGCTCTCTCGCACTATCTCTTTCTGTCTCTTTCTAAGTTTTCTAATAGGAGAGAGACAGATAGTGCAAGGGAGCTAGCTCACGCGCCATCTTGCGCTAACCGTGAAGGGTTGTTACTCATGAGCCCACCCGTGGAGGTAAATCGTAGTGCGCGATTTTTTGTCGTGCGAAACTAACGAAACTAGACCTCTACCGCTTAGCAACTATTTACGAATCGCGGGGTCAAGATATATTTGTGGGTGAGCGTTGAGGTGATACAGAAAAGCGGGGCAGCCCTCCTATTCTGTAACTTGTTTTAAGCTCACCTCAACGCTCACCCACAAATATATCTTGACACCGCGATGCGTATTAACTAAGCGTAAGTAGAGGTCTAGTTTCGTGACGGATGACCGGCGGGGTGAGCCGCATTAGCGCTTAGCGAATAACAGCCCAGGACCGTTCCATTAGGATGACGCGTTGCCGCGTTACTTAATTATTCCTTATCCGTTTGGAATTTGAATATCTAACGGGCCCCGCCAGCCAGTTTTAAACGCTACAGTTTCGAAATTCCCTTTTCCGTAGACATTTTGTTGTTATTACGTTTGCCTGGCAACAAGCCTTTTTTTTATAAAAAAAAAAACACAGTATTCATGGACTAATTTTGGCGGGGCGTCGCTCAAATCGCCTTGTTGGACCGGTCGTGAATCCCCAACTTAAGAAACACTGATAGGTAGGTAACCAACCTATACTTACGGCACTCATAAACATCATAGCACTGCCCATCCAAGCCTCTATAGCACTGATCGTCGCACACGCACTGGGGCACGCAACCGGGTTCGCCGCTGGAACACTGTTTGCCGTCGCCTTTATAAAGGCAAGTGTTTTGGGGGCAAGCCGGGTGCACGCATTTGATGGACTCATAAAGACCGGTGCACGGGGGTTCTGTGATACATCAGAGCTATCGTTACCAGAAGAACCATGACGGCCCGGCCACGAGATTGCGCGATTTGCGGCGCGGGAAGCGTTTTATCTGTTCATTGCGCGGTCGAGACGCGCAAGTCCCGCAACGCACTGTGGTTAGGTGGACAGTGGACACGCAATTAATTAGAAAAACCGCTGCCGCTGCCGCCGCCGCGCAATATCGTGGGCCAGCCATTATTGTCATTTCTCTATGGTGATATGGTCGCGGTGACCCATTTTAATTTCCTGTCAGTCTATTTATTTTGCTAAAATCATAGTAAAGTAAAAACAAATTAACCCTAACATACTCGTAAGTTATAAGCAAAAAATCACTAACATATTTGTGGCCCGCGCTGCTGCGCGCGAGGACCGCCACCGCCAGAAAGGCAATTTACACTTCCTCCAACACACTGCTCTCGGCGGTGAGAGAGTGGGACGCCAGCCCGCTGCATGAGCGCTGGAGGGAGTACCACAGGCCGGTCGTCGCAGGATCGGGGTGACCCGCGGCGTTCAGCAAGCCCAGCCCATATATTTAATGTTTTAATAATTAACAACAATTTGTAATACTTAACTATAATTTAATTTAATTTATTTCGTATAATTTGTATTTAATTTAATTCAATTATTTTGATGTAATTGCTAATATGGACTTGTTCTGGAGTAAATTATTTCATTTCATTTCATTTTCATTTCATATTTCATCTAGGTATGTGATGTGCTGATGTGTTACTTGAAATAAATGATTTCTATTCTATTTCTATTTCTAAAAACGGAATTTTCGCTTACCGTCCTCGACGGCGAAGATGCACAATAAAGCAGACAGAATTAAAACCATACACTTAAGCATGTTGATGTATAATCGTTTAAAAAAACTGTGAATGGGTATTTATATAATCCTAGCACAATACAAGCTTAGTTAACGGTATTATTGACGCAAAAAAATTTATTGATATTGTTATACTTAGTATAAAACAATAGGCATCCTTTATTGATTTCTCTCAACACAACACCGATTGTGAATAGAACAGTAAAACAGTATTACCAGTAGTAACCATTTAGCCAGTAGGGTAGGGGGGGCAATTGACACTGAATAAAAAATGGGGTCTTTAAAACCCAATATCACGCAAACGGATCACCGAGTTGAAAACTATTTTTTAAAAATTCAACACAATATTTTCGCGGTACAAGCTATTTAACGGTAAAAAAAATTACATGCCCCCTTTACGTGTAGGGGGGGAGGTACCCAAAAAAAGGTTTTTTCTATTTCTATACCATTTTGATGGCGTGATTGATTTTTATATACCCATAGCGAATTACAGCTTTCTAGTAAGTAAGGGTAGTAGTAAGGGGTAGCTAAGCCGCAGACGGACAGACGGGCGGACGGACTGACTGACAGACGAACAGACGGACATGGCGAAACTATAAGGGTTCCTTGTTGACTACGGATCCTTAAAAAAGTGCAGTGCTTAGAAGAATTCAAACACCACTTCCTCGTGAAAGTGAAAGATTAACAAGCAACGTTCAGCCCCGCTATTCTGTAACTAGTTTTAAGCTCACCTCGATGTTCACCCACAAAATTATCTTGACACCGCGATTCGTAGTAATTAAGGCCCCATACGCACTTGCGGTGCGGTTGCAGCCAACCGCTTAGTGCGTAGAGGTTTTTCGTTTGCGGTTTCATATGTTTTGTCCAACCGCACGGCGAGCCGCACGCGGCTAGTAGTCCAGTCAATGAACTGACAACTTTTGTGGAAAAAAAATCAATTTTGGAAATAATTTATAATAGCTCATTTTTTATGTGTAACGGATATATTATCAATTAAATAGTTACCCAACCACAAAATCCGACTAAATTTCAGACATGGAAAAAATGATAAATTAACTAGCTCCTGAGAAGTCAAAAAAAAATGAATAAATATTTTTGTCTTTATTTTGGTTCATTTACATTTGATCTATAATATTCAAGATAAATCGTACAAAAAAAGACAATGCATGCTTCATTTAAATCTACATAATTACTTCCGGATGAAAAGTTTGTCGGATTCTTGAATAAATCATCTTAGAATAACATTTTAAATTGAAATCAACAAAAAAACGCTATTATAAATTAATGTTTTTCAAAACCGTATTTTGCCTGGAGTATAGCCGCTTAGTGCGTATGCGTAAAAGGGCTAAGCGTACCTATACGCTTGGCTCAGAACAAGTGCCTATAGTACTACGTGTAGAGGTCTAGTTTGAACTTTCGTTATGTGTGACGGGTGGGGAGAGGTGCATGGGTGCGTAAAGAATAACAGCCCAGTTTGTTAGCTTTTCGTGCACGCGTCTTGGAGAAATATTGTTTTTCTTAATGTATATATTAACTACTATCTTTTGCCCACGACTTCGTCCGCGTGGAACTCATATCATACTTCCGTACAAACTTCCGCCCTCAATTTTATCCCCTTAGGAGATCATTTCCGGGATAAAACCTATCATATGTCCTTCCGTGTGATTCAAAAACTATCAAATTTCATCTAAATCGGCTCAGCGGTTTAAGCGTGAAAAGGTAACAGACGGACAGAGTTATGTTCTCATTTACAATATTACTATGGATAGTATGGGTATCATCATCATCATATCAGCTAAAAGACGTCCACTGCTGGACATAGGCCCCCAAAGAGTGGCGACCACGTACCGGATGGCGCGACAAGGGGCCTACCCACAAGGTCGTCGGAATGCGCTCAATGCAGGTGGCGCAGGACCGGTCACTTTGGCACTGTTTGGGGGAGGCCTACGTATGGCTATGGATAGGATGGTCTGTGCCGCCTAGCTGGAAAACAGTTTTGGGTAAACTACTTGACTTGTCAACGTCATCTTCACTGCAGTTAGCGAATAGCAAAATTTGACAGATCAACACCATTGCCATCATAAATACAATTTTTGAAGTGAAAACTTCTTTAGCGGCGCTGAGCACTTTTTAGGATGGAGAAAAATTGCTAATACGCGACAGATTTTTGTGACGTCAGATGTGAAGGAGGTCACAAACTTTCATTTTTTGCTGCTAGTCGATTCGACTTCATTCAAAGCTGAACTCTGATTCGTAAGAGTATAAAGCCGTTAAAGACTTTTTGCAATAGCATATTCTGTAAATTAATTTGTAATTTTGTCCACGCGTCCTTCACCGTTTTGCTATTGAGCAAATTCGAATAGTTCGAATTTGGACGTTATTCCTAAAGAGATAAAGCTTTGAAAAATATTTGGCAACGGCAACAACAAATTGGTATTTTGTTCGCCGCCGCCGTCCGCTGTTCTTGCAAATTCGAATAGTTTGAATATGGACGTTATTCCTAATGAGATAAAGTTTTGGAAAATATTTGGCAATGGCAAAAACAAATTGGTATTTTGTTCGCCGCCGCCGTCCGCTTGTTTATTATATACCCTGGTTTTTATAGTAGGTACCTAATTGATAATTGTTTATAAATTTGCGCCAAATTCATTTTTAGGGTGACACCGTAAGATGTCACGTTTTTCACTTCTGCCGGCACTCCCGGAGTGCAACCCGGTCTTTTTTTACGGTTTCGACAGACATTGCTCCAAACTGGGACTATGGTCCCCCGCGGCTATGAAGTCAATCCTGAGACATGCCTCTAGGGTTGTTACACGTTCGACCATTGTATCGATAAAATTCGAGTCAAGTGCGAGTTAAGTCGAATTCAGTTCTCTACTAACTGTAATAAAAAAATATTTATAAGATATTTTTTTATTACAGTATGAAGGAAAGTGAAAAAAAAAGTATCTAGGTAGAGATAATATTTATATTCTTTATATAAATATTATCACTATATATATCACTATATGTATCACTTTCCGAAGCACCATCCCCGTGATCACTCCTGGTATCGTGTGTATTAATAACTAACTCAAAGTCATTATCTAAAATACTGTCCACTTTAATGTCTCTGTTGCAATCGTCCCATATTTTGGCTTTAGTTTTATTCACTACCATTTTCCAGTAATTTTCGGTTACGTGATTGCACGCTTCTTCTAATAATTTCATCATTTTCGCTGTGGAAAATGGAGGTTCAGTATTATGGCGTGCCGCATGTCCTTTGATCTTAATGCACAACATCATAAATCATAAACAATATTTTTGACTATACGAACTTCTTAACGTGTATCGATATATTGTCTGTGATATTATTGCCACTCACTATTCTGTCACACGCAACGCAATAAGTAAATATGATTTTTTTTCCTATGGTTGAAATTGTCATTATTCAGAAACTTCATAGTTGCGCAATGTGTCAGGATTGACTTCATAGCCGCGGGGGACTGTAGTGGCAGTTAGGTTCAATATCCTCCGGGGCGCTACCGTGAAACGAAAACGAAATTCGTTCTCTGTCGCTCGATTCGAGTTCGCGCGATTATCAATTAGGACACCTATTCGAGCCCAATAGGTTTCATCGCGCGTTCGCGCGAGTAAAATTCGCGCGAACTTGCGATAATCGCGTAGTCGCGTTGTATTAGGACGATCCCTGTAGCGACAATGTTCGGTAGTTTGGTCAGTTGTCAATAATTAAATCAGCGTCAGAAGCCCCGCTTAAGGCGCCGTAGGTTCATGGTCTTCTCTCCCTCTCACTGAGCATAAGCGTGAGCGAGATGGAAGTGCGTGCTCGAAAGCGCGGAAACCATGTTTTTTAATTTTAATTTTTTGGCCGTTTAAATAAATAAAAAAGTTATCACTGAGTTCTCTCAAACATAATATAGCCGAGTTTTAGAAGCGATTTTAATATTTTTAGCTTTCGTGCATAATTTGTTACGAATATTTTAAGTGTATTTTAGACCTATGTTCGTGATTTTTTTCTATCGAGCGAAAATTGTGGAATCATGTTTCGAATCACTGATCTCGCTGCAGAAAAGCCTCAAGATTACTATTCGTATTTTTTTTGAAACCATGTTATTATAAACAGACGCATTATATTGTTTCAAAAACTTTGTTCGCTTAACTTCGCTGAACCTACGGCGCCTTAAGAAACAAGGCGTCCACTGCCGACATAGTGGTTATATTCTCTTTGACCGCATCCCCGACGAAAGTCCATTGGATAAGATAAATTGATAATTTCTAACCTATTTTTGAAACTATCAAATTGACATCTAGCCTGATATTCGCTACGCGCTAATGCGGCTCACCCCGCCGGTCACCCGTCACGGAACTAGACCTCTACCTACGCTTAGTTACTACGCATCGCGGTGTCACGATATATTTGTGGGTGAGCGTTGAGGTGAGCTTAAAACATGTTACAGAATAGGGGGGCTGTAGGTGAAGACGTAGCGTTTGCCATAGCGATTATTAGCGAGTCAATGATAAATCGAATCGATTTTAATGGCAATTTTAAAAACGCGGCGGTAAAAAGTAGTCATATCATATAGTTACATTAGATTGTACAATTATTGTACCATATTTATAAGTATGTTTCAGTCTTTATAACCTTTATTTATTTATTTATTTATTTATTTATTTATACAAGGAATTCCAACAGCTATGAAATATTCGCTAAACTTTATAAATAGCAATACAGAGCCAATTATAGGAACTCGCAAATAGAAACTGAGTATAATAATATGTTACACATATATATTCTTTTATGCGATAGTACGGAAGAAGACGGCATCTGTGGTGATGCAGACGAGGGGGAGCTCAAATAGCATCCTGAGAATGATAGCAGAGAGGTGGGACTCGGATATTCTCCGCCGATACACCGACCTTCATGTGTTAAGGCCTAAAAACAAGTAGTTTAAGTTGACTAATGTAGTTTTATAAGTGTTTTTTGTAACTAACAAACTATCCAATCGATCGATCTATGCAATCTGAAAATAAATAATTTTTATTTTATTTTATTTAAGTATTATTTATTTTATAACCCCCGACGCAAAGAGAGGGGGTGTTATAAGTTTTTTTCATATATATCATGTTTTATTTCGGTTATTCATTCATAAATTTTATCTTTATCTGTCAACTTACAAAAGTAACATTGAATCGAAACCAGTGACTTGGCCACTAGGTACGGTCAAGTGCAAAAATACGAGTAGGTATGTATCGATTTAGCCCGCCGACCGCTTTAGCCTATAGTTGGTAGTGACCCTGCCTACGAAGCAAGAGGTCCTGGGTTCGAATCCCGGTAAGGGCATTTATTTGTGTGATGAGCACGAATATTTGTTCCTGAGTCATGGATGTTTTTCTATATATTTAAGTATTTATTTATCTATATAAGTATGTTTATCGTCGTCTAGTACCCATAGTACAAGCTTTGCTTAGTTTGGGACTAGGTCGATTTGTGTAAGATTGTCCCTTAATATTTTAATATAATGAACCCTTAATCCGCTAACATAAGAGCGATTCGATGGGACATATTTATGAGTAAGTTGTATTCAACCATATTTTTACACTTGAGTGTACAACAGAATATGAATAGAATTTAAAATAACTACAACTTAGAAAAGTTGAAAAACCCCCAACATTTTCTTTTCAAAGTCCAATATCTCAAAGACGGCTTAACAGATTTTCATGAAATATGACTGAGAACACTCGGGACAAAATGATCTATGACACAAAAAAACTAAACAAAAATCGGTTCATCCGTTTGGGAGCTACGATACCACAGACAGATACTCAGACAGACACGTTCAACTTATAACACCCCTCTCTTTGCGTCTGGGGTTAAAAAAGATGATACGTAACCGTTTCCATGATGAATTATTATCATAATATATTATACTCCAGATCTGATAGAAAAAAAAAACAACACTGGGCAACAACAACATTGGGCACCAGACTACTGCCCGTTCCCCTCATCCATGAGAGGAGGCCTGTGCCCAGCAGTGGGACGTAGGTATACAGGGTGTTAACGGGGTCATGATCCGGAATGACAAAAAGCGAATAAGATGATCATACTGAACAACCTTTCCCATGGGACCAACCACGA
Source organism: Epinotia ramella (assembly GCA_947578815.1). NCBI lineage: Eukaryota > Metazoa > Arthropoda > Insecta > Lepidoptera > Tortricidae > Epinotia > Epinotia ramella. The sequence goes on from OX388207.1 coordinate 5,921,183, forward strand.
AATCGCAAAAAAAAAACAGGTATTCCATACATAGCTCTCAATTAAATCGCAGTTAACTCACAGTTAACTCTTAATTGGCTCTTTTTTTTTGCGATTTCGTGGTTGGTCCCATGGGAAAGGTTGTTCAGTATGATCATCTTATTCGCTTTTTGTCATTCCGGATCATGACCCCGTTAACACCCTGTATAGGCTGATTTATCAATTATTCGTTATTTATTTATTGGAAAGCCAACAGCTCACAAAACAGGTTAAAAACAGATGTCTTTTAGAATATTTCTTGAAATGAGGCTGCTAAACTAAACTAGTGGTATTTTACTTTCGAAATAAATTTGGTAACTAGTTAATCTGAAAAAGAACGGTACCTAGCCGAGTCGGATTAGATGACTAACGGGATAACCTGTTTTTCGAAATTGGACACTAGATGCGAGTTGCGCAGGACCGGTCATTGTGGCATTCTTCATGGCTCCCCCAAAAGAGCAACTCGCCTCGTGCCTAGTTAGTTGCCTACGTCTTTCAGCTATATCAGTGTTTTTCAATCTTTTTCATGCCGCGGCCCCCTTAAAACAAAAAAAAATATTTCGTGACCCCCCACCCTACGCTGTTCAAAATACTGACAGCACTTTAACTTTAAAAATATGAGTAGCCGCGACCCCCTTTAGAAAGCTTCGCGCCCCCCCCGGGGGTCGCGACCCACACTTTGAAAAACACTGAGCTATATGATGGTTATGAAAATGTGAACCTTTGATATTCCGAAATAATCAATATGCATATATGTAGGTATAGCGTCGGACGTATAGCCTCCATTCCTCCGTATCTTGAGATTATTTGAGTTGGACGAAGCACATCAAAGTAGTACATTGAAAAAGAAAATTCACCATCCAAGTAGAAGATTTCTAATTCCAGTGCCGGTTCGCCAGTTATTGATATATTTTTGAAACTTCTCATAAACTAAAAGATGTTTACGGTATATGCAGATAAGTGCGAGAGGGACGAACGCTGTATGTCCGACAGAAACACGATCGTGCTAGGTAGGTAGTTATACTTATATTATGCTTGAAACAAATGAGTTTGTGCGGTCAAAACGCCCTGTGCACGCCAACCTTATCTTTCATCATCTAGTCGTAAGAAAACCTCCGACAGTCGTTTACTGTCCGCCGAAAGGGCCGGCCGCGACATTCTAAATTCGAACAGTCTCATTCGAAATTCGAACGGAGATTCGAGTTCGCGAGTGTTTTGTTTCAGTGGCGGTTCGAATAGTGACCGTTTTCGAGAAGGCAAAGGTTGGTATAGTTATTTATAAGTTTAATATTTGTTTAGGTACAGACCTAATAAAAACATGAATGAAAAGTCATTCAGAGTAAATATATACCTAATGACATACATTTTATGAATATAATCACATAGTCATGGTTTTTTAAAAAAAGCTGCATATGCAATAAAAATACTGCAATATCAAGTACCGTAAAATGCTGCAACTTTGCCTGGATTTTGACGTTTTTTTCTTATATCTGTGAACCTATTTTTCATTATGAGTTTAATGAGTATTAGTCGGAAAACATACCCTATGTCTTGCCAGATAAGACTCAAATCTCATTACCTATTCATACTGTATTTCCGATTTACAAGCAATCAAAGTGGCAGGCAAAATTGTAGACCTAAGACGTAACTTTGCCTAGGCGGATATCTCAATAAATAATGTGTTGCTATTTGTAATAATATTTACTCGTGTGCATGAGACATTGGGCTTGTCCCTGGCAGTCAAATTATTGCCATAAGCTTAATACTTTTTTTTTCACAGGCAATAGGTAAAGTTGTAGCAGGTTCCACAAACTTTCTATACAAAAATATTGTTAACTGTAGGGTTGTGCCAAAAAAAAGATCATTATTTAAATAAAATATTTTTATTTTTAGTTACAAAATAATCAACAAACAATAATACCCATTTTTTTCCTAATTTTTTTTCAAACGGAATAACGCCTAAATAATTGATAATCGTTCATAAATTTGCGCCAAATTCATTTTTAGGGTGACACCGTAAGATGTCACGTGACCTGATCGAAAAACTGTTACAATGTTATTGAGTTTTCACTTCTGCCGGCACTCCCGGAGTACAACCCAGTCTTTTATTTATTTATTATAAGTACATTGCAAGTACACTTTTTTGCTAATTCACAATGCATTATTATAGTGTAAAGTTCTATTTCATTGTAAAGTTCTAATCACCCATCACCTTTAAACTCCAACTGTAGGTAATCGACCTGACAACCCATTTGATAAGAAAGATAACTGTAAGACAAATCAAACGAGCCTAAACACAGTGGGTTTATTATGTGTTGTTTAGAAGTTTCTATCTTCGGTCTCCATTATCAGACCATCTCGATGGTACCATAAACATTGCACTGTCACCCAAGTTACATAAGTACGTTAAACACCTCAATTGGTCGCTAATAAAGTGGTTGAAAAATTTATTGCGAATCTTGAACTAAAAGACAAACATACAACATGATTATAATACAATAGATATACAATTTGCAAGTAATTACAATAAAAATAACTTAAGTACCTTTAAGTTTTTTTTGTTAACGTTAGTTTATTACTGCATTGTCAGCAGATCTACCCACACTGAAAGTTGGTGAAAATCGACTTGCAAGATTTGACTTAAACCAACAATCATTGCAAGTTAATAAAAAGCTTGTAATAAATAAACTCATTTAAGCAGGCTTATTTTTACTATTTTCTGTACATTTATAAAACCCAGCTAGTGACAGCCCTAGACCCAGGCAAAATTGTGTCATTCAAGTTTCCAAAACACTGCCCAATATTGCCTAGTACGTTATTATGCTGAAATCATGTCCTTTTCTTGAAAATATTAAACTTACGGAAAATAGACAGTCTTTACTTGCCCTGGGACGTTACCACTTCTCAAAAAACACCTTTTTTGTAGATAAAAGTTCAAAAGTTGCGAGACACTAAAAAAATGCTGCCACTCACTCCGACTTATGATGCGTAACTGGCGGAGCAACAATGGAGTTACCATTGTAAAAAAATAAATATGTGTTGCCAGAATAATGAAAATTCCTACCAAATGGTAAAAAACAAGAAAAAACTAAGCAAATTCGAGAGGTCATAATTGAAACGAAATAGGCAAAATTGAGTTTAAATGGCAAAGTTGCAGCATTTTACGGTACCTAAGTATAGGTACATACTTTTAACTTAATGTATGTAGGTACTTAACTTTAAGGTATGACTATTATAAAATGTTACGAATCTGCGATCGGTGTTGAGAAATAAGTTTCATATAGGTATTATGTGTTGTTTAATGGGACAAAAACAATGTAATATTATTGTGTCTAATAAGTGTATAAAGTACCCACCACATTCATTTTAGTCAAGAGCGAAAAAAAAGTGTAGGGGAGGCATAATGAGCGCACATATTATTGTATTTACTATTTACCATTTTTTATTGCTACTATTCTATGTAATGGAATATCGCGAGTGGATTTCTACCCTATCAGCTTCCAGATATTTTGTAAGCATATAGGTACAGTCGAGGTCATAAATATGTTTACACTTTTGCACCTTATTACAAGGCAATAAGGTGCAAAAGTGTAAACGTATTTATGATCTCGACCGTACCTATATGTAGATTGAATTGCAACCATAAAGTACCGCTAAAGCAAATAAGTTGCTTTCAAAGTAGTTATATTTTTTTTTTACCAAAACAAAACCTGTAACAGTAAATACTCCGTTGTCTTTTCTTTGGTTGGGTAGTGGCCCAGTTGTTTACGTTTAAAATTTGTAATTGGCCTTACTGATCCTTTAACATTAGCTATGTGTTGTTTGACCTTTGACCACATCGTTTTCTGTTAGAAAATGTCACTACTTATTAAGAGTTTCGATAAATAATTATGAAATAAACATATTTCACTGCAAAAGCCAGGGGCGGCTAGGGGTGGGTCCACTTGTCCACGATCTTTGTCCAATGTGCATTGCGTCTCACTCGCCCCTTAAGCAAAATTTGAGACGCAAATACACATTGGACAAAGATCTTGGAGAAGCGGAATACCCCCCTCACTCCTTGATTTGGTCTCGCCGCTACAAGTACATGCCTACCGGCCCCAGGGGGAATGTTAGCGCTGCTACGGCACGCACGCGTTCTATCGCAGCGCGTTGCATGCGATAGAAAGGGATGGCCACGTTTTCTGTTCGTAGTAGGTACTATTATTTATTCTATGGCAATACTAAGGGCCATATATATTACACGTATTTTCGTAGATCATTAACCCGCTCTGCCCGCATTTTACAATGATCACGAGTGAGTGCGGGATTTAAAAATTGACGACCGGTTAGCCTAGTGGGTAGTGACGCTGCCTACGAATCTGAAGGTCCTGGGTTCGAATCCCGGTAAGGGCAAATATTTGTGTGATGAGCATGAATATTTGTTTCCGAGTCATGGAAGTTTTCCATGTATTTAAGTATTTATATCTATTATATATGTATATCGTCGTCTAGTACTCATAACACAAGCCTTATTGAGCTTACTATGGGACTAGGTCGATTTGTGTGAGATTGTCCCCTAATATTTATTTTATTATTATTATATCAAATATTAGCCTATGTCCCGAAGGTCCAATCTATCTATACGTAATTACGCCTAATTACGTACAGTAAGCATCATACAAGCAGCCAAATATTTCAGTACACGTCTTTATTACTGTAAGATTAAGGGTGTGTTAGTTTATACAGTGTAAACTCTTTATAACGAAACTCAAGGGACCGAGCATTTTTTATCGTTATAGAGAGTTAACGTTATATGGAGTGAAGAAAGAAAAACAACTAAATCTCCCTTTTCAATAGCACGTATCACACAAACTTTTTCGTCAATACTTATCGCTTTTCTTTTACTGGCCATGTTACTCGTAACAGTTTCAAAGATGGTTGACGACTGATAATAGGATAGGTACAGCTGGTGTGTTTAGATCATCATTTCCAAGTAAACGCAGTAATGATGCACGTGTTCAAGGCAATCAACAATAACATAATTTACTTTAAAAACAAAGTTTTAACCGACTTCAATTAAGAACTCCGCCAAGCCACGAGAACATTTCCACATTTATTTTCCAATTTACCACATGAACTGACTTCCGAGAGCAAATGCGTTGATTATTAGAGAAAAAAACCCAATCGCTGTACGTGGCCCGATAATATTTGAGGACTTCCGTCGATTCCACAAGGATCACCTTTGGTACTTCATTAGCTGCTATTTCAACGGAATCTTATGAGAATCTGTGACGTGCTTTTGTACTTTAAGTACATAATTGAGGAATTCCATAAGTCATCTGTGGTCTTCATCATCAGTTCCACTCCACCAAATTTATGATTTCCGGATGTAAATACACGAGATATAATAGAAAATACCAAAATCACTACACGCTTGCCTAATATAATTGAGGAGTTCTCTCAATTCCTCATGGATCCCATAATACAACTAATTTTTTAAAAAAATGGGACCCACCTGGATGCATATATTAACAAACAAAAAAAAATCGAATCTGCTCATCAATGACGGAGTTCTGAGGTAACAAACATTGAAAAAAAAAAAAAAAAAAAAAAAAAAAACAACCGAATTGAGAACCTCCTCCTTTTTTTTTAAAGTCGGTTAAAAAGCAAAACGGCTGTTTACGACCTCAGAAGTTTCGGAGCCTCAAAGGTTTAGTCTGCGTCTTTTGTAACCTGATGATAAGATAACATAAACAATAATACCGATAGCGAATATTTACTGTGACTAAATATGAACATATTTCTTCGTAATAGAGAATGGCTGCTGCGCTATAAAGAGTTTATCAATGTATGGTTTTTAAGGTAAACCAACCATATTATGCTCATTTCTACGCTAAAGGGAGTTTATCATTATAAAGAGTAATGTTATAAAGAGTTTACACTGTATTTGGCTACTCTGGCTGCTACTAACTAAACGATGCGGACAGTACAATGTATACAGAGGCTCTAGTATAAGTTTTACCGAAACAAAACGTTACGACCGCGTTCGCGTTTAGCGGACGACAACAAAGTTAATCTTGTCATAATATTACAATAGTTTATACCGTGAATCATCATTTCAATAGTTTATAACGGCAACAAACGTTTGATTACGAGTTTACTTAATTAATTACTTCATTGGCAAACAAACAGCACATAACTTGGTTTTGTTTGGTTTTCGCTGGACATAGCGTGGCCTGTAAGTTACAGGCGAACTGTACCCTGTAATTATTTTTACAGTACATATGGTGCTACTTTCCCGCACTAGTGCGGAAAAGAGCACTTTTCGTGCATATGTCGAAACTTTAAAGAGCCATATATGTACAGTAAAATCACCACTCGTTGCGAATTTCCTATTTTCGGCACTTGTATCGTAAATAACTATTTTATAGTATCTCTTAGATAAAACTATGTTGAAGGCTTTTGTACTAAAAAGGTGTTTTTATTCAATAGAGGAATTTAAGGAAAAGAAATGGTAACTCCTTAGAGCTGTTGACATTATTATTAACATTATTTAGTGTCTTGACATTTAATAATCTTATTTCTTAGTAAAATTGTCATGTAAAAGAATTAATTTTAATATACATAAATACTTATATATTTTATTGTGGTAAATTACTACTAAATTACTATTTATAATATGATTGTGACATTCTAATGTGTAAATGTTCATTTCAAATGCAATGTATGTAATTTTGCTCATGAATAAATAAATGAAATATGAATGAAAAAAATAATGATTATACTCTTAGATTTATTTATTTCATTTATTTATTGATAAAAACGTTTACATGACATTACAGTTAAACAACCAATGCGTCACAAAACTAAGACAAACAATTCAAAATTACATTTCAGTATAATAAAAACAAACTAATTATATTGGAACTATAAAACAATAAAAGTACAGAAAAACAGAAAAAGACCTAACTAGCAACAGATCACTGCCGTTTATCCATCGCCTCGCAGAACTTAGATAGGTTAATTAATACGTTAGTTTTAGTCGTACGGATCCACTGAAAAGCATCGTCGCTGCATTCTGTGACGACTCATGCTGAGTGGACGCCTTTTTTGAAGCAATACTAGATTCCTTTTCTAGATTATGTGATGTATGTTCGGGTTTGTGGTTCCAAGATATTTTATTATGTTCTATAATACTCGTAACACAAAAAGTTAACCATATCGCTTATAATAGCTAGCTATTCAGAAATCCTTTGCTTTGAAAAACATGGTAGGCATGAAATGCTGTTGTCCACGTTAATCCCCTAGCCCGATCCCCCAAGGGAAAAAAACGGTTAGGTTGTTGGGTGAACTGCGACCCTACAGCGCGCGAGCCGAGCGAGCGAAGCGAGCGTGACGCGGTAGCGTCCGGCGAAGCGCCATAACCGAACATTATCATTTTTTCCTAGTTGAATATAAAATAATTGCCGCTAATTCCCCTGGGTGATCGGGGTCAGGTGATTAACGTGGATAACTTGCATGAAATAGGCAATAATCGCATAAGTACTTAATATGGAATAAAATTACGACGAAAAAACTGAATCTTGGAATAAGAGAGAACTAGCCTATCGAATAAAATCTAGAGCTTCTTTCAAGCGATGAAATAAGCAGAGCCCTAATTGTCTCATTTGAATACCACTATGTGCTCGGCAGCGAATGTGTAAAGCTGGCCATTCACGACCGCTCCAACGCCTCCAACATCAACAGTTTGGAACTTCAAAAAAAAACAAAGCCAAACAATAAAACAAATAAATAAATATTTAGGGACAATCTTACACAAATCGACCTAGGCCCAAACAAAACAAAGCTTGTATTATACATTGTTGTGATGTTTCTTGTTACGAATAAATATTTTCTTTCTTTCTTTCTAAGGGTACTAGGCGAGGTTATATAATACATTTATATGAAAATGGACCATATTACGAGCAATAAAAATATATAATAAAATTCCCACCCCGATAAAAGATGTACCAACTGACATCCTTCGTTATGTATATACACAGTCTAAAATCTAAACTTATAGATAAATGTTACTATTCCATAGCTGAATTTATGGAAGATACATGTTTATAATGTGTTTGCCGTCATATTTTTTATAAATATCAGTCACCTATCGATATTAACTTAGTTTTAAATGAACTATATGTACCTAGTATAAGTTACCTGATTGTTGCTACACCCTTCCAGGGTCCATGTATCTTAGTTTTAAGCACTTGCTTGCAAATAAATTTTATCTTATCTTATACAATTGATAAATAAAAATACTTTTAAAACAATTGGAGTGGTCCGTTGGATATTCAAACGTTGAAAATCCATTCGAACGGTCGTGAATGACAAAATTCAACATTGAAACGTCAACGTCCATCCAATTGGATGCTTAACATTTATCGTCGAGACAAATAGCGTACTAGTGAATGTCGGAACAACACGAGCAAGCTACGGCTACGAGACGAGCCCATGAATGTGGTCATAATAATTACTAGTGACCCTGTGAGATGTAGAACCCGAGAGCCGAATTAAAAAAAAAAAATGTTAGCTTAAAACTGAATTGACAAAAAAAAACTATATTATTTTTGAACCTGCTCACGAAATGCGACCCACAGAGAACAGCCGGACATCTGAGGCTCTAGTATAAGTTTTACCGAAACAAAACGTTACGACCGCGTTTGCGTTTAGCTGTCAAATCCCATACAAATTGAGGGTAAAACGCAAACGCGATCGCAAAGTTTTGTTTCGGTAAAACTAAAAACGAAAGAATTTTGGCCTTAACTCAAACGGAGAACTTTCGTTTCGGTCGCTTGTTCAATTACTTACATCCAGCCATTTGGGTCTATCTGGCGCCGAGCCGAGACAAATGGACCGCGGCGGCGCCCGGGTGAATCCCCATCTTTAGTAGTCAGAGTAGTGATAGTTTAAGGGGCTACCCGAGCTTTTCAGCGATATTGACAAGTTTTGAATCGTTCTGAATACTTTTGCACTACAGATAGAATTATAAGTTAAACGGCTATCGGTTCTTCAATCTTTTATCTTCATTTTTGTCTACCGGATTTATAAAGAAATGAATTCTTCATTTTGTATGATTTTTTTAAACATTGTCTACAAAAACACTCATTTCGTATCTCTATTGACGTGGAAGATCTAACATATACGAAATCTACATATTTGGGTTTGTCTTTGACGTGTCTATAAGGGTTTTCATTTTAAACTAATTAACACAAAAGTTATGGCCAGAAAACCAGTTTTTAGGCCTAAAATAGTTCAACTTTGATGCCAAATATCTCGAAAACAAAGAACTTTGAAGTAAATACTATATTCCTTAAAGCCGTTGTTGTTAATATAATATAATAAGCTACAAAAAACATTAGAAAACGAACGGATTCAGATCGAAAGTCATTGGCCTATGGGAGCCCCTTAATGATTTAATCGTTTCTATAGTCATCAGATACTCGGACGTCAAAACTTGGATTTTCCTTACCACTAACTATACCTACTTCCGTTTGTAATGTAACTACGTCACGCTATTCTGTTATAGCGCATCTAGGTAGGTACTAGATATTTATAATTATATATTATAGGTATAGTTGCTCTCGTGGCTTCGCCCGCGTATTACAAATAACGCGACTCCGTCCCCGTTGAACTCGTTTATATCGTAGCTCCGTACAAATGATTCCCCCATTTCACCCCCTTAGGGGATGATTTCTGCGGGACTTAGACTAGACTATCTATAGACCAATTTCATTTAATTATAAATATTATAATAAATTAAATTATGCTTATTAATTGTTATAATCTTATAATACAGTTTGGTATGCAACTTAATTACTGCAAGACCGCCTTAAAATCTGCTTACGGACACTTAGGGCGTGTTGCATCAATTCACGAGTACAGACAGACCGATCAATGTTTTCTATGGCGCCTGCAGATTTCATTTCAGAGAAACTTGTCGAACTTTCCATACATTCAGATTTTAACGAACACCGCTTACCATTACATACGGTTTGGTACAACTCAAGCTTCACATCAATCGCGGAATTCGCGGACAGCGTCCTTTCAATGCACGGAAGCGTAAATTATCCGGAAACATGTTATTCATAAGGAAACAATGATAAGGAATTTTACCGATATTATAGAACGAGCGAGCGAAGCGGACGAAGTTCTCAAAGATTCTTCTTTGCTCGGAATGCAGTTACATAGTTCTTAAAAATTACAACATTGTAGTCCAGTGCATTCAGCCTGCGTGCAGGCGTGCAAAACATTTTTTTGAGGAGCGTTAAATTCCATCGTAATTATCATAAAAAATAGTATTAACAAGACAAAATTATAATAATATCAAATGCAAACAAGAATAACAATGTCAAATAATGATTTAATAAAAAATGTCAGCTACAATAATTAGATAACATCATATCAAACAACATGTCAAAATTTGTCCAGAAGCCAGGTTGTCAATTTGTTCTTAAAGCTATGTTTCATCACACTTTCTCGAAAAGGGCTTCATAATGCGCAGACATACAGAGCTGTAATAGCCTGTGTTAATTACGCCCACGGGCTTAATGGTTTTTTTCTAAAATTGTATCTGTTACTCATGCGGCAGTTACAAAGCAAAGAAGTTTTATATCAATATAGATGTATGAAAACGTATTTATAAATAAATTTAAACTTCAAAAACTACTTAAACTGAATTATTTACAGATTTAATATGTAGTTATTTAGTGTCTATGTAAAATGTTTTTAAGTGTTTTCAAATCGTGGCTGTATACCGAAGGGTCTTTGCCATACGCGCCTCGCGTCAAATTCAACAAAATGGACGACTGACATGTTGCAGTTTTTATTACGATTTGTATTAATTTCCTCTAAAATGTATTTGTTTCCTCGCAAATGTGATGAAAAACATTGTGTATAACACGGGCGTAAGAATATTGCAAACTCGAGTCATCAAAAGCCCTCCACCTTCGGCGTCGGGCTTCTGATAGACTCTTGTTCGCAATATTCCACTTACGCCCTTCGTTAAACAATGTACTATTGTCCTAACATGTTTAGGTCATCAGGTAGTTTATTATAGATTACTATGCACATGTTATAAACATACTTATTATAAATCATTTTGTGAGCACGCGGTTTGTATAAGAGATTTGTGCTTCAGCTTGGGTTGATATGATATTCGTTCGTATGTTCGGATGTCCCGCGGTCCGGCTGTCCTCGACAGCCCCCCTATTCTGTAACTTGTTTTAAGCTCACCTCAGCTAATCCACAAATATATCTTGACACCTCAATGCGTACTAACTAAGCGTAGGTAGAGGTCTAGTTTCGACACGGGTGATCGGCGGGGTGAGCCGGTTTAGCGCGTAGTGAATAACAACCCAGGGCGCATTTCTCAAATTCTTGTGAAAGTGTGTGTACAATAATTATTATACATAATTTTTTCATTCAGTTTATCAAATATTTTTATCGTTTTTGAAGTGAAAACTTCTTTAGCGGCGCTATGCACTTTTTGTGATGGGGATTTTTTTTTATACTGATAATTAAAGCAATTCGTGGAAAATTATTCCCTAACCATTCCAAAATATCAAAAATGCACAATATTAACTTTCAAGTTTTTACTTCTGCTGGCACCCCCGGGGTGCAACCCGGTCTTTTTTTTAGCAGATAGGCTCGCGATTCAATTCATACGATAAAAGCATCTTCACCGTCTGGCCTCACTAGCATGACTGCTTTTATGACAACGAATGCTTTGCTAGCAAATGAGTTAGTGCGAGAGGGACGAATGCTTCATGACATTATGACCGACATAAATGACGAAGGTCCTTCGTTCAGTTCAGCTGCCAAAAAAAAATGGACTATTAAATATGTACATAATATAGGGATTATAGGATTTGTGGGGATATTTCCATATCCCTTTATTTTCCGAATGTATCGTCAAAGATTGATAAACGATCCATCTTATTCCGTATAATAATCTATTGATTGAGGAAAATTATTACAATCTACAATTATATCCGTTACCTGGTGTTTGCATCTAATAATATATAAGATGATGCAGACTTGCATTTCCTTGTACAGTCAAGGGCACCAATATGTATACACCACAAAGTCTCAAAAATATGTAGGCAGACTGAACTGGCGGCGGAGTATGCCCAATGAGCTAACATGTGCGACACAGCCGCCGGCAGCTTGTCCGCTCTATTGTATTATATTTATGCTCTGAGGTATCACACTCACACTGATATTATAAATATATGTATACACCACAAAGTCTCAAAAATATATAGGCAGACCTTATTTCTGCAACAATAAGGTTGTAGTACACATATTTATGAAACTTTTAGTGAATACATATTAGTGCCCTTGCTGTACGTATTATACACAGATATAGGAAATAAGGTGATCGGACATGCCGGGCGAATTGTATTGAATTCATATGCCTGTCGCAAGTTCATGAATTGCACCTGTGAAGTGATCCCAATTGGTGTGGAAATTAATCAAATCACTGCGATGTTTGCAAGTAATTATTGCATAACTCGGCATTTTGGAAAAAAACGGAACTTTCTCGGTGGACAACGGACGGTGAACTGGCGGCGGAGTATGCCCAATGAGCTAACATGTGCGACACAGCCGCCGGCGGCTTGTCCGCTCTATTGTATTATATGCTCTGAGGTATTATATGTATATAAGTTACATAGATTTGTTATACGGTGCCATTGTTGACGACCGGTCACTGTTGGTAGTGACTCTGCCTACAAAGCTGAAGGGGGAGGTCCGGGGTTTCGAATCCCGGTAAGGGCATACGTTTGTGTGATGGACACGAATATTTGTTCCTGAGTCATGGATGTTTTCTATGTGTATAAGTATTTATTTATCTATAGAAGTATGTTTATCGTCGCCTGGTTCTCATAATACAAGCTTTGCTTAGTTTGGGACTAGGTCGATTTGTGTAAGATTGTCCCCAGATATTTATTTATTAAAAAAATAATAAGAAAAGACTGTAGCCGTACGATAAAGCACGACAATTTCAATATGTATGTATGTATGTAAGCACTTTATTGTACACAATAACAGGTTAAAGAATATACATGTCACACAATAGATCAAAGTACAAAGGCGAACTTATCCCTATAAGGGATCTCTTCCAGCTAACCTTTGAGCAATTGAGAGGAAGGTAGGTAGAACGAGATAGGCAAACTTATACCGTGTACAAAAACACAGAGAAAATGAAAACAAAACCTGATAGGTATTAGGCCTAGACAAATAAAAACATGCCAATACATATATAAATATACAATATACTTAAAATATAATACACACTATCATATGCAATCCATACTAATATTATAAATGCGAAAGTGTGTCTGTCTGTCTGTCTGTCTGTCTGTCTGTCTGTCTGTCTGTTACCTCTTCACGCTTAAACCGCTGAACCGATTGCGATGAAATTTGGTATGGAGATAGTTTGAATCCCGGGGAAGGACATAGGATAGTTTTCATCCTGGAAATCACCCCCTAAGGGGATGAAATGGGGGGTTGAAGTTTGTATGGAGCTGCGATATAAAAGATTTCCACGCGGACGGAGTCGCGGGCAGAAGCTAGTATAATTATATATCGCAAAAATACAATAAATAAATAAATACTATATTCAACCGATTCACAAGTCATTGGAAAGCCACAACTTCTTCAAATTCATCTTAAGTGACGCTACAGACCGCGACTGTCTCAGCGACAAAGGGAACAATATGCAATAGGCAATATGGGTTATAAATATAATTTTAATATTTAACAGTGCCTTTTCGGCGAAAGAAAACATCGTGAGGAAACCGGTATAATCCAGTTAACGTCTAATCTTCCCTCTCGATTGGAAGGTCAGATGGCAGTCGCTTCCGTAACACTAGTGCCTATGCCAGATCTTGGGTTTAGGGGCCAAAGCGGACCCCGGGCTCCTTTAAAAACGCTAGGTGGATGATGCCATCCATTTGTTATATTACCTATACTAATTGTAACTTAAATGTTTTCTATGTGTCTAATTAATTAATTACGACTCACAAGCATAACCAATAAACCGATTTTGGAAGTCTTTTACCCGCATTAAAAAAAAATGGAGGTTCTCAATTCGGTTCGGTTGTATTTTTTTTCATGTTTTTTTTTGCATTTATGTTTTTGTACTCTTTTCTTTGCAGGTTTTTTACCTATGTATGACATGTATGTTAACTTTTTACTTACTTATTAGGTACTTAATTTCACTGCTTGATTTTTTATTGTTTTTAAATAAAATTAACACACGAGATATGATATGTTTGGGGAATTTTACAAAATTCCGTATAATCAATAAGTTAATTCAAAGATAGGTATGGAATAGGTTGAGCAGGTTAAATAGGGCACCGCCTAATCTCATCAACAATTTAAATTTTACCCATCACCTGATTGATGGGTGGGTTCATTGTTAGTCTGAGGGTCATTGTACGAGGGGCATTCAATAAATTCTCGGTATGAGAATGAAAACAAAAGAATACGACAGGTGTTTTATTTTTATTTTTCAATATACTCCCTATGTTTATGCGCTTATAAGATCAGTCAATTAGTTTTTTTAACCCCTCATAAAAATATTTTTTATCTTTAGTGTCAAAATGCTCCTCCACAGCAGTTTTCAAAGCTTCATCGTCAGAAAATCGATTTCCTCGTAGGTCCTTCTTGAGGTTGGGAAACAAAAAGAAGTCACTCGGGGGCTAAGTGTAGACTATACCGTGAATGTGTAATAGTATCGAACCCAGATTCCCAAACAGCCTTGGCAATATGAGCAGTATGCACAGGGGCGTTGTCATGCAGATGCCCTTGGCTAATTTTCCCCTTCTCTTCACTTTGATTGCTTCTCTTAATTGGCGGAGAATACTAGCGTAGTACCCTCCTGTGATATTTACACCCTTTTCTTTATAATCGATCTGCAATATTCCATCACAATCCCAGAATATTGTGGCCATGACCTTTCCAGCTGAAGGCATGACCTTGTGTGCCACTGCATGGACTCTTGTTTGCTCCCAGGGTCATAATGATGAACCCAGGTTTCATCTCCGGTAACAATCCGTTGCAGTATCTCATCAGGATTTTCACCGCACAGCTCAATAAATTCGGAACAACAAGCAACGCGCGTATTTTTCTGAAGCGGTGTCAGCATTCGCACTGACTTTTGACATATTAAGATGATGATGAATTATATTGTGTATCATGCCAATAGAAAGCTTGGTTATTTGAGCTATTGCTTTTACCTTCACTCGAGCATCTTCTAATATGATATTCTCGACTTTTTTAATATTTTCTTCTGAAGATGCGTCGACGGGTCGACCAGGGGACCGATTTTTGACTTTCGAGCGCTCGAAAATCAAATAAAAGTAAATACGTTTGTAGTGTCAAAATGGCAGGCACTCACTTTCTACCAATAGAATTTAATACGAGTGATCAATACCACTCGCTTTTAAATTTTCTATCGCTATTTCAAAATAACATTTCATAATTTTTGTCAGTTTTCGAGTGAGAGAGTCGAGCGCTCGAAAGTCAAAAATCGGTCCCCTGATCTAAGGTCGTCTTCGATACTCTCTCTCCCACGCTTAAATTCACTTGACCACTTTTGAATTGTTGATAAAGAAGGAGCCGCTCGTTGCTAATATACCGCATTCCCGAAATACCAGATTTTGCAAAATATCGGATTATCAATATATCACACTTTGAGCTAAGCACATTCCCTTTACACCAGGTTAAAAAATCGTAAGGTACTCATGGAACTAAATCGTAAGGTACTCATGGAACTAAATCGTAAGGTACTCATGGAACTAAATCGTAAGGTACTCATGGAACTAAATCGTTTTAAGTATGTCCCTATACTGAAAATGTGGTATATTGGTAATGTGATAAATCAAGAATGTGGTATTTTGCAAAATCTGGTATTTCGGGAATGCGGTATATTAGCAACTAGCGGAAGGAGCAGACTCTCGGTAAACATAATACATTTCTTATTTTATAGCCATTTGATTTTTTCCTTGTTTGGTCAAGAATTTTATTACCGCTCGGTGCTCTAATTTAATTAACATTGAAAAATCGCTCATTGTGATCACGTTTATTCGGCAGTTGCAGAAAAACAAAAGAACATCGCCGTTTGAATTTCACTTTTTTTAATGTTAATGAATGACACTTACCGGCCGGTAGTAAAAAGTTTACTAAAAGGTTTAAAAGATGTCAATACCGAGAATTTATTGAACGCCCCTCGTACCTATGTCTAAATAATGAGTAAATCCTGAGGAGTAATCACGTAACATTTTCGAGCCGCGTTAGAACTGTCCAATTGTATTTTTTCATATAAAAATTGTCATTTAGATCTACCTAACGCACGTACAATGCGTTACGTGATCGACCTCCTCGGTTCGTAAGCAAGTGAAAGTACTTGAAATCGGATAATTTATTCCGGAGATTACCCCCTACATACAATCTTAAAAAGCTAAAATCTCAGACTTTCCCTGTTATAATATTAGTATAGATAATGCAACTTTGCAGTCGGCGGCCCTATTAATTTATTCGCCCATGATAGAACAAAAGGTAATGATTGGCAGTTTTTAAAATGCACTCATTTACCCTTTGACTTTCCATTATTCCACTGCCGTCAATAGTACCTATTACAAATGCAAACATGCACCGTGTATAGTTTAATCAAGCTCTAGGAATGTACATTGGTGGCCACTTATATAAATATAACCCACTGCATACATCCTCCACATTTAACAAATGTTCCGACCAGTCATTTGGCTTGCTTCTTGGCCTCGATAAAGGTCACTTTTCGCGTTTCGCGTCGCCTTTCGCATTTCAATTTGTGTGTGCACGCACGTTTTTCACATTGTTAGCGAGTGCAAAAAAATACTACAGGCAAAATACGGTTTTGAGAAACATTAATTTATAATAGCGTTTTTTTTTGTGGATTTCAATTTAAAGATGATTTATTCAAGAATCCGACAAACTTTTCTTTCGGAAGTAATTATGTAGATTTAAATGAAGCATGCATTGTCTTTTTTTGTACGATTTATCTTGAATATTATAGAGCAAATGTAAATGAACCAAAATAAAGACAAAAATATTTATTAATATTTTTTTTTACTTCTCAGGAGGTAGTTATCATTTTTTTCATGTCTGAAATTTTGTCGGATTTTGTGGCTGGGTATTTAATTGATAATATATCCGTTACACATAAAAAATAAGCTATTATAAATTATTTCCAAAATTATCATTTTTTCCATAAACTTGTATGGAACAACAACTCATTGACTGGACTAAAATATGCGATGCTAAATGGCGAAAAAAAGGAATCACCTTGTAAATCTATGTATTTACAATACAATACAATACAATTACTCTTTATTGCACATCGTAAAACATGAAACAAATAGACATAACAACTTATAAAAAAATAGATGTTAACAACAGGCGATCTTATCGCTAAAGAGCGATCTCTTCCAGACAACCTTTAGGTAGCGGAGAAATAGCAACATAATATTACAAAATAGGTAGGTGGCAAAATTGGAAGTAACCGATCTTACAACATACACAATTACATTAATAAGTATTTAATGTAAATGAGCAGTTATAGAAGATTTACTACATGAATTAAAAATTGAAAACACCCCCTGCTCGGCGCTATCACAGCACGGCCCGCGAGCTGTGGAGCTCTGTCGCGGCGACATAGACTATCCGTCTCTTTCTAAGCGTTCTATAGTCTATCTCGCCGCGACACAGCTCGCGGGCCGTTCCTTGATAGCCGTCCAGTATAACAAACTTAGCTAACAACTACTAAAGACGAGACTTTCGATCAAAAAAAACTAATCACTCCATCTGTTTGGGAGCCACAAACATACAGGTAGGTATCTATCATCATCATCATAACTAAAGACGTCCACTGCTGGACATAGGCCTCTCCTTAAAGAGTGCCTCAATGACCCGGTCCTGCGCCACCCGCATCCAGCGGACTCCCACAAACTTTACCAGGTCATCAGTCCACCTTCTGGAGGGCTAATCACGCTGCGCCTTCAGGTACGTGGTCGCCACTCGAGAACCTTTCCGCCCAACGGCCATAACCAATGTGCCGATACACAGATACTTACCGCTGACGGTATAACGGATAGCCCCGCCGTTCGTATCGGTGAAAATGGAGGCATCCGAATGGATAGTTAAAGAACTGATTCCAATCAAGTATATATTTTGTACACCAGTCATTCTCATCCTCCTGGCATTAATCCTGGTTGTGCTCTAAAGCAGCCCGGGGGCCGCTTTGACACCTTTAAATTCCAAGATTTGGCAAAATGCACTAGTTTTACGAAAGCGACTGCCATCTGCCCTTCTAACCCAGCGGGAAAACCAGACCTTGTTGGGATTACACTGGTTTCCTCACGATGTTTTCCTCTACCGACAAGCTAACGCTAAATATTCCGTACATACGTCCCGAAAAACTCATTGGTACGAGTCGGGATTTGAGCCCACGACCGTTGCTTGACAATGCCTGACTAAACCACTAGGCTACCGAGGCTTATATTTTTACATGACTGCCCAACGAAAAGGAGTGTAATGTTTTTCTGTGTATCGAGTATCGACGCACGCATGTACACAATACTCACATATAAAACGAATACAGGTTGTCGGTCGGTTGCGACTGCATCCGTGTAATGCGCATGCACAAGGCCGTGTGTTGCACTTGCAACTGACGAAACCGCTCGGTGATGCGCAACGGAGACTTGTTAGAGGGATACTTCAGTTTATTTTCCTAATGCATTAATAGTGTAGTTAACCGAGGGTTGAAAGGAACCCATTTCCGACGAGATATTTTGCGCTCGAACGAATCAGAATATTTTATTTGAACGATGAACAGATATATTAGAGCACTATGTTTTACCCGCAATGCAGGTGTACAAAAATCATTGCATGCAGCTATGCAATAGGCAAGTCATTCACTTTTGTAACTAAAATAGCATCAATACAATTATAATCAAATCAGTAGCTACACTAACGAAGGTGAAATATTGTTTGATGGAACATTTTTTTACGGGTGCACGACTAATTATATTTTTTAGAATTTCATTATTCTGAAAATCATATTCCACTTAACTCTGAAGGAATTTTAGATTTTTCTCTGCGTTCAACTATTTGTTAGGTGGAAAATATCTATATTTTTATTTAAAATCAGAATATTGATGCTTTCGAACTAATTTGTTCCTCGGAATTTTGTGTATTGCTATTTCTGACCACCGAATCGTCTCAAATGTAAAGATTGTGATAAATTCAGAGATCGGAAAAATTTGCGACATTGTTTGCAATTATGTGGACATGACTCCAAAATCAATCAAAATGTTATTCAGTTAATTAATTTTTTACTTGACATATAATTTGATTCCTAGTCAATAAATACAAAAGTTTGTTAAAGTATAGGTTTATTAAAAAAAAATATCAGTATTTTTTTCAAATTTTTTTCTAGTGTAAGTAATCGTGTCAGTTTAAAATCGTTATTTATTTATTATATATAAATATTTACGGAAACGATACCCATTTTAAATACGAACCTTTTGCTAATAATTATTTATGTAATTCATCGTCGTCGTAACGTCATTTTTTTTAAAGTTATTATAGTATATACGTGCTTATAAGCACTTTATAAATAAACTATTATCTCCAATAATTCAAATTATCTTTCAATGAATAATTAATTAACATTTTGATTAATTTTGGAGTCATGTCCACATAATTGCAAACAATGTCGCAAATTTTTCCGATCTCTGTGATAATAGTAGGTCTACTATTTAAAACAATTTTTACATTTGAGATTTGATTTGGCGTATTTTATCCATTATTTCCGTGGGTACCGAGTATCGAAAGAGTTGTCTATGGGCGTAGGGTTGAAGTTTACTGTACGATGTGCTAGCAACCTACAACGCTATATCACATTTTATCCACGTTTTTTTTTTACCTTCGTGCTGAAATCGGCACTGAAACCAAAATTTCATATGGTTTGTTTTACCTATCTCCTTTTGAGACTTGTTCTTTTTATAGTATGACTACCTGCCCGGCCCGGCTTCGCACGGATTACCCGTTTTCCCGTAGGAATGAAGCATTTTCCCGCGGTAAAAAGTAGCCTATGTTCATCAGGGATATAATGTCGGCTTCTAATGGTAAAATAATTTTTCAAATCCGTCCAGTAGTTTCGGAGCCTATTCAATACAAACAAACAAACAAAGTAAGTAAAGTAAGTTGTATTAAAATGTAGCGCGTCTCGCCATCAAACGTAACAGTTTGGCGAGAATATAAATGTATAGTATGTAAGTTTTCATTTGAATAAATAAATTAAAAAAAAAAAAAAAAAAAAACAATTTTTTCCTCCTTATAATATTAGTGTAGATAGTATAGACTAACCATAAAGTTTTGTTTATATTTTATATTAGTTGTCACGAATAAACTAATTATGATATCCCAACACTAAAATTCTAAACAGAATTAAGATATCGAATGCAAAAAAGTACAGTCAGTTTTTAAAACGAAGGAGCACCGATCAAGAATTGAGAGTTGTACATTGTAACACGTATAGGTACTTGAGACTTGAGATTATTTGAGTTGGCCGAATAAAGTAGTCCATTCAAAAAGCAATTTTACCGTAAACGGCAGAAGATTCTAAATCCAATGACAGCTTTATAAAAAGTCGGCAACAATAAAATAATCATCCGTATACGAAACTGAATAAATCTTGAATGGTTCATTCACATTCGTGGTTCATAAATTAGTTCAAAGGAAGGCACGCTTGGGTGACCTGCAGTTATTTAAAACGCCTCAACTCGCCCCAGACGCTCGTATGGATGTGAGAGACTTTTTATAAAGCTGCTATCGGAATTGGAATCTTCGACCATGGGCTGTAGAGTTGCATTTTGAATGGACCACTTTAATGCAATCTCGGCCAACTCAAATAACCTAAGTGTAAATCTGACGTCTGATACGCGCTGTTATTATGAATCCCATCGTTAACATAGCTCGGCGAGCGGTGTGGTTTCATTCATCATTTTGTCTGGAGTTTTTTCACTGAGTTAAGCAGAGCCGAGAGGCCTATCCCACTGTCAATTTGGCGCGAAACGACGTTTGTCTATGGTAACCCACTGTTCAGCTGACCTCTGGCCCGTACTTATTAATTTTTATAATATACAAGTTTGTTGTTTGTTGGACACTGCGACGGCTGGCGGTTGCTAACTAGCAAAGGGGTTTGGGTAAAAATGTTGTCATTTTTTTTTTCGATGAGCGGCCTCTCGTAAAAGTGGTAGATTATGATAGATCTACTCAAAACAAACATATTTACTAAAATGCATCGGAGCCGAGATATTTGCAATATATATTTTCACAGGTCATATTGTAACGTTATAAACTAAACTTCAAACTTAAATATCTCGGCTTCGATATTGTTTAACGCGTTTTATTTTATATATCTAGTTATGCATATTAAGAAGTCCTCTAAACGATTATTAAAAAAAGATCCATGGCCGCTGCAAAAAAAACTAATTTTTTTCTCATACAAGGTTACCCAATGCCCTTTCTACACTTTCACTTGAGATTACAGATCTAAAATCTGCGAATGAAGAATATAAGAATAAAATATAACACTGTACAAAACGGTCACGGCATCTGATATGATAAGAAAAAAAAAATACGCTGTTAAAACACCATCCAGGATGTCGTGCACACCGACTTACAGAAATATTAACCACTAGCTTCTGCCCGCGACTCCGTCCGCGTGGAACTCGCTTATATCGCAGCTCCATACAAACTTTTACCCCCCCATTTCACCCCCTATGTTACTCTCCATCCCTTCAACTATCTCCACTAAAAAAATCACGTCAATTCGTCGCTCCGTTTTGCCGTGAAAGACGGACAAACATACAAACAAACGTACACACACATACACTTTCGCATTTATAATATTAGTATGGATTTATGTAGCATGAGAACTTCGTATTATCAGCGTTCTACTACACTACTAGTCTGTAACATATTGCAACGTCTTCAGTTGTCAAAACATACTCCGGATGAGAAACAATTAACGTCATCACTACAAAATAGCCCAAATGATACGATTGTACTTAGCAGACGCGACGCCCAAAAAACCGGCGAGACAAACCACAACATCAGAAATAGTTCAGGTCCCATGGACTCACCGCAACACAGACCCACAAAACACCACTTCCCAATAGCGGCACACCCCACAGCTGCCAAGAAGAATAATGTGTTATCAGTTAGTTAAACTTAAATTATTTATACTGTATCATATTAACTAAATAAATTACTTAAATTCACAGTACATCACCATGCGTAGTGTAAATTTTTGTAGAACTAATTATTATTTAATGTAAGTATATAATTATGAACCTCGACCAGAGTTCGTTCGGTCTGTTAGGTATTTTTATTAGAGCAAATAAATAAAAAAATATAAAACTTGAAAAGTGTCTGCGTAGAAATTGGCCCGAAACTAAACTAAGTTCAACGACACCTATTAAGTTTTATAACCTAGCCTAACTTAAAAATTCAAGAGCACAAGCAATAAGCATAAATCTAGACATTAAACTCCAGCCATAATTATTATAAGAACACACCGTTCACATCCACAAAAAACACCCAGTTGCGTTGGTCTCTTAGCCTAAAAGAACGTTAGCGACGAGAGTCCATTGACCTTATTACTCGTGAAAAAATCTGGCGTGGAAAGACGTCTGCCTTATTATTATTATTATTACGTAACGGAGCGTATAAAAATTGTGCACACTACAATGAAGAGCACCGTGGAGTTTTTAGTACCACATAACTACCGGGGGAGGACTGGGTACCTGGCAGGTTTTCTCCACGATAATAATAATTCAAAAAAAAAAGTGTATGTAGTTGTTGAATTTTGAATGAGTGAACTCTTGTAGGTAACGGGAAACATCCGGAACGATTCATTCGATTAACAAAAAAATAACAACTTGTAAAAGTTGAAAAACCACCGACACTTTCGTTTCAAAGTTTGACGACCGCTTTAGCCTAGTTGGTTAGTGACCCTGCCTACGAAGCAAAGGGGTCCTGGGTTCGAATCCCGGTAAGGGCATTTATCTGTGTGATTAGCACGAATATTTGTTCCTGGGTCATGGATGTTTTCTATGTATTTAAGTATATATTTATCTATATAAGTACATGTTTTCGTCGTCTAGTACCCATAGTACAAGCTTTGCTTAGTTTGGGACTAGATCGATTTGTATAAGATTGTCCCAACCCTAAACTTATCTTTAAATGCACCCGTTTTTTAGTCACATTTTTGCATTTTTTTGTGGAACGATTTTTAGCGCTCAATTTTTGCCAAGTTTAGGGTTTTTATTTATATAAACCGGCTGAACCTATTTTGTTGAAACGCAGCTAAGAACCATCTCGATCACGTCAGCTATGGACAAAAAAACTGCATTCAAATCGGTCCACTCGTTTAGGAGCTATGATGCCACAGACAGATACACAGACACGTCAAAATTATAACAGCCCTCTTAGTTTGCGTCAAGGGTTAAAAATCTAAGTACCTATATAATAAATAAATAAATACACAAATATTTGCGGACAATCTTACACAAATCGACCTAGTCCCAAACTAAGCAAAGCTTGTACTGTGGGTACTAGACGACGATAAACATACTTGTATACGTAAATAAATATTACTTAAATACACAGAAAACATCCATGACTCAGTAACAAATATTCGTGCTCATCACCCAAATAAATGCCTTTACCGGGATTCGAACCCGGGACCTCTAGCTTTGTAGGCAGGGTCACTACCAACTAGGCTAAACCGGTCGTCATAAAAGTATGTATGTTGTCCGTCTTTGCAATACATTTTTCAGTCACTTGCCGCTATCCGATTGAGCTGAAATTTTGGTACCATCGAGCTGATCTGCTGATGGAGACAGAAGGTGGCCATGGAAATTCAATATTTAACCGACGTAACCCCATTGAATTTGGGCTTGTTAGAATCCTCTCAATGTGTAGTTTGGTGATGGTGTACTGAAAAGTACAGTCGGCAATAAAAACTTGTACCAAAACTGAAATTTTTGACAGAGTTTATTTATAATAGTGAAGGGTCGCGTGGACGCTCAACTCTCCATACAAACGTAGTTTGGCTCTCATTTTAAAACGACAAGCTATTGACATTGACATGAAACTCATAGTATTGGATAAAATAGACATTCTGGATGGCCGAAACTTTAAAAGCTTACCGTTCATTGTATTCCTATATTGCCTCCGTATCAATGTGAGTCGAAAGACGTCCACTGCTGGACATAGGCCTCCCCAAAGAGTGCCAAAGCGACCGGTCCTGCGCTACCCGCATCCAGCGGACTCCCGCAACCTTTACCAGGTATCAGTCCACCTTGACGTCTGGGTCGTTGGGTTGTGGACGTCTTTCAGCTGATATGATGATGATGATCAATAAAAGTGATAGCTAACTAAGTAGCTACAGATGTGCACAATCATTAGGTACAGTAAATTGTTCCACTTAGTGTGTTGCTCATTCAAAATGCGTTTCAAAGAGTGAAGTGCGGTCAAATTATTTATTTTAAAACAAAAAACGCTTAATTACTTTTTTGAAGTAGATACTTCTTTGTTTGCAATCTTCAGACGCATTATACCAGAAACGCAAATTACCGGATACTCAGATGACCAGATTTTCATTCGCTAATTACTAGACACGCAGTTGACCATAGATCTGTTACGCTATTGACCATACTTAATAGATTTTTCGAAGCATACTTTTCATTCGGTATTTACAGTCAAGTGCAAAAATAAACCTTAAAGGGCTCCCATACGCCATAGTTTTCTAATGTTTTTTGTAGCTTATTATATTAAGAACAACGGCTTTAAGCAATATAGTATTAGTATCCCATGATCTTCAAAGTTCATAGTTTTCGAGATATTTGGCATCAAAGTTGAACAATTTTAGGCCAAAAAACTGGTTTTCTGGCCATAACTTTTGTGTTAATTAATAGTTTAAAATGAAAACCCTAGACACGTTTTTAGAGACGTCATAGACGAACCCAAATATGTAGATTTCGTATATATGTTAGATCTTTTACGTACGATTTTCAGATACGAAATAAGTGTTTTTTTTAGACAATTCATTTCTTTCAAAATCCGGTAGACCAAAATGGAGATAAAAGATTGAAGAACCGATAGCCGTTTGACTTATAATTATATCTGTAGTGCAAAAGTAGGAGATACGATTCAAAACGCGTCAAAAATCGATGAAAACCTCGGGTAGCCCCCTTGAAGACAGCCTATGGGTAGTGAAGATATTGGATAAGATAACAATAAAATTTATGTTATGTTCTTAAAAATAAAACTTGTGAGATGTCCCAACTAGTCGGGAAAGATGACTGAATGCCACATATATAGTCGGTGAATAGTCGGCTACTAGTCGGCCACTAGTCGGCCACCTCAGCGCCGATTAGTCGGCTAGTCGTCATAGTCCATAGTCGGCACATCTCTATTGTGAATGAAATTTATTGTAAATATTTACTATGTCACTGAGTGTTACAGTCATGTCTAAAAATATGGGTGCATCCAACTTACTCATAAATATGTCCCACTAGCTTCTGCCCGCGACTCCGTCCGCGTGGAACTCGTTTATATCGTAGCTCCATACAAACTTTCCCCCCCCCTACGTCATCCTGGGGGATGATTTCCGGGATAAAAACTATCATATGTCCTTCCCCAGGACTCAAACTATCTCTATACCAAATTTCATCCAAATCGGTTTAGCGGTTTAAGCATGAAGAGGTAACAGACAGACAGACAGACACACTTTCGCATTTATAATATTTTAATATGGAAGTATGGATTACGTCGGACATAAGAGCTATGGGACATATCGATGCTTATCTAAAACAACTCTGTATCTCAAAAACTGTGTTTTTTCAGGGCAGAGGTTTAAAAAAAACACAAAAAAGATATTGTTATATTTTTTTATTAAGATAACCAATTTAAAATCTTCTTTTAGTCACAGTTTCCTCTGTCATCCAGTTATTTAAACCCAAGAAAATAAAAAGAAAACAACAAAACACTACGCAAAAAAAACTCAAAAATGTACTACAGTTTAGAGTTGTGACACGATATTTATATACTTTGGATAAGTTTTTATGTGTACTAACGTCTCAATAGAAAATAATTCAAAAAAATATTTTTTTCTTATGAACAATAGTGTATTATTTGTCTTTAAGACAAACGTATATGTAAAATATTAAAAGAATACTGACTTATTTTGCTTTGTTTCTCAAATATTATTTTTTAATATGGACAATAATGGCCTTAAACGACATACATCACAATTATACTTAAACTATATAAACAATAACGGTATAGTTTAGCTTACAACACTTGGTATGGATGTAAATTAGTAACTCTTTTTTAAAGATTCAAAGATAATATATTATTATGGACTTTAAGGCTCCATAAAAATGTTTTGCACGCCTGCACGCAGGCTGAATGCACTGGACGATTATGTTGTATTTTTAAGAACTATGTAACTGCATTCCGAGCAAAATAAAAATTTTTGAATCTTTGAAATCTTTGAACCTCGTGGGGGGCCTAGCTACGATGCGCCATCCGGCGGCCATCGGTTCTACGTGCAATGTGCCCAGCCCATTGCCACTTAAGTTTAGCGATTTGGAGGGCTATATTGGTTACCTTGGTTTTGCTGCGGTAGCCTCATTTCTGATGCGATTGCGCAGAGAAACTCCCAGCATAGCCCTCTCCATTGCTCTTTGGGTGACTGAGCCTTCTTATGAGGTAACCGTCTACGTTTCCGTGTCATACGTCATCACACAGTGACGTAGTGGCAACACACACTGGTCAAAGACTCTCGTCTTGAGACATTGCGAAGTATTGGACGAAAAGATGTGCCGTAGGTTCCCGAATGCTGCCCAGCCGAGTCGGACTCTTACTCAAAGTTGGACCTATCTAACTTGAAAGTCTGAAGAAGTCTTGAAAGTGTCCGATTGACATGATTTTTGTCTTATCCATGTTTATCCTTAGACCAACTCGCTCGGAGGCTTTACTGAGGTCATCGAGCATAGTACTCAAGTCCTCCATGGTCTCAGCCAAGACTACTATATCATCAGCAAACCAAAGGTGATTGATGTACTCGCCGTTGATGTTGATGCCTAGCCTTCTCCAGTCTAGAGTCTTGAAAACGTCCTCCATTGCAGCGGTGTACAGTTTTGGGGAAATAACATTCACTTGCCTAACACGCCGCTGTAGCGGAATACTTTTCAAGCTCCGATCCTGGAGTGGGACTGACATAGTGACGTTCTCGTACAAACACTTCAGTACTTCGATATAGCGGCAGTCTTCTTTTCACCGCTGGAGAGACTGTAGTACAGCCCAGGTTTCGATCGAATCGAAAGCTTTCTCCACGAACGCTAAGCAGAGAGGCAAGTTTTACTTTCCAGTCTTCTGTATAACCTGGCGGAGCGTATGAATGTGGTCTACGGTACTAAAACCTCTTCGAAAACCGGCTTTTTCGGGAGGTTGGAAGTCACTAAGCCTGCATGCGAGGCGATTTGTAATGACTCTTGAAAACAGCTTGTAAACATGGCTCAGAAGTGAGATGGGTCGGTAACTCTTCAGCAGGGATTTGTTCCCCTTTTTGAACAACAGCACCCCTAACCTCTGTTTCACGCCTTTGGCGTTCTCCCTTCCAGAAGGACGGTGTCGAACAACTTCTGAGGGGTCGTAAGGATCGGTTTTCTACCCGCCGTCATGAGTTTGGCTGTAATTCCGTCTTCACCTTGTGCCTTGCTGTTCTTAAGCTGTTTCAGAACCATTCTAATCTCGGACAGGCTGATGTCCGGGATGTCGTCGGTAAAGTGTCGGGTTGGTCTAGCTATGGTCTTTTGCCAGACCAACTTCGGGTCTGCGAGTTGACGTGTATACGATATGTATGACGTGTAGAAACGCACTCACTCAAAAGCTCAGGTTTGGAAAAAACGACTCTCCAGTCCTCAGTTTTTTACCTTGCGAGCTGGCTCTGCCCAATAGACTCGATCGAGATCTCGTGCGAACACATTAGAGCCCTTATTTCTCTCGATGGCCTCTTCAATACGGTTCGTAGTGAATTGGCGCAGATCGCGGGTAAGAGACTTGGAGATTCTGTTTATTTAGCTGCCAGTATAAAGTCGCATCGTTTGAAGACTGCAGAATCATTTGACTCCTTTCCTTCATGAGCTTCTGAGTGGAGCTAGAGAGCCTTTTAGTTCTGTTGGCCCGCTAGGCCTCGAAGAACATAGACCCATTGGCACGAACAGGTTCCACAAAACCTAGGCAATGGAAACGGTTTTGGAGTTCCAGCTGAAAGCTCTCGGGGTCACCCAAAGGGCAATGGAGAGGGCTATACTGGGAGTTTCTCTGCGCGATCGCTTCAAAAATGAGGCTACCTGCAGCAAAACCAAAGCAGATTTCGGATATTTTTTCCAGTTCGCGTGTTCATTTCTATAACCAAAGTATAATATAGTCAACTGAAAGAGTTACTGATTCTTTGACAAAAATAGTGTCCATAATAAAAATATAATAATTATAATAGTAATTGAAGTCCCCATGTACATTGAGCAACTTATCTTATTTGATATTACAAAATAAATAAATATTCGAGGTTAATAATATCTTACACAAATCGAACTAGGCCCATAGTTAAGTTCAATAAGGCTTGTGTTGTATATTATTATTTTAATTGATATGAATACATAGATACCTTTTTTGCAATACATATAACATCTAAATAAGTTTATCATTGTGCTGCTTATCTATTTATAGTGGCTTTTCTCGTTTTGAATCAAGAAACTAAATGCATATTTATGATGAACAATAGTCCAAATTCGTATAGTATACCAATAATGAAGTAAGTCTTATGTAGTATAGGGGCTTATTTTGCTTACATGAACAAGCCAACTTTCATTATTTTCGTGAATACTCGTTTATTTGTTGTTAAGTCAAAACATCGGTACTTACTGTTTAACGGAAAGTGTCCCATCCACGAATAATCCTATATTGCACAAAAATTCGCTAGTGTTCCACTGAGCTATTTCGCGTAATGCCGCTGTTGTACAAACAAATTGATGTGTTTTATCGAATTATTTGGGGATGTGCCGGTAGTCAACAAAAAAACGTGGTGACGGCGTCGATCGCTATGGCTCATCTGGCCTACGGACGGTCTTCCAGATAAAATGACGTCCACACCCCACCAATGGCATAACGGCACAATGCTGCCACGGTGGCAATTTTTTGAATTAGAACACGGGAGTCTTAGTCACGATAAACTTTAACGTGTTCTGCGTCTAGTCTTATACTTAGTAGCAAAACGGATTATTTCGCGATACCGACTTGTTTTAGATAAGCGTCGATATTTATGAGTAAGTTACACGCACCCATATTCTTACACATGACTTTACAACTGTACATTATGATGTCCAGTAATGTTTAACTACCTTAGTTCAATTGTTATATCATTATTCTTATGATTGTAATATTTTTAATTTTTAATTGAAGTTACACATAGTAAGTGGGAAAATTAGATGAATGAAACATAATATGAGGAAAAAACAAAACCTAGTTATTGTGACCTTGCAAACGAACCTTACGTCTTACATCCTAGGTGTGAATTCCGATTAGAGCAAATATTTGTGCGATGAGTACGAGTATTCAATTCATATACACGCGACACGTACCTATATTAGGCGAGTGAGGAGACGCTCACACAAACATTAACTCTCCTAAGCAATTTCATCACGGAGTCACCAATGTTTGAAAGTTAGAGTTAGAAAACTGAAAGAAAAAAGAAAGAAAGAATTGCATATATTCACAAACAAACAGGGCACACATATTAAACAATAAAATAATCAAAAAACTGATAAAACATGAAACAAGTGTGTCTCTGCGGCAGTGAACCGGAAACTGAGTCATTCATTACCTTAAATCATTGTAGGTATACAGTTTTATTGCCGTTATTTTTCGCCTAGTTAACCCGGTCTGAGCGGTCGTATTGATTGTGTTCAATAATCAATTTTTTGAGCTAGAAGCTTGAAACTTTGTAGAAAGATTACTTATTTAAATACAAAATAAAAACCTTAAAGCGTTTCGGAAAAATCCACCCCCACGGGGGTAAAAATGATGTGAAAAAAATAAGACTTTTTTAAGACTATTTTTCATTTCTCTGTCGGTTCTTATCGATATTTTGAATCGATACAAAATTATTACAACTGCCGCGTGCTAGTCGATGTTGACGAATCGATTTCGCGCGGATTATGTTTCTCGTCATTAAATTACGCTTGTGACGTCAAATTACCTACGCAAAATGTTACACGCTCGGTTCCCATACTAATCGGCGCGCACTTTCCTTCTATCTTGATATAGTTCTGTGATCATGGGTGTCACTGTCACGTCTTTTTCAACCGCGTGTATATGAATTTTCACTTTGGAGGCCTGCGAAGCCGAGTTTAGCCAAAGCGGCAAGAGGAACAGAGGCCCTACCGCGAAACGAAAACGAATTTCGTTCGAGTATCTCCCTCTCTGTTGCACTTGCTGGTTCGAGCGACAGAGAGGCAGATACTCGACCGAAGTTCGTTTTCCAACTTTTCTAAGTTGTAGTTTTACATGGGGAAAATGGCCGGCCGGGGAAGCCAGGGCGGGTATGTCCGACTCCCGGGAACCGCCCGGACCACCGACTAAAACCCCACGGTCTTCCATCCCGTTGCTGGGTTACGGGTACGCCGAAGCACTCCGCGACGAGTGGAACAGGCCTGGCTGGGCTCGCTCCCCGCCCCGGCTGTCCATAAACGTGGCCTAAATAATTCCACGATACAATTGAAACAAATGCGCCCTTCAGCACTACGTTGACCTCGAAACAATCGCACCAGTAAAAAAATCTAACAATGACGAAGACTGTTTATTTCACTGCCATCAACTGGGCAACCTTGACAAGAATTAAACGGAGATGCTACGTTTGCATAATTATATCTCTGATCATCGAAACTGCAATTAGCTCGGTCTGAATGACGCCTTGACACGCTAAATCAGTAATTTCTAAGACCAAATGATATTTCGATCCTCAACAACATCCATACTAATATTATAAATGGGACAGTGTATGTGTGTGTTTGTTTGTCCGTCTTTCACGGCTAAACGGAGTGACGAATTGACGTGATTTTTTAAATGGAGATAGTTGAAGGGACGGAGAGTGACATAGGCTACTTTTTGTCTCTTTCTAACCCGTGGGGGGTTCCCTAAATAATAATATAATATTATTGTACATTATAAGTGCGCATATTCAAGATAATTAACAGGCATTAATCTTAAACTACCTTCTGCCCGCGACTTCGTCCGCGTGGAACTCTGAGCTACGGTATAAGTTCCATACAAACTTTCACCCCCCATTTCACCCCCTCAGGGGATTATTTCCGGGATAAAAACTATACTATGTCCTTCCCCGGGACTTAGACTATGTCTATACCAAATATCATCTAAATCGGAGATCGATACACACAGAAACACTTTCGCATTTATAATATTAGTATTAGTAGAGCAGTTTCAGGTGATAATGTGGACACGCTGGACAAAAGCACCAAATTTGTCCATCCTGCTGTCTGCGTATCAGCAATAGCTAGACTGTTCAAATTTCAATTTAAATTGTTAAAAAATTCACAAAAAATTAAATAAAAAATTAAACAGTGCTCTCATACATGAAACGTAATTTTATGGCGTTTTTTTGCCCGCCCATAACAATCGGTATATCTCTAGTACCGTAATATGAAGACACTTGTCCGCAGATTATGTATCTGGGGGCACGGTAGTGCCCCCGCCAAGTCGAGCAAAACAGCGGCACGGCTGTAGCATCCTTTTCTCGAAGCAGTTCAGGCCATTTTCGACCCCCTATAACTTCGTTGTGGATAAAACTAGAAGCCTGAATTTTCAGTAACCAAGCACGCATTGTATAAACACGATATATTTCCAATTTCATTCAATTTGAACCGGTGCTTTAAGATTTATAACTAGTCAAAGTTTCTTAATTTTGTCACTCACTGACTGACTCACCGATCATCAAAAGTCTAAGGCACTTCTAGCAGACATAGAAGCTTCAAATTTGAATTGAATTGAATTTGATTTTTTTTTGTGTTTAGTGTATAAATTAACAGGAAACTAAAAAAAATGCAATTTCAGTCCGGTTTTCTAGATAAACCAACTGCATAAATAACTTTGTAAACCGATATAATCATATACGATTACAAAGTTATATTTGCAGCGAATGGGACAAAAAATGAAAAAGCAAGAATGGGACTGCATTCATAATTCGTATGTATTGATAACACAATAACGTACAAAAAGAAGTGAGATCTCATAAAAAACATTCCATGTAAAAAAGAGGCCAAGTCTCGCAACTCTTCCACCGTAAAAAGTTGTGAGATATTTCGTAGAGCCAAAGTCTCAGGCATTCTTCAATCTTTATTTACTTGCTAAATAAAATTTTGTGACTTGGCAATCACACAATACTACATAGATTTAGGTATGCAGAAATCCATAAATGCAGGAAAGTTGTGTGATTGCCAGGTTACAGAATTTTATTTAGCAAGCAAATAAAGATTAAAGAATGCCTGAGACTTTGGCTCTACGTAATATCTCACAACTTTTTACGGTGGAAGAGTTTCGAGACTTGGCCTTATTACTACAAAAGAAAGAAGGCAAAAAAATACATGACGAAAATACCATTCAGAATTAAAAGAATTACGAATCTGCAACCGTTTTAATATTGCTTGTTAGAGCGAGAAAAC
The DNA here is from genome assembly GCA_947578815.1 of Epinotia ramella. Taxonomy (NCBI): domain Eukaryota; kingdom Metazoa; phylum Arthropoda; class Insecta; order Lepidoptera; family Tortricidae; genus Epinotia; species Epinotia ramella. Next base: position 5,954,086 of record OX388207.1, read on the forward strand.
GCTCGCAGCTCGTCGCTCGTATAATTTTATTTAGTTTCTACACCCCTATTAAGGAAAGCAGAGCAAAACAATTGAAGTGGCTTATCATTATTAAATGCGTATCATGTGTATTTCACTTCCGTGGACGAGTGGCGTAATGTAATATGGGGAAATTGAATTAACCGTCATAAGTGACCGTCAGTGAAAGTGTTAGGGTAATTTAGAGGTTGTTGGGTTCAACTAACTACTCTTGGTAAATATTAGTGTAATGTTATTCATTAACTAATTTATTGTAGATTACCAAGGGTTTTTACGTACGCCATATTAATCTTTTCAACTAATAATAATTCGTTATAGGTACCTACTTATTTAATTAAAACGAATACGAGTTATGTTGCTGTGTCTCTATAGTCATTCTTCCAAGTCAGATTAAAACTTAGTACTTTTACCAGATTATATTTATATAATCGCTTTTATTTTAATGTTGGTGAACATAAATTGACTCTTGCACATCTGCACTTTATTTTAAAACGAACACTATTCGTAACATAACAAATCCTTAAAGAAAATAGTAGATTTTAATTATTTGATCAACAAAAGAATATTTTGACCAGATTTACCAATAATGCCGTGATGAAGGACTCTATTGTCAATGTCATAGAGGCGTGTACGTGTGTGTGATTTGTGTCGTTATTTTATACGTATATTACCAAGTACCAGCGACTCATCGATGTCAAATCAAACATTACTTAACTACAAGTTGACTTTATAGATTGTTTATAGATTTTTGAAGTGAAAACTTGTTTAGCGGCGCTGAGCACTTTTTGGGATGGGGAAAAATTGTTAAATACGCGACAGAGTTTTGTGACGTCAGATGTGAAGGAAGTCACTTTTTGCTGCTAGCCGATTCGACTTCATTCAAAACTGAACGCTATTCGTAAGAGTATAAAGCCGTTAAACACTTTTTGCAATAGCATTTTTTTATTTTTTTATTTTTTTATGATATAGGAGGCAAACGAGCAGACGGATCACCTGATGGTAAGCGATTACCGCCGCCCATGGACACTTGCAGTGCGTTGCCGGCCTTTAAGATGGGAGTACGCTCTTTTCTTGAAGGTTTGAAGGTCGTATCGGTCCGGAAATACGTACCGCAGGCGACAATCCATTCCACAGTTTAGCTGTGCGAGGCAGGAAGTTTCTGGAGAAGCGCACAGTTGAGGACTGCCAACCATCTAAGTGGTGAGGATGGTAATTTTGTCGCGTTGGACGATGGCGAAAAGAAGCGGCAGGGATTAATCCGAACAATTCCTCGGAGCACTCCCCGTTATACATGCGATAGAAAATGCAGAGAGAGGCCACATCTCTACGCAGCGCCAAGGGGTCAAGCCGATCCGAAATATGCTCGCTGTCGACAATTCGAGTATATTCTGCAAATCAATTTGTAATAATACCAACGCGTCCTTCACCGTTTTGCTATTGAGAAAATTCGAATAGTTCGAATTTGGGCGTTATTCCTAAAGAGATAAAGCTTAGAAAAATATTTACCAACGGCAAATACAAATTGATATTTTGGTCGCCACCGCCGTCTGCTGTTCTTGCAAATTCGAATAGTTCGAATTTAGACGTTATTCCTAAAGAGATAAAGCTTTGAAAAATATTTGGCAATGGCAAAAACAAATTGGTATTGTGTTTGCCGCCGCCCATCGGCGCGCCGACGGGGCTGTCCGCCTAAGTAATTGATAATTGTTTATACATTTGCGTCAAATTCATTTTTAGGGTGACACCGTAAGATGTCACGTGACCTGATCGAAAAACTGTTACAATGTTATTGAGTTTTCACTTCTGCCGGCACTCCCGGAGTGCAACCCGGTCTTTTTTTTTTCTTACTTCCACTTACAGGATAACAATATCTACGGTAGCATTGAGTGCCATCTACGTTAAATGTTTTGTGTATTTTAACAATAATTAAATGATCAACGTTACGGATGAACGTTAAGGCGAATATACTCGTAGCCTCCTAAATTTTATCTCGTTTGTTTGCTAATCCTAGTTCTTCTATTTATGTTTATGCTCAGACTCTGAAGGGCTAGCATGGACGGCCTTATCACACGATAAGTGACAGGATAGAGCGTCCGTCACTGGCTGACACCGTTCGATAGAACGAGACGAAGCTCCCATCTTATCGCGTGATAAGGCCGACCATGATACGGGGTCAGATTTTAGATAAATGAATTACCAAATTACCGAAAAAACTTTGAATATAACTTATGATTTAGAACTTTTAGAAGCAGTAGCATTATATTTCTGTTGCAAACAGATAATTTTATTTTGACTTTTTTTTAAATGCTCTCTACAAGAAATTCAATGGTACAACTATTAATGAAGTATCACAGGATGGCATATATTTTTGTCAGACTTCACCAGCTCAATTGTGAACTATGTCATTTCAAATACGATCGTCTACGCGCCTTAAGCTAACAAATAATTGAACAGCGAACGAAAAAACCATGGAATGCGAGCTCCTTACAAATATCTACCCAATCACGTGCCTAAAATCCGGTATGTTCGAACTAAACGGCTGCCTGGCATCGTTTTGACACTCCGCCCCCAACCCCACATAAAGGCAATGGCACCCATTCTGTGGGGCCATTTTGCGGCGCTACTTAGACTTCTATGGTTTTTTCGTTCGCTGTAATTGAATGACACTCAAAGAATCCGGCGACTACCGCGCCTAATCGGACTTTGACACCAATAACCACGTCGCTTAAGCACTCTATAACTTAAACAATGTATGATAAACTTCGGGAGGTTCGTGGGAGTTCATCCGTGTATAAACTCGTCGTAAAATGGCTGCAACGTCAACTGGTAAATGATAACTTATAACGCTTTAAACTACTCCGAATCGCTGAATAGCGGTGTAGACTTGAAAATTATTATAATTTTAAAAGAAAGAAGGCAAAAAAATATGCCTAGTGACGAAAATCCCATTCTGATATCTCAAAGAATTACGAAGCTACAACCGTTTTAATATTTCTTGTTAGAGAGAGAAAACGCAAACGGTCTGTGACATTACAGGATGCTGCCGGGGGGCAGCGTCGACGGCCCCGCCGACCGAGATGCGGCGCGGCACTTTGCCGTCTCCTGTGACGTCACATTCTTCCAGCGTCATCGTTTCATATGAAGTTGCGTTTTGCGAAAAAGGGACAGAACATACCTCTTCTTAAAACTTTGGACACTTATAACTTCGAGATTATTTAACCTTTTGCGTTGATTTTTTTTCCATTTGACTACATTTTAAATCCTTTTTCGAGAAAATATGACAGTATTGATTATTTTATTTGTCTACACCCCTATTGTGGCAGTGGGCGGGGTGAGTGCACGCACAACCCAGGGTGGCCCGGGTACCGGAAGAGGCAGCGTGGGTCCACCCATAAGGTGGACTGATCACCTGGTAAAGGTCGTGGGATTCCGCTGGTTGGGGGTGGCGCAGGACCGGTCACTGTGGCGCTATTTGGGGGAGGCCTATATCCAGCAGTGGACGTCTTTCGGCTGAAACTCTCACGCTTAGTAAATTACTTTACTTTAAAAACAACGATTTCTTCAACCACGGCCTGGCTTAAAATTGCATGTGAACAGGCGGCCGACTTTTGTATCGTTGATTTTAATGTATGTATGTATGTATGTAAGCACTACACAATAACAGGTTAAAGAATATACATGTCACACAATAGATCAACGTGCAAAGGCGAACTTAATCAATGCAATGGCAATGTTTTGTGAGAATTGGATAATATTTGTTAAGTTGGAAGAGCTTGTGATTTCGAATGTGGATTTGTATTAGGCTCTAGCAGGTCGATCACGCAACGCATTGTACCGTAAAACGGGGTGAGTAGGGACAAAACTGACATTCAACCCTCGATAACGACATTTTATTTTTACATATGCAAACTGAATGTTGTACAATAATAAGTGTTCCGGACGTTTGAATTTTAGTTTTTTTTTTATGATTTTGGGTAGTTTCATTTCATAACTTTAACGATAAACACGAAATCCCACCTCACCCCGTAGTCCCTTGTAGTTGGGTTGAGATGGGTTTTCATACAAACGTGATTTAGGAAGATTTATAGCTCCTTTTTAAATTGGAATACATTATTTAGGTAGAGTAGAGCAGGTGCCTTAAAATCCTATCGCACCGTTTCATCCCTTATCTCCCCATTCATAACCCAACTCTCCTCGCAATCCCTACTCACCCCAGTTTACGGTACGCGCGTCAGGTACATCTATATGTCACTTTTTATATGGGAAAATGTCAGTTTGTCTGTCCTAATGCGCGTACGAAACGTTACGTGATTACCCCTTTACGTTAGGTTTACGAAAGCGACTTGACTTGTGACCATCTGACCTTCCAACCAAGACAATCTCCTGATTTGAACTAGGCTCTAGTTTTTCGAAAGCGTCTGCCATCTGACCTTCCAACCAAGAGGGAAAACTAGACCTTATTAGGATTAGACCGGTTGCACACAATGTATTCCTTCACCGAAAAGCTCCTTTAAGAGTCCGCAGTAAGCTCGATTCTGCATACAAACGTAGTTACGGTCTCATTTTAAAACTACGTGTTGGATTGTAACGAAACTTAGCATGTACATGATGTATATCCAGGTCTGTAATTAGTTTATGTAGCTTTAGATATCATAGTAAAATAAATACAGCGAATTTAGGTTTTTCATACAAAATTTGTTTTTGCTGTATTTCGCTTGTTTTATAAACTGGAACCATTTAAACTAATTACAAACATAGATATACCTCATTTCATTGTATATGCAAAGTTTCGTTACAATCCAACACGTAGTTTTAAAATGAGAACGAAACTCCGTTTAAATGGGAAGGTGAAATTCGGCCGAGCTTACTGCGGACTCTTTTTAAATATAATATTTCGTACAAGTTATTTTGTAAGACACAGTCCGAGCAAGGGTTCGAACCTATTGAAAATCGCCAGCTTACCGCTCGGCTACAACTTCTTGAAATACTCCTATAGCTATCCTATATTTACTGTGGTATAGGTTGTATTAGGTACGATGATTGATAGAGATAATGGTTGCCGTGTAATGTATATGACATTCCCCGATATGCGTCGACGCATCTAACACACTCACTTTCGCGTGAACAGGATCTAGGCTAGAGGGACTGGACGGAAACTAGTGAAATAGGGCCGTAGTTGGCACAAAGATATCCCTAGGATATCGCTTTTCTTTCATGTTGTAATCATTTTGATTTTGTATAACGGGAGCGTGGATGTAGTTATAGTTACCGTGCCAGAGTGGTCGCATGTTGTCATCTCGAATTGGGCCCAACTTATTAATTAAAGGGGAAAGTGTTGGGTCACTTACCAATATTTCGGCTTACGACCGTCTGACGTTACCAACCAGGTAACGCAGGACACCTGACGGCAGATGAGCCCTGAACATTGGAGTGCCAGCGGTTACGACTGAACTCTTACAGCACTTACGTCGTTTTCTTTAAGGAAGGCAGATTTTTAGAAATATCTCATAAATCTTTGAACCGATCTTATTCATTAACAATTTTCGCTGAAAGAATTTAATAAGCCCTATGTCCTTGTTTTTTTTCATATTTTTCAAATACACGGTTCAAAAATTAGGGGGGGGGACACAATTTTAGTGACTTTCGGGGCGATTATCTCCGACTCTATTCACTTAATCAAAAAAAATGCTGAGAAACCTTATATTTATTTTGAAAGGCCTATCAATTGATGTGCCACACGTGGGCTTGCTATGAAAAAAAAATGTATGCCTTTCAGTTTTATGTATTACAGATTACAGCACCCCGAAAATTTTTTTTTATTCATTTAATTACAAAACTATGTAGCGGCTAACAAAATACACCTATCCTCAAAATTTAATTCAAATACACCTTATAGTTTTCTAGTAAAATGCTTGTGACATACGGGCGGACAGACAGACAGACATGACGAATCCATAAGGGTTCCGTTTTTTGCCATTTTGCTACGGAATCCTAAAAACCCAGACGCTGTCTACCTTAAATTAGATCGTATTATGTTATTACACAGAAATGAAAACACGGATTTACCTGTCCTCGTCATATTCGACGTGTAGGTAATAATGGGAAAAGCGAAAGTGAGTTATGTGGACGTAGATTAACATCTATAATCATATCAGACACGTTCCTTGAGGCCTTTAGTCCGTAATGCTAGCGTTTCTACCATTTTGAACACGATATGGAGGGTAAGCGTGTCATGCATTGTAAAAGTGGTCAAATGCGAGTGATGTGCTGATGATACGAATGTTTACTAGCTTAGTAGTAGGTTGTAGTGTTTAGTCGTTAGGTTTATTAAGAGGTAATGTTTGTGAGGGTATAAGTTTGCAGGTTTGAAGCGTCGCAAGTATGTTTGAAGGGGGTAAAATATCGAAGTACCTACTAAAAAAAACCAGAATGATAATAATGTATTACATCACATGAAACTTCGTCTCCAAAGGGCCGTTACGTGATGGATCTATATCCCCACGCACGCCTTCCAAATGACCGGGGTTCGCCCCGTGAATTTCTATCGGAGATATAATAATAATAAAAAATTAGGAATACCCTAGCTAGGAGGACATGAATAAGAAAGATTTATCTAAAGACAAAAACATTTATTTCTCATAAATTGTCAAATACAACATAATTTAAAATTAACAATTGAATACTTATAATAATAATAAAAATACGAAATAACAAACTTAAGTACAGCCTAAAGCTTAGTCAAATAGGCCCCGGCGAGTTGCTCCGGGCGCAAAGGTGCCCATCACACTTGCAGCGTTACCACGTTGGATGGCGATGGATCACCTTTGCGCCAGGAAGCAAGCCGCGCGAGCATCGGACCCCCTTTCCTTAAGATTTATCTTGTATAAATATAATTATAATAATAAAACTTTTTATTTCGGACGGAATCCATAGGTGTTAGTTACAGCCTTATATTCTAGTGTTATTTGTTATTACTTAAAAATTAAAGAGTACTACAATTAAATACACAATTATTCAGGTATGGAGCTTAGTCCACTCTGTAGAAGGGGGAGTCCCGTCTATCCGCTAGCGCTACCAGCCCCCCTATTCTGTAACTTGTTTTAAGCTCACGTCAACGCTCACCCACAAGTATATCTTGACACCGCGATGCGTACTAACTAAGCGTTGCTAGAGGTCTAGTTTCGTGACGGGTGATCGGCGGGGTGAGCCGTATTAGCGCTTAGCGAATAACACCCCAGGATGCCGTTGGCGCTGCCTCGCCACTCTCGCCAGCGGTTTAGTAGTGAGGCACACCGATTACGCATGATGGCCGCAAAACCATCACCTGTGCCTCCGCAAACATTCCCGAGGCACTGCAGTGACGAGGCAGCCCAATAAATAGATAAAATAGATATGTTAAGGGCGATACTATATTCACTGGTAGATAATTATCACCACATCTTGAATTAAGATGCTTCTTGAACCAAGAGAAAAAAATGTAGGTCCAAGATAATTTCGCTTCATTCGAGATACTTACCTAATTTAAATCTTGTATCAATAATGTTACCTACCAGAAATCAAGTAAACGTCCATGTCGTCGACCCTACTTTCTTGTTTCACAAATCAAATGTGTATTATTTTCTGAGTAGAATTAACTTTTGGGGACAGATATTTTCTATCCATACTCTGTCTGTCTGTCTGTCTGTTACCTCTTCACGCTTAAACCGCTGAACCGATTGAGATGAAATTTGGTATGAAGATAGTTTGGATTCCAGGGAAGGACATAGGATAGTTCCGGAAATCATCACCTAAGGGGATGAAATGGGGGGTGAAAGTTTAGTATGGAGCTACGATATGACCGAGTTCCACGCGGACAGAGTCGCGGGCAGAAGCTAGTATTAAGACTATATTTTAACTGCTGGCTCCACATTTACGGGCGAAGCCGCAAGAGTATCTAGTAAAATACAATTTACTAACCCTCAAACTGCCCTACCTAACCCTAACATTGCACAGAATAGTAGAATCGCTGTTGCATATTAACGTTTAAACTTTAAACGTTATTCGTTCATGCGGTCGCGAGAGGCTACTGCGGTAAGCCAAATGGTTGCGGCGGTCCTGTGTTAATACTTGTACTGTGTTAGATAATTGGCTATCCTACTGCGGCATTGACCTGGAATGAAGATACATACATTTGTTTGTAGTAAACAAAACATTGGAAAACAAAACAGAAATTCGAATACAGTCAAGTGTAAAAATAAGCTTACTCACGAACGATATGATACAGAGAAAGAATATAATGGAAAAATAAACCATCTTCGTCTGTAGCCCCCGACAGGATTCGAACCAGAAAGCGCTTAAATTAACATATAAAAGCCGTGAACAAGTAATTTGCCTGATATTGAATTAATTACAAAAAAAAACGTATCTTGCTCAGGCTTTTTTTTTTTGTTTTAGATTCCCTAAACTCGCTCGCTCTCTCGTTCGAAAACTTACGCAATTTCCTCTATTATATAATCCCATTGTGTGTACAAAGTTTTATGTTATCCTAGCGTGTAGATGGAGAGTGGCCCGTCCTGGCAACCCTGCCCCCCTATTCTGTAACTTGTTTTAAGCTCACCTCACCGCTCACCCACAAATATATCTTGACACCGCGATGCGTAGTAACTAAGCGTAGGTAGAGGTCTAGTTTCGTGACAGGTGACCGGTGGGGTGAGCCGCATTAGCGCGTAGCGAATAACAGTCCTGAAGTTTATTGTAGCGACGCGTCTCAAATCTGACGATTGTGCGGTTAATTTACTGCTTTATCTATCTACTGTGACGACGCGCTGGCTGCGGCGGACTTAAGTGGTAATTTAGTTAGTATGTCAACCTTTATATCAGTAACGGTACGCTTTTCTATTTTAGGTATTGTATAAGTGACAGTTAGTTTCCATCGCGTATAAAACTTGTTCATTTGATGTCAAATATATGCATACCATTTATTCCCAAGAGGCTATAGAGCACATTAGCATAAATAAGGGTATAAAAGATCGAAAAAAATGTGATATCGCTGTGATAGGTTGCTAGCCCATCGCCCACAAAACACTTCAACCCTGCTCCGTTAGTCGACTTTTACACCCGCGGGAAGAAAAGGGGTGATGAAATTCTCTACCGACCACACGGGGAAACACTGCATGCATACAATTTTAACCTTTATTCGAAAGGTATAAAAGGGTAGTGTAAACATATCCATTACGTAAACCGTAGGTACTACAACGGCCGTATTTGACAAAATACTTGAAGCAGAAAGAATATACATACACTCAGAGGCAATGAAAACGGGTCACTTCCCATGGATTACTTTACAAAGTGACCCGTTTTCATTGCCTCTGAGTGTAATTCCCAATGTGAACTATGAAGGTACGCTACCTCAGAGGCAATGAAAACGGGTCACTTTGTAAAGTAATCCATGGGAAGTGACCCGTTTTCATTGCTTCTGAGTGTATTATCTAGTTAGTCCGAATCGCTAAAAAGTGTCAGTAGGCGGGATATGACCCGTAGAACCGATGGCCGTTGGGGCGGACTCGGTGTACACGGTGGACTGGTGACCTGGTAAACTGTGGCACTATTTGGGGGAAACCACTCAATAGAGTCATCAAATATAAAACAATATGTTCCGCAAATGGGCGTTGGAGTCGAGCGAGCAGTGCGAGCAAATGTCTCATTTCAGTTACTTCTGGAAAAGGCGCTTTTGTATTTCGTTTCCTTTAATTATTTAACTGAGCATCATTCGGTAACCTAGTGTTTCAGGCATGCGGCTGTCAAAGTCAAGGAGGGTCTTGGGGTTCGAATCCCGGCTCGTACCAATGAGTTTTTCGGAACTTATGGACGGAATGTTGGCCGTTAGTTTTTCGGCGAAGGAAAACATCGTGAGGAAACTGGTAAGGTATATTAATATATAAGGTCAATATAATAATAATCAATAAGGTCTAGTTGTCCCTCTGGGTTGGAAGTCAGATGGCAGTCGCTTTCGTAAAACTAGTGCCAATGCCAAATCTTAGGATAAGGTTCCGCGTGTCCCAAAGAACATAAGTACCTATATAAAAGTGGCAAATTATAAAGTAAATAAAGTTTAAGTACTTACACCATTTTCGCCTGATTTTTACGGAATTTATATAGATTACTTTCATTATTTTTTACCGTTGCGTCACTCGCGGTATAGGGTAAAGTAAGTAGAATCGGTATAGGTACCTATATCTTGTGAATCGCGCACCTCAATAGGAATGATGACTAAGATTTTTTTGAACCAATTTTTGGAGAGGAACAAATGTTTGTATGGGAGCAACTACAATTAAAGAACATAAATACCCAACATTTTGAGACAAAGATAGACGTCGCTGGCGACAGCGCAAAACGCTTCATACTGATAGACAGACAGGTATGACGTCACAACTGACTTTTGTTAGTACAAAGTACTTGTATCGTTGTATGGAAAGTCCGGTAAATTGTTGTTTCGATCGCGAAATACTGTGTTTAAGTAGATAGTTGTCGTACAATTTTGTTTCTATAAAAGCGTAAGGATTCTATTGGTAGCTTAAAATTTACTCTTGGACAATAAAAAAAAAACATAATTTTTCTAAACTTACAAGGTTCATATCTTTTTCTGATTTTAATTATATTTTATAATACCACACCCTTATTTTTACAGTAATAAAGACGTGTACCGAATTATTTGGCTACCTTGGCTGCTACTAACTATATGACGCTGATTGTACATAAAATATAAACATTTAAACATTATCCTTGACAGGCCTTCAAATCTGTCAACAACGGTATTCAGAAGGGTGTTGGGGCTGCCCCGAATTTTACGCACCACCCCTTCTTCGTTTTGCGCATAACAGCGGCAAAACCGTCAACGTGCGCATAAAAGTGGGGCTATTCCTAATGACATCCTGGGGACATGAAAATAGGCCTCAGGTCAGAATTATACCGATACTGGCTGGACTGAGGCGACTGTCGGTAGTTGTGAATAACAGCCCTGAACTTGAGACGGCCGGTTACTACACTCGCTAGTCTCGCTACCAAATAGTCGCGAACACGTTTTTTTACCGGTTTTCCGGCAGGCTTTTGCTGGCCAGTTTGTCTGTCTGTGACTGGATGATCGCACCCACGTTGCTCCGGTCGGTATAGTTTGTTTTAGTTTAGACGACGGAAAGCCAACCCTTTACGGACACCTATTGTTTAATTGTTAACTCATAAACAATAGAACAAACTTGCCACACTTCGGTCAGTTTCCCTTTGTTATATTTTCCTTTCATATTTAGCAACAAAAGAAGTTGTAAAATTCCAAGTTAAGTGCATTTTCGTAAGTTTAAGTAAAACGAACTGTACTAAATAGTTCCATACACTAGCAGAACTCAAAATCATCTAGCTAGTACGATTTGTGTAAGATTGTAATATATATTTTATTTTTCTATTTATATTTATAAGTAGAGTTAATGACAAGATAAAAACATTGCTACAATTATATTTTATTATAAACGATATGATACAGAGAAAGAATATATAATGGAAAAATAAACCATATCTTCGTCTGTAGCCCCCGACAGGATTCGAACCTGCGACCTTTCTGTTAACGCTAGACTGCTCTACCTACTGAGCTACGAGGACAGTGACGCAAGTTGTATATTTTTCCACTATATTCCCGCTAAGACTAGCGCCCTCTCTGTATCGAGTTATAGACTTGTTTCACAGTCTTGGTCTAGCGTTAATAGAAAGGTCGCAGGTTCGAATACTACAGCTACAGCTACAGACGAAGATGGTTTATTTTTCCATTATATTCTTTCTCTGTATCATATCGTTTATAAAATGATTGGGGTAACTTCCTCGTTAAAAATAACACGAAACAAAAATATTTAATTAAATAATTGGTTTCGTGAAAAGGGTATATTTTATTATGTTCTTAAACGACAATACAGAGAAAGAATATAATGAAAAAAAAAAAATCTTCGTCTGTAGCCCCCCACAGGATATCTGTATCATATCGTTTATAAAATGACCGGGGTAACTTCCTCGTTAAAACTAACACGAAAACAAAAATATTTAATTAAATAATTTGTTTAGTGATAAGGGTATTTAAATATTATGTTCTTTGTGATGTTAAGAATGAACACAAACGAAACACATAGTACCTAATACCTATTTGAATGTTTGACCCAATTCGTTTGCCATTTTTTATCTTTTGTAATGAGATGTCACCATCATTCGTATTGCAATGTGTGTCGCTAGAGCTAATGTGTCAGCAAAGAGCGCTCAAAACACATTGAGTGAATGTGCTCTGAACGTATATGGTGTTTTCATTTCATGATGTGTAATTCTAGTGGTGAGCACAGAATAATTAAGAGGCTGACAAGACCTAAGTTCGTTGAAATTTATGTTATTTAAGCAGTTTTTTAAGAAAACCTATTTGTTCTAACATATCAAAAAAAAATGATAATATGCATCATATTTCAAAGACCGTGGACGGACTCGATACATAATTGGACGAAATCGGCTCGATAGAAAATAATTGCAAAGGTTGGTCTTAAAATCATCATTAACAAATACTACTTAGCAGTGTTGACCATTTTATATTTAAAACAATAGACTGGGTACTTTAACAGTCACTATTCGAGTAAAATACCTATTTATACACATATATATATATATGTATTTATTTATTTTACAGCCATAATAACACAACTGTGTAGGAGATTAGACCGACGACAGCCAAGTAGAAAAAGAGACGGTCCAAATCCAAAGCATCCACACGAGCTGGTAACACACCTGTGCAGTCATGACTACAATAGCTAATAGCTAGTCATCATCATCATCATTATCATATCAGCCGAAAGACGTCGACGAACGACATAGACGTCCCCCAAATAGTGCCAAAGTGACCGGTCCTGCGCCACCCGCATCCAGCGGACCATCAGGCTAGTACGTGACAATGACATCCTAAAACTGGTCGAGCGCTACTAATTATCCGTACGAAATATATTCGCATAGAAAATAACGTAATGCTTGAATCAATATTAGACCTCCATTATAGCTCAAAGCTTGCGTCACAAGCAAACACTCGAAGAGCCTGGAAGAGGGCATTAGGAAATAACTTACCTCAATATACGTGAGGATCGTTAAATATGAGCTATTCTTAAAGTACAGTCGGCATCAAAAGTAGCTACGCAAACGAAGACATCAAACGTCGTTATTATAAGGGAATCTAAGATACGGGGTCTGATTTGGGACAGTCCCGCTTGCGCAGTATGGAGACACGGAAATACCCTACACATGGGCTCTAAAGGTTCAGTGTATAATGAAATGTAATTAGAGCCTATCACGTCTTCGATTGTGTAGTTACTTTTGATGCTGACTGTGGATGGATTATACTGATTTCAGGATTCGTTTTCGACGGCTAGGGAAGTAGAGACAAATGCAGGTATAGTACGGATTATTTTTCTAGACTGGATCTTATCTTGAGACCCGTCGGTCCAACAAAGCAATTGTTTAGCCACGTGCCACAAACGCTTCGAAATGAAAAGGCCATGTTATTTTATTTTTTTATACAACGACGGTGGCAGACAAGCGTACGGCCCGCCTGATCGTAAGCGGACACCGCAGCCTACAACTCAAAAGCAACTCCAAAGGAGTAACATGGGCGTTGCCGTACTTGCCGTCCCTTGATATGTTTGAGGATTCGCCGTGTTGACAGCTGAAGGAACAAATTCCCTCGCTCTCAACACAACGCATCCTCGGGAGCTCTGGCGACCTTGCTCACCTCCAGGAACACATCACTACTACAGAGCAAGTACTACTTGCCAAGTAGTACTGTTATTATGGCTGTGGTCTTCTGCAAGGCGGAGGTACTTCCCCAGGTGGGCTGCTCCACATTCGAGCGGGATGACATTTCGCTGTGCCCTACCTCACCAAAATCTCAAAAAAAAAAAGACCAGGTTGCACTCCGGGAGTGCCGGCAGAAGTGAAAACTCAATAACATTGTAACAGTTTTTCGATCAGGTCACGTGACATCTTACGGTGTCACCCTAAAAATGAATTTGACGCAAATTTATAAACAATTATCAATTATTTAGGCGGACGGCCCGCGGGCGCGTTGGGTGCGACGGGCCGCCGGCTCCGGGCAAACACAATAGCAATTTGTTTTTGCCATTGCCAAATATTTTTCAAAGCTAACTCTCAAGATAACTCTTTAGGAATAACGTTTATATTCGAACTATTCGAATTTGCACAGTAGACGGCGGTGGCGACCAAAATATCAATTGGTTTTTGCCGTTGGTAAATATTTTTCTAAGCTTTATCTCTTTAGGAATAACGCCCAAATTCGAACTATTCGAATTTTCTCAATAGCAAAACGATGAAGGACGCGTTGGTATTATTACAAATTTATTTGCAGAATATGCTATTGCAAAAAGTGTTTAACGTCTTTATACTCTTTCGAGTAGCGTTCAGTTTTGAATGAAGTTGAATTGGCTAGAAGCAAAAAGTGACGTCCTTCACATCTGACGTCACAAAACTGTCGCGTATTTAACAATTTTTCCCCATCCCAAAATGTGCTCAGCGCCGCTAAAGAAGTTTTCACTTCAAAAAAAATGTTTAGCTCTAAACTGTGTTCGAAACCACATGCAATTGATACCCAAGAAACTGATGTTATACAAGTTTGCAATTGTAACAACCGACTTAGTATACCTACGTGAGCATTCTGAATACTTGCTCAGCCAAATATTTAGGTCAGTTTGAGGTAGGCACGAACTAAACAATGAGATGACAAGCCAACAAACATAAACTTAAGTAAAAATTAATATAATGCAGCAATGAGAACATTCATCTATTAAATACTAGGTTCTGCCCGCGACTCGGTCCGCGTGGTACCTACCCGTTTATATTGTAGCTCCACACAAACGTTAAATATTCCGTGCAAAAGTTACGAAAAACTCATTGGTACGAATCGGGATTCGAACCCAGGACCGCCGCTTGGGAGCCGCCTGCCTGAACCACTAGGCTATAGTGTCAACACCAAAATGACACGGAGTAAACGAGAGCGGGTGTTACTCGGCGGCCAGCGGCGCTACCACGAACTTCGAAAGTCGAAGTTCGTAATACATGCATCCCTGTCACTCGAGTTAGGGAGTGCGATAGAGATGGAAATACCCGAACTTCGACTTTCGAAGTTCGTGGTAGCGCCGCAGGTCTTAGAAGATAATAATGAGTAAAAGGTGAAATAAAAAAAAGTGTGGAGTTATTGTGAAATATGACGGTTACCGGTTTAGTTAAGTATGAATATGTTGACATCATGTTTTTAATTGCAGAGCCATACGTCAAAAAATAAAGACATAGAACCGTTTAATGATGATTTTAAGACCAATCTTTGCAATTATTTCCTATCGAGCCGATTTCGTCCAATTATGTATCGAGTCCGTCCACGGTCTTTAAAAATGATGAATCTTAAAAAAAATGTTTTTGATGTGCTAGAACATATAAGTTTTTCTTAAAAATTTCAACAAAATTAGGTCTAGTCAGCCTCTTAACGGTATAAGTTAGTATGTGAGCCGTGGGAGGTAACTTGCTACTCGGAGAACGGACTAGCAAATTGCGGTCAATACTCGTCTTAACAACTTCAAACGCCCAACTCGAAGATCTAGACGTCAATTCCGTTAGAATGGTCCCAAGCCCCCATGGCGCACACACACTGCCGCGGCCGGACTTTCAAAACTTTTGGTTCTGCAAGCTATACTCCAGGCAAAATAGGGTTTTGAAAAACATTAATTTATAATAGCGTTCTTTTTGTTGATTTCATTTGAAAATGTTATTCTAAGATGATTTAGTCAAGAATCCGACAAACTTTCCACCCGGAAGTAATTATATAGATTTAAATGAAGCATGCATTATCTTTTTTTGTACGATTTATCTTGAATATTATAGAGCAAATGTAAATGAACCAAAATAAACATTATTTAATATTTTTACTGACTTTTTAGAAGCCAGTTAACTTATCATTTTTTCGGTGTCTGAAATTTGGTCGGATTTTGTCGCTGGGTAACTATTTAATTGATAATATATCCGTTATACATAAAAAATAAGCTATTATAAATTATTTCCAAAATTGACATTTTTTCCATACAAGTTGTCAGTTCATTGCCTGGACTACTATGCATGATCCCGCGCACGTAAAGAACCCCTATTAAAATCAACTTAAGTTTGACGTCAGAATTAGAATCTGAAATGTATTTAGTGCCACATAAAGAAAAAATATGTACTTAAAATCTTATATGGCTGCCTGGGAGTCGTCATCATTATAAAAACTGTTTATTATTATTATTATTATTCTGGTAGTGGCTTCCGGACTAGAGAGCCCTTATATCACTGCGACCATCGCTGATCTATTGTGATCGCCACTTACTACAATTCTTGGTCAAGTCCTGCGAACTCGAAGAATTGCAGGATACTGTTGATCTCAAGAAAAATCTCCTCCGGGCACATGATGTGTTTTCCCAGAAAGGAGTTACGGCTGCGCATAAGGCAGGGGCAGTCAGTTAGGATGTGTGTAGGCGTCTCTTCCGCGTCAAGGCAGAGTCTGCACTGCCTTGTGTCACACAGACCTAACGTTTGCATGTGCTTATTTAGGCGACAATGCCCTGTAAGCATCACCCTTACCAACATAAAAACTGTTAGAGTCCGCAGTAAGTTCCGCCGAATTTCACCTTCCCATACAAACGGAGTTTCGTTCTCATTTTAAAACTACGTGATGGATTGTGACGAAACTTTGCATATACAATGACATGAGGTATATATATCTATGTCTGTAATTAGTTTATATGGTTCCAGTTTATAAAACAAACAAAATACAGCAAAAACAAGTTTTGTATGAAAAATTTAACTTCGCTGTATTTTTTTTACTATGGTATCTGAAGCTACATAAACGAATTACAGACCTGGATATACCTCATGTCATTGTACATGCAAAGTTTCGTTACAATCCAACATGTAGTTTTAAAATGAGAGCGTAACTACGTTTGTATGGAGAATCGAGCTTACTGCGGACTCTTAACGAACATTTTTGTTGAAATAAATAGATTCCTAAGTTCCTACTAGGTATATTTTCATTTAGGCGGTTCACCCACTGCATTTTACCATTGTATGCAAGAATCTCAATTTATATAGAAAACACGCCTAGTAACACACTGTCGACGCGGCAATTAATGCGCGCGGGACGGTGCCTCGCGCTCCGCGCACCGCGGCGGGACGCATCTCTATCTCTACTCTCTAGTGGGTGAATCGCCTTATACATTTTGGGTGAGTATTTTAAAATTGCTTACCAAATAAATCAGGATGGAGGATCTCATGGATGAAACTGATGAGAGGGAACGGGCTTTAGTCCCCACGCAGGCCCAGTGCGGGTTGAGGACTTCGCATTACACCTTTGACAAAATGCTAAAATTAAATATTTACCTTGGCTTTTTTTATTAATTTTGTAAAACGCGATACTTAAGTTAGGTATGTGATGGAGGAAACAAAACCAACATCCTACGAGCGTTTTTCCCAGTATTTTGTAAAGCAATCAAGTCTGAAAAGTTTGTATGGAAAGGTTGCGTTGTTGACACACCGTAACGCTGACGCGTGTTCTAACTTTTGCACCTTGCTTTGTAATAAGGCGAAAAATGCATTAGACGTCTTTGACGTCGGTTGATAATCCAAGTAACCTTGTCGCCTGAAAGCAGGGTTCGAAAGGGTAATTATCAATGATAATTATGACGATATAATTAACGATTGATAATAACATAAAATTGCGCTCGTGAAAGTGAACTGTATTCGAAGTATTCGAACGTGTATTTCCGCACTTGCACCTATCCGAACGCACGAAGTTTCAACGTGACGTTGTACTATTACTTATTCTGTGGTGACGTCATTATTAAATCTTATTTTAACATCAACGATCGTCGACTAAGAACTTTGCTTGTGAAGATCAAGAGGAAGTGAAAGCGAAACTCTACCGAAGAAATCATTCCCAAGGATGTTACCGACAAAAATAGATATAGTACGATCAACGAAGATCCGAAATTAGCAAATAATGCAAAAAATCGTGTAGTCTGGATGAATATTTTTTATAATAGGGTTGACTTGACCCCCAGGTATAACATACTAAAAGTCCCCACAAGGGCCGGTTGCTTTAGGCGAGGTGGGAGGGGATATGTCCCATATTTTAGTTTTTCTTAAATACCTATTTCAAAAACTAAGCGTCGTAGGAAAAAAAATCTTAAAATGTAATGAAACTTATTAAATTTCTTACAAAATGATATATTAATTGTATTTTCTCAAACATGCAATGAAATATTGACGTTGTGTTCTTCATAATGGGCTTCGAAGTGTAACGTTTCGGGCGCAGCGAGACGAGAGACCCGTAATGGAATTTCATACAAAATTGGAGACATAAGCCTGCAAGATGGTCTTTTTTAATTTCCATTCCACAATTTGTGGCACAGGATCACGGCGTTCAACCATGAAAATTAAAGTTTGATTTCTGGGATCTTTATTTATTTCATTGCATGTTTGAGAAAAGCACTATACATACCTCGGCGTGAAAAGGGGTTGCCGGCCTCATAACTATCCGACCTCGCTACGCTCGGCCGTCTATCTATATGTACTCGGCCGGCAACCCCTTACTTCCCGGCCTCTGTAGTAATGTACTATTTTATGACAAATACAAAAGGAAGCAAAGGATATAAACGTGATACAAACTGAAGAAAAGGTATTATTGCCTTAAAAATTAATGTTTATTATTCCTTCATCATCATATCAGCCGAAAGACGTTCACTGCTGGATATGGGCCTTCCCCAAATAGTGCCACAATGACCGGTTCTGCGCCACCCGCATCCAGCGGACTCCCGCGACCTTTACCAGGTCATCAGTCCACCTTGTGGGGGGCCACCCACGCTGCGCCTTCCGGTACGTAGTCGCCACTCGAGAACCTTTCAGCCCAAACGGCCATCGGTTCTACGTGCAATGTGCCCACTGCCACTTAAGTTTAGCGATTCGAAGTTGGTCCGGCGGAAGACCCTAGAGCTAGACTTACCCGACACTACACCGACGACATCCTGGACATCAGCCTGTACGAGATTAGAATGGCTCTGAAAAAGCTTAAAAACAGCAAGGTACCTGGTGAAGACAGAATTACAGCCAAACTCCTGAAGGCGGGTGGAAAATCGATCCTTACGGCCCTTCAGAAGTTGTTCCGAACCGTCCTACTGGAAGGGAGAACGCCAAAGGCGTGGACTAGAGGTGAAGTGGTGCTGTTCTTCAAAAAGGGTGACAACACCCTGCTGAAGAACTACCGACCCATCTTACTTCTGAGCCATGTCTATAAGCTGTTTTCAAGGGTCATTACGAATCGTCTCACACGCAGGCTTGATGACTTCCAGCCTCCCGAAAAAGCCTGTTTCCAAAGAGGTATTAGTACCCTAGAACACATCCATACGCTCCGCCAGGTTATACAGAAGACTTGAGGAGTATAACCTGCATCTATGCATAGCGTTCGTGGACTACGAGAACGCCTTCGATTCAAACGGTGCCAAGTAGACTGCCGCTATTTCGAGTACTGAAGTGTTTGTACGAGATCGCCCCTATGTCAGTCCGACTCCAGGATCGGAGTTCGAAGTTTATTCCGCTGCAGGCAAGGGGATGTTATTTCCCCAAAACTGTTCACCGCTGCACTGGAAGACGTTTTCAAGACTCTGGTCTGGAGAAGGCTAGGCATCAATATCAACGGCGAGTACATCACTCACCTTCGGTTTGCTGATGATACAGTAGTCTTGGCTGATACCATGGAGGACTTAAGTACGATGCTCGATGACCTCAGTAAAGCCTCCGAGCAAGTTGGTCTAAGGATGAACAAGGATAAGACAAAAATCATGTCAAACCTCCATGTAGTACCAACTGCCATTTCAATCGGACACTTTACGCTCGAAGTTGTAGATGATTATATATACCTAGGACAGACTGTCCAGTTAGGTACGTCCAACTTTGAGAAAGAGGTCAATCGTCGAATCCGACTCGTCTGGGTAGCATTCGGGAGGCTACGGTACTCGTAGACTTTTCGTCCAATGTTCCGCAGTGTCTCAAGACGAAAGTCTTTGACCAGTGTGTGTTGCCAGTGATAAGTTGATAACGTATTCTTTGTCATCCATTTTGAATAAATTCTAGAATAAAGTAAGGCGTATCGATAATAATGGACCTACTGCTTGCCAGTACTTCAGCATGGTCACCTTGATGAAAAAGTTCATAGATTGTGAGCGCCGCGGTGATTGGGACGGCCACTTAGCCTGAGTTCAGCAAATTATTAAATAACCTTTTCCTATATTTCTAGATAAACTGGGCAATAAAAATATTTTTTTGTCATTTTCATCTCCCGTATCTCCCTCATTAATAAATCTTTAACATAAAATTATATGGCATTTTGTAGAAAATTTAATCAGCTTTTTTTTTATAAAAGGTTCTTTTTTCTAAAACGCATGGTTTTTGAGAGAATCACTAAAAACAAAAAAATGGGACCTATTTGCCCCCCTCCCCAAAAAGCAAGTGCCCCCCGCTGGGGATTTTTAATATGTTGTACCTGGGTATCACCCTTACCATTTGAAATAATAGGCCAGACTACACGATTTATTGCTTTTATTTTTCCTTCGTCGAACGTACAATAGTTGTACTTGTCTATTTATTTATGCGTATTTCAAGTCAAGACGTACATAACCTAAACACATGATTTAACTACCTACGTGATGACGAATGACGATTGTATTTGTATTGGTTTTAACTTTTAACGTGATGATAATACGCAAAATGTGTTTACGTAACGTCACCCTATATGTAAATACATATACCTACAGCTACTCAAATGTATTGAACGCTAAATATTCTTGCCAGAAGCTATTTATACTTATGTACTATCTATGCTAATACATATTATAAATAAGTAAAGTTTGTGACTAACAACATGTTACTACATAGTCTATGAGAAAACAGAATCTTTCCAAGGAAATACAGTATAAAGGAGTGTAGTTATATATTCTTAATACTCCAGGCAAAATACGGTTTTGAAAAACATTAATTTATAATAGCGTTTTTTTTGTTGATTTCATTTCAAAATGTTACTCTAAGATGATTTAGTCAAGAATCCGACAAACTTTCCACCCGGAAGTAATTATGTAGATTTAAATGAAGCATGCATTATCTTTGTACGATTTATCTTGAATATTATAGAGCAAATGTAAATGAACCAAAATAAAGACAAAAACATTTATTAATATTTTTACTGACTTTTTAGAAGCCAGTTAACTTATCATTTTTTCGATGTCTGATTTTTTGTCGGATTCTGTCGCTGGGTAACTATTTAATTGATAATATATCCGCTATACATAAAAATAAGCTATTATAAATTATTTCCAAAATTGACATTGTCAGTTCATTGCCTGGACTATAAAGGTTTGCCACCGAAGTGGTATAAAAACAAATTGACATAGAAGATATTATAAGTTCTGAATAATAATGAATAAGACGTATTTTTCCGAAGATTTTTTTTTGTATAAGGCGCGTGCCAGCTCTCATTTTCCCTTAATATGTATGTATGTAAAACTTTATTGTACACAAGACATTAGTAAAAGTACAATATGCCTCAATTAATTGAAACCTATATCGCACATGCGCGACCTTGTAAGCGCATGCTTAACAAATAATGCATCCGATGCATTGCCCTCGCTCTAATAAATAGGTGTAGCAATGAATTGTGTTAACTTCTGACCTGTATTATACCTTCCGCGTACAATAGGTTTCATCAAATAAGTAGTACAATGTTTAAGTTAGAGTTTGATTTGTTACGGCATGAGATGATATTGTTTGAGATGGGATAGGAAAGTCGAATGATAAGAGACCTAAACAGTGACAAGAGTCTACCTATAACAGCCTTATCACACTTGCGATTTGCGAGCGTGTTTTCTATACAGTTATCAGTCGCGGCGAACACGCTGCGTGATCGCCTTCATACAAAATACGCTTGGAAATCGCAAGTGTGATAAGGCTCTAAGGGCGGGCTTTACTTCACGTAAACGTCCCAATGCTTGACACCCTAGTGCCTATTAGTTGATGCCTATTCTTCAATCTATTGAATCTATTGATTATGATTGAAAGTGTCAAGCACTTTTACATCGAGTTAATCCACCCTAGAGCCTAGTAGTGGACACCTATTCTTCAACTCTATTGCTGAACTATACATTATGGCCGAATCGCATAAATGACAGTTATATAATAAGTCGGCCTCTTGAAATAATCTCAACCACACACAACGTTGTAACTGGGGATCTAACTCGATTATAATCTAAGGTACGTAAATCAGCAATAAATTAGTCATTTTTCCCAGATTCAATAATATGCTCATCGATTAGGTAATCTAGTCCACTCGTAAACAATTAGTCGACCAGCTAATCGATTCCTTCGATATTAATTAATTATTCCTTTTGACTTCGGTACAAGGTACCCGAAACAATTTAAAAGAAGCGTACAGTTATGAGTGAAATACATAACCTGTTTAGCTAGACTAACCTGACTAGGTGTATTAAGACTATTTATTGTGGCGGACTTTTTATATAACTCTAATTGAAATTCCAATCTTCTACCGTTAACGCAGTTGCTTTTTGAATGAACTACTTTGAAGCAGTTCGGCCAACTGAAATAATATCAATAAGTATATACAGGGTGTTAACGGGGTCATGATCCGGAATGACAAAAAGCGAATAAGATGATCATACTGAACAACCTTTCCCATGGGACCAACCACGAAATCGCAAAAAAAAAGAGCCAATTAAGAGTTAACTGTGAGTTAACTGCGATTTAATTGAGAGTTATGTATGGAATACCTGGTTTTTTTTGCGATTTCGTGGTTGGTCCCATGGGAAAGGTTGTTCAGTATGATCATCTTATTCGCTTTTTGTCATTCCGGATCATGACCCCGTTAACACCCTGTATATTATCTTGACTCGAAAACTTGCAACAAGTTTGACGACTGGTTTAGTGGGTAGTGACCCTGCCTTGAAAGCTATTGAACCTAGGTAAAACAAAAACTATGAAGGTAGCAAACAAGCATAGGCCCTGCCTGGTGGTAAACAGACACCGTCACAATATCACTTATGAATAATAGATACTAATCGAATTTAAACTTTCATGAGACATGTCTAAAATTACACGGTTAAACTCACCCGAAGAGTTCGAAACGTCTCACCGCGGCGACATGTTTCGATACACTAATAAATAGTACCTAGTAACTTACATATATAGATACTATAACAGTAGTGAATTTTAAATTGAAAACCGTCTTTAAATAACTGACATGCTGACAACCTATTTTTTTTTAATCATCATCATCATCATCATATCAGCCGAAAGACGTCCACTGCTGGACATAGGCCTCCCCCAAAGAGTGCCAAAGCGACCGGTCCTGCGCCACCCGCATCCAGCGGACTCCCGCAACCTTTAGCAGGTCATCAGTCCACCTTGTCGCGACAAGGTGGACTGATGCTGCAGCGGTTACCTTAGTTCTGCTGCGGACAGCCTCATTTCTGATGCGATCACGATAGTTTAGATGACAATTCAATATTATGGTACCATTACCATCGAGCTGATCTGATGATGGAGACAGGAGTTGTAGATTAACTTGCCCTGTTTAGTATGGGACAAATCTTGCAAGTTAAATGTGACCCACTTCCCGGTGACCAATTGAGCTGAAATTTTGGGTACTTATAAGTATAGGTTGGATGACAATTTAATAGTATGGTACCATCGATCTGATCTGATGATGGAGACAGAAGGTGGCCATAGGAACTCCGTAATAAAACCACATAACCCCATCGAGTTTGGGCTCGTTAGAATTGTCTCAATGAGCAGTTGATGACGGTATAGAGATAAGTACAGTCGGCAATAAAAGCTTGTACCCAAAAATGAAATTTTTGACAGAAAGTTATTAGTATTTTTGTTGTTATCGTGGCAACAGAAATACATATTTTGTGAAATTTTCAATGTCTAGCTATCGCGGTTCTTGAGATACAGCCTGGTGACAGTGGACTGGGCGGAAGGACAGTGAAGTCTTAGTAGTAATAGGGTCGCGTATTTACCCTTCGCGGTACGGAACCCTAAAACACACTTTCCTTAGTTAAGCAAAATCTTAAAATGTAAAGATTACTTTAACTAAGCTTGTAAACACTTTATTGTTTTTTGTTCCGAAAATAAACAGTTTTTTTTTTTTAGATGTTTCTTTTGGTGTTCGTTTTTTTTTCGTATCCTCTAAAGTGTCCCACTGCTGGGCAAAAGCCTCCCAACTTCCACTCGTTCCGGATTTGAGCAATCTCTGGCCAGTCGTTACAAAATGCGTCCAGGGTTGTTATTCACTACGCGCTAATACGGCTCACCCCGCCGATCACCCGTCACGAAACTAGACCTCTACCTACGCTTAGTTAGACGCATTGAGGTGTCAAGATATATTTGTGGGTGAGCGTAGAGGTGAGCTTAAAACCCACAGATATAACTTAAACCCCTCAATCTGTATGAAAACCGACCGTGTCACTTTTTTCTACCTACTTTGACGTCACACGGGCGAATTAGTGATCTGAATTCCCTGTTGTTCGCGGAAAAACGATTCTGCAGTAAGGTATTTTCTTAATATTCACGGACAACCGGCTGCCACAACAGACGCGCGCGGAATGTAAGTCGGAGTGCCAACTCGGAGTCCGAATTCTTACACGCGAAGTACATGCATTTGCGTGATCTATGTATATCTATATCTGTGTTACAACCAGTTACAGAATGGCTGGGCTGGTCGTCCCGACATCTTCGTCTCGGCCTGCCACATCGTCGCCGCCCAATAGCCTATCACTGGAACTTAAGTGTCATGTGCTCTGTCTACCCCGTTTGGGAATAAAGGCTTGAATCTATGTATGTATGTTATCATCTTAATACATTGTTTGTCTATTCTAAACTTCGCCGCCTCTACATTTATTACGGCGGATATGACACGGCAGAAAATGTAGTATTACACACATGTTATACACACACGTTGTATGTTCCGATGACCCTTTAATGGTCTCTAAATACATCCCACAAGTAGCATCCAATTTATAAGATTGCACGGTGAATTAATCTTTGGCTAAATCTGCGTAGCAAACGTAAACGTGATTGTCAATGAACACATATATAGATAGATATTTTTTTTATTACCGTATATGACATGACAAAACGTAAGAGTGATTTAAAATAGAGATAAAAACTTGTAAACGAAAACTATAAAGTTTTAAGAAGGGTGAAGGAAGTTTTAGGTTTCTTAAGTAGGAGGGGGGGGGGGGGGGGCTGTTTTTTTCAAAATTAAAATTATTAAAGTTTTCACTTCCCAAAATCCCATTCAGATATCTCAAAGAATTACGAAGCTACAACGGTTTTAATATTACTTGTTAGAGAGAGAAAACGCAAACAGTGTGTGACGTCACAATATGCGAGGCTGCCGCAGAGCGAGCCGCGCGCGAACACGATGGGGCACGGCACGTTGCCGTCTATTAGTGACGTCACAATCTACAAACGTCATCGTTTCATATGAAGTTGAGGAAGAAGGGACAAACCATTCTTAAATCTTTGGACACTTATAACTTCGTGATTATTTAACCTCTTGCGTTGATTTTTTCTCCATTTGACTACATTTTTGGTCCTTTTTCGAGAAAATATTACAGTATTGATTATTTTATTTAGTTTCTGTCTACACCCCTATTCTGGCAAAGGGTCAAATGACTGACATTTCAGGAGAAATCCTGACGTATGGTAAGTTGGCAACCCTACGTGCGAGTCGCTGATCATAAGCCACTAGTTTAATTTAGTTTAATTTCATGTGCTCTGCTCTACCTTTTCGGGAATACAATACAGGCACGTGTTTATGTACCTACTTATTATGTACCCATATCCATACTAATATTATAAATGCGAAAGTGTATGTGTGTGTTTGTTTGTTTGGCCCAGGCCTTTAAAACGTTATAAAATGAACCGGAATTATAACGGTATATTCCGTTAGTGTTCGAAAATTACGTTATAACAAAATCAATATTCTCCATAACGATATAAATACCGTAACAGAATGAATAACAGAACGATATATAATAACGTTATAATATCGTTTTAAAATGCGAGCCGCGCGCTACGGCTGCGCCGTTGCCGCTTTGTGCCAATGCCAACATGCCACCACGTGGGCCATAGCGCGACGTGCGACGTTGCCGTTATATTGTTCTAGCTTCTAAATCTTATTAATGCTTGTTTACCTCGATCATTTGCAAATTGGTTGTGAATTGTGAATATTTGGTTGGTTGCGACGATAAATGGCGGAATAAAAATGGGACGCAGGAAACGCAACGCTGTCCACAGATTCGTGGACTTGCTCATAAATAAAAAGAAAGAGTGCCAATCTTAATAGCCCCTAGGTATACACTATTACAATATGTAAGAGGGTCAATATTTTTTTATGTTAATTGTTTGTCTCGGCACTAAATCGCAGACTCCCAGTATTAGGACCTATTCCAAACAAGCCCTACGACCGACGGTGTTGCCGTGAGCAAAAAATTATGCATAGGTATGTTGGTATGTGCTTTTGTTCATTAATCGTAATAAAATTAAAATATACTTTTAGTTTCCGACATTTTATTTTATTTTTGATTTAGAGCCATTCCGAAAACGACAAGTTAAATAAAATCTGATTATGAAACCAAAGAATGTGTGAATTTTCGATTTCGGTTCTTCGCCATAATCTGTCTAGATAGGCTCGCGATAGATAGGGGAGACCAAGGACGGTTGGTACACATAAATATGTATCGATCCTCCTTTTCTTACGATTCATCCTCCTTTTCTAATTAATCCTTAGTCACTAAATATTTATATAAATAACTAGCTGTTGCCAGCGACTTCGTTCGCGTGGATCTTGTTATGGTCTTAGAAAAAATATTGCTATTAAATTATGTTCGGTGCAAGCTATTTATCGCTGTCCCAAAGACACTTCTACCATCTTAAAGATATACAAAAACTATCCTATATCCTTCCAAGGGTCTCAAATTATCTGTACGGGAAATTTCATCTAAATCCGTTCAGGGATTAGACCTACGTAAAAGGTAACAGTGCGATGAGTTCGTTAGTTTAAATTGATAAATCTAAATTGAAAACTTCGTTTTTACAAACATAAATATCTTAAGAATCATCAACAGACGTTTTCATACAGTATTAAAGAAAAATATATTTTTATACGTCTACTAAGCTACATTACTGTTATAATAATAAGTACCCAATGTTGATTAAATCTATTCGATTCTGGGAGCATCGCAGTTCTAACCTAACCTATCCTACATTTCTGGTAACTGTTCAAATCTTACTTTAAAAAAGGTCTTGCTCTCTATACAACCTTCAAACCTTTTAACTCTCTTAGGGGATTAATAAAAAAAACGCTGAAATCGTTTTCTAATCATTAAACAAACGGTCCATAACCTAAGTAATAAATCTATTATTTTAAAAATATCTTGCTCTTCGTATAAACTTTGAACCCCCTAGAAACCCTCTTGGGGGATGAATTTCAAAAACATTGAAATGTATTTTTTAGTTTTAAACAAACCGTCTAAAATCGTAGTTACACTAATGTTTTACTTTAAAATTGTCTTGACCCTATACGGCCTTCGAATCCCCTTTAAACACTCTTAGGTGATGAATAAAAAAATCTACTAATCTGCTCTCTCTATTTTAAGACCAAAATTAAAAAATCTTACTTAAAAATTACTTTTCCCTCCATATAAACTTGGAAGCCCCATTAACGCCTATAGGGGATGAATTAAAAAAAAAACTCTGAAATCAGTTTTGTTGTCTTTTAACATACAGACTAAGACTGACATTAGAAATATCTTACTATATTTTCTTGCTCTCCTTAGGGGTGGTATTTTTCCAAGACGATGAAAGGATTTTTTTTTTCTAATAAGTAATCGTACCACAAAGTTGCCCATCTCTACCTCAAAAAAAATGTTTCTCATCCTAATCTTGCATAAGTACCTTTTATTTATTTATTTAAACTTTATTGCACAAAAGAAAACTTATCGTACAAAAGGCGGACTTAATGCCATATGGCATTCTCTACCAGTCAAACCTTAAGGCAAAGCCCCCCTAAACCTTGAATACCGTTTTAACACTTTTAACCCCCTTAGGGATGGAATTTTCTAACACGTTAAAAGTACTAACTGTTTTTCTATTCTAATAAGTAATCTTTCTACAACGTTTCAAATCTCAAGCTCAAAAAAAGTGTTTCTCATACAAACCTTTCACCCCTATTTAACCCCCTTAGAGGTGGAATTTTCTAAAACGCTGACAGTCCTTTTTTGTATTGTATTTAGTAATCTTTCTACAAAGTTTGAAGTTTCTAGCTCAAAAAATAAAGTTCCCTCCATACAAACTTTGCACCTCTATTTAACCGCCTTAGGGATGAAATTTTCTAAAACACAGAAAGTACTTTTTTCTATTCTAATAAGTAATCTTTCTACAAAGTTTCAAGTCTCTAGTTCAAAAAATAATGTTTCCCCCATACAAACATTGCACCCCTGTCCCCTACTTAACCCCCTTAGGAGTGGAATTTTCTAAAACGCTGCAAGAACTTTTTATGCATCTTAATAAGTAATCTTCCTACAAAGTTTCAAGTCTCTAGTTAAAAAAAAAGTTTCCCTCATACAAACTTTGCACCCCTATTTAACCCCCTTAGGGATGGGATTTCCAAAAATTCCATCTTGTCCCTTCTTTTTAGTCCCAGTAGTTTCGGCTGTGCGTTGATGAATTAGTCAGGAAGTCTTCTTTTACATGTATAGATAAATCAAATTTCTCATTCTCTCCACCTCATTTTAAGCATCTTAGCTGACCATCCATCCGTAATGTGCGTGCTGGTGCCATGAAACCGGTTTAATTTATTTAAACTTTGTGACACAATACAAAAAAAAAGTATATATGGTGGACTTAATGCCATAAGGCATTCTCTACCAGTCAACCAACGGGCTAAGCAGAAACATTTGATGCAGGAATTTAAATTATTAATAATTTACCATGTTATAACAATGCCATTAATATCTGGGGGCACGGCAGTGCCCCCGCCAAGTCGAGCGCGAAGCAAACACTGCCGTACCATCCTTTACTGGAACCATTTCGCCACATTTTCAGGCCCCTATTTGAGAACCTCTGGATAAGACCAGAATGCAGAAATTTTTGTCATCCAGTAAGCTATAATCACATACTTAAAATCCAAAATGTCAAGTCTGTAGTTCATTTAGTTCCGAAGTTAAGCGAAAGCAAAGTTTCGCATTTATGACACTCACTCATGATCATCAAAATAGAACTAGTACTTCCCATAAACTCAGAGAGCTGAAATTTGGTACAGAGTTAGGGTTTAATGGCCACATAAAGGGAAAACTATAAAAAATTGCTATTTCAACCCAGTTTTCTAGATACACCAACTGTATACATTACTTTGTAATCCTATACAAATATATAGGATTACAAAGTTACATTTGCAGTGAATGGGAAAATTCAAAAGCAAGAATGGGCCTGCATTCATAGTTTGTATGTATGGATAACACATTAATTAACCTTCAAAAAGAAGTGAGATTCCATAAAAAACACTCCATGTAAAAAAGAGGCCAAGTCTCGAAACTCTTCCACCGTAAAAAGTTGTGAGATATTTCGTAGAGCCAAGTTTCAGGCATTCTTATTAATCTTTATTTGCTTGCTTGACGACCGGTTAGCCTAGTAGGTAGTGACGCTGCCTACGAAGCTGAAGGTCCTGGGTTCGAATCCCGGTAAGGGCAAATAATTGTGTGATGAGCATGAATATTTGTTTCTGAGTCATGGAAGTTTTCTATGTATTTAAGTATTTATATCTATTATATATATCGTCGTCTAGTACCCATAACACAAGCCTTACTGAGCTTACTATGGGACTAGGTCGATTTGTGTAAGATTGTTCCTTAATATTTATTTATTTATTTATTTATTTATTGCTAAATAAAATTTTATGACTTGGCAATCACACAATACTACATAATTTTAGGTAAGTATGCAAAAATCTATAAATACAGTTAAGTTGTGTGATTGCCACGTTGCAGAATTTTATTTAACAAGCAAAAACATTCCATGTAAAAAAGAGGCCAAGTCTCGAAACTCTTCCACCGTAAAAAGTTGTGAGATATTTCGTAGAGCCAAGTCTTAGGCATTCTTTAATCTTTATTTGCTTGTTAAATAAAATTCTGTAACTTGGCAATCACACAACTTTCCTGCATTAATGGATTTCTGCATACTTACCTAAAGCTATGTAGTATTGTGTGATTGCCAAGTCACAAAATTTTATTTAGCTAGCAAATAAAGATAAAAGAATGCCTGAGACTTGGCTCTACGAAATATCTCACAACTTTTTACGGTGGAAGAGTTTCGAGACTTGGCCTCTTTTTTACATGGCATGTTTTTTATGGGATGATGCATTTCCGATTAATGAGGCACAGAGTAGCTAAAGACAATCTGATTTGAAAATTATTAGTCAGGATATTCGTATCAGGCTACAACCTGCGCCGACAAGCCGAGCAAATCGAAAAATTCTCTATTTTACTATGACGTCGTGCACTCTAACAAACAACCTACGTTACGTAATCACATCGCTTACATTGCACGAGTAGGCTATACTGAATGCGAGAAAGGGGTAGCCTATAACGTTATTACATTATTATATCGGTAAAAAAAGTATCGGTTTTATATTAATGGTTTAGATTTATAACGTTATAATGGATATCGCTATACAGCGCGTCAAATATCGGTTTCGAGTATAGCGGTTTTAGGAATAATAACGTTATAAATGATAGCGCTATACGAAAATAGCGCTATTTAAAGGCCTGGTTTGGCCGTCTTTCACGGCAAAACGGAGCGACGAATTGACGTGATTTTTTAAGTGGAGATAGTTGAAGGGATGGAGAGTAACATAGGAGAGTTTTTATCCCCGTAATCATCCCCTAAGGGGGTGAAATGTGAGGGTAAAAGTTTGTATGGATATCAACGAGTTCCACGCGGACGGAGTCGCGGGCAGAAACTAGTCTATACATACGAGTATTTGTCTGTGTTATTAAACATTATAATTGCATTTGCCTTTCTTGTTATATTAGGCTAAATCTCAATAGGCATTAATTTCTAAGCATAATATAAGAAAACATCAACTGTTGGCGTTTCCCCGCGCTCTTCGGACCGTGGTATTCAGGCCAACCAGTCTAGGCATTTCGTCACAGCCGCCCGGGCAAACGAATCTTGCTCGTATTACGCACATGCTAGAGTGCATTAGACATGCATGAGTTTCCGTGGTTTGTGTAACCATGGCCATATGTCGAGAGCCCTGGCTTGTATGAGTGTGTGCAGCGTAGATAGGTCTTCTTAAGTTGGCAGTGAAGTGTCGTTTTACGACAAGTGTATGTATGAGCTGAATTGCAAAATGTATTGGTTTGTTATTGCTAAGGCCTTGTTTATAAATACACGGGCGACGCGGATAGCGGAAACGCTCACGCTTATCGCAGCAATGCCATATTATTTTTGTGTTTGGGCTTCCTACGGGTACGTATTAGAAGATCAAAAATTGAAATATCGACAATGAAAACATCGAAGTACAAAATATCGAAAATCAGAATATCGAACGATCGAAATATCTAATGTTATTATATCGACGTCTAATTGGTCTAAAATACAAATGCCAAACGGTTAAAATATCGAAAGTACAAAATATCAATATAAACTATGCAAGCGATATATTAAAAATTCGAATGACAATATATCGACCATTGAAATTGCGACGCCCAAATAATCGAAAAGTAAAACGTCGAACCATCAAAATAACTAACATCATAGGCCCCCCCCCGCATTACGGCGTCTTGTGAACGTTTTTCATACAAAATTGTGCGTTGCGTCGACGCAACGCACAGTTTTGTATGAAAAACGTTCACAAGACGCCGTAATTTGGGGGGGCCCTTAGTAGGTATTTTCAGCAGGAACTAAATTGGAGTTCTCTTTAAAAAATCCACAAGCAATTTACTACCTTATATTAAGCTCATACCTATAGTCCATTTTTGGTTGCGTTAATTTGGCAGATATTTCCGTAAGAGTTTCGCTTCTACTAAACGTGTTTTATTGTTGACTTTACATTTATTATTACCTAACCTAAACCTAACCTAACCGCCAGCGTGTCGACTCGATTCGTGATCGACTATTGATCTAAATTTCTCCGTGCCTCCGTTCTCTTTTATAAACACTCTAGAGGTAGGGCAGACAAAACCACGTGGATGGTGGGATGCTCCGATTCGGTTTTGCGTCATTTTGGATTCCAAATTCCTACTTTGACGTCAAATAACTCGGCCATTATATTTAGCTAGCAAATAAAGAATAATAAGAATGCCTGAGACTTGGTACAGTCGAGGTCATAAATATGGTTACACTTTTGCACCTTATTACAAGGCAATAAGGTGCAAAAGTGTAAACGTATTTATGACCTCGACCGTACTACGAAATATCTCACAACTTTTTACGGTGGAAGAGTTTCGAGACTTGGCCTCTTTTTACATGGAATGTTATTATGGGTCATATTATAGGGTAACTACCTATTTAAGAGATTGTGCAATCGACATTCTTGTTGGCTTTCGATGTTTCTTATTATGTCGATAATAATATTTTCGATAATTAGGCGGTTGATCTAAAAATCATTCGGTAACGAATACTTTTGACGTTTTAAATTATGGCATTATGAACTTTCGATGTTTTAAATTCGATATTCTCATTTTCGATATATTTATTTCGATATTTTAATCGGTCGGTAAATTAAACTTTCGTTATTTTGAATTTAGACCATTCAACCGTTCGATATTTAGATTTTCGATATTTTGTACTTCGATGCTTTCATTTTCGATGTATCAATTTTCGATCTTCTATTCGTACCCCTTCCTACGCGGGCGCAAGTGGACGCTCCGCTTTTCCATGACATGGCCTTAGGAACTAAGAGCGTCTGCGTTTGATGCTCATTTTCTTCAAAGCCTGCAAATGTTTTTAAATATCTACTATTGATGTTTTTACGCATTACGTAAATGTAGGAGTGTGTCGTGTGATGTTTTTACCCGACTGCTGCTGATTTTTTCACAATAGGTAGTTTATATGACGTAAGTACCCACTAAAAATTCCACCCTCAAGGGGGTAAAAAGGGGTTGAAAGTTTGTTTTCATAGGGATGGAGTACAATTTTAAGTGTGAGACTTTAAGTCTTTGTGTATGGACTCCTTATTACAACACAAGAAAAGTAATTTTAGGGTTTTAGAACAACCCACCCCTAAGCGGGTTAAATAGGGGTGCAAAGTTTGTACGGGTGAAATTTGGTATAGAGATAGTTTGAGTCCTGGTATAGTTTGAGTTATGAGCCAGAGAACGCAAATTAAATGTTTTGGAGCTGCGGGTTAGTTGCGTAACTCTTCGAACGAGCGGTCGGATATTTCCTTCACCGAAAAGCTTACGGTAAATATCCCGTATATAAGTTCCGAAAAACTCATTGGTACGACGAGCCGGGATTCGAACCCACGACCGCCGCTTGACAGCCGCAGGCCTGAACCACTAGGCTACCGTTGCTTAATGTAACCTAACTTAATGTGTAAAGAATATCCCACCAAGAACATTACATGTAAAGTTATTGCCAAGACTCCCTAGCTCATATAGCTTTCAGCGTTAAAAGGATATCAGATCATAAGTAGCGCCAAGCTTCCTACTCGACGCGGCGTAACTCTACCACTACCAGCCACGCTCTACAAATTCTACATCTTGGCTAAAAAGTCCGTATGGAACTCGTTTATATCGTAGTTCCATACAAACTTTCATTTCATTAGTATGGATATTGTCGTTATAATTTGATTGCCTATGCCTGATATGAACCAAACAAAAATAGCCAATTTTTTTTATTTTTTTTTAGGTTTTAGTGCATTGTTTGTTTGAAGTCAAACAAAAGGAGGAGGTTCCCAATTCGACTAGGTTTTTTTGTTAAAATTTTCCCTTGTTTAGGTTTATTTACTGCAGTTACATTAGGAATGCAAGAATCACCATAAAAAAAACCGGCCAAGTGCGTGTCGGCGCACGCACGTGCAGTGTAGGGTTCCGTAGTTGCCTGTCTGTCTTAGTTACATCGACGTGCGCCGCTCGTGTCGGCCGAATTTGTACGAAAATTGGCCGGCAGGGGAAGGGGGGACATTTGTCTCGAACAAAAATTAGGGCTTTAAAGCCCATTCTCTCGCAAACGAATCAGTGATTTGAAAAATGGTTTTTAGAAACCCATCATATTTATTTTTCAACAAGCTATCCAACGATACCCCGATACCAAATGGGTTTAACAAGAAAAAAAATTACATCCTCGCTTTAGGTGTAGGGGAGGTACCCAAATTTTAGTGTACTGTTTTGTCGGCGCGATTGATTTATATACATGCCGAATTACAGTTTTCTAGTACCTATTAATTTCATGGTTACTGATCTAAGCCGAAGACGTCTTGCATCAAGAAGGAAAGATCTACCACAACCTGTAATTAGCAAACTCAAAGTGGTCAAACACTCCGCAAATTACCAAGCGATTACGCTATTCAATAAACTGCCTATCGACATGAAGTCACTCACAACAGTTTTATATAAAAAAAAAATTAAATGCTTTTTTGTTGGAAAAATGTTATTATTCTGTGAAAGAATATTGTAACTATTCAAAATGAAATTTATGTACCTGATTAGTCTCTATTTGTAGGAAATTGAGTTCCGTTTGTAATTTTTGATTGATTGATTTATTCCTTTTCAGATTTATTTATATTGTATATTTTCTTCATCGATGCTATTTTAATTTAAAATTTAATTTAATATTTAGTTTATGACATTTAAAAACTTTTAATCATCCATTTTTGCTTGAATTACGATTTGTTTATGATTTGTTTATTTATTGATATACGATATATATCGATATATTTTAATTATATACGATATACTTAATGATTGAAGTTTGATAAAATATGGTTTAATTCATGTTAAACATGTTACTATTGTTTCATTACTCGTTGGAATTCGTTTCTAAAATATAATAATAGTGTTATGAATAAACTACTATGGCTATGACTATGAGCGTTATCACACTTGCGAGTTGCGAGCGTGTTTTCTAAACAATTATCAGTCGCGGCGAACTTGCTTGGAAAATTCGCTTGGAAATCGCAAGTGTGATAAGGCCCTATGACGGACGGACGGACGGACGGCCAGACGGACATGGCGAAACTATAAGGGTTCCTTGTTGACTCATCATCATTACTTAAGAGCCTTGCTCTTGTCGGTGGAGTAACCGCCACTTTTCTCTGTCCATTGCCAACCTCTTGGCTTCCTCAGAATATGACTACGGAACCCTAAAAAATCCCAAATAGCTTCGTCATCGTGTGTGCTTATAAAATTTGAAGAATTCCCTCGATTTCACCTGGATCCCATCATCACGTCCTGACCTGATGGCCATGGAACCACTTCAGCATGATATACGTTTTCAAACAAAAAAATATTTAAATATTTTCCTAATCCGTTCACATTACTCAGTTAAAAGTCCAATACAAAATTTCATCCCCTATTTGTTCACCCTTAGAGGGGGTATTTTTTCCTGAAATTTAATTGGGACCAAACGTGAATCATATACAATTAATTAAGTAAAAAAGTTTTTTTCAAATCCGTTCATTGTTTCATTTAATAAATTACGGATTTCTGAACTATTCTAAAGTAAAAAACAAAAAAAAAAAATCTCAAACATGCAATGAAATGTCGTCATAACAGGCTTCAAAGTATCACGTTTCGCGTGGAACAACTTCAGAGAACTGTAAAGGGATTTCATACAAAATTGAAGGCCTATGCTGGGAAGTATTTACAAGCTTTTATTTAACTTGCCCTGTTAGTATACTTAGTATGTAATCAAATCTTGCAAGTTAAAGACCCACTTCCCGGTGACCGATTGAGCTGAAATTTTGGGTATAAGTATAGTTTGGATGACAATTTAATATTATGGTACCATCAAGCTGATCTGATGATGGAGACAGAAGGTGGCCATGGGAATTCAGTACTTAACCGACGTAACCCCGTTGAGTTTGGGCTCGTTAGAATCGTCTCAATGAGTAGTTGATGATGGTATACAGAAAAGTAAAGTCGGCAATAAAAGCTTGTACCAAAAATGAAATTTTTGACAGAAACTTATTTTACTTATTTATGTGGCACTGCATTCAGCCATGAAAATTAATGTTTAGTTTAGTTTTTTGATTTCTTGGAGTTTTATTTATTTATTTCATTGCATGTTTGAGAAAAGCACTATACATATCTGGGCGTCAAAAGGGGTTGCCAGCCTCATAACTATCCGGTCTCGCTACCTTCGGCCGGCAACCCCTTACTTCCCGGCCTCTGTAGTACTAGTAATGTACTATAACAATATTCAATTGTATTACGGCGAAAAATGTATACATATTTTTGACGCCAACCGTACAACCGTCATAGCATAGCGCACGAATTGGGTGAAAATCAAATAGGCTGCAGTCAGTCCCCATCCAGCGGCATACGTGGTAACTTACCGAAACTCGCACGTTTAATTGATGACAAACAAACCCCGACTTTATTCTACGGTGCTAAGGTTCAAAATCCAAGGGCGGTAGAAGTTGTATGAGTTTTCGAAAGTAACGAACCAACATGGCGGCTATAGGGAGAGGCGCTGCCCCCACCCATAAAAAGCTCGCTCCTCGCTCTGTCAGTCTTGTTCCGTACTTTACGTAGGCCGCACGCGAGTTTCTAGTTAAAAGTGCCAAAATATACTAAATAATACTCTCATATTGTGCTGTAATGTTTACGGTCCTTCCTGTAGCACAAAGGTGACGTAGGTAGGTATGTATTTAACACACATTTTTATTAGATCTGTGCTTTAGAAAGGTCAAGGGTTGGTTTGGGAAAGCCTACCATTGATTTTGCATCATTAAATTGCTCAGATATATGAAAACTGTGCCATTTTTTCTGTCGTAAGTACTTGTACTTTTAGCCTTTGTCTACATTGTTTTCATACTCTAACTCAAGCTATTGATAAAATGTTACATATAAAAAATATATTATAGTAATTATCTACCTGTCAGTTTTCCAATTATCTATGTAAAATAATATTATATTATTTAATCAACTAATTTGTTGTGTACGCTGTCTTATTTTTTTCTTTTTGTTAATATTCTTATTTCTAAAGAAAATGTATGGACAATTCTTACACAAAGCGACCTAGACCTAATAGTAAGCTCGATACTTAGTGTGTTTTTTGTGAAACCTATTTAGGTACAGTCGCCATCGGGGCGGCCGAGGGGCTCACAAATATCTGAACACGTCTCTATTGTCAAGGCATTAGAGACGTGTCCAGATATTTGTGAGCACTTTGGCCGCTACGATATATCTGATGGCGACTGTACACGTGAACAGAATAATAGATT
The DNA here is from genome assembly GCA_947578815.1 of Epinotia ramella. Lineage (NCBI taxonomy): Eukaryota > Metazoa > Arthropoda > Insecta > Lepidoptera > Tortricidae > Epinotia > Epinotia ramella. The sequence goes on from OX388207.1 coordinate 5,991,704, forward strand.
TATTTCCGATGCCATTTGATCCAGTTTTTGGATAGGAACACATGTTTGTATGGGAGCAAAATAAATACCCAAAAATTAGAGTTAAAGACGAACCTCGCTGGCGGCTGCCGAAACACTTCATACTATGTACTTAATTGAGGTAAAAGTATGTCGTCACACTTTGCAATTTGTACCATAATCGTTATATGGAAAATCAAGTAAATTGCTGTTTCGGTCGTGAAATACTGCGTTTAGCTTTAGGTCCAGTTGTCTTACAATTTTGTTTCTATAAAAGCGTAAGGATTCTATTGTTAGCTTTAAATTTACTGTTGGACAGTAAAAATGCATAGTATTCTAAACTTTCAAGGTTCATACATTTTTATGATTACAATTATATTTTGTAATTTATACTTTATTACAATAATTTGATGTTTTACTGTAGCAACACTACGTTATCAATTATAACATGACGCAACGGAACATAAAAAAGAATAAAAAATATTACGGTGATCTAAACAAGTTTATAGATTAAGTATTAAAAAAATGTCAGAAAAAAATGATAGGTATTTTAGTAAAATTTCAATTAAATCAATAAATACATTGCGAGTTACAGATATAAATAAATAAGTAAGTGTTACAGTTTGGTGTTAGTTACTTAGAAAACTTCGAAAATTCATATCGCACTAATATTCCCGTCAAATGAACTGACAACTTGTATGGAAAATAAAATATTTTGAATTAAACGGAATTTATCAATTAAATAGATATTATAGTCTCTAGAGATCTAGAGTCAAAATCCAACAAAATTTCAGACATCAAAAAAATATAACTTATAACTATAGCTTCTGAAAAGTCAGAAAGAACATTAATAATTCTAATATAATCTTAATTTTGGTTAATTTACATTTGCTCTATACTTAATATTCAAGATAATTCATACAACAAAAGACAACTCGTGCTTCATTTAAAACTAAGTAAGAGCCTTATCACACTTGCGATTTGCGAGCGTATTTTCTATACAATTATCAGTCGCGGCGTACACGCTGCGTCAACGCCTTCATACAAAATACGCGTGCAAATCGCAAGTGTGATAAGGCTCTTATAATTACTTCCGGATGGAAAGTTATTTGGATTCTTGAATAAAGCATCTTAGGACAAAGTTTTAAATTGAAAATACTTGAGCGAAAACACTCCATTATAAAGTAATGTTTTTCAAAACCGTATTTTACTTGGAGTATAATATTGGCCCTCACGAGGATTTTAATCCTGGACCGTCAGCTGATTGGGAGTATTTAGCAACTCACTTGCTGCAACCACAGTTGCCAAATTCGCGGGCCCCTAAACTGATGGTTGCAACTGTGGTTGCCAATCGAAGTATGGGCTTACAGCGAAGCAATTTGGGCTACCTTTTTTAAAATCCGAAATCAAGTAAGCGGTTATGAGCCCTTTTTCTTTTTTCTACGTCAAACCTCACCGAATGTTAGCTAAAAGGTAAATGTGTAGATTCCATTAGGTAAGATCAGGTTTGTTTTATAACATTCTTAAAAAGTTTACTACTGTTTACGAAAAAAAAATCTTTATTAAATGAAAAGGCGAATCTTACATTTCATGAAGAGTTTGTCAATTAAACATGGGTTTACAAATTAGGTCAGATTTATAACATCGATAACAGAAGGAAACTGACCACATCCTCAATAATTGAAAAATGTAAAACTTCCACATTTACTTACTCCTCCCAATTCACCCCCGTAAGAAATGTGTTCTGGGATGAAATAGTACATTACTTACCTAGGGCGGTGAAATGAGGAATGTCCCAGATCGCCGTTATTAGACTGCGGAATATGAGATCTGAGGCTTTCTTTATTACCGCCCGTGGTGACTACAACATTTTACGTGTCTCCCTGGCCAGGAAGTGGGATTTTCCGCACGTGTATGTGCGGTAATTGCTACTTTATGGGCAGATATGACGTACAGTATTTTAAGACTCTCATTGCCTTTCACCTAGATCGTTCTAGTGATTTAAGCATGACATAATAACAGACAGACATAACGGATGTAACGGGCTTGCATTTGTTTTTAAATTAATTTCAAAATTACCTATTACCTACGTCCCGACAGTGAGGGTCAGATTGCATTGTATTTTTGCTGTTGTCCACGTTAATCCCCTAGCCTGATCCCCCAGGGGAAAAAAACGGTTAGGTTGTTAGTTGAACTGCGACCCTACAGCGCGCGAGCCGAGCGAGCGAAGCGAGCGTGACGCGGTAGCGTCCGGCGAAGCGCCATAACCGAACATTATCATTTTTTCCTAGTTGAATATAAAATAATTGCCGCTAATTCCCCTGGGGGATCAGGCTAGGGGATTAACGTGGATACCGTGGTATTTTTAGGGTTCGGTACTCAACAAGGAACTCTTATAGTTTCGCCATGTCCGTCTGTTTTTGTGTACCGGGACTGAGGAGGAAAGTGACTTTTCTCATCTATAATATTAACTACCTTTGCCCGAGACCCCGTCCGCGTATCTGCGTTAATCACAATACAATACAATTCTTACAATACAATAATTTATTAGTAATAATTACTTACTTTAAAAACAAAGTTTTAACCGACTTCAATTTAGTACTCCGCCAAGCCACGAGAACATTTCCACATTTATTTTCCAATTTACCACATGAACTGATTTCCGAGAGCAAATGCGTTGATTATTAGAGAAAAAATCAAATCGCTGTATGTGGCCCGATAATATTTGAGGACTTCCGTCGATTCCACAAGGATCACCTTTGGTACTTCATTAGCTGCTATTTCAACGGAATCTTATCAGAATCTGTGACATGCTTTTGTACTTTAAGTACATAATTGAGGAATTCCATAAGTCATCATCAGTTCCACTCCACCAAAATGATTTCCGGATGTAAATACACGAGGTATGTATAATAGAAAATACCAAAATCACTACACGCGTGCCTAATATAATTGAGGAGTTCTCTCAATTCCTTATGGATCCCATCATCCAACTAAATTAAAAAAAAAATGGGACCCACCTGGATGCATATACTAACAGACAAAAACAAAAAAAAAAAAAAAATACAACCGAATTGGGAACCTCCTCCTTTTTTGTGAAGTCGGTTAAAAATGAAATTTTACGTGACAAAGTAATAATAATATGTAGTACCAGGTCACGCAACTGTGTGAACTATGGAACTCCGTAAGGTAGTAATCCACCTAAGTAAAATCTTATAGAAAATAATATATATTATGCTATTAGACTTCTCACGGGAGCAGCAACAATTATTGCGCCCCCTTAAGCTTATTCCCCTTTTACCCCTTTTAGTGATGTTTAACGGAATAAATAAATTCCCTAGATATCCTTTTCGGGGTCCTAAACCATTATCCATATCCACCAAATGTCATCTAAATCGGTCCAGCGGTATAAGTGTGAAAAGTTAACAGACAGAGCTACTTTCTACTACTACTTTCTTATAGTAAAAATGTATAAGAAAATGTTAATAGATAACTTACACTCTTAAACAAATCTCTTTCTTATCTTATTATATAATAAAAATGCCGTCTAATTCTAAAATTCGATAAGGCAATTTAAAATCTTAAAATAATAAGATTAAAGCCTGATCGCTAGAAATATAACATAGTTTTTCTAAAGAAATAAATATTTCTATTTTTTTTTTCTTTTGTAATTTATAAAATTATATAGTTGGGGTCACACCGCCTGAATTCCTGTTAATTTGTGTCATTCTCAAAAAGTTCCCATTCGCGGTCTCAATTAGGCGCTATTTCCATAAATTCGGTTAGAGATCGAAACACCGCCACCGAGAGCACCGTTTTGCTTGTGAACGGCGTATTTATAATTTAAATATATAATTATAACCTCAATTTCGGCGCTTTGTCTAACATATGTTTAAAAAGTCAGGTTCATCATGCGTTTATCGCCCTCGATCGTCTTCAGGTGGCCTATAAATATTCATCAAACCTACTTTACGTAAAATACCGTTAATATTAGTTTGTTTCTAAATGTCACTTCGACAGTTATGTTCGTGGGAAGGGGACAAAACTTCTTCGTACAGTCAGCGTCAACAGTAACTACGCCATCAGCTCTTATTCCCTTTTAATAAAGACTTTTGACGTCTTCATTTGCGTAGCTACTTTTGATGCTGACTGTACTTTTGTTAAGTTTTATGGGTATGGATGAAAACTGGAATGAATAGTCTACCAATTAGCACTACTTTTGTCGTGTTAAAAATATGCAAACAAAAATGCTACATTATTTCACCCTGAATAAACAAAATGATCCGAAGCAATTAGTATGTATTTTCGTCTGTTTACTATCTACAATACTAAAATAAATATTAGGGGACAATCTTACACAAATCAAACTAACCCCATAGTAAGCTCAATAAGGCTTGAGTTATGGGTTACAAGACGAAGCTTAAAGCTGCATGGAAGCTCTAAAGTGAGGCTGTTAGCTTATAGTCTCGTGCCTATTACTTACTGGTAGAAGATGCCCTGGGTTGTTAAGTCCGTAAGGTGGCATTGGCTGTTCATAAAATCTTCAATCTATATGAATGCTCATCGCCCCGCTGCCCGCTGTCGTTCAGACCGCGACCTAATGTTACTTTGTATGTTTGCTTCTATTTTGCAACAAACATTAACCAAACATCCTTTGTTAAAATAGTGTTAAATTTAGCAACTAACCGACAATTTTTAAATGAATTGTCTAGGTAAATAACATGCAAAGGAGAATTTGCGTCACACTTTGACAAAGGAAGTAGTTAGGTAACTGAGGCTGCGTCTATAGATAGGCGAAGCGAGAAGCGGGCTGCCATCCGACAATGGAAACAATCATGTGCTATTTTGATGTTCGTGCGACATGTTGAGTGTGTCCGGCAAAGTTTCGCCACTTTATCGAACGTTGCTGGCACCTATCCCTTAGTAAATGCCTAAGTCTAGTATGACAAGAAAAGAGTTTAAGCATGGTGGAAATGAACAAGGTAAGTCATTCCCGTGACAGCTCGTGACGTCAGCGCATCTTACCTACGTCGTCAGCGTCTTAAAAATGGCGGACTGTCAGTGTGTTGCCAATGTGTGAAAGCGAATTACCCGAATAAATTGCAAAACTTCACGTAGGTACGTGCTTTCAATCAATATTTACGTTGAACTACTAATTGTATAAGTACAGTTGTCTTTCCATCCCAAATAAGTAGTAATGGCAACATTTGTGTGCCAACTTTGCACAATGGCAACATTTTTCTGACTTAGGTAAGGTGCATCGTCGGGAACTTAGAGCAAGGTCGGGAACGACTTACCTTATTTTATTCGAAAGCCACTTTAACGCTCTAAGTGTTGCCTCGCCCCCTTGCTAATGGTATTTCGATATGCTGTGCTCTTCGCACATATCATTTTACATTGTTTCTTTACTTCGATAGGTTTTATGTTCCAGTTTTACGGCCCAAATGGCCCAAAACGTCTCGACATAAAATCTATCATGCTAGCTGCCCTGTCAATGATATCAGATACATATATGAATGTTATACAAATACATTACCTTTATCTTTTCATCTTTCCAGTATTCAGCTAGCTCGGGTCCCCGAAATGCCGGTCAGCCTTACATGACAGTCGCGAGGTGATAATCCAGCACGATGTCGCTCACAAACAACTCCATCGCCAAAGTCTACAACCATCTGTTCGTGGAACTAGCAGGTACCTATGAGTTTTGTTTGTTTTTAATAACAAGTTGAAACCCGGCAGCAGCAGCAGACGACGTGTCAAGGCGACACGGGTTCCTATGTATTTCTATGAAATACCTTTCGTACTACGACACGTCGCCGTCATAGCAATACCTACAACAAACCAGCCGTGTCGTCGCGACACGTCGTCAGCACGGCTATCTAGTGATGTGCCGGGGAATATTCCCGGGAACGGGAATATTCCCGTATGGGAAATTCCGGGAATATTCCCTTGTTCCCGGGAATATTCCCCAATCAGGGGAATATTGAAATACAAATTAGGATATACAAATAAAGTCCCATTCGCTAAAAACTGCATTATTGTACAAATTCTGACTTTTTTTCTCAATTACCATTTAATATGTGAATATTTTCATATTTTGTATTCGTACAGATTTTATTGTAATTTTTTTATTAACTTTGTATTTATCGTTTTTGTTACCTGAAGAAGTATAATACTTTTGTAATATTTGTTTTTTTCGGCTGGGGGAAAATCCCCAATAACGGGGAATATTCCCATTGTTCCCGGGAATATTCCCATTTTTTGGGGGGTAATATTCCCAGGAACATTGGGAATTTACTTTTGCGGATAAATTACGCTGGTTAATGTCTTGGTAAAAAAATCAAGGGCCCAAGTTAATCCCTGATAGCAAGGTATATAAACATACACAATTTCAATATTCCCACCTGGGGAATATTCCTGGGAACGGCACATCACTTCACACGAACGGCGCGCGAGCTCTCTCGATTTTTCTCGCACTATCCGTCTCTCCCTTATTAGAAAACTTAGAAAGAGAGGTATAGTGCGGTGCGGTCTTGTGATAGCCGTGCTGTTGCTGGGCATCATGCTAGCTGATATTCGCTACACGGTAATGCGGCTCACCCCGCCGGTCACCCGTCACGAAACTAGACCTCTACCTACGCTTAGTTACTAGTGTTACTACTCATCGCGGTGTCAAGATGTATTTGTGGGTGAGCGTTGAGGTGAGCTTAAAAAAAGTTGCAGAATAGGGGGGCTCTTGTCTGCGGCCGGGTTCCAACTTGCACCTTTAGTGCCGATGATGACATTAAAGTTACTTCACGCTGCAAACACATTGTACCTAGGTTAGATTAGTCTTAATGTAATTATCCATTCATCATCAATCAGTTAATCATGTACCTTTAAAAGATATAGTATTACGTATATAAATGCATTACATAAAAATGTGACATTATCCTTCCCCGAAGTCAATAATAAGAAAATTTAAAAATCGACCTAAACGATGATTGGTTCCATCCTAATGCCGGCTGTACACATTGGGCCAACGCTGGCGCGTGAGCAGGATGCAGCTATGCCAACTAATGAGATAGGATTACAGCGTTCTCCTTCTAACGCATAGCTGCATCGTGCTCACGCGCCAACGTTGGCCCAATTCAATGTATACGGACGGCTTAATGTACAGCGTGATGTCATTTTTTTATCATCGGCATCAATAATATTATGCATGTTTGTAGTCTTTGCACATATTGCAGCGTGTTGTACATGCCCAAATATTTTTTTTTAATACTCACGTACTGTACACTAACTAACTAGTCTGCTTTTTGGTTCAAACGTTGAACCCACATCCCATAATGGTGTTTGAAATGCAACGGTTAGAAAAACTCGTGCTTTGTCCAACGTGCGAAGCGAACAATATCTTTTGTTGAGTAATGGTCGCCTATTAGGATTGTTAAAACGTTAACTACTTAAAGCGACTTGCTGACTCGGCGGGGCGGCATCGATATGCTGTATTTGGTACTTTGACGTGGGAGAGATGTCGTACAGATTTCTTTAATTGTCGGTATGCTGTCAGTATTACAATTGCGCAGTAGTAATAGCATGCGTGGTAGTCAGGAATCACTCATTGACGGCCACGAGTTCGAACAGCAGCGGCAGCGGTTTTTCTAATTAATTGCGTGTGATCCCAACTAAGTGCGTTGCGCGTCTCGACCGCGCAATGAACAGATAAAAACGCTTGCCGCGCCGCAATTCGCGCAATGTCGTGATCGGGCCGTAATGCGCATTAAACAATTGGTACTTACCTACTGACTCGACGGACAGATGACACTGTCAGCTACTGATAGGTAATTATAGTAATTAGGTATCCACAAAAAAAAAATACAAACATTATATTTTGAGTAAAGTGAAATGCAATGTTTATTCTTATTCAATTTTCCGCGAACATGAGCGGTTTTAGCCGCGCCAAGTGTTTAGTCACAAAAATGAAAACAGCGTTTCAATAATATTTTGACATGGTATGACAGTTTTACAAAAAAATCTAAACACTGCAATTACCTACTTAGTTAAATAAATGCCAATCATATGCCAACGGTTAATGGCGCGCAGTAAGGTAGGTAAAGTCACCATCAGATATATCGGAGCGGCCAAAGTGCTCACAAATATCTGAACAGCCTCGAAAATAGAGACGTGTTCAGATATTTGTGAGCACTTTGGCCGCTCCGATATATCTGATGGCGACTGTAAGTACTGACTAACGGCTGACACTGACATCTATAAATACCGCACTGACTCCGCACTGCCTTATGGGGAAATGGCTTAAGGGTGAGTAGGTATCGACTAAAGAGGTGAGTGGGGAAAAATGAACCAATAGGAAGCGATACGCGAACGCGCCCAGCAAGGCTATTGGTGGATTTCCTCACTCAACGCAACCTTGCACAATAATCACCCTTAGTGTAAGGCCTGAGTGGACGCCCCGCTCAGAGCGGAGCGTGCAGTGTCCATATAAAACAAATGCAATTTATATGGACGCTCGACGCCCCGCTCTGAGCGGGGCGTCCACTCAGGCCTTACACTTAGGCCCACAAAACTGGACATTTGCCACTCCTTACCCGGCTACGTACGGCATCACGCGAATTGCGGCGGGGCAAGAGTTTTATCTGTTCATAGCGTGGAGACGCGCAACGCACTGTGGTTACTTGGGATCACAAGCAAATCGCAATGAATTAGCAAAACCCAGCGGGAAGCCGTGATCGAGCCCTAACGGCCCGGTAGCGGTGCGCCACACGCGGAGACATGCGCTGGCGCCGCTTCGGGCAGGGTGCGAAAGGATAATTATCAGTGATAGTTATCACGATAATCATCATGATAATTATCGTGATAATAACAGATAGACAATTATCGATTGATAATAACAAAAAATTACACCCGTGAAAGTGAACTGTATTCGGAGTATTCGAACGTGTATTTCTGCACTTGCGTCTATCCGAACGCAAGAAGTGTCAACGTGACGTGCCGCGCCGTGGGGATTACCCTTAAAAGAAAAAATCAGATGGGATTATGCAAAGTTGAGCGAACTCGAGTGTATAGTAATTATCTTGATAATTTCGAACCCTGGCTTCGGGGAATGGCCGAGGCCTATGGTTCTATGTCTGCCTTGGGGATAGTCACGCCTTAGCCGAGTCCTATACAGAGCGCACTTCGACCACCCTGCCGCACATTAGAAGCGGGATAGCGAGGGCGAGCCACTCCTGCCGCTTGTAGCTCGGACGCGGCCTCAAATGCCCAGTGTGCACCAATGAAATACAAAATAGTGTAGGCAAATGTGGGGTCCCGGACCTTTGGAAGGCATGCGTGGGGCCGAAGCAAACAGCGCAGAGGCCCTATAAAACTAAAGAAATCAGGGGGCCTAGACAAGGTTACAATCGACAAGCACTAACGCCAATAGAAAACTAATAAAATGTATGGGAATGACAGATGTTAACGAAAAGTGTTTCGTCGGCATCTGTCATTCCCGTACATTTTATTAGTTTTCTATTGGCGTTAGCGCTTGTCGATTGTAACCTTGTCTATGGCCCCTGAAAAATAATCTTAAATCAAAAACCGAGGGATACACATGGCGCGGATACCGTATCCGAGCGCACAACATGATACACCTGGTGATGGTCCCCGCCAGGTGCAAAGACTATTGCATTGCAACTCTGTGCTGCGATGAAAACTAAGGGTTATTCGGTTGAATGGTGGGTGGTCTGGGTTAGGTGATGAGATTTAGCGGCCTGCCGTTATTATTATTGTGACAGCTTGTGGCGCGACTCTTAAAGAAGTCTATATCTTCCAGATCCTCGCACCAACGACTGGTTCCTCATCAACAGCCCCATCCCCGGCCTGACCATCATATATCTGTACCAGCAGTTCGTGAGGAAATGGGGCCCCCGATACATGAAAGACAGACCTCCCTTCCAGTTCCAGAAGACCCTAGTTGTGTACAACTTTATCCAGGTGCTGGTGAGCTGCTGGCTGTTCCACGAGGTAATACTTTTTTATACAATACGAGCTTCTGCCCGCGACTCTGTCCATAGAAACTTTCACCCCATTACACCCCCTTAGGGAAAAATTTCCGGAATAAAAATGATCCTATGTCCATTCTCGAGATTCAGACTATCTATATACCAAATTTCATCTAAATCGGTTCAGCGGTTTAAGCATGAAGAGGTAACAGACAGACACACTTTCGCACTTATAATATGGGTATGGATTAGAGATGGTAAAAAAAAAACCTATAAATACAGTAAATATAATTAGCTAAAGCAGTGTCTCACTAGCGTCTCTAAAGACCTTTTTAGGCTTGCGCCATTTAAAATCAGTTCCATGCAGCACATGCGCGGCACGGGGACTGATTGACTGATGTACTGACTACGCCGAACTGCGCTTTAGTTTATTGTAGAGACGCGTGCCTGTGTGTCATATCGGACGTTTGTACGACGTTTCTTTGTATGACTGCTTTAGCTATCTAATGACTACTGAACTACAAATGTCATAGACGAAAAAATCTATAGGAGCGCTAATATGTACATATACAAAGACGCATCCATTTCTAAATTGTATTAAAAAAGGAAAGCCGTAAAATTAAAGTAAAATTAGGCCGATGTGCCTTACGAGGTTAAGTCATAGATAGAATTTATACTAAGTAGTGCAACTTTGAAACGCATGGCTCAAAACATAAAGCAATTGTAGTCAACCAAAGATCCTATGTTTGTTAAGAAGTTCCTAGAAAATTATAAGGACTATGATAATATCAAAAGTTTAGCGTATCAAACTTATACTAACGTTATGATATAATCAGTCATAAGTATAAGTTTGCAATGCTTTGCTTGCTGCCTATTTTTTATTATTTTTGCTTTCAATCTGGTGATCGTTTTTTTCAAAAATCTTATGGTACGCAATATCGTTCGTTTGATATTTAGTAGTAGCAGTAAAACATCGTGAGGAAACCGGTCTAATCCCAACAAATGTTGGAAGGCCAGATGGCAGTCGATTTCGTAAAACTAGTTAGCCAAATCTTGGGATTAGGTGTAAAAGCGGACCCCGGGCACATTACGGTACAACCGGTTAAACGCTAGAAGGATGATGGTGATACATTGAAACCCAATGGATACTTCGAATTTCTGAAATGCTCTGTATTGACTTTCAGGGTCTGGATGCGGGCTGGCTCCGAACCTACAGCTGGAAATGTCAACCTGTGGACTTCTCAAACAACCCTGAGGCGATGAGAGTGAGTTTATTTCTTTCTTTTTTATACTACGACGGTGTCAAATGAGGATACGGCCTGATGTAAGGGGACCCCGTCGCTTAGGCCGTCGACTGAACGCCAGCGGGCAGCGGGGCGACGAGCGGAAGTTCATACATTCGAGCGACTTCAATGTATGGGCAGACGCTCGTCGCCCCGCTGCCCGCTGGCGTCCAGACCGCGGCCTTATGCACGATTGTAACTCCATAGGAGTCATAAGCGCATTTTTAGGTCTTGAGTCATTTCATTATCGATTATTCGCTGTGTTGGCAAGATACAAATACAGGTCCCACGACACAGCGCTTGCTCGGGAGCTTGTACGATCCACAAAGACCTCACTTCCTCTTCCTTCCATCCTGGGACGTCCATTACTACGTAACCTCTACTAACCTCTTATTTAATACTTGGTACCAAGACGCGTTGCGCGCGCGTTTCTACTATCTCACGTGCACTGCTGAAATAAGAAAGAGACGGGTAGAGAGGTTAGGGGTCAGTAATAGTTCCGGTTTCCCCCGGCGCGTCCCTTCCATGCGTATAGAATGCAGGTATCTCCAAATAAAAAAAAAGTAATAAATAAAAATAAAATAATAATAATAATAGTAATAGTTCCGTTGACTGATTGATTGAGGTAACACGCTCATTACAACTGCGACGAGAGAACCACCCGTCTTCTATTTTCCTTATATTGTTTATTGTTAATGTTTATTCAAATAGGCTTTCTCATAGCACTTTTGCAAGTCAAAAACCCCGCAACCCCGGGACTTCCACTACTATGTAATTTATTTATTTATGTAATCAAGCAACAAGGCCCATATTACAAATACCTTAAAGACTAATATACATATCAATATAAACTTATTAATAACTACAAAACACACAATTACTGCGACGTGTTGCGCCATTTCGTGGTGTCAGGTAACCGACCGCGAAAACGTCGGAACTTGACTCCCTTTGGCCAAAATTCTTCCTTAGTGAAGGTCGATATCCTCTAGTATTCTATTGTTCTATGCTACGACTAATTCTGGTGACACCCTCATTCCAGGTGGCTCGAGGAGTATACGTGTACTTCCTGGCGAAGATGTCAGAGCTACTGGACACTGTGTTCTTTGTGCTGCGCAAGAAGGACCGCCAGATCACCTTCCTGCACATGTACCACCACACCGTCATGCCTATGATATCCTGGGGTGCTACTAAGTAAGTTTAAGAGTATAGAAGACGTATCAAAGAACGGCGAAGCCACGGGATAATACGTATGCATATGTCCATCTCGATAGTACTTTAGATGCGTACTCAGTGTAGTTCCAGAGATTGCCCCTTACGAGTACTTTCCCATTTATAATATTAGAATAAAAAAACATATTTAAACTTTTCGAGTTGCATACATATCTCTTTAGGCCTAGCCTGAATGTCACTGACGGCGCCTGCGGTGGCGGTCAATAGTAGTAATGGTAAACTTGACAGCCGCGTTAGTGTGATTCAGGGCTTATTGTCATATTTTAATGGTTTACTATCCGTGTGCCATTTGACGCAAAGGGTGTGAATAAAGTGCGATTTTCCTTACGATGCAGTTATAAATCTTCTCTATTGACATCGTAAAAGACCCAATTTGCGTAATAACTTCATATATTTACATGTTACACATTTTAACACAGTGTAACCCAATTCCAGGTACTACCCTGGCGGACACGGCACGTTCATCGGCGTCATAAACTCGTTTGTGCACATCATCATGTACACGTACTACATGCTGGCCGCCATGGGCCCCAAGTACCAGCGGCTCTGCTGGTGGAAGCGACACATCACTACGCTACAGATGGTCAGTACCTTCTTTCACGATAAAACTGCTTTACTAAAGTTCTTTAGTTTCATTTGTTAAGGTTCCAGAGGTATGAGATTAAAAACAATAATTACTTATAAATAGTGGCAGCAATGGCAAAATATTTTTATGGATACGGTAGGTAACTGAATTTCAAATGCGACCGTCCACTTCTGAGGGACTAATCTGAAAACCAGCGCTGGGCACTTGAGGAGCTCCTAGCTCCCAATGACCGAATTTTTTTTGGTGTTTTTTTATGGCTTGTCGTATTAACAACAACGAGGTTTACCGAAATAGTATCTCATATTTATTTAAAAACCCACAGTTTTCGGGATATATGGCACCAAACTTTGGCAATTTCAGGCCAATAAACCAGTTTTTTGGACGTAACTTTTGTGAAAATGAGTTCACAATAAAAAATTCTCGTGGGTTGTTAGACACGTCAATAAGGAACAGTTATAAGTAGTTTTCATATATTCAAGTGCATAAATAACATACTAATATCGAAAATAGAGCTTTTTTGGACCATGTCTGCATAAATCATAAAAAAAAATATATATTAAAAAACAAACTTGTGCATGAAGGATTGAAGAACCGATAAGTGTTTGTACTATTAATATATCTATAGTTTTTACGGAGGAATATCAACTCAAAACTCGTCAAAACTAGCTAAATATCGCGTGGAGCCCCTTAAGCCTAGCACATGCTGAGATCGGGTCCCATTATCACACCACACCTATGTTAACTAGATTTAAGTTATCTGATTGTACTTTTTCTTTTGTTTTTTTTTTCATATTTTAAGGAGATGGTAATAAACACATTCTTATTCATAGGTACTCTTATTCTTTTAAGCTCTGCTCGGGTGAAAATAGTCAAAGGTTAACTGGAAGAGATCCCTCAAAGGGATAAGTTCGCCTTTGTACTAGCTACTTATTAAGCTGTCTAAATACCTATTTTAACTCGATTTGTTTAATAAGTAGTTGTATTTCATTTGCGTCATTTGACTTAAGACTTGAGTTTTGTTGGCTGTTGTTTTTCTTTTTTATTTAGATGTAAGTATATTAAAATGTAGATTTGTTTCGTTCCACAGGGCCAATTCTGCATAGCGTTCCTCCACTCCTCCCAACTGATCTTCTACGACTGCGGTTACCCGCGCTGGTCGATAGTCTTCACTCTTCCCAACTCCATCTTCTTCTACTATCTCTTCTACGACTTCTATTACAAGGCCTACAAGAAGCCAGAAGTCAATGCCAATGGAGATGTGAAAGAGAATGGTGCCACGGAACATAAGAAAATTGAGAATGGCAACGGGATCAAGGAATGTAATGGTAAAAAAGTTAAGTGAGATGTTACGTCATTAAGTTCGCGCTTAATAATACAGCGATTTAATTTAGAATTAGTGCCGACATGTATAAATTAGGTTGCTTTGTTTTTTGTGCGTAATTACATATCATAGGCAAGAGAGATATACTAGACTGCCTAAGTTGAACAATATTACGTGCCCAGATTTTGGCAGCTTAACTAGATGGCGTTGCTATATTGGGAGGTTATTAGATTGTCAAAATTGGCTCAAAATGGCGCCGTGTACCAATACATATGTGATAGAGATGTTGATACCAAATAAAAAGACACAAGAGAATAACTCGCATAAAATAATACGTGCCCTAAGTTTTAAAAGCGGCATATTTTGACCGTTTTTCGCAAAATGTACCTTCGTGAGGAACGAATGTCATTTATTATGACGAGAGGTGCGTGCCGTCAAAATCTATAGATAGAGTAAATATCATCATTAAAACGGTTCTAGCTTCAATTAATTTTGTTTAATATTTGAATTGGATCTTCTTTCTTTTAGAGTAATAGTACAATTTGAGTCCTATTCTGCTGTCATAATTACGGTACGAAATAACGTTTAACTTAGACACTAGGTATATTATAATTATTTTGTCTGTGGTAGGTACCTACACATAAAATAGATACGTGTAGATGCATGTAAATACACAGTTAAAAGAATTGAAATTTAACATTTTATGATTCGTAAACAACTTTTTACTGTAGGTAGATGGGCATTTTATTTTTCATATTTCTGGGGCAAAAATAAACCTTCTTCTATCGGGGTGCTTTGCGCCAGCTCGTACGAGATCAAAATAAACTTTAATAGGAATTGATATTCAAAATGTTCCCTGTATAATTGTTGAAAATTACCAATCAACTTGTTGGTGGACACTTTTTGTTTTGCGAGCGAAACTAAACATAGGTACATCAACTTCAACATTTTTCTCTGTCAACATTTAAATATTGTGATAGCACCATTTTTATTATTTACGTTTATTTATGTACAAATGCATTTTAAGTGTAGATTAAAATTCTAAATAGTCTGCTCAACGTATTTAAAATGTACTTAATATTAATTATACAACTTCTTTCACTATCAGTGTGTAAACTTTTACACACAGCCTTAAAATCATGTCGAAGTGTGTAGATAGAATGTTACTCTAAATGAAGACTACACAGTCTATAAAAGACTAATATAAATACTAAGATATTTCAACTCATCTTTGCACGCGGCTGTAGGTATGTGTGCGTGCGCTTTATTTTTATTTTTATACAACGACGGTGGCACACAAGCGTACGGCCCGTCTGATGGTAAGCGGACACCGCAGCCTATATACGCATGCAACCCCAAAGGAGTAACATGGTTGCCGACCCTTGAAATGTTAGGATTCGCCGTGTTGACAGCTGAAGGAACAAATTCCCTCGCTCTCAACACAACGCATCCTCGGGAGCTCTGACGACCTTGCTCACCTCCAGGAACACAGCACTAATACACAGCAAGTAATAGTGTTATTATGGCTGTGGTCTTCCGCAAGGCGGAGGTACTTCCCCAGTTGGGCTGCTCCAAATTCGAGCGGGATGACATTTCGCTGTGCCCTACCTCACCTTGTAACTATGCAGAGCGGCTACTTTGAAACGCTTCGTTCGTGTATCTCTATCTCTGTCGCACTTGCTTATTTAAGCGACAGAGTGATTGTGGTAGCGCCGCTGGTTTGATTTGTGACACAGCTGCCGCCGATACAGATGCACGCCCGCTCAGTGAGGGGCTTTCACAGCAGCACGAGATGGATAGTGCGAGAGAGCGAGAGAGAGCTCGCGCGCCGTCTTGTGCTAACCGTGCAAAAGTTACAAGCGCGCGCACACATACAACCATACATGTGTTTTCAGTTTGTGCTGATGTCCCAAAGAATAAAAACATTATTAGATAACTTAAATGCTTCCATTTTTTTGTGAATTAGTAGTGATAAATATATGTCAAAATTTTAAAATAAACACTAAATACCAGCAGGCTGCTATAATATACAAGTTAACACACATTGTCTTCTTTAATCAACATTTATATGACTAAGTTAAATAGTTTAAGGAATTGTAGATAGATATTTAAATATACTAAGTATACAAGTTATTCTTCCAAAGCGAGATACAGGACTCTCTGCCCATAGTTTAAGAATAAGGTGTTCTGTAGTAAAATGTTACTTATTTTCAAAAAAATATTGTATGGAAAAAACTCGTGTTATTGATAATATATGACCTCGTATTACTGGCCATGTCGGTGCAAATGTCGTGTTTTTGGAAAGACTTTCATTCTTAAATCGAGTCGCTTAACTCATTCTTACTGCTATGATTTGCAAGAAGATGGCGCATCGGTCAATTCTCATTCTAGGCAGCATAGAAATAAAAAGGGAGTTCTATTGTACATAGATAACTTGCACAAAATGACCAAATTGAAAGGACGCATCTCCAAAACACCTCACCAGCCACAAAAGTGTTTCAAAAGTTCTTAGATGGGATTTAGATTCAGCTTTGATGAGATACGTACTCGTACCTTACAACTTTGTCGGAAAACGTCTCGTACTTGCCACGATTGTTCCCTAGGATCTAAGCCCTTTTGAGAGATTTTCTTACGTGTCCTATCATGTAAACAAACACTTCTCGAAGACATTATTATTATTACTCTTTTCTCTGGGATAACACAATAATCATCACTTAAAATGTTGTTGTATACTTTAAGAAATTTGCAAAGTATTGAAATCAACTAAGTAACCACCAAAAATATTTTTTCTAACAATATTTCTTCAATAATCGAAGTAACGAACGAATGCCCTCAAAAATATCTGAAATAACTATGTGTAGATTGTCTATTAATCACATTTCATGTATATTTTATCGTCATTTCCAATCCATTCATCTTTGACCTTATGTTTGTTTACATGATAAGACACGTAAGGATGAATAGACTTCAGTAGCTGCATGATAGCAGAAATCGTATGAAATCTCCTCTTCTCGGTGGGTTACTGGGGTACCATGTGTCAGCGTAGGTCAACGCAGGGAACTATCAGGCCGAATGGCATTTGCTGACTGACAAGTGCTAGGTCATACCCACTAAATACCCAACAGTTGAGCTGTTCCCCGTTTTAGCAGACTTATGATCATTATTCGGAGGGATCTTGGTAAATGATTGGTATAAGGTAAGAGAAACGGTACTAAGAACGTTTTTTACAGATACCGTATTTAGAAATCGCAAAATGGTTTATTTTTATTTTATTAATGGATTGTTGAATGTTAAAATAAATGGTTTACCTGGTTTTACTCTAGTTGAAGTATAGTGACGCATTTTTGAAAAAAAACGACATGTCTTTTCCCAAAAGCAGAGGTAAATGAAATGATAGTGAAGCCAAAATTATATTCTGTATATTTTTCTCTTTCTGTCATAGTTCATAGGATTTTTATCAGGGCAAAGTTTGCACGTATGTGTAAATAAATTGTTTATTTTGCCCTCTAGAAGACCAGGTCAATTAGATATAAAATTAAATTATATTTTTTTATTTCGTGATCAAAATTGTTTTGTTTGCTATTTATTTGTTTTTATTGTAAATTATTTTATGGATGGTACACAAAATTACATGTAACATGTACGAACCACCTAACACTATACGGAATAATTCTCGGTACATATAAGTATTAAAAAGTTATGACAAGATCTCCTTGTTTTTATTTATATCAACAAATGCCAATTTTTATTGCCCGGACGCAATATCAGTGCACTTTGCTGTGTGATGTCATGGGCCATATGCATTACATGATTTTCCAGCCCCAATTCATCAGAATCTGACTAATTGCTATCGTGTGGATGCATGACTGCATGTTGCGCTGCAATCCAACCGTCAAACGAGTTGTCCGACTAATTGCATGAAAATCTCAATTTGGACCATGGAATTGGCATGATCTGCCAAATGTTTTTTTTTCTTACAAATTTTATTCAAATAAATTTAAACAAAAATTCAAAAATATATACTAAGGAATATTGTTTTAATATTTTACACTGTAATATTGTAAATTTTTTAAACCGGTGTTTTGCAACTACAATTTTTCGCGGCCGTTCCATGATAGACGTACTGTCTTGCTCTATCTCATCGGTTAGTAACAATCTTGCACTCCGCTTCGCAGGACCGTTTGAATGCGGCAATTTTGCTTTCTTACTGTTAACTGGCCACACTGAATGAAATTGTAGTTGCAATTGTTACGTCTGTAAGCTACACCCAATTATGACTTCGACATGTTGGTCTGGCAAATTGGGGTAAAATCACGTAATTTGTATACCCCATCATATCGGCCCACTGGATATGGTGTGTGGCGCATATCGAGCACGGGGAGGTAAAAAGATTGCGGGAGGGGCAACGCATTGCACAATTACAGGTTATTAAGAAAAATATTCTTGAACTTCGATAACACAATAATTATTGATTGTGCAATTTGTAACAAAAAACAACAGAGACGCGGCTATAGTTCATATGAAACGTTAATTCTTACCTTATATTCTAATATTAACTGCATCTCTGTCAGTTGTTGTGACAAATTCAGTGAACCTTCTGTACGTAGTATGTAGTAGGTACCAGTATTTATTCTGTGCTTCTGCTTAAGCGCCATCTATGTACTAAATGACAAAGCTCATGTACTTGGCTGCATTGCTCTGTAGACATTGACAGTCTTATTGATTTATACAGCCATGACCATACCTATAATATTCAGGACAAGCTATGATAATAATAATACCACGCCCGAGCGAGATGGTAGCATACAGATCTCGATATGTGTTGTGTGACGGAAAAGGATAATTCGTTGTTCTTGTCCTATGACAACAATTTCCATTTTTTTATTTGCCTCCTGATTTAGTATGAAATTAACCATTTCAAAATAAACCATTATCCGCCCAAACTAAACTAAGTAGGTGGGTTTTCCGCCCCTCGTTGTGGCAACACATATAGCTTGTTCTGATGGGGTATACATGTCATGCTCATGATGTCATGATTTGTCAGCCCCAATTTATCAGGAGCTGACTAATTGCTATCGTCTGGAGGCATGTTGCGCTGCTTATGCAACTGTCAAAGAAATTGCATGCACATGGTCGGACGCTACACCCAATTATGACTTCAACATGTTGTACTGACAAATTGGGGTATAATCACTTAATGACATAATCTATACCCCATGAGTATTGTAGGTCGTTAGGCCGACGTATGACTGATACGTGATACAGACAGACAATAAATGTCACTGACCGATAAAAAGCCCCAAGGATACAATTAGTAAATAAAAGAATATCGTATGTATACCTACATACATCATTTCCATGTCATTTCATTTACAACATTACAATAGTTACCTAGTATCTTAACATAGACACGTACATCTCTAGGGATAAAAACAATTATTTGGTGTTTGGCATTTGTAATAAATGAGGTAGGTGTAGGTGCATTTGTGATGTATGTTATACAAATTTGTGATAAATTAGAAACGCCTCGATGGTCACGCCCGTTTTACGATTACGACACAAGTAGCAATTTGACAACTTTAAACGGGCAACGCAGGTCAACTGGCAAAGTTGTCTAGAGTCTGGCCAAAGAAAGATGACCCTGAGAAGAGCGGCAAATTAAAAAAAAAAACAGCGTGTTGCAACACCGTGTATTGTTAATTATTATTATCTTACTTCAATTCTCACAATGCAACTGATCAAGCAGAAGGAAGTAAAGATGTGAAATAATAGTAGATTGTATGAGAAGGGTCTACTATTGTAGACGCTTGTCATACAATCTACTTTAACTACTATTATTACTATATTCCTACCGTTATTAGCCACATAAGCTCGAGATGGTTCGAGGGGTAATATGGCTTTTAGACCAGAGTTATACACTCTACTTTTCACTTCGACTGCGAGAAAATAGTAAAAACGAAGATTATCCATCCACAATGAATAAATTATACCAAGGCGAAAAGATTGTTAAATTTGGCGCCGTCCTTTTTTTAATAAATCGCTTTGACACAGGTACAGCAGCAGCAGGATATGCAGCTATCTCATAGCTGCTGCATCTCTCGCTAACGTATAGCTGCCTTCTGCTCACGCGCCAACGTTGGCCCAATGTGTATAGCCGGCATAATAGCCGCCGCCTTACAGCCGAGCGCAGCGGACAGCATTATGGGGAGTACGATAAAGCGAGATATACAGCAGTCTATCCCGCTCAAAATTTCATAGCTTATGTCATGTATGTGCAGTCAACCACGCTTGAACGTTTGGTCGCTGCTATAGACGGTCAGAGGCGTTTATTTTTTTAATTATTGTGAATTAGGAAATAAAAACACCTACTGTTTGAAATGAATTCTGTTTCCGGATTGGCCGATATTAATATCTAGCTGTATTCTGGTTAGTTGATAGCAAATACAAATGTTTTTTTTAAAGAGTTGTGATTGGTGGATGTAATACGGTGAACTGTTTTGATTAGTCAAATTAAAATGTTTTATAAATATGCAAACATAATTTACATATTTTCCCTAGGGGCTAAATGTACTATACTTTAGCCGCTTGCTAAGCCTAATATGACACACTTTTTGACCATGAGAAGTGAAAAGCTTTTTAACTACATTCTACTTTATATTTAAGAATAATAATTGCCACTCTCCAACATTTCAGTTTTGACGAGACATAATAATTGAACTTTTTATGATATTTTTCAATGTGAATACTTAATATCAATATTATTATCAATAAATAAATATTAGGCGACAATATAAGCAGTACCTAAGGCTCCCTTTAATCATCTGAAAAGCGATAACAGTCCCATTTATTATGGAACACTTACTTTCTTAGGGGACCCCGTCATTTTACCGACAGACGTTTCACCGAATGCTTTGTTTCATTGAATTTTCATTTCATCGACCGTTTATTTCCTCAGAAACCGTTTACTTTTTAGGTATGTAAAGCTAAAAGGTAATGGTAGAAGAATATTGGATAGAAGAAAATATGAAGAAAAAACAGATTAGGTTGGGTTAGGTTTGTATTATAACAATCCTAAAATTTTACTGTTTTTGAAAAAATAAGTTTTCGATGAAATTAAAATTCGGCGAAACATAATTCGATGAAACGTTTGTCGGTAAAAGAAGAGTAAACCCTTTCTTAGTTACAGTTACCTTTAAGTATCAAGATTAGGAAATCATACAAATGTAAGACGTTTGAGACATTTGACAACAAAATATCATTAATCAAATCTCAGGCTCATCTTTCCCTGGCCAGACTATTGGTGAAGCGCCTCAGTGTTGCCTGTTTAAACATTTAAAATTGTAACTGGTAGCCTCGTGAAATGAGCACCTTACTTCATTCATAAATTAATTTTATCTACGCACATAGTCATATTTGTGGGATGCTGAGTTGCAGTAAAACACTTGGGAAATTAAACACGTTTATTGTAAACCAACTTTTTACATCTTAAACTTAATTTACGTCACACCTGGCCATAATGCGAGTTATACCGCACGCTGCGCGTACGGTAAAACTTGCATTATGGCCAGGTGAAGACGTAAAATTGTGTACTCACCACGGGCGATAATTCATAAAGCCCCAGATCGCATATTTATGGCCCTCACCTTCGGTTCGGGCCACAAACACCTGCGATCTGGACCATTCACGAATTCACCGCCCTAGGTACGTAATGTACTATTTCAACACACACTTGTTCGTAACGTACCATGTGCATAAAAGCGACATAATAAGAGGTACGTTACGAGCAAATGTGTTGAAAACTACTATTACGTCACCCCTAAACCCCCCCCCCCCCCTAGCTATAAAGTAGTCCTCCATCTTCGCGTGTGGAAAATGCTACTTCCAGACCGGATAACACGTAAAACTTAGTATTCACTAGCACGGTTCTCTCTCTCGAGCTGTCTCGCACTATCCGTCTCTTTCTTATTAGCAAACTTAGAATGAGACGAATAGTGCGAGAGAGCTCGAGAGAGCTCGCGCGCCGTCTTGCGCTAACCATGCAGGGGCGGTATTAGAAAACCTCAGAAGTAACCAGCGGCGCCTTATCACTTATCATTGTGGATAAGAGATCCGTCACTCTCGCATACGCATACTTGTCAGAACGTGACGGATGTCGCATTCACACATGAAATGGCAACCATTCGCCCGCAGGAGAACATGTAAAACTTAACTTAGTAGGTACCTACTCACCAGGGCCGGTATATTATTAAACCTGAGGAGCATGCGATCAGCGGCGCCTCTACGAAAAACAAGTTTCGTAGTTCGTGTATCTGCATCACTCGCACTTCGGGTATAATAAGTGGGATAGAGGGTGATACCCGTACTTCGAATTTAGATTTTTGTGATTATAGCTCGACATCTGGGCGCGCGGAAATGCCTGTTTCTCCCGCCCTAGGTGTCTTAATAATAACGGGATTAATCCTTGTATGTCTTCGCGTAGTTTTTTCTATAGAAGTTGCTGAACAGTAGCAGGAGGAATACTGTGTTGAACATAATGAATATGTTAAAGGATTTATGTGGAGGACATTCGGACACGTTTATTGCGATCCAGTATTGGATGAAAACTGACACGAATTGTATCTGAAACAAGAGGAAATTAACTTAACCTCAAATAGAAAAACACCAATAGAAGTTGTAATGAAATTCTAAACACAGTTGTGGTATTTGACATAAGTCATTATCCTACTAACGTTATTCCCGGTTGTTGCCTAGAGGAGCCCGGGGTACGCTTTGACACCAAATCCCAAGATTTGGCATAGGCACTAGTTTTAAGAGAGTAACTGCCATCTGACCTTCCAACCCAGAGGGAAAACTAGACCTTACTGGAATTAGACCGGTTTCCTCACGATGTTTTCCTTCACCGAAAAGCTCATTGGTACCAGCCGGGATTCGGGATGCCGCCTCACAGCCGAATGCCTGACGCACTACCGTAGCTTATGACGACCTCTGTAGTGACCCTGCCTACGAAACCGGAGGTCCCGGGTTCGAATCCCGGTAAGGGCATTTATTTGTGTGACGATCATTTGTTCCTGAGTCATGGATGTTTTCTATGTATTTAAGTATTCATTTATCTATATAAGTATATAAATATATCGTCGTCTAGTACCCATAGTACGAGCTTTGCTTAGTTTGGGACTAGATTGATGTGTAGAGATCGGAAATTCGGGAGCTTTTATACCTAAACTTCGGCCCCAGTACCTACACCGCGTTGTTGTTGAGTAGCATGGAGGCGGACTCAATTAAATTTTACTATTAAATTTCCAGGGATTTCCCGGAATACCGAAAATTAGGATAACATGAACACATACGTATTAAAGTATTTAAATAAACTATTTTAGTTGTTCCTATTTACAAAATATTATTTAATTCACATATTCATTTAACTAACAGTTAGATAACATCAAACCAAAATTGTTTTGTAACTTTTATTAAAAATAATGGTACAAACGTAAGTATCTCTGTTAAATCAATAAATTAAAACAAATGTACATAGCCACACAAAAGTGAATAGGTAATCAACCTACAGCGACACACGTGGTATTTTTGCATTTCCGTCCTTGTCTAATGTATGTCGTTAAAACTGTTTACCAACGTGTATGTTGACAAAAATCGCTGAAAATAGTCATAACCTAAAAAAAAGGTAGGCTTTACATAATGCTTTATACAATCCCGGAACTTAAATAATTAAAATATTATTTTTAAGAAGCCGACTCCATACTTGCTTCGCTTTTTCCGGGATTTTGCTAGGTTTAGGTATAAAAGCTCCCGAATTTCCGATCTCTGGTTAGTATATGCATCCAGGTGGGTCCCATTTTTTTTTTAATTTAGTTGGATGATGGGATCCATAAGGAATTGAGAGAACTCCTCAATTATATTAGGCACGCGTGTAGTGATTTTGGTATTTTCTATTATACATACCTCGTGTATTTACATCCGGAAATCATTTTGGTGGAGTGGAACTGATGATGACTTATGGAATTCCTCAATTATGTACATAAAGTACAAAAGCATGTCACAGATTCTGATAAGATTCCGTTGAAATAGCAGCTAATGAAGTACCAAAGGTGATCCTTGTGGAATCGACGGAAGTCCTCAAATATTATCGGGCCACATACAGCGATTTGATTTTTTCTCTAATAATCAACGCATTTGCTCTCGGAAATCAGTTCATGTGGTAAATTGGAAAATAAATGTGGAAATGTTCTCGTGGCTTGGCGGAGTACTAAATTGAAGTCGGTTAAAACTTTGTTTTTAAAGTAAGTAATTATTACTAATAAATTATTGTATTGTAAGAATTGTATTGTATTGTGATTAACGCAGATACGCGGACGGGGTCTCGGGCAAAGGTAGTTAATATTATAGATGAGAAAAGTCACTTTCCTCCTCAGTCCCGGTACACAAAAACAGACGGACATGGCGAAACTATAAGAGTTCCTTGTTGAGTACCGAACCCTAAAAATACCACGGTATCCACGTTAATCCCCTAGCCTGATCCTCCAGGGGAATTAGCGGCAATTATTTTATATTCAACTAGGAAAAAATGATAATGTTCGGTTATGGCGCTTCGCCGGACGCTACCGCGTCACGCTCGCTTCGCTCGCTCGGCTCGCGCGCTGTAGGGTCGCAGTTCAACTAACAACCTAACCGTTTTTTTCCCCTGGGGGATCAGGCTAGGGGATTAACGTGGACAACAGCAAAAATACAATGCAATCTGACCCTCACTGTCGGGACGTAGGTAATAGGTAATTTTGAAATTAATTTAAAAACAAATGCAAGCCCGTTACATCCGTTATGTCTGTCTGTTATTATGTCATGCTTAAATCACTAGAACGATCTAGGTGAAAGGCAATGAGAGTCTTAAAATACTGTACGTCATATCTGCCCATAAAGTAGCAATTACCGCACATACACGTGCGGAAAATCCCACTTCCTGGCCAGGGAGACACGTAAAATGTTGTAGTCACCACGGGCGGTAATAAAGAAAGCCTCAGATCTCATATTCCGCAGTCTAATAACGGCGATCTGGGACATTCCTCATTTCACCGCCCTAGGTAAGTAATGTACTATTTCATCCCAGAAAACATTTCTTACGGGGGTGAATTGGGAGGAGTAAGTAAATGTGGAAGTTTTACATTTTTCAATTATTGAGGATGTGGTCAGTTTCCTTCTGTTATCGATGTTATAAATCTGACCTAATTTGTAAACCCATGTTTAATTGACAAACTCTTCATGAAATGTAAGATTCGCCTTTTCATTTAATAAAGATTTTTTTTTCGTAAACAGTGGTAAACTTTTTAAGAATGTTATAAAACAAACCTGATCTTACCTAATGGAATCTACACATTTACCTTTTAGCTAACATTCGGTGAGGTTTGACGTAGAAAAAAGAAAAAGGGCTCATAACCGCTTACTTGATTTCGGATTTTAAAAAAGGTAGCCCAAATTGCTTCGCTGTAAGCCCATACTTCGATTGGCAACCACAGTTGCAACCATCAGTTTAGGGGCCCGCGAATTTGGCAACTGTGGTTGCAGCAAGTGAGTTGCTAAATACTCCCAATCAGCTGACGGTCCAGGATTAAAATCCTCGTGAGGGCCAATATTATACTCCAAGTAAAATACGGTTTTGAAAAACATTACTTTATAATGGAGTGTTTTCGCTCAAGTATTTTCAATTTAAAACTTTGTCCTAAGATGCTTTATTCAAGAATCCAAATAACTTTCCATCCGGAAGTAATTATAAGAGCCTTATCACTAGAGATCGGAAATTCGGGAGCTTTTATACCTAAACTTCGGCCCCAGTACCTACACCGCGTTGTTGTTGAGTAGCATGGAGGCGGACTCAATTAAATTTTACTATTAAATTTCCAGGGATTTCCCGGAATACCGAAAATTAGGATAACATGAACACATACGTATTAAAGTATTTAAATAAACTATTTTAGTTGTTCCTATTTACAAAATATTATTTAATTCACATATTCATTTAACTAACAGTTAGATAACATCAAACCAAAATTGTTTTGTAACTTTTATTAAAAATAATGGTACAAACGTAAGTATCTCTGTTAAATCAATAAATTAAAACAAATGTACATAGCCACACAAAAGTGAATAGGTAATCAACCTACAGCGACACACGTGGTATTTTTGCATTTCCGTCCTTGTCTAATGTATGTCGTTAAAACTGTTTACCAACGTGTATGTTGACAAAAATCGCTGAAAATAGTCATAACCTAAAAAAAAGGTAGGCTTTACATAATGCTTTATACAATCCCGGAACTTAAATAATTAAAATATTATTTTTAAGAAGCCGACTCCATACTTGCTTCGCTTTTTCCGGGATTTTGCTAGGTTTAGGTATAAAAGCTCCCGAATTTCCGATCTCTGTTGATGTGTGTAAGATTGTCCCCAAATATTTATTTATTTATTAGGCTACCGTAGCTTGCTTAGCTTAGTATTTGACATAATTGTTCCCTCGCAAAAAAAGAAAATACACACCACGCTTTGAATTATATAAACTATTCAATTTCAGCAATCCTGTTTTGGCTCAGTTCAGGCAGCCACTAAAAAATCGTATTATTGCATTATTTTCCAATACCTACCTATACCCATAACATAAATGTCTATAAATAAGTATATACTCACCAACTGAAACGTCGTTAAGTACCTCTTCCACGTCAAATACTTCGTAACCTGCGGGCCCAGTCCAGCCAAACCATAGTACGTGTACATAACTACGTGCACCAACGAGTTAAAAAACGCTGCGAACATGAGGGCTTGGGTGGGCCAGTATTTTATGGTTGCCCAAGTTCCGAACACCATGATCGTGTGGTGGTACAAATGGAGGAACGTCACTTGTCTGTCTTTCTTGCGGAGAACGAAGAATACTGTGTCGGGCAGCTCTGAGATTTTGGCGCAAAGGTAGAGCCAGAGTCCGTAGATGATCTGTGACAAAGAAATAACAACATACAAACTTATAAAGCTGTATGTTCACAATTTACATAACGTGAGTCGGGGCAAGAGTAACATCGGGGGAAGAGGGTCAAAAGCTTCAGACTAGGCGCCTGTCTGTTTTACCGACGGTACAAAAAGGCGCTCAATTCAAAAGAATTAGCTGGAGAAGCTTTTGACCCTCTTCCCCCGATGTTACTCTTGCCCCGACTCACCTTACAAACAAACACTTCCAATCTTACATAGCTACAATATCAAGTTCCTCCTATTTATAATATTAGAATAGATTGATATGTTAAGTTAAGATATTTATTTTGATGACCTTTGAGTAGTGACCCTGCCCACAAATCCCGGTAAGGCCAAATATGTGTGTGTGATGAGCATTATTTGTTTCTGAGTCTTGGATGTTAGAAAAGGTACTATAAATTGAACTCCTATCATCCTAGAGATGGCCTACCATGGAATGAGATTAACATTATAACAAACACGTGTTTAGTGGATTTAAATTCGGCTTTGTAGTAAGTAGACGATCCTATGTTCAAATCCCGGTAAGGGCAAATATGTGTGTGATGAGTATTATTTGTTTCTGAGTATTGGATGTTTTCTATGTAATAGTTTATATATCTACTTACTAATCTATTTAACATATCGTCTAGTAGGTACTCAGAATAACGCAACCTTCAAATGCAGACAGTTGAGATCGGTATCGATATAGGATAGTTTTATCCCCGTAGAATGTAAGAAGGGTGTAAAATGGAAATTTCTAAGGAAGTGTTAAATTAAAATGAACACGGAAACCTCATAGTAAGACATCCATGGGAATCTAATCCCGAAAATTTAACAAGTCTACGCGGACGAAGTGCACAGAGCCAGGACTCAAAATTCATTACAAAATTCTCGTTAAATCGGTTGAGAAATGTGACCTAGGATCATTTACACTAAACGGCACGCATCGCATCGGATCGGAACGGATTTTACAGTATTTAAAATTTTACCAATAACAAGCCGCGCGTCGCATACTTTCGGCTACGATCACGTGCCGCGGAAGACGCCCGCTGTCAAGCCGCTGTGCGCGGGCTTGGTACTATAGAATTTAAATACTGTGTACATGATTTAAGGGGATGCCTTGATTTGAGTCGTACTCGCCCCCTAGACAGAGACACGCTGATGCCTTCCACCCACGAGAAAAAGAGATGTAACACTCTTCGGGAGTCGCTGTTTTGGACAAATTTCGATAAATACCTTAACTTAATGAAGGTTTATTAAAATTTCATAAAGTGAGATTTTAGATGAGATAAAATACTATAGTATTTACTTGATTGTGTCGTAAAATAATGTATCGTTTGAGTAGGCTGAGTAAAAAAAAGGAAAATCCAGACCCAACTTTGGATTTTTTTTCTATCGAGGAAATTTTAAGCAATCATGTATCCATAAAATCAGATGAACAATCACATAGTCAAGAATCATATATCTGAAAATCAGACCTTATTGTTTCTTAATCTAGTCAGAACGGCGTTTCAAAGCAGAATAATTTCCAATGCACCGTCCGTATATCGTTTAAATACGGTAAAATACGTTCCGGTCCGATGCCATGCGCGCCGTTTGGTGGAAACTATCCTGGAGAACAGCCGGATACGAAAGATTTTTTGCCTAAGCCGAAATGGAAAACATCGTTCGCTTCGCTCCCTTGTTCAATTATTTTTTAGGCCATTTCCGTATTTGGTGGGATCGAATCGGCTTACTAATCATCATATCAGCCGAAATACGTCCACTGCTGGACACAGGCTTCCCCCAAAGAGTGCTACAATGACCGGTCCAGCGCCACACCACCCGCATCCAGCGGACTCCCGCGACCTTTACCAGGTCATCCAGTCCAGTCCACCTTGTGTCTACCCACGCTGCGCCTTCCGGTACGTGGTCGCCACTCGAGAACCTATTCGCCCTAACGGCCATCAGAGTTTACTTATGTAACCTAGATTTCTTTAATTGTTGGTATTATAGTTGGGCAGTAGGGCGAATCTCCGGCGGTTAGAACGCTCGGTTCTAAAGTCTTACAACGACTGTTACCGTAAAATTGTGACAATAAGCCAGAAATTCGATCAAATGAATTATGAAACTCAACGCCGGTATTGTTGTAAGTTTTTAACGAAAGTAAATGATTAGACATTTGGACAGTGAAATATGCAAGGTAATGAAAATTTTAATGTCAATAAGACCAACGGGGACCAACACACACACAAATCAACTTATTTAAACTGACATCTGAAACTTCCGCCTCCCTATGGGCGGACTTGTAAATGAAATTAAAAGATTTTTCAAAAAACCCAACTGCTTTTTTCAAATTTTATATCCTATGTCACTCCCACGATTAAGAGGAATCCAACGACACATGGGGCCGTAGGCAAGGTTACAATAAGCGCTAACGCCTATAGAAAACTAATAAAATGTATGGGAATGACAGATGCCGACGAAACACTTTTCCTTAACATCTGTCATTCCCATACATTTTATTAGTTTTCTATTGGCGTTAGCGCTTGTCGATTGTAACCTTGTCTACGGCCCCATATGTCGAAATCCGTCAAACGGTTTAGGCTGCAGGGCGTGCCAAAGAATAAGGTCACATAAATACATACATACGCTCGAAAAACATAACCCTCCTCTCCTTCGACAGTCGGGTAATTTTTTTTTTGTTTTAGTAAAACTTTGCTTACCGTCCTTCGAGATTCCTCGTTGGTGAGATGACATTGCTTTGGAGCTATGCCGTGGTCATAAAGTATGCTTCTGCAAAACTGAAAAAAAAGAGGTTCTATTTTGAGATAAGGTGCCACAGACTTAAACATATATGTCCTCGTTGAATGAATGTAAACTTTCGATATCACTTGAGTAGGCCATTTCCGTAATTGGTGGGATGGGATATAATCGGCCAAACCTATATTTTCAGAAGTATAATGAAAGTGAGCGGTAGAGTCTACCTACTCGTATTCAAATAATGAGATTTTATGATTCTGATTATATTTTGTAACTAGCTTCTACCCGCGACTCTGCCTGCTCTGAAATCGTTTATTTCGTAGTTCCATACACATTTTCATCCCCCATTTCACTCCTTTAGGGGTCATCCCGGGATAAAAACTATCATATGACCTTCCCCGGGACTCAAACTATATAAATAAATAAATAAATATTAGGGGACAATCTTACACAAATCTACCTAGTCCCAAACTAAGCAAAGCTTGTACTATGGGTACTAGACGACGATAAACATACTTCAATTGATAAATAAATACTTAAATACATAGAAAACATCCATGACTCAGAAACAAATATCTATACCAAGTTTCATCTAAATCGGTTCAGCGGTTTAAGCGTGAAGAAGTAGCAGATAGACAGCCAGGCATACTTTCGCATTTGTAATATCAGTATAACACACACACACACACACACTTACACTACACTTTATTATAATTAAAGATTTGATGGTTTACTATCCACTATGAAATCGATTTTCACACGAGGGAACAACCCTATTGCCAGTCAGTAGGTAATTCAGTTGGTTTATTGGCAATACGGAATTAATCCATGCAGTTGTACAGTATATAACTGCATAAAACAAAGATTAAAAAAAAAGAGTATAAGAATATAAGAATAATATAAGACTAATATAAGACTAGACATGTCAAAATAAAAGTCGATGATAAAGCCACGTTACCGTGTTATTGTTATTACTAACAAAAAAAACTGTTAATTTAAGAGTCCGCAGTAAGCTCGGTCGAATTTCACCTTGCCATACAAACGGACTTTCGTTCTCATTTTAAAACTACGTGTTGGATTGTGACGAAACTTTGCATATACAATGACATGAGGTATATCTATGTCTGTAATTAGTGAGATGCTTCAGAGAGTTTTGATTGACCAGTTACACCCTCCCAACTAAGTAGAAATAGTGGTTACTGACGGACATGGCGAAACTATATGGGTTCCTTGTTGACCATGGAACCCTACAAATGGCATTTTCCCCCAATCTATTGTATAAAATTAAAAATCCAAAACGGGATAAAACACGAAGGAACGAGCGAGATAGTGCCTTACAAAAAACACGATCTCCGGCGTCACGTTTCTCAAAAACAACGCAAGTAACACGAGAAATAAATTTTAGAATCATTTTTCTGTAGGCCGGTTCTGTTGCGTATTTTTTCTACAATCACGTAATGAAATCTCGATAACATTAACAATTTGAACCGTCGGCCATTGTTCGGAAATGTTTCGGCTAACGTTCGGATCGGTCTCGCTTAATACCTTACGTTTAAGTAGACGCATTTGGTCTCTAATAATACCTTAAGCCCTGCTTAGTCTGTAAGACCACGGTTTGTGAATTAAATAAATGGATTAAAGGAGTGCTCCGTCTTTTTCGCACAAGTGCAATACGGAGCCAAGTATCTATTATAAGTGAATAGAGTTCATTTTTAGAATGAGGTGGCCAGTTATGGAACGGCCGCAGAGTAGAAGAGGTTTAAACAGGGGTGTAGACACTAAATAAAATAATCAATAATGACATATTTGCTCGAAAAAGGATTAAAAATGTAGTCAAATGAAGAAAAAATCAACGCAAGAGGTTAAAGAATCACGAAGTTATAAGTGTCCAATTATGGCGCCAAAATTAATATCTTTAAATCTTCAAATGGTCAGTCTATTAAGTTTAATGTTCCACTAATAAGCCAAAATAGTCTTAGGACATTGTCACTTCTACATTTTTTAATCTTTGAAATAATGGCCGCCATCAGCACGCGGCCATCTTATAACCGTGAATTTGCCGATGAAAAGTGATTCCCGTACTTTTACTATTGTTGTATTTGTTGATGATCTAATAGCGCAATGCAAAAGAAGACATTTTTTAAAGTTTTGAGTCAAATTACATTCGAAACGACCGCCATCACTGCCCGCCACACAGCCACAGACTACACCAAGATACTCTCATGAGAGTATGTTGACATGCGCAAACTTATGCTAGGTGATACTCTAGTAATATAACTCAATGCCCGTGAAATAGAATTTTCTTGTCCACATACATACATACGCACGCTCCAAAAACATAAGCCTCCTTCTGAGCCAGTCGGCTAAAATAAAACGTCAACTGACACCCACCAACGGTCCGCCAGCTGACGTCCACGGGACTACATGACACAACTCTTTGAAAGATCTTACAAGTTCATCGCGGCGAGGTAGACTCATCATCATCATCATCATATCAGCCGAAAGACGTCCACTGCTGGACATAGGCCTCCCCCAAAGAGTGCCAAAGTGACCGGTCCTGTGCCACCCGCATCCAGTGAGGTAGACTATCCGTCCCTAACTAGTCTGAACGCTTAGAAAGAGACGGATAGTCAATGTCGCAGCCACACAGCTCGCGGGGCGTCCTTTGACAGCCCTGCTGGATAGGACGAAGGGGATCTTACCCTTTGCACTAAATAAGCAGAAAACACGACTTGCACGGCGTTGTAGATGAGCATAGTCGTGGCCAGTTTGTAGGGCTGTCGCTTCCTCATGAAAGCAGGTCCGACGCGCAGCACGAAAATCAAGTACGCCGTCAGTATCAGCAGCATCGGCCCTGGACCTTCCATGAAGGGAAGGTCATCTATTTCCGCAACTGAAAAAAGTTTATAAATCGTATTATTTTCGATTATTAACCCATGAGCTTCGCTAGTCTAGTGGTGAATCCCGGCTCGTACCTACCAATGAGTTATTTGGATCTTATGTACGGAATATTTACCGTTAGCTTTTTGGCGAAGGAATAAGGTCTAGTTTCCCCTGTGTTGGAAGGTCGGGCAGTCGCTTTCGTAAAACTAGTGCTTATGTCAAATCTCGTCAAAGCGGACCCCGGGCTCCTTTAGGGCACAACCGGTAATAACGCTAGGAGGATGAACCCGTGACGCTAACGGGAGATAACTCTAACATTGTGAATCTACAGGGTGTCCCGTAAATGGCACGTCACATTGACACCGAAGGTAGGTCAGCTTAAGAGGACCCGAACCAACCTAACATGACCCCAGTAAAAGTTGCACGGTTTTCGAGCTATTGGCAAAAAGTTTATCCCATTTTTTTACATTGTTAGTGTCGTCATTTACTTGGAATGCCCTCTAAGTTAGTTTTTTTTTTAATTTTCAAAGTCATGAATAGTTAATTAAGATGACACAAGTGTAATTTTGTCGACAACTAATGTAAAATAAGAAAAAATACTGGATTAATCTTGTATTACAGTGTCAACAAACATTTTACGCCGACTTTAGCCACCCGCCGTGAAAAAAAAATACTTTTTGTATGGCTGTGATTATTGTAGTGCCTGGACAGGGGTTTTAACTAATTTACCCTTGATTACGTGCACATATTTTATGGTCCTTCGAGCCGGATTTGAACCAGTGAACTAAACAAATGAAAATACAAAGGTAGCATTTCACTTACGTGCGTTCCGAGGTGTAGGGCCCTTTTAATATTAAAACTAGTACACTGAGAAACGCCCGTGTAGTGAAATGCTACCTTTGTATTTTCGTTTGTTTAGTCACAAAGGCTGTACATTTAGAGGTCGTGTCTGGACTCTCAGTTGAAGCCTTTGTGGACGCGTTCACACGTTTTGTATCCAGACGCGGAATGCCATCTCTTATCAGGTCGGATTGTGGCACAGACTATACCGGCACGGACAAATATTTAAAAGATGTGTACGTATACCTTCGTAATCACAATTCGGATATTTGTAGGGAATTGGCTAAATCTGAAATAACATGGTTATTTAATCCCCCGAGCAGCCCTAACATGGGAGGTCTTTTTGAGGCTGCTGTTAAGTCGGCAAAAACGCACATGCGCCGGCGCCGGGTTCTTGGTGAGCAAAAGTTGACCTACGAGCAACTTGCCACTTTCTTCGCTAAAGTCGAAGCAGTAATGAATTCTCGACCATTGACTCCTTTAAGCCCGGACCCAAATGATTTTGAAATCCTCTCACCAGGAAATTTTTTGGTGTTTGAGCTTCTGGTATCCTTGCCCGAGTATGATTATGAGGAGACTAATATCAGCCGCCTTAATCGCTTCCAATTGTTACAACGTCTCTCACAACATTTCTGGTCTCGTTGGCGTAACGAATATTTACATACTCTTCAGTTAAGACATAAATGGACGGATCCGACAATACCCGTTAAAATCGGAGACTTAGTTCTTATTAAGGAAGATAATTGTCCACCTTTAGGATGGAGACGCGGTCGAATTATCAAGTTGCTTTGCTACCCGGTAAGGATGGTGTAGTGCGCGTCGTTGAAGTCCGTACTCAAAAGAGCACATTATTGCGGCCCGTTTCAAAATTAGCCCGGCTGCCACTCGATGTTTAGGTCAACCAAGTCGTGCTTGGTTCGGGGGGAGTGTATGATCAGGCACACATACTTTAATCATTGTCCATTCAAATCGAATTGGCATATTACTAGCGCCTAAGCCGCGCGACTGCAGCGCTCAAGAGGATGGTGTCAAAAATGGAAACAAAAACTTAGCAACATGGCCGTGCACGGGGATGAGCGCGCTCCCGTATAAAATTGTCGGAAAACTGTTATTTCGTGTGCCTTTGGATTGAGATTGTGCTATCAAAGGACACTAGTGACCAGGAGGCTGAGCAGTGAGGAAAGACAAGGCTGGGCTGCAGGCCGAGCCCACGCGACGGCGGTCTTCACACGGACGGAGCCTGGCAAAGGTATGTTGCCGGTACTTTTGTATGGCTGTGATTATTGTAGTGCCTGGACAGGGGTTTTAACTAATTTACCCTTGATTACGTGCACAAAACTAAATAAGCAAATAATGTCAAAAGTTTGCGCATGTTGTGCAGATTCAATAATGCTAAGATACAAGTATCTTACTCCAATGCAACCGCAACCTCTTACTTTTCAGCCTCTGTAGTAATGTACTATTGTTTCCTCGCAAATGTGATGAAAAACATTGTGTATAACACGGGCGTAAGAATATTGCAAACTCGAGTCATCAAAAGTTCTGATGTACTCTCGTTCCCAATGTTCCACTTAGGCCCCTCGTTAAACAATGAACTATAATCCATGTACAGTAGAATTATTTGGGGTTTACCTCTGACAGATAGTTTGCCTTCATTTAATTTTCAACTTTAACCTCATACAAATTAAGTAGTTATTTCTAAATCGGTAGACGTGGGTAACAGTATTCTGAAAATCGCTTTATTTGTATGACATTAAAATTGAAAATTAAATTAAGGCAAACTATCTGTCAGTGGTTAACTAACAGTAATCGTACCTACTGACCCCGCATACATTTTTTTATATAAGGTAAACGTCCTATTCTTTACTCAACTTATTTCAGTGGCGTGGCTTAAATTCGAATGAAGAAACATCCTCTTAGTTAAAATTAAACCCATTGCTGTGACATAAAGTGGCCTTGTCATACACTATTGCAACATCCAAGACTAAGGCCTAGGACGTTTGCCTTATACCAAACAACTTTGCTAACTGTAAACATATGAAGGCGCACAGTACACCGTGCCGAGTGCGGCACGAGAGCACCGGCAAAAACTACCCGTGAAAATCGCGTTGAAATGGACCGTCAATACTTAGTTAACGGGCGATATAATGGATGTCGCAAAAACGGCCCATGATTTTTAAAAATAAAATTCTCTTTTTTTTTCAGTACTTATTGTTTTATTTGGTTATCGCCGTATACACAGCAAAGGGTTCTCAACTGCGGTTCTGGCAAATACGCTCTTTTGTATTCCCATCTTTTCAAT
The DNA here is from genome assembly GCA_947578815.1 of Epinotia ramella. NCBI lineage: Eukaryota > Metazoa > Arthropoda > Insecta > Lepidoptera > Tortricidae > Epinotia > Epinotia ramella. Next base: position 6,027,864 of record OX388207.1, read on the forward strand.
TTCCCGAATGTCGTTGCACCGTTGAATTGAATTTCCCGATTTCTCTGGATTTTCGTATAGGGTTACTTCGTCACGAGTTTTATGTATTGAAAAAGGACGTTTTACGTGCCTTTTCGAACCTTGACGTTGGCAGAATCATCGACAATATCGATGGAGCCATAAAACCAAAGATTGATTGATTGATTGAAGAAGGACGTTCAACACTGGATTAAAGATATTCAAAAATGCTGACACTGCATAGCCGTGGATGCTATTTATTGTCCCATGTGTTACCCCATTATAATTTTATTTATAAACTGATATCTGTTTGAATATTTTGTTAGCATTTTTAATGATCCACAAAAAACCAGCGCCGTTGGCACTGACGTGTCAACTGCATTGCTGAGTGGAGACCTTTTCGGCATCACATCCCTGTTCTTAAGGCGATGCCTTGGTTCGAGTTGACCACGCCCCTTTGACAGAGACACGCTTATGCCTTCCGCGCACAAGAAAAAGAGATGCAACACGCTTCGGGAAAGGCTTATTTGGACAAATTTCGATAAATACCTAACTTAGTGAAGTTTTATTTATATTTAATTAAGTGAGATTTTAGATGAGATAAAATACTATAGTATTAACTTGATTGAGTCGTAAAATAATGTTTTTTTTTTAAGTGAAAACTTCTTTAGCGGCGCTGAGCACTTTTTGGGATGGGGAAAAATTGTTAAATACGCGACAGAGTTTTGTGACGTCAGATGTGAAGGAGGTCACTTTTTGCTGCTAGCCGATTCGACTTCATTCAAAACTGAACGCTATTCGTAAGAGTATAAAGCCGTTAAACACTTTTTGCAGTAGCATATTCTGCAAATAAATTTGTAATTTAACCAACGCGTCCTTCACCGTTTTGCTATTGAGAAAATTCGAATAGTTCGAATTTGGGCGTTCTTCCTAAAGAGATAAAGCTTAGAAAAATATTTACCAACGGCAAAAACAAATTGATATTTTGGTCGCCAACTCGCCACCGCCGTCTGCTGTTCTTGCAAATCCGAATTTAGACGTTATTCCTAGAGATAAAACTTTGAAAAATATTTGGCAATGGCAAAAACATATTTGTATTGTGTTTGCCGCCGCCCAACGCGCCCGCGGCCCGTCCGCCTAAATAATTGATAATTGTTTATAAATTTGCGTCAAATTCATTTTTAGGGTGACACCGTAAGATGTCACGTGACCTGATCGAAAAACTGTTACAATGTTATTGAGTTTTCACTTCTGCCGGCACTCGAGTGCAACCCGATCTTTTTTTTTTTTCTTTGATTTAACCAGAAAGCAGTCCCCGCGAAGGATACGGGCGACTGAATCCGCGATTACTTTGTGGTAAATGATTTCTAATGGAATAATTTAAGTAGCTGTCGAAGGCTGTCTTTTTCAAACAGAATACAAACAAAAGCATTAGAACGGCAAATAACAGGCGCCCTTAATCTATCCTTTAACAGTTTAACACCATCTAATCTGGCATTGTCTGACAAAAAAGTTACGATATAGTGCAAGGTCGAGCCTTGCATTTAATTACAAATGTAACTCGCGGGCGTGTGCGCTTTTTTCGAGTTTCGAAAAACTGACTCGACAAAAAAAAGTATAGGTATAAAGTACGGTGCCGGTGTTACTGCCTTTTTGCCGAATTATGTTTCGTCAAATTTCATTTGGCAACCAACTTTTCGCCGAAGTTTTATTTGGCAACCAATCCTTGGCGTAATTTTACTTCGTATTTTTTTTATTTGGTTTTTTATTTTTATATTGCAAAATTCTAATACGTCAAATTGTACGTGGTAAATCATTGTGTAGCAAATGATTTGCTAAGGCAAAGAACATGTTGTCAACTAATTATGAAGCAATTGATTTCATAATTTTTTTGATTCTTTTCATAATTCCGATGCTACGTAAGATCTAAATCTCATTTTCCCCAATATCATTTTACCGTCATAAAATCTTATAATACCAACTAGAGTGCTGCACGAGTTCTTAAAAAGCCCACAAGGGGGGAAGGGGGGGCAAAGCCCCCCACAAGGGGGCACGGGGGGTGAAGCTTCCCGCAGTAAACAAGACCAATCGTAACAATTGTATTTTTGTTAGGTTAGGTTATGGTTATCTTCTGTCCCTTAGAGCGGATATAGGCACCCCGCCAAGAGGAGTGACGTCGCCACGCTGGCGGTTAGGTTTAGGTTAGGTTAAAATAATTGCCGTGCGTTTGTATACCCGCACGCCTACGCAAATAAAATGGCAAACCAATGCATTGCTTAGTTTGGGACTAGGTCGATTTGTGTAAGATTGTCCGCAAATATTATTATTATTATTTATACATTAATACTATTTAGGACCGGAAATCTTAAATTTAATGCAGGCTGTACTTTGTTGGTAGATAGTTCCAACGAGTGCAATGTAGGTGTTGTCAACCTGTTGCTGACGCATGGCTGAAAATACAGCAGAGTGCTTGACGCTGTCAAAAGCCTTGCCACACATGCAACCTTCCACAAATGCAACGTAGAGTGGTTTATTGAACTCGTTGGACTTTTCTATGATTTGGTTAAGAGTGTGGAGGTGGTCTATGGTGGAAAAACTGGGACGGAAACCGGCTTGTTCCGGAGGCTGATGTTTGTCAAGCAGAGGGGCAATTCGGTTTTCGACAACTTTAATAAATAATTTATAAATGTGGGAAATTAAACTAATTGGTCTGTAGTTTCCAATATCGGATTTGTCACCTTTTTTATGCAGAAGAACGATATTTGAGTGGCAGAAGTCTTGAGGAAATTGGCCGGTATGTAGAATGGAATTGAAAAGGTTTGTTAGGTGGGGCAGTAGAGTTTCTTTGCCTGTTTTTAAAACTTCCGTAGTTACACCATCTTCTCCAGGGCTTTTCTGGTATTTTATACTCTTAAGAGCAGCGTTGACCTCATACCCTGTTATGGCAGAGATGGTGTTAGAGCAGGAATAGTTGCCAGTTGTAGATGACGAAACAGATGGGTCCGAATACAGCAATGAATAAAACTTTGTGCAGATCTCGGTCACTTTGACTCTGCTGCTGTATTTTTGTCCGTCGTCGTCCCTTAAGCTCGTTATCCACGCCTTTCCTTTTTCAACTCCGTTTTTGGCTGTTCTGAGTGAAGTGTGTGTTTTAATGGCAATTTCAACTAATTTTGTATTAAAATTCCGTATATCTCGTCGTATGCTGCGTTTGACTTGTCTATCCAGGGTTGAGTAATGGTTTCTGTCGTGTTTGTTTTGTTCTCTGTATTCTATTAAATTAACTGTGGATTGCGTCAGCTTATTACTGTTTCTTTTAGGTTCTTTGATTTTACTGCTTGCTATTTTAACACTGTTTATAATATTGTTATATTGTGTCTGTACATCTATGTCCTTGTCGAGGAGGTCAAATTGATTTCTTAATTCAATGTTGAAGTTATCCTGGTTTGCGAAGAGGATAGCTTTATCGAGATGTTTGGTTGGACTGGAGCAAAGGGGGGGCCGTCACTTATAAAATTTTACCTCGTAGTGGTATCATTATGAGACCTATTTTGAATGATTGTATCGTATAGAACACGTTAAAATAAGCATCTTTTACTTGAACAATTTTTCTTTAAAATCAAAAATGGCTGAAATAAAGCGCTCCGAATATTGAAAAATTTTAACACTTAGATTTTTTTATCAGCGCACCCCACTTCCACGTGGTCTTGTCTGTCCTACCCCTAGAGTGTATATAAAAGCCCGCGGAGCCAGAAGCGAGTTTCTGGCGGGAGCCCGGGCGGAGGGCGGGAAATAAGAGTCCCAGAAACGAATATTTGCTAATTAGAAATTTAACCCTTGAACCCCAATATCTCGGTAAATATTGATCTTAGAGAAAAAGTTTATATTATAAAACATGCTTATTTTAGCGTTTTCTACATGATCCAATACAAAACATGTCGAAAAACGGCAAAATTAGCCGCCGAATGGCTTCCACAAGATGGCTTCCGAGGTAGAGGCAGACCGAAAAGGAGATGGCGGGACGACCTTGATACGTTTTGCACAGATTGGCGAACAGTAGCACAGGAGCGAGACGAGTGGCGGAAAAAAGGGGAGGCTTTTGCCCAGCAGTGGGACACAATTTAAGCTGATAAAAAAAAACTATTCAAGGCCGCACAGTATGTAAACAAAAGTACCCTCTAAATTTAGCTGAATGGTGAATTCTTTGGCCTTGAATTCTAACAAACTAGGTTAGATTTCATAATGCCATTCAATAAGTTGCTAAATCAAGGTATGCCAATCAATACATTTGACGAAAACATAATTGACATCTTAAAAAAATCCCAGGTAATAATAATTTGTCTAACAATAATTGATCAAATCATTCGTTGGGAAATGATATCAGTGCGAAACGTTGAGTTGGGAAATAAAAATTTGACCAAATAAAAATATAGGAAACGCAGTTTGGGGAGTTAAGAATTTGCTAAATAAATTTCGGCGAAACATTACTAACCGGGACAGGGTTCGAAATTATCAAGATAATTACGCTTCTTGATAATTATCACCAGTATAAGAACCAATGACACTCGAGTTCGCTCAACTTTATTCCCATTGGTTGGCTCATAAGGCCCCCAATGAGGTTATACCTAAACACTTCTGTGTCTGGCCGCCTAGCAGGCCAAACAGGAAAAAAAAAATCGCTCATTTTTGCATAATCCGAAGTGAATTCTTCTTGAAAGGGGGACGTAGACACTTCGTGCGTTCGGATAGACACAAGTGCGGAAATACACGTTCGAATACTTAGAATACAGTTCACTTTCACGAGCGCAATTTTTTGTTATTATCAATCGATAATTATCATTGATAATTATCCTTTCGAACCCTGATCAGGGATAATGTCGATGTCGGCTTCTAATGGTAAAAGAATTTTTCAAATCGGTCCAGTAGTTTCGGAGCCTATTCAATACAAACACACAAACAAACAATGACATCTTTCCACTTTATAATATTAGTGTAGATCTTTTAAATATAAGATATATTGTTTCTATAGGTAAAAGGCTGCTTTCTTATTGTTCATTTCTCGTGACTTTGCATCGAAAGTGACTTCGACTTGACATTCGAGCGATGAGTAATTTCATAATTTATTCTGTATATAAAATAATAATAATAATATATTATTTATTGCACCACAACATAAGAAAAACATGTTACAAAAGTATAGTCAATAAATAAAGGTAACAACAGGCGGTCTTATCGCTTAAAATGTACAGCAAAAGTGCAAATATATATTATGTATCGATTTAATCCTCTCTTAAATATGTACTCTAATGTAATTCACCGTCATAAGGGCCATGGGACATATTTTTGAGTAAGTTGTATGCACCAATATTTTTGCACTTGACTGTACACAGAGGACCCAATCTGAGGTAAAATAAATTAAATAACTGATACTTGAACTCAAGTCGACTACCCCATACATATACCGCCATACAAACATAGTTTGGTTCTATTTTAAATCGGCATGCTGGAATAACATGAACATTGACAAAAAATATGATGCGACTAGTGATGCAAAACGTTCTAATCGCTCTATTTTTTCATTGAAATTTCTAGCCAGAGATACTAGTTTCGTTCGGAGCTAGATATGGCAGATCCTAATATCGTGTATACACCAGCGACGTATACACGATACGACAACCATAGAATCCGAGCTCCTTAGCTTGCTACCCAAATTCTAGCAATGGCACCCATTCTGTTGGGCCATTTTGCGGCGCTACTTACATTTCTATAGTTTTTCACTTTCTATACATAATTTCATGTTATTTGAACATGTTCGAGAACTTACGTTTGTATGGAGCGTCGGCTGTCCTGGCGACTCTGAAGGATCAGAATAGAATAACTTGGTGTTAATAAGAAGAGGACATTTTGAGAAACTTACACGCACTCTTCTTCAGATCCCTGTACAGGTCCCTGTACGTCGTTGAGTTTTCCATTTTCTCCACCCTAGGTTGCTACCTGAAATAAAATCATATAAATAGTTTTGAATTTGCCCCAAAGACGACAGTTGAAGGAAAACATTAATGAATTCGAGTTGGCCTGTACACTGCTTTGTAACCATTTTATTTGCTACCTTAACTACATCGATATAGTCTCGTTTACTGTGATGAGCCCCCTACTCGTAGGTATGTGACAAAAAAAAATTAAAAATATTATAAATTACAGGAAAAATATATATTTATTCTTGTAGGTTTTATTTAATGGGCCATTTAGGATGCATTAAATCATCATGCACGCCATCGTTATCATCAGTAGTGTCCACTCCGGTCCAGAGCGGTTTGGGGACTTCGTATGCAGGTTAAATAATAATATTATTAGCTAATAAATAACGATAACACTTTGGCATTTTGACTTCTATATCTACGTTTTGCCGTCTTTGTAGTGTGTGTGTGTAGTGTGTTGTCTTTGTGTGTTATAGGAGATACATCCGTACCATTTCCGTGTCGACAAACTTACTATAGCCGCTTCGGTCCATTGTTACTTAACTACTTATACATCTACGATGAATTGTCACGGCTAAGTGGCAATAGTCAGGTTACTTAAATAGGTTTAAAGGCCAAAATAATATATGCCATACGATTAAATAAAAGTTAAATAGGTCGGTATATTAGGTTATTAAAGTCATCATCATCATATCAGCCGAAAAACGTCCACTACACCACCACACCACAAAGAGCACCACATTGACCGGTCCTGCGCCACCCGCATCCAGCGGACTCCCGCGACCTTTACCGTCCACCTTGTGGGGGGTCCCACGCTGCGCCTTCCGGTACGTGGTCGCCATTCGAGAACCTTTACCATACCACAAAGAGCGCCACATTGACCGGTCCTGCGCCACCCGCATCCAGCGGACTCCCGCGACCTTTACCGTCCACCTTGTGTGCCCACGCTGCGCCTTCCGGTACGTGGTCGCCATTGGAGAACCTTTACCATACCACAAAGAGCGCCACATTGACCGGTCCTGCGCCACCCGCATCCAGCGGACTCCCGTGACCTTTACCAGGTCATCAGTCCACCTTGTGGGGGGTCCCACGCTGCGCCTTCCGGTACGTGGTCGCCATTCGAGAACCTTTTCACCTCAACGGCCATCGGTTCTACGTGCAATGTGGCGCCCGCTACCACCTAAGTTTAGCGATTCGGAGGCGATTCAAGTATTAGAAATAATTAATAATAATGAATATTTTATTGAGATCGTAAAATTTTAGTCGGATATGTAAAACTTGCAGTCATTACCTATTCTATTATTTAATTGGAGATTTGCAATTGTCAAGTCATTTCCAGGATTCACATTTAACAGTTGCTACGGTCATGTGGCCTGTTTAACGAAACTACTAAGTAGTTAAAGTTTTACAAGACTAGGCTGACAAATAAGAATAACTATTGACCATTTATTTATTTATTTGCATCAGGCAACAAGGCCCACATTTACAAATGTCCTTACAGACTAGAATACATATCAATATACAACACTTATCACACACGTGACGCCGACGCCGACGTTTACACGTGTTAGTTTGTCTATCTTGTTGTTCCTGATCTCAACTCAATTGCTCAAAGGTTAACTGGAAGAGATCCCTTACAGGGATAAGTTCGCCTTTGTACCGAATTAACTTTTTTTTGTCTGTATTTTTACCTGTGTCTTGTGTACAATAAAGTATTTACATACATACATACTTATAACATAACGCCCCGTGTGGACGGTGTCGGGTTAGAACTTCACCACCCCCTTTCTTCCCGTGGGTGTCGTAAAAGTCGACTAAGGGAATAGGGTTGAAGTGTGTTGTGGGCGATGGGCTAGCGACCTATCACTGCGATATTACATTTGGTCGTACCCACATTTATGCTAAAAGCATTGGCACTGGAACAATGGAACATAAGGTTCATTTGCTCTCCCTAGGCCTACCCCTTTTGGGCATAATGGCATTGTTAGGGTCGGGTCGCCGTCATCGATAAATATACATATATAACACAACACAGATAAGTGTTAGTGAACTTGTAAAATTGTAACTTTTAGCTTCGTGAAAAAGGCCACTGGTCCAGTACAAAGACGTTCTAAAAAACTGTGTAAAATATTGTAGTTTTGCAAATGCCACAAATCTGCCCGGGCATATCTCATCTAACCTGAGTAGGTACCTACATGCGACATAATTTTTTTTTTTACCTAATGCGCCGTGGTTAAACCCCCTATAAGGTGGACTGGCGATCTGGTAATGGTCGCGGGAGCCCATTGGTTGTGGGTGGCGCAGGACCGGTCATTGTGGCACTCTTTAGGGGAGGCCTATGTCCAACAGTGGAGGTCTTTCGGCTGATATGCTAATGATGATGATACCTCATCTTAAATTGTCACTCTCGCAGTAGTTCCAATCCATTATTTAGGGGGGTAACCCCTATTTGCCAAAATCAGTCGAACCTTTTAGCATTGGGGCGAGAGAGAAGCGTGTAGTGTAGTGTCATAGAAATTGGTGGACAATAAACTTGAAATGATCTTCCCCTTCCTTCCACATAAATAAGTCCGTAAAATCACGCCTATGTTCTAAAGGGGTAGGTAGACACATGATATTTAATTTTCAGCGCAAGCTGGCAATCGTAAGTTTAAAGATAGACAAAACTGATTCCAGCTCATCGTCCGCAACACACTACAACCCTACTTCCATCGTTTTCAATAGAAGTAAGGTGCTTATTTTACCCACCACCTACCGCGGCGTTACAATAAAATATGATAACTAATAAGCATAAATCACTGATAACGATCTGCACTTACCTTACAATAAAATAGGAATTTAATTTTGTCACTGCTCGGATTGAGTGCCTGATGTACATTGATTGTTAAACAACACGCGTTCTACTGTTTATATAGTCACGCGAATTATATCTGCGGGGCGTGTCTGTAGACGTGTGTCTCACTTACACGCTATAATGGTGGCCATCCACTGTTGAATATTAGGAAGTTTTGGACAGGGAAGTGGGCGTTCGAATGCTTGACGTTATGGGGCCTAGACGGGCTATACTTTTCCGGAAATGTGTGGCCGGCAACTATGGGCGTCCCTCTCTTACTCACATGTTAGACAGGGACACCAATAGTTGCCGGCCACATATTGCAGTGAAAATATGGCCCGTCTAGAAGCCTCTTTATACTTATATACTGTTGTCACAACACTGCTCAGCACTCGGACCTACCCCCAGCTTTACCCCACTGAGGGGTAAACATGTAATGTTTCAAACGCACGTTAGGACAACTCATCTGTCATTTTCCAATAAAAAGTGACATTTAGATCTAACTAACGCGCGTAATGCGTTACGTGATCGTGATCTAGATTAAGTAGGTATATTATGATCGAATTGCTCGTAATGTATTAATAATAATTCAAATAGCTTGTATAAAGTGTTCAATATTTGCACGCCTATAGACAGGCTGAAGCATGCAACCAATTGATATGTACATCCAGTGTAAACTGTATTCTTAGCAAATAAACTATTTTGAATAGTCACCATAGAGCTGGCGGCTTCCTCGCGCAATGCTAATCAGCATTGCAATTCAGCGGTACAGTACAATGCCTCGAGGGCCTTTTTTAGTTTTTAATTTAATTTAATTAATGTTAATTATCATCTTGTACATACTTTAGAATACATACATACTTAATAATGCAAACATCGCTTTTGAGTGGAGGCCTCCGGACGGAACGCGAATTCGTGGCCGTCCTGCGCACACATGGCGGCGAACAGTCGAGAGTGAGCTGCGAGAAGTCGGTCTGAGCTGGAGTGGAATTCCCTTAAACAATTGTATATTTCGTGACGGCGTCGTAAGGGTGTCCTGCCGTTTGACCAAAAGCCATTTGGCAAAATTACACTTGACCAACAACGTTTTGCAAAAAAATGTTTCGCCAATTGATCAATTTACTACTTAGTAATTTTACAAATGACTCACTTTTCCAAATGATCAACAGTTAAATTTACATTTTATAAATAATTATTTGACTAAATGAACATTTAGCAACTGAGTTATCAATACTATTGGTCTAAAAACATTTGGTACAATGTATTCCATTCCTTGCCGGACCAGCCAAGCACGACACTGGACAACTAAACACTAGTGTGCTATAACCATGTACCTACAGCTCTTGATAGGGGTGGGCTCGGCTTGTCCTCTGGGATGTGATCTCAGAAACGAGAGTGATACTCGTAATACCGCCAACAAACTGTTATGCAGTTTGGCGGTGCCTTAACTTGTTTTAACCAAATGAATTGTGGAACAATTAAAATAAATAAATAATAATAATTATATTTGACAAGGTGTTCGTTTATTAATAAATCTCATTATAGATCAAATCATGGATCAAATTAATACAAATTATTTGGAAAATAATGATTTTATTTATTAAGATGTTAATACTATTTATATTTATAATTTTAAATGACCAGAAATCGATTTAAATAATTTTGGAAGCCACTACTCTGGACTTTCCTAAAAGGAATTATATAAGTACTAGCTTCTGCCCGCGACTTCATCCGCGTGGAACTCTTTTATATCGTAGCTCCTTACAAACTTTCGCCCCTATTTCGCCCCCTTAGACGATGATTCCCGGAATAAAAAGTATTACACACTATGTGTATACCAAAATTAATTTTAATCAGTTAAGCAGTTTGCTAATTGATCATTTGCTAAGTGAGTTTTTGTAAGATGATACTTTTGTCAAATGTCTCGTTTGCCAAATGATCATTAGGTGAAACGTTGTTTGTCAAATGAACTTTTGTCAATAATTTTTTGGTCAAACAGTAGTGAACCTGAACCCGTCGTAAGACATCACCTCACTGGTCAACCCACCTCTCACCTCACCTGTCACCTCTCACCTCACGTCTCACGCCCCCGATAATCCTACCCCGATACGTCACATGTCATTAATTCGGCAAAAATGGTTCCGTTCCATACCTAAAGGCCATGGAACGCCACAAATATTGGCTTTGTAGTCTTTGTACTTATGTTTCACTCATACGATTAGCAAAATATAATTGTCACCTTGATTTATACATTTTTGGTTGATTATAAGCCGCTGAAACTACTCAAATAAGAATAATTTTAATACACGCTTTCCGTCGATGTGTGTATCGATAACTAGAACACCACTAGGGGTGAGATGATTTGACCGTCGCTCACCCTAACTTATATGAGCGGCCGGACGGGTGAGATTGGGGTGAGACCCGCGTTGCCATGGCGATGGCGATATCGCCCCAACTGTCATATTTGACGTTTGTCGTTCCGAGTTCAGCGATAATTTTCATGCATGTTCTAAATTCTTTGAAACAAGTTGGATATTTCATTTGCATTATTAGTGCAGTATGTCCGTCCCCGGGACTTAAACTATCTCTATGCCAAAATTCATAAATCGGTACATAAACGAGCATTTCGCGCTATACTTACACAGTTTGAAAGGTCGTGACGTGACTATCTCTTTTTAAAAATTGGAATTATGGCCGTCAATATATTTACTTACAAAAATATTATGTAGATACTTATGAAAAAACCAAGTCGTAGTTGCCTGTCTGTCTTTGTTATATCGACACGCGCGCGCCAACTAAATACTGCGGTTGCGTCGGACGAATTTGTACAAAAGATGGCCTTTCCAAGTACACCTTAAGTCGACTCATCATCATATCCGCCGAAAGACGTCCACTGCTGGACATAGGCCTCCCCCAAAGAGTGCCAAAGCGACCGGTCCTGCGCCACCCGCATCCAGCGGACTCCCGCAACCTTTACCAGGTCATCAGTCCACCTTGTCGGGGGCCTACCCACGCCGCGCCTTCCGGTACGTGGTCGCCACTCGAGAACCTTTCCGCCCCAACGGCCATCGGTTCTACGTGCTATGTGCCCCGGCCACTGCCACTTAAGTTTAGCGATCCGGAGGGCCACATCTGTTACCTTGGTTCTGCTGCGGACAGCCTCATTTCTGATGCGATCACGCAGAGAAACTCCCAACATGGTCCTCTCCATTGCCCTTTGGGTGATTTTGAGACTTCTTATGGCGACGACGTTTCAGTGCCATATGTCATCACTGGCAACACACACTGGTCAAAGACTCTCGTCTTGAGACACTGCGGAATATTGGACGAAAAGATGTGCCGTAGCTTCCCGAACGCTTAAGTCGACTATTACTCGGTAACTAGTTATGCCTACTTAGCCGTGATAGTTTTCCTTTTAAATTCATTATATGTACTACTGCCACGAATTTTTATACATCCTAGTAGTACCCATTTAGCCAACAGGACACACACACACACACACACACACACACCCACCCACTTTAGGTGTAGGGTAGGTACCCTGAAACATATATTTTTCAACATTTTATTCTAGGTACTGTTTTGTCGGCGTAATTGATTTATATACCCATACCGAGTTACAGTTTTCTAGTAGTAAGGGTTAGCTACGCCGCAGACGGACAGACGGACAGACGGATATAGCGAAAAATATATATAATATATATATATAATATATTAGGGGACAAAATATACAAATCGACCTAGACCCAAACTAAGCAAAGCTTGTACTATGGGTACTAGACGACGATGAACTATGTACTTCTGCCCTGATAATTGTAAGTGCAGTAATCGCAAAATCGCGGTTTCGAGATAAACGCGGTAAACATGTTTTTGATATCTATAGGTACAACAAATCTATGTTATATAATGTTTGAAGTGTACTTAAAAATAGTGAAAAAAATCAAGCTTTAAGTATTTTTTTATCTACTATACTGCCTTATTTGGATAAAATGCGCAATACTGCATTTTCATCAACTATCTGGGCTTGTTGGCATTACAGTATTACTAAGGCTTAATGCAGTATTTGTGTTTATTACTGCAAAATCACCTAGCACGTGTTCAATACTGCGTTTCTAGTTCGCAATCATGCCCTATTTTTATGTTAGGTACTAGTTAAAAGTATTGTTATGGTTAACTTGTGGCAAATATGTACTGTAGAATACTGCGTTTAGTTTTAGCATCGCAAGAGCAGCCGTTTGTTATTCTCGCTACACTCAATGCAGTAATGTTGAACACTGCGTTTAGTTTTAGCATCGCAAGAGCAGTCGTTTGTTATTCTCGCTATACTCAAATGCAGTAATGTTGAACACTGCGTTTGGCTTTAGTGAATATTCGTTGCAAAAAAGTTTATGGCTAATGAATCTGCAGTAAACGTAGCAAGTACTGCACAAACTTCTAGCACATGCTGATTGCTGCAGATCTTGTTAGCAAAAGTTAACGGATATGTTTTAACTGGAGATTGTGAAACAGGCCCTTAGATAAATAAATACTTAAATACATAGAAAACATCCATGACTCTGGAACAAATATTCGTGCTCATCACACAAATAAATGCCCATATTGCCATGCATCATATTATAATGCCGATTCGAACCCGGGACCTCCAGCTTCGTAGGCAGGGTCATTACCAACTAGAAGACGAAGAGTTCCTTGTTGACAACGGAACCCTAAAAATGGATTTCAATAAACTATATAATTAACGAACCTGCTTACAAAATTTCACGAGAATCGGTTGGGAAATGCGACCTATTGATGAAAACAGCGGGACAAACGCCGGCCGGACAGAGAAACGATTTTCGGCACAAGCTGAAGCATAGCACTTCATTCGCGTCGCTCCCTCGTTTGATAAAATAAACTACCTGATCAAATTTTGACTACAGTAGACGTCAAACTTGAGCAAAGGAACTTGGCTGCGCAGAAGTGAATTTTAGGTGTCCGCGGGAGGGGGCGGTGAGGTGCGCAAGCGGGGGGTAGCGTGTCGAGCGCCTGGTTGGTAGATCGGTTGACGTATGCGTCCCGCACCCCGCCCACGTCCCGCTGTCGCCATAGTAAGTTACGGCCAGTCATCAAGTGATTTTAATATACGTATCATATCACTGGCTAACAAGCGTACCGCCAATCTAATAGTATGATTCATTGACTTTTTTGTCACAGTTATTTATTGAGATACGAGTATTTAAGTCTGTTAATTTTGTGAATTGTTTGTTGAGTTTTATTACGAAAAGTAAGAGTAAGCCTCCACAAACCACAAAGTAACGTTGTTGTAAAAATACAGACAAAAATAAGGATCTACTATGTTTGTTTTTTCTTTTTTTTTACATTACGAAACGAGTACTTAGTAATAAGTAAAAATTTACACATGCACATTATTACATTTATTATTTATTACACAAAGAAATATAATTCCATACAAGCGGGGTCCTTTTTTTGATTGTAAGTGGAGGATGCGCGAACTTTCCCCCACCACGTCATTTGTTGCGCAAGAAGTTTGCCGGCTAACTGTACTCGTATCTCAGAAAATAAATTTAAGGCAATTGTAAAAAAAGGGCCTAAGTAAGTATAAACTCAGCGAATACTCAGACGATAAAGACATGGTCAAAGGCCATCGTTATAAATGCTAAACAGACTGTAAATATATAATATTGTTCTCTCTGACTTTCAAATAGTCTTCTAAGAATTTATATTTAATAAATGATTTCGAGTTTGACCCCGGCCGGGTCATTAACAGTTTTGTTAGAGAAATTTAGATTTTATTTGTTATTTTCTTATAATAATTTACAAATATCTATATATATTATTTTCTTACGCATCTCTATGCAGATAAATCATCTAAATCTAAATCTTACACCAATACGTATAACTAAAAGTTGATACATCGATTACATTAATATTATCGTTAAGTATGCCTAGATGCCTTGTAGTATTCTTGGGTTTAAAGCAAGATACTCTTGTTATTAATTAAAATGCAAGTAGTAATCAGACACCATATTTATTCCAAGTTCCATAACGAATGTCACAGATAAACCTTTTACAATTATTAAGTACGACACACACTGCAATCGTTAAGTACGCTTTACACATAATATATAACATCCTTCCCTTCTTAGTTAGAAAGAATGTCACAAACTATAATGTAAACATTATTATATTTGATAATCATTAAGGTAGGATGGTTTTATGATCTGCCTCCCAGATCTTGATACATAATTTATTAGTTGTAGGCAATGAATTATTCTGAGATTTATTTTGAACAATACTATCTGATACATTTCCAAAGTTCTGTGTTATTGTGTTTCTATCATTGTGTAAAATATTCTCACTATTGTTTAATACAATATTATCATAATCTAAGTTGTTTTCTTTGTAATTTCCACCTTTTATCAACATATATCTATTTCTTTTGATTACATGTCCATCTTCATTTTTTATTTGATATGACCTGGGACCTGGAGCCTTTCCCATTACAATACCACTCTGTAGAGGTTTAACATTATTTTCATTTTGTATTTTTACAATATCTCCTTCTTCTTTCAACTCTGGCAAGGCTCTAGTTCTCTGGTCATAATACAATTTTTGTTTCCTCTGCCTTTCTATCAATTCCTTATCAAATTTATATTTATCCTCCTGATTACAACAGTTTCCAGTAACATAAGGCAATATGGTTTTTACTTTTCTGTTATACAGTAACTCACAAGGCGTTTTACCGCCGTTTCCTACTGGAGTGTTTCTATACATAAGCAATCCCAAGTTTATGTCTGTATTAGAATATATTAACTTTTTTAACATACCCTTCACAGTCTGTATGTACCGTTCTGCTAGTCCATTACCTTGGTGATGCTTTGGACTAACAATTTTATGCTCAAATGTCCACTCCTGAGTAAATTTCTTAAATTCATAACTGGTAAATTGAGAACCCGAGTCTGAATACAATATGTCACATGTTCCATGTCTAGCCAATATTGATTTTAAACACTCAATGATTGTGCTAGTATTTAAGTCCTGCAATTTATTTATTTCCACAAACTTACTGTAAGTATCTACAAGTAATATATAAGGTTCTCCATAGAGAAAAAATATATCAGTTGCCAGAATCTGCCATGCTTCATCAGGAATTTCTTTATTGATCAATGGTTCTTTTCTATTATTGTTTTGAAAACTTTTACAAGCATCACAATTCTGAACAAGATCTTCAATTTCTTTTGACATATTAGGCCTGAATACTGATTTTCTAGCTAACGACTTAAATTTATCTATGCCCAAGTGTGCATAATGAATTTTCTCTAATATTTCAGATGTTTTACTTTTAGGTATCACTAACTGACTGCCCTTGCAAATCAGCCCCTTGTATTCATTCAACTCATCTCTGTAACTATAGTATATTTTTGCCTCATAATCAACTTCATTTTTACTATTTGGCCATCCATTCAAAATATACTTTAAGACACACTGTAATTCTCTATCTTGTCTGGTTTCATCTGTCATTTCCTGTATTTTTTTATCTGTTATCTTTATACTATTAATTACCATAGCTACATGGGCTTCAAGGTCAATTTCATATGTTAGTGATGTATCATTTAAGTATGAGTGACTCAAATGATCCGCCACCAACAATTCTTTACCAGGTTTGTATATTACTACAAAACTATAGGGTTGTAAGGCCATTTTAATTTTTTGTAATCTAGCTGGACATTTATTCATTGGTTTGGCAAAAATTGAGACTAATGGTTTGTGATCTGACTCTACTATAAACTCTTGTCCATATACATACTGGTAGAATTTAGTACATCCATATAATATTGCCAAACACTCTTTCTCAATCTGACTGTACATTTTTTCTGTAGGTGTTAGTGCTCTTGAACCATAAGCCACCGGTCCATTATTCTGCAAAATAATACATCCTAAACCGTCCTTCGAAGCGTACACACTCAAAGTTATCTTTTTATCTATTTCAAAATATGCTAAAACTGGCGGTTTACATATCAACTCTTTCAATTTATCATAAGCTTTTTGCTGTGCCTCTGTCCATATAAATGGTACATCTTTTTTATTTAATTGTCTCAATGGTGCTGTCACCTCAGATACATTTGGTATAAATCTAGAGATATAGTTGATCATGCCTAAAAAACGCAATAATTCTTTATGACTACTTGGTTCTTTCATTTCTGTTATGGCTTTAATTCTGTCACTATCTACTCTCATTCCTTCTGTTGTGAGAACATGCCCTAAATACTTTACTTCCTGTTTTTTGAACTGACATTTTGATCTATTAAATTTTATTCCAAATTCTCTTGCTTTTTCTAACACTCACTTCAAAATTTGGTCATGTTCACTTTCTGTTTTTGCATGAATTAATATGTCATCTATGTATATTTCTACATTTGGAATGCTACCTAAAACACTACTGAACACTCTTTGAAACACTTCTGGGCTAGAAGCCAATCCAAATGGTAACCTATTGTAAAAATATCTACCATAAGGTGTATTAAATGTAGTCAACTCCCGGCTGTCCTCCGACAAACATATTTGAAAAAATCCTTTATTGGCATCTAACGTGCTGAAATATTTACTACCTGTCAATTTTACTGTTATTTCTTCCAAAGTTGGAATTTGAATATGTTTTCTCTGTATTTGAGTATTTAAATACTGGGGATCTAAACAGATACGCAGTGATTTATCAGGTTTTCTAGTCATCACTAATGAGCTTACAAATTCCGTGGGCGACTCTACTTTCGAAATTATTCCTTTTTGTTCTAAACTGTATAACTCATTTTTCAAATCCTCCATTAATTTAAAAAGTACATGTCTACATGGCAACAAAA
Organism: Epinotia ramella; assembly: GCA_947578815.1. Taxonomy (NCBI): domain Eukaryota; kingdom Metazoa; phylum Arthropoda; class Insecta; order Lepidoptera; family Tortricidae; genus Epinotia; species Epinotia ramella. The sequence continues at coordinate 6,045,530 of OX388207.1, forward strand.
TCTTACCTGTCGCACCCTCTTTCAATTTAATTTTATACTCATAGTCCTTAATTTTCCCGATACCTTTAAACAAATCCTCATAGCCTTTCAAATCTACACTCGCGGTCAAAGAAACCGGGTCAGTGACGAAAACCTCAATATTTTGTAAATCGTTGGTCGTATCTGCATGACTAACTCTGTTTTATAGAGAATTTAATATCCTTCTAAATCCAACCTTCAATGTTCTACGTAGTAACTGGAAAAAGGTTTAATTGAAAAAAAAAAACCAATTAGGTACTTATTTGAAATTGCGTTCGTTTTACTTTTGCTTGTTTTTAAGCAATTGTTTTCAATCTGTCAAAGAACTATGATAAAAGGCTGTCATTGTTTTATTTTGTGGTCATTCTTGAATGTCTATCATGCCGCTAACACGAGATGAATGTACTCGTATCATCACTATGTTAGAAGAAGGAAGAAGTCAGAGGTATACAGCGAGAAGAACAGGTGTGTCACTTTCTACAGTGCAGCGAGTCCTCCAACGTTACCTACAAACTGAGCAGAACCTTAGAAGACCAGGAACTGACAAAACAAGATGTACTACAGCTAGAGAAGATCGATTTATTGTTACAACCATGCTCCGAAATCGGCACCTCACAGCAGTTGAAGTGAAAAGTCAGCTTTTAGAGACCCGAAGGGACGGCATCAGCGAGCGTACTGTCAGGCGGCGGCTCAAAGAAGCAAATTTGACCCCACATAGGCCAGCCAATGGCCCAAAACTTGAAAGAATACATCGAACAGCAAGACGACTTTATGCCCGCGATCACAGATACTGGGGTGACGAAGATTGGGCAAGAATTTTGTTTTCCGATGAATCCAGATTTATGCTCTATGCAAATGACGGGCGGCAAAGAGTTTACAGACGGCCTGGTGAACGTTTTATTCCAGCATGTTTTGAGGAAAAAGTGGCGTTCGGCGGTGGGTCAGTCATGGTTTGGGCTGGAATCTCTTCAGAGAGTCGCTCGGAGTTAGTTTTAATAGAAAATGGATCATTAACGAGTGCAAGATATGTAGAAGAGATTCTTACTGAGCATGTCGGCCCATACTTAATTAATATGGGTGGAAATTCTATGTTTATGCATGACAACGCCAGGCCACACACAGCTCAAATTGTCAGAGATTATTTTTTGGAGGTTGGCATCAACTGTATGAACTGGCCCTCGAGGAGTCCGGACTTAAATCCGATTGAGCATGTATGGGACGAGCTTGGGAGGCGTGTAAGAGCTCGAAACCCCGCCCCAGCTACACTTAGAGACCTGAAACAGGCGTTAGTGGAAGAATGGGACAATATCCCGCAAGAACGCATAAAGAACTTAATAAACAGCATGCCGAATCGTCTAGAAGCTGTAAGAAGAGCCCGAGGAGGCAATACGAAGTATTAATTTTTATTTTTTGTGTTGTATGTGAAGTACCTACTGCTTATTTTTGTACGTAAAATTGGTTGATTTTTTGTTTCCTATGTTATTTTATTAAACAAAAGAATTACGATTCCACCATTTGATGTTATTTAATTCAGTATAAAATTATCTACAATATGCAGTTTAATTCATGTCCCTAGCTTTATTATTTTAGGAGATATTACAGATTTTCGTACTGACCCGGTTTCTTTGACCGCGAGTGTATGTTTTCGGACACTGTGTTGGCATGCACAGATCTCTGAATCAGTCCTAATTCTTTTAACACAGGCAAACCCAATATTGGCACACAATCCTCTTTACTTACTTAAAAGTTTATTAAACATTCTTTATTTTTTATTCTACACTGCAAGTATATTTGTCCTGCTGTCAAAATTCTGCCACTATTATAATTAGTCAACAGTAAGTTTGTTTTTTCATACTTGAATATATTCTCTGGAGGACGTGTTCAAGACTCTGGACTGGAGAAGGCTAGACATCAACATCATCGGCGAGTACTTCACTCACCTTCGGTTTGCTGACGATATAGTAGTCTTGGCTGAGACCACGGAGGACTTAAGTACGATGCTCGATGACCTCAGTAAAGCTTCCGGGCGAGTTGGTCTAAGAATGAACGTGGATAAGACAAAGATCAAGTCAAATGCCCATGTAGTACCAACTCCCATTATACCTAGGACAGACTATCCAGTTAGGTAGGTCTAACTTCGAGAAAGAGGTCAATCGTCGCATCCAACTCGGCTGGGCAGTGTTCGGGAAGCTACGGCACATCTTTTCGTCCAATATTCCGCAGTGTCTCAAGACAAGAGTCTTTGACCAGTGTGAGTTGCCAGTGATGACATATGGCACTGAAACGTGGTCGCTTACTATGGGCCTCATAAGAATGCTCAAAGTCACCCAAAGGGCATGAAGAAGAGAATCAGATCAGAAATGAGGCTATCCGCCGCAGAACCAAGGTAACCGATATAGCCCTTCGAATCGCTATACTTAAGTGGCAGTGGGCGGGGCACATAGCACGTAGAACCGATCGCCGTTTGGGCGGAAAGGTTCTCGAGTTGGGACCACGTACCGGAAGGCGCGGTGTAGGTAGCCCCCACTCCCACAAGGTGGACTGATGACCTGGTAAAGTTTGCGGGAGTCCGCTGAATGCGGGTGGCGCAGGACCGCGGTCACTTTGGCACTCTTTGGGATAGGCCTATGTCCAGCAGTGGACGTCTTTCGGCTGATGATGATGATGATATCTGACAATCAACTTCTTGCCTACTGTATGATTTTCACTATTATTGACATAAAAGGTAATGTAGGCATGTTATATGTGTAAAGCGTACTTAACGATTGCAGTGTGCGTCGTACTTAATAATTGTAAAAGGTTTATCTGTGACATTCGTTATGGAACTTGGAATAAATATGGTGTCTGATTACTACTTGCATTTCAATTAATAACAAGAGTATCTTGCTTTAAACCCAAGAATACTACATGGCGCTGCGGACTAAAGAACAGTTAGAAGATGTAAGAAAAGTAACTAGGAAGAGTTACGGAAAATAATACAAAAAGCTGAGAAAAATGGCGGAAACGGAACACTGAATTATTGGATTAAAACCCCCAGAAAAATTACAAAATCAAGAATTCAAGAAATGGAAGCAAAGATTTGAAATATATAGAATAGCCAGCGGAGCGGATAAAAAAGAAGAGGATGTCCAAGTAGCTTTATTGCTGCATTGCATGGGAGAAACGTGCATTGATATTTACAACACGTTGAATCTCTGTTCTGTATATCTTCTGTTGCCGTTCGCGCCTCGCGGGCGGAGTCAGTCGCAGAGAGGACTACGTTCTGTGCTCGACAGCACGATGAACATAATTATTTCAATAATATTGTGACCCAGTATATTCGTCCAGTGAATGAACGTATCATTACATTCCAGTAGATATTTTGCTACATTTTGTAATAACATATTTAAAAGTCGACCTTAACATGTAAATCTTAAAGTTCAAAATACAACTATAAGATTACGCAGCGATCGGCCGGTGACCGGCTTCTTAGAATAATTTGTGCAGTACATGCAAAATTAGACGAACATTTTTCTGTCGATCGTGTATTTACTTTATGAAAGATTATCACTATCACTATCACTAGGGGAAACTTGCCTTAATCGTACTTGTTCTTAAAACGTACCTCATCAGTTTCTCGTAACCAGAAACAGCACTAGCGAAGCTAGTGGTAGAAAATGGAACTACTAATCCGCCATGTTACGTCACTTAAGCAAGAGCTCCGCGCTGCTGCTCCGTACAAAATTATTGAAAAAGTAAGTAATTTCGATGTTTTCGAGTATTTTTTTTGGTTCATTCGTAAGTTTTTAAATTGTGTTTAAGATGAGTCATGCAAATTAAACTTTTTTATCTCAATTCTACATTTACTTGCGTGTTGAATTACTATAGGCGCAGACGCCACACGGCAGTCATTTTCTTACGCGGCAAATTTGAAATCGTTCGTTATCTTGTGCCTAATTCGTACCCAACATTTTGATTTATTTCGTACTGGTACGATTTAGGATTTAATGTTTAATTTTTATTTAAGGTTGACATGGCCAACCGACAATACAATACTATAATTAATATAATTTGGAAGCTACTGAAATTCGGGCAGCCATATACAAACTCTCTCTCCCGTGTGTAGTCTTGTTAAATCGAAACGGGTCATAAAAAACAAAACAACATGTCAAATCCTTACAGAAAGTCCCTACAAGAAAAAAATAGAGACTAATTCGATGGGGTCAAAAACAAAAAAGCCAACGAGAAAAAAAAGAAAGCTGTATGTAGGAACTTAGACGGACAGAAAGTCGTAAAAAGGAAAATTACCGAAAAGAAAAAGAATACGAAAAAAGCAAAAAAAGAAAAAGAGACCGAAAAAGAAAACTGGTACCTACTGTGCATTTTGCAAAGAGAATAAAAAAGAAGACATGATACAGTGCACATATTGTGAAACCTGGATTCACGAACTATGTGCTGGCGTTGACAAAGATACTCGTGATTATATTTGTGACGATTGGAAAAAATTAGAAAAAACAGTTAATTATGCGTCACATAATTAAACTGTTAATTTTATGACCGACCTGATTGCAAAGAAGTTGTCTAATTAGTTAGATAATTTACACTATAATTATATAAAATAGATTGCTGTGATTATGAGACTGAAAATAATTAAAGGATCTCAAAGTACGATATAGGGATACACGGGTACGTTTTAGGACAATATTGCCTAAATCGTACTTTTTCCACTTTTTTTTTAAACTTGTTTTTCTCAGAAGTTGTTGAACTTTATGTTGAAGTTATTATGTTTGTTGATTAATCATTAAATAAAGATTATTTTGATAACAATTGAATGTCATTTTCTTATCTATATTTTCAGATATTAGCATGTTCCCTTAGGGGGTACGAATACGGCAAGTCTCCCCTACATAGTATAAAACAAAGTCGTTTCCCGCTGTCTGTCCCTATGTATGCTTAGATCTTTAAAACTACGCAACGGATTTTGATGCGGTTTCTTTTAATAGATAGAGTGATTCAAGAAGAAGGTTTATATGTATAATATAGTATCCGTGCGAAGCCGGAGCGGATCGCTAGTTGAGAATAAATCCGGTTATGTTCAAAATCGATGTCTGAGAGGTCTAAATACGAATTCATAGTCAGAAATATTTCAAAAAGTGGTCGCATTATTTAAATTTTTTGAAACATTCGTTGTAAATTAATATGCGCGTTTTTTTTTAAAGAAAAACATACATTGGCAGGCTTCTCGAGGGTGAAGATTCTAGAAATGATGTCCATTTTGAATTCCAAGATGGCGCACATTGCTTTTCGAATTTAAACTTTCGTGAGACGTGTTGAAGCAATACTAATAATTACACGGTTCAACTCACGTATTAAATGTCACTACGGGCGACATGTTTCGAAATCTTCGGGAATTCTTCTTAAGGATGAGTGTTTTCGCGGCGGTGTCGCTTGAATCTTGTCGTGATTCAAGCGACACCGCCGCGAAAACACTCATCCTGAAGAAGAACTTCCGAAGAGTTCGGAACATGTCGCCCGTAGTGACATTATTGACATTGTTTTTCTTTAAAATCATCACGGGTGTCGCTTTTAGAGTTATCGAGAGTGCAGATTCCAACAATTATTGCCTGCGAACTTGGACATTTTGATATTAAAAAAGTGAACATAATAGGGAATATTCATGATATTTTTTTATTTTTTTTATCTATTCTATAAGTAATTATATACCCGGAAAAAAATATAACACTTTCACAATATTATTAAATAAGCTAAAAAAAAAAATTAAATCTACTATCATTTTCGGACGATCAAAACGCCACCATTTTGGCGCGCTCATTTGTGACATCACCGTGCAGCTTAGTGCACGGCGGTTCTTAAACAAATTAACAACAAAGTGTTTGATTCACACTTTTAATAAATGTGAGTGATTAAAGCTTATAAGATCAACTTATTGTAATGGAAGAGCACACAAAAGCTTATTATAAATATTGTATTGTCCCTATGTGTGAAAATCACATTAAAACTGCAAATATTTTCATATGCCCAAAGGTGCAAATATAAGGATAAAGTGGTGTAAGGCGATGAGGAGAGATACTGTATCGTGCTTGAGTAGTTTATATTGTTGTGAAGATCATTTCGACGTGAGTATTAAATATGTATGTACCTAAAATCCTTTTTATTACGACTCGCGAACAATATAGGTAAACAATAACCTAACCTCAAAATTGTATTATATACTTATTCATAAAACTATTCTGATTCCCAATTTTTTTAGTTATTAATGTTACAAATATTATGATTTTTGTTGATCAACAGCTGACTACGAGTGTTGATTTTGATCAAGAAACGTTTTAGCTAAGTTTCTTTGTTTTTTTTTTTTTTTTTTTTTTTTTTATGATATAGGAGGCAAACGAGCAGACGGATCACCTGATGGTAAGCGATTACCACCGCCCATGGACACTTGCAACACCAGAGGTGTTGTGAGTGCGTTGCCGGCCTTTAAGATGGGAGTACGCTCTTTTCTTGAAGGTTTGAAGGTCGTATCGGTCCGGAAATACCGCAGGCGACAATCCATTCCACAGTTTAGCTGTGCGAGGCAGGAAGTTTCTGGAGAAGCGCACAGTTGAGGACTGCCAACCATCTAAGTGGTGGTGTTTGCACTGTTGATCGAAGAAAGTTAAAAAAATTTAATCCTTTTTACTGAGTGACCTACACAAATTTGTTTTATTTCTAAGCCTTGACGAAAACAACCTAGTTTGTTAAAGTTCATAAAGATGTTCTCAACATTTAACATTCCTAATAGGTACCTACATATCTTTGATTATATAATACTAGCTGCTGCCCGCGACTCCGTCCGCGTGGAACTCGTTTATACTATCTCTATACCAAATTTCAACCAAATCGGTTCAGCAGTTTAAGCGTGAAGAGGTAACAGACAGACAGACAGACACACTTTCGCATTTATAATTTATTATTAAGTAAGTATATATAAAATATATAATATAACTAGCTTCTGCCCGCGACTCCGTCCGCGTGGAACTCGTTTATATCGTAGCTCCCCCCATATCCCCCAAAGGGATGAAGTGGGGGGTGAAAGTTTGTATGGAGCTACGATATAAATGAGTTCCACGCGGACGGTGTCGCGGGCAGAAGTTAGTATATATAATATATAAAGTTATAGTATAGTAAAATAGTATATAGTATGGATAAATATCTACTAGTTTTTTATTCCACTTATTTAACAAAGACACCTATTTGAAGTAGTTTAAAAGTCTAGCTATTTGAATCGCCAAAATAGGTAATAATTATTTCATTGACCAATCTCACGAGTATAAAAACAAGGAATATGAAAATTTATTGAATATCTGTAACTTATTTACCTTGCAGCTTTTACTCCTCTTAGTTCAGCGGACGTAATGTCACAAATATTTGCGAAGTACGTATTAAATTTAGTCATCATGAACACATCAATTTTAGGCAGATTATCCGACTGTGCCTTGACAAAACCGCCTTCAGTCATTGTGGCGAGTCTTTTTTCACTTAATAATTACCAAAAAACACTGATTATTTATCATAAACAGCGGCAAAACAATGCGAATAACTTTCAATAATCATACTAACGACGCACGGTGCACGGTGACGTCACGTTTCGCTCCGCCAATAGCGTTGCGTTTTGGAAATTTGCGAGGGAATTTGAAAAATTGTACTTTTAAACAATTAAATTTATCAATAGAAACATGATAATTTGCAAAAATAATCATGTGTGTATATTTATTAAGCAATATAGATTACACGTGATTTTTTTTGTCCATTTCTAAATCACATGCATATTCCCTATTATGCACTTTTTCTTTAATATGTTCAAAATTGATAACTAAAGGGGCTTTGGCCCTTTAGTTGTCTCCATTGTCTCCAAGTACGAATCCGAGATCAGAATTGAAAAATTTGGCCGCCACACAGTGGTGGCCTGAAAATCTGACTTTCATAGACATGATCGAAGTTTTCATAATATATTATAGTAGTATATTATTGGGAAGTCTACCCCCCTCCATTTCGTTTGAGCTATCGCTCAAACTTATTCCGGCGGTCTAGACTGTCCCTATAATATACCAGCTCTCACGGTATACAATTCCTGATCGTGTTCTGAAATGCGCTTCATGGTCTAGAAATCACAATCGTATTTAAGATTTAACGAGACTCCGGACACTTCGTTCGGGCATGATTCATATTAACCGTTAGAGATTGCAATTTGACATTAAGGAGAAGGGTTTCAATATTACCAGACGTCTGTATACCATGAAATTTATTAAGCAACCTCAAACGCTACAGCTTGACATAGTAGCTTCAAACGGTCAAAAACAAAATCCTTATCATGGAAAACTATTACCAAATACAATCCGAAGCATAATTTGTGGTCCATCTAATTGCGGCAAGACTAATTTAATGATAGGTCTTCTTTTACATGAGCAAGGGATTCGGTTTCGAAATGTGTATGTATATTCGAAGACTCTTTATCAACCGTTATACAACTATTTAGAAAAGGTGTTGTCACTGGTTCCTACAGTAAACTATTTAAAATTTCGTGAAAGTGATGAAGTGTTAAAACCTCAGGATGCAGCTAATGATTCAGTTATTATATTTGATGATGTTGCGTGTGAAAATCAAAACAATATAAGGGATTATTTTGCAATGGGACGACACAAAAATATTAACAGTTTTTACTTAAATCAAACTTATAGCAAAATACCTAAGCAGTTAATAAGAGATAATGCAAACCTGATTATCTTATTCAAACAAGATGAAATCAATTTAAAACATATTTATGATGAACACGTTGGAACCGATATGCAGTGGAATCAGTTTCGCGAGATGTGTGCTACTGTATGGAACAAACCTTACAAGTTCTTAGTAATAAATAAAGATTGCGCAAAAAATGCTGGATGTTATAGATTGGGGTTTGACACATTTATCATTTTAGATTAAGGTATTTAGTGTGTATAATTTACCGTTAACTGTCATTGTTTCTTACAATTTCAACGAGGTTGCATTAAAATGAATCAAGAGATGAATTTAAAAGAAAAACTATTTCAATCAGCTGAAGCTGTAAAGAAAAAAGTTAAGTTAATTCGTGACATGAAGAATACAAACGATATGGTATTGGAATCGGTTCTGAAGCCAATAACTGAACCTCTAAATGAGATTGCTAAAAGTAAAAAAAAAAGTATTCATTCCATCGATGAGACCCCTGATTATTTCAAAGATGAATTTAAAATGGATGATATGACACTGAAAAACTCAGTTAAGCGGTTAAAATTCAGTCCTGAAAATAGGGTTAGTGACAGTAACAACCAATCAGTTATGAGGAATTCTATGGACTTGAAAGGAGGAAATGAATATGATGAAAGTGATAGCATTTCGGTTGAAAGCAGTAATAGTGATGATATGGATAAATCACATGAGTCCTCTTTTAAGGCTTCCGATTCGTTTTTTTCACCTAGGAACGATTCTGACGGTTGCAAAAATGTATGTAATTTCGAGAACATACCCTTTGGTGTGCGAAAAGAACGTGGTAAAATTATGCTTGGGTCACACGTGGTGACTATTGATAACAATATTCTTGAAATAAATGGCCGTACTCATAATTTAACCCCTGGTTTGAGCGAATTGTTATTTGAAAAGATACCTGATTTAAAAACTATAACGGATCAAGATAAACGTACTTACAAGTTGTTACTCTTAGAAACGAATGCCCACAGACGTGATTTCAACCCAAATAAACCCATAAAAAGTAACAAAGGCAGAAAATACTTACAAATTATAAGACCGATGTTTCTTTTTCTAATGAGCGTTTAAAAAATAATGAGAGCTGTACTCAAGGACAAGGACTTCCAATTATGAAACAAGTACGCAGCAATGTTTCGTATGTTTATTGGGATGATCCTAACGAGTTAGTTGATAGGCTAAAGTTACTAGTCGCATCCCGTGATGCTGGTAATACAGGACTTGACAACGAAATTATTTCTATAATTGAAGAATTGCAAGAATCAGGTATATTGAACACTATATAACACTGTGACCATTACTCTGTTTAATAGTTGATTTGAAGCTTTCAACAAGGAACATTAAATAACAAAATGAATATTGATAAATTCGGTCATCACGTTCATAAACGCTTACGTGTATCGGAATTTTCCGACCTAAATGACAAGGCTCTACTTCGGACTGAAAATGGTGATTTTGATTTGCAAACCTCACGATTGAAGGGTGTAGCTTGTCCGGAATTACCCAACGATGCCGTGAATAAGCAATATGTTGATCAACTCTTTCACAATATTTATGAAAAGAAAAAACTAGATTCCTCATTCGAGATTATAAATTCACAAATCTCGCTGCTTTCGCGTCAGTTAAAACTAAACTTTTATACAAAAAAGGAAACAGATGATATCTTAAACCGACTGAGTAATGTCGAAAAAACAAATAGTAAATGAAATTCATCGGTCAGCACGTAAAAACTTTCCACGTCGATCAGTTGTATTGAAAGGTATTGATGACTTATGGCAAGCTGATTTGGCTGATTTGCAGAACTTCCAGAATGTTAATAAGGGGTTTAAATACATTTTGGTTGTTATTGATGCGTTTTCAAAGTATGCCTGGTGTGTTCCAGTAAAATCCAAGACAAAATTAGAAATAAGAAGTGCTTTTGAGCAAGTTATTAAAACTTCGAAACGCAAGCCTAGACATCTGCAGACCGATTTGGGGAAAGAGTTTTACAATAGTGAATTTAAGGATTGCGTAAATTCGTTACAAATAAACCACTATTCTACCTTTTCAATAAAAAAAGCATCAATTGTTGAAAGGCTTATTAAGACGCTCAAAAGTAAACTTTATAAATACTTTAGTTTTATAGGAAATTATAAATGGGTGGGAAAACCTCTAAATGATATAGTTAGTTCGTATAATCAAACAATGCATCGTTCAATAAAGAATAGACCTATTGATGTTAATTTTAATAACGCATCAAAAATAAAAGATATATTGAATAAATCACGTCTTACCCCTCAATTAAAGTCAAAAAAATTCAGTGTAGGAGATCGTGTACGTATAAGTAAGTACAAAGGCGAATTTCATAAAGGTTATACACCTAATTCGTCAACGGAATTATTTACAATAAAACAAGTTAATAATACTCTACCAGTAACGTATCATCTCGAGGACAACCACAACAAAATGATGGAATCCATAGCGCTCGGCAAAGGATTACATTTAAAGCCATATAGGTATTCTACCTACTTACATACATATATAACACACACACACATATATATATATACATATAAACATACATACCTTATACACATATTATATCACACAAATATCGTACGGGTGCAATGGACACGCATCTCGGAAACCTGCTCCTATTGTCTGAGCGGCGTCCACCGCACCCCCCTACCCCTGCGCCGGCGCAGCCGGCCTCGGCAGTCGCTAGCCGAACCTCATGAACGACACCCGCGTACTGCTGAGTGTTCGCTATCTCTTTCGCACCCGCTTGCTATCCTATATGCTATCGCTTTCTAGCACCGCAGCATCGCGCGCGTGTTAACGGTTATGACGTTGTACTGTGCTTTGCTTTCTGCCTTCTGTTCTTTTATAAACATTTAATGTGAATTGGTGTGTGGAATTATAAGGAACATCTAAAACGTGGGTGAACTTTTATTTACACACCGCCACATATCTGGTGACCACACTTGGACACAGCAAGCACAATGCCGAGTAATCCCGAGGAATTTAAAGACGCGGTTGCTGAAGGCTCGGGAACGCACGGTAAGGGCGGCGAGAATAGTACCGAATCAAGCGGGACTAAGCGTACCGGCGAGCCGTTCGACATATGTAAAGTCGCTCCGAGAGTGCCACCATTTTGGCCTGAAGAGCCAGAAATATGGTTCGCACAAGTGGAAGGGCAATTTGCTATCTCCGGCATTACAGCAGATGCGACCAAATTTAATTACGTCATCGGCCAGCTAGATAGTATTTACGCTAAGGAAGTAAAAGATGTCATCGTCAGCCCACCAGCCGAGCGTAAATATGAAAAGCTCAAGGCCGAACTCATCAAAAGGCTGTCAGCTTCCAACGAGAAAAAGATTAAGCAATTGCTTATACATGAGATCGGCGATCGGAAGCCGTCGCAATTTCTGCGCCACCTGAGGAGTCTCGCAGGCGCCGACGTTCCAGACGACTTTTTGAAGTCCATCTGGGTTAGTCGTTTGCCCCGTCACATCCAGACAGTGCTCGCTGGCCAACCGGCGTCTAGTTCGATCGAGGACATAGCGGATCTAGCCGACAGGGTTTGCGACATCGCTCCACCTGCTCCGCAAGTGGCCGCAGCTAGTCACGGTATTCCAGAGGACGTCATCGGCAGCCTGACCAGGGAGATCGCCGCGCTTCGGAGAGAGGTTCACGAGCTTAAGGCTCAGCCCGGCAATAGATCACGGGCCAGGTCTACTCGCCGCTCCAACAGCAGGTCCCGTTCGAGCCAACGATCGCAGAGCAACTACCGCAAGTTCCCGCTCTGCTGGTACCACGGCAAGTTTGGAGAGCGGGCTACCCAATGCGTGAAGCCCTGCGACTTCAAGGCGGGAAACTCCACGGGCACTCGCTAATGGCGACAGGCGATTGCCCCGGCCCCACTGGTCGCCTATTCATCACCGATCGGCACTCCAAGATCCAGTTCCTGGTAGACACCGGCAGCGACCTTTGCGTGTACCCCCGGTCGATGCTACGCGATCGTCGCGCTCGGGCAAATTACGAACTAAGTGCGGCAAATGGTTCTTCTATTGCCACGTATGGTTGGGTGAATTTGTGTCTAGACTTTGGACTGCGTAGAGACTTTAAATGGCGTTTTGTCGTAGCCGACGTTACTAAACCTATAATTGGTGTGGATTTTATAAACTATTACAAGCTTATTATAGATTGTCCTAACAAGCGAATCATAGACGATCTTACCAATTTGTTTACTATAGCGTCGAGTGCTCAGCAGAACGGAATTTCGTCCATCAAGGTACCAACCGGGATTACGCGTTTCCATAAGCTCTTAGATTATTTTCCAGATCTGATCCGGCCGGCTGGTACGCAGCGTCCAACACCGACACACAACACCGCACACCACATCCGCACAACACCAGGTCCCCCAGTCTCTGCTGCTCCTCGTCGTCTGGCGCCTGATAAATTAAAGATCGCGAAACAGGAATTCGAGTCTATGCTGGCCAACGGCACGGCACGACCTTCGGAAAGCCCATGGTCATCGCCCTTGCACTTAGCCCCCAAAAAGGATAACGGGTGGCGTCCTTGTGGTGATTACCGGTCGTTGAACGCCCGCACGATCCCTGACAGGTATCCGATCCGGCACATCCATGACTTTGCCCATAGCATCTCAGGCTGCAAAGTATTTAGCACGCTGGATTTGGTTAAAGCCTATAATCAGATACCTGTCAGCGATGAGGACATTCCGAAAACCGCCATAACGACGCCATTCGGTTTATGGGAGTTTCCTTTTATGAGTTTTGGACTTAGGAACGCGGGCCAAACTTTTCAAAGGTTCGTGGACGAGATGACCAGGGGACTCGACTTCGTGTACTGTTATCTAGACGATTTTCTAGTGTTTTCCAGAGACGAAGAGCAGCATGAGGAACACCTTCGTGCTATTTTCAAACGACTGCAGGACTATGGCATGCTACTGAACGCGTCCAAGTGCGTCTTCGGTGCCTCGGAGGTAACCTTCTTAGGCTACTCAATCTCCGAAAAGGGCACACGACCATTGGACTCTAAGGTACAGGCAATTCTAGAATTCCCGCAACCCCAAAACGTACGTCAGCTCCGACGTTTTTTGGGGATGATCAATTTCTACAGACGGTTCCTGCCCCAGGCTGCGTCGTCTCAGACACCTTTGAACGCTTTATTGACTGGCTCAGTCAAAGGGTCACATCCAATCAAGCTTGAAGGCGACACCTTGAGAGCGTTTGAAGCCTGCAAGGAGTCTCTGTCTCAAGCGACAAGGCTTACCCATCCAGATTGCTCGCTTCCGCTCGCCCTGACAACCGACGCGTCTGATACGGCGATGGGCGGGGTAATCCAGCAGCTCAAGGATGGAGTGTGGGAGCCCCTGGCTTTCTTCTCCCGAAAGCTGAGTCCCTCGCAGGTTAAGTATTCTCCCTACGATCGAGAGTTGCTTGCAATCTACGAGTCGATCAAACATTTCAGGCATATGCTGGAGGCGAGGCACTTCACAGTCTATACTGACCACAAGCCGCTTACGTACGCTTTTCGGGAGCATAAGTCCAACTGCTCACCACGTCAGTATAGAAATCTGGACTTTATCTCCCAATTCACAACCGACATTCGGCATATCGCTGGCAAAGATAATGTCGTTGCCGACACTTTGTCGCGTGTGGAGGAATTGGGAGCGCCTGTAAGTCTCGACCTCATCGCTCAAGCCCAAGCCTTCGACTCTGAGTTGCAGCAACTCATCGACGGAGGATCTTCTCTGCAGTTAGAGGAACGGCACTTACCTGGGAGCCGTAGCTCCTTGTACTGTGACGTCAGTACCCCAGCCCCCAGACCTTTCGTGCCAACTACTTACCGGAGGCAAGTATTCCACAGCCTCCATTCCTTGAGCCACCCAGGACCCGGTGCAACAGCCCAAATGGTAGCTGAACGCTTTGTGTGGCCAGGCGTGCGCAGAGATTGCCGTAAGTGGGCACAGGCATGCGTGCCATGCCAACGTGCAAAAGTCAGCAGACACTTAGCCGCCCCACTCAGCACGTACAGCCTACCTAAGGCACGGTTCAAACAAGTGCACATAGACCTTATAGGTCCCCTCCCATTGTCCCAAGGATACCGGTACTGCCTTACAGCGGTAGACCGGTTCACTCGTTGGCCCGAGGTAGCCCCCTTGGCTGATATCACAGCTGAGACAGTGGCCAAAGCGTTGCTATCTACCTGGATCTCGCGCTTTGGCTGTCCCAGCGACATAGTGACAGATAGAGGTCGCCAATTCGAATCAGCCCTGTTCTCCCACCTATCAAGGATAGCTGGGTTTGAGCACAGGCGAACGACGGCGTACCATCCGGCTTGCAATGGCCTTGTTGAGCGCTTTCATCGGCAGCTCAAGGCAGCCATTGTGTGCCACGCCAACGAGACATGGACCGAATCTCTGCCATGGGTACTCCTCGGCGTACGCAGCGCTTTTAAGGAGGATTTGCAGGCTTCTTCGGCCGAGCTGGTATATGGCGAACCCCTCAGGTTACCCGGAGAATTCTTCGACCCTGCCGCAGTTGGAACAACAGACGTGTCTGAATTTTCAGCCCGGTTGAGGTCTTATGCCGAGAACCTGAAGCCCGTACCAGCATCTCGCCACGGCCGTAAGAAACCCTTCGTTTTTAAAGAGCTAGCCACCTGCGAGTTTATCTTCCTCCGTGAAGATGCGTCGCGTGGCTCACTTCAGCCTGCTTACTCCGGCCCACATAAAGTCCTGGCTAGAAATGACAAATTTTTTAAGATTATGGTCAATGGGAAAGAAGTCACAGTGTCTATAGACCGGCTTAAACCGGCCCACACACTTGTAGACCCAGTCCCAAACAGCCACGTAGACCCAGTCCCAAACAGCCACGTCGACCCTCCACCTCCTAGTACTGTTCGTGACTACATCACGCGATCAGGGCGACGCGTACGATTTCCCGATTTTTATCGCCCTTGACGGACTCTGGAGGGGAGTGATATAGGTATTCTACCTACTTACATACATATATAACACACACACACATATATATATATATACATATAAACATACATACCTTATACACATATTATATCACACAAATATCGTACGGGTGCAATGGACACGCATCTCGGAAACCTGCTCCTATTGTCTGAGCGGCGTCCACCGCACCCCCCTACCCCTGCGCCGGCGCAGCCGGCCTCGGCAGTCGCTAGCCGAACCTCATGAACGACACCCGCGTACTGCTGAGTGTTCGCTATCTCTTTCGCACCCGCTTGCTATCCTATATGCTATCGCTTTCTAGCACCGCAGCATCGCGCGCGTGTTAACGGTTATGACGTTGTACTGTGCTTTGCTTTCTGCCTTCTGTTCTTTTATAAACATTTAATGTGAATTGGTGTGTGGAATTATAAGGAACATCTAAAACGTGAGTGAACTTTTATTTACACACCGCCACAGCCATATAGAAATGGAAGAGGATTATGTTTGAAATCTTCAAAAAACTGAATAATAGGTTACCCAGACGAGCTCTTACAAATATAGATATCATAAATCACTCTTCAAATATACCGTATTTTAGAGGAGTTTTCATGAGAGATTGTCTGCCAAAACACCCTAGAGTAAAAGAATGCGCTATAATAAATCTAGACGAGTCAAAAAATCAAGGAACTCACTGGGTAGCCTATGCTAAAGATGGAAACTATTGTGAATATTTTAATAGTTTCGGAGATATTAAACCACCCTTAGAATTAATAAATTATTTAAATGATTATGATATTTTATATAACTATAAACAATTTCAAAAATTTAATAGTGTAAATTGCGGACATTTGTGCTTAAAATACTTAAAATATTTCTGGAAAAGACGTTTAAATTGATGGACTCAATAAAAATATGCCATTTACATGATGTCTTTCACTTTGTCCATAACGGGAACCTCTTCTACTCTAACGACAAATCATTCACAAGCTCTTCAGCTAGACGGTGAATATGAATGTGGTTTGTTATATTTATCTACATTTAACTCAATACCCAATATAGACTGCAGAAATAACAAATTGTATTATGGTGATAATGAAGAATTAGAAATACCCGAAGGCTCTTATGAACTTCAAGATCTTGATGATTACATTAAGTCACATTCAGGGATGTACTTTTAAACTTCAATGCAATAATAATACCATGAAGACGTCTGTTTTGTGCTCAAAGAACATATATTTTAAGAGTGGTACTGTTGGTAAAATGTTGGGTTTCGACAACGAAACTGTACCGGCTAATATATTAAAAGAGTCACCCTATCCAGTGTCCATTCTATCAACAACTATTGTACGGGTAGAGTGTGATATTGTGAGCGGATCGTTTATCAACGGAAAACCAAGTCATATAATCCACGAGTTCGTGGTTACCGTACCACCAAGCTACCGTGTTATAGAAACACCGAGAAACGTAATCTACTTTCCTGTAACTCAAAACAGCATAAGCTCACTTAAAATCAGAATATTGGATACAAATAACAATTTACTCAATATACGTGGAGAGGAGATCCAGATTTATTTACATCTCAGAAAAAAATGATTGATTTCAATAAAACTGCCGTGTTGGATACTAAACCTGTTAGTACACTTAGTGCTATCAAGAAAAGAAGACATAAAAAGCGACTCACAAGTGAAAATATTTTTTTTCTTAAATCCATCGGTTTACTAAAATGAGCATACTGGACATAACTACATCTTTTGGTTATGATAACTCGATCGAAAGTTATGAATATCATTCATACAAACCATATGTTACGAGCTATAATTTGAACGATGAAATTCGCATTCCAATTAACCAGCAAGATATGTACGTGCTGCCATCAGCCAGTACCTTGTACATAGAGGGTACCATAGCGGTGGTTAATCGAGAGACAAAAGCAAAAGTTTCTAGCGTATTTTTTACAAACAACCCAATCCTCCATTTGTTTCAAGACATTCGTTATGAACTTAATGGAATTGAAATTGATAAAATAAAAAATGCTGGCGTTACAACTACAATGAAATCTCTTCTATCTATGAATGAACATGAAGCAAAAATGGCGAAATCATGGGGGTGGGACATTAATGGTACTAAAATTACTAATGGATCATTTTCTGCATCTATTCCTCTAAACAAAATTTTAGGCTTTGCTGAGGATTATAACAAAATTGTTATAAATTGTAAACATGAACTAATTCTATTACGGTCGAATACTAACTTAAATTGTATTAAATTGAATACGAATGAATATGTAGATAATATTACTTTATCGAAAGTTGTATGGCGTATGCCTCATATTAAGGTGAGTGATCATGAACGGTTAAATTTACTTAAATATGTTGAAAAAGATCGTGCCATTCAGGTAGCATTCAGAAACTGGGACCTTTATGAGTACCCATTATTGCCGAAAACTTCAAAACATTCTTGGGCAATCAAAACTTCATCTCAAATTGAGAAGCCGCGCTATGTTATTGTCGGATTGAAAACCGGTAGGAAAAATACGTCTGATAAAGACGTCACACACTTTGATAACTGTAACTTAAGAGAGGTCAAACTTTTCTTGAACTCCACATACTTCCCGTACGAAAACTTAAACGTTAGTTTTTCTGATGGGAGGTATGCAATAGTATATGAACAGTATGCTAAATTTCAACAGTCTTATTATAATCGTTGTCAAGCTCCTTTGCTAAGCCCTCAAGATTTTAAGGACAAAGCTCCACTATTTTTCTTAGATTGTTCAAGACAAAATGACAATTTAAAATCAGGAGTTGTTGATGTGCGTATAGAATTGGAGTGTGACACTGATATACCTGACCATACATCTGCTTATTGTCTTATTTTGAATGACACTATCATAGAGTACAGACCGCTTAGCAATATAACAAAGAAAATATCATGAACACCAAAAGTTTATTCGTGGATGTACAAGGTTTTAAATCACTAAATAATGAATTTATAGTAAAGGAATTCGCGCTTAGTACGAATGAATACACCCAAGTGTTTTTAATAAAACCACCATATACGTTTTCCCATTTATCTGAACACGAAAAAAAACGAGTGTTATGGTTGGAAAAAAATCATGGCATTTTGTGGCGTGAAGGGTATGTTGACCCCAGGGAATTTAGAAGAATGATTGTGAACCACTTAAATAATCAAACTATATTTGTAAAAGGTTCTGAAAAAATTCAATGGGTTAAAGATTTATGTGCTAATTGTACTGTTATAGATTTAGGCGAACACGATTGCCCTAATTTTCTACATCTATATGAAAAATATTGTAATAAAACCAGTGCATGCAATTGCATACATCATAAAAATAAATGTGCTTTAAAAAACGTTATATGTTTAAAAAAGTGGTATTTCGATAGTATACTGTGTGTTCAGAACAGAGATAATATGGTCTATAGGTAATTTTAATGTATTGTATAATTATAAGAAAAGGTGCCTAACTTTCGTGGGAGGTGCATTGCTATTCATTTTATACAGGCACCATAGTGCACGTGCCGTCTTACACTTGAACAAGATTGAAAATGTATAATGCATGTTACGAAATTGTAAATAAGCATCTTAATGGTGTGTCTGTTTAGTTAAATGGTAATACGAGTAATAAATAAAGCTATAATAATTACTAATGTCTTTTATTTCACACAATAAACCTATAAATTATCATTCAGCATTGATTTTGATATTTGATTTATTAAACCGAAGGCAGAATCCACTACATTGTCCATTTGTTCGCGTGCTATGTATTGAGCACTAAATATCATATTTTCTTCATTATCGCTGGCTGATTGGATTTGCTCATTGCATAAGCCGACGATTTTGATTTGTATCAAGCGTGGTCCATCATGTCTATACTTTCTATATTTAACAAAAGTAGTCGGAGATTTAAATTTTCGTTTTGGAACACGCTGTTTGGTTTTTAATTTCTTCTTGCCCGATGTTTCTGTTAACGAAGACGTTGAAAGGGATGCGTTGGGCTTGTTAGCAAGTTCAGGAAATGCATCATCAAACGCCTGTGTGTTCCACTCTTGAGCATGTTGGAAGGGATCTTCAGGGTCACAAAATTCGCACATGTTGATATCTGGAACATAATTTTAACAATAATAATTTCGACGTATTCATAAATGGGCTCTAGCGGGTGTCCTACATTGCATTAAACTTCTACAAAGAGTCTACGTAGGTAGGTAGGTAGGCTACGTAGGTATAGGTCCTGTTATGAATCTCCGTGCAAACCAATTAAATGACCAGGTTGTGAAACCGTGATTAGAGACATAATAATTAAAGTTCAAAATGAATAACGTAAATAACAGGATTTATTTTTTTATTTTTTATAAATATCTGAATTTTAAATTTCAAATTAAAATGATTAATCGACTTACCTGAATGCGTGTTTCGTGTCACGTTAAATTTATGAATGAATAAGTAAGCATCCAATGAATAATAAGGTCGTTATAAGTGATGCATTTGCAATAATATCGATGACTTGTTGCTACCAATTTGCACACGCATGTTAAAACGCTACTATACTTTATTGCACAATATCGAAATCGTCACGTTATGCAGCACATTATTTGTCCGCTTTAATTCGATTTATCTGACCGTGCATTAAAGTACCTAACCCGTATCTAATTAAGGAAATCAAAACTTATATTTCTTAGTTAAGGTTCATATAACAAGAACATTCACGGATCATATGCGCTACCGTTAGTATGATATATAAGTTTGAATTTCCTTAAAAGAAAATTGAATTATGCCACTCAGCATTTCGGGTACCTATACAGGGTGATATTAAATTCATGATCCAAAATTAGCAAAATGCAAAACACAAAGTTGGTCCCATACTAAAAATTGCTCAGAATCATGGATAGATTCACATTTTGCTATTTTGGATCATGAATTTAATGTCCCCTGTACATGAAAGGTAATAGAATAAGGAGAGTGAAAAAGAAAAAAAACATACAGTATTTTACAAGTTTATTGAAGTAATTAAAATCATACATTTATTAGCACATAAAAATTACATACATATTATTACATTATACTTATGATATTACACAGTTTGACCTTTTTTTAGCCTTAGAGAAATCAGTTAAGTACCTTAAAACTTCTACAAAAAAGAACTGTTACCCCATGCCATAGTTGAAACTTTATCTGATAGAGTGAGTCGTTTATCATCTTTGTTAGATAAGGCAACTTTGTTAACCGTCTGCGTGAATATCTCATGTTTAATAGATTTAAACAAGATATTTTTTTTTCGAATGATTGTATCATTTAACAGTACATCTTTATAATTATTTAATGTGAGTTCTTGAATAGCAGACTTTTTTATTCCTTTTGCTTTTTTTATAATACGTTTTTCACTTTTAATGCAGTATAATTTGGAACGTAATCCTACGAACTCTGTTATCAGTTCTCCTGCTAGCTCGTCTTTAAACAAACCGGGATTTTTTTTATTTTGAGAAGGTATCTGTAACTCATTCGAAGAGTTATAATTACTCGTATCAAAAAAATCTAAAAAATAATTTTTCAAATCAAGATAAAAGTCTTTGGTTTTGATTTCATAAATGAATGAATCAGTGTCACTGTAACAGAGACTAACACGGTTACCATAATGAGGTTTTATTACAGAATAGTGAAATTGATACATATGGCTTTTAGACAATTCAAGTACTGCGAATCCAACGTATATAGGTTTATCCAAAATTACCCTTTCTGGTTTCATTTGCACCGCGACTAAATTATCTGTTAGTATTGTAGCACTGTGAAAATTTGGTCGGGCTATTAATGTACTCGCACAAGTAAACTTTTTAGTTTTGTTTCTTTCATCATACCACTGATTTACTAATTTAACATCTACACGCCGTTCACTATTCTCAAGAGTTTTACCAAACACGGAGTTGTTCATTAATTTAAAAAGGTCCTGTTGGAATGTAGTACTCGCATTTTTCCTTAATTCAGTATTTAAATTGATGTATCCCTTTAAGAAGGAACTTTGGCGAAACGTTAGAACACGATGAATTTTGTCGAGAACCAAACCGTTCTGCAAGCATGTTTTTAAATGCACATAATGAATAACGTATTGGTACTTATCAAACAAATTAGGGATTAATTTGCTAGTTTTTCCTCCTGGTGGAACAAACTTCTGTGCGCAAAAGGGATAGTCATTATGAGTATCATGCAAATATGTGGGGTATAATAAATCCACCTCAAGTATAAATCCAAATTCTGCATTGTCTAACACGGACATAATGTCTAATTGAGCTATTTCAGTGCGATCTAGAAAGCGAAAATTTGACATTGGTAATGGTTGACACATACTGTAGCCATATAAATTGTTACAATCAATATATATAAGAAACGTGTCAGGCCTTTTCTCATCATAAGTTTTCATATGCTTGTTATTAGCAAGAGCATGTCTGGTTGAACACATACAAATGCCTCCTCGAATGCCTTTTTGAATAAGACGAATGATTTCCAATTCAGATATTAACTCTAACTTAACGCCGGTCTTTAACAACATTGCGTCAAAGGATAAACTAGGAGCCGTTAAATAGAATGCAGGGTCTAAATGATAATTTAACATGCATATGTTTCGAAAATTTTCAAATATGTCTGATAAAAGCAAGACGTCAGTTTTAAGGTAGAGGTCAGTATATTCACCCAGGTCTTTTATATTAAATGTGTTCCATACAGACTGAGCATGATTGTAATCTGAATCGCTAATTTGTTCTGCAGATAGAGAGTTAAAAAATAATTCCTTTTTAGGTAACTTAGTCTCCTTAAATTTATCCCAGTCGGTCAGGTAATCGTAAGGATAAACTCCTTTGCGAGTAAGTAAATCAAATTTTTCTACCTGGGGGAAAAAATGACTAAAGCAAAAAAAGTCTTGTTTATTCAAGCTCTTCGCTAATTTTTCTAAACTTGTTCCCAGGAATTTAAAGGAATCAACGAATCGTATTCTCGCATATCGATCATCAGACATTTTTAAAAACTTTGTGAAAGATATATAGTTTTCCTTATTTTTGGGAATTATTTTTACTGGACCAGAACATTTACCTAATTCTTTGATAAATAAGTGTGAATCATAACCCGACAAGTTATGAAAAAAAACGGGTATGAATTTAGGTACACGAAGGTTTAAGTTACAATATTGATGTGCCGCACCTCGATATAGACCTGTTAAATGACAGTGGTCTCTAACTTTATCAAAAAAGAGACATTTCTGGCAAATATGACAAATCTTAGCTTGCCTATATGCTATAGCATTTGCCTCGGTAAAAATCATTGGCACTTCATTATTTAAGATTGTATATATATCCGATACATGTTTATACAAATAATGTAAGAACTTAGAAGTGCAGTCAGGCCCGCGATATTGGACAAAACGATTTAGGCTTTTATCGTAAGAACAAACTATGTAATAAGCAAACGCTGCTGGTATATGTATTTGCTTATTTGAAGTAAAACTCTCCGTGAGTGAATGTTCGCAAGTCTGAAATGGTTTCAGAATCGTTTCAAAGTCAGCATACACCACAAAAGGTACTTTATGATGCCGCTCAAAATTTTTAAATTGAAGATATGTACCTTTATCCGGAAGTACAGTGGCAATTCCACTACAGATATGACTCTCAAAGTTGTCTTCAGTAGCAAAAAATATGAGACAGTCTTCACAAAAGTAAAGTTTGCCATGGTGCTTAGTAATTTGAGAACGAACAAGACGCGATAAATCGTTAATTAGAACGTAGTGTGATTTATTTTCATTTTCAATTAAAAGTAAGTTGATTCTTTTGCTTCTTTTTTGTTCTGACCTGTAAATAGGTCCCACAACTATACGATTGTTCTTTAAGGAATACACATTAACGCTTAAATCTATATTATTCCGCTCAAACGTACAAATATCTGAGAGACTCATAGGAAAATGGAGATCAGCAACATTCAACACGTCTTTAAAGGGTGGGTATGATGACGTACGCTCTTTGTGTTTTTTGGTTGGATAAAGCGATGCAACAACACACCAGAGAAAACAATAATCGTCATTGTTATGTATGTTAATACAAGCTTTTTTGCTTTTAATAGATGTAGGTAAATCTATGTAAGAGGATCCTTTCATAGGCTGGTATTTGTTAACATTAATCTCTAAATATAAATTGGATAGAAAAGCCCATCCACTATCACGTTCTTCAAATTCTTCAATCCTCTTTTTCAAATCATATACTATTTTTTGATACAATTCACTAAAATTATGATTTTGATGTACTGTAAAGTTTTTTGTAGTAAAAGATTTTGTTTCCTCTTTGTTGTCTTTAAATAAAAGAAAGTTGCCGAAATATTCAAAATTGATTTTTAAGCAAACGTGTCTCAGCAGACAGTTTTTTATAATGGTCTCTAATTTAGATGATAAATTATGTAAAAACAGTTCTGGTATAGCAAATTCTAACTCTGCACATCCAAAAACTCTATATGATGATATACGACCCTTGAATGCAGACGAAATTTCAACCACTCCATCAGTTAAAACCGCTAACGAGTTATTTTTGTGTTTGGTACTCCTTAAATGACCCACCCATTTATTTTTCTGAACATTGATTGAACAAGCTGAGCAAAAAGGCATATTAAGTGTATACAAAATAATTACCAATTTATTTAAAGTTAATGTTTATATGTTCAAATATGTAAGTATATATCAAAATTTAACCTAACAGGTAAAAAAAAAAAACCTAACAAGTATTTTTAAACTTTTTTGTTTTGGAAATATTTAACGTCAGCATCGTCAAAAAGAGTTTTCAAATGCTTAGTTAGTTTTTGCAGATACTCCCATTGGGAAGTATCAGTATCAATTTGCACCTTAACCGATAGAAGGGCTTTTTTCCACTTTTCTTCTGCTAACTCACTGCGTATATCGTTGGTGTCGTAAACTCGAAGCTCCAAGAAAAACGCTCCTTCAAGGTCATTCCATCAGCCACGCGTTGAGTAATAGATGACCCCAGCTGAGCCTCTGCACAGTAATTCTTCGCCAAAGATTCATCCTCGGGAAATAGCTCGAATGGGTTGTAGGCTTCTTTTTTATTTGATGCTTCGGTGGTAGTCCTGTAATAAAGGATACAATTAAATAAAATGGAAATAAAATAAGTCTCTTTACGGCACACTACACAGAAAAAATATATGTTGTAAACTAAAACATCGACAAAAAAAAAAAATACAGAAAAAAGAGAGAAATACCTTTGCGATTTTTTTGGGGTAGGCTTTTTCACTTTTCGTTTCGTCGCAGGTTTCTTCCCCGTTTCTCCAAATTCGAATTCCGAGTCAGACCTGAAACTATTTTATATAAATTATAACTTTTTATGTAAAAAAACACACCAAAAAGTACAATAATAATCAATATTGAATGTTAAAATAGGCAGTTCGATTAATGAATAGGTATGTGTAACAATAAATTTTACCTAGTAGCATCGGGCTTTCTTTTCTGTCCTGCTTTTTTCTTTAGGTCTGCCGCCTTGTGGTTTGAGGTTACAATGCTTTCAAACTCGGAGTCGGACCTAAAAGTTAAATACAACATTCATTAACATTTTTGAGCAAAATATGAGAGTAATAATCTATGAACGACAAAAAACAACACTTACTTACATTTTAACACTATGCTATATGCAGAAAGGCTGGAGTAAGGTGATGCTAAATGACTGCTGCAGCGTTGAGTTGAACGTGATTGTGGCCCAGGTAGGTATGTTCACGGTTGCGTACGAAGTCACAAAGGAAGAAACAATTAGAACGATGGCTAATTAATAGCCTTTATTGATGATTTTACTGAACGATTCAGGGCTGGTACATTCCATATTTTACCTGCAATAAATACATGTAAGGTATTCTATATATCTAACTTATTATATTACTATTTATAATAACAAATCAAACTTTAAAAACACAAACTATATAAACACTCGTTTAAATTTTGATAATTTAAACTAATAATGCAGACCCCATGATTGGAACTTTAACTTAGGTAAGTATCAATAAAAATCTAAAACCATACATAAAGAGGTTAGGTGTATTAGTTGTGATGATTATAATATGCAGAGAAAAACAAATCAATTGATCGTAACACTTTATAGGATAATTGAATAAGATAGCTATGTGATGACAACCCTATATTTATGCCTATGCCATACGAGCGCAGGTATCGTATAACGAATTAATGAGGTGCATCCGTTTTACAATTACGAAATTAATATATTTGTTTTTATCAATTTGCGCAATCGATATAAAATTTTACATAACACAGCATTTCACAACATCAACGAATTATGAACTCCTCATTTAAAACAGGTTGCAAATGACTGATTTTACTTGACGCTTAAGTCTTTTCCACGGAGCATGCCGCAAAGTATGGTACAAGCACGTATAAGACGGCTTACCTCAGCGAACCGACGCCAGCTTGATCTCCGAGTACGTATAGTTGTTATGAAGTTTCGCACTAAGTTAAACTGGAGTGTGTCACTGAGGTGTGTTGAAATAAGTTGCGAATTACAAAGTAATGATAAGGTTCATAAGTATGAATGGTTTCTATACCCGAGCGGGAGTTATTTAGTCTCAAAAAAGACATCCTGTAAAACCATCTTTTTGTATTTTTTTCTTGTACAACTTTTTTTGGACTATAGGATGGCGATGAGCTTTGAATTGAGTTTTTTTTTTCAGTGTTGTCCTTTAAAGGGTTAAAGACACTTTTCCGTCTAAACAAATTTAATTTAATGTAGATAAATAAATAAAAAATAGCAGCACATTTTTATCAATTTATTTTGCTGATAGTATCAGGATTAAGTAATCTCTGTTACTATAAGTAATGTTTATATAATGCATTCCTAAGTAAATTATTTTTCTGTGTATATATATATATAATTATATATATCAGGAAACTAAAAATCTATTTTAGTCAAAAAACTTAATCCATCTGAAGTGACGACATCTATATAGTTAACCATGAACCACCTATATAATTAACCAATGACGTACCTATGTTTGGTACTTTAAGTAGTTAGTTCCACGACTTACCAATAGAGTTCGCAATAATTAATATAACAATAAATAATACAAGAGGAAAATAAAAATCATTTGTAGTTAAAAAATAATCCATCTGAAGTGACCATCTATATAATTAACCAATGACATACATATGTTTTGGTTTGTATGTATGGTTGTTTGTTTATTAAGTAGTTAGTTCCACGACTTACACATAGAGTTCGCAATAATTAATATAACAATAAAGCGATTCGTCGGGCAAAGGAATTTGATCTGCTTGTTTACATTTTTAACGTAATACCAATGTATAAGTAATGCTGTTTTATACTTTACTGCGTTATTTGAAAGAACACAGTTGTAAATCTCCGTTATTTATTTCTCGTCATTTGTTATATCCAATAGAACACAGCGGCTGCATCACGCTATCGAAGTTTTTTGTTTTGTTTCATATAAATAAAAGTTTTGATGATTAGACTGCGGGCACTTGACGACCGACTTGCCTCAACATGTAAATCATACATTTCGGAACTGGCCATCCCGAAGTGTGTGTATTGTTGACTAGACATTTAGGGGAACTCTGTATCTACGCGGTCGATAGATATGGACTCCCACACCGGAGGGTTTCACTCACACCCGGAGGGGTTTCACTCACGAAGCACGTAAAATGCGACCGGCGCTGGGGTTTTCACCGCCCCGGAGGTTCATTCATGTCTGTGACGCTGACGAGCTGATCAAACGTGTTGTGTTGGAAACGTCATAGTTAACTCTATGTGGGTTCGCCCTTGCGCACATCTGAGACTGGCCACCTTGGATCGTGTGTAGCGTTAAGCTTTTGCTATTTTATTCAATAAACAGTTCTTTGACTATAAATACTCATTAATTTGATTTTAACCATGTAAGGAAGATTACTCGATATTTACTAAAAATGTGATTGTAATTTCTGAACCACATAACCGTTCGAAATTCGAAAGTATAGAACACTGAAACGCAGTCTCGTTCGGTAATTCGTGAAATGCAAACCCGATCGATAATATTCTAAACGCGATTAGAATGAAACAGACTTGCGTTCAACGATTAAGTAGCAAAGCAAAACGCGTTCTCGATCGATAAATCTTAAAACACGATCAGGAATTGTAGACCGTAAGAGCTAGTATGTTTTTGGGATAGCTTAGACAAATTGCAATCTCTAACGGTTAATATGAATCATGGCAGAACGAAGTGTACGGAGTCTCGATAAATCTTAAAAACACAATTGTAATTTCTAGACCATGAAGCGCATTTCAGAACACGATCAGGAATTGTATACCGTGAGAGCTGGTATATTATAGGGACAGTCTAGACCGCCGGAATAAGTTTGAGCGATAGCTCAAACGAAATGGAGGGGGGTAGACTTCCCAATAATATACTACTTATTATAGTTTTTTTTTAATGCTACTAATAAATTCACGGTTAAATTCACGTATTAAACGACACGACAGGCGACATGTTTTGAACACTTCGGGAGTTCTTCTTCAGGATGAGTGTTTTCGATGTTTGTTTTGAAGAAGAACTCCCGAAAAGTTCGAAACATGTCGCCTGTTGTGACATTTAATGCGTGAATTTAACCGTGGATTTATTAGTAGTATTTTAGACATGTCTCACAAAAGTTTAAATTCGATTATAGCTTTTTTATGCTTTAGGCTTTTACTAGCCATTGTTATGCTAGCCCTTACGTGATTTAGTAAAAAAACGGAAGGCCATATTTCAGTTATGGCTCCGGTGGTTTTTTAAGCAACAAAATGTAGGTAGTGGTATTCCTTGGGTAATTAAAGTAATTTGTACTCTATAAAGTGAGTGTTTTCGCGGCGGGGCTTGAATCACGACAAGATTCAAGCGACACCACCGCCGCGAAAACACTCAATCCTGAATAAGAACTCCCGAAGAGTTTGAAACATGTCGCCCGTAGTGACGTTTAATACGTGGGTGAACCGGGTAATTATTGACATTGTTTTTCTTTAAAGTCATCACGGGTGACGCTTTTAGATTCCAACAATAGGGGCGTAGACACTAAATAAAATAATGTGATATGTTCTCTAAGAAGGATAAAAAATTTAGTCAAATGGAGAAAAAATCAACGCAAAAGGTTAAATAATCACGAAGTTATAAGTGTCCAAAGTTTTAAGAAGGGATGTGTTCTGTCCCTTTTTCGCAAAACGCAACTTCATATGAAACGATGACGCTGGAAGAATGTGACGTCACAGAAGACGGCAACGTGCTGCGCGCATCGTGGTCGGCGACGCCGTCGACGCGGCCTGCCGGCAGCATCCTGTAATGTGACGTCACACACCGTTTGCGTTTTCTCTCTCTAACAAGCAATATTAAAACGGTTGTAGCTTCGTAATTCTTTGAGATATCTGAATGGGATTTTCGTCACTATGCATATTTTTTTGCCTTCTTTCTTTTGGAGTAATAATAATTTTCGAGTCTGCACCCGAATTATTGCCTGCGAAGTTGGACATTTTTATATAAAAAAAGTGAACACAATTTTGCAGTTTTTCTTTAATACGAGTATGTTCAAAATTGATAACTAAAGGGCCAAAGCGTCTCCATTGTCTCCAAGTACGAATCCGAGATCAGACCCCGTATCATGGTCGGCCTTATCACTCGATAAGTGACAAGATAGGGGCATCGTCTCGTTCTATCAAACGGTGTCAGCCAGTGACGGACGCTCTATCCTGTCTCTATCGCGTGATAAGGGCGACCATGACATGGAGTCAGAATTGAAAAATTTGGCCGCCACACAGTGGCCTGAAAATCTGGCTTTCATAAACATGATCGAAGCTTTCATAATAAATTAGTTTTTTTTTAATGCTACTAATAAATTCACGTATTAAATGACGCGACAGGCGGCATGATTCGAACTCTTCGGGAGTTCTTCTTCAGGATTAGTGTTTTCGATGTTTGTTTTGAAGAAGAACTCCCGAAGAGTTCGAAACATGTCGCCTGTCGTGACATTTAATACGTTAATTTTTTAACCGTGGATTTATTAGTAGTATTTTAGATATGTCTCACAAAAGTTTAAATTCGATTATAGCTGTTTTTTTGCTTTAGCCTTTTACTAGACATTATTATGCTAAATTACAACCCTTACGTGATTTAGTAAAAAAACGGAAGGTCATATTTCAGTTATAGCTCTCGAAACTCTGACCTACTAGCGAAAATTATATCTTCAAATATAGGTACTTACAGATTTTGTCTTTCTTTCCACTTATTATAATTATCTATAGGTATTCATCAGGTTTCATCTGACTGTCGGGGCATATACTATGCGAGAAGGAGCGGGGCAGCAATAGACGCATCAGCGCGGCAGGTACGGGGCGCGCGGGTGATTTCTGATTTTTCCCTGGCGGTACGCCCCCTCTTAATTACAATAGTTGTGTCATCGGCAAAAAGGTAACATTGCTGGGATAATGCATTCGGCAAGTCATTTATATACAGGAGAAACAGTAGTGTGCCCATTATGCTGCCTTGCGGTACTCCATATTTATTAAGTACATAACGTGATTGGTGTCTTATTATAGATTTAGTCTTTGAGCAAAATTGGGAAATTTCTACACATTGTTGCCTATCCGATAAATATGAATTGATCCAATTATAAGCCAAGCCACGAATGCATACCGATATTTTTTTTCGAGTAACCGTTTATTGCAGACGAAGCCTTGTGTTAGCGATAAATTAATTACGTGCATAAAGGGTTCAGCTATCACATGAATACTCATTTTCACAATGTCAGTACCTATTGATTTCGTCATAGCCAACAGCTTTAGAATTACGTAAAGAAGTAACAACTTTTTTCAGCTCTGAGATATCAACTGGTCTTAAGAAAATACTATTCTCAAATTGAGGTACATTTTCCCTGATTCCTGATAAATCTGGGTTTGTGGGACAGTTGTCATCGACTACATTTATAAAATATTAATCATTAAAAATATTTGATATTTTTAAAGGGTCATTGTAAACGATATTGTTTTCGGTAATCTGCTCAATGTGGTTAGCATTATTGTTAGAAGTAGTGTATTTTTTATTACATTCCAAGCTGCTTTACATTTATTATTCGATGTATATATATATATATATGTATATGGTATAGGTACGTTTCTACTTCTTTGTGAATCATTTAGACATTGTTTTTATATTGTTGCATACTTTCGATATTGCTCAGTGTTTTCTGGACAATGACATTTCTGGTAAGACATTAACCATTTTAAGACCAGTTCTTAATTTAGCTACAAAGGAGCCTTTCCGCCCCTCGTTGTGGCAACACGTATATCAGGTTCTGATGGGGTGTATACATGTCATGTTTTGTCAGCCCCAATTTATCAGAATTGCTATCGTCTGGAGGCATGTTGCGCTGCTGATGCAACTGTCAAACGAGTTGTACTGAGAAATCGCATGCACATGTGGTCGGATTGTTACATCTGTACGCTACACCTAATTATGACTTCAACATGTTGTACTGACAAATTGGGGTAAAATCACATAATAGGTCGCATAATGGGTCGGTGAGCATTATAGGTCGTTTGGCCGGTGTGTGACTGATACGTGATACAGACAGATAATAAATGTCACTGTCCGATAAAAAAACCTCAAGGAAACAATTAGGAAATAAAAGAATATCGTATGTATACCTACATATGTAAATCATTTTTATGTCATTTCATTTACAACATTACAATCGTTACCTAGTATCTTAACATAAACACGTACATCTCTAGGGATAAAAAGTAATATTTGGTGTTTGGCATTTGTAATAAATGAGGTAGGTGTAGGTGCATTTGTAATGTATGTTATACAAATTTGTGATAAATTAGAAATACCTCGATGATCACGCCTGTTTTACGATTACGACACAAGTAGCAACTTGACAAGTTTGAACGGGCAACGCAGGTCAACTGGCAAAGTCGTCTAGAGTCTGGGCAGGGAAAGATGAGCCATTAAAAAAAAAGACCGAATTGCACTCCAGGAGTGCTGCCGGCAGAAGTGAAATCTCAATGACATTGTAACAGTTTTTCGATCAGGTCACGTGTCCGTCTTACGAAATTTCACGTCTTACGGTCACGTGACCTGTGGCGAGTTTAACAATTTGTCCCCATCACAAAAAGTGCACAGCGCCGCTAAAGAAGTTTTCACTTCAAAAATCAGCGTGTTGCAACACCGACACCGTGTACCTATAACTATAGGTACACGGTGTCGGTGTTATTTTATAGCGACTGGTATAACTATACCAGTCGCTTTAAAATAATATGGATTCTTAATAGTAGTTTATGCAACTGATCCATAATGAGAGGCTTTAAAATATGAGTGTGGTTTTATGAAACGAGTGTCAGCTAGTTTCACAATAGGATCACACGAGTGTTTTAAGGCCTAATTATGTACAGTTGCATACACTACTTTACTCGTATCTACACACATATTATAAGTACTTATGATATGTGTGTAGATAAACCATGATTATTTTGCTTCAATTCTCACAATGCAACTGATCTAATCAAGCAGAAGGAAGTAAAGATGTTAAATAATAGTAGATTGTATGACAAGGGTCTACAATAATCGCCTCGAGATGCTTATTTTCCCGAACGAAGTTAGGGGAAATAGTTCGAGGGG
The DNA here is from genome assembly GCA_947578815.1 of Epinotia ramella. Classification (NCBI taxonomy): domain Eukaryota; kingdom Metazoa; phylum Arthropoda; class Insecta; order Lepidoptera; family Tortricidae; genus Epinotia; species Epinotia ramella. The sequence goes on from OX388207.1 coordinate 6,077,964, forward strand.
TAATATGGCTTTTAGACCAGAGTTACACAAACTTCTTTTCACTTCTACTGCGAGGAAATAGTAAAAACGAAGATTATCCATCCACAATGAATTAATTATACCACGGCGATTGTTCAATTTGGCGCCGTTCTTTTTTTAATAAATCGCTTTGACACAGGTACAAAATATTGACACCACGAATAAACGCCTCTGACCGTCTAATAGCCGCGTCCAAACGGCATGCGATAAAGCTAGACAGACAGCAGTCTATCCCGCTCAAAATTTCATAGCTGTCATGTACATATGCAGTCAACCGCGCTTGAACGTTTGGTCGCGGCTATAGACGGTCAGAGGCGTTTATTTTTTTTCACACCTTTTATTCGGAAAAGTAAGTATTGCTCCACGACGAGAGGGATCAAAATACTACTTTTCTGTTCAAGCTATTACTTTTTTAATTTATTCAATGGCATGTAGCATTTACGGCAATGTGCCAATTAAACACAGATCTTAATAAAATATCCGATTGTAATTTCATCGTAATCGATTAAAAACTAACATATTTCAAGTTTTAACTTTAACAACGTTAAGTATATGAAAATTTATGAATTTCTCGTAATACTTATTTAAAGATTTGTAATAAAAATTAAATTAATTAACTTTGCATATACAATGACATGAGGTATATCTACGTCTGTAATTAATTTATATGGTTCCAGTTTGTAAAACAAACGAAATACAACAAAAACAAGTTTTGTATGAGAAACAAAATAAAATATAAAAAAAAAATTATGTAAATATGTTGCGCTGTTGGTTTTCCATGTATCAATAAATAAATAAATAAATAAACTTAAATTCGCTGTATTTTTTTACTATGGTATCTGAAGCTACATAACCTTATTACAGACCTGGATATATCTCATGTCATTGTAATTTTTGAGCATGAAAAGTGAAAAGCTTTTTAACTTCATACTTACTACTTTATATTTAAGAAGAATAATCAAAACCACTCTCCAAAATACCAGTTTTGACGAGACATAATAACTGAACTTTTAATGATATTCTTCAATGTGAATAGTTAATTCAAATAAATACATATTAGGCGATAATAGAAGCAGTACCTAAGCCACCCTTTAATTATCTAAACAAGCGATAACATTCCAATTTATTATGGAACACTTACATTCTTAGGGACAAACGTTTCACCGAATGTTTTGTTTCATTGAATTTTCATTTCATCGACCTTTTTTTCCTCATAAACCATTTACTTTTTAGGTAAGGAGTTAAAGCTAAAAGGTAATTGGATAGAACCCATTAGGATAGGTTAGGTTTGTATTATAACAATCCTGAAAAGTTTACTGTTTATGAAAAATGAAGTTTTCGATGAAATGAAAATTCGGCGAATCATTCATTTGATGAAACGTGTGTCGGTAAAAGATGGGTAAACCCTTTCTTAGTTACAGTTGCTTAGTTATAAGTATCAAGATTAGGACATTCATAACAAAATATCATCAATCAAATCTCAGGCTCATCTTTCCCGCTCATCATTGCCAGTATAGACATTTAAAATTGTAACGGTAGCCACGTGAAATGGGAACTCATTCATAAACATAATTTTAAGTCACTTCTAAACCATAAATCTATCCATACCATTAAGCTATAAAAAGTAGTCCTCCATCCTCGCGTGTGGAAAATGCTACATGGTACTCACCAGCACGGTTCTCTCTCTCTCGCACTATCCGTCACTTTCTTATTAGAAAACTTAGGATGATGTGAGAGTTCGCGCGCTGTCTTGTGCTGCCCATGCATTAGAAAACCTCAGAAGTAACCAGCGGCGCCTTATAAATAACAAACATAAATATAAGTTTCGTAGTTCGTGTATCTGCACCACTCGCATTTCGGGTTTAATAAGTGGGAAGGAGAGGGAGATACCCGAACTTCGAATTTAGATTTCTGTGATTATAGCTCGACATCTGGGCGCGCGGAAATGCCAGTTTCTCACGCCCTAGGTGTCTTAATAATATTATTTTAGTCTAACTGGATTAATCCTTGTTTGTCTTCGAGTAGTTTTTCCTATAGAAGTTGCTGAACAGTAGCAAGAAGAATACTGTGTTGCACATAATGAATGTGTTAAAGGACTTGTGTTGAGGACATTCGGAAATGTTTATTGCGAAACAGTATTGGATGATAATTGACACGAATTGTACCTGAAACAAGAGGAAATTAAATTAACTTAACATAAAAATACCAATAGAAGTTGCAATAAAATTGCAAACACAGTGTATCATCCTCCTAACGTTATTCCCGGGTGTGCTCTAGAGGAGCCCGGGGTCCGCTTTGACACCAAATCCCAAGATTTCGCATAGGCACTAGTTTTAAGAGAGCAACTGCCATCTGAACTTCCAACCAACCTCACGGGACGGCCGCGACATACTCTCGATTTTTCTCGCAATATACCTCTTGTTCTAAGTGTTCTAATAAGAGAGAGATGGATTGTGCGAGAAAAATCGAGAGAGCTCGCGCGCCGTCGCGTGCTAGCCGTGCAGAGGGAAAACAAGACCTTACTGGGATTAGACCGGTTTCCTTACGATGTTTTCCTTCACTGAAAAGCTAACGGTAAATATTCCGTATACTGGGTGGAACAGATCGATGGACTTTTAAGCAAATGGGATATAGATCAGGTTTAGTGCTTTACTTCTCACCTAGTAACCATATTAATATTTCTAACGGTTACCGAGATACAACTTGTTAAACTTTGGTGAAAAAAACTGTATGTTTCAACCCTATCCAGCAGATTCAATGAAGTCAGCAAGATTCTTGTGACTTGTGACATGTGTCAATTTCAAATGAAAATAATAACTATGTATAGTATTAGGGTTGTCACTAAGATAAAATATTTAGATTTTTATGTTTTTTTTTTTCTTTTAAATCCAGCTTAACATTTATAATAGATCGTTTGTACGTCACTTATATAACACTGTCCTTTCAGCTTAGTCCAAGGAAATGTTCCTCCCTGTATATGCTCCGAAGCAGAACTATATCAAGATAGAAGGAGAGAGCTCGTCGATTAGTATGGGAACCGAGCGTGTAACATTTTGCGTAGGGACTTTGACGTCACGAGCGTAATTTAGTGAAGGGAAACATAAGCCGCGCGACATCGATTCGTCAACATCGATTAGCACGCGGCAGTTGCAATTACTTGTAGATTTATTTTGTATCGATTCAAATATCGATAAGAACCGACAGACGAAATGAAAAATAGTCTTAAATAGGTCTTAGTTTTTTTTAGTATAGAAGGAAAGACCTCGTCGGTACTTTAGTATGTTCAATTGTTCACTCTTTAAGCATCCTGAACAAATTTCTGAAGGGATTGCTTACGATCCTGCTCGCACACGATACACTTTAATCATTGGGCGAGCTATATCATAAGTCCTCTAATATGCGTCCGATATGGCCAGAATTAAATAAATAATAAGTATGTTTTATATCTACTCACCAACTGAAACGTCGTCAAGTACCTCTTCCACGTCAAATACTTCGTAACCTGCGGTCCCAGTCCAGCCAAACCATAGTACGTGTACATAACTACGTGCACCAACGAGTTTATAAACCCTGTGAACATGAGGGTGTGTGTGGGCCAGTACTTTATTGTTGCCCAAGTTCCGAACACCATGATCGTGTGGTGGTACAAATGGAGGAACGTCACTTGTCTGTCTTTCTTGCGGAGAACGAAGAATACTGTGTCGGCCAGCTCTGAGATTTTGGCGCTAAAGTAGAGCCAGGTTCCGTAGATGATCTGTGACAAAATAAGATTATTAACAAATGTAATCAGAAGATTTTTTGCAAAACCGTACCGCTTTTGTATACATATTATAGCCTAAGTCAATGCTACGATTAAGAGAAATCCAACGACACCGCATATGGCGAAATTCGTTAAACGGGTTAGGCTGCAGGGCGTGACAAAGAATAAGACATACACATATACATACATACACACGCTTGAAGAACATAACCCGCCTTTACTTCGGCAGTCGGGTATTAATTGTGGAAGCACCGCCCTGCTTACAGAGTGGAGGGATCTCCAAAAAAGTACTTAAGTGAAAAAAAAAAAAAAAAACCGCACTTTTTGACCAATCAACGTTCCGCGCGGCTCCGCCCGTGTATTATAAATAACACAATCAAAGCCACGTGATTAAATGTAACCGTTGTCCACTCCGAAGGTCCATTCTATAAACTGGTGAAATATTTTTTGAAATCGGATGTTTAGTTCCAGATATAACCACATACAAACTTACAAAGCTGCATCTTCATAATTTAATACAATTAAATACAAACAAAAAAACTTACAATCTTACAATGCTACAATACCAAGCACTTTACATTATTAGAATAGATTGATATGTTAAGATATGATGATGCGACGCGTGCCGTTTGGTGGGAATTATCCCTAAGGCGGTGCATTGGACATTATCGCGTGCTTTGACACGCCGTTCTGACTAGATTAAGAAATAATAAGGTCTGATTTTCAGATATATGATTCTTGACTATATGATTGTTTATCTGATTTAATCAATACATGATTGCTTAAAATTTTCTCGATAGAAAAAAAATTCAAAGTTGGGTCTGTATTTTCCTTTTTTTACTCAGCCCACTGAAACGGTACATTATTTTGCGATACAATCAAGTTAATACTATGGTATTTTATCTCATCTAAAATCTCACTTGATGAAATTGAAATAAAATCTCACTAAGTTAGGTATTTATGGATATTTGTCCTAAAAAGCCATTCCCGAAGAGTGTTACATCTCTTTTTCTCGTGCGCGGAAGGCATAAGCGTATCTCTGTCTAGGGGCGTGTTCGACTCAAATCAAGGCATCCCCTTAAGGAGAACAGCCGGATACGAAAGATTTTTTGCCTAATCTGAAATGGAAAACTTCGTTCGCTTCGCTCCTCGTTCAATTATTTTAACTCGTGCCTGGCGATAAAATGTTCCAATTAATTACTTAATTTACCTTAACGACTTCGCCAGTCAATGTGCAATAATTTAGATAGACTATTATTTAATTATTCCTGTTTTAATAAGAAAGTAAACCAAGTCACGTAGTATAAAGTAAACCGATTAAAATTGGAATGTGCGGTTGTTTGCTAGCGATTAAAAGGAAACTGGATCTGGCGATAAACTTTCGATAGGTGATGAGGCCATTTCCGTATTTGGTGGGATCCAATCGGCTTACTAATCATCATCATAATCAACATATCAGCCGAAAGATTTCCACTGCTGGACACGCCTCCCGCAAAGAGTGCCACAATGACCGGTCCAGCGCCACCCGCTGACCAGACTGACGCTCTATCTTGTCACTTATCGCGTGATAAGGCCGACCATGATACGGGGCCTATCATGGTATCATGGTCGGCCTTATCACGCGATAAGTGATAAGATAGGAGCGTCGTCTCGTTCTATCGAACGGTGTCAGCCAGTGACGGACGCTCTATCCTGTCACTTATCGTGTGATAAGGCCGAGAACCTTTTCGCCCCAACGGCCATCGGAGCTTACTTATGTAACCCAGATTTCTTTACTTGTTGGTATACTCTTAGTATTATAGTTGGGCAGTAGGGCGAATCTCCGGCGGTTCGAACGCTCGGTTCTAAAGTCACACAACTGTCGCCGTAAAATTGTGACAAAAAGCCAGAAATTCGATCAAATTAAACTCAACGCTGGTATTGTTGTAAGTTTAAAAAAAAAGTTAATAATTATAAAGAAAAAAGAAAAGTTTCAAGTGTCAACTATGGACAGTGAAATATTCAAGGTAATGAATATTTTAATGTCAATAAAACCAACATACACACAAATTACCTTCTTTAAACTGACATTTGAATCTTCCGCACCCTCCCATGGGCGGATTTGTAAAAAAGTAATTACCTAGACAAAGAGTCATACATAATTTTATACAACGTGTTAATAAAATAACGCAAAACCTGAAAACAGTTTGTTCTGAATCGAGCATAGAATGCGAAAAAAATAAAAATAAAAATTTTTGACAAGATTTATTTTTTACATTTGTATGGAGTGTTGGCCGACTGGAGCGACCTGCTCCATACAAATGTAAAAAATAAATCGCGTCAAAAATTTTATTTTTTATTTTTTTCGCATTCTACTCTCGATTCTGAACAAACTGTTTTCAGGTTTTGCGTTATTTTATTAACACGTTGTATATATTTTTTTAATTATTGCTTACCTTCCTTCGAGATTCCTCGTTGGTCAGATGACATTGCTTTGGAGCTATGCCGTAGTCATAAAGTATGGCTCTGAAAAACTGAAAAAAAGATAGTAGGTAGAGTTGAATAAATGTAAACTTTCGACAGGTGATTAGACCATTTCCGTAATTGGTGGGATCGAATCGGCCTAACCTATATACTTTCAGAAATATGATGAAAGTGAGCGGGAGAGCCTATTCAAACAATGAGATTTCATGATTCTGATTATATTTTGTAACTAACATCTACCCGCGACTCCGTCGCGTAGAACTCGTTTATATCGTAGCTCTATACACATTTTCAACCCCATTTCACTCCTTTAGGGGATCAAGTTTCATCTAAATCGGTTTAGCGGTTAAAGCGTGAACAGGTAACAAACAGACAGACAGACAGACAAACTTTCACTTTTGTAATATTAGTATAACACACACTCACACACACACACACACTTACACTACACTTTATTGTAATCATTTGATGGTTTACTATCTTATACTCGTAGCTACACCATGATATCGATTTACACATCAGGAAACTACCCTATTGCCAGTCAGTAATTCAGTAATTCAGTTTGTTTGTTGCCAACAATGAATCGATCCATGCAGCATAAAGGCAAACATAAAAAAGAGTAATCAAGAATAATATTAGACATGATGAGATGTCAGTTTAATATTTTTTTGGCATCTCTAGTCTAGAGATGTCAAAATAATAGTCGATACAGCCACGGTAATAACAAAGAAAACTCCATGAATCCGGACTAACCCTTGAAATTGAAAAAAATAAAACGTCAGCCGTCTCCCCACCAACGGTGCGGCAGCTGACGTCCACGGGACTACATAACACAACTCTCTGAAAGATCTTACAAGTTCATCGCGGCGAGATAGACTGTCCGTCCCTAACTAGTCTGAACGCTTAGAAAGAGACGGATAGTCAATGTCGCAGCGACACAGCTCGCGGGGCGTCCTTTGACAGCCCTGCTGGAGAAGACGAAGGGGATCTTACCCTTTGCACTAAATAAGCAGAAAACACGACTTGCACGGCGTTGTAGATGAGCATAGTCGTGGTCAGTTTGTAGGGCTGTCGCTTCCTCATGAAAGCAGGTCCGACGCGCAGCACGAAAACCAAGTACGCCGTCAGTATCATCAGCACCGGCCCTGGAGCTTCCATGAAGGGAAGGTCATCTATTTCCGCAACTGAAAAAAGGTTTATATATATTTTTTTTTTTATACATCGACGATGGCAAACAAGCGTACGGCCCGCCTGATGGTAAGCGGACACCGCAGCCTATAGACGCATGCAACTCCAAAGGAGTAACATGGGCGTTGCCGACCCTTGATATGTTTGAGGATTCGCCGTGTTGACAGCTGAAGGAACAAATTCCCTCGCTCTCAACACGACGCATCCTCGGGAGCTCTGGTGACCCTGCTCACCTCCAGGAACACAACACTACTACAGAGCAAGTATATAATAATTATTCGACAACCAAAGTACGTTTTTATGGAGTGTCGACTATCCTTGCGACTCTTAAGGATCACAATTGGGTGTAAATAAGAAAAGGACATTTTGAGAAACTTACACGCACTCTTCTTCAGATCCCAATATAGGTTCCTGTACGTCGTTGAGTTTTCCATTTTCTCCACCGGCTAGGTTGCTACCTGAAATAAAATGATGTAAATAGATTTGAATTGGCCCCAAAGTCTGTCGACAGTTGAAGGAAAACATAAATGAATTCGAGTTGGCCTCTAGACTGTTTTGTAACTTCATTTGCTACCTTAACTACATCGATATAAAGTCTCGTTTACTAATGGTGAGTTTAACCCTCATTCCCTATGGTTGAAAATGAAAAATACTATAAATTACTGAAAAAATATGTTTAGGTTTTATTGACAACGATAAAATCATCACCGACGGCATCATAATCAGTCTACGTCCCACCGCTGGGCACACACACGATATGTTTCCTCTGATAGATGTACGGGAATGGGCAGTAGTCTCCACGCTGGTACAGAGCCTTTTTGGAACTTCAACGTCATCATCATTCGCTTGTCCTTATCCCATTTACTTGGGGTCGGCGCAGCATATTTTTTCTTCTAAACCTCTCTATCGCCCGTCAACTCATCACACATCTTTCCTGTTTTGGGAACTTCATATGCAGGTTAAATAATAATATAAGCTGATAATAATTTGCCACTTTGACTTCTCAAATTAACAAACCTAGGTACCTACATATTTTTTTTTTATAGAAAATAGGTAGGAAGCATTTAAACACTATCTCGCATTGTAAGTAGGTACCAAGTCATGATGTCGTCAAGGGTTCTACATGCGTACCTAAATAGATCCAATGGTATGAGTAATCGTATTGTCCATGACATCGATGTCATGTGACATTTGTCACGTGACAATGGCAATGCGTCGTACAGTCTCCAGCATTAATATCTAGTACAAAAAAGCGCGCTTAAGGGGCTCCCATACGCCAATGACCTTCGATCTGAATCCCTTAGTTTTCTAATGTTTTTTGTAGCTTATTATATAACAACATTGGCTTTAAGCAATATAGTATCCCATATTTACTTCAAAGTTCATAGTTTTCGAGATATTTGGCATCAAAGTTGAACAATTTTAGGACAAAAAACTGGTTTTCTGGCCATAACTTTTATGTTAATTGGTTTAAAATGAAAACCCTGGACCAGTTTTTAGAGACGTCACAGACGGACCCAAATATGTAGATTTCGTATTATACCTTTCACGTCAATAGAGATACGAAATAAGTGTTTTTTTAGTCAATGTATAAAAAAAATCATACAAAATGAAGTATTCATTTGTTTCAAAATCCGGTGGACCAAAATGGAGATAAAAAATTAAAGAACCTATATCAATTCATTTATTTATTCAGATAACAAGATCCAGTTTTTGTTAGTAACAATTATCCTTAAAAAGAGACTATGTTATGTTAGTAGTTAGAATACCAAATTATCAAATCAAAAGAACATTAGGCCTTTGGCTTTATTGAGTACGGCGCATGTAACCGACTACAATGAAGCAAGTAGGGGCAGTCTAATCTGCCCCCTATCATCATTAAGATGGTGTTGGGGCTGGCGCGCACCCGACGCACCAGGGATGCAGCTCTCTTGCGCACGGTGGCATAGAAGCAATCCACCCTAGCTTCTGCAAACATCCCTGATGCGCTACAGAAGCGCGGCAGCCCCACCAACACCCGGAACGCGTTGTTGTACTGGACGCGGAGGGACCCGTAGGCCCGTTTTGTATAATCACGCCATAAGCCGCACGAGTACAGGGAGGTACAGTAAGCTCGAAATAACGTAAGTTTCACCTCCCTTGAACAGCGTGCAAACTTACGAGCTATCATATTGGCCCGGACCGACAGTGCCCTCCGCTCCCGCTCAATATCTTTGTCGTCTTTGAGGTCGGACGTGACGATGTGTCCTAAATACTTAAACGACTCAACCCTTTCAAGGACAGCTCCGCTAAGTTTAATGGGTGTCACTTCAGCTGTTCTGCCACGTCCGACCTCAAACACCATATACTGGCTTTTATTGGTATTATATTTTAAACCATGGATTTCGGCATATGACTCGCACACTTGTAATAATTTGCGTAAACCGCCCACGGATGCACTTAGAAGAACCATATCGTCTGCATAACTAATGTTATTAAGACAGATATCGTCAATATGACAGCCGACATGCATTCTTCCAAGCGCATCCAGAAGCTCATTTATGTATAGGTTGAATAACGTAGGCGAGCTCAGCCCCCCCTGCCTCACGCCACACCCCAGCCTATACGAGTCCGAGACGGCATCCGCCCATCTAACACTATTGACTTGATTTCCATACCAATACCTGAATATGTTAATCAGCCCAGAAGGAAGTTTTATGGCTTCAAGCTTCTTCCATAAAATCTCGTAGGAAACCAAGTCAAAAGCCTTAGATAAATCTAGGAAGCAGGCGTATACAGGCGAATTTCTATCCACATAATATTTGACCGTGTGCTTAAGACACAATATTGCACTTTCTGTGGATAGTCCTCGCCTAAATCCGAACTGATTATGATTTATCTCCACATAGTGGTTTAATCGTGTATTAAGCACACTGTCAAATATTTTCGCTATTATTGTAGCGAGTGATATCGGTCTATAATTACTTACATCGGATAAGTCTCCCGTTTTATTCTTAACTATAGGCACAATAATCGTTCGCAATAAGTCATCCGGCATATATGAATGAGTCACGCATAGGTTGAAGAACATTGCCAACACTCTCGCTAAGTGGGGACCGGCGTGCTGAAGATGTTCAATGCTGAGACCATCATGCCCCGGTGATTTACCGCGAGACATGGACTTGATAGTCTTATCCACCTCCCTGACCGTGAACACCGGGCACGTTTTATTAGTCTCAGCATTGCCCGTCTCCCCCGCCTTTACGCACAAAAGCGACTTCACAACAAAGTGTTCCTTAAAAAGATTAGCAATGTCCTTCGCATTGCTTTTGCCATTGACACTGACTGGGAGACCCGCGCGAGACTTCAAGTTGTTTGTAGCCTTCCAGAAAGTTCGGAAATCTTTCTTTGAGTGATGGGAGGCAATAATGTCCATTTTGATCTGATGCTGGTGATCTTGGCACCATTTCAACCTGGATTTAAATACTTTCCGGCTCTCGTACATCTCCTCAAAGAAAACTCCCTTATCAGGCTTCCCATGCAAATTCCACTCGTGAAATCTCGCTCTTGCCACCCTATGTGCTTCACCAACATGCCTGTTCCACCCTACCACCCTGTTTTTATTTTTGGGCTTTTTAGCTTGCCTAGAAACGGATGCGGCTCCTTTGAGAACAGTTAGTATAACCGTTTGATTTATATAATTCTATCTGTAATGCAAAAGTAGGAGATACGATTCAAAACTTGTCAAAAATCGATGAAAACCTCGGGTAGCCTTTAGCGGGTAGTATTTGTTTATATATATATAGCAGATACATCCGTACCATTTCCGGGTCGACAAACTAACTATAGCCGCTTCGGTCCATTGTTACTTGACTACGGTGAATTGTCACGGCCAAGTGACAATAGTTAGGTTACTTAAATATTAAGATATTAAAGTCATCATTATATCAGCCGAAAGACGTCCACTGCTGGACATAGGACTCCCCCAAAGAGCGCCACATTGACCGGTCCTGCGCCACTCGCATCCAGCGGACTCCCGCGACCTTTTACCGGGTCATCAGTCCACCTTGTCTCTACACGCTGCGCCTTCCGGTACGTGGTCGCCACTCAAGAACCTTTCCGCCCCAACGGCCGTCGGTTCTACGTGCAATGTGGCGCCCGCTACCACTTAAGTTTAGCGATTCGGAGAAAGATATTAAAGTAAGTATTACGAATAATTAATAATAATGAATATTTAATTGAGATCGTTAAAATTTTAGTCGGATATGTAAAACTTGCAGTCATTACCCGTTCTATTATTTAATTCGAGATTTGAAATTGGTAACTAATTTCCCGGATACACATTAAACAGTTGCTACGATCATGTGGCCTTTTTAACGAAACAACTACCTAGTTAAAATTTTACAAGACTAGGCTGACTAATAAGAATAGCGACTGGCCATTTATTTATTTACTAGATTCTGCCCGCGACTCCGCGGCCTAAAAGCTTTCACCCCCCATATCACCCCATTAGGGACTGATTTTCGGGATAAAAACTATTCTATGGCCTTCCCCGGGACTCAAACTATCTCTATACCAAATTTCACCCGTAAAAACTTTGCACCCCTATTGAACCCGGTTAGGGGTGGGTATTTCCAAAACCCTAAATTTACTTTTCTTGTATTGTAATAAGGAGTCCATGCACAAAGTTTCAAGTCTCTCACTTAAAATTTTACTCCATCCCCGTACAAACCCCATTTTTACCCCCTTGAGGGTGGAATTTTCAAATACCTTACAGACTAGCCTTATCAGAACACGATACCTGTTATGCCCTTAAACGGTTTTGCGTTATTTTTGTTTTTACATATCATGTGGTAATTTGACCAGTGTTAGTAAACTTGTAAAATTGTAACTTGTAGCTTCGTGGAAAAGGCCACTGGTCCAGTATAACGGCTGCTCTAAGAAGCTGTGTAAGAATGTTGTAGTTTTGAAGTAGTTCGGTGGATAGGAAATCGATTCACAAATGCCACAAATCTGCCAGGGCATACCTCATCTAAGTAGGTAGGTAGTAATTTATTTTATTTTCTTTTCGATTTTGTGTTTTTTTTATCTAGCCCACAAGGTGGACTGATGACCTGGTAGAGCTCATGGGAGTTCGCTGGATGCGGGTGGCGCACGACCGGTCATTGTGGCACTCTTTGGGGGAGGCCTATGTCCAGCAGTGGACGTCTTTCGGCTGATATGATGATGATGATACCTCATCTTAAACTGTCGCTCTCACAGTAGAGACAAAATGTAACAATCCATCCTAACCTAACTCCCCATTTGCCAAAATCAGTCGAACCGTTAAGCATTAGAGCGAGAGAGAAGCGTGTAGTGTCAAAGAAATTGATGGACCCTAAACTGGTAAAGCTCTTCCCTTTCCTTCCACAAACATACGTAAAATCACGCCTTTATTCAAAAGAGGTAGGCAGAGCAGTGGATATATAACTTTCAGCGCAAGCTAGCAATCATAAGTGCAAAGATAGGGAAAACTCTTCGAGTGATAGATTGCACACTTCAACCCTACTACCATCGTTTCCACAAGAAAGTGCTTATTTTAACCTACCACCTACCGCGGCGGTAAAATAAAATCATCTTCCTCCCATAGCGTTATTCCCGGTAATGCCCCTAAAGGAGCCCGGGGTCCGCTAATCCCACACATAATCCCAAGATTTGGCACTAGTTTTACGAAAGCGACTGCCAGATGACCTTCCAACCCAGAGGGAAAACTAGACCTTATTATAATTAGATGTTTTCCTTCACCGAAAAGCTAACGGTAAATATTCCGTACATAAGTTCCGAAAAACTCATTGGTACGAGCCGGGATTCGAACCCACGACCGCAGCATGCCTGAACCTAGGCTACCGTAGCTCTCAAACGCGGCGAAATAAAATATAATCATTAATTAGCATAAATCACTGATAATGATCTACACTTACCTTACAATAAACTTACAATTTAATTTTATCACTGCTCAGATTGAGTGCCTGATATAGATTGATTTTTAAACAACACCGTTCTACTGTTTATATTCTCACGTGAATTATGTCCGCGGCGGCGTGTAGACCGCCTCACGTTCGTACGCTATAATGGTCACCATCCGCTGTTCAATGTTAGGAAGTTTTGGGCGGGGAAGTGGGTGTTCGAAAGTTTGACGTATACCATGCGCTCGGATTATACTCCGGGAAAAATCCGGTTTTGAAAAAAAAAAATGTATAATAGCGTTTTTTTTGTTGATTTAATTTTAAAATGTTATTCTAAGATGCTTTATTCAAGAATCCGACAAACTTTCCACCCGGAAGTAATTATGTAGATTTAAATGAAGCATGCATTGTATTTTTTTGTATGATTTATCGTGAATATTGTAGAGACTAAATGCACCAAATTAAAGACAAACATATTTATTAACATTTTATCTGAAAAGTCAGAAGCTATAGTTAATTTAGTTGTTTTTTGATGTCCGAAATTTTGTCGGATTCTGTCGCTGTGTAACTATTTAATTGATAATTTATCCGCTACACAGATAAAATAAGCTATTATAAATTATTTCCAAAATTGCATTTTTTTCCATACAAGTTGTCAGCTCATTGACTGGGTTATTACGGCGATCGACAGTAAGCAAGACTAGCTTTAGTGGAAATGTTCTGAGGAAAACGGCGATCCACGTTGAAGTCTCGACCGCAAGGCTCAAATCAAATTGGCTAAAATTGCTGATGATTTGATGTCCCAAGATGGGCAATACTCCAGGCAAAATAGGGTCAGCTAGTATGGCGAAATGGAAATAATTTATAATAGCTTTTTTTTTCTGCGTAACAGATAAATTATAATTGTATTAATAACGACGAGACTAAATCCGACAAAATATTTGTGATTTAGATATTTTAATAAATAATTGAAAATTTATAAATTCCTGTAAAATCGGAAAAAAAAATTAACTCATTTTTTATTCTTTGTTTTGATAAATTAATATTTCCTCTATAAGTTTGATGATAAATCAGGCAAAAAATGTTTCCGAATATTACATTTCTATTTAGTAGATCCCTAACATTTTATTCATTTACCATATTTCCGTGTCCAAAAATAATAATTGGCTGTAGGTTCCTACATTCTTTGATGAATGTAGTGGACACAAACATTAGAAACGAATCGCACACTAAACAACAACGGAGGGTGGATTTTAGGGGTTAAATGCTGTTTAACTATTTAAAAAAATGCAAATTGATCAGTTACTTTTGGGATTTTCATTATAAGCTATTTTTCATCGAATAATGTACGAATCCCCTTATAAAATCGATTGCAAGTAATGTTATTACAAACACCTGTTAAAATAGGTTTAAAAATGCCGCGCGCGAGCCGCAGAGCTAACGTGATTGGCCGGCCGCCCGCTCGCCGCGTAGGTACTACATACTAGGTAAGTAAGTAAGTAAGTAAGTAAGTTTATTTGCATAAAATAGTGTACAACAAGATGTCAGGTTAGGTATACAATTAGATCCAACTATTTTGCCTCATAGGCATACAAATGTCAAAGGAGCACAATTTATGTCACAACGTTATAATCTTACAGTAATAAATATAAAAATTAAGATGATTAGTATAATATTATAGTACAATGTCAAAAAATTTTAATAATTAATTTAATGGTAGAAAAGTCATGCATCATTAATTTCGCAGCGATAGGAATTCTTTAACACTGTAGAATTTCTTCTGCAAAAGCCACTTGTTCAGTGTTGATATACAAGCTTTATATGGCAAATGTTTTATGGTCTCTGGAACCTGGTTGTATATTCGTATACACATGCAGTAACTATTACTACTGCAATTTTTAGTGATCGTTTTAGGTGCAACTAATCTTAAGGGGTACCTCGTATTAAATTTACATGTATCTTTTAAAATTCGGAATAAAGAAGGATTTGACTTTACGAACTTAGTTACTTCAAGTATATATAGCGATGGTAATGTCAACAATTTCAGTTCATCAAAAAGGTCTCTACATGATGTTCGTGGCGGCTTGTTACAAATAGCTCTTAAGCATTTCTTCTGACAAATAAATAGCCTATTCATTTCACAACAGTTTCCCCACAGCACAAGTCCATACCTTAGCACAGATGCGACATACCCGTGGTAAGCAAGGATAGCAGTTTCTCTATTTACACGTGTTGCGAGTCTCCTGAGTGGATAGACAAAACTATTTACTTGTTTACATTTTTTCTCAACTTGTGGTTTCCAAGAGCAGTTTTTATCTACCATTATACCTAAGAATGTTACTACATCAGTTTCCCGTATTACTTTATCACCATATTTAACATTTATTTTAGGACATTCTTTCCTGTTGTAAAATTGCATATAATTAGTTTTTTCAATATTTGCATTCAAATTATTTGATTCAAGCCACATAATTATTTTACGAATTTCCGCATTGATGTCATCATTATAGGTAAGTACATTGTCACATGGAATTATTATAGAAATATCGTCAGCAAATAAAGTACATTGATAATTGGTAATATTCGGTAAATCATTAATATAAAGTAAGAATAATAACGGGCCCAGAACACTGCCTTGAGGAACACCAACGCTATTTGTTGCAGACTCTGATCTAGTGTAGCCTACTGTGTTTTTATCAGTAGTATGCTCAATTTGTACACACTGATTTCTATTATCTAAGTAACTCCTAATCCAGTCTAGAGCTGTGCCCCTTATACCATATTTACTGCATTTATCCAGTAGGCGCTGGTGTGAGACAAAGTCAAACGCCTTACTCATGTCGAAAAAAATGGTACAAACTGGTTTTCTTTTGTCTACTTCTTCAGTAATTTTTTTGAGTAATGTGAATGCGGCTAGTGATGTAGATTTACCCTTTTGAAAACCATTTTGTTCATTCCTTATCAACTTGTATTTATCACAAAATGATGTTATTCTAGAATGCATGACCTTTTCAAAAATTTTGGAAAGGACAGGCACCAATGTGATTGGACGATAGTTATTTAAATCCTCCTTGTCACCCTTTTTATGTAATGGTTTAACAATGGATATCTTAAGTTTATCCGGAAAAATGCCATTTTTAAACGAGAGATTAATCAAAAAACTTAAAACAGGCGCAACAAGTGAAGCACATTCCTTAATTACTTTAGTCGAAATTTCGTCATATCCTACTGCATTGGTTGATTTTAGTGATTTAATAGTCTTTACCACTTCATATTCATCACAAGGGTATAAAAAAATGGTTGAGTCAAATAAGCCTACATTTTCTAAATCATGTTCTCTAGAATTGTATTTATTATTAGTTAAATTAATATAATATTTATTAAAAATCTCAGCTATATTTTTTGGTTCAGTTATATTATTTCCCCCCTGTTTTATATTATTTATTTGGCTCGGCCTGAATTTACGATACGCCTTGTTTTGTACTAAGTCCCATGCAGCTTTGCATTTATTTTTCGCAACACGCAGGTAACAATTATTCTGTTTTTTTTGCGAGTAACGGATGCAAGCCCGGAGTATATTTGAGTGTTTACAGTAAATAGTTTTTGCTATGGGACACTTTGTCTTATAGTATTGGAAACGTAATTTCCGTTTAGTTATACAAGCTTTTTTAATTCCTTGTGTGATCCAACTAGTTTTGTTTCTATTACATGTCAGGGTCCTGTTAAGCGGGAAACATAGTTTATATAATAGGACAAATGTATCGTGGAACTCGTTGAAAGCGCTATTTAAATCAACCTGATCATAGACGGTACTCCAGTGCATAGAATTTAGGCACTCACAGAATCTGGCCATATTTGCCTGACCTAAATCTCTTTTGTGTATGTACCATTGATCTATGGGTAAGGTTATTTTTCCAGTGTTTAAGCTGAGCGTCTGGCCTGTATTGTGGTCTGAGAGGCCTAGTTCGTGCACCATTGCGACAGCATTCGGAATATTACTTATAATGTGATCTATGCAGGTGTTTAATCTGGTTGGTACTGTGATGTGGAGTTGGTAGTTATAGTTAAGGACTATTTGTCGCAGGGCACGACTATCCTTAGAGACTTTAAGAGTATTTATGTTAAAATCTCCGGTTATAATAGCTTTATAGGACGAACGGTTATATAGATTATGTAAGAGATCATCTAGTTTACTTAAGAAAATATCTACGGTATCAAATCTAGGAACTCTATAAAGACATATTACTATTAGTTTATGAACAGGAATTTCGATACCACAACCTTCAAAACTTTGTTCGGATGTCAAAGAATTAAGGAACGAGATTTCATTAAATTTAAGTTTTGATTTACATAGTATTGCTACACCACCGCGCTTTTGCGACTTACGAGAGTATGACGAAGCCAACTCATATCCTTGTATGTATATATTTTTCTCATCCCCCGACATTATGAACGTTTCCGATAAGCATAAGATGTCAATACTAATAGATTTTTCCAGAAATCCCTGCAAGCATATTTCAATCATATCACTCTTATTCAGAAGGCCGCAGATATTTTGGTGAAACAACGTAATTTTATCCACGAAAGGGACAATTTTTGTTCACCTGCTCTCTTTCTTGTATTGGGTCTGTTTGTGTGGCGATGTTGTTTGTATTGGGATATCTATTTTCGGACTGTGCTGCCGCATTAAAACGCTCTATGAATGAAATTGTCTTGCTAATACCCTGAAATATTTGCTTAACACCATTGTTATTAATATACCCAGATATCCTGCTAAACATATCATAGTCAAATGATAGTTCAAGGTTTGAGTCGAGCAAGAAGGAGTACTCGTAATTCAAGTTATCAAGATAGAGAAGATTATTAAAAGTTTCGATCCTCCAATTAAACATTGCACCTGTATCATTACATTTGTATGTAGGCATACATATGATAAAATTTGTATAATCTAATTCCAACAGTGTATTTCTTATAAAATTAACTAAGCTTTGATAATTTTTAGTCTCATTAAAATCATCTTCTCCGATAAAAATGATGCAGTAATCACGTTTCGTAAAATTATTAGTTTTCTTGTGAAGGTCTTGAAAAAGTCGTGTGATTCCAGAGTTCGGCATTAGGTAGTGACATATCTGTAGAGTGTCTGTAATATTATTTTGCGCTACTTGAAGTATTTTGTTCCTTTTGTTGCTACTTATTATACAAAGTTTATTTCCTTTTGCTTGCGCATTTTCTTCATTATTCAATGGCCTTTGTGAATTCGTATCTGATGACTTAGAGCTTTCGACGGGTTTTGAGACCGCTGAAAGCTCGTTCCGAGGGGGCTTTAGAGTTGGCGTGCTACTCGTATGCAATTTTGTGGGAGTGGTGAATGTAAAGTTCCGTGACATGGACTTATTGCCGCGTTTCGTCTTCTTTTTGGTAGGTAGGTAGGTACCGCACGAATCGCAGCGATTCGCGAAACCATCTAACGCGTCTAAGATCTAGTTGTTGATAGTAGTTAAATTTTAATATACTCGATTACTCGTTGTGAAACGAATTATGAAAATATTTAAGTATTTTTATTTATTTATCAATGATTGACACTGACGAGCGTGGGATGAAGATACCTATGCAATTTAACTTTGAACTTTGACGTAGGTAGTGGAAGTTGGAAAAAGGGACTTCAAAGATTGTGCACACGTGTATATTATGTAGTTTGTGATGGACTTTTTAAGACTAGAGGAAGATGCTTGCTTTGTTTACATTAATTTCTTTTTTGGTTCAGTTTTATTTATATATTTAGTCTTTATTGCACTAAGGACAACTTATCGTACAAGAGGCGGACTTAATGCCGTAAGCATTCTCTACCAGTCAACCTTTGCGCAAAGCAGACAGATTGTGGGCGTGTAGTAATTGTAACAGAGCAAAATTCGTTAAAATAGTAAACTAGAGAGATTTATACCCTTACCTATTACTTGATTTTTATTATGCCCAATATTACACGTTAGATAATATACAGGGTGAAAAAATCTATGGAACCTGAAGGGAAACCCTTAAGACAGCTCATTCTCTCGCTCTCATTATCATGAATTAAACACTATTTAAATTTAATTTACCTACTTTTAGCCCGAATTACATTTGAATTACAATTTACTATCGCAATCACTAAAATTTATTGACCGAATATCTTTTGTCAGAAAACTTTTCGTATTTTTATGACTTCTCCGAATATACAATTCATTACTTTTTTCATTTACCATTTGATGTTATCCAAATGTGTCAGTTGTCCGAAAAACTTTTACCACTACAGTCTTTTGAGCTTTGTTACAACTTTTGTTTCATAGCCAATTTTTGACTTATCCAGCATTACTTTCCGCATTTCATACGTTTAGTCAAATGTTCATTTTGAATGAAATTCAAAGTAGTTTTACAGAGACTAAGGCAGGTCGGTGTAGGTACGACGACGAGCGAAGCGAGGAGGAGTTTTAGGTGAACTGCGAGTTTGTGACCCTACATCGCGCGAGCCGAGCGAGCGTAGCGTGCCGTGGCAGCGGCCGGCGAAGCGCCAGAACCGAACACTTTTTTACTACTTAATATTTACATATGTACTGTATAAGTAAGGGTCAGGTCGGAAGAAATAACTTGATAAACCAAATGTTGTAATTATTTAGTATCGATTTATTTAAAGAACACCCTGCCTAGAGATGGTGTTTACCCAACCTACCCAGAGTTACCCATTTCATCCCAAACGTCGTCTTGTGAAGCATTTTTGCAAAATATAATGAAACTTCTTACGTCATAGTCATATAGGAATGTGTAAACGTAAACGTTGTTCTCATTGAGATTTTCTTACTTGGTTACTTGCTAAATATGCAAACAATATAGGCTCATCTTTCCCTGGCCAGACTATACGTGTGTTATTTTGAATAATAGTACATTACTGCAGAGGCAGTGAAGTAAGGGATTGCTGGACTAGTCCAGGCAATGAACTGACAACTTGTATGGAAAAAATGTCGATTTCGGAAATAATTTATAATAGCTTATTTTTTATGTATAACGGATATATTATCAACTAAATAGTTACCCAGCGACAAAATCCGACAAAATTTCAGACATCGAAAAAATGATAAGTTCTTCTAAAAAGTCAGTAAAAATATTAATAAATGTTTTTGTCTTAATTTTGGTTCATTTACATTTGCTCTATAATATTCAAGATAAATCGTACAAAAAAAGATAATGCATGCTTCATTGAAATCTACATAATTACTTCCGAGTGGAAAGTTTGTCGGATTCTTGACCAAATCATCTTAGAATAACATTTTCAAATGAAATCAACAAAAAAAACGCTATTATAAAAAACGCTAAATTAATGTTTTTCAAAACCGTATTTTGCCTGGAGTAGACGAGATTGGGGTAAACCGGATACAACGAGTCCAGCAATCCATGTTCCGGCCGAGGATTGTATAGTGCGTTTCTCAAACGATGTGAGGAAATATTAAAATAAAAATAAATACAAGGTAATCAATTAAATAATAGGTAATTTGCCGCCTTTTTATTTTTTAAACATGCCATTTAAACAAGCCGTTCGAGCACTATGTTTAACCGCACATAGGTATAGTACCATCGTTTTTTTTTATGTCACAAGTTTGCTTACAGAACAGAGTCTAGTGGTGGCTGGCAGTATGTAATTTTTCCTTTGTCAGTTTAATATTAGTAAGCAAATTTAAAAAGTTAGATTAGCGGACAATAATGGTTTTACTTAGGGTTACTTTTCTCAGTCCAGTTCCATAGGAAACAATTCACAGCCGTTACTAGTGTTAGCAAATTGGTGGGAACTGGCGAGAATAACCATCGAATACCAAAACCAAATGGTACTCAAGTATTGCATTTTTATCGAGTCGATACACGCGTAACGTAGCTGAAAATCGAATTTACCAGTCAGGGATATTAATATTTGTACCAGAGTAAGGATAAAAACTGACATAGAGGCGTACACAGATATTTATGCCCTTTTTTTGTACATATATTAATGCTTGACTTTAAATTTTCACCAAGATTAAACATATGATTAGTAAAAATAAACCAAATTAGCCCAAACTACCTACAATAGACGGACAGACAGACAGACAGCGGAGCCTTAGTAATAGGGTCCCGTTTTTACCCTTTGGGTAAAACAATATCACAGATTTGAGTAGGGCAGGCAGTGTCTTTCTGCCTTTACGTGGTGCACGCCACTGATGTTATGGATTTACGGTGGTTTTCTTTCAGGGCCCATAGGTTTTTCCACTCTGTATAGCTATAGCAGCTACAGTATTTTAGCAGCGTGTTCTTTCTTACCCATTCCAATAATTAAGTACCTACTTCCGTTACTACAATGATGTGCAGATGGATCTTGTACTACAAACTCACAGACGACTTAACCTAGGTTAAGTGGTCTGTGTACTACCTACGCAGATTAAGTGGGAAATTAACTACTTTAAGTAGGAAATCACCTGTTAAAATTGTCGTCACTGTTTTATAATGATGACATTTATCAGTAAATAATTATGAAGCATTGAGACACCAAACATAGAAATGTACTAAATTCTTGGCATGTTTTCACTAAAATATGTTTATAAATTTCATTAATTGTTAGCGCGTTTCCCGCTTACGCCATTATTACACCGTGAATAGTCGCATTCTCCTACTAGTACATCGTCGAAGACGATATAAATGATTACAAATAATCTGCGTAGGTAATGTAGGTATCTATCTACTTCGCGTCACAGAAAAGGACTCGTTGCGTGCCGCCGTTGCGAGCGAATGTGATCGTTAACACACGCGGAAAGAGCTCAAGTTCAATTGTAGAATTAAACAGGACTATTCAAATGTGTATTATGCTTTACATAAACCTTTTTTCTGTAGGATTCGTGTACTACTTTAATAATCTATATAGTTAAATTAAATTTGGAGACAATTTGGTCCTATAAATATATTTACCGATAGTTTATTGGAGTAAATGTATTTATATGCAATTCTAAACAAAAATTTATACGATTTTTAGCAAAATAGGTTCATCAATTATTTTTATGAGAATCAAATCAAAGTTCTACTTATTACAATTTTTTTCTACCAACTTCTGTCACCTGTCACCCAAGCCATGCATTTTGTTAATATATTGATTTTACATGTAAAAAAAATGTCAAATTTCATTGTTTACAGGTTAAAGACAATAATATTGTTGTGTTGACGATTATAGACAACTATTATTAATTTTAATTAATAAAATCGGCGTATATTTGACAGTATTTTTTTATACCTACTTTCGGGTCGAAAGTTTGTAAGATTCGTAAATAGAGTAAGTATCTTAAAATATGTATTTATGACGGAGAAAAAAAACACAGGCTATTATAAATTAATGTTTGGCGAAACCGTATTTTGCCTGGAGTACAACGTATTTCAAATATGTGCATTGATTTTTTTGGAATGAAAACTTTTTTAGCGGCGCTGAGCACTTTTTGGGATGTGGAAAAAATGTTAAATACGCGACAGATTTTTGTGGTCACAAACTTTTATATTTTGCTGCTAGCCGATTCGACTTCATTCAAAACTGAACGCTATTCGTAAGAGTATAAAGCCGTTAAACACTTTTTGCGATAGCATATTCAGCAAACAAATTTGTAATTTTGTTCTTGCGTCCTTCACCGTTTTGCTATTGAGAAAATTCGAATAGTTCGAGTTTGGACGTTATTCCTAAAGAGATAAAGCTTTGAAAAATATTTACCAACGGCAAAAACAAATTGATATTTTGTTCACCGCCGCCGTCCGCTGTTCTTGCAAATTCGAATAGTTCGAATTTGGACGTTATTCCTAAAGAGACAAAGCTTTGAAAAATATTTGGCAATGGCAAAAACAAATTGGTATTTTGTTCGCCGGCGGCGGGCGAGCCGGCCCGTCGCACCCAAAGCGCCCGTGTACCGTCCGCCTAAATAATTGATAATTGTTTATAAATTTGCGCCAAATTCATTTTTAGGGTGACACCGTAAGATGTCACGTGACCTGATCGAAAAACTGTGACAATGTTATTGAGTTTTCACTTCTGCCGGTACTTCCGGAGTGCAACCCGGTCTTTTTTTTATCATTTACCCAACTATATCAGGTGACGTCAGGGAGCAACCATTAAAACCAAACTAAGCAAATGGCTATTGGAGAAGTGTTTTTACCTGATCAGACATTTTGTCAACAAGTAGGTACTTTTAACTAGATTACCTAAGTACGTATATTGTAATCGAATTTGAAAATTGTTATCGACATTGCACGTAGAACCGATGGCCGTTGGTGCGGAAATGTTCTCGAGTGGCGACCACGTACCGGAAGGCGCTGCGTTAGTAGACCCCCCACAAGGTGGACTGATGTCCGGGAGTCCGCCGGATGCGGATGGCGCTCCCGGTCATTGTCCAGCAGCGGACGTCTTTCGGCTGATGTGATGATGATGATGATTATTGTAAATTGCTTGTAATGTGTTCAATATATGCACGGCTATACATACGGCTGAATACTGAGACCAATCAATGTGAACTTTATTCTTAGCAAATAAACAATTTTTCACTTCTCATGCTCAAAAAGTGCGTCTTATTTGGCTTAGCAAGCAGGGCTAAAGTAGCCCCTAGGGAAAATATGTATACATATTTATAATTCATGAAACATTTTAATTTGACCAATCAAAACAGTTCACCGTATTACATCCACCTATCACAACTCTTTAAAAAAACATTTGTATTTGCTATCAACTAACCAGAATACAGCTAGATATTAAAATCGACTAATCAGGAAACAGAATTCATTTCAAACATGAGTTGTTTTTATCTTTTAATTCAGGGTGCGTAACGATCGATATAAAAACTTTTGATATATTATCACTGGATATAACGATTAAAGGATATAATGCACTTTTTATATAACAACATTAGATATGTAATATAATTATCAACAGCTATAATGAACTTGTAATATAACAACTATTAATATAACAGTCATAACGTATAACATACATGGGATATAACTTTGTTCGATATAAAACTCAGTTGGTATAATGTACTATTGGCATAATCTGGAATACTTACAACTATTATTTCTTGCCTATTTTACTCTAAGGCAGGTTGGTGTAGGTACGACGACGAGTAACCACCGACACACAACAGTATAATAGCCACTGATAAACTGGTAATACATACACTCGCGGTCAAAGAAACCGGGTCAGTACGAAAATTTGTAATATCTCCTAAAATAATAAAGCTAGGGACATGAATTAAACTGCATATTGTAGATAATTTTATACTGAATTAAATAACATCAAATGGTGGAATCGTAATTCTTTTGTTTAATAAAATTACAAAGGAAACAAAAAATCAACCAATTTTACGTACAAAAATAAGCAGTAGGTACTTCACATACAACACAAAAAATAAAAAGTAATACTTCGTATTGCCTCCTCGGGCTCTTCTTACAGCTTCTAGACGATTCGGCATGCTGTTTATTAAGTTCTTTATGCGTTCTTGCGGGATATTGTCCCATTCTTCCACTAACGCCTGTTTCAGGTCTCTAAGTGTAGCTGGGGCGGGG
The DNA here is from genome assembly GCA_947578815.1 of Epinotia ramella. Lineage (NCBI taxonomy): Eukaryota > Metazoa > Arthropoda > Insecta > Lepidoptera > Tortricidae > Epinotia > Epinotia ramella. The sequence goes on from OX388207.1 coordinate 6,102,897, forward strand.
TTTCGAGCTCTTACACGCCTCCCAAGCTCGTCCCATACATGCTCAATCGGATTTAAGTCCGGACTCCTCGAGGGCCAGTTCATACAGTTGATACCAACCTCCAAAAAATAATCTCTGACAATTTGAGCTGTGTGTGGCCTGGCGTTGTCATGCATAAACATAGAATTTCCACCCATATTAATTAAGTATGGGCCGACATGCTCATTAAGAATCTCTTCTACATATCTTGCACTCGTTAATGATCCATTTTCTATTAAAACTAACTCCGAGCGACTCTCTGAAGAGATTCCAGCCCAAACCATGACTGACCCACCGCCGAACGCCACTTTTTCCTCAAAACATGCTGGAATAAAACGTTCACCAGGCCGTCTGTAAACTCTTTGCCGCCCGTCATTTGCATAGAGCATAAATCTGGATTCATCGGAAAACAAAATTCTTGCCCAATCTTCGTCACCCCAGTATCTGTGATCGCGGGCATAAAGTCGTCTTGCTGTTCGATGTATTCTTTCAAGTTTTGGGCCATTGGCCGGCCTATGTGGGGTCAAATTTGCTTCTTTGAGCCGCCGCCTGACAGTCCGCTCGCTGATGCCGTCCCTTCGGGTCTCTAAAAGCTGATTTTTCACTTCAACTGCTGTGAGGTGCCGATTTCGGAGCATGGTTGTAACAATAAATCGATCTTCTCTAGCTGTAGTACATCTTGTTTTGCCGGTTCCTGGTCTTCTAAGGTTCTGCCCAGTTTGTAGGTAACGTTGGAGGACTCGCTGCACTGTAGAAAGTGACACACCTGTTCTTCTCGCTGTATACCTCTGACTTCTTCCTTCTTCTAACATAGTGATGATACGAGTACATTCATCTCGTGTTAGCGGCATGATAGACATTCAAGAATGACCACAAAATAAAACAATGACAGCCTTTTATCATAGTTCTTTGACAGATTTAAAATAATTGCTTAAAAACAAGCAAAAATAAAACGAACGCAATTTCAAATAAGTACCCAATTGGTCTTTTTTTTTCAATTAAACCTTTGTCCAGTTACTACGTAGAACATTGAAGGTTGGATTTAGAAGGATATTAAATTCTCTATAAAACAGAGTTAGTTTCATGCAGATACGACCAACGATTTACAAAATATTGGGGTTTTCGTCACTGACCCGGTTTCTTTGACCGCGAGTGTAGTATATTTTCGTATAAGGATTATATAGAAAAGTAGGCTAGGGTAGCTACAAAATGAGGGGCTCGGGGGGCAAAGCCCCCCGCAGTAAAAACACGACAAATAATTGTAACAATGGTATTATTTGTAGTTTAGGTTAGGGTTAGCTTGTGTCCCTTAGAGCGGAAATAGGCACAAATAATTAACGTGTGTGTGAAAAAGAAAATTATATGTTACAAAACATTATACCGATAATACTTATATCCAATATACATTATATCCATTAAACGTTACATCAACAATGTATTATACTATTTGAACATTATACGCCATGAAATTATATTGATTGTTGTTATACTTACCGAAAGTTTATTATGTCCCTTGAGTGATTATATCCAATGAAATTATATTAAATGTTGTTATATCCAGTGAAAATATATCAAAAGTTGTTATACCAATCATTACACACCCTTTAATTCACCCCCAAATAGAACCCCATTTACATAGGTCAAATAAGATATTGTAACTTGTATTGTAATATATGGTAGGAAAACATAACAGAATAAATAAACGCATGTCAATGTAAGTTGTATTAGGTAATAGATAAAGGTCACAGGTAAAGGTATAGTTGAAAATAGGTAAATACCTAAGGCATATAGGCCAAATATATGTTTTTTTTTTTGGATTCGAGGCTTGACCATAACGTAAGCCACCTTGTATCGAGTATATATTCTCGCCAGCTTGACCGTAACGTAGCTACGCGCCAGACGCGACCCGCCGCGCGCTGATTGGCTAAAAAAATTCTCATACTTAGTGTAATTGAGAATTTATATTACGTAATTTTGCTTATCATGCTAAGCTATAAGCGCAACCATTTTGTAACCTCTTATAGTACAAGTAGAGTACCTATATCGCCAGATAGGCCATAAAAAGTCATTATTGTTAAAAAGACTAATAAAGGTACTCACAGGGTACTTGTTTTATAATAATAAAGTTAACAAAACTGTGTAAAAAACGAGCTCCAAATAAAAGAAACCAGCTTTCCCTGTACTTATCACAATTATTGTTAAATTCATATTATCGGACGCAACTTTGCCTTAAGACGTCCTCCCGAGTCACGGGATCACATGTAAACAAGAATTGATTCCAATAAGAATAAATCGGTAGAAATAATTAAAGCTGACGGAAAATTATAATTAAAGTTGGCGTGAAATTACGTCACAGTCAATCAATTATGTAACATTTTGTTCAACCACAAACCCGGAAATTCCGATTAAGTACACCGGTCTGCCGAACTCACTATTTTGTGGAGTAATTTTAGAATATAAACAGGTCAAAACATGCAAGCTGACAAAGCATAGCACTTCTTTCGCTTCGCTCCCACGTTCGATGAAATACCTGATCAAATTTTGACTATCTCAGAAAATAAATGTAAGGCAATATAAAGCTAACGCTGAAAAAAAGAGCCTAAGTAAGTATTATACAGGTTGGATTTTTTATGAGTATCCAAATTGAAGTATGTTAATCCTTATACAATGGAACAAGTTCTGGAGCTATAAAGAAATACTTAAATCTAACCTTCCTATAAAACTTAAGAAAAAGTTCTACATTCCTGTATTCCGCATGTCTCTCATACGGCAGCCAAACATGGATATATAGCAACTACATAAGAAGTAAAATACAAACATGTCACGATACGAAGTATTTTAAATATAAAACGTGACCGGAAGCATAATACCGATATAAGAAAAACAGCGAATGTAAAAGACACCACTGTAAAAAACTTAAATGGAAATGGGCGGGCCATGTGGCACGTATGAGCAAAGAACAATGGACAAACAAAGTAACTACGTGGACAGGACCAGTTGGTAAACTAGGGGAAGACCAAAAGAAAGGTGGATAGACGAGTTAGATAGAGCGACTGGAAAGGATTGGTTATCAAAGGCAAAAAATAGAGACGCATGAAAGGATATGGAGGCCTTTACTCTCGTAGAGAGGTCCTTATTAAATCATAAAAATAAATGATTTAAAAATAAATACTTACCTATAAATAATGATATAATGTAGGTACGAGTATAATGTGAAATAATAATGCATGCGTGAAATTAAACAAAATATAATTATGAATTGTATTTATTAAGGAATAAAGAGGCTATATTACAATCCTAATACAAAATTATAATATACGTGTTTTTTCTTTTAGTATCCCTTCGTACTAAAATATTGAGTTAGGGTACCTCAAGGTTGGGTGGTTGGTAGGCGACTAAAGGTGGACTTCCGACCAGCGCGGCTCCGGCGTCACTAACGCAGCGACAGTGACGCGGCGATGGAGCGATAGTAGGTACTATACAGTACGGAAACGTATGAGGGAACGTTCGAGCGCAGCGTCACTGTCGTAGCGACAGTGCGACAAATTGGATACTCGTAAAAAAATACCCTTTATTGTCTGAGTATCCTGTATAAAGGCATATGGTCAAAGGCCATCGCTATATATGCTAAGCAAACTGTAAATCTATAATATTGTTATCTCTGACTTTTAAAAGGGTTTTCTAAGAATTTATTTTGTTGTTTGTTTTATTTTGACTTTGACCCCGGGTCATCTACTACATACATCTACCGGGTTTATTTTTGTATAATAATATTGAAATACCTGAGCATTTTTTTGAGACAATCATTATTTATAAATAAACCTTAAAATAAAACATTAACATAACATGTTTAACTGAATTATTTAAATATTAAAATGTGGTAATTTAGTGTCTGTGTAAAAGATTTTTAACGAATGACATTTTGTGTTTCCTATTAGAATTAATATTGTTTATGTTTAAAATGTATTTGTTTCCTCTCTAATGTAATGACAAACATTGTGTGCGACACGGACGGTAAGAATTTTACCTTCTCGCTTGTAATAGACTATGATGGTCGAAGATGTATTGAAACAACCGATTCTAAATACCACTGCCATTTATTCCTAATAAGCCTGTGTATATATATCATCATCATCATCATATCGGCCGAAAGACGTCCACTGCTGGAGATAGGCCTCCCAAAGAGTGCCAAAGTGACCGGTCCTGCGCCACCCGCATCCAGCGGACTCCCGCAACCTTTACCAGGTCATCAGTCCACTTTGTGGGGGTCCTACCCACGCCGCGCCTTCCGGTACGTGGTCGCCACTCGAGAACCTTTCCGCCCCAACGGCCATCGGTTCTACGTGCTATGTGCCCCACCCACGTGTATATATATATAGGTTTGAGGCTCACAGGGAGTAAAAAAAAAAGTATTAACAAAAGTACTAGAGAATGCTTACAGCATTAAGTCTAGAAATGCTACTGGTTTTTTGACACATCGCAACACCCATATAACGTAAATTGACCATAGTTATGCAGAATGAGACCAATAATTAATTTTCGATTTTGAGATACAGCCCGTTTTAAGGTTCAATCTTTTTTTTAAGGGTTTTAATACCACTTTCTCGAATAAAAAAAGATGCAAATTGGTAGAATATTATATAAAGTATGTATTAAGGACTGATTGTATATATTCATAGTTTTTTTCGTGTCTTTTTTTTTAGACATTGTGGTTGGTCGTTTTCTGTAAAATCAATATTTCACATGCTGCTTGTTATTCTTATTTCTATGAAAACGACCAAACTGTAGTCGAGTTATGCTGATTACGATATTCTGTAACAGTAATTTTCTGAAAAAAACTAAGATGACCTTCGTAACCAACATCACGCTAGTCTACTTATGCTGATTATAATATTTATAAGTAAATCTTACTAGTTTAACAAAAAGAGGAACCTAGGCATATTATGCAGATTGTAGCATTAGTAAAAAACATACTTAGATTTTTTATGATTTATTTTTTTAGATTAGGTACACAGTTACATAAATGTATTTTTTTATTTTGTGAATACAAATATACTTATTCCAAACTAAAAAGTTGCTGAACACAGTCATACATTTTTAACAAAAAAATGACAACAAATTACTTAAAGTAATTATAAATACAATAATATGTAATGAAAATAATTGCTGCTGCTACAAAATCTTAGGAGGTAAGCATAATCTTCTGCTTTTATTTAATCTCTCTCACCTTTTCCGGGTCACCTTCTATGCTTGGACACGGGCTTTCCACATTTTCGTCTATAATTTAACGCTTTTAACGCTAAACCCACCAATTTACGCCCACGCTCCATTATTTATATCCTGTTCTCACACTAATCCACTTAAATTTACATGAAAAACGTACTTTCATATAGTTATGACATAAAACTGCCTTGCAAACTATGAAACAATGAAATTAATACGGTAACTGCAAAAATATGACATTAAACGACCAAACTGGCGGGTAGGACTAAAAAACCTAATGTTGTTGAAAGCGACCAACTGCCTGGTCGCTTTCAGCAGATCAAAAAGTGCGTCAGCTGTTACCGCTGTTTATTGTCAAATGCGACCAACTAACCAAATGTAGGTTGGCTGTTTTCTGCAGATTGAAAACATGGTCTATGAACTATGTTGGGTACTTTGGCTGGTTTCTACATTATAAAACGCTTCTTTTGTCATTGGTCGTTTTATACATAAATACTGTAATTCAGTGGAATAAAGTGCTAAAAATATGACGGTTTTAGCAGATTATAGTTTAAAAACTAGTTGTTGATGGCATTGTTAACTCATTTTTCGAAAAAATGGCATTGGTCTCATTCTGCATAACTATGGTCAATTGGCACTGCTCATCGAAATTTTAAAAAAAAGTTTCCATAGCTTACGAGTAACGAAACAAAGTCCAATCTCCATGCACGCTCTTTTTAGCAGTTATAAAATGATTGTAATATTTTTTTACGGCTTATTTGTGCAGAAATTAGCATTGAAAATTTGGTATGCAAACAATTACGTCCTACGACTTATTTTTAAAATTCAGTTTTACACTGCTTTAATCGATTGGAGTCTGTCAATTTAGAATTAAATCGGTATTAGTCAAATAATTGTGAATATAGGAAAATAACAATGTATTGTTAATTACTGTCACAAAAATACGAAATAGAATCACATCGATCCACGAATCGATCGAAACCGACCTATTTGACTGTGCAAAATGTTCCGTTTCAAAATTGGGCAATGATTTCTGAACGCAATATTGACAAGAAAACACTACAAATGTCAATGTCACTTTGCAGTTCGTCGACTGTGTATAGGCTTTCTAATTCATTTCCAAAAAATAATGATTACACAGTAATCAATCGATTCCTTTTATTAGCCACCATCAATCGTAATCGGATATTATGACAATCGATTTGCTCTAGCCACATCACTCTTTACGTCATATTGGAACTGTCAAAAGACCAGTCGCATTTCTCGTAAGGTATACGTCTCACGAGAATATCATAAAATGCATGGCAGCAGGTCGAGAAAGACGCAAGAAAGAAAATTGGCCGAAAGTGTGAAAATCCTTCACTTCCGGTCAAAATTTGTAGGGGTAAATATTTACGTCATGTGACAACAGTACCAGACATGTGGCATCATTGTTTTAGCCCTTTAATCGTAGAGAGAGTAAACCTAAGTCTGTCAGTCCTGAAATGACCGGATGTACTTGGCAGACGGCGTCAAAGTTCGAAAGTTATTAGGTTTACTCCACAGACGTATATCTAAACCGGACTGAGTACTGCGATTAAAAAGTGTGGCCGACAGAGCAGTCATACTAGAGAATTGATAGATAGATAGATAGATAGATAGATAAAAACTTTATTCATACCCACAATATACATGGCATAAAAAGAACAGGAGAACATGCAACTTAAGAACTAACATACTAAAAACGGCAAATAAAAACTGCATCTCGTTTTAATTAGGGTGACCAAGTACCTACGCGGATATTAGGATTTTTAAAAAGGTATAAATGTGTCAATTCATGTTTAGTGAGTGATGGATGACCTGGTAAAGGGGCCGGGAATCCTCTGCATGCGGATGGCGCAGGACCGTTAACTTTGGTACACTTTGGGGGAGGCTGATATGATGATGATATTTCTTATATATAATAATATATGTAAGAAATAATCTAAATAACCCGGTATTCTACAACAGTATAAATTTAAATACATGTTTAGTAACGTCCGCTTTGACACCTAGCGGACTCCGTGCTCGTTTAGGGCACAACTGGGATTACCGGGTATAACGCTAGGGGAGGATGATGATGACATGTTTACTAACGTATTACGACTCCATAAAATTCTGACGTCATTTAGGTAATATTCCCTGCAAAAATCATACTAACGGAGCGTTTTTGACGTTTCATTCATTAAAAGTTGATGCTGATTTGATTATGAGTAGAATACCGCAATGCAAAATGAAATAAGAATATTTCATGTAGAAATATTAATTAATTGCAAACAATTGGATTACGTATCATATGTTGTTAAACAATATATATAGTCTTGTGTAGTTTTCGCCTAAATCCTACTTTATTACCCAAATCTCTCAAAATTGTAGTTTTTCCGTGATGACGTGATTGAGCCCTGCGTAACTTTAAGAATCACGAGGCAATAGCCTTTATAATTTGCATTTGTATACCCACATACATACTCACACCGGCCCAAATCATAGTCACCCTGATAAGTTTGGCATATGGTCTTGCCGTTTCATCATAAAATAGAGCAAAATGTTCATTGCTTGTGGAATGATATTCCACAATTAGGAAAGCTTTTGCTGTTACAGCCCTTTATGCAACATTATGTTCACCATTTTTAACTCATTTTATTTAGTCGACAAGGAAACAAATGTTCAATGACACCATTAGACAAATAGATGTCAACGTTGGGGATACAAGTCGATATTTAAAATTACCACTTGATTACCAAATTATTTAATGCATTACCGTGTTTTAATCAGTAAATTAAAAAATAGGTAAAAGATAACATCTATATAATATCAACTAAAATTACCTGCTTAAAATTACAAGCAGGTAATTTTTTTCAGTATTAATGTTTACCTGTTAATACCACTATGTCATTACTATTTTTACACTGGCAACTCGTGCGAGTGGGACACCATCCTCGGGTTGGTTGCTCTCGCTCGGACCGGTTTCTCTAGTCGTCTTTTATCATACGATTGTGTACCCATCCTGCTCGGTAATATGGTTCAATTTTGATTGACTAATAAAACTGAGTACTCAGTCCAGTTTGGTACAGGGATGTTGCAGACATTCGCATCCGCATCCGCATCTGCAACCGCGGATGTTCCGCATCATTTTCAACATCCGCATCCGCCTCCGCATCCTTAAAAATTGATGCGGAGTTTTTGCGGATGCGGATGTAGTTCATATCGCTTCTGTAACCTGACATGTATCTGTATTCGCGATGTGATGAGTGATGCGTTAGGTTTGCAACGATTGTAAATCAGTCGCAACATGTCCGAGACCCTAACGTTGCTTTATATTTTTGAGTGTCTTACCCCAAAATCCGCATCCGCATCCGCGTCCGCGTCCGCGGATGTGAGCACGAAATATCCGCATCCGCATCCGCATCCGCTTCCGCATCCGCTTCCGCATCCGCTTCCGCATCCGCTTCCGCATCCGCTTCCGCATCCGCTTCCTCATCCGCTTCCGCATCTGCGTCCGCGGATGTGAACACGAAATAACCGCATCCGCATCTGCGTCCGCGGATGTGAGCACGAAATATCCGCATCCGCTTCCGCATCTGCGTCCGCGGATGAGAGCACGAAATATCCGCATCTGCGTCCGCGGATGTGAGCACGATTTATCCTGTCCGCATCTGCGTCCGCGGATGTGCGACGAAATATCCGCAGCCGCATCCGCATCCGCGGATGCGAGCACGAAATATCCGCATCCGCATCTGCGTCCGCGGATGTGAGCACGAAATATCCGCATCCGCATCCGCATTAGCGTCCGCGGATGCGAGCACAAAATATCCGCATCCGCATCCGCATCTGCGTCCGCGGATGTGAGCACGAATTATCCGCATCCGCATCTGCGTCCGAGGATGTGAGAACGAAATATCCGCATCTGCGTCCGCGGATGTGAGCACGAAATATCCGCATCCGCATCTGCGTCCGCGGATGTGAGCACGAAATATCCGCATCCGCATCTGCGTCCGCGGATGTGCGACTAAATATCCGCATCCGCATCCGCATCTGCGTCCGCGGATGCGAGCACGAAATATCCGCATCCGCATCCGCATCTGCGTCCGCGGATGTGAGCACGAAATATCCGCATCCGCATCTGCGTCCGCGGATGTGAGCACGAATTATCCGCATCCGCATCTGCGTCCGCGGATGTGAGCACGAAATATCCGCGTCCGCATCTGCGTCCGCGGATGTGCGACGAAATATCCGCATTCGCATCCGCATCTGCGTCCGCGGATGTGAGTACGAAATATCCGCATCCGCTTCCGCATCCGCGGATGTCTAAAAAATCGCATCCGCGGCATCCCTGGTTTGGTATACGTCCATGGTTTACTCTCTCTACGATTAAAGGGCTAAATGATGCCACGTCTCGTATTGTTGTCACTTTACCTACTAATACAAATTTTGACCGGAAGTGAAGGATTTTTAAACTTTCGGCCAATTTTATATTGTTTTTTTTTTCATGCTCAGCACAACTTGTTCGACCTGCTGCCATGCATTTTTTTTTACGTAGGTGTATTGGGAGTGGGCTTATGGACTATTACCAGTTTCATTTTTAATTAAGGGGCTACCCGAGGTTTTCATCGATTTTTGACAAGTTTTGAATCGTATCTCCTACTTTTGCACTTAAGATAGAATTACAAGTCAAACGGCTGTCGGTTCTTCAATCTTTTATCTCCATTTTGATCCACCAGATTTTGAAGCAAATGAATACTTAATTATGTATGATTTTTTTAAACATTGTCCAAAAAATCACTTATTTCGTATCTCTATTGACGTGATAGGTTGATCGTTCGGTTGTGTGGTAAGTAATCGGAAAAAGCCATACTTTACGCTGCAATTTGCTAGAGTTTAAGTTATCACGTGCATCTTTCTGTGAAATCTGTAAGCGATATTTGAGTTCCTTTAGATAATCATCATACTTATAAAGTGCGTCTACTGTTGTTACTGCTTACCGTACAGCAGAAGATTAAACTGACGTATTGTAGGCAAACCTCCAGAATGGAAGTCACTGGATCCATACATCGGGGTGGTTGTCAGTTTGTATGCATATAAATCGCATGCTGAGAACGAAACTGACCTAATTCAAAAAAGTCGATTCGTGGCAAATCGCAAAAATGTGATCGACTTGCAAGCTTGTCCATGTTTGAACTCGCATAACTTTTTTCTTAATTAATGTATTTTAAAAATAATCTTTGTTTTACTTTAATTGATTCTTCCTTGTTCCATTGCCGTTAAATAATTTTGATTAGTTATAAACAAAAATTGACAAAAATGGCTTTCTAAAAAATATTCATAATTAAGTCACTATATGATTAAGTATGGCGGGCGAATTTCTAAGCAATCTCCGGTTCGCCGATGATATAATTCTTTTTTCGGAATCCGCAGCTCAGCTACAATCAATGATTTGTGAGCTTAATACAGTTAGCAAAAAAATCGGCTTGGAATTAAACACTGCTAAAACAAAGGTCATGACAAATGCTACAAAAACTCCCATTTATGTGAATAATACTGAACTAGAATATGTGCAAGAATACATTTATTTAGGCAAACAGATAGGCTTTACTAAATCAAGACATAGAGACGAAATAAAAAGAAGAATAAATCTGACATGGAATAAATTCTGGAGCTATAAAGAAGTACTTAAATCAAACCTTCCTGTCAAACTTAAGAAAAAAGTCCTCGATTCCTGTATACTACCATGTCTCTCATACGGCAGCCAAACATGGATATATAGCAACTACATAACAAGTAAAATACAAACATGTCAAAGAGCCATGGAACGAAGTATTTTAAAATATAAAACGGAGTGACCGGAAACGTAATACCGATATAAGAAAAACAACGAATGTAATAGACGCGGTACAACACTGTAAAAAACTTAAATGGAAATGGGCAGGCCATGTGGCACGTATGAGCAATCGAAAATGGACAAACAAAGTAACTACGTGGACAGGACCAGTTGGTAAACGAAGTAGGGGAAGACCTAAAGAAAGGTGGACAGACGAGTTAGATAGAGCGACTGGAAAGGATTGGTTAGCAAAGGCAAAAAAAAGATAGAGACACATGGAAGGATATGGAGGAGGCCTTTACTCGTAGAGAGGTCCTTAGTAAATAATAAAAAATAAATAATCTATTGTGTGCTTACTATAAATAAATAAATAATATAAAATATGAAATAATAATGCATGCATGAAATGAAACAATATAATTGTGAATTGTATTTATTAAGGAATAAAGAGGCTATAATAATAATAATAATGATTAAGTATGATGATGTATGGCTTGTATCATTTCAAAATAGGTCTGTTTAAAATTAAAAGTGATATAATAATCGTCGAGATAACTCATAAAGTGTCAGTTTACTTGTAAGTTAATCTTAAAACTTAATATTAAAAGTCACTTATATTTTTATACTTTTATTAAAAATCTTTTTATCTTTAACAGAGTTAATTTTTGGTACTAAAATTGTCAGTTTAGTCTATAATGTAGCGAACATAAAAAAAATAGGTCTTAAACCTTCAAAAATTTAATGTTTAACTTCTCTTAATCATAATTTGAACTGGAATCTGGTAACAATTATAAGAATAGGTCAGCAGATTTAATATCTAGTAACAAAATAGACAGTTTAGTCTAACTAAAAAGTAAGGAAAACAAAAAAGTAGGCCTTTCCAACCTTCAAAAATTTAATGTTTAACTTCTCTTAATCATAATTTGAACTGGAATCTGGTAACAATTATAAGAATAGGTCAGCAGATTTAATATCTAGTAACAAAATAGACAGTTTAGTCTAACTAAAAAGTAAGGAAAACAAAAAAGTAGGCCTTTCCAACCTTAAAAAATTAAAATAAAATGTTTAAATCTCTCTTAGTCATAAGTAATTGCACATGACTTGACAACAATCATACAATAAGTCTTAAACCTATCTAAAATCAATAAAAACATACGTACTTTTTAGGACGCTCCGTTTGAAATAGTAAATACAAATAAGGTCGTTATAAAAACAAGGAAATAAATCTTCTAAAGCTAATTAGGAATCATTTTTCACCATTCACAAGGAAATAAGAATAGTTATAAACTAAACAGGTCATAAACTTTTATCACAAGGTTTGCTTATATACCTATATATACCTACAAACAATTATAAAAGCTAGCATAGTAGTGAGGTATTAAGTTTTTCTTAACTAAATCTTTGAGATCCTTTTTCTTATTATCCTTTAACGCAATTGCCTGCTGATAAAGGGATTCCATTTGTATGTCGCCAGAAATTATATATTTTTTTCTTTTATTTCGCATGTTAATTGTAGAAAATTCTGTTTCCGTATAGGAAGTTTTATAATGAAACAGGAATTCCTCATTTTTGACAAATTTTAGAACTTTTATGTCGTTCCACTTCACCGCCTCCTTATTTAAATTCTCATTAAAGTTATATGCCCACTGTTCTTGCAGTTTTTTAAGGTTTTAAAAAAACTGATGATGCAGTTCTTTGACTTTAAAGGGTTTGCCAGATTTTCTAGCACTTTTAATTAATGTGATGTACTGATGTGGTGTGTATATTGGTCCAGCCTTTTCGTTTTTTTTTATTTCTTTCTCAATCAAACTGTGCACATTATCTGTTTCATTCTCTGAGTGTGACCTTTTATTAAATACTTATGAGTAATAGTTGCTATATTGGGAAAATAGGCTACCGCATATGAATATAAACTGGTTATGAATTTATTTTTGTTTTGTCCAGCGCAATTATCAGAGTAAAATGTAATGTGTAACATTACATCGGAGTGTTTATTGGTTAAAAAATTCAGGTAGTCGAATAGACATGAACCAATTTCATTGGCCCCCCTTTGCCCTTGTGTTTCGTCCCAGAAAAAACAATACACATTGTCGTAAGCCGAGTTTTCTTGCTCGCTAAGGGCTGTTAATTCAGTAATCGTAAAATCAAGACAATTGATTTTAGATGAGTAGTAAAAGTAGGCTGGACTGGGACATAACATTACAGACTGTAAATCATACACAGCACAGATATGATTTGCATTAATACTGGCACGATCTAGTAGTTTCTCTTGACGGCACAAATCTTTCTCAATTAGGTGTTTGTCATAATTGGCTTTCAATGACTGTTTTAAATCTGGCGGAGCAATCTGGTAAGACAAACATGTTTCGCATCTGTCTTTTTTGGGCTGAAAGAATCCAATATTGAAGTCTTTGTTGAATGTATTTATATACATCCAATAAGGACATTCAGGTAAATTATTGTCTTTTTTTTTGGTTAAATTCTCTCCATAAATCTTTAATAGTCTTTAAATGTATTCTTCACTTGTTAATGCTCTAAGGTAATGCGATTCAATTCGCGGTATTGAATTAATGTGCTCTTTTATCTTCCGCAGAAGGTCCTGATCTATGGTTTTCCTATTTACGTGTTTCCCACGTTGATCGGATTCCACGGTACCATGCACGTTAGTTTTTTTTTTCAGTGTCCTAATTTGCCGATCAGAAATGTCCAAAGTATTAATAAAGTACTTCTTACATACACGAATTTTTTGATTGATTTTTGATTGTATTTTGCCATCATTAACTGTAAAATAAAATGCGTTATTACGTTATTAGGCATTCGTGGTTTTTCAGAATTTGTGTATTTATATTTGGGATTTATTGCCGTAATACAAGCCCTTATATAAGCACGTTGCACTTCTAAATCAGGTAAATTCCAATAATTTTTGAACAACGATGATCTGTCAGCATCTCCAATGTTATCTGAACATTTTAGTCTGCAACTACAAACTGGCTTCATGTTTCGTGCTGGTGTAATACCTTTTTACCAGCTTTTTTGATTTAGAAACCGATTTATAGGCTTGACCGCTGTTTCGTAATTTTTTAGCCATGTTTTGTTTCCATGCACTTCCATTTCTTTTCCGTTTTCTGGATTTCTTGGTATTCCATTGCTCCTCTACATCTTTCACCAAAGGGACGTCATTGTCAACTTTAGGTGAAGAACAACTTGAAGTTGACGAAGATCTTGAAGCCGGTATTAAGCAATTATTCCTATTTACACCTAAAAAGGTTGGGTCATTGTCGCTCAAGTCTACATCACTTTCGTCGGTATTTATTGGAGAGGCATGATAATTTGGCTTACAAACCGCTGCTGCTCGCCCTCCCACATCAGTACTAGGAACTGGAGCACAAGTGTTTGATTTGTTGGAACTTGATGAACTGAAAGTACTCGATGACGAGGTGCTACCAGACGACGAACTACTGCTTGATGATGAGCTACTGGAACTTGAACTTCTAGTACGTGGGCTTTTTAAATGAGGTACGTCATTTACTACACTTTGGTCTGCGTTATTTTCGGCAGTAGATTCGCATACCTAAAATATACAAAAGAAAGTGATAATTTTGATACTTGGTCTGTGTAGTTTACTGTTAGTGGACACCTCAATAATCATAGACTTACATCTGAAGATCTAATCTGTGACAAATTAGTCCAGTTCTGTTTTTGGTCACGTGGTGGTGTATCCTCTATTATGGACGGACTGGAGGGCACGTTCTCTTTGTCAATTTGCTGAAAATAAATTTACGTAACAAATTGAACTTATGTAGGTATTTAAATTGTAATTAAGCAGAAAAATTGTTATAATAGTAATAATAAAGTAACTGACCTCATTTTTTTGTGATTGATCACCATTTGGAGTATGTGGTCAGCTCTTTTCTTCATTTTAATTTAAGATTTAAGTGACCATTATTTACCTAAGTTGTTTACTAAAACATAATAAAAAGACACATTACCAAATGAGCATTTAACGATTATTATTAATTACATCAAATACAGACCTATCATAAAATAAGTACAAAAAAGTATATAAACGATCAATATTAAAGAGGCACTTTCTTAATAATACCACAATCTCATCCGCAATGTTTAATACTAATACGACTCAAAGACAAATGTTTCACTAAATCCAATACATGCAGCAGTACTAAAGTGACACAATTACAACTTGGGTCTCTTTAGTATCAAATATAATTGTGTGAACTTACCGTATAATCACTACTGTAGGGACTCATTCAGTTTTAGGTCACTTTTAAAACTTTCGTTCTCAACATGCGAAATGTTCCAAGAATTTTCGAAAGATCTAATGGATTGATGATGAGAAGCAGTAGAATTTAAGACGAAAGAATAGCTTTGCAGCAGCTAGCAGCTCGTGACTGACAAAAAGAGATTTTTAGGGTTCCGTACCCAAAAGGTAAAAACGAGACCCTATTACTAAGACTTCGCTGTCCGTCTGTCTGTCTGTCACCAGGCTGTATCTCAAGAACCGCGATAGCTAGACAGTTGAAATTTTGACAGATGATGTATTTCTGTTGCCGCTATAACAACAAATACTAAAAACGAAATAAAATAAATATTTAAGGGGGGCTCCCATACAACAAACGTTTTTTTTTTCAGGCTGTATCTCAAGAAGCGCGATAGAGACAGTTGACATTTTCACAAATTATGTATTTCTGTTGCCGCTATAACAACAAATACTAAAAACAAAATAAAATAAATATTTAAGGGGGCCTCCCATACAACAAACTTTTATTTTTTTACTGTTTTTATAGATTATTGTACGGAACTCTTTGTGCGCGAGTCCGACTCGCACTTGGCCAGTTTTATTTGATGGAATTTCCATTTCGGGAGAAAACGGTTTCCACAAACTAAATCTTAACAAATAACTTTGATTTGACGTCGATCGCTTCAGCATAATATATTCTGGGTTTACAGGTTTCGCTTTAAAAAAAAATACATTATGTTTTTATAAAACAAACGGTTTAATTCGACCAAGTTTTAATTACAAAAATTGAGTTTTTTAAGTGCAGAAGTTTTAATCTATTGCAAATTTTGATAAAAGGATAGCCTATAAAACTAGTCTTTCATTTTTTATATTATTTATTTATTTATTAAGAAAGAAACAATAATACAACATAAACAAGTACCGGGTCCCGCAAAACCGTTTGCACAGTTTGACTGTGGGATCGAGCAGTCTCTACTATCTTCTATTTATAATATTTATCTATAAGTACTATTTATCATTAGATAAATAATAAGGTAAGTAAGGGGATAAGTTCGCCTTTGCACCGATTTAGCTTTTTTTTTGTCTGTATTTTTACCTGTGTCTTGTGTACAATAAAGTATTTACATACATACATTATCAATAACGTACAAATGGAGAAGCAAAGAGTCCCCATGGTCAATGAATTAAACGTCAAAAGAAAAATTAATTTTAATATTTTTCGTCAGGAGACTGTAAAAAGTGGACTAAAGCAGCAGTGTTTTTTCATCCTGTGGGTCGCATTATTTTGACACAATAAACATTTTATAAGCTTTTATTTAACTCGCAATGTTCGTATCCATCTTTCAGACACTTGCCGTTAGATGAGATTTTTGGAAAAGGTATAGTTTGGATGACAACTCAATACTATGGTACCATCGAGCTGATCTGATGATGGAGACAGAAGGTGGCCATGGAAATTCAGGACTTGACCGACGTAACGCCGTTGAGTTTGGGCTCGTTGGAATCGTCTTAATGAGTAGTTGATGACGGTATACAGAAAAGTACAGTCGGCAATAAAAGCTTGTACCAAAAAATATTTTTTTGTTACAAGCTTATTTAATTACATCTCTTTTTTATATGATAAGTTTATTGTATAAAGGGTAAATATCCATCAAAACTTTGCGAGTGCGAGCGAGCGGCGAGCGAGGAAAAAATGCACCAATACTCAATAGGAAGCGATGCCTGGGCGCGCCCAGCAATTGCTTCATTTTTTGGTTGATTTTTTTCCTTGCAGTCGTCCTTAACTACCTTGGGTCGCCATCAACCCTTAAAATCGAGAAGAATGCAGCCAGCAGGACACACCTACATTCTACAAATACCTTGCAGTCGCAACCTCACACTGCCCCGTTATTCTACAACCTATTTTAAGGTACAAGTTGGAACCCGTCCGCAGACAGCACCAGCAGACGACGTGTCGCGGCGACACGACTAATTTGTATTTATTTATATAACGGCGACGCCTGGCGAAAGGTATTTCATACATTTCGACGACCGCTTTAGCCTAGTTGGTAGTGACCCTGCCTACGAAGCAAGAGGTCCTGGGTTCGAATCCCGGTAAGGGCATTTATTTGTGTGATGAGCACGAATATTTATTCCTGAGTCATGGATGTTTTCTATGTATTTAAGTATTTATTTATCTATATAAGTATGTTTATCGTCGCCTAGTACCCCTAGTACAAGCTTTGCTTAGTTTGGGACTAGGTCGATTTGTGTAAGATTGTCCCCAAACATATATAGTTAAATACATAGAAAGCAGTCGTGTCGCCGCGACACGTCATCTGCTGCTGATGTCTGCGGACGGGTTCCAACCTTTATGTCAAAGTCACCAAGACGTTATGATACATTTTGTCCTGGGTTACAGATGTAGATAATCGGTTTTGGCTGTACAGTCAGCATCACATAGTTAGTAGCAGCCAAAGTAGCCAAATATATCGTAACACTTCCTTATTCCTATAGTAATAGAGACGTGTTCCGATATATTTGGCTACTTTGGCTGCTACTAACTATATGATGCTGACTGTACCACTTACCGCTATCGCTATCACCAAGAACATTTTAATGTCGAGGGAAACACAATGAAACAACTGGTATGTAAAATCTAATTAGAACTGATTTAATTAAGCTACCTGACATCTACAGTGTGTGACTTCCATAAGAACATATATTTTAAGGGCTGAAAGTATAAGCCCTAATTAGCGTAAACTGGTTTCAGTAGTTAAAAAAACAGTTAGGACACGCAATGTATCGGTAACAAAGCTAATAACTGACAGTAACATTTGAAACTAGCTCTGCCTCTCTGAAACGTCAAATAATTAAAAAAATACAGTACAGTATCGTCAGTACATTGCTGCTTCAAAAAAAAACTCTCCAATAGAAAAGGTAATTGTTATATTGTTTCGATAAAATGGTTCACAGTATTAAAGCTATCGTTACTTAAGATGTTCGCTTTGTGCTTATAACTACTAAATTTCAATTTACCTCTTTATCAATATTCCCAGCTCTCAAAACTTCTTGGTCTCAAAATACCTAAATTACAGAATGCCTAATTTTTTTTCTCAAATCACCGGAATCTCAATATGGCCGAATTTCAAAATAGCTTGGTCTCTTAATGCCTAAACTTCAACATTTAGGTGTTTTCTGTTTGAGTTTGTCATTTCTGTCATCGGTATTTGAAGGATTTGTGCATTTCAATATTTAGGTATTTGGAGAATATGACGTTTTAAATCAAAGTCATGATGAATTTCGGTAATTTGAGGAATGAGACAATTTGACGTTTTAGGTATTGCCGAATGGCAATTTGAAAATTAGGGGTATTACTGAATAACCTATTATGAGATTTTGTGGTTTAAAGCCCAAAGCGTGCCCTAATGTTGTATGTCACACGTTGTGTACCTATAGAATAGGTGTATTCACTGATTCCTGCTTCTATCTACTCCCGTTAGCCAGGAGACTGACACCCATCTTGAGAGAGTTTAAAAAAAAAAATGTTACAAAATGGACTTCTAACATACTGTTACTTATGGGAACACCCAAATACTCCGAAATATTTTATTCCGAATTTGCTAATTCCGATTTTCAAAACTCCGAATTTCATAATTCCTAAGAATTATAATTTCGATTACTAAAAAACACGAATTTTATTTTACCGAATTTCATAATGTCGATAGTTTTTGTTTCCGATTTTTATAACTCCGAACAATCAAAAGTGCGAAGTGTCATTGGCCCGAAAAACAGTATTCCGATTATCAAATTTCCGAAATTTCATTGCTAATTCGGAAATTTGATATTCGGGATAATGAACTTCGTGTTTTCAAAAATCGGAATTTTATTTTAATTTGGATATTCGGATTTTTAGACCTGCACCGGGTAATAAAGAATTAGAAAATATGTATACAACTACTATGAATAACAAAACGACCTAGAGGACTTAATATTCAAAAATGGCCGAGCTATTGTATTTTATTTGCATTGGAGGTACAGATAATAAAACCGGATCGGAGCACCCCAATATCCACGTGGTCTTGTCTGCCCTACCCCTAAGGTGTATATAAAAAGCCGGAGGCGCGGAGGGGGGGCAGCCCTCGCCCGCTGTGACGAAGCGCGGGAGCCGTGTAAAGTGGAGCGGCTGAGGCTAAGGCGACCAGCAAGCCGAAGCTGCGGAGCGGAGCACGGGCGACCGTGCTTTGTCACGCGAGGGCGAAAGGGCTGCTCTTCCCGCAGCGCCGGAGCTAAGGCGGAGTCCAGTCGACCCTGTCACGGAAGTCTATTTTTTTCATGGTAGAGAAAAAAAAATAAGTCCCTGGTTCCGTAGTAATCCCATGGCCGAACTCGCATTATTGCTTTAAGTCTGCCTTTATACGCACAAAATTCAAATTTATTTAATTCGCAATTCTGATGTTTCGGACTTTTGTTTAGTCGGGTTTTTAATTGGTCGGTGTAATAATATTCGGATTTTTGAAAATCGGTATTTTTATAATCGGAATTCGTATTTTTGATATTTCGGATTATTAATCAGTCGGACTTCTTATTTTCGGGGGATTGAAATTCGGAATTTGGATTATCGGTATTGTAACCGTTAGACCTTTTGAGATTTCGGATTTATAAAATTCGGATTTATGAAGAATCGGAATAGTTAAATTCGGAGTTTTAAAACATTCGGAATTATGAAAATCGGTATTATGAAATTCGTGATTCCGACAATCGGAATTTAGTTTTTCGTATTTATGTAGTGTACCCGTTACTTATCCGTCACTGTTACTCCGTATACAACAGATACAAACTTAGAGGTCAAATGTAATTGTTCGATTCAGAGAATAACTTCCCAGTCCAGCAGGGTAGTTGCGTAACTTTTCGGACGACCATAAGGACAAACCAACTGTAATTTCCGGTGTCAATAAGTAACAGTCTTTGATTATGTCCTGTAGCTCATTTGAAAAGTATGCTGATTGTCGCTTTACCTTAATTAAATAAAGATACAATTTTCTTTTTTCGATATTCTTATATTTATCGTCAATAATTTATTACATTATAAAAATACACAATTTAATTTAGAAGGTGTTTATTTAGTTTATATGCTATAAGATGAGTACATTGTGATACATAGTAGGAACGTAACTGTGGAGTAATTTCTGTCAAATCTAGGAAAAACTACTACCCTAGTAGCTAGGTAAGACCCTCAGAGCGTAAACTTAGTAGCTTTTCGCATTTTTATACCACGATAGTTGCAAAAAAGTCCTGTCAGACACCGTAGTCTATGAACGCTACTGGCGTGGATGCGCGGACGCACGCAGCAGGTAGCAGTATATCGAAGTGCAAGGAAATCTGTTTGACATCAGTAAGCTTTCGGTAAAGTACAAAATACCGCTTACAGTTTCCGCCCCTACTATGCTACTCAATCGACCTTATCTACTGTCTGTAAAATGCACCCCGTATCAGTATCGACTCTTGTTTTATCATTCGTCACATAATTCTTTATGTAGAAATTAACGAAGAGAATTAATATGAACATGAGATTACCGGTCAAGAATATGGCGTGGGCTGTCGAGGGGGGGCACTCTGATACGTAGTAGGTGGCAGTTGCGTAGATGATCATAGCGACGAATTGTATCTGAAAAATATAATTTCTGTAAAGTTTTTGGTACAAGCCTTTGTTGCCGACTGTTTTGAGTAATTACCAACGTATTCTACAGAATTCCATTACTCCAATTTAAGAAAGTGCAGTGTGGTGGTTTTCCTGCCTTCCACACTGAAGTTTGTTCAGATATCATGGAGAGAGAAACACGATTCTCTCTCCATGATATCTGAACAAGAACCCTACCAAACGCTACAAAAGTACAAATTCTAGAAAGTGAATTCGAGTATCATTATCATCTCAGCAAATATAGTCAATATGAATGATGATCCGAATTATTTTTTGTTACGTATTTTATCGAAATTTTGGCGTTTTATCACACTATTACTTACGGAAACAATCGTGAGATGATACTCGTAATGACTTCAGAACCGACCTTTTCCCGCCGGAAATACGCCCAAGAAATAAAAAACTCTCACCAGTTGCATCGTAGTAATATATTTCTTCCACTTCAAATATTTAGCGACGTTTGGCCCCAACGCAGCCAGTCCGTAGTACCCGTACATAATCACGTGAATTGCAGAGTTAATGCAACGCATGAAACTATTACTGTGAGACGGATGGTGTCTAAATACCACCCACGCGAACACCATCCCGGAGTGGTGGTAGAGGTGGAGGAAACTGATTTGGTTGTCCTTCTTCCTGAGTATGAAGAACACTGTGTCGAGGAGTTCCGAGACTTTAGCGAGGAAGTATAGATAATTTCCTAAAGCCACCTGAAAAATATGACAATGTGAAGGTTAAGTTGGAAGACAGATTATTTTATTAGTATGTGTGACTTTCAGAAGCCATTCATGAATACAATTCACTAAATTAACTAAATCTATACAATCTATAGTCAGCATCGTATATTTAGTAGCATCCTGGGTAGCTGTTGATGACTTGAGACAATATCGTGAGGAAACCGGTCTTATCAAAACAAGGTCTAGTTTTCCCTGTGGGGTGGAATCGGAAGGTCAGATGGTAGTCGCTTTCGTAAAAGTGCCAACGACAAATCTTGGGATTAGGTGCCCGGGCTCCTTTATACTAGGAAAAACGCAAAGAGTATGATGAGTTGAAGGTTTGAGAAGATTTTTTGTAACTTCTGTTGTCATACAAGACGCTGTACAGAGAGAAGGAATCCTCAATGTTATATTTAAAACAGATGACGTTATGTTTTTTTTGGAACAGTCAATATAGATTGCGAGAGCTTAGACAGAGAGGTATAATAGAACGGAGTCCTATATGGTAAAAAAAAAGTTGTGTCGTAATTCACCTTTTGCCAATGTTCGTCAATAGCCATGTAGCATTTTCTGGGTAAAAAACCGAACGTCAAAATCTCTTGTAAGCTCTGGAAAGAAAAAATACATTTGGTTTCAGGGAAAACAGTATTACTGTAAAATTACATAAAGTAGTAGGTAAGGTAAATTACGTAATTCACGTCAGACTTCAAATTATAACTTCATGAAGGTACAGGTTTTTTACAAGTTTAAACGAAGGTTTGTTAGTAAATTACATTTGGTGAGAATATCGAGCTTTATATAGCCGTTAGCGTTTCGGTGAAGGAAATCATCGTGAGGAAACCGGTCTTATTATAATAAGGTCTAGTTTTCCCTATGGGTTGGAAGGTCAAATGGAAGTTAATATTCCCAGGAACATTCGGAATTTACTTTTGCGGATAAATTACACTTGTTAAAAAATACTTGGTAAAAAAATCTAGGGCCCCAGTTATCATGGAATCCCTGATAGCAAGATATATAAATATATATAATTTCAATATTCCCGTATATACCTTGTATGGGAATATTCCCGGGAATGTTCCTGAGAATATTCCAACTTGGAGAATATTCCCGAGAACGCTAACCACGTTTATTAAATACTTTACTCGAATAGTGAATCTACAAATTGTTAAAGTAGCAAGGTTCAAATTAAAACGAACGGTATGTCAGTAGGAAGGTTTGTTAGTAAATTACATTTGGTGAGAATATCGAGCTTTATATAGCCGTTAGCGTTTCGGTGAAGGAAATCATCGTGAGGAAACCGGTCTAATTATAATAAGGTCTAGTTTTCCCTATGGGTTGGAAGGTCAAATGGAAGTCGCTTTCAAAAACTAGTGCCTTTGCCAAATCTTGGGAATAGGTGTCAAAGCAGACCCCGGGCTCCTTTAGGGCACAACCGGGAATAGCGCTAGGAGGAGGATGATCAAGTTTTATATACCCTTTAGGCTCTTTAAATAATAAGCTTTTAATTTGCTCAGTTCGTCGTTAGATTAGATTAGGCTGGATTTGAGTGATATTGGGCTTTTGGGCCAGATGCTGGTGAACTATGTGTTATGTATAATTTTGTCTGACCACCTTTTGTACCATATTTCATGCAAAATAAAGTTATTTATATTTGTATTTAACGCCCACATTTTTGTTAGTGTCAAATGTCCCCACCCCCTGCTGGCCAAATAGCTCCTACTAGGAATGTGAAAATAATCGTGTCAGTATTACATACAGGGTGTATCAGAAATGGGGTGTGAACCGAGCAAGGGTATATTCGGTAGCGCATTGCGATTCCAAATATGTAGTTGTTTATGTTTTTTATTTATTGATTATTTTTGTTTACTTTGATATTTTTGGTTCTGTTTACATTAGAGACTTTGTTTTTAATTAACATTGCTTGTTTATGACAATCATTTCCTCGCGAGGGTGAAGGGTTCCCCGATTTATTTAATTTTCAATCGCTGCGCGCACAGCTGTGTTATGAAAACAAATGTCTTGTGTATGTTTTTTTGAAACTCAGGTGACAGCTTTTACGTGTTTGATGTCATACACAAGCAATGTCAACAAAAACAAAGACTTTAATGTAATAAAAAACAAACATTTCAATGTAAACAAAAACAAATCAAAAATAAAAATCAAAATAACTATTGCATTTTTGGAATCGCACTACGCTACCGACATGCCCTTGATCGGTTCACACCCCATGTTTAATACATCCTGTATAATGAATTTAAAAGGAAAACTATCACGGCTAAGTAGACATTATTAGTTACCGATTAGGTAAGGTAATAGTCGACCAACTTAAAATGTACCTAATAATTGAAAAGGCCAACTTTCGTACAAATTCGGCCGATCTAATCGCACCATTAACTTCGCGCGTGCGTATCGATGTAACAAACAGTCAACTATGGAATCCTACACTGTGCGAGGCCCGACACGCACTTGGCCAGATTTTTTTTGTCAATTCACTTTTTTTAAATTAACAAAAAGTTTTTCACACGATTTCTACAGCTCACCACTAGTATTATATGGAAGAGGGTATGCGTTTGGTGACAACGCAATTATAACCCGATTACAATATCTGTGGACCTGGCGACGATGACGTC
Source organism: Epinotia ramella (assembly GCA_947578815.1). Classification (NCBI taxonomy): domain Eukaryota; kingdom Metazoa; phylum Arthropoda; class Insecta; order Lepidoptera; family Tortricidae; genus Epinotia; species Epinotia ramella. The sequence continues at coordinate 6,127,255 of OX388207.1, forward strand.
ACGTCGGCGCTCTGGTACGGTGCTCAAGGCGCGCGGGGCGAGCGCGGGCAGGTAAAAGAGAAGGGGGAGGGGATTCACATTCCTGCGAGGTTCACAGATATTGTAACCGAGTTATATTATATATGGCCCCACCGAGCTGATCTGACGTTGGGCACAGAAGCTGGCCATAGGGACTCCTAAACTACAAAAGATAAACCCATCGTGTTTGGACTCATTGGAACCCTCTCGGCGAACAACTGATGACTGTACAGAAAAGTACAGTCGGCAATAAAAGCTTGTATATTGAGAATCATTTTTCTAGAACGGATCCTATCTTAAGACCCATCGGTCCAACAAACCCCATTTGTTAGTCAGAAACCTTAGACACGTTTAGTGGTGGGCCGAGGAATATTACCGGGGACGTGAATATTCCTTTTTTCCCGGGAATATTCCCCAAACAGGGGAATATTGAAAAACATATTAGGAACATTAAAATTGTAATTAAAAAGAATAGTGCCCTGACAAATAAAATGCCATTCTTGTTACTTGTAGAAGTACCTACTTTTGTAAAACTTGTTTTTTTCGGCCGCGTATTATATATGCCCAATAACTATGGGAATATTCTCATTGTTCCGGGAATATTCCCATTGCTCCCGGTAATATTCCCAGGAACATTCGGAATTTACTTTTGCGGATAAATTACACTTGTTAAAAAATACTTGGTAAAAAAATCTAGGGCCCCAGTTATCATGGAATCCCTGATAGCAAGATATATAAATATATATAATTTCAATATTCCCGTATATACCTTGTATGGGAATATTCCTGGGAATGTTCCTGAGAATATTCCTACCTGGGGAATATTCCCGGGAACGGCACATCGCTAACCACGTTTATTAAATACTTTACTCGAATAGTGAATCTACAAATTGTTAAAGTAGCAAGGTTCAAATTAAAACGAACGGTATGTCAGTAGGTATTAACAGCTTTTGATTAGTAGGTAGTTGAAGCATGCTTACTACATAAACAATCATCAGTTACACTTAACAATGAAAGACAATGGTTTCTAGTATTTGTGCCTAGTGAAAGTATAAGTGAATTCGTACTAGAAAAATGATTCGCACGATACCAGATAATTTTATTGACGGAAACTTATCATAATTTTTCCCAACAATGTAAATAGCAATAAGGCAATATACTTACAATTATTGTCAGGTATAATGATACCACGACTTGCAGAGCGTTGTAGACCAGTAAAGTGGTCCTCAGTTTGTATGGCCGTCTGTTTTTCATGAAGGCTGGCCCGATGTACAGCACTAATGCGAAGTACGTCAACAACAAGAGTAATATCTGCGCACTAAACCCTGAAATAGAAAGACCAGATTAAAGCTGCAGTAGATGCGTCACTACAACTTTCAGAGAGGAATGGCGGCGTTGTGAAGTTTGCTACCAACACCTGAAATGATGGCCACGACCCACGACCAATTTCTCTCACGTTATTCCCACTAGTTATATTAGCAGTTCTACTGATATAACTAGTTGGATTTTTTCTTACCAGTAGTTACATAAGTATTCCAGCTAGTTCCGTCAATAGCACAGATAATAGAACTAGTGGGAGTAGACCCGGTTTGGTTTGAGGATTTCATATAAAGGACATCATAACTAGGAATGTATACAATTATCCCTCGTGTCGTGTCGGGTTAGAATACTAATCTCTTTTTTCCCGTGTTTGCGACTTGGCAAGCACACAATGCTACATATAGTTTTTGGTATGGAAAAATGTATAAATGCAGTAAAGTTCTGTGAATCCCAAGTTGCAGAATTTTATAGAGCCAGCAAATAAAGATTAAGTAATAAGAATGTATGACTTGGCTCTACGAAATATCTCGCAACTTTTGACGGTGGAAGAGTTTCGAGACTTGGGCTATTGTTTACATGGAATGTTTTTTATGGGATAAAGTAACTTACATGAAATGATTCCTGAGTTTCCATCACGCAAAATGACGGATTCCATTTTGATTTTGTGCCTGTAATGAAATATAACGCGAATATAAAACGGAGTCTTACCCAATTATCCATCTGATGAATGCATCAGATGAATGTGAATACACAGAGGTGGATTTCTCACGGTATCCACGTTAATCACCTGACCCTGATCACCCAGGGGAATTAGCGGCAATTATTTTATATTCAACAAGGAAAAAATGATAATGTTCGGTTATGGGGCTTCGCCGGACGCTACCGCGTCGCGCTTGCTTCGCTCGCTCGGCTCGCGCGCTGTAGGGACGCAGTACACCTAACAACCTAACCGTTTTTTTCCCCTGGGGGATCAGGCTAGGGGATTAACGTGGACAACAGCTGATTTCGAGGTTGTGACACAGAATAAATAATAATACAGAAGGTTCTCTGTCAACAAATCCCCTGTTTAGGTATGCCGAACGAGCCTAAATGTGGCCAATCCTATCGATCGCATGCAATGCGTTGCGATAGAACGCCTGCGTGCCGTAGCAGCGCTAACATAACCCCTGGGACCGGTAGGCATGTACTTGTAGCAGCGCGACCAAATCACGGAGTGAGCCGCTTCTGGTTATGATCAGGAATAACATAAAAATTGTTTAAATTAAAGGAATTTAAAAAAAAATATATTATGTCGTAATTTCGTAATAATGCTTGATACAAAATTAAAAATGAACATAAAAAAACGAAGAAAATGATTGCTTATAACTAACGGCCGGTTTACACATTGATTAGTGATTAGTGCGCGTCCATACAAAAGCTACTCGTACTTGCAGCAAATGTATGGACTCCACTAATCAAAAATCAATGTGTACACCGGTGTACCCTTACTGAAAATTAACCCCCACTTAACTTTTAATAACTCTCATATTTTTGCAATTCAGTGGTCGCCGGGAAAAGTGGTTGAGTATGGCTACCTTCTTCACTTTTAATAAAATCTATTTTTTTTATCCAGAATCTATACATTTTTAGTCATGCAATGTTATAATTTAAAGCAATGCATTCCAAAAAAAAAAATAGAAAGCCACACGGAATAACGGTAACGTAAATGAGCACTTACCACAAAATCGAAGGGAGAACTTTTTCTTTCAAAATTTTCTTTTTATATAAAGAGATTTTTATTGCAACTATGCTTCTCCCATGACTTGCATGTGCATAATGACTTACCTAATGCGTCACCATTGTGCGCTTAAATATGCACAACTCGGATATCGTTACATAAAAAGATCTGTTCAATTAATTTTCGGTTGTGTTCACGCGTTTAACACAGGCGGTGCATTTGACAACGCTGCATTAAATTTGAATTGATGTTGTTTTGGTTGCATGCGGATTTGGCGCGCTCTAAAAAAAAATAGAAATCAAATAAAATATCTTTATTTCAGAACATTAAAGTTCCATACAAATACAAATATATATCTCATACACATCAAATCGTTTATATTCACAAATTATTTACTTAATGCCAAGAAGAGGTAATAAAAAATTGCAATCATCATCAATATCATCATACAATAAAAATAATTAAAATTTAGTTTATAATTTTAACCCAAGTACCTCTAGGATGGACCCATCTGTTCTATCAGCGGCAGCGATGACCTTCAGCATCTAAGCGTTGCGATTTTTCTTTTCTATTCGGCACCGTCTTAGGTATCTACCGGCTGCATTTTCGTTAACAGCGGTGCTACCACGAACTTCGAAAGTCGAAGTTCGTAATACATGCATCCCTGTTACTCGAGTAAGGGAGTGCGATAGAGATGGAAATATTCGAAATTCTACTTTCGAAGTTCGTGATAGCGCCGCGGGTCCCCCGACTTTGTTCAAAATCGATATCTGAGGGTCCGGGTGGTCTTTTAATACGACTCCGAACACAGAATTTAAAATAATATGCCGCTTTCATTAAAAATAAATATTGGACTAGCATAATCCCTGGCCATGCGACACCCAAGCAAAAACAGGGCCAAGTTTAGTGACAAATAGTATTTAATGCAACTGTTGTATAAGTAGGGTCTTAAAACGCGAGTGGCGTGAGTTGCGATGCGAGCCTTGGCGAGCATCGCAATTAAAGACGCCACGAGCGTTTTAAGACCAAGTTATTCACCGTTGCATACAATACTTTTTCTACGACTAATCCATCCTAATATTATAAATGCGAAAGTGTGTCTGTCTGTCTATCTGTCTGTCTGTCTGTCTGTCTGTTACCTCTTCAAGCTTAAACCGCTGAACCGTTTTAGATGAATTTTGGTTTAGAGAAAGTTTGAATCCCGGGGAAGGACATAGGATAGTTTTTTACCCCGGAAATCAACCCCTAAGGGGGTGAATTGGGGGGGTGTAATTTTGTATGGAGCTGCGATATAAACGAGTTCCACGCGGACGGAGTCGCGGGCAGAAGCTAGTTCTAAATAAATAGCATTTGACTTTTCAGGCAGTAGTTTTTCCGTTAGTTCTAAACTACTCACGCAATTTCTTCAGCGGTGCAGCAGTTATTTTCTTCTTTAAAAGGAACGTACACAGTTTTCTTCACTTCACAAACACGAATAACATCTTAATAAGTTATAAATAACGAATAGTTATCATATTTCGTCTTTTCATTTTGAATTGGAACTTTGGTGGGAAATTAGAAATATGACACATTGACACCTCTTGTTTATGGTCTGTTTTGTTTTTAATTTCCTTGAACATGCCATCCGAACCAAAGTGAATCCGGATCCGAACTGAATCGGATCGGTTTATATTTATAAATAATACCAATAATTGGTAAAATATGTATACACATAATACATGATCATTTATTTTTATTTTAGTAAATAATTTATGTTCTACAAATGTTTGATAGTAAAACTTTTTATTTCGAAAAATTTGCTTATGAAGTCGGTACCACTGCAATATGGCGGCCTATTGAAAAAAAGTTAGATGATTTGACATCGTGGTATAGGTGCTTTTATGAAAAATGTATGAACCATAAAATTACACTAAACAATGCGTTTATGGGCCATAGAGCATAGAGTTTTTCGACGACTTATTATCGGTGTCATTGTATTTGAGCTAGAGCCTATATAAAGGACAGATAACGGTACAGGAGTAGAAAAAGGAATATAATAGCACCAGTCCGTTACTTTCTTTAGGTGTCGACTATGGAATAATAGTTGAAGGGTGTTATGGGCGTCGGGTTCGCCTGTCAATTTAATTTCTCACGTTTTCTAAATAAACCCAACAAATTGCTGAAAATAGAACTTGAAATTGTATGTGCTCCGCCTACCCCTTTTATGATATTAGGAGTGTTTATGTAGGTACCATGTATGATTCCTATTCAACACGGGTAGATAAATAGACCTCCGGTTCAAACTCCGGTTGAAACAGAGACATACAAACAATCAATTTACCCCTAGTTGCAAGCGTCTATATGCTACGGTAACCACTTACGCCACTTACGCCATAACCGAACATTATCATTTTTTCCTTGTTGAATATAAAATAATTGCCGCTAATTCCCCTGGGTGATCAGGGTCAGGTGATTAACGTGGATACCGTGCGAAATCCACCTCTGTGTATTCACATTCATCTGATGCATTCATCAGATGGATAATTGGGTAAGACTCCGTTTTATATTCGCGTTATATTTCATTACAGGCACAAAATCAAAATGGAATCCGTCATTTTGCGTGATGGAAACTCAGGAATCATTTCATGTAAGTTACTTTATCCCATAAAACATTCCATGTAAACAATAGCCCAAGTCTCGAAACTCTTCCACCGTCAAAAGTTGCGAGATATTTCGTAGAGCCAAGTCATACATTCTTATTACTTAATCTTTATTTGCTGGCTCTATAAAATTCTGCAACTTGGGATTCACAGAACTTTACTGCATTTATACATTTTTCGATACCAAAAACTATATGTAGCATTGTGTGCTTGCCAAGTCGCAAACACGGGAAAAAAGAGATTAGTATTCTAACCCGACACGACAAGAGGGATAATTGTATACATTCCTAGTTATGATGTCCTTTATATGAAATCCTCAAACCAAACCGGGTCTACTCCCACTAGTTCTATTATCTGTGCTATTGACGGAACTAGCTGGAATACTTATGTAACTACTGGTAAGAAAAAATCCAACTAGTTATATCAGTAGAACTGCTAATACAACTAGTGTGAATAACGTGAGAGAAATTGGTCGTGGGTCGTGGCCATCATTTCAGGTGTTGGTAGCAAACTTCACAACGCCGCCATTCCTCTCTGAAAGTTGTAGTGACGCATCTACTGCAGCTTTAATCTGGTCTTTCTATTTCAGGGTTTAGTGCGCAGATATTACTCTTGTTGTTGACGTACTTCGCATTAGTGCTGTACATCGGGCCAGCCTTCATGAAAAACAGACGGCCATACAAACTGAGGACCACTTTACTGGTCTACAACGCTCTGCAAGTCGTGGTATCATTATACCTGACAATAATTGTAAGTATATTGCCTTATTGCTATTTACATTGTTGGGAAAAATTATGATAAGTTTTCGTCAATGAAATTATCTGGTATCGTGCGAATCATTTTTCTAGTACGAATTCACTTATACTTTCACTAGGCACAAATACTAGAAACCATTGTCTTTCATTGTTAAGTGTAACTGATGATTGATTATGTAGTAAGCATGCTTCAACTACCTACTAATCAAAAGCTGTTAATACCTACTGACATACCGTTCGTTTTAATTTGAACCTTGCTACTTTAACAATTTGTAGATTCACTATTCGAGTAAAGTACGTATATTTGTATTCACAAAAACGTAATACGAAACCGACCTATTTGATTGTGCAAAATGTTCCGTTTCAAAATTGGGCAATGATTTCTGAACGCAATATTGACAAGAAAACACTACAAATGTCAATGTCACTTTGCAGTTCGTCGACTGTGTATACGCTTTCTAATTCATTTCCAAAAAATAATGATTACACAGTAATCAATCGATTCCTTTTATTAGCCACCATCAATCGTAATCGGATATTATGACAATCGATTTGCTCTAGCCACATCACTCTTTACGTCATATTGGAACTGTCAAAAAACCAGTCGCATTTCTCGTAAGGTATACGTCTCACGAGAATATGATAAAATGCATGGCAGCAGGTCGAGAAAGACGCAAAAAAGAAAATTGGCCGAAAGTGTGAAAATCCTTCACTTCCGGTCAAAATTTGTAGGGGTAAATATTTACGTCATGTGACAACAGTACCAGACATGTGGCATCATTGTTTTAGCCCTTTAATCGTAGAGAGAGTAAACCTAAGTCTGTCAGTCCTGAAATGACCGGATGTACTTGGCAGACGGCGTCAAAGTTCGAAAGTTATTAGGTTTACTCCACAGACGTATATCTAAACCGGACTGAGTACTGCGATTAAAAAAGTGTGACCGACAGAGCAGTCATACTAGAGAATTGCATCTCGTTTTAATTAGGGTGACCAAGTACCTACGCGGATATTAGGATTTTTAACCTTTTCAACGCTCTCATATTTGAATGAAGTGATCATTCACACGCCAAGAGCTGTTGCCTTATCAAAAATGACGAATCTCGTAGTGCTGTGCAAAACATTTATCGATAAAATTTACTAGCCTCGGTAATCGTACTAATCGTAGTACGAGAGTGAGTGCTCATTGAAGCAATCTTATTGACATTGACGTAAGTCCTTTAAATGGTGACTTGGGCGTGTTGCTGTGAGTACAACTTATTTTACTAACAGCAACACGCCCGAGTTATGGCATAAACGAATTATTACATTTATTAACCAGTAAGTAATTTTGTTTTGTTCTACTTACACTGACCTTGATGACGTTTGGAAGAAATGGTATACAAAGTATATCAAATTAGTAGGTATATGACTATATTAAGTAATAATCTCAAACAAAATAGACGTGGTAACATTTTCAATAAATAAAACAACATATATACCTACTTATACAGTTTATTTCATTACAATGAAAAATACCGTTAAATATGTTTTTCAAGGACATTCATCACGGCAACCCAAAATATTTCTACATTTTCCGGTGGAATTAACAGGAGCAATTTTCTTGCCGATTATTACACACACAAGATCGGGCATTTTCATTTTGAGCCAAATGCTCCGTTTGATATTTTCGGAAAACACCAAGTACTTCTTCCCAACATATATACGTCAAGTTTCTCAGAATGTATTTGTTTAAACATAAATCGAATTCCATTTTACAAATTTTGTTTCTTATTTACACCGCTACGCCATCACTAGTACAGACTATTTACCGTCAATGACGTCATAGGCTAGCCTCTAAAGTGGTTGTTGGCGTATAAGGAACTATGATTTCCCGCGATCATAGAGAAGTGACTGTTACGCTATACAGATATTTTTTTTTGTATCGACAGATCAATGTCAGTAAATCGTAATTAGACTTCAATTTTGTTTCAGTAGGTTTTTATGCTAAGACGATGAATTAATTAATGTTATAAAAAAATAGACTATGGTTACAAATATTTGAAAAGACATCTTCGTAACAATATTTTCACAATAATCAAATGTAAATTAAACAGATCCGGCGACAGCACTAGCGACCACTTTATGGGCTGTTGGCGTATGGGACACTGACATTATTGCGTCAAATCATATCCAAAGAATAATCCCGAAATTTTCTCATTTTGAGCTGTCCAAACATTCGTCAATTCTTATAAGGAACAAAACATGAATTAATGTAAAGTTTAAGCCAGTAAAAATAAAGCAAAGCAGGTCATAATAGATTTTATTCATGATCAAAGTACAACTTTATTCCGACCTTTTTATGGGTTGTTGGCGTGGTGGGCACGACAGCACTCGACCATTTTAGTGGCTCTTGGCGTTGAAAAGGTTAAAAAGGTATAAATGTGTCAATTCATGTTTAGTGAGTGATGGATGACCTGGTAAAGGGGCCGGGAATCCTCTGCATGCGGTTGGCGCAGGACCGTTAACTTTGGTACACTTTGGGGGAGGCTGATATGATGATGATATTTCTTACATATAATAATATATGTAAGAAATAATCTAAATAACCCGGTATTCTACGACAGTATAAATATAAATACATGTTTAGTAACGTCCGCTTTGACACCTAGCGGACTCCGTGCTCGTTTAGGGCACAGCTGGGATTACCGGGTATAACGCTAGGGGAGGAGGATGATGACATGTTTACTAACGTATTACGACTCCATAAAAGTCTGACGTCATTTATGTAATATTCCCTGCAAAAATCATACTAACGGAGCGTTTTTGTCTTCCTATCGCTCATTTGAAAAGTATGCTGACTGTCGCTTTACCTTAATTAAATAAAGATACAATTTTCTTTTTTCGATATTCTTATATTTATCGTTAATAATTTATTACATTATAAAAATACACAATTTAATTTAGAAGGTGTTTATTTAGTTTATATGTTATAAAATGAGTACATTGTGATACATAGTAGGAACGTAACTGTGGAGTAATTTCTGTCAAATCTAGGAAAAACTACTACCCTACAAGGGAAAATTACTACCCTAGTAGCTAGGTAAGACCCTCAGAGCGTAAACTTAGTAGCTTTTCGCATTTTTATACCACGATAGTTGCAAAGAAGCATATATCCTGCCAGACACCGTAGTCTATGAACGCTACTGGCGCTGGATGCGCGGACGCTCACAGCAGGTAGCAGTATATCGAAGTGCAAGGAAATCTGTTTGACATCAGTAAGCTTTCGGTAAAGTACAAAATACCGCTTACAGTTTCCGCCCCTACTATGCTACTCAATCGACCTTATCTACTGTCTGTAAAATGCACCCCGTATCAGTATCGACTCTTGTTTTGTCATTCGTCACATAATTCTTTATGTAGAAATTAACGAAGAGAATTAATACGAACATGACATTACCGGTCAAGAATATTGCGTGGGCTGTCGAAGGGGGGCACTCTGATACGTAGTCGGTGGCAATTGCGTAGATGATCACAGCGACGAATTGTATCTGAAAAATATAATTTTTGTAAAGTTTTTGGTACAAGCCTTTGTTGCCGACTGTTTTGAATAATTCCCAACTTATTCTACAGAATTCCATTACTCCAATTTAAGAAAGTGCAGTGTGGTGGTTTTCCTGCCTTCCACACTGAAGTTTGTTCAGATATCATATCATGGAGAGAGAAACACGATTCTCTCTCCATGATATCTGGACAAGAACCCTACCAAACGCTACAAAAATACAAATTCTAGAAAGTGAATTCGAGTATCATTATCATCTCAGCAAATATAGTCAATATAAATGATGATCCGAATTATTTTTTGTTACGTATTTTATCGAAATTTTGGCGTTTTATCACACTTTTACTTACGGAAACAATCGTGAGAACCTTCAGAACCGACCTTTCCCCGCTGGATATACGCTCAAGAAATAAAAAACTCTCACCAGTTGCATCGCAGTAATATATTTCTTCCACTTCAAATATTTAGCGACGTTTGGCCCCAACGCAGCCAGTCCGTAGTACGCGTACATAATCACGTGAATTGCAGAGTTAATGCAACGCAGGAAACTATTAATGTGAGACGGATGGTGTCTAAATACCACCCACGCGACCACCATCCCGGAGTGGTGGTAGAGGTGGAGGAAACTGATTTGATTGTCCTTCTTCCTGAGCATGAAGAACACTGTGTCGAGGAGTTCCGAGACTTTAGCGAGGAAGTATAGATAATTTCCTAAAGCCACCTGAAAAATATGACAATGTGAAGGTTAAGTTGGAAGACAGATTATTTTATTAGTATGTGTGACTTTCAGAAGCGATTCACGAATACAATTCACTAAATTAACTAAATCTATACAATCTATAGTCAGCATCGTATAGTTAGTAGCAGCCTGGGCAGCTGTTGCTGACTTGAGACAATATCGTGAGGAAACCGGTCTTATCAAAACAAGGTCTAGTTTTCCCTGTGGGGTGGAATCGGAAGGTCAGATGGTAGTCGCTTTCGTAAAAGTGCCAACGACAAATCTTGGGATTAGGTGCCCGGGCTCCTTTATACTAGGAAAAACGCAAAGAGTATGATGAGTTGAAGGTTTGAGAAGATTTTTTGTAACTTCTGTTGTCATACAAGACGCTGTACAGAGAGAAGGAATCCTCAATGTTATATTTGGAACAGATGACGTTATGTTTTTTTTGGAACAGTAAATATAGATTGCGAGAGCTTAGACAGAGAGGTATAATAGAACGGAGTCCTGTATGGTAAAAAAAAAGTTTTGTCGTAATTCACCTTTTGCCAATGTTCGTCAATAGCCATGTAGCATTTTCTGGGTAAAAAACCGAACGTCAAAATCTCTTGTAAGCTCTGGAAAGAAAAAATACATTTGGTTTCAGGGAAAACAGTATTACTGTACAATTACATAAAGTAGTAGGTAATGTAAATTACGTAATTCACGTCAGACTTCAAATTATAACTTCATGAAGCTACAGGTTTTTTACAAGTTTAAACTAAGGTTTGTCAGTAAATTACATTTGGTGAGAATATCGAGCTTTATATAGCCGTTAGCGTTTCGGTGAAGGAAATCATCGTGAGGAAACCGGTCTTATTATAATAAGGTCTAGTTTTCCCTATGGGTTGGAAGGTCAAATGGAAGTTAATATTCCCAGGAACATTCGGAATTTACTTTTGCGGATAAATTACACTTGTTAAAAAATACTTGGTAAAAAAATCTAGGGCCCCAGTTATCATGGAATCCCTGATAGCAAGATATATAAATATATATAATTTCAATATTCCCGTATATACCTTGTATGGGAATATTCCCGGGAATGTTCCTGAGAATATTCCAACTTGGAGAATATTCCCGAGAACGCTAACCACGTTTATTAAATACTTTACTCGAATAGTGAATCTACAAATTGTTAAAGTAGCAAGGTTCAAATTAAAACGAACGGTATGTCAGTAGGTATTAACAGCTTTTGATTAGTAGGTAGTTGAAGCATGCTTACTACATAAACAATCATCAGTTACACTTAACAATGAAAGACAATGGTTTCTAGTATTTGTGCCTAGTGAAAGTATAAGTGAATTCGTACTAGAAAAATGATTCGCACGATACCAGATAATTTTATTGACGGAAACTTATCATAATTTTTCCCAACAATGTAAATAGCAATAAGGCAATATACTTACAATTATTGTCAGGTATAATGATACCACGACTTGCAGAGCGTTGTAGACCAGTAAAGTGGTCCTCAGTTTGTATGGCCGTCTGTTTTTCATGAAGGCTGGCCCGATGTACAGCACTAATGCCAAGTACGTCAACAACAAGAGTAATATCTGCGCACTAAACCCTGAAATAGAAAGACCAGATTAAAGCTGCAGTAGATGCGTCACTACAACTTTCAGAGAGGAATGGCGGCGTTGTGAAGTTTGCTACCAACACCTGAAATGATGGCCACGACCCACGACCAATTTCTCTCACGTTATTCACACTAGTTATATTAGCAGTTCTACTGATTTAACTAGTTGGATTTTTTCTTACCAGTAGTTACATAAGTATTCCAGCTAGTTCCGTCAATAGCACAGATGATAGAACTAGTGGGAGTAGACCCGGTTTGGTTTGAGGATTTCATATAAAGGACATCATAACTAGGAATGTATACAATTATCCCTCGTGTCGTGTCGGGTTAGAATACTAATCTCTTTTTTCCCGTGTTTGCGACTTGGCAAGCACACAATGCTACATATAGTTTTTGGTATGGAAAAATGTATAAATGCGGTAAAGTTGTGTGAATCCCAAGTTGCAGAATTTTATAGAGCCAGCAAATAAAGATTAAGTAATAAGAATGTCTGACTTGGCTCTACGAAATATCTCGCAACTTTTGACGGTGGAAGAGTTTCGAGACTTGGGCTATTGTTTACATGGAATGTTTTTTATGGGATAAAGTAACTTACATGAAATGATTCCTGAGTTTCCATCACGCAAAATGGCGGATTCCATTTTGATTTTGTGCCTGTAATGAAATATAACGCGAATATAAAACGGAGCCTTATCCAATTATCCATCAGATGGATAATTGGATATGGCTCCGTTCATCTGATGCGTTCATCAGATTCGAATGCATCAGATGAATGTGAATACACAGAGGTGGATTTCGCACGGTATCCACGTTAATCACCTGACCCCGATCACCCAGGGGAATTAGCGGCAATTATTTTATATTCAACAAGGAAAAAATGATAATATTCGGTTATGGCGCTTCGCCGGACGCTACCGCGGCGTCGCGCTTGCTTCGCTCGCTCGGCTCGCGCGCTGTAGGGACGCAGTTCACCTAACAACCTAACCGTTTTTTCCCCTGGGGGATCAGGCTAGGGGATTAACGTGGACAACAGCTGATTTCGAGGTTGTGACACAGAATAAATAATAATAGAGAAGGTTCTCTGTCAACAAATCCCTGTTTAGGCATGCCGAACGAGCCTAAATGTGGCCAATCCTATCGATCGCATGCAATGCGCTGCGATAGAACGCCTGCGTGCCGTAGCAGCGCTAACATACCCCCTGGGACCGGTAGGCATGTACTTGTAGCAGCGCGACCAAATCACGGAGTGAGCCGCTTCTGGTTATGATCAGGAATAACATAAAAATTGTTTAAATTAAAGGAAAAAAAAAAATTATTATGTCGTAATTTCGTAATAATGCTTGATACAAAATTAAAAATGAACATAAAAAAACGAAGAAAATGATTGCTTATAATTATAACTAACGGCCGGTTTACACATTGATTAGTGATTAGTGCGCGTCCATACAAAAGCTACTCGTACTCGCAGCAAATGTATGGACTCCACTAATCAAAAATCAATGTGTACACCGGCCCTTACTGAAAATTAACCCCCACTTAACTTTTAATAGCTCTCATTATTTTTGCAATTCAGTGGTCGCCGGGAAAAGTCGTTCAGCATGGCTACCTTCTTCACTTTTAATAAAATCTATTTTTTTTTATCCAGAATCTATACCTTTTTAGTCATGCAATGTTATAATTTAAAGCAATGCATTCAAAAAAAATATATAGAAAGCCACACGGAATAACGGTAACGTAAATGAGCACTTACCACAAAATCGAAGGGAGAACTTTTTCTTTCAATATTTTTTTTATTAAAAGATATTTTTATTGCGACTATGCTTCTCCCATGACCTGCATGTGCATAATGACTAACTTAACGCGTCACCATTGTGCGCTTAAATATGCACAACTCGAATATCGTTACATAAAAAGATCTGTTCAATTAATTTTCGGTTGTGTTCACGCGTTTAACACAGGCGGTGCATTTGACAACGCTGCATTAAATTTGAATTGATGTTGTTTTGGTTGCATGCGGATTTTGCGCGCTCTAAAAAAAAATTTATTTCAGAACATTAAAATTCCATACAAATACAAATATATATCTCATACACATCAAATCGTTTATATTCACAAATTATTTACTTAATGCCAAGAAGAGGTAATAAAAAATTACAATCATCATCAATATCATCATACAATAAAAATAATTAAAATTTAGTTTATAATTTTAACCCACGTACCTCTAGGATGGACCCATCTGTTCTATCAGCGGCAGCGATGACCTTCAGTATCTAAGCGTTGCGATTTTTCTTTTCTATTCGGCACCGTCTTAGGTATCTACCGGCTGCATTTTCGTTAACGGGTCCCCCGACTTTGTTCAAAATCGATATCTGAGGGTCCGGGTGGTCTTTTAATACGAATCCGAACACAGAATTTAAAATAATTTGCCGCTTTCATTAAAAATAAATATTGGACTAGCATAATCCCTGGCCATGCGACACCCAAGCAAAAACAGGGCCAAGTTTAGTGACAAAAGGAATATAATAGCATCAGTCCGTCACTTTCTTTAGGTGTCGACTATGGAATAAAAGTTGAAGGGTGTTTTGGGCGTCGGGTTCGCCTGTCAATTTCATTTCTCACGTTTTCTATCTAAACTAAACCCAACAAATTGCTAAAAATACAACTTAAAATTGTATGTGCTCCGCCTACCCCTTTGTTGTCTGTCTGTTACCTCTTCACGCTTAAACCGCTGAACCGATTTGGATGAAATTCGGTATAGAGATAGTTTGAGTCCTGGGAAAAGACATAGGATAGTTTTTATCCCGTTAACATCCCCCAAGGGGATGACGTGGGGGGTGAAAGTTTGTATGGAGCTACGATATAAAAGAGTTGAGTTTTCGCTTCTGCCGGCACTCCCGGAGTGCAACCCGGTCTTTTTTTTGACTTACTAAACGTTAAGCAGGCTAATTTTACTTACTACGATTTTGTTGTTTTACTATCACGATTTTCATATCAGCCGAAAGACGTCCACTGCTGGACATAGGCCTCCCCCTAAGAGTGCCAAAGTGACCGGTCCTGCGCCACCCGCATCCAGCGGACTCCCGCAAACTTTACCAGGTCATGAGTCCACCTTGTGGCCTTGCGAGTTGCGGTACGTGGTCGCCACTCGAGAACCTTTCCGCCCCAACGACTATGTACTTGCTATGTGCCCCGCCCACTGCCACTTAAGTTTAGCGATTCGGAGGGCTATCGGTTACCTTGGTTCTGCTGCGGATAGCCTCATTTCTGATGGAATCACGTAGAGAAACTCCCAACATGGCCCTCTCCATACTAACTGGATAGTCTGTCCTAGGTATATATAATCGTCTACAACTTCGAGCGTAAAGTGTCCGATTGTAATGTAACGTAACTTAAGTGGCAGTGGGCGGGGCACATAGCACGTAGAACCGATGGCCAATGGGGCGGAAAGGTTTTCGAGTGGCGTTCACGTACCGGAAGGCGCGGCGTGGGTAGGCCCCCGACAAGGTGGACTGATGACCTGGTAAAGGTTGCGGGAGTCCGCTCGATGCGGGTGGCGCAGGACCGGTCGCTTTGGCACTATTTGGGGGAGGCCTGTGTCCAGCAGTGGGCGTCTTTCGGCTGATATGATGATGATGAGCAACTAATGAAGTGCCAAAGGTGATCCTTGTGGAATTGACGGAAGTCCTCAAATATTATCGGCTCACATACAGCGATTGGGTTTTTTTCTCTAATAATTAACGCATTTCCTTTCGGAAATCAGTTCATGTGGTAAATTGGAAAAGAAACGTGGAATTATTCTCGTGGCTTGGCGGAGTTCTAAATTGAAGTCGGTTAAAACTTTGTTTTTAAAGTAAATTATGTTATGTTATGTTTATTATATTATTATTATCAGTTACGTGTTTACACAGACGAAAAGTGTGAATAAGAGAATGCGATAATCAGATGGGCAGTGCTCGTTGACTAAATAACAGACTTGACTTTATACCTAATTATTGTTAGTTACAATAGCCCGGATAATGTTATATCCCTGGATACCGGTATGACATAGTTGCCGGTATGTAGATATAACGTCAATAAGGGACAGTATATAGAGAGGAGGTGCATCTATGGTTGCTCGGCCGATAGGCGAAAATCTGAGACAGGAATATAAAGTGCATACACCTTTGTGGCTAACCTCCCGTAGTGCAAGGATTTGGCAATATGTAATTAAGATGTGTGAGACGATTAGTGTATTTACAAGAAGTAATGCAACTTCAGTGGTTTAGTAGATAGAACTTGTATGTGCTAAGTTCTAAGGACTATGTGACGATGTTCTCTTAAAACTTAAAACAACAGGTGTGGCAAGCAGGCCTAGCAGTGAGAGGCGAAGCAGATTTCCGTGGACTGCGTTGGTAGATATAAGGTAAGATTCAAATTATCTCTCCTTAGATCATATTTCACCTATCGTGACGTGACTCACGCAGTCGAATTGTATTATACAAGAGTTAATAAAATTCATTAACGTGTAACATTCCAATATGAGGAGGGCGTCGCGACAGACGGACATGACGTAACTATAAGGGTTCCTTGTTGACTACGGAACCCTAGGAATGTGTTTAAGTTGTTGAAACAAAAATCAAAAACAATGAGTAAAAAATTTGACCTACATATCATCATCATCATATCAGCCTAAAGACGTCCACTGCTGGACATAGGTCTCCCTCAAAGAGTGCCAAAGTGACCGGTCCTGCGCAACCCGCCTAACGGCCCGACCACGACATTGCGCGAATTGCGGCGCGGCAAGCGTTTTATCTGTTCATTGCGCAGTCGAGACGCGCAGCGCACTGTGGATAGTTGGGATCACACGCAATGAATTAGTGAAACCGCTGCCGCTGCCGCTGCCGCGCGTGTCCGGGGCCAGGCCGTAAAGCGGACGATATCTATATTTTAATGAGATAACCATTAACCATGTACTAGGATAGGCTCCTCCAACTGTGTTCAGATAGTATACCGAGCCTTCAATAGATGCTGGAGACTTCCAATTTTACTTCTTATTGTTCTGTACGTTTAAAGAACCATTATTAACTGCTTCATAAAAAGAAAACAATTATCTATTAGAACATAGAAGCAGGGTTTTTTGACTCGCCATTCAGTCAGCTAAATAAAAAATGCTTACTGAAAGTTCTCAATTTTTTTTTAAGTTCCACTGGGCAGTCTTCAAACTCCTGACACAAAATCTACACCATATCAGGAGCTTTGGACGAGGCACGGGGACACAAGCCGATTATAGAAATTCTAACTCACCTAATAAGGTGACGTCAACACTGCTGCAAGCGATTTTTTTTTATTTTTTTTTTATTTTTTTATTTAGAAACACAAACAGTCATAATAAATTTGTTATGTGTATGTTGTACACAATGTACAATAACTGAGAGGTTATACAAACAGACCTGGAGGTTCATAAAACATAATATTAATTATTAATAAAACCAAAAAGGAAGGTAAGAACAAAGTAGTAAAAAGTAAAAGAATACATAACTAAGCATATACAGTCAAGGACAATGAAAATGGGCCACCTTGTGTAGTAATTGCCACACAAACAGACCCATCCCCAATGCCCGTGAGTGATGAAATTCTGTGGTATAAGCAACCACTCAAATCACATGCTGAAGTTGATAAAACAAGAATTCGTCAGTAAAAATACGTGGCTCTTTTAACACCTGGAGCGGGCACTCGGGAACTGTTTGTTGGCTTACATGACAATCTGAACGATTTTTGCATTATTTATGTAGGTGACAAAGAATTTAAAACTATTTAGTACAAATTATTATAATCTTGTTAAATTTATTCAAGAACAGTTAAGCCTGGTTCAACTAGGAATATAATTATTTGTTCGCCGACATTTAATATTCATGAATATTCAATTTTGTTCAATAAACGTGTAGAAATTATACAATAACTTATTGTGCAAAAATAATTTGATACATAAATTTTGCTACATTTTAGACTATAATTTAAATTTATCTTATGATACTCGTAGCTATATGTTTTCTCGTTTCGGTAATGTAAACAGAAAAGCATTCATCACAATTTATAATGATCTAATACAACTTTTGGCATTGTTTCCTTTTGTTTGTAAGGAGACTCAGACAGTTGAACAAAACTCAAAACTTATAGAAACACCTGTAAATAAAATTGATAAAACTTTTGTAGACCTAGCTTAAGATAAGCGTTTCTAATACTACCATACTACTAACTTAAGGAATAGAAACTGCTTATCCGTGCTGCATCTTAATATTAATCGCCTACGAAATACGATACTACTTCTGGAAACTCTCCTAGATGTTGAACTTGAGGTCAAGCCATTATATGTATAACAGAGTCTTGGTTAAGGCCGGACGAAGATACGAGCATTAAGTTATCAAATTATAGCGAGCTGCTCTAGGTCGATTAGACGAGTAGCTAGACCAGTTCCCCAAACGCGTTGGTTCCGCGTAGCAGAGTTTCCATTCGCGTTTTTCCCCACTCGAGTCCCCACTTCTTATTTTTCTTAATCGACTGAATTCATATACGCAATTCGTCTCCAAGGCAGGTCGGTGTAGGTACGACGACGAGTGAAGCGGAGAGGAGTGTTAGTTGAACCGCGACCCTAAAGCGCGCAAGCCAAGCGAGCGAAGCGAGCGTGCCGGGGCAGCGGCCGGCGAAGCGCCAGAACCGACAATGTGTTTTTTTTTACTTCCTCATATTAATTGTTTGGTTCTGGCGCTTTAAATCGACTAAGAAAAATAAGAAGTGGGGACAAATGCGACTGGAAATGGTGGTACGCGGAACTAACGCGTTTGGGGAACTATGCCAATGGTGACATACATGAACGAAAACAAACTCGAGTGGGGAAAAACGCGAATGGAAACTCAGCTACGTGGAACTAACCCGTTTGGGGAACTGATGTAACCCCTCCGCTTTACATATATTTGCTATGCATTTTCGTTTACAAAACCACGTAGATTATGCAGAGACAATTTTGACATTCAGCTCCCAAAATCTAATAATTATGTACATTTTAAAAGAAGTATTGAACATAATGGTATAAAAGTTTATAATATGTTAAATGACGACATAAAGCAATGCAATAATATTAGTGAATTTTCTAGGAAATTTAAATCTTACTTGATTACTCGACCATTTTATAACTTGAAAGAATATTCTGGTAAATGTATAAATAGATAGGTATTAGCATTATGACGTTTTACATTTGAATTTATATTTTGCATGTCAAGCTATGGCGGAACATGCCCTCATGTAAATTAATTCTACTGACACGTACATTTATAACACCTGTGTATGTTTTGCAAAATAAATCGTTTCATTTCAGTATACCTATTTCTGGAAGCCAATTTTACATACAACCGAATGGAAAAACATCACGAGTTCTTAAATATTTATTACGGTCTTATTCAGTTTTTTACACGTGCAACGAGTACCTAACCAAATAAGACTTACAATACAAAACAAATACTATTAATTGCACATCTCACACAGATAAAACAGTTACAAAAGAAAACACAAAGACTTAATAGTTGTCGTTCGTTTTTTTGCATAATATGTGTGCTTGTTCAATCAACCTAACAATATTGTAAGTCCTGCTCAGAGAGAATAATGTATTTGAAATGGGCGTGACATTTGCAAAGTCATAATTCAATTGTTTCTATTTAGAAATAAATTGCGAGAACAATATTCCTGCAGGTATATTAGTGATGATGAGATGCAAGTATTTGCGTATTTTTGCGTGTTAGCTCACGCTTCGCACGTGCAAGGCATCATCAGGAGATGCTGACAGGAGATGTTGCTTGCGCCACGTCCACTGAGCAAAAACACTTTTAACAGTTAGCAAAGGAATATTGTTCTCGTAACTTATCAAGAACTTATGAGGATTTAATGATGTCTCAGAGTAAATACGAATATTATAAAGAGGTGTTCAAGTTTAGTGAATTTATGAAATGTAAGTTTGCATGTAATCACTGTAACAAAACATCTTATTTCCAAAAATATCTCGGGATAGACATAGGCTATATTTTATGCCGCGGCTCCGCTTTTGTTCTGTTACCTACATATAAAAAAGCTGTAAAGGGTTAAAAGTCTGTAAATTATATTAACAAAAAAAAATCAATAAGTAGTATTATTTTTTCGTTCATTATTGTCGTTCTGTTACCTAGGAGATGGACGGGTGTCACCCATCGTCGGCCGGCCGGAGTTCGTGCAGGATTCCGCCCAGCCCCCCTATTCTGTAACTTGTTTTATGCTCACTGTAGGGTTTGTTAAATCCTTCCCCTCGACTTATATTCACCAAACACTGGCTCGGCAATGCCCACGTATCAGTAATAACTCCACTTCCCAGTTGTTGCACTCTCGCCTCGGCTCTCGTGACAATGACAGTGACAGTTATCTTTCCCGCCAATACAGGGACACACGAGACAGCGTATGTATGCTGTTTGAGCTACTCACATACACTACATCCCTCCCTTGATGTTAAATTAGATAAATAACAACAAGCGATGTATAAAGCAAATCAACGTATATTTCTATAATAGTGCAATCAGTCTTACAGGTATTTTTCATTGAGATCTCTCATTAGGTACCTACTAGTAATTTAAAAGTTAATGTATTAATTAACAATAAGAAAATAGTAAATATTATTTTAAGAACATGGCACATTAAATCACAGCCTCATTTACTCGCTATTATTATCATTGTTTTCCTCTTCCATTGTCTCTTCCTGGTCCAATCCTTGGACGGTCTGCCACTTCCCTTCTACCCTCTTCAAGTGAACCACATTCCTTCTCAGCACTTGCCCTGTTAAGTCATTTTTTACCGTGACGTCACCCTTATTTGCACTCTGTACAGTGTGTGGTGCTGGATTATAGTTTGAACTGAGCTTATTGACTTTATCCATATTCTTGACATAGACTTTATCTCCTTCATTTAAATTCGATTCAATAGCTCCTCTCCTTTTATCTCCATACTCTTTCCCCTTTTCCTTCTGAACCTTGTCTCGATCACGTACATCAAGATCAACCACTGCATTTTCCAGTCTATCTATTGATGGAATTTTGTCCCTGTTCTGACGTCTAAAAAACAACTCTGATGGCGACTTGCCTGTAGTTGAATGAGGGGTACTGTTGTACATTAGTAGGTACTCCATCAGACTCTCTTTCAAATCGGTTCTCTCAAGATGGCTGATTTTGAGACGTTTCATGATATCTCTATTTTGTCTTTCGACTTCTCCGTTCATCTGCGGCCAATATGGCACTGTATTTTGAACAGTGATGTTGCATTCTTGACAAAATGTACGAAATTCCTCGCTAACGAACTGTCTGCCGTTATCAACAGTAATTGAGATCGGGTAACCCAGTCTACTGAAAATTTCTTTGAGCAATTTTATAATCTGGCAGCTGGTTACTACTTTGGTGATTTTTACTTCTTTATAGCGACTATAGTAGTCCACTATCACGAGCAAGTAGTCACTGTTAGGCAATGGCCCCAGCAGATCCATCGCGACATCAACCCATGGAGCTATAGGAAGTTCCCGCCTCTTCATAGGTGTTGGAGGATTTGGCAATCCCACTAGAGTGCAACTCTTGCAAGACTTGACAAGATTTTCTGCATCTTTGTCAATTCTTGGCCACCAGACCTTTGACCTTAGCCTGCCTTTCATCGCTACAATTCCAGGGTGGCCCTCATGTGCAGCATCAAGTACTCCTTTGCATAATTTCTGGGGTATCACAATTCGGTTTCCTCGGAGCAAAATATTGCCATAGAAACATAGCTCATTCTCAAATATCTTATAGTTTTTTACCATCTCATGCCATTCATTTTCATAAACACCTTTTTTAACATGGTTAATTTCTTCATCAGTCTCTGAGGCTTCAATAATCGCAGTCATTGAAATTGCGCATGGCCTTGCCTGCTCTACGATTTGGTGTATGTGTTCATCTCCACCCTTAGAAGATGAATTTATCAATTGGCATAAGCGAGATAGCGGGTCAGCAATGTTCACCTTTCCTGGTTTATAGATCACATGGTGAGTATATGATTGGAGCCTGAGCACCCACCGCTCAATACGAGCGCAAGGCTTAGATTTTGGTTCAAACAATATTTCCAGTGGTTTATGATCAGTAATCAGATCGAATTCCTTGCCGAAAAGGAAGATATTAAAATGCTCAACTGCCCAAACTAGAGCCAGAGCCTCTTTCTCCGTTTGGCTGTACTTCCTCTCGCAATCTGTTAGTGTCCTGTTTCCGTATGCGATAATCCGCGGACCCTTAGAGTCGATCTGTACTAACACAGCGCCAAGGCCTACAGGGCTGGCATCTGCGATAACTTGCGTTTTGTCGTTGACATCGTAGTATCCTAGAGATTGTATTTTGGTCAGTGCGTCTTTCAGTTCCGTAAACGCCTTGTCTTGCTTGCGCGTCCAATATGATTTGATATCAGCTTTTTTCCCCAGTTTTTTCCTTAACAATTCTTTCAAAGGTTCAGTTTGTGTAGCTAAATTGGGTAGCCACTTATTAACATAATTTACAAGTCCTAAAAAACTTTGTAGTTCTTCTGTAGTAGTAGGGACTCTGAAGTTTGCAATGCTCTCTATATATTTCGGTAGCGGCTTTACACCGGTTGATGTCAATTCGTGTCCCAAGAAGTTTACCTTTTCTACCTTGAAGATGCATTTTTGTTCATTGAGTTGTACATGATTGTCTTTGAGGACTTGCAACACTTCCTCTAATCGCTTGTCATGTTGCTCTTCATTATCTCCGAAAATCAATATGTCGTCAATGAAGTTGATGACACCATCACATTTCACCAATAGCTTCTCAAGTACCTTCTGGAAGATTTCTGGCGCGCAACTGATTCCGAACATGAGCCTTTTATACTGATATAGCCCTTTCGAAGTTATAAAGGTCGTGATGTGTCTGCAATCAGGGTGTAATTCCAGTTGGTGAAAAGCATCTTTGATATCCAACTTACTAAAATATTTAGCTTTTCCAATTTCTGGCAATAATTTATCCATACAGGGTAGCGGGTGATTTTCCCTTAAAATGGCGGTGTTAGCGCGACGCATATCCACGCACAACCGCAGGTCTCCATTTTCTTTCAGAATCGGTACCATTGGAGAAACCCACCTTGAGGGTCCATTGACTTCTTCAATTATATCTCGGTCAAGTAGGTCTTGAATCTTGTTCTTAACTTTTTGTTCAATAGGCAACGGTATTCTCCTGTAAGGTTGTGATACTGGTTGTACATTGTTATCAATTGGGATTTCTACGAGCACATCCTTGATCTTAGAAAACGATTGTGACATCGGTTTGTCCTCAATTTTGTTGATATCAACACCTATTTTCAAAACGCCAAGGAGTGTTGCCGTTTCTTTCCCCAACAGGTCTCTTGTGCCTCCTGCAATCACGTAAACAGTTGTTTGTTCTTCCTTGCCATTTATTCCAATTGTGGTTTCGAAAGATCCTTTAATATTGAGTGGATTGCTGCTGCCATATGCTAAAAGTGTCTTGGTGGGATTAGGTGTTTGGTTAACCGCTACGGCTCCCAGATTTTTTAAGGTTTCCCATGTTTCAAGTGTTATCAAGTTCACCATACACCCTGAGTCTACCAGCATTTTGGTCTTTACTCCACCTAGGGTACATTCAACTGTTGCGTCATTATCAATGTTGAAAACATAATCAACTTCCACTCTGGCCTTTTTGTGTCCTTTTGTACCCTGAGGCATTCCAAATTTCCTCTTTGTACTGGTTGTTCTGCAATATTGACGAAAATGTCCAACCTTACCACATGAAAAACATTCTTTTCCTAATGCAGGACATTCTTTGCTGTCTGTTTGATGACTTTTATTTCCACAGCGCCCACAAGGTTTCACATTTTTATTGTATATTCCTCCTGCTTTAGTTTTGTGACTAACTTCATTTCTATTCCTCTTATATATAGCATTTACTTCCTTGACTTCCTGGTTTCCCTGTTTGTTGTCCTGGCTTACTTGTCTTCTGTCGCCGTATACTTCTAATTGGTCATTCACAACTTCCAAGGTATTGGCTTCAGTAACAATTTTTTCCAGGGTTATGCTGTCACCAATAGTAAGGATTTTCTTACGTAGCTCTGGTGAATTACACTTCTCAGTGATTTGATCAATCAAGTGATCATCTCTATTGTCAAAGTTGCATTTTTCGGTTTGCTTCCGTAGTCTTACTAAAAAGCTTTCAAATTTTTCATTATCTTCTTGCTTTATAAGCCTGAACAAATGACGCTCGAAAACTCGGTTTGTTTTTGGAACAAAATATTCATCCAATTTTTTGATTGCTATGTCAAAAACATCCACTCCATCTACTGCATCAACATTAGCATCTGGTATATTGTAGAATATATCCTGTAAGCTTGCTCCTCCAAAGTGCAATAATGTAGCTCTTTTCTTTGGTCCTGATGTGATTTCAGATGCATCGAGATATATAAGCAGGGACCTTTTCCATCTCTCCCATTTGCCACCAATAGAGCTCCGATCACCATCTAAATCTAACCTCTCCAGCATGAACGATGGTTGTTGTGTCATATTTCCCAATCTCGACCTGAAATATTGATTGCATTGGTAACCAATAGGTAAATACAGGTATTCATTTGAAATACCCGACAAATCCCAATTAAATGGATGTTATATTGACCATTTCCAATTCAATGGGGGCATTCATTTGAACTACCAGACAATTTCCAATTTAATGGAGGTTATGTCAACCATTTCCAATTTAATGGAGGCATTCATTTGAACTACCAGACAATTTCCAATTTAATGGAGGTTATGTCGACCAATTCCAATTTAATGGAGGCATTCATTTGAACTACCAGACAATTTCCAATTTAATGGAGGTTATGTCGACCAATTCCAATTTAATGGAGGCATTTATTTGAACTACCAGACAATTTCCAATTTAATGGAGGTTATGTCGACCAATTCCAATTTAATGGAGGCATTCATTTGAACTACCAGACAATTTCCAATTTAATGGAGGTTATGTCGACCATTTCCTATAGCAGTAAAATTCATATGAAGTATGAGCCTGTTTAACCCGACTATATACCCGGCTTATTGATGTAGGCACATAGATGGAAAATAACTACTAATTTGTGGATTACTAAAGTGGCAGTCATAAATTACTCTTGACTATACAACAGATATTTCCATAATTTACTACAGGCATTACTGAAACTTAGTGCCAAGTGATGAATTATCCAATAGAGCTAGCACTTGGACTTGGTTCATAATTTTATTTAATGACATTTGATTTCCACAAACTGTGTACTAATACAATTGTGTTATAGATTAATCTGAATAAACCCTTCCAGAGGCCAGGCGATACTCAATCTCATAATAACTTGACAGGGAAAACCTTTCTCACTTCAAGTGTAGATATCTATTTTTTTAAAAGAAAACTACTTTTGAAGAATGTTCATTGAGATAAAATACCATTTTTGATGTATAATATCATCTGTGTAAACTATTTACGCTATTCTATTTCCATAATTTGTTTACGCCGGGTAAGTATATAAACAAACTTGCACCGACTATATTTCGACTAATTCATAATGATTTATTACATTTGAAGTAAGGACTAATGTTAATCTTGTAAATAACAGTGTTTCCCTCTGTTGGTTAATGTTATTGAAAGAGAATATGCCAAATTATAATTGGGTTTTGGAATTATAACCTAAAATTATACTGACGTCTATGGTGTCCGAAACTTACGAATTTAGTACAAAAAGTTACCTTTTGCTCGTCGCCACTTGTAGGGTTTGTTAAATCCTTCCCCTCGACTTATATTCACCAAACACTGGCTCGGCAATGCCCACGTATCAGTAATAACTCCACTTCCCAGTTGTTGCACTCTCGCCTCGGCTCTCGTGACAATGACAGTGACAGTTATCTTTCCCGCCAATACAGGGACACACGAGACAGCGTATGTATGCTGTTTGAGCTACTCACATACACTACACTCACCTCAACGCTCACCCACAAATATATCTTGACACCGCGATGTGTATTAACTAAGCGTAGGTAGTATTAGACCCCTAATTTCATGACGGGTGACCGGCGGGGTGAGCCGCATTAGCGCGTATCGAAAATCAGCCCATGTGTCCACCTTGTCGGCCTATTTAGCATAGTAACCGCTTTCCCTATCCTCTGCAGAGGCGTGGTCGGTGGCGGAACGACAGACCTTATCCGCCATCAGGTTTCCGATTTTCCGCACCCATGATCTCCTCGTAGCGGATTAGGGGGGGGGGGGTCCGCTACTGAACAGGTGGAGATTGAGGAGGCAAGCGCGCCAAAACATCTGGCTTGCCTCACGTGGAAGGCCCCCGGGCATCCGCGAAGGAGTCGTTTGTGGGGCGGCTGCCGCCGGCGGGGTCGCAAATGTGTGCGCAGCTGAAGCGAAGTAAATATGTCGAGGTAAAAAATAAAGGCGAGAGTCGGGATATGAATGGTCCTTTATTTAGGTAAAACCACGGTAAAACCCTCGATTAAATACACTATATGTGACGCTGTGTGGCGGGAACGATTACAATGGTCATTAACGATAATGGGATTAGTTTAACGATGATGTGGTTACTCGTACGTAAACCATCTAGTATTGTATTATACCTATTGATAGGAATTGAGGCCATCTCACCCCTCCACACGGCATTCCCGTAACCTCGGCTCAAGGTGGCGAGGTGCGAAGTGGGGGTTTTTAGTGGGTACACCGCGGGTATCATTAGCCCATACGGGAGTCCCACATAACCACTCGGGTCACCCCTTGCACCCGGGTGGTATAAGTAACGCATTTTCCACCCCTAAAACGGATTCAGTACGATGCACCTATATTTCTTAATTTTAACTCTACCTTGCCCCTTTATTTTTGAAACTGCAGAATTAGTAAATACAAACTTTTTTTTATTACAAGCTTTTATTTAGTTTCACCTGTCCCGTTGTCTGTCTGTAATCAAATCTTGAAAGTTTGACCCACTTCCCGGTGACCGATTGAGCTGAAATTTGGGGTATAAGTAGGGTAGACTGGGTACTGTTGTGCCAGGGTACGGTAGTGACAGTCGTCGTACCAGCGAAACTATACGGAATGCGGGCAAGGGTTCTAAGGGAGAGAGAAGCGGCATACAAGTCTGAACGCGTTCCCCGGTGTTGCGTCACCCAGCGCGCGGCGTTAATGCAAGCAGGGGCCCACATTGCTTTTCAACAGTCAAAAGTAAGTTGTTTTGTCCGATTAATTTTAATAATCACTGTTATTTGTATATAGATAGATTACCTCGGTTTTTTTTTAATATAAGTTGAACATCAGTAGTTAATTACGGGTGGTTACTTTTTACGTATACATTATTTGACAAGTCATGGCGAATTTTTGTTTTCGAAAGTGAGCGTCGGGTACGGTTGTGACAAATTTTGTAGGTACGGTTGTGACATATATTTTTTTTGTTTTTTTGCTTTTAGATACCCAGAAAACGCTTGCGGAATACCGAAAGAGCGCGGTCTAATTAATATCTGGTCTGGTAAATATGCAGATGCTTATGAAGACGTGAAAGCGGGACTTCTTTACATTTTCGTAATTTATTTTTTTATTAATTATTAATTAAAAAATATATGTATAATTTAATGAACTTTCTATTCGAAAGATTATGAAGATTATGTTGTGTTATGGTCATATTTCTAAGAATAAAAGTCATTATAAACCATTTTGTTGTATATTTGTTCCTGTAACTACCGACCCCAACCACTGTCACAACCGTTCTTGGGGTGTGGCCGGTTGTGACACTTTCCCTTTTTTTTTTAATTTGATTCCTATGACTAATACAACGTATTTAGGGAAAATATTTAAGTATATTTACGTAGACAAATGTACAATTTAAGAGTCAGTTACTTTTTTCCCAGCTAACTAGTAAATTAACAAAATTAGTGGCGATCAAACCAAAATTGTCACAACTGTACCTAGTCTCCCCTATATAGTTTGGATGACAATTCAATATTATGGTACCATCGAGCTGATCTGGTGATGGAGACAGAAGGTGGCCATGGGAATTCAGTATACTTAATCGACGTAGCCCCGTTGAGTTTGGGCTCGTTAAAATAGTCTCAATGAGTTGTTGATGATGGGATACAGAAAAGTACAGTCGGCAATAAAAGCTTGTACCAAAAATGATTTGTATGACAGAAACTTGTTTATACAATGTAATTTAAAAAAGTCTCTCAGGTGTTCAACAAAAACATCTACCGTGCTCATAATCTCTGCAAGCAAGCTAGCAAGATTTCCAACAAAATTCCTGTTCCCAGTATGAAATCATTGCACTGGTTTAAAAACCGGCCTTGTGCGAGTCGGACTCGCGCACGAAGGGTTCCGTACCATTATCTATAGAAACGGCAAAAAAGTCACGTTTGTTGTATGGGAGCCCCTTAAATATTTATTTTATTCTGTT
Source organism: Epinotia ramella (assembly GCA_947578815.1). Lineage (NCBI taxonomy): Eukaryota > Metazoa > Arthropoda > Insecta > Lepidoptera > Tortricidae > Epinotia > Epinotia ramella. The sequence continues at coordinate 6,156,066 of OX388207.1, forward strand.
TTTTAGTATTTGTTGTTATAGCGGCACCAAAAATGCATAATTTGTGAAAATTTCAACCGTCTATCTATCATGGTTCATGAGCAGTGATCGGTTATTTGGATTCTCCCTCGCGGAATATCAAGTAGAAAAGTTAATATAGATACGAAAGGATCACTGTTCATGAGATACAGCCTGGTGACAGATGGACAGACGGACGGACGGACAGCGGAGTCTTAGTAATAGGGTGCCGTTTTACCCTTTGGGTACGGAACCCTAAAAATTACCTTACTAAATTATTAATTTCAAAATTTTAACATTCCATGACTGACTTTCTTGGTCTCTAAGTTAAATGTGACGCATCTAATAGTGTATTCAAAAAACAATCTAATTTAGACGACTTCTTAATATGAATTTATTTTATGATTGGTTTGCCTTTATTTAAATTCTTATAAATAATCTGTAAACTCATTTGTTTCGTAATATGTCTAATTTTAAGATACATTTGGTGAAACCGCGTTCTTCGCATTCTCTCGGCACCAACAATGTTAACTGCATATCTTTAAATAAAGCACTTTGACTTTAATTATTACTCTTGTAGTTTCTAAGTTCCGCTATATCTGTTAATGATGTTTATGTTTTGTGGTAAGGTAAGTAAATAAAGAAAACGCTCTTTTTTCTCTTTATTTGTGCGTTGGAAAAGAGATCATTCAATTGTAATAATTATTTTAACTTAAATTTAATATCAAGTCACATTCTTATCCTATTAAAATATAAAACTAAACATTGTGAATACAAGAAAACCTATTATAGTTGAAAGTACAACAAAACAATACTTTTACCTACTAATAATTCTCTCACCTAATTTTTGATATAAATGTAGGAGACGCTACACGGGCCGATATCGGCAGGACTGCAGGCCGCAGCGTGGCTCGGCCCGTGTGGATACGTGTCGGAAGCACGGCGGCCGGCCAAATCAAGGGCACTCCATACTAGATTTTCTGTGACCTTGCTTGGCAGTCCGGCCGATTTCGCCCGTGTAGCATCTCCTTAATGTTGATTTATGGTGCAAACACATTATTAAAACGCGACGCGACCCTATGAAACGCGATGCGTGTTGAATCGTATCAAATTGTATTATTTTCTATGACCAGAACCACACTATGAACATCCGACATGTTCAATAATACAATACACACTACCTACACACAACAACACAACTACAACAACTTTACTGTCACTCGCGTCCGCAGGAGCTACCCACCACAACCCTGCACGTGTCCCCTGGGTGGTACTAAAGAGTGACAAACTTTAAAGGCCAAAATAACATATACCATACGATTAAATTAAAATAATACAATTTGATACGACTCAACATACGCGTCGCGTTTTAATAATGTGTTTGCACCATTATCGGTATTATTGATTTTTTTTTCATAGATCGAAGCCACATTTTCAAAGAATGACTTAAGAGCTCGTGAGAGTGTTAACAGTTAGTGTGAGAACACACCGAACGCTCCGCTTGTCAATAAACACGAACCGAAGAAGAATTTCCAAAGAGCTCGAAACTTGCCGCCCGTAGTGATAATTAATACGTGAGTTTAACATGACTCACGAAAGTTAAATTCAATTAATTTCGTCGTAAACTAATTGTGGTCACTTTTATTACATGATTAATCCATACTAATAATTATTACAATAAATGCGAAAGTGTGTCTGTCTGTCTGTCTGTTACCTCTTCACGTTTAAACCGCTTTACCGGTTGTGATGAAAGGTAAAGAGATAGTTTGAGTAACGGGGAAGGACATAGGATAGTTTTTATCCCCGAAATCATCCCCTAAGGAGGTGAAATGGGGGAGTGAACGTTTTTATGGAGCTACGGTATAAACCAGTTCTACGCGGAAGGAGTCGCGGGCAGAAGCTAGTACTAAATAAGGACCGTTTACAAGGTGCAACTACTCATATGCGATGTTCATTGTACTTCGGGGCTGCGGGCTAGCGAAATAAGATGAATTGAATCAAACCGTGCAATGTAATAAAACTCGCTTACGAGTTGTTGCACCATGTAAATGGCCCTTAAAATGTAGTTTTTTTATCAAATAGTGACTTTAAACTGTTATTAATGACGTCCACAGCCCGGCCCGTGACAGTGCCGTGTTCGTACCGGCGCCGGAACGTAGGTGTAACCCGTCTAAATAAAGTGTTCGTCACCGTCACATATTTCGCCTATTAGTTATTGACATTCTGTTTCCTACGCAATTTTGACGGGTCGTTGTTTGCCGGCCGGCGGGTGAATGTATGAAAAATTTCCCTCATCTAGGCAAAGCTCGGAACGGGTATAGTGCATTTAGAATTATCTGCCGTGTTTCCACTTGAAACCGTCAGTAGCAATAACTATAGGATTAAGTCGCGGCGCTAAGCACGTACGGCTGGCGGTGTTTCAAACAATTTTTCTGATACTTTTCCTATGTTACCTTTCCGTCTTCCGTTATTTAATAATTGAAGAAGGATTTTTGACACCACGTTCCTTTTATAATAAATGTCGGAAGTGACTGACACTGATACGAAACGGTGTACAGTGAATCATCCTTATACTGGTAATTCCAAAATCTAAATAACCAACAAATTATTCTACCTTAACGTCTTTCTCCTGTATCATACATATAGCTAACGGATTCGGATTACTGACGACATTTGACTTGGTTTTAGAGCCTTTTTTAACGTAACTTTTTTTGTAAAAGTTGGCGAAAAGAATCAAGAAGAATACGGTGTTGCTGATGATGAAGATGGCGACTCCTTTTGAGGGGGGGCATTCCGACACCCTTAACGTGGCGATGTACTGGGCCATCACGGATACGAATTGTACCTGTGAAAACATAAACAATTAATATAAGAAAAAAATACTGAGGTTAACTAGGTACTTTTTCTGCGTTACATTTCTGTGAATCATAACCAAGTTTAGATAGATACTAATTTGTTTTTGAGTGGCATTTAGAGATGGCGCAGGATCGGGTCAAGTGGTGACAACTCGTGTGGCTGCCAAGACCCACTTTGGTTCGGTGAGCCATTGAAGATAGATAGATAGATAGATTTAGAGACTGAGTATTTGAAACAGGCTTTACTTACCCAAGAGAAAACTAATGGGCATAAGAACTTAATATGAATTTTCAAAACCCATTGCCCTTTTTTTGCTCTTGAGAGTAATTTTATTTAGAACTGCTACATAGAATGTAACCACGTGCGGCCCAATATCCAACAGAATCTACCTACAATTCACTGCAAAAATTAAATGATTTCAATGGAGTTTAGATATTTCAGAGCATATTTTCGATCTTTTTTTTCGATGGAGTTACGAATAAAGTAAAGGATCTATACTGTCGTAAAACTGAAGTTACGCCATTACCTATAGAATAAGTACCTATTTATTAATAAATTAATAATGAATTTAATACAAGTCCAAGTGAAAAAAAAAACTATTAGGGTATTCCTATATTCAAACAAAATACAGAGAACTAATGATATGTAGGTATGCTTGTGATTGCATACTACCGCAGAAGTCAGTAATAAACCAGTCGGCAAGCATACGGTTGTTTTACTTGCTATTGCTCCCGGTCACCGATATATCATTGGCTAACGAGGATTATTGCTAACCTTCGCTGTTATAACCATGTCCTACCTAGGAAATTTGACTATTTTCGATCACAAGACAACTGAGTGGGCAATATTTAAAAGCCGGTTAACAAAGTTTTTCTTAGTGAACAGTGTAACGGACGCCGCAAAACAAAGTGCAATAGCGATCACACACTTGTCGGATGAAAGTTACCGGTTAGTGCGCAATTTAGCATACCCGAAGGATATAGATGCCTTGACGTATGACCAGCTGGTTTTGTTACTCGACGAACATTTCAAGCAGAAGGAATGTACCTTTGCGGACAAGGCGCGTTTTTTCGGGGCGACAAGGAGTACAGGCGAATCGATGAGCGACTGGGTGGCGCGATTAAGAGGTCTCGCAAGTTATTGCGATTTTGGTGCCGCTCTGGAATCGAACCTCAGGGATCGTTTCGTGCTCGGTCTGGGCTCGGGTCCTGAGCGCGACAAACTGTTTGAGCAAAAACCGTCAAGATTAACCTTAGCTCGGGCATTAGAGATAGCTCAGCAAACAGAAAGTGCCCGAGAAGCGATATCAATGGCAGTAAAAGAGGAGCCAATTTTTCGAGCTCATATTGAGGGTGGATACCGCGGAGGAGCGCGCGGTCGCGCGAGCGCCGACGCTGGCGCCGCCAGCAGCAGCGGTCGGCAGGATCCACGTTTCATGTCCGGATCGTCCGGGCAGTGTGCGGTATGCGGATTAAAAAATCACTCGGAAGTCAACTGTCGTTACAAATCATACAAGTGCAAAAAGTGTGGTAAAAAGGGTCACTTAAAGAAAGTGTGTGGTGAAAGTGCGCGATTATATAACGTCGCACCCGTTATCGACGACAATACCCGCAGGAATCGTGGCGAGGACACGGAGTGTGAGGAATGTCAGATGTTTAATTTAAGGTATGTAACCACTAAGCCGATAGAATTAAGCGTATTAGTTGGTTCTCAAAAGTTAAAGGCAGAACTTGATTCGGGATCCGGTTCCAGCGTCCTATCAGCGATGTTGTACAGAAAAATGTTTTCTATGTATAGACTGTTGGATACTAATGTTAAAATGTGTTTATATGACGGACATAAGGTTGCACCATTGGGCTATTTTATTTGTGACTTGACCTTTAATTGCCAGACAAAAAAAATAATGTTTTTCGTTATAGAAACAGAAGGGCCACCCCTATTAGGAAGAGATTTTATGTCGGCATTTAATTTGACCTTATCGGCAAATTTAAACAATTTGTCAGCTGATAGCGATGTTAATAAGTTATTGGAACAATATTCTGAGCTGTGGCATGATGAATTAGGGACGTACAATAAATTAAAAGTACATTTGCAATTAAAACCAAATAGTGTTCCAAAGTTTTTCAAGCCGCGTGTAGTTCCATTTGCCTTGAAGGAAAAAGTGGAACGCGAGTTAGATCGCTTAGTCAGTTTAGGCATTTTGGTACCGGTCAGCTGTTCACAATACGCTACACCCATAGTACCGGTTTTAAAAGGAAACGGCCAAGTTAGAATTGCCGGCGATTTTTCGGTAACCTTAAACAAAGACTTGGTTATTGATAAATACCCGCTACCAAAAATTGAGGAGGTGTTTGCAAAACTTGGAGGAGGCGAACACTATAGCAAAATAGATTTAAAGAATGCTTATAACCAATTTGTGCTGAGCGATGAGTCACAAGAACTTACTACCATAAATACACAGAGGGGGCTATATATGTATACCCGTCTCGTATACGGTCTGGCCAGCGCTCCTGGTCTTTTCCAGAGGTCAATGGAAACGCTCCTTTCTGGTATCGAGGGAGTAAGTTGTTGGCTGGACGACATATGTGTCACGGGCGCCGACAAGGAAACGCACATGAATCGGTTAAATGAGGTTTTACGTAGATTAAGTGCGCCGGGCTGCGCGCCGCGCCGCCGCGCGCGCCGCCTGCGCCGTGGCCGCGTCCCAGCGCACCCTTCCAACGCGTGCACATTGACTATATGGCTATTGGTCAACGGACGTATCTAATACTTGTTGATGCGTACAGTAAGTGGATAGAGTGTAAGCATATGGAAAATGGAACGGCAACAAAAAACTTGATTTGCAAGTTGAAGGAAATATTTTCATATTTTGGCATCCCTAATTCACTTGTATCTGACAATGACGTAAAGATTAATTCCGCCGAATTTAAAGAGTTTTGTTCCAGTAACAGTATTAAATATATGACGTCACCAATATACCATCCGTGTAGTAATGGTCAAGCGGAAATAAGTGTTAAAATATGTAAGAATATTTTAAAACGCATTATTAAGGAGAATGTGCCTTTACAAAATATTCATGAACAGTTACTTGACTATTTGTTTATATACAGAAACACTGTTCATAGTGCTACCGGAGTGACACCAGTAAAATTAATGTTTGGGCGCGATTTAAGGACCCGTTTGGACTTGATACTGCCTAAAGAAACGGATCCATATTTTTCGTCACAACAGTGTACAGTTGGCACTAGTACCGGCAGAGTATTTCATACCGGAGATTTAGTGTGGCTTAGATGGTATATTGATAGGAAAGAAAGTTGGGTAAAAGGGAAAGTTCTACATAGGGTAGGAATTAGAATGTATAAAATTTTTGTAGCAGATTATAATACCGAATGTATTCGTCATGTCGACCAATTATATAAGCGGAATTTAAGTAAAGAGCAGACTCTAGCTGTTGTGACTGAATCATATCCGTCACAGGCACAATCACCTCCACCCCCACCTGTATCGTCTACACCAACCGTGGAACCCGAGGCTATTGAAGGGACCTCCGTTATTGAGTCAAGGGAGATGGAAAGTAATGAACGCACAGAAGACAGGGAGGAGTGGAATGACTGTGAGGACGCCGAGACAGGAAGCGAGCGAGAAAGGCCTAATGTGTCGCCGGCCGAGGCTGAGTCTCAGCCGCAGTCGGCCGCGAGCCCTGGCGGCGCGGCTGACCAACATGAGGATTTGCCGCTCGCTCGTCAACGGTTGCGTCCGAGAGTTCATATAGATTTTAAGAAGTATTTTTAAGTGGGCACCTGTTTAACTAATATTGCCTTTTGTTAACAGATTCCAAAATTAATGGTGGAGGAATATGATATGTAGGTATGCTTGTGATTGCATACTACCGCAGAAGTCAGTAATAAACCAGTCGGCAAGCATACGGTTGTTTTACTTGCTATTGCTCCCGGTCACCGATATATCAACTAACCTTTAGAAATATGAAAAGTTAATTCATAAAGTGAAAAATATGATCCTTAACTTTCTCTTGTATATAAGGAGGTTTTTTTCTTTTTTAACTACCTCCCTGTAGTTAATAAAATCTAGTTTTTACAACGTCTACGTTAAGCCTCTCACAGACTTGCGCGACCTGAGGGTCAACGTCAATCACGTAACGTTTCGAACGCGTGTTTGAACAATTTAACTGTCTCTTTTCCATAAAAAAGTGACATTTAGATCTACCTGACGCGCGCACAATGCGTTCCGTGATCGACCAGCTGGCCGCGGTGACGCAACAATAGTAAACTTGTCACTTACTATTGACCGCCACCGCAGGCCACGGCAGTTTGATTCAGGCTGCTTAAGCTTTGGTTTCCCAGGATAGCGGTGCCGTCATATAGCGCCCGTAATACAGCGGTGAACGACGTCACTAGAACGTTGTCTATGTAAACTAAATGGCGCGGTTTCCTAGAGGGCGGTGATTGACACCGTAACGTCAAAAAGCGGTCCCACCATTTGAATGACGGCCGTCTTGACGGTGTCGGATAGTTCGTGAACGTTTTTTCGAACGAAATTGATTGAAGAAATTTTAATATATGTTTTGAGTTTTTTTGACCGGACCGACGAACGACGTACAAAATGAGTTCCAACTCCAACTGGAGCAGCGAGGATGACGATATTTTAATAGATTAAGTACGTTTAGATTTTAAAAAATGACCTCGAGATTTGATTAAATGATCTTCCACTCTACGATTATTTTCCCCTTCTGATAGTTCATCCTCCAAGTAAATTATTAAAGCTAAATCAAGGTCGTCCATTTTCTCTCCTGCATACGTCGACGTTGGTGGCTGACGGCGTACTCGGCCGTGGAACTTTCCCCATGACGTTACCGTAAAGACGGCCGTCTTTTTGCGTCCGCAATAATACGGCCGCTATATGACGGCACCGCTATCCTAGGAAACCGAAGCTATGGACCCACTTGAACGTCTTTTCCCTCCAAGAAATGCAAATGGTTCTCACCAGCTGGAACGTAGTCATATATTTCTTCCACGTCAAATACTTGGCCACGTTCGGTCCCAACGCAGACAGGCCATAGTAAGTGTACATGAAAACGTGGACCAGGGAGTTCAGGAAACCGATGAACACTGTCGTGTGCGACGGCGTATACTTGAAGAAGCCCCAGCAGCCGATCATCATGATGGAGTGATGGTACAGATGGAGGAAAGTCACTTGGTTGTCTTTTTTCCGGAGCACGAAGAAAACTGTGTCGAGAAGCTCGGTGACTTTTGCTGCGAAGTATAACCAGATTCCGAAGACCACCTGAAATGCAAGGAATTAATTAACATATTTTTCTAGATATATTTCAATTGATTTAGATTCGATTTAGATTTCTTTATTTCATAAAATAAAACATTATAAGTTAATTTTAAGCTAATTTACACGAATTAAATATTGACGTTGTGTTCTTCATAATGGGCTTCGAAGTGTCCCGTTTCAGGCGCAGCAAGACGAGAGACCCGTAATGGCATTTCAATATGCAATATGGTCTTTTCTAATTTCCATTCCACTATTTGTGGCACAGGATCACGGCGCTCAGCCATCGAATTAAAGTTTGCTTTCTTGGAGTTTTTTTAATTTATTTCATTGCATGTTTGAGAAAAGCACTAGGTTTACATACCTCGGCGTGAAAAGGGGTTGCCAGCCTCATAACTATATCCGACCTCGCTACGCTCGGCCGTCTATATGTACTCGGCCGTTACTTCCCGGCCTCTGTAGTAATGTACTATTAAGCTGGGCTGCGCTTTTTGTTTCGGCGCCAAATAGATGCACCCAAATGGATACCTGAGACGTAATATTTTGACTACATTTTGTTTTGACACTAGCGCGCCACTTCTCTCAACTACATATGGATGCGTCCAAATGGGTAAGTTTAAGTTGGTGTTGATATTTCAACGTTGAATTTTGACATTCACGACCGTTAAACTCGAATGGCGCGTTTTGGGGCGTCTCCGTTTGGATGTCCAACGAGCCGCGCATGTTGTAATTTATATTCAACATGTATCAAAATAATAACTATTTGCTACTACTAGCGCCATCTATTATAGTTCATGTATACTGTGTATCTTGTCGTATGTAATCTGTGCCTTATTAAAAAGTTAGTTCCTTGTCAACTGCTAAACGGTCGTTTCATTATAGGTTATGTTCCCAGCAATTAATTGATATTCTCGCGATAGTTAAACTTGCAAGTTGTGCTGAATTAGTTTATTACGCAGATTGAGGATACGCTGTGCTAGTGAAAATGACATCGAATTACGCGGTTAGTGTGCCGAAGTTAAAAGGGCGCGAGAACTACAGTGAGTGGGCTTTCGCGGCGGAGAATTTTCTTATTCTGGAAGGGACGGCGGATTACATCACGCAAGCAGTCAAACCAGAGGAAGCCGCAGCAGATGCGAAGACCAGGGCGAAATTAATCTTAACAATAGACTCGTCGCTGTACGTACATATAAAAGACGTGAAGAGTACAAAGGAGTTGTGGACTAAACTAAAGAAATTGTTTGACGACTCAGGATTCACAAGAAGAATAAGTCTGTTACGGACTTTGATATCGATACGTCTCGAAAATTGTTCTTCTATGATATCTTACGTTACCCAAATCATAGAAACGAGTCAAAAGCTAAGTGGAACGGGATTCAATATCAACGACGAGTGGGTCGGATCGTTACTCTTGGCTGGGTTATCTGAAAAATATTCGCCAATGATTATGGCGATTGAACATTCGGGTATGTCAATAACGGCTGATGCAATTAAAACGAAGTTGATGGACTTGGATGAAGACAGTAGCGACATCGGCGGAGCGTTTGGGAGTTTTCGCAAAAATAAGTATGGCAACACAGGTGGGACCAGAGACTTTAGACATACGTCAACGTCAACGTCAAAATCGAAACAGGTTAAGTTGATTAAATGTTATAATTGTAAACAGACCGGACATTATCGAAATCAATGTCCGAATGCCTCAAATCCCAGTAAGGATGTGCCGGAAAAGAAACATAGTGAACGTAGACAAACTAACGCGTTCAGTGCCGTGTTTTTAAGTGGCAATTTCTCCAAAAATGACTGGTTTTTGGACAGTGGAGCCAGTACTCATTTAACCGCGAACGAACATTGGGTGAAAAATATTTCGTTTGAGCATCCCATCAAAGAAATTATAGTCGCCAACGAAGAAATAGTGACTGTTAAATGTTCAGGTGACGTGCAAATCACGACTGTCACGGACGACAGTGAATACGAAGTTATTGTCGAGAATGTACTGTGCGTTCCGAGTTTGACCACGAATCTGTTATCAGTGAGTCAGCTGATTGCAAAAGGCAATCGAGTGTTGTTTACAAGTGATGGCTGTGAAGTATTCAATAAAATAGGTGAATTAGTTGCTACCGCTTGTTTAACAAATGGAGTGTATAAGTTACATATACCAGAAGGGTTAGTGGCTTCAGTGATGGTTCCGAGTGACATTTGGCATCGCAGACTTGGCCATGTCAATAGCAACTATTTGAATAAAATGCAGGATGCAGTGGAAGGCCTTACACTTGACAGAAAGGCAGATATATCCAAGTCGTCATGTGTAGTGTGCTGTGAAGGTAAACAGTCTCGTTTACCATTTCCGCATAGTAGCAACAGGTGCAATGAATTGATACACACAATACATACCGATATTTGTGGCCCATTCAACAATTCACTTGGTGGTTCAAGATATTACATACTGTTTGTTGATGACTATAGTCGCATGGTATTTGTTTACTTTATCAAAAATAAGAGTGAAGCGTTTGCTTGTTTTCATAAATATAAAGCAAAGGTTGAGAATCAACTGAATAGAAAAATCAAGATTCTCAGAAGTGATAATGGTAAAGAGTATTGTAACAAAGAATTTGACAATTATCTCACAAAAGAAGGCATTATCCATCAAAGAAGCAACCCATACACCCCGGAGCAGAATTCCTTAGCCGAGCGTTTTAACCGGACTGTCGTGGAGAAGGCAAGATGTCTTCTGTTTGACGCTGGATTGGAAGACAGTTTTTGGGCCGAAGCCACCCACACAGCTGTATATTTACAAAACAGAACAGTGGCAACAGCTCTGAATGGAAGAACCCCTTTAGAGCTGTGGACTGGCAAGAGACCTGATGTAAGCCATTTAAGAATATTTGGCAGTGTGGTCATGATGCACATACCCAAAGAGAAGAGGTCGAAGTGGCATAAAAAGGCAGAAAAAGGAATACTGGTTGGATATTCAGAGGAAGTCAAGGGCTATAGAGTGTATAATCTAAGAACTAAAGACATCACAACAAGCCGTGATTTGACAGTGATGGAGAAGAACATGCCAGGAGGAAATGCAGTTCAGAGTGAAGAGTCTGCAGGAGGTGCAAGTAAACCTACAGAGATGTCAGTAGTTTCAGTGGAGGAATCTAGGAGTGTCGAGCAATCAGAGCCAGAGTTGGAGACTCAGTACAGCTCTGACAGTGAATCATCTCAGCAAACATATTATGAGGTTGATGCAGATGAAACCTATGTCCCTGAAACTCCCTCGCCAAGCAGTAGTCCAATCACAGTGCCTGAACCAGATCTAAACATCTTGAACAGACCGAGGAGGGAGCGGCAGCAGCCTGACTGGTTCAATCCAATGAGCTTTCTCACCACCACAGATCCTGAGCTCACCGTGAAGGAGGCTTTAAGCGGCCCTGAGAATCTTCAGTGGAGGCAGGCAATGGATGAGGAGTGGGATTCATTCAAGAAGAATGGAGTGTTCGAGCTTGTTGATGCCCCGAGAGATGCTACAATAGTGCAATGTCGGTGGGTGTTAAAGAAAAAGTTCAAAAGTGATAGTGAAGTGCAATATCGTGCAAGACTAGTTGCAAAGGGTTTTACCCAAAAATATGGACTGGACTATGACCTTACTTTCTCACCAGTGGTGCGGCATTCCACACTAAGACTATTGTTTGCTATAAGTGTAAAACTAGGTCTAGATATCACTCACTTAGACGTTAAAACTGCTTACCTTAATGGCTACCTGAAAGAGGACATTTACATGTGTGCGCCTGAAGGTTTTGTATCCGAAACGAGTGGAAAAGTTCTCAAACTCAAGAAGGCTGTGTACGGGTTAAAACAATCAGCCTTAGCTTGGTATGAGAGGGTTAAGGATGTACTATGTAAAAATAATTTTAACAATTGCACACAAGAGCCATGTGTATTCACAAAAATTAATGGAAATGTTAAGGTAATAATAGCTTTGTATGTGGATGATTTTCTAATTTTCTCTAATAGTCAGGAAGAAACAAACAAGTTAAAATGCATTTTAAATTCTGAATTTGAAATAAAAGATTTAGGCGAGGTTCAAGAATACCTAGGAATGACTATTAATGTAAAGAAAATTTGTAACACTCATGAAATCACAGTTAGCCAACATAAATATATCGATGAGTTGTTGAAAAAATTTAATATGACTGATTGTAAAACAATTGATACTCCTATAGAGATCAAATTGAATGTATCTAAGGCAGAAAAATGTACATCAGAAATTAGTTATCAAAAACTTATAGGGTCTCTAATGTATGTAGCAGTCATGACAAGACCTGATATAGCTTACTCCGTGAGCTACCTAAGTCAGTTTAATACTGGGTACAGTGTTGAACACTGGGCCTACGCAAAAAGAGTACTTCAATATTTAAAGAAAACTAAACTGTATTGCCTAAAGTTTAGTAGTAAAGGAGAAAGCTTACAAGGTTTTGTGGATGCTGACTGGGCCAGTGATAGCTTAGATAGGAAATCTTATACTGGATTTTGTTTTACAATGTCTGGCTCAGCTATTTCATGGCAGAGCAGAAAACAGAGAGTTACAGCGCTCTCTAGCACTGAGGCCGAATATGTTGCGCTCTCTGAAGCAGGTAGGGAAGCAATATATCTCAGAGAATTATTGTATGAGTTAACTGGATCTTTAGTAAAAATGAACTTATATTGTGATAATCAAAGTGCATTGAAAATGGCTACAAACCATCAGTGCCATAATCGATCAAAGCACATTGATGTTAAGCATCATTTTGTTAGAGAAATAGTTAAAAGTGGAAAGATAGAGATTAGTTATTTAAGTACAAATGAAATGCCAGCTGATTTACTAACCAAAGGTCTAGGTAGTATTAAACACTACAAATTTATGGAAAACTTAGGTGTTGTTAAATTGTAAATTTAAATACCTGTAATTTTGTATGGTATGGCGCTTACTTTATTTTGATAAGTGGAGGTGTTGTAATTTATATTCAACATGTATCAAAATAATAACTATTTGCTACTACTAGCGCCATCTATTATAGTTCATGTATACTGTGTATCTTGTCGTATGTAATCTGTGCCTTATTAAAAAGTTAGTTCCTTGTCAACTGCTAAACGGTCGTTTCATTATAGCGCAAACTAAATTTAAACGCCATTTTGACATTCATGGACCGATTTTGGGCCAACTGCTCCATTCAGCTTGTTCGAGCGATCCTAAATGGCCAGCTCACTTTATTATTACAGTGTAAACTGGATAAGTGGAACCTGGGTTAGTGGAAAACCTCTTTAAGTGGACCCAAGTTCTCGGTTCCAGTCCCTTGGCAACGAGTTACCTCTATAAGTGGAATTTTGGGACCTCTATAAGCGGAATCCATTTTTTCGAAAATTTCTAATTTTTACCTCTGTAACTGGAAGCAGCTGTCTCCGAAACCTCTATGAGTGGAATAGCTCGGCGTTATAAAATTTCAATTTTTATTAAACCATCACAAGGAGGGTAGTTTGTTTCGTTAACATTACGGTTCGTGTGTTCGGATTTTTTTCATTAAAGTACAATCGGTACATTGATTTATTTGACCATACTGGTTTCTCTTGCATAAATAAATATTATGATATGAGTGATTTTGTTTAATACGAGTAGATTTTGTTTTTGAAATTTTGAAAATTGTATACGAGGACTTTGGATTATTTACAGTATTGCTTTTTTTAAAGTCAGGATTACATACCTACCTATTTTTGTTAATACATACATACATATCTACATACATATTTAATAAAAGATGATTATGTATTTAAGCCTTGATCTTTTATTTGACCATAGGTACTATACGTGACCTCTATAAGCGGCATTATTAGCATCCACAACCTCTGTTAGCGAGAGCCTCTGTAAGTGAGAAAATGTTTTATTTGAACCTGGTTAAGTGGAAAACTGGATAAATGGAAAACCTGGATAAGCGGAACTAAACAGCCGGGCCCTTGCGATTCCACTTATCCAGTTTCCACTATATCTCATTTTTATATTATTATCTCATTTTTTACCTCCTTTCGGTGCGTGTCATCAGCCATGTAGCATTTACTGGGCACCAGGCCAAATTCCATCATCGCCCGAAAGTACTGTAAGAAAAAAAAAGTTATTTCTCTCTTCTCATTTGTAATTCAAATCTTATACGTGAAGGGCAATATTTAGAGGGCATCGATTTACTGTGTATTTATTTGTTATTATTAATGTGTGGTCGATAGCGGCTATAGAAGACTTGGCGAAATTCAAAGTGATGTTACCTTGTCATGACGTGGTGTTGAATGTAAGTTATCCGCGACCTAAATTGTCGTAACTACATATGTGTATATCCAATGGGATATAGTGTATATCCAATGGGATAAATACATATGTAGTTACGACAATTTAGGTCGCAGAGATAAAGGCAGGTCTCTCAGGGCAACCTTGGAACTGTTACTAATCTAGTTAATGAACTAGATTAGTAACAGTTCCAAGGTTGCCCTGAGAGACCTGCCTTTATCTCTGGCTGTAGAGCACAAGGAATCCTCAAATGAATAAAGCGTAGGCAACGAGCATGCGACTCCTCTACAGCCATAGCCTATAGGCCGTGTGCTTATTTACCACAATCCATACTATCCATACTAATATTATAAATGCGAAAGTGTGGCTGTCTGCCTGTCTGTTACCTCTTCACGCTTAAACCGCTGAACCGATTTAGATGAAATTTGGTACAGAGATAGTTTGCGTCCCGGGAAAGGACATAGGATAGTTTTGATCCCGGAAATCATTCCTTAAGGGGGTGAAATGGGGGGTTAAAGTTTATATAAATGAGGTCCACGCGCGGACAGAGTCGCTAGCAGACACTGTAATTTTATTTAAAAAAAATAGTCCACGTATTGCGCCACCGCCCATCCTTGGCATTTACCTACCTTTTGTACTAAATAGGCCGATATAGCCACTTGTATCATATTGTATGTAAATAGAGTGCCAGTGAGCTTGAACGCTGCCCTTTTCCGCATGAAGGCCGGGCCTAGTTTCAGTACGAAGAGCAGGTATGTGGCTAGAATCATTAGTACTGGACCGGGACTCCCCATTAGAGGAAGCTCGTCGATTTCTTCATCTGGAATGTAATATGAAATTTAAAAAGGGTTATTTATTATCTAAAGTATGTCATCGTATCAGCCAGAGGCAGATTATTCATGTAGGCAAACCAGGCCCGTGCCTAGGGGCGCAGGATTCCAACGGGGCCCGCGCGATGAGCAGCGCGCACGCGAAGTTTTTTTCGTTATGATTTTTAATCTAATAGCGATAGAGGGGCGCCGATGAGGTGCTTGCCTAGGGCGCTCTCGACATTTAATCCGTTTCTGGTATCAGCAGAACGACGTCCATATACAGGCCTCCCCCAAAAGGTGCCACAATGACCGGGCCCAGTATAAAAGGTTATCCTAGCATTTCTATTAATATTCTACTACTACTCCTGGTATAAAGTAGGGTAAGTGCACCAGTGAATGAACGCTTAAGGATTTTTTTGATTTCAAAAATTGTATTATGTAAGATAGCTATACTTAATATAGGCCATGACTGTTTGTATAGATCAAACAAGAGTATTCTAGTTTGGTTAAATTACTTTGCTTTTGCAATAGTTTTCCATAATTTTAAGTTATTTGACCTTTTAGGTAGAAAAATGGGAAATCACCGGTGAATGAACACGGTTTTCTAGTAAATGAACAACTAAAACCAGTGAATGAACTACTGTTATAGTTATTACTTATTGGTTTAAATCGTTGTTTATCGATTTTGTTTGGCTTTATATCGACATACCAACAAACGGAATAGCAGTTATTGGTTTACTTTTTCTACAACAATTAATAAACTGTAACAAATGTACGTTCATTAACTGGTTCCAAAAAAAATAGTAAGGCCAATAAATGAACTAAGTAATTATCGGTTGATGTTCATTCACTGGATATCTGTAAACCAGTGAATGAACTAACTTCATGTTCGAAAATGAGGTTTGTTCGAACACTGGGCCAACGATAGACAAGCCATTACTGGTTATGTTAATAGAAAGTAAATCTCATTACAATCACTAGAACATAAGATATTGCGAAAACATTAAAACAGTCGTGGCCAGTGAATGAACACTGCAGTTCATTCACTGGATTTGGGCGGTTTTGAATTCTAGTTATAGAACACCGACTAAAAAATGAGAATCTACACTTGAATAACGTAAAACGATGTTTTAGTAGCACAATTTCACTCTTATGATTTCCGAAAACCAAACACCATAAGTCACAGGTTTATAAAACTAGTACAATGGCACATCAAATAAATGGTGACATACTTGTTACTATTACCGGCTCATACAAAACATCCACGCCCGTAGCCCGCGAACTTCAAGCTTCTCTCATTTAGTAATTGTTGCGACTGAGTTGATATAAATGTTACAAAACGCTTACAGTGAATGCTTCTAATCGAGAAAAAAATACCTGGTATGCTAGAAATATACAGAACTCTTAATTTAAGCAAATAAGCAGCGTTTCGTTCATTCACTGGATTCATTCATTCACTGTAGCATTTACCCTATTCAGCCTTATAGTTTACGAAACCAATTCTAGGAAGGACTGTAGATTTTTGCCAGGGATTAAGAGCACACATTTCACTTATCTTCAAATTGTAAAAGACATATTTAGTGAGTTGAACCAAATTGTTTGGTAAATAAACGATTTTTTTTTATTTTTTTTTAAATATGCTAAAGTTCAAATATTTCAGTTACAAGTAGGGGAGAGAGGGGAGGGATGGACACTTTTTCACATAATTAATTATTAAAAATCAAATTATTAATATAATCAACATTGCTTGCCAAGGTGAGTTGCGCAATATATTTGGCTAGGTGTTTTACATACAATAGTTTACAAATTATAATCAGTCTCTAATTTTATAACAAGACTTCAGAAACATGTCACTTGTGCCCAAAGCTCCCCAAGGTAGGGAGGTTCAGGCACCCGCTGTGGGAGGTTTGGGCATGACATATTGTTTAATACATAAGCTTAGTGTAACACCATTTAATCTTAACAACATGTATGCAATAAACTAATTGAATTGAATTGAACAGTTGACTTTTAAAATATTGACAAACGTGTACAATTGCATCGTTAATTGACCAGAAAATAGGTAGGTAGCAAGCAGAAAAACGTAAAAAGTACTGTAATATATTGTTTAATATTATTAATTTTTAATTGAAAATAGTGATTTGACGTGTAAGAGTGTCCTCAACTGCTAAAAAGCCCTCGTGAGTTTCTGAGACGTACCTACTTAATAATTATCTCTATTCTAAGGATGGATTATTGAATAGGTATACTCGAACGTGAGATTATTTGAGTTGGCCGAATTGATCAAAGTGCATTCGAAAAGCAACTCTACCGCCCAGGGTAGAAGATTCCAATTTAAATTACAATTTTATAAAAAGTCTGCTACATCAAATAATGTCAACCATAACTAAAGGGTCTACAGAGTCAAAATAAAATTAGCCCGCTAAGTATACTGTTTTTATTTGTGTAACTGATTTTATTTATTCATTTATATGTAAAAAGTTATTTTATTCAAATAAATGAGTTTAGAGACTTACTTATACTCAAAAATATGTCTTGATATAATACAAAAAAAAAACCCTATTGAAGCAAACAAATTGATGGACTAGTCTGCAATAAACTGATTTTATTTATTTATTTATATGTAAAAGGTTACTTTATTAAAATGGATGAGTTTAGCGTCTTACTTATACTCGAAAAATATTTTCCCTATTGAAGCAAATAAATTTTGTTTCGTTTTGAATATAACCTGAAGAATGATTAGCAATTATTTATCCCAATCATTATTTTCGAAAAAAATCTCTCCGAAACTCATCTTACTAATCAAATTCTTTAGAAACAAGTTTTTGTTTAATGTCATTGTTAAACACACATCATAAACATTACAAGTATGTAAATCAACAGTTAAATCAGCATTTCAATGAAGTATCAAAGTCCGAACATTGAAAAAAACTAGTTGAATCGACTGTGTATTTGCATCACTCACATAGTTAGGTTACGTCGACTTGGTAGCTTTATACAGCAATAAAATAAAATAATTTCGTCTTATTTGTATTTTTTCATTACATACAACGATTTCAAGTTTCAATTCGACGATTTCCTACTCAAAAATTATCAACCAGTAGAAGTAGTAGAAAATATTTTTTAGATTTTAAAATTATAATACTTAACCCTCACCTCCTTGGGCAGTCGGGAAAAAAGGCCGAAAACTCTCTACACTTCAAGTATTATAAAAGGTCCATAGTAAGTACATTATTGAAATATTACATCCCTTTTTTAGGGTAGTAATTCTATTTTGTAGTCGAAGGCAGAAGCAAAAAAAGATTTTCATGGACGATATTTTTCAATGTAAGTACCTACACTAGTAAGGCAAAGTCGTACACGCACACTATACTAATACTATTTACTTACATTTGCTTTTAGACAGATCCCATGACGCAAAGTTCTTAAGATATAGAGCAGTCGTCATATTTGCTCACTCTGCAAAAAGAAAATAAAACACAATTTTACTCCACTGCAACAAACAATAAGGCATTTTTTTCCTTTATTTAAAAATGTATAATTTCGTTAGCAGCGTAACTGCTTAAAACAAAAATTAAACAATAAGGCAGTGCTACCTCCAATTGAACGAGGCTTATAGTAAATGGCAGATAACATTAACATTTAGCTATCATTATAACGGGTTTCTGGGCGTTTTGCCTATGGCGGGGCGGTACTTTCTTTTGGAAAACGTTCGACTTTCAATTGATAACATTTGAACCATGGAATGGAATAAATACCGACGTCCTTTTCATTTTTCAATTAGATATTTTAAAGATTTGTTGGATAAAATTAGTAGCAGGTGCAACAGTTTTAGTGTCGATTGTTTATATTATTTATAGTGTAGACTTTGCGTGGAAATAAAAAAAACATCGACTTTTGTTAATGTAGGTACGAAGTCGCTAAAACATGCACAAACAGCGATTTCCGATTTTATCCCGCATTCCCAGATCAGCAGGCAGTAAGGTCTAGTTTTTCTCTGGGTTGGTTAGTCGCTTTCGTAACACTAGTTCCTATGCCAGATCCTTTAGGGCACAACCGGGAATAACGCTAGGAGGATGATTCACAGATCAGCAGGTACTTTTGCATATTTCAAAAAACAGTGATTTAAAACGCCTACTTTTATATTGAAACTTACAATGCGTACCTAAATTGAGTGACTTGCACTCGTCTTTCGTTTGGTCCGGTGCATTTTGCCAACGAAACGTAGTACCGTAAAATGGGGTGAGTAGGGTTTGCGAGGAGAGTTGGGTTATGAATGGGGAGAGAAGGGATGAAAGGGGTGAGATGGGATTTTAAGGCTACTGCTACCTAAATAAAATATTCCAATTTAAAATGGAGCTATAGTAATATTTATAATAAAAAAAAATCGATCCAACAATCTTCCAAAATCACCTTTGTGTGAAAACCCATCTCACCCCAACTACGAGGGACTACGGGGTGAGGTGGGATTTCGTGTTTATCGTTAAAGTTATGAAATGGAACTACCCAAAATCATAAAAAAACCAAAATACAAACGTTCGGACCACTTATTATATACAAAAATTCAGTTTGCATATGTAAAAATAAAATTTTATCGAGGTTTGAATGTCAGTTTTGTCCCTACTCACCCCGTTTTACGGTACTATTAAACGACCAATATTTGTATGTATAGGTATATAAATATTTGCAATCCCGTTCTCGGAAACGGCTCTAACGATTTCAATGAAATTTGGAATATAGGGGTTTACGAGGGCAATAAATCGATCTAGCTAGGTCTCATGTCTGGGAAAATTCGTTTACTCGAGCTCGGTCGCTTAGGGACTAATGCTTAATAAAATTGTACTTAGGTTCTAAGAGTAAAATCATAGTAATTATTTCCAAAACATAAAATATTGTAATTAAACGAATAAATAAGAAATCCACAACTCAGGTTTCGTCTAAAAAACGAACAAAAAACAAAAATAACGTAAAATTGACATACTTGATAATATATACTTTGTCACGAATTACATAATTTTACTCAATATCTTCGTTTCGTATTAATTCGTCGTCAAAAGTTCGATTAAAGTTTAAATCAATACAGAGAACAATATACCTACAAAGGAAAAATTTACCGTGAACGGGACTCGAACCCGTCTGGAGGTGACACTGCTCCGGTCAAGCGGAGGGTGCGGGTTCGAGTCCCGCCTTAGGCCACGTGCGATCACGGGTGATTTTTCCTTTGTATTTGTTCTTTGTATCAAATGATTTATAATTGTATAGGTCGAAAGAAATACGACCGTATGGAATTACGTGGACTCCAAAAATCAGTCGTAAATACGTCATACATATAGTCGATTTTCATATTTAATATTGTTTTTAAATTAAATTGATAATAATAAGAGGGCCCGATTGAGCTGGCCCTGTGCTTTGTACGAAAATTGGCCTTTCCAAGTACGCATTAAGTTGGTCGACTATTACTCGGTAACTACTTATGCCTACTTGTCCGTGATAGTTTTCCTTTTAAATTCATTATTATGTACTACTACTACGATTTTTTTTACATCCCTACTAGTAGCCATGTAGCCGGCAGGGCGGGGGACACATGACTCGAACAAAAATGAGGGCTTTAAAGCCCAATATCTCGCAAACTAATCACTGTCTTCAAAACTCCAGAATGAAATCCATAATATTTTTGAACGAGCTATCCAACGATACCCCACACTATTTAACGAGAAAAAAATTACATCCCCGCTCTAGGTGTAGGGGAGATACCCTAAAAAAAAACCAAGATTTTTGTCGTCGTAACTGTCTGGGGTCTGTTTTGTCGGCGTAACTGTTATATACCTATGCCGAATCACAGTTTTCTAGTAAGGGTTACTCAGCTAAGCCGAAACTATAAGGGTTCCTTGTTGACTACGGAACCCTAAAAAGGTTGGAAGTGTAAAATGTCATAACGCCGGCGGCCCAACGGATTACCGAGATCTGGCTACCGCAGACTCGGCTCTCGACAACCTCACAGCCACTCAGACTTATTGCTCCGTTGTCGCACTGAACGTGCGACTGTTTTGTGGGGCCCACTCGGCGAGCTGGCGAGTCACCGCTTCCATTTATAAAATTTTGAGACTGATTGTCCGCTAGTACTTCCATAACCCATTGTCCAGTCCGTTCAAATCAATAGCGCATGACCTTAATTTCCATCGCAGTCACAGAGCAGTGCTGCACTGCAATAGTGACGACGTGAGTGACGACCAGTTAGTCTAGTGAATAGTGACGCTGCCTATATGAAGCTGAAGGTCCTGGGTTCGAATCCCGGTAAGGGCAAATATTTGTGTGGTTCCATCTATTAAATATATCGTCGTCTAGTACCCATAACACAAGCCTTATTGAGCTTACTATGGGACTAGGTCGATTTGTGTAAGATTGTCCCCTAATATTTATTTATTATTTATTTAATAGTCTTTGCCCCTGGTTGGGACAGACACCGGTTGTATCAAGTTGTGCGCTCAGAGATGGTATCCGCCAAGTATATATATACAGAGTGTACTAAAAATGGGGTGTGAACCGATCAGGGGCATAACAGGGGGCCTAGACAAGGTTACAATCGACAAGCGCTAACACCAATAGAAAACTAATAAAATGTATGGGAATGACAGATGTTAACGAAAAGTGTTTCGTCGGCATCTGTCATTTGCATACAATTTTCTATTGGCGTTAGCGCTTGTCGATTGTAACCTTGTCTACGGCCCCAGGTATCGTGCTCTGATAAAAAAAAAGTAAGAGAAACAAAAAGACGCGATTTTTTTTTTACATTTGTATGGAGCGTTGGCCGACTGGGGCGACCTGCTCCATACAAATGTAAAAAAAATCACGTCAAAAAAAAAATATTTTCGATTTTTCTTATCAGAATACCTGTGCCCTTAATCGGTACACACCCCATTTTTGGTACACTCTGTATAAGGGCCTCTGCGTTGTTGGCTTCGGGCCCACGCATGCCATCCAAAGGTCCGGGACCTTTTATGGTCCCGAGATATGGCAAAGGCATACATAATAATAATAATAGGTACTTTATTGCTCTCATGTAGACATACATCAGGTCTTAAGTATCATACAGTCTACAGTACAACTTGACACCCTGTAAGGTATAATTAGACAACAATTACTTTGCACGTATTTGAATATGAACATTTTTCATACTGGACAAAATTCCATTTGGGCTAGATTAATTTTGTACAAAACAAAAATTGGTCATAAATAATTATATGTAGACACAATAAAATTTTAATCAATTTCACTTTTGGTGTTATTACTTTTGGCCCAATCTCAAAAAGGTTATTCCGTGTTGACGATTTTCCATTTGTGCCTTATGACAGTAAATCGATTATTTGTCTGCAGCTCTCCAATGAAGGTGAAAGTTTCTAAATATCTCTATAGGTACTCGTACTCAACCAATTGCTCAGAATATTTTGTCACAAAGACAAAATGTGTAGAGATCGCTTTTATAGCGATAAGACCGCCGGTTGTTACCTTTATTAATTGGTGAGCTGCTATATTTTTTTGGTGCAATAATGATTATTAATATTATTATTATGTATGACATGAGATCTTATGTACCTACACAGTTTTTACAATAAATGACATCTACTTATCTATGAGTGTGATAATGACAAACGAAATTGAACGGTATTTTAGTTAAAATTGATTTAATTAACGTTAATGAATTAGGGCTAGGGGATTAATGTCGAATAGAAAAAAAATACTGACACCCATTTTGATATCCGCCAAGTCACGACATTGACCCACCTGCTACATTCCAACTTGGTCAAAAATACATCATTTATAAAACAGGTGAAAGTATAGATTTATATTATTGTTTCCATTGTGCATATTCTTCAACCGTTAGATTGATCTTCAGAACAGATGGGGTTCTTGAGAAGAGAACAGATGTATATTGAGGACGTTGACCCTCGGGGTATGATACGATGACTGTTCAGAATGTCACGGTTACCTTGTGTTGACTCTCCACTCACTGTGTTTTTAAACGCGCGTCGTAAAAATACAGCGGCGCTACCACGAAAATCGAATCTCGAAGTTCGTGTACTTGCATCCCAGTCACTCGAGTTATGTAAGTGCGATAGAGATAGACATACCCGAACTTCGACATATTTTGAAGTTCGTGGTTATAGCTCAGGCTTAACCGCGGCTTGGCGCGGTACAGTTGATATCAGATAAATCGGGGCGAAAAAGGCGGTGATGAATATCTGAAAAATACTTTATTTTGTTTGAATTTTTGATGGATTTATATACTTACAATTGAATAATATGATATTTCAAACTTTAAATTCGCTACTGCTTCGAAACTAGTATAAGTGATATTGTGACAGTTATTTAGGGAAAATAATTGGAATACATTTATATTATATCTAATTTAAAGAGCGAGCGAAGCGAACGAAGTTCTCCGTTTCAGCTAGGACAAAAAAATAAAAATAAAAAGATGAATCTCGTGAATTCTACAGCTCACAGAGCCCCAAGTACCTAATAATACTGTTCGCTTTTGGCAAATACCTATTATACGTGTGTGGGCAAAGATTACAGCATATCTTACTAACATTTTGTGAGGGAACGAGACGAAGTTTTGAGAGTTATATTCACTTTTAAGTCGGGCATGTCGCTTTTTACGCTGTGCTCAAAACGCGCCAGAAAAACGCGACTTGAAGCACACGCAGTGAGTATCTACATACTTTTTAAACGTATGAGAGGCAATGCTCATTTGAATATCAACAAGTAACTGATTGTGACAGCGGTAGACAAACATTAATTTGCAGAAAAAAAGATTAAAGCTAGAATTTATTGAATAAACAATAGCGTGAAAGTAATCATATACGTTTTATTAGTGTACTTGAAATGAAATATGGTGCTGGCAGCGGATGAAGATGAGTCAGACTGACATCCTATACTTATAAACGAGCAATAATTGTATATACAATATATACCTATACAGCGTGTCTCTGACTTTGGGGCTATAAATGCAAATGTCAATTATGCTCCTTAAACGGAACTACTTTTGCTCTACAACTTTTCAAAAATACGTTATTTTTATATTTTCATTATTCCATACAAATAAAATAACATTTTCAATGTACATCATCCATTAGTTAGTTTTCATACTTGTCAGTGTCATGGATGTCAAATAATGAGGCCGTGTTTGCAATACATTGATGGTACAGTTAAAGTTCAAACGCGAATAAATGATAGAAATAATAGTTATTTTACAAAGTTGCGGAACAAAAGTGGTTCAGTTTCAGGACCGTAATGGACATTTGCATTTAAAGCCCCTAAGTCAGAGACACGCTGTATATATCCTAAACCTAAGATCCTAAGATACTATTAAACGAGCAATATAAGTATTTATATATGCCTATATTTATATATTTGCAATCACATTTTCGAAAACGGCTTTAACGATTCTGATAAAATTAGGTGTAATGTCTGGAAAAAATAGTTTTCTCAGTATTATCCACCGAGCTGTGCTCGCTCGGTCGCCCAATGACTAATAATTATTCTAACAAAGAGGTACCATGGTGAAAGAAGATCATCATCATCATAATCCTGCGGCGCTACCACGAACTTCGAAAGTCGAAGTTCGGGTATTTCCATCTCTATCGCACTCCCTAAATCGAGTGACAGGGATGCATGTATTACAAACTTCGACTTTCGAAGTTCGTGGTAGCGCTGCTAGCATGATTTCGACTACGGCGACTGGAAACGAGAAAAGAAAAACTGGCTAACTTCAGCGTCGTTCGTGAGCTCCCAGGTGACTGACCCTATCTTTGCAGAGAATGTGCGACATCCCCTTTGATGTGGATTGGAATTGTAGTGGTTTGACATAGTAATAAAGAACTTAGAAAAGTTGAAAAACCCCCGACATTTTCATTTCAAAGTCCAATATCTCAAAAACGGCTGAACAGATTTTCATGAAACATAACTAAGAACACTCGGGATAAAATTATCTATGACACAAAAAAACCGCATTAAAATCGGTCTATCCGTTTGAGAGCTACGATACCACAGACAGATACACAGATACACAGACAGACACGCACGTTTGCAGCCAAGAACCCGCCTAGCGGGCACTCGTAATGTTTGCTCAGATGCCGGCTGAGCCCGCTAGGCGGGCAGTAGTATGAACTTACACGCCTAGCGAATTCTATCGGTTTCTGGTGAATTGTTCCATTTTTAGTCCGGTTTCGAAAGTGTTAAACTTATAACACCCCTCTCTGCGTTGGGGGTTAAAAATAAGAATTTGGTGAAAGAAATGAGGCGCCTGCTGAAACGCACTGAAAATAAGCTGACCACACTTAGCACTTAGGTTTTAGAGACAGATTCTATAACTGATTGCATTTTTTCCAGAGTCACGAATGTCACGATCTACTAATTGAGACGAGTCTATAAATCCATCCATTGATCGACTCGATAGAGTTATATTGTTTTCAAATTTCCGATTATTTAAAAGATAAGTACCCATAGTACAAGTGTTATTGAGCTTACTATTGAACTAGTTTGATTTCTGTAGCGAGACCTTATCGGAACAGACTTATTGTCTCCCCCGGAGGATACCTTCGGGACCCTCCAGCGTCCATGTGTTGTATTGGGATAATTGGAGGCGCTCCAGAACTACTATAGTTATTTACGATACAAGTGCCGAAACTAGGAAATTCGCAACGAGTGGTGATAAATTAAAACACGACCGAAGGGAGTGTTTTAAATCGACACGAGTTACGAATTACCTTCTCGCACGTGTATCGTACAACGTTTTACTGTACATATGGCTCTTTAAAGTTTCGACATATGCACGGAAAGTGCTCTTTCCGCATTAGTGCGGGAAAGTAGCACCATATGTACTGTAAAGATTAAAAAAAAAACTTATTGCCTAGTGAGTGGCTGTTAGAAGTCCTTAATACACGATTCCCACCAAACGGGCCGGGTCGCGTGGCGCCGCATCGCGACGGGTGTGGTGATTAAATTAATAGAGTGCAGTAGCATTAGGTATAATTAGGTATATGTAATAGTTCTACGAGTTAGTTCAAAAGCCGACGACAGCCGAGCACAGCCGTCCATGGAGCGGACCGGCTGCAAATCCAATCAAATATGATATGTAACGTCGGTAATAAAGATTAAAATTCCTTTGCCAACTTGTAAACGGCGCTCAGGCGCGCTCAGACCCGGCCCGTTCGGTGAGAATCCTACATAAGCCGCCCGGAAGCCTCGGTTACAACAACCTGGATCACCATCCAAACGTCATCCAAAGCGCGGAAGCACATTTTTATACTACGACGGTGGTAAACAAGCGTGCTGATGCAAATCAGACCTTCGCGCATAAGCGCTTGGGACACCAGAAGAATCAGAAAGTTTTGAGGATTCGTTATGTTGACATCTAGAGACAATGACACGTTCTACACTCAACGCAACGCGGCCTCGAGAGCTCTGATGACCTTCCAGGAACACACCAGCCCCCCTATGCATACACCCCCCTATTCTGTAACTTGTTTTAAGCTCACCTCAACTCTCTCTTCTTATTAGTGCACTCTTGACAGAGTGATCGTGGTCATGTCACGGTCGATTTTTGCACCACCGCAGCCAATGCGTCGCCATTTGGCTCTCTTTTTGGCGGAGTGAGAGCAACCATTGATTGTAACTTCTGTGATCGCTTTGATGAGATCTGTCCATCGTGTTACCTCATCGCTCACCCACAAATATATCTTGACACATCGATGCGTAGTAACTAAGTGTAGGTAGAGGTCTAGTTTCGTGACGGGTGACCGGCGGGGTGAGCCGCATGAGCGAGTAACAGCTCGGGTGTTATTATGGTTAGTAGAGGTCTAGTTTCGTGACGGGTGACCGGCGGGGTGAGCCGCATGAGCGAGTAACAGCTCGGGTGTTATTATGGTTAGTAGAGGTCTAGTTTCGTGACGGGTGACCGGCGGGGTGAGCCGCATGAGCGAGTAACAGCTCGGGTGTTATTATGGTTAGGTAAGGTGGAGGGGCTTTCCCGGTCGGGAAGCTCTAAATATGAGCGAGATGACATTCCGCTGTACCATACAGTAGTACCGCAAATATAAATTATAACGATGTACCTGCGCAGACAGCATTTTTTGAAAACATTTTAACCAAACATAAGGCAGTGCGTTCGTAAAATCTTCAACGCTCATTGGCCAAAATTTTGTGCGCGACGCCGGCAGCTCCGGCGCCCGCCATTTTGTCTGGACGCCATAAGCTCAGCACGAGTTCACCTGTCATTGCATATTGTACCTTACGTCTAGTGCAACAAGGTCTTATTGAAATGGTCATACGTTCGATTTCATTCGGTACTTGTCAGCACTCGTCGGCGTGGACGAAGATTGCCGATGTAACTTATATTTGTGGTACTACTGTACCTCTCTGTTAATGGCGCAAAAGTGCATAACCAAATAAAGAATAGTTAGGGGTCTAGACGCAATATAAAATAACCAATAGGTAATGATGAATATCCTCGAAACAGTATTAAAAAATTATCAAATGGATAAAGAAGGATTTTTTTTAAATCTTTATTAATTGGTAAAGGGGTTTTATCCGTTATGATAATGTCACCCCTATTGTTACAAATCACTTAAATAACTAGCATCTTCGCTTGCGCTCAGGGGATTACGTAATCACAATAAATAAAGTAATATTAGATATAAGTAAATACTGGTGGATGCATTATCTGTGGAATGACGAAACCTGCGCTGTGGATCTTGATGGTATGTAGTGGTTCAGTTTTATTATTTTTTGTGTTTATTTTCCTGAATAAATCCCTCGTAAAAAGTAAATACTGTAATTAGCTGTGTGTAGTGTAATATTTAACACAGTTTACAAAGTTTTCGTATGCCTACGGGCTCATCATGGTCTGTACTAATAAGAATAACACATTGTCACCTACATATGTTACCTGTGATGACGAAAATAAAGATATTTGTATTTGTACAAAGTTATAAGTGTCCAAATTTTTAAGACAGGGTATATTGTTTGAGTGTCAACGTTACGCAATATTTGGCAAATGTTTTTTTTTATATTGAGCGGCATTTTATTTTAAATGAAGTGTTTCGAATAAAAAAACTACTTTGAAAAATACTATAATGAGCAGAGGTTTTTCCGCTCTTATAAAAAAATAATAACCTCGAAGACTCGGACCCGACTCGGACTCGGCGGCCAAAAGCGGGAGCTTTGCTCCCGCTTTCGTCTTCTAACCAATCCGCGAGCTATTTCTAATCGCTCACTCAGTAATATAGTCGCACGGATAGAATTTTAATATCTGAAATGGACTAATCACAACCCACTTTTAATAAGCTCGTTCTGGATTTTATTATTAATCATTTAATCAATATTCGTCGTTAGTTTTATTAATTTTTCGCTTACTCAAATTCATACCGCTCAAGTTATTAAAACCATATATTATTTCAACACGAAATGGAATGTTCGGACTACTTAAACAATAAACTAATGATAATTGAACGAGCGGCGTTCTGGCTCTTTCCCTCATTAAACATGATGAGGAAAAGGTGTTCATTGTGCATCTGTCACGTGAATATGAGTTAAATAGTGTATCTGTAAGCTGTAGACCTCACGAATCAGGTCATTCATTCAATACACAGTCGGACATCCGCAGTAAATAGTCCAGGCAATGAACTGACAACTTGTATGGAAAAAATGTCAATTTTGGAAATAATTTATAATAGCTTACTTTTTAAGTATAACGGATATATTATCAATTAAATAGTTACCCAGCGACAAAATCCGACAAAATTTCAGACATCGAAAAAATGATAAGTTAACTGGCTTCTAAAAAGTC
The DNA here is from genome assembly GCA_947578815.1 of Epinotia ramella. Taxonomy (NCBI): domain Eukaryota; kingdom Metazoa; phylum Arthropoda; class Insecta; order Lepidoptera; family Tortricidae; genus Epinotia; species Epinotia ramella. The sequence continues at coordinate 6,185,167 of OX388207.1, forward strand.
AGTAAAAATATTAATAAATGTTTTTGTCTTTATTTTGGTAAATTTACATTTGCTCTATAATATTCAATATAAATCGTACAAAAAAAGATAATGCATGCTTCATTTAAATCTACATAATTACTTCCGGGTGGAAAGTTTGTCGGATTCTTGACTAAATCATCTTAGAATAACATTTTCAAATGAAATCAACAAAAAAAACGCTATTATAAATTAATGTTTTTCAAAACCGTATTTTGCCTGGAGTAAAAGACATGAGAAAGCATTTCCGCTTCGCTCGCGCGTTTACTACTTAAGCAACTAGCTTCGTACGCGCATCCGCTTATTGCAAAGTACACAGGCAGAGCAGCAGGTTAATATCCTATCTATGTCTATCCCGAAGCCCTATTCTATGAACTGGTGAAAGGTTTTTGAAATTTTATACGTAGTTCCGGAGATTACCCCTTACAAACCTACATTTCATGTGTCATGTGTCTCTTTTCTTTAATTCCAAAAACTTAATCGGCAGAAATTTCCATATATATAATCTAACCATCGAGCCTGCTCACAAAAGTTTAAGAGACTCAGTTGAGAAATGTGACCAGTAGGTAGAGGAGAGAGGAGACTTCCATCCACCGGACAAACATACGAAATCATTTTTGCCCAAGCTGAAATGAAGAGCTTCGTCCGCTTTCCTCGATCTTTCAATAATAAAGATAACAGATTAGGTTTAGTGTGTCATACAAATTCGTTTTTAGACAGGATCACCAGTATGTCACTACAATTAAAGAACAAGAAAAGGCAAAAACGAGTAACAGAAGTGCGTTAAATATTTCGCCTAATTCATTGTTGAAATTTTATTGCCAATGCGATTGTGATGGGTGTCACGTCACCATTTGCCGGCCAAAACACGGACGCGACTAAGCTGGCACGGGTGAATGTAAAAGAAACTGTGATAAAATTATAGCGGGACAATTTTATACAAATCGATCTTGTCCCGAACTAAGCAAAGCGTATACAATGATAGGGTATAGTTAATAAATACTTTTGAAACTCGTAGAAAAAAAATATAAGTACCTACGTATTTTTATATTGTATATGTCGCAGTTGCATAGTATAATCCGCCGTTTTACATAACAGCTAGCTGTTTCACAAAACATAGCTGTTTTGTAATATTGAATTGAATACTTACCGCTAAATTAAAATCTGCTTGGTATGTGTTCCGCGGTATAATCGTTGTTCAATACGACAACCGGTAGTCCAAGCCCCATGAACAAATATTTTGGCCTGCGGTGGCGGTCAATACAAAATTTGACAGCTAATGACAAGTTTACTATTGACCGCCGCGGCCAAGCCGTGGCAGTGTGATTCAGCGGCGGCGGTCAATAGTAAACTTGACATCAGTTGTATAATTTACTATGGAGTCTGTGAGAGGCTTTACGCTGCAAAAAGTCACCGTCTGTAACCGATCTAATCTCAACTAACTTAACCAGTAGTACCTAGTAAAACTTAAAACGGATCAAGGAAACATATTAACTTGTACACGTTATGCAATTTAATTTATTCCCTAATTAGTTAATTGACCGGCGGCGCCTCTGCTTCAATATACTTAATTAGCGAGTTTAACAGAAAATTAACAGATTCCAATTAAGGAACATCGTTAAGTGTGATGAGGAATGGCTCAATGACGATTGAAATTAACCTTATTTAAACTGTTGGTATCAAACCTATTAAAAAATTCGTCCGTCGTGGAATAATATAACTATATACAGCCTGGAAGTCTAATACGAGCAAAGAATTAAACCAGACATAGGGTTTAATACCGTAATCATTAATTACTGGGACTTTATAAGATACACTTAATAGAAAGCCTGTAATTAATTTTTGATAAATTACCGAGCAGCAATGTAAAGCAAACGTAGCTGTCCAAATACTTGACAAGTAACTGTCAACGAGCCTTAACTTGAATATTTTGCGTTACATTGCGGGCTGAATTATTTTGTATGGTTAATTTTTTCGTTGTAATTTTAGACAAAAGGTATCTAAATAAACTTCTTACGTCCTGTACTAACCACCATTTAAAGATTTGCTCGTATTAGATTTCCACGCTGTATATTATATAAATTAAAAATATAAGACACCTTCTACAGTCGACAAAACAAACTTACCTAAATAAAATCCATACAGACAACGTTTTCGATAATAAATCGCACTAAAATCGGTTCAACCGTTTTGCAGCTAGATGACAATGCCACAGAGGAAACATGTACTGTTAAACTTATACACCCCTCGTCTTCGTCGGGGGTTAAAATACATGATAAAAAGTTGATTTTAGTGAACGACACCAACGACAACGAATCCTTAAATCAATCGAGGGTTGACAGCGCGCTCGTTCTTCTAGTGTAGCAAGCGTCCACATTCGACGATGTCTGTTTCCCATCAGCCCGGGTGTAAGCTTGTTTGCTTATCGTCCTAGCGTTATTCCCGGTTGTGCCCTAAAGGAGCCCGGGGTCCGCTTCTGACATCCCATCCCAAAATTTGGCAAAGGCACTAGTTTTCCGAAAGCGACTGCCATCTAACCTTCCAACCCAGAGGGAAAACTAACTTTTCAAGTACCGTAATGTGGGGTGAGTAGGGCCTAAACTGACATTCAACCCTGGATAACATTTTATTTTTACATATGCAAACTGAATGGTGTATATAATGAGTGTTCCGGACGTTTGTATTTTCGTTTTTATTTCATTTTCGATAGTTCCATTTCATAACTTTGACGATAAACAGGAAATCCCACCTCACCCCGTAGTCCCTCGTAATTCGGGTGAGATGGGATTTCATACAAAGGTGATTTTGGAAGATTGTTGAATCGACTTTTTATTATGAGTATTCTATATAGCTAGGTATAGGATTTTAAATTGGAATACATTATTTTTGTAGCAGTAGCCTTAAAGTCCCATCTCACCCCCCTTTCATCCCTTCTCTCCCCATTCATAACCCAACTCTCCCCGCGAACCCTACTCACCCCATTTTACGGTACTTCCGTCGAAGTATTCAGAAATGAACTCATATTACAATTCTTATTGGGCTTCCTACGTCCATTTCGATTTGTGTAACACTTTCCACTAATATTTATTTATTTATTAAACTTACTTGACAATGGCACTCCTATTTGATCCACAGCACTTAACTAAAACACAGTGTATATTTTAAGGTGGTTCTAACGAGAGTGTCGAGTGATGAAACCCGCTGGTGTTTAAGTAGAACTCGGCGACCGTCAACCTGCGCTTTGGGTGAGACAATAAACGACCTATCTGCACCCTGGGTGCACTGGCGAGCAATTGAAAATGACAATTTTGTCGATTGAAGGGCTGATGACATTCGGTTCTCTATTGGATCGCATAAAATCATTTGGAATAATATAATAACGCATAATTTTTTATAGCCGAATTAGCGTTAAGCCTAATCATGTTATGGCATAAATTTTTAGGCATAAAATTAAAAAGAATAAACGAAAATAGCATAATCATCGCAAAGACTAACATCAGATAGCATAAATACAAAAAGACATAATAATTACTTGGCATCATTACAAAACGCATAAAAATTGTGTCCTAAAAAATAAAATCATGCATTACACAAAGCAATGAAAGCATAATGCACGGCCCAATAATGTACAGCCTGATAATCCATGTACATTGGGACGGTCATCTGTGCGGACTAATAATCTCCAGCGAGTCGACGCCACCCCGCTGCGCGGGGTGTCTATTTCTGGTCTGAGGAACACAAGTGAACCCTAACCTAACCGACCTAAGACAGAGTTCGCTTATGACAAGCCATTTTTATCCGCCCTGATAATGCACGACCCAATAATCCGCGTCCACGAAAAGTGTAAATGCATTGTAACAACGAAATTGAGTTTTAGTCATTTAGAAAACTGAAATTATGGATAAGAAATTATGGATAATGACAGATATACCAAATAGTTATTAGCCCAAACAATAGTATGCGTAATATGTATTCGGCCAATACAGATTAGTTCAACTGAAATTATGCTATTAGCGTAGTATGCCAAACAAAGTAGTAGGCCAAAGTATTATTATGCGACAGTATTATTATGCCAATAGAAATTATGCCAAATCAATTATGCAAAACTATATTAGTCTAAAAAAAATTTTGCCAATGAAGAGGATCCCATGACATTCATAACCGTTCAGTTTATAATGAGGGAATATCGGTGTTTCCAAGTTTGGTTTGCCCGAAGGTATCGTTTTAAATTATTATTAAGTGTTAAATTATTATTATTTTATTGTAAATTACTGTTTGACATGTAAAAAAGCCCTTGTGGCCTATTTGCAGAATAAATAATAGATTTTGATTTTGTCAAGATTACCTATTACGAGTTTTGTGCATTTTAATTTGTTTATGTGTGCGTGAGCGTGTGCTAGACTTATTTGGCTTGGTTGAAAACCGGCTTCACTAGGTTGTTCGTCATGCTACGTCTTTTTGAAGTGAAAACTTCTTCAGCGGCGCTGAGCACTTTTTGGGATGGGGATAAATTGTTAAACACGCGACAGATTTTTGTGACGTCAGATGTGAAGGAGGTCACAAACTTTTATATTTTGCTGCTAGCCGATTCGACTTCATTCAAAACTGAACGCTATTCGTAAGAGGATAAAGCCGTTAAACACTTTTTGCAATAGCATATTCAGCAAATAAATTTGTAATAATACCAACGCGTCCTTCACCGTTTTGCTATTGAGAAAATTCGAATAGTTCGAATTTGGCGGTTATTCCTAAAGAGATAAAGCTTAGAAAAATATTTACCAGCGGCAAAAACAAATTGATATTTTGGTCGCCCCGCCGTCTGCGGTTCTTGAAAATTCGAATAGTTCGAATTTAGACGTCATTCCTAAAGAGATAAAGCTTTGAAAAATATTTGGCAATGGCAAAAACAAATTGGTATTGTGTTTGCCGCCGCCCGGAGCAGGCGGCCCGTCGCACCCAACGCGCCCGCGGGCCGGCCTCCTAAATAATTGATAATTGTTTATAAATTTGCGTCAAATTCATTTTTAGGGTGACACCGTAAGATGTCACGTGACCTGATCGAAAAACTGTTACAATGTTATTGAGTTTTCACTTCTGCCGGCACTCCCGGAGTGCAACCCGGTCTTTTTTTTTCTTGGTCTGAGAGAAGAGACTGTGGCTGAGTTGCACCAAACCGCCTAAAATCGTAAGCAGTGTTCGTTAAAAACGGAATGTATGGAAAGTTCGACAAGTTTCTATGGAATGACAGCTACCGGTCCATATTTGTAAGTTGGTGTAACCCGCCGCCCCATATCGCCACTTTCATTTCTCTTTCATTCTGATCTTTGAAAGACAGATGTTAAAGGATAGGAACCTCAAATATCGCGAATGGAATGTCGGCCGTGCTCATGTGGCATGTGCAGGTTGGCAAAAAAGTCTAGAATATAATACGGGCGCCATATGGCAACACGAATAGTACTATGTACCTAGATATTTTGATAAGTGCTTCCCTTTTACTAGGACATTTATTTTTCTTTGGAGAAAAATTACAATCAAATATGTATTGGTTCCGACTCGCACTTGGCCTGTTTTTTGCTGTTTTCCACGTTAATCCCCTATCCTGATTCCCCAGGGGAAAAAAACGGTTAGGTTGTTAGGTGAACTGCGACCCTACAGCGCGCGAGCCGAGCGAGCGAAGCGAGCGTGACGCGGCAGCGTCCGGCGAAGCGCCATAACCGAACATTATATTTTTTTCCTAGTTGAATATAAAATAATTGCCGCTAATTCCCCTGGGTGATCGGGGTCAACGTGGATTTTTTAAATGTTATTTTCGTTACAAGGCATATTTTATTGCCTTCTTTGTATTGGAGTCAATCATTTTACAATACATTTTAAGTTCACAACTTTATTATACGGCCCATACTATTTATACAATGTATCTACAATGAAGCTAATACCCCATCGATAAGGGCCGGCAGCCGGCAGAGGAATTCTGGAGTCCTATGATTACTGAATGAAAAGTACCCAAAATGTTTAAATTCTGAAGAAAATAGTCTTCTTTTTCCTTTACTGCCGATCCCGTGGTTTCCTCGTTTGTAGCGGAAAGCGACTACGGCGTAGGCACCATACATTTTCCTGGCAGTGAAAGTGATAAGAGTAGCATTATTGTCGAATGTCGATTCATCAGATTTTCTACAGTTAGGAGCTTTCATTTGGGACCCATGGTTGACAATCCTTTCAAATTGTATAGGAATACAAAGAATATTTTTGCCAAAAGGATCATAAATTGAAGAACGCAACCGTACTGTGCCATTCCCATTTAATTTCTTACCCTTTACTTTTTGGTATGACACGATTTTTAGGGTTCCGTAGCCAAATGGCAAAAAAAGGAACCCTTATAGATTCGTCATGTCTGTCTGTCTGTCCGTCCTTATGTCACAGGCATTTTACTCGAAAACTATAAGGTGTATTTGAATAAAATTTTAAGGATAGATGTGTTTTGTTAACCACTACACAGTTTTGTAATTAATTAAATAACTACTAACTTTTTTTTAGGGGTGCACTCCATACATAAAACTAAAACTCATTTTTTTTTTAATTGCAAGCCCACGTGTGGCACATCAATCGATAGGCCTTTCAAAATAAATATAAGGTTTCTCAGCATTTTTTTTGATTAAGTGAATAGAGTCGGAGATAATCGCCTCGAAAGTCACTAAAATTGTGTCCCCCCCCCTCTAATTTTTGAACCGTGTATTTTAAAAATATGAAAAAAAAACATGCTGATAGGACTTATTAAATTCTTTCAGCGAAAATTGTTTCGAACAAGATCGGTTTAAAGGTTTTTGAGATATTTCTAAAAAACCGCCTTCCTTAAAGAAAGGGACGTAAGTGCCATAAGATTTTGTTGGACATTAAGAACGCAACCTGTTTTGACATGTTTGTTTACTTCAATACAAGAATACGTTTGTGCTTTACGTTCACGTTTTATTTCAACTCTTACTATCTTCCAAATCTAACAGATTTCAGTAACGATACGACCTTTTTAATAGGCACGGAACCCTCGTTGTGCGTGGTCCGACACGCACTTGGCCACTTTTTTCTCTTTTATTCGTTTGATATAGTTTATTCTTGGCTTCCTTTTGCCTCCTGTTCCTTCAATCTTCCTATCTATTATAGTTTCAAGAAAAGGCTGATTCTTAGCTACTCCTCTTTGATTTTCTATTTATGTATATATTTTTTTTTAAGCGGTATAGTATGAGAATAATGCTCTAGAAATGTCTTCTGTTCAACATTTGATAACTACCTTTTCATTTCCCTTTAACCTGTCCGCTCTCCAGCGACACCACATCTCGGAGGCCTCCTAACTTTCTCTGTCTCTTCATATCAGTATCCACGTATCGAAAATAATGTAAAACCTGCAAACAGTACCTACCTGCACTTTTTTAGGGTTCCGTAGTCGACAAGGAACCCTTATAGTTTCGCCATGTCCGTTTGTGCGTATATCCCTCTGTGGCTTAGCTCAGTGAACCTTACTAATAGAAAGCTGTTATTCGTCATGGATATATAAATCAATCACGCCGACAAAATAGTAGAATAAAATCTTTAAAAAATATATTTTTAAGCTACCTCTCCTTCACGTAAGGGATGTTTTTCTCGTTTGGTTAGCTTGTTCAAAAATATAATGGGTCTTCAAAACTATTTTTTTTCAGTGGTTCATTTGCGTGATGGGCTATAAAGCCCAAATTTTTGTTTGAGTCAAGGCCCTCCCCCCTGCCGGATAAATGGCTACTACTGGGGATGTGAAAAAAATCGTGGCAGTAGTACAGTATGTGAATTTTAAAGGAAAACTATAACCTACCAACTTAAAAATGTACTTGCAAAGGCCAACTTTCGTACACAACGCACGCAACGCACCAGTTACTTGGCGCGTGAATGTCGATGTAACAAAGACAGAAAGGGAACTACTATCTAACAACTGTGTATATTACCATGGTGCAATAAACAACTATGACTATGACTATGACTATGACTACGGAACTGTTGCCTGTCTGTTTTTCACTGCGCGTGGCATTTCATTCGCGTAAAGCACACCGCCTGTTTGCATTTATTTCCTGACCAGAATCGTTTGGACTATTCAGCGTCACCGAGACTTGAACTTAAATAACTTCGCTGTTTTTTGCGAGGGGACCGCCTCTACGTGACAGAGGAATATGACATAGCATTCAAAACGTCCGCCCAAGTGACATACTGATAACAAATGACGATAGTTACATGTGTCTATATACTTATTTTGTAATTCCACCTGACCCGTATCATGGTCTGCCTTATCACACGATAAGTGACAAGATAGAGCGTCCGTCACTGGCTGACACCGTTCGCTAGAACCAGACGACGTTCCTATCTTGTCACTTATCGCGTGATAAGGCCGACCATGATACGGGGTCTGATGTATTGAATGTGATACGCAATAAACGATTGATTTGATAGTAGGGGCGACATTTGGTTTTAACCCTTAAATCGTTTCTGAATTATTTTACACGGCTGCCCAAGGAAAGGAGTTTATATTTTTAATACTGACATTTCGTAGGAATAAGATGGACAAGATGGTATGGATTATATCATGAGACTTCGATGTAATCGCCAATTTTTTACAGAGATCGGCATATTGACCTTCAGCTTTCGTCAATTCAATATGTATTAAGTCCGGCCACCAATCGTAGCAACAACAAATTAGCATAATTATCAACTTATTATTATATTATTATTTGTATGTCTTTCCACAATTCACAATGATGTCCCCGACTTTTGGGAGGCATGCGTGGAGCTAGGTACTTACAAAGTACCAACTGAGCCAACACGTAGAGGCCCTTTTGACAATTTAATGAAATGCAAGGAGACCGAGCAGATGCTGTCCCTGCCCGTGTCATGGGACGCACACAGAGACAGCACCCACTGGGGTGTATAGGGCCTATTGATGGTTGATGGTATCTAAATGAAACGGGTTATTGGGTTAAAATGATAGACTATAGTGGCTGGGCTATTGGATGAAACATCAGCCTAATAAAACTGTCTCACTTTTTATCTCTGGCAGACTCGCCAACTGCTAGATGGGCCCCTATTAATAGCGACATTAAAAAATGGCCTAAGGGCAACACCGGTCAGAGAGCTGGGGGGTAGAGAGGTGGCATTGGACTTTAAACATATAGCCAACTCGCCACTTAGGTGTCCACATCTACCCTCGAGCAATAGCTCTTGCGACTCCACTCTGGACGGCCAGTAAAGGCAAGCCAGAGGCAGGGGGCCTGTCCAACCATCCACCCGGTCGGCTCAACCTGACCACAGGACACCCCCAGGAGCACTCAAGTACGTAGGATCGCTACTCCCTAACAGCCCACCACAAGCTGCCTTACGTTGACTCATTGCACCAGAAATCCGGTGGGCGATAGGGCCGTCACATCCCTACGCCTTCATATTATTATTATTATTAACCCCCGAAATTTTCATTTCAGAGTTCAATATCTCAAAACCAGCAGAACCGATTAGCGAACGGTAGTTTAGAACCATATCGATTACGTCAGCTTTCGGCCAAAAAAACGCATTTAGCGAACGGTAGTTTAGAACCATCTCGATTACGTCAGCTTTCGGCCAAAAAAACGCATTTAGCGAACGGTAGTTTAGAACCATCTCGATTACGTCAGGTTTCGGCCAAAAAAACGCATTTAGCGAACGGTAGTTTAGAACCATCTCGATTACGTCAGCTTTCGGCCAAAAAAACGCATTTAGCGAACGGTAGTTTAGAACCATCTCGATTACGTCAGCTTTCGGCCAAAAAAACGCATTTAAATCGGTCCTTTTCTTTAGGAGCTACGATGCCACACAGATAAACAGACACACAGATACACAGACAAATCAAACTTATAACACCCCCCTTTTTGCGTCGGTGGTTACAGCTTGGTAAAAAAGTCTAGAAACGGAACAATTTCTTTTCGACCCTGGTAACTTAGTTAAACTTGTCATATACTAGTCGGCGAATTGTCATCTGTGTTATTATTATTAATTAACCGTACTTATTACATTTTGCGGATTTATTACAATTCTAATGCAACTAAAAATCTATACAATGAGAAAGACAATAAGCAGATCCGCTCGGAAAGTAATTTATACACTCAGAGGCAATGAAAACGGGTCACTTCCCATGGATTACTTTACAAAGTGACCCGTTTTCATTGCCTCTGAGTGTAATTCCCAATGTGAACTATCACGGAATAAAGAATCCATTGGAAGTGGTGAGTGGGCGTTCCCGTGTCGCCGAACATGAGCAATAATAAGCATACTTCTTGCACAGATTATTGTCACTCACCTAGCGACCGCACGCGGCGTATGACATGAGTGAATATTTGTTTATTTTAGGAAAATGCCGTATTGCGTTATTGAAAGCTGCTCCAATAACAGCACATAAAAAACTTGTCTCATTTAGGTATTTCCTATCATCGTTGAGTAATATTTTATAATACGTATAAAAAATATTTAATTTTCAATTTCTTAGACACAATTTGCGTCTGTGGTTAAGGAAATATCAATTCTATTTCTCTAAGAATAAAGTTCATAATCCTGTGTATTATTTCGCTACTCGGAACGTGAAATGCACGGCAATTTCCCGAAGGTTCGCTACTCAAATGCTGTGGCTAAGGTCGATAATTCTTATCGATAAACCAAAATGAAAAGGATCATATTTTAGGAGTGATATACAGAGCCCGGAATTCTCGTAGCACTTTTGAGCTGTCATAGGGACATCTCGTTTATCGAATTCCGATTATACATATGTATGTCGATAAATACAATATGTAAAATATGATTACGAATGACCGATCTCTTCGAGATAAACTTTGGATACCCACTTTTAGGAAATTATAAATAGAAATTAAAATAATAATATTTTATTGTTTCTTGTAAATAATTTGTGGATTGCTTAAGGGGCTACCCGAGGTTTTCATCGATTTTTGACAAGTTTTGAATCGTATCTCCTACTTTTGCACTACAGATAGAATTCTAAATCAAACGGCTATCGGTTACTCAATTTTTTATCTCCATTTTGGTCCACCGGATTTTGAAACAAATGAACACTTAATTTTGTATGATTTTTTTAAACATTGTCTAAAAAAACACTTATTTCGTATCTCTATTGACGTAAAAGATCTAACATATACGAAATCTACATATTTGGGTTCGTCTGTGACGTCTCTAAAAACTGGTCCAGGGTTTTCATTTTAAACCAATTAACACAAAAGTTATGGCCAGAAAACCAGTTTTCTGGCCTAAAATTGGTCAACTTTGATGCCAAATATCTCGAAAACAATTAACTTTGAAATAAATATGGGTTACTACATTGCTTAAAGCCGTTGTTGTTAATATAATAAACTACAAAAAACATTATAAAACTAAGGGATTCAGATCGAAGGTCATTGGCGTATGGGCCTAAAGCATTTTTATCAGGACAAAGGCCCTCCTTATTATCCCGCACGGCGAACAAACTTGACGGTAAATTCTCACTAGACCGCACTCTGCTGAACGTCTAGCACACGACGGCCCCGACATACTCTCGATTTTTATCGCACTATACCTCTTGTTCTAAGTAGTCTAATAAGTGAGAGACGGATAGTGCGAGAAAAATCGAGAGAGCTCGCGCGCCGTCGCGTGCTAGCCGTGCTGGTAAAATAATTCTAAATAGTATTTGAGATGTGCTTGTATTAAATTAAACAAATTATAGTCTTTGTTTATTAGAAATCTGTGTTTAATTGCTACTACATTTATAACAAAAGTAATTTAATATAAATGTTACCTAATACTAATTATATAATAAACAAGATTTCATTAGAAAAAAGTTGTAACTAAGTCTTAGCTTAATATTTACCGTATGAATATCATAAAAATATCGATAGTCCAACTCATACCATACCCACATCCCTATTCACTTATAAGCGGTCGCATCTCCAGTTTTGAAAACACGGCCATCTTGCGTCGAGTAGCCGAACAACCACGTCTCTTGCAAGTCTTGCAACGCATATGGTAACGGACGTAAGAAATATTTACTTGACACTCTAAATTAGACCGTAAATAGTACTTGTTAAAGTAGATTTTGCATATATAATTTGCTACCGTTAACAACATATTGTCACAGTACGTTTTAACAAATCGAAAGCGTATTGCAATTGTGTGTCCGTGTATTTATTGGAGTATGGTTGTGTGCGTGCGGCGACAGTGGTTCTCTATGAAAATCGGTTGAATGCCACTTCCAATGGATTCTTTATTCCGTGTGAACTATGAAGGTACGCTACCTCAGAGGCAATGAAAACGGGTCTCTTTGTAAAGTAATCCATGGGAAGTGACCCGTTTTCATTGCCTCTAAGTGTAATACAATTTGGTAAACAAAACTTTTATAATTTAAATTACTTCTGTCTACTTAAACATTAATTTGTGAGTTTGTATATTATAGATATACACTCCATTTTGGGTACTTTTCAATCAGTAATCATAGGACTCCAGCCAGAGTTCCTCTGCCGGCTGCCGGCCCCTTATCGATGGGGTATTTACCTTCATTGTAGTTAAATTGTATAAATAGTATGGGCCGTATAATAAAGTTGTGAACTTAAAATGTCAACGTTATCCACGTTAATCACTTGACCCCGATCACCCAGGGGAATTAGCGGAAATTATTTTATATTCAACTAGGAAAAAATTATAATGTTCGGTTATGGCGCTTCGCCGGACGCTGCCGCGTCACGCTCCCTTCGCTCGCTCGCGCGCACTGTAGGGTCGCAGTTCGCCTAACAACCTAACCGTTTTTTCCCCTGGGGAATCAGGCTAGGGGATTAACGTGGAAAACAGCAAAAACAGGCCAAGTGTGAGTCGGAACTCGACAATCAGTGTTCCGAGTTTCAGTTGTTTTTAATGATTCATACTTTATCTCCTGATTTTGCAACTACCTGCTACTGAGGACAGGCTAAATCAAGTGCAGACACTGCATCAAAAGTACGTCGCGCGGACGGTAGTTTGAATTTTGTGAAAGTATCTGAAATGCAGTTACGCATTCATCTTCGATATAATAATTTCCGGTACAAACGATTTTTCCATTACAATGTTGTAGGTGCTCGTCGTTTTATTTAGGTACCGTAAAATGGGATGAAGAGTAGGGACAAAACTGACATTCAAACCTCGATAACATTTTATTTTTAGATATGCTAACTGAATGGTGTATATAATTAGTGTTCCGGACGTTTGTATTTTAGTTTTTATTTTATTTTCGGTAGTTCCATTTCATAACTTTGACGATAAACAGGTACTTAATCCCACCTCACCCCGTAGTCCCTCGTAGTTGGGGTGAGATGGGTTTTCATACAAAGGTGATTTTGGAAGATTGTTGGATCGATTTTTTTTATTATGATTATTACTATAGCTCCATTTTAGTTTGGAATACGTTATTTTTGGCAGTAGCCTTAAAATCCCATCTTACCCCCCTTTCATCCCTTCTCTCCCCATTCATAACCCGACTCTCCCCGCGAACCCTACTCACCCCATTTTACGGTAGGCACTTTTAGAGATTTTTTGTATGCTGGTTAGTAGTTGGTATCGGGTTCCAGATTTTCGCAGCATGTGCTGGACATACAAGCGCTCAAACTTCATATGAATGGTATACGGCCAATATACCATTCACCACTATCTACGGCTCGTTATTCCAATTTAACACATTCACTGCCAAGAATCGCTACGCGCTACGCTCGTAGCAGATTCCGAGGTTTTTCTCGTATGTAGCGGAAAGCGACTACGGCGCTAGGCGGGTTCCTGGCATTCCTCTTAAAACCATAACCTTGTCATTATTTGCTTTCAGTTTGCCAACATTTTTTATCCTTTTCCGAGAAAATTCTACATTATTGGTAATTTTATTTGGGTTGGCTCCATATTCTGATCAAAATCAACAAATGACATTAAGCAATTAACAAAATACCCGAACATAACCGTTTGGACGAGGACAGAATTTCCCCGTTTTGGGTTAATCCTACATTCTGGGAACCCCCTCGACTGGCAAACGATTAAATATTACGGTTCAAACAAATTGCTAAATAATTGTAAATGAGTCATTAATCGTACGAGCGAGCGAAGCGAACGAAGTTCTATGCTTTGGCTTGGACCGAAAATTGTTCGTATGTCCGGTGTCCGGTGTCTGTCACGCTGTCATGCTGTCCGACTGTTCTCATCCATAAGTCGCATTTCTGAACCGATTCTTTTGAAGTCTTGTGAGCAGGTTTTTTTATGTTAACTTGACCTGTTCGTAAGTACGTAAGTTGTCCGTCAAAATTTGCAATCAATTTTTCAGTCACTTGCCGTTATCCGATTGAGCTGAAATTTTGGGTATTTCACGCTAAGTAGTTGATCCCGGCTGCTGTCTATGACAGTAGTCGTTAAGCCGAGTTAGAGGCCTTCGCGCGGCATAAGAACTTCTAACAGTCGAGTTGCCCACTCACTTGACAAAGGGGGGACAACTGTCACTCACGTCCGCACGAGCTACCTACCACAACCCTGCACGTGTCCCCTGGGTGGTACTAAAGAGTGACGCACTTTAAAGGCCAAAATAATGTATGCCATACGATTAAATCCTATCCCCAAACCTACTGAGTGAGGGTTGAATCGGAGACGTGGCGTAGTAGGTACTTTATTGTGAGAATGGGTTAATCATTTTTTTCTGTCACTAGTTGCCATGGTTATATGTCCGGGGTCACTTTTTAAAACCGCGATTTTACGGGTTTTATTTCACCAAATGTGGGGTTGTCTTATCAAGTTCCCTTTTTGTAGCGCATGCATGCATGTTTAGTCCATAAAGTCCATGCACCGCATTCAACTAGTCATTATGAGGGTTCCAATGAGTCTAAATACGATGGGGTTATTTGGTGAAGTTTAGAGTTGTTATCGAACGAGCGAGCGAAGCGAACGAAGTTCTATGTTTCTGCTTGGGCCAGAAATCGTTTGTCCGGTGTCCGATGTCCCACTGTCCTACTGTTGTCCTCTACAGGTCGCATTTCTCAACCGATTCGTAAAATACATATTTTATTAAGCCAAGTCACTTTTTAGAAATTCAAAAATAAGGTTGCAATGCTTGACATCCACATACTAACTAACAATGCAATTTAAAATAAATCTGAACCAAAGCCGCGGGATATAAATAAGCCTATGACCAACCAGGTCAACCCATTCTATATATGTACATGTGAAAGAATTTTTAAAATGGTATAACTGGTTTTGGAGATTACCTATATGCAATGCGCTGCGATGGAACGCGTGCGTGCCGTCTTTTAGCGGCGCCAGGAAATCAGCGAGTGAGCCGCGCCTGGTTAGGTATAAAAACAATGCCTTAGGAGCTGGCGGCATTGGTGCCCGTTTCAGTGACCTTGGCCTGACCTTGTATAAACTTGACTCGCTCTTGACCTATTTTACCTTCAAAACAGAATAAATAAAATAGCGGGAGGTCGCTAAGGTACACGTCTCAATGTTTGACACAAAAACACGACTTAGAAATGTTCAAAAACCCCCGACATTTTCATTTCAAAGTCCAATATCTCAAAAACGGCTAAACAGATTTTCATGAAATATAGCTAAGAACACTTGGGATTACATCAGCTTTCGAATAAAAAAACCGCATTCGAATCGGTTCACCCGTTTGGGAGCTACGATACCACAGACACGTTAAACTTATAACACACCCTCTGTTTGCGTCGCGGGTTAAAAAGCCTATAGTCAACACCTGAGCTTTTTCCAAAAAAAAAAAACGATGTTAAGGACTTTCATTAAAGTTTTCTTTAAACAAAAAAACATGTAGGACTTTTATTAAAGTTTTCTTTTTTTTCATGTCCGTGGACCGGGACCACACCTACTCAAATCGACCTAGTACCAAACTAAGCAAAGCTTGTAACTAATGGGAAGGTCCTAGGCGACCATATATGTACATACTTATTTATATGAATACATACATAATAAACACAGAAAACATCCATGATTCAGGCACAAATATTCATGCTCATCACACAAATAAGTGATCTTACCGGGGTTTGAACCCAGGACCTCCGGCTTCGTAGGCAGGCCAACTATTAGGTTACAGAAGACCTTAGCCAAACTTTCTATAAACTCGCTCTTGACCTATTTTACCTGCAAATCATAACAAAATGGAATTCCGGAAGGACACTAAGGTAGAGCCGGTAGAGTTCTCAATGTTTGACACATTAAAAGCCTAATTTTTGACATCCGTGCTATATAAAAAAAAAACACGTTGTTAAGGACTTTCATTAGTGATGTTAGTAGTAGTTCCACTTCGTACGAAATTTTTCATTCATGAAATTTCTTAACAACGTCATTGCTGATGCGATCACGCGGAGAAACTAGCATAGCCCTCTTCATTGCCCTTTGGGTGACTTTGAGACTTATTTTCTGGCCCATAGTCCCGCTTTGGCACTCTGACGGGTCTGGACCAGGGATGCCGATGCCGCGGATGCAATTTTTTGACATCCGCGGATGCGGATATTTGGGGGCACACATCCGCGGTTGCGGATTTTGGGGTCAAACACTAAAAAACGTAAATAAACAACGTCCATTCTATAATATCACGCGATCATCAAACGTTGAGACTAAATTACAATCGTAGCGAACAAATATAAAACGCATTTGCTCTTGGTCACAGAAACGAAAAGAATATTTTTTTACTAATGGCGTAAATATCTAAAACGTGTACGGTAAGCGCCGCGTGTGCTCCTTTCTTGTCATGAATTGCAATACATCCACATCCGCAAAAACTCCGCATCGATTTTGTATGTTTATTTGAAATATATCGTCGTTTAGTATCCATATCACAAGCCTTATTGAGCTTAATGTGGGGGGGGGAGTAGTTCGATTTGAGTAAGAGTGTGCTAGTATTGATTAATTAATTATCTAATTTAATTATTTAATTGTAGATGAATTGGTTTAGCCCAATTTATGTGAACTTGACTCGCACTTGACCGATTTTCTTATTTTGAATACATTACCTTCATATGAGAATAAATTGTATTGTTGAATGGACACTGATTGTTTGTAAAACACATTGGTGAAACATGACGACTGGCTTAAAGTGCGTAGTGAGCTTGCCTACGTAGCTCACGGTCCTGGGTACAAATCCCGTTAAGGGCAATTTGTGTTATGAGCATGAGTGTTCGTTTCTGAGTTTCAGGTGTTTTCTATTTCTACACAATCCTTATTGAGCTTTCTACGGGGTAAGTTGAATACAATACAATACAATCCTGAATTGGTAAAAATGTAATTTTACATGTCAAATAAATACTAATCATGTAGTATAGTAAATAGTAAATTAAATAGTCATTGGTATTCCATGAAATCATTAAAACTATACTAGTTTAGCATGAGTAACCATGCTTCCAGCCTACGTTTAAAAGATTGAAGAGATGGTGCCTCTCTTATGCTGTCTGGGAGGCGGTTGTATATTGCAGGGCCTGTGACGTATACCGACTGCTCCGACCTAGCGAGTTTGTGGGAAGGTGTAACCCGGCGTCCACAATGCACATTACTACCTAACAATACCCTTACGTTTAAATTTATTGATGTTGATAAGGGTAAAGCTCGCTATTTGTAGGATTACTATACTGGGTAGGGTTAAAATAAGTCGGTCCTTAAAGTGGTCACGGACCGATTCATCGCTACGGATGCCCACGATGCCTCGCACCGCACTGCGCGCTTTTGCATCCGGAACGCGCGTTCATACTCCGATGCTCGACCCCACAACTCAGCACCGTACGATAATATTGATTGAACGGTGGCATAGGAGCACGATTGGACTGTTTTTCTGCTTGCCGTGGATGCCAGGCGTCGCAGTGCGTAGCATGCTCGGCCCAGGCGCGCGCATACAAAGTCTATGTGCTCCCTCCAAGAAAGTGCGCCATCCAGCGCAAAACCAAGCAGTTTAGTGGCTGGAACTTGCTGGGGTTTTGTGGATCCCGTGCGGATATTTAAACTAGTCCTTGGGTGACCGTTTAGACTGACACGTAAAGAGCAGGTTTTTCTCAGTGTTGAGTGCTAGTCCGTTCTGCGTAAACCACATATGCAATCTCTACAGTGTCATTGATAGCTCTTTCGAGCAGCTGTTCATTCAGCGCTGTGACAACTACGGTCACATCATCAGCGTACATATATACTTCGAATTCAACGAGGGCTCCTGGTAAGTCGTTTGGCAGTATTGTGAACAGCGTATTAGATAGACAGGAGCCCTGCGGAACTCCCATTACGCTGTTTTTTTTCTGCTGATCGTACTGTCCCTCGATCTCCTACCACAACTTGGGTTCTGTTCCTCATAAAGAACACCAGTATGTCGCGAACAAGTCCACGGAGGCCGTAGTGATCCAGCTTCGCCGTGACGAGGCTGTGGTCTGCGGTGTCGAAGGCGCGCGAGAGGTCGCAGCACAGCACGGCCGCCTGCTGGCCAGCCTCGCGCGCCCTCAGCACCGCCCACACCAGCTCGCGCACCAGGTCTGTTGTGCAGCGCCCTCGCTGATACGCGTACTGCCGCTCCGACATCACATTTTGGGATAGCAAAAAGGACACTATACGCTGGTTGAGACCGACTTCGATGACTTTGCTAAGGGTTGTGTACTAGGATATAGGGCGGTAAGACTTACTTGCGCTTTTCTTTCCTTTACCTTTATACAAAGGTGATAATTTCACCTTTTTAAGTGGTTCCGGGAAGGTGAGGAATTTGTGAAAGATAGTACCACTATTTTTATTTACAGGGTTTCACTTAAGCTTTTCGTCGCTAAGACAAACCATAAAAAGCGTTGTCACGCCAACATTCTACTATATACTCGTAATATAATAAATGCGAAAGTTAGGATGTTTGGATGTTTAGATGTTTGGATGTTTGTTACTCAATCACGCTTAAACGGCTCAACCGATATGGCTGAAATCTTGCACTAAGATAGTTTATAAACTGGATTAACATATAGGATAGTTTTTATCCACAGTCCTTATATAAAAGATTGAAGGTTGCTTTGACAGTGTACGCCATAACTCCTATAATATTGGGGTTGTTGGCGCTGCGGGCACGACGACACACGACAGCTTATAGGTGTTCTTGGCGTTCAAAGGGGGTGCCTGTCGTATCGCATAATGTTGATCGTCCTAAAAATTTTTGGCCGAGAATGTTTGGCATAATGTTGAGTGGCATACTACTTATTTAGCCTATTCATTTTTGCGCATACACATTTAAGAGTTCTAAAGTATGTTTATCCTAATATTGAATACTCGAACATCGAATGACCTAAAAAGTAATAGTCTACTACTAATTTTCATTGTCATAGTAATTATTTTGCCTATTATTAAATTAGCAATAATTACACCACCTAAGTATACTATTTTTTTCCTTAATTTTATACTATTTTTAAACTCTGAGCAGACCCGACCTACATCTAGATAAATAAGATAGTTTCGTTAGTTGCCTTTTGTCCCTCAGAGCAGAAATAGGAGCCCCGCGAAGCGGGGCTCCGTCGACTTGAGGGCGGGTCATAGGTTATTCAAGTATTAGGCAATTCTCAGCAGAGACTACCTTCATTTACATCAATTAGATAGATTCGTTAGTTGCCTTTTGTCCCTCAGAGCAGAAATAGACACCCCGCGCAGCGGGGTGGCGTCGACTCGCCGCACGGTTATCAAACAACACACATAAGCGAACTCTGTTTTAGGTCGGTTAGGTTAGGGTTCACTTGTGTCCCTCAGACCAGGAATAGATAGCGGGGTGGCGTCGACTCGCCGCACGGCTATCAAATAACGCACACAAGCGAACTCTGTTTTAGGTCGGTTAGGTTAGGGTTCACTTGTGTCCCTCAGAGCAGAAATAGGGGCCTCCGTCGACATGAGGGCGGGCCATAAGTAATTTAAGTAATAGGCAATTCTGACCAGATCCAACCTGCATTTATATTCGGACAATAAATATTTAGGACAATCGATATATATATGCGTAACAAAATGTATGCACAACATTTTTAGAACATTAAATATTAGTAACATCAAAGTTATGCACATCAATCATTCTAAAAAAAAAACTTCGACACAATGAACATTCGGATAATAAATATTTAGTACAATCGATATTAGGAACAACTATTTCGGCAAATAAAAAATATGCACAACGTCTATGCCATAGGTTATTCGGCATAAAGTTGATATGGTAAATAGTAGGTTGGTGGGTGGTAAATAGTAGGACCAACAATTTTATGCCACCCGATATAGACCCGTTCAAAGGGTTTGCGTGTTTTGTTAATATAATTTAGCCTAGTTGGTAGGGGCCAGGACCTCCGGCTTAGTAGGACTGCATACTAAGCCGGAGGTCCTGGGTTCGAATATTTGTTCCTTTTCATGGATATTTTCTATTTATGTAAGTATTTATTTCTCTACTAGCTTCCGTCTGCGTGGACCCGGGATTAAATCCTATATCTTAATCTAGGCTATAAACTATCTTCGTGCAAAATTTCATCCAAATCGGTTAAGCCGTTTAAGCGTGATTGAGTAACAAACATCCAAACATCTAAACTTTCGCATTTATAATAGTAGTAGGATATAAGTATATATATTATATCGTCGTCTAGTACCCATAGTACAAGCTTTGCTTAGTTTGGGACTAGGTCGATATACTGTGTGAGATTGTCCCCTCAATATTTTGTTATGTTGGTGCCCAGCTGTGTCCCTGTATCAAATACGGGTAGAACATTAATTGAATTCCGTCTGTGTAAAAATAACCTCATATAAGGTCAGTTCGGGTATGTGCGCCAAAAGGAAAAGTGCGCCTCATTCATCATTCAGTCATTTAAATCAATATCAGCACTTACCCCGGGGGCGCACTTTCCCCTGTGGCGCACATACCCGAACTGACCTTACCCATTGTGTTATTGGTATGCAGGATTCAATAAAATACCTCATGATTTATTAACATTTTATTCCATACTTAGAGTTAGTATTATTTTGTACCATTATTAAACAACTTAAGTAATTAAACAAGGCCACATTAAACCGAGTGATCTATCAACTATATACAGCCCAACAAGTAGCTGTGTAAGCTTTGCTATCTTGCGGATTTTTATTTACACGACTGCCCAAAGAAAGGAGTGTAATGTTTTCAGTAGTAAGGTCAGTTCGGGTATGTGCGCCACCGGGGAAAGTGCGCCTCATTCATCATTCAGCCATTTAAATCAATATAAATTCGCTGAAATCCATGCAATAAACTTGTTTGTTGCATGAATGTAAGATGACGTTATTTGTGAAATATCTGTAGATCGCGATATGTTTGATGAAAGGCGCACTTAACCCGGGGTCGCACTTGCCCCCTCTGACTTTACTACAACTTTCACTGCCTGGAACCCGCTTTTAGCGAGCACCTGTACTGTAGCCGCTTTTCCCTACGTACCGGAAAAACATGGGATCGGATACGAGCAGCGAACGAATGGACCATAGAAGTCTAAGTAGCACCGAAAATTACCCCACAGAATGGGTGCCTTTGCCATCATGCGGGCATGGGGGCGGGGTTTCAAACGATGCCAGGCAGCCGTTTAGTTCAAACATGCGCACACCGGGTTTTAGGCACGTTTGGGTAGAAGTTTGTAAGAAGCTCGCTTCTATGTTTTTTTCGTTCACTGCTACGAGTATATCGCGGCGAATCTGGATCCATATGACAGCTGTCATCTCAGCACGATTTTACGTTTGAAGGTTATAAACTGTACAGCACGAACCTATAATACTCTGGACCAGCTATGGTAATAATAATACCACGTGCGAGCGAGCTGGTAGCATACAAATCTCGATAAGTGTGACAGAAAGGGAAATATAATTCATTGTCCTTGTCATAGTTCCACTTGTTTTATTTGCCACAACTGATTTAGTATGAAGTTGTGGCACATAAACCATTACCCGTCAAAATTAAGTAGGTTGTTTATGGCAAGTCAGCAGTCATTTTAAGACCAGTTCTTAATTTAGCTGCATAGGAGCCTTTCCGTCCCTCACTGTGGCATCACGTATAGCCTGTCCTGAGTATTCTAGGTCCATGGTTTACGGTTATAAACCGTACAGAGATGATAGCTGTCATAAGGATCAAGGTTCGCCTACTATACTAGTTTGCGGGTTGTTTCCCGGCATCTTTCGGATTTTTAATGGTACTAATTTAGCGTTTGGTGCCATCTCAGGGTCGTACAGTCGTCATCAGATATATCGGAGCGGCCAAAGTGCTCACAAATATCTGAACACGTCTCTATTTTCGAGGCATTAGAGACGTGTTCAGATATTTGTGAGCACATTGGCCGCTCCGATATATCTGATGGCGACTGTACAGCGACTTGTCAGGCTTTACATGACTATACGACCAATGTGGGGAAGATCGGCTTTATTGAAATGTAACTTTGTAATGAGCATGAAAAATCATTTGTAAATTCTATGGTAACATTTACTGACATAATGTGAGATAGATAAGATAATACCATCACTGGGTCGTTGAAATTGCATTAACACGTTCACAGTCCCCATACAAAATGTTTCAATTTACTTGGACGCCCAAGCAAATTACTTCCATCCAAATTACGTCCGCGCTCCACGTTTGGAAGATCCGGACCGGATCTGTGAAACGATCACCTGACAATGACAATTCCACGTACATTGCTGGGTCAATAAGCTGTCCAGCAACCAACTTAACCTGTAGACGCAGCCATGTGAAGCGAATTGTCATTGTCAGGCGACAATTGTCGATTTGGTGAAATAGGGGCCTGGTACGCACTCGGATTATTACAATATACGAGGTGATTTTTAAGTCGTTGAAGGGCCAGGGTGTGGTGGGCCGCGTCACACTGAGCAACTTTTACTATGGGGCCAACCATGAAATCGCGAAAAAAAAACACCAAATTAAGAGTTAATTGATAGCTAATTGATCGCATCCTAAATATATGGTACAACTATAATTATAGTGATTTGAGTGCGTTTCTGGTCGGCTATTGTGACCCATGTACAGTCGACTACAAAGAGATGTATCCATACGATGTTACAAAAATATGTATACATAGACTTTACTACCATGGTAATAAGATATACATACATAACTTTGTAACATTAAAAAACATACTTATCTTTGTAGTCGACTGTACGGGTCACGGACTTGTGGAGATAGTTCGTCGTGACCCATGTATGGGGCACTGGACTGTGAACGTGTTAACTATTAAAATTTTACTCTAGTGGCAAACAGGTACACGTCTCGCCCGATCGTAACCAGTCCCTGCAGCCTACGGGCGCCTGCAACTCCAGGAGTGTTCAATGCGCGTTGCCGACCCTAAACATCATACACATCCTAAACAATATTATTGACTTCCCGTGCAAGTCAAGGCAATCTGTATGTCGATATTAATGAAAGCTGGGAAATTATTCTAAAACGAAATACCGCGTAACCGTCTTGCCCGGTAGACGGTCTTACCCACATTGACCTAAACATATATTAAAGAGCGCATATACTCATACTCATACTCACTATATAAGTGCCATAGTTCACAAAACAATATCTCGCAGAACCTGACACAATAGAAAATTTAAATAGCGTTACTGTTTTGTATAAAAAATTCGTCACGTTCTGACAAATATGCGAGTGTGAGAGAGACACTTGTTTTATTCCCAGACAACATAAACGCATTACACTACAAGCTAGGATAAAATCAACGGCAAATGTTCTTTGTTCTTCAGGTTAGGCGTATTACAGACATCTGCACGGCTATCAAACCACGGCGCGCGATTTTCTCGATTTTTCTCGCACTATATACCTCTTGTTCAGTGTTAAAAAATCGAGAGAGCTCGCGCGCCTTCGCGTGCTAGCCGTGGTGGCATAAAGCATTCGTCGAATTTACTAGATTCACATTTAAGTAACGTGCATAATATAGCATTCGTTTAAATAATCAAACCGAAAAAGTGAATTTTCATACAAACTGAATACTTAATACGATGGACAGTAGACGCCTATAGGCGTAATTCTATTGTTATTTCTATTGTGTGACGTGTTAAGTAATTCTCGTCAGAAAACTGACACTGAGTAAATTTTTGATTGACGGCTCACGCTAACTGGGTACACAATCATTTGAAAATGCCCATAAAAGCGATCATGCTGACTAAACAGAAGAACCTTTTATGCACATGATTGTATACGGTTACATACCTTGCCGTAAGATGCCGTAAATATATTTGCCAAATATATGAAAACACAGATTCATCGCTTCCGTCAAACAAGTACCTAGTTAAAGCAATGACGCGTAGTTGCAGTATCCAAGAGGCAGCCGGATGGCACGCGGCATTTGAGCTCCCGAAGTGTTGAGGAACTGCCCTGTGCAACCTGAACTGAACCAACTTGGCCTGGGGCGGAAATAAAGAACATAAAAAAGGCTTAGTCCAGGTCGCACAGGACGCGGACGGTTCCACAACACTATGGGAGCTCAAATACCGTGAGCCATCCGGTTGCCTCTTGTATTCTAGAACTATGCGTCATCGCATTGCTATACCAAATCGTGGGAGTGCCAAAGCAGACCCAAGGCTCGTTTAGAGTAGGTACAACTTAGTAAAGGCTATTAGGATGCAGGTATGTTTATGTAGGCGCATGCACCGCTCAACGCCATATCTTATCCATACGAAAACGTAGGCGCTAAACTCCCATGGGTTCCTGAACAAAATAAACGAGTATAGTGCTTAAAAACGATTGGCTTTGCTTAAGATACTTATTAAATTATTGGATCGGAATCGCTTAGTTTTTGTTATTACGCTTTTTTGCTTTCTTACTTTTGGTGTAATTATAAAATTTGAGTCCACCCACAACACAACCCTTTGCTGTGTTGAGTTCCTAATAATGGTTCTGTTTGAGGTGATGCGCTGTGTCCTGGGCTGTTGTTATTCGGAACGCGCTAATGCGCGCCACGTAACCCGTCACACCTAACAAAACTAGACCTCTACTACCTACGCTTAGTTATATGCATCGAGGCATCAAGATATATTTGTGGGTGAACGGTGAGGTGAGGTTAAAACACGTTACAAAATAGTGGGACAGAGTGAAGCATTCTGCAGTTGTCATACGCTTCTGGGCATTTTAATTTTAAAATGTACCGTTAAGCTTAACTTAAGTTATAGTTAAGTCAGGTCTAGCCTCTAGCCTGTCCATGTTGTGACGAAACGTATGCCATTGGCCATTGGCTTGGCCGTCGGTTTTGTGACGAACTAGTAACTATCCGTTTTGAATGAACGTTCCAGAAGAACGCCACATCCTCAACTTACTTCTGTATGTCTTGCGACTTAGAAATGTTACTAAATCAGCTATAGGTAGACCGCTTAACCTTTAACAGGTATAAAGGCATCTGGTTTTTCATAGAATTGAACCTTATCACATAGAAATAAGGTTCATTAATGGTGGGAATATAGTTCCCTCTGCCTTAAGGGTTAACTCAGTCGTCGCCTTCGCGACGAGTGGGTGAAGGGGCATGACGATAACGGGGCGCAGGTGACGCCGCGTTACAAAATATAGCCTACGTACATAGTAAGGACGTTAACGAAAAAACCTATGATCGTATTGGCGCTCCGGCCACAAACACACACCATCCTTAGGTGTTTCTGGATATCAAAGGGGGTTTACCTTTTCAATATAAAGTAGGTACAATTTGTAGTGAATGAGGAATTTGTAGAAACAATCTTATAATATGTAAACCTATTTGGCAGTAAAGAAGTTACGGTAAAAAGCTGTTGGGCGTTATTCAAAAAACGTGTACATATCTTTTTTTTTTCGGATTTTCTTTTTTTTTGGTTTTTCTCTCAGAATCGTTGACACTATCGATCGTCATACAAGAAAAAAAGTGTCCCAGATTTTACTATGTAAGTTTGTTCTTCCAGTGCGTCACGACCATATAAATAAAAAAAGACTGCATACAAAATGTGACGATCTGGAATGGAAATTTTGGACACTTTTTTTCTTGTATGAGGATCGATAGTGTCAACGATTCTGAGTAAAAAAAACCAAAAAAAAATAAACCAAAAAAAAAACGAAATCTGAAAAAAAAAAAGTTTTGTACACTTTTTTTGAAAAACGCTCTGTTACAGATAACGTCCATGAGATATAAAAAAAAGATCATTAGTATGGTCACGGACTTTAATTGTAGAGCCATTTAGAGCTCACTTTATACTGGAAAGTTCAGTTTAACGATTAAAAACCAACATGAGTTGACACCTAAATGGGTCAACAATTAACCTATCGTATGCCGATGTCAAAAAAACACAATCAAATCATTACCTTGAAGTTTAAGTTGTACGTTCGGACCGTTCGGGACGGATCCGGAACAAGGCATAACTACGAAAGGTCCGTGACCGTACGTGAGTTTTAATTGCTTCAACGATTATATTGATTTTATTATAGAATTAGTTTTTGAAAATTAAAAAAAGCAAGATTTGCTACAGTTCTAGAGCTTACAGAGCAGCTACTGTTAAAGTAATGAAGTCGTGTGAAGTAATGTGTCGTGTGTGATATTTTTGTAACTTTGGTCGTGTCGGTAGTATCGTCGTAGTGGTCATTGGGTACTACTACCGTTACTTGCCGAACCAGAAGAATACGGTTGTCAAAGTACAATTAAAATAGTAAAGTTGCTGAAATGGGGACCAGCTGGCAGCGCAGTGGCGAGACTGGCTGGCGGGAGGCTCTCAAAACAATACGTGGACTTTGACATTTAAACCCTTCGCCATAATGCTGCTACCTAGCTGTTGTGAAAAGGTTTTCTTTAAACTCTAATTGTAAAATGTGTCATTTGAGTTGGTTTTTACAAAATGAAGGGTTAAAGTTTATAAGTAGGTATAAACTCGCTTGTCGCTAAATCTTCATCAGTTACACATCCAGAAACATACTGTGAGTAGGTACTTATAAAAAACATCTATACAAATAAAATTGCCAAGTAGATTGCAAATTTTGTACAGAAATGTATTTATTTTGGCAATAAACTCAAAGCACATACCATGATGGCAGGAATCTTAAGGAAACTAATTTAAATCTTGGTCATATAACCTATCTTAGTTAAATATTACTTTTTGACAGTGAGAGCCGTGTATATGCGGTGAACCTTATATATGTGGCAGACACTGTCAAAATGCGTAGCTTAAAATGAGGTGTCAACATTAATAACAATGTCAAAACTGTATTGACAAAACTGACATCATTTACTGTAATGCCAATAACATAAATCACTGATTGTGTAGGTGTAAAAGCTTAAAATAAAAATGTTTTTGTGTCGAGGTACCAGGCTGATCAGGAATAAAACAATGAATTGTATCGACATTTCGAAGTAAATGTCGTTTTGAGATTTCTTAGTGTAAATTTGCAACTTTAAAGTGAAATTCTATTCGCTTCAAAACAATAACAGCGTAAGGCGATAATTTCAATAATTCTTAGCATCTACATTATTAAAAATTGTGCGGTTGGCATTTTAATTATTAATATAATTTACATCTTAAAGCGTATCTTCTCACTGGTACGTTTACATTATTTTCAACAGCATAAAAATGTTCTGCGCTTTATCTACGATATGCTGAAACATTATTTTCATCCATAAAATTTATTAGCACAATCAACATATTATCAGTGACAAAATTGACACTACGTTAATTAAAAATAAAGTCAATTTTAAGCTCTATTTCGTACGTCCTTAATACTAAAACAATTTTCCCTATTTTATCAATCGCTTCTAAATTATTTCGTTAGTCATCGCCATCACAATATTCAGTCTCAAAAAACCCGGAACTAACCATATTGTTCGAGCTGCAAGAATCATTTCTTTATGCTTTCGTATTCTATCCCTGGGGTGCACGCCTGCGCACCCGTGCGTCTCGTGAGGAATACTTTGCCTTTCTTTATATAGTCTCCACAAGCCTTGTCTACCGCGCAAGGAACATCATCTAAATTGGAAATATCCGTACAATCATTTGTGCACACCCCGTTCTTCCCGAATTCCGTGATTCCATTTGCTTCAACGCCATTCTGTTTGGTCCCGTTTCTTTGTTTTTCAAACTCCTTCTGAATCTCTTTCTCCGCATTTCTCTTTTTCTTGTAGCTCTTAGAATAGAAATTGAGGAAGAGAAAAAGGAAGATGGTTACGTTGGCCGTTATGAAGTAGGTGAAGCCGACCGCGTACTGACATCTCGAGGAGAAGTGAGTCCACACGTTGTAGACGAGCATAATCACGAATTGTACCTGAAAAATTGAATAATACAATGTCAAGAAAGTTTAGACAAACACAATACTTAGCAAGACTAAAATATAAGCATAACCATATATTGACCGTGTGGGTAGGAAATGATTCAATGCAACCACAAGGATAAAACGGTTGCTGCCGTCTGTTCCAATACCGTTTAAAGGGGATTCATTCAAACACAATACATTTTGTAACTATAAGGAAACAAAAAGGTTTTCTCATACATTTAACCTGATAATGATTCCAAATACCGCCATCTAATAGGCAATCCCTGATACAGATCAGCAGCTGTATCGGTAGCGGCAGAATGCCGGAGGAAGCGAGTTCTAGTCGACTTTTGACCAAGCAATAGTATCTAGGATTTAACCCCGTACTGCTATGAAATGAAATGAAATGAAAATAATTTAATCCAGAACAAGTCCATATTACATCAAAATAATTGAATTAAATGAAATACAAATGATACCAAATAAATTAAATTAAATTATAGCTATGTGGAAGGCAAACCACCAAATGAATAAGAGACAATATGGCGCGAGAGGCACTGGCATAGAAACGAATACGACACCGACAAGAGGTAGGCTCTTAAATATATGATGATGATGACTTAGGATGCCACGAAGATAGCACTAAAAGGGTGTGTCCCGTTTGCCCGATCGTTCGACCGATCAATTGATCCAGTGATATTTTTTTCTCGTTCGCCATTGTAATCAAACAACTGGGAAATAGTGTTAAAGAAATCCCAATGGGCCGATCGGATGAATTTTCCCATTCCATTTCCCACCCCGCTAAAATGTCTCTGATACGACCATGTTGTACTCACCAGCTGCAACGTAGTAACGTACTTCTTCCACCACAGATACTTTTGGAACTTAGGTCCCAGTCCGGAGAGGAAGTAGTAGGAGTACATAACGATGTGGACGGCAGAGTTGAGGAGTGCGAGAATGGTCCCTTGCCCGCCGGCGGCGAACTTCAAGTAGCTCCAGGAGTACAACGCCATGATCGCGTGGTGGTACACGTGGAGAAATGTCACCTGGGAACAGATGAATATAAATTAATAAATATATTAATATCTAATGAATTAATCGAAGCCCGACCTTTCACCCACCTGTTTAATGGATGAAAAGAATTTAATATCGAATTTAGTAATTAAGTAAAACATAAATAAGAGAAAAAAAATATTTCAACATTATGTTGTCTGTTATTTCCTGGTCTAACTATTGGGTTGGCAGGTATAAACTGGTAAGACGAAACTAGTAATTTACACTCATCTGTTTAATACATAGGTAGCATTGTTTGTATATTTTACAGGCTTCATACTTTCGATTAGCATACTATTTGTTCGTTAAACAATTGGCAGTTTTAGAAAAAATATATATATTACTCTCCTATTTAGCTTGCTTCGGAGATAGCCCTCTTCAGAACGGGTTTATCAATATATAAAAAAAAAACACAAGAATAGTGGATTTAAACTATAAAATCATACTATAAATGGTTCGACGACCATACAAAACGTCTTTTGACATTGCGCAGGCGAACGGCTTGATATTTTAAGAAACTTATGTAACTATCTTTCATAAATTGGACCCGCGCCCGCCGCGCGCCGCGCACGACCCGCGTTCGGTGTGTGGTGGCCTTAAAGCTGACGGGTCCGCGCGGTCCTGGACCTGATCAGCGCGTCAATTAAACCAGCCTTAGGTTACCTCGGCTGCTCACCTGTTTGTCCTTTTTCCGAAGCACAAAGAACACAGTGTCGAGAAGTTCAGTGAACTTGGCGAAGAAGTACCACCAGCCCAACTCCAGTAGCTGTGAAAAGAAGGCAGTCAATCATTAGAAAGGTTTTTTAACTGCATTTGGATTGGAACTGGATTTTGCTGGCTATCCTGTCCGCCTGTAGGTGGACGCCAGTATGAGGCTGCAGGCCAAGGAAGAAGAAAAAAGCTACTATGGGGCCATATGTCCATCCGACAGGTCGTTCTTCTTGTAAGATCACGGACTAATTGTTGAGCCATTTAGAGCTCACTTTATACTGGAAACTTCAAAGCTTAACTATTAAAAAACCAAAGTATGACCTAAATAGCTCAACAATTCAAGTCCGTCACTGTACCACAATGCTGCCCGGGTGGCGGTGACCTCCCCGGCCCTATAACGTTTAGTCAAATAATTGGCTATTTCTGTATCTTTTTAACCCATGAATATAGGGAGAGAGAGACAGATGCGTGGACGAGGACTATTGGGTACAATATGCGTTGAGGCACGAAATGTCCTAGCAGGGTATCATGTAAGTACCTACTTATTATAATTTTTGACATCCATTGTTAATGAACATGATTATTACAATAAATAAATTGAATTGAATTGAAATTGAGTATTAGGTATCAAATATAATAAAAATATAAATTACGCTCGTTATACAAATAAACTTGATAGATTTATCACAAGACAAAGAAATTAAATTGCAATTTAAAAAAATAGTGCTTCGATTTCACTAGAAAACTAACAGCGCCTAACAAAATAAAATAGCAATCGCAGTATTTGTCTAAATGTCGCTTGCTTGTCTCATGCAGTGTCATTTTATTTTATTACTTGCATTGCGTGTGCCTAATTTACTGTCGTGTCCACGCCGCCAAGAACAATTTTGAGGAGTTATGGTGAACTTTGTCAAATTCACCTTAATTCTTTTTTTATAACTATTATATTTTCTACTTCATTGTAAAATGGTTCTCCTCGATACAAGCAAAAGTGCAGGGGGACCCCTGGGAATTTTCTGTGACTTTACTTTGGAGTAATAAACTTTTTTTTAACTATGGTTCATATTAACATTGTAAAAAGGTTGGCGTCTAGGTGTCACTTTCGTACGTAAAGACTGGCGTTCAAAACGTTAACCCGTGGAGTGTCACATGTCAGTTAGAAAATCAGAGGAAAAAAATCCTACTTTTATTATAAATGCGAAAGTTTGGATATTTGGATGTTTAGATGTTTGTTATTCAACCACGCTTAAACGGCTCAACCGATTTGGATGAAATTTAGCACGAAAATAGTTTATTGCCTGGATTAAAATATAGGATATTTTTATCCCGAGTCCACACAGACGAAGTCACAGAAGGAAGCTAGTAATCTATAAAAATAAAACTAGGTTCGGGATTAAAAAGAAACCTTTAGTTATGTATGGAGTAGTCTACCCAGGATGAGTGACGGGTTGATAATTATTTGGATAAATACACACCTGTTTATTTTGAGTATTCGATGGATATCTGCAGCCGGCATAGAGCACGCCGTCTCTGAATATGTTTAAATTGAAGGCCTGAAAAAGTTAAAAGAGTAAAAAGTTACTACGTATAGAGTAAGTCCGGTGTGCAAAAGTGTTTAATCTAAAAATTTAATCATGGGAGTTCTATTTCATTAGAAGCCGCTTGGAATGGTTTCATTAAGGCGCCGTAGGTTCATGGTCTTCTCTCCCTCTCACTGAGCATAAGCGTGAGCGAGATGGAAGTGCGAGCTCGGAAGCTCATATTTTTTAATTTTAATTTTTTGGCCGTTTAAATAAATAAAAATGTAAACACTGTGTTCCCTCAAACATGATATTGCCGATTTTTGGAGGCAATTTTAATATTTATAGCTTTTGTGCATAATTTGTTACGAATATTTTAAGTGTATTTTTGTGTGTTTTAGACCTATGTTCGTGATTTTTTTCTATCGAGCAAAATTTGCTTAATCATGTTCCGAAGGACTGATTTCCCTGCAGAGAAGCCTCAAAATTACTATTCGTATTTTTTTGAAACCATATTATTATAAACAGACGCATTATATTTTTCAAAAACTCTGTTCGCTTAACTTCGCTGAACCTACGGCGCCTTAATTTTTGTAGTGTTTTTCTACCGGCCGCTGGGGCGAAAAAGTCCGTGGGAGTCCGCTGGTGGGGCAGACCGGTCATTGCGGCAGTCTTTGGGGGAGGCCTATGTCCCGCAGTGAACGTCTTTCGACTGATATGATGATAATGAGTGTTTTTCTAGTACTTCGTCTTTAAATCGCGTTAGACCCGTGTAAAGTATCTAATCATTTTATCCAGGAGGTGAGGCACTTGTCCCACCGCCGGCGAGTAGCGAGTACTCTCATAGTAATTCTTACTCGCGCGAGTAAAAGCGAGAG
Source organism: Epinotia ramella (assembly GCA_947578815.1). Taxonomy (NCBI): domain Eukaryota; kingdom Metazoa; phylum Arthropoda; class Insecta; order Lepidoptera; family Tortricidae; genus Epinotia; species Epinotia ramella. The sequence goes on from OX388207.1 coordinate 6,217,623, forward strand.
TACTCGCTACTTGCCGGCGGTGAGACAAGTGCCTTAGTTAGGTACTAGAATAATACAATTTTCTCACTGATAGTTTTGATGGCCTTGGCCACCATTCGGAGGACCAAATCTAATGTCCCTCACCTTATAGACCATCATCACGGACAACAGGACCTGCGTAGCGTTGTAGTACGTGATGAGCTTCGTGATCCTCAGGGGTGGTCGGTTCTTCATGACGCTGGGTCCCACCCGGACGATGATCAGGTAAGCGATCACGACGCACAGGATCGGCATCGGACTGGACATCATGAACCACGAGTCCACCAAGGCACCTGAAATAAGACACATTACTTAGTTGTAAATAGATTTTATTTTATTATATCAATTCCGTTTATCTAGTTGAACGAGAGAGCGAAGGGAACGAAGTTCTATGCTTCGGCTTGGGTCGAAATACGTTTGTAGGTATGTCCGGATGTCTCCCTTTCCCAGCACGCATTTATTTTGAGCAGGATCGATATAATATTTTTTTTTGAAGTCTCTTAGAAAAAAATTGCAGTCTTGCGCTCGCGTGATCTAAGAAGCTCACAGTCACTACTCGTAGTAAATATATTATTTTGAAATATATTATAATACTTCAGAGATTAGAAGAAACGTAAAATAAGTTGCCAATAAAAAGTTTCAATAAAACAAAATAGTATGAGAACTAAGTATACACCTAAACGCAGTATATCACGACCGAGGGGCCATTTCTAAATTGGAGTTAGTAAATATAAAGGTGTCATAAATCATAATGCTGCAATTAACATGCGCGGTTTAGCGACGTCTTTTTTTAAGCTGTAGGTACCTACATAATTGTGGTCGTTCCCATTCAGACTTGATCCTCGATAAAAACTGGTTTGGATGGCATCATTCGGAAAGTAGCCAAAATGAGGTAATTTGAATTACAACATTGACGTAATTGGTTGCTCACTATGGGCCACATTAGAAAGTCACCCAAGGAGCAATAGGGGTGTAGACTTCAAAATCAAGAGAAAGAGAGCAAAAAATATGCCTAAAGACAGTAATGACGAAAACCCCACTCAAACATCACAAAAAAATACGAAGTTACAACAGTTTTAATGTTGCTTGTTAGAGGGAGAAAACGCCAGCAGATCGTGAAGTTACGATCCTCGAGCGTCATACTCGTATAGTAAATTACAATCGTTTCATATGAAGGTGCGTTTTGCGGAAAAAGAACAGAACATACCGTCTTGAAACTTTGGACACTTATAACTTTGTGATAATTTAACCTCTTGCGTTACTTTTTTCTCCGTTTGACTACATTCTTAATGCTTTTTCAATTAAATACATCATTATTGATTATTTTATTTAGTATCTACACACCTACTGAGACGGATATGCTGGAAGTTTCTCGAGCGTGATCGCATCAGAAATGAGATAACCGATATTATATAGCCCTCCTAATGGCTAAACTTCTGGTGGGAGGGAAGGAGGTGGGAGTGGCATCCACATACCGGAAGGCGCAGCGTGGGTAGTACCCCACAAGCTGGACTGGGATGACCTGGTAAAGGTCGTAGGAGTCCGCTGGATGCGGTTGGCGCGGGGCCAGTCATTGTGGCACTCTTTGGGGGAGGCCTATGTCCAGCAGTGAGCGCCTTTCGGCTAATATTATAATAATGATGATGATGACGTTTTCCTACCAAGTTCATTGACGTTCAAGTCGTTATAGTAACTAAGCCATTTCAGATCGAGTCGTTTGGGGAATACTTACAGTGTTTTTGCTGCAAGCAACCACTTTTATCGGAAAACCTACATTCGGATAGTTACCTGCAGTCAGCAGCAACCCCCTAAGACCCCGCGTACAAAGAGTGGTACGAATTTCAAAATTTGATTGTAAACTTTTACTGAATGTCAAAAAGTTCCTAATTCAAAAGCACTAAAGCGTACCCTGGGTCTCAGGAGGTTAATATTTCTACAAAAGAAAAGTCAAATATATAGTCGACTACAAAGAAATCGATATGGCCAAAGTTACAAAAAATTGCCTTAGTATCAAGATCGTGTATACAATTATTTGTAACTTTGGCCGTGTGTCGATCTCTTTGTAGTCGACTACAGAGGACTATCACGGACGTAAAGGCGTGTACAGATGTTTATGTCCTTATTTTTGCACAGATATTAGGTGGATGCCAGGCAGTGAAACTGTTAAAATGCCCGCGCAGACTACAAAGAGATCGATACGGCAGTTACAAAAAAATTGCCTTAGTATCAAGATCGTGTATACAATTATTTGTAACTTTGGCCGTTTCGATCTCTTTGTAGTCGACTGCAGAGGACTATCACGGACGTAAAGGCGTGTACAGATGTTTATGTCCTTATTTTTGCACAGATATTAGGTGGATGCCAGGCAGTGAAGCTGTTAAAATGCCCGCGCATTGCATAACATGCAAGCGAACTTTCAGGGCAAAAGATAGCCTAGGTAAGTTCATCCAGGAAGTCCATTCTACATTATGTACTCAAGTAAAAGATTGTTAGAACTCGTATATATATTATAAGTTGTTCCGAAGATCGCCTACATACAAACGTACAATATAAGTCTATATAATATATTATAAAGAAAAGTCTGTGCGATGGTATGTTTGTATGTACGAGGTAATCTGCGGACCCACTCATATACGATTTCAAAACTTCGTACGTACACTTTGTACTTATGTATAACAAAAAATTGATTGATACGTACTTTTTCCAACCTTCAGAAGGTCCAGGTACCGGTCAACTTTTTCTAAATAACTCATTTTGACGCCTTCGCCTGAAAAATACAAAGAAATTAATAACAGACATATGATAATTCAATATTTGACGGATAAAGCTTTATAACTTTATGTACCTATGGCCAGTTAAGTCTGACATAGTATAAAAAGGTTGGATACCAAAGCGGCTACCGCAGAACGCCACCTTAATTCGTAGGTGTGTCTCTATCGCACTGTACAACCGAGCGATAGAGATGGTGCTACGAACGACGTTAGTGTTGCACCGGTAGAGTTGCGCCAGGGAAAGATGAGCCTGAGATTGACTTTTTTTTGTATGGCAACAGTAATATCGTTGTCAAATGTGTGCAACGTCTTACCCCCTTAAGGCCTGCAACACACTCGCGCGGCCTGCGGTGGCGGACAATACTAAATTTGACAGCTAATGACAATTCTACTATTGTCTGCCGCGGCCAGGCCTCTATTTCACCAACTTGACATTGCTGGTTCCTCAAGTAACCTAGCAACCACCTTAACTTCTACAACAAGCAATGTATGGCGAATTGCAAGTGTCAGGTGACAATTGTCAAGTTGGTGAAATAGGGGCCAGGCCGCGCCAGTGTGATGCAGGCTTAAGGCCTCTCACAGACTGGAGCGGCCTGCGGTGGCGGTCAATAGTAAATTTGACTGCTAATGAAAGGAGGTTCGATGACCATACAAAACGTTTTTTGACATTCGCAGGCTAACGGCGTGATATTTTAAGAAAGTTATGTAACACACTTTCATAAATTGGCTTTCCATTTGCCCGAAAACCCCCTTTCCTAGAATAAACTTGTATTTGGGAAAACGATTATTCTCAAAATGTGTTTTTTTTTATTAAGGCAAAATTAATACATAAACTTAAAATATCACGCCGTTAGCCTGCGACTGTCAAAAGACGTTTTGTACGGTCGTCGAATGGAGCGATGAATCAATGTTTTCCCCTTAAGAGATCCCAGCACGGTCGTCTTCTAGCAAAATATTTTATTTTATACAGGGTGAATCCTAAGTAGTGAACAGAAATATGTGTTTCTTACTGCTTAACTTTAGTTTAAACATGTGGAGGTGACAACAGGCAAAAATATTTGCACGTTGTTTGTTAATTCGTTAATTATAAAAAATGATTTAAATTGAAAAGAGTCTCATGGTCAGCATAATTGCTACGTCAAACCCAAGTCTTGCCGAATAGGGTGACCATAAGGTTGGTGTGTATGCTATTTCAAATGATTATCAATAAAGTTTAATTGTTTGCTTCTAGTTAGAGTTAATGCCATTAATTTGCCTTAAAATACTGCGATAGAAACAAACATTTCTGTATAAGACTTAGGATTTACCCTGTATAGCAACAGAAACTTGTTCCCGACCTAGGTATGTGTTCCATTGTGTATACATATCTTTAAATCCTTATAAAACATAATATCGTTAAACCTATATGGTTGCCGAGTGAATACTGAAATAATTTATTGTATACTGTTTTGAAAAAATGAAACGTTGAGTATTTTATGCCTTTTTTCGAAGCAGAGATTTCTTTCCGAACTGGTGGCAGTTTATCGACCTTCATAGGTATATAAAATGCCTACATTGAAGAATAAACTAATGAGTTTGTGAGCGAAAGTAAGTAGTAAGAGAAAAAATAGTTATTAACGATACAAGTGCCGAAAATAGGAAATTCGCAACGAGCGGTGATAAATTAAAACATGACCGAAGGGAGTGTTTTAAATCGACAAGAGTTGCGAATTACCTATTCGCACGTGTATCGTACAACGTTTTACTGTACATATGGCTCTTTAAAGTTTCGACATATGCACGGAAAGTGCTCTTTCCGCACTAGTGCGGGAAAGTAGCACCATATGTACTGTAATAGTTATTTACGATACAAGTGCCGAAAATAGGAAATTCGCAACGAGTGGTGATAAATTAAAACATGACCGAAGGGAGTGTTTTAAATCGACATGAGTTGCGAATTACCTATTCGCACGTGTAACGTACAACGTTTTACTGTACATATATCTCAGGAAAGTAGCACCATATGTACTGTAAAATCTTTATAATCAACCTGGTTACAAAATTTCACGAGAATCAGATGAGAAATGTGACCTGGCCACGGGGGGAAGGGTTTTTTTTTTCTTATCGTGTGATCCGTATCATGGTCGGCCTTATCACACGATAAGTGACAAGATAAGAGCTTCCTCTCGTTCTATCGAACGGTGTGAGCCAGTGACGGACGCTCTATCTTGTCACTTGTCGTGATATAAGGCCGGCATGATACGGGGTCTGTAGAGGAGAACAGTGAGACAGCGTGACAGCGTGACAACGGGACCGACACCGGTCACCGGACAAACGATTTTCGGCCCAATTTTCGTTCGCTTCGCTCGCTCGTTCGATGACTGAGCCTTCGACAAAACAAGGCACGTCCCAGTTACACTTAGGGTCTAGAGTGCTTTATATATTGTTATATCGCGCTTTCATTTCTTTTCTGTCATTGAAAACCATACAAATTCATACCACAAATGTCAGACCATTTCTATACAAAACATGCACCAAAATATAATGTATCTTATTATTTCAATAACATATAATACACTTGTTGGCCTTTGTTCCGATGTCACCGCACTATAACACATAACTTAACTGTCATGTCATTAGTAAGTAATGTCAATGTCAGACCAAATTAGTTAATGTGTAATTTTAAAGCCTTTGTTACTGAAACAAAAGTAACCGCTTTGAATAGAAAGCTGCACGAAAAGATACAATGTATGATTTGATTCACACCGTCATATTTAGAGCGGTTATGGACATCGTTTTTGTATGGTGCGTGGCGGAAATCGTGTGTTCATATGCACGGTAAATCTGTGTGTGTGTGATCTATCTATAAAAACCTGCCGAGTGCGTGTCGGGCCACGCGCAGTGTAGGGTTCCGTAGTTGCTTGTCTTAGTTACATCGACGTGCGGTGCGGTGCGGTTGCGTCGGCCGAATTTGTATAATTGGCCTTTCCAACTACACATTAAGTTCGTCGACTACGAGTATTACTCGGTAACTACTTATGCCTTCTTGTCCGTGATAGTTTTCCTTTTAAATTAATTATATGTAACTAGAACTACTATCACGATTTTTTTCACATCCCCAGTAGTAGCTATTTAGCCGGCAGGGGGGGGGGGGACACACAAAATTAGAGCTTTAAAGCCCAATATCTCGCAAACGGAAAACTGATTTCAAAAATGATTTCAGGAAACCCATAATAGTTTTGAACGAGCTATCCAACGTTACCCCACACCGGGTTTCATGAGAAAAAAATATATATCCCCGCTTTAGGTGTAGGGGAGGTACCCTAAAAAAAATATTTTAAAAGATTTTATTGTACTGTTTTGTCGGCGTGATTGATTTATATACCCATGCCGAATTACAGTTTTCTAGTTGTAATGGTTACTGAGCTAAGCCGAAGACGGACAGACAGACATACAGACGGACGGACATGGCGAAACTATAAGGGTTCCTTATTGTCTACGGAACCCTAAAAACTGAAAAAAAACACTTTTGTTGTATGGGAGCCCCCTTCAATATTTATTTTATTCTCTTTTTTAGGCTTTGTTGTTATAGCGGCAACAGAAATACATTATCTGTGAAATTTTCAACCGTCTAACTATCACGGTTCATGAGATACAACCTGGTGACAGACGGACTGACAGACGAACGGACAGCAGACTTAGTAATACGGTTTTACCCTTTGGGTACGGAACCCTAAAAAGAGTTGAGTGTCGGAGAGACTGTGTTGATTCGGTTCTATTATATAAAATAATAAATAGTCATATCGATGCCCCTAGCTTGTTAAAAGATATATGTATAAGAGTTCCAGGTAATAAAGAACGCCGATGTCGTCTCAAATACAAACATTTATTCTCCATCCCATGTAGTAGAACTAACTATTCTAAAAATATGTTTATTAAGCGGGCATGTGCACTTTATAATGAAAATAACATTGTAAAAAAAAATGATATATTTAATTGTACCATAAGCTCAATAAAAAAAAAATTCAGGACTAGTAGTATGTAAATCTTAACGTATATTAACGTATATTAATATATAAAAGTATTAATATATTTCATCATGTTTATTGTCGATACTTATTCAAAAAGTTGCTAAATACGTAGACACATGTTTCTGTTCACTAGGTTTTCTGTGAAACTGTTTCTAAAAATTCTGTGTAACCTTTTACTAATTAGCTTAACCTGATCCAGGATAGGTACTTTTTCGTGCTTATATAAAGATATGTTTAATAAAAATGGAAACTATAGGTCTAGATTAAGAGAAGAAATTGTATCAATATTTTTTGTATGACCGTTTGTTTCATAATTAAATAAATAAATAAAATAAAAAGTGGTACTTAAATACGTTGTGTATACGAAATTCCGTGTTTAAAAATGGCCACCAAATCTGACAGTTGAGACACGTTGAGTGCAATTGACTAAGTTTTAGTGTGCCACTTCCGGAGTTCTAATAACCTACCTCTTTTTAGGGTTCCGTAGTCGACTAGGAACCCTAATAGTTTCGCTTTGTCTGTCCGTCCGTCCGCGGATAATCTCAGTAACCGTTAGCACTAGAAAGCTGAAATTTGGTACTAATATGTATATCAATCACGCCGACAGTGGTAAAATAAAAAGTGTTTTTTTTTTATTAGGGTACCTCTCCTATACGTAACGTGGGGAGTGTTTTTTTTTTCATTTCAATCCTAACGTGTGATATATTGTTGGATAGGTATTTCAAAATGAATATGGGTTTGCGAAAATCATTTTTTGATAATGTTAATATTTTCGGAGCATCCCAGAAGCTCCAGAAGTAAAAAAAAATGTGTCCTCCCCCCTCTAACTTTTGAACCATAAGTTTTAAAAATATGAATAAAAATTCAAAAGTAGATATTTATAAAAACTTTTGAACTTGATAGGTTGAATATTTTTAGAAAAAAATTACAAAATAATTTCTGGACGAAAAACTACGGAACCCTACACTGAGCGTGGCCCGACACGCTCTTGGCCGGTTTTTTATATTATATCATTGGAGTACCTACAGCTTGTCCCTTGTTAGTATTTATTAGAGCACGTTACATGGTTCTTTCGTAACTTACTCACAAGTATGTGCCATCGCTCTTATGTCAAGTGATTAAGGTTTCGGTACATTTATCCTTCCCTCTTTCCTTCCTTCTTTTTTCGGTTTTTTTTCGGATTTAATCCTCTCCTAAATAAGCAGCATATTATGCTGCTCAAAACAAAATAAGGGCCACTTACAATTCTCTATTTTATTGTTAATAATAACAATAATAAGGAACTATAAGGAACTTTCGGAGCGGCTCATTCAAACATCCGGCGACCAGAGGGCTGTTAGCTATTTTGGCCAAAGGATTAGCCCAGCAATCCAAAGAGGCAACGCTGCCAGCCTTCTGGGCACCATAACCAACGACGGGGACCTGGGGGGCATAGTTATCATCATCATCATCATCATATCAGCCGAAAGACGTCCACTGCTGGACATAGGCCTCCCCCAAAGAGTGCCACAATGACCGGTCCTGCGCCACCCGCATCCAGCGGACTCCCGCGACCTTCACCAGGTCATCAGTCCACCTCGTGGGGGGCCTACCCACGCTGCGCCTTCCGGTACGTGGTCGCCACTCGAGAACCTTTCCGCCCCAACGGCCATCGGTTCTACGTGCAATGTGCCCCGCCCACTGCCACTTAAGTTTAGCGATTCGGAGGGCTATATCGGTTACCTTGGTTCTGATGCGATCGCGCAGAGAAATTCCCAACATAGCCCTCTCCATTGCCCTGTGTATTGGCATAGTTATAATTCGTTAAAAATATATTTATGTTACTTAAGTTTATACCTTAGTTGTTTTTGTTTTTATCTAATAAATATTTTAATATGTAAAAAAAACCATTTGGGTGGTGACTTAACAATTAGTTTATATACAATGGGACATCAATTATGTGGCTAATTAATGATTCATTAATTAGGGCCGCATCCTTCAGAATCCAACCTGGTGTTTAAGTTGGGTGTCCGTTATAATTTCGAAAGCCATACAACTTTACGCATAATGTTTTTGCGCATAAAAGTCTTTTGTCATTAATATAATTCTGCGCATAATACTTTCATTGTCATAACTGTACCTACTATGTCATATTTTGTTTAACCATAATGTTGATCAGCATACAAGTTTTAATCATTATATTGAAGATCATAATTATTTTTAGCCATAAGAATTGCTATGCATAACTTATGACAATAGGCTGACATTATGATCGATTCGCAAAGAAAAACAAGTTATTATATTAGTTGACTAGCATTCAATTAGGTTAGGGAGATAGAAAAGGGGGGTTTGGGTGGCGAGGCCCCCTGCAGTAAAAAATAAACAATCGCAACAATTGTATTTTTGGTAGGTTAGGTTATGGTTATCTTGTGTCCGCGCGGGGTGCCTATTTCCGTGTGAGCGGAAATAGGCACCCCGCGAAGCGAATAGGTTAAAATAATTGCCGGGTGTTTGTTTAAAAAAAAAGACCGGGTTGTACTCCGGGAGTGCCAGCAGAAGTGAAAACTCAATAACATTTGTAACAGTTTTTCGATCAGGTCACGTGACATCTTACGGTGTCACCCTAAAAATGAATTTGACGCAATAAACAATTATCAATTACTTATCGGACGGGCCAAACACAATACCAGTTTGTTTTTGCCATTGCCAAATATTTTTCAAAGCTTTATCTCTTTAGAAATAACGTCTAAATTCGAACTATTCGAATTTGCAAGAACAGCACAACAGCAGACGGCGGTGGCGACCAAGATATCAATTTGTTTTTGCCGTTGGTAAATATTTTTGTAAGCTTTATCTCTTTAGGAATAACGCCCAAATTCGAACTATTCGAATTTGCAAGAACAGCACAACAGCAGACGGCGGTGGCGACCAAGATATCAATTTGTTTTTGCCGTTGGTAAATATTTTTCTAAGCTTTATCTCTTTAGGAATAACGCCCAAATTCGAACTATTCGAATTTTCTCAATAGAAAAATGGTGAAGGATGCTTTGGTATTATTACAAATTTATTTGCAGAATATGCTATTGCAAAAAGTGTTTAATGGCTTTATACTCTTACGAATAGCGTTCAGTTTTGAATGAAGTCGAATCGGCTAGCAGCAAAAAGTGACCTCCTTCACATCTGACGTCACAAAACTCTGTCGCGTATTTAACAATTTTTCCCCATCTCAAAAAGTGCTCAGCGCCGCTAAAGAAGTTTTCACTTCAAAAAGAAAGTTTGATTTAGTTGAGGTTACAGAGACAATTTATTAAAACAAAAATGTACAGGCTTAAAAATGGTTGTCTTACACCTATGACTTAAAAACGTTATGCGGAAACATATTATGGCGATTGATGCTTAAAACTTTTATGTGCAATAAATTTATGACATTTGCTATTTATGCTCTCAAATATTATGGCTAAAAATGTATGCGAACTAATTTATGACTATAGTCGTTAATGCGTAATGATGATTATGACAGAAGTCGTTATGCCTGTCCGCCTTATGGCTACAAATATTATGCAACCCAATATGGACCCGTTTAAGTTTAATAGCTGAAAAAAAAACGGTTTATTATAATTTTCACGTAACGATCACCATATTTGTGGCCCCTATTTTCTTTATTTTTTAGGGTTCCGTAGTCAACAAGGAACCCTTATAGTTTCGCCATGTCCGTCTGTCTGTCTGTCCGTCTTCGGCTTAGCTCGGTAACCATTACGACTAGAAAACTGTGATTCGGCATGGGTAGGTATATAAATTAATCACGTTGACAAAACAGTACAATAAAATCTTGAAAAATATATTTTTTTAGGGTACCTCCCCTTCATCTAAAGCGGGGGTGTATATTTTTTTCTCGTTAAACCCATGGTGTGGGGTATCGTTGGATAGTTCGTTCAAAAATATTATGGGTTTATGGAACCATTTTTCAAATCAGTGATTAATTTGCGAGATATTGGGCTTTAAAGCCCTAATTTTTGTTCGAGTCATGTGTCGTCGTCCCCCCCCCCCTTGCCGGCTAAATCGCTATTACTGGGGATGTGAAAAAATTCGTGATAATGAATTTAAAAGGAAAACTATCACGGACAAGTAGGCATTAGTAGTATGTATGTATGTAAGCACTTTATTGTACACAATAACAGGTTAAAGAATATACATGTCACACAATAGATCAAAGTACAAAGGCGAACTTATCCCTATAGGGGATCTCTTTCAGCTAACCTTTGAGCAATTGAGAGGAAGGTAGGTAGAACGAGATAGGCAAACTTATACCGTGTACAAAAACAGAGAAAATGAAAACAAAACCTAATAGGTATAGGTAGTAGTTACCGAGTAATAGTCGACCAATTTAATGTGTACTTGGTCGTACAAATTCGGGCGACGCAACTGCACCGCACGTCGATGTAACTTAAGACAGACAGGCTACTACGGAACCCTACACTGCGCGTGGCCCGACAAGCACTTGGCCGGTTTTTTTTCTTATTTAGCAGCTAATGAGTTGCTCTTTGTAGTTAATTCTGGGTGTTCCTCTTCCTTCCTATTTTCGATAGAGTAGTATATTTTTGCACTTGACTGTAACATACAGGGCGGTTGGAAGCTACTACGGTATTTTTTAACCCCATGACGAAACATAGGGGTGTTATAAGTTTCACATGTGTGTCTGTCACTTTGTAGCGCTAAAACGAATGAACCGAATTGAGTGCGGTTTTTCAATCAAAAATGTATGTCGAGATGATTCTTAGCCATCTAAGTTTTACAAAGTTAAATGGTTGAAATTAGCCATTAAATTACGAAAATATTCACTTAATTTATTTTGTGATATTTCAAAAGTTACAATTCGTCACTTTTACACAAACTTTGCTTTCTCAAATTATTTTCTTTAAACTGTTCCATCTTTTAACGTTATCATACGGTTCTCGTAACAGCGAAACAGTTAATATTTGTTTTGTCTAAATATTACAACTCTAAAAGTCTTTGCTGGATTCCAAACATTATGTCCAAAACTTCACACAATTATTACGCCGCACGACTCGAAGACTGCGCAGCACATTATCACACCGCGTTTACAATGTGAAGCTGAGAGTTTTACCACATGAACTGACAGCTATGCCAATTCCATTCTTATCCACAGTAAATATGTATGTCAAATTTTATATGAACTAACTGCTCTTCCAATCCCAAACCCATCGCGGTCAAGTGATACTAGTATTTAATAATTGTAACGGGACCTCACTAAAATTAATACAAAGAAATACCGCAAACAATGCAGCTGATAAATGACCTAGCGGTATCAGTTTCTATTGTGCATCTTCCAATCTATTCTCAATAAGTCAGTAGTTCGACTCATTGGTCACTAGCGAGCATGTAATTGTGAGATTGAAGAAAGCGTTACGTCGGGCATATACACGGTGGAATTTAATCGGTGAACAGGAACCCATTTTTCTAATTCAGTAATCGATGGCGGTCACGTTTATGTAGTACTTAAGTGGAACCAAGTTTTTTTTTATCATATCTAATTTTTAAGTTGAAATTAAATTTTAATTAAAATTTATTGTCACCCTACTAATGGTTTAGTCTGAAAAGTTTAATACCTCTTTTCAAACTATCAGCCATAGAAACTTAAAACATAAATGAGCAATAAGCTGTCAATTTGTCATTGTCAAATTCATAACAAACGTCTGATCTGTCTAGTTTCCCGCCAAAGCCAGCAAGCACTTGACGTATGCACACTTACGAGTAACTTCCCTTCAATAAAAGTAGGGTGTCCATTTATTCAGTCAGTGTACATTTTACCGATGTTAATTAAGTGTGATTAATTAGATTGTGAGCTATATTGCACGAGATCTCACGTATTGGTTTCTGTGTAGATTGATAATTAAGATTTTTGGATTCCTGATCACCGATTAAATTCCACCGTGTATATTATTATATTGTTCTGTTAATAAAAATACGATTCCCTCAGACCCAGATCTTATAAATATATTAGATAATTTAGATAATACAAAGTGATGACGTATATATTATACTGCCAGTGATGATCGCATCAGAAATGGAACTCTCCGCAGCAGAACCAAAGTAACCGATATAGCCCTCCGAATCGCTAAACTTAAGTGGTAGTAGTGGGCGGGGCACATTGCGCGTAAAACCGATGGCCGTTGGGGCGGAAAGGTATTTAAAAATCATGTATGTTACAGTTGGTGGTGGTGGTCTTTTGATGTTGTTGTTTGTGTCAAAGAGAGTAGTAAGTAAGTAAGAAGTAGAGCTACGGTAGCCTAGTGGTTCAGGCATCCGGCTGTCAAGCGGCGGTCGTGGGTTCGAATCCCGGCTCGTACCAATGAGTTTTTCGGAACTTATGTACGGAAAACATCGTGAGGAAACCGGTCTAATCCCAATAAGGTCTAGTTTTCCCTCTGGGTTGGAAGGTCAGATGGCAGTCGCTTTCGTGAAACTAGTGCCTATGCCAAATCTTGGGATTAGGTGTCAAAGCGGACCCCGGGCTCCTTTAGGGGCATTACCGGGAATAACGCTAGGAGGATGATGTTGTTGTTTGTGTCAAAGTGGTTACTACCTATATGTATACGAGTAGGTATATTTCAACCTCGATTGATGTGAGTAAGGAGCTGACAATTTTGTCCAAACCACGTTTTGGTCTCATACTCGGTCTAACGGCTACTCTTTTAAATAACAACTAATTGCTTCTTTACCCGACTACGGAGCCAAAATCAGGCTCATAATTTTATCACTTTGTGTACGTATGTTTTAAAACGCCCCTTCTAAAGCACGTAAAATAACGCTTCGGCATTAACCCTTTATAGGGCACAATCTAAATTTCATAGGCAAAATGACCATCCATAAGGTCATCTTTTTGTATTTTTTTATGGGTCAGAATTTTTAGGTCTATACAATATCAAAGAGACTTGAATTAGGAATAAATTTTAACGCTGCCCGTTAAAGAATACGATCTACAAACATGAATATTTTCATCACACTTGCTCGAAAAGGGCTTCATAATGCGCAGACATACAGAGCTGTAATAGCCTGTGTTACGCCCACGGGCGTAATGGTTTTTTTCTTAAATTGTATCTGTCACTCATGCGGTAGTTACAAAGCAAAGAGGTTTTATATCAAATACGATGTCTGAAAACGTATTTATACATAAATTTTAACTTAAAAAACGAATTAAACATGGTTAACTGAATTATTTACAGATTTAATATGTAGTTATTTAGTGTCTATGTAAAATGTTTTTAAGTGTTTTCAAATCGTAGCTGTATACCGAAGGGTCTTTGCCATACGCGCCTCACGTCAAATTCAACAAAATGGACGACTGACATGTTGCAGTTTTTATTACGATTTGTATTCATTTCATCTAAAATGTATTTGTTTCCTCGCAAATGTGATGAAAAACATTGTGTATAACACGGGCGTAAGAATATTGCAAACTCGAGTCATCAAAAGATAGACTATTGTTCGCAATATTCCACTTACGCCCCTCGTTAAACAATGTACTATTATGTCACAGTCACATGTTGCTAGGCTAAGCATTACGTAACAGTTCCGGCCACAGGGCACTCATAACAAGATTATACCTGAACTCTGCTCCCAGAGACCTTTGTCTACTGGAAACGGCTAAAGCCAGACAAGAACTACTGTCCCCTTCGAGCTGGAAAGGACAGATGGGGGTCGCTACCGCAAACAGTAGCGCCTAGTTGGGGAACACACAGCAACAACGCCCCCCCTTGCTACCTAATCTTACGCGTGGACTTAGGAATTGAGGTAGAAACACTACATAATACCAAAGTCATTGATTATTAAGCTGTTTCCAGAACTTAATAATCTCTATAGCTATTTCCGGTTCCGTAAAGCGAGGAGAGAGGTTTATCTGTTCAGTAACTTAACTTTCCGTCAATGTACCAAGCAGTTTTTTTTTTATGTTTGTTTCATTTAAGGTGAGGGTGTTTATAACTTAATATGGACTTTTTTAAGTTTACTAAAAATAATATCAGCCACATCCACATGACTGTTATTATATCTACGACACGTCTCGACCACGTCTTACATAGAGTCAGAAGCAAAAGTATCCGGGATTATGAAACGGTGTTTTCATAACCTTGCTATTGCTAACGACGAGCCGAATAAAGCAACAGCCAGGTTAAAAAAAAGAGTTTCTGTAAAGAAAAAAATGTTTTTTCTTCGAAAGTGAAAATCGTTCACTAAGTACCATTTTTTTTTCTTGCTTAGCACATCTTTCTCGACCTGCTGCCATGCATTTTATCATGTTGTTATGTGACGTAGGTGTATAAGGTACAAGTTCATAAATGCTGAACATTTTTCAGGCTTCTTCAAGTGATAGAGAAACCCTAATTGTATAACCGTTCACCTTTTGTTTCTACTTTATCAGAACGGCGTTAATAGTACATTACTTACCAAGGGCTGTAAAAGAAAGAAAGCCCGAAATCGCAGGTATTTGAGACCCGAGCCGCAGGCGAGGGTTGTAAATATGCGATAGAGGGCTTTCTTTTTTACTGCCCGTGGTGAGTACACAATTTTACGTCTTCACCTGGCCACAATGCGAGTTTTACGGTACGCGCAGCGTGCAGTAAACTCGCATTATGGCCAGGTGTGACGTAAAAAACTAAAACGGAACAAACAGCCGTGTAAAGATTTTTATAAAGTAAGTGATCGAATCGACATCACTATCGATATCGATCGAATCAATGGCGGCCATTACAAGGCGAGTATTATCGTGATATTTTTATAGCTGTCTCTATCGCATTGTATATAGGTTTAAGGACGGAGAAAGCAAGATAGTTCAGTGTCAGATTGCTAGCCTATCAGTCACAACACACTTCGGACCTATCCCTTAGTCGCCTCCTACGACACCGAATGGAACAATGGTGTGTGCTTTTTAATATCTACGTATTGTAAACTAAAACAAAAGCTCTACGAAAACCGACCTCAATGGTTTCGGTACTTCACCTATCCAAAATCGGAACTATTGACGTTCCGAAATATCAATTGTTTTACTTTATGATTTTTTATTCAATAGCGTAACATTAGCGAGCTTGCGAGATTATTTTTTAGGGGTTAAGCAGAAGAAGACTAGGAGAAGAGAATTTTGCCAGCGAAATATAATCCGAACTCTCCGGCTCCTGAATCCGGCTCGAATTTATTGCCTTTAATTTAACATTTACTTACCGGTATTATTAAACCGCGATTAGACTTTATTTGTTACCATTTATTGGGATACTTATACAAAGATGTAAATAAATTAAAATGGCACTTATAAGTGACTTACTGCTAACAGAAAAAATAATTATTAACAATTAGTATTGTAACGATTCCCCCCCCACGAACAGCTTCTTTCCCTTAACCTAAAACTACCTAAGAACTAAAGCAGCTTCTCACCGACTCTTAAGAACGCGGGATAAATTGTAATAAGCTCTAACACGACTACTGTAATTTGCATTCTATCGACCTATTTATTAAACCTTCTTTTAATGCGTATTTTATTACTAATACCTGTAGTTTGGCCAGTACGTGATCGAATAGTGGTAGGACCCCATAAAATGTTGTGTACCGTAATAATCCAGGTCCTTTTATGAAAGCTAGGCAGGTTTTGGACTCTTCATTAACATAATTAAAGCTAGCCTATCAGTACATAAATTGACTTAACTATACCCTAGCTTCAACTACTAATCTCCTAGTTCTAATTATAATAGTGTCCTAAGTATGAAAGTATAAGTTCATTCAATGAAGAATTATTGTAAAATCATTCTGTTTGTCGTTCATTATTGGTAATTACATTATGGATGATAATTCTATGTCACTCATTATATTATTAGTATAAATATTTTTATTTTTGGGTAGAAAATCCCCTACCTCCTATTATCCGTCCGGTTGAACGAGAGAGCAGCTTTTTAGAATTCATAGCAAGTAGATTAGTTATTTAAACCTATTACGAGCTAGTTGTCTACCCTAAGTAATTGTATTTTAAACCAAAGTTCTAAACGACGGTTTGTGTGGTAATTCTTTTACTCACACATAGCTACTCACTCGTTTGGATGAGGACTGGACGGCCTAACAATTTACCTGCCTGGTTACCTAAGAGTTTAAGACCCAAAGAACGAATCTACCAGCGTTTCCAACCTAACGGTCTGTCTAGAGAGAAACACCGAAACTATCTCAACAGACATCTTTTAACGTTAATAAATGTTGTATTTACAACTTATGTGGCCAATATATACCTAAGACCATTCTTTACCGATGTCATTGGTGTAGTGTCAAAGTAAACCGTACCTTACATGTGAAATATTCTACCTAAATCGTACTTTGAATGAATAATGTCCACTCAAGACAGTAATTTGCCTTAAATGGAGAATAACTAGTCCTGATAGTATAATGCCTAGAATGAAGGATATCCATTCATAACAATAAGATACTTTAGGTGGATTTGATGAACTGCTCCGCCTGTCATCAATTCCCAGACTTATTCCATCTTTCTGGAACAATTCTGATATCTCATTGTCATAAATAGAATAGTTACCTTTCTTTGATGTCTATTAATCGTCACACCGTATGATATTTCACATGTATCCCACGGCAACTTGACACTCCTTTGACCACTTAATACTCTTAACTTAATCTCAGTTTCATTTATAAAATATACCTTTTTTTAAATCCTATTGGAATAGTAACCTTAAGTCAAACAAGTTCTTGAAATATTTTTAATCACAGAAGACATAGTTATAAGCCTATCACCCCATAACGCGTGAATTTAGCCCTACATCTACCCCAGTCCCTATTCTGCTCACCTCTAGAACCATACCTTAGTTTAGAGGCAAGAATGTATCCCTAGGTAAACTGTAAGTAGTTCAGTCGGCAAAACTGAGGTATCAAAACTAGCGGCCTGTGTATTTGCCCCCCCCCGCTGGCTCTTGTCGAGCTAGAGGGTTACAGCGAGTAGGGCGACCTGTCTGGAAATAAGTCTGGTATATTTACATATATATAATGCTGAACGACCCCTCAGGCATCCGATCGATTTCAACGAGCGGAGTATCCTCCTGTGCTTATCACATGAATGACCAAGCCACGTCTACGTCGTCAGATGTGCTGAGAGACGTGAGGGCCCCAATTAAGGGGTTTCGTCTCCTGTGTTGGTAAAAAGGTAGACGCCAGACCACACCTCAAATCTGGTAACTACGGACACGGAGTCAACCCGGGTTGGCACCGGTAGGTGGCGATGACTCCGCAGATATACTGATCTTGGCCGCGATCTGACTGATTTAGGCGATTAGAATGAAACCCAACTACATTTCGGAAGCAATCGCTCAAACATAACTAATACCTAGGAGTAGCCCAGGCTTATTAGCTATATTTGATTAACCATAAAAGCCCCCGGATGTCCGTAGTGACTAATATAATCCCGACTGTTTTCCGAAATCATTAAACCCCGACTTAGTCCCAAAACAATCACTCAAACATAACCGATCTCCCGGAGTTGCCTAGATAATCAGCCATGTTTGATTAACCATAAAAGTCTCCGGATATTCGTAGTGACTAATATGGTCTAGACTGTATTTTGAAACACTAACCAAACATAGTCCCAAAAACAATCACTCAAACATAACCGATCTCCCGGAGTTGCCTAGATAATCAGCTATGTTTGATTAACCATAAAAGTCTCCGAATATTCGTAGTGACTAATATGGTCTAGACTGTATTTTGAAACACTAACCAAACATAGTCCCAAAAACAATCACTCAAACATAACCGATCTCCCGGAGTTGCCTAGATAATCAGCTATGTTTGATTAACCATAAAAATCTCCGAATATTCGTAGTGACTAATATGGTCTAGACTGTATTTTGAAACACTAACCAAACATAGTCCCAAAAACAATCACTCAAACATAACCGATCTCCCGGAGTTGCCTAGATAATCAGCTATGTTTGATTAACCATAAAAATCTCCGAATATTCGTAGTGACTAATATGGTCTAGACTGTATTTTGAAACACTAACCAAACATACCGCATTCCAGAGGGTAGCTCTGGCAAATAAGGCATGTTTGATTTAGCCATATAAACCTTATAGAATATATTCGATAAGTTAAATATAACTTGGCCCTAATTCCCACTTTAAATTCACAAATGACTATAAAATCGTAAAATAGTAAATGACTCATAATTACGAGGAGAGTTTCCCCATAACGACCAGCCATCCACCATAATCAAGATAACACACCAATAATTTCACAGCCTAACAGTCAGGGACGCTATGCCAGTCCGGGTGCCGAGAATTTAATGCCGCAGCCATCCCCGTTCCTCCTTTTATACCCATTACCCGCGGCCGTGAGTCACACAGTGCAGCCAGCGTAGCCAGCGCAGCGGGCGCAACCCGCGCACCTAGCGCAGCCAGCGCACCTAGCGCAGCGGGCGCAGCCAGCGCACCGAGCGCAACCACGAGCCCGCGTAGGTAACTTGAATCCATGTCTTCTACCCACCTTAACTCTTTTGCAACAAGGTTGAGATTTGATTGTAGTATTGATGTACTGACGTAAATACGTGGTAATAGTCTTGATGTGACAAAAGTCGTATCGTCCCTTCTCATTTAGTCTCTAATGCCCTAGATTTTAAGGTTGAAATTCGTAGGCCTATGCTCCTAGATATTATTAGTTTAGCGGAGAACCCTACCATTTTTGTATCTACATTTGAAAGGATTAATGTACTTCTAGATTATATTATACGCTTCTGAACTTGTAAAATAATGGCTGAATGAACTCATGCAACCTTCTTAAATAAAATAATGTTTTGATACTGTCTATCTGCATTATTAAACGTTAGCCTAATTGCTGATTTCCCTTTCCCCCTTACTTATTTGTCCAATCTCTCAACTTTTGCTATAAAATAAAAATTTGTCATTTCCTTCCCTGTATCAATAATTTTATAGATACACACCGACGAGTATGCCCATTCCGTCACAGTCGCCCCGATGAACGATACGCAATGCATGACCTAAGAGGTTATGCATGTAGTATCTTCATCTCTTATCTCTAGATTTGTCAGTGACAATCCTCCCTTGATTAAACTCGTGGTGTGTTTTTAACCATTACTAATTGACTGTTAGTGACTTGGCACAGAAACTCAGTCCTTTGAAATTCAATAATGAGCCATGAATACCCTTACCCAGTACTTCCCCATTTGCATGAAATACCAGGTTGTGAGGCTGATAAAACCTAATGTTCCGAGTTTGCAGTATCAAACTGAATCTTTGGATCTGGCTGGGCATCCTCCAATTCTGATCCACATTGTCCGGATATGAATGATACCCCAAAAACTTTCCACGCAAACTGGAAAAACCCTTTATGTAAGACTCAGATGCTCACTACTCATTAATTGAAATTCGAACCAAATCTCATTACGTCATCACTTTTCCAGTCAAGTTTTCATGGAGTGTGTCACATGTCTTATAAAATAAGCCAATTCCCATTATGACTTGTTCTTAAATAAAACTCATGAATATCCTTCACCCATTTCTCCCATTTGCACGAGATACCAGGTTGTGAGGCTGATAGAACCTATGGTTCTGAGTTTGCAGTATCAAACTGAATCTTTGGATCTGGCTGGGCATCCTCCAATTCTTATCCACATTGTCCGGATATGAATGATACCACAAAAACTTCCCGCGCAAACCAGAGAAACCCCTGTGTAGGGGTCCAGATATCCACTATTCCTTAATTAAAATATGAACCAGTCAACTAAAATTGTACGTTCGTTATGATTTATTATACCCTCTTGCGTAGTTCTATTGATTCAATGGCGATTGCCTCGCAATTTTTGACTTATTTTAACCGACACGTGATGTGTATACCTTCGCAAAATACATCGTGTATAGTATAAGTCCCCAAACAATACTCCAGATGCTAAGAGTCGAATCGATTCCTCGATTTTAACCTAATGATAAGAGTCTAGGGACTTATTGTTCCTTTTTTTTTTTTTTTTTTTTTTGTTCCCCAACAAAACCAACAAATCTAGGTTATTTGATCACACTCCAGCTATTGTCTAACTGTAGCAACCCACGTTTACAGAAAACCTCAAACATGCTTCCCCCTTCCCCACATAATATATTTCCATCCATCGCCTTCCAAAAACCCCCATTAATATGTCCAAACGTCACATCATTTCATTCCTTCCTCATTCGCCTGCTCACTCGATTGTTACAGGTAGCCAAAGCTTACGATGTGTAATCACTTGATAAACAGATTAAAAAACTTACTGAACTTTAATTTGTTCAATATATTATTACCCCATATGGATGTTCATACTCGCCAGCGATTCATCTACTATAAGTAAAAATAAGATAAAATAAATAACTACCCCTCTTAACCTCATCTTCCGTAATAGGTATATCATAACCATTATACATGACTTTACCAAAAGTCAGTTCCGTCATCTTTAATCCCAATATTGAGCTAAAACTTCAATTGTAGTAACCGTACATTAATTGAATTCGATATACATAACGACCTTTTCTAATAAGTCAGGTCCGCCATCTTAAATTTAAAATCTAACCCAAAATTTGAAATTAGCATCAACAAGTTAGTTAAATTTCATACCCATCTCGGCTTTCTCCAAAAGGTCAGGTCTGCCATCTGGAATTCCAAAATTAACCCAAAATTTGGAATTAGCAACCGTAAATTAGTTAAATTTGATATACATATCGACTTTTCCAAAAAAGTCAGGTAAGTTTCATTTTGAATTTAAAATCCAACCCAAAATTTGAAATTAGCATTAACAAATTAGTTGAATTTAATATACATATTGACCTTTTCCAAAAAGGCCAGGTACCCCATTTTGAATTTCTAACCTGAAAACCGGAATTAGCATCAACAAATTTGTTGAATTTGATATACATATCCGACTTCTATTTTCCTGAATATATAGGGAAGATACTAAAAGCGAAATTCAATATTTCCCGCCAATTCGAATCTACTAAAATTTGTATTACCACGCAATACATCATTTTCCCATTATCCGGCTATTCCGCAACCCACTTCTTGCTCACCCCACCGCCCACACAAAAATGCATCTTGACCCCGCGATGCATAGCAACCAAACGCAGGCAGAGGCCCAACCTCGCGACGTGTAAACAAGGTACCAAGGCGGCCATGGTGTTTCAACTGAAAAACAACCCTACTCCATAAAAATAACCAGACTCCTAAGCTCCCTATGTCAATACTCAGATGGAGATCAACTAACTGTGATACCCTCGTGCAGTAATTTTTAGGGTACTTTAAAAGAGATGCCCTGACTTGTGTCGCACACGCCCCCCAGACAGGGACACGCTGATGCCCTCCGCACACGAGGAAACACGATCCGGACGAATCCTTAACACTCTTCGGGAATCGCTGCCCTGGGCAAACTTCGACAAATACCCATCCCAGTGACGGTTTATTAAAAGGTTCATAAAATGAGATTCCAGGTGAAACATAACACTACAGCATCCCCTTGACTGTGTCGCAAAACTATGCATCGCTTGAGTAGGCTGAGCAAACAGGAAATACAGACCCAAGTTTGCCTTCTTTCTATCGAGGGAACCTTAAGCAATGTATCTATAAAATCAGTCGAACAATCATACCGTCGAGATGTATGGTACATCCGAAAATCAGACCCCATTGTTTCTTAGTCTAATCAGAACGGCGCCTCAACAGCACGTGATAATTTCCAATGCACCGCCTTAAAGGTTCTTACGCCCAATCCGAGCGAACCCTGTAAAACTGCACTGCTGCTATGTCGCTCAATTTAGAGTCAAGTAGATATAAGTACGTGTCTATGCACACGCTATGAATATTGTAATAATCTGAAATAAAATTTATTTATTATTGCCATTATTAAAACATCCGCTCTCCCATCCAATACCATGACACCACCATTAGTATCTATTCAAAACCAACAACGCACTCAAATAATCAGCTCTTAAATTTAGGCTAACATCATAACATGGTTCTAATCTTCCCTTTTTATTTCTTAACTCAAAATAAATAAGTTCTGTTGGGAGTCCTATTCAAACTTGACAGAGAGAAGTGTCGCTTCGGTTCTCAATTTTGCAGTAAACAAGAATCATTAGATACATGAATGATTACACTTCATATCACCAAACCTTCTACGAGGCTGACATGACTGAAAGTCAAAGATTTATTTTAAAAACTGAGAAAACACCTTCAGTTTTCTTAAAATTCCTTTTGTGAAAACAGGATTACATTCTATTTTTCTTCTGTAAATTGTACTTTTATTTTACTGTAAAATGAATATGATATCAAATTATAACTTTAAGTTATCCCATAAAATAAATAAACATAACTATAGGACTTACGACGCCGTAAATGTATATATTTTTTTTGCAAGAGACGTATAAATCACGCTGCACAGCGCGTCGCAATTTTTTATTTAGAAAGAATATTAAGAGATTAAGAAATCATTACCAACTACCCTATCGGATCTCGAACAAACACCGATAGTTATGTCGCAATCCCGAATCAAAAAGGAAGCATCCCTCAATACACGCTACCGCTTCCGCTTATGTGGGCGTAAGAACTCTTAATATGTTCCCATAGCTATGTACTTTGTTAATGAAGTCCTTTCAGGTATATAAAAGTTTTACATTAAGAGCCTAGACTCAAATGTTTTTAAGCTACGCTACTCAACAGCCAGTATATGACGCAAGTTTCATGTTTAGAGCACCTTTGCAACAACAATTACAATCTATCTCGTAACCGTATTTCATCGCTGCACGTGAATTTTAAAACACTCAAACAAACTTAAATTATCATGCACATAAAAAGGAAAAAATATAAAAATAAAAGTTTCACTGCCGGGAATCGAACCCAGTCCCACGTCTTGGAGAGCCAGCGTTCTCCGCCCGCGCCACTATGTTATTACGAATGTTGCCCAAAATTATGCACCGCATTCGTTAGTTAAAATAAAAATGCCAAATATGTATTGATATTACTATGTTTACGAGCCCACGACACGAAAAGAAAACGCCTCCACTGGCTATAGACAAAGTTAGGCGTTCGAATTAAGTTAACTCGATGACCTTAATCGTTTGGCATAAATACGTAACTTCTTCACTCAAATCTAATTACAGCACTCACCCCGTGTCTTGAATAATCGCGCATAAATATACCATATTTACTTCCAGCCGATGCCCGTGATTCCGCCCACGTGACTACAGGAACAATGCTTCACATTCCCCAAGGTGTCTTCTGCGCTGGAAATTCAGCCCTTTCCACTCTCCAGTCTCCAAACCATTTCCATACGTAAAATCACATCCATACGACACTCCGCTGTGCCGCGAAAGAAAAGCAACAAAACACACACACTCGCGCATGTATAATATTAGTAAGAATCGTTTGTTATTACCGTAGTTACCGGAAACTTTTCACGCACTGATTCAATGAATACACTTAACTCTAATTACTTATTCCTTGTTTTAAACAAACTTCATTTTTTTTCAAACCAATTGTGAAAATCAACTGTCAGTCATCCCCAAAATTTTTTTATTTTTTTTCACAAGTCAGTATCAACTTGTTCAGAAATCATAACCTTTCCTGGCTGCAGTAATTTTACTAATCAGTATCCACACGGTCGTACGAGCCGCAGCACTTACAAATATTATTTTAAATAATTAATTCTTTAGGATCGCTATTCCTATCTTCGGAATACAAAATCTATACCGTCTGTCATAACTACCTACTAAATACTACATTACTCCGCCATCCAAACGAAGTATTTCTGTTCATAGCACAGCTTGCTGTTAAGGGGCCACCCCACGGTTTGATAATATTGAGCTTCCTCGCACATAGCGTTGTCAACTCCAGTAACGAGCTAATTTTGATCATAATGCCGCCGTCATGTTTTTACGTTTGTGTATCTAATAAATATAAACATACAATAATTACTGAATAATGTAAAAGTAGTATTCTACACTGACAACACACGCGGATTTTTACTCTATGATCCTTTTATCTTTTCTCTGTCGCGCTTTAGTGAAGTGTACAAAAGAAAAATGCGCGACTCGCCTATTCGATTAATCGGCGATGTCCGTTTTTGAACTAGAAATGATTTGAACACCCACGTTTTGACGACAATTAAATAGCAATACTTAATACTACTGTCTCTCGACAGTGTCGCTACTAGATCTGAGCACATTAATTAGGTTGGTTCATTAATTTTGGATGATTTTCGAATTAATCGGCTTAGTCGATAGATCATAATAATCGACTAAAAGAGTCAGTAGCTTAATCGAAGTGGCGTATCACTAAATCTCTCTGCTGCGTCAAGTGTCAAAATAGAGATCCACGCGTCTTGTTTTCGATTTCCGATTGAATCAATACGAAAACTCTAATCTACCGAAATATAAGCATATGTGACGTTATTTGTATATTATATGGATGTGCATTCGAAGGTATGTATTGCCTTATATATGTATCCCCTTTAATTCCGCTTTATCGACTAATTTCCCATCGCCTGGTATATATCTTTTGTTCGAAGCGCCACATTAAGTACCCCGACGGTACATAGTGCCATGGAGCCCGTAACACTTGGCAATGTCCCGGCCAACAATAACTCATCAGTGTTTACAAATGTGCATCCATTTGCGTATGATCGAAAAATATTCTCGTTATATTAGATGGCCTAGTTTTCTTTCAATATAACCTTAGCCTAGTTTTTAGAACCACATTTCACCCAATTATTTCTTGATGCAATCCGCCTCTCAAAATAACTAAATGTCCATTTTTCTGTTATTAAGTTAATCTTATAATTTCTTGCCACGGTGTTTCCAGAAATACAGAGGCGCCCCCCGCTTCCACATACGTTGGTTTGCCAATGCAACAAGCGATCCCAATCAAAATTGCACCAGCGGCCCCATCGTAAACTGATTTGTCACTGTTCTATCAGAATATTGGAGCGCTCTTTATTTGTAAGTACATACAATTCTCCTATAAATGTATATATCCCTCTAACCATTGTATAATTTCACCTCTATTTCTGTGTGTACAATTGGTTGTCAGAATATTTTCCCATTTCACTTCTATTTACAAAAATAACATCTTACATCACTGGTCATAAATGAATACTAACATTTGTGATGTCCCTGCTGATATAAAATATTAATTTGCTCACTTACAGCGATTTGATCCCTCGCGAGACCCCGCCTCCACGGGCTTGTCAGAACACTCCCTCCACCATGCCATCCTCCTGTGGTGATTTCATCTAAAAGGTAACTATATTCAATATTTTATTATATTATCTTCCGTATTCCTATCAATGATACATTTACACAGCCCTGTGTGCGCTTGGCAACATGAACAAGAACCTGCGTCCGCCTGTCATTCTTTACATAATATCTGAAAAATTTTTGTTTTTTTTTTTTTTCCATTAGGATATTTCCAAATCCGTGGTCTCTCATATGTCTATCAAATTCTGGGTTATCATAATTCTGTAATTGATTCAGAAACCGAAATATAAATATGTTTCTTTTAATAAATTATACCAATAATTGCCACAGACTTAGCAAGTTAATTTAACCCCCGCTCTGAATAATTAAATATTCACTTATTTCGAACCCTTTCAGTCCATGTCATTTCACTACTATTAGTACAAATATTACAAACATTAAGTACATAAGAATAAAATTTAATTGGGCGTAATCAGGATGAAAATGCCAAGGCGCTTAATCAGGAATTCTTTGTTAGACATTATAATGATATTGTTTTCCTGTTTACTTTATTTAAGGTACATAATTAAAACTATATAAAAAAACTACCCATTCTTATTATACATTGATGTGCTCATATTGGCACCGGAACTCAAATTTCACGTGCTCTGTCTACTCCTTTAGCAAATGTCCCTTTTAACCTATTACATGAAGGTGATATTCATATTTATGATTTATAATTACAGGTTTGCCTACACAATGCCGCGACAGAATCTGATCCTATGCCCGTGAAGTCCCCGGAACAGTACAAGAAAACATCTACTCCTGAATCAATGAGACAATGGTCACATATCCCTACGGCATCTTCCAAGAAAACCCCTACCTCCTGGTGCATGGTTTATCTTCCTTCCCTTTTCCTCTGCGAAGCGATGTTAAATCTTTTATGACTTCATCTAATATTTTGTCAAACTTGTACTTAAGCTCCAAGCAGACCGATGAAGGAAAGTCGAATTGCTTGGCTAATTAATGGTTGGAACTGTCAATAAAACAAAAAGGCGGACAATGACCTTAGCGATGTCCTAAAATGATGTTCGATGTATTTTTAATTCCAACCGATTTTTTATTATGATTTTGTTTAATAAAATTATTATTTTGATTCCAAAATAATAATAATTCCATTCCATTTTGTTTTCCAGGGGAACTTGAATTTATATGTTAAACCGATTATGTAAAAGAAATCATTCTTTCCCGTTTTGATCTTTCTGTTCAGCTTTCTGTCATTATTTTGTATGGCGCGCTCGTATGCAGTGATTGTTTATTTTCTCAACCAAGCAATATTTTGTACTAGCTGTCATTACATTACCCAATTAAAGTTTGTAATGCAAATAATAAAATAGTGCACATTTTAAGTACGACTTGTGGCATCTTTCCTATTGTTATATGTCCTTTTTTTTTTTGTTATTCTAGCGCGTAAGCGATTTGGTGTTTATACTGTAAGCTTGTATGGTATTCTTATGAATAAATAAATAATAAATAAATAATAAATAAATCAATGAATGGGTGTGACGTTTGTATACAATAATACTTACTGATAACCAATATCTGCTATGCTCAGTGATTTCAAAAAGATTTGAGTCTGTGGACAAAACTATGTTCTATGCTTGCCGTCTGACTTGTGTATTTTCTCATTCTGCCATCACTGACCCTTATCTTGTCTAAGTTCAATCCAGATTACACAAGGCCTTGCATGACTAAATCTTTTCATTATTTCATTCCATCAACCCGTCCTGACATAACTAAAACCTTCTCCCGGGTAACGCTTTGCTCCCTTCACATCAGTGCCGACTGTTGTACGTCATTATAGCATAACGAATTTAAACGACATTGGTGTCATAGCCTCCATGAGCCGAAATCTAGCTAACAACTTGATCCACACACTCACGGTGCATCATCGTAAGTATAGAAGAGCCCCAAAGGATTGCTATCAGAATCCTGATTTGCAAATCAATGAAGTTTTCGATATGTCGCTATAGGTGTTACTACTGAATAACTTATGGCTTAAAATTCATTGACCATAGAATAATCAGCCACCTTACATAAATTCTAATGCTTCCACGTATTATTTAAACTGTTTCTAAATCGGTGTACCTACAAATCATGTAACCTGTGCTTCAACCGGTATGTCCGATCTACCAATTTGTCATACCAATAAATTGATAAATACGTGTCCGGTATCACTCATTTGATCACAACCCGTCACTGCAACATGTTATCGGTCATGTAAAAATTACTTCATGCCTATGAAACTCTGCCTAATGTTTTTCGCTGGTCTTGACTAATTGTTGCGACAAATCGCCTAAAGGCGCAGGTTCGAGCAAACATTACGATTAATTGAACCATACAATTCTCCATGGCTGCATATCTTAAACCTGAATCGCACATGTGTGGTTGTTTAATTTATCTATTCCTAACCGCTTCTTAATTATTTATATCGATAACTTCCTACTAAGTTAAAATATACCACAATATTTTTTTTCTTGCTAAAGACCGTCATGTAAAAACACTAAATCTCCGCCATAATAATAAACTAGCCTTGCCTATATCTAGCCTATAAATATATACCTCCGGGCCATATAATAATATGATGTGTATAAAAATATACAATAAATCACCACGTTCTGTTTCACGCATTATTTTTACAATTTCTGTATATACATACAATAGTTTCGGTTTGACTAACGTCAATGAACTTTAGGTGACGTGCCTAATTGTCTCGACTGTACCTGTCTATCAAATTAATTAAGTACCTGATAGCAGATCTAGTCCAAGGTCGTACCAGTAGTATCCAGATAGCACCAGTAGCCTAGATGTAACATAGTTATGCCTCTTTCCTGCGTCCTTACAAGATCCATTTTGTTCTATTTGCAACAAAATGAGTGCAATAATTTTTTTTGAGTCTGAGTAAGTGTCTGCTTATGTTTATTTTCTTAAATAAAAATGAGCATGTAAAATAAATGTACCTATACACTACGCACGCCGCCTCATTACTGTATGATAATATAAAATACGGAGCCTCTGACTTGCTGCATTTTCCTGGCACTGACATTGTTAAGCCTTGGTCGGTCTGGACTCGAACCAGGACATATAATATTGCCTCGCATAAATAAGTCTGTTCTTTATTTCGCCCTCTCAACTAACTAACTAAATCTTTTATTCGAAAACTTACATCATTAAAACATTTAAAATCTGCTCACAAAATTTCATGATTGAGAAACGCGCCCTGCAGAGGACCACAGCCGGACGGGCGGATACACGATATAATCTTTAGCTAAGCTAAGTCAGAGAACTTCGTTCGCTCCGCTCGTTTGTCTAATCAGTCGGACGGACAGACAATCGGATATGTGATATTATCTTTGGCCAAGCCAAGTCAGAGAACTTCTTTCGCTCCGCTCGTTTGTTCATCCGCTCCTCGTATTATAAATTCTACATACACTAAACTAAATCTAAAATAGGCTACTGCGCTTGGCCCGACACGCACTTGGCCGATTTGTTTAAAGTATAAACCTACCTGAACCAAAATGTTCATTGATCCAACTTCTTAAACTTATATGCAACCCAACTTTACCACAATGGTGGCAAACAACCAATCAGCCTGCCTAGCCCGTCATTTACTAACAAGTGTTATTGACTGTGTCAATTCTTAGATAACTACCGGTATTTACATGTGCCCTACAAGCTGTATGTTTACAATAGTACACCCTATGTTTAAAACCATTGATGTGAAATTTGGTCTAAAATGCGGAAAAGCAACACAAATAACTATGCTGGAAACCTGGAATGACGTGACTTCCATACGCCTCAACTAAACACATTACTTACCTAAACCGTTTTCAATACATTAAAATACGCAATAAGTCCTTTCATTCATAATTATTGCACGACAATGGCAAGAAAATAGCGAATACCTACCTACATAAATAAACAGATATTAACCTACCAAGTTTATACATCTGTACTTGGCGCCACCCTGTCTGGGTTCAACACGTCACTCGCTATAATTCCATTTTTGAAATAATTTACGTCGTCCGGATCTAATCATAATTTACTACTCAAAAGCAACTTTATCTCTCAAATCACAAGATTCAAAATCATATAACAGTTCTACAACAGCCACAGACCACACCAAATATTTCTACCATATATCTAATTACCTAAAAATATCGAACACACATACCTACATACTTAACTACCGATACTTGTTTCTAATCAAGTCATTATGAATAAGTACCTATGTAAGCGAGAAGAATGTAGATATATACGATTTTATGATTTTTGATATAACTTAGGATATGTATTTGTATAATAACACTACGGACACGGCCCGAAATAAATGATTTAAATTGAATTGAATAAATCTATGTTCCCTCTTTAACCCTTGCACTCCCGTGTTCTGAATGCGAAAACCTTCTTTCCCTCTCTTTCAACCATCTAGTTGTTGTTCATTCTTATGACATAATGAAATAAGTAATCTAGGCATCATAGATACGACTTAATCCACAAATGCTCGTTGCAATAATTCCAGAATAAAGCCCAGATATGAATTCAGACTCTAAGTTGGTACTCCGTTGGTACCTACATTACGCGCGCGTTTGTTGTGGTTACGGGTTGTCCGTGAATATTAAGAACATTCCTCATTGCTGATTCGATTTTGCGCGAACAACGAGGAATTCAGATTACTAATTCGCCCGTGCGACGTCAAAGCAGGCAGAAAAGGGTGACACGGTCGGTTTTTCATACAGTTTGAGGTGTTTGGGTTATCTAGCGTATATCTATTCTGTGGGATGCAGGAATCTCAAAAGCAACTCGAATAATCTTCGCATTCGATCTATTAATCAATAATTCCTACAGAGTTACCATAGGCATTGCTATTAGCTACCGATACCGTAGGAATCCAATTATTCTCCCACGTTAGTGTAATAACTTAAATCCAATAAGATATTATTACGCCCCTGTTTCATTTAAGTCCAAAATTTTAACCACGAACTTTGAAAATCGAAATCCAGGTATACCCATCTCTATCGTTCATGATACCCGAGTGACAGGGATGCCTGTACACGAACCTCGAGATTCGATTCTTGTGGTAGCGCCGCTGTTACCCATAGTCAAGGAAAACGTACTAACGCGCGCTCTGTCTCGTTCTATCAACATGCCATGCTAGACAGGGATGTAATTTGGATATCTTATTTTTATATACAACATATCACTGCAAAAAGTTGTCAGATGTCTGACGTCTGTTTCCCTGCCATTAAAGTCCTTCTTGTGTGTGATATGAAACAAATTGCCGCGACAAATTGTCTATATCCACGAAATTTTGCGCAGCGTTTAGGATTTGTAATATCGTATACAACTTGTCATACCTAAATGATTTTAAAACTACGTCGTTTTACTCAAACTATAAAATAATACTAGGGAAAAACATCGCGTTGCGTAAAATTAATAAATATTACGATAATTGATATTATATGTGCACATCTGTTTTATGTAAGTACCCCGTGTTGTGTAGTATCAAAACGTAATGACACTAACGGAGACTCGATTGACGGAAAAGAAAACCAGTTCGTTTCGTGTTTTGAAGTTTGTTGTACTACCGCGATTTCCATAACAAGACTTTTAAGAATATAATTTCTATAAATTGAGACAGTGAACGAACATAGCCATTTATATTTTACATTCACGGCTTATTAATGTATGTGCATTCCTACAATTCGTGTTTACAACGCCTTATAAATGACGCATCAGGATCGGCTACCTATGGAAGAAGTCTGGAATTCCTATAACTACTACAAATATAACAGGGATTTCCTATTAAAAGGTGCCTGTTTATGTCTACATAAAATATACGCCCGTTCCTTTTTTAGGAATTTCCTATATCTGCCGACTTCGATTGGCTACTCCGGTAAGGAAAACTTTTGTTTTTATTATGCATGAAAAACACCTCTAGTTATCCTAACATTCTCTACTTACAATGACTAGAAACCCAAGCATCCGATTGCCTTTGCCATATTATCTTAGTATACTGCTAAACTCTCATCCTAGAACTTAAAACTCAGAAAGTTTTGGCAACGAAACATTGTTAATCTTAACTTCACTGCCTACCCACTGGTCATACTTATAAGTTGCTCGGAGGTTTATTGATTTAAATAGAACCAATTGAGGATATATATATCGTCCCTATATTATGTATCATAGTATCATGGTTTGTACAAATGCAAAATTATTTCATATTAATGATTTCTATTTCAGGTGACACAAGAAACACCAATGAGTAAACCTATCTGTGAATACCACTCCGGAAAACCAAAAGATGTACTGTTCCATTATTGAAAATAATCAATAATTAAGAAATTTAATTTTCTGTATCCGTCTTCACCCGAAGAAGCACTCACAAATTTTTCAAACATATCAAGGTATGTTTCAATATGTATTTTATATACTAGCAGTATTTTGTGCCAATATCTACTACTCAATCAGTTAACCTAATATGTATAATGCCTATCATTTGTAATAACGCTTAAACCTGATTTTACGAGAAAAAAAACTAGTTTTACTTAGCGACACTGAAATACCGTCTCAATTAGTAGATATTTTCACATAAAGTCTTATTCAACAGAATAAAATCGCAACTAAATCTACTTTTTAAACATTCAATGCAAAGAAATGTTATATTATAAGTCTACATGTCTGTCCGTGCATCTGTCTGAGGCATCGCAGCTCCCAAACCGACGAACCGAATTTCCGTTTAATTTTCGTTTTGGGTCTGCCATGTTCCACGAAAATCCGTTCAGCCGCCTTTGAGAGACTTCAAATGTCGGGGAATTTTCCATCTTTTCTAATTTTTTTTTTATAATTTTTACGATTCAAGAAAGCGAAACGCAAACAGACACTTGATTTGATCGGAAATATGAATGTAGGTCAACGTTTAAGGCAGGGGTACGCAACCTTAGTTTATGAATTAGTGACGACCGTGAATTTAACGGAAATATGAATGTAGGTCAACGTTTAAGGCAGGGGTACGCAACCTTCGTTTATGAATCATTGTCGCGCGATACTCAAATGTTTATTTATAAAAATATTGATGTTTTTTATTCGTTTTTAATGTTAACGAAGACTCCCTAGTTCCATATTTTATATGTGAATCGTTATCTTTACTATGTAGACGGAGGCGAGTCCTACTAAACATTACGACAAATTGTTATATGTTTGTTTCATACGATCTCTAAAATCTAGTAACCATCCAATCCATTTACCTAAGACCTAGATATTATCTCGTATCGTATCATATCATATCGTTTATTCAGTAATATTCTTACATTATGATCGTCCTTACCTACCTAATTAATACCTAGCGTAATAGGCCATAGTCTAGATTACTATCCCAATTTCCTAAATTTTCGACATATAGGAACGTAGTGCATAAACATATGAAACATAGCGTTAGTTCAAAACCTCTGATCCTAAATTAAGATTTAAATAGATTCTAGATAAAATATCTTAAGGTTTATGATACCTACTACTAAATTCCGAACAATAAGACGGGACCTTAATGAAAATGTTGAGGACCCCTGATTCAAATGGTAAACGCCTTGCATTCTTTGAACGAAACAAATAAATTGACTGAATGTTAACGTTAAAAATATTATTTGTTCAATGTAAACAACCTATGCCTACCCACAATTGTAAATTCGCACGCTGGCGCCGGCGCGACGGAGCGAGCGCGGTGCGGCCTACCCTCCGTGTACGGATTAATCTCACCTACTCCTTGGTTTCATACAATTTACGTAGGCATTAATCTTTCCCTATTATCAACGCAATTTATGTACGCACCCGCAAACGATGAATAAACTTTGTTTTGTTTTTACGTATTATTGATGAGGGGCTCGCCCCCAAATAAGAAAAATCCATAATTATTGCCGGCGTTCCTAGTACATTGTTTACTTATTGCAAAATGCAATTCTTCTCTTAATTATACTAAAGCCTCCATTCCTTTCTCCTTGGCATATCAAGCTTACAATAACAATACTAGGCTTGGGCTACTATTATTTTTATCATTAGGAATACTGAATACGCCCCCCGCGTATCCATAATTTTAATTGTTTACATATAAAGACGCCCCCCAGAGTCTATGATTTTAATTATTTATACATTCTCGCCCTACTGATTATGCTATTATATCTTAAAAAAAATACCGAAAACATGTGATATACCTATAATATAGTAATGATATTTTTATTCTTTTCTTTTTAGATGAGTACTGACTTAGAAGCTGACCTAGCGAAGTCCCTAGCTGATGATTTAAAGAAAATAATGAAGAGTCCAATTCCTGCCAAGCTAACCTCCAACTTCACGAGAACAAAATGTGGCCTAATGGCCACTGAAGATATTACAGAGCAAGCTGTGAATAAGAAGATGAATTTAAGCCCAAATTCACCAAATCCTGGTCACGGCACCAAAATGTAACGATTCCCCCCCCACGAACAGCTTCTTTCCCTTAACCTAAAACTACCTAAGAACTAAAGCAGCTTCTCACCGACTCTTAAGAACGCGGGATAAATTGTAATAAGCTCTAACACGACTACTGTAATTTGCATTCTATCGACCTATTTATTAAACCTTCTTTTAATGCGTATTTTATTACTAATACCTGTAGTTTGGCCAGTACGTGATCGAATAGTGGTAGGACCCCATAAAATGTTGTGTACCGTAATAATCCAGGTCCTTTTATGAAAGCTAGGCAGGTTTTGGACTCTTCATTAACATAATTAAAGCTAGCCTATCAGTACATAAATTGACTTAACTATACCCTAGCTTCAACTACTAATCTCCTAGTTCTAATTATAATAGTGTCCTAAGTATGAAAGTATAAGTTCATTCAATGAAGAATTATTGTAAAATCATTCTGTTTGTCGTTCATTATTGGTAATTACATTATGGATGATAATTCTATGTCACTCATTATATTATTAGTATAAATATTTTTATTTTTGGGTAGAAAATCCCCTACCTCCTATTATCCGTCCGGTTGAACGAGAGAGCAGCTTTTTAGAATTCATAGCAAGTAGATTAGTTATTTAAACCTATTACGAGCTAGTTGTCTACCCTAAGTAATTGTATTTTAAACCAAAGTTCTAAACGACGGTTTGTGTGGTAATTCTTTTACTCACACATAGCTACTCACTCGTTTGGATGAGGACTGGACGGCCTAACAATTTACCTGCCTGGTTACCTAAGAGTTTAAGACCCAAAGAACGAATCTACCAGCGTTTCCAACCTAACGGTCTGTCTAGAGAGAAACACCGAAACTATCTCAACAGACATCTTTTAACGTTAATAAATGTTGTATTTACAACTTATGTGGCCAATATATACCTAAGACCATTCTTTACCGATGTCATTGGTGTAGTGTCAAAGTAAACCGTACCTTACATGTGAAATATTCTACCTAAATCGTACTTTGAATGAATAATGTCCACTCAAGACAGTAATTTGCCTTAAATGGAGAATAACTAGTCCTGATAGTATAATGCCTAGAATGAAGGATATCCATTCATAACAATAAGATACTTTAGGTGGATTTGATGAACTGCTCCGCCTGTCATCAATTCCCAGACTTATTCCATCTTTCTGGAACAATTCTGATATCTCATTGTCATAAATAGAATAGTTACCTTTCTTTGATGTCTATTAATCGTCACACCGTATGATATTTCACATGTATCCCACGGCAACTTGACACTCCTTTGACCACTTAATACTCTTAACTTAATCTCAGTTTCATTTATAAAATATACCTTTTTTTAAATCCTATTGGAATAGTAACCTTAAGTCAAACAAGTTCTTGAAATATTTTTAATCACAGAAGACATAGTTATAAGCCTATCACCCCATAACGCGTGAATTTAGCCCTACATCTACCCCAGTCCCTATTCTGCTCACCTCTAGAACCATACCTTAGTTTAGAGGCAAGAATGTATCCCTAGGTAAACTGTAAGTAGTTCAGTCGGCAAAACTGAGGTATCAAAACTAGCGGCCTGTGTATTTGCCCCCCCCCGCTGGCTCTTGTCGAGCTAGAGGGTTACAGCGAGTAGGGCGACCTGTCTGGAAATAAGTCTGGTATATTTACATATATATAATGCTGAACGACCCCTCAGGCATCCGATCGATTTCAACGAGCGGAGTATCCTCCTGTGCTTATCACATGAATGACCAAGCCACGTCTACGTCGTCAGATGTGCTGAGAGACGTGAGGGCCCCAATTAAGGGGTTTCGTCTCCTGTGTTGGTAAAAAGGTAGACGCCAGACCACACCTCAAATCTGGTAACTACGGACACGGAGTCAACCCGGGTTGGCACCGGTAGGTGGCGATGACTCCGCAGATATACTGATCTTGGCCGCGATCTGACTGATTTAGGCGATTAGAATGAAACCCAACTACATTTCGGAAGCAATCGCTCAAACATAACTAATACCTAGGAGTAGCCCAGGCTTATTAGCTATATTTGATTAACCATAAAAGCCCCCGGATGTCCGTAGTGACTAATATAATCCCGACTGTTTTCCGAAATCATTAAACCCCGACTTAGTCCCAAAACAATCACTCAAACATAACCGATCTCCCGGAGTTGCCTAGATAATCAGCCATGTTTGATTAACCATAAAAGTCTCCGGATATTCGTAGTGACTAATATGGTCTAGACTGTATTTTGAAACACTAACCAAACATAGTCCCAAAAACAATCACTCAAACATAACCGATCTCCCGGAGTTGCCTAGATAATCAGCTATGTTTGATTAACCATAAAAGTCTCCGAATATTCGTAGTGACTAATATGGTCTAGACTGTATTTTGAAACACTAACCAAACATAGTCCCAAAAACAATCACTCAAACATAACCGATCTCCCGGAGTTGCCTAGATAATCAGCTATGTTTGATTAACCATAAAAATCTCCGAATATTCGTAGTGACTAATATGGTCTAGACTGTATTTTGAAACACTAACCAAACATAGTCCCAAAAACAATCACTCAAACATAACCGATCTCCCGGAGTTGCCTAGATAATCAGCTATGTTTGATTAACCATAAAAATCTCCGAATATTCGTAGTGACTAATATGGTCTAGACTGTATTTTGAAACACTAACCAAACATACCGCATTCCAGAGGGTAGCTCTGGCAAATAAGGCATGTTTGATTTAGCCATATAAACCTTATAGAATATATTCGATAAGTTAAATATAACTTGGCCCTAATTCCCACTTTAAATTCACAAATGACTATAAAATCGTAAAATAGTAAATGACTCATAATTACGAGGAGAGTTTCCCCATAACGACCAGCCATCCACCATAATCAAGATAACACACCAATAATTTCACAGCCTAACAGTCAGGGACGCTATGCCAGTCCGGGTGCCGAGAATTTAATGCCGCAGCCATCCCCGTTCCTCCTTTTATACCCATTACCCGCGGCCGTGAGTCACACAGTGCAGCCAGCGTAGCCAGCGCAGCGGGCGCAACCCGCGCACCTAGCGCAGCCAGCGCACCTAGCGCAGCGGGCGCAGCCAGCGCACCGAGCGCAACCACGAGCCCGCGTAGGTAACTTGAATCCATGTCTTCTACCCACCTTAACTCTTTTGCAACAAGGTTGAGATTTGATTGTAGTATTGATGTACTGACGTAAATACGTGGTAATAGTCTTGATGTGACAAAAGTCGTATCGTCCCTTCTCATTTAGTCTCTAATGCCCTAGATTTTAAGGTTGAAATTCGTAGGCCTATGCTCCTAGATATTATTAGTTTAGCGGAGAACCCTACCATTTTTGTATCTACATTTGAAAGGATTAATGTACTTCTAGATTATATTATACGCTTCTGAACTTGTAAAATAATGGCTGAATGAACTCATGCAACCTTCTTAAATAAAATAATGTTTTGATACTGTCTATCTGCATTATTAAACGTTAGCCTAATTGCTGATTTCCCTTTCCCCCTTACTTATTTGTCCAATCTCTCAACTTTTGCTATAAAATAAAAATTTGTCATTTCCTTCCCTGTATCAATAATTTTATAGATACACACCGACGAGTATGCCCATTCCGTCACAGTATTTTAACTTGTCTTAATTTATGACGACCTTCAAAAAACATAATTTAATATATTTTCCCCGTGTGGTGTCGGGTTACAATTTTTCCACCCCCTTTCTTCCCGTGGGTGTCGTAAAAGTCGACTAAGGTAGCAGGGTGTGTTGTGGGCGATGGGCTAGCAGCCTATCACTGCGATAATCACATTTATGCTAAAAGTGGCACTGGAACATAAGTTTCATGTGCTCTGCCTATCCCTTTTGGGAATAAAGGCGTGAATCTATGAATGAATATTTTAACCGCCGAGCGTCAGACAAGCGATTTTCAACTCGTTCATAATAAAACAAGGTGTCAATCAAGAATGGGGTTGAAGGTGACAGTTTTGCCATATTTATACGTCAAGCAAAGTTTATACGAACTGGCATCCCAAACTCAGCACGGCCCTGTGTGTTAATGCCCTACGCTCTAGCGGTCTAAGCCTATCGACCTGTATGTTTGTAGGCCAGTTTCCCTTTATCAAGTTGTTATGTTGACATTATTGTATTTGTCCGTCTGACTTTCCCTGTCTATTAGGGATTACGGTCAATCGCTGTCGGATTCAAAAGTGGGGAAACCTAGCGGATTGTCCGTTTCAAATGATGCCCTATACAAATCATTGTGCGAAGGTGGTGCCAAGAAACTTGATGAACGTGTCCTTCTTATTTTGATTTTGAAAGACAGACAGATTGTATTGCCATCTATAGTATACGAACTTGCAAAGTTTCTAATCCACACGACTAATGCAATAGAGGTAGACACCAAATAAAAGGATTAAATATATTATCAAATTGAGAAAAAAGTAAGGATTAAATAATCATAGAGTGTGTTCAACATTTTAAGAGGGGGTATATTCTGTTTGCAAAATGCACCTTCACATGGAACGATTATCGTTTAGGTACTAATGAGCGTTTTCTCTCTAAAAAGCAATATTAAAACGGCTCTAGCTTCGTAATTCCTTGAGATATCTGCATGGGATTTTCGTCACAAGGTACCTATATTTTTTTGCCTCCTTTCTTTTGGAGTGATTTTGAGTCTCCCCGTATTGGACTAAAATATTACTTACTTAAAACTACTTAACTAAGACGGAAAGTGTAGAAAGTATAGTCTATTCAAAAAACAATAAGTCCAATGTAGGAGATTCTAATTCCAAATTATAGTTTTATAAAAGTCGGCCATACTAAATAAATAATCTCAATCATGCATACGGCGACATTTTGCAGCGCCACAAACGCTATACAAATGCGATACATTAATAATAGATACTCGTACAGGTGTTTTTGACAGATGATCTATGGCTAGTGTACACATAAAATGCGCGTTTGAATCGCTGCATGAAGTTGCCGTGTGTAACTGCTCTAAGGGCCTATGCACACCGTGTTTGTAGGGTTCCGTAGTCAACATCGTCATCATCAACAACAAGTCAGATCGTTACTTCAGCTTGGGCCGAAAATCCGGGGTCCATAAGTCGCATTTTTCAACCGATTTCTTCAAGTTGGCCACAAAACTTCAAGAGAATCTTGAATCTTGAATTGTTGTACGAATAGCAAATAAATCATCTGAATCTGAATCTGAATCGGTTGAAAATGCGGTTTATTAATTAAATCGTTTTTAGGGTTTTGGAGCCAAAATGGCAAAAACGGAAACCTTATAGTTTCGCCATGTCCGTCTGTCCGTCTGCGGCTTAGCTCAGTAATCCGTACTACTAGAAATCTGTTATTCAGCATGGGTACATACTAAATCAATCACGCCGACAAAACAGTAGAGAAAATGTTGAAAAAAAATATGTATAGTGTGTTACATAAGGTTCTTAAAATATCACGGCGTTAGCCTGCGATGGCAAAAAAACCTTTTGTATGGCCGTCGGATCAACTTAAATTAAAAATCATTGTACCTACTGGGTTTAAATGAGTTTAAATATCCGTATTTTAATATTCATGAACTAACCCCCCCCCCCCCCCCCTTCTTTGCGCGCGGTTGCAAACGAACCTACCCAGCAATTTAATATACAAATGTCTTTTTCTCACGAGGCGAGCATGCCCTGTAATAATCTTATGATGATACACAACATGTTAGAAAATAAAGTCATATAGTTTCAATCGCTAACCTTATAAACGCGTGTAAGAGACATGTTTGTCTTCCGCGGCTGGAATGTTTGTTTGTATGTTTTGGGTAACGTAAAATGGGGTGAGTGGGGACAAAACTGACATTCAAACCTCGATAACATTATATTTTTACATATCCAAACTTATTGTTGTTGTATAATAAGTGTTCCGGACGTTTGTGTTTTGGTTTTTTTATGATTTTGGGTAGTTCCATTTCATAACTTTAACGATAAACACGAAATCCCACCCCGTAGTCCCTCGTAGTTGGGGTGAGATGGGTTTTCATACAAAGGTGATTTTGGAAGATTGTTGGATCGATTTTTTTTTATTATGAATATTACTATTGCTCCATTTTAAATTGGAATACATTATTTAGGTAGCGGTAGCCTTAAAATCCCATCCACCCCCCCTTTCATCCCTTCTCTCCCCATCAGGGACTGATTTCGGTTACGGTTTTACCGGTTTGATACCGGTATTCCATTACGGTACCGTAATGGTGTAAAGGTTTCGAACGCCGCACCAACATAAAGGTACCGAAACCGTTTTGAAAATATCGGTTACCGTTATTGATTTAAAGGTAACCAAAATCTTTGTAATACCGGTTCAAAACCGGTATTATAAAGGTTACCGAAAAAATAAGCGAACTTACAATTACACAGACAACTTCTTCCAATAGGGACGAACGAACTAATCAGAAAAGTGTCAGAACAGAACCGACAACATTGAAAGACAAAACGCAGCGCTGGCGGTTTGGCAACGACGCCTAAAACGAAGTATCGGTAACCTTTAAAAAGAGGTTACGGTACCGAAAAAAATTAAGGTTACCGTTATATTTCGATAGCGAAATATAAAGGTTCCGCTACCGAAACCGCTACATATAGGTTATAAAACATACCAGAATTTTTCGGTTATGCAGTCCCTGCTCCCCATTCATAACCCAACTCTCCTCGCGATCCCTACTCACCCCATTTTATGGTATCTATATAATAAGCTCGCTCGCACTGATATCTGATTTCTACATCAGGGACTTGCAGTTTGAAAAAGTTGTAGCAAAGTCACACTTCAACTATTTATGGAGTTTTACGCACTACGTACAGTTAATTAATACATTATAATATACTAGCGACCCGCCCCGACCGGCCTCGCACGGGTACTACATTATACATTATAAACCTTGATCTTGAAACTTGAATCACTCTATCTATTAAAAAAAACCGCATCAAAATCCGTTGCGTGGTTTTAAAGATCAAAGCATACAGCGGGAAGCGACTTTGTTTTATACTATGTAGTGATGCCACAACAAAGCAGGGATTAATATCTACACGATTTTCTAAACGATTTTTCGTGCTATTAGGACGTGTTACACAATTTTGCCCGCTATGTTTCGTCCAGCAACATACTTAAAAGACCAGCTAAATAAAAGAAACAGTTGCTGTGGAGTCGTACGAAGACTTCAAGAGGCTGGCAGAGGACAAATATCTGTAGCGGTTACTCTACCGACAACAGCCTAGCTCTCAAACAATGATGATGATAATGTTTGGCCCCCAACTCGCACTGGGCCTGCGAAGCACTGCACTGGAAAGCGCTCATAGCCTAGCGGCGCCTGCGAGTCGGAAACGATAACGGTCAGTCTTTGGATGGGTGACCGCCTGATGTTTGAGTGGTTAATATAAATGAGCGCTTCCGTGCTTTGGAAGGCACGCTAAGCAGTTTATCCCAGCTGCTGTCTATGAAAGTAGTCGTTAATGGCCTGTGTCTAGCAGTCGGAGGTGGGTTTTGTCAAATGTTGGTGACTGTACATTGTCTTACATAATCATAACACTAACGACGTATAACTAATATGTTATAATTATAAAAGCAGGCCATGTCATGAAAATAGTTTGATGACGCACATCTTTTGTATATTTAGAACTAATCACTTAGCGTACCATCTATTCTAATTATATTAACTTCCTAGTAATTTAGTGATATCAATAGATGAGTACGGCTATTGATTTTAACGTACTGATTTGGAATCTTTTGTCAAAAATGCGTTGAATAACATATTTACTGGTTTTCCTCGTATATGTAGCGGAAAGCGACTACGGCGAAGGCGCCTGTTAGGCGGATTCCTGGCTGTGAAATCCTACTAATATGATAAATGCGAAAGTTTGGATGTTTAGATAGTTTAGATGTTTGGATGTTTGTACTTAATCCCGCTTAAACGGCCCAACTGATTTGGATGAAATTTTGCACGAAGATAGTTTAGCCTGGATTAAAATATAGGATAAATTTTATCCCGGGTCCACGCAGACGGAGTCGCGGGCAGAAGCTAGTTGATAAGCTCCCCAGGGAGTTTTTTCAACGACGGTGGCAAACAAGCGTACGGCCCGCCTGATGGTAAGTGGACACCGCAGCCTATAGACGCATGCAACTCCAAAGGAGTAACATGGGTGTTGCCGATCCTTGATATGTTTGAGAATTCGCCGTGTTGACAGCTGAAGGAACAAATTCTCTCGCTCTCAGCACACCGCATCCTCGGGAGCTCTGGCGAAATTGCTCACCTACAGAGCAAGAAGTAGTGTTATTATGGCTGTGGTCTTCTGCAAGGCGGAGGTATTTCCCCAGTTGGGCTGCTCCTCATTCGAGCGGGATGACATTGAGAGTTCTGTGATCGGTAGTGCTGTGTTGAGAGTTGTTTTTATTCAAAAATATCTTTTCAAACCACATGCTCGACAATGCCGAATTATAGGTCATGTAAACCCTACCGAAAGCAAGACATTAAATCCCTTGGTATTAGCCGGGTTATAATGTTGTACTGAATTTCATTATAACCCGCTGGTTAATAATATGATTTCACTTTTCATAATTCTTATTACTATATGCATAAAGTTTAATTTTG
The DNA here is from genome assembly GCA_947578815.1 of Epinotia ramella. Classification (NCBI taxonomy): domain Eukaryota; kingdom Metazoa; phylum Arthropoda; class Insecta; order Lepidoptera; family Tortricidae; genus Epinotia; species Epinotia ramella. The sequence goes on from OX388207.1 coordinate 6,260,818, forward strand.
CTAAACACAATTTGTCCTAGGCCATGGCCTACTTGATTTGACAAAATAAATGAAGTTTGCCTCCGTGTGAACCCCGGTCCGGAGGAGCGCGGTGTTCGAAATTCGAATTTCGAATCTAGGACCACGGCTTGTGCTTTCGAATTTGGAACGTCGCGCGCCTTCATTTGTTCACGCGTGACGAACAAATCGAGTTCTTGTAGGTGCCTATAGAAGATTTAATTTCAAAAATAATATTGAAAATGTCGAGTGATGAAAGTGTTTTGACTCCTGAGTTTATCAAATTAGATGCCATAGGCATTGTCAACAATCTGCTGCCAGAGAAGTCAAAGGAAAAATACCTAAAAGCCTACAACGATTATATATTATTTTATTATTATTATTATTTTATTATTATTTTTATTTTTTTCTGTTTTTTTGTCTCGCATAAGGTGTGAAAAGTAGAGTATACACCTCGGGGATAAGACTGTTTTAGTCTTGGGCGGTTGAACCCCTCACTGCACTCAGGACTCAGTCTTAATTCCCTCGCTTCGCTCAGGAATTAACTTATAACTCCCTCGCTACGCTCAGGAGTTAAATTATGAGTCCTTCGTTACGTTCGGGATTCAATTCGCTCCCGTGACATAAAACAGTGCTTTATCCCCTTAGTGTATAATCTACTATTATTCAATTTTGTTTGCTTATTACTATTTCACTGAATTTGCAAGCGAAGCTAACGAAGAGCTCCATTTTAGCTTGCGCCAATATTATTTCGTATGTCCAAATGCCCCCCTGCGCGGCTGTTCCCCTCTAAAAACCCCGTATCATGGTCGGCCTTATCACGCGATAAGTGACAAGATAGGAGCGTCGTCTCGTTCTATCGATCGGTGTCAGCCAGTGACGGACGCTCTCGTCACTTATCGTGTGATAAGGCCGACCATGATACGGGGCCAGGTCGCATTTCTCAACTGATAGTCCAGGCAATGAACTGACAACTTGTATGGAAAAAATGACAATTTTGGAAATAATTTATAATAGCTTATTTTTTATGTATAACGGATATATTATCAATTAAATAGTTACCCAGCGACAGAATCCGACAAAATTTCAGACATCGAAAAAATGAGAAGTTAACTGGCTTCTAAAAAGTCAGTAAAAATATGAATAAATGTTTTTGTCTTTATTTTGGTTCATTTACATTTGCTCTATAATATTCAAGATAAATCGCACAAAAAAAGATAATGCATGCTTCATTTAAATCTACATAATTACTTCCGGGTGGAAAGTTTGTCGGATTCTTGACTAAATCATCTTAGAATAACATTTTCAAATGAAATCAACAAAAAAAACGCTATTATAAATTAATGTTTTTCAAAACCGTATTTTGCCTGGAGTATGATTCTCGTGAAATTTTGTGAGCAGGTTATAGAAATATATAGAACTTTTTGTCGATTCAGGTTTTCGTTTTTTTTAAGAAAATGCAGGCTGGTGCTTTCTACAAATCACAGAGTATTTTTGATTTCTGATTCATCTAAGTAATACTTATATCTGCGTCATTACCTTAATTTGATTTTGGAATACCGGCAAAATACTGGAATAACAGATTTAGCTTTTTTTATGAATACTTACGTGCATAAGCTATAAATCCCTGGTTGAAACTGATGGTTCTCTGGTCTATGCAATCTCGCGAGATTTATTACCTAGCTGAAATCTCACGAGACCAGAAAGCCAGTCTCACGAGATTACGAGATAAGACGTTTTTCGCTGAATGTGATTTACATTTTATGATTGTAAAATAAAAACTGCATTTTGTGGTTTAGATATAATAATTAATATCACACGGTAACACAACGAATTTGCATATCCATAAAGGTTTAACAATAAGCTTTCGTATCTTCTGGACGCGCAAAAACTTCCAAAGGCGACGGTGTCTGCTTTTCATCAGCAGGCCGTAAGTTTGTATGTATACAATACAATACAATACTCTTTATTGCACACCTTAAAACATGAAACAATAGTACATTGTTTAACGAGGGGCGTAAGTGGAATATTGCGAACAAGAGTCTATCAGAAGCCCGATGCCGAAGGCGGAGGGCTTTTGATGACTCGAGTTTGCAATATTCTTACGCCCGTGTTATACACAATGTTTTTCATCACATTTGCGAGGAAACAAATACATTTTAGATGAAATGAATACAAATCATAATAAAAACTGCAACATGTCAGTCGTCCATTTTGTTGAATTTGACGCGAGGCGTGTATGGCAAAGACCCTTCGGTCATGGCCTCCCAACTAGAACAACGTATAATTGATACTAAAAAGAACTCATAGATGGCGACACAGGTACCGAGCGAAACATTTGAACCAGTAATCGTGTAGATAGAATGATTTTTACACCTTAATAAATTCAACGTACCTTAATTATATCACAAACATACTTTCGCACATACAATAAAGGTATATTTTATAAGTTTAGTAAATGCAATAAAATTGATACTAAATCCATGTAACTCGTACTATACGAGTCAGCTTTCAAGCTTGCTACGTATTATTGGGCACTGTCACTAGATGGCGCCATCACGGGTCGCAAAAGTTCTATGGAACCACAGGCTCTAAGCATTTGGTTATGTATATTTTTGTGTGATGTGTAATATTGTCTCTAAAATACTACTTTTATATCGAAAAAATCAAAAATACTCTATTTGTTGCCCGGGAAGTCAACGCCATCTGGTGATATCTCAATGTATTACTAAAGGCTGACAGCGTCATAGCCGTGGTAGCTCGGATACTGCATCTACTGGTGTAGCTACGGGACTAAAATTGTATACAGAATTGCCTACATTAGGATGGTACGCTTTTGCTCTATGGGATTGGGTATCTGTACTTGTATTCTTTAATCTGTGCTTCGGTATACAGCCACGATTTGAAAACACTTAAAAACATTTTACATAGACACTAAATAACTACATATTAAATCTGTAAATAATTCAGTTAAACATGTTTAAGTAGTTTTTTAAGTTTAAATTTATTTATAAATACGTTTTCAGACATCGTATTTGATATAAAACCTATTTGCTTTGTAACTGCCGCATGGGTGACAGATACAATTTAAGAAAAAAACCATTACGCCCGTGGGCGTAACACAGGCTATTACAGCTCTGTATGTCTGCGCATTATGAAGCCCTTTTCGAGCAAGTGTGATGAAAATAGACATAACAACTACCGTGCCCTACCGTACCGTATACTACTGGCGTATGTATGTATATATGTATGTAAATACTTTATTGTAGACGCACTTATCCCTGTAAGGGATAATATTTATGCCAGTTAACCTTTGAGCAAATGAGACGTGATCAGGAACTAAAAAAGATAAACAAACTACTTAACACGTATGTACAGAGACGATTGTTTGCTACCGTCGTAGACTAAAAAAAAAAGACCGGGTTGCACTCCGGGAGTGCCGGCAGAAGTGAAAACTCAATAACATTGTAACAGTTTTTCGATCAGGTCACGTGACATCTTACGGTGTCACCCTAAAACCAAACCGACCAAAATATCAATTTGTTTTTGCCGTTGGTAAATACTTTACTAAGCTTTATCTCTTTAGGAATAACGCCCAAATTCGAACTATTCGAATTTTCTCAATAGCAAAACGGTGAAGGACGCGTTGGTATTATTACAAATTTATTTGCAGTATATGCTATTGCAAATGTTTAACGGCTTTATACTCTTACGAATAGCGTTCAGTTTTGAATGAAGTCGAATCGGCTAGCAGCAAAAAGTGACCTCCTTCACATCTGACGTCACAAAACGTCTGTCGCGTATTTAACAATTTTTCCCCATTCCAAAAAGTGCTCAGCGCCGCTACAGAAGTTTTCACTTCAAAAAGGAAATATTGGGATCCTTAATTATTTGTCGCATCCGATCTTATTATTTCCATACGCGCCGACCTAAAGAGTCGAAACGAGTACTCAAAACATATTGGAGTCAAATTAGATTTCGGAATGCGAAGCGATCGTCTGAAGTAGACCATTAGTATTTCAATACGGTTGGTAGTACAATAAACCAATAAGTTTATATTTGAACCTTTTCTAGGTCAAACCGATTACGGGGGGAAGTTTAATCGTTGTACTATTTTTAGGGGTTAACTATCACTAAATTAGATTTACCAACTGTATCGTTGTCCGAATTTTCGTTTCGACGAAAAGCCGTTTTTCACTGGATCTGTACTATTTTCAGGATTATTATAAAACTAACTTTACCTAGCGAGTTCCACACGGTAAGTTAGGTATTTGAAAATAAACGGACTTTTTTTTTTAATACAACGACGGTGGCAAACAAGCGAACGGCCGCATGCAATAACGAATGAAATATTACTTTGTTTACATTAAGATACTATAAACAAATATGCAGGTATAAGACAAATAGTTCGTAGCGTTATTAACATTTCACGAAATAAGTAATTAGGTTCTGCAAGTTCTGTTGAGGCCTTTCCTGAGTTTGGCAAGAGTAAAGAAAATAATATGTAAGTATGTTATATGCCTTAGATTATAGCTTTTTTTATATATTTAAATCTATTTCTACGGAATTGTTAATGTGGAGGATATTTCTAGCATTTTATTTAAGATTTTCGCAAAGGTAATTAATGTCAGAAAAAAATCTGCACTATTCGAAATATTCGTTTTATTCGAATAATGAATTTTGACGAATTCGAATAATATTTGTGGCGAAGAATTCGAATTGATCACACGATAAGTGACAAGATGCCGACGACGGACGGTCTATCCTGTCAAGTGACAAGATAGAGCGTCCGTCTCGTTCCATCGAACGGTGTCAGCCAGTGACGGACGGCATCTTGTCACTTATCGCGTGATAAGGCCGACCATGATACGGGGCTTGCTTGATGTTAACCAAAGTATCTGGTTTAGTATCAGCTTCGTTCTGTTGACAGTTAGATACAAATGCAGGTCCCTACCTGAATTAGTATATATGCATAAAATTACACTTATATTCAAAGTACTGACTCCAAACTCTTGAGTGACAAATGCTAACAAGTAAATGTCACGTAAATGTTTTAGCGCGACGCTCTATATGTGCGTAAATTATGCAATTATATTAGATACATAGTTAAAATTGTAGTCATCATCATCATCATCATATCAGCCGAAAGACGTCCACTGCTGGACATAGGCCTCCCCCAAAGAGTGCCAAAGTGACCGGTCCTGCGCCACCCGCATCCAGCGACGTGACGCGCGTAAAATTGTAGTGTAAAAAGTTAAATATTGTGATAGATAGTTTTTATAAAAACTCGTACCTGCAGACAAACTGTTAAAACAGTTTTGCAGGAAAATGTAATAGATTAAAATTATTTTAGGTTAGTAAAATTAAATGAAAAAAAGTTAATAAAAAAATATTTTTATAAATTGTTAAATAATTACGCCCGTGCAGTGAACATCCTCAGGAGCTCTGCCGACCTGACTCACCACCGATTGTCCAACCATCTCGTTTCCACGAAGGGCCAAAACCACCAAATGCGTGAAAGTGAGGCGGCAATACCCGCGACGACGCAACTATATTACCATCTCACTCACTTAAATGAAAGCGTAGACAAAGCACCCCACAAACCAAACGTCTGACGTTGAAACAAAAGCTAATCGCTTATTAAAAATGTAGGTTAAAGTAGGGCGAAAACACGTATTCGACCTCGCGTGATTCGAACTGATCGGTAAAACAAATGAAAAACAATTCTTCAAAAAGCTGCTCTACTAATGAACCTTATCTTTAAAGGCGTAAGGCTGATTTTTGAAGTAGTTGTACAATTAACCACTTTAACAACTGTTTACGGACGTCGGGGTAGAAAAACGATGTTATGTTGTTGTTTAACATCAAACGCTGTGTTATACAGAATTAAGTCTAAATTCAAATGGACTTTGTAACTATATTTATTATATGACGTGTAAAATGTATATTTTATTAATAAGCAAATTTAATTTAATTGAATTGAATTGTCCTAGGACTTAGAACAGGCGGTATAGGTATAGCTACTGAAATTGGACTGGTTAAGGCGTCTTGTATCCCTCGAAACTTTATCACCCTCACTCGCTAAGCTCGATATGCTGTGATCTTCACAGACCAACTATAGAGCAAGTTGCGAAAGAATAAAAAAAAAACAAATCAAATGATTACATAACATAAAAAGTTCCGATTTCAGATATATATTAATAATCTTTTTTTTTTTACCTAAGTGACTTGTGATTTAGAAACACTAACATTTTTATGTTGCAAATAGGCTTGTTTTAAGATTTTTTTATGTAGTATTTAATGTTCTACAACAAATTCAAACGTACAGGTTATATAATAAATAAATAAATATTAGGGGGACAATCTTACACAGATCGACCTAGTCCCAAACTAAGCAAAGCTTGTACTATGGGTAGGTACTAAACGACGATAAACATACTTATATAGATAAATAAATACTTAAATGCATAGAAAACATCCATGACTCCGGAACAAATATATTCGTGCTCATCACACAAATAAATGCCCTTACCGGGATTCGAACCGAGGACCTCTTGTGCTTCGTAGGCAGGGTCAGACCAACTAGGCTAAAGCGGTCGTCGGTTATGAATGAAATATCAAAGCATAACACATCTATACTCAAAAGAAAACACACCAAACTTGTGGCCCCTAGACCACAAGTTTGGTGATCGTGACGTGAAAGTTATATTAAACAGTTAAGTATATTTCTTTTTTCCACCTATTAGACTTAAAAAACACCGACGTGAAAGGTTCTGAAGGACATCATTAATTAGCCACTTATCAATTACTTTATGTCCCATAGTTAACAATAAATTAGACAAATGCAAGTCACCCTTATTTTGTTTTAAGCAGTATATGTAAATGCGACCTGTAGATGAGAACAGCCGGACATTCAAAATAATTTAAGCCTAAGCTAACAAAGAACTTCGTTCATTTCGCTCGCTTGTTTAATAAAACTCCCATTTCTTTTTTTAATTCGGCTACGAAAGCGAGCAATCACACAAGAAAGAAAATTAATAATATTCTCGAACGAGCTGAAACGTTTTCTGTTCGGCAAGCGTTGTATAAGTAGTTACAAAGCCTGCTTGGTTACTGAAAATTCAGGCTTCTAGTTTTATCCACAACGAACTTATAGTGGGGCCGAAAATGGCCTGTACTGCTTCGAGAAAAGGATGTTAGGCCGTGCCGCTGTTTTGCTCGGCGTGCCCCCAAAAAACAAAGATTATTTCCGCAATCAATAATAAATTCCATAGCGAAGAGATTGTTCAATTTGGCGGCATGTTCTTTTTAATAAACTGCTTTGACACAGATAGAAAATATTGACACCTACAATAAGCGCTACTAACCGTCTATAGCCGCGTCCAAACGGCCGAGCGCGGCGGACAACATACGGGGCATAAGATAAAGCGAGATAGACAGCAGCTTATTTGCTAGAAATACAAAATAAGCTCTAAATACTCTCCCTTCTTACGACATTGATACACATAACACACTTACACACAACTCATGCACACAGACTCAATCTTGCACAATAGGTACTTAATTATAGATTCACATCCCAACATAATAAATAATAATAATGAAATCATTTATTTCAGGTATAAGAGCAACTATGTATCCCTTTTCTTATTTTATTTTTGACTGCTTTTTAACTTGTTGTTTTTGTTTGTTTTTATTATTTTCTTCATCTGTTTCTTGTAAATATTTATACCTAAGCACGGTAATTTGTTAGCCTGCGACCGACCGATCTCTCGGGACCAGTCTGAAAACCAGCGCTGGGCCTCGCCCATCACATGCTGAGACTGGGATCCATTGTCCACAATTTTTTTTTCTAATGTTTGTATTTAGTTTGTAAGTTTGTATTTTCTCTACTTGTAATTGTTTTGTTATTTTCGTTTTTTCTTCTTTGTGTGGCAATAAATACTTTTCTGATTCTGATTCTGATTCAGTTTATCCCGCTCAATCTCATAGCTTATGCCATGTATACAGTCAACCACGCTTGAACGTTTGGACGCGGCTATAAACGGATAGAGGCGTTATTTTTTTATTAATGTCCCTTAAGGAATAAAAAATACCTAATGTTTGAAATGAATTCTTTTTCCCGATTGGTCGATTTTAATATCTAACTGTATTCTGGTTACTTGATAGCAAATACAAATGTTTTGTAAAGTGTTGTGATTGGTGGATTGAATACGGTGAAGTGTTGATTGGTCAAATTAAAATGTTTGTTGTTTGTTGTATAAATATAAAGTACTTATTATATTTTGTAAAGCTAAAGTACTACTTAGCCCCGCTTCCTACGCCTAATATGACACACTTTTCAAGCATAAGAAGTGAAAATAAAATACTGTTAGAACTTGAACGCACAAAAAATACAATCGTAAAAAAGTAGGTGATATCAGATTTCGTAGGTACAGAATAACTTTGGATGAACAGGCAAGCGTGTCAGTATGTCGGTAACATTAATTCGTCCCTTTCTTTTGAATGTTATTACTAGCGAATGAAAAAGACAAATTAATAATAGGGTATCTTTATCTATCAAAATGTTACGAATATAACACTATTTAGTTATAAAATCATAAAATTGATTTATAATTTGAATATTAAAATCGTAGTTTTATTATCTGTATGTCACGTGGCCCAAAAACGCCAACCGCCATTTGATTCTCGTGAGTGACGTCAGTATAGCAGGACTATGCTAAACGAGCAGTTTGCACATTTGACGTGTCTGTTTCTGCTTTTCTGATCTTATGACGTCACGATAATGGCGGCTGCCTCTTTGGTGCGAATATATATATTCAAATTTAAACCATAATTTCTTTGCACAAAGCGATATTATTATGAGGAAATAAAAATACTAGTCGACTATTGAATCTATACGAACATTTTAAGATATATAAAAAAAAATAGTAACCTTTGTTATGACGATTACAGTGGATTTACAGCCTTTGAGCTTACTCTATGAATCCAGTTTTAGGTTATATTATGGAAAATAATTTTATTGATGATAAAATACTGAAGTTATAGATCCAAGATTACTTTCAGTGGCAAGAAAAAAAAAGGATTCCAACAACAAACAATACATTTTCTCTTCTGCTTATTTAAGAGCTAAGCTCTTGTCGGTGTAGCTCAAAGTAAGCCCTCCATTTACTCCGATCCCAGGCAACCTCTTTGACATCTCGATACGACCTAACATCAACTTTTTTTTTGAGCTGCTCTATGTATGTAGTTTATTGTAGGTTTTCCTCTTTCTCGCTTCCCCTCTATCTTAAGATAATTCTTTATTAAGATAGAAGAGGGGAAGCGAGGAAACAATACATATATATCTGAAAATGTATTAATTTTGATAGCCATAGATATAGCCATTGAAAAATCTCATAATTTTCCCATGAATGTCCTTAACACATTTACTGCCTGGAACACCCCTAGCGGGCGCTCCGTTCGCAGGCACTTTCCTGTAATTAGGGCCTACGAAGACTGTGTTTTTAGGGTTCCGTACCCAAAGGGTAAAAACGGCACCCTATTACTAAGACTTCGCTGTCCGTCTGTCTGTCTGTCACCAAGCTGTACCTCAAGAACCGCGATAGCTAGACAGTTGAAATTCTCACAGATGGTGTATTTCTGTTGCCGCTATAACAACAAATACAAAAAAAAAAAAAATATTTAAGGGGGCTCCCATACTACAAACTTTTTTTTTTTTATTGTTTTTATAGATAACTAGCTTCTGCCCGCGACTCCGTCCGCGTGGAACTCGTTTATACCGCAGCTCCATACAAACTTCAATCCCCCATTTCATCCCCTTAGGGGGTGATTTCCAGGATGAAAACTATTATGTCCTTCCCCGGGATTCAAACTATCCCCATACCAAATTTCATCGCAATCGGTTCAGCGGTTTAAGCGTGAAGAGGTAACAGACAGACAGACAGACAGACAGACAGACAGACAGACAGACACACTTTCGCATTTATAATATAGAGATAAAGATAATGGTACGGAACCCTTCGTGCGCGAGTCCGACTCGCACTTGGCCGGTTTTTTTAAAGCGCCATCGTCGCGCGTTTGTGTCAATATATGTATAATAAATTCGCCTATATACGTCCCACTCCTGGGCACAGGCATGAGCAGCAGGGAGGCGGCAGGGCAGACTCTCATGGATGAGAGGGAACGGGCAATTAGTCTCCACACTGGCCCAGTACCCAGTGCGGTTTGGGGACTTCACTTTCACCTTTGAATTTTTTCGCAGATGTACGCCGGTTTCCTCACCATGTTTTTCCTTCACCGAAAAGGTAACGGTAAATATCAAGTGATATTCCACATAAGTTCCGACAAACTCATTGGTACGAGCCGGGATTCGAACTCCCGACCGCCGTTCGGCAAGCGCATGCCTGAACCACTATGCTACCGAAGCTTATCACAAGTAAATTGACACAAAATTCCAAAGTTGGGTCTTTATTTTCCTTTTTTTACTCAGCCTAATCAAACAATACACTATTTTACGACACAATAAAGTTAAAACTATAGTATTTTATCTTATCTAAAATCTCACTTAGTGAAATATAAATAAAACTTCACTAAATTAGGTATTTATCGAAAGTCCAAAAAAGCCATTCCCGAAGAGTGTTGCATCTCTTTTTCTCGTGCGCAGAAGGCGTAAGCGTGTCTCTATCAAGGGGGCGTGGTAGAATTGAATCAAGGCATCCCCTTAATAAACGCAGTCTGCAGCAGGGATGCCGCCGATGCGATTTTTTTGACATCCGCGTATGCGGAGACGGGTGCGGATACTTGGGGGGTCACATCCGCGGATGCGGATAAACAACGTCAATTTTATGATATCATGCAAACATCAAACACGTTGATACTAAATGACTATCGTTGCGAACAAATCAAGAACGCGTCTGCTCTTGGTCACAGAAACGACAAGATGGCGAAAATGTCTAAAACTCACGCAGTAAGCACAGTTTGGACTTTTTTCTTGTAGTGAATTACACTAGGCTCACATCGCAACTCACGCCACTCGCGTTTTAAGACCGTACTTATACAACAGTTGCATAAAATACTATATTCTAGTTCTATTTCATTATGTATTTAAATTATTACTAGTTTCGAGACGGGCTTCAACAGCCATGGTCCCAGATGACTGACGTCCCAGAAAGTTGTCAAACAGCCAGCCAGTTGTGTGCCGCATCCGCAAAAACTTCGATTTCTTGCAACTTCCACGATTGCGGATGCAGATGCGAATGTCTGTAACATGCCTGGTCTGCAGGCCCTTAGCGGGAAAACCACGGCATCAGTTACGATCGCGACCGACCGTGGCGCTACGATTTCTTGGCAGTGAAAAGTTTTTTTTTCCGACGCGGGTCTCGCCGCTATCGCTCCATTCGACTATAAACAAGTCCGTCTGTCTGTATGTCCTGTCTTTGAGAACGGTACGAGGGAAATCAAGTTATAAAATCGGAGGGGCGGTCCTAACGGGACGACGACGCGAGGTTTTTGAAGCCGAACAATGGGTAATGAAAACTGGCATGAAGTTGGTGTCCAGCTTAGTACCGTCTGGACATAAAATGCGGAAGGCTTGAGGGTATATGTAGTAGTATATATGTTTGTATCATCCTTAGGGTGGCCAGATGTCCGCTATTTTCGAGGCCTGTCCGGTAAAAATTCTGTCCCATTTCTGTCCCGGGGTCCGACCTAATCCCAAGATTTGGCATATTTACGAAAGCGACTGCCATCTCGCTGCCCTGCTAATTATACTTGCAGTAATCGTCATTTTTGTGATTTTCACTTTTTTGCAGAAATGACATCCCAAGGAGATACTATATATATACTTAAAAAATATATTTACAGTACATATGTCGAAACTTTAAATAGGCATATGTACAGTAAAACGTTGTACGATACACGTGCGAATAGGTAATTCGCAACTCGTGTCGATTTAAAACATTCCCTTCGGTCGTGTTTTAATTTATCACCAGTCGTTGCGAATTTCCTATTTTCGGCACTTGTATGTATGTATGTATGTCAGCACTTTACACAATAACAGGTTAAAGAATATAAATGTCACACAATAGATCAAACTACAAAGGCGAACTTATCCCTATAAGGGATCTCTTCCAGCTAACCTTTGAGCAATTGAGAGGAAGGCAGGTAGAACGAGACTTGTATCGTAAATAACTATTACAAGTTTTTTCTTATTAAAAAAATGTGTTTTATTTAACATGAAACGCAGTACTTGCACCTAAATGATACATTTGCTAAAAAGATCTGCAGCATTAAGCATGTGCTAAAAGATTATGCACTACTTGCTACGTTTACTGTATATTCCTTTAACATGTAACTTTTTTGCAACTAATACGAACTAAAGCCAAACGCAGCACTCACCATTACTGCATTTGAATGTAGCGAGAATAACAAAGTGAAGTTAGATTCCAACCTTCCAACCCAGAGAGAGAACTAGACCTTATTGAGATTAGACCGGTTTCCTCACTATGTTTTCCTTCACCGAAAGGCTAACGGTAGTATGTAACGAATATATGTGTATTTTTTAATTTATGTATGTCTATATATTAGTCTATTTAACACACTTCACGTGTTCTTAATTTCTAATACTATATTTCATTAATTTCTAATTCCAACATAGTCATTTAAGTATTTTCTTGTGTTTTCGTCTAAAATAAATGCATTTTTTTTTAATTCACTCATTCATTGAAGTTATCATGCATTTTTGTTTGTTCTTTTCATAAATCTATGTCTATCCCAATGGTTCGCTGGTAGAGAAAGCCATTTGTACATTTCTGTATTTTGTGCAATATAGATTAAATAAAAAATAAACCTCAGGGTGAAATTTTTATACTTACATATTAAGCAAGTACTCATCACTCATAACACAAATATTTGCCCTTACAGGGATCTGAACTCAGAACCGTCAACTTCGTAGGTAACGTCTCTATCCACTAGGCCAAAGCGGTCGAAAAATGAAGTAAATAATGCTTTTCCATCGAGATATTTCGGAAATGTAAACGACTAGACCCCAAGTGTCAATTAAATGCCTGAACAAAAAACTAAACTTCGCATAATTACAAAAGTGTCAATTACGAGTACATAAATGCCTAAACAAAAAACGAAACTTCGCATGATTACAAAAGTGCCAATTACATAAATTCCGAAACAAAAAACTAAACCTGGCATAATTACAAAAGTGTCAATTACATGAATGCCTAAACAAAAAACTAAACTTCGTATAATTACAAACAAATGGCTTCGGTTGCGCTGAAAAGAGCAAATAAATATCAATAAAAAAAGAATGCATTAAAGGTGACAAAAAATGTGTGCATCTAAAGATATGCTGCCAAGTTTAGGGATAAGTGATTGATAATTTTAGCTATTGTAGAGATAATACTAATAATTACACGGTTAAACTCCCTATTAAATGTCACCCAGGGCGACATGTTTCTAACTCTTCGGGAGTTCTTCAAGCGTAACTGCCGTGGAATTACTCATCATGAAGAAGAACTCCACAACATTGCGTACATTATACGTGACACGAAAGTTTAAATTGGATGATTGTATAGATGTAGACAAGTTGCTTTTTCTATACTAGTGGACGTCAAAATGACAGAACCTCTTCTACCGTGAGTTAGGTAAAACTAAAGATAGATCGTAAGGACCGTAAGACGTAATAAGGACCGGTAAAACAGTCAATATTTAGTCTTTCTTAGCCCGGGAAGGCAAATTATACCGACAAATGGATTTGTAAATACGTGTAAATAATTAAAGTACATTCTGAATAATAGAATAGAAATACACAATGGAACGGGGTTATAGGAGGCGGTTTCGAAACGCGATGTCGCCAACGAAAACAATGATGAATTATTTAGTCTAATGTTTATATTTAAGTGCGAGGTCGTTGTCAGATTTGATAGGGCGATATTGGCACGAAATTTTGTCACAGGGCAAGTTGAGTCAAAGTCAAAACGCCTGTAAGTAGTCGTAAGTTGCGTCCGTTAAAATGTTTCTAAATGGGAATTTTGACAGTTCTCTATGGAATGACAGTACCGCCACCATATTAACTGAGGTACTTTACGTGAGGTAGGGCACAGCGAAATGTCATCCCGCTCGAATTTGGAGCAGCCCAACTGGGGAAGTACCTCCCCCTTGCAGAAGACCACAGCCATAATAACACTACTACTCGCTCTGTAGTAGTCTTGTGTTCCTGGAGGTGAGCAAGGTCGCCAGAGCTCCCGAGGATGCGTTGTGTTGAGAGCGAGGGAATTTGTTCCTTCAGCTGTCAACACGGCGAATCCTCAAACATATCATGGGTCGGCAACGCCCATCTTACTCCTTTGGAGTTGCATGCGTCTATAGGCTGCGGTGTCCGCTTATGATCAGGCGGGCCGTACGCTTGTTTGCCACCGTCGTTGTATTCTTTTTTATACAGTGCAGTGGTTCGGTATTTAAAAAAAAAAAACTGAATCAGCAATCGAAGCGAACGAAGGGCCAACATTCTTTCGTATGTTTGGACTACGGATGTTCGGAAGTCTGGCTACCCGGCTGTTCCTTTTTTTTATACAACGACGGTGGCAAACGAGCGTACGGCCCGCCCGATGGTAAGTGGACACCGCGGCTTATAGACGAATACAACTCCAAAGGACTAATATGGGCGTTGCCGACCCTTGATATGTTTGAGGATTCGCCGTAATTATATATTTTTTTTGTCAATTCAGTTTTAAGAGAAACAAAGCCTGAATTAGTTGGTCTGGTAATGTGTTTAATGTACCTGGCCTATAATTGGTAAAACCTGCTTTTTAAAAACAATTTCAATAAATAAATAAAAAGATCAGTATCAAAGTCATAGTAATCATAATCATTCAAAGCGGCCAAGGTTGCTTGTAATGCCAGCAAGTTCCAAATAAAAATCAACACCTGCTCTGTGAGCAGCAGAACTCGCGAGCATAACTTTAAAAAAAACCGCCCTACAAAAAAACTATATATGTAACGAACGTGCTCACAAAATTTCACGAAAATCGGTTGAGAAACGACCTGTAGAGGAGAACATCGGGAAAGCGGGACATCCGGAGAACGTCTGGACATACAAACGATTTTCGGCCCCAGCTGAAGCATAGAACTTCCTTCGCTTCGCTCGTTCGTTCGAGTAGGAAGGTAAGTGTAGTATTGGTCGCTCCTGTATCAAAACGACCTTGAATATAGTATACCTATACATAAACGACCTTGGGTACTTCGACAACATAAGATGCCGCTGACTATCGACTAGACGTATTGAGCTTTGCTTCATAGCATCTTATCACGTTAATACCGTAGTTTCACGCCTTTATTCCTAAAAGAGCACATTATAACTTATGATACCGATACCGATACCGTAAATGCGATTGGCAAAACACTCCGCCGCACTGGGCGTTTGAGAACAGTTCCCCGTCGCATGGCACTTGCAGGCAAGAACCCGCGTGTCATTGGGCCTACCTACTACGAGCGACTGCCCGCTGATCTTAGACAGGAACCATCTGACGAAGCATTTCGACGCCGCCTTAAATACCTTTTATTGGAAAATCCATTATACTCAGTTAAAGAGTATATGAGTCTGGACTTGACATGTTAAATTATTATTATTACCTATTTAAATTTGTATGAATATGATTTGACTTTAAATGTATTGTGTCACGTATTTAAATATTGTAAAAAATGACGATACCTAGAGGTTGATATATTTGTGTTCTTTTGCTTTTGGTTTGTTTTCTTCTATTTCCTTGTTATTGTGTTCTTATATTTGTTGACATTCTCTTAATATTTCTCTGTTTTTGACGATCGTGATAATAATTCTTATTTTTTTGACATGTATGCAAATCTGTAATGTAATTTATTATCATGAAATAAGTAATCTAATCTAATCTAATCTACATATGTTCCAGTGCCAATGTTAGCATTATCGTGGGTATAAAAGATGGACAAAATGTGATATCGCAGTGATAGGTTGCTAGCCCATCGCCCTCAACACACTCTAACCCTGCTCCCTTAGTCGACTTTTTACGGGGGTTTTCTCGTACATGCGTATTTTTTTTAAAGTAAGGTCAGAGGCCTCCTCTCTGTGCCCAGCAGTGGGAAGTATATAGGCTGATTTATTTATCAAGAGTAACACCGAGTGTTGTCCAAAGCCACTTTACGGCCTAAGTAAGTTGCTTGCAGATACCATGTGGATAGTCTTTGGGATGAGATGGGTAATGCTGTCTTTGCATTACGTAAACTAACACTCACTTGGGGGAAACCTTGAAACAAGTTTACTTTACTAATTTAAATCCTGTAATGTCCTAGGGCGCACTCGTTTGGGGTAATTCAACGATGCAAATCGAGGTTTTATCATGTAAGAATATGCAAGTTATACTTTAATTAGGTACTAGTCATGTTTGACCCACTAATTATGGTAAAACAAATATCATTTCAATTTGCTTACGAATACGAAATATCCTCGCATAAATACGAAATATCTTCTTAACGGCACCAACGTCTCCAATTGTATTGAGAAATCGTCAGTAACGAACGATGCGCCACCCATACTTAATTAATTCTGTATAAAGCAATAACGCTGCTAACGAAGTTAGAAATCTCAGTTCGGAGCACTACATTTTTCATATTGTAACAGCTTTGTTCTACAAACTGTGTTAAAACTGCCCCCCCCCCCCCCCCCCCCCCCCGTTCTCCATCTGTTAGTTCCTGTTGAATCAAGATTTTTGACCGCGATATTGTTGATCTTGCCCCTTTAATGTTAAACTTGCCCCACCGGATCTCAATGCGTATACTTGAGTTTTTTTGAGTTGCCCGAATAGCATCAAAGTAGGAAGTCCATTGTAAAACCAACTCTACCGTCAAAAGTAAAAGAGTTCATTTCCAATGACGGTTTAAAGTCGGCCATATTTAATAATCTCTACAATACTCACTTGTGGGATTTGCGAGCTGGAGCGGCAAAGGGCTGGCCATGGCTGCTCCTGGGGCATGTGAGGCGGAGCTGATGATGACGTCCTTTCTAGTCCCTGGTAACGACATTATATTATATTTTTATATATTCAGCACTAACAAATTAAACTATGTATGAAGTGGGTTTTTATTAACCTGCAAAGTATTTCTAGCTAATTCGCTCTTATAATGACACGAACGATCATCACGGATGATTTAATTAGATTACCGAACAACTCGTCATTACATGATCAAAGAATAGGAAATTAGATAAATAAGTACATGGTAGATGAAATTGCTTTTACGATATAGGTCGAATGATATGTTCAGTTGACTTTTGCCACATTGTTGTTGCAAATCCACAGAATTAAAATATAGATTATTTAAAAAATACAATTTTGAAATCGACCGGAACTAATTGCTGGTTACAATTATATCAACATGCATTAAGTATTGTTGCGATCTTGAATATAATATACATATATATAGCAACATTGATTTATGTTTTTATATGGCAATAATATTTCCTTCTCTAGTCAGAATTACACACACATAGCTGCAAATACGTCAAATCCCTATTTTATTTAATGAAATAACCCCACGGGCCGATATATTGTTTAACATGGTCCTTCGAACCGGATATGAACCAGCGACCAATAATAAAAAGCATAATAAAAAGTATAATGCTTTTTTGTGAAATTTTCTAGTGCAATAAATAACTACAAACATTGACATAGTGAGTTCTTCGTTCAATCCATTTTATGGAACCTTTTGTTAATTGACCTACATAAATGGCGTGTCCTCTTCAAATAACTTATGAATACAATTCTAGGTATTTCAGTAATTTGCATAAGTCGCAACACAATTATTTCAATGTCCAGATATCTTGACATTGAGTGATGTTTATTAATGCCACGACGATGAATAACATGCATATGGCCGCCTGGTGGTAAGTAGACACCCTCATCTACTGACGCTTGTGACTCCATTAGAGTCATAGTGAAAGTGTATGTGTGTGTTTGTTCGTTTGTATGTTTGTCCGTCGTTCACGGCAAAACGGAGCGACGAATTGACGTGTTTTTTAAAGTGGAGATAGTTGACGGGATGGAGAGTAACATAGGATAGTTTTTATCCCCGTAATCATCCCCTAAGGGGGTGAAATGGGGGGGGTAAACGTTTGTATGGAGCTGCGATATAAACGAGTTCCACGCGGACGGAGTCGCGTGCAGAAGCTAGTAATATATAATAATAAATATTAGGGGACAATCTTACACAAATCAACCTAGTCCCATAGTAAGCTCATTATGGCTTGTGTTATGGGTACTAGACGACGATATACATACTTACATAAATACTTAAATACATAGAAAACTTCCATGACTCAGAAACAAATATTCATGCTCATCACACAAATATTTGCGCTTACCGGGATTCGAACCCAGGACCTTCAGCTTCGTAGGCAGCGTCACTACCCGCTAGGCTAACCGGTCGTCTTTATCGACGCTTAGGTTTTAAGATTCACTGTGTTAACAGAGACAAATGCCAGTCCCTCGCTCTCAAAACTCTCGCTCTCTTCGAAAGCACTGGCGACTTTATTCACCACCAGAAACAAAACACCACATACCTATATATCTGGTAGTGGTATTGCAACAACCTGGCTACAGTGGCTACCGTACTGTCTTTTCCAAGATCTCACGGTTCTAAATACTGATTGGCCATACGATAAATAAATAAATTATTCGGACTACTGAAAACGCACATAGCAATCAATCAGGGAAAACGATTGGCTATTTATCATCTCTCATTATTTTTTTGGTTCATATTTTAATAGGTATTTTCTTGACTGGTATTTTTTAACCGCTCTTGCAAAAAAAAATTGTTGGTAAAAATAGAATTACAAGAGAATAGCATAATAAATAATATAAACTATAGGCGCTCTTATCGCTTTAAAGTTACAAAATAAAGGAATACTGTCACTACAGTATAAAGTAAAAAAATATTTTTTTTTGATCAGGATTCTAACCAGTACCCCTTCGGTAGATCGGACCGATTGCTGTGAACAACTGAGTAAGGCGTTATTCAATTCATTAAATGTTTAATTAATCTCTATCCTATTACAGCTGAGACCTCAAAGACTCGGTGTTTGTTTCCATTTGGCAAAGTCAATAGCTGCATTTTAAAGCAGTGTTGAATTACCCTAGGGCAGAGGAGGTTGAAATAGCAGTACATTCCTATCGCAGTTTTTTGTTTATTGTGCCCCAAAGTTCGTTTCACCCTTTCTCAATATGTATGTATGTAAATGTCAATAACCGGATAAGGAACATGCATGTCACACAATTGATCAAAGCATAAAACCGAAATTATACCAATAAGGGATCTCTGCCTGCGAACCTGAGCAATATTAACGATCAGTTTAACTTAGTTTGCTAGTGACCCTGCCTACGCAGCTAGGGGTCCCGTTAGAGGGTTCGAATCCCGGTAAGGGTATTTATTTGTGTGATGAGCATGAATATTTGTTTCTGAGTCATGGATGTTTTCTATGTATTTAAGTATTTATATAACTATGTATATAAGTATGTTTATCGTCGTCCAATACTTACCCATAGTACAAGCTTTGCTTAGTTTGGGACTAGGTAGATTTGTGTAAGATTGTCCGCAAATATGAAAAAAAAATATATACATCGTGTGAACCAAATACATGAAAACCTCAGATATTTTGATATGTAAGGTCGGCGTTTGAGATTATTTTTATTCTTACACTTTTGGACCTTACTCCTCCATCACTGGGCGTAAAATGTAAACTTTTTTTTTCCATTGATTGTACTAGTTTGGATAAGTATTTTGACGACCGGTTCGGTCTAGTGGACAGTAACCCTGCCTACGAGCCAGACGGTCCTGGGTCAAATCCCGGTACGGGCAAATAATTGTATGATGAGCATCTATATATAATTGTCTCTATGTTTTAAGAATTTTTATCTACTGAATGGGTTTCTAATGAAATGTATAATTTTATTTGCACTAATCTGATATGCCATAATTTCACATGCTATAATTTTTGCATACCCTAAACATTTACTATCCGTAATAATATATTTTTTTTTATGTTCGATAATCTCAATTGCCATAATTATTAGTATGCCATAAAACTAGTTTTACCCCGCGAACGAAAAAAACATAGAAGGCGAGCTCCTTACAAATTCCTACCCAAATGCGTGCCTAAAACCCGGTGTGCGCATAGTCAACTGACAAAATATCAGCCTGTTTCCAATAACCCAACACAAATGAATGCGATTGGTCATTCTACGAATGCATTGCTGATTAGCCGTCGTGGCATCACGTCGGACGACAGCCATATGACAGTGACAACGGAAACGGATAATTATTGAATGGTTACATGCAACAAGAAGCAAGTTAGTTACTTGAACATAACATTCGAGTGATATTTTTTGATTAAGAAATATATTTTTTATTTTATTTTAAATTTAAATTATACATAATTACTGTCTTCATTTAAATCCTTTCTCCGATGATCACAGTGGTGGAGTCAACTAAGGGCCTACGCTAGCTTACGCGGATTACCCGCAACGGACATCCCGCCTCAAAGAAATTGTATAGACACCGCTAACTGGCCCGCGGCGGGTTGTTCGGAGCGGCACCCGCGAGCGTGCGCACGCGGCGGGCGTCCGCGTAAGCTAGCGTAGGCCCTAAAGATTAAAATTCTATGTAGCTATATATATATACATACTATTAAACGAGCAATATTTGTATACATATTTGTAATCAAATCACGTTCTCGAAAACGGCTCTCATTGAAATCGTTAGAGCCGTTTGCAAGAGCGGTATTTGGCATTATCCCTATAATGCCATACTGAGCGTTTATGGAGGCGAATTCGTTTTCTTTATTTTCACTCGGGTAATGGTAAATTAAAATTAAATATATCATTTACTGTCACTGAAAATTTAATTAAATATGCTCTGCCTACCCCTTTCAGGAACACACACGTGTATGTTTGTGAATATAAAACTATTAAAACATGAATTGAATAAGGGTAATGTTCGCTCACTGTTCGCTACATATTCAGATTTATAATTTAAATTGTACTCTATTGTATACTGCATTAAGTTTATTATTCTGCCCCGTGTTTTGCATGTTTTTTGTTAATCATTAATTATGTACAATACAATTATAATGTCTGGTTGAATGTGAAATTTCCGACTAAATAATGGCCGATCTACATTTTAAATATTTACAAAAAATAAAGAGTCCGTTAAATGTAAGTTGCACGTACGAGTAGGTATCTCCAAAACTACTCCTCCGATTAGAAAAAAACTTTTACCGATAAATAGAATGAATCTTCGCGTTGGATATAGGCTATAACTTTGTAGAGTGGCTTTTCCGGGTTCTTTTGTGGGAGTGGAGTTGCGGGCAGCTAGTACCTACGTAATATTAAAAAAGCTAAACGAAAACGTCAAACATAAAGGTAACTCGAAGGAGTATATATATTTAAAATTATACAGAGAACAGTAAATACGTTTATACAGACAATTTGTCTTTAACACTTTTAACCACGCTAATTTCAAACTCCTTATTTTTTTTAAACAAGTCTAATTGTTATTTTAGTACCTACAAGTTCAGGCAGTAGTTTATTTCGTAATATAATTATAGGTTTACTTCTTATTTCTGTTCCTGGAATGAAACACTCTTAACTTCATGTCTACATTTCAGGAACGTAACTGTAAAATTACGTAAGTTTTCACTCAAACTCAAATTTAATTAAACGTTCTACTTTTTTCATTCACTGCCTAAATAAGTACACTTTACTCACTAGTTAAAATTCAACTTCGTTTTACTAATTACGTTTGAGATTATTTACAAACTTGGATAAAATCAATATGCAAATATAATTTTGAAATTAACTCATTTATAAGATGTCCCGTATTGTCGTCCTAATTACATTTATTTGAGAACATAGAAATAAACATAACACAAAAAAAACACGATCACGTAACGTAATAACCACAAAATTTGCACCGAAAATAATGCTGTCAGTTCGTTCCTGGCTGTTACTGGCCGTTATTTTCCCAAAATTAAAAAAACAAAAGTTACTCACCGTTCGAATTTCGAATGGAACTGCCGGTGTCACTGTTCCCGAACAATTTAGACGTTTTAACAGTGTGCCCGTGCGTATTGCGCGGTGTTATACCCGCCACTGCGGTACTATCGACCCGGCGGCTTATAAAATAAGCTAGCACGCGAGCGACGGAGACATAGTTTCTTTAAGACTATAGTTCTAATTTTAAATTATTAACGTGTCAAAATTAATGTTTATGCACTGAGTATGTTTAATAGGAATATCTTTCTAATAGCTAAAGTGATTGACCTTTGTCATTATCGTAGAGGCTCAGCGAAATCTGCCTATCCCTCTAGGAAACAGGCGCAATTATATGTATATATTTATGAGCGTATTTACGTTACAAATAAAAATTCAACTTGTCCGAAAATGTTTGATGTTGCATTAGTTACGTATTTTATTAACCCATTAGAGGTCAAGCACCGCTACGGACGCTACGCTACGGCGCGTAGCAGCATGTTTCCGCTTTGTAGCGAAAATATGCTTAATAAATGGGTTAAAAATGTTACTGTAGCTTCCCACGCGGCTCCGCCCACATATTCCAAAGAATCCAGGCAAACTTGTAAGATAAAATGTAGCCAATGTCCATACCCTGTAATTTTTTCAATATATAAATTCTAAATTTAAATTTCAGGAAAAATTAAATGCTCTGAGCCGGATTCGAACCGGCGACCAAAGGCATTCATGGCCCGTCGCTACTTACCAATTTAAGAAGCCTAAGGGCCTGTTTCACAATCTCCAGTTAAAACATATCCGTCAGATAAATGTTGGCTGTCACTTTTCTTTTATATGACGGGAGAAAAGGATAGCAATAATTTTAACTGGCAGATAACTTTATCCGGCGATTGTAAAACAGGCCCTAAGTCTTCTGGTAGATGTCGCTACACGCCTCCCTAAGGCATTGTAAGAAGGAACTGATTGAACGATTTAGTGGCCGAGACAGATTGTTCCGATAGCTCAGTTGGCTAGTAGCCCGCCATGAATGCCTTTGGTGGCCGGTTCGAATCCGGCTATAGGAGCATTACATTTTTAAATTTTTCCTTTAATTTATAATTTCGCAATAAATACAAAATTAATATAAATTTTAATTTCGAAAAACGGAATGGACAAAATATTATTATATTTAATGATTGTACCTGCTTACCAAATTTTACGAGAATCGGTTGAGAAATGCGACCAGACCCCGTATCATGGTCGGCCTTATCACGCGATAAGTGACAAGATAGGAGCGTCGTCTCGTTCTATCGAACGGTGTCAACCAGTGACGGCGGGAGGCGGGACGAGGTAGGAGGACTCATTTTAAAGAATTAAGTTTGGAAAGTTGGATTTAAGTCTGGAAACGGAAGGGGGAGGCCCTTGCCCTGCAGCAACATGCTTTTAATAACATACATAGATATACCTCATGTCATTGTACATATGCAAAGTTTCATCACAATCCAACACGTAGTTTTAAAATGAGAACTAAACTCCGTTTGTATGGGAAGGTGAAATTCGACCGAGCTCACTGCGGACTCTTAATAATAAAACTTTTTTTTTCAAAGCCTGCTGTTGCCACAAGCAGGCATATCGATTAGACACAAGTCATTCAAGCCACGATACGCTCATTTTTTTTTTATGTTATGGGCGGCAAACGAGCACACGGATCACCTGATGGTAAGCAATTAGCGCAACGCCGTAGTCCGTAGCAGCTCTACCTAAAATATGTAGCGAAAAGCGTCCTTAGCGCTCTGATGACGGGGTATAGGTTATAGGTTAAAAGTTATATTCCTGTTAAATCTGAAAGGGTGTTCTAATTTCCACAACACTTCGCGAGTTCAAATACCGCGAGCCTTCCGGTTGCCTCTTAGACACTAACACTACGCGTCATTGCTTTAAATAATACGGTATTAAAAAAAACAAATCAGCTTCTTTTTATGAAACGTCAAAACGCTCCGTTAGTATGGAATTTGCAGGGATTACTTGCTAATGACGGCACAATCAAACAACGTCCTTATTGTTCGTATGTATGAATTTAAAAATTCTAAACTAGCCTATGTGTATAAATGAAAGATTGATACTTTCCGAGTATTTTCGTAATGTTTATCTGTTGCTAATGAACTGAACACTGTTGTTAAATGCCCTATTGTAAAAATAGTTGACCTGGAAAGGGGGAAGCCAAGGCTAGACAAAATCACATAGTTTTTGAACATGACGCACGCTATATCACATTGAATGATTGAGTGAAAGTAATGAAAGGAAAATGCAAGTAAAAAAGGTAAGGACTCCAACAGTTGGCTCAGGTTTAAACTTTCGCGATTCTTACACATTATTTTTACAAAACAGGACTTAGTCGTGTATAACGAACTTTTTTATTTACCTTTCTTAGGCTTCCCGACGTTTCGGATGTGTCAGTCAGAACATCCTTGGTCGCAAGAAGACGTTTCATACCCGCGTAAGGCCTCTCACAGACTGGAGCGGCCTGCGGTGGCGGTCAATAGTCCTCCAATCCTCCCGACGATTCTTTGATAGTTTATTTTACAGACCTTTTTTAAAGTAGACTAAATTTGCTACAATATGGGATTAGAATTGTCTCTGTAGACGCAATAGTTGCCAAGATAAAGCTTTTCAAAATAGCGAAGTTCGCAAAAAAATACAATTTTGAAAAGTTTTATCTCGGAAACGATTGGGTCTACACAGACAATTCTAGTCTTGTACTGTAGAAAATTTAGTTTTAGAAACATTTTGAAAAGTTACTATAAAAAACGAATCCTAGGGTATACGAGATATTTTCGATTATTGACAAAGTTGTGTTCGGCGCTCGAGGGCACAAACTTGGATTATTCATTAGGCCAACATCATAAACAAGTCTGCAAAAATCAGAACCACCGGATTCGACGCAAAGTACCCCGTACTTTCAGGCGACAATGTTATTGGATTAAAAATATGGGTTACGCAGAAAATAAGTGTTGAAAAGTGTACCAATGCGGACACTGGGGATTTGATAGGATTTATTTATTTAAATTTTAACGCTTGGATACCTTAAATTCATCACTAAGAATTGTTAGTTTATTTTAAAATAGTGTTTTTTTTTTCATATTATGTTTGTATTTCTTGTAAATATAATGTAATTTAACAGAGTGTAATTGATAATATAAATATAATTTCAATTATGTATAACTTAGAACCAAAAGTTGTATAGTCAGGGGTATTAATATCCTACTAATAATATACATGTGAAAGTTTGGATGTTTGTTACTCAATCACACTTTATTTTTATTTTATTTTTTTTATTTATTAGCCAAAAATATACATATCACTTACAGACTAGTCCAACACATGATATATACAACAAAAAGACATTAAGAATAAAACATAAAAAATACATCAATAAAACTAAAAGTAGGTTTCCTATCTACACAGTCATTACTCGGCGAATATCTAAGACATACCTACATAATTGCCTGCTTGCGGCTTTTGTAAACTCAGTCAGAGTGCAATTAAACAAGTCAATTTTAGAGGAAAGCGGGTATAGTACGTTTATGGCCCGGACAATGGGCGCGAGCAGGTTGGTGCGCGCTACGGGGCGCGTAGGTACTTAAACGGCTTAACCGATTTGGATGAAATTTTGAACGAAAATAGTCCCGGGTCAACGCAGACAAAGTCGCGGGCGGAAGCTAGACCTACGTACATAAATATCTGTAAGTACAGGAATCTATTGTTAATATTATAAAATCGTGTACAGATATTAATGTTCTCAATTAATGTAAATTATGTACGTATAATAATGTACTGACCTGAAAATGTCCTTGTGACCTATTTGCAGAAAGACATTTTGTATTCTTTTTGAGTGAAAATGAGCTCTTAATTCCTGACCCGGCACGCTTGGACGCAGATTGTTCAATACAAGCGACCAGCCCCGGCTTCGCATGGGTACTATATTATACATATAAACCTTCCTCTTGAATCACTCTATGTATTAAAAAAACCGCATCAAAATCCGTTGCGTAGTTTTAAAGATCTAAGCATACATAGGGGCAGACAGCGGGAAGCGACTTTGTATTATATTATGTAGTGATATATAAACTATATAAAACTATATAAGGTGAGTCGGGGCAAGAGTAACATCGGGGGAAGAGGGTCAAAAGCTTCTCCAGCTAATTATTTTGAATTGAGCGCCTTTTTGTACCGTCGGTAAAACAGACAGGCGTGTATTAGTTCCATCATCAAATCATAGATGTCTCTTTTACACGCCATATTGAAACAAAACGCGGTTCATTTTGACTGGTTAAGACTTGTGATAAGTGGAAGTGCACGTGTTTAATTCAAAAGCGGTTTTGTGTGATTTATATCTGTTAATTCGGATTTGTTTTTTTTTAACCAAAGATAATCTTGCCGCTCATATTTTACGAACAATAATCTTCTCACCCTTCCTAGTGTTCTAGTGTGTAGGTACATTTTTGAGGTGTGTGTATTCGTCCACAAATACAGAAGCCTCTTTGTAGCGTCAAGTCAACTGAGCACTCGTTCACGCGTCAGATCACAATATAAATACAAATTGCACAAACCATCCGTAAAACTGTCTTTAACTGGGAAAAACTCATATATAACGTGCATTCTTATTTTATAGTAGTAAATTACCTAATTGCGTTCAAAGATATGACTTTAAATAATATGTTCATATTAAAGCTAAAAACATGGCTGATACAAAAATGTTTCTATAGCATAAATCAGTGTTTTTCAATCTTTTTCATGCAGCGGCCCCTTAGAACAGAAAAAAATATTTCGCGACCCCCCACCCCACGCTGTTCAAAATGCTTACAGCACTTTAAGTTTAAAACGCGACCCCCTTTAGAAGGCTTCGCGGCCCCCCTGGGGGTCGCGACCCACACTTTGAAAAACACTGGCATAAATGATCACATAAGTCTATAGTTAAGTTAGATGTTCCGTATTATGCTCGCTTCAGGATAATCGTATGTACACCTGCAAAGGTCTAATCAGTGATTCTAAATAATACATTGTTTGTATGATCTAACAATGTAACATATGAGATATAACACTGAGTTTAGTGTTATATAACTTATAAGTCATAAGTCTTTATTGTATATAAGACCAGGTCATGAGTCATGACTTATGACTTAGGTATAAGTAGTTATATAAAACTAACCTCAGTGTTATATCTCATAATGTTACATTGTTTAAAAAAAAAAAAAATCCTTTGGCAGTAAATACATACGTGGGCCAATCAACTGTTTCTTGTTGTGGACACTGATTTATATTTTCAAAAGAAACATTAATTGGATTTATTAATATACTAGCTTCTGCCCGCGACTTCGTCCGCTTGGAACTCTTTTATATATCTCTATTTCGCCCCCTTAGACAATGATTCCCGGAATAAACACTATATGTATACCAAAATTCATTTTAATGCGTTTTTGCGTGATTGGGGTCCAATTTAGCATAATAGGCTAGCGGCGGCTGCGAGTCGGAAACGATAAAGCAGGTTAAGCAAAGATGGCAGCGGTCAGTCTTTGGATGGGTGACCGCCTGATGTTTGAGTGGGTGGTTAATATTTTACATAAATGAGCGCTTCCGTGCTTTGGAAGGCACGCTAAGCAGTTGATCCCGGCTGCTGTCTATGACAGTAGTCGTTAAGCCGAGTTAGAGGCCTTCGGGCGGCTTAAGAACTCCTAAGAGTCGAGTTGCCCACTCACTTGACAAAGGGGGGACAATTTTTACTCGCGTCCGGAGGAGCTACCTACCACAACCCTGCACGTGTCCCCTGGGTGGTACTAAAGAGTGATAAGCTTTAAAGGCCAAAAATAATGTATGCCATACGATTAAATAGTTTATGAATTAGGTTTATTCACGATTTTCGCTACGGTGTTAGAATTGTGCTGAAGTTTACCAACGAAGTAAAAATTTAATTGATAAAATAAGTATAAAGTCAAGGATAATCCTACTAATATCATAAATGCGAAAGTTTGGATGGTTGGATGTTTAGATGTTTAGATATTTGGATGTTTGTTACTCAATGACGCTTAAACGGCTCAACCGATTTAGATGAAATTTTACACGAAGATAGTGTATAGCCTGGATTAAAACATAAGATAGCTTTATCCCGTATCCACGCAAACGAAGTCGCGGGCGGAAGCTATTATTAAATAAGGGATAAAACTGACCGAGATAAAGTCGGACTTTCGCAGCGGTAAAACGCGCCGTTGAACATGTTAAAAGTCTTAAAACTTACGCAATTTCAGATCTTTGTTACAACGGATATTAACAATAATATATTCATGATTATGAGTCGCAAATTCAATGAAAAATAAACATTAGTAATGCTTGATGTATATAATGATAATGATAGCACCATCTAGCGAGCATGATTTTGATACAATTTCACTTTGATAGAGGTCGTTGATGTTAGTTGTCGATTGGCGCCATCTACCGAGCTTAATTATATATATATATTTTCTTAGTTAGCATATTTATCTATAAGAACAAATCTAAGTATCAGTGTAAAAATAATAACAGACTGCATGCTTTAAGGAATAACAGGGACGTAGTTTTACCGAATTCTAATAATTATATACTTTTTAAAAGAAGCATTGAATATAATGGAATAAAAATCTTTAGTTTATTAAGTAATGACATAAAACAATGTAATAATTTTAATGAGTTCTCTAAGAAGCTTAAATGTTATTTACTAGATAGACCCTATTACTCTTTGAATTAATAAAATTTTAATATTTCGAGAAGATTTATGTATGATTAATGTCAATGTTTATGTTAGTTTATAGGTATTTTAAATTTCTATTTTTCAGATTGTGTATTATAATAATTAATATTCAAATAGTTTTGTTATAAATATTGAATTTCAATGTAATCAAATATCAAATATTATAATTTAGTGTAAGTTTTGCATGCCGTTTACTGGCGGAACATACATACATGTAATTTTACTACCACCAACATGTCAATTGTACAACCTTTGTGTATGTTTTAGCAAAATAAATGATTAAGATTAAAAAATGATTAAGATTAAGATTATGAAACTTATGTTCCTGTGGCACTTTAAGCATACTTAAATGGTTTTTGGGAATTATGAAATTCGAAAAAAGAGCTTTCGGACAAATGTTTGTTAGAAATTATGACGTGTACAGTTAATATTCCTGGTTATTTACCTAAAGTTGCCCTGTATTTTTTCTGCGAGACTCAATTTCTTTCGGTCGCAGGTTCGATACGAAGCCACCTCGGAGCATTTTTTCATTTTCATTTGATATTTGTTTTATGAGATAAAACAAATATCAAATGAAAAGGATCCATATAAAATTCGAATTTTCACAGACTAAATCGTCAACGTTTCTTCGTTGATCGGGGTATATCAAAGGGTAATATTGTACTAGTTTCACTTATTTCGATCATTAAGTGCTTTTACAAACATAACAATACTAATGATTTTGGGTTTCAAAATAGTGTTCCTAAAAGTCGCATGACGATTACCGATTTTTCTAATCTTATCTGGAATAGGGTAAGGTCCACAGAACTATATCAAGATAGAAGGAAAGAGTTTATGTACTTCGCGTGGCAAAAGTAAGTCCGATGGACTTCCTTGCTCGCCGCGAACTTCAGTCCGCTCCCGACCTCGGAACGCGTGCGACATCAGGTTATAATCACAAAATGACTCGTTGTTCGATACTGAGCTGTTCAAACACCACCAAAAAAGGTGAAGCTGTTAATCGTGGTATTTCCTATCATAGGTAAGTACTATTTGTCCTAAAATACCTTTTTCTTTTCAGTGTTATTGACTGATTGCCGAAGGAGAGGAGGGTTATTTTGAAATGTTGTATTATGTTTCTCGTCACTAAATTACGCTTGTGACGTCAAATTACCTACGCAAAATGTTACACGCTCGGTTCCCATACTAATCGGCGCGCACTTTCCTTCTATCTTGATATAATTCTGTGGTAAGGTCAATGAGGCCAATTCCGTCTACGGGGCTAAGCGGTCATATACACGCCAGCCTGCGTTGAATCCAAGCACTTTACGCCACTGCTGACTCGATCGATAAAGCAGCAGTGTTTTCTAGTTCGAACTAAAAAACACAGATGGCGCTGTGCGATCCACGAAGAAATATAAATATCTTGTTCGCTACTAGCCCGGGCTTGCAAGACTCTACTCGGTTGAAGCCAGGGCTGGGCCCGACGAGTTCCTGACCCAAATAGGGGCCTGGACTAGAACGACCGGTATAACCCCGCTAAGCTATAGCTTCTAAGAAGCGTGGCATACCGAAGATGCGCCAGGTATCGGTCCGATACAAAACAAAACGTGCTTTTACCTTGATGGAAGCTTCATCCGCCGTTATATGTCGGCCGGCGTATGTGTATCTGAATGTATGTGTATTAGAGTGTGGGCGTCAAGGCCGTCGCGTGTCCTGGTGAACACTTCCTGGCTCCTGGATGATAGCTCACCACGTAGGCGCACCCGAATCCAAACTACCGACACTAAATTTATCACTTCAGTCTCCAAACACTGGCAGGCAACAACAAAACTCCTCGATAGGAGCGCCTGGCCTCAATTATGAACTGATTCCAATTAACATAAATCAAATGTCCCGAATGCTTTCTCAAAAATCAAATAAATCAAAGAATCGCGTGTTCAATCCAACAAAAGCAAAATTCAAGGTTATACTACAAAAATGACAGACGTCAAACGTCAAATAGTGACGTGTCCTTTTCTTTTCCGATTATCAACCGAGTGATGCCCGCGGTAAAAGACTGGTATCGAACAATCCCCCGCTCCAGGCAGAGGAGCTCTGTCTGCTAATAAATGGGCAGGCGGGCTAAGCTCGCTACAGCTCGCTTCAAAACCGAATCTCCGACCATAACCTCCGCAACCCTGGGGACCCCGTCAGACCCATACAACAAATTTACAATGCGTCCACGACGCCAATACAAAGGTAATAAATTAGCTTCCTTAACTAGTACAAGATCTCCAACGTGAGGAGGATCAGTTTTGTCAGTCCACTTAACGCGCTGCTGCAAGATGTGCAAATATTCTAGCGACCAACGATGCCAGAAGCTTTGGGTCATCTGCTGTAGCAACTCAAACCGACTTAAGCGTGATGATTTTACCTCCCTGAAGGGGTACTCCGGCAGCGCGGTAAGGGGCTGGCCAATCAAAAAATGACCAGGAGTCAATGCTTCCAGGTCATTTGGGTCCGACGAGACAGGGCAGAGAGGGCGCGAGTTGAGGACAGCCTCAATTTTACAAAATACCGTAGCAAGTTCCTCGAACGTTAAAATCGTTTCACCAATAACTCGGCGGAGATGCGTTTTTGTAACTTTTACAACAGCCTCAAAAATACCACCCCAATGTGGGCAAACAGGGGGGTCAAATTGCCACTTAATGCCCATTCAAGACATTGCAAATCTTAAATTATCCTTATCACTATTCAAATAATTACAAATTTCATTCAAGTAACGGTCAGTGCCTTTATAATTGGTGCCGTTATCAGAGCGGATCAGAGATGGCAGTCCCCGGCGGGATACAAATCTACCTAGCGTCGCAAGAAACGCTTCCGTGCTGAGGGCACTTACCAGTTCCAAGTGAACTGCCTTGGAGGCCAGGCAGACAAACACACACAAGTACGCTTTGACAGATCGAGCGTTGCGAAGCTGCGAGGTCTTTACCAAAAAGGGGCCGGCAAAGTCCGTGCCCACACAAGCAAATGGTCGACTCTCCGAGACTCTGTCGGAGGGCAGATCCCCCATCATGGGCTGCGTGGGGGTGGCCGTCAAACGATAGCACGGCATACATCTGAAGATAATGCCGCGAATAGTGCGTCTGGCAGACAAAATCCAAAATTCACGCTGCAAAATGGCTACAAGGGCATTGCAGCCTGCGTGAGCGTTAGCAACGTGTCGATCAGACACCAACAAACTGACCAAAGTCCCCCCTTTGGGGAGCAACAAAGGATGGCGAGCTCCATAGGGCAAGTTCGAGTTTCGAAGTCGTCCGCCGACTCGAAGCAAACCCGATGCGTCTAGAAATGGATTCAGACAAGCGATCGAACCCTTAATTCTCGATCCTCCTTTAAGCGCGTCAATAATCGGTTCGAAGTGCTCCACTTGCACCACACGAACCCAAAATAGCAGGGCCTCTTGGCGTTCCAAGGGCGACAAGGCCAATTCCGTGGTCAATGCCCTCTGAGCTGGGTTCCGTGCGTGGAGCAAGAAACGTCGGATCCGCGCGGTAACCCCAATCAATTTCGACAGAGAGCTGTACCTCTCCAACAGAGGATTCAAGTCGTAGACAGGTTGCGTTTCCATAACGCCCACACGTAAACCTGGCAACGCCTCTGGAGAAGAGAACCGATTCTGGGGCCAAGATGCCGCAGGATGCGACAACCAATCTGGTCCCCACCACAGGGAATGGTTTACAAGTGCCGGAGCCTCGCAGCCTCGCGAAGCGCAGTCAGCGGGGTTCAGTTCCCCTGGAACATGTCGCCAAATCAGCGGGGTCGCTGAACTCTGGATCTGTGAAATCCGATTCGCAACAAAAACCTCTAAATTATGCACGGAGGTGCGAAGCCAACAAAGAACGATCTCACTATCAGTCCACGCAAAAACATCTGAAATCTCCACGGTACGACCCAAAGTATCACAAACATGATTGAGGAGCCTCGTAAGGAGGGCTGCTCCCGACAATTCCAACTTAGGAATAGTTAACCTAGTCCTGATAGGAGCCACCTTACTCTTGGCCATTATCAAATGTAGTCCCACATGACCGGATAGGCTAATAGTCCGCAAGAATACCACGGCCGCGTACCCTCGTTCAGACGCGTCACAAAACCCGTGGAGGCTAACTTTACACTTGCCGGATGGCAGAAAGAGTCTGGGCAAGGAAATCCGGTTCACGTCCGGAAGTGAGTAAACAATCGAACACCATTCGGTTAGCAAGTCTCCCTGAAGAGGTTCGTCCCACGTAACTTCCGCAATCCACAGCTTCTGCAAAAAACACTTAGCCAGAAAAATGACAGGTGTGATCCATCCATTAGGATCGAAGGTCCGAGCAACAGTCGACAAGACCGAACGCTTCGTCCAGGTCTTAGGGGGGTCCAACTTAACCCGATAAGTGAAGACATCCTGGACGGGCTGGTACTGTATGCCAAGGACCGCAATCAAGTTAGGGTTGTCCGCATCTTCGAACAAGAGAGGATCCTGCTGATGTTCCACCGGAAGATCTCGCAACAAATCAGGGCAATTTGACAACCACTTACGCAGTTCGTACCCACCTGACTTCAGGATCGCAATCAACTCATCCCGTAAAATCAAAGCCTCCGTAGCAGTGGAAGCCCCAGTGCAAACATCATCAACATATACTGAATCTTCCAAGATGGCCGCTGCACGGGGGTAGTTCAATCGCTCCCGATGAGCCAACTCCAACAAAGTCCGGATGGCAATATACGGACTGGAGGTAAGACCGTACGTGGTAGTGTTCAGCTCGTACACTCGCATAGGATCACAAGGTCGCTCACGCCACAAAATCATCTGATAACGCCGGTCATCTCGGTGAACAACCGATTGACGGAACATCATTCGGATGTCAGCCACAAAAACAATTTGATGACGGCGGAAGTTGGTGAGGATATCCGAAATGTCCCGGTGCAGTTTGGGACCGGAGTGCAAACACTGGTTCAAGGAAACCCCATTTGACGTAGGGGCCGAACCGTCAAAAACCACCCGAATTTTGCCCCCAGGCGTCTTCAAAACCGCATGGTGGGGCAAAAAATAGTGCTCGAGCGAACGCCAATCAATAGTCGAGCGTGACATATGTCCCAAAGCCTCATACTCGCGCATAAACTCAATGTACTTAGCACGGAGATCTGAATCCCTCTTCATTCGGCGCTCCATGGACAACAACCTTTTTTCCGCTAGGGCATGAGACTGACCGAGAGGGGGGCGTGCAGCCCTAAAAGGCAACCGAGTAACAAAGCGACCATCAGCGAGGCGACCCGTATTATTCTCATACGACAATTCGCATTCTTGTTCCGCTGGATCGACTCTGGGAGCCTTGGGGGGCTCCTCGACCTCCCAGAAACGCTGGACGGCGTCCGAGAGCGACAGCCCTACGGTAACAATTTCATTTTCAACCCGTGGGACCAAGCCCCTCAACACGGGTCCAAAAAAGGTGTAACCAAAAATGGTTGGCAAAGCCATCAAACCGCAGGGTTGTAAAACCCGCTTGTCCCCGGACAAGATCAAACCTAAAACATCAACACCCAAGAGCAGGTCTATAGGTCCTGGAACAAACCATTGGGGGTCAGCGGGGGTCAACTCTGACGTCAATTTCACCGCGGTAGGGGAGATAACCACCTGCGGGTTGCTGCCCAAAATATCGTTCAACACAACCGCTTTGGCCACAATGGCTGGCCCACAATTGACAGTTGAAAAACAAACATTAATTTCCCCCATGGAACCCTGCACCTGAAGGCCACCTATTCCGTGGATGACGGAGGGGCGGGGTCTACATGGGAGGCCCAATCCAAATAAGACGACGCAAGACAGCCCTGGGCACCCGAATCCAAAAGGGCACGAACTAACAAGGACTTCCCCATCGGGCCCCAGACCCTGACACAAACAGTTGGCAAGAGTACTGTTTCAGGGTGGGCGGCTGTGGTGGAGGAGTGGGCGGCAGCTACCTATTGGGGGCGTCCCTCATCGGGCCGCCAACAACCCTCATAGGCGCCGTCCTGTTGGGCTGGCACCGCCCAATTGGACCGCACCAGGTACTGGTCCGCCGGAACCTCAGGGCAGCGACCCGGGCGCGCCCAGGTCGACGCGTAGTACTCGGAGCGGCGTCCAACTTGGGGCGGGCGGCGTTCCAACCGCGGTCGTTCGCACAACGGTGGTGAGAAGCTCCGAGGCGGGGAGCTGCGCTGAGCAGCAGCGAACCTGGCCTGTGGACGAGGAGATGGGGGAGGGGTACCCCCGCCCGTGGACGGCCAGCCCCGACGAGACTCCCTTTGGGGATAATGGGGAAGCGGGCCCCCGCCCGTGGGGGAACGTCCCGCACCATCCAACCGATTACCACCATTTTGGTTGGCGCACAACACCAGGTGGTGTTTCCCTTGGCACTGCGGGCACGGTTCAGGCCGTGGGCAATCCCGCTGCAAATGCTGCCCCAAACAGGAGTAGCACCACCGGCGATCATTCGCGGTACCGCGCCGATCCTTCACCCTCTTGTGCAGGAACCTGGGGCATGCTGCAACCAAATGGCCATCATCCGTGCAATACACGCACCTTGGGGGCGCGTGGGCCGTCGCGTATCGGAGGGGCGCGCGGCGTGGCTCTACCACCCCTGGCTTAGGGGGGCGAGCAGCTACACGCCGCTGTTCCCGTGGAGGTCCCGCCGAGGGTCCCGAGGGGCCTTCAATCCCGGCGTTGTCCACCAACCGACACTCCTCCTCCAGAAAGGAGACAAGGTCCGCAAAACGTGGCAATTGTGTGGCACTGCCCCCACCGTGCTTGTACTCAAAACGGAGCTTCAAGTCCGTGGGCAACCGTGACAAAACTATATGCAAGAGCATGAACGACCATTCATCCACCGGCAGGCCAAGCCGTCGTAAAGCATTCAAGGCCACCATCACGGGATTCACCAAATCCCTCCGCAACGTGGCAACTCCATAAATGTGAGGAAGCGCCAAAATTTGTGCCACATGGGTGTCTGCCAAACGCCTAATGTTGGCATATCGTTTCTCCAAAAGCTCCTGGGCTGTGGTGTAATTTTGGTCGGTGACCGCAAGATGTGAGACTAACTCCAGTGCCTCTCCATTCAAGGTGGAGAAAAGATATGCCAACTTTTGGCTCGGTGCCAAGTCCGTCCTGGCGTCCACCAGACTTGAAAACAAGTCGTGGTAGGCGGTCCAACATTTTAAGTCCCCGTCAAAATGGGGCAAATCCAGGGTTGGCAAACGTCCTAGGAGAGCCAGGGGTGGCGGTGATCGCGTCTCCGCCGTCAAAGGACCCCGCTGCACCTTGTGCGCAGCCTGAACCAGCTCATCATGCAAGTCATAAAATTGTGTGATGTCTGCCTCCACTGAATCATCAATCTTTTCGTCCATCGCCAAAAGCGCTGCATAAGCACTCTGAACTACCGCACTTCGGTCCGGTAGCTCAGCCGATCGCTTCAGCAAAGCGTCGGTCCGGTCGGGTCTACCTATCAAATGCACCGCAGAGGACAGCCATCTCAGCTCCGCCCTAATCTTGGCTGTCCACTTTGCCATGGCTGTAGCCAGCAACAACAAACACTCACAAACAAACGCAAGTCCAATCGACTTCTAATTAAAATGTTCAACAATGCAAAACAAAAACAATATAAACTAAAATTATTTGGCACAAGGAACCCTGCAAAATGTTACTTGTTGAACCCTAAATCAAGTAATATTTATAATGAGAATTAATTTATTTTAACAAGTATAATTTATTTTCAAATCGCAACACATTGGTCAATACAGAACCCTTCTGGACAATATTCACTTCTCAGGGAACCCCAAAATATTCCAAACCTGTATGTTCCCAACGCACAAAACAATTAATCCAAATAATTTTAGTCAATGCAAATTATTTTTAATTACCAACTTATATGGCTTGCCAAGGAACCCCTCAGAATATTACTTATTCTCTGAGTGAACTCTAATTTATAACTGCTAAACTAAGCCAAACAAACAATGTCAAACAACCAGGGGCAAACTTCAAATAATTACAATCCCAACCAATACTGATATGTATATATCAAGTGGGTCTCAAATCAATACCCATATATTCACACCGAGCAATCCTGAAATATAGTTCAAATTATTATCTAAACAAGCAATATCAATTTCCTATGTGTTTAGTATATACCTAAGAATTGAATTTGAGATTGCTATTGCTATTGCTATGTTCAGTGACCAAGAAATTCACCAAATAATATCAAATCAACTATCAAAACAATTAGCAATGTATGCTATTATATCACTACAAACCAATTCAGTAATATTTTGCTATTTTAAATACAACTACTATGTTCCATCAAGGGTTAACCTCAAAAACGTTTTTTCCACAAATATCAAAATAATACTGTGAACCAGTCAAAGATACCTATTGACACGGCCAGAGGCGTTTCAAAGAACCACGCTCTGCTACCAAAATATGTTCGCTACTAGCCCGGGCTTGCAAGACTCTACTCGGTTGAAGCCAGGGCTGGGCCCGACGAGTTCCTGACCCGAGTAGGGGCCTGGACTAGAACGACCGGTATAACCCCGCTAAGCTATAGCTTCCAAGAAGCGTGGCATACCGAAGATGCGCCAGGTATCGGTCCGATACAAAACAAAACGTGCTTTTACCTTGATGGAAGCTTCATCCGCCGTTATCTGTCGGCCGGCGTATGTGTATCTGAATGTATGTGTATTAGAGTGTGGGTGTCGAGGCCGTCGCGTGTCCTGGTGAACACTTCCTGGCTCCTGGATGATAGCTCACCACGTAGGCGCACCCGAATCCAAACTACCGACACTAAATTTATCACTTCAGTCTCCAAACACTGGCAGGCAACAACAAAACTCCTCGATAGGAGCGCCTGGCCTCAATTATGAACTGATTCCAATTAACATAAATCAAATGTCCCGAATGCTTTCTCAAAAATCAAATAAATCAAAGAATTGCGTGTTCAATCCAACAAAAGCAAAATTCAAGGTTATACTACAAAAATGACAGACGTCAAACGTCAAATAGTGACGTGTCCTTTTCTTTTCCGATTATCAACCGAGTGATGCCCGCGGTAAAAGACTGGTATCGAACATATCTGCTTTCGAAGTTTAGTTGTGTTCCGAAGTCAAAACTGGAGTGCAGTGTCATGCAGTTTTACTAAAGGTAAACATAAAACAGGTAGATTTTAAACTTTGTTTCTGTGCTTATTATAATGTTTAAGATATGACTAAAAGTATCTGCCTGTTAACTATGCATAAAAGCCCGCTAGTTTTAAGTAATTCACCGTGTAAAATTAGGAAACTCAAAATGGTGAAGTGGGAAAATCCGTACATTATAAAAGGGGCTAAGCCGTCATATGCCAGTATTTCCGGATTCCAGACGTTGTCAACTATGTTTTTAGTGTGATCATTTTAAGAATCGTTTAAATTTAATATAAGTAATAATTTTGGCACTGGTCCCACCGCCGGCGAGTAAGCGAGTGTTACGTGCTACTCGCTCAAGCGAGTAAAAGCGAGTAAGAATTACTATGAGAGTACTCGCTACTCGCTGGCTGTGGGACCAGTGCCTTATAATGGCTGATAATTATTATTTTTGATAGATTCAAGTGTGGGCAATGCTGAGTTGATAGATATTTACAAGTATTACGGTGACATTACCTCAAACAACAAAACAACCTGTAAATATAACATTTGAAGAGTTGTTATTACAAAAGGTTAAACGAGACGATACTATGACAGCAAAAAAGCGAAGCAGAGTTGCACTAGGTGGTAGGTGCAGAGGTTATTACACAAGACGACGTAGCAGATAGTAAGGGACAAAAACAGGCTTCGTAGTACGATAAAG
Source organism: Epinotia ramella (assembly GCA_947578815.1). NCBI lineage: Eukaryota > Metazoa > Arthropoda > Insecta > Lepidoptera > Tortricidae > Epinotia > Epinotia ramella. The sequence continues at coordinate 6,299,495 of OX388207.1, forward strand.
CCATAGTTGGTAAGAAATTGTAGAAAAAAATATATAATAAAAGAATCTTTAAAAAGTTGAGCTCATCTGATTGCCAAAACATGCCGGAATAACCCCAAAAAACCTTTTTTGCCGATAACTCATATTGTGAATCTTGTATTCAAGGCCTAAAACCACATATTTGATTGAAATCTGCGTGTGTTTATTTATAACTAGACAAGACTTGAAAAAACTTGGTTATGCTAGGAAAAGCCCCAATTTTCCGGTAAATTCCGTCTACGTGAATTTAAAAAAAAAAATGCAACTGAGATACCTACTCTGAATTTCACAATTTACCCTGAAACCCAAGCCAATTGATAGCCAACTACATGCACGCCGTGGGTAAATTGACTACATAAACGTCTGTTCAACCAAAGTTGAACTAGCTCGAAAATATGACAGAATTAGCCACATTGACACAATTTTTTGTAAGATGTTTCTCTCTTGTCGAGGTGCAATAAAGAGTATTTATTATTATTGACCTTTACCTACTTATTTTAGACTAAAAAAAATGAGGAAAAGGTAAATTGATACATCGACAGTTTCAACAAGTTTTTATTACACATTTTTTACGTACTTAACGGGATTTGCTGGGGGCTGGGTTCTGTAATAAAAATACTTACCTATCTAAATACTAAATTACGTACCTAAATATGAATTCAAATTAGTCTTATTTTTATGTGGGCCGACACATATTTATATTGCCTTTGCACTAGGTATTTTTTTTTTACTGAACAAAAATTGTTCTTTATTTACCTAATAATTATTATAAAATAAGACTAATTTTAATTCATATTTAGGTACGTAATTTAGTTCAGTAAAAAAAAAATAAGTAGTGCAAAAGCAATATAAATATGTGTTGCAAAAGCAATATAAAGTTTTTTTTTTTTATACAAAGACGGTGGCAAAAAAGCGTACGGCCCGCCTGATGGTAAGTATCCGTTGCCGACCCTTGATATGTTTGAGGATTCGCCGCGTTGACAGCTGAAGGAACAGATTCCGTCGCTCTCAACACAACACATCCTCGGGAGCTCTGGCGACCTTGCTCACCACACAACACACAATTTCAGTTTGACGACCTTTTCTCACACTGTTTTAATTAAGTAGTATACTTAACAAGTTTATATAGAAGATTTTTCGTCGCAAACTTATCAAAACGGTTGTAGTCAAAATATTGTGTCGCTTATTTCCCGTACATACCTACTCAACATTTTTTTATACAATTAAATATTTTTTTTTGCCAAAAATCTTATTTCTATACCTTAGGTTACAACATCAATTTATTATGTTTATAACGTTTTATATTAGTGCAACTGCATTGCCGTGAGTATTGTGGCTTGATATACTCGTATGCCTTGATTTTTCATAATCATAAGTGTTGTGTCACATTTTATTTTATTATATTTTAATCCTCTATAATTTTTATTAAGGCGGATCATCACTAAGAAGGTAAGTACCGCTAACAAAAAGAACAGAGAATAGATTAACCAACCATACCAAAATATTTTGAAAAAAATTATAAACTAAGGCACTGACCGGGGAAAAAATACTTTAATTCAATTTATATCTCATACTTATAACAAGAATCTGATGGGAATAAAAAAATAATAAATAAAAACAAAACGGTCCCTTAAGAGGAAACACAAGGGCCGTTTTTCCATAGAAACGTAGTCCCCTGTTTTCTCACTGGATAATGGCAGTAGAGCAATATTTTTTTTCCCATAAATCTATGGCTACTATTGGCATGTTCCTATGTTTTCCTTTTTTCATAAATTTATTCTTTAAAGAGATATTAACCTTCAAAATCCTAAAAAAAATGCCAGATTTCCCGCTGTGTTCAAACATCTAGAAAACAATGTTGACCAGATTATTTAAACAAAAGAAAACATAGGAACACGGCGAAAGCCTTTCTTTGATATTTAATAAAAAAAATATTTATATAGGTCAAGTTTTGGAAAAGAAATCAGGGGACTAGGAAACGTTCATTTTATGTACTTTTAATAGGTATTTTCGGTCCCAGCTGCAGTTGTCTCTATCGCGCTCAGCGGGGGGAGGCTTGAGGTTGCCGCGACACCAATACATTTTACAAATACCTATTTCTCAATTATCTCGCCCTTAGTGTTTCCTCTTAAGGTGCCGTAGGTTCATGGTCTTCTCTCCCTCTCACTGAGCATAAGCGTGAGCGAGATGAAAGTGCGTGCTCGAAAGCGCGGATATCATGTTTTTTAATTAAATTTTTGGGCAGTTTAAATAAATAAAAAAGTAATCACTGAGTTCTCGCAAACATGATATTGCCGATTTTTAGAAGCTACTTTAATATTTTTACCTTTTCTGCATAATTTGCTACGAATATTTTAAGTGTATTGTAGACCTATGTTCGTGTTTTTTTTCTATCGAGCGAAAATTGATTAATCATGTTTCGAATCACTGATCTCGCTGCAAATGAGCCTCAAGATTACTATTCGTATTTTTTTGAAACCTTATTATTATAAACAGACGCATTATATTGTTTCAAAAACTCTGTTCGCTTAACTTTGCTGAACCTACGGCGCCTTCAAGGCTCAGATCGAAATAATTCGAATGGATAAGAATTGAATTTTTTCATCATTCATGTTAGTGTAATTTACACATTATTTAATGGCAGACAATAATAGCTTCTAAATAACTTAAAACAATGATGTAATATAAAGAGGTAGATACGTTGTCCATATGAAATTCCGTGTTTTAGTGTGCCACTTCTGGAGCGGTTGTATGTAACCTATCTACCTCTTTTTTATATTACATCTTTGGCCTAAAATGTATTTTATGAACTATTAAACTACCGTCGATGGAGTGACTTCGATCAGGGGTGAATTTGATAATTTATTTCTGTCGTACCCTCATGCTTTGTTTGTACAAAACGCCTCCTCAACTTTCTCATATACTTAATTTAATTAAGATAACTTAAAATATTTTCCCAGGCAAAGAAGGTAATGCTTTTGTTGTCAATTAAGTATACTTTAAATTGCATCGTTATATGTAGTTAAAATAATTTGATCTGAGCTGAGCTCATGTCATGACATAACTTTGTTTGTGGTCGGCGCGTGGCATATTTTGCAAAATAAAAGTTACCGCCAGAAATTGGTCATTGAATAATAAACTACCGTTTTATTCAAGATAAATTACCAGATACAATACCATAAACAGCGTCCCAGATATAAAGCATACTACATTACTTAATTATTTGGTTGCTTATTTTGAATCTTTGGTCTAGATGAAGATAGGGTTCATTATTCAATGAACCTTTTTATTTGCAAAATTGCGCTTTATTGATACCAACAAAACAAAGGATTGGATCGACACAAGGAATGTTGATTTTATAATCATTTGAAGTCTACCAAAGTCTTATTCACGCTAATATTATAAATGCGAAAGTGTGTATGTCTGTCTGTCTGTCTGTCTGTTACAGATATAGATAGTTTGTGTCTCGGGGAAGGTCATAGGATAGTTTTTTTATCCCGGAAATCATTCATCAAAGGGGTTGAAAGTTTGTATGGAGCTACGATATAAACGATTTCCACGCGGACCGAATCGCGGGAGCTATTATTAACTACCAGTTATATTCTTAGTTATGATTTCTATATTCTTAGTTTAGTTTGAGTTTTGACGACCGCTAAGCAGCCTAGTGGGTAGTGACCCTGCCTATGATGTAAGAGGTTCCGGGTTCGAATCCCGGTAAGGGCATTTATTTGTGTGATGAGCACGAATATTTGTTCCTGAGTCATGGATGTTTTCTATGTATTTAAGTATTTATTTATGTATATAAGTATGTTTATCGTCGTCTAGTACCCATAGTACAAGCTTTGCTTAGTTTGGGACTAGGTCGATTTGTGTAAGATTGTCCTCTTATATGTATTTATTTATTTATTATTTATGACATTAGGACTAACAAAATTATGATATATGTCCATTATGAAGGAAACTGTTATGAAAAACCAAATTATGAGTTCAAGTCTGTTCTTAGTAATGACATTATGAAGAAACATTTTATGAAAACTGTTCGTTATGAGTTGACGATGATAGTTACAGAAATGTAGGAACATAAAAGGTAGGAATTAAAAAAATATGAAGAGTGATGATTATGATAACAAAGCGGTATTACCAGAAGAAATCGACACATCAAGTTTATATGAGCCAATATGGACCATCCATAAAGTCACCCCGATCGGCGGTTTCAAATTAACAAACAAACTTAATGCATCTTTTTATTATCATTTTTAACATTTCCATTTTTATGATCATGCTCACTATTCTGTACGTACTCATTTTGACTATTTAGTTTACTCTTGCTAGGTTTTATGTAAGCTTTTATATAAAAATCTATGAATAGTATGAGCATGAAGAGATTCTGTGGCAGGAACACCGCAGCTATCCAGCGGGGGTAGGCGCAGTCCGTCTTCCAGACTAGTGTCGCCATGTGGACTACGATCATTAGAAACTGCAACTGAAAACAAAATAACCCTTTAAAAAAATAGTGGATACTGGGAACACTTGAACAAATGCCTGTAGATTTATAATAGCAATCCCGACTCTATTGTGCAATCAAAGACAGAACGTTAAAAAAACTTTCATTTAAATCAATAATAATAAAAAACAGGTTCGTTACATAACTCAAGGCAAACAGTTATTAATTGGTGACATTTAGGTTACCATTAGATAAATATAAAGGAAAAAAGGTTGTAAACTGAAACAGACAACAGTGAATGTTGCATCTTCTAGTCTACTAGCTTTTCTTGCACCTGCACTTGCATTGATCACTGTTTGGATTTTCCATTTACAGATTTTTTTTCGTACTTTTGTTTTTCTGAGAGATAATGTATCAATAGTCTCCCCCCTTTCCCTCTTACATAACAATCTTGACCGAATCCCAAACTAAGTAGACGTGCATTATAACATTTTTGGTCAGCGGGTTATTTCTTCCTAAAACAGTGGTCTTCTTTTTCAGAAAAGCAGGTAGAATTTTGACTTGTAAAAGTGCCATTACGGCCTGATTGCAGAATAAAAATTCATTTATTGAGTTGATTCCATGAAAAAATATTCATTTAATTAATGTTCTTTCGCTCGCAACCGTAATGAAAAGTTATTATGTGCACAAGATTAAATTGTTATCTCGTTCACGTGCACCACGTCAAGTGACGCGACATAAGGCTTACTCGTAACTGCGACTTAATTGAGTTACCTCACGATTCCTCTGAGATTCAAAGTCAGATTTCCCTACTTTAGCGTTAAAACGCCCTTTACAGAAATCTCAATCTTGACGTCAAATTACGAGATTTGTCTTCTTTGTAACGCCATCTACTAGCAAGACTGACGGGAATACAAACGCCTTAACACAATCCGCAATGCTTACCGCTAACTCACTGACATCGATATTAAGCCGTTAGTAAGAAAATAATTTGCTGCATCACTCAGCGGTGTTCGTGCCCCGTTAACTTCCACTACGAGTGTCGTTAGAAGGTTATTAATGTTGTTATACCACTATTGTGTTAAATAAGCGCACATAGACTCAAGTATAAGTTTTACCGAAACAAAACTTTACGATCGCGTTTGCGTTTTGCCCCCAATTTGTATGGGATTTGACAGCTAAGCGCAAACGCGGTCGTAACGTAACGTTACGTTCGGTAAAACTTATACTAGAGCCGCAGGTCAATTGATCATGATGTAGTCTATGGTCTTGTGATTTCGGAAGCAACATAAAGCACTGTTTCGGAGTTTTCGGTTGTTCGAATTGGGTTAACTCCGAATAACAATTTGGTTACGAGTACAACTTTCTGTTTATCTAAATACAGTTTTAATTCTATTGGTCAGTGGTGCTTCAGGTACTGTACCGATAAGTACTTCCAGCTGTACAGTTTTTACTTTTTTTTTTTACTTTTACTAGCTTACATTATTCATTTATTATGGTGGAACGCCAGCGTGAACTTTGCATACAAACGTTCTCCGGCCTTACTTCATTAAAAAAAGACCGGGTTGCACTCCGGGAGTGCCGGCAGAAGTGAAAACTCAATAACATTGTAACAGTTTTTCGATCAGGTCACGTGACATCTTAAGGTGTCACCCTAAAAATTAATTTGGCGCAAATTTATAAACAATTATCAATTATTTAGGCGGACGGGTTGCGGGCGCGTTGGGTGCGACGGGCTGGCGGCGAACAAAATACCAATTTGTTTTTGCCATTGCCAAATATTTTGCAAAGCTTTATCTCTTTAGGAATAACGTCCAAATTCGAACTATTCGAATTTGCTCAATAGCAAAACGGTGAAGGACGCGTGAACAAAATTACAAATTTATTTGCAGAATATGCTATTGCAAAAAGTGCTTAACGGCTTTATACTCTTACGAATAGCGTTCAGTTTTAAATGAAGTCTAATCGGCTAGCAGCAAAATATAAAAGTTTGTGACCTTCATATCTGACGTCACTAAAATCTGTCGCGTATTTAACAATTTTTCCCCATCCCAAAAAGTGCTCAGCGCCGCTAAAGAAGATTCACTTAAAAAAAACAGTTCTATGTCATTATTCTTTTGTTCAGTCATTCATATAACTTACATCCCGTAAAGTAAATAAAATTCATAAATTGCACGGACCATATTCAATTTAGGTAGCTACATAAAAATTATAAAGTGTAATAAAGTGTCACTACTATTGATTGATTTTTGTAAATTTTCCTGTTATAAATGTTATGATGTTGACCAAATAAAACAAGAAAATAACGCTGGTAAAAATGTAATTTTAACTTATGTACATAAGTATTTCGAAAATCACTTGCATGGAAAGTTCAAGCTGCCGTTCTAGTTAAAGAAGCTTCTAGACGGGCCATATTTTCACTGCAATATGTGGCCGGCAAATATTGCTGTCTAACATGTGAGTAATAGAGGGACACCAATAGTTGCGGGCCAGAATTGCAGTGAAAATATGGCCGTCTACGAGCCGCTTAAGATGAAGTTATACTTACAATTTGCATCTGCGTGATGTATTTTTTCCACCACATGGATTCCTTCATGCTCGGCACTGCCACAGTCAGGAGATAGTACCCGTACATAACGACGTGCACAAAGGAGTTGATTACTCCTACCAAAGTACCGTGGCCACCTGAAATTGAAGAAAAATTGTTTAGGCAGATAAAGGGTCACTTGAAGGAGAAAAATAGATTGCGCATTTCGAAGCAGACCTGTGACCTTGGCTAATGAACCTCTTCATCATAAGTTACGTTAGCTAAGTACCGAAAGGAATTTGAAGAAGTGGCGGCCATTTAAAACCTTTTTAGTTACTGTTTCGTTTGCTTTCTAAGTGCTTTTTTGAGGCACTGGCGGCTTTCAAATATGGAATAAGAACGAACAACCATTTTTTTGCACCTAATTTAATTACTGTCTTATTAAAGTTTTTAGTGTATTTTTGTCAGAGTTGAAATAAGTAGATATAATCCAGTAAAATAATTTATTATATATTAGAATTGAAATAACAGGGCACCTGTTTGCTTAATTTTAAATGATTTTGCACGCCTGTTATTGAGATACTTGGTTATTTTTTTATGGCTTTGTAAATGTTGATCTTTGTATCTTGTTGGTGTGTCAAATAAATAAATAAACGGTTGCTGTTTGTAGAGTCCGGTCAGTTCATGCTGGCAAGGACCACAAGTAACTTTATTACAGTGTTCAGTAGAATTGACATGAGAGACAACACTATTTTCAATCGATTACCTATATACATTTAATATTACAATGTTGACCCTTATCGACCTTACTTATACGTCTCTAAGAATACGGATTACTAATTTGTCTTACTTTGTAAACATGTGAACATTTTTTAATGTAGGCAGTTAATCTCCTTTGATTTATGTATACTTAATTTAGAATCAACAATAGATAGGTACAAATTGACTTGTAAAAGTGCCCTTGTGGCCAATGGGCCACAAGGGCACTTCTGCAGTTTTTTTTTTTACTTCATGATAAATTATAATGGAACCACTATGATTCGAAAGAAGTCATCGTCTAAAGCTATGTCAAAAGGTACCTCTTAAAGAAAACGGATACCTAAATGCGTACGTACCAGACGCTAGTACCTACGTGCTTAGTACCTACGTCCAGCCATTGTTTTGTTACATTGTCACATTTGTTTCGAAGCATCCATATAATAATCTACCTCCGTACTAAGGTTTAATTTTCTTTAATAACAGCCATATAATTTACCAGGGACTAATTAATTGCTTTCCCTAATTACACTGAAGAGCTTAAATCTGGGAATATTATGTATTGAATTTCCATACAAATTCTACTCGTTTTAATGCTCTTGAGTCGAGAGGACATTCCACTCATTTAATGATAATGCTAAAATGTACTTAAGTATATGGCTGAGATTATTTAATATGGCCTAATTTTTATATAAATAATTGTCATTGAAATTGGAATCTTCTACCTTGGACGGAGTGTTGCTTTTTGGATGGACTACTATGAGCCAACTCAAATAATCTCAAGTATATGCGAATGTATGATTAAGGAATTAACTGGAGGTACTTTCCCAGCGTGATCGTAACCGATCACGCAATCCTCCGAATCGCTAAACTTAAGTGGCAGTGGGCGGGGCACATAGCACGTAGTACTGATGACCGTTGGGGCGGAAAGGTTCTCGAGTGGCGACCACGTACCGGAAGGCGCGGCGTGGGTAGGCCCCCCACAAGGTGGACTGATGACCTGGTAAAGGTTGCGGGAGTCGGCTGGATGCGGGTGGCGCAGGACCGGTCACTTTGGCACTCTTTGGGGGAGGCCTATGTCCAGCAGTGGACGTCTTTCGGTTGATATGATGATGATGATGACTTTCCCAGCCGGGCTGCTCCAAAATGAGGGTGGACATTCCGCCGTTTCCTGCCTCTCTAATGAATCGAGTCTTCGAAAATAAGATGGCTGCGTGAGCCACACCAGACCCCGCATCATGGTCGGCCTTATCACGCGATAAGTGACAAGATAGGAGCGTCGTCTCGTTCTATCGAACGGTGTCAGCCAGTGACGGACGCTCTATCCTGTCACTTATCGTGTGATAAGGCCGACCATGATACGGGGTCAGAGCACATGAACGACATCAACACCAGTGTTGAAGCGGTCGCCGTGGCCGAAACCGGTCAGGAGAGCCTAATAGTAATGAATCAAGTATAATGTAAGTATGAGAATGTTGAATTAACTAATTACCTGGAAAGTAAGTGACCGCGGCCCACGTGAGCATCACCATCCCCGTATGATGGTAAACATGGAGGAAGGAGACGTGACTGAATTTCTTGCGGAGTACGAAGAATACCTGTAAAAAATCATAATTACGTCCAATCAGCGAAATCAGAAACAGCTTTTCGTTACACTACCCAAACACGTGCCTTAAACCCGGTATGCGCATGTTCGGACTAAACGGCTGCCTGGAATCGTTTTGACACCCACATAATGACAATGGCACCCATTCTGTGGGGCCGTTTTGGGGCGCTACTTAAGGCCTCCACACACTGGCCGCGGTTGCGGCGCGAACGCGGGTCGGACGCGGGCCCGCGCAAGTTGTTAAACATTGAAACTACGCTTCAAACACACATCGAACGCGCTCCGAAAGCGGGCCCGCGGCGCTAAGTTACAACTTGGGCAGTGCGGCCGCGTGTCGGGCGCGGCGCGGGTCGGGCGATTGATATCTCACTCACTATCAACGCATTTGATATCTCTAATTCTCTATCACTATCTCTATAACACAGTTAGCGCGGGCCCGCGTTGCTACCGCGGCGGGTCCGCGCTACTGTGTGATAGAGATATTATAGAGACGCCGCCCGCCTGCGGTGTGAATATACCGCTTCAACCGCGCCCGACCCGCGCCGCGCCCGACCCGCGCCGCGTCCGCCCCGCGCCGCGCACGACCCGCGTTCGATGTGTGGAGGCCTTAAGACTTCTATGGTTTTTTTTCACTCGCTGCGTCCTACGTCTGATAGTCCGGGGGGCTAGTGGAAGGCGGATCTATCGACAACGAGCCTTTAATTTAAGGCCGTGTCGGACAGAAGCCCCGCTATTATAATGAACTTTGTTTTAACCTCATCTCACCGTTCACCCGCAAATATATCTTGACGCCGTCATTCGTAGTAACTGAGCGTAAATAGAGGTCTAGTTTTGTTAGACACGTGCGCTTCACCTCACCCGTGAGGTGAAGCGCATTAGCGCGTTCCGAATAACAGCCCTGGGAACGTGACCCGCAATTTTTTTATGGTCTCGCCGGAAGACCAGTGCTGTTTCGGGAGCCAGCATTATGCTGAGGCGGGACCGTTTCGTGACATTATAGCTTTTAAGTATTATGTATAGTTTTATATGTATATACAGGGTGTTAGTGTCACTACACCGTGTATATGTTTTTTGCTTTTGTTTAACGTTTAATAATTTGTGTTTGAGCTGTCACGAATAAATTATTTTCATTTCAAGTCAAAAACTGACAGGAGGCGTGCTCTGGTTTTGGTTGCCGACCCTCCTTGGATCACTGACCCAAAATAGTTAGTGTATTATACTCCATTCTGTTTAAAGATGCCTTAGAAATATATTAACTTAGAAAAGATGGAGAAGATATTTTGATTTTAAATATTGGTTGGACGCGGCCCTTCGTCTGAGGCTGTGAGCGCGTTAGCCACCATCTTGGTTTGAAGGAAGCAAATTATAGTATTTGATCCGCAATGCAAACGCGGTGTGCATGTTTAACGTGTATCTGTATGGAATCGTAGCCCCTAAACGGATGAACCGATTTAAGTGCAGTTTTTTTATCGATTGATTCATTTTAAGTTTAGTGCGTATAAGTTATTTGCGGAAATCGGGAAACGTCTGGTTGATGTAATTGGTGACCGAAAAGCTGCCATCTTTCTCGCGCAACGCATCAGCATTGCAAAGGAAATGCCGCCAGCATCCTCGGTACAATGCCACGAGGGCCTAGAGTTAACTTAGTCTGAACACGAGATTTATTTATTTAAACTGGTTACATAGCATAACAAGGGCCGTAGACAAGGTTACAATCGACAAGCGCTAACGCCAATAGAAAACTAATAAAATGTATGGGAATGACAGATGTTAACGAAAAGTTTTTCGTCGGCATCTGTAATTACCATACATTTTATTAGTTTCTATTGGCGTTAGCGCTTGTCGATTGTAACCTTATTGTCTACGGCCCCAGTTATTACTAAACAACTGTGAAACTGTAGGACAATATTAACAACATAACTTAAATTAGCAATATGAAATAGAGCAAAAACAACTACTTATAGTCTTAATTCAGTTAATGTAAATAAACTTGTATATCATTTATCAAAATTACTTGAGTATGTAGTAATGTTATCAAAAATGATGGAAAGTATAAAGAGGATACACTGATGAAAATATAATTACTAACGAGCTGTTACTGCCTTGGAAGATTGAACGATCTACAGATTGTTATAGGTTAACTTACGGTATCCGCCAGGTCGAGTATCTTGACGAGGAAGTAGTAGTAGACGTATCGGGCTATTCGGATCGCTTTCTCGTCCGTCGAGTAATCCACAGGCTCACACAGCCAGCTGTAGTCGAACGCCCACGCGTAGATTAAAGACTGGAAGCACAATAAACAAAAACATTACATAACTCGGCTGGAACTAGAGATACCAGCCTCACATTAGGTACGTCCCTTTCTTCCAAGCCTTTGTGAAATTAAAGTAATCGATCCATGCCAATATTATAAATGCGAAAGTATGGCTGTCTGTCTGTCTGTCTGTCGCTGTGTTACCTCTTCACGCTTAAACTACTGAACCGATTTAGATGAAATTTTGTAGATATAGTTTGGGTCCCGGGGAAGTAGGTACATAGATTTTTTATTCCGGTAATCATCCCTTAAGGGGGTGAAATGGGGGTTGAAAGTTTGTATGGGGCTACGATATTAAACGAGTTCCACGAGGACGTAGTCGCGGGTAGAGACAGTGTATTACATAATGCCCTTCGGATTTTTTATTCCGGTAATCATCCCTTAAGGGGGTGAAATGGGGGTTGAAAGTTTGTATGGGGCTACGATATTAAACGAGTTCCACGAGGACGTAGTCGCGGGTAGAGACAGTGTATTACATAATGCCCTACGGAGTTTACATGGCCCGCGTAATGTTGGTATAGTTCTATGTTATATTACCTACATAATATGGCATGGTCTGGCCTAATCACGTGCATATAAATTCAGCTCGATTGACCTTAGGAACATTGTACCAATGTATTCGCCAGATTCGACCTAAACAAACAAACAGTACTAATAGTAATAGTTAACTGTCCAAAATTTAAATTGCCTGTTCTGTCGCCATCATCAGATCTGCTCGAGTGTACCATAATATTGGAATTTTCGTCCAAACTGTACCTTTACCCTGAATTTCAGCTCAATCGGTCACCGGGAAGTGGGTCAAATATAACTGGCAAGATTTGACCCTCACTAAAAAACTAACAAACGAACAGGTAAAATTAAATAAAAGCTTTTAATAAAAGCTGGTAAACACCTACCCCTAAAAATATCCGAGCGCATATCAACACCTGTAGAGCATTGTATACTATAAGTATTTTCTCTAAATTGAAGGCTGGTCGATTCTTCATCCAAGCTGGGCCCCATTTGAGCACAAACATTAAGTACAGCCCCACTAGAGTCAGACCTTGGTACGGCCGCGCGCAGAGGAACCATGTGTTCGTTCGGGGATCTGGAAATTATTAAAAAGGTTGAATAAGGTTTTGTTGGTAGTTTGCCATGGTCACGTCTGAGTCACTTAAACTGCGTACTTTAATAAAAAATATAATTCAATATAGCCCGTCAGTTAGATTATCAAAAAATATTGGACACATATTATTTATTTTGTCAATCAAACAAAAACATATGAAGATATAGCCCGTTAAAGTTCCGAGTCACATGACATTATTTATTTATTTATTTATTTATTTATTTATTTATTTATTATAATATTTATTTACACAGCATTACAGTTGTAACTTAACCAATGCACTGGTAAACATAGGTACATAAAAGAAACTATAAATTATATTGGAACACTGGATTGCCTGCTATCCATCATCTCGCAAAACTTTAAACATGCACAACAAACAGGTGCCCATCGCCATGCAAAAAAGTCGCATTCAGGTACTGACATCAGAAGCGCATTGAGAAGCTTCATCGCCCGAACAAATGGCGAGTTTCTGTGCGACAATGTCCGGCCCACTGGCACTGCCAATAAAGGACGCGCACGAGGTCTTAGGGTTATTCGAGGGACGTCTGGTACAAACAGTCGCACCAGTTTTTCAGCCAAGTCAAGACTATCCACTTCTCCACGTAACACCCTACAAGACAATGTAAGAAGATAGAAGTTGCGTCTCACTTCCAACGAATTGTATCCAAGGGTCCCAAGTAAGAACTTGGTTGGATACAAGTAGGGGTACTGCCCATAGATCTTTTTGTACAGCATTCTTAAGAAAGTTTTTTGGACCTTCTCAAGAATCAAAGCGTATGTCGACTCATAAGGATTCCATACAATCGCCGAAGCCTCTAATTTGCTCCTAACCAGAGCGTTATATAGAGTCCTTATAACAGCCGGGTCATGGAAATCCTTAGTGCTACGAATAACAAAACCTAATCTACGATAGCAAACAGTAGCAAGGTCTTTAATATGATCGTGGAAGGTTAAGCGCAAGTCAAATGTAACCCCTAAATCTTTTACTGTATGTACTCTATTAATTGACTCAGTTCCTAGAAGGTATTGGAAATGTAAGGGAACGCAAGCTCGGCTAAAAGTACAGACGCAGCACTTTGCGACATTAAAACAAAGCCTGTTGTCCATGCTCCACCGGTAAACCGAATTTATATCATCCTGCAACGATACAGAGTCCGCAGCACATTTCACTCCGTACACAAGCTTCAGATCGTCGGCGTAAAGGAGACACTTCGCATTCTGGACAACGGATTCAAGATCATTTATCATTACTCCGAACAGGAAAGGGCCCAAAATCGAGCCTTGGCTAACGCCAGACCGGGTATGGTAGGGTTCCGAAACGAAATGCCCATGCTGTACAAATTGTTTGCGATCGCGTAGATAACTAGCAAATAATTTTATTAACTTTGGGGAGAAACCAATTTTGCTGAGTTTATGTAGTAGGATATCGTTATCTACGCGATCAAAAGCTTTCTTAAAGTCGAGATAAAGTACATCGACCTGGATACCCTTATCGAGATTTTGAGAAATGATGTCTGTTAATATAAGAAGGTTTGTGTCGACAGAACGATTAGCTCTAAAACCATGCTGTGACTCGCACAGGAAAGGTTTCAACTGCTTAGATAAGGCCCGATGGAGTATGGACTCATACAATTTCGCAAGCGTTGACAAAATGGCAATTGGCCTGTAGTTTTCCACGTTGCTATTATCTCCTGACTTTGGTATCGGCTTAACTCTCGTTGTCTTCCACTGTTGAGGATACACGCCAGACGAGAGAGCTAAATTAAACATATATAGTATAGGTGTTTTTAAATAATCAATGCACCCTTTACAAATATATGCAGGCAAATTATCAGGCCCCACCGAACTGTTGGGTTTCAAGTTCTTAATTGCCGCTTCTACTTCCTGCAAGGTAATAACATTCAAGTGAACGAGGTGAGCCGAGGACTCTTGTATTGTGTCAAAGTCCCCATTGAGGCGTGGAAACATGATAGAAAGTGTACCATAATGAGACGTCACGCGGAACTTCAACGGGCTATATCTTTATTTTTATTTTTATTGACCAAATAAAAAATGTCGAATAGACGGACCAAAGATTTTTTTTTGAAAAGTAGCCAACTGTGGCAAACATGGTTGATTGCAATTTCAGAAGAAATACAAACGGGTTTCGGCTACTTTATTGATTCGAGGATTCGTTCTGTTGACGGCTAAAGAAAAAGCTACATTGGATTGCAAATAAGATTACCCCGTAGCGAGGCACTGGGATAGCCTCCATATACGCTCATTGCTTTGAGTTGGATTGAATTTCTTCCACGCTCACAGGGCTATGGTATTCCTGCATCCCACGACGCCTCCCTTAGCGGCAGGAGAGGGTGACGCCGCTGGGGTTTTAGTGGGTAGGCTCTTCCCCTCCCTCCGCCCTATGCGGAGGGGGTTACGGGAGGAGAGAACCCCACATAACCCCCCACTATGGCCTCCCCTGGCGGGGGGGTATGTGCCCCCTTGGACTCGATTCTTCGAGTCCGAGGGGGAGAAACACATTTCCCCAGCATCAAAAAAAAAAAAAGGGCTCTGGTATCCCGGAACTTTGGGAAGCGTGCTTGGAGCCGAGGTACCGCAGTTCCAAAGTACCAAACAAGTACCACATAGCCAGTACGTAGAGGCTATTTCGACAATCAAAGCATCTATACCCCTTCCATTTCAATAAATGGAAGGGGTATAGATACTGCCCTGCCCATGTCATGGCTCGAAGACACAGACAACAGACAACATAGGTTTGTATGGGAACTTTTTCTGGCTGATGGAAGCTTATTGGTGAAGATGGTGAACTAATGACTGTGGTATTGGATGCGGACGCCTGCCTATGGGTCTATACCGGGTGGCATAAAATTGTTTGTCCTACTATTTTGTCGCATACCAACTTTATGCCGAATAACGTATGGCATAAACATCGTTGTGCATATTTTTTATTTGCCGAAATTGTTGTTTCTAATATCGCTTGTCCTAAATATTTATTGTCCGAATGTTTATTGTGTCGATGTTTTTTTTTAGAATGATTGATGTGCATAACTTTGATGTTACTAATATTTAATGTTCTAAAAATGTTGTGCATACATTTTGTTACGCATATATACCGATTGTCCTAAATATTTATTGTCCGAATCTAAATGCAGGTTGGATCTGGTCAGAATTGCCTATTACTTAAATTACTTATGACCCGCCCTCATGTCGACGGAGCCCCGCTTCGCGGGGCCCCGCGAAGCGTACTTCTGACCTAAAACAGAGTTCGCTTGTGTGTGTTGTTTGATAGCCGTGCGGCGAGTCGACGCCACCCCGCTGTGCTGGGTGTCTATTTCTGCTCTGAGGGACAAAATGCAACTAACAAACCTATCTAATTGATGTAAATTAAGGTTGTCTCTGCTGAGAATTGCCTAATACTTGAATAACCTATGACCCGCCCTCATGTCGACGGAGCCTCGCTTCGCGGGGCCTTTGTTTCTGCTCTGAGGGACAAAAGGCAACTAACTAACCTATCTTATTTATCTAGATGTAGGTCGGGTCTGCTCAGAGTTTAAACATAGTAAAAAAATTAGGAAAAAAATAGTAGGTGGTGTAATTTTAGCTGATTTAATAATAGGCAAAATAATTACTAGGACAATGAATAATAAAATAGGTCTATTACTTTTTAGGTAATTCGATGTTCGAGTAATCAATATTAGGATAAACATACTTTAGAATTTTTAAATGTGTATGCGCAAAAATGAATAGGCTAAATAAGTAGTATGCCACTCAACATTATCGGCCAAAAATTTTTAGGACGATCAACATTATGCGATACGACAGGCACCCAATTTTATTATTATGATTATGATACTCGCACCGACAGGCACACACGCACATTGCATGTAGAACCGATGGGTGTTGGGGCGGAAAGGTTCTTGAGTGGCGACCACGTACCGGAAGGCGCAGCGTGGGTAGCCCTCCCACAAGGCGGACTGATGACCTGGTAAAGGTCGCGGGAGTTCGCTGGATGCGGGTGGCGCAGGACCGGTCACTTTGGCAATCTTTGGTGGAGGCGCATGTCCAGCAGTGGACGTCTTTCGGCTGATATGACGATGATTATGATGATGATACCGATAGACTACCAAGGTCGAAAATGTAAACTATATACGTATTTGAATAAATTACTCTATTCTTGGTGGATTTCAATTGCAGTGATATAGTTTCATCACTTCAACGCTGCCAAAGCGAGCTATTTTGTATAATAAGCATGAGACGGCAATAAATTACACATTACACCACCGATCTACAGTATCCAGTCTTGATGAACCAATTGACGTGTGTGCGATAAAAATTGTAGGCATTTGCGCCTTTTTAGAATTCAAAGTAAGATGACCTTTTCGGTTAACGATTAACCTTGTGTCTCGCTTCAAACGACACTCATTATCATCGACAATTAATTAAATGCTACCTGTAGAAGACCATTCAGTAATTTACGGGCAAAACGTTGAAATTGTGATGATGATTGAATGAAGGGATTTTACTAGGAACACTTTACAGACTTTATACATTGAGATACAAAATTCACACATCATCGAAAAACGAACTGTTTTAAAGCCTCTCACAGACTGGCGTCGTTTACTAACGACGGCTCGAGTTGAGGCGGCGCCGGTCCGGTGCCGAGCGGTTACGTGTGCGACAACCTTTATAGAATTGAGGATTCGTAGCGACAGCTAAAGACAAATGCAGGTCTGTCACTTCAACACGGCGGCGAATCACTATAGAAACACAACACCACATTCCTACAGAGCAAGTAGTGGTGATATTATGGTTGCGGTCTTCTGCAAGGTTGAGCTGCTCCAATTATAAGTCAGATGAGATTCCGTTGTGATCTACCTCTCTAAAATATAAAAAAAGAAGGTGAAAACGCGCCCGACTCCTGAGGGTCACTGAGGGTCCTACATCACGTATGTTTTCGAAGGCACGTTAGGACAACTCAATTGTTATTTTCGCATACAAAAAGTAACATTTAGATATGCCTGACGCGCGTAGTGTCATATCTACGTGATCTACCTGCTGCTCATTACGTACCAGTTTATCTTTTGTCCATAATTTAGGATAGTGGAGTGGAGTGCGCGATTGATTTTTAAATGTATTTTTTGGGTACCACCGGTTGTCCGTCTGTCACGAGGCTCTCAGAAACTACTAATCTACGATAGGGCTCTAACATAGCTGTCACGTCACGTCACCCTAATATCACTGTTAAATCTCCTAATGTGTTCCAAAGCCTCGATCCATTATAAACTGCGCCAGGTACACAAAGAATATTGACACTGGAATGATTTTTGAGAAGCCTTTGAGAGAAGCCTCCCTAAACTTCCTTCCCAAGTCATCATATCGAAGCCATCGAATTTTGTAACAAAGCTATTCAAAGGAAAAAATAATTTGTGGGCTTCGAAGATAAGGTGGAAAAAATCCGAAAATCTATAAAGGTTGTTTTGAACTACGGATCCTACGGACGTCAATTAAGACACAGCACGGCTATCACAAATCCGTCTCTCTCTTATTAGAACACTTGGAAAGAATTATAGTGCGAGAAAAATCGAGAGAGCTCGCGCGCCGTCGTGATAGCCGTGCAACGCGCTGCTTGCTCTTCCTTTCATCTCAGGCAGGACATTTACTCGCTAATTATGCGGTCGTGGCTGTTGCTCCCGTAACGGCCTTACAATCCACTTGCGTAAGCGCCGCACCTCTAATATGGAATCATCTTTTCATAGTATGCATGTACAACTACAAACGCCAACACAGTTAACTGACCATCCTGTATTTATATTGAACCTTATTAGAATGCCCGTAAAGTGCACGGATGGTCAGTTAACTGTGTAGGCGATAGTGCAACCGCCTATGCATATCTTTGTGGATTGAATGATCTCTGTTTATCTATATGAGCACACTGAGGAGGAAGTAGATAAATATATACCTATTACACAAGCCTATTCCTTGTCAATGTAAGTATCTTTTTTAGAACTTTATTGTATACGATAGCAGGTTAAAACATTAAACGATAAGTTCTAAGGCGAACTTATCCCTATAATGGATGTCTAACTTTTCTTGGCGACCGGTTAGCCTAGTGGGTAGTGACGCTGCCTACGAAGCTGAATGTCCTGGGTTCGAATCCCGGTAAGGGCAAATATTTGTGTGATGGATGAGCATGAATATTTGTTTCTGAGTCATGGAAGTTTTCTATGTATTTATATCTATTATATATATCGTCGTCTAGTACCCATAACACAAGCCGTAATGATCTTACTATGGGAGGTCGATTTGTGTAAGATTTTCCCCTAATAGTTATTTATTTTATTATTATTTATAACTAGGGGCCGTTAATAAATTACGTCATCGTTTTTTGACGATTTTTGACCCCCTCCCCCTCCTATCATCATCCTGTTATTCCTTGAAATGGACCCTCCCCGCCTAATAAAACGACTATCGTCATCCAATGGCCAGACCCCTCCCCCCCTCCTATTTTGAATAGACGACGACGTAAATTTATGAATGGCCCCGTAGCAGCAGGGTAATTGAGTGGAATGTGGGAAAAACGATGTAGACAAACTTGCACCATATTGGTGCGTATAAATATATTCATTTGTACACCAAAATATGATTATTTTGCGAACAGTACATGGAAATATCTACTCTAAAGAAATTAGGGGCGAGATTATATTACACAGTAATATATATCGTTTCCAGCTAGATATAGACTTAGACACTAGCCTGGAAGAAGTTGGATTCTGGATATGGACCTCATTAATTAGCCACTTACTCGTATCAATTAGTTTATGTCCAATAATTAGCAATAAAATGTAAGTGGCCCTTATTTCGTTTTGAGCAGTGCATAATAAGTCACACATTGTGACTTCATTTCTGATTGCAAAGTATATCAACACATCGACCCCAACGAAGTTTTGGCTTGCGCATCTTATACCATATTCTTAACTACCTTGAAAGAGTCACCCAAGTATCTGCATGACCCGGATGACATGTGTCTCACATATCATCGGGAGTACGTAGCATCAACAGTGGGTCA
The DNA here is from genome assembly GCA_947578815.1 of Epinotia ramella. Classification (NCBI taxonomy): domain Eukaryota; kingdom Metazoa; phylum Arthropoda; class Insecta; order Lepidoptera; family Tortricidae; genus Epinotia; species Epinotia ramella. Next base: position 6,319,334 of record OX388207.1, read on the forward strand.
AACTCAAACTGTAAAATAAATAATGTCCCTCCTATCCTGTAAGTTGAAGACACTGGTCCCTTAATCCGGTCCATATCTGGCCTTAAAAGTGTACCACATCTAGCGGACCTAACGTTGTTTAGACCTACTTTTTTTTGTTTCTATTAAATACTCCAAACTCCTTGACTATTAGCAGAAATATAAAAGTAGAATTAAAATTCTGTAACAAACGTTCCAATTATTTTCTTAAACCCCATTCGACCAAACTAGAACGAGACCTCTGAGAGTTAACGTTAAAATTGTATACTTAAGTAGATCAATCTGGGAATGGACTCTATGCTTATTTGGTCGAATCGACAACTCAAAATAAGTCAAAAACTCACCAGTAAGCTCCTCAAAAACGAATCTATACCCCTGCCACGCCGCTTTCAATATTAACGCCATATTTGTCCCGTAGACGTGATACTATCGCGATGCAGACACTACGACTGCAAGAGTACTAAGTTCATCTAGCGGTTACTTTGCATCACTCCGCACCGGCCGGCCTACTCGAAAACTATAATCATACTGATACCAACTTTGATTAAAAACGACGCGGTGAGGCAATGATATATATTTGCATAATTAATTGTCAATGCCTTTTTTGTAGCGACGGAAAGATTTAATTAAACTGATACTTTGTTCAGTACTGTGAACTTATCAATTCAACTCACGATTTTCACTAAACGGGACTGAATCACGTATAGGTAATTAACTTGTTTCAGTACTTACCTCTTTGATGTGTCCCGGCGTTTCGAATGTGTCGCAAATGTCGCAATATACATGGTCACGGGATAACCGGGGTCGGCAGTCACGATTTTCATTATATTCATCATCATATCAGCCGAAAGACGTCCGCTGCTGGACATAGGCCTCCCCCAAAGAGTGCCACAATGATCGGTCCTGCGCCACCCGCATCCAGTGGACTCCTGCGACCTTTACCAGGTCATCAGTCCATCTTGTGGTTTTCATACATTATCTTGCTAGTATTATAAATGCGAATGATTGAGGATGTTTAGCTGTTTAAATGTTTGGATGTTTGTTACCCAATCACGCTTAAATAGCTCAACCGATTTGGATGAAAATTGGCACGAAGATAGTTTATAGCCTAGATTAAAAAAGCGGCCAAGTGCGTGTCGGACCACGCACAACGAAGGGTTCCGTGCCTATTAAAAAGGTGGTATCGTTACTGAAATCTTATGGCATTTATGTCCTTTTCTTTAAAGAAGGCAGTTTTTTAGATATATCTCAGAAACCTTTGAACCGATCTTTTTTTTTTTAAATTTAGCTGAAAGAATTTAATGTGTCCATGATTTTTTCATATTTTCAAAATACACGGTTCAAAAATTAGAGGGGGGGGACACAATTTTAGTGACTTTCGGGGCGATTATATCCGACTCTATTCACTTAATCAAAAAAATTGCGGAGGAACCTTTTATTTATTTTAAAAATGCCTATCGATTGATGTGCCACACGTGGGCTTGGATAGTAAAAAAAAATGTTGACTTTCAGTTTTATGTATGGAGTGCTCCCCTAAAAAATATTTTTTTTTGTAATTTAATTACAAAACTGTAGCGGCTAACAAGATACACCTATCCTCAAAATTTTATTCAAATACACCTTATGGTTTTCGAGTAAAATGCCTGTGACATACGGACGGACAGACAGACAGACAGACAGACAGACAGACAGACAAACAGACAGACATGACGAATCCGTAAGGGTTCCGTTTTTTGCCATTTGGCTACGGAACCCTAAAAATAGGATACTTTTTATCCCGGTTCCACGCAGCCTAAGTCGCAGGCGGAAGCCACATTTTTCAAATAAACTTTAATTATACTCGATCAAGTCCCGTTTAGTAATAATATTGTGAAAGTAGTTTTGTTGCATACTTACCTCGGGAACCCTTTTCTCCGAATCGCTAAACTCAGAACCATTGGCCGTTGGGAGGAAAGGTTCTCTGGTAGCGACCACGTACCGAAAGGTGCAGCACGGGTAGATCCCCACAAGGTGGACTGATGACCAGGTAATGGGCGCGGGAATCCGCTGGATGCGAGTGGTGCAGGACTGGTCACTGTGGCAGTCTGGGGGATGCCTAGAAGTGCCTGGCTGGATGTCTAGAAGTGGACGTCTTTCGGCTGATATGATGATGTACCTAGTCCACTTTCATACTAGTATTTATACCTATTTAAATAATAATATTTTCGGACAATCTTACACAAATTAACCTATAGTTGCGTTTCCACACGACATAAAAAGGTCAAATACGGCTTTTCTGAACCAAAGATTTCCTTTAGCAGGATTAATCTTTGGGTTCCTAAGATGTTTTTAAGAAGTGGAGCCACACAGATTTTTCATGCAGGTGGAGGGGGGGAGGGTTGTCCCCTTCGCGCTGACCGAGGTTAATAACTGTTTAAATTTAGGTACTAAGTCAAATTTGGTATCATTTTTAACTAAATCAACGATGTACAATTCAATTCTGGAATAAAAATTGCATCAATCTTTAGTAAAAACACAAGAAATTTTAAAAAGAGTTAAATATAAAACTAAAAATTTTACACTTTATTTTTTTGTAACTGTAAATAGTGAATATTTTGGGAATACATTTTTTTTTATAGAGTGACATTCCCCTATTTTGCATATAAAAAATTTCGACAGCATTGTTTAATAACAAGTATGTTTAAAAAAATCTAAACGGGGGGGAGGACACATGACTCGAACAAAAATTTGGGCTTCAAAGCCAAATATCTCGCAAACGAATCAATAATTTGAAAAATCGTTTGAAGAAACCCATAATATTTTTGAACAAGCTATTTAACGATACCCCACACTATGGGTTTAACGAGAAAAAAAATTACATCCCCACATCAGGTGTAGTACACGAAAAAAAAATTTTTTTTCAAGATTTTATTCTTTATTTTTTTCGGGGTGATTGATTTATATACCCATGCCGAATTACAGTTTTCTAGTAGTAATGGTTACTGAGCTAAGCCGAAGACGGACAGACGGACCGACGGACAGGCAGACGGACGGACGGCCAGACGGACATGGCGAAACTATAAGGGTTCCTTGTAGACTACGGAACCCTAAAAAGTTGAAAACCAGGTTTTTGTAAGCGTTGATCTCGTTTGGGACCTTTATTCTGCAATGTCTCTTAGAAACAGGTTCGTGGCGACAGGGGCCAAGGAGTTCGTCGTCAAGTACACGGGGGCTACAAATTGCCAATCGGTGAAGTAAATGAGGGAACAACCCGAACACCTTAAAACTTTTTTATGGAATTAATACCTTTGTAAACAAGTTATGGCGTAGTTAATGCATTTGATATTATTAAGTTAAATTTTCTTCGATATTATGGCAAAATTGGCCTAAAACGGAATGCATAACCATTATTTATATTTTTTTACATCTTTATCATGTTTGCGAACCCATCCCCATCATTCTAGGATCGAAAAATACAATTTTAATTAGATTTTTTCCATTTAAATTTTTAGCTCGGTCAACAGTTTTTTTTGTACTACACTCATACGAAACATTTTAATTTGACATTACATTTTTTTTGGTCGAATAACAGGGCTCTCTAAAGCATCTCTTTTTTTTCAACATTCATAGTTGTTTTTAAGTTATGGAATTATTCGTTGTAAACTAGGTAATTAAAAAAACAAGAATTATTTTATTTTATATGTTTTTACTTTGGAAAGGGAAAATCTTGGTGGCTCCACTTCTAAAATCCATCCTTGGGTCCCAAGGACCAATCCTGCCAAAGGAACTCATTGGTTCACTATCTAGGTATGCATGTAACACCCTCGACCTCATCATCACTTACCATCAGGCGAGATAGGGGTCAAATGCGTACCTATACTTAATAATAATAAAAAAAAAAAAAAAAAAAAAAAAAACGCGCTATTTCATCTGCTACAACTGCCACTAAGTCCCAAACTAAGCAAAGCTTGTACTATGGGTACTAGAAGATTATATACATACTTATATAGATAACTAAATACTTAAATACATAGAAAACATCCACGACTCAGGAACAAATATTCGTGCTCATCACACAAATAAATGCTCTTACCGGGATTCGAACCCGGTACCTACAGCTTCGTAGGCAGGGTCACTACTAACTAGGCGGCAGAGGTCGTCGTTACCTACCACCTATATATGTTACTCTTAATTTTTGTATGTTTGTAATGTATACAAATGTTTATCTACCGTTTGTAGACGAATATTTATTTCGAATTTATTCAGAAGAAAAACGCAAAAAATACCGAATAAAAAACTGATATGTACCAGGGACTTTATTTATAACGTATACCTAATTGATATGATTGATTATTGAGAAGGTCGTAAGGTGGTTTGGGCATTAGAGAGGATGGATGAAAGAAGATTAACAAAGAGACTGTGGGTGAATATCAGATTTGGGTTGAGATTTTCTAATTTCTATGGCTCAATTTTTTTTTTGACGTTTCCTAAGTGAAAAGGTAACAACGTTAACAAAAGTTACCTTGTTATGGACATTAATTTATGTAAAAAAATGTTATTCTGCTATAATTATCTACAAGAGTTTATTTAAATTTAGCAGTTTAATATATTGATTTCCAAAGAAATTAGGACTGCTCCAAAGAGATTAGAAAATATACCAGAGAAATTAGAGATACATATGAAATAGGCGCATAACTTAGAAAATGCGACAAATAAATTATGTTAGTTTTGAAAAAAATGGATTTTGTTCTTATTTTTATAGTTAATTGAAGTAAACAAAGAGCAGTGTAAACAATATTATATTTAATGATGTTAACAATAAGGGGAATAACTAGGAGCAATTTTTGCCCCCGCTCCTTTCGGTAGATTAAATATTTAATTAATTTTCATCTAAATATACATTTTCCTAAAATATTTCGGAAGTATCGTGGACAAAAAGTACATGACATTAATAAACACACCTAAAACCAAGGGTTTTTAGGAAAATCTTCTACCATTACATAATTTCTTTGGACAAATCTCATTTCTTTGGAACTCGATGCCAAAGAAATTAGAACAGGGCAAGGCACATTTATATCTTTAATGATGTATTATATAATTTCATATATCAAATATAAATGTAGGCAATAGTAGTACAATCATACAACTGTTAAAAAAGATAAAAATTACGCCTCATTTTTTTACATTAATTAATAATTACCTATAGGAAAAAAAACACATATACAAATTAATGTAGCGACATACGTCCATCTATGCACAAGTTTATAGTTTTGGGTGGAAGATGGTAACTAAAGGGTGCGAGGACACTAGGTAGGAATTGTTAAAATAGTAAGATAGCGTTATGACAGGCTGATCAAGTTGGCCAAAGAAATTAGGTTTTTTTTTTGGTTGGACTAAATTCATTTTATGATAACTTTTGATTAGACGGTTAAAAAAATACGGATTAAACCAGCGCATAATTCAACATTTATATACAAACCGGAAAAACTATATTGAGGGTAAATTTCGAACTAAATATTAAAATTATTGCCGTTTCAAAATTGAAACACAGTTGTGGACGCGCCAAAGAGCTTAGATTTTTCGACTTTGACAAATTACTTAAATTTTTTCCGTGTGAAAATCTGCCATTCTTATTGACGTATCACCTCGTAGTTAAATATGTTCGAAGTTAACATGGGTGGACAAGTGCAAAACATGAAATATGATATTCACGCCTGTATGAGGGAAAACTGATGGTACGGTACAGTTGGGGACGACCTCGTCGAACTTTTTCTGACCAAAACGGAAAAACTCTAAAGAAAGGAAAGGTATTCTAAACCGACGGGCATGTATGTATAATGTCATGAAAGTGAAAATGCAAGAAAGGTTTGTCAAGATGTAGATAGCAAGTGGAAATCCGTGATCTCTGCCTATCCCTCCGGGAAATACGCGTGATGTTATGTACATAATGTATGTAATTTATTACGAAATGATCGGTCAAATCGTCATTTACTCGGGAGGAATACAAATAAGGTATGTTATGTAATAATTTTATTTGCATTGTAGTAGTGTAGTTGAAATGACATTTGAACTATAAAACAATCAAAAGCAGTTGTGGACAGACGAGGTCATTTCGAAATATGCGTTACGCATTTCATTTTCATTTTGATTTCGTTCGGTCGTTCTCAGTCACTCTTTCCCTTGTGTTCAAACGAGCACAAAACACGTTGAAATAGAATTGGGATATGCAACGTATGCCACGAATCGACCCAGAGGTCAAACAACGCAGCTATTCTAATATGCACCTACCCTGCATAGAAAAAGTTTTTTAAGTACAGTCAGTCAGTGTAAAAATATGGGTGCATACGACGTACTCATAAATATGTCCCATCGCTCTTATGACAGCGGATTAAGGTTTCGATACATATATTTATGAGAGGATTAAATCGATACATATTTTTCCACTTGACTGTACCTAGGTATATGCTGGGCACAGTCAAACAGTATTTTTATATCTGAAATATTCTTTTACCTGTACAATCTTCTTCTTCTTCGTGTCGAGGTACGAGAGTATATTTCTTTTATTTAATATTTTATTTTAAGTGGAGGCTATTATTAATTGTGAATGTATTGTAATGTTATAAAACTTATTGACATTTTAACTTGTAATGAATCCTATATTGTTTATATTATTTTTTTATTTGAAGTCGATCCAATTATTAATTGGGAATGTTATGTAATTTAATCTAATGAAACATATTGACATTTAAACTTATACCTAATTAATCCTACTATTGTATAAATTTGGCATGCCTACACTACATGGCAGAGCATTTAAGCACCTTAATGTAATTTAAATATAGGATCAATGTATCACTTGTGTTCTTGCAAACAAAAATCTTGAATCTTGAGGTTCCTCAAATATTTACTAAAAATTTCATGATTCTTGGTCAACAGGGACTACTTTTTAGGTTTTGGGTGGAAAGGAATACCTTTAGAGAAATAATTCCGAAAACTGCCATTTCACACCTGCTAATTTCTCCTATATGGATGTGAGACATAAGCTGTGACAAATTATATCACCAGTACAGTCAGTCAGGTCTTCGCAAATAAATGTTTGCGTCGTATTCTGGGAATTTACTGGCCCCTGAACCTCTATAATGCTAGGCTATGGGAGTTCACCTGCCAAAATCCTATAGCCAAGGAGATACGCATCAGAAAGTGGCGCTGGATAGGACATGTGTAGCGAAGGCTAGACTACACCTGTCGGCAATGGTAATCGCAAGCTTCCGGGAAAAGTAAACCAGGTCATACTCGACCACTTGGAGACGCACAGTCGACAAAGAGGCTATATCTCTACGGGCCTTGGCTGGAAGGAGATTGAGGTTGCCTCCCAATAAATATCAATATAGCTCTACGCGCTCATGACTACATGACATGCTCTCCGGTCCAAACAGACAGACGAACATCGATGTGCTTTTGTCCTTTCGAGTTACAAAACCTTAACGAGCGCAAAAATGTCTTCGCGGGCTAAGAAGGACTCGACTTCATTGCCAATGGTTTCACCGCTTTGCTACAAAATAACATAGGTACATATTTTGCACGCTCCCTGTCCGAGCCGAGTGATGAATGATGGGTTATGCACCTGTTTTTCAGGAGTCCGTACTTCCACAATGGATTCACAGCTCCGACCTCAAAGCACACTTGGACGTGTGACATTGTCAGGTCATTTTGTATGGGGACAGTGAACGTTGTACGTTATATTTATGTAGTTAGGTATACATATACTCTTTGTGGAATGTATTCCAACAATTGACGTAGGCGCAAATTCTCAAGCAATTGCCTTGTAACCTTCCAAACCTGGCCCCTATTTTATATATATTATTAATTTTCTCCTGACAGCGACGATTCGTCGTACATTTCTGGGTATAATTAATTATGGTTGCTGGCTGTCATCGTTAGTTATCGATGAAGAACAGCGAATTTGAATTTTCGGGTAACAATTATCAATTTGATGGAACGGCCTAGTAGAATGAGTATAAAGGGTGCGTCCAGGGGGAAAGGGGCCCCTATTTAAATATTCCCTACGGGTTAAAAGTCAAGCATGTAGACTAAAACAGTTTTTTTTTAAGTCATTGTCCGTTATATTTATTGACCGGCTGGTAATGAAACGCATAAAAACAATTGATAATTATGTATTCATCATTTCCTCATCGGCACACGAACAAAAAAATGTTTTGTATTTCAACTATTTCATTCTTCTAATGTTTTACTTGTACAGTTCGATGACTCTTGCTGAATTGATTCGGTAGTACCTCTGTCAATAGAGAGTATTAATTTTGGGAGACTATGCCCGCATTACATATACAGGCTTAATTATCGCCATTAATTTAACACCAATTGATCTAGTCACATGTATTAAATATCCTACACGTGCAAAAATATTTAATTGACCATATTTGGTAGTGATGTTAGGGGTGACAATGAATTACGTAAGGCGATTTTGTAATTTTTTCGAACCCCTCTTGTGTGATGTCATGATATTTGGCAATATCCCTCCCACCCCCTTAAAAAACGTGATATTTGCCAAGACTCGTGTGAGCCTCATTAAGCTATCTCCTTTAAATACCTGACGTAATTAATGAACACCCCTTTCGAGGTCTACTTGTTTAAATTTCTCACTTAATTTGACGGCCAGGGTCTGTCTGACCCTTGATGAAATTATTTGATTATTTGATGACTCCTAGGTAATGTACTTCGGATTATTATTTATAATTTATAATGATCTACACCCACAGGGTTAGGTACTTATTACAATCAATACTCTAGCAACATGTCTATTATAATAAAATTAACAGTCATATATGCAGCTCATTTTCAAAAAAATATATACATAAATATTTTCATTATAAATAAGGAACCCTAAAACTTATTTTATGAAACAAGTTAAGACAACCACATTTTACAAACAATTTAGTTGTCATATTTATATTGAATATATTGAGCAAATTCTTTAAAATAAATCTAGGTAATATAAGAAAACATCAATTTAAATTTTAGGAACAGAAAAGTAAAAAAAGGAATTCATGATTCAGTAAAAATAACGACATTCAAAACTGTATGCTCGCTACATCTTAATTATAATTTTACATTCCGTTTACGTTAAGTAGGTATTTGCTTGTACAATTGATTATGTCATGGTATATATTCATAATTATCCTTACACCATTATTTAATCTATTTACAATTTAATTAAAACAAAGAAAGCATTAATATAGCATCACAAAATAGGTCTATCCTAACTCAATTGTGTCGCTCAACTTCAAACTCAGATAAATCCATTCGACCCTCTCTGCAAATATCTACCCTATTACCTTTTCATAATACTAAAATCGCATGATCTGACAGATGGATTTACCTGAGTTTGAATTTAAGCGACTCAATGAGTCTTTTTGCTAGCAATCTTTCTTTCCTTCGGTAACATCTGGTTTAACAGTATCTACTTCTTTTACATCTCTTGTCACTTGAACATTCCCATTAGTAACATTTTTAACAACATCCACATCTTTTTTAACATCACCATTTTGCACTGGTTTTCTGCTTGATTTGATGTAATTGTGGTAGTAAAAGTTGCCAAACATGTACAGGAAGAGACCAGCGTTTAAAGAGAGCAAGAAGTTGATGCCCTTTGGGTAGTTGCAATCACAGAACATCACGGAGAAGTTGTGGTAGAATATAATGCAAAACTGGACCTGAAAACGAAAAATAAAAAAACCATTACAATATGAAGAGAGTCCTTACGCCCACATAAGCAGAAGCGGAAGCGTATTTTGCAAAATTCTTCCTTTTTATTCAAGATTACGACGTAACTATTAGTATATATTCAAAAACTGATAACGTAATTTAATAATCATTTCTTAACCTCTTAATATTGTTTTAAATGAACATTTCGGCGCGCGTGCAGCGTGATTTATAAACGTCTTTTAAAAAAATATACATTTACGGCATCATAGGTCCCATAGTTATGATTATTTTTTTATGGGTTAACATAAAGTTATAATTTGCTATCATATTATTTTTACGGCAAAATAAAAGTACAATTTGCGGTAAAAAAATAAGAAAACTCGGAAGGTGTTTTATCAACTTTTTAAAATGAATCTTTGATTTTCAATCATGTCAGCCCCTCGTAAAAGATTTGGTGATGTGAATTGTAATCATTCATGTACCTAATGATTATTGTTTACTGCAAAATTGAGAACCGAAACGACACTTCTCACTGCAAAATTTGAAAAAGACTCCCAAGAAAACTCATTTATGTTTAGAAACAGAAAAGGAAAATTTGAACCATGTTTAAGAAATAATTATTTAAGTAAGTTATCAGTTTTTGAATAAATACTAATAGTTACGTCGTAATCTTGAATGGAAAAGCAAGCATTTTGCAAAATTCGCTCGTTTTAGGCGTAAGGACCCTTAATGAGATGAGAGGATGGGAGATAATCGTGCAGTGAAAAGAGCGTATGTGGGTCGGCCCAATGGAAAACGCCCAGTGGGCCAGCCCAGGTACCGCTGGAATGACGAAGCCCTCAAAGATCTGACCAGTCTGACCACCCTTGGTTTGGGCAATGGCGTGAGGTGGCGCAGAACAGGGAAGAGTGGCGTTTTCTTGTGTCAGAGCCCAATATCCTCTTCGGGTCATCGAGGCAGCGTGTAAGTAAGTATGAAGTAAGTAAATACATTTTTATGAAAACGGGTCACTAGTTTCTTTAAGGTCGAAAATCACTTAACATGTTACAAAATAACCAATTCTGGATTCTCAGTCATAAACATCAACAACATGTCGAGCGATTTTCAACCTTAAAGACGTGAGTAATCATTACATTTTAATATATCTGAAACTCACGGGAGTTTTCTTTTAGATTTTAGACATTTAAAACAATATAAAAGGCGTTAGTTCGGGGAATCCCTTTACAAGAACAGATAGTTTAACAAATTGTGTGCTCCGTGGTATACTCTGTTCCTTTCCCGTTAAACGCACCTTCTTATTAAACGTTTGCTATTTCATATGACACTCATATAGCGTGTTCTCGCTCTAACAAGTAACATCAAAACGATGGTAGTTCGCAATTTTTTGAGATATTGTAAACATGATGTCACGTAGCATTATATATGTGGAAGCTTGTAATTTGCTTTTAGTTATTAAATTAAGTAATTAATACTACTATTACTAGGCAGTAAGCATCCCAAATAAAATAAAATAAAATAAATAAAATATCGAACGGGGATTTCCGTCGGTAGGTATATTTTTGGTAGGCAAATTCAAATTTGAGTCAACAACATATATTTAACACATATTGTGAGATAATAAATCCAATGCGACCACCGACGACTCCATCGAGTGCACGGAAGATCACCCATGGACAGACCAGATCAATCTGCTGTGGGCGGCCCATTGTATGAGTGTACCAAGAAGGCCGAGAATACATAGAAATGGCAAGAAACCGTGAGGCGAGTGACATCTGCTCGCCACTCATAACGATCACGACCACGACAAGAACGTATTGACCAAGAAGAAGAGAAATCCGATGCTGCGCTTACCAGCTGAAGGGTCGTGACGTGTTTCTTCCACCACAGGAACTTCTGGTACTGCGGCCCGAGCCCTGAGATGAGGTAGTACGTGTACATGATGATGTGAATGAAGGAGTTGATGACGCCGAGAAGCGTGCCGTGACCTCCTGGAAAATGAACATTGATGGTTTAAGCATCAATTAATCACCAATATGTCGAAACAGCCAACATTATAATGTATACACGGTACACTCAGTCATCAACGTATAGGGTAAGTGCACCAGTGAATGAACGCTTAAGGATTTTTTTGATTTCAAAAAATGTTTTATGTAAGATAGCTATACTTAATATCGGCCATGACTGTTTGTATAGATCAAACAAGTATTCTAGTTTGGTTAAATTACTTTGCTTTTGCAATAGTTTTCCATAATTTTAAGTTATATGACCTTTTAGGTAGAAAAATGGGAAATCACCGGTTAATGAACACGGTTTTCTAGTAAATGAACAACTAAAACCAGCGAATGAACTACTGTTATAGTTGTTGTTTATTGGGTTAAATCGTTGTTTATCGATTTTGTTTGGCTTTATATCGATATACCAACAGACGGAATAGCGTTATTGGTTTACTTTTTCTACAACAATTAATAAACTGTAACAAATGAACGTTCATTAACTGGTTCCGAAAAAAATAGTAAAACCAATAAATGAACCAAGTAATTATCGGTTGATGTTCATTCACTGGATATCTGTAAACCAGTGAATGAACTAACTTCATGTTCGAAAATGAGGTTTGTTCGAACACTGGGCCAACGATAGACAAGCCATTACTGGTTATGTTAATAGAAAGTAAATCTTATTAAAATCACTAGAACATAAGATATTGCGAAAACATTAAAACAGTCGTGGCCAGTGAATGAACACTGCAGTTCATTCACTGGATTTGGGCGGTTTTGAATTCTAGTTATAGAACACCGACTAAAAAATGAGAATCTAACTTGAATAACGTAAAACGATGTTTTAGTAGCACAATTTCACTGTTATGATTTCCTAAAACCAAACACCATAAGTCACAAGTTTATAAAACTAGTACAATGGCACATCAAATAAACGGTGACATACTTGTCCCCTTATTACCGGCTCATACAAAACATCCACGCCCGTAGCCCGCGAACTTCAAGCTTCTCTCATTTAGTAATTGTTGCGACTGAGTTGATATGAATGTTACAAACCCCTTACAGTGAATGCTTCTAATCGAGAAAAAAATACCTGGTATGCTAGAAATATACAGAACTCTTAATTTAAGCAAATAAGCAGCGTTTCGTTCATTCACTGGATTCGTTCATTCACTGGAGCACTTACCCTAGTTAAGAGCCAGTCAAAGTACGTAAATTTATTGTAACCACGGAATAGCAAACCATAGTAACACATCCTTTTTTAGGGTTCCGTACCCGTAGGTCTGTCACCAGGCTGTATCTCAAGAACCGCGATAGCTAGACAGTTGAAATTTTCACAGATGATGTATTTCTGTTGCCGCTATAACTAAAAATACTAAAAACAAAATAAAATAAATATTTAAGGGGGGCACCCATACAACAAACGTGTTTTTTTGCCGTTTTGTCTGTCGCCAGGCTGTATCTCAAGAACCGCGATAGACCGACCTAGACAGTTGAAATTTTCACAGATGATGTATTTCGGTTCCCGTTATAACAACAAAAACAAAATAAACTAAATACAAGAACTCACTCAAGCAACAACACAACACGCTCCCATACAACAAACGCGTTTTTTTTTTTGCTGTTTTTATAGATAATGGTACGGAACCCTTCGTGCGCGAGTCTGACTCGCACTTGGCCGGTTTCTTAAAACAATAAAGACGTAGATACCGTAATATTAGGCTAGTTTTGGGTGATTATGATGGTGATTGCATAATATGGAAGGCCGCGTTCAGTAGCTGAAATAGCTACAAAATAATGTGCTTAAAGTGATCTACATAAGTCGTATGTTGTATTTCTTTTTACAAGACTTTATCAATAATCATTTTGTATTACATGTCCATAATAATGTTGTATTGTACCTGTGACATTTCATTCAATTAATATTCATTATTTGACAATCATTAAATAAATTCGTGTAAATTAGCTTAAAGTTAACTTATAATGTAAGTGAATGTAAATTTATTACGAGAACAATATTTCTTTGCTATTCCGCTAAAAAAACGTGCTGGTCTATCAGTGAAGATAAGATGCAACTATTTGCGTATAAACATGCAAAAAATTACGTCCACTGAGCAAAGTTTTTTGCTCAGTGGACGTGGCGCAAGCAACATCTCCTTCCAGCATCTCCTGATGATGCCTCGTAGAGAGGCGAAACACGTGTCGAGGTTTTTGTCAATATTGGTGGTGGTTTGCTGTAATTTTTTGCATGTTTATACGCAAATAGTTGCATCTTATCTTCACTGATAGACCAGCACGTTTTTTTTAGCGGAATAGCAAAGAAATATTGTTCTCGTAATATATCATGGACTTCCGCAAAGTAACGCCTGATTCAATTAAAATTGAATGTAAATTTATTTTATGAAATAAAGAAATCGAAATCGAAATCGAAATCTAAATCAAGCTCTTATTCTAGCTTTGTAAGTTTATAAGTACCCCTACTTTCCCATTGAATATCAGCTATTACAATTACAATACAGGGACATAATAGGAACAAAATATTAAACGGTAGATTATTGAGCTTGTCAGCAATTATTTACAGGTGGTTTTAATTTTACTGGCTAGCTAACACATTTTTTTTGACTTGGCAATCACACAATACTGGATAAATGAAATAAATGTATTTTATTCTGCAAGTAGGCCGTAAGGGCACTTTTGCAAGTCATAGTTTTGGGTATGCAAAAATCCACAAATGCAGTTAAGTTGTGTGACTTGTGTGATTGCCAAGCTGCAGAATTGTATTTAGCTAGCAAATACAGATTAATAAGAATACCTGAGACTTGGTACTTACTACGAAATATCTCACAACTTTCGAGACTTGGCCTCTTTTTTACATCTAATGTTTTTTATGGGACCTTATTTACCTGGCAAGAATTTGACCCCGATCCAGGCACAGATGGGCATCATGAAGTGATGGTACAGGTGCAAGAATGAAATCTGCCGGGTTTTCTTCCTAAGCACGAAGAAAACCGTATCCAAGAGTTCAATGACCTTTGCCATGAAGTACCACCATACCGCTGCTGCCATCTGTTGAAGAATTTACGAGTATTACTTTAGCTCTATGAGTACAGTCAGCATCAAAAGTAACTGCGCAATTAAAATCTTCAAAATCTCTTATTCCCTTTTAATAAAGACTTCTGACGTCTTCGTTTCCCCAGTTACTTTTGATGCTGACGTACAAGGTTGCTTCGGTTTGGAGTTCTTTAGGTTTCCACAGATAGTAAGTTATGATAAAGAAACAATTTAAAGTAAAATCTTTTCTATTAACCATTGAAGAGTTCCACTTTCAGCTCCGTCATTTGATCAACTTGGTGATATGTAAGAGGTGCTACATTATTGTATATTGTCATTTATAATTATTACTCTGTATTCTTGAAAAGTTTCATGCGAGGAATGGAAGTGGGTTAAAAATTGACTTGCAAGACTCGATTACTTTGTTTCTTACATTCATACACTGTAAGTCAAAGGTGAAGGTAATAAAAAAACAACAAAAGCGGGTTCATAATTGTCTCACGGCTTGTCGTGATGCGACGGGACATCGGTTTCATTTTAGTACTGGTAGATCCATACTCATCTAATGTGTTCTGCTCATTGATAAATGATATAGGTACCTATAGAGGGACTCCCACATGAGTGACAAAGATGGGAATACAGACAATTCCACAAGTGGGAACGAGATAGAATCTCTAAACTCCTGTTCCTCAGCGCGTATAGGCTTTTTTGTTTGAGAAAAATTCAATTGAAACGGACGTCACCGATATATTACGACTAAATTATATAGGACATGAGATATCAAGGATGTGTTAGTCTTCGGATACTTCTAAATTGAGTCTGGTTAATTTATCATCCTTTTTGGGCCTTCGCCATCACGCCATCTATTAAGTCCGCAGTAAGCTCGGCCGAGTTTCACCTTCCCATTTTTTTTGTTTCATTCTCATTTTAAAACTACGAGTTGGATTGCGACGTAACTTTGCATATACAATGACATGAGGTATATCTATGTCTGTAATTAGTTTATATGGTTCCAGTTTATAAAACAAACGATGTACAGCAAAACCAAATTTTGTATGAGAAACTTAAATTCGCTGTATTTTTTTTACTATGGTATTTGAAGCTACATAAACTAATTACAGACCTGGATATACTTCATGTTATTGTACATGCAAAGTTTCGTTAAAATCCAACGTGTAGTTTTAAAATGAGAGCATAACTACCTTTGTATGGAGAATCGAGCTTACTGCGGACTCTTAAATACTCTATCTACAGCTCTGACTGTCAGAGCGTATCAGAGTCTGACGCAACTCCTTTTTCAACACACCTGCGCGTAAAGTAGGTCTTATTACAGCGTATTTACACTGATAATGCAGAATATTACCCATGCCGTGCCTTTTACATTACATTATCGCACTAGTGCCTTTTCATTACATATCTTTTTAAATATTAGCAAGAAGTATTAATGTTTCGAAAACAGCTAAGTAGTTATTTGCGTAAATATAAAATTCAATTCAAAATGTGATAAATAATTAAAGAATTTCATGAAACTGCTTGTTAGCTTGTTGGTATTTATATTTTGACGGTGTATTTTTACCTATAAATACCCAATTTCAAAATTTATAAATATGTGGCTGATTAGCTACTTTGCCGGTGCCCTTATCTCAGACTTGCGCGCGCATGCAGCGCTGAGCGCGCGAAAAAATAAAATTACGGCCGCCATCTTTTAAATGGGTTTCTGTTTGTTAAGTTTATTCACAGTATTGCATTTCGCTAGTGTTGTTTTGTAAAATGTCGAATTTAGATAAAGAAGAATTACTTATCGAGTGTACGCCGCCAGATATCATAGTTGAAGCGCAAAATGCGAGTGATAGTCTTTTGCCCTCAAAATCAAAAGATAAATACATGCAAGCCTACGCAAATTTCATTCAATGGAAAAATAGCAAAAATGCAAGCTCTTTCTCAGAGAACGTGTTCATGGCTTACTTTAGTGAACTGACGAAGAGGTATAAACCTAGTTCGCTTTGGTGTATATTCTATGTTGAAGAGTACCGTGCAGAATAAAAATGCAATTGACATCAAAGCGTACACCAATCTAACTGCATTCTTGAAAAGACGTTCAGACGGCTTTTACAGTCGAAAATCCAAGGTTTTAACACCTAATGAAGTGGAGAAGTTCATTAAAGAAGCACCGGATAATCAATATCTAGCGACAAAGGTCAGTTCCACTATTTAGTTTTGTATTCATTATTATAATATTTGTAGGCGGTATTGTGAGTGTTGATATAATAGGAACTAAGTACGATTATTATAACTTAATTATGATTTTATTTATTTTCAGGTCGCATTAATATTCGGAATTACTGGTGCCTGTAGGCGTCAGGAATTAAACAACATTACGACAAAAGATATAGAGAATCACGGAGAGATGCTACTTGTCAAAATTCCGAACACTAAAAATAAAATTCCTCGGTCATTTACTATTCACGGACCATTTTATGAAATAGTGAAAAAATATGAAAGTTTACGTTCAACAAAAGGAAAATCTGACCGGTTCTTCCAAAATTTTCAAAACGGCAAATGCACGAGTCAGCCTATCGGAGTGAACAAATTTGGATCGATGACTAGAGAAATTGCCAAGTTTTTAGGCTTACCACAGGCTGACGCTTACACCGGACACAGTTTTAGGCGGACTTCAGCTACATTGCTGGCTAATTCAGGAGCCGATATATTGACTTTAAAACGCCATGGGGGATGGCGATCTAATAATGTTGCCGAGTCATATATTGAGGACTCCATCCAAAATAAAGCCGACATAAGTGCCAAAATAACACAAGCAATCCATTTGGAGCCACAATCCAAGAAGTTCTGCCCTGAACCGCGTCCTTCCACCTCATATGCCAATGATGATTTGTGATTTCATACGTTTGCTAATGATGAAACGCAATGTTCTTCTACCTCCTTTCAGAATGTTGCATTATCACCGACATTTACAGTTACCCAAGAACAAAGCAATGAAATAATTAATAATACAATGAAACATACAGTACAAATGCCTCATAAGGCGGTAGCATATCATTTCAATAATTGTACTTTTAATAACTGTTTCAATAATTAAAGTTTTTAAATAAATGTGAGCTTTTATTTACTTTTCCTCGCAAGTGTGTTGAAAAACGTCGTATGAAACACGTGAGCATTGGTCATTACACTTCTCGTCTCCATTAAGCCTTCGCCTTCGGCTCAGGCTTAAAAACCGACTCGAGTGTAATGACCAACATAGCACATGCAACATATCATAATGTACTATTGTACCAGGGTTCACATAAAAGGAAAGATATTTCTATTACCACTACTCCAGGCACGGCGTATAATGGACCTAATAGGGCACTTACCCTTTTCGCCTTGGGCGAATCTGAATAGTCCACCGGTTGGCAAGAGAAGTTGTAGTCGTTCCACCACCCGGAGACTAAACCCTGAAATTAAACATTTGATTGTTATTGTTGGATTTGACTAATAAGTAATTTTTATTTAATTAATAACGTGACAAAACAAGATGCAATCGATTGCAAAATCTAAAACGCAAAAAATCGTTCTAGATTCAAATGCAAAAAGGTGACTAAAACGTATGTATTTAAAGATGCACTGACAATAAAGCAAGTTGGAATAACGTTTTAACATAAATACGAGTAGAATAAGAAACGCGATTATGAATTAATGATTTCTAAACTGTATTTTTCTTGGAGTACTTGACGCTGTTTTTCGAGCGTATAATATCTCGTTTGAAATAGGTGACTTTCAACGCTTGGTTAACCCTTTGTTGGTTGGTTGGTAGTTAGTGGTGTTGGTTGGTTGGTGGTTAGTGGTGTTGGTTGGTTTCGGTTCTTTGACGCCTGATGGTTTTTAGTAAATTGTGACTACGAGGACAATTAAAAATAGTGCTATGGAAAACATGTAGGGGCTTCATCGCATTGAACATAATTAAAATATATATATATACTAATAACGTTTGTAAATGTAATAAATGGACTATACAGCCTGTAAGTAAAAATTACCACTTTCATGTAATACGCAGGAATATCGAGATTTCTACAATTTTCCGAGAAAACATTTCAACATTTATCTGTTAACCACTCACTTTTGCTTGTGGCAACACAGTTGCCAATTTCGCAGACTCCTAAACTGATGCCACCGCAACTGTGGTTGCCAATCGAAGTATGGGCTGCCTTGATAATTAAAAATTAGAAGCAGTTTGGGCTACCTTTTTAAAATTATGAAAGCAAGTGAGTGATTAAGGATTATCGTGCCTACTTCTGCCATGCGAAAGGGTCTAGGGGAAAATGTCTTCTTATCATTGTCACCCCTTTACCGCAGGAACCGACTCATTTAAACGGTATCATCGTCACCATATCAGCCAAAAGACGCTGACTACTGGAGATAGGCATCCCCCAAAGAGTGCCACAATTATCGGTTCTGCGCCACCTGCATCCAGCGGACTCTCGCGGTATGCAACGGAATGCCAGTAATCATTTATAAATTATAAATAATAATAAATAAATAATTATTAGGGGTAATCTTACACAAATCAACCTAGTCCCATCATCATGATCAATAACGCTATAGCTAGTGTACTAGACGGCGACAAATTTAATAGATATAAATCCTTAAATACATCGAAAATATAGAAGACTCAAACTAATATTCATGCTCTTCACAAAAATATTTGCCCTCACCGGGATTCGAACCCAGGACCTTCAGCTTCGTAAGGCAGCGTCACTACCCACTAGGCTAACCGATCGCCTCAATATTTACGTTAACCCTCACCTCATAAACCAGGAACACAGACATCAGCACTTGTGACACGTTGTACACAATGATGGTGTTCTTGAGGTCGTGCGGCTTACGGTCCCTCATGTAGCGGGGCCCCACGGACGTGCAGAAGTAGACGTACGTGGCAAGGATAGTCAGAAGAGGCCCGGGGCCTGACATCAGCGTCCATTCTTCTGTCCGGGGATCTGGAAGAGTAATGGCACGAAATAAATAATAGCACTTAAATAAACTGGAAGGGGGTTACTTTGATTCGAGGGGCAGCACTTTGATCAAATCAGTGTTTCTCCGAAATTAATGTTTTTATTTGTGATGAGAACCCCGCTACAGTTCCTGTAGCATTGTAAATATTAGTAAATTGCCCTGCCGTGTTCCCGATTAAATCTATTTATACTGTAATCTAAATGAACGACGCTGACTTATGACTGAGGGTATTTTGTTGGATATTGTTATTGAAATAAATAAATGAATTTTATTCTGCAAGTAGGCCGTTTAATGGCACTTTTACGAGTCAAAATTCTACCAGCGTTTCTGAAAAAGAAGACCACTAACTGTTAAGGGGATGCCTTGATTTGAGTCGAACACGCCCCCTAGACACACACGCTGATGCCTTCCGCGCATGAGGAAAAGAGATGTAACACTCTTCGGGAATGGCTTTTTTGGACACATTTCGATAAATACCTACCTTAGTGAAGTTTTATTTAATTTTCATAAAGTGAGATTTTAGATGAGATAAAATAGTATAGTATTAACTTGATTGTGTCGTAAAATAATGTATCGTTTGAGTAGGCTGAGTAAAAAAGGAAAATACAGACCCAACTTTGTATTTTTTTTCCATCGAGGAAATTTTAAGCAATCGTGTATCGATAAAATCAGATTAACAATCATAATATAGTCAAGAATCATATATTTCTTAATCTAGTCAGAACGGCGTTTCAAAGCACGCGATAATTTCCAATGCACCGCCTTAAGAAGAAACGCGGAAACATACTCAACAGTCAGTCATTTTTCGCCAAAGAAAAGCTAATTACAATGATAGTTCTTAGCCTACTTAAAATAAGTATTTTTTTTTTGTTTTCATATTCAATACAAAATAAATAATTCATCATAATGCGTTGTTCTACAAGAACACATGTCCGAATAAGCTATATGAATAATTAAGCTATGGGCTCTGGTTGAAAATTTGTTTACTTTGTTTAAATAATGAATGCATGATTATTTATATAACTCTATGCATGATAATGAATAATATTGATTAACATATAAACATAGTGATTCGCAATTCTATTTTAAGACCTAGGTATACAGTGTACCTATGTTTAACGAATAAATACATTCTGATTCTAATTCTGAAAGTAGCCCCAGTTTGATACGTCATTATCATACTTATTGGAGGCCAAGACCACAGTATAATAAAGAGTAATACCGTCCAAGATACACTTGCGGTTGCGCCAGAGTAGTACGTTTAGGAGACTTACTCTCATGATCATCCTCCTAGCGTTATTTCCAGGTTTTCCCTAAAGGAGCTTTTTTTTTTTATTATTATTATTTTTTTTTGGGTAAACTTTGACATCTAATCCCAAGATTTAGCATAGGGACGCACTAGTTTTACGAAAGCGACTGCCATCTGACCATCCAACCCAGAGGCAAAACTTGACGTTATTGGGATTAGACCGGTTTCCTCACGATGTTTTCCTTCACCGAAAAGCTAACGGTAAATATTCCGCACATAAATTCCGAAAAACTCATTGGTAAGACCCGGGAATCGGCTTCGTTAGCCCGGTTGTGTTTTAATTTATCACCACTCGTTGCGAATTTCCTATTTTCGGCACTTGTATCGTAATAGTAGATTGTTAACCAAGGGCTGAAAGGCACCCATTTCTGACGAGATATTTTGGCGCTCGAACGAAGTGAGAGCAGTACGCATTAGTAAATTCTTATTTGTTCTTTCTGTCGTCTAAAACATGGTTGCCACTAGCCGCTTATCTAATATTTTGTGGGTAGTGTAGTGTTGTGGGTAGGTAGCTTAAAATGTAACTGAGATTTTATATTTTGAAGTGGATACTTCTTTGCTCGCGTTCTTGTATAGGGGTACAGTTCAAAATGTATCACGTGACTTCCGGAATAACTTTTTGTAGAGAAGCCTTTTGTAGAGAAGCCTTTCAAATAATTGTTTGTTACATGTTTTAATCCTTCTATATTTGCCATTAGTTGTTAATCACAAAATGTTATTTAGTTTATGTGGCCGACGTGAAAATAATGCTGAAATGACCGCCATTTTCAATGTATCGCGAGTCAAACGAGCTACGTCAGTCAATGTTGCCATATATATACCAATTTATCTGTACTTATACAGATTTTAGTGAATTAATTCAGATATATATTTTACGGGTACACCATAATAATACGAGTAGCAGGCTTGGCCGGTTTTTTTTATTAGGGTTCCATAGCCAACAAAGAAGTATCCACTTAAATTTAATTAACGGTTGTATCTCCGATACAACCCTCTTCTTTTTTTTTGAAAATATACTATTTGTATTTGTATTAAAAGTGTAAATAACCTATAAGTACATATATAATATATCCAAATATCAGCGACATGACATTCCGATGTACCTTACTTGTCGAATATTTCAGAATCAGAATCAATCAAATCAGAATCAAATATTTAATCATGACACAACACAACAAAACACACAGTATTACAAGACAAAGACAAAAGAAGAAGTAAATCGGTGCAGTGTCACGAAATGGCCCAACTCAGCATGATGCTGGCTTGTCTTCCGTTGGGTGCATCCAGTGAGGACACGGAACGTAACACAACTAACATAAAACATGGTAAAAATAACAAAAAGTTAAATAAAACAATAAACCAGTGACAAATTAAAATAAAAGACAACAAAAAGAAAATAATAATTAAAAACTAAAAGAAAACAAGCAAACAACGAAAAGTTACAATAATAAAGTACACCGTCATTGGAAGCCTTTATTTTGTGCGATCCGTGAACGCATCCAGTCTATTGCCGCCCGCACGCCTTCATGTCACATCACAAATGTCAACTAGACAAAGCATGGCTGCGGTGCGCTGACTGCTGACCGATCAAGACTGGTGGCTAACTAAACTTAAATAATACAATACAACGCATATAAAGCATTGGACTAAAACAAATTAAACAGCAATATATGTATATGTCGGCGGCCGATCGTAAAATCCGCCAGATCACGAAATTCCTAGGCATATCGTGAAACGGCGCCATTTCATGATTTGGCTAAAGGACATCCGCCATATCGTTCAAAACTTAACGTTTAACGATTTGTCTAATGACGTTTAGGCAGATCATGAAATTCCTAGGCATATCATGAAACGCCGGCATTTCATGATTTGGCCAAGCCAGTGACGTTTAGGCTGATCATGAAATTCCTAGGCATATCATGAAACGCCGGCATATCGTTCAATACTCACCGTTATACGTAAGTAGGGTGTCCAAAATTGAATTAGGTAAATTAAAAAAAATAAGAAGTGCGGACTGATAATCTCCAGCGAGTCGACGCCACCCCGCTGCGCGGGGTGTCTATTTCTGGTCTGAGGGACACAAGTGAACCCTAACCTAACCGACCTAAGACAGAGTTCGCTTATGACAAACCATTTTTGTCCGCCCTGATTATTAGCCCCCAACAAAAACGGCCGCCATCGCATGTGCAGCGCCACCAGTGGCCAAGAAAGAAACTATTTTACGATGTGCCCGGTATAGAGCTAGGAATATCGACGAATGCGTTGCTCTCACGGAATAAAGAATCCATTGGAAGTGGCATTCAACCGATTTTCATAGAGAACCACTGGCGCCGCACGCACACAACCATACTCCAATAAATACACGGACCCACAATTGCAATACGCTTTCGATTAGTTAAAACGTACTGTGACAATATGTTGTTAACGGTAGCAAAATATATATGCAAAGTCTACTTTAACAAGTACTATTTACGGTCTAATTTAGAGTGTCAAGTAAATATTTCTTAAGTCCGTTACCATATGCGTTGCAACAAGACTTGCAAGAGACGTGGTCGTTCGGCTACTCGACCAAAGATGGCGGTGTTTTCAAAACTTGAGATGCGACCGCTTATAACAGAATAGGGATGTGAGTATGGTATGAGTTGGACTATCGATATTTTTATGATTCATACGGTAAATATTAAGCTAATACTTAGTTACAAATTGTTTCTATTAAAATCTTGTTTATTATATAATTAGTATTAGGTAACATTTATATTAAATTACTTTTGTTATAAATGTAGTAGCAATGAAACACAGATTTCTAATAAACAAAGAATATAATTTGTTTAATTGAATACAAGCACATCTCAAATACTATTTAGAATTATTTTACCAGCAGAGTGCGGTCTAGTGAGAATTTACCGTGCGGGATAATAAGGAGGGCCTTTGTCACAGAATAAGTAATAGTACAGAAATTGCACTTCCTAGCAAAAACGGCGTGTAGGCATAAGAAACGTGCCTACTCTGTGCATCTCTGTCTATCGTATAACTTGTATCCATTCACACACGGCACGTTTAGCGCTAGGGCTGTCACGCCAAGAATACATCAATGAAGGCAAAAAATGTTCTAGCTCACGTTACATTAGATGTCTCTTGAGTAAAGTGGACCCATATTAATTTAGTACATGCTACTTTACATATGAATAACACTACACATAAAATTGATCTGCCACTTCTCTATTATCTATTAACTAATTCAATTTAACTTATGAAATTTTAATTCACAAGTTTATTCACAAGTAAGTTCAAAAGCATATGGTTTTATTAAGATACTCTGTTTAGGGTTCCGTAGGTAGGTACACTTAATCGTTTTTTTTAAGAGTATATCTAGCTCCAAAAGTTTGCATTATCACCGGAAAAGTGCTCCTTACACAAAACGACGTGACAGCCATGATTTTCCTATGAGGATACGTTTTTCTATATTGGAATTGGAAAGGCAGACATTATTTGGTTAAAGTGCTGCATATAGGTTAGGAAAGGTTAGGATAGACAACAGACAAAAGACAGACTTGTTTAATAAAAATAATTCAATTACAATTTTTGGACTTTAATATAATACCTTATGTTTTTTTCCGTCTTTGGATAGGCGATTATTATATTTGATGGTAGAAAAAATTAACTTTATAAAATATTCACTTCGAAGTAAGATAAACCACGTCCTTTTGGGTATTCAAACAATCATAAACAGATCAGTTTTCGTTTTCATCGTGCTTTTAAAAACCTCGTAATAAATAAGACAAAATTAGGTACGCGCGGTTCGTCACGTTCAAGTCGGCAGCGGCGGCGGCGGATCACAGCACGACGCACGTGTACTCGCTCGCGCGGTGCCGGCCCTCGACTGAGTGGCGGCCCGGGGCCTCGCGAGCGTAAGGTATCTAACGCGCCCCGCCCCGCCCACTGCAAGCCGCCTGCCTTTGTCCTGATTAAAATGCTTAAGCAATCCACAAATTATTTATAAGAAACAATAAAATATTATTATTTTAATTTCTATTTATAATTTCCTAAAAGTGGGTATCCAAAGGTTATCTCGAAGAGATCGGTCATTCGTAATCATATTTTACAAATTGTATTCTGTATTTATCGACATACATATGTATAATCGGAATTCAATAAACGAGATGTCCCTATGACAGCTCAAAAGTGCTACGAGAATTCCGGGCTCTGAATATCACTCCTAAAATATAATCATTTTCATTTTGGTTTATCGATAACAATTATCGACCTTGGCCACAGCATTTGAGTAGCGAATCTTCGGGAAATTTGCCGTGCATTTCACGTTCCGAGTAGCGAAATAATACACAGGATTATGGACTTTATTGTTAGAGTAATAGAATTGATATTTCCTTGACTACAGACGCAAATTGCGTCTAAGAAATTGAAAATTAAATATTTTTTATACGTATTCTAAAATATTACTTAACGATGATAGGGAATACCTCCATGACACAAGTTTTTTATGTGCTGTTATTGGAGCAGCTTTCAATAACGCAATACGGCATTTTCCTAAAATAAACAAATATTCACTCATGTCATACGCCGCGTGCGGTCGCTAGGTGAGTGACAATAATCTGTGCAAGAAGTATGCCAATTATTGCTCATGTTCGGCGACACGGGAACGCCCACTCACCACTTCCAATGGATTCTTTATTCCGTGGTTGCTCTAATCGATCTGCCGTATTGTTTATCAGGCACATCGTGATAAGCCTAGCCGACTTTTAGGCATATCATGAAATGGCGCCGTTTCACGATATGCCTAGGAATTTCGTGATCTGGCGTATTTAACGATCTGCCGCCGACATATACATGGCAATTACGTATATTTTCCCATTTATTACTATGAATGAACTTCGACCAGCATTGGCCTAATAGACCACACCAAACCCTTTCATAATGCAGCAAAAGCAAAATAAAAAACTTGACAAGACTTAGACTTGCGTGTACGAGTATAGTTTCGACATAGGGAAAGTAATTTAAAATTTGCCAATGACCTTGCAACAGTGTCCAATTCTGATGCTTTCAAATACAATAGGTACAATAGGAACATTAATTAAACTATTCAAAAGCGTGTAAACATCGAAATTCATGCAATTTATATAATGACTATCTTGAAGAGCATCTATTAGACGATTTGGTGCAAGCTTTAATGCCAGTGTTGCCCAACTAGCTGCCATTCGAGATTGGAAAGGCAAAAACTAAAAGAGTTGTTGTAGTCACGTCTCTTATTTATATATGTAATGTGCTAACAAACTAGCTGATACCTTTTAGTAACAGCTGTATACATTGGTATAGTTAACGCATTATATCAATAACATTAACTTTAAATATAAATCATTAAAACTCATTGTATGGTGTCGGGTTAGAATTTTACCACCCGCTTTCTTTCCGTGGGCGTCGTAAAAGTCGAATAAGCCCTGGTTCCCACTATGTCGTCTGTCGGGACGATTTTTCATCGTGTGTCGTAGTGGCAGAACATTTTATATGAAGCTGTTCACACTTGTCGGACACCAATTTGTATGAGGCGACGACACACCATAAAAAATCGTCCCGACAGACGACATAGTGGGAACGGGGAATAAGGGAGCAGGGTTGCAGTGTGTTGTGGGCGATGGGCTAGCAACCTGTCACGGATATATCACATTTTGCCGTTCTTTTACCCCCATGCTACTATTAGCAATAGTGCCTCTGCAACATAAGTTTCATGTGCTTCGCCTATTCCTTTTAATAAAAGCGTAAATCTATGAATAAATGAATATAAATATAAATATATCTTACACAAATCGACCTAGTCCCAAACTAGACGACGATAAACATACTTATATAGATAAATAATTGTGAATGGTATCTAACCAAAATTATTTTACATCAAATCATTTGACAGTTCACCATCATGCAATTCATAGATTTTTTTGATTAATTATGTAAGCAAACAAAAACCTTGATATTAACCGAATTATAATAAACAACTATGAAACTATGATAAATGTTTTATTAAGCAACTAAACTAAGTAATTATGTTAATATAATAATGCAGTCGATAAAGAATACGTAGCCTTAAAAACGTCCATGAATATATTTTTTTAAGATCAAGGTGTTTTTGTTTTTTTTTTTCGATAAAGTTGATGGTCGTATTTATTTATTACTCACTGAAAAACATACTTTCCTCTGCAACCGTAACATCACCAAAAATCGGTAGGTACACTAAAAAAATACAAAAATGAAGAAAACGGCATATTTTTTGGCGACTACACATCATCTAAAATTACAAAGTTTTGTAAGTAACTACAAGTGCAAATGCCGTTCTGTACTTATAACTTGGTTTATAATTTTAAACTACTAGCGTCTACCCGCGACTCCGTCCGCGTGGATGGAACTCGTTTATATCGTAGCTCTATACAAACTTATACCCCCAATTTATCCTCTTGGGGGACGATTTCCGGGATAAAAACTATCTTATGTCCTTCCCCAGGACTCAAGCTATCTCTGTACTCAATTTCATCTAAATTGGTTCAGCGGTTTAAGTGTGAAAAGGTAAACAGACAGATAGACAGACACTTGCGCTTTTATAATATTAGGTATGTGGGACTAGTAAAACATAATAAATACACTGTTAACTTAATACGGAATCCTTACTATAATATTATAAATGCGAAAGTGTGTGTGATTGTATGTTAGTCCTTCTTTCACGTCGCAACGGAGCGTCGTATTGATCTGATTTTTTGTATGGAGATAGTTTAGAAGCTGGAGAGTGACATAGGCTACTTTTTCTAGCGGGAAAACATGAAATTCCCACGGGAAAATTCAATATGTTACATTTTCCTATAACCACGCGGGCGAAGCCGCGGGCATCAGCTAGTATATTTATAATCCCACAATAAATAACAAACATAAAACTCTATCTCTTAGGATTGAGATAACAGTCACCAGCCGACAGAATACGTAACGAAACCTATCACGCGGTTTAGTGGCCAGTACATCTTTTACACGATAACCGCATATTAGGTTTCCTACAGCACTACAGTAAATTACATAAGAGAACGCTGATGAGAGCCGCCACACCAGCCCCCCTCCAGACCTTCAGGGTCGATAACAATAGCCAAAACGCACGACTCGTCCAGAACGCCGATGAGAGCCGCCACACCTGGCCACACCAGCCCCCCTCCAGACCTTCAGGGTCGATAACAATCGCCAAAACGCACGACTCGTCCAGAACGCTGATGAGAGCCGCCACAGGTACATAATTCATGGATCTATTTTAACTAACTAAAATATGTCAAAAATAATCACAAAGGTAGGACGTGCACTGACCCACGAAAATGCAGCCATTTTGGTTATATTTACGTGTCCGGTATAAAACATAATCATTGCTTGAGCTTTTGTCAACTTGACAAGACTTGACACCGAGCGATTTAAATTTATATCGCACGATCATGTTTATCCAATCATTTAAGACACGGAAGATCATTTGCCTCATTACAATAATAATGATATTAACTTGCACGGTGCTTGCGCACACTTGATCGTCTATTGTTTATCAATAGCGAAGTCGAGTAGGTGTTTATAATATATTATTATCATTTATAACCTTGTTCAAACCACTAAACTTATGAACGGGCGAGCGAGCTAGGTGATCGAATATCTCCGTTTCAGCTTGGGAAAAGATTGTTTTGTGTGTCTGGCGGCTGTTCGGCAGTTCTCCTCTACCCGCGACTTTTCTCGCTCTCCTCTTGTTCTAAGTGTTCTAATAAGAGAGAGACGGATAGTGCGAGACAAATCGAGAGAGCTCTCGCGCCGGCGTTCTCGTGAATCGTTCGATACTTATGTAGTTTGTTTTCTTAGTTCAAATGAATTAATACAAATTAAACTTTCGTTAGACATGACTAAAATGCTACAAATACAACCTAATGTCTACTGTCGTGACATTAATACGTGACTTTAACCGAAGATTTATTTGTAGTACTGTTTAATATAGTTTTACAGAAGTACGGCGGGGTACAGTGAAACGTCGGTTAATATTTACTTACTTAAGAGGAAACATAAGGGCAGTTTTTCCATAGAAACGTAGTCCCCTGTTTTCTCCCTGGATAATGGCAGTAGAGCAATTTTTTTTTTCATAAATCTATGGCTACTATTGACTTGTTCCTATGTTTTCCTTATTTTCATAAATTTATCCTTAAAAGAGATATTAACCTTCATAAACCTAAGAAAAATGCCAGATTTTCCGCTGTGTTCAAACATCCAGAAAACAATTTTGACTAGATTATTTTAAAAAAGGAAAACATAGGAACACGGCCAAGGCCTTTCTTTGATTTTTAATTAAAAAAAATAGTTCAATAGGTCAAGTTTTGGAGAAGAAATCAGCGGACTACCAAAACGTTGATTTTATGTACTTTTAATAGGTATTTTCGGTCCAAGCTGCAGTT
Organism: Epinotia ramella; assembly: GCA_947578815.1. Classification (NCBI taxonomy): domain Eukaryota; kingdom Metazoa; phylum Arthropoda; class Insecta; order Lepidoptera; family Tortricidae; genus Epinotia; species Epinotia ramella. Next base: position 6,348,877 of record OX388207.1, read on the forward strand.
GTCTCTATCGCGCTGTGCAGGGGGAGGCTTGAGGTTGGCGCGACAGCAACACATTTTACAAATACCTATTTCTCAATTATCTCGCCATTCTCGCCCTTAGTGTTTCCTCTTAATTACTCCGCTGGCTCACCGACCCAAAGTGGATCTTCTCCGATACGAGTTGGCGCCAGTGCGCCCTATTCTGTGCGATCTCCTCCCAGGTTTCTGCGTGCAGGGCGCGAAGGTCTTTCTCTACCTCGTCCTTCCAGCGATATCTAGGCCGACTTACCAGTCTTCGACCGCTCGGCCGTCCTACGCAGGCTCTCGTCACCGCCCTGTCTACTCGCATTCTCTCAGAGTAAGTCAAGCCGGCGGAGTCTTCTTTAACTAATATTTTGACTACATTCACGGGCGCAACGCAGCTGTCACTTGTTTGTGATTATTGTTATGGCTCCTCTACATGATGGCCCATCCTATGGCCCAGCGCTATGGCCATGCGATGGTTGATCGCCACTACACGATGGCGACATTCAGTTGTGCTAATCGTTTTGCGAGATGGACGTCGAAGCGTTAGCCGCTGCGGCAATTTACCTGTACGCCACGTTCCATATAATTCCAAAAACTTTATTGTTTCGTGTCGAGGCCACGTACACGTCATTTTCGATTTAAAAAAATACACAGGACGAACGTCCACACTCAACCGCGGTCGACCGCGCACTGCAGAATGGGCCACGTGTAGATGCGTACCGCCATCGCTGGCCCACTTCCTTTGATGTGCGGCCGAAAAACCGACACCGCCATAAGCCATCCGACACCACTACCCTCTCTACACGCTGGCCCACCCTAGTGGCCAGCAGGATGGGCCAACATGTAGAGGAGCTTTTATAGTGTGTTGTTTCGACATTCACTGGCGCGCTATTCGTCTCAGTGACAAACGGATGCGGCTGTACTGAAACCATCCTACAAGCTAACTTTAACCGGCTGTGTGCATGGGCAGCAAGATCATGCATATCCACTCTGCATATAAAAAAAGCCTCATCACACCTAAAACTATAGCGCATAGCCACGCATGCACCAAAACACTACGCGTTACGTGTGAATGTGAACACCGGGAAATAGTGGATAAGCATACCTACATACCTCGGTTTATTCATATTCGCCATAAAACTTACATGGATAACATCTACTACTTATGATTCTCAATGGTTGTGACCTAAGTACTTATAAATATCGATTTTGAAGGTTGGGTAAATTTGAAATTTCATCACAGATTAGCATCATCTTTTTATCGTACACATAAAAAAAATATATATATAGATAATTATCTTCGTCTTTATGCTTATTTCTAATATATATATATACTCGTATTATACAATATATATAGTGTAGGTACCGAATTCTATTAGAAATAAGCATAAAGACGAAGATAATTATCTATATATATATATATTTTTTTTATGTGTACGATAAAAAGATGATGCTAATCTGTGATGAAATTTCAAATTTACCCAACCTTCAAAATCGATATTTATAAGTACTTAGGTCACAACCATTGAGAATCATAAGTACCTTACCTAAATAAATAAGTATTGCCACCCTATAACAATGCATACGGCAATAGAATGTGGGAGTATTTGTACCTTACATATTAAACGAATGGTGTAATGATGTATTCCAGAAACTTATTTATAATCCTAACAAAATAAACATCATTACAAAAAATATGTACTTGCCAACTACCGATGCGCGCCCGAGCGACCGAAATCTACCCTTATTGTTTACTACAATTATAGTTGTACAACGAGCGACAATTGGCGACAGATAAATAGCTAGCAAAATAGCTTAATCGGACGGAATCGGATATGAATGCATATAGCTTATTCGGACATGTTTTCTTGTAGAACAACGCATTATGATGATTTTTTTTCTTTGTATTCATATTCAGTTTGGCTTATTTTAAGTAGCTTAAGAACTATCATTGTAATAAGCTTTTTTGGCAAAAAATGACTGACTGTTGAGTTTGTTTCGGCGTTTCTTCTTAACAGTGGTCTTCTTTTTCAGTAATACTGGTAGAATTTTGACTTGTAAAAGTGCCATTACGGCCTACTTGCAGAATAAAAATCATTTATTTCATTAAAGCGTACGCGGTTTTCGCTCGCTGTCCGAATCATTATGAAAATGAAAATGTAAATAGTTTATAAATATATTGGATAAATAAAGGAAAAAAAATACTAATTCACTACATGGACTTCGACGTTAATATTAAATGACACTACGGAGGCAGTGCTTCAAGCTGCACTGAATCCGTCATCATGAAGAAGAACTCCCGAAGAGTTCGAAACATGTCGTCCATAGTGACATTTAACCGCGAATTTAACTGTGTTCTTATTATTATTCGATGTGACATTCATTGACCAATTTTGGCGCTCCATTCAGCTTGTTAGAGCTGTGAATGGCTAGCTTTACGAAGTACGTTGACCTTGACCGGAATCTGACGCTTGCGCACGCGCTGTTTCATGTACGTATGATCGATTGAGTTATGAATTATTAACTTGCTCTCCATATTTAGACGACAGACATAATATATATATTATGTATGCACATCTTAAACGGAATAATAATATGACAAGGAGTTATCTCCGGAAGAGGTTGCGTCCTTCGGTCGTCAGATTTAGATTTAGATTCCTTTAGTTCATAATAATCGATAAGGTTAATAAGAAACTAGCAGGTGCTTGCTACGCAATGAAACCACTGATGAACATAGCCACCAAAGAAGTATTACTTACCACGTATTTTTCATATTTTGAAAGCATAATAATTTATATAATAAATTTACTTGCTAATTCATACGAATTTAGATTATGATCGTCGAATAATTAAATCAATATTTATAATAATCGTCATTGGAATTTGATTTTATTTAAGATGGACTCGCCCGCGTACAACAGAAAACCCAGATGGATCCGCGGTATAAAACATGTTGCATTTGTCCATTCGGCAGGCCTATTCTGTATATATATGTCAAAGATTTTTTGAAATCGGAACTGTAGAAAGACCGAGAGGACGCAGTCCAATTCGATGGACCGTCAAAAGCCGCACCGCGTCAAAATCCGCATCAGCAAACATAAAAACCATGGAATGCGAGCTCCTTACAAATGCCGCCCAACGTGCCTTAAACCCATCCCAGCATAATGGCACCCATTCTGTGGGGCCATTTTACGGCGCTACTTAGACTTCTATGGTTTTTTCTTTCACTGCCCTCGATACTAAGCTCCACGAAGCCCATGTCGCCGAAAACACAGATTTGGCGAAACATCATTGGAGAGAAAACGATGACAAGGAGTCACGACCCTCAGCATTGAGGATAACGACGCATGGAGGTGTGGACCGATTTAAAAAAATATTTTTTTTCTTCTAAAGAGTATACCAACTGTGGTGGTTCCAATGTCACCAAGTCAGTGTCTGAGGCTGGCCCTAGATCTACAATAACTTTGCACAATATTTTTATGGTGCAATATAATTAAACTACCCCTTGCGATCAAACCGTCAATATTTTATCGCAATAAAATTACGCAATAACTTTGATGCGTCTGCCGCTGCCTTCATAATATTGTGCAATACTGTTCCTAGAAGGTACAATAAAAAAAGATGGCACAATAAAAATTCAAGTGGCTCATACTTTTGTTCAATCACTTCGCAATCTTCAATACTAACCCTAAACGGTCAAAAAAATTGCACAATTCTCTTATGATACTCCCAGCGTAGATCTCTCCATTGCCCTTTGGGTGACGTTGAGCCTTCTTACGTGGCCCATAGTAAGCGACCGTTTCGGTGCCATACGTCATCACTGGCCAGTGTCAGATTGACTTACTCATAATCATTTATACCATAAACCATATAAACATCTTCAAACAAGTCACGTTTAAACAAGTGAATAATGACGGCAGGATGCGTTATGCACGGTACAAGTGCATAAACTTGGGTTTATCAGCTGTTGAGATTTGCATTATTATTTATTTACTTTATCTTGCACAAAAGAAGAACTAGGTACTTAATTGTACAAAGGCGGAATGAATTCTGTAAGCATTCTATACCAGTCAACCTTTGCTCAAAGTAGACAAATCGTAGCGTATAAGGTAAAACACGGATAGATGCCCCAATTTTTGAAATTACTTTATAAATATTTATTTGTACAAAAAGCAAGATTCTTTATTTGTAAAACGAGCACCTACTTTGGTTTATTATTTTCATATTTATGAAAGGAATAACCAATGTTTAATATTTCCAGAGTAGGTATTGGCGATTTTTCCGGACCTCTAAATTTTGGGGCAACTATCCCAGGGGTAGTAGCCTAATCCATGTAAATTACGTTTAGGATAGATGCCCCGTCGAGAAAAAGGACATTGATCCCGCAAAAACTTTTATCGCACCTAGCCGTCCCATGCAAGAAATCGCACAGAGACATGCAACACGGTCAACTTAGCTGTAGTTGCAGAGTCTCTCGATAGATAAATAAAATAATATGTACATATTTCATTCGTGAAACTAGAGTTATTGCAATCGAGGCAACTATACCCCTGGGGAAACTATCCGGGTTTTCCTATACGGTACGGTTTCAGATAAATTTGCTCCTACGGTGCTGGTGGTAGAACCAGCTCGCTGCCGAGGTTTTCCCGAGGGACTACAATATGGGGTTCTTCACGGAAAATAAACAGGCATGTGAAACCCCTGGAGTTGCAGGTGTCCATAGGCTACAGTGAACGCTTACCATCAGGTGCGTTATATTATACGCTGGTAATATACACAAATGAGTTTTTTTTACATGGCAAAATCGTGGAATCTAATGGCCTTTTACTTGAGTTTAGCTTTTCGTAGTCCGGTAAGTTTAAATGTTTCCTGCTGGACAAAGGTTGTCTGGAAGAGATCGCTTTAAAGCGATAAGATCGCCTGTTGTTACTATTATTTATTAAGTAAGCAAATTTTTTGTAAGATGTTTCTCTCGTGTCGTGGTGCAATAAAGAGTATTTATTATTATTATTACACCTTTACTGGCATATAAAATGATGTCATTTTATGTCATAAAGTAACATGGATAATACTTATCCGCCTATCCATTGGATATGCACATTTCATGCACGTGATTTATTTTATTAGATCATCCGTGTTACAAGACGCCGCTGATCGTCCCGTCTGGTAAACACGGTCTAAAGTTGTTTTATAGCTGCTGATTTTCCTGATCTATAACTGAAGAGGGAAAATTCTGTGAAGGAAAATGTAGTTTTGTATTATCAATTAATCAACAACCGCCATATTGAAATTGTCTTTCACTATGGCGGTTTGTTTACATAGTTAGCAAATTCATTGACGGCGACTTTAGGCTATGTTGACTGCGTGGGTAGGTAGTCGGTAGGTATATCATTTATTTTAGGTGTCATGCACATCCTATACTTTGGGGTAACAGTTTAGGTCGTAATATTAATAAAAGCAAAATAAATAAATCAAAAGCCATTATTTTTTTCCTTAGTGTAAAAAAAATAAAAATTGCAGATTTTGTTGAGGCGCACGTATGGTCAAATAGATCGTAGAATTTCACCACAAAAAGAAATAATAAAGTAATTTCGTTAAGTCATATCCTTCCTTGACTATATCATCATCCTCCTAGCTTTATTCCCGGTTGTGCCCTAAAAGAGCCCGGGGTCCGCTTTAACACCTAATCCCAAGATTGATCCTAATCCTTGACTATTTTATTATACCCACGAGTAAAATAATGCAATTAAATCTATTAACGCATCATAGAATAGAATAGAAAACATTTATTCGTGACAACACAACACAACACAACAGAAATAAAAATAGTATAAGTAGGTATGGAAAAAGGGGTATTGCACGAAATGGTTCCATCTCAGCGTGGTGCTGGCGCGATTGCCAGCGCTGATCTTCCGATGGAACCATCAAGTGATTTCCCAGCCGGTAACACATAATAAAACAAAAAATAGAAAGCCAAATTAAAAAAATAAAAATAAAACAGTAAGTAATAAAAAAGACGAACCATCATAAAAAAAAAAAAAAAACTCTCACTTACAGGCGAGCAGTGCCCAGCCCGACATCACTCGACCGACCGTCGAAGTCATAAACAAAAACAAAAAACTTATTAGGTCCTAGTTTAATTTATACAAATGTCATGGAAAATGTATTAACCTTTGGGTATGTCGATTCTGAAAATGGTAGAACAGAATGATGACCTTCTTGTTCTTTAATAGTACATTACGTACCGGCGGTGAATTCGTGAATGCCCCAGATCGCAGATGTTTGTGGCCCTCACCTTCGGTTTGGGCCATAAATTTGCGACCTGGGCTTTACGATTAGCCGCCCGTGGTGCGTACCTACACAATTTTGTGTCTTCTCTGGGTGTGAAGCGAGATTTGCCACTGCGCCCGTGACGTAAAAGTAAGATTTAAACGAATCCATCAGTGTGTGGACACTTTGGTCTCATTACAACTTAATTTAATTTTGCCTACTACACCAATACTTCTATCAAAATGCCTAAATCCTTCCGCTCAGTTGTTTTGAGATCCAGAAGAATTGGGTGTTAGGCAAAATAAATTACTTTTTGATGAAGCCAAAGCGTCTGGCTGGACATACGATGAGGTAAGACTTTTTTTTTATTACTATAGCTTTATTTCCACACTAGTGGTCTCTAAAAGCCTAATCCATCTTTTCTTATTGTTGGGGCAGTTTCAAGGATAATTAATGTGGACATGTTGGACAAAAGCACCAATTTTTTTTTCAGGTACTAGTTAGGTATATAGCTTTAAGGTTTTGATAGAAACCAACTCATCCATCAGCCATCTTAAATTTTATTCATTTTGAATTAGTTATTTCTATTTGGAGAACCAACAACAACAGAAACACATTGATTATACAGATAAAATACAAACAGCCAATAATAGGTTCCCACCGATAGCAAAGTAAGTAAAACAATAGGCATATTATTCATATCAACAATAAGTATAGTGTGAGTAGCCAGCTTTAGGCACTTGTCCCACCGCCGGCGAGTAGCGAGTACTCTCACAGTAATTCTTACACGCGCTAGTTAAAGCGAGTAAGAATTACTACGAAAGTACTCGCTACTCGCCGGCGGTGGGACAAGGAATTTTTCGTAATTAAAATAACAATTAAGTAGGTAAGTATAAAATTAAACTGATACTTGTACTATTATCTATTCTGTGCTGGTACCGTATTTTTGTCACGTACATTACGGGTAATACCCACTTTTATTGATTCACTAATGCATACATTTTGCTAATACCACTTTAATGATTATGGCAATTTATATAATATCACGGCATACAATTTTAATATCATAACCCATTACAATTGAGCATTCGACATTTCCAAAATATAATAGATACCAGAAGTGACCAAAGAGCCGGCACATTCCTAAGTTACGAATATAGGCTCGATTTGCACCCATCTGTTTAATGGCAGAAAAGTATTAATATCGATATTAGTACATTGAAAAATATTTCGTCGTTGTGTTGGTTGAAAACTTAAAGTAGTGATGCGCGACTTTGAATGATACTAATTGGATTAGTCGATTATTATAATCATTCAACTAAGTCGACTAATTCGAAAATCATTCGATTATTAGTAAGCTAATCTAATGTGCCCGAGTAGAACTTGACGTTGACATTAGTCGCTGTCACTCGATTATTAGCATTAGTATACAATTAATTTCCAATTCGAATATTGACATTAGTAATCGCTAATTATTCGAATAGGCAAATCATTAGAAGTCGCGCATCACTACCATAAAGCACACATCAGGATTAATAATGACATAAAACTAGAGAAATGCAAAGGTAAGAGGCACAAAGAGGTGTGCACATTGCACAAAGGGTGCACAATGCACCAACATTGCATTGCTTTGTACAATGTGCATATATATGAAAAAAAAGAAAAACTTTTTGTTTAAATCATTGGACTCATTTGTTTAACGTACACATTGTATACTAATCGAAAGTTAAGAAGCCTATAGAATATACTAACGCTTGGTTGCCTTTTCTTTTCCCGGTTTAACTTGGGTTGGCAGGTGGCCGGTAAGTCGAAACTAGTAATGAACACTTAAGGTAAACGTCCGAGTGCTCGACGCTTTACTAGTATATCGCATGGGCACTCTATGTCAAAGTGACGTGCCTTCAATTCGAATGAAGGAAAATCCTCTTAGTTCGAATTTAATCCTTTCGATTAGTAAACAGATAAGGTGAACACCTTATAAAGTAAAGTAAAAGTAAAAAAAAAAAAATATTTACCAAAACATTAATTTATATACTTTTAACAGTTTTTATCGGCGACTCCCATACTAGGCTAAGCCTGTATCGTGGGAATCAGAGACATTTAGGGTTACCATAAACATAAACATAGCGGCTTAAGCACAAAAATGTACATGTATAACTATAAAATATTATATTATACTAAAGGTTTACAATTAAAAACCTACGCAATAACATGACAGTTTCTAACAAATAAATGTTAGAACAGGTGTTCATTAAAAACTATATTTCACTGCCTGTAAGTGTGTATCTGGTTACTAAATCCGTTTCGCAATGTTTGACTAACTTAAAGCTAACTCATCGGATTTTACAACAACACAAACCTCGTCAGATGGATGAGAAGGAATGGCCAGCAGTCTACTACATAAATAAATATAATATATCCATTTATTATAAGTTGAGCCTTGAGGGCCAAAGGTCTTGAGGCTGATCACCCGCTAGATGGAGCACATAAATCACTGCTGCCTTGCAACTACATCAGGCCATACAATAAAGGGGAGAAGTCAGGTTATCAAAAATAGGACATGATATCACGATCGTAAGCATTGAGGGAACTACTGATAAAGATGATTTACACACACACCTTACAGGGATAAGTTTGCCTTTGTACCAACTTAACCTATTTTTAACCCCCGACGCAACGAGAGGGGTGTTATAAGTTTAACGTGTCTGTGTATCTGTCTGTGGTATCGTAGCTCCCAAACGGATTGACCGATTTGAATGCGGTTTGTTTTGTGTCATAGATAATTTTATCCCGAGTGTTCTTAGCCATGTTTTATGAAAATCTGTTCAGCCATTTTTGAGATATTGGACTTTGAAATGAAAGTGTCGGGGGTTTTTCAACTTTTTTAATGTCTGCATTTTTTCCAATTAGTTAAAGCAATGACGCGTAGTTTCAGTGTCCGGCAGGCAACCGGATGTTGTGGAACCGCCCTATGCAACCCGAACTGAGTCGGGAGCTCAAATAATGCGAGCTATCCGGTTGTCTCTTGGACACTGCAACTACGATTGCTCTGAATACATGTCTTGTGTACAATAAAGTATTTACATACATACATGCATACTAATCCATATCCATGCTAATATTATAAATGCGAAAGTGTATGTGTTTGTTTGTTTGCCCGTATTTCACGGCAAAACGGAGCGACGAATTGACGTGATTTTTCAAGTGGAGATAGTTGAAGGGATGGAGAGTAACATAGGAGAGTTTTTATCCCCGTAATCATCCCCTAAGGGGGTGAAATGGGGGGGTAAAAGTTTGTATGGTGCGCGATATAAACGAGTTCCACGCGGACGGAGTCGCGGGCAGAAGCTAGTTTACCATATAAGCAATGATGAAGCGCTGAGTGAAATGATTCACTATACTGTGATGACATCAGCTAAGCAATGTTGAATACGTTCAAGTGACAAATATTGCATATCGCCGGTAGGATTAGGCGCAAATCAAACAATAACCGGATTTGTCTTCCCAAATTAACTTCTGAGTACTAAGCATCTTTAATACGTAGCATTTATAGAAATACTCACATACCCGCGAATTTGTATTCATTTGTTTTTGGACTTACACGCAGACATGTGCTTATAGTGAAATAGTAGATTGTACAACAAGTGCATAAAGAGCACCATTTTACGCGAGACGTTTATCCATCCGAGCGAGCTTGCGAGCGAGGATTGATATAAAATCGAGTGTAGAATGGGTTTTATGGACGAATTGTACACTCTACTTTTCACTTCGATTGCGAGGAAATGAAATAAAAATCTTTTTTCATGAAGTTTTATTGTGTACTTTGGCTGTTGGTCCTAGAATACTAACGAAACATAAAAAAAAAAAACTGGAATATACTGCCTACCACTTTTGGGAATAAAGGCGTGAATCTATGTATGTATGTAATTACGAAAAGACCGGCTCGCGAGTTCTACAGCTAACAGAACCACTAGTTTAGTGTTATGAACATGAATTATATTATGATAATAAAGGTAGGTAGTCTAGACTTACCGCTATTCCGTTCCATAAACCGTTTGTACGAGTCTATGATGGACATGTTGAATGGAGGATTGGCCGCCCCTGGAACAAGGAGAGTTTTGGTTAGATTTATTTATTTATTTATTTATTTATACAAGGAATTCCAACAGCTATGAAATATTCGCTAGACTTTGATAAATAGCAATACAGAGCCAAGAGAATATAGGTAAGTATACCATTCTAACTTCCTTCGGCCACGTATCACGGCGGGGTGGTGACTGTTGAGCGGCTTGGTAAGGCAGGATTGAGGGCACAAGAGCGCGCGGCAGATCGCCTATGAGATGGACTGACTAAATCAGGGTCGCGGTAGACGCACCCCTACTTTTGTGCACAAGGAAGGCGGCCTTGAGAGACGAATGGCGACGGATTGTCAAGCTTGACAGTAAACCGACATGACTAAGAAGAAGACCTTTGTGCAATGTACATTGTGGTAAAGGTCGCGGGAGTCCGCTGGGTGCGGGTAGCGCAGGACCGGTCACCCACTCTTTGAGTCCTACTCTACTCTTCTCTCTCTTCTCTTCTCTTTGACTCTATATCCATCAGTCAACGTCTTTTGGCGAATATGATGATGATATCATTGCGCCATTAAGAGTATCTGTCATGGCGGAAAAAGGGGCTTTAGCGTGGCAAAACCATCAACATCTGCGGTTTTCTTCATTAATGTAGGATACATAAAAGAATGACGTCAGACTTTTCTAATTGAACATACAACATCAATTAAATTGCTGTTTCGGTCGCAAAATACTGCGTTTAGGTCCATAGTTGTCAAACAATTTGGTCTCTACAAAAGCGTTTCTTTAAAATTAGTCTTGAAAAACGTTCAAGGTCCACATATTTTTATGATTTTAATCATATTTTCTAATGTATACTTTATTAGAATAATTTGATGGTTTATTACCATTTAGTAGCAACCACCCTGTAGCAACAATGCGTTATCAATTTTAACATGAGGAAACTAACCTATTGTTAGAATTGGCTAGAACAAATATAATATAATACTTAGTTTTTTTAATAATCGTGTATTTTTTTTACATAACATAAAATTAATCTTATCAGCCAAACTGCATAACAGTTTGTTGGCAGAAAACATGAACCCTCATGTATTACACTACGAAGGTATTTATATATGTACCTTATAAATCGTATAAAGTAACTAGGTATATTGAGATAATATTTACTTGATGCATATTCGGTTGACACGGAAAGGTAGCTTTATCGAGTTGCTACTGTCTGGACCGTATGGTTACTTAGATATTAGAACATTCAGAGACCCTGAATCATAATAACATGAATAACTAGTCTATTCTGATGGCTATACTTATATGTACATGAACCTCATTATGCAACTGTAAAATAACGTAGGTTTTAACGAATTCCGACATTGTGTTAAGCTGTTGCAAAATGACGGAAGGCAAACACTATGAGTAGTACGTTTTGATAATTCAAGTGTCTTTAATTGTTACGAGACTATCGAGGATCCAAAAACAAGTTATGTAATTTATACCTGATAGATGTTTATCATAAGCGGACGACAGGTGAATCACTTTTGGTGAGGTAGGGCACAGCGAAATGTCATTCCGCTCGAATTTGGAGCAGCCCAACTGGGGAAGTAGCCTTGCAGAAGACCACAGCCATAATAACACTACTACTTGCTCTGTAGTAGTGTTGTGTTCCTGGAGGTGAGCAAGGTCGCCAGAGCTCCCGAGGATGCGTTGTGTTGAGAGCGAGGGAATTTGTTCCTTCAGCTCTCAACACAGCGAATCCTCAAATATATCAAGGGTCGGCAACGGCCATGTTACTCCTTTGGAATTGCATGCGTCTATAGGCTGCGGTGTCCGCTTACCATCTGGCGGTCCGTACGCTTGTTTGCCACCGTCGTAGTATAAAAAAAATTAAAAAACAATAATCTTTTCGTAAAAAAAAATATTTCTTTTATACCACTATGATGGCAAACAAGCATACGGTTTGACTGACGGTGAACATACGCAGTAGCATATGGATGCTTGTGACTCCAAAAAGGAAACAATAGCTTTGTTTTAGAAAGTATCCGTCTGTCCTGGAAAGTACCTACATCGCACCGCATGCTTGAGTTAGGTGTCAAATATAGGACCAAATTTTCTGACAACTCTTACTTGTAAAATTCCACAGAAAATCTAAAAAACGTGACAAGTTAACACAAGCTAATTAAACCGTAGTAAAATGCAACTGATTTCTACAACATTAAAATTTTGCCCCATTAAATTTTTTTTTTTTTTTTTGGTGCCCTGTCCGCTGGATGCGAACGTGGCGCAAAACCGGTCATTGTGACACTTGGGGGACGCCTATGTCCAGCAGTGGACGTCTTTCAGCGGTTATGAGCACTATTTCACCAAAAAAAATATATGTAGGAAAGTACATTTATAGCAATATGTTTTTACATATGAACCAACCTTTAACAGTCCTCGCCTATCTCCAAGTTAGCAATCAACACCGCACTTGGAACTGTTTGATCGGTCACTGGCGATTATTAGATTTGGCATCTACGAGGTATTCTGAACTAAATTTAGATTGAAATCATTAACCACAATTATAACTAATGAGTTTAAGTACATTTCTATATAACAATTAGTAACTTAAGAGTAATTTGGGTCATTAAATTTATCTGATTTAATACCTATGGATGCATTAGGAAGTCATTTTCACATTCACGCTATCACATTCTACATATGTACGCTTCGTAAAAGTCCGAGATAAGGAAAAGAGTAAGAATTACAATGATTACCAGATTTTTTAAAAGTAAGTCTAATGATCATTGGAAGACCGGAATACCAGCGCTAGTTATCGCCAGCACCAAGTTGAGTTGGGACCATTTCGTGACGCGTTTGTTTTTTTTATTCACTGTTTGTCGTTTTCTGTACGGTACCGTTTAAGTACCAGTAAATATTTTGATGCCGCGATTCGTAGTAACGAATCGTCTAGTTTTTAGGTGACGCGCATTAACACGTTCCGAATATCAGCCCAGTTCAATGGCGGCCCTATGTCGTTTGAAACCTATTTAGCCATTCCCAGACATTGCCCCACGCCCGTGAGCGAGAAATGCAGCCACAAACGCATGTAATTATCGGAAATTTTGATTAGTATATCAAACAATACGCCATTACTCACGCACAAAAACTTCTCACTATCACGATTTGTGACTTGCCGACTGACAACGAACTCTTTGCTGCAAGGAATAGGTTCTTTTTAGTATGCGAAAACTCGGTGAGATATTGTTTCAAGAACGGTGAAGAAAGATAACTGGAAATATGGTCTCATTAGTTTTTGCCATCATTTTAATTAAGTAGATTGTCGCAATGTATTTAACCGCTGGTGATTACGGTCCTGGATTCCTAATATGCTTAGGGCATTTTAGAAAATTGGTACATTCAAAGCATTCAATGGGTTTATTAAAGGGACAATAATAGACGTACGATTTTTCCTACAGGTATTCAGATCCGATAATCCGATCAGATGAAGACGTCGATGCCATATATGAACATACAATAAGTACCTATCCGATCCGCTATCATATCGAGCCATGATGCCATTCGAACCAGTTTTTAGGAAGGGGGTTTGTATGGGACCGACACCAATTAGGTACTTTCCTGGGTAAAATAATATATAATTATGTTTAGTCCCTCAGTTAGATTAACCTAAAATAATTTAGTATTTTTTTGTTTGTCAATTAAACAAAAAAATATGAAGATTATAGCCCGTTAAAGTTCTGCTAAAAAGTGCTAAAAATTGCTTGATACTCGTAACGTGACGTCCCTATTTACTCGCAATCCATAACAAAATACTATTGAAAATAAACCACCAGATGCGCCCGGCCTTGCGCGTCATATTAAGGCCAACCCCTGTTTGGCGCTAAACCAATTACCTCCGTTTCGGGCGTCCGTAATGACCGCCGTGTCACTGACACGTAGTGTTTCTGTTATTACTTTGTATTTGCCGTTTGATTTGCTATTATTGATAACTAGCTGTCACCGCAACTCCGCCCGCGTTGTACAAAAGGCGGTATCTATCCCACTGTCATTTTGGCGCGAAACGACGCTTACCTATGGTAACCTCCTATGAAGGTCTAGCTACAGCTGTGCAGAGTATCGCCCACAATAACATTTCATATATACGTTCCGTTATACGTAAGTAACAACATAATTTCATTGACTAAAACATTTACTCTAAAACTCGACTTGACGAGTATTTATCTCGCCATGCATTATGCAATCTTGCAAGTCGTTATCCACTCACTTCGAATTAATTCGAATTCTGTAAACGTCATGTAGACTAGAGTAGGTACAAATAATGGAAACTACTAAAACATAATACATACATAGTTCTATTATTTTATATATTCTTTTAAACCGACTTCAAAAACGGAGCACTCGAAAATTCTTTTTTTTTTGTTAGAAAGGGTATTCTTCCCATGTGGCTCAACAGGTCAGGATCTAATGATATCCCATGGAGAAATCGAGAGAACTCTTCAAATTGTATACCTAGGTATTACACTTAAAGCTGGATTTGAAGTCGGTTAAAACTTTGTTTTTTAAGTCAATTATTTCGCCTGCGAAATGCATTGATTACAATTATCCATTACACCCTGTATATAATGGTTCTTTGGGATGCGCATAGGCAATATTTTAACCTGTAGTAGCTCAGCCCACCGCGCTCTTGACCCTTTCAATGCCAGCAACCAGGTAGGGTCATTTCGCTGGTTAGCGACCACCTAATTTCATGTGCCGGTGGGCGACCACTTAAGCTGAGCTGGTGAACTGAAAAGATATTTTCTCGGTTTTTTAGTAGATTTATATTCTAAAACAACAAAAAAATGCATATACAACTAATTTTCTCAATAGGGTGAGTAGCATTGATGTTATCATCAATAGAAAAAACCTTCTCCTTCAGGTGGTCGCTAACCGAAGGTGGTCGCGTAACCAGCGAAATGACCCTAGGTGGGCGCTCTGCTCCGTTCATAGGCGTTTTCCTCTACAAACGGTTTTTCTCATGCTATCGGCTACGAACCTAGTGCTACGAAATCCTTGGCACTGAATGTGTTCAAACGCTGGCAAAGGCGCGAGGGTGGCTAGTTTTAAATATTTTATTTCCCGGTCACGCTTGGAATGACTCAACAATAACTTGCATAGTTATTTTAATGATGCACTCATTGGCATTTAACTACGTAATAATTAAATCATTTCGTGGTTATCGTAATCTGTGTGCTTGTGCATTCGACGTTAAAGGGTAAATGCTTTTTAATTCAACTTTGTGGGTTTAGACCAAGATAAAATGTTCAATGTAGTTTAAATGAGCTAAATAAACCAGTCTTAAAAAAATGCCTTCTTTTGCCGATAGGACAATGTCGCGAACCTTTAAAATAATTATTAATATAGCTAGTTGGGAAAGTAGCTACAACATGCACTATTTTATTATAGTGGTATAGATAGGTCTCTAAAACATTCCTTTCGAATGGCACTTATTTTAATCTAGATTCTGCCCGCCACTCCGTCCGCGTGGAACTCATTTATATCGTAGCTCCATACAAATTTACACCCCCATTTCACCCCCTCAGGACATGATTTTCGACAATATTATCATATGTCCTTGCCAGGGACTCAAACTATCTCTATACCGTGTGTCATCTAAATCGATTAAGTGGTTTAAGCGTTTTGGCATTTATAATATTAAATATGGATAGAGAGGTCTCTGACACATATACAACATATGGCACAAATTTTAGGTTTCTGCTTAACACTATAGAGCCATCTATGAACTCATCATTTACAAATAATTTCAACCGTTGCATTTTGTCATCACAAAATAAATACCTGCTGCTAACATGCCACAATACTCTGTCATATGTTTATGTAATACTCGTTAATTATTTATTGTGCAATTACATTTTATCACAATGTGCGATGGATGGAAATAGCGGTAACAACGTAACCTATGAGATGTTGTTTATGTCAACACGTATAATCTGCTCGTTTGAGTATTAAATAAGTGACGTGCGCTTTACGCTCGATTTACGCATTTAAAAAGTAAACAAATGCTTTTTTAAGGATCCGTTCTTTTATAAGAATACTAGCTTCTGCCGGCGACTCCGTCCGCGTGGAACTCGTTTATATCGCAGCTCCATACAAACTTTACCCCCCCATTTCACCCCCTTAGGGGATGATAACCTATGTTACTCTGCATCCCTTCAACTATCTCCACTCGAAAAATCACGTCAATTCGTCGCTCCGTTTTGCCGTGAAAGACGGACAAACAAACAAACACACACATACACTTTCGCATTTATAATTTAGTATATGGATAAGGATGTCGACTCTGGAGGATGACTTTGTATTGTAGATACGTCGATAAGTCAAGATATATCTTTATACATTTTAATTAGGAAGCCCTGAGCAATAACTAAAGTTGAAATTTTCACAGATTATGTATTTCTATTGCCGCTATAACGACAAATACTAAAAACAAAATAAAATAAATATTTAAGGGGTGCTCCCATACAACAAACATGTTTTTTTTTGCCGTTTTGGCTGTCGCCAGGCTGTATCTCAAGAACCGCGATAGCTAGACAGCTGAAATTTTTACAGATTATGTATTTCTATTGCCGCTATAACGACAAATACTAAAAACAAAATAAAATACATATTTAAGGGGGGCTCCCAGACAACAAACGCGTTTTTTTCTTTTTTTTTATACATAATGGTACGGAACCCTTCGTGCGCGAGTCCGACTCGCACTTGGCCGGTTTTTTTTTTATCGAGTTAAGAAGTTCCCAAATTTGCCACAACTTGCACTTTATGATGGGTTGATAATCTTCTGCTTCGTCGGTTCCTCAAGGCTCAGGGTCGTGGCCACCAGGAGTGCAGTTCTTCACAACTGTTCTCCAAACCTCTATTTTGGGCTAATTGTTGCCTTTGATATTGACGCCCGTGGCATCACAGATTGTATAAGTCCATAGTGTGGGTGATCTGCCCCTCCTCTTCAATGCAGCCAACTATTATCAACTTCTCCAAGCTAAACTGGTCTCTGCGACCACGTGGCCCCCTTAGACTAAAGGTACCTTTCATAAAACATCTTAGATTTTACAGCGTTTTAAACGTCATGACGTGGCTTATTTATTGTACACATTAACTACTTAATAAACCAATCTTTGCGACTTCTACGTTATAACAAGGTTATATTGAACCTAGGTTAGGTTATTGTGAACCTGTAATTGGCTATATGGTTTTATTATTTTGTCTATAAATATGTTGCGCTGTTGGTTTTCCATGTATCAATAAATAAATAAATAAATAAATAAATAAATAAATATACTTAAATGTTAAATAGCATCAAATGTTCCAGTCTCCCGACTCATCACAAATTGTGAAAATTATACGTAAAGTTACCATATCTATGAGCCCGATGGAACGCGTCCGCGTTTTATATAACTACAATGAAGAGTAAAAAAGCGGCCAAGTGCGTGTCGGATCACGCGCAACGAAGGGTTCCGTGCTTATTGAATAGGTCGTATCGTTACTGAAGTCTTATGGCGCTTATGTCCTTTTCTTTAAAGAAGGCAGTTTTTTAGAAATATCTCAAAAACCTTTGAACCGATCTTGTTCAAAACAATTTTTGCTGAAAGAATTTAATAATATACATGTCCATGATTTTTTTCATATTTTTAAAATACACGGTTCAAAAATTAGAGGGGAGGGGGACACAATTTTAGTGACTTTCGGGGCGATTATCTCCGATTCTATTCACTTAATAAATAAAAATGCTGAAAAACCTTATATTTATTTTGGAAGGCCTATCGATTGATGTGCCACACGGTCGTGGGCTTGCAATGAAAAAAAAATTGACTTACAGTGTTATGTATGGAGTGCACCCCTAAAAAATTTTTTTTTAGTAATCGAATTACATAACTATGTAGCGGTTAACAAAATACACCTATCCTCAAAATTTTATTCAAATACACTTTATAGTTTTCGAGTAAAATGCCTGTGATATACGGACGGACAGACAGACAGACAGACATGACGAATCCATAAGGGTTCCGTTTTTTGCCATTTGGCTACGGAACCCTAAAAACGGGTTAGGTACAGTCAAGGGCACCAATATGTATTCAGTCAAAGTTTCATAAACATGTAAACTTACTGTTGCAGAAATAAGGTCTGTGTACATATTTTCGAAACTTTGTGGTGTATTACATATTGGTGCCCTTGACTGTACTAGGTACACTTGTATGGAAATTATATACCTACAAAGTTATTTTTTTAACTATTTGATTGTTCTCTTTATTCATGTTTATTCTTGGGCTAGGATTTTACAATAATTATATAAAAAGTATAATGGAAAACTATACATACCAAACATAAAATTACTATAAAAACCTTACCTAGGGTGACGCGGTGCGGGGACTAAGTGTGCAGGACGGCGAATGATATTAATGTTAAGATTACCTAGTTAAGTTCCTGTTTAGACTATTTAGTTGTTATATCGTAGAATTCACATAGATTTAAACACGTGGCAGAAATCCCACGCCCTAGCATTAGTTCAGATAATGTTTCGGTTCTACGAACTGCGTAATCGCTCCTTTACTACAGGCCCGCCTATTGTTCACTTCTGCCTATTCATGTTTTTAACTGTTTGTATTGATTGGGGTGTACAATAAAAGTATTTGTTGTATAGTGTTAACTGAGATGCACCGACGGGCCGACAAGGTAATAAACATTAATGTCCTTACTGAGGAAAATTACCACGCACCCCGAACCCATAATGATTGTGTTTATTTAAGGATTACCAAATAAAGACTAGCGGGGTATGGCAGGCCCGAGGAGAGGGCGGGGAGTTAGGCAGTATAAAATAGCGAGACTCACGCCGCACAGCGCATTCTAGTTCTGGCATTCTAGTTCTGGCATTCTAGTTCTAACAGTTCAGCTCAAACAGTACAGTCAAGCAGTGCAAGTTGTTACGCTGTCCAACGCAGTACGCACACGAGTAATATACAGTCCACAGATTTGCGTATTCGTATCCGACGCAGCCTACGTTTATAACAACAAGACTCCCCCAATCGCCTCAGGCCCGCCAGCCCACTGCAATAAAAACAATCACGGGCATTTTTCTCTCCTAGTATAACCAGTCATAGGTGCACTCCCGCACATGCTGGTCCTTCGAACCGGATCAAATAACTGCAAGAGAAAAGATGCCCACCACAAGATCTGCAGCTGTGAAACGCACGCTGGCTCAACTTTCATTGGGGAACATGGAACTATTGTCGGATGAAGCCGCCACGACCACGACGAGAACGGCAACTACGAGTCAAGACAGCTCGAGGCCGTCGCAGGAAACCCCACAGTCAAGCCTAAATCCTGCGGCGCCGTCGCCTCACGAAGCCTCGCAGTCAAGACCACAACCCATAGCGCCGTCGCCGCAGGAACTCCCACAGTCAAACCTACCCCCTGCGGCAACACCGCGACAAGAAACCTCACAGTCAAGCCCACATCTTGTCGCACCGCCGCCGTCAAAGTCAATCAGAACTACGTCCAGCCGCCGCGAGCGCCGCCTCGCGAAGGCACGAGAAGAAGCACTCAAAATCAAGTTAGAACTAGCACAGGCGCGTATAGCCGCCATAGAAGCTGAAGACACCGATGACGAAGACAACGAGACAGTGATGTCAACGTTCCAGCCGGAGCAACGCGTCGATGAATGGCTCGAATCTAACAGGAAGCACGTACTCGCCATCACCAACGCACCACATAACGAAGAGGAGCCTGAGCCTGCAAACCCACAGCACATTCCGCCGGCTCAAGCAAAGCACATCGCCGAAGACGTAGGACCCAACGCCACTGCCGCGCGTGCCGCGGTCCTTGTCCCTCCCCCCGGTACCGCCGCTGCCGTGCGCACCGGGGACCGTGCCCCCCTCTCCGCCGCCGCTCCCGTCTTCACCCCCGCGCCGCCACCGCAACGTAATTATGAAGGTACGAATCATCTGTCGCCACCGAAAGCGTATCCACAAGCAGATATGCGTGAAGATAACGCTGTAGTCATGAAGAATCAACAGTATATCAATTTAAGCGAGCTTGCTTCGGCTATCGCGATTGCCGCACGCGCCGGTCACAGAGAATCACCGCGATACCACGCCGAGCTACCACAGTTCAGCGGCTCGCACCACGAGTGGCTGTCTTTCAAAGCCGCCTATACTGAAACAGACTCCACTTACAGCGAAGTGGAAAACATAGCTAGACTAAGAAGATGTCTCAAAGGAAGAGCCAAAGAAGCCGTCGAGAATCTCCTCATATACAACGCCCGTGCTGACGAAATTATGAGAAGCCTAGAAGCACGCTTCGGCCGCCCCGACGCCATCGCACTCGCCGAGTTGGAACGACTACGCGCTCTACCACGCCTAAGCGACGGCCCGCGCGACATATGTGTCTTTGCTAGCCGCGTAGCTAACACAATAGCTACGCTTAAAGCGCTTAACCGCGCTCACTATCTCTACAGTCCCGAAACAACAAGAGCTATGATGGAGAAACTTACGCCAGCCCTGCGCTATAGATGGTTCGACTACTCGACTACACAACATAATGAAGAACCGGAGCTGCTGAAGTTATCCACGTTCCTGCAGCGCGAGGCTGACTATTGCGCGCTCTACGCCCAGCCGGAGAGCGTCGATACCCTGAGCCCACATCCCGTTAAGAGGACACATAAAGCATTCGTGACTACAGAGAAGCCTGCAATCAAGTGCGCATGCTGCAATAGCGCCGGCCACCAAATAGATAAATGCGCTAAATTTATTGAGAGAGATATCGACGATCGATGGAAAACTGCTAAAGATCAACGACTGTGTTTCCGCTGCCTACGCTATCGAACAAGGACACACACATGCAAACGCGTGAAGTGCGAGCAGGACGGCTGCGAATATTTTCATCATAAGCTACTGCATTATAAGAAAAAGGAAGAAAGATTCGCAGCCGTCACCTCAACTTGGGCCCCTAGGGATTCAAGAGCCTATTTGAAGATATTACCCGTCACAGTTTCCGGACCGGCGGGAGTCGTCAAAACACATGCACTTCTCGACGACGGTTCAACAGTCACGCTCGTACATGAAGACATCGCAAGAGAAGTGGGCCTGGACGGCCCCAACGAGCCACTGGTAATAGAAGCAATAAACAACGAGAAGATCGACGCATCGAAGTCTCGCCGAGTTACGCTCGACATATGCGGCGCAAACCAACGCCACAAGGTCTGCGCGCGCACCATAGAAAATCTCCGGCTATCGCCACAGTCAATCAAAAATGAAGATCTCCGTAATTGCGAACATTTACGTGACATAGAAGATCACTTGAAGTACGAAACAGCGAAGCCCAGAGTGCTAATTGGTCAAGACAATTGGCACCTACTCGTCGGCAGCGAGGTACGTCGGGGCCAGCGACACCAGCCTGTGGCATCACTTACGCCGCTCGGCTGGGTATTACACGGCGTACACACGCGCATCATCGGCAAGCAAGTACATACAACGCATCACGTGACCTCCCAAGAATTAGACGAAAAGGAGGAAGACATGAACGCACAGCTCAGCGAGTACTTTGCGCTCGAATCATTATTAATCGAGCCCAAGTTACCACAGTCGGACCCAGAAGAGCGCGCGCGTGTCATCTTAGCCCAGTCAACGAAGACCACGGACGACGGTCACTATGAAGCTCCACTATTATGGAAGGACAGTGACGCACGGTTACCCGACAACTATGAAAACACATTAAGGCGGCTTCACAATATTGAGAAGAAGCTTGACCGAGATGAGAAGCTCAAGAAGAGATACAATGAAGAAATGGACGCCCTGTTAGCCAAAGGGTACGCCGAGCCCGCACCACCGACCAAATCAAAGAGAGTGTGGTACCTACCGCATTTCGCCGTACTTAATTCTATGAAACCCGATAAGGTACGCATTGTGCACGACGCCGCAGCGACCACGAGAGGGATCTCACTTAACGATCGGTTACTCACTGGACCCGATCTACTGCAGTCGCTACCTGGGGTACTCATGCGCTTCCGTCAACACCCTATCGCCGTGGGAGCGGACATCAAGGAGATGTTCATGCAAGTTAAAGTAAAGCCAGAAGATAGAGATGCCCTACGCTACCTGTGGCGGGGCGATCGAAGGGATGACAGCGCACCGCAGGAATACCGGATGACGTCACTCATATTTGGAGCCACGTGTTCGCCGTCAATCGCGATATACGTGAAGAACGTCAACGCACAGAAATACGAAGCAACTCATCCTGAAGCCGTGAGAGCCATAGTGAAGAATCATTACTTCGACGATTATCTTCAAAGTTTCAAGACAGAAGCGGAAGCGATTCGCGTAGCGAGTGATGTGCGTGACATTCACCGGAAAGCCCATTATGAACTGCGTCAATGGACTTCAAACTCCACGAATGTACTCGAAGCTCTCACTTCAGAGAACGCCCGCCCTACACACGTCGATTTGAACAAGATTGAAATGAAAAATGAACGTGTGTTGGGGCAAATTTGGAAACCATCGACGGACGAACTCGCCTTTAACCTAGACCTCAGCCGACTGCCGCCTGGCGCATTGGATAACACTGAACCCACGAAACGACAAGTATTGAAGATTATGATGTCAGTCTTCGACCCACTCGGGCTGGCATCACCAGTAACTATCAGCGCCAAGAAGTTGCTGCAAGAAGTGTGGCGCCGCGGGACTGACTGGGATGACAAGTTAGATCCAGACTTAGCACAACAGTGGACGGCGTGGACGCAGCATCTACAAGCGCTGCGTGACGTTACTATTACAGTACCTGCCGTCACTCCAGTACCGGCGGGAGCCTTACGGGCACGGGAACCCAATCTAAATGGGCGACATCGTCCTGGTCGTCGACGGCACGCTGCCACGCAACACATGGCCACGAGGTCGGGTCATAGCCACTTACCCGGGTCCGGACGGCGTGACGAGGGCGGTCGACGTGTAAACCAGAGGTGGAGTGCTGCGGAGACCCACCAAGAAGCTGGTGATCCTGCCAACGGAGCCTACAGACCTGCACGCGCAATAAAATGCAACGCTCACCCGAGCGATGCACGGCGGGAGAGATGTGCAGGACGGCGAATGATATTAATGTTAAGATTACCTAGTTAAGTTCCTGTTTAGACTATTTAGTTGTTATATCGTAGAATTCACATAGATTTAAACACGTGGCAGAAATCCCACGCCCTAGCATTAGTTCAGATAATGTTTCGGTTCTACGAACTGCGTAATCGCTCCTTTACTACAGGCCCGCCTATTGTTCACTTCTGCCTATTCATGTTTTTAACTGTTTGTATTGATTGGGGTGTACAATAAAAGTATTTGTTGTATAGTGTTAACTGAGATGCACCGACGGGCCGACAAGGTAATAAACATTAATGTCCTTACTGAGGAAAATTACCACGCACCCCGAACCCATAATGATTGTGTTTATTTAAGGATTACCAAATAAAGACTAGCGGGGTATGGCAGGCCCGAGGAGAGGGCGGGGAGTTAGGCAGTATAAAATAGCGAGACTCACGCCGCACAGCGCATTCTAGTTCTGGCATTCTAGTTCTGGCATTCTAGTTCTAACAGTTCAGCTCAAACAGTACAGTCAAGCAGTGCAAGTTGTTACGCTGTCCAACGCAGTACGCGCAGGAGTAATATACAGTCCACAGATTTGCGTATTCGTATCCGACGCAGCCTACGTTTATAACAACAAGACTCCCCCAATCGCCTCAGGCCCGCCAGCCCACTGCAATAAAAACAATCACGGGCATTTTTCTCTCCTAGTATAACCAGTCATAGGTGCACTCCCGCACACTAAGCAACTGGTGGTCAGGGCGACAGAGAGAGGAGCCTATATTATCCGCGCTGTGTCCAAGAGTACCTACTGCCTTTCATTTATTTTTAACTAGCTTCCGCCCGCGACTTCGTCGGCGAGGAACCGGGATAAAAACTATCCTATATTTCAGTTCAGGCTATAAACTACCTTCGTGCAGAATTTCATCAAAATCGGTAGAGCCGTTTAAACGTGATCGAGTAACAAACATCTCAACATCCAAACATCTAAACTTTCGCATTTATAATATTAAGTAGGATTATTGTAAATAACCCCAACTTAATACAATGGAAAGCCGCTTAACCTCTCGTATTATATGCCGATGTCAAAAAAAAATCAATTAAATCCTGAACTTGAAGTTTAAGTTGTAAGTTCGAACCGTTCTGGACGGATCCGGAACAACGCATACGAAAGGTTAAAAGTACCTATAGGTACAAATAGTTGTAAACTAGTTCTAAACTGTATTTTGATGATGACAAACACACAAAGACAAACTGTGATAATATTCGTCAAGATAACTCTATTTATACCAGAAGTTAATAATTATGTGTTATTCTTTATATATTTCTGGATTCGTATTTATCAATTTCACTAACCGTAGTTTGTATAAAATTTGTGTAAAATTAGTTATAAGATAACCTTGTTATACCCTACCAGGGTCCATGTGGTACTATTATTGTGTAAGATCCTTTGTAAACCATGGTACATGAATAAATGAATATGAATATGAATATGATGTTATTATTTGAAGAAAACCCAATTACGAGCATGCTTTTCCAACTGTTGGTTTTTCCAAACTATCTTTCGAACAAAATGCGTCACGGAACATCCCTAATAGTCGGCCGACGGCATCGAACAATGAGCAGCGAACGTGGTATTAAGTAAATTGCTTAATGTCTGTTGACTAGGTCTGATTACTGGTTCGGTGGAAGATTGAGTATCAAAGGAGCTATAATTCCCTATTTTTAAGGTCTACGTATTGACTCTTATTGTTTCGCGTTGTGCTAAGATAACTACAACTTAGAAAAGTTGAGAAACCCCCGACATTTTCATTTCAAAGTCCAATATCTCAAGAACGGCTGAACAGATTTTTATAATACATGGCTAGGAACACTCGGGATAAAATTATCTATGACACAAAAAAAAAAACGAGTAAATCGGTTCATCCGTTTGGGAGCTACGATACCACAGACAGATACACAGACAGACACGTTAAACTTGTAACACCCCTCTCTTTCCGTCGGGGGTTAAAAAATAAACACTGTTTTGTCTGCTGAATCTTTTTAGGTACGTTAGCAAAAAAATCAGATTTTAATTGCTGTGAGTAATTACTAATTATCAATATGATCATGTGATATTTACCCGACTGGCTCAGGAGGAGGGTTATTTTTTTCGAGCGTATGTATGCATGTATGCAATGATGTAATATAAAAAAGAGATAGGTTATAAGCACTCCAAAAGTGGCACACTAAAAATCGGCCAATTGTATGACCTAGCCTCAATGTCGCGTCGTCAATGGAGGTCTCAGCTGTTCGATTTGGTGGCCATTTTTAAACACGGAATTTCATTTAGACAAAGTATCTACCTTTTTTTTATATTATATCATTGCACCAATGTACCTATGTATGTGGACAAGAAAATTATGGTTCACGGGCTGCAGTCCAAATGGAAATAGGCCGCATTAAAATAGGTCCATTCGTTAAGGAGCTACGACGCCACAGACAGACACACATACTCAGACACGTCAAACTTATAAAACCCCTCTTTTTGCGTCAAGGGTTAAAAACGGATTCTATGGAAAGTTATGACAGCTGTATTTGACAGTTGCCAGCGCCATATTTAACGTTTAACGGCATTTGAACTGTGATTGAGGTAACACGCCCTTATTATTTTATTGTTCTTATAGGGTGTCATTGATTTCACAGTCATTGCCATTTTGCCCTTTGTACTTGTATCAGAAGGGTCAATCAACTTTCTCTTGTTGTTATACTGTCCTGAGGCTCTAGTATAAGTTTTACCGAAACACAACTTTACGATCGCGTTTGCGTTTTACCCTCAATTTGTATGGGATTTGACAGCTAAACGCAAACGCCATCGTAACGAACGTTTCGGTAAAACTTATACTAGAGCCTCTGACCCCGTATCATGGTCGGCCTTATCACACGATGAGTGACAAGATAGGAGCTTCGTCTCGTTCTATCGAACGGTGTCAGCCAGTGACGGACGCTCTATCCTGTCACTTATTGTGTGATAAGACCGACCATGATACGGGGTCGGTAAGCGAAGAGACAACAGTGACAGAGTTTTTTAGGAAAAATACTATAAATTGGACTCCTGTCACGTTAAAGAGATGCCCCACCATGGAATGCGTTTGCAAATATAACAACAACACGTGATTCATGGTTTTAAAACCTATCATCAGTCATCATATCATATCAGGCGAAAGACGGACTTAGGCCTCCCCCAAAGCGACCGTTTAAACCCCATCTAACCATAGTTTTAAAGAGTGACTCAGGATGTCAGGATACGTAACCATGACAACAACCAACAAAAAATAGTTGATTGGCCCAGAAACACTTGATAATCTCACAATAAGATACCCACATTCCATAACAGGAACGCTGTGGGTGATGGATCGTTGTAATCCAACTGTTTTTGCAAGAAATCACATTTATATAGATTTTTCACGTCGATTATTTTATATACAGATAAAAATGTACATTGTGCAGGAACCATTGTATGGGATGTTGTAACTCTTAATAGTGCTTAATAAGAGTTAATTCACTCAGACAATTAAATACTGCGATAAGTTGACGGTATCTCTAACTAGGTAACAGCACGGCTATCAAGCTGGTTTTCAACCGGAGGGGCGAGGCGAGACGAGACGATGCAAGAATTGAAATCGTATGGGACTTACTACCTATTTCCACCGCGCTATACGATTTCAATTCTTGCATCGTCTCGTCTCGCCTCGCCCCTCCGGTGGAAAACCAGCTTCACGGGACGGCGCGCGAGCTCTCTCGATTTTTCTCGCATTATACGTCTCTCTCTTATTGGAACACTTAGAACAAGAGGTATAGTGCGAGAAAAATCTAGAGTATGTCGCGGCCGTCTCATGATAGACGTGCAGTAGATTGAAGATACACAATCTTTAGTATGCACTTAAATATTTTATGAATAATAATTATACTCTGTTCAATACACGACATAAAACTAATTTTGCTTGGCGTACTTCATCATCACCTCACATATTATAGGTAGGAGCAAGCCAATCCCTCTGAACAATAGTGAAATGAACCTTGTCTTTGGTAATAACGCCCAATGTACTTGGGTATAAGTTGTTAGGGTCATTGCCACACCAAATATCAAGCCTTATTATTATAAATAAAGAATATAAAAATACTAAGTTCAATTAAACTTTCTTTTGGGTACTAGAAGTCGATTTGTTTATTAATGTTAATTATTTATTTATAATATCACCCACCTCCTAAGGTACTTATATTTTTTTTCTCAAATGGTGAAAGAAGTCAAAATATTGAATAATATTATATTTTTGAACTTTAATAATTATTACATTTCGTGATTTAGATGGGTATAATATGTATATGCGTATGTATAATGGTATAAATGCGAAATTTTGGACGTTTGTTACTCAGTTAATAACCTGGATTAAAATATAGGATAGTTCTAATTATGGTCCACGCAGACGAAGTAGCGGGCGGAAAGTAGTTTTTAATTATATACCTTATGAACGAAAATAATTATATTAAATGTTGATTTAATCTGCGGACAATCTTACGTCATTGTACTCTAGTATTGTTTATGGTTGAAATTTGGCAGCTAGCGTCACTAAGCAAAGGCTTTCTGGTCATTCATTTGCTGTCGGAGTGGGGCGTTTCTTCTCTGATCAAACGATCTATAATTTAACCTCCTGGATCCTCACGTTATCCACGTTAATCCCCTGGCCTGATCCCCCAGGGGAATTAGCGGCAATTATTTTATATTCAACTAGGAAAAAATTGATAATGTTCGGTTATGGCGCTTCGCCGGACGCTACCGCGTCACGCTCGCTTCGCTCGCTCGGCTCGCGCGCTGTAGGGTCGCAGTTCAACTAACAACCTAACCGTTTTTTTCCCCTGGGGGATCAGGCTAGGGGATTAACTTGGACAACAGCTGGATCCTGGAGATATCGATTGTGCCAAAACTGATAAGTAAATCTCTTGATGTAGGAAAATTAGTTTAATTAAAACTGATCGCTGATTGGCCATTTCTGACTCGGTGTTTATTTTTCAGGTTGACAGTTTCGTTTGGAAACGTTCTGACTGCAGATTTTTTTAAATGTTATGTCCTCAAATGAGGGCCGGGGTATCCAGGAGGCTATAGGTACTAATATTATGAACAGGAAAAGTTTGTGAGACGATAGCATTGTAAAATGTAAGTTTATATGTAATGTATAATCTCCAGAACCGCTTACCGGATTTCAAAAATTCTTTGACCTGCTTGTAGTTATGGACTTTCTAGATGGTTAAAAGCTGTATATTATCCAGTGGGTTTACCTGCGTTCCTTGCAATATGCGGACAAAGACGCACGGGCAACAAGTCATCGATATTCGATATAAGTATACAAGTACCTACGGTCCTTACACCTTTTTAGCAAACTACTCGTACATTTTCCACATACCGTCAATGGTTGAACAATAGAAAATGCTGATATTAAATACGTGCGTATTATCCGCCAACAAACTGTCCTCAGTTTGGCGGAACTTTATTTATTAAACTAGCTTATAAGATTTTGTGAGATATATAAAAAGAATAAAAAAAGATATATATAAATACAAATAATATTTCTTTCTCTTATTTTTCTTGTCTAACTTCAAGCTTATCGTCACCTAATCATTATCAACATTGATTTCATAGCATTACTACCTATGAATACGAGTACATACAATATTTAGAAGGAAATTAAAGTGTGTCCAGAAAACCGGGTAACCTACAGCGATTGCAGTTTTTTTACATACGTAGGTACATACATAGATTCACGAATTCATTCCCAAATGGATTTGGCAGAGCACATGAAACGTATGTTCAAGTGCCACTTTTAGTATACTTATTCAGATTCAGATTCATTTACTCACAATATAAGATTACATTATACATTACATTACATTATAGATGTGGGTATCAAGATCGGCAAAATGTGATATCGCAAATCTCAACCCTGGTCCCTTAGTCGACTATTACGACAACCACGGGAAGAAAAGGAGTGGTGGGGGGCTTCTAACCCGACACCATACGGCATTTTTTAATCCGAAATTTAAGACAGTGGTCGAGGGTAAACATGCATAACTTCGGAGTAATGTTTTCGAGGTTCTCTATTGGATCGCATAAAATCATTTGGAATAATATAATAACGCATATTTTTTTATAGCCGAATTAGCGTTAAGCCTAATCATGTTATGGCATAAATTTTTAGGCATAAAATTAAAAAGAATAAACGAAAATAGATAATCATCACAAAGACTAACATCAGATAGCATAAATACAAAAAGACATAATAATTACTTGGCATCATTACAAAACGCATAAAAATTTTGTCCTAAAAAATAAAATCATGCATTACACAAAGCAATGAAAGCATAATGCACGGCCCAATAATGTACAGCCTGATAATCCATGTACATTGGGACGGTCATCTGTGCGGACTAATAATCTCCAGCGAGTCGACGCCACCCCGCTGCGCGGGGTGTCTATTTCTAGTCCGAGGAACACAAGTGAACCCTAACCTAACCGACCTAAGACAGAGTTCGCTTATGACAAGCCATTTTTATCCGCCCTGATAATGCACGACCCAATAATCCGCGTCCACGAAAAGTGTAAATGCATGCTAACAACGAAACTGTGTTTTAGTCATTTAGAAACCTGAAATTATGGATAAGAAATTATGGATAATGACAGATATACCAAATAATTATTAGCCCAAACAATAGTATGCGTAATATGTATTCGGCCAATACAGATTAGTTCAACTGAAATTATGCTATTAGCGTAGTATGCCAAACAAAGTAGCAGGCCAAAGTATTATTATGCGACAGTATTATTATGCCAATAGAAATTATGCCAAATCAATTATGCGAAACTATATTAGTCTAAAAAAAAGTATGCCAATGAAGGGGATCCCTGTTTTCGATACCTATTACCTTTTAGTTATATTTATTAATTCTGCTGCAATGCAATAAGGAGACGATTATGCTTTTCATGTTTTTTAGGTTTCCGTAGTCAACAAAGAAACAGTTTCGCCATGTCCGTCTGTCGGGCCGAGGCTCAGCTCGGTGACCATTTTTACTACAAGAATGCTGTAATTTGCTTTGCTGTAATTAAGGTCAAATGTGGGAGATCATACCGGTCTCGTATTGGTCTCTACAGTCACCAAAAAATGTCTGCATAGCAATGTTTGAATCGTCTGAAATAGACGCAAAGGCCTATGATGATGATGATGATAAATTTAGGTCATACAAATCCATCACAAGGTAAAATAATATAATATAATAAAATAATATTTTCGGACCATCTTACACAAATCAACCTAGTCCCAAACTAAGCAAAGCTTGTACTATGGGTACTAAACGGCGATATACATACTTATATAGATAAAGAAATACTTAAATACATAAAATCTTGTTTTTTTTATGGTATACTCTAAAAAAACGCGACGGCGTGGCAGGGTTTGATGGAGATGGCAGGACGACCTGGACATATTTCGCAACGATTGGCCAGATTTCTTAGAATCGGAACGAGTGGAAATCGAGATAAGAGGTCTTTGCCCAGCCCACTATAAGCTCGGAAAAATGTGGAGCGGATTTTTTTTTCGATGTCTGTGGAAACACAGATCTTTATAACTTCATTACAGGTAGATGGCTACACTATAGATTAATAATTAGTTAAGATAAACATCAATATTTAGCAATAGGTACATGATTAACTAGAAGTAATTTCAGATTGTGCTAGCATTGCTTAAGTTTATGAATTTATTCTGGAGACGGGGACAGAGATGTTAAGGCAGACACACACACAATCACAGACACGTTTCTTGGCGGCTCACACGGCAGGACGTTCTTTTTTTTAAATATTACAAAAAAATGAAATGGTGTTGTTTATTAGCTCTATTCATAATTAAACCTTTGTCACTCGTCATAGTCGTCATCTCGTTACTTACTTCATTCCTCTTCACATCGTCTCTCACACAGTCCGTCCACCTTTTCCTTGGCCTGCCTCCTCACTTCCATCCCTCCACGTTCATACCTAACAATCTTTTGGTCACGTGACCCATCCCTCCGCATTACATGAGATGGCGATGCAACGCGATGGGATCTCAATATGTCGATGATAAGTGCTATTTCCAGGCTTCCCCTAATATACTCATTTCTTATTCTATCCATCCTCGTCCCACCACACATCCATCTCAAATTCCAAATCCTTCGTAAGATTCTCGGCCCAAAGCAACGACCGGACTGAAGCTGGAGAGTCCTAAAGAACCTGGAGATATAATGTCAGGTGGCTGACTGAACCTAACATCTTAGGAGAAATCAAATCTCACGGACTCCGCTGGCTTGGTCACCTGGAGGCAATGGAGGAAGATCGCAAAGTCAAGAGAGCATACCGAGGCCGTCCTGTATTGTCGGATGTCCAAGGTACCGCTGTAGTGACATGGTCCAGGCGGATCTGCGCGAGCTCCAAATCTGCAATGGCAATAGTTGGCGCAGAACCGAGAAAAATGGCGCACTCTCGTGTCGGAGGCCAAGATTCATTTTGGGTCGCTGAACCAACGGAGTAAGTAAGTAAGTATAATTTTCATGTAGTTAGTAATAATGATTGACATTGATCACTAAGTTAAATCTCACTTAAATAACACTTGTGGTATAGACGTGGCTAGTAAATTAATTCAAGTATGTTTAACGTTGATTTTCCACTGTATTGCTTATAAAGTTAAATATACTAATTTTGGACCTTATTCTTTACACTTTACGGTTGTAAATTGAAGAATATTGTCAATGCATTTTTTATATACTGGATTTTGTTATTCATACATTGTTGGAGCAAATAACCTAATCCGAGCACTTACATCTACATTAAGTATATAAAAGAAGTTGTACTAGTAGGCACATATAATTACTGAAATAAAATCCTTAATGGCCGGTTCCAATAATCAATCCACCGATAGTTTTCCTTACCGGCAGTTACATTTCGACAGATTACCCGTAGAAAATGTGTCAAAATGTAACTGTTGGTAAGGAAAACTATCGGCGGATTGATTATTGGAACCGGCCATAAAACTATAGCTAGACCGCTTGACTCTGTCCTCGCCTGAGCGGCGCGCGGACGCGGGGAGATGACGATAACGGGGCGCTTAGTCGTCTTAGTGTATGTTTTTTTATATAATTTATCTTAACGTGAGTTCTTGTAATCTGTGTATTTATAGCTGTTGGTTCTCCTTGTATAAGTATAGTTATTTACGATACAAGTGCCGAAAATAGGAAATTCGCAACGAGTGGTGATAAATTAAAACACAACCGAAGGGAGTGTTTTAAATCGACACGAGTTGCGAATTACCTATTCGCACGTGTATCGTACAACGTTTTACTGTACATATGGCTCTTTAAAGTTTCGACATATGCACGAAAAGTGCTCTTTTCCGCACTAGTGCGGGAAAGTAGCACCATATGTACTGTAAAATAAATAATACTATTTGTAAAAATCCCTACGTTCTTTTTTTTACGTAACTTGTTTTAGAATCAGAAAAGTATTCAGTTGTGTGAGGTTTGTATGAAATTATTGTACATCATTAGAAAGAGGACAGACAATAGATGTTTTTAAACAATTTCAAATGCATGGCTTATTGTAGTTTTTTTTTTAAATGATATTCAAAGTTGCTGTTTCATTGATTTTTCACGTCTTGAAAAAAGTTTCTGGGTCAATAAAAAATAACTAGACCCGACTCGTTGGTAATTTTGATTTTCATAGAACCGTATTACGCCTTGCAATAAAATAAAAATTTCAGGTCTAGGCCATAAAACTTTTTTGTGATTTAATTTTAAGCGAGTCGTTCTCTAGGATTATTCAAAATAATAAAAAAAATGACATGAAAAAATCCGTGGGCCTATGATTTTTTTTTTGGGGCCGTAGGAGGTAGCAAATTACCCCTTCTAACCCCCATTTTAATTTGGCAAGCGATATACCAAACATCCTGTATTATGCTTAAGCGATCGATATCAAATTGATTTGTTAAGATTTAACTAGTGGAAACCGTTTTATCCCGAAATGGAAGTTCCTTCAAAAAAGTACCAATTGTCAGTCGCGAGCTGCTAGCTGAGCAAAGCTATTATTACCTCTTAAGTAAATACCGATTATCTTGTTAGTAACGTAGGAAGGTATGTTACACCTAGTGTTAGATCCTCTCATAGCTGCTATGTTTTCCATTAATTACGACAGCAATTAAGTATTCATGGCATTTAATGGCCAGGTGACGCAGTATACATATGTTTTCTAGAACTATCGTCAATAAACATGTAATCTGCACGGCTATCATGCGACGGCGCGCGAGCTCTCTCGATTTTTGTCGCATTATCCGTCTCTTTCTTATTCACATTTCTTACACAGTGCGAGAAAAATCGAGAGTATGTCGCGGCTATCCGACGCATGATAGACGTGTAGACAGAGTACAGACTTTTTTTTATATTAAAACGACGGTGGCAAACCAACATGCAGACTGTCTCATGGTAAGCAAAACACCATAGCCTATGCTTGCGATTCCAGAAAAATCATAAGTGCGTTGTTACAAGCTTTTATTAAACTTGCATTGTTCTTATGTAACCGCGTGTTCACACTGCGTCCGTTTCCGTGTCCGGGAGGCATCCGTCTCTTTCGCACTCGGGCGAAACATCGCAAGCGAGAAAAAGAGGGATGCCTCCCGGACACGGAAACGGACGCAGTGTGAACACGCGGTAAGCACGTTGTCCGTCAAAATTTGCATTCCATTTTTCAGCCACTTGCCGTTATCCGATTGAACTGAAATTTTGGGTAAAGGTATAGTTTGGAGGACAATTCAAGATTATGGTACCATCGAGCTGATCTGATGACGGAGACAGAAGGTGGCCATGGGAATTCAGTACTTAACCGACGTAACCCCGTTGAGTTTGGGCTCGTTATAATCGTCTCAATGAGTACGTGACGGTATACAAAAAAGTACAGTCGGCAATAAAAGCTTGTAGCAAAAAATATTTTTTGGCCACAAACTTATTAATTTAGGACGCATTGTCTTCAGCTATCAAGACACTCAAAAGCTAATAAAAGAATCATAACGATACGACGAATATGGGTCCATCACTCTCAACACTCGTGTCCTGGGTGTACGGGCGACCTTACACACCCACACCACATACACCCAATGCCAAAAGTATGGAAACAAGCGTATATGACAATAGAAAACGTTAATTATCACACGAAAAGTTTTTATTTAAAATAAACAAACGCATATACAACAATTTACGAAATTTCTATTCCTATAATGTAATCCGCCTTTTGCTTTCATAACTGCAGCACACAATCTCGGCATTCTTTGAATCAATTTATCGATGGTATTTTGTTCAAGATTAGTCCAGGCTGTTGATTTTGTCCACAATGCTGATTTTGAAGTTGGACATGTTTTTCTTATCTGCCTGTCCAACCAAATATCGTCTAGAAAACAACTTGGTGTCCATACTATTGGCCTGGGGTGTACAGTCAAGTGCGATAAAACACTTGCATACCTACTACTTGCATATTAACATGTAACGATTAAATCCTCTCATAAATATGTACCGTAACCTCATCTCACTGTCATAACAGCGATGGGACATATTTTTGAGTAATTTGTATGCACCCATATTTTTACACTTGACTGTACCTACAGAGCAAGTAGTGGTGTTACTATGCGGTCTTCTGTAAGTGGTACAGTCGGCAGCAATTGTAGCTAAGCGGGTCAACTGCTCAAAATGAGCTATACTCTAATGCGAAGAGGATAAGAACTGTCTGGATCATATTGAGCGTGTTATTTTCCGTAGTTACTTCTGCTGCTGACTGTACTTCCCCAGCTGGGCCGCTCCAAATATGAGCGAGATGAAATAACCTCTTTAAAAAAGTCATTATTGAAGCCCAGTACGGTGGTCTATGATTACACACCTTTTATTTTATTTTTTGTGATGAAAACCTGCGAACCAGGTACCCAATCACCAGGATCTCATGTTGAACGCTCTGGAGCCCCCCTCGCGTTTCGCCACATTTGGCTCGTCCTAGGGCAAAGAACATTGTCACCTTTCCTGGGGTTCTTAAGCGAGTGCCCCGGCCCCCGCCAGAACACTGCGACCCCAATGAACCCCTTTAGTCGCCTTCTACGACATAGTCCAGTCAATGAACTGACAACTCGTATGGAAACAAAGTCAAATTTGGAAATAATTTATAATAGCTTATTTTTTATGTGTAACGGATATATTATTATCAATTAAATAGTTATCCAGCGACAAAATCCGACAAAATTTCAGACATCAAAAAAACGATAAACTAACTAGCTTCTGAAAAGTCTTTATTTTGGTTCATTTACATTTGCTCTATAATATTCAAGATAAATCGTACAAAAAAAGACAATGCATGCTTCATTTAAATCTACATAATTACTTCCGGGTGGAAAGTTTGTCGGATTCTTGAATTAATCATCTTAGAATAACATTTTAAAATGAAATCAACAAAAAAAACGCTATTATAAATTAATGTTATTCAAAACCGTATTTTGCCTGGAGTAACAGGTGGGGGAGACCGTAGTAGGATTCTTGTCCGAGCCTACACGGTATAATTACAGATACCCACGCAGTTTTCACCTGATCATCATAGTGCAATCTGAATCATCATCATCGTCGTCATCATCATACCAGCCGAATCATGTCCACTGCCAGACATAGGCCTCCCCCAAAGAGTGCCACAATCTGAATAAAGAGAGCGAATTAACATTTTAGATGGCCCTCCTAAAAGGCGTA
This sequence comes from Epinotia ramella, assembly GCA_947578815.1. Taxonomy (NCBI): domain Eukaryota; kingdom Metazoa; phylum Arthropoda; class Insecta; order Lepidoptera; family Tortricidae; genus Epinotia; species Epinotia ramella. Next base: position 6,385,151 of record OX388207.1, read on the forward strand.
GGTACAAAATTTTGCACTTTCAAAATTAAATTTGAACTTTTACTGAATGTCAAAAACTTCTAAATTGAATAACATAAAGTCGTACCCTGGGACTCAGGAGCATATTAAATTCTAAAACTTCATACATTAGCCAAAAATAAAATTGTAGTCCTAATTATTTGTGTCATAATATTATGTCACCGTGTCGTACGAAATCCCTTCGAATAAAAAAACAAAAAGTCTACACCAGAAATAGACACACAACTGTATAATCCTCTGGAGCCACAAGTGTCTATAGGTTACGGTGTCTGCTTACCGTCAGGGCTATTGGTTTGTCCCCGTCGTAGTTAAAAAAAAGTTGATTGTAAAAATATTAAAACTAAGAAAATAACTGACTTTAAGATAATACAACTATAGAAACGTAACTGGGGAATACTTTATACAACGTGTTAATAAAATAACGCAAAACCTGAAAACAGTTTGTTCAGAATCGAGAGTAGAATGCGAAAAAAATAAAAAAATTATTTTTTGACGCGATTTATTTTTTAAATTTGTATGGAGCAGGTCGCCTCAGTCGGCCAACACTCCATACAAATGTAAAAAATAAATCTTGTCAAAATTTTTATTTTTTATTTTTTTCGCATTCTATGCTCGATTCTGAACAAACTGTTTTCAGGTTTTGCGTTATTTTATTAACACGTTGTATACTTAAATAAAAACAGTTTTAAACATGGTACCTAGGTCTGAAAGTTTAGTGATATTGCCGAAAACCTGTCCACTACCTACACAAAAAAAGATGTAGGTGGGCGTTTTCAATAATTCGTGTACCCAATTAGCGTGAGTAGTTAAATAAAAATTAACTCAGTGTCAGTTTTGTGACGAAAGTTAAACATACAAATGATGTGAAAATGAACTTGTTTCACATTTAAATAACGCGTATATGCATATCATTTAATAATTGAAATAAAAAAGTTATTTTTTTATACAAACTGAATGCTTAATTGTCGTCACAAAACTGACACCGAGTTAATTTTTATTTAACAACTCACGCTAATTGGGTACACGAATTATTAAAAATGCCCAGGTACTTTTAACTGCCGTCAGTTTTGTCTTAACTTTCCATCTTGAGATTAGACGAAGGTCAACCGCAATCCCTTTAAAATATTTTTTTTTAATTTTCGTAATGGTACCCTTTTTTAGTATTCTGTCACACTCACAGGAATAAAAGTTGTCAAGTTCGATGTCTCATAAAGGTACGAACCCGCGTTGTTTTGAGGAAAATGGTTCCATAATCAAACAAAAGTTCTGCCCTTGGCCGATAATAACACCATTGTTGTCCTAGAAGCGTTACTGTCAGGTCATAGGTACCTACTATCGTTTTGCTTGATGAGTAGTTTTTATATTTTAAACAGATATTGCCAACTGCAGGTTGTCTAGTCTAGCATAAAGTAGTACAACGGGAGAAATTGTATCAAATACTTATTACAAAATTTATTACTAACATTATAAAGTAGAGAAATTAATAAGTTTGTAAGTAGGGGTAATCTCCAGAACTATTTATTCGAATACATAATTATTTCATCAGTAGGCATATACAATGGACCTTCGGCTATATTAGGTAAAGGGTATATTTTATGCCGCCACTATGCCTAATGCCTATTTCTAATAGGTACGCTGAAGGAGCCACGCGGGTATTACGTAAGCTAGTAATAATAAAAACAATAATGATTTACTGTCAAAAATAAAAATTTTGATACTAAGCTTTTATTGCCAACTGTTCCTTTCTGAGGCTCTAAGTTTTACCGAAACAAAACGTTACGACCGCGTTCGCGATTAGCTGTCAAATCCCATACAAATAGAGGGTAAAGCTGGGTCCACATTTGTATCATTTTGCCGATCACGATCACGCGTATCGTATCGAGCTCGCGTATCCTAAGTATGGACGCTCACTTTGGGCACCCCGTATCACTAGCATCGTCGCGTGAAAAAATGCGTCCATACTAACCGTAGCGTAGCAGCGTATCGTATCATAACCCCGTATCATTGAGTGTGGACGCTCATCCGTATCACCTTTGATGATCGGGGAAAAACCGCCTCGAGAGCGATCACGGCGTATCGCGTATCAAATCATAACTTCGTATCGTGATACAGTATCAAAACACGTTCATACTTACCGATCTTGATACGCGTATCCGATAGCGAGTGTGCGGGGTATATAATAGACGCCTGTCAACATCGATCCCGAGCGATCAGATACGGCGCGCCTTATGAGCGCGCTGTTTTTGCGTCCACTCTAGCGATCTTGATATGCGCGTCGGTGCAACGCGGCGGAGATACGATACGACAAAATGATACAAATGTGGACCCAGCTTAAAACGCAAACGCGATCGTAAAGTTTTGTTTCGGTAAAACTTATACTAGAGCCTCTGTTTACTGTCATCAGCTGTTAAGGGGGTGAATTTGAAACGCCGTTCTGACTAGATTAAGAAACAGATCTGATTTTCAGATATATGATTCTTGACTATAATATGATTGTTGATCTGATTTATGGCCGGTTCCAACAATAAATCCACCGATAGTTTTCCTTACGAACAGTTACATTTTGACACATTTTCTACGGGTAATCTGTCAAAATGTAACCGCCGGTAATGAAAACTATCGGTGGATTGATTATTGGAACCGGCCATTAATCTATACATGATTGCCTAAACTTTCCTCGATAGAAAAAAAAATCAAAGTTGGGTCTTTATTATCCTTTTTTTTACTCAGCCTACTCAAACAATACATTATTTTACGACAGAATCAAGTTAATACTATAGTATTTTATCTCGTCTAAAATCTCACTTCATGAAATATAAATAAAACACTAAGTTAGGTCGTTATCGAAATTTGCCCAAAAAAGCCGTTTCCGAAGAGTGTTGCATCTCTTTTTCTCGTGCTTGGAAGGCATAAGCGTGTCTCTGTCAAGGGGGCGTGGTCTACTCGAATGAAGGCATCCCCTTAAGGCGGTGCATTGGAAATTATCGCGTGCTTTGAAACGCCGTTCTGACTAGATTAAGAAACAATAAGGTCTGATTTTCAGATATATGATTCTTGACTATATGATTGTTCATCTGATTTTATGGATGATTGCTTAAAATTCCCTCTATAGAAAAAAAATCCAAAGATGGGTCTCAATTTTGCTTTTTTTACTCAGCCTACTCAAACGATACATTATTTTACGACACAATCAAGTAAATACTATAGTAATTTATCTCATTTAAAATCTCACTTTATGAAATTTTAATAATCCTTCTCTAAGTTAGGTATTTATCGAAATTTGTCCAAAACAGCGATTCCCGAAGAGTGTTACATCTCTTTTTCTCGTGGGCAGAAGGCATCAGCGTGTCTCTGTCTAGGGGGCGTGTACGACTCAAATCAAGGTATCCCCTTAAGACGATTCTAACAAGCCTAAACTCAGCGGGGTTACGTCGTTTAAGTCCTGAATTCCCGTGGCCACCTTCTGTCTCCATCATCAGATCAGCACCATACCATAATATTGAATTTTCATCTAAACTATACTTTAACTCAAAAATTTAGCTCAATTGGTTGAAGATATTTATATTAGAGTTGCAAGATTCCACCCGAACAAACATACATACATACAATTCAAGTTAAATAAAAGTATGTAGAGGGGCATTTTCAATTATTCCCGTACCCAATAAGCGTGATTTCTTAAAAAAAACAAGGCAGTTTCAGTTTTGTGACGACAATTAAGCATACAAATTATGTGAAAATTAACTTGTTTCACTTTTGATTAACGTGTACATACGCATATCATTAATAAATTGAAAAGAAAAATTTAATCTTTATACAAACTGAATACTAAATTACATTACATACGTAAACGTATTGTCACGCCTTCATTTCCAATAGGGGTAGGCAGAGCATATGCAACTTATGTTCCAGTGCCACTTCTAGCATAAATGTTGTTATAAAATATCGCAGTGATAGGTTGCTAGCCCATCGCCCACAACACACTTTAACCCTGTTCCTTAAGTGCGACTCTTGGGACACCTACAGGAAGAAAGGGAGGGTGCTATTCTAACCCGACATCACACGGGGTATAATACTAAATTGTCGTCACAAAACTGACACTGAGCAAATTTTTGTTTAACAACTCACGCTAATTGGGTAGGTACACGAATTATTAAAATACCTCAAAGTTACTTTCACTCGTTTAAATGTTTATATTTGGACGTAGTTAAAGGAAAAGGATCCAATCCACAAAATGACCAAAACATGAGTTAAGTATACCAGAGAGGTCTCTGAGGCGTATATTTTCATTCAGCAAAAAGACGCCCCGCTCACATAGTGTTTTCATATTTTAATCAACATGGGATACCATCCCACATGTATGACGGAGTAAAAAAGATATCCTTCATAAAGACCCATAACGCTTGGAACCGTATAGTGATATTAGATCAGTTACATAATTGATTCACATTTGTTTTAACAAAAGAAATCCAACCTGCTTGGACCATTTTTAAGAAAATGCAATTCACACGTTTTACTTTTAATATTTTCGACGAAACGGATCTAATCCGTTTGGATTCTTTTTGAAAAACTAAATTTAGATTCTTTAAATCTTTTAGATATACAACAAAATAGATTCAACTCACTTGGATCAGTTTTGTTGAGTTGTTTTGAATCCTGCAATGGTGTCTTAGTAAACAACAGAAACGATCCTATTACAATATTTTTTTTGTAAATCTCATTTTTTAAACTCATTTAGCTTTATTTTTAATCATTAACCCGTCGTATGCTTAGACACGGATCCGTGCCAAGCATTTGAACCTACAGTTTTCAATCTCAAGGTCATATTTTGATCAGCAATTTTTGACATCCGCATACGAGGGGTTAAAAGAAGTTTTCACTATAAAGCAGCCTTTATTACGATTTTTGCTGTCAGTATTATTGTCTTGGATCATTATACGTAAATGTATTATCCGATCCAGCGCACATAAACCATTTTTAGGAAAATGGTTATATTAACAACTAACTTCTGCCCGCGACTTCGTACGTGTAGGTATAATTATGGTTTAAACATGATATTCTTATGTTTAACCATATTACTGACAAATTTGAAAATAAACATTCCATTTCCATACTGTGCGTGTAAGAGTTCAAATTGTCTTCGAATCGAAATAAATACCCTCATAAACTTGGTCGTCTATAATATTATATAGATCCCCAAAGTATCCTTTGAGAGAGCGCTCCCTATGCGAGCCCCAGGTCCGAAGGCCCGATGGCGAGCCCCACGGACACTCACTATCCCCCAGGTGTCTTGCAAGCGAGACCTGAGGCCAAAGTCCCTAAATCTGAGCGGCGAAGCAAACCTTCAGAGAGTGGTCTTAATGCCAACACGAGGGCCTAAGGCCCGAGGCCGAGCCCCCATAGATACTCGTTATCTCCGAGTAACTTGCAGGTGAAACCTTAGGGCCGAAGACCTGAAGGTAAACGGGGAGCAAACGGAGCCGAAGGCTGAGCTTTTCGTAGGAATGAAAGGCCCTAAGCATACTTTTAGAGAGCGGTCGCTATGCGGGCTCGGGGGCTGAAGGCCTTACTGTCCCCAGGTGTCTTGCAAGCGAAACTGGAGACCAAAGTCCCCAAGGGGAGCGGGCAGGCAAGCGATGCCGAAGGCCGAGCTTTTCGTAACAATGAAAGGTCCCAATCAAGCCCTAAGAAAGCGCTCCCAATGCAAGCCTGAAGGCCTAAGGCCGGAGCCCAAAGTCCCCAAGGGGAGTGGGCAGGCAAGCGAGGCCAAATGCCGAGCTTTTCGTAACAATGAAAGGTCACAATCAAGCCTTATAAAGCGCTCCCAATGCGAGCCCGACGGCGAGCCCTCACGGACACGGACATTTACTATCCCCAGGTGGCAGCGAAGCCAAAAGCCGAGCTTTACGTTCAAATGGAAGGCCCAAAGCATCCCTTTAGAGAGCGCTCTCGATGCGAGCGCCTACGGACACTCATTATCTACGGGAGTCTTGCAAGCGAAACCTGAGGCCCGAATTCCCGAAGGTAAAAGGGGAGCCAAGCGAAGCCGAAGGGTGAGCTTTTCTGTAGGACTTAAAGGCTTTAGCATGCTTTAAGAGACCGCTCCCTAGGCGAGCTCGAGGGCCCAAGACCCGAATGCAAGCCGCCGCGGACACTTACAATCCCTAGGTGTCTTGCAAACGACCAAACCGACCTGTGGCTAAAGTACCGGAGATGAGCGGCGAGGCAAGCGAGCCCTCACGGACACTTACAATTTTTTATTGATAATGAGTCTTTCATTCCAACGAAAAGCAAGGCCTTTGGCCTCGCTTGCTTCGCCACTCACCTACGGGACTTACCTCGGCTCGCCACTCACCAAGCAAGCGAGGCCAAAGGCCTTGCTTTTCGTTGGAATGAAAGACTCATTATCATTCCTTCAGAAAGCGCTCTAAATGCGCCCCCATGGACGGGCACTCATTATCTCCCGTTGTCTTGCAAACGAAACCTGAGGGCGAGCCCCCACGTACACTTACTATCCCCAGGTGTCTTGCAAGCGAAATCCCAGGCCAAAGTTCCGAAGGTAAGCGGCGAGGCAAGCAAGGCCATTTTGTTGGACTGAAAGGCCCAAAGCAACCCTTCTGAGAGCAGTTCTCAATGTGAGCAATCACCCCTAAGCACACTCATTATCTTCCGGTGTCTTGCAAGCGAAACTTAAGGGCCGAAATCCCGAAGGTAAACGGGGAGGCAAGCGAAGAAGAAGCGAAGCGAAGGCTGAGGTTTTCGTAGGAATGAAAGGCCCAAAATATCCCTTTAGGGAGCGCTCCTTATGCGCTCCCAATAATATTTCAGTGTCACGAGAGTTTTCTACATAAAAAGAATTGGCACCTATATACTCAATTCTCCGCGGAATGCCGTTTTGTCCAAATTTTATACCCGCATTTTTATATTTGTATGGGATTCAAGGAGTTCCCATACAAAGTTCAACCCCAGTTTTGGTCCCCTTTGCACCCTTATCATAATATTTTTATAGCCTAAAACCTGGCCGGGGATTTTCTCAACAGATTAGTAAAGTTTGCATCAAAATCCGTTCAGCCGTCTTCACGTGGTGCGCGTTCACATAAGCAGACAAACAGATAAACAGACAAAAATTCTAAAAACTGTTGGAACGTGTTCTGTTATCGATTCTAAGTATCCCAGCAAACTTTTTTTCGAATATCTTCCATGTACAGACTTTCGACCATCTTCAGCTTTATTTTATGTATGTATAGAGATGGTTTTACATGATTATTATGCCAGTTTTATTTCGTGAATCCTTATTACAAAATTAAACAAAAGGAAGGGTCTATGAAAAGTGTATTTTCGCAAAAAAGATCCAACCCCACTTTTGGTCGAAATCCTGAAAAATATAGCATTTAACTGAATTCTGTGTGAAAGAATGTATAATACACGACTCAACTCAATTTTCATCCAAACATATATTATAAAAAAAATGTACCAGTTTTGAGGAATCACGGTTGAAACTTTAAACCGCCATAACTTTTGCTCAACTTTCTGTGGATTGGATCTTTTTCCTTTAACTACGTCCATTTGATGTTATGGTTAAATAATAACTAACTAATAAAATAAAATTGTGAGCTAAAAAGGGTTTATAAAGATTAAAGTGTAAAACATTACAGTCTTTTTTATAAGACAGACTTACCTACCAAAAACGAGCGACTAGGTTAATCGAAGCGCGTAAGTACCCTATTAGAACTACCCTCCTAGTTTCGAAAAAAATATATATACAAATATGTTTTAATTACATTAAGGTAGTTATGAATACAACATTAACTTACCATTCATTGTCACAGTCACATGCAAAACACTCCGAAAAATAAAAAGGCAGCACTCACTTAAATCACAACACTATCACTGGCCGAAAACGAAAACAGAATTCGAATACGAATAAAAAAAAGTTTTTTTTTTCAGCCAGGTACGGGCGAACGAGGCACGGTATCCGATCAAAATGCAGCGACCTCGCCACTACGTCTCTTAATAAACTCACGCGCAGGCTCTTGGCGAACAATGATAATACAACCGAGAACTTATTAAACAGACAGACCAGCATACGCTTTGCCTATGATCGCGTGTGATACTTTAGGACCGGGAGGTCAATTTAAACTAGGTGGTGAGATGAGTAGAGCCAAGATGAGAATAGTTTCTGAAATCCTAATCTAGGTAACGTTTTCATTGCTGACTAGTTATTTTTTAAGATTTTCATTTTAAGTTCTTAATTTATCGATTGAGAGTTTATTGGCCGAGCTAGCAAAGCGAAATATCTCCATGTCAGCTTGGGCAAAAATTATTTCGTGTATCCGAATGTCGGAAAGGGGTATGTTCTGTCCCTTTTTCGCAAAACGCAACTTCATATGAAACGATGACGCTGGAAGAATGTGACGTCACAGAAGACGGCAACGTGCCGCGCCGCATCGTGGTCGACGCGGCCCCCCGGCACCCCCGGCAGCATCCTGTAATGTGACGTCACACACCGTTTGCGTTTTCTCTCTCTAACAAGCAATATTAAAACGGTTGTAGCTTCGTAATTCTTTGAGATATCTGAATGGGATTTTCTTCACTAGGCATATTTTTTTGCCTTCGTTCTTTTGGAGTAATAATATTTTTTGAGGCTACACCCGTATTATATAAGTAGAATTCTTTTTTCACTTCAGTACTTGTTTTTGTTTTTAACATTAAATAAAAGCAACGTTTTATTTTCTGTGGAGCTATGTATATTCAAACAAGCGAGCGAAGCGAACGATATTACGCTTATGCGCACGCGTGGGTACGTTACGGTGTGGTTCTATGGGGAGACAGCACCGAAGCCCGACAATTTTTTATACCTAATGCAGAAAAAAATGTATCCGTATTTTGGCAAATGCGCGTATCCCACCATAGACCACATTTTATTGAACACAAACTTCTTAAACTACCAGGGTTGTGTGGGGTCGGTGTGTGGGGTATGTGTTTGTGTTGCTTGCTTGCTTGCTTGTATTCTCTTTTTATTTTTTAAATACAAATAAATGTATGTTTTCGCGGACGAATAAGGCAGCATCCATTATACCTATAAATACCTGTATTTATAGGTATAATGGATGCTGCAAAAATATTTTTTAAAATAAAAAGAGAATACTAGATCACAATATAGGAACAAACTAATGTTACCAAAAACAAACATGGCCATGTATAGAAACAGTCCCCATTATAAATGCATCGCAATATATAATAAAATCCCCAATGTAATCAAACAAGTACTTACTTAAGTATAAAATAAAGGTCGAGAATCATTTTATAGTCATAAAAGAGAAGTCGCGAATGGAGGAAATTATTTTATTAGGTCCCAGCTGAGCATTAAGATGATTTTTTTTGTGAGGATTTATTTTTAGTGTGCACCGACCTGCAGGAAAAAATATGAAGCCCACAGAGGGATGACCACAGCTGAAGGGTTATCTACGGAATGTCATTTTATATTTACCGTTAGCTTTTCGGTGAAGGATAAACATTGTGAGGAAACCTGCAGACATCCACGAATAAATTCAAATGTGTGTGTGAAGTCCCCAACCCGCACTGGGTCAGCGTGGAGACTACTGCCTGTTCCCTCTCATGCTTAATACGAGTATCATATACAGAAACAGAAGAATATACTTATTTCATCTCGTACGCCAGATATTGTTTTAACCTGCCCTATTGTTGTTGTTTTAACAAGTGATAGTAGTAATCTATAGCTGTGGAGTGTCGATGAAGAATGGTGATGATTAAAAGTATGAATAAAGCTGTGGATGGATCGCAATGCGCTTTTTTTATTAAAATATAACTAACCCATCAGTTATCTCCTAAAAACTATTGATATATGTGGTTTTATTATTAATTCTTGAAGTATCGATGATTATTGAAGGTTTGTCCCGATAGTCCCGAAAGAACCGGGAAATCCCGGTTCTGATTTCGGCCAGTCCCGAAAATCCCGGTTCTTTGAAGCAGAACCGGTTCTGCATTCCCTAATAGTTGCGCGTAAAAAAGTAAAAAAAGCGGGCAGGCGAGACGAGTGCAAAATTTAGTTTTTATCTAGTAGTACGAATTATACATTTTGCAAAAATTAGTTCATCCAGCGATTCGGATCGGCCTGATTTAATTAGAAAAGAGGCTGAAATGGCAGGCAGGCTTTTGCCGGCAGTATCGAAGAGATACATATAATCATATAACGATTTTATAAAGTGGCGGGCGGAGAAAAAAGTGAAATCTTTGTCAGAAAGTGTGTTTCTGGCGTACTTCAGCGAGTTATCTAAAAGATATCAGCCTTCGACACTGTGGAGCATTTATTCGATGTTAAAGACCACAGTTCACACGAAACAAGGAGTGAATTTTAAAAATTATACTAACGTCATTCCTAAAAAGAACATCGGATGGATTTAAAAGCAAAAAATCGAAGGTTTTCACTGCACAGAATGTGGAATCCTTCTTAAATCAAGCCCCAGACGAATTATATCTGGCAATAAAGGTACGTGACGATTTACGATTATGTACCAATGATACAGATTTGATCGTTGCCAAATAAATAAAAAATATTTTTTTTACAGGTGGCACAAATTTTTGGGATAAGTGGCGCATGCAGAGGAGTTGAGCTTACAAACATAACTGCGGAAAACGTGGAAAGACACGGCCAATTATTACTTGTAAAATTACCGAATAGGTACGAAAACAAAAATTGATCGTACATTTGTCGTGCGGGAAGAGTTTATACTCAATTAGTACTGAAATACCAAGGACTACGACCCGATAATATACAAACTAATCGTTTTTTCACGCCACTGCTCGGAAATGTGGCAAAAGATGGTTAGAATTCACGCTTCAAAGCTGGGGTTAGTTGGACGTCGCACGAACAGGCCATCTATAAGTTCAAACTGTCAAACAATGTTTTTGTAGTCCAGTTTGAACAGCGATTCGAACAATCACAGCTCCCCCATAGATGGACTCGTCTCCTTCGAGGTCCTCACCTGCGGCTCGGACCTCGAACACACTCGTCCATCTATTGCCTACTTTCTAGCCTTTACAACAATGTACTATTTCCTGAAATACCAAACGGGGCAAATGTCTTAGGCAGGTGATCGGCAAAAAAAACATCTCAGGCATGCCTAAACTAATAGCGACGTATCTTAACTAGCCAAATGCCGATCTTTACTCTGGGCGTTGCTTCCGGAGAAAATCTGCGACCCTTTTAGCCGATGCCGGAGCGGACAAGAGATGATCTACCGATGTCTTCCTCTGCTAATGAGATATTGCCATCTCCGACATTTATAGATCCTACAGTGCAAGGTACACAAATTTCACAAACAGTATCAAATGTAAATATTCCAGGAAAAAACCTTTCAGTTACGTTCACAAACTGCTCGAATTCACAGTAAATTTTAAGTAAAGACCTAACGTACCTACTTGACAATAGGTGTTTGTAAATAAAGTACATTGTCATTTTTTGTCACAAATGTTTTTTTTTTGAAGTGAAAACTTCTTTAGCGGCGCTGAGCACTTTTTGGGATGGGGAAAAATTGTTAAAATACGCGATAGAGTTTTGTGACGTCAGATGTGAAGGAGGTCACTTTTTGCTGCTAGCCGATTCGACTTAATTCAAAACTGAACGCTATTAGTAAGAGTATAAAGCCGTTAAACAGTTTTTGCAATAGCATATTCGGCAAATAAATTTGTAATTTTAACCAACGCGTACTTCACCGTTTTGCTATTGTAAAGTTAACGTTATTCCTAAAGAGAGAAAGCTTAGAAAAATATTTACCAACGGCAAAAACAAATTGATATTTTGGTCGCCACCGCCGTCTGCTGTTCTTGCAAATTCGAATAGTTCGAATTTAGACGTTATTCCTAAAGAGATAAAGCTATGAAAAATATTTGGCAATGGCAAAAACAAATCGGTATTGGGTTTGCCGCCGCCCGTAGGCGCGCAGACGGGCGAGCCGGCGGCCCGTCGCACCCAACGCGCCCGCGGGCCGTCCGCCTAAATAATTGATAATTGTTTATAGCGTCAAATTCATTTTTAGGGTGACACCGTAAGATGTCACGTGACCTAATCGAAAAACTGTTACAATGTTATTGAGTTTTCACTTCTGCCGGCACTCCCGGAGTGCAACCCGGTCTTTTTTTTATATAAATTTTGTTGATGTATTTGGTGTTTGTTGTTTAATTTCCTATTATTCGAAATGAAAATGTGTTTAACTCGGGTGGAAGCCACCCATTTCAGTCTCGAACTACGAGCGCCAAAATATCTCGACTGAAATGGGTGGCTTTCAACCCTTCGTATCTCCTATAGGCCCCGTTCGCACGAGCGGTTTTTCAAAGCGCGTTAAAAAAATGTATATTAGTATGTTTGTAGGAGGGAGATCCAGTCTAGAGTGAACGAGATGGTGTGCTTGCGGCGCGTGAAGGGAAAGACGATACTGGCGCAAGACGTATATTTACCCGACTGCCGAAGGAGAGGAGGGTTATCTTTTTCGAGCGTATGTATGTGACCTTATTTATTCTTTAGCACGCCCTGCAGCCTAAACCGTTTGACGGATTTCGACATATGAGGTGTCGTTGGCCTCTTAATCGTGGAAGTGAAATAGGCTGTAAAATTTGAAAAAAAGCAGTTAGGTTTCTTGAAAAATCTTTTAATTTTATTATATTATTACTTGTAAGTACGGTGGAGATTAATAAAGTGCCGTGTTCCCCAGAGCCAGTAAGGTGTAGCAGTACAGTACAGCTAATGCACGGTTTTAGACTATAGCTATTAAGCTAATTTTATAATCAGCCTTTGGAAACTCGCTTATAATGAAAAAATGTACGGGGACGAAGTCCCATTCCCATTGCAGCCAACCTAACAAAACACAGAATACATGGACCTAATATAAACTCTAATACAGAATATATTGGCAATATTTTATTTGCGTTGGTACTAGACACAAGAGAATCTTAAAACTATGTATGAAGTTTCCGCCTCTTAAGACTCCGTATACAGCCGTTTGCTGAATTCGCTAGACTTATTGAGGTCATATCTCATGAAATATTCGTTTCCTACAGATTTTATTGTGTAATATGAAAGATCATTTCAATTCAAGTCAAATAAGTGGAAATGTTGTTTACATTTAGCTCTCAATTTACCATATTTTGGCTCAGTCCAACAGCTGTTTTCTCAATTTTCGCTCGGAGACGTGTAAAACGACTTAGATTTGAAGAATGAATTGATTTCAAACCGACATAAAACAAATAAATATATATTGGATTGAGTCTTCTTAGGATTAAGTGGAAAACATTTTATAAATTACATATTAAATTGTTGAGTAAAACCGTATTTCCATCCAACAACTTTTTAGTTAAAACACACGAGGAATCGCCAGTATTTATGGCCATTTAGCACATTATTTCAAAAATATGAAACCACAATAAGAAACTTCAGTTCAAGCGCTATTCGAAAAAATAAAAAATATATTATGTGCAGAAGTAAATTGTGGCATAAAAAATATTTCAAATCACCCTAAAATTCGTAATAAAACACCGTGCACGGCGCTGGATGGCCGCAGTCACCGCCAAGCGGTTTGAGAGTGCGGTCACGTCGCTCGTCGATTTCAAGGTCACGTAGCTATGGGCGCTTGGGCTAGCGGGAATTATAGCGCGACGAGGCAGTCTTGATTGATCATTTGGTAAGTGATGCTTTTTCGTACTTTTGACTTTTTATATGAAATTGCATTTGTACTATCTAATGGAAATATGTTCATTGTACTACTAACATTTTTGACCTATGTTCCATAGAAGGAGGTTCTTAATTAATCTTCATGTTTTATCTATATATACATACATAATATAGCGATAATTCTAAAAGTACGTCATTGAATTTTCATCATCATCAGTCTATATATACGTCCCACTGCTGGGCACAGACGTCCTCTCCTGAATTAGTTTGACTGTTCAGGTTGTTATTTTGCAGTTTCTTAATTTTGACAGCCGTTTGTAATATTTCCGATTTACGGAATCTTATTCCTATTTCCTTTATCTGTGTGATATAAACTGCTTCCTGCAGTGTCCTGGTGCTACTTTTGTGGCCTTTTTAATCATTTCTGGTTTTAACCATATTTATTTATTTATGCAATTTTATCTAACATCTGCTTCGATGACAGGTCTCAATTACTGTCAGATATGTGTGTTACTCTCAACATATCTGTCAGTAATAATTGGTCATATTTGAAAAATTACTCCAACGGTAGTCTGATTTTATGGGTACCTATCAGCTTTCTTTTTAAAGGATAAAGCTAATATCGGCTGCCACAGGGGTATCATCGGTTTCCTCACAAAAAAAATGACGCAATTACTGCTTCTTCTTCTGCACCTTTGTTAGTAATTTCTGCAGTGTCATTCCACCACTTGTATAGAACTCACGCTTAAAGAGCATATCGTTTTGCATCTTGTAAGTCATTTATGACCTAATAGTGATAATATGCAAATATTATGAAATTGATGATACAACTATATATAAAGATTAATATGAAGTTGTGTCATCTTTCACTTTAGTTGTGGACGCACGGTGCAACATGTTTTATCTCCGTATCTTTTTAACCGCCCATCTTTTCCTTGCTCAAATTCTTACTATTCATGTCGCTAAAGTAGTATACTATAATACGATATTTATCAATTGATTGGTTTTATTATTTTAGATTGAAGTATGGCGCCTAGGAAGACAAACCGTTCATTTGGTACAGTAAAATAAAAAAATATTTTGTGACCCTAAAACATTAAAACCAGACTATAACGAAATCAGCACAACGCTGGAATCTGGAAAGGTTAACGAATTATTCTTATTTATCTGTTGATTAAGCTAATTATACTTTAGGCAAATTAACTGTAAACAAAAATAAACTGTACCTACATTTCTAAATTTCCTGGTATTTTATTTCAACACCTACACTAAAACCAAGAAACGAATAAGTCAGGTAAAACCTTTTTACCTAGAATTTGATAACCTGGAAACTGAAAACTCTATCAGTAATTAATTATCGACCGAGTGAGCGGAAGCGAATAAGGTATCCGTTTCATCTTGGACAAAAATGCTTTCGTATGTCTGTCCTAATTTCCGGCTGTTCTCCTCTAGAGGTGGCGTTTCTCAACCGATTCTCGTGAAATTTGGTGAGCAGGTTCGGTAATTATATAGAATTTTTTGTAAATATTGGGGTCAATCTTACACAAATCGACCTAGACCCAAACTAAGCAAAGCTTGAACTATGGGTACTAAACGACGATATACATACTTATGTAGATAAATAAATACTTAAATACATTAAGAACCGATATCCATGACTCAGAAATAAATAAATGCCCATACCGGGATTCGAACCCAGAACTTCCAGTTCGTAGGCAGGATCACTACCAACTAGGCTAAAGCGGTCGTCAAACAAGCAAGTACTTACTTAAATTAATTCTGAATTTGTAGTAATTACATAAATACATTATAATGAACGATACAGTTCTAAGTTACTTAAGTGATATTTTATTTAAATACGTATAGGTAGGTACAGTCAGCGTCATATAGTTAGTAGCAGCCAGATAGCCAAATATTTCGTAACAAACCCTTATTCTTACAGTAATAAAGACGTGTACCGAAATATTTGGCTACCTTGGCTGCTACTAACTATATGACGCTGACTGTACATATAAATATTAAGAAACGAAAAAGTCAGATAAAACGGTTCAGGCGCCGTAGGTTCCGCGAAGTTAAGCGAACAGTTTTTGAAACAATGCGTCTGTTTATAATAATATGGTTTCAAAAAAATACGTTTAGTAATCTTGAGGCTTTTCTGCAGCGAGATCAGTGATTCAAAATATGATTAAGCAATTTTCGCTCGATAGAAATAAATCACGAATAAAATATTCGTAACAACTTCTAGAAATCCGAAATATTATGCTTGGGAGAACTAAGTGATAACTTTTTTATTTATTTAAACGGCCAAAAAAAAACATGATATCCGCGCTTCCGAGCACACACTTCCACCTCGCTCACGCTTATGCTCAGTGAGAGGAAGAGAAGACCATGAACCTACGACGGCGCCTTTAAGTATCAAAACTACTCTACGCCGACCAGGCCTTTAAATAGCGCTATTTTCGTATAGCGCTATCATTTATAACGTTATTATTCCTAAAACCGCTATACTCAAAAACGATATTTGACGCGCTGTATAGCGATATCCATTATAACGTTATAAATCTAAACCATTAATATAAAACCGATACTTTTTTAACCGATATAATAATGTTATAACGTTATAGGCTACCCCTTTCTCGCATTCAGTATAGCCTACTCGTGCAATGTAAGCGATGTGATTACGTAACGTAGGTTGTTTGTTAGAGTGCACGACGTCATAGTAAAATACAGAATTTTTCGATTTGCTCGGCTTGTCGGCGCAGGTTGTAGCCTGATACGAATATCCTGACTAATAATTTTGAAATCAGATTGTCTTTCGCTACTCTGTGCCTCATTAATCGGAAATGCATCATCCCATAAAAAACATGCCATGTAAAAAAGAGGTCAAGTCTCGAAACTCTTCCACCGTAAAAAGTTGTGAGATATTTCGTAGAGCCAAGTCTCAGGCATTCTTTTATCTTTATTTGCTTGCTAAATAAAATTTTGTGACTTGGCAATCACACAATACTACATAGCTTTAGGTATGCAGAAATCCATTAATGCAGGAAAGTTGTGTGATTGCCAAGTTACCCAGATATTAATGGCATTGTTATAACATGGTTAATTATTAATAATTTAAATGCCTGCATCAAATGTTTCTGCTTAGCCCGTTGGTTGACTGGTAGATAATGCTTTATGGCATTCAGTCCACCATATATACTTTTTTTTGTATTGTGTCACAAAGTTTAAATAAATTAAACCGGTCTCATGGCACCAGCACGCACATTACGGATGGATGGTCAGCTAAGATGCTTAAAATGAGGTGGAGAGAATGAGAAATTTGATTTATCTATATATGTAAAAGAAGACTTCCTGACTAATTCATCAACACACAGCCGAAACTACTGGGACTAAAAAGAAGGGACAAGATGGAATTTTTGGAAATCCCATCCCTAAGGGGGTTAAATAGGGGTGCAAAGTTTGTATGAGGGAAACTTTTTTTTTTTAAACTAGAGACTTGAAACTTTGTAGGAAGATTACTTATTAAGATGCATAAAAAGTTCTTGCAGCGTTTTAGAAAATTCCACTCCTAAGGGGGTTAAGTAGGGGACAGGGGTGCAATGTTTGTATGGGGGAAACATTATTTTTTGAACTAGAGACTTGAAACTTTGTAGAAAGATTACTTATTAGAATAGAAAAAAGTACTTTCTGTGTTTTAGAAAATTTCATCCCTAAGGCGGTTAAATAGAGGTGCAAAGTTTGTATGGAGGGAACTTTATTTTTTGAGCTAGAAACTTCAAACTTTGTAGAAAGATTACTAAATACAATACAAAAAAGGACTGTCAGCGTTTTAGAAAATTCCACCCCTAAGGGGGTTAAATAGGGGTGAAAGTTTGTATTAGAAACACTTTTTTTGAGCTTGAGATTTGAAACGTTGTAGAAAGATTACTTATTAGAATAGAAAAACAGTAAGTACTTTTAACGTGTTAGAAAATTCCATCCCCAAGGGGGTTAAAAAGGTACTTATGCAAGATTAGGATGAGAAACATTTTTTTGAGCTAGAGATGGGCAACTTTGTGGTACTAAAAATACATTTCAATGTTTTTTAAATTCATCCCCCAAGAGGGTTTCTAGGGGGTTCAAAGTTTATACGAAGAGCAAGATGTTTTTAAAATAATAGATTTATTACTTAGGTTATGGACCGTTTGTTTAATGATTAGAAAACAATTTCAGCGTTTTTTTTATTCATCCCCTAAGAGAGTTAAAAGGTTTGAAGGTTGTATAGAGAGCAAGACCTTTTTTAAAGTAAGACTTACAGATTTGAACAGTTACCAGAAATGTAGGATAGGTTAGGTTAGAACTGCGATGCTCCCAGAATCGAATAGATTTAATCAACATTGGGTACTTATTATTATAACAGTAATGTAGCTTAGTAGACATATAAAAATATATTTTTCTTTAATACGGTATGAAAACGTCTGTTGATTCTTAAGATATTTATGTTTGTAAAAACGAAGTTTTCAATTTAGATTTATCAATTTAAACTAACGAACTCATCGCACTGTTACCTTTTACGTAGGTCTAATTCCTGAACGGATTTAGATGAAATTTCCCGTACAGATTTGAGACCCTTGGAAGGATATACACATAATTAAATAGCAATATTTTTTCTAAGACCATAACAAGTTCCACGCGAACGAAGTCGCTGGCAACAGCTTGTTATTTATATAAATATTTAGTGACTAAGGATTGATTAGAAAAGGAGGATGAATCGTAAGAAAAGGAGGATCGATACATATTTATGTGTACCAACCGTCCTTGGTCTCCCCTATCTATCGCGAGCCTATTTAGACAGATTATGGCGAAGAACCGAAATCGAAAATTCACACATTCTTTGGTTTCATAATCAGATTTTATTTAACTTGTCGTTTTCGGAATGGCTCTAAATCAAAAATAAAATAAAATGTCGGAAACTAAAAGTATATTTTAATTTTATTACGATTAATGAACAAAAGCACATACCAACATACCTATGCATGATTTTTTGCTCACGGCAACACCGTCGGTCGTAGGGCTTGTTTGGAATAGGTCCTAATACTGGGAGTCTGCGATTTAGTGCCGAGACAAACAATGAACATAAAAAAAAATTGACCCTCTTATATATTGTAATAGTGTATACCTAGGGGCTATTAAGATTGGCACTCTTTCTTTTTATTTATGAGCAAGTCCACGAATCTGTGGACAGCGTTGCGTTTCCTGCGTCCCATTTTTATTCCGCCATTTATCGTCGCAACCAACCAAATATTCACAATTCACAACCAATTTGCAAATGATCGAGGTAAACAAGCATTAATAAGATTTAGAAGCTAGAACAACATAACGGCAACGTCGCACGTCGCGCTACGGCCCACGTGGTGGCATGCTGGCATTGGCACAGAGCGGCAACGGCGCAGCCGTAGCGCGCGGCTCGCATTTTAAAACGATATTATAACGTTATTATACAGGATGTTAACGGGGTCATGATCCGGAATGACAAAAAGCGAATAAGATGATCATACTGAACAACCTTTCCCATGGGACCAACCACGAAATCGCAAAAAAAAACCAGGTATTCCATACATTAACTCTCAATTAAATCGCAGTTAACTCACAGTTAACTCTTAATTGGCTCTTTTTTTTTTGCGATTTCGTGGTTGGTCCCATGGGAAAGATTGTTCAGTATGATCATTTTATTCGCTTTTTGTCATTCCGGATCATGACCCCGTTAACATCCTGTATATCGTTCTGTTATTCATTCTGGTACGGTATTTATATCGTTATGGAGAATATTGATTTTGTTATAACGTAATTTTCGAACACTAACGGAATATACCGTTATAATTCCGGTTCATTTTATAACGTTTTAAAGGCCTGACGCCGACCTAGCCGCCTCGCTCGATCCCCACTACCAATACCTGCGCTGGCGCGCTCGGAAACGGGTAATGATGCCTACAATCGAACTTTTTCCGGGCCGACACGGACTCTTAAAACGTGGTTATAATTCTCTTTGTTTATAATTGCTTGAATCATAGGGTAAGGATTGATGTTATAGCCGTGTTCATAATGAATTAACATTATGAACACGCGTGGTTCCGGATTCCGGTGATTAGCATACGGCTATAACATCGATCCTTACCCTCTGATTCAGACATGTACAGATACCAACCGACGACCCTAACCAAATCAGGAAAAATCTTAATAGCGCGATGCAGGATCGCTATGCGACCGTGACAGTGACATCTTCTGGCGTATACGATACTATCTTAGTACGTCCGCTCGTTGAGGAAGGTCGCTAGTAGTATCGTTTTTCTATGTGTTTAGTGTGCTTATTCGTCACTAGATGGCGTTAGTAGTATGGTTAATCCCATTGGTTTAGTGCATCTATTCGTCACTGGATGGCTTTAGTAGTACGGTTGTTTCCGTGTGTTTAATGTATGTGTAATATCTGTATATAATTGAGTATGGCGTATTATTTATGTATAAGTAAATAGTGTGTATTTACTAGTATATGCATACATATTGTTTTCGACATATACAAGTTTTATTATGTTAATAGTAGGTATATTGTATGACGTATGATTTAGAGTTCATACGTATTAATTTTGACTTGTAAAGTGCCCTTATACCAGGGATGCCGCGGATGCGACTTTTTAGACATCCGCGGATGCGGATGCGGATGCGGATGCGGATACGGGTGCGGATTTTGAGGCAAATTAGGCAAAACACGCCGTGTTGGCCCCTATCTGGTCGCGAACTGTACTACATCCGCATCCACAAAAACTCCGCTTTAATTTTTGCGGATGCGGAGGCGGATGCGGATGTTGAAAATCATGCGGAACATCCGCGGTTGCGGATGCCGATGCGAATGACTGCAACATCCCTGCCTTATACTGTTACTAATTTATGTGTAGTGTATTTATGAATACAAGTTTGAGTTGGCCAGTTAATTTAGATAAGATATAGTAATAGTCCTTTCATGTAACATCTGAGGACATATTGAGGTTTCTCATTTTAGTCGGTATAGATTGGGCGCCGCCCAAATTTTAATCGTGATGGTGGCTGGATGGATTCCTAAATTGAAGTGGACAGTGTGTTGTGACAATCCCATGGACACAATGAGTTCAGTGTGCGTATCGTCTCTCGGAGTAGACGACCTCCTGCCGCAATCTCACACAACTACTCCAGCGCTAGACTACCCCCCTCCCCCCACCCTGTCGGCGCGTAGCGCGTCACAGTGTTCCCTTGGTCCTAATTTTAAGTCAGTCTAACTTTATTGGATGATTGAATAGGTAGAAAAGGATGTCACGAATTTAGGACAAAAACTCCCGCGCGGCTCACTACGAGTATCATAGTTTTGAAATGAATGCAATCTACTTTGTTTGGGACTAGATACATATAGCGTTTATGTTAATTTATTTCTTTTAAAATAACATACATTAAGTATAATGATTAAAACTTATAACAACATTCAGATTTTTTATTTACTGAGTGATTGATACAACGCCAAATAAAAAGATTTAGGAAACACAGTTGCCAAAACCGAATTAGAGAACCCCACTTCCACGTGATCTTGTCTTTCCTACCCATAGAGTGTAGGTATAATATGAAAATTGTGGAGCCAGGAGATCGCGAAGGAGGTCCTGAGTTGAGCGGGCGCAGGAGTCCGACGCGAGGCGAGTGGGAGGTGGTGGCGACCTCCTAAGAAAAACATAGAAAGAGTGAAGCCTTTGAAACGAAAGGCTGACGAAGCGAATTTCTGGCGGGATTAGGTCCCAGATACGATAAGTTCTTTTGACAATTACGTAACAACTTTCTTTTCAAAACTTTTTTTTTAAAGTTCACTATCTCAAAACCACACGATGACATTTCGCAGTGTACTTTGTCTATGCCATTATTAAAACTAATGTTCGTACGCTCGTAAGGGCAACAATAATATTGTCCGGCTTCCTACGATTCAAATTCCAAAATTGTATGGTGATTATGACAACTGACCCAGGGGACACGTGCAGGGTTGTGGTAGGTAGCTCCTGCGGATGCGAGTAACAGTTGCCCCCCCCTTCATCAAGTGAGTAGGCAACTCGACTGTTAGAAGTTCTTAAGCCGTCCGAAGGCCTCTAACTCGACTTAACGACTACTGTCATAGACAACAGCCGGAATCATAAGTCATTAGTAATTTTTTGAGAAAGGCACAGAGGCCTTTCTTCAACTAGCTTCCCGCGCGGCGCCGCCCGCGTTTTACAGATGATAATACAATTTAAGCCTGACGGATGGTATAAGAACAGTCACCAGCATTTATCTGCCACAACAAAGCGCGCATAAATATCTGACACGACTATATTTCTAGGGCCGTAAGAATGTGTTAGAATAGATATTTATGCCCGCTTTGTTATGCCAGACATTCGTGCTGGTGGTGAATGTACATAAGTAAGTTCGGTGACACGGAATATTATGGCACCAGGTCAGCCGATCTGATGATGGAGACGGTGGCTATTGCAACTTCCAAACTAATATACAACATTAGAACACGTAATATTTAGGTTCACTGCCACACTTAGGCTCAATTAGAAAAGAATTGTCGGCCACAAAACAATAGACCAAAAATTTAAATTTTGACTGAAACTTAATTACTCATGTCAAATACGTAGGTATTTTATCGATAAACTAAAATCGCTAGGAAGTCCCAATTTTTTTTATACGCGCTGCTAAAAATACTAGTTCTGGTCATGTTAGTGGTAAAATAATTTTTGAGGATTAGGCTTCAACACGTGGCAGTTCGTGTTCTGCTTCTGACCTTCAAAAACGAAAGTCGAATATTAAACAATTTTGCAAGTTGATAGGAAGATAAGCTTAGAGCAAGGCCACAACTGTAAGTAGGTAAGTATAATTATAATTGCATCTAATACCTCTAATACTGCTTCGATCGTTCAGATTGGCAGTTATTCTTTACGCGGGCATGCGCCTCACCCCACCGTCACACCTAACGAAACTATAGTATCCGCAAAACCAAGTGGCGAGTCAGGTAATAAATCATTGGATCATGATATCTCTTTCGCACCTGCACTGCCTTATGGAGCGGGCCGTGCAACAGTAGTACTGACTTTTATTGCCTGACTCGCCACTTGGTTTTGCGGATACTATAGACCTCTCCCTACAGTTAGTTACTATTACTACGAATCGCGACAACAAGACATATTTGTGGGTGAGCGTTGAGGTGAACTTAAATCCAATTACAGAATAGCGGGGCTTCTGACTTATTTGTTACCCGAAAGTCGCTGTCTTACGCGAACGGTGATTTATCGTAGTAGCTATTTTTTTTACGAAAAACCCGGCGGCATCCAATTGTGAATTTAAACATTCTAAACCATCCGGAGATCCACTAAAACACGCCGACGATTTCATAAAAATCCTGTCCAGTAATTTGGGAGGAGGTTGGTGATAAACACGCGTACAGATATTTATGATCTAAAGAAAACGTTTTTTTTAATCAAGGCTGGTAGATATCGCTTAAGGGCACAAGTTCACCTATTTATTGTTGCCATTGTGGGTCCCGGTATTGGCTTTGAAATTCTGTAAAGACAATTTAATACCTATTTACATTGTTAGTGCACGAGGTATACCAGATTAATATTTGAGTTGGCCGAATTACATTAAAGTTGTCCATATAAAAAGCAACTATCGTGCAAGGTACAAGATTCCAATTTCAATGACATTTTAATAAAATTTCGGGCACATTCAATAATATCAACCGTATCAATCGTACGTGGTCGCCACTCGAGAACCTGCGGGTGGCGCAGAACTGGTCACATTGGCACTCTTTGGGGGAGGTCTATGTCCAACAGTGGACGTCTTTCGGCTGATATGATGATAATGATGATATCGATCGTTTCTCGGGATTAGATTCTCCTGATCTTCTAGAAAAATAAGGCACTTAAATTTATAATCGTGATTAGGGATGTTACGAATATTCGCATTCGCATATGCGAATGATTCGCATCACTCATCAACGTTCGCATTCGCATCAAATGATGCGAATGTTTTGCGAATGCGAATATGTGCAAGTCGCGGCGTGTTTCGCCCGCGCCGGCCGCCTGCCGCCGACTCGCGCATGCGCAAAGCGCGCCAACCCGTACCACGTTATTCATTTTGTCCTAGAAAGCACTTTTACTTGGGTAGTGTAGTGACTTGTGATTGCTTTTTATGCTTGTAATTAGTAAAATTATTAAAAAGTGATTACGTACGTTGGGTTTTTAGTGTACTTCCTTAATATTCGCATTCGCATTCGCACATTCGCATTCTAAATATTCGCATTCGCGAATTCGCGAATCGCGAATGTAATAGAACTGACATTCGTGACATCCCTGATCGTGATTAAGGCACTGGCCCACCGCCGGCTAGTAAGCGAGTGTGACTACGTGCTACTCGCTCGAGCGAGTAAAAGCGAGTAAAGCATTACTATGAGAGTACTCGCTACACGCCGGTGGTGGGACCAGTGCCTAAAAACAAATTAGGGTTCAGAACCAAAAAGAAAACAGGGGACCATCACAGGCTCACTTCATTGCCCGTCTATCTGTCAAGACTCTCTTTAACAGCAGGCCCCTATTTCACCAAATTGACAATTGTCACCCGACAACGACAATTCTCCGTACATTGCTGGTTCCACAAGTAACCTAGCGACCACCTTAACTTTTAGAACAAGCAATGGATGGTGAATTGTCATTGTCAGGTGACAATTCTCAAGTTCGTGAAATAGGGGCCAGCTGGGACATCGTCAGATTTAGGTTCGCTCCTCTTCTGTGCACATAATTTTGAACTTAATCAGCATAAACGGTGTCGCCTTTTCTATAACTATATGCGATAAAAACATATTATATAAGTATAAACATAAGCCCTTAAACATTGATCCCAGAAAAGACGATTTATGTTTTTGAAGTGAAAACTTCTTTAGCGGCGCTGAGCACTTTTTGGGATGGGGAAAAATTGTTAAATACGCGACAGTTTTGTGACGTCAGATGTGAAGGAGGTCACTTTTTGCTGCTAGCCGATTCGACTTCATTAAAAACTGAACGCTATTCGTAAGAGTATAAAGCAGTTAAACACTTTTTGCAATAGCATATTTTGCAAATAAATTTGTAATTTTAACACATTCATTGCCCAGAATCGCTACGCGCTACGTTCGTAGCCGATCCCGTGGTTTTCCTCGTATGTAGCAGAAAGCGACTGCGGCGGTCTGACGCATATGGGTCGTCATGGGCCCTGAATGGGTTAACCAACGCGTCCTTCACCGTTTTGCTATTGAGAAAATTCGAATAGTTCGAATTTGGGCGTTATTCCGAAAGAGAGAGAGAGAGAGAAAGCTTAGAAAAATATTTACCAACGGCAAAAACAAATTGATATTTTGGTCACCACCGCCGTCTGCTGTTCTTGCAAATTCGAATAGTTCGAATTTAGACGTTATTCCTAAAGAGATAAAGCTTTGAAAAATATTTGGCAATGGCAAAAACAAATTGGTATTGTGTTTGCCGCCGCCCGTCGGCGCGCCGACGGGCGAGCCGGCGGCCCGTCGCACCCAACGCGCCCGCGGCCCGTCCGCCTAAATAATTGATAATTGTTTATAAATTTGCGTCAAATTCATTTTTAGGGTGACACCGTAAGATGTCACGTGACCTGATCGAAAAACTGTTACAATGTTATTGAGTTTTCACTTCTGCCGGCACTCCCGGAGTGCGACCCGGTCTTTTCTTGACTGACAATGACCCATCTAACCGTCTTCGGCGGTGTAATTGCAGAAACAATACGCAACCTTGACCTAACCCTTGGCTCCATTTTGGAAGGGACCGATTGCAAAGCTCACAGGTGTAATAAAAGTAGCAAACCAACAAGATGCTTCATAATGGCCAAGGTGACGAAGAAACGAAGTCAATCAATTTACACGTGATTTGACCGAATACGTGGCTTATTAGAGTTACGTAAAGTCTGTACGAGCACAGTCGACATTTTACAAGACGGCATTTCAAAGCACGCGATAATTTCCAATGCACCCCCCTACTTGTTGTTTTTAGACAAATTGTGTTCTCTTTTGTTTAAGATTTTTCAACTGATCAAATCTACATCTTTTGGACAGTTTTTTCAACTTTCGTGTAGTTTCCACCTTGGCGCTGCTGGCATAGCTGTCCCACTGGACAAATCAAATCGAAATCTATCGATCGATCGATCGACATTTCGTTATCAGATTCATTTAAGGTCATTCGTTCGTTACTTCGAAGTTCGATTATTAAAGAAAATCTTATCAGAAATTATTTTTTTAGTGGTTAAGTACTTGGTTGATTTCAATACTTTGTGAGTTTCTTTTTACAACAATATTTTAAGTGATGATTATTGTGTAATCCCATGGAAAAGTGTGATGTCTTCGAGAGGTGTTTGTTTCTTTCTCACTTTAGTCGAAATGGCACACGCATAACTTTTGTTTCGTCACGTCTGTCTGTCCGTATGTTACATACAATATAAATAATGTTGTTGGGATTAGACCGGTTTCCTTATGATGTTTTCCAAGCTACTGTTAAATATCAAATGATATATCTTTTTTTGTAAAACCCAGTCGGGATTCGAACAACTTCCAGATTTAAAGTCCAGTGGCTTACCGCTCGGGTACAGTAACTCATATATTCCAGCACGGCTATGCGCGAGCTCTCTCGGTTTTTCTCGCACTATACTTCTCTCTCTTATTAGAAAACATAGAAAAAGACGTATACTGCGAGAAAAATCGAGGGAGCTCGCGTGCCGTCTTGTGAATGCCGTGCATATGCCCTAAAATCGGCATCGACATACCCGGGAATACACATGACGGACCGTTATTCAAGTAAGAAAAGGATTTCTAAATTAATATTTAGTACTCACCCTTTATTATGTTCAATGTCTTCTTCAGCTTATGCTCATGCCAAATAGTCCCCATGACATGAGCACGCTTTGCGCACTTAATGTCTGTATAACTACTACACTACACTACACTCCTACACCACACACTTGCTGCCAAGGCGCGTCGCGCGCGTCAACGGTTTCTGTCTCACTCGCACTGCAAATTAGAAACAGGCCGATTTCATTCGTCTCGCGTCGCGCGGTCAGTTATGTCAGGTCCGCCGATACCCCAAGCCACTCGGTTTTCACCCATACATATCATTGGCTTGAGATAAATGCGTAGGCAACTCAGTATTCTATAATAGAATTAATTATTCTGCAAGTAGGCTTCAAGGGCTCTTCTGCATGTCAGACTTTCAAGATTTACAATGCAACATAACTGACATTAAAAAACATAACAACATTAGGTAACACATTTTAACCAATACCTGGGCACACCTTTTGCCGAGAGTTGTGACGGGTCATTATTCATTATGATATTTCAGTATAAGATCATTAACTATGGCAATGCCAGTGAGGATCGAGTTATCAGGCGCCCTGCCACGTTCCATGCACAGAACAGATATCCAGTAGGTAGGGTCAGTTTGGGTTTCCACCGGGGAAAGTGCGCCTCATTCATCAATCAGTCATTTAAATCAATATCAGCACGTACTTTCCCCGGTGGCGCACATACCCGAACGGACCTTACATTTTTTTCTTCCGCGTCGAGATTACTCAAATGATATTTGCCAAATGAGTGTGGATCTATACAACTCTGGCTTGCGTCGCTGGTCGTGATTCCCGTAAGGGCCTGTATTCACTTTGATTAGTGATTAGTGCGAGTTCATACATTTGCTGCGAGTTTGCTGCCAGTGAGAGTAGCTTTTGTATGGACTCGCACTAATCACTAATCAATGTGAAACCAGGCCCTACGACTATATTTCAATTAGGGTCCGAAGTGCATGTGCCCGCCCCATCCAGGCTTAAGAGTGACTATCCACCAGCTGTGAGATGTAGTGCGGTGTACGAGGAAAATATCCACCAATAAATAGACTCGCTCGCATATCTCTTCCTATTGGTGGATTGTTTCTTCGTTGCGGCACAGGGTAACTGTTGATTGATACCTTTTCCCTGCATAGCCTCTATCTTGCACTCAGTAAACAATAAATTATTATATTCGGTTATATTTATTTATTTAGGAATACCAACAGATAATACATCATCAAGGATAGGACAAACGCCCGTCATTTTGAAAACTTAACCCTGTTCTGTACAGTAGAGACTTCCTTATATTAATAAAAAAAATTAGGTACTAAATAAGTGAAAATTTGGAAAAAATTGTGGTCATTCTTTTCCATTGGCGAAAGTGATTTATCGCCTTAATCATCGTCATTTGAATAATTTGTCACTGGAAACATATAAATTATGATACTTAAAATAAATTTATAAAACATTACTTTTGTCCTTTGTTTTGTATTGTCACGAATAAACTATTCTTATTCTTATTTAGTACCTAATTTTTTTTATTAATATAAGGAAGTCTCTACTGTACAGAACAGGGTTAAGTTTTCAAAATGACGGGCGTTTGTCCTATCCTTGTACATCATACATGCACTTATAACTAATTTATAATCGAGACTGATGCTTGTCTAATTATATCTAACCACAACTTACTCCAATGCTTTCCTACCTAAGGTAAACTCGGCGAAGACCGTCTGTCGGCAAAGATCGTATAGCAAGAATTACAGCAAATTCTGCACAGCTGCGAGGATGGCAACACAATTTACGAAATGATAAAACCGTTCTAGTTCTGACAAACTTACACAGATGACGCTACATCTAGCATAAAGAGAGAAATCGGCTTTTCAAGTTTAGTTCGGTTCGCAACTAGCATTCTGCCGTCCTAAGCAAAAAGGACGCATCTGACTACGAGTCTCATAGTCAGATGCGACCTTTTTGCTTAGGACGGCAGCATTCGGAGCATACCACGTCGACATCAAAAAAAGTTTTAAGTGTTTGTTAGATCCATGCAAGTAAGTTTATTCTTTATTGATGTATATTTATGAATATATTACAATAACGTTAAACTCGTATTGCACGCAGATATTTCTGGTGAAAAAAAACTAATCAAAAAATGTAGTAGTGGCGAAGACCGTCAAAACTTTGGAGGATAACATCGTCATGTGCCGATCTTTGCCGTTTTCAGAAGTCGTTAACCTTTTCCGTCTCCGTCTGTTTTTTTATATTATCTAAATATTGTTCCATTATTTAATCTAATTTGTTCGAGCACTCTGTCCCACTATGTATACTTACCTTGGAAAAAGCATTTTTATTTTAAGTATAATGAAAAAATGGCCCACAGAAAGATTCTATCAATTGAATAGAGTTTTTTTAATCATATGTGAGTCCCTGTAAACTGCTCTATTTGCTACTTTTTGTGGTATATTATTAGTGGCCTCAATTTTTTAATCACCTACTTACAAATTTTACATTTCTTGTAATAAAATTTTACTACGAAAATAATAATTTTATTTTAAGTGACGTGTTTTCTACCCCTGAATGTATTTGTATCGGCCGGCCTTACCCGACAAACGCTTCTTTTGACGAAAACAGCCATAATAAACCTTATTCTTGAGAGGTTAGGGCACACATTCAGTTGTTATTGTTATTCGCACTCATACAAAATATCCGTAACTACGTAAGCTGCCTAAATTCGCCACTAGACGATCTTATCCGACATTGGCAAGTTCGTCCATTGCGCCGTGTTTTAAAAACGAGTGTTTATTTCATTAACCGATGCATACTATGTGAATTTCGCAAGTTTAATTAGCAGCCAACTAAATATTTGATTAACCACTTTCAGAAAATTTGACTTTCAGGCAATAGGATTGCCAAAATTTTTCGATTAGTTATTTTTTAAATGGCGCATGGCCTGTTTTTTTTTTTTTTGGGTTTCCCTGTTTGGCCTGCAGTGCGGCCTGTAACAGAATTGTTTCGGGATACCGCTCCGGGGGCCGTAAGGGTCTCCCAGAGGTAAACAATCGTAAGTGGTGTTCGTTTAAATCTGAATGTATTTTTTTGTTTTAATGTTCTATGCAATGAAAGCTGCCGGCGCCATATTTAAAGTTGATCGGCCTGTAGGTAGTCATATGTTTGTGCAAACCGCCTTTAATCTCAGATTTATAATAACATTAAAGTTTGGTCAAAACAAACCTAAGATAAGAACCTTCGTTTACAAGTCTAGGTAGGTATAGGTCGTTTAACGTAGATTTCAAATTATAATCTCAAGGATGAATGGCCAACTAGCCATTAGTTGAGGTTAGTATGAGCTTGTTTTAATGGTCCCTAATAACTAATAAGATGCGGTGTGAGTGACCTTAACAATCTAAGTGCTAAACACGTGAAGTACCTACTTGTTGCTATAAACTTTAGTTTAGTTGAAACGAACAAAAATAAACAGTTTTCAAAACTGTAACGTCCTGAATTCCCATGGCCACCTTCGGTCTCCATGATCAGATCAGCTTGATGCTACCCAAATGGGTGCCTGTCGTATCGCATAATGTTGATCGTCCTAAATTTTTTTGGCCGAGAATGTTTGGCATAATGTTGAGTGGCATACTACTTATTTAGCCTATTCATTTTTGCGCATACACATTTAAAAGTTCTAAAGTATGTTTATCCTAATATTGATTACTCGAACATCGAATTACCTAAAAAGTAATAGTCCTAATTTTCATTGTCATAGTAATTATTTTGGCTATTATTAAATTAGCTAAAATTACACCACCTATACAATTTTTTTCCTAAATTTTATACTATTTTAAAACTCTGAGCAGACCCGACCTATATCTAGATAAATAAGATAGGTTCGTTAGTTGCCTTTTGTCCCTCAGAGCAGATTTAGGGGCCCCGCGAAGCGGGGCTCCGGCGACATGAGGGCGGGTCATAGGTTATTCAAGTATTAGGCAATTCGCAGCAGAGACAACCTTCATTTACATCAATTAGGTAGGTTCGTTAGTTGCGTTTTGTCCCTCAGAGCATAAATAGACAGCCCGCGCAGAGGGGTGTCGTCGACTCGCCGCACGGCTATCAAACAACACACACAAGCGAACTCTTATTTAGGTCGGTTAGGTTAGGGTTCACTTGTGTCCCTCAGAGCAGAAATAGGGGCCCCGCGAAGCGGGGCTCCGTCGACATGAGGGCGGGTCATAAGTAATTTAAGTAGTAGCCGTTTCTGACCAGATCCAACCTGCATTTAGATTCGGACAATAAATATTTAGGACAAGCGATATATATGCGTAACAAAATGTATGCACAACATTTTAGGATCATTAAATATTAGTAACATCAAAGTTATGCACATCAATCATTCAAAAAAAAAATCGACACAATAAACATTCGGACAATAAATATTTATGACAATCGATATTAGGAACAACAATTTCGGCAAATAAAAAATATGCACAACAATGTTTATGCCATACGTTATTCGGCATAAAGTTGGTATGCGACAAAACAGTAGGACCAACAATTTTATGCCACCCGATATAGGGTCTATATATACGAGTATAGGTGGCATAAAATTAACCCAAATATTTAATAGTTATTCAAACTATACTTAATCCAAAAATTTCAGCTCAATCGGTTGAAGTGAAGATATCTGCTTCAAAATTGAGTTGCAAGATTTGCAAGTTAAATAAAAACTTGTAGAAAATAAGTTGCTGACAAAAATTTCATTTAACACATGTAATATTAGATAATGTTTAGATTGTAAGTCGAAACTGTTCCTTGAATAAATAAAATGAAATAGCCAAAATAGTGGTTTTATTAAATACCCCGAGACACCCAAAGAGAGAGAACTTTTCGGAACTCATCCGGGTTTAGTCCCGGATCTCTCAACAGGTACCAACTTTAATTAGCTCATACCGGTATTCGGAACAGGAAATGTTGGCTTCAAGTGACATTTCGAGTCATAAAAGGAAATTCTTCATTATTTCCCCTTGCTTGAAATATATACCTATCTACAGCGATACTGAGGTAAGCCGAAGATGGACAGACGGTCAGACAGACGGACGTGGCGAAACTATAAGGGTTCCTTTTTAACTACGGAACCCTAAAAATGAAATAAAATCTGCATAATATACGATAACGGCAATGACGCTGACAAGTTATATTATACCCATGGAGAGTTCCATACACAAGTGTAATTTCGCGCCAAAATTGAGTGTGATAGGCCTGCTACAGCATTCCTAGCTTTTACCTAGTTGAGATTATTTCAGTTGGCAGAATTGCTTCAAAGTTTAT
The DNA here is from genome assembly GCA_947578815.1 of Epinotia ramella. NCBI lineage: Eukaryota > Metazoa > Arthropoda > Insecta > Lepidoptera > Tortricidae > Epinotia > Epinotia ramella. The sequence continues at coordinate 6,417,066 of OX388207.1, forward strand.
TTAAATAACCCTCCTCTTTTGCGGCAGTCGGGTAAAAAGGGACTCTCCGTCCATGGTAAAAGATTCAAATTCCAATGTCAATTTTATAAAAAGTAGGTCACGTTCAATAATCTTAACTGGGTATACTAGCAAGTACGTACGTGCGAGAGGGACAAATGGTTAATGTCTGACATAAATCGCCAGAGCTTCCGAAGATGTTTTTTTTTTGTTACGTATCGACCAGCGAACAAAAAAACCATCCCCGCATAATGGAAATGGCACCCATTCTGTGGGGCCATTTTGTGGCGCTACTTAGACTTCTATGTTTTATGTTTTTTTCGTTCGTTGATCGGTACGCATTTGTCCACTACCTAAGAGTAAGGGACCCACCTTTCATCTCTAGCTCTCAACACAACGAATCCTCAAATCTTTTTTTACTGATGACTATGCGCTTCCGATTCTTGGGATTCTTGTCTGTTTATCAGGCGGACCGTGTAATAATTTGCCGCCGTCGTATTAAAAAAAAATCCGATCACGCAGATATATACATTTCAAAACCACGACTTGAGCAAATCGAAAATCGTTAGCTAACACTTCACTTTGCAAGTTGCAAATCACCTTACTTTTACTGATACCATTCGTACCTAAAAGATCGTAACTCCATCAATATCTCCATTCACTTACGCCTTTCCTCATACGCTGGTAACGCTTAGGTTAATGACCATGAACGCATCGTAACCTTGCACTTTAATTACAACGTTACCAATGCGGGTGAACAACCACTGAACTAGCTTGTCGTACTAGGTTTTCTTTTGATATGCATTGTAAGCGCCACAGCTGACGGTAAATGTAAGTTGGTCCGTTGCGCGCGTGAGCATGTGTTACAGTTTACAGTGCAACAAACAATTAGTAGGTGCTTTGGTTGTTTCATGTGGCGCGATGTAAAGGTAGGGCACAGCGAAATTTAATGTCATCTCGCCAGCGAACGAAAAAAACATAGAATGCTAGCTCCTTACACTACCCAAACACGTGCCTAAAACCCGGTAAGCGTATGTCGAACTAAACGGCTGCCTGGCATCGTGTTGATACCACGCCCCCATCCCCGCATAGTGCACCCATTCTGTGGGGCTATTTTGCGGCGCTACTTGGAATCCTGTGGTTTTTTCGTTCGCTGCATATCGCACATATTTGGAGCACCACCCCACCTTACAGAAGACCGCAGCCATAATAACACCACTACTTGCTTTGAGGGTATTTATCATCATCATATCAGCCGAAAGATCTGTACATAGGCACCTAAAGAGTGCCACAATGACCGGTCCTGCGCCACCCGCATCCAGCGGACTCCCGCGACCTTTGCCAGGTCATCAGTCCACCTTGTGGGGGTCTACCAACGCTGCGCTACCCTGCTCGTACGTACGCTACGCTCTTGCAATCCGTATTACTAGTTTACCATGTTGTAGTTGTTTTTTATCTTTACTTGATGGTGAATTTCCTCACACGAACGCTCCGGCTGTGGAATGACCTCTGTCGTGGTTGTCCCGAGGGATTATAGTACCTATGACGTTCTTTAAGAAGGAAGTGTACAGGGGGCCTAGACAAGGTTACAATAGACAAGCGCTAACGCCAATAGAAACTAATAAAATGTATGGGAATGACAGATGTTAACGAAAAGTGTTTCGTCGGCATCTGTCATTCCCCTGCATTTTATTAGTTTTCTATTGGCGTTAGCGCTTGTCTATTGTAACCTTGTCTACGGCCCCTGGTTACAATCGACAAGCGCTAACGCCAATAGAAAACTAATAAAATATAGGGGAATGACAGATGCCCCCCTTGTCTACGGCCCCAGGTCTACAGTTCTAATTTACAAGCATTCATAGGATACGCTAACCACTTACCATCAGACGGGCCGACTTGTTTGCCTACGACGTGGTATGGTACTCGTATATAACTACAACTTAGAAGAGTTGAAAAACCCCCGACATTTTCATTTCAAAGTCCTATATCTCAAAAACGGCTAAACAGATTTTCATGAAACATGGCTAAGAACACGCGGGATAAAATTATCTATGACACAAAAAAACGCATTAAAATCGGTCCATCCGTTTGGGAGTTACGATACCACAGACACACAAGACACGTTAAACTTATAACACCCCTCTCTTTGCGTCAGGGGTTAAACAATTGTGGTGGTGTTTTTACTGTTACTGTCACAGAAAATACTTGCATAATAAGAGCTTATTTACACAGGTCGATACAGACCATGATAGCGTTTTCCCGCACCTCCATGGAGCTTGTAACACCTAAAATTTGTACGTTCCCAGTTTTTGAACGAGTGAGCAAAGCGAGCGAACTCTGTTTCAGCTTGGGTCAACATTCTTTCGTATGTTGGGCTGTCCAGATGTTATCCTCTACAAGACGTACTTCACCATCGATTCTCGTGAACATTAGCGAGTTCGATAATTATAGTTTTTTTTTTTTTTTTTTTTTGGGTTTTCTTTATGAAACCCAAGACTCGCGAGTTCTACAGACAGATGGATATGTAGTCCCGGAGGTATGGCCAGCTTCTGTCTCCATCACTAGACCAGCCCAGTGGCGCATGAAATTGCGTTGTTATTGTCACCGAACTTACATAAGTGTGCCTAGTGACTGCGGTCTTCTGTAAGAAAAATATCTGATTGAAAATCGTTTTCAAAGTTGAAGGACAAGCTACATACTTTTACTCAAATATTTGTAGGTATATACCATAAGCGCAAGTTAAACAAAAGCTTGTAATCAAAATTGTGTTCTATTCCAGAACGGCCAGCACGCGACGGCGCGCGACCTCTCTCGATTTTTCTCGCACCATCCGTCTCTCTCTTATTAGAACACTTAGAACAAGAGGTATAGTGCGATAAAAATCGACAGTATATTGCGGCCGTCGTGTGCTAGACGTGCTGTTCTATTAAATATCTTTGGGTAAATGCTACTGTTATCGCCATCTATGTTACGTACTGCGAAACTAAACCGCATAGCTACTAGCTCACCGCTTTGGCTGCCTTCGGGAGTTACGAAAAGCCAACCACTTGATCGCTTACTAGTTCATTGAAAAACGAATAGATGGCGTTGAATACAGAATTAGTTCATTTGCAAAAATGACACTGGATCTTTATGGCGATGGATGTGTGCGAACATTTGTAGGTTAATTTTAGAAACTAACATTGCATTTGAAACTTATAGTTAATTAGCAACGTGGTCCGAAAAAAGTTGTTCAAATTAGGCTTGACTATGGCCGACGGCAGTGGAGGCGACAAACTATTACGTTTAAAGTTACTTATGTCAAAAAGAATGTGCTGATTTGATTTAATTAATCTACTCGTCTTTCTGTGGCGTCCTTCTTTTGACGTTGGGGAAATGCTTTTACGCACCCCGCCCGGTCTGGGGGGGGACTAGCACGTCAATCACGTAACGCATTGTACGTCTGTTAGGTAGATCCAACTGTAATTTTTAGGGTTCCGTAGTCAACAAGGAACCCGTATAGTTTCACCGTGTCCGTCTGTCCGTCTGTCCGTCAGTCTTCGGCTTAGCTCAGTAACCATTACTACTAGAAAACTGTGATTCGGCATGGCATGGCTATATAAATCAATCACGCCGACAAAACGGTACAATAAAATGTTAAAAAAAAAAATTTTTAGTTGTTAAATGATCACTAGTGAAGTTAATTAAAGCTTGTAAAATCAGCAACCTCATAATTTGTATCCGGGCACTCACTTTTTAATTTAAAGGAGAGGTTGCTAAATCTGAGGCAAATTGGGTTTCTTGGTAATTCAATCTGCCTCCAAGTTGTTTTTTACGCCACAACCGTGCTCGTGAACCCTGGAAACGAAAGGACGTAACCGACATTAATTGTGTATGACGTTACGACGTTCTTGGTAAAAGTATTCGCCATTAGGCGGCCTGAGTTCCCTCGTTACGGATATATATTTAACTGCACTTAAGGAAAACTTGAGTGAAAAACGTGGCAAGTGAGAGTCGGACACTTAAATGGCTTACTGGTGTACGAGATATAAAATAATTATTTATAACACCACGTAAAAGGTTGTAAGTACCAAAACCAACATTGCTAAGAACAAGCAAAGAACCATCTTGACAGACAAGACTTCTGATAAAAAAAATACTCAATCCGTTTAGGAGCTGCGACTACGACGCCACAAACAAACTGACATATTCGTACACATGGTTAAACTTATAACACCGCTCACTTGCGTCGGGGTTTAACACATTTCATCACACACACACAACAGGAAAATGTCAGGTATACGTACTTTGGACTATGCGCCGCACCAAAGCGTCAATTCTCTCCGAATTGGAAATTAAATCCCACCTATCAACTGTATGAATGCAACGACTCCTCTAGTACTTCAGACACGTGTTGTTGTTGTGGGACACGTAGAAGGAAAAAGGAGCCGTGGAAGATCACCAACCCGTTGGACCGACGCAGTAAAGGAAAATCTGCAAAGGAAACTCGCAGACGTCTATCCGGATGACCGAAAACTGATTGGCCTGGACAGCATTAGTGCGCAAAGCAACGACCTTCTGTAGTCACGACGCCTCACCACCCTCAGTCATGAGGATGCAACGAAGATAAGGAACAGCAACCCGCCTACAGGCGGATTCCATCGGGCGCTTTCCGCTACTTTGCGGAAAAAACACGGGATCGGCTACGACGGGAGTAGCGAATCTTAGCAGTGTGTGCGTAAATAGCTCAATATAGGAGGACGGCATAATTTAGTAAGAACGTCCCACTACTGGACACAGGTTTCATCCTAGGTGAGAGGGAATGCGCTGGCCCAGAGCGAGTCGGGGACTGGTTGAATGTTGCGTCATCACCGTTGTAACGTGTTCTTCCATCTCTTTCACAAATGCATGGGAGTATGCGGGGTCAGAATATAAACATGGCTGACGGTTTCGGACGGCTCAGTCAGTACGCCCGAAGTCGGGCCTAGGGCCTAGCTGTTTCTTGCTGGACTCTTCTCAGCTAGGCTAGGTTTTAGTGAACCAGCGACCCACTCACACCCCAAGTTCGGTTGATACCGTTCAACCAATCTCACTGGAGCGCAAACTCGTAGAGTATTCCAGTGTTTAAACTGCCCCCGCCTGGTCGTGCCAGAGGTTTCCCCTGGATTTTCCCCAGGCTCCCTCCAATTCGACCGCTGTATTGGGTTCGTCCTATAAAAAAAACCCTCCAAACCGACGGCTCATTTGCTCAATGGACGTGCCGCAAGCAACATCTCCTTCCAGCAACGCCTGATGATGCCTCGTAGAGAGGCGAAGCATGTGTCGTGGTTTTTGTCATTGTTGGTGGGATTTTGCTGTAATTATTTGCATGTTTGCAAGAATACGCAAATAGGTGCGTCTCATCATCCCTAATTAGTGCATGTTTTTTAGCATAATAGCAAAGGAATATTGTTCACGTAACTTATCATGGACGTCCGCAAAGTAACGCTGGATTCAATAAATTAGGTAGGTACCTTTGTAGTTCTTCACATATACACGGTGATTTTTAATCCGTGATCATCAAAAAATATTGATAAACAGTCTAAACGGATTTCAATGGATGAGGTCTCATGCAATAAAATCACTGTTTAGTTAATTCAAAATGATAATGCTAACACTAATGTCCACAGAATGTTTGGTCACCCTACCTTTCATGAAGTTAAGTAGCCACGTCAAATGTTCGCAAACTACCATTAGGGTGACAATGATTTTGAATTATAAAGTAATACCTTATTCAGTTTGATTCAGAAAATTATACAAAAGTTATTAAAAAATGATTGTTTTAGGTAACTTCGAGTTAATCGTGTTTGGTATCAATTACAAAATTAGAAAAATTTACTCCTGATCACGAATTAAAAATCATCGTGTATATGCATGTTTCCAGCTCACAAACTTTTAAATGTTAGTATAGAAAATATGGATTAGTATTACTGGATATCAAAGATGAATTTTGTTTCTCAAAAAAACAATCCCGAGACCGTAATCGTGCCACTGGACTAACTTAAACTACCAGCTACAGAATTTGTTTGTTAATATTTGACTTACCAACTTCCCACATAATTCTTTGTGAAAAGTTGGGAGGGAGCTGTGTTATTCCAGTATCAAGTTACTTTTCTAGTTAAAAGTTAACATTTGTGGATTGGGATTTAGAAATCCAGTTTTCTGCAAGCAATGCGGTGATAGGATCTTAGCTGGTTAAAGTTGCGAAGCCACTGAATTTTGTAGGATTTCTTAACAAAATACTGCTCTAAGCTGGTTTTCCACGAGATGAAAGGCAGTCTTGACGTTTTGTAATGATAACTTGAGTATATTTACAAGCTTTTATTTAACTTGCAATGTATGTACAGTCAGCGTCATATAGTTAGTAGCAGCCGAGGTAACTAATATTTCGGTACACGTCTTTATTACTGTAAGAAATATTTCGTAACATAAGGGTGTGTTACGAAATATTTGGCTACTCCGGCTGCTACTAACTATATGACGCTGACTGTACCTGACTATGTTTGTCGGGGGGGTCTGGCAGCTCAATTTTGAAGCAGATATCTTGAACCGATTGAGCTGAAATGTTGAGTAAGGGTTTACTCAACGGGGTTACGTCGTTAGTACTGAATTCCCATGGCCACTTTCTGTCTCCATCATCAGATCCAGAATTGTAATCCAAACTAAACCCTTACTAAAAATTTCAGTTAAATCGGTTCAAGATATCTGCTTCAAAATTGAGCTGCAAGATTCCACTTGAACAAACATAGTTAGGTACAGTCAGCGTCATATAGTTAGTAGCAGGCGGAGTAGCCAAATATTTCGTAACACACCCTTATGCTTACAGTAATAAAGACGTGTACCGAATTATTAGTTACCTCGGCTGCTACTAACTATACATATGACGCTGACTGTAGGGTAAAACCCGGATAGTCGCCCCGGGGGTATAGTTGCCTTGATTGCAATTACTCTAGTTTCGCGAATGAAACACACATTATTTTATTTATCTATCGAGAGACTCTGCAACTACAACTAAGTTGACCGTGTTGCATGTCTCTGTGCGATTGCATGGGACGGCTAGGTGCGATCAACGTTTTTGCGGGATAAATTTCCTCTTTCTCGACGGGGCATCTAGATCCTAAACGTAATTTACATGCATTAGGCAACTATCCCTTACATGGGATAGTTGTTCCAAAATTTATAGGCCCGCAAAAATCGCCAATACTCTGGAAATATCAAAGATTTTGTTCATTCCTTTCATAAATTTGAAGATAATAAACCAAAGTACCTACCCGTTTTACAAATAAAGAATCTTGCTTTTTGTACAAAGAGATATATCTATCATCATCTATCCTGGTTTTACCCTACATACATTGCAAGTTAAATAAAAGCTTGTAAATATACTCAAGTTATCATTACAAAACGTCAAGACTGTCTTTCATATGCCTGTTATTGAATAAGCACCCGTCAGGTCACCAACAAATATCATATTTCTATAGCCACCCTAAATTCCTTTCAGCAGTGTTACAACACCATGGATAGATTAATGACGCCTTCACCTCCGAACTGGCCTACCATTAGTAACCAACAGCTTATAAAACTTTCATTATTCAGAGACCGTTTTTGACAGTGATAAGAGACCATTAATCCTCTGTCAGGTGGTTAATTCAATGCCTTGTTTGGTTACATCGTGATACAGACGAAACAGTCAATTAAAGTGTATTAGAAGGGAAGCAAAATACTAATGCTACGGTGTTCCTAGTGATTCAGGCATGCGGCTGTCAAGCGGCGGCGGCGGTCGTGGCATATCCCCCCGGCTGGTTCCAATGAGTTTTTAGGAACTTATTTACGGAACATTTACCCTTAGGTTTTCGGTGAAGGGACACATCTTGAGGAAACCGGTCTAAACCCAATAACTCCAATAAGGTCTAGTTTTGCCTCTCGGTTGGAAGGTCAGATAGCAGTCGCTTTTGTATAACTATTGCTTACCCCAAATCTTGGTATTAGGTGTCAAAGCGGACCCCGGGATCGTTTAGGGCACAGGGAATAACGCTAGGAGGATGATGAAGCGAGGAAAAAATCCAAATCCACCTATAGCATTGTCCGCCTCGCTCGAGCATCGCTTCATAATCGTGAAAGTATCCTCGGACACTGCTCCACTATCTTACACAGTGATGTGCCGTTCCCAGGAATATTCCCATACAAGGGAACATACGGGAACATTGAAATTATCTTGCTATTAGGGATTCCATGATAACTTGGGCTCTTGATTTTTTTACCAAGACATCAACCAGTGTAATTTACCCGCAAAGGTAAATTCCCAATGTTCCCGGGAATATTCCCCCGGAACAATTGGAATATTCCCGGGAACAATGGGAATATTCCCAATTATTGGGAATATTCCCCCAGCCGAAAAAAATAAAATAGAAAAGTACTTCTGCAAGTAACAAATACGATACAAAGTTAATGAAAAAATCACAATAAAATATTGTACGAATACAAAATATGAAAATATTCACATATTAAATGGTAATTGAGATAAGTAAAAAGTCAGAATTAGTACAATAATGCTGTTTTTGGCGAATGGTACTTTATTTGTCGGGGCACTATTCATTTTAATTACTTTTATTACAACTTTAATTTTCCTAATTTGTATTTCAATATTCCCCTATTTGGGGAATATTCCCGGGAACAAGGGAATATTCCCCGGCACATCACTTACACAGCTCTAGTGGATACGCACCCTTAAGGGGCGTCAGGACGCTCGTCTTTCTATACAAACGTAGTTTAGTTACTATTTTAAAACGACATGTAAGTTGGTATACACTATGGCATTCGCCATATCTAGGTCGGAAACTATATTCGAAGAGCAAAACTTTTGGGTACAGTTTGTACTCAAAATTCTATACAACGTTCCGAAACAGTGTTGCTAGAAATGAAAATAGAAAACACACAAAAACACACACACACACACGCACACACGCTCTTATTTTAACTTTTGTATTATTATTTTTTGCCATTTGTATTTTGAAAGCACAGCGTCCAACTCCGACGCTTAGGTTCTGCTACCGACCGAGCCCTAATAAGGCCCAGGCTGAAAACCAGCGCTGAACTCTTGTTGTTCAGCACATGCTGAGCCTGGGACCTATTGCCCCAAAATAATTGAGCTGTTCTTTTATTTTTTAGCATATTATTATTCTGTTTTTGTCACTGTTTGTATATGTCTGTACTTGTTTTTGGCAATAAATTATTATTCTATTCTATTCTATTCTATTACTATACTTAGGAGTAGGGATGTGTTACAATATATTTGGCTACTCTGGCTGCTACTAACTATATGACGCTGACTGTACTACCCAGATTTTCGAAGAGAAACGATTGAAATTTCATTACCTTTGCAGGAATTTCGAATACCTACAAAACAAAGTTAGAGTTCGCCGCTTCATTCCGCTACAGGCAAATTTAATAAGTATCTCGGTGATAGTGAGTTAGTGTTGGGTTCATTCGTGTAGGCAAATATGTGAATAATATGATCGTATGCAGAACTAAGTTCTAAATCCTGTCAATAAAGGCACCTAATAACTATTGACGAGTCAAAAAATGGCGCATCTGCTTACTAGAGTCTGGCTAGTGAAAGGTGAGCCTAAGAAAAAGCGGCTTGTTTAAAAAAAACAGCGTGTTGCAACACTTGCAACACTGCATTCAGTGATAAAATTAAATAATAATGATACTTGAATGAATTATTATGTCTTCAATTCACACAATCACATGCATTGCAAGCAGAAGGAAGTATAAAATGGTATTGGTGGAAGGTATATGAAATAAAACTATTTAACTTAAATTCTAATTTATATTTAAAAAGAATAATTAAAATCACTCTCCAAACATTATAACATTAATATTCATAATTGAACTTTTTATGATATTCTTAATATTAGCTCTAAGCCACTCTTTAATAAAACTATCTTTAAAAGCAGAAATTGTTTAATTTTTTTATATAAAAGAAAATAAAATAACAAAAATACATGAAAATATAAACAAGCAAGCATTTAATAAAACAGACTACTGTTTTAGTAAGCATATCAAGTATCAATATTAGGACCTTATGCTAATTTAAGAAATTTGACACATTTGACAATAATATTATTATGACTGTTGCTATATAAAAAGTTTAAAATCAATCTCAGGCTCATCTTCCATTAGTCTGCCTAACAGCCAGGCTTATATGCTTAACGTTATGCTTAAAAAGAAACCGAAGATTTAATAATAATTATAATAAAATTCCTAGTTCTTATCGCCGTAAAAATTTGGATTCAGACGATTAAATCAAATATTTAAAGAAGTTGATCCTGTTGAAATCCTCAAAAATCTACAATTCCTTCAGCCCAAAATTATGGAATAGGTACTTAAATTCGGAAAGAAATATGCACTTGGACAAATTACTCTTCAGGGTGGTATGCTTATTTGCCACCGTCGTAATAAAGCTAGAATAATAACTTGTCCGAATATACTGAATACTTACCTCACCTCTACTCGGGAAGGTCTCCCCCAGTGTCGACATTTTGAGGTCGTTTAATGAAGTCACAAGTTCCTAAGCGGTATCCCCGCTATCTGGGGCATAGTGCTCAAGTTACTTTAGCTACCATCAAATTTGGTATACGGGGTATGCCGCAGTAAACAATGTGTAAATAGTAGCCCACATTAATTGACGACGCAAAGGAGCCACAATGAATCGTCGCCTAAATAAAAAAGGATTAATAATTATGAATGTTTTCCCGCTTTCACTTCCAAGAATCGATACGCGCTACACTCGTAGCCGATCCCGTGGCTTCGTATGTAGCGGAAGGCGACTACGGCGTAGGCGCCCGCTAGGAGGGTTCCTGGCAGTGAAAGTGTTAAATATTGTATTGCGTTGATCACGAGAATTTAATCAGACAGTTGAGACATTATGGGATTAAATCTTGTTTCATCGTATCTCTCGGAGATAACACAACGAGTAGTCATCAATGGGACCCAATCAGCAGGGACAACTGTTGCTCTTGGTGTTCCTCAAGGCTCGATTCTGGGCCGTTTCTGTTTCTGATTTACATCAATGACCTACCAAATGTGTTGCAAGATAAACATGATATAGTGTTATTTGCAGACGACACATCGCTTATCTTCAAGGTAGACAGGAAAGAGAAAAGCTTCGATGGATTAATGATGCGCTGTTGTGAAATGGTTTACAGCAAATAATTTACTGCTAAATTCCAAGAAAACAAAGTGTATTTGATTCACTTTACTTCACACTCGCACTTCGCACTCGCACTTGCCACTTAACAACGTGACCGTTTACACGTTGTTATTACTAATCACTTTACACCTGCACTTCTCACCTGCACTTGCTACTTCACAACGTGTAAACAAGCATTAATGTCAAGCAAGTAAATAATACCAAGATCCAATTAAAGGGCGATGAACTGGAATTTGAAGATGGAACAGTGTTTTAAGGTATCAATCACCTTGGACTCAAAACTACAATGGCATGCGCATATAGCCGGAAACTTAGCACGCATAAGACAGTTAACAAACGTTGAGACGGCCAGGCTGGTGTACTACAGTTACTTCCACAGTGTTATGTCCTACGGAATCCTGTTGTGGGGGAAGGCGGCTGATATCCAGACCATATGGTCTCAAAAGCTCGTAAAACTAAGCGAATATTCGTGCTACAGAAACGAGCTTTTAGTTCGTATATGGAGTATACGAACTAAAAGCTCGAGATTCTCTCAGGGACAAATTTAAGGAGGCAAACATTCTTACTTAGCATGCGAATACATTCTTGAGAATATCATGTATGTGCGGAAAAACCTTCACGAGTTCAACAGTGATATCCACGACTTCAACACCCGGACTAAAAATAAGATCGCAGTGAAGGCCAGTCGTCTCCACAAGGTTAGCACGTCGTTCGTGGGGAACTGCATACGTTTTTACAATAAAATACCCACCGAAATTGTTAATTTACCGTTCAGTAAATTTAAGTCTCATGTTAAAAGTAATTTGCTAAGCAAGGCGTATTATACTGTCAACGATTTCTTAAACGACAAAAATGCCTTTAAGCCAGTAGTAGGCTAATTCTATTAGGAATATTCCTAAATACATGTAATAATTATAAGTACCTACCTGAAATAACTGTTCCGTTTTATGTAAGAAGAGAGCACGTAATGCTGTTTCTCGCCGAACAAGTAGCTTAATCTTTGTTATTATCAATGTCCGGTGGCTTAAATATGTCATGCTCGCTTAAAGGGTTTTGCTTACGGTGGCGTCGTTGATCGGGTCGCCACCTTCCCTAACATATGGTTGAGGGAGGCGATGGCTGAGATATGCGTCATACTCGTGATCGGGTGCTGTTTGTGGAGTCCGGACTGTTCATGCTAGCAAGGGCATAGTACTTAAATACTAGTGTTGTTATTATTATTATCGTATTGACGAGAGACATCATTCTGATCTTGACACGTTTTATTGTTATTGACCCTGTACATCTCTGACAATATTACATTAATGTTCCTTTTTTTGTTTTGTTTTGACGCTCAGAGACCGTATACATCTCTACAAACATTAGAATAATTATTAATTGTATTTGGACGCTCAGAGACCTTATACATCTCTGGAATACTTAATTAATATCATTAACTTCTTGTTAATGCTGATACAGACCTTATATCGAATGTAATGGTCATATTAAGCAATCATGTTTTGTTTTCATTAACTTAGTGACATTTACTTTGTCAACCGTTTAAATCGGTCCTTAATCTGCAAGTTTTAAATGATTATTGTGTAAGATTATTATTATTACATTGTAAATTACCGTTTGACATGTAAAAGTGCCCTTGTGGCCTATTTGCAGAATAAATAATTGATTTGATTTGATTTTGTATTGTATGTAAGTTAGTCTTTAAGGTATTTGTAACTATGGGCCATAGTTACCTGAAATAAATGGTTATTATTATTAATATTGAATTTTACACCCGTCATCGTCATCATTCGCTTCCTCGCTTCCCCAGTTACTTGGGGTCAGCGCAGTATTTTTTTTCTTCCATCCCTGTCTAGCGCCCGTCACTTCGTCATTCCCTTCAGCTCTTTCTTGGTGTACCTCTTCTGTTACTTTAAATGTCAACACCAATATTCATAAAACTTCACATACCTCTATTAACTAAATTATGTTTTTCCCGTTCCCACAAACACAAATGTCGAAGAGCCCGATAAAGACAAACGAATTGAAATGTTAAAGCACTCATTTTATGAAAGCGACTGACCTTCCGACCCAGAGGGAAAACTAGACCTTATTGGGATTCGACCGGTTTCCTCACGATGTTTTCCGTTACCGAAAAGTAACTGTTAAATATCAAATGATATTTCGAACATAAGTTTTTTTTAACCAAGGGTACGAGCCTCCTGATTGAAGGTCGCGTGCCTTACCACTCGGCTACAGTGAGTCTGACGTCAATACAGAGTTATATTATACGTTTTCTTAAGTCCGTTTCTTCTTTACAACAGGTTAAGGGGCTACCCGAGGTTTTCGTCGATGATTGACAAGTTTTGAATCGTATCTCCTACTTTTGCATTATAAGTCAAATGGCAATCGGTTCTTCAATCTTTTATCTCCATTTTGTCTACCGGATTTTGAAAGAAATGAATAATCATAATTATAGTTATACTGATCTTTCCTACTGCCTGAAACACACGGTATAATCAGGCCCTCGTAAAATGTATCCCTTAACATAATATTTTAGTATTAAGCCATCATTCTGTAAAATACGTTTTTAATAAATGAATTATTATTATTATTATATCACTGTTAAATATCACGACTATCACAAACTGTGCAAGTTATAACTTGCACAATTGTATGTAGCGATACAGTATCAACAAGGGTGATTTTGACAGGTGACCATTGGCTGGAGCCACGCGTTCGTGAAACGCGCGTTACTATCGCTGCATAAAGTCGCCGTGTGTAACCGCTCCAAGATTTACATTAGTATACTGTTTGGACGAGTTTACTGCGTCAGAACTAGCCGTAACAAGTTATTGTTGGCAGTTCAGTATCCGGCACGAAGTTGCACAATAGGTATTCATATTTTAAAAGAGTTTTGCTGACAGGGTCGCCTCTCGTATCACCCAGCGCCATTCTGAGAAACTTATAGCTTACCTAACTGAATTTTGATACACCGTATCTCTAATAACTTTTAATTAGCACATTCACCGCCAAGAATAGCTACGCGCTACGCTCGCTCGTAGCCGATCCAGTGGTTTTCCCGCTAAGTAACGGAAATGTGGCAAGAGTGGCAATTCCATATCAAAAAATGCTTTGTCTACATTCGATATCCAGTAATTGATGAAAGATGATGATGATAATGATGATGATGATGTCGTACTGAGCGATTAGGTACGGGCAAAGCGACTGTGTATTCTGCGATTATTACTTGAGCAAATGACCAAATGCATGCAGAAGCCAATTTTAGGTCTCCTTTGGACGGGGCGGCTCACCGAACAGCACACCAGCGGAGCGGTACACCTCAGTGCGACAGCGGGGGTACCGTGTCGAGCCTGGTTGGTAGATCTGTTGGTAGATCAGTTGGTAGATCGGTAGGTAGATTGGTTGGTAGATTGGTTGGTAGATCGGTTGGTAGATCGGTTAGTAGATTAGTTGGTAGATTGGTTGGTAGATTGGTTGGTAGATCGGGTGGTAGATTGGTTAGTAGATCAGTTGATAGATTGGTTGGTAGATCGGTTGGTAGATTGGTTGGTAGATCTGTTGATAGTTTTATTGGTAGGACGGTTGGTAGATCGGTTGGTAGATCGGTTGGTAGATTGATTGGTAGTTCGGTTGGTAGATTGGTTGGTAGATTGGTTGGTAGATCTGTTGATAGTTTTATTGGTAGGACGGTTGGTAGATCGGTTGGTAGATCGGTTGGTAGATTGGTTGGTAGATTGGTTCGTAGATTGGTTGGTACATTCGTTGGTAGATCGGTTGGTAGGTCGGTTGGTAGATTGGTTGGTAGATTGGTTGGTAGATCGGTTGGTAGACCGGTTGGTAGATCGGTTGGTAGATTGATTGGTAGATCGGTTGGTAACTCGGTTGGTAGATCGGTTGGTAGATTGGTTGGTAGATCGGTTGGTAGATCGGTTGGTAGATCGGTTGGTAGATCGGTTGGCGTCGTTGGTTGATGTTACTTAATCGGAACTTATGTACGGAATATTTAGCTAGCTATTTATATAGCTTTTCGGTCTAAACCCAATAAGGTCTAGTTTTTCCTTTGAGTTGGAAGGTTAGATGTAACGCTAGGAGGATAATGAAGCTTGTATTACATATACGGCTGTGATATTGACCTATATCCGATTCTGTAAATCATCATTATCATATCAGCCGAAAGACGTTCACTGCTGGACATAGGCCTCCCCCAGAGTGCCACAGTGACCTGTCCTGCGCCACCCGTAGTCTGTACTCGCTTACTCTATTTGAATATTCTGATCTCCCCTCAACAAAATATGAGATTTTATTTGCCTACATGTCAATACTGTTGGTCTAGTTCGACAAGGGTCATATCAAACGTGTTGGTATTCAACATTTTTCCTTACTCTCCCCTATTTAAGGAAACACAATACTGAATTACAGACTGCGGTCATATTGAGAATTATTTTAGATGTCACATGCAGAGGCGTAATTCGATAAGTTTAAAAAACAGATCGTGATATGTAAATAACTATTGCGCCGAACAGGTTATACTAAATACGAACATTTGGCCGAATATTTGGACCAGCTTTTGTTGAACCGAATATTTGGCCTAATAATCCGGTTCAGCTGTTAAACCATGATTTTGTGGTATTTTTTTGAATTCATATTGCGAAATATTGACTATAGTTTACATGGCAAATATTTTATTACTCATAAATTGACAAATACAAAATATTTTAAAATTAACCATTAAATACTTATAATAATAATAAAAATACTAATTAACAAACTTAAGCACAGCCTAAGCTTAGTCAAATAGGCCCCCGCGAGTTGCTCCGGGCGCAAAGGCGCACATCACACTTGCAGCGTTATTGGAATAACAATAATAACCCGTTTAAGATTTTTGAAGTGAAAACTTATTTAGCGGCGCTGTGCACTTTTTGTGGTGGGTAAAAGTTGTTAAACTCGCCACAGGTCACGTGACCGTAAGATGTCACGTGACCGTGAAATTCGAGAGATACTCGCAACAGGTTACATGACCGTAAGATGTCAAGAGACCGTAAGATGTCACGTGACCGTAAGATTCGATAGATTGAAAATTCGTAAGACGGACACGTGACCTGATCGAAAAAACTGTTACAATGTCATTGAGTTTACACTTCTGCCGGCACTCCTGGAGTGCAACCCGGTCTTTTTTTATTTCTTTTTTATCTGCAATCAGTTAGTAAGCAAATCGGTTAAAGGCTTAATATTAGTAAATATTCATTAGATGAACCTAAATAACCGAATAAATCGACTGAATACGATCATTAAAAACTAGTCGCTCTTTACAGAGCGACTTAAGAATTCACAAACCTGTAAAAAAAAAACGAAAACGTGACAAGACAAAAAAATCTTTATGTTTAACGAACCTATCCAAAAACACACCACAAAATTACACAAAGAGGAGACAGCCGGACACAGAAACTGGACACTGGACATCGGACACTGGACAGAAACGATTTTCTCCATCCCATCTCCACAAATCACCCAAGAAAACACCGACAGATCGCCGGTCGCTATATCACGAGCTGTCCTTTAAACGTCTGGAGTTGTGCCCGGCCTCAAAATATTACGAGACTTGTGTCAAAAATGACGGCAGCTTTATTGCGATGTGATTTTAAAATTGAATTACAGCTTTCGGCGAAACCCCAAAGTGCCTCGCGACAAAGTGATAGTCCGGTCAATGAATTGACAACTTGTATGGAAAAAAATACAATTTCGGAAATAATTTATAATAGCTTATTTTTTCTGTGTAGCGGATAAATTATCAATTAAATACTTACCCAGCGACAGAATCCGACAAAATTTCAGACATCAAAAAAATTATAAATTAGCTAGGTTCTGAAAAGTCAGAAAAATTGATGATAAATATTTTTGTCTTTATTATGGTTTATTTACATTTTCTCAATAATATTCACGATAAATCATGCAAGAAAATACAATGCATGCTTAATACAATAATAATCTACATAATTACTTCCGGGTGGAAAGTTTGTCGGGATTTTTGAATAAAGCATTTTAGAATAACATTTTAAAATTAAATTAACTTAAAAAAACGCTATTATACATGAATATTTTTCAAAACCGTATTTTTCCTGGAGTATGACTGACTATTTAGTTTTATATGATTGGGTATTTCGATTGAAGAGGATAATAGGCTCATTAAATACCATAGCACAGTATCGGTATCATCATCATAATCCTCATCATCATTTTCATCGTTTTATTCAAACGGGACAGTGAGGGATAATCCAAAACTGTAAGAGATACGGTGCTTTTAGGAGTCTCGAGACCGATTTAATTAAAAAAAAAAGTTTTCAAAAAACCTTCATTCACGACCGGGAATCGAACCCGGTAAAATCTGTCTAAAAATCAGAGCTCGTTTTTTGCGTAAATTAAGAGGGAAGAGCAGCTTTGCAGCAGCTAGCAGCTCGCGATAGGTACTTTTCTGATGAAATTTCCATTTCGGGACAAATCTGTTTCCACTTACTAAATCTTAACAAATCACTTTGATGTCGATCGCTTCAGCATAATATATTCTAAGTTTCAAGAATTCGATAAAAAAAAGGTTTTGAGGTGCCTAGTTATCAGTACCGGCGTGAAGTTAGCGGCCAAAAGTTGGCGGCTAATATGCTGCCAACATTGGACGCCAACTTTTAGCCGCTAACTTCACAGTAAAAAAAACCCAAACAAATTAAGAAGTCCTCAATAATCTGTTAAAACTTCTCAACTGTCTTTTATTAAAAAAAACTATTCAGATCAGCTTTTAGTAGAGCTGTACCTCGTTTGGTGTGGGCGTTATTAATTACCATTAATCTAATTCTATATCATATTTTTTAAATATTTTTTCTAGATCAATGAAATAAGTTTAGCTATGCGCATATTATAACATAGATACGTATACAAAAGCCTACTAAGATGAGCTTTTAAAAGAGCTCAACCTCGTTTAGTATGGGCGTTATGATTTACCGGCCGAAATTATTATAGTTCACTATTCACAAATCATTTTTTCTGCTTTATTTGTAGATCGATGAATGAGGTTTCACTATGCGCAAATTATTACGCATCTAAAAGGCAACTAAGATCAGCTTTTAGTAGAGCTGTACCTCGTTTAGTTTAGGCGTTTTGACTTACCGGCCGAAATTATTGCAGTACCCTATTCGAAAATATTTTTTCTGCATTATTTCTAGATCGAAGAATGGGGTTTCACTATGCACATATTATTACGCATCTAAAAGGCTACTAAGATCAGCTTTTACTAGAGCTTTACCTCGTTTAGTTTGGGCGTTATGACTTACCGGCCGAAATTATTATAGTTCACTATTCACAAATCATTTTTTCTGCATAATTTCTAGATCGATGAATGGGGTTTTACTATGCGCATATTATTACGCATCTAAAAGGCTACTAAGATCAGCTTTTAGTAGAGCTTTACCTCGTTTAGTTTGGGCGTTTTGCGTTTTGACTTACCGGCCGAAATTATTGTAATACCCTATTCAAAAATATTTTTTCTGCATTATTTCTAGATCGATGAATGGGGTTTCACTATGCACATATTATTACGCATCTAAAAGGCTACTAAGAGCAGCTTTTAGTAGAGCTTTACCTCGTTTAGATTAGGCGTTTTGCGTTTTGACTTACTGGCCGAAATTATTGTAGTACCCTATTCAAAAACATTTTTTCTGCATTATTTCTAGATCGATGAATGAGGTTTTACTATGCACATATTATTACGCATCTAAAAGGCTACTAAGATCAGCTTTTATTATAACTTTACCTCGTTTAGTTTGGGCGCTACGACTTACCGGCCGAAATTATTATAGTTCACTATTCACAAATATTTTTTTCTGCATAATTTCTAGATCGATGAATGGGGTTTCAATATACGCATATTATTACGCATCTAAAAGGCTACTAAGATCAGCTTTTAGTAGAACTTTACCTCGTTTAGTTTGGGCGTTATTACTTACCGGCCGAAATTATTGTAGTACCCTATTCAAAACAATTTTTCTGCATTATATCTAGATTGATGAATGGGGTTTCACTATGCACATATTATTACGCATCTAAAAGGCTACTAAGATCAGCTTTTAGTAGAACTTTACCTCGTTTAGTTTGGGCGTTATGACTTACCGGCCGAAATTATTGTAATACCCTATTCAAAAATATTTTTTCTGCATTATTTCTAGATCGATGAATGGGGTTTCACTATGCGCATATTTTTACGCATCTAAAAGGCTACTAAGATAAGCTTTTAGTAGAGCTTTACCTTGTTTAGTTTGGGCGTTATTACTTACCGGCCGAAATTATTGTAGTACCCTATTCTAAATCATTTTTTCTGCATAATTTCTAGATCGATGAATGGGGTTTTACTATCCACATATTATTACGCATCTAAAAGGCTACTAAGATCAGCTTTTAGTAGAACTTTACCTCGTTTAGTTTGGGCATTATTACTTACCGGCCGAAATTATTGTAGTACCCTATTCAAAATCATTTTTTCTGCATTATATCTAGATCGATGAATGGGGTTTCACTAAGCACATATTATTACGCATCTAACAGGCTACTAAGATCAGCTTGTAGTAGAACTTTACCTCGTTTAGTTTGGGCGTTTTGCGTTTTGACTTAACGGCCGAAATTATTGTAATACCCTATTCACAAATCATTTTTTCTGCATTATTTCTAGATCGATGAATGGGGTTTCACTATGCACATATTATTACGCATCTAAAAGGCTACTAAGATCAGCTTTTAGTAGAGCTTTACCTCGTTTAGTTTGGGCGTTTTGCGTTTTGACTTAACGGCCGAAATTATTGTAATACCCTATTCACAAATCATTTTTTCTGCATTATTTCTAGATCGATGAATGGGGTTTCACTATGCACATATTATTACGCATCTAAAAGGCTACTAAGATCAGCTTTTAAAAGAACTTTACCTCGTTTAGTTTGGGCGTTATGACTTACCGGCCGAAATTATTATAGTTCACTAATCACAAACATTTTTTTCTGCATAATTTCTAGATTGATGAATGGGGTTTCACAATGCACATATTATTACGCATCTAAAAGGCTACTGAGATCAGCTTTTAGTAGAGCTTTACCTCGTTTAGTTTGGGCGTTATGACTTACCGGCCGAAATTATAATAGTTCACTATTTACAAATCATTTTTTCTGCATAATTTCTAGATCGATGAATGGGGTTTCACTATGCACCTATTATTACGCATCTAAAAGGCTACTAAGATCAGCTTTTAGTAGAACTTTACCTCGTTTAGTTTGGGCGCTATGACTTACCGGCCGAAATTATTATAGTTCACTACTATATACTACACAGGACTGCCATCTCTGATCCGCTCTGATAACGGCACCAATTATAAAGGCACTGACCGTTACTTGAATGAAATTTGTAATTATTTGAATAATGATAAGGATAATTTAAGATTTGCAATGTCTCGAATGGGTATTAAGTGGCAATTTGATCCCCCTGTTTGCCCACATTGGGGTGGTATTTTTGAGGCTGTTGTAAAAGTTACAAAAACGCATCTCCGCCGAGTTATTGGTGAAACGATTTTAACGTTCGAGGAACTTGCTACGGTATTTTGTAAAATTGAGGCTGTCCTCAACTCGCGCCCTCTCTGCCCTGTCTCGTCGGACCCAAATGACCTGGAAGCATTGACTCCTGGTCATTTTTTGATTGGCCAGCCCCTTACCGCGCTGCTGGAGTACCCCTTCAGGGAGGTAAAATCATCACGCTTAAGTCGGTTTGAGTTGCTACAGCAGATGACCCAAAGCTTCTGGCATCGTTGGTCGCTAGAATATTTGCACATCTTGCAGCAGCGCGTTAAGTGGTCTGACAAAACTGATCCTCCTCACGTTGGAGATCTTGTACTAGTTAAGGAATCTAATTTATTACCTTTGTATTGGCGTCGTGGACGCATTGTAAATTTGTTGTATGGGTCTGACGGGGTCCCCAGGGTTGCGGAGGTTATGGTCGGAGATTCGGTTTTGAAGCGAGCTGTAGCGAGCTTAGCCCGCCTGCCCATTTATTAGCAGACAGAGCTCCTCTGCCTGGAGCGGGGGATTGTTCGATACCGGTCTTTTACCGCGGGCATCACTCGGTTGATAATCGGGAAAGAAAAGGACACGTCACTATTTGACGTTTGACGTCTGTTATTTTTTGGTAGTATAACCTAGAATTTGACCGTGTTGGTTTGAGCAACCCATTTTTTTTTTGTATTTGATTTTTGAGAAAGAATTCGGGACATTGATTTATGTTAATTGGAATCACTTCATAATTGAGGCCAGGCGCTCATATCGAGGAGTTTTGTGTTTGCCTGCCCGTGTTTGGAGCCTGAAGTGATAAATTGGTGCGCCTTCGTGTTGGGCGGTCATCCAGGAGCCGGGAAGTGTTCACCAGGACACGCGACGGCCTCGACACACACACTAATACTCAGACATACAGATACACATATCGAAGCCGCCCTGTACAACGGCGGATGAAGCTTCCATCAAGGTAAAAGCACGTTTTGTTTTGTACCGGACCGATACCTGGCGCATCTTCGGTATGCCACGCTTCTTGGAAGCTATAGCTTAGCGGGGTTATACCGGTCGTTCTAGTCCAGGCCTCTATTCGGGTCAGGAACTCGTCGGGCCCAGCCCTGGCATCAACCGAGTAGAGTCTTGCAAGCCCGGTCTAGTAGCGAACAAGCCGAGTAAAAGAACAAACTAATTTTGTATTAAACAGTTACGCTTCTAACCAAATTATATATTTTTAAATAAAGGAAAAATTGAAAAATTTAATGCTCCGAGCCGGATTCGAACCGGCGACCACAGCCATTCATGGCCCGTCGCTACTAACCAACTGAGCTATCAGAACAATCCGATTCGGCCACCAAATGCCTGCCCGCACCAAAAACCGCAATGCTGCCAAATGAATGCCTGTGGTCGCCGGTTCCAATCCGGCTCGGAGCATTAAATTTTTCCTTTATTTAAAAATGTAAACCATTATTTTCAACTATTGAATGTGAAAGCAGGGTCATGCTGTGGGTGGTGAGTAATAGAAATAGAATAGAAACATAAACATGTGATTAATATATATTTATTGAATTGTTACTTATATTAAATCTGTGCCGTAGCGTACCAAATTACACTTTTTATTTATTTTAGTTGGTATTTACACGAACAAATAAGTAGTACCATCAGACAGTCGTCATGGAGGTGAGGATTTTAGAAGACGGTTGAGTCTTCTGCAGTTGCCGAGCAAATAAGGGGCTATTCAATGGCAGACACCCCCTTTTATGCAAACCCCCCCCCTCAAAATATTTTTGAATAGGGTACTACAATAATTTCGGCCGGTAAGTAATAACGCCCAAACTAAACGAGGTAAAGCTGTACTAAAAGCTGATCTTAGTAGCCATTTAGATGCGTAATAATATGTGCACAGTGAAACCCCATTCATCGATCTAGAAATAATGCAGAAAAAATGATTTGTGAATAGGGTATTACAATAATTTCGGCCGGTAAGTCATAACGCCCAAACTAAACGAGGTAAAGTTCTACTAAAAGCTGATCTTAGTAGCCTTTTAGATGCGTAATAATATGTGCATAGTGAAACCCTATTCATCGATCTAGAAATTATGCAGAAAAAATGATTTGTGAATAGTGAACTATAATAATTTCGGCCGGTAAGTCATAACGCCCAAACTAAACTAGGTAAAGTTCTACTAAAAGCTGATCTTAGCAGCCTTTTAGATGCGTAATAATATGTGCATAGTAAAACTCCATTCATCGATCTAGAAATAATGCAGAAAAAATGATTTTGAATAGGGTACTACAATAATTTCGGCCGGTAAGTCAAAACGCAAAACGCCCAAACTAAACGAGGTAAAGTTCTACTAAAAGCTGATCTTAGTAGCCTTTTAGATACGTAATAATATGCGCATAGTGAAACCCCATTCATCGATCTAGAAATAATGCAGAAAAAATGATTTTGAATAGGGTACTACAATAATTTCGGCCGGTAAGTAATAACGCCCAAACTAAACGAGGTAAAGTTCTACTAAAAGCTGTACTTAGTAGCCTTTTAGATGCGTAATAATATGTTCATAGTGAAACCCCATTCATCGATCTAGAAATTATGCAGAAAAAATATTTTTGAATAGGGTATTACAATAATTTTGGCCGGTAAGTCATAACGCCCAAACTAAACGAGGTAAAGTTCTACTAAAAGCTGATCTTA
The DNA here is from genome assembly GCA_947578815.1 of Epinotia ramella. Lineage (NCBI taxonomy): Eukaryota > Metazoa > Arthropoda > Insecta > Lepidoptera > Tortricidae > Epinotia > Epinotia ramella. The sequence goes on from OX388207.1 coordinate 6,440,557, forward strand.
GTAGCCTTTTAAATGCGTAATAATATGTGCATAGTGAAACATCATTCATCGATCTAGAAATTATGCAGAAAAAAATATTTGTGATTAGTGAACTATAATAATTTCGGCCGGTAAGTTATAACGCCCAAACTAAACGAGGTAAAGTTCTATTAAAAGCTGATCTTAGTAGCCTTTTAGATGCGTAATAATATGTGCATAAGGAAACCCCATTCATCGATCTAGAAATAATGCAGAAAAAATGATTTGTGAATAGGGTATTACAATAATTTCGGCCGTTAAGTCAAAACGCAAAACGCCCAAACTAAACGAGGTAAAGCTCTACTAAAAGCTGATCTTAGTAGCTTTTTAGATGCGTAATAATATGTGCATAGTGAAACCCCATTCATCGATCTAGAAATTATGCAGAAAAAATGATTTGTGAATAGTGAACTATAATAATTTCGGCCGGTAAGTCATAACGCCCAAACTAAACGAGGTAAAGTTCTACTAAAAGCTGATCTTAGTAGCCTTTTAGATGCGTAATAATATGTGCATAGTGAAACCCCATACATCGATCTAGAAATAATGCAGAAAAAATGATTTGTGAATAGGGTATTACAATAATTTCGGCCGTTAAGTCAAAACGCAAAACGCCCAAACTAAACAAGGTAAAGCTCTACTAAAAGCTGATCTTAGTAGCTTTTTAGATGCGTAATAATATGTGCATAAAGAAACCCCATTCATCGATCTAGAAATTATGCAGAAAAAATGATTTGTGAATAGTGAACTATAATAATTTCGGCCGGTAAGTCATAACGCCCAAACTAAACGAGGTAAAGTTCTACTAAAAGCTGATCTTAGTAGCCTTTTACATGCGTAATAATATGTGCATAGTGAAACCCCATACATCGATCTAGAAATAATGCAGAAAAAATGATTTGTGAATAGGGTATTACAATAATTTCGGCCGGTAAGTTAAAACGCAAAACGCCCAAACTAAACGAGGTAAAGCTCTACTAAAAGTTGATCTTAGTAGCCTTTTAAATGCATAATAATATGTGCATAGTGAAACCCCATTCATCAATCTACAAATTATGCAGAAAAATTGATTTGTGAATAGTGAACTATAATAATTTCGGCCGGTAAGTCATAGCGCCCAAACTAAACGAGGTAAAGTTTTACTAAAAGCTGATCTTAGTAGCTTTTTAGATGCGTAATAATATGTGCATAGTGAAACCTTATTCATCGATCTAGAAATTATGCAGAAAAAATGATTTGTGAATAGTGAACTATAATAATTTCGGCCGGTAAGTCATAACGCCCAAACTAAACGAGGTAAAGTTCTACTAAAAGCTGATCTTAGTAGCCTTTTAGATGCGTAATAATATGTGCATAGTGAAACCCCATTCATCGATCTAGAAATTATGCAGAAAAAATGATTTGTGAATAGTGAACTATAATAATTTCGGCCGGTAAGTCATAACGCCCAAACTAAACGAGGTAAAGTTCTACTAAAAGCTGATCTTAGTAGCCTTTTAGATGCGTAATAATATGGTCATAGTGAAACCCCATACATCGATCTAGAAATAATGCAGAAAAAATGATTTGTGAATAGGGTATAACAATAATTTCGGCCGGTAAGTTAAAACGCAAAACGCCCAAACTAAACGAGGTAAAGTTCTATTATAAGCTGATCTTAGTAGTCTTTTAGATGCGTAATAATATGTGCATAGTGAAACCCCATTCATCGATCTAGAAATTATGCAGAAAAAAATATTTGTGATTAGTGAAGTATAATAATTTCGGCCGGTAAGTCATAACGCCCAAAATAAACGAGGTAAAGTTCTACTAAAAGCTGATCTTAGTAGCCTTTTAGATGCGTATTAATATGTGCATAGTGAAACCCCATTCATCGATCTAGAAATTATGCAGAAAAAAATGTTTGTGATTAGTGAACTATAATAATTTCGGCCGGTAAGTCATAACGCCCAAACTAAACGAGGTAAAGTTCCACTAAAAGCTGATCTTAGTAGGCTTTTAGATGCGTAATAATATGTGCATAGTGAAACCCCATTCATCGATCTAGAAATAATGCAGAAAAAATGATTTGTGAATAGTGAACTATAATAATTTCGGCCGGTAAGTCATAGCGCCCAAACTAAACGAGGTAAAGTTCTACTAAAGACTGATCTTAGTAGCCTTTTAGATGCGTAATAATTTGTGCATAGTGAAACCCCATTCATCAATCTAAAAATTATGCAGAAAAAAATATTTGTGATTAGTGAACTCATACTCATACTCATATATATTTATTGCAAAACCATGGTTACATAAGGTGGTAGAAATCTTAAATGCTAAGTACATGGGTACCCTGTAAGGGCGTAGCTATTTCTTATAGCTAAAGTTAAAGTTAAACTATACATTTTATAGGCCTACGAGTATACCTTATACTTGAGTTTTGTTAGTATTTTTATTTTTATTTTCTTCTTGGGTATCCTCAAAGAACTCTTGAAGGCTGTAGTAGCTCTTTTTTACTAAAAATTCTTTGAGTATATGCGTGAATTTGTTTTCGGAGGTTTCCTTCTTTAAAGTATCTGCAAGCTTATTATAGATCTTAACAGACATTATATTCGGGCTTTTTTGATACATTTTTAATTTAGGGTTTGTTGTAATTGCCAGGTTATTTTTATACCTCGCAGCGTAGCGTCGTGGTTGTTCACCAACCTTTGTAAAGAAATGGGGGTATTTCCGAACAAATTTGCATATCTCAAATACATAGATCGATGTCAAGGTCAATATACCATGTTTTACGAAGTACGGCTTGCAACTCTCTGGGCTTTTGATATTAACAAGAATACGTATGCATTTTTTTTGGAGAATAAATAAATCTTCAACGTTTGTAGAATTACCCCAATGTATAATACCATATTTTAAACACGAGTACGCATATGCGTAATATGCATTGAGGGCTGTTTTTAGATCGGTGCATCTCTTTAGCTCTCTAAGAGCGTATATGAATTTTGATAGTTTGTTTTTTATTTTTTCCACATGTGGTTTCCAATTCATGTGCGAGTCGATGTCTAGTCCAAGGAGCGTGAAAGTATCGACACACTCGATTTCGGTTCCTGTAAATGTGTAGTCTATTTGCAAGGGATTTTTTTGTCGAGGCCTAAATTGCATTAGTTTTGTTTTCGTGAAATTAATTTCCAGGTTGTGTTCTTTTAGCCAGTTTGTGAGTTTTGTAAGGATGTTATTTAGATCGGTGCATAAGTTTTCATTGTTATTACAGGAAATTATTAAAGAAATATCATCTGCAAACATCACGCAAGTTTCATTTAGGATTTTCGGCAGGTCATTGATGTAAATTAAGAATAATAAACACGAGAGGGCGCCACCTTGGGGTATTGAACTTAACATTGGTAATGAGTTTGATTTTATTATATTAATTTTTCCGGACCTTCTTTCAGTATGTTGAATTTCGACGTATTGTTCACGGTTTTGCAAATATGATGAGAACCATTTGTATGCCTCACCCCTAACACCTATTCCATGTAATTTGTCCAGCAGTATGTGATGTTGTACCCTATCGTAGGCTTTGGACATATCAAGGAGAATACCTATTGCGTATTTCTTATTATTTAATATGTTCGATATTTCTTGCATGTATTTGTAGGTGGCTAAGATGGTAGATCTATTCTTCCTAAATCCATTTTGCGATTCATGAAATACGTTGTATTTCTCACAGAATGAGTATAATCGATCGCACATCACCATATCGAATATCTTTGCAGATGTAGGTAGGAGCGAAATAGGGCGGTAGTTGTTGGCCTCCGTTTTTTTACCCTTTTTAAATATAGGTTTGATAATAGATGTTTTTAAAATATCTGGGTATGTTCCTTCCGAAAAAGATTGGTTAATAAGGATGCAGAACGGTATTGTTAGCTCGTCAGCACATTTTCTAATTAGTGTGGGCGGTAACTCATCATTCCCGTAGCTATATTTATTTTTTAGGGATTTTATTATTTTGTTTACCTCTCTGGGTTCAACTGGTCGCACATACAGTGAGTTGGTCATTGGGTCAAGAACAGGTAATCCGCGCGGGGGCGCTCCCCCGTCGAGGTCTCCGACCGATGCAAAGAATGCATTGAAATGGTTTGCTACTTGATAAGGATTCGACGTCGTAAGGTTATTGTGGAACTATAATAATTTCGGCCGGTAAGTTATAACGCCCAAACTAAACGAGGTAAAGTTCTACTAAAAGCTGATCTTAGTAGCCTTTTAGATGCGTAATAATATGTGCATAAGGAAACCCCATTTATCGATCTAGAAATAATGCAGAAAAAATGATTTGTGAATAGGGTATTACAATAATTTCGGCCGTTAAGTCAAAACGCAAAACGCCCAAACTAAACGAGGTAAAGCTCTACTAAAAGCTGATCTTAGTAGCTTTTTAGATGCGTAATAATATGTGCATAGTGAAACCCCATTCATCGATCTAGAAATTATGCAGAAAAAATGATTTGTGAATAGTGAACTATAATAATTTCGGCCGGTAAGTCATAACGCCCAAACTAAACGAGGTAAAGTTCTACTAAAAGCTGATCTTAGTAGCCTTTTAGATGCGTAATAATATGTGCATAGTGAAACCCCATTCATCGATCTAGAAATAATGCAGAAAAAATGATTTGTGAATAGTGAACTATAATAATTTCGGCCGGTAAGTCATAGCGCCCAAACTAAACGAGGTAAAGTTCTACTAAAGACTGATCTTAGTAGCCTTTTAGATGCGTAATAATATGTGCATAGTGAAACCCCATTCATCAATCTAGAAATTATGCAGAAAAAAATATTTGTGATTAGTGAACTATAATAATTTCGGCCGGTAAGTTATAACGCCTAAACTAAACGAGGTAAAGTTCTACTAAAAGCTGATCTTAGTAGCCTTTTAGATGCGTAATAATATGTGCATAAGGAAACCCCATTCATCGATCTAGAAATTATGCAGAAAAAATGATTTGTTAATAGTGAACTATAATAATTTCGCCGGTAAGTCATAGCGCCCAAACTAAACGAGGTAGTTATACTAAAGACTGATCTTAGTAGCCTTTTAGATGCGTAATAATATGTGCATAGTGAAACCCTATTCATCGATCTACAAATAATGCAGAAAAAATATTTTTGAATAGGGTATTACAATAATTTTGGCCGGTAAGTCAAAACGCAAAACGCCCAAACTAAACGAGGTAAAGCTCTACTAAAAGCTGATCTTAGTAGACTTTTAGATGCGTAATAATATGCGCATAGTGAAACTCCATTCATCGATCTACAAATAAAGCAGAAAAAATGATTTGTGAAAAGTGAACTATAATAATTTCGGCCGGTAAATCATAACGCCCATACTAAACGAGGTTGAGCTCTTTTAAAAGCTGATCTTTGTAGGCTTTTGTATACGTATCTACCTATATGTTATAATATGTGCATAGCTAAACTTATTTCATTGATCTAGAAAAAATATTTAAAATAATATGATATAGAATTAGATTAATGGTAATTAATAACGCCCACACCAAACGATGTACAGCTCTACTAAAAGCTGATCGGAATAGTTTTTTTTAATAAAAGACAGTTGAGAAGTTTTAACAGATTATTGAGGACTTCTTAATTTGTTTGGTTTTTTTTTACTGTGAAGTTAGCGGCTAAAAGTTGGCGGCCAATGTTGGCAGCATATTAGCCGCCAACTTTTGGCCGCTAACTTCACGCCGGTGTTATCAGTTTGAAATTAGTCAAATTTAAAAATAAAAAAAAGTCTATATACCTACGTTGTCTTTCATTGTCTTAATCACGTACTAAAAAAATATTGAGATTGGAAAATATTTTGAAGAGGATTTTTTTTTTCTCTTTTTGTATGGACGAGTACGTAGTATTCTTCTCTCTAGTATTTAATTGGATCTAAAGATCAATTATCGCTATGAAACCCTGTATCTACAATCACAGGAAAATGCCGTATTTCATAGTCTGATTTCTAAACAGATTCGATTCCCGGCCGTGTTTTCTGTTTGAAAATCTTCGATGCAGTTTTTAGGGTTCCGTAGTCAACAAGGAACTCTTATAGTTTCGCCATGTCCGTCCGTCTGTCTGTCTGTCTGTCTGTTCGTCTTCGGCTTAGCTCAGTAACCATTACGATTAGAAAACTGTAATTCGGCATGGGTATATAAATCAATCACGCCGACAAAACAGTATAATAAAATCTTGAAAAATATTTTTTTTTAGGGTACCTCCCCTACACCTAACGCGAGGGTGTATTTTTTTTCTCGTTAAACCCATGGTGTGGGGTATCGTTGGATAGCTCGTTCAAAAATATTATGGGTTTTCTAGAATCATTTTTCAAATCAGTGATTAGTTTGCGAGATATTGGGCTTTAAAGCCCTAATTTTTTTTCGAGTCATGTGTCCCCCCCCTGCCGGCTAACTGGCTATTACTGGGGATGTGAAAAAAATCGTGGTAGTAGTAAATATAATAAATTGAAAAGGAAAACTATCACGGACAAGTAGGCATAAGTAGTTACCGAGTAATAGTCGACCAATTTAATGTGTACTTGGAAAGGCCGATTTTCGTACAAATTCGGCAGACGCCGACGGACGACGACACGCACTTGGCCGGTTTTTTATTTTTCTAAAATCGTACTCGTGACTCCTAACTTCCTAAGAGCTAATTTCCTTATCTTTTGTAGTTTCAGATATTGCCTCACTGCCCCGTTTGTAAAATACACCCTGTATACGCCCCACTGCTCGGGCACAGACTTCCTCTCATCGATGAGAGGGAACGGGCAGCAGTCCAGTCCCCACGCTAGCCCAGTGCGGGTTGGGAACCTCACGTAAAACTTTGATTTTCTCCGCCGGTGTATTATGCAGGTTTCCTCACCAAGTTTTCCTTCGCTGAAAAGCTAACGGAGAACATCAAATGATGTTTTAGTAATACATGAATTCCGAAAAACTCATTGTTACGAGTGGGGATTCGGTTTTTTTATAAATCAAAATAAAATCAAAATCATTTATTTCAGACTACTATAGAATGGTACGTGTTAAATAAGACTTAAATCTATCGAAACTTAAGACCTTAAGACCTTTAATGTTAGTAATGAACGAAACAATAAAATTAAAAGACTTAGGTAGGTAGCGTTGTAGCGAGCGGGGCAAAAGTGCATATGGATAGGAACTCACATAAGGTAAATTAGCAATACTTGGAATTTCTCGTACCAACAAACTTACAATCACACAAAACTTTACCTTTTTATAATATTAGTATGAATAGTATCTTTCAACTACTCTATCGATATAGGGTTGAAGTAGGTTGTGGGCACTTGTCGGCGATGGGCTAGCAACATTTTTACATTTTCTCCAGGTATATGTAAACCTAAAGAAGTGCATCACTGGAAATTAAATCTCATGCGATCTGCCTACCCCTTTTGGGAAAACGGTCGACCTCAGTAGCTGTTCACCTTGATATAATAAATAAATAAATAATAATAAATATTAGGGGACAATCTTACACAAATCGACCTAGTCCCATAGTAAGCTCATTAAGGCTTGTGTTATGGGTGCTAGACGACGATGTATATAAGTAATAGATATAAATACTTAAATAAACTATACATAGAAAACTTCCATGACCCAGAAACAAATATTCATGCTCATCACACAAATATTTGCCCTTACCGGGATTCGAACCCAGGACGTTCAGCTTCGTAGGCAGCGTCACTACCCACTAGGCTAACCGGTCGTCAAATATCTTGTCGCTTCACCACCCGTTTGACTTCGTCATCATCATCATCATATCAGCCGAAAGACGTCCACTGCTGGACAAAGGCCTCCCCCAAAGAGTGCCATAATGACCGATCCTGCGCCACCCGCATTTAGCGGACTCCCGCGACCTTTACCAGTAATCAGTCTTGCCTGTCCTACCCACGCTGCGCCTTCCGGTACGTGGTCGCCACTCGAGAACCTTTCCACCCCAACGGCCATCGGTACTACGTGCAATGTACCCCGCCCACACCTCGTATGGCGGTTTAAACATGACGTCAAATCGACGCGGTACTATCGACAACACAGCTAACTGACCATCCGTGCACTTTATGTGCATTGTAATAGGTTATATATAAATACAGGCTGGTCAGTTAACTGAGTTGGCGTTTGTACAAAGTTCAGCCTTAAGCCCCTTGTGAGTTTGACTGTACGTAGGTCATCATCACAACCATCATCATATCATCATAGCCGTAAGACGTCCACTGCTGAACCTCACCCAATGTGAGCAAAGTGATCGGTCCTGCGCCACCCGCATCCAGCGGCCTGCCACAACCTTTACCAGGTCATTAGTCTAGTCCGCCTTCTGACCCCGTATCATGGTCGGCCTTATCACACGAGAAGTGACAAGATAGAGCGTCCGTCACTGGCTGACACCGTTGGATAGAATGAGACGACGCTCCTATCTTGTGACTTATCGCGTGATAAGGCCGACCATGATACGGGGTCCTGGTCTACCCACGTTGCGTCTTTTGCTATGTGTATTTTATGGAACCGTTTGATAGATCATTCAGACTCAAGCAAAATCACGGGCAAACTTTAGTATTTAAAAAAGGGTTTCATCAAGATTTAAAAGGCAGTATCTTATCTTCAAGCTCATTTCAGACGGTTGATGTTCGCCCGTGACGGATTCTTTTATTTAGGCTTTTGTCTTGGAAAAAAAATCCTTTTCGCACAAGCATTGGGGATAGGTACTTTTTACTGCGACCGTGGCATACTAACATACAGCCCGTCTGACACTAAAAAGAGACTATCCGAAGAATTCACAAGATTGTTACCGAATCTCCGATCTCTTCCAGAGAACCTTTGGGTAGCCGGAATTTTTAACAATAATTGTTAACAGGCAGTGCAGGAATACAGCTAAAAGAGCGTAATAACACATGTAAATTGAACTTTACCAATAGATAAACACTGTAATTCATACTTTGATCATACTATCCTACTAATGACGTGTTCGCTGTTGTGTCGCACAAGGATGTGGCCCTGGTGCTGGACCATCCTAACGCGCCGCATGCCAAGATAAAGTTCACCATTGAGAAGTGTAATGGTGCACTCCCGTTTCTTGATGTCTTGGTTCAGCTAGATCAGCGCGGGCGATTGTCTAGTAAGGTGTACCGGAAACCAACACACAAAAATTTATTTATTAATTTGCAAGCTGACTCACATCACCGCCCCGCACATCTGTCTTCGGTCCCAAGCGCGCTTATCAACAGGGCTCTGCGGCTCTGTGACCCGCAATATGTGCAAGAGGAGCTGCAGCATGTGAGACAGGTGCTAGTTAGTTAGTTAGTTAGTTATCCTGGGCTCTTTTCCGCAAATCGACATCCAGTGTGCCTATTTTGCGTGAATTTGTGGGGTAGCGCTACTCTAACCACCCCAGCTCCTCCAGAAAGTTGGTGAGTGCCTTTGTGTTTATGATTGCGTCCCGTAGTGTGTCTGGAGACCCTAGGTGCTTTTTCCTGTATACTTCTACCTGCTTGCAGTCCAGTAGAATGTGTTTGGTCGTTTCTTCCGCGTCCATGCACGCTCTGCACATGGGGCTATCTGTGATACCCATGTTGTAGAGGTGTCTGTTCAAGGTATTGTGTCCTGTTATTATTCCTACTATCTTGCGTAGTTGGTTTCTATGTGTCCTTAGTAGTGCTGTTGTGAGTTTGTTGTCGCGTTTTGACAGAATCTCTTTGGTCTGTCTGCATGTGTCTATCTGCTCCCAGTATCTTTGGTGTAAGTCTTTGGTGTATAGGTCAAGTTGATTGTATATGTAGCTTTGTGGCAGGGGTAAGATTGGTTCTGGTCCGTATGCCGTTGTTTCTGAGCCTTTTCTGGCCAGTTCGTCCGCTGCATCGTTACCTCTTGAACCACTGTGCCCCTTGATCCATTGTATGGTAATGTTGTTTTTATCTGCGCACACCTCTATTAGGTTTTGGTGGCATTCGTATATCAAGCTAGATGTGATGTTGTCACTGTTCAATGCTTGTAGTACCGATTTACTGTCTGAGAGTATCCGTATGTTTGTGTTCTGAACTTGTCGTCTCTTTATGGCATTGCAGGCTTCAATTATCCCTACGCATTCAGCCTGGAATACCGTGTTTTGTTCACCCAGTGGTTTGGATATGTGTATGTTTAAGTCCTCCGAGAACACTCCACATCCCGTTCCCGTATTTGTTTTCGAGCCATCTGTGAAGATTCTTAGGTCTGTTTGGTTTAGTCCCTCTCTTGAGTCTTCTGTTAGTGCTATGCCGTAGTCTTTCCTGAAGACTGCAGTTCTTGGTATTTTGTCGATTGAAGCCTCCATGATAGGGAGGCTTGTGATCAGTCTGTTATGTGTGGTGTGTTTAGTTTCGTCCATAGGTTGAGGCTTTTTAGGCGTATTGCCGTCGCAGCCGCTTCCTTTTGTATGTGCATGTGTAAAGGTAGGAGTCCTAGCACAGTAGAGACAGGTGCTAAAGAGGAATGGGTATGGTTGGAGACAGAGTCAGCGAGTAGCGAGTCGTTGCACTTTGCAGCGCGCACACGCGGTGGAGAGGGCTCCTGCGTACTTGCCATATATAAGGGGGGTGACGGATATAATTGGACGCCTATTGCGCCGGAGGTTGAGCATTAGGACAATTTTCCGCCCTCATACCAAGACGAGGCAGATGTTGCGCTCTCCTAAGGACCGAGACCCGCTGGGTAGCCCGGGGGTGTACGAGATTCCCAGTGATTGTGGTAAGGCGTACGTAGGGGAAACTGGGCGGAACTTCTCCACGAGATTGCTGGAACACACACGCAGCGTCAGCAGCGTGAAGAAGATGGATCTTAGAAACTCGGCGGTAGCAATAATAACCATTCTCTGTATTGTAACTAGCGTTTTTCCTAACATGCTGCGATACAGGCGCGTCCCATTTCATTCGGGATGTTTGGATGTTTAAATGTTTGGATGTTTGGATGTTTAGATGTTTGGATGTTTAGATGTTTCGATGTTTGTTACTCAATCACGCCCACGCCACGGGTCAACCGATTTGCATGAAATTTTGCATGAAGATAGTTTATAATCTGGATTAAAATATAGGACAGTTTCCTGGGTCCCGGGTCCATGCAAAAAAAGTCGCGGGCAGAGGTAGTCCATTAGAAATGCGAAACATGGGTTTTTAGATGTTTGTTACTCAATGACGCTTAAACGGCTTTACTGATTTGGATGACATTTTTATTTTTTCACGAAAATAGTTTATTGCCTGGATATTTTTTTTAGTGTGTGTTTAGCCTCCATAATATAGGATAGTTTTTATCCTGGGTCCACGCAGACGAAGTGTAAATATACATATACTTACCCAAACATACATACAAAACATGGTACATTAATTACAAAATTAAAAGGCAACTTAAGGGAGCGACAAGTAACTTCAACTGATTTTTGAAGATGGGAAGAGATTTAGAGCATTTTATATGCATCGGCAAAGCATTTTACAGCTGAACTGCGCGGAAGGTGAAGGTGTTATTGAAGAATTTCGTAAATGAAGGTGGTGAAGTGAGAAGATGGGTTCGAGAAGATATGGAGGAGTAGTTGGAACAAATAGTATGCTGTAAAGTAGCGAAAGAATATGATAATCACTACGGATATGAATTGGAAGCCTTTTAGCGATTAGCGCTCGAGTTTATTCAGCTGGTCTTCAGAAAGATCCATGGCATATGTTGGCATAGTCTAGAATGGGGAGGAGAAGAGACTGCGCAATTTAATTACTTTTACTTTCTGGTGTACGAATTCCTTAGAGTATAGATATGTACCTGGTACAGAGGAGCCATTACGCGTGCCATAAGGAACTAAAAAGCTTTGCAGCTGTAAAGGCTCTGCTTTAACAAAAGAGTCGCTATTCGTAGTCTTTATTAAACGTGGCCTTTCCATTTCGAAACGTTCGTGGCACGTGGCTATTGTGGCGAAACAATTGCTTTGTTGGACTGATGGGTCTTAAGATCAGATCCACAGGTCGATCACGTTACGCATTGTACGAACGTTAGGTAGATCCTTGTCAATTTTTATATGGAAATCTGACAGCGCACTGTCTTGCTAACGCGCGTTAACAGCGGACCTTGGGCTCCTTTAGGGGCTCAACCGAAAATAACGCTAGGAAGATGATGACACTTGTACCTATAGAATATCTATCAGTTCTGAATAGCTGTTGTTGCTGAATAGTTCACACAAACTTTGACGTAATAAGGCAATACCGTCACTTGCAGCCTAATTGGAGTTTAATAATACTTGTATCAAAGGAATAGTTTCTCGCGTGAAAACGATCCCCGTGGATGTTAGCGAATTTCGCAGTCTGGGCTGTAAAATTTCAAACTGACGGAACTTCCAAACCATCCAGCTAGTTCTGAAAATTCGAAAACGCTCTCATATCACTTTGCGTGGCTATAACGAGGCATAGTTACATGAGGTGTTGAAAGTTATAGGTTTCAAAGTTGAGCGAAATTATTTAGTTTTCTAGGAATAGTTGGAGGGGTTACTAGGTTTTAAATATAAGAGAGAGAGAGCATGATATTGATGTGTTAAATATAAATTCTCAATCTATAAGGCGCGTACTTTATCGCGTGTATCTTCTTTGAGTGAGCTTGCACTTTCCTTTTTGTAGTTTTGTTTTCTTGTCATTTAGTTATTAGTCTAGTAGTGGGTAGTCTACATTCAATGGACAACTGACTATACTTTTATCGTAATGTTAACTTCTATTAGATTGCTATCTGTGAGAACCTATTATTGGCCTCCTGGTTTATATCTGTTTTTAACCTGTTTTGTGAGCTATTGGTTTTTCAATAAATAAATAAGAGGATATAATATCATTTTCTCAAACATGCTCGGAAATGTACGCGTTAATATCATGAAATGAAGACGTGAAGTTTCTTGTTTATGGCTCCCTACATTACTTCTTGGCCTTACGCCAAGAAGTAATGTATGAAAACCCTAAGTAAAACCATTATTATCCGCTACTCTAACTTTTTAAATTTGCTTACTAATATTAAACTGACAAAGGAAAATTTACATACTGCCAACCACCACTAGACACTGTAAGCATACTTGCTTCATAAAAAAAATAAAAAAAATCTATGGTACCATACTTTATGTGCGGTTAAACATGGTGCTCGAACGGCTTGTTCAAATGGCATGTTTAAAAAATAAAAAAGGCGCACATTACCTATTATTTAATTGATTACCTAGTATTTATTTTAATTTTAATATTTCCTCACATCGTTTGAGAAAAGTACTATACAATCCTCGGCCGGAACAAAGATTGCAGGACTCGTTGTATTCGGCCTCGTCTACGACTCGGCCGTCTACCCCAATCTCGTCCAGCAATCCCCTTACTTCACGGCCTCTGCAGTAATCTACTATTTCTCAAACATGCTCGGAAATGTACGCGTTAATATCACAAAATGAAGACGTGAAGTTTCTTGTTTATGGCTCCCTACATTACTTCTTGGCCTTACGCCAAGAAGTAATGTATGAAAACCCTAAGTAAAACCATTATTGTCCGCTACTCTAACTTTTTAAATTTGCTTACCAATATTAAACTGACAAAGGAAAATTTACATACTGCCAACCACCACTAGACACTGTAAGCATACTTGCTACATAAAAAAAATAAAAATAGTCTATGGTACTGTACTTTATGTGCGGTTAAACATGGTGCTCGAACGGCTTGTTCAAATGGCATGTTTAAAAATAAAAAAGGCGCAAATTACCTATTATTTAATTGATTACCTAGTATTTATTTTAATTTTAATATTTCCTCACATCGTTTGAGAAAAGTACTATACAATCCTCGGCCGGAACAGGGATTGCTGGACTCGTTGTATTCAGCCTCGTCTACGACTCGGCCGTCTACCCCAATCTCGTCCAGCAATCCCTTACTTCACGGCCTCTGCAGTAATCTACTATTACATTAAAAACAAAGTTTTAACTGACTTCAACTCAGTACTCCGCCAAGCCACATATAAACATTTCCACATTTACTTTCGACTTTACCACAAGAACATTTATTATTACAGAAAAAAACCAAACGCTGTATGTGGGCCGATAATATTTGAGGAGTTCCGTCTATTCATCAAGAAAGGTGATTCTGAGACCTTTGGCACTTCATTAGTTGCTATTTCAACGGAATCATATCAGAGTCTGTGACGTACTTTTATAGTTGTAAGTTCATCATTGGGTTCAACTGCACCACATTTGTGATTACCGGCTGTAAACACACGAGTAATTACAGAAAATACGGAAATTACTACTTTCCTCAATTCCTCATGGACTCCGTCATCTAACTGGATTTATGAAAAGAAGCATATACCTACTTACAAACAAAAAAAATACGAATTGGCTCATAAATGACGAAGTTCTGAGGTAAGAAACATTAACAACCGAATTGAGAACCTCCTCCTTTTTATTAAAGTTGGTTAAAAAGGGGGTCAGTCAGTAACATTTCGCATTTTACACGAGGTGTCTCTTTAGACACCTCGTGTAAATAACAAACAACTTTACAATAACTTTTTATAGGTTTCAAAGTCGGAAGCAAATTTATGGTTTTACAGGAATGGTTGTACAGGATAATACGGTTATAAATATTAGATGATATAATAGACGGGGATGAGGAGGCCTGTGCCCAGTGTAAATTTGTATGAAGCTACGATATAAACGAGTTCCAGGCGGACGAAGTCGCGGGCAGAAGCAAGTTAAAAATATTAAAATGAACTCGACTGACTACCACCAGTTGACCCTGACAGCTTCCTGATACCGTACCGGTTCCGCACCGCCAAATGCAGAAGTTGATTTTTTACCGCTTCGAATATCGTAGGTAGCTAGCTAACTTTACTTAAATGCCACTTTTCGTGTATTCAAAAACGACATTATTTTCTTTGGATATTTGGTCTGTCGACAACCCTACCTTACTTAACTTCGCTCTCTTATCGTATATGTCGTAAACTGCTAACTTCATCACTACGGCAGTGGTCCTTCTCTACTATTAGAACTATTTCTTATTCTGAGGTAGAGAACGAGAGCGCACAACGTAAGTAAATCTCATTACGCTGTTAAGAGACGAATCAAATTGATCTTCCGTAGATGTGTACTTTTTGTGAAATTCTCAATGTTGTCCAGATGGCCACATATCTGATATTCACCCACGTTTTCTGTTATAACGTATGTCGTCGAGTACGTTGCTAGGCCAGCCGCAGACGCTGCATGAGTGTAGTCTGAGAGACAATAACCGTCGTTTTAACTCACTTTACTTACTACGCTGGCTCGATGACCCAATGAGGATCTTTGGCCTCTGATACAAGCGAACGCCACTCTTCCCTATTCTGCGCCACCTCACGCCAGTTCGATGCCCCAAGGGCGTTTTAACTTACCTTAGTTTTTTTTTTCTTTTTGTTAGATGTTATTATCAGATTTCGTTAATTTTGTAGCATTTCCTGTGCAGCGTAGGTGGTTAATCGAATTGGTATTAATCATTTGATGCGTAGGTTATGCTTAATTCGCGCCAATAACGTAAAAAAATATCCGTATTTAAGAATTTTCATTGTTTTGGTGTATACGTACTAAATCCGTTAACACAACCATAAGCAGCATTCAACTAAAGATGAATTCAATAGTAAAACGGATATAGGTATACCTACTGTTTATACTGGCCATGTGTGTACAAATTTAGATTGTTTTTCCTTCACAAAAAAATAAATAAGCGGAGATATATTCACATTTTAGTACTAAGTAACCGTTAGTTGCCGTTCTTAGAGGTCCGGTGATATTTTTTTATAAGTACTACTAGTTTTTGGAAATGTCTCTTTACACTGATCGATATAGTCTCATCATGAGCTCAATTAAACTTGTGTTGTTGTATTATCCTATACTATTAAACGATAAATATTTGTAAATATCATCGCATCTCCTTGCTATACTAACTTATAACTACCAACTTGGCTAAGGAGCTCATCTAAATTTTTACGCGATTCTCTCAGAATCGCGGTTGGCTCTCGGACTATCGTGTGATGGACGAGCTGGCAATCGAATCGGCAGCCGAGCGATCGCGGTACTTTGGGCTCGTTACGATCTAGTTGAAAATGTATTTGAATCCCAGATATATGGTTATTTATGGCCGTATTGCGTAATAAACCGGGCTAATTTCAAAAGGGTCTATTTTCCCTCTGGGTTGGAAGGTCAGATGGCAGTTTCGTAAAAGGAGTGCCCATGCCAAATCTTGGGATAAGGTGCCAAAGTGGACCCCGGGCTCGTTTATGGCACTACCGGGAAAAACGCTAGGAGGATGATTGCGTAGTATCAGAGATTAATGTACAGTCGAGGAAATTGAATGTTGCTTTTGGACCTTAATTTTCCTCAGCCGTGGCTATTTGGACTTCATGATTGTATTTTGAGTTTGATCTGGCCAGTCCTTTAAATGCTTTTGAGGAATGGCCATCAAGCTAAACTCATCCTGCCATCGCCGACGAGGTCTGCCGCGTCTCCTTTTCGAGTTCTGAGTTTTCCAATTTGAATAAAGTCTTTGTTTGAATAAAGTACACAGAAAGAAATCCTTGATTCGAAGATATATTCTGTTGCGTGTTCTTGGTAAAAACCAAGAAATTAATTAGGAAGACGTTAATCCTGAATGCAGGACAATACATATATCCATATCTCAAGATGAGATTTTTTCTGTTGGTTCGAGAGAATTATGTTAATTCAAGATGATTTCTGGTTAATTGAAGATAATGGCAGTCATCATAATTAATTTCTTTATTCAAGTATTTTTAATGTTACAGTGTGCAAGTATTAGTCTAAGCAATTGGGGATCTTGGTCCAAGTTCTACAAACTTAACCCATTATAGATATTAAATAACCAAGCAAAACGTATTGAGGGTCCTCATTTAACAACTACCAATTTTATTTCAATTCCATTCTCAATAGCATCAGTGCGTCCCGTTCACACTCAAGTGGCTATGGTATGGGCCATTCCTGGACAACATACCACAGGAAGATAAGGTGTGTTAAGAAATGATAACAGTGTGTTTCGCGCGCTCACTTCCACATCCGCCAAACTAGCATGTCAGAAAGAGAACAATAGCGCATCAAGGGAGGGGTGGAGCTATGTAGCTCAAGCTCACACTCCCAAAAAAGCATCTGAGTCCTTCTCAAAATCTAACCTCAGCGGGGTCAAACCTGGGCTGGGGGGGTTAAACGGTGTCAAGGCTCCTCCAAACCAAAACCCGGGATCCACCACTGAAAGAACTCACAACCTATGAAGATATCCCATCGCAATCACTTTTCATTTTCCAGCTGTATCGTTCGTCCGAATTTTAATTTCGGCTAAAAGCCAATTTTCCCAAACCCCACAGCCACAGCTTCTGATTTTTTAAAATAGAACCCTGAAATAACCGGTTATTGGGACAAATAAAAATTCGGACAAACGACACAGTTGGGAAACAATTTTTAGAGATAGTTAACCTCAATTGAAATGCGATACGGATGTGAATCAGATGAACCGAATCTAAACCCCAGCAACATTATTTCCCAGTTTGCGGTCACCCGCCATAACTAACGGAGGAAACGTTGATCAATCGCACGTCAATGTAAGTTATGGCGGATCTTAGGCCTGCGCAAATAGGTCGCGACCAATGCATACAGATTTTAAACGTAATGTTTGTATAGTTGTGCTGGATGTGGTCGATTGTAGCTACGGATTCCTAATGCACGTGCAAAGACAAATGTTGTTAAACAATCGTACAGGTACAGTCAGCGTCACATAGTTAGTAGCAGCCAAAGTAGCCAAATATATCGTAACACTTCCTTACTCCTATAGTAATAAAGGCGTGTTCCGATATATTTGGCTACTTTGGCTGCTACTAACTATATGATGCTGACTGTACTACGAAATGAACAAAATTTTTATATTTATTTGTTGATTTGTAAATAGGTTCACTCCAGGCTAGCATGCATCAAGCCCAGCACCGAGCAGCTTGGAGAGTGATGGTGAAGAGCGCCCACAGCAGTCACGTCCCTCAGCCATGAGGATACGACAAGGAAGAAGAAATAGGTTCTTGAAAACGGCTTTTATAATTTCTGTAGCAAATACTATATACATTGCTAGCTTCTGCCCGCGACTTCGTCTGCGTGGACCCTCCTGGGTCCCCACCAAACACTATCCTATATTTTAATCCAGGCTGTAAACTATCTTCGTGCAACATCCAAATCGGTGAACCTTTTAAGCGTGATTGAGTAACAAATATCCAGACATCCAAACTTTCTCATTAATAATATTAGTAGGATTATTTTATTTAACCCCTTGCGGAGAGGCAAATAACCAAGCCAGCATCTCATTTCCGGGAAAATTAGTTTTCTCCAAAAACACGAAGGACGCCGTCCGCCTTTGTCTCCTAGATACTACAGATATGAAACGTACTATATTATATACTTGTACTTGCCTACTTCTTCTTCGATGGTTCTTTGAGAGTACATAAATGTAGTGGCTGTTGGAGAAGCCGGGATATTCATGTAGACACCTTCTCTGTTTTGTGAATTTATTGTGAATGCACTACGTGCTGCCCAAACTCAGAAAAGTAAACAAACAATGGTGACATCTGTCTAAGTCTGTAAAAAGCTAAAACGGAAAGAGTTTAGATATATTGTTCCATATACGAACTCCATATGTGTTCCAACAGTGGCTACCAGGATATATATTCCGTCTCAAATTCCTTTTCTTCTCAGTTGTACACTCTTGACAGAGTGGTCGCGGTTGTTCCGATGGCGTACGAGGTTGAGGGTACGCGTACATGGTTTATATTCGATTATAGTCATTTCGGCTTGAACTGCTTTCCTGACAACGTCACTCCATTTTCGCCAGTTTGCGTGGACGATTTAATTCGGTATGTCCATCGGTGGGGTGATCGGCCTCTTGATCGTTAGCCCTCTACACAGAAAAAAAGGATTGCTTGAAACAAGAACCAAATACGTTTCACCTAATATTGCTTGATCTAAGATATATACACCTTAAAACAAGATATTACAACTAACGGTTCAAAATATATTATTTCTCAACTGCGCGGATTTGATTCAAGAATTAATTCTTATGGCAATATATAGTTGTCTTGTCTCAAGAATTATTTTAGATCTTTAATCAATAATTTAAAAGTGTTGATGTAAGTAATGTGTTACTCGATAGGAGATACTATTTTTTTCATCCAAGAATTAGTTATATTTTTAGTTAATAAGAATTATTTCTCAGTTCAAAACAGTACTAGTTTCACCCAAGATTCAGTTGAATTCACAGTCAAATATTAAGTAATTCTTAAAGCAAGTAATATTCTTCTCGTTAGGAGATATTACTAGTTTCACTCAAGATTCATTTAGTTTCACAGTCAAGTGTTAAGACATACTTAAAGCAAACTATATATTTCTCAGTTTTAAATATTACTAGTTTCACCCAAGATTCAGTTGAAATCACGGTCAAGTAATAAAACAATTATAAAGCAAGTAATATTCTTCTCGTTAGAAGATATTACTATTTTCACCCAAGATTCAGTTGAATTCACAGTCAAATATTAAGTAATTCTTAAAGCAAGTATCTTCTCGTTAGGAGATATTACTAGTTTCATTCAAGATTCATTTAGTTTCACAGTCAGTGTTAAGACATACTTAAAACAAACTATATATTTCTTGGTTTGAAATAGTACTAGTTTCACCCAAGATTCAGTAGAATTCAAAGCCAAGTAATAAAAAAATTCTTGAAGCAAGTAATATTCGTCTCTTTAGGAGATATTATTGATTTCACTCAAGATTCATTTAGTTTCACAGTCATATGTTAAGACATACTTAAAGGAAACCATGTATTTAGGTTTCGCAGGGCTATGTATACATAGCCCTGCGCCACCCACCAGTCTTCAATAGAGTGATTGTTCCTGGATATGTGGCCAAAGACCGGTTACCTATCATAAGCCCGAAAATCTTAATTCCGAATATTATAATCCCGAAAACGTTTCTCTTTTTATTAGTTGGCCGAATATTTGTTTGCCCGAAATTACATTTCCACTAGTTTTTGGTGCCCAAAAGTTTGAAATATTATTATCCCGCTATATCAATAGATCGAAATTGTAGCATGTAACCTAACCTAACCGCCAGCGTGTCGACGTCACCCCGCTTCGCGGGGTGCCTATTCCCTCTCAAAGGGACACATGCTAACCTTAACCTATATAATAATACCATTGTTACGATCATTATTTGCCTTTTTACTGCAGGGGGGCTTTTTTAAGAACTCGTGCAGCAATAGTTGCTTAAATGTTTTGACCTAATCTAAGCCCCTTTTCTACATATCAATTATTGTGTAAGCTCACAGTTATAAATCGAACCTAACCCACTTATTAGCAAATTTTTATTTTTATTATTAACTAGCTTCTGCCCGCGACTCCGTCCGCGTGGAAATCGTTTATATCGCAGCTCCATACAAACTTCAACCCCCCATTGCATCCCCTAAGGGGGTGATTTCTAGGATGAAAACTATCCTATGTCCTTCCCCGGGATTCAAACTATCTCCATACCAAATTTCATCGCAATCGGTTCAGCGGTTTAAGCGTGAAGAGGTAACAGACAGACAGACCGACAGACAGACACACTTTCGCATTTATAATATTAGTATGGATATGGATTAATTAATTGAAAAGTGCACTTCTGTAGGGTTTTTAACATATCTGAATGTTTTTTTAATCGTGGCGGTAAAATGATATTAGGGAAAATGAGATTTAGATTTTACGTAGCAAATCAAAAGGTTAGCAGAGTTACCAATTGGCCTAACCAATTCACGAGTTATTTGGCCAATTTTGCAATCCCCTGCAAAGTACAAAATACGGCAAACCAATTCTGCCCTGCCGAATTCAGAAGTGCTATAAGCACAGCATTGATAGATACCTACATAGGCCTGATTATGCATGTACCGATGATAACTTCGTGTTATTATCAATTATTATGTTATTTTTTTTATAATACTGATACCTTGCACTCTTGTGGATATTTGTTGCAAGCTTTTATTAACCTGACCTGTTCGTTTGTTTGTCAGTTTTCTTAGTGAAGGACAAAATAATCTTGGAGCTGAATTTTGAACCAGCGGCGCTAACACGAACTTCGAAAGTCGAAGTTCGTAATACATGCATCCCTGTCACTCGATTAAGGGAGTGCGATAGAGATGAAAATACCCGAACTTCGACTTTCGAAGTTCGTGGTAGCGCCGTTTACCTCAACCGATTGAGTTGAAATTTTGGTATAAGTTTAGTTTGGATGACAATTCAATGTTAAGGTACCATCGAGCTGATCTGATCATGGAGACGGAAGGTGGCCATGGGAATTCATTACCTAACCGACTTTTGCCCCTTTTTGAGTTTGGGCTCGTTAGAACCGGCCTAATGCTTCTACCAGAAGTTAAAATTTTGACAGAAAAAATTTTGTTATATTCTATTGTATGTTATCCCACTTTTGTTATGTTGTCGATTGTAAGCATAACTATTCTACATTTTTCTTCCTATAAAGTCTATTTTGCATTATTTACAGTCTCTTCCAGCAACCTTACATACTCGCATATCTCATCCCAAACTTGACTAATGGACAAAGGGCAGTTGTGTTATGAGTTCGGCCGCGACTTGATCGGATTTATGTGCGTCCGTTCTCGGGCGCTGTTTATTTATAAGACAAATCGCGTTTATGCGTTAGACATACGACCCTTCTTGTTAAGGCGTCACGACATTGATTAAGTCGAGTACTAAGAAGGTTACGAGTTCGTCTTCGTCCAGTGTTACAATGTAGAATTTTTTTTCATTCGGCACAAATGGAAAATCGTCGACACCAAATGACCATTTTGAATTTGGACCAAAAGTAGTACCTACCATCCATCAAAAGTGAATGGTGAAAATATAATTGTTTCTATACTTTTTACGACCAATTTTTTTCTAGTTCAGAATATTAGCCCAAATTGAATTTTGTCCAGTATTAAATAGTTTCATATTTTAATGCATGAAAAGCGAAATTTCATATGAAAATAGAATATTTTGTACAAAAATCATATACGACGAGTTTCCGATTGGTCATACTTTTGGAGTTTACGTAATTCCATGTGGACGTATTTATTTTGACATATATTAAATATGTGATATTCCTTTTTCTATGTAATACAATTTTACCATTATTCAGAATAATGGTCCACAATTTTCCATGTCGAGGATTTTCAAATTGATTTGTTCAGATTCGACCAATAATTTCGAGTTGTCATTTACCATTTGTGCTGAACGACAGTAAATCGAATGATTCAGATTCATATATTTCACAATGTTGTTTTGAATAATACAATAAAATACCGTACCAATTTTCTTCATTGCACACCTCAATAAAATAACACTGTACAGTATATAATCAATACAAGTAGAGGCACACAATAGGCGGTCTTAAAGAGCGATCTCTATATTTTTTTTGTGAGCCAATGTTTTACTAGCTATCGGTACACCCGATTTTTTTCAGGCACACCAATCTCCTAGGTCCTACAACTTAACAACTCCCATCAGAATGGCTGTACTATCGTGCGTACCGTAGAAGTTTATATGGCCTTCCATTATAAAAATCACTAAGTGACAGTCAAACATCTAGCGTTATCCCGTTACCCTAAAGGAGCCTGTGGTCCAAAAACACAAAGTGACACGACACGCTATTAAATAACCCACCGCGTCATTAGCATCTCCGTAAGACTATTGCATACTGACATAACTTTTCAGCGAACACGTAATAATAGGTGTAAAACTTATTCTAATACGAACCGTTTCCCGTACGAAGGATCTTCTCCAAAATTCGACTTTGACAAGTTCATAAGTGTTCACGAGATGCATGTAATGTGGTCTTTATTTTCTTCCCAGTAAGGCCGACTGTGCAAAAGTTAGAAGATAAAGACAAAAGGTAAGTAGTTCCTAATAACAGGGGCCGGAAAATAAGCGATTCCGTCTTATAATTATTACCTTGAACTTAAATATGCGTGGTACGTTAAGAACTTAAGAGGAAACACAAGGGCCGTTTTTCCATAGAAACGTAATCCCCTGTTTTCTCTCTGGATAATGGCAGTAGAGCAATTTTTTTTTTCAATAAATCTATGTCTACTATTGACATGTTCCTATGTTTTCCTTTTTTTCATAAATTTATTCTTAAAAGTGATATTAAACTTCAAAAACCTAACAAAAAAATCCAGATTTTCCGCTGTGTTCAAATCCAGAAAACAATTTTGACTGGATTATTTAAAAAAAGGAAAACATAGGAAGCTGAAGGTCCTGGGTTCGAATCCCGGTAAGGGCAAATATTTGTGTGATGAGCATGAATATTTGTTTCTGAGTCATGGAAGTTTTTCTATATATTTAAGTATTTATATCTATTATACACAGAGTGTTTTTTTTAAATGGGACAGTATGGGGAAATCCGAATCTAAAGGAGATAGAGGAAAAGTGTCCAAGGAGACATTAGGTGTTTTTTTATGTAAACAAATTTGGCTCATTAAAATTTTTGGTCAAGCGTGAGTTGTTCTTAAAAAATTATAAAGTTGGTCAATTTTTTTTTGACGCGGGTCGGCTCTGTTTCATGTAAGGATTATTTCATTGTATGGAAAGAAAAAAATCTGAACAGCAGAAGTTGGTCAAATTTAATGAAAACTAATCTTCATACAATTGCAGTATTCACCTTTTAATATTGTTACAAGTGCCTAGGCGTGTAAAAAAATATTTAAAATTATTCCATTTTTAAATTTCGATAATCGATAAGAGCTCCAGATGATTCAAGAGAAGAACATTTTTTTAAGGAACTTTGGTAAGATAATCTACCAACAAGATGGTGCACCAGCCCACAACAGTAGGGCAAGTAAACTGTGTTTGGACGAGCAGTTTCCAAACCGTTGGATGGGTACGAGTACATATGGGCCGATAAAGTGGCCCCCACGATCGCCCGACTTAACGCCATTAGATTTTTTCTTATGGGGTTACCTTAAGGGTCGAATTTATGAATCCCGATACAACTCCGTACAAGAATTAAAAGATGCTGTTTACAACACTTTAAACACTATTCACCATAAGTCTCTGTTAAATGCAACTAGAAGTGTCTTGAAGCGTGCTCGTACCTGCATAAGACAAGACGGCGGCCACATCGAACATTTACTCAAGTAATAAACCAACTGTATGAAGATTAGTTTTCATTAAATTTGACCAACTTCTGCTGTTCAGATTTTTTTCTTTCCATACAATGAAATAATCCTTACATGAAACAGAGCCGACCCGCGTCAAAAAAAAAATTTACCAACTTTATAATTTTTTAAGAACAACTCACGCTTGACCAAAAATTTTAACGAGCCAAATTTGTTTACATCAAAAAACACCTAATGTCTCCTTGGACACTTTTCCTCTATCTCCTTTAGATTCGGATTTCCCCATACTGTCCCATTTAAAAAAACACTCTGTATATTGTCGTCTAGTACCCATAACACAAGCCTTACTGAGCTTACTGTGGGACTAGGTCGATTTGTGTAAGATTTTACCTTAATATTTATTTATTTATTTATTTATAGGAACACGGCCAAAGCCTTTCTTTGATTTATAATTAAAAATAGTTAAATAGGTCAAGTTCTGGAAAAGAACTCAGGGGACTACGAAACGTTGATTTTATGTACTTTTTATAGGTATTTTTGGTCCAAGCTGCAGTTGTCTCTATCGCGCTCTGCGGGGGGAGGCTTGAGGCGACAGCAATACATTTTACAAATACCTATTTCGCAATTATCTCGCCCTTAGTGTTTCCTCTTAAGCGGAGGAGTTGGCTGTGGGTTTAGTAAACACCCATTATCCGGTAAAGCGATCGGAATGTGCATGGGAGAATAGCTTGGGGAAAATAAAGGGGAAACCTCCGGCACGACCACACAGGCGGTTTTAACACTCGTATTCATATTATTTGTTGGAGGCATTTTATAAGAGGCTAGGAGATGCGACACCGACAACAACAGAATAATATACTAGTAAACGATATGATACAGAGACAGAATATAATGGAAAAATAAACCATTTTCGTCTGTAGCCCCCGACAGGATTCGAACCTGCGACCTTTCTATTAACGCTAGACTGCACTACCAACTGAGCTACGAGGACAGTGACGCAAGTTGTATATTTTTCCACTATATTCCCGCTAAGACTAGCGCCCTCTCTGTATCGAGTTATAGACTTGTTTCACAGTCTTGGCACCACTCTAATGGGCGAGCTTGGGCTCGCTCCATTCTAATCGAACCACATCAGGTAGTTTCGGACTTAGCGAGAGAGATGGCGCTGGTGTACATTATACCCTTTTCACGAAACAAATTATTTAATTAAACATTTTTATTTCGTGTTATTTTTAACGAGGAAGTTACCCCGATCATTTTATAAACGATATGATACAGAGACAGAATATAATGGAAAAATAAACCATCTTCGTCTGTAGCCCCCGACAGGATTCGAACCTGCGACCTGTGGTCTGTGATGGTTTATTTTTCCATTATATTCTGTCTCTGTATCATATCGTTTATAAAATGATCGGGGTAACTTCCTCGTTAAAAATAACACGAAACAAAAATATTTAATTAAATAATTTGTTTCGTGAAAAGGGTATAATATACTAGTAGTCTAGTAATAATAATAATAATATATTCTTTATTGCACCACAACATAAGAAAAGCATGTTACAAAAGTATAGACGATAAATAAAGGTAACAACAGGCGGTCTTATCGCTTTAGAGCGATCTCTTCCAGACAACCTTCGGGTAGCAGGAAATTTTCAAGAAGAGTTGAAAAACAGGTAGTGCAGGAATAAATCAAGAAAAGCTTAATTACACACTCAAATACACACTTTCATAAATAAGTATAGTATAAATACATAGATACATACATACAAACTATAATACAATTATATAAATATATTACAGGACAACAAGACAACTTAAGGCAGCGACAAGTAATATTGTTTCAACAGATTTTTAAATATTTCAAGAGATTTTGCACATCTTATATGCAACGGCAAAGCATTCCACAGCCGGACAGCCTGAAAGGTGAATGATTTGTTATAGAACTTGGTGGATGAAGGCGGTGGAGCGAGAAGATGATTATGTGAAGATCTGATGGAAGTGAGGTGATTAAAACGCTCTTTGAGATACGGAGGAGTTGAGGGAACAAAAAGTATACTGTAAAGCAAAGATAAAATGTGAGAATCCCTACGGAGACGAATAGGAAGCCACTTGAGCTGAGAACGAAAGGAGGAAACGTGGTCATACTTGCGCAAGCCAAATATGAATCTAATAGAAAGATTTTGGAGGCGCTCAAGCTTCTTCAGCTGGTCCTCAGTAAGGTCCAGATAGCAAATATCAGCATAGTCTAAAATGGGGAGAAGGAGAGATTGAGCTAGCGCAATTTTAGTGGCGAATGGCAAAAAGTTACGTAGTCGACGAAGGGAACCAAACATCCTCCTGCTGACCTCGCTCACCTGAGGTACCCATGACAACGTGCGATCAATTATAACACCAAGGTTCCTGACCTGGTGTGCAAACGGAATCTGGACTCCGTTAAACATTACAGCCGGCAAGTTAAGAAAATCTACCCTAGGAACTCATTCCTTCGGACTGCCCACGATTATGACCTGCGTCTTAGCAGGGTTAACCTTGAGCCCAAAACGTTCACTCCAGATCGAAATACTGTTCAAGTCCTTGTTCATAGTATTAATAACCTGAGGTAAATCAGCAACAGTACCTTGAGAGTAAATTTGAAGATCATCGGCATAAAGGGAATTAATGAAAATGGAAAAAAGAAGAGGAGACAACACGCCACCCTGCGGGACGCCAGCTAGGGTGTTGCACCACGAAGAACGGAAAGAATCCACCTTTATAGTAGGAAAGAATCCACCTAGTAGTAGAAAACAAAAGCCCAAAATGTTAAGACAATGAAGTGCGGAAACGAGGCGTTGCTCTTGCAAATATGGAATGCCTATTCGAACACTTCACTATTAGTTACTGTCTTCGCGGACATAACGGAGCTTAGTTGAAACTAGATTATCCGAAATACAGCTTCAATTATTAAATACTTGAAAATTGATCAGAGGTATTGTTGCACGTATGAGATTAATATATGTAAAATCACGGTAGATATACAAAAGTAAAAGTAACGCCTTATGAAATATTTTAGCAACATTGTCCAGTGGTTGCTTTTGATGTCACAGTCTTATCAGGCTCCTTGGCCTGAACATATTCCCGCCCGTTGAAAGACCCAGTCTTTCAACCAAGAAGTTCTTCTTCCGATGGCAGCGGGCATAGACGCGATAGAGGGCGTCGCACGCAGCCTCGTATAGTGTTGACGTCTGCAACCCTGTGGATGCCGTCCGGTCCAGGAAACAAGCGAGCGACTCGACCCAATCTCCAGCTTAGCGGGGGCACGTTGTCTTCGTGTAGCAAGACGAGATCGCCAACATTCAATTTTGCGTGGTTGACGCGCCATTTCGTCCTCTGCTGGAGTTTGCTGATGTACGCTTTTTGCCATCTCCGCCAAAAGTGCTGATGTAGCTTTTCTATGCGTGCGTATCGGCGCAGGCTACTTTCAATGGATGCTTCCAATGAAGGCCAAGGCAGCGCAGTTAGGGGTCTTCCAACCAGAAAGTGCCCTGGGGAAAGGGAAAGCAGGTCGTCAGGAGAGAAAGTGGGCGACTATTTAGAACTGCCTCCACTTGAGAAAACAACGTCGAGATTTCTTCGAACGTTAGATTACTATTGCCCATGACACGTTTTAGGTGGTATTTAGCCGACTTAATTCCGGATTCCCATATTCCGCCGAAGTGAGGAGCGTAAGTAGGCGTGAATGTCAATTTAATACGTTCTTGGTTCATCGCGTCACATAAAGAATCTCTAACTTCCTTTATAAAATTAGATACTTCTTTAGCAGAAGCCACAAAGTTTCGACCATTGTCGCAGAATATTTCTGCGAGCAATAAATCTACGAAGTGTCATAAAGAATGCGTCTTTTGATAGGTCACTGACGGCTTCTAAGTGAACGCATTTGTATCGCAAACATATAAATAGGCAGAGATAACATTATATCAAAGTGCTACCCCTCCCTTTACGATTTAGAATTAGAAACGGTCCAGCGAAGTCCACACCAACAGACAAAAACAGGGAGCCAGGACTTATTCGCTGCGCAGGTAGGTTGCCCATCTTGAAACACAATGTTTCAGCACGCAAACGTCTGCAGCGCACACATCTATTAGCAGTACGTCTGGCCAACCCAACTCGCCAGATCCCCCTGGCTTTTTGTCTTGCGTATAATTAGATGCATCAATTCGTCCACCGACTCTGAGTAACTTTTGCTCGTCCATGAAAGGCGATAATGACAATAAGCTAGATCTAGAGGTTTGTTTTTAGCGAACAATTCGTACTCGACAGGAAACGACTGGCTTTGGGCGATAGCGCAGAGCGCAGAGCAGATAGAATGAACCCAAGTCAAAATCAACAAAAACAAAGTTTTTTTTTTATTTTTAATTTTTTTTTATAAAATGTGGATGACAACTATTTAATTGCTTACTCTTATGAAATTTATTATTTTTAATAAAATGTTGCCGATTATTTTTCCAAAAAAGGATGAATTTAGTGAGTGGTAGCTGTCACTGATGTCTGTCAATAGCGACGCTAGACTTAACAACATATGTGGCAACGTCGCGATCAAAAAAGCTTAATACACTTAAGATTAATCACAATAAATAGTTTACATGAAAATGTATAATATCATCAAAACTTAGCCGGGTTTGACTCCGGTTCTTATATATTTTTTAATCCTAATGACCCAAGGAATGCGTGTTTAAAATCTTTTGGATTCCTCGCGAGCACCGTGTAAAGGGTAAACTATATTTTGTGGCTTTTCTGTCAGTAAATTTTCGTCAGTTACTTTGTTCGTCTCGTGTTATATTCAAGATCTCTTCGCCCGAACCGCGGCATACGGAATGTAGGCCAAGCTTCGGCGAAGTTTTCGCGGACGCCAAGTTTCCGTAAGGTAACAGCGAGATATCAGGCCTGTACATCCTTGGAAACTGTCCAGATGAAACTACAGCGGGAACAGAACCTTCATTAAGCATAATGTCATAATAACACAATTAAGTGCAAATATTTTGTGTGATGAGCATGAATATTTGTTTCTGAGTCATGGAAGTTTTCTATGTATTTAAGTATTTATATCTATCTAGTACCCATAACACAAGCCTTAATGAGCTTACTATGGGACTAGGTCGATTTGTGTAAGATTGTCTCCTAATATTTATTTATTTATTTTTATTTACAGTTGCGGTAGCACGACCGAAGTAAATAGTGGTTAGGTACTTTAGCGTCATTAAAGAAGCCCTGTGATGGTACACGCTCTCTCACAACTAGGGGGAACTGGTTAAATCTGGGGAAAATACGTTATATTGTAGATACAGCTCAGTTAGTTCCAGCGGTTCTGATAGCCCAGTTAGTTGAGCGTGACTGACCACGTATGAAGGTCGTTGTTGGTTCGAAACCATCTCGGAACAATATTATTTAAGGGACTCCCATACGCCAATGACCTTCGATCTGAATCCCTTAGTTCTCTAATATTTTTTGTAGCTTATATTAACAAAAACGGATTTAAGCAATAAATAGTATCCCATATTTACTTCAAAGTTCATTGTTTTCGAGATATTTGGCATCAAAGTTGAACAATTTTAGGCCAAAAAACTGGTTTTCTGGCCATAACTTTTGTGTTAATTGGTTTAAAATGAAAACCCTGAACCAGTTTTTAGAGACGTCACAGACGAACCTAAATATGTAAATTTCGTATATGTCAGATCTTCCACGTCAATAGAGATACAAAATAAGTGTTTTTTTTAGATAATGTTTAAAAAAAACGTACAATATTAAGTATTCATTTGTTTCAAAATCCGGTGGACTAAAATGGAGATCAAAGATTGAAGAACCGGTAGCCACTTGATTTATAATTCTATCTGTATTGCAAAAGTAGGAGATACGATTCAAAACTTGTCAAAAATCGATTAAAACCTCGGGTAGCCCCTTAAGAAAAATCCCTTTTATTTGAAATTTTCGTGACGAATGCTCTACGTCTTTAACAGAAAGAGGTGACGAAAGGTCCCCCCTTCGTGTGGCTTGGCAAGTGGATGACGTCATTTATCTACAGATATCAGTTCACGAATAAGACCCCATGTTTGTTATTATATTACTTATTACAATACGCAATTATAAACTTCAGCTGTCAGTTTAGTCCAGTAACTTTATACATCCAGTGTTTGCGTCAAATCCGATGGTTCTGATTTTTTTCAGACTTGTTTATGATGTTGGCCCAATGAATTATCCAAGTTGGTGACCTCGAGTGCCGAACGCAACGTTGACAAAAATCTAAAATACTTACCGCGAAAACCGGACTAGTTTTTGATAGTACCTTTTCAGGAAGTTTTTAATGTAGACTAAATTTGCTACAGTATCAGCAGAAGTTGCTAAGCGGTTCTAGCGCTCAAAATTATCTACATACCAACTCTAATGTCAAGGGAATAAGCATCTGTGCAGCTTTTGAGCGTGTTATTTTGCTTAACTACTTCTGATGCTGATTGTACCTAAACTGTACTTTTCCAGGTCTAAAGGTACTATTGGATTATACCATGTTTGTTTTGAGTCGATATTTTGCCCGCGAGTATATTTGTAGGAGCCTGCGTGCCCGCTCGAGCTGGGCGTGCAACGGGGCGTGGCGTGCGGTGTATGTCAAACACATGCCAAGCATTTAGAGTGTCTTCTTTTCGCCGGCTCATTTACGAGCCTTAAGGGGCCGTATTCATAAACGTTCAACAAACCTATTTTAGTAAAAATGCCGTTAAAATTCCAAAAATCAAGATTTTGCATATTTACTCATCATACTCCTGACGTTATTCTTGGTGGTTCCCTATAGGAGCCCGGGGTCTGCTTTGGCACCTAACCCAAGATTTGGCATAGGCACTAGTTTTACGGAAGCGTCTGCCATCTGCCCTTCCATTCCAACCCAGAGGAAAAACTAGACCTTATTATAATTAGACCAGTTTCCCCACGATGCTTTCACCGAAAAGCCCGTGTTAATTATCAAATTATAACTCTTACAGTAAGTTTTTTTTTTAACCCAGTGGTACCAGCGGGGTTCGAACCCACGACCAGATTTAAAGTCGCTAGCCTTACCGATCGGCTACAGTCGCTCTTTTGCATATCTATTCGCCTTAAATAATTATCCTAGTAGCTAGCTTGTTCTAAGCTGCACCAAAAATGTTCGGCTTATCTTATCTTAGAATGTGTCTTTAACGAGACATGAATACGAAGTTTGTCTTACGGATTTTGGACCACTTCAGCAAATCATTCCGACAGATCCGCGGTTTCGTCTAAACTTATGAATTCATTATGGGTGCAGTTTAATGTAGGTAGAATTTGATGCGTCGTCTTATCAAGATAATTTTACAATGTTGATGATATTTTAAATGCAGAGAGCAGATTTTAGTTAGGAAAGGTTTGGTAAATTTTATATATAAAGAAGGAGGACCGGTCACTTTGGCACTCTTTGGGGGAGGCCTATGTCCAGCAGCGGACGTCTTTCGGCTGATATGATGATGATGATGATGATAAAAGGAGGAGGTACTTTAAGTGTTTCTTTTATGGGGCTTCTACAGGCCACATTTTCCTGCAATTTCTGACCGGCAACTATTGCTGTCTTACGCTGACTTTGTACGCTAGAGCAAGATGCACATACTTGCTGGCCACACATTGCCGTAAAAATGTTGTCCGTTTAGAAGCCCCATTACGAAAGCGACTGCCATCTGACCTTCCACCATAGAGGTAAAACTAAACCATATTGGGATTAGACTGGTTTCTTCATAATGTTTTCCTTCGCCGAAAAGCCTGTTAATATCAAATGATATTTCTTACATAAGTTTTTTGATTAAACACTGTGGTACACGCCGAGGTTCGAATTCGAACCCGTGACCTTTAGATGAAAATCGCGTAACTTTTACCGCTCCAGCCT
This sequence comes from Epinotia ramella, assembly GCA_947578815.1. Taxonomy (NCBI): domain Eukaryota; kingdom Metazoa; phylum Arthropoda; class Insecta; order Lepidoptera; family Tortricidae; genus Epinotia; species Epinotia ramella. Next base: position 6,472,686 of record OX388207.1, read on the forward strand.
TGGCTACAGGTGTCTGCAATGAAATAAAATGTTATATAAAAGGGCAGATTTAATTACACTAACTAACAAATTCTTTTATTGTAACAAATTCGTTTACCGTCTGAATTGGTATTCATACCGATCCTTGCCCTTTTTAAGAATAAAAGACACAAAATTCAAAAGAGGACTTTCAGTCGTTTTTTACTGCCTACCAGCGTTACTCAATTTAATATGAGGTACTAAATTAGGTTTTGAAACTTTCTGAATAAGTTACTTAAGGATGAACGTCGTTATAAAAATAAAGAAAGAAATCTCTGGCTGTCCTCGAAAATTTTCACTGTGTCTCGTGGGAAGCATATCAGGGGACCGATTTTTGACTTTCGAGCGCTCGAAAATCAAATAAAAGTAAATACGTTTGTAGTGTCAAAATGGCAGGCACTTACTTTCTACCAATAGAATTAATTACGAGTGGTCAATACCACTCGTTTTTCAATTTTCTATCGCTATTTCAAAGTAGCATTTCATAATTTTTGTCAGTTTTCGAGTGAAAGAGTCGAGCGCTCGAAAGTCAAAAATCGGTCCCCAGTTTTAACACGTAAAGATCTTCGTAAAATATTGATATCTATCTAATTCCCAGAGTAAATTGTTTCACTTACAATCAATGTTTACGTTAAACTGTTAATTTTGTACAGAGGCTCTAGTATAAGTTTTACCGAAACAAAACGTTACGACCGCGTTTGCGTTTTACCCTGAATTTGTATGGGATTTGACAGCATAACGCAAACGCGGTCGTAACGTTTTGTTTCGGTAAAACTTATACTAGAGCCTCTGTTCATCTATTCACCATTGTGATCGTGCATTTACTAAACTCCTTGTTTGTATAGAAGATGTATGTCAATGGCAACATTCCTGTGCCAACTTCGCACAATGGCAACATTTGTGTGACGTAGGCGAGATACTATGCGCAGACCTCAGACCTATGGCCTCTCACAGACTGGCGCGGCCTGGCCGCGGCGGCGGCGGTCAATAGTAAACTTGTCATTAGCTGTCAAATTTACTATGGACCGCCACCGCAGGCCGCGCTAGTGTGTTGCAGGGCTGCAAGCAGTCTTTCCCATGCAGTCCACTTAACGAGGAACGTAACTGCATTGAAGGCTTATAAGCATGCGGTCACGAGCTTCAGTCATGACTCATGAGGGATCGACTTTAGAAGAAGACGAGATATATCTGACGCAAAACGGGTTTTTACTATTCAAAAACGTGCACTTCGCACTCTGGTCGGAGTGAAATCCAGGCACTCTTGCAGAGATCTCTGTGGGAAGCAAAACATCCTGACACGCTATTCCCAGTACCTCTATGAAGTATTAATGTATGTCAGAGACAATCTTGCAACGTTCAAACGCGTTAATGTTTCTGGCACACATATACGTTCAACAAGGCGACTACGTACTGTCCCTCGTCGCATGGCCCTAGCAGGAAAAAACCCGCGAGTTATTGGGGCTACGTATTATGAACGTCTTCCTGCCGATATCCGAAATGAATCATCTGATCAGACCTTCAAACGTCGACTGAGAAACTTTTTGTTAGATAAGGCATTATACTCTGTTAGTGAATTTATGGACATGTAACCTGCATTTATTATTAAATTAGCTGCTGTATCCTAGGCACATAGACTGACGATCCATTATCGGGGACAATCTAGTAATTTATTTGTAATTTTGTTTAATTATTTGTTGACTTTGTATTGTACTTAAATTGTAATCTAGACTAAAGATCCATTAATGGGGACAATACAGTACTTAATTAATTGTATTTAGCTATATTTATTTGCCGACTTTGAATTGTATTAAATTGTTATTGATTATAATTACATTTGTTTTGACGATCATAATACGGATTCATATAAATTGACATGTATAATTTATCATGTAATGTTGTATTATGAAATAAATAAATCTAATCTAATCTAATCTATCGTCGGGAATTACTTAAGTACCTTGTTTTATTGTACCATGTATTACCTTACCTGTTTAGATTTATTAGTAAATTGTAACTTGTCGCTTTGTGAAACGGGCTACTGCATTCATGGAAATGCTATGTTTTGGAGGGGATGTGTCACAAAATGCTCTTAGTGTCAACCCTTTCATAGGGACCAACCAGCGCTGGATTGCATATACCTACCATACGCTCAGATTGGTGCCCATTACGTAACACTTAAATAAAATAAAAAAATATATATCAGCCTATATACGTCCCACTGCTGGGCACAGGCCTCCTCTCATGGATGAGAGGGAACGGGCAGTAGTCCCCACGCTTACCTAGTGCGGGTTGGGGACTTCACATACAGCTTGGAATTGCTTCGTGGATGTATGCAGGTTTCCTCACGACGTTTTTCCTTCACCGAAAAGCTAACAGTAAATATCAAATGATATTCCATACATAAGTTCCGCAAAACTCATTGGTACGAGCCGGGATTCGAACCCACGACCGCCGTTTGACAGCCGCATGCCTGAACCGCTAGGCTACCATAGCTAAAATAAGAATAAGTCTTTATTTTGTATTTTTTGTGTTTTTGTTAGTAATAATGTATTTGGAATTATTTGTTTTGGCTCGAACTCGGCACGGTGTAAGAAGAAATTTTCCACCAACAAAATACGCAAAACCCGTAATAAAGTGATACAACGCAATCTATTCGATAGAGGAAGCGAGTTATAATGCTACCTTTGACTCAAAGAGTGGATGGGAAAAATCCAATAGATGGACTCCTTTGTGGTCTCATCAGAATAAAACAAATTTTCACAGCGTGGCAATCCGTGATAGGGTTCCCGCGCACCTAGCGACTTACGCTGTAGTTATAGATCGAACCCACACAAACATATTACGCGAATCAAGAAACTCAATAAGAAGGGCACCGGCTCAATCGTCATTAAATCTTTTTGTATAATTTCATGTAACATACGTTCGAAACACATAGTAAACGGTTATCATTCAAACTATTATCATAATTTTAGTAAGCATAATGTTCAAATAATACAATGCTCATATGTCATAACAACTCTTGCTATAACGTTTAAATGTAGCATAAATACGGATATCATAATTTCATACAAAATTATGATATTTGTTATTATACTGATTGTTTTTATGTAGCTTAATCACTTATACAATTTGTAATTGGCTTTCGGCGTCGAGACCTTAGGGCCATGGGGCACCAGCGCTTTAAAACTTTTTAAATCGCTTTCTAAGCGCCTCGTCGACGCTTCTGGTGACCAGAAGGCTGGCTCCTACCTAGCCCAACGTATTAGCATAGCTATACAACGTGGCAATGCCGCCAGCCTCCTGGGCACCCTACCGCCTGGCGCCGATCTGGGCCAAGTTTTTTTATTTATAATCTTTTTATTGTTTTCCTTTATCCAAGTTTTTTATTAATAATCTTTTTGTTGAAGGTTGACTGGAATTAAATAATCAACTTTTTTTTTTCAATTGTGATACACAAAACGCTGACTTTTGTAAGTGATTGAAGTGACTTTTTTACAAGTGTCAATAGTTTTTCAATAAATAAATGTAAATATTTGTAATTATGCTATAGAAATTATAGAAATGGTTTTTATACCAATCATTACACACCCTTTAAAAATCAACTACTTATACAAGTTTTTTTCTGACTAATGCCACACTAATGCTAATCCACAACATTATTATAGGATATCTCCTAAGCATGCTAGCCTACATGATATTAAATTTCCTCCTCTGTTGGGCTCCAAATGCACTTCGCCCCAAATCTACATGTTCAAATCTACCAAAACTAAATAATTGATAAGAAAATAGACTATTATGATTATTGTTCCGTGTGCAGGTAGCCTTTATTAAAGTTGCCTGAATTATTCATTTTATCGTATAGAGAATTTTCATTGCATTGGATTAATTTGAACGAGATTAATGTAGATTGGTATCATGATCGAGGAGTAAAAATACTATGCGCTAGGTTTTGTGTAGACTTGTGGAGTGGTATTTTAACAAGCCTTATTTTAGCTTATTACTTTTGCTTACTAGGTAAAGAGCAATAAAACAAAAAATCATAATAAGAATCCTTGACTCAAAATGTAGCTTAAAGCTTCAAACAGAAAAATCTCAACAACTACCTTCGAATATTTTTGGTTGCTTTTGAAGCTGAACTTTTATCATGCTAGCTTTTTCTATGTATTTTCTTTCAATACAATATCTCATTTTCTCTAAATTTCACCCCCGATGGCTGAAAAACACAGTAGGTATATCTATACCTACTATATTACAGTAGACTATTTAGGTCATGTCAGACACAAGTTTCTTATGCATCACCTTATCATAGCTCAAACAGACATTATCTGTCAGTCACTGGTGACTGAAATGGCAGCCAACGTGTCAAACCAAAATTGCTATAAGTGCCTTATTTAACATTTTTAAAAATATATTAAAACTAGCTTCTGCCCGCATGGAACTCTTTTATATCGTAGCTCCTTAAATACAAACTTGCGCCCCCTATTTCGCCCCCTTAGACGATGATTCCCGGAATAAACAATGTTTACCAAAATTCATTTTAATCCGTTTTTGCGTGATTGAGGTCCAAACTTTAGCATCAAAGCCTAGCGGCGGCTGCGAGTCGGAAACGATAACGCAGGTTAAGCAACGATGGCAGCGGTCAGTCTTTGGATGGGTGACCGCCTGATGTTTGAATGGGTGGTTAATATTTAATGTAAATGAGCGCTTCTGTGCTTTGGAAGGCACGCTAAGCAGTTGATCCCGGCTGCTGTCTATGACAGTAGTCGTTAAGCCGAGTTAGAGGCCTTCGGGCGGCTTAAGAACTCCTAACAGTCGAGTTGCCCACTCACTTGACAAAGGGGAGACAACTGTTACTCGCGTCCGGAGGAGCTACCTACCACAACCCTGCACGTGTCCCCTGGGTGGTACTAAAGAGTGATAAACTTTAAAAACTTGTATGCCATACGATTAAATAGTTTATATATTGTAATTTTTATCTCGATATAAATAAATCTAATATAAATCTAATCTAATCTATGAATTAGGTTTATTCACGATTTTCGCTACGGTGATAGAATTGTGCTGAAGTTTACCAACAAAGTGTTAATTTAATAGATAAAATAAGTATAAAGTCAAGGATAATCCTATTAATGTTATAAATGCGAAAGTTTGGATGTTTAGATATTTGGATATTTGTTACTCAATGACGCTTAAACGGCTCAACCGATTTAGATGAAATTTTACACGAAGATAGTGTATAGCCTGGATTCAAATATAAGAAAGTTTTATCTCGTGTCCAACAAAAACGAAGTCGCGGGCGGAAGCAATTATTAAATGAGGGATAAAACTGGCCGAGATGGAGTCGGACTTTCGCAGCAATGAAGCGCGCCGGGTGCCTTTGAACGTGTTAAAAGTCTTAAAACGAATGCAATTTCAGATCTATATTCATAATTATGAGTCGCAAATTCAATGAAAAAGAAACATTATTAATGCTTGATGTATATAATGATAGCACCATCTAGCGAGCATGATTTAGATACAATTTCAGTTTGATAGAGGTCGTTGATGTTAGTTGTCGATTGGCGCCATCTACCGAGCTTAAGTTTAGTCCAATTTCAGCTCGATAGATGCCGCTTATATTATGTTTTTGATTTTATTTACACTAATAAAAATAACATACCAAACCATATTAAATGACTTTTATTTGATTCTAAAATTATGAAAGGAAAACTAATGTAAAACTGTAAATGTTTCTAAGTATAATGCCATACATTATTTCCGTAACTTCGCAAACAGAACATTTTATCAGTTCATATTTTAATTAAGTGTGGCCCAGGTTGGGGTCATGTTGGAGAAACTCAGCATAAATTAAAAACGCTAAGACTGCATGAATGCATTCAAATCCACAACCGTCGATATTGTTATTAATGCTTAAGTTTTGTTTTTTTCCGGGGACCGAGTTTTTCCCGGCTGTAATACTACGTAAAATTGATTTCTATTCAAAATTAAACAAAAAACCAATAACTGATCGTATACCAAAAAAAAACGAAATAAACTAATAGAAAGAAAACAAAAAAAACCTCATCGCTGGGGTTCCAACTCGCAGCCATCAACAAACCAACCATTGGGTAACCATTGGTCGTCATCGAAGAGTAAGCCTGCCTTTTGCGAGAGAATACGGAAAAAACGAATTTTCTCGAAAATAAGACGAAGCTAGATCGGTCTCTCGGCCCCGTAAACCCCTATACTGCACATTTTACAAATATATATAAACAATTTTACATCCCGTGTTTTTTCACGTTTTATCTATATTTTGCTGAAAGTTTGAATAGGGTTCTTTTTAATTTCTAGTCTAGTATATGCATGCCAATTTTCAAGTCTAGCTCATATATTCAAGGGATTCCCATACAAACTTCAACCTCATTTTATAACCCTTTTGCACCCTTATCTTTATATTTTTTTTAGCCTATTGCGTGGCCGAAGATCCATCCAGCCGAAGACAAACAGAAAACATAACACTCCTTTTCGTTGGGCCGTCGTAAGATGGCGCTGTTGCGTAAAGTAGAGACGATTTCCGCGCGGCGCGTTCTTTATCCAAATATTCTCAAATTTGGCCTGTGGGTCACCGAACTCCATCAAACTTTTTTATACATTTAATATAGTTTGTTGGAGTTCAGACGCCGACAAAAATCTCGAGAATAACCTTCTAAATGCGTGGAAATTGGTGAAGTTCTGCATCGCGCTATTGAAGTTTTTAATGTATGTTGTATAAATACAATTTCCTTCAAGCTCTACTTATTATGTCTCACTGACAACCTCAACGAACTTTCACATTTATTTTATGTAGCGATTTTGTCCTCTCTCCCTATATTTCATCACTATTGCACTATAACAGCTTTTTCGGTACATCTAAAAAAAACGAATGCCCATAAAACCGCTTGTACCAACATCTCGCTCGCATCAACACCTCAAATCATATTCAGACGATAAACTTAAGCCAAGTTCTTACTTAAACGCCCCATTTAGCGTTACGAGGGCTCCATACCGCAGCATTGGTATTTATCGTGTAATATGTTCTTTATGCAATATACAAACTTAACTATGGCGTCTTAAAATCAGGCATCTAAAAGAACAACGGCACATATGCCAGCGCACTCTCCTGTCAAAAACGCTGCTTCGCTAAATAGTAATTTTATCTACGAAACATATACCCTAAAACAACTGCACTAAAGTTCCGTTTTGAAGAACTCTGGTGAGAGGCAGTACGGTTAAGTTGGTGAAGCCGTATACGAAATCATAGCTAAATTGTAATATCTGAGAACCGCGCTTGGTTTTGGCAAGAAAACAAGTGAATGAATGGAAATAGTCAATTTATTTATAAGAATACTTTAAGACGTTGGATTTTTACCTGCTATTTGGAGTTGGACATTTAAGTGAATTCCAATTTATTTAACAACATGCCAGTGTGGCGAGCCAACCAACAGTAAACAGATGCGTTTATATTATTTATGTTTTTATTACACAGGTATGTGTAATTCAACTAAAAAACCAACCATTCTCAGCTTTTAATTTTCGCCATGTCGACAGACGAGAACCTAAAAAGGAAAGGTTTCTTTAACATTACTTTATTAATTAATCCATAAATGTGACTAAATAATATCCAGCTTATTAGTATCAGACCATATTGATCCATGAATTAATTTAATAAATATCTCCTATTCTTTTTTTTTATATATTTATTTATTTAAGGTCCCTCAAACATCTATGGTCATTAGCGACCACTATAGGTATAGAACACAATATTAAATCGACTTATAATAATCAATTAGTTTTAGAAATTTAACAGTGTTTTCTGAATTATTTAAACAATCTTTTAAGCTTCCAGGAAGGTTAACAGTTAATCATTCTGTGTACTACCCTCACCCTTGAAGACCGAGGCAGATGCTCCCCCAGGGAGCAAACAAGATGGAGTCCCCTGGAGTGTGAATCACTATTACACCTAAGGCATTGCTTCTTAGCTTCTTTAGTGAAAAGATATATATGGGTTACATTGCAATGTCCTATAGGACATTGCAATATATTCTTAATCTATTCATAACTACCTGATCTCTTCTATTATTTACATATGATTTACTTTTATTGAAAATTGATTTCCTTATCTCGTATAAGGCGCTATTGTTATTTTTTACCCAACAGCTGTTCCATTTATTTTTTATATTGTTAAACATTGTTATTACTTTTGGGTATAGTATTTGTAGGTATTATATTTATAGGTGTTATAAATTATGTGTTTACAAAGTAAACATTACTAACAAGGTTTCATTTGAGTGACAACACAGTATACATTCAGATTTTAACACATTCATTGCCCAGAATCGCTACGCGCTACGCTCGTAGCCGATCCCGTGGTTTTCCTCGTATGTAGCGGAAAGCGACTACGGTGGTCTGACGCATATGTGTCGTCATGGGCCGACCCGATCACCGCTTACGATTACCTACAGACGGTTTGGTCCAACCCATTCTAAGGCGCATTTTCATTAGCCGATAAGTCATATCACAACCATGGATTCTAGTGCCTATTTGGACAAAAAAAAGTGCTCTCCGCAGCCGGGATAACGACTACTACAAGTCATCAGTCGATAGCACAGTCGTTTTACCACACGAGTTCCTCGCAAGCGGGAAAGCCAGTGAAACATATCGGTCAAACACATTCATTGCCCAGAATCGCTACGCGCTACGCTCGTAGCCGATCCCGTGGTTTTTCTCGTATGTAGCGGAAAGCGACTACGGCGGTCTGACGCATATGTGTCGTCATGGGCCCTGAATGGGTTAAAAGCGTGCGAGAGGATGGTTCAGAGGGGTATTCATCTGTCATTTTTCCATATACAAATTGACATTTAGACGTACAAAACGTACCTACAATGCGTTAGGTGATCGACTTGCAGGAGGGGTAAGGTCTGCACATACATCTAAGAAAGATTTAAACTCTAGCCCGCTGCTATCGGGCGCCATACTTAGGATGCGTTTTGGAAATTTGCCGTATCCTGAATTGAATTGAATGAAATTTATTTTACTTTTGGGGGATGAACGTTGCTCACGTCCGCAGGAGAATGCTTTAGACACCCTGCACGTATCCCCTGGGTAGCGCTAAACGAGTAACAGCAAAAGAGGCGATTGTAGGCAATTATATCACTATACCTTCGAATGCAATAACTATGCTTCAAAACGGGAATACACGTAAATCACAAAACCAACAGACTCGGGATGTCGGACCTTCAGTTCGCATCTGCCAACTTAACATCGAAGGCATTAGCCGTTCAAAATGTGACTACTTGCACAGAATCTTGACGGAGCAAAAAATTGACATAGTCTGCATTCAGGAAACGCACACCAAAGACGAGCAAGACCTGGCCGATAGAGGCTCCATCCCGGGCTACTCTATCGTCTCAGCGGTACACCATCCGAAGTACGGAATAGCCACTTATGCAAAAACAGATCTCCAGGAACTCCAAGCCTTACATGCAGACATTAAAGATACCATCCACAGTTCCACCGTGCAACTTCGAGACTTACAGGTCATGAACATCTATAAACCCCCTCTAGCTATCTGGCCATCAGACGTTCTGCCGAACTTGATTCATCCAAGCGTTTACTGCGGTGATTTCAACAGCCACCATGTCAACTGGTGCTACAGAGCAACAGATCCGAACGGGATGGCCCTCGCCAACTGGGCAGACCTCTCTGATGTGCATCTTCTCTTCGATGCTAAAGATAAGGGTACGTTTGTTTCAGCGAGATGGAATCAAGAGTACAACCCAGACCTGACTTTCGTCAGCAAGGATAGTGTAGATCAGCCACTCCCTGCCTCGCGAACGATTCTACCTAGCTTTCCCAACAGCCAACATAGACCCATCATTTTGGAAATTGGTATCAGAATTCCCCTCACGAATTCCATGAAGATGCCTCGATGGAACTTCAAGAAGGCGAGCTGGGAAACCTTCCAATGTAGGCTTGATCACGACCTGGAACGCGAACATCTTGAACCAAATCCATCAAACTACAGAAGGTTCGTAAAAATCGTAATCACAGCGGCTAAAGCTACAATACCCAGAGGTTATAGAAAAGAATACATCCCTGGCTGGAACGATGAGAGCGAGGACCTTTTTAGGGATTACCAAGCCTCTGGCAATGCCGACACTGGCGCACAGCTTCTTAAGACTCTGGATGAAAACAGGAGGGCCAGGTGGACGGAAACGGTCGAGAGTATGGATTTTAAGATCTCAAGCAGGAAAGCCTGGCGAGTCTTGAACTGTCTCACGGGCAAAAAGAGCTACCAAAAGTCGTCTACTCTGGTACATCCTGACGCCATAGCAAACAGAATGGTGGACCTAACTAGGGCAAAAAGAGACCCGTGCACCACGAGACGCATCCGCAAGCGGTTAACTCAACTCAAACGCAGCACGCCGGACAACGCTCATCTAGTTAGACCCTTTTCCATCCATGATATTGTCAGTGCCATTAGACAACTAAAACCTGGCAAAGCGGCCGGCACTGACGGAATTTATAATGAATTTCTAAAGAACATGGGCCCTCTAGCTACGAGCTGGCTCGCGGCGCTTTTCTCCCGTATCTTGCTGAAAGGCCAATTACCTACCGAATTCAAGATATCTAAAGTCATAGCATTGTTGAAACCGGGAAAAACCGAACAGCTTCCGGAAAACTATCGCCCGATCGCTCTTCTGAGTTGCGCATACAAGCTGCTGGAACGACTACTGCACACACGAATAACCCCATTCATCGATGCTGCGACTCCTCAAGAACAGGCAGGATTTCGACAAGGGCGTAGCTGCGCCGACCAGGTTTTAGCCCTTACCACGCATATAGAAGATGGGTTCCAGAAAAAACTTAAATCCACTGCGGTCTTTATTGACCTCACAGCCGCCTATGACACAGTATGGAGACACGGACTCATCTTCAAACTTTTGTCTGTCGTACCCAGCAAGGAGATAGCAGGTCTTGTATCGAATATGCTGAGCGAGAGGCACTTCGAGGTTTATTTGGGAGAAGCCAAGAGCAAGCGAAGGAAACTCAACAACGGCCTGCCACAGGGATCAGTACTCGCACCTCTCCTCTTCAACCTGTATATTCATGACCTGCCCGAAACTTCAGCTAGAAAGTTTATATACGCTGATGACATCGCGTTAGTCGCTCGTAGTCGGAGTTTTGTGGATGCGGAGGAAGTCCTGACATCGGACCTTAAAACCATGTCGAGTTTCTTTGCATCTTGGAGGCTCATACCTAGTGCCAATAAAACAGAGGTTGCATGTTTCCACCTCCAAAATAGTCAGGCCAAATACCAACCTGCTGTTGAATTTCAAGGATCAAACCTCAAATATAATCCCAACCCTAAATACCTTGGTGTCACATTGGACCGGTCCCTGACTTATAAGGAGCACATCACCAAAACGTCCCTCAAACTAGCCACACGCAATATCATCTTGCACAAACTCAGAGGCACGTCTTGGGGTGCGCCTGCCGACGTGCTTCGTACCACGGCGCTTAGTCTCGTGTACTCTGCAGCAGAATACTGCGCGCCTGTTTGGAGCGAAAGCGCGCACGTGCAAAAAGTCGACACGAGACTGAACGACGCGATGAGGTGTGTTTCCGGCACAATAAAATCCACGCCGATCTACTGGTTGCCAGTGCTTAGCCACATAGCGCCGCCCCACTTACGTAGGAAACATGTGCTCCTGAGGGAAGCCGGAAAAATAACAGCCCGTCCGGACCTGCCGTGCCACCGCGAATTCACGGATCCACCACCGCAACGACTCAAATCGCGCCGCCCTTCGAGCGAAGCTGCAAGGAAGCTGAGCGCTGACGGGTTTCAACTTGAGGAAGCGTGGAAGAAAGAGTGGGTGGAAGCGACTGGCGATCAGTGTTGCCTACGTACTGGAAACCCTACTCAGAAGCCGAAGGGCTTCTCGCTTAAGAGGAAATACTGGTGCCGCCTCAACAGAATCCGTACGGGTCACGGCAGGTGCAATTACATGTTGCACAAATGGGGATGGAGCAAAAGTCCGATGTGTGACTGTGGCCTTGAAGACCAAACCACTCAACACATTGTGGAGCGCTGCCCTAAGCGACGCTATAAAGGCGACCCGGAGGACCTCTACACTAACTTAACATCTGACGCGATCGACTGGCTGTGCGACCTGGATGTCGATTTATAATAGTATATAAGCCTACAGCGTATACGCCATACGATTAAATAAATTTTACTTTTGGACTGAAAATTAAGTTTTATTATGAATATAAGATAAGATAAGATAATATTTATTGTCAAAGCTGTGTTGGTACATACATAGGTCTTATAAATATCACAGAAGTTCATCAGCTTGCCCATTTCGGATCATATTGATCATATTTTGTATTTTTCTTTTTGTTGTTGATCATTTTATGGTTTCTTATTCTTCGAGGTCCTCACCTTTGGCTCGGACCTCGAACCCACTCGTCCATTTATTGCCTACTTTCTAGCCTTTACAAAAATGTACTTTTTTCGAGAAAATTCAACATTATTGGTTATTTGGCAACAATAATTGTGTAAATTCCATCAAACAGGACAATGCCTTTTAATAGGTATTTTGGCGGCTACAGGATATTGTATATGTATTTCGAAATAGTCGAACGCCTGGCTATTTCGGGTTATTAGATGCAATGCAGGGCATTTTATATACACAGTTATTACATTAGGTTATGAACTTATGAGATATCCAATGAGCGTTTAAATAAATAATAAATTCAGGCGTGCACACACTTTCATTTTCCAAAAAATGTTTAATCTTAAATTAAAGTAGTCAACTAAGCAGAATGAAGCTACGCACAAAATTAACGAGAATTTACGTGTTAACGAAATTTAATTTAGTCTGCAAAGATCATAAAATCATGGCGGATTTACGGTACTTAAATATAAATCACTCTGTATTGGCAACGAGAGGCCCATACCATTCTCTAAGATATCTATTCAGGGGGCCATGCCAGCTCTACGTGGCTAGAATACCAACTACTGCACCGCAAACTTACTTATACAGCTCCTGCACAGTGTTAATGACAGTCTTGTGTTTCAATAAGAGGGCTTTTTGCACTGCAAGTAGCTTAGATAAGTGTACTGTTAAGTTGGTTTTGTCTTCGAGATATATAGAAGTTGCATTATCTGTCTTCTTGTAAAATGACGTGTGTATGTGTTGAGATCTTTATAGTGAGTAGTTGTTTAAGGCTGCTTCGTGCGGGGGTTGATAGGGAAATACGAGGGCTGCCTTTTAAGTTGTGTCGTTTGGAAAAACTTAAGACAATTTAAGTGTTAAATGGTATTTATTGTTTTTCAAAGTAATCACCGTGATATGTAATACACTTTTTCATTCGATCGAACCAGTTTTCGAAACACTTATTCCAGTCCGAAGTCGGGGTCTCCAAAATGGCCGTTTTGTATGCCTCAACCGCTTCTTCAGGCGTCTGGTACCGTTGACCACGAAGTCGTTGCTTGATTTTTGGAAAAGTAAAAAAATCGTTAGGGCTTAAGTCTGGACTGTACGGCGGGTGTTCCAGAATTTCGACGTTTTGCTCTTTTAAAAACGCAATAGTTTGCCGGGCGGTGTGCGAGCTCGCATTATCGTGGTGCAGTCTTATACGACGTCTTGGGTTATTTTTTCGAAACTCGCCGATGACTTCTGGTAAACAGACAGTGGTATACCAGTCAGCATTAACCGTTTTACGATCCTCGAGCACGATGGTGGCAACGTGGCCACTTTTCGCCACAAACGTGGCGACCATTTTTTTCGAAGTGCTCCGTGAGCGTATTACTTTGGTCGGTTTTGGCTCATCTTGGAACACCCAAACAGTCGACTGCTGTTTAGAATCGGGATCGTAGGCATATATCCAAGATTCGTCACCACTGATAATGTCGTAAACATGTTTCGAGTTTCCTCGGTTGAATTGCCGCAGAGTTTTGCGACACCATCGAACGCGAGCCGTTTTTTGGTCTTCACTGAGTAAATGTGGTATCCAGCGTGAGATCAACTTTTTTACGCCTAAGTGATCATGCAAAATACTGTGAACACTGGTCCCTGAAATACTTAAGGAAGCTTCTATCTCACGGTATGTCGCATGGCGATCTTCGATGATCAGTTGCCGTACAGCATCAATGTTCTCCTGGGTTACGGCTGTTTTTGGTCGACCTTCACGATGTCTATCACCAAGACTAGAGCAACCACGTTGAAATTCTAAATACCAGCGTTCCACAGTCCGAAGGCATGGTGCTTTATCATTGAAAACCGTAGTCAACTCTTCGAAGCACTGAAGTCGCGTTAAGCCCCTTTTGAAGTTGTAAAAAATTATCGCACGTAAATTTTTCTTCGAAATTTCCATTTTCACAACTGACTTGTCAACTTTGAACGAACGCTGTACTAAAACGGTTGGGCCGATTTCGAGTAATTCTTTTGTTTTCGAATTCTAAATTCAAATATTTTAACGTGACACTAGTTCTTTTTTATGCAATCACGGGAGGTTTGCAAACGACAGAACTTAAAAGGCAGCCCTCGTAGGCAGTGTATTGTGTTAATGTACGGCAATGTAAGGGCGGAGTTGAGGCCAAAATGTTTGTTACGGATTTGAAATCCGACTTATATCTTAAAAAAATCTGCTACCATTCCATTCCTAAACGGGTTTTGTTAAAATTTGGTATTATCACATCCATTGCCACGTATGTCATGTCAGGCGATGTAAGCGACTACGGCGTAAGCGTCCGCTAGGCGGGTTCCTGACAGTGAAAGTGTTAAGTTAGTTTGAGACCAAGTGAAGGGTTAGGTTTTTGTATAGCCGTAGTGTTTAATCCCATAAGCCAATTAACGACTACACGCGGCCGGAGTCGCGGACAAGAGCTAGTTTTCTAAAGGATATATTCATTGGTTGTGTAGGTAATAAAGAATTAATTATAATTTTAGTCGTACAAACTCGCGGGATATGTTAGTATGACTAACTTGACTAACTAAATAAATAATACATTTTTGTAGAGGCTAGAAAGAAGGCCGGGTTTTGGCCGAGATTTAATAATGCTTCTCAACGCCTACTGCGAGAAAATGGCAAATAATTATAGGTAGTTCAAAATTAAGTACCTATAATAAACAAAAGAGCAGCGCCCCGCTCGCCAGCGCAGCAGTTGATGTGCAATTGCGCGGGGCAAAAACTTTTTTGAACAGTTTGAATTCATGGCCTGTTCGTGCGAAGTCCAGTAAACCACAGTTTTGAAGCATGAATTCGGACCACCTTTTGCCACATTTCCGAGCAGAGGCGTGAAAAAGTACATTACTAAAGGCCGGGAAGGAAGGAATTGCCTGTCGAGTGTGTTATAGACGGACGGATAGTGATATGAGGCATGCTCGAAATGTAGACGTTATGTTCGCGAAAATAGACTGCGAAACACAGCGTTACGTGTGTCACGAAATTATAAGTCGGTAATGGGATTTGTATAGGAAATTGTCCTGGAGCACGTAGTAATTGTCAAATTTCCGAGCATTTTTTTGAGAAAAACACTTCAAACATCGGCCTGAACAAGGGATTGCCTCCTATAACAATCCGGCGTCGCTACGCTCGGCTATCACACTTAGACAGGCAACCCCTTCCTTTCCGGCCTTTGTAGTAATGGACTGTCACGCTCCTCGTGTGTAACACGCCTTATCCCCCGACTTGACAGTTGTCAAATAAGTATGATAGCAATTTCCGGGCTGCATCTACTTTTAATATAAACGCCATATTGAGGGGAACGTCGTTGTGGTGACAATAGGAATAACTGTAGCGCACCCGGTCAGTCTTGATACTTGCTATTATATTGAAGATATATTATTTAATTTGTGTGTGATTTTTAGTTAAAGGACCTGAAATTGAAGTATTTAAATGTTGTTTCTTATTATTTACAGATGTCATTTATTTGTTTTCGCATAGTATAATTACTATCCGTTTTAAAAGTGTAAATAGAAAATAAATTCCTATTCTTTACAGACACGCAATTACGTCATTGTTTAATTTTTGAGATCATTGAAAAGAACGAGTATGATATCATTGTAAATATTTCTTTCATTATATGTTGCAGAAAGATGCACACGACGGATGTGAATAACTTCTTTACCATATAAAATTCAACAAATTTTAGTGTAGAAGCACACTCACGTACCTAAAACTCCTGAAATCCATCAGTTTTATCAGCTCTATGTGTGCCTTTAATTTATACACCTACATTATTTTAGCTTCAATAAGCTGCATAGAGTAATGTTGTATTGAATAAAATTTTCTACAACGACTTTCTTGGCAGCGTTCCATGGAGCAAGAAACTTTATTTGCGTGAGAAATAGGAAAAGTGACCCCAAATACCCCATACCGAAGCAGAATAGCAAATGGGGGGAATTGATCGAGCCCTACGCTACTCAGAAACCGATTCTAGGGCGGGGGAGGGTCCCAGCGTATGATCATGACGGAAAAACGAAAAATGAAGTATCCGACGAAGTGCTATGTCTGTAAGATGACTTTTTAACTGCATTATGCAATGAAAAAGCTAGAATTTTCAATTGTCATAACATAAACCTTCACACGTCGATTAGTTGAATATTTTATGCTAAATATAATAATATTATAATAATAATATGACTATGACTATGATTATTTAATGCTAAATATAATAATATTATAATAATAATATAATATTTGGGGACAATCTTACACAAATCGACCTAGCCCCAAACTAAGCAAAGGCTGTGTTCTATGGGTACTAGGCGACGAATATATGCTTAACCCTTCAGCTGTGGCGAAAAAACATGGCCGCTTACTCACGTCTGTGGCACCCTCTGAGGGACGTTCCACCTCCAAGGTTTGTGGGGTGAAGTGATTTGGTAAAATTAAATTTTCTTTAGTTTTTTACATAATCACAGCCAGGATTTTGGACAAAGCTCGATCTATATTAAATTATCTAACTGCAACGATATATCATCGTTACATTAAAGTCGTATTAAGGCTATCTAGCTGACCTCGTCACCAGGTCACCGAAGTTTACGACATATTTTGGTCATTTTAAATATAATAAATTGGATATTTGGGGTGTTTAATGGGCTTAATTGGAAGAAATTAGTGTTATACTTATTCGAAAAACATAAAATGGGAGGCTCCACCATAGACCATTTGAAATATTCTACCAATATAATGCCTACACTCAGAAGTTGCTCGTGTGGGCTTCAATTTACATGTTTATATCTGAAGTGTTTTATACTGTATGTAATCAAATTCATGCCTAAACAATACATTTGGGCCATCAACTAGGTGTAACCGAAGCTTTTTTTATTGTAGGTGCAGCAGGTTTTATGTGAGAGTAAAATGAAAAAAGTATGTCTACTTTGACACAAAATAACCTCTTCCAAACGACTGCAATTATCACAGCAACCATGGGCTTTAAACCAAACAAATTTGGTTGGAAGCATCTTGATTAAATATCCTTTCAATTAAAATTACAACATTAATACCAGTTAAACAAAAAACACATAAAACATGAACATTAAAACAATGAAAATCAAGACCATTTCGAAAAAAAATGGATTGCTTAGTATGGATATACCCTTACCCACACCATGAGTTTGTAGTAGCGGTACAACCTGATGAACATGAAGGAATAGTGGTGATTTCTGAGTGGTCTCTCAACTGTGTAGAAATTAGTTCTTACTTACGATGGTTCTTCGTAGATTGTACAAGCACCTAAATAACACAGCACACAGCTCAGTTAACACTTATTGAAACTATGATAGCACATGAACCATCGTATTCGTTACAATCGAAAGCGCCACTCACTCACTTGATTAGTCCGAAGAGTCCGAACGAGCACTAAAGACACACCTGAATATTTATTAATATTAATATTGATAAGCATATTAGGCACATACACAAGCACTAAGTATTTATCTAATGTTAGTTCACCGACATAAAGCTAGACAATAGCAACAAATCGCGAGCACAACACAAGATCCAACTTTTCCGTTAATAGATACGAATTACGAACGTTGCAAGACAATCAATCCATGGCGTATCCATATTATGAAATCGCGCTGGTGCGCTGAGTAAGTGACGTCACGAGGTCTCATGTGAGCATCCCTCGGAGGGAAGTTCCTTGACGGTTACCATCCCTGTGAGGGCTCTGTTATGACAGTTACCAATTTCGATCTATTTATCTACTTTCGGGCGATTGTTAGTCCATTTCCTACATTTTAAATAAATTTACGATAAATAGCGGTAATATTAATAGCTGTTAGTAATTCTAAATTAGTAGAAAAGCACTAAAAAACCTGTGGGCAAATTTTGACCATGACTAGGTATGGTGTGTTAGCCACAAGTTTATTATCGTTAATCAACTAAAAACTATATTTTTTAACAGAAAACGAAGGATTATTTACATTTCTCCAAGATATTGCCTTCTGGCAACGAAAATTCGCACTAAAACCATTAAAACTCACTCACGAAACTCGACCGTGGTTAACGCGCCAGTGGCAGTTTTAGACTACCGATCAAATTCAAAATTTTCCTCCAATGGCCATTGAAATTGTCGCTTGTAAGCTGTCTCGCTTTATTGGCTATACGTTTCAATGGATTAAAACGAGATCAATACACGAATGGCGGTTTTATTTCTAAGAAAGTAAGCACAGCCAATGCGCCCCTCCGAGGGGGGCTCCACCAACCTGCAGGAAAAAATATGAAGCCCACAGAGGGATGACCACAGCTGAAGGGTTAATAATATAATGAAAAGCCAACGAGGCTAAAACATTCTAAATACTATATTGCTTAGGTCACGATGACAAATTATGACAGTCTGAACTACTAAGTTGAAACCTGTGAAATAATTGCTTAATTACTGAAAGCATCAAGAAGTTTTACCATACTATAAAAGCTGCAAGCACAGCTGAGTCATGTATTGCCAATATAGTCACCTTTGCAAACAATTTGAAGTAGGGTTTTGCAGTTTGGCGTTATTCTCTGTCCAGCCTTTGATGAAATTCTTAGACATTTAGCAGGTGAAGTTAGGTATTCAAGGTAAAGGCCTACTAGGGAATATTCGTGTTTTTGTAGCATTGTTAGTCGAAAAGGAAATGTCTTATTCTAAGAGTCCGCAGTAAGCTCGATTCTCCCTACAAACGTAGTTACGCTCTCATTTTAAAACTACGTGTTGGATTATAACGAAACTTTGCATGTACAATGACGTGAGGTATATCCAGGTCTGTATTTCGTTTATGTAGCTTAAAATACCATAGTAAACAAAATACAGCGAATTTAAGTTTTTCATACAAAACTTGTTTTTGCTGTATTTTGTTTTGCGTAACTACGTTTGTATGGGAAGGTGAAATTTGGCCGAGCTACTGCGAAAGAAATAAATTTAGAATAGCTGCGTATTCTGAAAGTTCATTTAGAAATGGAAAGCAGTTGCTCGAGGGAAAAAGATTTCATTTCTAACTTCTTTGAAACTTAACTTAGTTAGAGTGTTTCGTAATTTGTTTGAGAATTGCTAAATGACTACGGACGAACTTTAAAGGAAAAAAATACTTTGTGAAATCTTTAACTTGATAAAGTTAGTTTAGTAGGTAGCCATAAAAAGACTGAAATTATTTAGAAGACTATAATTTGTAAAGTGTTTTATGTTCATCGTTTTAATCTGTAATATTTAACCTGTGTATAGAGTGGACCTTCCGGTTAAACATAGGCTGTATTTTGG
Source organism: Epinotia ramella (assembly GCA_947578815.1). Lineage (NCBI taxonomy): Eukaryota > Metazoa > Arthropoda > Insecta > Lepidoptera > Tortricidae > Epinotia > Epinotia ramella. The sequence continues at coordinate 6,492,472 of OX388207.1, forward strand.
CCCGCGGGTTTAGGTACTCGGCAGAGGCATGCGAGCAGCTAGTAAAATATAAACAGACTAGCTTCCGCCCGCGACTTCGTCTGCGTGGACCTGGGATAAAAACTATTCTGTTTTAATCCAGGCTATAAACTACATTCGTGCAAAGTTTCATCCAAATCAGTCCACCCGTTTAAGCGTGATTGAGTAACAAACATCTGAACATCTAAACATCCAAACACTTCAAACATCCAAACTTTCGCATTTATAATATTAGTAGGATTCAAAGCTAACTGAGGATTGAAATTGGACGATCCAATCGAACCATAAAATACTTATATTTAATATACAGGGTGATTCAGGAGACGTGAGCAGGATCAACCCTACACATACAGTTAATGTTAATGGATCTTTTACCATCGTAATTAAGTTAAACGCCCACAGTTTTTTTTTACATTTTGTGTAAAAGTTTCATTCACAATAAATCATGGTCACCCTACACAACTAAAAAAAAATTCACGTTAATCTTACCAATGCTGGTACGACTGAGTAGCTTATAAACTATTGAATCCGTAGGGTTGATCCTGCTCATGTCTCCTGAATCACCCTGTATTGATACTAGGAATGAAAACAACCTGAAAACATGGCGCTTCATAAAACTCTCAATATTCCTTCAGAACAAACATCCTACCCATCTAGCTCCGTTGCGATTAAAGTAAAATACAACAAAAGGGAACAATAATGATGCCCTCGACGAAGAACCACCATGATGACAGAAAACAGACCTATTACGGATATTAAAGTTAGAAGGACAAAAATATTTATTTGTGTAAAACATAAATAATATGCGCTGTATTTAATCGCGACTGCATTAATTTAACTAGAGAACATTTTAGTTCTATAAGAACGCATTGACGACGCTGATGAGGTTGCGGCGCTACTGTAAGTGCATGGGAGATGTCCGCGTTGGCGCGTAACAAGACATAGCCCGGCAGCGGCAGCGGTTTTTCTAATTCATTGCGTGCGATCCCAACTAACCACAGTGCGAGCGCGTCTCGACCGCGCAATGGACAGATAAAACGCTTGCCGCGACGCAATTCGCACAATGTCGTGGCCAGGGCCCTTAATGCATTAAGCAAGTCGCGTCCATGATGCGGCGTGTTCGCACCAGTTCCAAAAGCCTCCTGAGACCTGTGAGAAGTGACTGATAACTGTAATTTGCAGACTTTCAATTCTACAGTTTTATTACGAAATGACGAGTGACAGGTTTGAAAGAAAAGAACATGCTGCGCCGACCCTAAGTGAATGGGATAGGGGCAAGAAAATAAGAATCATTTATTTATATTTAAGTATTTCATAAAAAAATTACAATCTGGGGGCACGGCAGTGCCCCCGCCAAGTCGAGCGCGAAGCAAACACTGCCGTACCATCCTTTACTGGAACCATTTCGCCGCATTTTCAGGCCCCTATTTGATAATATTTTACCAAGATCATAATTCCACTTTGTTTCTAGCGTACTATACGGTAGGTTGTGGAATACAAGCAATAACACGCCCAAATCAAGTAGGTTGTTTACAGTAAACCGTCAGCCATTTTAGAACAGGTTTTCAATTTAGCTGACTTTCTTTAATTTGGTATTAATTATTGTCTTGCTGTCACTTATTGATATTTGTATGCGAAGTTCTTGTTCGTACGTAGTGCTCTTCGTGTTTGCTCAGCAGGTCGGTCACGTAACGCATTGTACAGTCGCCATCAGATATATCGGCTCTCACAATCATCGGAACACGTCTCTAATGCCTCGACAATAGAGGCGTGTTCCGATATTTGTGAGCACCTTGGCCGCTCCGAAATATCTGATGGCGACTGTACTAACGTTAGGAAGATCAAAATTACAATTTTTATATGGAAAAATGACAGTTGGACTGTCCTTAGTGTCCTTACGCACGTTGGAAACGTTACGTGATTAGGTACCTCTATGAGGGTCTAGTATAAGTTTTACCGAAACGAAACTTTACGATCGCGTTTGCGTTTTACCCTCAATTTGTATGGGATTTGACAACTAAACGCGAACGCGGTCGTACCGTTTTGTTTCGGTAAAACTTATACTAGAGCCTCGGGTTAGTCTGAGTGCAGAGGGGTAATCACGTAACGTGTCGAACGCGCTATAGAAAGAAAGAAAGAAAGAAAGAAAGAAAGAAAGATACATTTATTGACAAACACACAGGACACATATATTAAACAATAAAATAATCAAAGAACAGATAAAACATGAAACAAGTGTGTCTCTGCGGCAGTGAACCGGACACTGGCTCAGCATTATGCTGAGGTGTCAGACACCCGCAGCGCTGATTTTCAGCCAGCACCGTCGGTGACTCACGGAAACGTCATACAAATGTAATAAATAAACTACCTACAGGACAGTTTAACCCTTTTCTTGACATTGTATCATATATGATGCACAATTGTTGTTGTTCTTTTTGTATTTTTGTAACAGACAATTTTTTTGGCTCTACAAGGCGCAAACGAGGCTCGAACTCACATTTTTTTTTTTTTGCCAAGAAAAGGGTTCTGTGTAAGTCTTCCATATCCCTTCAGCTGTGGCGAAAAAACATGGCCGCTTACCCACGTCTGTGGCACCCTCTGAGGGACGCTCCACCTCCAAGGTTTGTGGGGTGAAGTGATTTGGTAAAATTAAATTTTCTTTAGTTTTTTACATAATCACAGCTAGGATTTTGGACGAAACTCGATCTATATTAAATTAACTAACTGCAACGATATATCATCGTTACATTAAAGTCGTATTAAGGCTATCTAGCTGACCTCGTCACCAGGTCACCGAAGTTTACGACATATTTTGGTCATTTTTAATATAATAAATTGTATATTTGGGGTATTTAATGGGCTTAATTTGAAGAAATTAGTGTTATACTTATTCGAAAAACATAAAATGGGAGGCTCATGAGTATTTTTTTTACACTAGACCATTTGAAATATTCTACCAATATAATGCCTACACTCAGAAGTTGCTCGTGTGGGCTTCGATTTACATGTTTCTATCTGAAGTGTTTTATACTGTATGTAATCAAATTCATGCCTAAACAATACATTTGGGCCATCAACTAGGTGTAACCGAAGCTTTTTTTATTGTAGGTGCAGTAGGTTTTATGTGAGAGTAAAATGAAAAAAGTATGTCTACTTTGACACAAAATAACCTCTTCCAAACGACTGCAATTATCACAGCAACCATGGGCTTTAAACCAAACAAATTTGGTTGGGAGCATCTTGATTAAATATCCTTTCAATTAAAATTACAACATTAATACCAGTTAAACAAAAAACACGTAAAATATGAACATTAAAACAATGAAAATCAAGACCATTTCGAAAAAAAATGGTTTGCTTAGTATAGATATACCCTTACCCACACCATGAGTTTGTAGTAGCGGTACAACCTGATGAACATGAAGGAATAGTGGTGATTTCTGAGTGGTCTCTCGTCTGTGTAGAAATTAGTTCTTACTTACGATGGTTCTTCGTAGATTGTACAAGCACCTAAATAACACAGCACACAGCTCAGTTAACACTTATTGAAACTATGATAGCACATGAACCATCGTATTCGTGCTTACAATCGAAAGCGCCACTCACTCACTTGATTAGTCGGAAGAGTCCGAACGAGCACTAAAGAGACACCTGAATATTTATTAATATTAATATTGATAAGCACATTAGGCACATCCACAAACACTAAGTATTTATCTAATGTTAGTTCACCGACATAAAGCCAGACAATAGCAACAAATCGCGAGCACAACACAAGATCCAACTTTTCCGTTAATAGATACGAATTACGAACGTTGCAAGACAATCAATCCATGGCGTATCCATATTATGAAATCGCGCTGGTGCGCTGAGTAAGTGACGTCACGAGGTCTCATGTGAGCATCCCTCGGAGGGAAGTTCCTTGACGGCTACCATCCCTCTGAGGGCTCTGTTATGACCGTTATCAATTTCGATCTATTTATCTACTTTCGGGCGATTGTTAGTCCATTTCCAACATTTTAAATAAATTTTCGATAAATAGCGGTAATATTAATAGCTGTTAGTAATTCTAAATTAGTAGAAAAGCGCTAAAAAACCTGTAAGCAAATTTTGACCATGAGTAGGTATGGTGTGTTAGCCACAAGTTTATTATCATTAATCAACTAAAAACTATATTTTTTTAACAGACAACGAAGGATTATTTACATTTCTCCAAGATATCTCCTTCTGGCGACGAAAATTCGCACTAAAACCATTAAAACTCACTCGCGAAACTCGACCGTGGTTAACGCGCCAGTGGCAGTTTTAGACTACCGATCAAATTCAAAATTTTCCTCCAATGGCCATTGAAATTGTCGCTTGTTAGCTGTCTCGCTTCATTGGCTATACGTTTCAATGGATTAAAACGAGATCAATACACGAATGGCGGTTTTATTTCTAAGAAAGTAAGCACAGCCAATGCGCCCCTCCGAGGGGGGCTCCACCAACCTGCAGGAAAAAATATGAAGCCCACAGAGGGATGACCACAGCTGAAGGGATATACAATTTGACATTTAGATCTACCTAACTTACGTACAAAACGTTGAATGCGTTACGTGATCGATCCACTGGACGCAGTAAAAAACAAACTCGTTCCAGAATAGGCCCGTTGCCCACAATAACAACGGATTATACGTACTATGCCGAGGCCTAATCGTGGCGGTTTTAGTGGCTTGCAACTGTAACTTACACAAAGCCTTAACTCAGGAAGAAACCTCACAGTAGTTACGGCCTTTGGGTATTATGAAGGGACTTATTAAATCGGGATTTTTTTTTGTGAAATGAGTTAGTAAATCTTTTTAGTATCAATCTTTTAGGCAAAGGCCATGAAATCCGGTAAACTTACTTTGGAATTTAGGTACTACGTACATACTACGTACTACGCATCGCGGTATTCGCGGTGTCAAGATAATTATATTTGTGGATGAGCGTTGAGGTGAGCTTAAATTCGATTTTTCGCGCACTATACGTCTCTTTCTAAGTTTTCTAATAAGATAGGTGATCTGACAGGTGAACTATGACTATAGGTATATAGACCGTATAACTCTGTCTTCGGGAGCCGAAGGCGAGGCTCCGTTGACGTCCTACCCCCGCACCCGCGCGCTGCGCAGGCAAGGACAAGCGCTCTACCTATAGTGTCGCTTGACAATTGCGCGTTCGTGAAACGCGCGTTTGTATCGCTGCATAATTTGCCGTGTGTAACCGCTCTATTTTTAGAACAGTATGATTTGAAAATGTAATAAACTTTAATGTATCTACTTGCAATTGTTTATTTTTTATGGTTCCGTACCCAAAGGGTAAATATGGGACCCTATTACTAAGACTTCGCTGTCGTCTGTCTGTCTGTCACCAGGCTGTATCTCAAGAACCGTGATAGCTAGACAGTTTAAATTTTCACTGATGATGTATTTCTGTTGCTGCTATAACAACAAATACTAAAAACAAAATAAAATAAATATTTAAGGGGGGCTGACACACAACAAACTTTTTTTTTTACTGTTTTTATACCCGTGTTTTAGACTCGCACTTGGCTTGTTTTTTTTAAATTTTAATGTATTCTTTTTAAATACAATGTAATACAATGAATGCTGTTACTGAAATAAATAAATAAAGGCTAAGCGCATCTTTTACTCAGAACTGCAAGAAGGCAAGCGAAAACAGGGCGGCCAGCTTCTGCGGCCACACCGCTGCTCAAAATACGCTAACGCACCGTAAACGCAGCAAAATGTATGTAGAATACGTGACGCATACGACACGTCAACGCGTATTCGCAGCGTTACCCACCGGTGTGGTCGCTCCTTAAGGATGTGTTGAAGCGCCACATGCGGAGATGTGATATTGAACAAGATCGGTCAAAGTGGAGGCATGCAGTGAAGGTTAATGTGAAAGCCTTCGAAGAACGAAGACGAAATGAACTCGACGCTAAGCGCGAGGAGTTAAAGGGTCGACCACCTGCGGCCATTTGCTACAATTTTGTCGGAGGGGTGCTGATCTGTAGGGAATGTAGTCGCACATCCTCTGCAAAGATAGGCTACATCAGTCACCTGCGAGCTCACGAACGACGCTCCAGTTAGCCTTTTTTTTCCAGTCGCCGTGGTCGAAATCGGCCAGGATAGTCATGATGATCATGATGAAATAAATAAATTAAATTAAATTACCGTTCGCTTCAGTGGCTAGACATCAGCAGCAGCATCAGCAGCTAGGCAGCTATATGTTGGTACTATTATGTTCGTTATACAAATGACAACAAGCATCGATCTTCCACGTAAATAGGTCCGGGTCCGGACGCCTGCCATCAATCACGACTCACTTCTAATCAGCACTGCGCTACATAATATGTCTTACAATTGTACGAACAAAGAAGGGTGCTATTTGAGAAACGTGTTGAATTGGTGTTGGTTTTCGTACATACTTGTATTTGGTTCAATCAACTATTTCTTGTCGCGATTCTTTTCCGTCAGCCAGGTGATAACATGACAGAGTTTCTTAGAAAAAATCCCGGCTCGTTTAGGACACAACCGGGAATAGCGCTATGAGGATGATGATGAACCTCAATTTATTTATCTCATAATCATGCTCAAGAGATCTATGGGTACCCTCAGTTCAGTTCTATCCTGGAAGCCAGCACACGTACGTAACAGTTTCCATGTAAGCTTAAAAGATACTGCGGCACTCACACGTCGTGACGTCACATTCAGATTTCAATTTACATAGCGTTTTCAGCGCTCGGTAAAAATGACTGAGCTCGTGATTCAGTTTTATATTCGCATAATAGCGGTGTAGACACTAAATAAACTAATCAATAATGTCATATTTTCTCGAAAAAGGTATATAAATGTAGTCAAATGGAAAAAAATCAACGCAAAAGGTTAAATAATCACGAAGTTATATAAGTGTCCAAAGTTTTAAGGAGTATGTTCTGTCCCTTTTTCGCAAAACGCAACTTCATATGAAACGATGACGCTTGAAGATTGTGACGTCACTAATAGAGGGCAACGTGCCGGGCCCCATCGTGTTCAGCCTTGCGTCACGTGACGTCACACACTGTTTGCGTTTTCGCTCTATAACAAGCCATATTAAAACGGCTGTAGCTTCGTAATTATTTGAGATATCTGAATGGGATTTTTGTCACTAGACATATATATATGGCTATTTTCTTTTGGAGTAATAATAATTTTCGAGTCTACACCCCTAAATGCTACAGTCTCCTATCTGAAACGAACAGAAGATATAACTTTATACTATCATGGTGGACAAGCACAAGGCATGCCAGAATCTAACGTAAGTCATCCTTAACCTGAATGACAGCACGAATGCATCCATCATTCGCTGGAGCAGCATTCACAACACTTACCATCCATTCCACCAAAGTTGATGATAGTTGATATAAGTTGACCTTCATTTACATGTCATTTTTACGTATCCAGAGATCAAGATAGAAGAAGGAGACAAACATTGTGAATCGCAATGTAGTAATTTGTTCTGGGAACGCATTCATCGATCACGTGTCTCGGCGAAAATCAGAGAATATTCTGGAATGGGTGGGTATTCGTATTGGAACAGTGGTTTTTATTTTATTCTTGTTTATGGACACAGACGTGTGCGGTCGCGCGAAAGAGAGGCGTCAGGCGACTAATAAGGGCTTTCATTCTGTTTTATATTTATCTCATACACGTTCTTATAGTCCATACTAATCCATTATATTATATGCATACTAATATTATAAATGCGTGTACTAGTGCGTAGTGCGGAAAAGTGCACTTTCCGTGCATATGTCGAAACTTTAAAGAGCCATATGTACAGTAAAACGTTGTACGATAAATAGGTAATTCGCAACTCGTGTCGATTTAAAACACTCCCTTCGGTCGTGTTTTAGTTTATCACCGCTCGTTGCGAATTTCCTATTTTCGGCACTTGTATCGTAAATAACTATTTTGAAATCGGATGGGTACTTGAGAATTACTTCTACAAGTAGTAGTAGTAGGTAGTAGCATACAAAAACATTTAAATTTACAATCCCACAGATATTTCTCCTTTATGATATTCTTATAAATATTTTCTTATAGACCCGCAAACCTCGCCTATTCAATATGATATTTACGTCCAGTCGGCGTCGTATAGTTAATAGCAGCCAAGGGAGCCAAATATTTCGGTTCACGTCTTTATTACTGTAAGAATAAGGGTCTGTTACGAAATATTTGGGTACTCTGGCTGCTACTAACTAATATGACGCTAACTGTACATTTTTCCTGGCATTTGTCTTAGCAAAACTTTTACAGTTATCGTATAATTATCAAGAAAGTCTGTTAAAACTAGTACTATAATTCTGTTTAATCTCCGCTCGAGGCAAACGCACAGTTGTGCTTTTGTTTCTAGCAAACAACTTTTTTGTATTGGTATAAAGTAGATAAGGATTAAACGTAAACATTATCTAGCGCGAGTGGTCTGAGAACTGGCAAAACGGGCACTACGATCGTTTCAATCTTGCTTTCTGCGGTCGCATTGGCGCAGTCCCATGGGATACCAGTTTTGGATATATAACATATCATAACAGGAACAGGATCGTCGAATCCGACTCGGCTGGGCAGCGTTCGGGAAGCTACGGCGCATCTTTTCGTCCAATATTCCGCAGTGTCTTCAAGACGAGAGTCTTTGACCAGCGTGTGTTGCCAGTGATGACATATGGCACTGAAACGTCGCTTACTATAGGCCTCATAAAAAGGCTCAAAGTCACCCAAAGGGCTATGGAGAGGGCCACGTTGGGAGTTTCTCTGCGTGATCGCATCAGAAATGAGGCTATCCGCAGCAGAACCAAGGTAGCCGATATAGCCCTCCGAATCGCTAAACTTAAGTGGCAGTGGGCGGAGGCCCACTCCGTATTTACTTTAGCCTCTGGAAGTTCTGAAGTACCAAATCAAAGGTGTAATGCGAAAAATATATTACAGAAGAAAAAGGTGAATTCACCAAGAGCAGGACCTAGTAACTGGGATAGAAATTTGGCTGGTTCTTGTAACAAGCCTACTGTAACAGACAGTTCAGTGCAAGTTAATATTAATACTCAAGATAAACCATGGTCGTGTAGTCCACCTAATCTACCTGAAAAAGCAAAGTATATTTGCTTATGCTCTGAAAAAATACAGAGCTGCCCTTTTAGTCTTGATGAAATGAAGGCATGTAACCGGGCTGTAAGCTCCGAGACATAGCACGTAGAACCGATGGCCGATGGGGCGGAAAGGTTCTCGAGTGGCGACCACGTACCGGAAGGCGCGGCGTGAGTAGGCCCCCCACAACGTGGACTGATGACCTGGTAAAGGTTTCGGGAGTCTGCTGGATGCGGGTGGCGCAGGACCGGTCACTTTGGCACTCTTTGGGGGAGGCCTATGTCCAGCAGTGGACGTCTTTCGGCTGATTTGATAAACAGGAACATCAGAACAGCAGTGGCAGAATGCCCATACAAACCGATTCCCACCGACTTGCCTTAAATTTATTTTTAGGCAAGCGAGTTATGCTTACTCTTAACTCTTTCATAACTTAATTGTTCCGGGTTGCCGAACGAAAATTTTCACGCGCCGCCATTGACTAATCAAAGTTTTAGTACCAAAACTTGATATTTCTGTGACGGTTGCTAGCCCATCGCCCACGCTTGCAATCCTATTCCCACGGTTGACTTCTTTACAATCATTTGGCCACCTCTGCGTGCCACTTGTACGGCCGCTGATGTGTCAAGGCATAGACAGACAAACAGTACTCCTACTGCATTTTACATTATGTACTGTTGTAATACAGTACGTATAATAATCCATTATCTACCCGTGAGAAATAGCCAAATCCCAGCCAATGGACTATATTGGGCTACAATAATGGAATAAAAAAACACAAGGAAAATCCCGGCTATCCGTCAGTCAGCCATCCCCCGGGGCCGGACATACCCTGCTCGCCCGGTCCATCGAGCATGAGTTTTTTACCCCAATATATTATTTGTAGCACTTACGTAATAAAAACTTTGTATAGATGATCACGTAACGAAGTCATTGATTCCTACGGTTTTTTTTCGATGCCATTCGAAACAGTTTTTAGAGAGGAATAAGGTAGTATGGAAGTAACTGCAATTAAGAGGGAAGTATACCTTTGGAATACTACGTGCTCGTCCATACAAAAAGAGAAAACGTTTTTCCACTTCTAAATATTGTCCAATCTCAATTATTTTTTAGTACGTTATTGACACAATAAAAAAGTATAGGTTTATAGGATTTCCTTTTTTCAAAAATTACAATTACTTAACTAAAATTTTTTAGGTCTTTAATTTTTTTTTATCGAAAACTATAAACATATATATTATTATGCTGAAGCGATCGACATCAAAATTAATTTGTTAAGATTTAGTTAGTGGAAAACGTTTTCTACCGAAATGCAAATTTCATAATATAAAAAGTACCTATTGTCAGTCGCGAGCTGCTAGCTACAAATCCCCCTTAAATTGACAAAAACGGACCTCGCTGGCGGCAGCTGAAATAGTTCATACTAATTGACACAGAAGTATGACGTCACCGTTTTATATTTGTACTAATCGCAGGGTGCATAGTTCTCATAAAAAAAAAGTTAAGTATGTGTTAGGATTGTATTCGCAGTATTAAAACTTTTCAAAACCTTTAAGTTCAATGTCTAATAATATATTTTCCTCAAAAATGCAATGAAATATTGACGTCGTGTTCTTTATAATGGGCTTCGATGTGGCACGTTTCTGACGCAGCGAGACGAGAATTACCAAATTGTTGTATTTATTAATTTATTTGTTTGTGAACCTAAGTACGAAATGTCTGAAATGGTGATCTGATTAAGGTTGATTATATTTTTTTTCTTTATTTTGTTTCTAAACCAATTTTATTATATACTACGTATAATTAATCATAAATGAAATATTCGTGTTATAAAACCATTCCTAAGTGGAATTTATGTGTTATTTTTTTATGAATTATCAAATGTGACGTCTGACAGACAGCACAACAGTAGATTATTTCTAAAAACGTCACCACACCACAGTTGCAAAGGGTTAAATAAACGCATAATAATAATTAATAACATTTTAGTATCATTAATATACACAAATAGGCACGAACTTTGGTTACGAATATGAAACGCAGATCAAAGATAGAATCTCAGGAACTGTAACAATATCTCAAAATCCTGATATAATGGAGGGGCTAAATCGGATAATTCAATTAAAGTCCAATTCAAACGAAATGAGCAGCCTAATCTCTCCGTTTCATTCGTACGAGAAACGGGTAGTCTCGAGAGAAATTAATCGCACGATTTGGGGTGCCATTCTGAAATCGCTCGACTTCAATCGTTATTGGTCGATTCGTTACCTAATTCCCGTGGCTTTATTATGTTATGAATTTATTTGTGCCAAATATTTGCCAGTTTAGATTTTGTGTTCAGTTGGTATTCTTCCAGACAGACATCTTCTCAGGATTTCCTTAATTGGAAATAAATTAAAATTAAACTATTTCGGTACGACTTACTGACGTATTTTAGATTAGATACGAGTATGATAACTCGCCATACTGATAATAAAAGTAATTCGTACAAAATGATTCCCTAACCATTCCAAAATATCAAAAATGCACAACGTTAATTTTTAAGTTTTCACTTCTGCCGGCACTCCCGGAGTGCAACCCGGTCTTTTTATTAGTTTGTTTTTCTCTGACTGTATCATATCACAATCTAGGACGCCCTAGAGATAAATTATTTTTGGTGTTTTTATTAATTGCTGTCATTTCCGTTTTATATTCCTTGTACGTTTGACAATTTACTGACAATTAATTTATTTGACCTGAAATCGATATGTAATGACATTCTGACACTATACTAGAATATGTAAATTATTACATTTTTATAGTTCTTACATTTTATACCACCCATAAACCCGCAACCCCGGCAACCCGCTTTAAGTCAACACAACCACCTCCAGCGGTGTTCCGCTGGAGGTGGTTGTGCTGACTTAAAGCGGGTTACCTGAAAAGCAAAAGATCAATGCCTATATATTGTGCCAAACCCAAAAAAATATTGCTATTGTCAAAAAGTTAAGTTGCGCGTGAAAATTGTGTCGACCGCTTTCAGAATAGCACCGCTGGATTAATATTTAATCCGGCCCAAATTGTGCAGTATCCACCGATCGGTCGGTTTTATTTCACCTCGCGATTAAAACTATGCGGGTCATTGAACCACGTTCAAAAAGAGAAGGATTACAGTTGGGCGCGTAACAAGTGGCGCCAAATGTCTTGTTTTCCCAATTTTTTTATTTATTGACTGTGTATTGATTGAATGAAAATGTCCTAGAAACCTATTGCTATATGAAGAGGGTTTAGTTGAAAAAAGAAGATTACATTCTCAACAAAAATGATGGAGACATTTTCGTTTCATATTATGCATTTCTCAGAAATATCTGGTTGGGTAGATTATATTTTTTTTTATCTGAAGCTCGTTGGATAATAACATCACGAAACCTTTATTAAGATTTAAATTGATTCCAAGAAGAACCATTATCTAAGCAATTACAATTCTGTGAATTCATACGTATTTTTTTGTGAGCTGCACCATATCCCACTCGAATTCATACGTTTAACAAATTTTCTACCATAGAACTAACATCAGCATTTATTCGTCTTCGATTTACAAAGTAAAACAAATCAGAACAATCACGGGCTCTCATCAACTGGAATTAGTTCTAATGAGTGTCCGAAAAAATAGCCGTCTCACGCCAAGCGTGAGATAAATCGCTCGGGGAATCGCGCTTCGAGGGATTTATTAGTGATTCAAGGGCTAATGAAATAAGCTTAACATTAGTATAGATTGTATAGGGCTTTTGTGGACTCACGGAAAAGTCATTAGGAAAGGTACCGTCGAGAAATGGGCACTATGAGCGTTTCAATCGCAGCACTTTCGGTGATCGTACTGGCGCAGTCCCATAGGATACCATTTATGGGTGTATAAAATAACATGACAGGAATTCACGCCTGTATTTCCAAATGGGTTAGGCAGATACCATAAGATTTTATCAGTTTTTAGCAATTATTAGCATGACGATGAAGAAATATTGCAGTGATTGATTGCTAGCATATTTCCCACAAACTTCTATTCTAGTTGCATACTCGACTCTTACTCCACTTTCTTTCCGTAAGTGTGTTCTAAATGTTCTAATTCTAATCCACACAAAAGAGTAACATTTAGAACCCTTTTTCACCTTTGATGGAAATCATGAAAGTCACAAATATAGGACAGGGGTGCCAAATCGACAACCTACTTAAAAGAGCATGCGTTATGGTATAGACAGAGATGGACATTATTCAGTATATTTATATCAAACGTTTCAATTTTTGGTTATTGATGGAATAATATGTATCAACATCACCATCATTACTTTGTCCAAGGTTGAAAGTTGGTCATTTTCATCTTGTGCCATAAAACTAGACGCTGGGTTACCCCAGCTCTTTGAATGGCCACTGTATACATTGGGCCAAGGTAGTGGGCCAGCACGCTGAGCCAAAATAACGAATCCCAAATATGGCCGCTGCAAGCATTGGGCCAAGGTAGTGGGCCAGCACGTTGGTCCAATGTAGGGACCGACTTGGCTGTATTTTGGTAGTTGGAGTGCCAAGATCCTTTGATGTGTGCACGGAACACCAACACCATTCGGTTGGCCATCCAGTGTTGGCGCTAACTACCAACATACAGGCAAGTAGTTCTCTATTCGTTGGCCGAACGTGCCGGCCCACTACCTTGGCCCAATGTGAACAGCGACCAGATCATCATCCCAACGAGCCTCAGCGGGTCGTACACTACTCTTCCCCAGTTTAATAACGAAATTGGTATCACGGTTTTAAACGCAATACGAAACCCTGAATTTCTTGCAACAGATCTCCGAACTGTAAAGAGCCGAGAGTCCCTAATGTAATAGAAACGTTTTATTTAATTCCAATTAAAATACATTAAAGAACGACTGAGTGGGAACTCCGTTGCGTATCACAAATAAAATTAATTCCGTTATTTTATTCGAAATGTGCTGGTTCGAGAAGTTGTTACGACTATAGTATTTTAGCTTAATTTAAAAACATATTATCGGTAAAGAGAGTGCCAGGCCATATCTATTATAAACATTTTTGCACTTTTTGTATTTGGAATGAATAAAAGTGATTTGAAATGGACATTGAAGGTAAAAAAATCTAAAATTAAATTTAAAAAATTAAAATAATTAATAATTATTAATTAATAAAAGTAAAAATTATTTAGTCTTTATCACGAAACAGCGGTGGTGTTTAATCTCCCAAAATTACTCCTTGTAAGTCATTATATTAACTAAATTAAATGAAAACTAAGTTAAATCTAAAAAAGCCCACACCACTCCTTTAAGTTAATGTGCGAATTATAAAATATTTATTTTTATTTTGTAGAAACAGATTGAATACTTTTAAAATGATGCTAGCTGCCCGCTCGGCCACACAATGAGTCCAGCCACCATTTTATATACTGGTGAAATAGTTTATGAAATCGGACGAGTTGTACCGCAGATGACATTCGACCGAACTTACCTCTTAACTAATCTCAGATACTTTTCCTCATAATAATGAGCAGACATCGTAAAGGCTGTAGCAGGATAACGGAAGAAAAAAATGCAGTTTTATGATTAAGAGCTGTTTTTTTTTTCTATAGTTACTTATGTACAACTAGTAGGACTAATCAATTGTACTAGTAAACAAATAATTTTAGATTATATTAATTTAAATAAGCTAATTTAAGCTAAAAGTTATTTTTTTTTTTTCTTTACAAAAAGTTCTTTGGCGGTAAATACGAATAAAATGTAACAAAATCTAAACAAAATATTTTTTTTAGATTTTGACACTTGCTTTTCGATTTTAACCATCAAATCGAATATGACTGACGGAATGTTAAATAAGGCTTTTTTAGAAATTACATTTAAAGAGGTCACTCCTTCAGGCATGAAAAAAAAAATGTTTTGAAATTTTTACTTAAGTACGCGTTTTTTACAGAAATGTTAAAGAAGGAGACTCAATTTTCTTTCAGGACATATATACTATTTAAATAATCAAAATGAAAAAAGAGGGTATGATAAAGCTTAATAGTTTTAGAAAAAAGTCATATTTAATGAATTCCCGGCTGAACCACTGGGCATTTTTCGACAAAACTTGGCACAGTAGTAAGTACTACCAGGTGTTAGTACTAAAAAAAAAAATATATCGTAAAAGGGCATTTTTCCCCTTATCCCGCTACGGCCTTTTGTAGTATTTTCGGTGCAGTTGATATAGACAATATCAATCAAAATTGTTAATAAGGGTTACTATTAAAGTTATTAATACCTACCAATTCCGTTAATAACACTGCGCTGCGCTGCTCCGAAAATGCTACAAAATGTACGATTTCTGGCAATAAGTCATTAAACTGAGAGACATTAGACTAAGAGTTTACTGTTTTCATATATACGTACATACATAGATTCACGCCTTCATCCCCAAAAGGGGTAGGCGCTCCACATTAAACTTATGTTCCAGTACCACTTTTAGCATACATAATCATATCAGCAGCATATGAAGACGCTATTGAAGGGTAATCTCCCTCTATGTCTGAAGTGCAAACTCGTTGACATGTGCATCCTGCCTGTCCTAACTTACGGTGCTCAAACCTGGTCATTGACTGAAGCTCAGGAGTCTATACTCAGAGTTTGCCAGCGGGCGATGGAGCGCAGCATCCCAGGTGTTCGCAGAACTGATCGAATCAGAAACACGGAACTGCGCTCTAAAACACAAATTGTAGATGTGGTTGCCAATACCGCCAAACTCAAGTGGGACTGGGCTGGACATGTCTGCCGTATGCATCCGGAATGATGGGCCAGGATCAGTACCGAATGGATTCCGCAAGACGGCCACCGGAGCAGAGGCAGACCAAAAAGGAGATGGCGGGACGATTTGGAGGAAAAGAGGGAAGGCCTTTACCCAGCATTGAGACACCCAAACAGGCTAAGAAAAAAAAAAAACATATCAGCCGAAAGACGTCCACTGCTGGACATAGGCATTTGGCATAAATGTGGGTATATAGATCGATAAAATTAGATATAGCACAGGATATGATAGGTTGCTAGCCCATCGCCCAAAAACACTTCAACCCCTGTTCCCTCTTACGACACTCACAGGAAGAAAGGGGGTGGTGCTATTCTAACCCCACACCACACCAGGGTGTTGACTGTTTAGCGAAAATTTAATCAAGATCCTTTGATGTGTGCACGGAACACCAACACCATTCGGTTGGCCATCCAGTGTTGGCGCTAACTACCAACATACAGGCAAGTAGTTCTCTATTCGTTGGCCGAACGTGCCGGCCCACTACCTTGGCCCAATGTGAACAGCGACCAGATCATCATCCCAACGAGCCTCAGCGGGTCGTACACTACTCTTCCCCAGTTTAATAACGAAATTGGTATCACGGTTTTAAACGCAATACGAAACCCTGAATTTCTTGCAACAGATCTCCGAACTGTAAAGAGCCGAGAGTCCCTAATGTAATAGAAACGTTTTATTTAATTCCAATTAAAATACATTAAAGAACGACTGAGTGGGAACTCCGTTGCGTATCACAAATAAAATTAATTCCGTTATTTTATTCGAAATGTGCTGGTTCGAGAAGTTGTTACGACTATAGTATTTTAGCTTAATTTAAAAACATATTATCGGTAAAGAGAGTGCCAGGCCATATCTATTATAAACATTTTTGCACTTTTTGTATTTGGAATGAATAAAAGTGATTTGAAATGGACATTGAAGGTAAAAAAATCTAAAATTAAATTTAAAAAATTAAAATAATTAATAATTATTAATTAATAAAAGTAAAAATTATTTAGTCTTTATCACGAAACAGCGGTGGTGTTTAATCTCCCAAAATTACTCCTTGTAAGTCATTATATTAACTAAATTAAATGAAAACTAAGTTAAATCTAAAAAAGCCCACACCACTCCTTTAAGTTAATGTGCGAATTATAAAATATTTATTTTTATTTTGTAGAAACAGATTGAATACTTTTAAAATGATGCTAGCTGCCCGCTCGGCCACACAATGAGTCCAGCCACCATTTTATATACTGGTGAAATAGTTTATGAAATCGGACGAGTTGTACCGCAGATGACATTCGACCGAACTTACCTCTTAACTAATCTCAGATACTTTTCCTCATAATAATGAGCAGACATCGTAAAGGCTGTAGCAGGATAACGGAAGAAAAAAATGCAGTTTTATGATTAAGAGCTGTTTTTTTTTTTCTATAGTTACTTATGTACAACTAGTAGGACTAATCAATTGTACTAGTAAACAAATAATTTTAGATTATATTAATTTAAATAAGCTAATTTAAGCTAAAAGTTATTTTTTTTTTTTCTTTACAAAAAGTTCTTTGGCGGTAAATACGAATAAAATGTAACAAAATCTAAACAAAATATTTTTTTTAGATTTTGACACTTGCTTTTCGATTTTAACCATCAAATCGAATATGACTGACGGAATGTTAAATAAGGCTTTTTTAGAAATTACATTTAAAGAGGTCACTCCTTCAGGCATGAAAAAAAAAATGTTTTGAAATTTTTACTTAAGTACGCGTTTTTTACAGAAATGTTAAAGAAGGAGACTCAATTTTCTTTCAGGACATATATACTATTTAAATAATCAAAATGAAAAAAGAGGGTATGATAAAGCTTAATAGTTTTAGAAAAAAGTCATATTTAATGAATTCCCGGCTGAACCACTGGGCATTTTTCGACAAAACTTGGCACAGTAGTAAGTACTACCAGGTGTTAGTACTAAAAAAAAAAATATATCGTAAAAGGGCATTTTTCCCCTTATCCCGCTACGGCCTTTTGTAGTATTTTCGGTGCAGTTGATATAGACAATATCAATCAAAATTGTTAATAAGGGTTACTATTAAAGTTATTAATACCTACCAATTCCGTTAATAACACTGCGCTGCGCTGCTCCGAAAATGCTACAAAATGTACGATTTCTGGCAATAAGTCATTAAACTGAGAGACATTAGACTAAGAGTTTACTGTTTTCATATATACGTACATACATAGATTCACGCCTTCATCCCCAAAAGGGGTAGGCGCTCCACATTAAACTTATGTTCCAGTACCACTTTTAGCATACATAATCATATCAGCAGCATATGAAGACGCTATTGAAGGGTAATCTCCCTCTATGTCTGAAGTGCAAACTCGTTGACATGTGCATCCTGCCTGTCCTAACTTACGGTGCTCAAACCTGGTCATTGACTGAAGCTCAGGAGTCTATACTCAGAGTTTGCCAGCGGGCGATGGAGCGCAGCATCCCAGGTGTTCGCAGAACTGATCGAATCAGAAACACGGAACTGCGCTCTAAAACACAAATTGTAGATGTGGTTGCCAATACCGCCAAACTCAAGTGGGACTGGGCTGGACATGTCTGCCGTATGCATCCGGAATGATGGGCCAGGATCAGTACCGAATGGATTCCGCAAGACGGCCACCGGAGCAGAGGCAGACCAAAAAGGAGATGGCGGGACGATTTGGAGGAAAAGAGGGAAGGCCTTTACCCAGCATTGAGACACCCAAACAGGCTAAGAAAAAAAAAAAACATATCAGCCGAAAGACGTCCACTGCTGGACATAGGCATTTGGCATAAATGTGGGTATATAGATCGATAAAATTAGATATAGCACAGGATATGATAGGTTGCTAGCCCATCGCCCAAAAACACTTCAACCCCTGTTCCCTCTTACGACACTCACAGGAAGAAAGGGGGTGGTGCTATTCTAACCCCACACCACACCAGGGTGTTGACTGTTTAGCGAAAATTTAATAGGTGCTTATTCATTTGAATAAGAATATAAATGTGTTGTGTCCAAGGTGCAAAAAAGGAAGGTAAGTTAAGGGCCTCTTTGTATGTTATTAAATTAATTATCATAAATAATTACTAGGGTCTGCTTAATAACCGCACATTCTCGCCCGTTTGTTGGGAGGGTGTGACGATACTATAGTTAAAATGATTTATGTCTGAAATGCTTCCTTCCACACGACACCGCGAGGCTAATGGCCTGGTGGGCATAAAAACTTTTCACAGCCGCATGATTATTCACTATCGTATCCTGTCTATGTACCTGACAGGATAGGATATGATGGCTGATCATATCATCCATGGATGATCATCATATCAACCGAAAGACATCCACTGCTGGACATAGGCCTCCCACAAAGAGTGCCACAATGACCGGTCCTGCGCCACCCGCATCCAGCGGACTCCCGCGACCTTTACCAGGTCATCAGTCCACCTTGGCCTACCCACGCTGCGCCTTCCGGTACGTGGTCGCCACTCGAGAACCTTTCCACCCCAACGGCTATCAGTTCTACGTGAAATGTGCAATGTGCCCCGACCACTGCCACTTAAGTTTAGCGATTCGGAGGGCTATATCGGTTACCTTGGTTCTGCTGCCGATGGTCTAATTTCTGATGCGATCGCGCCCTTTGGGTGACTTATGAGCCTTCTTATGAGGCCCATTGTAAGTGACCACGTTTCCGTGCCATACGCTATCACTGGCAACACACACTAGTCGAAGACTCTCGTCTTGAAACACTGCGGAAAATTGGACGAAAAGATAATGCTGCCCACCGAGTCGGATTCGACGATCAATCGTCGAATCCGACTCGGCTGGGCAGCATTATCTTAGAGATCAACCTCTGTTTATTATTTTTAATATGAACTGAGATCTCTGTCATTTTATCAACCGATTCGTACAATCCTTTTTAAATTTGAACGTATTTATATAAATGTATAACATAATTATTAAGTACTTAGTATAATATTAACGTAGTCATGTAAGTGAGCAAATGTTACTAACAACGCTATGGATGTTTTATCTGAAAATAAATGATTTATTATTATTATTAATATGCTTCTCAGTTGGTACCATTGTTATCTAAACTCCAGTGGGGTGATGGTGATGGGAACCACAAAAGGAATTGAAGGAACTCCTCAAATATATTAGGCACGTGTGTTGTGTAGTAATTTCGGTATTCTCTATTATAACTCGCGTATTTTCACCCGGTAATAATCACAAATTTGGTGGAGTGGAACTGATGATGAAGACCACAGATAACTAAGGGAACTTCTCAATTATGTGCTTTAAACTAAAGAAGTACCTACGTCAGGGATTTTGATTTGATTCCGTTGGAATAAGTATCTAACAGTAGCAACTAATAAAGTGCCAAAGGTGATTCTGAGATGTATACTTGAGAAATCGACAGAACTCCTCCAATATTATCGGCCCACATACAGCGATTTGGTGTTTTTCGGCAATAATCGACGCATTTGGCCTCGGGAAACTGTTCAAGTTCATGTGGTATAGTGGAAAGGAAATCTGGAAATTATTATGTGACTTGGTGGAGTAATGAATTGAAGTCGGTTAAAACTTTGTTTTGAAGTATTTTATTTCAAAAATATTTTTAATTTTATTTGAAAACATACGAAATTGGCCCAAGTTGAAGCCGAGAGGTTCGTTCGCTTCGCTCCCTCGTTCAGTTAAAATATAGGAATATCATAATGGGGAAAATGCTCTTCGAATGAGTACACGATATTTATCTACAATGGTTATTTTTTAAACACCGGCAGTGTCGTTATGGAACAATCGTTCACAGGTACAAGCTAAGAATATGGTCTACCATTTTTGACCTTTAAATTGCAAACAATATAATCGAAATTGATACTTGGCTGACTGTACAGTCGCCAGCATTAATATCTGCTATGACAAAACGCGCTCATAAATATCTGACACAACTTTATTTCTAGGGTCATAGGAATTTGCCGCCTTTGTTATGGCAGATACTAATGCTGATGACTGTACCTTTGTACAGGCACTTGCCCTTAACCGGGTACCTTCGGTATCCATAATTACATAAATGTTTGCCATATAAGTGTTTTTCCCTGAAACCGTAACATTTTTAGGACAAATTATGTAAACTTTGCGAACCCTGTAGGTTAGGTTTGTTTTACAATAAAAATCCTGATCAGTTGTCGGTTTCTCAGAAAAACGAATTAGGGCAAATGATGATTATGGCAAATGAAACTATGGTTTTCATTAGTAACCCACCTTAAACATTGCATTAAGCAAATCCGGTTGCAAAAGGAATAGACCTCGCAGCGGGTAATAATGAGTCTCCCGGCGTCTAAATAGAGGATATATATTTTCACGGAAATTTAACGTTTCTGTTATCGCCAAATGGAAGGTTGTGATTTTTTACTCAAGCTCTTAAATTGTTTGCTCAATCTTCATTAAATTAATTAAAGTGGGCAGTCAGTTTAGGGCACTGTTAAACATTTGGATATTTAGGACTAAGGGTGAATGTTCACCAGTGATAGGGTTTCTGAGAGGGTGAGCGATGTGTCTGAACTTAATTAGAGTACACCATAATATCATCTTTCAGTGTCCTATCACCAAATTTAACGACTGATTTCAAGGTTCTTTCGACGGAGTTGCTTACCTATAGGTCTACGGTCTCCCCCGCCTGTCGTAGAAGGCGACTAAAGGGGTCATCCGGGTCGCAGTGTTCTGGCGGGGGCCGGGGCACTCGCTTAAGAACCCCAGGGAAGGCGACTGCATTTCCTTACCCTAAGGACGAGCCAAATGTGGCGAGGCGCGAGGGGGTCTCCAGTGCGCTCAGCGTGAGATCCTGGAGTCCCCTGCATGAGAGCGCTGATGCAGAGCACCGTGGAGTTTTTAGTGGATAGAAATACCACATAACCACATTATCCCCCGGTGATTGGGTACCTGGCTCGCAGGTTTTCTTCACGATAAAAAAGGTATATCAGTTATATCTAATATCACAAAAAATTAAGCGGAGTTTGTATGCCATTACCGTAAAATGGGGCAAAACTGACATTCAAACCTCGATAACATTTTATTTTTACATGCAAACTGAATGGTGTATATAATAAGTGTTCCGGACCCTTGGTATTTTAGTTTTTATTTTATTTTGGGTAGTTCCATTTCTTAATTTTGACGATAAACCGGAAATCCCACCTCACCCCGTAGTCCCTTGTAATTGGGTGAGAGATGGGATTTCATACAAATGTGATTTTGGAAGATTGTTGGATCGTTTTTTTTTTATTATGAGTATTACTATAGCTCCATTTTAAATTGGAATACATTATTTTGTAGTAGTAGCCTTAAAATCCCATTCATTCCTTCTCTCCCCATTCATAACCCAACTGGGTTGAATTTTATTGTACAATAAAATTACTTTTACTTTACTTTACTTTAACTCTCCCCGCGAACCCTACTCACCCCATTTTACGGTATACGATAAATAGAGTGGGAAATGATTGTGCAGTGTTGTCATTTATGCGACACCTAACTATCAAGGATAATAGGAACAGAGCATGAAGGAGTTAAAAATGATGATACCCGGAGACCTCAGTAAAGCCTCTGAGCAAGTTAATCTAAGAATAAACGTGGATATGACGAGATCATGTCAAATGCCCGTGGAGTACCAACTCCCATTACAATCGGATTCTTCACGTTGTTGACGATTATACAATTACATATGTACCTAAAACAGACAGTTAGGTAGGAGTTAGGTAGGTCCAACTTCGGGAAAGAGGTTAATCGTCGAACTCGGGTCGGCTGGGCAGCGTTCGGGAAGCTACGGCAAATATTTTCGTCTAATATTCCGCAGCAGTGATGACATATGGCACTATAACGTGATCGCTCACTGTGGGGCTTATTAAAAGGCTCAAAGTCACTCAAAGGGCAATGGAGGCTATGCTGGGAGCTTTTCTGCGTGATCGCATCAGAAATCAGGCTATCCGTTGAAAAAACAAGGTATAGCCCTCTGAATCACTAAACTTAAGTAGCAGGGGGTGGAGCACATTTCACGTAGAATTCCCACGAATCATTTTCCCATAAAAAACTGACATTTGGAGGGGTAAAAAAATATTTTGTATACGCAATCTACCAGTAGATCTACCTAACGTTACGTAAGTTAGGTAGATCTACTGGTCGAATGCGTATACAAAAAAAAATTAAGCAATCGAGGAGCTGGACCATCAGCTTATTCAGCTTCCGAGTTGGCCGAACTGTATCAAGAGTGTAAAAGCGGATGGGGAAGACCTCGTCGAACTTTTTCCAACCAAATCTGAGCAATCCTGAAGAAAGGTGAGGCCAAGAGTACCCTAAGCCGACGAGCATGTATGCATGTCATCATCATCATCATATCAGCCGCTGGACATAGGCCTCCCCCAAAGAGTGCCAAAGTGACCGGTCCTGCGCCACTCACATCCAGCGGACTCCCGCAACCTTTACAAGGTCATCAGTCCACCTTGTCGGGGGCCTACCCTGCAGAATGTAATGAAAGTGAATGAAGCAAGAAAGGTTTGTCAAGATCGTAGCAACTGATGGAAATCCGTGATCTCAGCTCTATAGTCGAAGGGAGAAAATTCCAATTCCAATGACAGTCTTAGTCGGTCGTAATAAAACAATTCTTCGCCCTTTGACGCAATCTGTAATTTCCCAATAAAAATACTAGCTGCGACAAAGAAAATCTCATTAGACACTTGATAAGAACCAGACGTCAATACATTGCAATATCTCGTTACCTACCAAACAAAAGTTGACATCACTCGAATTAGGACTTTAATAACTTACAATACGGATCATATTTCGCAAATATAAAATCTTGTATACGAAAGAAACAAATGGCAATTGTCTTTTACAGTATAGTGCTGAGCAAATTGGAACATTGCTTACCTTAACAATAAGGTTTCCTGGATTGCATATTAGTGATTGGTTTCGTAGAAATATAATCCAGAAGTAGCTTATTTCGCAGCTGTGTCAAAGTTTTGTTATTGCAGGGTTAAGTTTTGAAAATCTTATTTTGGCTTTGAAGTTATCGGATACGTTTTATGTGAGTGTCGTAGGAGTTGATAAATAAATAAATAAATATTTGCCGACAGTCTTACACAAAGGATTCCTGCTGACAAGGAGTTGCAGAATCGACTGTCATATTATGTCATTATTATTTTTGCACCGGATGAGTTTTGTAGCCAACTATGCCGTGATGGCCTTAGTTAAGCCATAATTATGTTGTAATTAAATTAACAATAATTTCCCCTCGTTGGGGTGGAACTATTTATACGCTCCACCAAAACCATTCACTGTATTGTTCCAATACACACGTTCCGTGAACAGTCGATTCATCGTCATTGGCTCTGTACAAAATTAATATATCACTTCCACGGCCAAATGAACCGTTTAAACAACACTATGCAATTTAATAATGATAAACAGTATGCACTTTTAGGGTTGCCATTATAAATATTCTGCTGGCGACTGCGTCCATGTGGAACTCGTTTAATATCGTAGCTTCATACAAATTATCAGATTCAGATTCAGATTCAGATTTATTTATTAGTAAAAATGTTATTACAGGTCAATAGGTACACAATTTCAAATATACATTTGATACATACAACCTATGTTAGGTTGAAATAAAATTCGTCAGCAAATTATGGATAAAATAACAATAACATTTAAATGACAATTACAATTATTCATTAGAAAAATTAAGGACAATAATCGTAACATAAGAAAATAATTAATTGTATTTACAGCGTAAAACAACTTGTCAGGTAGGTCCTTGGAGAAACTCATCAACACTGTAGCATGCTTGCTGTTCAAGGAATACTTTTAATTTTTTGTTGAATACAATATCACTCTCAACTGACTTTATTTCAAGTGGGATCTTATTATAGATCTTAGGCCCTATGACACTCAGCGACTTTCGGAGCTTGGCGAGTCGTTTTACTGGAGCGATCAGCAAAGGTTGCCTACGACTCTCAGCTCCTCGCCTGCAGTTTGTATTGTATTCAGACATCCCCCATTTTAGTCCATTAGGGAATACAATCCGGAATTAAAACTATCTAATGTCGTTCCCCGGGACTCAAACTACCTTTATACCAAATTTCATCTAAATCGGTTTAGCGGTTAAAGGTTAGATTGCCCGTATATGAGGCACTGTTGTGAAATGCATGTTTCCAACAGTGTATATTTTATATAAGAATTTAATTTAATTTTTATGCAAAATCTAATTGTAAGTAATATGTAATTTTCTGTATGAGTCCTGGGTTACTTGAAATAAATGTTTTCATTCATTCATTCATTCAAAGCGTGAAGAGGTAATAGACAGACAGACAGACCCACTTACGTATTAGAATGGATTAATATTTTCGTTAAACCTTTGATGGTTCTCTGGAAGTGATCGCGCTTTAACGATAAGACAGCCTGTTATGCCTCTGCACTAAAAACAACACGATTGAAGATCATCCCACTAATATTATAAATACGAGTTTGGATGTTCCGATGTTTTTTACTCAACCACGCTTTGACAGCTCAACCGATTTGGATGAAAATTTTCAAGCAGATAGTTTATAGCTTCGATTAAAATAAAGAATAGTTTTTATCCCGGGTCCACGCAGACGAAGTCGCCGGCAGAAGCTAGTTGAAAATAAACCCTCTAAATTCATGTCGGCTCTTTACTTAATTCTGCTTCAAACTCTTTAAAGGTACTTGAGAATTTAGAGAATGTTGCAGCAAAATAACGACATAATATACTTCTTTACTATTCATTAAACTTAACTGTCTCTTAGCTTATGTTATACGCATTTGAACCTGACACCACAAATAAGAATGTGATCGAATTTAAACTTTCGTGAGACATGTTGAAATAATACTAACAATTACACGGATCAACTCACGTATTCTATGTCACTACGCCGCCTAAATTTAAACGTGATGGTGGCTGGATGTTACCGCCAGCATGGAAAACTATCATTCCTAAATTAAAGTGGACAGTGTGTTGTGACAACCCCGTGGACACAGTGAGTTCAGTGTGCGTGTCGTCTCTCGGAGGAGATGACCTCCTGCCGCAATCTCACTCAACTACTCCAGCGCTAGACTGCCCCCCCCCCCCCCCCCCCCTGTCGGCGCGTGCGTCACGCGCCGCTCGGCGTTCGGAGCGAGCGCGGGCAGTGATACAAGCGACACCGCCGCGAAAACACTCATCCTGAAGAAGAACTCCCGACGAGTTCGAAACATGTCGCCCGTAGTGACATAGAATACGTAAGTTGAACCGTGTAATTGTTAGTATTATTTTAATAAGAATGTGACTGAAAATAAATAAGTTTACCTTGGTTCTGCTGCGGATAGCCTCTTTTCTGATGCGACCACGCGGGTGGCGTAGGACCGGTCATTGTGGCACTCTTTGGGGAAAGCATTAGACATAGGTCCAGCAGTTGACGTCTTTTGGCTGATATGATGATGATTCATTTACGAGATTTTTTTTTAAAGCACCGACGAACGCAACCCTAGGCCAAGTCAACAAAGGGCGCGGTTTTATAGTAGGTACAGGCTTATGTAGTTTGTCGTCGACGTGTAGTTTATTTACAAATGAGTATTACTTAATTGTGTTGGTACGTCCAATGGTCGCCAATCTACAATAGGTAATTAGACAATTTAAGCATACCGTAAACTGGGGTGAGTAGGGATCGCGAGGTGAGTTGGGTTATGAATGGGGAGAGAAGGGATGAAAGGGGGGTGAGATGGGATTTTAAGGCTACTGCTACCTAAATAATGTATTCCAATTTAAAATGGAGCTATAGTAATATCCATAATAAAAAAAAAAGATCCAACAATCTTCCAAAATCACCTTTGTATGAAAACCCATCTCACCCCAACTACGTGGGACTACGGGGTGAGGTGGGATTTCGTGTCTATCGTTAAAGTTATGAAATGGAACTACCCAAAATCATAAAAAAACAAAATACAATTGCCGGTACACATATTATTTACAACATTCAGTTTGCATATGTAAAAATAAAATATTATCGAGGTTTGAATGTCAGTTTTGTCCCTACTCACCCCGTTTTACGGTACCGTATATATATGTATCGGATCAGCTCCAGCGGTAGTTCGCGGTGCGAGAGGGGTGACAGCGCCAGCGTAACTATTTATTTATCTTTCAAAAGTAAAAAATACAGCATAATAGAACTATCGGAATACTTAATGAATTTATTCTGAAGAATTCCACCTACAATACGAGTTACGTTAACGCCATCTAGTAACAGCTATTTGGCCCGCGATTCTTACCTTGGCACTTAACCTGAAAGTCTATTTTAATCGACACATTGCTACTATTAGTCCATTCATTTGCGCTCGCTTCCAAGTCCATTGTCAGAAAATCATTATGTGCAACGAATATGATAAGTTGATAAGATTTAAAAAATGTTGATTCAAATAGCCTTCTCTGATACCACAAACGAAACGACAGTGTCATTGCAGCGGTGCTAGTGCGATGCCGCACACAAAGAAGTTAGTGTTACTTTTACTAGCAGTCACTAGTGCGGTGTCGCATGATCCAGAGGCCAGGATAGTGCAGACCGCACAAGGACCTGTTAGGGGCTATAATACTGATGGCATTTACCATTTCTATGGGATCCCGTACGCAACAGCCCCTACAGGAAAGCGGAGATTCACTGTACGTATTTTACATGATCATTTAGTTTCACTATCTCTCTGAGGCTCTAGTGTAAGTTTTACCGAAACAAAACTTTACGATCGCGTTTGCGTTTTATACCCTCAATTTGTTGATTTGTCAGCTAAACGCGAACGCGGTCGTAACGTTTTGTTTCGGTAAAACTTATGCTAGAGCTTCTGTTTTATGAAATACTCGTGAAACGTCTGGTTGATGTAACAGCACGTCTAGCACACGACGGCCGCGACATACTCTCGATTTTTATCGCGCTATACCTCTTCTTCTAAGTGTTCTAATAAGAGAGAGACGGATAGTGCGAGAAAAATCGAGAGCTCGCGCGCCGTCGCGTGCTAGCCGTGCTGGTGACCGAATAGCTGGCGGCTTTCTCGCGCAACGTATCAGCACTGCAATTCAGCGAGGAAATGCCGCCAGCATCCTCAGTACATTGCCTCGAGGACTTTTTTAAATTTAACTTAAGTTTTAATTTAATTCAGTTATTGTACATTATCTACTTGCATATTTCGCAGTTGAATAGTATTATCCGCCGTTTTACATAACATGCGCTGTTTTGTAATACGGCGGGTTGACGATCAGGCGAATTGAATACCGCTGAATGAAAATCTGCTAGAAAATGTTCGGCGCTAATCGTTCTTCAATACGACTAGCGGTAATGTTATACAACGGGTCATTAGCCGCCGATTTGGAAGTTTTTGGGTCCTATTTTTAAACTCGCGGCGCTATCTGACATAACAACAACAATGGCGACGGCGAGTTTCAGAGGTTATAATGCAAATGAAAACGTCAAAAACGGCTACGAATTCTGGTGTTCGGTGGAATCCAACACAATATTAGCGGTATTGTCATAACGATACTTTCTACAATATAGCGGCAATCCGCCGAACACATTCCAGCGGATTTTCATTCGGCGGTATTCAACCCACCGTATTACAAAACAGCGCTGTTATGTAAAACGGCGGATTCTACAATATGCCTGCGACACATATACTTTAGAAAAGAATTGCTTTTTCGTACATAAATTCAATCCTGCATTCCCAAAATATAGGCAAAACACATTTATTTATTCGAATTCATATGGTAGCTTACAGTGCAGTCATCAGATCGCGTACAATGTTATTTTATTTACTAACTTATTGCTACTTAATTATTCATTTAAAATGTAACATGAAATTTTCGGTGCCACTTTTAGCAATAGGTTTAAACAACACTCCATCATCATCACCATCATATCAGCCAAAATAAGTCCACTGCTGGACATAGGCCTTCCACAAAGAGTGCCACAAGGGCCGATCCTGCGCCACCCGCATGCAGCGGACTCCCGCGACCATTACCAGGGCATCAGTTCACCTTGTCACTCGAAAACCTTTCAGCTACAACACAAATCAACCTTATCCCGTATTTCCTCTTACGAAACCCATGGATAGAAAGGGGGTGGAGTTATTCTCACCCTACTCCTACAATCTCCATTTTTTTCTACGACAGTTGTTACTTGGTGTTAGGTAGGTAGCCACGGTCACAATACCCTTAAAATACGGTATGCTACGTGCCATGACAATAGCGATTACTGTCACGTGTGTCACGACTTTCGTATCACCCTGACGTTAAGACGTTATAATGCAACTGTTGTATAAAAAGGGTCTTAAAACGAGAGCGGCGTGGGTTGCTTCGCTGCCTTGCCGAGAATCGCTATTAATACTGATGATCCTCATAAATATCGTCATTATTAACGATCCTCAGTATCAAGTGTTTTTTTTACCGCCCTAGGTAAGTAAACGTAATGAAGCATTTATACAGTAAGTCTAAGAGAAATTAATCATTTCCATACCTAAATTAACTTCATAAAACTCTTATGTCCATTGTAAATAATATATTTACCTTCCTTTGAATGCAATACTATTTTTGATCGAGTCCGTAACGAGACATACTTTTCAAATGTTTGCAGCACGTAATCTCGCCACAACCTCCGAAACAGAAATAAATTAACTAGTACATTTACGAAACTCTTAATTGTAAGATCCGGCATACACCACATCACATGGCGATAAAAGTGTACAATAGGGTTCCTATAAGTAGGTATAAAACCCCGTATAATATACTTATAGGAACACTATTTGTACACTTTTCTGAGTATCTTGCTGGACGATTTTTTTTACTGTAATAGACATTCCAAATGATTGCAATTATCGGTCAATAAATAAAAAGCGATAAGTCCGTCTGTTATTTGCGTTTACTTGTAAATATTTGTGTTCTGTACTGTTTAACCCTTGAGGTGTGCAATAATTCAGTGTTTTTATTTTAAATTTATAGCTGTCAAATAAGTTATTATTGAGTGGTTCTTAAACATAGATAATGACGAATATCGGTATTAGTATCAAAATGTCTTATAATGAAGCTAGGCTAAAGCTGCGTCCACACTTGTGACATTTCGCTGAATAATACTTCAAACTGTGTCACGGTACTAGGATATTATATTCTGTTATACTATTCTATACCTCCGAATATGGTAGCTTAGCCATATGTTATGTACATTTTGTATAATAGACATTGAAAATGTTAACACTTATGACATCTTTTATCCAAATAAAATGGCTGCTTTCTTAATTTGTATCTATGATTTCAGGCACCACTTCCTGGACCAGCATGGATGAACCCATTTGAAGCAACCAACAACAAGATAATCTGTCCACAAGGCAAAACGCGTTGGTTTGATTTCTCCAATCATGACATGAGAGAGGATTGTCTTATTGCCAACGTCCATGTACCTGACACGAACAACATTAGTCTTCCCGTAGTAGTGTACGTTCACGGAGGAGCTTACCAAATTGGCTATGGCCAAGATCACCCACCCACACCTTTAGTCCTCACCAAGAAACTAATAGCAGTCACTTTCAACCACCGTTTGGGAGTGCACGGATTCCTCTGTCTAGGTACAGAAAACGCGCCAGGAAACGCTGGCATGAAGGACCAAGTTGCGCTACTTCGTTGGGTGAAAGAAAACATTGCCAATTTTGGTGGGAATCCTGATGAAGTCACTATAGCTGGGTACAGTGCAGGCTCCTCATCAGTAGATCTCCTGATGCTTTCAGAAATGACCGATGGTCTTTTTAACAAAGTAATACCAGAGAGTGGGGCTAGTGTAGGCGTTTGGAGCGTGCAGTTGGATCCTGTGCAAAACGCAAAAGACTTCGCCAAGCAGCTCAATTTTACTGACGTTCACGACTTAAAACGTTTAGACAAGTTTTATTCAAGTTTGTCCTATGATGCCATGACGTCTGACACGTTTTTAGAGCGACCTGACTCAAC
Source organism: Epinotia ramella (assembly GCA_947578815.1). Classification (NCBI taxonomy): domain Eukaryota; kingdom Metazoa; phylum Arthropoda; class Insecta; order Lepidoptera; family Tortricidae; genus Epinotia; species Epinotia ramella. Next base: position 6,523,464 of record OX388207.1, read on the forward strand.
TTTCGTGTTTTCACCATGTGTTGAGCGTGACACTGGAGTCGAAAAATTCCTAGGTGACACTCCAGTCAGTATAATAACAAAAGGGAAATACAGAAAAATACCAATGCTTTATGGGTTTGCAAACATGGAAGGTTTGTTTCGAGCCTCAGAGTTTGAAGAATGGAAAGATAAAATGAATGAAAGGTTTTCAGACTTTTTGCCAGCTGATTTAAAGTTTAAACACAATGCAGAAAAGGAACGGGTGGCTAAAATGATAAAATATTTTTATTTTGGTAATCAAACTATATCAGAAGATAATGTTCAAGGGTTCATTGATTACTTTTCTGATATTATATTTGCCTATCCTCATTTGAGGTCAGTGCAGTTGCAAGTTAAAGCTGGTAGTACTTCTATATACTTGTATGAATACTCATTCTTCACGCCATATCCTAAGAAATTTGGAGTTCCAGACTTTATGGAAAACTTGAGAGGGGCTGGACATTGTGCTCAGAGTTATGCTGTTTTAGAAAACAAAAACGATATCAAACAAGAAACTGATTCAGAAGAATATAAGAAAATGAGGAAAATAATGGTTAAAATTTGGGTAAACTTCATCACTACGGGGTAGGTGGAGTAACCTGTAATCTGTATATCTGTAAAGCCAGCTATCTATTTGCTATCTCAATAAAAAGCTATACAGCGTAGCTTTTAGTTTTCTAACCTTAGTCTTAGTTCACAATCATCATCATCATCATCATAATAATCATCATCATCAGCTAAAAGACGTCTCCTGCTGAAGTAGGCCCAGAGAACGCCACAAAGATCGGTCATGCACTGCTTGCGTCCAACGGCCTCCCACGGCCTTCATCAGGTCATCAGTCCTCCTGCTGTAGGAAGGGCTTCTCAGGTTGTGTCGTCCGTGATTTTAGTCGCCATCGCCATTTGAGAACTCTAAGCTATCGTCGTCTTTCACAATACCTCAAAGTAATATTATTTCTCAATTATGACACTTAAAATGCTTCTTTTCAGAACACCAGTGCCCCAAGGATCAGATCTCCCACCCTGGCCTCCCGTTGGCGCCAATAGATCGCCTCATATGGATCTTGGGGAGGAGATACAAATGAAAGGGCCTCTGTTAGAGAAACGTGCTCACTTCTGGGATGACATCTACGAGTTATACTACAGGTCGCCGCTGGCACCATCTACGACTAAAGACAGAAGCGAACTTTAAATCGCATGTACGGCTAAGTGCAATAGTATCGATTTAATCCTCTCATAAATATGTAACGAAACAGTATTCCGCTGATGTAAGAGCGATGGGACAAGGTATTACACCCATTACTACTTACTATAATTGGATTATTTGTAAGAAATATGGCGGTAAGGTAGCTGGCGAGCTACGTGTGCAAATTTCACTTTCTGACCAAAAGAAGACGAATCATTTAGTAAACACTACGGGCGGTTATAAAAATCTCAGATCACATAATTGTAGCACAAAAAATACTTGTGATCTGACATATTAAGCGACACACATGTTATTATGTTATTAAACAATGTTATTGTTTGTTCATTGGCTATATTTCTGTGTTGTGTCTACTCATGTCCCATACCAGCAATGTTTTTTTTAATACCATGTCGGTGGCAAACAGGCTTACGGCCCTGATGGTAAGTGGTTATCATTTGGACAAAAAGTTAAGAAGACTTGCTTTTAATCTAAAATCGCTAATAATATTTTTGTTTTTTCCGCGATTTCATGGCTGATCCAATGCGAAAAGTACTTAGTTAATTATTCAGTTCAATTCAATTCTTTATTTCAGGCATAGAAACCATAGTGTTACTCGTAGTATTAAAATAATAATTTAGTCTATTTAGCGTTTTCTTTGGCCCTCAGTGCGTATTATGATGCACACTTAACCAGGGGGGCACCATAGGGCTAGCCCATCGGCACACCAATGCGGTCAGAATGCGATTCTGACCATATCATCCTGATTTTGTGACATTCCGAAATCACCTATTAGCCTATTACAGATAAACAAAATACTTCAATACAATTGAACCTTTTCTCTTATCAATAGGCTTTCACCTCAACTCCACCGAAAACTCAGTATAAAAACGATATTTTCCCATTTAATCTGTTATTTCGCAAATACCTACGGAAAAGCGCCTTATCCACGGCTAAGTTAGCACTGGGGTATCCCGGGGTATTTCGGGGAAAATAAATTCCCACTTAAGCCTAAATATTGCTTCGGGAACGTCGGGGGTTTTCGTGAGAAATTCGTCCGACGGCACGGTAAAGCGAGAAAATTAAGTTTTCTTTAATATTAAATTTAATGGCAACAGTAGCGAGCGGTTGCGAAGTATTAAGATATATATACTAGATACACACACAGCGTGGTCCTGAGATATTTAATGAATTAAAATACATGTACTTTTGTAGTCTAGAAATCTAAAGCGGTTAGCTAGGGTTAGCTGAGTAATATAGTTAAGTTTTATACATTAAGTTAAAACACAAAGTAAGTATATAATCCTACTAATATTATAAAGCGAAAGTTTGGCTGTTTGGATGTTTAAGTGTTTAGATGTTTGTTACTCAATCACGCTTTAACGGCTAAACCGATTTAGATGAAATTTTGCACGAAGAAAGTTTATAGCCTGGATTAAACTATAGGATAGTTTTTAGCACGGTTCCACGCAGACAAAGTCGCGGGCGGGAGCTAATAGTAAATAATAAACCTTGGTCTTTATTAGTAGAACTAGAACACGTGCATTATGAAGATGTTGGTACCCCCTTAAAGTTCTTATAGCCTCTGAGATAAAAGAGCTCACAAAATAAACAAGAGCGTTTTAGCAAGCGACTCGGAGGGCTATACCTTGGTTCTGCTGCGGATAGCCTTATTTCTGATGCGACCACGCAGAAAAACTCCAACCATAGCCTTTTTACTCTGAACTCACCATATGACATGGAATTGCCTATATATGTTAGTAGGTATACCTACAAGACTTTATTGCCTTAACATTATGTATTAGGTAAATATAATTTTGTTATTCTTCCGTCCAATGATGTACCTAATATAAAAATACCGGCCAAGTGCGAGTCGGACTCGCGCACTAAGGGTTCGTTTCGTACCATCAGTATTCTAGCGAAACGACAGTTGCTTCGAGCTTTTCGCCGAGCCGTGAAATTTTGCCATTGTTCGGCCGCCGTCCCCCTTCGTTATAACTTCGAGCATTAAATAAAGCGTTCGCTTGAATCATCCTGAAAATGTTCGTAGCGATATTTGTCTCAATGCTTGGATCTGTTCGTTGTTGAGTTCGACAAAAAAACAGTGAATGCCCGATGTTCTGTAACGTGAATGCTCAGGTCTAACAGCACCTTTACACCAGTCTTGTCGTGTCTGGCGGTGTCACTGTCAGTGACACAGAAAACGCGACAACCTTAACTAATAGATGAAAGGGTTTTTCGTCGGGGATGCTTCTTAAGCGGAGCTTCTGACGCTGATTGCATTATTGACGACTGACCAAACTAGTGAACAACGTCGCTATACAAACAAACTGGACACTGGCGAAATCATCTTCACTTAGATGGAAGCCATTTTTTAAAAGATGAAAGAGCACATGCTATAAGTTAGAGTGGATAGATTTGAGTACCTTTTCCAGCTTTCAAACATCGTTTTTGTTTGGTTTCGTTATTAGAGGACCTTTTGTACGTAAGATATCTATTCTGTGACGTCACGTAACTAGCATAATTGGGTCCACTATACTGTTCTCAACCAGTCTCAATTCACCTCACTTTTAGTCCAGTGTATCTTGACCTCCAGACCCGTTACAATTACTTGTAACCAGAGCTCAGGCCTACCCTGGTTTACGACCGAATTGTTGGTGCGAGGACGCCAGTCCCAGTCTAATTCCACCATTGTTACCCAATTTGTTCGTGTCACCACCGTGTCTCTAGGGAACCACTGGTCATTAGTATTTGCGTAATTCCCGTTTGCTGTTTCACATGCCGAAATAGACTTTAAAACTATATGATTACGGTCGTTATTGATGGCAAAGTTAATGTGGAAACTACGGTGACGTAACGTAACAGGGTTTGGTTTGCGATACGTTATTTTGTGCAATGTCGAAAACTCGAAGGGTAATTTAGTTGAAAACCTCGTGTTGTTAATTATAATTTAATCGTAGGTGAGGTAAAATGTGATTATTTATAAATAATATTATGCCCGTAATTTAAGAGTCCGCAGTAAGCTCGGCCGAATTTCACCTTCCTATACAAACGTAGTTACGCTCTCATTTTAAAACTACGTGTTGGATGTGACGAAACTTTGCATATATAATGACATAAGATATATCTGTGTCTTTAATTAGTTTATATGGTTTGAGTTTATAAAACAAACGAAATACAGCAAAAACTAGTTTTGTATGAAAAACTTAAATTCGCTGTATTTTTTTTACTATGGTATCTGAACTCTGAAGCTACATAAACTAATTACAGACATAGATATACATCACATCATGTATATGCAAGTTTCGTTACAATCCAACACGTGGTTTTAGAGAGCGTAACTACGTTTGTATGGAGAATCGAGCTTACTGCGGACTCTTAATTCGGTTGATCGCACGTTAGACTACGAACGGTGGCAAACTAATTCTGGCCTGCCTGTCTTCAGCACTGCCGTGTCATGACATTGATGTAACTGCCTACACCACAGATATAGATATACACTAGATAATGTAATCACCTCAATCTGTATGAAAACCGACCGTGTCACTTTTTGCACCTTTTTTGACGTCACACGGCTGAATTCTCCGTTGTCCGCGGAAAATCGATTCTGCAATACCTAAGGTATTTTCTTAATATTCACGGACAACCGGCTACCAAAACAGACGCCCGCGGAATGTAAGTCGGAGTGCCAACTCGGAGTCCGAAATCTGACACGCGAAGTACATGCATTTGTGTGATATATGTATATCTATATCTGTGGCGTAGGTACCACCATGTTTTAGGGAAATAGACATTGAAGTTAAAATTGCTTTTTCGAAATAGTACCTATCGATACCAAACAGATTAATACATATAATTTTCTTCTAAAACCGTGCAAGAACAGTTGCTTTTTTATTATACAATTATTAATTTATTTATCTCAGGCAACGAGGCCCATATTTACAGTATGGACGCCTGGGCCTCCAAACGCGCCAGCAGCGCTTTGCCGATCCTTTAAGGCCTGCGCAAACCGGTGGAGCGCAGCGCAGATCACTTCTAAATTTATCAATGTATATTCTAGTCTATTTTAATTACATTAAGGTATAAATTTGAATGCTCTGAGACTGACCTCGGACTCCTCGGAGCATCACGGGGGATTTCTCAAAGCATTCAAATTTATACCTTAATGTAATTAAAACAGAAAAGAATATACATTGATAAATTTAAAGTGACCTGCGCTGCTCTCCGCCGGTTTGCGCAGGCCTTTATTGGCTTGATGGTTAGTTGTAGACAACACTACACTATATTATTATGGACGCGGGTCCCTCACTCTCAACACAGCACATCCTCAGGAACACAAACCCGCGTTTTTGATTAGTTCGCTATATTGTAATTTACTCTCAACGTGTTTGATGATTGCGTGATATCATAAAATGGACGTTGTTTATAATTTACGTTTTTTAGCGTCTGACCCCAAAATCCGCATCCGCATCCGCATTCGCATCCGCATCCGCAGATGTGTGCCCGCAAATATCCGCATCCGCGAATGTCAAAAAATCGCATCCGCGGCATCCCTGCTACAGAGCAAGTAGTGGCTCTATTATGTCTGCAGTCTTTCCCAGTGCTCCAGTGGGTTGCTCCAAATATGAGCGAGATGCAATCCCGCTATGTCCTACCTCTCTTAAAGCGTCTATTTGCGTCCTCGTCGAGAGTCCAGGAACGTAAAAACTACTTTTAGGTAGGTAGTGAATACTAAACTGGAAGCCTAAATCCAACAGCTGCATACATTTCGGCCATTATGCTTTGCCACGGAACAGTAATGAAGTGGCCTGTGCACCCTGCACGCACGAACACGACCAACGTATGATACTTAACAGTTTCCCAAAAATAGACTCAGTGCTCACGCGGTAAGAGCGCTCAGTATGCACGCATAAGTTGGTACTGTAAACGTTGCTACGTTATCCAAGCTAAAGGTTACGCGAAAGTAAACTCTGGGCCGACCCTGTAAGAGCATTGACGCAGCAGATTAAAGTTTGTCTTTATGTTCGCGTAATTATGATGCGCGAAGAGACAGTTTATCTCATGTTGAAACGAGGTTGCTCCTTGGTAAAAGGCGTTTGTGTTTTTAAGGCGTTTGTCATCGGTTTGACCCAAAAACAGTTATATTCTCTCCTTTACGGCTGGGTCAGATGATTAAAAATATATTTTTCTCAAACATGCAATGAAATATTGACGTTGTGTTCTTCATAATGGGCTTCGAAGTGTCACGTCGTTTCGGGCGGAGCGAGACGAGAGATCCGTAATGGCATTTCATACAAAATAGGCCTGCAAGATTGTCTTTTTTAATTTCCATTCCACAATTAGTGGCACAGGATCACGGCGTTCAGCCATGAAAATGAAAGTTTGATTTCTTGGAGTTTTTTTTAATTTATTTCATTGCATGTCTGAGAAAAGCACTATACATACCTCGGCGTGAAAAGGGGTTGCCAGCCTCATAACTATCCGTCTATATGTACTCGGCCGGCAACCCCTTACTTCCCGGCCTCTGTAGTAATGTACTCTACCTAATGTGTTTCGTTACCTGCCCTTTCATGTCCTAATACCTCGGACCAATAGCGTCGCTTTTTGTTTAATGGAATATCTAGCGCATTTTATGCACATTTTATTATTTGATTTAATAAGTATATGTGTGGCAATGACATAACTGTAAATCTAATTCCGAGACACTCAAGATTGTATAAAATAAATAGAGGGCACGCAGTTTTTCAGTAGAGTAAGTTGAATGTTCATCAAATATTAATACCCACCTAATGATGATGATGTCCTCCCAGACGTATCCGTCGACGGCGACATCCTGACAAGACGATTGAGCGCGAGAATGACTCGCAAATCCAAACTTGGTTTTGAAACTCCGGTTACATGAAAAACAATAAAGGTCTCCACTTGAGTTGTAAGTGTAATGTTAGGAGGGCTTGGGCCGAGTTTTACGAAACTGACGTTTGGCGTCAACATTTTCGAGACGGGTACTTTCAAAGTTACTGAGCCCCGTGTTGACCCACCTAATAGTTCATATACAAACCATCATGAACACAACACAGAAACACAAGTTGTAATTGCTGTTGTACATTCTACGTAGTTCCTTCGCTAAGTCTCCATAATGGACGATGGGCTTACACTTACATCACTTATGTTGTAATTAAAGTACATTGTACCCAGCTCCTTTATTTTTACGACCCGACCAAAGACTGGCTCTGCGAAGTTTTATTGAGTTTCAAAGTTACTAAGAATCGAATTGTGATAATTTGTTCAGTTGCAGTTCGTGTTACAAAGTTTAGGAATTTCTTTCAGAAACACACACAGTGAATTGAAGTTGGTAAGAAAAATGTTTTCGTTTTATAGGTATTTTACAGTTAAGAAAGTAACAGGCTATAGGGGACCTATGATCAAAGCCATTACTGGCGTGCTCTGAAGTCGATCCACGTCAGTAATGACTGCAATTACTCTGCACTAGAGACTGCAGAGTAATTGCGTAGCTTTCCGAACGAGCGTTATGAATGACCAACAATTTTCATCTTCAAAAAAATACAATGATATTGTAATTATTTGAAGATTCTATCACGCTTAATTCTTCATAGTTCCCCGACCCGACACGCGGACATAGTACTTTTCTCGATCCATACTAATATTATAAATGCGAAAGTGTGTCTGTCTGTCTGTCACCTCTTCACGCTTAAACCGCTGAACCGATTCAGATTCAGATTCAGATTCAGATTAATTTACGTTCACAATATAAGATTATATTATAAATTACATTCCATGTGTGATTTGGATGAAATTTGGTATAGAGATAGTTTGAGTCCTGGGGAAGGACATAGGATAGTTTTTATCCCGGAAATCATCCTCCAAGGGGATGATGTGAGGGGTGAAAGTTTGTATGGAGCTATGATATAAACGAGTTCCACGCGGACGGAGTCGCGTGCCGAAGCTAGTATTTACAAAAAAAAAGGCTTTTTGACCTTATTTCTTAGTACCAATTAGTACTTATAAAGCGTGTCGTAAGAGTTAGAGCGATTTTTTAGGTGTAGTTGGACATGACGAACATAAGCCACATTTTTGGGCGGACAAACGGTTAAATATTATTTTGTGCTAGTGTACTGTGCATAGGACATAGGAAAATATGGTCATGCACCAAAAATAAGAGGATTGTGCGATGTAGCTAGCTGATACTAAAACAAGTCGAATATCAGTCCTTAATCACAGCAAGGTTTATTCCCGTCGCCATTTTTCCGGAAACGAAGCTAACTTTTCAAAGTTAAAAGTAAGTGAAAGTATTTAAATAAGAGACAGTAATTATGCGCAAAGTTTGTCTTAGGGCCGAGATAAGGAACGCTTCTGCGCGCTGCGATTCTATAAGTTTAAAACAATCAGTAATAAAAAAAAGGTACTTACTTGTCCGAATGACCGACCGCGCTGATATACCGACCATTGAGAAAACAGCATGGAATAATATAGGTGTAAGTATTACTATATTCAGTCATCATATCAGCCGAAAGACGTCCACTGCTGGACATAGGCCTCCCCCAGAGTGCTGCAATGACCGGTCCTGCGCCATCCGCATCTAGCGGACTCCCGCGACCTTTACCAGGTCATGAGTCCACCTTGTGGGGGTCTCCCCACGCTGCGCCTGGCTGTACGTGGTCGCCACTCGAGAACCCTACCGTCCGGCCATCGGATCTACGTGCAATGTGCCCCGCCCATTGCCACTTAAGTTTAGCGATTCGGATTGCCTGCAGCATGGGAGGATTACTATATTATATTCAATCGGTAAAAACATGTCTGTGTATCCTCTAAACATGTCGCACGGTATAAGAATGCGAATTGCCTGTCCATAACAATTTATTTATACAAACACTGAGTGACGGATTCTCGGCGAATCAGTTAGAGATGAGATAGATGAAATAACTTTCGAGTTTCTTTGTATTCGTAAATACACAATCGTTCACGGGTATTTATTGTCTGATGTGAATGTACCTGTACTTTTACTAATAAAATTATCTGAATCTTAATCTGAATCTGATGGTCTCTTCGAATACTTTTTTCGGGATTTTATTTAAGTTGTTTGATTTTGTAGGTATTGTTGTATACAGGCTATCCCAGAAATACCACGCCACTCCACAGTGACACCGGAGGTAGGTTAGGTTAAGAGGGACCTAAACAGCCTAACATGACCCCAGTAAAAGGTGTACGGTTTTCGAGTTATTGCCAAATTAATGTTTTTTTGAAAATTTTTCGTTTTTTTAACATTATTAAGGCTAGCCCATCGACTTGGAAAGCTCTCAAAGTTGTTAAATTTTGTGAACGGTGTCCTAAATAGTAAATTAAGATGTCGTTAGTGATATTTTGCCGATAGCTAATTTACGACGCTGAAAAATACTAGGTAGTTTTATTTGGATTTAAATTGTCAGTAAAACTAAATTCCGGCTTTGACCACCAGCCGTGAAAAAGAATCCTAAGAAATTAAACAAACAAATCATCTTCATCATCATATCAGCCGAAAGACATCCACTGCTGGACATAGACCTCCCCCAAAGAGTGCCACAATGACCGGTCCTGCGCCACCCGCATCCAACGGACTCCCGCAACCTTTACCAGGTCATCAGTCCACCTTGTGGGGGCCTACCCACGATGCGGTTTCCGGTACGTGGTCGCCACTCGAGAACCTTTTAACCCCAACGGCCATCTAAGCCGCCATCATCAACCCCATCATCAACCCCGAAGGCGTACCTGGTAAAGGACCGGTCACTGTGGCACTTTTTGGGGGAGGCCTATATCCAGCAGTGGAGGTTTTTCGGCTGTTATGATGATGATGATGATGATATTCTATTGTTATTAGATGGATGATAAAAACAAGGTTGATTTATGTTCTAACGCGATTTCGAAAAGTTACGCGATTCCGCAAAACTCCAGTATATTTGTCAAACCACCTGAATAAATCCGCATAAATTAAATGTGCTAGTATTTTAACTGTGCCAAATAAATCCCCGCTGCTCCCAGCTGGACGGTAAAATATGAGAATTTCACCTGAAACTGTGTATTCACATGCATATCATACTCATTCACGCTGTGCGAAAACTGAGATAAAAGAAATAACGCGTTTCCATCTTTAGTCAGTTTATGGGGAAAACAACTTTGAGATATTTTTACGTATGTTCCATTAATGGCCTATTTTATTCCCAGGAAGCCCATTTCCATGGAGAGCCATCAGCGTGAAATATTTCTATATACACAACAATATAATTGCAGAGCCAATTACAGGTTCTCACTTATAGAACTAACTTATCTCACAAGAATAAACTTAGCCCAACTAAATTACGCACACAAGTAACTACCTACAGCATAAGGATAATAATATACTGTACAAGATATTCACCAAGCATTTTACAAGCTTTTAAGAATGCACCGTGTTCATGCATACATCTTGCTGCAAGGTGCCAACGTGACTTAATTGGGATATAACCATAACACACGTGTCGTAATGTTATAAAACACGCCTGTTTAATACCCAGGATTATGAGCCTGTTATTTACGATACAAGTGCCGAAAATAGGAAATTCGCAACGAGCGGTGATAAATTAAAACACGACCGAAAGGAGTGTTTTAAATCCACACGAGTTGCGAATTACCTATTCGCACGTGTATCGTACAACGTTTTACTGTATATACATATGGCTCATTAAAGTTTCGACATATGCGCGTAAAGTGCTCTTTCCGCACTAGTGCGGGAAAGTAGCACCAGATGTACTGTAATAGTTATTTACGATACAAGTGCCGAAAATAGGAAATCCGCAACGATAAATTAAAACACGACCGAAGGGAGTGTTTTAAATCGACACGAGTTGCGAATTACCTATTCGCACGTGTATCGTACACCGTTTTACTGTACATATGGCTCTTTAAAGTTTCGGCATATGCACGAAAAGTGCTCTTTTCCGCACTAGTGCGGGAAAGTAGCACCATATGTACTGTAAAAATCTTTTATGCACGTAATTATTGAATACGTAAAATGTACATATTAATATTATATATTAAAGTAGATTACTTACGAATGATACGTTATTCCCTGGCTTTTTTACTTTAATTATAGTGCAAAATCGCATCACACACGACGCCATGGTTTACTTGCGCGCAACAAATCTGACAGCTGAGACACTTACACGTTACCATTGACCACGCGAAACTGAGGCAAGGTCATACAATTGACCGAGTTTTAAGGCAAGTAAGGCCACTGCAACGCTGGTTTTCAGGCAGACCCTGGTAACTACATTAATCCATTTTTACCAATGTATTGCTCGCTGTTTGTCGGGAACGAAATGTCTCAGTTTGTGTGTGCGCGTGTGTGTGTGTTTGAGTGTGCGTACCTATGTGTATGAGTGACCGTGTGTTTGACTTGACGGAATACGGAGTGTGTGATATTGTTCGTTGGAATAAAATTCGAGTAGGTAATAATATTGAATATTGTGCACTGTAAACGTATTTGGCCAAAAAAATAATTAAAAGCAGTATTTGGTGCCTATTCTAATATCTGACAAAATGACGAAGATACAATTTAATGCTGCCTGTTAGAGAGAGAAAACGCTCTAGGGCCGTGACGTCACGGGTTTCGAGCGTCATACTAAAAGATAATCGTTTTATGTTAAGGCGCGTTTTCCGGAAAAGGGTCATAATATACCCTCTCTTAAAACTTTGGGCGCTTATAACTTTGTGTAAGTAAATAAATAATATTAATTTGTGTTTTTTTTCTCCGTTTGACTGTATTTTTAATACTTTTTCAAGAAAATTCTATATTATTATTTGATGTCCACATCCCTGTTGCCACTTAAGATCGTCACACAGTCCTCACGTGCGTGGCGCGCGGTTGCAAGGGTATGACGATAACGGGGTGCTTGCCTCCCGCACATCGCCCGCGCTCCGTTATCGTCATAACCCTGCACCCGTGTGCCGCGCCGGCGAGCACAAGGTATAGCTTTTCCAACAGCGATAATATGTATAAGTAGATAATCACTTGATAGCTAACTAGTACATTAAGAACGTTCTAGTAGGGATTGCAATCCGGTCCGGCCGGACCGGAATTCCGGCCGGATCCGGCGCTTTTTTGTGGCTACTGGATCCGGTAAAATTCACCGGATCCGGAACCGGATCCGGTAAAGTCAATCACCCAGCTAAAACACAAAATATTAGCGTAAAGCACTGCTAAGAATGAATGTTTCCGTCGATATTCAAACGTCGCTTGGCTTGACGCGCGCGATGCGAGATTTGCTGATAATTGTTGATGCAGCAGTAACAAATAATTGAAAATTATATTACTGTACTTAGATAAACCAAAGCTAACAGGTAGATTAATGAGGAGACTGATTATGTGACTGACTATACTCTATATGACTCAACTATAATAAATAATTTAAAATTATATTACTACAGATAACTAAAAAAAGACTAGTTATATGGTTTACAGTTTAAAGAAAAGTTTATAGTTTGGAAATTTTTGAAATACTATTTGATTGTGATATTTGTGATATGTGAATACTTAAAAATGTTAATTTTATGTTAAGTTGGTAAAGATAACCTTAGATTTATTTTTTCGTTACTCCTTCAGTAGATATTTAAGAAAAGATCTCAATTGATGACTGATTATAAATAACATCATATTTCCTAGGTTTACTCAGATTGTGATTATTAAAAATAATTGAAACTTAAAACTGCAGTTTTAATAATCCATTAGGATAAAATATCCGTTTTTTCTCAAATTATGATAAAAAAATAATAAAACACGTGACATTTAATTACTTAAAACCAGCTAGTGTAATCCGGCCGGATCCGTCCGGATCCGCCGGATTACGGCCAAAATCCGGCCGGATCCGGCCGGATTCAAAATCAGTCCGGTTTGCAATCCCTACGTTCTAGATTCTTTACAAGAAACACAAAGATAAAAGTCAAACAACGGCGTGCTCAAGCTCGCCACAGAAACTCGACAGAAGAGCTAAGAGTGGCGGTAACTGTTAATAACATTCTGATAGTTTAGTTCTCGAATGGAGTACTAGTTTTACTTCGACGATGGACCAAGTGTACAGATAATTTTTGGCTGATTAAGGTTTTTGGCGAATCTCCGGCCCAATCGGATAAAACTAAAGAAAGGTCAGGTCACGAGTCGCTTAAACTGACGAGCGTATGTATCAAGAATCGGTGCCAACTCCCGGAAAAAGGCGGTTGGTATCTTTTTGAATCCTAATCGTGATTACAAGTTTCTTTACCCCAAATAAATGCCGGCACTAAGTACGAGTACTTCTTTATTATTGTCATACTAGCTTCTGCCTGCGACTTTGTCCGCCTGGAACTCGTTTGTATCGTAGTTCCATACAAAATTTCGCCCCCCCTTTCGCCCCTTTAGGAGATGATTCCTGGGATGAAAAATATGCCATATCTTAATCCAGGCTTACACACAATTCATCTTAACCCGTTTAGCTGTTTTTGCGGGATTGAGCAACAAACATCTAAGCTTTCGCATTCAGCAGACACGCGGCAGCATTGGCAGATTTGGCTTGGCCAAGTCAAATCTAACCTACTTTAAGATCTCACATTTTTAAATAACAGCAAGTGTTATAGGTATCCAAAGCAAAGAAATAGAGTTTAATACTTGTTCATAATGTTATATTGTTCCTATTTTGTATTTGGATTTTGCATTCAACTTGGCACTAATTTAGATCTCCATTCTTTTTGCGGCGAAGCCCACAGCCAAGCATAATTTTTGTATTGAACTTGGCTCTCCTTTTTTACATTTATGTTTTTGGTGGGATACTATTAAGTAGGATTACCTGCACGCTTGCCTTACAAGTAGGCAAGCGTGCAGGGAGCTGTTTACACTGGACGATAACGGCTGGCAGGAGTTCTCTTGGATGAACATACCTATATGTACACGAATGCCCTCTCCCTCCCGAAGTTAGAGTACCTATAGAGTTCTAGAGAAGAGCCATACGCGTGCCGCCATAAGAGAGGGAAAGGCTATACAGCTAAATTCAGAACTGGTCTTAATATTCATTGATTTATTTCATATGGCTAACGGCTTTAAAAAAAAAAGCGGCCATGTGCGTGTCGGACCACGCACAACGAAGGGTTCCGTGCCTATTAAAAAAGTTGTATCGTACTGAAATCGTATGGCACTTACGTCCTTTTCTTTAGGAAGGCAGTTTTTTAGAAATATCTCAAAAACCTTTGAACCGATCTTCTTCAAAACAATTTTCGCTGAAAGAATTTAATAAGCCTTTTTTTTATATTTTTATAATACACGGTTCAAAAATTAGAGGGGGGGGACACAATTTTAGTGACTTTCGGGGCGATTATTCAAATACACCTTATAGTTTTCGAGTAAAATGCCTGTGACATACGGACGGACAGACAGACAGACAGACAGACAGGCAGACAGACAGACAGACAGACGGACAGACGTGAAGAATCCATAAGGGTTCCGTTTTTTTGCCATTTGGCTACGGAACCCTCAAAAGAACCTACTCAATTTTGGCGGGTAATGGTTTCTTTGCGCAACATCTAACTAACTGAGTTGCGGCAAAAAAAAGTGAAACTAGGACAAGGACAACGAATAACAACCGGTTACACTTATTGAGATTTACACGTACTATTTATTACCTTCTCGCTCGGTCGTGGTATTATTAAGTACCATAGCTTTTTCTGAGTAATGATTACACAGAACAAGCTATTTATTTATTTGAGTCAGGCAACAAGGCCCCATATTTACAAATACCTTACAGAAATACATAACAATATACAAAACGTATAACATAACATAACACAAAAACACGTTAAGACGGCGACGCTCGGCGCAAGTTCTGGGTGTCAAATAGCCGGCCTCGAAATCGCCGGAAAACTACACTTTTCGGCCAAATCTCCTCCTTCATGAAGGTCGACAGCTTGGCAGTTGGTACTCTCACTGCAAATGAATTGAAACTCGCTTTGTGGCGGGACTCCAACCTCTCAACCCTCAGTATGAGCTTGGTCTTCAAACGCAAGTACTCGATGATCTGTTCGGCTTTCGTCGAAGAGTGCAAACGGGACACATAACAATATCACCGGGACCGCGCAGGGGGGATATTTATAGGACCATGCTCCCGAATGATCCTCTAGCCCATAAGGCCCCCATTAACATATTTGTAAAAAAAAGATTCTCTAGCACGGTTTAAATTGACCGCTAGTGGTAGAAAGACTCCCGTGTGGTATCGGGTTAGAATTTCACCACCCCCTTTCTTCCCATGGGTGTCGTAACAGTTGAGTAAAAGAGCAGGGTTGAAGTGTGTTGTGGGCGATGGGCTAGCAACACGTCACTGCGATATCACATTGTAGATCTCTTATACCCACAGTTATGCTATAAGCGGCACTGGAACATGAGTTTCATGTGCTCTGCCAACCTCTTTTGGGAATATAATGTAACACCTTGAAATTTTTAATGATAATGTTACAAAAAAAGAGTAATATAGTATTTAGTTTCCCCCTGGGCGGCCCATAAGGCCCCCAGTGAGGTTACCTCAACATATTTGTAGCAGGCCGCACTGCAGGCCTAACAAGGAAAAAAAAAAAAATGTATTTAGAATAATACGATTGCTACACCCTAATAGGGTCCATGCTGTACCTTTATATATATAAGATCTTGTAAGACCATGGTTGCATGAATAAATAGATAAAGGCGTGAATCTATTAGAGATTAGGTAGAAAGACCGTGCGAGAAACGAGAACCAGTGTTACTGGGCGGCCCGGTTTTTAAAGATAATATTACATAAATATTGAAATAAAAAAAGGGTGGATTATTTGTAAAATATATGACTCGTTAGCGGTTTAGGTATGAATATGTTGACTTCATGTTTTTAATTGCAGACCCATATGTCAAAAAAATAAAGACATAGAACCGTTTAATGTGATTTTAAGACCTTTCTTATTTTAAGATCTTTGCAATTTTTTTTTATCGAGCCGATTTCGTCCAATTATGTATCGAGCCCTTCCACGGTATTTGAAATATTGTGAATATTAACATAGGTATATTTTATTTGATGTGCTAGAACAAACAGTTTTTCTTAAAAAACTGCTTAAATAACATCCAATATCACCAAATTAGGTCTTGTCAGCCTCTTAAAGACCAATAAAATGTCTATGGACTGGCAGGGTGGCCCGCGCGGTGCGTTTACTAGTCTTCTTCGGTCGCGTATCCCTCAGTAGGTTTCACCGCTTCGCCAGGTCGTTGCAGGTTTCAGATCAGTCGTCGGTTGTCACACTGGCCAGGTTGTGGTTGGTTGTTAATTATAGTGTCCACCGGCAATAGAGATGTTGATGAAGAGAAAATAAGTGTGAATTACGCCCTAGAGGGGTTTTTGTAAGTCCACACTCAATGATAAACTCTAAAATACTGTTCTGATACTCTGATAATTTATTCCATAACTCAGTAGTAGCCTTATTTACTAGTAGTTACGTACACAACCATTCACTCATCTCGCAGTTCGCACATACTTAATCTATAGCTTATCTTAAACAAGTATTCTAGAAGAAAAATACACTTCCAACTTATTATTAAAAAAAAAAAGGCGGCATTCTGTTTTTACATATGTGTGATAACATACAGTGATAGTGGCTAGTTGTTTTTTCGGAAAATATTGTAAATTGACGTGAAAATGATTCCAGATTTAAAAGAAGCTGCAAGCTCGGTTATTGATAATTCGTTCCCTGCAAAGCCAATAGATATCTAAAGGCGTACGACAATTTCATGAAGAGGCGAGAAGAAATGCTTTTAAGGAATGCCTCATAATTTTCAGAAAGTATTTTTTTTTCTTGCAAAATGTATCATATTGCCGTACTAATTAAAGTATTAGTATAACGTTACATAAAAATATATTACTTCAGATATCAGAATACAAAACAATATGTGGGTACACAACAACACATATTTAAGGGAAGGAATATATTGGCACAGGTACACAAATTGCATCGATTACGTATGAGCCTTATCGGCACAACCTAAAGTGTGCCTATTTGAGATATAAATAAAATAAAACTTTTGTTAAATATTTTTTCATTATTTGGACAGTGGACACCCGGTAGTGCTTCAAGCCAAGTTGTAACAAAGAACAACGTTCACCCGCGTGTCGCTCAAATTGAAAAATCTTTAGACGATCAATTTAGACTAAAAAATAAAAATATTTAAACTACACATCATCCGACTAAGCAAAAATACAAACTTTCATAAACTGGTTCCTAACATGGTTTTTTTTTTACAAAGGGTACATTTATATGGACTTAAATCATAGTCTATATCAGTCTATATTATTGAACCAACACCTTTATACCGTACCCGCATAAAATTGTATGTAATGATCGTGATTTACAACCTTACTGGTTTTGGTAAATATACAAGAAAAATATAGCTTTGGAGATGTATAATCTTAGCAACGAATTTCCAAATTAAAGTTTATATATGAATAATATACGATCGTGAATTTGCTTATAATTAAACTACGACTTGTCAGGTTAAACATTTTACTAGACCGAAACTAAACATTCTCTTTAAAACAAGACAACATATGAGAAAAGTAAAAAATCTTCGTCGTAGAACTTAGCACCATCTCCGATTTTTATACAATCATACCGTGAACTTAATCCCTCCCCACGTCAATCACTGGACGTCGCGAACTAGATCAATTAAACATTTAAATCACCCCCGACACAAGAAACAGCTAAAAACCATTTCCGCTGACAAATCGGTTCATCCGTTAGGAAGGTACGATGCCACAGACACACAAACAGATACACATAACATTTAACACCCCTAAAAATAATGAAACGTAAGCATTATCTATGTCTGAAAAATATCAAGTTATTTATATAAACTCGTACCAAGCAGACTTGGCTCTATAAATAGGTTTAGGAAAATTTTATTTTAGAAGATAGGGAGTCAACCAAAACTATTTAAAACAAGATAGACGGAGCATGACGGACAACCTGGTGAAGCCGGTTTTTAACCAAACCAAATAAGTTTAGCGGTATTCCTTCGTTTGCTGAATTTCATTTGCCATCATATTCACAGGCCATAATTTTGTTTACCATAATCTCATGTGCTATAACTGTCATTCAATTGACACTTTCCATAATATCATATGCCATAATATCATTTGTCAGAAACTTTATAATCAATCTTTCAAAAGCCATATGCTATATGTAAAATAACAAATTACTGTGCGAAACATTACGTTTTGGTAGCTATTATGAAAAATAGCTAGCAAAACCCGAATCAGCGCACCCCACTTCCATCTGTTTTCATATCGTAAAAATGCGTAAAAAAAGCATGTTTTATTTTTTAATTTTTTTCTCTCAGATCGATATTTACCGAGATATTTGGGTTCAAAGGACAGTCCGACTCGGATGGCGGATATGTTAGAAGACCCGCCGTCTTCGTCGTTATTTTTTTTAATGAAAGAGCGGAATAAAACTTCTCTAGAGAATAGTTGTTCAAGTAAAAGATGCTTATTTTCAAGTGTTCTGTACGTAACAATCACTCAAAATAGGTGTTACAATGACATGTAAGCGCCAGAACCGAACATTCGTAACATTTGAACGGCTCCCAGAAATGTAGTTTCTTATGGCAAATGAATATTCTGTCAAGTAAAATTATTGCATATAAAATTATGGCAAATAAAGTTTATGGCATATAAATGATTCGGGCATACAACATTATGGAAAATAATAACATGTCAAATGAATATTATGGAAAATGAAAAGTTATGGAATATTAAATTCGGGTAAATGAAATTCGGGCAAACGACAGATAACCGGTTGAAAGGCTAGGTTGTTCGTAATGCTCTTTTTTTTCTTGGTCAGAGGAACTAAGTTACATTTTCCTAGATTCCAACCTCACAATGAATCCTTCTACAGGTTTCATCATTATGTCAAACTTAACTCTTAGAGGTTCGCCGTACTGGGCGTGATCCAGACCTTTGTATGGCAATATTCTGTAGCGTCGCAGCAAATTTGCTACTGCAATCTTCATCGACATCATGGCGTAGTTATAACCTGAAAAAACATTCATTATTGTCTGTTCATCCTCAAGTAGCTCTGTGAGCTGTGAAACTAGCGCGACTATCAAAAAAATGTTAATAAAAAGAATCCACAAAAATCTATAAAATCATTGAACCTGTTCACAAAATTTCACAAGAATCGTTTGAGAAATGCAACCTGTAAAGAAGAACAGCCGGAGAAGACCGTGACACACGAACAAAATTTGGCCCAAGCCGAATTATGCCCATGAAGTGATTGCCTATATGATAACTACGTTTACTTCGCTCTGGAAGTTATCCGTTTCAGCTCTGGCCAAAATTCTTCCTGATCCAAAAGTCCAGATGTCCCGCTCTCCAGCTGTCTAACCATGAGGACAAATAAAGTTCGTGACGCCCGATCACTCCATCAGTAGGACGAAGTGGAATTACGATTCTGTGTAGTCCGATTAATCGGGCCAGCAGGAATAAAAAGTTCATGTGGTCCTATCACTGGGCACTAGGACTACGTGGTCAGAGGGGTTCTCTTCTACAGGAAGCCTTTCTCAACCGATTCTCGTGAAATTGTGTGAGCAGTCTCGTTCTATCGAACGGTGTCAGCCAGTGACGGACGCTCTATCTTGTCACTTATCGCGTGATAAGGCCGACCATGATACGAGGTCAGGTTTAATAATTGTATTTTTTGTCAGTTAAGTTTTTTATAATAATAAAAATATCAGGCGAACAGGGAGGCTCCCAAATTCTGCAGCTCACAGAGCCACGGTTAGATGATGTAAAATATCCTTCCGGTTCAAAAGAACCCAGTCTCAAATTACACTATTTCACAATACAACTGATTCTCATTTAACACCTATGGTCATATGAACATAAACTCAAAATAGCCCAGTGTCTATTTACCTTAGTCCCAAAATACCCTAAAATGTTAAAACCAAAACGACCTATCTCTATTAAGAACTTATGTCGAAAGCACCTAATGTCATCAAAGCATAAACTCAAAACACAATGTTCCCAAAATACACTAATTACAAAATACGCTACTCTCAAAATACCCTAAATTATTTATTTATTGATTTTCGTTTTGTGCTATTATGATCCATGTGGTATACAATGATAATAGCCATTATTTAATGTTTCGGTAATTTTCTACGCGTAAATTCGTACCAGAAGCCGACATAGAATTAGGACCTGAACTATTTAGAGTATTTTGAGAGTAGTGTATTTGGCCAATGGTGTAATTCAGGATTAGTGTATTATGGGAATAGTTTGTTTTGAGCTTCAGCGTTTATGACTTTAGGTAATCTTGGTAATAGTTATAATATAGACAAAGTCGTTTTGGTTTTAGGGTATTTTGGGACTAAGGTAAATAGACACTGGGCTATTTTGAGTTTATGTTCATATGACCATAGGTGTTAAATGAGAATCAGTTGTATTGTGTAATAGTGTAATTTGAGACTGGGTTCTTTTGAACCGGAAGGTAAAATCCATAGGTAACTTTAGAACTTGTTACAGAACAACCACTTTTGGTGGTTTAATGCTATTTCAATATACTGCACTCAGGATTCTCATAGCTTTGTTAATTTGGAGGAGCATTATGCATTACAATATTGACATATGAATTTTAAATTTGTTGACATATGCTTGTATTATTTAATATTATGATAATTTAAATGATATTGTTTTAATGCAGACGATCACAATTTTTTTTTTTGTAAACGGTGTCATTTTAAGTTGAATTGTAGGTGTATACTCATACGAGTATACACCTACATACCTTTGTATTGTGAATTTGTGAAGTAATAGATTTATCTTTTTTATGTTTTGGTTATTAGCTTATTATTGTGTCCAACTGCTGGGCACAGGCTCTCTTATCCGCCAATTGTCTCGGTCCTGTGCTAACATTCGCTATTCCGTAAAAAACAATCGGTTGGGCAGTTTTAGCGTTATTGAGCAACAAACATATAAACTTTTGCATTTATAATATTAGTAGGATAAGGTCAGTCCCACAGTTAAGAGGAATCCAATGTCACCTCATGACAAAGTTCATCAAGCCATTTGGACTGCAGCTAGTGAAATATAGTTATTTTTGTCCACATACATACGCTGGAAAAACATACCCATCTTCTAAGGCAGACTGGTCATCATGCTCTCATTCATGCGTTATTCCCGGAAATGCCCCTAAAGGAGCCCGTGGTCCACTTTGACATCTAAGCTGAGGCAGACTGGTAAAAACTATAATTACCTAGACAGTTTCTAGAAGCGTGGCTGAACGGTGTGAACTGCACTGGATGTTTCAGAGGACCCTCAAGGAATCTCTCAGGTCTGTATATGTCGACGTCATCGCCCCAGTACTTGTTGTTCCGGTGTGTACCCCAAATGTTCAAAAGGACGGACACACCTTCCACCAATGTAGTTCCATTCGCTGTAAAAAATATATGGATGGTTTTACAGACGTTTGAACAATCTGCAGGATCTGGGTCAAAACAATTTTTTGAGTGTGAGTTTAGCTATGCACATGGTTCCCGAAGTTGCGATTTTTCTCTAAGTTCCTAGAAATATGTATTTTACTAACATTGAACACGTCAAGAACTACCTGGCCACATACATTATCAGCTGTTTTATTGACTGCCTAGGTCATAAATACTGTAATTAATGATGCATCCATGAAATATTCCCATCGGAAACTTCCTAACGGAAACTTGTTTTTAAATTCTTGTGAGAGTTTCCAACAATTTCCGAGAATATTCCGCAACTTGTACATTGCTATCCGGAACATGATTTATATACTCGTACCTAAACTGTTGACTATATAATTGTACTTTTATCAGGAAAGACGCCTAGTTTAGTTCCTGATGTTGACCGATCTAGAGAAGCAAAACTTATTACGATTATGGTAAAGAGAATGTGCATTTGAAATCGATTATTGTATTTATTTGTGTGATCATAGATACTTAAGTATCCTGGAAAAACAAAAATAATTAATGAAGTGTATACTTACGCAGCACTACATCATGGCTGACCTCCCTGACGACCACAGGCACTGGCGGATACATTCGTAGAGTCTCTTTGATTACTGCTTCCAAGTATTTAAGGTTTGGTAGATCCTGCACTGTCAACGGTCGGTCTGAGTCGCCAAAGACCTCTTGGAGTCTGTAATAACGAAATGTACTTAGGTACCTATAATCTACGATTAATCGGTAGAGAATGCTTTAAGGAATTAAGTCCACTAGTTGCACTTTTAAACGACCTTATAATAAAATAAATAAAGTACGTGTGAACCATTGCCATTAGAGGATTTTTGGTATAGTAACCCTGCTTCGCGTGAAGCATCATACTAGGCCGAGGTTACGGGTAAATTTTCTCGTAAAATGCGTCTCTGCTATAAATTATAAATTGCAAGACGTACAACTTACTCTTCGTACACTTTAGATTGAATGTCCTGATACCTGGACAAAAGGACAGTGGCATAAGAAGCGCCAACGGCCGAGGTATCAGTCCCAGCAATAATCAGGACCATGGTCTCTTCAGAGAGTTCCACGTCAGTGTAACCCTTCTCGCCTCCAGACTCCATGATCATCATTTCTAGGAAAGTGCGCCTGCTGTCTGAAAAAACAAAGCACGGTAAACGGGCAAGTTTTAGTTTACGTTACACCTTAATGCCAAAACGCAATTGAGGAAACGAAACGCATATCGCAATAGACAACGAGGTCAATCATAATATTTACCGTAAGCTTTTCGGTAAAGGAAAACATCGTGAGGGAACCGGTCTAATTCCAATAAGATCTAGTTTTCCCTCTGGGTGGAAAGTCAGATAGATGGTATTCGCTTTCGTAAAAACGAGTGCCTATGCCAAATTTTGGGATACGTGTCAAAGCGGACCCCGGGCTCCTTTAGGTATAACCGGGAATAACGCTAGGAAACAACCACGTTCTGGTTCCTATTTTACGTAGGTACTTGACATTGAAAATTGGACGTCCATTGGGTTGAGAAGTAAAAGTCGTTGATGGCATCGTTACATATCGACCCAGGATTCGTCGAATTGTCTTGATCGGGTGATGATTTTATTGTTAAGTTGGTGAAATAAGGATCTTGGCAGAGGAGACATTAAATGTGTACCCGCAAGCTTTAAGTGGCTCCCATAAGCCAATGACCTTTGATCTGAATCCCTTAGTTTTCTAATGTTTTTTGTAGCTTATTATATTAACAACAACGGCTTTAAGCAATATAGTATCCCATATTTACTTCAAAGTTCAATGTTTTCGAGATATTTGGCATCAAAGTTGAACAATTTTAGGCCAAAAAACTGGTTTTCTGACCATAAGTTTTGTGTTAATTAGTTTAAAATGAAAACCCTTGACACGTTTTTAGAGAATTCAAAGACGAACCCAAATATGTAGATTTCGTATATATGTTAGATCTTTCACGTCAATATACATACGAAATAAGTGTTTTTTTAGACAATGTTTAAAAAAACATACAAAATTAAGTATTCTTTTCTTTCAAAATCCGGTAGACAAAATGGAGATAAAAAATTGAAGAACCGATAGCCGTTTGACTTATAATTCTATCTGTAGTGCAAAAGTAGGATACGATTCAAAACTGGTCAAAAATCGATAAAAACCTCGGGTAGCCCCTTAATAAAGAATGCCCAGATCGCATACTTATCGCTCTCGCATTCGACCTGGGTGACAAATATTTGGGGTCTAAGATATTATTTTTATACACAATATGCATAAGTAATTGTAAGATTTGTAAGGTAGGTGCTTTGGGCTAAACTCGAAAATGGGGATAAGTCGAAAATCACACATTTCTACTACTACTGCGAATAATTTCTACGCTGGCAACACTTGTCAATACGCCATATTTATCTGCCCCGCCGCTTCAGTTCACTTCGCGTCGCTAGTCGTGAGAGCACGTGTGCTGCGGTCGATTAAATAAAATAAGTGCGATTTTGTGCCTTATGAGGAGTTTCGAAATTACGCCATACCACAGAACTAGGGAATCTTTTACATTAGATTGTCATTTTTGTCATATTAATGAGTACCATAACGGTCTATCTGTAGTTTAAAAAAAGCATTCGAATTTACCCCACGGGGAAAGTTCGAATGAATGTAATTTCGAAATAACCCCAAACTAGGTTTTCGTAGTCCATTATCTGAGGTTCTTGTCAACCCAGGAATTCTTATATGGTGTTAACATGTCATTATTTTGTTGAGACGGTAAGGTAATACAGGGCTATTTTGTTATCTCTGGCCATACTCTAGGGGGTAATATTTATTTAGGTAATTATGAACATTTTTACTTTACTTCATAGAAATCATCGACATAATGATTCGGCGTTATGTATGAATCAGCAAATTTTTTTTTCGCGATTTCGCGGTTTGCCCCCATAAGGAGATGCTCCACGGTCCGATAAATCGGCAGGACTGCATGCCGGCCGAAGCGTGAACGGCCCGTGTGGATACGTGTCGGATGCACGGTTTCCAACCAAATGAAGGTCTCTCCATTCTAGATTTTTCTACAGTCCTGCCGATATCGGACCGTGGAGCATCTCCTAGTTATTAGTAAATGTTGTTCATAATTTACCTCTATAAACAATCTCTTAAGTATGGCCAGACATAACAAAATCACCGTGTATACGATACCTACTTTCATCATATGCACATACAAGATAACTTTATTGTTACCAAGTAAATTCTTTTTTTGTCATCTCATGGTTGTTACATTTTGAAGACGGTCTCACGTTAGACTTATGTTTTCTTTATAAATGAGTTATTCTCTAAATGCGGTTTTGTAGATTATTAAACGTTCAAAAAAAAAAAAATTTTACAAAAAAATGTTCACAAACACTGATATTTACTAACACAGCGCGGGGCAAATTCGAAAATAAATTGTGTTTTTTTTTTCAATACATGTTCTTTTCCTTGAATCAGCTGAATGTTTAAAGGAGTAAATTAGAACAAAAAAGAAATATGATTCTTAAACTCATACTGCATAAAAACCATTTCTACAGACCTTCGAAATTACCCCACTTGCTTTCGAAATTACCCACTCCATAAAAAATGGTATTCAAAATATCGTATATTTTTGTTAACATTTATCTCCAAAATCAAGCAACGTATGAAAACGCTATTTTCACAAACCGTTGATGAATATATGTATTAAATTTCGCAAAGATCTCATTACTTGGAAGGAATACTTCTTAAGTTCTGACTTACGAGCCCAGACCCTAACATACTCTACACTCGCCTAAAAATGTGTCGAATATACCCCAAAGCACTAATGGTTATACAGGAAATTCATACTACTAAATTCTATATTACAGCTGGGTATTTCATAAAAGATATACATAGATGACCTTTAAGATAGGAATACATGATTATTATTATAATTATTACTGGGAGGGATACATGTTATCTTTTTGAATAATATTTATTAATACAATATACAATAACAAAATAGCATCGTAACTTGTGCTGTTTTGTAAAATGTTGTTACCTATGTTGTTTTTGCGCGAAATAAAAACTAATTAATTAATTTAACTGAAAATGTATTTTATTTCGTTTAAGAATCAATAGCTGATGTGAAAGTACATTCTATAAAGCTCCTTTTGGCGTTTCGTTCGAGGACACCTTGACGTTACGACATGCATGAGAATTCAAGGTATGCATACATATGAATGCATAATGCACAAGTTTCATCACCATCTTAACAGCCGAAAGACGCTTGGACCTTGCTTCTGTCCAAGCTGCGCTTTCCAGTACGTATTCACCACTCGAGAAACTTTCCGCCCCAACGGCCACCGGTTCTACATGCAATGCCCCCGCCCACTTGCACGTTAGATTAGCGATTCGGATAACATATTTATTTCAGATAAAAACCGTATCGTAAAATGATACCTAATGATTTAGCAACTAAATTAACTAAATTACCTTATTTATTATTAATTAATTAATTATTTTACTAAATTATAGCGCTACTTACTTGTATCTGTTGTTACGTTATTATTTGATGCTAGTTCGACCCTCTTCTTTTGGATGAGCTGTAATGGAATAAGTTAGTATAAATAAAAAACATAACTTAAAATATAAATAAATATACTATACAGGATGTTAACGGGGTCATGATCCGGAATGACAAAAAGCGAATAAGATGATCATACTGAACAACCTTTCCCATGGGACCAACCACGAAATCGCAAAAAAAAACCAGGTATTCCATACATTAACTCTCAATTAAATCGCAGTTAACTCACAGTTAACTCTTAATTGGCTCTTTTTTTTTTGCGATTTCGTGGTTGGTCCCATGGGAAAGGTTGTTCAGTATGATCATCTTATTCGCTTTTTGTCATTCCGGATCATGACCCCGTTAACATCCTGTATAAATAAAAATAATAATAATAAATACTCTTTATTGCACCATGACAAGACAGAAACAGCTTTAAAAAAAATGCTTTATAAACAATGGTAACAACATCAACAGGCAGTCTTATCGCTTTATAGCGAAATTATATAACTATATAGGCCTATTATTATAGTTACCTAATTTAATTTTTAATGTTATTGCAAAATTTCTGTTATTTTCTTGTTTCGCTTCTACATATAAGTATTATATGGAATAAGTATTGTTTTAACGAATTCATCAATCGTCATCATAATTTCAGTCTAAGACCGTTAATTTATTAGGGCTTAGAATGGTTGTCATTTTATAACTTATCGTTGTGGATACTTCCGTCACTCTCTCACTCGCATACTTGTCAGAACGAGACGGATGTCTTATCCACAGCGATAAGTGATGAAATAACAATTATGCTACACCCGCTGGACATAGGTCTACCAAAGAGCGCCACAATGACAGGTCCTGTGCTACCCACAATCAGCGGCGTCCCGCGATTCATTCATCTACGTAAAGCTTAGAACGCGCGTTAGGAAAATTCAACTGTAATTTTTCCATATAAAAATTGACATTTGGATCTACCTAACGTGCCTACGTAAGTATAATAATTTACTTTAAAAACAAAGCCACGAGAACATTTCCACATTTCTTTTCCAATTTACCACATGTACTGATTTCCGAGAGCAAATGCGTTGATTATTAGAGAAAATAACCGAATCGCTGTATGTGGGCCGATAATATTTGAGGACTTCCGTCGATTCCACAAGGATCACCTTTGGCACTTCATTAGTTGTTATTTCAACGGAATCTTATCAGAATCTGTGATATACTTTTAAGTAGGTACGTAATTAAGGAATTCCATAAGTCATCCTGTGGTCTTCATCATCAATTCCACTCCACCAAATTTATGATTTCCGGGTGTAAATACACGAGTATTAATGGAAAATACGAAAATCACTACACACGTGCCTAATATAATTGAGGAGTTCCCTCAATTCCTCAAGAATCCCATCATCCAACTGAATTTTTGAAAAAAATGGGACCCACCTGGAAGCATAATATACATACAAACAAAAAAAAAATTCGAATCGGCTCATCAATGACGGAGTTCTGATGTACCAACATTGAAAAAAAAAATGATAAAAAAAAAAAAAAAATACAACCGAATTGAGGATCCTTTATTTTAAAGTCGCTTGAAAATGCGTTACATGCAGGTCATGAGTGCACTTTGTGGGGGTAAACCCATGCTGTCTATTTCATCTTACTATGGACCTCATAAGAAGGCTCAATATCGTGCAAAATAAGGATTTAACCCTCCCTTTAATTCGCGGAAAACAGCGTAACCCTTTCAGACCCGTAAAACAACACCCTGCTAACGCAAAATGAAGTTTATTGACATATGATTTTGATTTGACAATTAAATGTAATCAACCCGCACGATTGTATTGGCCGGTTCCGAAAGGGGTAAGTCCTCACTTCAAGTCTCAGTGACGTTGAATAGTCCAAACGATTCTGGTCAGGAACAAAACCAAAAAGACGATCTACGAGTGTGGGGTTCAACGGGTTAGAATGCACTTATTATAAAAGGAATGATAAAATAACAAAAAAAATACCTCAACGATGAAATCGTATAAGACACGCCTGTTTTTCAAAAAATCCTTGTAAAGTGGTAAAGATTTGTAAATCAAGTTAGGGTGTAGCCAGGGCGAAGCTATTCTTTTCGAGACCATCTTGGAGATCTTCTCAAACGATTTCAGGAACGGGTGATTGGGGTTTAACTGGGATCTTATTTCAACCCCCATTGTGCTCTCTGTAAACGAAAATGAATCCTGTATTATTAATGGGAAAGTAACTCTGTTCATCTGTATGTTACCTTTTCACTCTTAAACCGCTGAAGCACTGAACGAATTGCGATGAAATTTGGTATATATGTATGTAGATAGTTTGAGACCCGGCAAAGGATATAAAATTTTACCCCATTACGTTTTTATCCCGAAAATTGTCTCCTAAGGAGGTAAAAGTGTGCCTGTAGCTGCGATGTAAACGAGTTACACTTGGACGGAGTCGTGGGCAGAAGCTAGTTGCAGTAAAAAAAAAACATGGATTATGTAATTTTTGGAACGAGTGTTAGGACAACTAAACTGTAATTTCCCCATACCTAAACCTAATAGTACTTTATGCAATCGTTATATAATGTATGCTTTTTCAGTCGAGTACCACGTTTAGGCCACGAAGTGTTTTTGAGCGGAGACTGGAGAATTTCGCAGCTGCGTAAGGCGCAACGCCATCGAAAGCCAAGGTTGCCTCTTCAGAGTTTAAAGGTTCGGAAAGGAAGCGGACCTTCGGGTGAAGCTCCCCCCCAACCCTTTGTACAGGGTGTGCCCTTTGTACTTTTTGTACCCATGTCTTTTTTACTGCGTACCCTTAGGTACACCCGGACCCCCGGCTTGCCTCGAAATTGAAGAAGAAGAAGAAAAACATGTTGAAAATTAGAAAATAAAATAAGACTAAATCTAAAAACATATTCTGTTAGTGTCACGAAAAGGTCCCGCCTCAGAATAATGCCGACTCAAGAGCCGGCGCTGATCTTCCATTGACCACAGAAATTGAAGGCAAAGACGTCTTTGACGCAATAATTTCATTCAAAACCGGCTCAGCGGCCGGCCTGGACGGACTCTCACCCCAACATATTATAAAAGATTTAACTATTTTTCCTGTGGGTGATCCAGGTGAGCAGCTTACTTGCTCTATTACAAAATTATAAAATTTTATGTTTTTAGGCAAAATCAACGATATAGGGCGATCAAATTGGCATCAAATCAAAGGGGGGCATTTGATTTGATGCCAATTTGATCGCCCTCACTAAAAAGGACGGAGGGGTGAGACTTATTGATGTGGGGTCAACTTTAAGCGTTCGGCGTCCAAAATAGCGGTGAGACACATCACATCAAAATTATAGTCTGTTTTCGAACATGTACATTAGGTTTTGGCCCGAAAGCAAGACGCAACCATTTAGTTGGCGCGCGCGTGTCGTTGTAACTAAGAAAGACAGGCAACAACGGAACCCTACACTGCGCGTGGTCCGACACGCACTAGGCCGATTTTGAGATTTAACTTAGTTTTAATTTAATCAGTTAATGTTAGTTATCATCTTTTATATACTTTAGAAAATAAATAATTGTTTTATTTTACAAAAAAAATTAGGTGAGATTGTTAGACGTGGTTTGTTTTAAAAACACCGTGAATAGTTTACAAAAAAAAAACGATTAATATAGAAAATCTGCGGAGTCCATACTATCCTTCTAAGATCCCGTGTAGGTACAAAATTTTGTACAAATTTCAAAATTGATTTTAAACTTTTACTGAATGTCAAAAAGTTCCCAATTCAAAAGCACTAAAGCGTACCCTGGGTCTCAGGAGGCTATAGTCCTGTGGGTGATGGAGTATATAGTAGTATAGGCTCTGTCCATCGGTATCTGTCTCCCCGGACCAAAAGCTAGTATATTTTATAATGATAATAAATATTTAAGTAAATTATTACTAACCGCAGACGGAGTCAAAGGTGTACGTCGTCATATATTTCCACACGGAGAAGTCGTCGTATCCCACTCGATCCATCTGATCCGCCATGACGTTACTCTGCTTGTCAAATATCTCCACGAAATAATTCAAGTTCTTCATGCTAAACAATGGAGCGAGAATTTTACGCCGAGGTCTCCAAATATTTGCTGCAAAAAATGTATAAAATAAATTAGCACCTGTTTCTATCAAAACCTGCACAGAATATCGCGCAAACGCGCGATCGTATTTCCTTTATTTTAAGCATGTTACTTTCTGCCGGATATCCGGCGGCCGGATAGCGGATATCCAGCCGGCTGCACTGCCGGATATTCGGTATCCGGCCAAACCACTATCCGTTGCATCTCTAGTATCGAGTTTAAATTATAACTATACACTAAATCCTACAGTCCCTTGAAGCTGTGCAAAAATCAAATTTCTAAGTAGGTAACCGTAATAAAAAGATACGGCGTACATTTCGGCTACTTATATAATTATAGGTACACGTCGCGACAGGTCGAACATTCGCCGAATCCCGATAATGTAGCTATAGCATAGCATAAGCGTGTTTGCCACCGTCGCAGTCCATACTATATACTATAATATACTATATACTATTATACTATCCATACTAATATTATAAATGCGAAAGTGTGTCTGTCTGTCTGTCTGTCTGTTACCTCTTCACGCTTAAACGCTGAACCGATTGCGATTAAATTTGGTATGGAGATAGTTTGAATCCCGGGGAAGGACATAGGATAGTTTTCATCCCGGAAATCACCCCCTAAGGGGATGAAATGGGGGGTTGAAGTTTGTATGGAGCTGCGATATTTAATAAACGATTTCCACGCGGACGGAGTCGCGGGCAGAAGCTAGTATAAAATAAACTGCTATAGTTGCGATTACAGAAATTAAATTCAATATTCTTACCCGGTGCGAATATGCTTCCATTCCCAATGACTGTCCGCATATACTTCATCGTGAAATTGTCTTTCTCCATACATGACTTCATAATAACCTCTGCTGAGACAGGATCAGTGACAACTGTAACAATCAAAAGTATAAATTAAGAGTCCGCAGTAAGCTCGATTCTCCATACAAACGTAGTTACGCTCTCATTTTAAAACTGCGTGTTGGATTGTAACGAAACTTTGATTGTACAATGACATGAGGTATATCCAGGTCTGTATTAGGTTTATGTAAAAAAAATACAGCTAATTTAAGTTTTTCATACAAAACTTGTTTTTGCTGTATTTCGTTTGTTTTATAAACTGGAACCATATAAACTAATCACAGACATATATAGATATACCTCATGTCATTGTATATACAAAGTTTCGTCACAATCCAACACGTAGTTTCAAAATGAGAACGAAACTCCGTTTGTATGGGAAGGTGAAATACTGCCGAGCTTAGTCCAGTGCGGACGCACACACAATTTTGTATGAGAACGTTCACAAGACGCCGGTAGTATGGGGGGGCCCTTAAGCCCCAAACACTGGTGCGGCCTGCGATGGTGGTAATAGTAACCTTCACAATTGGTGTCAAGTTTTGTATTTATGAAATATCATAAATACAATAGTCAGTCGTTTTGATTTTTCGTCTATAGTACCTACCTACTCGAACTCGTATATGTGCATATGGTTTAGCTCGAAGGTTGGCTGGTAAAAACTGCTTGGGGGCTTATCCATATCACGTCATAATTTTTTGTAGATTTTTAACCTCTTCCTCTATCATCATCCTGTTAATTCCTTGAATGAACCCTCTCCGCCTAATAAAATTCCAGTCATCCAATGGTCAGACCCCCCCGCCTTATTTTGAAATGACGTAATATATTGTACTGCCGTTTAGTTATGCCATTAAGAGGCTGACACGACCTAATTTGGTGAAATTGATGGTATTTAAGCAGTTTTTTAAGAAAAAGTATTTGTTCTAGCACATCAAATAAAATATATGTTAATATTCACCATATTTCAAAGACCGTGGACGGGCTCGATACATAATTGGACGAAATCGGCTCGATAGAAAATAATTGCAAAGATTGGTCTTAAATCACATTAAACGGTTCTATGTCTTTATTTTTATGACGTATGGGTCTGCAATTAAAAACATGAAGTCAACATATTCATTCCCATGATGATGATCTGTCCGACCTTTTTCGGCCTTGGCGACCACTCCGACTCCTATCTAGCGTTAGTCCATTAACGGGAGCGGTTAGATGCGCAGGATATTTTAAGGCCAGCACATAGATGCATTTGTGACAAATGCATCTATTTTTGATTTCACGCGCGGCTTCCATGTCCATGTTTCAGAGGCATAGAGAAAAATAGAGAAGATAAGGGTGCACGAAGTCAGTCTTGGTGTTGCGGTGGATATTGCTGTTCCTCCATATCTTTTCCAAGCGCGATCTTCTGATGACCTTTTTCATACAGTTTCCGTCGTTGAAGATCTGTGAGCCCAAGTAACATAATGTCTTGTACCAAGTCCAGCTGGTTGATTACGTAAAGCACGCGCGTCAGGTAGATCTAAATGTCAACTTTTGTGTTGGAAAATTACAGTTGAATTGTCCTAAAGCTCGTTCAAAACGTTACGTATTTTCCCCTCAGGTCTCGCAGTTCCCATGCCCTCTGCATCAACCCATCTCTACCTATAAACATCTTCTTCGTTTTTTCCTGTTGATTTGGCAATATTGTGCACTGATGAATTTGACTTTCTTTAGAAGTGTAGCTAGCTTAGCCTCATTGACTCCTTTTATGGTCGTGTGTGTCATTGAGCCATGTCTTCCAGCCGGACACGAGATTTGGACGGTAGGGGTTTTGCACTTAAAAGGACAGATGTTCAGGTATACCCATTTCCCCAACCACTTCAAACATTTTTCGCCAATTTATGTAGTCAAACGCTTTCCTGTAATCGATGAAGCATAAGGCCATGTGTATAATAAATTCTCTGCTCTTCTGAATTAACTGCCTGATATTTAGGGTCTGCTCTATTCTGCCACTACCCTTAACTGCATGCTTGCTCTATTGTGATTTTTTTGCTTATGTGGTACTCCAAATGTTTGTTCAGAATGTGCAATAGAACTTTACCAGCATGGGATATAAAAGAGATTTTGAAGAATTCGATAGTTGTCATACTTACGGGAAGAGTCTTTCTTATGTAGTGGGATAACAGTGGAATCTGCCCTTTGTTGTATACCCAGAGGAATTAGGAAACAGATTTCTTCATGGAATGAGTTAAAAATATTTTGTTACCGGAATTAGACCCAGTCGATTATAAAATTAGGTCACGTGCTCAAGGATGGACGTGCTAGAGAAAGGAATTCACATTTACTTATCGTCGGCTAAAGTCGCAAACCTTTTCACTCAATCGACGACGGGTTGTCTAGTGGGTAGTGACCCTGCCTACGAAGCTGAAGGTCCTGGGTTGGAATCCCGGTAAGGGCAAATATTTGTGTGATGAGCATGTATATTTGTTTCTGAGTCATGGATGTTTTCTATGTATTTAAGTATTTCTATCTATTAAATATATCGTCGTCTAGTACCCATAACACAAGCCTTAATGAGCTTACTGGTCGATTTGTGTAAGATTGTCCCCTAATATTTATTATTTATTATTATTATTCAATCTGAGCCAATTTTACAGGATGTCCAAAAACTAATTCACGGTTACATCACAACAAAAAATACGAAAAAAGTAAGATTTGCAGAAGTAGTACCTAAAAAAGTCATCATATCCGCTTAAAAAATACGCTTTGAATTTTTTAAATAAGTAGCATATCATGTTTTTTATTTTCAATTTTTTTGATGGCATTGACTTTTGAGTTGTTTAAAAGAGTCAAAGCATGATTTGAAAAATGGAATTAGGTTTGTGACTAGACTTTTACAATGTTCGCACTAATATTATAATTATGCATGTATATATAGCACGAATGTAAACCACGTGAGGGCATTCATTTCGTTTGAACGTGTCCCGCTGCAGAATTGCCGATTTTTATTTTATTGCGAAGCGAATTAAATCAAACTCTTCAATGTAGAACATTACAGAGTTGACATGTGCTGTAAAGAGTCCTTGTTCGGCGTTTGAATTAAAATGAGTTAAATAAATTGCATATAATAATTAACACTGTTCCAACAAAAACGAAATTACGCCACGCCGATTTCACGCCGGTCAATTTGATCGGCGGCGGCGGCGTGGAAAAATTGTCGGCGGCGGCGGCGCGGCGGCGCGGCGCACATGTCTAATTCCAAGATCTCACGGTTCTAAATACTCTGATTTGCCATACGATCTTTTAAAAATCTTTTAACCTAAATCCAATATTTGACAGCTGTCACCCCAGTATTTATGTCATCATATGTCATCATTGACACTTATTGTTCCGGGATGACGGCCGTCAAATATCAGCTGTTAAAAAAAACCTAATTATTATTTACTCACTTAAGTATAGTTTGTTGACGAACCAAAACGTGGAAAGTCCGCCTTGTGCCGTAGCAATCCTTCCCACTCTTTGAAAAAGTGACATTATATCTGAAAAAAAAAAAAAAAGTAAATTAAGATACTTCAATTCGTCTTTGCGTGCGGCTATATGTGTGCGTACGCTTGTACAACTCGGTTACAATATCTGTGGACCTCGCTGGAATGTGAAGCCCCTCCCCCTTCTCTTTTACCTACCCGCGCTCGCCCCGCGCGCCTTGCGCACCGTACCAGAGCGCCGACGTGACGTCATCGACGCCAGGTCCACAGATATTGTAACCGGGTTATATACTCAAGATTATTTGAGTAGGTAGAATTGCATCAAAATATTATATTCAAAAAGCAACTCTATGACAGTTTTATAAAAAGTTGGCCACGTTAACCTCAACCATAATGCTGGGTTTACACGGGCTTAGTAGCTAATGCTTTGTACTTTTTACGTACACTTGTCACATGTGTGTAAACATATTGTATAAGTGCTTAGTATTAGTGAAACTGCAAGTGCAAGTGATTAGAAGCCTGTTTACTAAGCGACTACCTTATCCTCACCTAAAAATCTGCTACAAAAAAAAACTTGTCACTTGTCGAGTGGTGTGAACATTCATGATAAGTGAAGTTTCATTACTCAAAGCTGCCGAAGTGTTTACTTTGTTTTCCCAATTTAATATCCAGAACAACATCATTATGACGTCAGAAAGATGGAATTCGGAAACTACTATAAAGTTTATTCAAGAGTTAAGAAGCATTTATGGACAAGACCACTGTCTTTACACTTCCGCTTGCAAATCTTGTATCATTGTCATTCATATAATACTAGTTATGTATAAAAACATTTCTCAAAACGAGTCGGCAGCTTAATACACCGCTAGATGGCGCTGTTCCCTGCGGAAACTAGCGAACACTTGGTCATCATAGTTTCTCTAGGATATTAATCTAATGTTTTAATTTTTGAGCTTGTGTGGAGTTACGTTTACCGAGAATAAACATACGTCGTCAAATTAACCGGTGTTTATTCTTGCTTCCTTTCGAGACCCCCTGGTGCAAGCGTTTTGTACAACCATTCTCTAACATCTACGTGTAGACGGCTACTAGCCACTTGTCACTCTGCAGATAAGTCCCTAATCAGTTACACTAATACCAAATACTAAGCTCATGTAAACCCAGCTGGTTTTAGTGTCATGCGAACCGTCAGTACGGATCGCTCCGCACGGACCAATATGTAAATAGTAAATAGTAAATATTAGTAAATAGTAAATATTAGGGGACAATCTTACACAAATCGACCTAGTCCCATAGTAAGCTCAATAAGGCTTGTGTTATGGGTACTAGACGACGATATATTTAATAGATAGAAATACTTAAATACATAGAAAACATCCATGACTCAGAAACAAATATTCATGCTCATCACACAAATATTTGCCCTTACCGGGATTCGAACCCAGGACCTTCAGCTTCGTAGGCAGCGTCACTACTCACCAGACTAACCGGTCGTCGGTATGTATTAAGCATAAAGAAAGAAAGAAGAAAGAATGATATATTTATTCACAAACACACAGGACACACTTATTAAATAATAAAATAAACAAGGAAAGCACATAAAACATGAAAAAAGTGTGTCTCTGCGGCAGTGAATCGGACCCTGGCTCAGCATTATGCTGAGGTGTCAGACACCTACAGCGCTGATATTCAGCTAGCACCGTCGGTGACTCACGGCATGGATAAGAACACTCGGGATCACATCAGCTTTCGAATTAAAAAAACCGCATTCAAATCGGTCTATCCGTTTGGGAGCTACGATATCACTGACAGATACACAGATACACAGACACGTTAAACTTATAACGCGTCGGGGGTTAAAAATAACATTAGACATTTAATTTAATTCTGACTTATTAAACTAAAATAAGAACTGAATAAAATAAAAAATAACCAATTGGCATATTTTTGCTGTGACAGTGCTGGATTAGGAATATTGGGATATCGATTTCTTGAGCGTCAACAAATAAATTAACCCTTAATCTGTTAAGCGCGCGAGTCTGTGATAGGGGGAGGGATATCATTCCAGCACTTAGACGCCGCGAACTTGAAACTACCCCGCAAAGCAGCGGTTCGGTGCATAGGTATCATGGCCATTGCCTTGAATCTGCGCACACTTAATATTAATTTATCATTATAATTTATTACATTTCTAGCTATATAGGTATCACTAGTCGCCCGGCTCCGCCCTCGTATTGGACACAGAACACGTCAGATAAAGTATATAGCCTTTGTCCAGTCAGAGTCCATCCACAATAAATAAATAAATAAATATTTGCGGACAATCTTACACAAATCGACCCAGTCCCAAACTAAGCAAAGCTTGTACTATGGGTACTAGACGACGATAAACATACTTATATAGATAAATAAATACTTAAATCCATAGAGAACATCCATGACTCAGGAACAAATAATTCGTGCTCATCACACAAATAAATGCCCTTACCGGGATTCGAACCCAGGACCTCTTGCTTCGTAGGCAGGGTCACTACCAACTAGGCTAAAGCGGTCGTCAATATACATCGAATCCCGTGTACATCAACACAAATGCGCGACGACGGCGCGTCAAAAAACAAAGTTCATATTCATATAGGTACTTAAACAGCAATAGTGTTTTTTTTGATCGGAGTAACGATCGGAAATGTTCAATTTCATTAAATATGTCTTGTTGTGCTGTAAAATGGTGTGCTCATTCGGACAACCACGACAAAAAAGATGGAAAAACTTTTCACAATAAGTACAGCGATGTTATTTTGATTTTATTGTTATGATCATATTTTGTAAGTAAGTATATGAATAATGGTATCATGCCAACAGACATCATAATTTTTTTAGTAAGTTGGCTACTATGTTAACCATTGACATTCTATAACGTGTTCAAACACTTTAAATTATAAGCAGGTGATGTTATCGGTGTGTTACGTGTTGCGTGTGTTGTGTGTGTTTTAAAGTTACTATAATTCTATGAAAACCCTAAACAAAAACCATATTTCAATAGAGTTTGAGCTTAACTTATGGTTACCACTAGGGTAACATAAAGGGTAACCCTATCATAAGGTAACCAAATTGATAGGGTTAAAATATGGTTTAAAAAGTGGTATTCCAGTCCTTGGATTAACCCCTACATGCTAGCTATTCACTGACTTCCTCTAAGTACTATTACTTATATAATTATAGATAAGCTGAGCTGTTATTAAGTAAATGTAGTCAGCCACAGGTCAATTACTGACGCCGTGTTGTGTAGTCTAATTGCTTATTTTTTATTGTCACTGTCATGGAATTTCGCAAGGTTACACCTGAATGTCAAAGAGGTTGCCTGGGATCGGAGTAGATGGAGGGCTTACTTTGAGCTACACCGACAAGAAATCAAAGAAGGAAATCAAGCTCTCAAATAAGCAGAAGAAGAGAAGACCTGAATTAAATAATTGTCATGACGAGGACTTTAAAAGTATTTTCTTTTACAGACACCGTCAATCCTACTAATATTATAAACGCGATAGTTTGGATGTTTGGATGCTGGTTACTCAAACAAGTAGAGTAACTGAATTAATCACGCTTAAACGGCTCCACGGATTTGGATGAAATTTTGCACGAAGATAGTTTATATCCTGGATTAAAATAGTTTATATCCAAGGTCCACGCAGAGAAAGTCACGGGCGGCAGCTATACTTGAAACCATAATTAGATTCCAAGAAAATAACCTCGAAATTGCCATTAAAATGAAAAAATACGAGTAACTGACACTGGTAAACTTACACTCTTCCAAATGATGGACGTAGCTAAAAACCAGCTACTTCCAGCATTTGGATGAGTGTAAGTTTGTCAGTGTCGGTTATTTTTTCATATTAATGGCAATTTTGAGGTTATATTTTTGGAATTTAATTATGGTTTCAAGTATAGTAGAATATATGACAGCCGGTTTGACCTAGTTGGGCAACCAAGCTAGCGCTGCCTACGGAGCTTGAGGTACCGGATTCGAATCCTGGTAAGGGTATTTTTTTGTGTGATGAATACGAATATTTATTTCGTTCCCGAGTGATGGATGTCTTCTATGTATTTAAGTATTTATTTATCTATATATATGTATGTATATCGTCGTCTAGTACCCATGGTATTAGCATTGCTAAGTTTGGGAGTAAGTCGATTTAGTGTAAGATTGTCCCCAAAAATATTTATATTTAACGCTTAAACCACTGAACCGATTAAGATGAAATTTGGCGTGAAGACAGTTTGGATCCTGGATAAGGAGAGGATAGGTAATTTTTTATCCCGTACCTACATCATTCCGTAAGGGGGAGAAATGAGGAGCGAAAGTTGGTCTGGACGTACGATACGTCTTTCGACTGATATGATTATCAGTCGAAAGACGTCCACTGCTAATAGCTAAAGGCTTCCCCCAAAGATCGCCGCAATGTCCGCTCCTGCGCCACCCGCATCCAGCGGACTCCCATATACAGGGCGCCCCAAGCTTATGGGACATGAAGGGGAAGTACCTTAAATATCGTAGATAGTGAATTTTGCTCAAAGAAGACTTTTTTTTTTCCAACAAGATGGAGCTCCGGCTCATAATAGTCGGAGAGCAGCAATGAATGTTTTTCTACATGCATTGGAGATTTGCGTAAGACAAGAGGGATCACATTTTGAGCATTTAATTAATTAATTTACAAAAAAATACCTACTTAATTGACTACGGCAGTTTCATGTATGTTTTTAATTTGATTAAAATATTAATTTCACGTTGTTCCTTTCTTTTAAAATACCATGTTACTCAAGCAGAGTTATTATTTTTTTGCTATTCTTTTGATTGGCATCATAAAAGTAGGCTGATTTTTTTTTACATTTAAGTCGGTTCGATTCCCAGACGAAGCAAGTAATTTTTAGAAAATCTATGAATGCAGAATTACTAACTTTTAAAAATAACATAAAGTCTTCTTTGAGCAAAATTCACTATCTACGATATTTAAGGTACTTCCCCTTCATGTCCCATAAGTTTGGGACGCCCTGTATATTACTAGCTGCTCGGCCCGGCTTTGCACGGAGTACCCGTTTCCCGTAGGAATGAAGCATTTTCCCGCGGTAAAAAGTAGCCTCTGTTCATCAGGGATAATGTTGGCTTCTAATGGGAAAATATTATTTTGAAATCGGTTCAATAGTTTCCGAGCCTATTCAATACAAACAAACAAACAATCAAATCTTTCCTCTTTATAATATTAGTGTAGAAGTGTAGATGTTCCAGCGTAATTAAATAAATGCTACGTTACCTTCATGGTTGCCTCCCAAATGATGTGCATGTCCAATAACAGGCAGCTGTCGCAGCGCTCCCGACGAAATCTCCTCAGAAACCTTGCGAACCCTTCTCTTTTGCCACCTCGCGTACACCAGCCAAAACACGGCTGCAATTATGACCAATTGCCAGAACATTTTTACTTAATTTAATAACTTATTGCGAAATTCCTCAATCAAACCCCTGTTCACTAGAATGTTCACCGATACTTGTATTGTATTGCATAAGGAAAATTTACATAATATAGCACTCGGTATATTTGAATGTTTTAGTTAAATATGTGTTTTTTATCCATGCGTACGATCTCGTTGTCAGTTAGTCAAAGAGTCGCTGGTCGTGACATTCGTTCTAGTTATACCGCAGACCCGCTATTCTGTCACTTGTTCTACCCCACCTCAATGTTCACCCACAAATAAACCTTGACATGGCGATTCGCAGTAACTAAGCGTAGGTAGAGGTCTAGTTTCGCTAGGCCTGACGGGTAGGGGAGGCGTATGAGCGCAGCCCAGGGAGATCTTAATCAACGCTTACCATCGTGTCGTATTAGCTGAACCAGTATAATTTCACCTCTGAGAACGCATGGTTGTTGCTAATCTCAATGTCAAGTCAAGTAATGGAAGTGGCGAGTGAGGTGTGGAGAGACCAGTTTGTGAGGTTAGCTAGGTCACTGATGACGACATTAACGTCAGCTATTATCTTCGAGTAAGACTCTATTCGACCGGTTTAAGTGACAGGTTGTGTGAACTGTCATTTAGCTATTCATCAAGAAAGTTGAAGTGATGCGAATTAATAACGAGCTTTTATTTAACATGACCTGTTCGTTTGTTGGTTGTTAGAGTGCGGGTGGGACGAATCTTGTAACTGAATTTTGTTAGGGTGCGGGTGGGACGTGGAACTGAATTTTGAACCAGCTAACCTCAACCGATTTAGCTGAAATTTTGGGTATAAGTATAATTTGGATGAAAATTCGATATTATATATCCCCACCCCCTTACCAAAGTTCAATGCAGGGGGGGGATGTATGTTTCTCGCAGCTGACTGTACCATCGATGGGAATTAAGTACTTAACAGACGTAATCCTGTAAAATTTGGGCTCGTTAGAATCGTAACAATAGTTGAATCCGTGTAATAGTTGATGACGCTATACAGAAAGGTACAGTTGGCAATAAAAGCTTGTACAGTCGAGGTCATATATATGTTTACACTTTTGCACCTTATTACAAGGCAATAAGGTGCAAAAGTGTAAACGTATTTATGACCTCGACCGTACCAAAAATTTTATTTTTGGCAGAAAGTTATTTCCACATATTGTTTAAGTTATTTTTGATACACTTTTAGTTTGATTTTTTAATTAATTACGCCATCTTACGTACCTATACTTTTAAAAGTAGGATAAATTAACTTAGAAAATCGACACATAAACTTAAAAACAAAATTTCTATCACCAGCAATATAGGTACAGCAATGTAAATTGACAAGTGTAAATGAAAACTCTTGTTGTAACGTCATCAAGATATGTAGATGTCTGACTGTCTGTATATATTTATGCCCGCGTGTCGTTAACACATTGTATAATTATGTATCTAACCTTGAAACTGAGCAGGCCTCTGCTAACTAAAATGTAATTTTTCCTTTTTCATAAATACATTTTTTTAAGTGTTTTTAAGAGAAACAAATAACACCGTGCATGTTTATATACTTGAAGCGAGATCAATCAACGCATTCTATCAATGAAATATTTTTCCCTTCTCTTACCGGTTTTATATCATGCAAGATGACGAAAGAGATACATGTTATAATATTATGGCCGGTTGCACCAAACCGTCTGTTATCGTAAAGCGTGCTACACATTACCACATCCATACTAATATTATAAATGGGAAAGTGTATGTGTGTGTTTGTTTGTCCGTCTTTCACGGGCAATCGGAGCGACGAATTGACGTGATTTTTTAAGTGAAGATAGTTGAAGGGATGGAGAGTGACAAAGGCTACTTTTTGTCTCTTTCTAGCCCCCTACTTCCCTAAAATGGGTGTTGAAATTTTGTATGGAGCTATACGATATAAACGAGTTCCACGCGGACGGAGTCGCGGGCAGAAGCTAGTAATAAATAATAGTACTACGCACAGTGTTAACAAATTCCCTGTTTAGGTATGCCACCATGACTCGAACAAAAATTAAGGCTTTAAAGCCCAATATCTCCCAAACGAATCACTGAGTTGAAAAATGGTCTTGAGGAACCCATAATATTTTTGAACAAGCTATCCAACAATACTCCACACCAAAAGTCTTAAGTTTTACCAAAAATCAAAACATAAAAAAAACAAGATTTTATTCTATTGTTTGTCGGCGTGATTGTTGTTTATACCAATAGGGAATTACAGTTCCAGTAGTAAGGATTACTGAGCTAAGCCGAAGACGGACAGACGGACGGACATGGTGAAACTATATGTGAGTATGAGTATGAGTATAAGGGTTCCTTGTTGACTACGGAACCCTAAAAATGCGGATATAATAGCCGTTATGTCAAAAACGTTCCAATTAACCCCAGTCTCCCCTACGGAATTTACCGTTAGCTTTTCGGCGAAGGAAAACATCGTGAGGAAACCGGTTTAATCCCAATAAGGTCTAGTTTTCCCTCTAGGTTGGAAGGTCTGATAGCAGTCGCTTCCATAAAATTAGTGTCTAATGCGAAATCTTGGGACTCCTTTAGGGCACAACCGGGAATAAGGCTGGAGGATGATGACTTGGTATCGCAATATACTCTACTAACTGATGCCCGCGGCTTCGCCCGCGTGGTTATAGGTAGAAAAATGTAACATATTGAATTTTCCCGTGGGAATTAGATGTTTTCCCGCTGTAAAAAGTAGCCTATGTCACTCTCCAGCTTCTAAACTATCTACATACAAAAAATCACATCAATACGACGCTCCGTTGCGACGTGAAAGAAGGACAAACATACACACTTTCGCATTTATAATATTAGTAAGGACAGATAAGTGTTGCGAGTTGCGCTTCATCATTTGCGCGTGCTCCTTTTGAGATCTTATCTTATCTTATCGGTATATACGTTTGGATGCACTTTGACTCAATGAGATATTTGAGATAATTTGCAAGATAGAGTAACTTTGTAACATTTGGCGTCGACACCCTCAGTCCGTGGGGTCCCAGTGCGCAAAAGTAATTTGCGGAAATCGCGAAACG
Source organism: Epinotia ramella (assembly GCA_947578815.1). Classification (NCBI taxonomy): domain Eukaryota; kingdom Metazoa; phylum Arthropoda; class Insecta; order Lepidoptera; family Tortricidae; genus Epinotia; species Epinotia ramella. Next base: position 6,566,690 of record OX388207.1, read on the forward strand.
TCTGGTTGACGTAACTGGTGACCGAAGAGCTAGCGGCTTTCTCGCGTAACGCATCAGCATTGCAATTCAGCGTGGAAATGCCGCCGGCATCCTAGGTACCTACTCGTACAATGCCTCAAGGGCCTTTTTTAGGTTTAACTTAGTTTTAATTCAATTTTTTCAATGTTGGTTATGATCTTGTTATCATACTTTAGAAAATAAATAGGTTAAATCAAAAAAGGGAAGATGCACTAAGGAGGAAATTATGAGATTGCTGTTGTGCGGTTCAGACATGCGGCTGTCAAGCGGTGGCGGCGGTCGTGGGTCCGAACCAGGGATGCCGCGGATCCGATGTTTTTAATATCCGCGGTTGCGGATGCGGATGCGAATATCTGCGACATCCCTGGTCCGAACCCCGGCTCGTGCGAATGACTTTTTCGGAACTTATGTACGGAACTTAACGTTTAGATCGGTGAAGGAAAACAGCTGGTCGATCACGTGACGTGACGTACATTGTAAAACTAGTTCCTATGCCAAATCTGGGAATTAGGTGTCAAAGTGGACTCTGGGTTCCTTTGCGGCACAACCGGGAAAAACACTACGAGGATGATGCTGTACCTAAAGGTGACTGACCTGAAGGCAGTAGCAAAAGAAAAAAAAACTTACATTGAACTGTTAATTGTCTCTTTTACGAGGGTTTGGTGGACAAGAATTGAGGAATCGCCTTAACAGTGCCATCACTCTAGCTAGCTATTTATCTGCCAGCGGTGCCAATGTCGCGAATGGTGTCAGAAATTCGCCGCTGGTACGTGCTTTCTACCTTTTAAGGCGCCGTAGGTTCATGGTTTTCTCTCCCTCTCACTGAGCATAAGCGTGAGCGAGATGGTACATTAACGGTGCGTGCTCGGAAGCGCGGATATCATGTTTTTTAATTTTAATTTTGTTGGCCGTTTAAATAAATAAAAATGTAAGCACTGATTTCCCTCAAACATGATATTGCCGATTTTTAGAAGCAATTTTTATATTTATAGCTTTTGTGTATAATTTGTTACGAATATTTTAAGTGTATTTTTGTGTGTTTTAGACCTATGTTCGTGATTTTTTTCTATCGAGCGAAATTTGCTTAATCATGTTTCGAAGCACTGATTTCCCTGCAGAAAAGCCTCAAGATTACTATTCGTATTTTTTTGCAACCATATTATTATAAACAGACGCATTATATTGTTTCAAAAACTCTGTTCGATTAACTTCGCTGAACCTACGGCGCCTTAAACGCACTCCGCGCATCAGCCCCTGTATGCATGGTATAACACAGGTACTCTCTTCCGAGACTCGCGAACCACGTGACTGACACAAGCCTACGTCATCAAACGGCATTTAACAGCATGATGACGTAGGCTTGTGTCAGTCACGTGGTTCGCGAGTCTCGGAAGAGAGTACCTGTGTTGTTATACCATGCCTGTATGTGATGTGTTTGCAAGCCGATGGGTAGTAGTGCGTGATGAATGTTTGAGGTTCTGCGAGAAGATGTACGTCCATCCGTCCGTCTCTCTTCTGCCTGAGATTTATTTTATTATATATTTGTATCGTTATTTGTAGCATTTTTTTCTATTGTTTCACAGTGATTTCGTTTCGACTGTTATGCTGATGTGTAACTATTTTAAATAAATAATAATTGGAAGTCGTTAAGTGGATTAGGAGTTCCCAGCACGGCCAACTCAAAGTCGACTCTCCAAACAAACGTATATAGTTTGGTTCTGAATTTAACACGGCGTACTGGAATATTTAACAACTTTTTATACATAATCGGACCCGCCATATCTTGGTCGAAAACTTGTTTTTGTCGTTTTAAATTATAATAGAAATGTACCTAATAGAAAATAAATACCTAAAGCGATTAAGGCGCCGTAGGTTCAGCGAAGTTAAGCGAACAGAGTTTTTGAAACAATATAATGCGTCTGTTTATCATAATATGGTTTCAAAAAATACGAATAGTAATCTTGAGGCTTTTCTGCAGCGAAATCAGTGATTCGAAACATGATTAAGTAAGCAATTTTCGCTCGATAGAAAAAAATCACGAGCATAGGTCTAAAATACACTTAAAATATTCGTAACAAATTATGCACAAACGCTAAAAATATTAAAATTGCTTCTAAAAATCGGCAATATCATGTTTGAGAGAACTCAGTGATTACTTTTTTGTGCATTTAAACGGCCAAAACATTAAAATAAAAAAGCATGATATCCGCGCTTCCGAGCACGCCCTTCCATCTCGCCCACGCTTATGCTCAGTGAGAGGGAGAGAAGACCATGAACCTACGGCGCCTTAAAGGGATGCCTTGATTCCAGTCGACCACGCCCCCTTGACAGAGACACGCTTATGCGACCAAGAGATCTTCGGAAATGGCTTTTTTGGACAAATTTCGATAAATACCTAACTTAGTGAAGGTTTATTTATATTTCACTAGCTGATGCCCGCGGCTTCGCCCGCGTGGTTATAGGAAAATGTTACATATTGAATTTTCCCGTGGATATTAGATATTTTCCCGCTGTAAAAAGTAGCCTATGTCACTCTCCAGCTTCTAAACTATCTTCATACAAAAAATCACAACAATAAGCCGCTCCGTTATGACGTGAAAGAAGGACAAACATACAAACACACACACACACTTAGGCATTTATAATATTACGCATTTAAAATATTACTAGCTGATGCCCGCGGCTTCGCCCGCGTGGTTATAGGAAAATGTAACATATTGAATTTTCCCGTGGGAATTAGATGTTTTCTCGCTGGAAAAAGTAGCCTATGTCACTCTCCAGCTTCTAAACTATCTCCATACAAAAAATCACATCAATACGACGCTCCGTTGCGACGTGAAAGAAGGACAAACATACAAACACACACACTTTCGCATTTATAATATTAGTAAGGATTGTATTTTTTATATTTGTATTATATGATATTTATGTCATATTAAATTATAATATGGATATACTTATATTATATTACATTATATATATTGGAATAATCAGTGCACACATACCTGTAATTTTTTCGCTTACTTTATTTCTGTGTTGTTCTCATACCCTGCACCAGCAATGATCATTTTCTGTTTGGCCTAAAGGTTGACTGGTAGAGAACGCCTTATGGCATTAAGTTCGCCTTTTGTAATTGTAAATTGTTACTGTGCAATAAAGTTTAAATAAATAAATATAAATAATATTTGTTCCTGAGTCATGGACGTTTTCTATGTACCTATTTATTTCTTTATATACATATGATGTATTGTTTATCGTCGTCTAGTACCAATAGTACAAGCGTTGCTTAGTTTGGGACTAGGCCGCGTTTGTGTAAGATTGTCCGCAAATATTTATTTATTTACAAGTAGGTAATAGCGCAAATTTTTTGGTGAAATATTGGCTTTATAAAATGAAAGCAATGGCAATTCAATGACTTGTTTACTCGTTCCGATATTTCCGGGTTTACCCAAAAAAAATATGCCAGTCATGTTGTCGCTAAATGACAATATTTTTTCCTAAATCTCGTAATATTTGTTGTTCCGAATATAGCTTATTGTTATCATTATCAACAACAAGGAAAGTCTTGCTAAATTATTGCGCAAGACAAAAATATCAAATATCAAATTCCTTGAATTCGGACCTACTACAGTACTATGACAAAATAAGATATCCAGAAGGAATCAATGACCATTATACAGTCTTTCGAAAATACGATACAAGATTTGTGTACGGAACTATAATTAGTGTGTGGCAGGGGTATAAGGTTTTCATGCGAGTGTGTGTTAAGGTTTTCATGTGTGTGTGTGTTTTCATGTGTGTGTGTTGTCGTCGCATGAAAACCTGCTTATACCCCTGCCACACACTCCTTGAGTGACGTGGGAAATAGCGAAGAAAGGCAGAGTCGCTCAGCTTGCTCCTCGTCATGCACCGCTCCCTGTTTGGTCGGTTTTCTGGCAACGCGCGTCGGTTTTCTGGCGCGATGAGTCATGTCTTTGGATGAATATATTCAATGTCCTCACTGTCCGGCAGCAGTAACTTTAAAAATGACGCCGGGGCCTGCACATTCATTTAGGCAAGTGTCATAAACTCACTTCTAGCCAAAACATCCCCGTTTCCCAATCCTCATTAGCCCGAAAGCATCCAGTCATGCAGCCCTTAAAACAATCTAAGTTCTTTAAAAACTCAAAACCACCCAAAAAACTTCTAAACGCGTCCCGAGAGGCGCGAGAATCTGCGTCTCAAGCTTGTACCAAAAATAAAAAAATTGACAGAAACTTATTGTATATATGCGACAAATAGATAAAAGATTAAACAACACACATAGACTACACGACATAGATTAAAGTGACATTTACATTAATTTGCTTAATTTGGTATAGCAATAAAAGTCATGTTGCATTATAATGCATCTTCATTATATGGTAGTGTCAGCCAGTGTCAGCTGTATCAGTGGCAAAGAATAAAATCGCAAGAATCTGAAAGCATTTCAAGTTACCTATAAAGGTACTGAACCTTTGATATAAATCGGCCAAGTGCCAGTCAGACTCGCACACCAACGGTTCCGTACCATCGTTAAAAACACACGTTACTATGGGTTCCCCGATTCGATTAAAAAAAACCGCGCCGGCAAAGTAAGACTCATGTTTATATCTTCCATGCACGATAGGAAAAGATAAAAATGCCTGAGGAATGGTATTTTGGAAAGTAAGTTTTTTTTACTATACCTACCTACTTACCCGTAATTATGGTAACTTTGCGATGCCAATAACCATAAAGATGTCAGCTTTAAAAAACAGGAAACATAATGAGGTCACGATGTATCATAATATTCATAATCATAAAACATCCCGAAATAAATAAATAAATAATAAAATAAATATTAGGGGACAATCTTACACAAATCGACCTACTAGACGACAATAAACATAATTATATAGAGAAATAAATACTTAAATACATAGAAAACACCCATGACTCAGGAACAAATATTCGTGCTCATCACACAAATAAACGCCCTTACCCGGATTCGAACCCAGAACCTCTTGCTTCGTAGGCAGGGTCAATACCAACTAGGCTAAAGCGGTCGTCAACACTGCACACACACAAATACTGGTCTTGAGTCGCAATATCAAATGAAAAGAAGAATTAAGTTAACGAAAAGTGTTTCGTCGGCATCTGTCATTCCCGTACATTTTATTAGTTTTCTATGTATTGGCGTTAGCGCTTGTCGATTGTAACCTTGTCTACCTCAGGGTTCAAATCTGTGACCATTATTTTTCAACATAATTATTCATTAACGATATCACAAACATTTTCTCACATTCCACTTGTTACGTTTTTGCGGATGACCTTGAACTAAATACGTCCTGTTAGCTGTATGTATGACCGATGCAGCCTTATTGCAAGAAGATAAATTCTTCAAGAAAATTCTCCAAGAAAGCCTTCGACGTGGTTGACCACGCAGTACTATCTCGAAAACTGCACTACTATGGCATACGAGCACCAGCCCTATACTTTATGGCAGACTTTCTGAGTGACAGACTCCAATACGTGGCCTGAAATCCGAGGGTCTGTCCACGGATATTGGCGTGCCTCAAGGTTCGTCCATATCCAATTTGGCATTCTCCCTTCTTCTTAGCGACCTTCCGAATGTTGTAGATGTTGCCGATATCTTTATGTACGCGGATGATGTAGCAGCTGTTGTGTTTCGCTATGTCCTACTATATCGTTTAAATATCGTTGTATATGGGAATCATTACAATGTTAAAATACGGGTGTTTAAGACCAGTTGCGTTTCAGGCGACTTGTATTTTTAGACTAGTTGATACGTAGACCAGCTGCGTTTTGAGCAGATGCGTTTTAGATGCGTTTTAAACCAGTGACCAGCTGCGTTTTAGAACAAATGCTACTTCTACCAGTTGCGTTTTAGACGACATGATACTAACTCATGCGTCAGGCAACGAGACGTGGCCGGTTCAGAAAAGGGCACATTGAGAAGCTTCGCGTTGAAATAAACATGTTACGCGTGCGGATCGCATTCGTAGTTAGTACATCCGTGGCAGGCTTGAAGTTCGTGACGTTCGCCTTCATTGGTTTCGTCACGTCTCTCGCAGGCCATAGACTACGTAGGGAACAAATGCGTTGGCCCAGCCCTCGACGGCCCTCGACCCCGCCGCACACCTAAGAAGCGATGGCTGGATGTCGTGAACACCGACATGAGCGAAAACGGGCTTACAAAGGAAGACGCCCAGGATCGTGCAAAGAGCTGTTGTCCACTAGAATCCCCTAGCCTGATCCCCAGGGGAAAAACCGGTTAGGTAGTTAGGTGAACTGCGACCCTACAGCGCGCGAGCCGAGCAAGCGAAGCGAGCGTGACGCGGTAGCGTCCGGTGAAGCGGCATAACCGAACATTATCATTTTTTCCTAGTTGAATATAAAATAATTGTCGCTAGGTTCCCCTGGGCGATCAGGGTCAAGTGGAGGAAAGCGAGTAGGAAAGCGGACCCTGGCAAAGGCTGGAGTAACGCTAGGTAGAAGAAGAATCTAACTACACTTTGTCAAAGAATAAGTAATCCCACCAAAAACATTACATATAAAGTGATGCCAAGACTTCATAGCTCATACAGCTTTCAGCGTGAAAAAGATATCAGATCGCAATTAGCGCCAAGCTTCCTACTCCACACGGCGTTACTCTACCACTACCAGCCACGCTCTACAAATTCTACATCTCCAACAAATTCATCGTTCACTGGGAAAACCCATACAAACTTCCATTCCCTAATTTAAAAAGTGTGGGGGGTGATTTACTAAAAATCGTGAAATACGTATTTTATAGAGATGGGCCGACTATGGGTTTGGCCGACTACCCGACTAGCCGACTAGTCGGCCGCCTAGAAGGCCGACTAGTCGGCCAACTAGTCGGCTAGGCCGATCGTGGACTTCGGCTAAGTAAGTGCAATCGGGAAACTTCGTTTCGCTTAGCCGTCGTGCTGTCTGTGTTGTTGTATGTTGCGCGACACCACGCGGCTTTAGGTTAACTAAGTATAATAGTTTGATTTTGATTTATAAAGTACCAAATTATGATATTAAATCTATATTTGATAAAAATATAAAATGAATGGTAAAAAATGACAGTTTACTTATTTTATGTCTCGTTTTCCTGTGGTCCATAAAGTGCCATGCCAACTAATCGGCACATTTTGCCGACTAGTCGCCAACTACAAATGAAGCCGGATAGTCGGCTTTCCCGACTAGTCGGCGACTAGTCGGCCCATCTCTAGTATTTTATTATTTATAACAAGGAGCCCCCTTATAAATTTTCAGACCCCTAGCATCAAAATTTGCGGAAGTCTCATACAAAGTTCCATCCCCTACTTTAACGGGTTGGGGGGTAGGAGTTCCAATTTCTGAATTATTTTGTTGATTGTGTACTACTACTAGCTTTGATGATCAACATCAGTGAGTCAGTGACGAAATCGGCGTTTTTTAGATATCAATAAAATCTTAAGTATAAGAGTTATGTTACTGAAACTTTATATGTTTAATAAGTCCACTATTGACATCATATCCCGAGAATTTTGTTTATCTGGTATAATCCAAACCCAAGTTACGAGGGTTCAAAAAAACGACGAACCGCTTCGAGAAAAGGTAGGTAGTGCCCTTGCGTTGCGCTTCGCTTGGCTCGTCTTGGCGGGGGAACTGCCGTGGCCCCAGATAATATTTTTTACTACCCTTAAGAGGGAATGCTATGGGTCATTTTTCCATACAAACGTTCTCGACTGTTTCCTCCCTGGTTTTTGAACCTAGATCAATATTTTTTTTATACAAAATTAATATCATCATTATCTATGTCGGTACGTTTTTATTTATTGGATATTTTTGATTATATAGAAGTTAGGCTACTTCAAACATCGCTTAAAACGCCAAAATAAATTGACCGCAAACAGACGCCTAGTATACAAATCGTATAATAATAAGCACAAAAATCAAAACGGTCCGACACAGAATGTCTCCTTCCCATTCAATTTCCAAAATTTCGTTAAGATTGGTTAAGTTTTGGAGGAGGAAACAGTCGAGAACGAAACCTCGATTTTGATGATTTCTGTATCGGATTTTTACTCTGAGCTGCAGTTGTCGCGTCGCGTAGTATTACCTCTTAGGACCTGAATGTGTTTGGTCACTTTTATGAAAACTTATTCACAGAGATACCTACATAGATACTGTAATAGGTATAAAAGACGTTTAGATATGGTCATATTTTTTTATGATTTTAGTAAAATAAGCATTGATCTCAGTTTTATGTTTAATAATGATGATGACGTCATTTGGTTTGAATACTTTGAATCATCTATGACACCAATTGTATAACTGGTTCCAATAAAAAATCCAGGGTATTTTTCTCAGTAAATTCACATTTTAATGGGACATTAAATCTATATGCTTGAGATTATTTTAACGGGGCTGATTTATAAACCTGTTATTGGAATTGGAAGGCAAAGGTATCAACAGTTTGCCCATTTCGGACGTACAATATTATGTAACTTAATTTGACTTAATCATCTGTAGACCTATACGAAATATTCATTAAGATTGTAACCAACATTTATTTGCCAGCTCACTGAGCTAGCCTTTTTAGTGTTCCGTACCAAAATTGGTCCAACGGAACACTTATGCGATCACTCGGAGGCTGTCCGTCTGTCACAGCCAGTTTTCTCGAAGACCGTTTGACATAGGAAGCTGAAATTTGGTATAGATATAGAAATTAATGCCTAGTTACATAAATAAAGTCAAAAAGGTGTAAACCCCATTACGAGTAAAAGGGGCAGTTTGAGGGGTAATAAGGTGTTTCGCAATTTTTTTTGGATTGTAAGGAACATGTGGGGTATCATTCGACAGCTCGTAATATTTTGAGACGATATACACATTATGAGTTCTTTTTACGATAGCTCTTACTAGTGTAAAATATGACCAAAGTAACTTTTTTTCATACAGTGCTGTCCCCAGGTCTATTTCAAAAAGTATAGCCAACTAAGACTTGGAAATACACAATGTATAACGAAAATTGCGTGTAGATGGCGGGAAAATTATCAACATGACGCTAGGTTTAATAGTTTAAGTTATATTTACAAATTTAAGTAAATAAAATCGGTATAGCGTCTCACTTTACGCTGGTTCTTCAGTATAGCCGTGCCTGGTGACGTACATTGCACTTCGCAGTCTGATTAATGAATATTGATATAATGAAAACACAGCATTGTATTTCGTGTTGTTTCCTGTGTCCGATTTGTTCCGACCGAAACCGAAAAATACCCGATGTCAAGTAATTAGACAACGCAGATCTGGTGTTTTCAACAATAGGGAATATTCATGTTTATTTTTATTTTTTTTATATATTCTATAAGTAAGTAATTATATAACCGGAAAAAAATATAACACTTTCACAATATTATTAAATAAGCTAAAAAAATATAATTAAAACTACTATCATTTTCGGACGATCAAAACGCCACCATTTTGGCGCGCTCATTTGTGACGTCACCGTGCACTAAGGACAAATTAACAACTAAGTGTTTGATTCACACTTTTAATAAATGTGAGTGCATAAAGCTTATAAGATCAACTTATTGTAATGGAAGAGCGCACAAAAGCTTATTATAAATATTGTATTGTCCCTATGTGCGAAAATAACATTAAAACGGCAAATATTTTCATATGCCCAAAGGTGTAAATATAAGGACAAAGTGGTGTAAGGCGATGAGGAGAGATAATGTATCGTGCTTGGGTAGTTTATATTGTTGTGAAGATCATTTCGACGTAAGTATTAGATATATAGACGAAACATTCCGGCGCAAACTGAGAAATCTTTTGTTGGAAAACCCTCTGTACTCCGTTAACGAGTACATGGAAATGACTTTTTAATTGTGTATTTGGTTTTTCTAAAATTGACATTTATTTTTGTTAACTTTATATTTATCAATGTTATGAACTATTATTATTACTTATAACTGTCCTGTTTTTAAACGTGACAATCATTATTAAATATGTAGTTTTGACATATGAATAGTTTAGAAAATATTATGTCATTGTGTGTAATGAATGACGATCCTTTTCGGGAGATAGATTATAATATTTTATTTTGTATTTAACAGTCAACTGACTCATTAAGTCTTTATTATTAAAATTGACGAACATGGTAGAAATTCTTGTAGGTAATCTTGACATTTATGCAAATTTATATTGTAATTTTTATCGTGTAATAAATAAATCTAATCTAATCTAATCTATGTACCTAAAATCTTTTTTATTAGGACTAGCAAACAATATACCTAAACAATAACCTAACCTCAAAATTGTATTATACAGGATGTTAACGGGGTCATGATCCGGAATGACAAAAAGCGAATAAGATGATCATACTGAACAACCTTTCCCATGGGACCAACCACGAAATCGCAAAAAAAACCCAGGTATTCCATACATTAACTCTCAATTAAATCGCAGTTAACTCACAGTTAACTCTTAATTGGCTCTTTTTTTTTGCGTTTTCGTGGTTGGTCCCATGAGAAAGGTTGTTCAGTATGATCATCTTATTCGCTTTTTGTCATTCCGGATCATGACCCCGTTAACATCCTGTATACTTATTTATAAAACTATTCTGATTCTCAATTTTTTTAGTTATCAATGTTACAAATATTATTTTTGTTGATCAACAGCTGACTACGAGTGTTGATTTTGATCACGAAACGTTTTAGCTAAGTTTCTTTGTTTGCACTGTGTTGATCGAAGATCGAAGTTGAAAGAATTTAATCCTTTTTACTGAGTGACCTACACAAATTTGATTTATTTATAAGCCTTGACGAAAACAACCTAGTTTGTTAAAGTTCATAAAGATGTTCTCAACATTTAACATTCCTAATAGGTACCTATATGTCTTTGGTTAGGTATAATACTAGCTTCTGCCCGCGACTCCGTCCGCGTGGAACTAGTTTATATCGTAGCTCCATGCAAACTTTTACCCCCCCATTGCAACCCCTTAGGGGATGATTTCCGGGATGAAAACTATCCTATGTCCTTCCCCGGGATTCAAACTATCTCCATACCAAATTTCATCGCAATCGGTTCAGCGGTTTAAGCTTGAAGAGGTAACAGACAGACAGACAGACAGACACACTTTTGCATTTATAATATTACTAGCTTCTGCCCGCGACTCCGTCCGCGTGGAAATCGTTTATATCGCAGCTCCATACAAACTTCAACCCCCCATTTCATCCCCTTAGGGGGTGATTTCCAGGATGAAAACTATCTTATGTGTCTTATGTGTTGTATGTGTGTTATATATCTCTCTTTGGAGATAGTTTGAATCCCGGGGAAAGCCCCGGGATTCAAACTATCTCCATACCAAATTTCATCGCAATCGGTTCAGCGGTTTAAGCATGAAGAGGTAACAGACAGACAGACAGACAGACAGACAGACACACTGTGGCATTTATAATATTAGTAAGTATGGAAGTATGGATAAGTATATAAGTAAGTATATAAGTATATAAGTAAACTATGGATGGATGGATAAGTATATAACTATGGAGTATGGATATGGATAGTATATAGTATACTAGCTTCAGCCCGCGACTCCGTCCGCGTGGAACTCGTTTATATTGCAGCTCCATACAAACTTTCACCCCCCCATTTCACCCCATTAGGGGATGATGCCGGGGATAAAAACTATCCTATGTCCTTCCCCGGGACTCAAACTATCTCCATACCAAATTTCATCGCAATCGGTTCAGCGGTTTAAGCGTGAATAGGTAACAGACAGACAGACAGACAGACACACTTTCGCATTTATAATATTAGTATGGATATGGATGGATATGGATAGTATGGATAGTATAGTATATAGCATGGATATAGTATATATAGTATAGTATAGTATAATAGTATATAGTATGGATAAATACGTACTAGTTTTTTATTCCACTTATTTAAGAAAGACCTATTTGAAGTAGTTTAAAAGTCTAGCTATATGAATCGCCAAAAAAGGTTATAATTACTTAATTGACCAATCTCACGAGTATAAAAACAAGGAATATGAAAATTTATTAAATATCTGTAACTTATTTACCTTGCAGCTTTTACTCCTCTTAGTTCAGTGGACGTAAAGTCACAAATATTTGCGAAGTACGTATTTAGTCATCATGAACACATCAATTTTAGGCAGATTATCCGACTGTGCCTTGACAAAACTGCTTTCAGTCATTGTGTCAAGTCCTCGGCTTTGCTCAGTAACCCTTATAACTAGAAAACTGTTATTTGGCATGGGTATATAAAACCACGCCGACAAAACAGTAGAATAACATTTTGAATTTAGGGTACAGTCAGCATCAAAAGTAACTGCGCAAACGAAGACGTCAAAAGCTCTCCCCACGTGAATGTAAACTTTTTTTCTCGATTAACCCATAGTGTGGTCGTTGGCTAGCTTGTGCAAAAATATTGTCCCGGTCTCCGAGTAGGACTCCGGTCTCAGCAAACCGACGGGACACTGCAGATCGACTTAAATTCAGCTGTTGAGCAACAGAACGCTGCGTAAGTCCTTGGTTCTGCAGGGCGACGACTTGGGCGGCTTCATTTTCGGTGGTGTCCATTTCTTGCAGGTGATTCCAGTGAGTAATTGCGGGAGGCGTGCACAGGACAACTTCTCACATAAGCGACTGACAAGAAATATTTTTTTTTTGACCCTGACTGTTGCTATAATAGGACGGACCCAATATAGCGGTCGAATTGCGTGGTTGGAGGGTAGCCTAGGGAAAATCCAGGGGAAGCCTCCCGCACGACCACGCGGAGAAGTTTATGCACTGGAATATTCTACGAGTTTGCGCTCCAGTGAGATTGGTTGAACGGTATCAACCGAATCTGGGGTGTGAGTGGTGTCGGACTACTGGGAGTTTTATCGCTGGTTCGCTAAAAACCTAGCCTAGCTGAGAAGAGTCCAGCAAGAAACTCAGCTAGGCCCGACCTGGGTCGGACTAACTCTACCCGGTATGCGGCGGTACCGGGACGAATAAGGACTGTATGTGTCTGTGTTGTCGCGATCTCGCAGTGGACGTCCCCGCAAACAAGAAATAACCGGTTACACCGGTTTTTATGGCCCTCAAAGGACCGCATTTCGTAGGGGTATGCACGCAGCTATCCACGTCCGCGTCCATTTTCCACGTAAACAACAATATCCTGAAAATGACGCAGTTGTTACTGTATTTCATTGCTTAACAAATGTTTTATAAAACTGCATTTATATTTCTAAAGTACCCGTTTCCCCAAAATACGACCAAAACTACAAAAATGTTGCTTGAGTCGATTTTTTTGTCCCTAAGTGTAGTAACTCAAAAAGTAAATTCTTGATTCATAGCATGTTCAAATAGACAATTGCCCTGCAAAAATATTTACCTTTGCCTATCATTTCCTTGGTGTTTAAACATCATCAGGTATATGAGAACACAAGTTATACTCGTATGGCGCGCGTCAAATCAAAACGATACATAAAAAAAATTGACCGAGAGTCTATTTTATTGCTTAATCATCCCGCGCTCATTCTTGGTTGCTGTAGTCTTTTGTTTTATTATCTTTTCGAGGTGTCAACAGTTGAAAATTCAAAGTGTTGGATTGTCTGTAATACCAGATTTTTTTTAAACATTTGTGCGGACACGGAAAGTGTTGATTGAGGGCCTACGCTAGCTTACGCGGACGCCCGCCGCGTGCGCACGCTCGCGGGTGCCGCTCCGAACAACCCGCCGCGGGTCAGTTAGCGGTGTCTATACAATTTCTTTGAGGCGGGATGTCCGTTGCGGGTAATCCGCGTAAGCTAGCGTAGGCCCTGAGACGATGCCGAAATGGAAGTACATATACAAGGACATTAACTTAGCTTTCTAGAACGTTCTTGAAGTGTGAGCTTTGTTGTTTTTAAAAGTTTTATATTGAAATTGCAGTGTTAGTTCATTCGTTCGGTCAATTGTTGCAAGTCTAACCATGTTCCCGAAGTCCAATCGAGTTGTCATTTCATACAATTACAAAAGTTGGACGACAATACAATAATATGGTATGGTACAATAAAGCTGGTCTGATGATAGAAGTTATAGGAACTCCTTAACTACTAGTCGATAACCCCAAAAATTTTTTCATGACTCAAAAATGTATTTCTTGACAGAAATGTATTTGTTGTTTTTACATATGTTACGTTGAAGTCTCTTTGGTACTGCTCGGCTAGCACAAGACCATGGGATATAAAATAATACGTTTCTGCCAAAAAAATATTTTTGGTAAGTAGGTACAAGCTTTTATTGCCAACTGTACTTTTCTGTATACCGTCATCAACTACTCATTGAGACGATTCTAACGAGCCCAAACTCAACGGGGTTACGTCGGTTAAGTGCTGAATTCCCATGGTCACCTTCTGTCTTCATCATCAGATCAGCTCGATGGTACCATAATATTGAATTGTCATCCAAACTATACTTATACCCAAAATTTCAGCCCAATTGGTCACAGGGAAGTGGGTCTTTAACTTGCAAGATTTGATTACTGACAGACAGACAGACAACGGGACAGGTGAAACTAAAATATAGTGATTTACGATACAAGTGCCGAAAATAGGAAATCCGTAACGAGTGGTGATAAATTAAAACACGACCGAAGGGAGTGTTTTAAATCGACACGAGTTGCGAATTACCTATTCGCACGTGTATCGTACAACGTTTTACTGTACATAATATTATGGCTCTTTAAAGTCTCGACATATGCACGGAAAGTGCTCATTCCGCACTAGTGTCCGCACTATATGTACTGTAAAAATAAAAGCTTGTATTAAAAGCTTGTATTAAAAGCTTGCAAAAGACTGCTTTTATCTGGCGCTATGTTACCGCATCATCATCACCATGATGGGAAGTTAATAAAATAAAAATATTATATAGCAGGAGTCCGCGGGTGGCGCAGGACGGATCGCTTTGGCACTCTTCGGGTGAGGCCTACGTCTAGTGGATAATGATGATGGTTTTAATAGCGTTTATTCTCTAGATTTATTAAGCCTTTCCACATCTATGTCCGCACTCCGCATGTACAAATCCATACAAAAAGATCACTGCTTGTTTTTCTCGAAACTATTGTTTGTAGACATTTGACCCACTGAAGGTAAGTACTAGGAATTACTTGTACGATGAAGTCATTCAAAACAATTTGCATTTAACCTACCTTAAGGTCAGGGCTTCTATTACGCGACTACAAATTCAATTTCAATTGAAGGCGCCGTAGGTTCAGCGAAGTTAAGCGAACAGAGTTTTTGAAACAATATAATGCGCCTGTTTATAATAATATGGTTAAAAAAAATACGAATAGTAATCTTGAGGCTTTTCTGCAGCGAGATCAGTGATTCGAAACTTAAGCAATTTTCGCTCGATAGAAAAAAATCACGAAACATGTCTAAAATACACTTAAAATATTCGTAACTTTGCACAAAAGCTAACAATATTAAAATTGCTTCTAAAAATCGGCAATATCATGTTAGAACTCAGTGATTACATTTTACAAGCTTTTATTATGTTAGAATGGGACAAATCTTGCGAGTTAAATTTGACCCACTTCCCGGTGACCGATTGAGCTGAAATTTTGGGTATAAGTATAATTTGGATGACAATTCAATATTATGGTACCATCGAGCTGATCTGATGATGGAGACAGAAGGTGGCCATGGGAATTCAGTACTTAACCGACGTAACCCTGTTGAGTTTGGGTTCGTTAGAATCGCCTCAATGAGTAGTTGATGATGGTATACAGAAAAGTACAGTTGGCAATAAAAGCTTACATGTACCAAAAATGAAATTTTTGCCACAAACTTATTTATTTATTCGGCCAATAAATTTAAATTAAAAAAACATGATATCGGCGCTTCCGAGCACGCACTTCCATCTCGATCACGCTAATGCTCAGTGAGAGGGAGAGAAAACCATGAACCTACGGCGCCTTAAGCTCAAATAAAAACAAATTGAATTTTGAATAAGTGACGATATATTTTTTTAATATAATTATGGAACCTGCTCACAAAATTTCACCAGAAACAGTTGAGAAATGCGACCTGTAGAGGAGAACAGCTGGAAAGCGAGACATCTGGAAATCCGGTCACCGGACAATCCAGACATCGAAACGGTTTTCGGCACAGATATAGATACCGCCACGGCTGATGATGTGGTGGAGTACGTTCGTCAGAAGACCGGCTTCTCGCTGAGGGTGTTCCAGCTGCGTTCGCGCCACTATGTGCACTTCAGCTCGTTTGTGGTGCGCGTGCCGCGGCCGCTGCAGGAGACCATCGCATGTGCCGACTTCTGACGAAGGGTGTCGTGTTTCGACGGTTCCGGGGCAATCTGCTGAATCCTACACCGGAGATGACGATTCAACGGGGCCACGCCGTTTCGTCGCCTAAATATGTAGTATTAGTTGTTTTTAGTTTCGTGACGCTTTGGTTATTACTGTAATGTCACGTAAATGTATTTGTCAATAAACAAATAAATAAATAGATATACATAGATCACGCAAATGCATCTAGGTAATACTTAGCATGTCCGAACTCGGTCTCCGAGTTGGCCGTCCGACTGGCATTCCGCGCGCGTCTGTTGTGGTAGCCGGTTGTCCGTGAATATTAAGAAAATGCCTTATTGCAGAATCGATTTTGCGCGGGGAATTCACATCACTAATTCGCCCTTGTGACGTCACAGTAGGTAGAAAAAAGTGACACATCTATATGTGTGATTTTTGGCCCAAGATGAACCATAGAACTTCGATCGCTTCGCTCCCTCGTTCGATGATTTCAAAACATTAAAAACGCGTTCCGAGTTGAGGCTAAGAGTCCGGCAGTCTGCAACTATAGAACATGCAATTATCATACATTACTGCGTCAAACCGGACATGACAAATTAGTTATTTTCCTTTATTTGAAGAGGAGGAGCTGCCCTGCGCTGTTAAGCCAAACTCACGTATCTTGAGGTTAACCGGGTTATATCGATTATAAATAGTGTACGCTGAATGTGTTACTCAATCATTTTGCCCATCATTTTCGTAAATGCCAAACAAAACTCCGTTTTTTAAAAGTCGATTTACGCGCATTCCCGTAATTTTAATGACCAAAAATAAGCTTAACAAGCGCGATACGTTTCAGTTTTGCCAATTTGCGGTATCTTTCGATACTGTTGGGGCCACACTAGCGGGAAACGTCAATGCCCAACATATCGATAATTGTTGCCTTAATTAGCGATAAAGGGGGTGGCTACACTTGTCTAATCTCTTTGATGTACCGCCACTTGAGCTATCGCCTGACGTCAAACGGCAATATCAATGCCGTTGTCGAATTATCGTGTGAAGTCACAGTCGTTGCGCGTCTCGACCGCGCAATGAACAGATAAAACGCTGCCGCAGGTCGCTTAAGACCAAAGTCGTGGCCAAGGCGTTAGGCAGTGCGTGGTAGCGGAGTGGAGTGCTAGAAAAAAAAGACCGGGTTGCACTCCGGGAGTGCCGGCAGCAGTGAAAACTCAATAACATTGTAACAGTTTTTCGATCAGGGCACGTGACATCTTACGGTGTCACCCTAAAAATGAATTTGAAGCAAATTTATGAACAATTATCAATTACTTAGGCGGACGGGCCCGTCAGCGCGCCGACGGGCGGCGGCAAACACAATACCAATTTGCTTTTGCCATTGCCAAATATTTTTCAAAGCTTTATCTCTTTAGGAATAACGTCTAAATTCGAACTATTCGAATTTGCAAGAACAGCAGACGGCGGTGGCGACCAAAATATCAATTTGTTTTTGCCGTTGGTAAATATTTTTCTAAGCTTTATCTCTTTAGGAATAACGCCCAAATTAGAACTATTTGAATTTTCTCAATAGCAAAACGGTGAAGGACGCGTTGGTATTATTACAAATTTATTTGCAGAATATGCTATTGTAAAAAGTGCTTAACGGCTTTATACTCTTACGAATAGCGTTCAGTTTTGAATGAAGTCGAATCGGCTAGCAGTAAAAAACCTCCTCCAAATCTGACGTCACAAAACTCTGTCGCGTATTTAATTTTTCCCCATCCCAAACAGTGCTCAGCGCCGCTAAAGGAGTTTTCACTTCAAAAACAACCAATATAAATCCTCCTATCCCATTGCTAATCTGGCTGAGCGAGATGTATGTATATTCCTCGCACACCGCGCCGCTGTTTCGCACAGCTCTGGTAGACACCAGGGATGTTGCAGACATTCGCATCCGCATCCGCAACCGCAAGAATCGATGCGGAGTTTTTGCGGATGCGGATGTAGTGCAATTTACGACAAGAAAGGAGCCCAAGCGGCGCTTACTGCGCTTACCGAGCGCGTTTAATATGTTTTCGTCATTAGTCGAAAAGTTTCGTTTCTGTGACCAAGAGCAGACGCGTTTTTGATTAGTTCGCTATATTGTAATTTATTATCAACGTGTTTGACGATTGCGTGATATCATAAAATGGACGTTGTTTATTTACGTTTTTTAGTGTCTTCTTGCTTCAGCGGATGTGTGCCCCTAAATATCCGCATCCGCGGATGTCAAAAAAATCGCATCCGCGGCATCCCTGTTAGATTTTTCATCGCACCACTCCTTCAGCTCGCATAGCTCGCTTTTCATCGTCTGTCATTATTTTTCTGCAAGTGTTGAAACGTTAACCGTCCGCCATCTTGTTTATGTCCCTAAAGAGTCGTGATTGCGGTAATGCCCTGACTACGAAACGTAACAACAGGCAAGCATATTCTAGAAAATCATGCCATTTTACTTTCCTACACACTGGAAACACTGGCCGGTAAACAACTGACCTCTGCTTAACATCCATCTTATGTTTCACGAGCCGTCGAAAAACGCACCTTACACACATACACATAAGCATCATTGGATCGAAAAGTTTTAACAACCACCGTCTTCCAACAAATCACTTAATTTAGAGCTCTATTTTAAAGGCATTAACGTTTTTCAAACTCAATGTGATGTTGGTGTTTTTGTAAGCGCTGGTTTAGAATTCCAGGCACGATTTCGAGCGACACGGAAAATAAAGAGGAAACGGGGGTCATGACCAGTGAGTTTTACTGAACTCAGGAGGGAAATCAGTGTACTAAAACATACGTAACTAGGAAAACATGGTCCCTGAATACACTGCCTTAGTCGCAACATGATTAGAGAGACAGGGCACAACGATAGGTCATCTCGCTCATGGTAGAATAAACCAAGGTAAGTAGTCCCGTGACAGCTCGTGACGTCAACGTAACTTGCCCACGTCATCAGCATCTTAAACATGGCGAACTGTCAATCTATTGCCACTGTGTCAGAATAATTTACTCGAGTAAATTGCATTTTCTTAAACATGCAATGAAATATTGACGTTGTGTTCTTCATAATGGGCTTCGAAGTGTCACGTTTCGGGCGCAGCGAGAAGAGAGACCCGTAATGGCATGTCATACAAAATTGGAGGCCTGCAAGATGGTCTTTTATAATTTCTATTCCACAATTTGTGGCACAGGATCACGGCGTTCAGCCATGAAAATTAAAGTTTGATTTATTGGAGTTTTTTTATTTATTTCATTGCATGTTGGAGAAAAGCACTAAACATACCTCGGCGGCGTGAAAAGGGATTTCCAGCCTCATTCTATCCGACCTCGCTACGCTCGGCCGTCTATATGTACCTAATTTGTGGCACAGGATCACGGCGTTTAGCCATGAAAATTAAAGTTTGATTTTTTGGAGTTTTTTTATTTATTTCATTGCATGTTGGAGAAAAGCACTAAACATACCTCGGCGGCGTGAAAAGGGATTTCCAGCCTCATATCGATCCGACCTCGCTACGCTCGGCCGTATATATGTACTTCCCGGCCTCTGTAGTACTCGTAATGTAATTCTTCACTTATAATAATATGCTTTCAATCAATATTTACGTTTAATTGTAGACAGTAAAGTTGTCCTTTCAACCCCAAATAAATAGTTAAACTAGCTAACTTTTTTTTTAATACAATTTAACGACCTTTGTATCCCTGCCTGGCCTAATGGCCATAGACTGAGACTCAGAAATCCAAACTTACGGTTTGCCCAGGGGCGATGGAGCGCAGTATAGGTACGTACTAGGTGTTCGCAGAACTATCTCTATCTCTATCTTCTCTTCTCTACATATAATAAATGTGATAGTTCGTTGAGGTCGTCAGTGAGACATAATAAGTAAAGCTTAAAGGAAATTGTATTTATACAACATACATTAAAAACTTCAATAGCGCGATGCAGAACTTCACAAATTTCCACGCATTTAGAAGGTCATTCTCCAAATTTTTTGTCGGCGTCTTAACTCCAACAAACCATATTAAACGTATAAAAAAGTTTGATGGAGTTCGGTGACTCACAGGCCAAATTTGAGAATATTTGGATAAAATCGTCTTAACTTTACGCAACAGCGCCATCTTACGACAGCCCAACGAAAAGGAGTGTTATGTTCTCTGTTTGTCTGTTTTAGTCTGGGTATCATGGGAAATTTATCGAATGGATTAATATTATTAATATGCAACTTTCACTAAAACGTTTAATGGATCTTCGGCCACGCAATAGGCTATAAAAATTATAAAGATAAGAGGTGCAAAAGGGTTAAAAAATGGGGTTGAAAATACTAAAAAAAAAAAAAAAAAAAATATTACTTGAAGTTTGGCAAGCATATACTTGACTAGAAATTAAAAAGAACCCTATTCAAAATTTCAGCAAAATATAGATAAAACGTGAAAAAACACGGGATGTAAAATTGTTTATATATATTTGTAAAATGTGCAGTAGGTATAGGGGTTTACGGGGCCGAGAGATTGATCTAGCTTCGTCTTATTTTCGAGAAAATTAGTTTTTTCCGTATTCTCTCGCAAAAGGCAGGCTTACTCTTCGATGACGACCAATGGTTACCCAATGGTTGGTTTGTTGATGGCTGCGAGTTGGAACCCCAGCGATGAGGTTTTTTTTGTTTTCTTTCTATCAGTTTATTTCGTTTTATTTTTGGTAAACGATCAGTTATTCATACTAAAAGGGACTTCATCGCGTATAATTAACTTATTTCATTTACCTCACTGAGGTCTCCCGACGTTTCGGATGTGTTGCAACATCCATGGTCACGGAACAACACAGAGAGTTATCCCATGACCATGGATGTTGCAACACATCCAAATCGTCGGGAGACCTCAGTGAGATAAATAAAATAAATTAATTTTACGCGATTAAGTCCCGTTTAGTATAAATAATGTGTGAGAATCGTGAAAGTTTAAATCAATAAACGATCAGTTATTGGTTTTATGTTTATATTTGAATATAAATCAATTTTTCGTAGTATTACAGCCGACAAAAACTCGGTCCCAGGAAAAAAAACAAAACTTAAGCATTAATAACAATATCGACGGTTGTGGATTTGAATGCATTCATTGCAGTCTTAGCGTTTTTAATTTATGCCGAGTTTTTCCAACATGACCCCAACCTGGGCCAAACTTAATTAAAATATGAACTGATAAAATGTTCTGTTTGCGAAGTTACGGAAATATTGTATGGCATTATACTTAGAAACATTTACAGTTTTGCATTAGTTTTCATTTCATAATTTTAGAATCAAATAAAACTCATTTAATACGGTTTGGTATGTTATTTTTATTAGTCTAAATAAAATCCAAAACATAATATAAGCGGCATCTATCGAGCTGAAATTGGACTAAACTTAAGCTCGGTAGATGGCGCCAATCGACAACTAACATCAACGACCTCTACGAGGGCGACACTGAAAGTCTTTAGAACTGGCCACTTGTAATAATCATAATAAAAAAATAAGTTCAAAATTTGAAAATGGAACTCTTTCTTAATATTTTTGTGTACGAATTCCACTCGATTGTCATTTGTTTTACGATTTGGCGGCAAATTGAAAATTGTGTGTACTACGTGAGCATGAATTTAACGCGAGAAAATTTTAGAGCAATGATTTTTTACGACTTTCGATGTAATTTAAGTCAACAAGAAAGTTATGATAGACTTCGATTGGCCTTTCACGATGAAGCCCCATCTCTGTACTATTTACAACTGGTTTAATGAATTTAAACGTGGCCGCACTAATCTCACTGATGATCTGCGTGAGGGCCGGCCTTCTACGGCGACTACTGAAGATAACATCAGTGTTGTGCGGCGTATGATAGAGACTGACAAAAGAGTAACCTATCAGCAGATTCGTACAAGCTTAGCCATTGGTATGAGTCAAGTCCACAAAATCCTCCATGAACATTTAGCGGTGAGGAAGCTTTGTGCCCGGTGGATACCTCATAATTTGACAGAAGCCCAAAAAGTCCGTCGTGTTGATTGGTGCCGTGAAATGGGTCAAAGATTCAACGGAGGTGACTCAAATGCTGTGTTCGACGTAGTTACGGGTGACGAAAGCTGGATTTACTGTTATGATCCTGAAACTAAAAGACAGTCTGCTGAGTGGGTGTTTCCTTCCGAGGAGTTGCCTACTAAAGTGAAGAGAGGTCGAAGTGTGGGAAAAAAGATGGTGGCCTCGTTCTTCGGAAGGACTGGTCATTACGCAACAATTATTTTAGAGGATCAAAAAACAGTTACTGCGAAGTGGTACACTAACAATTGTTTACCACTTGTCTTGGAAAAAGTTCGAGAAAAACGGCCTCGCAGTAGGATCCTGCTTCACCACGACAACGCCTCATCGCACACCGCCAAGCAAGCGATCGACTATTTGGCGACGGCAAACGTGGAATTACTGGGTCACCCACCTTATAGCCCCGACCTTGCACCTTGTGATTTTTATTTATTCCCAAAAATTAAAGAAAAACTTCGAGGAAAACGTTTTATGGACGCCGACGAAGCAGTGGCTGCGTTTCAAAAGGCCGTCGAAGAGACCCCTAAGGACGAGTGGGCAAAGTGCTTTTCTCAGTGGTTCTATCGAATGCAGCGATGTATTGATGTGAAGGGAGGCTATTTTGAAAAGATATAATAAAAGTAATAAGTTGCTTGATTGCTCAGTTTTTGATTTTCTAAGAACTTTCAGTTTGACCCTCGTATCAAACTGAAATTGTATCAAAATCATGCTCGCTGGATGGTGCCATCATTATATACATCAAGCATTAATAATGTTTCTTTTTCATTGAATTTGCTACTCATAATCATGGATATATTATTGTTAATATCCGTTGTAACAAAGATCTGAAATTGCGTTAGTTTTAAGACTTTTAACACGTTCAAAGGCAACCGGCGCGCTTCATCGCTGCGAAAGTCCGACTCCATCTCGGCCAGTTTTATCCCTTATTTAATAATAACTTCCGCCCGCGACTTCGTTTGCGTGGACACGGGATAAAGCTATCTTATATTGTAATCCAGGCTATACACTATCTTCGTGTAAAATTTCATCTAAATCGGTTGAGCCGTTTAAGCGTCATTGAGTAACAAACATCCAACCATCCAAACTTTCGCATTTACATATAATATTAGTAGGATTATCCTTGACTTTATACTTATTTTATCAATGAATTTTTCACTTTGTTGGTAAACTTCAGCACAATTCTATCACCGTAGCGAAAATCGTGAATAAACCTAATTCATAAATTATTTAATCGTATGGCATACGTTATTTTTGGCCTTTAAAGTTTATCACTCTTTAGTACCACCCAGGGGATACGTGCAGGGTTGTGGTACGTAGCTCCTCCGGACGCGAGAAACAGTTTCCCCTTTTGTCAAGTGAGTGGGCAACTCGACTGTTAGGAGTTCTTAAGCCGCCCGAAGGCCTCTAACTCGGCTTAACGACTACTGTCATAGACAGCAGCCGGGATCAACTGCTTAGCGTGCCTTCCAAAGCACGGAAGCGCTCATTTATATTAAATATTAACCACTTACTCAAACATCAGGCGGTCACCCATCCAAAGACTGACAGCTGCCATCTTTGCTTAACCTGCGTTATCGTTTCCGACTCGCAGCCGCCGCTAGGCTTTGACGCTAAAGTTTGGACCTCAATCACGCAAAGACGGATTAAAATGAATTTTGGTATACATATAATAACAAACAATTAGTTTATTAACGTCGTTGATTAGCAAATAGCTAACTCATATAGTGTTTATTCCGGTAATCATCGTCTAAGGGGGCGAAATAGGGGGCGCAAGTTTGTACCGCTCTCTAAATACAAACGGTTACTACAGGCACATTTATTAGCAAAGCAGAGCGAAGGATACCACCCTCCCCCTAAACAACGTTGTTTCATGTAAGCAAAACACACACACACACACACACACACACGCCCGCGCGCGCGCACGTGCACACAGGCACCCGCATAAGCAAGCATTCCTGATGTCAAATTATTATTTTTACAACGTCATGTTATTATTACTTCTAATGTTATATGTAGGTATCTTTATCGTGTATTATATTAATGGTTAAAATGTACTTAATTACGAGCACAGAAATTTATAATTATTATATAATTTAATTATGCTGCCCTCCGACCGTCTCAGTCTGGGACCGGTCTGAAAACCAGCGCCGGGCACCTGGGCCCGGCACTTGCTGAGACTGGAAACCCTTTGCCCAACATATTGTAAATTAATATTAGTTTTTTCTTTTTCTTCTTTGTAATATAATTATTTATTTTTAATTTCGTATGTAATGGATGTGTTATGTGGCAATATATAATTCTTATTCTTATTCTTGTATTTAAGGAGCTACGATATAAAAGAGTTCCAAGACGAAACCTGAGAAGAGCCGTACTATAATCAAATCAGAATCACGGAACTGCGCTCCAAAACACAAATTGAAGATGTAGGTGCCACAACCGCCAAAGTGGTCCTGGCTGGACACGTCTGCGGCGCTACCACGAACTTCGAATGTCGAAGTTCGGGTATTTCCATCTCTATCGCACTCCCTTACTCGAGTGACAGGGATGCATGTATTACGAACTTCGACTTTCGAAGTTCGTGGTAGCGCCGCTGCTGTATCCATCTGACCCCGTATCATGGTTGGCCTTATCACGCGATAAGTGACAAGATAGAGCGTCCGTCTCGTTCTATTGAACGGTGTCAGCCAGTGACGGACGCTCTATCTTGTCACTTATCGTGTGATAAGGCCGTCCATGCTACGGGGTCTGGAAAGATGAGCCCGGATAAGTATGGAATGTACCCCGCAAGACAGCCTCCGGAGTAGAGGCAGACCAAAAAGGAGATGACGGGACGATATGGACGTGTTCTGCACGGCTAGCACGCAACGGCGCGCGAGCTCTCTCGATTTTTCTCGCACTATCCGTCTCTCTCTTATTAGAGCACTTAGAACAAGAGGTATAGTGCGATAAAAATCGAGAGTATGTCGCGGCCGTCCCATGCTAGACGTGCAGTGTAAGCGTTTCTTCACTTACAACCCCGAGAAACTGTTTCTCCGAATGAGTCATAAAAACAACAAAAATGGATTATAGATTTGAATCACTAATTCCTTGCTATTAAGCAACATTATTTTTTTACAGTACATATGGTGCTACTTTCCCGCACTAGTGCGGAAAGGGCATTCTTCGTGCATGTCGAAACTTTAAAGAGCCATATGTACAGTAAAACGTTGTACGATACACGTGCGAATAGGTAATTCGCAACTCGTGTCGAATTAAAACACTCCCTTCGGTCGTGTTTTAATTTATCACCAATTTCCTATTTTCGGCACTTGTATCGTAAATAACTATTTTAGCTGTTACGATGTACGCTTTTGTAGCCCGTCGTATGGTCAGTTCGTGTTTAATACCTGATGCTTTGATGCCTGAAATAAATGTTTTTTTTTTTTTTTAATAAAGGTCTACGGCCGCGCGGGCTGCGCATAAAAAGTCTCCTAATCCCAAACATAGCTATGCTCACAAATGTTTATGTACAGGAGGCGTTAACAAAATGTTAACATTTCCACAGTCCCTTGACAGTACGCGTATTGCGCCGCCACACGCATTGCCGTCCATAAACAAGGGCTAAGTATTAAATTAAACAATTATAATAAATTAAACAATTATTTATATTATATCCTTTTGTGCAACGTAGAAAAAAAGTTAATATTTAGAATAGTAAGTAAGCAATTAATGGAAAAGCCAAGTCATCTTTACTCATAAAAGTATTGATTGTACATTCAAACGACGACCGGTTAGCCTAGTGGGTAGTGACGCTGCCTACGAAGCTGAAGGTCCTGGGTTCGAATCCCGGTAAGGGCAAATATATGTGTGATGAGCATGAATATTTGTTTCCGAGTCATGGAAGTTTTCTATGTATTTAAGTATTTATGTTTATTATATAAATCGTCGTCTACTACCCATAACACAAGCCTTAATGAGCTTACTATGGGACTAGGTTGATTTGTGTAAGATTGTCCCCTAATATTTATTATTATTATTATTTATTATACAAACTGTTATCTTGGTAATATTTTGTTGGACAAGTAATGAGATAATGACAGTAGCACAATCATAGAAACATTTAAAGTATGTAACATTCTTAATATCTAAGTAGAATAAGTAAACTAAACCATACATCTCAGTGAGGACTGTTGAGGAGCTAAATGCATGTTTGTTATGTGGTTTATTAATCATAAGTATTCTGTGCATTTGACTCTGTTTGTTCTTCTAATAAATAAAATAAAATAAAATGAGCACCGCCGTTTGAATAGGTATACTGTCTTTCGAATAGCCGATTAGTCAGGTTTCCCATTCGCATAAAAGAGATTAAGTTATGTGTGTGTAAAACGAAATCCGAGAATATCTCCGTCCCTACTACGCCTACGTTATTCGAGCGTTTTCCTGAATATCGCTGCTTTGGTGTCGCTAATAGTTGCTTCATAAATTCCATCAGGCGTTTTTCGGTCGCATCGAAAAGAAATTGGACCCACACGTTTGAATTGAAACCCATCAGAAGCTCTTCGTGTGTTCACGCTCTCGGGGCTCGTCCTGAAGAACTCGGAAGGTTCGAACAATGTTGCCCGGCCGTTGTGTTAAAACATCGGTTTGTCATTTGTTTTTCACCAAACGTTTTTAATTGCAGCCTGTGCGGCTTTCGCAGGACGGCCCGCGAGCTGTGTCGCGGCGACATAGACTATCCGTCTCTTTTTAAACGTTCTAATTAGGAAGATACGTATATAGTCTGTCTCACCGCGCCACACCTTGCGCGCCGTGTGATAGATAGCCGTGCTGCTAGGCAAAGGTTCCCCCCTAATGATTCACGACTACCGTATTAGCGTGCCTAAATTTCGAGGAACCTCAACAAACCAATGATAACTTGCGTTTATAATGTAACATGTTATTTATTATGCTTTCTAGCTTCTGCCCGCGACTCAGTCCGCGTGGAACTCATTTACACGGAAAAAAAAACTTAGCTGTGTTAACTAAAATTTAGTTGTTGTAGCTAAATTCCTTCGAAACTATACGGACAACTAAGTTTTTAGCTAACGTAGCAAAGTGTTTTTAGCTACCAAAACTTAGCTGTAATAGCAAATATTTTTAGCTGAAATCACTCCGAAGAATTGAAAACTTAGCTGTGTCAGCTAATTATATTAGCTAAATTTAGCTGGGGCTGCTAACTATATTAGCTATATTTAGCAGGGACAGCTAATTATTTTAGCTAAATTTAGCTGTGGCTGCTAACTATATTAGCAGTGGCAGCTAATTTTATTAGCTGTATTTAAACGTAACTGCAAAAGAAATTAGCCGCAGCTGCTTATTACTTTTGCTGCAACAGCTAAAATAATTTGTAGCCATAGAAAATAGTGTAAGTTGTAGCAACTAAGTCAGTTTGATGCTCTGTCGAATTAGCTTAGCGGCATTTGCCAATGAACTTAGCTGTAGCTGTGAATTGGATTTGTGACTGTAACTAAGAAATTTAGTTGCGGGGTGTAATCGCTTTAGCTGCGATAGCTAAAATGATTTGTAGCCATCGAAAATAGTTTTTGCTGTAGCAACTAAGTCCGTTTGATGCTGTGTCGAATTAGCTTAGCGGCATTTTACAATGGTCTTAGCTGTAGCTGTGAATTGGATTTGTAACTGTGACTAAGACTTTTAGTTGCGGGGTGTAATCGTTTTAGCTGCGACAGCTAAAATTATTTGTAGCCATAGAAAACAGTGTTAGCTGTATCAACTAAGTCCGTTTGATGTCGTGTCGAATTAGCTTAGCGGCATTTTACAATGATCTTAGCTGTAGCTGTGAATTGGATTTGTGACTGTAACTAAGAATTTTAGATGCGGGGTGTAATCGTTTTAGCTGCGACAGCTAAAATTATGTGTAGCCATCGAAAATAGTTTTAGCTGTAGAAACTAAGTCCGTTTGATGTCGTGTCAAATTAGCTTAGCGGCATTTTACAATGATCTTAGCTGTAGCTGTGAATTGGATTTGTGACTGTAACTAAGAAATTTAGTTACGGGGTGTAATCGTTTTAGCTGCGACGGCTAAAATAACTTGTAGCCATAGAAAATAGTGTTAGCTGTAGCAACTAAATCAGTTTGATGCTCTGTCGAATTACCTTAGCGGCATTTGCCAATGAACTTAGCTGTAGCTGTGAATTGGATTTGTGACTGTAACTAAGAAATTTAGTTGCGGGGTGTAATCGCTTTAGCTGCGACAGCTAAAATAATTTGTAGCCATCGAAAATAGTTTTAGCTGTAGCAACTAAGTCCGTTTGATGTCGTGTCGAATTAGCTTAGCGGCATTTTACAATGATCTTAGCTGTAGCTGTGAATTGGATTTGTGACTGTAACTAAGAATTTTAGATGCAGGGTGTAATAGTTTTAGCTGCGACAGCTAAAATAATTTGTAGCGATAGAAAACAGTGTTAGCTGTAGCAACTAAGTCAGTTTGATGCTCTGTCGAATTACCTTAGCGGTAGTCGACAGAAATTTAGCTGTAGTTGCTATTGGGTTTGTTACCTTAACAAGGGGGTTTAGTTGCGTGATGTAATTATTTAGTTGAGACGACTTATTCGTCGCATGAAAGACAGTTTTAGCTGTAGCCAACTAAGTAAATTTGATACACTATCGAATTAATTTTAGCTTTGGCTGTGAAATGAGTTTGTTACTTTAACTAATCTACTTAGTTAAAATAGCAAACTAAATTCACAGCCACAGTTAAAACTCATTCGATTCAAATTTACTTAGTTGCTGCAGCTAAAACTATCTTTAATGCGACAAGCCGCAGGTAGGTTTCAGCTGTGGCAAATAAGTCAATTTGATACTCTATCGTGTCATACTATAGTCACACTTGTTACGATGCCGCAATGATACGATTGAGTCAAAATAAACTTACTGCTACCGCTGCTACTAAAACGGACACAGTACAAATAATTTTAGTTTCCTTAATTAAGTCATCACATCACGCAAGTAATTTTCATATTTTGAAAAAAATCAAATGCAGAAATTAAAGTAATCATTATATTTATTGTGAAAGGGTCATACTGTATCTTAGGGCACTTATTCACCGCGAGCATGCTCGTGTAATATAATATAACAGAGTTGTTACTTGTACTGGCAATTGACTTACTCACCGCTGTAAAAGGTCGTATCTGAGCAGTAATGTTAAGTTAACAAGCGAATGCTCGCGGTGCGTATATTCCTTTAAACAAAGATCTTCAGCAAGATCAGGAACGGAACCTATCAGTTAAAGGTACTTTACAGTAGTGCTCTAAGTCTTAAAAAGACCGTCGTTTTCGGATCGCCAAACATCGGATCTTGCCTCCACCGTAAGATGTCGTATCTTTCGCATATCCGATGTTTCGCGACTTGAACTGTATATTTACTCACTAATAAAACAAATACAGTAAGGTGGCGTAAGTGGAACGCATGGAGGAACTGAAACATCTGTGTCGGAGCATTGAAATTAGTTTGTCAGCATTCCTGTTATATCGTCACACTGCCTCAGAGTAAATCTCGAATAGTTTACTTTTTATGGTGGTGTGTTTCACATTCTACATACGTTCGACTTACTCCACTGTACTACACTTTACAAATATTAAGAGATTTAATCCCCGGTCAGCAACCATTAAGGGTAGGAATTTACTTGATAATTACAGCTAAATCAAATTTATGAAACTAGTGGAAAAACATGGTAATTTGTTAGTTTTTTTTTAATCATTACATTATATATACAATACATATAATTCAACTGCTCGAGTGTTTTAATGTAATCCTAGAATTTAAATGCTTCACTAGTGAAGGCGAGGCAAGCACGTCATGTCCGTCTATGCCAAGTTTTGTTACCACTGGGGATAACTGGGAAAGAATAATTCCCATTTGTTACCACTGGGGACAACCTAGATGTTACCGCCCATTTTGACCAAGAAAATGGTTTTAAGAATCTTTTAAATGATTTAAATTGTCCCCAGTGGTAACAAATGGGAATTATCTTTCCCAAGTTGTCCCCTGTGGGAACAGATGGGAGATCTACATCAAAGAGATTATCTATGTTGAGATCAATGGAAATCCACAAATACATGGACAGTTTTCCAGGTCTCAAATGTTGTGACGGCTATAGACTGGTACTTAATTAACAACTATTACTACGGTTTAGTGTATACTCAGGGACAAAATTAGAGGAACGTTCATCATATCATACAAGATGAACAATATAAGTGACATAGTTATAATAAAAATAATTACAGGACGTTTATAAAGCATTCCACTAATTTTGTTCTTGAGTTCCTAGTACATAGTAGTGAAGTTTTACTGAATGCTTAATGTCAATTAATATTTCAAATTCTTTCCCACAGCTAGAAATGGATTTCGGTAATTTGTATCCTGATGCTGCAATGCAAATATATAGTGAGTGGCCGACCCTGTCATCTTTTATAACTGGAAAAATTCCAGTTAAAGAACAGAGTGCAATAAACGAGTGTTGTACATCAGGTAGAGTTAGCCTACTTGCTGGCCAGGGAGAGACGTAAAATGTTGTACTCACTACGGGCGGTAATAAAGAGAGCCTCAGATCGCATATTTATCGCCCTTGCCGGCTCAGGTGTCAAATACCTGCAATCTGGGACATTATGTATATTGTATCACTGCCCCAGGTAAGTAATTAAAGCCTTCACAAATCAAATCGGAACCGGACAGTTGGGTACCTTTTCTTGTATAACCACGAATTTTGAAATTCGAAGTTCGGATATCTCCATCTCTATCGCACTTACACTACTCGATACTTCAGTGACAGGGATGCATGTATACGAACTTCGAGTTTCGAGGACGACGGCGTCAGGTTTCAGGCTATATTTTACAAATATTTTCTTAAATTATAGAAGAACAATGTGTAAAGCGGTTGAATCTGTACATTAGATATAGAAAGATATTAACATTTAAAAAATGGGCGCAGCTGTTCCCAATTAAAACCTATTATTAGGCAGGCTTATATTTAATATATTCGTTGATTAATCCTTCGGTCTTAGAGTCGCGTGTTTGTTTATCTGAATGACATTGTATATTGTATACAGCCCGCTGCAGAAAATACATTTCCCTTTCAGTTTGTTTGGCATAACAGCAATGTAAAGCGTGAAATGCTTTAAAGAAAATGTCGAAGGCTTTAAGAGGGCTGTCTACGTTATACATAGTGTCATTTATGATCAAAAAACACTCTGTGATGTTGTCTTCGTCCTGTGATACCGCAAATAACTGAGGCCCAAGCGTAAGACCCCGTTGGAAACAGTTTTCCTTATTACGCAGGTTGGTTGGCAGGACTTCAGCAGCAGACTGAAAAAATAAAAACACTTGTACGACACGTAGGGGAGAATGGGTTTTTTTTTTTACTGATGTAGCGGCCCCACTTTCACCTAAATAGGGGTAGTTTCTTAATTAAACCCTAGAACACTTATCTAGTTATATAAATAAATGTCATAAATGGCTCTTGTGGCCAGTAACCCAAAAAACTGACTTTAAAAAAAAAGGGAAGTTGATCCACTGAGACCTTCTAATGGGTTACACTGGATTGAAGTATTGGGGTACTGTGGATCATATGGGGTTCAATGGATCATGAGTGTGGGATTCAGTGGAGCACTTTTTTTTGTGACTGATGTAGCGGCCCCACTTTCACTTAATAAGGAATCGTTTCTTAATTAAACCCTAGAAAACCTATCTAGTTATATAAATAAATGACAAAAATTGGTTGTTGCGGTAAAAAAAAAACAAAAATGTGCCTTTAAAAACAGTAGAAGTTGATCCATGGATCAATGTTTAAAATATTCCCGGGTTACACTAGATCATGATCCACTGAAACCCATTCCAAATTAATCCGCCGTTCCCCATATACTTATTTTATTAAAAAAAAAATCATTAAAAAATATTGAGTTACTTTGTCATTAAAATTAACCATTCACATTATTTATCATATACCTCTTAGAGAATATCAAATTTAATCAAAAGTATTGCAGAATCAGTCCAATAAGTAAGACACTAAACGTTTTTGAAAAACACCTAAATAAATACTTTCGCTCTTACTTTGTGACGGGGGCCTCAGCGACGCGACCTCCGGCTCAGACACTGCGCGGCTGCCAGAGCGGCAACGTCGCGAGCGCTTATGTGTGTGCGTACAATACATGCAAAGCTTATAGCAAACGATCCACTGAGACCCATGACCCACTGAACCCCACTCTTCCCTGAGATGAGGACCTCACATAGTGTAAAGCATCATCAGCCTCGCATAGGTGTAAAGTTATTATGATAAACTACTTACTTTTACATATTGAATAATGCCATCTTTGGTTTCTAATCTTGATGGCCTCCATTGTGTTCTTTTCTTCATGACAATGTTTTTTATAGGAAATAACAATGCAAGGGCTCTCAGAGTCTTGATTTTTTTTCCATCTGCAAATAAAAAAACAGAATCATCTCATGAATTTCCTTTGTTTCAGCCCAACTCTATGCAGAATTTGATCGTTATTTACCGATCTTCAGAATTTGATCGATCGTTAGACACCATCGATGAGTACCGACAGAACAACAGTGAATAGGTACTACTCATTTACTGCTACTAGCAATCCACGAATCACGAATGGCTTATGGATGAATTGAAAGCAATTGCCATTGCGAGAGCAGTAGATTTTATTAATGTTACGCAATAATCTGCATATTTCGCATTGTGTTGAAAAAGCAGCGACGCTCAGCGGCCAACTTTTATATTTGATACTATAGCTGCCCGGCCCGGCTTCGCACGGATGACCCGTTTTCCCGTAGGAATGAAGCATTTTCCCGCGGCAAAAAGTAGCCTATGTTCATCAGGGATAATGTTGGCTTCTAATGGTAAAAGAATCAAATTACTATCGTCAAGTAAAAAGCGCAGAAGAATATTTCATGTGACCGGCGTTGATTCTTTTGATACATTGGCTATAAGAAACCATGTTTACGCATACTATTTTAGAAACGAGCTACCAACATTGACGAAGCTATCGAAATCATTAAAAGATGCTGATTTATTTAAAGGAAGCCGGTCATCTGTACGCAAAGTGTTTAAAGATATAGGATTTGAGTATAAAAAAGTAATAAGAAAAAATTCTGATGGAAAGAAAGGACATAGCGCTTGCTCGCTTTGACTTCTTATCAAAAGTGAAAACTATTGACGACTGGGACAAAGTTGTTTTCCTAGATAAAACTTGGTTAAATGCGTAAAAATTACAATATATAACTCTACCTGATGTACAACACTCGTTTATTGCACTCTGTTCCTTAACTGGAATTTTTCCAGTTATAAAAGATGACAGGGTCGGCCACTCACTATATATTTGCATTGCAGCATCAGGATACAAATTACCGAAATCCATTTCTAGCTGTGGGAAAGAATTTGAAATATTAATTGACATTAAGCATTCAGTAAAACTTCACTGCTATATTAGTGCAACTCAGGAACAAAATTAGTGGAATAAATAAATAAATAAATAAATAAATATTAGGGAACGATCTTACACAAATCGACCTAGTCCCAAACTAAGCAAAGCTTGTACTATGGGTACTAGACGACGATAAACATACTTATATAGATAAATAAATACTTAAATACATAGAAAACATCCATGACTCATGAGCAAATATTCGTGCTCATCACACAAATAAATGCCCTTACCGGGATTCGAACCCAGGACCTCTTGCTTCACTACCAACTAGGCTAAAGCGGTCGGGGGGCGGAATGCTTTATAAACGCCCTTTAATTATTTTTATTATAACTACGAGTATGTCACTTATTTTGTTCATTTTGTATGATATGATGAACGTTCCTCTAATTTTGTCCCTGAGTATACACTAAACCGTAGTAATAGTTGTTAATTAAGTACCAGTCTATAGCCGTCACAACATTTGAGAGCTGGAAAACTGTCCATGTATTTGTGGATTTCCATTGATCTCAACATAGATAATCTCTTTGATGTAGTGAGTTCCCAGTTTTCAAGGACAAGATTTACCGTTCTGGTATTTTGTAGCCAGCGTATCAAGTCGTCATGCTCTTCTTCTAAAAACATACACACAAATAATATATTATGAAACGACAAAGTAGCAACCACCGTACGTATGGGGTGATTTGATAAGTAACGTCAACGATAGATAACTAAAATTTGACATAAAATTGGTGATGATACCTGTCTCGTCGTCGGTTAGCTTTTCGATTCCCTCTTTAACTATTGAAAGACTTTTTTTTGAAATCGCTCCCACTTTCAACAGCTTTCTTCTTAAGTTGTAATATCTATTTAATAGTATACCACGTCCAGCTGAAGAGTCTCTATTTCTGCCCTTGGAACACCCTGCCCAAACTTCCTAAAATATTTTTTTTCTGCTTGAGTATTCATTTGAAAATCATTGGTTACTGTAATCTACAACTATTAATAATAGTGTGTTCAATGTTCATTCAAGATTTCAATATATGGACAACGCGGCAAAAATTATATATATTTTTTTAAAACTCCTACCCGAGTGAGAATATTGAAATTCAAAACCCTCCCTCCCCTCCCCAACCGGCTTCACCCCTTCCTCCCTTAAAAAATGTGTCCTATTTTACAGATTTCCACAATTTTCAAAAAGAAAGGTTGTACAAACTACAGACAAAATGGTCACACGGTTTATTTATAAATAGTTTTCAAGTTATAGTGCGTCAAAGTTGGCTGAAAATGTATCACCAACAAATAATTACAACTTTAAACTCGCGCAAATTAAGAAATCTGTCTTGGGATTATTCTTAAAGTAATGGTTAGCTTAAAAAACATGGCGTAGAAACTGTAACTCGTATCAAAATGAATGTAAGATTTATTTGTTGGTAGTTTGTCAATAAATCATTTCGTCATCGAATATTTTGTCCTAGCTTGTATAGTTTTCCTGAAACTTGGGCTAATCTGTAAAGCGGGACACATTTCAAGGAAGGGAGGTGTTAAGCTGGATGCAAGGTGATTTTCAATGTACTCACTTATAGTTATAACACAGCCGCGATAAAACAAAATAATAACTTATGCCGCAAAAAAATCTAAAATGAACATACTAAGTAATCTACAATGCTTATTTAAATATACTCTATAATGCAATACTTTTCCTAACTTAAAACTACATAAACGCACAAACTATGGAATAGGCTGCTTATTTAGGGGAGGCACTAATGGCAAAGACAGTGCACAGAAAACACTCGATTTCCAATAGTACATTACTACAGAGGCCGGGAAGTAAGCGGTTGCTGGCCGAGTACATATTATTATAGACGGCCGAGCGTAGCAAGGCCGGATAGTTATGTATGAGGCTGGCAACCACTTTTCACGCCGAGGTATGTGTAGTACTTTTCTCAGACATGCAATTAAATAAATAAATGAAACTCCAAGAAATCAAACTTTAAATTTCATGGCTGAACGCCGTGATGCTGTGCCATAAATTGTGGAATGGAAATTAAAAAAGACCATCTTGCAGGCCTCCAATTTTGTATGAAATGCCATTACGGATCTCTCGTCTCGCTGCGCCCGAAACGTGACCCCCATTATGTTGAACACAATGTCAATATTTCAAATTTTCTTAAAAATTCTAAATTCTAAATATTTATTCAGCAAATAGGCCACGAGGGCACTTTTACAAGTCAAAATGTCTATCTATAGACTCAAAAATAGTATGAGTAGGTACATTATTCATAATAAAATTAACTACAGAAGCATCTAGCATCATCAAACCTCAAACATGCTTATGTACTCAGCCGGTAACCCCTTACATCCCGGCCTCTGTACCTATAGTAATGTACTATTATATACCCCCCAGAATTTTGAGAGTTAATTGGCTATGACATAGGGATAGATAGTATCTCATCATCATCATCAGCGTACATACGTCCCACTGCTGGGCACAGGCATCCTCTCATTGATGAAGGATTGGGGTGTTCCCACGAATGGCCCATGGAGATTTGACATACATCTTTGAATTTCTTCGCAGTTGTATGCAGGTTTCCTCACGATGTTTTCCTTCACCGAAAAGCTAACGGTAAATATCAAATGATAATCCGTAAGTACATAACTACGTAAGTTCCGAAAAACTCGTACAACGCAGCAGAATAGTTATTGAAGGCAAATTCGTGACCATTTTGTGTAACTCTGCACTATGAACTACTTGTATACAAGCTAGAATACAATAAATACCTTTAGAAAGATGATACAAATAACTATTACAAAGCTAACAACTGCTATTTAATATAAAAGCATACCAAATTCTACATTTTTTTCCATACATTTCCAGTTATAAATAAAACTTTTCCCCCTCACTGCCTCGGAAAGTCGTCTTTTATCCTTTAAAACCAGTGGACAAAAACGCATTTTATCTACTAGTGGGGAAAATAATTTCACCTTGGAGCGTGTTTAAGTAGCTTTTGACAGATAACAAAACGTAAAATAAAAAATAAACATATATTTAATTCAAAAATTTCACAGATGATGTATTTCTGTTGCCGCTATAACAAATACTAAAAAACAGAATAAAAATAATACGAGTATATAAGAACTTTTAAAAAATTGCTTGTTGCCTTCATCAGCCGCTGGGTCTCAAAATGTATGGGAAAACTAAAATCCAACTCGCACTTGACCTAACTTCTACTTGATATTACTTAACATTATTATTAGTTTAAGAAAATATTATTATTTAAATTAAATAAAGTTGTTTTGCACTTTCATCGCTACGGTGAGGGGAAAAGTATTGCGTTACACACGGGTGCAAATGTATTTTACTTCTGATCTCGTATGTTGAAACACTCACTACGCTCAGGACTCTATTTTAGAACCACTCGCTTCGCTTGTGGTTCAACTATACCATCATTTCGCTTCGCTTGTGGTTCAACTATAGCATCCTTTCGCTTGCTCATGTTTCAATTCCACACTCGCGGGTAAAATACAACTTTGCACCTTTGTATAACAAATAACTATTATTGTTCTTTTTGATAAAATCTTCTTGCTAGTTTTGAGGTTCCATGCCAGCTAGTAAAAATATTAGTGTGGACTTTACTAACATTTTATTTAATAGCTGGCATGAAACCATTGCTGGAAATGCCATGAACAACTCATGCCTAGATGCAAAAAAGTTCTTATTTTCCTCTTACATAAGATTCTTCCCTGAAGTACTCAACTATCAGGTCAGACCAATATTCTATGACACTATTTGGAAAACTGAAAAAAGAACAACTATTTAGTGTGTAACTTAGTTACATGCAATGCAATTAAATGTTGCATGATTGATATGGTTGGCAAGTGCCAACATGAAAATAGGGACAAATGTTTAAAACAAGATGCTTTATAAACATCCTATAATTCTTTTAATGACAACTATGGAACATTCAACGTTTATCCTGCACTAGCGACCCGCCCCGGCTTCGTACGGGTACCATATTATTCATATAAACCTTCCTCTTGAATCACTATCTATTAAAAAAAAACACATCAAAATCCGTTGCGTAGTTTTAAAGATCTAAGCATACATAGGGACAGACAGCGGGAAGCGACTTTGTTTTATACTACGAGTATGTAGTGATAGTGATTGTGAATGTTCCTCTAATTTTGACCCCGAGTATATTTTACGTACGAGTCATCATATCCTTACTAATATTTGGTATAAATGTAAAACTACAAACCTTTTCTGAATGTCATGTCTCAGTTCTTGTTTTACAATTTCGTCAGCCAGCTTCTGCCTAAAATAGTCTGAAAGACTATTTTCCGTTTTATAGTAATACAAAATCATTTTGCCTTCCGGTCCCTTTAATAGGTCTTCAATTGTCTGAAAAAAAATTAAGCATTACATTACATTGTTGACCAATAACTAAACAAACGAAAAACTTTGAACTGTAATGAGAGTTGATCTTAGAACAGCTGAACCGATTTCACTAGCAAACAAAAATCACACATTTAATGTAGTTCTCCCAATTAGGAGCTATAAATAAATAAAACATTTATTTCAGGCAACTAAGGCCCATAGTTACAAATACCTTACAGACTAACATACATACAATATAATATATAAACACTAATTATTATTTAGGCGACGAAACAGTGTGGCTCCGTTGCGTCGTCAAGTCCGGTGGCTATGATGCCACAGACAGACAGACTGACGGCAGACAGACTGTTGGCAATCGTATGTCTGTTTTATGTTGAGTTGGGGCTTTAAAAAATAAGAAACATGTTACTTTGATATACTTACCAACATATTGCTCGATGAAAAATTTGTGGCGGCTGAGGAGGTTGACGCCATACTGGTTTCATCAGAATCACATGAAATTTTTCTCCTCTTTGCTTGTGTTACCTATTTAAAAAAAAAACATTAGCAGTATATGTTGAAATTGCTACAAACTAAGTGACTAAGTATATATTGTTTTCGTTCACTGAATATATTCTTTATAGATTGCCAAAGAAATTTTGAGGAATCTTAAATCTTCTAGCCCAGCGGCCACATATATTACATAAATTGCATTTCAAATACCAAGTCAACTTGAATGATGATAATGTTCAAAAGTGCTAATCATTCAAATTCCTCAACCATACATTAATTAGTGCTGTTAAGAATACTAGGAGGAAGAAAAGACTGTTTATATGCAAACGTGAAATGTTATTACCTGGATTTCAAGACTTTTAATTTTTTCCATGAATGATATCCTCTCCCCAATCTTTGGGAAGAGTTTTTCCATGGAATATTCGGTCAACACTTTTAAATGGGACACTTCAATCCCTTCATCTAAAAAAAAAACTGATAATTAGTTTATAATAATGATAATACATATAAATAATACCTAGGTAAGTGATGTAAAGCTGTGTACGAATTAGTCGGCTC
Source organism: Epinotia ramella (assembly GCA_947578815.1). NCBI lineage: Eukaryota > Metazoa > Arthropoda > Insecta > Lepidoptera > Tortricidae > Epinotia > Epinotia ramella. The sequence goes on from OX388207.1 coordinate 6,606,013, forward strand.
GCCGCGAGCACGCTGCCTCGCCCGCGCATGTTTATGTGCAACAATTTGGCTCACGAGCAGCGCGCCGCCGCCGCGAGCATGCCTCAGGGCCTGTATTCACTTTGATTAGTGCGAGTTCATACATTTGCTGCGAGTGGAGTAGCTTTTGTATGGACTCGCACTAATCACTAATCAAAGTGAATACAGGGCATCAGGCACGCAGGTTAAGATTCATTGGCAGACACTCAAGCTATGCATCATCATCAGCCTATTTACGTCCCACTGCTGGGCACAGGCCTCCCCTCATTAGAAGAGAAGGCACGGGCATTAGTCCCCACGCTGCATGGTCCAATGTAGATTGGGGACTTCACATGTTACATTTCTTCGCAGATGTATGCATATTTTCCATCACCTAGATATTCCGTACATAACCAAAAATTACATACAATATGGCAAAAAAATGGGCCAAATTTCTCTATGATTTTGGGCCAAGGCTAGAAGCCTTTAGATTAGACGTGTTTACACCTGACTTGCTGCTGCCGGCATAGAATAGAATATACACGTTACTCACCTTTAAATTTATCAATTATTTTTTCGTCATAGCCCCAGCCATGTAACAGTTGGCAAATGTTCTCCATTGTATTCTATTTACTATTTCTTTCACTTTACTTACACTGCGAAGCGAAGCCCCGATTACGCGATGCACTAGTATAGAACTACTTTACTCGACGGTACGATATGTTAAAGAATGATGCAATATCGTCCTCGTTCCTCGTTGTCACGTGACTTGAGTGAGCCAGTGTTGCCAGCGCGGATTTTTAAATCGCCGTGTGTAGTAAGCGAAATTGCTGTGTTCGTTTGGAAACTGGCATGTCGGCTGCCGTGCCAAAGAAATCCAATAAAAAATATATGATGTACTCATTTAGGATATGGATTACGTACGTAGGCCGTCAGTGAACTTTTTTTGGAACTGTTACCAGGTTTTTATATCTTTGTGACTTAAAAAGTAGGCAATTAGTAAATATGCTACTAATATAAGGGGTATAGACACTAAATCATTCCCATAAAAATCATTCCATGTAAAAAGGGGCCAAGTAAGGGGTGTAGACACTAAATAAAATAATAATTCCCTAAAAATCATTCCATGTAAAAACGGGCCAAGTCTCGAAACTCTTCCACCGTAAATAGTTGTGAGATATTTCGTAGAGCCAAGTCTCAGGCATTCTTATTAATCTGTATTTGCTTGCTAAGTAAAATTCTGCAACTTGGCAATACTGAATTTTTTGCGATGATTGCTTTCACGAAAACAAACAATAACTCATTTTAAGTCATTAATTGCGCTTTTAAATGATATTATTCTTGAGGGTACACAAAATTATGTATGAGCTATATTCGCTCAAAACTAAATATTCGAGATGTGCGATTTTTTTGATTACGATTTATTTCACCCCCTAGTTTAAGCGGTTGGGGGGGAAAGTTTCAAGTTTTAAGATTTTTTCGTTGTTTTTATACTATTACTAGCTTACATACCAAACTTCAGCTTTCTAGGTCTTCGGGAAGAACCTTAAGAATATTGATGATCACCAGCATATAGTTGACGGCAAACTTCGTGCGCAACGCGGGACGAAGTGGGGGGACAGCTCGCACGTACAATTCGCCAAGCAAACTGCCCCTCCCCTTCGTCCCGCGCACGAAGTTTGCCGTCAACTATACCTGGGATAACTCGGGGCACATTCTAGGGATTTGATATCGATAAAAAAGATGTCGATATGTAATATATGTGCGATAATATATGTGCTCATTGAAAATTCTCTATTACTATAAAAAGGCTCAATATCACACCTGATATCAAGCCTCTTAAGATAATATATGTATGCGGATGTCATTTCAAACAAAATTACAATTTACTATCAATGCCATTCATGTAAGAATAATCCCATAAAAAACATTCCATGTAAAAAAGAGGCCGTCTCGAAACTCTTCCACCGTAAAAAGTTGTGAGATATTTCGTAGAGCCAAGTCTCAGGCATTCTTATTAATCTTTATTTGCTTGCTAAATAAAATTTTGTGACTTGGCAATCACACAATACTACATAATTTTAGGTAAGTATGCAAAAATCCATAAATACAGTTAAGTTGTGTGATCGCCACGTTACAGAATTTTATTTAGCAAGCAAATAAAGATTAATAAGAATGCCTGAGACTTGGCTCTACGAAATATCTCACAACTTTTTACGGTGGAAGAGTTTCGAGACTTGGTCTCTTTTTTACATGGAATGTTTTTTATGGGATCTCACTTCTTTTTGTAAGTTAATGTGTTATCCATACATACAAATTATGAATGCAGGCCCATTCTTGCTTTTGAATTTTCCCATTCACTGCAAATGTTACTTTGTAATCCTATATATTTGTATAGGTTTACAAAGTAATGTATACAGTTGGTGTATTTAGAAAACAGGCAATTTTTTATAGTTTTCCCTTTATGTGGCCATTAAACCCTAACTCTGTACCAAATTTCAGCTCTCTGAGTTCATGGGAAGTACTAGTTCTATTTTGATGATCATGAGTGAGTGAGTGAGTGTCATAAATGCGAAACTTTGCTTTGAAAACAGACTTGAAATTTTGGATTTTAAGTATGTGATTATAGCTTACTGGATGACGAAAATTTCTGCGTTCTGGTCTTATCCAGAGGTTCTCAAATAGGGGCCTGAAAATGCGGCGAAATGGTTCCAGTAAAGGATGGCACGGAAGTGTTTGCTTCGAGCTCGACTTGGCGGGGGCACTGCTGCGCCCCCAGATATATGAGGCAATATTCCGCTACGATTGTTACGAAGTCCAAAATAATCATGCAGGCCAAGAAAAGTCACGCCCAAGTGAATATTCTATTAAAACTCATGGATGTGTACTTAGAAAAGGTAGGCAGTGCCCTTGCGCTTCGCTTGGCTCGTCTTGGCGGGGGCACTGCCGTGCCCCCAGATTTATTATTATTATTATTATTGTTGTATACAGACTGTTAAATAAAACGTTCCTATTACCCGTCTTTTACTGGAAAGTACTAGCGTTTATATCTGGCAACACTTGCTACGTTACTTTTCCCGGGTGAAACTCGAAAATATTAGTTGGAACAGCAAAATGCATTTTGGCTACTACAACGAATATGATATTCGTTAGCACAGCTAAAACATTCGGGCTTTTATGTGCAGGTGGGCACGTGTCGCTGTAATATGTACAATGATTTTATAACGCTTTTTAAAGTATCAAAGTAGCCACATTTTTGAAAGTCACCTTGTTACAAGCTTTTATTATTTAACTTGCAATGAATGTATGTTTGTCTGGGTGGAATCTTGCAACTGAATTTTAAATCACTTGCCGTTATCCGATTGACCTGAAATGTTGGGTGTTCGTATGGTTTGGATCACAATTCAATATTATGGTACCATCGAGCTGATCTGATGATGGAGACAGGTGGCCATGGGGATTCAGTATTTAACCGACGTAATCCTGTGGAGTGTTGGGGTTTGACAAAAACTAATTTTAAGCTCAGATCAAATAAGAAAACATTTTTTAAACGTTTTTTTATTTGATCTGAGGTGTTATTTAGCCTAGTAGCGGTTAAAAAGATCGTTAATTAATAATAAATACTAAGCAAACATCAAATCAGCAAGGTCTGCCTGGGTAGATAATGAGTACCAATGGACATTTAACACGTTTCTAGACTGATACCTACCCTACAAATTGAGCCACGAAAAGTACTATTCTTCCGCGATACTTTCAAAATGACTTTATTCGCATGGTAACAGAATCTATGTTAGATATAGGCATATGGTACCTAATCTTCGTATTACAAATACAAATACCGGTTTCATGCCGGTTTTTACGAATAGCTATAAAAAGTATTCGAGGATAATTTTACTGTAGAAGTATTATTTCAGGTTTATTTGTATGCGAGGTGTATTTGACTAAAAAAAAACATGTTTTTTCTATTTTTAGGGTTCCGTAGTCAACAAGGAAGCCTTATAGTGTCGTCATGTCTGTCCTTCTGTCCGACTGTCCGTCTTCGGCCTTGCTCAGTATCCCTTTACAATTAGAAAACTGTAATTCGGCATGGGTACGTATCAATCACGCCGACAAAACAAAATAATAAAAATTAAAAAAAAACCCACGTAAAGTGGGACTGTAAACTTTTTTCTCGATAAACCAATAGTGTGGGGTATCGTTGGCTCATTTAAAAATATTATGGGTTTCCTAAAACCACTTTTCAAATCAGTAATTCGTTTGCGAGATATTGGGCTTTAAAGCCCTAATTTTTGTTCGAGTCATGAACTTCAACATTCATCGAACCATGGGTTTAAGGAGAGTGTAGGGGAGGTACCCTAAAAAATTTTTTTTTTTCAAGATTTTATAGTACCGTTTTGTTGGCGTAATTGATTTATATACCCATTACGAACTACAGTTTTCTAGGAGTTATGGTTACTGAGCTAAGCCGAAGACAGACAGACGGACAAACAGACGGACGGACATGGCAAAACTATAAGGGTTCCCAGTTGACTACGGAACCCTAAAAATCAAACATCAAAATCGATCACAATTTTAAATGTTATGTGTTTTTAAAATTATTAAAGAGTAAACGGGATTGAAATTTAATTCGTTATGAATTTTATTTCGTTTATATTTTTATTTCGTAATTTAAAAGTAGGGGAGACCGAGGATAGGATAAAGTTGAAAATCTTGTTATATTCGTTCGAACGGAGACGTGACTGGAAATACGCTATTAATGTCACCCCTCGGTGAATTGGTATGGGGATTGCATGGCTCAAGCAAATACCTACTTGTTAATCGCTCTCTACTCGAGTTCAAGTGGTGTCTTGTTTATACAGCGCTCATCAGGGGTATAAAAATATATGTCCCATGTCATATAACTATTAGGTACCTACTTTTCCATCTTTAGAATTATCAAAACTGTTTAGGGCAAAATTCCGGTCCCACTATTGAGCTAGTAGTAATATCATGCGCAGAAGCGGGTCGGTACTGAATTTTTAGCGACATCGGCGACATTTTATTTAAGTTCAGCAAAGACTGTTAGCTAAAGTTCTGCAAAATGTTAGTCACAGCTACAAAATATGCATAAATCTGATTTGCTACTACTTATAATATATTATTGCTTGTCATTGCAAAGAAAATTCGGTCGTGTGACCAAGATTTTTAGTAACATCCGCGAATTTTTATTTAGCAGCTGCAGCAACGAATATTAGGTACAGTGTGTGAAAAAGTTAGTCACAGCTACAAAATGTTCGTAGCAGCCCCACATAAGTCTGATTTGCTACTACTGCTAATATTAGTTTGCTTTTCATTGCAAAGAAAATTCGGTTGTGTGACTAAGATGTTTAGCAACATTCGCGAATTTTAATTTAGCAGTTGTAGCAAAGAATATTAGCTAAAGTTTGTGAAAAAGTTAGTCACTGCTACAAAATGTTCTTAGAAGCCTCAGATAAGTCTGATTTGCTACTAGTGCTAATATATTATTGCTTTTCATTGCATAGAAAATTCGGTGGTGAGACTATGATTGTTAGCAACATTAGCGAATTTTTATTTAGCCATTTTAGCAAAGAATATTAGCTAAAGTTTGTGAAAAAGTTAGTCACTGCTACAAAATGTTCTTAGCAGTCTCAGATAAGTCTGATTTGCTACTACTGCTAATATATTATTGCTTTTCATTGCATAGAAAATTCGGTGTTGTGACTAAGAGTTTTGGCAACATTCGCGAATTTTTATTTAGCAGTTGTAGCAAAGAATATTAGCTAATTTTTTGTGAAAAAGTTAGTCACTGCTACAAAATGTTCTTAGCAGCCTCAGATAAGTCTGATTTGCTACTAGTGCTAATATATTATTGCTTTTCATTGCATAGAAAATTTGGTGGTGGGACTAAGATTGTTAGCAACATTAGCGAATTTTTATTTAGCCGTTTTAGCAAAGAATATTAGCTAAAGTTTGTGAAAAAGTTAGTCACTGCTACAAAATGTTCTTAGCAGTCTCAGATAAGTCTGATTTGCTACTACTGCTAATATATTATTGCATTTCATTGCATAGAAAATTCGGTGTTGTGACTAAGAGTTTTAGCAACATTAGCGAATTTTTATTTAGCAGTTGTAGCAAAAAATATTAGCTATTGTTTGTGAAAAAGTTAGTCACTGCCACAAAATGATCTTAGCAGCCTCAGATAAGTCAGATTTTCTACTACTGCTAATATATTATTGCTCTTCATTGCCTAGGCCATTTGTTGCTGTGACTAAGATTATTAGCAACATTGGTGAAGGATATATTAGTAGACGAGTATGAAAATAAAATTAGCAACTGCAAAACTGTTGTTCGTGATTGCAAAATATTTTTATCAAAAGCAACAAAGATATATTTTTGCTGCCTCATACATGTACATAGTAACAAAGTTGTTGTCCACTACCAATAAGAATTATTAGCAGTCATAGCTAACAGCAATGGCTAATTAAAAATTGTTGATACGGATAAAGAATTTTAGCTTTAGTTGCTAATTAATTAGTAGTGGTAGCAAATTATCAATGGCTAATTAAAAATTGTTGATACGGATAAATAATTTTAGCTTTAGTTGCTAATTAATTAGTAGTGGTAGCAAATTATTTTAAATTACTTTAGCTAAATACCGTTAGCAAGGGTAGCTAACTGGTTTTAGTTGCTATAGACAAGGCTTTGTTACAGTTGCTAAGAAATTGTATGCAGCAGCAAAGGAAATTTCAGCAAAGCGCGCTTAGCTACCACAACTAAATCATTTCTTTCCGTGTATATCGTAGCTCCATACAAACTTTGACCCCCATTTCACCCCTTTAGGGGATGATTTCCGGGATAAAAACTATGCTGTGTCCTTCCTCGGGACTCAAACTATCTTTATACAAATTTTCATCCAAATCAGTTCAGTGGTTTAAGCATGAGAAAGTAACATACCGACTGACAGAAAGACAGACGCACTTTCGCATATATAATATTAGCATGGATATTGATTGAATACCTTACCATTAATTTACCCGATAAATTATCAGCCACAGCGCTTAATTGCACGTCACCCATAGGATCAGAAGCGGTATAAAAGGGCTTTAATTTACGATTAGGAATTAAGGAGGCTCCCGGAATTTAGCGCAACTGTTAGGCAATAAAGAGGTATCCCAGAGCCGAGCGCTTACGGGATCGGTATAAATAAGTGGGAATTAAATAGAACTGCAGATTGTTATCGGAGGTTCTATCTGGAAAAGGAGTTTTTCTGGCCGAATAATGGTGTTAAGAGCGTACAAACAAAAAAATCGTATTTTAGCTAACGGAAGGCTTTTTCAAAGGCCATATTTTCGTTCAAATGATAAAGTAAACTTCTGTTTCGTTTAGATAAACTCTTGTAGACCATAGCATTGCTATAATTCTATTTTTATAAACGGTTATTTAAAACAACCAGTGAGTGTTTTCCAAAAATACGCGTCAGCTATCTTTTAGGTAGAATAACATCGTAGTGTGGGTTGCTAAGCTAATCATGACCGCTCGCAGGCGATCGCGACTAGGGACGTTACCGACTTCGTATAAACCGCGACCGCTTTAGCCTAGTTGGTATTGGTAGTGACCCTGCCTACAAAGCAAGAGGTTCTGGGTTCGAATCCCGAGTAGGGCGTTTATTTGTGGGATGAGCACGATTATTTGTTTCTGAGTCACGGATGTTTTCTATATATTTAAGTATTTGTTTATCTATATAAGTATGTTTATCGTCGTCTAGTTAGCCATAGTATACAAGCTTTGCTTAGTTTAGGACTAGGTCGATTTGTGTAAGATGGTCCCCTAATATTTGTTTATTTATTTTTAATGACCTAATAATTAAAGGACAATTTGTACAATTAACGAGTGGGAAAAGTGAAAAGCACTAAGTAGTTCGCGAAAACCAACTTCCCGCACGCTAAACAGCTACGTAAAGTAGCACTTTTTCGGCCTATATATATTTATTTATTTTTTGTTGTCTTTTATTTTGTATTTTGATTTATGTGCATGATGTATGTGTTGTTGTCATGAATATTTTTTTTTCTGTTCTCTGCTTATCGGCAATCAGTCCGAAGACTATAAGTCGATGTGTGGATTAGTATGGCCTGGCAATTCGAGTGTGCTCTCCAGCCAGAGCATCTCCTCATTTTTTTCAAGTCTGAGGCTACTCTCTATTTTGTAGCTCCAGGATGTTATGTCGTTTCAGTCGCCTTGTGTGGTTCTGGACGGTCAGTTGTTGTGCTAATTTATTGGCAGTGGCGGATTTACCAGCAGGCTGAGTAGGCTCGAGCCTAGGGCGGCAGATTTAGGGGGCGGCAAATTTGATAGGAATTCTGAGAACATTTCTGTGTTTATGTTATGTCTTGGAGGGCAGTAAACTGCTGACACATTGAAATAACCATGACTATCTTCTATGGCGATAGTAGTTGCCTATGTGTGGTTAATTTTATATTCAGGTAACACATGATGTTTAATCCTTTTTTTTACTATTATTGCCCCCTATATACCCGCATGAGCCGTGCCATCAGGATGGGTTATGATTTTTTTTTTTTTTTTGTGATATAGGAGGCAAACGAGCAGACGGATCACCTGATGGTAAGCGATTACCGCCGCCCATGGACACTTGCAACACCAGAGGTGTTGTGAGTGCGTTGCCGGCCTTTAAGATGGTAGTACGCTCTTTTCTTGAAGGTTTGAAGGTCGTATCGGTCCGGAAATACCGCAGGCGACAATCCATTCCACAGTTTAGCTGTGCGAGGCAGGAAGTTTCTGGAGAAGCGCACAGTTGAGGACTGCCAACCATCTAAGTGGTGAGGATGGTAATGTTGTCGCGTTGAACGATGGCGAAAAGAAGCGGCAGGGATTAATCCGAACAATTCCTCGGAGCACTCCCCGTTATACATGCGATAGAAAATGCAGAGAGAGGCCACATCTCTAAGCAGCGCCAAGGGGCCAAGCCGATCCGAAATATGCTCGCTGTCGACAATTCGAGTTGCTCGTCGTTGGATGCGATCCAGAGGGAGAAGCTGGTATTGGGGTGCCCCTGCCCATAGATGAGAACAGTATTCCATGTGTGGGCGGACCTGCGACTTATAAAGCTGCAGGCGGTGGGCCGGTGTGAAATACTGTCTCGATCTATTGAGTGATGTATGTGTTACTTCCTTGTAATTTGATTTTACTTCTACTAGTGCAGTGCGCCTCCGATACCAGTACAATGTCTAGGGCGTGCTCATACATTAGCGTTTGCAATTCATTTTTGTTTGGAGCAAGTCCATTTATGTTCCAGGTAGCCAAGCGTATACCTATTTTGTTAGTTTGCTAACAAGCGTTGAGATGAGTCCCATCAGGGTACTCATTTTGTTGTAATAGGAGATCAAACTTTTTTGATTGGTTTATTAGCATTTCTTGAATTAAGTCACTTTGGGGTAGATTCTCAGAATGAGTTCGATCTTTTAGTTTTTCTGCAAAAGTGTGGGTGTTTCGATCAGAATTGTAACGTACTTCATAATTTCCTTGTTCTCTGTTAATCATTCTTGATTGTTCATTTGTATTATTAGTTTTCGTCATATGATTGTTTAAGTTTTCGTTCGTAGTAGTTTTTCTAATCGTATTGCCTTTCTTTGTTCTTCTTGCCAAGATTTCTTTGTACACTTCACAGCCTTTGTAGTTTGCTGGATGAGCACCATGACAAAGAGCACATACAGCTGAGGTATTGCGGTCTTTCTTTGGACAATCAGATGTTTTGTGTGATTGAGCACATTTTACGCATCGGTACGGTCGCATGCAGTAGTTCTTTGAGTGACCGTACTGTTGGCACCTTTTTCACTTTACAAGCTCTTTTCTTTTTTTTGGGTCTTCGATTGTCACTGACTGGTGGTAAATAAATTTCAGTTCCTTGACGGCTTTGTTTTTGTCGCTTGGAAGTAGGTTGACGAAGAATGTGGAGGTTGGTTTTTTATCAGGTCCGTATCTTGCGTTGATAATTTCACCAAAGACGGTATTTCCTGTCTTTTCAATGTCTTTTTTGATCACGTCAAGTGGTGTCGTGTGGTGTAGATTTTTTATGACTATTCTATAGTATCTTGTATCTTTTCTATTAAACGTGTGTCCCATAAGACCGTTTTCGCGAACTATCTGAATTAGTTTTTTGTATACTTCTATTAACGTGCAGTTAATTCTAAGCTGGTTCTTCTTAACAACTTTGTAGGTAAATTCATCGCGATTTACTCCGGAGTATGGGACTTGTCAACGCTTTCTATTCCATATAGAATGATGGGTGGAGGTTTACTTGTCCTTTTTTGGATTGGTACCGATGCCTCCTTTTCCGCGAGGTCTATAGGGAGGCAGCTGTATTGGTTGGACATTTCTAATGGTTGCTTGTCTGGAGAAGGGGTGCTCGACAGTTTCTTTCTTTTCCAGATCTCGACTCAGGGACTCTTTGCCAGGCTGGTGGTTTGGATGGATTTTCGTTTCTATCTGTGTTGTGAGTTTCTCCGTCTTTGAAGGATCCTGTTAAGCTGCCAATCGATGAACTTCTGTTTCTTTGTACAAGTAAATCTGCATGGAGGGTTTGTTGTACAAGTTTTTTAGGCCCATTTGTATTTATTGTATCTGGGGTCTGGTCCGTAGAGTTGCGTTGAGGTGTATTTGTATTTGAATTTGGGTTATCATTTTCCATTTGGTTCCCACGAGTTAGGACGTTTGTATGGTCGCTTCTAGGGTGACGCCTATTCCCAGAAGAAGGCTATATGCAACGACGTTCCGCCTATTCCGTCGAGGTTGGTGCTAGTAGCTAGAATCCCTCCAGCCATTCATCCCTTCGGCGCTGTTCTCATCTTGGGATTGGGGTGATTTTTTATTGAGATTGTCTTCCTCGTGATTAGGGCGATGAAGCCAGAACCCCCAGCCTTGCAAAACATGACCACAAGGACCGAGTGGTTGGGGCTTAGGCTCGTTGGATCGAGTTATTTTACCGCCGCTCGAGACCCGGCGTTGTTACTCATTTTGCACCACCCAGGGGACACGTGTAGGGTGGGCCTTGGAGAAGGTGGTAGCTCCTACGGACGCGAGTAACGGCTGCCCCCCAATCATGTCATGAATAAATGTTATTCTATTCTATTATATTCTATATATTTGTAGAATATAGCGAAGTCTTTTCCGCTTTGCCTTAAGGTTTGACTGGTAGAGAATGCCATATGGCATTAAGTCCGCCTTTTGTACGATACGTTTTCTTTTGTGCAATAAAGTTTAAATAAATAAATAAATAAATAAAAGTTGGACCAAAGCTAGTTGGTTAAAATCTTTTACCAATATTAAGATTATTGTTTGAATATGTTGGATCTTTAAGGGTAGTTTTATTACAGACCTGGATATACCTCATGTAATTGTATACGTGCAAAGTTTCGTTACAATCCAACACGTAGTTTTAAAATGAGAGCGTAATTACGTTTGTATGGAGCTTACTGCGGACTCTTAACCGACGTAATCCAAGATTCGTCCCACCCGCACTCTCTCGTTTTTAAGAAATGATTATTCAAGTACGTTATCAGTTTTTGAATAAAGACTAATACATAGTTACGTCGTAATCTTGAATGAAAAAGGAAGCATATTGCAAAATACGCTTCCGCTTCTGCTTATGTGGGCGTGAGGCTTCTTAACTACTTATTTATCTTATCATTTCTTAGAATTAATGTCGCTTGGGCCGACAATGTATTATTTAATTGTCTGGTTTAACCTCGCTCTTGACCTCTGGCACGTGCATCCTTGACACGTGCCCGCAAGAAAATAATAGATTCAAAACATCATTCAAGTATATTAATCAAATTTTCGAGAACAATATTCCTTTGCTATTCCGCTATAATTTACTTTAAAAACAAAATTTTAACTGACTTCAATTTAGTACTCCACGAAGCCACGAGAACATTTCCACATTTATTTTCCAATTTACCACATGAACTGATTTCCGAGAGCAAATGCGTTGATTATTAGAGAAAAAAACCTAATCGCTGTATGTGGCCCGATAATATTTGAGGACTTCCGTCGATTCCACAAAGATCACCTTTGGCACTTCACCAGTTGCTATTTGAACGGAAACTTATCAGAATCTGTGACGTACTTTTGTACGTTCAAGTACATAATTGAGGAATTCCATAAGTCATCTGTGGTCTTCATCTACAATTCCACTCCACCAAATTTACGATTTCCGGGTGTAAATACACGAGTTTTAAAAGAAATTACCAAAATCACTACACGCGCGCCTAGTATAATTGGGAGTTCCCTCAATTCCTCATGGATCCCACTTGGATTGGACACTTGGACAACCAATTGGATTTTTGGAAAAAAAATGGACCAACCTGGAAGCATAACTTACAAACAAAAAAAAAATACGACTCGGCTCATCAATGACGGAGTTCTGAGGTAACAAATATTTAAAAAAAAAAAAAAACGTGCAGTTCTATTAGCGACCCTCCCTCCCTCCGCACGTGCACACATGCTAATAATTACAGCAAACATCATCAATAATGACAAAACCTCGACACGTGTGTGTAACTTATCATGGACTTCCGCATTGTAAAGTTTGATTTAGTCAATTTATTAACCTATCGGTAGAAAAATTATAATGAATAAAATATAATGAACAAAATAGTAACGCGAGAGACTTTTATAAAAAAAATGAATCAGACCTTTTACTGACAGTTAATGGGAAAAAAATACAACCACTTCAACACGAGTACCTACTCAGGTACCAGCGCCCAAGAAAGGCCCACCTTAATTTCAAAGACTTGTTAAACAATTAATACAATAATAAATAAAGTAAAAAGGCCTTTTATTATTTATATGCAAAACAATTACAATAAATAAAAGTCATGAATGTCCTATTAATGGACCATCTTCCATCTATCTAACAGGATCCTGTCGGGGACTTCAGACGAAGATGGTTTATTTTTCCATTATATTCTTTCTCTGTATCATATTGTTTATAAAATGATCGGGGTAACTTACTCGTTAAATAATAAAACGAAAACAAAAATATTTAATTCAATAATTTGTTTCGTGATAAGGGTCACCATCATCCTTTGCGCGTTGTTCCCGGTTATGCCCCTAAAGGAGCTCGGGGTCCGCTTTGACACCTAATCCCAAGATTTGGCATAGGCACTAGTTTTACGAAAGCGACTGCCATCTGACCATAAGTGATAAGGGTATTTAGATTTTTTTTTATTAAAAAATTAGTAAGTTATATGCACCCATGTTTTTACACTTGTTAGTGCCCCTTTGGGCTGCTCCAAGTATGAGCGAGACAACATTCTGCTGTGCCCCACATCTCTTGTACCTCTAGTTGCAACAAGTGAAAGGAAAATATTTTTCCAAAAACCCGACTCCTTTTTAGGGTTCCGTAGTCAACAAGGAACCCTTATAGTTTCCCCATGTGCGTCTGGCCGTCCATCCGTCCTTCTGCGGCTTAGCTCAGTAACCATTACTACCTACTAGAAAACTGTAATTTGGCATGGTTATATAAATCAATCACGCCGACAATACAAAAAAAATAAATCTTGAAAACAAAATCGTTCCTCTACACCTAAAATGGGGATGGGGATGTATTTTTTTTTAAATATTGTAATAGGAGATATTGGGCTTTCAGCACAAATTTTTGTTCGAGTCATGTCCCCCGCCCTGCTAGTTACCGAGCAATAGTCGACCAACTTAAAATGTACTTAGAAAGGCCAACTTTCGTACAAATTCGGCCACCGCAATCATTTAAGGTCAGGGTGGCCAAAGCCGTCAGCGGGGCATTTCCGTCAAACGGCGTTTGTGGCTATTCAAACAACAGTACGCGCTTACTGACTCGATCGGTAAAACAGAGAGAAAATTGTATACCCGCAGTCAAAAACAGATGGCGCTGTCTAGCCAGTGAACGGAAAAACCACGCTTTCAAAGTTTAGTTGCGCTCTGAACTCGAATGCGAGTGTAGTGTGCTGCTGTGTTTCGTGACGGTGCGATGAAAAAATGTATTGCCTTTCTTTGTTCTTCTTGCCAAGATTTCTTTGTACACTTCACAGCCTTTGTAGTTTGCTGGATGAGCACCATGACAAAGAGCACATACAGCTGGGGTATTGCGTCTTTCTTTGGACAATCAGATGTTTTGTGTGATTGAGCACATTTTACGCATCGGTACGGTCGCATGCAGTAGTTCTTTGAGTGACCGTACTGTTGGCACCTTTTTCACTTTACAAGCTCTTTTCTTTTTTTTTGGGTCTTCGATTGTCACTGACTGGTGGTAAATAAATTTCAGTTCCTTGACGGCTTTTTTTTTGTCGCTTGGAAGTAGGTTGACGAAGAATGTGGAGGTTGGTTTTTTATCAGGTCCGTATCTTGCGTTGATAATTTCACCAAAGACGGTATTTCCTGTCTTTTCAATGTCTTCTTTGATCACGTCAAGTGGTGTCGTGTGGTGTAGATTTTTTATGACTATTCTATAGTATCTTGTATCTTTTCTATTAAACGTGTGTCCCATAAGACCGTTTTCGCGAACTATCTGAATTAGTTTTTTGTATACTTCTATTAACGTGCAGTTAATTCTAAGCTGGTTCTTATTAACAACTTTGTAGGTAAATTCATCGCGATTTACTCCGGAGTATAAGAGCTCCGTTAACTTGTTAACGCTTTCTATTCCATATAGAATGATGGGTGGAGGTTTACTTGTCCTGTTTTTGATTGGTACCGATGCCTCCTTTTCCGCGAGGTCTATAGGGAGGCAGCTGTATTGGTTGGACATTTCTAACGGTTGCTTGTCTGGAGAAGGGGTGCTCGACAGTTTCTTTCTTTTTCCAGATCTCGACTCAGGGACTCTTTGCCAGGCCGGTGGTTTGGATGGATTTTCGTTTCTATCTGTGTTGTGAGTTTCTCCGTCTTTGAAGGATCCTGTTAAGCTGCCAATCGATGACCTTCTGTTTCTTTGTACAAGTAAATCTGCATGGAGGGTTTGTTGTACAAGTTTTTTAGGACCATTTGTATTTATTGTATCTGGGGTCTGGTCCGTAGAGTTGCGTTGAGGTGTATTTGTATTTGAATTTGGGTTATCATTTTCCATTTGGTTCCCACGAGTTAGGACGTTTGTATGGTCGCTTCTAGGGTGACGCCTATTCCCAGAAGAAGGCTATATGCAACGACGTTCCGCCTATTCCGTCGAGGTTGGTGCTAGTAGCTAGAATCCCTCCAGCCATTCATCCCTTCGGCGCTGTCCTCATCTTGGGATTGGGGTGATTTTTTATTGAGATTGTCTTCCTCGTGATTCGGGCGATGAAGCCAGAACCCCCAGCCTTGCACAACATGACCACAAGGACCGAGTGGTTGGGGCTTAGGCTCGTTGGATCGAGTTATTTTACCGCCGCTCGAGACCCGGCGTTGTTACTCATTTTGCACCACCCAGGGGACACGTGTAGGGTGGGCCTTGGAGAAGGTGGTAGCTCCTACGGACGCGAGTAACGGCTGCCCCCCAATCATGTCATGAATAAATGTTATTCTATTCTATTATATTCTATATATTTGTAGAATATAGCGAAGTCTTTTCCGCTTTGCCTTAAGGTTTGACTGGTAGAGAATGCCATATGGCATTAAGTCCGCCTTTTGTACGATACGTTTTCTTTTGTGCAATAAAGTTTAAATAAATAAATAAATAAATAAAAGTTGGACCAAAGCTAGTTGGTTAAAATCTTTTACCAATATTAAGATTATTGTTTGAATATGTTGGATCTTTAAGGGTAGTTTTATTACAGACCTGGATATACCTCATGTAATTGTATACGTGCAAAGTTTCGTTACAATCCAACACGTAGTTTTAAAATGAGAGCGTAATTACGTTTGTATGGAGCTTACTGCGGACTCTTAACCGACGTAATCCAAGATTCGTCCCACCCGCACTCTCTCGTTTTTAAGAAATGATTATTCAAGTACGTTATCAGTTTTTGAATAAAGACTAATACATAGTTACGTCGTAATCTTGAATGAAAAAGGAAGCATATTGCAAAATACGCTTCCGCTTCTGCTTATGTGGGCGTGAGGCTTCTTAACTACTTATTTATCTTATCATTTCTTAGAATTAATGTCGCTTGGGCCGACAATGTATTATTTAATTGTCTGGTTTAACCTCGCTCTTGGCCTCTGGCACGTGCATCCTTGACACGTGCCCGCAAGAAAATAATAGATTCAAAACATCATTCAAGTATATTAATCAAATTTTCGAGAACAATATTCCTTTGCTATTCCGCTATAATTTACTTTAAAAACAAAATTTTAACTGACTTCAATTTAGTACTCCACGAAGCCACGAGAACATTTCCACATTTATTTTCCAATTTACCACATGAACTGATTTCCGAGAGCAAATGCGTTGATTATTAGAGAAAAAAACCTAATCGCTGTATGTGGCCCGATAATATTTGAGGACTTCCGTCGATTCCACAAAGATCACCTTTGGCACTTCACCAGTTGCTATTTGAACGGAAACTTATCAGAATCTGTGACGTACTTTTGTACGTTCAAGTACATAATTGAGGAATTCCATAAGTCATCTGTGGTCTTCATCTACAATTCCACTCCACCAAATTTACGATTTCCGGGTGTAAATACACGAGTTTTAAAAGAAATTACCAAAATCACTACACGCGCGCCTAGTATAATTGGGAGTTCCCTCAATTCCTCATGGATCCCACTTGGATTGGACACTTGGACAACCAATTGGATTTTTGGAAAAAAAATGGACCAACCTGGAAGCATAACTTACAAACAAAAAAAAAATACGACTCGGCTCATCAATGACGGAGTTCTGAGGTAACAAATATTTAAAAAAAAAAAAAACGTGCAGTTCTATTAGCGACCCTCCCTCCCTCCGCACGTGCACACATGCTAATAATTACAGCAAACATCATCAATAATGACAAAACCTCGACACGTGTGTGTAACTTATCATGGACTTCCGCATTGTAAAGTTTGATTTAGTCAATTTATTAACCTATCGGTAGAAAAATTATAATGAATAAAATATAATGAACAAAATAGTAACGCGAGAGACTTTTATAAAAAAAATGAATCAGACCTTTTACTGACAGTTAATGGGAAAAAAATACAACCACTTCAACACGAGTACCTACTCAGGTACCAGCGCCCAAGAAAGGCCCACCTTAATTTCAAAGACTTGTTAAACAATTAATACAATAATAAATAAAGTAAAAAGGCCTTTTATTATTTATATGCAAAACAATTACAATAAATAAAAGTCATGAATGTCCTATTAATGGACCATCTTCCATCTATCTAACAGGATCCTGTCGGGGACTTCAGACGAAGATGGTTTATTTTTCCATTATATTCTTTCTCTGTATCATATTGTTTATAAAATGATCGGGGTAACTTACTCGTTAAATAATAAAACGAAAACAAAAATATTTAATTCAATAATTTGTTTCGTGATAAGGGTCACCATCATCCTTTGCGCGTTGTTCCCGGTTATGCCCCTAAAGGAGCTCGGGGTCCGCTTTGACACCTAATCCCAAGATTTGGCATAGGCACTAGTTTTACGAAAGCGACTGCCATCTGACCATAAGTGATAAGGGTATTTAGATTTTTTTTTATTAAAAAATTAGTAAGTTATATGCACCCATGTTTTTACACTTGTTAGTGCCCCTTTGGGCTGCTCCAAGTATGAGCGAGACAACATTCTGCTGTGCCCCACATCTCTTGTACCTCTAGTTGCAACAAATGAAAGGAAAATATTTTTCCAAAAACCCGACTCCTTTTTAGGGTTCCGTAGTCAACAAGGAACCCTTATAGTTTCCCCATGTGCGTCTGGCCGTCCATCCGTCCTTCTGCGGCTTAGCTCAGTAACCATTACTACCTACTAGAAAACTGTAATTTGGCATGGTTATATAAATCAATCACGCCGACAATACAAAAAAAAAAAATCTTGAAAAAAAAATCGTTCCTCTACACCTAAAATGGGGATGGGGATGTATTTTTTTTTAAATATTGTAATAGGAGATATTGGGCTTTCAGCCCAAATTTTTGTTCGAGTCATGTCCCCCGCCCTGCTAGTTACCGAGCAATAGTCGACCAACTTAAAATGTACTTAGAAAGGCCAACTTTCGTACAAATTCGGCCACCGCAATCATTTACTTAGTTGGGGCGCGCGTGTCGATGTAACTAAGAAACACAGGCAACTACGGAACCCTACACTGTGCGTGGCCCAACACGCACTTGGCCGATTTTTTACAAATATTATAGCCTCTATCACTCCTACGATTAAGAGGAATCCAACGACACCTCATATGTCGAAATCCGTCGAACGGTTTAGGCTGCAGGGCGTGCCAAAAATAAGAAATACACACATACATACAAACATACATTCATACGCTCGAAAAACATAACCCTCCTTGCCTTCGGCAGTCGAGTCGAGTAAAAACATCACATTCAGGCACTGATGCGTGAAGCGCATTATGCAATAGAACGCGCTAACATAATACTGCATTGGAGCATTATTACGATTTCCTCTGCTACCTTGAGTTTCTGTTCTCATTTTCTCCCGCACATAATACTTTATATTTTTTTAAGTCAACCTACGTTACACAACGTGTGCTTTGAAGTAATAGGTACCTTTTTTTTTCATTTTAAACACTCAGTATTGTGCCAAACAGAACGTGAGTCATTATGAATGAAATTAAATGAACTGAAATGAAATGATTTAACTATTTTGCGAAATATACACAGGTGTTATAAATGTTCAATACATGTCAGTAGAATTCATTTACATGAAGGCATGTTCCGCCATAGTTTGGCATGCAAAATAACGTCATAATGCTAATCTATTTAAACCAACAGTCTATTTATACAATTTATCAAAATATTCATTCAACTTATAAAATGGTCGAGTAATCAAGTAGGATTTTAATTTTCTAGAAAATTCACTATTAATATTATTGCATGGCTTTATGTCTTCATTTACAATTTTATACCATTACTTGCTTCTGCCCGCGACTTCGTCCGCGTGGAACTCGTTTAATATCGTAGCTCTTTACAAACTTTCGGCCCCTATTTCGCCCCCTTAGACGTGATTATGAGTCACAAATTCTATGAAAAAGAAACATTATTAATGCTTGAATTATAAATTGATAGCACCATCTAGCGAACATAATTTTGGTACAATTTCAGTTTGATAGAGGTCGCTGATATTAGTTGTCGATTGCCGCCATCTAGTGAGCTTAATTTTAGTCCAATTTCAGCTCGATAGACGCCGCTGTTATTATGTTTTTGATATCTTTTAGACCAATGACAATAATATTCTTTTCCAAAAGGTTTTATTTGATTTTAAAATTATGAAAGAAACACTAATCTGTTTCCAACCTCCTCCTGGTCCTGTTTTCAACTCTTCTTGAAAATTTCTTGCTACCCAAAGGTTGTCTGGAAGAGATCGCTCTAAAGAAATAAGACCGCCTGTTGTTACCTTTATTTATTGACTATACTTTTGTAACATGTTTTTCTTATGTTGTGGTGCAATAAAGAATATATTATTATTATTATTAATCTTACTGTAAAAATGTATCATGTCATACAATATTTCCGTACCTTCGCAAACACAACATTTTATCTGTCCATATTGTAATTAAGTTTGGTCCAGGTTGGGGTCGTGCTGGACTAAATGCGGCATAAATTAACAACGATAAGACTGCATGAATGCATTCAAATCCACAACAGTCGATGTTGTTCTTAATACTTAAGCTTTGTTTTTACCTGAGACCGAGATTTTCTAGGCTTTAATACTACGAAATCGATTTCTACACAAAAAGAAAAAAAAATACAATAACTGATCGTTTACCAAACAAAATACATTATAAACTGATAAAAATAAATCAAAAAACCTTCTCATCGCTGGGGTTCGAACTCGCAACCATCAACAAAGAAGATTGGTCGTCGTCGAAGAGTAATCTAGCCTTTTGGGAGAAAATACGTAAACATCGAATTTTCTTGAAAATAAGACCAAGCTAGATCGGTTTCTCGGCCCCGTTAACCCCTATACTGCAAATTTCATCAGAACATGGTTACAAATATACACATAAATATATGTTTATTATATACAAATATTGCTCGTTTAATACGAGTGTGGTATGATAAGTAATGAGCCTTGAAGCAATGCGGTATGGATGAATATTAAAAATGTCTTTGCCTACAGCCGCCATCTTGAACGCGGGAAAATTGACAGTTTCAAATGATTCCTTCAATTACTTCATGAATTATAGCTTTTTAAACAGAACGAGTGGCATTTTTTGTGTAAAATGGAATAAGAACAATAAGTATCGGTCAGTGATTCGCTTTCTGTTATTGAAGGGGAAAACGCGTGATGAAATAAAAACCGAGTTAGATAGCGTGTATGGCGACGCTTCACCTTCGGTTGCCTCAGTTAAGCGGTGGTATAACGAGTTCAGAAATGGAAGAACATCTGTGTTTGATGAGGCCCGCCCAGGACGTCCAAATGAGGTTACCACGTAGGAAACCATCAACAAAGTTCGTGATATGTTGATGAGCGATCGTAGACTGAAGTTGAGAGAGGTAGCTGAGGTATGTGGCTTGTCACTGGAGCGTGTACAACATATCGTTCATAAACATTTGGGCATGAGGAAGTTATCGGCCCGATGGGTACCGCGTTTGCTAACAGATGAAAACAAACAGAATCATGTAGCTACTTCCAAAGAGTGTTTGGCACTATTAAAGCGTAATCCGAAGGACTTCTTTATGCGTTACGTTACCGTGGACGAAACGTGGATCCACCACTATACTCCCGAAACAAAGCAACAGTCGAAGCAGTGGACGTGTCCCGGCGAAAGTGCTTCAAAAAAAGCAAAAACGGTTCCGTCGGCCGGGAAGGTGATGGCGACCGTTTTTTGGGATTCCCAAGGAGTTATCCACATAGACTATTTAGCGAAGGGAAGAACGATCACGGGGCAATATTACTCAGATTTATTGTCTCGGTTTGATGAAGAATTAAAGAAAAAACGGCCCCGTTTAGCCCGCAAAAAAGTGCTGTTTGGCTGTTTCACCAGGATAATACTCCGGCCCATTCATCTCACATCGTCAAGGCCAAACTGGATCAATTGGGTTACAAAATACTGCCGCACGCTCCTTATTCCACGGATTTGGCCCCGTGCGATTTCTTCTTGTTCCCAAATATGAAATCTTGGCTTGGAGGCAAACGCTTCATGTGAAATGAAAAGGACATAGAGGCCACAGATGAGTATTTTCCAGAGTTACCGGAGACATATTTTTTGGAGGGCTTAAAGATGTTGGAGACGCGTTGGGATAAGTGCATAAATTTGAAAGGGGACTACGTTGAACAAAAATAGAAAAAGAATTTTTGTTTTCATGGTTAGGCTCACTACACTTATCATACCACCCTCGTAGTATCGGATAAGACCGGTAGCGCCATCTATTGTGGAGTTCTTCACTCTGGATTTCTACATACAAACTTTCAAGCAAGTTTGAATCCCTTTAGAAGATGAATTTTCAAAAACGCTGAAATTGTTTTTCTTGTGTTTTAGTATGGAACCATTTCACGAAGTTTCAAGTCCCTAGCTCGAAAAAAATATATACTTTCCATACAAATTTGCAACCCATTTTTGACCCCTTTAGGGTGTGAATTTTCAAAAACGCTGAAATGATTTTTCTTATGTTTCATTAAGAAACCTTTTTACGAAGTTTCAAGTCTCTATCTTAAAAAAAAATAAAATCTGATACAATTTTACAAACCTTATATTACCCTCTGAAGAAATTATACTTGTCTGAACTACAATATTAGAAAGTGCCATAAAAATCGGTTCAATCGTTTTTGCTAGAATTTGCCTTCAAAACTATACTGGATGTCATCGCCGCCACGCGACATCCACTTGACAACAAAAGATGGAGCTGTGTGTGTATACGCACACGACTTTATCCAATCGATTAGTTTCAAATTTGGTCTACGTGTCACCTGAACTCCATCCAACTTTTTTATGCTGTACTGCCTTTTTGCCGAATTATGTTTCGTCAAATTTTATTTGGCAACCAACTTTTCGCCGAAGTTTTATTTGGCAAAATAATCCTTGGAATAATTTTACTTCGTATTTTTTTTATTTTGCTACAAGTTTATATTGCAAAATTTTACTACGTCAAATTTTACGTGGTAAATAATTGTGGAGCAAATGATTTGCTAAGGCAAATAACATTTGGTCAAATTTTGTGTGGTAAATAATTGTGTAGCAAATGATTTGCTAAGGCAAATAACATATTGTCAACTAATTATGAAGGAAATGATTTCATGAATTTTTTGATTCTTTTTAAAATTCCGATGCTACGTAAGATCTAAATCTCATTTTTCTCTAATATCATTTTACCGTCATAAAATCTCATAATACCAACTACTGCTGCACGAGTTCTTAAAAAGCCCAAAAATAGGGGCACGGGGGGCGAAGTGTATTTTTGTTAGGTTAGGTTATGGTTATCTTGTGTCCCTTAGAGCGGAAATAGGCACCCCGCGAAGCGGAGTGACGTCGACACGCTGGCGGTTAGGTAAGGTTTAGGTTAGGTTAAAATAATTGCCGTGCGTTTGTTTGCCTACGCAAATAAAATGGCAAACCAATGCATTGCTTAGTTTGGGACTAGGTCGATTTTGTAAGATTGTCCGCAAATATTATGATTATTATTAATACATTAATACTATTTTGAGCCGCAAAGTATGTAAACAAAATAACCCTCTTAATTTAGCTGAATGGTGCATCATGCAATAAAATCATACTGCAATTCCTTGTAGTTCAAAACCTTGGATTCGAACAAACTAGGTTAGATTTCATAATGCCATTTAATATGTTGCTAAATCAAGGTATGCCAATCAATACATTTGAAGAAGACATAATTGACATCTTAAAAAAATCCCAGGTAATAATTTGTCTAACAATAATTTATCAAATCATTAGTTGGGAAATGATATCAGTGCGAAACGTTGAGTTGGGAAATAAAAATTTGACAAAATAAAAATATGGGAAACGTAGTTTGGGGAGTTAAGAATTTGCTAAATAATTTTCGGCGAAACATTAGTAAACCCTTTTTTGTACGTTTCATATGGTTTGACGGAGTTTAGACGACGTTTAGAAGTTTAGAATATTTATGCGTGAAAATTGGCGATTTTCTGCATCGCGCTATTGAAGTTTTTAATTTATGTTGGATAAATACAATTTCCTTCGGAGTCTCCTTAAATTTATGTCTCTGACAACATCAACAAATTTTCACATTTATAATATCAGTGTGAAGTGTGAAGTATGAAGTGTGATGTGATATTCAATACTTGTTTTAAAATGTACATAATTATTAAATTTTTGTAGTTGAATGTCATTATGGGCAAAGACTCGTTTTTAGGGTTCCGTAGTCAACAAGGAACCCTTATAGTTTCGCCATGTCCGTATGTCCGTCCGTCCGTCCTCGGCTTAGCTCAATAACCATTACTACTGGAAAACTGTGATTCGGCATGGGTAAATCAATCACGCCGACAAAACAGTACAATAAAATCTTGAAAAATTTTTTTTTTCTAGGGTACCTCTACCTCCCCTACACCTAAACCGGGGATGTATTTTTTTTCTCGGTAAACCCATTATTTGATATAACTTCTTTAAAAAATATAATGGGTTCCGTATTCAAATCAGTGATTCGTTTGCGAGATATTGGGCTTTAAAGCCTTAATTTTTGTTCGAGTCATGTGTCCCTGCCGGCTTAATGACTACTACTGGGGATATGAAAAAATTCGTTGTAGTATTACATATAATGAATTATCACAGACAAGTACGTAGGCATAAGTAGTTACCGAGTAATATTTTTTTTAGTACATCCCCTACACCTAAAGCGGGGATATAATTTTTTTTTCTCGTTAAACCCATGGGTATCGTTGGATAGCTCGTTCAAAAATATTATGGGTTTCCTAAAATCATTTTTCAAATCAGTGATTAGTTTGCGAGATATTGGGCTTTAAATCACTAAAAAATATATACGGAAAATAATGTAATTGTACTTACCGATAAAATGAAACACCGGTCGGGTTTCTCAGCCCGCGCGCACTTTACGCACGTCCAAATCGAAAGGCCGTCTGCGGGAGCAGCGTCAAAATGGCAGCTAGTTAAGAGGGGGCGTATCGCCAGGGAAAAATCAGAAATCACCCGCGCGCCCCGTACCTGCCGCGCTGCTGCGTCTATTGCTGCCCCGCTCCTTCTCGCATAGTATATGCCCCGACAGTCAGATGAAACATGATGAATACCTATAGATAGTTATAATAAGTGGAAAGAAAGACAAAATCTGTAAGTACCTATATTTGAAGATATAATTTTCGCTAGTAGTTAAGTCAGTTTCGAGAGCTATTACTGAAATATGACCTTCCGTTTTTTTACTAAATCACGTAAGGGTTGTAATTTAGCATAATAATGTCTCGTAAAAGGCTAAAGCAAAAAAACAGCTATAATCGAATTTAAACTTTTGTGGGACATATCTAAAATACTACTAATAAATCCACGGTTATAAAATTAACGTAAATGTCACGGCAGGCGACATGTTTCGAACTCTTCGGGAGTTCTTCTTCAAAACAAACATCAAAAACACTAATCCTGAAGAAGAACTCCCGAAGAGTTCGAAACATGTCGCCTGTCGCGTCATTTAATACGTGAATTTATTAGTAGCATTAAAAAAAAACTGTAATTTATTATGAAAACTTCGATCAATTTTATGAAAGCCAGATTTTCAGGCCACTGTGTGGCGGCCAAATTTTTCAATTCTGACCCCGTGTCATGGTCGGCCTTATCACGCGATAAGTGACAGGATAGAGCGTCCGTCACTGGCTGACACCGTTTGATAGAACGAGACGATGCCCCTATCTTGTCACTTATCGACTGATAAGGCCGACCATGATACGGGGTCTGATCTCGGATTCGTACTTGGAGACAATGGAGACGCTTTGGCCCTTTAGTTATCAATTTTGAACATACTCGTATTAAAGAAAAACTGCAAAATTGTGTTCACTTTTTTTAATATAAAAATGTCCAACTTCGCAGGCAATAATTCGGGTGCAGACTCGAAAATTATTATTACTCCAAAAGAAAGAAGGCAAAAAAATATGCATAGTGATGAAAATCCCATTCAGATATCTCAAAGAATTACGAAGCTACAACCGTTTTAATATTGCTTGTTAGAGAGAGAAAACGCAAACGGTGTGTGACGTCACATTACAGGATGCTGCCGGCAGGCCGCGTCGACGGCGTCGCCGACCACGATGCGCGCGGCACGTTGCCGTCTTCTGTGACGTCACATTCTTCCAGCGTCATCGTTTCATATGAAGTTGCGTTTTGCGAAAAAGGGACAGAACACATCCCTTCTTAAAACTTTGAACACTTATAACTTCGTGATTATTTAACCTTTTGCGTTGATTTTTTCTCCATTTGACGATTTTTTTATCCTTCTTCGAGAAAATATCACATTATTTTATTTAGTGTCTACGCCCCTATTGTTGGAATCTAAAAGCGTCACCCGTGATGACTTAAAAGAAAAAAAATGACAATAATTACACGGTTCACCCACGTATTAAACGTCACTACGGGCGACATGTTTCGAACACTTCGGGAGTTCTTATTCAGGATTGAGTGTTTTCGCGGCGGTGCCGCTTGAATCACGACAAGATTCAAGCGACACCGCCGCGAAAACACTCACTTTATAGAGTACAAATTACTTTAATTACCCAAGGAATACCACTACCTACATTTTGTTGCTTAAAAAACCACCGGAGCTATAACTGAAATATGGCCTTCTGTTTTTTTACTAAATCACGTAAGGGTTGTGAGCTAGCATAATAATGGCTAGTAAAAGCCTAAAGCAAAAAAAAGCTATAATCGAATTTAAACTTTTGTGAGACATGTCTAAAATACTACTAATAAATCCACGGTTAAATTCACGCATTAAATGTCACAACAGGCGACATGATTCGAACTTTTCGGGAGTTCTTCTTCAAAACAAACATCGAAAACACTCATCCTGAAGAAGAACTCCCGAAGTGTTCAAAACATGTCGCCTGTCGTGTCGTTTAATACGTGAATTTAACCGTGAATTTATTAGTAGCATTAAAAACAAACTATAATATATTATGAAAACTTCGATCATGCCTATGAAAGTCAGATTTTCAGGCCACTACTGTGTGGCGGCCAAATTTTTCAATTCTGATCTCGGATTCGTACTTTGAGACAATGGAGACGCTTTGGCCCTTTAGTTGTCAATTTTGAACATATTAAAGAAAAAGTGCATAATTATGTTCACTTTTTTAATATCAAAATGTCCAAGTTCGTAGGCAATAATTGTTGGAATCTGCACTCTCGATAACCCTAAAAGCGACACACGTGATGACTTTAAAGAAAAACAATGTCAATAATGTCACTACGGGCGACATGTTCCGAACTCTTCGGAAGTTCTTCTTCAAGATGAGTGTTTTCGCGGCGGTGTCGCTTGAATCACGACAAGATTCAAGCGACACCGCCGCGAAAACACTCATCCTTAAGAAGAATTCCCGAAGAGTTCGAAACATGTCGCCCGTAGTGACATTTAATACGTGAGTTGAACCGTGTAATTATTAGTACTGTTTCAACACGTCTCACGAAAGTTTAAATTCGAAAAGCAATGTCCGCCATCTTGGAATTCAAAATGGACATCATTTCTAGAATCTTCACCCTCGAGAAGCCTGCCAATGTATGTTGTTCTTTAAAAAAACGCGCATATTAATTTACAACGAATGTTTCAAAAATTTTAAATAATGCGACCACTTTTTGAAATATTTCTGACTATGAATTCGTATTTAGACCTCTCAGACATCGATTTTGAACATAACCGGATTTATTCTCAACTAGCGATCCGCTCCGGCTTCGCACGGATACTATATTATACATATAAACCTTCTTCTTGAATCACTCTATCTATTAAAAAAAACCGCATCAAAATCCGTTGCGTAGTTTTAAAGATCTAAGCATACATAGGGACAGACAGCGGGAAGCGACTTTGTTTTATACTACGAGTATGTAGTGATAGTGATAGTGATAATCTTTCATAAAGTAAATACACGATCGACAGAAAAATGTTCGTCTAGTTTTGCATGTACTGCACAAATTATTCTAAGAAGCCGGTCACCCGCCGATCGCTGCGTAATCTTATAGTTGTATTTTGAACTTTAAGATCTATATGTTAAGGTCGACTTTTAAATATATTATTTCAAAATGTAGCAAAATATCTACTGGAATGTAATGATACGTTCATTCACTGGACGAATATACTGGGTCACAATATTATTGAAATAATTATGTTCATCGTGCTGTCGTGAGAGCACAGAACGTAGTCCTCTCGTCTCAGCGGAGCGATTACGACTGACTCCGCCCGCGAACGGCAACAAAAGATATACAGAACCGCACGAAACACGCGACGGGAGAAAGGGTATCGCGCTAAATAAAAAAGGCCTATACGCCAAATACGTTTCACCTCAATAAGTCTGAAAAGGGACTACATAAAAATACCCCGCTAGTACTTTCATTAGGTAATGTGAAAAGCTATTATACACTCAACTTTTACTTAATTTATATGCACGGGAACCTCACACTATTGAAATTGAGTAAAAATAAGACATGTTTTGGCGGTTCTTTTCTATCGAGGCAATTTTGGTTTTGTATGGTTTTGTTCAGACGATTCAATTGCAAATATGATGTAGTTTTGGTATGTTCTTTTTCCTGGCATTCGCTTTAGTTTGTCATAGGTAAATATTCAATCTAAGAACCCCGATTTCGCGGAGCGCCCCCTCTTAAGGCTGTGCATTGGAAATTATCGTGTGCTTTGTAACGCCGTTCTGACTAGACTAAGAAACAATAAGGTCTAATTTTCAGATATATTATTCTTGACTATATGATTGTTTATCTGATTTTATCGATACACGATTGCTTAAAATTTCCTAGATAGAAAAAAAAAACAAATTTGGGTCTGTGTATTCCTTTTTTTATTCAGTCTACTCAAACGATACATTATTTTACGACACAATCAAGTTAATACTATAGCATTTTATCTCATCTAAAATCTCCCTTTATGAAATTTAAATAAAACGTCTCTAAGTTAGCTATTTATCGAAATCTGTCCAAAATAGCAATTCCCGAAGAGTGTTACATCTCTTTTCCTCGTGCGTGGAAGGCATCAGCGTAACT
Source organism: Epinotia ramella (assembly GCA_947578815.1). Classification (NCBI taxonomy): domain Eukaryota; kingdom Metazoa; phylum Arthropoda; class Insecta; order Lepidoptera; family Tortricidae; genus Epinotia; species Epinotia ramella. Next base: position 6,634,308 of record OX388207.1, read on the forward strand.
CTGTCTAGGGGGCGGGTTCGACTCAAATCAAGGCATCCCCTTAAGTGGCTCCTAGCTCCCAATGACCTTCGATCTGGTAACTCTCCGTTATTTCGTGTTTTTTTTGGCTTATGGTATTAACAAAAACGTGGTTTTTCAGTTACCCAGCGACCGCCGTTCGGTTCACGCGTCTTATTACACTTCGATAGATGCGCCGACTCGCCGCGAGTAATTACCGCTTTTAATATCATACAAGTGAACTTCTACTAGTACCTACTGGAGGGTGCTCCTGGCAACAGGAGCCCCTCAGACCAAAATGGATGACCCAAACCCTAATGTAAGTTACGCCAATGTTGCTTCTAAAAGTACCCACCCTAAAAAAGATCAAGCTATTGTAATAGATTCTATAGAAGGAATCATGATACGAGACTACCTACTATCGCTGTCAAATGTCACTAAATCATCGTCAATACGTTTTATTTCACGTATATCGAACTCCAGAATATGTGTTTACTTGGATTCTAAGCAATCGGCTGACGAACTTGTTGATGTGGTCAAAAAAGTCAAAGTCAAAGATCATTTACTGGAAATCCGACCACTAATTACACGAAATAAACGAATTGTTCTATCTAATGTTTGCCCAGTTATTCCGCATGAAGTAATAGAGGAAAAATTCAATGAAATGAATGTCAAAATCATGTCTCCTATTACCTTTATGAAAGTTGGAATACCAGACCCTGGCTTCTCCCATATTATGAGTTTCCGACGACAAGTGTACGTTACCCCGGAGGATGAAAAAAAAATACCAGAATCGATGCAAATCAATTATGACGATACTAATTACTGGATCTACATCACAAATGAGTCGATGAAATGTTTTACATGTAATGGTATGGGTCATATAGCAAAACACTGTCCACAAAATAACCAACTCAATTAACAGCAATCTCTCAACAGTCACACACAAGAAAGTAAAGAAACCTCCAGCTACCCTCCGATAAAGTTTATCAAACCCCAGATTCAAACCGACAATCATCCATCCAGTACACCAGACGGCAACAAAGGTGCTAAACGTATCCACTCAACTACCACATCGGAACCATCAGAACAAGATCGTATACAAACAGATATTATACAAGAGGAGAACGTACCATTGAGTGACAATACAGACGACACCGACAGCAACTATTCCCTTGAAGAAGAACCACCTAATAACAAGTTCCTTAAAAAGAAGAAGAAAACCTTTAGAAAATAGAACAGAAGAACAAGTTTGGAACGATATTCAAATGGAATTAAATGAATCTGAAAACACATCCCGCTTCCCCCTAACATTGGACCAATTCAGAAGTCTTTTAGACAAATCACGTAATAAACAAAATATTCAAGAAATAGTCAAGGACTACTCCGAAAGCATTCCTGAATTAACTGACATGTGCCTATTCCTCCATCCCAAAATGAACAAGAATCTGAAAAACAGGTGCTCAAGATTATCCAGAAAACTACAAGATATGAACTCAGGGAAATCTCAGTAACTTACATATATATATATATATATATATTCTATTTATATATCTATACTACACATTAATGAAAATTTTGCAGTGGAACGTTAATGGCTTCCACATCAGATTTGAAAATATAAAACTTATCTTAAATGAGATGGACCCTTTATGCTTTTGTATACAAGAAACTAACTTTAAAAATAACTATTGTGCCAAGTTAAAAAAATATGACAGTTTTCATAAAAATCGTACACACAGCAGTATAGCCAGCGGTGGTGTGGCTACATTTGTAAAACCTCACACACTTCCCGAACGAGTAAACATTAATAGTAACCTAGAAGTGATAGCAATAAGAATTAAATTTCCGCTGGCTATAACTATCTGTAACATATATTTACCCAACAGCTGTTCCTTTACAGAAAATGACTTAAATAACTTAATTAAACAGCTCCCCACCCCTTTCGTTTTATTAGGAGACTTTAATAGCCACCATTTCCATTGGGGTTCAAATCATTGTGACCAGAGAGGTAAAATGATAGCGGATTGGTTAGATCTAAATGAAAATATAATTCTTCTCAATTCTTATCAGCCTACGCACTTTAATAGCAGTAACGGTCATACTAGTAGCATTGATTTAACTTTTGCTTCTCGAAGTATATCAACTTATTTCGACTGGAATGCATTGGACGATCTTTATGACAGTGACCACTTCCCTATTACGATTTCATCACCAATAGAATTGAGCCAAACTGTTCAAAAAATCCCTCAACGTTGGATATATCAGAGAGCAGATTGGCCCAACTTCCGTGCTGAAGTAGAAGGTAAGATTAAACAATTAGATAAATTATATCTGTCTGCCTGCGTTTGTATTAATGATGTAGTAAATGAATTTAATCAAATAATAATCAGTTCAGCCGAAAAACACATACCCAAAACTTCCGGAAAACTAAAAAAGAATCAAGTTCCATGGTGGAACGAAGAATGTTCTAAGTCACTAAAGGAAACTAAAAAAGCTTATAGGAAATACGTAAAGGAATCAAATAAAAACCAAGACAACCAAGACGATGAACATTGTAATCAAGAACACCAACATAATCAAGAGTTACTAAAAATAGACTATCGTAAAAAAAGAGCCAGAACTAGAAGATTATTTAAAGAAAGCAGTAGGACTGATTGGGAAAAATTTATAACGTCGATTAATAATAATACTCCCTTAGGAATCGTGTGGCAAAAAATTAATGCTATTAATGGACAAAAAAGAAAAAAACAAATGATAATTTTAAAAAATAATGATGGTGAACTATGTTGTGATCCAAAAATTAACTCTGAATTATTAGTAACAGCTTTCGCCGAGAACTCTAGTTCCAGTAATTACAATAAAGATTTTATACAATACAAAAAACAAATAGAAGAGACCACCACAGTATTTAATTTACAAGATAATAGTAATCCAATCAATGAAACTATTACTCTACATGAACTTAGCCTAATTTTACATAAACTGGGGGATTCAAGCCCGGGTCCTGACCAAATATCTAATACGTTAATTAAGAAACTTCCCTTGGTAGCTCTTGAACGGCTCTTGGACATCTATAATTACATTTGGTCTAACCAAGTCTTTCCTGATCAGTGGAGAGAAGCCACTGTTATACTCGTACCTATCCCAAAACCAGGCAAACCCCCTACTATTACCACAAGCTATAGACCGATATCTCTTACTTGCAATCTATGCAAATTGTTTGAAAAAATTGTGAGTAATAGATTGAGATGGTACTTGGAACATAATCAACTATTGTCAACATACCAATTCGGATTTAGACAGTTTAGGTCAACCTTAGATCATTTATCCTTTCTAGAAAACGAAATTCTAACATCCTTTGCTAATAGAAATAAAGACTGTATACGATAAAATCTGGCCACATACAAATGTTTATAGAGGTATGAAAAAATAATACAAAGGACTATGTTATATATTAACTTTAATATACGAGCTGTAACCTTACTATGTACATTATATACTTTAGGACTCTAACGGCTTTCTGGAGAATTTCCTCACTTTGCTCTTCACACCCATCATCAGTCTTTGCACAGTAGTCTGGGACACAGAATTTGCTGCCAAACGCCACTGTTTTTTGAATTCATTAACATCCTTTGATTCCTTGTGCGTATTTTTAAGCTTTCGCTTTACGAGAGCCCAATATGTCTCGATCGGCCGAAGTTCGGGACAGTTTGGTGGGTTCATCGATTTTGGTACTACTACCACGCCATTGCTCTCGTACCATGCCATTGCTGTTCTAGCATAGTGACAAGAGGCAAGGTCTGGCCAAAATGCTACAGGCTCGGTATGACTCTGAATAAAACGCAAAAGTCGCTTTTGAAGGCACTCTTTGACGTAAATATTTTGGTTTACTGTGCCGGTTGTAACGAAACTTTGACTTTTTCGACCGCATGTGCACAATGCTTGCCAAACTAAAAATTTTTTAGGGAACTTACACTTCTTTTTTTTCTTAAATTTGTCAGAAAGACCGCCTTTATCCGATGTTGTATAGAATTCCTGGCCAGGTAACTGTTTATAATCAGCCACGACATAGGTTTCGTCATCCATGATAACGCAACTGTGTTTCGTCAAAATTTCTTCATACAGCTTACGAGCTCTAGTTTTTGCAGACTGGTTTTGTTTATCTCGACGATTTGGTGCAGTTTGCACCTTGAAAGTCTTCAAGCCAGCCCTGGTTTTAACTTTTTGGACGTAAGATGCCGACATCTTTACTTTTTTAGCGACACCACGAACGGATAAGTTTGGATTCTTCTTAAACACCTCTATAACCTTTTTATCCTTACTTTTGCTAACGGGGCCCCGATTCTTTCCACTGCCTGGTTTCCGTGTAGTCGTCAAGCGTTCCTCAAAACGTTTTAATACGCTAGACACAGTGGATTTGGCCGCGTTTAACTTTTTCGCGAGCTTTCGACTCGACAAATACGGATGCAGATGGTGCTCGGAAACAATTTTTTTACGCATAGCATCTTCTTTTGAGGACATCTTGATAATTATTAAGTAAAACCCATTAGTGTTGATGAAATTATGTAGTTTGGTTTCTATGACAACAGGACTCAGAATTACTATCATATTGATTTATAAATAAAAAGTTTTTATATGAAAAATAGTGGCCAGATTTTATCGTATACAGTCTTTAGTGTCGTAGCTGTTGCCCTTGATTTAGAAAAAGCCTATGAGATGGTGTGGAAAAATAGAGTAATATTACTTCTGGAACAATTTAAAGTATATAAGAGGTAACATTCTTTCCTTTATTATAAACTTTTTAACAAATAGAACCATAAGAGTAAAAATCGATGATACAATTTCCGATCCACTCTGTACGGAAAATGGACTTCCTCAGGGGTCTGTTTTAAGTGTTATCCTTTTTTTGATATCTATAAATGATGTACTAGATATTATAGAACGACCCGTAAAGGGATGTTTATTTGCAGATGATCTAACGATATTATGTAGCGGTAACAATCTTAAACCTACAGAAAAACTTTTACAAAACACATTGGATAAACTCAATGAATGGTGTAAACATACTGGATTTAAATTTTCAGAAACTAAGACAGAATTCATGATCCTATCAAAAAGAAAAATCAAAAATACGATAAACTTAACTATTAACAATCATAAAATTAAAGAAGTTCATCATTTAAAAATCCTAGGGCTAACATTCGATCCAAAAATGAAATGGGTAAACCATATAAAAAAATTAAAATCTGAATGTTATAATAGAATGAATGTTATTAAAATTTTATCATCCATTAAATGGGGTTCAGATAGTATATGCATTAAAAATACCTACAAAGCATTAATTAGGCAAAAAATTGATTATGGTTCAATTATATACGATGCCGCTTCTCCCGCTATATTAAAACTTCTAGAAAGCACACATAACACCTGCCTTAGATTAAGTTTAGGAGCCTTTAGAACCAGCCCAGTAAACAGTATCCTTGTTGAGGCAGACGAAATGCCCCTAATGTTAAGAAGAAAGGAACTGTGCCTTTCATACGCCGCAAATCATGTAACTAATAATAAAAAGTCATTTCTATCAATTCCATCACTACCATCTGATATCGAGTACAACTTACAACCTTCTCTTCCCGTCCCCTTAAGACTTAGAATTAAAAAATATCTCAACGAAATTGAGTTTGAACTCCCTATTATTTTTCCACGTAAACAAACTAAGTACCCACCATGGAAAAAAATCGAACTTAAAATAAACCTGGAACTGGCCTACAAGCACCCTCGAGATTCCACTCCAGACTATATTTATAAGAACCTTTTTTATGAAATTAGAGATAAATACCCAGATTTTATGCTACACTATACAGACGGCTCCGTTAGTGAGGGTAGAACCGGTTGTGCGATCGTATCAATAAGCGGTAGTTACAAATATAGATTACAAAACTATGCATCTATCTTCACATGCGAAGCTGTTGCTATCCTAAAATGCCTAGAGGTAATTAACGACAACTCGAGTGCTAAAAAACATGTCATATTTTCTGATTCAATGTCATCCCTGAAGGCACTGTCAAATATCCACAATAAAGACCCCTTAATAAATGTAATAAGCGAAAACCTAGTCGATCTAATTGATAAACAATTCGATATAGAACTGTTCTGGATCCCTAGTCATCAAGGTATTCCCGGAAACGAAAGGGCGGACACCGCAGCTAAAGAGGCTACGAGGTTTGAACAATGTAATTACACTACCTCTAATATCCAAGACCTTAAAAAGTACCTTAAACTTAATATAAAAAATAAATGGAACAGCTGTTGGGTAAAAAATAACAATAGCGCCTTATATGAGATAAGGAAATCAATTTTCGATAAAAGTAAATCATATGTAAATAATAGAAGAGATCAGGTAGTTATGAATAGATTAAGAATAGGACATTGCAATGTAACCCATATATATCTTATCACTAAAGAAACTAAGAAGCAATGCCTAAGGTGTAATAGTGATTTATCTGTCAAACATTTGTTAATTGATTGTCCAATGTATAACACAGAAAGATTAACTGTTAACCTTCCTGGATGCTTAAAAGATTGTTTAAATAATCCAGAAAACACTGTTAAATTTCTAAAAATAATTGATTATTATAAGTCGATTTAATGTTGTGGTATACCTATAGTGGTCGCTAATGACCTTAGATGTTTGAGCGACCTTAAATAAATAAATAAAAAAAAAAAAAAAAAAAAAACGTGGTTTACCGAAAACATCAAACTCATAGTTTTTCGGGATAAATGGCACCAAACTTTGGCAATTTCAGGCTCGTGGGTTTATAGAGATGTCAATAAGGAACAGTTTTATGTAGATTTCTTATATAAAAGTGCATAAATAACATACTAATATCGAAAACAGAGCTTTTTTGGACCATGTTTGAATAAATTAATAAAAAAAAAATATTATATTCAAAAAAACTCTCGTGCAAATGTAGATAAAGGATTGAAGAACCGATAAGTGTTTCTGCCATAAATATATCTATAGTTTTGTCAAAACTAGCCAAAAAGCGCGTGGAGCCCCTTAATGACGCGAAGCTACTAAGAGACGCGACGCGGTAAATTTAAATTTTCAAAAATAACAACAGATTTTTAACAGCCCGGGTCTGTCAGACCCCAGGCATGCCAAGGGTTACACTCCTTAATAAAATATGTGCAATTGTGTTGATAAAAAAAGCCTCATTTCGTCGAACAAAAGTTATTTTAAACACAATGAAAATTATGAAAAACATACTATATGCACGTAAAACAAGAAAGAGTGTATTTAATAATTAATACGAATAACTTCTGTTTTTAATGCCGATGCCGAGAACTTATTGAACGCCCCGCATTGTTCCAAAAACTTATCATGTATTTCCGCAGTGACGTCTGATTCCATCAATTACTTAAAATAAATATTCTAACTCATTGAAATAAAGGTGTCCGTTTCATAGTTGAAGAAAGACCGGATCAAAGTCAAACCATAGACTAACAGTGTTCGAGCTCACTGTCCTTAAAAAATCAGCTTGATACGTCCACTCGTTTCTGAGAAAAAGGCCCAAAGAGACTGAGAGATAGGTCAAGACTGACCCACTGACGGACAGCAACATAATTCTATAACGGTTGCTTTATTCCTCGTGAGTTACGGGACCCTAAACTAGAAACGAATGGTGCAGCTGTGAGTTGAAACAGGTTACGAACATCCCAGGAAAGGTCAAATCAAACATTGTGCCTTCACCGTATGACCGTTGGCCGACATGGATCCTTAGAGTAAATTCAGTTCTTGCATGCAACAGTCGTTCTCAATAAGTAATATTATAATTTTAATAATGTTTTGGCAGCTCCTCTTGCTAGCCATGGGAATTTGGGCTTTATGCTTAAGGTGGAAAAGGCGGGCACTTCACAGAGTCAGCAAGGAAGTGCCGTTTTGTGGACTCCCGGGTTTACCACTGCTTGGCCAGGCGCACCTGTTTGCGGGCAGTGATGAAGGTTAGTTAAGTATTTTTCTCCATTTTTGGCTGGGAGTTAATAAAAAAAGTGATTGCAACACAATACAATAAATCCATGAGGCTGATAAACTGAGAAATGAGACCGTACCCCAGTATTTATATATCGCAGTAAGTAGTTCTTATAATTGCAACATGTGAAGACTGACAAATTTGTACTTTTTAAGTACATTCTCCAAAAAAGGGGTTGTCAGTAGATCCTCTTATATTTACAAGGTCGTGGTTGTTCCGGTGGCGTACGAGGTTAAGGGTACGCGTATATGATGGTTAATCTTCGAGTTGAATCCGAAATGTCCTATTTCGGATTCAAATGCATTCCTGCCAACGCCTCTCCATTTTCGCCGGTTTGCTGCGTTGTGAGAGCTTTCTGTTATGGTTACCAATAGATGGCGGTGTGTAAAAGAGGTATGGATGCCATATACAGTGTCTTACCGGCACGCGTTCCATTAGCATCTGTTTGCATGTATTTGCAAATCATATGTAAATTAACTGCACAATTATTTTTCCAAAATCCAAACCTTTAATGTACTAGGTGTAAGACGCCGTAATAAACAAAGTATGAAGAGCTGTCACTTACACTTACTTGTCAATTTACTTTGCTGTACCTACATTACTGGCAATTTAAAGTTAGATTTTTTTTAGTCTTAGTTAAATATTTGAATTAAGGTCATGATTAAATTAACGAACTACGTTAATTTACCCTGCTTAAAAAAAAGCTCGCTTACCGGTATCGCACTATATACCTATTTTGTATGTCGGATAGCCCTCTTTCATGCAACGACATTTACTTATAACTTTGGTTTGGTAGACCGAAGTCTAGTTTGCTTTCTTTTTTGCAATTTTATTCATTTAATGGTAATCTTACTTTTATCTGTAGGAATAAAGGGTGATTTTTAATTGGATAATAAAATATATCGGTATCTATGTATATCATGATATTAATTTTTTATTTATTTTAAATATCATATTACCTAATATTTTTATAGTAGTACTTAACCTCAAAAATGTATAATTCCACTTAGTTATGTAGAAATTCAATTGAAATACCATATTCTTACCCTGTAGTAATAGTTAGGTATTAAGGGGGTGCATTGGAAATGATCGCGTGATTTAAACGCCGTTCTGATCTGACTACATAGATTAAAAAACAATAAGGTCTGATTTTCAGATAAATGATTCTTGACTATATGATTGTTTATCTGATTGCCTAAAATTTCCTCGATATAAACAAATTACAAAGTTGGGTCTTTATTTTCCTTTTTTTACTCAGCCTACTCAAACAATACATAATTTTACGACACATTAATCTAGTTAATACTATAGTGTTTTATCTCATCTAAAATCTCACTTAATGAAATAAAAATAAAACTTCAGTCAGTCAGGTATTTATTGAAATTTGTCCAAAAAAGCCATTCCCAAAAAGTGTTGCATCTCTTTTCAATTCTCAATTCTCTCCTCGCGCGCGCTCGGTAGAAATAGTAAGTGCCATACAAATTTCAACTCTCGCCTCGCCTCGTCTCGTCTCGTCTGGCACTTTCGGTGGAAAATCAGCTTTAAAGCCGTTTAAAGCTGATTTTCCACCGGAGGGGCGAGACGAGACGAGGCGAGGCGAGAATTGAAATTAGTATGGCAAATTTTCAATTCTTTTCTCGCGGGTGCTCGGTGAAAATAGTAAGTGCCATACAAATTTCAATTCTCGCCTCGCCTCGTCTCGTCTCGCCCCTCCGGTGGAAAATCAGCTTAACTGAGACGGAGCCTGCGACAGGAGAGAGGCGCGAGGGGATACGACAAAGGGCACCGGGCGGAGGCACCCTTCTGCACTGTCTCAGTTACGCGGTCAACTGCATGGTTATGTATATTACAGATCGAATGAAGTTCATACAAACGCTGGGCCGGATATCATTGAAACATGGCGGCATGACGTCGTTATGGATGGTGAATAAGTTATATGTTGGTAAGTTTGTATGAGTTATACCGGTAGTGCAAAATATAAATTAAGTATGAAGACGAACGAAAGAGTCCTTTTTTTACTGAAATTAAATGAAAAAACTGAAGAAAAAAATTTACTCGAGGTCGCATTTAAAATTTAGTTAAGTACAAGATTCCACCCGAACAAACACAGTACCATACATTGCAAGTTAAATAAAAGCTTGTAAAAAAACAGTGAAGCCAGTCATGTTTTACCAGAAAAATCGCTAAAATCGCAAGCTAGCGGCTAGTTGTAATTTTTTAATATGTTGTTAGGACCAGTACCAGTATCGTACTAAAACTGGTCCGACGGTAAACTTATTTGTTTCAGTAATTGCTGACCCCGTACAAGCAGAGTTGGTTCTAAAGTCTTGCCTGGACAAGGATGACACTACTATGAAATTTATACGAAAACTCGTGGGTAACGGAAACATATTCGCTCCTGGTTAGTAACATTTATTTATAATCGACTAGCTTCTGCCCGCAACTCCGTCCGCGTGGAACTCGTTTATATCGCGCAGCTCCATACAAACTTTCACCCCCTTAGGGGATGATTTCGGGGATAAAAACTATCCTATGTCCTTCCCCAGGACTCAAACTATCTCGATACCAAATTTCATCGCAATCGGTTCAGCGGTTTAAGCGTGAAGAGGTAACAGACAGACAGACAGACAGACAGACACACTTTCGCATTTATAATATTAGTATGGATATGATACAGAGAAAGAATGGAGCGAGCGTATAGCTCGCCCATTAGAGGTGTGCCAAGGCTGTGAAACAAGTCTATAACACGATACAGAGGGCGCTAGTCTTAGCGGGAATGTAATGCAAAAATACACAGCTTCCGTCACTGTCCTCGTAGCTCAGTTGGTAGAGCAGTCTAGCGTTAATAGAAAGGTCGCAGGTTCGAATCCTGTCGGGGGCTACAGAGGAAGATGGTTTATTTTTCCATTATATTCTTTCTCTGTATCATATCGATTATAAAATGATCGGGGTAACTTCCTCGTTAAAAATAACACGAAAACAAAAAATATTTAATAAAATAATTTGTTTCGTGATAAGGGTATTTATACTTATTTATGTTAGGGAATAGCTAAATATGCACACGGGCAATCTGATCGTCGATCGGGTATCTGATGTCTATTGACAATAATAGAGGAGTAGACACCAAATAATGTTAAATTTTCACGAAAAAGCATTTAACATATTGTCCAATGGAAAAAAATGAAAGTGAAATATGAATTAAACAATCACAAAGTTATAAGTGTCCAAAGTTTTGAGAAGGGGTATATTCTGTCCCTTTACCGCAAAACGCACCTACATATGAAACGATTGTCATTTACTGTGACGCTCGCAGATTGTGACGTCACGAGCTGCGAGCGTTTTTTCTATCTATCAAGCAATATTAAAACGGTTGTAGCTTCGTAATTCTTTGAGATATCTGAATGGGATTTTCGTCACTATGTATATTATTTGCCTTCTTTCTTTTGGAGTAATAATAAATTTTGAGTGTAGGTACACCCGTTATATGTGCTATCTTGGAATGTTATGTTTATTGCATATTTGCGGGCAATGATGTAATATAAAAAAGAGATAGATATATTGTCTATACGAAATACAGTCTTTAAAAATGGCCAGGCTTACGCACACATGAAAGAGCTGCGAATATTGCAATTACACTCTAGTAATAAATGTCAAATGAAAGCAGGATAATTATTTCCAGGAGCGAAACAGAGACAAGTAAATGTGTCGTAACGTACGATGCAGAGGAGCACATATTATACTTGTCTCTGTTTCGCTCCCAGAAATTATCATACCGTCCCGCCGTCACTTGACTTGCTGTTAAGGCGTTGCCTTGATTTGAGTCGAACACGCCCCCTAGACAGAGAAACGCTGATGCCTTCCGCGTACGAGGAAAAGAGATGTAACACTCTTCGGGAATGGCCTTTTTGGACAAATTTCGATAAATACCTAACTTAGTGAAGTTTTATTTAAATTTTATAAAGTGAGATTTTAGATGAGATAAAATACTATAGTATTAACTGGATTGTGTCGTAAAATAATGTATCGTTTGAGTAGGCTGAGTAAAGAAAGGAAAAAACAGACCCAAATTTGGATTTTATTTCTAGCGAGGAAATTTTAAGCAATCATGTATCGATAAAATCAGATTAACAATCATATAGTCAAGAATCATATATCTGAAAATCAGACCTTATTGTTTCTTAATCTGGTCAGAACGGCGTTTCAAAGCACGCGATAATTTCCAATGCACAGCCTTAATGGACAAAGAGTAATATAATAAATCAGACTAAATACCTTGCCCTTTATTAATGTACTATTGTACATTTATAGTGCAAACATACGTCTCAATTTAAGAGTCGCCAGAACGCACTGCTCTACATACAAAACTACGGTTAAACTATGGTTTTCATTTCAACTCGATACAGGATGCGTGATCCTATAACAGAGCATGTAGTCAGTTTTTTATACGAAGTGTCTAATTATTTTATTTATTGTTTATTATATTTCTTTTATAGTTTGTGGGAACATAATCTAATTTCAGACTTAGATATGGCGGATGCCATTATTCCCATTGTCTATACAAAACAAAGTGTCATGTTATTCCAGATTTCCGTTTTAAAATGACAACCAAGCTGCGTTTGTATGAAGAGCCAAGCGTGCTGGCGACACTAATCAAGACACATATTTTATATTATAGGTTATAATTATTTCAATGCCATAAACTTTATCAAAAATCGGCCTATGAATCTCATCACGACCCTTCTGTTTATACTATTCTTTGACCGACAAAGATATTGCTGCTCTATGACGAGAAATCAACAGAACAGCAACTTACAAACATTAATTTAAGTTAAGTACTTAAAATACAAAATGAGAAGCTTCATAATATTTGAGCGACCAACTATTTGTTTGAAAATCAACGTTATGTCCTGCATTTTTTTAATATTTGGCAAATGTTTTGTTTATAGTGTTTATACTGAGCGGTATTTTATCTTAAATAAAGTGGTTCGACTACAAAAACCACTTTGAAAAATATTATAATCAGCAGAGGTTTTTCCACTCTTATATAAAAAAATAACCTCGAAGACGAAAGCGGGAGCGAAGCTTAACCTAACCTAACCTAACCTATCCGCCATTGTAAGCTCGTTCTGGATTTTATTATTAACTAGTGACCCGCCGCGGCTTCGCACGGGTACTATATTATACATATAAACCTTCGTGTTGAATCATTCTATCTAGAAAAAAAACCGCATCGAAATCCGTTGCGTAGTTTTAAAGATCTAAGCGTACATAGGGACAGACAGTGGGAAGCGACTTTGTTTTATACTATATGTAGTGATCAAAATTCGTCGTTAGTTTAGTTCATTTTTCGCTTGCAAATTCATACCGCTCAATGTATTAAAATATTATGTCCATCATCAGTCGCTAAGTTTTTTTTATTCGATCGTTTTATAATTCCCCTTTTTATATTAAGTACATCATTGTTTGCGAACGTCACTGTCGCTCTCAACCACGCACGCACTTTTATGGCCGCTTCTTTAATTATCTTTTTTAGATGTTAAAGGACAATAAATCAAGCCATGATGTGAATTGATGACGTACCTACTCAATTAGCGTGAAATGAACTCAGTGTCAGTTTTGTGATGCCAATTAAGTATGGAAATTCACATTTTCCTATAAATCTATAGAATGATAATTGAATTTAGTTAATGTTAGTAACGCGTTATAATGCATAAAACTACTTAAGTTAAATCTTAATAAAAAGGGCCCTCGAGGCATTGTACCGAGGATGCTGGCGGCGTTTTCTCGCTGCTCGCTGATGCGTTGCGCGAGAAAGTCGCCAGCCAGCTCATCGCTGACCATGCAGTTACGTCAACCAGATGTTTCGCTATTTTCCCTATTGGGACCCCACGAACCGAGGGTCTTGACGTCAAATAGTACAAAGTTGTACTTTCTGCCGAGGCCTCCATATTTAATACGTTTTAGATTTTCGGCATTTCCTGCCGCTAAATCTGAAACTAGTATCACATAATTATATGCTTAAATGTTGTCACAAAACTTACACCGATTTAATTTTTGTTTAATGACTGACTCATACTAGTTGGGTATATACTCGTACGTGTTGCAGCTGTCATCTCAGTACAATTTTACGTTTTAAGGTTATAAATTGTACGGAGATTACAGCAGTCATAGGGATCGGGTTCGCCGCGATACGAATAAAAAAAAAATGCCCAGTTGCCGTATTTAAGTTCCTGCTGTTCGGTTGTGTAACGTTTCGAACGGACGTTACGCAGATCTATTTTTTATTTATTGGAAATTGGCTACCGTAGATTCTCCTAACACTCGTTTAAAAAGTAACGCATTTACTTCTTTGGGTACTTCCCCAGTTTACTTTCCGCTGTGCGTGGTACAACCCATCACTCTAAAACTCGCAATTATTATTAGTTAGTAACCGTATTGCATTTAAATATGACTTTGACTGTTAATAGGTATAAAGTATCACTTATGACTAATACTAGTTATTGGAAAAGCCGCAACAAATTATTGACTCATGGCAAACACAAATACATGCACTGTTCAATTAATGACATGACGACCTCGGGCTACATCCGGCGTTAAGCAAATTAAAATGATAAATATTTAAGGGTCTAACACGATATATATTTTATCTACGCACATATCATTAGTGCTCTTAAATGCGTTCAGAAACCGTAGGACATGACCAGCATTATTTCAACCAATTTTACTATGAGAACTTTCTTGTCTGTGGTAGTAGGTAAAATCTGTACTGTAATGTTATTATTATTATTATTATAAAAGAGAAATGGCAGCCTCGAGGGCCTTTGCCAGAGTCAGTAAGTGTATAAATTAACTTTTATTAATAACAAATTAAACCACTATAAAATCAAATAGACGTGACTATCGCCAAGATGGCGACAATCATCCTACTGTAATGTTATTACAGTACAGATTTTTGTAAGGTTATGACTTTTTTAAATTTGTAACAGCTGTCAAACTCATACGGGTCTCTATTCTAGTATTCATAGATATTAAAACAGTTATCGATGCAAAACGTCAATTCTTATGTTTTTTTAATAAACCACGCGATATTTGATGTCGAGTGACATGCGAATAGGGACTTCATTCGTTTGTCTATGATTTAAAAAACATTCGTCTTGACGTAGGATCGAATTGCCGCCATTACTGTTGTCATTTCCTTGTTGTTTTTTTGCTGTTACGAAAGTAGAATTGTGAAAAGTTGTTTGTAACTCACATTTTAGTTGAAAATATGAGTAGTAGTAACTCCGAGAACGATATGCACACTCCGCCGGATATCGTAAATGCAGCCACGATTGCAACAAAGATATTTTACAGGTAGCACTATAGTAGCAATGCAGGTCATTATCCTACGGCTTCTGAACCCATCTTAGAGTACTATGATAATTATGTGTGTAGATAAAGTAGTGTATGAAACTGTACATAATTTTGCCTTAAAACACTCGTGTGATCCTATTATGAAACGAGCTCACGCTCCTTTCATAAAACCACACTCGTATTTTAAGTCCTTTGATTATGTATCAGTTGCATAAACTACTATTGAATACTACGACGGTGCCAAAAGGCATACCGCCCGCCTTATGGTAAGCAGACACGCAGCCTATGGACACTGGTAACTACATAAGAGTCACTATCGCGTTGCTGACAAATTGGTTTGAGGATTCGTTGCGTCGACAGGTAGAGAGACAAATAAAGATCCCAGCGTATCCAAGGGAGCTCTGGCAATTTTACTATACCTTCGGAGCTAGTAGAGATGTCAAATTATGGCTGTAACATGGTACTTTCCCAGTTAAATTGGTCCAAATATCAGCGTGATGATATTCTACACTACCCTGAATATGTAATCTCCTTCTTATTTGCCGCTTTCGCTCTTGAAAGAGTGGTCGTAGTCATCATTTCAGGTGTTGGTGGCAAGCTTCACGACACGCCGCCATTCCTCTTTGACGCTCGCCTTCCTTATCCTGGATAAAAATTAAATATAGGTATATTAGGGGACAATATTGCAGTTTAACTAGCCCATCAACAACCTTACACAAATAGTAAGCTTAATAAGGTTTTTGTTATGGATAGGTACTAGACGACGATATATTTAATACCTAGATAAATACTTAAAATACAAAGAAAACAGCCAAGACTCGGAAACGAATATTCATGCAAATATCGGCCTTTACCGGGATTCGAACCCAGGACCTTCAGCTTCGTAGGTACGATCACTACCCACAAGGGTTACCGTCGGTCCGGTCAATAACCTGTGTTGTGTTCCCCACATACTTTTAACTGACTCGGTTCTTGCAGCAGTTATGCGATGCGAGAGGTGTGACAGCAATAGCGAAACCGGCCTAGAAACGGCTCTAACGTCACACAAACACACCCGGCTATGGCAGGAACCGAATCCGTTAAACTTCGATAAATTGTAAATATAAATTTTGTTTACAGTAAGTATTTGGCGTCCTCGCCGCAAGATCCTTGCGCCAATCTTCAGTATAAAGAATCTAAATTGCTTCGTTCCTGTGTTCGCGAAACAGAGTGATATTATGGTCGAGCTGTTAGAAGGAGAGGTTGGCAAGAGCCAGTTCTCTTTCTGGCGTTATATAACGACTTATACTTTTGACGCTATTTGTAGTAAGTATATGTCCTAGCTATTGTAAATAAAAGTGCTAATGTTTCAAAAATATTTATTATTTCTGTAAATGATGACGATAAAGTCCACATCTGCGCGTGAATTATTTGACTTCTGATTAGACCTTAGCACTTTTCCGTAACCTATAATTACTTATATAAAAAATCAAAGCAAGAATGATACATTTATTCACAAACACACAGGACACACATATTAAACAATAAAAAAACAAGAAAACCACATAAAACATGAAACAAGTGTGTTTCTGCGGCAGTGAACCGGACACTGGCTCAGCATTATGCTGAGGTGTCAGACACTTAAAGCGGTGATTTTCAGGATTTTCTATACGCTAACGACTCCAGAGACACAAGCACGTTATTAATCCTTTATTGATTTGAAGATTCCTTTTGTTGAAAGCTAGAGATCTCAGGTCCCTCTCACTCTCACTCACTCTCTACACAACACATCCTCGAGAGCTCTGACGACCTCGCACACCGTCAGGAACACAAACACAATACCTAATAGTCCTATATAATACATAGCCAGGACTGGTGTTTTTATGGATGCGGCTGTCTGTAACATGGAGGCAGTTCCTCAGTTGAGCTGCTCCAAGTATGAGCGAGATAACATTATGTTGTGAATTGTGAACCTCTCAAACCTTTTTGTGGAAAATATCTGCAAACCAGGTCCCAGTCATCGGGGCTTGACTAGCCACTAAAACTCCACGGCTGCCACCATCTGCGCTGTCATGCTAGGGACTACAGGATGTCATATTGGACGCACTGGTGCCAAATCTCATCATCCCTCTTAGCATGTTCTCCGCTTTGGCACCCAACCCCAAGATTGAGCGTTTTACTTACTAGTTTTACAAAGGAAACTGTCATCTGACCATCGTACCTTGTAGGAAAACTAGACTTAATTGGGATCAGAACGGTTCCCTCACGATTCTTTCCGTCAATAATTTATGAAATGCTACTATTAAATATCAAACCAAATCTATACACCCTAAGTGTCCCTTTTTATTTCCAGAAACCAGCCTGGGCGTAGAACTGGACTCCCAACGGCAGTCAAACCAACCGTTCTTGGAGGCTTTCGACGTCATTTTGCACCTCCTTGCGGAAAGGCTTTGTAGTCCGTGGCTGTACTGGGACTGCATTTACGAGCGTTTGCCCAGACACAAAACATTTATCACTAATAGGGAATTAATGTTTCGGTTTGTTGACGAGGTAGGTACATATATATTTTTCTATTTAAGATAGATGATTACTGCTGGACAGATGGTACCTCTAGAATAATTGTAATTCAGTCACGAACTATCATTTAAGCGACTCGATTTAGAAGTATGTGAAGTTTTGATTCGAATCCTATCTCGTATATAGTTTCTCTGTTTCACTTACTTAGAACAAATGCTTTACGTTGCAGTTAATCAAAACCAAGCGAGATGAGCTGGCTACACGGGACAAAAATGGAATAAATGATAAAAATAGTAAGTTTCAATCTACATCCTACCTCCCGGGGAGACCTTAATTACCTCCTTGTGGGTATTGATGGTTATGATTATCATTCTATCGCTTCTATATCGGTATGTGCTCCGAAAAACTGCTTGACGTGATACCCGCAGTCACATTCTACTCGTACCATAGCAACGGCAAGGCGTTTGCCCTTGGAAACTAAATGGTAGCGCACGGTATGGTTCCAAAGAAATTTCCTTCCACAACCACTTCGGCTGTGGAATGAACCTACCATGGTTTTCCCGAGGAACTATGGGGGAGCAAGGTGGACTAATGACCGGTTGCAAGAGTCCGCTGGATACACCCGCGCAGGAGCGGTCATTGTACCATTCTTTCAGGGAGAGCTATGTCCAGCGGTGGACGACTTTCGGCTAATTATGATGATGATGATGATGAAAGTATGGGGCTCTTCAAGAAAGGAGTGTACATAGTCCCCAGTCCCCTGAAATTGCAACCATCCATAGGCAACGGTAACAGCTTACCATTTTTTCTAAATCCAGACCAGGACGAAATGCGCACGTTTCTAGAAATGCTGATCGAGTCATCTGGGGGTGCCGAAGGCTACACAGAACTGGAGCTTCGAGAGGAAGTATTAGTCATCATCCTGGCTGGCACCGACACCTCCGCAGTTGGTGCCGCTTTCACGGCTCTCATGCTGTCCAGACATCCTGATGTGCAGGAAAAAGTGTACCAAGAGTAAGTGTATCGTGTGTCGTAATTCAATTCAATCTCATTTATTTAAGACACAAGTATCTCATCTGCGCCAATCATCCTCCTAGCGGTATTCCCGGTTGTACCCTTAAAGGAGCCCCGGGTCCGCTTTGACTCCTAATCTCAAGATTAGGCATAGGCACTAGTTTTACGAATGTGACTGCCATCTGACCTTCCATCCCAGAGGGAAAACTAGACCTTATTGGGATTCCTTACGATGTTTTCCTTCACTGAAAAGCTAAATGTAAATATTCCGTACATAAGTTTCGAAAAACTCATTGGTACGAATCGGGATTCAAACCCACGACCGCCGCTTAACAGCCGCATGCCTGAACTAATGAGCTACCGTAGCTCTTGAATCACTGGGCTACCGGAGCTCTGGTGTGCGCCAATATGGGGCAACAAACATGATCAGAAATCATCTTCAAACTGCTGTGTGGGCTTCTTATTTTCCTAATCAGCAAAGACGCCTTTTTGCGTATAATTGCTGCAAATCCATTAGTATGCGCCTCTGCAAAGAAGGCGCTGCAAAACCTAGGCAACCCAAGCAACATTCTGAAAGCGTTGTTGTACTGTTCCCTCAGAGCGTTGTATGATTTTTAACCTCCGACGCAAAAAGAGGGTGTTATAAGTTTAACGTGTCTGTCTGTGTATCTGTGTCTGTGGTATCGTAGCTCCCAAACGGATGAACCGATTTGAATGCGGTTTTTTTTGTGTTATAGATAGTTTGAAAAATGAAAAAAATAAATGAAAATAGTTTATTAGACAAAAAAAAAAAAAAAAAAGGAATACAATATACTTATCACGACCCTGTGTCCTGAGCTAGGAAACCCTGTGTTACAGGACCCAGTTTCGTGTCAAAGTTTTTACACAGTTAGGTACTTATATCTTAAATTAAATCTACTTTACTTGTTTTAATATCCTTTACAGTTTTATATTAGCATTTTGTTTGCATTGTGTGTAAGTGTGTATGTGCGTGTGTGTGGGGCTGTATGTGTGTGTGTAAGAGTGTGTTAATTTGGATATAAATATGTATATATATATACGTGTAGTAGGGGCTATAATATATTTATACTTTACAACAGTAGCAATACTTATTTTGTCACGACTAGTAGGAGTTCAGTTTTGTGGTAATCTAGCTGCCTAAGCCACAGGTAAGTTGTCAGGAAAGATTTACTGGGGGGCCTTGTGATACGGTGGAGCTTACTAAAAGTTTTCAAGACCAATGGAGATATGAAAGCGTGGAATTTTTGGGCAAATCTTGTAGACGTTTTTGGGGTTTTCCAGCGCTGACGGCGTCTTGTGTCCGCTAAGAATATTTTGTCGTGCAGTTTGCTATAATTTTATCCTGAGTGTTCTTAGCCATATTTCATGTAAATCTGTTTGCCGTTTTTGAGATATTGGACTTTAAAATGAAAATGTCGGGGGTTTTTCAACTTTTCTAAGTTGTAGTTATTGGATATAGAGAACCTTTAAGCAGCGTTATTCTAACCGCTTTTGATCATCGAGCAAACTTGCGGGTTAAAATATTTGCGCTCACAAATAACGCTTTGCGCTCTGTCACTCAATGTCCTAGATATTTAAACCTATACAAAACATTATCATGAGGGCTATCGTGTCAAGTCGGATAGTAAAGGGGGCACATTAGTGCTAGAAGTAATAATAAGCACATTATCATAGCGCGGCACGAACCAGCTCTTTGCAATGCAACTAGAGCTGTGCAGGGCAGCGGAACGGTGTGCAAGGAAAACATCCACCAGGTATCTCGTACAGCTCTCTCGTGGCTCTCTCACACTAAAAGTGCATGTGGTATGCGATAGGGAGAAAGTAACGAATCAATACATTTTCGAGTCATAAGTATATAGTGTAGTAGTGTTTTTCTGCACTTGTGGAAAGATCGTTCAACCCACAAACTCGTGCGTAACAAGAAGATAGTGTGTGCTTGCTCATAGATTGAATGACTTTGATTGAGTTTTTGTTATGGCGCTATTGATTATTTGGACATATTCCTGTTTACTTTGGGAGATTAGGATATTGAAGAGTCTAGTTGTGCAAGTTGATTCCATAATTGTATATTTTACGTGACACCTAGTTATAAATTGGCAATTACAGCCCGATACGCGTGCGGAACGTGCTCTCAGGCCAGGGCGTAAAATCTTGTATTCACCACGGGCGTTAATAAGGAAAGCCTGAGTTCGCATATGTTCCTTGCCTTGGGTTAAGTCGTGAAATACCTGCGGTCTGAGACATTGTTTGTTTTACCACCCTAGGTGACTAATGATATTTATTCCTATAGAATACAAGAAGTATTCGGCGATTCTGATCGCCCAGCAACAGTGCAAGACCTGCAGCGCCTGAAATACCTAGAAGCCGTTATAAAAGAGACCCTCAGAACGTATCCAGCTGTGCCAGTCATTGTGAGGGAGGTCTTTAATGATGTGGAACTTCGTACGTATCATTGAATCACATAATTACGAACGGATTTATGAGAACTGAGGCTCTAGTATAAGTTTTGAGAAATGCGGCCTGACCCCGAATCATGGCCGCCTATCACGCGATAAGTGACAAGATAGAGCGTCCGTCACTGGCTAACACCGTTCGATGGAACGAGACGGACGCTCTATCTTGTCACTTATCGCGTGATAAGGCCGACCATGATACGGGGCCTAGAGGAACGGACAGCTGGACAGCGAGACATCCGGACATACGAAAGAACTTTGGCCCAAGCTGAACCGGAGAACTTCGTTCGCTTCGCTATAGGTACCCATTTCAGCCTCGAACTATTGGCGCTCTCACTTCGTCCGAGCGCCAAAATATCTCGTCAGGAATGGGTGGCTTTCAACCCTCGTTGAGTGGAGTCTTTGCTCTTTTCTGTGTATTTAAATCTTCATTGCACAAGCGAGCGACGCGTACCTAGTTCTCCGTTTTAGCTTGAGCCAAAATTCTTTCATATGTCAGGATATCCAGATGTAGGGCGGTTCTTCTACACAGGTTGCAGTTCTCAACCGATTCTCGTGAAGTGTTGTATGTATGTATGTAAATACTTTATTGTACACAAGACACAGGTAAAAATACAGACAAAAAAAAGGTGTGTGCAGGTTCAATCATTTATATAGAATTTTATTGACGATTATTTTTAAAACATAGACTCGCGAGTTTTATAGGTCATAGACCCATCTATTAAATATCTATAGTCGTCTAGTACCCATAACACTTTTCAACTAGCCGCCCAAAGACTCATTTTCAATGGAATTTATAGCATTACAATTCGGAACAAAGTTGCGTTTCATTCGATAAAAAAACACTGCTCTCTACTGCCTATTTCAGTTGATATTTTTTTTTTCTTGTATGATGGCTATAACTTGCTGAGCTGCTTGCTGATTTTTGTTTGATTTACTGATGTTCATTCTTCATTTTTAACCCCCGACGCAAAGAGAGGGGTGTTATAAGTATAACGTGTCTGTCTGTGTATCTGTGTATCTATGTATCTGTCTGTGGTATCGTAGCTCCCGAACGGATAGACCGATTTGAATGCGGTTTTTTTGTGTCATATATAGTTTTATCCCGAGTGTTCTTAGCCATGTTTTATGAAAATCTGTATAGCCGTTTTTGAGATATTGGACTTTGAAATGAAAATGTCCGTTCAACTTTTCAAATTATTAAAGGTATAGTGCATTTAAGTGATTTTCAAACGCTTTTTACAGCATCGGGAACAACTTTAGTGGACGGTGTGGGTATACTCATCAACTTCTGCGCAATGCACCGCAATCCAGCGTATTGGGGCCCGGACGCGGAAGTTTTCCGCCCGGAACGTTTCCTTGAGGGGCCCTTGAAGCATCCGGGGCAGTTCATGCCCTTTAGTTACGCTATGCGGAACTGCGTTGGTAAGTTATGAAACTTATGAACGATTCTTAGTGCACTGTTGCGTCGGCACTCGGTCACCGAGTCTTCCATACATTCGCCCGCCGGCCGGCAAAAGACCCGTCAAAATCGCGTAGGAAATAAATGTTAGTATTTAATAGGCGCATTATGTGACTGTGTAGAAAGGCACGGCACGGGCTCGGAGTAGTATTCTGATAACTATCCGCAAAACTATCTGGCCGGTAGGGCAATAAACGTCCGCTACCGTTAGGGGTGTAACATGTCGATAACTTATAATGTAAACGTCGATATAATTATTATATTTTCAAATGAAATCTTATATCATTATTGATATTGTTTTTAAAGTTATCTAATGAATAATAGTAAATGTTTAAGATATTTCTTAATTAATTAGCTAAATACGTGATTACGTAAGTAGATAATGAGAAATGCATCTATTTAAGATACTGAGAAATGCATCTATTTAAAGGAGAAGTTGCGACGAAAAATACTACGTTTAAAATGGCAGATGTTGAGAAATTGTTAAATGAAGCGATCATGTTACAATCGACGACTGGGTCAAATGTGTTCGCCACGCTGAAAATCTTCAGAACGAAGACCTAGCTAAAGCACTTTTTATTGACACCAACCGTCTTGTCATTAACCTACAAGACGATAGTGACACTGAAGACGAAGAAGAATAGCTAGTATTTTCCTTGTTTAGTAATTTATTTTGTTATACCTCCTTATTATTTTATTGTAATACTTTATGTCAATAGTTCAAATATACTTATTTCTATTTCGATAGTAACTATACAATACTGTTATACAAAACACCACGTAATTTATATTCTTTTGTTTCATTACTTTATCGACATTCCTTTTTATGCGTAACGCTACCTGCCCTATTGCTGCTCGGCCCGCTCCATAAGCCGTGCAGGTGTGAAAGAGATAGAACGATTCCGATGATTTATGACCTGACCGGCCAGATAGTTTTGTGGATAGTACTAAAACTGTAAATTGCAATTGAGCTAAGCCGCAGACGGGCAGACGGTCATGGCGAAACTACATGATATAAGGGTTCCTTGTTCACTACGGAACCCTAAAAAACGACTATCTTGTAACAGTGGCATGGATATATAAATCAATCAAGCCGAATTTTTTTTTTTAGGCTGTGTTGATTACAGCGAAAGTGGGGATGTAAGTGTCTCGATAAACCGTAGTGTGGGGTATCGTTGAATAGCTTGTTCATTATGATGGGTTTTAAAAACCATTTTTTAACTCAGGTGATCCGTTTGCGAGATATCGGGCTTTAAAGCTCTAATTTTTGTTCGGGTCAAGTAAATAGGAGAGAGAGGAAGGAGGGGACTCCTTCCTCTGGCGGCTAAATGGCTACTACTGGGGATGTGAAAAAAATCGTGGCAGTAGTACCTGCTGGCGGCTAAGTGGGCATAACTATTTACCGAGTAATAGTCGACCAACTTAAACTGTACTTATAAAGGCCAACTTGCGTACAAATTCGGCCGAGGCAACCGCACCATTTAGTTGGCGCACGCGTGTCGACACAACTAAGACAGACAGGCTACTACCCTACGGAACCCTACACGGCACGACACATACTTGGCAGATTTTTTTTAGTTATTTTTTTGATGGATGGCTTATATAAGTTGTAATAATAACAAAGTTATGCAAGAGTATTTTGACGATGTGTGCATACGTCGCACTCCAGCGGGCATTTTGCGGGCATGTCATTTGGTACGGTTTACAAAAAAACACCTTAACTTACTTTAGTATTTGTAACATACTCGTCATGTCATGTATCAATCTTAAATGTGTAAATACTCTTTGAAGTGATAAGCCCCTTTAAGCCCACTTAAAAAATCAAATATATAGCTGACATGCGCATTATAACCTGTCGTTCGTAGTTGTATTTGTTGGTGCAGTGCCGTCTATTTAATACAGGGGTTCTGAAACTTTTGTTAGGCATGGACCACTTTAAGAATTTCAAGAATACCACGGACCCCTTTTGAAAAAAGATTTGAAAAAAAATTCATGTTTCGTGTATTTTTATACCTAAGTAGGTACCTACGTTAAGAGTGAACGCAGTAGCTGTGGACCCCCAGCAATCATGTCACGGACCCCTAAAGGGTCCATGGACCACACTTTAAGAAACCCTCTTTTAAATAGAAAGATTTGCTTTATTTGTTAATTTGCACTTCTATGTATTGAAATGGATAGGATACTACGACAGCAATCCGAACTTACACTTGAAAACCTAATTCAAGACCAAAAAAATAACCTCAAAATTGCCATTAAAATGAAAAAATAGCCGACACCGGCTAACTTACACTCTTCCAAATGTTTTTTTTTTTTTATTCTTTTATTAATTAGGGACTTAAAATCCTTATTGATTATGTCAGCCCCATCGTACCTTAACCAATATTACATCCAATACTTATGGTATGGTCTTATACTCGTATCTACGTAAATAATCTAACACGAATAAATAAATTTGCTTGGCCTCAACTGACGTAGGCTCAGCCAAAATACACTGGAATCCACCAATATCTATCCTATTCAGATTGAGTGAGCGAAACAGAGTTAATCTGTCGCCTTCGTTCCGTACACATTCCATCAAAACATGTTGAACGTCTTCTATTTTATTGCATGTCTCACAGTTTGGAGATGGTTCTTTTTTCATCATGTACGCAAACTTGTTAAGCGGAATGTGGCCAGAACGTAACCTTAAAGCTATCTTAATGAATGTTCTACTTAAATCTGCTTTTATGAACCAAGGTACATGAGGAGGTTCACATTGCATAGTTTTGTACCACACACCTTTTTCCTTGGAACGTTCGTCAAAATGTTCCTTCCAGATACATCGTATTTTTCTACTGTATATATGTAGTTTTTCTGTAAACTCTGGAGTAACATATACCTCCGCCCCACTCATGCAGGCAGCTTTGGCTAATTTGTCAACCTCCTCATTTCCCCTCAATCCTATATGTGAGGGGATCCACTGCAATCTCAGCACCATATCGGCAGGTATTCTTCTTAATTTCTGTAGCACTGTATACGCTAACGCTGTACCTCTGATGCCAGAGGCGCAGCGAGCAACATGCTGAAAGGCACTTTTGCTATCCGTCAATATTACAACTTTATCAAGTTTTGAACTAACAGCATATGATATGGCTTCTGAGATGGCAAATAGTTCAGCTGATGACATAATACATATTTCTGACGTTATTTTATAAGAGTTGTCTACTTTACATAACGGGTCATGGTACGCAGCTCCTAAATTGCTTTCGCTTTTGGATCCATCTGTATAGATTGTATGCCAATCCTTGTACCTTTCATTTAATTCACATAAGACGTTATTCCTAAGGTCACTAGGGTGGTACGAATTTTTAGGATGCTTAACTACACCTAAATCTGTGACAATTGCATCTTTCATCATCCTCCTAGCGTTATTCCCGGCTGTGCCCCTAAAGGAGCCCGGAGTCCGCTTTGACACCTAAACCCAAGATTTGGCATAGGCACTAGTTTTACGAAAGCGACTGCCATCTGACCTTCCAACCCAGAGGGAAAACTAGACCTTATTGGGATTAGACCGGTTTCCTCACGATGTTTTTCCTTCACCGAAAAGCTAACGGTAAATATTCCGTACATAAGTTCCGGAAAACTCATTGGTACGAGCCGGGATTCGAACCCACGACCGCCGCTTAGCAGCCGCATGCCTGAACCACTAGGCTACCGTAGCTGTCACAATTGCATCTTTGACATTTATATTTGAGACCCAGGTATCCAAACAAAACATCCTAAGGGGGTTCGACGTAGATACCCTTTCATCTTTAATATCATTATAAACAGACATTAGAAGTGGAGTTTTCTTTTTTCTCCAGTACCGGTTCTGAGATGAGAAGTCTAGCAACGTTAAAAGTTCTAAAGTATTATTGTTTGTCCATGTTAAACACTTTAAGCAATATTTATAAGTTAAAAAGGATCTGCGTAAATATAAGGGTAGCAAACAAAGCTCACTTTCCATCACGTGAATTGGCGTTGATTTAATGAAACCGCCAATTATTCTTAACGCCTGATTTTGAAGCCTGTCTAACTTTATTACATGCGACTTAGCACTACAATCATAAAGGAAACATGCATAGTCAAGCCTAATTCTAATTAAAGCTATGTATAACCTTCTCAAGTGTGACGGGTGAACTCCCCATGACGGCCCTGTTAAAACTTTAAATATGTTCAAGTGTTTTAAAATTTTTGCCCTCATTTCATTTATATGTAAACTAAACAGTAAAGTCTTATCTAACCAGAATCCAAGGTATTTGACTTTGTCCACTGTACGAATTAGGTTGTTATTATGTTTCAAATTGATCGGCTGTACTTTATGTCTACGAGTAAATAAACAAACTTTAGTTTTACTCGTTGATCTCTTCCAAATGATGGACATAGCCAGTTTTTAGCTACGTCCATCATTTGGAAGAGTGTAAGTTAGCCGGTGTCGGTTATTTTTTCATTTTAATGGTCTTGAATTAGGTTTTCAAGTATAAATCAAAGAAAGGTCACATAAATATATTGCTTAACATGTAAAGTTAATATGCGCCCTAAAAATATAATGTATTATTTTCGTTAGCAGCGTCACTGCTTAATTTTAGATTAATGCTACATACTATTGAATCTTATCTTTATTTAAAACTGAATGGATATAAAAACAAACCTAACTAACGTACAGCCTTAGTTGCTAGGGTATTTGGAATCGTACATTACAAATACTAGGTACCAAGTACTAAGTACAAAATACTTTATTCTGACAACTCGAAACTTGATTTGTGAACCGTACCAAATGACATGCCCGCAAAATGCGTATGGATGATTCGCATTATTTTGAGAGACTTAAATAAAAAAAATCTACGTAGCCTAGTGGGCCAGGCATGCGGCTGTCAAACGGCGGTCGTGGGTTCGAATCCCGGCTCGTACCAATGAGTTTTTGGAACTTATGTATGGAATATATTTTGATATTTACCGTTAGCTTTTCGGTGAAGGAAAAGCATCGTGAGGAAACCTGCATACATCTGCGAAGAAATTCAAAGGTGTATGTGAAGTCTCCAACCCACAATGGGCCAGTGTGAGGACTACTGTCCGTGCCCTCTCATCCATGAGAGGAGGCCTGTGCCAAGTTAGTGGGACCTATATAGGCTGATTTATTATAATTATTACTTAATTCAATAAAATATTTAAAAATACGTGCATAGTATTCTAACCCTTTGAACACTAAGAACACCTTAAGGTGTTGCATATTGTAGTGCCCACGGAGCCAGGAGGATGTATGACGTCTATCAAAATCACCTTCAAGCCTTCAACTGAAGTGCAGATACATATACGACGACCACTTATATTAGCCTAGTCTAGTGGGTAGTGACGCTGCCTACGAAGCTGAAAGTCGTGGGTTCGAATCCCGGGTAATGTTAAATATTTGTGTGATGAGCGTGAATATTTGTTTCTGAGTCCTAGATGTGTATTAAATACCGTCGTCTAGTACTAACACAAGCCTTATTGAGCTTACCATGGAGCTCGCTCGATTTGTGTTAGATTATCCCCTAATATTTATTTATATGACACTTATGGAAAATTAGTAGCTGTTTCAGTGTCACTTTAGTACGTGAATAATGAGATAAAGAAAATCTTTAAAACTACTGAATTCCCTTCCAGGTTCAACGTACGCCATGATGTCCATGAAGACAGTGTTATCAACGCTGGTCCGGCGGTTCCGGCTGATGCCACCAGCGGACATGTCACCTCAGGAGTGGACGGAACCTTTGAGGGTCAAGTTTGATGTCATGATGAAGCATGTTGACAATTATATGATCAGAGTCGAGCATAGAGACAAAGTGCATTAGCAAAATTAAAGTTCTACGGGTTTTTTAATAAGGAACGCCAGTTGAGCGTTTTTCAAAAAAAGTGGGCATTAACTTATTTTAGCAGGAACCATTTTTTGGGTTGTTCTAGTTGAGCATTTTTCAAAAAAAGTGGGCATTAACTTATTTTAGCAGGAACCATTTTTTGGGTTGTTCTTACTCAGAATCGTTGATACCTACTATCGAACCTACCACAACCCTGCACGTGTCCCCTGGGTGGTACTAAGGAGTGACAAACTTTAAAGGCCAAAATAATGTATGAAATACGATTAAATAAATAAATCCTTATACAAGAAAAAGATTGATCCAGATGTTACTATGTTTTCTTATTTTCCAGAGCGTCACGCGACTCTGTATACAAGTGAAATTAAAAGATTTTTCAAAAAACCCAACTGCTTTTTTCAGATTTTATAGCCCATGTCACTCCCACGATTAAGAGGAATCCAACGACCCCTCATATGTCGAAATCCGTCAAACGTAGGCTGCGTCTTTTTTTCTTGTATGAGGATCGTCATCGTCAGTATTAACGATTCTGAGTAGGTATCAAGAATCGAAAAAATGGTAATAGAAAAAAAATATACATACACTTATTTTGGGAAACGCCCAGTTTTTTGCCCTTGGTGGCGAGCAGACTGCAACCGGGACGATGCAATTTTATGTATTTATTTCACAAGAGCGGTTAATACCTACCAATTGCACTTGTGCATTAAGATGAGATTGCCTATAGCAATACATGTTTTAGTCTGATTTTGTTTTGTATTTTATTTTATCAAGCTTTTACCTAATACCGAATACCTTTTTATTTACTTGTTCATTATGTCATCGTCATCACCTCAGTCCTCTGTTGAACATAGGCCTGTCTTCGAGTACGCCACCCATTTGCATGTTGCCTAACATACCTTACTTCAACAATCAAATACATCAACAACTATTGCATCTTAAAATAACGTGAAGCGAAGGCTGACTTATTTTTTCTAAAAGTCACCCTTATCGATACTTATAACGATACTGCGGCGCTACCACGAACTTCGAAAGGCGAAGTTCGGGTATTTCCATCTCTATCGCACTCCCTAACTCGAGTGACTGGGATGCATGTATTACGAACGTCGACTTTCGAAGTTCGTGGTAGCGCCGCTGATTTTAATAAATCCGAAACATTTGGAAAAACCATTACATTTCATTTCATCCAGGGAGCATTAGTAAGTTCTGTAGATAAATAATATAAACATCCTTCTTCGTTCCATGAGAAATATTTTGTTTTCTTCAACCAAAAAATAAATAAATAGCAAAGTTTTTTAGCAATAGACTTTTTACTTTCCGTGTAAGGGATAACGCAATATGTTCACGTTTGTTAGTGATTTCCCTTAGGACGAGGTTAGTTTTCCATTCTATAACAGTCTTTATCTTATTTAGAATAAGAACTATAATTCGATGGCTGTCGATGTAAGCGGTTGGATTGTTCTATCATTTTCTGTTTTGCTAGTCTACTAAATGAATTGGGTGTTGATTTAGTGCCTATGGCAGGATGCTCGTTGATAAAAATTTTATACAAATATTCTCACGTCTTTGGACACTCGAATAATGCGGCTGATGAAAATTGTCGTGTCACACGCATGAGTTAACTTGCAAATGTATGATGGATGGCTGGAATACTTTGCAATATTTAACAGTTCAGATCATCATCATCATCATAATAACAGTGATACCTACCTATAAGTTTTGTATATTGTTATGTATGTTAGTCTGTAAGGTATGTAAATATGGGCCTTGTTGCCTGACTCAAATAAATAAATGAATAACCCTGGCATGACGTGCCGTCCATATTGATTGGAGAGACCTTTTTAATATTGCTTATTAGAGACAGAAAACGCTTGCAGATAGTGACGTCACAATCTGCAAGCGTCATAGTAAATGACAATACGTACAGTACGTTGTGTGGTGTTAAAAATTGCGAATCATGCAGACCTCTATTTAAAAAACTTAAATTACTTTCACTTCCTTGTCTCTACACCTTCGAAACAGCCAATTTTGTGAAACAACACCTAGAACTCTTTACAATAACTGATAAAGAAAGTAAAGAAACATCTAGACCACAGAGAAGATATCGCTTGGCATTACCGGCAAATAACAAATTAGCTCTTAGGCACAAAAGCGCCCGCCCACAACATGTGCATCAAAATTTACAATAAATTGCCGACATCTATAAAATCTTTATCTGACCCAGAATTTAAAAACTAAATAATATAAGTTATTGTGCGAACACGGTTTTTATAGTATCAAAGAATTTTTTGAACACAAATTTTGATGGACAGGTTTTTTGCATGTTTTCGCATATTTTTTGTTTTCAATTTGATACCATTCTTTCAATGTTTTAAGTTTAAGTCTAATTTTTTAATATATGAATTCGATTTGTATTGTTATTCCTCCAATGTATCTTGACTTAAGCCTATTAAACTCATTTGTATTATTTCTCTTTTAATGTAATTATGTTATTTACCATTTTATTTTTTACCTAATTTTATTTTAACTTATTTTGTAATGTTTATTTTGAAATCAGATTGACATATTTTTATTTTGAACACACGAAACATATGTGCTATGTATTAGTACTTAGTTTTAATTGGATTCATAAATTTTAGAATTGTTACATTGTTACAAATTACACAAGGAGGTAGGAAAAAAAAAACTAAAAGAAACTAAAACATGGGAAATACGGCCACCTTGAATCGGCGTACGACTCTGTTCCGGTCGCAATCGAGACGGCTGGTCCTTGGTGTTCGGAGGGCAGGAGGCTTGTTTGGGAGCTGGGTCGGCGTCTAAGAGACAAGGGGTCGCAGCCCTTCTGGCTCTTACGAAACTAATTATTTATAAATATTTTGTTTCGTGTTATTTTTAACGGAGGACGTTACCCCGATAATATTTTAAACTATTTGACACAAAGAGAAAGAATATAATGGAAAAATAAACCATCTCCGTCTGTAGCCCCCGACAGGACTCGAACCTGCGATCCCTCTATTGCCGGTAGAGTGCTTTAACCACTAGGCTACGAGGTCAGTGACTGAACATCGCGTATCTTTCAACCATATTCCTGCTACGAATAGCGACCTCTCTGTGTACTCTTGAAAAACTAACAGCCTTAGGAATATTCTAATGGGCGAGCTATGCGCTCGCTCCATTCTAATCGAACCACATCAGGTAGTTTCTGATTAACGAAAGAGATGGCGCTGGTGTACTTACATTATACTTTCTTAACGAAACTAATATTTTATTAAATATTTTGTTTCGTGTTATTTTTAACGAGGAAGTTACCCCGATCATATTTTAAACTATATGACACAGAGAGAAAGAATATAATGGAAAAATAAACCAGCAGGTTCGAGTCCTGTCGGGGTAGGCTTACCATCTCTAAAATTTGGCAACCAGACCCGGTAGCATGGACGGCCTTATCACACGATAAGTGACGGGATAAAGCGGCCGTCACTGGCTGACACCGTTCGATAGAACGAGACGACGCTCCTATCTTGTCACTTATCGCGTGATAGGCCGACCATGATACGGGGTCAGGACAAGACGCGTGAAAAACCCTGGATTTTGGAGCCCAGAACCCGGGCATGTCAACGGGTTTAATTTTAGGAAACTTAGTACTTATAATAAAAAAACAATTTAAAATGTCAAGGCTTCAAATTGTTAAACCCGGACTACAAATGAAACCCCGCCCGGACGCTCCCCGGACGCCTTTTAAACTAGGACAAATCCGGGGAAACCCGGACGGATGGCAACCCTATGTCGGGGGCTACAGACGAAGATGGTTTATTTTTACATTATATTATTTCTCTCTGTGTCATATAGTTTAACTCAATAGTTCATTGAAAGACACGCGTACAACTGATATGATATACTCAATGTAATCTATCCGTCTATATCAACTGATGTAGATGCACCTCTAGCTACTGAACTAAATTGAACTAGTGAACTAAAACAGTGATATACTTCACAGCGAACGAAAGATGCATATCAATATTTTCTTTTTAGTGACACATTTTGCGCATGACTAATAGTAACTAAGCGTAGGTAGAGGTCTAGTTTCGTGACGGGTGACCGGCGGGGTGAGCCGCATTAGCGCGGTGCGAATAACAGCCAGGGCACAGAATAAGTAATAGACTTTACGTCACACCTGGCCATAATGCGAGTTTTACCGCACGCTGCGCGTACGGTAAAACCCGCATTGTGGCCAGGTGAAGACGTAAAACTGTGTACCCACCACGGGCGGTAATTCGTAAAGCCCCAGATCACATATTTATGGCCCTCTCCTTCGGTTCGGGCCACAAACACCTGCGATCTGGGCCATTCAGGAATTCACCGCCCTAGGTACGTAATGTACTTAGGTACTCATGTGCCTCACTCCACCCGTTACACTAAATAAAACTAGACCTCACCTAGGTACGCATAATTACTAATTAAATCGCGGCTTCAAGATGAAAAAAAATGAAAATGAAAATATCTTTATTGAGACAAAAAAAGCAGTAACATAAATATAGCTGTATAGCGGGCCCCAAACTAGGCTGGGCCTGTATCTTGGGCGCCCTGCGATAGATATTTGTGGGTGAGCGTTGAAGTGCGCTTAAAACAAGTAACATAATATTTAAGATCTTATCCATATCCATACTTAATATTATAAATGCGAAAGTGTGTCTGTCTGTCTGTCTGTTACCTCTTCACGCTTAAACCGCTGAACTGATTTGGATGAAATTTGATATAGAGATAGTTTGAGTCCTGGGGAAGGACATAGGATAGTTTTAATTTCGGAAATCCTCCCCCAAGAGGATGAAGTGGGGGGTGAAAGTTTGTATGGAGCTACGACATAAACGAGTTCCACGCGGACGGAGTCGTGGGCAGAAGCTAGTGTACCATATATTCATTATGAATAAACCATTAATTCATTCATTCAATCATAATTGCGGGGCAGGTCGCATTTCTCAAATTCTCGTGTAATTTTGAAAGCTGGTTCAATAATTATGTAGTTTTTTTTTATACAACGACGGTGGCAAACAAGCGTACGGCCCGCCTGATGTTACGCGGACACCGCAGCCTATAGACGCATGCAACTCCAAAGGAGTAACATGGGCGTTGCCGACCCTTGATATGTTTGAGGATTCGCCGTGTTGACAGCTGAAGGAACAAATTCCCTCGCTCTCAACACAACGCATCCTCGGGAGCTCTGGCGAACTTGCTCACCTCCAGGAACACAACACTAATACACAGCAAGTATAGTGTTATATGTAGTGTTCGGAGTTTCGGTGGCAAATTTCACAGAGGTAAATGGAGTCGCCTAACTATTCTTTGATTAAACAAATAACGATTAAATGATTAATTTTGCATAATACTCCTTATAAAATTACCTTGCGAGCATTACCTACTTATACCACGATAACACGGGACTACTAATAACACACATACTTGTAAAAGGTAAACATTGTTTAATAATTTTATTTATTTTTACTTATTACATGTCACCAAAACAGTCGGGACGGTATAATGTTTGTACCTGCCGCCAATTAATGTCATTAAGTACTTCAGGTACTTAAATGAATATATATATATATATTTTTTAATACAACGACAGTGCATTAAACGCGACACGACACAGCCCGCCTGATGGTAAACGGACACCGCAGCCTATAGACGCATGCAACTCCCAAGGAGTAACATGGGCGTTGCCGACCCTTTATATGTTTAGGGATTCGCTGTGTTGAGAGCTGAAGGAACAAATTCCCTCGCTCTCAACACAACGCATCCTCGAGAGCTCTGGCGACCTTGCTCACCTCCAGGAACACAACACTACTACAGAGCAATTTATTTTATTTATTCAAATCTTAAAAAGTTAATCACAAAAACGACCCCATTATCCACTGTGTGAAATTTGCCACCGAAACTCCGAACACTAGTTATATGGCTGTGGTCTTCTGCATGAAGAAGAAGATTTTATTTGTAGGTATTTCAATTATTACGAAACTATTACTAGTTTAGTTATTAGAAGCTACGGTAGCCCAGTGGTTCAGGCATGCGGCTGTCAAGCGGCGGTCAAGGGTTCGAATCCCGGCTCGTACCGATGCGTTTTTCGGAACTTATGTACGGAATATTTACTGTTAGCTTTTCGGTGAAGGAAAACATCGTGAGGAAACCGGTCTGATCCCAATAAGGTCTAGTTTTCTCTCTGGGTTGTAAGGTCAGATGGCAGTCGCTTTCGTAAAACATGTGGGTAAAACTAGTGCGTATGCCAAATCTTGGGATTAGGTGTCAAAGCGGACCCCGGGCTCCTTTAGGGCACAACCAGGAATAACGCATGCAAAAATACTAGAAAAGCTGACCCCTAATAAATTAGAACAAAAGCCAGGAGAAAGAAATAAGAGTGATTTTTTTGCCATTCCTGGGGGGCTAGGACAACTGACGCCGCGCCGCGACGCGAGTCGAGAAAGATCTACCCTCCTCTTTCGAATTTGCACGGTGCAAGTGAGACAGGGGACGCTCACCTCAGTCGCGTGGGAAGCGATTCGTCGGCAAGTTGTGCTAGACGTACTGACCGACTTAAGAATAACGGATCTCTATAAAACCGGGGAGAACTGGTTAATTAACTTGACCAGTTGATGTGAGAAACACGTTATGACCATATCACTGTTAAAACTCCCAAAATGTTCCAACTTCAAAACTACCAATCATAAAATTGTCCAAGTTATAGCCCGAATTGCAGCAAGATTTTTTTTTATTTACAGTACTCCGTGTTTCACTTTGTATATGTGTCGTATATCAATAATAATAATAATATTCTTTACAGTACATATGGTGCTACTTTCCCGCACTAGTATAGGTAATTCGCAACTCGTGTCGATTTAAAACTCTCCCTTCGGTCGTGTTTTAATTTATCACCACTCTTTGCGAATTTCCTATTTTCGGCACTTGTATCGTAAATAACTATTATTGCACCAAAACATAAGAAAAATATGGTACAGGAGTACATTAAATAAATAAAGGTAACAACAGGCGATCCTTTAGAAAGAATGACAAAATAAAATCTCTTGTGTAGATTTTGCTCAGAGTTAAGAAGTAGGCGTTATTCCTATTTCACTGAATTTCACATACAAAATTATGGTGTAAAGAATATCAAAACTTTTAGTATGACAAAATAAAATCTCTTGGATAGATTTTGCTCAGAGTTAGGAATTAGGCATTACAATAGACAGTGGCATGTAATACAGAATGGTATTAAATTATATGTGACAGCTAAAGTAATTAAATTGTTATGCACTTTGTAATTTGATTGACTATTGTAAATATATCATTAATTGTTTCCATTTGACATTATATAATTGGATTATGTGACGCCATAGATTTAAACTATTTTGTATCTCTATATATAATTGAATATAATGATAATGACTGGTAAGACTGTAAAATGTAATAGAGCTAATATAAGAAGGATTGGCATTTGAATTTGTTTGCATGGAAATTGTAAAAAATTGACAATATTTTAAGAAATATTCACATGCCTATCGGCCGACTATATAATGGATCAATGTATATATTATAAGTTATAACACCTTATTTACCATATATTCAGATGAATAAATTATGATTGATCGATTGATTGATTGATAGGTGTTATTCCTATTTCTCATAAGGTATAAGGAATGCTACATGTTTGGACCATTATTGTAAGTTTAACTAGTTCAAAGATTAAAAGATTTTATTTGTTCAACATAGGTTTGTAGGTACAAGGTGTTACATTAGCTTTCGTATCACTATGTGATGCCTGTCGGCGTACAAATATGGTCAAAACATAAATTTTGTTGACATAGTAAGTAAAAGTAATAGATAGTCATTTTAATACATGTCATTAAATATAAATTGATTCATTAAATTAAATTAAATTGAATAGGTAGGTCAAAAGAGGTATAAGAAATAATGTAGGATATGTCAATATTTATCAAATACATCAGTCAAAAATTCTGTTACCGTATAATATGCTTTTTCCGTAAGTAATAACTTCAAAATCCTGTTAAAATCTACTTCATTTCCATTGTAGTAGTTCAGTGACATCTGATGCCCATGATTCTCGGCCAACGGGAAATACCCTTTAAGTAGGTACATAGTAGGTTTTCGTGGGTATACAGTCCTTTGCAAGTACCTATCAAAATAATATACGACATAGACCATAAAAATATGCATAATTACAATAATTGTTAATAATAATAATAATTAGCCCGCGGGGGCAGCTTGTGGCGAGCTGACGGTGAGTGGCGACACCGCGGACCCCTAACCTCCAGAGGGCCCGAGTGATCTGGCCCTCGCCTCTGTGCTTGCCTTAACCGGCCGGCCAGAGTGGAGTCGCAAGAGCAGAACCTATGCTCCAGGTTGGAAGTGTAAAATGTCATAACGCCGGCGGCCCTTGAACGGATTACCGGGATCTGGCGCACCGCAGACTCACCTCTCGACAACCTCACAGCCGCTCAGACGTGTTGCTCCACTGTCGCACTGCGCGTGCGACTGTTTGTGGGGCCCACTTAAAGAGTTGGCGAGTCACCGCCTGCCTTTTCACAATTTTGAGACTTATTGTCACGGCAGGTGTCCGCTAGTCTCCTCCCATAACCCATTGTCCAGCCCACCCACCATTCAACCCAATAACCCATGACCTTAGTTTCCATCGCAGCACAGTGTTGCACTGCAATAGTCTTTGCACCTGGCGGGGACCATCACCGGGTGTATCACGTTGTGCGCTCGGAGATGGTATCTGCCATGTGTATCCCTCGCTTTATATTATATTTGTTTTAAAGGGCCTCTGCGCTGTTGGCTTCGGCCCCACGCATGCCTTCCAAAAGTCCGGGACCCCATGGTCCTGAGATATGGAAAAAACATACATAATAATTATAATGTACTTTTATCTACAGACATTATCATTAGTGCTCTAAAATGCGTTCAGAAACTGTAGGAAGTGACCAGCGATTTTACTATGAGAAACTCGTCTTTGGTAGTAGGTCAAATCTGTACTTAAATTTTATGACAGTATAGATGTTTGTAACGTTATGAGTTTAAATTTGGAACAGCTGTCAAAACTCAAGTGGGTCTCTACTCTATTCTAGTATACCTAAATATTAAAACAGCTATCGATACAAAACATCAATTCAGTATGTTTTTAGGGTTCCGTAGCCAAATGGCAAAAAACGGAACCCTTATGGATTCATGTCTGTATGTCCGTCCGTATGTCACAGGCATTTTACTCTGAAACTATAAGGTGTATTTGAATAAAATTTTGAGTAAGTATAGGTGTATTTTGTTAGCCGCTACATAGTTTTGTAATTAAATAAAAAAAAAAAAAGTTTTATGGGTGCACTCCATACAATAAGGTTTCTCAGCATTTTTTTTGATTAAGTGAATAGAGTCGGAGATAATCGCCCCGAAAGTCACTAAAATTGTGTCCAGAGGGGACTTTTTCAACCGTGTATTTTTAAAATATGAAAACAATCATGGCTTCTTAAATTCTTTCAGCGAAAATTGTTTTGAACAAGATCGGTTCTTCGGTTTTCGAGATATTTCTTAAAAACTGCCTTCCTTAAAGAAAAGGACGTAAGTCCATAATATTTCAGTAACGATACGAACCTTTGAATAGGCACGGAACCCTTCGTTGTGCGTGGTCCGACACG
This sequence comes from Epinotia ramella, assembly GCA_947578815.1. Classification (NCBI taxonomy): domain Eukaryota; kingdom Metazoa; phylum Arthropoda; class Insecta; order Lepidoptera; family Tortricidae; genus Epinotia; species Epinotia ramella. Next base: position 6,672,699 of record OX388207.1, read on the forward strand.
CACTTGGCCGCTTTTATTTTAATATATTACGCACGACATTTTGACCTCGAGTGACATGAGTATAGGGACTTCATTCGTTTGTCTATGATTTAAAAAAAAACCATTTGTCTTGACGGAGGATCGAATTGCCGCCATTGCTGTTGTCATTTTTTGTTGGTTATTTGCCGATTTTGCTGTTACGAAAGTAAAATTGTGAACCCATCTGTTCGCTACTAGCCCGGGCTTGCAAGACTCTACTCGGTTGATGCCAGGGCTGGGCCCGACGAGTTCCTGACCCGAATAGAGGCCTGGACTAGAACGACCGGTATAACCCCGCTAAGCTATAGCTTCCAAGAAGCGTGGCATACCGAAGATGCGCCAGGTATCGGTCCGGTACAAAACAAAACGTGCTTTTACCTTGATGGAAGCTTCATCCGCCGTTGTACAGGGCGGCTTCGATATGTGTATCTGAATGTATGAGTATTAGTGTGTGTGTCGAGGCCGTCGCGTGTCCTGGTGAACACTTCCTGGCTCCTTGATGATAGCCCACCACATAGGCGCACCAAACTACCGTCACTACTTTATCACTTCAGGCTCCAAACACTGGCAGGCAAAAACAAAACTCCTCGATATGAGCGCCTGGCCTCAATTATGAACTGATTCCAATTAACATAAATCAATGTCCCGAATTCTTTCTCAAAAATCAAATACAAATCAAAGAATGGGTTGTTCAAACCCCGCAAGCGCAAAAATTCTAGGTTATACTACTAAAAAAATGGCAGACGTCAAACGTCAAATAGTGACGTGTCTTTTTCTTCCCAGATTATCAACCGAGTGATACCCGCGGTAAAAGACTGGTACCGAACACCATCTAAGAGTACTTATGATATGTGTGTAGATAAAGTAGTGTATGCAGCTGTACATAATTAGGCCTTAAAACACTCATATGATTCTATTATGACATATCAACTACACTCGTACTTAAAGGCCTCTTATTATGGATTAGTTGCATAAACTACTGTTGTTGCCGCTTCCTTCTTACTAATATTAGTTTCTACCTGTCATGCCCAAATCAGCGTGCTTCTTGTTTTAAATAGTTTTACGTAGGTACTTATTGCTTTTTTTATTTTTAACCAATTGTCTTACGAGTAGTAAATATTTTACTATTAGTTTTATTACTGTAAATTTCTGTTTGCTTGCGTTGGCTTAAAAGTCTCGTTTCAAAGTCATCGCTAAGTTTTTTTATTTATTTATTTATTTATCAGGCAGGCAGTTGAAACAAGTGTTATATTGTTGAGCTTTAATATTCTTTTTTGTAGAAATGTTCTCGTCTAACTTGTTCTTGAATTGGTTGAGAGCTGAGACCACACCGTCTGGCAGTTCGTTCCAAACTTTCACCATCCTGTTGTTCAAAAAGTGTCTATGAGCGTTTTTGTGTGATCTGCGAGTGACCAGCTTTAGGTGATGACCTCTGAGTCGGGTGTTATTGTTCTTTTCAAACATATTATGGAAATCTTTGAGATCATAGGGCCCAGTTAGTATCTTGAATGTCTCAATCAGGTCACCACGTTCCCTGCGCTGCTTTGCTACTACAGCTTGCAGTCTGTCTGGAAAAAAAAACGAGTTTCTTTGATATTAATTTCAACGACATTCGCGTTCTTGAGAAAAAAAGTCCTGATAGACTTGATGATTCCGACAGACGATCGTCGAAATGATCCTATAAAGATTTTTTTCTTTCCTTTTGAGGATGAGCCCGAATTATGCCACCAGTATGTAGTACATACTGGTATACAGTGTGTGTCTACGACCCGGGCTTTTATAAAGACTGATGATAATATGCTTAGTTAACAATTGTTTGCACGTATTAGTAAATCATAATTATGTAAATTAACTGCGCAATTAATTTTCCAAAATACAAACCTTCAATGGACTAGGTGTATGACGCCGTACTAAACAAATTATGACGAGCTGTCACTTACACTTACTTGTCAATTTACTTTGCTGTACATTGCTTGCAATTAAACGTTTGTTAGAAAGTTAACGAAGTCTGAGATCTAGTTTATTAATTAAATTAATGTCATGGTTACATTATAAATATACGTTATATTAACCTCCTTTAAGAAAAGCCAGGGTTGTAGACACACACTGTATATCTGTATATGTACTCGTATATATATCAATCCTTTGGAATGGAAATAATAGGCTATACTTTTCGCACAACTCTGCTAACTTCCGCATATGGATAGTTGCGTAAGTGTGTGACATTATAGGTAGACCGTTTAACTACTTATAGATCGACCGTATAACTCAGTACTCACACTCACCTGCGCAGCGCGCAGGGGTACCTATGACGGTAACGCGGCGCGACCGACGTGCAGGAGGCAAAGCCCGACGGCCCGGCCGCACGTTCCGCGCGCCCCGCAGATAAGCGCCCGCGCCCCCGTGCTATAAGTATTATATCATAAGATTTTTAACCTCCTGGATCCTGGAGATTATCGATTGTGCCAAAACTGATAAGTACAACTCATGACAGATTTGTACAAAATATCATGGAGTTTTCACCTCGCAAAACTGATCGCTGATTGACACGGTGTTTATTTTTCACGTTGACAGTTTCGTTTGGAAACGTTCTTTTTTTTTTGTTTCCTTACATTACTTCCTAAGTTGGGCCCCAAAGGGGCCCTCAACTAATTGCCGATAGCATAGGTGGTATAAAATACACACCTAAAATAAAAACAATATATACAAGAAACGGCAAACCATAAAAAGGACAAACTTAAAACTAAAAACTATATACTCGTACAACTACAGATACGGTGGAAACGTTCTATGCGTGTAAACTTGTTAAAACGGAATGTCCTCAAGTGAGGACGGGGGGATCCAGGAGGATAATTCTACTTATATTCTATCTACTACCAGTGAGATCCTGTAATTGGCTGTCGATATATATGTCAAGTGTTGTTTTGTTATAAAAGCTGTTGATTGTCCATATAAATAAATAAAATAAAGAACTCGGGGCAAGTGGACACCTACTCTCTAGAAGCTAAAATTGGTGCCTGTCTAAGTAGTGACAATTCGCAGAAAATCATTGGAATTTTACGCAATTTTTCATTTGCTTTTATTCAGTTTCTGAATACATTATTCTGCCGGTATTGTGAAGTGCGTAAAGATATTTTCCGGATTCCGTTAAAAGAACACGAGTGTGCGGACTCATTCATCATTACATTGTCACGTCTATTATATGAATAAAGCTTTTAATCAATTAGAATTTGGGGAAAGATGTCTACGTGAATAAATAGGTAGGTAGTACCTGTTTACTCGTGTAATTGATTAGCAGTAGCAGTCGCAAAGAAGCATTATGACGGTAGGTACGAGTACGTACGTGTGAAAAGTTGAACCGATCGGTGTGTTGCCATACGGCAACAAAGATTTTAAGTGTTCTCTGTGTCGTGACAATATGCTGAGTGCGGCTTTTTTTAGCGTCGTTTGTTGTTATTTTGATATTTTATGTGTAATCGTGTTGCGGCGTTAATAAATAATTAGGCCATCTTATTTTATCATTTTCAAGCATATTGACGACTTAGAGTGCCCAGAATTTATCTGTTTTTTTTTATAAACGTCTGAAAGTCTATTTTCGAACGTTACTTTACCACCCTCGTTCTTTAAAAAAGCTTTTAAAGAGGTGAAAAGTGTGAGAATGGGGCAAAACACATTTCAGTTAAGGTGGGATTCCTGTCACACTGTTGCTGAGAGATTACGCACTAAATAATTTCCATGGTTGCCCATCATTTTTCGCAAAAACGGGACGCTAGTACCACAAATATAAGTTACATCGGCAATCTTCATCCACGCCGACGAGTGCTGACAAGTACCGAATAAAATCGAACGTATGACCATTTGAATAAAGACCTTGTTGCACTATGCGTAAGGTACAATATGCAATGACAGATGAACTCGTGCTTTCCCGCTCATGGCGTCCAGACAAAATGGCGGATACCGGAGGTGCCGGCGTCGCGCGCAAAATTTTGGCCAATGGGCGTTGAAGATTTTACCCGCGCAAACGCGTTGCCTTATGATTGGTTAAAATGTTTTCAAAAAATGCTTTCTGCGCAGTTACATTACGTACGTTGTAAATTATATTTGCGGTAAGTACTACTGTACACATGTACCTATTTATAGCAACCTTTTAAATTAAAATGCAAATTCTGTTGAAAAAAAAATTGTTTATTTTATGGTTCATGCTTATCGAATAAGCGAGCGCAGTGAACTAAGTACTGATGCATCATGCTTGATGAAGGTGGCGGTTTGCGGACGTGCAGCACAAGGCGCGTGATCGGCAGGCGCGCAGATAGGGCGCGTGGCAAGCAGGCAGGCAGGCACGTAGCTTCAGGCACGTGGTACGTAGGCGCGCAGATAGGGCGGATGGCAGGCACGTCGGTTTTGACGAATATTAAGCGCTGAGTACTAGGGGCGCATTCGGTTGAAGAGTAGGAGAGCTGATAAGTCAGATATAGGGATCCTTCTCGAGTTGCGGGACCAACTGCGACCCCGCAACGGATCAATTTAGGAGACTTTTATTTCGGAAGTCGACGTAGAACTGCCGGATCTGTCCGTCGTACGGCTTATATATCCCTGAGGATCCACATTCCAGAATTTTCAGATTCCAATTTTACATATTCTAATCTATGAGGTACCAGGAGTTCATATTGATATAAAATTTTTACGACCTTAGACTAAAAGTATACAACCTTAACTGCATGGCGGCGCGGTTGACAAAATTGACGTAACGTTGCTGTGATAGAGGGCCTACCGCGAAACGGAAACGAACATCGTTTGTGTATCTATCTCTCTGTCGCTCGAACTGGCAAGTGCGACAGAGGGGGAGACACACGAACGACGTTCGTTTTCGTTTCGCGGTAGGCCCTCAGGTAATGACTACACTTGATACACACCCACCACGCTAGCGCTCCACTAGTCCAGGCAATGAACTGACAACTTGTATGGAAAAAATGTCAATTTTGGAAATAATTTATAATAGCTTATTTTTTATGTATAACGGATATATTATCAATTAAATAGTTACCCAGCGACAAAATCCGACAAAATATCAGACATCGAAAAAATGATAAGTTAACTGGCTTCTAAAAAGTCAGTAAAATATTAATAAATGTTTTTGTCTTTATTTTGGTTCATTAACATTTGCTCTATAATATTCAAGATAAATCGTACAAAAAATATAATGCATGCTTCATTTAAATCTACATAATTACTTCCGGGTGGAAAGTTTGTCGGATTCTTGACTAAATCATCTTAGAATAACATTTTCAAATGAAATCAACAAAAAAAACGCTATTATGAATTAAATGTTTTTCAAAACCGTATTTTGCCTGGAGTACACAGTCGACGCTAAAAGTACAATAACCACTTCTCAAACGTCGAGAAACATCTCTCTGTAACTAAAACACCTACCTACTTTATAGGATTTCCAATAAAACCTACTTTAAAAGCCTTTCAATAGTCAAATAGAAGCGTGGATTTTAAGTGAGTAAGGTGTCTAAAGGTGTGAATGCAGGTATAGTTTCGGATTCGCTCGCGTCGTTATATGAATAATTCAACTCCGAAGTCGAGATCACGAGAGACTTGCTTCAATATTAAACCTCAGCCATAGACGCGATGAAAACACGTACCTTTTAATTGAGGTACGATTAGACTTGCCTGTCGAGAAAGACATTACCTAGACAAGCTTGTTGTGGTCTGTGAAAAAGAGAGGAAAAGTCCACGCAGTCGATCGCCCATCCGCTGGTGCGACCAAGTAACTGACCTCGCAGCTTCCTAAAGGTATCAGCCGCCATTAGAAGCCAAAAATTGGAGTAGATGGTCCACAAAGGTATCAAATTCATAGACACAACATCAATGAGGAACACCGCTAAAGAGAGATCCAATCCATCCGATAAAACTTTCAAATTAAAAGAGATAAGATACCTTGCTTGTTATAATGTTAATTAGTAAAAATATTAAATCAATATTTGGGGACAATCTTACATAAATCGAGCGATTAAGTAATTCAAAGATCGTTATCAACGTGCTGTATTGGTGGCAAAGTGTATGGTTGGCAGAAAAAACAAATACATTTGAATATTCACTTTTGTTCTTAACGATAAAATAAATACTTACCTTCTTAGGATTACACCTCTAGATATAACTCTCTACGGTACAAAACCTTTTCGGCCCTTATATTCTTTTAAAACAAATGACATAAAATGTCATAAAAATACAACTATAGCCGAAAATCTAATTACATTACGCGAAGTGTTTATTTTACCTAATCTAAATAATCCAATGCACATCGTATCTAGAGTGGATGGATTTTTTCCAATCGTCGTGAACGACTGACAGCCAAATCTGTTGAACAAATTTTAGTCATTTATTCACTATAATTTGGATAAGTTGTTATAAATATGTATAAATCGCATAATTTGTGAAATATATAATGTTTAAAATACTTGCGTAATTTGTTTTTTTTTTTGTCAACCATACTTTGCCACCAATACAGCACGTTGATAACGATCTTTAGTAATGATATTTAAAAAATTACGCCCCGTGACGGGTTCGAACAGCACCAACCCCCTGTGATCATAGGCTAGCAATCTGTGTCATTGCAACGTCACATTTATATTAACGAGCTCTCCCCCTGCTGGCAACACGGGCGTGAATTAATGTAAGTATAGGTAGGTATGTATGCTTATATTTCCTTTTAGTATGCAGTATTATTTTATTTTTACTTTGTAAATATAACTTCATCGGAACAGAAATGGTCCCTATGTACTGAAGAGTTTAATATCGTTACTCAGAATATACTCTTTTTCAGGCTCGCACAAGAAAACAGTTCCTATATGTGTACTCGGTACCCTATTGATGTTTTGTTGGTAATTCTCATACATTTGCTTATAAATTCCATGCGAAATAGACCAACAAAGTATATTGAAAATAGTAATGATTAGAATTTACCAGATTATTACGAACAGTTAAGCTTTTCTCGTTCACTTGCATTTAGAGGTCGTAGAAACATAGACCTGGCTAACTCCAAATAAAATAAACAAAAATAAATAATAGGAAGTACTGAATCTCAACTTATTGAAACTGTCCATATTTAATTTAAACCACTGTTTTTTTTAATAGGTACTTACCAAGATGGTGGCAAACAAGCTAACAACCTGCTTGACAGTACGTAGACACCAAAGCCTATAAAGACCCTTGTAACTTCAGAGGCGTCACCAGCACATTGCGGACCATTTTTTTCTCTTTAACTTATTTGGGTTTTCTTTCTTTTTATTTTGTTAAGAACCAATAAAATTGTGAAAATTCTCATATAAAAAGAAACCCCATTGAAGGCGCATGTAACGTACGAGTACATTTTATACCTATAACTTGATCATACCTCTCGAGATCTGATCAGCTATTCATCGAATCTCAGACGCAGGGTTCTGAAGTGTAGTCCGTAGACCGTGTTATCTTATTTCACATATAACATTCGATTAAGGTATGTAATAAATATAAGCTATAAGCTATGTTGAATGTTCAAAATAAAGTTGTAATAACATAATTTGATAATCTATATCATTCTACATTGACATACTCATACTAATTGCTCTGTAGTAGTGTTGTGTTCCTGGAGGTGAGCAAGGTCACCAGAGCTCCCGAGGATGCGTTGTGTTGAGAGCGAGGGAATTTGTTCCTTCAGCTGTCAACACGGCGAATCCTCAAACATATCTTGATATGTTTGAGGATTCAGCTGAACTCCAAACTCCAAAGGAGTAACGTGGGCCCATTGGAGTTGCATGCGTTGGAGTTGCAGGCGGGCCGTAAGCTTGTTTGCCACCAATGTTGTCTAAAAAAAATGGGGGAAGACGTTTGTATGGAGCTATGAGGTCCACGCGGACGGAGTCGCGGGCAGAAGCTTAGTATGAAAATAAATGACTAAGGTAAACTTTCTAGATCTTTATTGCACAAAAGAATGCGAACGGCGGAAATTTCCGTAAGCATTCTCTCTACCAGTCAACCTTTGGGCAAAGCAAACAAATTGTGTTTATGTTAAACTGACATGGCAAATTCGAATGAAGAAACAGCCTCTTAGTTCGAATTTAACCCATATTGTGTTGACATAAAGTGTTCATGCCATACTAGACTAGTGCTACGTGGCGTAGGTTCTAGGACCTTGACCTCATTCAAAACATAATTAAATTGACTCGCAAAGTGTTATTTGAACCGTGTTTCGTCTTTTTATTATTTAAGTATGTCCTTTTTCAAAATACACAACCTACTCTTCGGCTGTGATCCCACATTAAATAAAACAAAAAGACATGTAAAACAACTATTTTTCTTGTTTTTCCTTAGCTTACTCAAAGGGTCTATGTTTCAAAATTATGTCAACTAAGTAAACACGAAAAGAATAATATTTATACGGCTGTCTGTGATCAATTTGTTCAACTTCTAAACTTATCAAAGAACAAAGACATCTGTCATTTTGACCTGATTGTATTTTCCCACATTGGGTATTTGTATTTTTTTTCTAATATTGTATTTAAAATCAAATTAGGTACAGTAGTACCACAAATACTTCTAAGTTACATCGGCAATCTTCATCCACGCCGACGAGTGCTGATAAGTACCGAATGAAATCGAACGTAAGACCTTGTTGCACTATACGTAATGTACAATATGCAATAACAGGTAAACTCGTGATGCCAGACAAAATGGCGGGCGCCGGAGCTGCCAGCGTCGCGCGCAAAATTTTGGCCAATGGGCGTTGAAGATTTTACCCGCGCAAACGCGCGGCCTTATGATTGGTTAAAATGTTTTCAAAAAATGCTTTCTGCGCAGGTACATTACGTACTTTGTAACTTATATTTGAGGTACTACTGTACACATGTATTTATAGCAACCTTTTAAATTCAAATGCAAATTCTGTTGAAAAAAATTGTTTGTTTTATGGTTCAATGCTTATCCAATAAGCGAGCGCAGTGAACTAAGTTCTGATGCTTCAGCTTGTAACACTTTACAGTCAAGGCCAGGCGGTGTTGTAAATTGTTTGGAGGTGTAGATAAGTCTTACTGCCTGTTAGTCATTTTTACGCATTTAACGCTTGTTCTGCAATACGATTAACTCTAATAACATCCTCAGGTACGCCGTACCTAGTGGAGAATATACCTCTCTCGTTATATATGGTTAAAGAATAGATTCTTACCTTTAAAAACTGACATACATTCCGGTAGACATGAGCTGAGTTAGACACGGTTTTCCTCAATGTGGGACGCGATTCCCAATTACCAGTTATTTCATATTGAGAAACCTGAGTTGTTTCTCATACACTGATTTTCGGACTCCAAAACACTTATTTCCTAAATAATATCGTTCCATCAGCATTGTGAGGTGTGAATGACAGGTACCGGTGACAGTTCCTTGACGTACTGTGATGGTCTATTTGAGTCACGTTCAGAATCGCCGCAATGGTGACATCCATTCGTAGTTAATTGTAACATTTAGAAGATTTTAAGCCGTTCTCTTCTTCTGTTTAACAGAAATAACCTTGTAGTTGATATCGTTGGAATTATCTTTCACCTTTAATGGTGTTTTACTAATTATTAGAATTTACCAAAGTCAACCGGACATTAGTGTTGCCGTTTGTAAAAAAAGATCTTCTCGAAACGTCGATTCGCCGATGCCAGGTTTCCGCCCAAGTCATTCCCGAGCTCGTCATGGATTGAACAATAGTGAAATCTTATGTTGGGAATCCTCGCTGTGGCCTGGTGCCAAATTAGTTTAATTTAACTTATTTTTCACGTTGGTGAAGGTTTCATTTTCAAGATGAACCTAATTTCTACGGTTCTGGTAAGTTTTGAGCTTCCTTTATAGGTTAACCGAGCTAGGTGCTCGTCGATTCTATTTTCTGTAGTACTTGTGTTAACGTGTGATCTTGGTTGTTTTAGCTGACCGCTTAAATCCATCACATAATGTAATACCGTCATCCTCGACCTGATCAACTCTTCGCCTCAACCCGGTGTATTCCGGTAAGTTACACATTCTCCTAAATAATTACCGTTGTCCACAGTAGATAAAAAAGGAAAATAAAAGCTAAAATTCCAAGTCACTAATAACTGTGAAAATTGTTCACAGGGAGTCAAGTCAGGGCTAAAAACCAGTTGCCGAAGCCATGTTACAGTTCCCAGGTCACGTGTAATCTCCGAACCGGTGACGGGACTGCGAGGTTCTACCAGTATGATCACCCACACTCGTGTGATTTCGTACGCCTTAACTGTATGTAAAACTTTATTTTAAAACCGGTGCTCCGGATACAAATGTGAAGAGTGAGGATAGAAAAAAGACAGCAACCTCTTTTAAATTGCTTGAATACCGTGATAATTTAGTTACTAACGAAATTTAGTTTAAATCGCATTGTGAAATGATCCGTCCGACGTGCTGTAACGAGGGAGACGTCCTTTCATGAACGCTTAATGTGAATGTGTCCTTGGTAAGAATATTGTAATGGCGGTTACGTCCTTTCATGATCATTTAATTTAAAGGTTTGACTAATTGACATCTCTGTCGAGAAGTTTCAATTGGCAGTGTAGATCCGTACGAATACAATCGTTTTATTTCATTTATGACGGCAAATATATTGCCATTACCCATTTAAGGGTTGAACGTGTTTTTGGATATGAATATACACTTTGTTAATATAATGTGGACTTTTATTTAGATACATCATTCGTTTGTTGGAAGTTTTGCCCTGGCGCCTGTACTAAAATAAATTTGGGCATACTCCGCTCCAAGTTGGCCTCCACCCTCCCCTGAGGTTTTTCCCTTGTTGTTTTTGGGACTGAGCTAGTGAAAATTTACTGTGATGCTGGGGCGGGTCCCTTTCTAATTACAACCCGGGATCATTACATTACAAGCTTGGGCTGAAAATCGTTTGTATGTCCGGCGTCCAGTGTCCGGTGTCTGTCCCGCTGTTCTCCCCTGCAGGTCGCATTTCTCAACCGATTCTTGTGAATTTTTGTGAGCAGGTAATATATCGTATGTTTTACCGAGTCACTTATTAGAAATAAATATAAAATATATTTAAAAAAAAGGCATATTTGCGACATTTCTACAGCTCATACAGCTCTTAAAATAGATAATTAGCTAAATGCCTTTTTTTCTGGAATTTGACTGAGGACCACCAAATTAATCACGCTATCCACGTTAATCACCTGACCCCGATCACCCAGGGGAACCTAGCGGCAATTATGTTATATTTAACTAGGAAACAATATAATGTTCGGTTATGGCACTTTGCCGGACGCTACCGCGTCACGCTCGCTTCGCTCACTCGGCTCGCACGCTGTAGGGTCGCAGTTCACCTAACAACCTAATCGTTTCTTCCCCTGGGGGATCCGGCTAGGGGATTAACGTGGATAACAGCAAATTAATCGATAAGAAGAAGAACCCGGATGATGTACTTACGTAATTAAGGTTAATTATTACGGTACGTTGGGTAGGTCAAAATAACATTTGTTGAGTGGGAAGTGACAGTCGAGTTGTCTAACGCTCGTTCGCAAAGTAACGCAACTACCCCTTTCGATTAAGATTATTCTACTTTCAAAATCGGTTTAAACATTTACCACGTCAAAAGACATTGCAATCCTAGCATTGCTGCAAATAGGTGCCCGTGGCTTGATCAGTTATTCATTGAACACGCCGAGTTCCGACTTCGCATCTCAGACTAGGAACCTAATCCGCACCATACATTTAGAATGCATGCAATGTTTTCGCAAAATCCGAAGATATTATACTTAGAGGACTTCTTGACTTGACGGGGCGGAATTAGTATGCATTTTGACGTGGGCTTACTGATACCGCAAGTTGCATTTGCGTAATAGTGATACCATGCGCGGTCACTTCCGCATTTGTCGGTACGGTAACAGTAAGCTGTCAGTTTAGTCTATGCCTACATCTGAATGACTGCTCGTTATTAGATTAGTAAAACGACTCCGGCTTTATTAGAATAGTATTTATTGGATACACGTGCGACATCTTGTTAGGCAAAGATGGCGACGACGAACAAGTGAATACAAACATTGGAAATTGGAATGCAACTGTGTTGCTATATGAAATATATATATGACACTCGTCATATACGGTCGTGCAAATACGGTACTGAATGCGTACTGCGTCGCTCTCTTGGCAATTGTAACACTGGCAATGTATGGACAAGTAAGGGAATCAGAACTTGCTTTAAATCACGGTTTTATGAAAAAAATTACTTGTGCCTCGGTCAGCTTGAAAACACGTTGAGTTTTTTCATCACAAAATTTCACGAGAATCGGTCGAGAAATGCGACCCGTAGAGGAGAACATCCGGACATCCAGGCATCCGAAATCATTTCAGCCCAACTGAAACCGAGGTTTTCTTTCGCTTCGCTCGTTCATTTAATATCATTGCTTGGCAACATTGTGACGTGCATCACCATCAGTCCATGACGACCAATCATGACACCTCTTTGACAACTGTTTCATTTTCATTTTGAATGTTGGGCATGATTATGTGATCGTGATGATGTCGATCTTTGAAAAGAGGTGTATATAGGTAGTACATTACGTACCTAGGGCGGTGAATTCGTGAATGGCCCAGATCGCAGCTGTTTGTGGCCCGAACCGAAGGTGAGGGCCATAAATATGCGATCTGGGGCTTTACGAATTACCGCCCGTGGTGAGTACACAATTTTACGTCTTCACCTGGCCACAATGCGCATTATGGCCAGGTATGACGTAAACATTATTTTCATCACACTTGCTCGAAAAGTGCTTCTTAATGCGCAGACATACAGAGCTGTAATAGCCTGTGTTACGCCCACGGGCGTAATGGTTTTTTTCTCAAATTGTATCTGTCACTCATGCGGCAGTTACAAAATCAAATCAAAAAAATCAAATCAAAAGCATTTATTTCGTGTAACTACAAGACACATATATATAGACAATACATAATATAAAAAATCTGGACATTTTCACCATAATATTACGCTAGTGGGAGCATGCAATCCCGCACAGTGTAACATAATTGTGCAGTCAGGTCTGTCAGCTATCATTTTCAGAATGGTATTGGGACTGTCCCGCACCCGGCGCACCAGGGATGCGGCGCGCCCGCGCATGGTGGCATAAAAACACTCAACACGCGCCCCCGCAAACATTCCTGATGCGCTGCAGAAGCGAGGCAGTCCCACTATCACCCGGAACGCACGCACAAAGCAAAGAGGTTTTATATCAAATACTATGTCTGAAAACGTATTTATAAATCAATTGAAACTTTAAAAAAACTACTTAAACATGTTTAACTGAATTATTTACAGATTTAATATGTAGTTATTTAGAGTCTATGTAAAATGTTTTTAAGTGTTTTCAAATCGTGGCTGTATACCAAAGGGTCTTTGCCATACGCGCCTCACGTCAAATTCAACAAAATGGACGACTGAAATGTTGCAGTTTTTATTACGATTTGGATTCATTTCATCTAAATTGTATTTTTTTCCTCGCTAATGTGATGAAAAACATTGTGTATAACACGGGTGTAAGAATTTTGCAAACTCGAGCCATCAACAGCCTTCTGATAGACTCTTGTTCGCAATATTCCACTTACGCCCCTCTTTAAACAATGTACTATTTATTGCCCACGCTAGTTTCCACGCGTATCTAGCTCAACGAGTCCTATCAGTATGATAATACATGCCGAGTAAAACAGACCTCGAGCTTCAAAGTACGTGAATAATGGGACTGATATACTGAGATTATAATCACCACTATGACTCAGTCTCTCATCTCAGCTCACCTTCAGGCTATTTTTTTCTCGTACCTGCACGGCTATCGCATGACAGCCCGCGAGCTGTGTCGCGTCGAGATAGACTATTCTTTACTACTAGACCTTTACACTAGGCCTTTGTACAAATTGTAGCCCCATAGTGGAGACTACCCACAAGCCAGTAATGATCCGCAGATACAGCCTTCGGACTTCTGTAATGAACCAGGTTCAAAAAAAAAAAAGTCGCAATTCACACGCTATTGTTCCAGATATTATTAACCGGGTGAGCCGTCGATTGATGATGATATGGCCAGAGGCTGAGACTACTTAACCTTAGTCACTTGTTACTAAACCTCTCAGACTAAATAACTCCACAACTATGTTATCGTTATCGCATGTACATGGCAGGATAAATACATGATTTACCGTCACGCCTCTCAAAGAGAATAAGACCTGTGGACGCACATAAATACATGAAAGATATACAATCGTCGTCCAATCAGTGTAAGCACATGAACACACGTGTAAACGATACCAAATCCTTACAAATTTACAATATCATAAGATGCATCGAAAGTGATTATAGAAAGAGCTCACCCTGATGGTCTTCCTCCAAATCTAACACTACAAATCTGCACTTAACTGTTCGTTCGTGATATAGCCGTTAGGAACTCTGACTACCCGCCTACCAGTCAACATTGTTACCAACATGATTCCTTGTATGTGTTGCTACATATGTATTAGTGTGTATTAGCAGTCACGAATAAATGATTGTAATGATTATAAATCGACTGTTTGAAACATGATTCTTAAAATCAATATAAATACCATCTTGAATCATGACCATTCACGACTGCTCTCGTGACAATGACAGTAACAGATACCTTTCCCGCCAATACAGGGAACCACGAGGGTTAATCACCGGAACCTTGACGGATTTCAAAATTCTGTCACCTCTGCACCTCTGCTGCGTTCTGGATGGACAGCATTGACTATATTATGAGTTATGAGGAGCAAAGACTGAGTCAAGTTCAGACGGTCAGGGCATAGATCAACTGGATGCAGGAGGGCGCCATCTGTGTGTGGCGGTGGACATCGTGGATCGGTGGCGCGCGGAGCGAGGGGACTCTGGGCCGTCCACGGCCGAATGTCATGGGGAACGATGTGGTGTCGTTTGCCTTTATAATTGAAAAATCATGTGTCTGTAAAAAGTAAATGTTCGAGTTATTTTGTGTGATTAGATTTTGATTTTGCAACTATTACGTTAATATATTTTACATTGCATGCGATTTGCCTGCGTTTTATCAATAAGCGGGCAGAGTCGCGTGGACAGCTAGTAGGTTAGATACTGGATTGTGGAAACCGGGTTCATTCGACATGAGGTCAAATGCCTCGAAGATCGTTCACACAAACACGTTTCTTGAAGACCACCTTTATTCTTTTTTTTTGTTGTTGCCCCTTTTGGCCTGCAGCGTGGCCAGTCACAGATTTGCTGCGGGATGTCCTCCCTGGGGGCCTTATGAGCCAAAGGGAATTATTTTTCTAAAGGTCCATAAGGGATGATGAAATGCACCTATTTGCGTATTTTGCATGCAGTTGCGCCCACCCTCCCTTCGCACATGCAAACATCCAAATGGTTAGCGGAATCATCATCGTCCTAGCGTCATTCCCGGTAATGCCCCTTAAGGAGCCCGGGGTCCGCTATGACACCTATTGTAGTAACCTTTAAAAATAGTCTAATGTCCTTCATTTTTTTTACGATTCCATTCGAACCAGTTTTTGGAGGTGAACAAATGTTTGTTACTATAATTATAGAACATATTTAAATTGAACCCAAAAATTTGAGTCAAATACCTTTTTAGCGGCAGCCGAAACACTTCATATTAATTGACATATATGAGAAGTATGACGTCGAAGTTTTCTATTTATACTAATCGTTGTACATATGAAAAGACGAGATATTATTATGTTTCTATAAAAGCGTAAGGATTCTATTGGTAGCTTGGTAAGGCCGTATATTTAGACACTTAGTTAACAAAGAGTAACATAATACTGCTATGGTAACGTAGAAGTACACTAAATTGCACGATTTGTATAAATCCTAACCACACTTCAACGTTACATTACAATACAATAAACGTTACCAGTAACATAGATGTAACTTAGAAGTATCGTAGAAGCGAGATTTTTTAGGTTTGATTTTCCATAGTGAAACAGTAGGTATCATAGGCACTTGAACAATGATCAGAAATGAGTAGGTATCGTGGGTAGTTATCATACCAATTCTTATTGAGAACAGAACTTATTGAACAGCCCTTGTATCTTATAAAAAATACGAAAACAAAAAGATTTCACGGAGCAGTTTTAGAAAAAAAAGTGTTTAGGTTATGTTATAACCAGATGGAATAAAAATGTTGCAGGAATGCGTATACAGTGTTCTTCTGAAAGGTTTTGCATTTTTTTTTAATGGCATTCTAAACATAGAAACCAAAAGCTTTTTTAAGATAAGTTTCTTAAAATAGTTGTTAAAATAAGTAGTTGATTTTTAAAACGTTTATTTTTTAATGCCTAACCTGCCAACTTTTATTTTTTGTCCTTGCATTTTACTATGGTGCTTAATTCTGGGTTAGTTTTGATACAATATTTATTTATTATTAAAAAGCTAAGATGAACTGTTACATATTTATTTTATCAATGCAAATAATGTCGTAAAACGTGAGACGGCGAAATCCAATGACAGGTTAACTAATACGCTTTGCAAGAAGCTTCAAATAGTTTTATTTATATTGCGACTGTATGTCAAAGCAAATAAAGTTAAGGTAAGCAAAAGATATATTTTTACCGACAAACTTATCAGATATTTATGCTGCCCTATATACTGTGGTCCGATGGTTATTCTACAACGGATAGATAATTATCTTGGTCATAATGTCACATAATTTCGATTTTGTGGAGTATCAGATATTTTTACTCAATCTGATCCGATATTTACAGGCAAATTATTTTTATGCCGGCTGTACGTCATCACATATTTTTACCGCCTGTGTAACGTCAACATCATATATTTATACCTCCAATTGATGATTAGATATTTACACTTGTATTTCTACGTGGATTCGTACGGCATCACATTAAACCTTGACCCTTGATCTCCAAACCGTATTTATTAACTCTGCTCTCGATGATATGACGTAAAATCAGCGGAATTTGCCATTACGGCATGACGTCTGGTGTTTGAATGGTTAAATTTCGAGTTAAGGGGTACCCAAGGTTTTCATCGATTTTTGACAAGTTTTGAATCGTATCTCCTACTTTTGCACCACAGATAGAATTACGGCTATCGGTTCTTCAATCTTTTATCTTTATTTTAGTGTACCGGATTTTGATAGAAATGAATACTTAATTTTGTATGTTTTTTTTAACATTGTCTAAAGAAACACTTATGTCGTATCTCTATCGACGTAAAAGATCTAACATATACGAAATCTACATATTTGGGTTCGCCTATGACGTCTCTAAAAACGTGTCTAGGGTTTTCATTTTAAACTAATTAACACAAAAGTTATGGCCTGAAAACCAGTTTTTTGGCCTAAAATTGTTGATGCCAAATATCTCGAAAACAATGAACTTTGAAGTAAGTATTGGATACTATATTGCTTAAAGCCGTTGTTGTTAATATATTAAGCTACAAAAAACATTAGAAAACTAAGGGATTCAGATCGAAGGTCATTGGCGTATTGGGAGCCCCTTAAGACGCAAGATTAATGTAAAGTAACGAACTTTTAATATAATTTCCAAATCAGTAATTGTAGTACTCATTATCGTACTGATATTATAAATGCGAGTATGTTTGTTAGGTACTCAATCACGCTTAAACGGCTCAACCGATTTGGATGAAATTTTACACGAAGATATTTTATAGCCTGAATATTATTTATATCTTGCCTTATATCTTGGGTCCATACAGACGAAGTTGCGGGCCGAAGCTAGTTAGTATTTATACCAATATTGTAAGGAGGAAAAGTATGTGAGATTGTAGCTTGGTATGTCTTTAGGGTGGTAATCTCAAGAACTGTTCATCCGATTTAAAAAAATCTTTCACCAGCATTTGGAATGTCTGGGCGTTCATGATGGACTTAAAATATATTTTTTCTCCGTCTCGGTTCCATGTAATAATACGCGGGCGGCTACTGAATTACATTTTCCAATTTTACTTTTATCCAAAGTCAAATATTTATGATTGTTAGTCTTTTTAATTGTTTATTGCTCTTTCACTTGTAAAACTGCCCTGTATGTTCAAGTTGCACAATATTTGATTTTGATTAAGTCAAAATACACTTATGTTGGTACTGCTCACTTTATTATAAATTAAATAAACTTTTTTATTACTTATTTTCAAGCCGTCACATTCGAGGTTTTACTAGAATGGTTATTATTGCTATATCTTAGTAGCTAGATGATAGTTCATTGAAAAGCGTACCGAAAAATGGGGTGAGTAGGGGCAAAACTGGCATTCAAACCTCGATAAGATTTTATTTTTAACCCCCGACGCAAAGAGAGGGGTGTTATAAGTTTAACGTGTCTGTGTATCTGTGTATCTGTCTGTGGTATCGTAGCTCCCAAACGGATGGACCGATTTGAATGCGGTTTTTTTTGTGTCATAGATAATTTTATCCTGAGTGTTCTTAGCCATGTTTCATGAAAATCTGTTCAGCCGTTTTTGAGATATTGGACTTTGTTACATATGCAAACTGAATGTTGTATACCTACTTATAATAAGTGTTCCGGACGTTTGTATTTTAGTTTTTATTTTATTTTGGTTAGTTCTATTTCATAACTTTGACGATATACAGGAAATCCCACCTCACCCCGTAGTCCCTCGTAATTGGAGTGAGATGGGATTTCATACAAAGTTGATTTTGGAAGATTGTTGGAACGATTTTTTTTTATTTTTGTAGCAGTAGCCTTCAAATCCCATCTCACCCCCTTTCATCCCTTCTCTCCCCATTCATAACCAACTCTCCCCGCGAACCCTACTCACCCCATTTTACGGTACTAAGATTGGTGGATTAATCTATTGTCAACTATCAACTAACTACATAATAGTTGTAAAGAAAAAACTTGCAAAGTTTCGAATTGGTACCACTATTGAAAGGCAGCAACTTCCACAAGGCAACGAACGAACCTCCCTGGGTGGAAAACATAACGACAAAAAACAACAAGTTAACGGAGTTCAATACCATATTGATGTGTGGCAAATAAAAAGCGATAATTTGTTTTTAGTTATTTTTTATGACACTCAAAATTAGCGTTTTGCTAAGCGTAGGTATACAATGTGGAATGTAATGGTGGTTAAATATAAATATGTCTGTGAAACAAAAGACGTAACAAATCAAAGCTCAAGGGACTGTAGCGGTAAAAGTAGTTCGGACAAATTATATATTTGGAGATTATAAAGTGGTAGATGAAAAAAGAAATGAATTGTACACTCGGAGAAGTTATAAATTGCGAAACGTTTCCGGTTAAACGATATTTAGTACAAGGTATCAATCAACCTATCAACCACACTTATGGCACTATACCTGGCATATCGCATAATCTGTTTTTCTGCAAAACTGGATCGTCCTAGTTCTTATTGCTCCTAATATTAAACAGGTAATCGAAAATCTATGTAAATGGCTAAACCTTATTACGGCTACTTAAATCATTATCTGGCATTAAATAGAAGAAACATTGTGCTCGGAGCGAAAACAGAGCACCCCTCACCCCTCTTCCACCTGATCTTATGGCGACTGTACACATTGGGCCAACGTTGGCGCGTGAGCAGGATGCATCTATGCGTAAGAGGGAGAGGGCTATAATTCGATCTCATTCGTTTACATGGCATAGCCGCATCCTGCTCACGCGCCAACGTTGGCCCAATGTGTACAGCTGGCATTATATGTTCAGGGAGTCGCGAAGGAGTTCTTGAGTTGAGCGGCGGGCGCACAAGGCCGAAGCGAAGCAAATGGGTGGTAGCGATCTCCCGAATGAAGCGTAGGTCAGAGGTGCGCCTGCGAAACGAAGGACTGACGAAGCCATCTTCTGGCGAGAGCCCGGCTGGAAGTCGGGGGGGGGGCGACTGGTTTAGTTTATTAAATTCTTATTTTTCGCGGGTAGGTCGTTCGTCACCTTGTGTCCCTCAGAGCGGAAAGTAGGAGCCCCGTGAACTGGGGCTCCGTCGATTCTATGGCGGATTGTAGATGCTTAACATCTCCTAATTCAGGAAACATAATTATAATTTGTACTCCAAACGTCATTAATGGTATTAGTACTTACATCTTAAAAATTATGCACATGTAATCTTGGATTATTGGTTGTTCGACACAATAAATATGATACATAACAATAATTAGGACAATAGATATTATGGGTAACAATTTCTGCAAAAGAATATTATATATACATGTACATACAACAGGCAAAAAGTTGCCAGGACAAAAAATTGTATGCGACAAGAAAATACTCGTAGGCAGCGCTCGTAGGACTATAAAAAATTGAATTGAGAACGTCCGTTTTTAAAGTCGGTTAAAAACGATCACCTTCGATCCCTTTGAAATCGCGGTTTTCTAGCCACAACAGCAAATGTAGTTATAATTAAGGTTAACGTCGGTGGCAGACAAGCGTACGGTAATAGTAAGCGCTTACCGTAGCTTATGGACGCTTGCAATTCCATTCGACAAGACTACACGTTAGCGACCTTGTGTGCTTTTAAAAAAACAGGCAGTACCTAAGAAAAACCAAGTCAAGGTACGAAAAGCAGACGAAAGGTCAACCAGAATCGCTCCGATGATATTTCATTGACATTGACATTGAAGCTAAGGTTTTTATACATATACCTAGTCATAATTATTCGCGCAAGCAATTCGAAGTGGGAGGCTTAATATTTGTTTATCGTCACGCGCGCGCCAAGTAAGGTGAGTCGGGGCAAGAGTAACATCGGGGGAATAGGGTCAAAAGCTTCTCCAGCTTATTCTTTTGAATTGAGCGCCTTTTTGTACCGTCGGTAAAACATACAGGCGCCTGGCCCCGTAGCATGGATGGCGTTATCACGCGATAAGTGACAGGATAGGCGCGTCGTCTCGTTCTATCGAACGGTGTCAGCCAGGGACGGAAGCTCTATCCTGTCACTTATCGCGTGATAACGCCATCCATGCTACGGGGCCTGGTCTGTACAGGCGCCTGTCTGTTTTACCGTAAATAAATTAGTAAATTATGGTGCGGTTGCGTCGGCCGAATTTGTACGAAAGTTGGCCTTTCCAAATACATTTTCAAGTTGGTCGATTATTACTCGGTAGCTAGTTATCACATACTCTACATAGAGCAGCTCAAAGAGTTGATAGTAGGTCGTATCGAGATGTCAAAGAGGTTGCCTGGGATCAGTAAATGGAGGGCCTACTCGTATACAAATTGATTTGTAAACAAAAGTCAAGCAAGCCACTATGCATTTCTCGACTTATTTTGTTGTTAAGAGTATCGGCAGAACTGAATTGTTTTTATGCCGCATGTTGAAATACCCTCATTGTTTTTCCGTGTTCTTTCGCTTATTTCACATAATATTATGTAATAGTTTTAAGTTCTCATACAAGTGAATTGTATAATTCTTAATGAGAATAAAGAATCTTAAACCGTTACTTTGAGCTACACAAGAGCTTAGCTCTTAAATAAGCAGAAAAAGAAGAAGCTAGCTATGTCTACTTAGCCGTGAGTAGTTATCCTTTTAAATTTATTGTATTTACTACTTACTGCCTTAGCCAGCAGGGTGGGGAGAAACTTGACTCGAACAAAAATTAGCTTTAAAGCCCAATATCACGCATACTGATTACTTGACTGAAAAATGGTTCTGAAAAACCCATCATATTTTTGAACTAACTATCCAGCTGCATCCAACACCATAGGATTAACGAGAACAATTAATTATATCCTCATTATAGGCACGAGTACCACAAAAAAAAGATTTTATTTTACCGTTTTATCAGCATGATTGATTTATACGACTATACCACAATGCCGAATTACATCTTTCTACTCGTAGTAGTAAGGGTCACTGAGCTAAGCCGCAGACGGACGGATAGACAGACGGATAGATGGACAGACGGACATGGCGAAACTATAAAGGATCCTTGTTGACTACAGAACCCTAAAACGGATTCATCATCATATCAGCCGAAAGACGTCGACTGCTGGGCATAGGCCTCCCCCAAAGAGTGCCAAAGTGACCGGTCCCGCGCCACCCGCATCCAGCGGACTCCCGCAACCTTTACCAGGTGATCAGTCCACCTTGTCTGGGCTTACCTACGCCGCGCCTTCCGGTACGTGGTCGCCACTCGAGAACTTTCCGCCCCAACGGCCATCGGTTCTACGTGCTATGTGCCCTGCCCACTGCCACTTAAATTTAACGATTCGGAGGGCTATATCGGTTACCTTGGTTCTGCTGCGAATAAAACCGATTAACTCTTTATTAATTAAGTTTATCACCCTCCTTGGTATCGGAGAAATATTAGAACTGCATAACGCCTGTTTACCTATTTCAAGGTTTATTCTGAATAACTTACTTAATTAATGTCAATGCCGCTTACTATTAATATGGCGTGTTGTTTGCGTTTCTGTTATTGTGAAACAGAAGTGGAATATTTGCAAAACAAAGACGTATTCGATTCTAAACTAGGGAATGCAAACTCGATCTCGAGCGAGTTTTCTAGATTCACTCTCGGTGGCAGGAAATCTCGGTCAAAATCGCGATTGATCTCAAAGAGATCTCGGCCGAAACGTAACATAACAGTGAGATGTCACATCACTCGAAACATCAGCTATTGCCGGTTATTACAACGGGCCTAAGTTGGTTGTGATTTTATATCTTCATTTATTACTTAAACTTTATTGCACAAACATAAAAATAAAGGTACAATTGGCGGACTTAATGCCTTAAGGCATTCTCTACCAGTCAACCATTGGGCTAAACATAAACTTTAGTGTTTCAGGATCCTAAATACGGAGACTCGAATGGAAACACAAATCAATCAATTACATTAATATACATACATATATAATGCATACAATATAAACTTACTTATACATACTTAAATACATACAATTATACCCGAACAAAGATATCTTGAGGATCGTCAATCTAGTAAAACGAGATGCTTACGCAACTTGCGTTTAGAGTTTAGACGAGAATTTGCTCTGAGCTTGCCTGACGGTAAGAGGCAAGAGATCATTACACAGACGAATAGCCTGAACAGCGAAGGATTTTGAGAGGAAACAAGTACGGGTAAATAGAACAGAGATTTAAAGACTCCTGACCCCGTATCATGGTTGGCCTTATCACGCGATAAGTGACAAGATAGCGCGTCCGTCACTGGCTGACACCGTTCGATAGAACGAGGCTGACGCTCTCACTTGCAGCAAATGTATGAACTCGCACTATTCACTAATCAAAGTGTAAACAGCCCATTAGCTTAAGGATATCCAGACCCCGTATCATGGTCGGCCTTACAACGCGTGGTAAGTGACAAGATAGAGCGTCAATCTCGTTCTGTCGAACGGTGTCAGCCAGTGACGGACGCTCTATCTTGTCACTTATCGCGTGATAAGGCCGACCATGATACGGGGTCTGGATATCCTTAAGCTAATGGGCTGTTCACACTTTGATTAGTGATTAGTGCGAGTTCACACATTTGCTGCAAGTGCGAGTAGCTTTTGTATGGACTCGCACTAATCACTAATCAATGTGTAAACAGGCTATAAGTGATAGTAAACAGCTTATTATGCTTTCAGTTCACATTTTTTATCACTTATCACATTGGTGTTAATTCACACCATTAAGCCACGGATTGACTTTATAAACAATTCTGTTTCGGAAACCGTGTTTATAAACAATGTTTCTTTGTGAATATAATATTGTCTTTATTGAGAAACATGGTTTTCGGTTTCAGTCGGTTTTGAAACAATATTTTTTATATGTAATAGTGAAAATGTGTATGTGGCTTTAGTAATTAAGGGGATGCCTTGATTTGAGTCGTACACGCCCCCTAGACAGAGACACGCTGATGCCTTCCGCCCACGAGAAAAAGATATGTAACACTCTTCGGGAATCGCTGTTTTGGACAAATTTCGATAAATACCTAACTTAGTGAAGGTTTATTAAAATTTCATAAAGTGAGATTTTAGATGAGATAAAATACTATAGTATTTACTTAATTGTGTCGTAAAATAATGTATCGTTTGAGTAGGCTGAGTAAAAAAAGGAAAATACAGACCCAACTTTGGATTTTTTTTCTATCGAGGTAATTTTAAGCAATCATGTATCCATAAAATCAGATGAACAATCATATAGTCAAGAATCATATATCTGAAAATCAGACCTTATTGTTTCTTAATCAAGTCAGAACGGCGTGTCAAAGCACGCGATAATTTCCAATGCACCGCCTTAATTAAGCTACACATAATAAGTTTCTGCCAAAAATTGGTTTGTACATGTACAATCCTTTATCTCCAACTGTACTTTTCTTAATACCGTCTTCAACTATTCAAGTTGACGGTTCTAACGAGCCCAAACTCAACGGGGTTACATCGGTTAAGTACTGAATTGCCATGGCCGCTGATAATATTGAGTTGTCATCCAAAACTATACTGATACCCGTTTCAGCTCAATCGGTTGAGGTTAAGGCGCCGTAGGTTCAGCGAAGTTAAGCAAACAGAGTTTTTGAAACAATATAATGCGTCTGTTTATAATAATATGGTTTCAAAAAAATACGAATAGTAATCTTGAGGCTTTTCTGCAGGGAAATCAGTGCTTCGAAACATGATTAAGTAAATTTCGCTTGATAGAAAAAAATCACGAACATAGGTCTAAAACACACAAAAATACACTTAAAATATTCGTAACAAATTATGCACAGAAGCTATAAATATTAAAATTGCTTTTAAAAATCGGCAATATCATGTTTGAGGGAAATCAGTATTTACATTTTTATTTATTTAAACGGCCAAAAAATTAAAATTAAAAATCATGATATCCGCGCTTCCGAGCACGCACTTCCATCTCGCTCACGCTTATGCTCAGTTAGAGGGAGAGAAGACCATGAATCTACGGCGCCTTAACTGATACAATTCAAAATTCAGTTCCAAGATTTGTCCCTCACTAACAAAGTAACAAACAAAAGAGGCCAAGTAAAAAAATAAAATAAAAGCATGTAACAAATACCCGCATAACATCACATCACAACACATTTAAGGTGACCGACAAATAAATGTTTGGACGATAGTCGCTTTTTCAACGGATTACTGACAACTCGGTCAACTCAAATAATGTTTAATGAATATGTACCTAAATGCTTGGTTCTTCCGAGTGATGCGTATTATGGCATGTAGTTATCGAGTAATATTACGTTTGTAATATTAATTGCATTACTTTTGCACCCTTATCAATTGAGCGGTTTGGTTTACCTTAAACTCCAATTACGCCTTTTAATTGGCTGATACGACACGGCACCAGCTTTCTCCTTTATTTGGTCCATATAACTGCGTCGAGGTCTTCCATCTCCTTCATCTTTCGTTCCATGATGGTTTTAAGGCGATGCCTTGATTTGAGTCGAACACGCCCCCTAGACAGAGACACGCTGATGCCCTCCGCGCACGAGGAAAAGAGATGTAACACGATGACTCAAAATTGGGCACAGAATCAAACGCCAAAGAACCACACGGATACAGCTCACACTTTGAGGTATTCACTTCCATCCCAATCGATCTCAAAGCCGGTAGCAGCCTGCTTATATCATCGAGAACAGCATTAGAGCTTCCCCCAATAGTGCCATCATCCAAATACCATACATTCGATGGTGACTGCAACGACGCTATACAATTCTGCATCGCAAGACAAAACACCAGAGGGCCCAAGGGATCCCCCTGCTGAGCACCTACCTGCGAAGAGATCGTGCTGTCACCGAAGAACAGATTACTAGGAGTTGAATAGCACTGGAAAAGAAAGGGATATAGTGCAGGAGTACGGGTTTTCACCTGTTCTAAAAGTACGTCCCTTTCCACAGAATTGAAGGCGTTCCTGATATCCAGTTTCAATATAACAGTATCACTGTCTTCACGAGACATAGCAAAATGCCTTGTTGCATGGATTGCCGCTTCACAACCCAATGGGGTTCCAAAACCTATCTGACGCGGCTGAAAATATGCGGCCATCTCCTCCCTTACTGAACGGCAACCCAATTTAGCAACGAGTCGCCGCAAGGTTGTACCAATTGCAATGGGCCTTATGCCTCCATCTTTCTTCTCCAATGCACATAAAGTCGCACCATACAAATAGGGACATACTTGAGGGTTAAGCATGCCCCGTAAAAGAAAATTACACAGCTTAGTGAGTGACTCGAGAAGTTTGTATCCATTATCTCCCGCACTTGGTGAAGTGAGTTCCTTTAAATGCTGTGGACGAAGGCCATCCAAGCCAGCAGCAGACCCATTGTAAAAAGATCCTATCGCGGTAATCACGTCAGAAACCGACACCGTAAGGAAAGGACTCGACAAGTCAGGTTCTGGTGGGAAAAACAACGGCATACACATATTTTACCAATAATTGGTAAAATATGTATACACATAATTCATGATCATTTATTTTTATTTTAGTAAATAATTTATGTTCTACAAATGTTTGATAGTAAAACTTTTTATTTCGAAAAATTTGGTACAACTGCAATATGGCGGCCGATTAAACATCATGAAAAAAAGTTGAATGATTAGACATCGTGGTAAACAGTGCTTTTATGAAAAATGTATGAACCATAAAAGTACACTAAACAGTGCGTTTATGGGCCATAGAGCATAGAGTCTTTCGACGACTTATTATCGGTGTCATTGTATTTGAGCTAGAGCCTATATAAATGACTGATAACGGTACAGGAGTAGAAAAAATAATGTATCGTTTGAGTAGGCTGAGTAAAAAAAGGAAAATACAGACCCAACTTTGGTTTTTTTTTCTATCGAGGAAATTTTAAGCAATCGTGTATCGATAAAATCAGATAAACAATCATATAGTCAAGAATCATATATCTAAAAATCAGACCTTATTGTTTCTTAATCTAGTCAGAACGGCTTTTCATAGCACGCGATAATTTCCAATGCACAGCCTTAAAGAAGTCGTGTGGTATGAAATTACCAATCATTTTCCCCCTTCTAGTGCTGATAGTGTTCAAGATCGCATCTCTTTTACCCTTCCTAACACCCAAAAAAGGAGCAAATAAATACAATTATTTAAATTGATGACTTCATGATATTTGAAAATGCAAGTGTACATTTGACTTTAGCCATGGAGTGGAGCCACGCCAATAGCGACAGAAAATAAAGCTTAATTTTGCTATTGACAATCATATTTCAATAGCGTTCTAATTATATTGTAGTAAGTGAATAAAATGCTTCAGTGTTGCGGTCTTGTTCAAGTAACCTCTAAAAGAAGACTGACAAATTTATAATATTGCCGTTGAACAGATTGCTGAAAGGGTCGGAAATGAACGAACAAAATTTTAATTAAAATACTTAATTCTCCCAACAACTAAGCTTTTTTGTGTAAGCTAATTTATTTATTTTTTATTTATGAAAATAAGAAATTACATTTTACCTTACATATAAACTCGCCAAACTGTGACGTTTGATGGCGAGAAACGCTCATAATTTTATACTATAATAACCTATTAAATCTAAATTGTTTTAATGAGATTTACATTTACATTCTTATTTAGTAACATTTCCTCTATAGGGATAAGTTTGCCTCTTATATGACATGTGTATGGTTTTAACATGTTTTTGTGTACAATAAAGTGCTTATCTTAACAACAAACAACCAGGCATGCTCGTAGGTGAATACTTATCCTTAAAGTAACTACCACATTTAACTGGTAATCTCCGCAGGGCAACTCTACCGATGACGGCGGACACCGCTGCTATGTCGCAAGCCGCCTGCCTCTCGGTCCACGACCAACACCTCTCCAGGCATGCTCGTAGGTGAGTACTTATCCTTAAAGTTTTATTTTAGCTACCTAGTCGACGGTGACTCGTTATCAAACAGGAAGTCCTTTAACTTTGATTTGTGTATGTTTTTTTTATGTTTGTTACTGAATCACGCAAAAACGGCTAAGCGGATTTAAATACATCTTGGTGTACATACAGTGTGTAGCCTGGATTAACATAATAGAATACTTTTTATCCCGGGAATAATCCCCTAAGAGGGCGAAATGGGGGGTGAAAGTTTGTATGGAGGAATTATATAAACAAGTTCAACGCGGACGAAGTCGCGGGCAAAAAGTAGTTAAATATAACGAAGGATGTTTGGCTTTAGAATTGGTCTGTCTTGTCCAACTCATCTTTGCTCACGGCTGTTTGTGACGAATGCCGTCTCGCTACCACACAAATCACACCCGTAGTTATTGGGAGTTTCTCTGCGTGAACGCATCCAAAATGACGCTATCCATAGAACCAAGGCAATTGATATAGCCCTCCAAATCGATAAACTTAAGCTGATAGGTTACCAGAGACATCATCCAGAAGATAAATGTATTTCAAAGGGCGACGGAGAGAAGCATATCAGACGGAGTGACGGAAAGATGAATTGTCAAATAAGAAAAATAACAAATATCACAGATGCCGCTGAACTAGCACGTAGGTTGAAATGAAATGGACATGGGCCGGCCATGTTATACAAACAACAATAGGTGGAACGAGAGGATCCTACACTGGCTCCCACGAGACGCGAATCGCGGTCGCCCGCGGCGCCGGTGGCCTGACGACATCGCTCTAATAGCCGGACCGGCATGGACCCGCACGGCCGAGGACGGGGTAAACTGGAGAGGAGGTCTTTGCCCATAAAAAATGGTTATAACACTATTCACTTTTAATGTTAGAAATAAAGGCTTATTATTATCTATGATAAAAACTAGACTAAAAGAATGTCTTCTCGACTTGTCATGATTGTGTGGGTGTGTGTGTGTGTGTGTGTGTGTGTATGTGTATATGCGCGTGCATGTGCGATGATTCGAGAAGACATTCTCGATTCATCATATATGTATGCATATATATATATATTATTTCTTTGGTATGGGGCCCACGAAATTGTTACCTAATTTATTTTACAAGATGAGTTTAATAGGTTAAGTTGTATTAAAACGTAGCGCGTCTCGCCATCAAATAAGAAATAAATAATAATAATATTATAAGCGGATAGGGTCTCGAGTGGCGATCACGTGCTGGCAGCAGGCGCAGTGTGGGTAGACCTCCACAAGGTGGACTGATGACCTGGCAAAGGTCGCTGCCGGATGCGGTAATTGTGGCTCTCTTCAGGGGAAACCTATGTCCAGCGGTAGACCTCTTTGATGAAGATGATGATGGTGATGATAGTTACATGGGCACATAAACAGCCGCGCGAATATATGAGTTGAACTATACACACCCCAATGTCTTTTTTATGAGATATCAACTATGTTCGCCAAAAGGTTAACAAAGCTTAGTACTTCGCAATTACCTATTTGAAAGAATCGTTTCATAAAATAACAAAATATTGTTTCTTAGTTGGAACCACCCTATTGTTTAACTCTTAACACAATTACGCTATTTTCAATCTTATTCCCCAGAAATAGCACATACATATTTAGAGCCATGATTGTACCTGCGTTTAGAACATTATCGCGGCGTGCAGCTTGCGATAATGACATCATAACGCTACCATTTCACTTTTAGTGTACCTACCTAATGAAGCAATGGCGCCCGTGCTTACTGAAATAACGCGGAGTCACCGCGAGCTTAATGGATCGCAGTGAGGGAACTAGTTCGGTAATGTTTGCTCGTTGAACAAGGTTTAAATTCTAGAAAATATTAATTCATAGTTCTTGAACACAGAGGTATATCACGACGCTAGCAAAGAAGCATACGGCATGCCTGATGGTAAGCAAATACCGTTGCTTATGGGCGCGTAAGGGGTAATGGGGGAGTAAGGTGAGATCGGAATACCACCTACACCGGCCTTACTGTCAACCCCACCTACACGCGCTGCATGGCGACGGCGACCAACTGATTGCCGTGGTGCTCCCTGCTAGAAAACCAACGGGGCTCTGGCGACCGAGCAATGGCGGTATAACCATGATGGGGTAACCTCTACGAAAGAATCCTTAGGGACCAAATACCCTCTAAAAGTGCTGGTGCAGAAGGCGACGGGAAACCACTGCACGAGAGTCATGAAAAGGTATTTTAAGTCGACCGTGACATGACCACGATATCGACATATCAAGAGTGCACGACTAGTAAGAAGAAGACGGGTGCTGCCGATCCTTTATTGATTTGTGGATTCGTTGCGTTGAGAGATAGAGATAAATGTAGATATCTGACTCTAAACACTTCACATCCTCTGGAGCTCTGGAACCTTTCTTACTATTAGGAACACAATACCACATACCTATACAGGGCAAGTAGTGGTTATGTAGTCATTATGGATGCGGTCTTCTGTTAGCTGGAAGTACCTACTTTCTCAGTCAAAATGCTCCAAATTTTAGCGAGATGACTTTCCGCTGCTACTTCTCTAAAAACGAAGTTTTACTGTTAGTCCAGGTGCAACGACAAAAGTTGAAACGCGCTGGGCAACGTAACTTGCGTTGTCCACATGGCATTAATTTTGCTGCGCAGTCGTCCGTTGTATAGAACATCTAACGAAATGCTCTCACCATATCAGCCGAAAGACGTCCGCTGCTGGATATAGGCCTCCCTCAGAGTGTCACAGTGATCCGTCCTGCGCCACCCGCATTCAGCGCCCCTTACCAGGTCATTAGTCCACCTTGTGGGAGATCAACCCACGCTGTGCGTTCCGGTACGTGGTCGCTGTTCGAGAACCTGACGAAGTGGATTGCGATGACCTTTATTTTGTCGTTGCGTCTGACCCTACGCCCGGTGAACGAGACGGCGAGGAGCCAAAAAAAATTAAAAAGGACCAAGTAAAAAACGAAAAGTAGTCCCAGATTACACATTGACAGACAGGGTTAATCTGAGCGACAACAAATAAAGCAAATACAGCATTGGCGTGACGCGGGTTGGACTAAGTTTAATTAAGATCTTCATTAAATACGGGGTTGTTTAAAGGCTCTTGCTCATGCCACGAGATACAGGTAGTTCAACTCTTTGCCTGCTCAATGTGAGCGCTGATTGTAGCTGTGTGCGTGCGGCTGTAACTATGACTGCCGTGTCACTGCCACACAAATCAAACCTGCGTATACCATTTATCATAATTAAATTCCATCAAATCTACCAAGAAATGTCACTGTCAAAGTGAAACCTACCATTGTCAGTATGACGTTCCAGGTGTAACCAACCTTATTATGATAATACGAAATATAATCATCAGAATCGATGTAAGGCTGATAGGAATTATATATATTTCATTTCTTTATCAAATTTTGGATTAATAAATTAACAAAATAATTCTAAAGAATCCTACGAATGTTTATTTTGCCGCCCGACATTGGACATAAGATACCGAAAATTAAGTGAAGAATAAAAATGTCATGGCTGCCACCATTTCACCATACCCAGACGACTAGTAGCTGTATTTTTAAATGGAAATACCAAAGATATACACGGTGATTTTTAATTCGTGACAGGAACCAATTTTTCTAATTCTGTAAATGATGCTGAACACGATTAACTCGAAGTTACCTAAAACCAAAACGTTCTTTTTTTCTGGATGTAACTGAATAAGGAATTACTTAACAAAATCAATGTCACCCCCACGGTAGTTTAAATCTATGAAACTAAAACCTCCTTAAAAATAGTTTTTTAAGCATTCATTTTATATTACTTAACTGTCTATTTCCACATGTTTAAGATAACTAGGTAGATGTTATAGTTTATTGACGCAAGGCCTACCAAATTTCCCGCGAAAGCGAAAAATTTGAAGTATGTACGAGTATCTACTTAACTTCAACAAAATGTAAGGTGACCAAACAATGCAGTGGACATTAGTGTTAACATTATCATTAAATTTTATTTACTAAACAGTGATATAATTGCATGAGACCTCATCCACTGAAATCCGTTTTGTCTGTTTATCAATATTTTTCGATCACGGATTAAAAATCACCGTGAATAATAATACTAGCTTCTGCCCGCGACTCCATGCGCGTGGAACTCGTTTATATCGTAGCTCCATAAAAACGTTCACCCCCCACTTCATCCCTTTGGGGGGATGATTTCCGGGATAAAAACTATCCTATGTCCTTCCCCAGGACTCAAACTATCTCTATACCAAATTTCATCCAAATCGGTTTAGCGGTTTAAGCGTGAAGAGGTAACAGACAGACAGACAGACACACTTTCGCATTTATAATATTAGTATGGATAGGTACGCACATCGTCAATCAATACTATTTTGTGTCAATACTGGTACCAAATGTTCTTGACACCCGAAGTAATACAAATATTTCTACCACAAAACAATTTTGATGGAATTAATATATTCAGACGAGTGGTTTTTATAGAACAACGTAGAAGTATGTAGTTCTATCTTTAAAATTGCTAATAAAGTAGTTACTTACGTGCATTTTTTCGACAAGAGTTAATTAACTATTGATGAAATGTTTAATTTCAATGGCAACACAGTGGTAGATTTGATGGAATTTTAATTATGAAAAATTGTTAAGTTGGAGTTTGTTGTTATAGTGATGAATTTCCACTTAACGTCCAAACACCTACCTTTACATCTTTTTTGTTGCTTAATACGAAAGGAAAATATGACAAATGACGCAATAAAGCTGACTGAAGTACGGCACGTGTACTGGAGTAGTTACTGTTTGTTCTATTGTTCACAGTATGCTTTGGGCTTACCGTTTTAAAACCCTACTTGAAGATAACAACTAAACAATACATGCTGGAAATGGTTGCTTTTAAGTACTTTTCGTCATCTCTACATATAATAAATGTGAAAGTTCGTTGAGGTTGTCAGTGGGACATAATAAATAGAGCTTGAAGGAAATTGTATTTGTACAACATACATTAAAAACTTCAATAGCGCGATGCAGAACTTCACCAATTTCCACGCATTTAGAAGGTCATTCTCCAGATTTTTGTCGGCGTCTGAACTCCAACAAAACATATTAAACGTATAAAAAAGTTTGATGGAGTTACGGTGACCTACAGGCCAAATTTGAGAATATTTGGATAAAGTCGTCTTTACTTTACGCAACAGCGCCATCTATCTTTTTATTAATACGACAGCCCAACGAAAAGGAGTGTTATGTAATTTATCATGTAACTTGTATTTGGAAATAAATAAAAAAAATAAATAAATAAAAAAATGTTTTCTGTTTGTCTGTTTCTGTCCGGGTATCATGGGAAAAATATCGAATGGATTAATATGAAAATTTCACTAAAACGTTCAATGGATCTTCGGCCACGCAATAGGCTATAAAAATTATAAAGATAAGGGTGCAAAAAGGTAAAAAAATGGGGTTGAAGTTTGTATGGGAACCCCTTGAATCTATGAGTTAAAGACTTGAAAATTGGCAAGCATATACTTGACTAGAAATTAAAAAGAACCCTATTCAAAATTTCAGCAAAATATAGATAAAACGTGAAAAAACACGGGATGTAAAATTGTTTATATATA
This sequence comes from Epinotia ramella, assembly GCA_947578815.1. Taxonomy (NCBI): domain Eukaryota; kingdom Metazoa; phylum Arthropoda; class Insecta; order Lepidoptera; family Tortricidae; genus Epinotia; species Epinotia ramella. The sequence goes on from OX388207.1 coordinate 6,706,195, forward strand.
TTTGTAATCATGTATATACAGTATGGGGGGGGGGTGTGATATGCAGTATAGGGGTTTACGGGGCCGAGAGACCGATCTAGTTTCGTCTTATTTTCAAAAAAAAATGTTTTTTTCCGTATTCTTTCTCTTCGATGACGACCAATGGTTACCCAATGGTTGGTTTCTTGACGGCTGCGAATTGGACCCCAGCGATGACTTTTTTTTGTTTTCTATCTATCAGTTTATTTCGTTTTTTTTTGGTAAACGATCAGTTATTGGTCCCCAGAAAAAACAAAGCTTAATCATTACTAACAATATCGACGGTTGTGGATTTGAATGCAGTCATGCAGTCTTAGCGTTTTTAATTTATGCCGAGTTTCTCCAACATGACCTCAACCTGGGCCAAACATAATTACAATATGAACTGATAAAATGTTCTGTTTGCGAAGTTACGGAAATATTGTATGGCATTGTACATAGAAAAAATTACAGTTTTACATTCGTTTTCCTTTCACAATTTTAGAATCAAATAAAACTCATTTAATACGGTTTGGTATGTTATTTTTATTAGTATAAATAAAATCAAAAACATAATATAAGCGGCATCTATCTAGCTAAAATTGGACTAAACTTAAGCTCGGTAGATGGCGCCAATCGACAACTAACATCAACGACCTCTATCAAACTGAAATTGTATCAAAATCATGCTCGCTAGATGGTGCTATCATTATATACTTCAAGCATTAATAATGTTTCTTTTTCATTGAATTTGCGACTCATAATCATGAATATATTATTGTTAATATCCGTTTTAACAAAGATCTGAATTTGCTTTAGTTTTAAGACTTTTAACACGTTCAAAGCTGCAAAAGTCCGACGCCATCTCGGCCAGTTTTATCCCTTATTTAATAATAGCTTCCGCCCGCGACTTCGTTTGCGTGGTAAGTGGTCTTTTATTTTAATCCAGGCTATACACTATCTTCGTGTAAAATTTCATCTAAATCGGTTGAGCCGTTTAAGCGTCATTGAGTAACAAACATCCAAATATCTAAACATCTAAACATCCAAACATCCAACCATCCAAACTTTCGCATTTATAATATTAGTAGGATTATCCTTGACTTTACACTTATTTTATCAATTAAATTTTCACTTTGTTGGTAAAGTTCAGCACACTTCTATCACCGTAGCGAAAATCGTGAATAAACCTAATTCATAAACTATTTAATCGTATGGCATACATTACTCGTATTTTTGGCCTTTAAAGTTTATCACTCTTTAGTACCACCCAGGGGACACGTGCAGGGTTGTGGTAGGGAGCTCCTGCGGACGCGAGTAACAGTTGTCCTCCCTTTGTCAAGTGAGTGGGCAACTCGACTGTTAGGAGTTCTTAAGCCGCCCGAAGGCCTCTAACTCGGCTTAACGACTACTGTCATAGACAGCAGCCGGGATCAACTGCTTAGCGTGCCTTCCAAAGCACGGAAGTGCTCATTTATATTAAATATTAACCACCCACTCAAACATCAGGCGGTCACCCATCCAAAGACTGACCGCAGCCATCTTTGCTTATGCTTAACCTGCGTTATCGTTTCCGTCTCGCAGCCGCCGCTAGGCTATGATGCTAAAGTTTGGACCTCAATCACGCAAAAACGGATTAAAATGTATTTTGGTATACATACAACGTGTTAATAAAATAACGCAAAACCTGAAAACAGTTTGTTCAGAATCGAGAGTAGAATGCGAAAAAAATAAAAAAAAAGTTTTTTGACGCGATTTATTTTTTACATTTGTATGCAGCAGGTCGCCCCAGTCGGCCAACGCTCCATACAAATGTAAAAAATAAATCTTGTCAAAAAAATTATTTTTTATTTTTTTCGCATTCTATGCTCGATTCTGAACAAACTGTTTTCAGGTTTTGCGTCATTTTATTGACACGTTGTATACTGTTTATTCCGGGAATCATCGTCTAAGGGGGCGAAATAGGGGGCGCAAGTTTGTATATAAGGAGCTACGATATAAAAGAGTTCCACGCGGACGAAGTCGCGGGCAGAAGCTAGTCTAAAATAAAAGAACAATCTATACGAGCGCCCGGACGAGTTGAACTATCCATACTAATATTATAAATGAAAGTGCGTCTGTCCATTACCTCTTCATGCTTTACTCGCTGGACCGATTGAGATGCATTTTGGGATACCGTGAGATAGTTTGAGTCCCGGGGAAGCAAGCACATTTGACAGTTTTTATCCCGGAAATCATCCCCGAAGGGTTTGAAATGGGGGGTGAAAGATTGTATGGAGCTACGATATAAAGGAGTTTCACGCGGACGGAGTCGCGGGCAGAAGCTAGTTTACAATAAGATCCAAAGATCAATGCAAATGTATATTTGGCGTCGCATAAGCATGACAAGACAACACAATGATTGAACATGGTTCAATAGCGCATCTTGGAGTACGGATATTCTTTAGACGCGATCGTTAGGGAAAGGCGATGTAATTTGATTAAAACAGGGAAAATAAGACAATCTATTTAGGACAAAGCCGACTTTAACGAGAATAACGAAATTAAATCCTACCCAAGATACTTACTAACACTTCCGATGAGGAAGGACTCAGTTCAAATGGAATCCAATTAAAATGAACCAAGTAAGATGATGGCACAATGACTTGGTGGCCAATGTTTGTGGAAATGACGACCGGGTTTCAAATGATTCGCTATTTCAAACGAGTCCACTTTTGGATATAGCGAGGTGGTTTTGATATTATGACTTTAGCAGTACATTTGCGCAGTACGAGTAAATACTATTGCTTTCCTTGGAACGCCGTTCTCATCAGGTTTGGTATATAACTGTTTTCTAGGTTATAAATATGAGTGCTAAAAATTGTCTCGATAGCAAAATAGTAACGAAAGTTGGGGCTTAATCTTCTGTTTCACCTCAGCCTACTCAACGAATACATTATTCAGCGACACATGCAAGTTAAAATGATGGTATTTTACCTAAGTTAGATAGGTATTTATCGGTAGTCGTCCAGAAAGCCATTCCTGAAGAGTGTTGCAAATCGTATTCTCGTGAGGATAGTCAGCATCACATAGTTAGAAGCAGCCAAATTAGGCAAATATTTCGGGATACGTCTTTATTACTGTAAGATTAAGGATGTGTTACGATATATTATTTGGCTACTTCGGCTGCTACTTACTAACTACACGATGACTGGACATTGAGCGTGCCTCTTACTTGGGGGTGTGGTTTAGGCATTAACGGGTGAAGTATGTAGTATTTATCCCACCAAAAACATGAATGTAAAAAAGGAGAGTCAAGTTCAATACAAAAATTATGCTTGGCTGTGGGCTTCGCCGTAAAAAGAATGGAGATCTAAATGAGTGCCAAGTTGTATGCAAAATCCAAATATGTATTTATAGGAACAATATAACATTAAGAACAAGTATTAAACTCTATTTCTTTGCTTCATTGGATACCTATAACAATTGTCGTTATTTAAAAATGTGAGATCTGTACGTTAGATTTGACTTGGCCAGTTTTTATCAGAATTAAAATATATATGTATGTATATGTTTACTAACTTCATAAAATGACTGATGTAATGAAAGCTGGCCAAGTCAAAACTAACCTACTTTAAGATCTCACATTTTTAAATAACAGCAATTGTTTGTTGAACTTGGCTCTCCTTTTTTATATTTATGTTTTTGGTGGGATATCATTACTTTTTGTAAAGAAAACTAGGCAGGTATTGAGATTGTGTGAAGATGAGTGAGATAATATTTTTTCTTTAGCGCTTTTATGCACATTTACTTCTGTGTATAATTATGTGGTGCCGCGCGCCGCCGACGACACACCGTTGGTCGGTTGTTTAGCGCGTATTAGAAGTTTTTTGTATGGGGACACCACTTATTTTTTGACTTAACTTTATTTTTATTTTTCTGTTGTATAGCAAATATAATAATACATATATTGGGATAGTTTAAAATATCTGCTTTTAACGGTTCCAATATAAAACCGATACAATTAAAAAAAATATATTGTATGGGGACCCCCCATATTTTTAACTTTTTTATTTTTAGATTTCTCCCTAGAAGTAGCTTAGGTTTAGGTACTATATGTCAGTCAGTCAGTGCTAAAATTTACGACTTTTTTACCTTCATATCTTTATAACCGTCCTTATGGATATAATCAAACACACGCAGTTTTATGTGTTTACGTTAAAGAGGTTTTAAGTTATAGAAGGGTCAAAAGTGGCACCAAGTGGTTCGTGTAATATTACACTCGGCGCTGGCTAGCCAGTTCCTTTGCTTGAACTTGGCTTGACACGCTACCCGCGTGTCTAGATCTATATAAGTAAATACGTCGTCGCCTAGTATATTACCCGTAACAGAAGCCTTATGAAGCTAACTGTAGAGCTAGATTGATTGTGTAATATTTATTGTCCTTTAATATTTATTTATTTTTATTTTAAATGCCTTTTTAATTATTCAGACACATGAGTTTGGATGTTAATTGAGTTTTATCCAGTTTTATCTGGCAAACAGGTTAGAATTTTGTTTATCAGTGAATAATACCAATCGGAGCAAAAGGACATAAAATAAACGGCTAATAAAATCCAAGGGAGAGCGACATTTGGACCGTTTGCATTTAATCTTTCATCGCTCCTTTTCCTTCATTTGATTTATTTTATATTTTTATGTTTGTTGTGTCCAGATTTCGCGTTCCTGAGCAATCTCTGGCCAATTCTTTAAAAAGGAGTCTTGGTCGTGCCGCCATCGCTAGGAGATCTGCCGCGTCTTCGTTTTGAGCTATCGGGCTGCCGTCAGTTGCAATTTTGTAAAATAGGTTAAATAAGAAAAATACTGATTTATTTTATTAGACAACTAGCTGACCGCGTATTGCAAAGAACTCTGGCTAAACCGCGGAATAAAATATAGCTTATGCCTATCCAAAAAGTTAATTCTATACACAGATGAAACAGTTTTAAAAATCGAATAAGCCGTTTCGGAGATAGAGATACAAACTTACTTACATGCAAAGCTACAATCTCTCAAGAGATCTAAATAGTTGAACGTTAACGAGTACCAATTTTATTGCATTTACTAAACTTATAAAATATACGTTTATTTTATGTACGGAAGGATGTTTGTGATATAATTAAGGTACGTTGAATTTATTAAAGTGTAAAAATCATCCTATCTTCACGATAACTGGTTCAAATGTTTCGCTCGGTACTTGTGTTGCCATCTATGAGTTCTTTTTAAAAACAATTATACGTTGTTCGAGTTGGGAGGCCATGCTGAAAGGCTACTCCAGTTATGTATGCTTTAAGGTTTTGGGTAATTTCAAAAATTCTTTCACCTGTGTGTAGAATGGATTTTCGGGATGGTTATAAGCTATATTTAACCTCGCGAGTTTGCCTGCGTTTAAATCGTACCTAGTTACAAACATAAAATATATTTCGTCATGAATAATTTAATAGAAAAGCTTGTAAGTATAAAGAATTGTCAGCTAACCCGTGGTTAAAATGAAATTAAAAAACTTTGAACCGAATGCAATGGGCCGTGATTCTTGGATTATCTGCGGGATTGAACAGTGAAACTTTGTCATATTGGACATAACTGGTCAATTAACAGGTAAATGTGACAGCCACGTTACCGTTAGAACACGTTACAACCACTACTGCGGCGCTACCACGAAAATCGAATCTCAAAGTTCGTGTACTTGCATCCCTGTCACTCGAGTATAGTAAGTGCGATAGAGAAAGAGATATCTGAACTTCGACATTCGAAGTTCGTGGTTATAGCTCTGAGGGGTAATCACGTAATGTTTCGAACGCGCGTAAGGACAATGCAACTGTAATTTTTCCATATTAAAAATTAGTACCTGCTGGTTTCCATGAATCGCGTCGTCTGCTGCTGCTGTCTGCGGTCGGTTTCCAACTTGTACCTTTATGCTCAGCAGTGGCTGATTACAGGCTGATAATAATGATGATGATAATTGGTCCCTTTAGGCCTCTCACAGACTTGAACGGCTTGCGGTGGCGGTCAAAAGTAAATTTGACAGCTAATGACAAGTTCAGTATGGCATTATCCGCCGCCCAGGCCGCGCCAGTGTGATGCGGGATTTAGCCTCTCTTCTAGTTCGCCACTTATCCTGGTCCCGTGCTATATAGTCTCATCCAGCGGGGCTAGCACAACTGACGCTGCGACGTGACACGAGTCGAGAAAAATCTACCGTCCTTTTTACAATTTGTACAGAGTGAGCGAGATAGAAGTCGCTGAATCGCGCGCGATGAGACTTGGCACTGGCAGCAAGTTGTGCTAGACGGGCAGGAATGACACGCGGTATTTTTTACCGACTTTAAAAAAAGAGTAGGTTATAATGTTCCACTGTATGTAGGTATTATATTTTATGTCATCATCATCATATCGGCCGAAAGACGTCCACTGCTGGACATAGGCCTAGATATATAAAATATATATATGGATATACATATATATATATATATATATGGATATATTATATTTTATGTATGTTCACCTATTACTCTGTCAATTGTGAACCGATTTTCAATTTTTTTTTATTAGAAAGATTATATCGTCGAGGTGTTCCGTCCCCATTGTCAAAAAATCAAGATCTGATGATGGGATCTCGGAATAATAGAGGGCAACCTGGGCAACCCTTTGGCACGAGTGTGTCTGTGTAACTCAAGTTAAAATAGAACATTCTGAAATCACTAACTTGCAAGTTTCGACGGTAAATACACCTATTTACCTACCCTTACCCTCAGAAATAGCAAGTTTGGTAAAGAGGAACTGATGATGAAGATCACATGATTATGACTTATGGAACTCCTTAATGATGAATACCTACGTCAAAGATTCTGATATGATTCCGATGTAGTAACAACTAATGAAGTGCCAAAGATCGACGACCGGTTAGCCTAGTGTGTAGTGACACTAGTGACGCTGCCTACGAAGCTGAAGGTCCTGGGTTCGAATCACGGTAAGGGCAAATATTTGTGTGATGAGCATGAATATTTGTTTCTGAGTCATGGAAGTTTTCTATGTATTTAAGTATTTATATATCTATTATATATATGTATATCGTCGTCTAGTACCCATAACACAAGCCTTAATGAGTTTACTATGGGACTAGGTCGATTTGTGTAAGATTGTCCCTAAAAAAAAAAAAAATGGTTATTCTAAGATCCGAATTATGGAAATGTTCATGTATGTGACTTGGCAAAGTACTGAAATAAAGTCGGTTTAAACTTAAACTTTGTTTTTAATAGTAGATTGTACGACAAGGGGCTAATATAAGCCACATTACCAAGAGATGGTTATAAAATTGTTCGAGTGGTAATATGGCTTTTAGACCAGAGTTATATACACTCTACTTTTCACTTAGACTACGAGAAAATAGTGAAAACGAAGATTATCCATCCACAATCAATTATAAATTCCACAGCGAAAAGATTGTTCAATTTGGCGGCATCATTTTTTTAATAAACTGTTTGACACAGATACAAAATACTCGTATTGACACCACGAATAAACGCTACTTACCGTATACAGCCGGGTCCAAACAGCCGAGCGCGGCGGACAGCTACGCTGCATATAAGATAAAGCGAGATAGACAGCAGTCTATCCTGCACGGCTATCATGCGATTTTTCTCGCACTATCCGTCTCATTCTTATTAGAACACTTAGAACAAGAGATATAGTTCGAGAAAAATCGAGAGTATGTATGTCGCGGCCGTCGCATGCTAAACGTGCTTCTCAATCGAATAGCTTATGTAATGCTTGCAGGCCACCCCGCTTGAACGTTTGGACGAGGCTATAGACGGCCAAAGGCGTTTATATTTTTTTGTGATTGTGAATTCGGGAATAATAAACGTCTAATATTTGATTTTTATTCTGTTTCCTGATTGGTTGATTTTAATATATAGCTAGCTGTATTCTGATTAGTTGATAGCAAATACAAATGGTTTTTTAAACAGTTGTGATTGGTGGATTAATACGTTGAAGTGTGAGTGAAATTGGTCAAATTAAAATGTTTTAAAATTATAAATATGTTCACATAATTTCCCTAGGGGCTAAATGTAGGTACTACCTTTATCTCCGCTATCTAAGCCTAATGTGACACACTTTTCGAGCATTAGAAGTGAAAAGTAAATTATGTATTTATGATTTATGACAAAGTTATATTACCGTCTAATCTACCAAAATGTTCCAAACCCAGGGCCAATCATTATTATTGTGCTTGTTATAGTCCCAATTAATAAACATGGTGTAGGTACCTACAATACCATAACATTAACTTATTAATAGAAAAAAACTGTTTATTAAATCAGCAGCAACCGGTTTAAAAGCTATTTATGGATACCTACAATACTACTGGTTCCGGCTTTAAGAGCCTATAGGTACAAACTTGTCGAATCACGATAGTATGTAAATAGTGATTTCATTATTACTTAAACGATTTTTGAGACGAGTAAAAACTTAATAATATAGAGTTTTCCCTACAGTACGTTACTTTATGAAATGTCATATAATTCAATGCCAACCCCTTTTGGGAATAAAGGCGTGAATCTATGTAGGTATGTATGTATATAATTCAAACGTTGTACTTTCAAACATCAATCTGGTACAAATCTATTATATAAATAATTGATTGTATCGAGTTTTACTTTGCGAAATAGCATGAGAAATTAGTAGATCAATATTCTTAACGATATTTATCGGACCTTGATCACATACCGAAGCAAGCCTTGGACTGGAATTCCCAAGGCAAGCGCAAACATGGCCGTCCTAAGCAGACCTGGGGACCGATTTTTGACTTTCGAGCGCTCGAAAATCAAATAAAAGTAAATACGTTTGTAGTGTCAAAATGGCAGGCACTTACTTTCTACCAATAGAATTTAATACGAGTGGTCAATACCACTCGTTTTTAAATTTTCTATCGCTATTTCAAAATAGCATTTCATAATTTTTGTCAGTTTTCGAGTGAAAGAGTCGAGCGCTCGAAAGTCAAAAATCGGTCCTCTGGCGGCGAACGATCATTGCAGAGGCGAAAGCCATAAAGAAGACCTGGCCCCGTATCATGGTCGGCCTTATAACGCGCGATAAGTGACAAGTGACGAACGCTTTATCTTGTCACTTATCGCGTGATAAGGCCGACCATGATACGGAGCCTTGACTGTTATTTACTACGCGCTAAAGTGGCTCACCCCGCCGGTCACCCGTCACGAAACTAGAGTTCTATCTACGCTTGATTACTATGCATCGCAGTGTCAAGATATATTTGTGCGTGAGCGTTGAGGTGAGCTTAGAACAAGTTACAGAATAGGGGGACTGGATTGAAATGAAGCGAAGCTCAAGAGTCAAGACCGATCGGGTTGGCGACGCTTTGTGGACGCCCTCTGCCCCATCCAGGGGACTTAGGAACTTAAGTCAAAGTAAGTCATATTTCAACTTGAACTGGCCACCAGTTGGGGCGGAAGGGTTCTCGAGTGACGACCACATACCGGAAGGCGCGGCGTGGGTAGGCCCCCGACAAGGTGGACTGATGACCTGGTAAAGGTTGCGGGAGTCCGCTGGATGCGGGTGGCACAGGACCGGTCACTTTGGCACTCTTTGGGGGAGGCCTATGTCAGCAGTGGACGTCTTTCGGCTGATATGATGAAGTCATATTTCTCGGAATAGGAAAGGTAAGGATAGTTCTAGTAATCTCAAAATCAAATAATTGGTGACCTACAAATAAACAAATAAAAGTCAATTCGGAAATTTGTTACCTACATTTTATTATAAAAATAGAATAGAATACTCGTAGCAACTAAATCGTTTCTTCGTAAACACAGCAACAAAGAATATTTGTATTGAGCTTAATATTACATTACATTACCGTGAAACATGCCTACTTTGCCAACAGGCAAAAATTTACCCAAAACGCTAATAAAAAAAAAAACTGGTAATGAAGGAAAACACATATTTATGGCAACCTTACTATTTTTAGTAGAAACTAGATTATATTTATGACTTTACTTTGAGTCATACATGTCTTTAACTTCAGCCAGGAGCTTGCAGCAAATTGTGGAATGTGAGGAGGTTTATGGATTTGTAAAGCAAAGTTGAAAATACCTAGGTAACATTGCCCTGTACTGTGTAGAAATAACTTCGTATAGTTAAGGCCAAGATGTTAAAATGGAACACCATGTCTGCCCAAAATTTTTAACTGAGTTCTTGTCTCAACAACGTAAGAGCTATATAGTTGCGTCAATAATTCGACATGTTCAATGTTGGCAAAACTCCAGATAACTTTACCCGCGACCAAAATCGTAAGAAAATTGGAATAGGTTGATTAATAAAAAAAATCTCATCATGAACACATGCTTATGACTACGAAGGATTCGTTAAGCATTAAAAAATATCATCCTTCCATATAAAAAATATGTGATATTCGTGTTTTTCCGAAAAAGGCGGGCAAAGTAGGCATGTTTCACGGTACTTGAGGTTATTTGAGTAGGCCTAATTAGCATTCAAAAAGCAACTCTACCGTCCTAGGTAAAAGATTCCAATTACAATGGTAGTTTTATGAAAAGTCGGACACATCATAATAATCTCAACCATATTTATATACGAGTATATATATTGGTTACAAACATAGTGCTCTAATATATCTGCTCATGTAACATCCTTCACTGTAACCTATGTTTAATAACAAAAAAAAATAATCTGATTCTGATTCTGATTCAAGTGAATACCATACCACTCATTAGAATGCTCTTGCATTTAACTACCAAATCAGTTATATTTATGTGTGTGTATAATTATAGTGAGTTATTACATTTTTAAAAATATATACACTCAAAGTGAGTATTGAGGACAGTTGTGGTTTCAGGGCATGCAAACAAAATTAATTATGTAATAATAAAATATGGAGAATTTAACGATACAGGCTAGTAGATCCATTGGGCAAGGGAAGTAAGTATTTTTTGAATGCACCTGAAAACTACCCATAGTAAAATACAAGTAGGCGGAGACGAGGGGGTTAAAAACTTAGGCATAATCTCTAGACCAGCAAAGCTAGCACGATAGGTTTTATCGTTACCTTTTACGGCGAAAATGTACTGAAACATCACGTAAAACAAGACGATAAAACCTATCGTGCTAGCTTTGCTGGTCTAGAGATTATGCCTAAGTTTTTAACCCCCTCGTCTCCGCCTACTTGTATTTTACTATGTTTTGTAAATGTTTAAATCAGTCGTTAGCACATTAAAAATTATTAATGCACTTTGTGATGTCAGCTATGTACAGTTAGGGGTATTAATATACGACAGTCCTGTACAGATATGTATATACGTATAATACGTATATACATATCTTTACAGGACCCTATTGTCAATGCCATAAAGGCGTTTACAAATATCTGTAAATGTCCGCATTTATGTACGTATGTTATTACCTCTGACTGTTCAAGGTAAAAAGTGGTGGGTTCAATATTGAACCTTGCGGAACTCCGCAGTTCACAGGAGGATTTTGGAATGAAATCCGTTTACTCAGTGGGTTTATTCAGCCCAACTTGTTGAGGATCAACCAGAGAAATAAACCCTTTTTATAGTTTTGTCACTAAATGCATAGAACGCAAGTGCGAAGAGTAGGCGTTAACTGTATCAAACGCGCAGGATAAGTCCAATAAGATAAGAAACGATGCTTCTTCTTTATCCTGGCTACCCAGCCTTGCAGACAATGCCATCTATCACACACATCCAACAGAGCCGTTGGTGTGCTGCGCGCCTTGTGAAATTTTGAATGCTTACTTGATAATGATAATATAATTTATTTGTTATTACTACATAATTATAACCAGCTTTTGCAAGATTTTGAATACACAGTAATACGTTATATTAATTGACCTGTATTTTGGGTATCGGTTTAACGATTACTGGTTTCCAGGCATAAGGAAAATGCTTTTATGCAGGAACTTATGTATTGATTAATAATGGCAGTGATTCATATAGGTACAATAATATTTTGGGTCATGATGAGGAATGACAAACATGCGATCATGAGCCCAAAGTCACCCAACAAAGCATTTTAGGTGTAATAAAGCCAACCAGGTCCTTCCAGGTCTTGACGCCATCAGTTGCCATTAGAATCCGTACGCTTTTATAGAAACGGTATGACGGCTATGGACCTGAACGCAGTAATGTAATTTACTTGATTTTACATACAACGATTAAGTAGTACAAATTGCAAAGTGTGACGTCATACATTTACATCAATTAGTATGAAGCCAGCGAGGCCCGTCTTTAACTATTTTTTTTGGGTATTTATGTTCTTGAATTGTAGTTGCCCCCATACAAACATTTGTTCATCTCTAAAAACTGGTTCGAATGGCATCGTAAATAAACCTTAGGTCACAAGCCTATTGGGCCCAAGGCTTCATGTCGCCGCTTGTACACAGATGTTCGCTCGGTGGCTTCAACCTGTATGTGAATGCCCTGGTGGAGAAACCCAGCAGTGCCCGGGTTGGTTGCCATATCGACGGAGTATGCGTAAATAATATCATCTACGCGGATGATATGGTGCTGATGAGTGCCTCTCAGGCATGGATTGCAATATAATGTCACAAAAACTGAGTGTATGATCTTTTAGGTCAGGAATAGTCACTCGCAGATTCGCTAAGTGCTCCAAAGAAGCAAAGGCCACCCTTTTTAGGGCATATTGTATATCTTCTTCCTTATCCTATTCTACAGTAGCGGTCTGTGGGCGAACTATACTCAAAAAGCGTTCAATGCTCTGAATTCAGTACAATAATGCCTTCAGGGTGTTAACTGTTAATAGGACTGCCCCGGTATCGCAGTGCTTCGGGGATGTACGCAGAGGCGAGGGTGGACTGTTTTCACTCTACGATGCGAAAACGGTGTTAACGGGGCCAGTCCTAACACCATCCTGAGAATGATCGCTGAACGCCTTGGTTATGCATATTTAAAGCACTGCTGTATGGTGCTTATAAATAAGCATATCAAATATGTATTTTAAGTTAGTATCATTAAATTCATTAATGTAACCACTAACCCCATTTTTTAGTTACTACAAACAAACATGATCCAAGTTGGTTTATCAATAAATGAATTATTATTATATTATTATAAAGCCTATATCACCGTGTAACTAACTAATTAGGTATGCAAAATAAATTTCTAAAACGCATTATTACGACTGTACACAATATTAATTATACTTTAGCTAGATGTTTATATTATAACTTATAAAATATTTCGTTTCACCTTAATGCCAATTCTCAATGAATGCACATAAATTATACCGTACGATAAATAATCGAAACCACGTTTTGAATATTCATCTACAGAATAGGAACTCTGCTCAGACAACATAATACATTTCAAATTAAACGAAAAATGTATGCTCCAAACCGGATTCAAACCGCTGAGCATAGGCATACGTTGCCCGCCGCTCTCAACCAACTGAGCTAGGAACAATCCATCTTGTTCACCAAAGTTTTCAAATCGTTCCCTCTTACAACGCTTCAGAAAGCGTGTGGCAAACTATTTTTTTCAATTTGTACCTTAATTTGAAATCCATTACTAACTTCTTGATATTATTCATCTAAGTATTTACTTGACAATCATCTTGTCATCGTCACATGCCTTTTATTTTTGGCGTTTGAACTGAACTAGTTTCATTATTAACTATAGATGTGATATAACCTTTAGATCGCGTCTTATCTTCTAAAACATCTTTGTTCTTGGTTTCTGAACTTACGCTATCTTTTGTTGAATACGCTTTAACGTAGAAATCACGGAAAAGATATATCATCACTCCCAAATTAAAATAAATAACGAATAGTAGAACATATGAAGTCTTGCAGCTGGAGACAAAGGTACCGACGGTAACGTGTATTGTAATAAGTCCAAATTGTATCTGAAACAAGAATAAAATTAAAACACTGTGTTGATTTCCAATTACTCGAACTGAAAGTGCCAGTCATGACAGGGCAGTACATCCTTTTTACTGCGTCATCATCATATCAGCCGAAAGACGTCCACTGCTGGACATAGGCCTCCCCCAAAGAGTGCCAACATGCCAGAGCCATGATGCGTGCCAGAGTGCTTACATTTAAATAAGTGCTTCCGCGTTATAATGATACTGACAGCATACCGAGTAGAGTTTACCGATATGTGGTATCAGTAAACTCTCGGTAAAGTATTTAATACCACATAAAGATTCCCCCATCAAATGCGGAGGATACAAGTATTTAAGAGATTTTAGTAGTCATGGGTACATTAACAGCAATATACTTTTTTATTACTGTGCCATTAATTTTGACACCTATCTACTAGTAAATGTATAATACCAACAAAGATCAGAATTGCATCATGTCATGTATTATACTGCTTAAAATAAAATAAGGGCCAGTTAAATGTTTCTATTTTATTCTTAGTTATTGGACATAAAGAAAATAAGTGGCTAATTAATGATGTCCCGCATCCTTCAAAATCGAACATCTTTCATGCTGGTGTTTAAGTAAAACAATATATATATATTGCTGTTAAATATAATTTTTACTTATTAATGATCACTATACTCGTGGCTCATGACGACATAACGATCACCATACTCGTGGATTATCTAGCATGAGTTTTTTTTAATGGTTAGTACATATTAGCAAGAATCGGAAGTTTTACACGTTCCTCTAAATTTCTCGCACATACGGTTCGTCTTCCGCATGTTGAATACTTGATCAGTCAGGATTATACCGAATGGAACTCACCAGTTGAAACGATGTAATGTGCCTCTTCCACCAAAGGTACTTGTTCAAGCTAGGGAATGAAGACAATCCGTAGTATCCATACATGACGATGTGCACAAGAGAGTTGAGGGTCCCTAAGAACACCACAGCGTCTGTAGGGTTGAACTTTAGGGCACACCACGTGGACAATACCATCAGGGAGTGGTGGTACACGTGGAGAAAGGTCACTTGGTTCATTTTCTTGCGCAAAACAAAGAATACCGTGTCCAGGAGTTCTGATATTTTTGCGAGTAAGTAAAAGTAGACGCCCCGTACTATCTGGAATAGCGTCATGGTTGAATTTAGTTGGAGTTGAGGACAATGTCCAGTTAGTCAAGGAATTTGATTCGCCTACCACCTAGTTAAATTTCTGTTGACAATCTACTAAGGGTTATCTTTCTTTGCAACGCTAACATGACGTTTGTGCCGCAGTATGACTTGTTTATTTACCGAGCTTTTCCGAGGTTCTAGTATAAGTTTTATCGAAACAAAACGTTACGACCGCGTTCGCGTTTAGCTGTCAAATCCCATACAAATTGAGGGTAAAACGCAAACGCGATCGTAAAGTTTTGGTTCGATAAAACGTATACTAGAGCCTCAGAGCTCATGTTACCGTTTGACATCTTTCGATAATTTTGCATGGCATATGACAAAGACAGTAGGTAGTAGAATGTCTTTCTTACAGCAACAGATGAACCGGTTGACCATGACGAACGTTATTGGCTGTTGCTAATAGGTGATTTGAAAATAATATTAGCTGTTAGGTAACGTTTGCGTATAATAACGTCAACAATTTCGGACTAGCCTCCCAACTTTCCCGTCATCAATTGTCGCTTGCTGAAGCAAATATAAACCTTAACCTTAAAATATGTCCATCGTACGCGAATCAAATTCCTTGACTGTATACAGTACGCGCCACATAAGATGATGATGTCTGTGATGTTATTTACGCGGCGCGTATTTGATTAATGATTTGAGGAGAAATTATTTCTAAACGTAACCTACGTACGTAATATTTATACACGGTGCTCACGAGGATTCCAAAAGATTTGGATTCGAAGACCAGCGCTGGCTGCAAAGCTAGCAACATGCTGAGCTGGGTCCATTTCGTGGCAAAGAAAAATGTGCTTTTTATTTTATTTCTTTTATCATCTGTGTTGTGTTTGTCACGAATAAATGTTTTGATATGATTTGATTTGATTTTAATTACGCATCCCTTAGGCTATTAGGGGCAATTTTTTTTATATGAATATCAAAGCCGGCTTAGTTTTATAAATATAACCAATTTTCATGTAAACTAATTGTTGTGATTAAGCTTTTTTTAATGATAACCTATGTTGTCAAGTTTCCCGTATTGTCAGACATCACTTGATCATAATTTTTAGAAAAATAAACGTTTTTATTTTATTAAAAGGTATCATTTTCATAGGGAAGCAATAGTTATCCACATTTTATTTAAAAATACCGACATAATTATATAAAAGATTTTTTTTTTGCTGAATTCGGAGTTACTTTCGTGTAACATTTTTTACTCCAACTGACCTCAGGAATGCGTTGTTAAAATCTTATGGATTCCTCGCTAACACCGTGTATAGTGTAGGTACTACGCTAAGTTTGACGCGTGATGGATAAAGAACAACTGCGGGTAGTTAGAAAAAACTCGTATGGTAGGAGAGCCGACCGCAAAATTTCGTACCGACTTGATATCGGGATGAAACGCACTTTTTTTTTACTTTCGGCAAGTTCCGCCGTGACAGACTATCAAATTCGGACTTTCACTTTTATGGGAAACCATTGTGCATTTCATCGCGGTATTAATTAGGTACGAAATTTTGCAGTCGGCTCTCCTACCAGTAGAAGTAGAAGATTCAGAAGAGTCGCCCTGCCGTGTCTTTATTGATTTGAGGACTCGTTGTGTTGATAGGTGGATACAAATGCAGGTCCCTCGTTCTCAACACAGCGCATCACCCGTATCTTGATACTCATACCCATACTCATGGAAACATGATACATCTACCTACACACAAATTTCTCTCAAATAATGTTTGACGTTGTTGGACTTAAAATAATTCGTTACATTCCGAAATAACTTGCTATAAATACTTACATCAATATTAATTGTATAAATGAAGTGTGTCTGTCTGTCTAGCTTTTACTACACAAAGGATAGTTTTTATCCCGGAAATCATCCTTAAGGGGGTGGAATGGTGGGTTAGTATGGAGCTAAGATATAAACGAGTTCCACGCGGACGGAGTCGCGGGCAGAAGCTAGTGTCTAATATGAGTGAAACTCCCACATAGTCAAAAAATAACTTAAAGACTCACATAAGCCTGGGAATCTCGTCCCTCAATCGCGCAGTTTGGGCTCACCAGGCCCCAGTTCGACAATATATTTATGCCCTGTAAATAAAAATAAAATTATACTTAAAATTATAGCGAGCGATGGGCCAAAATGGACCCAACAAGATGGCTTCCGAGGTAGAGGCAGACTAAACCGGAAATAGCGGGACGACCTTGCTTCGTTTTGTACAGATTGGCGAACACAGGCACAGGACCGAGACTGAGCCATTACCTAGCAGTGGGATACGACAAATAGGCTATTATAAAAAAAATCTAGACACGCGGTAGCCTGTCAA
Organism: Epinotia ramella; assembly: GCA_947578815.1. Classification (NCBI taxonomy): domain Eukaryota; kingdom Metazoa; phylum Arthropoda; class Insecta; order Lepidoptera; family Tortricidae; genus Epinotia; species Epinotia ramella. The sequence goes on from OX388207.1 coordinate 6,723,628, forward strand.
GACAAGTTCAAGCTAACAGAACTGGCGAGCAGCACCGTGAGTGTTACACGAACCATTTGGAGCCACTTTTGACCCCTCATAACTCAAAAACTATTTAAGATAAACATGTCAAATTTGGCTCATTTATTGAAACTTGCGAGATACATATGTGATCCAAATTTCATGAACCTCAAACGGTTATTTAGACCACCGATTAACATTCAAAAATCGTCATTTTTATCACTGACCTATAGATCAAATCCTATAGACCTATGGATAATCCTTATCCTTATCCTTACTAATATTATAAATGCGAAAGTGTGTGTGTTTGTATATATGTTTGTCCTTCTTTCGCGTCGCAACGGACCGTCGTATTGATGTGATTTCAGGACTGACCATTGAACTTGGCACCCATTTAGATCTCACTTCTATTGTTTTTTTTTTTTTTTTTAGTTTATTTGGGTAAACAAACAGCCACTACAATGAATACTTAAAATAAGTTTTAAAGAAAATGTTTACAGTATGTGTGGCCCACACCGTTTACCACTGGTTAATATTACGATATTTATCATTCAGAGAGTGGGCACCGTCAGTTTTAAGAACGGGCGGTACCCATTAACAACAACAAAGAAAGCGAAGGTATACTTATTATATACGTTGAAGTCAACAACCAAGGCATACAGTATCATAATATTGAACTTGGCTCTCATTTCACATTAATTTTTATGATGGGATAAAATTAAATATTATATTATTATCATCATCAAAATCGGCTGTATCGTACCACCTGACCCGATGGTCGGCCTTATCACGCGATAAGTGAAAAGATAGGAGCGTCGTCTCGTGTGTGCGGTCAGAAGCGGAACGGTGTCAGCCAGTGACGGACGCTCTATCCTGTCACGTATCGTGTGAGAAGGCCGACGTATCATCATCTGGACAACGAGGGCATTGGGCAGCGTAGCTTGGCGGTCTTTGGTGTCGGAGGCCAAGGTCGGTGCCGGTTAATGTACGGCCCGATAATCCGTGTCCATCTATCTTTCTCTCTCTTTTTTGCATAAGTTAAAAAAAACAGAGATATAGACGTCGATTATTGGGCCGTACATTAACCGGCGCCCCAAGATCCACTTTAGGTCGTTGCGCCACATCAATAAGTATAATAATTATCGCGCCACCTACTAAATTGTTCCACTTCTAGATTTTTCCACTTCTAAATTGTTTCACTTCCAGATTTTTGAACGAGCGAGCGAAGCGAACGAAGTTGTCCGTTTAAACTTGTGTCAAAATTATATCCTATGTCCTTCTACCCATCTGTTCTCCTCTACAGGTTGCATTTCTCAATCGACTCTCGTGAAATTTTATGAGTAGGTTAGATAATTATACTATGGGTGATTCAGTGAGGTAGGGCACAGCGAAATGTCATCCCGCTCGAATGTGGAGCAGCCCAACTGGGGAAGTACCTCCGCCTTGCTGAAGACCACAGCCATAATAACACTACTACTTGCTCTGTAGTAGTGTTGTGTTCCTGGAGATGAGCAAGGTCGCCAGAGCTCCCGAGGATGCGTTGTGTTGAGAGCGAGGGAACTTGTTCCTTCAGCTGTCAACCGCTCGAATGTGGAGCAGCCCAACTGGGGAAGTACCTCCGCCTTGCTGAAGACCACAGCCATAATAACACTACTACTTGCTCTGTAGTAGTGTTGTGTTCCTGGAGATGAGCAAGGTCGCCAGAGCTCCCGAGGATGCGTTGTGTTGAGAGCGAGGGAACTTGTTCCTTCAGCTGTCAACACGGCAAATCCTCAAACATATCAAGGGTCGGCATCGCCTATGTTACTCTTTTGGAGTTGCATGCGTCTATAGGCTGCGGTGTCCGCTTACCATCAGGCGGGCCGTACGCTTGTGAGCACCGTCGTTGTATTAAAAAAAAATAAAAAAATATGACCTTGATCGGTTCACACCCTATTTTTAGGACATCATGGATAAATATTGTTGTCGATACCCAAGCAAATTTGAAATGTCAGACCAAGAACAAAACAAAGAAACTCTGTATTTATTTTTTCTGAGTTTGGAATTGACGGTAATTACACGTTAGCTGACCTTGACCCATCTGTGTCTTGACCTCAATTAAAATAATTGTTCTTCGCGCAACCTTGAATATTCTGGGAAAATAATCACAAATTAAATAGTACCTCATACGGCTACATAAGTAGGTAGTTACTTTTATAAGTACGTGCAAAGTTAGAGGCAAATAATATCAGTTACTTTAGCATGACGTCACTTCCTTGTAGTGAACTAGCAACGTTCAAATGGCTGTAGATTTTAAATTTAATGAGATAATTAAATTATGTTTTGAGTGTAAGACTTAAAGTGGCCGTCAATAGAATTTGCTAACTATGTAAACAAACAATGTATTGAAATTGACATTTAATGACAATTTCAGTAAGTATGACGGTTTGTTTACATAGTTAGCAAATTCTATTGACGGCCACTTTAGGTACTTTAAAAATCCTACGTAAAAAATATAAACTTTTTTATATGCCACGTGGGTGGCATCCGCCTGGTGGTAAGCGGTCACCGTAGCTTAAAGACGCTTGCAACTCCAGAAATGTCACAACTCTGTTAACCGACCCTTCATTTGCATAGCTTTCGATCTTTCCTTTTTAGAGTTTTAATAAAATTATACCTGAGACCTTATCGGTACCGGTTTTTAGGGTTCCGTACCCAAAGGGTAAAAACGGGACCCTATTACTAAGACTTCGCTCTCTGTCACCAGGCTGTATCTCAAGAACCGCGATAGCTAAACAGTTGAAATTTTAACAGATGATGTATTTCTGTTGCCGCTATAACAACAAATACTAAAAACAATATAAAATAAATATTTAAGGGAGGCTCCCATACAACCAAAGTGTTTTTGTGCCGTTTTTATAGATAATGGTACGGAACCCTCCGTCCGCGAGTCCGACTCGCACTTCGCCGGTTTTTAGGGTTCCGGAGCCAGAATGGCAAAAACGGAACCCTTATAGTTTCGCTATGTCCGTCCGTCCGTCCGTCCGTCCGTCCGTCCGTCCGCAGCTTAGCTCAGAGGCTCTTGGTACTAGAAAGCTGTAACTTGGCATGAATATACATATTAGTCATGCCGACAAAGTGGTAAAATAAAATCTTGAAAAACATTTTTTTTAGGGTACCTCCCCTACATGTAAAGTGGGGATGATTTTTTTTATTGTCGTCTACCCCATAGCGTGGGGTGTCGTTGGATAGGTCTTTTAAAAATATTGGGGGTTTGTGAAAACAATTTTTCGATTAAACGATCCGTTTGTGAAATATTAAGCCCCGCCTGTTGTCTACCTCTACCTACATGTTATTGTATTGTTTCTCTTTTTAACTGCTTTGTTTGTGTGAGGTGTGCAATAAAGAGTATTTGTATTGTATTGTATTGTAAGCCTTAAAGTGCTAATTTTTGTTAGACTCCAGTGTCCCCACCCCCTGCTAGCTAAATGGTTGTTTTGGGATATGTGAAAAAATTCATGGTAGTAGTACATATAACGAAGTTAAAAGGAAAACTATCACAGCTAAGTAGGCTTTACACGTTTACGAGTAATAGTCGACCAACTTATAAAATGTACTTCAAGAAGTAATAGTTTCGTACAAATTCTATTGTAACTTATTATTATATATAATGGTACGGAACCCTTCGTGCGCGAGTCCGACTCGCACTTGGCCGGTTTTTTATTAATTCCCAGCACTCGGACGTGGTACAATCAAATACATGTGAAACTGGCCGACACTCGGTTAATACGTCATCAAATAATTACGTTCCGCCTTCCTGTGCGTGGTCGGGGCAAGGACTCCTCCGGTTTATGGCGTCAATAGGAAATAACCAAAATTGTCGATAACCGGTTTAATGTTATGCAGAATCAAATAAATGCCTCGGTTTCGCAATCAAATATTCGACTTCATTTCATATCATACTCTATTTTGACGTCTCTAAAAATAACTATATTTAAATTATTAAGGCGCCGTAGGTTCAGCGAAATTAAGCGAACAGAGTTTTTTCAACAATATAATGCGTCTGTTTATAACAATATGGATTCAGCAGCGAGATCAGTGATTCGAAACATGACTTAGCAATTTTCGCTCGATAGAAAAAAATCACGAACAGAGGTCTATACACTTAAAATATTCGTAACAAATTATGCACAAAAGCTATAAATATTAAAATTGCTTCTAAAAATCTGCAATATCATGTTTAACAGAACTCAGTGATTACTTTTTTATTTATTTAAACGGCCAAATTATTAGAATGAAAAAACATGATATCCGCGCTTCCGAGCATGCACTTCCATCTCGCTCACGCTTATGCTCAGTGAGAGGGAGAGAAGACCATGAACCTACGGCGCCTTAAACAAAACTTTCGAAAATAGTCGGAATACATGAAAAAATATAAATTAAAATCTGTTCTATATGGCTAGTTTGACAGATCTCTGTGAGATGACAGCTGCCGGCACCATATTTGAAAAGTATACGGAACGTAACGTAAGAACATTGTCTAATTATATTTTTATACAAAAATATGTACATCCTTGCGAGCTCTACATTCTGAGATATTTTTAATTAAGAAAAAGTGACTAGATATATGTTCTGTCTGTATCTCATTCAAAGTTTGTACATCGCTTAACGTTTACCGGCAAGTAAAGTGTCAATAATGCAACCTGCCCTAAGACGATAGTGGAGGTCGCACTGGAGCATTATTTTACAGTGGAAATTGTAAAGGTTGTTTTATTGGAAACTAGCTTCTGCCAGCGACTCCGTCCGCGTGGAACTCGTTTATATCGCAGCTCCATACAAACTTTTACAAGATAAAAACTATCCTATGTTACTCTCCATCCCTTCAACTATCTCCACTTAAAAAATCACGTCAATTCGTCGCTCCGTTTTGCCGTGAAAGACGGACAAACAAAAAAACCAACACACACATACACTTTCGCATTTATAATATTAGTATGGAGTTTGGATTTATAACTAGCTCTGTGACTTGTGAGATAGATGATGATAAAAAAATCTTTGTATGGAAAATTCACACCTTCGTTGTTCTGCCCTAAGGCTCTCACAGACTGCGGTCATTAGCTGTCAAATTTACTATTGACCGCCATTGCAGGCCGCGCCAGTGTGATTCAGGCCTTCAGCTGCAAAATAGCTGACTGACTAAGTGCAAGGCCTGAGTGGACGCCCCGCTCAGAGCGGGGCGTCCACTCAGGCCTTGCACTAACAGATTAAGTCGGGTAATATGTTAAGCAGATGGTGCCATACCAAGCCAAGCCAATGGCTTTCGGTCCATGAGGTGTGCGTGAGCTAGCGTGCGGCTCGTGTAGCGATACATTCGTTTTCACCATGAGAAATTCAAATAATGAATTATAATTCCAATGGCTAACTTTCTGTTGGTAGGTGACTTAAGGGGCTACCCGAGGTTTTCATCGATTTTTGACAAGTTTTTAATTGTATCTCCTACTTTTGCACTACAGATAGAATTATAAATCCGGCTATCGGTTCTTCAATCTTTTATCTCCATTTTGGTCCACCGGATTTTCAAAGAAATGAATACTTAATTTAGTATGATTTTTTTAAACATTGTCTAAAAAACACTTATTTCGTATCTCTATTGACGTGAAAGATCTAACATATACGAAATCTACATATTTGGGTTCGTCTATGACGTCTCTAAAAACTGGTCCAGGTTTTTCAATTTAAACCAATTGACACAAAAGTTATGGCCAGAAAACCAGTTTTTTTGGCTTAAAATTGTTCAACTTTGATGCCAAATATCTCGAAAACAATGAACACGAAACAACTTTGAAGTAAATATGGGATACCATATTGCTTAAAGCCGTTGTTGTTAATATAATAAGCTACAAAAAACATTAGAAAACTAAGTGATTCAGATCGAAGGTCATTGGCGTATGGGAGCCCCAGGCGTCAGGCTCTTAAAATCTCACATTTCGTCTGAGCCCGACGGGACATACGCCTCAATTGTACTATTGTCAAATCTTGTGTAATCTGTTCTTATTGAAATGCTAATGTAATTGGAATGAATTGCTTAAACTGGGTTTAACTTTTTGATGCAACCTGTCCTTGACTTGCAGTCAGTCTATCATTGTCAATTGTTTTGCTGAGTTAAATACCTTTATTTCCCTTTTTTTCCCTCGAATAACTTGCACCGATATAAATAACTATTTGTTTTGTATAACAACTTTAGAAAATTATGTTTTTTTTTTAATAAAAATAAGATATATAGGTAATACAATATCTTAGTTTTACGAATTTATGAAGCGATATGCCGAAAGTATCGGAAGTGAAGAAATATTCTATTGACTATTACTTGTTTTATCGCAAGCATAATTCAATAGTTTAGAGTAAGATAGAATGAGACGATACATAGATAATAACGGGTTTTTGAGAGCGCGCTTCGTTGTCAGATTCTGGTACTCCCACAGATTCGTGTTAAATTGAACGCTGTCATAATTTGGCAGCTCCACAGACGTGAGTAAATGTCAGTTAGACGTGTTCCACAGACGAAAGGATATCACGAAAGTATAGGTACTCAGGACAGGCTATACGTGATGCCACAACGAGGGACGGAAAAGCTCCTATATGCAGCTAAATTAACAACTGGTCTTGCTTGTCATAAACAACCTACTCAATTTGGACGGGTAATGGTTTATGTGCCACAACTTCATAATAAATCAGTTGTGACAAATAAAAAAAGTGGAACTATGAGAAGGACAACGAATGATATTTCCCTTTCTGTCACACTTATCGAGATTTGTATGCTACCTACCAGCTCGCTCGCACGTGGTATTATTATTAGCATAGCTTGTCCTGAGTATCATACACTCAGAGGCAATGAAAACGGGTCACTTACCATGGATTACTTTTACAAAGTGACCCGTTTTCATTGCCTCTGAGTGTAGGTCCATGCACGAAAGCGAGTGGTTTTGTTGAAATAAGACTTTAAATAGATTTTTTTTTTGGAATAGCAACGCACCCACTCGCCTTCCTGAATTGCAACGATAGTAATAAAAGAACGATTATACTTACAATGTAAAAAATGTAGCATGACATCGCAATTTGAAACGTGTTGTAAAATAGTAAGATATTCTTCAACTGAAAAGCCGATCTCTTCGACATGTAGGCGGGGCCCAGTTTCAACACAAAAGCCATATACACCAGCCATGTCGCCAGTACTGGCCATGGCGTGCCCATCAAAAACCAGTTGTCCACGTAGTCCACTGAAATAAAAAAACAATATAAATATAAGAATAGGTACTAGTTTCTCGTTTATATCGTAGCTCCTTACAAACTTTCGCCCCCCATTTAACCCCCTTAGACGATGATTCCTGGAATAAAAAATATTATATAAGTTAATCCAGGCTATACACTATATGTGTACCAAAATTCATTTTAATCCGTTAAGCTGTTTTTGCGTGATTGAGGTCCAAACTTTCGCATTTAGAAGGATTTGCAAAATGTCCAGGAACACGAGTACCTATACGACTCCCTTGACAGACTCTAGCAGGCATCTTAAGTTTAATGAATAAGGTTTTTTCACGATTTTCGCTACGGTGGTAGAATTATGCTGAAGTTTACCAACAAAGTGAAAATTTAATTGATAAAATATAAGTAAAGGATATGCCTACTAATATTATAAATGCGGAAGTTTGGATAATGATGATAAAGAGAATTTCGTATAGACAACGTATCTACACCTCTTTTTAATATTACACCATTGGATTAGGCACTTAAAACAAATGCTCGAAAAGCTGTACCAAATGAAAACCGGAGTATTTGATAACAATTTTAACTTGACATCCATACGTGGCCGATACCATCATATATTTGGCTAATGACTTTCCGATGCTGCCTTAACTCAATTTTCCTTTCTGTATGGATCTCTGCAGTTGAAGTAGAGAAATACGCAAAATAGGCATATAAAACCCGAGTTCTTTTCGTCTTTCAACATGATTTCAGAAAAACTTTGGTCGTAATTGTTTTGTAATATACTTGGGTAGTATTTATAATACACTGATTACAAAACTTAGTATACTAAATAGTATAACTATGTATATATATATACTTCTGTAGTAGGTACCATAAGTAATTTTTGACCGAGGACCATCATCCTCCAGTCCATCTTGCAAAAGTGACGCATTGTTATTTTGGGTATTAAAATTTTGGTTGACTGATACGACCAAACACAAAAATGCCTAAATACAAATCTAAGGTTTTTGGTTTATTTATACGCTCGAAACAGCGTAAGTACCATTCCCACGTGATTCTGACCGACGAGTCGGGCCGGAATGCATTCTACTACGTGCAAAGGGATTTGAACCGTCTACACAGCAGTTACATTTCATATTTGAATTAATCGTGCATCCGCTGCGTGGCGGCAGCTACCGACGCGGTAGGTGGGGATACTGGGGATTGTAATCAAGTATGAATTGTATCTGATCTGTAGACGGTTCAAATTCCTTTGCATGCGCTCCGGCCCGACTGTCGGTGATTTAACCCCCAAAATACTTAGTGGGAATCAGTGTAATGCTTGCGCTTGCTTGAATATCCTTAGTAGTGATAATGATATTACTCGACCCATATTGCTTATTTTGATTTTCGAATCGAGTTTACAAGTCAGAATCAGAAAAAAGAGGCCGACATTTTTAATTATCTTAGAACCGATGCATAATAATCCGAGGAAACAATTGGATTTCTATCCAATTCTTATCTCGGTTTATAACAGTCTTAAGGTGATTTTCCACCGGCGAGGCGATACGAGACGAGGCGAGGCGAGAGTTGTGTATGTATGGCAAATTTTCAATACTTTCCTCCCGCACCTTCGGTGGAAATAGTAAATGCCATACGAATTCCAATTCTCTCCTCACTGGTGGAAAATCAGCTTTAGGTTTTTACGGTGGCAAACTATACTTACCCTTTTGACTGGTTCATGAACTATGCCGTTTATTATAGGTACTTATATGTGTGCTTGTTATCTGTAATTATAGGTGATAATTACCCGCACTCTTTATTTTACGGCAGTAGTATAAATTTATGTTTTATGGAAGTATCGCTACGCACTACGCTCGTCCGATCCCGTGGGTTTTCTTGTACCTATGTATAAATTTATGTTTTATGGAAGTATCGCTACGCACTACGCTCGTCCGATCCCGTGGGTTTTCTTGTACCTATGTATAAATTTATGTTTTATGGAAGTATCGCTACGCACTACGCTCGTCCGATCCCGTGGGTTTTCTTGTACCTATGTATAAATTTATGTTTTATGGAAGTATCGCTACGCACTACGCTCGTCCGATCCCGTGGGTTTTCTTGTACCTATGTATAAATTTATGTTTTATGGAAGTATCGCTACGCACTACGCTCGTCCGATCCCGTGGGTTTTCTTGTACCTATGTATAAATTTATGTTTTATGGAAGTATCGCTACGCACTACGCTCGTCCGATCCCGTGGGTTTTCTTGTACCTATGTATAAATTTATGTTTTATGGAAGTATCGCTACGCACTACGCTCGTCCGATCCCGTGGGTTTTCTTGTACCTATGTATAAATTTATGTTTTATGGAAGTATCGCTACGCACTACGCTCGTCCGATCCCGTGGGTTTTCTTGTACCTATGTATAAATTTATGTTTTATGGAAGTATCGCTACGCACTACGCTCGTCCGATCCCGTGGGTTTTCTTGTACCTATGTATAAATTTATGTTTTATGGAAGTATCGCTACGCACTACGCTCGTCCGATCCTGTGGGTTTTCTTGTACCTATGTATAAATTTATGTTTTATGGAAGTATCGCTACGCACTACGCTCGTCCGATCCCGTGGGTTTTCTTGTACCTATGTATAAATTTATGTTTTATGGAAGTATCGCTACGCACTACGCTCGTCCGATCCCGTGGGTTTTCTTGTACCTATGTATAAAACGGAAAGCGGAAAGCGACTAGCGGTGTAAATCGTAGGCGCCGCTCACGGGTTCACGGCAGTGAAAGTGTTAAGTACCTACCCATTTAGGCTTTTTCCGCTTTTGGCGGTATGCGTTATTTTTTTTATTTGTGTGGCGGGGCGAATAGAACTTAGTTTCTGTTTTGGTTGTTTGTTAATTCATCTTTATTTATAAATAATAAACAAGTACTTCTTACACATCTTCAAAATCTAAAATATAGGACCACAAATGAACTAGCCCAAAAGTTAGGACTAAACATTTTTTTTCTCGTTTTTTGCTGTCCTGAAAAGTTACGCCCTTTGAGTCTGCTGGTATCGGTATAGCCATGGGTACTTACTGTCCTCTTGAGGTACGGAACCCTAAACAGAGTGTGTGAATATACTACGAGTCGGTTTTTATGGCAAAACCGCCAACGTAATTATGTTGACACCAATCACACCAAATAAACTAATCGTGTTCTTTTTGGAAAAAATATTTAAAATATAGTCGAATTAGCATCATATTATTATTATTATTGTGCAAAGATTTTAAACGGGGTAAGTATATTTTATCCCGTTTCCTCAAAACGCACCGCATCGTGACGTCACGGGCCTCGAGCGATGCGATTATCGTCACTGAGATTCTTTGAGATGGCCGATTAATTGCTTCAAAAGTAGGCCATTCAAAAAGCAATTCTACTAACCATATCCAAGGTAGAAGATTCGAGAGCCAATGACAGTTTTTTTAACAGTCAGCCACAGTATTTAATCTCATCTATGGCATTTATTTTAAATTCAAAAAGTCCTTAACGGACGTCCTCTTCTCTACTCACCCTGAATAATACTAAGTTGTTACTCTAACTTTTGTTTTAGATTTGCTTAAGTTCGTTTCAGACGTTTTTAACATTTTGGACTTGTTTTTGTGATTTATACTTACTGCATATGATATTAATATGTATTATGTATTTATGTGTTTGTATTGTTTCTCTTTTTAACTGCTTTGTTTGTGTGAGGTGTGCAATAAAGAGTATTTGTATTGTTGTATTGTTGTATTAATATTCAATGCAGATTCGTCGCTGTTGCTTGCAAACGCGCTAACTTGCTGATCATGCTGTGTGCACTTGCCTTGGATGTCATGCTAGTCTATAAGCTATTCATAAAGAACCATTGTATCTCATAATGTATGATATCTGTAAAGTGTACCTAATAAATAAATAAATAAATAAATTTATTTTCTAAAGTAAGTGTATAAAACCGGCCAAGAGCGTGTCGGGCCACGCTCAGTGTAGAGTTTCGTAGTTTTTGTAATTTTTTTCAAAAACTATTCAACCTATCAAGTTCAAAATAATTTTCCTAAAAAGTTTTTATAAAGTTGTACTTTAAAGATTTTTTTCATATTTTTAAAACTTATGGTTCAAAAGTTAGAGGGGGGGACACATTTTTTTTTACTTCTGGAGCGAGTATCTCCGAAAATATTAACATTATCAAAAAATGATTTTAGTAAACCCCTATTCATTTTTAAATACCTATCCTACAATATATCACACGTTAGGGATGAAAAGAAAAAAAAAACTCTCCCCACGTTACGTATAGGGGAGGTACCCTAATAAAAAAAAACACTTTTTATTTTACCACTTTGTCGGCGTGATTGATAGACATTTTAATACCAAATTTCAGCTTTCTAGTGCTAACGGTTACACAGATTATCCGCGGACGGACGGACAGACAAAGCGAAACTATAAGGGTTCCTATGGAACCCTAAAAAGATGATAATTAACATAAAACTATCCATACTGCACGGCTATCACAAGACGGCGCGCGAGCACTCTCGAGTTTTCCCGCTGTATCCGAGACGGATCTCTTATTAGAAAACTCCGAAAGACAAAGTAAGTGCAAGAAGAATCGAAAGCGCGCCGTCTTGTGATAGCCGTGCTGTTCGTTAATGGTGTACTGTGATAACTGACTATAATTGTGTTATGTATCATATACCTCCATTGAACCGGTTTGGAACCGGTTCAATGTTTTGATTCGTTCAATGCTGCTTTAATTTGGATGATCTGACGTCAGAGTGGATGTGAGCGCGGAAACACATACATTATTGCGTTGCGCGCGTTTTGGCTTGAGCACTAGTTTAAGATACCTACGGTTCCATTGAATGAAAAAGAGATATTTCAAAAATCCTTCTTATTTCACTAACACGATTATGAGGAATCCAACGATACTCAAAATCCATCAAGGCGTTTAGACTGTGTGAAATATAATTTTCTTGTATGTATGACATGCTTACGCTCGAAACGCATAACTCTCCTTCTGCAATTGGGTAAAAAACAATCTCTTTTATCAGACAGTTCAGTAAACCACGGTTTAATGTAGGTATATGATACATAACATAATATTGACCAATTCGATAGTAAATAATGAAAAGCGCACTCAATTCCTTTATTAAAGTTATTTGTAATATTTGCAAAATTTAATTTTACGGTGACAATAATTGATTAACTTATTAGTTTTAAAATGTCATCATCATATATTATACTTAATGGATGAATTTACTGACGTCAAATCTATCCGGTTTCCCGCCAGAGCGATGATATTTGACTAATTAATTTATTTATTTGGTCACCGTTATCAGCACTAACAGCTAAACCTAACAGCTACACTAATTGCTATTACATTTAAAATTCGAGTCACATACAATATTTAAACAAGTACCTTTAATCCGATGACAAATGGATACATTTGTCAGGCGACATAGAATAAGTAATAAAACTAAAAAAAACAATAGGTACTAATAATCAGGTCCACACATATAATAAGAGGGTTATAAATGTTATAATAGAGCTGGCATTAAGAAAATGTCTAGTTGCCTATCGCTGTCTCGAATGCTGTTTATTACCGTCAGAGCCTGATGCAGTGGCGAAGAAGCAAGCGCGAGAGTTCAGACAATGGGGACCGCGAAGAGATGCAGCGCCGCGGACGCAAAACTGAAGTTTTGCAAGAACAATTTGACGTAATGACGCTAAGTATTTAAGTATATACTTCAATTGACGGAATGTAGTAATGCATTAGTTGATATTGAACGTTGTTAACATTAATATCTCTTTATTTTACTTTGAGCATTGATTGACTATGTTTTTTAATTGTTGATATCAAAAAATGAAATACTGTTACAGAACGCGCGAGTTGAATGCAGTCGGGGCCTGAGGTGAAGAGTCTCCCCCCGCCGTCCTCTCGTGCTCCCGCTCAAAGTGCTGTCCTTGTCAGTATCACTGTTACAGAGCGCGCGAGTTGAATGCAGTCGGGGCCTGAGGTGAAGAGTCTCCCCCCGCTGTCCTCTCGTGCTCCCGCTCATAGTGCTGTCCTTGTCAGTATCACTGTTACAGAGCGCGCGAGTTGAATGCAGTCGGGGCCTGAGGTGAAGAGTCTCCCCCCGCCGTCCTCTCGTGCTCCCGCTCATAGTGCTGTCCTTGTCAGTATCACATTCCTGAGCTCTGTATTAAACTCGCGCGCTATCTGTACTTTATTAAATAGGTAGCGTTTTAATTGTAAGATACCTCTTTCGTTGAATTGACTTTTGGCTGTTAATTAATATTGTGTTGAACTCATTCAAAGCGAATGTGCCGTGCATATTTTATTATCTTCTTATTCTACTCTATCCTGACCTTTGCCAGGGTCTGCTTTCCTACTCGCTTTCTCCCACGTTGCACGATCCTGGGAGTCTTCCTTTGTGAGCCCGTTTTCGTTCATCGCCTTCACGACATCCAGCCATTGCATCTTAGGTGTGCCGCGGGGTCGAGGGCCTAGAGAACTAGGCCAAGGCATTTGTTCCCTACGTAGTCAGATGCCCTGCGAGAGACGTGACCGAACCAACGAAGGTGGCATTCCTGGAGCTTATCCGCTACGTCATGAACTCCGAGGCTGCCACGGATGTGTTACGTTACGAATGCGATCCGCACGCATAACGCCACACGACCACCGCATCTTCATTTCAGTAACGCGAAGCTCCTAAATAAGCCTTCCAAGAACTGGCCACGTCTCGCTACCATATAATATCCTATTTCATCGTGGTTTCCTCTCAAATTCCTTCGCTGTCCAGGCTATTCGCCTGTGGAATGATCTCCCTCATACCGTCAGGCAAGCTCAGAGCAAGTTCTCCTTTAAACGCAAGTTGTGTAAGCATCTCTTATTAACTATTAAAGATTGATGATCCTCATGATATCTTTGTTCGGGTACATATAATTGTATGTATTTATGTATGTATAAGTAAGTTTATATTGTATGCATTATATATGTATGTATATTAATGAAATTAATTGTTTATTTTTTTTATGGTATAGGAGGCAAACGAGCAGACGGATCACCTGATGGTAAGCGATTACCGCTGCCCATGGACACTTGCAACACCAGGGGTGTGTGTGTTTCCATTCGAGTCTCTGTACTTAAGTAGGATCCTGCACCACTAAAGTTTCTGTTTAGCCCAATGGTTGACTGGTAGAGAATGCCTTAGGCATTAAGTCCGCCAATTGTACTTTTATTTTTATATTTATGCAATAAAGTTTAAATAAATAAATAAATAATAATAATAATTTGACGACCGGTTAGTCTAGTGGGTAGTGACAGTGACGCTGCCTACGAAGCTGAAGGTCCTTGGGGTCGAATCCCGGTAAAGGCAAATATTTGTGTGATGAGCATGAATATTTGTTTCTGAGTCATGGATGTTTTCTATGTACCTATTTAAGTATTTCTATCTATTAAATATATCGTCGTCTAGTACCCATAACACAAGCCTTATTGAGCTTACTATGGGACTAGGTCGATTTGTGTAAGATTGTCCCCTAATATTTATTTATTTATTATTTATTATTATTAATAGGACTGTTCAGATGACGCATTTGTACACTAGCTCTTTGAGTCGATGTGGTCTGCGATTGCAGATGACGCCTGTGCCCCCTCGCCATTTAGACCACGCCGCGCTAATTGGGGTCCACACTCATACAGGACTGATCCTAGGTTCTTGAATATATAGATTTATTATATAAAAATAGCATGCAGCGCCGCCGCTGGCGCTGCAGCATCCTCGGTCGAAAGCCTCAAGCGCCGCAAATATGCCGTCCTAGGAAACAGCTACATGTTTGCGGCGTTTGGCGTTGAAACCTTTGGGTCATGGGGGCCAAGTGCGCGTCGTCTTTATAAAGACTTGGCGACGCGCTTAATAGAAGCCTCGGGCGACCAGAGGGCTGGCCACTATTTCGCTCAGCGTATTAGTATCGCTATACAGCGAGGAAATACGGCCAGCCTTCTGGGCACCTTGCCCATTGACGGCGATTTATGCCAATTTTTTTACCTATAGGTTAAGTTTTATTATGTATGTTTTTATTAATTGTCTTTAATAAATTAATATATTTCCAAAATAGCATTACCTACAGAAAATTAAAGATACACTTGGTATCAGTACGAGCCAGTATCGTTTCTTTTACATATCTTGATAAATATGTCCAATCCATCCGGTCAATATAACTTAAACTAATATTACCTATCGAGAAGAAACATCTGCGTCTGTGAGATTGTGGCTTTGTAAGTTCATAAGTTTGTATGTAATGGGTAATCTCCTGAACTCATCTGATTTCATAAATTCTTTCAACTGCGTTAAGACTGGGTCATAGTTCCTGATGGACTAGGCTATGTTTAATTTCGCTGGGTTGCCTGCGTTCTTTTCAATACGCGCGCGAAGACACATGCGGGCAGCTAGTATTATACATAATGGTAATACGAAATATCAATTTCTTTGAGCAATGAAAAAAGGGCAAATATTTGTGTGATGAGCATGAATATTTGTTTCTGAGTCATGGAAGTTTTCTATGTATTTAAGTATTTATATCCATTATACAACGTGTTAATAAAATAACGCAAAACCTGAAAACAGTTTGTTCAGAATCGAGCATAGAATGCGAAAAAAATAAAAAATAATTTTTTTGACAAGTTTAATTTTTTACATTTGTATGGAGTGTTGGCCGACTGGGGCGACCTGCTCCATACAAATGTAAAAAATAAATCGCGTCAAAAAATATTTTTTTTATTTTTTTCGCATTCTACTCTCGATTCTGAACAAACTGTTTTCAGGTTTTGCGTTATTTTATTAACACGTTGTATATATCGTCGTCTAGTACCCATAACACAAGCCTTACTGAGCTTACTATGGGACTAGGTCGATTTGTGTAAGATTGTCCCCTAATATATATATATTTTTTTTAATGTTATTTTCTATGAGTAAATCTGTCGGAAATTTTATTAAGGTTTTTAGTTGGAACGCTTTTATTTATTGTGCTATATACATGTATTTGGATTAAGGTGATAGGGCTGAAAGCCGATGTATTTCTTGATTTCCAATACATATTGATGACCTTCGGGAAAACGAATATACTACCACATTGATTTTTCCAAATAATTATAAATCCATTTAGGTACATTTTACTTTTTATACAAAACCATTAATCGAACGAGGGAGCGAAGCCAATGAAGTTGTAGGCTTCAGCTTGGGCCGAAAATCGTTTGTATTTCCAGATGTCTTTAATGCCCCGCTTTTCCGCTGTTCTCCTCTGAGCCACTAGTTATTATATATGTGCATCATGTTGTATAAATGTCTTCATACATACCTACGTACACATATAATCACGCCTGGAGGGGTAGGCAGAGATCACGGATTTCCATTTGTTTCAGTCTTGACAAACCTACGAGTATCTTGCTTCGTTCACTTTCATGACATTCTAACATGCCCTTCTCAATTTCCTTTCCATCACTACATCTTCAGTCAGTCCACGCCTCTCTCTTATCGCACTAATTCTTATTATATCCCTCAAACTCACCCCACACATACTTCGCAACGCTCTCATTTCCACTGCATTCATTTGACTCTGATGTTTCTTCTGCTACATCCAACTACCATACATAAGTGTGGGGACTAACACTCCCTTAAGCACAGCCAGACGTGTTTCTTGTGATATTTTCTGAATACTTATAAAAGCGCTGTTTATTATTGTTGTTTTATTTCTTGTTTATTTTCACACTTTTCCCAGCATTCACTCTCCTTTCAATATCCCTTTCATGGTTTCCATCCATAGTGAACAAAGTTCCCAGATATACAAACGATTTTACTTGTACCAACCTTTCGTCACCAATCGTAATTTTATCGACTCAACCAAACAACTCACAATACCTGACCACCGGTTAGCCTAGTGAGTAGTGTGACTTTTAATTATTTATACTAGACTATCAACTCGAGGACAAATTGCACCAACAAGTGGAACCTACCTTAACTCTTTAATTACGTCAGATTCATACAAGATTTATCAACTCGACATTGAAAGTAGGTATTTAAATAATTTCCTCCAAACAGGTTAATTAAATTAAGGCAGTTTTTACACTCTTGCGTATATTTAATGAGGTTAAAACGAAATAGGTAATTTATTGGAAACTAAGAAATACATGGCTTAGAAATTAAAAGCTGTTATTTATAAATGGATGAGAACAAAACCAAGTATTCGGTAAACAAAACAACATTATTGATCATTATCGACAGTATCATACACTATAACCTACGGAATACCACAGGGCAGTGTCCTCGGTCCAACTCTATTCCCAGTATAGGTACATAAATCAGTTATGAAATATTTATCTTGAAAATGGAACTATTTTCACGTATGCCGATGACACTCCCATTGTATTCTAAGGAGAAACGTGGGACAGCGTTCGCTTGTCCACTGAATATGGACTTGCCAAGATTGCGATACGGCTTCCGGAGAATCTGCTTACTCTAAATATTAGTAAGACGAACTATATCTGCTTCACGAACTATAAGCGAACGCAGCCGGATACTAACCTTGAAATCAGGATCCACACATGCCTCAACCCATCACAACTTATCTGCTCCTGTTCTACCATCACTTAAGTTGAAAGCACGAAATACCTAGGAGTTGTGGTTGACCAACGTTTAACGTGGCACGCTCACTCGGAACTTATGATGGCAAGAATGCGCAAGCTGATCTGGACTTTTAAAATGTTGAGACATAGCTACAAAATCCCTGCTAAATCACTCATATATCACTTGCGCAGTCAGTACTAACTAACATACTGTATTCCTATCTGGGGTAGAACTACAAAAACCATTTTTTTGGAGCTTGAGAGAGCGCAATGGGCTTTACTTAAAGTTATGCTGGAGTGTATAACTTTAAGTAAAGCTCATTGCGCTATAGATTCCCTACCAGTCAACTCTACATAACTTGCGACCTACTATCGGTACGCAAACTGTATATACTAAATATAATTATAAAAACACATAATTTACTTTAAAAACAAAGTTTTAACCGACTTAAATTTAGTACTCCGCCAAGCCACGAGAACATTTCCACATTTATTTTCCAATTTACCACATGAACTGATTTCCGAGAGCAAATGCGTTGATTATGAGAGAAAAAAACCGAATCGCTGTATGTGGCCCGATAATATTTGAGGACTTCCGTCGATTCCTTCAACGGAATCTTATCCGAATCTGTGATATACTTTTGTACTTTTAAGTACATAATTGAGGAATTCCATAAGTCATCTGTGGTCTTCATCATCAATTCCACTCCACCAAACTTATGATTTCCGGGTGTAAATACACGAGTTATAATAGAATATACCAAAATCACTACACGCGTGCCTAATATAATTGAGGAGTTCCCTCAATTCCTCATAGATCCCATCATCCAACTTAATTTTTGAAAAAAATTGGACCCACCAGGAAGCATATACTTACAAACAAAAAAAAAATACGAATTGGCTCATCAATGGTGGAGTTCTGAGGTAACAAACATTGAAAAGAAAAATGAAGTAAAAAAAAAAAAAAAGTACAACCTAATTGAGAACCTCCTCCTTTTTTTTGAAGTCGGTTAATAAAATCATTACTTATGTACAGGACACAACACATAGACGACTGAATACGACCAAAGTCATCTCTTCACCGTCCACGCAAAGTGCATACGCAAGAAGACAATACGTATCACAGTTTGCTATATTGTATAACGCAATAAAGAAATACACTGACATCTACCCCACCACCGTACACGAGTGTATAACTAGAGTAAAAAAGTGGCTAAAATCAAAAAGCTATAGTCAAATATAAACAATTACACGCCACTTATTACCTGCTTTTGTTATTTTTCTTTATGTTATACTAGCTGATGCCCGCGACTTCGTCCGCGTAGAACTTGTTACCGACTTAGAAAAATATTTCTATTAAATCATTGTAGGCGGAACCTTAATTATCGCCGACCCAAACAAAGTTATACCATCTTAAGGGATGATTTCCATGATAAAAACTATTCTATATCATTCCAAGGGTCTCAAATTATCCGTACGAAAAATTTCATCTAAATACGTTCAGGGGCGTGAAAGGTAAATATGTAATGAGCTCTTAGTTTAAATAACTTTTCAGTTGAAAGATCCGTTTTTTAAATATAAATATCTTAAGAATTATCAACAGACGTTTCTACTTAAATTGTATATTTTTTCATAATGTATTAAATAAAGCTACATTACTGGAAATTTTTGCCTAAATCCGTCCAGTAGTTTTACTCACGTTAGTCCAGGCTACCTGTATAGTTTTTAAAGCAAACTCATCTACTGCTAAAAGACGTAGAACTTTTCATCTCCATCCGCCATCCCCATTTAGCGATGTTAGAGAAAAAAATTTTTTGATTATCCAAAATAAACTTTTTAAAGTAACAAAATAATCCGCAGGTTAAATGAAACATTACCTTCTTTTCGGTTCTGGGAGCACCGCAGTTCTAACCTAACCTACATTTCTGGTAGCTGTTCGATTCTGTCAGGGTCGTGCTTCTTAACTTAACCTAACCTACTTTTCTGCTAGCATTATGTCTTTTGACTAATAAATGGCTTACCATATAGTATATGTATGGCCTAAGAATTCCCTTACTTTAAAAATTACTTGTTCCTCGTACATACTTCCAACCCTTTTTAACCCCCTTAGAGATAGAATTTTCTAAAACGCTGGAAGTACATTTTTGTATTCTAATTAGTAATCTCTCTACAAAGTTTCAAATCTTTTGCTCAAGAAAAGTGTTTCCCATACAAACTTTGCACCCCTTTTTAACCCCCTTAGGGGTGGAATATTCCAAGACGCTGAACGTACTTTTTGTATTCTAATATCTTTTTACACAATTTTAAGTCTCTAGCTAAAAAACAAAGTTTCCCCCATACAAAGTTTTAAGCCCTTTTTAATCCCCTTAGGGTTGGATTTTTCCAAAACGCTTGAAGTTCTTTTTTGTATTTAAATAAGTAATCTGTCTACAAAGTTTCAAGTTTCTAGCTCAAAAGGAAAAGTTTCCCTAATACAAACTTTGCACCCCTATTTAACCCCCTTAGGGGTGGAATTTTCTAAAACGCTGACAGTCCTTTTTTTATTTTAAGTATGCATTTATTTTAACATAATCATAATCACATTTGAAAAAGTTAAAACCTGTCGTATTATGTTTTAAAGGTATTATAAACTAGCTTCCGCCCGCGACTTCGTCTGCGTGGACCCGAGATAAAAACTATCCTTTATTTTAATCCAGGCTATAAACTATCTTCGTGCAAAATTTCATCCAAATCGGTTAAGCCGTTTAAGCGTGATTGAGTAACAAACATCCAAACATCTAAACTTTCGCATTTATAATATTAGTAGGATAAACAGATCTAAGATATCGATTAAGAGTGGTATTGTACAAGGTTGCAAATAAATAAATTGAAATTGAAATTGAAATTGGTGGGTGATAAACATCTAATTTAAAAATTGGAAGACATTGGGACACGAGTATAGGCAGATTACTAAAATACAGATCCAAAGTCCTGCCACATGAGTTCGTAATAAAATTGTACTGAGTTAAGCCTAAATAGTGCATGTCTTCAACGAAAGATAACGCCGCGCATTGATAATCCAACCTGCCCTGATTTAACAAAGAGAAACCTACATTACTACTCCATGATATACAAGGTCAATTAAAGTCTCCTAATAATAGATAGGTCATATTATTTTTTATGTCGTCTACGTTTAAAGGCAAATTTTCCTCAACAGGTGGTAAATATGCTAATTGTATCGCAGCAATTAAATCGGTAGGGGCGCCGAGAGCGCGGCCCGGTATACTTACACACAGCGATTCAATCCCCGCGCATGACCACTCACGGTACACCGCGGCACAAAGTTTGCGACGGGCACACACCATAACTCCGCCGCCCGTACACTTATTAGTTAGGTGAAGGTTCCTGTCCCACCGGAATACATCGTATCGGAAATCGCAAAGTTCTGAGTCCAAAATGTCACTCTGTAACAAGTCTCGGTTAAAAATATTAAATCGTAGTCATTATGAAGTATGTTATTGTATATATCTAAGCACTTGGTACGAAGACCACGGACATTTTGGTAATAAATATTAAGCTTACTGCTTACGTTAGAATATATCGTGTTATTCACTGAACCAAATAACTATGAACCAAATAATATGTTCGAAGGAAGATCTCACAAACATAAATATTTATATCTTTATTTACGAAACAAGAATCATGAGTCACTTGCGCAAAATTTGTGCTTACGCCACGCCAACTATATAGGACTAGGTTCAACCGAGGTCGTCATATGTCACCATTGATGTTTATTGTACCGGGATGGCAATGTCCTGGTCGTCTCGGTTGTCCCGGGGTCCACATTGGGACCTAGAGAGAAGAGAACCTAATCCTAGTTGGCGTAGGATAAGCACAAATTTTACGCAAGCGACTGTCATCTGACTTTTAAAGCTATAGAGATAATTTACTTAAAAAAAAAAGTTTTAACCGACTTCAATTTAGTACTCCGCCAAGCCACGAGAACATTTCCGTACCTAATTGACCCAAAGTGATGCCTATTCGATAAATATGTTTATTATCAAATATTTAATTGGATTTTATTGCAACTTAGTAGAAGACTCTTAAAATAAAAAAACGCCAAGGGATTGAGATGAATAAAGCAAATCTCAAGAATGACCCATTTCTTTTCCAATTTACCACATGAGCTGATTTCCGAGAGCAAATGCGTTGATTATTAGAGACAAATACCGAATCGCTGAATCTGGGCCGATAATAGGTATTTGAAGATTTCCGTCGATTCCACAAGGATCACCTTTGGCACTTCATTAGTTGCTATTTCAACGGAATCTTATCAGAATTTGAATTTGTTTGTGTGAATTGAGGCATTACATAACTCATCTGTGGTCTTCATCATCAATTCCACTCCACCAAATTTATGATTTCTGGGTGTAAATACACGAGTTATAATAGAAAATACCAAAATCACTACACGCGTGCTTAATACAATTGAGGAGTTCCCTCAATTCCTCATGGATCTCATCATCCAACTGAATTTTTGAAAAAAATAGGACTCTTCTGGAAGTTCAAGTTTAGGTAATTTATTATAAAAATGGATACATTGGCCCGAAAAAGACTTGTATACTTTTAACGATCATTCAACGTAATAGGAATGTTGACAGCTAGTCAATTCCCAACACCGCTTTTCTGTGGGGTCCCTTTGTTTCCCATAAACTTATTGTTCCGAATTTCGATAGTCAGAAATTGATATCCATGTCGGCGGCCGATCGTAAAATCCGCCAGATCACGAAATCCCTAGGCATATCGTGAAACGCCGCCATTTCATGATTTGGCTAAAGGACATCCGCCATATCGTTCAAAACTTAACGTTTAACGATTTGTCTAATGACGTTTAGGCAGATCATGAAATTCCTAGGCATATCATGAAACGCCGGCATTTCATGATTTGGCCAAGCCAGTGACGTTTAGGCTGATCATGAAATTCCAAGGCATATCATGAAACGCCGGCATATCGTTCAATACTCACCGTTATACGTAAGTAGGGTGTCCAAAATTGAATTAGGTAAATTAAAAAAAATAAGAAGTGCGGACTGATAATCTCCAGCGCGGGGTGTCTATTTCTGGTCTGAGGGACACAAGTGAACCCTAACCTAACCGACCTAAGACAGAGTTCGCTTATGACAAACCATTTTTGTCCGCCCTGATTATTAGCCCCCAACAAAAACGGCCGCCATCGCATGTGCAGCGCCACCAGTGGCCAAGAAAGAAACTATTTTACGATGTGCCCGGTATAGAGCTAGGAATATCGACGAATGCGTTGCTCTAATCGATCTGCCGTATTGTTTATCAGGCACATCGTGATAAGCCTAGCCGACTTTTAGGCATATCATGAAATGGCGCCGTTTCACGATATGCCTAGGAATTTCGTGATCTGGCGTATTTAACGATCTGCCGCCGACATCCATATAATTTATAGACATAAACATCAATAGTCATAACATAAGTATAACGCTTTATAGTTCTAACATTAATGAACTATAAATGTTAAGTATTATAAATATTATAATGACAAAAGTCAGAAAATTTATGTCCATACCGATCAAAGGTCTATCGATAATTATTCATATTTTTTTTTGTTTGTAAGTATATGCATACTTACAAACAAAAAAAAAGACCGGGTTGCACTCCGGGAGTGCCGGCAGAAGTGAAAACTCAATAACATTGTAATTGTAACAGTTTTTCGATCAGGACTGTATTGTAAACTTGACTATACAAACCGGGGTTCGCACCCACGATTTTCAGACGGAAAAGTCGCGTCGCGTGCCTTACCAGTCTTAACCGGCTGTGAATAGGTTGTATGGCCTAGTGATTAGTGATGGCTGTACAATTAATTTCTTCTCCAATGTGTGCAGGTTTTCTCAATATGTTTTTGTTTATCGGAAAGCTAGTGATAACAGGGTGCTGGTGGCTAGTGATGTACAGCCCGATAATCAACCGGCACCGTGGATATCCCATGACTGAAAGATCATGTGCGGGCTGGGCTAGTGCTGGGCCCATACAAAAACTTGAATTTCGTGCCGTCGCAGTCCCCTATTTCTTTCGTCAAATCAAAATCTATGCAAATTGTTTTTTAACGTAGATTAACTGTGGAACTTTTAGTTAATCTACGTTAAAAAACAATTACGTACATAATTATCTTCTGATTTATTTGTAATTGATTTTGTTTATGAACTAGAGCCATATCATCATTATCGTCGACAGCAGACATCAAATGCACAAAAAGTTTAGAATAAACCGGCCAAGAGCGTCTCGGGCCACGCTCAGTGTAGGGTTCTGTAGTTTTTCGTCCAGAAATTATTTTGTATTTTTTTTCGAAAATATTCCGCCTATTCAGTTCAAAATAATTTTCCTAGGAAGTTTTTATAAAGTTCTACTTTTGAGATTTTTTTCATATTTTTAAAATTTAAGGTTCAAAAGTTAGAGGGGGGGGGGGGACACATTTTTTTTAATTATTGAGCGATTATCTCCGAAAATATTAACATTAGCAAAAATTAATTTTAGCAAACCCCTATTCATTTTTAAATACCTACCTATCCAACAATATATCACTCGTTAGGGTTGAAATAAAAAAAAAACACTCCCCACGTTACGTATAGGGGAGGTACCCTAATAAAATAAAATAAAACACTTTTTATTTTACCACTGTCGGCGTGATTGATATACATATTAGTACAAAATTTCAGCTTTCTAGTTCTAACGGTTACTGAGATTATCCGCGGACGGACGGACAGACAAAGCGAAACTATAAGGGTTCCTAGTCGGCTACGGAACCCTAACAACACATAGTTAAATTTTTCGTTAATGTATGTTATAATATATACAGTAAACGTCATGGCATTGGGCACTCTATGTCAAAGCAATATGGGTTAAATTAGAACTAAAAGGATTTTTCTTTATTCGAATTGAAACCATGTCACTTTGACATATAGTGCCCATGCCATGTACTAGTACAGTCAGCATCATATAATTAGTGGCAGCCAAAGTAGCCAAATATATCGGAACACGTCTTTATTACTATAGGAATAAGGAAGTGTTACGATATATTTGGCTACTTTGGCTGCTACTAACTATGTGATGCTGACTGTACAGCGTCGAGCACTCGGACGTTTACCTTTCATAGGTCTAAAATTTCCGGAGAAAATAGGGGACTATGGTGACTCGAAATGCAAGTTTTGTATGGTGCGTGCGTTAATGCCACATGAAGGAAAAGTATCATGCCTATAAACTATAGTATGAAAAGTAGAATCACTAAATAAATAAATATTAGAGGACAATTTTATTCAAATCGAACAAGTAAAATAATCGTAAGCTCAATAACTTATTTACAAATAATAATGTGTCTAAAGGTCAAAAACATATGTTCATTATTAATCATCAAAAACGTGTCCGCGGTTTATTCGGAACGCGCTTATGCGCGGCACCTCATCAGCCACGCCTCACCAAGAGACCTCTACCTAGGCTTAGTTACTACGAGTCACGGCGTCAAGATATATTTGTGGTGAACGGTGGGGTGTGGTTAAAACAAGTCACAGAATAGCAGGGCTGGAAATGGGCATCGGGTTGTCAGTTCTCTACCATGTTTGATATTTCGTGTTTGGAAGACCGTGCTTTGTTTGTGTTTTATTTTTCGTGTTTTATTGCTGACAGCACGGCTATCACGGACGGCGCGCGAGCCCTCTCGATTTTTCTCGCACTATCCGTCTCTCTCTTATTAGAACACTTAGAACAAATGCGAGAAAAATCGAGAGTAGGTATGTCGCCGACGTCCCATGATAGACGTGCGTTCTAGTTAAAAGAAATAACTATTCTATTAAAACTACAAGGCTGGAAAATGGAAATCCTGAAAAATGGGGTGAGTAGGGACAAAACTGACATTCAAACCTCGATAACATTTAATTGTATATACGTAATAAGTGTTCCGGACGTTTGTATTTTAGCTTTATTATGATTTTCTGTAAATAGTTCCATTTCATAACTTTAACGATAAACACGAAATCTCACCTCACCTCGTAGTCCCTCGTAGTTGGGGTGAGATGGGTTTTCATACAAAGGTGATTTTGGAAGATTGTTGGATCGTTTTTTTTTTTATTATGAATATTATTATGGCTCCATTTTAAATTGGAATACATTATTTAGGTAGCAGTAGCGTTAAAATCCCATCTCACCCCCCTTTCATCCCTCCTCTCCCCATTCATAACCCCACTCTCCTGTCGATCCCTACTCACCCCATTTTACGGTAAAAAAAATCCGTGGTTTCTTGGGCTCACATGCTTAACCAGTTATTTAGCCAAAAGCCGGAACTGTAAACGCATCAAATAGTTAAAGCCATTTTTATCGTGTAACGGCTTGGCCAGGACGAGATGAGACCGGTTTCGCCTATTGGGTAATGACCCTGTTCATAAAGCTTACTCTCTTGGGTTCGATTACTGGTTAGGGCAAAGATATGGGTGATGAGCATGAATATTTGTTTCGGAGTCTGTGTTGTTGTATATTTATAAGTATTCCTATTATATCAAATCGCCAGGCCTGACCAGGGTTGAAGTGTGTTGTGGGCGATGGGCTAGCAACCTATCATTGCAATATCATATTTTGTCGATCTTTTATACCCACATTTATGCTAAAAGTGGCGCTGGAACATACGTTTCTTGTACTCTGCCTACCCCTTTTGGGAATAAAGACGTGAATGTATGTATGTAGATATGTATGTATTTATATCAAATCGTCGTCTAGTACTTATTATTATAACACGCGCCTTATTTAGCTTACATGCTAGTTCAATCTGTTTATGGTCCGCTATCAATTATTTTTGAAGATATCTCCACTTAAAGACTTTTACAAATATTGTGTAGCTTTGCTGCTAGTGTTAATTTTCATCGATTAATAAATAGTAATTATTTTCAAATAATCAAGTCAACGGAAGCAGAAAAAAAAAAGTATACTTGTCACTTGAGATTAAAAGCTGACCGAATTGCATCAAAGTATTCAAAACGGTCCATGGTAATGATTAAAATTGCAATGGCAGTTATATGTATAAAAAAAAAACATACACATTAAATTATCTCAACTTAAATCGAACGAGCGAGCGAAGAGAGCGAAGTTCCATTAATAAATAAATATTTGGGGACAATCTTACACAAATCAACCTGGTCCCAAACTAAGCAAAGCATACTTATATAGATAAACAAATACTTAAATTAGAACACATGTCATCCTATGCTTAAGCTTGGTCCAAAATTCTTTTGTACCGATGTCCGGCTGATCTCTCTCTTCTCTACAAGTCGCATTTTTCAAGCGATGCCCGTGAAATTTTGTGGTCCGGGTCGTAAATTTTAATTGTCAAATAACTTTTTTGAAAAAAAAAAACCGTCTCGCGTGTTTTACAGCTGACAGAACCACTAGTTTAAAAACTTTAAAATAGGGCAATAGTCTCCACTTACCGACTCCTTTGTACAGCCAGACCATATCCGGAGCATTACTTTCGGTAATTTCCATCACTTTTGTTTGAAGATACACAACACGTCTGCCCACACCACTACCTGGCACGCCAAATGTCGGGTCAAACAACAACCGCGCATATTTAAATGAAGTCAGATGACCATTATTACGCACGTGTATTACGTACGCATTTAATGATGCGTACGCAGACGATTTAAAAAAATAAAAGCGGCCAAGTGCGTGTCGGATGACGCTCAACGAGGGTTCCGTGCCTATTAAAAAGGTCGTATTGTTACTGAAATCTTATGGCACTTACGTCTTTTTCTTTAAGGAAGGCAGTTTTTTTTAAATATCTCAAAAACCTTTGAACCGATCTTGTTCGAAATAATTTTCGCTGCAAGAATTTAATAAGCCCTATGAGCTTGATTTTTTTCATATTTTTAAAATACACGGTTCAAAAATTAGAGGGGGGGGGGGACACAATTAGAGTGACTTTCGAGGCGATTATCTCCTTAATCAATAAAATTGCTGAGAAACTTTATATTTATTTTGAAAGGCCTATCGATTGATGTGCCACACGTGGGATTGCAATGAAAAAAAAATTTTTGGCTTTCAGTTTTATGTATGAAGTGCATCCCTAAAACAATGTTTTTTTAGTAATTTAATTACAAAACCATGTAGCGGTTAACAAAATACACCTATCCTCAAAATTTTATTAAAATACACCTTATAGTTTTCGAGTGAAATGCCTGTGACATACGTCCGTATGTCAGGTGGACAGACATACAGACAGACAGACAAACAGACAGACATGACGAATCTATAAGGGTTCCGTTTTTTGCCATTTGGCTACGGAACCCTAAAAATGTAATTGAATAAGAATGTCGACACCAAATAATAAAAGCAATTAATATTTACAAAAGGATGCAAGATGTAGACTAATGGAGAATAACAACACCAAAAACTTAGAAAAGTTGAACAACTCCCGACATTTTCATTTCAAAGTTCAATAGCTCAAAACCGGGCTGAACTGATTTTGTTGAAACGCTAAAAACATTCCATGTAAAAAAGAGGTCCAGTCTCGAAACTCTTTCACCGGAAAAAGGTGTGAGATATTTCGTAGAGCATTTTTATTAATCTTTATTTGCTTGCTAAATAAAATTCTGCAACTTGGCAATCACACAGCTTCACTGCATTTAAGGATTCTTGTATTCCTAAAACTATGTAGTATTGTGTGATTGCCGAGTCACAAAATTTTATTTAGCTGGCCTCTTTTTTATTTGGAATGTTTTTTTATGGGATCTCACTTCTTTTTGTAGGTTATTGTGTTAAGGGGTGTACATTTCCAAACGAGCTGTTTTTGCTGTCCCATGGCTATAATTTGGAGTCAGTTTAACAAGGAGTATTACATTTATATTTGTATTCCGTGTATTATACAGTACTTAAATTATATATAACAATAGGTACCTTAAATATTAATTGAGCCTAAAAAAAATGTATTTGAAATCTACCGCTTTTTTGCGTGTCCCACTTGCAGTTTTGCTCAAACAAAAATTCATAACTATAGACTACGGCAACGTATAAATAAACATCTTGTACTGTTATAAAGAACATTTATTAGTGTATTCATTCAAATATCTTGCAAAATTAATGCGTGAATAATTAAAACCTGTGAAGTATTTTAGTACTTGTCCCACGCGCGACCCATTTATTAGGAATCAAGCTCAAAACCCCTAAAATCTGGTTTTCTATTGTCCCACCGTTACATTTACTTTACGATACGATAGACAGGTTAGTTGGGCTTCAACCACCAACGGGAATGGACGCAGCACCGGTATTTTTGACGGAGGAAACAGGTTTTCTTTATAGTCTTTATACGATGTATTTTGGTACGGCTATCAAGACGTTTGTATAGGCGTTTATTTATTTATATACGATTGAAATAAAAATGTGTCTTTCAATACAAAGGTTAACAATGTTGGGTAAGATTTTCGTGTTTAACTAATTAGTGAATTCAAATAATAGTGTACGCCAAAAAACATTAATGTTGACATTTGTATAGCGACATTTGTACGGCTATTTTGTCCGTACAAATGTCGAACGTGGCATACAAATGTCGATTCAAAACAAAATCTAAGTAAAGCACGAAATTAACCCTTTAACGGGCAAAGTTAAAATTGATTCATAATTCAAGTCTCTTGCTATTGTGTAGACTTAAAAATTCTGGGCCATAAAAAAATACAAAAAGATGACCTTAACAGGTGGTCATTTTGGCTATGAAATTAAAATTGTCCCCTATAAAGGGTTTGGACATGGAAAGGATAAAACTGGCCTCGATTTAGGCACATGGTTCCGTGACGCTACCTTACCTACTTACTGCTTTTTAGGGTTCCGTACCAAAACGGGACCCTATTACTAAGACTCCGCTGTCCGTCCGTCTGTCTGTTTGTCTGTCTGTCCGTCTGTCACCAGGCTGTATCTCATGAATCGTAATAGTTAGACAGTTGGAATTTTCTCAGATGATGTATTTCTGTTCCCTTCGTGCACGAGTCCAACTCGCACTTGGCCGGTTCGTTTTGCTTTCTACTGCTACCTTCTCTTAGACAGAATTAAATAATGTGTTTTCTGAGTGTTTTTTTATATTTTGAAATATTACCACAGAATATGTAGGTACTCACCTAATAGTACAATATAACGGTCATTTATTCATTTATTTCATTTATTAATTTATTCATTTAAAAGTCAATGTAAGTTTACAGCATACAATAACACCAAAACACTTACACGATACATAATTACATATAACAGAACAGAACACAATACATGTCGAAAATAACAGGTCGTCAATTTGGGTACACATACGCAATTATGGAATACATTAAGAATTATAAAATATGTTAGAATAATAAATGTTTGTTAATTAAAATTGTCAAGGAACTGCTTAGCAATACGGCATAATTTAGTAAAGCGATCAGCAAACATGTCAACCTCCTCGTGCTGAGTGAGCATTTGGTATAATAAAGATATTGCGCGCGCGGTAGGAGCGTGTCAAGCGTGGCACGTGCGAGCGGACACACGTTGCAGCAGGCCCGGCCGGCGGCGAGGCGCCACCGCCACGCAATCCAAATCCTGGGGGACCCTCGTCGGAACCACCAATCCGATCCTCTCGAGCACAGCCGGGCTGTCCACTCTGTGATGGACAACAGACAGATAGTGGACTAACAACAACAACTTCCTCCTCATCCGAAGCGTATCTAGCCCAACCATCCCGGAGACAAACAATGAAGGGTACAGATATGGGTAATACCCGTAGGATTTGCGGTACAACCAGCGGGCGAATTTACGCTGTACTCTTTCCGCCAACAAAGAGTATTTATCCTCGTAGGGATCCCAAATAACAGCCCCATACTCCAACCTACTACGGACATAGGCACTGTACAAAACCACAGCGACTTTGACATGGAACTGCTTCGATGCCCTCATGACGAAACCTAGGGTTTTGCTAGCCCGTTTGCTAGTATTAGTTACGTGTTTTCGAAAATCTAGTTTCGTATCTAAAACTAAACCTAGGTCGCTGATTTCGTCGACTCTTTCCAAACAAGCGTCCCCCAGGCCGTAATCGGTTAAAAGTGGCAAGCGCTTACGTGAAAATGTTATGACCTTGCATTTTGCTTCATTAAAAGGCAAACGGTTCACAACACTCCACTCAGCTGCCGCATTGATGTCGCTCTGCAACGCAACGCTGTCCGCAATACTACTGACGCCGAGCAACAACTTTAGGTCGTCCGCAAAAAGCAGACACTCAGCTGAACGAATTGTATCAGGCAAATCGTTAATCATTAAAAGAAATAACGTAGGCCCCAGAGTGCTGCCCTGACTCACCCCAGACAGCGTGCAGTAATCGTTCGACTCGAAGCCGCCTACCCTGACATATTGCTGCCGTTCGCACAAGTAACTGGAAATGAAACTTAAAAGCTTTGGCGTGAAGCCCAGTAATGCAAGCTTTTCCAGCAAGATGTCGTTGTCTACCAGGTCGAATGCTTTCCTAAAGTCGAAATACGCAGCATCAACCTGGCGTCTAGCGTCCATCTCCTTGCAGACGTAGTCAGCGAGGGCAACCAGGTTTGTGGTGGTAGATCGGGCTTTACGAAAACCGTGTTGACTGGGGTGCAAACGATTAGACACCTGTTGACTTATGTGTTGGTTAAGGGTCATCTCAAATACTTTACCGAACACGGATAGAACTGCTATGGGTCTAAAAGAAGCGACGTCCATATTGGATCCTCCTTTGGGAACTGGTGTTACTCTAGATTTTTTCCAACGACTAGGATAGATGGATTGTTTGAGCGAGAGGTTAAAGACGTACAACAAGGGAATCACCAAGGCGGAAGCACAATCCTTGGCCAAAAACACCGGGATACCATCAGGCCCTCCAGAAGATCGCGGTTTGAGCCTTCGTATTGCCGCTCTAAAATCAACCTCAGTAATGGAGGGGATCGAGACCGACCGAGAGTCACCCGAGGAGTGAGCTACGCGCGCCGCAGCTTCAGCATCCAAGCGCGGCCTGTCCTGCTGGAACACTGAGCTGAAGTATTTAGCGAAGGCGTCCGCCGCGTCTTGCCCGCTCACGTTACGGCCCTCGAAGGTAAAAGATTTATCTCGGTGCTGTCTTTCACTTTTTTTATCTTTAACATATTCCCAAAATTTTACCGGGCAACTAATAATATGATTTTGCACTGTCTGTATGTGTAGTTTATAAGCTCTACTAATTAGGTTTTTTACATGTGTTCTGTAATACTTAAACATGTGTCTATTGTATTCCTTTCCCTCTTTTCTAAACCTTTTCAAATGAAAATATTTTAACTTGATATTACGGATTATTCCTGCTGTATACCATTTCGGATAAACGTATTTGGAATCAACTCTATGACGGTTTTTTGAGGGGACGAATTGGCTAATACAGGAGTAAAGCTTCTCATAAAGGATCTTTGCAGCACTGTCAACTTCAGTGGCAACCAGGAGATCAGCCCAATCAATGGCAGCCAGGGCCGGATAGAGTTCCTCATAGTCAGCCTTACGCCAATCCCAGTCCGGACAACCCGAATCGCGCGGGCGCGGAGCCGTCGGCGGCGGCGGCGGCGGCGGCGGCGGGCCGCACGGCAACGACGCCGACACCACAAGAGGCGGGTGGTACCATCCATTGGCACTAGCAGTTCAGCACTACTACATACGGTTAGCTTGCTACCGTCAAGATCACTCAGCACGAGGTCTAACATACCCCCATGTCTATTTTGAATACTATTATATTGTTCTAACTCACAAAAATTACAAAAAATGTCAAATTTACCTTTAACATCGGAATTGCATGAGTTAAGGTTGAAATCACCGAGCAGTAACAAATTTAGGTCAGGATATTTACACACAGCATTCTCAATACAAGACAATACACTCATATACTGCTCCTCATTATAGCATGGAGGTAGATACACAACGCAACATAGAAATTTCAAATTCTTATTAGTAACTATGGCAAATAACAATTCCTTATCCGGCGTAAGGCCGTCAATGTCAAGAAGAATACGAATCGAGTAGCACTCGCGTGCGGCCAGCAGCACGCCTCCCCAGCCGGCGTCTCCCGCGCGGTCCCGGCGCGCCACAGTCCACCCACTGGGGAAGAGCTCGCCGTCGCACACGGAGCTTGTCAAAAAAGTTTCAGTTAGTGCAATAAAGTCAAAATTGCATTGGGCTATATTATTGTAAAACATATTGGTCTTAGACCGCAACCCACGCACATTTTGGTAGTAGACATTTAAAGTTTTAGACCGGGGAAGAGCCGCTGACGCGCCCCTCCCCATGGCCTCCACGAAAGTTCTGCCGCCAGGGTTTTATACAAATGTCTTCAGCCCAGTTACTGGGAGACAGTATTAACTCACTGTACTTACTCGGCACCCCAAGCTTAAACGATGAGTAGTTCCCACGGGCTTTGAGTACTTCAACCGTGCATACGTCAGAACTGCAGATTGTGGTAAGATGAGAGTGCACTTGTTCTGCTGTAGTCCCCTTCTGCACGTAGTAGAGATGCAGCTGGCGCATGCGCTCTGCAGCGCACAGTGAGGTAGTGCCCGGGGCAGCTGTACCGTGGCGCACGCCTTCGTTGTCACTTCTGCGTACTGGGCGCCCACGGCCATGGCCCTGCCCGCTGTCAACGCTGCCGGAGTTCCCGCCGCTGCCGCTGCTCCTACCCGCCGGCCCATCACCGCCTCCTTCACAACTGTTAGTCCCGTTGGTCAATTCTTTGGATTTCGGCGCTTTCTTGTCCTGCACCTTGTGGGAATTTGCGTTGCCACCGCCGCAAGCGCTATCTAAGGAGCTAGCTCCAGCAACGTTCTCACTATCCTTCAAGCAGTCGCCGCCCTTGAACGCTTGTATTGTGCGTTCTTCAATAATTCCCGGTAGGTCCTCCACTTTCTGTTCCGTGGTATTCTTAAGAATCTCGGCAAAGTTACGGGGAGTTTGGGCTACTCGAGCTTCAGGTTTCGCAGAGTTTAAGTTGCTGTTCCCTGCCCCAAGGTCATCCACTGGTCTCTTATTAGCCGATTTAACTCGCTTTTTCTTCCGCTTGCCCAGCTCTGACACCACCTGCTGCCCTGTGGGTGTCGGAGGTAATTCTGGCGCCACGGAGAGACGTTGCTCAATCCACTCCAGTCGCTTTTCAATCGCCGTCATATTAACGGTTATGTTCGACACAATTTTTTGCACATATAGACCGGAGATACTATATCGAAATAGTGAGTGTTTTAGTATTGTACAAATATTTTAAGCTTTTTCAACAATTTTATGGCAATATCGACATTCTGATGGCACTCGCCGTCATTTGTATGCCGCTATCGACATTTGTATGGCAGAATCGACATTTGTATGACTTTATATCGACTTATTTATGCAGTTGATGTATCTAGAAAACTGGACCGAATTGCAAAATATTTTTGTTTTTATTGTATTCTAAATTTGAAGCTTCTATGTCTTCTAGATGTGCCTTAGAGTTTTGATGATCGGTCAGTCAGTCAGTCAGTGAGTGAGTGAGTGACAAAATTAAGAAACTTTGACTAGTTATAATTCTTAAACTGCTGGTTCAAATTAAATTCAATTTAAAATATACCGTGTTAATTATAAATGCCCGCTTGTTTACAAAAAATCAGGTTAGTTTTAATTTAACCACAACGAAGTTATAGAGGGGTCGAAAATGGCCTGAACTGCATCGAGAAAAGAACGATGCGGCCGTGCCGCTGTTTTGTTCGACTTGGCGGGGGCACTACCGTGCCCCCAAATCTGGAGATACTCATGCGATAAAAAAAAAATCATCAGTATATAAGTATGTACAGGAAAATATCATCACGTCCACTGCTGAACATAGGCCTCCCGAAGACTGCCTGAGTGACAAGTCCACCAGCGCCGGGAAAAAAAAGTAACAATGGGTGCATACCTACAACTTACTCATAAATATGTCTCACCGCTCTTATGTCAGCGGAAGGGTTCGGTACATCATTATGAAAGGATTAAATCGCTACAATTTTTTGCACTGGACTGTACTAGGTGTTCCCGACAATTTCTGTTAATTGCAAGGGGGCATAGTTTAGGTCATATAAAGTAAATTTCTCCAACACATTAATTAATATCTTAACTCTTACCAAGACATTCAATACCTATTTTAATATACTTAATCAGTTTCCAGTTCTTAGCTATGCACGGCAAAGCTGGTTTGAGAAGTGAGTTCGTTTGATGTTAAGCACCAACCGACTTGGTGGTATGTACGGTCGAGGTCATAAATACGTTTACACTTTTGCACCTTATTGCCTTGTAATAAGGTGCAAAAGTGTAAACATATTTATGACCTCGACTGTAAACGACTGTGTTTAACAGCAAAAGTAGCTACGCGGGCCAAGTGCTCAAAATGACCTACACACGACTCTAACGTCAAGAGTGGAAGAGGGGAAAGGTGGGTCTAGACAATTTTGAGTGCGCTACTTTGCGTAGCTGACTGTACATTTTTTTTTTACGACTGCCCAACGAAATGGGTCCATGTATGTATGTGAGACTCTTTTATTTGTATCAAAATGAGGAGATTAAAAAAGCGATTTACAATCGCGAATTGCAAATAATATCACCGTCCGGGGCTATTAAATAATATATCAATAGCAAGCATTTTTAACCCTAAACTTGACAGTGTATCTTTAAATGCACACATTTTTGAGTCACATATTTGCATTTTTTTGTGGAACGATTTTTCGCGCTCTATACAGTACAATAGAGGCTTGAACGCACGTTTTCGTTAATTTTTGCCAAGTTTAGGGGGTTCAAAATTAAATATTATCTCATATGTTTAAATACACCTCAGGAGAGGAAATCCGAAATGTTTTAAGTCGCGCTATTGAATTTTTCTCTCGTGGAAAGCCAGTCCAGTACGTCTAGCACACCTTGCTGCTCTGTCGCTTCCCGCGCGACTGAGCGTCTCTTATCTCACTCGCACCGTGCAAATTAGAAAGAGGAGGGTAGATCTTTCTCGACTCGCGTCGCGGCGCGGCGTCAGTTGTGCTAGCCCCGCTGTTAATTTGGTCTTGATTGGCAGACATTCAAAAATGGACTCTTCATGTAATTATTGATAAAACTGACGACCGGTTAGTCTAGTGGGTAGTGACGCTGCCTACGAAGCTGAAGGTCCTGGGTTCGAATCCTGGTAAGGGCAAATATTTGTGTGATGAGCATGAATATTTGTTTCTGAGTCATGGAAGCTTTCTATGTAGGTATTTAAGTATTTATATCTATTAAATATATCGTCGTCTAGTACCCATAACACAAGCCTTTATTGAGCTTACTATGGGACTAGGTCGATTTGTGTAAGATTGTCCCCTAATATTTATTTATTTTATTTATATTTTTATTGATTACAAAGATTATACTAGACACGCGGAGCATATACGATACCGGCTGTACACATTGGGCCAACCTTGGCGCGTGAGCAGGAGGCAGCTGTGTAAACGAAAGAGATCGAATGATAGCCCTCTCCCTCAACGCCTAGCATAGCATAGCTGCCTTCTGCTCACGCGCCAACGTTGGCCTAATGTGTACAGCAGGCTTTAAATGCTAATGATTGCTTTCTCTACGCATTTATAGGGGACTACCAACCATTATAGGTACCTACCTAATTACGTATTTTTAGGAAAACGACGCGTTGAGTGTAAAAGGTAGTGTGAAAGTACATACAAACTTACCATTTGTAATTAAATTACAAAACAAAAAAAAAATTAGGGGTACACTCCATACATAAAACTGAAAGTCAAAATTTAATTTTTCATTGCAAGCCCACGTGTGGCACATCAATCGATAGGCCTTTCAAAATAAATATAAAGTTTCTCAGCAATTTTTTTGATTAAGTGAAGTCGGAGATAATCGCCCCGAAAGTCACTAAAATTGTTCCCCCCCCCCTCTAATTTTTGAACCGTGTATTTTAAAAATATGAAAAAAGTACATGGACATAGAGCTATTAAATTCTTTCAGCGAAAATTGTTTCGAACAAGATCGGTTCAAAGGTTTTTGAGATATTTCTGAAAAACTGCCTTCCTTAAAGAAAATGACGTAAGTGCCATAAGATTTCAGTAACGACACGACCTTTTTAATAGGCACGGAACCCTTCGTTGTGCGTGGTCCGACACGCACTTGGCCGCTTTTTTTTAAATAAGATGTCACTGTGAAGTAGAACTGAAATGCTATCTTCTTTTTTTTTCTCTATGTCACATACTCGTAGTTTTGAGAGGCGTACACATGTTATTACGGGGTGGACATATTTTATTGTTAAAGATTTCTAGCAAGTACATAAAAAATGTGTATAGCAATGGAGTCAATATTAATTTCATGTACTAAACTTTTGATTAATATTTATGACGGCTAAAGATATTCCTTATGAATTTGCTTAGGTAGTTATAATTTGGGATATTATTAAATGCACATCTGTATAATTTTTCAGCACACTAGGTAACTCCACTAATTAACTAAATGCATACCAGAAAAAGTAATGCTTTGCAAAAAAACTAATTGATTAACTAAACATGTCCTACAAAAAAAACTAAAGAATCACACAAAACGAGTTGACCTTTTTTATCGAATTCACACCAAAAATGTTGTTCGTACATCGGATATATGATTTATAAAATTAAAATAGATCCAAATGATGGTTTTAAGATTGTACAATTTAGAGTGCAATTTAGTATTTTTGATATTAGCAAATAGTAAGTAAAATCCCCAAATATGGACCACCATATACATTTTAGTAAATAAAACACAGGATTTTAAAATTGAAGAAATGTAATAAAAACGAATCAGTCGAGAAATTATCTGGCAATCTGCTAATGATAATAATAATATCATAAATAAACAAATGTTTAACAAAAATTTCGTACTTCTAACACAGCTCAAAATTAACGCTTTCAAAAAAGGTAACATTATATGGACCACTATGTTTATAATACGGCCTAGGGGTGCGTAATATGGACCATTAGTAATAAAGGTATTATAATTATCGCTGACACGATGGGCACTGTATCCAATTTTCTCCACAAGTGTCATCTGAAAAGAGACCGTAACAATAAAGACATTTACAATATACAATTAGATAGACAATAACAATAACTACTAGTCCATATTTGAAACTACACTATTGGTCCATAATATGAACAGGTGTAATTTTTCGTTAAAAAAATCTAATAAATAATAGTAATACGTGTCGTCACACGCTACAACAAGAAAGTTTACTAACAATATAAAGTTTCTAGGACACGGAGGTACAAGCATAAGCGGTTGCCATTAAAGAAGTAATAACCTTACAAAACTCACCGAAAATTTCCATCAAATGTGCCTAAAAACTTCAATCGACGATAACTGATAAGTACGTGCACTGAGCTTCGCGGCGAATCACTGGCGGGGAGCCGCACCTCAAGGGCGTCCAAAGCGGCCAACTTCACTACGTTAGCAACGCCACCTAGCGGGATATTCGTGTGGTCCATATTATGTACCTAGTCCATATTTGGGGATTTTACATTTGCTAATATCAAAAATACTAACTTGCACTCTAAATTGTACAATCTTAAAACCATCATTTGGATCTACATCATCTACGGAATTTCTAAAATTGATATCTAAAGGTGCAATAATCGTGCAACTAAAATACATTAAACCTAACTTTACTTGCTTTTTGTTTCTCTGTCTTACTGAAAAACATGTTGGCGCCTGCACATCTAACGCCGCGCTCGCTCCTTCGCGCTCGCTTTTTAGAATCTTACGCTTAGTGGCAAAACCGACTCGGATCGCAGATAGGTTAGAAGACAAAGCTCCCACTTTCGTCTTCGAAGTTACTTTTTTTATAAAAGGGCAGAATTAATTGTTAAAAAAAAAAAAAAAAAGAGAAAGCTTACAAAAATATTTACCAACGGCAAAAACAAATTGATATTTTGGTCGCCACCGCCGTCTGCTGTTCTTGCAAATTCGAACAGTTCGAATTTAGACGTTATTCCTAAAGAGATAAAGCTTTGAAAATTATTTGGCAATGGCAAAAACAAATTGGTATTGTGTTTGCCGCCGCCCGTCGGCGCGCCGACGGGTGAGCCGGCGGCGGCCAGTCGCACCCAACGCGCGCGCGGCCCGTCCGCCTAAATAATTGATAATTGTTTATAAATTTGCATCAAACTCATTTTTAGGGTGACACCGTAAGATGTCACGTGACCTGATCGAAAAACTGTTACAATGTTATTGAGTTTTCACTTCTGCCGGCACTCCCGGAGTGCAACTTGGGCTTTTATTTTTTTTACACGTCGAAGACATAAAAACATAGTGAGGCATAACATAACTTTAAACATTATTACAAACAAAACCGAGAAAAAAATAAGTTTAATGTGTAAATTGTGTAATTCACGACCGCTTTAGCCTAGTTAGTAGTGACCCTGCCTACGAAGCAAGAGGTCCTGGGTTCGAATCCCGGTAAGGGCATTTTATTTGTGTGATGAGCACGAATATTTGTCCCTGAGTCATGGATGTTTTCTATGTATTTAAGTATTTATTTATCTATATGAGTATGTTTATCGTCGTCTAGTACCCATAGTACAAGCTTTGCTTAGTTTGGGACTAGGTTGATTTGTGTAAGATTGTCCCTTAATATTTAAAAAATTATTTTATTTATAATTTGTGTCATGATCACGAATATTTGTTCCCGAGTCATGGATGTTTTCTATGTATTTAAGTATTTATTTATCTATATGAGTATGTTTATCGTCGTCTAGTAACCATAGTACAAGCTTTGCTTAGTTTGGGACTAGGTCGATTTGTGTAAGATTGTCCACTATTAAAAAAAAAAAAAAACACTGCGCAGCAAGTCTGTGAGGCCTGTCACATTCGCCGCTTCCTTCAAACAAATGTAAGCACAACATCATTTCTGAATAACTTATTTAAAAGTATTATACATCATTGGAAAGACAATCGAATTACACATTACAACGTATAACTGTTTCCATTAAATTATCTTTTATTTAAAAGAAAGACGGCCATTTGTCTCTGCCACACGTTTAGCCAGTAAAGCAAATACCTGCTGATATCTAGCTAGCCGAAGGCACTGTCGCCATGTTTGTAATGTAACGAGAACGAGGAAGTACGTCAGTTGTGCTTAGGCTGTGAAGTGAGCGGACGTGCGGCTTCGCGTTTAAAAGTGGTTTACGAGGTAGTGTCTCACGCGATGTATTTTCGTCTTCTAAGTCATTTCCATGGATTATTATTTAAGCACGTAGATCATCTTTAATTGAGATCATTTTTTTACATTTGATAGCTCGTTTTGTTATTATGCTTATGTTAAGATTATGCATTACTGGCGATTTGATTTGATTTGGTTGATGTATTACTGGCGCGTATCGTTTATCCTTAATAATAAAATAGGTTCATGGGCGTCATTCGCTGGCGTCATTTCGCTGTCCTTTCTGACCACGGAAATAATGTACTCGCCACGGTAATGACGGTTAAAGCTTTATTTATCACAAAATGATCATGTACTTATTTTTTATCGCTATCTCACATGGTAATAATATTTAAATAATATTTCGCTTTTATTCTGTTAACATAACCGGGTAAAAGCACCAGTGGTCAGCCATATGTTTTTTTTAAACCATTAGTAACACAATCTTTTGTATTTCGCCAGTAATAATTTGTCAATTTAATTAATTGATATCTCATTTATAAAAAAATAACTACATATTAGTGTTGGGTAGGACATTAAATTAACCTCCTGGATCCCCCGGTCCTCACTTGAACACATTCAATTTTAAAAAATGTTCAGTCGTCAGGACGTTTCCAGACGAAATTGTCAACCTGAAAAATAAACAACGAGTCACAAATCGCCAATCAGCGATCAGTTTTGCAAGGGGAAAACTCCATGATTTTGTTTACTAATTTTCCGACATCAAGAGATGTACTTAGGTCTCGCTTGCAAGACACCTGAGGATAGTGAGTGTCCGTCGGGTTAGCTCTAGGGCCTTCGGACCTGGGGCTCTCTAAAGGCATACTTTGGGCATCTTTGTAATTGACGAACAAGTTTATGAGTGTGTTTATTTAGATTCGAAGTGAACTGTTACACGCACACCGCAGTCTATGTAAATGAAATCTTTATTTTTCAAATTTGGTAGATGTATGGTAAAGCATAAGAATATCATGTACTTAAACCATAATTTATACGCGTACGAAGTCGGGGGCAGAAGCTAGTGTTCAATATTCTTACTTGCCTTCCTACACTACATACAATATTGTATTGTAGATGGGGGAAAGTTAGGTGGGAGTGGCGAGTCTGGAGCTCGAGAGGCGAGGCTTTAAGGTTTGAGGGATAAATGAAGCGCGAGGTAACGAACGATGCGACAATTTAATGAAATGGGTATGACAAATGAGGTGCTTCACGAGTAAATAACCCAACACTAAAACATATGAAAAAAGCTCTCACCAGTGAAAATATAAACTAATTCAAAATGGTGACCTCTGCTGAAACTAAAAAAAAGCGGCCAAGTGCGTGTCGGACCACGCACAACGAGGGTTCCGTGCCTATTAAAAAGGTCGTATCGTTACTAAAATCTTATGGGACTGTTTACGTCTTTTTCTTTAAGGAAGGCAGTTTTTTAGAAATATCTCAAAAGCCTTTGAACCGATCTTGTTTGAAATAATTTTCGCTGCAAGAATTTAATAAGCCATATGAGCTTGATTTTTTTCATACTTTTTAAATACACGGTTCAAAAATTAGAGGGGGGGGGGGGGACAATTTTATTTATTTATTTCTTATTAAATACAGCAACTATCCTTACAGGTAACCCTAATACAATATAGTGCCTTAACCTTAAATCAAAAATAATCCTTATTACCAGGGCTCGGATTTTACATCGCACGGTAAGACGAAAGAAAACTATGGAGTCGATATCAACATTGCAACTTTACTCATATTCATACTCACTCATTTTCCTAGTCCCGTAATTATTATATATTTATCATGCTGTCAAAATGTCAACTTAGTTGCATACCTAGTTATCCAGACCATATGGTTGCGATAGACTTAACGGTGGGTACTGGCCGCTTTATTTAATTGCCTCATGTTTCAATCATTGACGGCTTTAGACGTGTCATTTATTTAAGTTTGCAATTAGTGCATATATTAATTAACTTAATTATTACGTGAACATTTTATTATTTAGCTTATAATGTAATAAACATGGTGTGGCGGTTAAAATTTGTATTTACAATATAATAAACTTTTGGTATTAATTAAATGAATGAGTATGAGTATGAATATGAGTAAAGTTTTAATGTTGATATCGACTCCATAGTTTTCTTTCGTCTTATCGTGCGATGAAAAATCCGAGCCCTGCTTATTACTACTTAACTAAATAATTTAAATTAGAAATTCAATTTATTACAATGCATTGATAGTCAATTTAGATTTAAATATGTCATTACACAATAATTCAAATTAAATGACAATCCGTTACATAGCATAATACATATAAACACGTTTTGGACAATTCCCACATAGGGCAATAAAAAAGATCTGTCTTGTCGGCAACGAGATTGAGAACGTGTATAGTACGGCTGAGAGGTGCCTTACGGAGCAGGTTCGTCCTGCCGGTTGGCTCTGCCAGCAGCTGCGGTCGCCGCCTCCTCTCGGTGTACCTGTCAGGCACGCACAGCTTGAACATTTGTAAAATGTCCGGGTTTAGTGACCTTCGAGGCGATTATCTCTGACTCTATTCACTTAATCAATAAAATTGCTCGGAAACCTTATATTTATTTTGAAAGGCCTATCGATTGATGTGCCACACGTGGGATTGCAAAGAAAAAAAAAATTTTTGACACTCAGTTTTATGTATGGATTGCACCCCTAAAACAATCTTTTTTAGTAATTAAATTACAAAACTATGTCGCGGTTAACAAAATACACCTATCCTCAACATTTTATTGAAATACACCTTATAGTTTTCGAGTAAAATGCCTGTGACATACGGACGGACAGACAGACAGACAGACAGACACGACGAATCTATAAGGGTTCCGTTTTTTGCCATTTGGCTACGGAACCCTAAAAAGGGAGATGAAGTAAAGATAATATTTTACTACGGTGTATATTATACAAACATTTTGTTATTGCTTTGATTAGCCCGACTGTTGATGATGTCGATGATTATAAAATCTTCCATTTTTTATAAAGGTTTTTTTTTTGTTATACAGAGGCTATTGTTTTCATTTGTTTTATACTTATATTTCCTTAAAATATCCAAGAGTG
The DNA here is from genome assembly GCA_947578815.1 of Epinotia ramella. NCBI lineage: Eukaryota > Metazoa > Arthropoda > Insecta > Lepidoptera > Tortricidae > Epinotia > Epinotia ramella. Next base: position 6,766,819 of record OX388207.1, read on the forward strand.
CACTCTGGTGGGTCGCTTCGGGCCTTTGGCCGTCGGACTGGCGTAGAGAGCGCGCTCTGAAGGGACGCTTCGGGCCTTCGGCCCCCGTATTTGCTTTAAAGACACTTAACTAGGAGTAATAAAGTGGCCGCGTGGGCGGCTGGCCCTCTGGCTTGCGTGGAGAGCCCGCTCTGAAGGAATTTGTGTTTTTTTTATTGTTTTATTTACAAAACGATACATATTGAGTACACTAGATAATTTCATTAATTTTTAATAATGATGGTCTCAATATGTATGTGTAGTGGGATTATAAACAAATCGTACTTATAAATATGATATTCCATTAAAATTTTCACACTTTTCTATACAGCCGTTATTTTGCTGGCCTAAGCGTCGTATCGGTGGCGCAATTTCAGTCCCTATTTTCAACTAAACTATTAACTTTTAACCGGTGCCATATGAACCTCTCAAAGTAGAATTCAAAGGTGTATTGTATTCCATGGAAATCGTATATGTTAATATTATATTTCATTAAAAATTTACACTTTTCTAACACAACCGTAATTTCGCTGTCCTGAGCGTCATTTCGGTGGCGCAAGTAATTTCAACCCTTGTTTGCTCCTAAACTATTGACTTTTAACTAGTGTCCTATGTACCTTTAAAATTAAAATTAAAAGGTGTTTCGTATCCTTTAGAAATTGTAAAGATAAATATTATATTCCATTAAAAATTCACGCTTTTCTAACACAACCGTCATTTCCCTGTCCTGAGCGTCATATCCGTGGCGCAAGAAATTTCAACCCTTGTATGCTACTAAACTATTTTCTTCCAAATGGTGCCTTATGTACCTTTAAAGTTCAAATTAAAGTATGTTTCGTAATCCGTAATGATTTTGCTTAAATAAAAAAAAATATATATAATATGCCACGGAAATGACGCAAATATTTAATTTCACAAATTCAGCTATTTATAACTGCGCCGTGGTCTTCCCCTGCCTCTCCTTCCTTATATATCTTTCCTTCCATGATGGTTTTAAAGAAGTTGCCGTGCCGTATCAAATGACCAATCATTGTCCCTTTTCTAGTGCTGATGGTGTCCAAGATCGCTCTCTTCTCTTTTACCCTTCTTAACACGTCCTCATTTGTTATCCTCTCAGTCAAGCTTATGCCTTCCACCCGGTTACCTATCATAAGCTCGAAAATCGTAATTCCGAATATTAAAATTCCGAAAACATTTCCCTTTTTATTAGTTGGCCGAATATTTGTTTGCCTGAAATTACATTTCAAATATTATTATTATCCCAATTCTCAGTTCGGTGCAATTTTATTTTTATCAGCCGCCATCGGCGCTAAGTAATTCGGACTCTAGGATCTCAGCTCCCTCCACTAGAGCCCTCCTTGCGCTTTGCCCTACGGGCTCGTTCTGGGCATCTTCGTCGCCTTCTCTGGGGTACATGGCCAAGTGCTGTGCCCCCCGCCTCAAAAATCACTGGCGACCCCGTTGACCCCCTTGAGTCACCTTTTACGACAGGCGGCGAAAACCGTAGACCTATTCTTGCACGAGTCTACACGGTCTGCGCCTGGGGCTCACGGGGGACGATTACGTCCGCGCCCTTTGCTACGTCTCGTACGAGAGGGATCTGCCCTCTCCCAATCCCGTTCAGCAGTTACCTTCTGGATTAGGACGTTCTTACAGATGGAAACCATGGCCGAAGCATAGCAGTGGCGAAGCGCCCAAACAAGCCGATTCCCACCGGCTTGGCTAAAATGTATTTTTAGACAATCTTATATGCTCTAAACTCTTACATAACCTTTTTGTTCCGGTTTGCCCATCGATTTTTTTTACGCGCCGCCACTACCACCTAGTTGTATCTAGCACATACACTACGTTTGCTGACACGCGGTTTTCACTCAAGAGCCAGTCTGCACCAGCGACCATAGGTTCCGCGGCCTAAGTTACCTGCCCACTCACACTTCAGCTTGCTAATTTATTGAGCTATGTCGGTGACCTTTCTCTGACGAATTTATTCGTTCCAGATACGATCCGTAAAAGAAACTTGATTATAGCTCGCTGGGCGACCTTAAACTGGGGGACAAGACGCACAGTACTATTTTAACTTGATGATTATTTTAACATGTGCCTAATTTAATTCAAATGAATATTTAATTTTCTGTACGAGTCCATTGTTAAAATTGAAATAAATGTTTCATTCAGTCATTCTTATTCTGTTCCCAAAGTTAATGTATCCGAATCGTCACTTATTTCCTGGTATATAATATGTCAAGGTGCGCAATGACGACTAATTTATTTCCAACAGCAAAAATTCAATAAGTATAAGCATTTTAACTGAAATATAATGAAAACTCACGTATCTTATATCGAGAAACGCTCGACGTCTTATGATCTAAAAAGCACTTATCACGCCATTTTATATTTAGTCATTGGGCGACCGAGCTCTGCTCTGGCGAAAATAGAAAAAATACCGAGAAAAGGAATTTTCCTTGACATGAGACCTAGCTATTTTTCTATTCCAAATTTCTTGAAATCGTTAGAGCCTTTTTCGAGAAATGAAATCACGTTTAAATATTGCTCGTTTAATAGTATGTTTATTATTTGCCTACATTTGCATACTACTTTAAATAAGAGTTTGTATGTAAAAACTCGTTAAGTAAAGGCTTATTTTATTGTTATTATTATTATTTAAATAGGTTTTTTGGACAGAGAAACTGTCGTCTTGATTTTCGTTCGCCCATAGATCTTCTAAAGATTTCCATTATTTTCTAACTGTAGGTTTTCTTCTCCATATGTTTTCCCTATTATTATTATTCTAAGGTAATTCTCCCATATTCTCTGGCGATCTGAATACACATCACCACAAACACCGCATACATACACATCAATAACTGGTGGTGTCATTTTGTATTCTTGAAGTTCAAATCTGAATAACTAATCGAATAGAACAATTATGTGGACATGACTCCAAAATCAATCAAAATGTTATTCAGTTAATTAATTTTTTACTTGACATATAATTTGATTCCTAGTCAATAAATACAAAAGTTTGTTAAAGTATAGGTTTATTAAAAAAAAATATCAGTATTTTTTTCAAATTTTTTTCTAGTGTAAGTAATCGTGTCAGTTTAAAATCGTTATTTATTTATTATATATAAATATTTACGGAAACGATACCCATTTTAAATACGAACCTTTTGCTAATAATTATTTATGTAATTCATCGTCGTCGTAACGTCATTTTTTTTTTAAGTTATTATAGTATATACGTGCTTATAAGCACTTTATAAATAAACAATTATCTCCAATAATTCAAATTATCTTTCAATGAATAATTAATTAACATTTTGATTAATTTTGGAGTCATGTCCACATAATTGCAAACAATATCGCAAATTTTTCCGATCTCTGATGATAATGTACATTTTAAACGTAAAACTCCTTTTCGTCGGGATTTCAAATAAATAAGTGCGCTGTAGTAGACTTTTAAGAACTAACTTGATTTAAGGCGTCTGTTTAGATACAATTGCATAAAGGTGCCATTCTGAATTCCCGATCAGCGGTTAAGAGCAGGGCATGCTGAAATAACATGAAATTTTATTATACAAAATGGCGTCCCCTATATTTAGGACAGCCTAGTATTAGTAGCTAGGAATGAAAAACAAAAGAGAGAGTCTAAACTACTAAACTATCCTATGTTATAATCCAGGCTATAAACTATCTTCGTGCAAAATTTCACCCAAATTGGTTGAGCCGCTTAGGCGTGATTCAGTAACAAACATCCAAACTTTCGCATTTATAATATTAGTAGGCTACCAGCCGGGGTTCGAACCCACGACCTAAAGATGAAAAGCGTTGTGCCTCCACTCGTCTATAATAGCTTTCAGTAGGATTTCTAAAACAATTGGCTAGGTACTTTCCAACAAAAAACTATTTAGTTCGTCAGTTAGCTTATCAAAAAAATATTGGACACGTTTCACACGGTCACAGATTAAAGAATACAAGTACAGATCAAAATCTCATAGAGCAAAAGCGTACCGTCCTAATGTAGGCAATTCTGTATACAATTTTAGTCCCGTAGCTACACCAGTACGGGCAGTATCCGAGCTACCACGGCTATGACGCTGTCAGCCTTTAGTAATACATCGAGATATCACCAGATGGCGTTGACTTCCCGGGCAACAAATAGAGTATTTTTGATTTTTTCGATATAAAAGTAGTATTATAGAGACAATTACACATCACACAAAAATATACATAACCAAATGCTTAGAGCCTGTGGTTCCATAGAACTTTTGCGACCCGTGATGGCGCCATCTAGTGACAGTACCCAATAATACGTAGCAAGCTTGAAAGCTCACTCGTATAGTACGAGTTACATGGATTTAGTATCAATTTTATTGCATTTACTAAACTTATAAAATATACCTTTATTGTATGTGCGGAAGTATGTTTGTGATATAATTAAGGTACGTTGAATTTATTAAGGTGTAAAAATCATTCTATCTTCACGATTACTGGTTCAAATGTTTCGCTCGGTACCTGTGTCGCCATCTATGAGTTCTTTTTAGTATCAATTATACGTTGTTCTAGTTGGGAGGCCATGACACGGTTCACATTCATTTCATATTTGGTTGACAAATTTTGTCAACCAAATATGAAATGAAGTTATAGCCCGTCAAAGCTCCGTGTGACGTCACATTAGGGTACACTTTTTAGCATAATTTGTCGTCATGCGGAAACTTCTTCGGCTGTCTTCATATTTTTGAAGTGAAAACTTCTTTAGCGCCGCTGTGCACTTTTTGTGATGGGGAAAAATTGTTAAACTCGCCACAGGTCACGTGACCGTGAGATTAGAGAGATTGAAAATTCGTAAGACGGACACGTGACCTGATTGAAAAACTGTTACAACGTCATTGAGTCTTCACTTCTGCCGTCACTCCCGGAGTGCAACCCGGTCTTTTTTTGTTTGATTTACATATAAAAATACGTGTCCAATATTTTTTAATAATCTAGCTGTCGGCATTAATAGGGTTTTTTTTTTACCCATGAAAGTTGCTATAACAATGCTTGAGGGCCACTGAGAATTAGGTTTCGTAGGCTGCCTACCCCCTTTTGGATACACAGGCGTGTGTGTACAAATCGATACCCCGCGGTCAGGATTAGTCAATATTTATCGCATCACGAACCAAAAGCACTGAACACCAGCGTATCCACTAAATACGCATAAAATTGGACGCCACCCCTTGATAAGCTGGGACTGTATTCCACCAGTTTTTCTACATGGACACTTTTATGTGAAAACTCTCACATGAGTAAGAATTTTTGTTTGAAGTGAAAACTTCTTTAGCAGCGCTGAGCACTTTTTGGGATGGGGAAAAAATTGTTAAAAACGCGACAGATTTTTGTGACGTCAGATGTGAAGGAGGTCACAAACTTTTATATTTTGCTGCTAGCCGATTCGACTTCATTCAAATCTGAACGCTATTCGTAAGAGTATAAAACCGTTAAACACTTTTTGCAATAGCATATTCTGCAAATGAATTTGTAATTTTGTCCACGCGTCCTTCACCGTTTTGCTATTGAGAAAATTTAAGAATAAATTTATGAAACAAAGGAAAACATAGGAACATGTCAATAGTAGCCATAGTAAGCCGGTGCCACAAAATGTCCGCAGCCATGGTAATTCATCAATTTCTTTCACGTTATATTCGGCAAAAAGCCATTCATAGAATAGTTAAGAAAAGAAAAGGTTCGCTTTTCGACTTTACATAAAGATTTCAATGCAGTTACAGCCTAAAATTGACGAACCTTTTCATTCTACATTGTAGAATTCTACAACTGTGTTTGAGCGAGGGAACAAAGTTCAAACAAGAAGTTTTTCGTTTGAGCTTGGGCGAAAATGATTTCGTATGTCTATCCGGTGGATATCCGGCTGTTCATTCTCGTCTACAGGCCGAATGTTTACGCAAGTTACGCAAGTATCTTTCTGATAAGCGCCTAGGATAGATAAAATACTATGTTGACAACTGTTGTCAACATAGTATTTTTCACTAGGTACAAAAGGTAGTAATAATAGTGTATAATTATATTGTATATGTGTATGTTTATTTCAGTATGTATTTGATAGAAGTTTATATTGGATTAAGGTTTCATTTAAATTTAAATGCCTGCACCAAATGTTTCTGTTTTGGCCACATTAAGTCCGCCATTTGTACTTTATCTTGTATTGTGCAATAAAGTTTAAATAAATACATAAATGTTTCAACTTAATTTCGTGAAACTTTGTAGGCAGGTAAATCACTTTCGAGCCGTTATTGCATTTGTAGTCGTGACCTCTGCAGCCAGCCTCACACACACGCATACGTGTGTCTGTGTGCGTCAACGTGTAAGTGTGCCCCTGTAAATATACAAATACCTACTACTAAAATTATTATTATAAAGTAATTTACCGGTTTGATAATTATATAGGTAAGTACCTAGTTATTTTATAGATTCAGTTTTTGGCTTTTCATAACAAAATCTTTTTTTGAAGTGAATACTTCTTTAGCGGCGCACTTTTTGTGATGGGAAAAAATTGTTTAACTCGCCACAGGTCACGTAACCGTAAGACGGACACGTGACCTGATCGAAAAACTGTTACAATGTCATTGAGTTTTCACTTCTGCCGGCACTCCCGGAGTGCAACCCGGTCTTTTTTACTTGACTGCCTCAGAAGTAGACGTATATATGTATTTACATATGTGGACAAGAAATTTCTTTTTCACGGGCTAACATTCCAAGCGGCTTGATAGCTTTTGACATAATATTATGAGGTGTCGTTGGCTATTTGAAAAACGGTTGGGTTTTTCGAAAAATTGATTTCACTCGTTAACGAAGGATTAGCTTCGTCTACAGCTCAAAGAACCCTAGTAACTATAAACTCGGCTATGTGACATGGTCAGAGTTGTGACTTATTTGAAATACTTGTATATAAAATGCAAATACAATATTTTGTACCTAAATACTTTTTTTTTTATTATTTGTATTTTATTTGAAATACTTTTCGAAATGTATTTTATATTAAAATTTGTCAAATATAAAATACTTTTTTACTGCTAAGTTTCGAAATTAAGTATTACCTTTACCACTCAAATTGTCAAGTGAATGGGTCAGTGATTCGGCAAATGGCCACTAGAGGCGCTGCAACTTTGAAAGTCTATGTCCGAAATGACAGTTAAAACAAAATGAACGTTATTATCTGTGAAACATGACGTTGCGCTTCGATTTTTAACGAGATTGACTTCGATTTTGTTTAGATTACTTCTTGAAAGTATTTTATTTGAATAAAGTATTTTGAAAATATCTAAGTATTTTGTATTTTGCATTTGAAATATTAAATTAGAAAAGTATTTGCATTTTGTATTTTAATACTTTTATAAAAGCATTTTATTCGGTTCACCATCATTTCATAAAAAACGTTTCATAAATGATCATTTTATAAACAACGATTCACAAACTATTCATTTCACAAACCTATCATTCCTCAAAATGCTTATACTATAAATAATTATTTGACAAATATTCATTTAGCAAATGTTACTCGTTAAAAAAAAATTGAATGTTAAATTGTCATTTTAAAAATTATCATTTACCAAATAAATCCTTTATAAAATAGGTCATTTTACATATCGACGATAGATAAATGATTGTTTCATAAAAGTAAATACCACGGTATATCACGGTCATATCACGTTATCTAGCGGACTGGCCAAGAAACATTTCATAAAAAAGTATAGTATTTAAACAAAAATGGGTTTTGGCGCTTCGCCGGCTGCTGCCGCAGCACGCTGGCTTGTTGTAGGATCGCAGTTCACCTAACACTCCTCCTCGCTTCGCTAGTCGTCGTACCTACACTCACCTGCCTTAAAGTAGAATAGATAGGTAATCCACCTGTTATGTCAGTACATTTTAAGACCTAAAAGTTGTTTTTTAGGCTAGGAATGATAACTTACTTGCTAAACACTTTTAGACTTATCCGTGTGCTCATACAGTCTTATACGATACCTGTATAGAATTATACAACTTGTGGGTTAAAACTTTATCAAGACGATCAATGAATTTTATTAATTTAATAAAAATAAGGTATTTACCAAACAATGCATTTTCTTAAACGTTATTTTACCAAACGTTACTTTGCCAATTGTCACGAATAATAAATTAGTAATTTGTCAAATAATGATTTATAATTTATGATGTTTCTTCAATTAAATGATTTGTCTAATGAACTCTTTGTAAAACAATATTTTATATAACGACTAATTTGTTATTCGTTAGTTTGCCAAACGTTGTTTATAAAATGAATATTTATGAAACGTTTTTTATGAAATGATCGGATACCATTTTGTACATCTCTGGACATGGTGATATCACGAGCTATCGAAGTGCAACACCGAATGGCGCCTGCTGGTTTATCCGATTAGGCGCCGGCGTGGTTCGAACGCGTGACTGAACCTGTTAAGCGTCAGGCGTCAGAACCGACCAGCTGTGAATTTCGGACGAAAATTAGAACCAAAAATTTTGACATTCTTTAGCATTTTACGAGCCTTATAACGTGAAAACTGCATAAAAACCAGTTCATATTTTTTAATAACTCGTATCAATAGAGAAGAATATAAATAAATATAAATATAAATATTAGGGGACAATCTTACACAAATCGACCTAGTCCCATAGTAAGCTCATTAAGGCTTGTGTTATGGGTACTAGACGACGATATATATAATAGATATAAATACTTAAATACATAGAAAACTTCCATTCGACTCAGAAACAAATATTCATGCTCATCACACAAATATTTGCCCTTACCGGGATTCGAACCCAGGACCTTCAGCTTCGTAGGCAGCGTCACTACCCACTAGGCTAACCGGTCGTCAACGTCAAAGAAGAACATACAGTGTCCATGATAGGTTTTATCGTCAGATTTTACTCGACGTTTCAGTACATTTTCGCCGTACGTTACGATAAAACCTATCATCGTGCTAGCTTAGCAGGTACATTACCATAATAATAAACTTACATAATTCAAACAATACCTTACTTTATTAACAACTTGTTTCTAACTTTTAAGCATTACGCGTCGTTCAGCTGTCAACACGGCGAATCCTCAAACATATCAAGGGTCGGCAACGCCCATGTTACTCCTTTAGAGTTGCATGCGTCTATAGGCTGCGGTGTCCGCTTACCATCAGGCGGGCCGTACGCTTGTTTGCCACCGTCGTTGTGTAAAGAAAAAAAGTACGCTTTGTGAAGTTAGTCGTGGGTATTTTTTATTTTCTTTTACAATTCTCGATTATATTTCAAACATCTCATGCCATAAAATAGTTATTTATGCTACAAGTGTGGAAAGTAGGTGATTTCCGACGAGTGTCATTTTTATACATGAGCGAGTGAAGCGAGCGAATGTATAATTCGACACGAGTCGGAAATCATCTTTACGCGCGTGTATCATACAACATTTTACTATGCCTTGTGTGAGGAAATATATTAAATGTTGAAATGTTGGTTTAAAATAGATCTAGGTTAAAATTGAAGAACCCAGGTAGTTTGTTAGGTACCTACTTATTATCTGGAATTGCATTTAACAACTTCTTCACATCTTTTGCTGTCAAGCTTATTCACTTAAAAGTTAAAACCATTGTACTCGTATTGTGGTTTTGGAACACAATTAATTTTGAGTAACTCAATATTATATTAAACAACAAAAATACACTGTACCGCCGTAGTTCTAAGAAACATACTGACACTATTGAAACGCAATAAATCATTATTATTATTGATTACTCACTTTCACTCGACCTTTTTAACATATTTACATAAAATAACTACACAAAACTCACAATAAACAGCAATGGCGGGCTTTTAGATACATGCGCCGTCAACATATGCGCATTGCGCATGTGCAAGCCGCCATACTGTCGTATTGTAAAAGGCATAAGAAAGATATGCGTTCAGCCAAACACATTAAATGAATATTAAAAATTAATTAATTTATTGACCAAATTCAAAATTCATAAACATTAATAAATCATTTTAAACGTTATTAGTATTTATGTACCTTTTATATGAAAGAAAACGTGTAATTGAAATATTTGTAAAACTTTTCTCGAGTAATAAAAACTCTTTGTCGGGCTGACGACGGACTTGAAAATTAAAAAAAAATTGAAAAGTAAAAAGCACTAGTGCGAAAAAGTGGCACTTTCCGCACGATTTCAGTGCTTGGAAAACGCTCTTTTCGAGCACATGCATTGTAAAATAGTTTTAAATACAGAAGTAGTAAGTAAATGTTTTGTTATGAAATAGGCTATTCAAATTCTTCATTTGATGCCCCAATCGATAGGATGCGATTTTTTTTTGTCTTCAGTTCAAACAATGTCAAGTAAGCACCTATATATTCCGCCATGTTGCTTTATTATGACATAATATAATATGGATGTCGTGAGGATTCTAACGATAACTCACACAATATTAATTAGTGGAGGCGTTGAGTATTTCTAGTAATATAAAGATTCCACATACATCATCATAACTCACATACACATACAACATCATTAAAACGTCGTCTGTGCGTTACAGACACTCTCGTGACTATATAAGCCACAGTCTCTGGGTGACCGAGCTCTGCTCGGATGAAAATAGAGAACATGCGGACAAAACGAATTTTCCCAGACATGAGACATAGCTAGATCGATTTCTCACCCCTACCTGAACACACACTCACACACACACACACACACACACAGATGCCAAAATCCATGAAAATCGTTAGAGCCGCTTCCGAGAACGTGATTGCAAATATACTAAATATATATAATTATATGTAGGAAAGGATTTGGTGCACGCAAATTGAGGGACCGTATCATCGGCAACCTCTTGACAATTTACCTCTTAGGGCGTTTGTGGGCTAGATCTTGGAACCAGGTGTCATCGTGCATATTGTGGCCTTTTGGCGAAAGTGTGTTCCACCACTCATCGCGGTTGCCAGCAAGACCTTCCCAAGTGTAGCGATCGATGTTAAATGAGACCATGTCGCGTTTCACGCAGACCTACATATTTACACCCTAAAAAACATTATCACTCGTTGGGCAGTCGTGTTAAAAGTAACAGACAGGGAGACAAACAGATAGTCAGAGTTTTTTCCACATTTATAAAAGTATTAGCTTCCTTCCGCGCTTCGTCTGCGTGGACCCGGGATATCAACTATCCTATATTTTAATCCAGGCTATAAACAATCTTCGCGCCTTTCATCCAAATCGGAATAGCCGTTTAAGCGTGACTGAGTAACAAACTTCCAAACATCTGAACATACAAACATCCAAACTTTGGCATTTATATGATGAGTTCACCAAAATGTCATATATATATATATTATATACTAGCTGTACCTGCGACTTCGTTTGCATGGTAATGTGGTGGGAGCGCATTATTTCTTCTCTTGGACATAGGACACATGCAGTTCTAATTTAGCCTATAAAGTAAAACGTTGAATAAACCTATTTTAGCTGAAATGCCATTAAAATTCGTTGGTCTTCACTGTTATTTAAATTAGTAAAAAAGGGACAAAACTCGTTTTATTTAACAGAGGTAAGTATTTTAAGTTTTATGAATAAAGGGGTAAAAGTTTAGTATAGATCTTCTTTTCTACATATTTTTAACACTGTTTTATATTAAATAAATAAAAAACGTGATGACCGAAATGATCTTGAGTCACTCCGACTCTCAGGTAAAGATGTGTTTAGGAATTAATAATAGATAATCCTTTAGAGTAGGTACCCATTGACCGGTAAGTGTTTATGCGGAACAAAAAATCTCTTTTTAATTAGACAACGGACGGCCAATTTATATTTTCCAAACTATACCTAACCACTAGGTAAGTTCTGCAACCATAACGCGAGTCCGAGACCCTTTCTTTTCTATTAAAGTAATTATTAAAAATATTAAAGTAATATGTCAATTTTGTTCATATTAAAATGGTTCAGATCGCACTATCACATTCTGCCAAATATAGTGTATGTTCCCGCCATTGCCAACTTAATGAAATTTGCGTTGCAGGCTTCATGATAAAAGTATTTTCCTGTATGTTAGCCAATTTCTGTGTCTCTATATTGGCTGAATGTCAACTTGAAGGCGCGAAGTACGAAGTTATAATACCGCCTATTAAGGCGGGGTCAGTATTAACTGACGCGCTTGATAATTAATGTTTATAAAAAGCCCGTTCTGTTCTGATTTAATACATACTGTATATTGCTGATAAATATAAATACTGACAAACCAGCACGGCTATCACAAGACGGCGCGCGCAAGCTCTCTAGATTTTTCTCGAACTATCCGTCTCTTACTTAGAAAGTTACAACTTAGAAAGAGACGTATAGGGCGAGAAAAATCGAGAGAGCTCGCGCGCCGTCTCGTGATCGCCTTGCAGTATCGTGACAAATACTCAGCTTGTAAGCTTGCAGAAACTCAAATAGACTTTATGGCTGAACGCGAGACCAGTGCTATGCCATGGCAATAAAAAAAAGGAAGAGAGTCAGACTTTTGACGTTACTTTGTTGAAATTTGTTGATACATTTATTGAAATTACGCCTCAACACGAATTTAGCGCATATAAGTATATTAGAATCGATTAATTTTTATGCTTTAGAATTTAATATGCGTATTGTTAAGGTCTATCACAACACCGGATCGAAATTATTACTGTCGGATAGTTATGGCAAGGCCGCCATTTTGACGTCACTGACAGTTGACAGGTATGGCGGCTACGATTTCAAGCTGAAGAAATGAATAATTTAACGAGGTCAAATGTTTCCGAAAGTTAATTAATCGTAGCAGTCGGATAAAAACTATTCTATACGGAAGCTAGAATAATAATGTACTTGTAAAAAAAGTTTCATGTATTTCCGTTCATGGGGAAGCTGAGAACATTCGGGACAACTCAATGCTTAGTTTGATACTGGCTGATTCTTTTTTTAATTTAGAGATTTATTAAAAGGGAGAGATAACCGTAGAATATCACGAAATCTCGCATTCCTATGTACGTAATATACAAAATTGCATTCCAGAATAACCCTGTTAGATATTGCAATCCATTTGACCGGGAAAAAGTACCCCCAGATAGATGCAAATCCGCTATAAATTGCTGGGTGGCGACGGATTTGGGACATTAATTTGTGGGAAATCGCTTGGAAAATGGAAATTTTGTGCAGCCTCTAGCAACACCGGCTACATACTATTTTCACCTGGTTTTATCAGATCATCCCTGCGTGCGATGGAAAATGGCATTTAACGTCTCGAGTTAAGGACTCTTGTTGTCGGTTGTTGTTGTTTGCAAAACGCAAATGTTGTGTAAAACGTGATGGTTGCTTGAGACGTGATGAGAATATTATAACTTTTTAATGAGCATCAAGGTTTATTATTGATAAGGGTGAGTGTACTGTTTATGTAAGGGTCCATTCCAACACCGTGTATAATTTTTTGATGTTTTATGATCCTTTTGTAAACGGGTGAGGACCAAATTCTTGGCCAGTAGTTAGCCTGGTTAGTCGGTAGCCACACAAACTGAAGAAGTGAAAAAAGTTCCGTTCGTTGTGACACAAAAATTAACCATAGAATTTGTATGGTTAAGTTTCGTGTCAAAACGGAAAACTTTCATAGAAAATTATTTAATTGAGTGAAGAATTTGGCCCTTACCCAAACACGTTACCTACCAGCTACCCGGTACTATATTTTTACACGACAGTTGCAAGTTGCAAATGAGAAGCAAACCCGCAGCCTATGGACATTAGTGACTTCAGAGTAGTTACAAGTATGCTACAGACCCTTTTGTACATTTGAGTGTTGTGTAGACGGATAAAAAATGCATCTTCCTAGGCTACTCAAAAATGACGGAACTAATCAGTAATTATAATTACAAACCAGTTAGAAACTGTACCTCGCACACGACGCTGCTCAAGTTGCAAGGTTTCAGTCAGTTCTGTTCTATTTCTGCTCAAAGCACACGGTTGACTGGAAATATTAAAAAAAGCAAACATGTCGAGTGGATCGAGCGAGGATGATGACGACATTGTATTATATTGTTATCTTAATAGACGCTGAATATTCAAAATAATGTGAACTGCAGATTATCCGTTGCAGCACGAGAGCTGCGTGAAACAGATAATAAATTTGTGGGATTCTATAGAATGGCCAAAGATAGATATTTAAAGCTCCTACCATTTGAAAAAAAAATACTTACATGCGGGAGTGCGTGAGCGCAGAAAAAAGGATTTTAATAAGATAAGATTTTTATTTATTACAAGCTTTTATTTAGTTTCACCTGTCCCGTTGTCTGTCTGTCTGTCTGTAATCAAATCTTGCAAGTTAAATTTGACCCACTTCCCGGTGACCGATTGAGCTGAAATTTTGGGTATAAGTATAGTTTGGATGACTATTCAATATTATGGTACCATCGAGCTGATCTGATGATGGATACAGAAGGTGGCCATGGGAATTCAGTACTTAACCGACGTAACCCCGTTGAGTTTGGGCTCGTTAGAATCGTCTCAATGAGTAGTTGATGATGGTTTACAGAAAAGTACAGTCGGCAATAAAAGCTTGTACTAAAAATGAAATTTTTGACAGAAACGTATTTATTAGTAATTAAGTACTTAGTTACACAGAAAACTCGGGTAACCAGTAGCGCGGCGACCGGCACGACGCGTCATGCGCGATCAGTTGCCACCGCGTTATTAACCGGTTAGTGACTAGCAGCGTCGTGTGCGAACCTCAATTCATCGTTCCTAATTTAAATCCTCGTTAGTAATTTAAGTTTGTAACTAGTAATTTTTGAGTAGCTCCATGTGCGAAGGGCCTTACTCTCAACAAAACGCAACCTCGACGGCTCAGGCGACCTTACTACAATATGACTACAGGCCCCGTAGCATGCATGGCGTTATCACGCGATAAGTGATAGGATAGGCGCGTCGTCTCGTTCTATCGAACGGTGTCAGCCAGGGACGGAAGCTCTATCCTGTCACTTATCGCGTGATAACGCCATCCATGCTACGGGGCCAGAGCAAGGGGTAGTGTTATTGTGTTCATTTGGTAACATTTTATAATCCTTTCGTAAATATGCTTGTTAGTACTTTTATCTATTATGTCAGATATCTGCGCATGACCTTAATGGTCTATCTCTTTCAAATCCCATTTTTGCAGTAACGGCATTTATTGATTAAAACTTCAACTAGCAAAAGTACCAAATCGTTACTCGACTTCGTAGATTTTACTGGATTGAAAATGTAATTATAAATAGGTACCATAAATTGGCCTGGGCATACCTCATTGTAACCATTATTAAATGTATTAATTATTGAGTCCTTTAAAGTGAGTATTAGTGGTATATTTAATGTAAAACGTATCTTCTTTTCAACTGATTAGAAGAGTGCCGTCGACTTATTAGAAGGTGAACAATAATGAAACGAGTGTTTGTCAAAACAAAAAAATGTTTGCTACAAGCATTCACTGCCGACTGTATTTTCTACAATCATCTAAGTAATTAGCCAGATCGCACCACTCCATCATTTTAAGGTTTAGCTAATTTAGCAATTCCACTGTTAATCTAGTCTAGACATTTTCTCCAGACGCTGCTGCCTGTTGGAGGCTGACTTACAATTTATTAAGTTTATTTTTTAGCCGCTGCTTTGGGAACAAAGTTATACTATGGTAGTCTTTTTAAATCAAAAAGTTCACTTTAATCAATCCCATTCACCCCTTTAAGGAAATAAAAACTATTGTTTGGAATAAAAGGGAAAAGGACTTCCCGCAGGATCTCAAATTATCTCCTCACCAAATTTCATCTAAATCGGTTAGCTATTCTATACTCACTTATTTTTTTATAATATTATACCTAGTTATAAAGCCACGGTAGCCTAGTGGTTCAGGCATGCGGCTGGCAAGCGGCGGTCGTGGGTTCGAATACCGGCTCGTACCAATGAGTTTTCAGGAACTTATGTACCTACGGGATATTCACCGTTAGCTTTTCGGTGAAGGAAAACATCGTGAGGAAACTAGTCTAATCCCAATAAGGTCTAGTTTTCCCACTGGGTTGGAAGGTCAGATGGCAGTCGCTTTCGTAAAACTAGTGACTGCCAGATCTTGAGATTAGGTGTCAAAGTTGACTCCGGGCTTCTTTAGGGCGCAACCGGGAATGACGCTAGGAGGATGATGATGACCTAGTAATAATATTTAATAGTACCATGTGGATACCAGCTTAACTTATTTTTTTTTTCATTTGCAGCTCAAACAGCTTCCTGAGAACAACCGTAGTCATTAGAAATGAGTGCTCAATAATGCAAAACTTAATTAAATTAAAATACTATCCCCCTTATTCATAAAACTTCAAATCATCATCATCATCATCGTCATATCAGCCGAAAGACGTCCACTGCTGGACATAGGCCTCCCCCAAAGAGTGCCAAAGTGACCGGTCCTGCGCCACCCGCATCCAGCGGACTCCCGCAACCTTTACCTTTGGATCATCAGTCTACCTTGTGGGGGGCCTACCCACGCTGCGCCTTCCGGTACGTGGTCGCCACTCGAGAACCTTTCCGCCCCAACGGACATCGGTTCTACGTGCTATGTGCCCCGCCCACTGCCATTTAAGTTTAGCGATTCGGAGGAACATATCGGTTACCTTGGTTCTGCTGCGGATAGCCTCATTCCTGATGCGATCACGCAGAAAAACTCCCAACATGGCCCTCTCCATTGCCCTTTGGGTGACTTTGAGCCTTCTTACATGGCTTACAATAAGCGACCACGTTTCAGTGCCATATGTCATCACTGGCAACACACACTGGTCAAAGACTCTCGTCTTGAGACACTGCGGAATATTGGACGAAAAGATGTGCCGTAGCTTCCCGAACGCTGCCCAGCCGAGTCGGATTCGACGATTGAACTCTTTCTCGAAGTTGGACCTACTTAACTGGATAGTCTGTCCTAGGTATACATAATCGTCTAAAACTTCGAGCATAAAGTGTCCGATTGTAATGGACATTTAATAATAAATAATAATAGACATTTAATCAGCAAGTTTGCATACACTATGATCGTTTAACAGAACAACATTTGACATGATCTTCGTCTTATCCATCTTCATTTTTAGACCAACTCGCTCGGAAGCTTTACTGAGGTCATCGAGCATCGTACCTATGTCCTCCATGGTCTCAGCCAAGACTAACTATATCGTCAGTCTTGATAACGTCCTCCAGTGCAGCGGTGAACAGTTTTGGGGAAGTAGCATCTCCTTGCCTGACTCCCCGCTGCAGCGGTATTCCTATTGGTTTCGAGTTCTGGTCCTGGATTCGGACTGACATAGTGGCGTTCTCATCAAACACTTCAGCACTTCGATATAGCGATAGTCAACTTGGCACCGCTGGAGAGACTGTAGTACAGCCCAGGTTTCAATCGAATCGAAGGCTTTCTCGTAGTCCACGAACGCTAAGCAGAAGGGCAGGTTATACTCCTCGGTCTTAAAATGCCTCTGCTAAATCAAATGTACTTTGTCCTTTTCTAAAAAACACAAATTCCAAAGTGACAGATAAAACAAACGAACTAACAAACTGTGGTGTGTCTAGTTGTCTGATGAAAGAAATTATATTAGTATTCTTTTTATTTATGTTTCGTCTTAGGCTAAGTTTTTACAGTAATTATATAAAAAGTAAAATATAAAACTTACTATACAACACATAACTTCATTAAAGCCCTAACCTGGTACCTGGTATATTATTTATATATCTCCGGTTTAAATTTACGGGACAAAAACCGGTCATTTGGAAGGCGTGCGTGGGGATATAGATCCAACACGTAGAGGCCACACCTGTTAGAATAGAAACCATTCACGGGTACGTTGGTAGATTGTGTGTAAAATGGATAGAGAACTGGATCTATGGTAGTGATATATGGGTGGATTATGTTATGAAACTTCCAGACACCTGCCATAACATTGTTGTACACAAAAGTTATTTATATTATTATTATTATTTGTATGAGCTAGCGCCAAGAAAACTGCTCGATAATTAATTATTCCGGTAAAATGCCCTGAAAGGCAAATTGTAAGCTTGCTAGCATAAGTACTATCAGGATTAAACAAAGATGAAGGTAGCAGTCAGGCTAAAACAGCCCTTACGTTGTTGTCTTAAGGTACCACACAATTATGCGAGCTCACGGATAAGGGATTTACTCTGACGTGTGTTAAACAAAGTCAAAGTTTACCATATTCATGTACACGTGCTGATTTTATAATGATATACCAGGGTGTAAGTTTTAAATCTCAGCCAAGGCAGTCTTCGGGATTTATCTATACGAATATGAATGTAAATTGACTATATCGTGTATAAATCAACACTACAGCAGAGTTCAGTGATACGCTAGTGGTTTCGTGGTCTGTTTATTTTCAGCAAGTTACAATATCTACATAGGAACCTTAAGGTGAGGCATCATGAGGAAATTACCACAAAGGAGTAAAATGGGGCTTCGAATTTCCTACTTTATTACGCGAAAACTACATAAAATGTGACAGTTTCTTCTTTTAATGATATTTGAAGATATTTGCTATAATTATACCAAAACACGATTTGATTCATTTGCCTCGATAGATTAGGATCGCAAAGTCAGCTCTGATTTTGCGTTTTTTGGTAGGTTGAGTTGACTAAAAACCTAAACCATCTTTTTCCTAGTCAATGTTCAGTATTTATTTTTGTATACTTTTATTCCTTATTATATTTGTGACAAACAAGTGCGCTCCTTTCATTTTTAATATAAATAAATCAATAGAATTAAGCACATAAATACAAAATCACGCACAAATCGGACACGCATAAGTCACTTCCTTTCAATTTTAGTAAGCAGATGGCCATCACATGTTGTCTTAGACAATATTAATTTTGCAAGTGCATTTGAATACATAAAATAATACTTGTATAACTACAAGGAACATCGTATCATTGTACAAAGTAAGGCGATTATGAAAATATATTGCGATCCCGCCGTAATAATGAAGCCGTCCAATGACATTGTCGTGTTTTTTTCCTCAAAAATCAGCAGTGCCAACGAATTGAATGGAAATACATTGTCAGAATATTTATAATATCAACTCAGAATCTGCAAGCATTAGGCAAATTGTGTTATTGTGATCCATTCAAGACGAAATATAGTCACCCGATTGGATACAGTTCTTCAAGATACCTATTACACTTCAACTCCATGTTTTTAACTGATTCACTAGCAAGAATTGCTACGCGCTACGCTCAATACGACACGAGTCATTGTTTCAGCAGATCCCGTGGTGTTCCCCAGTATGTAGCGGAAAACAGAAAGCTACGGTGTAGGCGCCCGCAAGGCGGGTTGCTGGCAGACCCAAGTAAGAGATTGAGAGTCAAATGAAGAAGAAGTAGGTAGGAAATATTTGTAATATATAAATGCAGCTGAAATAGCAACGTATTCCATGACATATAAATGTGCATTTACAAGCCTATAAAAATAAAATAATAGATATTGTTTATTTTTATATATGATGATGCAATTGTATGCGTAATTACACATAAAATTATATTCTTGTGGTATAAAACATTCAAATGAAGTAATTGTTTCATTTTCTTAACCTACCTACACTCAAGCTAAGGAATTCACTAGATCAGACATATTGTGCTGCTTTTATACTCTACTTGCCCCTTGGTCAAGTGCTAGCCGGACTCGTGCACGAGGGTTCCGTACCGTACTCGCAAATTTTGCATGTCTAGTTTAACGTGAGCTTCCGTCGCGAATTGTTTACCAGCATTTTGGTGCCCACTTACGCTGGTTATACAAATTTTGAATGCGATATACCTAGTTATAAATTGACTTGACATTGAATTATCAATAGCACATATTTCATATACCAAAATGTACCCTAAGAAACTACTCAGAATACGAAACTGTCAACAAGTTTCTACCATTTTTCAATGTTTTGACGATTTTGCTTGCTCTATGGAGGTCGGCGACTGATTTCAATTCATAATGTCACCAAAGAAAAAAAAACCAAGGTTATAGTGACCTGCCGCTGTAAAGTGATATTATGGTGTGCGTGAAATGTAGTAGTGTGTATCACTGGGGAAAATTACGATAATGTTGCGCCGCCTAGTTTTATTTTAGGGTCGCGTATGTAGCTTCATTCGACTTGTTTCGCCTTAAACGGTTTCTAAGTATATTTAAATCGTGACAGGTATGTCGTAATAATGATTACTTATAGCCAATTTACACACATGCGACATCCAATAAATATTGAGATACCTTTTTTACAGACATTATAAGCTATATCAATTTATTAATCTACTAACGGGTTAATCGAACGTACATACAATTCAATTATATAAAACGAATTATTATTTAGGTGACGAAACAGTGGGGCTACGTTGAGCCGTCAAGTACGGTGTAGAATTCGGTAGGTTGCCCCGGAACCGCCGAAACACGACATCCACTGACGGCCAGAAATCAGCAAACGAGATGGTCTCCTACAGCGGCCGCGGTGTATTAGACTGACAATTGAACTAGGTGTCTCTGGATTCCCGGTGGAGTTTGTAGGCCATTCATATTTGATCAGAAAAATCGCTAAAATCGCAAGCTAACGGCTAGTTATGTTTTTGTTTATATGTTGCTAGGACCACTACCAGTACCGTATATCCAAGTATACAGCTTCGAAAGACCTGTGCTAACTTTGCAGCACTCGAAAAACTACGAAATTTTCGCACTTTTTTTGGTATTGTCAATACAAATCCTAAATGCGGTTTTTGAATAAGAAACAATACGTTTGTTTAAGAAGACTAAAATGGATACAATTTGAGACCAGAACCAGCTCTGTAGATTCAATACTTACCGAGATAGAGCACTCCGAAATCTTTTTGTTTAGCCAACTCTAAATCGATACAAATCCCAGTCTGTTATTTAAAATAAAAAAAATGATTAAAGAAACCTTCTAATAATTTTGGAATACCTATTTAACGATACCCAACATGACAATAGTTAGTTCATCTACTTTGTTTTTTTTTTATTTTTACAATATGGGGTCTGGTGGCCGCCATTTTGAAGTAGTACTGTAAGGCCTCTCACAGACTGGCGCGGCCTGGCATGGCCTGTCATTAGCTGTCAAAGTTACTATAGTCCGCCACCGCAGGCCGCGCCAGTGTAATGCAGGCCTTATTCTTCAATGACACTTGCAAGACTAAAAACCAAGCAATTGATGTGACGTTCCTCCCTTACGCCTAAAGAGGGGATATAATTGTTTTTTTCAAAAATATTAAGTTTCTTAAAACGATTTTTTTACTCAGTGATTCGTTCGCGAGATATTGGGCTTTAAAGCCCTAATTTTTGTTCGAGTTCCGTTGAGTACCTTTATTGCACTAAAATAACAATAGTTATTTACGATACAAGTGCCGAAAATAGGAAATTCGCAACGAGTGGTGATAAATTAAAACACGACCGAAGGAAGTGTTTTAAATCAACACGAGTCGCGAATTACCTATTCGCACGTGTATCGTACAACGTTTTACTGTACATATGGCTCTTTTAAGTTTCGACATATGCACGGAAAGTGCTCTTTCCGCACTAGTGCGGGAAAGTAGCACCATATGTACTGTAAAGTAATAAAATGTATTAGGTAAACAGGCACGGCACGCTCGGCTGCATCGTAAGCTTAATATTAAAATGTCGAGTGTGCTCGTACCTACAGCTCTCATATAATTATCTCTTATCGCATTCAAAAAAAAGGAGGGAAGTTCGGAAACTGACTAGGTATGTCAGTTTGACGTTAGCGGAGTTATTTAAACGGCATGTGAGCCAAAGCATAAATAAAATAACAATATAGTCACGCATATTGATTTATTTGGTATTTTAGGTCTGAACTCTAGAATGTCTAGTTCAATTAATGCATTAATTGACAGTTAATTTACGCCTTACAACGAGGAGTACAAAAATAAAATATAAAAATGACTAAGTATCTACAACTACAGAACATGCGCATTTTGTATTTGTTTTTTTTTGGGACTTGTTTGAGGTAGGCAACATTACAAGGTCGGTTGAATGCAATCGTGTAAAAAAACATGAGACCGAACTCATACAAGTAGGTATACCTAGACCTCGACTTACAAAAGTAATTTACTGAATACTTAATGTTAAATCCAAAAAAACAAAACATTAAGACAAATATAATGATACAGGTTTTCTTACTTAACCCATTCAGCACCAAACACGACATAGAAGCATCAAAGTACTATGGGCATTGTTCGCTACATAAATATACAGTTTAAGCTGCTACGCTACACGCGTGGCGAGGCAGTGGATGAGTTAAGTATGTGAATGTCACCCGAAAAATGTTATAGGAACATTGCCAGAAAGATTGCAAATATCAGGCCGCGGACTGGCCGCCAGCGGGCAGCGCGGCGACGAGCGTCTGCCCATTCATTGAAGTCGCTCGAATGTATGAACTGCCGCTCGTCGCCCCGCTATCCGCTGGCATCCAGTCCGCGGCCTTAGTGTCACGCTGACCATCGTTGCCGATAAGATACTAAGAGCCTTATCACACTTGCGATTTGTGAACGAGTTGAAAGCCAAGCGAGCGCGCAGCGAGTTCGCCGCGAGTGTTCAGCGATTTCGCCACTAGTGCGCAACGAATTCGCTGAAAAATTCGCGGCGAGTGATCTGTGACTTGGACAGTCAGTTACAAAATGGATTCAGACGAGGAAACACATCTGTTAGCTTTATTGCTTCGGAGACGTGCAACAATGTTTGAAGCTTCCGACGATGCCATTATTATCGATAAGTCCATTCCCACTCGTAGATAATAAACTACAAATTATAGATATTAAACTAAAGTGGGTAGTTTGCTTACGATTGTACAGCATGGCGTCCCAACTCTAGACGCGGTGAACGCTGTGAGTGCTCAGCGAACTCGCTGTGCACTCACAGCGAACTCGCTGCGCGCTCGCTTCGCTTTCAACTCGTTCACAAATCGCAAGTGTGATAAGGCTCTAAGATTTTAAGAGTAACGCCCATAGCTCGGCGCTGATGAGCGTTCCGTACGGCGCTCACGTTATGCGTGACATTGAAGCCGATAGCTCAGCGCTGACGAGCGGAGCGTAAGAGACGTTATGCGTGACATTGAAACCACTCTTAAAGCCTATTAGAGTAACGCCGAGAGCTCAGCTCTAAGGCCGGGGCCGCACTGGTTAAGGCGATTGGCGACGCGACGGCGATTTCAGTACAACTTGGGCGACTTGAGGCGACTTGATGTATGAAGATCGCCGTCGCGTCGCTAATCGCTCTACCAGTGCGGCCCCGGCCTAAAGAGCATTCTGTACTGTGCCAGCGATCAGCGTGACATTGATGCGTTAGTCTAATCGCCAACAATTAACCCCTTTTTTAGTATTATAATGTTTTGGCTTTGTTGTAAGTAAATTGTTTAGAACATTCAGAATCTTCTAAAGTATGAAAATCTACTTTACAAAACGGGAATATCAATCACTTGTAATTACATTACTTTCTTCGATTACATTACATTCAAAAAGTCCCGTTTAGTAACAATAATTTGGTGTCGGTAAGTATTTACCACAGAATATTGTTCTAGAACTTTTTCGATGTTGAGAAAGCAAATTTGTTGGGTTCCAAAGAAGTGTTATTCCTGACTAGGACTAAATGATAACCTACCACAAAAACATTGTTTGACAATTGGTATACGAATGTGGTTCGACATTATACGACACCTCAGCTTACTTCATTTTAAGTAAAACAAACTATAAAAGTACCATCGCCAACACAGTTAACTGACCATCCGTGCACTTGTGGATTGTAATAAGGTTCAATATAAATACAGGATGGTCAGACACATTCATTGCCCAGAATCGCTACGAGCTACGAATAGCCGATCCCGTGGTTTTCCTCGTATGTAGCGGAAAGCGACTACGGCGGTCTGACGCATATGTGTCGTCATGGGCCCTGAATGGGTTAACTGTGTCGGCGTTTGTACCAATGCTCGTCGCTATCCCATCGGCTCGGCCACGACTTCCAGTGGCGGTGGCAGCGGCTGTGGTGCACCATGCGTGGGAGCAAGAGGTCGGAGCGCGGCCTCGCGTGGGAGTAAGATAGAAAGAGCAGTAGCCTTCAAGCGGCAGGCGGCCATACATGGGAATGTATGGCCCTCCGCCTGCCGCTTGAAGGGCGCTTTCTATCGTGCTTCATAGAAATAAAAGTGTCCTACGTGTCAATTATGGTGATCATTCCAGTGGAGCATAGACGTAATGTATTTAAACATATAATTTTAATCGAATGCAAATTAGCAACACAGAACACCTCGTTTATTTTAACTGTTAATTACACAACTAATTTGGGAAATATACATTATGTTACATTTTACATAAATTGTATTTTCTCAATTACCCATTAAACATGGATGAAAATGATAAAATTAACGGAAACACCACATTTTATATTCATTTGATGCCAGGATCGAAGCACATAGAATTTACAGATGGAGTTTTTCCATGTAAATATATTTGTGGCATTGATGGAAGATTGAATTTTACCTGCCCAGTGGAAAAGGTTTTTTTCTGTGTAACGACTATATTGTCATTAAAATAATTACCGACACATAAAATTCAACAATAATCAAAACACCATTAATATTTTATTAATCTTCATTTTGGTTAATTTATATTTGCTCTATGATATTCAAGATAAATAATACAAATAAGACAATGAATGCACCATTTCAATCTGTAAGTATATATAATTCATGTAAATTATTTCCGGGTGAAAAGTTTGTAGGATTCTTGTGACAAAAAATTGTTACTAGTCTTTGTCAGTTCAAGTTAGTCACGTTCTTACAAAGTAAATAGTACATTGTTTAACGAGGGGCGTAAGTGGAATATTGCGAACAAGAGTCTATCAGAAGCCCGACGCCGAAGGCGGAGGGCTTTTGATGACTCGAGTTTGCAATATTTTTACGCCCGTGTTATACACAATGTTTTTCATCACATTTGCGAGGAAACAAATACATTTTAGATGAAATGAATACAAATCGTAATAAAAACTGCAACATGTCAGTCGTCCATTTTGTTGAATTTGACGTGAGGCGTGTATGGCAAAGACCCTTCGGTATACAGCCACGATTTGAAAACACTTAAAAACATTTTACATTAGACACTAAATAACAACATATTAAATCTGTAAATAATTCAGTTAAACATGTTTAAATAGTTTTTTAAGTTTAAATTTATTTATAAATACGTTTTCAGCCATCGTATTTGATATAAAACCTCTTTGCTTTGTAACTGCCGCAAGAGTGACAGATACAATTTAAGAAAAAAAACCATTACGCCCGTGGGCGTAACACAGGCTATTACAGCTCTGTATGTCTGCGCATTATGAAGCCCTTTTCGAGCAAGTGTGATGAAAATAATATAAATGAATACTTGCATCAAAATAGTCCATTTAAAAGCAACTCTACCGTCCATGGTACAAGTTTCAAATTCCAATGACAGTTTTATAAATTGTCGGACACATTCAATATTCTGAACTAAATAAGCGTAATTTTAACTACAATATGTCTATATTTCATAGCTGGGGGACACAGTGTTTCGATCCTCGCATCAAAAGTTTTTTTTACTGTTAATGTATTATCTAAATAGCTATAACTATAACAATAGCTACTATCAGTCTGATGTCAACAACATTAATTCTACCTAAGTATATATTATTTACATTCGCTATTTTAACATTGAGAAATATTTGGAGTTAGATGTGTTAGTATGTATGTTACATATATATGTGATTTTTTCAAGACTGGCAACAAAGTAAAAAATAAGTCTAACGGCAGTTTTCTAAAAACTTAAAAAAAATTACCCTTGTAACCGAAACCTTAGAAACGTAACGCAAGTTTCAATATTATGGATAAGTGCCTTTGTATTTAATATTATGCCTTCATATCAGCCGAGAGATGTCTACTGCTGGACATTGATTAAGCCTCCCCCAAAGAGTGCCAAAGGGTGGTCCTAAAACACCCCCATCCAGCGGACGCTCGCGACCTATACCAGGTCATCAGTTCACCTTGTGAGGGGCCTACCCACACTGCGTCTTCTGTGACGTGGTCGCCGCTCGAGAACCTTTCCGCCCCAATGGCCATTGCTTCTACGTGTACTTAATATGCCCCGGCCACTGCCACTTAAATTTAGCGATTCGGAGGACTATATCGGTTAACTTGATTCTGTTGCGGATAGCCTCATTTCTGATTTTATTATGAAGTACCTACTCATTAGTATCGCCGTGTGCGAAAAAGTATAGTAATTCCATTTTTAATTTTATCAGCATAATAAACCCCTTGAGGTTTCCGCTGGTGTCAAATGTTGTACAACTACTGTGTTTTTAATATTTTGGCCAATAAATAAAAATAAAAAATATATACATGTTTTTTTTACTGAAAATGTTAAGTCAAATACAAGAGCGGGTTACAAAATACTGGCAATGACTAATTCGGGGAAAAAAAGATAAAAAAACATCCAATCGTTCCCGCAAAAGCGAGAGTACCAGCGACAAATAACCAATAGCTATTGGAAAGCTTATGTTACCTTTTATACACGCGTGTCTATTTTAAGGGTTGTGTACCTCATAAGAAAAAAAAGAATGCTTTTAGGATCACTTCGTTGTCGGGCTGTCTCTCTGTCCGTCCGTCAAGACCCTTCTATCTATCAGGTACGCGTGGAGGTATCAATTTGAAATACACATAAGACCCTTGGAGAAGAGCGCTTTTAAAAAAATATAACTTCTAAGTTAAGAGTCTGACAAGACCTAATTTGGTGAAATTGATGTTATTTAAGCAGTTTTTTAAGAAAAACTATTTGTTCTAGCACATCAAATAAAATATATGCTAATATTCACCATATTTCAAAGACCGTGGACGAGCTCGATACATAATTGGACGAAATCGGCTCGATAGAAAATAATTGCAAAAATTGGCCTTAAAATCACATTAAACGATTCTGTCGTTATTTTTTTGACGTATGGGTCTGCAATTAATAGTACATTACTACAGAGGCCGGGAAGTAAGGTGTTGCCAGCCAAGTACATATAGACGGCCGAGCGTAGCGAGGTCCGATAGTTATGAGGCTGGCAACCCCTTTTCACGCCGAGGTATGTAGTGCTTTTCTCAAACATGCAATGAAATAAATAAAAAAACTCCAAGAAATCACACTTTAATTTTCATGGCTGAACGCCGTGATCCTGTGCCACATATTGTCGAATGGAAATTAAAAAAGACCATCTTGCCGGCCTAGACCTCCAATTTTCTATGAAATGCCATTACGGGTCTCTCGTCTCGCTCCGCCCGAAACGTGACACTTCGAAGCCCATTATGAAGAACACAACGTCAATATTTCATTGCATGTTTGAGAAAAAACATGAAGTCAACATATTCATACCTAAACCGCTAGCGAGTCATATTTCACAAATAATCCACCCTTTTTTTATTTCAATATTTATGTAATATTATCTTCTAAAACCGGGCCGCCCAGTAACACTCGCTCTCGTTTACTCCGATGCAAATAGACAGTGTGCGCGCTATCCAAAATCTTCAAGGACATTTTGGTGTTGACAGCGTCTTGACGCACGCACCTATATAGGTATGTGGTCAACTTTTTGCATTCATTTCAAACCATTACTGCGCAATCGGTGCTACAACCTATTTTTTTTTAATTTAAAAAGTTTAGGGTTAACTATCTGTTAAGTTTAAGTAGCCAAAAAAACAAAAATAATCCAATTTGAAATAAATATGTACTTATGGCAGTCGGCGTTGAAAACTTTTCTGATTTACGTTCCAAATGCGATCTCACTACTTTAAAACAATGTTGTTCGAAATAACTTGAAATAAAATATTGCTCTGCATATCAGCAAGTAATTTTTGGCCGCGTTCCAATTGTAATAAAATACACAGATAATTCCTGGTGACTTTTATTTGAAAATATTGCCGGTGTTTCGATTTCGCCTTAAATCACTCGTGTGTTGTTTCTACAAATTGTTTGTGGCGGTATTTTTATTTCAATACCGTTTTTCAATAAAAATTGTATGTAAAAAAAAGTGATGTTTTTTTCATGATGTGTTGGACATATTTGGAGTTTTAAAACAACCTTTGCATTTGCTATTTCCTTTTTTTATTCCATTCATTTATACAGCAAAGTCTACCAGGGTTAATGCGTCAATGGGGTAACTGCGTCTTTTGAAGATACCTTCGAAACGCAAGCTTGTAGAACTATTATAGCCCTCGATGTTCAAAGTATGGTTACCAAACTTCCAATTTAGAAGATTGTAATAGTTCTAAAATATTCAGTTTCGGGGATATCATCAAGAGACGCATTTGACTAGTTTATAATGGCGTCCAAGCTCTGAACAATTTTGGAAAGCACAATACGGTGAAACCTGTTTGGATACTAGGGCACGAGGGCTTCATCGGTAACGAAAGAGCACATAAGGAAGCAAGCTTTTTGCAAGGGCAAAAAGGGGATCTACAAATCACTTTGTAGAACCAAATCCATTTGTGGGCCTCTCGTAGCGTACCTACCATAACACCGGCCTTGAAGGCCTACGCCAAAACCAAACACCAACACGAGTGGAGGAATAAGAAAAACTGTTGGTTTCTATCAAATGGTTCAACAACTATCATTTTTAGTGTTCCGTACCAAACTTGGTCCAACGGAACACTTATGCGATCACTCGGAGGCTGTCCGTCTGTCACAGCCAGTTTTCTCGGAGACCGTTTGACATAGGTAGCTGAAATTTGGTATAGATATAGAAATGTATGGCCTAATTACATAAATAAAGTCAAAAAGGTGTAAACACCAATAAAGGGGGCAGTTTGAGGGGTAATAAGGGGTTTCGCAATTTTTTTTTGGATTGTAAGGAACGTGTGGGGTGTCATTCGAAATCTCGTAAAATTTTGAGACGGTATACACATTTTGAGTTCTTTTTACGATAGCTGTTACTTCTCGTAGTGTAAAATATGACCAAAGTAACTTTTTTTCATACAGTGCTGTCCCCAGCTCTATTTCAAAAACTATAGCCAACTAAGACTTGGAAATACATGCATAACGGAAATTGTGTGTAGATGGCGGGAAAATTATCAACATGACGCTAGCTTTAATAGTTTAAATTATATTTATAAGTTAAAGTAAATAAAATCGGTATAGCGTCTCATTTTACGCTGGTTCTTCAGTATAGCCTGGTGACGTACATTGCACTTCGCAGTCTGATAGATGAATATTGATATAATGAAAACACGGCATTGTATTTCGTGTTATTTCCTGTTTACGATTTGTTCCGTTCCGACCGAAACCGAAAAATACCCGATGTCAAGTAATTAGACAACACAGGTCTGGTGTTTTCAACAATTCAATTACCCACGATCCAGTTAAAGTCTGACCTTTGATTCGGTGTGTAGTTGTTACGTGGCTGTGTGGTAGTTTAGAGATAGATTGTGAATATTTTATATTTCCGTATTTCCGAATGAATCCGACTAATAATTTGCATCTAGTAAAAATAAGATTTATATTGTTGTCATAATCTATACCAATTCAAATAAAGAACTCGTCGTACTTTATGAATGTTTGTTTTTAGTGTTCTATCCAAAGCTGATACATAGACCAAAGGTTAATAAACCAAATAGAGGCGTCATAGTTATCACATTATTTAGTGTTCCCATAGTCAATTTTATGCAATTTTTTTGTTTGTATAAGTGCGCGTGAGCGTGTGCTAAACTTATTTGGCTTGGTTGAAAACCGGCTTCACTAGGTTTTTCATAATGCTCTTTCTATCTTTTTTCTTCTCGCGGATTCGACAAATTTAAAGTTATTAACACAACACAGTAAAGTAAAGTAAGTAACTAGCCCTTACACAACATACAACAATAAGTGGCAGTGGGCGGGGCACATTGCACGTAGAACCGATGATGGCCATTGGGGCGAAAAGGTTCTCGAGCGGCGACCACGTACCGGAAGGTGTACAAGGTGGACCGATGACCTGGCCCCGTATCAGGATCGGTCTTATCACGCAATAAGTGACAAGATAAGAGCGTCGTCTGGTTCTATCGTACGGTGTCAGCCAGTGACGGACGCTCTATCTTTTCACTTATCAAGTTATCACGCGATAAGGCAGACCATGATACGGGGCCTGGTAAAGGTCGCGGGAGTCCGCTGGATGCGTGTGGCGCATAACTGGTCATTGTGGCACTCTTTGGGGAGGCCTATGTCCTGCAGTGGACGTCTTTCGGCTGATATAATGATGACGCATCAATATCGATGAATATTTTGGATTTTGTAATTAAACGATTCAGTTGAGAGCTAAAAAAAAAAACTCCTATTGAATCTTCTTATATGTGGTTTTGTTTGGGTTACTAAAACACACAAATAATACTATGCTTTATAATGGCTGCAGATTTCAACACCACAAGCAGCTTTTGGTGTTCTATATTTTAACAGTTCTACATATTGTTGACTCTATTTGGTTAAAACCTAGAAACATTTCTTTATTTGATTTAAAATTGGAATACCGAGCTGTAGTGGTGAATCGTATTGTTGCCTTATACCATTCAAGTTTGAGAGCTTGCTGCGAAAATTTTGAACTCGACACCTAAAAAAAAGGCGAGGACCTAAAACATTAAAATGACTCGTTTTTCGTATGTACTGGGAAATGAATATATATTGAAGACGAATGCGTATTTATAAGTTTTATTGGTAATACTTTTACTAACAGTGACGTACCGCATGGATCACGTGTAATAATTGTAGAAGATTTTAACGTCAACTTTAGTTCTAATAAAAATAATAATATTATAACCACGTATTTTAAGAGTTTAGGTTTTACGCAGATGTTAAATGACACAAATACTACTAGAGAGAACTTTGTTTGACAACGTTTTTAGCAATTTCCCAAATTCTTTAGTTATATAAGTACGTCGAAGAATTTTTTTTTTGCCATCACAAACTTTGTATGAGAATCGAAGATATAGAAATATAATTTTCGTTGAACACCATTCAATTAATCAAGCAGTTTAGTTAGTAGTAGTTAGCTTCAAAATCAGGAGATAAAGTATGAATCATTTAAAATACCTGAATGTACGGAACACTAATTGCTGAGTTCCGACTCGCACTTGGCCGATTTTTTATTAGCGCACTTTACCATTAAAATATCTAATTTAATAAAATAGGTGACCGTTTTCTAAATTGGCTTGAATATTTATACAATTCAAACAAACTTTACGAGGGCCATGCCAAGAGATAATAGAAATATTATCAAGATATTTTTAGAACATACACCCTGAATGTGTGCCTCGAGCTATATAATTCAGATGTATTCAGATATATAATTCATATAATTCTGGAATTTTATGTAATGTTAGATTTATTGCATAGTTAAATCTTGTGTGGTATAGTTACTTAACGTTTACGTATTCCCAAATTTTAATCTTAACCTCAAAAATCATAAACAACTTTGGTAACTAAATGCATTATATCAAATGTTAAAAAAATTACATGTATATATCGAACGTAAAACACTACCTCAAACAAGTTGATAATGAATTAGCCTTTTTTAATCGTATGGCGTGAACGTTTTCTGCAATAAAACCAAATGTCCATATTCAACATAAAACATACATTAAGCGGCGATTACACTGCTTCGGTCGCCTAATGCCCCCGGCATCCCACGGCCTGATTTCTCACAGGTCAAACGGCGCCAGGCCAGACCGACAGGCCGTGAGAACCGTCGCATCCGATGAGGCCTACGGTGGCATGTGTTGTCGCCCGTCCTATCCATCGAGAGTCGGTAAGTTCAACTTCAAAGGCGCGGCGCGGCGCGGCACGACGGTGCCTGTCGCGGCCGGCGTCCCACGGCCTGCTTTCTCACAGGTCAGATTGCGCCAGGCCAGACTCGACGGTTCCCATGGTCTGTCGGTCTGTCCCGATGCGAGTCTGACCTGTAGGAGAACGGGCCGTGGGACCCCGCCATAACGCGGTCGCCGAACATGTTTCTAACTACTTCGGCCAGCCACTGTCACTTTCACATTTGGTTTGTCTGCGTACTGCGGTCACATACATAGACGATCGAAGCCGTCAGTCACCGAATGCGGCCGACTAACGTCTTTGCACTATTGCCGAGGCAGCATGTTGCGTGCGACGACCGATTTAATGTTATTTGCCGCTTTACGCCATAGAATGTCCTACTCTTGTATTAACCGACCGATCTTGACCTTGTTTGTGTAAATTAATTAAGTAATTCCATTATTCATTAACGGAATCGTATTAAACCTATTGCATAAGTTAGAATATAGCAATGTTGTTGTTTAAACATATTGAATTAAATTGTATACTTAGATTACTGCGTCGCAGATTTCATTTCAAAAATATGAGAAAAAATTACATACAATAAAATTCGTTATTATTTTCTAATTAGCGACACTTAATTTAAAATCTACGTTAATTAAAACCAGAATTAAGCAAGCGTCAAGCTTCCTTTGGCACGACCCCCGTTCACAAGTCAGGTAGGCACATACGGGATTAAAAAACAATCTTACACAATTTCAACATCCCACTAGATACTTACACTTCCTCAACCCTAACTATTAATATTTCACTAAATCGATAAACTGGTGATTGTATCACTATCTATCTAGAATCTTAAATAGTAAAGGTATTATGTTTAATATTAACTAAATACATTTAGTATATTTTTATAATCAGTTAAAACCCTGATATTTTCTATTCGTTAGTTTTGTGATTGACATAGCTTTTATTGCAAGCTATGTGTTACTCATGTTTGCTTGTAAAACAAAACTTACATGATTATTCTAATATTTTTTTAAATTAGATTCTATATTAAAACTAAACACTTTCTTCCGATTGTCTTTAAAATTATCTTTGTTCAAGGCCTTTGGTGTAATGTCACTACAGCCGAGTTATGCACTAAATGGTCTTAGTAACTATATTACTGTCACTTGGGCTGGAACTCCCGTCCAACCTTTGCAGTTTAAGATCCTGAAACAAAAATATGTATTAAAATCATCATCGTCATCATATGTTTGATGACCGTCTACTACTTAACATCAGCAGTGGAACATGATTTTCTGAATCATGGATTCATGATATTCGGAAAAATGCTTTCCTTATGTTTTGAATCTACATTGCTTTACCGGGCCACTGTAAGCAATCCTTTTAAAGTCATCAGTCCAACTACGTTGCAGGACATCATTAACTACGTTTGTGCAAACACGGCTTTAATATTATTAGTATCATAAAATCAAAATTAGGTAAACGAAGAAATAACGAACGATAAACCATAACACATTCCAATGTATGGACAAAATAATTTGTCTAAGAATTAAATCGTATTAATAGGACGAGGTCAAACATTATTGATGAAGTTTATGGAAGTACAAACGTATATGATCACGACCACTTAATTGATTGTTATAAGGAACTCACCCTCGACGACGCAAGTCGTTGGACGACGATCTCTAGCCTGTCACCCGCCGCCGCAATAAGAGGGACCGTCAGACAGCAGTCGTAGTCCACCGTCCTGGTGCCATTGACCTGGGAATATCATTCAAAATAATGAGATAACCTCAAAAGCTAATCATGAATAAGATCTATTATAATGGCCAATTGAGGTTTTAGAGCACGCTCGCAGTTACGACATATTTACAGAGATTTCGAAGCTTTGTGTGTTTGTGAATTATGAGTTTTCAACTTGCAATCCACAGACTAAATCTCCTATGAAGTATATGGCGGATGTGCCTTAAAATTTCCAACTTTATATCGTTTTAGATACTTTTATTACTGGCCATTTGACTTACCTGCAAAATCCTATCAAAAGGCCTCAGCAAGCCAACTATGTCAGCAGGCCCACCCTTCCTTATCCGATTGATGTAAACGCCTCTCTCGTATAAGCCGTCAGATACGGAGAACCCATAGTCATCGTAGATGGCGTCTTTGTAGAGTATGACGTGATGGATGGAGCCTTTTGCTGGAGAAAGGGTCTCGCTGCTGTAAAGACCTGTTGAGAAGTAAGTAAAAGAATTAAAATATTGAAATTATTTTAACACGATGATGATGTTCACACGCACGCTTCGATTATTTCCTGGCATTTGAATGTATATCCTTAAAGTGTCTCGACTAGATATTTTCCAATCATAAATGTTAGTATGTAACTGGTACACTGTTACTGTGGCATACTGTTAAAATTTAACTCACCTGGTACATCATTCTCATAAACAGGGCTTGTAGAAAATTGGAAACTTGTCCCAGGTACGTTTGGTTTCAATGGTGACTTTTGTGGTGTTGTTACTGTGTATATTCCGTTGTTTAAGTAATCGTTATCCCAATTAGGTCTTCTGCTTTTAGGAGACACAATGCCATATGGAGACATCTGCATGTAGTCACATTTACAAGAAGTTTTTTCCATATTGTGTAGCTGGCAATCCTTCATGTTCGAAGTAAGTATTTCTATTTGTTGTACGTCATCTTCTCTGGTTATATTTTGTTTGTTTTTTAGCGTGTTTTCTGGGATTATGCACGTGTTCTCATAATGGAACGTCTTGAGCGAATTGTTCAGTGAGTAATTTGGAAGAGGTAGGTCATTAACGCCAAATGGTGCAACCGAGTTATAATTTGATGCCATCAGCTTATCTTCATCAGTTGGTGAATACGGTTGCTTGTCGGTGAGTCTATTTTTATCAGGTACCGCGTATTCTATAACTTCGGAGTTACCTACAATATAAACTTCATTACAACGATAAGAAAATCTGTTAATATTTTCCTTTTTATCAATGTTTATCTTACCACAACTTGCGCTATTTCTCACTGGTGTGTTTTGATCCCACGATTCAACAGCACTGTCGTTAGACAGACCAGGGCTGGAAGTTGAGTGGCTGGAGTCCCTAGCACTCGATTCTGCACTTTCTATTGAACCTATTGAAATTAAAAAAAAAACTGTTACCGAAGGATTTCTTTTTCAGCGAAAACATAAAATATTTTTTAAATAATTCAAAGATAGAAAAAATATTTATTTGGCATTTAGCAACAAAAAAAAACACAAAAAAGAAATACAGATAACAACGATAAAAGAACAAGTCAAACAATTGTATTACGAAAAAAAAAGAATTATTAACTAAATTAAAGACATACTGTGCGTTGCAATAATGCCAAAAAGGTACTAGCTCAGTTTTGCTTTGCTCGTGTGAGCAAGCACTGATATTCTGCTAGTACCTTGGGTCACGATCCAGGTGAAATATTAAAAGAAAAACAATAGTAAAAAATAAAGCTTGCAAATAATATCGAATTAATAAAATAAATCTGTGTGATAGGCGAGTAATAAAAATGTCAAAATATAAAGTGTCGACATGGAGTGTATATAATATGAAAAATGTGTGGTGAGATGACTGTGTGATGTGTGAAAAAACACAGCCTTAAAACACATAAATTACCCTTGAACAAACATACAACAATTTTTTTTTATAATTTTGTATCTATTAAATGCTTTCTTCTTATGTGGTTCTTTTATATATTTCAAAATTTATGTTGCAACTGTAATTTAAACAATAGGCTTGACAGTTGTAAAACTGACTTTATAATACTAACGAAAGTAGTACATACCGGTTACTTTTCTACAAAGTTGCAATTGCACTCGCTGGCCGCTTTGTTGTAACAATTTGATTGCTTCTGATAGCGGCTTATTCAATACACTTTCTCCATTGATCGTTAAAAGTTCATCTCCTATCGCTAATTTACCACATTTCTCCGCGACACCACCTAAAAAAACACATATTTTGAAATACCCATTCCTTTGAATTCTTCAACGTGTTAAATAGTACATACATTGTGCCAAGAGGTTGGTAAGTCCTTCGAACGTGAGTCTATAAGAAGCCCGACGCCGAAGGCGGAAGGCTTTGATTGCTCGAGTTTGTAAAAAGACATAACCATCCTCCGTGTCACAGACAATGTTTTCCATCACATTTGAGACGTAGTTAATGCTTTTGAAACAAAATTAATGCAAATCGCAATCAAAAATACAAAATGTCAATCGTCCATTTTTTTTGACGTGAGGCGCTTGAGGCAAAGACGCAGCATGTAGCTTACTGCTTAAAATAACTTTTACAAATATTATACACAAACACTACATTACTTAATTTTAAAGAGCAAGTGTGATGAAAACGTTTATTATTTAGTGACCTACCTTCAATGAGTCCACTCAGTAATATGGGCTGAGTTACATCTTCGCTGCCAGCAATAGTCAAACCAAGCGGTCCATTTTCTTGCTTAATCAATTCAACAGTAAAAACTGCAGTATTTTCGTTACTGCCGTGACTTCTTTCACTTTCTTTCGCACTATTATTAGGGCTATCAGTGTGATGTCCTGAATCGTCACCGTTGTGTACAACTGCTTTAATTTCTATGTTACTAAAGCTCTGTAAAGATAATTTCGCGTTTTGCTTATGAATATTAGACCAATCTTCAGTTAAATCCCGTTTTCTTATTTTGAGGGTAATTATATCGTCGGAGGAATTTTGTAGAATGTTGAATGCAGTATCCTGAAAATACAATGCAATACAATACAAATACTCTTTATCGCTCACCTCAATATATGAAAACAATATAGAACAGCAACATATAACGTATAGGTAAACAACATGCGGTCTTATTGCTAAAGAGCGACCTTTTCCAGACAACCTTTGGATAGTGGAGAAATTTTAGCGGATATTTTATTAGTAGGTGGCAATAATAATTAAATGACAAGCTAGTATAGTACTTTTCATCTATTCTACTCGTATCTTGACAATGATGAACATAAAACATACGAACAACCTACATAAATTCTTCCATAAGTAGTTATATCTTTAATATAAATAAAAAGATGATATTAGACTTATTCATCATTCGGCCGCATTGTCTCGTTACTTCTTTCTTTTAATTTTGTACTGATGAGTAGCAGCTAATGTAAACCAAGGGCACACTATCATTGTTTTAAAGGTAAGCTGTATCTATGTAATTATTCCAAGGATAGTACCTACAGTAAAGTTCCAAGGGTAGTAGTCATCATTCTATGCAGGGGCGTATGTTTTTCTGCAGCTGGCTGTACATGCAAGTCAAGAGTTATGTTAAGAAACATCTCATTTACTTACTAAGGACAAATTGTGCAGTGGTTGGCCATTGATGGCGAGGAGCTGGTCTCCAGGAGCTAAGGCTCCGCTGCGATGAGCCACGGAACCAGGCTTGATGTCCGATATCACCATCGGCTCCTCGTTGCTTAACAACTTCTGCTTGCATCCTACAACGTACATATTTTGAATATCATTTACCTATAATTATTTATCCAGAAAGAGGACAAGCTCTTAGTGTAAAAAAAACCGGGAATAAGATTTTGTGACCTGTGCAAAGAAATTATAAAATTTGCTGACCGCCTACATCGCACGATTCGCACGCCATCACTTATTTTTCATATAGAGTTACCTAATGTCAAAGTTTAAGGGTGACCATGATTTAAGTTGGTGTGTATTTTTTAAATACCTATTTAAAAAAGGGTAACCAACCTGTGATAATGTTATCACCTTCAAGAGTCGAAAAACTTATTTCTGATTACGTCTCTGAACTTATACTCTCTACAAAGCCACTAAATGATGCAACAGAATTGCTATACAAAAATAAAGTTCCTCATTATTCTTGGCTCTTTATGTAACAGTTGGTCCATGAATAAATCCAACGAAGCTAAATCCGATTCATCGCTCCCAGTTAATTTGGAAAATACCTCCCCTCTTCCAGTAATGAAAGAAAATGTACATGTCACTGTTATTGACAGATCTCAAAACATAAGACTGATGGTATTAGCGCTAAAGATATTTCTGCGCGAGTGTGTTCTCGTGGCAGTGTTATTAAGTAAGTGAAGGAATTTGAGGCACTCGTGCGTGACTTACAAATCGTAAAAAGCACTCATGTAACCATTTATTTTTAAACCTAGACAAAATGTTATTGGAGCTTTAACTGTTTATAATAAGCCATAACCATAGAAATTAAATGTTACGGTATTTTCCGAACTTTAAGAGTATAATATCCATGTATACTCGATCTT
Source organism: Epinotia ramella (assembly GCA_947578815.1). Classification (NCBI taxonomy): domain Eukaryota; kingdom Metazoa; phylum Arthropoda; class Insecta; order Lepidoptera; family Tortricidae; genus Epinotia; species Epinotia ramella. The sequence continues at coordinate 6,805,009 of OX388207.1, forward strand.
TATTTTATCAGATTCTGTGGCAGTACCCGTAGAAAGTAAATATAAAAAGCACGTCTTTTGTTCGTTTATTTGGTGACATACGGAAAGTGAATAATCAATCGTAAAATGTCTGATAAGAAAAACCTACGATCTCTATTTAAAAGTCGCAGTTTGCATGTTAAACAATTTGAAAAATACTAATACCGGTTATAGTGACTCCTAGCCCAGCGGTAGACTTAGCCAGTTTAACATTGAAAACCCCACTCGACGCTTCAATGGTGTTTGGCATACTGAACTCAACGTTCATAGTCAGATACTTCGCGTTGTGGGAGTCGTTCCGCCTTTGCAAAATCTCGTTGGCGATGTCCAACGTTAAGTTTTCGTGCCCGTTGATCGACATAACTCGATCTCGTATTTGGAGGCAGCCGGACCTGAAACACAAAAAAAAAATAGTACAACACTTTGCTGCGAACTGTATACCTACTTATTGCAATCTACTCATCGAGAGGAAACTAAGCGGCTTGGATACAAATTCGAGCGCCGCCGGCAAGGAAAACAAATGAGTCCATGTTGAGAGAACTAAAAATCTCCAAGGGGCTCTCAACTCAACCATTTCTGTAAAATACGTTTTTACTAAATGTTTTTTAATTTTTTTTATGAAGGTCTCTCAAATTCTTTGGGCACATTATGCGTGATAACCAGCACCGCATCGAAACAAGAACTGTACTGGGTGAAATAGATCAGAAAGCACCAGAGGCCGGATTCTAACAAGGTCTGACACAATGAAGGCTTGTGGTTCATTGCATAAAGCAGCTCACATGGCCCATGACCGTATCGAATGGAACTTAGTGATTGGTCACGAACCTTACTTATCACCAGGAACACAAATACCAAACCAAAACAAGAAGTGGCTTTATATGGTTGCTGTCTTCTGTGTGCCTCCCATGTTAGGGTGCTCCGAATATGAGCGAGATGAAATTCCGTGTTCTGTGCACTACCTCTCTTACCTGTAAGCCGGCGACTGCAAAGACACATGCGACACGAGAAGCGTTGAGTTCTCCTCGTGGACTGCCAGCCCGCTGCTCTGTCCCGGCGGCACCTCCAACTGTATGTTCAGCGAGTCGGTGCGGCACACGCCCATGCTCATGTAGTTTTGTTGGCTGTCTGTAACAACAATATAATATGTATACTGTAGTAAAATATCTCATCTTTACTTTTTTGTTTTTTATGACAAAAGCCATAAGAGTCAAACGTAGGTCGTATAGATTCTGATACGGAATTCATCACACGTTCGCCCATATCAGCCGGGCGCCGGGCAAACTGTGACACACCTGTTAAAATCGCGTAGGAACTGAATGTCAATAATTAAGCGGTGAAATATATTACAGCGACAAATATGTAAATGTGAGAATTTCTAAGGTGTCGGCCCGGCCACTACCTGCAGGTCGATCACGTAACGCATTGTACGTACTCGTACGTTGGGTAGATCTAAACGTCAATTTTTATATGGAAAAATTACAGTCGGGCTGTCCTAATGCGCGTCGAAAACATTACGTGATTCACCATCAGGGCTCGGCATGTCAGCACGGTTTAAAGTAGGTTATTCTTGTATGTTCAATGAATTCAACGCCCAAATAAAAAATCTTTCAAAACACTTTTTTCATAGGGACCTCTATAATTTTTAAGGTATTTTTTAAGTGTCTACTACTACAGCTCAAAAGCTGTAACACTGTGATAGACTGACAGGCAGTCAAACAGTGAAGGTACATAAATAGGGTCCATTATTGGCACATTTTCAAAAACTCAACACAACACGAGAATAACACATTTACCAGTAGACCAACTCTAATTTCTTAAACTAACAAAATAATCACAGGACTCATATTGCCCGTTTTATTATCCCCGCTGACGTAAATTGTGGGGTCTTCCTCAAACCCGTATTTATGTGGTAATAAAATTAATTAATAACTATTGTTGTTAGGAACAGAGCAGAGGAAATGTATGGTTTAATTTTTCACAACAAACGACTTGGAAAACCACGAAGTTTATGAGGCTTGTTTATTAACGGACTTCAAACGGAGGATGGACTCATCTAATCCGGATTCAGAGCGGCTACCGTGACACGAAAACGAGGTTCGTTCGTGTATCTCTATCTCTGTTGCTCGAATGCGCAAGTGCAACAGAGAGGGAGAGTTCAGATTTGTCTGACGTGACGTTTCGTGCGTGACGCGACCGATGGTTTCATAGATTTATTAGGATTATATTCATATTCGATGATGTACTCAGACCAGGGACTGCATAACCGAAATATACTGGTATGTTTTAAAACCGATATGACGTCATATCGGTTTTCAAATAGCGGTTTCGGTAGCGGAACCTTTATATTTCGCTTTCGAAATATAACGGTAACCTTAATTTTTTTCGGTACCGTAACCGCTTTTAAGGCGGTGCATTGGAAATTATTACGAGCTTTATAACGCCGTTCTGACTAGATTAAGAAACAATAAGGTCTGATTTTCAAATATATGATTCTTGACTATATGATTGTTCATCTGATTTTATCGTTACATGATTGCTTAAAATTTCCTCGATAGAAAAAAAAATCCAAAGTTGGGTCTATATTTTCCTTTTTTTACTCAGCCTACTAAGACGATACATTATTTTACGACATAATCAAGTTAATACTATGGTATTTTATCTCATCTAAAATCTCACTTTATGAAATTTTAATAAACCTTTACTAAGTTAGGTATTTATCGAAATTTGTTGATTCGTTCGTTCGTTCCTATTGGAAGAAGTTGTCTGTGTAAATGTAAATTAGCTTTTTTTTTAAACTTAACCTTTATAATACCGGTTTCGAACCGGTATTACAACGGTTTCGGTTACCTCTAAATCGATTACGGTAACCGATATTTTAAAACTGTTACGGTACCGTTTTGTTGGCGCGGCGCGCGTAACCACCATTACGGTACCGTAATGGAATACCGGTTTCATAATAGTAACCGAAATCAGTCCCTGAGTCTCAGACGTAGCGGCTCCTGCTGCGTCAGGCGTCAGAGAGCATCGCGTCACATAAATATAAATGATGCTACACGTTGTCATTTTCATCATCGATCATTCATTATTAGACTTCGTTTATGTCCGACTTACGTACAGTCAGCAATGAAGCCTTTTAAATGACATTGAGAATTCAATTAATTTAAATTCAACCATTTATTGATAAAATACAAGTATTCAATAAATAAATCAATAAATTACACGTGTCATAGCCAACAAGCAGTTTTTTTAATGTAGGTGTTTCGATTTGGGCAAGCGATCAAGCATCATCTACTAGACCATTTGAAGAAATCATCAACCGTGTATAAAACGCGTCAGAAATGAATTCTGGTTTCAATTTAACTATAAACGATTTATGGCCGGTTCCAATAATCAATCCACCGATAGTTTTCCTTACCAACAGTTACATTTTTGACACATTTTCTACGGGTAATCTATCAAAATGTAACTGCCGGTGAGAAAAACTATCGGTGGATTGATTATTGCAACCCGCCAATATCAGTTGATTCATTACGGATCCGTACCTCAAAAGGAAGCAACGGTACCTTATACAATCACTTTGTTGTCTGTATGTCTGTCAAGACCTTTTGTCTCGGGAACACCTAGAGGTATCGAGTTGAAATTAGAATCATATAGATATACTAGTAGTACTCAGGTCCACAGTTCCTTGAAACCGTGAAAAAATCAAACTTCTAAGTTAGCGTAAAGTACGGCCGTTTATGCTGCATAAATCGTAGGTATATTTCGACTCTCTCAAGGGAATCAAAATTTATAGGGTACTTTCCGTTGACCTAGAACTATGAAATTTGGCAAGTAATGTATATGTATACTATGTATGTGTAATATATATACTACAAGTGCAGGCAAAAATCTGAAAACTATATATTTGGAATTTCGTACGGAATCCTTGGTGGGCGAGTCCGACTTTTTTTTTGTTTAATTGGTACGGCATTGTACACTTTTGGACCATTAATGGTGTCCAAGAACAGAAACTTAATTTAAATCAACTTACCATAGTCGTCTTGTAATCCCAGTTTAGGCATTGAACTTTGTCTATAGTTTCTCTGGCGGTGTTTTTTCACATTCAGCGTTGACGTGCCCGATATAGAATTTTCTGGAACAAAATACATTCTACATTATTCACCATCTGTAGGGTCCGGAAGTAAACTGAGTATATTATATTGTTTGACGGGGTGATCGTGACCAGGCATGAAAAAACTTGATGAAGACTTACATTATTATACTTAATAGAGTTGACATCACAGTTTCTATCGTCGATTGTATTTGTATATTTTGTCAGTGAAAACATTTTTTTCACACAATTTGGTCACTCTACACCGCAAGATGTTAAGTCTTTCTTCATGCAGTATGTTCACTGTATTGACTGAATTTATCTATAATATACGTAGTTATATGACTGTGTAAAATACACGGGATTACAGTATAACATTAATTCCCAATTCCCTGAACAGAGTAAAATATACCGAAGTCTCATAATTACAAGGTTCAAAATACTGTGCGTTAAGTATAGGTAACATTTTGCCAATAGCTGTATGTTCGCAGTTTGAGGGTTATAATGATTATAGAGTTAATTCTTAGCTAGCCTCGGGCGAAACTGCTCAGGAGCACCCAACTTGAAAACAGGCGTGTGGTACAAGTCACTGGCGCTTGTCGAGATCATGGAGAAAAATTATGTACTTAAAGATCGGATGCAGTAGTAGGAACAGTTTATTTTCCCTTTGGTTAAAAATAAGAGCGAGTGTGACAGAAGTATAGAACCGAAGATGGTCCTAAGTGTTGATCCAAAGATAGTAATAGGGTGTCATATATTAATGTTCGACTTTTTGCTGAGAATCTTTAGACATGATTCAAGAATTCAGCTGGCAATCGGCAGTCCTGCGTCCTGTGGGTGGGATCCTGGCTGAGACACATTAGGTTTTCGGAACTTAAGTATGGAATACTAGCTGATGCCCGCGGCTTCGCCCGCGTGGTTATAGGAAAATGTAAGATATTGAATTTTCCCGTGGGAATTAGATGCTTTCCCGTTGAAAAAAGTAGCCTATGTGACTCTCCAGCTTCTAAACTATCTCCATACAAAAAATCACATTAATACGACGCTCCGTTGCGACGTGACAGAAGGACAAACAAACACACACACACTTTCGCATTTATAATGTTAGTAAGGATAAAATTATATTTGCCATTAGCTTTCAGAAAGGCGACAACGTGAGGCCCGCGTACATCGAAGATATGCAGAGGCTTATGTTGTGCCTGACTGAGACTGGGCCAGTGCAGGGATTACTTCCCATTCCCTTTTTAGATATGCTTGTGCCTAGCAGTGGAACGTACCTATATATGCATATCATAATAATAAATTAATAATAAATATTAGGGGACAATCTTACACAAATCGACCTAGTCCCATAGTAAGCTCAATAAGGCTTGTGTTATGGGTACTAGACGACGATATATTTAATAGATATAAATATTTAAATACATAGAAAACCACTCAGAAACAAACATTCATGCTCATCACACAAATATTTGCCCTTACCGGGATTCGAACCCAGGACTTTCAGCTTCGTAGGCAGCGTCACTACCCACTAGACTAGAGATGGGTAGTGGGTAAAAACCCATGGGTAAATACCGGGTATTTACCCGGTATTTACCCAATCTACCCGTATTTACCCGTTTCTTCCCAAAAAGTTGGGTATAAACTCTTTCGATGCATATTTTTTGCAAAATATCATAATGAAAATGTTTTTAAGTTATATAGGAAAGTATAAACGTTGTTCTTATTGAAATTATGCATGTTGTTAGTAAAATAAATAAAAAATATAATTAAATGTTTGTATTTACATGCATCCGAGCTCAGAAAGAAGTGTATCAATTACTAAGTTAGTTTTAAATAACTTTGGGTAGGAAAAATAAAAGTTTTAGGTTAGTATTATTTTTTGTAACGCCAATCCAAATAAAATTCAATATCTTGAGCTTTTACCACAAACAAAACAAAACAAAATTCATATTTAAAGCACGGGTCAAATATCCACACGTGGCACTTAACGCACAATAGCCGTCTCAACCAGGCAACCGAAAACCATTTATTGAGCTGGTCAGACGCGGTGAAATATTCGCGCGTCGCAGGTAGCACGATCGCGACGTCGTCGCTACCTGTTAGTGACTTCACTAATGTAAAACACAAATTAGTCAACATTATTATTAACTAAGTGCCACCATGTGATTTTTACTCGAGTATTTTATTTATTTGCTTTCTGTAAAACCAAGCATCCTATAGTCTGGCAAAAAAGTCTAGAAAACAATAGGGGCGCCACTATCGCTAATATGGCAACACGAATAGTAGGACCTAGAGATTTTGATACTTTCACTGTTTACTAGGACATTTATTTTTATTTGGATCCTAATTTAGAATAATTACAATCAAATACATATTGGTATAGACATATAAACTCACAATCGAATGTTTAAAAGTGGACAGAATGCTAGTAATTTTCATTCAAGTTTTGTTTACCAATTTTATTAAATAGTACAATATCCAGTTTCTTACTTCTCCAAATATTCTACTTTCTAACAATTACACTTAATAGAAACTCATCAAATTTATTGCAAGTACCAAGCTTGGTTTATGTAAACATAACCTCTAAAACTTACTATGTAAACAAGACGAAAATTATCAATTTACTGTAATTGTAGCGTAAGGAATAAATAATATTAATATAATCATTGATAATATAACACTTATAAGTAGTCTACAATAAATAAAACCCTGTAATTTCAGCAGTTCTTCTATAAACATTGTCAAATCCCGACAAATGATTCTGAATTTATATTGCGCATGATATTGCTTGTAATTCGAATGGAACTGAGTATTGTCTTGCTCATTGTTTGGAATTTTTGTTCCATTTCAATGCTAATAAATCCGCGAAATTTAATAAATACCTACAGGAAAATAACAACAGATTACAATACGTCTACTAGCATAGCATAAGACAAGTTTAACGAAGTTACCAGGGTCGAAAAATAAATTGTTCGGTATATAGACTTTTTTGCCAAGCTGCACGCATTTACTCAAAATGACATAGTATGTACCTAGTTTAGTAATTATGGTCATCTAACATATACACAATAATTAGACTTTACAAACTACAAAAAAAACTTTTTTAGAGTTTTCTTTAAATATTTCTTGCACAATAAGTAGATGGCAACACTACTTCAATATTATTCTTAAATTTTGTTTAGGCTATTCTATTAGTGGCTGGACCTTTAAATGAAAATGAAAAAATGAAAAAGTTTATTGTTCAAGGGCAACATTACAATATAAATCACGACTCTGCGTCCTGAGCTAGGAAACCCTGTGTTACAGGACGCAGTTTCGTCGTTCCAATTACTTAACCTACTTAACTTTACCCAATAACTAACTTTTTAACTTTATCCAATTTCGGAAAAAAATACATGTGGTATTTTGGAATATAAAAAAATGTATTCTCATAAACTATGCATCTCATAATGGATATTTCATAATGACAAAAGTTGTTCAAAAGGCTTTGAACATTTCATAAAAAAAAACTTAGCCCTAAAATGTCACTTTTTGACAAAATCCAGTCGAAATAGTTTATACCCACCAATTTGGGTAGATACGGGTATTTACCGGGTGCATTGGGTAAATACCGGGTATGGGTATGGGTATTACCCACCCCTACCCATCTCTACACTAGACTTTGGTCGTAATAAATAATGAATGAAGATAATGATAAATACATCGATAAAAGTAATTCACGCTCTAGAGAGAGCGTGAGAGAGGTCTTGCACGCTGTCGCTTTAGAGTTATCCCAGCCCTATAATAAGTGGGAGCGTATGAACGGCAACTTGGCTCATATAACTCAAAAGACTTAAGTTTTGATGTCTATAACGCGTGCCGTCCAGAGAGCTCTCAACTAAGCAACTATGAAGAACACTGAATTAATAATTAAAGCTAGTGGCTAGAGAATTACTCAGTAGCAGACACACAACCAAGTTTGAAATAGTTTTTATTGATAAAAGAAAAGAGGTATGTACTCAGTTCGTTTGGTCGACTTTATGGATTACTAGCTTCTGCCCGCGACTCCGTCCGCGTGGAACGTGTTTATGTTGAAGCTCCAAAAAAACCTTTATCCCTCATTTCACATTCTCGGGGATGATTTCCGGGATAAAAAGTATCTCCGTACCAAATTTCATCTCAATTGGTTCAGCGGTTTAAGCGTGAAGAGGTAACAGGTAGACAGACAGACACACATTCGCATTTATGATATTACTAGCTTCTGTCAGCGACTCCGTCCGCGTGGAACTCGTTTATATCGTAGCTCCATACAAACTTTCATCCCCCACTTCATTCCCCTGTGGGATGATTTCCGGGATAAAAACTATCCAATGTCCTTCCCCAGGACACAAACTATCTCTATACCAAATTTCATCCAAATCGGTTTAGCGGTTTAAGCGTGAAGAGGTAACAGGCAGACAGACAGACAGACACACTTTCGCATTTATAATATTAGTATGGAAGTATGGATTAGTATGGAGTATGGATAGTGTAGTACAGTATAGTATGGATTTTTACGACCTTTTTCATGAATTATAGATCGAATCTGTAGACTTAAAGCCACTTAAACCTTAAGTAACAAAGCTCAGTGGACTAATATATTACGAGCTCCAAAGAAATTGCCCTGCCGGCGATTCGGTCCGGATGACTTAAAGAAAGATAGTAGCTGAAACTGTAATATATTATAGCGAGAGCGTTTAAACTTTAGCTTAAGGAACAAGTGAAATAAAAAGATTTTTCAAAAACACCAACTGCTTTTTGCAAATTTTATAGCCTAGGTCACTCCCACGATTAAGAGGAATCCAACGACACCTCATATGTCGAAATCCGTCAAACGGTTTAGGCTGCAGGGCGTGCCAAAGAATAAGGTCACATACATTCATTCTCCTTCGGTAGTCGGGTAAAAAAGTTAGAGTGCACTTTCCATACCTACAAACGTTTATGTTCTTGTATCCTTTAGCTTAGCCGTCTATACAAGAATAATTGGCAATGCAATTTGAACACAGCACAATAGTTGAGTTTGTTTTGTTTTGAAATCGTACAAAACACAAAACAAATAAATTAATAAATCAATAAGTAATAAATATTAGGGGACAATCTTACACAAATCGACCTAGTACAAAACTAAGCAAAGCTTGTAGTATGGGTACTAGACGACCATAAACATACCTATATAGATAAAGAGATACACATAGAAAACATCCGTGACTCAGGAACAAATATTCGTGCTCATTACATAAATTATATTTCATCGCTTCATTCTCGATATAATGTTTTAACAGGTAGTCCCTTAAACCTACAGGCAACTAGCACGCTTTTAGAGTACTTAATTTGATTCAAAATCGTCATTAGTAGTTCCGGCGGCTGCCACCCAGGGGTGGGGCGCTGCCGTAGACTTCCATTCCTTATTCGTGCACGGCAACGAGCGCACGCGCTAAAATCATGCCTAAGCGTACTATCGACGAACGATAATTCGTCTAGCGTTCGTTTCTATTTTTTTGTGATATTCACTAATGTGAATATCACAAAAAAATAGAAAAGTTACAACAAAAGAAAAATAAAGAACCATATTATAAACGGATTCGAGTAATTCAGTCTTCGTCTGACGAGGACAATGTACAAGGTAAATTAGTGTTTTTAGTTCGTTTTAGTAGTTATGTCATCAAGAAATAATACAATCTAGTTTCTAAAGAGTAATCTTTAAAAACATTTACGTGATTGAAACATTGACGGACGAGATTAATGCTGAGTTTTGTCTACCCTCAGATTTTTTTATAAAGTAAAGAATTTATTTTAACGCACGGAGAGCTGCGAGCTACCCCCGTGTTGTTTTAACGTATGTTTAAAGTCGGGATTGACTGCGAGTCAATTGCGACAACGTGATTAACTGCGAGTTAACCACGAGGCACTTGCCGAATATAACATGGTATCCATGCAAAGCAATAAGTTATAATAATTATTTACTTTGTCTTGTCTGCGAGACATGTACATCCGAGTTTTTTCATAACTCGCCTACCTTTTTTGGGTCCTCAAATAAAATATTATATTTTTTATTTTTATTTTAGATACAAATATCGTTTCCCATCGTTATCTAACGAACCGAATTAATCGAGAAGGCAGCGTGACTGAACCTTTTCAACCTGAGGAGCCCCAGTGCTCTCAACCGTTACCAATGAATGACCCCGAGGCAAATCCTCGCCAAAACACTGAGCCAGAACATGAGATAGGCGAGCCGGAGGTGGAGCAAAGTGCTCCTATGCCCGATGAAACCGCACAATCATCCGCGGAGATACCAGTAGGACCGGAGCTACTTATAGCTTTGGGCGAGACCACAGACGATACACCCGAATTTGGTAAACCAATACATGATAGTTTAGCTAGTCTGTGGTTACCTTTACTAAAAAAGGGTCTGCCCAAAGAAAACAAAGAAAAACTCTTAAAAAGTTATTTAATACCCGAAAATTGCAAGCTTCTGCAGTCTCCAAAACTTAACGCAGAGATCTCAGCTGCAGTATCTGAAATTGTCAGAGGGCGCGATAAAAAACTGTCTGGTATTCAACAACAGCTTGGCGCAGGCATTACTGCACTCAATAAGGGTATGGAGATCTTACTAAATAGCGACAATAAGGCCCAGGCTCTGACTCATTTCAGTGACAGCTGTCGAATCTTGACAGATATTCACTGCGCTTCAACCAAGGATAGAATAAAATTGATAACTCCTAGCCTGGAAAACAACATCCTACATGTAATCCAAGATTCTGAAAGAGACGATACTCTTTTTGGTAACGCTTTGTCTGAAAAAATTAAGGCAAGCAAAGCCATTCAAAGACAAGGTGTTGACCTTGATAAAAATGACTGTGGCATACCAACCCTCTACTTTCGGATTTCGTCAGTCGACGGCAAACCGCTATGCCCCACCGGGAAACTGGAGGGGTCCACCTCGCTACTCCTACCCCAACAGCAGAGGTGGACGAGGCAGCCAGACGAGGATGACAACGCCCAGGAGGTCGTACAATTACAGCACAACTCCACCGGCAGCGAAACCTGTCCTTCAGACCAGGCCTCGTGCTCCAACTCAACAGTAAACCAGGTACATTCTGGTAGAATAAGTTCATTTTACGATTGCTGGCAAAATATAACTCAAAATAATGAAGTGTTGACTTGGATTCGAGAGGGATATAAAATTCCTTTCTCTAAAAGCGTTGAACAGCCTCCAGTAATAAGCCATCCCGCTTACTCTTTTGACGAAAGTCATGACATGTCACATGCAATTAATAAATTACTAGAGTTAGGTGCTATTTCACAATGTAATGCATCAGGTAACCAGTTCGTTTCTAAAATATTCTTGACGCCAAAACCTAATGGCGAAAAGCGATTTATTTTGAATCTCAAATCGCTCAATAAATTTATTCCTAAAATTCACTTTAAGATGGAAGACCATCGAACCGCATCCAAGTTAATACCCCAGAATCGTTATTTAGCCAACATTGATTTAAAAGAAGCTTATCTTTTAATACCTATTCATGTATCTGATCGAAAATATTTATGTTTTCAATTTCAAGCTTATGGCTCTAAATAAATTTTAACGTATTCATTTAATGCCTTGCCATATGGCTTATCCTTAGCTCCGTGGGTTTTTACTAAAGTAATGAAAGAAGTAATAACTTACTTAAGATCCTGTGGTCTGAAATCCGTCATGTATTTAGATGACATCCTTTGCATAGGTGATGACTATACTGAATGTAATAAAAACGTTAATGAGACCGTGAAGCTACTCCAATGTTTAGGGTTCGTTATTAACTTTAGTAAAAGCTCACTGGAACCCAAGCAAAGTTGCAAGTTTTTGTGGTTCAATTTCGATACTCGAAACATGTCTATGTCTTTACCGAGTGATAAACGTAATAAAATTGCTCAGTTAGTTAACAAATTTATGAAATTGCCACGTTGTAGTATTCGTGAATTTGCTCAATTGATCGGTGTACTTGTCGCGGCTTGCCCTGCTGTTAAGTATGGATGGCTGTACACAAAAATATTAGAACGCCAGAAATTCCTGTTTTATGCAAAGGCATAATGATAATTTTGAAGCCAAAATATCATTACCCGATATCATCCGTGCCGACTTGGAATGGTGGGCTAAGAATATTGCCACTGCTGATAATCCAATGAGGACAGATAACTTCAAATACGAAATCTTTACAGACGCTTCTAGGTCGGGCTGGGGCGTTGTATGTGGCAATAAGAAAGCAAACGGGACGTGGAAAACCGTTGAGATGGAACACCATATAAACTATTTAGAATTGCTGGCAGTATTTTTAGGCCTCAAAAGCCTCGCTTCAGACGTTACCAACTGTGCAATATTATTGCGAATCGACAATACGACCGCTATTAGTTATATTAACCGTATGGGAGGTATACAATTCCCACACTTAAATGACTTATCAAGATCAATTTGGCAATGGTGCGAGGAGCGCCATATTTGGTTATACGCGTCTTACGTGAATACCAAAATTAATCGCGCAGATGAGGAGTCTAGGAAAATCAACCCCGACACAGAGTGGGAACTGTCTGCCCAAGCTTTTGATATAATTATTAAAAAAATAGGACACCCAAATATCGATTTGTTTGCTTCACGTGCTAACGCGAAATGTGACGCATTCGTCTCATGGAGACAAGAGCCAGATGCCATGGCGGTAGACGCGTTTACGTTAAACTGGAGCTCTAACTTCTTTTATGCGTTCCCACCGTTTGCGCTAATACTAAAATGCTTACGAAAGATTGTGGACGATAAAGCTGATGGAATACTTGTATTCCCCTATTGGCCTTCGCAGGCATGGTTCCCTTTCCTAACAAAACTTCTAAAGTCAGAAATCGTAATGTTCGCTCCTCATAAACAACTGTTAAAATCACATTTCAGGGACCACCACCCCCTGCATACCAGCCTTACCCTGGGTGCCGCGAGGCTTTGCGGGCGGCGTTCATCAAGCGGGGAACCCCACTAGACGCAGTACCTGTTATGCTAGCCTCATTGGCTCAGAATACTTTAAGTCAATATGGCGTAACCATAAAACTTTGGTGGGAATATTGCACCTCTAAAAATATTGACGTCTATCATCTGTCGATACCCGAGGTACTTTCCTTTTTGACGGAACTATTTAATAAGGGCTGTTCGTATGGTTCATTGAATAGCCACCGCTCGGCGTTATCCTTGCTGCTTGGCAGCGATATAGGTTCTAATAACTGTGTGAAAAGACTTTTAAAAGGGGCATTTAAATTAAAGCCAGTAACACCAAAATATAATTCCACCTGGGATCCTCAGGTTGTACTAAATCATGTTTCATCCTGGTATCCGAACTCCGATCTACCCCTTGAGAAAATCACTAAAAAACTAGTTACTCTGTTAGCACTCTGTACAGCTCACAGAGTGCAAACCCTATCCCTCATAAAACTAGAAAATATAACAGAAATTTCAGATGGATTAAAAATTGCCATAGTTGACATAATTAAAAGTTCCGCTGTAGGCCGAGAACAGCCCATATTAAATTTGCCATTTTTCCGGAAAAAATTAAATATCTGCCCAGCTACGACCCTTAAGGATTATATTTTCGTTACGAAAAAGTTAAGGATTGGTAGTACGGGAACGCTTTTCCTGACATATAAGCGACCTCACAAGGCCGCCAGCAGTCAAACCCTAAGTAGGTGGATCAAACAAGTATTGCATGAAAGTGGCGTGGACGTCAATCTGTTTGGTGCCCACAGTACTCGTCACTCTGCTACTTCAACGGCTTTTGCGGCTGGAATCAGCCTAGATACGATCAGAAAGGCGGCTGGCTGGACCAGCACATCTCAAACTTTTGCCAAATTCTATAACCGACCAATAATCAGTGGTAATGATGACTATGATTTCGCTAGATCGATTTGTTTCCCAGAAACCAATGTCAGTGACAATGAAGATTCCTAAATGTTAACTGTGTGCATAACTGCACATAATAATAATAAACAAATTGTGATTAATAGGCATGTTAAATAGTTGAAAACAATTAAAATAAAAACAATGCATAATAATAACAGTGTTTATTTTCTCACAAAACTTTCAACTCTAAACATCTACCTGTTAAAACATTATATCGAGAATGAAGCGATGAAATATAATAGATGATTAAACGAACTTTTCAAGTGAAGTTCGATCACTATTATATGAGTCGCTTCATGCGAAGATATAAATATCACCCACCCATCCCTAGGTGACCCAAAAAAGAAAGTTTTGTTCGTGACTCTAAAAAATGAAGTCTACGGCAGCGCCCCACCCCCGGGTGGCAGCCGCCGGAACTACTAATGACGATTTTGAATCAAATTAAGTACTCTAAAAGCGTGCTAGTTGCCTGTAGGTTTAAGGGACTACCTGTTAAAACATTATATCTTCGAATGAAGCGACTCATATAATAGTGATCGAACTTCACTTGAAAAGTTCGTTTAATCATCTATAAATGCCCTTAGCGGGATTCCAACCCAGGACCTTTTGCTTCGTAGGCAGGGTCACTACCAACTAGGCTAAAGTGTCCATCGCATGCAAATGCAACTGTTCTAACTGAACAATATGAATTTCATTAAGGAGTTGTGCATCGACCGCAACTGGCCTAGACTTTGGCAGTTTTTGTGATGGCAGAAACTAAGTTTAGATGGTAGATTTAGTCTTTATTTTTCTGTTTGGTATGTTTTTATGTTTTGTTTCTGTATCTGGTATGTTGTGTGGCAATAAACTACTATTCTATTCTATTCTATTCTATTCTAGTATATCTCCATGCGCTATATGTGTTGCAGCTGTTATCAAATCTGTCCAACGCGTAGGTGAACAACTTTCTTCTCTCTTCCGTCCTTGGACAATGATTGGTTCCATGGAGATTTGGTTTCGATTGAGGTAAGGTACAAAGTAAGTTACCTCTAGTATATCTCCCTCCATGTGCTATGTGCCTCGGCGCGACGTGTAGCCTCGTGAACCCGTTTTCACAGTTCTCCAAGTAGCACATCACCTCTTCTGCAGTGTAGTTGTTGCCGTCGATCACGTGGTCGTCGAAGGCGAGGATCTGGTCGCCAGGGTGGAGGGCCCCGCATCTGGACATAGACAAGATGAGAACATGTTTTTCGTAGGATAAGTTGAAACATCAGTCTAATGATGCCCTGTAACCAAGTACGACGGACTGTTCTCGGACTTCAAAGACCTCACGAGCGACGCTGTAGACTATGTGTAAAATTTAGTTGTAGTAATAAGTTCCTACTTTAATTATCATACTGTATAATTAGCCATACGATAAATAAATGAATGATAGATAAATATCTACTACTTTTGATGAAGATATGTTCGCAATGGATACACGGGCATATAAAATAGTCTTAAACTAAGTACCAATCAAGATTGATTGTAAAAGTTTTGAAATAAAAAAAATGTACCTACACGCACGTTTTCCAGTTTCAGCGATATGAACCTTATATAAAAAATGGTTCTAGATTTAGTTTGTGAATTTTTTCTTCGATTGCGTCGCACCGGTACAAAAATTTGTTAATAAGGGGAAACATACGGAGTACTTCTTACTTTATTTCAAAACAGTTTGTTATATTTTGTCCGGAAACTACAAAGTTTTTATAAAAGGATTTGCCAAAGTCCTGATTAATTGCTCTTGTAAAGAAGCTTTTCTACAATCAATAAGGGTTATTAAGTCAAGATTGAAAGCACTATAAATAGTAAGCGAAGAAATGAACGCTGGTAAATACTTTACGAGAAGTATTTGCTTTCAGAAAACAGTGATCGTGGAATGCAATAAATATCTTCATAGTTATTTAAATATTGCACGTACTGTTTACAAACTAAACTGGAGTATAAATCCAAAATAAACTTGTATAGTTACTTTTGTACTTGGCATTCCTAAGATGTTATAAGAAACTTTTATATTTCTTTTAGATTTATTACAAACCTCCTTTCTTCGACAGCTAGTCCATAAGTTGTGTTTCTTTTGAACAATTAAAACTATTTAGGTATTAGGTGAAAATACTCGTTCGGATACTTTTATTTAGACAAGTCAGTTTCATTTCATCAGTTTGCATATAAATTCTGCACGGTACTTCAAACTGCACCCCGTCCGGACGCTTCTCCACACGCCGCAACGAGATGCGGCGGCACTGTGATGACCGCTTTAGGCTACATTCGATCACGGTTCATATTTTATTGTAGTTCATCTCTGTTTCAAATGAAAAACAATGTGATCGTGGTTATTTCTAAGTTAAATTAACACGCATTAAAAAAAAGTTACTCACCTGTCGCTTATACTCGCCGGTAGTATACTGTCAATGTAAACAGCATTGCAATTCCCAACCCTCTGATACGTGTCTGACCCAGAGCTGTATACGTCATCAGAGTATCTCTGGTTAGCCAGAAATAGACCCAGGTCTTCGTTGCAGGGTCTCTCTATCTCTATTAGCAGAGGTCCTGTGGCCAGCTTCACTGATTCCATTATTGAGACGTCGTATTCGATGGTCAGGCTGGTCACTTGGGGACAGTTCTGGAGTATTTGGTGGACCTCCGATAGGGTCTTGTTTGTGAGGGAGATCTGGGGAAAGAAAGATAAACTTAATTTGATACAAACTCGAAGCCATTTCGAGAGAAACTCGTATGAGCATACGTACATTAGATGTATAAGTAAGTAAAGTACTAAACTAAACACCAAGGTAGTTCTACCTTAAAAAAATGGAAAACCCTAGAAACCTGCAGGCAAACCAGGGAGGCCCTCCCGAAAATTAACCCCGGATTGTCAAGCGAGATAAATCAGCTGAAGAGGCTGGCACTTCGTCTCCGTCCGACAGGAGTCATAATTGATCAAAACAAACACCCTTTACTCAGGGTGTTACAGACAGTTCTCTCTGCAGAGCCTACACGGAAGACGAAGAAATAGGCACCTATGTCATCCAGCAGACTTGTCCTGGGTGGCAGAATATCGGGCAAAGCATCTCGGAACACCAGTCACCAGGTCACTACCAGAGGCCGTCGGCAAATAAAGGGTTTGCTAGGCTGCCCGGTGGAATTGAGTTGCCACGAATGGTACTAGGGCCCACCAACAACTCATACGCAAAATTACGACGTCGAGTTAGAAACCCAGCCCGCAAATACCTTGTATAACCTATACATGGCAGCTAAGGTGTTCAGAATGTTACGAGTTTGTAAATGTCTCTAAATAGTTCACGCCATCGTTCCACCTTAACAACGTTTTATCTACCGTATATTAAATAAAAACCTGATAGGTATTAGGAAAAAATAACTCGTATGGTGTCAGGTTCGAATCGCACTTACCGCTTTCGTCCCATGGGAGTCGTAGGAGTTGACTACGTGAATAGGCTTGAAATGTGTTTTAGGGGAAAGACTAGACCACTTGCCCTATACTGTGAGTTCACTTACTCTGCCTACCCCTTGTAAGAAAGAATACAGAGGGGAGTTTGGATAATGTACCTACAGGTCGATTTACGAGAGCTGGCGCGGAAAATATATGAAACTGTCATTAATTTCATAGACATTACGCGCCAGCTCTTGTGAATCGACCAGCACTACCAGTATAAATCCATGCACAGTAATAGTAGTTTATGTAACTGATACTATAATGAGAGGCCTTTTTAAGGCCTACTTATAAACAGTTACATACACCACTTTACACACATATCATTAGTACTCTAATAAGGGTTCAGAAGCCGTAGGGGAATGACCTGCATTGCTACTAGTGCTACCTGTAATATATATTTATTGCAATCGTGGCTGCATTAACGATATAAAAGAAACATACATTTTCTCTGTTTTTGACGATCGTGATAAAAAATCTTATTTTTTTGACATGTATGCAAATCTGTAATGTAATTTTTTATCATGAAATTAATAATCTAATCTAATCTAATCATACTGAATTGACGTTTCGTATCGATAACTGTTTTAATATCCATGGATACTAGAATAGAGACCCACTTGAGTTTTGACAGCTGTTCCAAATTTAAACTCGTAACCTTGCAAAAATCGATACTGTAATTTAACATTAAAGTACAGATTTTACCCACTACCACAGACAAGAAAGTTGTCATACTAAAATTGGTTGTAATAATGCTGGTCATTTCCTGCGGTTTCTGAACGCATTTTAGAGCACTATATGTAGCAATTTGCTATCCAATTTGACTTTCATTATGATCAAGCTTATTATTAGTATTTTGCAAACATTTATAAGCTAAAATTGCCGACATTATAAATGGACGTTTATAATTTACCTGTATTCACGTTTTAAAACCGACCAAATTGCGAGTTTTGGCTAGATAAATGTGTTGACAACGCGGTGAATACATTCAATGCGGGCTTTTCTGAAATTAGCTTATTTAGTCGTTCAAAAATGAATTTTCATTATTAACTCAAATTAGGTACTAGCAAATTAGTGATTATTGATTTACTGTGAAATTGTCGAATACTATCGAAATAATTCATCATCCATTAATTACATTTGGTTACGAGCTGTTTATTGGATAATAAAATAGCTGTGAAATTAGTTTTGCATAAGTGAGTAAAACTGTTAGCTGCGATACGTATTTATTAGGTAATTAACAGCCGAATTCATACTTATCTGACGTTATGTTCTGATTATCTCTGACGCCTGACCCAAAAAGCCCTTACATCAGAAATGAGTGCGAATCTAACTTTATTAAAACTTATGGAACTCATATCGTTTCACGACTCGACACGTCTTATAAGGTAAGGATCCGTCTTAAGGGTAAAAAAGAGGTATGTTTGTATGGTATACCAAGTTCATATTTATATTAAGTATACTTGTAAAATTGTGTCTTGTGTATTGGATGAAAATATTTCGTATTTCAAGAAACATAAATTACAAAAAGTATAACATAATGTTGCTAAATGGATACTAAACCATCAAGTTATTGTAATAAAGTAATTCAAATCATAAAAAAGATATGCCCCTAGAAAGTTTAGAAAAATATGTTTTTTTTTATGTTCCATAGAAAACTTTAAGACGTTGTCAACACCAAAATGCCCGTGAGGATTTTGGATATCGCGCACACTGTCTATTTGCATCGGAGTAAACGAGAACGAGTGTTACTGGGCGGTCCGGTTTTTGAAGATAATATTACATACATATTGAAATAAAAAAAAGGGTGGATTATTTGTGAAATATGACTCGCTAGCGGTATAGGTATGAATATGTTGACTTCATGTTTCAATTGCAGACCTATACGTCAAAAAAATAAAGACCGTTAAACCGTTTAATGGGTAAGGACCAAATTCTAGGCCAGTGAGTTAAGCTCACTCAATTAAATATTCTATGAAAGTTTTCCGTTGTGACACGAAAATTAACCATACCAACCAACCAATTCTATGGATATTTTTTGTGTCACAACGGAATTTTGTTCACCTTTTCAGTTTGTATGGCTAACTACCAACTAACCAGGCGAAGTATTGACCAAGAATTTGGTCCTCAGCCTAATGTGATTTTAAGACCAATCTTTGCAATTATTTTCTATCGAGCCGATTTCGTCCAATTATGTATCGAGCTCGTCCACGGTCTTTGAAATATGTTGAATATTAACATATATTTTATTTCATGTGCTAGAACAAATCGTTTTTCTTAAAAAAACTGCTTAAATAACATCAATTTCACCAAATTAGGTCTTGTCAGCCTCTTAAGTAACCAATAGAACCCATACGCTTTTATACAATCAAAATTGTAAGACATCTATGGACCTAAACGCAGCATTTTGCGACCGAAACAGCAATTTAATTTATTTTCCATACAACGATTAGTACAAATAGCAGACTGTGACGTCACACTTTTATGAAAATTAGTATGAACCGTTTCGGCTGCCGCCAGCGAGGTCAATCTTTGACCGAAGTTTTTGGGTGTTTATGTTCTTTTGTAGTTGCTCCCATACAAACATTTGTTCCTATCTAAAAACTGGTCACAACTGGTGGGGAAAATGTTAATAGGGGTGTATCTGGGGTCACGGCAGTGCCCCCGCCAAGTCGAGCAAAACAGCGGCACGGCCGTACTATCCTATTCTCGAAGCAATAACAAATAGAATAAAACTAGAAGCCTGAATTTTCAATAACCAAGCAGGCATTGTATAAACACAAGATATTAAAATTTAATTAAATTTGAACCAGTAGTTTAAAAATTATAACTAGTCAAAGTTTTTTTAATTTGTCACTCACTCACTGACTGACCGATCACCAAAACTCCAAGGCACTTCTAGCAGACATAGAAGTTTCAAATTTAGAATACACACACTAATTAGTGTATAAATCAAGGAGAAACTTAAATGTTTTGCAATTTCGGTCCAGTTTTCCAGATACTCCAACTGCATAAATAATAGGATTAAAATATGATACAAAATATTATGGATTTTTGCATACCTAAAACTAATGTAGTATTGTGTGATTGCCAAATTGTAAAATTTTATTTAGCTAGCAAATAAAGATTAATAAGAATGCCTGAGACTTGGCTCTACGAAATACCTCACAACTTTTTACGGCGGAAGAGTTTCGAGACGCCTCTTTTTTACATGATTTTTTATGGGATTCAAATTTTACAGATACGACGCTTTGATTTGGGACTGATGAATATGCCCAAGACACATTGTCATATTGGTCTTTTATCCGGTATCTTAATGGAACCAATCCCCAGGGTGCAGGGAACGTGTTGTAGCTATTTGTAGATTGAATACGTTAAATGCCAGAAGTGTTTTAATAGTCAAGGTTCGTTGTTTAAGTGTGGAATAAATTACTATTAAAATGTACACGAGTGTAAAATCATCATCACCATCATCATCATATCAGCCGAAAGACGTCCACTGCTGGACATAGGCCTCCCCAAAGAGTGCCACTATACCTATCCAGCGGACTCCAGCGACCTTTACCAGTGCCCACCTTGTGGTCTACCCACGCTATTAGTGTAGAATACATTTGGTTATGAATGCGGTGGAATGGGGGCTACTTAAATTTGAGGCGCGACTTGGTACAAATCGGTTTTCTACGTTTTTTTTCGTGGGTGATTGGCATAAATGTTATGACGCACGCATGTACAATTTGTATTGTCATGCTGTACTACGCATACGGCGCCATTAGGTATCTACATTTGCTTTAATAGGCAGGTACCCATTTCACGTTGCACGCCCACAAAATACGGCATATGGGTAGAACAGCCTGTGTCACTTCAGACAGGTAATTACGTAACTTTACAAAGATTTTGGACAGCTCAACTATCATTTTTCCAAACAAAATTAAATTAAACAAATTTAAGCTAGCTACTTCACGCACAAAACATCAGACGACCCGCTTGGCTCTATAAATGGAGGAATCTCCGAGTACTAAGTCGAACTTGGGATGTTTTCCGTTACGACGACAATTTAGACGCGGTGTAGCTGTTATCAGATTTACGACCTGAACGTCTATTTCGACAGTGCCACCATATGGAAGCGTAGAATTCTACAGCCATATTATGCATTTTAATCTCCTTTTTGCCCCTTTTTTATTTAGTCATTTATTCTTATTATAAGTTGTGTTTTTTACAGATTTATTAGAAACTAGCTGCCCGGTCCGGCTTCGGACGGATTACCCGTTTTCCCGTAGGAATGAAGCATTTTTCCGCAGTAAAAAGTAGCCTATGTTCATCAGGGATAATGTCGGCTTCTAATGGTAAAAGACTTATTTTATTAGTGTAGATGTAATAGTGCCCCGTTTCCTTTGATTTGAACGTTTATTAAGAGATCTGTTGCCCGCGTCATTGATATAAAAACAGTGGGGTACTCGTAACCACGTAACGTCTCGAACCCCGTTAGGACAGTTTGACCGTAATTTTTCCATATAAAATTTGACATTTAGATCTACCTAACGTACGTACAATGCGTAACGTGATCACCTGCAGGGCGTTTTCTATTTCTCTGCCTTTAGTTATGGCACAGATTAAAGAATACAAGTACAGATACCCAATCTCATAGAGCAAAAGCGTACCGTCCTAATGTAGGCAATTCTGTATACAATTTTAGTCCCTTAGTTACACCAGTAGATGCAGTATCCGAGCTACCACGGCTATGACGCTGATAGTTTTAGTAATACATTGAGATATCACCAGATGGCGTTGACTTCCCGGTCAACAAATAGAGTATTTTTGATTTTTTTGATATAAAAGTAGTATTTGAGAGACAATATTACACATCACACTAAAATATAGATAGCCAAACGCTTGGAGCCTTTGGTTCCATAGAACTTCCGCGACCCGTGATGGCGCCATCTAGTGACAGTACCCAATAATACGTAGCAAGCTTGAAAGCTCACTCGTATAGTACGAGTTACATGGATTTAGTATGAATTTAATTGCATTTACTCAACTTATAAAATATACCTTTATTGTATGTACGGAAGGATGTTTGTGATATAATTAAGGTACGTTGAATTTATTAAGGTGTAAAAATCATTCTATCTTCACGATTACTGGTTCAAATGTTTCGCTCGGTACCTGTGTCGCCATCTATGAGTTCTTTTTAGTATCAATTATACGTTGTTCGAGTTGGGATGCCATGGTTATGGGAAGCAATGGCGTGTCAAATAAAAAATAATCCACTACTCACATGATCAACCTTCAACAATCGATCTCCAGGCTTGATCCTCGAGGTGTTGTACGCGGCGCCGCCGGGCCGCACATGCGTGACCACCAACGGCTGGGCGTCCAAAGACCGGCTGTTCAGCACCAGGTCAGCACTGCCTGACGAGTTCTCCGGCAATCCGCCACGGATGGTCACTCCTAGGGAACCGTTGAGCTTCTCCAGCGGCACCTCAGCGAGCTTGGTAGTGATGTATAGGGAGTTTTGTGAGGCTGTGGAGAAAGAAAGCAAAATTCTCATTCTGTTCTATTTGGGTTGGAGGGCTGAACATCTTTGTAGAGTGTTAAAGGTTTTAGCTTACGCAAAGCAAAGACTGCACTACTCAATCTATCGCATAGTTTGTCTACATGGCACTTCCAGTTAAGATTAGTATAGCGGCGAGATAGACTATTCGTCTCTCGCACCGTCTTGCGATAGCCATGCAGGTCATACAGGGAATTAAGTTAAAGTCATATCACCGCAGCCTATAAACGCTTGCAATTCCAGAAGAATCACAAGGGCGACCGTTGCTTGATTTGGGGATTTGTTCACAACAGCTTCTTAGGGCCAGTGGTGCGAGATTCACAGGATATCATCGACTAAGGCTCAGCGCTAACGCTGTCTGGCGAAAACTAACACCAGTGCAATCCTCCTACACCCCTATGATCTAATGTTTGATACATGATTCTCATGATCCATGTATCAATGATATGAAACAAGCGTTTCCAGAACTTACCATAATCAGGCATAGTAGTAGCGGTCACGTAGTGGCTAAAACCAACACTAACAAATTCCTGAAGCAGCCCACCACCTATGTGTTGCATCACATAGGTGGTGAAGATAATGATGATGGAGATAATGATTATGATGATGATGATGACCATGATGATGATAATGATTGTGATGATGATAGTGATGATGATCATGATGGTGACGATGATCATGATGGTGATGATGATTATGATGATGATAATAATGGTGATTATTAGAGATCGGAAATTCGGGAGCTTTTATACCTAAACTTCGGCCCCAGTACCTACACCGCGTTGTTGTTGAGAAGCATGGAGGCGGACTCAATTTAATTTTACTAATAAAAGTAATAAATTTCCAGGGATTTCCCGGAATACCGAAAATTAGGATAACATGAACACATACGTATTAAAGTATTTAAATAAACTATTTCAGTTGTTCCTGTTTACAAAATATTATTTAATTCACATATTCATTTAACTAACAGTTAGATAACATCAAACCAAAATTGTTTTGTAACTTTTATTATAGGTAATCAACCTACAGCGACACACGTGGTATTTTTGCATTTCCGTCCTTGTCTAATGTAAATAATTAAATAAAATGAATAAATATTAGTGGTAAAAAAAAGGTAGGCTTTTCATGATGCTTTGTACAATCCCGGAACTTAAATAATTTAAATATTCTTTTTAAGAAGCCGACTCCATACTTGCTTCGCTTTTTCCGGGATTTTGCTAGGTTTAGGTATAAAAGCTCCCGAATTTCCGATCTCTGGTGATTATGTATGATCATGATGATGATGATGATGGTGGTGATGATGATCTAAGTATCGATGATATGAAACAAACAATTTTCACAACTCACCATAATTAGGCATATAGTACTCCACCTCCAACGACGCCCGCTCCTCCACGTTGTCGAGCAACCGCAGAACTTCGTCGTTCGTCAGTCGCGCGGTGGAGATGCCGTTCACGCTGCAGATGCGGTCGCCCGGCGCGAGTCGGTCCGAGTCGTGGGCGACCGAGTCAGATGCGAACCCGATTATGGACGGCACAATGCCGGGCTCTGAGCGACCTGAAAAAAAAAGCCTGTTAAAACGGCTTCGTACCAAAGGTTTACGCGGGGATATTAAGGGGTTCTTCAAGAGAGGAGTGTATACCTTTTTGAACGGCCAGCAACGCGGATCTGACACCACTAGTTGTAAGCGTCCATAGGCTACGGTGACTGCTTACCGTAAGGGCCACTCTTGATTGCTACCGAGGTCGTTTTTAAGAAAACGGTGATCGACGCAAATTATTTTTATTACTTTAAAATTTAAAAAAATTGAGAGAGAAAGCACGAAAGTCGAAGTTCGGGTTTCCATCTCTATCGCACTTACATTACTCGAGTGACAGGGATGCATGTATACGAACTTTGAGTTTCGATTTTCGTGGTTTTAGCTCTGTAGTGCGTTCGCTCTCAATTTTTTCAGTTCGCGACGTCACGAACCCCTAGCGTCAAACTAAATGATATGATATGTTTCGAACACGCGTAATGCGGTAAAGGGACAGAACATGCGTCACATACAATTTAGGACACTTATATTCGTTTTATTTTACTTTTTTCTCAATTTTGTTTAGTCTTTTCGGGGAACCATTGTCTCTTTTTGGCATCAACATCCCTTTATTTCCTATCATTTAAAAGACAACATGCTCCATAATGACATAATAATATGTTTACCACAAAAGTATTAAGTTTCAATGGTTGGTTTACCATTGCTGAGTGCAATTTATTTTAATCTCAATTATGAAAATAGGTTCAACTTAATACATTTTAGTTATAAAACGAATATTTTAGTAAGCTTATTATTATTATGTGAATATCTTGCGGTTTGCGATTGTTTTAGGGAAATAGGTGGTATTTGTTAGATTTAACTTAAAATATTAACATTTTTTTTTTTTTTATGATATAGGAGGCAAACGAGCAGACGGATCACCTGATGATAAGCGATTACCGCCGCCCATAGACACTTGCAACACCAGAGGTGTTGTGAACATAAAGTGAAGATTAAGTTTTGCATTTATAAACTAGAACGTCTTTAAGTATTTTATTCTTGCAGAGAGGGTAGGTAACTCAAAATAACCACAGTTAACCTGTACATAGTCAAATATTTATTTTTTCCATTATATAATTTTTCTCACTCTCGTTATAGGATTGGGCACAAGAAGCTCAGGAAAAGGTGAATGGAGCCTTTTCCCAGAAGTGGGAGACTACAGGCTCCCTATAATAATTATTGAATTTATGCTATTGATTACCGAAAATTATTTATACACTTTAATTGGCTAACTATCGCACAATGTAACGAACTAAACAGTAGTCGAATAATATTACTTATAAATCTATAGTGAATTCTAAACTAAAACAATTTCACCCGTCAACGGTCTAACTTTGAAATCACCTATAAAATATACAATGTCACCCTCAATTATAACTCACAATGTAAGTCCGCTAAAGGCTTGGCCGTAAAATATTCCGAATTATGCTTAACGCCCGGCCAATATCACTATCATCTAAATGAGCTTTCAAAGGAAAGTGCCGTTTCATATTTTACGAGCCATTTCTATACTTTTATGTAGGTTGGAAGTACTCAGTTTTATAGACGTGTTAGCTCTCTACTGAGTAGCATACTTTGTTGAGTGAGCGATGTCAAAATATTTAAGGATATTGCAGGGTTAGGAGCTATTAACCCTATTTGGTAAGGGTAGGTGTTTATGGCATTTTATCCTTGACTTATTCTATCCAAGAACCAGGCCTGTTTGTTGCCGCTTGCTATAAATGCAGCTATCGCACTTCCCGAGTTATCGATACACGTATAAGTGACTCATGGTACAAACTCGATTTTTAGTTCTATGATTGACCGCCAGGGCCGGTGTATAGGTTTGTCAAACACGTCTTTAACGCACTCGCTAGCGAGTAACGTAAACGCGAGTCACGTAATTCGCATGGTAGGGGTACTGATCGCGCTAGAAACGAAAGAGCATGCGGTGAGCCTTTGCCCGCTCGCAAACCGATGATGTTCGACAGATGAACCCCTGTGCGTATAGGTAGTTACGTAGGTACTATTATTTACCGAGAATGGAACCGCCCCGCTTATACGCTATAGCTAAAATACAAATAATTAATATTCAGGAGATAATAAATATAATTCAGAAGCAGAAAAAAATAATTTGGAATTTTTGAAAAGTGCCAATTGTAGACGAACTTTTTTCACGGCATATTATGCTAGATTTGACATAATAGCGTTTCTTTCTATTTGTAATTCTTCACAACAGCAATAAGTCATTATATACATAAATCATTATATACAGTGCCTGCACAATTGTTGGTTAGGTTAGGTGAAGACAATGTGATATTGTAATGATACAGTATTCAGTATTCATTATTTATTGCGTTAAAGGACACGTCCATGCAGTAATATACATAATAAACAGCAATAATAGAATAGGCTAGCCTATCGCCTACAACCCATTGCAACCCTATTTCCATAGTAAATTCTTACGATACCCCCTCGAAGAAAGTGGATAGCGCTGTTCTAACTCGACAACACACGTGAAAAGCAACAACAACAAATTGCCTAAACAAATTGTATCTAGGTACGAGTTCACATTCCTACTCCTAGCTAATCAACACATCTCACCTAGTTACGTGCAGCAGTGCCAAGTCAATAATGGTACAGTCTACGTTAAATTTAGTTAAGTTTAGTTTTTGCATTTTGTTTAGCTTTGCTCCTAATCGTAAGATTTTGTTATTTGCTTGTTGTTAGTTTAATTCATTATAATCTTTTACTCGTCTCAAATTGTCACTTTTTTTTTTAAGTCGTTCATGTTGTTTTATGTCCTTTCTTCTATTTTGTGTTTACGTGTTATCTACCGTGTCCTCGCTGGATGGACCCGGAAGACCAGTGCTGGCTGCAAAGCCAGCATCAGATTGAGTTGGGGCCATTTCGCGACACGACACAGTTTCGACAAAAAAAATATCTTATCTTATATTATCTTAAAAGTTACGCGTAGTTTCAAACGGTTTTGTATTGTTGAGTTGGACTACTGCTTTGTATAAACTGCGACGTTCTAGCGAGCGTGTAGCCTGAATAACTCGCTTGTGCGCCTTAAGTGTGTCAGGGGAATATCTGCTAAGACTAAAACTAATGTCACTAAGTAATATAGTCGCACCGCCTTTAATAGATTTATGCTAGTGCCGTGCCAAACGAAACCGTCTTCCTCTGTGTTGGTTTAGTATAACCCTTTCTTGCTGTAGGTATTGTAAAAGGCGCGATGGCCTCCTTCTGCGGAGTCGTCATATCGCAGAAGGAGGCCGCGGAGCGGGAGCGCGAAGACAGTGCAGACGCGCTCCCGCAGACGGAGGGGTCGAAGACGCGCGCGGTATGCTGCCGCAGGCCGCGTCCTCCCCCAGTAAGGCCAGTGGGTTGGGGACCCACATTGCACACGGCCCTACACGTCTGGGGGGAAAGTCAACTCTCTTGGCGCGGGTGTCCTGGCGTAGTTAGCCAGGACCGCCGGGGGGCGTCGTGGTTAGAAATGCCCATCCCATGACGCCCCCTTAACGGCAGAGCGGGTGACGCCGCTGGGGTTTTAGTGGGTAGGCTCCTCCCCTCCCTCCGCCTTGTGCGGAGGGGGTTACGGGAAGAGAGATCCCACATAACCCCCCACTATGGCCTTCCCCGGGCCGGGCGATATGTGTAACACATTTCTCCAGCGTCAAAAAAAAAAAAAGGTATTGTAAGAGGCGTGTACGATATTCCTACAGCATCAAACGACTCACCGCTACTGTGTCCAACCCCCGCCTCGTGTCCCAAGGGCTAGGCTGAAGGTTCAAGGGTGATCGTCCAGCTAAATATGACGTACACAGGTTCCTAGGTCACTGGTAAGCGCACTCTTCCAAGGGGGAAAGGTCCTCAACGCACACACGGTAAATAATGAGAAAAATGTTGCTCTCGCGGCGCCGCTAGTTAACGAACTGATTTTTACATTGTGCGTGGCACTGCCCATTCGTATATCCGCTTCCGGCGGGTGGCGCTGTTAGCGCGCTGGTGTTGCCATCCCTCCAGGGATGACGGCTTCAAGACAAGAAGCAGTAAATCGCTAGAAGCTCGTAGGGATACCATACATATTAGAAATCAAATAAATTGACCATTAAGATTGTGTCTTCAGTCAAAGAAACTAACGATTTTAAAATTAAATAAAAATTAGTGTTCCTATACGGAACAAGGCGAATATGGAATAAGTTATTTGGCCACATATTCAGAAACGTGCGATTGAAAGTCTCGTGGTGCACGGCCATGCAGAGAGCAAACGATGGACAGACCTTATTAAATCGTCTACGCAAACGACTATAGCAGAAAGCTCTCGATACGCAGCTAACTCGCGAAAATGAAGAGACGTTGCCAAGAAAGCAGTTCAAGCCGAAGTGACCTACCAAGATTAAGAGGAAACACAAGGGCCGTTTTTCCATACAAACGTAGTACCCTGTTTTCTTCCTGGATAATGGCAGTAGAGCAATATTTTTTTCCCTTAAAGCTATGGCAACTATTGACATGTTCCTCGGCCATTCTCACTGCGGGCGTTCTCAGCCTAATTGCGACCACCTTTTTTATTCCTTCACTATTTACAAACAATATGACAGAAAAAGGAACCCTTACACGACAATTACCTATTTAGTTACTTTGTAACGTGGGCGCTGCAGCGCTACGTCACACGGCGGGCACACCACCCGACCGCGCTCCGGGGAGAACGCCGGGGCGGCAGGCGGGGGGAAGAGCGGTACGACGCATCGGCCGCCCCACCATAACGCCCCACCACGCGACGGGCATAAAACCTGCGGCGCCGCGCCGAGAGCGGCAGTGTGGCCCACCGACCGCGGTGGAAAGCACTACCCCCTCCCCTCCTCACTCCGAGGCAGCGCTGGCAAGTCCTCGCTCGCCCGAGTTCCCTACCACCTCGCTCCGAGGCAGCGCTGGCACGTCCTCGCTTGCCCGTGCATATCCCGCCTAGCGTACATGGCAGTGGGGCTCGTCCTCATTAGCCGCGGACCTAAGTGAATCACCCTCGAGTCCTCCCGAGGCAGCGCTGGCAAGCCCTCGCTCGCCCAGGACTCCAGGTTCCCGTAGTCTCGAGGCAGCGCTGGCACGTCCTCGCTTTCGCCCAGGCTTCCGATTAACCATCCGCTATATCCTGCCATTAACAAACGCCGTCCGTAGAGATATAAGTAGTTCCGCGACAATACCGCCGTACCGGAGTGTACGACATTTCATACCGCCGTTAGGTTTTAGACGTAAGATTAAAGTGAGAATAAACGGGCGTGAAAGACCGATATTTGTGAACCATTAAACCAGTGTTTGCCTTCTGCTCCTCCTCGATCCCTAATCTAACCTCTGAGCTAGTCAGGAAACCCTCGTAAGGCCGTAGCGCTCGAGGGAGTTGTATGTGTCCTAAACCCACACATCACATCTGGCGCCCAACATAATTACTCACATAAGAGTTGAACTAGCTCGATAGGGATAATCGAGGTCATTATTTATCATCCGCATAAATTACCGCCGTACAGTGTTTAGTTCCGATAACGTCACCGTTTGCAAGACAATCCGTAGGGTGACAAGGGCTCGATCAGATGCCGACAGCCTGGATCTACCGCCTCAAGAAACCGGAACTCATCGACGAAGCCGAGAGCCGAGACATAACGACCGAAAACTTAACCGTAGAACAGATACGAAAGTGTCTGGTAGAATCCGTAAAGGCAGACGAGAAGTTTAAGACACCGGAAGATTCGCAGTCCGTAACCATGGAGAACGACGAAGATAAGGGTAAGTCGAACAGACTTAATAAATTGATCAAGGAATGGAACCTCTCATACGGGACGTCCGAAAACGCTGTAGAATTCGTGGAAAGGCTGGAAGAATTGGTAGACGCCAGTGGCATAGACAGAGAGGACGTACTACCAGCATTACCACGCATCCTGAAGGGAAAGGCCCTTCATTGGTACCGAAACAATTCCGACTCATGGGAGACTTGGGAGGACTTCCTGGAGCTGTTCAAGCTCTATTATTACCCGAGCAACTACGAGGAAGACCTCATAGTCAGGATAGTCGCAAGGAAACAAGGGCACAGAGAAAGCTTCACGGAATATTTAACGGACCTACAGACGTTGATGAGAAGGTATGGAAAACTTGATGAGAAAGAAAAACTCCACCGTATCCACGAAAACATGCTACGAAACTATAGGTTATATATCAAGAAGCAGGATTACAAGAACCTTAGTGAACTGGTGAGGTTGGCGGCTGAGTATGAGAACATACCAGCTCCATCCTACGGGAATTATCCGACAAATTACGCGTACACCCCATATGCAGGCCCATCCAGACAGGAGCAATGGCGACAAGAGCCCAATGCGACACGCACCATGACGAAGGGTCCCGGGTACGCGACACAATACGCACTACCACACGTCACACCTGGCTATACACAATCAGACCGACAAGCACGAAGGGAAAACCGAGACGACAGCACGGGGAGAAGGATACATCCCAAATACGACCCGAAGACGTGCTGCTGGTCATGTGGTAAACCGGGCCATGACGCCAGAGAGTGTAGGTCAAGGCGTCAAATATTTTGTAGTGGTTGCGGGAGAATGGGCGTATTAAGCAAGGATTGCTGCAGGACGGGAGCACGTCCAAAGAAGGAATGCCTGGGGGAAGCGGACGATCAGAACCGCGACGATAACCGGATTTACATAGAAGCCAAAATAATGGGAACTACACACATTTGCTTGGTGGACACAGGGTCCACAAACACGTACATCAACGAACAAGTTTATAACGCCTGCCAGGGACAAGGTGCATTGGAAAAACACACCCACAGGGGAATCGTACTAGCTGACGGGACGAAGACGCAAATCAGCAAGAGTCTGTTAGCGAATATAGAGTTGAAAGGAACGAGCATCAAGCACTGGCTACGAGTACTCCCATCAGCCGCACACACAATCATTGGTATGGACGTACTAAGGCGTGTCGGGATGGCAATAACATGGGTAGCCGAGATACCGGAGTCGTTGGGGGCAGCCACGACAGCGCAACAGACACCCGGTCTAGAAGGGACAGTTATGAGACAGCCGGCAGACACAGGCGACAAAGTCGTAGCACGAGCCGACAGCGACTCGCAGCCCGAAACAGCTCAAGTTTTAACTGAAACACAAAACAAGGAACTGGCCGACATGTTGCAACACCAGTTTCAGCTGTCCGAAAACTCACCTAAAGGCAATACGTGGGTCGAACACAAAATAAAGCTAAAACATAAAGAACCGATCAAGCAAAGATATTACCCGAAGAACCCAAAGCAACAACAAATCATAGACAACCACGTAAAAGAGATGCTGGAACAGGGAGTCATTGAAAAATCCAGTAGCCCGTACAGCTCGCCGGTCGTACTGGTTAAAAAAGACAATGGCCAACACCGATTCTGCATCGACTTCAGAAGGGTAAACGAAGCGTCAGAAAAAGACGCATATCCACTTCCGCAAATAGACGACACCCTAGAGAAGCTCAGAAACGCACAATTCTTTTCAAAGTTTGATTTAAAAAATGGCTACTGGAACGTACCACTGGAGAAGGCCAGTAGACCAGTCACAGCGTTTACCGTACCAGGCCGAGGACTGTATCAGTTTAAAGTGATGCCGTTCGGTCTCCACTCAAGCGGGGCAACATTCCAGAGACTGCTGGACAGAGTGATAAGCCCAGAACTGGAACCACACGCATACGTATACCTGGACGATATAATCGTGTGCAGCCCGACGTTCGAAGATCACATCAAACACCTCAAAGAGGTATTCCGTAGAGTGCGCCAGGCAGGACTCAGGATAAATAGGACAAAGTGCGAGTTCGCGAAACCAGAGGTCGAGTATTTAGGCCATACCGTTACAAGAGCCGGGATCAAAATGAATGAGGCCAAGATTAGGGCCATCACGAACCTAGAATCACCGAAAAATATAAAAGGGATCAGGACGTTCATAGGAATGACGTCCTGGTACAGAAAATTCATTCCAGGGTACGCAGAAATCACCGCACCGCTAGTGAAATTACTAAAGAAAGACGGGAAGTTCACCTGGGGGCCAGAACAAGAAGGCGCAGTGTCTAAGATAAAACAGATACTAACGACAGACCCGATCCTAACGAGAGCTGACTTCTCACGTCCGTTTATACTACAAACAGATGCGAGCGACATTGGCCTAGGCGCAGCCCTTACTCAAGTAGATGAGGGAATACCTAAAGTCGTGATGTACGCTAGTAGGAAACTCACCCCACCGGAGACGCGATATACGGTCTCAGAACGCGAATGTCTAGCCATAGTTTGGGGAATAAGGAAGATGAGGGCGTTTCTCGAAGGATACAAATTCACAGTCATCACAGACCACCAAGCCCTAAAATGGTTGAACACAATGAAAAACCCATCAGGAAGATTGGCCAGGTGGGCTCTGGAATTACAGCAGTACGAGTTCGATATAGTGTACCGAAGTGGCAAACAGAATAAGATAGCGGACGAACTATCCCGCAATCCTGTTTGCGCGGTCATAGAACGCGACTGGTACGAAGCTAAGCGAGCGCAAGTACAAAACGGAACAGAACCGTCACAACAATACTGCTTGGAAGATGATAAATTGTACTGGAGGGCACCCCACCTCACGCACAACAAGTATACAGATCCCGATTCAGAATGGAAAATATGCGTACCGAACGCCGACAGGAAGGATGTAATAAGTCACAACCACGACCAACCCAGCGCCGGACATTTAGGGATAGCGAAAACAATCAAACGTATATCACAGAGATACTACTGGCCGAGAATGCAAACAGAAATCATGAAATATGTGAGGGCATGTAACGCCTGTCAAAAGAATAAAGTGTCACAGCAAAAGAAAAGCGGACTAATGCACATTAATAACGCCAGTAATCCATGGGAAATGGTGACAAGTGATTTAATCGGTCCATTACCAAGGTCGTCCAAGGGGTACAAATGGATAATAGTGTTTCACGACAAGTTCACCAAATGGTCAGAAATAATGCCGTTGCGAAACGCCACGGCCAGCACAATAGCAAACGCGTTCGAAGAGCGGATAGCGTTGCGATACGGCTCGCCGCAAGCGCTTTTGTCCGACCGCGGACCACAATATATGTCTAAACAGTTTAGGGATGTGCTACAAAAGTATGGGACGGAACACAGGCTGACTCCTCCATACAGTCCGAATTGCAACCCCACAGAAAGGCAGAACAGAACTCTGGAAACAATGATTGCAACGTTCGTGGACGACAACCATAAACAGTGGGACAAACACTTAGCGGAATTCAACTTTGCTCTAAACACTTCAGTACAAGAATCAACTAAGTACACCCCAGCCTTCCTATTGTACGGAAGGGAACTAAGAAACCCCAAGGATCGAAACGCATTACCGACGCCCCGAGTTAAAGATAACAATAAGTTACAAGAAGTGTACGACCTAGTAAGGCGACACCAGAACAAAGCATCCGTCCAGCAGAAGCAATACTACGATAAAAAAAGGCAACACTGGGAACCAAGAGTAGGCGACTTAGTTCTAAAGAAGAACCAAGTTTTGTCAAGTGCAGAGAAACACTTTTGCGCGAAACTAGCCCCTAAATACATAGGCCCATTTAAAATACAAAGCCGAACGTCACCAGTAATATATATAATAAAGGATCCCGAGGGAACCGGGAAAACTATTACAGCGCACGTGAAAGACTTAAAACCGTATAGGCAATAAAAATACAAACGATTCTCAACTCTAAACGCAACCGAATAAGGACCCCTCCCCCGGCATAGTAAATTAACAGGGCGCGAAACCGGCCCACCGATAAAGAAAATCAACCCTATTGATAGAGAAACAAGGTTGACATTCGCCCACACGCACCCAGCATTCCATACGACGACAACGAATAATAAAACATTCACCCGATGACCGCTAACGTAAAACGTAGTTACATAATTTGAATGAACACCAGGCAATTAGATAAATCCCATAACTAATATTACTTCTTCTTGAGTCATGGATGTTTTCTGTGTAGTTAAGTATTTATATCTATTATATATATCGTCGTCTGGTACCGAGCGTACTATGGGACTAGGTCGATTTGGGTAAGATTGTGTCCCCTTATAAAAAAAAAAAAAAAAGAGAAGGGAGCAGATACCTGACACTAACTACCCTGTACCGATAATAACGGTGATTTTTCCCATAGGTAAAAATCTCCAGAGGACCCCGGGGACTGTAACGTGGGCGCTGCAGCGCTACGTCACACGGCGGGCACACCACCCGACCGCGCTCCGGGGAGAACGCCGGGGCGGCAGGCGGGGGGAAGAGCGGTACGACGCATCGGCCGCCCCACCATAACGCCCCACCACGCGACGGGCATAAAACCTGCGGCGCCGCGCCGAGAGCGGCAGTGTGGCCCACCGACCGCGGTGGAAAGCACTACCCCCTCCCCTCCTCACTCCGAGGCAGCGCTGGCAAGTCCTCGCTCGCCCGAGTTCCCTACCACCTCGCTCCGAGGCAGCGCTGGCACGTCCTCGCTTGCCCGTGCATATCCCGCCTAGCGTACATGGCAGTGGGGCTCGTCCTCATTAGCCGCGGACCTAAGTGAATCACCCTCGAGTCCTCCCGAGGCAGCGCTGGCAAGCCCTCGCTCGCCCAGGACTCCAGGTTCCCGTAGTCTCGAGGCAGCGCTGGCACGTCCTCGCTTTCGCCCAGGCTTCCGATTAACCATCCGCTATATCCTGCCATTAACAAACGCCGTCCGTAGAGATATAAGTAGTTCCGCGACAATACCGCCGTACCGGAGTGTACGACATTTCATACCGCCGTTAGGTTTTAGACGTAAGATTAAAGTGAGAATAAACGGGCGTGAAAGACCGATATTTGTGAACCATTAAACCAGTGTTTGCCTTCTGCTCCTCCTCGATCCCTAATCTAACCTCTGAGCTAGTCAGGAAACCCTCGTAAGGCCGTAGCGCTCGAGGGAGTTGTATGTGTCCTAAACCCACACATCACAACTTTAGCACTGTAATAGCATACGCGTTATTTGAGTTATGATGATCTTAATTTCTCTAGGGTCCTGGCATTTAGAACATTAAAAGTCGCTCCGTTCCGGCGATTAGAAAATAATAATTTTGTTATGTAAACAACGTATGAAAACTCTCAAATGATTGCTATACTGGGAAGAATACACAAAATAAATGTAATGTCAGTTCTTTCTGTAAGTTCAAACTTAAACCGCTAACATTATTACAACATATTAAATTCAGTAAAGCATATTGATAAAAAGAAGGCCGTGCTCGACATTAGCATCCCTCATGAGAAACTCGTGAAGGCCGAGACGAGAAGGACAAAGCCAGCAAGGGAGGATTAGGGCGTGCCAGAAGGCACCTCCTGACCTGACTACCGACGCATTGACCAGTAGCATAACCATCTGTCTCCGACCCTCTGCGGGAGAGTCTTGAACTGTTTTGGTCGAGACTCTTTGCTATAAGACCGTTTGCAAAAACAAAAGATAATCGTTGAATCAACATTGCACATGGTTGTTACCTCATGAGCTAGGTTTAGGTACTTGCTGGCTTTGTCCTTCTCAGATTTCACTAGGTTCTCGTCGTAGAGGATGCTGACGTCGACAAGCACTGCCTGGCGTTTCGATCGATCTATCAGCACGATATCTGGCCTGTTGGCTAGAATAGTCCTGTCCGTGATGACAGATCGATTCCAATAGAGCGTGGCATGACCATTTTATTTATAGTTCTGATAAAATTTTAAGAAAATTATTTTTTATATTAGTTTATATTTTATACTGTCGGTTATATTTAATATTATATACCTAATTATAATATATTTGAACACTAATTTACTACTTAGCAACAAGCCCTTCGCACGATGGCAATTAGAAAATCCTGGCAATTAGCGTCGTGGCTCTTAGAGAGAAAGACATTTTCGTAGAAAAACAGCTGTTAAACGAAAATATAGCTTAAATTTATAGATCAGAACCAGCGAAGCCCACTGTTCTGCTTTCTTTAAAATAAACTGTAACCCACTGACGATAACAGATGAATTATTAAACATGACAACATGAATTAGAAATTTCGAAAACCAAAGTCGGGGCAATTAGATACTTATGTGCAGTCCCGCGACATCACTGACACAACTACGTCCGCACTCATCGAGCACCTCGGCACAACTAATGACTCGCGGCCTGTGCTATAGGGATGTGCCAAATAGCTTTGACTAGGGCTGTGCTCCCGCGATTATAAGCGGTGCAGGCAATTATTCCTTTAGGCTGGACAAGACTTTCATTAATTATTTTGTTAAAGAAAATTTAATGTATTTTGTTGTGTTTTTTATATGTCGTAGGTATACCATTTCTTTATTTAAAATGCGATAAAAAATATCAAAAATCTGTACTCTTTTAAAGTTTAAGACAATTTCGTAAACTAAGAAAGCGCGTGGACGCGTTGTGGTAATTTGAGAACAGGGCTTTGAAAAAACATATCAATTAAACAACTAATGACAAGGCTTCGATCTAAGGTACAACACCTATACTATATTTTTTTTAAGATTAGAATTATCTGTCAAACGGGTAAACAAAGAAGCAGTGGTCGTAAACCTTCCTTCTTCGATTTCGACCAATACCACTGAATTTCTCGGAACTTATGTACATACGAGTACATATCATTTGATATTTACCGATAGCGGAACGCATAGTTTTCACATTGATTACTAATTTGTTGGCAAAACTGTAAGTTGTAAGTGTTTATAAGCAAGATGGCAATAGAAATAAAATAAATAGAAATCACAACCGACTCAACCGACAACAATATGAACTCGAATGAAAAACCTGCATGAGTTGACAGATAGTGACAGTGACGTTTAAAAATAGACCATTGTGTGAGAACTCTGCCTCTTTAGGTTTTTTAATGTACAACCTTTCCATGAAAAATTGCAAACGCAATTTATTAAAATTCTTATCTTTTCATCTTAGAATATAAATTAACTAATATCATGTTTCTTATCTGTTCACAACACTGAGTAATGTGTGTATTAATAAAACATGATAATAAATACGTGATATTTATTAACTCGTATTCACTGTTCGATCCGCAGAATGTGCCCGATAAAAAACCTTATATCTCGTTCTGCAAAGGTCTCTCTAATGCTAAAAAAAACAGAGTATAGGTATAGACGTAAACTATCCTACAAAAAAATACCAATTTATTATAATTTGGTTTACATACGAAATTAGGCCCGGACGTGCAAAATTTAGCTCTCTGAGAATGGCCGTCCTATGTTTTCATTTTTTTCATAAATTTATTCTTAAAAAATGCCATATTTTCCGATGTGTTCAAAAATCCAAGAAGCAATTATGACTAGATTATTTAAAGAAAGGAAAACATAGGAACACGGCCAAAGCCTTTCTTTGATTTTGAATAAAAAAAATTGTTAAATAGGTCAAGCTTTGGAGAAGAAATCAAGGGACTACAAAACGTTGATTTTATGTTATAGGTATTTTCGGTCCAAGATGCAGTTGTCTCTATCGCGCTCTGCGGGGGAAGGCTTGAGCTTGGCGCGACAGCAATACATTTTACATATACCTATTTCTCAAATTATCTCGCCCTTAGTGTTTCCTCTTAAGGGGCCGTAGGTTCATGGTCTTCTCTCACTGAGCATAAGCGTAAGCGAGATGGACGTGCGTGCTTGGAGGCACGGATATCATGTTTTTTAATTTTAATTTTTTGGCCGTTTACATAAATAAAACAGTAATCACTGAGTTCTCTCAAGCATGATATTGCCGATTTTTAGCAGCAATTTTAATATTTTTAGCTTTTGTGCATAATTTGATTGACTGATTATGAATGGTTTTACAAACGCGTCTCGCATCTAACCTTCCAATCCAGAGGGACAACTTGACCTGGTTGGGCTGACCGTGTTGTATTGTCTTCGCATTAGTATCTAGTATTAAATTAGGAACCTCGCTTTCTAAGTTGACTGTCCAATACAATTATGTCACAGACTGTACTTCACTTCATTACCGCTTCCTGCCAGCAATGTTACAGTGCATAGATACAACTTCAAGCAGTAAATCAACTTCAATGTTGATAAATGTGACGTAGACAGGAACCACAATTATATTTGTCTGCACTGGGAAAATTAACGTTAACACATACATTTGTGTATGCGTTCGTGAGATGTAGATGTATTGTTGCGTTCTTGGTAATGTG
The DNA here is from genome assembly GCA_947578815.1 of Epinotia ramella. Lineage (NCBI taxonomy): Eukaryota > Metazoa > Arthropoda > Insecta > Lepidoptera > Tortricidae > Epinotia > Epinotia ramella. The sequence continues at coordinate 6,843,865 of OX388207.1, forward strand.
TACATAAGCTTGCGAGAGCTTTTTAACAGTGGGTTGAGAGTAGTGACCTGTATGTCTGCTGCCAACACTTGAAATCTCCGAATAAGAACAAGATCGGCAACAGGGTCCGTACTTTCTTAATTTGTGGTAGGAAGTGTGCATAGGCTTCGACGGTCACCTACTATCAGGCAAGGCGTAAGCTTCTTTATGTATTAAAAACCTGGCTGCTATGCAAATGTTAATATTGCTTAAAGGAGTATTTCATGTAATTATGAATACCTATTGTTATTTCCGTTTTTAATTAATTCAAATGTTACGAGTATCGTATTATTATTTTGTACGTCCGAAATGGGCAAGCTGTTGATACTAATTATTTTATAACATGTTATAACAATGTTCACAGTTTTGACAACAAATTTATCTTATCTTATTTTATCTTATATTATCTTAAAAGTTACGCGTAGTTTCAAACGGTTTTGTATTGTTGAGTTGGACTACTGCTTTGTATAAACTGCGACGTTCTAGCGAGCGTGTAGCCTGAATAACTCGCTTGTGCGCCTTAAGTGTGTCAGGGGAATATCTGCTAAGACTAAAACTAATGTCACTAAGTAATATAGTCGCACCGCCTTTAATAGATTTATGCTAGTGCCGTGCCAAACGAAACCGTCTTCCTCTGTGTTGGTTTAGTATAACCCTTTCTTGCTGTAGGTATTGTAAAAGGCGCGATGGCCTCCTTCTGCGGAGTCGTCATATCGCAGAAGGAGGCCGCGGAGCGGGAGCGCGAAGACAGTGCAGACGCGCTCCCGCAGACGGAGGGGTCGAAGACGCGCGCGGTATGCTGCCGCAGGCCGCGTCCTCCCCCAGTAAGGCCAGTGGGTTGGGGACCCACATTGCACACGGCCCTACACGTCTGGGGGGAAAGTCAACTCTCTTGGCGCGGGTGTCCTGGCGTAGTTAGCCAGGACCGCCGGGGGGCGTCGTGGTTAGAAATGCCCATCCCATGACGCCCCCTTAACGGCAGAGCGGGTGACGCCGCTGGGGTTTTAGTGGGTAGGCTCCTCCCCTCCCTCCGCCTTGTGCGGAGGGGGTTACGGGAAGAGAGATCCCACATAACCCCCCACTATGGCCTTCCCCGGGCCGGGCGATATGTGTAACACATTTCTCCAGCGTCAAAAAAAAAAAAGGTATTGTAAGAGGCGTGTACGATATTCCTACAGCATCAAACGACTCACCGCTACTGTGTCCAACCCCCGCCTCGTGTCCCAAGGGCTAGGCTGAAGGTTCAAGGGTGATCGTCCAGCTAAATATGACGTACACAGGTTCCTAGGTCACTGGTAAGCGCACTCTTCCAAGGGGGAAAGGTCCTCAACGCACACACGGTAAATAATGAGAAAAATGTTGCTCTCGCGGCGCCGCTAGTTAACGAACTGATTTTTACATTGTGTGTGGCACTGCCCATTCGTATATCCGCTTCCGGCGGGTGGCGCTGTTAGCGCGCTGGTGTTGCCATCCCTCCAGGGATGACGGCTTCAAGACAAGAAGCAGTAAATCGCTAGAAGCTCGTAGGGATACCATACATATTAGAAATCAAATAAATTGACCATTAAGATTGTGTCTTCAGTCAAAGAAACTAACGATTTTAAAATTAAATAAAAATTAGTGTTCCTATACGGAACAAGGCGACTATGGAATAAGTTATTTGGCCACATATTCAGAAACGTGCGATTGAAAGTCTCGTGGTGCACGGCCATGCAGAGAGCAAACGATGGACAGACCTTATTAAATCGTCTACGCAAACGACTATAGCAGAAAGTTCTCGATACGCAGCTAACTCGCGAAAATGAAGAGACGTTGCCAAGAAAGTGCTCGACATTAGCATCCCTCATGAGAAACTCGTGAAGGCCGAGACGAGAAGGACAAAGCCAGCAAGGGAGGATTAGGGCGTGCCAGAAGGCACCTCCTGACCTGACTACCGACGCATTGACCAGTAGCATAACCATCTGTCTCCGACCCTCTGCGGGAGAGTCTTGAACTGTTTTGGTCGAGACTCTTTGCTATAAGACCGTTTGCAAAAACAAAAGATAATCGTTGAATCAACATTGCACATGGTTGTTACCTCATGAGCTAGGTTTAGGTACTTGCTGGCTTTGTCCTTCTCAGATTTCACTAGGTTCTCGTCGTAGAGGATGCTGACGTCGACAAGCACTGCCTGGCGTTTCGATCGATCTATCAGCACGATATCTGGCCTGTTGGCTAGAATAGTCCTGTCCGTGATGACAGATCGATTCCAATAGAGCGTGGCATGACCATTTTATTTATAGTTCTGATAAAATTTTAAGAAAATTATTTTTTATATTAGTTTATATTTTATATTGTCGGTTAAGTATATTTAATATTATATACCTAATTATAATATATTTGAACACTAATTTACTACTTAGCAACAAGCCCTTCGCACGATGGCAATTAGAAAATCCTGGCAATTAGCGTCGTGGCTCTTAGAGAGAAAGACATTTTCGTAGAAAAACAGCTGTTAAACGAAAATATAGCTTAAATTTATAGATCAGAACCAGCGAAGCCCACTGTTCTGCTTTCTTTAAAATAAACTGTAACCCACTGACGATAACAGATGAATTATTAAACATGACAACATGAATTAGAAATTTCGAAAACCAAAGTCGGGGCAATTAGATACTTATGTGCAGTCCCGCGACATCACTGACACAACTACGTCCGCACTCATCGAGCACCTCGGCACAACTAATGACTCGCGGCCTGTGCTATAGGGATGTGCCAAATAGCTTTGACTAGGGCTGTGCTCCCGCGATTATAAGCGGTGCAGGCAATTATTCCTTTAGGCTGGACAAGACTTTCATTAATTATTTTGTTAAAGAAAATTTAATGTATTTTGTTGTGTTTTTTATATGTCGTAGGTATACCATTTCTTTATTTAAAATGCGATAAAAAATATCAAAAATCTGTACTCTTTTAAAGTTTAAGACAATTTCGTAAACTAAGAAAGCGCGTGGACGCGTTGTGGTAATTTGAGAACAGGGCTTTGAAAAAACATATCAATTAAACAACTAATGACAAGGCTTCGATCTAAGGTACAACACCTATACTATATTTTTTTTAAGATTAGAATTATCTGTCAAACGGGTAAACAAAGAAGCAGTGGTCGTAAACCTTCCTTCTTCGATTTCGACCAATACCACTGAATTTCTCGGAACTTATGTACATACGAGTACATATCATTTGATATTTACCGATAGCGGAACGCATAGTTTTCACATTGATTACTAATTTGTTGGCAAAACTGTAAGTTGTAAGTGTTTATAAGCAAGATGGCAATAGAAATAAAATAAATAGAAATCACAACCGACTCAACCGACAACAATATGAACTCGAATGAAAAACCTGCATGAGTTGACAGATAGTGACAGTGACGTTTAAAAATAGACCATTGTGTGAGAACTCTGCCTCTTTAGGTTTTTTAATGTACAACCTTTCCATGAAAAATTGCAAACGCAATTTATTAAAATTCTTATCTTTTCATCTTAGAATATAAATTAACTAATATCATGTTTTTTATCTGTTCACAACACTGAGTAATGTATGTATTAATAAAACATGATAATGTAACGCTAGGAATTTCCTTAGGGTTATTCGGCTACATAAGTAGGGTCGCGGGTCAATGAAACCAAAAGTTAACACAATAACTATATAATGTCCGTTCCAATAGCACCGGTAGATTGAGTAAGCGCGCACTGATTAAAATAACACTGGCCTGACAAGAGGTCGGTAACGAGGGCCTTCCATCCAGCCAGGCATCCTCGGCAAGGCGGTCTCAGGCCGTAGCAGCAACCACAGCAGCGGTGGAAATGGCCGGCACCGGCACGCCGTCTGCGCCGTCTTGCCTTGTGGTAAAATTGATCCTGGAAGGCCCAGAAGTAAGCTTAAGCGCGGGAAGCCTTATTTAGTGAAAACCTAGTCAGGGTCCAGTGTTCTAATTCGCTACAAGCGCAAAAGCAAGCTCAACTGGCAGCTAGATTACTCTATAAGATTTAATATAATACTAGCACAGCTCCAATTTACAAATAAGCATAATAAATGAGAACTCACCCCAGCGGGAATAACCAGGCACTTAAATAATTAAAATTGTAGACGGTGCAACCGGCTACGTGTTAGATCTAACGGTATTTTTTATTAGCAGCGACACGCTCCGCGTTCGATAGCAGCGGGCGGTCTGTGGCGAGGGAAAACCGAATGCCGTATCCCCGGCGGCGCTCGCGCATCGTCGGGGTTTAGGAGCCCGCGCGTATATCAGCGCGCGGTAGACGAAACCATTAGCGTCCGGCATTATTAGCGCGGTTCTGTATACTAATAAAATAGACAGCTATAGTAACGTGTACACTTTAGAGTGCGACGTTACAGTACTCCGCGGCAAACGGAAGGATTTGCGTCTGCAACGGAAATCCGTCTATCTATTCTGAATAATTCGTTAACTTGAAATCTTTTATATGCCAGTAACCAATAGAGCGACCTGACTCATCGCTTAACTCGTATACGAGTGGGGACTTTTTACCTATGATCTTGCATTTCACAAATTTAGGTGCTAATTTCTTGCTAAACCGTTTATCTTTATCACTTTGGTAAAAAGTCCTCTTCCAAACGAACTCTCCGACATTAAATTCTGCTGGCTTCCGTCGTAGATTATAATAGTGGCAGTTTCTAGAATGGGCATGTAAAATCGAAGCTTGTACCTTATCAAATATGCCAGAAAGAGCACCTAGATTTTCAGCATATGCATCTCGAGGTTGATAGATGACACTATCACACTCTGAGTCTAGGTAATGCGAACCACACACAACTAGTTCTCGGCCGTGCACAAGGAATGAAGGAGTATAACCCGTCACCTCGCTGACTGAGTTGTTAATTGCAAATTGGATCTGAGGTATCAGCTGATCCCAGGTACGATGGTCGTTGTCTATAAATGTTGAAACTGAAGTGATAATAACCTTATTGAATCTTTCGACGTTGTTGATATGCGCGGAATATTTAGGGGTATAATGCACGTTGGGTACGTTATATTTACTAAGCATGCTCTTAAATGTGGTGCTAACAAATTGTTTCCCGTTATCGAGAATTACAGTTGCAGGAACGCCGTGCACCAAGAATACATTTTCCTCTAAAAGTTTAGTAACAATCTCTGCAGTGGCTCGTCTAATGGGAAAGAATAGGCAATATTTACTAAAACAACAGGTTACTACAAACAAAAACGCGTTTTGTTTTTTAGATACTGGCAGGGGTCCGACTAAATCAATACTTATAGCTTGGAATGGCCTAGAACATACCTTAGGGCGACCCATTTCTCCTAGAGGAGCATGATTCTGGTGTTTGTGAGCAATACAAGTGTCACAAGAGGTAACAAAGTTCACAGTGTCAGCATGCATCCCTGGCCAATAATATCTCAACGCTAGACGCTTGTAAGTTTTGAAAACGCCTAAGTGGCCAGCATTTGGTTGCGAGTGATTTTCCTCAATAGTAAGTTGTCTAAATTCAGCCGCAACTACCTCTTTCCAATCAAACTCCTCACGCAAGGAACACTTGCTCTTCATTAGCCTAAAAAGTTTTTGATTTTTCACTATATAATTAGGGAATGACGTAGGAGAAGTTTGACAACCGTTATAAATGTTCAGGTACCACTGATCAGTTGATTGAAGGCCGGTGGTGCTATGGTCAATTGCTGAAATAGGACACGAGCGTGACAGCGCATCGGGAATAACGTTGTCCGAACCCCGGCGATGCTTTATTTCGAAGTTAAAGGCTGATAACCGTACACCCCAACGGGCAAGGCGACCTGTAGGATTGCTCAGATTTAAAAACCATTTAAGTGCAGAATGGTCTGTAAGGATGGTGAATTTTCTTCCATTGTCCAGGTAACACCTCCAATGCTCAATCGCCTCGAGAACAGCCAGCGCTTCTCTCTCGGTAATACTATAGTTCCTTGCAGCGTTAGAAAGTGATTTGCTCATATATGCTATTGGCCGTTCCACACCGTCTAATGTTTGAGTGAGCAAGGCTCCAACGCCGTAGTCACTCGCATCAGTGTGAACTTCAAAAGGCTTATCGTAGTCGGGACAAGATAATATTGGGGCAGATATAAGGCACTCCTTTAATTGACTGAAAGCTTCGTCCGCTTCCTTTGTCCAAACAAAGGGGGGAGCTTTCTTATTAGTAGAAGTTAATTTATTTAATGGCCCTGCAATCGAACTAAAGTTTGGTACAAACCTTCTGTACCAAGATGCAGTGCCTAAGAATCGTTTAACCTCTTTTTTGTTCGTTGGAGTTGGGAAATTGAGAATAGCCTCGACTTTGCCCGGATCCACATGAAGTCCCTTAGAGTTGACTACGTATCCCAAGTATTTTAATTCGTTTCGGAAGAATAGAGACTTTTCTAAATTAATTGTTAAATTGGCAGACTGTAGTTTTTTAAACACCTTCTGCAGTAGGGCTATATGATCTTGAAAGTTGGAGGATACCAATATGATGTCATCTAAAAATACGAATACTGAGTTTTCGAATTCCGGACCATAAAATAACTGGTCTACGAGCCTTTGTTGTGTAGCTGGGGCATTAGTTAATCCGAAAGCCATAGTAACAAATCTGTACGTACCCCGAGAATTTACATGAAATGCTGTTTTATCTCGGTCCTCGTCTGCAATTGGGATTTGCCAGAAGGCCTTAGATAGGTCTATACTGCTCAAGTACTTCGCATTTTTAAGATTATCTAGAATTTCTGAAACATACGGTAGCTTATAAGCATCCTTGCGAGTAATAGAGTTGAGTTTCCGACTGTCTAAGCAGAATCGTAACTTCCCATCTTTCTTTGGAGTGAGCAAGATAGGCGATGACCACGGACTCTCACACGGTTCAACAACATTCAGTTTAATCATCTCGTCCAGTTCTTCGCAAATAATACGCGTTTTTTCTGGTGGTAATCTATAGTAACGCTGTCGAATTGGCGGTGAGTCTCCGGTGTCAATATGATGCTTTACCAAGTGGGTACGGCCCAGCCCCGCTACCTCAGTTGATATAGACTCGAATTGCTTAATCATATCGTTTGCAGTATCTCGCTCAGAATCACTAAGTTCATTTAATGTGTGTAGCATAACAGTATCGCTTTCAACAGTCGAAATGTGCCTGTCAGTTGATGACAGGGAAACAGTATTACAGAACTTAGGGAACAATTGAAATTTTTTCCAAAAGTCAACTCCTAGAATCAGATCTGATGTGACTGTGGGTATAATATAGGCTTTTAAAATATGGAATTGATTCTCGAAGGTAACAGGAAGATTAATATAACCCTCAGTTTCCATCTTGTGACCACTGGCAGTTATAAATAGATTAGAATCGCTGCCATCACAGGGTGTGAGGCCTGTGGATGCGATTAAGTTGAGGTGCGAATTATTTCCCAATATCGTAGCACAGGAACCGGAATCTAAAAGCCCACAAAGGGGTAGATTTCCTACATTTTATGGTCACGTAGGGCCTGATGTCTCCCATAGGTTTTTTATCGAAGATTGTTGCAATAGAGTAGCTCGAGAAATAAACTTTAATGGTATTTAACCAATCTTGCCAACCTTGAGGGTCGTATTTTCCCATTGTTATATTATTATTTCTATTGCAACAACCTTCTGTAATTAGTTTTTTGAGTGCTGCGTAGGTTGACACTTAGGACAGTTCGGATATGTGTAGTCTTTAAGACCGCATTTAAAGCAAATCGGGAAACGATCTTGTTTACAATCACCCAGCGAGTGATCATTACTGCGACAGCGTGGGCAAAACTTATCCTTTCCAGCTGAGCTGCTCGGCTTCCGCTCAATGGCTGCCGTTGCTGCCATATTATTAACATGGGGTCTATAATCGCGATTATAAGAGTTGTAGAACCCTTTACGGTCGACAGGAGAGTAATTATTTTTAAAATATTGCGTTCTTGGCTCGGATCTAGTGTAGGCTAAGTCCGGCGCTAGAGTACTATTTGTGGACCTAGGTGGTTCACGAAACTGGGAAGAAAGGCACTGAATTTTTTCATAATTTAGGCAAAGTTTGCGGAGTGTCGCAATTGAATCTATACCGGTAATGTATGATGCCAATACTGTAGAATAACAAGGTCGTATGTTATGCAATAAAATATCTAATTTATCTTGCTCAGCAACTGGCTTTGTTAACCGCGAAAACAATTCGGACATGATTGCCAGATAAACGGTAATATTTTCCTGTTCGCCCTGTGTTCTGCTACGGATTTCCGACATTAATTTATAATCGTAATCGAAAGGACTAAAGTCCGAGACTAGTTGTTCGATTAAATCATCCCAGCCTGTGACGGTGTCGCGTACACCACGGTACCAGTGCAGTGCATTACCCGTAAATATTTCCGAAGCATACATTAACAGTTTTCCTGAGGGTAGATTCCTTGCCGTTTTATACTCGTTCATCCTCTGTACAAATGCGTGCACGCAACTTTTACCATCGTACTTAATTTTAAAATCGCTAGCCTGTGTGTGATCACAATGTACCGAAATAGTAGGTGGCCCATCTAGTGAAGAAGATGACTGAGCACCGTTATTGTAGTCGGATGGGGCATATTGCGCAGGTTGATTATTTTTAATAAGATTGAATTTTTTAGACAGGGTGTTAAATTCTTTTTGTACGGCTTTAATAACCGAAGCAAGGGTAGAATCGGAAGTGTCAATTCTCCTCAACCGATGAAAAAGATGATTATGTAATGCACCTGTACGTTGGAAAAGATTAGTGTCATATTTTTCCTCTAACGTGCTGATTTTTAATGCAAGGTCAGTCAAAGAAGCACGAACGCCCTCGCAATCTTCCTTTGCTTCAACACCAGAATCGAGAATATCTTCATTTGGCACTAGCAACACCAATTTGGCGATTTGTTTACGCAAGCCTAACACGTTCGGTGCCGGTTCATCGCCTCGAATAAGTACCTCATAGGTTAATTCATTTTTATTAAGCATAAAATATTTAATAGGGTGAGTCTCCATTTTAACACGATTAGCACAAGATTAAAGCAAAAGCGGTACTAATACTAACTAAATAATATCTTTTCTAATTTAATATCGATGAATACCGTGCATATAAATTATGTAACTAAATTATATTAGATGCTGTGTTGCATTTAGTACAGAGAAAAATAGATGGCCCTAATTACGATTCGGTGGTTTTACTACGCTATGTTCGCTACGGAATGGATGATAAGCATGCAAAATCAAATTCCAAATGCAAACTGTTACGTAAGTCTAACCCTTACAATATTAATAATTAAATACTTCTAGATTCATTCAAGTACTAGGAGTAAGTACGTTTCACATTAAATAAAATACAATACACGACTTAATACGCAACAATCGACAATTATAATTGCTTTAGAACAATTAATTATTACCTAAAAGCATGATAAAAATAAGCGGGTAGAACATACCAGTTTGCTGCCGTAGGCACCTCCTCGTTCACAGTATTGCGTCAGCCAAGTTGAGCTAAGCTAGATAGATCTGATACCACCCAGTGCCATCGGAACAAAACAACCACGGATAAGGCGCCACTGTAACGCTAGGAATTTCCTTAGGGTTATTCGGCTACATAAGTAGGGTCGCGGGTCAATGAAACCAAAAGTTAACACAATAACTATATAATGTCCGTTCCAATAGCACCGGTAGATTGAGTAAGCGCGCACTGATTAAAATAACACTGGCCTGACAAGAGGTCGGTAACGAGGGCCTTCCATCCAGCCAGGCATCCTCGGCAAGGCGGTCTCAGGCCGTAGCAGCAACCACAGCAGCGGTGGAAATGGCCGGCACCGGCACGCCGTCTGCGCCGTCTTGCCTTGTGGTAAAATTGATCCTGGAAGGCCCAGAAGTAAGCTTAAGCGCGGGAAGCCTTATTTAGTGAAAACCTAGTCAGGGTCCAGTGTTCTAATTCGCTACAAGCGCAAAAGCAAGCTCAACTGGCAGCTAGATTACTCTATAAGATTTAATATAATACTAGCACAGCTCCAATTTACAAATAAGCATAATAAATGAGAACTCACCCCAGCGGGAATAACCAGGCACTTAAATAATTAAAATTGTAGACGGTGCAACCGGCTACGTGTTAGATCTAACGGTATTTTTTATTAGCAGCGACACACGCTCCGCGTTCGATAGCAGCGGGCGGTCTGTGGCGAGGGAAAACCGAATGCCGTATCCCCGGCGGCGCTCGCGCATCGTCGGGGTTTAGGAGCCCGCGCGTATATCAGCGCGCGGTAGACGAAACCATTAGCGTCCGGCATTATTAGCGCGGTTCTGTATACTAATAAAATAAACAGCTATAGTAACGTGTACACTTTAGAGTGCGACGTTACAATAATAAATACGTGATATTTATTAACTCGTATTCACTGTTCGATCCGCAGAATGTGCCCGATAAAAAACCTTATATCTCGTTCTGCAAAGGTCTCTCTAATGCTAAAAAAAACAGAGTATAGGTATAGACGTAAACTATCCTACAAAAAAATACCAATTTATTATAATTTGGTTTACATACGAAATTAGGCCCGGACGTGCAAAATTTAGCTCTCTGAGAATGGCCGTCCTATGTTTTCATTTTTTTCATAAATTTATTCTTAAAAAATGCCATATTTTCCGATGTGTTCAAAAATCCAAGAAGCAATTATGACTAGATTATTTAAAGAAAGGAAAACATAGGAACACGGCCAAAGCCTTTCTTTGATTTTGAATAAAAAAAATTGTTAAATAGGTCAAGCTTTGGAGAAGAAATCAAGGGACTACAAAACGTTGATTTTATGTTATAGGTATTTTCGGTCCAAGATGCAGTTGTCTCTATCGCGCTCTGCGGGGGAAGGCTTGAGCTTGGCGCGACAGCAATACATTTTACATATACCTATTTCTCAAATTATCTCGCCCTTAGTGTTTCCTCTTAAGGGGCCGTAGGTTCATGGTCTTCTCTCCCTCTCACTGAGCATAAGCGTAAGCGAGATGGACGTGCGTGCTTGGAGGCACGGATATCATGTTTTTTAATTTTAATTTTTTGGCCGTTTACATAAATAAAACAGTAATCACTGAGTTCTCTCAAGCATGATATTGCCGATTTTTAGCAGCAATTTTAATATTTTTAGCTTTTGTGCATAATTTGTTACGAATATTTTAAGTGTATTTTAGACCTATGTTCGTGATTTTTTTCTATCGAGCAAAAATTGCTTAATCATGTTTCGAATCACTGATCTCGCTGCAGAAAAGCCTCAAGATTACTATTCGTTTTTTTTTGAAACCATATTATTATAAACAGACGCATTATATTGTTTCAAAAACTCTGTTCGCTTAACTTCGCTGAACCTACGGCGCCTTAACCATGTAGGTACGCGTACCCTCAACCTCGTACGTCATCGGAACAACCACGACTACTCTGTCAAGATGTACGACTGAGGAGAAGGATGATGGGTTAGCATTCACTGCAATATCACATTATACATTATTATTAGCTTGTACAACGGGTTGTGCTCTGAAGAACTGTTCGACATGATGCCTACGGCTGCTTTTTACCACCGCACCGCTCGCCATCGGCAGGTCATTCATCCTCACACCCTGGAACCTAAATGGTCGCGTACCGTACGGTTTCAGAGAAATTTCCTCCCTCGGACGCGCCGGTTGTGGAATGAGCTCCCTGCCGAGGTTTTCCCGAGGGACTACAGTATGGGGTTCTTCAAAAAAGGAGTGTATAAATTCTTAAAGGGTCGGCAACGCGCATGTAACACCCCTGGAGTTGCAAGCGTCCATAGGCTACGGTAACCACTAACCATCAGGTGGGCCGTAAGCTTGTTTGCCACCGACGTGGTATTAAAAAAAAAAAAAACTATCTTTGCCATTGCTAGAAGTGCTACTAAAGATTCATTTCATGTACCCTACCCTTTTGGGAATTACGGCGGCGTCGGCGTGATTGTATGTAAAAAGTGTACCTACATCATTATAATTATCATTATGTATCATCAACTTTTTACGAGCTTTATATTAACTTGACTTGTTCGTATGTAAGTTGTCCGTCAAATCTTGCAAGTTAAATTTGAACCACTTCCCGGTGACCGATTGAGCTGAAATTTTGGGTATAAGTATAGTTTGGATGTCAATTCAATATAATGGTACCATCGAGCTGATCTGATGATGGAGACAGAAGGTGGCCATAGGAACTCCGTAATAAAACCACATAACCCCATCGAGTTTGGGCTCGTTAGAATCGTCTCAATGATGGTATACAGGTACAGTCGGCAATAAAAGCTTGTACCAAAAATGATTTTTTTGACAGAGACTTATAAATTTTAAATTCAAGGTTGTTTTTGGGTAATTCCGATAATTATGGTAATTTTTTATTTTAGTTTTCTCACTGCCTTTTTTGTAATATATATGCATGTGGTGTTTACCGGTCAGTGATCTAGCATAAAACTGTCTATTGCAAGCTATTCATGTAGGTAATTAGATGGTGTAAAAATTGTTGGTAAACCTAATAAGTAATTAAATTATGATCTCAAAATTGTATAAGAACTGTTTAAGAAAGCATTCAATACATTGCATTATTTCTTTCATTCTGTAGGGTACCTACTTTCCAAACCGTACTTACTTTGTTCTACCTATCCTCCTCTTAATTGCTCAAGGTTAGCTGGAAGACATCTGTCAACACGTGAAATGGTTGACGGCGCCATCTCTATGATTTCTCCCGTACTACGCGTAATCCTGGATAGCTTTGTCACATTATCATGTTCCCCAATCGATTGAGGTCTAATTAGTGCCTAGTGGCCCCGATAGGGGGTGTTGTTATTAAGATTAAGACTTCAATCTACAATATAGATCTGTGAGCAAGTAAGCAAACCACTTTCCCATTATACATGATTAGCCTGAGAGCGGTACGGTTTCTCTCTATGGAAACACAACAATATATCGATATCAGCCCGATTTTTACACCAAAAAATAGATTGGGTAATTTGGCTAAATATTCATTAATAATCCACCTAAATTTAATACGGTGACGGTACTAAATAATAAAAACTTATCTATAAAAATTACTTAAAAATCTGGCGAAAATGGTATAAGAATTATTTACTTTATGATATACTACTTCTATTTATGTTCTTTGTGATGCATATAAAATCCACTTCGTTTTGTAAAAGAAACTTCATAATACATACAATTTTTATTAAATTCAAAAATAAAAAATGGTTTATATATGTCTCTTTTACGTGTCTGGACACTTTTTGTACTGAATCAATCGAGAATACTTAAGGCTATATTAACTTTGAAAAACTCTTGTGAAATAAATATATCAGCAAAACGAACTACGAAGAGTTATCCTAATGGTCAAATTAAAATAATACGTTCGCCTTTGCGCATTGTGCTATGTATTTGCTTAAACCTGGTATTGCGTACAATAAAGTGCTGACATACATACATACTAAATATGAAATTCCGAATGAAATGTTACTAGAACGTAGAATCGGAAGCGATGAACATAAACAGACTTCCAGAGACGGAATTCTGCGAAAATGCACAGTAATGCAAATGCAAACTTGTATCCTGACCCGATACCGCACTTAGCAACCTTAACGAGCGATTCTGCTTTATGGAACACGCAGTTAGCGCTTTAACGGGCCGTTTGAACGCGGTCCAAACGTTGCCACCGGCCGTCAACAAGGAATTGTACTGCGTGGATTATAAAGGTGCACTGGCCAACAATACAAACTTGGCGTTAGAAAAATCATACGAATTATGCCGAAAAGAACATTTTATATAGTGTTATGTACTAACACTGGCAACATAAACAACATATAAACAGTCTTATCCATACGAATATAAATGCGAAAGTGTTTCCGTCTGTCGGTCTGTTACCTCTTCACGCTTAAACCGCTGAACCGATTTACATGAAACGTAGTTTGAGTCCCAGGGAAGGACAAAAGAATAGTTTTTTCCTGGAAATCATCCCCAATGGAGGTGAAATGGGAGGTCAAAGTCTGTATGGAAAAACGATAAAAATGAGTTCCACGCGGACGGAGTTGCGGGCAGAAGCTAGTTTTTTTTTATATAAATTGAAAATAATTGTGTGTCTATTTTTTTATCGTGAAATGTCCTATAGTCTGGGGGTAACAGCGGATTATATTCTAAAATCAACTGTATGCAGTTTACATGTATAGTATACATATATCCGAAACTCCAAGAGTAAATTCTATCAAACGAATGCAAGCAAAAAAACTATTTTGTGTTCTCACGATAAAGTCGTTTTCTGCTTCCGTTTTTGACAGGATTTTATCTTACAATTTCGGACGTACTATATATATAGTTCATTGAATACTTCGATAACAAGCGGGTTAAATCTTATTTAATTATTAAAAAGTTGTACCATGTCCGGTCTTGCCCATGAAAGAAACTAAAGGCGTTACCGTAAAGTGTGGAAAATTCATCATCATCATCATATCAGCCGAAAGACCATTGTCCATTGCTCGACATAGGTCTCCCCCAAAGAGTGCCAAAGTGACCGGTCCTGCGTCACCCGCATCCAGCGGACTCCCGCGACCTTTACCAGGTCATCAGTCCACTTTGTGGGGGGGCTATCCAGGAGACTGTTCCCCACCAACTATTCTATACGAGGTTTATTTTTGGAGTACCTGGGAGTACTGTACTCTACTTTGTTGGCCGTCTTTCATTTGGTGTTTTGCCAGAAAACCGAATTTTGCCGGAAGTCAGCCTACTAGCCCAGCTAGATCGGTTTACCCCCGCGATTCCCCGTATGTAAACCTCATCGTATCGTCAGAACGGTTTTTGAGAATCCATTTGCAACCAAATAAATGAAATAATTTTGCTCCATAATAGTATATATATACAATAATTATGAAAATCGCAGTTCAAGAATTTTTACTCTTATTATGTATATAATTGTAATAACACGTGTCAATACATTCATCAGGTCTGATACATTCAGGTCTTTGCGTCTATTTTATGTTTAAAATTGTATTCCCGGCGTTTAGGATGTGTCACAACATCTATAGTCGCAGAGCGAGTTATAGAAGCTGAGTCTCGAACCGTTCACGTCATAGTAATAACCGAAGCAAACATCTCACACGAGTGCGTAAGACTGTTCGAACTGGATGACTATGATCTATTCTCCGAGCTCCGTATCGACAGGAGGGGTGGCGGTATTATCGTATACGTACATAATAGTGTTAGGTTTGATAGACAACTAATAGCAACCCATAACTTTGAATGTATTTTGGGCGAAATAACAACTAACTTTAACTTCAGAATTAACCTATGTGCTATATATAGACCACCTAATTTAAACAAAACATTATTTGTATCAGAATTATCAAAAATTGTATCCCCCCCCTCAAATAAATCCAACTTTGTAATTATTGGCGATATAAACATAGATTTAAAACAGTCAAACTCTGCAGTATCATATTATCTAAATAAATTAAGCGAAAAAGGACTAGAACCTGGCATCAGTCAGCACACACGTATAGAACTTAGCGGAAACCGTATTACTAAGTCGTGCATAGACCATGTGTTTATTCGTTGCTTACCGCCGGCGGGCCGTAGCAACAGCGACAGGCAGATAAGAACTGCAGTGGTCAACAATGCGCTCGCCGACCACTTCATAACCGGATTTGCTATATGGGATAGTTCGCTCGCACTGATGCAACCAAAATATACAGTTAAATTAGATAACAAACAGGTGATAACAGAACTACGTGCTGCCGACTGGAGCCAGGGACTAGCCTACGACGATCCCAACGATATACTAGACTACATTATTGATAAGTTTACATTAGTCTACAATAAATGTAAATATAAAACAAAAATCTACCTGGGTAAGAGAAAAAATGTAAAATGGAAAAATAACAAAATAATAAAAATGTGTAAAAAACGGGACGAACTCTTTAAAATATGGTATGTAGATCAAAACAATGCACAAAAAAGGCTCCTTTATAACAAATATCGTAATAAAACAAATAAACACATAAATAAGGTCAAAAATAACTGCATAAAAAATGACATTAATGATAACTTTAAAAACCAGAAAAAAGTTTGGGAGATTGTTAACCGACTATGCGGAAAAATTACAAAATCCATCGACGAAATTATAATAAAAAATTTCAAAAAATACAACATAAGCTCATTAGTTAACAAATTTGCGTATGAATTTAGAAATAACGTTAATAAAATAAGCCCTTCCTGTGATATACCAATTCTAGTAGAAAACACATACGTAAAAAATCCACTGGTGTCTTTAAAAATAAATAAAGCCACAGAAAAAGTTGTATTTTCCATTATTAAACAATTGAACGTTAAAAAAAGTTCCGGTATAGACAAAATTCGTGCCGTGGACATTAAATGTATAAACACGGAAATAACTCCTATCCTTACGCACCTAATAAATACCTGCATCAAGACCTCAACCTTTCCTAATAAATTAAAAATAGGAACTATCAGACCAATCTATAAAAAAGGCAGCCATAGTGATATAAACAACTACCGACCTATTACAATATTATCCTGCATCGATAAAATAATTGAAAAATTCTTCGGAAATCAAATACACCAATTTCTAAATAAAAATAAAATAATAAACAATGAACAATACGGTTTTCAGAAGGGAAAAAATACGGCACAACTGCTATGTAAATTTACAAACGAAGTTAACATACACTTAAATGATAAGAAACATGTAATTGTAGTATTTATTGATTTTAGTAAAGCGTTTGACACACTCAAATATAACACCTTATATTCCAAACTCCTGCAAAATGGTATACAGGGCCCACTGCTAGAATTTATAAAAAACTACCACACCAACCGTTTTACATCGGTCAAAATGAATAATACCAATAGTGATAGGATTCCAACAGAAAAAGGTACAGCTCAAGGATCAAATTTCGCACCTACCGAATATCTTTTGTACGTAAACGACATGTGCAATATATTCAGTGGTGGGTCGGTGTACCAGTTTGCGGACGATACCTGCCTCGTGGCCACCCATGCCGACATCACGGTTGCTGAAACCATCCTACAGGCTAACTTTAACCAGCTATGTGCATGGGCGCACGACGTAGGCTTAGTCATTAACTATGACAAAACCAAGGTCATGCATATCCACTCTGCATATAAAAAAAGCCACCTAACACCTAAAATTATAGCGCATAGCCACGAGTGCATGCACCAAAACACTGCGCGTACGTGTGAATGTGAACATCTGGAAATAGTGGATAAGCATACATACCTCGGTTTGGTCATAGATAATACATTCAATTGGGGTCCCCATATTAGCCATATTTGTAACAAATTACGATCCATTTTATGCAAACTATCCCTTTTAAAATATAAATTACCTTTTAATACGCTCAGAATGCTGTACATGTCATTAGCTGAATCCATTGTTAGTTACAGCCTTGGTAGCTACGGCAGAACCTATAAGACTTACCTGGATAACATCTATAAGCTACAATTAAGAATGATAAAAACAATTGTACCTAATTCTATTAGAAACAAGCATAAAGATGACGATAATTACCTATTTCGATACTGTAAAATTATAAACGTGTACGATAAATTTAAGATGATGCTAATCTGTGATGAAATTTCAAATTTACCCAACCTTCATAATCGATGTAGGCCACAAAAATTGAGAAACATAAGTACCTTACCTAAATACGTATTGCCACCGTATAACAATGCATACGGCAAAAGAATGTGTGAGTATTTGTTACCTTATATATTAAACGAATGGCCTAACGATGTTCTCCAGGAACTTATTCATAATCCTAGCAAAGTAAAAGTCATTACAAAAAATATGTACTTGTCAACTACCGATGCGCGCCCAAGCGGTGCACAAATTATGTAATAACTAGTGAATCTACCCTTTTTTCTTATTTAATTTTTAACAACAACTGTAAAACGAGCGACAATAGTGACAGATAAACCGTGCGCGGTTTTCGCTCGCTATTCGAATGCATATGTAAATAGTTTTTTAAGTATTTTGGATAATAAAAAAAAAATAAAAAAATAAAAAATGTATAAGCGATTAAGTCCCAATTAGTAAATAATATTTGTTACTCTTTAGATATTCAAATACGTGACGTCACTTGTGAGTAACTTGTTCTCTAACAACATCATACTTAACAGAGCGTTCTAAAAGCCCTAGAAATCGAGTCGCGTCAGATAATTAGTATGCTTTGTTATTTCAGATATGATTAATACCAGTGAGTCCCATCCCTATTGTGACTGTTCTAGGAATCCATCACCTGATCGTTCCCTGACCTAACAATTTACATTAACTAGATCACGAGGCACCTTATTCATATTCATGTGGCAAACTACGGGATATAGATTCTGCTCTAGGCGCTGATTTCGAATGACTAAACGCTAGAGATGAATTGAGCAAGAGCCTCGGCTCTATGCGTGCGTCATTCTCAGAGCGTTTCAACCACACTAAAGTCTATTTTTTTATTCCGTAGACTAAAATGACAACCACAAATGTCAAACGTAGAAATAATGTGACCAGCTATATACAAACAGTGCTGATCTTTGATATAGGTTTGTGAATAACCGATAGAATCTTAAATTAATTAGGATTCAAAATAAACAATTAATAAAATCTACTCACAAAATGATACGAAATAAACTATAAATAAAATTTACTCACTACTAATGTACTCAAACATTTAAAATGACATTGACGTATCGCCGACCTGACGCGACGCCATTTTGGTTTACGTATTTGGCATTCGTTATTTTACTTGTATAGTGATCACAGATATACTTCGTTGGCAGAATCATCGACAATATCGATGGAGCCATAAAACCAAAGATTGATTGATTGATTGACAGATATACTTAGTTACTCCGTAAATAGTGATCGGATGTTTTCAGTGCGTGTTTTCTCGTTTTTGTTGACTTTTGTTGTTACGTTTGTTGAATTTTAGTTATTTTTCTGTTACGTTTGTTGCAGTATTAAAATGGTGACATTTTTACCTACACCGATCACCCTTTCACGTTTCACCGATCACGTTTCTAAGTTGTAGTTATTTTTACGATGTCTTTAATAACAGTTTTAAGGGAGGATCAATAGATATCGGACCAACTAAAA
Organism: Epinotia ramella; assembly: GCA_947578815.1. Lineage (NCBI taxonomy): Eukaryota > Metazoa > Arthropoda > Insecta > Lepidoptera > Tortricidae > Epinotia > Epinotia ramella. Next base: position 6,863,044 of record OX388207.1, read on the forward strand.
TGAGAGTTTAGTTGAGATTATTTCATGTAGCCGACTTTTTTTGTAGCCGTATTTCATGTAGCCGATTCATATTATTTTGAATTACCAAATAAAACAAATACTGGTTAATAAATATTTACTGTAAACGCCTGACAGTGCATTAAAGTTGTGAAAATGGCTCCTACAAAGCCTAAAATAAAGGAAAACTCTAATGACAACAACAGGTTAGTTGACGTTATTTTAAATTTGAAAAGTGTGATACTAGAAATGAAACAAAAATTGGACAATACATGTGATATAATCGAAATTCAACAAAGAGAACTCATTAAGCAGAAAGAGATAAACCTAGATATACTGAAAACACTGAAAATTAGATCAACTGACCTTGATTTACATGAGTCCAATGTTCTAAACACAACAGAACAACACTTGCACACATGTAGAACACTAAATAACGTCTCACAGTATGACACTAGCCCTAGCGGACCAACATATATTGTCAACACCACACATGCCATCCAAAACGAAGACACTATATGCCCAGCAGTACAGGAAATATCCACTCCTCCACGCTCATTGACACTGCCAGTGGAAAAAAAAACGTCTCAGATCTCGTCCCCATCGCAAGATGCAGTCTGAAGCTATTGCGGCAGATCCACTGAAATCACCAGATGCAGAAGGTGGGTCGGCTACCCAGGCGGCAGGCGCGACGTTCCCTGAGCCCTCCGTGCTAGCAGGGCCCGCTAATCGAACCACTGCAGGGCATCATGTACAGGTAGCACCTCCAGTTGATATCGCAGCAGTGCGTGTCCCTCCACCTGCGCAGATAGCCCTGGTTTCAGCGGAGCGGCACCAAGGCTTGCGTGCAGCAGCACCTCGTGCCATTAGCCTACATGTCTTCAACTTGAGTGCAGAAACCACGTCTGATGATGTAGTTAAACACGTTAAATCCAGCATGGGGGTCCAAGTTGAGAGATGTGAACAGCTGACGGTAACGAGGGGTCATTATTCGTCATTCAGGATTGATGTACCGGCGAGTAAAGTAGGAATACTACGTAGCAAGAAACACTGGCCAGACGGTGTAGCAGTCAGAATCTTCAACGTCGTCGAATCAAAAAACTACAACGCGAGCAGCGGCGGCCGGCCACCACGCTAGCGAAGTCTTCGGTTTTTAGAATAATTCACCAGAATGTAAGGTCCATTTGCGGTAAAACTGGATTATTAAATGTTTTACTAGATACTGAAAAGCCCGACGTATTAGCTTGTAGCGAGATTTGGTGCAAAAGAAATGAAATTGAACAAGTGAGGTTATGCAACTACGAACTGGCTAACGCGTACTGCCGTGGGCGCATAGCACACGGCGGTGTGGCGCTGTACGTACGGAGCGATATTCGGTATAAACAGCGCAACGACCTACAAAGTGTTGCTGTTCAATATCATTTCGAATTGACATCCATTGAAATTATAAATCATAATATTATTATAATCGCGACATATCGTACTGGTAAGGGCGATTTTGACATATTTATAAATAGACTTGATCTCTTACTGAGTAAAGTGACTTCAGAAAATAAGAGGTTTATATTGGTAGGCGACCTGAATGTTGACTTCCTCACTGAAAACAACCTGAAAAGAAAACTGATTGACATTTTAAGTAGTTATAACTGCGCGAACATAGTTGGGTTTCCGACCCGTGTGTGCGCGGATTGTTCCACCTCCCTCGACTGTGGTATAGTACCTCAGCCCTGTGACGTCACCGCTGCACCGCTAGAAACACCTATAAGTGACCATAACGCGCAGTTGTTTACGTTATCGGTGAAACGTTCGCATTGCGAGGAATCGAACGCTTTTATTGAGCGTAGACTAATTAATAATGATTCAATTTTCTCATTTTATTGTGACCTCGAAAATTATAATTGGAATTTTATACATAGAAATGACATTGACATAAACACTAAATTCAGTAAATTATTTCATATTTTAATATACTATATTGACATTCATTTTCCTATTAAAAGACAACAATTGAAAAACAAACCAAACGTTCCGTGGATGACTGACGAGATCACAGAATATATGAATAATTTTAATGACCTTACCCACTTTAGGCAACAATACTCGAATGACAAAGATATTTTATATCACATAAAGTACTACTCTGATTTAATCAAACGCACAGTTCTAGAGGCTAGACGGAAACATACTGAAAAACGATTGAGAGATAGCCAAAATCCCTCAAAAGAAATATGGGAAATCATTAGGGAAGAAACTTCAGCAAGACAGGACAGGAAGGACATTAATTTAAATGATTACCACTCAAAACCGGTTTCTCAAACGGACATTCCTGACCACCTAAATATGCATTTTCTGAGTGCTGCGTCAAAATTAAATATAGGTATAAATGAGCCGCTTGTGATGCGATGTTTGAGTGACCACCTACAAGCTGACAACGTCTCCCCTGTTGAGTTACCCGCCGTCACGCTTGCCGACCTTGATCGCATTCTTAAATCCATGTACAAAAGTCGCAATACCCTAGACATATATGACATATCGGAAAATATACTAAAATCGGTTTGGCCTGTACTGTCTATAATAATTGTAGATTTAATAAACGAGATGTTCTCAGAAGGTATCTACCCTGACGTACTCAAGTGCACGCGGGTGTGCCCGGTGTATAAGAGTAAGGGAGACAGAACATGCGTTGATAATTATAGGCCAATTTCGATAGTACCCAACATTTCTAAAATTATAGAGTCCATTTGTTCACAACATCTAATGAAACACCTCGAGACTGACTTACTGACTGACCGACAGTTTGCCTATAGGAAGCAAATGTCCACGACAACGGCAGCATATAAACTTATCAACAGCCTCACTACCAGCATCGACGAGAAGCAAAAAACAGCTGGAATCTTTTGCGACTTATCGAAGGCTTTCGACGTCATAAATCACGAGCTACTAATAAAGAAGCTTAGGTGCTATGGACTGCAAGGACGTATTAGTGACCTTTTAAAATCGTTTTTGTCAAACCGTACTCAGACAGTGGAGGTGGTCTCAAACGGAAAAAGAATGAGATCAAGCAGCGGTAGCGTGACGATCGGGATTCCTCAGGGATCAGCACTAGGAAATACCCTATTTTTAGCGTTTATAAACGACTTACCATCCGCCATAACGGAAGGTGAGGTCGTTCTGTTTGCCGATGACACCACAGTAGTAGTGAGTGCGCGTACGTACGCTCAACTGAACGAAAAGATCAATACGGCATGTGATCAGCTGAAGGGATGGTTCTCGGCAAACGGACTCGTACTAAACGTGACTAAATCGAACATCATGCTTTTCTCGGGTAGGTGCCCATCAAATACCAACATGCAGTGCAACATCCCAATGAGTGATAAATGCAAATTCTTAGGCTTCACTTTGGACCCAACTTTGAGTTGGAAACCACACGTTGATTCTCTGTGTGATAGGCTGGGCGGTGCGGTGTTTGCCTTACGCAAACTCAAACCGTTGATTTCTTGTGATGCGCTGAGGCAAGCATACTTTGCCCACTTCCATTCGCTTATGACATACGGCGTAATCCTGTGGAGGAACTCGACTGACGCTGGCAGAGTCATGCTTATGCAAAAACGAGCAGTGCGTGTTATGCTTGGCTTGAATATGCGACAGTCGTGCAAAGAGTTGTTTGTGGAACACATGATTATGACACACTACTCCCACTACCTCTACGAGATCATTATGTTCACGCGGAGACATCTAGCTGAGTTTAAGCGAGTGGAAGTTATGGGCAAGTGCCTCCGCAGCACGGGAAAACTTCGGACGGTGCCGCGTCGCACAGTTCTGCACGAAAGAAATCCGCGTATCATTGGACCAACGTATTATGAGCACCTGCCCGATGAGATAAAGACCGAGTGCTGCGACGGAACATTTAAACGCAAACTTAAAAACCACTTATTGAAGAAGTCATTCTACTCCGTAAAAGAATTCATAGAAATTAAGAAATAGACTAGTAATATAATTGTGAATTTGCTAATTTTATTTTTTGACATATTAGTTTTTATTATTTATTAGTAGGTATTAAGAGTTGACATTACTAAATCTTTTAAGGTTATTGATATGTACCACTTGTACTGCAATTTGTATTATTCATAATTATTTTTTACGACATAATTTATTTTTATTTATTAAGGCTATTGCAATGAATAGTACCTACCTGTATCTAGGTATGACCGTATTAATATTTTTCATTATTATTTATTTAATCTTAAATTGACATGTTTTCCATTGTGTATAATATAATCAAATAGTAAATTGCGTATTTTTGTAAACGATCACTATATGAAAACTAATATAAGATAACCTGTACTTATGTGAAATTTATATAATGAGATTAAATAAACTAAACTAAACTAAACTTTTGATAAATCTGCCATTGAAATTTGAATATTTTACATAGAGCAGTAGAGTTGCTTTTTGAATGGACTACTTTGATGTGATTCGGCCAACTAAAATTATCTCAAGTATACCTACAACGATCGTGATTCGTGGGTACACCTGCTGATCTCCTTTACTGTTAGAGATAAGTACCGATATGTCTAGTATTAACATACCCATATTATGGATATTATTATGAAATATTTTTTAAGCGAGACTTAATTTAATCGACGTCCTACGTGAGTTAGACACGATAAGGTGCACTGTGCTACGTGACTAAATAAAATCCCAGTTGAGAGCAGATTTACTTTAGTCAATAGGTTATCTATAAATTCAGACTCAAACCAATTTTCCGACCTGAGATAGCACAGTTTTATTCTAGAATTCAGGCAATAAAGATTACGAAAACCGAAGAGGTTACACATTGAAATATTGCAATTGCAAGGATTTTGCTTGCAATTATCGATCCACGCTGTATGGGACTAAGCAGTGGTGGATGCAGGACTTTAGAGACTCCGTTGACGAGGGCATAAAAGCAAACGAATTAATGGAGATTTAGATAAAATTGGTTTGCAGAACAAACGTTACTCATAAACATGAATAAGAAAGAAAAGAAAGAATAAAAGAAAGGAAAGAAAATAAAGACAAGAAAGACAAGAACGACAAGAAAGAAAACAAAGAAAAAAAAGAGAAGACATTTATACACTACACAAAAGACACACAGAGACAAAGGGAGTAGTAGTAGGTTATGCCGAGGTGTCACATAGACACCTACAGCGCTGATTTTCAGACAGCACCGTACGTGACCCACGGAACGTAACACAACATACTACCGATACAAACGTATACACATAATAATGGCATTAATATATACATATACTCGTATTTTATGTCTTACGCACTGGCAACATGCACATTTTCCTTACCATCTTCAACAATGAAAAAAACTGAATGCGTGCTGAGCTAGAATTTATTTTAGTAATCAATTGTTTTTTTATCAGATTTGTTTTTTATAGTTCTTATGTAATTAATACTCCATTACTAACTGCCCGCATGGCTTCGCCCGCGTATTTTTGCAACAACAAATCTGCTTTTAAATCCAGTTCATTACTATACGCAGGTAAATATTTGTGAAATTCTGATACCTATGCGGATCCGGAGATTATCTACCCATCAGCAACATACAAATGTACATTTTACAAAGCTACAATCTCACATACTTTTGCTCTTTATAATATTGGTATATATGTAGCTTGTAACTTTAAAACCTTTTAGTGGTGTACAAACCAGGATTCGAACCGAAAATGTATAGTTTTAGAAGTGCATGTTAGACTAGCACTGTTGTTTAAATAAATCGTCGACTGACATTAGAATAATGTAACATGTCATTATCATGCCTAAAGGCGGGATAGGACATAGTTCAACTAAGGATGTATCAATTTATTCCCAGCGATTTCCTAGCGTTTCACATGTAAATGTGTCTGCAGCTTCAATTTGAATATTTAGACGTCCCACGTTTGTAGTGTAAATCGGCCTTGTCATAATGGCACGCGATTATATCTGTCGATACACGATAAAAACATTCTATTTTCAGCAGATACAGAAGTGACGGGTCTAGACGGGGTAGACGGGTCTAGGCGACAAGGTTGAAACTACTTCGTGACTTATTAGATTGCTAGCTTTTCCCCGTGACTTCGTCCGCGTAGATCTTGTTAATCGCCTTAACCTTTCGTATGCCTTGTCCCGTATCCATTCGAAAAACGGTTTGAAACTAGCATCGAAACCTTCAAGGTTACGTTATTAACAAATTTTTGACATCGGCATACCAAGGGTTAAAGGATAATTGCTATTAAATTGCTTCAGGCGGAGGCTTAAATATCGCTCCTCACACCACACCCCGTTTCCATCCCTTTAAGGGATGATATCCGGGATAATACTTTATTCTGTGGCCTTTCCAGGGTCTGAAAATATGTCCATGCTGAATTGCATTTAAACCGGTTCAGGTACATTACTTTCGGATTAATTATCGAGCGAGCAAGCGAAGCGACCGAAGGTATATGCTTCGCTTGGGCCGAAAATCGTTTGTCCCGCTGTTCTCCTCACAGGTCGCATTTTCAACCGATCGATCGTGAAATTTTGTGAGTAGGTTCCTTTATTACATAGATTTTTTTGTCCAGTCACTTTTTTTTTTAACAGGCTCGCGAGTTCTACACCTCAGAAATCCACTAGTATTAGGCTGGGTTATATTTAACGCTATATTGTAAAAGAACGAAATTGTAATTTGGTGCAACCCGCCCGCCCTTAGTATTGATGATGGATAGTTAAACAGGGCACTCACGCCAGCCGATATATTTAGATTCGACTCGCGATTTTTTAGGGTTCTCTGAGGCTGACTTCGCTGTCCGTCCGTCTGTCTGTCACCAGTCTGTATATCAAGAACCGCGATAGCTAGACAGTTGAAATTTTCACAGATGATATATTTCAGTTGCCACTATAACAACAAATACTAAACACAAAATAAAATAAATATTTAAGGGAGGCTCCCATACAACAAACGTTTTTTTTTGCCGTTTTGTCTGTCGCCAGGCTGTATCTCAAGAACCGCGATAGCTAGACAGTTGAAATTCTCACAGATGATATATTTCAGTTGCCACTATAACAACAAATACTAAACACAAAATAAAATAAATATTTAAGGGGGGCTCCCATACAACTATTTTTTTTTTTTACTAATTTTCATAGATAATGGTACGGAACCCTTCGTGCGCGAGTGCGACTCGCACTTGGCCGGTTTTTTATTATCATTTATGCTCGGGGCGCAGGCACGTCAATTCCTGCGGGCGTAGCATGGGTGACATGTTATTACTTATCGTTGTTGATAAGACCGTTACTCTCGCACTCGCATGGGTACTTGTCAGAGCGTGACGGATGTCTTATCGACAGCGATTAGCGATAAACTGTCAACCATGCTACGCCCGTTGGGGGCCCCTGCTCGGCTCGCACGGCTGCTTAGCGAGGGTGTCAGCGAGAATCTACCCTCGTTTTCTTCAGCATTGTTCAATGTAGCGTCATAAATCATAAATCTTTATTTGCAATATATATAGTACTTACAGATCTTCGGCTAATATATGCAGGTCCATAAATCTAGACTTAAATAAGTCATGCAAATTTTTAATTTTTTAGCTTACTCGCTAATACACCTTTGAATTACTTCGCAAATGGAAAACCTGCATATTTCCTAGGAAATTCTGACGGGAAATATCAAATGATATTCCATACATAGTTTTCGAAAAACTCATTGGCACGAGCCAGGATTCTAATTCTAGGCTACCGTAGCAAATAAAATAAAATTATTTTAATTAAATCATCATTATTTTCCTAGCGTTTTTCCCGGTTGTGCCGTAAAGGAGCCCATTTTCACCTAATCCCAAGATTTGGAATATTGGCACTAGTATTACTAAACGATTAATAATGTTTTCAAACCACATGCTCGACAATGCCGAATTATAGGTCATGTAAACCCTACCGAAAGCAAGACATTAAATCCCTTGGTATTAGCCGGGTTATAATGTTGTACTGAATTTCATTATAACCCGCTGGTTAATAATATGATTTCACTTTTCATAATTCTTATTACTATATGCATAAAGTTTAATTTTGCTAAACACAATTTGTCCTAGGCCATGGCCTACTTGATTTGACAAAATAAATGAAGTTTGCCTCCGTGTGAACCCCGGTCCGGAGGAGCGCGGTGTTCGAAATTCGAATTTCGAATCTAGGACCACGGCTTGTGCTTTCGAATTTGGAACGTCGCGCGCCTTCATTTGTTCACGCGTGACGAACAAATCGAGTTCTTGTAGGTGCCTATAGAAGATTTAATTTCAAAAATAATATTGAAAATGTCGAGTGATGAAAGTGTTTTGACTCCTGAGTTTATCAAATTAGATGCCATAGGCATTGTCAACAATCTGCTGCCAGAGAAGTCAAAGGAAAAATACCTAAAAGCCTACAACGATTTTGACAAATGGAAAGCTGTAAAAGGCGTAAAGTCTGTGTCTGAATCAGTGCTTCTGGTCTATTTTGAATATTTGTAAATAAACATTATTTATCTACTGAGCCTGTTTTTTTGTCTCGCATAAGGTGTGAAAAGTAGAGTATACACCTCGGGGATAAGACTGTTTTAGTCTTGGGCGGTTGAACCCCTCACTGCACTCAGGACTCAGTCTTAATTCCCTCGCTTCGCTCAGGAATTAACTTATAACTCCCTCGCTACGCTCAGGAGTTAAATTATGAGTCCTTCGTTACGTTCGGGATTCAATTCGCTCCCGTGACATAAAACAGTGCTTTATCCCCTTAGTGTATAATCTACTATTAGGTACTCATTAAATCACATGCTAAATAACGTCAAAGTCACCTGACACTAGAGGGTTGGTGACATTTTAAATAATTAAACTGCCCCAGTTTTAAATCAGGTTAGGTTCATTATTAATAATTTTATCACAGCCCGAGGGAAAATAACAGTTGTGAGTGGATTATCTCTCGGAAGTATATTGAATTAAAACCGTTATTTAAATAACAGGGAAATAATACGATATGATACTTTATTTGCTGAATATGGCGATATGCAGATGGTAACAAATACAAATAAATAACAATTTACAGTTTTGTATTAACACGTAATATCTGCATATTCCTATTAGGTATGATAATATTATAAATATATTATTCATTCAACACCAATTAAAAAAACTTTAAAAACATCTCATTTCAGCATATTTTTTGTATTAAATAATTGTTAAATCCATACTCCATACTAATATTATAAATGTGAAAGTGTGTCTGTCTGTCTGTCTGTCTGTCTGTCTGTCTGTTACCTCTTCACGCTTAAACCGCTGAACCGATTTAGATGAAATTTGGTATGGAGATAGTTTGAGTCCCGGGGAAGGACATAGGATAGTTTTTATCCCGGAAATCATCCCCCAAGGGGATGAAGTGGGGGGTGAAAGTTTGTATGGAGCTACGATATAAACGAGTTCCACGCGGACGGAGTCGCGGGCAGAAGCTAGTAAGTACATAAATGCGAGTGGCGAAAGACCGGTCACTTAAGCACTCTTTGGGGGAGGCATATGCCCAGCAGTGGACATCTTTCGGCTGATAATATTATTATTATGATGATGATGAAATACATAAATACCAAAACAAATATTTTGTTTCACCATAAAAAATTGTGACGTCACTGGTTCCTCTTTTTTACACGACTAATCGTTAAAAGTAATCGCATGGATGTGTGCCGATATATAATAAATATAAGCTTAGTTGATATAATTAAATCTGCAAGACCTTTTTTGGAAGATAGGATTGATTATGTAGATTGTAATAGAGGTACATTATTCAGTCAATCACGAGAATACAATAAAGTCGAAAATTGCTTGACCATTTCTTTCCTTGTCTCGAATGCAATCACTGCACAAATCAAAATGCAGTCATTACTATTCCTACACCCATGAACATAACGCCTATTTTCGCTTGATTCAGAAGTTTTTTTAGAATCGAAGACCAAGTGATCGATCTTTAATTCACGAGTTCCTCTCAGTTAAGTGGTTCTGCAGTTTCAGCGAGCTTTTGAAATGTTTTCAGCGAGCTTTTGAAATGTTTTCACGGTGCTACCTAGTAGGTTAATGTTCTCTGTCGTTAAAGTGTGAGTCTTTTAGCGTGTGGATTGAGTTAAGTAGATATCAAAGCTCTTGGATTGTAGATGTCTGATTTAGATCGCTACGAAGATATTTCGATCTGAATAAAATATGTGTGTCCTAGTCTGGTGTCGCGTTAGACTAGCCACCAACTTTGATCCCGTGGGTGTCGTTAAAGTCAACTACGGGATGGGTAGAGGTGTGTTGTGGGCGGTAGGCTAGCAACCTGTCAGCAAAATCATATTATCTCCCAAAAGTAAACGCTACGCAAAAAACGATTTTGAATTTTCCTAGTAAACAAAACTGGTGTTTTTTTAGATTGGCAGAGTAATCATTGATTTTCAAGTAGATATAAAAGCAGGCAAGTTAAAGCGGCAGTCTTTACCCATTGTTAAATAAATGTATTTTTTTCGAAATAAACACTTTGTTTTAATAAAACCTTGCTTAGGTGCTTGTTATGTCTGTTATACTTCTTCCAAGCCTGCCACATCTACTGGTATAGTTAATCAAAAATGTTTATCTAGGGCCGCCATTCGATTCACGATAATTGATAAAGAGACATCCCTAGATTCATGTAAGGATGATTTTGAAATACAATGACATAAAAGTAGTGATATCCGTGTGACATGCTGCATAAATTATATAATGACAGCATTTAAAGGTATAAAAAGGTCCTTTCAATGTTGATTCAATGTTATCCAGGCACATATCTACTCATCAAGCTGATATACCATATATGCTAAAATATTATTGGAGCCAATTTGCCACAAATCTATCTACAGGAACTGGGAATCAGAACGTATTCCCGAGTGTAGCTCTAGCTTTACAATTCACGGGACTATTTAATAATGATGCATGTGCTCGTTTAATCTATATGCCGCTTTAAGACACAAGTGATAGCGGAGTATTAAAATAAAATTAATAAATTTCTGTATCCTTATTCATAAACGTTACCTATTTTAGTTGAAATGCCGTTTAAATTCGGGCTTCATCTGTCACTTTGATATCCGTTTTCGAAAGAAAGGGACAAAACACATTTTGTTACTTATCAGAGGCATTGTGATTTTTATAAAGGATCTGTGAGCTGTAGAAAGCGCGAGACTGCATTTAAAAAAATTAATTTTGAAACTGTGACTTGATAAAGAAATTCTATATAGTTAATTAACTATTCTGCTCCCAAAATTTCACAACAATTGGTTGAGAAATCCAACCTGTAGAGGAGAACAGCTGGCCAGCGGGACAGAGGGACAGACAACGGACACCGGACACGACCGATTTTCGGGCCAAGCTGAAGCATAGAACTTCGTTCGCTTCGCTCACTCGTTCGATAAATATATGGGGACAATCTTAGACAAATCGACCTAGTCCCAAACTAAGCAAATTGACGTCTTCAAAAGCTCTTATTCCCTTGTAATAAAGACTTTTTACGTCTTCGTTTGCCCAGTTACTTTTGATGCTGACTGTACTAGTCGACGATATACATATATAAAGATATAAAGATTTCGACGACCGCTTTAGCCTAGTTGGTAGTGACCCTGCCTACGCAGCAAGAGGTCCCGGGTTCGAATCCCGGTAAGGGCATTTATTTGTGTGATGAGCACGAATATTTGTTCCTGAGTCATGGATGTTTTCTATGTATTTAAGTATTTATTTGTCTATATAAGTATGTGTATCGTCGTCTAGTACCCATAGTACAAGCTTTGCTTAGTTTAGGACTAGGTCGATTTGTGTAAGATTGTCCCCTAATATTTATTTATTATTATTATAAATAAATACTTAAATACATACAAAACATCCGTGACTCAGGAACAAATGTTCATGCTCGTCACACGAATAAATACCCTTACCGGGATTAGAACCTGGGACCTCTGCCTTCGTAGGCAGGTTCAATACCAACTAGGCTACAGAGGTCATCTTAATACCTAGTAGTTTTCGATTTTTTTTGACACCTATTGTTCACCTCTATTGTTATGAATTAAGATTGAAGTGTCAAGTACTGGGCCTGTGTCAGTCGGGGTCAGTCGTTAAGTAAGGTGAAGGGTGATCAAGAATTGCCATCAATTTCCAGTAAGTAAACAACAAATAACGATTCCGGTTCGTTACAATCAAAAATCATAATGACCTTTTACATATTTTACTAAATCTCAAATTGTCTTAGTTCCAAAATGCCTAAATTCCCAAATTTACTTATTTTCAATACAATAAAATGTCATAATAACATTTACACATCACATCCGATAGGTATCCAAAATGTATATCTAGTTGGTAAAATGAAAAATAACTTCAAATACCGAATTATTATTCAGGCTGAAAGTGATAATGCATTAGTTTCATAATTACCAAAATTCAAAAATGCCTTTTGTTGACAGGCCCAAAGATCAAAATGACACTGTGTCATAATACCTAAAATTTTAAACACGAAGTATTTTTAGTCTTACTTAATGAATTCTCGATTGACAGAATAAAAATAGTAACAAGACGAAAATTGGGATGCCGTTGATAATTAATTTTATTACTTATTGCTTAAGGCGATATGATTCGACGCGCTAAGCAATATGAGGGGGTGAGGTGCGCGGCAATCCGTGAAGCGCCGCCCGCGCGCCCCGACCCGCTCGTCGAGCACGTGACCGCGCGATAGCCATAGCACAGACAAGACGGGTCACAGTAAAGTGATCTTACGATCGCCGTATATTAACTGGACCGTGCAAGGGTCAAGTTTGCTATCTGTGAAGGGTGTGAACAATGTACGGGTTTCGGACTACAGAAAAAACCCTGTATTGTTTATTTTACTATTTCACAATTTGTCCACTATAACGGTGCATATTTTAAGATTTTTTGCGGGTTTAGGGAAAACTCAGTTAAAGGTCCGATGAAGAAACAGATGGAATTGAATTGATTGGTATAGACTTAGTAATATGGTTCCGTTTGGCACCCACGGGTGCAGAAACCTATAAAAGAAAACACAAAGTAGAAAAACACTAATTATTTAACAATCATTTTAAAATCAATCAAATTGTTGTTTCACAAACGAATTTTAATCATAAACCTTTTTTTGAAAATGTAAAGGTTTTTGGTTAACAATTAAATGAGGTTTTATTTCTGTTAAATGTCCTATCTTTAATTTAAAGTACTTCCCCTCTACGTGGCATAGCCTGGGACACCCTGTATATCTACAATAAATACATTAGCTTACTCGTCTTGACAATCAGCAGAAGATGGGCCTAACAAGTTTACCATAGTCTTCACTTTCAATCTGCAGAAATAGAATTCTTATATTTTTGGTCTTCTATACAAATATTATAAAGAGGTAATGTTTGTAAGTTTGTGAGTATACATACATATACTATGAAGAAAAAGTGAACGGAGTGAGTGAGTGATTGCAATTATTACTGTGATTTTCATACCGTATTATGATCCTTCAATGTAACAGAACTGATTAGCGTGACAGAAAAAATTGAATAAAGTTCACTTTTTCTTCATAGTAAATGTATGAAAACAGTTTTCTTTAATTTCTGGCCTTTAGTACATCACCGAAAGTTGACCCCTGGGAAACTATTGATACTGGATAGAAATGGAATCGATTTATATAAAAAAAATACATGTAAAAAATTTTTTTTTTCATTTTCATACAAATTGTATGGGGAAAGTTTTTCACGATTTATGGCTTTTCTAGCCGGAAATTTCTTTTTGGTCCCATACAAGCTTTTGATCCTGGACTGGAATGAGATCGATTGGCATCAAAAAAAAAGTTTGTCAAAATGACCATTTTCTCGCAACCTGTATGTTTTTTCCAAAGTCTATGAACGCATTGGCGTTTATAGACTCTTCATTAATTTGAAATCGAAGGAAGGTCTCCTAAGACCATTTTCACGTAGCAACACGGGATCTGGTAGCTGCCCTCACTGACTCAAAATCTATTTCCACCCTGTATACTGTTCGTAATTATTATTTTTCAGTGGAAACTAGTGAGTCAAGGGTTTTTTTTTAATATTTCGTAATGCTAATCACATAATTATTATAGTATAAAATATGTTTAGTAGTTCTCGTACTGTTTTTCTCTATACTGTGTAACTGTGGAAGTGTACGTGGTGTAATCTGCGCGCGTGTGTGTGTGGTTGATGTATTTAATACGGGAATTCGTTTTTTTTATGTACTAACCTTTTCTGCTTATTCAGTTTCCGAAGCCCCAGTGACGATATCTTCTTTTTATTTTTTTTGTTACCCATTTTTAACAAATGCTGTGCTGCGAAAATGCGCGTACGTCCGACCTCCAATGCGTTCCGCTCGGGACTGCCGCGGTGCGGCGGGAACGGAGCGGGAGTGAATTGTGCCATAATTTCGTTGATTTTGGGTGAAAAAAGACATGTCTTAATAAATTAAAAATATTATGACCGACATCACTTACATCATCAAAGACGCTTATTTTGGTGTAATTTTCTATTCATCAAGATACGTAAGATTGGAATAATGTCAGTTTTAAGATGAGAATAGAGGTATGTTTGGCATTTTTTTCTATCGATCAAAGTTTATCCAATTATGTAACGGACATCCGACGGAGCTAGATAAAGGTCTTAAATATAATATTACAGTTTTTTTTAATTTTTAATATGTAGTATTTTAAAATAAAACCGTTTATAAAATCACATATCCTAGAAGAACCCCGAAGCAACTCGCCTTAAAAACTGTAAACTTCAACATAATTTTAGATATTTTGACAATGTGACGTTTTTGTATCTTTTTGTAAGTAATTTGTAATTTGAGTTTTAGACATTTTGGGAAATGGTATAATTGAAAATTCGTCAAAACATGATCAAGTCAAGTTTTAGACATTCTGGGAAATGGTAGAATTGAAAATTTATCAAAACGCGATAGAGTCTAAATGAATTATAGACATATTAAGAATACGGTAATTTAAGAAGTAGGCGTAAGTCATTTCGAGCTTTAGACATTATGAGAATAATCTGTTTTGACATTCTGATATTCTAGGAACACGTTATTATGATATTTGGCTGTAACGAACCGGAATCCAAATAACAAGTAACCACATACTACAACTCTATTCAATTTGACTGGCTTCTATCGTTTTGTTACTTTTGGAAATATGTGTCAGAAAGAGACAGAGCAGCAATATCTCTCTATATATATATCTTTGGCATATCCCATACTGACATATCGAATAACTTATTATCTATGATTTTAGTAAGTTAGTTAAGTTAATTATACGCAATAAGGTCCGTTCTGTAAACATTATGTATAGTTTAAGATAATAAACAAGATACTTACCTAAGGCCATGCTTATAAACAAGCGGGACGATCCGGATTCACCCCGTCTAGCACTGTGCTCTTTCGTCTAATTAAGATTATCGCGTTTCGTGTGACACTGACAGGTTCTTTAATTGTTAAGTGAGTCGCTTAAATTCAAACTCAGGTAAATCCATCTGTCAGATCATGCGATTTTGGTATTATGAAAAGGTAATAGGGTAGATATTTGCAGAGAGGGTCGAATGGATTTATCTGAGTTTGAAGTTAAGCGACACAAGTATCGGTTTGGTTAGATGGAGGAGCTTCAGTACGTAAGTACTACTAGTGGCTCTAGAACAAATAAATAAAAAGATAATCTTGCAAGTTCTACAGCTCACAAGCTTAAAAAAACAGAATTGACTAAAATCCTTATCCTTACTACTTATAGCTTTCCATGCCGTAATCGGCAAAGGCGACCCTAGCTAATTACGAGCGTGAGCTCTAATATGGCTTGCAAAGCCGAACTTTCTTAAACTCTATCGCAGGTAGGGTAGTATCCTTACTAATATTATAAATGAGAAAGTGTGTGTGTGTGTGTTTGTTTGTTTGTATGTTTGTCCTTCTTTCACGTCGCAACGGAGCGTCGTATTGATGTGTTTTTTTGTATGGAGGTAGTTTAGAAGCTGGAGAGTGACATAGGCTACTTTTTCCAGCGGGAAAACATCTAATTCCCACGGAAAAATTCAATATGTTACATTTTCCTATAACCACGCGGGCGAAGCCGCGGGCATCAGCTAGTAATCTATATAATTATTGATCTTGCTCATACAATTTCACAAAAATTGGTTGAGAAATTCGACCTGACGAGGAGAAAAGCCGGACACACAAATTAATTTTGGCCTAATTCAATTATTAGTTCTGTGCTAGGAGTGTGGTGTGAGTGTTTCCATAAATCCTAACAGCACGCGTCTAGCTCCCCGCTCATCCAAAAACATGACCTTAGCACCCGTTTCACAGTTCCTTAGCCAGGGGTGCATTCAACCCACGAATACTGAGTCACAGTCGTCACGCGATCTGACTCATTTTAAGCAAAGGGGTTAAATGAAATGCACGGTAACAGCCCTCGTAATGTTCTAATTTGATTAGAATCTATTGTGGTTTGTCAGTCATGCATTTCTTAATATGCAGAGAATTCAATGTCGTGAATGGAAACCGTATTTTCCGATAAAGCTACCTAATGAATGAGCTCTTCAATTTTTAATGAATAAGATATATTATAATGTTGATCCTAACGTAACTTTCACGTCTTTGTTAATAAGAAATTTACAACTAAAATACTTTTTAAAAGGGCAAGGGCATTTAAAAAATTGTGAGCAAATAAGCATGAGACATTTGGGGACTTTAGCTGCCTTTTAGTACATTACCGTCTACGAGTTGCAAAATAAATTCCATCATAATGCATCTTACAATTATTTCATAATTATATTGATTTACATACGTACAACCTTAATAAATAACGTTGAAATAAGATCAGGCACGTTTTCACCAAGAAAAATAACCAATACATCATATATTAAAGTAAATAAATCAAATTGAAAACTACTTTCGTGGTTTTCTCAGAAGTCAATGTTGGGAAAAGACCGCCATTTAGAAACTCACGGCAGGAGTAGAGAAGTTATTATGAGTGCAGTCTTCTGTACGGTGTTAGTATTGCCCCATAGTGCTCCGACTATTGTTGAGCGACATGATATTCCGATGTGCCTTACCTAAGTGTCGAATTTATTACTTTTAATGATACAGTAAATATTTTTAAAGGCATGTTTGTTGACGGCCCGTCTGTATCACTTCGTGTACTCAGCACTTGATTTTTAATTAAATATAAAATTTAATTTATTATATTACGATCTGAGTCCTGTGGAAATGAAGTCTTATGTTCTTGTCTATTTGGTTAACATTTCAGTGTCAAAAACGTGTCATGATGGTCAGATTGATTTTCGCTGCTAATTGGGTACTAATTGGGTGCAACTTGAAAGGTTTTACAGTTTGAATTTCCTTTGCGGATCCGGATTAAAATGGGATGAACATTTGCTGGGCTTGATCTGGCTGAGGATCAGGAGAGGAGAGTTAGGGCGGGCTGCAGCAACTTACGATTACGACGGATAAACGTTAAATATTAATTCCATAGGCTTGTCAAACTTTCCATACGTTCAGATTTTAACGAACACAGCATACAATAGGGGTGTAGACACTAAATAAAACAATGAATAATAATGTCATATTTTCTCGAAAAAGGATTAAAAATATAGTCAAATGGAGAAAAAAATCAACGCAAGAGGTCAAATAATCACGAAGTTATAAGTGTCCAAAGTTTTTAGGAGTGTGTTCTGTTCCTTTTTGGCAAAACGCAACTTAATTTGAAACGATGACGCTTGAAAACTGTGACGTCAATAATAGACGGCAATGTGCCGTGCCCATCGTGTTCGGCGCCGCCGTCGACGCGGCCTCCCGGCAGCATCCCGTAACGTGACGTCACACACTTTTTGCGTTGTCTCTCTCTAACAAGCAATATTAAAACGGTTGTAGCTTCGTAATTCTTTGAGATAGAAAAGCCACCGCCAGCTGCCATTCCGTAGAAACTTGTCAAACATCATCATCATTTATTTAAGAGCTTGGCTCTTGTCGGTGGAGTAATTTCCATTCTGTTCTATTTTCTGCCTTTTCCTTCAAGTCTCTATAAGATTTAACTTCAATGTTTTCCTTTAGCTGCTCCATGTAAGCTCTTCGTGGTCTTCCTCTTTTTCTTCTTCCTTCTCTTTCCCTCTATTATAACTTTCATGAAGTCATCGTGACGAAGAAGATGTCCTATCATTTTTCCTCTTCTGTTTTCAATAACTTTTAATAAACTTCTTTTTTCACTGACTATACGCAAAACCTCTTCATTAGTCTTTTTCTCCGTCCAACTGATCTTTTCTAATCTCCGCCAACAACAGATCTCAAAGGCTTGCAACCTATCCCTGTGCACTTTAACACTGTTGAGTCATGGTCCACATTTCGCAGCCGTAGAGAGCAATGCTCCCTGTACACCTTAACCAGTTTCTTCGGAGTTGAGCGTGATATTTTAGCTGTGAGCAAAGGTATTTTAAAATTGAAGGCTTGCTTGGACATGGCTATCCTTTTTTTTTTTTTTTTTGACGTAGTGGAAATGCACTTACGCATCCCCCCATGGGGGGGTATGTGGGACTCTCACCCTCCAGCCAACTGTATTTAAGCAGAAGGGGGAGGGAGTCTACCCACTATAACCACTCCGGCGCTTCCGTACCTGCCGTTTATGGGGGCGCAGTGGGATCGCGAGCATTCCACCACGACGCCCCCCGGGCCATGGCCATCCTGGCAACAATATCAGGTGTGCATCTAGAATCATCTGTAATAATGCTGCCTAGTCTAACTTGTAAGTAACTTGTCAAACTTTCCATGAAAATTTTAACGAACGCCTTTTATTATTGCTGATGGTTTGGTGCAACCCTCCTTTAGTAACTCTCGCATATCTTGCTATGCTTGCTGAGAGCTGTGAAAATACATTAATCAAACGCTAACCTAACGCCTCACAACACACTTTAACCATCCCATAGTAGACTTTTACGATACCCATGGGAAGAAATGGAGCATTAGGTATTCTAATGCCGGCTGTACTCATTGGGCCAACGTTGGCGCGTGAGCAAGAGGCAGCTATGTAAACGAAAGAGATCGAGTTATAGCCCTCTCCCTCTAACGCATAGCTGCCTTCTGCTCACGCGTCAACGTTGGTCCAGTGTGTACAGCAGGCTTAACGCGACTCAACAGGATACCAATGTTACATACAGTAGATATACAGCTTAAAGCAATGAGCAACTGGTCACGTAGCCGCACGTTACACGCATGCTATCGTAATTTTTATCCGATTTCAGAAAAGGAGGAGGTTCTCAATAAGTCGGAATCTTTTATTTTTTATTTATGTTCCCCTATTCGAAGGCGCTGTCCCGATTTGGAAAAATACTTTTTTTGTTGGTTTTTTGTACTGTGTAATTGAGCGCCTTTTTGTACCGTCGGTAAAACAGACTAGGCGCCTGTCTGTTTTACCGACGGTACAAAAAGGCGCTCAATTCAAAAGAATTAGCTGGAGAAGCTTTTGACCCTCTTACCCCGATGTTACTCTTGCCCCGACTCACCTTAGGTATTTTAATAGAGTAAGGAATACGTCATCTGAATGGTACATGTATAACAGATATATTCGATCGCCTGCAAAACGTGGGACGCAAAATACGCCCGTACTTTCTAGGTAGCATAGATATAGGCATTCGCAAAATGACGACGGTAGGCCTAAAACAAATCAGTGTAAACGTCCGATTTGACGCACTGACACGTCACGTCAGTTTACTTGACTTCGCAAGTCTTTGGGACACGAGTGGCAACTTTCTGGCGCGGGCGCTGCGGACTGAATACCTACGCGGAGTTTCGTGGCTGGCGTTGGCAATACGAACGATTTCAGTTGAAGCATAGAACTTCGCTCGAAGCTCGGTCGAATATATTTACTGTGATAAAGTCTAAGCATTTCGCTACTATGTTGTCCGAACTTAAAATTCTAGGAACACTCAGCTATTAGCCAAAAGGAAATAACCCGAAAACCTCGAATATCCTGCCGCCATTCGTCATTTCGACGTTTTAACGGAAAACGCTGGTTACCGAGGAGCACGGTGAATTTTAATATCTTCCCGAGCAGGAATCCCTTTGTGTTACTAAGAAAATTCATATTGGGCCGTTTATGAAGAATTAACTATGGAATGCAATATTCAGGTGAAATTGCTCTGGTTTTCCTTATTACGTAATATCTAGACCTGATAGGATATAGTCTTATTTTTAAAGTGTTATCCATGATAGCGAGGTCTGAGTAATGATAATCAGCTCAGTTGGCTGAAAAAATATAAACCAATCGAGATTTCAAAACCAACCAAAATCTGGCACGACCAAAACCCAAAAAAATTGTTATAAAAAATTGAGTCAAATTAATTAAGCACAGACTGATGCTTGCTAGTGTCTGAAATTTTAAATTGAGTCAGATGTTCGAGAGCGCGTGATTCCTTCCTTTTTATTTATAGTTCCAAAGAAGAAACAACCAAATTACGATTGGTATACGATGTATCTTAGAAAACCGTTCGTTGCGACTTGCGATTTGCGCTATTCGAAGTGGCTTCCACTGAGCCGGTGAATTAAAGATACCACACGTACGTGCCGAGTTGAAGATGGAGTATACTTTCGAATCTGATCTTGGGCTTTTATTCGGATCGCGCTACAAACTATTCAGATTATATTGGAATCGTGATCCTCTCTTACTTTTGACAGAAGAAGACACAAGAAAGCACTAGAACGATTACAATGTATTTTAGTGTTTCAGTTGTTGGTTGCAGATAAAGAGCTCCTTATTATAGATTTAAATACGTATAGGTAACTATGTGAGTTGAAAAAACATCAGCAGTATTTTTTCTGATTGGTAATCCTACTAATATCCCAGCACAACTTGCTGCTCTGTCACTTCCCGCGCGACTGAGCGTCTCTTTATCTCACTCGCACCGTGCAAATTAGAAAGAGGAGGGTAGATCTTTCTCGACTCGCGTCGCAGCGCGGCGTCAGTTGTGCTAGCCCCGCAGTAGTTTATCTTATACTATTAAACGAGCTATATTTGTATAGATATTTGAAAACACGTTCTCGAAAACGGCTCTAACGTTTTCAATTAAATTTGGAATATTTAGTTTTATGGGGACGTAAAATCGATCGTATTTTCTCTATTCGTTCGGTGGCCCAGGTACTATAGTAAATATAAATGCGAAAGTTTAGGTTCGGATGTTTGTTACTTAATCACGCAAAAACTAACACTTTTTATCCCGGGAATTATCTCCTAAGGGGGTGAAATGTTGGACGAAAGTTTGTATGGAGCTACAACTTAAACGAGTTCCACGCGGACGAAGTCGCAGGCAGAAGCTAGTACTTAAATATAGTAACAGTGAAACTCTTTATTGTACAAAACAAACAAAATATACGATTAACATAAAAAGAAGTTAGTGCAAAAAGCGAACAAACCTATCCCTTTGAGGGATCTACTAGAATTATATAAATATCGATGATGCTGTTAAGAAGTAAGGAATGAAGTTAAGAGCGGGCGTACCGCAAAGGAAAAATCAGAAATAACCCGCGCGCCCCGCACCTGCCGCGCTGATGCGTCTATTGCTGCCCCGCTAGCCCATAGTATATGCCCCGACAGTCAGATGAAACATGAGGAATATCTATAAATAATTATAATAAGTGGGAAGAAATACAATCTGTACCTATCTTTGAAGATATAATTTTCGCTAGTAAGTCACACGGGGTTAGTGAGGGTCCGCGTGCGCTCGCATAGTGGGTAGCTCGACTGGATTAGGGACTCGGCCTGAAAACCTGTTCTCTTAGACATAGCAAAGGCATTTACTTGAAATGGCAATTACTCTTTATTATTATGCTAAATAATGATCCGGACGTATATGGCACGAAATTCGATGGTTATAATATTGTGTTCCTAAAAAATATACTCGTATAGTACTAGCTTCCGCCCGCGATTGAAAAATATATTTCAATACCGTTAAGGTCCAAAAATTACTAACATCATTTCGCGACTGTACCTATATTAGTTGGCATTTGTTTTGAATGAAAACTGTGGGAGTAAACTTAGTCAAACAACATGCGGAACCGATTTAACTAATCTAAATTGAATATGCGTGATTTAGGAATGGAGCGTGTCTTGGTGGATTTAACGACAGACTTACTTACTTACTACTTACTCAGCGACCCAAAATTAATCTTGGCCTCCGACACGAGAGTGCGCCATTTTTCTCGGTTCTGCGCCAACTATTGCCAATTCCAAATTTAGAGCTCGCGCAGATCCGCCTGGACAATGTCGCTCCAGCAGGTACTGCTACACATGCTCTTTAGCAGCACGAAAGCATGCTAGTTTCGAGCAAATAGCATGTAGCAGAGGCAATGAAAACGGGTCACTTTGTAAAAGTAATCCATGGGAAGAATTGAGCATGCTCAAACAAGCATGCTACTAAACAACCTTTACCGTATATAGGATGTCGACTTTCCGGACACACCGTCTTTAACGATGACATGACATAAAAAATATGAAACGGTTTCGTTTATTTTCGAGATAATAGAACAGTACTGTTCATTTATCATAACTAGCACTATTAGTGATCTCCAATATAAACTAGCAACGTGTTATTTTGGTATGATTTGGGCACAATTGATATTTGCAAGTGAATTGGCTTGGATTGGCTTAATCGTAGCCTGAACAAGAGGGGCTTAATGTAGGGGCGGGACAGGTCGCATACTCAGTTGGAGGCCAAGCTGTGGTCAATACCGAGCGATGAGCGGGGCGGTTAACGGTGCGACCACCTATCTTAGACGTTTTCGTGACAAATTAATTAAAATCGTAAGCTCAAGCCTCGTTTTTGGATTGTATTAGGAAAGAAAACTGTTTGTATGAAGTAAAGAAAAGTAAATGACCAACATTATAAAGTAAACTATTTAAGATAGGTACCTATTTAAAAATTATCTAACATTTTAATATCAGTATCAGTCCATTCCTCACCCTAGAGCGATACAACATACAACAAATGCCTATGATTGCAGGGCAGGGGTTTGTCGTCCGAACCGAAGAAAAGGGCGATAATTATGCGATCTCTCATAAATGCATACACAATCCAAAAAACTGTGTCCTGACGACGAAAAAAAAACCACGGGAGCATAATTTGCATTCGATCAAAATCGGTTCAGTGTATTAAACGCCACGGTGGAACACACGTAAATACAAACATAGAATGCTAAAAACAGCCCTTGGCAAACAACCGTACGGCCCGCCTGATGGTAAGCGGACACCGCAGCCTATAGACGCATGCAACTCCAAAGGAACATGGGCGTTACCCTTGATATGTTTGTGGATTCGCCGTGTTGACAGCTGAAGGAACAAATTCCCTCGCTCTCAACACAACGCATCCTCGGGAGCTTAGACAGAGACGGGTAGTTTATATCGCGCGTGTACTTGCGCCAGCCGTGGCATAAACCTAATAACGCTCCACGTATCCCGTAACATAGCTTTATCATAGTTTTCAGATGGTGATTAAAGTAATTATAGTGACGTAATGTCACAAGTTAGCTGTTTCGGAGACAAAACAGAGCGTTAGCATATAATCACTATCTATACAGGGTGTGGCCTGTAATAGGAGCAAAAAATTAAACGGTGGCTTATTAAGTTAATTAGTAATTATTTCCAAGTGATTAAATTGAAAAAAAAATTGAAAAAAAAATAGAAAAAAAAAATAAGTAAAAGCGTACGTGTGTTCTTTTGCTAAACTGGAATGATATCCATTTTGTTTTACTTCAAAAACACCAAAAAATCTTGAAAAATTGAAAAAAAAAAACAAAAAGAATTAGAAATCCAAAGTTAGTATAATCGCAATTACGAAAGTGCCCAGTGTTCTACCAAGATAGTTAATGACTGGCATGCTACGATATCGAGATGTCGAGATCCATTACTTAGGTATCACAACTTCAGATAAGATTATTTCAGAATTCAAGAATCTTGAAACACTGGTACCTTTACAGAATCACTGCGGATAATACATAGAGTCAGCCCTTAAATTTATTGCTCCCATTACAGGCCACACCCCGTATATAAATAAAAACTGGCCAAGCGCGAGTCGGGCCTCGCGCAGTGTTGCATAACAATACTCCGACCGACCGAAGCGTTGACCACCTGATATCGAAAGCCAGATCAATTAGGGTACTCTTCCACGAAGTAGTAACGTATACAAGTAGGAAAAGTACAATTTTGTATTCATAAACGGTAAGTCGTTCTAAAAATTACGCCCTCGTCACACCCATTCCCGAACGAATTTGGGTCGTAAATATAAAGTAAGTCGAAAGGCGATAAATGAAACGTTCCCCCGTGGGCCATAAAATATGTGAGAGCAATCGACGGAATACTGATATATAATGCAAAATATAGTAAACGACGATATTTCCTTCCAATTTCCCAAGTCTCAACATTTTTAACAAGCTTTATATTACCTATTAACTTCATCTGTAACTAACTGTGTTCGTATTCGATTTTCATCTAGGACGTCTATTAGTCGAATCGATCGGTAAAGATCGCGAGAGTCCGCTGGATGCGGGTGGCACAGGACCAATCATTGACCCTTTGGAGGCCTGTGTCCAGCAGTAGACGTCTTTTGTTATGATAATGGTGAAGTATGTTAAATATAAAGTTTCCGTCCCATACAAGGGCACAAGTATAGCGACCCAGGGAAGCGTGACCCCTAACCACGTGATCTTGCATAGAAGTTCGCATGCAGCAGGGATCGTTTATTTGTAGATTCACTTATCACTAATCCCATTGAAATCAAATCACCATCATCATCATTTAGCTATATGCGTCCTACTGTCCTATACACTACCCAAAGTGTCTTCTCTCATAAGTAAGAGGAAATAGGCAGTAGTACCCACGCTGGCCCACTGCTGGCTGGGAACTTCACATTATATTGAATAGTAAATAAAAAAATAAAAAAAATATACCTCTTTTTTCTTTGCAGGTATATGAGGATACCCCTCACGATTTTCTTCTTCGGAAAATCTTGGTACGATCTGGATTTAGAACCTAACCCCTTTGATAGTCGCTTGCTTGGATAGCTAGCCAAGCCGTGGCCGGCGATGGTGACCCTAACTAGTTGCGGGCAAGAGCCCTAAGATGGCTTCTGAAGCCGAACTTACACTTGGCCGCATGAGGCACAGTAAAGCTGATCAGACCCCGTAGCATGGACGGCCTTATCACGCGATAAGTGACAAGATAGAGCGTCCGTCACTGGCTGACACCGTTCGATAGAACGAGACGACGCTCCTATCTTGTCACTTATCGCGTGATGAGGCCAACCATGATACGGGGTCAGAGCTGTTGTACGTACGTATAATTGTAGTTGGGCTTTGGGCGAAATTTTCGTGCCTGACGTCTCAACTGGACTAAGGAGGTCTTTACCTCTGACGACTTTTGTAGCCTAAGTGGTAGTGACCCTGCCTGTGAAGCTGGTGGTCCCGGGTTCGAATCCACGACATTTATTTGTGTGATGAGCACAAATATTTATTCCTGAGTCATGAATGTTTTCTATGTATTTAAGTATTTATTTATCATAGTACAAGCTTTGCTTAGTTTGGGACTAGGTCGATTAGTGCCAAATATTTCCAAAAGCTGCAACACAATACACCATAGTCCAGTCTTCCCGTGATGCTCAAGACCATAACAAGGGAAGGAGCATCGCGAGGGCTGCTTTATCGATACATTATCATGAAACCATGACCACTTTGTCAACAGTGAAAAACTGAAGAAGAGAGAATCTACTTCTGCGCTCAGATTAAACCTAAATAGGTACTAATAGAACGAGAACGTTCCGCTCAAAGCGTTTCCTGCGATCAAGTAACACACATGCTAACATTATCATCACTGGAATTCCTGTCGCGACCGTGTCGACCGTTAGTTTGGATACCGAATTGTCTCCTAATTATCGTAAATAGCGCGGACCCAATCAAGTCGGGCGGTGAAATGAGCCCGTGTCGGGTCCGGCGGAATTCAAGGCTCATTTAAGAGACATTGGGCCGGCGAAATGTAAAATTGGTTTTAGTTTGATTGCGGCAATCCGTAAATAACGAAGCATTTGTGTAAGACAACCTCTGAAATAATTGCATTTATCAAGAAAGTAATTTGATTCATAAAACATTTATTTAGCAACTCGTTTAAACGTAGTATTAAGTACCTACGGGTTTCCGCACTAGGCTTTGCGTATATCGCACGAGACCAAATTACATTTTACATAGCATGGATGATTTTATTTTAAACAAAGTGGTGAATTACTGTTATTTTCTATGCCGATACGAATATGTACCTACTACGCCAATATTAATGTTGTAAATCGGAAAAGTCAGTGAGGTTGTTAAGATTTTTAAATTTCTTTCACCAGTAGATATAATATAGCTAATAGAGCTACAGGATGGACCCCATCCTGGAACTCCGCTTGGGTTTTTAGTAACGCGCGGGCCGGGAAAGGAAGTTACTTATTCTTTAAAAAAAAATACAACCGAATTGAGAACCTCCTTTATTTTCTTGAAGTCGTTTAATAACCTCAATACCTACCTATACGAGTACATACCTATTTATAATGACGTATTTCGATCAATGCCATGAACAAAACAAACTACATAGTGAGCAAGAAGTGGGTGCGTCCTCAAAATTATACGATCTAAATTTCAGAGTAGCATGTTGATGCTTAGTAATTTGATGCTCAATTTCGTACTAATGACGCTTTAGCGTGCACGAATAATAAGGACGTTGTTACTGACCTTTCTTGAGGTGGATAATAATAAGTCCGTTTAAATGCACTAACAGTTTATTATGAAGGGCACAGCATAACACAGTAAGCGGTAAGACACACAGCAAGCTTAGAAGGAAGAGCGGTAGCAATATGAGCTAGATTTATTTACGTTAGCAACCGGTAAGCGAGGAGCAGAGTAACATGCATTCGGTGCAAAGGCTCGCGGTCGACTGGCGGGGCAAGGCGGCCGTCGCAGGCGCAGCGCTAACGGTCTATCGCACCGTTACTCGGAAAGACATTTTTACTACACGGCTCCATGCGACGTCTACCTTACGACCTGACGACTTTTACATGGTAATTAAGTATCTTATAATGACGTATGATTATGTATATATTGTATACTGTATATATCTTATTAGTTGTGTTATATAATGCTATACTCTTTATATTTACTTAATATTAACTAGGGAATTCATACCTTTGTGTAGATACACTACACCAGTCCCCCCCAGAGACCGTCACGGGCGATAATAATCAGGAGCTCTCACTGTTCGCCCCGATCGAGTTTTTATAGGTTTTGCTTCTACTGATGGCGGGGCAGAATCTTCTGCGCTTTGACTAGTATTGTCGGTAAGTACGTATGCTGGTTTTAGCCGGTCAATGGTCACTGTTACGGGCCTTCCGTTTATGAGTATAGTGTATACTTTTTCATTCCTCTTTAGCACTTCGTAAGGCCCTTTGTAGGCAGGTTGCAGGGGGGCTCTAACGGCGTCTTCTCTTACATACACGTGAGTAGTGAAACGTAGGTCTTTGAATATGAACGTGGGCCTCTTGCCGTGACGTGAGGCAGGTTGGGGTCGCAACTTCTGGGCGATCAATCTAAGGCGCGTCATAAATTCCGTCAAATCGGTACTCGTATTGGTGGAAGGTTGAAATAGATCGCCAGGCAGCCGCAATGGTTCTCCGTATAGCAGTTCGGCTGATGATCCTTGTATGTCTTCCTTGAAAGCACTGCGAATACCTAGCAAGACGAGTGGAAGCGATTCCATCCAATTGGATTGAGCGTGACAGATTATTGCCGCTTTTAGTTGTCTGTGTAGCCTCTCTAGCATCCCGTTGCAGGCTGGATGGTAAGCTGTGGTACGTTTGTGTTGAAATCCGATTAAATTCGCGAGGTGTTTAAATAGTGATGACTCGAATTGTCTGCCTCTATCGGTCAATATGTCTGTCGGACAACCGAAGCGTGCTATCCATCCGAAGATTAAAGCCTTAGCGACCGTTTCTGCCGTTATATCTTGAATTGGCATAACTTCTGGCCATCTAGTGAAACGGTCTATGGCGGTTAAACAATATTTATAGCCTTCTGCAACTGGTAGGGGTCCTATTATGTCAATATGGACGAACATGAATCTGGCGTTTGGAAGTTTAAATGAGCCCAATGGTGCGGAAACATGTCGCGTTATCTTTGCCCTCTGGCATGGGTGACAACATCTCGTCCATTCTCGGCAGTCCTTGTTAATGCCAGGCCAAACGTACCGCTGTGCCACTAATTTAATAGATGCGTTGGCTCCTGGGTGGCTAAGTGAATGTAGGTTTTCAAATATTGGCTTTCGGAGTACTTTTGATACGTAGGGTCTTATATTTTGATCGCTGCGTTCGCAATATAGTCGGAGGTTACCACCCAGAGGGGTTACTTTTTCTAGCCGTAGAGATGTTCCACCTCTAAGTATTTGTTTCAGTTCTGTGTCTTCTTTCTGGGCTTCGGCTAGTGCCTCTAGTGATACAATTGGAGCTATTTCTTCCACACGAGACAATGTGTCCGCCACTACGTTATCCTTTCCGGATATATGACGAATGTCGGTTGTAAACTGACTAATATAGTCAAGATGACGATATTGCCGTGGCGAACAATTGTCTTTGCGCGTGCTGTATGCGAAACATATCGGTTTGTGGTCCGTATATACAGAAAAGTGTCTTGCTTCTAGCATATGCCTGAAATATTTTATGCCCTCATATATCGCCAGGAGCTCTCTGTCGTAAGGTGAGTATTTTTGTTGCGCAGGAGCTAGCTTACGGCTAAAGAAGGCAAGTGGTTCCCATGCTTTGTTCTTGTACTGTTGAAGGGCTGCACCAATTGCCGTATCTGACGCGTCTGTGACCAGCGCAATTCTTGCGTCTAAGTCTGGATGCGCGAGGAGCGTAGCTTTGCATAAACTTTCTTTGCAATTTTTGAATGCTGTTAGAGGCTCGCCGATGATATTAACAGGGTGCGAACCCTTGACGGAATCGGTTAGTAGTGCGTGTAACGGTGTCTGAACTTTTGCTGCGTTAGGAATAAACTTCCTGTAGAAATTTATCATTCCTAAAAATCGCCTGAGTTCTTTTACGGTTTTGGGTAGCGGAAATTCATTAATAGCTTGCACCTTTGATTTTAAGGGCTCGATTCCGGCGGATGACACGTTATATCCCAAAAATGTAACCGATGACACGCCAAAAACACATTTAGATGTGTTTATTACCATGCCATAGTCCTTTAACCTCTGAAAGACCTGATTTAGGTGGTTCTCGTGGGATTGCTCGTCATGTGAAAAAATCAAAAAGTCGTCCAGATATGCATAACAAAAGTCTAGGCCTCTTGTTATCTCATCTACAAATCTCTGGAACGTTTGCCCAGCGTTACGTAACCCGAACGTCATGTATGGGAACTCATACAAGCCAAACGGTGTTGTTATGGCTGTTTTCGGAATATCACTTTCATTAACGGGTATCTGGTTATATGCCTTTACTAAATCGATAGTCGAGAAGATATTACAACCAGATATACTGTGTGTGAAATCATGGATGTGGCGGATGGGGTAGCGATCTGGAATTGTGCGGGCGTTTAGCATACGATAATCACCGCATGGGCGCCACCCATTGTCTTTCTTTGGAGCTAGATGTAAAGGGGATGCCCACGCACTTTCTGATGGCCTTGCAGTTCCATTTTTTAACATGTCTTCGAACTCTGCTTTCGCGATCCTTAACTTGTCCGGCGCCAGTCGCCTAGGTGCGCCGCTGACGGGGGGGCCTTCTGTTGTCCTGATATGGTGAACAGTCCCGTGGACTGTTTGGGAGCGAGTTGCATCTGGACGTGTTATTGTTGGATAATTCCGCAGCAAGTTGTGGTATCTGGAGTCACCCATCAGAGTTTTAACTGACGAAATAACATTCGAAGTCGACACTGGCGTTGCTGCTGCCGTAATTGCCGTTGTGCTGTCTATAAGGCGTTGATTTCGACAGTCGACCACTAGACCGTAAAAGGACAGGAAGTCGACGCCAATTATAGCCTTCGTGACATCTGCAACGGTAAAACGCCATGTATAGTCACGCCGCAGTCCGAGGTTCAGATTAAGGAGAGTTGATCCGTATGTGTGTATACAAGATCCGTTTGCGGCGTAAAGTTGATAATTTGTCCTGGTCCGACGTTCCTGGAGCGCAGAGTGTGGAAAGACGCATAGATCGCTGCCTGTATCAACTAAAAATTGCGTCTTGCTGCTCTGATCCGTAACGAACAGGCGACCAGGTGAATTTTGGCAGTCGTTGGTCGCCATTATCGACTGCCTTGGGAGTTTCCCGCCTTGAAGTCACAAGGTTTTACGCATCTTGTTGCCTTGCTTCCGAATTTGTGGTGAAACCAACAGAAAGGAAATCTTCTATAGTTTGACTGGGATCTGCTGGTATCACGTTCTTTATTGAATTTTCTGGACCTATGATTACGCGTTGATAGCGCTTCGACCTGCATGGTGAGGGCTTCTAGGTGTTTAGCCATGGTTTCGAGCACTGGAGTAGGCGCTGCTGAGGTACTAGCTACCTGGGGTATTGCGGGAGCCACATCAAACACTCTATCTGCTAGGTCTGCCAACGTCTCCAAGTCTGTATCTGCCTGAGAAGCTATAGCGGTTTGTATGTTAGTTGGAAGGCGATTTGTCCAGATTGATAGCAGGAACTCCTCCGGCACTTTTGGTCCAGCAAGAGACTGTAGCTGGCGTAAGAATTGTGATGGCCGACGATCACCAAGCTCTTCATGCACTAATAGTTGCTTAACCTCTTTCTGCCTCGATAGCGACAATCGTTTAATTAGCTCACTCTTTATTTTCTCATATTTGCCTTTGGCTGGTGGGTTCATGATGATGTCTTTCACTTCTGCGGCGAATCTGTGTTCTAGTGTAGATTGCACATAATAATATTTGGTGTCATCATCTTTAATTCCAGCGAGCATAAAGTTGCCTTCCAGCTGAGCGAACCATACCGCCGGTTCTTCGGGCCAAAACGGTGGTGGTCGGACTCCGACACGACAAATGTCGTGAGGTGTAAATGGACCCGTCGAACTTGTACTTGTTTTCGCGTCGTGAGCGGCTTCTTTTGGGGTAGTGCCATCCTCATTTCCCATGTTGAATGCTTACTGTTTGCTGCTTGTGTTCTTCGGGGTCACCAGTTTAGCGTGCACGAATAATAAGGACGTTGTTACTGACCTTTCTTGAGGTGGATAATAATAAGTCCGTTTAAATGCACTAACAGTTTATTATGAAGGGCACAGCATAACACAGTAAGCGGTAAGACACACAGCAAGCTTAGAAGGAAGAGCGGTAGCAATATGAGCTAGATTTATTTACGTTAGCAACCGGTAAGCGAGGAGCAGAGTAACATGCATTCGGTGCAAAGGCTCGCGGTCGACTGGCGGGGCAAGGCGGCCGTCGCAGGCGCAGCGCTAACGGTCTATCGCACCGTTACTCGGAAAGACATTTTTACTACACGGCTCCATGCGACGTCTACCTTACGACCTGACGACTTTTACATGGTAATTAAGTATCTTATAATGACGTATGATTATGTATATATTGTATACTGTATATATCTTATTAGTTGTGTTATATAATGCTATACTCTTTATATTTACTTAATATTAACTAGGGAATTCATACCTTTGTGTAGATACACTACAACGCACTAAAACGAACCAACAATGAAAATTGCCGACATCAGTGGACAGTGCGTCACAAATTCGGTCTCCATTTGGCAATCGTTAGTTTATTTCAATTAATTTTATATTTGTATGTTAAGGATAATTGTATTTAGCTATGCTTTTAGATTCACTTATCTCTTTTTTTACAGCGAAGGCAGTATATTGAATCTTGAGCGTTACGAGGGATTCAAGTAAATATGCCCAAGACGAGAACAAATTTGATTACCGAGTACATAGGTATTGCTTGAAATTAAACAACTAAGATTAGGGAACACAAGTACCACTCTGGCCGCTCATTTGAGGACAACAATAAATAAATAATGACTCTTTTCTGAATAGTAGGTGTGAAACCGATATTTCTCTCTGTACCATTCCAATATCAAAAACGCGTTCCAGAATAGGGCCCCTGGCAAGTTTCGTTTCACGATACGTCGAGCGTGGCCGGCCAATGAATAGTAATCCGACTGTAAATTGACAGTGTTTTAAATGGAAATGACGTCAC
Organism: Epinotia ramella; assembly: GCA_947578815.1. Classification (NCBI taxonomy): domain Eukaryota; kingdom Metazoa; phylum Arthropoda; class Insecta; order Lepidoptera; family Tortricidae; genus Epinotia; species Epinotia ramella. The sequence goes on from OX388207.1 coordinate 6,895,312, forward strand.
AGGGCCCGGAGGTGCACGAATTGTATCTTTTTAATTCCCTCTTCCGAAATTTGGGCTGGAAAATATAACATGTAGATGATTATTTCAAAACACGTTATTCAGATGATGTTTTCTTTTCATAGGGCCTCGCATAATGATAACAGTTGAGTATGTTAGAATTGCTTTTACCATGTACCTATACGAGTTTATTTGGTTTCTTATTTTTTCTGAAGTAAAACTGTTTCACTAACTTGAAAATAATCGTGTTAGGTTTTTTTTTACAAAACTAATAACATAATATTGACAATAAATAAAATAAATAAAAATTAGGGGACAATCTTACACAAATCAACCTAGTCCCATAGTAAGCTCATTAACTTGTATTATGGCTTATGATTACGGGGATAAAAACTATCCTATGTTACTCTCCATCCCTTCAACTATCTCCACTTAAAAAATCACGTCAATTCTTCGCTCCGTTTTGCCGTGAAAGACGGACACACAAACAAACAAACAAACACACACATACCCTTCGCATTTATAATATTAGTATGGGTATAATTATATCGTCGTCTAGTACCCATAACACAAGGCTAATTGAGCTTACTATGGGACTAGTTCAATTTGTGTATGATAGTCCTCTAGTTTATTTTTATTTTTATTGAAGACCTAAACGGATAAAAACCTGAGCTAGCTCACTTTAAATAAATGTAAATTTGTCAATTGTAGAGAACCGCAAAAACTAAAACATGACACACTTAAATATTTAAGCACACCCTTCATCACTCAAACCACTTGGTAACCAACAACTGGAGTTTGAACATTAAAATGAATTCTGCCCGCCGGACACTGAGGCAGATGTTCCTAACTTCATCTAGGCGTTAACTTAAGACAGATACTTCCCAACTAATTCCAACTTACAGGGTCGATCTCACAATTACGTTTTTCATTTCAATTTGTAATGTCTTTAGAAAAGAGGGTTCAATAGAGCGGCTTCTAACAATAAAAATTACACTCCGGTTATTCATAAAATTTAACAAATAATAAAGCAAATCGAAATCTTTTTATAGTGCGAGGCGAGTAACCGCGCCCATAAACCGTATAGAGATCCGCAAGATCATGTAAAAAAAATTTAAAGTACCAATTTTTTTTTACAACTACTCAGTCAATTCTTTTTTCTAAAATATCTCGAACCTAACACCAAGCATTCTCCTAAACAGCCTCTGAAAAGAGTAAACGACTGAGATAAAGAGGATTTCAAATTGATTTTCCGTTGTTTCACGGGTTAGCTGTCACACGTTATGGCTGATGAGGCAGAACCGCGCAACACAAGTTCGTATCAAATTGAAATGCGGAATCCAAATGTGAAGTTGACCTCCAGGTGACGGACTTGACTCAGAATCGGGCGACAGGTTGTTGTTTATGGTAAGTAGATCTTGAGTTTTGTAATTGTTAATTTACATATTCAAATTGTTTCAGAGATTGGCTAAATATCAAAACGCATTTTAAAATTTAATTTTAGTAAAAGCGAAAAGGAATTATTGAGGATCTTACCATAGTCGTTTTCAGTGGGTCTATTCAAAGAACTTAAAAATACACGTTATTAAACTTTTAAAGACAGAATTGATAACTTTATATATTCATGTAATATTTACTATCGTCGCTGGATGAAGTTTTAAGTTAGTAAAATTACTAAATGCTTACTAGTTATTCGTAGGCAGAACAGTGAGCAAAACTAGTTTCCAATAAACAAATAGTTTACTACAGTGCCATCACTGTTTCGCAACTAACATAGCATTTCCAAAACTAGTGCCCCGAAATGATTTAAGTTCGCAAACTGCTTTAAATTCCTACCCCTAATTCACTCCCTAATTGCGCTGTAATTACCAACTTTTCTCAACTCCTAATAAACGCGTGAGCAAAACAATGAGTACCAGCACTGTCAACTTTTGGGCGAGTTCCGACTTCCGATGTGTTTTAAAGTCCTGATAAATAAATATGTCATTTTCATCTTGTTTTCCTGATCTAATGTGAACTGTAGACATATTCGGCTTAATCTATTATATATAAAACTCTTGCGTTACTAATCTATTGACAGACAGCGCACAGCCTAAACCGGTAACGATATAAGCATGGAAATATATATTCATTACAGTACGTGGACGTGTACTACGAAAGGATTTTTCGAAATTCAACCCTTAAGGGGGTGAAATAGGGGTCGAACCGTTGTACGCAAATCGTTCATTTAGAAAGTTATAGACTTGAATCTTTGTATGAAGGTTTCTTACTAAAAAGCAAAACAAATGATTTAGCGTTGTTATAAAAATTCATCCCCTAAGAGGGTTAAAAAAGAGTTGAAAGTTTGTATAGGAAACGTGTCGTTTTTAAAGTATGACATTTAAAACTTCGGTCACAAACTCCTAATGTACAGTCAAAAACAATGATAAGGGAATTTTTCTAATTCTACCCTTGAAGGGGTTAAGATAGTGTGGGGTTGGGAGTGATTTTCCAAGATGGCGGCCTGATTGGAAAGACGCCTAGAAAATTGTTCTGGGTTGCCAGTCGACCGTAGTAGTAAGTCAATGGTTGTCTAATTAAAAAGAGATCTCTTGTTCCGCGTAAACACTTACCGGTCAAAGGGTACTCGAAAGGATTATCTATTATTAATTCCTAAACACATCTTTACCTGAGAGACGGAGTGACTCAAGATCATTTCATTTATCACGTTTTTATTTATTTAATATAAAACAGTGTTACAAATATGTAGAGAAGAAGATCAATAAACATTTAATGCTGCAGCCTGTGTCCTACCTGTTGGATCTATTGCCACAAACATCTACTAAACTTTTACCCCCTTATTCATAAAACTTAAAATACCTCTGTTAAATAAAACCGAGTTTTGTCCCTTTCTTAGTAATTTCAATATCAGAGTGACAGACAAACGAATTTTAACGGCATTTTAGCTAAAATAGGTTAGTTCAACGTTTTACTTGATAGGTTAAATTAGAACTCCCACCACATTACCATGCGAACGAAGTCGCAGGTACAGCTAGTCTATTATAAGTATGATTATCGTCGTCTAGTAGTAGTACCCAAAGTACAAGCTTTGTTTAGTTTGAGACTAGGACGATTTGTGTAAGATTGTCCTCAAATATTTGTTAATTTATTTTATATGTTTATCATATCAGCCGAAAGACGTCCACTGCTGGACTTGGGCCTCTCCCAAAGAGGGCCAAAGTGTCCGGTCCCACGCCACCCGCATCCAGCGGCCTCCTGCAACCTTTACCAGGTCATCAGTCGACCTTGTGTCCATGTCTACCTACCATCAGTCGACCTTGTACGTGGTCGCCACTCCAGAACGCCCGAACTGCCATCGGTTCTGCGTTAATGTGTCCCGCCCACTGCCACTCCTCTCATAAGCTTTAGGATCGTAAATATTTCAACCGAGAGGTGAGCTTTAATGTGATAAGGGTTTATTTAGTCACAAGCTTAACTAGTTGCACACTGTGTACGTTTTCGTAATAGAATCGCCTAATCCTGTTAAGACTTTTAAGTCTTAATAGGACTAGAGCGGTGAACGGAACGCGTCCGCGAAAATAAAGTAAAAGCGAGGTCCAACTTTTGACTGTTTCTTCTCCCAAACCTATGTTAACCATCTTTCATATGAAATAGGAGAAGGATCTCGTAGAGCTGTCAACATTTTGTTATTTTAAAAAATATTTTAACTAGTGGCTGTAAAACTTACGAGCCTGTCTTTGAACTTTAACTCTTGTGTGATTTGCTTAAGTTCATTTTAGACGTTTTTAACATTCTGGACTTGTAGAGTTTTTTTTGTGATTTATACCTACTTACTTACTGGTTAAACGTATGATATTAATATTGCATAATTATGCATATTCGCAAACTTGCTGATCATGCTGAGTGCACCTGCCTTGGATATCATGCTAGTCTATTAGGTATTCATAAATAACCATTGTATCTCATAATGTATGATGTCTGTAAAGTGTACCTAATAAAAGAAATAAAAAAAAATTGGTAAAACTGAATCGAAGAAAATCTAATTAGTGAACCTGCAGGTCGATCACGTAACGCATTGTATGTAAGTACTTTAGGTAGTTCTAAATCTCCAGTTTTATATGAAAAAAGTGGAAAAACCAGCGTCTAAATAAAAAATAGTTTTTGCCTAAGCTGAAACGGATTCGTTCACATCAGTTACTAGGTTCATAAAAAAAAATGAAAACAATTATTTTTCGGTGATGCCACCCTGTGAAGGGTTGAATTGCCTATAATTCTGGATCCAACTGGCACACAGCACAGTTAGATACACAACGTAAGATCTAACTTGCATCGTCCACGAGAGACCTATTTCGCTTATCATTTAAGGTTTTCGATACTTTTGGAAGTGGCCCCCCATTTGGCGGGACGGAATCAGTGTTCGGTATTTTTTCCTTCACCGAGAGCTCACTTAGGTCGCCCAGATTTCCTTACTGGTTACATTTGCGCAAAAGGGGCGGTTATAAATGCAGTACTGAATGTGGAAGGCAGCTTGAGCCAATCAGGATTCATTTAAAAATAGTGTTGTGACTTAAAACTCGGCTGAGTCTTGAAGACTCGAGCCGTCAAAGCGTAGACCAACCTTGTACCGTACTAAGAAGCCTTGATGGCTAGGCACCGAGCTTTAACTCACAATACTATTTAAAAGGTAGACGCGTAAAAATATTCTGTACTAGCTTGACTGACAGTTGACACTGACAGGTGACAGCTGATACCGTACCGACCCCGCACTGACTAGCAGCAGTGGCCTAAAGCTAATTAGAACACTTAGAAAGAGACGAACAGTTTATCTTGCCGGCATATGACGGCACCGCTATTCTAGGAAACCAGAACTTTAACGTAAGCATTGTAATGCGATCGCTAGAGAAACCGAGGGGTAGTTGAAAATTCCTAATTAAATTCTGTCTGAACGGTGCCAAAGGGATTTTAAAGCTATTTCGTTTTATTTATATACTTTGGAGACAAAGGGTTGACCACCTGTGCTCTGAGGCGCGTCCGTAACCCTGTCTTGTTTGTATATTAATAATTGAAGTTTATTATTTATTTTATATTTATTTATTTTTGTTACTTATTTAAATCAGGCAACAAGGCGCATATTACAAATACCTTAAAGACTAACATACATAATACCTACTGCATTTTCGTGGTATCAGGTAACCGACCGCGAAAACGTCGGAACTTGACTCCCTTCGGCCAAAATTCTTCCTTAGTGAAGGTCGATAGATGGTCTGTTGGAACTCTGACCACAAAGGAATTAAAAATATTATGAAAGGCTACACTATTATGTTTTATAAATTGGAACTTTTGCACTACCAACATTTTTCGTCTCGTCGATAAAAACAACAGTGTATAAAACGAAAGGGTGCAAATATATGCGGTGCGATACGATTACCACAAGTTATATTCGATGTATCCAGTTAGAATGGCGAAATGGTTGGTAACTAAATCCGGTAAAACAGGGGTACCAGTTTCAATTTCTGGTCTGTGTTCCAATGCTGGCCAGACACTGCCCCTCGTTTTTGCCATCCACACCTGTTTCATTAAAGGTTTCCAAGTCGTCCCATCGTCTCCTGTTTTGGGGTAAGTGTTAGCCAATTATATTTAATTTTAATAAGTAACTTAGTTGATTTCCGTTTTCTGTTAAATGCGGTAACGTCATAATTATAAAAGAGGTAGTTGGACATTTTATTCATTCATTGTTCGATTGTATTTTGTGAAGCACGTTCAAGGTCAAGGAATAAATACGTTGTTCATAACCAAAGTGTTTTATTGAGGTTAACATAAGTTTAAGTAGCGGAAAGAATGCTGCTATACGAACCTCGACCTCTAACGCATTTGCTAATGATACACCGCGGAAAACGCTTAGGAAATAAACAAGCTAATATCTTTCCATAATTAGCAAACATTTATTATTACAAGACAAAGACAAGAGAAAAGATTATTTTGTGACTTACCACGAAATGGGCCCATTTCAGCATGATGCTGGCTTTGCAGCCAGCGCGAGAATTAGCGATGGGTCCATTCAGTGAGGACACGGTAAAATAAAATAAAAAGCGGCCAAGTGCGTGTCGAACCACGCACAATGAAGGGTTCCGTGGCTATTAAAAAGGTCGTATCGTTACTGAAATCTTACGGCACTTACGTCCTTTTCTTTAAGGAAGGCAGTTTTTTAGAAATATCTCAAAAACCTTTGAACCGATCTTGTTCAAAACAATTTTCGCTGAAAGAATTTAACAAGCCCTATGTCCATGATTTTTTTCATGTTTTTAAAATAGGTACACGGTTCAAAAATTAGAGGGGACACACACAATTTTAGGCTGTTGTCCACGTTAATCCCCTAGCCTGATCCCCCAGGGGAAAAAAACGGTTAGGTTGTTAGGTGAACTGCGACCCTACAGCGCGCGAGCCGAGCGAGCGAAGCGAGCGTGACGCGGTAGCGTCCGGCGAAGCGCCATAACCGAACATTATCATTTTTTCCTAGTTGAATATAAAATAATTGCCGCTAATTCCCCTGGGGGATCAGGCTAGGGGATTAACGTGGATAACGTGAATTTTAGTGACTTTCGGGGCGATTATCGACTCTATTCACCTAATCAAAAAAAATTCTGAGAAACCTTATAATGATTTTGAAAGGCCTACGATTGATGTGCCACACATGGGCTTGCAATGAAATATTTTTTTTTTGTCTTTCAGTTTTACGTATGGAGTGCAACCCTAAAAACATTTTTTTTGTAATTTAACTACAAAACTATGTACCTAGCGGCTAACAAAATACACCTATCCTCAAAATTTTATTCAAATACACCTTATAGTTTTCGAGTAAAATGCCTGTGACATACGAACGGACAGACAGACAGACAGACAGACATGACGAATCCATAAGGGTTCCGTTTTTTGCCATTTGGCTACGGAACTCTAAAAACCTGACTTAAAATTGCACAATCCTCAATCCCGCTGCAAATCCTATCAAACTCAGTCACCAGTCAGATTACTATCGCTCGTACAGAAGCGACTGTGTTAAGATTTGACACGCGTTGTGGCGTTCGAATGAATGCCCAATGCACCACGTAGTACCACATAGTGCCACGAAGTGTCGCGTCAGTCCGATTGACAAATGACAGTCGACCACGTCCGTAGCCTTCGAGTTTAAAATTGGTGGAACTAAAAGGTGAGGTCACGATCGTTAAAATACAAAATTTTCGCAGGATTTTCGTAAGGTTTTTCAGATGAAATTATGAAGGTTATTCCTCTTAAAATGTTTAGAACAAAATTGTATTATAAATTTGAACATCTGACTAGCTCTCAATACAATCACTGCGTAATATTGTTTGTAAATTAATCAAAACCACTTATGCGAATAACATTCTGCATAACAACCAATATGGCACAAATACATTGATAATTTGGTTAATCAATAGGCATCTCAATTCGCTAGAGAGGCCACTCGAGATTAATAATTTTGATCTGACAGAGTAATAGTGGGTATAATGGTAACTATTATATGTATCACGTTTTACGTGTAGGTACCTATGTATGTAAATTATTTATTGTGCACACGAAATATATAAAAAAACAAACATGCAGGATATACAGGTACAAAGACGAACATAAAACTGTAAGGAATCTCTTCCAGTTAGTAATGTTTATGTATAAAGTATTATTTTACGCCCACAAGGTGGACTAGCTTATTGAATATTCTGTGCCGTTATCTGTGTTTACTAGGTGGGTAAAAAAAACAGTTTTTATATAGATTATAGATAACTACCTTTTCATAAAAGAAGTTCGCTTGAGAGTCTTATCTCGTTCAGAGCGCTAACCTATTTTCAAGCTATATTCGAATTATAAATAAATAATAAAATATTTCAACGGATTGAGAACCTCCTGCTTTTTCGAAGTCGGTTATAAAGACAGTTGAGTTGTCCTACAAGATACGTAGGTACCTAATTACCTCGCAGGTCGGTAATAGAAACACCTTTGTACAAAAGAAGTTATATTTTAAAACAACATCTTGCAAGTCAGCTTGAGTCTTAACTCGTTCGAGCGCTAACCTATTTTCAAGCTATAAATTTATTTTGTTGAGAAAAGAAGGTTTCAGAAATTTCATTTCGCTGAATCCAAAATTGAATTCTTTCCCCACTGCTCCAATAATCAAATGAATAATCCATTTACAGTGGCATCGCGGAGTGTCCGGGCGAATCAAAAGAAATATTTGGGAAAGTGGAAACTGGTAAAGGAAGTCAAGGTTCCGTGTCGAAACTTGACTATTAATGGCCGTATTCAAAAACGACCATAAAGGTACTGCTACACATGCTCTTTAGTAGCACGAAAGCATGCATTGGAAATTATCGCGTGCTTTGAAACGCCGTTCTGACTAGATTAAGAAAAAGTAAGGTCTGATTTTCAGATATATGATTCTTGACTATATGATTGTTAATCTGATTTTATCGATACATGATTGCTTAAAATTTCCTCGATAGAAAAAAAATACCAAGTTGGGTCTGTATTTTCCTTCTTTTACTCAGCCTACTCAAACGATACATTATTTTACGACACAATCAAGTTAAAGTATTTTATCTTATCTAAAATCTCACTTTATGAAATTTAGATAAAACTTCAATAAGTTAGGTATTTATCGAAATTTGTCCAAAAAAGCCATTCCCGAAGAGTATTACATCTCTTTTTCTCATGCGCGGAAGGCATTAGCGTGTCTCTGTCTAGGGGGCGTGTACGACTCGAATCAAGGCATCCCCTTAATGGCCGTATTCAAAATCGCCCATAAAGGTACTGCTACACATGCTCTTTAGTAGCACGAAAGCATGCTAGTTTCGAGCAAATACCATGTGTAAATGTAAAGTTGCTAGTAAGTAGGTAGCATGTTATTTGCATATATAATAATTGACAACATTTCATATTTTTGAGCCCTAAATTTTATTGGTTCTGTGTATTTGGTTTAAAAAGACAAATACGCTGATAGTTTATTTATTTCTCTAGGGTTCGTATTTAAACTCCAATTCTACGCAGGAATAGCCTTTACCTTAGTCTTCCACGATCGAAAAAAAAAGTGATCTGACATTGACAATGACATCTGACTTTGCCATTGTCACTGGAGTAGGTCTGTGGTGTGTTGTTTGTTTAAATTGTACTATATTTGTTAAAAAGAAACGATTTTATCGACGAATTCGGCTGTGATAAGGGATACCGATACTGCATTATATAAATACGACACCTTGCATTCACACGGATCTTTGGAATTACTTCTTTCCCTACTGCTCGACACCACTCCGCTTTATTTTTATACGGTACATGGAAGAAATGTTTGTCCGGTTTCTTCAAAGAGTAATTGTTACAACTTGGCACAACTTGGTGTACTTAGGAGGAGTAGACAACTCGTCGATCCACGCGGGTTTCTCCATAGTAGGCAATAATATAGAATCTTTTAATTTTATTTTACTTCGTTAGGTTACAGTCGTTAACATCGATAGTAAACAATTTACGTCAATGTCAAATTCAAATTTGTGACAGCAGAGCTTTTTTTTTCTGTAACATAAGGCACAGGCTATCCATGAACTATGTCGTAGAATAGGTAAAATTAGACCATATTTTTAATTGTTTTTTAAATATTTTATTAAGCTATATATTTTTTTTATAAATATAGTATAGTGCTCAGGAGGCAATATGCTTTTGAATCATATATTCATTTTGAAGTGGTTATAAAATGAAATGTTGTCAATTGAGCATGCTCAAACAAGCATGCTACTAAACAGCATGTGTACCAGTACCTTCAAACTTGTTTTAGTTTTTTTGTAGGCTTTCACTCATTGCGTATTTTGGCAATGGGTATTTGGCCAATGTCAACGTTTTCAGAGACATACCACACTGTCAGTTTTAATTTTATTAGAGAGTAGAGAGGAGACTGATCGAAACATTTTTTTATTTTTATGAAGTTTCCTGCTGGGGAGGCTTTCATATTCGTTAGTCTTATCTGTCACTCAGACATTGTGTGAGTTAGAAAGGGACTACACATTTTTGTTAGCAGATGCTTGTTAAGTTTTATAAAGAAGAGGGTAAGCTCTTAATAATGGGCTCATGATCAGTTCACACAATGCCATGCACCTTGGCAATAAATGGTTAGATCGACTTTTTCTTTCACTAGTTGCCATGGTTACGTCTCCTGTAGACGAAATTTGTAGATTTGTATGTATTATCCTTGGAATCATTGCAGAGAACATCTGAACGTCTGTCAATTTAGACCCTTGATAAGCCTGGCTTCTCACGAGGCAGAGCTTGACCCACGAAAAATGTATCCTTATCCTTGACATTGACTGTACAGGAAGGAAATGTGACTTTGACGTATCACATTGACTTGGTTATACTCGCGTCAGAAAATTACGTTCCATTCAAACTCTAGGATGGAATTCCTGGCGATTCTTCTTTTAAACCCCCGAGGGGTGTTATAAGTTTAACATGTGTATCTGTGTGTCTGTCTGTCGCCACCGTAGCTCCCTAACGGATGAATCGATTTGAGTGAGGTTCTTGCTTGGTTTTGACATGTAAGATTTGATATAAACGTCATTGGAATTTTAATATTTTATTTTGAAGCAATTTGGTCAACTTCTAATAATCTCAAAGAAGTATATTCCAAGCCTAGATACAATATCCAAGGGTCACAAAAGCGACTCAACTTCAGTAGGAAAGACGAAAACAAAAGAAAACAAACGGAAGAAAAAAGAATAAAAGACCACAGAAGAAGAAAAGAAAAACAAAGAGAGATAGAGAGAGAAGAGATAGTGAGAGCGAGAGAGGAGAGGAACAAAGACGAACATGAGAGAAACGGTGCGGTGCGGTGCGGTCCGTTTCTGTCATGTCTGTGAGTAAATATGTGAGTGTGTTTGTTTTTGCTTGAAGTGAAATAGAATTATTGATTATGAAATACAATTTTAATAATTTGTTCGCAAGTTGTAAGTCCTATTTTGTTGAAGTAAAGATAATAATTGAAACTCGGTCGGCCTATCCCCAAAAGCACAACAACGTTGACCCCGGCCTGGAAATAAGCAAAATGAATTCACGCCCGAGACGCAGTCCGCCTAAATTGCGTTTTTATTCTATCTGTATTCCGTTAGTCCATTACTGTAGGTGAAAATTGAGCGTCAAGTAGAATTTTTAATACATTTAATAAACGAAATTCGCCGTCGTGTACGTGCGATTTATTCTTTATGAGTTGGGGAATATGAAAAGCGTAATTCTGCCTGTTTTGGTAATTTCTAAAATTGTTTTCTGTGGGGGGGTTTTGTAAAATAACGTTACGTATATTGTAGTATATATTATTTTCGCGTTGTATCAGAACGCTATGGGTAGTAAAAAAATAAATAAAATAAAAAAAAATATAAATATTAAGGGACAATCTTACACAAATCGACCTAGTCCCACAATAAGCTCAGTAAGGCTTGTGTTATGGGTACTAGACGACGATATATATAATAGATATAAATACTTAAATACATAGAAAAACTTCCATGACTCAGAAACAAATATTCATGCTCATCACAAAAATATTTGCCCTTACCGGGATTCGAACCCAGGACCTTCAGCTTCGTAGGCAGCGTCACTACCCACAAGGCTAACCGGTCGGCAATATTTTTCTACATTGACTTGCAGGCCGATCACGTAACGCTGTACGTACGTTAGGTAGATCTAAACGTCAATTTTTAACTGGAAAAATTATAGTTGCATTGTCCTTACGAAACGCTACGTGGATTACCCCTCAGACCTATTCTTATGATTTCTCTGATTTGGCCAAAAAAAAAGTTTACCAAGGTCTTCTTCTTCCAGGAACGACAGATGGAATGGTTCCCCTGGTAAGTAGGTATAATATGTTTGTTTACACTTTCGCACATTGTTCCACCATATCCTGAAAAAAAAAATACCTTTGAGGTTGACTGTGGAATCCACTTTTCCCTCATACACTCTTTTTGTTAATTGTCTTTCATCCGTCTTTTGTATATTAAAGTATTATATGTATTTTGTATTTATCTTTTACACACATTTGTTATGAATTAGTTGAAAAATTTGAACACTATATTTTGCCTGCCACATTTTTAAATTTTCTACGAAACCTTACCATCTCGTCACTCTGTATCGCCACCCGTCAAGTTTCCCTCGAGACCGTTTATATATAGCTGTTGCGTAAAGTATGGCTGACCTTAATTATGGACACTTTGGACGGGGGCCATACGACGTAAACAACCGCAGGAAGTAAAACTTTTACGGTATGTGCGGGAATGAATGAATTATAAAAAAATGTTTTTTTAATAGAATGACTTAAAGCTTTCCTTTTGAATTTAGATATTCACGGAATTCGGAAATATGAGGAAAATATGATGTTATTATGATGTATATCTCAGGTAAGTAATTTTCGTATCGTACTTTTATAAAAACGAACTTTTTCATACTATTTTACCCAGTTCTGGTTGAGATCGGCTTGAAATTTGTTTAACATTATGCTGATCCGGAGAACATTTGAAACTTGGCGTTCGTTTAAAATATTTTCAAAATAACGAATCTGTAAAATAAATTGGCAGATAATGGCTACTATTTTTGTAAATCTATTTTCAACTGGCTTAACTATTAGAGAAACACAGCTAGGAAAGATGATGTGTTAGAACGCGATCAACGTTGTGATTATATATAACCGGGTGTCCCAGAACTTTGCCACGCGGAGGGAAAGTACCTTAAATATTGAAAATAGGAAGTTTTACTCAAAAAATACATCATTTTATACAGGGTGTCCAGTAAATAATGGATAACCTTCTAACCACCAATAGGCCACCTTAGGCTGGTCCAGAAAAAGAAAAAAAAAAAAAAAAAAAAACGAAAAAAAAAAAAAAACAACAACAAATCATTACATTTCTCGTTACCACGATGATAATAGTCAAATAAGGAACCGAAAACTTAAAATTATGAAAAGTGTGAAAATCTCGAAAACCAGGGAACTTTTACTAAACCCTAATGTGGATTTTCTGTACCAGCCTAAGGTGGCCTATTGGTGGTTAGAAGGTTATCCATTATTTACTGGACACCCTGTATAAAAAAAAATAGTAACTGCGGCTGCGTTCAATGATTTTTATAAGAACATAAATATAATTATTGAACCTGCCCACAAAATTTCACGAGAATCGGTTGAGAAATACGACCTGCAGAGGAGACCCGCTCCCTCGTTCCATAGATTATCATTCGTAACTGTTTTATATGATTTGTCACTTACGTAGGAAAATTAAACATTTCTGTAACTAAATGACCAGAAATTTCATATGGAGAGCGACGACGTTCCCCCTTAAGATGCTGCCAGTGACCTATCATCCTAATATTCCATTTACCCTAAAACGGGGCCCGACCCGTGACTAACGCGATTCGGGACGTGACGTCCTTAAACGGGCTTGAATAAGTTTCCGCTGATTTTATGGCCCGCCTGTTTTTGCGCTTCAACACCTTGCTAACCTTCATTTTCGGGGCCACGAAGTCCGCTTTTTCCATATATTTTAGCATATATTTAAATATGTAGCATTCTACTAAGTATACAAATCAAATAAAACAAAAAAATATGTTTGTTTGTATTGTAACTATTCTACAAACTTTATTTTTACTAACCGGGAATAACTAACTTATTTTTTTACCTCTCTGAGGTCTCCCGACGTTTCGGATGTGGCCCAAAGAAAATCGTGAAAGTTTAAAATCAATGTATTCTACAAAACTCGTAAGAGGCTGACAAGACCTAATTTGGTGAAATTGATGTTATTTAAGAAGTTTTCTAAGAAAAACTATTTGTTCTAGCACATCAAATAAAATATATGTTAATATTCACCATATTTCAAAGACCGTAGACGGGCTCGATACATAATATGACGAATTCGGCTTGATAGAAAATAATTGCAAAGATTGGTCTTAAAATCTCATTAAACGGTCCTATGTCTTTATTTTTTGACGTATGGGTCTGCAATTAAAAACATGAAGTCAACATATTCATACCTAAACCGCTAGCGATTCATATATTTCTCAAATAATCCACACTTTTTTATTTTTATTTTTATGTACTATTATCTGCAAAAACCGGGCCAGGAATGTAATACTCGCTCTCGTTTACTCCGATACAAATAGACAGTGTGCGCGCTATCCAAATTCTTCAAGGGCATTTTGGTGTTGACAGCGTCCTACAGAGGCCGGGAAGTAAGGTGTTGCCGGCCGAGTACATATAGACGGCCGAGCGTAGCGAGGTCGGATAGTTATGAGGCTGGCAACCCCTTTTCACGCCGATGTATGTATAGTGCTTTTCTCAAACATGCAATGAAATAAATTTAAAAAACTCCAAGAAACCAACCTTTAATTTTCATGGCTAAATGCCGTGATCCTGTGCCACAAGTTGTGGTATGGAATTTAAAAAAGACCACCTTGCCTAGACCTGCAAGGTGGCCTCCAATTTTGTATGAAATGCCATTACGGGTCTCTCTTCTCGCTGCGACCGAAACGTGACACTTCGAAGCCCATTATGAAGAAAACAACGTCAATATTTCATTGCATGTTTGAGAAAAAATCATTATGTTTGTATGGTAACTAAAATAAATACGATGGAATTGCCTGACGGTTCCAATGGAAGACCAGCGATGGCCATTACGCCAGCATCAGAACCATGCAGAGATAAAACCGTTTATTATTATACAAAAATGGAATGTGGATAGTTGTGGTCCAGGGAAAAGTCGACGTTCCAGACCGCGAAGTAGGTCACCGATGAGGTCGTAAGTATATGTACTTGAGACTAGGTTCAATCACTGGACAGTTTTTTATAACAATATATGTATTTATTTAAAATGTTCGTCGCTTGTCTTGTGGCCGCAATTTTGCGGATCACATTTTAGGGATGTAAAGTCGCAAGGCGTCCGCACCGGCCCGTGAGCGGCCATCTGGAGCTTATGAATAAGGAATCGAATCATGCGCACGCCAGCAAATTATCAATATCTGCCGGTGGATTTGCGTATTTACTCGGACGCGATAAAATTTGGGAATTGAAGTGACACTTTTGCCTTAAAATTACGTCAAAGTGTGTATGAGTTGACAGCTATCCCATTCCCAAACTTATCGCAGTTGATATTGTTGGGAAGTTGTCATGTTTGAAAGTGTCATTATAATATATGGATATAGGTAAAAGACTTAAGTTAAGCCCTTATTTTATGTGTTGTTTGTGTTGCACAATTTAAATATGTAATAATATATCTATAAATTTTAAATTAAAAGAAAAATTTAAAATGTGGCTCGAATCCGGCTAGGAGCATTAAATTGTTCAATTTTTCCGTTAATTTAAAATTTATAATTTCGATAGCAGTGTTTAATGTAACATATATAACTTGTAAGTTAAGAATACGCTTTTTTTTTTGTTGCCGCCCAGAGGGGCTAGCACAACTGAGGCCGCGTCGCGACGCGAGTCGAGAAAGATCTACCCTCCTCTTTCGAATTTGCACGGTGCGAATGAGACAGGGGACGCTCAGTCGCGCGAGAAGCGGCTTGTCAGCAAGTTGTGCTAGACGTACTGGGCATTTACGGAACATGAGTGACGGCGTAACCATACGGAATAAAAACAGTCCTATGTAGTTAGTATCTACTCACTTGCTTCCAGTACTTAACCACTGTTACCAATTTCGTGCAACAAATGTATAGTTTTCAGATTTTTGCCTGTAATAGTAGTACAAGACGATATTACTTGCCAAATTTCATAGTTCTAGGTCAACGGAAAGTACCCTATAACTTTTGATTCCCTTGAGAGTTTTTTGCGGATAAACGGCCGCATCTTTTTTTAACGTTAACTTAGAAGTTTGATTTATTTATTTGAAGTTCGGTTCTAATTTCAACTTGATACCTCCAGGTGTTTCTATAAAGGGCATTGACAGACAGACAGACGGCATAAACGGCCGCATCTTTTTTTTACGTTAACTTGGAAGTTTGATTTTTTCAGATCTTGAAGGGACTGTAGACCTGAGTATATGGTTTTAATGTCAACTCGATACCTCTCGGCGTTTCCGGGACAAAGGGTCTTGACAGACAAACAGACGGACAACAAAGTGATCCTATAAGGGTTTCGTTTTTTACTACACGTTGTCTATATGAAATTCCGTGTTTAAAAATGGTCACCACATCTGACAGCTGAGACACGTGTATACGTTTCCATTGCCGACGCGAAACTGAGGCAAGTTGGTGCAACTGAGTCAGTTTTAGAGTGCCACTTTTGGAGCGCTTATTACCTCTACCTCTTTTTCTATATTACACTAGCTTCTGCCCGCGACTCCATCCGCGTGGAACTCGTTTATATCGCAGCTCCATACAAACTTTTACCCCTCCATTTCACCCACTTAGGGGATGATTACGGGGATAAAGACTATCCTATGTTACACTCTCCATCCCTTCAACTATCTCCACTTAAAAAATCACGTCAATTCGTCGCTCCGTCTTGCCGTGAAAGACGGACAAACAAACAAACAAACACACACATACACTTTCGCATTTATAATATTAGTATTATTTAGTATGGATATTGCATTGAAGTGTAGACGCCTAGGACAGAACCAGTACTGACATCTCACAGCTTACGGATATCGAACCGACTCCGCACCGCCAAATGCGCATTTAGCATAATGAAAACATAACCTTTGTATATAAGATGCGAGATTTATGCGACTTTTGCAGCTTGACTAATGGAATTACAGCAAAATGCTCAACATAAAACCAAATTGTGTTCCAAGCATTAAATTATTTTTTGCACGAAAAGTTCGTAATCACAGGACAGTTAGGCAATTGTCGAAACGTTGTTGCAAATACGCGCGAGTTTGGTTTGGTCCCGTCCTTAAATTACACAGGGTGTTTGATGAACAATGGTAATTTCTTGATTGCTGAATTGTCTTTGCGATGAAGGGAGTTGAAAATGTTGTCGTTTAATTGTAATTGTACCTAAATTTCTTTGGTATGTAGTCAGCTGAGAAAGTTAAAATTTGGAACCTTCTATAATTTCGTGTTCCCCGCCTACGATTTGGGATTTATAAACGAGATATTGTGTAATGTTTGTTAGTTATTTTTAATCCTCATTTTCAAAATGATAAGAGTCACTTTGTGTATTTATGGAACTTACACAAATTCTGTCAGAAAAAGGGCGAGAAGTTAATCGACGGAAATAAAACTATGTTGGGGGTTATGATCGTTATAACGTATTATTTACTCTTGCTTAGAATGAAATGGTCCGCAGGGACTGGAGATTGTTTGGAGAAGAAATTTACTAGAATGGATTAGATAATGGGGGCCAAATAAGTTTCAATGGTATTATTAAATATAAAAAAATAAAATTGTATGTTGGAGTATTGACCGTTGAAAACATCGTAAGGAAACCGGTCTAATCCCAATTAGGTCTAGTTTTCCCTCTGGGTTGGAAGGTCAGACGGCAGGCGCTTTCAAAATCATGGGATCCCCAAATGTCAAAGCGAAATTCCGGCTCCTTTAAGGCACAACCGGGAATAACGCTAGGATGATGGTGTTTAAGTTCAAATACATCAATTAAAGTATTTGTTTAGTCAATCAATGGCATTTAGTGAGAGCTGCATCACTAATAACGGCACAAAGTGAAATAAAAAATAATAACAAACCTAGCAATTGTATGAAAAACAAATGTTACAACATTGTCTTTAAGTGTCGTCACCAAAGATGCATCTATTCCTCGATAAAAGTCAATTGAAATCAGGTTTGTTTGAAATTAAAAGTTACATGGTAGGTTTGTAAAATCTTGGGACTCCTTCCATTTCAGTTCATTTGCCGAACTGTGAAGTACTGAACTGGAGACTGTCCTTATATAACAAATTACATTATTCATAACACCGCAACGCAAGCATTTGCGTCTTCATATAAACTCATGCTCAGTCCCAACGCATCTCATCAAGTTTTCATCAAGCCTTGTTCAGTATAGACGCACTGCAAAGTTACCGTCCTCCCTAGGAATTTACACTCTATAATACGCTGAACAAGGTTGATTTTCTAAATAATACTCTGTGTTTGAGCAGAGATTCAAATCCACTGCAAAGGCGTGTATTTGCGAAGTTCTAAACGGTATTTCCCTTGGCAACTAATTTGAGGTTGAGACAAACACACGCCTCATTAAGTTGTTTATATTTGCTAAGGAACTAGCTGCGTTGATTGGCTGAGAGCAAATAAAAGTTGATAAACTCCAGCCTAGTCTTCGTCGTTTTGATGACAAGGTATGCGAAGTCAAACAACATTAACAAAGCTTTTAATTAACCATGTGCTTCAAAGTTATGGATTTGCAAGTAAAGGTACACATACAAGTTGTTGTTAAAATTAGAACCATACTAACTTCTGCCCGCGACTCCCTTCACGTGGAACTCGTTTATATCGTAGCTCTATACAAATTCTCACCTCCCATTTCACCCCTTTAGGGGATGATCTCCGGGGTTGAAACTATCCTTTGTCCTTCCTTGGGACTTAAAATACCTAAAGCACATTTCATCTAAATTTGTTAAGTTAAGTGTTGTGTTAAGTTAAGTGTCCGCGGTTTAAGCGTGAAGAGGTAACAGACAAACAGCGTTTGTACCAACTGATGTCGTAAGACAACTTGCTTTAGATTTAAGTACCTTCTAATCTAAACATTAATATGGACAGAAAATCTTCATTGAACTTTTTTTTTCATCCTTTAATGATTCATAAATGAACTGATTCTACTAACTATGTGATTCTCCGAGTGAACATATTTTAGTCCTGCCGGTAAGCATGATAATGATGAAAAAAAAATCATAAAACACAAAGTAAATACATGTCAATAACTTGCAAATACATGAAGAGTCCCAGTTTTAAAGTTTTGACAAAAGTACATATAAGTAGCCAAAAAAGTTTGCACTCTATTGCGTGTTAACTTTCAAAAGTGGAGTGGTGTCCCTCTTTTAAAGGATGACTTTACCTGCATCAAAACTTCTAAACTTTAATAACACCGTCAATGGCTCCGGATTCCAATATTTGCTACAAATGTAGCTAAGTAAACCACTCTAACTGCAGTATACGCAAGTGCCTTCCCTATTTACCTTCGTAGACATACATTAATATTTATTATAAACTTACGTCTTTGATGTCTCTTTGCCCGTGAAGTTGGCGTCTTTGGTGGCTTTGTTTTCACACTCCTGTAGCAATACAAGGGCTCCTCTTTGCTCCCTTTCTGCTTTAACAGGGGTAGTTTTAGATTTCCGAACATTATTCATCACACTGTACAACTTTCTTAAAGGTAACACTAGTATCACAACAAACTCTTTTCACTTTGTTGAATCTGCACTACTTCCTTTAACATTACTCATTGGTTTCCTATTCTAAAATTGCATGTTTTGGAATCCCAACTTTCCACTTCTGGATCACATATTTCATAAACACAATAACAATTTACTGTGCTGAAATCACTAAGATTGTACACGACATTATCAGAACTTTTTCTGTATACTTCAACTTCAATATTATCTTCTCTAGCTGTTAAAATATCTCCGTCTAGGTTATTCACTGAATCACTGCCCGTCTCAATATCACCAGACGTGCGTAGTGGCTCTGTTTCACAATTTTGTGAGTTGTTTGTAGCTGCGCACGCTTCGGTTATAAATATAGAACAGGCGCGTCTGCCGCGCGCGTCCGCTCCGAATATTACTAATATAATAAACTGGAATGTTTGTTTGTCTGTCCGTGTTACTAACAATGCGTTCGTAACGGTTAAGACAGGTTCATTCATTTTATTTACTTAGTTGTCTTGATTAGTATTGATGGCTTAATGAGGCTGTTAAATTAATTTGGTCAATACATGAAACCCTATATTCATAAAACTTAACACGCCTCTGTTAACTAAAAGGTTATGTAAGGGCCATACAAAAGCTACTCGCACTTGCAGCAAATGTATGAACCCGCACTAATCACTAATCTATGTGTAAAGCTGCCCTTAGAAAGGGTTCTTGGAATTTCAAGTGTCAAAGTGACAAATAAAGACATTAGTGGCATTTAAGTTGAAATAGGTTTGATGGACGTTTATACAACATCAGCGATTTTCAGAAAATGCCTTTCATAGTAGACATTACCTACCCCAAAATGGTAAGAAACTGAATACAAAATCATAAAATTCATCGAGAAGAGTCAAGTTTAGATTAATACTAAACCAAAATGAATGGCACCATAGCAATAATCATCTAGATCAGTGCTAACGCTAGTAAATAAATCCCGATACAAATATTACATGCAATAAAACATTAATAGCGCAGTGTACATCTTTTATCTCTCTTTAATGGATGCAGTGCATCTGAACATGTGTTCGAGCCCGGTATAAATAAGCGAAGATGTTGAGAAATAAGTTGGAATATACTCGAAACGTTAAGTTTTCGCTGGAACATCTAAAAGCAAAGTTTTAAAGTTTTTGATGAAAGTTCTTTCTAGTTTTGAAGAGATGGTTAGAGAATTCTTGGAACTACGAGCGCTAGGCGATTAAGGCTGAACTTGGCTAAACAAGGATAAGTTTATGCCACGGATTGTGCATACAGCCCAATTGAGGAAGTACCTCCTCCTAACAGAAAATGGCAGCCATAATGGTGCCACTACTTGCTCTGTATATGTGGTGTGGTATTGCGTTCCTGGTGGCGAGTAAGGTCGCCAGAGCCCCCAAGGATGTGCTGTGTTGAGAGTAGGAACACGTCCATCTCCAACGCAACGAATCCCCAAATCAATAATGGGTCAGCAAGACCGTTTGCTGGTTTACTACCGTTGTATTATAAAAAAAACAATTTTGACATTTAACCTCTGATAAAAAAAATAACTTGTTTGATCGAATTTGACTTTTAGCGAAACAATGACAACCTTGTTTTGCTTTTCCTAAGAATTAAATCCACTAGAGATCTTTAATATATTTGACACGTAGCTGTCAAGCATCAAAGTGTTAAAAATATCGCACATGACACAGCTTGTTTTTGCCCGACACAACGGCAGAGCCGAAAGGAAGGGATATGATTATTAATTAGCAGTCTATTTTTGTATTTGCGTGTATTCCACTTCCACCGTAGTGTTTAACAGAACTGATTTTGATAAATAAGGTATTAATCGATTGGAAATTATGCTCGGAGTGACATAGGCTACTTTGTTATAAAAAAAAAATACATTTTTTCTTAGTTTTCCGCTTTAGGAATATATAGTTTCTTGAACTTTTAATGCATGATGTATATGTCAAATGTTGTCCAAATATTTAGTCTGATGTAATTTGAACCAGCAGACTTATAGGATATTTTTGATATAATCTATCATCATTTCGCTTCAGACACAGCATACCAATCCGATTCCAATTTAACACGTCCAGTCAAAGAGACCCCGAGTTAACGATCATGATCAAAATATTGCTACAAAGATCCAAACAAACTGCCGCAGTAAATGAGAAATTAATTAAGTAGATGCAAGAACAATCCATTTTAATGATTAATTATGATGCAGCTAAGTTTAATAAGCGATTCCTTGTGTACCGAAGTAAACAAGTATTTACTTAAAAACTTCGTGTATAAAAAATGTTATGATTGAAATCAGTTGATTGCATTTTAATGATGCAGATACTTATTTTAGTTCAGTACACAAAAAAATGATTAATTATAAAGAGAAAAAATATTGTAGCTTTGTAAGTTTGTATGTTTTGGATAATCTCCGGAACCGCTTATCCGATTTCAAAAATTATTACACTGACGTGTTAAATGGACGTATGTGGGCTTGCCTGCATTATTTGCATAATGCAAGCGACGCCACGTGGGCAGTTAGTCTTATAGGAAACTATACAAAATAGAGAAATAAATGTTAACGGGCGTCATTTACAAAGTTTATATAATGCTTCGTGTAAAATGTAATGATTGAAAATCAGTTAATTACATTTGTTTGGTAGACGAAGGTGATATTGAGATTTGTTTAAGAATAATACGGACTAACGTCTACGACGTTAACCCAACCCTCCAACCTTGACGCTGGCATAGGTAATTGTTGCACTGGACAGCCATTCAAATCAAAAATCGATCCATCGAAGTGTGGCACTAATATTTATTTATATATATATTAATTTAAACTTTCACAATTCTCATTCATTTTTTTTTTCTAAACGGGACTTAATCGCAAATAATTAACTTATCACTCACTGAGCTACTAGATTCAGCTCCATACACCAAAAATCTCGGCAACGAAACGTCATTTTTTTAGTGAGAAAATACGTGAAGCCGTTGAAATCAAAAAACATCCTAATTTCAACCGGGAAGACGGTTTTAAGATTTCATTTTCGTGGTCCCAATCATAAGTAAATGGCAGCGTCAAAAACATCGTCCGGTTTATCACCGGGCATTATTAAGTGTTGTGTGTCGGCCGGGTGACAACCGGAAAACCCGCGCAGCAAGGAGATGTTGATACCCGCTTAAGCCAGTTGTCCCGTGACCGTAGATGTTGCGACATAACCGGAAGGTCAGGAGACTCCAGAGAGGTAAATAAATAAGCTAATTATACGTCATTAAGCCCTGTTTATTTATTTAATTGAAGAATTGTAATCTCCTGTCGAAAACATCATTAACTTTCAAATCCCAAGGAAAATGTAGGTCATTTCAATCTACAAATGTGAGGTCTGCGCAAACGGCACTATTAAACCTGTAAGAGAATAATGTAAGCCTACGTGGCCCATTCCGGTCCCTCTAGCGCTGTTACTGTATGTATATGCTTTCAGCGTCCAGTTAAGTTATTGGGACATACGGGTGTGTATTTAGGACGTATCTGCCAGTTCTGTTAACTATGTGCCACTACAGACAGAAGTTTCACGAGCAAAAAAAAGTGGTCACACCCAAAACACTTCAAGACGCTATAAAAGTAAAAATGCTGAAGGTAGTCACAAAACTGTCTCAAAAGTAAATAAATAGATACATTTCAGACAAGTACCATCGCCAACACAGTTAACTGACCATCCGTGCACCTTATGTACATTGTAATAAGGGCCACGAATCACCGGTCGGTAAACAGGGCTGGCGTTTGTACCACAGAATAATTAATAGTAGGAAAACATTGATGTCAAAGGGACAGAAAATGCATGGCCCAAACCAAATAGCTTAATCATTCATATAGCTTATTCGGACATGTTTTCTTGTAGGACAACGCATTATGGTTTTTTTTTCTTTGTATTCATATTCAGTTTGACTTATTTTAATTAGCTAAAGAACTATCATTGTATAAACTTAAATTTTTGGCAAAAAATGATTGACTGTTGAGTTTGTTTCGGCGTTTCTTCTTAACAGTGGTCTTCTTTTTCAAAAACGCTAGTCGAATTTTGACTTGTAAAAGTGCCATTACGGCCTACTTGCAGAATTAAAAATCATTTATTTAATTTAGGTACCAACCTAAAGGTACAGAAGGTCCACAGACTAAGCGATGACGTTAGCTGTATTTTTTTGTAATAGACCATCATATAGATAGCGTTATTGAAGTCGTACGTAAATTATAGCAATTTAAGTTCCTATGTTTGTTATCTAAATGATCATCCATTTTGGAAATCATTATATGGGTCAGGCCGTAGATTTTGGAACATTTTGTGTAAAAAATTTTTTGCCCTTAATACTTTCCAAACTCGTACATTATATTCCCCAAAAAAAGGTCAATCACGGTCACCAAAGATATTTAAATAAAGTGATAAATTACCGAAGTTATTGGTGGCGTTTAGGTACACGAAAAATGGTGAATTTTGCATCAAAATCGCTTGTCCTTCGTGGTACTGGGTACACTTTGAGCATTTGTTAAATAATATCTCTAACAATATTACTACAAGCATAGATAATCAAATTGATAACCTCGCTTTTTTTGAAGCCGGTTAAAAATATTGTTGATGTATAAACTCCTTAACATTTTTACGTTACTTTTTCGCGTCACTTTACGCCACCAGCGGGTAAAAGTAGCGCGAAAAATGTACGCTACCTCTACGCCATTTGTTCCGAAATGTGCGGCCTGACCCATTATGATATGATAATAAAAAAAATGTAATAGCCGGGAAGGCAGGATTTAGTAAAAAAAATACATGAGTACTGATTAGGTTTTATACAACAGTTCATCTTGTACATACATTTCATTTTTGAATTCACGACCGTGACTTATGATGGCGCGTTGGCGCGTCGCGATAACTTTCCATCCATTTGGTTATCTAAAGGGCCGCGCCAACTATATCATTAAACTTCGGTTTTGACATTCATGAACCGACTTAGGCGCGGCGCTAGTCTATTCGGCTTGTAATGCGGTCGTGAATGCCCAGCTTTACACTAGGGATGTAACAGTTCTGCTTCTGCTTCCGCAAATGCGGAAGTTCCGCTTGAATTTACACTTCCGCATCGCATCCGTTTCTGCTATTTTTGATGCGGAAGTCATAGCGGATGTCAAAGCTTAGCGCGGCAGTGTGACAGGTAAAATTTTATGTTTTTTATTTTTTTAAACCTATAAGGGGTCACATTTTTAATGCTAAAATAAAAATTATTAATATTTAGATTTATTTTTTTAAACCGACCTGCCCTTAAGCTCCGCTTCTGCTTCTGTTTCCGTTTCCGTTTTAAGTTCCGCTTCCGCTTTCGCATCCGTTAAACTAAATTTTAAACATCCGCTTCCGCTTCTGTTTCCGTTAAAACCACTTCCGTTACATCCCTGCTTTACATTGATTCGCTTCAGACAAGTCATCATTATCAGCATCATCATATCAGCCGAAAGACGTCCACTGCTTGACATTATAGGCCTCCCCATGGAGTGCCAAAGTGACCGGTCTTGCGCCACCCGCATCCAGCGTACTCAGGACTCCCTTTAACAGGTCATCAGTCTACGTTCTACCCACGCTGCGTCTTTCAGTTTGTCCAATCGTGAACATTTCCGCCATCGGTTCCACGCGCAATGACAAGTCATCAGTAAAACTAAACGCCGTATGCCGAGCATTATGCTAAAATCAGCAATGAAGACCAGTACTTGCAAACGTCCATTGGCTACGGTAACCGTTTACCACCAGGCGAGCTGTGCGCTTGTTTGTATTAGCAGTGTTGGGTTATAATTAGCATGGCCAATATGCTAGCTGCCTTTATACGTGTCTTTCTTCTAGCTATCAAATATTTTGCCATATATCTAAAAAGCCCTTAAAGTTTAAACCAGCGCGGCCGCCCGCTACTCTAGCCCGTATCTCCCTAGGGCTCTAAACTTGCTTCCATTGGCCTACGTTTTGTTACTACCCTACATTATTGGACAGCGGTAGTTATGTTCCGGATAATGAAGCGGCCCGGATGTATGAACGTACCCAGTTATCATGAACACAATGCAGCCACGAAATGTTTAGTGTTCAAAGTAATTGTGGTAGTTGGGGAGAAAGGGAATAGTTTTTCCCCCTGCGTTGGACTTGAGAGGAAACGCGGGCTGGCGCGCGTCTCATACGATAACAGAGACTTCGTGGCGTAGTCACATATTTTCTCCGCCTTTAAACGTGTGCTCTGTGTTAATCTACGTTAGATGTACTCTCATATGTCTAAATGACGGAAAAAATGACGGAGCTACGGCGGCTCGAAACTTGCAGTTTTTGTATGGGCCGCTCGACAGCCGGTGGGTATATCGCTTAAAGCCCGCTCCACACTATGGGCCATCATGGCCCATTATACAGGACGCAACTATGCGTTAAAGGGAGTAAGACATATTTACGCCTCTTTCTACCGCATAACCGCGTCCTGTATGATGGGCCATGATGGCCCATAGTGTGGAGCGGGCTTTAGGCTTGTGTTAGTTTTTGTTTGTCATTTTCCAGGTCCCGGGTTCGAATCTCGGTAAGGTCCTTTATTTGTGTGATGAGCATGAATATTTGTTCCTGAGTCATGAATGTTTTCTATGTATCTCTAAGTATTTATTTATCTATATAAGAATTTATATCGTCGTCTAGTACCCATAGCACATGCTTTGCTTAGTTTGAGACTAGGTCGATTTCGATTGTAAGATTGTCCCCAAATTTATTTATTTTAAATTATGGTAAGATAATTAGCTTAGGCGACTTCCTGATTCGCCGGTGCGTAGGTACGCAACTAACGTACTGGTAAACGTCTCGAGAGTCCGCTGGATGCGGGTGGCACAGGACCGGTCACTGTGGCACTCTTTGGGGTAGGCCTATGTCCAGCAGTGGATGTCTTTTGGCTGATATGATGATGATTGATGGTGATTAAATGTTACGCTTCAAATTCCTTTGTCAACTTGTAATATACGCTTAGGCACGCTGGCCCGGCCCGGTCGGTGGGAATTGCACAAATTATACCTAATACCTACTGACAGCATACCGAGACTTAAAAGGATATCTGTGCGACATCAGTACGCTCACGTTAAAGTACTTCATGCCGCATAACCATCCCGCCCTCTAAGTCGGGAAGCCGTCTACGACAGGTTTTAAATAGTAGTGATTATGTTGTGTTGTGTTTATGTGTATCCAGTTTGTGGGAATGTTGACACGAGCTTTACAGTTGGGACAAAAGAGGGGATATTTGTACGCTAATACAGTCTAATAAAATATGTCTAGTAGCTCTGTGAGCTGTTGAACACGCGAGCCGGGCTTTTTTTAATAAAAAAATCAAAAAAGTAAATGGTCAGAAAAATTATGTATAGTTAATGACCCTGCTCACAAAAATTCACGAGAATTGGTTAAGAAATGCGACCTGACCCCGTATCATGGTCGGCCTTATCACACGATAAGTGACAGGATAGAGCGTCCGTCACTGGCTGACACCGTTCGATAGAACGAGACGACGCTCCTATCTTGTCAATTATCGCGTGATAAGGCCGACCATGATACGGGGTCTGTAGAGGAGAACAGTCGTGAGTTCAAACGATTTTTTCGGTCCAAGCTGAAACATATAACTTCGTTGGCTTCGCTAACTCGTTCATTAAGATAGATCTCAGTATTTCTCCTTCTCCCGCAAGATGTACTTAAGGGGCTCCCATACGCCAATGACCTTCGATCTGAATTCCTTAGTTTTCTAATGTTTTTGTAGCTTATTTTATTAACAACAACGGCTATCCCATATTTACTTCAAAGTGCATTGTTTTCGAGATATTTGGCATCAAAGTTGAACAATTTTAGGCCAAAAAACTGGGTTTCAGGCCATAACTTTTGTGTTATGGTCAGTTCGGCTATGTGCGGCACCGGAGAAAGTGTGTCTCATTCATCATTCAGTCATATAAATCAATATCGGCACTTACCCCGGGCGCGCACTTTCCCCTGTGGCGCACATACCCAAACTGACCCTGATTAGTTTAAAATGAAAACCCTAGACACGTTTCTAGAGACGTCAAAGGGGAACCCAACTACGTAGTTTTCGTATATTTTAGATCTTTCACATCAATAGAGATACGAAATAAATGTTTTTAGACAATGTTTAAAAACATCATACAAAATTAAGTATTTATTTCTTTCAAAATCCGGTAAACGAAAATGGAGATAAAAGATTGAAGAACCGATAGCCGTTTGACTTAATAATTGACTTTATAATTATATCTGTAGTGCAAAAGTAGGAGATACGATTCAAAGCTTGTCAAAAATCTATGAAAACCTCGGGTAGCCCCTTAACCAGGATATCAATAAGATGAATAAATCAAAGATACCCATGGGACGAGAACAAGAGCCAATCACTTAAACTAAAGAGGCTTTTGTCTCACAATGGGTGTCCATTAAAACTAATTACGACTAATGACTAACCTGGGCTCGCGAGGGTCCAATTAGACACAAAACGTCACGACACCCCAAAGCTTTTCGAGTCTAATATTGGATGAGAAACCTGTTAGTGAAGATCCTCTTGCTCTTTTTATTTGTATTAGAGCAGGACGCACGTATAATCAGCATTTAGAAGTGTTTAGTTTAGTAGTAGCAGTAAACACTTTGTTGCACAACACAAGTACAACAGAGTATATAACAGTACGTCACTGCAGAGGCCGGGAAATAGCAATTCGTGGATAAGATACGAATCCACGAATTGCCATTCGCGCCGAAGCATATAATAGTGCTTTTCTCCTTAAATGCGAGGAAACCAATTAATATTTTCAATAAACCTAGCCTTTCTCTAACTTAATACAGCTGGTATGCCAAAAACCTATCAAGTTCCCGCCAGACTTGCTTTTTTATAGTTTCAATTGACATGCATACATAAAACTAAAATCGATCACAATATGAAATGTTTTATCTAACATTTATTAAAGTTTGACTAGGTTTTAAATATAAACGGATTTTACTTAAGTAGTTTTTATTTTACAAAAATATTTGGTTGACATTTTTAAAAACGTCACTTCGAGCGCTTGCAAAAAGTAAGCGATACCTTTCATTCTAACTAAAGAAAGTTGTTACAAAATGCTAGGCGTTTAGACTTAGATTTGTCGTCTTTAAAATATATAAGTAATAAAAAGGTAAAAAAGTATAAGTACAGTGCTTAATGGAATTTCATACACTTTCCTGGCCACTGAAAGTGAACAGTAATGACTTTAAACTTTTTGCGTTCGTCAGTAATGAGGAACTTAACGTACTATTTTTGCTACCGCAACGCGAATATTTTCGAGCATATATTGGAGGAAATACATTTATTATCATTTTTACGTACCTATGCGAGTCAAACCGGCACGTGGAGTCGGCGATTTGATTCGAATTGCGATCGGACTCGATTCGAACAGACTCGTTCAGATTCGGTTTCCACATAATCTAATCGGACGACTCGACCATCGCTAAGAAGTTCTTTCTATGGATGATTGAGTCGTTTGTGCCATAAACGGCTTTGACGTGTTGGTTTCCAACTTGTAAAAACAGTAACTGTTCTGTTGTAATAGATTTGCTCAGAAAACACCTGATGTTCGTCAAAGAACGAAAGAAAACAAAAGCGAGTGTGGATCTCCACTAACAAACCTGTATTGTTTTCAGGAACAAAACACACAAACAGTAATCTGAAACCTGAGGCTTCGCAGAAACTAACTTTCCTTATTCATTAGCGTGGAAAGTTCGACGTAAAATAAATACCAACTATATAATAGCAGAATCTTATTGTTACCGTTAATACTAATTAACGGTAGATAGGTAGTAACTCCACCTTCCATTGTTCTAGGTAGTAACTATTATTCTACCAGGCGGGCCTTTGCCAGGAATAGTTATATCCGCCGCAAATCACTTTGACCATCGCGCAATGCACGGGCCATAGTGTGTTAGGGCGCCGTAGGTTCATGGACTTCCCTCCCTCTCACTGAGCATAAGCGTGAGCGAGATGGAAGTGCATGCTCGGAAGCGCGGATATCATGTTTTAATTTTTTGGCCGTTTATATAAATAAAAATGTAATCACTGATTTCCCTCGAACATGATATTGCCGATTTTTAGAAGCAATATTAATATTTATAGCTTTTGTGCATAATTTCTTACGAATATTTTAAGTGTATTTTTGTGTAAATTTAGATCTATTCGTGATTTTTTCTATCGAACGAAATTTGCTTAACATGTTTCGAATCACTGATCTCGCTGCAAAAAAGCCTCAAGATTACTATTCGTATTTTTTTGAAACCATATTATTATTTAAACAGACGCATTATATTGTTTCAAAAACTCTGTTTGCTTAACTTCAACCTACGGCGCCTTAAGAACTCTTATTAGCCCTATTTTGTCTCACCTAGTTTTTTTTTTAATTATTTAGTTCCCGTTACTATGGACAACACACTTTAAGACTCCAACGACGATACGGCTCGTATTTTTTTTATCCCCCGACGCAAAGAGAGGGTGTTATACTCGTAAGTTTAACGTGTCTGTGTACCTGTGTATCTGTCTGTGGTATCGTAGCTCCCAAACGGATAAATCGATTTGAACGCGGTTTTTATTATTCAAAAGCTGATGTGATCCCGAGTGTTCTAAGCCATGTTCAATGAAAATCTGTTCAGCCGTATTTGAGATATTGGACTTTGAAATGAAATTGTCGGGGATTTTTAAACTTTTCTAAGTTATAGTTATATAAAAAGATCAAACTTGGCTCATACCCGGGCCATGAATTTCACATAGGTACTAAATGATTGTTGAAAATCTGAATTACTTATTAATGTATGAATTGATGAAAACATTATTAGATGCGGATATATCTCGTAAGTAACTCCCACGTTCATTAGCCCACGCACATTGCTGATCCCACCTACATGGACACCATTAATAATAATAAATAATAAATACTCTTTATTGCACCACTACAAGAGAGAAACATCTTACAAAAAAATTTGCTTAATAAATAATGGTAACAACAGGCGGTCTTATCGCTTTGAAGCAATCTCTTCCAGACAACCTTTGTACAGCAGGAAACACTTAAACTAGAATTTTAAACAGGTAGTGCAGGAATTCATCAAGAAGAGCATACTAACACATCAATTCCAATTATCCTGTCCCGCCGTGATACAGTGCAAACTAGTACGGGGTCAGTTGACACTTACTTTTGGTTTTCACTATAGAAATAGATACTAACAAAAAATGTAAGTAGCAATATGTACTTTTTCTGCGAAATAAAATTTATGATTTTAAGATTAAGTATAAAAAAAAAAAACTTTCAAATATTACTAAACAGGACACACCTAATAAATGAATAAATACGCAGACATATATACAACCATACATACATAAATACATACAATATACATACATACAATACATAAAAGGCAACTTAAGGGAGAGACAGGTAATATTCTGAAACCATTATTCTGAAACTATATTATGCCTATTATGAGCATTACTACACTCGGACGTCTATATGTGCTCGGAAGGCAACCCCTTACTTCCCGGCCTGTGTAGTAATGTACGCTAAACTTAAGTGGCAGTGGGCAGGGCACATAGCTGGGGCGGAAAGGTTCTCGAGTGGCGACCACGTACCGGAAGGCGCGGCGTGGGTAGGCCCCCCACAAGGTAGACTATAGAGCGTCCGTCACTGGTTGACACCGTTCGATAGAACGAGTCGACGCTCCTATCTTGTCACTTATCGCGTGATAAGCCGACCATGATACGGGATCTGGAGAGGACATCATCCGGACATTATGAAAGAATTTTGGTCCAAGTTGAAATGGAAAGGCAAACATTATATGTATAATCTTACATTGTCAAGACAACCAAAACATATTATCTAGTTACTGCTTCCCATACACAGCACTAAAATTAATTTCTAACATACTTACACCATTGTATAACACGGAAATCTATTCAATCACTGAATAATCTTCACAGAACTTTAATTAAGTCGGTGAAAGTTCGTACTCAGAATATCTTTGATAGTTTCTACCCACGAATTTCTAAGCCCCAAGCATTTGTGATTATCAACCTTATACTTGTCAAAATAAGGGTTGTTTATCCTTAATTAAATCACGCTCGAGAAGTTTTGTTTCGACATGACAAATCGTGGGGTCATAATGAGAAAATTTCCAGTTACTGGGAAATTCTATTGCGATTACAAAGCATACTCGCACAGAATTATAACTACCTACCAAATCAAAATTCGAAGCTCTAGTGACAGAGAGATGGAGATATGAACTTTTATTTGATATTTTAATTTCATGGTAACTCCGCTGGTTTGTGCGTATTTCTGGGCACAGGTTTTATTTACAGCAGCTTAAGGAAATGCTTTCGAAACATAAAGAGATTGATCAGAGGCAAATAAAAAATATAATCTACAGATATTACGGGTCCCAAAAGTCAACGTCCTCGCACCCGTCCGAGACCTCATTCTGCGAAAGAACAGTCTCGCATAAATATTATGAGTTATATCGTTATTTTTATTTAAGCCAACTCAGTTAACACCTACACGCATAAATAATATAAAATAAAACCGGCCGAGTGCGTGTCGGGCCACGCGCAGTGTAGGGTTCCGTAGTTGCCTGTCTGTCTTAGTTACACGTGCGGTGCGGTTGCGTCGGCCGAATTTGTACGAAAATTGGTCTTTCCAAGTACACATTAAGTTGGTCGACTATAACTCGGTAACTACTTATGCCTACTTGTCCGTGATAGCTTTCCTTTCAAATTCATTATATGTACTACTACCACGATTTTTTTTATATTTCCAGTAGTAGCCATTTAGCCGGCAGGGGGGGGACACACATGACTCGAACAAAAATTAGGGCTTTGAAGCTCAATATCTCGCAAACGAATCACTGATTTGAAAAATGGATTTAAAAAACCCTTTTTAACGAGCTATCCAACGATACCCCACACTATGGGCTTAACGAGAAAAAAAAATTGCATCCCCGCTTTAGGTGTAGGGGAGGTACCTTAAAAAATTTTTTTTCAAGATTTTATTGTACTGTTCTGTCGGCGTGATTGATTTATATACCCATGCCGAATAACAGTTTTCTAGTGGTAATGGTTACTTAGCTAAGCCGAAGACGGACAGACGGACGGACATGGCGAAACTATAAGGGTTCCGTCTTGTTGACTACGGAACCCAAAAAAGGGTAGTATTTAAACAAGTGACTTTAAAGTTACTTTAAAGTTTTAAGTGTCAAAAATAATTATTTTACGTTATAGTATTACTGAGTGAGCGACTGACTGCGAGTGACGAGAAATCAACAGAACAGCAACTTACAAACATTCATTAAAGTTAGTAAGTCGCACGGATAGAATTTTTATATCTGAAATAGATTAATCACAACCCTAGTTTTGTAAGCTCGTTCTGGATTTTATTATTAATCAATATTCGTCGTTAGTTAATTTTTCGCTTACTCTATTTCATACCGCTCAAGTTATTAAAACAGTATGTCCATCATCCATCAGTCGCTAAGTTTTTTTTTATTCGATCGTTTTATAATTCCCCAAATAACAATAACGTTATTCATCTAAAGCGTGCTGCAGACTTAAAGATTAACCATATTTACAGAAGCAAATATGTAATATTGATTTTACCAATTTAGATAGGTATTTATGGAAAATCACAAAAGCCATTTATGAAGAGTGTTGCATCTCTTTCTCTCGTATATGGAAGACATAAGCGTGTCCTAGTCGCCTTAACCTTGAACGTGAGGAAAAAGGTTTTCCTTAGAGAGCGCGTGGGTCACTTCAATTTACTTGGAAAATAAAGAAAACTTGTAAAAGGGCCCTTAGTTTTCTGTGATTTAATAAAATATTTGCGAGGTTGTTTTCTGTGATTTTATAAAATATTTGGGATTAGAAAATGACACACGCCCTTTAAATTTATGACAAAATAGCGACACTATCCTTTATCGTATAAATAGTAAAATCAGGTGTATGTTTTTTGAGTTTTGTTTTAAAATCCTATTGTTTGATATGTAGGTACCTTGTCAGTTATTAATAAATAAAGTCTGTTTCATAAACACTTTAGTGTTTTCACGTAAAATCTACACTCACAATATGAGGAACAATATAATATAAACAATAAAGTTTAAGGAAAATTCAACTTGTTCCATTTTCTTCTAAAACTTATTTTTAAAACATAAACTTATCCAGCGTACACGCTAATTTCCGCATAATCTTTATGTTGGACATACTAACTAGAGATGTGACGGATTTCCGGTCGCTATCCGATATCCGGCCACATTTTTACTATTCAACTTAAATGCATTCATGTAAATATTTATTTTTCTACTGTTCGTGATTTTTGTTTGATTAATACCGACGAGACGGCCAGCTAGCTCCATGTGCAGAGCGTCCAAAGAAGCAGAAGAAACGACTGAACATTTATGACTGGTCTGCAAGCATGTAACAGTATACAGAAAAAAATCACCTATGGTGGATACCCAAGGTGATTTTTTTCAGTACACTTTGACACAATTTTTTTTTGCTATCTGACTCGTACCATGTCTGCCCAGACACTCACTAACTTTTCAGAGGAGCTGGGGTGGTTAGAGTAGCGCTACCTCGCCTTGTTCACGCAAAATGGGCACACTGGATGTCGACCTGCGGAATATAACTAACCAACTAACTAGTCTAGTGGGTAGTGACCATGCTTACGAAACCGACGGTCCTATATAGGATCGAATCCCGGTAAGGGCCAATATTTGTGTATGAGTATGAATATTTGCGTATATGTATGAATATTTGTGTATGAGTATGAATATTTGTTTCCGAGCCTTGGACGTTTTATATGTTATTTATATCTGTTAAAATATATCTTCGTCTAGTACCCATATCAGCCGTAAGACGCGCACTGCTGGTCATAGGCCTCCCCCAAAGGGTGCCACAATGACCGGTCCTGCGTCACCTCCATCCAGCGGATCCGCGACTCATATTTTGTTGAGCTTACTACGAGCCTAGTTTGATTTGTGTAATATGAATAATATTTCTAACACAGTTGTGGAGAATAGGTACTCCACTTTGACACATAGAAATCATGATAGTACCTATACATTAACGGCCGTATTCATAAACGTCTACAAGCCTATTTTAACTAAAATGGCGTTTAAATTCGTTTGTCTTTATCTGTCACGTTGACATTTGTGATCGTCAGAAAGGGACAGAACACATTTTATTTAGCGGAGGCATTTTGAGTTTTATGAATAAGGGGGTAAGAGTTTAGTAAGTAGGTAAAACTTTTATCGTATCGTATATCTATTCGCGATTCAATGAGCGACCGAGCGAAGCGAACCAAGCTGTAAAGCTGGGGACAAAAAAATATTTCGTATATTCCTCCTCAACTGATTCTTGTGAAAATTTGTTAGCAGGTTCAATTTTTTTTTTTTTGTGTACTTTAGTACCTATAATTTTTTTCGAAATAAAAACGCAAAAATAAAATGTAAAATGGACGGGATCCCGAGTTTTCTGAGCTGAGACAACTCTCTGAGCCACTAACATAGACCCTACGATCAACGACCTGTCCCGCCTAATTCGGTATCCGGTATCCGGCACCCCGTTGCATCTCTAAAAAAAGCTCCCTATTCCTGGAATATAAAACTCCACGCTGTTTACGAGTCTCCGTAGAACCGTGTTTCTAATATCACGAAGTAGGAATACGAGCTTCCAGTGGAATCTCGCTTGTTTAAATTGTACGCGCTGTTGTATGATTTATTATATTGTTTTCAAAGTTCCAGTGGAACGTTTGTTGACGTGCACAAAAGAAAGGAAACGGTATTTCAAATATGAAAGGTATTTATGCTAATTATTTTCGCCGCTAAAATTATAGTGTACAAAAACCAGATTAGTTTAAAGTGTAAAAGATGCAGGTACGCAATTATGGCACAAACATCGCAATTTTTTTACATTATAAATATCTGCGTGCCAATTTAACCAACACAATAGACATTCAAACCCCTACTCCCAAGGAATTATCGTGCACTTATCAATTTCCTAGATACTTAAGGCGCCGTAGGTTCAGCGAAGGTAAGCGAACAGAGTTTTTGAAACAATATAATGCGTCTGTTTATAATAATATGGTCCAAAAAATACGAATAGTAATCTTGAGGCTTTTCTGCAGGGAAATCAGTGCTTTGAAACATGATTAAGCAAATTTCGCTCGATAGAAAAAAATCACGAACATAGGTCTAAAACACACAAAATTACACTTAAGATATTCGTAACAAATTATGCACAAAAACTATGAATATTAAAATTGCTTCTAAAAATATCATGTTTGAGGGAAATCAGTGTAAACACATTTTTATTTATTTAAACGGCCAAAAAATTAAAATTAAAAAACATGATATCCCCGCTTCCGAGCACGCACTTCCATCTCGCTCACGCTTATGCTCAGTGAGAGGGAGAGAAGACCATGAACCTACGGCGCCTTAATCAATTTCCGAGAATAAAGTTCAACAGTACCTGTAAAGTTTACCTAGAGCACCCGTTTTTAAGGTTCTGTAGTCAACAAGAAACCCTAAAAGTATTGCCATGTTGAGCTACTCGTAAGGTGGAGCAGCCTAACTGGGGTGGTACCACCTTACAGAAGACCACATCCATAATAACGACACTACTTGCTCTATAGGTAAGCGGTGTTGTGTTCCTGGTAGTCCCGAGGATATGTTGTGTTGAGAGTGAGGGACCCACGTTCATCTCTAGCCATCAACACAACAAATTCTCAAATCAGTAAAGGGTAGGCAGCGCGCTTCTGATTCCTCTGGTTTCATAAGCGTGCATAGGCTACAGTATACGAGTATGCTTACCGACCACGACCGCCGACGCCGACGGACGACCGCTTTAGCCTAGTTGGTAGTGACCCTGCCTACGAATCAAGAGGCCCCGGGTTTGAATCCCGGTAAGGGCATTTATTTGTGTGATGAGCACAAATATTTGTTCCTGAGCTATGGATGTTTTCTATGTATTTAAGTATTTATTTATCTATATAAGTATGTTTATCGTCGTCTAGTACCCCATAGTACATGCTTTGCTAACAATTAGTTTGGGACCAGGTCGATTCGTGTAAGATTGTCCCCTAATATTTATTTATTAACTAGCTTCATCTGCCCGCGACTCCGTCCGCGTGGAACTCGTTTATATCGTAGCTCCATACAAACTTTCACCCCCCCCAATTTAGGTAAGTGGGGGGTTAGAAAGAGACAAAAAGTAGCCTATGTCACTCTCCATCCCTTCAACTATTTCCACTTAAAAAATCACGTCAATTCGTAGCTTCGTTTTGCCGTGAAAGACGGACAAACAAACACACATATAAACTTTCCCATTTATAATATTAGTATGGAAGTATGGATTTACCATCATTCAGGCGGTACGCTTGTTTGCCAGCGTCGTGGTATAAAGAACCCGACCCTATAAACGCGTTTTCTACAACAAATGGAAACTACAGAACCCAAACTAAGCGGTCTTGTTTACACAACTCGCATGGCGGAAAAAAATTACAACATTTGGCCACGACAGCCACTTCGAGCGTGCATGATAAAATCACCACGCCGCCCGTGCGCGCCCTAACAGCCTTTTACAACGTGATAAGATTCAAATTGGCTTGTTTTGACGGTAATCTTAATACTGCGGAACTAGGGATGTCTAGTAATAAACTAATATGAGATTTCTCGCCTCGTCGCCCATTGAAGTGTTTGTTTGTTTTCGACGGTTTTATTGGTTTGATGGGGTTCCTGCCAGGTTTTTAGGGTGTTTGGGGAAATTGCGATGACTGGTTAAATATTATGATCGTCTGTATAAAGTTACAACATTTATAAGCAAGAAGAAGTAAAAAAAGAAAGACCTGGTTGCACTCCGGGAGTGCCGGCAGAAGTGAAAGCTCAATAACATTGTAACAGTTTTTCGATCAGGTCACGTGACATCTTACGGTGTCACCCTAAAAATGAATTTGACGCAAATTTATGAACAATTATCAATTATTTAGGCGGACGGCCCGCGGGCGCGTTGGGTGCGACGGGCCGCCGGCTCCGGGCGGCGGCAAACACAATACCAATTTGTTTTTGCCATTGCCAAATATTTTAGGAATATTAGGAATTTTATCTCTTTAGGAATAACGTCTAACTTCGAACTATTCGAATTTGCACAGCAGACGGCGGTGGCGACAAAAATATCAATTTGTTTTTGCCGTTGATAAATATTTTTCTAAGCTTTATCTATTTAGGGATAACGCCCAAATTCAAGCTATTCGAATTTTCTCAATAGCAAAACGGTGAAGAACGCGTTGGTATTATTACAAATTTATTTGCAGAATATGCTATTGCAAAAAGTGTTTAACGGCTTCATACTCTTACGAATAGCGTTCAGTTTTGAATGAAGTTGAATCGGCTAACAGCAAAAAGTGACCTCCTGCACATCTGACGTCACAAAACTCTGTCGCGTATTTAACAATTTTTCCCCATCCCAAAAAGTGCTCAGCGCCGCTAAAGAAGTTTTCACTTCAAAAAACTTATTGTGATGTTGTCTTTTATTTTTGTTTCTTATATTTCGTCAGAGAGATGGAAACGGGTCAGAAGCTACGCCCCATATTTTTTCATTAAAATTACACTCCCAGTATATATTATCATGGTCGTCCATGTCGACCCAAAAACCAAAACGTAATAAATTAAGCCACATAAGCAACCCGATGGTTTACAACTCCTGTTTCCCTGTTTACCCTAAAAAAGTTCCCATAAATATGATTTATTTCCGCACAGTCACATTCCAAGTTCTTTTGGTATAACGTTCATATTAACATAAGAAACTTGGTTGAATAGAGACTTATGTTCTTATGAGAAGTGTAGATATTACGTCGCTCTTCAGGGGTACAGCGTATGGAGCATTAAATTATAAATGTTACTATTTGTGTGGTATGATAGTGGATGACAAGGAAAGGGTTTTTGCTATCCAATGTTTAGGGTTCAGTTAACCCTTAGGGGTTGGTCGAGGCCCTTTATGTAGTTGGTACTTCATATTTACCATTACGACTCAATAGGGTAGTTGAGTGAGTGAATAGGAAGAGCTATCTCAATTTTTGCGGTCAAACATCTTATCCACTTGAGTGCCCGCGATTTAAAAAAAAGTGCTGTAAAGTGCCTAAGATTTACCGCGCGCCAGGGGCGCCGTGTCATGTTTTGTAAATAAATCAATTGCTTGGCTTTCACTAAACTTTTTGATCTAATTCTTTTTACGTTATAAAGCTTAAAAAACGGGCAATTTATTCATATAAATAATGAAATAAGTCAATATAGTGAAATTCATATTTAAAAAATCACAAAGTTGACGTACAGTTTCGAATAGGGACTTATGACAGAAATATATTTGTTTTTAAAAATCTAAATTACATGTGTATTTTTTATGTTTATTTAAAACTTTAATAGTTTACGCTTCGATTGGTACTAAATAAAGTATATGGTCGCGGGGAAATATTCCGCATAAAACCTTTTTCATTTGCCATGTCTAAAATGTCAGTTTCGCAATTCAACAACAAAACAACTTTACTTTTTGTAAAAATGTTCCATAGACTGCGGTTTTTATTTTTTTTATATTGCCACATTAATCCTCTACCTAACTAAGTCAACGAAAAAGAGCTCTTCGCACTTTCCACATAGATATAATTTAAAAACCGTTTGAACTCCACCTCGCAACTATAGTGTTGCGAGAGCACTTTGCGATTTGGCGATTCGCAACCGTAGTTGCGCTGGGCACTTGAGTGGCTAAATCTTTTACCTGATGAACGGAGAACTAAAATGTATTGTTAAATTGGAATAACCTGGTTTAAGCGAATTAATACCTTCGTGAGACATGTTTATAATAATTTAGCTGTTGCCCGCGACTTCGTCCACGTAGAACATGTTACCGTCTTAGAAAAATGATTGCTATTCAATTATCGTAGGTGGAACCTTAATTATCGCCGACCCAAACCAAGTTCTACCATTTTAAGAGGCTTACAAGACCGAATTTGGTTAAATTGATGTTATTTAAGCAGTTTTTTAAGAAAAACTATATGTTCTAGCACATTAAATAAAATATATGTTAATTCACTATATTTCAAAGACCATAGACGGGCTCTCTAGACGGGGGGGACGGGGTCTCTTGTTCAAAAAATAATGTTTCCCCCATATGAACTTTGCACCCCCATTTAACCCCCTTAGGGATGGAATTTCCAAAAATCCCGTCTTATCCCTTGCCTACGTTATAAAAGGAAGTTCTGGTGTACATTTCAAGTTTCTAGTCCTAGTAGTTTCGGCTGTGCGGTGATGAATCAGTCAGGAAGTCTTCTTTTATATATTTATGGCACTACGGGCGACATGTTTCGAACTCTCCTGGAGTTCTTCTTCAGAACATGACGCCCGTAGTGAAATTTACGTTTATATACGTGACTTTAACCGAGTAATAATTAGTCCAATTTCAACGTATTGTATTTATTTATTATTTATTTAATCTTTATTGCACAAAAGAACAACTAATCGTACAAAAGGCGGACTTAATGCCGTAAGCATTCTCTACCAGTCAACCTAACCTTACCCCTTTACCTTAACCTTGTAAGGTTTAATTTTAATAAACAATCATAATGTTGATGTATTATAGAAAAAAAAAGTGTTTTTCTTCCGAGCTTATCCTTCTTCTTCTCTTATTTAAGAGCTAAGCTCTTGTCGGAGGCAATAGTACTCTCTCCATCTACTCCGATCCCACGCAACCTTTTTGACTTTTAACTCTCTTTTTTAGCTAATGTAGCTCATGGTAAAATGGAAAGCTTATCCTAAAAAAAAGACCGGGTTGCACTCCGGGAGTGCCGGCAGAAGTGAAAACATGAATAATTTTAATTTTGCAAAAAAAATATTTTTCTCCTCCCTCTCTCCCCCTGCGTGCCAATATATCTAATAACAACCTTATTAGTAGTACCATAGATTATATAATAGTTTGGTAGTACGCTATAGTTCAACTTAGTCAGCAAAATTGATGAAGGAGACGAAGAAATAAAATACCAATTTGTTTTTGCCATTGCCAAATATTTTTCAAAGCTTTATCTCTTTAGGAATAACGTCCAAATTCGAACTATTCGAATTTGCTCAATAGCAAAACGGTAAAGGACGCGTGGACAAAATTACAAATTTATTTGCAGAATATACAATTGCAAAAAGTGTTTAACGGCTTTATACTCTTACGAATAGCATTCAGTTTTGAATGAAGTCGAATCGGCTAGCGGCAAAATATAAAAGTTTGATAAAACCAAATGAAAGCATTTACGGAAAATGTGTTACGACCTTATACTGTTAACAACAAAGTACAAATTAGAACTATGTGCCTCTAGTCAAACCCCCTTTTTCTTCGAAT
The DNA here is from genome assembly GCA_947578815.1 of Epinotia ramella. Classification (NCBI taxonomy): domain Eukaryota; kingdom Metazoa; phylum Arthropoda; class Insecta; order Lepidoptera; family Tortricidae; genus Epinotia; species Epinotia ramella. The sequence goes on from OX388207.1 coordinate 6,936,111, forward strand.
CTCTCACGGTGTCGAATCCTTCACATCTGACGTCACAAAAATCTGTCGCGTGTTTAAAAATTTTCCCCCATCTCAAAAAGTGCTCAGCGCCGCTAAAGAAGTTTTCACTTCAAAAACAATATGTTTGTTTTGTTCTCTGTAAAAATAGTAGGTCGTAGGTAGGTAGGTGAGCATGGTCAAAAGCGTAGCAAATGCATGTGCATTTGTGAAATGAGAAAAGTACAGACACTTTGAGAATCACTTCAATATCCGGCTGTTTTCAGAAACGACTCTGAAACTATTGAAAGTAGAAAGTTGAAACTTGGCACAAAGTCCGGCCTGATTACGGACACCAGCGACACACATTATACAAGGTTTGTTTCTAGAAGTTGTTGTCGGTAACTGTAGGTAGGTTAAGTAAGTTTTAGTCATTTTAGTAGTTTCATAGACATATTTGTAACATATTGTACAGTCAGCATCACATAGTTAGTAGCAGCGAAAGTAGCCAAATATATCGTAACACTTCCTTACTCCTATAGTAATAAGGACGTGTTCCGATATATTTGGCTACTTTGGCTGCTACTAACTATGTATATGATGCTGACTGTATAATTTAATAATTTCGTATTAAATAAATAAATCTATATTTAAGTATTTATATTTATTTTCAGTATCTCATATATTTTTCAATATTAATCAGTCGATCTTTATACCTGGTTGGTAAGTGACTGTTTGAGAAACTGGGATTATTGGACTTTGAAGTGGCTGTCATAACGACCGGACACATTTATTGGGTCAGTATTCCATCTGAGGTATTCCATAGAACGGGACATATTTCCCTATTTTGATGTCTCTATCACTCTGGTTTTAAAAAACAACTCTTTTGTCGAAGAGCTGAGGCTCTAGTATAAGTTTTACCGAAACAAAACGTCACGACCGCGTTCGCGTTTAGCTGTCAAATCCCATACAAATTGAGGGTAAAACGCAAATTACGCGATCGTAAAGTTTTGTTTCGGTAAAACTTATACTAGATCCTCTGTTACCAGCTCGCCAGGTATCTGGGATTTACACCCCAGATAATTTACCAATGGGAATGACCACGTCACTGTAAATCCCGGAATGCTAACCCACGACCCAATATGAAATGACTAAGGTTTTAATGTCACTGTGCCGCACCGAACATAACTTCTAGCTGCAAAAAAGACCCATTAATATCCTGCTCTTTAGTGGAATTTTATACCATTGTAACGGTTATGTTTACAGATAAACAGTTTAAATCAACTGTAACCCAACTACGGAACAGTAACGGAAGAATAAAGGTTTTTTTTTATACCAAAGGTAGTTTCGAATCGATTGTCACTTTATTTATCAGAATTGGTTCAGTATCCTAAATGCTACGGTGGGAAGCTTGTAAATCTATCATGCGACGGCGCGCGAGCTCTCTCGCTTTTTCTCGCACTATCCATCTCTCTCTTATTAGAACACTTAGAAAGAGAGAGACTGCTAAAACATATCCCTTCTTTACATGTCTGCCATAGTCGGGCAAAAAATAGGGAAACGAATTCTCAAATCAATAAAGGGGTGGCAGCGAGCGTCCATAGGCGATGGTGTCTGCTATCCATCCGGTAGGCCGTATGCTTGTTTGCCACCGTAATAGTATAAAAACAGGGACTTTAATTTGTCATTCAGAGTGTGATCTGAGAGGTTCCGAACGCGCGTTGGGACAATCCAACTGTCATTTTTCTGTCGAAAAAATATTTTTTTAGTACAATCTTTTATTGCGAACCATACTTTTCTGTATACCGTCATCAACTACTCTGAGAGGTGATTCTAACGAGCCCAAACTCAATGGGGTTACGTCTGTTAAGTCCTGAATGCCCATGGCCACCTTCTGTCCCCATCAGCAGATCAGCTCGGTGGTAGGTACTGTAATATTAAATTGTCATCCAAACTATGCTTAAACCTAAAATTTCAGCTCAATCGGTCGAAGATATCTGCTTCAAAATTGAGTTGCATGATTACACCCGAAGAAACATATAGTTACTTACTACATAGGTACGGTCGAGGAAATTGAATGTTTGGCACATGTCAACTCTATTAGAATGACGTTATGGTCCAAAAGCGCTAAACATTCAATTTCCTCGACTGTACATTGCAAGTTAAACAAAAGTTTGTAAAAATAAGGATCACCCCAAAAATATTACTAAGAGAACCAGTCCATTCAAAATATCATCTAACTTCACGTTCCTACAGTGACGTGCAAAATCGTTCTTTTGTTTTACCGCCTCCATAAATTGAGTGAACACTCTTAATAACCTTTTGATAGTGATTAAGAGCTCTCCCCCTTTGAAGGGTGATAATTTACTGACCTATAATGTTTTAAGTAACTTGGCGACATTTCTTCTTGTTAAGTTTAGTTATTATCACCCTCCTAGCGTTATTCCCGGTTGTGCGTTGGAGCCGGTGCCAAACCAAGATTTGGGATAGGCGCTAGTTTTACGAAAGTGACTGCCATCTGACCTTCCAATCCAGAGGAAAGAACTAGACCTTATTTGGATTAGACCGGTTTCCTCACGATGTTTTTCATCAATGAAAAGCTAACGGTAAATAATCCGTACCTAAGTTGTTTAAGTTTTGGTATGGGAAACAGGGCAATCAGGTTCACTGGGCGCGAGCGTATTTAGACTTGTATAGGTTGGAATGTGGGGTGAGACAGGGGGGTTTGAGTTCACCAAGGCTTTTCAACCTGTACATGGATGAGCTTATTGTCGGGCTCAGTAATACCAAGGTCGGATGTTCGGTTGGTGGTGTTTGTATGAACAACATTAATAATGCTGATGATATTGTTTTTGCTGAGCCCGGCGGTAAGCGCTCTCAAAAAGTCGCTTGTGGTCTGTGAGAGCTACGTTGAGACGCATGGGTTTCGGTACAATGCGTCAAAGAGCGAGCTTCTAGTATTTAAAGCGGGAAATAAAACGCCAACAATAGTCCATTCGATTACGCTCTGCCAGTCAGAACTGAAACATGTGGCTAAATTTAAGTACCTGGGGCATTGGCTCACAGATGATGCAGATATGGACAGGGAGCGCAGGGCGCTTGCGGTGATGTGCAATATGCTGGTCCGTAGGTTTGCAAGGTGTGAGAAAGCGGTTAAGTTGACGCTCTTTAAGACCTTCTGTCAAACTTTTTATACCTACTCCCATCTTAAAGGCCGGCAACGCACTCACAACACCTCTGGTGTTGCAAGTGTCCATGGGCGGCGGTAATCGCTTACCATCAGGTGATCCGTCTGCTCGTTTGCCTCCTATATCATAAAAAAATGGACCAAGTATACCCGAAAAACCTACGACTCCCTGCGCGCCCAGTATAATAATGGGTTCAGGATGTTGTTGGGACTCCCACGACATTGTAGCGCGTCCGGTATGTTCTGTGAAGAGCGCACGGACGGTTTCTGTGCAATAATACGCAAGCGCGTGGCCTCCCTGATGCGCCGCCTTTGTGACAGTCCCAATAGCCTCCTTAGATCCATGGCTGATAATGTAAACAGCCCATTATGGAGGCACTGGAACTCCATTCACATGTCACATGGAGTCCAGACAAAATATTTTTCAATGAATTAAATTGCAATGTTTTTTTTATTATTAATCCCAAGTTTCTTCTTATTTGACATGTTTTTATTTTATTTTATTAATTAAGTTATATTGTATTATGTTTTATGTTTGTATTGTGATATGGGCAATGCCTGAAATAAAGAATAATAATAATAATAAGTTCCGAAAAACTCATTGGTAAGAGCCGGGATTCTAACCCACGACCGCCGCTTGAAAGCCACATGTCTGAACCACTAGGCTACCGTATCTGAAAACATTATACAGTTTTATGGGTAGACAATGAGTTCCAGCCCCCCTAGCACACTAGGTTTTATGTCCGACATAAAGCATTTGTCCCTCTTGCACTCGCATATTGGCCAGAATGGGACGAATGCTTTATGTCCGACATAAAACTTAGCGTACTAGCCTCTCAGTGCGACTTACTTTGATACACGGCGGACAGGCCTTATAAATCAGCCAGTCCCGGTAAATGTGTGCGCGCCTTGTCAGTGCACACGTCAATGTGTTCGTGAAGAGCATAGGGTTGGCATTAATTACTGTAAATTAAATCTACTTAAACTTATTCACCCGGATAAACCTGATAATTATTTTAGGTTGATTGTGATGTGCTCTGTTTGGATCGAATTATTATTTTGTGTGCAGATTTATATAAAATAAAATAAGAGAAATTCAAACAATTGATTACGGCTAACTGAGATATTTCCACTTGTTAGAGTAATTGATATCAAATTACCGACCATTTCATCGTAATATTTTAAGTTCGGAGGCGATATTCTGCGTAAAAGAAAACGCTTTATTTAAATGCTATTTTGTTCTAGGCGTCGTGTAGGTACACTGTGCAGGGTGGTAGGTATATTTGAGGGTTGGTGATATTAATTAGGTCACCAATTCAATTTGTACTAGTAAACTAAGATCATGGAACCTATTTATTTTCTTCGTTTCGTAATCATTTAGCTTTCTACAAGACACGAATAAAAAAAAACCACGTAGGGTTTTAAAAAAATATATTTAGCACCTTCCTATTTTCATTTGTTGGAAAGTGAAACAAATTCTTTCATCGTCTGTGTGTGAAGATAAGCATCCATAGAACGCACAAAATTATATTAATACAATGTGTATTGCTTATACTTGATCAAACGAAATGTGCGGATACTAGACAAAAAAATATCGATAAAAAAATAAAAATAAAAATTATATTTAAAAAATTAAGGCGTTTTAATTTTTTTTCTGATGAATATTTCCGAGTTTGGTTTTTAATTCATATCTTTGCGTCTAAACGGTGTAGTTTCTCAAAAGTAGTCTTGTTTTAAAGCTACAAAATGCAGCTAATCGACCAACCAAAAAATAATAACAATATCAAACATAAACCTACAAAAAAAAAGGTAATTAGTGGAAATTTGTGAAAAAGAACATTCTTTTTTTAAATTAGTGTCTGTAACTTTAAAACTAGCAGTTTGAGGTAGACTTTTTTGCACTTTTTTGGCTTTTTTTTTTTTTTTGGTAGGCTTTTTTTATTTTATTTTTATTTTTTTATCGATATTTTTTTGTCTAGTATCCGCACATTTCGTTTGATCAAGTATAAGCAATACACATTGTATAGCGAGTTTAGCGAGAATCGTTAAGAACGTGGCAGAGCGTTGCGCACCGCACTAAACGGTCCTCGATGGGTCCCCGAAATGACGCCCATCGGCGAAGTATCCGGGCGGTTCGTGTCCGTTATGTATAGGTATTACAAATCATATACTGTTCTGTGACTGCGTAAAATATGCACCTAATTTTAAACGAAGTCTTATTAGTGATTAACCTTATTCCTTCAATTATGATAACGTGGCTGCCTTAGTTCTCGTAAATTACGTTGCTTGTCCATTACCTGAAACAAGAAACATAGTGCGTATATTAACACGGACATGTTACAACTACAAAACAATACAAAAGGAAATACATGGTGATAGGTTTTGGAGAGAAAGAAGTTTTGAAGAAGAAAACGGACTTAGATTGGAAATCTAATGAAAGTGTACCCGTGTTTATGTGTCTCGTAATATGTCACTATTTATCACATATTATGCTAGGAAGGCGGCCTCGCCGTAGGCGCTTTCCGGTATACTTAGCGAGCAAACAATAAGATCGACTACGAGCGTAGCGCGTAGCGATGGCTGCGGACTGAACGCTAGAGGGCAGCGGCAGCGTGGCGACGAGCGGCTGCCCATACATTCAAGTTGCTCGAGTGTATGAACGTCGAATGTGTGAACGTGTATACATGCTCGTTGCTCTGCTGGCTGCCCATTGGCGTTCAGTCCGCGGCCTTATTTGCAGCACATGCAGTGTTTAAAAAAACGTTATAACCGGTAGATTTTTTGTAAAACATATTACGTTAAGGTTCCATACAAAACGTTATTTGACATTCGCAGGCTAACGGCGTGATATTTGAAAAAACTTATGTAACAAACTTTCATAAATTGACTTTCCATTTGCGCGAAATTCCCCTTTCCTAAAATAAAATTGTATAAACTAGAATAATTTGAGAAATGCCAATGTATGACAGTTTGTTGCATAAGATTCTTCAAATATCACGCCGTTAGCCTGAGAATGTTAAATAACGCTTTGTATGGAAAGCGAACCACCTTAACGTTATATGTTTCAATCAAAATGATTAACTATGACTACTTCGCCTGGACTTGAACTTTTTGTGGCGATGACGTCAACAGTTCAACACATGATTTCAAAAAATATTATTGTATAAATTAAACGATATCGCCACTTAAAATGAGCAGTATATAACAACTTTGACTGATATTGTTTAGTTGTTCACAATTACATACACTAGTATTGATCGGTTCACACCCCATTTTTGGTACACCCTGTATACAAAATGATATACAATTTCATCTTATCAAGAATTACAAACACAGTTACAAAAGATAACAGAGACACAGGGGTCTCCCTGAAGTAGTAAGTACGGTAACAAGTTTTTTTTAAGTGATTTTATGTATCACAGCATCCTGTCTGCAAAATGACGTAATTTTTACGTCACCGACACCAAAAGTTCGTGCTTTGCTTATACAAACGGATAATTTGCAAAAATATTAACAAATCTTTGTAGTCGACTGTACATACTTAGATTATTCCGATTATTCCTGGAAACTGTAACCAGCTTGAGCCAAATTCGGAAAGTTGTTTTGCAAATCTCTGACTGAAAAGTTTCATTTAATTAGCGAAGTTACTTGGCTCTGGTTTTAAGGTCTACAAAATTTGCGATATCGAAACATGGTCATATTAGTATCTTTTTAACCTAATATGTACGAAGTATTATTTGATATTTAACATGTGCTTTTCGGTGACGGAAAATGTCGTGAGGAAACCATTATGGTCCAGTTTACCCTCTGGGTTGGAAGGTCAGATGGCAGTCGCTTTGATAAAGGTAGTGCCTACGACAAATCTTGGGATTAGTAGCCAAAGCACACCCGGTGTCGTTTAAGCCACTGCCAGGAAAAATGCTAGGAAGATCAGGATCAGGTGATATAAGTATCTTTTATAGCCTGACAAGTTTTATTTTTGACTCTAGCCACGTTGCGGATTTTTAATGGACCTAATTTATTTTACCGGGATGGAAGGACTCTTTGACAACAGACGTTAGAAGTCATCCAATGTCACCGATGTAAACAAAGAGCAAAAAAGACGAAATTCTTCGCGATTGTAAAATAAAATTCAATAAATATCCCAAAAGCAATCCATAGCGATGTCAGAAAGCTTATTTTGAATATAATTGAATATTTACTTACAGCAAAAAATTGATGCCGGATTGTCTAGTATGTCTAAGCAATGTCTTCAAATTGGTTGTTGACATGACCAGTGAGGGAATGCAAATCGGTTATAACCGAAACCTAAAAAATCGGTTATAATCGGTTATTTCAGTCTTACCAATAATCGGTTATTTTTATTTCAGAATCGGTTATAATCGGTTATTTTATATTTGTTTTAATATCATTGCATTTTCATAATTTTCGTAGTTTACCGAAACCAAACATCATTATATATAGACTAAGTAAGTACCTTAGGTATTTAGTATACTTAAAACAAAGTTACGACTACCGAAACTGCCGAGCCGAGTTCCGAGGAAACTCTCGGAACACGAAAATAATAATACATAAATGCAAATTATTACTTTTTTGCGTTTATGGTATTATAGCTAATATAACCAAAGCGCATATTTTTCTTCTTTGGAGATAAACATCTTCCATTTCTTTCTCGTTCGTAGTCTATTACTTTCTATCCTATATCAAGATTATCAAATCAAGTCAAGAAAATATATTTGATGATGATGTCAGCATGCATTAGTAAGTAAACATCGTGGTAATTTAATTTTTGTACACATCTACGAAATTTACACAGTATCGAAATAGTAGTTTATGCAACTGATCCATAATGAGAGGCCTTATAATACGAGTGTGGTTTTATTAAACGAGCGTCAACGAGTTTTATAATAGGACCCACACGAGTGTTTTAATGCCTAATTATGTACAGTTTCATACACTACTATATCTACACACATATCATAAGTACTCTAAGATGGGTTCACAATTCTACTTTCGTAACAGCAAAAAAACCAACAAAAAATGACAACAGCAATGGCGGCAATTCGATCCTCCGTGAAAATGAATGGTTTGTTTTAAATCATAGACAAACAAATGAAGTCCCTATTACTCATGTCACTCGAGATCAAAATGTCGTGCGTAAATATTAATAAAACATACTGAATTGACGTTTCGTATCGATGACTGTTTTAATATCTATGGATACTAAATAGAATAGTGATCCACTTGCGTTTTGACAGCTGTTCCAAATTTAAACTAATAACGTTACAAAAATCTGTACTTTTATAATATAACATTAAAGTACAGATTTTACCTACTACCACAGACAAGAAAATTCTCATAGTAAAATCGGTCGTAATAATGCTGGTCAAACATTTTCTGAACGCATTTTAGAGCACTAATGATATGTGCGTAGATACTTATATTTTTAAGAAAAATAAATTTAAGTTGTTATTTTACATTTAAGTTTACCTTTACTGAACGTAATTAATAATTATAAAGCAACTACTTACAATCGAAGTAATGGAACTGACATTCTAATTTTATTTATTTCAGAGCTTGTGTGGTAATACTGGCAATGGTAAACACCTCGAGATGGAAGAATTCGTAGAACTTGCAAGCAATTTTTTTTTTCGTTGATAAAAAAAGTAGATTAAGTACCAAACATCGTTTGCGTTTCATTTATTAGTCGTACGCAGCATATAGCTTTCCACGTTTAAAGCTTTATCATATCATATTTCTTTGTCTTTTCTTCAAAGTTTGAAATAATCGGTTATAACCGATTAATCGGTTATTTTTTGCTATAACCGATACCAATAATCGATTATGAAATTTTGTCGGTTACTGCATTCCCCCGGCACTGACATTTTATAGTGCGGTCGTAGACGTATTGATTGAACTGGTTAGTTTGGTTGAATTTAACTAGTAATTTCTTTTCTGATTAAATATTGTAATAAATAAACATTGAAAACGTATATTAGAAAAAGGTCATTTAGTCGAATCCCAGAAAGAACGTTTTATAATTGAGGTCGGCGGTCTTGAAATCAACACATCATAGTCAGAGTCTTCGGAGTCATAATCTGAAAAATAGTTAAATATCGAAAAATATGGATGAATAGGTATTTATTGTAAAGCATAGATAACACAGTATTGCCATATTATGCGATTGGCAGCGAGACTACCTCAGGCCCCTCAGGGTCAAATAGGGGCTGTCGGGCTACACAAATCTATTCATTTCACAGATGACTACGTTATTTCGTTTTTAACAATCTTAACTAACATAAAAAAATCGGCCATTTGCGTGTCGGGGCACACGCAGTGTAGGGTTCCGTAGTTGCCTGTCTGTCAGTTACATCGACGTGTGGTGCGGTTGCGTCAGCCGAATTTGTACGAAAATTGGCATTTCCAAGTACACATTAAGTTGGTCGACTATAATATTACTCGGTAACTACTTATGCCTACTTGTCCGTGATAGTTTTCCTTTTAAATTAATTATATGTACTACTACCACGATTTTTTTCACATCCCCAGTAGTAGCCGTTTAGCCGGCAGGGGGGGACACAAGACTCGAACAAAAATTAGGGCTTTAAAGCCCTAAATCTCACAAACACAAAATGGTTTTAAAAAACCCATAATATTTTTGAACGAGCTATCCAACGATATCCCACGACATGGGTTTAACGAGAAAAAAAAAAATATTGTACTGTTTTGTCGGCGTGATTGATTTATAAACCCATGCCGTATGAATTTTCTAGTAGTAAGGTTACTGAGCTAGGCCGAGGACGGACAGACGGACATCGCGAAACTATATAAGGGTTCCTTGTTGTGTACGGAACCCTAAAAAGAATTATGTAAGAGTCATAAGTTTGTCATATTAATGCCATGGGTCTTAATGCCATGTCATGTTTCCAGCATAACATAAGGATCCCAACTCTTATTTCTTCCAAAATCAGGATAACATAACATAAAACAAAAGTGATATGCTAGGGACATCCTATTCTTTCAAACAAAACAGATGGAATCGCGACCCTGTCTGCAGTGGAGCACATTTGGCAGGCCACTTTGCACTCCCTCAAGCAGTGCGGTGCGGAGTTATTGCAAAACCAGTAAACTGTACCCAGTCGGTACATTATTTACCTACGCGCCTACATTTTAATGAGACGTCCTTTCCGATGTTATGTAATGTCTAAATTGTCTAATGTTATTTTTATTGCATTGATGCTGCATGTAGGTAGTGCGTAACATCTCACCAGATATTTACATCCAAATTATATATTAGTATCGTAGTTTATATATTAAATGGTATGAAAATCAGCGCTGTCTCAGCATTATGCTGAGTCAGTGCCGGTTCACTGCCGCAGAGATGCACTTGTTTCAAGTTTTATGTGTTTTTGTTGCTTGTGTGTTTGTGAATAAATGTATCTTTTTTTCTTTCTGATTGACTCAGCATGCGCGGAAGCGGTACGGTTGCATTAATGCGTGCTTGATCACGCACGTTCAATTATATGGACAAGTTAGCGCACATACTCGTAGGGTAGGTCCCATCCCGCCAGGCGCCAACTGAGAAAACGACCATAGACAGAAACAATAAGGTATATCCAGGAGCAAATACACAGCTCATTAATTACATCCTAAATACAAGACAGATAACACCGTTAATTAACCTAATAAGCTTTCCCTAAATACACAAACACACCGAATCGCTTCTCGATACTTAAATGCATTAAATACGCAAACTCCACCCATAAACAAAATACGATCGTCGATACACCAACTATCACGTTCCAAACCTCTAGGGTGCTTAAATTATTGCCACCCGCAACTGCAGTGGCGTGCAATATTATTGAAATAGGAAATGCGGCGTGCATTTAAGTTCGCTGCCACCAAGTGCACGCGCGGGATTACGATCGTCATTACAGTTTGCCACCAAGTGTAATGTAGTGGTGGACGTAGTATCGTTTGCATAGTTTGATAGTGAACGGGAGGCAGGTTGATTGTTTTCGGTTCGAGGCCTTAAGGGTACCTGCACGATTGAGCGATTTAGCGACGTATTACATAGTTTTGAGTGGTTACTGAGAGCTTTTTTGCACGGCTGACTGTTTTGGTAAGACACCAATCAAATTTTTAATGATAAGATTTAATTATTGATATGTTTTATAAGTAATGTTCAAACTTTGTATTTGGACCCGGACGTTTTTTTTTAAATCAACACAGTATTTAAAGGAATTCAGAATATCAACAATACTATGAACTAAACGCAGCATTCAAACTTTTCCGCACTAACCCTGTCGCTACTTTTTTTTCATGTGCATCATGAGCTTCTTGGTTTCTTTAAACCTGTATCACACCGGCGCGGCCTGGCCGCGGCGGACAATAGTAAAATTGTCATTAGCTGGCCGCGCCAGTGTGTTGCAGGCCTTATACTGCCAACAGTGATGACCTTTTTTTCATTTAAATTTATCCTGGTAATAATTTGCAAACACTAATAAATAAAACATTGGACCCGATTCGACGTGCACATTTTTTTTTTAAATGTATCTGATGTGTGATATGGGTGTTTATGCCTGAAAATAAAACTTTTTTTTTTTTTTAGGCATAATTTAGGCGGCAGATTAAAAACGACATATTTAGAATAGCATTTAGGCAGCTAAGCCGTCTATACAACTGTATAGACCGCCTCAAATAAGAAATTTGTCAGATTCAATTTAGCGCTGTCATTTGATTATGACAGCTGCTCATAGAATAGCAAAGTGTTTTAGCAACACCTAAATAAAATTAGGAAGTTTAGAGGCCACTGAAGAATCGGGTCCAATTAGTCGTATGCATATTAAAAAGTATACTTCAAATAAGAATATATTTGAAATAAAATAGCGTTCAAGATTATTAACTATCTTTTTAAATACATATATATTATACGACCTCATTGCCCTCACATCCATAGTTTTTCTATAGGTCGGTGACGCATGATACGTAGGTAATAGGAATTATATAGATACTTAACTGGACAAATATTGATTCTAAGTTTAAAATCTCGCGTTTTACTGGACACTTCTAATAAGTCTTCGGTATGTTCCACTTACTGGTATATGAGGTTTCTGTTTTTATTTGTGACTATAATACCTACATGTCGATGTTTGAATGTACCAGATGGTCGTGAAAGGCACAAGATCTGCGAATTTTTCGATGCCAATTCATTTTTTATAAAATCATCATTATCATCATCATCATCATAATCATCATCATCATCATCATCATACAAATAATAAAATCGTAACTGATCGCTGTCTGTACATGGCAAATATATTAAAAAAAACTTTTATGGGGGGCCTTCATAAACGCAATAGAGCCCAAAAAAATGATTTTTGAATTTCTTGTCTGTTTATCTGTGCGTTTGTGCACGCTAATCTCAGAAACGGCTGAACCGATGTGGATGCAGTTTTCAGTAATATGTTATGCTAAACTTCCTTTAACATTGAGTGTTTATTTTGTTCAAATCGGTTAATAAATAAAAAGTTATGTCAATTTAAGTCACGTGGTATAAGTATCGCATAAACTGGTAGTAATACTCATTGTTACTAAATAATCAATACATATAATAAAATATAATATTGAATAATAGGTAAAACAAATACTGAGCTGAATTGGCTGATAGCTGCTGAATACAAATTAAAAATACAACACAGGTAATCATTAACGTAAACATTTGACACAAAAGTCCTTCAGTAGAATGTAATTTGATTACAGTTTCAAGCAAGTTTCAAGTATACTGAAATGGCTTATCAGTCGTTTTAGAATGATCCCGTGGTCATTAACAAAAAAAGAGGGTATTTTATTAATGTATTTAGAGAAACGGGTAGGTGAACAAAAGTCATATGAAATGCCAAATACGGAATCAGTCAATCACTACTGGGGTCAAAGAGTACTATATACATATATACTGAGAATAGAGACATCAGTCGCCAGTACTGACTAGCGGCATCTAGTGGGATACGATAGGAATACACCGTATGTACCTATACATATTTATGCGGTACTTATTGTACATATGTATATGCTCCTGTATACGTATAGCTATACAGCCATGTACAATTGAAGAATGTTTTGGTTTTTAATGAGAGAACGGATTAATTCAGATGAAAATTAAACCTAAGGTTTAATTTTCATCTAAATGAACCCAATCTCATCAGATAACTATGAGGTATAGAGGTTTAGTGTAGGAGTAAGTAGTAAATAAAAGTAAATTGCGAGTTAATTTCGTCTATTTATTTTCTTATACTTAATATTCTAATGTTAAACAAGTAAGAACGTCTATGCAAGAGACGTTTACGATCTTTACGGTTATAATCTTACGGTTACGGGTTACATTACATTTCGGGACACAACATTTCTCAGACATCTTGAGAAGTCCGCTGGATGCAGGTGGCGCCGGACCGGTCACTTTCGCACTCTTTGTCCAGCACTGCACGTTTTTTCGGCTGATATGATGATATCTTGCAAATATCAACTTCACATTCACGAACTCAACAAGATTTGAAGGAATATTTCAATATATGTCAAAATAAAATACATTACGTTCCAATCCATTCAGTGGAGCAAAAGTATTACGTTCAAATTGCATTAAAGTAAAATATGATAAGAAAATCAAACATATGTAATATATTTTCTGTATTTTGGATTTATTTCATATGTCTTATAACAATTTTATTATGTTTCAATAAGTTGGCATCAAACATCTTTTAAAATATTCAGCATGAAATGGAATGTAGGTCGGTAATATACCATTGTAAAAAAAAAAACTAGTGTTGCCTTAGCAGACTGACCTCATGGTTTTAAAGAAACAACTGAAACATTAATTTATAACGGAGAATAATTTAAAATTTATTATAAATTAATAATAGTAAACTATGAAATTAACTGAAGCTTAAATAGTCTAATTGTTAACAATTATCGATAGTGACGCCATCTAACGGAATCGAACGGGAAATTTAGCAACGCTTTTATCGCCCATACAAGACGCGTTGTATGAACCTGATAATACCCTGACTGGGGTTCTCGGTAATAAAGTGGTACGGGCATACATTACAGGACACGGGGTAAGTTGAAGTTAATGTTAAGTATTTCGGATGCGATTGGTGATGAGCAAAACCATTGTCATTAACGGGTTGTTGTGTCCGCAGCCTGTGGAAACGCCCTTTTTGACGGCACGAATTCGGAAACTAGTATCTTTCTGACGATCGGAACTTTGACAAAAATAATATAATCCCTACATTGTGCGTTGCATAAACATACGCAACAGCCAGTGTCGCTTCGGTACCGATAGCTACGAGGGGCGTTCAATAAGTTCTCGGTATCGGCATGATGACGTGTGATAATAATTTCTGATTATTTTTCATACTGTATCACTATTCATGAATACACTACTAAAGTAAAAAATATATGATTAATTTGTTTTCTTTAATAAGTTTAAACAAAGACGATGGGGTAGCAAATATTCTGACGTGAGTAAAATTGAAGGATTCTTATTGAAGTGAAAACTTCTTTAGCGGCGCTGTGCACTTTTTGGGATGCGGAAAAATTGTTAAATACGCGACACAGTTTTGTGACGTCAGATGTGAAGGTCACTTTTTGCTGCTAGCCGATTCGACTTCATTCAAAACTGAACGCTATTCGTAAGAGTATAAAGGTGGTTTTCCACCGGATGAGCGCGGATTGAATTGATTTTTTATTTGCACGCTAAATTGAACTGTACTGTTAGAGTGCAAATCACACTGAAGATTATTTTCAAGCGCTTGACATCGCGGGAAAATTTCTTCAGTGTAATGTGCATTCTAATAGTACGGCAATACGTTTCAATTTAGCGTGCAAATAAAAAATCAATTCAATCCGCGCTCATCCGGTGGAAAACCACCTTAAAGCCGTTAAACACTTTTTGCAATAGACGTCCGCCTAAGTAATGATATTGATAATTGTTTATAAATTTGCGTCAAATTCATTTTTAGGGTGACACCGTAAGATGTCACGTGACCTGATCGAAAAACGGTTACAATGTTATTGAGTTTTCACTTCTGCCGGCACTCCCGGAGTGCAACCCTCTTTTTTTATTTTAGGGGCGATTTTGGTCAAATTCTGGCGTGGTAATCCAGAATGTTGATTTTATAGTGAGGTTATATATCTATTTTGAAGCCTGGAAAAAAAAATATATATCTCATTATTAATCATATTTTTAAACACAGCTCCCTTAACAAAGTTAAAGGTGGGTTTTAATGGCCATCAATATTTTTTTTTTAATTTCTAGAAATTGGGCCAGTATAAATGCAATTAAAGAAGGTAGACTAAGAAAAAAAATAAGAAAAATAAATGCCAATTTTATGACGTTTCTGTTTAGAAGAGATTGCAGATTACCAGGGGTGCTATTTAGGGACGTCAAATACAATTAACTATCTACCCTGTCACCTAGACCAACTCATATACTTTTACTTCTTATTCTTTGTTACTAAAAATTCCTCAATTATATCTGGGCAATTGCGTTGATTAAATACCGGTCAAGTGCGAGTCTGACTCGCGCACCGAGGGTTCCGTACAAACTATCAATTAACTCAAGTCAAGGTAAAGTAACTGTCCCAATATTTGTTAAATTACTTATTTTAACCCAACACAACAGAATTCAATTTCAAACAACGAATAACTTTTACATTTACACCAAGACCATCGAACTACCAAGACAATTGAATCGCGATCGTTTTTTGACCTGCTATTGACATATACCCGTCCCAACCCCATTAATTCTAGAAAAATCTTAACAGCGCGAAGTAGGAATGGGGTCAGCGCCATCTATCGGGCCCACTTGGTACTAACGTGCAAGGCAGCGTGCAGCTTATTATGGGACTAGGTCGATTTGTGTAAGATTGTCCCCTAATATTTATTATTATTTATTATTATTATGTAAAATGTTAATAAATGTAAATTATTAAAATATCGATGGCAAAAAGCGAGAACGTAGTAACCGCCACTTGGTCAAAAAAGTTTTTTTTGCATATTCGGAATCAGCGAATTTTTCTGCGTCGACTGGTCTGGGTCCCATGGCTCTACGACGCTTAGAAAAAACTGGACTACGTTGCAAAACGAATGTATTTTTTTGACGATGCCCACATCTAATTGCTGTAAACACCCAAATAGTAGCAATTTTCTAAACGAGTACATTTACGCTAATTTTGTTTTTTCATAAATCAAAGGGTGTGCCGGTTACAGCGTTGCCGAAATTTTGTTCCGTGGCGGTTACAGCATTTATGCATGTAGTGAAAAAATTACGAACCAAGCTTACTGCAATTATCCTAAAATAAATTATCTATGATTGACGCTTACTACATTTCATTCGAAAATGAATTAACAGCAAGCTACAGTAACGACATTTGAAACACAACGTGAAGTGGGTAGTGCTTGAAGATACAGCAATAAAAATGTGCGCTCGCGGCGATGTGGCTCGTGAATACGACCTGTGATTTAGTCTATCGGCGATCGCCGGAGCGAGTCGGTGTGCGTAGTCTGTGTACTCTGTGTGTCCGTGAAATAACAATTTTAATTTGTACGGTACCATAGTAATATAACGTCTAGTTATTTAAGTTAAATATGAATGGTTCAGTGAGATTAGTTCAAAGAAATATTTTTATAATTAAGGTGATAGTTGTGTTCAAACAATTGTTTAAGAATTATGTTGAAAACTTATATAATAAGTAATACTTACATTCAAAACATCTTTTATAGGTAGTGGGTTTAATAGGTAGTGAGTTTTATATCGATAAAAGTTACTTAAAAGACAATTTAATGCCAAAACTGAAGATAAAATGTTAAAAGTAAAAAAGTGGTACAGTCACGGATTTTAATTGTTAGGCCACTTTGAAGTTCTTTAAATTTGCAGTATTATAGCATTCACGAGCGTGCACGAGATTACACGATTAATTACGAATAAATACATGACGTATATCTAGACAAGAAGCTTTGTAATTTGGCGCTTATTAAGTAACCATGGCAACCTTGTTTAAACGTGACTATAGCAACCCTTATAAGGATAATACCAACATGTAGAATAAAACAATAAATACATGATTTTGACTTTGTCATAACTGTCTTAAGTGATAACTGTTGTAAATATTTGAATATAAATTTCACCGTGAACCCCGCCATCTTGAAGAGTCAGAAACAATGTGTTTCCCTTAAAGGTTAAAATTAAATGTTGGCTAATGAGATGTCAATGAGCAATTAGTTTTGCATGCAAGCAATATTTTTGATTCAGACCTCTTTTGAATTTAAAGACAGTGACAGTTAAATGTTGACATCAAAGATGACAATTCTGAATTATGGATTTTGATGAATCATAACCACTATTAAAGTATTTAATGCGATAATTTGATCGTGACAAGCTCGTGTATTCGTCCAACTTTGAGCGAGAGCTCATTCTATAACGTTGTTAAAGAATTAAAGTAATGCCAAATTCGTAGAACCATAAGCGTGTTAGATTTATTAACACTGTTGCGTTGTGGGAAAGACGACATATCGGGAGCAGCTGCAGGCGGAATTCCGCAACTGAATGTCGCCTTTATGGGACCCATGAAGACCATCACCCACTGTATTCAGCGAAGCCTAGCGAGGAGAAATGCTCCCCGACTACAAAGTTGATGAGTTTATGCTATACTTAAATGGATATGAAGTGTATTGATGTGTATTCCAGAACGAACAAGGCATGTGTAAAATGTGGACGCCGATATTTACATAAGTAAATTTCTTAATAAATATATTTCTTTGTCAAATAGTGTCTATTTTTTTAAGAATAATATAATTATGTAGTTAGCTATGATAGCTGAAACATAACAAATTACAAAACTGACTTAAGTCAAATTCTTATTTAATTCTTATGATGGCGGCGGTTAACTTTTACTACATCATTTCTGTCCCCGAATAAAATATTGCCATGCATAGAGTAGTGAGTGCGATATCGCAATTTTGGTGTTTACAGTATGCAATTGTCATCAAACTATCAATGCGTGCGTGACGGATGCGATGTCGACTTTCTGGAACTTAATGCGGTTATTGATGATTGATTACGTTTATGTGCAACAATTATGATAATGTCACGAACGTCACATTTGTATCCTAGACGCCACGCATTCGGATAAAGTCGCTAGTTTTTCGTTTCTCCTTCGTCGAAATGACCTATCATTATTTCTCCATTACTATCGCTACGTTATAACATTGGTTACTAGGTTGCGGTTGCTAGGTCTGCTATTGGTTAACTCTGGGTGTAGGAAGTGATTCAGATGTGAGGTTGGTAGTTCCGGCTCTGATATTAGCCAACCATTAATAATGCATGAAAATGTAACATTATTGTCGAAAGATTCAAACCTAAATGACATCTCTAGCCTGACAAGCACAATGATAAAGACAGAGATATGACTTTGCTCTTTAATTATACGAAGCTTTCGTTGTTTAAATATACGAGCATAAACGACTAAACCCGATTTGTATTATACGGCTAGAATGCGAACAGCGGCATGTGGCCTAACAATTAAAATCCGTGACTGTACCTAAAGTTTTAAAGTTTTCACGGAAATATTAAACCTCATTACCTATAATATTTAGTTTTAGCGGATAACAATATTATAGTCTGATTAACCCTAAGAATATTTATGTTTGTTTTTAGCACGATAAGTACAAGGTTGTGATTTTATAATATGAGAGATTTTATTAGCCTTTTGAAATGTTATAAGCAACGGAGGTTTTAAGTAACTTTCGTAATGTTTTTATACAGAGAAATTGAGACTAGATAGTATTTGATATGTTAAGACGGTAATTGTTGCTTCTGAGCTTTTAATTTGTAAGAAACCTGCATTTAAAATTTGGAAACATTTTAAAAAAGTATGTTGATAAAAGTTGATTGATACTTAAGTCGTTTTATTTTCACAGTTTCTTTTTGCCGGTGGACACTTACCACATTTCAGTTAGTCCTATAAAGAACGTAATGACATTTACGTCAAAATTATTGAATCTTAAAATAAATATGCATCTGGTTACAGCATTTATGCTTTATGGAAATAATACTCGTTTCACCATTTTAGTACGTTTACTTCTGGCGTTTACAGCGTTTTCGCGTAACGAAAAAAAGAGTTCAATTGTCGTAACCGCCACTAAGTCGTAAACCAGTCTTTTTTGTTAAATATTAAATATGCCAGTTGAAAGAAAACCATAAGTTATGAATTAGATCCAAATATCAAGCATTTTCGTTCATAAATGAAAGAGTTATAATTTTTTTTCTCGAAATCGAAAAGTTTTTTGGCTCTGGTGTAAAGTTTGCATTTTGGCGGTTACTACGTTCTCGCTTTTTGCCATCGATATAGTTAAATATTCTGCCACCTTTAATTTTCTACGTTCTTACAAATTAAATATAGACAAATAAACGATGAGCATTGGTATTAGGAATTCTAAAAAAAAAGGGATTCGCGATAAACGCCTTCCACGCGGGCGGAGCCGCGGGCAGAAGCTATACATACTAAATTACTAACTTTTTAAATGTTAATCCAAGCAATAGATTACCTTTTAATCACTGGTATAGTATCCTTTATCATGTCATTAACGTCAATAATGAATCATCAGAGATGGGCATGTCAAACAGTAGTCAGTGGGGTTGACAATGCTAGGAAATAGAGAGTTAAAATCTATATATAAACGTAAAAGTCCTGACTGACTGACTCACTCACTTAAATCAACGCCCAGCCGAAACCGTCGAACCTAGAAAGCTGATCTTCTTACAATAGGTAGTTTATAGATTAGTAGGTAGATTTTTGAAAATTCCACCCTCAAGGTGGTAAAAAGGGGGGTTGAAAGTTTGAATGGGGATGGAGTAAAATTTTAAGTGTTAGACTTGAAACTCTATGTATGGACTCCTTATTACAATAGGTACAAGAAAAGCCATTTTAGAATTTTGGAAAATCTCGCCCCTAAGCGGGTTAAATAGGGGTGCAGTTTGTACGGGTGAGATTTGGTATAGAGATAGTTTGAGTCCCGGGGAAGGCCGTAGAATAGTTTTTTCCGGAAATCAGTCCCTAAGGGGGTGAAATGGGGGTGAAAGTTTGTATGGAGCTACGATAAAAACGAGTTCCACGCGAACGAAGTCGCGGGCAGAAGCTAGTTAAGAATAAATTAAAATATGGATAGTTTATGAACCCCTCTCTCTTTCACCTCCATCTCGTGGCATTACTTAACAATTAAAATTGTATGTGGTGGTCCTTAAGATGAGACTTAACAAAATAATTGTAATTAATTTAGCATTTATGATTGCATGATGTTAAAAAGGGCTTGATCCGGCATAATGTTGCAGTCAGCTTACTGCGAGGCTGCCCTACAACTAATAGGGGCGTAGACACTAAATAAAATACCTAATCAATAATGTCATATTTTCTCGAAAAAGGATAAAAAAATGCAGTCAAATGGAGAGAAAGTCAACGCAAAAGTAGGGGTATGTTCTGTCCCTTTTTCGCAAAACGCAACTTCAAATGAAACGATGACGCTGGAAGAATGTGACGTCACAGAAGACGGCAACCACGTGCCGCGTCGCATCGTGGTCGGCGCCGCCGCCGTCAACGCGGGCCCCCGGCAGCATCCTGTAATGTGACGTCACACACCGTTTGCGTCTTCTCTCTCTAACAAGCAATATTAAAACGGTTGTTTTTCTTCTCGTAATTCTTTGAAATATCTGAATGGGATTTTTGTCACTAGGCATATTTTTTGCCTTCTTTATTTTGGAGTAATACTAATTTTTGAGTCGACACCCCTATTAACTATATTCATCCAAGATTCTTGCACGCTGATTGTCGTAAGCCGCTATCAGTCAGTTTAATGTGCGAATGCGCGATATTGTTTTATAGGTATGAAGGTGAACATTCATCCTGAAGAATTCTTTAAGGCAAGCCACAAGCAGATTAGTTTTCAAGCCAATGCTTCGTAGGCATCTGCTGGAAGAAGAATTTGCATAGCATCCATCGTCTAATATGTATATATTAGTGTATCATTTATTTGTATATAAGTAATAATAATGTAATTATATATATGTAGGATTTTAATAAGTATGTACTACGCTCTAAACGTTGACCATCTACTCATTTGGTAGGCCTTATAGTTGACTGCTAGAGAATGCCATTTGGCATAAAGTCCGCCATTTGTACATAATTTCGGTTTTGTACAATAAAGTTTAAGTTAATTAATAACTCCTTAAGAGTTCGAAACGTTTCGCCCGTAGTGACATGAAATCCATGTATTTTGGATATTTGCATGTTATCGTCTACGAACGTATGTAAACAACAATAATGAGAATGGGTGTTTTAATTGTTGTATTCCATTGAAGAGTCGAAATCCATTTAGCATTACCTATATTCCGATAAACAGAATTAATTGGAATACGCCCGTACATCCGTCTCTGCAATATATATATCAACCGTTTCGCCGGAAGCTGCTTGTAAGTAAAGCAAATATGGCGGGCGGAAGTGGGTCGTAAGTTACGCCGCGACGCCCGGTCGTCTTCCGCCTTCGCCGTTAGGCTGCAAAACGGTCTAAGTAGCTTACGTAGACTATTACTGATAAATAACAAATTTTGTTACGTTATTTAGTTACAATTTTTGGGCCGAGTTGCATTAAAACGTTGTGATTTATTTGGTAGCAACACATCGCAGCCTTTTCTCTATCGCACACGTTGTTGGACCCTTTATGCAACGTGCACAACTCTCTGTGTCTTACGTTAATTTTGTCTAGGTATATTCATTATTGTGTTATAAATCCTGTTATGTGTGATTTGTGGATAAATGGTTTTTCTTCCTTTCTTTTCTTTCTTTGTATTGAGTAGGTGGCGCCCGTTAAAATTTGATAGTATGCAGTTTGATAGTTTTCTTTGGAAAAAATTGCCGGCGGCATATTTAACGTTTAATGACTGTTAAGTGCGGTGCAACCTGCACTGGGCACCTATGTTTATATCTGCGACAAATCGATGAATGTAATACAATGACTACATTTACCGTCACAACACGCGGTAGCTGTCACTTGTTCATGGTGGTGTCTCAGACAAAAAAAAAGACAGGCAGAGCTTTACGAACAACCTAGTGAAGCCGGTCAACCAAGCCAAATAAGTTTAGCACACGCTCACGTACACATATACAAACAAAAATGGCACAAAACTTTCCAGCATGTGTAGCAATGCGTTCAAGATCACCTAATTCGAGCTTTGTGCAATTTAATTTGTTTATGTGAGCATACATCGGCGAACCCAACATTTTTTAAGGGGGATTATTTTAATTTTAATAAGTAATCATTTACATAATACATTGTCTTAATAAGCATTCTTATGTATATATGTATAAAAAGGTGTGAGCGGAAGTAATTTTTTAAAGTACTTACTCAAATGAATATCTAAAAATTATTAACTTACAGACCAGGGTGAGCCAAATGCCTCAGCTCGTTCCACCGTTGGCTTGGTTGAACACATGTTCTTGGCTTGTCGACGAAAATCCGTAATAATAATTACAATGCGAAATTGTGTCTGTCTGTCTGTTTGTTACCTCTTCACGCTTAAACCGCTGAACCGATTTAGATTAAATATGGTACAGAGATAGTTTGAGTTCCCAGAAAGGACATAGAATAGTTTTTATCCCCGTGATCATCCACTGAAAGGGTGAAATGGGGGGGTGAAAATCTGTATGGAGCTACCATATAAACGAGTATCTCGCGGACGGAGTCGCAGGCAGAAGTTAGTTCTATATAATTATAGAATATGCTCACAAAATTCCACACATTTCAAGCTGAATCGGAGAAGTTCATTCGCTTCGCTCGCTAGTTCAACTGGCCGGATTTTCATTCTGAGCTAAATAAATGACAATGTATCGTTCATAACACGTTCCGTTTTCACACGTTAGGAATGCATTGGAAGCAAGCGAAGCAAGCGAGCCAATGAGAATCATACTAAAATGTAGATGGTTTAGGTAATTGACCTACAGGAAGGTTTTACTGCCTCATTTTCTGGTTACGACACGACGTATTCCCAGACATCTTGGATATCTCTTCCGGGTAGTAAACTTGCTTTCGTTATACATTCGGGTTTAACAGGATCAAACAAAATAGGGTTTAAGACTTGAGCGAAAAAGTATCATATTGGTATTTATATTATGGTTTGTTAAAATTTCAGTTTGGAAATATATTAAAAATAACTGATGTAAAGCAGGGGGATGCAATATAGGCAAGGCTTCTGCCCGCGACTCCGTCCGCGTGGAACTCGTTTATATCCATAAAAACTTTCACCCCCATTTCACCCCCTAATCTAAGCGGATGATTTCTGGGATAAAAACTATCAAGTGTCCCATTCCGAGTAACTATTTCTACACCAAAATTCATTTAAATCGGGTGCTCGGTTTAAGGCGCCGTAGGTTCAGCAAAGTTAAGCGAACAGAGTTTTTGAAACAATATAATGGGTCTGTTTATAATATCGCTTCAAAAAAATACGAATAGTAATAGCGAGATCAGTGATTCGAAACATGATTAAGCAATTTTCGCTAGATAGAAATAATCACGAACATAGGTCTAAAATACAATTAAAATTTTCTTAAGAAATTAGGCACAAAAGCTAAAATAATTAAAATTGCTTCTAAAAATCGGCAAAATCACGTTTGAGAGAACTCGGTGATTATTTATTTATTTATTTAAATAGCCAAAAAATTGAAATTATAAAACATGATATCCGCGTTTCCGAGCACGCACTTCCATCTCGCTCACGCTTATGCTCAATGAGAGGGAGAGAAGACCATGAACCGACGGCGCCTTAAGCATGAAAATGACAGACAGAAAGACAGACACACTTTCGCATTTATAATATTAGTGTGGATGAAGGGGTTAAGTTTGTGAATATTTCATTTCGTAAGTATATTATAAAGAAATAAAGCCCCGGGACGATATACAGCTAACGTCATGCCGAACTTCCATTCTCGGTCAGTTATTAAAAAATATGCCTAGTGACGAAAATCCCATTCAGATATCTCAAAGAATTACGAAGCTACAATCTATGTATGATATGAATATATGTATTATCTCATTATTAAATTTACTAGTGGTTCTGGGTTCTGGGAGCTGTAGAACTCGCGAGCCTGTTTTTTTACAAAAACTTTTTTTTTATTCCCACAAACTGAATCGACTTTAAATATTCGATGCTTATAATATTAAACCTGCTCACAAAATTTCACGAGAATCGATTGAGAAATGCGACCATTAGAGGAGTACAGCTGGACTGCGGGACATCTGGACATCTGAACACACGAAATAATTTCTGCCCAAGCTGTAAAAAAGAATATAAAGAAATTAAAAAAAAAAATAGTATAGATATATGGTTTCATACATTCCGTCTCGCCTTAGCGTGAAGGACGCCCTTAATACAATACAATACAATGAATATTCTCTATTGCTCACCAAAAATAGTAAATAATAGAAAAAAAAACGAACAATGGGAAAACCAGCGGTATTATCGCTAAAAAGCGATCATTTCTAGATAACCTTTGGGTAGTGGACACATTATGGAATTAAAATGGAAATTGACATTCGTAAAACAGCATAGCAAGAAGCCACACGACAAAGTCTCGGCCGGGTTTAGCTAATAGGAAACGTTGTTACATGTCATAAAAGCTGAACATTTAGTTTTAGTTGGTTTTCTAAACCTCTTTGCGGCGTGCTTGCTAATCGGCTTTACTTCAGCGGTAAAACCGGCCCCGAAACGCTCTTCTGGTCTCGTACCTAACTCTATAACTTTTAATCTTTTATTTCATTACATCCGACAGTGGACAAACATAAGACACACCATAGTTTGGACTTTTGCAACTTTATGGATGTCACATAAACGTTGTTGACTTATTATAGGCATGAGAAGAATGGCTGCATTGGCAGCTTCAGGGATACATGAACTGCCGTTAAAAAAACCACAACGCATAGTTCATATACCTTAATATTGCGCTGCACTCTTCTGTAAACAAAAAGAAAACGATATAGTTCTGCTAAACTTTTCCTCTTTTATCTTGAATTTAACTTGAGTTTGAAAGTGCAATGCATATAACACTCAGCAATTGCATATTTCAGTTTTTGTAGTATAATTTTTTTTTAGTTTCCTGTGCCAAATGTCTCATTTTTTTTTTTTTTTTTATATGTTTTCAAACAACTGTCTTATCAATCTATCATCATCATCATCATTCGCTTGTCCTTATCTCGTTTATACTTGGGGTCGGTGCAACATGTTTTTTTCTTCCATACCTCTTTATCGCTAGTATTTATTTTATCGTATGGCATACATTATTTTGGCCTTTAGTACCACCCAGGGGACACGTGCAGGGTTGTGGTAGGTAGCTACTGCGGACGTGAGTGACAGTTGTCCACTCTTTGTCAAGTGAGTGGGCAACTCGAATGTTAGAAGTTCTTAAGCTGCCCGAAGGCCTCTAACTCGGCTTAACGACTACTGTCATAGACAGCAGCCGGGATCGATTGCTTAGCGTGCCTTCCAAAGCACGGAGGCACTTATTTATATTAACCACTCAAACATCAGGCGGTCACCCATCCAAAGACTGACCGCTGCTATCTTTGCTTAACCTGCGTTATCGTTTCCGACTCGCAGGCGCCGCTAGGCTATGAGCGTTTCCTATCTATCGCCAGTCAACTGATCACACACATCCTTCTTATCGTCTCTCACGCAGTCCATCCACCTTTTCCTTGATCTGCCTCTTCTCTTACAACCCTCCACATTCATACTCAATGCCTTTCTAGTAACATGACTGTCATCTCTCCGTTGGCGATTTGCTCTCAGCTTTTCAGTTATGGGTGCTACTGCTACTATTAGGCTTTCTCTTATATATATTCCTTATATTAATTCCTTATTCGATCTATTCTCGTCACGCCACACCTCCATCTCAATAATCTCATCTCTGTTACATGCAATCTCGTGTCATCCGTCATCTTTGCGGCCCAACATTCCATGTCCTTGCATAACGACAGGTCTTATAATGGTCTTGTAAATTTTGCCCTTCAGTCGAAGTCGAACGCAGATTGTGAGATTATTTTACAATTAAACCGCAGATCTATCATAACAAACAACCACGTGATATTCAAACATTTACCTTAATCTCCAACGTCCCATTTTCGCCAAAGGACACACAACGCGTGACGAAGCAGAATTTATATAATTTCTTTGAATTACCCCACGTAATCCGGTAGGCGTCCCCTGGAGCTTACTCAGTGTACTTTAAGCACTCATCCTCTCAAATATAGCGTGCACGGTGAACACATTTTTCATACAATTTCCCGAGCCAAGTCCAAAGTAGTCGAAAAACCAATGGAGCCTTATTTGGCTTACCTTATTTACTGATAAAACTAGTGAGCTGTAGAACTCGGAAGAATTTTGTTAAAAAAAAAGATTCGAGAAAAATAAAACTATATCATACAGAGAATAAATTTATCGTGGTAACTTCGACGTTAAATTGACCCCAACCAAAAAATATTTAATAAAAAAACTTGTTTCGTTAAGTAAAGTAAAAAAATAATATAATTATTGAACCAGCTCACAAAACTTTACGAAAATCGGCTGAGAAATCTGAAGAGGAGAGCAGCTGCACAAACAGACATACGAAAGGGTGTTAGCCCACGCTAAAGCAGAGAACTTCGGTCGCCTCGCTCCCTCGTTCACTAAATAAATAATTATTTTAAGAAGATGACTAAAACTTTGATAACTGTCCTAAACAAACTTACACAGAAAAAATAATTATATTCATACTAAACGGGACTTGAAAAATATTAAAAATAAAACAAAAGGGGGAAAAACTCATTCGTGAGAACCGTGATAGTTTAAATAAAAAGGCTTATAATTGGAAATAAAATCTGAGAACCCAAGCATCGTTTAACCTTCGCAGAAGGGATGTAGTTCCTTTGATGGCATAAAATATTTTATGAAAGGTTATCATTGTGTGTTATTGCTAGCGAATGAATTTGGGATTGGAAAACGGACCACTGTCCGAATTAGTTTTCCTTTTGCGGTTTACAAAGGATAAGTCGGGGACTGGTTTATTCTTATTTGACAACAATGTTTTATTAGGATTGCTTTCTTTTGTATGGCATTCAGTTTACGTATAATTGTAGTGGGTATCCGAGTTTTATTTATTTTAAAGTTTGTAACAAATTGTCAAATCTGTCATATTGCCTCGCTTTTGCAGCGCATCAGGAATGTTTGCAGAGGCTAGAGTTGATAGTTTTCAGGCCACATCCACGCCACGGCGCATCAGAGAGGCAAATCGTTTACGAATTATAGTTAATTCGTAAACGAGTTGGCTCTCTGATGCGCCGTGTGCGAAACAGTGACACAAGCCTCCTGAACACGGAGCGTCGTGGTAAGTAATGCTGCATCCCACGACGCCCCTTTAACGGCAGGTGAGGGTGACGCCGCTGGAGTTTTAGTGGGTAGGCTCCTCCCCTCCCTCCGCCTTAGTGCATGGCCTGAGTGGACGCCCCGCGCGTCCATATAAATTGGATTTGTTTCGTATGGACGCTGCACTCAGGCCTTACACTAATGCGGAGGGGGTTACGGGAGGAGAGATCCCCACATAACCCCCCACTATGGCCTTCCCCGGGCCGGGGCGTATGTGTAACACATTTCTCCAGCTTCAAAAAAAAAAAAAAGGTTAGGTTAGGTTAGTGAACTCAACTCCTTACGTGTTTGCTAATTTAATGACATATTTATTTTTATTAATTAATTAACTTTATTTTGTAATTTATGATTTTATACCCATGGACATGTCATTACACTTATTATGAGGAAACATCTATTTAACAAAACAACAAAAACATACATTTCCCTCTATAAATATTATTGTATTTGGAGCAGACCAACTGGGGAATTGCCTTCCAGGAGACCACAGCCATAATGACGCCACTACTTGCTCAGCAAGTATGTGGTGTTGTGATCCTGGTGGTAAGGTCGCCAGAGCTCCCGAGGATGTGCTGTGTTGAGAGTGAGTACCCGCGTTCGTCTCTAGCTTATTACACAATGAATCCTCAAATCTCTAAAGGATCGGCAACGCGCTAGTGATTCTTCTGGAATCGCAAGCGTCCATGGGCTACCGGGCTCTTTGCATGTAGAAATTGCAGAACCGTTGGCTGGAAAGATTCTCGAGTGGCGACCACGTACCGGAAGGCGCAGCGTGGGGACGGTCCTACAAGGTGGACTGATGACCTGGTAAAGGTCGCGGGAGTCCGCTGGATGCAGGACCGTAAATGTGGTACTCTTTGGGGGAGGCCTATGTCCAGCAGTGGACGTCCTTCGGCTGATATGATGATGATGATGGACTACAGTATCTGCTTACCATCAGGCAGACCGTATGCTTGTTAGCCACCGTCGTAGTAAAAAAATGCTAATTTTGTTGCAAATTGTGCAGTTTAACTATATCGCTCGTCAGCTTTCAACACACCTGTTCAGCTTATTAATTATGAACAATTATAGCTTTTATTTGCGAACGACAGCGAGATATGTCCAGCAACACGCCAATTTATTTAAATGCTGTTATTTCAATTGACACGCATCCTGTTTTGTAAAGGAATATTCAAATTAATTTACGCGCACTGTTTGAATATATGTATAACTACAAAGGCTATTTATTCAAAGGCAACATTTGTTTAAACTTGCCAGACGAGAGGTCAAGTATGAATTACGTTATGCAATAATAATAAGCCCGCAGGGCAGCTTGTGGCAAGCTGTTAGGTAGTAACGACCCCACGGACCCGAGTGCTCCCGAGAGTCGGTCAGGCAGAGCCTCCTTCTCCGGCGTGTCTTCGGTGGTCGGAGTGGCACCCCAAGGGGGCCCGGAGGACTCTCAGCTCGGGCTTGCCTTCATTGGTCATCCAGAGAGGAGTCGTCAGAGCTATATGCTCCAGGGGTGGAAGTGTTTGGCATAACGCCGCGAGTAACTTCGGAAAAAGCGCAGCACCACATCTCGACACCCCTGAGCCACGGTTTAATAGCGAAGACTCTCGACCTCAAGAGACTCTCGGTAGATGGCTGGATCAAGGGTCAGGTACAGAAGGCTCAACCTGGATACTGCGCGGATAGTCAGGAGGTTCCTGTCTGTGTCGCCCTCACCACCGGTAGCTTAGGCCCCGCCTCGCTAGGATAGGTTTTTATAATGAATTTATGTTTTGTATGTATAGTTTTATATTTTACTTTTTATATAAAACGAATTGTGTTTCAATGTATGTATGTCAATTCTGTATTGTACCATGATGGTATTAACTGTAATATTTTTAGATCCATAACATTCAGCCACCAAAGTGAGTTTTGAATATTTAAGCTGAAGTTGTTGTTATGCCAACTATTAATCGTTATAAATCCTTAACAGGTCTGTAAATTAAAAAAAAATGAAAATAAACCTAATAATGATTTAGAAATATCTATTTAACGATACCTCACATGACATAGTTCGTCTACTTTATTTTTTATTTTTTTTTACAATATGGCGTCTGGTGGCCGCCGTTTTGAATATTGGTTACTGTTTTGTCTTCAGTACCCCCTGCAGTCGACGATCGAGAAAAATCAACCCACGCGTTTGATCCCAAGAGTGCTACAAAGGAACAAACACACATACATACATGGACTCGTAAACTTTGCGTCATGCAGTCGGGTAAAAAGGTGCATATTGTAAACATATCTTTGATTAAAACCATGACAAAGACCAGAGATTTTAACACAGTGGGCTTTGATAGATGGCGTCGCAAACGAAAATCCTGACAGAGCCGTCAAAGACCTCAAATTAGTTGGTAGCCGGAGTGATCACTTCGATTGTGCAAAGGCAAACATGGCTTCACAACCTCATCAGTCTGTCACGATACGTTTGTTCGAGAGTAATTGGAACACCTCGTTTGAATTTTGAAAATGTTATCAAGGTGAACCAGGTCCGGGCGATTTCTAGAATTTTCGATTCCATTTTCTATCAAGCCAAACATATCTTTTCGTGAAACCATTTACTAGTTTTCCTAGTTGGTCGCAAATCGAAGAGACTTCTCGCCTTAAAAATATTATTTCAAACAGAACCGGACCGTAGATCATATAAAGATTACCCGCCCACATTACATAGTTTGCTTATGGTTAGTAGTCACCCAATTTTAGGGTTCCGTAGTCGACTAGGAACCCTTATAGTTTCGCTTTGTCTGTGTCTGTCCGTCCGTCCGCGGACAATCTCAGTAACCGTTAGCACTAGAAAGCTGAAATTTGGTACTAATATGTATATCAATCACGCCGACAAAGTGGTAAAATAAAAAGTGTTTTTTTTTATTAGGTTACCTCTCCTATACGTAACGTGGGGTGTTTTTTTTTTTTTCATTTCAACCCTAACGTGTGATATATTGTTGGTTAGGTATTTAAAAATTAATAGGGGTTTGCTAATATAATTTTATAGTTGCGCCACGCGCCTGCGTTCGCGCCACTACGTGCACTTCAGCTCGTTTGTGGTGCGCGTGCCGCGGCCGCTGCAGGAGACCATCGCATGTGCTGATTTCTGGCCGATGGGTGTCGTGTTTCGGCGGTTCCGGGGCAACCTACCGAACTCTACACCGGACTTGACCACGCAACGGAGCCACACTGTTTCGTCGCCTAAATAATAATAAGTGTTTTAACATTATAATGTATGTATATATTTGTAGCCTTAAAGAGGTATTTGTATTATAGTCATGACATGATTAACATAATGAGTAATGACTCTTCTACTAATACCACAATAAATTACTATTGCTAACCAGAGGCGTAATTGCGCAAACAAACAAGCATTAGAAAAACTAACTGCCATTTTCCCATACAAAATCAAAAACAATCTACAACGTACGTAGATACATAACGTTACGCAATCGACAACCAGGAAGACATAAATACAATTTCTCTTCAAAACTATTTTAAATACAGCGAACGTTTCCATTCGTTTTCCTGAAAATAAAAGATAAGACCCGGAAAAGATTATAGTCTGTTAGGTACCGTTAAAGTTGGAAAGTTTTGCGGCAACGCCTCATAACAGTAGTCGACATAGGATTGGATTCACGACTATTGTGCATTCAAATAAAGTAAGCAACAACTTTGTCAAATCCTAACCTATTTTAGGCGGTTAGTGTTACGCGCCTAAATCGAACGGTCTTCCACCATTGGCTGCGTCGGCAAATAAGCTTTCAATGGCAACGGACGGTCAAGTATAGTTTGTTTTAGTTCAAAATACGAATTTTACAACTTCTTTTGTTGCTATAAAAGTAAAATATGACAAAGATATGTAATAAAACTGACAGAAGTGTGGCACGTGTACTAGTAGCTATTATTTATTTATTCAGAAAACCAACAGCGGTGCAAAGTATGTAACTTATGCTATAATACAAAGTAGTATGACCAATTACAGGTTAGATAACTTGATATGTAAAGTTGACAGTTGAACGGACTATCTTGTTTGTTTTATCTGGGGGCACGGTAGTGCCTCCTTCAAGTCGAGCAAAACAGCGGCACGGCTGTGTACATCCTTGTCTCGAAGCAGTTCAGGCCATTTTCGACCCCGCTATAACTTCGTTGTGGATAAAACTAGAAGCCTGAATTTTCAGTAACGTTTCGTGAAGTTTCAGTAGGTATAAACACGGTATATTTCAAATTTCATTCAATTTTAACGAGTAGTTTAAGAATTATAACTAGTCAAAGTTTCTTAATTTTGTCACTTACTGACTAACCGACCATCAAAACTCTAGCAGAAATAGAAGCTTCAAGAATACATTATTCATAAAACTTGAAATGCCTTTGCTAAATAAAATGTGCTTTGTCCCTTTCTTATGATCACAAATGTCAAAATGCCAGATAAGGACAAACGAATTTTAAATTTTAGTTAAAACAAGGTTGTAGGACGTTAGTGTTTAGTGAATAAATCAAGGAAAAACTAAAATATTTTGCAACTTCGGTTCAGTTTTCTAGATACACCAACTGCATAAATAAGTTTTGTAATCCCATATAAATATATAGGATTACAAAGTGACATTTGCAGTGAATGTAACAAAAAATGAAAAAGCAAGAATGGGATAATTTGTATGTATCGATAACACAATAACCTGCAAAAAGAAGTGATATCCTATAAAAAACATTCCATGTAAAAAAGAGGCCTAGTCTCGAAACTCTTCCACTGTAAAAAGTTATGTGATATTTCGTAAGCTCTTGAAGATAAAAATAAAACAATAGATGTCAGTTAAGTATTAAACAAAAAAAAGTAAGTATAGTAAAGTAAGTAGTAAAGTAAGTAGTAGTAGTTAAGTATTGGTATATTTTAAGTACTTTTCGTTATTTGAACTAAAACTATAAATGAGTGCTTCCCGATTGGCGTGGGATGTGCGAAAATAGGTCGGTACGAATTCGGTACGGCATGCGTGCCGCCACGCTTCCACGCACGCTATTATTATTATTATTATAGCCTTTTTATTCGGATATAATATGTAGTATATGTAGTTGGGTGGAGCTAATTATAGATTTGGCTCTTCTTCCATTTCTGTGTGTCCGCTTGCCAGACGGCAAAGGCCTCCTCCAATCTTCTCTATTCCGGCCTCTCTGTGGCTACCCTGCCCCATGTCTTGCCCGCTACCATTCTGATGTTATCATCCCATCGTTTTAGTGGCCTTCTTCTGTTCCTTTTCCCTTGTATTGGGTACCACTGGGTGACAAATTTGCTCCATTTCTCTCTTCCCCTTACTATGTGGCCTGCCCACTTCCATTTTTGTCTCCTTATTTTCAAGGTTACATCTTGTACTCTGGTCTTATGCCTTATGCTAGTTTCTGATTCTGTCCAGTCTTTTTGCTCCTATCATGCTTCTTTCCATCGAGCGTTGGCATATGGTGAGTTTGTCAGCTGTGCATCTTGTTAAGGCCCATGTTTCGCTCCCATATATTAAGACTGGTAGAATGCAGGTGTTGAACAATTTAGTTTTTGTTGATATGTGGAGGTACTTGTCTTTCATGACCTCTTTCAAACTCCAGTATTTCTGCCAACCATTCGCTATTCTTCTTTGGATTTCCTTGCTTATGGTGTCATTCGGGGCCATTAACTGTCCAAGGTAAATGTATTCTTCCACATAATCAATTAGTGTTTCTCCTATTAGTATTGGCTTTTTATTACCGTTTGTCATAATTTTTGTTTTTTCAGGGTTAAGTTTCAGCCCAACCTTTTCACTCTCTGATGCTAATTCGTTCATTATCTTGTTTAGGTCTTGTGGCGTTTTTGCAAACATCACAATGTCGCCAGAAAAACGCAAGTGAGTTAGTGTGCCATCTATGTTTAGTCCTAGATTTTCCCATGGAAGGTTTCTAAAGATAATTTCTAATACAGCTAGAAAGAGCTTTGGAGAGAGGGGGTCACCTTGCCTCACGCCCTTTTCTATCTTGAAAACCTCACCTTTCTTTTCCAGTTGAATGCATGCTAAACTGTGTTTGTAAATGTTCTTTATTGTTCTTGTGTATTTATGTTCTATCCCTTGATCACTTAATGCATCCCAGATTTTCGTGTATATTAGTGAGTCAAATGCTTTGCTATAATTAATGAATGCTATATACATAGTATGTGAGCTGATATTCAGCATATTTTTCTAAACTCTGTCTAACTACATGAATATGGTCCAGTACAAAGTAGTCCTTCCGGAAGCCTGCCTGTTCTATAGGCTGTTGCTCGTCTAATTTCCTTTCTATTTGTTTGAGTATAATCTTTGCACATTAGATATTGGACATTAAACTTATCGGACGATAGTTTCCTATATCCCAATGGCTACCTTTTTTAAATAAAAATATGGTCGATTTTGTCCATTGTTCTGGGATAATTTCCTAGACGATAACTTCATTGAACATATCTGTAAGTATAGGTCCTACTACGGATTTTCCTGGGGCTTTATCATTTCTTTGAGTATCTATGGCCCTTCTTGTTTCTTCCTGTAGGATGTTTGGTACGTTTGTGCTGTCTCCTAGGACTGTTTCGATGTCGGTATTGTTATTTTTATAAAGATTTGTGTAGTATGATGTAGCAATTTTTAGTATTGCTCTTCTTCCGCCTTTCTTTGCTCTATTCTGGCTCTCCAACTTTACGATCCAGTCCTTTTTGTTGTTCAGTTCTTTGTAAGCCTTTTTGATTCCGCCTGTTTGTTTTATATGTTTCTCTATCGTTTCCATTCTGCGTTGTCTCATGTCGTTCCTTATGCTTTCTTTTATATCTTTGCTAATTGTAGATATTTGTCTTCTGTGGTTGTTTGTGTTTTTCTCGTTTATTAGGGCGCTCCTTTTGTCGAGAAGGCCAATAGTTTTAGCTGACATCCATTTGTTGGCGTCTATTTTGTTATTTCCACATTGTTTGCAAGCATCTTTGATTGAACTCTCTTTTTCTTGGATATTCATGTTTGTTGTCTTTGCCTTGTATTCTGAGAGTTTCGTCATTAGGGTGTTGGCTATTATTTCTGATTGCTGATTGTTGGGGTTCATATTTTTAAACTGTTCCTTAGGCTTTGAGTGTTTTGGAGGGTCTATCTTCAATTCTGCTCGAACCATACGATAATTGGTATTAAAATTCAGGTTGTTGATGACTTTTAGAATTGTGAAACACTTCTCTCTATTTGTCATTACGAAGTCTATTTCATTTATTGATTTTCCATCCGGCGATGCACGCTATTACTGATGCGCAATTGTAATACTGACAGTTTACCTACAAATCAAGAAATATGTGCGACACCAGGATGCTTACGTCACAGTACAAAATAACAAATGCCGATCCCGCCCTACCAACTCAGGATTTTCAGATGTCAAAATGTGCTATTGCAGTGATTGGTTGCGAAACACATTTCGACCGTCATCCCTTAGTCGATTCTTATTTTTAAATACTGGACTCATTTAATGACGCGGTACATCAATCCTTGAACTAAATAGATATAAATGGATTACTAAAAGAAAAAAAAACCCAATGATGCACATAATAAAGTGTCAAATTCGGTCTACGGAGCCGTAATAAGAAAAACTCCATTTGTCTTGTTCGCAGAACTCACTTAAAAACTCGCATAAAGTTTTATGGACAAAACGGAAACTTACGTTCTCCCAAACCTTCTTTTACTAATCTGATAATCTGTAAATAAACAAGGTAAGAATTCGCGACCGCTCGCCGCCGGGACGGGAGCCAAAAATTTCCAAAGATTTATTCACGAAGTTCCAAACCATATCAGTTTTGACGTTGATTTAGTTTCCTTACCGAACACAGAACACCGTAACTAACTAGGACGTGCTATTCACTTACGATTCTTTGTACCAACATCCATCACCTTGTTTTCGAACGTGTCTGATAATAACGTTTACTAGTAAAGTTAAAACGGTTGGTTAAAATTCAGAGTAAAGTTAAGATCCGTCAATCACTTATGTTTTGAGTTGGGAGGGTGTTTGCATGGATTTCGTAATGGAGCGCATACAAGCTCGGTGGAGATATGAAAATGTTAAACATACTTGTACCGTATTATGTAAAACGTGAAACTTGTAAAGTTGAACTTGTGAAGTTTAAGGCATATATCATTTGAAGTTTGCTTATACAGTGACAGTAGTGTGTGCGCGTGGATAAGGCTATGCTTCAGCGTGTAAGTTCTTTAGAGTAGGGTCAGTCGCAGTAATGTAAAAGACGACTTTGCGTACTACATTTTTGATTATATAGCTGTAGGTACACCGGTAAAAAAATATATAAAAGGCACTTAATATGATTGTAGACTCAAAGTTTATTATTACTCCAAAAGAAAGAATACTGCTTGTTTGAGAGAGAAAATGCGCTGAGATCGTGACGTCACGATCCTTGAGCGTCATAATAAATGAAAATCGTTTCCTATTAAGGTGGGTTTTGCGGAAAAGGGACAAAATATACCCCATCTTAAAACTTTAAACACATAACTTTGTGATTATTTAATCCCCTGGTTCACTTTTTTCTTCATTTGACATTATTTTGAATCCTGTTTTGACAAAATGTATCATTATTCGGTGTCTACACCCTATTATACCTGCATAGATAATGAGGCGATAGCGAATGCCAGGAGTGGGCCCTGTCTTGCTCCATGGTAAATCTTCGACCAATCACAAAGCCCGTAAATCTCGTGATACATTCTCTGATTGATTCTCGATGACGACAGATGTACGGTAGGCTGCATAATGTTATGCATGGGATACAGCCTCCCGCATAACTTACTTAGACATACCATAATGATGAATATAGTCCCTTTCTATTTCCCATATTTACATTGAAGACAACCTACATCTGAATATAGCGTTACATCTGTACCGTGGTATTTTTCATGTTCAATATCTACCCTTAAAACGAGCGAGCATCATAACAGGTCACAGGCTCGTTATATTTTATTCGCTATTTAACTTAGAAGGACATACAAATCGAGAACCATTAAATTGTCGACGTACCTACCGTCATTTGAATAAAAGTAACTTTTCTGGGTACTTGCCGAATCTCTAACAATTCTGTGGATGAAGAAGATTAGCTGGACTGAGAATAAATTTTAACGAAAAAGTACATACCACAAAATAGAATAAGACAGGGAGTACAACTTTTACACGACCAATATACATTAAAACCATCATCATCAAAAGATACAGGAAAAGCGGGGAGGTCAAGGACAAATTATGGACCAAATAAAAAAAAAGTAATCCTCATGTCGTATCAGGCTGTCAATAAATGACTCACGGAGATACATAAAGATTGCTCCACAAAAAAGAACTTTCTTAAATTAATGATGATGATGAATAATTCTCCAAAATATTTTCACTCTTTTC
This sequence comes from Epinotia ramella, assembly GCA_947578815.1. Classification (NCBI taxonomy): domain Eukaryota; kingdom Metazoa; phylum Arthropoda; class Insecta; order Lepidoptera; family Tortricidae; genus Epinotia; species Epinotia ramella. The sequence continues at coordinate 6,973,184 of OX388207.1, forward strand.
CGTTTAATTGACTCAGAAACCCATCATGCTTTTAAGAGGAAACACTAAGGGCGAGATAATTGAGAAATAGGTATTTGTAAAATGTGCTGTCACGCCAACCTCAAGCCTCCCCCCGCAGAGCGCGATAGAGACAACTGCAGCTTGGGTACGTAAAATCAACGTTTCGTAGTCCCAAATGATTCATGGATTTTTCTCCAAAACTTGACCTATTTACATATTTTTTTTTAAATAAAAATCGAAGAAAGGTTTTGGCCGTGTTCCTATGTTTTCATTGTTTTAAATAATCTAGTCAAAATTGTTTTCTGGATGTTTGAACACAGCGGAAAATCTGTCATTTTTTTAGGTTTTTGAAGGTTAATTAATCTCTTAAGAATAAAATGAAAAAAGGAAAACATAGCAACATGTCAATAGGAGCCATAGATTTATGGAAAAAAAGACCGGGTTGCACTCCGGGAGTGCCGGCAAAAGTGAAAACTTGTATATTTTGACATTTCGAATCGACGAATACCGTAGCAACAGAAGTAACCTAAAAACAAAAAAACACAAAAACCAAAAACTAAACTATAAACTGTAAACTATTTCACTTGCAAATAAGCGCGTGAGAACTTATTGTGGGTCGGCCGAACGGGTAAGCGCCGCATCGCCACTACGGCATCAGTCATTGCTTGCGTGTGGTTTGATCTGGTAGGGGGGACGCGTCGCGGCTCGCACTGCGCCGGCGCCGATGCCCCGCCGCTCGCCCCGCGCCCGTTCCCCGCCGCGCCGTTGTCGGTGTCCGCGTGAACAACCAATTTGTTTTTGCCATTGTAAAATATTTTTCAAAGTTTTAACTTCTTAGGAATAACGTCCAAATTCGAACTATTCGAATTTGCTCAATAGCAAAACGGTAAAGGATGCGTGGGCAAAATCACAAATTCATTTGCAGAATATCCTATTGCAAAAAGTGTTTAACGGCTTTTTACTCTTACGAATAGCGTTCAGTTTTGAATGAATTCGAATCGGCTAGCAGCAAAATATAAAAGTTTGTGACCTCCTTCACATCTGACGTCACAAAAATCTGTCGCAAGTTTAACAATTTTTCCCCATCCCAAAAAGTGCTCAGCGCCGCTAAAGAAGTTTTCACTTCAAAAATTATTGCTCTTCTGCCATTATCCAAGGAGAAAACAGGGGACTACGTTTTCATGGAAAAACGCCCCTTGTGTTTCCTCTTAAAACCGTTGTTAACAAATTTAACCTAACTTAATAGCAATGTCAACTCAATAAACTCATAAAAACACTCATAAGCTTACGGCAACCAAAAAAAGAAGGTTTCAACGAAACGTAAGTTCTTAAAAAGGAGTATTTTGTGAAAATGTTTGTTTACCGCGTTGACCTTTGTGACTGTAAACATTTCGCAGAATTTTGATTTCACAGTAACATTTTTTCTCTGTTACCATTTATATTTTGATATTGATAAAAACAAACCCTATTGCCTTCCAGATGAACTTTTAGAATTCATTAAATGTTTCCTGTTCCACTGAAAAAGGTTCTCGACGACGAATTCGGCGAAATGTTTGTCGACGGGGGTAGGCGTAACAGAGGGATTATTTTTCGACCGACCTCATTTAATTTTACTCACGTTGTCAAAGGACTGTGCAAAACCAATATTGCAGGTGTGTATTTTCATTTTTCCGTTACCAGCGTAGTCAGAAACGTTTCTTTAGTTATTTTTCGAGTGAAATCGGAATACAAGTATGGCAATGAGGATAGGGAGACGTTGTTTATTTTTACTCATAAAAGATAAATACTACATAGTACTTATGCAGACCCAGTGGACCTGGGTATGTGTTAAGGCGCCGTAGGTTCAGCGAAGTTAAACGAACAGAGATTTTGAAACAATATAATGCGTCTGTATATAATAATATGGTTTCAAAAAAATACGAATAGTAATCTTGAGGCTTTTTTGCAGCGAGATCAGTGATTCGAAACATAAATAAGCAAATTTTGTTCAATAGAAAAAAATCACGAGAATAGGTTTAAAATACACTAAAATACACTTAAAATATTCGTAACAAATTATCCACAAAAGCTATAAATATTAAAATTGCGTCTAAAAATCGGCAATATCATGTTCGAGGGAAATCAAAGATTACATTTTTATTTCATTAAGCGGCCAAAAAATTAAAATTAAAAAACAAGATATCCGCGCTTCCGAGCACGCACTTCCATCTCGCACACGCTTATGCTCAGTAAGAGAGAGAGAAGACCATGATCATACGGCGCCTTAAAGTATCAAAAAAAAATAAAAATAAAGAAGAAGCCACAAAAAAAAGAAGAAGTAAAGTATCAAAACTACTCTTCGCCGACCTAGCCGCCTCGCTCGACCCACACTACCAATACCTGCGCTGGCGCGCTCGGAGACGGGTAATAATACCCACAATCGAACTTTTTCCGGGCCGATACGGACTCTTAAAACTAGCAAAGACAACCGGGGGGTGTGCAGCAGCAACCCTGGAGAACGGCGGAGATACTGTGATCGCGATGCCATGTGTTGTGTATGTGCACTACAAACAAATACAAGTGAGGGAAGCATTTGCGATCGGCCGAGCTGGGAGTACTTGCCACTTGTTGTCGCGTAGCCACTTCTGGTCACTCTCATGGCCGCGAATGAGTACCTATAGTACTCTAGCTTAGGTATCTGTATTAGCATATATGCAACTATGAACCTACACATACAGCTTCCGGAATCCTTTATATATCTGACATATGAGCTGCCGCCTTATGCGTACCAGCTCCATCTGAGATGTGGGGACTTTCGTCCCCGAGAATGTCCTCCACCTCCCCTTACAGACATCCCTTACCACACAACTGATACTGAGAACCTGAGACCCTGTTGTTACACTTGTTACTAATCCTCTCACACTAAAGAACTCCACTACTAAGAACTGTGTTATCGCATGTACGTGACACGTAGGAAAACCTTATTCATATACATAATATACCGTCACGCCTCCCAAATAGAATAAGACCTGTGGACGCACATAAATACATCACATTATGAACAATCATCGTTCGAGCTGTGTAAGCACATGAACACACGTGTAAATGAACCAAATCGTTACAATGTCATAGGATGCATTGAAAGTGATTATGGAAAGAGCTCACCCTGGTTTTCCTCCAAATCTAACACTACAAATCTGCACTTAACTGTTAGTACGCAATATAGTCGTTAGGAACTCTGACTACTTGCCTACCCGTCAACATTGTTATAAAAAGATTGTAGGTGTTGTTACATGAAATAAATCGGCTGTTTGAGACATGACTATTAACATCAATGTAAATACTATCGTGTCGTGAATCATGACTATTCACGACACTTGCCATCGAGCTGTCGCGGAGTGAGGTCACGACTGCGCACCTAAGCTAACAGCCTAAAGAGTAGTTTTATTTACTTACCCAGAGACCCAAGGTGAAACATCACACCATGCGTGGCGAATTTGGCATTATACCCCCCCAAATAAACACAACCAAACCACGGCGCCGAGGTTTCAGCGACCCCCGGAACCCTGGTTATGACTTGGGTAATAGCGGGGTCAGGGGTGCTAAGAATCTCCGGCGAAGATCCGACTACCACCACCCCTGGCCCTGGCAATTGACAGTGATGACATATGATATGATGATATGATGCTGTCATGACCGATTTCGGCCACAGCGACTGTGTGATCTGGACTTGATATCATTCATTAGCAATATGACTTGAGTGTTGTTGTTCTGCTCTCTGGTGCGCTCTCATGTGGCTTGACATATACAAAGGGACGGACGGGATAACGGACTTAGTTTCATTTCTGGGCAATAACCCAGTTATTTTTTAAATTTGTAAAGGGTTATTAAGGTACTATGTACGAATTCATAATTCCTCAGTTATGTGATCGAGTAACCAGCTTCCCGTTGTACTCGACCCTATAGATTCGTAATTGCTGGGGTCCGATTCTAGATTCAAAATGACGCGTATTCGTCATCTCATAGAGATATCTTACTGTCATATGTTACGGCTGGCCTGCATTAATCACTTTTGAAGCAACGTAATGATCGTTAAATATGACACCTTTTAATGTTATCCCACAACCCATAGAAAGATAGAGAACAAAATATCAAATTAAAGGAAAAAATTAAAAAATGCATGCTTCGATCCGGATTCAAACCGGCGACCAGGGGTATACATGGCTGTCTGTGGTCATCGTTAGTAGCGACTAACAGACTGAGCTATCAGAACAATCCGTCTCGGTCGGCCTTAGGGAGGTGTCCATAGAGAACTATCAAACTCTCCATACAGATTTTGACAAACGTCACTAACGATTCGGTAATCTGTTCTTTAAAACAATCGGCCCTTAGTCTATGTGTTCCGCGGTATTAGTCAGGAGAGAACTTATCGCAATTTTATTTATCGTGTATGAAATTGAAATTGAAATTATTTATTTGCATAGGCACAGTACAGGGATGTACACGTTGGTTGCCACACCACGCGACGTCGCGTGAAGCAGCCATATACGCTGTGGCCGGTCACGCGACGTCGCGTGATGATCCAGTTAGATTTTGTCCGAACTATAAAATTGTGGCCGTAGCGTATTGGCTTCTGGTTTTAGTTTTGGCCACTAGGGAAGGGAATTACCTATTGTTAGGGGGCGTGGCCTGTCGGTAGCCATCTTTAATTATTTTACTTGCACACAACAGTGCGCTCGCCGCAGCGGTACTGTGTAAGCGTGTCGTTTCTTCATTTTTTTCGTTATTTCTCGGCAAGTTTCGTATTATTGTTGTACTCGGGTGTTTTTTATAATGAGTAATAATGCACGACCGACTAAACGGTCAGCCAAGTCCAGTACTTCGCGAGTTTCGGCTAGAAAAAGACTAAAAAGTGCGGAGGTGGAGGAATTATTACAAGAGTCGGACGAAGATATTTATGCAGGGAGTGATGTGGACGATATAGACTACGTAGCAGACGAAGGTGATGCAAGCTCAGATTCTGAAGACGATGACGAGGAGGACGAGGATGAGGAGTTGGATTCTGAACAATGTCTCGCTGCCTCTAGTCGTCGCCCACCACCGTCGCGTCGATTGTCGGTGCCTGCATCATCTGCGCTGCCTACCCAAGAACAGCCCCAGCCTACCCAGACCCCAAGGACGACTCCAGCAAGAACTCAGCAGCCATCCAGAGCAGCATCTACGACGCGTTGGACCACCAATTCGACTTCAATGAGAGATTTTCCTTTCACTAAAGTGAATGAATTGCTTGTGCCAGAGCCACAAAATCCTAGAGGGTATGTTGATTTATTTCTTACTGATGAGTACCTACAAAAAATCGTCGATTGCACCAATAGGCATGCAGAAACAATGAAAAATTCTTCGAAGCATCGGAAATCTCGGATTAAAAATTGGAAACCGCTAACTTTGGAAGAATTTAAAATATTTCTCGGTTTACTTTACCATACGGGCACAGCGAAAATGAATCGTTTGGTTGATTATTGGAAATCGCACCGATTATATAAGTCAGTATTCCCTGAATATATGTCAAGAAACAGGTTCCAACTTATTTTACGATGCCTACATTTTGTAGAAGAAGGTGACGATCCTGCCCGCATGAATAAATGCAATATGATTATAAACACCTTCAACGACACCATGGACAAGATTTATTATCCCGGAAGGAATTTGTCCTTAGACGAATCTATGATTCTATTTCGTGGCCGCCTGATCTTTAGGCAATACATAAAAGGAAAGAGGCACAAATACGGAATAAAACTGTATATACTGGCAGAACCCGATGGAACTATTATGAGAGCTCATGTTTTTGCAATTACTATGGATGAAACTTCTGGCAAGGGGCACACTGAAAAAATTGTAGAAAAACTATTGCAGAACCATTTGAATTACGGTCACGCTGTTTTCATGGATAATTTTTACAATAGCTATAGCTTAGCTACAACGTTATTAGACAAAAAAACTTACTGCACTGGGACATTGAACAAGAAACGGAAAGATAATCCATCGGAAGTGATTTCTAAGAAACTAAACAAAGGTGAAAACATATCACGTTATCGCAGCGGTGTTCACGTTGGAAAATGGAAGGACAAAAGAGAACTAAATTATATATCCACTGAATTTGCGGATCAAATGCAGGAAGTTACCAACAGACGCGGTAATGTTGTTATGAAGCCATTAGCCATTGTAAAATATAACGAGAACATGTCAGGTGTAGACCTGCAAGACCAAATGCTTAGCTACTACCCATGTGAGCGGAAAACCTTGAGGTGGTATGTGAAAATTTTCATACATGTTCTGATGATGAGCATGATAAACGCTCGAATGCTCTACAACAAACGCTCAGGCAAGCCCAGCTTATCGTTGTATGATTTTCGAGAGCAAGTAATTGAGTCATTTTTACCGGAACGTCGAGAGGAACCACAAGCAGCGTCGCACGCATCGCAACAAAAAGAAAATCACAGAGTAACGAAAATTGAGAAGTCTAAAGAGCGTTGTTTTGGAACAGGTAGGAAAGCGACTGTTACAGCCAGAAAGGATTGCAGAAATTGTTACTCAAATAAAAAAAGAGTAAATACTACTACGGAGTGCAAGCAATGTCCTAATTCCCCCCCGTTATGTTTTGATTGTTTTTTTGACCTGCACAAGTTTACAGGTCTCTCTAAAAAACAATAAGTGACATTTTCCATGTCTTAGTTATAGAGTTGATTGTTACTCAAATTTTATAATTATACCTAAAAGAAGTTACCGTTATGTTTATGTTGATTCTTCAAATAAAAGATTATATAATAATTTTGAATGTTTTATTATTAAATAAGGTTTTATCCTTGGAAACAGAAATCACGCGATGTCGCGTTATCGGCCATATGGGCAATATGTATGAATAAAGTACGTCCTAAATGGCCGATCACGCGTCTTCGCGTGACCAAAACACATAACGCGAATTCGCGTTATCGGCCATGTCAGCAATATTCATGGACAAAAGTTTCCTGTATGGCCGATCACGATTAAAATATACATATACAGGCTGTTTTCGGGGTCATGATCCGGAATGACAAAAAGCGAATAAGATGATCATACTGAACAACCTTTCCCATGGGACCAACCACGAAATCGCAAAAAAAAGAGCCAATTAAGAGTTAACTGTGAGTTAACTGCGATTTAATTGAGAGTTATGTATGGAATACCTGGTTTTTTTTTTGCGATTTCGTGGTTGGTCCCATGGGAAAGGTTGTTCAGTATGATCATCTTATTCGCTTTTTGTCATTCCGGATCATGACCCCGTTAACACCCTGTATATATACGCATTTATATATTATATAATGAAATTATATATATATATATATATAAATATAAATAACATAATAAAAGACTTTAAAAGATTTTTTCTTTTTGGCCATCTATACAAGTTCTGCATTTTGGCTTGGCAATGAACGTGTTCAGTATATTACGGGCATATGTATCTAGCTTGCATGCAAGCGTGCAAATATGTAGGTGTCAATTAAACTATCAAAGAGTACAATGTAACATTAATTATAATAACCATACAATGTTAAATTGAATTAATATTAGTAGATTACTGCAGAGGCCGTGAAGTAAGGGATTGCTGGACGAGATTGGGGTAGACGGCCGAGTCGTAGACGAGGCCGAATACAACGAGTCCAGCAATCCCTGTTCCGGCCGAGGATTGTATAGTACTTTTCTCAAACGATGTGAGGAAATATTAAAATTAAAATAAATACTTGGTAATCAATTAAATAATAGGTCATTTGCGCCTTTTTTATTTTTTAAACATGCCATTTGAACAAGCCGTTCGAGCACCATGTTTAACCGCACATAAAGTATAGTACCATAGATTATTTTTATTTTTTTTATGAAGCAAGTATGCTAACAGTGTCTAGTGGTGGTTGGCAGTATGTAAATTTTCCTTTGTCAGTTTAATATTAGTAAGCAAATTTAAAAAGTTAGAGTAGCGGACAATAATGGTTTTACTTAGGGTTTTCATACATTACTTCTTGGCCTAAGGCCAAGAAGTAATGTAGGGAGCCATAAACAAGAAACTTCACGTCTTCATTTCGTGATATTAACGCGTACATTTCCGAGCATGTTTGAGAAAACATTATTTACATTCATAATAATCGTCAAAGAGGCAGAATAAAATTATATAACTAAATACTACAAATCCTAATACTATTGATGTTCGAGATACGCCTTATCGCTATAAAAATACCGCTCCAGAAGCGTTTAAAGGCGTTTCCCGCTAACATCTTTGTGTGCTTCATGTATGTTATTTTGAAAGATAGATCAACTAAAGTGGGATCGTCTTTTTTTGTCAAATATTGCGGATAGAATACCGTCCCGGGATTATGGAGACATAAAAGTAGTGAGCTCTCAGGGGTGTCTCCTAAAATAAATGCATGCCATATGTTATAAGTACCTTTTATTTGTAAACCTAGCGATTTAAAAACACCATTTCTCCAACACGAAATTCTCCATAAAAGTGCAGTTATCGACCCGACCGTCTTAAATTTAAAACACAGGCGATTTTATTCCTCCCAATTTCCGGATTTTAGTCGTTCGCACAACATCTCCATGGAAATAGCCTACTTATTGTGACCTCTCTAGATATTTTATAGGATACCTACCCAACTAGGTCGTTGTAATATATTTTTTCAACAAATGTTAGTGACATTTTGTTTAACCGGATAGGTAATTGTGAAACTTTATAAAGTCCAGTATAACAACGCCTTCAGGATACTGTTGGGGCTACCGAAACATATCAGGGTGTCAGGATTCGCGGAGGCGCGCACTGATGACTTTCAGGTTTCAGGCAATATTGCGAAAACGTGTCGCATCTCCGCAGAGGCATGGCCTGCTCGCTCCGTGATTTGGTCACGCCGCTACAAGTACTATCGACAACACAGCTAACTGACCATCCATGCACTATATGCACATTGTAATAAGGTTCAATATAAATACAGGATGGTCAGTTAACTGTGTTGGCGTTTGTACATACCTACCGGCCCCAGATGGTATTTTAGCGCTGATACGGCACGCACGCGCTCTGTCGCAGCGCGTTGCATGCGATAGAAAGTAATGGCCACGTTTAGGCTCGTTCGGCATACCTAAACAGGGTATTTGTTAACATTGAACCTTCTGTGCGTAGTGCTATTATTTATTCTGTGGCAGAGGCGTATCTGCCTGAAGCCAGCCTGATATTGGCAGAAAGTTACGATACCCCATTTAATTTTTTGATGTAGTTAATGTTTTTAAGCAACTAAAAATTATTGTTAGGATAACTACTGTAATTTTCACTTTTAAAAGAAAACAATCAGATCTTTCTAACGTACCAAGCAAAAGTATGCAATCGACCCGCTGGAACACAATAACACGACGTCTGCAGAATATATAAATAAATAAATAAAACTTTATTTCGTTAGAAAAGATGTTATTTGTTTGTACAACAAAAGTGTAGTTGAATCAGTCACACAGTTATCTAGTTGTAATTTACATTATTGGTGCAGAATGAAGTCCTTTACGTCCCGTTCTAGTTATAGACTGTATCACGGTGAAGTAAGATTCGTCAGGCAACATCAATAGGTATAACTGATAGGTATACATCAACCTCCTGAGACCCAGCGCACGCTTACGCTTTAGTGCTTTTGAATTAGGAACTTTTTGACATTCAGTAAAAGTTCAAAGTCAATTTTGAAATTTGTACAAAATCTTAGGAGGTACATACATACATACATATAATCACGCCTCTTTCCCAGAGGGGTAGGCAGAGATCACGGATCTCTATTTGCTACGACCCTGACAAACCACCTTCGCTTCACTCACTTTCATAACATTTCTCATACATGCTCGTCGGTTTAGGGTACTTTTGACCTGGCCTTTTGTAAGATTTCTCCAATTTGATCGGAGAAAGTTCGCGTAGGTCTTCCCCTTCCAACTTGCCCTCCCACTATTTTTGTATACAATCTCTTCGTTAATCTTCTTTCATCCATCCTCTCTACATGCCCAAACCACCTTAACATACCCTTCTCAATTTTTGTGACTATATCTCCATCCATTCCACACTTATCTCTTATAACACTGTTTCTAACTCTATCACTCAATTTCACTCCACAAATACTTCTCAACGCTCTCATTTCTACTGCATTCACTCGACTTTGATGTCTTTTCTGCCACACCCAACTTTCACTACCATACATAAGTGTGGGTACCAACACTCCTCTATGCACAGCCACGCGTGCTTTTTGTGATATTTTCTGGCTGCCCATAAAGGCGTTTAGTGCCCCATTCACTCGGTTCCCTGCATTCACTCTCCTTTCAATATCTTTCCTATGCTTTCCGTCTCCAGTAAATAACGTCCCCAAATACACAAACTCTTTTACTTGTTCCCGTCTTTCTTCACCAATCATTATTTCACAGTCTGTCATAATTTCATCGTTTTCAAATACCATAACTTTCGTCTTACTTACATTCATTTTCATCCCTGTCCATTCAAAAGATTCATTAATCTTCGTTACCATCAATTGTAACTCTTCAGCGGACGATGCAAGTAATACAAGGTCTCCTATATGGAGACATTTGACGCGTAACCCTTCCATTGTCAAACCACATTCATCACCTTTTAGATCCTGCAGACAGCTGTCCATGAATAGATTATACAGCCACGGAGACGCTACACATCCCTGTCTAACACCCTTTTCGATGTTAAACCAGTTAGTATATGACCCGTTTATTCTCACGCAAGCACTGGAATCCTTATATAAAGATTTCAGTGCTTGAACGAGGCGGCTGTCTAGTCCATACGTGCACAACACCGACCATAGTTCATTCCTCATCACTCTATCATAAGCCTTTTCCAAGTCCACGAAAGCGCAATAGACCTTTTGACCTTTGGCCAAATACTTTTCGGCTATGCATCGTAGGGAAAAGACTTGATCCGTACAACCCATACCCTTTCTAAATCCTGCTTGTGCATCCTATACTTTCTCATCGGTCTCTTTCACTACTCTATTAATTAACACTTTTGCATACAATTTGCCGACGATGCTGAGTAGGCTAATGCCCCTGTAGTTTTTGCAGTCAAGTTGTGAGCCTTTCCCTTTGTAAAGAAGAACGATTACGGCCTTGCACCAGTCCCTAGGTACACGGCTGGTGCTGTGGCACAAATTGAAGAGGCGATACAACTGACTTCGCTACGACGCCCTGTCCTGCCTTCAGCATCTCGGCGGAAACTCTGTCATACCCTGCCACCTTACCCGATTTCATTCCTCTCAATGCTTCCACAATTTCGTCCATGCTAATATTACTTTCATCCTCGGTTGCGCTACCATTCAGACTTGAGGTTGGTCAGATCTTAGGAGGTTATGTAATGTTTTTTTATAATATGCGGTAAGTAATTTTTTTCTTAGAATAGAGGTGTTATTATGTTAGCGTTCTTCTGTAATGAAAGACATGCATCTTGCATGACCCCAGGGTGTATTAATAATGGTCACTAAATGCATCTCCATTTTGTAGGGACACGTGGGAATGCTTTGTATATTACCGGGAACAAACATGTCTCAGTGGGATGCCAGATTGAGTTTGCGAAATTGGGTTTATCTCGGTATACACACGTTTGGACATGCATTTGGGTGTCCCGGTCAAGCTTAAACCAGCAATGTTACTCGCAAATGCAATTTGACGGATTTCACCACTCGCCTAACTAAGGCCGCTTCTGCTATTGGCAGGGCGGATCTGTGCGGTATCAAGCTGTCACTCAAGTCAATATAGATTGTTTACTGCGTAGAAACGAGGCGGTACGCGCAATATTTCTACCGCTCAAATGTAATATAATGCTGACAGTAAAGTTTGCCGACAAGTTAGGAAATCTGGGCGACAACACTGAACAAAGTAGGTACCTAACGATTTTCAAAATAGTAGTCCTAATTAAATGTAATGTAATGTTATACTATTATATTTTCTCTGTGCCACTATAGGATATCTACCTAAAAAAAAGACCGCTTTTTGCATCTGGCAACGCTATATCATACGGTCACGTGACCTCCTACGCTCGTACACCTGTGGCGAGTTTAACCATTTTTCCCCATGCCATTCCAAAAAGTGCACAGCGCCGCTAAAGAAGTTTTCACTTCAAGAAATCGCTTTATTTTTGTTATTGTCAACATTCTTATGTTCATTTTGTTTAAATTTGCATGTCATTACTTATGGTAAATAATAATATATGCATGACACCAAACAGGAAACTGGTTTCCCGCGATACAGCGATGAGGTGCGCATGAGCTGTGTTGTGAGCGAGGGGTCTGCCGTTGTCTTTAGCGGCCAACACAAAGCTTCACCAAATCAATAAAGGCAACACGCTTTAGATTATTTTGTAGTCGCTAACGTCCATAGGCTGCGGTGACTGCTTATCATCACCCAGTTAATTTTTTCCACTTACTTAAGTAGTATTAGAAAACATAAACGTAAACACAAACTATATTACAATACAATACAAATACTCTTTATTGCACACCTCAAAACGTGAATCAAATAGACATAACTAATTAAAAATAGAGGTTAACAACAGGCGGTCTTATCGCTAAAAAGCGATATCTTCCAGACAACCTTTAAGTAGCGAAGAACTTGCAACAAAAAATTACAAGTAGGTAGGTGGCCAAATTGGAAGAAAACTAACTCACAACATACAAAATTACATCAATCATAAACATACACACATAAAGCATACAAATAAACATACATCAATTCCTACATAATTACTTATACATACATATAGTGTTAACCATAGAGACGGAACATAAATATATAAAGAAAACTAGAAACTATGAGGAATCATAGCAGAGACAGATAGTGCCCCTTTTAGGTGTGCTTTGAAAGTAGCGACAGATGTAAGGCGCCGTAGGTTCATGGTCTTCTCTCTCTCTCTCACTGAGCATAAGCGTGAGCGAGATGGAAGTGCGTGCTCGGAAGCGCGGATATCTTGTTTTTTAATTTTAATTTTTTGGCCGTTTAAATAAATAAAAATGTAATCACTGATTTCCTTCGAACATGATATTGCCGATTTTTAGAAGCAATTTTAATATTTATAGCTTTTGTGCATAATTTGTTACGAATGTTTTAAGTGCATTTTTGTGTATTTTAGACCTATGTTCGTTATTTTTTCCTATAGAGCGAAATTTGCTTAACCATGTTTCGAATCACTGATCTCGCTGCAAGAAATCCTCAAGATTACTATTCGTATTTTTTTGAAACCATATTATTATAAACAGACGCATTATATTGTTTCAATAACTCTGTTCGCTTAACTTCGCTGAACCTACGGCGCCTTAAGTAGCACGTCTTAAGTCCACGGGCAGAGAATTCCAAAGTCGTATGGCTTTGAACGTAAACGAGCAATTATAGAATTTTGAAGAGGAGGACGGGATAGTGAGAAGATTTTGGGATGACCTGGCCGAATTTAAAAACTTAATCGTTCTTTGAGGTAGCGGGGTATAGCGGGATGAAACACAATATTATACTCTGCATGTTTGCGAAGAAATTAAAATTCCAGCAAAATTTAAGCCTCAAATAAAACACTTTATTACAATATTTACTGCTGTAATTTTCCCAAATACGCTCTTCCTCATTTCGTAGTAAAAATAAGAAGAGCACGTCATTATGAATTTATGTCTTATTGCGGTCCATTTAAGTACAATATCCCGTCACATCGTTTTTCATGGACTATTTTGTTTACCAAGCAATAATTTCTTCCTGTTAAAAAATGATGTTTGACGGGTCGGAAAGAGGCTTTATTTTTCTTTTATAATCTTAAGTGTACCGTTTAGGAATCTTAGATAGGATGCATTATCATCCTCCTAGCTTTGTTCCTGGTTGTGTCCCTAAAGGAGCTCGGGGTCCGCTTTGACACATAACCCCAAGATATATACAATACGAGTATATATGTGCATAGGCACTAGTTTAACGAAAGCGACTGCCATCTGACCTTCCAACCTAGAAGGAAAACGAGTCGTTATTGGGATTCATTTTTGAAAATGCCCTTAATATTCTTAATCCTTACTTTACATGATTGATAATGTCTCAATCCGACATGCACTTACTGTTTGTGTCCATGTTGTAACCAACTCCCATTTCAATCGGACACTTTATGCTCGAAGTTTTAGACGATTACCCCCTAGGTACACACCCTTAGGGGGTGATTACCTAAAAAAAAAAACTATCCTGTGTTCTTTCTCGGGGCTCAAACTATCTCTATACTATTTTTTTTTTTTTTTTTTTAATCTTAATTTTTTATTTTAGGTTGACTGGTAGAGAATGCTTACGGCATTAAGTCCGCCTTTTGTACTATAAGTTGTTCTTTTGTGCAATAAAGATTAAATAAATAAATAAATCGGTTCAGCAGTCAAAGCGTGTAGAGGTAACAGATAGACAGGCACACTTTCACATTCATATTCATAATATTAGTATAGTTTAGAGTATGGATTATGCAGAAGCATTTGTCTACTTACTCTGTAGCTATGTAGTGTTGGCGCTGTTGTGAGTCAAGCGAGCAAACGGCCATTTGTCGATACAATGAATCCTCAAATCACCCACATAAGCAGAAGCGGAAGCGTATTTTGCATAATGCTTCCTTTTTCATTCAAAATTACGACGTAACTATTAGTATTTATTCAAAAACTGTTAGCGTAATTAAATTATTCTTTCATAACCTCTTAATCATGTTTTAAATTAAAATTTCGGCGCGCGGCGTCTGTGCAGCTTGATTTATACGTCTTTTAAAAAAATATACATTTACGGCATCGTAGGTCCTATAGGTAGTTATATTTTTTTATGGGTTAACATAAAGTCGTATTTTGGTCATTATATTTAGGGCAAAATAAAAGTACAATTTGCGGTAAAAAAATATAATGTAACCCTGTTTTCAACAAAAAATTTAAGAATACTCGGAAGGTGTTTTATCAACATTTTAAAATGAATCTTTGATTTTCAATCATGTCAGCCCCTCGTAAAAGATTGAGTGATGTGAATTGTAATTATTCATGTACCAAATGATTCTTGTTTACTGCAAAATTGAAAACCGAAACGACACTTCTCACTGCAAAATATGAAAAAGACTCCCAAGAAAATTAATTTATTTTAGGTTTAGAAACAGAAAATGAAAATTTGAACCATGTTAGCCCCTAGTTTAAGAAATGATTATTTAAGTACGTTATCAGTTTTTGAATAAATACTAATAGTTACGTCGTAAGCTTGAATGAAAAAGCAAGCAGTTTGCAAAATACGCTTGTTTGTAGGCGTAAGGACCCTTACAAATAAATCTAGCATCATTCTATCGAAATAAATCTAGCAAAACAAAAGGCAGTCAGTTCTCATTAGCATCTCTTTGTTTTAGTAACGTAAAAGGCACGCACACATGCATACGACATACACATACGTTTGAGTTAAATTACGCTACCGAACGGTTTGCTTTTCCTCATAGACGAAATTATCTCTGCGCTCCAGACTCGAGTGTGTTTTGTACTAAAACCTGGTAAGTAGCTTTTGACAGAGTTTCGTTTCATAAAATATTTTGTACGATCCAATCCAACATCCTTATAGTGCTATGCGCGTAGCCGATTGGCTATCCACACGACTTCTTTCTGTTGCACCAATGGGTCGCCAGGAATCTCCACTCTCCATACAAACGTACCTATGTATGTAGTTTGGTTCTCATTTTAAATACCGAATATAGTATTTTACTATACATTTTAGAGTAACATGAAACACAATGTCCTGTTGCTATAAATTCTAATCCCATAAAAAACACTCCATGTAAAAAAAAGGCCAAGTCTCGAAACTTCCACCGTAAAAAGTTGTGAGATATTTCGTAGAGCCACGTCTTGAGCATTCTTATAAATCTTTATTTGCTAGCTAACAAAATTCTGCATCTTGGCAATCACTCAATTTTACTGAATTTATGGATTGCCTGCTTGGTTAATGAAAATTCAGGCTTGTAGTTTTATTCACAACGAAGTTATAGGGGGATCGAAAATGGCCTGAACTGCTTCGAGAAAAGGATGGTACGGCCGTGCCTGTTTCGTTCGACTTGGCGGGGACACTGCCGTGCCTCAAGATAGACAAAAACCATGTATAAAAAACGTTCTAATCGCGCTACTTTTTTCCATTTTAATTTCTAGCAACATAAACTAGTTTTCAAACTTGATATGGCGAACCCCAGTGTGTATAAACAGTTTCATTTTATACCGGTATACCGTTTTAAAATGAAAACCAAACTATGTATGGAGACATGCAGAGTCGACTTTTTTTTTGATAATCGAGTCGTGCTGGGGACTCGTATCTGCCGTTATTGGTGCGACAGAGAATGGAACAGAGGTGTTCCGTTCGCACACACACAGCGAGCCTTTGACAGTAGCATGAGGCATAACACTAAATATGAAAATCCTAGTCACTACGTTTTGGCTCAAGGCAGCCATGCTAACTTGCATCGCGTCTTCTTCATTACTTTGCTGCCTTCGACTCCCCCAGTACCCTTTTTCCTTAACAAATTGATACATGTGGCACCTTACGGCGAAGCGTGACTATAATGCAACTAGAATAGAGCAAAATCCAATTTAAACTTTCGTGAGACATGTTGAAATAATTCCAACAAGTACACGGTTCAACTCACGTATTCAATGTCACTACGGGCGACATGTTTCGAACTCTTTGGGAGTTCTTCTTCAGGATAAGTGTTTTCGCGGCTGTGTCGCTTGTATCACTCACATAATTACTCCAGCGCTAGACTGCCCCTCTCCCCCCGCCCTGTCGGCGCGTGCGTCACGCGCCGCTCGGCGTTCGGAACGGGCGCGGGCAGTGATACAAGTGACACCGCCGCGAAAACACTCATCCTGAAGAAGAACTCCCGAAGAGTTCGAACCATGTCGCCCATAGTGACATTGAATACGTGAGTTGAACCGTGTAATTGTTAGTATTAGAGCAAAACCCGTCACCTGCTAAGATAGTCAGCATTTTATCACTCACCATTATATCCACATAAGATATCCGTCACTCTCGCACTCGCATACAGAACGTGACGGATCTGATCGACAGCCATAAGCGATAAAATGTCTACCATCCTACGTTTTGGTTTAAGGCGCCGTAGGTTCATAGTCTTCTCTCCCTCTCACTGAGCATAAGCGTGAGCGAGATGGAAGTGCGTGCTCGGATATATTGTTTTTTAATTTTAATTTCTCCGTTGAAATAAATAAAAATATAATCACTGAATTCCCTTGAACATGATGTTGCCGATTTTAGAAGCAATTCTAATATTTATAGCTTTTGTGCATAATTTGTTACGAATATTTTAAGTGTATTTTTGCGTATTTTAGACCTATGTTCGTGATTTTTTGTCTATCGAGCGAAATTTGCTTAATCATGTTTCGAATCACTGATCTCGCTGCAAAAAAGCCTGAAGATTACTATTCGTATTTTTTTGAAACCATATTATTATAAACGCGCTCGATTACTCAGTTTACACTTTTTGATCGAGTGAGCGAAGCGATTCTCCATTTTCGCTTGGGCCAAAGTTCTTTCGTATGTCTGGATGTCCCGCTGTCTCGTTGTCTGGCTGTCTGGCTGCTCTCCGACATAAGTCGCATTTTCTCAACCCATTCTCGTGACATTTTGTGAGCAGTTTCGATGATTATATATGTAGATTAGAGTCATTTCGCCGGTTAGCGACCACCTAATTTCATGTGCCGGTTGGCGACCACTTAGCTGAGCTGGTGAACTGAAAGGATATTTTCTCGGTTTTTTAGTAGATTTCTATTCTAAAACAACAAAAAAAATGCATGTACAACTAATTGTCTCAATAGGGTCTGTAGAATTGATGTTATCTTCAATAGAAAAAACCTTCTCCTTCAGGTGGTCGCTAACCGAAAGTGGTCGCGTAACCAGCGTAATGATCCTACTAGCTTCAGCCCGCGACTCCGTCCGCGTGGAACTCGTTTATATCGTAGCTCCATACAAAATTTCACCCCTCACTTCATCCCCTCGGGGGATGATTTCCGGGATAAAAACTATCCTATGACCTTCCCCAGGATTCAAACTATCTTTTTACCAAATTTCATTCAAATCGGTTTAGCGGTTTAAGCGTGAAGAGGTAACAGACAGACAGACAGACAGACACACTTTCGCATTTATAATGCTACTAGCATCTGCCCGCGACTCCGTCCGCGTGGAACTCGTTTATATCGTAGCTCTATACAAACTTTCACCCCCCACTTCATCCCCTCGGGGGATGATTTCCGGGATAAAAACTATTCTATGTCCTTCCCCAGGCCCCGTAGCATGGATGGCGTTATCACGCGATAAGTGACAGGATAGGCGCGTCGTCTCGTTCTATCGAACGGTGTCAGCCAGGGACGGAAGCTCTATCCTGTCACTTATCGCGTGATAACGCCATCCATGCTACGGGGCCAGGACTCAAACTATCTTTATACCAAATTCCATCCAAATCGGTTCTGCGGTTTAAGCGTGAAGAGGTAACAGACAGACAGACAGACAGATAGACAGACACACTTTCGCATTTATAATATTAGTATGGATATGGATATGGATACTATGGATATGGATATGGATACTATGGATATGGATTTTTGTGATTCCGTTTTTGGAAATATAAAAAAAATAATCAGACTCGCGAGGCCACAGAGCCAGTAGCAGTAACCAGCGACAGAAAAAGGTGATTCACCAAAAACGCTAAAGCCTTCTTCTACACATTTTAGTCATCATCCTCCTAGCGTTATTCCCGGTTGTGCCCTAGAAGAGCCTGGGGTCCGCTTTGACACCTAATCCCAAGATTTGGCATAGGTACTAGTTTGTACGAAAGCGACTGCCATCTGACCTTCCAACGCAGAGGGAAAACAAGACCTTCATTCAGATTCAGATGTTTAATTGCTTAGCGTACAAGTACATGCAAATACAGGAATACAAGAACATAGAACACAGTTACAAGTTACAGTAGTAAAAATAATAATAATAAAATCCGTTAAATTATTCACAAATGTCAAAATTAATTGAGTAAAATGAAAGGCGAAATAATGTATGCCATACGATAAAAAAAAATGAGTAAAATAAATAACATTATAAGTGAAACATTAAAAATAAAGTAAAATACAAATTAACCAGATTGTTCATAAAGTAAAAAGTCATCACGCACAATTCATAAATGTCAATTAGTTAGGAAGTAAATAGTCATCACAATTAAATCAGTCAAGTGCATTTGCAAAAAAATCATTGATTGTATAATAGGGTCTATTTATAAAGTATTTCTTTAATTCCTTGTCAAAAATTCTTATGTCATTACTTGTTGGGATTAGACCGGTTTCCTCACGATGTTTCCCTTCACCGAAAAATCCCCCACCTTCTTACCACCCCACCTTTTTAGTATTACACGCAATAATAGAGTCCAGTCCATCATCAAACCTTTTCTCAAATCCCTCCACAATCGTATTAATGCTATTTGAATAGGGATAAACCCGGCTTAAGTTTCTAGTTTATCCTATATCGAATGTCTGAGAACCTTCTAGATTTACAAAGTAAATTGTGGACTAAGACGCTTAGTGTGTCAAACATTTTTAGCCAGAGAGTTTAAGCAGTCGTGAGTATTTCTAGTTGCACTACCAGTTAGCCACATGTTTAAGTACCTACTGAATATTTAATTACTGCTCATTAGTAAAGTTCACTACTTGGGGTGTACACAAATTCGTGGTGATCTGTTTAAGGCATTATTTGGTGCCCCTTTATGAACTGTAATAAGTAAGACTACATTTTTCTACAAGGTCCCCATGTAGGGAGGTGTATGGAGTCGGCCTTTGCAATGATTACAAGACACGTTTAAATCATTAAAATTATCAGTGAAGTGTCAGTAATTACCAGAGCCCGGACTTTTCATGGCAAAACAAAACACTATCGTAATCTAGCCATTGGTAGAAACATTATTTTATCGATATCGAGTATTATTAGGTATATTGGTATAAAAATAACATGCCGATATATTATTACATTATTGACAATTTATTATAAAAAACTAGAAGTGTATTTTTCTTCCGAAAACACCATAAGGTATAAAAAGTCGCGATAATGACTATACCACCTCATTTAAAATAATAGACAATACAGTCAATAATTATACACTTATTACTCCATAAGACTTTAAATGTCATTTCATTACGTATAAAACATAAATTGCGTCTAGATATTATTTATTTCTTATAACGCTTTGAAACCGACGTGTTTGATATACGTATACCTTAATATTACAGTTATTAATAGAAAATAAACATGAGTAATGTGCAAGATTTCATACAAACTTCACGTATTTTTTTTATTAATTATTTATTTTATTTGGTGACGTTTTTTATTCTACTACACAATTATCAATATCGATAAAATAATGTTTCTACCACTGGCTAGATTACGATAGTGTTTTGTTTTGCCGTGAAAAATCCGGGCTCCGGTAATTAGTGTACCTACACTCGCCCTCGCAAAATTTACCTACCTACTTCCAAACAATCAGGCCAAGTATTTATGCGAAACAAACAAAGGCGCCTCCGTCCGTATTAATTTAACTTTTTTTCTCAAAAAGTTTTCCAATTAAATAAACCGGAGTGTACCTACTTTTCAAGTGTCTAGTTTCTAAAAATGTTTCAACGTTTCATTAAGAGGATTTGTTTTTAAATCTTGGTGTGCTTTTAATTAGAATTGTTCGCTCCATTTATTAAGAGATCGTTTAGTGTTTGAAGATTAAAGTTATATTAAGCTGCGTTCAGATATTTTAAGGAAGATTTTTTTAATTTAGGATAACGATTGTGTTACAAAAGTAATCAATGAATAAAACTAGGGCCGCGATTATAATGTTCTTAACAATAGAAGGGGATTATTTATACTAAACGGAGGGGACTATTTTTACCTCAGTGAGGTAAATAAAATAAGTTAATTATACGCGATTAAGTCCCGTTTAGTGTGTGAGAATCGTGAAAGTTTAAATCAATATAATAGAAGGGGATGTCCTTTTGATATCAATTTTCTTTAATATTCCATAAAAAAATACGTAGGGTAAACCGGGGGCAATGGTACCACTTTAGAAATAATGACCTATAACTCAGAATCTAAAGCTACCGCGTAAGAATCGCTTAAGATATAACATTCAAGTCTCATTGGCTATCAGAATCTAGAAAAATATTTTCATTTAATTGCACCAGAATGGTGCAAATTGAGATTTTGTTCATGAAGTCCTTGTGTTACAATTGACCCCCAGTACGGGTCAATTGTACCAGATAGTCAGAGGTAAATAAGACCCAAAATAATGTTTTCATCAATCTTATGTTCTTAAGACGAATCAGTCTGTTACTTTACATCAGTCTTAATTATAGAGACTCGTATTTACAACAAAATAACGAATTATTTAACAATTACTAATCCCATACAGTTACAATTCCTGGTACAATCAACTACATCCTTCACCTTAAATACATTTTAAATAATACCACTGAAACGGATGGCATTCTAATTTATATACATCCCGAAGTATCGTATGAATCGTCGGGATGAATCATAGGTATAACATAAAATACCCGAGATGTAACTTGTTACAAAAATACTTATTTTCAATTGTCTTTTTTTAGCAGTCGTGTAAAAACTCTGGGTCAATTGTAGCACGGGGTCAATTGTAACGTTACAATCAACCCCGAGTGTTGTGGTACAATTTTCCTTTTTTACTTGCACTCACTAACTTTCACAAAATATTGATTTCTATATCTAACTGACCCCCACCTGTGACACAATACACACTGTGACACATTAAAAACTTTAATAACCAGAGAATCACAATTCAGTAAAACTTTCACTCTACGACTATTTCATTATAAACACTAGTACAATAAATCGTACATACTTACTTTGGTCGGTCAAAAATGCAAATCGTCGTATAGCACATGCTTTTCGCACGGCAACGAGTGGCCGACTAGTGAGCAGGTCGAGACACGCTCAAGGCACACTGGTGTATATACACACATGCATATTTCGATGTGGTTGCAGAGTTATAGGCGATGGTACTATTGACCCGTGGTACTATATTGACCCCGGTCTACCCTACTTTACATCACTTCACGTCACTTGGGACCTATCATTTGTAATTTTTAAGGTTCCGTAGATGTCTGTCGATCCGTCCGTCTGCGGCTTAGCTCGTGACCATTATGTACTAATTTAAAGCTGTCAATCGGCATGAGTATATAAATCAATCACGCCGACAAAATGGTAAAACAAATATTTAAATAAAATATTATTACAGTACCTAATACCCCTACGAATAAAGTAGGGAAAATATTTTTTTCTGGCTAAACCTATGTTATGGAGTGTCGTTGGCGATCTTGTTCGAAAATAACATGGACTTTAAAAACCATTTTTCAATTCAGAGATGTGTTTGCGTGATATTGGGCTTTAATTAAAGCTCTGATTTTTATTAGTCATGTGTCCGGCCCTCTGCCGGCTAAATGATTTCTACTGGGTATATGAAAAAAAACATGTCAGTGGTAAATATAATGACCTTAATTCGAAAACTACTTATCACGGATAAGAAGGCATAATTAGCTAACGAGAAATGGTCGACCAACGTAATAAATGTATTTGAAAACGCCAACTTTCATACAAATACAGGCGACGCCACCGCAATGTTTAGTTGACGCGCGCATGTCGATGTAACAAAGGCCAGAGACAGACAGGCAACTACGGAACTCTACACTGCGAGTGGTTCGGCCCGCACTTGGCCGGTTTTTAAGCTGAAAATGATGGTTGAT
Organism: Epinotia ramella; assembly: GCA_947578815.1. Taxonomy (NCBI): domain Eukaryota; kingdom Metazoa; phylum Arthropoda; class Insecta; order Lepidoptera; family Tortricidae; genus Epinotia; species Epinotia ramella. The sequence continues at coordinate 6,996,043 of OX388207.1, forward strand.
ATGTCATAAGGCCATACGTAACGCACGGTCAAAATATTACGACGAGACACACGAATATTCGGCTTGGTGATGTGCAGACTTGACAGATATGGTTGTTGATGAGATCTGGTTTGAGCGACTCAGCATCTTTCTCTGTAAAAATCTAAAATAAGCGAGCATCTAGGTCATAAACTTTCGGACGAAAATTGTAAATGTCAAGTCTCCAACTTTTCGTGGAAATAATAAAAACTTAATACTCTCCGAGTATGCCGTCACCGAGCGAAAACCGTCCCAAATTAACAGGCGCGGAGAAAGACAAAAAAGAAAATACAACGGAGTGTTTTATTATTCTGTGTTAAACTCGGGAAAACCAGCGCAATTTACAAATTACTCATTATGGAAACGCAGTTTCTTCACGAAATAATGTAGTTATGCATTCCGAAGGCTTCTTTTGATTTAAATCCACTATAAATCTTTTCTATTGCTTTAATCTTCAGTAAAAAATGAATGCAGAAAGGAACATGGGAACTGGAAAATGGGCTTGAAATTACTTCTGCTCTGTGGCTTAGTATACGTCTTTGGAGATAATTTATGATGTCTTTATTAAAAACTCTTGGCAATACAAGAGTTTTTGTAGAATTATTGCTATGTATGCAGAGATATATGTGGAGTGTGTCTACCCTATGAAGCAGGGCTATGTTTATAAGCCGGATGAGGAAATCTATATATTATATAATAAAAAAAAAAAAAAAAAAAAAAAAAAATATTTATTGCCACACCTTATCAATAATAAAAGTAAAACTTATCTAACTTAATATGAACAGTAGGTAGTAGCTAAAACTATTAACTTAACTATATGTTATAACTAGTAAGGTGGGCAAAGGGTCCCAATCTCAGCGTATGCAGAGCCCAGTGAGTTCTGGTTCTGCGCTGGTTTTCAGATTGGTCCCGAGTGAGGGACGGTCGCGACCCACACAGTATACATACACTCGGTCTTGCGCTATTCTGGTGTTAGTGTTTTGTCGTTTGAATGTGTGTGTGTGTATTGGTTTTAAGGCTGAAGTATGTTTGTGTAGGTGGATGTGGATGCCAAGGTAGTAGTAGGTAATTGAATTTACAAGTATATTTATAGTTTTTGTAAAGGAGTTTTTGTTCTAAGAGGGGATCATATTTTGTGAATTTAATAAATGCGTTCGAACTACTCTTTTATATTTAAAGAATGATATAGGTTCTCGCAGTGGGGGCGGTAGGTCATTCCAAATCTTGCTGGCGGCAAATTTAAAGCTCCCTCTGTAAAATGCCGATTTGTGCTGTGGAATTACCAGCTTTGTGCACTTTCTCAGCTGCCTAGTGCGTGCATCCTGTACCCATTTTATTTTTTCAAAGAGGTAACGCGGTTTCCTGAAATCTAACAGCTTCCGAACTAAACATGCCAAATGCAGTCGTCTGCGATTTTCCATATTTAACACTTTATGTTCGTTTAGAAAGGGGGTAATATGTGTTCTGCTCGGCACTTCGTAGCAGAATCGCGCACATGCATTCTGTACCCGCTGTATGGATTTCTTCGTTATGGCCAGTAATCTCGGTCCATATACAATGTCGCCATAATTAAATAACGAAAGAACAAGAGATTCAACTAGGATTTCCCTGACTTTAACCGACAGATACTTGCGAATATTATACAGTACCTTAAGTCTATAGAAGGCATTTCGTATGTTTATATTAACATGTTCTATATACCGCAGCTCTCCATCCATTGTCAGTCCTAGATTTTTTGCGCTATCTACCTCCGAGATAGTGTCTGCCCCGACCCTCAACCCTGGGTTTTGTGCTTTGATTTTTATCCGCTGCCACTTACTTCCCATTATTATAAATTGTGATTTTAGCGGGTTTAGAACCAGGTTATTTTTAACCGACCAATCTGCTACTATTCTGAGATCTTCATTTATTTTACTAACCGCAGTATCTAGTTCGTCTGGTGTGAAAGAGTAGTACAGTTGGGTGTCATCTGCATACATATGTGACTTACAGTGTTGCAGGTTTTTTGTAAGGTCCGTTGTGTACAAAATAAATAGCAGCGGACTGAGGATAGAACCTTGCGGTGTGCCACGACTGACCTCCCTAATCCCAGACTGAACCAATTCTCCTTTACTGTTCTGTATTTCGACATACTGCCTACGGTTTGCAAGGAACGACTCGAACCACTTACATGTCTGGGCAGATACGCCGTAAAACGACATTTTTGACAGTAACAGTCTGGGATTAAGGCAGTCAAAAGCCCGCGAGAAGTCCAGCAGAACAAGGATTGAGCCTTCGCCCCTGTCTGATGCCGCAATTATATCGTCTGTCACGTTAGCCAAAGCCGTAGTTGTGCCATGCCTACGGCGAAACCCGGACTGAGTATCAGGAAGTAAATTATTCTCTTCTAGGTACTTAGAAAGTTGCGCTCCTACTACTCTTTCAATGATTTTAGACAGAACAGGGAGGATGCTGATTGGGCGCAAATCTTTGTATTCCTCGGTTCTGTTGGACTTAGGTATTGGTTTAACCTTGGCCAGTTTCCACGTCTCGGGAAAGGTCTTGTCTGCTAGAGATGTATTAATGATGTGCGTTATTATAGGTAATGTCGTATCCAGTGTGCGACAGATCATTTCTATGTTTATATTATCGTGGCCACTAGCAGACGTTTTTATTGAGGCTATTATTTTACCAACTTCGCTTTCTGTACAACACTTAATATCAAACACACTGTCGTTTAGCCTTAGTCTTTCAAATGAGTTTAACATTTCGTGATCTGTATCGGGGTTCCCTGGCAACGTCAAAAAAAAATTATTAATTTCATTTGGGTTACATAATTGGTCGGGTATATTAGGTCTGTCGGTGTCGCCTATACTCGCAGAATTTTTTAAATGTTTCCACATTTGTTTTGGTTGTGATCTATTTTTGTTCACGTAGAAGGTGAAATAAGCCGCTTTTTCACGTTCCAAAGCTCCCGTTGTGTAGTTGCGCATTTCTTTATAATACTTACGACTCGACTCAGTATTTGTTCTGTAAGCTTTTTTTAAGGCCGAATCACGAAGCTCCATCATGATTTTGATATTATTTGTGATCCACGGGTGTGACTTGCAAGTAACTCGCGATCGTCGCATCGGTGCATGTTTATTGAATAAGTTTGTTAGAAAATAGTTAAAACGGCTTATTTTAGTCTCTAAATCTGTGGTGCTTATTATTTGACTCCAAGGTAGGTGTTCAAGATCTGCACAGAAGCATTTCATATTTATGTTATCCAGATGCCTCTTATAAATATATTGTGGCACCGTTTTAGGTTTAACTATACGTATTTCTGTTATTATCATAGCATGGTCGCTTAACTTGGGGTTGTGGTGTACATTTATTGTTTTAAAGATGGCAGGGCAGTCTGTTATAATTAAATCTATTATAGACGAATGATTGTCTGTAATCCTAGTTGGTTCTTTTATGATTTGTTCTAAACTTCGCTGCGAGAGGAACGTACACAACTTTTTTACATTAGACCTATCCTGACATTGGACGTCAACATTAAGGTCCGTCAGTATAAACACGCCCTTGTAGGAACCAAATACGTCCAACGATTGGTTAAGGGAGTCTATTGCGCTATCAACTGACACGGACTCTGGCCGGTATGCGGTGCCGATCGCGAAGCGGCCTACGCCGCATACATGCAGCTCCAGCCACATCTGCTCCAGAGGGGAGGGAGGATGTTGTTTAATTTGTACACGTAGATTTTTACGAACATAAAAACCCACGCCCCCCCCTCTTTTGCCCGACTGCCTAGGCCTGCTTTTTAATGTGTAGCCAGGCATTTTAGGTATTATTTTGTCCTCACCGTCACGCAGCCACGTCTCGTTCAATGCTATAATGTTATATATAAAAGAAGACTTCCTGACTGATTCATCACCGCACAGCCGAAACTACTGGGACTAAAAACTTGAAATTTACACTACAACTTCCTTTTATGACGTAGGCAAGGGATAAGACGGGATTTTTGGAAATTACATCCCTAAAAGGGTTAAATGGGGGTGCAAAGTTTGTATGGGGGAAACATTATTTTTTGAACTAGAGACTTGAAACTTTGTAGGAAGATTACTTACAAAGATACAAAAAAAGTACTTTCAGCGTTTTAGAAAATTCCACCCTTAAGGGGGTTAAGTAGGGGTGCAAATTTTGTATGGAGGGAACTTTATTTTTTGAGCTAGAAACTTGAAACTATGTAGAAAGATAACTTAAAAAAAATACTGTCAGCGTTTTAGAAAGTTCCCCCTAAGGAGGGATGCAAAGTTTGTATGAGGGAAACTTTGTTTTTTAGCTAGAGACATGCTATTTTGTAGAAAGAAAGATTACTACTTAATTAAAATATAAACGAGTACTTCCAGCGTTTTAGAAACGTCTATCCCTAAGGGTCTTACAAAGGGGTGCAAGGTTTGGATAAGAAACACTCTTTTTTGAGTTTGAGACTTAAATCGTTGTATAAAGATTTCGTATCAGAATAAAAAAAAAGTTCTTTCAGCATTTTGGAAAAGTTCCACCCCTAAAGTGGTTTAAGCGGGATTCAAGGTTTATACGGAGACCAAGAAAATATTATAGTAAGAGATTTGTAACTTCGGTCTTAGCTTATTATGTTAAAACACTACAACTCTGATTTCAGAGTTTTTTGAAATTCATCCCCTATAGGGGTTAAAGGAGGTTCAAAGTTTGTATGTACATTTTTAAAGTAAGAGATTTGTAACTTCTGTATAAGACTCTTTGAAATTGATTCCATAAGGGGTTAAAAACGTTCATCTCCTATATAGGCTAAAAGGAGTTGGATGTGTGTACGGGGAACAAGACAATTTTAAAGTAAGGGTTCTGTAACTTCAGTTAAAGACTAGCCCCTTTATCCATAAAACTTAAAATGCCTCTGCTAAATAAAATGTGATTTGTCCCTTTCTTACGAACACAAATGTTAAAGTGACAGATAATGGCAAACGAATTTAAACGCCATTTTAGTTAAAACAGGCTTATAGGACGTTTATGAATACGGCCGTAGGAGACTAATTACAGCGTTTCATAAAATTCATCCTCTAAGGAGGTTAGAAAGGGTTGGAAGTACGTATGAGGAACAAGTAAATTTTGAAGTGAGGGGATTCTTAGGTCATACATACTATAAAAGCTTTCCGCCCGCAACTTGTTCTGCGTGGACCCGAGATTAAAACTATCCTATATTTTAACCCAGGCTATAATTTATCATCGCGCAAAATTTTATCCAAATCGGTTGAGCCATTTAAGCGTGATTGAGTAACAAACATCTAAACATCCATACTTTCGCATTTATAATATTAGTAGGATGGTCAGCCATTTATTAGTCAAAATACATCACACACCGACTGCTAGCAGAAAAGTAGATTAGTTTAAGTTAGAACCACGACCCCTGCAGAACCGAACAGCTACCAGAAATGTAGGTTAGGTTAAGAACTGCGATGCTCCCAGAACCGAAAAGACGGTAATGTTTCATTTACCCTGCGGATTATTTTGTTAATTTAAAAAGTTCATTCTGGATAATCAAATATTTTTTTCTCTAACACCGTCAAATGGGGACGGCGGATGGAGATGGTAAGTTCTATGTATTTTAGCATTAGATAAGTTTGCTTTCAAAACTATACAGGTCGCCCGGACTAACGTGACTAAAACTGCTGCACGGAGATAGGCAAAAACTTCCAGTAATGTAGCTTTCTTTAATACATTATGAAAAAATATACAATTTAAGCAGAAACGACTGTGGAGATATTTCTAATTGTAAAAATGGAGTTTTTAATTAAAATTTAGCAACTTAAACTCATCGCACTGTTGTCTTTTACGCTTAATTCCTGGACGGATGTAGATGAAATTATTCGTTCGATTGGAGACCCTTGGAAGGATATAGGATAGTTTTATCTCGGAAATCTTCCCTTAAAATGGTAGAACTTTGTTTGGGTCGGCGATAATTAAGGCTCTGCCTACAATAATTGAATAGCAATCATTTTTCTAGGACGGTAACAAGTTCTATGCGGACGAAGTCGCGGGCAACAGCTAGTACATAAGTAAACCAACGTGTTAGAGCATTAATTATAAGACTTTATTCAACTCGCAATTTTTGGATCTAATTTGTATTGTTTGGGTTGAATTTTGAAAGATAAAGGGTTAACATTGATTCCGTATATACGTCCCATTGCTGTGCACAAGAGTCTTCCTATGAATAAAAGGTAACGGCAGTAGTCCCCACGCTGGCCCAGTGCGGGTTGGAGACTAACTAAGTCATGTAATAATAATTGGGGCATGTTGAAGACACAAAATATCACAAAATTATGATACATGGTGATATAAACTGCTCAATTACATAATTATTAGTCCTGTTGCAAAAGCATACATCTTTTTGTGGCCTCTTAGGATCGTCTCGCTGAGGAGAAATATATTCGGCTATAATATAGCTTCCGAGCGAGTTGGTCTAAGAATGAACTTGGATAAGACGAAGATCATGTCAAATGCCCATGTCGTACCAACTCCCATTACAATCGGACACATTACGCTCGAAGTTGTAGACGATTATGTATACCTCGGACAGACTATCCAGTTAGTAGTCCAGGCAATGAACTGACAACTTGTATGGAAAAAATGACAATTTTGGAAATAATTTATAATAGCTTATTTTTTATGTGTAACGGATATATTATCAATTAAATAGTTACCCAGCGACAAAATCCGACAAAATTTCAGACATCGAAAAAATGATAAGTTAACTGGCTTCTGAAAAGTCAGTAAAAATATTAATAAATGTTTTTGTCTTTATTTTGGTTCATTTACATTTGCTCTATAATATTCAAGATAAATCGTACAAAAAAAGATAATGCATGCTTCATTTAAATCTACATAATTACTTCCGGGTGGAAAGTTTGTCGGATTCTTGACTAAATCATCTTAGAATAACATTTTCAAATGAAATCAACAAAAAAAACGCTATTATAAATTAATGTTTTTCAAAACCGTATTTTGCCTGGAGTATTAGGTAAGTCCAGCTTCGAGAAAGAGGTCAATCGTTGAATCCGAATCGGCTGGGCAGCATTCGGGAAGCTACGGCACATCTTTTCGTCCAATATTCCGCAGTGTCTCAAGACGAGAGTCTTTGACCAGTGTGTGTTGCCAGTGATGAAATGTGGCACTGAAACGTGGTCGCTTAAGAAGGCTTAAAGTCATCCAAAGGGTAAGCTGCTGGATGCGGGTGGCGCAGGACCGGTCACTTTGGCACTCTTTGGGGGAGGCCTATGTCTAGCAGTCGTCGTTCGGCTGACATGATGATGATGATGATATTGCCTCTATAAGCAACATTTGTTAGACACACAGCTGAGACAAATATATTCGCTACTTAAATACTGCCTTCAAAATGAACGAATTACGACGACGTTTTCTACAGAAATATTATAGATGAAATCGGATTACAATTACTTTCTACTCCAATAAATATAAATACTAGAAGCCCGGCAGGCCAATAACTTGGAATAATGAAAAAAAAAACGATTACAGTTCTAACTTTTTGTGTTCCTGCCATTACTAAGTTAATTCCGTTCTTGTTCTGTTCTTTATAAAAGTCATATCCGTTCCTAGCCTACAGCTACACTTGCTTCTTATTACTTGCAAGACATCCTACTTTATTATTAAAATAAAAGTTGATCTCTAATATAAAAACGTCCTAAGAACAGAAAGATCGCATAGAAAAACTTCGTTTTTGGTTCACTGTATGACAAACACGTGTTTCTGACCGCTTTATTAAATGCAATCCTGTGACGTAATGAACGGCATATAGCTACTTACTTTTTATACGGGTTCTGTAATCTTACACTGTGCGAATCAGGGATCGGGACCGGTTTCTTGCAAAAACCTCGAAATAACCACATATCTCGAACTATTTTATACTTAATACAAAAAATACCGGTTTCCGATCCCTGGTGCGAATAACATGGTTATTGACGCAAGAAATCTAAAGCGCTGTCCTAATTTTTCTTCATTTGCACGATCATAACGAAGGAGCGGAATTCTCATAAATAGCAGAGGTGCAACTTCAAAAGATAATAAATATCATAATTTATGGACCAGACAAATAATTCTCATGTAGTATTTTCTCTACACTAACAATGTATTACTATGGGGAGATGAAAAAACTTTAATTCGTTCTGTTTTTGTGCGAAGGTCGATTCGCTGTTAGAATACAATAGAATAGAATAGAATAAAATATAATTTATTCATAACAACAAATACATGTTAGCTAGGTATACGCGTACCTCTGTGTCATTATCAGTTATCGTTTTATTTTTCAAGTGTAATTAAGTTCTAGTAATTGTATAACCGTATCAGTTGGCAATAGCGATGAACGGATTCTTAAGGTTGCGGGTTCAAATCCCGCATGTGGCGAATAATTTCTCAATTTTCCATTTTGATAGAAAGGAATTTCGTTAGCAGACGTTTCTGCTTAGTAAACATTTACTGTATAACCTTTATTAACTAGCCACACTTATAAAACGTGTATTAAAAAATGGGGCACAGTGGAAATTTGCCCACACTAAAGTTATTCCAACGTCAAAATAATAAAATTTATTAGAGAACGTTATCCATTTCCACTCTTGTCCAAAACGGGCCCCTTTTCTGAAGCTATATTGAGTAGGGTACCTAGGTATCTAAAGAGGCCATACGAAACTTGGTCCCTTGCTCCATAAAACAGGGGTTGAATGCTCGTTTACACTTGTTCTACAAATTTTACGATGAGTAAGGACTCGCTCTAAAAGCACACGATGCCTAACGGTACAGTATATGATAAAAGATTATTTTCCTCCTAGTGCGTTAATACACCGAAAACGATAACGTCGTTAATCTGAGACGAGATTTTAGTCCTATTTTGTGTGTCTTAGATAGAAGAAAAAAAAATGATTTTAACCGTCGCGTTGCAATGCAATGCTTTCTAGCTATCATTCAAATTGTTGACCTACAATAAAACCACTTAAAAATTTTGGAGGAAAATTTAAGAATCGGTGTTGAACAAAGTTAATAAACAATAATAAAAAAAAATCTAGATAAATACGTTAATATAACTAGAAGTTCCGTGAGCTGTGGAACTCGCGAGCCTACCTTTTTTTTTTTCGAAAAATATAACGAACCCTTTTGGATGATGACGGAGATGCCGTTAGGGGCATTTCCGGGAATAACGCTAGAAGGATGACGACATCATGAACTCTAATGCAGAAAAATAATGAACGAACCTGCTCACAAAACTTCACGAGAATCGGTTCAGAAATGCGACCTGTAGATGAGATTGCACGTCTATCATGGGACGGCCGCGACATACTCTCGATGTTTCTCGCACCTTACCTCTTGTTCTCATTATCATCATCATCAGACGTTCCCTCAATGCTGAGGATCGTGACATCATGTCCTCCTCTTGTGGACCACACTTCTCCAAAGGCTCATCACCCGCGTTATGTATGGCCTCGTGCAGATGTAGTTGCAAGAGTGCAGTGATTTGTGTGATCCATCTAGCGGGTAGTCTGCCTCGAGGCCCTCAACTTTTCCCGTCATAATAATCCTCTCAAGGCTATCCGAAGAACGTCGTGAGAGGTGTCCAAAGTAAGTGAGAATACGGTCTTGACATATTGTGGATAGGATCCTGTTCCTCTTGTTCTAAGTGTTCTAATAAGAGAGAGAGGTATATTGCGAGAAAAATCGAGAGTATGTCGCGGCCATCTCATGATAAACGTGCAGCCGGACAGTGTGGCAGCGATTTTCGACCCAAGATGAAGCATAGAACTCCGTTCGCTTCGCTCGCTCGTTCTATAAGCATTTCCACGCGTCTCTCAGGCCTGTTGCCTCTTCTTTCTTTTGCACAATAATAAAAGAGATGCTTTCATATTTGCTTAAACACGGGAAGTGAGTTGATGGTGTACAGAAATACCCGTATTCAAAGTAAAAGGTGACCCTAATGAATTCGCTAGGTATATCTACGTTTTCCATTGTCAGCGTTAACCAAACCGTGCGTAAGGCAGAGCTCCAACAAAACGGAATTCAATATAATCCTCCCATTTGTTTGCTCAACATTTCTCGCCTACTCGAATAATCACTGCCACTGCAGCCCGCAACGTGGATATACAATGAATAGATGATGTAAGCTGCGACTTGACTTAAAGACGAGCCTTCGCTCAAAAATACCTAAAGCAACAAACGGTATTATTAAGAACGAAGACTTCAAACTATAATATTTATTAACAAAAATGCAAGGAAGCTCAGGTATTTCTTGTATTGCTGTGTGAGCTGATGAACTCACGAAACTGTTTTTTTTATTATCGGACCTGCTTAAAAAAAATCAGGATAATCGGTTGAGAAATACGACCTGTAACTCGATCACGTAACGCAACGTCAAATTTATTCGTTCGCTTCACTTGCTCATTAAAAAATGACGCTTTACACGTTTTTAGTCTTGCGAGCGCGACTTTTGCTTTAGCGACTCGTGTCACAAACACTTTATCCAATTTTTTTATACGTGTATGGCAAAAAACATATCTACTTACTTTTCAATTTCCAAAAAAATACATCTAAGGGTAGTGACTAGTGACGTTAGTTAGTACTTTTGGAAGACCATGTTTCTGTCTCACAAAAGTACTGACTAACTGGGTAGTGACAACCCGCCATTGTACATTATTTTGACTAAACGGGACTTAATCGCGTATAGTTAACTTATAATATTTACCTTTTTGAGACCCGTGGCAAAGAATGTTGTGATACATCCGAAACGTCAGGAAACCTCAGTTTAGTTTCCACTGACATTAGTTATAATTAGAGATCGGAAATTCGGGAGCTTTTATACCTAAACTTCGGCCCCAGTACCTACACCGCGTTGTTGTTGAGAAGCATGGAGGCGGACTCAATTTAATTTTACTAATAAAAGTAATAAATTTCCAGGGATTTCCCGGAATACCGAAAATTAGGATAACATGAACACATACGTATTAAAGTATTTAAATAAACTATTTCAGTTGTTCCTGTTTACAAAATATTATTTAATTCACATATTCATTTAACTAACAGTTAGATAACATCAAACCAAAATTGTTTTGTAACTTTTATTATAGGTAATCAACCTACAGCGACACACGTGGTATTTTTGCATTTCCGTCCTTGTCTAATGTAAATAATTAAATAAAATGAATAAATATTAGTGGTAAAAAAAAGGTAGGCTTTTCATGATGCTTTGTACAATCCCGGAACTTAAATAATTTAAATATTCTTTTTAAGAAGCCGACTCCATACTTGCTTCGCTTTTTCCGGGATTTTGCTAGGTTTAGGTATAAAAGCTCCCGAATTTCCGATCTCTGGTTATAATAATAGTATAAGTTTTTACTAACATAATATGGATGTGTAATTTTTCCGAAATAATTGCTTTCATTTTCATTTAGTCAAAATATTAGCGAGAATCGTGAAAGTTTAAATCCACATAAGCCCCATGCTGTCAAATTTTGGGGATCGAATACCGGCCTAATACTTAAAACATGGCGCGCATGATATACAGGGTGGCTCATTCAGAGCGGTCAGTATGGGAAAGTCTGAAACCATAATATATACGAAGATCTGTTCTTAGGAACCATGTCATCGATTTTAGTAACAAGAAAAACTGCATTCATACATTTAAAAAAAACTTGTACTCAGCTCGGGAATCGAACCCGGTCGTTTTGAAAAAAAAAACGAACACTATTTCTATTTAGATATCGATTGTGTAGGTCTTAAACAGTAAATGTTTCTATGGAACATGATGTCTAAAATGAATAAAAGGCATTGTTTTCACATACTTTAATTTATTTTAGTAGGTGTTCGAAGTGACCACCGTTTTTTTCAATACAATATTCAACACGTTTAGGTAACGATCTTACTATTGCATTTTGTATCTTCATGTGGTGAATTTGCGTTAAAATTGACTCTATGGCTGCTTTTAGGTCTTCAACGGTGTCATAGCTTGTTTTGTACACTTCATCCTTAACATAACCCTACAAGAAATAGTCTAGAGGCGTTAAATCGGGCGACCTCGCGGGCCATTTGATAGGGCCGTTCGTACCAATCCATTTCTGGGAAAAGTGCTCAGTTAAAAAGTCTTTAGCTATGCGACTATTGTGAGCCGGTGCTCCATCCTGTTGAAAATAAAGTTGTTTTCTTACTTCTGCTGACATTTCTCCTAGGGCCTCTAAAAGATCTTCTAAGATTGCAAGGTACTTGAATCTAACCAAATGTCTATCATAAATTTTAAACATGAGTACCTTATTATAAAGTACGGCGACCCAGCAGTTAAATGAGAATCTAACTTGACGGCGTCCTTCGTGCATTCTTAAGGGATTTTCTCGACTCCAATAGTGATGACCTTACAATATATATTTAATCTCGCACTCTCCTCGGGATCATACCCACATCGTTGGAAGGTTTCGAGGGTTAAACCGATACCGAAGGCAAGGGATACTGCAATTGTGGAAAATTACAGGCCTATAGCTATTCTCTGTACTCTAGCCAAGCTGTTTGAATCCATACTCCACCGGACCCTATCCACACAGGTCAGACCCTTTTTGTGTGATGGACAACATGGTTTCAGACCTAATCGTTCTGTTAATACAAATCTTCTCACATTGGTTGACAGTATTACGGAGCACCTGGATAGGGGCATCCAAGTCGATGTCGTCTATTTCGACTTTAGGAAGGCATTCGATCGCGTGGATAATGATGTGCTGCTAGGTAAACTTGATGATATTGGCTTCTCTCCCAAGTTACTCGCCTTTTTTGCAAGTTATCTGCGCGATCGAGAGCAGTATGTCCGACATGGCTGCTTTGTCTCGTCGTCATATCATACCCGATCTGGCGTCAGTCAGGGCTCCATTTTAGGGCCTCTATTGTTTGGAATAATGATAAACGATCTCAACTCGGTTCTTCGATCGGCTCAATGCCTATTATACGCCGATGATTTAAAGCTCGTTTATGGCGTGGAGCAAAGAACTGATTGTGATTCGTTACAAGATGACATCGACTTGGTTTTCCGGTGGAGTCTGGATAATAAACTTCATTTTAATATTGAAAAATGTGGTATCTGTTCTTTTAGCCGCGCGCGTAGTCCCTTGCATGCCCAGTATATGCTTGGGCCTGAACCCATCAACCGTGTCCTCTCTGTTAAAGATCTAGGCATAGTCTTTGATACGCGACTCACTTTTCATGACCACATTTTATCCCTTGCTGCGAGCAGCTATCAGACACTAGGTTTTGTTATCCGCAACCTGCGAAATTTCCATGACCCTTTGTCAATGAAGTTAGTTTATAATGCATTAGTTAGGAGTAAGCTCGAGACGTCGTCGCTCATATGGCAACCGTATAAATCTACGTATAGCCTCATTTTAGAGAAGATACAAAAAGTATTCCTTAGATTTTTATATAAAAAAATGTATGGATATTATCCGTATTTATACCCAACAAAATATATTCTTGGTACTCTAGGTTACAACTCCCTAGAGGTCAGGCGCAATTACAGTTTGTTGGTCACTGCGTGCCGGGCCCTGCGAGGAGAGTCGGACTGTCCAGAACTAGTGGGTCGACTTGTGCGACTAGCTGTTCCAGATGTGCCCAGAATAACCCTCAGGACGCGACGACGCGATTTATTAGCGGTGCCAGAGGCCCGTACTGTGTCGCGCAAGAACTCGCCGCTGCTCCGCGCTCTCTCTCAGCTTAATGCGCTCATGGCATCAGCACCTGAATGTGACCTTTTTGCTTGGCGATGGGCGGCTATGTGTTGTGAATGTCTGAGATTCAGTGAGACGATGGATGCCAAGGAATCAACTGTACCATTGTAATTTTTAATCATTGTTATTTGCTAAGTTATAAGTGTCATGACGCATTGGATAAACTGTAATGTCATGGATACTCAATTATTTAATAAATAAATAAATAAATAAATGATTTTTACGATTGTACATTCCGTTGTTGGAAAATTGCGTTCCATCAGAAAATATTACGCACTTAAAATGAATAAAAGGCATGGCATGGCAGGCGAGCTGAGTACAAGTTATTTAAAATGTATGAATGCAGTTTTTCTTGTTACTAAAATCGATGACATGGTTCCTAAGAACAGATCTTCGTATATCTTATAGTTTCAGACTTTCCCATACTGACCGCTCTGAATGAGCCACCCTGTATATAATAATATCTAAGTAGAGAGCGCTCCCGAAAAATAACACAACCCTTGCGGCATCTATTCTCTCTAAGTCCGCGTAGCTTATAAAAAAGCCTAAAAACTCCGTAATCGAAGTTGCGGGTCGACCGTAACTTCAGACTGTCACCGGCAACGAGGGGTTAAGGAAGCCTTGTAAAGTTGATGCCAAGTTATTACAGCTCGGCGGATTTATACGGTTCGACTGGTTTCAGGAAGAACACGCTTTGAATATATGCGTAACGGGTTGTTTTGAAACTGTTCGCGACTTCTATTGGTAAGCTTGTATTGAATTGGAAGTGTTTTGAGGATATGATGAGGACTGTTTGATTTTTTTTAATGCAATGCAATATTTATAAGCTTCTTGGAATTAGGTATATTCATACATTCGCAGTTCTTCTTTTTTGCGTCCGTGTGGTTGTCGGGTTAGCCTCTCGTGTGGTGTCGGGTTAGAATCCCCTTTCTTCCCGTGAGTGTCGTAAAAGTAGACTAAGAGAGCAGGGTTGAAGTGTGTTGTGGGCGAAGGGCTAGCAACTTATCACTGCGTTTTCACATTTTGTCGATCTTTAATACCGTATGTTAAAAACGGCACTGGAATATAAGTAATTTGAGTAACACGTGCTCTGCCTACCCCTTTTGGTAATAAAGGCGTGAAGGCGCTATGTATGTATGTATGTACAATTATTTTTGATGAAGAAAGTGCATCTATGCATGTAGAAAACATAAGAAAAGGTCAGAGATTACCTGAATACCTTTGTAAGACTCGAATGAGCTCTGAGTCTTGTTAGCTATATCATTAATATGTAATACTCTTCAACATGATTATGCGCCTAATTTGAATAGACCAGCCGAGCACCTAATATCCATACCCGCTAGATATAAGTATGCCATTAATATGCATCGTCGTTACCTGGGCATGTCGGTGTCTTTTAAGCAGGAATATTAGATACTCATAAAGTTAGCGTAGAGGAGCAAATTTATATGAGAGCGTCCTGTTTAAACCTTACGCGATTTAATATGTGTCTATTTTTCGATTAAATGTAATACGTACCGTGTTTTATACCACGAGACATGAACGCCGTAACAACACAACTAGATTCTAGGTAGGTACTAATTCCCTTCTTCGTCATGTTGACTCGTGACAGCGGTTCTTACGTTATATATAACAAAACGTTATGAAAAAAAGCGAAATCATAACGTCATATTTCGTTAGTGTTGAATTTTTTCGTTGTAACTAAATCAGTATGCCCCATAACGATATAAATTTCATAACAGAATGAATATCATAACATTATAAAATACGGTCGAATAACGTTATAATATCGTTTTAAAATACAAGCCGCGCTGTCGAATGGGCGAAATCACAAGTGCGAAAAAGACACACTATTATGTAAAAGCCCGTACGTTATTAAGCTATTATATCGCTTAAGCAAGTATCGTTATTATTTACTATTGGCTTAGATTTATAATGTTATAATGGATGCCGCTATACAGCGCGTAAAATATCGCTTTGAGAATAACGCTTTTTTGGAACAATAACGTGATAACGGTATTCAAAGGCCTGATTTAAGCTGTTGGTGGCAAGCTTTACAACAGGCCGCCATTCCTCTCTGACGTTTGCCTTTCTTATGCTTGAGTGTATATAGTGCTGCTTCTACTGCAGCTTTACCTGGTGGCTTTGGTGACCTGCCTCGCGGTCTGGTACCCTCGACCTTTCTTTGGACCACGAGTCGCTCAATAGCTACGTCTCCTTAACGACATAATAGTGCACGAAAAACGTAAGGACAAGACTGCACTACGGATGATAGACGGCTGCTGAAAGGATTTTCGTTGCTTTATGAATGTTGCGGTTCTTTCAAATTTTCTTTCATCGCCATACGTCTCTTCACTTTCTCGACGCACACGCCATAAGTATGTGTATCGTCGCTTAGTACCCATAGTAGGTACAAGCTTTGCTTATTTTGGGACTAGGCTGATGTGCGAGATTGCTCCCATATGGTGAATGTAATCATGCGATCGTCAAACAACATTTGCGTCTGATTATTTACTGCGCAACTATGTTCCAAAGAGTACTTTCTGATTGGCCCGCGATGCGCGGAAGCAGAGCTTTACGCTAGCAATACTGCATCTCTGCGTCTCTCGCGCACTATATTATGTGCAAATGTGCAAATGTACGAGTAATACTCGTACTGGCAGTTTTTTTTAATCGAATGGCATATATTATTTTGGCCTTTAAAGTTTGTCACTCTTTAGTACCACCCAGGGGACACGTGCAGGGTTGTGGTAGGTAGCTCCTGCGGACGCGAGTAACAGGTGTCCCCCCTTTGTAAAGTGAGTGGGCAACTCGATTGTTAGAAGTTCTTATAAGCCGCCCGAAGGCCTCTAACTCGGCTTAACGACTGCTGTCATAGACATCAGCCGGGATCAACTGCTTAGCGTGACTTCCAAAGCACGGAAACGCTCATTTATATTAACCACTCAAACATCAGGCGGTCACCCATCCAAAGACTGACCGCTGCCATCATTGCTTAACCTGCGTTATCGTTTCCTACTCGCAGGCGCCGCTAGGCTATGAGCGCTTCGATACTGGCAGTATTTCCACAAGTAAGGGAATCTGGGCGACAATAGTAAGGTTAAAATTCTGGATACAGATAAAACGAATCGCATTTTAATTTGATAACAACATTCGAGTGCCTGAACACGTTGGTTAATTGAAACATTTAAATAAAAATCGTAACCACCTTGTTCACTCGCGAGTATGAATTTAAAAAATATACATATATACTCAGTTAAATATAGTAATTTTTAAAATCTTAGTCAACATTAAAATCCCATAAAATCATCGAACCTGCTCTCAAAATATCACGAGAATCAGATGTTGAGGAGAACAGGTGAGAAGGCAGACAGCCAGACAGACATATGAAAGCATTTTTGTGCAAGCTGTTCTTTAAATTAAACGTAAAAAAATGCCTCTGTTGAATACAACGTGTTATGATCCTTTCTTACGAACACAAATGTCTCAGTCGACTAAAGTAGGCTAAAGGAGCAGGGTTGAAGTGTGTTGTGGATATCACATTTTGTCGATCACTTATACCCACATTTATGCTAAAAGTGGCACTGGAACATACGTTTCACGTGCTCTGCCTACCCCTTTTAAGAATAAAGTAGTCGTGCCTCTATGTATGTTTGTACAAATGTCAAAGAGACAGTTAAAGACAAAACGAATTTGTGCGCCATTTTAGTAAAAATAGGTTTATCAATAAGGACATTACCCCAGTCCAGTATGACTTAACCCCTTGCGTGGCCACATTAAGGCGCCGTAGGTTCAGCGAAGTTAAGCGAACAGAGTTTTTGAAACAATATAATGCGTCTGTTTATAATAATATGGTTTCAAAAAAATACGAATAGTAATCTTGAGGCTTTTCTGCAGGTAAATCTGCAGTGCTTCGAAACATGATTAAGCAAATTTCGCTCGATAGAAAAAAATCACGAACATAGGTCTCAAACACACAAAAATACACTTAAAATATTCGTAACAAATGATGCACAAGAGCTATAAATATTAAAATTGCTTTTTAAAATTGGCAATATCATGTTTGTGGGAAATCAGTGTTTACATTTTTATTTATTTAAACGGCCAAAAATTAATATTAAAAAACATGATCTCCGCGCTTCCGAGCACGCACCTCCATCTCGCTTACGCTTATGCTCAGTGAGAGGGAGAGAAGACCATGAACCTACGGCGCCTTAAGTTACATCGCATTTCATTAGCTCCGACGTCGCTTAGCAAATATTTGAAAGAGCTATCGGGGAACACACGAGGCTGTATTTGAATAGGTCTGCTCCAAGGATTAGTTAGCAAGCGGATCCAACTTCCGGCAACTATTTAATGTAAATAACGTGGAGAGATGCTCTTTATGTCCGTTGTGGAATTCGTTGTAAATAAATACATATATTTTGTTTTTACACGAGTAAAACCTGTTAAATTGAAAGTAATCCTGTTATATTTCGCCAAACTCAAAGCAAACGTTCATGTTAAATTATAAACAAACGAAGAAAATAATTTTACGGTGACATTTATAAACACGCCGACGGCACATAGCAGCTCTGCGTCAACGATACTTGTGATATTATCCTAAACCTGAGTTCCTGTAATTGGCTATGTATCATGTGTATTTATACACATACTCATTTATAATGCACAAATACAACAAACGTCAAAAAGTTGATATAAAATATTAAACTAGATTAATAGGTTTTTTTCGCCTTAATAAATCAATACTTAAATAAATAAATTATGAATCCTACACACTCTCCCGGCGGGAAGTCGCCCTTCGGGACGCGCCATCCATGCGTACATAGTAGAGGAATCTCCAAAAAAGTATGTGACATGTAAAAAAAAAACAAAAAAACTACACACTTACATATTAATTTATTAATAAATACGAAACTTTAAAGAAAACACAGACCAACCTGACTTTCTCACAAAGAGTGCTCAAACGGAATCTGCCGACTGGAGTTTGCTCCAATGATTTTAATGAAAGCTAAAACACCGAGAATTTAAAATAGGAAAGAAGTTTCCGTGACAGACAGGAGTACAAGGAGTCAACTGCACTTAAACTGTCTTTGACTTAACGTTGAGGGTTCAGTGATGCTTGGATTGTACATTTTGTAGGTATTTTAAAGTCGGGTTATGTGGTTGATTACATACAAAAATTGGTACGGAATATTTACCGTTAGCTTTTCGGTGAAGGGAAACATCGCGAGGAAACCGGTCTAGTCCCAATTAGGTCTTGTTTTCCCTCTAGTTTGGAAGGTCAGATGGCAGTCGCTTTCGTAAAACTAGTACCAATCTATGCCAAATCTTGGGATTAGGTGTCAGAGCGGACCCAGGGCCATTTTAGGGCACAACTGGGAATAACGCTATGATGATACAAAAATTGGTATTTTTTTTTTGGCTGACTGTATCTGATCTCTAAATAAGTTTTTTACCCCCGACGCAAAATAAGTTTGAAGTGTCTGCGTGTCTGTGTGTCTGTCTGTGGCATCGTAGATCCTAAACGAATGGATCGATTTTATTGCGTTTTTTTGTTCGAAAGCTGACGTGATCGAGATGGTTAAGCCCGTTTTGAGATATAAAACTTTGAAATGAAAATGTAGGGGGTCTTCTAACTTTTCTAACAATGAGTTGTTTATTTAATTTGTACGCTTTGTGTTAAATAGAAAGGAAAAGGAAAAGGGGAAGGCCGAGGAAATATTACATGGAACAAATAAAAGAAAAAACAAACGCTTTTTCGTATAGAGAAATAAAAAGAAAGGGGGACTGTAGCATAAGTTGGAAATTACTCCACCGACAAGAGCGTTGCTCTTAAATAAGAAGAAGAAGATCCTTTATGTGTCATTCTTGTGCGAGTACACGACCGTCGACGGCATACTTGAATGCAGTCGCTGGTGGCCAAAATATGTCAGGACTACATGATGCTTTATGTGTCATTGTGTGTTTATCATTGTCGTCATTGTGTATTGTAAGCTAGATACGGAATTCGTTCTATTTTACCTCCTTTTTTAAACAATTGTTGTAATTTCTATGCTACCCAAAATTTCTCCGGAAGTATTTGTTGATCGTTCTTTAGAGATAAGACCGATTTTTGTTATCTGTACTTCTAAGTGTTATGGTCTGAATATGTTTCATACTAGCTTTCGCCCGCGACTTCGTCTGCGTTGACCCGGGATAAAAAGTATCCTTTATTTTAATCCAGGCTATAAACTATCATCGGGGAAAAAATCATCCAAATCGGTTGAGCCGTTCAAGCTTGATTGAGTAACAAACATCCAAACTTTCGCATTTATAATATTAGTAGGAATTGGTAGGACACGATTGAGCTACTTATTTCAATAAAACTTTATTGAACAGTAATACAAAAGGCGAACTTAATGCCGTAAGGCATTCTCTACCACAGAGATAATCATATCTGTTGCGGGATATGAAAACAACCCAGACATAAAGAAAACAGAGTTGAGTTGAGCTGTGCAAAAAAGAGTGCCTTTGTATATCTATCGCAAAATGTAAAATAAACAATTTTTCTAGGAAAAACATTTAGGAAAATAGTTCATCGAAGAAATTAGTATTGAAATAAAAAGGTGCAACCGTTGCGCCCACTCACACGCGTCCCATCTAACGTTTAAAA
Organism: Epinotia ramella; assembly: GCA_947578815.1. Taxonomy (NCBI): domain Eukaryota; kingdom Metazoa; phylum Arthropoda; class Insecta; order Lepidoptera; family Tortricidae; genus Epinotia; species Epinotia ramella. Next base: position 7,016,473 of record OX388207.1, read on the forward strand.
ACGAGCGCACAAAATGATGTAGATTTCAATCCTGTTCGCTTCGTATGCACATACTACCCGCAGCTGAAGCGTTGAAATGTGATATCATTTTCCTGCCGCGCATCACAGTGAAACAAAGATGTGTAATATTTTTTTTTCCATTATTACTGTACTAGTGTCGTCGGATTTATGTGGCCGTTATTATTTCCTTGCATAGCCACGATTTATGACTCGTAATGAAACCTTCGGGGTCTCAGAGAGGCTCATTCGTCAACCACATAGTACCTAAAGTGTTGTCTTTCAATTAGTTTAGCTGCGTTCTTCACGTAAGTATATTAAATGTTAACACACAACGAAGTGACCAAAGGGTGATACACTAAATACGAGAAATGGTAATATAATATGCAAAATGACTACATACACATATTGCAAAGCACGCAAAACTGACAGAAACTCAATATGTATGAAACACAAAAAATGATAAGGTACTGCACTACGTCTGAAAGAGGTTAAAAATACTGACAAACGCATGGAAAACATCCATGACTCGGAAAATATTCGTGCTTACCCCACAAATAAATGCCTTACCAGGATTCGAACCCAGGGCATCTAGATTTGTAAGCAGGGTCACTACCAACTGGGCTAAACCGGTCGTCATACATTTAAAACGATTGGTACAACAGGGATTTCTACGATTCAAATGATATATTTTCTCGCGAAGCTTGACATAAAAAAGCCGCGGCAACACTCGCGCCTTGATATATGGCATTCAATATTATGTCGCTAGTATCATTAGGTGAAGCGTTTCACCACCTCTCTGTCTCTGTCATAATATGGCACAAGTCACACACATGTAGCGACTGAGAATGTTAACATTCAAAATATTGTTGTCAAGCGGCGCTGGATATGACATGTGCTTTGTAGGCAAGACAACCACCCATCCAGACGAAGCTAAGATGGCAAGCATCAGGGAAAAGAAAATCAGGTCGTCCTCGCACCACTTGAAAGTCGAGTTCCCACGGCCGCATTTCCCACAGGCCATGCCGCGCCAGGCTGGACCGACGGGCCGTGGGAACCGTCGCATCCGATGAGGCCTGCGGTGGCCTGTCGTCGCCCGTCCTATCTATCGGGAGTCGGTAGTCAACGCCTTTGAACGACGCGACGGCGCCTGTCGCAGCCTGTAAGGGCACGCCCGCGTCCGTTCTAACTCATTCATTTTGCGTACGCGAAGACGCACGTTATGGAGAAGACCAACGATCTAGTAGGTGGTCACGACAGGCCGGTACAGGCCGACACATGCCGTGAGAACGACTCGGCGAGAGACGCGATCAGCCGCACAGGGCTTCCACAGGCGTGGCATGATCCGGCCTGGCCTGTGACACACAGTCGACAAAGAGGCTGCCTCAATGAGACTTGGCTGGAAGGAGAATGAGGTTGCTACCCAGGACAGAAACAGAAGTTCCTGGTTGAGTGATAAGAGAATACCATCATCATCATTGCTGTCAATTTTGTATCAAACAGTAAAGAAAGCGAGCGACGCGAGTTAGCCGCAAACACAACAGCATCGTGACCAGGACATGAGCCGTCCATTAAGTACCTTAGGTTCAACTAAACCGTGTGTACTGCTTACCTGTAACAAAAAATATAATATTTAGTAAGACAGCTTTTGTGTCATCATCTGTCAATTTAACAGTGTGTTGAGACAATCCCGTGGACACAGTGAGTTAGTTCAGTGTGCGTATCGTCTATCGGAGGAGACGATCTCCTGCCGCAGCCTCACACAACAACTCCAGTGCAAGACTGTCGTTTCCCCCCGCCCTGTCGGCGCGTGCGTCACGGGCCGCGCGGTGGTCGGAACGCGCGACCACCACCAACGAACCACCAACTGCATAATCGAAAAATACCGGTATGTTTTATAACCGATATGATGTCATATCGGTTTTCAAATAGCGGATTCGGTAGCGGAACCTTTACATTTCGCTATCGATATATAACGGTAACCTTATTTTTTTTCGGTACCGTAACCGCTTGTTAACGGTTACCGATACTTCAATTTTTTGCGCGCGCGTTGCCAAACCGCCGGTGCTGCCGTTTTGTCTTTCAGTTTTGTCGTTTCTGTTCTGATACTTTTCTGATTCATTCGTTCCTATTGGAAGAAGTTGTCTGTGTAAGTGTAAGTTCGCTTATTTTTTCGGTGACTTTTATAATACCGGTTTTGAACCGGTATTATTAAGGTTTCGGTTATTTTCAAATCGATAACGGTAACCGATATTTCAAAGCGTTTACGGTACCGTTATGTTATCGCGGCGGGCGTAACCTTTACACCATTACGGTACCGTAATGGAACACTTACCGGTTTCATACCGGTAAAACCGTAAATCAGTCCCTGGTTTGAACGGTAAACTTTACATGTAGGTAATCGTTAGATTAATAACGAGCACAATCTTACTACATATTTATGTCACATTCAAACGTTTTGACTGTTTCCCCAAATAACTGTCAAAATATCGCTTCTCCTTCTTAGTTGCTTCACTCACACCACGGCAGAGTGGTCGTGATCGTCATGTCGGTGTAGTGGCAAGCCTGACAATCCGTCGCCATTCGTCTCTCAAGGCCACTTTAATTGCATTAATGTAGTGGAGTGGGGCCTGGTTTATAAATATCACCTGATATATTGATTTGAAAAAAATATATAAGTATATAATTTTAAAAGCAGTACCAAATTGCCGAACAAACGACATTTTTTTATTGACACAGATTCACACATTTATTAAAATTTGACAATTCAATGAAGAGTTTTATTTAACAACAGTAAGCATCAATATTTTGTATAAAATTTAGCGTGCTTATTTTAGAGCCGCTCTCAAAATCTGACATTTCGCCCAACGCTAACATGACATACGCCTTAATTGGGTTCATTCTCTTTTCTCAACCCAGTGGCCTGTTAGTTCCCGATAAGCTTTCCATTATAGTTAACAGGGCATAAATAATTAAAATTAACCGTTAAACAAGATAGGAGCGTAGGTTTTACCCATCCATCACGCTTAGGTCAACGGCTACGGACAGTTCCAATCTGTGTCAATTTACATATTTTTTACCAACTATATTTCGTGGAGCGCATGTTAAGACAGATAGCGGTAAGCAGATCAAAATGATTAGCAGTGAAAATCTGAATGTGTTTAAGAAAAAACGAATCGTCTAGTCCATACAAAAAAGGGTAAATTAGGGGGACCGTCTGTCGACTGTATCCTCTTCCAAAATTCCACGTATGTAAATCATTTTTCACAAACAGGACAACGAAAAGCCGCTCTTTGTCCATCTGTTTTTCTTTTTGATTTTTTGTACACCATACTGCTGTAGACTATTAAGCTTGCGGTTTGTAAATGACTTGTATAAACAATAGTCACAGAGAAAGTCTTCGCTATTCGTATTTGTTTCTTTTTTAGGAAGAAACTATGGTAGAATCCGACAGAATTTTAAACCTTTAGTAGTTAAGTATAGTTTGAAGGAGGTGACTAGTTTATTATTCCCTTAAAATCATTGATCAAAATTGTCAAAAACCAATGTTAGTTCAGTAGATTTTCACTTTTTAAAACACACGTGTCCCCTGGGTGGTGCTAAAGAGTGACAAACATTAAAGGCGAAATAATGAATGCCATACGATTAAAACACAGACAGTACCTAATATATGATTAAGGGCAATACGAGTAGATTACACGGGATCTTAAATTATTGCTACACGGCACGACAATATTATGTGATAGTTGCTTTTCGATGAAGGAAAACATCGTGACGGAACCGGTCTAATCCCATGAAGGTCTAGTTTTCCCTCTGTGTTGCAAGGTTAGATAACAGTCGCTTAAGAGGCTGACAAGACCAAATTTGGTGAAATTGATATTATTTAAGCAGTTTTTTAAGAAAAACTATTTGTTCTAGCTCATTAAATAAAATATAATGTTAATATTCACCATATTTCAAAGACCGTGGATGGGCTCGATACATAATTGGACGAAATCGGCTCGATAGAAAATAATTGCAAAGATTGGTCTTAAAATGACATTAAACGGTTGTGTCTTTATTTTTATTGACGTATGGGTCTGCAATTTAAAACATGAAGTCAACATATTCATACCTAAACCGCTGACGATTTCACAAATAATCCACTTTTTTATTTCAATATTTATGTAATATTATCTTCAAAAACCGGGCCGCCCAGTTACACTCGCTCTCGTTTACTCCGATACAAAGAGACAGTGTGTGCGTTATTCTATTCTAATAGGGTATTTGACAACAGTAAAAATAAAATATTTTTTTCATTATCAACAGATAAAAATTACGAAAATATTTGGAAAATATCAACCTTTCATTTATGTTTCGAAGGTATTATATTATTATTAAGAGCCCGTGGGTGCCACGGAGCGTCGAAATCCCATACAAACGCAGTTTCTTTTTAATTTTAAAACGGTACAACTAAACTTCACCAAACGTTGTACACATAATCCAATACATTATCTAGGCTTTTAATTAGGTTTGGTTAGAAAATATTAACTAACAACGAAATAAGATCGTGTGTTGCGTATTTTGCGTTAACAATGGTTAAAAGAGAAAAGGTAGTATAGAATTCGCTCATAGATGGATTATGTGTATAAAGTTTGGTGAAGTTTGGTTGTACCGTTTTAAAATTAAAACGAAACTACGTTTGTATGGGATTTCGACGCTCAGTGGGAGCCTTAAGTGTCCCACTGCTGGGCAAAGGCCTCTCTCTTATTCTTCCACATATCCCTGGTCTGGGCAGCTTCCCACCAGTTTTGATCAAAGACGTCAAGCTCATCTCGCAATAAAAGGTTTCCAAATTATTAAAACTAACAATAAGGAAGGACCTTGTTTGATTGTGACCTCACAATCAAGTAATCCCAAAAAAAAACATACTAACGGAGCGTTTTTGACATTTCATAAAAAGAAGCTGATTCGACTTTTGTCAAATACCGCATTCTGATTGGGTGCCAATAGAGCACGCCGGATGGACGAACATGGGATGATACGATCTTTATAAACCTAAGCAGTTGCGTAGCCTTATCAATGCGGTAAGTATCGCTCTTGGCGTGCACCGCGTTAGCATTCACGAGCTACCGTGCCTCACCCCACAATCGCACGTGTGACAAGGTCCAACCAGTTCCCAGCTAGACAATGCCCGCTGTCGTCTGTACCCTGTCCGCCGATACTGTACGAACAACACGCGACGCCTCGCCCGTGATAAACGGCCGCGCAGATAACGACTGATCTATCTCCTCCTCATCGGGACACTATTTCTCGTAATTGTGAAATGAGTTGGCTCCGAGGGATTTCGTATTAATTTTTGTTTTTGCACGCAAAAATTATAGCATGAAAGTTGACAAATAAATGCATGATAATAAAAATAAAACCTTTATCAAATACCTCTGCAATGAATAAGTGTATCGCGTACTAGCAACTCTTGCGGCTACGCCTGCCTAATACAAAGAATGCAGGCAACCCCGCTAGATAAAGTCAATCCAGAAAGTCCACAAGATTTTTTTAAATCGGATTAGCGGTTCCGAAGGTTGCCCCATACGTAAAAAGTTACAACTACAACCTGACTTTTCTTCTTAATAATATTAATATAGGTTAGCGATAATGAAAATTGCGTAATGAATTTAAAATTAATAAGCGTTATTTATCTGAATTGAAACCAACTTCTCGTTCCAGCTATAAAATCAAGTATTAGATAAACAGTTGTCTATGTTCTGGCGAGAAAAAAAGTAAATAGAAATGATGATCTGTTTATACGAATCTTCACTATGTATTATTCTCTAACGGTACAAAGATTTAGAAATTATCATAATATCAGTGTTCGGGCCGACCGTCTGCCCGCCCCCTTAAACTCCTCACGTGTGTACGCCTCTTTTGAGTCTGTGGTTTTGACAGTGACACTTCTTGTCAAGGAGAGAAAAAAAGTTAACCTCGTTGTTGCAGACCCGAGAGGTCCGAGTGTTTTTTGGGTAATTTTGGAAACGCATTTTCCTTGTTTTGTGTAATATCGCTCGCTTTGAAGACACACGGGTGTCCGAGTGTTTTGTGTGGATATTTCGGTGACATCGGAAGAGTTGGTGATTTGACGCCGCGGATTGTTGGCGATACTGCCCCGGAACATCACGGCTGCTTCTTCAGCCCCGAAGACCCTCTTGATTGAACTTGACTTGACCTGACAGTTGACTGAACCTTGACAGATACTAACCGGAGTTGAAGCGAACATCGCGCCTCCCGGAATCAGGTGAGTTGAACAAGTTTGTAGCCAATCCACTGGCTTATATGACCCGCGAAACGCGTGGCAGTTCACTCCACTCGCACTAGGCGAGGAGTTGAAAAATTTTTGGTACCCAGAGCGTGGTTACTCACAAAGAAAAAACGCGAATTTTGATAGTTTTTTCCTTTTGGGTAAAAATTTTGAGGTTATTTGTTAAAACCAAATTTAGCTACAAGCATTTAAAACCTCTATTTTGTGGCACTGCAAGTGTTTTGTACTGTAGATTTCACGAAATTATTGTACTTGCAGTGCAAATTAGTGAGATTACAACCTCCGGAAGGTGATTACCAGTGTTTGGTACAATTTAATTTGGAGAATAGTTGAAGGCAAATTAAAGCCACATATTTGATTGATTGTAATTTGGAAAGCCTTTCATAGGTTGTTGTTTGGTAATAAGGCATTTGTTTTATTCAGTTTGCTATAAGCGGCCAAGGTTGCTAAAAATATAAGGCTAACATAAATATTAGTTGTAAGCTAGATTATTAGAAGTGATGTAATGTAACTGGCCAATTATAGATTATAATTTGAGCTTCCACTGCGTTTTGAGAATCTATATTGGTTGTTATTGTAAGGCATTTCTGTAATTGAGTTGATATTTGGTTTTGATTCACTAGGGTGACCAAGAGATTGGAATTTCCACATTAATTAAATTAATTTTAATTTTCTCTGGTATTGTTGGAAATTAATTTAAAATGGGATCTACACCTAAGGCTAAGATCCAGTCTGCACTGCGTTGGTTTTCATCTGCAGCAGCTTTGGTTGACAGAAATGACCGGGAGGAGGCTTTGTTGACCCGGTACGAGGAGGTGTCAGACCGTCTTAAGGCTGTGGAGTTCCAGGTTGAACTCTACCTAGCGGAGCCCGGCCGGACGACCCCGGAGACCGAGCAGGTGGAGCGGGACTTTGAGCAATGTATGGATTTTGGGGACAGGATTGTCGAGAGGGCTTCTAAGATACTGCGGGTTCGGAATGGTGCGGCCCGGGACGTTCCGAAACACGCAGTTATCTATAACCCAGGGTTGGCAGCGCGCTTGCCAGCCATACAGATGCCGGTCTTCCGAGGAGACCTGGACGAGTGGACCAGCTTCATCGACCTCTTTGATAGCTTGGTGCATGCCCGGACGGACCTGCCAGCGGCGTTGAAGTTGGCGCAGCTGATGTCTGCTCTCGTCGGGGAGCCGCGCGACTTGATCGCGCATTTGTCGGTCACCGACGACAATTATGAAATCGCGCGCACGTTGCTGAGGGACCGATACCAGAACGTGCGGCGACTTGCGGATACTCTTATGACTAAGATCTGGAATATCCCTCGGATCGCTCAGGCTTCAGACATCCGGCTGAAAATGCTGAATCCTGTTTTGACAGCGACCAAAGGGTTAGAGAACCTTGGTTTGCCGGTGGACCAGTGGTCCTACATACTGTTGAATTTTTTGTTGAACCGGCTGCCGGCTGATGTACGGGCCAGGTTTGAGCACCGGTATGGTGGTGAAAGTGCTCAGCATCTGCCGACCTTCACCAATCTTATCGACCAATTGGAACTTGAGTGTCGACGGGCCGACACCTCGGATCTACCTCCACCCCCGAGGCCTCCTGGGGCCCAGCGGGCCCAGGGGAGAGTTGCACCTCAAAGGGGAGGGTGGGGCAAATCGGCCCCACAACCAGCGGGTCCTCACCAATATAATACCAGTGCATTGGACCCTGAAGTCTGCCTATGCTGCAAGAACCCTGGCCATCGGGTGCCAGCGTGTCCGAAGTTTCTTGCGCAGCGGGTTGTGGGACGCCGCAACATTGCTAAGCAGCGGCAATGGTGCTTTGTTTGCTTGGGCCCACATTTTGTGCGAGATTGTGCCCACCCGCAGGCGTGTAAGTCCTGTGGTGGGAAGCACCACCCCATTTTATGCATGAACCGCAGTGGGGATACACCTCCCCCCCCCTGCGCAGGGGTCATGCTCCCCTGTTCGGAGTCAGCAGCGGGCTGACCAGGGGCCCATGGCCGAGGAGAAGTGGGGACGTCGGGTAACACCCCCCTCCCCCCCCCTCCAAAACTACGCGACTACTTCGCACGCACCCGTGCCCCAACGGGGGGTCCTTACGGGCGGGTGCCCGCAAACGCCTCCACCCCGGCAGGCGCCACGGATGTCGCCGCCGCTTGTGGAGCGACCCCGCTGGGGGTCGGGACCTCCGGTGTACGGCCGGAGTAGGACATACCAGGGGCCGCAGGCGGCACGCATGGCGCGACGGCAGTACCAGCCGGAGTGGGACCCGCTCGAGCGGTACGAGCGGCCCGCCCATGCGGAACAGGATGCAACGCGTTATCCCTGCTAGGGATACGCCGCCCACGCACCAGCCACCGCCACGCCCTTGGAGACCGTGTTATTGCCCACGGCTTCGGTTTGTGTTTGGGGCCCTGGCGGAGGATCAGCCTGCGTGCGCTCTCTCCTTGACACGGGAGCGCAAGGCTGCATGGTATCCAGTAGGTTGGTGCGACAGTTGGGCTTGGTTGTGAAACCCCACCCGGAAAGTATACGTGGGGTAGGCAATGTGACAGTGTCAAATCTGGTAGGGCAGACCTTACTCACCTTTGGACCGGGTCCCACTTCACGCGCGAGGATTAATGCTCCCGCGTTAGTATTGGATGAAGTGGTGGGGAGACTCCCCCAGGTGAAGCTGCCTCCAGAGGTTCGGAGTTTGACAGCTGGATTAGTTCTGGCGGATGCTGGATTTGACAGACCTGGTCCGATTGACGTGTTGCTGGGTGCAGACGTTCTTGGGCGGGTGCTGTTGAGCGGCAACCGTACCTTACAGCCTGGCGGACTGGTTACACTGGAAACGGTGTTTGGCTATGCTGTAATGGGTTTGGTTTTAGCGGCTCCACCGCCTCCTACTGAGGAGGGCTGTCTGGTTGGAACTGCTCTTTCAGAAGCCGTGCAACGGTTCTGGGAGATTGAGGAACCACCTACCGCGTCGCGTATGAGCCCCGAGCAGGAAGAGTGCGAACGGTTTTACCAAAATAATACTGGGCGCCTCTGCTCTGGTCGGTTCATAACACGACTTCCTCTGCTCATCCACCGACCTCCTCTTGGAGCGTCACGTGAGATGGCTGAGAAGCGGCTGGTTTCGATGGAACGCCGAATGAGAAGAGATGCGCTCTTCCGGCAGAAGTATGTGGACTTCATGAGGGAGTACGAGGGTTTGGGACACATGTCGGTGGCTCGGACGGACTGGAGTACAGTGGAGCACTGCTTCCTGCCGCACCACGCGGTCCTAAAATCCCCGGAGTCCAAGATTCGTGTGGTCTTTGATGGGTCCGCGTCCACCTCGACTGGGGTGTCATTGAACCAGTGTTTGCATGCAGGTCCTAAGCTGCACAAGGATATCACGGATATCCTCACAAATTTTAGGAAACATCAGGTGGTGTTCGTCGCCGACATCCGGATGATGTTTCGGCAGACAGTGATCCATCCTGATGATCGTCGGTATCAGCTGATCTTGTGGCGTGAGAGCCCTGATGAACCGATGTTGGTGTACGAGCTGAATACGAATACATACGGCTTGAAGAGCAGTCCGTACATTTCAATTCGAACTTTGTTAGAATTGGCATCTCGAGAGAGACTGAGGTTCCCTCGAGCGTCCGCCATTTTGGAACGGGACTTATTTGTCGATGACGTGTGCACCGGGGCAAACAGTGTCGAAGAGGCTTTGGTTTTGCGGGATGAGCTGGTGGAACTCTTGCGGACGGGTGGATATGAATTGCGCAAATGGATGTCCAACTCACCGGCCGTGGTGGCCGGCCTCCCCGAGGATCACCAGCAGGATCCGCACCTGTTCGAAAATGTTGAGAGCCCGCACATGTTATCAGTCCTAGGCGTGCAATATCGACCAGTCCAAGATGTGTTCACCTATCGGGTGGAACTGGATTCCCCGAGGGTCTGGACGAAGCGGCTTGTGCTGTCCACGGTGGCCAGGACGTACGATCCGAATGGATGGATCGCGCCGGTCATCTTCACGGCGAAGGCATTTATGCAGCGCCTGTGGATGGTCCAACTGGGTTGGGATGATCCACTATCCGGAAATTTGTTGAGCGATTGGGAGGTTTTCTTCTCCACGCTCCCGGAGATAAATCAGGTCGAACTGCCGCGTAAGCTGTTGCCGGCAGGGAAATGCCGAGTAACCCTACACGGGTTTTGCGACGCCTCCGAGCGAGGGTATGCAGCTGCCGTTTACTTGCGGACGGTCAGCTCCGCCGGATCGGTCGATTTGCACTTGGTAATGGCGAAGAGCAAGGTGGCTCCCCTTCGCACGCGTTTGACAATCCCAAAAATGGAATTATCTGGAGCGGCTCTTCTTGTACGCCTACTGAACCACGTGGCCTCTACCTTGAAGGACACCGTGAACCTTGAGGAGAGTGTCTACGCATGGACTGATAGCCAAATTGTATTGTGTTGGCTGCAGTCGTCATTCCATACTTTGGAGGTCTTTGTGGCCAACCGGGTCTCGCAAATCCAGAATTCGGAGACTGCCTTGGTTTGGAGACACGTGCCAGGTGAACTGAACCCAGCGGACGTGGCGTCCAGGGGTTGCACGGCACCTGAGCTTGTTGCCCACTCACTGTGGTGGAGACCAGATTGGTTGTTGGAACCGGAGACACTCTGGCCTGCCAGTTGTGTGATTGGGACCCCATCCTCTGGCTTGGGTGTCCACCTTGTCGAGACCGCTCCAGTGTCAGACACTGCTTGGTTGCTAGAACGGTATAGCTCTCTCGACAAGCTTGTTGGAGTGACCGCCTGGGTCAAGCGATTTATACACAATTGTCGCCACCCTGACAACCGGTCACGCGTTAGAGTTCTCGCCACAGAAGAGCGGAATGCCGCCCTACATCATTGGATTAGGGTTGTGCAGGAAGAACACTTTGCGGACGTATTGAAGCCCCTGCGGCAGGGACGTCCTAAGCTACCGAAGGCGATAGCACGCCTCAACCCGTTCATTGACGAGTCGGGTACACTCCGGGTTGGAGGACGGCTCCGCAACGCTAGCTTGCCGTTCTCGGTGCGCCACCCCATTTTGCTGCCTAAGAAGGGGCATCTGGTGGAATTGTTGGTGATTGACCGCCACATAAAGAACTCGCATGCCAGCTGCAATGCACTCTTGGGCATTTTGCAGCGAGACTTTTGGATATTGAACAGCCGACGGGTTATTCGGAGCATCGTGTTTCGGTGCTTGCCTTGCTTTCGGCTCAAGGCAGCCACGATGCAGCCCCAGATGGGGGACCTTCCTCCTGATCGGGTCAACGAGGCTAGGACCTTCTCTAGGGTGGGGACCGATTTTGCGGGACCTTTTTTAGTGAAAACGTCGCGACTTCGAAATGCGAAGGTTGTAAAAGCGTATTTGTGCGTTTTCGTATGCCTGTCGACCAAGGCTGCTCATCTTGAACTTGTTGGTGATCTTACGACGGAGGCTTTTATTGCGGCATTGGATAGATTTGTATCCCGTAGGGGACTCCCATCTCTGATCCGGTCAGATTGTGGAACCAATTACAAGGGTGCCGACCGTTATTTACAAGATGTTGTAAAATTTTTATTTGAAAATAAGATTGATATTGGAACAGACCTCTCCCGTCGGGGTATCACCTGGACGTTCGATCCGCCAGGCTGCCCCCACTGGGGTGGAATCTGGGAGGCTTGCGTGAAGCAAGCAAAAGCCCATATGTATCGGGTAGTCGGTCAAACTGTATTGACTTTTGAGGAACTCGCGACGTTGTTTTGTAGAATTGAGGCCGTCCTCAATTCCCGTCCGTTGTGTCCGCTCAGCTCCGACCCAAATGACCTGGAAGCGCTCTCTCCAGGCCATTTCTTGATTGGTCAGCCACTTGCAGCGTTGCCGGAGCACCCCCTCCGGGACGTACCCTCCAGTCGTTTGTCGCGCTACCAGATGCTGCAACAAATGGCTCAGAACTTTTGGACCAGATGGTCATTAGAGTATTTGCATGTTTTGCAGCAGCGCCTCAAGTGGACTGACAAAACCAGTCCCCCCAGAGTTGGAGACCTTGTGCTAGTTAAGGATGCTAACCTTCCGCCACTGCGATGGCGCCGGGGGCGCATCGTTAATTTGTTTCCCGGTAAGGACGGGACCCCTCGGTTTGCCGAGGTCATGGTTGGGGACTCGGTTCTGAAGCGAGCGGTAGCAACCCTATCGCGACTTCCCCTAGTATAGCGGACCGGCTTAGAGGCCGTTCCGAGGCGGGTGATTGTTCGGGCCGACCGTCTGCCCGCCCCCTTAAACTCCTCACGTGTGTACGCCTCTTTTGAGTCTGTGATTTTGACAGTGACACTTCTTGTCAAGGAGAGAAAAAAAGTTAACCTCGTTGTTGCAGACCCGAGAGGTCCGAGTGTTTTTTGGGTAATTTTGGAAACGCATTTTCCTTGTTTTGTGTAATATCGCTCGCTTTGAAGACACACGGGTGTCCGAGTGTTTTGTGTGGATATTTCGGTGACATCGGAAGAGTTGGTGATTTGACGCCGCGGATTGTTGGCGATACTGCCCCGGAACATCACGGCTGCTTCTTCAGCCCCGAAGACCCTCTTGATTGAACTTGACTTGACCTGACAGTTGACTGAACCTTGACAGATACTAACCGGAGTTGAAGCGAACATCGCGCCTCCCGGAATCAGGTGAGTTGAACAAGTTTGTAGCCAATCCACTGGCTTATATGACCCGCGAAACGCGTGGCAGTTCACTCCACTCGCACTAGGCGAGGAGTTGAACATCAGAGACGGCAGTAAAATATTACTAGTCTCAAATTATACAGGTAGACTTTTAATATACATTAAAACGACTGTAATAAGTACAAAACAAATGACATGATCAACCGTTTATTTATTTCCAAGAACGGTCAGTACCAATAACTATACTTGTAATATAGATAATCTTAAACATATTATACCTACAAAGTATTTTACCTATTCAGAACCATTGTCATTAATTATACTTTTACAAATAGAAGCCAAATTAATTCGCAAGAAATACATTTAGTATCATCGTAACCTAATCCAAAGAAGCTATACCATCATCATTTCATCTTTATTTGCGCGCGTATTCATTATTTATCAACAAAAATACTTATTAGGCTCAGAAGCAAGATATCACATGGCCTCTATTGTATAATAACATTTCGTAATGAAATAAGTAAATGTTAATCTACTCAAGTTACGAGATTTTTATTCCTTTTATATTTCGCAGAGTAGTAATAGTAAAGTCGCCGTCAATAGAATCTGCTAACTATGTAAACAAACCGCAATAGTGAAAGACAATTTCAATATGGTGGTTTGTTTACATAGTTAGCGAATTCTATTGACGGCCACTTTACAGCATAACCTCCGTTTTTTCCCAGATTAGAATTACGATCAAAATATATGCCTATCTTTGTTTATCTAGACTATCTGAGGAAAGTTCTAAGTACCTATACAACTTCCCTCAGATACGCCCTGATATGCCCTAATAAATTAATAAATAAGTATATTTCTATACTTTATTTCGCCTTACACTTATGAATAACTAACTTCACTGGGGTCTGGAAGGTGATTGTGCCGACCCACTTTTATCGACATCTCTCGTCTGTATATTCACCTTGTATTAGTTTACTTTAGATTGGTTTATCATGGTTGTGTCGAATGTGTCCTACCTACTGCACAGTGTGCATTATTCACTATGTAGGTACATACCATTCTGTTTTTTTTTTTTTTTTGTATCATTGCTCTTTTTTTTAGTATTTAGTCTTTAACACGTGTGTGAGCTGTGGTCACCTGTAAGTGGTTAAGCATTTTACAATGATTTTTGAACTAGGTTAGTTTTTTAGCATATTGATGTATTATCTGTTGGTGATCCTTAAATAAATAAATAGATAAATAAAAATAAAAAATACTAGTAAAGGTTATAAATTACTCGATACCGATAGCTCCAGGCAGCTCTTTTGCAGTTATGAAGTGGTTTTACAAGAAATAGCATAATCTGAAAAAAAAAACGAAAATTATCCGAAAACGATGTCGAGGACAGAGCGAAGTGGAGAAGTAAGAAGAGGAAAACAGAACCCTCCACCATGTTGGATATATAGCGATAGGAAGAGAGAGAGAGAGAGAGAGAGAGAGAGAGCATAATCTGAAAAACAACAAAGGGTAATTTTATTGTATAATAAATCAGTTTTTTTTTTTTTTGAACCCAACTGTTGCTCTATAGGTTGGAATACTTAATTGAGCAATTTTAATCAATTAGTTACTTAACTAGCCCAGTTAAACATACCCAATGCGTCCTTTTTGGTCCTTTCCCCTGGAAGACCAAGTAACACTAGTTAGGATAAAGTAAATTCAAACACCTCCGTTAAGTCTTTTGATAAAAACTAATTTGCACAAAATTAAAGCTCTGTTCAAACAGAAGTGCCGAGAACGGTTAATTCCCGCATTGTCTAGCACAATTGGATTCTACTAGTTGTACGGAAAAGTTGTAATTCCATTCCTAAATTCAAAGCCATTCGAATATCAACCATATCAAATTGTAAGAAGACTGCTACTTTGTAGCGTGAAGAGAAATGGAGACGCGAGTTTTTCAAAACGTCGGTTGCAGCCGAGCTGGCAGGAAACATAATGTTTGAAATAGAAAACTGGGCTTAACAATGTCTGTTCGTTGGTTTGACCGGAAAATGCACTGGAATAATATTTGCATTAAGCATCAACTTTGCGGTTTATTGACTATCGCGGAATCGCATTTAGCTTAGCCATTAGAAATGTATGCGGGAAATTGATGTGGGCTATTTGCAGTTGCAGTTGTTTTGCACGACATTTAAATCACCTTGTCAGTTTTGAATTTTCCCAGTAAATCGGTACCGTTTTTGTAAATGTTTATATTAAAACCGGTAACCGTCTCTTTATTAAATTTTTGTATGTGGTTATGTTGACTTTGTTTTTAGCCAGTTTCATTCCGAAAATACAAAATGTTTTGTGAACCATTTTAATCTATTATTTGGTCTTGCATGAATTAACAGGCAAATATTAACATAATTATTATCTGCCCGCGCTGCTCCGCCCAAGCATTGCAAAGAACGTAGACCAAACCGCGAGATCCATTTTATAAACTTTGAAGTGAGATGATTAGTTCCAGAGATTACGCCCTGTATAAAAACTTACAAAGCTCAAACCTCACGATCAAACGTCTTTATAATTATAGCCTACCTTACCTACCTATTATTAGCGAGACTTAACCACTATTACTTAACTTATATTATTTACCGATAAGTAAAACTAAAGTGTGAGATTCATGAAAGTTTAAATCTAAGTATAATTATATAGTCCATTACTTACTGACTATTGAACCATTCATCAGGCTAGAATCTAGCCCTCTAGCCGCTAGATATAGGTATGGTAAATTACAATGACGTTTAATTTTCCGGCTTGTATATTATATATGTTACTATATCCTTGATTTATTTAGCAATACCTTTTGCAAAATGATATAATTACTATGGCTTTATTTATAATATAACATGCAAATTTTAATTCATCGAAATAATATTATGCTAAAAATAAATTTAATTAGGTGTTATTATAAAGTAGAAAAACATTGACAAAATACATACATACATTTATAATTAATAATATCAGTGTGATAATATGTCCGAAATAAATATATTCATTAGTATTATCTTAATAAAACTGCGACATATTCCGCGTTAGCTCCAATCCTTCATGGAAGTGGTTTTAGAGATAATAGGAGATTTTCGTTTATACTATATGATCTCAAACTGCCAGTTTTTGCGGAAATGAGTAAGAAACATCATTATACAACACGTGTAACCCAATCACATCAAACGTCATAATTTTCTATCTAATCTACTTAAGTACGTCAATATTCGTGATCTTAATCATTTTTGATTGATGAGTGATGACCTTGGCATTTTTTTCTCTAGTTTGCTGTCATCCTCTAAAAACTTTTCTCCTTCCAACGATTTCTCATACTTCACCAGGCCCTAACTATCTATTATATCCCTAACTATAACTACATAAATCCTCAACAAAATATCAAGTATGCTGTTACCAAATTTCAGTTTCCCAACTTTTCAATGAGCTTTAATAATCTTTAAACTGACAGTATCAGATTTTCTCTTTAAAACTTCGCAAATTATCTCTCACGTCTAGCTTGTGTTTATAAGTGAAGGTTCAGCAAAATAACGGGAACAAAACTCAGCTTGTGGCGTAAATCATAAACACATAGTCACTGAAACCCTTTGATGCTCGTTTCGACGCTTTCAACTCTTTGACATCACTCGTAACTTTGTTGAACTATTTGCTGCGCATTTGATTTACAACCTTATCCCGAAGCAGTACAGTTATTTTTTGATGGACAGTAAAGTTTGCAGATATGAGTCGTTTGTCTGTCATTAAGGTTTTGTAACGATACGTCTAATGAGGATGAATCTGGATGTTGATGACTGTGGCCCTTAGAGCTGACTCATCAATTATGGAACGTGTCATGTCCTGAATAGTAAAAATGCGAATGCAATCGCTTTAGAAATAGCGTAGTTTAAATATAACAAGCGAATTTGGCCTGGTTTTCGTAGAAAATGTGGTCGAACGTAGTGAATATAAGGGCGGGTTTCATTACGATACCAAAAAAAAAAGACCGGGTTGCACTGGCACGGGAGTGCCTGCAGAAGTGAAAACTCAATGACATTGTAACAGTTTTTCGATCAGGTCACGTGTCCGTTACGAATTTTCAATTTGTCGAATCTTACGGTCACGTGACATCTTACGGTCACGTGACCTGTCGCGAGTTTAACATTTTTTCCCCTTCACAAAAAGTGCACGGCGCCGCTAAAGAAGTTTTCACTTCAAAAAACATATGTTACGCCAAATCACACACCTATAAAGCCAGTAGAATTTCAACTGTTATAAAATTCTGTATTTTAGTTTACTCATACTCATTTATTTATAATGCACAAATACATTAAACGTCAAAAAGTTAATATTAGATTAAATTTAATTAATTCTAATTTATTTATAATGACAAAGCCAGTCAGTTTAAAAATTAAGAGAACATAATGAAAAGGTGACTCAAAGTCTTGCACTTTTAAACAGCATCTAAAAAAACCGTTTAAATCTACAAATGACATCGGGCATGAGAAAAGATGCTTTTGACGGTAAATATCAAAGGATGCGCGTTTTAAATGAGACCAGATTCAGCAAAGAAACTAAATAAAATCTTATAGCGTTGTCCTCCGTACAAAATGTAAAGTGAAACGCTTTACGTGAACTGTGCAAAGACATAAATAAATCCAATTAGTATGACTGTGATACCACCGATGGGATGGGACGGAGATATACCGTGGTTAACATAAAAGCCAATAAAACATTAAAAATCAAGTTAAACTTCTGGAATAAGTGGTTATCAGGTAGTGGATTGCACATTAGCAGTTTGCAATTCGAACAATATCGTATAACAACAGAAGATCGCAGCCATATGTATGTAGGTAGGTACCTATGTAGTGTTGTGTTCCTGGTGGTGTGTACATTTGCCAGAGCTACCGAAGATGCGCTGTGTAGAGAGTGAGGGACCTTCATTTATCTTGAGCTGTCTACACAACGAATCGTCAAATCAATAAAGGCTAGCCCTTTATTGATTTCATCAACGCGCTCAAAATCAAACAACACGGTACCAGGGCAGCAGCAATACGTAAGAGTTCAAACTCTTGTGGTTAAGACCGCTGAAGCAACGCAGACGCACCGGAGCCAAGTGTCGTGACCGTCAGAGCGCTCGAGTGCTTTAGGGGGCATAAGCAGTCTATCCCGAAAATGTATTCTATATTTTGGTGAAAGTAGTTTTCCCCTCACTACCTCGGAAAGCCGTCTTTTATCCCTTGAAACAAGTGGGTAAAAACGCATTTTATCCACTAGTGGGGACAGTAATTTGACCGTGATCATTTGTTGTCGGTTTTTGGCGGCGCGGCAAAGGAGCGTCAGTGTTTTGTTCGCGCGCAGTCGGGACGGATATGTTTTGATTTCAGTTGGCTCGCACGGTCGTAGAAATGGATAACGAAAAGTGTCGTAGGTACTTCAATTAAATTATACAGCTCTAAAGAGCTTCTATGTTTGTTGTGAATAATGTGATAAATAATTATGAAAGCGGCAGCTGCACGTCGCGTCGACGTGATACGTCCATTGCCGAGTACAAATGAATAAATAATAAATATTAGGGGACAATCTTACACAAATCGATCGACCTAGTCCCAAACTAAGCAAAGCTGTACTGTAGCTGTACTATGGGTACTAGACGACGATAAACATACTTATATAGATAAATAAATACTTAAATACATAGAAAACATCCATGACTTAGGAACAAATATTCGTGCTCATCACACAAATAAATGCCCTTACCGAGATTCGAACCCAGGACCTCTTGCTTCGTAGGCAGGGTCACTACCAACTAGGCTAAAGCGGTCGTCAAGACTGATTCGTTATCTTAATTAGTTAAGTACAATTTTAAATAATGTTATACTATTTTGATGATGATTATAATGTGTGCAAATAAAAACTTATTTTTTATGAGCTGTGCATGTTGCAATTTCCTCGCTATAGTGAGGTGAAAAGTTTTGTGTTACACACGTGTGCAAATGTAGTTTACTTCTCCTGTGTTGAAACACTCGCTACGCTTAGGATTCTATATAAGAAACTTTACCCATGAGTCCTTTCGCTTGCTCGTGTTTTAATTCCATGCTCGCGGGTAAAATACAACTTTGCACCCTTGTATAACAAATAACTATATTCAATCGGTTGAGAAGTTTTGGAAAATACTAACCACATGAAAAGTTGTCTACTTTTCATCTACAGAACAAGCAGATTTCCTCTTTAAAAATATGGATTTCGATCTAAAAAATCAAACAAGACCACCACAGCATCAATAAGAGTTCAATGCTCAAGCAGCGACGTGCTTAAGACCGCTGACGCAGACCCACTGGAGCCAAACTCTTAAAAGTGTGACGTCCGTCAGAGCGCTCGAGAGCCTTAGGGGCATGTCTCGCAGACTCAGTTATGAGGTGCTGTTGAGTGGTTATTGATTAAAGTGGAGTACGAGTATTAGGGTTCGCGAATATATGATTTATGATCGTTTCACCTGCTTTCTTTCTACTGGGGCTGACTTTGAGAAATTGGGTCGAAACGGGTAGGTACCAGGTGATTTTGTTTGGTGGTTCACAAGTACTTAGTGGTAAGCAGTATCTATAGGGTGTCACATGGGCATTGATGACGTTTAAATGTATTGTAATAAAAATGTTCGCTGCATTTGACATGAAACATACAACATTTAACAGTACAATAAAATAACTCGTTTATGCACGCCTCTGGTCGTATCGTTAAAAATTATATTTTGTAGTAGAGTTGACTGTATCCGTATTTCGGTGTATTTCTCGTTTAAGTAGTTCTATTATTCGTTGATTGTGCAATAATACTATCATCTAGCGGCCAGCACATATCTCAGGTGCAAGGTTTACCTGTTGTAAAATTTGAAAGCATTATTTTGGATATTACTCTGACATTTCGAATTAAACCTACAAGGTTATAGGACAATATTGCAGCATTTAAATACTAAGTTCTTGACACGTTAAAAACAGATTAAGAATAAACTAGCAACCTCGCGGAACCCAATGTCCTTTTGAAAGGACTATAGACTACTGAGACGTCAAATAAATTCGAGTGGA
This sequence comes from Epinotia ramella, assembly GCA_947578815.1. Classification (NCBI taxonomy): domain Eukaryota; kingdom Metazoa; phylum Arthropoda; class Insecta; order Lepidoptera; family Tortricidae; genus Epinotia; species Epinotia ramella. Next base: position 7,036,512 of record OX388207.1, read on the forward strand.
GGGGCTGTTTGTCGAAAAGTTCACCGTAATGATTACTCTTCAAATTTTATTTAAAGTGAATTGATGTTCTGTGTTTTTGCACTAAGGATATAAATGAATGATACAATTTATAACTTGTTGGATAATTTTTAAGTTACAAATCAAAGTGAATACACTAATAACTTTAGTTACTTAAAAAATATCCAACAAGTTATACATTTTATCATTATCCTTTATGAAGAACGTGTAAACGTTCTTCATAAAGGACAGACAAGTGCGCGCGTTTCGTTCATATTTAACAATACGAATAAATAAATCAATACGGTTTTAGTATTAAAAGCCGTTTGTCCAGTAACTAATAATAACGACAACTTTTAAACTCAAAGCAAATAACAGAACCGCACAACAATTTCCATAGCTACCTTATAAAATTCAACGAATTAAGGCCGGCACTTAATATCCGCTTGAAAACTCTCTGAAGAGTTGACAACCGAGGGTTTGACCGGGCCCAGAAAACACGCTGTAGGAGACGACACCTCTCCAGTTTGAATAGACGTCTGATATCGGATTTGAGAGTACTTCAGCTGAATTATTAAATCTAAATTCATTGTTTAAACCCTGAGAATTTAAATTATTGTATTTCCCAAATACCTACAAGAATAAGCAAAATACCTAACTCGAAGTTGTAATTCGAACGAATTAAATAAATATGGCAGAGTATTGCGCGCTAGAAATCAAAGTTTCAACAAAAGTACCATTCAGTACAAAATCACCTTCCCTCTTGAAGCAAAATAACAATACCTTTTGTCTTTAAACTCACGTTACTTTGAATGAAATTGTGTCCTACGTAAATGTCACTGGTGTTTCGATTTTCAGTTCAAGGTTACTCTGATAGCTTCCCGATACGCGTCCCGTCGAACTGAGATGAATGTTCACACCTTTCACTGGGAAATTACGGGGTGTCCTGAGTTATGGGTATCGGGACGAGATGCTTCAATTCAGAATGAATAATGAAATAGTTCCTGAATTGATCGTAAACTGATGTAAATCGTCCGATGTCTATATTTCTGTTATTTACGGCATTTAGCTGCTTTGATAATTTGTTTCTGTGAATCGCCAATTGATTGGTGTACAAATTATAGACTGACCCTTTTCTATCTGTTTCTCTCATTACTCTCTGTCTCTCAAATCAGTCAAAACTTCAGCAGTGTTGAAGCACTTCATGTTCCTTTTCTAAATAGGATGGGGGGAATGCGATTTGTTAGGATCCAGACAAAATTCTTACGTTATGTTCCATTTCAATAACATTACTGATACACTCGTCGGTTTATTTAATAAAAGGGAGGTCAAGAGGTGTAAACACATGACTGATTGGTTGAAAAATAGAAACTTAAATGAATCCATAATAATATTAGGAATGATAAAGTGAAGTGTGTCTGTTACCTCTACACGTTTATAACGCTGAACCGATTTAGATGAAATTTGGTAGAGAGATAGTTTGAGGCCCGGGGAAAGACATGTAACCGCTCACTTGCTTTCATATTTTACTACGGAAACAGATAGGGTTCATGTAATAATTATAGGTATGTTTTTGTTTTGTTTAATATTTGGATTACGGATTGCAATAGGAACCAAAGCGTAGTTTAATTAAAATGAAAGTATCTACCTAACTAATAACGCCCATAAATATTACTTGTCTCACGATGAATCCCCGATTATTTCATCACATTAGTTTTTCTATGCGACCTCTTTCTTGCGTAAGCCAAACTAACGCGGAGAAAGGTGTCTTTTCATCCAGCATTAATCATAGCGTAATCCTGGATGATCTCCAAGTAGCTTGTTGGGGGAACTATTCGATGTGGTCCTATAGGGAGGCCTTCGGGCAAAAGGGAGCGCTGATTCATTTTTTTGAAGTCAACGCGCTAATGAAACCTAAACATAAAACAATTAAGACGCTGTCAACACAATAATGCCCTTGAGGATTTGGGAAAGCGCGCACACTGTCCAATTGTATCGGAGTACACGAGAGCGAGTGTTACTGGGCGGCCCGGTTTTTGAAGATAATTAGTAAATACGTATTGAAAAAAAAAAGTATGGATTATTTGTGAAATATGACTCGTTAGCGGTTTAGGTATGAATATGTTGACTTCAGGTTTTTAATTGCAGATTGCAGACCCATATGTCAAAAAAATAAATACATAGAACCGTTTAATGCTGATTTTAAGACCAATCTTTGCAATTATTTTGTATCGAGCCGATTTCGTCCAATTATGTATCGAGCCCGTCCACGGTCTTTGAAATATGGTGAATATTAACATTTTTATTTGTCAGCGTGGTCGTCATGTCTTCACTGAATGGACTCTACCGGCTGTAAAGCATGACATCATGCTGAGCTGTGTCCATATACACACGGTCTTTATCTTATTTTTATCATCTGTGTGTATCTTATAATTATTTGTCACGCTTCAATGTCTGAATATGGATTTCTTGCGGCAGCAGATAATACAAATTGTGCCTTTTGTTTTATAACTTTCAATGTTGCCACAAAAATAATTGAAATTCGGAATGACCCCGGCCTAAAGCGTTTCCATATTTAAACAGGGCTGCGCACAGCTCTCATACCATAGGGACCAGTAGCGCGGCCCGCGGCAATCCACATAATTGGAACAGACTGTATATACACCAGTTTTTAACTACGTAAGCAAAACGCTTGCTGTGAACATCGATAATTAGTGGCGGTTTATTTTGGGTTTACAATGTGGTATTTCTTTTTCACCGACGATGAACCGACGTTTTTCTGTTTTTTTGGTATTTTCGTTTGGACTTATTCAAATTTCCTTTCCGACCAATACATATTTTTTTAAAGTTGTGTTTTTTTTAATTATGTTTGACAAAGTGGACTCTTTCACTGTGTACCACATTTTGGTTTACTGCTCTGTCACGGCATTCTACGAAAACAAAACTTAGTTACATAAGTTTCTTAAAATATCACGCCGTTAGCCTGCGAATGTCAAAAACCGTATTGTATGGTGATCGAACCACCTTAAGGATACGGTTCTGACATTTATGTTCTGCTAACTATTAACAATATGTCAGTACGTGCTCATTCACTTGGCTGCGTTTTAAGTGCAAGAGAGAGCGCATGGCCCAAAACGATTTGAATGAGTCAGAAACATTTTGGTATTGTTCCTCTTATACATATTTTTAAGAAGGTACCGTAAAACTACACAACTATAGTCCGGATTAGTCGGATTTCAAGTTTGAGATTGTTTCTTTCATTCATAAAATGACATATAAAAGGCCTGCTAATGTTTTTAGATAAAGTAAGACGTATTAAATTAATAAATATGAATGAGATTAAAAAATATGATTATTATAATTACTTTTTTTTTAAATAAAATTGGACCATTGTTGTATTTTATGTGGCCAACTATAGACCAGATTATTATTCGTACTGAAAACGCGTATTATGGTACATTAGGACTATAATTGAAAGCTTTATCCTAACAGTCATGGTTGAGATACATCAGAAAAACACATCAAAGTGAGATCAGGTATTTCAATCAAATTATGTTTCACATATGTAAACAATATTTCAATCCTCGCTTTTTTATTACAGGAACAAACTTCATACAAAAATGCCACTCTGATATTAAATTCTATTGGTTGAAATGAATAAAATCTGCAACACATTTTCAATAAGCCAAATACAGTTCGGGAATTCGTTAATTTCAACATGCCAAGCCAGCGTTTACAATATGGTTCGGCTCTTGTTTTAACCGAAGCTTTGACCCAATGCATCCGAACGGTTACAAAACTCTTTTATAAAGGACGTTATCAATAAATGGGTTAACTTCTTCTGAAAAAATAAACAGTTAAGGGTAATGTCATTTACTCGCAAACTTTAAACAACTTTAACATTATAAGCTTATAAATGAAACTCACGTATTAATTGCCACCTCTCTGGCGACGTTGTGGACTCATAATTGTATTAATACTCCAAAAGAAAGAAGGCAGTAAAATATGCCTAGTGACCATAATCCCAATGAAAAATTAACGAAGGTACAACAGTTTTAATACTGCCTTCTTAGAGAGAGAAAACTACCGGGGATCGTGACGTCACGGCACTCGAGCGTTATGATTTACTATGGTAAATGGCAATCATTTCATATATGAAGGTGCCATTTGCGGAAAAAGGACTGAATCTACCCCCATTTTATTTATTTAATGTAGGTGAGGTATGGCTCAGCCAGAGTTGTGACTTCTGTGAAATACTTGTAATTAAAATGCAAATACAAAATACGTATTTTGAGAATAAAGAAAAAAATAAAAGAAAATTAATCATTATTGGTTATTTTATTTGTTGTAAACACCCTATTATTTGAGGATTGGTTGCGTGGACGGACAGCTAGAGACAAATCGAGACGTTGTGTCGGTCATCATGGGCCAATGTTCCATTCCTGATTAGGCGGTCGTCGCACTGCTCCGCGTCTCCGGACGGAGGTGCGGAACTGCATACAAATTACGCCGGACGGAGGTGCGGTATAGTGTGCCGTACCATAGGGAATTTATATACAAACTGAGGTACTTGCATACAACGAGAAACGCACCTCCGTCCGGAGATGCGGCCCAGTGTGACATCCACCTTAGAATGGGATGCATCCGCATCATTGATGGATCGTTGATGGACTTTGGTGGCTCTCTCATTCTTATTTTGAAAGACAAGACATGAAACTGAAGATATATTATTTCTCCTTCAAAGTTATTTACTCTTCAATTTTAGCATTGACATTCATAGGTGCATTATTTATTTATTTTGCGACAGATTGTTCGTGCAGGATGTTATCACTGCCAAATATCCCTATCTATGATGTTATTGTAATATATACCTTATAAATAAATGCTTTTGAAATAAGAGTCAGTAAGTTCGGTAACGTGCTTTGGAATTCTATTGTAGAATTTTTTAATCATCATCATTATCATCATATCAGCCCAAAGACGTCCACTGCTGGACAAAGGGCTCCCCCAAAGAGTGCCACAATGACCGGTCCTGCGCCACCCGCATCCAGCGGACTTCCGCGACCTTTACCAATAATTTATACAAACAGTCTTCAGTCAAATATTATAGTAATAATTGTAGTTTATTATAGCGAACACTTTTCTTCCTTTTGTATATATTTTGTAAGAAACCTGTGAAATAAGAAATAAGTGTAAAACATTATATACAAAACATTATACTTATGTGTTAGGGTTCGTCGTATTTCTGATATATCTATAAGTCTTTGTAATTACCTACGTTTTATGTCCCATCTTGTATATGTTATGTTCATCAACGATTATCTTTCCCTTTGGTTCGTGTTTGCTGTTTTGTAACTTTCTAAATTTTTACCATATACTCGTACTTATCTGTGTTATCTGTACTTGTTTGTTTTTGTTATTTACTTATTTTATAGTTTATTGTCGGCCTATTGTACTCTGTCTGCAGCACTCACGGCCGGTTTGGACGCGACTTTGATTTGACACTCCGTTAGTTCGGGTCGCCGTCGCTAAACAGAGCTGTCAAACTGGTCGCGTTCAACTAAAGCCGTGCGTACTGCAAACACCGTGACACACTTTATGTCCCGCCGGAAGATCAGCGCCGGCTCTTGAGTCGGCATTATGCTGAGGCGGGACCTTTTCGTGACACTAGCAGAATATGTTTTATTTTTAGTTTTATTTTCTTAATTATCATCATGTTCCATCTGTTATGTGTCATGAATAAATGTTTTTCTTTCTTTCTTCTTTCTCTTTCTTTCAAATATAGCTTATGAAATTACGGTTCTAGTTAAAAACTCACTTTTTCCTGTTTTACTTCTGGAAGGACAAAGGTCTATCATTTGGCCGCGTCAAAGCCTGTTCTTGGTTGTCCAATTATTTCAAGGTATTCTCTAGTGCGTTTTCCTAAATGTCGTTGGTTGTCGGCTTATATTTTTTCCCTGTTTAGTCTGTGGGAAAAACGGGTGCGTAACGACGCCTATATATTTTTTTATATAATATTAGCAATAACACTCATTTGATATAATTATCATTTTATATAATGATCGTTTGATGTAATAACATTGAATATAACATACTTTAAGTCTAATGCATATTTCCTATAATGAACAGAATGTCAATTTCTTGTAATACACAGTTAGCATTATAGTTTTTGGTAGACTCTAAGGCAGCTCGGTGTAGGTACAACGACGAGCGAAGCGAGGAGGAGTGTTAGGTAGAACCGCGACCCTACAGTGCGCGATCCGAGCGAGCGAAGCGAGCGTTCCGCGGTAGCGGCCAGCGAAGCGCCAGATCCGAACACTTTTTTTACTACCTAATACTGATACTATATTAAGTACAATTTGCAAAGCGTAATGTTGGCTATAAGTACTTTCTTTACTTTATTGGCGTTACCATCAAGCTTTTGTAATAAAACAATATATTATACTAGGTACTTGATAGTTATGTAAAATGATAATTATACCATATTATGGTTATAATAAATAAGTGTTATACCAGACGATAGTTATACAAAATAAACATATATATTTTGAAATTATACCTAACGTTTATAATATAAAATGTTATAATATTGAATGATGTTATATCATTTATTTTTATACCCATCAACACACACCCGGGAAACCCATTCGTTTATCGCGTGACTCACAATGACAGCTACGACTCCAATTATACGCACTATTTGACTTCAGAAAACAAAATTATATTTTTTGTATTTTTTTTGGGAATATTCGAGAGCGAGATTTGCCCAGCTATTTACGGTGAGATTATACGTTTTTATCAAGCGAACTATATTATGTTGTGTAACCATTTAGTAGATTATAAGTTCCAAACTAGTGAAAATATTCCAGAATGGAATCATAAATACGATAACCTAGGACTCCGTCGCTGATGCTAAAATAAAAAAATATTATGCGTTTATTATAATAACAAATAATCAAAAATACGGTACCACTTTTAAGTAAAAAACAACCTAATCTTACATTATTTTTGACATGATATAATGTTTTTCAAGTTAGGTATTCAATCGTTCTGATTATTATTGAAATATCAATTTATTTTTAGATTTATTCACAAGTTTATCATTCAGATCATTTGGCGTTCCTACACCCCTCAAAAAAGGTACGATCTCGCTACATGGTCAATGCATATTTAACAGGATTCCGGGATTACATAAGAATGAGCTTATCCCTACCCGGTCATTGTTTTTAATATCTCTGTGTGTTTTACTTGACAGGGTTGCGGTTTCATCCATACTGTAGTCATATTAAAAAGGGGAAATGTTAGCGTATTAGTTTATCTATTGGTATCAGTTTGCGCTGAAATTGGTTTTCGGTTTTTCGTACTTTACTGATAGCTTACTGAATTAGAAAAATACAGATAGTCTGCGTTGCGCGCGGTCTTGTACACAGCATCTCGTAGTTAGTAGCAGCCAGAGTAGACAAATATAACACACCCTTAATCTTACAGTAATAAAGACGTGTGCCGAAATATTTGCCTACTTTGGCTGCTACTAAGTATTATGATGCTGACTGTACTATCCGTGCTAATTTCTTTACTAGTGGGTCAGCAGTATATTTGTGCAGTAGTATTATATTGCGTGGGAGCGGGGCAGTATGCTTGCAGTACCGTATTGGTAATTGGTACCACCCCGCTTCCGCGCATCCGCGCTAATCTAATCAGGAAAAACTCACTAAAATGTACGTGCAGTAAAGAAACTGTAATTCAGTTTCTTTATTGCCAATAAGGAATCAATCCATGCAGTAATACATATAACAGCATAAAAACAAACATTAAAATAAAAACCGGCCAAGAGCGTGTCGGGCCACGCTCAGTGTAGGGTTCCGTAGTTTTTCGTCCAGAAATTATTTTGTATTTTTTTTTTTAAACTATTCAACCTATCAAGTTCAAAATATTTTTTACTAGAAAGTTTTTATAAAGTTCTACTTTTGTGATTTTTTTCATATTTTTGACACTTATGGTTCAAAAGCTAGAGGGGGGGGGGCACATTTTTTTTAACTTCTGGAGCGAGTATCTCCGAAAATATTAACATTATCAAAAAATGATTTAGCAAACCCCTATTCATTTTTTAATACCTATCCAACAATATATCACACGTTAGGGTTGAAATGATAAAAAAAAACACCCCACGTTACGTATAGGGGAGATACCCTAATAAATTAAAAAAAAACAATTTTTATTTTACCACTTTGTCGGCGTGATTCATATACATAGTAGTACCAAATTTCAGCTTTCTAGTGCCAACGGTTACTGAGATTATCCGCGGACGGACGGACAGACAAAGCGAAACTATAAGGGTTCCTAGTCGACTACGGAACCCTAAAAAAGAGTATTCAAGAATAATATTAGACTTAAATAAAACTTGATATATCAACATAATATATAGTAATAAGAATAAGAAGAATCATAATATGTCATCACTTAACAGAATAAACAACATTGTTATAATTATGTACTGACGTAACTGACGGTTGACAATGCCAGCTAGCAACATATTGATACCGCACGTTCTTCACTCCGCCAGATGCTGAAGTGGCCTTATCAAGAAGTAATTCCTTTTCTGCTGTGCACAGTTTAGATTCCAGTATTTTATTCCCTATGCCATTCTCAATTGGGTTTATGTTCCCGGAAAAGCTGCGAACCGCGTCTGCTGTCATGTGCACTTCAGGAATACAAGTATTGTTCGGGTTTAGGAACAAATTGCCAATTTTCTAGTTCACTAGGTCAGCACTTTAGTATTCTTCCCAGTAACAAAGTTGTTGAATTTATTAAGGAGGAAGTTCTCGAATGAGCTACATACGCACGACTGGTAACTTTTTAAATCTATTTCGTTTGGCTGGAGCTCTTCTCTAAAAGTGTATAAAGTGCTTTTCAGAAATGCTCTTTCTCCGATTTTGTTGTGTAGTTTTAATAGTTTTTATCTGATCTGAGCTATACAATAACTTCGGCCCGTATACTCGTTAACCGCCATGATGTATACGCATACAAAACAGGACATAGACGGAGATACAGAGGCATACAGACGGACGGATGGCACGCAGGCAAGTACTTATTTTCTTCAACTCACAACTTTAAGTATCAATTGACAGCCTCGCTAGAAGTTGGTAGTGCGCTTAGGTCGAGTATGTCGACAGCGAGGCGTACATATTGTTCTTTTATAACGAGGGTAAAATTAAACTATAACCTTTTCACGCCACTGCTCGGAAATGTGGCAAAAGATGGTTAGAATTCAGGCTTCAAAGCTGGGGTTAGTTGGACGTCGCACGAACAGGCCATCTATGAGTTCAAACTGGCCAACAATGTTTTTGTAGTCCAGGGGACCGATTTTTGACTTTCGAGCGCTCGAAAATCAAATAAAAGTAAATACGTAAATAGTAATAATAGGATTTAATACGAGTGGTCAATACCACTCGTTTTTAAATTTTCTATCGCTATTTCAAAATAGCATTTCATAATTTTTGTCAGTTTTCGAGTGAAAGAGTCGAGCGCTCGAAAGTCAAAAATCGGTCCCCAGTTTGAACAGCGATTCGAACAATCACAGCTGCGGTATTGTATGTAGGAGCCCAATAGGCATGCGGCCTCATGTTCAAATTGATAACGTAGTGATGCTAAATGGATAGTAAACCATCAAATTATCGTAATAAAGTATAAATTATAAACTGTAATTAAAATCATAAAAAGCTGAACCTTGAAAGTTTAGAAAAATGATGCTTTTTTTTATTGTCCAAGAGTAAATTTAAAGCTGCCAATAGAATCCTTACGCTTTTATAGAAACAAAATTGTATGACAACTATGTACCTACTTAAAAGCAGTATTTCGCGACCGAAACAACAATTTACCGGATTTTCCATACAATGATACAACTACTTTGTACAAGTGACGTCATACGCGGTTTGGTATTAATTTTAGTTGCTCTCATACAAGCATTTGTTCCTCTCCAAAAACTGGTTCGAATGGCATCGTAAAAAAGTCTTAGTCCGCATCCCTATTGAATGTAGGTACTTCGCTGTAGTGGGATCTACATAAATAAGTTCGCTTTTGTAACTGTATTTTACCATTATCACTTGCGTAACTTTTTGAACGGTGACCTCAGTCTTTCTTTTTTAGCCTAACTGTGAAAAGCATTCGTTCATGTTCTCCACTCAATTGCTCAACGGGTACCTGGAAGCGATCCCTTCCAGGAATAAATTCGCCTTTGTACCGAATTAACCCACTTTGTATTTTTATCTGCTTTGTGAGCAAATACTTGTATTTATATATACAAGTCGGCATTAATACAATTTGCTGTTGATGTATTTAATTTGGTTTAAGAATGACTAAGATTACACAAAAGAGCTTCGTCCCATTTGCGTATCACCACATTGGTTATGTTTCACAGTCTGAAAATAGGTGTTATTAATACAAAAAGTTTTTTTTAATTATGTAAATTATTTATCATCCCCTTTTTAAAATATATAAGGGTGAAAATCAAAAAACTTGTACATAGTTAAGGGCCTTAATCTACTACGCTTTAAGTTTTCTCAGTTTAGTAACGACAATTACCCATACATTTTACATGGGTAATTGTCGTTACTAAACTGAGAAAACTTAAAGCGTAGATTAGATTAAGGCCCTTAACTATGTACAAGTTTTTTGATTTTCACCCATAATCCCATCATACCGAATAGTGAAAATGGATGCACGTTCATATCAAAATCCAATAATTTGATGGAAAGCTTAAAGCGAGTGTTCATACTAACTCATTTTCAGAGTTCATGGATGTGAATAAATTGGAGTGCCCTGCAAGCGACGTGTTTAAACTGTTGGGTATATTTGGACTGTTAAAAACAACGTCGTCATTCGTTATTTTAACAAAATAGGAGAATCGTGAAAGTTTTAATCAATAACTCATCATTAAAACTATAGTGACCTAAGCTTAAAAGGAAGTTAATGCAACGTTTCATTTAAAATTGTCTATGTGTACTGTACAATCTTAAATACATACTGACGGACCCGGTCTTCTACCGGACCGGATTCCTATCCAGAAGGGAAACTAGACCTTAACGTGGAAGGCAGTCGCTCAGGTGGCAGGAACCCGGTCTAATTCCGATAATTATCGGGATTATTTAGACCGGTTTCCTATCCAGAAGGAAAACTAGACCTTAACGTGGAAGGCAGTCGCTCAGGTGGCAGGAACCCGGTCGAAACGTTTTAAAAATCAACTATTTTAACAAACTTGTCTTAAAAAGCTTTTGATTTTGAGTTAAGTATGTTATTTTGAAAAAAAAAATGCAAAACCTTCTTTCAGAAGAACACATACGGTACTCCTGCAACATTTATCCCATCTGTTTATTGGAATATGAAGAAAAATTGTTTGTCCACTATGAAAATAAAAATATTAGTTTTTGTATGATATAACATAACCAAAACCCTTTTTTTGCAAAAAAAATGTGAAAAGCAGTATATTTTTTTCTGAAACTGGTCCTTGAAAACTTTTTGTTTTTGTATTTTTTATAAGATGCAAGGGCTGATCAATAAGTTCTAAGAATTGGTATAATAACTGCCCATGATAATAATTTCAGATTATTGTTCAAGTGCCTATACTAGTAAAATTAATAGGTAAGTAAAAAATTAATATGTTACTGATTTGTTCGGCTCAGGGTGACTTCGGCCGCAGTTCCATTTCGTCACCTTCTTAAAAGGTCCACAGTGCCATGTCGTCAGCCTACAATTCCTAAATCGTCACCTACCTAACTCGTTCACTTTCTCATATCGTCAATATCCCATTTTTGTCTACATTCCTATTTCGACCAAAGAGCCAACTCGTCCACTTTCTTTTATCGACCTCAGTACTCCTTGGTCAGCAGTGCCAACTCGTCTGCATTCCATTATTGACCACAGTGCTACGATAAACGATAAGGTAAAGTCTATTAAAAAGCAGTGCTTCTTTAAAAAAGTTTACCATGTCCTGTGTTTATTAAAATCATAGTACTGTCAAGGGCATAAGCAGCACGTTCCCAGAGTTTCAAATATAAATGCGACTAAAGATATTGTTATTTATTTATTTATTTATTTATTGTTTTTATTTCCGACCCTGCTAATATTCGATCCAGTAACAGTCGAGCAAACGAACATTCGTGTCTGAGATCTTCTATGGGATGGCAATCGAAACCTCAATTTCGAAATTGACGATTTAGGTATTGTTTCTACGCTTTCCGACCCAGCGAATATTCGATCCAGGAACAGTCGAGCCAACGAACATTCGATAGAATGATATTCCGAGAGTACGTGTTCGAAACTATGAGATAGTCATATTTCTACTATATAGTTGACGAGTTGGCACTATGGTCTACATAAATAGGAATGTTGACAAGTTGGCACTGTGGTCTAAATAGGAATGTTGACGAGTTGACAATGTAGACTAATTAGGAATGTTGACGAGTTGACACTGTAGACTAATAAGGAATGTTGACGGATTGTCACTGTAGTGTAATTACGAATGTAAACGAGTTGGTACAGTGGCCCACGTAAGAAAGCGGACGGGATAGGGAAGTGACGATTTAGGAATGCTGGCGAATCGGAACAGTACACCATATGCGAATGAGAACGACTAAAGAAGGTGACGAAATGAAACTGCGGCCGAAGTCACCCTGAGCCATTTGTTCTTTTAATATAACATATTCTGACGTCAGTAATATATGTACGAGTATGTGTAAATGTGTATGTAGTAAGTAAGTTTGTTGCGTACGCATGGGCGCCAAATTTGTACCTTTAAAACCTGTTCAGTGTCCAGTGTAGAACCCTCGTCAATAACCTCTTTAGCTCAATAATGGAGTGTGTTTTCAATTTATAAAGTTTTACTAAACTGTTCTATACATAATTATGTGCGATGGATACAAGTCATCTGGATGTGCAAATGAAGCTTTTACGGCGACGAGGGATGGTATTTTAAAGATTCGTTTTTTTAAACAAGTCATTGTAGTCGGATAAATTTAAAACAGATCTGTGTGTATGTGATATCACTCTCACTACGAAAAGCTTTCATACGCTAAGCACTCGAGCCTCTATACAATTCAGTGGTTGGATACCTAATGGGTTTTTTAAGTGCTACTTTTGGGACCGCTCTTTGTGACCTTTCTAATTTTAAAAGAACTGCGGAGGCTGATCGTCCCCAGGCAAGAATACAATAATATATAATTGATTGCCCCAGAGCCAGATAAAAAAAATTCACAAGGCGATGGTCGGCTGACTCGCGGCGCATTTTAACAGTGTAGGGTCATTTCGCCGGTTAGCGACCACTTAAGCTGAGTTGGTGAACTGAAAGGATATTTTCTCGGTATTTTAGTAGATTTATATTCTAAAACAACAAAAAAATGCATGTACAAGTAATTGTCTCAATAGGGTGTGTAGAATTGATGTTATCTTCAATAGAAAAAACCTTCTCCTTCAGGTGGTCGCTAACCGAAGGTGGTCGCGTAACCAGCGAAATGACCCTATATCAGCTTTCGTACATGTCCTGAAACGACCGCCACATGTCCCCTGAAACTCAGTTTTTCATCAAATACAATTCCTAGGTATTTCATTGAACTTGCCCTAGATATGTGGTTGCAGTTGCAATTTGAAGCTGGCTTTCTTGGGAACTAACGACTGTGAACCATAAAGTCACGCTGGAGTTTTGGTGCTGAGGCAGAGGTTTTGTGAAAGCATAAATAATAGGTTTTTGTAGCATTCAAAGTCAGAACATTTTGCTTGAGCCAATTTGACACTAACGAAATGCCTTGGTCAGCGCAGACGTATACATTTTCCCAAGATTGGCCATGAAAAATAATTGCTGTGTCATCATCATGATGTATTTGCACTTTCTTTATTGACTTTTTGAATATTATTTTTATTTATATTTCTTGATTATTGACGATCGTGATAAGGACTCTGCTAATTTTGACATGTATGCAAATGTATATTGTAATATTTGTCTTGAAATAAATAAATCTAAATCTATGCTGGTGTAAGAAACCCACCAAAAACATTACATGTAAAGTGATGCCAAGACTCCATAGCTCATACACTTTCAGCGTGAAAAAGATATCAGATCGCAATTAGCGCCAAGCTTCCTACTCCACACGGCGTAACTGTACCACTACCAGCCACGCTCTACAAATTCTACATCTTGGCTAAAAAGTACAGCTTTGTTGGGCACATCCCGGTCGCCGCATAGACTTTCACGCCGAATGAATTTATGATGATATTAATAAGTGACGGGTCTATACTTTTTAGCCAAGATGTAGAATTTGTAGAGCGTGGCTGGTAGTGGTACAGTTACGCCGTGTGGAGTAGGAAGCTTGGCGCTAATTGCGATCTGATATCTTTTTCACGCTGAAAGTGTATGAGCTATGGAGTCTTGGCATCACTTTACATGTAATGTTTTTGGTGGGATCTCATTCCTTTTTGTAAGGTAATTTCTCAAGAAGTGAATGGGAAAACCCATACAAACTTCCATCCCCTAATTTAAAGAGTGGGGGGTGATTTACTAAAAATCCTGAAATACACATCTTATTATTTATAACAAGGATAACAAGGACCCCCTATATCAATTTTCAGACCACTAGCATCAAAATTTGCGGAAGTCTCATACAAACTTTCACCCAGAACCTTAAACTAGGTTAAGGGGTTGGGGGGCGGTAAAAGTTTCAAGTTTTAAGATTTTTTCGTTGTTTGTATACTATTACTAGCTTACATACCAAATTTCAGCTTTCTAGGACTTCAGGAAGAACCTTAAGAATATTGATGATCATCAGTGAGTCAGTGACGAAATCGGGATATTTTAGATATCAATAAAATCTAATGTATAATAGCCATGCAATTGAAACTTTACAGTTTGAATAAGTCAACCACTGACATCATATCCCGAAAATTTTGTTTATCTGGTATAATCTAAACCCAAGTTAGGAAGGTTCAAAAATACGACGAAGCGCTTCGAGAAAAGGTAGGTAGTGCCCTTGCGCTTCGCTTGGCTCGTCTTGGCGGGGGCACTCCCGTGCCCCCAGATCCAGAATATTATATATTTTGATGCCTCGAAAAAAAACTCGTGTAAACACAGTACCTAACCAATTTTTTTTTATTCCTAGAAATTCACGACCAGCATTTAATTACACAATTAATTTAATAAAAAAAAAAGTTTTATTTAATTGTACGAATTTCGGGTTCAAGTTATATCAACGAGTGAAGAGGCGAGTCGAACCATTTTGACCGACCGTAAATTAAGTTATAATTTTCAGAATTTTGAGATACTTTCTACTGACAATCGTATGATTTATTTATGCTGTCTCTACTTGATCCGATGTTTATGCTTCTACAGCAGATAGATAATTACGCTGGTCTTATATCACATCATTTTGATTTTGTGGAGTATCAGATAATTTTACTCAGTATGATGATTTAGGCAAATTATTTTATGCCGGCTGTAAATCATGACATATTTTTACCGCCTGTGTATCGTCATATAATCAAACCTTCAATTAATGATCAGATATTTTTGCGGCGCTGCCCATAGTCATTTATTTATGCTGGTGACATCACAGCGATATCACATTTTGTTGATATTTTATACCCACATTTATGCTAAAAGTGGCACTGGAACACAAGTTTCCTGTTGTCAGCCTACCCCTTTTAGGGATAAGCGCGTGAATGTATGTATATAACCATATATAAAAATAAATGTTAGGCAAGCCGGTTGGAATCGGCACTCCGGCACTGATTTTCATAATGTTACTAAATAAAGTTAGCAAAACAATAAGTAATGTCTGCCCGTCGTTTCCGCGACCTTCAGAAGAGTGTTAGTACTGCCCCACTACAATAACAAAATTGCAGTCGCACTCCTGGCCCCGTAGCATGGATGGCGTTATCACGCGATAAGTGACAGGATAGGCGCGTTGTCTCGTTATATCGAACGGTGTCAGCCAGGGACGGAAGCTCTATCCTGTCACTTATCGCGTGATAACGCCATCCATGCTACGGGGCCTGTGGTTCGCTGTATATACCTACTCTAAACTATTTCATAACTTTTTTTGCTCCGCGGGTTGCCCATCAAAATGCCATGCTATGCCCATTCTCACGCGCCGCTAAGTATTCATAATATATCTATTATAACATTTATAACGAATACTCGTTGTCCGAAATAAATAAATTAAATTTCTAATAAGATGAATAAAATCAAAGTACAAATTTATAATATTATTTTACACGGGTCTTACGTGATTTATTTACTTTTATTTCTGACTTATCGACACGGGTTGCACCGGTCATGGTCGCATATTGACATAATCTCAAAATACAAGTTACACAGTAGAAACATGTCAAACTCGAACTAAGAAGTACCTAATGTTTAAGTTGCTAGCCAAGAAAACGTCACTAAATTAGACAAATCCTGTATGATTTATAAATGCTTCTTCTCTCACATAGGACAAAGTTCGCGACTATTACCAAAGCGGAACCCAAAAAAAACAATAATAAAAACAAGAGCCCGGATATCCGTGACGTTATGATATTATGTTATTGGCGGCTTGCCAGAAAGTCCGTTGCACACTTAAGTGGATGGTCCTCCGAGCCGGATCTGAATTTCAGATTGCCTGCAAAAACGGTCTTTAGTGCCCAGTGTAAGAAGTTTGGTATTAGCAATCAGTTTTGATTCTCGTGGAGAGGTTTTGACATGATTTATTTTTATTTTACATACATACATACATTCACGCCTTTATCCCTAAAAGGGGTAGGCAGAGAGCACGTGAAACTTGTTTTTTTCAGTCATTCGTACAACTTTTAGCATAAATGTCGGTAGATCGACAAAATGTGATATCGCAGGGACAGGTTGCTAGCCCATCTCCCACAACACACTTCAACCCTTTTTTTTTAATTTTATTCATCCTTATTTTTCTCGAACGAGCGAGCCAAGCGAACGAAGTTCCATGCTTCATCAAACGAAGCTCCGTGCTTCAGCTTGGCCGAAAATCGTTTGTCTGTCCGGTGTCCAGTGTCTGTCCAGCTGTTCTACCATGCTGTTGTACCGACACGAACGAGCGAGCGAAGCGAACGAAGTTCTCCGTTTTAGCTTGGGCACAAAATCTTTCGTAAGTGGGTGATTCTTGAGAGGGTCAATTTTCAGCGTCCAGAGGGAAAAAGTACCCGAAAAAATAAAATAATTGACCTTACACATTTTTGTACAGTAGTTCAACACTTAATCTAACTGGGGCAGGATTTACTTTTTGTTAAAGGTAAGTAGAATTAGCCATAAAAAAATGTCAAACACCTAAATTATCATTCCCCCGGTGCGTCCATCCGCCATTTTGTGAATAATCTACTCTGAAAACAACTAGTTATGGATCAAAATCAAATATTGTATCGAGTTAAATCGTTAGAATATAAGTTAATGATTTAAAAATAAAAATATGGTTCCCCTATTTATCATAGTTTTTATAGGAATCTATATCAAAGGTTTGTCCAGAGCTAAGCTATCATATCCCTAATGCCTGACTAAACAACGCCTACATCCCTACTGCAACGTCTTGTGACGCGTAATCTCGGCCGTGTCTCATCCTCGTCTGTAGCGCTACCGACGCCGCGGAGAGAGGACGCGTCTCGTCGCTGGAGCTCGGAGCAATGAAGGTAGATACATCATCCCCTAACTTTGGTTCACTATGATTATCATTACCCTATATTTACGTATAAAATCTATTTCCTGCAATTGGCATACAATATTTAGTTTAGAGAATAACACATGAATGAGTGCATGTGTTGATTTAATAGTTACTCTTATATTAATAACAGTTTCGGCATAATCGACAAGAAACATACTTTTTCTTATTCCCCCGACTCTCATTCCCTCGGTTTCTCATTCCCTCGACTCTCATTCCCTCGATTTCTCATTCCCTCGACTCTCATTCCCCCGGTTTTCTGAACGGGGTAATGATAGATTTCTGAAGTTTCTTGAAAATTATTATATTTTATCAATTATCATATGTACCGGGTGTGGTCTGTAATAGGAACAATAAATTTAAAGGATGACTCCATAGAATATATATGTCATAGTGATTAAGAGTGTTTTCTTGTTTGTTTTTTGTTAAACCACTTAGAACTGATAGACCAGCGGTTGAACAAAAATGGGTTATTACAACATTAAAGTTTTTTCTTTTTTGATATGTCGTTGGAGGCATGTTAAATAATACTTATGTAAAAAGTTAGAAAATTTTAGGTGGAGCTTTAGGCTATATTGAAATATTTTAGTTTTTGCCAATAACTATGTCAATATAGAATTAGAGTTTCAAAAAACTGTAAAATATCCAATAACACTTTAATTTATATACGATATTCTGTTTTTAGAAATCTGGGACTTCTGCATCCTGGTGAACGTAAAAATGCAAATAATTTTGTAAATAAAGAATTAGAGTAGCTGATATTGCAAAGTTACGATATTGTCGATCCACTTAACATACTGGAAAAAAGTTAGAAATGTAGACAATCGGCTTGTCTAGATATTGATTTCCGGTTAAACAGTATAGCCAATATTGAATTAAAGTTTGTAGAGTTAATAGTAAACGATCATGACAATGATATCAGTTACCAAACAAAAGTTAAGAAAAATAAACTTACGGCGACACTAAATATTGATACCTAAGTACTCCGTGCGTAAATGAATACATTTAAAAAGCGCGGCATGTATGCGCGCGCCGCGCTGTGCGCTGTGGCAGCAGGCAGCGATCAACGCAACGGTAGAGGAGTGCCCTTGATTGCGTCCACGATCCATAAAAAAATCCACAAAGAATAAATATCAATGGCAAAACACATGTTATTTTGTTATACGTACGTTAATGGAAATACAAAGAAGAAATGTATCCTTATTTATTACCAACTATACTAGGGATTGCCCGCGGTTTCGTCGAACTGGTTATCGCGTTATACACATAATTTAAAAATATTTTAGGGACCCCTTATACAAATGACCACTTTTCCATGTTTTGTTACTCCTTTAAGCCAGCTGCATAAATACCTACTAACAAATAACCTACATATATTTTTTTGCGACGTGGTCAGCAGTAAGCTATAGTTAAACTCAATTTACCTTAGATGAAATTGTATATTTAGGATGTAGGGTAATTTCACCGGTTAGCGACCACCTAATTTAGTGTGCCGGTTTGCGACCACTCGGGAGTAATAAATGGTAAACCGAGAGAATATTTTCTCGTTTTTTAAGTAGATTCCTGCCTAATATCTGCTTTAAAAATTGCGTAAGTACGTACCGAGGCATTTTTACAGCCTGCTTAAATGTTATTATATCTTTAATTGAAAAAAAAACCTAGTCCTTAAGGTGGTCGTTAACCGAAGTTGGTCGGTAACCGGCGTAATGACCGTATAATATGGTGGGGTAAGTATAATACATGACGGCGAATAGGACTGGATAAGATATGACAATAGGAACCAGGATAAACAGAAATAATAAAAATAGTTGTGAATAGCTCGTATATTTTTATTACAATAACTGTCAAAAAAAATAATTGTAACTTTTTTCACATTATAATATAACTGACAGCGAACTTTTATTAATACAGTATAATCTCGATTATTCGAAGTGTCAAAGAATAAAATTTTCAGTCGAAATATTATAAATTTTCGACGTTAAGTCCTTTATAAAGTCGGTACTTATTGTTTTATATTAAAGTCAGTATGGATGGATAACACAATAGTAAAAAATTACAAAAAAGTACAACCATTTACGACATCATTATAATAAAATTGCAAGTAGGTATTGTATAAGTATTAATCATTCATATTTGTTTACACCTAATGACAATTCTAAGTGAACTTCTGCGACTTATCATTATTCTGTGCAGCTTTTTTCACAAAATAACTAAAATAATTAAAAGACGGAACTTTTTTTTTCATTATTATTAAAATTGAACTCTTATTTTTACAGTCTAAAATCTCGCTTCTTCGAAGTGCAATAGAATAAAGTCTTCAATTCTAATCTTACAACTTTCTAGTAGTAAGGGTGACTGAGCTAAGCCGCAGACGGACATACGGACATGGCGAAACTATGAGGGTTCCTTGTTGCCTACGCAAACCTGAAAAGGCTACTGGCGATTTTTTTTTATTCTGATAGAAAAAACACCGCACACCTAGTATGGAAAAAAAGAACTGAATATTTTGAATAAAAAAAAACTATTTTGTGTATTTAAGTATGTTTAAAAATAATGAAGGTACAAAACATTTTTAAGTAAGGATTAATTTTTCAATAAAATATATTTTGTGAAAACTGTTAACTGGACCAGAATTGAACTTCATAGTAAAATGTAAAAGAAAAAAAAATAAGTGGTTAGATTCTTCCTACTTTTACCAGTAAGATTTTTTTTCAAGTTGTTTTTGAAACGATTCTTATGACATACATTATTTTCATTTCAATCTGACCATTTTTTTTTTCTCCATACATTTTACTATACAGCTCAAATCTGGGTCACCATTCACATTTCTTTTCCTCAAAATGTAAAGGTACTCACTTTTTTTGAAATAATACACATTAATACACAAAATAGTCTTTTCAACAAAATTTTCAACTTAATTTCATCCTAGGGAGCGTTGTCCTTTAAAACTTCGTTAGCAGACGTTTCTGCTTAGTAAACCTTTAATTGTCTCGAATATTCCTAACAAGTAGGGTAAATCGTCAATAACTGGCCACCTCATACTATCTATATCTATTCTATTATACGTGAATAGAGTTAATTTTTAGTATGAGGGGGCCGATTATTCAAGGGTGGCCAGTTATAGGAGATTTACCTTACTACAAATAATAAACATACATACATACAAATGTACATCACGCCTATTTCCCGGAGGGATAGGCAGAGATCACGGATTTCCACTTGGTACGATCTTGACAAACCTTTCTTGCTTCATTCACTATCATTACATTCTGCATACAAATAATATTTGTAATCAAAGAATATATTTCTCACTGTTTTGGTTTAAATTATGCTCTACTTTCTAAGTTTTCTTTAATCAGGTACTACTCGTATTAGAGCAGAAACGGCCTATTTTAAGTGTTAACGTAAATTGGAATGTTTAATTTAATAACGTTGGGTCAATACGCCGCCCCGGTTACGCGACCAGCTTCAGTTAGCGACCACGTGAAAGACAACGTATTTTTTTTTTCAATTAAATATACCTAATAAAATGACATTACAACGCACTCTAAATAAACCGTGCCCCGCATGTATTATTTAAAGTAATTTTTAAACAGGAATCTATTGAAGATGTATTTAAGGACCGTAGTATTTGGCGTTCCTTAGTCTCTGCCTACCCCAATGGGATACGGGCGTGAGTATATGTATGTATGTATGCAATCTATTGAAAAAACTGAAAGGATATATTGTCGTTTTTTGCGGTAGATTCCTGACACCAATTGAAATGAGTGGTCGCAAACCGGAACCATAAATTAGGTGGTCGCTAACCGGCGATATTACCCTGCAACATCATTCCTCATCGTCACTAGGCTGTGCTACTGGTGCCTCCATCTCCATTCTTCTTTTGTGCGCCGATATAGCCTTCGAATCAATGTATAGTAATCTACACAACGACGTTTTTTAATACAGTTGCGAAAAAATAAGAAAAACAACAAGTAAGGAATTCGAAACTTTTATATTATTAATTCTGTAACGTCATTGTAATACAGTTGAAAAATGATGAAGTTCAAAAATAATTTTATTTAGTACAGCTCTATCTTATTTATTTTTTATTGACATAATAATTAATGGTACAATTTGTACGATTATTGAGTGGGAAAAGTGAAAAGCACTAGTTCGTGAAAAATTGAAAATCAACTTTCCGCACGCTAAACAGCTACGTAAAAGTAGAACTTTTTGAGCAAATGTATCAAAAATTGCATCTAATATGTGCACGGTAAACAAACAAATGAATGATTTGAAAGTCGACAGCAGCGCTTGCGCGGTAATGCGGGGAGGGCGGGGCGAGGTATCGCTCGCTAGGTCGGCTACGATCGGCCCCCGCGCGCCGCCGTTGAAGGGCCAGCGCGGCGTGGTTATGAATTTCGCGCCATTTTAAATAAATTATACTATTATTAATGCAAGCAATACACAGAATTTTCTTACTTTTCATAATATGGTTGCATATATTATTTTATAGTATTAGACTTATTTTTACAGACTCTAATTCAATATTAGATCTTACAGGACAAAAAACGCATATTACTTTTATAGCATGTATCCTATTCTTCTACATTTTTAGCTTTGTCTATTAACTTAAGAAATAAGAGATATTGTTGAGGATTTTTAAACTTTAATTCAATATCGACAAAGTAATAACCTAATTCTGGTTTGACAAAGAAGCTGCGTAAAAAAAGTTCTACAAACTTAATAACATATAGCGTCATACATATTATAAACGATGAAGCTAAAACTTTGCACTTTAATTCAATATTCACAAATTATAAGTAAAAATATATAAATACCTAATTTATACCTAACGCTCGTTCTAACTTTTCATCATATATTGCAAATATACTTAAAAATATGTCCGATGTCATATAAGCATCACTTTTCCATCTTTAGAATTATCAAAACTTTTAGGGCAAAAATCCGGTCCCACTATTGATCTATGATTGCTGATTGGGTTAGTAATTCACCGTTTCATTTATTGCTCCTATTACAGGCCAAACCCTTATACCGTACTTATAACATATTATGGTCGACTCATCTATTCAACAATTTATTTATAATATAATGAACGCAACATTACATTTTGTGTTAAATAGAAGGTCTTGAATATTTTTCTTCATTTCCACGAATAGAACATTTAACATAAAGCTTTAACTTGATATAAGTACATATAACTCTTGCCTCTTTGAATTCTAGAGTCTATCTAATGTTTTCTGGAATAAACTTTACTGGTTTTGTACTTATTTTTATTTAAATTACACTCGAGAGCAATAGTTTCGGGTCACTTGCATTTACTTCAATATCTTGAAAACGAATAAAGCTATCGTATTGAAATAAATTGAACCTTATGGAAAATTTAATGTCACTAAAATAAAATGCATTACACTTATTTATTACTGATCGTTAATTTTATTTTGATTAAACGACAAATTAAAAATGGCGTCAATTTGGTTGCAAATATTGAACTTTTTATATTTACGTGTAGTTTTAACACAGTTAAGTACTTGGTATTACCCCCACGTGCTGTCTGGACTGCTGCAATGCGATTCGGCATGCTGTACACTAAGTTTCTGAAACACTATTGCGAAATGTTCTTCCATTCCCCTACCAATGCATGTTTCAAGTCACGAAGCGTAATTAAAGGAGGATCTCGTTGTCTTACACGTCGTCCGAGCAGGCGTGCTCGATCGGGTTGAGGTTGGGGCTATGTGCTGGCCACACGAGTACCGAATCACCACCGTATGCCACCTTTTCTTCAATACAGGATTGCATAAATCTTTCTCTTGGTCTTCGGTACACCTTTGCCCTTCCGTTGTCATACAGCATACATTTTGATTCGTCCGAGAACACGACATTTATCCAATTTTCAACCGTCCAATCCGAGTGCTCGCGTGCATGAATTCGTGTTGCTATATCGATCTTCTCGTGCCGTCGTACACGGGCCTGTTATTGGTCTGCGTAGGTTCAAACACGCTGAAGTGTAGATAACGATACACCGATTAGTTCCCGTAAGAAACCGACTTCGCAGCGTAGATATCGATCTTCTCGTGCCGTCGTACACCTGGGCCTGTTATTGGTCTGCGTAGGTTCGAACACGCTGAAGTGTAGACATTATACACCGACTATTCTTGCTGTTTGTTTTGGATTCTCGTACATTCATCGGGTGTGAGTGACATAATTACTACTTTAATAATGACTATAGGATACTTAGGAGACTTCTTATAAATTCATTTTATGACAGAACAAAAGCAAAGACAGTTGCGAAAATTAGAAGCTATAATTTGAGAAAAAAGCGATCATTATGTTAATAACTTTTTTAATGCCACGTCATTACTTCACGTCAACCAATAAGTTTTTATACGTGTAATGAAGGATTATTAAATTGTCTATAAGGTTTAATTTATTTATTTTAGCTAGGTGAATTTGTGTTCGAATTATTACGATTTATGGTAGTGACCCGAAACTTTTGCTCTTGAGTGTACTGTATGAGCCAGTTAGCCCATACACTTGATGTTGTGTTGGAGTGCGTTGAGAGAACGGTGAAATTAAGTTATAGTTCTTAAACTGATTTATTACGGAAAAATGTACAGTGGTGAGACTGTACATGTACCTTGTGTGGGTTTCTAGAATACGTAAATACTTATATCGATTCTCCTTGGCGTAGGACAGAACTTTATTATACATAATAATCGAATATTTAGGC
Organism: Epinotia ramella; assembly: GCA_947578815.1. Lineage (NCBI taxonomy): Eukaryota > Metazoa > Arthropoda > Insecta > Lepidoptera > Tortricidae > Epinotia > Epinotia ramella. Next base: position 7,060,944 of record OX388207.1, read on the forward strand.
TCTTCCATGACACGTTGCAAGTAAAAGTTCAAAGTTCAAAGTTCAAAGTGCGTTATTTGTAAAACATAGGTATAACTGAAAGATACAGAGATGTTAAATAATTATAGCGAACCACTATGTTTTGCCAGTTGGCGTACAAAAACATTATTTGCATTACATTATAATTATATATAATTTGCGTCGAAGTCATTAGCATAATAATAATATTCATAGTCACAAAAAAATAATAAAAATCAATTGAAGTCGTCACTTAAATAATTAGAAATAGAATAATAACATTTGTTTAAAAGTAATGTCATGAGATTGCGTTTTAAAACCGGTATCGGGGTCAGCTTAAGTTCATATGGTAATTTATTATATATCTTGATTGCTACAGAATACACACAACTTTTGTGTCTTTGATTTCCGATTGCTTATGAATATAAATATTTCAGGTCCGCTTTACCATCACACACGACTGATATGACATCATCAAATTTAAAAATGGAAGAAAAGAAGAAATCTATAACGACTATAGTAAAAACGGTATTATTCCAGTAATACAAAAATATTATATTAATGCTATAAGTAAAGTTGCGAATTTTAGTTTCTTTAGGAATCAAACCTCAAAGATGGTAATACTTAGGTACTTAACTAATTAAAAGTCTGATTTTTATCAACAAATGTCCAGTTAAACAAAACGATTTTTGTGTTATTTTTGTTGAACTGGACCTATTATTGTGTGTTGTTTCACTTGTTTCTAATCATGCATGCAATTTTGTGGGATCTCAAAAATTAAATCAAGTATTTGAGAAAAAAACATAAAGTACCTATTTTAGTCTTTGATACGAAGCGTATACTTAATGATAATCATTTTCAGAAGTTTGTGAATTTAAGTGAGTTAGATGTTATTAAAATTATTTCCCTGTTAGATTGTGACAAGCAAAAGAAAAATATATATTTGTATAAGTATTTTTGCAAAGCGGACCCCGGGCTCGTGTAGGGCACTACCGGGAAAAACGCTAGGATAATGATGATTTTTGAAAGTAATGCGAAGAATTAATGTCAATTAATGGTTAAGACTGAAATCTCAAATTATGGTACTTAGTCTATAAGATTATTAAGAAAAAAACTGTGATTTTTTTCTTTATTCAAACTGATATTTTGTATTATTTAATAAAACATCTGATCTAATACCAAAGATTATCATTCCCTCGTCAATTTTATCATTCCCTCGTAGTTTTTATCATTCCCCCGTAATTTTTCTCATTCCCTCGTACTTTTTATCATTCCCCCGTCATATTTTCTCATTCCCTCGACAGCTAAACTTTGAATTGGTATATTTCCGTACCTAATTGACCCAAAGTGATGCCTATTCGATAAATATGTTTATTATGAAATACTTAATTTTATTTTATTGTAACTTAGTAGAAATTTCTTAAAATAAAAAACGCCGAGGGAATGAGATGAATAATGCAATTCTCAAGAATGACCCGTATGTCCGTCCGGTTGTTCTCCTGTGCAGGTCGCATTTCTTAACTGATATTGTGAGCAGGTTCGAAAATTATATCGTTTTATTTCGTAAATACTGTTTTCGGAAATTAAAAAAAAAATTAACACGTTCGCGAGGTCTACAGTGCACAAAATCTAGGCAGTTAAAGAAGATATTAAAAAACCGGCCCAAGTGCGAGTCGGACTCCCGCACGAAGGGTTCTGTACCATTATCTATAAAAACGGAAAAAAAAACACGATTGTTGTATGGGAGCCGTCGAGCGACGAGCGTATAGCCGAACGGGCAACTTTCATAGAAAATTTTATTGAGTGAGTTAAGCTGGCCGATAATTTGCTCCTTACCCAAGTAAATGACATTTAATTAAAGTGACTTAAATAATTACAACTTATTGACATAAACAAGATGTAGTTCTTAAGGCGGTGCATTGGAAATTATCGCGTGCTTTGAAACGCCGTTCTGACAAGATTAAGAAACGATAAGGTCTGATTTTCAGATATATGCATCTTGACTATATGATTGTTTATCTGATTTAATCGATACATGATTGCCTAAAGTTTCCTTTAAAGAAAAAAAATCCAAAGTTGGGTCTTTATTTTCGTTTTTTTTACTCAGCCTACTGAATAAGGTATTAACTTGATTGAGTCGTAAATTAATGTTATTACGTTATGTTTTACGACACAATCAATTTAATACCATAGTATTTTATCTTATCTAAAATCTCACTTAAGGGGCTCCCACACGCCAATGACCTTCGATCATAATTCCTTCGTTTTCTAATGTTTTTTGTAGCTTATATTAACAACAACGGCTTTAAGCAAGATAGTATCCCATATTTACTTCAAAGTTCATTGTTTTCGAGATATTTGACATCAAAGTTGATCAATTTTTGGCCAAAAAACCGGTTTTCTGGCCATAGCTTTTGTGTTAATTAGTTTAAATTGAAAACCCTTGACACGTTTTTAGAGACGTCAAAGAGAAACCCAAATATGTAGTTTTCGTATATGTTAGATCTTTCACGTTAATAGAGATACGGAATAAGTGTTTTTTTTAGACAATGTTTAAAAAAATCATACAAAATTGAGTAAGTATTAATTTCTTTCAAAATCCGGTAAACGAAAATGGAGATAAAAGATTGAAGAACCGATAGCCGTTTGAATTAAAATTCTATCTGTAGTGCAAAAGTAGGAGATACGATTCAAAAATTGTCAAAAATCGATGAAAACGTCGGGTAGCCCTTTAATGAAATATAAATAAAACTTCACTAAGTTAGGTATTTATCGAAATTTGTCCAATAAAGATATTCCCGAAGAGCGTCCCATCTTTTTTTCTTGTGCGTGGAAGGCATAAGCATGTCTCTGTCTAGGGGGCGCGGTCGACTCGAATCAAGGCATTCCCTTAAGTGCGCCAACTAGATAAGGCCGCAGACTGAGCGTTCGCGGGCAGCGGGGTGACGAGTGGGCGTTTAGATCTCGATAAAATAGATGAAATGCTCGTCAAGTCCACAGTCTCATGGTTCTGATTGATCTTTCGTGGCTTTCGTTGAACTTTTAGAGGGTTATTTTTAATAGACTTAATCGCGCATTATTCAATTGATTATTATATTGTTCAGGCAGGCCATTAAAACAGCTGATAATGTATGTATCCAAGGACTTCTTGACATGTTTTCAGTGTTTATAAATATAGAACTTTCCAAAAAAGAAATTGCTCCGCAGTGCATTGCTAATATCAATGCGGATTTAATAAATGGATCACAATTGACCTTGCAGTACAGGAAGGATATTTACCGTTTTTCTGCATTCTTAATTAACGTCCGTATTCATAAACGTTCTATACAAGCCTATTTAACTACACTCGCGTTTAAATTCGTTTGTCTGTGTCACTTTGATATTCTTGTTCGTCAGAAAGGGACAATGCACATTTTATTTAGCAGAGACGTTTAAAGTTTTATGAATAAGGGGGTAAGTCTTAAATTTTGGTCCTAAAAGTATTTTTTCGGGGGACTGTTAAAAGCTAAGTTCGTCAAACTTTGTTTGGTTAAAATTTACATAACTAACTGAACAGTCAAGGCAATAAGGCTTCTGTGACCAAACTCCGTGAAACAAATGCTTCAGTAAACGCCTACTTCTTAAGAATAAAGTCTTTTTAGTTTTAACCCATTTTTACTGTAGAAAACTTGCGAACGAGGTACACAGTCGTTGAGAAAATGGGGTTACAATACGGTCACTGTTAACCTGTTTATAATCATGAAAAAAATTCAACGTAATTAAAAGCGTACTTGAAGAATAGGTAAATAATGAACAAGTTTTCATGAAAATCGCCAACAAATATACAGATTAAAACCATTCTTTTCCATTCTAACTCCAGAACTGACTGCGACTGACAGTTTATTCTTGCTGGCCAAGATTATACTCACAAATAGTGCACACATTATGGGAATGGTCGGTCAGAGGCAGATATTTGCGGAACCCTCTGCACTAGAAAAGATTCGAAAGCAGACGCATTTCCAGCCAGTACTAGCCTTTGGGATAGCTAGGGCTGTCGCGAGTTATTTGTCTGTCGTATTATTTATCGGAGTCTCGTCTCCTGACCGGTTCCGGCCTCGGCAACTGCTTCAACTCTGGCGTTGATGTCATTCATGTGCTTTGATGTGGGTCACGTAGCCGACCTTATTTACGAAGAACCGAGTACACAACGGGCACGTGAGCACACCATTCACAAAATTATAGCTGACCGCCGCAGTTATATTATATTAGCTCACACTAGTCGAGTACAGTCAAGGAAAATTAAGGTTTGGCACATGTCTCTAACTGTCTACTTGAATGTCGTTAATGTTATGACCTCTGACTCTATTTGAATGACGAATGACGAATGACTCTATATGAAGGTCAAAAACTGCTAAACATTCAATTTCCTCAACTGTACATGTAAAGTTATATATTTAATAGAATATATGGACATAAATCCATATCCATACTAATATTATAAATGCGAAAGTGTGTCTGTCTGTCTGTCTGTCTGTTACCTCTTCACGCTTAAACCGCTGAACCGATTGCGATGAAATTTGGTATGGAGATAGTTTGAAGCCCGGGGAAGGACATAGGATAGTTTTCATACTGGAAATCACCCCCTAAGGGGATGAAATGGGGGGTTGAAGTTTGTATGGCTGTAGGCTATAGCTCCGATATAAACGATTTCCACGCGGACGGAGTCGCGGGCAGAAGCTAGTACTTAATAAATTGAAAACCAAGTATGAGAATACAAATGTTCGTGCTCAATGATTCAAATATTTGTTCTTACCGGGATTGGAACGAGATTTTGCACAGTCAGTGAATAGAATTGTTCTAATACGTAATCTACCGAGCTCTAGACGGTGGTAGAGGTAAAAAAAAGAATTTCAGTAACAGGTAAATGCTCCTTGGAATCATTTGACAACCCTTATCTTCTTTTATACTACTATTATCATCATTGTTGTACCTACGAGTATCTGTTTGGTTGAATAGTGCATAATGTCATTTCGTCGGGGATAGTACAATACCGCGTAACTAGCGCTGGTAAATAGTGCGTATCTACAAAAAACTCAACTTTACCAGGAGAAGCTTGGTATATTCTAATCAGGATTTTGCTTTCGTTGGCGGGAAATCGTAATCCATACTATCCATACTCCATACTTACTCCATACTTAATATTATAAATGCGAAAGTGTGTCTATCTGTCTGTCTGTTACCTCTTCACGCTTAAACCGCTGACCCGATTTAGATGAATTTTGGTATAGAAAAAGTTTGAGTCCCGGGGAAGGACATAGGATAGTTTTGATCCCGGAAATCATCCCCTGAGGGGGTGAAATGGGGGGGTGAAAGTTTGTATGTAGCTGCGATATAAACGAGTTCCACGCGGACGGAGTCGCGGGCAGAAGTTAGTTTGGCAATATTTGTTAGATACGCGGTATTAACCAATGCCAGTTACGCGGATTTGCCCTATGAGTGTTGTATAGATACGCAGTATTTACTAGTGCTAGTTACGCGGTATTGCACTATCCCCGACGATTTGGCGTCAAGTCCGCCATATACATCTCTGTGTTTTATTTAAGTTTCAACAAAAGCCAGCAAAAGCCAATCATATTTAAGTCAATTCATTTTGTATCATTAACTTCCCTGAGTTAGGTACTTTAACATTTCCATGCTTTGCTAGACTTTTTAAAATACATTCATACGCGGCCACGAAAACCTTTTATCGCCAGCAACCAACGTAATCCTGACAAACCGGCAGCCCTGCGATGAATAAAATTGCAATATTTTTCCACGATCCACGTCGCAATTCGGCAAATTGAAAAACTACCATTCAACTGGGACCCACTTGCTTTGCCCACCGTGAAATTAACCGGTTGGATTGAGCTTTTGTATCTGTGGCATGGAGGACGGGTGAGGATGGAGATGGCACTTAAAAACTATACCTAAAGCCTGCTGTACACACTGGGCCAACGTTGGCGCGTGAGCAGAAGGCAGCTATGCGTTAGAGGGAGAGGGCTATAATCGATCTCTTTCGTTTATATAGCTGCCTCCTGCTCACGCGCCAACATTGGCCCAATGTGTACAGCCGGCATAACAAATTAAGGCGAATGCAGGGCCGGCTCACTCCGTGATTTCGTCGCGCCACTACAAGTACATGCCTGCCTGTGCCTAACCATGCCACCGGCCGGTATGTTAGCTATGCTACGGCACGCACGCGTTCTACTCGTATCGCAGCGCGTTGCATGTGATAGAAAGGGAAGGGCACATTTGGGCCCGTACCTAAACAGGAAATTTGTTAACCTATAACCTTCTGTACGTAGTATATTTTATTCTATGGCGAATGAACATTGTTGTCACGCTCGTTCAGATCGATATGCTATGGTTTTCGCACGCGAACGAAAATACGCCTGCGTCGATATGTATTAAAATAGGTTTTAGGTAAAATTGGCCATCAGTTTATAAAGTTAAGAAAAAGAAAATACTTTTGGATTTTGATTCAAACTTTTTTGAATTTTGGCTATTTTACAAATATTTACGACAAAAATTACACATTGACTTGAAGATAGCTATAAGATCCAAAGCAGTCCAAAAACCGTTTGTGAGAATATGAACACGTATAAAATAATAGGGATTAGAATTAAAATGTTATGATAATCAATTTTGGTGTTAAAAAATGTACGACTAGTGTTATTATGAATTTAAGTAAAGGACAAGTGAGTGTTTTATGATGAAAAAAAAAAGAAACTAAATATTAGTATATGAGAAACTTATGATTTTCGTCATTATGAATTCAAATGGTTCTGAGTTACCATTGTTATAAATAAGAACTATTATATGAACAATGATTACTAAGGTGTAAAATAGTACATAAAATATTTTCAGAGCTCCAATAATAGGACTTGACCGACTCAAAAAAATATGTGCGCAAAAGCGCACCCATGCAAATTAAATAGTAAATAGCAAAAGGCAAGTCAAAAACACGTCAGCTTCGCCAAGTTCTATTCATGATGGAGTATGAAATACAGAAACACGTTGCTAGTCGAATGGCATTCGATTAAAAAGGCAGCAGACGCCAGCAGTCATTAAACGTGGGTTTGTTCGACACTTAACACATAATATTAGAGAGTAGGCTTTCAACTAGAAACCTTAAATAAGAAATGTTAGGCGCATTTCGTTGAGCGTCGGTAATTTTTACCACAATCCATGATTTTTTTATGATGTAATTAATTTATATACTTACTACAAATAAAACTTTATAAAAGTTGTCATCGTTGATGTGGGGGCATTCACGAATTACGTCACGCGTTCGTCGTTGGAGTAGTAAAGTGTGACAAGTAGCTGCTCCCATCTACTGGGTTTCTGATTTATTATGGATTCGTCGGATTTACAATTATATTGCTTCGCAACTGATCGTCGATCGTAAATATAATTATGAAATGTAAAATGACACATCAATGAAAATTATCTCAGTTAAGTTTTTGATGATTGTAGGTACATTTTTGTTTAATACTTCTCTTATCTTTAAAAATTACAAAAATCTAAAATTAAATTGAATATATAGAATGTTACCTGTAAGCAATGTTTGTCCAAAAAAATGATAAGAAAAATCTTTATGGTTGTTTTCAGTGTGAAGATGGCAAACCAATCTGGCTGAAGCGCGGCATAACTGATAGAATCCTGTATACCTCTACCCTACTGGGCTGTGGACTTGGCATCTTTCTGGTTATCCTGACCATATATGAGCATGCAAAGCCTGAGACCTGGAAGGTCAAGTGAGAAATAATCCAACTATGTTTCAATCTTTTTGTTCTTTATTTTAGTTTGTTTGTTGTGTTATATAATATTTTAAAGAAATTTCTTGTAATATAAATTCAATAAGAAATAAAAATAAAGAATAAATACCTTATTTTTTATCTGTGAAACATTCACAGTCCTGATAATATATCTTTATATGTTTCAAGTACAGTGTCCTCTCAAATGCGCCATATAATGTATATGTAGGTATAGAGAAGATTGACGTGTGGTTTGTCTCAGCAAGAAACGGAGACACGTGATTGACCTCACGAAACAGCTGTTCTGATAAGAACAGCTGATTGCTCTGACAAGAGCAGTTTTCGATTGTCCCGAGAAGGACATTTTATAATTGTGAAGACGCCGGCAATGCAGCATCACTATCGTCGAGGTTTTTCAGCTTCGATCTTCGAGCACGGAGCGACAGGGCAGCGATGTGTTCGTCTCGACGGCCGGCGCAGAAAAGGATCGGAATTTGCGCGCCAAAATCTTTTATAGGCGAGCGAGCCGCGCGCGTTGCCACGCGCCGCCTACCTCCCTCTCGCTCGTGCGCATCCGTCCCGCTCTAATCATGTTATTGTTGCGGTTTAAAACTGTCACTAGTTGTAAGCTTTTTTATTGTATATAGTTAGCCGTATTTGTAAATAAAATTATTCCAGTTTCCAGTATTCTACAATTAACAACAGAGTTTCACTAAACTACCTACAAGTCTCCAGCCAAGTCTCCCTGCACAAACCTCTGTTAAAGTGGTGACCTGCCGACTCAAGAGCACAGAAGCAACCAGCATCAAGATTTCAAGCATGGCCGGAGAAAATGGAGCCAACCCGGGAGCTATACCCGTTCCGCAACCCAACGCTGGCGATCAACATGAAGCTCAACATTTAGCAGCAAGCCACGACGTGTCCGCGATATCTCTCTCACTCCGTGTACCACCGTTTTGGCGCGACCAGCCGCTATTATGGTTCTGCAGTTTCGAAGCCGCCACCACCGATCTGAAAAGAAGCCAAGCACAGCTCGCACAAATGGTCATCGCACAGCTCGAGAAGCAAGACATCCAGAATATCGCAGATCTCATCTACTCGCCGCCGGAACAAAATTACTACCAGGCCATCAAGGATCGTCTCATCTCGCTGTACGAGGAATCAAACAGCGCCCAGGCAAAGAAACTGCTGTCACAGGTCGAGCTCGGCGAACAGAAACCTAGCCAGTTACTTCGCAAGATGCAGAATCTTAACCGCGAGAAGTTCCCCGAGAGCACAATGCAAATGATGTGGCTCGATCATTTACCGCCACACGTCAGATCCGTACTCACCGTCAGCGAAGCATTCAAAATCAAGACTACGCTCGACGACCTCGCTCTCCTCGCCGACAAAATGATGGAGCACACGCCGTCATCCCACGTCGCCGCCATTTCGTCGCCCATTCCGATTCCGTCAACATCAACACAGCCGCCACCGCTGCTACCTCCGTCACAAGCTACCTACCAGCAACATCCGCATCTCGACACACAATATCTCATCGGCGAGATAAGAAGATTGTCGCTCGAAGTCGCCGAACTACGATCAAGGCCGCGTGAAAACAACGATCGTCGCAACAGCCGATTTCACCGCCGTTTCCCGTCACGTTCCCGTCCTCGCAGCGCATCGCAATCGCAAGACCGAAGCCGCAACTACCACCGTCGCTTCGGCATGGACGCGAATAAATGCACGCCACCGTGCAATTTCAAGCCGATCAACTCGCCGTCGGAAAACTAAAAGTAACGCTGGCAGCGGCGGAAACCGGCGTTACCGAAACATCTCACCGCCTTTTCGTGACCGACAAGACATCCAAACTTACCTTCCTGGTCGACACTGGAGCGAACATATCCGTGCTGCCACGAAGAAAAGGCACGCAAGAGCAGCCCCTCCCGTTTCAACTTTACGCCGCTAACAACACCGTCATACCTACCTACGGTGAAAAAACGCTCGAACTCGATCTCAACCTACGACGAGCATTCAAGTGGAAATTCATCATCGCAGCCGTATCGAAGCCTATCCTGGGAGCCGACTTTCTCAAGTTCCACCACATCATTGTGGACATCAAGAATCGACGATTGATCGACGGAAAGACGCTACTCACGACTAACGCTCAACTCTGTGCCGCTAACATACCTACCGTGCGCAGCATAGACGTGCAGCAGTCGTATCACGATATACTAGCCGATTACCCTGGAACTACGCGACTTACATCTATGAAGCTTAGCCCGAAGCATAACGTCGAACACTTCATAGAAACAACTGGCCCGCCCCTTCACTGCAGGCCGCGCCCCATCGCACCACATCGATACGAGCTCGTGAAGAAAGAATTTGCCAACATGATGGAGCAAGGCTTATGTCGTCCCAGCAAGAGTCCATGGTCCTCACCGTTACACGTAGTACCTAAGAAGAATGGAGACCTGCGTGTATGTGGCGATTACCGAAGACTCAATGCCATCACCAAGCCCGATCGCTATCCCATACCACGGATACGCGATTTTACCTACCAACTCGCCGACAAGAAATTTTTTTCGACACTCGATTTGAACCGTGCTTATCAGCAATTACCCATCAGCGAGCAAGACATCGAAAAATCAGCGATAATAACTCCCTTCGGATTATACGAATTCCCGCGTATGTGTCCTGGACTGAAGAATGCCGGTCAAACATTCCAACGATTCATCCACGAAGTACTAAGAGGCCTGGACTACGTATTTCCATTCGTCGACGACTTACTAGTCGCATCAACAACCGAAGAAGAGCACCGAAGACATCTGCACACCATCTTCCAACGACTCGACGAGTATGGCATCACAATAAACCCCGCCAAATGTGTCTTCGGCCAGCCATCGGTGAAGTTTCTCGGCTACGAAGTAAACCAAGACGGAATCCAGCCGCCTAAGGAAAAAGTTGAAGCAATCGTCGATTACCCTAAACCGCAAACAATAGATGAGTTACGACGATTTCTCGGAATGATAAACTTTTACCGCGAAAATATCAAGAACGCCGCAATACTTCAAGCTCCACTCTGTAAATACCTACACAACGCGCGGAAGAAGGACAAGACACCAATCAGCTGGAACGACGAAGCAACGCTCGCATTCGACGCGTGTAAGGACAGCATCAAAAACGCCGCCTTACTCGCTCATCCATGTCACCAGTCGACGCTCGCGATATTCTCGGACGCTAGTGACAAGGCCGCAGGCGCATCGCTAAATCAGTTTGTAAACAACGCTTGGCAACCACTCGGCTACTTTTCGAAGAAATTCTCCGACGCACAGACTCGCTACAGTGTTTACGATCGAGAGCTACTCGCATTGTACATGAGTACCAAACACTTCCGCAAGATGTTCGAGGGACGAGAACTCATCTTATTCACCGATCACAAGCCCTTGACCTTCGCGTTCACCAAAACAAGCACCAACAACGAGTCGCCGCGCCGCACCCGTCAGCTGTTGTATATCAGTGAATTTACAACCGATATACGTCACGTTAGTGGGTCACAAAACGCCGCCGCCGACGCGCTATCCCGCATAGAAACGATATCCTGCCCGTCGCCGATTGACTACAAAGAACTAGCCGACGCGCAAGAACGAGACAGCAACACCATTCGAACACTCGCACAGCAAACCAACCTATCTATGAAGCAAGTCGCTATTCCCGGAACCAACGTCAAATTGTACTGCGAAACAACGACAGACAATTTACGCCCTTATGTACCCGAACAATACCGCCGTGCCGCATTCGACTCCGTACATAACATCAGTCATCCTGGAATTCGAACAACAAGAAAACTAGTCGCTCAACGCTACTTTTGGCCTTCGTTAAATACCGACGTAGGTACATGGTCAAAAGTATGCGTACACTGCCAACGCGCGAAGATTCAACGCCACACCGCAAGTCCGATATCAAGTTTCCCGCCAACTCAACGATTCGATCACATCCACATCGACATCGTTGGACCTCTACCTACCGCCGCAAGTGGACATCGATACCTACTCACAATGATCGACAGAGCAACACGATGGCCCGAAGCAATCCCACTCACCGAGATCACCGCCGAAGAAGTCGCCAAGACTGTTTACGACGGTTGGATTTCCCGCTTCGGCTGCCCCGCTACTATCACTACGGACCAAGGACGGCAATTCGAGAGTCGAGTATTTGCATCTCTCACACGCTTACTCGGCATCGAAAGAACCCGTACAACACCGTACCATCCGATCGCTAATGGGATTCTGGAGAGATGGCATCGAAGTCTCAAGGCCGCACTCAAGGCAAGACTACAAACAACAACATCGTGGATCGAGCAAATACCTACTGTCCTACTTGGTCTACGCGCCGCGCTAAGAAGTGACACCGATGTAAGTGCAGCCCAACTCACTTACGGCTGCAGTGTACGATTACCCGGTGATTTCTTATCAGCTGTACCTACGAACGATGACGTCATTATGGACTCCGCTTTCGTCGATCAGCTGAGAGACACAATACGACGCTTGAAACCTACACCGAGCCAGCCGCATAGCAACACGAGACCGATATTCGTACATCGTGACCTCATGACCTGCGAACAAGTGTTTGTACGAGTCGACGCCGTAAGAAAGCCGCTACAAGCACCTTACGACGGACCATACCGCGTGCTGAAAAGAGACGACAAAGTTTTCACACTGCAACTACCTAACCGTCAAACGAACGTCTCAATCGACCGACTCAAGCCTGCCTACACGATCATCGAGGAAGACATACCTACAACTACGAGTATACCTACAACTACGTGCACACCTGTAACTACAACACCGAGTTCATCGAGTACAACATTGCAACAAGACAACCAGAAAAAAAACAATAGCCAGAGCCAGAAACAAACGACAACGGACAACCTGAAACAAAATGGACCACACACGACCAACAATCAAATACCTACAGCTGGGAACCAAACTCGCCGAGGCCGCACTATCCGCCTGCCGGTACGTTTCACTTGAAGGGGAGCCCTGTAGGTATAGAGAAGATTGACGTGTGGTTTGTCTCAGCAAGAAACGGAGACACGTGATTGACCTCACGAAACAGCTGTTCTGATAAGAACAGCTGATTGCTCTGACAAGAGCAGTTTTCGATTGTCCCGAGAAGGACATTTTATAATTGTGAAGACGCCGGCAATGCAGCATCACTATCGTCGAGGTTTTTCAGCTTCGATCTTCGAGCACGGAGCGACAGGGCAGCGATGTGTTCGTCTCGACGGCCGGCGCAGAAAAGGATCGGAATTTGCGCGCCAAAATCTTTTATAGGCGAGCGAGCCGCGCGCGTTGCCACGCGCCGCCTACCTCCCTCTCGCTCGTGCGCATCCGTCCCGCTCTAATCATGTTATTGTTGCGGTTTAAAACTGTCACTAGTTGTAAGCTTTTTTATTGTATATAGTTAGCCGTATTTGTAAATAAAATTATTCCAGTTTCCAGTATTCTACAATTAACAACAGAGTTTCACTAAACTACCTACAAGTCTCCAGCCAAGTCTCCCTGCACAAACCTCTGTTAAATATATATGGGGCATTTTTACACACATTATAACAATTATATTAGGGACCATACATATTACGTCATAGTTACTTGCACTACGACTTACGTCGCAGCACAGCACTTGCCAGTACATGTTAAATAGATCGGAAAACCTGTGACATCTCCATGTCACACGTTTCCGTGAGGAGGGTCCAAATAATCGGAATTTTGCTTGACGTAATATGTGGATGGTCCCTTACTATAAAAAAATTAAACTCAATAGCTAAATATATGTTATTTCAATAGCTGTTGCAGGGCCACAGGTGTGTGGGTTTGTTCGACACTTACACAAAATAATACTAGTGAGTCGGGCACAGCAGAGTATCATCTCGCACATAATGCTCGAAGTTGTAGACAATTATGTATACTTAGGACAAACTATCCAGTTAGGTAAGTCCAACATCGAGAAAGAGATCAATCGTCAAGTCCGACTCGGCTGGGCGGCGTTCGGGAAGCTACGTCACATATTTTCGTCCAATATTCCGCAGTCTCAAGACGAGAGTCTTTGGCCGGTGTGTGTTGCCAGTGATGACGTATGGCACTGAAACATGGTCGCTTACTATGGGCCTCATAAGAAGGCTCAAAGTCACCCAAAGGGCTATGGAGAGGGCTATGTTGGGAGTTTCTCTGCGTGATCGCATCAGAAATGAGGCTTACCGCAGCAGAACCAAGGTAACCGATAGCCCTCCGAATCGCTAAACTTAAGTGGCAGTGGGCGGGGCACATAGCACGTAGAACCGATGGCCGTTGGGGCGGAAAGGTTCTCGAGTGGCGACCACGTACCGGAAGGCGCGGCGTGGGTAGGCCCCTCGCAAGGTGGACTGATGACCTGGTAAAGGTTGCTGGTTTGGATGTTTCCCCCGGCGTCCTTGCTTATGTGGAGCTAGCCTCCAAAAAATAATGGGAAAAAAAACGTTTGGAAGTTTAGATGTTCGGTTTAACCAATTTGAATGAATTAAAATATAGGAAAGTTTTATCCCGGGTCCACGCAGACGAAGACGGGGGCGGCAGCTAATCCTCAATAAAAAATCGTCAGCAGCGCGCTTATGATTCTGCTGCGCAAGCGCAAGCGTCTATAACGTACGGCGTCTGCTTTCCATAAATCGACCTAGTCCCAAACTAAGCAAAGCTTGTACTATGGGTACTTGAAGACGATAAACATAATTATATACTTAGATAAATAAATACTTAAATACATAGAAAACATCCATGACTCAGAAACAAATATTCGTGCTCATCACACAAATAAATGCCCTTACCGGGTTTCGAACCCAGGACCTCTTGCTTCGTAGGCAGGGTCTCTACCAACTAGGCTAAAGCGGTCGTCAAGGCAGGGCTTAAACTTGATCGTCGTAGTACTTATATAAAACAAAGACTGACTGTCAAGTATTATGAATATAGAACGGATTATAAGATGAGTCTTACAATAGGAGCTTATTGATAGTAGAATAACGTTATAAAATGAAATTTTAAGCAGGTTTATTTAGGTAATAAATTAATTATAGATAACGTCTCACTTTTCCTTAGCATGAAGCGGGCATAAAGTGAACGTTTTTGATTTATAAGTTAAGTATGCAATACGGACTCGTATTCTAGTTGTTGTTGCACTAGAACCAGTCTAATAAACTAATGAAATGAAAACGATGCAAAATAAAAATGCAGCAACACCCTGCAAATTTCAAGAAATTTAACTATCTTTCTACTTTGGACGCGTTTTAGTCACCAAAGTACTAAAGTCTTACATGAAAAGACATTAAATAGGATCTTCAAGTCCGTTAAGTCCTTTTGTGGATTCGTTAATATTATTTGCAGCTGTAATTTGTCGCATACAGATACCTATATTTTAGTCTCTATAACGAAAGTTTTAAAGTCTACTTTACCATGCATGTTTTTCGTAAAGTACGCGAGTTTGAACTGTTTGAAGAATTTGCTTTTGACGACAAAATGTTCGTGTTGCTTTAATTTAAATTCGAAAACAGGGAATAGTGCACGCGATTCGAAAGTTAGAGGGGGGGAAGCGAATATCTCCGAATATATTTACTGAATCGAATAAAATAAAAAGATCCCATTGGGTCGAAGTGTATCCGAAAGGGCTCATCTAGCCTTAATCAAATAAACATCTGAAAGACCTTGTATTATTCTTAAAGACCTATCGACTTAATTCAAATACACATTACAGTTTTTGAGCAAATGCCTGTGACATACGGACAGACGGACATGACGAACTATAAGGGTTCCGTTTTTGCCATTTTGGCTACGGAACCCTAATTAAGAAATAACCGGATCGGCTTCTACAGCTCACACAGAGCCACTTGCTTATAGGAATAACTTCGATTTGTGAAGTCCATTTCCACGCGGAGCGTCATATACAATATCTCGCGTGGAAATTGGTATTCATAAGCGGCGAGTAGAGTTAAAACTAGTTGTAGCAGGATATTCCAAGTGAGACGCTAAAATAGCACACATTTATAGCCTAGGTGTCAGTGCGCGGGCATGACTGATTCCTTTGAAGTGGCTGACGGAAACAGCTTAATGGTCGGCTGTATCTAATGATGAGTGATTAGACATGGTTATGCTTATGGCAAGATCTAGTAAAGAATAGGTGAAGATCTACTTTATTTTTGCAGTGCTGGTGGAATGAAGAATCTTATATAACTTTAATATAAACGAATGACGTAACAAACGACAACACGCCCGCAGTCAATATAGAAAGAAAGAAAGATGCTTACTGGTATTCACAAACACCCAGGACACACATATTAATTAATAAAATAAACAAAGCCCTTAGGTTGGGTGGTAAAGTGTGCGAGACCCACCGTTGCTATGCGGGGCAATCGTGGGTCAAAATTGTCACTACGGCCTAAGTTGCTAAAGGTGTGCAGGACGATTCCCAAGGCATCACGCCACACACGAAATTAACGAGCCATGGTTTCGGCCAATATGTTGGAGTTGGAGCCACCGGGCCTCAGCCGTTCGGATGGCAAAAGATCGGACGGCCTTACGCTGGTTCTACGGCGGAGGGGGCGCTGCCTTTTATGGTATGCTACTTGCGTACGCACTTTTGCAGCATCGCATTTGAGGCAGACCTCACGTTGTGCCGGCTCGGCAGCAGATGCTGCCAGGTTGAAGCACACTAAATACTCCGCCTTGGGGCTCCAAGCCCACCGGCTGGTGTACGACTTTGTACCGGTAGCCATAGAAACCACGAGGCACCCCCGCTCCGGGTCGTACTTGGTTCAACAGGTCTCCATCGCCGTTCAGCGGGGTAACGCTGCGGGCATCAGGGGACGCGATGGGGTGCGATGCGGGGTGGGGTGCTTTAGTTTTTATTTACGTTTATATTTTTTTTGTCTTTGTTCGTATTTATACTTAGGTACTAGTTATTATCGTTATTTTTATTTAGTTTTAAGCCTTTATTATCTGTTGTTGTGTTTTTATTCATTGACTAATTACAAAATTAAAGAAACAATCTAAATACATAATACATGAAACAAGTGAAATATTAAAAAAAAAGAAAAAAAACTAAAAACAAAAAATAATAGAAACATAACTTAATACGAGGTACATTTGAACAAAAAAATTAAGTAAAACCAGAGAACACTTAAAATTGGGTCTATATCTGGTGGTCTAAAATTTTTTGCCAGATATTTTTTTCGGCACATATTTTTTGGTCTAACAATCTTTGATCGATTGTTTTTTATGTCGAAAATTGTTTGGCTGAAATTGTTTTGCATATATTTATTTGTCAGTAAATTATTTAGTTTTACATTTGTATGGAATAACATTGTTTGTTCGAATGTATTTTAGACATAAAACTGATATAGTACATTACGTACCTAGGGCGGTGAATTCGTGAATGCCCCAGATCGCAGGTGTTTGTGGCCCGAACCGAAGGTGAGGGCTATAAATATGCGATCTGGGGCTTTACGAACTACCGCCCGAGGTGCGTACACAATTTTACGTCTTCTCCTGGGTGTGAAGGGAGATTTGCCGCTGCGCCCGTGGGCGGTAAATGTCACTTACCGCCCGGAGTAACGTAAACCTACTTACCAGACAGCCGGTAGGTTCTGGTGCTTCGCCGGCCGCTCCCGCGGCACGCTCGCTTCGCTCGCTCTGCTCGCGCTGTTATTGTCGCAGTAACCTAACCTAACCTGCTTTACTGGTGGCAGTTCTAACCTAACCTACTTACCTGGCAGCAGTTCGGTTCGCGTTTGAGGTCATAATCAGTTTAAATTATAAAATTTATTGATAGAATAGTTTAGGTGCTGTGATTGTAGCCATTATTTGTTTTGTTTTAAGAAGAAGAATAATTATACCTAACAATATTCTACTTTTAGCCTTTTAGTCATAAAAAAATATACGAAACAATTTTAGTTCAAACATATATTAGGACCAAAAATAAGCATGCAAAAAAATCTTTATGCTTAAGAATAAGTATACCATTAAATATTATACTAAACATTTTCGGCCAAACAATTTTAAAACATACAATTTTAGACCAAGCGAAGGGCAAGGGCACCCCTTAAGAGGAAACACAAGGGCCGGTTTTCCATAGAAACGTAGTCCCCTGTTTTCTCCCTGGATAATGGCAGTAGAGCAATATTTTTTTTCTATAAATCTATGGCTATTATTGACATGTTCCTATGTTTTCCTTTTTTTCATAAATTTATGCTTTAAAGAGATATCCTTCAAAAACCTAAAAAAAAAGCCAGATTTTCCGCTGTGTTCAAACATCCAAAAAACAATTTTGACTAGATTATTAAATTAAAAGCAAAACATAGGAACACGGCCAAAGCCTTTCTATGATTTTTAATAAAAAAAATAGTTAAATAGGTCGAGTTTTGGAGAAAACGTCAGGGGACTATGAAACGTTGATTACATGTACTTTTAATAGGTATTTTCGGTCCAAGCTGCAGTTGTCTCTATCGCGCTCTGCGGGGGGGGGGGGGAGGTTTGAGGTTGGCGCGACAGCAATTATACATTTTACAAATACCAATTTCTCAATTATCTCGCTCTTAGTATTTCCTCTTAAATTTATTATCGTATGCAATAAAGAGTTTTACAACTACTAATACTCTTAAAGCTTGACTGGTAGAGAATGCCCCATGAGATTAAGTCCTTCTTTTGAGCATTAAGGTTACTTTTGTGCAATAAAGGTTAAATAAATTAAGTGGTAATACTCGCACGAGCTTTCCTCAAAATAAGAATTCATTTCTGAAAGAATTATTGTTTTATGAAACTTTGGCAAATGTTGCGATAGTTAGCCGCTTTATATTCCTGTGCGGTAGTTGCGTAACTTTTCGAACGCGCGTAAGAGCGTCAAATGTCAAATCTTGGGGGAGAGAATTATCACGACATAGTGCATTCAGTGCTGGTTCAGTAAACTTTAGTCCAAAAAACAGTTACAAAACAAAAGCAATCTTTCGCATTTTGCCGACCAAAAACGAGCCTTCCTCAAATTATTATAATAATGTTCAAAGAATTAATGTATATTGCATAATTGAGTCGAAACGATGAAACATAATTTCTGTGTTGCGTTTTAAATCCATTAAGAGAGAAAATGTAAGAGTAATTTGATTGAAGATTGGAATCGTTAATTAATTTGAACGACAATTTACAGGATTACGTCTCAACGAGAAATGTTTATAATACAATTGCTGGTGTTATCAAAAACAGCTCAAACGAGGAAGTTAACTCGAGTTCATCAATATAATGTAAGTTCCCATAGGTTCAAAAATATCAGAGCATCCACCGCCTTAACAATAATGTCAAGTTTAATGTTTATTTATCACTTGAGTCCGCGGACATATTTTCAAATCCGACTGAGTATCTCTGCCTATCTGTATCACTTCTATAATTGAACAAATCATAATTGAACGGTGACAACCCTAGTGTGTGGTTATAAAGACCACGTGCGGGTAGGTTGGAAAAGCTGCGCAGCAAGGAGATGTTGAAACCTTCTTAAGCCAGTTGTCTTAAGTTGTTGACCATGGATGTTGCGACACATCCGAAACGTCGAGAGACCTCAGAGACGCAAATAAAAAAAAATAAGCGATTAAGTCCCGTTTATTAAAAATAACACAATACTATGAAACTTAGCTTTAAAGACTTCGACTTGCGTTTCCTTAGACTTAGAGTTAACAAAGAGAAAGTTCTCGTTACTAGAGGGCGCAAAACGTTGCAGATAAATCTTCAGTATCATGCCGTATTTCACTCCCAATCCACCTTTAAACGTGTTTACTGAACTAGGTTGTAACTTCATCTAGCCAGGGCTGCAAATCCATCCAAACTAATATTATAAATGCGAAAGCGTTTGTGTGTGTTTGTTTGTTTGTTCGTCTTTCACGGCAAAACGGAGCGACGAATTGACGTGATTTTTTAAGTGGAAATAGTTGAAGGGATGGAGAGTAACATAGGATAGTTTTTATCTCCGTAATCATCCCCTAAGAGTGTGAAATGGGGGGTTAAAGTTTGTATGGAGCTGCGATATAAACGAGTTCCACGCGGACGGAGTCGCGGGCAGATGCTAGTATTAAATAGAAAAATAACATACGTTTTTAAAAGTACATAGTTGTAGGCAGATCCTTTTATTTATGCCGGAAGCGATATTCTCTGATGTTCGACAATGTGTGTCACAGATCTATTGTTCACCTATGCTTTATACGAATTGAGATTGAATATGCCAACCCTTAGCTTTTCGGTGAAGGAAAACATCGTGCGGAAAGTTTTCCCTCTGGGTTGGAAGGTCAGACGGCAGGCCGTTTCGTAAAAGTAGTGCCTATGCCAAATCCAAGGATTAGGTGTCAAAGCGGACCCCGGGCTCCTTTAGTAGCCCAACCGGGAATAACCCTAGGGGGATGATGAAACGGGTTCCTGAAAATGGATTTGATGTGGCTGAAAAATTGCTGTGGTTTTTCCGGGAAAATTCATATTCTGCTCTTTTTGACGCCCACAAACTGAACTATTGAATCAAATTAATATTTTAATCTGTGTATCTGTGTAAATGATTAAGACACTGTCAACACCAAAATGTAATGTGTTTGTATCGGAGTAAACGAGAGCGAGTGTTACTGGGCGGCCCGGTTTTTGAAGATAATATTACATAAATATTGAAATAAAAAAGGGTGCATTATTTGTGAAATATGACTCGTTAGCGGTTTAGGTATGAATATGTTGACTTCATGTTTTTAATTGCAGACCCATATGTCAAAAAAATAAATACATAGAACCGTTTAATGATGATTTTAAGACCAATCTTTGCAATTATTTTCTATCAAGCCGATTTCGTCCAATTATGTATCGATAGCCCGTTCACGGTCTTCGAAATATGGTGAATATCAACATATATTTTATTTGATGTGCTAGAACAAATAGTTTTTCTTAAAAAACTGCTTAAATAACATTAATTTCACCAAATTAGGTCTTGTCAGCTTCTTAATGTTTTCTTTCTGTAAGTATGTTATTTTTTTGCGTTTAGGCTTAACTGAACCATTTAAGATTTGTAATTTGGTAGTTGTTACCTTGGTTAATAAATATATATGTAGGTAACTAAGCGTATAGGTATGCTGACAATTTGAACCCCGGAAAATCAGATAGGATAGTTTTATCCTAGAATTTATTCCTTGAAAGACTTTAAAGACCTCACGAGCCGTGCTGCAGACTATTTGAAAAACTGAAAATTAAAGTTGTAGTAATAAGTAGGTACCGTAATAATTATCACAGTGTATAATTTACCATACGATAAACAAATAAATCCCTTAAATAGTCGATATAAGGGGAGACAGCTTTTACCAGGCATTCTACGCGAGCAAACTTAGTCTAAGTATACAGGGTGTTAACGGGGTCATGATCCGGAATGACAAAAAGCGAATAAGATGATCATACTGAACAACCTTTCCCATGGGACCAACCACGAAATCGCAAAAAAAAAGAGCCAATTAAGAGTTAACTGTGAGTTAACTGCGATTTAATTGAGAGTTAATGTATGGAATACCTGGTTTTTTTTTGCGATTTCGTGGTTGGTCCCATGGGAAAGGTTGTTCAGTATGATCATCTTATTCGCTTTTTGTCATTCCGGATCATGACCCCGTTAACACCCTGTATACTATAAGGAGAAAAAGTTCGTTAGCTTGTAGTTTTGTGAGTTTGTAGTTTCATAAGTTTGTAGCTATAGTAAGTTTGTATGTCATTTTGTTTGCTATCTCTGGAACTGCTCATTATCATCATCATCATCATATCAACCGAAAGACATCCACTGGTGGACATGGGCCACTAAAGAATGCCATAGCTGCTAGGCGTAGTTCCCATGTCGAGAATTTTTGACCAGTGTGTAATGACGTCATATGGCACTGAAACGTGGTCGCTTACAAACAAACTTGCTTGCTTGCTTGGCTTCATTCCTAATGATGATGAGACTCAAGTTACCCAAACCCCAGGGTGATGGAGAGAGCTATGCTGGGAGTTTCTCTGCGTGATCGTATCAAAAATGAGGCGATCCGCAGCAGAACCAAGGTAACTGATATAGCCCTTCTAATCGCTAAACTTAAGTGGCAGTGTTAGATGGCTGTTGGGGCGGAAAGGTTCTCGAGTGGCGACTACGTACCAGAAGGCACGGCGTGGGTAGAACCCCCTCAAAGTGAACTGATGAACTGGTAAAATTCCCGCGGCGGATGAGCGGGGTCCACAGCCGCTCATCCGAATTAAAAATGTACCATAAGTAAATAGAAGGAATCTCCAGGGTTGGCATAGGCAATATAATGGCATATTTAATGATAACTGACTTGGTGACGTGAGATATACTCAATGTTCCTTAAAATGTATGCTTTGGCTTCAAGCGTCAAATTAATTTTAAGCGATAGTGAAACAAGACTTGCAAATTATGAAGACACAACCCTAGCACTTAGACTGAATGTAATTAGCTGGTACAATTTTAGAGTTAACGCGTCATCCTCCTGGATAACGACTCGCCATATAATTAATGGACGGCGCGCCTTGAGTTATAGTTATGACTCCCTTAATGTGCAGATAATGTTGCACTTTTCTCGCAGACTGCTGGAAATGTTGTTTTTAATCCCGAGGACTTAAATGTGATTTAAAGTGTTGTCTCTTTCTTGTGTAAGTAGTTTATGTGTATGAAGATAAATGTCGTCAAATAAATCGTTTTCTATTGGGCTTAAATCTAGAAAAGGAATCTAGGTTTGCCTCAAAGGAGTCTACTCAGCATTGGTGGAGACACGGAGTGCAACGATACTGATTTTTAGTGGATACGGTAAAGTGAAACTAAAACTAAGTGATTGATTATTCGTGTAGGACGGCATAATGCCGCATTCACATTTGTCTGTCGTGTTGTGTTGTGACGCATCAGAAACGGTATCGGTTTCATACATTTAATATGGTTGCGTTCACATTTCTCTGATGCCGTCATCGTCAGAGAAATGTGAACGCAACCATATTAAATGTATGAAGGCGATACCGTTCTGATGCGTCACAACACAACACGACAGAAAAATGTGTCCTGCGCTTAACACATACTTGACCGCTGCTATTGGTTTAGTTTTGGTTGAAAAAAAAAATACATACACTGTAATACAATTCACGGTAGTAAAATAAAATTTTAGTACCAACGAATGCTGATATCATATTATTCTATAAACCAGCGAAATGAAGTTTTTAATGGGATAATACTTCTGAATAATACCGCTAGATCCAACCTAACAGTCACAATTTCAAAAAAAAAATCGGTCCTGTGGTTCCAGAGATAACTTTTCCTCTTTATAATATTAGTATAGAAAAATACGCAACCTTATATCGATTTTAGGACTCAGTGTGTAGACTTATGAAGACGGCGAAATAAGTTAATTTAACTTGACAGTTTACGAAAATAGCACCCAGCAAATATGTAACATTAGCACTGCATTAGACGACCGTAGAACGTAACCCAAATGCAAGCGAGGAGTACCGACAATGTTACACAAAATGAAAATTTACGACCAAATACGAGTTGTTCCTTTTGTATATAAAGTAAAGTTAGTAATGCTGAAATGGCTGGAGTCTTATTTAATGGAACGTTTCTGTGTTGAATTATTACAATAATGGATGACGTTTCATTATATTTACGCTACAAGTACATACAATTGGACTGCGGTATAGGGTTCTTTAAAAAAGGGGCGTAGAAATTGTTAAAGGGTCGGCAACGCGCCTGTAACATCCCTGGAGTTGCAAGCGTCCATAAGCTACGGTAACCACTTACCATCAGGTGAGCCGTAAGCTTGTTTGCCACCGACGTGGTATAAAATGAAAAACTAAGTAACTTGGAGGTTCCAACCAGACTCCGTAGCATGGACGGTCTTATCACACGATAAGTGACAAGATAGAGCGTCCGTCACGGGCGGACACCGTCTAATAAAACGAGACGGACGCTCTATCTTGTCACTTATCGCCTTTATGTCATTGTAACCAACTATGGTAACGTCCGAGTGCCCCACACTCTCCTAATATAATAGTGGGACTGTGAGCTACAGAACTCGCTGGCCTGTCTTTTTTTAGGGTTCCGTAGTCAACAAGACGACCGGTTAGTCTAGTGGGTAGTGACGCTGCCTACGAAGCTGAAGGTCCTGGGTTCGAATCCCGGTAAGGGCAAATATTTGTGTGATGAGCATGAATATTTGTTTCTGAGTCATGGATGTTTTCTATGTATTTAAGTATTTCTATCTACATATTAAATATATCGTCGTCTAGTACCCATAACACAAGCCTTATTGAGCTTACTATTGGACTAGGTCGATTTGTGTAAGGTTGTCCCCTAATATTTATTTATTTATTTATTTATATTTTCGCCATGTCCGTCTGTCCGTTTGCGACTTACTTCAGTAATCCTTACCACTAGAAAACTGTAATTTGGCATGGGTATATAAATCAATCACGCCGACAACACTTTTAAGGGTGCTTACTACTCCTACACCTACGAGTCAAGTGTCAAGTGTCGATATTTTGTAAGCTCATAAAGTTTTCTTTCGATATTTTGTAACTCCATTACTTAGATATCCTATTTATGTGCACCTATTAACATATTGACGCCACTCCCCACTATCAAAAAGGACAATTCAAATAGGTAGTGTAACATACCTTTTATTGGATCACCCAATGTATTCACAACTAGGGAATTATGGAAATGACAATTGATGGAATTTACTTAATTTTATTTAATATTACTTTATTTCTGCTAATAACATTTCCTCTGTTTTTGTTTGATTGATGTATTTTATGAGGATTGACTGTCATTTTCGTATATTATTACTTATACTCGAATTTTACAATAATCTGTACGAAATCATTTTATTGGTGATAATTTTGAATACGAGTATTGTTATATTGAGACGACCGTGATGTAATTTCTTATAATTTTGACTAAGTACAAAGTTACTGTAATTTATGTCATGAAATAAATTAATCTTATCTAATCTAATCTCATCATTCCAGATTCCACGATCCCGCAGACTGCTATCATATCTAATTTTATATTTTCGTACTTTTGACTTTCAAAGAAAACTTTCGGTCTTGTTCTCGTCTGATGCCCATTTTTATGTGAATACTAAATTAAGTTATACTTTGTTTCTAGTTGTAAGATTTTTTTTTGAAATAATATTTTGTTTCTGAGTCGAGGTATTTCGTATGTACGTAGGTACTATCTTTTAAATTATGTGTATTTTCGTCTACTACTAATAACACAAGCCTTACTGAGATTATATTGGACTAGTTAAATTTGTGTAAAATCGACACCTAATATTTCATTTGTTTGCTGTCATCGAAACGATTGTCAGATTTGTTTAACCCTTAGTTACCTATTAGATATAAGATATTATAGTTTGTGAAACCTTCTATAAAGTTTGCCACTTCTTGTGAGTATTGGAGTAATTTTGCTGGCAACAAGCTTCACTCAAACATCATCAGCTGTCACCACACGTCAATGTCAATGTCAAAGGTAGTGAAAAAATCGTAAGAAACGGCGTTTTTGGACGATGCGTGTCCGGATATATCAAAAAAGTCCTAGAGAGGTTTAATGGCAGTTATGTGAAATAAAGTGTATTGTTTCTCATTTAACAAATAAAAAACTATCTGAAGCCATTGCTTTGTCCTACTAAAAGTTATAAGAAGTTGTAGGGTCCAATTGGGAAATTATTTCCCGTTGTTCATTCATTAACTTGAAAAATATATTTTTATTTTGTAATAAATACCGGTCCGTTTAAGTAAAATAAATAGTTAATTTATAATATTTTTATAGTTTAGGACAAAATCACTACTTTTGACGCATATTTTGTGTAAAACAGGTCCTGTAACATAGTATAATAATATTATGCTGCTGTACATTTTTATAAAATATGTTTAGATTCATCATATTTTTTTCTAGTTAAATACAAATAAAAACAGGTAGGTATTATAATTACTCTTCCATTCAATAAAATGATCCTATGATAGTTAACTTTTGTTTCAATATTTATGTGATTAAGGTTTGTTGTTATGAATTTATCTGTTTTATTTTAATCATCGTTTTAGTATGTATTTAAGGAAAAACAAAGAAAACAATCAAATCTTCATCAAAGCATCAGCGCATAGCCAAGCATACGATTATGAGTATGACGTAATTTTAATCAGTTACAACTGAAATCAATTCCATGAGGAACAAGTTAAATAGTTCCAAAATATTCACCCTCACCAATATTAACTCAACATGCCAGACTGGTTTTGCCATTCAGTTCATAATTATGAAATAAGTTTGCCATGGTCGACTGATTAAACTACGGTAAATGTGAACCAATTTCTAAACAAACGAGATCTGGTGTGTCGTGAAATTAATTTACACAAGAGGATCAAATGTGCGACAGAAATTTCGCATTCCAATTGGTTTTCAAAATATAAAATAAGGTACAAGTTAAAACTACGACGAGTACTAAATTTTCTTCTTCAATTGCCATGTCCTAAATTACGCCGGCAACCACCATTTGTGGCATGTCTCTTCTGCTCTTCAGCATACCTTAATCCATACTAATATCATCTGTCCGTCTGTTTGGCTGTCTGTCTGTTACTTCTTCACGCGCTAGATAGCGGGTAAAACAGCTGAACTGATTTAAATCTCTATACCACAGAGAAAAAAATAGGATAGTTTTAATCCCGGAAATCAGCACCTAAGGGGATTCAAATTGGTGTTAAAGTTTGTATGAAGCTACGATATTTATAAACGAGTTCCACGCGGACGATGTCAAAAAAGCTAGTACTTCTTTGCAAGGCCTTCATGCAAGACTTTATTCTTGATTTCCATGTCAGCTGACCAGGGTCCCATGGTTTTTACTGCAAGTGCCGCAAATATGTTAAATTTGTTTTAGCATTAACTTCAACCGCTTGTTCTGGAGCTGAACCCAGTGTGTTTAGTTCGAGTGGTGGTAAGAATGCAGAGCGTTGAAATGAAATCGAATCTCAATGCGAAATGTAAGTCTTAAATTGACCTCATGGACTGTCACGCAAAACTTTGTTTAAATCATGTTCCGCTACTCGCATAAATTAATCAGAACTAAATTATTCTCTTGTTTATATGGCATGTAGTTTAAGTTACTAAATGTATTATATGAGTGCTAATATAGCAAATCTGTACGCCTTATTAATTTAATTCAGGTATTATAAACCAGATACCTACTAGCTTCTGCCCGCGAGTCCGTTCGGTTTGAACTCGGTAATATCGCAGCTCCATACAAACTTTCTCTCCCCGCCCATTACATCCTCTTTGAAGGTGATTTCCGGGACTCATAGACATATTTATTCAGTAAACAATAAAAAAAAAAGTTTATTGCCACTTTTGAGTTCTACATTAAAAGTAATAATAATAATGGAAGGCTTAACATTACGATCGTATTTGAATTTCTTACAGATAACAATATAATATCTTATATTATGTAATAACTACACACACTCAAATATCTCTATACCAAAAAATCGGTTTGGCAGTTTAAGCGTAAAGAGGTAACATACAGGCAGACACTCATTCGCATTTATAATATTAGTATGGATGTTAAATGATTAAACATTTCATACACCCTGCACCCCCAGTGCCCCCCCCCCCCCCCAACACAATTTCGACAGACAAGACTTTAGATTAAACACCGCACTCATATCGATTCATTTGTTTGAGAGCTACTACGACATATAGATGCGGACACGCAGATAGTCGGATATACAAACGCATTATAACTTACCTAAGTATGATATGATATGATATGATTTATTTATCTCACAATATACAATTTCACTTAAAACTATTACACGTAGGGCCTGTTTCACAATCTCCAGTTAAAACATATCCGTCAGATAAATGTAGGCTGTCACTTTTCTTTTATATGACGGGAGAAAAGGATAGCAATAATTTTAACTGGTAGATAACTTTATCCGGCGATTGTGAAACAGGCCCTTAATCAATTTTAGGAATTTATATTGTGATTGTCAGTTATATTACATTATAAAACATGTAATTCTTCTTTTCCCGCCCTAGGCCGATAAAATCAAGAGTGTAGCTTCGCAGGTATTTGACGCCCGAACCAAAGGCAAGGACGATAAATATGCGATCTGAGGCTTTCTTTGGTGAGTAGGTACATTTTACGTCTCTCTCCGGCCATGCAGTGGGATTTTCCGCACGCGCAGCGTGAGGTAACTGCAACTTTATGGCCAGGCGCGACGTACAATTTAATTAGCAATGTCAATACGCCTAGCGTGGCAGCGATAGCTAATCCATTGTCGACGCAATGCAACATAATGACAATACTATCTCACGCTTTCACAGTCTACTTCGAGCACTCGCGCCGTCAAGCATTCAGAGCTAGGCCTTCATTGTATTAACAAGCTGTTTTCATTCGCATCTGATTCGTCATGCTTATACTCACTTCGTTACAAGCTTTTATTTAACTTAGTATGCATGTAAGTACGTTTGTTTGGGTGGAATCTTGCTACTCAAATTTGAAGCATATATTTTTAAGGCGACGTAGGTTCATCGCCTTCTCTCCCTCTCACTGAGCATAAGCGTGAGCGAGATGGAAGTGCGTGCTCGGAAGCGCGGATATCATGTCTTTGAAGTGAAAACTTCTTTAGCGGCGCTGAGCACTTTTTGGGATGGGGATAAATAGTTAAACACGCGACAGATTTTTGTGACGTCAGATGTGAAGGAGGTCACAAACTTTTATATTTTGCTGCTAGCCGATTCGACTTCATTCAAAACTGAACGCTATTCGTAAGAGGATAAAGCCGTTAAACACTTTTTGCAATACCATATTCTGCAAATAAATTTGTAATTATGTTCACGCGTCCTTCACCGTTTTGGTATTGGAATTTGGACGTTATTCCTAAAGAGATAAAGCTTTGAAAAATATTTACCAACGGCAAAAACAAATTGATAGTTTGTTCACCGCCGCCGTCCGCTGTTCTTGAAAATTCAAATAGTTCGAATTTGGACGTTATTCCTAAAGAGATAAAATTTTGAAAAATATTTGGCAATGGCAAAAACAAATTGGCATTTTGTTCGCCGCCGGCGGCGGGCGAGCCGGCCCGTCGCACCCAACGCGCCCGCGGCCCGTCCGCCTAAATAATTGATAATTGTTTCTAAATTTGCGCCAAATTCATTTTTAGGGTAACACGGTAAGATGTCACGAGACCTGATCGAAAAACTGTTACAATGTTATTGAGTTTTCACTTCTGCCGGCACTCCCGGAGTGCAACCCAGTCTTTTTTTAATTTTAATTATTTGGCCGTTTAAATAAATAAAAAGTAATCACTGAGAGAAGAAATTTTAATATTTTTAGCTTTTGTGCATAATTTGTTACGAATATGTTAAGTGTAGGTATTTTAGACCTATGTTCATGATTTTTTTCTATCGAGCGAAAATTGCTTAATCATGTTTCGAATCACTGATCTCTTCTTATTTTTTTTAATCCATATTATTATAAACAGACGCATTATTTTGTTTCAAAAACTCTGTTCGCTTAACTACGCTGAACCTACGGCGCCTTAACCGATTGAGCTGAAATTTTGGGATTTATTGTTTGATGACAATTCCATTTTAAGGTACAATCGAGCTGATCTGACGATGGAGACAGTGGCCATGGGGATCAAGGACTTAACAGACGTAACCCCGTTGAGTTTTACTAGGTAGAATCGTCTCAACGAGCAGTTGATGACAGAACAGCGGCGCTACCACGAACTTCGAAAGTCGAAGTTCGGGTGTTTCCATCTCTATCGCACTCCCTCACTCGAGTGACAGGGATGCATGTATTACGAACTTCGACTTTCGAAGTTCGTGGTAGCGCCGCAGTTGCCAATACAAGCTTGTACCAGAATAGTACATTGTTTAACGAGGGGCGTAAGTGGAATATTGCGAACATCAGAAGCCCGACGCCGAAGGCGGAGGAGGGCTTTTGATGACTCGAGTTTGCAATATCCTTACGCCCGTGTTATACATAATGTTTTTCATCACATTTGCGAGGAAACAAATACATTTTAGATTAAATGAATACAAATCGTAATAAAAACTGCAACATGTCAGTCGTTCATTTTGTTAAATTTGACGTGAAGCGCGTATGGCAAAGACCCTTCGGTATACAGCCACGATTTGAAAACACTTAAAAACATTTTACATAGACACTAAATAACTACATATTAAATCTGTAAATAATTCAGTTAAACATGTTTAAGTAGTTTTTTAAGTTTAAATTTATTTATAAATACGTTTTCAGACATCGTATTTGATATAAAACCTCTTTGCTTTGTAACTGCCGCATGAGTGACAGATACAATTTAAGAAAAAAACCATTACGCCCGTGGGCGTAACACAGGCTATTACAGCTCTGTATGTCTGCGCATTATGAAGCCCTTTTCGAGCAAGTGTGATAAATATGAATTTTTAGATAATACTTAGAAACTTATTACGGTATTAACTAACACGTCCAGTTGGTGCACATATTCTTAATATTAAAAAGGCGCAAAAAGTAACTGAACGTCTATTAAAGGGTCGCCAGGAGGGCTCCCAATACAAACGTAGTTTGGAAAAAAATTACAAGCCAAAACTCGCTGGGGGCATATTTACTTAGCTTATCCTGGCATGGCCTTTCGTAAGCGATTAAAAATATAATTTACTAGCTGTTGCCCGCGACTTCGTCCGCGTAGAACTTGTGTCTTAGAAAAATGATTGCTATTCAATTATTGTAGGCAGAACCTTCATTATCGCCGACCCAAAGTTCTACTATTTTAAGAGAAGATTTCTATCTATATCCTTATCCTATAAAACTATCCTATATCCTTCCAAAGGTCTCAAATTATCTATACGAAAAATTTTATTTAAATCCGTTCAGGGATTAGCGTAAAAGGCAACAGTGCGATGAGTTCATTAGTATAATGCTAAATTTAAATTAAGAACTCCGTTTTTACAATTATAAATATCTCAACAAACGTTTCTGCTTAAATTGTATATTTTTTCATAATGTATTAAAGAAAGCTAAATTACTGGAAGTTTTTGCCTATCTCCGTCCAGCAGTTTTTCTCACGTTAGTCCGGGCGACCTGTATAGTTTTGAAAGCAAACTTATCTAATGCTAAAAGACGTAGAACTTTCCATCTCCATCCGCCGTCCCCATTTGACGGTGTTAGAGAATAAATTATTTGATTATCCAAAATGAACTTTTTAAATTAACAAAATAATCCGCAGGTTAAATGAAACATTACCTTCTTTTCGGTTCTGGGAGCATCGCAGTTCTAACTAAACCTAACCTACATTTCTGGTAGCTGTTCGGTTCTGTAAGGGTTCTAGCAGTCGGATTATGTATTTTGACTAATAAATGGCTGGCCATCCTACTAATATTATAAATGCGAAAGTTTCGATGTTTAGATGTTTGTTATTCAATCACGCTTAAACGGCTCAACCGATTTGGATGAAATTCTGCACAAAAGATAAATTATAGCCTGGATTAAAATATAGGATAGTTTTTATCCCGGGTCCACGCAGACGAAGTTGTGGGCGGAAGCTATTATATGTTTGACCTAAGAATTCCCTCACTTCAAAATTTACTTGTTCCTCATACAAACTTCCGACCCTTTCAAACCTCCTTAGAGGATGAATTTTAAGAAACGCTGTAATTCGTTTCCTACGGCCGTATTCATAAACGCCCTATAAGCCTGTTTAAACTAAAATGGCGTTAGAATTCGTTTGTCCTTATCTGTCATTTTGACATTTGTGTTCTTAAGAAAGGGACAAATCACAATTTATTTAGCAGAGGCATTTTAAGTTTTATGGATAAAGGGGCTAGTCTTTAACCGAAGTTACAGATCCCTTACTTTAAAATTGTCTTGTTCCCCGTACAAACATCCAACTCCTTTTAGCCCATTTAGGGGATGAAAGTTTTTAAGCCCTTATGGAATCAATTTCAAACAGTCTAAAACAGAAGTTATACATCTCTTACTTTAAAAATGTCTTGCTTTCCATACAAACTTTGAACCCCCTTTAACCCCTATAGGGGATGAATTAAAAAACAACTCTGAAATCAGTTTTGTAGTCTTTTAACATACAGGCTAAGACCGAAGTTACAAATCTCTTACTATAACATTTTCTTGGTCTCCATATAAACCTTGAATTCCGCTTTAACCCTCTTAGGGGTGGAACTTTCCAAAATGCTAACTTTTTTTTTATTCTGATAAGAAATCTTTATGTTACAACGTTTTAAGTCTCAAAATCAAAAAAAAAGTGTTTCTCATCCAAACTTAACCTCCTTTAGGATAGATGTTTCTAAGACGCTGGAAGTAGTCGTTTATATTTCAATTAATAATCTTTCTACAAAATTGTATTTCTAGCTAAAAAACAAAGTTTCCCCCATACAAACTATTCACCCTTTTTTAACCACCTTAGGGGTGAATTTTTCCAAAACGCTTAGTTTTTTATTTTTATTCAAATATGTAAGTAATCTGTCTACAAAGTTTCAAGTTTCTAGCTCGAAAGGAAAAGTTTCCCTTATACAAACTTTGCATCCCTATTAACCTTGAAATTTCTAAAACGCTGACAGTAATTTGTTTGTATTCTAATAAGTAACCTTTCTACAAAGTTTCAAGTTTCTAGCTCAAAAAATAAAGTTCCCTAACTCCTTAAGGGTAGAATTTTCTAAAACGCAGAAATGATTTTTTTGTATTCTAGTAAGTTATCTTTCTACAAAATTTCAAGTCTCTAGTTCAAAAAATAATGTTTCCCCCATACAAACATTGCACCCCTATTTAACCCCCTTTAGGGGTGGAATTTTCTAAAACGCAGAAAGTACTTTTTTTGTATCTTACTAAGTTATCTTCCTACAAAGTTTCATGTCTCTAGTTCAAAAAATAATGTTTCCCCCATACAAGCTTTGCACCCTCATTTAACCCCTTTAGGGATGGAATTTCCAAAAATGCCGTCTTATCCCTTGCCTACGTCATAAAAGGAAGTTCTGGTGTAAATTTCAAGTTTCTAGTCCCAGTAGTTTCGGCTGTGCGGTGATGAATCAGTCAGGAAGTCTTTCTTTTATATATATAGATTACTTAGATTTTATTTCAACATGGGCTGTGTTAAGTAGTGGACCCTGTTAAAAAGCTTCAGATTCAGATTCATTTATTTCACAACATACATCTGCACTTAAAATTACACAAAGTTGAATTTTTGGGAGTCTATGTTGTGATCGTCGGTTTTTAAACAAATCAAATAAGTAATTTAAATTATTGTACAATTATGGAAATATTTACAGTTATATATTGTCAACAAGTTACAAAATGAACATGTCAATAAATTTAAAAATGCAACACTGAATCCACCGAGCAATTTTAATAAACGCGTTACATCAGTTACTTTGCCTTCATAAGGATTTTCGCGCGTTACTAGTAATGTTTACATTATGCAACGTTGAATTTCAACTTCATCTGTTTATTTTACGGTCCAATTACTCGTACCGTTGCCGTTGCAACCATAAAAAGTATTTTAACGTAGTAAGTGCATAGCGCGAGGTTTTCTACCTATACATTGAAAAAAAAAACGTTACCAATGTGTTACAGTAGCCACTGTCTCACTCGCACTAGAATCGGTAAGTGGATTATCACCCGGCGCGGCGCTTGGCTCGCGTCCGGAAAAGCTAACTAGGTAATGGAATATATACGGGATTACTGTATGTTACACACGGCCAGGGAAAACAAACTTTCCGCCTTAAATTTTCTTTACGATATGTAATTGTTATATTTGGTGTCGTGAACGACTATTCAATGTGGCAAATCCAAAAGAAAACGCTTTTCTTAAAAGAATATGAATTTTGATGGCAGTCCATTCTGCTTATCTACCCTACTCTAGTAAATTATACTGTCTATCATCATCATCATCATCATCATTACTGGTCTATGTCAAATAGTAAGAAGGAAGAGATTATATTAGGCATTACAAAAAAACTGCCTTTCTATTCGCAATTCTTTACGGACGGGATTCTTTGCATGATCAAAAACGTGATTTAACATAAATAAATATATTAAAACTAATTAGCCTTTTGTGAGTACAGGTAAATCGTTTAACTCAGTCCAAGGACTATAACGGGGCGCGGATGACGTGCGGGAGCCAACGCCGCGCCCGCCCGCACGCCGCGCGCGCCCGTTTATCGTCATACCCCTGCACCCCCGCGCTGTTAAGCGGTCGACCTAAATATGATCCAGATTGTACATAAATAATTTATAAGGCTGACTGTGAAAAATAAAAAATGTGGTAAATTGGGTTTGTGGGAATTCCAAAGACCTAAAAATATACAAGTATATAAATTAAATACCTAGCTAGAAAGATTAAATTTCTGAGTCACTTTTATACAAAATGTTATGCCGTGTGTTCTATAAAGAGATAAACATTATTCTGAAAGGCATGCTGCAAACTGTTCTACGTGTTGTATTAACATCCTCTTTAACCTTATTAAGTTTCAAGAACAAAGCAAGCGTATAAAATGTTTAATCGTTAATGGAACCTTGTTTTCTGATACTTTACTTTATCACAATACGTGAACAAGTTTGTTTTATTTACTGAATAGAACCATCCGTGCACTGTGTTTACAAAGGTCACTGTTTTATACTTTTAATTTATCTTTTCTCTTATATGTAGCTTAAAACTTATCATAGTTGTTAATAATGTCAGTTGACATTTAGGACATTAATAAATATTCGCCATATTCTACCTAACGATTTTTTTGTAAAGTAAAGTAAAGTAAAGTAAATATTTATTTGTGATACACAGGATACACATGGGTGACAATAGAATAAAAAATACAGTACGCTGTGACCTCACTAAAAGGTGTAAAAATGTTGAGCCTAACAAGAACTAAAACCTAAAACTGATTCTAATTTTTATGAGCATTAGATTTACTTAAACTAATATTTTTATTACATATTTCACATATTTAGAAAACATATATCTAAAAAGAAAGGTAAGAAGTTTCTGGTAAGAAATTATATATTTCGGAAGCCATGCCTAGTACACTCCTTCTCAGCAAAGCTGTTTTGCCACTCACGGTTTGTGTTGCATGTTTGTAACGGACGCTTCTCGAATTCATGTTTACCCTTAAGGGAAACAGTGAGGAGTTTGATTTGACAAAGACTGCGATCTCGTAAATAAATAGGCAGGTTAGTGTGAGGACCTTGAGTTCTTTAAGACGAGGTTTGCAACTTTCTGTTCGTTTGAGGCCACATACAGCTCGAATGCATTTTTTCTGTGACCTAAACACCTGCAACTTATTGGTGGATTTACCCCAAAACATAATTCCGTATCTTAAGATCGAATCGATGTAACCATGGTATGCAAGTACAGCTGTTTTAAGGTCTGATATTTTCGAGATTTTATTGAGAACAAATACGAAACTGTTTACGCGCTTACATAATGACTCGGTGTGTGGTTTCCAGTTTGTATGTATATCTATGTTTAAACCTAAAAATTTGGTTACGTTTATATTTTTAACGCTTTTATTATTATAATTAACGTTAATACTTATGGTGTTTTAAGTAATTATTTCTTTTTGTGGCTTTTTGAGTGGTACCACAGCTGATCAGATAGGCCTGGCCCGTTTATTTCTACACGTTTTATTTAGAATGTATTAAAAAACTATCAACATTGTGCTAATGAACATTAAAAAACAGTAGGGAGTGATATGCATTGAAATTGGAATATTCGGAATTTATTAATTGACGAACCTATTTTATCGAATAATAAACGTTAATGTCATTTAATGAAACGATTTAAACAAAATTATTATTTAGTAAGTTTGTACAATTGTACATCCATTACAAGCCCTTTCCAGCGCGAGTAGACTTCCTGCTAATTCATTGTTTTATATACCCTCGGTTTTACGATCATTAATAACCTCATACTTAATAACATACTCTATTACCGCCGCTAGCTCCCGCTCTTTCTTTAAAAATTATTCAACCTTAAGTACCCACTCGTATGTCTACTCACATTTATTCACCTATAGTTGCATAAGGGCCTATCTCAAACGCTTCCTCCGACAAATTTTATCCTTAAGCGCGGGACCCCGTACTCTCTCCAGTGGAACTCCTTAGCACGTCGGCGTGTAATTTTTCACTGGAGTCAGCTTCTAACAAATAACGCGGGAACTTCCTACATCTTTTCAATTACCTCTTCTTTATGTCTGCTTTTCAGTTTCGAATATGCTCACAATGTTTTGAGTTAGCACATTGTTGATGATATAGTGCCGAGTGATATACTGAGAAACTAGAAGCTTTGCGAGTTTCAAACGGATGCAAAGATACACGAGCAAGAACTTTTAACATTACTAACAGTAACATCATTTCACTTTAACAATTAACTAATTAAATTTAAGCGGCTCCATTCTATATCTTTATTACACATTCATTCCCCATTTTGTACCTCTTTTGTGCAATAAGTATTAAATAAATAAATGGAGATGGATGGACTAATCTTACAAAAGTCGCGACCAATATGGAAAGCCTAGAACCACGACCATTCAGACAAGAGTACACGACTGAAATAAATCTGAAGTTATTTAGTCAGTATGTTAATCGGTTTAACAAACATGCCGTCTTATTGAATAAGTTGAGTTAAGATTAGATTGGAAACCAGAGGTCTAATTCCATAACTTTTGAACGGGCGTTAAGACAACTTAACTGTGACAACTGTGATAAAAAAATAACATTTAGATCTATCTAACGTTAAAAGCGCAGCGCAATCGACCAGCAGGTGACCATTTGTAATGGAAATATGCCGTGATATATCCCGAACTCACTAAATTTCATGATTTTATTAATATTCTTTTCCGTCCTTTTATTTTCATTTACATTTTAATAATAAATCCTTTCTGTGTCATGGGGTAGGCAGGTAATTATCACAGATATCCACTCGCTTCGATTCTGTCAAAAGTCACTTGTTTAATCACTTTCATAAAAAAATTGTTACAGGATATTATTGACCTGACATTTTTTTCGATTTTTTTCTGATCTTAAATGTATCAAATATGTTGGGAGAGTGTTTTTAACTAATACACGAAAATACTATCACAGGAAGTTACTTATATTCATTAGTATGGCTTATACACAGGAATAAGCTACAATTTATACGCGTACAAAGTCAAGGGCAGAAGCTAGAATAGACATACTTTTGGTTGCCGAATACATCGCATTATACCAAACGTGGCATTATGAGAAACGTTAGGATTACGTCATGTCATGAGGCATTATTATCAAACGTGCCCTAGGTATAATTATAAATCACTACCCAAGAAGATCTACTTACGCTGTTCAGCGTGGACTGAGTTTCAGTACAAGCTGAATAAGATCTAATTAAGAGAACACCCGGTTCCCTAATCGTCCCACATCAAAGTTGTCGGGGATCGTGCTGGATTTGAATTTCAGATGCGGTTTTCTTGTTTGCACTAGTTGGAGTGACGCTTTGCGTTGATTCGTGCTGAGTATGTGCGGAGTAGTTGCACTTTATTTGGTGATCATTTCCTGGTAGTAGTTTAGTATTCTTTAAACATTATAATGGTGATAATGCATGCATGTTTTATTAATTGTAATTTTTATATAGGTAAAGTCGACTACAAAAAGATCGATACGGGGATACGGACCTTAATGTTAAAGCAAAAAATTGGTGAATACATATTTTATTAACTTTGGCCTTATCTTTCTCTGTGCAGTTGACTGTACTGTTGACGATTAATAAGCACACAATAATGAACCTAATATTGTTGAGTTTAAGAGTACTCCCGTTCTATTTTCAATCAATAATTAATCAATAACTTGCGTTGCCTAGTATATGTAACATAGAATGAAGCAATATAAACACGAAATACCAAATTCCGAAATAAATCTTGCTGCGAATAAGCGACCAAACACCTACCTGGGAGTTTGAAAAAGCGTATTGGTTTAGTATCACAGTTGTAGCTATTCTTCGCTTTTACGCATCAAGCGTAACGTTTAGTGCTCTGAACTAAGCAATCATAGATATTATACGCACGCTTGTATTCCCAAAAGGGTTAAGCAGATCACGTGACATTCAATTGTGCCACCTAGCTATTCTAGGTCTGAAGCGCAACAAATATCAATGAACTACTAGATGTTTTTTCTTCCCTTACCTTGTTTGGCCCGCGGAGCAGTAACAAATGTCTTATGGGACAATGTCCCTAAGCGGCCAGGAAAAGCTAATCGACGAGACAGCCACGTGACTGACGAGATTACAAAAAGTGTTCCAAACCTAACCCATTATAAGTTGTGCTAGTTATAAAACGTTCAGTTGGATAGACCTGCTGGTTTGAATTTCAAATTTGCGGTTTATACCGTTTGTTTTGCGGCGAGCGTGCGACACAAGCTTCGGGTGGTGTTTGATGCGACCTATGGATGCGACATTAAATTTTGATATTGGTATGGTAATGTGAAATGGTGCGAATTGCAAATGGTATTCGCGTGGTTTTGTTGTAAATACTAATGTTATATTAGTGGTAAATATAAAAGAAAAGGTGCAGTCAGCATCATAAACATGTATATATTCTGGGTGGGTCTTGGATCTTATTGGTTAGAGATAAGGTCAAAAAAGTGTTTACGGATATGTGCGTTAAGGTGTCACTGACTGTAAAATAGGGATGTTGCCTGATAGTCAAAAAAGCAACATATTATCACCAAAATCATCATTATCATCATTACATCATCATCATCATCACTTAATAGCCTTGCTCTTGTTGCTGGAGTAATAGCCACTCTCTTCTATCCATTTCCAGCCTCTTAACCTCTTATACGACTCGGCAGTTAACCTAGGCCTATCTCTGCATCTCTTGACTTCAATTTTCCCTTCTAGGATATTTAGGAGAAAAATGGAGAGGGCCATGTTGGGTGTTTCTCTGCGTGATCGCATCAGAAATGAGGCTATCCGCAGCAGAACCAAGGTAACCGATATGGCCCTCCGAATCGCTAAACTTAAGTGGCAGTGGGCGCACGTGACACACGCACGTTGAACCGATGGCCGCTGGGGCGGAAAGATTCTCGAGTGGCGGCCACGTACCGGAAGGCGCGGCGTGGGTAGGCCCTCCACAAGGTGGACTGATGACCTGGTAAAGGTTGCGGGAGTCCGCTGGATGCGGGTGGCGCAGGACCGGTCATTGTGGCACTCTTTGGGAGCGGCCTATGTCCAGCATTGGATGTCTTTCGGCTGATATGATGTTTAAGAAGAAGCCGTCGTGCCGTATCAGGTCACCATCTTGCCTTTCCTATTTTAAATACATCCTAGCAAATATTTTATGACACGTCAAATACGCGTGTGACTATTAAAATACTAGTCCGACCTGAACGTTTGAAACGTCGCCAATATACAGTGGACGGTGATAATTATTAACGATCCCCAGGGCATCTCATTATTGATTGGTGGCACATAACGTGGTTGAACATAACATCCATGAGTGGGTCCATCCAATACTTGCGGATATTGTTGTATGGAATGAATACGAAACATTAAAAACAGCAGTTAATTGAAGTCCGGACCGTTACTGGAATTATAATAAAATCCAACTACTTATTTGTGGAAGGCAATTAAGTCATAATTGAATAGTCGACAACGTTTTCGCGGTGATGACAGACCGGTCATCATCGCGGAAACGCGGAGCAGAGACAAATATATGCAATGACAAGTACACACTTTTTTGCATGATTGTTCGGATTTTAAATGGAAGTGTTTCATGTTTGTGTGCGTGCTTTCTCGCACAGGCTTATCCGCGGTTCCGCCTGCGTCAGACGTCGAGAAGGAATAACTGATGGAGAGTTTAGGAATATGAAAAAAGGCTCAGTTAATAGCTCGTCATAACAGGATAAGTTATAACGATTGTTGAAAAAGAAGCGGTCCATATTTAAATTGTTGTAATACATTTTAGATATCCAGAGGTAATGCTGCCACTGCCAGTCTTCTGGGCACCATAGCCAAAACGGACGATCACGTAACGCATTGTACAAACGTTAGGTAGATATAAATGTCAATTTTTATATGGAAAAATGACAGTTGAATCTACCTAACGCGCGTTCAAAACGTTACGTGATTACTCCTCCGCTGAGGGGTAATCTAGCTGTCATTTTTCCATATAAAAATTGACATTTATATGTAACTGACGCGCGTACAATGAGTTACCTACGTGATTGACCTGCTGGTCGATCGTGTAACGTACGTTAGGTAGATCCGAATGTCATTTTAGTCAATGGAAAATGACAGTTGATGTGTCAAAATTAAAATCAAAATAATTCAGCAAATAGGCCACAAGGGCACTTTGACATGCAAAATCTATATACAGGGTGGAATCTTGTACGTGATCCAAAATAGCAAAATGTGAATCTATCCATGATTCTGAGCAACTTTTATTATGGGACCAACTTTGTGTTATGCCAAAAAAATCCAACTATTTCATTAACTCTGCTCATTTTAGACTGACAAGAATGTATGAACAGGTGTGTTTTTTTTGGCATAACACAAAGTTGGTCCCATAATAAAAGTTGCTCAGAATCATGGATAGATACACATTTTGCTATTTTGGATCACGTACAAGATTCCACCCTGTATATAGACTCTAAATAGCGTGAGTACATCATTCATAATAAAATTTAAAAATTAACTCCATCAAAATACAGGTCAAAAAAAGAGAGTAAGAACCCTGTATCTTAAGCTGAATCCTTGTTCGAAAAAAAAACAATTCTCACTCAAACATAATCTCTCTGGGGGCATCTACTTCTTATAAGTTTAGTTTGTATTATTGCTTGGCTTCATTTATTTTTGTTGCTTTTAACGGTTCTACAGAATTTTATTTCCGAAAGAAAATATTTTTAAATTCAATTGATTGAAAAAAAATATTGAAAATGTGTTTCCCGGAATCCATCGAATCGTTAAAGCTTATGAATGTATAAATCACCTCTCGAATCTACCCTTCAATTAAAATTTACAATTAACAAATTAAGTTCCACAGGTTTTTAATTATCAGAGGTGTGACAAATTTACATTTTGCAATCAGTATTTATAGGGTTCTGATTAAATTTGGGTCGCTCATTAACGAAGCCCAATATGGATGATAATGAAAGAAAATTTGACAAATACCTACTACACAGCAGTCGATTAAAAAGTATTGCTACTAGGTACTACTTACCTGTATCACAGTAGATAAATAGCTTAAAGCAATTAAATAAAAAAACCGTACAAGCGTTCGATATGACGCATTCACACAGACACGCGTCGCTATAATAAACTTAAGCGTAGTTCGGCGTAATCGGCGGTAGGTATCTGTCCGCGTGCCGTGTATGTGCCGCGTAGAGTTTAATATGTTTGCTGTGGCCGCGTGGTGTTGAGTTATAATAGTGCAGTCAGCATCATATACTTAGTAGCAGCCAAAGTAGCCAAATATATCGGAACACGTCTTTAATACTATACGGGAAGGAAGTGTTGACTGTACCAACGCACTGTTGCCGTAGCTCTTGTACGAGTTGACTATGAGAATAGGACGGAGGTCTGTTGTGGGCGACGAGCTAGCAGCCTGTCACTGCAATATCAGAAATTCTTCATCTTAAAACCAACAATTGCTAGAATTCGTGCTAAAAATTTATTTATGTGCTTTGCCTAACTTTTTTCGGAAAACAGGCGTGAGTTTATATGTGTATGCTTCTGATGCTGCTTACTCAAAGTAGATTAGCCATACGGGATTATGATTCCCCACATTTGTATTGCGGGTAAAGTTTACATCCACTTCACAGGCGTCGGATTAACTCATGTTCTTTTATTCATTTTGTTTGTATGAGATTAAAGATTGATATCAATAAAGTCTCGTTTTCCCTCTGGGTTGAAAAGTCAGATGGCAATTGCTTTCGTACCCAATGCTTGGAATTAGGTGCCAAAACGGACCTCGAGCGTTAGGTTTAGGGTACTAACGGGAAGAAAGTAAGGATGCCGATTTAGATAAACTATATTTAGGGAGGGGTACTCTAAAGCTATTTTATTATTAACTGCGTTTCTATTTAAGTTCAAGTATTGCGTGTTACCTAAATCAAATTATCACTGCATGTAAAATAATTATATTGAAATAATACTTAAGATAAAATAAGAAAAAAGTAATGTAATTTTTTTGTAATGCGTGAGAAATAAAAAGGCTTTTTATTTTATTTTATTATTGCCTGTTTGCGAACCTTAAAATAATTACTAAATAAGTCAACACTAGCAATACATTATCATAGTCCGGTCCCACTCTAGCTGAGCACAGGCTTGGATGAGAAGGAATAAAGTAGCCCCCATGCTGGCCAAGTGCGGTTTGATTTGATATACGCCACTGAATTGCTTCGCAGCTGTAAGCAGATTATTAAGTTTTATTTTACCGAAAATACATAGGTAAACAATAGTACATTACTACAGAGGCCGGGAAGTAAGGGGTTGCCGGCCGAGTACATATAGACGGCCGAGCTTAGCGAGGTCGGATAGTTATGAGGCTGGCAACCCCTTTTCACGCCGAGGTATGTATAGTGCTTTTCTCAAACATGCAAGGAAATAAATTTAAAAACTCCAAGAAATCAAACTTAAATTTTTAGGGCTGAACGCCGTGATCCTGTGCCACAAATTGTGGAATGGAAAATAAAAAATACCATCTTGCAGGCCTAGGCCTCCAATGTTGTATGAAATGCCATTACGGGTCTCTCGTCTCGCTGCGCCCGAAACGTGACACTTCGAAGCTCATTATGTAGAACACAACGTCAATATTTCATTGCATGTTTGAGAAAATGATATTCCGTACATAAGTATCGAAAACCTTATTTGTACTAGCCGGCAATAAACCTACAACAGTGGCATGCTGAAACCATTAAGATACCATAGTTTCCTTGTATGACCTGTAAATCCGGCCAACACGACACGTACTTAAGTTGAAGGACAGAATCGTTCCGAAAACACATTTCGCTCTGGCACTCGCGTCGCAGACATAACGAATCCGCCTTAAATATGTAGTAGCCTGGCAATATCCGATATTACTCCGCAC
This sequence comes from Epinotia ramella, assembly GCA_947578815.1. Lineage (NCBI taxonomy): Eukaryota > Metazoa > Arthropoda > Insecta > Lepidoptera > Tortricidae > Epinotia > Epinotia ramella. The sequence continues at coordinate 7,103,870 of OX388207.1, forward strand.
ACGAAGTTGGTTCCATCTAATCAGGTTGCACTGATTTAAAATTTAGATATAGTGCTCATCCGGGAGTCAATGTAGCAGCTGTATTTGATATCACATGCATTTAGAATTATATAGCAGCCATCGTCAAACTGCTCTCAGTCTTTTACAGACTAATAATTATTGTAAAATTTTCATTTCAAAGTTGAATATCTGGCGAAACTGATTTTGTCAAAGCATAACTAACAACCATCTTGATCACGTCAGCTATCGGACAAACAAAACCGCATTAAAATCGATCTATTAGTTTAGGAGCTACGATGCCACAGACAGACACACAGATACACAGACACGTCAGACTTATAACACCCCTCTTTCTGCGTCAGGGGTTAAAAACAAGCCGATACGGGAGCGGCACACACGATGGCAAGTGTGGCGCGTGAAGCTTGCTCCCGGGGAACAGGTGCTTTGCTGGTGCCTCCTGGTTCAAACCAGGCTTCGTCATGAATCCTACGTCCTTTTACCGTACATTTTCGCAATTTGCCCCTGCCAGCGGCAAGCTCCTCACAGTTACGGAATTGGATGTTGAACGAAAATTATATCAAAGTAGCGCCATCAAAATGAGACTGGGCCGGCCAAATCTGTAGCAGGGACGATGACCAATGGAACCAGCGAGTGTTGCCTCGGTTAGGAGACCTCGGGGGGGGGGGGGGGGGGGAGAAGAAAACAGGGCCAACCTGTAAGTTGACCATCTGACATTAGGAGTCCTAACGCACGTTCAAAACGTTACGTGATTACCCCTCTGGACTAGTAGTGCATCGAGTACAGTTAGTGAGTGAAATGGATACAAGCGGCATATTATTACTACTACTACTACTACTACTATTATTACTTTATTTATTATTGCTCGCTTCATGACGCATTGGTGTAAACTGTAATGTTATGTAACCTGTTTTCCAATAAATAAATAAATAAATAAATAAATTATTATGACCAGCAGAGAGCGCAATTATGCTGAAGACGAAGAGGAAGTAGTTTATTTATTTATCTATTTATTCAATTACGCGGGACACCAACAGAGTATATAAATATGCTGAGTGTATAAATTTATCTGCAGCACAATTATTATTTGGGATTTTTTCGGTGAAGGACATCGTGAGGAAACCTGCATAAATCCACGAAGAAATTCAAAGGTGTATGTGAAGTCCCCAACCCGCAGTGGGCCAGCGTAGGGACTACTGCCCGTTCCCTCTCATCCATGAGAGGAGGCCTGTGCCCAGCAGTGGAACGTATATAGGCAGATTTATAATATAGCTTGCAATTCAGAATTCATGGATCAAGGTGAAAATAATTGGCTTATTTTCTGTAGGCAATATAATGATATCTTAACGGTTTAGGGACATAAATTATGTTCCAGCACAGGTAGCACGCGACGGCGCGCGAGCTCTCTCGATTTTTCTCGCACTATCCGTCTCTCTCTTATTAGAACACTTAGAACAAGAGGTATAGTGCGATAATAATCGAGAGTATGTCGCGGCCGTCGTGTGCTAGACGTGCAGTCATACAAAGCATACCTATGTTACAAAAGCGCTTTACATTCCTGTACGGGTCCAGCGCAAAAATTAGGCCTTAATAGGTTACACTTTGGATGCGTCTCATAAACTAACTCACACTAATAAAATGTTTTTGACCCACTTATTCTAAAAAGTTTTTTATATTTGCCCCTTTTTAGACGTGTTCAAAGATATATTTCATTTTTATTTATGCCTTTTCAATGTTGTGTTAAATACAATATACGTCCACTTTCCTGATGAACGCTCGAACACAAAGAAGCATCATTTATCTCGCTCGTACGAACACGTAGGTACATATGAAAAAAAAATTAATAATACGCCTATCAACTCATAATGAACACAAAACAAACCAATCAAGCACAACAACTTAATTAAAAAAAGACTTTAACACGGTACATTCGAGTAAGAAAACGAGACAACTTTGAAGTTCCCTACGAAAGTTCAAAGTGGTTTTCTTCTTTGATGTTTGAGATAAAATTTCATATGCAAAATAAAATTAGAGGGCGGGCGACGAGCGCACATTGGAGTGTAGGTACGCTAAGCAAGCGTACCGTGTTGTGTGTAATAAGCATGCAAAAAGGATGCCTCCTTGAAGAGCGTACTCGTACTACGGAAACTCTCATTTATTTTTGTCGTGTTATACAAAAAGAGTCGGAGCTACGGTAGCCCAGTGGTTTAGGCATGCGGCTGTCAAGCGGCGGTCGTGGGTTCGAATCCCGGCTCGTACCAATTAGTTTTTCGGAACTTATGTACGGAATATTTACCGTTAGCTTTTCGGTGAAGGAAAACATCGTGAGGAAACCGGTCTAATCCCAACAAGGTCTAGTTTTCCCTCTGGGTTGGAAGGTCAGATGGCAGTCGCTTTCGTAAAACTAGTGCCTATGCCAAATCTTGGGATTAGGTGTCAAAGCGGACCCCGAGCTCCTTTAGGGGCATAACCGGGAACAACGCTAGGAGAATGATGACACAAAAAGATTCCTTGTATCATTAACTCGAGTGACGTGGATGTACTTCCATAGTAATATTATAAATGGGAAAGTGTATGTGTGTGTTTGTTTGTCCGTCTTTCACGGCAAAACGGAGCGACGAATTGACGTGATTTTTTAAGTGGAGATAGTTGAAGGGATGGAGAGTGACATAGGTTAATTTCTGTCTCTTTCTAACCCCCCACTTCCTTAAAATGAGGGGGTGAAAGTTTGTAATGCTTAGTCCGCTGACTATTTTTTTATACAAATTATAATAATGCAGTACATTCAACTAATAAAAGGTCAACTTAATAGTTGCCCCATAAAAACGTGAGTCATAACCAGAGATCGGAAAAATTTGCGACATTGTTTGCAATTATGTGGACATGACTCCAAAATTAATCAAAATGTTAATTAATTATTCATTGAAAGATAATTTGAATTATTGGAGATAATAGTTTATTTATAAAGTGCTTAAGCACGTATATACTATAATAACTTAAAAAAAAATGACGTTGAGACGACGATGAATTACATAAATAATTATTAGCAAAAGGTTCGTATTTAAAATGGGTATCGTTTCCGTAAATATTTATATACAATAAATAAATAACGATTTTAAACTGACACGATTACTTACACTAGAAAAAAATTTGAAAAAAATACTGATTTTTTTTTTAATAAACCTATACTTTAACAAACTTTTGTATTTATTGACTAGGAATCAAATTATATGTCAAGTAAAAAATTAATTAACTGATTAACATTTTGATTGATTTTGGAGTCATGTCCACATAATTGCAAATAATGTCGCAAATTTTTCCGATCTCTGGTCATAACGTTTAACTAATTAATTACTCTAAAATTGACAACAAGCATATATAAAAGTTTATGTCCAGGTTTGTAACAATGAGGTTTGTATAAACGAGTTCCACGCGGACGGAGTCGCGGGCAGAAGCTAGTATATAAATAAATAAATAAATAAATAAACTGGACACAAAGGGAAATTGAAGGGCACTTGAAACAATTCATTAGCGCCATGAAGGTGGTGTAGAATATTGGTCCAGTAACGCAGAGGCAAGGGGTTTGATTTGATGTTCCACTAGAAAGAGCTTTCTGGGCTTGTATATTGTCCGTTCCCTCTCATCAATGAGAGGAGGCCAGTGCCCAGCAGTGGGACGTATATTATAGTGTGATTATGATGACGAAGAAGTGATGTATACATTAAACATAATTATGAAAACAAATGAGCAACGATTTTTTTTTTATGTTATAGGAGGCAAACAAGCAGACGGATCAGCTGATGGTAATTTCTTCTGATTCCTAAAGAAATAGGTTTATTTGCGTTGTTATCCAAGCTTCGTCAGTGTCACATTTCTTATTGAAATGGACTCCGGCAAGTTGATCAAGCTTGACGTAAAAAAAAAAAAAAAACAATTACATTAAAGTAAAAACTTGTAAAACAGGAAAAACGCTGCATTTATAAATTCATATTTTAATGGTCTCCTTGCTAATTACTTAATGTACCTAACTAATGTACACCTTTGGAATACTGCGATTATTGAATGAAGTATATTTTTTATTCATAATGGTAGGGACTTTATTATTTCCGGAGCATAATTTAAAAGGACTCTTTTGCGGTACTTTTTCCTCAATTGTTGTTGTGGAGCACAATTTTCATGAATGAACAACTTCGTAACAAATGTTTACCCATTTGCATGGCGTTTTGCAAGCAACCAGTTAACATGATTATTTTACGATTTACTTCGTACCTTTCTTTATATATTGCTTCTACTGGGTTGTCTTTTCTTTTCGATTTATGGAAAGGATACATAATTTACTTTCAAAACAAAGTTTAAACTGACTTCATATCAGTACTCCGCCGAGTCACATACATAACCATTTCCACTTTAAGTACTTTACATAACATACAGTACATTACATAAAAAACCGGCCAAGTGCGAATCGGACTCGCGCACGACGTGTTCCGTGCCATTATCTATAAAAACGGCAAAAAAATCACGTATGTCGTATGGGAGCCCCCTTAAACATTTAATTTATTCTGTGTTTGAGTATTTGTTGTTATAGCGGCAACAGAAATAAATCATCTGTGAAAATTTGAAACTGTCTAACTATCACGGTTTATGACACGAGATACAGCCTGGTGACAGACGGACGGACAGCGGAGTCTTAGTAAGTCTTAAGCTTAGTAGTCCCGTTTTACCCTTTAGGTACGGAACCCTAAAAACCCAAATAGCTTTATTTTATTTATTTATTTCAAATCATTACGATCCATATAGATTAGTAAGTACAAATAAAATGAAATCTTATAACTAGCTACTACTAGCTACTAGATCGATAGACGGACCGAAAACGCCTGGAGGAGCTATTGGTCCATGAAAGACCTAATGAAGGGCGACCTACCTCTATCACTTAAACGTAGGCTCATGGACATGTGCATCCTTCCAGTTCTCACCTATGGTGCACAGACTTGGTCTTTGACGGAAGCGCAGAAGTCCAAACTTGGGGTTTGCCAGCGAGCTATGGAGCGCAGCATATTAGGTGTAAAGCTAATGGATTGCACCCGGAGCGCTCCAAGACCCAAATAGAAGATGTAGCTCGGAAGGCGGCCAAGTTAAAGTGGGACTGGGCTGGTCATGTCTGCCGCATGCCGAATGAGTTGTGGGCCAAAGGGACCACAGAGTGGAAGCCGCAAAACTCAAAACGGAGACGCGGTAGACCTCGTCGGCGATGGCGTGATAACTTGGACTCCTTTTTAAAACACTGGCCAGACATTGCTCGAGACCGCGATGGTTGGAAAAAGAGGGGGGAGGCCTTTGCTCAGCAGTGGGACATAACAGGCTCGATATAATAATAATAACTAGCTCGGGTTAGTGACACACTGAAAAACATAGCACATGAACAAAACTACAAAACATTAAATAATAAAAGATAAAAAATAAAAATAAAACAAATAAATCTAGGCAATCTAGATGCACCACTTCTCAACTTCTGTTGCTGCCACATGTAGATCATTTGAGTGCTTGAGCAGTGGTGCGTCCATCTTACCTGCCAACGTTTTCGCGTTTTTTTGTGTTTGGCTTTATGTAGCCCTATAAAATTAGAAGAGTTCCCTCGATTTCACCAGGATCCCATCACCAGACCCTAACCTGATGACCATGGGACCACGTGGGACGGATACCCATTCAAAAAAAAAAGTTTTTCTTAATACAGTTGCTGAAAAAGTGCTACTTTAGGTAGGTAGCTGTTTAGCGTGCGGAAAGTTGGTTTTCGCGAACTAGTGTGCTTTTTACTTTCCCACTCAATAATTGTACAAATCGTACCATTCATTATTATGTCAATAAAAAAAAATAAGATACAACTGTAAAAAAAAAAATATTTTTGAACAACTTCATTATTTTTCAACTGTATTACAATGATGTTATTGATGTTACAGAATGAATAATATAAAAGTTTCGAATTTCTTACTTGTTGTTTTCCTTATTTTTTCGCAACTATATTAAAAAACGTCGTTCGTCATTCTTCAGTCGTCCCTAGTATCTCGGTACTCGTGACGCAATCACATACTTTCCTCACTAGCATCGAAATGTACTATTCCAAATCAGTCCAGGCGTGTTTGAGTAAGTAATCGGGGAATATACATACAAAATAAAAGACTGATGACTCGAGAACCGCCTCCTTTTTAGAAGTCGTTTAAAGAGAACAAAAAAACATAAGTTTAGATTAGAAACGTTTACTAATTCATTCCCCCACAACGTTGAATTATTGCCGAAAAACCCTCCAACATAAAGGTGAACTATAAAAACTTTTATGTATCCACACAAGAGAACCTTTTCCTCTTGAAGGGGGACATCAAAACAGATCATTAAGGTCATTAAGGACCGTAGGAGCACTCACAATGGATCGCCGACTTCAGAGGGAACTAGTAAATGATTGATCATGATACCATTACTCGGATCTGATTGCTTTCACTTGGGATAAACTAACCTTTATTAGAGCTTCAGGTTAGTTTAGACATGAATGGACTTTGCTAACTAGTTATGTGACCTGGTGGTGTTAATGCGTGTAAACTTTATATCTTGGAATCATCTTTAATGGACAGTTTTACCCAAATCGATTTAAGTGCTTTACGTTCTTATTAAACACAAAAATATCACCTAAGTATATATAATAGCATAACGGGCTCTGTGAGCTGTGTAAATCGCGCGCCGTCCTTTTTTTGAATTTCGAAAAAGTCACTACAAATAAAATCTATACAATTAACGAACCAGCGGCGCTACCACAAACTTCGAAAGTCGAAGTTCGTAATACATTCATCCCTGTCACTCGATTAAGGGAGTGCGATAGAGATGGAAATACCCGAACTTGGACTTTCGAAGTTCGTGGCAGCGCCGCTGCTTACAAAATTTCAGGAGAATCGGTGGAGAAACTCGACTTCCAGGTCGATCACGTAACGCATTGAACGTACGTTAGGTAGATCTAAATGACAATTTTTTTATTTTTATTAGAAAAATGACAGCTGGATCTCCCCGAGGCGCGTTTGGACAGTCCAACTGTCATTTTTCCATATAAAATTTGACGTTTAGATCTACCTGACGCGCGTAGCGCGTACAATGCGTCACGTGACCGACCTGCTGTAGAGAAGAACAGCGAAACAGACATCGGAAGCCGGATACCGGCCACCGGACACTAGACGTCCGACAGAACGATTTTCAGCCCAAACTGGAGCATAAAACTTTGTTCGCTTTTTTAAATGTTTGAGGCATTCTTACCTCCAGCCTTCTCGTCACGTCGTATTATTTATTGCTGAGAGTCGTAATTCCCCTGTTGCGGAAGCCACTTTTCTTTGATTAAGTTCACCACCTGGTGTTGGTCCTGCATTGTGAAGTTGGAGTACATTGTGAAGTTTGGTTTCACGAACTAACACAATCTCTTTGAGACACGTGTAACAAACTTTGCTTAGTGGAAATGGATATTTCACAGGAAATTCAACTTAAGGTGGTTCGACGGGCATACAAAACATCAATTGACATTCGCTGGCTAACGGCTTGTATAAACTAGAATAATTTGAGAATAATCGTCTTCCCAAAGTATCACGTGACAAACTAACTTCTCAAATTATTCTAGTTTTAACAAGTTAATTCTAGGAAAGGGGGAATTTCGCGCAAATGGAAAGCGAATTTATGAAATTGTGTTGCATACTCTTAAAATATCACGCCGTTCGCCTGCGAATGTCAAAAGACGTTTTGTATGGTCGTCGAACCACCTTAATAAAATATTTCAAGGGTTTGAAAAGAATGTTTAGTTCTGTCGATAATTATGAAAAATTAAAATTACATTAAAATGAAAATAGTTTTTTTGGTTTAAACATAATGTAATGTTAGAAGGCTGAGCCTCCTTTTAAGCATTACATTATGTCAGGAGATACCGCTCTTCCAGTAAAAGAAGTGGTTATAGTAAACCAAAGAATAATAATTTGAGATATTAACTTACTTACTAACTTTTACATACCTAATAATAATACTAGGAATTTACAGTTTAGCCGTAACACTTTTTGTGGTGGGGAAAATTGTTAAACTCGCCACAGGCCACGTGACCGTAAGGTGTCACGTGACCGTGAGATTCGAGAGATAGAAAATTCGTAAGACGGACACGTGACCTGATCGAAAAACTGTTACAATGTCATTGAGTTTTCACTTCTGCCGGCACTCCCGGAGTGCAACCCGGTCTTTTTTTCTTGGGAGATTGTATCAGATATGTTTTATTCGTTAAATTACAACAAAGTTCTTTTTTTTTTAATAGTAGTGGATATACTGTTTATTAAATACAAAAGTAGCTATTGCTCGCTACTTCATGCGTGGAACTCGTTTTTATCGTACGTTTTATTTTTGACCCCTTCAGGGGATGATTTCCGTCATAAAACTATCCTATGTTTTTATCCTCGGGTTACCTACACACTACCTCCGTATCAAATTCACCTTAATTGGCTCAGTGGTTTGACACTTTCACGTGCTCTGTTCGTAAGCTCTTTCCTCTTCTTAGCGGGAAAAAGACGGCATCGGCTACGAGCGTAGCGCTACGAAACTGTTGGTAGTGAATGCGTTAAGCGTGAAAAGGAAACACAGACAGACAGACAGACAGTTCGACAGATATACGTGGTTACTTGGCATTTTTAATAATAGTATGGATTTATGAGAACAAGTTTCTTTAATAAAACTTAAGCCAGTTCAGAAAGATTTAATTTAAGAAAATCTTGATGTTCTGCTATCACGAATTTCACAATTATTTAATCAAGGTCTCTACCCATTACACCGTATCATAGCATGACCGTACTATGAACGTGTCAGGCAAACAAATATTCTTCATATTAAAAAGTGCCGGTGCCGGAACGGTCTAGTGGGCGTCATCTCATAATGCGTCATACAATAGTTATTTACGATACAAGTGCCGAAAAAAGGAAAAACCGAAGGGTATCGTACAACGTTTTACTGTACATATGGCTCTTTAAAGTTTCGACATATGCACGGAAAGTGCTCTTTCTGCACTAGTGCGGAAAAGTAGCACCATAGTACTGTAATCGTTATTTACGATACAAGTGCCGAAAATAGGAAATTCGGAACGAGTAGTGATAAATTAAAACACGACCGCAGGGAGTGTTTTAAATCGACACGAGTTGCGAATTACCTATTCGCACGTGTATCGTACAACGTTTACTGTACATATGGCTCTTTAAAGTTTCGACATATGCACGAAAAGTGCTCTTTTCCGCACTAGTGCGGGAAAGTAGCACCATATGTACTGTAAAGAATATTTTCTTGCATGTGATGTGTGTACGGTTACGGTCATGGTATGATACGGTCTGGTGGGGAGAGACCTTTAAAGAGAAATTATTCCTCTACTCTGTTATTATTTAAACAAAGATCAACCCAATAAAAAACGTGCAGGTCTATTAGCGATGATGAGATGCATCTCTTTTTTAGTTTTTTAGCGGAATAGCAAAGGAACATTGTTCTTGTAACATATCACGGACTTCCGCAAAGTACATTATAATTGTTCTAAGCTAACCTAACCTAACCCACATACATTCTAATTGATTTGCCTTACTCCAGTTAAGTTTTAAAGAATCTTATTAGAAGAAGAGTGTAGGTACCTACCAAGCAATACAATCCAATCCAATCTTAATGCGCCACGGATACGTGCTAATTTCGTTCACTTGGAAATGGATATCTCAAAGGTAATTTCAGGAAATAAGTATTTCTGGTAATTTGAAAGAAAGTGTTATGTGACCGAAAATGGCGATGGCTTTTTATTTATAAAAGTAGATAAGGAATTGTTGGTATATACCTAAAATACCTAAATGAACACCTATCAAACAATTAATTAGAGCGCACTTGGCATTTTCTCAGCAGCAATGTTAGGCTATCATTTAGAGTACATAGTAGAAAATAAAATGTTTTAAACCGTTTGCTCCATTAAAAATATTTATATGAAAACAAGGGTTAAAATAGAGCTTATCTCCTTTCGGAAAGTGAATTATATACGCTACTATATTTTTTTTCGCACAAGTTGTTTACGTAGATTACGGATGTAGAATTTTCTCCTCTATATTGTACTAGTAGATAGATAATGATTAAGATCTGTTAAATCATTATGACATTCACGTCATGGCAAGAATGATACTGTTAAATAATAATAATAATAATTCTTTATTGAACAGGCAAGACACCCATAAAATGTACAGCAAAGTGAAAGCAAAATACAGTCTCTCAAAGTGCCACAGATCTACGACCCACATTAAAATGATCAAGACATAGTTCCGATTCCCAACAGTACGGTCACAAGAATGGTCCTTAGAATGTATGTATGCGGCACGAATATCCTTTCCCGCCACCTGAACCTTTAGCTATCCACAAACATTCGTAAACGTTGCAATTCAATTCACTTAGACCCGTTGTAAAAACCCCTGCCATTGTGAACCGTCCCCGCAGCGTAGAAAGGAAAGACACTGCATTTCCTCTTGTGACTTGTCATGCAATTGCGTTCTTTGTTTTAATCGTGATTGTTAAGAGAATGCTCTAGATGTAGATAGTTATGATTTATAGCAATCGTTAGTTTACCTAAACGACCTTTTACCACGAAGTCGCGCTTGTAATACGTCGGTTATGCAGGGCAATGCCTGGTGCGACGCGTGTGGTTAGTCTGAAAAAAACCCACACACGTATGGTATACTGAATGCCCCTGAGCTTGGGGTTTCAAATGAAAATATCGATTATTTTCTCCTGCTACTGCTTTTGTAATACAACTTATCAAAAATATGTTCTTTTTTCAATTACATTATTTCATACATTTTAATTTATTTTTCAATATAGGTACCTACATCATCCATTAGTTCTATTCTCATACTTGTCACTGTCATGGATGTCAAATAATGAGGCCATGTTTGCAATACGTGCATAGTTACAGTTAAAATTATAAACACTAATAAATGATAGAAATAATAGTTTTTGACTAAGATGCAGAAAATAGTGGTTAAATTTGACCAGCAGAATCTAATCTTGAATTTAAAGCCCATAGACACACGGTTATATGCGCCGCCGAATGTTGTACAGTCGGGCATAGTATCTAAATTGCACTATACATTGTAACCAGAGGAAACCCAACACTGCCCGGGCAATTACGAATTACCTGGATGCAACGGACCTCAATACACCATTGTTGACTTCATGTTCCTTCGGGCTCCAGAGTATCACGTTTCGGGTTCGATGAGACGAAAACTCCGTACAAAATTAAACGTCTTTGCTGCAAAGTGATTTGCTTTTGTTTCAATACCAAAATATTATATTGTGATATACATAATTTGTCACACCATCATGACGTTCAGTTATTTAAAAAAATCGTATCTATAGGTACTTGGCCAGCAATTCTTGAATTTCGCCGACCTCTACAGTACTGATTAAATCTCGTCGAAGCTAGGACGATAACAGTTCATATAGATTCAGCAGGATCAGACCATTTGTATATAAAATGCATCGACTTAGGTTTCTTTTGTCATACCGGGTTTGTGAAAGCAAACAAATGACTGACGATTTCAAATGCAGTGTCACATCTGTCTCCCTACAACTGCGGTTCGGCAAAATTCGCGGCTAAGGAAAATGAAAATTCGCGTCGCCCAAGCGTCAAAACGATTCGAACCAAATCTCCCGTTTCAACCGTATCTCGTAGTATTTAAGCCCATTTTGCATCGACCTTTTGCTTGTTTTGCCGAAGGCCGATCTGAATTTCAGATGTGTCTTTTCTGGCTGTTTGGGCGAGTGCCAGTGTTGCTCTTTCAGGTTGTTTGTTGATTAGGTTTTAACCACATTTTGTGTAAGATTTTGTATAATGACTTATATTATTATTCTGGCCAGCCACTTACACAATTAGAATACAAATAATTATATTAAAACTCATAGGGGTAGGAATGTCGCTCCTATTTGGGCAGCCCATTTAGGGCATGTCCATTATACATTGATTTAATCTTTCACGATTCTCACACTATTTTTTTACTAAACGGGACTTAATCGCGTATAATTAACTTATTTATTTACCTCACTTCGGACGTGTCACAACATTTGCTCTGAAAGTATGTTTTGTATTCCCGGAAGTGAGTTTTACTATGCTTGTTGTCAACGCATCAAATCATCAAATGAATAAAGGTTCGACAACAAGCTTGTGACTTCTCTTTAGTCGCAAGCGTCCATAAGCTTCGATGCCCGCTTTTCATCAGACGGGCTGTATAATAATAAAATATTGTGTAATTTCACGCAAAATCCTATTATCTTCATGAAAGTAATGCTAGTTATGTTGTTAAGGCGCCGTAGGTTCAGAGAAGTTAAGCGAACAGAGTTTTTGAAACAATATAATGCGCCTGTTTATAATAATATGGTTTCAAAAAAATACGAATAGTAATCTTAAGGCTTTTATGCAGAGAAATCAGTGCTTCGAAACATTATTAAGCAAATTTCGCTCGATAGAAAAAAATCACGAACATAGGTCTAAAACACACAAAAATACACTTAAAATATTCGTAACAAATTATGCAAAAAAATATTAAAATTGCTTCTAAAAATCAGCAATATCATGTTTGAGGGAAATCAGTGTTTACATTTTTATTTATTTAAACGGCCAAAAAATTAAAAAACATGATATCCGCGCTTCCGAGCACGCACTTCCATCTCGCTCACGCTTATGCTCAGTGAGAGGGAGAGAAGACCATGAACCTACGGCGCCTTAAGAGGTTACCAAACGATACAACTAATTACGTGTGTCGAAGCCACAAGGAAACTTGGCTACTTCCCTATAAAGAGAGATAAAGATAGTGAGATAGTCCGAGATAAAGAGTGAAAGTCAAATCAAATCAAATACTTTATTTCGACCAACAAGGATCATATACAATATAATTATTAATACAAAATTATAATATTATATTATTAGATTAAATTAAAATACTAAAGTGTCAGAAAACAATCGTTTATAAAGAAAGTACCGTAAAACGGGGTGAGTAGGGACAAAACTGACATTCAAACCGGGATAAAATTTTATTTTTACATATGCAAACTGAATGTTAAATAATAAGTGTTCCGGACGATTGCATTTTAGTTATTTTTTATGATTTTGGGTAGTTCCATTTCATAACTTTAACGATAAACACGAAATCCCACCTTACCCCGTAGTCCCTCGTAGTTGGGGTGAGATGGGTTTTCATACAAAGGTGATTTTGGAAGATTGTTGGATCGTTTTTATTTTATTATGAATATTACTATAGCTCCATTTTAAATTGGAATACATTATTTAGGTAGCCTTAAAATCCCATCATACCCCCCTTTCATCCCTTCTCTCCCTATTCATAACCCAACTCTCCTCGCGATCCCTACTCACCCCATTTTACGGTAAGCGATCTTATTAAAGATATTAAATAAATTAATTCATCTATCTAAGTAACTTAACTGATTCTTTTGTTCTAGCATAAGTAACCGTACCTACATTATAATATTACTATTCATACAGCTTTTAGCGAATACATTATAAAATTAATTAGGACCATTGTCTTCCAACAAAACTGCACTTTGGTTTGGCAGATTTTTATCTAGCTATAAGCATGTAAAAAAAAGAGCATAAACATTTATTATTATTATTATAAAGAAACATGTGACAGCAATATATATAAGCCAGCTAAAATTGCTCCCGCAAGAGGAAAACTGGATTTAAGTTTCGTGTTTCCCATCAAAGGCAATATAAAGTTGAATAACTTTATATTCTGATACTGACAGAATAGTAAGTTCTTTATATGTCGTCTGAAATCCCCATTTATTTCTTAATTTGTTTTGAGATAATGCAGAACCATATTATACTTTTTATTTATTTGTACACTAAATATTAATCCCCTTATTCATAAAACTTAAAATGCCTCTGGTAAATAAAATATGCTTTGTCCCTTTCTTACGAACACAAATATCAAAGTGACGGATAAGGACAAACGAATTTTAACGGCATTTTAGTTAAAACAGGCTTGTAAAACGTTTATGAATACGGCCGTTAGTAAATAAATACATATACCAGGAGGCCTAGACAAGGTTACAATCGACAAGCGCCACGAATAAAATGTATGGGAATGACAGATGTTAACGAAAAGTGTTTCGTCGGCATCTGTCTTTTCCCTGCATTTTATTCGTTTCTATTGGCGCTTGTCGATTGCAACCTTGTCTACGGCCCCTGTGAAGAAAAATAAAGGTAGAATATACGTCGATACAACAAAGAAGTCATAGACGTTGTCAATAGTAGATTGTGTCACAAGGGAGCAAAATGCCATATTTACGGCGAGGGCCTAGATTTAATTCCGAATGAAGCGAAGGATTCCAGAATATAATCCCGAACGTAGTGAGGGATTCTAACGTGGAATCCTGAGCGTAGTGAGGGATTCTAACGTGGAATCCTGAGCGTATTGAGGGATTCAAGTGTTCACGCCCAAGATGGAAATAATTTTGCTTCCGTGTGACTCATACTGCTTTTCACATCACTTATGAGGACAATGAAATATGTCAGTAATAAAACACATGTGTTTACACTTACTAAAAGTTTATTTATTTATAGCCTCATATGTAAAAACATGCTGCTGCATTCCAATATTGTGGTATTTTAATACGTTTCGTAATATTTTATAAGACAAAAAATGTATGCAAGTAATCGATTATAAAAAATAAGTAATCGATTATGTGCATACTAATTTCATGTATTCGTTGGGATATATTTTTTTATTCTGGCAAAAATATGTCCTGGTACAGAAAAGTGCCACTTTAATCCCTCCTAGCAGGGAAGAAAAAGCACTTATCCAAATAGGTGATGTGAAAAAAATATGAGTAGGTATGCATCTTAAGAGCTCCTAAATATGATATTTTTTACCGTCATAATGCAAATAGAAGCAAATTAACGCAGAATGTCACGACCAAAGCTGCTACTTACCTACTTGCCGAAACGTCAGAATTGGCTGTTCATACCTTTAAACCCCTGAAGAACAAGTTTATAAAATACTATGTTTGTGTTTGCATAAACGTGCATTTTCAAAAACCACCACAATACTCTCGCAGGGAACCATAATTTCGACCTTTAAAGCCTACGCCAAAACCAAACACCAACACGAGTGGAGGAATGAGGCGGGCTTAACCCTAAGCTCTTCATAGAAGGAGTGGACTCGGGCTGGACTAATAAACTCTGGAAATCCAGTAGGAAGCAACTCAGAATCATATCTGGGGTGTTCACAGTTCACTTCGGGGTCAAGGATCTCTTGGCCAAGATTACTATCTAGGATTATCGGAAAGTTTAGACTGTAGAATGTGTGGCGAGGAGGATGAGACTATGGAACACTTATTGTGTGAATGTCATGCCCTTGCCAGACAAAGAATGAATTACTTTGGTAACGGCTATCCGCAACCAAAGGAATTCAAGGTGCTTCCGCTGAGCTGCATCATCCGCTATGTGGAAATGATGGAGCGAGCTTGGGAGTAGGCATAAAGGAGAGGGCAAATTCACAAAAGAGCCCACTGGGTCGAAGTGCATTCGAAAGGGCCCTCATCTAGATAAGATAAGATAAGATAAGAGAAAAAACTGGTATCACACACCACAAAAATCAGCCAAATTCTTTTATAAAACTGCAAAAGTGTTCGGAACAATATACTGGCGAGTAAAACTATCCCCCAAAAAACAAAAACGCATCAGTAACAACACGAAGGAACGAAAAAATACCTAGTTTTACCGTTGCATTTTTCTAAAAGGCTCGGATTACAGCAAGATTTCTGCATGTGTTTTAACGTTCTCTTTATTCGGTATGTTGCAGCGTGAAAATTTCAACTGCAGATGGTTGAGAAAATTATGTAGGTAGGTAGGTTAAAAATATAATGCACATCACGATTTGATATTTATCTGTACTGACTTGTTTAGTATTCAAATATAATGAAACAAACCGGCATGTTTCTGACTTGAATTGTTGTGATCATTTGAAATAAAGAACATATTACGAGTATGTATGCAAAGATATTGTTATGTTGCAGTGGTGTGTGTGGTCAAGAAGTTGACATTGATCCGGTACAAAAAGGGCAACGATTGATTAAGTAGATTTTTTTCTTTGTGTTTGTCCTGTACAGTCGACAACACAGCTAAGTGACCATCGGAAATCTAATCTGACCTTAAGTGCATTGTAATAAGGTTCTAGGTTTTCACGGTATGGTTAGTTAGGTGTGTTGCTGTGTGTACAACATGCTTATAAATATTATAATCATTAACTGTAGTTAATGATTATAATATTTATAAGCATCATATAGTTCAGCAACATCATAATGCGACTGAAAAAGTGCGTTGTATTTAACAACACAGTCGCAGACTCAAGAAGAAAAAAAAAGAATGTAAACTAAGTTAATTTGCACCTGCACAAAATACAAAAGTGGCATGCAAAAAAAGGAAAGACGGGGAGTATTTAAATGAAAAATGAATTAGGTATTATTCTTTTTTTCGATGCTGAGTACGAAATCAAATTTTCTTTGTGTTCTATAAATAACCAAGTCAATTTTAATCCCCTTTTCCTCAATTCCGGTCAAAGGGTTGATGCCCCCTGTCATTTCACGGGCAGTTAACTTAAAGTGATTGACGCCTTACTTATTTGATTTCCGGGGTCAATTCGAGGTATACGCTTTGAATTTAATTTTCACCCCTCAGTTAGACTGCAACCTTGATCGATTTTGGTGAAACTATTTCTCGTTTGTGTTGTGTTAAATTTTCAGTTTAGTCTATAGACACAATCAAAATTTTATTGCCTTTTAAGGTTTAATCTTGTTGCTATAATGTGTATTGTAAAGTGCCTTAGCGACTTAAGATTTGTATGATCGGTACCGTAAAATGGGGTGAGTAGGGGCAAAACTGTCATTCAAACCTCAATAAAATTTTATTTTTACATATGAAAACTGATAAGTGTTCCGGACGTTTGTATTTTAGTTTTTATTTTATTTTGGGTAGTTCCATTTCATAACATTGACGATAAACAGGAAATCCCACTTCACCCCGTAGTCCCTCGTAATTGGAGTGAGATGGGATTTCATACAAAGGTGATTTTGGAAGACTGTTGGATCGTTTCTTTTATTATTGAGTATTACTATAGCTCCATTTTAAATGGGAATACATTATTTTTGTAGCAGTAGCCTTAAAATCCCATCTCACCCCCCTTTCATCCCTTCTCTCCCCATTCATAACCCAACTCTCCCCTGCGAACCCTACACACCCCATTTTACGGTACATGATTTATTTGTACCTTGATTGCACGTTGCCAAAAATGTTTTCTACTAGAGTTGCATCTCAAATAGTTATTTCATACATTAAACAAGTATAACACCAAGGATCATTCAGGTTAGGTGCAAGTGCGAAAATATATATAAGTAAACTCAAAATATGGCTTGTTGAGCAGTCGTTCAGTTTTGAAGATTTTTTAACTCAAAAAATATAATTAATGGCAATGTTGATAACCTAAGCTTATTTTAATACATACATATAATGTGGACATGTAATTTTTGCGGATGTTGGTGAATGTTGCGGAATTAAATTGGTCGAATCGTTCTTCTCCTTTTTTTATGTTTTAAATAAATAATTTTTGATGTTACTGAATAACTGAAACATTGAAAAACTACTATTATTTATAATCTTTGTCCGTTATATTAATTAGCTGTATAAAACAAATGTTATTGAGTATAAAATTATAATCTAAAGCAAAAATTAAATGAAATTACATTAATAACATTGCGCTCAGAAAAAAAGCCTCTTCTATACTTTTTGAGGAAATTTATTATAAATTAGAGAAGGAAATTGCTTTATTACTTGATACATTTTTAAAAGATATATTAATTTAAATATGATAAATTAACGATCAAAGGGAACTGAAGATTTTTTTTATAAATTCAGTAATATCTGAAGAAGCTTAATGAAATCTGCTTTAAGCATTATTCAAATATCTTGCCTCAAAAATTTTGCATATTAAAAACCAGTCTGGTGAGATTCTAAATTATTAATCTTGCTAACCGAAGAGTATTCCGATAAATGTATATTTATAGGTGCTTCAACAAGCTTAGCTGAAACCCTTTCACGTTCAATATTTTTCTTTTTAGCGCTTCTTTCCGGTAATTCCATAGTTGCCTTGGAACATTTATAAAAAAACCCGGGAAAATACGCCGCTAAGGGGATCTGAAGACGAGGATGTTATTTCATAAAATTGCTATGCCTTTTAGTAGAAGGGTAGGTAAATGGGATTTGATTGATGCTAACTGCTTTGAAAACCGACTTTTGTATCAATAATGTGACTATTATGTTATCTTACCCAAATCGAACTAGTCCCACAGTAAGCCAACTAGCCTAGTGTTACGGATACTAGACGATGATATATTTATTATATAAATATTTAAAATTATTTACTTTTATTAAAGATTGAGGATTCTATTCGTATATCTAAATTTACTCTTGGTCGATAAACAAATATAAAAAATACAAAGAAAACATCCAAGACTGAGAAACAAATATTTATGGTCATCACACAAATATTTGCTCTTACTGGGATTCGAACCCAGGACTTTCAGCTTTGTAGGCGGCGTCACTACCCACTAGGCTAACCGGATGCCATTATAGTGTAATAACAGCTGAATACTGCATTGTCAGCCATAAAATAGTGAGATACCACCGTTAATTATAAGATATATAAGTACTAACGGATACCCCTAACGTTCGTCACTCATAATTTCCCAGCGTTATTCCCGGTTGTGTTCCTATAGGAGCCCGGTCCGCTTTGACACTTAATCCCAAGATTTGGTATAGGCACTAGTTTTTACGAAAGTGACTGCCATCTGACCTTCCAACCCAGAGGTAAAACTAGATCTTATTGGGATCAGACCGGTTTCCTCACGATGTTTTCCTTCACCGAAAAGCTAACGGTAAATATTCCGTACACAAGTTCCGAAGAACTCATTGGTAAGAGCCGGGATTCGCTCCCACGACCGCCGCTTGACAGCCGCATGGACCAACCAGTTGGCTACCGTAGCTTTTCCATACTTGCATCACTATACATTTATAATTATTGATCCACCTATCGTTTTCCCGGTTGTAGGTACTTTAAAAGCGCCCGGGATCGTCTCTGGCATCTAATATTATGATTATCATCGCTTTATATATTTCTGAAAATAATTCCAAATCAATAACTGAAAAAAAGACATCTAGTCAGACTATTTAAAATCTTACAGGCGCCAATTTTATTGTAGGACTCAATCGAAATGTTGATTAGATTCATGATTTAAATATAGGTTCTGTTTATGACTAACCCAAGTTAGGGAGACGCCGTTATTTGAATCAAAATAAATTAGCATTCGTTTATCATCTTTGTTTATTATTGTTTTTCATTCAATTCTTTTTCACGTGTTTCTACTTGATCATATCACAGATTTCCTATATGTATAGCTAAGAGTATATAGACTACAACAAAAATAACCCACCTCACTTGTAACATACTAACATCAAAGCGTATTTTTCGAGTACCTCAAGGCCTGCCAGGTTGCGATTACAAATACTCGCTCCCTCAGTGTAGCCTTCCAATAATAGCGTTCCCCAGAAAAATATGTTATTCGAGACGGAATTTAAAAATGTGTAAATGTGCTGAAGTCGGCATGATTTGCTCACAAACAGGCAAAGGTATAGGGGAAATTCTCGACGAGGCGAATACTTTACACGAAATATCTTGTCTGTTTTTAAGCTATTTAAATAAAACATCTGAACAGCGATTATGTACTCTTTTGAGACAAGCAGGATAACTCTGCCTAACTTTTCGAACTAGCATTCGGAAATTATGGCATTGTTCTATTGATGCAAAATGATAACAAAACTAAAGATCTTGCTTTCAGGATTGGAAAGTACATAATATTACACTCCTTTTCGTTGGGCAGTCGTGTGTAGCTAGAGTGGGAACGGGATTCTCATGCAATCAAAAGAAAAATAAAAATGTTTATAAATCAAAATGTCTATATTTTTATATTTCTACGCCAACCGGCAAAAGATAGTGTTTAGCTATATGCTTTAGTTAGACCGAAAAAGTGACAATAAGTATTGGCCAATATTATTTACAATGCATGTGCTCGAAAAGAGCGTTTTCCAAGCAACAAAATCGTGCGGAAAGTGCCACTTTTTCGCACTAGTGCTTTTTACTTTTCATTTTTTTTTTTAATTTTCAAGTCAGTCGTCAGCCCGACACAAAGAGTTTTTATTACAAGAGAAAAGTTTTACAAATATTTCAATTACACGTTTTCTTTCATATAAAGGTACATAAATACTAATAATGTATAAAATGATTTATTAATCTTTTTGAATTTTGAATTTTTGAACAATAAATAAATTAAAATATTCATTTATTTAATGTGTTTGGCTGAACGCATATCTTTCTTATGCCTTTTGCAATACGACAGTATGGCGACTTGCACATGCGCAATGCGCATATGTTGACCGCGCATGTATCTAAAAAGCCCGCCATTGTTGTGATTGTTGTTTACTTTGGAGTTATTTTATGTAAATATGTTAAAAATGTCGAGTGAAAGTGAGTAATCAATAATAATAATGATTTATTGCGTTTCAATAGTGTCAGTATGTTTCTTAGAAAGTTAGAACTACGACGGTACAGCGTCTTTTTGTTGTTTAATAAATTGAGTTACTCAAAATTATTTTTTTTCCAAAACCACAATACAATGGTTTTAACTTTTAAGTGAATAAGCTTGATAGCCAAAGATGTGGAGAAGTTGTTAAATGCAGTTCCAGATAATAAGTAGGTACCTGACAATCTACCTAGGTTCTTCAATTTTAACCTCTATTTTAAACCGACATTTCAACATTTACTATATTTCCTCACACAAGGCATAGTAAAACGTTGCATGATACACGCGCTTAAAGATGATTTCCGACTCGTGTCGAATTATACATTCGCTCGCTTCACTCGCTCATGTATAAAAATGGCACTCGTCGGAAATCACCTACTTTCCACACTTGTAGCATAAATAACTATTATTTCACACTATGTATACTTCTACAGTAATATTATGAAGACGTAATGTCTGTGAGGTTGCAAGCGCGTATGTAATTAACGTATGTAATAATCTGTGTCCATAAATTTGCGGCACTTGCGTACGTGCTGGCTTATAAAGCCATAATAATAATAATTATTATTATTATTAAGAGCCTTAAGTGTCCAACTGCTGGGCAAAGGCCTCTCTCTTATTCTTCCACATATCCTTGTCCTGGGCAGCCTCCGACCAGTCTTGATCAAAGACGTCAAGCTCGTCTCACCCATCTCCTACGTGGTCTACACCATAATAATTATAATATACTATACAAGGTGTAACGAAAAAAGCGATGATCCGTTTAAGGGAATAACAGGTATCGTGTTCTGTTATGGACAAACTAAAAGACCTTTTTATTAACGCGATTTTTTTTACATTTGTATGGAGCAGGTCGCCCCAGTCGGCGAAAAATATTCTTTTACTTTTTTTTATCAGAACACGATACCTGTTATGCCCTTAAACGGATCATCGCTAATTTTGTTACACCTTGTATGCAGACGTCACTGATGCTTTCGTAATAATTATTATAACATGTACCTAAAAGTCACACAGCGATGTAGGATGCGCATTTCGCAGCAGTGCTGGTGTCTCAATTCTCGTTTGTGAGACCAGAAGACCAGGTCAAACCAGGCGTTGTTGTGTGTCACGCATTCACAAGACTACGTCACGGCTATCAAAAACAGCCCGCGAGCTATGTCGCGGCGCGAGATACTATGCATCTTTTTCTAACTAGTGAGAAAAACAAAACAAAAAGAATTTCGAAGAAGTGACTCAACGAAATATTTCTATAGAATAAACGAACCTCTAACAAAATTTCACGAGAATCGGTTGCAACCTGTAAAGGAGAACCGCCGAACAGCGTGACAGCAGAACAGACACCGGATATACGAAAGATATTTGGCCTAAGCTGAAGCATAGAACTTCGTTGGCTTCGCTCGCTCGTTCGATTAGAACGATTACAACGCTTATCTTATCTTATCTTATCTAGATGAGCGCCATTTCGGATACACTTCGACCCATTGGGATCTTTTGTGCATTTGCCCTCTCCTTTATGCCTACTCCCAAGCTCGCTCCATCATTTCCACATAGCGGATGATGCAGCTCAGCGGAAGCACCTTGAATTCCTTTGGTTGCGGATAGCGGTTACCAAAGTTATTCATTCAGTTCAGTTATTTGTCTGGCAAGGGCATGACATTCACACAATAAGTGTTCCATAGTTTCATCCTCCTCGCCACACATTCTACAGTCTAAACTATCCGATAGTCCTATCTTGGCCAAGAGGTCCTTGACCCCGAAGTGGCCTGTGAACACCCCAGATATGATTCTGAGTTGTCTCCTACTGGATTTCCAGAGTTTGGTAATCCAGCCCGAGTCCACTCCTTCTATGAAGAACGCTTGAAAGAAACTAGTCTATGTCGCCTCGACAAAGTTCGCGGGCCGTTAGCTGTGCAGGCGCCTTAAACCAAAGGATATAATAATGTGTACATACTATAGTAAATAGCGAGCTCTCAGGCCGGAAGATGGATGGTTCCCCGTACATACCTGAAAAAACAAGCGAACGTGAGTGTAATGTATTATGACACGAACTAATATTAAGCACTACCGGGAAAAATGCCATTTTTATGTTAAAGTGTCTACTTAATTTTGCTCTTTTAGGGTAGTCTTTACTGTACTCATACTCATACTCATTATTTATAGTAAAAAAATACATGTCAACATCATACATACGTGTTATAAGCTTATGTTATTATATAAATATTATTACGAAAACAAAGCATAAGATTTATTTATTGGAAAACCAACAGCTCACAAAACAGGTTAAAAACAGATGATTAAATAAGATATTAAATACAAAGGCGAGCTTATCACTTATCTATTGACGACCTGTATAGACCAGGGGGTAGTGATCCTGCCTACAAAGCTAGAGGTTTTGGGTTCTAATCCCGGTAAGGGCAAATATTTGTGTGATGAGCATAAATATTTGTTTCTGAGTCTTGAATGTTATCTATGTATTTGAGTATTTATATTTATTCAATAGGTATATAGTCGTCTAGTACCCATAACACAAGCCTTATGGAGCTTACCATGGGCCTAGTCCGATTTGTGTAAGATTTTATCCTAATATTGATTATATTATATAGAATCAGTTTGAGGGATTTCTTCTACCTTAACCTTTGGGTAGATTAGATGGCTAGTTTTGCTGATATTTTCACCATTTATCCATTTTTGTAAAGATACATTAACCCGTTACGCTATGACGATACACAAGCATCTGAATGCTTTTCGCTACCTGGAGTGCTACGGTCTGCGGCGTAGCAGCATACCCATACGAGGCCACGCATTGCTACGTGCGGAAATCGCTCGTAGAGGCATTACTCATAATGTGAGTCGTTGGCCTTAAATAGAAACACATTCACTGCCAAGAATCGCTACGCGCTACGCTCGTTAGCCAATCCCATGGTTTTCCTCGAATGTAGCAGAAAGCGACTACGGCGTAGGCGCCCGCTAGGCGGGTTCCTATCAGTGAAAGTGTTAAAGGTCATACATAGCGGTGAATGATTCCACAATGATAAAGTACAATACAATACAAAAATATTCTGTATTGTACACCTCAATTTATGAAGACAATTCAAAACAACAACAAATAATAAGTAGAGGAACCAACAGGCGGTCTTATCGCTAAAAGGCGATCTCTTCCAGTCAATCTCTTCCAGTCAACCTTTGGGTAGCGGAGAAATTGTAGATATTTTACTACGTGGTAGGTGGCAAAATAATCATTAAAAAAACGAATGACAAGCTACACATACAATCATGACAATGATAAACATACACACATAAAATATACAAATAAACATACATAAATACTAATAGTAACTGTAGCTATTTCTGAATATGAACATATTGAGCTTATATTTTTCCTCCTAAAAATGCTAAGTACCTAGTGTGAACGCTTATTTTCGTAATAATTTAAGCCGATATGAAAAATGTCGGAGAATAAACGACATACAAACACGTATCTTGTTGATTCACAAGTTCACATCATACCACAGGAAAAATAAGATTTGAAAAACGGTAATTAATAATAGTTTTTTTATAATATTTCATTTTAAACCACGAGATATTTTATTCAGGAGTCCAACAAACTGTCCACCTAGAAGTAATTGTCTTTTTTGTATGAATTATCTTGGATATTTTAGAGCAAATGTAAATTAGCCAAAATAAAGATAAAAACATTACTTAAATTTTCTGAATTTTCAGAACCTAGTTAGTTTCCTTTTTTTCATTAATCCGTTACGTAGAAAAAATCTGAGCTGGCACCTACGCCGTAGTCGCTTTCCACAGATACGAGGAAAACCACGGGATCGGCAACGAGCGTAGCGCGTAGCGACTCTTAGCAATGCATGTGTTAAGCACATTTTTTTACCTGAACGATGGCAAACAATGCTTTCGGTACCATCGCCAACACAGTTAACGCTCGTAGCCGATCCAGTGATTTTCCTCGTATGTAGCGGAAAACGACTACGGCGTAGGCGCACGCTAGGCGGGTTCCTGGCAGTGAAAGTATTACCTGACCATCCTTGCACTTTACGCTCATTGTAATAAGGTTCAGCGGTAGCCGATGGTAAGCGGAAGCACGGCGGTCAGCACTTGCGCCATAAAGACGTGCTCAAACGACACCTCGGCTGTTAATCGCTTCGCGCTAATACGGCTCACCCCGCCGGTCATCCGTCACGAAACTAGACCTCTACCTATACTTAGTTACTACGCATCGCGGTGTCAAGATATATTTGTGGGATGAGCGTTGAGGTGAGTTTAAAACAAGTTACAGAATGTAAAATAAGTTACAGAATGTAAAACAAGTTACAGAATGTAAAACAAGTTACAGAATGTAAAACAAGCTACAGAATGTAAAACAAGTTACAGAATGTAAAACAAGTTACAGAATGTAAAACAAGTTACCGGGCTGAACTCGTGCGGTAGGTATCGATCAGTAGTGCTGGGAGGAGTTAGCCGCAAAAAGGCTATCTTGGCGATCTACCATCTTTCAGAGGGTTAAATTGTTTGAGGAAAACCGCCTAATAACGTTAGATGTAAAACGCCAAGCACGAAAAGAGAGGCCTCGAGCCTTCTACGTGTATAATATGTATAACGCCACTGGTCAACTGTACTGTCATCCTTGCAATAGAGTGTTTAAGAGCAAGTTTGGCCTAGCCAGTCATATCAGAGCTGCTAATCCATAATTTGTTAGGGTCGCCTTCATCGAAATCGATGAGGAGGACTATTATAATAAGGTTCAATATGAATACAGGATTTAACTGTGTTAGATTTGGTACCGGAAGCCCGTTGCCGACTTTTTATGTATGATGATTCAATTTGATTTATTTTTCTTTATTTTATTCGACATTATTAAATATATACCGAGATTTTAATTTATAAGTACTACCGATACTCACCATTGTTTTTTTATTTTTAACTTACTAAGGGACAAGGTTTTGGTTTTGGCCTTGTATTTTTATGTACGCCAATTATTGATAAGGTACTTTTCAGTAAGTACACTAATTATCAGAAGTCGGAATTTTCGTGGCACTTTTGAGCTGTCATTGGGACTTCTCGTTTATCGACTACCGATATTCATAATTATATCGATAAATTATAGAACACAACATATGAAACCAGATTAAAAGTAGAGGTTAACAACAGGCAGTCTTACCGCTAAAGAGCGATCTCTTTTAAATGACTTTTGAGTGGCTGAAATTGTTAAATAGAGATTTGCAATGAAAACAATGAAAAGATAATAGTTAACAATTTTAAATTGAATCAGTTCAGTTCAATGTTTTAAGATTTATTAATTTCATGTTCAACTATAAAATCTAACTTCTATTTATAATTTCCTAGAAATGAGATCGCCCAATCGCGATAAGACTTCATGTTGTTTACCCATCACTCGTAATCAACTAATCATATTTTACATATATTGTATTCTGTATTTATCGATATACATATTTATAATCGGAAGTCGATAAACGAGAATTCCCAATGACAGCTCAAAATTGCCACCAGTGCCAAAATTCCGACCTCTGCTGCATGTTTTAAACATGAACATTTTGACATTCTTATTTTTATATTCTACTAGCGGTGAATAGCTCTTGAATCACTCTATCTATTTAAAAAACTGCATTAAAATCCGTTTCGTAGTTTTAAAGATCTAAGCTCATACATAGGGACAGACAGCGGGAAGCGACTTTGTTTTATACTATGTAGAGAAAAGGGGAAGGCAAAGATCAGGCAAGGTATAAGACAGGGTTGTCCACTCTCACCTCTTGTATTCAATATCTTCATAGAGCGGGCCATACAGATAGCAATAGATTCAGACTTGGGGGGCGTTAAAATAAATGGAAACAAAGTATAATTCATTACATTTGCAGACGACATCGCAGCATTTGCCGAAGAAAGTAATCAGTTACAGCAATTAGTATTAAAACTGGATGAAATTTTCAATCAAACCGGACTTAAAATTAACTGCAATAAAACCAAAATTCTCACTATCTCTAAACGCACAACAGTATACAGAAACCCAATCGTAATCAGAGACACGACAATAGAGCAAGTTCAGAAATATAAATATTTGAGAAGTATCTACCAGTGACTCTAGGTGCACCCCTGACATCATACAGAGGATTGCTATGGACAAAAAGGCATTTAATAACAAAAAGCATCTCTTAAAAGCACGCATAGCAAAAACAGCTAAAAAGCGTCTGAGTAAAGTTTACATTTGGAGCATTGCTTTATATGGGAGCGAGTCGTGGACGCTAACCCAGAGAGACAGAGAACGACTAGAGGCCTTCGAAATGTGGTGCTGGCGATGGATGGAAAGGATTAGCTGGCTGGAGAGAAAGACAAACGAAGAGGTTTTAATGGTAGATGAGAAAATATGTTTGCTAGGAAGGATGTATTAGAAATAGGAGAGGCAAGATGGTGGGCCACCTGATACGGCACGACAGTTTCTTCCTAAACATCCTGGATGGTAAAATTGAAGGCAAGAGAGGCAGAGGAAGGCCTAGGCTAACATATTTTAGTCAAATAAAAGATAAAGCTGATGTCGAGTCATATGAGGAAGCCAAGAGGCTGGCACTGGACAGAGAAAGGGGGCGGTTACTCCACCGACAAGAGCAAGGCTCTTAAGTAATGATGATGATGGGTGATTTGTTGTTTAATGTTTTTTTCTATTATTGTTGCGCAATTGTGCCCAACGATCATTACACAAGTAGTATTTGCAAAGTGTAATTGTTATATGAGAATTGTGTAAGATGAATAAAAATTTTCCCTTTTCCCTTTCCTTTCCCATGAAATCTCTCTGACTCTTCATATTGACATAAAATGCAAGATTTCTCGTTTTCGCGCACAAAGCTCACGCACGATAAAATGAAAGTCGATTTCATGTTCCACTTTCAAACGCCTGTTAAAAACAAAAGCCGTGATGAAAGTAAATATATACTGCTCAAAACAAAATAAGGGCCACTTAGACGTTTCGCTCCAAATATGAGCGATATGACATTCGGCTGTGCCCTACGTGTCTCGACTATACATTCGGAGATCAGATTTATACTGGTCACATTGAGTCGAGTTTCTAAGCATCATGAATAACGGGCGTCGAGTGAAGCTCAATTTACTTGACTTTTATTCATAGGATTTCGCCGACTTTTTCGGTGGCAATTTTCTTGGTTACCATAAATTAGTAGTCCATTTAGGTACGTTCCTGCTGACAAAGTTCATAGGAAAATTACAGTTTTCGTTTGGCTTTCAGTTGCTGTTGTTACTTGCTAGTTACAATAATAGTGGTGTACCCTTGTTTTGTCGACAACCTTTTCATCGAATATTATTTCATCGACAACGATTCATCGAAACTTCAGTATTAGTAATATTGTTAAGCGTTATTTCATCTCAACTACTATTTATTTAAATTTATTTTACTACGTAGAAATAATATTCAACGAATATTATTTAATCGCTGATTTGTTTCAAATTATCTTAATTGGCACAACTACAAAACATTGCAATTCATTTCTTCGACGTTCTACTTTAATACAATTTTATATGTCCTACTGCACATTTATACATTATTCAAATTATGTAGTTAATTGTGTGACATACAAATATGTATAATATGTATGTATAATAAAACTAAGAATCATTGGTGTAAATCGTTTATTACAAAAAAGTATCAGGGCGGACAAAAATGTCTTGAAGCGAACTCTGTTTTAGGTCGGTTAGGTTAGGGTTCACTTGTGTCCCTCAGACCAGAAATAGACACCCCGCGCAGCGGCGTGGCGTCGGCTCGCTGCACGGCAAAAATAGGTTTAAAAACGTTAGGGATTGAATATAGATCCGAAATAACTTTATGCGGAATAAACATTATTACATGTAAGAAAAATTAATTAAAAAAATCCGAAATGAAAAGCCATGACATGAATTTTATTGAAATAAGTCAACTACCAATTAAAAGACCTCGGTTCAAATTACCTAGAATCGAGTCCTCGACGCAATGACTTGTCGATGAAATGAAAATACTTAAATCGTTGTCTTTGAAATAATATTCGATTAAATGCTTACCGGCAATTCAATTTATGAGGCTGTCAACCCCTTTTCACGCCGAGGTATGTATAGTGCTTTTCTTAAACATGCAATGAAATAAATTAAAAAAAGCTCCAAGAAATCAAACTTCAATTTTCACGGCAGAACGCCGTGATCCTGTGCCACAAATTGTGGAATGGAAATTAATAAATACCATCTTGCAGGCCTAGGACTCCAATTTTGTCTCTGGTCTCGCTGCGCCCGAAACGTCACACTTCGAAGTACATTATGAAGCAACGTCAAGATTTCATTGCATGTTTGAGAAAATTAATATTAAGGGACAATGTTATACAAATAGAACTAGCCCCCATAGGCAGCAGTGGCGATGCGTGAGAATTTTCACTGGACAACGCGGACCAAACAAAGGACTGTTTTTTGATGATTTACG
The DNA here is from genome assembly GCA_947578815.1 of Epinotia ramella. Taxonomy (NCBI): domain Eukaryota; kingdom Metazoa; phylum Arthropoda; class Insecta; order Lepidoptera; family Tortricidae; genus Epinotia; species Epinotia ramella. The sequence goes on from OX388207.1 coordinate 7,133,085, forward strand.
AGTTTGGTAAGGTAGAAATTTTAGGCAAACCGGAGGGAATCTGCTTATATGTGCGCTCCGCCACTGATAAACTTGTATATAAAATTATAACTAACTAACTAATTTGGCTCAGGGACCCAAAGAGGGTCTTGGTCTCCGAAACGAGAGCACGCCATCAGTCCCGATCGTGCGCCACTTCTTGCTAGTTGCCGACTTGAAGATGTCGCAGATCTGCCTGCACACTGTCCATATAAAATTATAACTACTTGTACATACATTATGTAAATACATAGAAAATACCCTGACTCAGAAGCAAACATTCATGATAATCCTACTAATATTATAAATGCGAAGGTTTAGATGTTTGTAACTCAATCACGCTTGATAAACGGCTCAAGCGATTTAGATGAAATTTTGCACGAAGATAGTTTAAAGCCTGGATTAAAATATAGGATAGGTTTTATCAAAGGTTCACGCAGACGAATCAAGTCGAAGACGAATATTTGTCGTTACCGGTGCTCGAACCCAAGACCGTCGGCTTCCCAGGTAAAACCACTACCACTACCCACTAGGCTAAACTGCTAAACCGTTCCCGAGGATGTATTGTGTTAGAGCGAGGGACCCGCGTTTGTCTCTATCTATCAACACAACGAATACTCAAATCAATAAAGGGTCGGCAATGCGCTTATAAATCTTCTGGAATCGCACGCGTCGATAGGCTACGGTGTCTGTTTACCATCAGGCAGGCTGTATGATTGCTTTCCATCGTCGTAGTATTTATAAATATTTATAACTAGCTGATGCCCCCGGCATCGCCCGCGTGGTTATAGGAAAATTTAACATATTGAATTTTCCCGTGGGAATTAGATGTATTCCCGCTGAAAAAAGTAGCCTATGTCACTCTCCAGCTTCTAAACTATCTTTATACAAAAAATCACATCAATACGACGCTCCGTTGCGACGTGAAAGAAGGACAACACACACACACACACTTTCGCATTTATAATATAAGTAAGGATTATAAATCAGCCTATATACGTTCCATGTCTCATGGATGAGAGGGAACAGGCAGTAGTATTTAAAAAAATATCTGTAATTTAACTTTGCTCGCTAAAACACGCTAATGCTGAAAGGATCTTTACACAGAAGTACGGTTCATCCCCCATAAATCTGGGGGGCTATTAAGACGTCGTAGATAATGGGCGGATTTTGAATACGATGTCTTGCGTCCAATACTTATTTATGACTGTAGTCGGGGACATTTGGGTTTGCGGAGAACCTCTTTGCGAGTTCACGTTAGTCGGCTGAGTTCTAAGTAATGTGCACACGTACTTACTACACATGTTTTTGTAGTATTTTTAAAAGGTTTTATTTAGTTTCACCTGTTTGTCATCAAATCTTGCAAGTTAAATTTGACCCACTTCCCGGTGACCGATTGAGCTGAAATTTTGAGTATAGTTCCCGGTGACCGATGGAGCTGAAATTTTGGGTATAGGTATAGTTTGGATGACAATTCAACGAGCTGATCTATATATAAGTAACAAAAAAAAATACAATTTGATACTTGGACTTGGGTTTATTTCTGTTTTATTTGCGGCTTGGTGATGAATTTTGTGACACCATATACAAATTACTATTAAGTATACTCATTTCATTAGTTAATACATTTTCTTCTGAAAATCGGCAACCAAGGCGGTTTAATTCTTTATAGTAATATATCAAAAAAGAAGATAATTTAACCTCAAGTTTCATCAGTGAAGTAGGCACACGTGGCGTAGATACTCATCAAATAAATACCTTGTTTAACCTTCTTGATATTATATTGCCGTGTTTATACACGATTTTCTACTTTAGTTCGTTGAGACAAAGTTCAGCAGTTGCAGGCAAATCCATACGATTCGAGTGTACTCATGAATTCGTCACAACATTTCGAATATTGCTGCGTGGGATCGTTAAGGGTATTTTCTGGGCGAAACGTGACGTATATAGGTACTCTACATAATATGTCAAGTACACAATTTGTTTTCGAAAATATCTTATATTTCGAACAAATCCAGGGTACCCGATTGGTTATCATTTAGCATAGGTGTGTCGCACACCAGCGACACCCATGAAGCAAAACACCCATGAAAAAAAACAAAAATAACCAGATAAATAAACTGCTTCGATATTACTGCTCGATCTCACAAAGCCTGCCTATCTGTGTAAAACCTTAAGTTACAGAAGACCACAGCCATAGTTACAGCATTACATGCATTGTAGGTATGGTGTTGTGCCCAGGTAAGTAAGGATAACCTGTCAATTAGAAATGTCACGAGTGCCAGATTTATCACATGCGTTTAGGATACGAATGTGCGAATGCGAATGTCAAGTATATTGATGAAAAACTCAACTTGACCAAAACTAAAACAACACAAGTCGAACTTACCAAGCATTCTAAACAACAAATGGTTCCGATTGGTCAAAAGTAATCACGTGATACGTACAAATGGTTCCTATTGGTCAAAAGTAAAGACGTGATACCGCTCTGCGTGCAACGCGCATGCGCGGCATGTACGACTCGACGGCGACGGGCAACGCGTCCGCCGCCGACGCATTCGCAAAAGATTCACATCAAAATGCGAATGTCTTAAATTATGCTAACAAAATTATGGATTGTTCCGATAGCTCAGTTTGTTAGTTGCGATGGGCCATGTAACGCCTGTGGTCGCCGGTTCAAATCCGGCTCGTCAAAACATTTTTTTTTAATTTTTCCTTCAATTTGAAAATTATGCGAACCATTCGCAACTGCTAATTCGAATATTCGTAACATCCCTTCAAATCCTCTAATCAATGCTTGCGACTTTTCGAAGTCGAAGTTAAACTGAAAATTGAATGTATTTTGCTCTGTTTTCCCGTTCTGAGACAACAAGTGTTTATGTAATTATATTATGGATATTTCGATATTAGTGCTGAGAGACTTGGATATCAAGCATTCGTGGTTTTAAAATTTGCCGAACTGAACAACGAACAGCTCTCATGCTCTAGTCAATGCTGGGTTGTTATTCGCTACGCGCTAATGCGGCTCAGCCCGCCGGTCACCCGTCACGAAACTAGATCGCTACCTACGCTTAGTTACTACGCATCGCGGTGTCATGATATATTTGTGGTTGAGCGTTGAGGTGAGCTTAACACAGTTACAGAATAGGGGGGGCTGTGCGGCGGTTGGCGGGAAGGGTTGGCGTCGGGACAATAACAAAGTTGCTCGGCTTGGCAAAAATTTCGAAGCACATTTACTGTCGTTTTGTTAGAATGGTCGCTAAGACGTTTATTTTTTATTTTGCGAGATTTTACCTGTAATGTAACATTCGCTGATTGCTCTTTAAAAGTGAATGGTCAAGTGCATCAACACCTTAAGGTCAGTTTTCAATCGAAATAAGTTTCTGTCAAAAATTTCATTTTTGGTACAAGCTTTTATTGCCGACTGTACTTTTCTGTAAACCATCATCAACTACTCATTGAGACGATTCTAACGAACCCAAACTCAACGGGGTTACGTCGGTTAAGTACTGAATTCCCATGGCCACCTTTTGTCTCCATCATCAGATCAGCTCGATGGTATCATAATACTGAATTGTCATCCAAGCTTTACTTATAGCCAAAATTTCAGCTCAATCGGTCACCGGGAAGTGGGTCAAATTGAACGTGCAAGATTTGATTACAGACCAACGGGACAGGTGAAACTAAATAAAAAAGCTTGTAAAAGACCCGATTTTCCCTTGAACACTTCATATTGACATAATAAATGATCGGTGGCTTTTGCGCACAAAGCGCTGATAAAACGAAATTCAATTTCACGTTCTATTTTCAAACGCCTGTTAGGAACAAAAACCGCGATGAAGGTAAATATAATTACCGCTCAAATATATACACACATTCGCATGTCAACCGAAGTACATAAGGTCGAAAATGGTGTAATTTCCTTGTGAAAATACAGCTTTTTACGAAATGCCAAATTGCCAGTGGTTTTCGCATTTCAGAATCGGTTGTCATTTGAGTAAATCGGTATAAATGAATAATCATAAGTGAAACAATTGTTATATTTTTTGCAGGAGGTTTTTAAGCTACTTGGTAACATAATTATTTAGTTTCAAATTAAAATGTACGCAAGCATATAATCGATTTAGTTTCTAAGCCGTAATCAATCATGATAGCGGATTACTCATTACGATACTTGATTTAAGCTAAGCTACTCGTATAGCCAAAACTCCAAATATGTCATTATGACTCTCTCAAATATCAAATCTTAGGATGCGGTGGGTGTAAGTAAATAGTAGGGGATAATTTATTCAGTCAGTCATTTATTTATTTATCCATTTATTTATTTATTCGTTCTTTCAGTTAGTACTAAGTTATGTATGTATTTAATTTTATATACTCGCCCATTCTGACACCGTCGTCGGTGCGCATGAACCTTATCGGAATGTGAAACGCACGTGTCAAATCGACCCCCAGGAGTTTTATCAAACGAAGCGCTCTTTACCCGTGTAATCCCAAACAATTTACATATTTATTGGCATTGCTGGGACAGATGTGGTACTTAATCGATAACCTAACTTTCCCGGTAATTAAAAACGTAATTTCCTGCTAAACATAAACAGTCGGGTATATTAAAAAAGTTGGATGAATATCAATTAAAAGCTGGATAAAGTTGGTACAAAAATGGAAATTTATTCTGGCCATTGTTTATTAGAGGTTGAATGATTATTTTCGACTACGAGGAAACGTCCACCGTAGTTTATGAGCAAGCATATATTAACAGTGTTGACGAACCGCTTAGCCTAGTTGGTAGTGGCCATGCCTACGAAGCTAGAGATCTGGGGTTCGAATCCCGGCAACACGCTCACGCTGTCCCGCTCTCTGACTGGCTGTTCTCCTCTACACCTACAGGTCGCATTTCTCAACCGATTCGCGTGAAATTTTATGAGCATAATTATATACTTAGTCTAGGTTTTCGACAATAAAGTGTTTAGAAAAAAAAACATGGTCTCTAGTTTTTACAGCTAACAGAGGCACTAGTTTATTTAGAATACGAAATGGAAAATAATAGTAGCTTATGCAACTGATACATAATGACAGCCCTTAAAACACCGTGTGGTTCTCTCGCTGACGCTCGTTTCATAATAGGATCACACGAGTGTTTTAAGGCCTAATTATGTACAGTTGCATACACTACTTTATCTACACACATATCATAAGTACTCTAAGATGGGTTCAGAAGCCGTAGGAAATCACCAGCATTATTTCAACCAATTTTAATATGAGACCTTTCTTGTCTGTGGTTTCTTCTGTATTTTAATGATTACAGGATCGATATTTGAAAGGTTATGTTTTTAATTTGGAACAGATGTCAAAACTCAAGTGGGTCTCTATTCTAGTATCCATAGATATTAAAACAGTTATCGATACGAAACTTCAATTTAGTATGTTTTTTTTATATACTGCACGACATTTTCATCTCGAGTGAAAAAGGTTGAAATAATGCTGGTCATTTTCTACGGTTTCTGAACGCATTTAAGAGCACTAATGATATGTGCGTATGTAAAGTATTTTTACAAAGCTGCCTGCAGAATCATAATGATAATAATCAGGTCATAATCAGGTCGTAGAAAATGGAAATCTGTGATATTTGCTAAACCTTACTAAAAGGCGTGATATATGTGCAGGCTTCGTAATAATCTACCTACCCGAAATTTATTTTTTGAAGCGCTCATAGCCTAGCGGCGCCTGCGAGTCGGAAACGATAACGCAAGCAAAGATGGCAGCGGTCAGTCTTTGAATGGGTGACCGCCTGATGTTTGAGTGGTTAATATAAAGTCGAGTTGCCACTCACTTGACAAAGTGGGGACAACTGTCACTCGCGTCCGCAGGAGCTACCTACCAGAACCCTGCAAGTGTCCCCTGGGTGGTACTAAAGAGTGACAAAGTTTAAAGGCCAAAATAATGTATGCCATACGATTAAATAAATCTACCCGAAGACTTTTACTATTCCTGCGTATAAAGAAAACAAAATCCGACCAAAGTCTACGCAACCCATAAATACTGGTAATAAATATGATACCTCAAGCAAACATTACAGGTCTTACCACCTATAATACCACTGTGCACGCATACCTGCAACCATTACGTTGTTTGAAACATAAATTTAACGTAAAGGTATGTTTCTCGACTGCAAACAGGCAAATAGCCGTTCCCCGGGGAACCTCAAGGAGATAAAGCCCGGGAAAGATTTATTTGATATATTACCTCGAAATTCTCGTTCATCAATTACATTAAATTTTCTATAGCATTTTCATGGCAAATAGAAGTTTAACAACTATGCATTGTGGGTTGAGCTTTGCATTTCGTGATAAAAATATATTTCTTCAATAGGGAACTTTTTAAAGAATTGGCCAGTGGCAATCGGAGGGGGGAGCCAGCAGTGGGACAAAATAGGCTCTTAATAAAATAAAAAAAATACTGGAATTGTTTATGTTGAAAACACATTGTTTGGAATGTGTTCCTTAACGTGGCCCGAAGTCGATGAGTGCCAAAATAGACTGCCTTAGACAAAACAATTCGTGACATGCTTCAAACTAGTCATCACAACAATTCTAAACAAATATATTCAGCCTAAACCTTGCCCGTAGTCACTTGCAAAGTAAACGACTGGGTTCTAGTTTTGTTTCCTTAAACAATTACTCTGTCAGGACCGCCCGTCACTTCGAAGCACAAACTTAACACTTGCCGTTGGCGATGTAAGAAACCACCGAAGCTGGATACTCCTATGTTTTCCGGGTTAGATGGAATCGAGGCATTTGACCGCAAAAATAAGTTTGTGATTCTATAGTAGCCAGTTTAATTGGGAAGTATTATTTAATTAGTGGATACACGACCCTTTAGGTCACATGCGAGGACGAACACACTTGATTGGCAGCCAGGAATTTAGTTTGATCGGTTTAATTGTGGTAAATGTTTTCGGTGAAGTTTCGGACGCTTCAATTAACAGAACTACGTCTAATTCAATGTAAGTTTCATTTATAAGTACCTACGTCTTAAACAACTTTATCACACATTCAATGGTAAACGACATAAAACATGAGATAAAATATTGGAGAGAATAAAACATTTAGTTAGGAGTTTCATTTTTTTGTAAAATATTAATTGACTGTGCATTTAATGCCTTTCTACTTACAATTCAACTTAGCAATAAGTCGTTCAGCTTAAATATATTAAGGGACATTGAATGCACGTAAAATTACGAAAGTTTTTCTCATTACCATAAAGGGGTGAATTAGTTTCACCGGCACTGTATTTGACGGAATAACAAAATACTCGTAATCATACTCATATTCATACTCACAAACAATAATATTCCTCTAGTCATTTATCATGGAATTTCGCAAAGTATTCTGGACATATCAATCAAATTGCCCTTCAACTATTTGCGGTTAAAAGCCGCTAAAATTCGTTCGCATTTATTTGTCACTTTTACTTTTGTTTGGCAATAAAACAAATCACATTTTAGTTAACAGAGGTTGTTTAAGTTTTATGAAGAGTGGGATAAGACGTGCGTTCATATTCAAATAAGAATCTTATTTCGTCTGCAGCTTGCAAAGACATTCGTATTCCTTCAAGTACGGAAATTCCTTCAAAAATAAATGTCCGAAATACTTAAATTTAGTGCCATACATTATCTCAGCGAAATATTAAAGCATAAACAGTAGGTTTTTCCAAGTGAGTGCCTGCAACATTATATGGGGTCCCGTGCGCACATAAATCGCCCGAAGTCGTAAATCGGCAACCGCGGAATTCTTCCACCGCCATTTTGAAATTAACGCGCCATTTTGAGGTTAGCACGGTTTTATATTATAATAAAAAGCTTTGAGGGCGTGGATTAATCACGTGATTGGTGTTATGGGGAGATTTGTGACTCGCATATTTGTAAACTTGATGGCAATTAAACTGGGTAGGCGTTTTGTATTGAAATAGGTACTTTGACACGTGTAACCACCATGATTTTGTCACCATTTTTTTTATAATTACTAAGTAAATCATTTTGTAGAAAACAAGTAGTTTCTACTTATTTGATTTATTTCTTATGCTCGTATATGCTGCGTTTAGGCTGCATTTTGCTTGCTTAGCATACAATTATACTGCAGTGCATAAAGTAAAATTTCGCACGCGGCCATGCGCTGCCGCCCTGCAACACTACACGAGGTTGAGTCGCGCAAGTTTAAATAGTTAATACCGTTTATTTTTTGTGTAATGTACTCGAAATGTAAGTGAAAAGCACATTGCATAAAACTCGATTTATGCTTGACTTTATATCGACACTCGCATGCGGCTCGGTTCGATAAATTGTATTGGATAAAATAAGTTGTTTTGTGCACTTGTTGTACAATTTGCAATTATCATACGGTAGAAAATAACCTGACTATAGCTGTAGCCCATTAACGAAGTCGCTGTCGCTTTGAACTAGTAACTCAAGCTCGACTGGCACTGTGAAGCCATCCACTCGCGTGCAATCGCAACAGACACTACACAGCTTTACGTACACTGGCGCGCATTCATAACGGACAGTTAATGCCGTCCGAAAGATTAACGGACTAATTACAACATCGAACGTGCTCTGTACAGATTTAGGTCGCCCTGTGGTTCAGCCTCGGTTCATATTACGGAAATAAGCTAGCCAATTTGAATTAAAAAAAGTTTTTTTATTTAAGAGTTTCGACAACTGGTTATCCTACTTAGTCGGTAGTGACACTGCCTACGAAGGTGAAAGGCCTGGGTACGATTCCCGGTAAGGGAAAATATTTGTGTGATGAGCATGAATAACTATTTGTTTCTGAGTTTTGGGGGTTTTCTATGTATTTAAGTATTTATAGTATTTTAAATATCGTCGTCTGGTACTCATTAAACAAGCTTTATTGAGCTTAAAATGGGCCTAGTTGAATTTGTGTAAGACTGTCCCTTCATAATTATTTATTGTTTGTATATTTCCAGCTGGTCGATTGCATAGCGCTTTGGACGTAGACTTTGGAGGTAGATCTAAATGTCATTTTGTTGAATAGGAAAACGACTGTTGAGAAGTTAGGTAATTGCCCCTTAGAAAGTTTATTTTTGATAGAATAAAGCCAGCATCTATGGGTTCGTAATCATTATGCCAGATCTCTCGCTCGCATTGTAGAGTAAATTAGCGAGTGCGAGCGAGAGAGATCTTATAGTCGCTTTTGTGTCAATCGGTTTTGCTCCGAGCTAACGCGTTAGATCGAGCGTGCGAGGCTTTCTTAAACATAATTAGAATATGAAAAAGACCAGCTGAAACAAGACCCAACCCCGGTGGTGTAAAATGGGATTATCAGAATTTATTTACCGAGCCATGAAGAAATCATCAAGCATGAATGTGTGAACTTAGGACCAGCAATGCGCATTTGCGTTCCCTTTAGTTGCAAGTGTCCATGGGCTACGGTAACCGCTGAGCATCCGGTGAGCTGTACGACGGTTTGCCACCGACGTGGTATGCTAAAAAATCTTCCTAGTCCATATACCACCACTATGACACGCCACTATGTCAGTCTGACTCCAGGACCAGAACTCGAAACCTATTCCGCTGCAGCGTGGAGTCAGGCAAGGAGATGTTATTTCTCCAAAACTGTTCACCGCTGCACTGGAGGACGTTTTCAAGACTCTGGACTGGAGAAGGCTAGACATCAACATCAACGGCGAGTACATCACTCACCTTCGGTTTGCTGACGATATAGTAGTCTTGGCTGAGACCATGGAGGACTTTAGTACGATGCTCAATGACCTCAGTAAAGCTTCCGAGCGAGTTGGTCTAAGAATGAACATGTGGCCTCTCTCTGCATTTTCTATCGCATGTATAACGGGGAGTGCTCCGAGGAATTGTTCGGATTAATCCCTGCCGCTTCTTTTCGCCATCGTCCAACGCGACAACATTACCATCCTCACCACTTAGATGGTTGGCAGTCCTCAACAGTGCGCTTCTCTAGAAACTTCCTGCCTCGCACAGCTAAACTGTGGAATGGATTGTCGCCTGCGGTATTTCCGGACCGATACGACCTTCAAATCTTCAAGAAAAGAGCGTACTCCCATCTTAAAGGCCGGCAACGCACTCACAACACCTCTGGTGTTGCAAGTGTCCGTGGGCGGCGGTAATCGCTTACCATCAGGTGATCCGTCTGCTCGTTTGCCTCCTATATCATAAAAAAAAAAAAAAAAAAATGGATAAGACGAAGATCATGTCAAATGCCCATGTAGTACCGACTCCCATTACAACCGGACACTTTACGCCCGAAGTTGTAGATTATTATGTATACCTAGGACAGACTATCCAGTTAGTAGGTAGGTCCAACTTCGAGTAAGAGGTCAATCGTCGAATCCGACTCGGCTGGGCAGCGTTCGGGAAGCTACGGCACATCTTTTCGTCCAATATTCCGCAGTGTCTCAAGACGAGAGTCTTTGACCAGTGTGTGTTGCCAGTGATGACATATGGCAATGAAACGTGGTCGCTTACTATGGGCCTCATGAGAAGGCTCAAAGTCATCCAAAGGGCAATGGAGAGGGCCACGTTGGGAGTTTCTCTGCGTGATCGCATCAGAAATGAGGCTGTCCGCCGCGCAGCAGAACCAAGGTAATCAATATAGCCCTCCGGATCGCTAAACTAAAGTGGCAGTGGGCGAGGCACATAGCACGTAGAACCGATGGCCGTTGGGGCGGAAAGGTCCGGTACCACGTACCGGAAGGCGCGGCGTGGGTAGGCCCCCGACAAGGTGGACTGATGACCTGGTAAAGGTTGCGGGAGTCCGCTGGATGTGGGTGGCGCAGGACCGGTCACTTTGGCACTCTTTGAGGGAGGCCTATGTCCAGCAGTGGACGTCTTTCGGTTGATATTATGATGATTATGAGTCCATATAGCTCACTATAAGTATAGCTCATTCTCTGCGAGGAGATGTGTGCCCAGAAGTGGGACATAATAATAGGCCCATGATGACAATGATATTTTTAATACTACATTACTCCACAGGCCGGGAAAATAGGGATTGCCGGCCAAGTACATGTAGACGGACGAGCGTCGCGAGGCCGGATAGGGATACAAGGCTAGCAATCTCTTTTCACGCCGAGGTATATATAGTGCTTTTCTTAAGCATGCAAAGAAATAAAATAAGAACCTCGTTTTCTTATTATTAACGCCCCGATTTTGGGTCACGAATTGATACTCAAACCAAAGTAAGTCGCTTTGCAGGCCTCCAATTTTATATGAAATTCCATTACGGATCTCTCGTCTCGATGCGCCCGAAACGTGATACTTCGAAGCCTATTATAAATAACACAATGTAAATGTTTGCCAAAAACAGCGTTTGTTGGCGAGTATTGCACTCAACTTCTTTAGAATATTCTTTCTCATCTATTCTTTGTTTATCCCAAGAATTATTTTACCAAATTACTGTTAAGTTCCTCTGTTTCATATCAGCATTTGCTTGTAGTCTTGTTATTTGTTATATTGTATCTTTACGTAAACACTATTAGTTTCCATCCGCAACTTCGTTTGCGTGGGCCGAGATAAAAACGATCATATATTTGAATCTAGGCTTTAAACTATCTTCCTGCAAAATATCATTGAAATAGGTTGAGCCGTTTAAGCGTGATTGAGTAACAAACATCCAAACATCTAAATATTCATATGCACATTTTTTTTTATTTTTTTTTATTTTTTTATTTAAATTAGGCAACAAGGCCCATATTACAAATACCTTAAAGACTAACATACATATCAATATAAACTTATTATCATCATTCGGGTCTTCTCTCACACCTGTTGGGGTATGGAGGAAGCCATAACTGGGCATATGCCCTTTCTGGCAACTTTCTTCTCGGCCCGTGATTACGGGCCGGTCTTCGTGGGCAAATTTGGCTGCGTCAGATTTCCATTTTTCGTTTACGTTGGCCCGTTGACCTGTGAGGGCTTTTAGGTTACGTTGGCCGATCTTGGCTTAGTGAGTCTTGGTTATGTGAGTTCCTGGGCGTGCCAGGAGTATCATCTTTTGGCGCGAGCTCTCTGGGCAGGGGCCGTGAACGCCTATCCGGAGGGCGTGCGTGAAGTGGAGCGATCCCTTTTAGGTGTGGGTATCTTGAGTTGTCAGCCCGGTCAAACATGACGCGTGCAAGATGACTGACGAACGCGTCCAAATTCTGCCACTAGAGGTCGCGCTGGATTACGTCGTTTCTGACGTACCGAGGGGCATCAGTGATGGTACGCAGGGCTTAGTTCTCTTAATAACTACAAAACACACAATTACTGCGACGTGTTGCGCCATTTCGTGGTGTCAGGTAACCGACCGCGATAACGTCGGAACTTGACTCCCTTTGGCCAAAATTCTTCCTTAGTGAAGGTCGATAGATGATCCGTTGGAACTCTGACCACAAAGGAATTAAAATTCACGTCATGGCGAGACTCCAACCTCACGACCCTCAAGATGAATCCGGTCTTCAAGCGCACATACTCCACAACTTCCTCTGCCTTCGTAGTGTAGTGCACCCGGAACACGTAAAGCTGCGGCGAAGGTGTAGCAGTACGCAGCAGGTGATTTGGTCCAGTCGGTGCAGTACCGCACAGATTCCGTCAAGTAGGCTTCTTCTTTTCCTCCACCTTGTCGCGTCGCGACTTCTTTTGATTCGTATGTGGCAGATCCTTGCGAAAGACATCACAAGGTTTCATCATCATTTATAATATAAGTAGGATAGTAGGATTGAAAAACATTTCAAGTAGTAAAAATAAGTTCCGTCTGGTGATATTTTCCTAGTACGTAGGTAATTTCGAAAGTTAAGTTCTGCCCGCGACTCCATCCGCGTGGAACTCGTTTATATCGTAGCTCCATACAAACTTTCATCCCCAATATCAGCGCCTCAGGGGATGATAAAACTCGTTTCCGGGATGAAAACTATCCTATACCCTTCCCCGAGATTCATCTGTCATACCAAATTTCATCGTATGTGGTTCAGCGGTTTTAGCGTGAAGAAGTATTAGACAGACAGGCAGACACACTTTCGCATTTATAATATTACCATGGGTGTGAACTGTTGTCAAATACGGTATACAACTAAATTCTAGTTTTGGGTGACTTTGACCGAATCATCGTCCCGAGTAATCCACTGTGCGGCGTGAAATCTGGACTGCATACCAAGTGTACTCACAGCTCGCCAGTGTACGGGTGTTAATCAAGTGTTTATTCGAGATCGCGGATTAAAGTGTATCACCGCCTTTATTCAGTTTATAGTTCAGTCAGATTTGATTGAACGCCAACAACAGTAGGTACGAGATACGGCTATTTATTTGTTTAGTGTTAGTTAAATTTAATGAATAAATAAAATAAATATTTCCGGACAATCTTACACAAATCGACCTAGTCCCAAACTAACACTTATATAGATAAATATAAGTACTTATGTTTATATACCTATTATACTTACAGAAAACATCCATGACTCGGGAACATTCGTGCTCGTCACACAAATAAATGCCCTTACCGGGATTCGAACCCAGGACCTCTTGCTTCGTAGGCAGGGTCACTACCAACTAGGCTAAAGCGGTCGTCGAATATTAGGGCTCTCTCTCTTTTTTTATCTTTGTTTATTATTTTCTACCTGCTTTATTAATGCAATAAAGAGTATATTTTTCAACTATTTGTATTGTATCATATTCGGATACAATCATAGAAAACTCGGACTAGCCCCCATCTCTATCCATACTAATATTATAAATGCGACAGCATGTCTGTCTATCTGTATGTCTGCCTGTCTGTATACCTCTTCGCACTTAAACCGCTGAACCGATTTAAATTAAATTTGGCATATAAATGTTGTTCAACTCCTCGCCTAGTGCGAGTGGAGTGAACTGCCACGCGTTTCGCGGGTCATATAAGCCAGTGGATTGGCTACAAAACTTGTTCAACTCACCTGATTCCGGGAGGCGCGATGTTCGCTCCTCGGCCCGGTTGGTATCTGTCAAGGTTCAGTCAACTGTCAGGTCAAGTCAAGTTCAATCAAGAAGGTCTCCGGGCTGAAGAAGCAGCCGTGGCGTTCCGGGGCAGTATCGCCAACAATCCGCGGCGTCAAATCACCAACTCTTCCGATGTCACCGAAATATCCACACAAAACACTCGGACACCCGTGTGTCTTCAAAGCGAGCGATATTACACAAAACAAGGAAAATGCGTTTCCAAATTATCCAAAAACACTCGGACCTCTCGGGTCTGCAACCACGAGGTTATCTCTTTTTTCTCCGCGTTGACAAGAAGTGTCACTGTCAAAACCACAGACTCAAAAGAGGCGTACACACGTGAGGAGTTTAAGGGGGCGGGCAGACGGTCGGCCCGAACAATCACCCGCCTCGGAACGGCCTCTAAGCCGGTCCGCTATACTAGGGGAAGTCGCGATAGGGTTGCTACCGCTCGCTTCAGAACCGAGTCCCCAACCATGACCTCGGCAAACCGAGGGGTCCCGTCTTTACCGGGAAACAAATTAACGATGCGCCCCCGACGCCATCGCAGTGGCGGAAGGTTAGCATCCTTAACTAGCACAAGGTCTCCAACTCTGGGGGGACTGGTTTTGTCAGTCCACTTGAGGCGCTGCTGCAAAACATGCAAATACTCTAATGACCATCTGGTCCAAAAGTTCTGAGCCATTTGTTGCAGCATCTGGTAGCGCGACAAACGACTGGAGGGTACGTCCCGGAGGGGGTGCTCCGGCAACGCTGCAAGTGGCTGACCAATCAAGAAATGGCCTGGAGAGAGCGCTTCCAGGTCATTTGGGTCGGAGCTGAGCGGACACAACGGACGGGAATTGAGGACGGCCTCAATTCTACAAAACAACGTCGCGAGTTCCTCAAAAGTCAATACAGTTTGACCGACTACCCGATACATATGGGCTTTTGCTTGCTTCACGCAAGCCTCCCAGATTCCACCCCAGTGGGGGCAGCCTGGCGGATCGAACGTCCAGGTGATACCCCGACGGGAGAGGTCTGTTCCAATATCAATCTTATTTTCAAATAAAAAATTTACAACATCTTGTAAATAACGGTCGGCACCCTTGTAATTGGTTCCACAATCTGACCGGATCAGAGATGGGAGTCCCCTACGGGATACAAATCTATCCAATGCCGCAATAAAAGCCTCCGTCGTAAGATCACCAACAAGTTCAAGATGAGCAGCCTTGGTCGACAGGCATACGAAAACGCACAAATACGCTTTTACAACCTTCGCATTTCGAAGTCGCGACGTTTTCACTAAAAAAGGTCCCGCAAAATCGGTCCCCACCCTAGAGAAGGTCCTAGCCTCGTTGACCCGATCAGGAGGAAGGTCCCCCATCTGGGGCTGCATCGTGGCTGCCTTGAGCCGAAAGCAAGGCAAGCACCGAAACACGATGCTCCGAATAACCCGTCGGCTGTTCAATATCCAAAAGTCTCGCTGCAAAATGCCCAAGAGTGCATTGCAGCTGGCATGCGAGTTCTTTATGTGGCGGTCAATCACCAACAATTCCACCAGATGCCCCTTCTTAGGCAGCAAAATGGGGTGGCGCACCGAGTACGGCAAGCTAGCGTTGCGGAGCCGTCCTCCAACCCGGAGTGTACCCGACTCGTCAATGAACGGGTTGAGGCGTGCTATCGCCTTCGGTAGCTTAGGACGTCCCTGCCGCAGGGGCTTCAATACGTCCCCAAAGTGTTCTTCCTGCACAACCCTAATCCAATGATGTAGGGCGGCATTCCGCTCTTCTGTGGCGAGAACTCTAACGCGTGACCGGTTGTCAGGGTGGCGACAATTGTGTATAAATCGCTTGACCCAGGCGGTCACTCCAACAAGCTTGTCGAGAGAGCTATACCGTTCTAGCAACCAAGCAGTGTCTGACACTGGAGCGGTCTCGACAAGGTGGACACCCAAGCCAGAGGATGGGGTCCCAATCACACAACTGGCAGGCCAGAGTGTCTCCGGTTCCAACAACCAATCTGGTCTCCACCACAGTGAGTGGGCAACAAGCTCAGGTGCCGTGCAACCCCTGGACGCCACGTCCGCTGGGTTCAGTTCACCTGGCACGTGTCTCCAAACCAAGGCAGTCTCCGAATTCTGGATTTGCGAGACCCGGTTGGCCACAAAGACCTCCAAAGTATGGAATGACGACTGCAGCCAACACAATACAATTTGGCTATCAGTCCATGCGTAGACACTCTCCTCAAGGTTCACGGTGTCCTTCAAGGTAGAGGCCACGTGGTTCAGTAGGCGTACAAGAAGAGCCGCTCCAGATAATTCCATTTTTGGGATTGTTAAACGCGTGCGAAGGGGAGCCACCTTGCTCTTCGCCATTACCAAGTGCAAATCGACCGATCCGGCGGAGCTGACCGTCCGCAAGTAAACGGCAGCTGCATACCCTCGCTCGGAGGCGTCGCAAAACCCGTGTAGGGTTACTCGGCATTTCCCTGCCGGCAACAGCTTACGCGGCAGTTCGACCTGATTTATCTCCGGGAGCGTGGAGAAGAAAACCTCCCAATCGCTCAACAAATTTCCGGATAGTGGATCATCCCAACCCAGTTGGACCATCCACAGGCGCTGGATAAATGCCTTCGCCGTGAAGATGACCGGCGCGATCCATCCATTCGGATCGTACGTCCTGGCCACCGTGGACAGCACAAGCCGCTTCGTCCAGACCCTCGGGGAATCCAGTTCTACCCGATAGGTGAACACATCTTGGACTGGTCGATATTGCACGCCTAGGACTGATAACATGTGCGGGCTCTCAACATTTTCGAACAGGTGCGGATCCTGCTGGTGATCCTCGGGGAGGCCGGCCACCACGGCCGGTGAGTTGGACATCCATTTGCGCAATTCATATCCACCCGTCCGCAAGAGTTCCACCAGCTCATCCCGCAAAACCAAAGCCTCTTCGACACTGTTTGCCCCGGTGCACACGTCATCGACAAATAAGTCCCGTTCCAAAATGGCGGACGCTCGAGGGAACCTCAGTCTCTCTCGAGACGCCAATTCTAACAAAGTTCGAATTGAAATGTACGGACTGCTCTTCAAGCCGTATGTATTCGTATTCAGCTCGTACACCAACATCGGTTCATCAGGGCTCTCACGCCACAAGATCAGCTGATACCGACGATCATCAGGATGGATCACTGTCTGCCGAAACATCATCCGGATGTCGGCGACGAACACCACCTGATGTTTCCTAAAATTTGTGAGGATATCCGTGATATCCTTGTGCAGCTTAGGACCTGCATGCAAACACTGGTTCAATGACACCCCAGTCGAGGTGGACGCGGACCCATCAAAGACCACACGAATCTTGGACTCCGGGGATTTTAGGACCGCGTGGTGCGGCAGGAAGCAGTGCTCCACTGTACTCCAGTCCGTCCGAGCCACCGACATGTGTCCCAAACCCTCGTACTCCCTCATGAAGTCCACATACTTCTGCCGGAAGAGCGCATCTCTTCTCATTCGGCGTTCCATCGAAACCAGCCGCTTCTCAGCCATCTCACGTGACGCTCCAAGAGGAGGTCGGTGGATGAGCAGAGGAAGTCGTGTTATGAACCGACCAGAGCAGAGGCGCCCAGTATTATTTTGGTAAAACCGTTCGCACTCTTCCTGCTCGGGGCTCATACGCGACGCGGTAGGTGGTTCCTCAATCTCCCAGAACCGTTGCACGGCTTCTGAAAGAGCAGTTCCAACCAGACAGCCCTCCTCAGTAGGAGGCGGTGGAGCCGCTAACACCAAACCCATTACAGCATAGCCAAACACCGTTTCCAGTGTAACCAGTCCGCCAGGCTGTAAGGTACGGTTGCCGCTCAACAGCACCCGCCCAAGAACGTCTGCACCCAGCAACACGTCAATCGGACCAGGTCTGTCAAATCCAGCATCCGCCAGAACTAATCCAGCTGTCAAACTCCGAACCTCTGGAGGCAGCTTCACCTGGGGGAGTCTCCCCACCACTTCATCCAATACTAACGCGGGAGCATTAATCCTCGCGCGTGAAGTGGGACCCGGTCCAAAGGTGAGTAAGGTCTGCCCTACCAGGTTTGACACTGTCACATTGCCTACCCCACGTATACTTTCCGGGTGGGGTTTCACAACCAAGCCCAACTGTCGCACCAACCTACTGGATACCATGCAGCCTTGCGCTCCCGTGTCAAGGAGAGAGCGCACGCAGGCCGATCCTCCGCCAGGGCCCCAAACACAAACCGAAGCCGTGGGCAATAACACGGTCTCCAAGGGCGTGGCGGTTGCTGGTGCGTGGGCGGCGTATCCCTAGCAGGGATAACGCGTTGCATCCTGTTCCGCATGGGCGGGCCGCTCGTACCGCTCGAGCGGGTCCCACTCCGGCTGGTACTGCCGTCGCGCCATGCGTGCCGCCTGCGGCCCCTGGTATGTCCTACTCCGGCCGTACACCGGAGGTCCCGACCCCCAGCGGGGTCGCTCCACAAGCGGCGGCGACATCCGTGGCGCCTGCCGGGGTGGAGGCGTTTGCGGGCACCCGCCCGTAAGGACCCCCCGTTGGGGCACGGGTGCGTGCGAAGTAGTCGCGTAGTTTTGGAGGGGGGGGGGAGGGGGGTGTTACCCGACGTCCCCACTTCTCCTCGGCCATGGGCCCCTGGTCAGCCCGCTGCTGACTCCGAACAGGGGAGCATGACCCCTGCGCAGGGGGGGGGGGGAGGTGTATCCCCACTGCGGTTCATGCATAAAATGGGGTGGTGCTTCCCACCACAGGACTTACACGCCTGCGGGTGGGCACAATCTCGCACAAAATGTGGGCCCAGGCAAACAAAGCACCATTGCCGCTGCTTAGCAATGTTGCGGCGTCCCACAACCCGCTGCGCAAGAAACTTCGGACACGCTGGCACCCGATGGCCAGGGTTCTTGCAGCATAGGCAGACTTCAGGGTCCAATGCACTGATATTATATTGGTGAGGACCCGCTGGTTGTGGGGCCGATTTGCCCCACCCTCCCCTTTGAGGTGCAACTCTCCCCTGGGCCCGCTGGGCCTCAGGAGGCCTCGGGGGTGGAGGTAGATCCGAGGTGTCGGCCCGTCGACACTCAAGTTCCAATTGGTCGATAAGATTGGTGAAGGTCGGCAGATGCTGAGCACTTTCACCACCATACCGGTGCTCAAACCTGGCCCGTACATCAGCCGGCAGCCGGTTCAACAAAAAATTCAACAGTATGTAGGACCACTGGTCCACCGGCAAACCAAGGTTCTCTAACCCTTTGGTCGCTGTCAAAACAGGATTCAGCATTTTCAGCCGGATGTCTGAAGCCTGAGCGATCCGAGGGATATTCCAGATCTTAGTCATAAGAGTATCCGCAAGTCGCCGCAAGTTCTGGTATCGGTCCCTCAGCAACGTGCGCGCGATTTCATAATTGTCGTCGGTGACCGACAAATGCGCGATCAAGTCGCGCGGCTCCCCGACGAGAGCAGACATCAGCTGCGCCAACTTCAACGCCGCTGGCAGGTCCGTCCGGGCATGCACCAAGCTATCAAAGAGGTCGATGAAGCTGGTCCACTCGTCCAGGTCTCCTCGGAAGACCGGCATCTGTATGGCTGGCAAGCGCGCTGCCAACCCTGGGTTATAGATAACTGCGTGTTTCGGAACGTCCCGGGCCGCACCATTCCGAACCCGCATTATCTTAGAAGCCCTCTCGACAATCCTGTCCCCAAAATCCATACATTGCTCAAAGTCCCGCTCCACCTGCTCGGTCTCCGGGGTCGTCCGGCCGGGCTCCGCTAGGTAGAGTTCAACCTGGAACTCCACAGCCTTAAGACGGTCTGACACCTCCTCGTACCGGGTCAACAAAGCCTCCTCCCGGTCATTTCTGTCAACCAAAGCTGCTGCAGATGAAAACCAACGCAGTGCAGACTGGATCTTAGCCTTAGGTGTAGATCCCATTTTAAATTAATTTCCACCAATACCAGAGAAAATTAAAATTAATTTAATTAATGTGGAAATTCCAATCTCTTGGTCACCCTAGTGAATCAAAACCAAATATCAACTCAATTACAGAAATGCCTTACAATACCAACCAATATAGATTCTCAAAACGCAGTGGAAGCTCAAATTATAATCTATAATTGGCTAGTTACATCACTTGTACAATAATCTAGCTTACAACTAATATTTGTGGTAGCCTTATATTTTAGCTTATATTCTTAGCAAACTTGGCCGCTTATAGCAAACTGAATAAAACAAATGCCTTATTACCAAACAACAAGCTATGAAAGGCTTTCCAAATTACAATCAATCAAATATGTGGCTTATATTTGCCTTCAACTATTTTCCAAATTAAATTGTACCAAACACTCAAAATCACCTTCCGGAGGTTGTAATCTCACTAATTTGCACTGCAAGTACAATAATTTCGTGAAATCTACAGTACAAAACACTTGCAGTGCCACAAAATAGAGGTTTTAAATGCTTGTAGCTAAATTTGGTTTTAACAAATAACCTCAAAATTTTTACCCAAAAGGAAAAAACTATCAAAATTCGCGTTTTTTCTTTGTGAGTAACCACGCTCTGGGTACCAAAAATTGTTCAACTCCTCGCCTAGTGCGAGTGGAGTGAACTGCCACGCGTTTCGCGGGTCATATAAGCCAGTGGATTGGCTACAAAACTTGTTCAACTCACCTGATTCCGGGAGGCGCGATGTTCGCTCCTCGGCCCGGTTGGTATCTGTCAAGGTTCAGTCAACTGTCAGGTCAAGTCAAGTTCAATCAAGAAGGTCTCCGGGCTGAAGAAGCAGCCGTGGCGTTCCGGGGCAGTATCGCCAACAATCCGCGGCGTCAAATCACCAACTCTTCCGATGTCACCGAAATATCCACACAAAACACTCGGACACCCGTGTGTCTTCAAAGCGAGCGATATTACACAAAACAAGGAAAATGCGTTTCCAAATTATCCAAAAACACTCGGACCTCTCGGGTCTGCAACCACGAGGTTATCTCTTTTTTCTCCGCGTTGACAAGAAGTGTCACTGTCAAAACCACAGACTCAAAAGAGGCGTACACACGTGAGGAGTTTAAGGGGGCGGGCAGACGGTCGGCCCGAACAAATGTTGATGGCACTGCTAGCTGGACAAGGGCCTCCCCCAAAGAGTGCAACAATGACCGGTCCTTGCTCCACCCGCATCCAACGGACTCCCGCGACCTTTAACAGGTCATCACTCCACCTTGTGGGGGGTCTACCCATGCTGCGCCTTCCGATACGTGGTCGCCACTCGAGAACCTTTCCGCCCCAACGGCCACGTGCAACGTGCCCCGCCCACTGCCACTTAAATTTAGCGATTCGGTGGGCCTTGGTTCTGCTACTAATTAATTATTTTATTATTATAATTATAGCCTCCCCCCTCTTTTTCCAACCATCGCGGTCTTGAGCAATATCTGGCCAGTCTTTTAAAAATGAGTCCAAGTTATCCTGCCATTGCCGACGAGGTCTACCGCGTCACCGTTTTGAGTTTTGGGGCTTCCACTCTATATTAATTAATTAGTTATCAGAGTTAATTAAAATAGTTATACAATCTTAAAGGCAAAGATAGGTAGACCACGCGAGTATATTCTAAGAGCGGTTACATAAAGCGATTTTTTACAGCGAAACAACCGCGCGTTTTTCGACCCCTTGACGCTAGAAACATACGCACGCCACGCTACATATATCATGTCTCAAAATCACCTGTAGCGATACTGCATCGTGTTTCTATTCCGCTGCAAAAATCGCCGTCTGTAACCGCTCTAAAAGTTGAAAATACCCCATAAACCTACAAGATCATAATGCGAGTGGGGAGTCGCGCGGACAGATTTAAGGCGCCAATTAGTCCGAAGCTAAATTGGTAACCGGGGGAGGTAAAAATAGTCTTATTATGCCCCTAGTACGTTTAGGGATACAAACTAGATGTGGCAGAAGCACTTTGTGCTCAAGTCCGGGAAATAAATGAATTAAGGGTAGTAATGGATATTGTACGACGACTGTGAGGCATTTCTTTGTCATTTATTTATACTTAATTATACAAAATACTGTACTAATGGCATTGTCTATCAGCTAAACCACTTTTTTTGTGCAAAACCGAGATCTACGAGTATATAATTTTGATGTGACAGGCATGTTATGATAAGTCAACGAGTAAACTGAACGTCCTAGGCTAGTCATTGACGTTAAACTAATGTATGACTAATGAATTCATACGGGTGGCGCCATACCGGTCATTTTGTCACTTTTTGGAAGAGGCCTATGTCCCGCAGTGGACGTCTTTCGGCTGATATGATGATGATGATGAATTTAAAACATGTCACTTTGACATAAAGTACCATACACTAGTCTAACGTCGAGGACTATGACATTTACCTTATATCAATGTTAAAATCACCAAAAGTATGCCAAACACATTAACTATAAAATTGAGAAAGTTATAACTATGACTCACGTGATTATTCCAATTTCACGCTTATGCATGTTCAGAGCTACAACGTAGTTGTAACCAACCACACCGGACTCCCTTTGAGTAACATAATTGCACAATTACTTATTTATACGATGCCATGATTGCTACACAGTATCGTTCCCAATAATTGAAGCTGATTTTCCACCGGAGGGGCGAGACGAGACGACGCGAGGCGAGAATTAAAATTTGTATGGCATTTATTATTTCCACCGAAGATGCGCGAGGAGAGAATTGAAAATATGCCATACGAATTTCAGTTCTCGCCTCCCCTCGGCTCGTCTCGCCTCTCCGGTGGAAAACCAGCTTTAGGCAGGTTTGACATAAAGACAATCAAACTTCGAAAACTGTAGAATGTGTTTGGCCTGCAGGTAATTGCTTTGTCACACGTAAACTGTTAGCGAGAAAGCTAGTTAAGCGTGAAACGAAATTGAATGTCAATACAATCGAATTTTAAATTGGTACGGCCACGTCTATAAATATGTGTACGATTTTAATCTCATTCCCCAGACTTAGGTTCCCAAATAGATGCCCTCATCATCAGCAGATGTCAGTGCCTTAAACTCTTTATTTACCTTTGGCTTGATCCATAAACGCACGTTGTTTTACCTTGCCACCCTTTCCTTCTATATTCCCTTTAATAATGATTACGAATACATAGTAGAGTAGATGACAGATAGCAGCTTATATAATACATCATTTAGGGTTCCGTAGTCAACAAGAAGTCTATGATTCGGCATGGGAATCTAAATCGATCTCGCCGGCAAAACAGATAAATAAAATCTTGAAAACAAATTTTGTTTACACATAAAGTGGGGATGTAATTTTTTTTTTCATAAAACCCAAATTGTGGGGTATGGTTGGATAGCTTGTTCAAAAATATTATTGGTTTCTTAAAGTGATTTTTGAAATTGGTGATTCGTTTGCGAGATATTGGACTTTAAAGCCCAAAGTTTTGTTCGAGGCATATGTCCTCCCCCCTGCCGGTTATGAAAATGGCTGCTACTGGGAATTTGAAAAAAATCGTGGCAGTAGTAAATATAATGAATTTAAAAGGAAAAATATCACGGCTAAGTAGGAATAACTAGTTACCGAGTAATAGTCGACCAACTTGAAATGTACTTCGAAAGGCCAACTTTCCTACAAATTCGGCCGACGCAACCATTTAGTTGGCGCGCGCGTGTCGATGTAACTAAGAAAGACAGGCAACTACGTAACCCTACACGGCGCGTGGCCCGACACGCACTTGGCCGATTTCTTATCTTAGTTATTCCATAGAATTAAAAAAAAAAAACAACTGTAGGCAGGTACCATTTAGCCCAAGAGCTCCACTGATTTTGTTAGTGTTACTATGCCGGAGGGCGAGCCTACGCTGGCACTGACTATCCCCGAATGTTCTTTAAGTGAAACCCGAGAGCAGAAGTCGAGGAGGAAGTGGTTAGCCAAGCGAGGCCGAAGGAAGTTTCTCGTAGGGATGAAAGGCCCTAAGCGTCCCTTCATAACGCGCTCACTATGCGAGCCCCCACGGACACTTACTATCCCCGGATGTTTTGCAACGAAAAACCCGAGGGTCGAAGGTCCGATGGTGAGCGACGAGGGACGGGAGGCCGAAGGCCAAGCGCCGCTCCAAGTAAAGCTTTCTTTTTAGTTTCACGCTTAATTAGGGAACACCTATTTCTAGTCTACACAGACTTTTAAAAGCCTTTGGTATTTTGCCAGACAAATTCAGCACGGCTCACACAGGAGAGCCCACTGGCTGCGTTACAGCGTGATAGACTATCCGTTTCTTTCTAATTAGAACACTTAGAAAGAGACTGACAATACAGCGCATCTTAGGATCTGAGGGGCTACCGCGAAGTGAAAACGGACTTCGTTCGAGTATCACCCTCTCTGTCGCTCGAACTAGCAAGTACGAGTACGACAGAGATACACGAAACGAAGTTCGTTTTCGTTTCGCGGTAGGCCCTCTGGCAACCGTACTCACCACTATTATTATGGCTTGCGTTTACGGTCAGCCGTTGTTTTACGTCGGCAATTTTAACCCTAAAAAACATCACTTAAAACTACACTAATTATTTTACGAGTACATGACGCTTCCACCATCTTTAACTCCCCGTACAAAGTTAACACCACACAGCTGTCGTGACGTTTCAGTTTCGGTCTTAAAACTTCCCGTAAACTCCATTCAAAACTCAACTTGTACCCCCACTAATAGAGCCCATTTCACTTTGCCGGCGACTTTGTTTACGAGTCTCGCGCCGTTTGGTGATGTTTAGTAACGCTTCGGGTTCAGACTGTACTAAATGAAAGATCCCAACCTTAATATCTCTTACGCCCTACACCCTGTTGAACAAAACTGTACTTTAATAATATACGAAATAAGTTTAAAATCAATTACAGCGGCATGGTTGATATTTTGTTTTAAGATAGGGTTGTCCAAATGCGGGCTTTACTTGAAAGACAACATTATGTGTGATTGTGGTTATGTTGGCACCTAAGCATTTTGTCACAGATATTTAAGCATTTGGTCGCGGTGTATTTTTGGATTGTGACAACCCTAGTTGTAAGTGCTTCGAGATAATTTATTGCATGTTTGGTTTGAGGCGTTGCGACTGGATGACGTTTGTCTAAAATATGAACAGTTAAGTCTGTGCCATAAAAAGGACATCTCATAAGTGCTTAACGTTCGGATGACCCACCAATCATTCACTCCAAACTAGGAATGTTTTTCTATCTAACTAAGAACATGATGGGTGGACTGGGACATTTAGCGAGATGTAATATTAAAATAACCCTTTGAATACCTGACTGTCACACCGATTGGACACATAATATAATAATTATACATACATATTAATACCGCCCATTTTCCGGAGGGGTTGGCAGAAATCACGGATTTCCACTTGCTACGATCTTGACAAACCTTTCTTGTTTCATTCAATTAATTCACCAAGTGATGTGACAACCACGTTACCAAATGGTTAATCTGCAATTATTTCAAACCAACGGCTACGACACAAGAAAAAAAATATAAGAAGAGATCGCTTTAAAGCGATAAGACCGCCTGTTATTTATTTTGCCTGATCTTGTAAAAATCTCTATTATGTATAATCCGCCGTTTTACATAACAGCTATAGCTGTTTTACAAAACAGCGCTGTTTTGTAATACGGCGGGTTGATGATCAAGCGAATTAATGAATACCGCTGAATGAAAATCCGCTAGAACGTGTTCGTCGCTAATCGTTCTTCAATACCACTAGCGGTAATACATATAATACAGCGGGTCATTAGCCGCCGCTTTGGAAATTTTGAGTTCCTATTTTTAATACGCGCGGCGCTATCTGACATAACAACAACAATGGCGTCGCCGAGTTTCAGAGGTATAAATCAAATTAAAACGTCAAAGATGGCTATGGATTCTGGTGTTCGGCGGAATCCAACACAATATTAGCGGGATAGTCATTACGAGGCAATCCGCCGTATTACATAACAGCTAGCTGTATTACAATATATCGGTAATCCGCCGAACACATTACAGCGGATTTCATTTAGCGGTATTCAATCCGCCTGATCATCAACCCGCCGTATTACAAAACAGCGCTGTTATGTGAAACAGCTAGCTGTTATGTAAAACGGCGGATTATACAACATGCCTGCGACACAAGTATCCATAATGAATGCTCCACACATTGGCCCATCATACAGGACGCGGTTAGGCGGTAGAACGAGACGTAAATATGTCGTACCTAAACTCCCTTTAACGCTTAGTTGCGTCCTGTATGATGGGCCATGATGGCCCATAGTGTGGAGCAGGCTTTAGATATACAACGTCTAGTACGCATAATACCAGTCGATTTGTGTAAGGTTGTCCCCTAATATTTATTTATTACTAGCATCCGCCCGCGCTTTGTATGCGTAGAGCCGGGATAAAAACTATCCTATATGTTAATCCAGACATTAACTATCTTCGTAAAAAAAATATCCAATTCGGTTAAGCCGTTTAAGCGTGATTGAGTAACAAACATCCAAACATCTAAACATACAAACATCCAAATTTTCGCATTTATAATATTAGTAGGCAGTAGGATCTCATTTATGTGTATAGCTAACGTAGTATGTATGAAATGTTTTGTATGAAAATGTAGTAATTTTATTTTTACTTTTCTATCTTTGGTTAAAAAAAAACACTAGTAGTACTTAGTACCTACGTCACTACGATAAATTAAAATAAATTAGGTATATTGGTTTTAAAAAAGAAAAAAATATGTCAAAATAAATCGTCAGTTTTTACTATTTGCAACTTATAACTAACCGACACCTTTACCTGATACATTCAATTATCCTTATTGGTCCTGTCTCTTGACCAAAAAACTTTTAGCCAAATGTATCATTTGACTAATGTTTCATTTGACCTAATGCATTTTTCGTCAAAACAGTGGTATTTTCGGGTATTCTTTGAATATCATCAAATAGAAGTCATTAGGTTACCTATGTTAGGTTTGTTTTATAATCCTTACTGATATTATAAATGCGAAAGTGTGTGTGTTTGTATGTTTGTCCTTCTTTCACGTCGCAACGGAGCGTCGTATTGATCTGATTTGTTGTATGGAGATAGTTTAGAAGCTGGAGAGTGACATAGGCTACTTTTTCCAGCGGGAAAACATCTAATTCCCACGGGAAAATTCAATATGTTACATTTGCCTATAACCACGCGGGCGAAGCCGCGGGCATCAGCTAGTAACCTATAAAACTTACTATTTAAGAAAAAAAATGCATTAGGTCAAATGAAACATTTGGCCAAAAGTTATTTGGTCAAACATTAGTAAAAACCATATTTATTAGATAATGACTTTAACTTTCAAACGCCAATGTAATTTCATTGAACCTAACTTACTATCTGAATTTCAAATGCACATAGGATTAAGTATAAGGTACCAGTACTGAATTACTTTACGGAATTCACGAGTTAAACTTATAATGTTTAATTTAAATTCCAAACTGACCCGTTTCGATAGTGACTCCAACCCGCTTTCTACGACAAATATTTCGATATATATGCAATCTGTTTAGGACAAGTAGATAATATATGTACCTAAAATGTTCAATGAACTGTGAAAAAACATGAAAAAAGACTTTGCCTTTATTATTAGAAATCGGAACGATTGAATGTATAGTACGAGTAAGATAAGTCGTTGGTAATTTGGCGACCGGTTAGCCTAGTGGGTAGTGACGCTGCCTAAGAAGCTGAAGGCCTGGGTTCGAATCCCGGTAAGGTAAATATTTGTGTGATATGAATATTTGTTCCTGAGTCATGGAAGTTTTCTATGTATTAAAGTATTTATATCTATTATATATATCGTCGTCTAGTACCCATAACACAAGAATTACTGAGCTTACTATGGGATTAGGTTCTAGGTCGATTTGTGTAAGATTGTCCCCTAATATTTATTTATTTAATGAATACTGTGTCACTAATAAATAATCCTTGTAAAACGCCTGCTTTTAATTTAAATGTCAACTCAATTTCCTCAAGAAACGCTGCCCCCTTTTTAAAAACCTGTAGTTTTGTACATCCTGATCAGGACAGAACTAGCTAAACACGCACATCTATTTGCATAACCGTATACGCAGAAAGAAGATACCCCTAGCCAAACAAACGCACATCTTATTACAAACATCGATTCGGAGTGTTTCAACGATCCCCGTCCATGACATTACCCTACGAACGCCAAGACAAGTCAACAATAACGAATCCAAACATCAGCAATACGGAATATTCCCCCGATAAATCGCTAGCAAAGGGCTTTGTATAAAAACAGGGAACTCCGATCCATCATATAAAACAACTATGCCATAAGCCAGGACGCAGTATGAATAGTAATGCAGAAGATTAAGAGGGAATCGGCAAGTTGCTGGTAGCTAGCTCGCTTCATTATTGTGATTACAAAGTTGGGCCTCACTAGATCATTGTTTTAGTAAATTTTACCAAGCAGAAGCGTCTTCTAGAGAAACATAATGTTTACTTGCACCGTTCATATGAAATTATATTATGTAACTGTAAGAGGCCTCCAAATAGGGGTGTGTTAGACTCATGTGAAAATTGATAACGTAGTGTTGCTATTTAGCAACCATATCCATTTGGATAGTCAAACATCAAATAGGGATGCGGATGACAAAGATTTTTATACGATGCCATTCGAACCAGTTTTTGGAGAGGAACAAATGTTTGTATAGGAGCAACTACAATTAAAGAACATAAATACAAAAAAAAATGAGACAAAGATTGACGTCGCTGGCGGCAGCGGAAAACGCTTCATACTGATGTATACCCACTTGTACAAAGTAGTTGTATCATTGTATGGAAAATCCGGTAAATTGTTGTTTCGGTCGCGAAATACTGCGTTTAAGTACATGGTTGTCATACAATTTCGTTTCTATAAAAGCGTAAGGATTCTATTGGCAGCTTTAAATTTACTCTTGGACAATAAAAAAAAATGCATCATTTTTCTAAACTTTCAAGATTCATAATCTTTTTATGATTTTAATTACATTTTATAATTTCGTCCCCTGATTGCGAAAACCGCTTAAGTGCATGACATGTAGTTTTGAGAAAAACGCATTTAAAGATTTGCATGTTAATATTTCTATGAAGGGCCAATAATAAGTAAAGCATTTTCGTGTTTTTATATGAACAGTTTATCGCTTATTAAGACTATTTGACTTTATTAACTTTTTGTTTAGGATAAGAGGATAAAATTTAGGGTTAACCGTAAAAAGTGCTGCAGTTAAGCGGTTGTTCCTGAAGACACCTTTTTTTTGTATCTCTTAAAATAATAGCCTTAGATCGGAATTTTCGAGTTATAATAATTTCTGATGTAAATTAATAAATGTTTGAACTGAATAAAGTCTTCAAACGATTTCAGATTCTGTATTATTTGAGTTTATTTAAAAGTCAACATGCAGTTTGTAGGTTTTTTCTGGAATAATTTTAAAATTAAGGAATTAAAAGCACTTATAATTAGAAAATACATGTGCAATGTTTTGGCACGTGAGGTTTCATTACATTTTTTTCATCTCCTGTGGTTTAATTACTTTATTATTTGTAATGGTCATTTCCATCGTAACTCTTACCTGTTTCTTGACAAAGTTCAATATAAGGGAAAAGATAAAAATAAATAACAAAGGTGTTCGAAAGGTTTCTGCTTAACTGACATTTATCTTATCGGAGATATTTTAGAGTTAGCAATAAACTAGTAATAAGATTAAAGTAGGAATCCAATGAAATAAACAACATATGAATGTAAAATATTAGTTCATTCTGACTAATTGACACAATTGACTGAAAACTATACGACGACTAGAAGACGCAGAAGGGCGACGCCGGAAGAGAAAAAGGAGAACTATGCAGTGTACCGCGAAGCGACCATGGCATTGCAGAATGCAATCGCCGACGCCAAATCTCGGTCGTAGGATGAGTTGCTGTGTGACCTGAACTCGTGGTCTGAGAGAGATAACCGAAGCTGAATTGAAGTGGGCCGTGAAGCGCGATGGAGGCGCCTATTCAGCAGCTGTCTCCGATATGGCTGCTTTTCCATGATATGGAAAGAGGCAAAACTGGTTCTCTTGCGAAAAGAAGGGAGGCCTGCAGACTCACCTTCTGCGTACCGGCCAATATGCTTATTGGACCAGGTAGGCAAGCTCTTTGAGCGTATTATCTCCCTCCGTGTAAACAGGCATCTAAATAACGAAAGTCCAAACCTGTCGGATACTCAGTTGGCTTCCGCCGGGGTCGATCGACTGTGGATGCAATCCGTCGCGTCCGAGCGTTGTCAGAGCAGGCAATTTCGCGAGGGAGGGTGGGGCTGGAGATCAGCCTTGACATTGTCAACGCTTTCAACTCTCTTCCTTGGAAAGCAATTCGGCAAGCTTTAGTCTACCATCAGTTGCCATCTTACCTGAGGACCGTGATCAAAGCTTACTTATCTGAGGACCGTGATCGAAGCTTATTTATCCGACAGGAGCATTCGTTACCCCGGTCGTTATGGCGCCGACATGCAGGGAAGTCAAATGCGGGGTACCTCAGGGGTCGGTGTTGGGACCACTTCAGTGGAATATTACATACGACGCAGTTCTACGAGCAGCACTCCCCATCGGCGTCAGCGTCGTTTGCTATGCAGACGATACTCTAGTCTTTGCCGAAAGGGACAATTACGTGAGGACCACTAGACTGGCGTAGCTAGGCGTGGCAGTCGTGGTAAATGAGATCCGCAGTCTCGGTTTTATAATCGCGCCACACAAGACAGAGGCGCTTTGGCTACATGGACTGCGTCGCGGCAGGGAGCCTCCCGCCACCTCCGTGCAGGTTGGAGAGGTAGAGCTCCAGGTAGGTCAGTTTATAAAATACTTGGGCCGCACGTTAGATGGCCGATGGAGCTTTGACGAGCACTTCAACCGGCTCGTCCCCCGGATTAAAAAAACATCGGGTGCACTGCACAGACTGCTGCCAAGTCTTGGAGGGCCAGAAGAAGGAGTACGCCGCCTTTACGCAGGGGTGATGCGGTCCATCGGGGCGCCCGTGTGGTCAGAGAGGTTGACGCGCAACTGACGTAGTATAGCGAAGATACTGGCAATTCAGCGCCGGATATCCATTAGGGTCGCCCGCAGATACCGTACGATATCGTACGAGGTGTGGCTGCTCTCCTAGCACGGTTCCCACCACTTGACATCTTGGCTGAAATGGATTCCCAAGTCTACAATGCCCTGCGCGCAGAGAATGGAGGTGCTGCGAAGGAAGAAGTTACGGCGGTTCGAGAGGGTGCCCATAAGCAGGCCATAATTCACTGGCGTGAACGACTGGAAGAAACCCGAAGTACATGGCAGCGGATAGTTACCGCAATCCTACCACATTTTGACTAGTGGCTGGAGCGGAAGGGGCGTGTTACCTTCGGGCTAACACAGGTACTCACCAGACATGGCTGCTTCGATGAGTACCTACACATAATAGGAAAAGAGCAGACGGCACGATGTCACCATTGCCAGTCCATCGAGGAATGCCCAGCGTGGCAGTCTGAGCGGCAGGTCCTAATGCAAGAAGTGGGACAAAATCTCTCCTCACCCGCTCTCATAGCGGCAATGTTAAGAAGGAGCTCCACTTGGGATGCAGCAGTCACCTTTTGTGAGAGTGTAATGGTCCATAAGGAGACAATAGAGTGCGAGCGGGAGCGTCCAGATCCTGCTTGGACGAGGAGGAGGCGGCTACAATAACACGTCGCCGCCACTGCGCCCTGTAGCCCGGGCAGTAGAATATGGCTATTGTATTCAATGCCTGTCGTACAAGGCGACTAAATGGGACTCTCGAGGCAGCACACGGTCGCAGTTGCGGCCTGCGATCGTCTAAATATAGGGTACGACCCACAGAGGCGTGACGCTAGGGCGGCACTGTTGCGTTCCGTAGGAGATCCCAGAGCTGTCCGAAATGCGTCGAGGAGGACCATCGGGGGGTTTTAAGTCGGTGCGAGTCCGACATAACCTCCGCGCTATCCCCGTGGTGCGGAGGTATCCATTACGGATTTTCCCCCAATAAAAACAAAAAAAAGAGGTAATAACAATCCAATAAAAAAGTATGCGCTCGCGCAGTAGCGTAATTATCGCTCCGAAATAAAAACACGACTAAAGCAGGATCTGTGCGGGCACGGTGTGACCCACCCGCGCTCCCCGGGATAGCGGCGAAAGTGCACTTAGGCGGTTTTGGTTAAATGAATTGAATGTGGTCGAGGGCGAAACGTAACGAGCAAAGCCGCTTATATTACTTTTAGCATGTTTTTGCTGTAGATCAATTTTAACTATTGATTGATTTGGTGTTCTGACAAAACATATTAAAGGTGGTTAGACTATTTTGACAGATGACTAAACACACATTTTGGTTTTATCGCTTGCTGCAAAAATCTAGTTTATCTCGTTAGCATCTTTAGACTGGTAATTAAATTGCAAGTTTCGTTCAAACTACCAACATTCCAAAAACGCTTAAATAATGATAGAATGTTTTGACCTTGAAAAAAAATGTGCTAGCCCCCATAACATACACTTAATAGGTTTTGCCTGTAAATTATTTAGAAAAAACAGTGTTATCTGACGTTATCCTAAACACCAAATCAGGAATGGAGCCACGTATCAAATAACGGGCTTTTGTAGCGGGTAGATCATGGAAAGCATAATATAGCAGTATTAATATCTCACTTTTGACCAAAACGGAGCTTAAGCGGTTTTCGCAATCAGGGGACGATTTATACTTTATTACGATAATTTGATGGTTTACTATCCATTTAGCATCACTACGTTATCAATTTGAACATGCGGCCGCATGCCTATTATTGCCTTAATGTATGAATTAAAAAATATAATTAAAATCATAAAAAAAATACCTTGAAAATTTTGAAATATATATTCATATGCATATTCATTTAATCCATTCTTATCATGTTCATCAGCACATTGGTCTTACATTTTAGTCATAGTAGTTACATGATACCCTGCTAGGGCATACAATATAGGACATATTATACTACTTAATAACTAAATAAAAATTACAATTAAGTACAATAATTATCATGCAGCACTAGGTTAACTAAATTTAAATACAAGAGCAATTTAAAAGGTTGTTTGGTCATGTTAACATAGTTACTTGATGTCAAATAATTATTAATAAATTCATTATAATTCAGTATATTATGTCATGTTAGCTAAAGATTGGTCCTCAAAAATATATAATATAATAACATGTCTCGATAAGTATCTTCCTTAATTTATTTTTAAATAATTTAATGGCACTTAATTGTTTAACATGTCATGATTTACTGTCCAAGAGTCAATTTAAAGCTACCAATAGTTTATAGAAACAAAATTGCATGACAACTATGTACCTAAACGCAGTATTTCGAGACCGACACAGCAATTTACTTGATTTTTCCGTGTGACGTCATACTTTTATGACAATTAGTATGAATCGTTTCGGCTGCGGCCAGCGAGGTCAATCTTTGACTAAACTTTTTAGGTATTCATATTCTTTACTTGTAGTTGCTCCCATACAAACATTTGTTCCTCTCCAAATACTGGTTCGAATGGCGTCGTAAAAAAGGTCATAGGTCACACCCCTATTGTAAATCAGATTCAGCGACTGGCAAGCAAACGATTGAGGTGAAAAGCTGACTTAACCTATTTTATAATACGGTTTCGCACATCTGTTGAATATTCACGTTTGTTCAAGTGTACAATTAAATACCCTAGTGGGTAATGTTCTGGGTTAAAATGCCGGGATGGGTAAATATAATTAATAATTCATTTATGTTGAAAAGCGCCTGCTAGAGCACGGCAAAAATATATAAAAAAATATATGTATTTCTATGATATACCTATATTTGTTTCTGGCTATTGGGTGTTTTCTACTTAGGCATTTATATTATTGTAGTATTTATATCTACTACATAATTTATCATCGTCTATTACCTATAATACAAGCCATATCAGTTCGATTTGCAAATGATTATCCCTTACATTTAGTTATCTATTTGTTAATTATCAGGCAAATTCTTTAGCTACTGTCTTTGTATATATATTGGCCAAATAATGCTCTCTCCCTTATCCCAAAAGTTTTGTGGGTCACCAAAACTTCATCGAACGTTCCCTGCTTAACTTTGTGTAAGTAAATAAAGAACCCTAAGGGGTAACGTATTAGGGCTTCTGCTTAGGCACATACTTAACTAGGCCTTTGGATCGAGTAAATACTGCAATCTAAGGCTAGTACTTGGCTGTTGTCCACGTTAATCCCCTAGCCTGATCCCCCAGGGGAAAAAAACGGTTAGGTTGTTAGTTGAACTGCGACCCTACAGCGCGCGAGCCGAGCGAGCGAAGCGAGCGTGACGCGGTAGCGTCCGGCGAAGCGCCATAACCGAACATTATCATTTTTTCCTAGTTGAATATAAAATAATTGCCGCTAATTCCCCTGGGGGATCAGGCTAGGGGATTAACGTGGATAACGTGAATACTTGCGCATTGGACGATGCGGAGTTGGAGCGATACCTATCAGTTAACACGTTTACGGATAGTACGTTCACAGGCGTAAATTGAGACCCTCTTGATACGACGCTACGCTACGGCTGTGGCCGGTGATCCTCACCACAAATAAACTGAAAATCCGTCCAAGGACGTAAAAT
Source organism: Epinotia ramella (assembly GCA_947578815.1). NCBI lineage: Eukaryota > Metazoa > Arthropoda > Insecta > Lepidoptera > Tortricidae > Epinotia > Epinotia ramella. The sequence goes on from OX388207.1 coordinate 7,167,787, forward strand.
TCTATAATGCATATTTAAAAAAATCCCAGTGCCGCAGCAAATGCTTAATGGGTCACCTGCATTTTTACATGACGGAATGACACGTGCTGTGACTGTGACACAATACGTCTGTAGACTTTACGGCTGTGCTGCCACAAGAGGACAGTTTAAGTTACAGCGCATATATATGGAACAGCGGAGGGACAAAATTTGACAAAACAGTGATGTGACAGTACAAAAAAAAAGACCGAATTGCACTCCGGGAGTGCCGGTAGAAGTGAAAACTGACGGAGGGCACCCCGGCACGCGAGCGGCCGCGCTACATAGCTCCCCCCGCCCCGCCCCCGGCCCGCCACCGACTCCAAGCCCCGTACGTCTTACATCAAAAAAAAATCCCCCCCGCCCCCAAGCCTTGTCCCGAATCTCTCTGAAAGAGACTCTCTCCATCCTACGGTCACGTGACCTCCTACGCATATGACGTCACAAAAATCTGTCGCGAGTTTAACAATTTTTCCCCATCCCAAAAAGTGCTCAGCACCGCAAAGAAGTTTTCACTTAAAAAATACTTTTGTATGTGTAACAACACACAATTTGCAGAATGGTGCTGTGCCCGTGAACGTGTAAAACTAGCAGCATTCGGTGTCAACTGTCAGTAAAATCAGTACAGATTGGCGCGCGCGGGATGAGACAAAGTGGGGCGGTAGGAATTTCGTACTGCATGCGTACCGTGCGACGTCAGCGCATTATAATACTGATGTGCAAATATATTAATGACAGTATGGGCAATATCAGTATAAGCTGGTAGTAAAGTACAAAACCTGCCAATTCCGCAAGTTGCGTAAGCATCTCTTATTAACTACCTATTAAAGATTGATGATCCTCATGATATCTTTGTTCGGGTACAGATAATTGTATGTATTTATGTATGTATAAGTAAGTTTAGGTATATTGTATGCATTATATATGTATGTATATTGATGAAATTAATTGATTTCTGTTTCCATTCGAGTCTCTGTATTTAGGAACCTGCACCACTAAAGTTTCTGTTTAGCCCAATGGTTGACTGGTAGAGAATGCTGAATGCTGGTGCCTTAAGTCGTTAAGTCCGCCAATTGTACTTTTATTTTTATACAATACAATACAATACAAATACTCTTTGTTGCACACCTCACACAAACAAAGCAGTTAAAAAGTTTTATATTTGTGCATTAAAGTTTAAATAGATAAATAATAAATATTAGGGGACAATCTTACACAAATCGACCTAATCCCGTAGTTAGCTCATTAAGGCTTGTGTTATGGGTACTAGACCACGATATATTTAATAGATAGAAATACTTAAATACATAGAAAACATCCATGACCCAGAAACAAATATTCATGCTCATCACACAAATATTTGCCCTTACCGCGATTCGAACCCAGGACCTTCAGCTTCGTAGGCAGCGTCACTACCCACTAGGCTAACCGGTCGTCCAAAACTAAATAAATAAATAAATAAATTCCACTCCGCCAAGTCAGGAACTTTCCTTAGATGTATTTTATTATTGGATATAAATAATATAATAAATAGTACTAGTACAAAAAGTAAGGGTGCGAATATGTCAAATATGTTACTTATTCCCAACGATCGACGATGTGATGATTTTGACGCCAAATCATGATTGAATTATGATAAAAAAAAGCGGCCAAGTGCGTGTCGGACCATGCACAACGAGGGTTCCGTGCCTATAAAAAAGGTCGTATCGTTACTGAAATCTTATGGCACTTAAGTCCTTTTCTTTAAGGAAGGCAGTTTTTTAGAAATATCTCAAAAACCTTTGAACCGATCTTGTTCAAAACAATTTTCGCTGAGAGAATATAATAAGCCCTATGAGCATGATTTTTTTTCATATTTTTAAAATACACGGTTCAAAAATTAGAGGGGGGGGACAACATTTTAGTGACTTTCGAGGAGATTATCTCCGACTCTATTCACTTAATCAAAAAAATTGCTGAGAAACCTTGTATTTATTTTGAAAGGCTTATCGATTGATGTGCGTAAAATCTCTGGCAAGAAGTGAATCGGAAGAGGCTCGGGTGGCAAGACTGGCGACGAGGACAAAAAACCTAAGCCGCCCCTTTACTCCAAAACTTAAAGTGACACAATACTGTGCTCGTTACCAGGCTATAAAAGTTTTTAATAAGCTACCAATTGAATTGAAAGCTGTTTCCAACCCATATACTTTTAAAAATAAATTAAGGCCATATTTGCTCACAAAATGTTTTTATTACGTTGAAGAGTTTTTCCAGTGCAATGAATGAATTTAATCTGACATATGTATCTTAAAATTAATTATTTATTTTTTATTTCTATTAATTATTCCCTTTTATTAAATATGGATTGACATGTGAATGTGAATGAATTTTAATCTGACATATGTATACTAAAATTAATTATGTTTCCTTTATTACTTTATTGATCTTTTTATGCTTCTTTTCATTTGTACTTATTTATTTTGTCGTTATGTATTTGATGACATGTCCTGATCCTTATGTAATTATAAAATTTTAACCATGTTATTAGTTTTTAAGATTTTCTAACACAATGTAATATTGTTATAGAAATAAATAAATGAAATGAAATGCCACACGTGGGCTTGCAATGAAAAAAAATGTTGACTTTCAGTTTTATGCATGGAGTGCACCCGTAAAAGAAAAAATATTTAGTAATTTAGTTACAAAACTATGTAGCGGTTAACAAAATACACCTATCCTGAATTTTTTTTTTAAATACACTTTATAGTTTTCGAGTAAAATGTCTGTGACATACGGACGGACAGACAGACAGACAGACTGACAGACTGACAGACAGACAGACAGACAGACAGACAGACATGACAAATCTAGAAGGGTTCCGTTTTTTGCCATTTGGCTACGGAACCCTAAAAACTACAAAGGAAGAAAGTATTGCCACAGAGCTGAAAAATATTTGCACGCAAGCCTTTTCAGTTAAAAAAACGATTAAATAAACAGCATCAAACGAAATCGTTTGAAACGTTATATTTTCTACGTGCATTCACAACATGAAATATTTCCATATCAGATTTATCTTAAAATGTCTTTTATATTTGAAAAAAAAAAACGGTGAAATTCGAGTGCCATCGCAACCTCACGCTTCAGTACACCGGAGCACTTCGATCGTTGTGATCACTGAACCGCGCGTGATACCGTTAATACACACGTAGTAAAACATAACCCATAAAAAACATTCCATGTAAAAAAGAGGCCAAGTCTCGAAACTCTTCCACCGTAAAAAGTGGTGAGATATTTCGTAGATCCAAGTCTCAGGCATTCTTATTCATCTTTATTTGCTTGCTTACTAAAATTTTGTGACTTCGCAATCACACAACTGTACTGCATTTATAGATTTTTGCATACCTTAAAACTATGTAATATTTATTGCCTGAGACTTGGCTCTACGAAATATCTCACAACTTTTTACAGTGGAAGAGTTTTTTATGGGATCTCACCTCTTTTTGTAGGTTATCGTGATATCAACACATACAAATTACAAAGTTATTTATGCAGCTGATGTATCTAGAAAATTGGACCGACATTGCAAAATATTTTAGTTTTTTTCTTGATTTATACACTAAACACTAATCGTATTCTAAATTTGAAGCTTCTATGTCTGCTAGAAGTGCCTAAGAGTTTTGATGATCGGTCAGTCGGTCAGTCAGTCAGGCAGTCTGTGAGTGATTGAGTAACAAAATTAAAAAGCTTTGACTCTTCTGAATTCTTTGAATTCTTAAACTACTGGTTCAAATTGAATCGAATGAAATCTGAAATATACCGTGTTTATACAATACCTGCTTGGTTACTGAAAATTCAGGCGTCTAGTTTTATCCAAAAGTTATACGGTGGGTCGAAAATGGTCTGAACTGCTTCGATAAAAGGACGGTACGGCCGTGCCGCTGCTTTGCTCAACATGGCGGGCGCACTGCCGTGCCCCCGGATAAATTATAAGAGAGCAGCACGTCGTTTTCCATAACATCATTTGTCAAGCAGTAAGATTGGGCAAAGCGGAATCTCATCCCGCTCAGGGGTAGGGTGACGTCACGTCACTCATATTTGGAGCAGCTCCACAGGGGTAGTATGTCCACCTTACAGCAGAAGCAGACCGCAGCCATAACGCCACCTTGTTCTGTAGGTATGTGGTGCTGTGTTGTGTTGATAATGAGGGACCGGCGCTAAATATGGACACAATAATTCCTCAAATCAGTAAAGGGTCAGCGCGCATGTGATTCTTCTAGCTGAGACCAGTCGAGCCATCACCTTCCTCAACTGATCTATTTTACCGGAATACATCCAAAAACGTCCCGGCCGACTTCTGACAATAGATTCTAAATTTTGACCTGACTAATATCATACCTGCCAGTTTAAGTCCAATTCGTTTCCCGGGTGATTTAAGCAGCTCTATATGCGTTCGCCGCAGCCCTCGCTCCGTGCACAGACCAGAGTCCGTCGACAGAGAAGTCTGTGACTTGAACACTGTGGACAAAACAACCGATGTTAATGGAATAATAAAAAAAAAATTAGGGGGGACTACAAAACAGTAAGACAATGACGTTACACTGGAGTAAAGTCATTGTAAAGTATTTTATGGGTACAGTCAGCATCGAAAGTAACTGCGCAAACGAAGACGTCAAAAGTCTTTATTAAAAGGGAATAAGAGCTTTTGACGTCTTCGATTGCGCAGCTATTTTTGATGCTGACTGTACTAGACGATGGCTATATTGAAAAGACACTTAAATACATAATGGAAAGCCAAACGTGAATCGACGTATAAACAAATATTTTCCATAAACCTGATAACTACTTCAGGCCCCGTATCATGGTCGGCCTTATCAGGCGATAAGTGACGATGGGTGAATAGAGCGTCAGTCTCGTTCTATCGAACGGTGTCAGCCAGTGACGAACGCTCTATCTTGTCACTTATCGCGTGATAAGGCCGACCATGATACGGGGTCAGCCCCGTATCATGGTCGGCCTGAGTAAGGTTGACCAGCCAGAGTCAACCTTACTAGACTTTTTGCATACCAATATGATATAACTGATGCGTCGCTCACTTCGAGTCAGCGGGGCCAGCCCAAGCGACTTCCTATTTTAAATTGGTTCAGTGCAAGTGAGACAAAAGTCTCTTATCACGCGCGATGCAACTTGGCAGCAACTTGTGCTCCTAAAGTAAGTATTTTGATATAGTGTAGGGTTTTGCTAAAGGTACGTTATGCTGGACTAGTAATACTGACACGGAGATGCAACGCTAGAACATGTATGTATGTATGTATGTAAGCACTTTATTGTACACAATAAGCAGGTTAAAGAATATATACATGTCACACAATAGATCAAAGTACAAAGGCGAACTTATCCCTATAAGGGATCACTTTCAGCTAACCTTTGAGCAATTGAGAGGAAGGTAGGTAGAACGAGATAGGTAAACTTATACCGTGTACAAAAACACACAGAGGTAATAAAAACAAAACCTAATAGGTATTAATTCTAGAAAAATAAAAAAACCGGGATGCACTCCAGGAGTGCCGGCAGAAGTGATAACTCAATGACATTGTAACAGTTTTTCGATCAGGTCTCGTGTCCGTCTTACGAATTTTCAATCTGTCGAATCTTACGGTCACGTGACATCTTAAGGTCACGTGGCCTGTTGCGAGTATCTCTCGAATCTCACGGTCACGTGACCTGTGGCGAGTTTAACAATTTTTCCCCATCACAAAAAGTGCACAGCGCCGCTAAAGAAGTTTTCACTTCAAAAACATGTCAATACATTAAATTTATAAATATACAATATAAAATATAATACACACTATTACCCTCCGCTAAATTATGCGCTACATTATGCGCTATATTATGTACCCTCCGTTTCCTAATTGGCGCAGTGTGGTGTGAGTGTGACAGAATCGCGACGCGGCTTAGAAACATGTTACGGGCCGGCCATGACATTGCGCGACGGCGGAAGCGGTTTTACTAATTCATTGCGTGTGATCCCAACTATCCAGAGTGCGCTGCGCGTCTCGACCGCGCTATGAACAGATAAAACGCTTGCCGCGCCGCAATTTTCGATTCGATCACGTAACGCATTGTACGCGCGCAAGGTCACTAAATGTCACTTTTTATACAGAAAAATTACAGTTAAACTGTACTACAGTAGAATTATTTGGGGTTTACCACTGACATATAGTTTGCTTCATTTAATTTTCAACTTTAACCTCATACAAATTAAGTAGTTAGACGTGGGTAACAGTATTCTAAAAATTGCTTTATTTGTATGACATTAAAGTTGAAAATTAAATGAAGGCAAACTATCTGTCAGTGGTTAACTAACAGTAATCGTACTGTGACGCGCGTTGGAAACGTTACCCCTCTGACCGACTGTGCCAGTTTGAAAACACATGAAAATAAACCTCTGACATCCTGCCTGCCCTCTGACATCAGGCAGGAAGCCAATAAAGCTAATCTTGGTAAAAATCTGCGTAGTTACCTTGTCAAACGTATAAAATAATTATTGTACACTATAGAATAATAATTAATAAATTATAAATATTATAAATAGAAGAGAGTAGAGACTGCTCGATCCCACAGTCAAACTGTGCAAACGGTTTTGCGGGACCCTGTACTTGTTTATGTTGTATTATTGTTTCTTAAAAAGAAAAAAAAAAAAATTGTCTTGTCAACTTGTGCTCCCAAGTGTACAAATCTCGCAACTTTTGCTGTTACGGCACTTGGAAGCTGTTTAGCGTCTGAAATAACGCTTGTGTGCTCGATTTATCTTTACCTTCATTGTTCTCTCTTGGCAGTACTTGCTTCTTAGTTACGATATAAAGGTGAAGGTATTTTGAGCCTTATTCTGTTGTAATAAGACCACAATATAAAATTAGAACTCTTGGTGACTGAGTTACGATACAAAGGTAGGGTCGATGGTATTTTGCACCTTCCTCTATTGTAATAAGAATAAGGTATACATTTAAGCAATTACTACGGTGATTAGATATTCTTGTGCAGCATTCTTATCTGTTTGCAATGCAGGAGAAAGTTTGACAAAATAGCTAACACAACCCAGGCAACAAACAGGCCATATATCCTTTTATATGCTACTATCACTTTTTTTTATTGTGTTTTATCTATAAAGACATATATTTTAAATGCTGAAGCTATAGACAAGTAAAAGTCATTAGCGAATGAACCTTTGTACTTTGATATATAACGTTACAACGTGGACTGATGACCTGAGGTCGTGGAATAGGGATGCAGACTCGAAAATTATTATTACTCCAAAAGAAAGAAGGCAAAAAAATATGCCTAGTGACGAAAATCCCATTCAGATATCTCAAAGAATTACGAAGCTACAGCCGTTTTAATATTGCTTGTTAGAGAGAGAAAACGCAAACAGTGTGTGACGTCACATTACAGGATCCTGCCGGGGGGCAGCGTCGACGGAGGCGCCGACCACGATGCGGCGCGGCACATTGCCGTCTTTAGGACGTCACATTCTTCCAGCGTCATCGTTTCATATGAAGTTGCGTTTTGCAAAAAAGGGACAGAACATACCCCTTCTTAAAACTTTGGACACTTTAACTTCGTGATTGAACCTTTTGCGTAGATTTTTTCTCCATTTGACTATATTTTTAATCCTTTTTCGAGAAAATATGACATTATTGATTATTAATTTTGTATTAAGCAGTGACGCTGCTAACGAAATTATACATTTTTTAAATAAAGGAAAAATTGAAAAATTCGGCTCGGAGCATAATTTTTTTTTTTTTTTTCATTTTTCCTTTATTTAAAAAATGTATTATTGATTATTTTATTTAGTGTCTACACGCCTATTCCGCTGGATGCGGGTGGCGCAGGACCGGTCACTGAGGTACTCTTTGGGGGAGGCCTATATCCAGGCAGGCATGATGATGATGAGTTTTAGTTAAAAAACATATTTATTCAAGCAATTTCCTAATTTTTTTAACGGTTAAGTGCTTATTGCGGCCTATTTGTTAAAAAAAGGATCACGTATCCATATATCAAGTGTGAAAACCATCTGCGCTCGCATTCAATTTGGATCTATGTAACAATTCCAATCCTAACCGAATCAATGAAAAAAGTATCAAATGTCACTCTTTGTAACAAAATATTGATGTTACGGTAACAGCTTCATGATATCTGGCGACTGTCACAGTATAAATAGTAGTGAAACATCGGTTTTTATCCACAGACTTTTTTTTTTTAAAGTAGCATAAATATAGGTATACATATTTTTGTTGTCCGCAAAGGAGCTCTTTCTAAGAAATATTATTATTAGAAGAGTTTATTTCGATGAATATTAAGTCGACTAAATATTATAAGGCATTCTTTTTGAAAATACATTAGTTAATAGTTAGACGTTAATGTATGATTTAAAGAGCAAAATCTTTTCTGATTTAAGTTGAAGAAGCAAGAAACAGATTTAATCAACTTCACTTCATTAAAAAAATCCAGTGTAAATATTATGAAGAAACTAAGTTTGGATTTGGTTTACCAAATCAATTTCCACTGTTCCAGGCAAATATAACCAGTTTGCAATACGAAAAACCACTAATCTAAATATCCTATCCTACTAATAGTATAAATGCGAAAGTTTAGATGTTTGGATGTTTGGATGTTTGTTACTCAATCACGCTTAAACGGCTTAACCGATTTGGATGAAATTTTGCACGAAGATAGTTTATAGCCTGGATTAAAATATAGGGTAGTTTTCATCCCGGGTCCACGCAGACGAAGTCGCGGGCCGAAGCTAGTATTGCATATAAAACATTCTCGTGTATGAGCAACATTACACATACAATAGATTTGCTTCAACAATATAAAATTAAGATAATTCCCAATGGAACAGAGATGCACTACGTTTTTCAATTAAACTACATTCCGGTCACTGTGGAAATAAAACACGATGTCAAAGCATCGGGTTTCGGAGCAAGTCATAAAAAGTTAGCAATATTGGATGTTTATGGAGACGAAAGCGATAAATCATAAAAGAATGATGAACGGATTGGTAAAGAAACAGAGATGTCTTAGCGAATATTTAAACGACATCGTTTCAGAATTAATCGTCTTTGCTCTTGTAATGTCTTAAAAAGAAATAACTTTTATTAACAGTATGGCGTTCATATATACTTAGTCCTAGCGGTACGCAAAAATATGCGGCAAGTGGTGTTAAAAGCATGAAAATTGGAGCGATTGATCTTTTAGGCCTTACAAATCAAATTGACGAGTAGCACGAAAAAAAAACAAAAAAGGAGAGGAGTTATAATGTCATATTTTTTTAGTATGGGAATAAATATTTTTGTTCCGAAACCTATCGTGTGTGGTATCTAATAAAAGGGCTTACTAAGCCGATTCTAAAAGAATAAAAGCATTTGCAGCATTTTAGTGAATTTCGGTGTGTACCGCTAGGACTAACTGGAGGTAGACCCACCACAGGGTGGACTGATTACTAGGTCGGTAACGGTCGCGGAATCCACTGGATGCGCAGGACCGGTCATTGTGGCACTCTTTGGGGGAGGCTTATGTCCAGCAGTGGAAGTCTTTTGGCTCATGATGATGATGATGAAGACATGTCAGCAGCAGAAGTAGCTACGCAAAAATAACACGCTCAAAATGATCTAGATAGCCTTATCCTCTTGACATTAGAGTCGTGTAGTTCATTTTGAGCACTTGACCCGCTTAGCTACTTTTGCTGCTGACTGTACACTTTGTCTTCCTAAAAGGGGCAGGAGAGTGTCCATGAATTTTAACTTGCAGTGCCACATGTAGCAGTTCTAGGTTTAATGGAGGAAATGTGATAGTGCGGTAATAGATTGCCAGCTTATCGTGCACGACACACCTCAGCCGTGTTGCCATAGTTCACTCTTAAGGTAACCACGAAAAAGAAAACGGTGCTATTTTAACAGTGACAACACTACTGACGTGGGTAGATTAATCATCGCCGTATGCCATTAGCGTTAAAGCTATTCATTCACAGCATTATTTCCATACAAGTGACAATGCTTCTTAAACAAAGAAACGTGTCTGACAGTCTGTTGGAAAAGCATACTAAGGGTTGCCACCCTTATAGAACACTATAGTCCGACCGCTTCACTCAGTCCTCGCCTGAGCCTCGTGCCAGCCTTTGGAAACTCGCTTATAATGAAAAAATGTACGGGGACGAAGTCCCATTGCAGCCAACCTAACAAAACACAGAATACATGGACTAAATATATACTCTAATACAGAATATAATATGTTGGCAATATTTTCTTTACGTTGGTAGTAGACACAAGAGAATCTTTGCCTCGTGCTCGGGAGTCGTGCGGGAAGCGAAGCCCGGCGCCCGCACGACGCCCGCTCCCCCGTTATACCCCCCGCGCGCCGCGCAGGTGAGGACTCTGTGAGTGGTTGGACTATAGCTGCCCGCGCGGCTTCGCCCGCGTATTGCAAAGCACGCAGGCAAACCCGCATGATAAAATATAGCCTATAACCATCCAAAAAATCCATTTTACACGCAGGATAAAGAATTTTTGAAATCGGATTAAAGGTTCCGGAGATTACCCGCTACTTACAAACATACACACAAAGCTACAATGTCACAAACTTTTCCTATTTATAATATTCGTATACAAGTATAACTTAGGATACTAGTGCCTTTATTTTAGTTAAATGACGTTAATATTTTGTTTTATTATCGTCTTCAATGTAACTATAACCACTCACTTGCTTGTGGCAACCACAGTTGCCAATTTCGCGGACCCCTAAACTGATGGTGGCAACTGTGGTTGCCAATCGAAGTATGGGCTGCTTTGATGATGAAAAATTAGAAGCAGTTTAGGCTACCTTTTTTTAAAATTCGAAAGCAAGTGAGTGGATAACTGTACTTACCTTCAATAATAATAAGAATATTACCGATGCAGCATTTTAAAGTATACCACTACCTGAACCCACTTACCTGCAATAGTACATTACTATAGAGGCCGGGAAACGAAGGGTTGCAGGCCAAGTAGATATAGACATATAGGGATACGCGGCCGGCAACCCCGTTTCTCGCCGAGATTTGTATAGTGCTTTTCTCAAACTTGGGATGAATTAAAATTAAAAATTAGCTATTCAATTTGTCTTATTCGTAGGTTAACACAACTAAATAATAATATGTTTCTGAAGTGCACCGCCCGCACCGCCACCGCCGCGCCGCCATCTGCCCCGCGCCCTCCGCCGCGCCCCCGCCGCGCACCCCGTTTAAAAACAAAAGAAGGTTGCTTTACAGGCCTAGGTGTGTAAGGCTGTATGAAATTCCTTTACATAAATCATCTTCACTCATCGCACCGGATACGTCGTAGTATTTCCGAACCTAATTTGAAGTAAGTCACGTCAACATTTCATTGCAAGTTTGAGAAAATGTATTTTTCATCTTAATATGGTTCACATACACTGAAGTAGAACGTAACACATAAGATAATTAGGTTTTCTCAAATATGATCGGGAAATGTGCACCTTACTGTAGCAAAAATAGTACGTGAAGTTCCTCGTTACTGACGAGCGCGAATTTAAAAAGTTAAAAGTCAGGAAAATGTATGAAATTCCATTACTGTATACTTACCTTTTTACCAAATGTTTTGACTAAGACAAATTACTATAAACAGCCAAATGCTAGCACGTTTAAAGGCCTAGCAATTTGTCACAACAACTTGCTATAGTTAGACTAGTTAGTAATGTATGGCTGTCTCTTTCGAACTATTGCAAGTTGGTGTGACGTGACAATTTGCGGTTGTTTATAGTGGGCTTAAAGTATTTCCGCGTTTTCTTTTTTTATTGTCATAGACAATACGCTTACTTTTGTAAGTGATCGAAGTGACGTTTTTAAAAATGTCTCAAATAGTTAAAAATTACGAAATAAAAATACGAAATAAAATTCATAATGAATTACATTTCAATCCCGTGTCTTTAATAATATAAAAACATAAAACATTTAAATTGTAATGTATTTTGATGTTTTGATTTTTTTTATTTACATATGTCAATTGAAACTGGCACGATGAGTAATGCCGTGTACCTACTTTAAAAAAATAAGTTGGGTGGGAACTTGATAGGTTATTGACATACACGCTGTTTGAAATCACACAACCATAGTTCTTCAGTGTTTTATTATACACTTTCCATTATTTCCATTAATCATCCAGTAATTTTACAACAGTTATTAATTCTGTACAAATCATGTTGTAAATGCACGTCAATCCCTTTTCCCGTGCTTAAGACGCTGTCAACACCAAAATGCCCTTGAGGATTTTGGATAGCGCGCACACTGTCTATTTGTATCGGAGTAAACGAGAGCGAGTGTTACTGGGCGGCCGGCCCGGTTTTTGAAGATAATATTACATAAATATAGAAATAAAAATAAGGGTGGATTATTTGTGAAATGTGACTCGTTAGCGGTTTAGGTATGAATATGTTGACTTCATGTTTTTAATTGCAGACCCATACGTCAGAAAAATAAAGGCACAGAACCGTTTGATGGGATTTTAAGACCAATCTTTGCAATTGTTTTCAATCTAGCCGATTTCGTCCAATTATGTATCAAGCCCGTCCACGGTCTTTGAAATATGGTGAATATTAACATATATTTTATTTGATGTGCTAGAACAAATAGTTTTTCTTAAAAAACTGCTTAAATATCGTCAATTACACCAAATTAGGTCTTGTCAGCCTCTTAACGATTATGACCGTTGACTGTCAATTGCCTATTTGAAAACGTTGTTTACAGCCGTCAGCCACTGAGGCACTAGTCATGGCTGAACTGCGAGTACAGTCGACAACACAGCTAAGTGACCATCGGAAATCTAATCTAACCTTAAGTGCATTGTAATAAGGTTCTAGGTTTTCACGGTATGGTTAGTTAGGTGTGTTGCTGTGTGTACAATACTACCTAATCTATAGTAATTTACTAGTAATTAAACAGCTGTAATTATTAAGAGAAATATAACGTAACCTATCATTGTACAGGTTAACTCTAACAACGCCCTCAAGAACTGACCTACCCTCAAATTTGCCATTCAAATTCCGTGCAAAATCCACTCATATCTGCACGGAAATTCAAAAGAGCACAAAAATAACCCGCCCGTCGCTGTGCCACGCTAGTCCATTCATCAACTTTTTGTTTGCCCGCTCGCTGATTACTTTAATTCCTGTTTGCGTCGTTACGGAAACTTGACGTTTCATTTTGAACAGTGGGTAAAAAAGATTGTTCTACAATTTGTTATGGAACTGTTTGCTGTGTTTGTAAGCCATACTTTATGATTTCGTGCGAGATTGGAGTGTGAACTTAATCGAAATGAGAATGATTCAAGCTTATTTTCAACCACCGACGCAATCAAAGGGTGTAAAAAGTTTGTTTATGTATTCTGTGTGTGGCGTCGTGATTTGATTGCGGTTTTTTTAATCAAAAAACCTGTCAAATTAGTTCATAACTGAGTTTCGTGTGTCAGGGGTATATTGAAATTTAAATCTAGGTAAGTAAGAAGTAATTTGCTGTTTCTTATTTCTATGGTTTAGTGCGAGATTCGAGTGTATTTGTATACAAATTATAATGATTGAAGCTTATTTTTGTTTAGAAACGTCGTTAAACTCCTTATTAAAAGTATTTAAGTTTCTTGAGGACTCCATCTATAAGTAGACGGTCCGCCTAAAACAAAGGGGGCGCAAAGTAAGGACTTAAAATTTTTTTGATCCAAAGTGAAAATTGTATAGGAATTATAAAATACTTAGGAAAATTTTATTCAACACGCTAAAATAAGCATGTTTTATAGAAAAAACCTTTTCTCTAAAATCAAAAATGGCCGAGATATTCGCCCTCAAATATTGATGGTTTTCAAGGAAGCTGGGACTGCTGCTTTTATATTGTGTCAGACACTGCCTTAGCTCCGGCGCTGCGGGAAGTGCAGCCCTTCCGCCCTTGCGTGACAAAGCACTCCGGCTTTTTATATACACTCTAGGGGTAGGGCAGACAAGACCACGTGGAATCGGGGTTGACAGCTTCGGTTCTGTGGCAAGTCTTATGATAATGCAATGCTTATTTTAGCGTAGCGTTTTTTAGCTAGATTCGGACTTTCGCAGCCTAATATTGAATACATAATATTCCATCATTGAAAAAATTACATTTTACAATCCGTCATGTATCTTGGTAATTATCAAGTTTAGAGAAAAGTTGCCCCAACAAAACATGCTTATTTCAGCGTATTTATTACGATAAAACAATTATAAATAGGTGTTAATGACACCAACATCCATTGAAATTTTTCCAAGTCCTAGCTCCCTTGAAACTCTGAGGGCGAATATCTCGGCTGTTTTTGATTTTAGAGAAAAAGTCTTTTCTATAAAACATGCTTATTTTAGCGTAATCTTTACGATAAAACAATAATAAATAGGTGTTATAATAACACCAACATCCATCGAAATTTTTCTATGTCCCAGCACCCTTGAAAACCATCAATCTTTGAGGGCAAATATCTCGGCCATTATTGATTTTAGAGAAAAATTGTTCCTATAAAACATGCTTATATTAGCGTAATCTTTACGATAAAACAATAATAAATAGGTGTTATAATGACACCAACTCCATCAAAAATTTTATAAGTCCTGCGCCCCCTTGCTTTAGTCTAGGTTAGGCTTTAGCTTTGCGCCGGACTAGTTACGCGGTCTATCTATAGCCACTTATCAAAATTGATCAGTAGTAAAACACAAAGAAAAAAATTAACGCGCACACATCCATTCGAACCCGGTGTCTTAGGATTGCCGGTCCAAAGTATAGCATTTTCTAGTAATTACAAGAAATATCTAAGTAGGTATATTTATTCTTCCTTTATAAGCATTGAGAATTAGACTGACATCTACAATGTCCATGAATTTTTTTTTTTTTTAGGAATATTGTATATCTATTTATAATTAAAACTACCTTGACATGTATAAAACGTATGTACCTACCTACTCTATTTGACATATAAAATAATGTATTTTATGAATAAAAAATCTGAGTCTGAATCTGAATCTGAATTTAAATCTAATAAATAAATCCTCTAGTACCCATAACACAAGCCTTGTTAAAGTTGTTAAGCTTACTATATGCATGGGGCCTAGTTTGATTTGTTTCAAATTGTCCTTTTTAATATATTTTTTTTTTCCGTGGAGAAAACCTGCGCGCCAGGTACCCAATTATCGGGGGATGATTGGGTTATGTGGTATTTCTATCCACTAAAAACTCCACGGTGCTCTGCATCAGCGCTCTCATGCAGGGGACTCCAGGATCTCACGCTGAACGCACTGGAGACCCCCTCGCGCCGCGCCACATTTGGCTCGTCCTTAGGGCAAGGAAATGCTGTCGCCTTCCCTGGGGTTCTTAAGTGAGTGCCCCGGCCCCCGCCAGAACACTGCCACCCCGATGACCCCCTTAGTCACCTTCTACGACAGGCGGGGGAGACCGTAGACCTATTCTTGTCCGAGCTTCAAATTGTCCTATCATCATCGTTCCTCCTAGCGTTATTCCCGATTGTGCCCTAAAAGAGCCCGAGGTCCGCTTTGCCACCTCATTTCAAGATTTGGCATTGGCAATTGTTTTACGAGAGCGACTGCCAACTGCCATCTCACCTTCCACCCAGAGGGAAAACTAGACCTTATAAGGATTAGGTGGATTTCCTCAAATGATATATAGCAGTCCAACCGCAAATTTTCCCATAATTGTAATAAATTTAATTTAAAGTACTAGCATGCATATCCAAATGAAGATATGAAGAGACTAAAGCCTCAGGCCACTCGCCAAATGAGACTAGCTTGAATAGACGGCTCACTATTGCTGCCCTGAGGTATGTTTTCATAAATATGAGGGTTACTTTTTTGGCTGCTGCTGCACTGGTTTTGAGTTTTATGCAAGTACTGCCTACTTTAGTTAATTTGCATAATATTTGCACACTAGCTTCTGCCCGCGACTCCGTCCGCGTGGAACTCGTTTATATCGTAGCTCCATACAAACGTTCACCCCCCATTTTAGGGAAGTGGGGGGTTAGAAAGAGACAAAAAGTAGCCTACCTATGTCACTCTCCATCCCTTCAACTATCTCCATTTAAAAAATCACGTAAATTCGTCGCTCCGTTTTGGCGTGAAAGACGGACAAACAAACAAACACACACACTTTCACATTTATAATATTAGTATGGATATGGATATGGATTGCAAGACCAAAAATAGTATCCATTTTAAGTCCTGTTTAAGGGGCTACCCGAGGTTTTCATCGATTTTTGACAAGTTTTGAATCGTATCTCCTACTTTTGCACTACAGATATTCAGCTGTTTGATTTACAGCTATCGGTTCTTCAATAATTTATCTCCATTTTGGTCCACCGGATTTTGAAACAAATGAATAGTTAATTTTGTATGTTTTTTTTTTTTTATATCTAATAAAACACTTATTTCGTATCTCTATTGACGTGAAAGATCTCACATGTACGAAATCTACATATTTGGGTTTGTCTGTGACGTCTCTAAAAACTGGTACAGGGTTTTCATTTTAAACCAATTAACACAAAAGTTATGGCCAGAAAACCAGTTTTCTGGCCTAAAATTGTTCAACTTTGATGCCAAATATCTCGAAAACAATGAACTTTGAAGTAAATATGGGATACTATATTGCTTAAAGTCGTTGTTGTTAATATAATAAGCTACAAAAAACATTAGAAAACCAAGGGATTCAGATCGAAGGTCATTGGCTTATGGGAGCCCCTTAAGGAGCTCGACGCATGTACGGGCACAGGCATAGCTAGTATTAAACAATATTTCATATTTAAGGTACTTCAAGGTACACAAAATTTCACCGAGCCATACTGATTTAACGAGCACAAACTTAGCCAAGCGTGTACGCTGATAAACATGAAGTTCAAGAAATGTAATATAAAAGCATTATCTTTTGATATGACAGACAACTTCTAAAAACCGAGAAAAATCCAACAGAGAATAGACCTTCCAGTAATAATTGCCATCAAAAAGGTGAAGAAATTCAGATATTTTTGCGAAAAAATAAATAAACACGATCCCTTTGTCCGTTCGTGTGTAACTAAAGGAAATGTTTTTAACTGCATTTGACATTTCTTTAAATTCCGACAGTTGGAACAGCGTGCCCGAGCATCATTTATCAAGAGGGCGAAATAAGAAGTAAACACAAGCAAATTGCGAGCTCTCGTTAAATCCGCAATTAGCGTGCGGCGGCGCTGCGCGCGATTTAGGGATGAAATTATATAGTAGCGATAAGTATGGAGGATAACACACGGATCTACGTCATCATGTGATAATATTTCTGGTGCGATTCCGCATGTTTCGCGCAGTGCAAAGATCGAGAGCTGTAGGTACTTATACTAAAAAATATTTGAGTTGATCGAGTTGCATCATAGTAATCTGTTGAATAAGCTACTCTCTATCCAATCTATAAGATTCAAACTCCAAGGACAGTTTTATAATATGTCGCTCACGGTGTACCCTTGTTTTGTCGACAACCTTTTCATCGAATATTATTTCATCGACAACGATTCATCGAAACTTTAGTACTAGTAATATTGTTTGGCGTTATTTTATTTCAACTCCTTTTTTATATGTATTTTATTACCTACGTAGAAATACTATTCAACGAATATTACTTAATCGCTGATTTGTTTCAAATTATCTTAATTGGCACAACTACAAAACATTGCAATTCATTTCTTTGACGTATTACTTTAATACAATTTTATGTGCCCTACTGCAAATTGATACATTATTCAAATTATGACTAAGAATCATTGGTGTAAATCGTTTATTACAAAAAAACTTTATCAGGGCGGACAAAAATGGCTTGTCATAAGCGAACTCTGTTTTAGGTCGGTTAGGTTAGGGTTCACTTGTGTCCCTCAGACGAGAAATAGACACCCCGCGCAGCGGAGTGGCGTCGACTCGCTGCACGGCCACGGCTATCAAGCACGCGAGCTCTCTTGATTTTTCTCGAACTATACTTCTCTTTCTAAGTTTTCTTATAAGAGAGAGACGGATAGACATCAGATTACCTACCTACTCTAAGGCAGGTCAGTGTAGGTACGACGATGAGCCAAGCGAGAAGGAGAGTTAGGAAAAATAATCATTAGGATTAACGATCATTAGGGTTACTGATAATTATGATGATACATGACTGTTATGGCACATAACGTAAGGATGAATAATCAATATGGCAAGTGACGTTAGGAAATAAAACATTATGGGGAAAAAAATCATCCATACGATGTTAAGAAAACTAAAGATAGGGCTAATGAGTGTTAGGACAAATTATCATTATGACATAAAACGTTAGGGAATGCAAAAATAGGTTAAAAAACGTTAGGGATTCAGATATAGATCCGAAATAATTTTATGCGGAATAAATATTATTTCATGAAAAAAAAAATGAATTAAAAAAACCCGAAACGAAAAGCCATGACATGAATTTTATTGAAATAAGTAAGTCAACTACCAATTAAAAGACCTCGGTTCAAATTACCTAGTATCGAGTCCTCGACGCAATGACTCGTCGATGAAATGAAAATACTTGAAACGTTGTCATTGAAATAATATTCTATTCAATGTTTGTCGGCAATTCAATGGTAAACCGTCGCTCACCTTAAATTATATCAAACGTAGGTACCTGGAATTTAAAAATGTTTTGAGATACCTCACCACAGACTGAGTTCGTGCTATTTTATGGGTAGGTTAGGTATATACGAGTATGTGTTATGATATTAGTACTCGTGGCTGGAAAACTGCATCGACAACAAAAATTTAACTCATATAACTCATTCACAAAATTTCATGAGAATCGGCTGAGAAATGTGACCCTGTACCTGTAGAGGAAAATAGCCGGACATCTGGACAGCCGGACATACGAAAGCATTTTTGCCCAATTTAAAATGGAGAACTCTGGAATCTTCGCTCGCTCGTAAAATGAGATCTGGCTAACTCTAGCTCGGCCGCGACTTTGAGTTAAGCGGTGCGCCATACGACAGAGTGAGAAATTGGACGTAGGCCTTTCACTCATACGTATGGTGCGCCACTACCGCTACCGCCTCTACAAGCCACGGCCCAACCCTGTTTAGAGCATCGACCTAACGAAAGATATATCTGTCCTAGTCAAGTCCTAGTAATTCTGCTACTAATTTATTTATTTAGTGTAAGCTGAAGTCAAATAGGACCGAGGACGCTCGCCAATTAGATGGTCAGACCAGGTCAAAGAAGCCACATCCTCAAGCGAATTATTTTAATCAGTGAGGGCAATCATAGATCGAGACCGATGGAGACTGACAGATGGCTGCGAAATCCAACAATGATCACGATCCTTAAGCATAAGAGAACAAGTGAAGGGAGATAATTTATTTAATTTAGTCCCTCAATACAAACCACGATAAAAAAAATACAGACACCTTACCAAATCGCTAGCACTAAGAATCCACGGAAAAGGAACATCGCGTGTGCTATTTGGCGTAGCGGTATTTCAACGCGCGACAAATTAAATGTTATTTTAAACTCCGGTACACATGATTTTAAGGGGTAATTGAGAGACAAGCATGTGGCTTAACAAATATTAGGGTAGGATTTATTGTGTAGATGATTGCGCTTTATTACTAATAATATTGTTGTTGATAACATCGATTATTACTGTGTAAAAGATTTAAAAAAAATAACGGGATACGGTACTTAATAAATAATTAAATACATGTATTGGAAGAGATTTTTCAACGGCTTCAGCCTAAACTAGGTAACCAAATGAACATTTTTCGGATATAAAGTATCTTGTCTATAATGATAATCGGTTTTTTGTCAGAAATCAAAACACAGTTGCCTAAAATGTCATTTTCTTATTAGAAAAATTACTCCAAAGCCTTTATGTCAGCAAACGTCTTCTTTAATCAAACGAAGTCACAAGGTAAGTCAAAGTAACTTTCTGAACGTGCGCTTATTAACTGTATTTTTGCTGTTGTCCACTAAAATCCTCTAGCCTGATCCCCAAGGGGAAAAAAAATCAAAATTAATTATTTTTATTATTTTATATTTTTCGTAGACTCTGGCAGGTGGGTGTAGGTACGACGAGCGAGGAGGAGTGTTACGTGGACTGCGACCCTACAGGGCACGAGCCGAGCGAGCGAAGCGAGCGAGACGCGGTAGCGTCCGGCGAACCGCCATAACCAAACATTATCATTTTGTCCTAGTTTAATATAAAATAATTGCTATTGGTTCTGCGTGCAATGCCCCGCCCACTGCCATTTAAGTTAAGCGATTCCGAGGACTATATCGGTTACCTTAGTTCTGATGCGGATAGCCTCATTTCTGATGCAAACACGCAGGTAAACTGCATATCCCTCTCACGTGCCCTATGGGTGACTTTGAGCCCCAAATTTGGGTGATGTGACTTTTTTTGGAGGCTTTTGATGCAAGTACTACTAAACTAAAATATAAACTCGAAAAATTCCAACCCGACCGACTTTCTCCTTATAATATTAGTAAATTATACGGTATTGCAATAGGTATTGATGGAGATTAACTCTAAGCCCCAAGTTCCGGAATGAACTATCAATGGTGAACTCTCCCATTCATAAGACGGGATCAAATTTAATCTCAATGAATTGGTAACGTAATACGAATCTGATTGGTTTCTGTTCCATTAGTGGAATTATTTTGTGTGACTGAACTTTGTTGTGTAAAATTGAAAATACACAGGGTTTATTCATCATCATCAGGTACAGAGCCGGCTGGCTCAATGCAGGTTTGCGTCTTCACACGCATCTTTGCATTTCTTGGTAGATGTATGCAGGTTTCGCCAAGATGTTTTCATTGACCGGGTTACCAAATTCTAGTAATTCCATGTATTCCGGATTGAGGTGTCTGGTTGCCTTTCCTGTATGTCTGCCCCGTTAGCTAAGAGACAACACGACAGAGTTTCTTACAAGTATGTTTACAACATGGACTTCATACTTTTAGCCCCTTCAGTAGACAAAAACCTTCAAACAGTCCACGAGCGCGTTACCGACTCTATATTGATTTGAAGAATCGTTGTGTCAACAGCTAGGTACAAATGATGCTAGCCCACGGTAGCTTCAGAGCAATGCTCCATGCTGAGGTTGTGGGCTCGTTGCGATTAATTTCTAAATGTTTCACTTTGATCGGAATTTGGAACTTCGTTAGCAGACGTTTCTGCTTAGTAAACATTTACTACAATGTGGTGTTGTCGACATACCTATTGTAGGTATACATGTCATTTAGACTTGCGATATGTATGTCGAATCATATTGTCTTGAATATGTGCCTAATATTTCTTCCTGCACCCGCTTACATTGCGTTTTTACCACATATCAAGCTTCGTCCCTCACTTACAATACGTAAGAGCGAGGGACGAATGCTTTACGTCGGACATAAAACAGGATGTGCTACAGGCTACCTTAACCTATTATAGCAATAAACGCCACCATAATGTCTGTCCACGCTCCACGCCAACCACAACATATAAAGATCCCCAAAACATATGTGACTATTCCATTTTACGTCCGTGTATAAATAAAGCAAAAGTGGCCGTATTAGGACTAAGTGAGGGTCAGGGCTATCCGTAACCCGAGGAAGGTATATCACAGAAGTTTACGAAGTTTCGGAAGCAGTAGATTCGGGGTGGGAACAGGTAAGTTAAGAAAAGCTGGGGTTTAAGAGGGGGCGCTCCGCGAAATCGGGGTTCTTAGATTGAATATTTACCTATGACAAACTAAAGCGAATGCCAGGAAAAAGAACATACCAAAACTACATCATATTTGCAATTGAATCGTCTGAACAAAACCATACAAAACCAAAATTGCCTCGATAGAAAAGAACCGCCAAAACATGTCTTATTTTTACTCAATTTCAATAGTGTGAGGTTCCCGTGCATATAAATTAAGTAAAAGTTGAGTGTATAATAGCTTTTCACATTACCTAATGAAAGTACTAGCGGGGTATTTTTATGTAGTCCCTTTTCAGACCTATTGAGGTGAAACGTATTTGGCGTATAGGCCTTTTTTATTTAGCGCGATACCCTTTCTCCCGTCGCGTGTTTCGTGCGGTTCTGTATATCTTTTGTTGCCGTTCGCGGGCGGAGTCAGTCGTAATCGCTCCGCTGAGACGAGAGGAGTACGTTCTGTGCTCTCACGACAGCACGATGAACATAATTATTTCAATAATATTGTGACCCAGTATATTCGTCCAGTGAATGAACGTATCATTACATTCCAGTAGATATTTTGCTACATTTTGAAATAATATATTTAAAAGTCGACCTTAACATATAGATCTTAAAGTTCAAAATACAACTATAATATTACGCAGCGATCGGCGGGTGACCGGCTTCTTAGAATAATTTGTGCAGTACATGCAAAACTAGACGAACATTTTTCTGTCGATCGTGTATTTACTTTATGAAAGATTATCACTATCACTACATAGTATAAAACAAAGTCGCTTCCCGCTGTCTGTCCCTATGTATGCTTAGATCTTTAAAACTACGCAACGGATTTTGATGCGGTTTTTTTTAATAGATAGAGTGATTCAAGAAGACGGTTTATATGTATAATATAGTATCCGTGCGAAGCCGGAGCGGATCGCTAGTTGAGAATAAATCCGGTTATGTTCAAAATCGATGTCTGAGAGGTCTAAATACGAATTCATAGTCAGAAATATTTCAAAAAGTGGTCGCATTATTTAAAATTTTTGAAACATTAGTTGTAAATTAATATGCGCGTTTTTTTAAAGAACAACTTACATTGGCAGGCTTCTCGAGGGTGAAGATTCTAGAAATGATGTCCATTTTGAATTCCAAGATGGCGGACATTGCTTTTCGAATTTAAACTTTCGTGAGACGTGTTGAAACAGTACTAATAATTACACGGTTCAACTCACGTATTAAATGTCACTACGGGCGACATGTTTCGAACTCTTCGGGAATTCTTCTTAAGGATGAGTGTTTTCGCGGCGGTGTCGCTTGAATCTTGTCGTGATTCAAGCGACACCGCCGCGAAAACACTCATCCTGAAGAAGAACTTCCGAAGAGTTCGGAACATGTCGCCCGTAGTGACATTATTGACATTGTTTTTCTTTAAAGTCATCACGGGTGTCGCTTTTAGGGTTATCGAGAGTGCAGATTCCAACAATTATTGCCTGCGAACTTGGACATTTTGATATTAAAAAAGTGAACATAATTATGCACTTTTTCTTTAATATGTTCAAAATTGATAACTAAAGGGCCAAAGCGTCTCCATTGTCTCCCAGTACGAATCCGAGATCAGAATTGAAAAATTTGGCCTCCACACAGTGGTGGCCTGAAAATCTGACTTTCTTAGACATGATCGAAGTTTTCATAATATATTATAGTTTTTTTTAATGCTACTAATAAATTCACGGTTAAATTCACGTATTAAACGACACGACAGGCGACATGTTTTGAACACTTCGGGAGTTCTTCTTCAGGATGAGTGTTTTCGATGTTTGTTTTGAAGAAGAACTCCCGAAAAGTTCGAAACATGTCGCCTGTTGTGACATTTAATGCGTGAATTTAACCGTGGATTTATTAGTAGTATTTTAGACATGTCTTACAAAAGTTTAAATTCGATTATAGCTTTTTTTTGCTTTAGGCTTTTACTAGCCATTATTATGCTAGCTCACAACCCTTACGTGATTTAGTAAAAAAACGGAAGGCCATATTTCAGTTATAGCTCCGGTGGTTTTTTAAGCAACAAAATGTAGGTAGTGGTATTCCTTGGGTAATTAAAGTAATTTGTATAAAGTGAGTGTTTTCGCGGCGGTGTCGCTTGAATCTTGTCGTGATTCAAGCGACACCGCCGCGAAAACACTCAATCCTGAATAAGAACTCCCGAAGAGTTCGAAACATGTCGCCCGTAGTGACGTTTAATACGTGGGTGAACCGTGTAATTATTGTCATTTTTTTTCTTTAAAGTCATCACGGGTGACGCTTTTCGATTCCAACAATAGGGGCGTAGACACTAAATAAAATAATGTGATATTTTCTCGAAGAAGGATAAAAAAAATTGTCAAATGGAGAAAAAATCAACGCAAAAGGTTAAATAATCACGAAGTTATAAGTGTCCAAAGTTTTAAGAAGGGATGTGTTCTGTCCCTTTTTCGCAAAACGCAACTTCATATGAAACGATGACGCTGGAAGAATGTGACGTCACAGAAGACGACAACGTGCCGCGCGCATCGTGGTCGGCGACGCCGTCGACGCGGCCTGCCGGCAGCATCCTGTAATGTGACGTCACACACCGTTTGCGTTTTCTCTCTCTAACAAGCAATATTAAAACGGTTGTAGCTTCGTAATTCTTTGAGATATCTGAATGGGATTTTCATCACTATGCATATTTTTTTGCCTTCTTTCTTTTGGAGTAATAATAATTTTCGAGTCTGCACCCGAATTATTGCCTGCGAAGTTGGACATTTTTATATTAAAAAAAGTGAACACAATTTTGCAGTTTTTCTTTAATACGAGTATGTTCAAAATTGATAACTAAAGGGCCAAAGCGTCTCCATTGTCTCCAAGTACGAATCCGAGATCAGACCCCGTATCATGGTCGGCCTTATCACTCGATAAGTGACAAGATAGGGGCATCGTCTCGTTCTATCAAACGGTGTCAGCCAGTGACGGACGCTCTGTCCTGTCACTTATCGCGTGATAAGGCCGACCATGACACGGGGTCAGAATTGAAAAATTTGGCCGCCACACAGTGGCCTGAAAATCTGGCTTTCATAAACATCATCGAAGTTTTCATAATAAATTACAGTTTTTTTTAATGCTACTAATAAATTCACGTATTAAATGACGCGACAGGCGACATGTTTCGAACTCTTCGGGAGTTCTTCTTCAGGATTAGTGTTTTCGATGTTTGTTTTGAAGAAGAACTCCCGAAGAGTTCGAAACATGTCACCTGCCGTGACATTTACGTTAATTTTTTAACCGTGGATTTATTAGTAGTATTTTAGATATGTCTCACAAAAGTTTAAATTCGATTATAGCTGTTTTTTTTGCTTTAGCCTTTTACGAGACATTATTGTGCTAAATTACAACCCTTACGTGATTTAGTAAAAAAACGGAAGGTCATATTTCAGTTATACCTTTCGAAACTGACTTAGCTACTAGCGAAAATTATATCTTCAAATATAGGTACTTACAGATTTTGTCTTTCTTTCCACTTATTATAACTATCTATAGGTATTCATCATGTTTCATCTGACTGTCGGGGCATATACTATGCGAGAAGGAGCGGGGCAGCAATAGACGCATCAGC
Source organism: Epinotia ramella (assembly GCA_947578815.1). Classification (NCBI taxonomy): domain Eukaryota; kingdom Metazoa; phylum Arthropoda; class Insecta; order Lepidoptera; family Tortricidae; genus Epinotia; species Epinotia ramella. Next base: position 7,193,172 of record OX388207.1, read on the forward strand.
GCGGCAGGTACGGGGCGCGCGGGTGATTTCTGATTTTTCCCTGGCGATACGCCCCCTCTTAAGTGGAAAATTATGGATTTAATAAACGGCGATCTTAGTGATACAGTAAAGATTAGTTAGAAACTAACTTTATTTAAGGAACAGTAAAGCCAATTCTGAATTGTATAGATTCCGAAATCCATCTTTCACTCTAGGAATATTTGTTTTTTTTTGGGTTTAATACTAACCTAATCTCCTTCTCGGACTTGAATCAGGGAAATATATTTTAGATAGCCTTTAATTTCTTGTGTAGTGAATAAATGTCTTCTTTCTTTCTTTTAATTTAAACAAGCTTTTGCAGAAATTCAAAAACATGTAAACTATTCCCTATTATCTTATACCTACCTATCCCTACTCTCTAGTTAACTGTAGTACCGCATCTTAATGTACTTTTGTATAGATCGTTCATGGCTTCAACCAGCCCCACTGCTTCCCAACGCGCACCAAATTTGTGTTTTGTTCGTACCGTGGCGTGGTAGCCGTGTAGATGGGAGTTGCGCGCTTCTTCGTGGCTTGAACGATCTTTATGTCAAATGTCCGTTTTTTTACGTTTCTTGTTTTTGGCATCCCCTCATTTTACCGACAAACGTTTCACCGAATGCTTTCTTTCATCGAATTTTTATTTTGGCGTCCTTTTTTTTCTCAGAAACCGTTATTTTTTTAGGTAAAGCTAAAATGTAATTGTGCATCAAAACCCATAAGGTCAGGTTAGGATTATTTTATATAACAATCCTGACAAGTTTACTGTTTCTGAAAAAAAAAATACTACCGATGAAATGAAAATTCGGCAAAACATTAATTCGGTGACACGTTTGTCGGTAACAGAAGTTTTTTATTTTGTTATTGTGCCTAAAAATACCCGGTCGTAGGAAACTAAATAAGCACATAGGAAAATTGGTCTCCGTGGGTTTTGTGGGACGTGCGCATTATATTGCACGCGAAATTTGCCATGACCAAAATGCATACAAGTGTCTGAATCGATGAAGCACTATAATGTAGATTTTTTAAGCATTCGAGTCAGTATAATTATTTCTGAAACTTTACTTGTTTCACATCGTTTTCACACTTTAATACATCCCCACAACAAGGATATATGTACAAATAAAACTGTCGTGTTATAACCGAAGTCCAAAACAGATATTGAATTAATTCCGCAAGACTAAATTTCTGCGTGTACGCTCACAAACGTCACTAAAAAGTTGCCATTCGCACGATCCTCTCCCTTACTCCACCCAGCGGGCAGATAAATAAAATTACCTCCATCCAGCTCGGCACTGGGAAGGCACGCGCACCCATAGTAATGGATTACGTGATCCTTTGACTCCCGATACCTTCCGTTTCCATTGTAGGTATTTTCTCTGGCAGTGCATTTTTGAATCGCTTTAAATTTTGGATGGGACGTGAGGTTTATTTGAAAGTTGAAGGCTATTGGAGCATATCAATCGTTTAAATCGTAAAAGCGATATCCAGTTGCTTCATATTATTGTGTTCGTTTGGTTCACCGAAATGTGCAGGGACGAAGTATCTCTGGAATCAGAATTGAGACGTGGAGGACTAAAACTGTAACCTATAATAATATCTTCAGAGATTTCAGATTCAGATCGGTTCAGTCAGATATATAATCAGTTTATACCAGTGGAATAAAGATATTTGGTCACTCTACACTGCGCAACGTTATGTGATTCCCAGTACGGTGACCACGATTTTTTAAAGTTGTCTCTTCTCTCGCCAGACCGGAGGCCAGTACAGGCTAATAATAACAGTAAAGTAAACCGTCCTATAACCATGGCATCACAATAAGTAATAACTTTAGCTAATAATTTGCATACATGCATTTAACACTGGAGTATCATCAAATCCAATTCCTCAAACACTCTAACCATGATCAAATTGGATTGAGCCAAAATGCCTTCAGATCGGGCTTGAATTTGATCTCGCAATGAATTGGTTCAGTGTCTTCATTATTCAGTTCAACGAGTAGTTTCCCAGTGCCAATAGACAGAGTACTTAGGAACTGGTGCGTAGGTATTGAGCTGAATAGAATCACTCGTACGTAATTCAGAGGCCTAAGATTTAGATAAATTTGATTCGTAACTTTTGCATCATGATATGATTTCGATTAGCTTCATGATCTGTGTGTGACGGTAAGAGATTTGAATGCAACTCAACTCAAGAAAAGCCTAAAAACTGGTTAATAGACAACTTCGGATAAATACTTTTTCTAATTTTTTACTACAATTTTTGTTGAGGGGTGCAATTTTTACAAATAAACGCTATATTTGTATAACTTTTTGTTATAAGAAATGTACTAACCATATTATTTTTTGAAAAATAAAAAAATTACGATTTGGATTGGAGGTTACGGATGAACTAAATTGGGGCCCAGTTTGTCATACCGTATTTTGGCCCTTAATAGAAAAGCAGTACCTTTTATTACGTGATAATATAATGATTACGATTTTTTAATAATTAATTTATAAAGTTCAGTTTATTCACAAATCCTACGATTTTTTAATAATTCATTTATAAAGTTCAGTTTATTCACAAATCCCCCAGAATAAATTCGAGAATTTGAACATCGACGTGTCAAAAGGTTTTCGGTTGGGAATCGTGACGAGCGGGGATTTTGTCCGGTACTGGTACACCGCTTAACGGGTGGTTTTAAAAGGACGGGAAACTGCCCCGTCCACAAATAAAGGGAAAATTCGTTCTTTGCTGTTTTGGGAACTCTCGACTGCATTTTCAAGAACTAACGTGATAATGCCGTGTCTATGCCGGATTTACTTTTATGTTTTTTGTTATAGACTAGCATATTCTGTAGAGGATAGTAAAGTATTTTTATTTGTGTTTTGACAAGTGAGCGGTGCGCGTAGAAGCGACCACGCGGAACAGATTGAAATGTAATGGAGTTCAGAATTTAAGCAGCCGACAAACAAGTTTCCGTCAAAAATTTAATATTGGGCACTTTTTTTTTGCAATTATAAAAAAGGACAAATTGCATACTTTATGCCAAAATGCAATCATTACCACTCAAATAGTGGGCTTAACAGAAACAATAGGCGTTTAACTTAGTAAGAAAAGTCAACCCAACATCAACAACACGAAGAAAGTAAAAAAAAACCTGCATATCCGTTTATCTCAGATTTTAAACGCCAAAGACTCACTTTTACTTCCCTCTTACTACTTAGCGTATTACGAGCTACTAACGCTGGTAAACTTTGTAAAAAGTTATTTTTCCTAGCCACACGTGTTTCCCGCATAAAAACCGTAGTAGAAATTTAATTAAAGAAGAGCCCGTCACGTACAGCATTAACCTTAGTTATAGTAACGGATACGGTCGGGGAAAAGCCGTCTTGGTCTTAACTCCGGAACACGTCCTGCTTATTGACTGTAGATTGAGCCTGTATTGGTTATTGCGCAAAAAAGAAATACACCAACCAATATAAAACCAAGCGCGTCTCAAAACGAAGATTTTGTGTTGAACTTGTCATGGAGCGTCCGTCTCGTTCCATTCATTCCATCATTTCCACGGGGTCAGGTTTAGCGAATATAAAAAAAATCTCGAGCTTTCGTTTCAAAAATACGAAACAGTGTCGAAGTGGCAACAATAAACAATTTTTGATAGGCAACAGAGACCAAATATTGCGTGATAAAATAGGTAGTAGGTAAGGTTCATACTTAAACAATTCACAAATAGTGTACCTTAAATCGAAATAGTAAATAGAATCTATAATTTTATAAATAAATAAATAAATATTAGGGGACAATCTTACACAAATCATCCTAGTCCCAAACTAAGCAAAGCTTGTACTATGGGTACTAGACGACGATAAACATACTTATATAGATAAATAAATACTTAAATACATCCATGACTCAGGAACAAATATTCGTGCTAATCACACAAATAAATGCCCTTACCGGGATTTGAACCCAGGACCTCTTGCTTCGTAGGCAGGGTCACTACCAACTAAGCTAAAGCGGTTGTATTTTATAATTTAAATTGTATATTGTTATAATTTTATTTTAAGTTAAAAGTACTTTCTAGCATTTTATAATTATTTGAATCAAATAATTATAAATAAATTTGTTTTTAAGAGAGCAGATCCGAGTAGTCAAAGTTTCAGGTTTGAAAATTTGGCTTGTCAAGTACAATGTTTGTTACTCAGTCACGCTTAAACGGCTCAACCGATTTGGATGTAATTTCGCACGAAAATAGTTTATAGCCTGGATTATGTATGTATGTATTGCATATTTATGTATATATTTATTTATTTATTTTATTTATGTATATGTATTTGTGTAAATATGTTGTATATAGGAGTACCGTACTGTATTTTTTTATTATTTGTTATTTGCACAGCCCACAATCTTTTCCACTTTGCTTTAAGGTTTGACTGGTAGAGAATGCCATATGGCATTAAATCCACATTTTGTACGTTAAGTTTATCTTTTGTGCAATAAAGTTTAAATAAATAAATAATCAGTACTCTCTAACATAAAGTTTCGGAACGACATTCGATAACATATTGCTTTTTAAGCTGGATCTTGTACCACACTTAGATTACCTTTAAACTGAATTTAAGATACAGTTCTTCTACGACATACGCCAAGAGACATAAAAATTATCTCTTGGTCGGTGGTTATATCACGTAGGTTTATCCTCATGTCATAACATGGACATGACGCGGCGATTAGACAAACCTAACTGTTTATTGGATTAATGTGACACATTTTAAAATCATAAGTAAGTGTATAGTTCATGCTAAAAGTGGCAGTGTAACATTATAAATATCGTGTGCTCTGCCTAACCCTTTTGAGAATAAAGGCGTGAATCTATGCGTGTATGTATATATATTTATAAATTGAATGTCAAATATCAAATTGATTTTCCTCCAAATTAAATGATTTTCTTGTTTGAAATTCTTGTAATCTTGACATTTATGCTTTATGTTGTAATTTTTATCGTGTAATAAATAAATCTAGTCTAGTCGCTCCGACCGGACCGTTTGATTTTGCAAGCACTGTTGAATAATTTCACGCGACTCGGGTTCTAACTACCGCTCTCCTAGTTCCTAATTAATAAGTATGTTAATTAGACAGCCCTCTCTTTGCAAAAAAGTCTGTAGAAAGTATTCGTAATAGTCGCACGTCCTAATGAATCTTGTCATGCTAAAATATTTCGTTATTTTAATGTTTCAACTAATTTAGGTATAACCTTCTTTTCTCTTTAACGACGCACTTTTAGGTACTTAATAATTATGACAATAAAATATTTGTATGTGGCAACAGCAGCCCTCCAGATCGAACGCGGGTCGGGCGGTATCTCTATCTCTTTCGCAGAGTAGCGCGGCGTCTCTATCGCACAGTAGCGCGGGCCCGCGCCACTGTGCGATAGAGATAGTGATAGTGCGTTGGTAGTGAGAGAGATATACCGACCCGCGTTCGATGTGTGGAGGCCTTAATTGTGTCAGGAAAATTATACATAACTAGCTGTCCGCGCGGTTTTGCCCGCTTTACATAGTACCCAGGCAGAGCTGCGAGTTTTTATATTATTAGAGTTCTAATACTGAAAACTGAAACTTATGAGATAGAGTAAGTCTATATATAGAGATAGTCCTAGGCTATTACCACCAGCACGGCTATCATGCGACGGCGCGCATTTTCTCTCGATTTTTCTCGCACTGGATAATCTTACACAAATCGACCTAGTCCCAAACTAAGCAGCTTGTACTGTGGGTACTAGACGACTATTAACATACTTTTTATATTATTAAAAACATATAAATCCATCCATGATTCAGAAACGAATATTCGTGTTCATCACACAAATAAATGCCCTTACCGGGATTCAAACCCGGGACATCTTGCTTCGTAGGCAGGGTCACTACAAACTATTAGGCTAAAGCGGTCGTAAAAATATAGCAGGTCCATAATATATTATGTATATACCGCTGATAGAAGAAACAAGGGTTACTTACCAATTTGACTGATGTCACCTGAAGAAGTTGCCATTAAAAAATGCCTTTCAATCAACACAACAATCTTGGAATAGAGGATTACATTTAATTAAATGTTAATAGTTTATAAAATATTGTTTTATGTACCAGTATATTAATTACGAAATTGACTAGATGGATTTCATCTTTTGCAATACTTACAAGTATGTGATAATATTCATGGACTACAAATATTCATTAAGCAACCGTGAACAAGTAATGCAAGCTACTGTAAGTTAATCAGCTCTATGTAAGCTAATTGGTTATGGCTAACTATCACGAATTACCCTAAAATATATTTAATTGTCATATAAAATATACTTTGATTTTGTGTGCCTTTTACGTACGTGCGTACGCAAAAAATAAATAAACACAATTTTCACCATTCTTGGGCCGAAGCAATATTATTAATTAACATAAAACCAAAAACAAATTACTACCTGAGCGTTTCTAAAAAGCTTGTACTTATTAAGGACTTTAATTAGGCATACTTTTAAGTTTCTTTTTTATCAATTAGACCATTTTCCTATTTTGGTAATATTATATTATTTGAAATTTTTAATAGAATGTTTTGAGATTGATTAGAATTAGAAAGTATATGCATAACACAAGCTTAAAAGACAGTAATAAAGTTGATATTAAATAACTAGAAAAAAAATATGATTTGCCCGTTAAGAGGGTTATTTGTACAGAATTTTTCAGAAATGCTAACCTAACACATTAATATTTCATCATGCTTTAACGGTCTAAAATGAGACTAAATATTACCCCAGTTAATCCGTTTGAAGTGCGAGACTCAGACGTTATAATTAGTCACAGAACTGATGAATCACACTGACATCCTGTGCGAGTTGATATGTTGGAAGGTATAAGTCTATGAGTATACATAGCTGTATGTAGCAGAGAGCACATACTTAATATTCAACATAGAGTGCAGGATCATTATGACAACCACTTCGGCCTAGTTGGTGCTTTGCCTACGAAGCTGGCGGTCTACTTAAGACAGGCATTTATTTGTGTGATGAGCTCGAATATTTTCACTCTTTTAATACCACGTTAGTGGCAAAACAAGCGCGCAACCCACCTGATGGAAACCGGTCATCGGAGCCTACGTCACGTTGCCGACCCTTTAAAAAATGAATACTCTCCGTTCTTCAAGGACATCATACTCGATCCCTCGGGAAAACTTTGGCAGGGAGTTCATTCCATAACCAGATCGCAGGGACCGTAGAAGTGTCTTGCTTATCATTCCATATTTTTATATTGTAACTGACTTATTTAATATTTTGTGTCATTTGCCTAAATACAATTCGGAAATACCGTTTTCTATATTAATACCGGTATAGTACCCGCCGGGGCAATCATATCACCTGGTAACTCTCCAAATTGCAAATATATCCGCAAAAACACATTATCAAAAACTTGCCAAAAGCCTTTATGTAAGCCATTCACGCGTCCATATTCCGCGATTACTCCCTCGTACAACGACGGCTTTACGACTAATAAATCGGCGGCGGATAATTTCAATTTTGCGTTTTATTGTTGCTAAATTGGAAACCCAACGGCTTGGAAGACGGCTCTATTTCGCTGGTAATCTATGGCCAGCTTTGCGGCACGTGGAAACGTAGAAAGTGACATTTAGAGTGGCTTACACATCGTGACTTTTTGCAGCGATGCAAACGAGCGCACAACTGTTACGAAAGAAAAAAGACTAGCAATCAGCGAACGAAAAAAACGTAGACTGCGCGCTCCTTACAAATTTCTACCCAAACACGTGCCCGGTATGCGCATGTTCGAACTAAATGGGTGCCTGGCATCGTTTTGACTCCCTGCCCCCAACCGCGCATAACGGCAATGGAACTCATTCTGTGGGCCCATATTGCGGCGCTACTTCGACTTCTATGGTTTTTTTGTTCACTGCTAGCCATAGATCACCTGTAAAAAACGCGTTTGAAGCACTGCAAAAATCGCCGTTTGAAACCGCCTTTGGTGGTCTATTAAGGCAACGATTTGGAATCAGTTTAGTGTTTGTTACGCGCTTACTAACACGCTAATGGTCTTATTTATAAAATCTTTAAGGTGAATAGTCACCAGTGATGTGCGAATCGATATTTTCATATGTTTGACACTTTCCTATCAAGCGGGTGAGGTGTAATTGTATTGCTACGACGGCGAGGTTCTAACGGCTTCGCTACCATGGTGATAACACGCCGTCCCGTGCCCCCACGCTCGTAACAATAAACACACAACTTGGAGATTCACACTTAGACAGTGCTATAGCGGACCTAAAGGGCTAGTAGTATAGAATGCGTGGAAGCGGCGCGGTGCGCATGCAGTACTGAATTCGTGCAATATAATATTGACAGTATACCAAGAAGTTAACGAGCGAGTCGTAAAACGAGTGCCTGTGACAAATCTGCGGATAAAGCGGAACCTTAGAAGAAGAAAAGATAATACAGAGAAGTTAGGAACCTTTAGACCTAATGGAATTTGTTACATAAAATATAAAAGTTACTTATAATAAGCTACTTTATTTTATCACAAGTGATCATGTCATCATCATCATATCAGACGAAAGACGTCCACTGCTGGACATAGGCCTCCCCCAAAGAGTGCCACAATGACCGGTTCTGCGCCACCCGCATCCAGCGGACTCCCGCGACATTTACCAGGTCATTAGTCCACAGGTTTGTTAGATCGCTTACCCCTAACCTAAGTAAGTAAATTTTTCTTTGTAGCTAATTTTCATTTCGCATTTTTTCCCACTGCAGCTTACATCCGGTATCGTATTTTATTACGTCTCAATTTTTCTTCCCTTGCAATCGCGAAAGAGTAGGTAGGTTAGGTTCGTTAGGTAACTTCAGATGCCGGAAGAGCAAACTACCCAGAAATAGAAGCCCCGCTCAGCGGGGCTCCGTCGAAACTCTTCAATTGCTGATAAAATGAATGTTGAAAAACGCGTTTTTATACTCGTCGACCTTAATGTTTGAATTAAGACTTCGTACACAAAACTTAAATCACATACTTTTTACGATGGAGCTCCCAACTCAACATTTCATAACTGTTGAGACAACTAAAATGAAATTGACCAATCACGTGACGCCTTTACTGAACTATAATGTATTTGGCCAATAGGACGCCGTCAAGAGAAAGTCAAAAGGTAATAGCAATCAACGCACAAAAAAGAAAAAGCCGTTGGTTGCACTTTGTTTCAGCTGGGCTTAGATTTTCAATAGATACCAAGTTTGTTTAATTAGTGCAGTTGACTCATAGAAAAAGTATTGTATACAATAGTTATATAATTAGCTTTTTAAGTCTCGTACCTTAATTAGGCCACTCAGCAAGCTTCGTGGCCTAAACGTGGTACTCAACTGAAAAAGCATACATTATGCAATGGTTATATTATAACGATTGCATAAAATACTATTGTAAACTCACGCGAGCACGAAATTCGCTAATTATAATATAGTGAGGAAGGTAAGTTTTATGAATGGGAAAATATGCAACTAGGGTTAACGGCGAATGAAAAATTTCGTGTGGGATACCGATCTAACAAATCAACCCACCTTGTGGGATCATGTCAAGACTCAGTAAATGTGGAAGCAACGCCGAATGCCAAAAAATGTGCACGTACGAAGTTTTCATCCATAACAACCGCAGTTTTAAGTACAATTCGCCCATTTCGAGGTTTAGCGCTGACATTTATGACCAAAGTTCAGTTTTTTGGACATAAATTTGGATTTTTTCATTTTTTCCTTTCACGCTTGATTTGTAGCTGTTGCAGAAAGTTGGTAATCGATTTCACTAAATTGCCAGTTTATCTTGTTACGGGATGAAAATATGCTACAAAAGCATACAAAGGGTAATTTCTTTTCTTCTTATAACAACGACTTTGTCGAATTTGAAAAACGGAAGGCATACTTAAATAGCGTTGCGAGCGCGCTCTTTAGCACTGAACCAAGAGTTTGCGGCGTTTACCGGCGTTTACGGTACAGAACATGGGTACCTCCTGGCCCCGTATCATGGTCGGCATTATCACGCGATAAGACCGTCGTCTCGTTCTATCGAACGGTGTCAACCAGTAACAACGGATGCTCTGTCTTGTCACTTATCGGGTGATAAGGCCGACCATGATAGGGGGGTCTGGTTGGGTTATATCAAGTACTTTATAAAGTATTAGGTATGTAACATTTTTTTAATCAATGTCAGTAGATTTAATAGAAACAAAAGGATATCATAGTTAAAAAAAATTAAATATAAAATAGAAACAAACTAAATCTAAAACATAGACCCTGCGGCATCGTGCCAAAGATGCCGGCAGAATTACCTCGCTGAATAGCTAAGCTAATTCTGTGCGAGGTAGCTGCCAGCCCTTTGGCCACCAGTGGCATCTGTAAGCCTCTTCGATATCTCTTTGAAGAGGCTTAGGGCTCCAGGGCTCCACGGACCAAGGGTCTCGATGCCAAAAGTCACGAAATTATATTCGTAGTGTTATTGGAAGTTGAAGGATGTGTTGTATTAAGAGTGATGAACAAATTTTTATATTTGAATGCCTTGCAGACGCTCCAAGGCATACCTATAGTACTAAGCTCATCGGCAACAGAGTTGAGGTCACGCACACAACAACATGTCATGAAATGTCATCGGGATTATGAAATCAGTGTTCTTGTTTCGTACCGATAGTTCAACGGCTAACTGTAAAATTTACAAAAAAATATTCAAAGAATTTACTTTCAACACCTTTCAATATATAATATTGTTTTTTTTTGTATTTCAATAAAATAAACATAATTTTACATAAGCGATAATACACTTACGCAACATTCCGTTCAAAACTCTTTTCTTTTTAGGTATCTGAATAAATAAAGGATATAAATATGTTATATTAGGTAAGTACATTAATATTTCGTACGAACCAAACAGAATTATATCGATACATTTTTATCAATCATGGACTTAAATCAAATTCAAAAATTCGGTCATTTGCAATTAGTACTCTAGTCCCTGGGCGACCGAGCTCTGCTTAGGTAAAAACAGAAAAATCGGAAAAACGATTTTATCCAGAAATGAGACTTAGCTAGATCGATTTTATGCCCCCATAAACCCCTGTATTCGAAATTTCATCGAAATCGATACAGCCGTTTCCGAGAACGTAATTGCAAAAATATATACAGGGTGATTCAGGAGACGTGAGCAGGATCAACCCTACACATACAGTTAATGTTAATGGATCTTTTACCATCGTAATTAAGTTAAACGCCCACAGTTTTTTTTTACATTTTGTGTAAAAGTTTCATTCACAATAAATCATGGTCACCCTACACAACTAAAAAAATTCACGTTAATCTTACCAATGCTGGTACGACTGAGTAGCTTATAAACTATTGAATCCGTAGGGTTGATCCTGCTCATGTCTCCTGAATCACCCTGTATATTATATACAAATATTGCTCGTTAAATAGTATAGGAATAGGATTTATCTGTGTGTGTAATCATAATCAATCATATACACCTAAACCTTTTCCACAGATTAGGTAAAATACAGTCTTATGTCAATGTCATAAAAACTTTGATAGGGACATACATTCCTTTCTTGAAAAACCCCATACGTAGCCGCGAGTGGACCTTATTCCATAGGCAAAGTTTTAGCGGACGTGACATGAAATATATAGTATTATATAATAATGTGATTAAATTCTACAGATCAAAAGCTCTGACCTCCGGTTTCCTAACTCTGGGAGTTATGTATAAAGCTAATTAACATTTAATTTAATCCAACGCTAACTACGCGAATCTCTGAAGCTCTTTGGGTTTTCAGAGAAATCCAGAAATTGAATTTCAGAAACAAATCCGATGTGAAATCTCACATTTCGTTCTTCGTATCTACTTCGCTCGTGTTAGCTGCTAAGGAATTGAATTCGCTCGTGTCGTCTGTATTCTGTCTATTATAATCTAGATCTTTTCAAGGCAACACTGAATTAAGGTTACTCAACTAGGAAGCTACGCTAAGCTAAGCTGTCTTTATGGTTGTACAGTCAAGTGAAAAAATGTGTATCGATAACATCCTCTCATAAATAAGAACCAAACCTTAATCCGCGGACATAAGAGTTATGAGACATATTTATGAGTACGAGTAAGTTGTAGGAAAAAATAACCCTTATACTCGTAGGATCACTTCGGTGTCCTCTTGTATGGCAGAACCCTTTTTCTTGAGAACACAGGTATTAAGTACAAATCCACTGCCGAAGGAATAAGAATCGTATTGGCAAAGTCGTTCTTCGTCGGCGGAAAAACGCATACACCCGGGTCTTTTATGATTTCGACCAGCAAGGCTACCACAGCGAGCGCTGAGCTGAGCGCGCATCATGAGGATTTGATATACTTACATTACTGCAGACATTTGTGAAAAAAAAAGTTTTTATTTAATGCAATCAAAAGATCCACCGTTTATTCCGGATATTTGATCAGATATATGAGTTAAAAGTTACCAATAGGGGTAAATAAAATAATTAATAATATCATATTCGAAAAAGGATTAAAAATGTAGTCAAATGGAGAAAAAATCAACGCAAAAATTAAATTATCACGAAGTTATAAGTGTCCAAAGTTATAAGAAGGGGTATGTTCTGTCCCTTTTTCGTAAAACGAAACTTCATATGAAACGATGAAGCTTGGGATTGTGACGTCACTAGAAGACGGCAACTTGCCGCGCCCCGTCGTGTCCTGCGCGCGCGACGCGTAATGTGACGTCAGACGCTGTTCGCGTTTTCTCTCTCTAACAAGCAATATTAAAACGGTTGTAGCTTCGTAATTTTTTAAGATATCTGAATGGGACTTTCGTCACTAGGCATATTTTTTTGCCTTTTGTTTTTTGGAGTAATAATTATTTTCGAGTCTACACCCCTATTGATAGTTTTTATCACGTATTTTACTGTTTCTCCTTACACCGGCTCGCCCACACACACGCACGCGTCTTTTGGCCTCGGCCACTATCTGGAGAGTTTGATTTCGAATGGCAGGTTAAGGTTAACTAAAGCGATGTTCAAGTCACGTCTTACCTGTCGGTTTTGTTACCACACACACGCACGCGTCTTTTGGCCTCGGCCACTTATGGAGAGTTTGATTTCGAATGGCAGGTTAAGGTTAATTAAGCGATGTTTAAGTCACGTCTTACCTGTCGGTTTTGTTACCAAACGTATGTGATTGACAAGGACTGTCGGTTTTGTATCAGTAACAATCCGTTTAGGCAACATAAATTATTGATTATGCCCATAAACGTGTTTGCGCTCGATAGGCGAACAAATAATCCTGATTTCAAATATTAATTGCCATTCATTGAAAACGATAGAATCAGTATTGATGTGTATACATAATTGGAACACGCCTAGTAACTTATTGTTCCGTGTTTGTTACGTGTTTCAATGGTTTCCCATTTCCATGGCAACTACTTATTCTTAGAACACAGCGGTTTTGGGGTAATAGTTAAATCAATGAAGCGTAGTTTCAGTGTCCGAGAGGAAACCGGATGGCTCGCGGTATTGAGCTCCCAAAGCGTTGTAGAACCGCCCTGTGCAACCCGAACTGAGCCAACATGGACTGAGGCATAAATAGGAAGAAAGCGTGAAAAAAAAATGACACGAGATATTTGACTGAAACAGCAATTGATTCTATAAACAGCTTACACAATTTAAAATTAGGCGCACGGAATCGCTAATCTAAGCGCCGGGTCGCGCCATTTGCCTCTGCGCCAAACGGATGCAGCCAAATGGATGGATGTTATATTTTACGCCACGCAGCTGTCAATTGAACGTCATCGTGTGTGGCGCGTTATTCATTTGTCTGTGTAACAAATGTATGGTGGTAATATTGTACTGACGTTGAATTTTGTGGGAGTGATTCAAATCCCGCACCAATATTTGCACTTGAGTCTTGGATGTTTAATGTGTTCAAGTGCTTATATTTTTGTCTAGTATACAAGCACTGAGCTTAGGCTTAGGTGTCAAAGCGGACCCCGAGCTCCTTTAGGGGCATAACCGGGAACAACGCTAGGAGGATGACGATGAGAAGCACTGAGCTTACCTAGAAACTAGAATTAATATATCTAGTCACGTCTCTAATGCACAATAGAGACGTGTTCAGATATTTGTGAGCACCTCGGCCGCTCCAATATATCTGATGGCGACCGTAACATAGATAGATTTCATACTTTGCCCTTAATGTTTAATTGAATATGACACAAAATTACGTATTATTTACACCCAAAGTAGATTGTTCGTAGTCATTTATTTTTACTTTACTACACAAAACAAAGTCTGTCTCCGACCATAATTACTTTGCCCAGACGCTCCCGACGTTCGGAATGGAATAGTCTTAGCAAAACTCGTAATCAAGTTGGGTACAAACGTGCTACTGAGGACATGTCTAGAACACATTCCGAGCAACCGACTAACTCGAGGAAAAACATTAAAATATTTGCAAATAAAATGAAGAAATAAATATTTGCGGACAATCTTATACAAATCGACCTAGTCCCAAACGAAGCAAAGCTTTTATATGAGTACTAGTCAACGATAAACATACCTATACAAAGTATTTTTTTACCCGTATTAGAGCCGAAGCCCACTTTAAGTATCCAAAACTTACTAATCATTCATGAAAAAAAAATGTATTAGTTAAGCTTTTAGTAAAAAAAGGTAATTAAGTTTGAGAAATCCTGTATGGCGCGCGGTGCGAAGTTCATTCACCCGGTTAGAGTTCGTACCTATCTCAAAATATGGCTGCTAGCGGTCACTGCGGTCATTCGGCTGGATGATTAAATGTGAATACATAAAAAAAACAACAAATAAAAACCTTTTTTTAAGGTCTTTGTAATGTATACTTTAACTGGGCTTCGGCTCTAAGACTGTTAAAGAAACACCCTATAGATTGTGTAAATACTTAAATACATAGAAAATCCATGACTCAGGACCAAATATTTCGTGCTCATCACAAATAAATGCCCCTATCGGGATTCGAACCCAGGACCTCCAGCTTCGTAGGCAGGGTCACTACTAACTAGGCTTAACGTCTTTATTTTGCAAGTAAGTCTCGAGGGCTCTTATATATTTCAGACCATAGTTAAAGCAACGACGCGTAGTTACAGTATCAAAGAGGCAACAGGATAGCTCGCCGTATTGAGCTCCCGAAGTGTTGTGGAACCGCCCTGTGCAACCCGAACTGAGGCAACTTGGCCTGGGGCGGAAATAGGTAGGGTGAAAAGTGGTTGCCTGGATACTGCAATGAAGCGTCGTTTCTCTGAATAAAATACTATTCATCTGTCCGAAAGTTTTACAAAAGCCACTGCCCTCTGACCTTTCAACCCATAAACGACCTTAGATCAGGCCCCGTAGCATGGATGGCATTATCACGCGATAAGTGACAGGATAGAGCTTCCGTCCCTGGCTGACACCGTTCGATAGAACGAGCGCTCGGCCGCAGCAGTTTACAAATACAATTACTGTTGAACGAGTGAGCGAAGCTTTCCGTTCCAGCTTGGGAAAAATGATTCGTATGTCTCTCGAGCGTCCGTCGGATGTCTGGCGAATGACTAGGTATTCTCTATAGTCACCTCTTTTAAAATGTCCTTCAGAAAATGTTTGATTGCCAAGCAGAAACATAATACTTGGGCCACCTTTCACATTAACATTCATACTCGTACGCAGTCTCATCCACACACAGACACACTTATACTTTGACTTACACATAATTGTAAGTTACTGATTACTTAAATATGTTTTTGTACTCGTCGATTAAAATCTGTGTATTACGATTTCATAGAGAATACTGCAACGTCACTCTTTTCATCGTTGAATAGTCTATGTTACTTCCGAAACAACCGAAATAACTTTTTCGATACGCTCTAGACAACCGAAAAAAAATTGAAAATAGAACTTCGTATTTCAATAATATGTGTCCTTGTTTAAGGAGACTCGATCCGATACAAAATTGCTAATCTATGGCGTTTCGGAACGTAGCAGCGTCGCTCATTTGCAAACCCCGGACCACGGGAGCAAAAATGCACTTGTCACTAGTGCTTAGTTAAATATCGACTATTCTAGCGACATCCATACGAACAAATTACTGAATCAGAAATTTATAGATCAAACTTATTATCTTACATGTCAGGTTGTTACACAATATTAGGTACATCAGGTAAGTATAGATACCATTTCAGTCAACTAATTACATTGGTACTATAATTATATCATAATTATAAATGATAATTGTATATTACGAAAACTATAATACTGGAAAAATACAAACATTTCGTTTTTATTTTATTTTCAACAATAATTGCATATCATAGCGGTAGTCCAGTAGGTACATCGTGCTTTTTATCGACATCGATTTATATGATATAAAATGTGTGTCCTCGCACTATAAAGCTGTCAACGCATTTTTGCTCCCGTCATCCGGGGTTTGCTCATCTGTCAAAAATCTACTTAAACTTGCTGCTGTATCCAGGGCATACAAAATTAAAAAAAACTACGCTTTGTGATTGGCTAGTATTTAGACAATCACAGCATAGTACTGCAACATTACGGATGCCGGTGGTGTGATGTGATAACTTTTCTTTTCAAAGCTAAACTTAAAAAGTGAAAATAAAAACTAAGAGAATGAGTAGTGACAGTGACGAAACATCTTTAACTCCTCAAGAAATAACTAATATGGCAGGGGAAGCCACACTTATACTGCTACCTGAAAAGTCAAAGAGCCTTTACAATGTACTTGCGATATTTAGTTTTCTTATATACTCGTATTAATGACTTAAATTATTAATTTTAATGAACTCGTACAAAAAGTATTGTTCACAATAGTGTCATAATCAAGCTTTTTAATCTCGTACCTTACTTAGGCCACTCAGCAAGCTTCGTGGCCTACACGGTACACGACTAAAAAGCTCTATATTATAACACGATTGTGAAAAATACTATTAAAATATATAGGTAGGTAGTTATATAATATTGACGACCGGTTAGCCTAGTGGGTAGTGACGCTGCCTACGTAGCTGAAGGTCCTGGGTTCGAATCCCGGTAAGGGCAAATATTTGTGTGATGAGCATGCATATTTGTTTCTGAGTCATGGAAGTTTTCTATTTAAGTATTTATATCTATTATATATATCGTCGTCTAGTACCCATAACACAAGCCTTAATTAGCTTACTATGGGACTAGGTCGATTTGTGGAAGATTGTCCCCTAATATTTATTTATTTATTTATTTTATTAGTTCAAAAGATATTCTAATTATTATTATTTTGATTATTTTTTTTGTTGTACGTACTTAATTTGATGAGTCCATGTCCATACTATGTTCTATTTTTTCAGTGTCATCTTGCTTCTTAATGGCCTCACTGAAAATCAGCGTCACGGGGCTCCTCTTGCGGCTCGCTCCGTGACACCAAGTTGAGTGAGGACCTTTTAGCGTAATATTATGGTTAAATTGTATGTAGTTATTTTTGCTTTTGTGTACCACAATCTTTACTTTTCTTAATAATTATTTTCTTTCTTTCTATCTTTCTTTCTACTACAGAGAGGTAAAGTGACTGACGCTCTATCTTGTCACTTATTGCGTGATGAGGCGTAAGGTAACGTTTTGAACGCGCGATAGGCAGATCCAACTGTCATTTTTCTATATAAAAAATGACATTTAGATCTACCTGACGCGCGTGCAATGCGTTACGTGATCGAACAGCGTCGCATTTTTCAATCGATTCTCGTCAAATTTTGTGATCAGGTTAAATAGTTACATGGGTTTTTTTGTCTATTTAGTTTTTTGAAAATGTATTTTTTTGGAAACACGGACTCTCAATATGTACAGCTCACAGAGCCAGTTTCATTAAGTGCTTCAATAAACAGAAATTAAAATTAAGTTCCGCATTTAAAATCTACGTAAATTTGTACTTCCAGCTTACTGACACCCTACCTAGTGTACCGACTCCGTATCGCCAAATGGGGAACTGACCTTTAGCTCTTTCAAAATGAGCAAACAATAAGTACTTATATGAAATAAGGTGTCAACATCTTGAAACCACGTTAATGTGTTAATTTCTTAGATCATTCGTTTCAATTAAAACAATACCCTGCTTGGAATAACTTCAATATTTCCAACGTCAAAAGTGTCGAAATGCGAAAACCATAAAAATAAACTTTTCAAAATCCTATAAAGTCGCACGAAATGTTCTCGCCGCTATTAAGTTAGAACATCGTAACTGAAAATTTATAACTTTGACGTGGCGCCAGGTCGCAGTTCGACTTTTTGCAACGGAGCCGTCGCGCCCGTGCGTAACAATTTTATCGTCGACTTGCTACATGAGGTTTGTGTCAGAATGAGACGGTGTTAAACTTTTAAAACGATTTATGTTTTACAAATTATAGTTTTACGTAATATTTAGAGTAGTAAACTAATTTAGTGCTTTGGCGGTTTATTTGATTTGAGTTGTTTAGTTGTGTTATTATAGTTACATAGGTTAGGATGATACAGACCCAAGACGCATCATAAATTAACGTAGAGTAAAGGTATGTTCAAATTACCTTAGTTTTTTAACTATAGGTAATCAGCCAACGAAAAAATCATAGAATGCGACCTCCTTACACTACTCAAACACGTGCCTAAAACCCGGTATGCGCATGTGCGAACTAAACGGCTGCCTGGCATCGTTTTGACACCCCGCCCGCAACCGCGCATAATGGCAATGGCACCTATTCTGTGGGGCCATTTTGCGGCGCTACTTAGACTTCTATAGTTTTTTCGTTCGCTGTAAGAAAATAAACGTCCTAGCCTTGGTTCGAATTTAACCCATATTGCTTTAAGAGGAAACACTAAGGGCGAGATAATTGAGAAATAGGTATTTGTAAAATGTATTGCTGTCGCGCCAACCTCAATCCTTCCCCCGCAGAACGCGATGGAGGCAACTGCATCTTGGACTGAAAATACGTATTAAAAGTACATAAAATCAACGTTTCGTAGTCCCCTGATTTCTTCTCCACTTGATTTATTTAACTATTATTTACATTGAAAATCAAAAACGGGCTTTGGTCGTGTTCCTAAGTTTTCCTTTTTTAAATAATCTAGTCAAAATTGTTTTCTGGATGTTTTTTTATGTTTTTGAAGGTTAAGACGCTGTCAACACCAAAATGTATTTATATTGGAGTAAACGAGAGCGAGTGTTACCTACTGGACGGCCCGATTTTTGAAGAAAATATTAAATATATATTGAAATAAATCGTTAATCTGGGGGCACGGTAGTGCCCCCGCCAAGACGAGCCAAGCGAAGCGCAAGGGCACTACCTACCTTTTCTCGAACCTTCTTAACTTGGGTCCGGATTATACCAGATAAACAAAATTATCGGGATATGATGTCAGTGGTTGACTTATTAAAACTATAAAGTTTCAATTGCATAGCTCTTATACTTTAGATTTTATTGTTATCTAAAATACCCCGATTTCGTCACTGACTCACTGATGATCATCAATATTCTTAACGTTCTTCCTGAAGTCCTAGAAAGCTGAAATTTGGTATGTAAGCTAGTAATCGTATACAAACAACGAAAAAATCTCCTGACCGCGACTAACGCCAAGCTCACTACCAGCCACGCTCTACAAATTCTATATCTTGGCTAAAAAGTATAGACCCGTTGCTTATTAATATCATCATAAATTCATTCGGCGCGAGAGTCTATGCGGCGACCGGGATGTGCCCAACAGAGCTATACTTTTTAGCCAAGATATAGAATTTGTAGAGCGTGGCTGGTAGTGAGCTTGGCGTTAGTCGCGATCTGATATCTTTTTCACGCTGAAAGCTGTATGAGCTACGGAGTCTTGGCATCACTTTACATGTAATGTTTTTAGTGGGATGACGATTTCTCAATACAATTTGAGACGTTGGTGCCGTTAAGAAGCCTAAGTCTTCTGGTAGATGTCGCTAAACGCCTCCCTAAGGCGTTGTAGGAAGGAACTGATTGAAATATTTGGTGGCCGAACCGGATTGGTTCGATAGCTCAGTTGGTTAGTAGCGACGGGCCATGAATGCATGTGGTCGCCGGTTCGAATCCGGCTCGGAGCATTAAATTTTTAAATTTTTCCTTTTAATTTACATTTTTCAAATAAAGGAGTGTATAAACTAATAAAGGGGAGGCAACGACTATACTCTAACACCCCTGAAGTTGCAAGCGTCCGTAGCCGCTTACCATCAGGTGGGCCCTACGTTTGTTAGCAACGTGGAATGAAGCGCTCTTGTCTTGTGTTTTGTCATATAAAAAAAATATATATTTAATGTAAATATTTTCAAAATTGCTTTCTTGGGGTTGGATACGAGGCTATTACATATCATTTTAGGTATATTTTACAAATAATGATTCAACCGTATCATATCTGGAGGAGGCCATAACTTGGTATGTTTTGAAAATGATTTTTATTTTTATTTAAAACAAGTGACCAAAATATAATTATGTGATATATTTTTAGAATCAGCTTAGTTATACCCTTTCATTAGATACCACAGACGATAGGTTTCAGAACAATTTTTTTTTTCCCATACAAAAAAAATATCGTGTTAACTCCTCTCCTTTTTTTGTTTTTTTTTTTCGCGATACGGGTAAGATTGATTCATATGGCCTAAAGATCAATCGTTCCGATTTTCATGGTTTTAATATACTAATGATGACTATAATAATCATGATGAATCACTATAATAATGGTTTCAATACGTGATAATTCCGTACCGCAATTGGCCAGACTTTAACTAACATTAATTACGCCAATTTTCGTTTTGTAGACGAAATTGTCCGTTGGCTGAACGTTTAGTATAATGTCATTATGCAACTTAGGACTGGTTCAAATTGGATCGACGATCGAATTCGACAGCTGATAACGCCAATGGCGTGGACCGTCGAACTTGAGTATCCTTACAGTGTTTAGCTATTTACTCGTTTTCGAGGCTAGACAATAGACAGAAAAACGACACACACATTTTAATTTCTACATTTAGAATAGAACAAAATCAATTAATTTTGGAACAACAACAGGAATAAACACCAAGGCTTAAATCTAGAAAAGAAATATAGTGTTGCTTCAAAAAATAAGGAGTCCGCTCAGCATGAGTGCAACTGTTGTTATGAAGATGATTATTATAAAAATATATATTCTAAAGCAGTGTTTTTCAAACTGTGTGTTCGTATTTTTAAACTTAAAAGTTATGTAAGTATTTGATATTAGTACAATAAACAATACGAGTAAAGAGCAGCGTAGGGTGGGGGTCGTGAAATATTTTTTCCTTCCTAAGGGGGACGCGGTATGATAAAGATTGAAAAACACTGTTCTAAGGGATGAGTCGGCAACACAGTAAAACTTATAAAAAATACAGATGTTTTATAATGCGTCATGGTTATTTTTTGTACAAACAGACTTACAAAGCAAAAAAGGTTTTAAATCCGATTTAATGAGGGCCATGTAAGAGTCCCTTCTCTCCCTTTTTAATTCACTGTCCTCATTAGGCTGAGTAAGAACTGCGACCACAACAAGCGCGGACCGAGTAAGCAAAGCAGGGGTGCGGAAGTGGCTCACAAAGCGGTACACTTATTTAATTAATGGTAAAGCCTTAATTTATTAGTCACAGTTAAAAATATTGAATTATACCTTTGAATTAACTAATAATCCTAATTTTGGGGTTCTGATTTGGAATGATAGAGGTAACCTATAAAACAGAACTTAGTATCTACCTACCAATTAATAAAAAAAACTGTTTTTTTGGATTGACCGTCGTAGTGTAGCAGTAGCCATAGGCTTAAAATAAAAGCTTATCTATGAATCGTGAGCGAAGCTACGTGGACCACTAGTTTATTCATAAACCCGTTGAATCATTTATATAATGTTTAGTTCCCAAACTTAGTTCCACCAAGTGGAGTGTTCTCGAATAAATCACGGCGAATCGTCGTTTGGCAAAACAGTGTTGTGTGTTACTTCTTGCACTTAACGAAGACGAACCGATTTGACGAAATTAGACTTTAGCGTCATAATAATAAGAACGTGCCCATTCGCTTTCGTGAAATGTAACAACTGTAATCGATAATCTGCTAATTGTCTATCGGTGATTTATTAGATTCGATATCCAATGGGACCACAGTGGTTAAGTCAAATTACTATTCTCTTCCAACGCTCTCCAGTGACCGGAAAGTGTAAAGGAAATACAAAATTCCCTACCTTCACGTCTCTGTCTGTCAAACTGTAAATGAGAGACACATGAAACAGCACGTCTAGCTCACGACGGCCGCGACATACTCTCGATTTTTATCGCACTGTACCTCTTGTTCTAAGTGTTCTAATAAGAGAGAGACGGATAGTGCGAGAAAAATCGAAAGAGTTCGCGCGCCGTCGCGTGCTAGCCGTGCTGGGAACATGACGGGAGCTCGTCAGATTTATTAAATTGAATGAAATACTGGCCTAATTCATGCTAATCACACAAACGCTGTTACCGAGATTCACTCAGGATAGTCACCTTCGCAGGCAGTGTCCCTACCTACAAGACTAAAGCGGTCGTCAAAGAATCTAAGTAGGAAAAACCACCAATATTATGAAAACGTTTCATATACATACACTCCTTTTTAAAAATCGCTCGTCCATCGATCAAGCCACGACTCATTAAGTCAGCCTCGTTAGCATATCCGTCCAAGCCTTTAAGGGCAATTTTTCTCTCGACCATCTTCTGAAGTTCTCGATCCCCAAAACAACTTATCTGCCAGGGACAACCAACAGATATTTGCCTTTCCATTAAAACAAGGTAGTTTAAGGGACTTCGGAACTCCAGTCGCAGGGTTCAATCTTGGGATAATTTACTTCAAACCACTGGAAGTTTTAACGCCATTTCCAGACTTTTCTCTTAACCGCGAAGCATTTTTTTTAACTCAAATGCAAACCCGAAACTCGTTGGAACGGTGAAAAAGTTCTGAGAAGTTTTAATTCAATGACTGTGGAAGGAACATTTTTGAATTCGCCGGAATAATAAAGTGACTGGAATTGGCTTTACACTTAGGAATAATTTAGAAGGAGATTTGAACAACCGGCGAGGTAAAACATGTAGGTACGTATATAAAATTTACTATTTAAACGTTTGTTTTTTGACAAGAGAGTATACATACATATAATTATATTAATACTTATGAATATTTCGTCCTCAATGGCGCTTAATATTAACGAAAGCCTTTAAGTATAGACATTTTTATTACTAAGAACAGCACAGTATTCAGTATTCTGTTTACAATTGTGTTTACTTTTCAGCTCCAAAGAAAATTAAACAGCTATTTTAAAACGTGTATATATCTATCGTTTTTGTTGTGTTTATTTTGTTTTTATTCTGTTAAGAGATAATAATATTTTCCCTCCACTGCCTTGGAAAGCCGTCTTCTATCCTTTAAAACCAGTGGGCAAAAACGCATTTTATCCACTAGTGGGGAAAGTAATTTGACCTTGGAGCGTGTTTAAGTAGCTTTTGACAGATAACAAAACGTAAAACGCTCATGATACAAAAATTTCACAGATGATGATGTATTTCTGTTGTCGCTATAACAACAAATACTAAAAAACAGATAAAAATAAATATAAGAAAATAAATAAATAAAATAAAAAGATAAAACTAAGAACTTTTTTAAAATCGCTTCTTGCCTTCATCAGGCGCTAAAATGCGACTCGCACTTGACCAAAATTCTACTTGATATACTTAGCGTTATTATTACTGTTAAACAAAGAAAAATACATTATTATTAATTAGGCTATTCGACTGTGGAACTCTCTCCCTCTTGATATAAGACAAGCTAAATCTATCGGCGACTTCAAATCTCTTCTTAAAGAACATTATTTGTCTCTCCCCTAACCCTGTGTAGACGATGCCAAGGGTAAATAACTTGTTCACCAGATTTATCACAAAGGTATATTTAAAACAAAACAACAATTACATCTTCTTTATACACGAATAACTAAAATAGTGACAAAATTGCAGGCTGCGAAAATATCAAACCAAATCGTGACAGCCGAATTCTTTTGTTTTTTATTTATTACTATCAAGTGGCCGCATCCAGCCAGCACCAAAAAGGTAACATCAAAATATAACATGGAGGCGTCGCTTACACCCTTATTATTATTGGCTGACTGTTTATGTATTATATATTTTTATTTGTGTTATTTGTATATATAATATGTATGATTGTGTATGTATGTTTATATATAGAGCTATTTATTTTGATTTTTGGCTTATTTTAATCTCTGCACCACCTACTTCATTATCTAGTTTTATCTCTTTCTCCGACACCCAAAGGTTGTCTGGAAGACATCGCTCTTCAGCGATAAGACCGCTTGTTGTCTACCTCTACCTACATGTTATTGTATTGTTTCTCTTTTTAACTGATTTGTTTGTGTGAGGTGTGCAATAAATAGTATTTGTATTGTATCGTATTGTATTAAAATTAAATAACGTTGTTTTGCATGTTGCACTTTTCTCGCTACAGTGTGAGGTGAAAAGTTTTGTGTTGCACACGGGTGCAAATGTATTTTACTCCTCGTGTCTTGAAACACTCGCTACGCTCAGGATTCTATTTTGGAACCACTCGCTTCGCTCGTGATTCAACTATAGCATCCTTTCGCTGGCTCGTGTTTCAATTCCACACTCGCGGGTAAAATACAACTTTGCACCCTTGTATAACAAATAACTATTACTTATAAAGCTAAGTCCGACTTTTGTTTGTGCCATAAAGTTTAAATAAATAAATAACCTGACGCTGAAATATTTTTCTTGACACCGCATAAACTGGTGCAGGATTTCCCTCAACTACGTCAAACAATAGCCACTATTTTTATCGGACATTTTATTTGAAAATCAATAGTGGAATAGTGGAGTTGCATTTTCGTCGCACAAAACCCTGTTTAATTTTATTCTGCCCCTGACGCGTTGGCTGACGCTATTTTGATGTGTGTAAAATATGTATTGTCCTTTTTCAGCCTTTTTTGTCGGCTGTACCTACTCACGCAAGAGCATAATTCAATTCAATTAATTTATTGCATACATGTTGTTAAGATTAAATGGTGTTACACTAAGTTTATGTATCAAACATGTACCCTGCAAGGGCATCGCAATGTAATACTTATAACTAATTTCACAATGGAATAATTGTAGTACAATTTTATTATTTATAATCTTTATACACATTTAATTATTATTATTTTATTTATATTTTATGTGTGTGTGTGTGTGTGTGTGTGTGTGTGTGTGTGTGTGTGTGTGTGTGTGTGTGTCTGTATATGTGTGTGAGCGCATGCGTGTGTTTAGTTCATTGTAATTAATCGTCTAGGTATTCGTTTAAATAATAATAGGGTTTATTTATTAAAATTTGCTTCAGTTTGTTTATGAATATATTATCTTTTGGTTCACTCTTTAAGTTATCGGGTAGTTTATTATATACTTTTACTAACATTTTAAGAGGGCCGGTAGAGTGAATTTTTAACTTGGACTTTCCTAGATGCATAATTATCTCAGTTGGGCATTTTCTCTTTTAGTGTACAATTCAGGGTGTTTTCGTGCGAATTTACAATTTTCTATAATGTATAAACATGCAAGGGTTAGTATTCTGTGTTTGATAAAATATGGTTTGCAGCTATCTGTTTGCTTGATATTAACTAAAATTCGTATGAGTTTTTTCTGTAGTGTGAAGACTGCAGGTGCATCGGTACTGTTTCCCCACAGGATTATTCCGTAAGTGAGCCACGCATTAGCGTAAGCATAATAAGTGGAGAGTGCTGTTTTGAAGTCAGTTGTTTTTTTATTTCTCCGAGGGCATACACAAATTTCGAGAGTTTAGCTTTAATGCTTTTTATGTGTTGTTTCCAGGTTACATGCGTATCTATTTCTACTCCTACTACTACTCTTTCACGTAATGTTTTGAACAAGAAAAAGGAACATGTAAAAAGAGGTTTTTATAACCTAAAGTGCTGCTAATCATGTATTTAGGCTGTTTCTGTTTTTTTATCCGGCAAGGACACTTTAAATATTTCTATATTCGACCATTTAATATGAAATTGAGATGTGAAACGTAAGTTCTGCAGATCTCAACATTCACCCAGTGCAGATAATTTGTTTTGTCAAAAATAACTATTGCGGGCTCTTGGATCAAGATGTGCTTCGCCATCGGCTCGAGCGTCAAATACTTGTGATCTGAGACATTCTTTATTTTACCGCCAATGGATGGACTCTTCTCCTGCGAGGTCTTCACATTCGGCTCGGGTCTCGAACCTACATTGTACACTTTCTAGCTTCTACAACCAATGTGTCTATACTTTTGTCAATTTGCTTTGCCCAAAGGTTGACTGCTAGAGAATGCTTATATATTAAGTACTCCTTTTGTACAATAAGTTGTTTTTTAGGTGGAATATAGATTAAATAAATAAATATACTGTTCTGTTGTATTTGTATTTTTTCTTTTTTATTATCAATTATTATACCCTTGACGATCATAGTATTAATTCATAAAGATTTAAATGAATGTTATTTATAATGCAATGTAATATTATGAGATAAATAAATATCAATTTCAATAAAAGTGGTTAGTCTCATTAGTTTCATAGCAACATCACACACAATTCTTCACTCATTTCAGTCTGCCCTTGATCGTCTAGACCTGTCAATCAATCAAGAGGCAGATTGTCTACCTACAACCGGCTGTCGTGGCGTGGCCAGAAGTTTCGAACATCATAAATCGTTCCTTCGAGGTTGGATGACTTTATGCGCATATTACCAACGTTAGTCAACTGAGAGAAGCGAGCTCTTAAACTACTATTTCAAATTGAATACAATTTGAAATATACCGTGTTTATACAGTGCCTGCTTGGTTACTGAAAATTCAGGTTTCTAGTTTTATCCGCAACGGAGTACGAGGTCGAAAATGGCCTGAACCGCTTCGAGAAAAGGATTGTTTTGTTCGACTTGGCGGGGGCACTCCCATGCCCCCAGATTGTATTGTATTGCGTAGACAATCTGACTGGTAGACAACTATTTATGGCGTTAAGTGCACCTTATTTACTCTTGTATACGTTTCTTTACTGCAATCAAAATTAAAAAATAAAATAAAGGACCATGCGTTAAAACGGTCTTAAACCAACGGTCAGAATCTACGTCGCATTCTACTGCAGAACTGAAATATTCATATTTTAGTCAAAGTAAACGGTCTGATTGGTCCATGAGAAAACGAGAGATAACAAAATGACGAAATGAAGTAGATTTAAAGACCTTTTTAATGACAACTCTGTGTTCTGTTGGATTTAAGACAAGGCTCTCCATACAAAGTTGCCCATTGTCCTTTAACCCTAATGCTCTTCCGAGCTTGCAAGTATGATAAGACAAGGTGTGCTGGTAATGTCACACACAATGGAAGTTGTGAGGAAATTAATTTCTGTGAAATTTTAATTTTTGGTACAAGCTTTATTGCCAACTGTACTTTTCTGTATACCGTCATCAACTCAACGGGGTTATGTCTGTTATCCTGAATTCCCATGGCCGTCACCTATCTCCATCATCATCAGCTCAATGGTACCGTAATATTGATTTGTCATCCAAACTATACTTATACCCAAAATTTCAGCTCAATCGGTTGAAGATATCTGCTTCAAAATTGAGATGCAAGGTTCCACCCGAACAAACATGAACATTGAAAGTTAAATAAAAACTTGTAAAAATTATAAGAACAGAACCCACATAACTGTATCCCGACTACGGAAAATTAACTAAAAAAAACCCTTTTTTATTGAATACCTAAAGATTATATCACCCGAGCAAATTTTCGAATAGATTGATACCTCATGAATTCACCAAAATCGGTTCAGTATCTTAAAAGCGGTGAAACACACGTACCTAAATACGAACATAGACTGCCATAGTCGGTCAAAAGGCAGGTCATCCACCACCTTACTTTTACCACAATCGGGATCTCTGGTGACCTTACTCACGACCTCGTAACGCATTGTACACCCGTCAGGTAGATCTAAATGTCACTTTTTGTATGGAAAAATGAAGTTCAATTGTACTAACGCCAATTCAAAACGTTACGTGATTACCCCTATGGGAAGATCCAACTGTCATTTTTCCGTTTAGATCTACCTAACGAACGTACGATGCGTTACGTGATCGACCTGCAGAAATACAACACCATATTTATTACCAAAGGGTGCAACAGTGAAACGCGAAACAGATGCAAAGCGGTGAACCGAATAGAGCCCTCGGTTACCTGCATTCAGTTTCACTAGCCATTGCATCGTATTACAAGCATTATCATTACCATTGCAATTATGCGAGTACACCATTGCCTGATTGTGCGTGACATTTGCGGCACTAATTTGGTCCAATATTGGCCCAATAATCAGACGTCAATGTAACGGCATACGTGTTTACCAAACGAGGAATTATCCTTTGTCATTAAACCTGTGCTAAATATTACACAGATAATTGCCAAGGGATATCCATTAAACTGATGAATTTGTTAGAATATGTAGTAATTTACTAATTGTTTTTGATGTCAATCGTGTGACGACTTTATAAGTAGGACACGAGTTTACTCATTTAGGTAGAACAGGCACGCGTAAGATTTCAAGGTCTGGTATCTACATTACATTCAGTAGCTTATTTTAGACATACCTATAAGATGAGAAATTATTGATGATAATGTACGGAACATTTACCGTTAGCTTTTCGGTGAAGGAAAACATAGTGAGGGAACCGGTCTAATCCCAATAAGGTCTAGTTTTCCCTCTGAGTTCGAAGATCAGATGACAGTGGCTTTCGTAAAACTAGTATCTTAAGATTAGGTGTCAAAGCGAATCCTGAGCTCCTTTAGGGTACAATCGGGAATAACGCTAGGAGGTTGATGATGAGAAATTATTGGTATACCTAATCAGACATCATTCATCATTCATCATCAGCCTGCAAAAGCAATAAGACGTCAGATGAGGGTTTCTTGAACAAATAATAATTCAACAACTCCCATCCTATCCTGAACTACAAAAGAAAAGAGTCTTTAAATGTCCGTTACCGGCTGTAAAAACTGCTTTTGCCAAACGCTTTAAACTGTAATGTCCTTCCTCATATTCATAATAACATTGTTAAAGTCTGTGACATAAAACTCTGTCGCTTGGCTGTAGCTAAAACTCGAATACGGGAGCTCTTGGCGTCGTGGACGTACAATCAGGCTGAAGAAGTGTTAAAGTAAATGCTCACTCATTTGCATCATTCCCTTCTCCACACACACTCACACTACCTACACTCACTCCTCCTACACTTATTCACATAAATAAAATCACTAAACTAAATATTTAAATTTAAATTGTTAAGTCTCTCTAGTGTTTTTTTTTTTTTTATATAGATAAATTTACTGTTAACTTTATTTAATACGAAATTATTAAACTATATATTATGTTAGATATTACAAATATGTCTATAAAACTACTCTAGTGTTAATAGTGTCTAATGTTACTTTTCCGTAATTGTTGTATAACGCCGCATGATATTCTGTAACTCTTGTAAGCGATCCCGACTCCCACGATACAGACTGTGCCAAGTGCGGAAGTCACCGATCATGTAAATTGTTAAAATTATTTTTGGTAAATAAACTATTCTTATTCTTCTAATAATGTTGTAGCACTACCTACTGTTTGGTTTCTCCTGTAGCCCATCAGAGGGAAACTCTATCTCAAAAATCAAGCGGTGGAAGAGTGAAAAGTTTTAGGTAGTGATTCGGTACCAATATTTTGATGCGAATAGACCTCTTAAAAGTTTAATATTAATAACTCTTATTATGATGATAACGAACACATATAAAAAACTGGCATCAAATCTGTTAGAGACGATAAAATTATCGTTGTTTCCAAAGTAAATAGCGACATTGCATTCCTTGGCTCACTGATTACTTCGCCTCACGTTTTCTATTACCGCCCATTCAGTTTTACTACGGCCTAAATATGACGTTTATAATAAAAGCAAAGAACACAATCATCGTTATCGGGAATCCCCGAATCTCGGCCCTCATTTGGGCTAATTTCGAATTTTGTTTCAAGAAAACATTTCCTGCCAGCATCCAATATACCCCTATTGCTCTTTTGCCCGCGGCCATGTCTGAAATTGCAATGATTTGGCAATTTGGCTCAGTATTCTTGCTTTTGAATATTCTCTTTGTTTTTTTTTAGATTTTCAAACTGTGTCGAGTTTTTTTTGTTTCAATATCTTACTTAACTTTTGAAATGTGTTATTGCGTTGTTATAAATAACAATGTTTGTCTAGACCGAGGCTTATTGTTATTTACATGAATTCATCCACATCTAAACTCGTGCCTGTATCCTCAAAAGGTAGGCAGAGCATATGCAAATGGTTTTTCAGTGTCGATTCTTGCAATGTCAGGTTTTGATGCTAAAAACGCACTGCACGATATCCGTGCCGTGTAGATACTATGTACGCTTCGTAGCTAGCTGCAATTACTTTTATACATCTAGTTGTGTTTGAATCTTCGCGCTGTACGCGTTGCAAAACGAGATGCATATGCATGTTCATAACTCAAGTTTTGTTTCATAAATCGATATACCCACGAGTTTACCTTAAAAAACACTTAAATTTCCAAAAACTGAATTGACATAAAAACTATACAATTCACATCTACTAGATTCTTTTCAAAAGACTTCACGAGAATGGGTTGAGAAATTTGACCTTTAGAGGAGCCGAACATCCAGACATCCTGACATACGAAAGCATTTTTGCCCAAGCTGAAACAGAGAAGTTTGTTCGCTTCGCTCGCTCGTTCGAGAATGTATTAAACTTTAACAATGAGTACCTACTCAGAAAAACATATATGAAAAGGCAGACTAATTAACGCCAAATATAAATATTTTAAACACTATATTTTTGTAGCTCGTCGAGCTACTTTCATCTTTATACCAAAAGTAAGGCAAAAACCACCAAAAGCGTATTAGATTCTAAAAAAAAAAATTAAATGAAAAAGGATTGAATAACAACTACAAACTTCCTCCAAATCCACATTCGCTTTAAAATATATTTTCCTAAAAACGCCTCTCACTGACTTTTTCCCCGGGGCACCCCAGTATTTTATGATACCAACCAACGTACAAAAAGAGTTTCATGATAAAAACAAATTCGCCCTTTGTCTTTTGACATTGTCAAGTGTTCTTTTTAATGATTACGTCACAAAATTTTTAATTAACAATTTTATAAAGGACACCTTCTCGTAAATTCCAATTTAAATTACTCACTCGTTAAGTCAAGCAGGCCAATATCGAAAAATTCGATTAACTGCTTTTGTTTGGGATTTTCGCTTTAAATAATTATATCATACTTAGTTTTAATCCATTATATTCGAGGCTGAAAATTGGTTTTTCGGAACGGCTTTATTGAATTACAGTTAGTTGTTTAAAGATTTTATACAGAGGATTGGAAGAGTTCGATGTAAATAATTGTCTTTTTTAGGGTTCCGTATCCAAAGTGTAAAAACTATTACTAAGGCTCCGCTGTCCGTCCGTCCGTCCGTCTATCACCAGGGTATATCTCATGAACCGTGATAGTTAGACAGTTGAAATTTTCACAGATGATGTATTTCTGTTGCCGCTATAACAACAAATACCAAAAAACAGAATAAAATAAACATTTAAGGGGGCTCCCATACAACAAACGTGATTTTTTTGCCGTTTTTATAGATAAGAGCGCGAGTCCGACTCGCACTTGGCCGGTTTCTCTGTACCGCAGACGGTTATTTAGATTGGCATAGTATACATACGTAAAACATTCATAAACTTGCGCCTGTCTTCCTGAAAGAAGTAGGCAGAGGAGAGATTCAATGAAAATATTAGAAAAAAATACCGTACTTTCTTGCCCAGTCATCGACTACTAAGTTAGAGCGTTTGAGCTCAACCGCGAACGCTTTACCTTTTGTAGTTTAGAGAGGTAATCACGTAACGTTCCGAACGTACGTTAGGACAACTCAACTGTCATTTTTCTATATTAAAAGTGACGTTTATATCTACCTGACGCGCGTATAATATGTTACGTGATCGACCCGTAGGTGTAACTATGGCCACCCTCTGTCCCCATCATCAGATCAGCTTGGTAGTGCCATAATACTGCGTTTATCATCGACCTTTACATAACTTAGTTACTTACTCCACTCTACTTACGGTGAGCCGACCCGAAGTGGATTTTGGCGTCGGCGCAAGCGCGCCCTTTTTGTGTGATCTCCTCCCAGTCTGCGTTCAGGGCGCGAAGGTCTTTCTCTACCTCGTCCTTCCAACGATATCTAGGCCGACCAACCGGTCTTCAACCGCTCGGCCGTCTTACCCCCGGTTTTCACTTGTCGGCTGTCGGGCCCGATTTTTTATCGGGTGTCGGCGCCTCATACAAATTGGTGTCCGACAAGTGTGAACAGCTTCATATAAAATGTTCTGCCACTGGAACGACCGATTAAACTCCGGATCGACATCCGACATAGTGGGAACCAGCTCAAGCAAAGCAAGGCTACATAGGAATGCCAAATTTCAGCTCAATCAGATACCGACGTCGAGCTGATAAATAGGTTTCAAATGTTGAAGAACAACTCACATACAGTCTAGCAAACGAAAGTTGAACCCACTAAACTCAATTAAGCGGCAACACGTAAACGTCATACGCATACAAATTGATCAACAGTGTTGCCGCGTAATTGTATTTAGTGGGTTCAACTTTCGTTTGCCAGACTCTACCTACTCACTTGCAAACAGTGCAAGCAGTTTCAGTGTCAAGAGCCCAATTCAATGTCTATTGCAACATGCGTTTCGTTTTTCCGGATTGTGTTTGTTTACAATCGATTCTAAAACAATGATTTTTTTTTCAAGTATACTAAACTAAATATCGAGAACAAAAGTGACTTTAATTTACGAAATTGTGATAAGTACATAATTATGGTGATTTTACTCATGAAATATATTTAAGTAGTCGCTCGACTATGTTCTTACGTGAAAAGGAACGTATTAAAACCGTTCTGACTTGGTAGTTTTAAGCCAAAGACTACTGTCAGGATTTTCCGCCATTACGCCACTGACAGATCTACCGTTCTGACTTGGTAGTTTTAAGACAAAGATTACTGTCAGGATTTTCCGCCATTACGCCACTGACGGATCTACCGTTCTGACTTGGTAGTTTTAAGACAAAGACTACTGTCAGGATTTTCCGCCATTACGCCACTGACAGATCTACCGTCCTGACTTGGTAGTTTTAAGACAAAGATTACTGTCAGGATTTTCCGCCATTACGCCACTGACAGATCTACCGTTCTGACTTGGTAGTTTTAAGACAAAGACTACTGTCAGGATTTTCCGCCATTACGCCACTGACAGATCTACCGTTCTGACTTGGTAGTTTTAAGCCAAAGACTACTGTCAGGATTTTCCGCCATTACGCCAC
Source organism: Epinotia ramella (assembly GCA_947578815.1). Taxonomy (NCBI): domain Eukaryota; kingdom Metazoa; phylum Arthropoda; class Insecta; order Lepidoptera; family Tortricidae; genus Epinotia; species Epinotia ramella. Next base: position 7,226,714 of record OX388207.1, read on the forward strand.
TGACAGATCTACCGTTCTGACTTGGTAGTTTTAAGACAAAGATTACTGTCAGGATTTTCCGCCATTACGCCACTGACAGATCTAATCAGTGATACTGCCCCTCGTATCTCGATTTTATTAGAAATCACCTCGATCGGCTCGTAAATTGGGTTCCAGGATTTTGCCCGGTCGGTGCTCTTGTCGTGGACGCTTTCCTCTGCATACGGAGCTGCCCATGTCATCCTCTACGAACGTAGCGCTACGACACTTAATGTGTTTAATAAAATCTTTTAAAAGTAACTCACCATCTAGCTCATAACCCTGCTGCCCCCACTGCGGCAGCTCCTGGCTGAAGGCCTTGGGGTCAGCGCGGCTGCCTATGGAGATCTTCAGACTCTTCCACAGCTTCATCCTGACATTGCGTGAGCACTGACACTGAACACTGCACTACACACGGTCATATCTGGAACAAAGACAAAAAGCGTTGTTAGCTCTCTCTCTCTTTCTCTAGTCTAGTCGGTGCTTCATGTCTGAAGAAGGCGGTCATGGCGGGGTGCAAGTCTGGAACAGACTAACTGTCTCCATCGGCTCGTGTCAGTTGCAATGTTAGAGTCACTGTAAAATTGTTGTTGTTGTGTGTTGTTTAGCATGCAATAAAAATTAGCTAAAGGCCTGAGTGCCCGCTCGAAGAGGAGCATGCGAGCCGGACGTTTGAATATAAATAAATCAATACTATCAATATCCTATAAAAATTAAACCAGTCCCTTCGCGTTAGTCGATCCCAACGCTAAGTTAATTATTTGGCCAAGTAGAAGACCAGGTATTAAAGTCTTGGGTTCTATACATTTACTTACATTTTAATCATAGTTTATGCATTTTATTAGTCTCCGAATAAACAATGAGCAATGTAATTTTATTCTGACATATTTGTCATCGATTCCTCAATTATTCGAAAGTCGTAGAAATATTGTTTTAATTGACTTGCTCCCCACGCAGCTTTTATAAATTCATGAAAAATCATTGTTGTAATCGAATTAGCAGTTCCACAGATTGCCCCCTACATAAACATTTACGAAGCTACATCCTCACAAACCTTTTCCTTTTAATAATACTAGTATCGACAATGCCTTAGGAGGTGATACACGTTCCATAAACCATATTAATCTGGCTACAATCAACGCTTGCACAACGCCACGGTTCACCGGCGATAATCCGTCGCGCCCCAAACAATGCACTGGCCATTCACGACGCTTACCAATAACATCTGAACCAGTGTAACTCTGGTCCGTCCATGCATGTTCTTGGCTCATTGTTGAAATGGCTCAGGGCTCAAGACCGAGAACATTGGTGACCGCTTTGAGAGAGTATCCAAAGAGAGAGCGCTGAGAGGTAACGGAGCGTTGAGCGAGGAAACAACCCACCAATAGGAAGCGATGAGCGAGCAAGGCAATCAATGCTATTGGTGGATGTTTTTCTCGCCCGTCACTCCGCTACCTTGCTGAGCACAGCTCGCACAGCTCTGGTCTACTCTCTCACACTTCGGCTTAGATCATCCAGTCCACGATTATATTAAAAGTATACCTGTACATATATTATCAGAAAATAGCATAATCGCGAGCGAAATCTAGTTACATAGCATGTGATGTTAAAGTCGATACCGACTTCCATTCTTATTGATATTTCCCATAATTCGCTCTCAAAAGTATGGGTTCTACAATCAACCCTACAGCAAATCCGGCTCCTCGATTTCTTGGGAAGAATATAAATGGCGTGAACAGGTTGAGAAATGGCTGCTAAGGCTCGCGTGCATTCCAACACAAATGCTGTTGGATAGTCTCTGAAGGTCAATTGTGGGGCCACGATGAAATGAAATGGATGCAAAAAAAACCCACTGAAGTTTACTTTTGGCTTTTCTTGGTTTTTACGTACCTAGGTTTCATTTAAGGCGCCGTAGGTTCATGGTCTTCTCTCCCTCTCACTGAGCATAAGCGTGAGCGAGATGGAAGTGCGTGCTCGGAAGCGCGAATATCATGTTTTTTCATTTTTATTTTTTGGCCGTTTAAATAAATAAAAATGTAATCACTGATTTCTCTCGAACATGATATTGCCGATATTTAGAAACAATTTTAATATTTATAGCTTTTGTGCATAATTTGTTACGAATATTTGAAGTGAATTTTTGTGTATTTTAGACCTATGTTCGTGATTTTTTTCTATCGATCGAAATTTGCTAAATCATGTTTCGAATCACTGATCTCGCTGCAGAAAAGCCTCAAGATTAGTATTCGTATTTTTTTGAAACCATCTTATTATAAACAGACGCATTATATTGTTTCAAAAACTCTGTTCGCTTAACTTCGCTGAACCTAAGGCGCCTTAATGGTTGGTGATAAACTTGAGCAGCCACATGTAACGGACCATTGAGCATTCACCGTTTTTAAATTTGTCTAAATGAACAACGAACAGAGCTAAGCATAGAGTCAAACATCTCTACGAAAATGTTCACGATCATTCTAGTAAATGCGGGCGGCGGGACGGCGGCGGAACAATAACCATGCTCGGCTCGGAAAAATGCTCGAAGCTACCGTTATAATGCTCGCTAAAACGTTTCTGTTTATTTTGAGAGATTTAACCTGTAATGTGTCATTCGCTAGTACGCTCCTTAGAATTGTATGCCTAAGCTTATCAGCACATTTAAGCTAACATGGCATCAGCGAGCGAGTGAGACCACATTTTGGAGGCTAGTCGCCAAAGTATAGATTTATTCAGACGATATCCGATCACGCATATTTGTTACGACCTTGGAGTTCAAGTTATAATAAGGATTTAGGTGAGTCGAGACAGCTTGTGATCCGTACAGCTGCACTCTTCATTCGAATAACGTCTTATGTTCAAACGTACTGCCATGTTCTTACATCACTTGATCTCGATCGAAAAAAGACGTATGTGATATTGTTCTTAATAGATTTTAGGCCATTTCGGTAATGGCTGATCATGCTATCGTAACTATGGAAACCATGTCTTGGGCGGAAATGGGTGGCATTGTTCTGGCATGATACTGTCGTAACTAAAGTTAGGCATTTTGTATTAACAACTATAAATGATCATTGTTTTATATTGTAGTGAATTTAGGTATCAATGTCATAACGATTTATAGAAAGTGGTCCAAAAATTTACTCGAAGTTCAAAGCTGATTAAAATTTACATGCATTAGCGATTCCTACCACAAACAAAAACCAGAAAATCTCGAATGAAAGTATTCATTTTACATACTTTATACATTCGCCTTTAATGTAATCACTTTAGCTCTTGCATTATAAGCTTGTTTTCAATGAGAAAGATGAGACTTATCTCCTGATGTCTCTTTCACTCTCATTTCGAACGACATGTGGATATAATATGGATATTCCTATAGCATGCTGGGGGCATATCACATTTCGAAAGTCAAATTACGCCGGTTATATTCGTCATTGTGAGTGATGTTGAATTCGTCATGTGAGTGTTTTTGGTGAGGTTGTGTTCCTGGAGGTGGGCAAGGTCGCCAGAGCTCCCGAGGATGCGTTGTGTTGAGAGCGAGGGAATTTGTTCCTTCAGCTGTCAACAAGGCGAATCCTCAAGCATATCAAGGGTCGGCAAAGCCCATGTTACTCCTTTGGAGTTGCATGCGTCTATAGGCTGCGGTGTTCGCTTACCATCAGCCGGGCCGTACGCTTGTTTGCCACCATGGTTGTATATTAAAAAAAAAACAATCAGATATTCCTTGAAATTTCAGCAGCACAGCAGTTTTATCACTTTTTGACAAGTATGCGAGTGCGAGAGTGACAGATGTCTTCTCCACAACGATAAACGATGAAATGGCAACCATGCTACGCCCGCTGGATACCTAAAATACTGTTCCTGGGCGATCTACAAACACGTTTTAGCTAGGCCCACTCTCAGAAATCTAATTAGATGTTTAGATGTTTGCAGTGTTGTGACTTAGGTATTTGAAATACTTGTATTTAAAATGCAAATACAAAATACAGAATACGTATTTAATATTTTGTACTTAAATACTTTTTTTTTAAGTATTTTGTATTTTATTAAAAATACTTTTCGAAATGTATTTTATATTTTTCAAATATAAAATATGTATATTTGTCAAATATAATAGTTATTTACGATACAAGTGCCGAAAATAGGAAATTCGTAACGAGTGGTGATAAATTAAAACACGACCGAAGGGAGATAGATAAATAAAAATAGTTTCGACGTATGCAAGGAAAGTGCTCTTTTTCGCACTAGTGCGGGAAAGTAGCACCATATGTACTGTAAAATACTTTTTTACTGCTAGTTTCGAAAGTATTACCTTTACCACTCAAATTGTCAAGTGAATGAGTCAGCGATTCGGCAAATGGCCACTTAGAGACGCTGCAACTTTGAAAGTCTGTGCAAAATGACAGTTAAAACAAAATTAACGTTATAATCTGTGAAACATGACGTTAGGCTTCGCATTTTAACGAGATTGACTTCGATTTTGTTTAGATTACTTTTTGAAAGTATTTTATTTGAATAAAGTATTTTGAAAATACCTATTTTGTATTTAGTATTTAAATACAAAAAGCAAGAGTATTTTGCATTTGAAATATTAAATTAGAAAAGCATTTGCATTTTCTCCGAAAAATCCTTGGCCCAACGCAGAGACCCGATGGCAGCTGGAGGATCCGCAAAAACGCCGAAATTGAGGAAATGGTAGCTGAACCAAATATCATTGGCGTGACGAAGGCGCAAAGGATTCGGTGGCTCGGTCATCTTGAGCGGATGGGAGGCGAACGGGCGGTGAAAAGAGCTTACGAGGGAAAACCGACAGGACGCCGCCCGGTCGGTCGGCCTAGGTATCGATGGGCGGATGTGGTGAATGCGGATCTGCGCGAGCTGCAGGCTGGCGACTGGCGGGAAACTGCACAGGACCGGGATCAGTGGCGAGCAGTCGTGTTGGAGGCCAAGACCCACTTTGGGTCGCTGCGCCAGAGGAGTAAGTAAGTTTGCATTTTGTATATAAATACTTTTTTTTAAGTATTTTGTACATCTCTGGATGTTTGTTACTCAATCACGCTTAAACGGCTCATGGCTTCATGGATGAAATTTTGCACGAAGATACTTTATAGCCTGGATTAAAATATAGGATAGTTTTTATTCCGGGTCCACGCAGACTAAGTCGTGAGTGGAAGCTAGTAATATCCATACTATCCATACTTAATATTATAAATTCGAAATTGTGTCTGTCTGTCTGTCTGTCTGTTACCTCTTCACGCTTAAACCGCTGAACCGATTTGGATGAAATTTGGTATGGAGATAGATTGAATCCTGGGAAAGGACATAGGATAGTTTTTATCCCGGAAATCAACCCTCAAGGGGATGAAGGGGGGGGGTGAAAGTTTGTATGGAGCTACGATATAAACGAGTTCCACGCGGAAGGAGTCGCGGGCAGAAGCTAGTAAGTAATATAAGCTTGACAGAACACCGTGCCGAGTGTGGGCGTTCGGTCACCGAGTTACCCGTGGATCCGGCCGGCAAACGATCTCTTGTGGATTTGTAGGTTACGGCGTCAGGCTAGGCAGGGCCCGAACTTTATACAATAAACTTTTTCTCAAACATGCAATGAAATATTGACGTTGTGTTCTTCATGATGGGCTTCGAAGTGTCACGTTTCGGGCGCAGCGAGACGAGAGACCCGTAATGGCAATTTCATACAAAATTGGAGGCCTAGGCCGGCAAGATGGTCTTTTTTGGGTTCCGTACCTCAAAAGGAAAAAAACGGAACCCTTATAGGATCACTTTGTTGTCCGTCTGTCTGTCTGTCTGTTTTTCTCAGGAACGCGTGGAGGGAGGTATCAAGCTGAAATTTATATCAAGTACTAACTATTGTCCCTTGGAGCTGTGAAAAAATCAAACTTAAAAGCCAACGCAATCAAAAGATACAGTCGTTTATGCTGTAAATTTTAGCGTTTTTCGACACTCGCAAAACCTACGGGGTACTTCCCGTGAACTCAGAAACTTGAAATTAGCACGAAGCAACGTCATATAGCACAGACAAAGGAAAAATTACGAAAAGTAGATATTTTTAGTAAAATCATACAAAAAAATATTTTTAATTCTTTTAAACTTAATACCTTTTCCCTCGTAAACGTGTGGAAGTATTCAATTGAAATTCATGTCAAATACTCAGGACTATAGGACCTTTCAGATGTAGCAAAACCAATTTCTTATGTCAACGCAATCAAAAGAAATAGCAATTTAAGTCGCATATTTTGAAACTGAGTACTCGCAAGAAACTCAAAACCTAAAGGGTACTTCCCGTTAACACAGAAACTTGAAACTTGGCACTGAGAAACTTCATATAGCACAGACTAAGGAAAAATTACGAAAAGTAGATATTTTCAGTAAAATCATACAAAAAAATATCTTTTTTAATTTTAAACTTAATACCTTTTTCCTCATAAACGTGTGGAGCTATTAAATTGAAATTCATGTCAAATACTCAGGGTTATAGGACCTTTCAGATGTAGTAAAACCAAACTTTTATGTCAACGCAATCAAAAGAAATACCAATTTAGGTCGCATATTTTGAAACTGAGTACTCGCAAGAAACTCAAAACCTTAAGGTACTTCCCGTTAACACAGAAACTGGGTAAGTATCCGCTATCACTACTTTGTGACGATTTTCTTGAAGAATTAGGTTCATGGTGGAATGAAAAGGCAGTTTAAAATAAAACTAAGTTCTTTTGAGATAATGAAATCCGAAATAAGCCGGCATGATAGAAGGGCTATGCGGCCAGATTATTTGTTGACTTTATTAAAGAAACAACAGATGACCCAAATAGGTGGACACATCGCTACATGTCTTCGAAAGAACGTGAACGGCGCTCCTATATTAGTAAACAACCTTCTTTTTTAAATAACCAGGTACTGCAAACGGCTTGCATTTTGAAATGTTTGATGTCAGAGTGATAACTGTATATAGATCACCACAATGTCAAATGTGAATGCATAAATACAACAATATACGGCAGCAACCCCAATGGGTATACCCCGTGTTCCCGTTTGATTGTTGTGGGAGACTTCAATATCGATTCTAGAATGAATCCCCAAAATTGAATTTCTACATATTTTTCATCCATAAACATGTTTCCGTTAATAAGCACTAGCACTACACGAAGTAGTACAAGAGTACAACTATAGATAACGTTTTTTCGAACTTCAATGTTCAATGTGAATTCATACCTTTTTCAGTCACCATTTACAGATCTGGTTCAATTTTTTCCAATTTAACAGTTAATTAGTATTTTAGAACCGGACGTATAAAAAGATAGTGACAAAACTTTGTTAATAAACAACTTTGATAAAATAAGTTTTGCCAGGCAAATCTAGTGTAGGTATTTCAGTTATATTATAAAATAAATGATGTGGTAATATGACTAATATATATATATTTTTTTTAGGATTACTAAATTGATAAAGTGACCCTGCTTAAATTTATGATCCCCCAGCTTTCCCCATTGTAATATTACGGATTCAATTTTCATTTAGTACTAAACATACTACAAATTTTGCTTGTTATAGGTTTGTACGGAACCCTAGGTGCGCGAGTCCGACTCGCACTTGGCCGGTTTTTTAAATTTTCATTTCACAATTCGTGGCACAGGATCACGGCGTTCAGCCATGAAAATTACATAAATACTGCAATAAACTCTTCTTAAAACAAAACCAAAACGCCAGGCGAAGTCACGGTAAAAATGTATTTACAAAAAACTTTTTCCACTGAGGAAATTTTAAAGCAGTTTTCTTTTGTCATTTTGTCAAAGAAAACCGATTTGAAATGAGCAATGTTCAGGCCAACAAAAGTTAACATAAGCACCGCCTCCAGGAAAGTAATAATTCAAATTTGTAACCGCAATTATAAGTTTATTTTTCAACTCCACCCTTTAGCGTGGCGGGCGAAAAGTAATGGTTTCTTTGAAGTACAAATTGTGTCTGAGTCACGTACAAAATAAGCCTAAATGAAATGTGGCGGCTAAAAAAGAACGTTTTTAAATAAACCGTCTACCGTCTGAGACGGTTAAATGACTGTTGAAACGTAATTCGGCGTTGTACTAGATATATCGCGTTATGAGCGAGATCACTTCAAGTTTTTATTAGTGAAATAAAACTCCATTTCTCACCAAGGGCGGTAAAATAAAGAATGTATGTAGTGGTTGAGAATGCCTTAGCATAAAGTCCGCCTTTTGTTCATTTTTTGTTTTGTGCAATAAAGTTTTCGGGATAAAAAGTATCCTCTGTCAAACTATTACTCAAACTATTTTTATACAAAATTTCATCTAAATCGTTTCAGCAGGTTAAGCGTGAAGAGGTAACAAACAGACAGACATTTATAATATTAGCATGGATTGTACCTACTTGTGTCGGATCAGTTACGAACTATATTTGTAATTGTGTCACTTTGTTTTTGGTAAAAAAACAAGACAAATCCAATCTAAGAATGACAGTTGCACAAGAGAACCCCGAATTGGATACTCGGTTAGACTGGCAACTTATTGTGTCGGAAGAGAAATGCTACCGGCAATTATGTGGATTCATTTGACCGCTAATCGCGACCGGTAGGCCGCTCGGGTTTAAGCGACAACCGTGAGCGACATGTTTATGTAAAATAGCTTGGCATGTGAGAACCACTGTAGTCGAGCGATAAGGCGTGCCTTTCTATCTGGAGTTCGCAGGTTTGACTGGTCCCACTTGCTGCGACACAAAGAATCCCGCACCCCAAGAACTGCTCGTGAGTAGTATATTTTTGGGAAGTTTGGACCAGCTCGTTTCACTTCAAGGTCCAAACTTCCCCATTATATGTAATCGGCATTATCGATTCGTTCAGAATGCTCATTGTATGAATTATTGTGAAGACAAAAACCGCATACTAATTGAGCGTGTGAAGATTGTACCGGCATTGGTCGAACGCTTAGCAATGCAGTTTCCGACGCTCTTCGGTACTGTTCGGAATGGCGACCTTGCTCAATGCAGTAGATAATTATAATATATCTTAAAGCAGTAAAAACGTCCGATTGGAGGATTGCAGGGCGCGTCGCTACGAAACGGACTTCTGTGGACTCAGTCGTGCATCAGTCACGTATGACGCGTAGACCTGGTTTTCAATGGAGCGCACTTCTAAAAAACTAACACTACAGAGCACATAAACATGTGTTATTATGGCTGCGGTCTCCTGTGAAGCACTTCCACGGTTGGGCTGCTCAAATACGAGCGAGACGACATTCCGCCATGCCCCCTCTCCGCTCGGTCACTCCATACCAAAAGGTGACATCAAAATTTATGATTCTAAGCTCCGCTTGCAACTAAAATTAAAATGATTAGGTGTCATCAAATACGCTCCCCTGCCCGCCGGTTCACATTAACGGCTTATTTTAACGACAGGGATTCTCAAATGAATTCAACGCTTTGCTCTGCACGTTTATTCAATTTGCGAACGTTTTTGGAATGTTTTGCCGCAAAATGTTTAAGCTATTTTAGTTTTAGCTCTTGTTGACGTTTTGCGCTGTGGGACATATAGTCCAGGCAATGAACTGACAACTTGTATGGAAAAAATGACAATTTTGGAAATAATTTATAATAGCTTATTTTTTATGTGTAACGGATATATTATCAATTAAATAGTTACCCAGCGACAAAATCCGACAAAATTTCAGACATCGAAAAAATGATAACTTAACTGGCTTCTGAAAAGTCAGTAAAAATGTTAATAAAAGTTTTTGTCTTTATTTTGGTTCATTTACATTTGCTCTATAATATTCAAGATAAATCGTACGAAAAAAGATAATGCATGCTTCATTTAAATCTACATAATTACTTCCGGGTGGAAAGTTTGTCGGATTCTTGACTAAATCATCTTAGAATAACATTTTCAAATGAAATCAACAAAAAAAACGCTATTATAAATTAATGTTTTTCAAAACCGTATTTTGCCTGGAGTAATAGGATAATTATGGTAGGGATGTTTAATTAGGCAAAATATAGTACGGTAGTATAGTGCGGTAGGTCCGTGAGCTAGTATTCGGGTTTTGATCGAAATCATTTAGTCAAAACGTGCATGAAAAGCGAGAGAGAGTCTAGTCTTGAATTCTATTTTAAGTGCGTAATAACTGACCGTATGTATTCAATAATAATATTTATAATCGTGAGAACTATTATTACCTTAACGCCATTTTTACTAACCACATGATTGTGTCACATGACCTGCTTTTAAGTGTTAAATAAATGTTGATTATGCATATTTAACAAGAGTTATTGTTTGGTAACTTTTGAGACTATTTTTATCTGTACATTAAAACGTTTTGTTTAACATTAGTCTTTGCCCCGTTCTTTTGAGATGGGTATTTTTATGGTAAAATCTTCAATTAATCGGTGATTACTGTACCTATAACTGTAGAAGTTATTAAGTAATTTTTATAATATTACAATATTATCAAAAGAAAAACTACGATTTTAAATTTTTATTAAGACCTATTTTTAAAGCAAGTTGATTAAAAAGTGTATTTTGAGGTGTACATAGCTTATTAATTTTGAGGCGTCCTTTTTTTCGCACGTGCAAATTATATTTTGTAGTTTACTAATATATTGTTTTTTTTAAGTGATTTAAAAGATATGTACCTTTAGTTAATTTTTAATAACTTTATGGGCTCAGGTCGACATTTTCTAAGAATAAATTAAAAGTTAGTTATCTCGAAAATGGTTCCTTTTCATAATGCATTTTGTTCTCCAAAACGTTGCAATCAACCTCATTTTTAAGCCCTTAACAGGAATACATTGAATTACCAATAACCCTGTAGAATATACGTACCTACATCTGTTTTGTAAAATTTAATTTATTCCATCAATATTCACGGAAAGTAAATAATTGAGTAAACTCGTTATTTTCGAAATATAATTTACTTGTAAACGAGCGGTGCTTTTTGGGAACATTTAAACAAACGAATATTCAGTTGATTTTTCCTACTGAAAATTTAGTAGGATATCAAATAACATTTAATTACGATGCGAGTATAGATATGTACTCGTGTTGGTAGATTCTGCAAAGACAGCGGCAGCGGTGCGCCATACGTGGGAGCAAGAGGCCACGCTCTGAACTCTCGCTCCAACGTAAGATGCGAAGTCACTAGAAGTTGTGGCCGAGCGAATTGAACGAGCGAGCAAAGCGAACGAAGTTTGGGAAAAAGATGCTTTCGTATATCTGTCCGACCTCTGGCAGATGTCCGTCTGGTATGTTCTCTACAGGTCACATTTGTCAACCAATTCTCGTATTTTGTGAACAGGTTCGATATTAATAATAATATTATTTTTTTTTAGATTCTGTTTTTGTTCTTTTTTTAAGTATATATTTTTTTAAAGACGCGAGCGACGTCTACACCTCACAGAGCCGCTAATTATTATTATGTACCAATGTCATAATCATAATACTGATTGTTGCGGTCTCGCTGCCACAAAGCCAATATAATCTTAATTCGTAACACGCTCCGGACTGGAATCTCAGGTAAATAATATGCTTATACAGGATTTCAGACAAATCCCTTGGCTTCAGGATTCAGGGAGCATTATGCTAGGCCGAGTAATGATAATAGATGGCGGTAGTTTCGCGGGTCGTTAGCTTGACGAGCGTTTTGTTACCCCACGCGGTAAAGTCGGTAACGACGCATGCTCCGCTTTAAGGCGCCGTAGGTTCATGGTATTCTCTCCCTCTCACTGAGCATAAGCGTGAGCGAGATGGAAGTGCGTGCTCGGAAGCGCGGATATCATGTTTTTTAATTTAAATTTTTTGGCCGTTTAAATAAATAAAAATGTAAACACTGATTTCCCTCAAACATGATATTGCCGATTTTTAGAAGCAATTTTAATATTTATAGCTTTTGTGCATAATTTGTTACGAATATTTTAAGTGTATTTTTCTGTGTTTTAGACCTATGTTCGTCATTTTTTTCTATTATAGAGCGAAATTTACTTAATCATGTTTCGAAGCACTGATTTCCCTGCAGAAAAGCCTCAAGATTACTATTCGTATTTTTTTGAAACCATATTATGATAAACAGACGCATTATATTGTTTCAAAAACTCTGTTCGCTTAACTTCGCTGAACCTACGGCGCCTTAAGGGATATGCCACGTGGGGCTCGAAATGTCCGATTTTGTAGGTCTAAGCTAGGGTGCGTATCCGCATGAAATGTGCGAAGCTGTGCTTTGATACCTATGTTTGACACCTCGCACACATTTAATACAGTACGAGGAGTAGTATAAAAAACTTGCATCCACGCGTAACAATCTAGCGTCAAAACATCAAATTACAATGCGAAATTGATGTGTTACATTGACCCTGATTCAATACGACCTCCAAAAGCCGTCACTCTTAATTATTCCTGTTAACGTTGCTCGGTTTTGATAATAATGGGGGTGCTAGGAACCATGGGCGAGTAAAAATGGGGTTAAGTGGTTCCATGAATTGTAAATTTGTAAATGCTAGTAATTTATCGTCCAATATTTTGAAACCAAGGGGATGTCCACACACACACGTGTGACACACACACACACACAAACTTCCGTAGTTATATAACTATAGTCAAATAAGAATACATATTATGTATTCTTATTTGACTATATTTATTTAACTACGGAAGTTTGTACATTTTGCTTTTTTAGATATTTATTAAATAAAAAATGTTATCCACGATACTCAAAAACTGGAAGAGGACACTGACTTCTGTAACACAGGCTCCAGCCTAGCTCAGAAGTCAGAGGCTTCACAAATACAGCTGTACATACCATATATTTTTGGAAATAAACGATATTTATTTATTTTTATTATTATTATAAACCTTCCTCTTGAATCACTCGATCTATTAAAAAAAACCGCATCAAATCCGCTGCGTAGTTTTAAAGATCTAAGCATACATAGGGACAGACAGCGGGACGCGACTTAGTTTTATACTATGTAGTGTTAGTGATAGTGATTTTAGTTTTTCATGATATTTGTACAGTCCACGTCAAAGACATGTATTTTATCCATATCATAAAGGAATTAGGTGCCAAAATATAAACATAATTTAGTATCTTGTCGACTCTACTACATACTAAGCTCAACATAGACCAATATAAATCGATTGTATGTAAGCCCGTATACACATGAACTGAAACTAAAAAGCGAACTCGCTACAAACAATCCAATTGTGGAACTCTAACGTTTAACTGTAAGGCATACCCGAGACTAAAAGTTCGGGGTCCTCAACTTTGCCAATAACAAGGGAAATACTTTCCAATGCACTGAACAGGGAGACTATTTGGCTCGACGTACTGATATTGTATTAGTTTGACATTTGTTGCACGCGTGCGTAGCCCAGTCAAGTAGCTCGTCGTAAAATGCGACTAAAGATAATCGAAGTCGCGTGCGTTCTCAGAGCGGCCCAAGGAAGATGGCGAACCAGGATGAAGAAATAAGAAATAACGTGTTGTGAGGACTCCAAGTGCGTTCATTTTGAGAATAAATAAAATAAATAAATAAATATTAGGGGACAATCTTACACAAATCGACCTAGTCCCATAGTAAGCTCAATAAGGCTTGTGTTATGGATACTAGACGACGATATATTTAATAGATAGTAATACTTAAATACATAGAAAACATTCATGACTCAGAAACAAATATTCATGCTCATCACACAAATATTTGCCCTTACCGGGATTCGAACCCAGGACCTTCAGCTTCGTAGGCAGCGTCACTACCCACTAGACTAACCGGTCGTCAAATAGAATAAAAAACAAAATCAAAAATCTATTATCTATTCTTCAAATGCACTAAGGCCACAAGGGCGCTTTTACATGTCAAACGGTATTAACACGATAAAATAATAATAGTATCTTACACGAAAACTATTTCAAAATTGCAGATTAACGACCGATAGAATAAATTAAAGGTCACTGGGTCGTTCTTCTTTTTAACCTACAATGAATCGTATGGTTTTAATGTTTGATTTTAAAAAACGTTGCATGTATTTTTTATTAGTACTAATTAATGATCCTTTCCGTGGCGATAATGTTTTTTTCTTTATGGTGGTTTTTCCATAGAATCGCGTGACAGAGTGGTAATCCAAAATGTGGTATCCGCAGAAAACCACTCTCTCACAGTATTTTCTGAAAAACTACCATAAAGAAAAAACATTATCGCCACGGAAAGAATCATTGATTAGTCCTTATAAAAAATACATGCAACGTATATTAAAATCAAACATTAAAACCATAATAATCAATAGTTGAAAAACGCAAAAAACAGAAAAAAGACGATTCATTGTCGGTTAAAAAGAAGAACGACCCCCACTAAATAAATACAAAACAAAATTGCAAAATATTTTCCATTGCATTCTATATAAGGTTTGTATCAGAATGAACAAGAAGTTTATGATATTCATTTAGTATCTCAGAAATATTGTAGGTAGTCACTAAATAAAATATTGATGTAGGTATATTACCTTGAAAAAGGACTACGAATGTAGTCAGATGGAGATAAAAGCAACGCAAGAGGTTAAATAATTCCAAAGTTTTAAGAGGGGGTATGTTCTGTCCCTTTTCCGCAAAACGCACCGTCATATGAAACGATTGTCATTTACTATGACGCTCGAGGATCGTGACGTCACGATCTGCTGGCGTTTTCTCTCTCTAACAAGCAACATTAAAACGGTTGTATTCGTAATTTTTTGAGATATTTAAATGAGATTTTTGTCATTAGGCATATTTTTTGCCTTCTTTACATTACGACGCCTTTATCGATTCGCATTTATTCGCCGATTCTCGTGAAATTTTGTGAACCGGATCGTTAATTAAGTATAAGTATAGTTTTTTTTGTCAAGACTCTTTTTCAAAGTTCTACAGCTCACAGAGCCCTAGTGGGCTTTTAAACACGGCAGATATGGTGTTTTAAGCAGCCATGAAACTTATATTTTTTTAATGCCGTTAATATTCGCTTTATCTTATCTGTCTGGCAAACAAATGAACAAACATTTTAGAATGTCATTCTCTCTGACGTTTGTTTGCTAGAAACATTTGAATAGATACTCGTAGAGGCTTTTAAAATTTATGAAGTTTAAAGGTTTATTTTGTAGAGCTTTGTCAGAATGACAGTAGAATTAGGTTATTTTCAAACAAAATAATGAAGATGTAAATAGTGTGCAGTAGAAACATAAATTAAAAAACGTAAGTACATGTAATGTCTCTACAGTCTGAAACACTCCACTATCGTGAAAGAAAATCACATAAAAACTTCACAGCCATTTCGGCGACAATTGATTTCGATTGAATTTAAAAATTATTGCCAATGACCCAACAGATAACAAATAGTTTCCCAACATAAACGAAACGGTCACACGTAAAAATATCGATAAAATTCGGAATCGCCATCGAATCGCATCGGTATGATTTATCTAAAGCGATTGTTGGCGAAGAAAGCGTTTTATTACCAGCCCATAAAGCTGATAATGGATAATTTATTACCCGTGAACTATTTCAAATACACTTGCTTTTTACGGGTTTGAATTCGATTTTGAGACATTTGTACCTTATGTCGGGTAGAGTTAAATGCGTCTGTCCAGTTGGGGCCATTTATTGAAAGAGAGAGCACAGCGAGCGAAGTTCTCCGTTTCTACTTGTGCCAAAATTATTTCGTATGACCGGATGCGCGTCTGCCCGGCTGTTGTCCCCTACAAATCGCATTTCTCAACCAATCCTCGTGAAATTTTGTGAGCAGCAGGTCGATCACGTAACGCACTTTTAGGCGGACGGCCCGCGGGTGCGTTGGGTGTGACGCCCTGACGGGCCGCCGGCTCGCCGCCGGCTCGCCGCCAACGGGCGGCGGCAAACACAATACCAATTTGTTTTTGCCATTGCCAAATATTTTTCAAAGCTTTATCTCTTTAGGAATAACGTCTAAATTCGAACTATTCGATTTTGCAAGAACAGCAGAGGCGGTGGCGACCACAATATCAATTTGTTTTTGCCGTTGGTAAATATTTTTCTAAGCTTTATCTCTTTAGGAACTATTCGAATTTTCTCAATAGCAAAACGGTGAAGGACGCGTTGGTATTATTACAAATTTATTTTCAGAATATGCTATTGCAAAAAGTGTTTAACGGCTTTATACTCTTACGAATAGCGTTCAGTTTTGAATGAAGTCGAATCGGCTAGCAGCAAAAAGTGACCTCCTTCACATCTGACGTCACAAAACTCTGTCGCGTATTTAACAATTTTTCCCCATCCCATAAAGGGCTCAGCGCCGCTAAAGAAGTTTTCACTTCAAAAAAACACTTTTGGAAACAAAAACATGTCCGTGCGCTCTACAGCTCGCACAGCAGAGCTATTCGTTTATATTTATTTTTCATGTTTACGTGTGTTCTGTTTTTATCGGCCAGCATTTTAAAGTAACCGAATTATTTCGTCTCACAGACTAAAAGAAAACAAGTTACGCCAGGCAAACTTCGCTATCTCGTTTCCCCGCATAAATACAGGCGCAGTTCTTAATTTCTCTTTAAAACCTTAACAACTGTCAAACTTGCAGCACCAAGAAACAGGACATTAATCTTGAACGTACTTCCCGAGCTTGGAGCGCGGTACTGTTAGCGGAGACAGTACTTTGACTCGACTCAGGCTATGAAGATGCGTTAGACCAAATGTCAGATCAAATTTTAGTAAGGCCCTTCGCACATGGAGTACTACTAGTTACAAACTTAAATTACTAACGAGTTGCTTGAGCGTCACCGCCCAGACATTCTCATTGAGGTTCGCACACGACGCTACTAGTCACTAACCGGTTAATAACGCGTTAAGGCGGAATCAGACGGTTCATTTTTCGTTCATTTTTATGTTTAATTCCGCACCTTTCACTTCGGGTGAAAGGTGCGGAATGAAACATAAAAATGAACGAAAAATGAACCGTCTGATTCCGCCTAGAATAGTGAATGTTCATTTATAGTCATGTTACCTGAGTAGTGTGAACATTGAGTGAAAAAAAGAATCAATCACCCGAGGGAACATTCATCCGAGTGAACCGTCTGATTCCGCCTAGAATAGTGAATGTTCATTTATATGTAATTTTACCTGAGTTGTGTGAACATTGAGTGAAAGAAAAAGAATCAATCACCCGAGGGAACATTTATCCGAATGAACCGTCTGATTCCGCCTTTAGCAACTGATCGCGCATGACGCGTCGTGCCGGTCGCCGCGCTACTGGGGGCCTAGACAAGGTTACAATCGACAAGCGCTAACGCCAATAGAAAACTAATAAAATGTATGGAAATGACAGATATTACCGCAAATTGTTTCGTCAGCATCTGTCATTCCCCTACATTTTATTAGTTTTTGAATGGCGTTAGCGCTTTTCGATTGTAATCTTGTCTACGGCCCCTGGTTACCCGAGTTTTTTGTGTAACTAAGTACTTAATTACTGATAAATAAATAAAAATCTTATCTTATTAAAATCCTTTTTTCTGCGCTCACTCACTCCCGCATGTTAGTATATTTTTTACAAATAGTAGGAGCTTTAAATATCTATCTATGGCCATTCTATAGAATCCCACAAATTTATTATCTGTTTCACGCAGCTCTCGTGCTGCGGCGCTACCATCTAACTAAATCGAATCTCGAAGTTCGTGTACTTGCATCCCTGTCACTCGAGTAACGTAAATGCGAAAGAGATATATCCGAAGTTCGACATTCGAAGGTCGTGGTTGTAGCTCTGCAGTTCACACTATTTTGAATATTCGGCTTCTATAAGATAATAATATAATACAATGTCGTCATCATCGTCGCTCGATCCACTCGACATGTTTGCTTTTTTTAAATATTTCCAGTCAACCGTGTGCTTTGAGCAGAAATAGAACAGAAGACTGAAACCTTGCAACTTGAGTAGCGTCGTGTGCGAGGTACAGTTTCTAACTGGTTTGTAATTATAATTACTGATTAGCTCCATGTGCGAACGGCCTAACTCGGTATTTTTTTTGACATTACTTACCGACATTAGGTGTAACAGATCGGAATGGTGTACGATCTTGATAAAACCGGAGCTCAATGGATTAAAAACGCGACCAAACTTTGGGTCGCAGTCGCAGGGCATAAAATCAGTACACCGCTTTCAATATCCTAATGCCGGCTGTACACATTGGGCTAACGTTGGCGCGTGAGCAGGAAGCAGCTATGTAAACGAAAGAGATCGAATTATAGCCCTCTCCCTCTAACGCATAGCTGCCTTCTGCTCACGCGCCAACGTTGGGCCAATGTGTACAGCCGGCATAATGGTATTTTAAGTTAGGCTAGCATAAAAATACCGTTAACACGTATATTGAGCAAAAAAAATAAATTTTTGGTTGTGATTGTAAAAACCAGACAAGTGCGAGTCGGACTCGCCAACCGAGGGTTCCGTACTTAATTACAAATGTGTATTTTTTTTTCTCTGTAGGTCTCAACGAAAAGTACCCTATAAATTTTGATTTCCTTGAGTGTCCATATATATGTTTTTTGAGGCATAAACGGTCGTATGTTTTTTACGTTATCTAAGAAGCTTCATTTTAACACAGCTTGAAAGGACTGCAGACTAAGTATATGGTTTTCATCTCAACTCGATACCTCCTCCACGCGTTCCCTGATAAAGATAAGATTAAGGGTCTTGACAGACATAAAAATATACAGACAAACGGAAAACAAAGTGATCCTATAAGAATTCAGTTTTTTATTCCTTTTGGGGTACGGAACCCTAAAAATGACTGATTCACCAAGTTTTTTTGTGGTGTCTTTGATTCCAGCGGTGCATCAGATGACGCGTCATGGATAGTGCTCCTGATCTTCACAGCCTATAGACGCCGAGATTCCTAGGCCAAGATTATATTGCTTGGTTCCAGAATATTTTACTTTGAAACAAGTAGGTATGCATTTTTTCTTTATAGGCAACCTCGTTTTAGATGGAGAGCGAAGCAGAACAGGCAACGATTAACATTTCTTATGACTAGCGTTTGTGAAATCAGGGTACTGGTTGTATAACTTGCACTGTGCCTCTGGCGTGCATTAAAACTTCTGTTAACTTTTACATTATTTTAACCCTCCAATGATGAGCAGCCGGCTAGCCTGCAGTAGTACGGAATGCCAGATTTAATTCTTCACTTGAGTGTTCCAGGCCGAAAATTAAGGCTTTTTAATTGGGTAAAAGGTTATTCGTCTGCGTAAAACGTCTGCTAGATGGTCGCCAACATGCCCCTCCGACCGAGCGACCTTGGACCGACCGACCGTTTAGGTATGAAATTTTGCTGCAAACAACTGTCTACACGGTTGGCCGGACCAAGGTCGCTCGGTCGGAGGGGCTTGTTGGCGACCATTAGTAGTTGCCTTCGAATTAAAAAACTGCCTTCTTAAGTTTGACTTTAACATTCGGTACAGGAGTTTTATGAGAATGTTAAGGATACTTTGACTGTTTGACGATAACTTCGTTATGGATTTGAATAGTACTAAAAATATAGAAGGATTTAAGTTTTGTCTCAGGGGTTAAGTTTAACGTTCCAGTGTTGGACACCTTTATTTCAATAACTGAACTCAGCTCGTCACCTCTATTAACAATCGGGGCAATGTCGAGCACTGAGACATTTACCTTACTAAGCCAGTTAACAACATGTGAAGTGCTAATCAGTTTGACATGGAAGTTTTCGTACACACGAAAGATTAAAAATGTGATCTAAATTTTAAACTACACCCTATTAATACTTTACGGTAAAACATAAAAAGAAGAGGAGTTAACTGTAAAAAATTGAGTGTTTCATAAAAACAACTTTGAAAATAAAATGCTTTGACAGGATTATTAGATTAAATAAAAATAGCTTCGATCGGATTAATTAAATTCGTTTTATCTCCAAAATGTTCTTTCTTAGCATATTTATATTTTTTTTACATGAAAGTTATTTGACAATATACTACGTTAATCGGAGTAAAAT
Source organism: Epinotia ramella (assembly GCA_947578815.1). Lineage (NCBI taxonomy): Eukaryota > Metazoa > Arthropoda > Insecta > Lepidoptera > Tortricidae > Epinotia > Epinotia ramella. The sequence goes on from OX388207.1 coordinate 7,246,737, forward strand.
TTCAAAAGTGTGACAGTAAATTTAGAGGTGGATTTACATTCTAATTAAATTTCAATGTGTTTCGCGCACGTTCTGACACGTTAGGTAGACACGCGTGTGAAACTATGAAAAAAATCAGCGACAAATTAAGGTTTAAGATCATTTAATCTAATAAAGATTGTACACATAATAATCGAGTGCCGCTCGCACTGCATGCAGCGAGCGGCAATAACAGCAATAACAAGTAATGCACGGAATCGTTACAACTACATACGGCATGATTGACTTAAGTTGTTGTCACTGTTCAATATGTATTTTTATACTGTATAAATATTTAACACTGTGATATTGCTCTTTTAATGATTATAGGGTAAACTTTAATTGAACTACGTGTGTATTAACATACTTATTAAGTTTAATTTAAAAGTGTTATTTATTTAATTTAATTTAATTTTATACGTGTACCCTCATTTTTTTTATTAAGTAGGTCATGTTTGGTTTAGCCTAGTGGGTAGTGAGTGAACCTGTGTCAAGAAGCTGACGAATCTCGGTAAGGGCATTTGTGTGATGCGCACGAGTATTTTTTCCTGAGTCTTCGATGTTTTTTAAGACGCGCCGCTCCCGAGCGCACTCTCTATCCTCAACTCCGTGCTGGAAGCAGAACCGTCCCGTGATCAGTTCACAACTAGGGGTGTTATTCGCTACGCGCTAATGCAGCTCACCACGCCGGTCACCCGTCATGACACTAGACCTCTACTCGTACCTCCGCTTGGTTACTACGCATCGCGGTGTCAAGATATATTTGTGGGTGAGCGTTGAGGTGAGCTTAAAACAAGTTACAGAAAGGGCAGGTTGGCCTTCTTTTTGCAGGAATGCAAGGTTTTTATTGAACAATCCTTATCAGATTAATCTGTAAGTAACTACTCATGCATGCCATGTGTAATGTTTTCTTTTATAATATGTTTTAGTTTAAGATCTGTGAACGCTTTGGCGGTTACCTGTAAGTTTCAGATGTACATCTTACTAAAATGAACCATAATATATCGTAGTTTAGTACAGAGATACATTATATAATTTGTTTCTGTCAAAGTTCACTTTTACGTTTGTCCCTATTTGATATGACTTTAGGGCAATCAAAAATTACCCACCCAAATTAACCCATAACATTATTAATTAATTATTAGACCGCCTGTTGTCTACATTGTTTATATTGAATTTACCTCTATTTTATTTTTACTATGTCTGGTGAGCAATAAAGAATATTTGTATTGTATTGTATTGTAAGTAGGCCATTGTTCAACTGTCACCCATTTCTAAAAAGTTATCAGTTTATTTGCATATTATTATTTCCGTCGGTTACAGTGGCAGGCGTCTTGCTTCTCTACGGGTGATTTCTTTAAGTTTTGAAACGATCTGCCAACTCATGTCAGAAATGCCTAATAACAACAGCATACACATATAAAATTAGTCTGTAAGTGAGTTTGTATGCTCTAATCCTTTTAGCTGTCGGTTTTCTTCGCAAGCACATAATTGGCACTTCTCCAAACAATCCTGAATCACCTTTTGTGTGGCCGAAATCAGTTTGGCCTCTCGTGACGAGTTCTTGCCGTTTGATCTTGAACCTTGTTAAAAATAGCAGCAAAGCGGTTTATTGCACGATTTGTCTAATTGAGTTTGACCTAACTCGCTGGACTATATCGAGTATGAGTACGGGGTGAAAATAAAAGCGTATCGAATTCTCGTACAGTACTCTAGATACAGTCGACGTTAAAGATAATGTGTGTCTACTTTTTACTTTTTGGCTTATTACGAAATAATAAAAAACAAAATGTAAACCTTTAACGTCACCCGAACTCTCTCAAATATTTAATTGACGAGTGTTACATTGTAAAACGGGATTGAATATGCATACTTACATAACTACATAGGTTTACACACACCTGTGTTCCCAAAAGGAGTGCGCAAGGCAAATTAAATTAAATATTCAGTGACACCGTGCAATTATAGATTTAAAGGAGAAAGTGCGATATAGCCACTGATAAAGTATCACTCATAATACTTAACTAACGCAATTCATGTAAACAAGTTGACCACCCATTTAACTATTTTAACTGCTGTATCACACTAACTAAACATGGCGCAGCTCGCAGTGACTTTACTGACCGTTAACTCCTATTTAACAATAAAATAAACTTAGGTTATTTGGACACGAGCCAAGATAGTGACATCATTCGTTTAATTTTGTATTAAGTAGTAACGCTGCTAACGAATTTATAAATTTAAATTAAAGGAAATATATAAAATCACATACATGCGTCCCTTACGCGTTTTAAGAAGGAACTGATTTAAAGTTAGTGGCCGAGACGGATTGTTACGATAGCTCAGTTGGTTAGTAGCAACGGGCCACGAATGCCTGTGGTCGCCGGTTCGAATCCGGCTCGGAGCATTACATTTTTCGATTGTTACTTTAATTTAAATCATTAGTTTAGTCAGAGCGTTAAACAAAAAAGAGCTAATAAGCGAAACAAAGGATAACACAAAATATGTAAGTACAGGTTGATGCACAGATAATGACCGCCGTACATTGTAAGCAGCTCTGTTTCAAGTGTCATCTTCCTATTTAAAATCGACAGAACACAAAATCCTATCTACTGAAATACGACAACCTTATTCCAAGATACTAAAGACTACATTTCCATGACTGAACAATGACATAGGACATGCTCGAACCGTAATTTGATACAAATTCAAAAGGAGACAGACTTTGGGGTCTATCTGACACCATGTATCGGTATGATATTGGTTTGGCATTTTATAGTCCGCACTCTCTCACGCGGACCAAGCCCAACTAGAAGGCACTACGGAGGCAATCCGTGATCAAATACAACATGGAAATTCGTTGGCTTGGCAACCGGACATGTCGCTTGAACCGGCATCTATGTTGCCCACGAATGACAACACGGATGCCCGTTCAATCAAACCCTAACAAAGGCGCGTTTCACAAAGCTTCAAGTTAAAATTTACAACACAGGTAAATTTTCCATGTCGAGGATTTTAAAATTGACATTATTCAGATTCGACTAATAACTTTGATTCGCCAATTTTCTAAAAAACGATAATATAGTGCAAACATGAAGTTTTCGTAAATCAGCGCCCACGATAACTATTACGTCAGGTCGAAACCGACCTTTCGGGCTATGGATATTCGAATTTAAATCCGATACTCGACTTCGTATCGAACGTACATATCGATGCTTATCTAAAACAACTCTGTATCTCAAAAACTGTGTTTTTTCAGGGCAGAGGTTTAAAAAAAACACAAAAAAGATATTGTTATATTTTTTTATTAAGATAACCAATTTAAAATCTTCTTTTAGTCACAGTTTCCTCTGTCATCCAGTTATTTAAACCCAAGAAAATAAAAAGAAAACAACAAAAAACTACGCAAAAATAATTCAAAAATGTACTACAGTTTAGAGTTGTGACACGATATTTATATACTTTGGATAAGTTTTTATGTGTACTAACGTCTCAATAGAAAATAATTCAAAAAAATATTTTTTTCTTGTGAACAATAGTGTATTATTTGTCTTTAAGACAAACGTATATGTAAAATATTAAAAGAATACTGACTTATTTTGCTTTGTTTCTCAAATATTATTTTTTAATATGGACAATAATGGCCTTAAACGACATACATCACAATTATACTTAAACTATATAGACAATAACGGTATAGTTTAGTTTACAACACTTGGTATGGATGTAAATTAGTAACTCTTTTTTAAAGATTCAAAGATAATATATTATTATGGACTTTATGGTTCCATAAAAATGTTTTGCACGCCTGCACGCAGGCTGAATGCACTGGACGATTATGTTGTATTTTTAAGAACTATGTAACTGCATTCCGAGCAAAATAAAAATCTTTGAATCTTTGAAATCTTTGAACCTCGTGGGGGGCCTAGCTACGATGCGCCATCCGGCGGCCATCGGTTCTACGTGCAATGTGCCCAGCCCATTGCCACTTAAGTTTAGCGATTTGGAGGGCTATATCGGTTACCTTGGTTTTGCTGCGGTAGCCTCATTTCTGATGCGATTGCGCAGAGAAACTCCCAGCATAGCCCTCTCCATTGCTCTTTGGGTGACTTTGAGCCTTCTTATGAGGTAACCGTCTACGTTTCCGTGTCATACGTCATCACACAGTGACGTAGTGGCAACACACACTGGTCAAAGACTCTCGTCTTGAGACATTGCGAAGTATTGGACGAAAAGATATAGGTAGTAGGTAGTAGCCGTAGGTTCCCGAATGCTGCCCAGCCGAGTCGGACTCTTACTCAAAGTTGGACCTATCTAACTTGAAAGTCTGAAGAAGTCTTGAAAGTGTCCGATTGACATGATTTTTGTCTTATCCATGTTTATCCTTAGACCAACTCGCTCGGAGGCTTTACTGAGGTCATCGAGCATAGTACTCAAGTCCTCCATGGTCTCAGCCTAGACTACTATATCATCAGCAAACCAAAGGTGATTGATGTACTCGCCGTTGATGTTGATGCCTAGCCTTCTCCAGTCTAGAGTCTTGAAAACGTCCTCCATTGCAGCGGTGTACAGTTTTGGGGAAATAACATTCACTTGCCTAACACGCCGCTGTAGCGGAATACTTTTCAAGCTCCGATCCTGGAGTGGGACTGACATAGTGACGTTCTCGTACAAACACTTCAGTACTTCGATATAGCGGCAGTCTTCTTTTCACCGCTGGAGAGACTGTAGTACAGCCCAGGTTTCGATCGTATCGAAAGCTTTCTCCACGAACGCTAAGCAGAGAGGCAAGTTTTACTTTCCACTCTTCTGGCGGAGCGTATGAATGTGGTCTACGGTACTAAAACCTCTTCGAAAACCGGCTTTTTCGGAAGGCTGGAAGTCACTAAGCTTGCATGCGAGGCGATTTGTAATGACTCTTGAAAACAGCTTGTAAACATGGCTCAGAAGTGAGATGGGTCGGTAATTCTTCAGCAGGGTTTTGTTCCCCTTTTTGAACAACAGCACCCCTAACCTCTGTTCCACGCCTTTGGCGTTCTCCCTTCCAGTAGGACGGTGTCGAACAACTTCTGAGGGGTCGTAAGGATCGGTTTTCTACCCGCCGTCATGAGTTTGGCTGTAATTCCGTCTTCACCTTGTGCCTTGCTGTTCTTAAGCTGTTTCAGAACCATTCTAATCTCGGACAGGCTGAAGTCCGGGATGTCGTCGGTAAAGTGTCGGGTTGGTCTAGCTATGGTCTTTTGCCAGACCAACTTCGGGTCTGCGAGTTGACGTGTATACGATATGTATGACGTGTAGAAACGCACTCACTCAAAAGCTCAGGTTTGGAAAAAACGACTCTCCAGTCCTCAGTTTTTTACCTTGCGAGCTGGCTCTGCCCAATAGACTCGATCGAGATCTCGTGCGAACACATTAGAGCCCTTATTTCTCTCGATGGCCTCTTCAATACGGTTCGTAGTGAATTGGCGCAGATCGCGGGTAAGAGACTTGGAGATTCTGTTTATTTAGCTGCCGGTATAAAGTCGCATCGTTTGAAGACGAAGAAGAAGCAGAATCATTACACTCCTTTCCTTCATGAGCTTCTGAGTGGAGCTAGAGAGCCTTTTAGTTCTGTTGGCCCGCTAGGCCTCGAAGAACATAGACCCAGTGGCACGAACAGGTTCCACAAAACCTAGGCAATGGAAACGGTTTTGGAGTTCCAGCTGAAAGCTCTCGGGGTCACCCAAAGGGCAATGGAGAGGGCTATGCTGGGAGTTTCTCTGCGCGATCGCATCAAAAATGAGGCTACCCGCAGCAAAACCAAAGCAGATTTCGGATATTTTTTCCAGTTCGCGTGTTCATTTCTATAACCAAAGTATAATATAGTCAACTGAAAGAGTTACTGATTCTTTGACAAAAATAGTGTCCATAATAAAAATATAATAATTATTGTTATTATACCACTTTTTATACAAAAAAGAGACGCACACGAGTAATTGAAGTCCCCATGTACATGGAGCATGTAGTAGGTATGTATCTTATACTTATCTTATTTGATATTACAAAATAAATAAATATTCGAGGTTAATAATATCTTACACAAATCGAACTAGGCCCATAGTTAAGTTCAATAAGGCTTGTGTTGTATATTATTATTTTAATTGATATGAATACATAGATACTTTTTTTGCAATCATATAACATCTAAATAAGTTTATCATTGTGCTGCTTATCTATTTATAGTGGCTTTTCTCGTTTTGAATCAAGAAACTAAATGCATATTTATGATGAACATAGTCCAAATTCGTATAGTATACCAATAATGAAGTAAGTCTTATGTAGTATAGGGGCTTATTTTGCTTACATGAACATGCCAACTTTCATTATTTTCGTGAATACTCGTTTATTTGTTGTTAAGTCAAAACATCGGTACTTACTGTTTAACGGAAAGTGTCCCATCCATGAATAATCCTATATTGCACAAAAATTCGCTAGTGTTCCACTGAGCTATTTCGCGTAATGCCGCTGTTGTACAAACAAATTGATGTGTTTTAACGAATTATTTGGGGATGTGCCGGTAGTCAACAAAAAAACGTGGTGACGGCGTCGATCGCTATGGCTCATCTGGCCTACGGACGGTCTTCCAGATAAAATGACGTCGACACCCCACCAAAGGCATAACGGCACAATGCTGCCACGGTGGCAATTTTTTGAATTAGAACACGTGAGTCTTAGTCACGATAAACTTTACCGTGTTCTGCGTCTAGTCTTATACTTAGTAGCAAAACGGATTATTTCGCGATACCGACTTGTTTTAGATAAGCGTCGATATGTTACATTTACAACGCTTACCGACTTTTCACCTCATAGCAGCAATATAAGCTTGGCCTCTTATTATGCGTCGTTGTAACGGATCTAGAGTTCAGGATAAACTGGCAGCCAGTGATGCAAGTCGGGACAAGGTATGAATCGCGGTGAGCGGCTACCGCGAGACGTAAACGTTATTTGTTCGTGTATCTCCCTCTCTGTTGCTTTTATATTCAAGTGCGATAGAGATATATGTATGCGCACGAACAAAGTTGAGATTTCGCGAATGCAGCTTTGATTTGCAAGCGAATATCATGTGTCTGACAGTTTCGACCTGACGTAGGTATCATTTAGGTAGAAGTGAGTACCTGTTCTGTAAGCTGTGGAGCCCGCATTCAGTGATATACATACATACATTAGTTACGCTGTATTCATCGTAAATGTGTAGGCATAATTGTATTCACAGTAAATTGTAGCAAAGCAGGCACGGCCCGCCAAGTCGAGCAAAACAGCGGCACGGCCGTAACATCCTTTTCTCGAAGCAGTTCAGGCCATTTTCGACTCCCCTATAACTTCGTGGATAAAACTAAATATAATAATAGTAATGTGGATAGCCTAAATTTTTAGTAACCAAGGAGGCACTGTATATAAACACGGTATATTTATAATGTCATTCAATTTGAACCACTAGTTTTGTATTGGGATTTAGGTAATCCGCCGAGAGCGGGCACACGGTGCGGCTCCTCCGCGCGGCAAAGTTAGTACGCGCAACGCTCCGTGTGTTCGTCGCCTATTTGCTGTTTTGACCTTCTGGCCAAATCACGCCTTGTCCGCGCCGAGCGAAAGTGCCCGGCTAGAAGAAAGTCCGTTTAAAAAAAAGACCGGGTTGCACTCCGGGAGTGCCGGCAGAAGTGAAAACTGATACCGTAGCAACAGAAGTAAACTATTTCACTTGCAAATTAGCGCGTGAGAACTTATTGTGTGTCGGCCGAACGGGTAAGCGCCTACGCCGCTACGGCATCGGTCCCCCCCACCCCCAAGCCTCGTCTCCATCCTCGTCACGAGCTCGCACCGGGCCGGCGCCGATGCCCCGCCGCTCGCCCCGCGTCCGAGCCGGGACCGATGTCCAAGTGAACAACCAATTTGTTTTTGCCATTGCCAAATATTTTTCAAAGCTTTATCTCTTAAGAAATAACGTCCAAATTCGAAATATTCGAATTTGCAAGAACAGCGGACGGCGGCGGACTAAATATCAATTTTGGTAAATATTTTTCAAAGCTCTTTGGAAATAACGTCCAAATTCGAACTATTTGAATTTTCTCAATAGCAAAACGGTGAAGGACGCGTGAACATAATTACAAATTTATTTGCAGAATATGGTATTGCAAAAAGCGTTTAACGGCTTTATACTCTTACGAATAGCGTTCAGTTTTGAATGAAGTCGAATCGGCTAGCAGCAAAATAGAAAAGTTTGTGACCTCCTTCACATCTGACGTCACAAAAATCTGTCGCGTATTTAACAATTTTTCCCCGTCCCAAAAAGTGCTCAGCACCGCTAAAGAAGTTTTCACTTCAAAAAAAAAGTTCCTAGCCTAACGGCCCGGCCACGTTATTGCGCGAATTGCGGCACGGCAACTTCACGGCAAGCGTTTTAACTGTTCATCGCGCGGTCGAGACGCGCAACGCACTGCAGGGCTAGCACAACTGACGCCGCGCCGCGACGCGAGTTGAGAAAGATCTACCCACTTTCTAATTTGCACGGTGCGAGTGAGATAAGAGACGCTCAGTCGCGCGGGAAGCGACAGAGCAGCCAGTTTTGCTAGACCTACTGGTTAGTTGGGATCGCACGCAACGAATTAGAAAAAACGCTGCCGCCGAAGTCCGCAGACCGTAAGCATACGATGGGTTAAGCGACGTAAAAACTACTGTGGGACGTACGGTTCACAAATTACAGCGTGTCATTGTCGTTACACCCCCGGCTTCGAACCCACATCAATCAGCGACTTAACTTTGAAGTACTTATCCACTTTTTAATTTCTTACGGCAACGGGGTAGACACATGCGTCATTTGGAAACCTTTGATCAATACCAAAATCGTGAGAAAGTGGTTACTGTGGTTATGTTATGTTGCAAAAAACATGGAAACTTTATGGCCAGTATTCGACTTGAAAAATGTGAAGTGACCCGAGCATGTACGTACGTCAAGGATTGATTTGATTACGTTACGTTTCGCTGATTTATTGCTCGAAATATGGATCTTATCTAAGGTTTATATTCGTTTAAGCAAGTGGGTGGTTTTAATAATTAAAATGACGCATGTTCGGGTGAAAGGTCTGCAAACTTTAACCTTAAATATATCTTTAACCTTAAATCTTTGGCAATATCAAATTGGTATCAAAGTCAAATGTCAAACTAAACCTCACAGTCAACCTGTTTATCTGTTGCAGGTAGTAACAGCAAATCAGACATAGTCGGCTACAGCTATTCGAGTGTGGTAAGAAATCAATTACATTAATGTCATATTATGTAATGCAATATTTTCGAAAGATGTCAGACGTTGACATGAGCTCGAAAAAGCTCAGTAAATAAACTGGTAAACTGCGGCACAAACGTCATCAGCATGAGCGATTTAGACTTAAGACGGTACGTGAATCAAATTCCGTGACTCTACGTCGTAATCTAAGCGATATCCTTGAGATATCTTTCTTAGGTGAATAGAATTGCAATCCAGTTAGCGTTATTTTACGCGCAAGAGAGTGCCAAGATCGAGTAATGTACGATTCCGCGTGGCGCCACATCGCAACGGATACGCGAGGACCCGGCGGCAGCCGACCGCGTTTTAAAAGATAATAATAAATAAATAAATATTAGGGGACAATCTTACACAAATCGACCTAGTCCCATAGTAAGCTCATTAAGGCTTGTTTTATGGGTACTAGACGACGATATATATAATAGATATAAATACTTAAATACACAAACTTCCATGACTCAGAAACAAATATTCATGCTCATCACACAAATATTTGCCCTTACCGGGATTCGAACCCAGGACCTTCAGCTTCGTAGGCAGCGTCACTAACCACTAGGCTAACCGGTCGTCTAAAGGATTACTAATGTATGGGCAAAAAGCTTTTCCCAAATTATCAAATTCAAAAAAAAAATTCTCAAATTATCATTCGGCAAAGAATCATTAGTTAAAACAACTTGTCGCAATTTTACAGTTACCGAATTGTCATTTGCAAATTATTGTTTGACAAATAATTACTTGGTCATGTTTCATTTTACCATGTATGATTTAGTCAAATGTATCGTTTGGCAACATACTCTTCCCAAAATATTGCATGGCTCATATGTAACTTCTGTGATTAATTTATCTTAGTCTTATTCCTATTCTATATTGTTATTCTAAAATACGCTCATAGTGACAATACTACAGACTGAAGTCATTATAGATTTCACCCGTGAATAATCAGTTCTTGGATTTTTTTTTCGTAGGTCCCTCGGGGGGGTCACTGGGAGTGTAAATTCAAAAAGTAGACAGATTCAGGCTCCTGTGTATATTCGAAAAACGAGTTTTCTTAAATAACTCGGCCATTTTGGATTTTACAGTAAAACCATTTACGCCGTAAAGTTAAAAATAGACGAGATGATGAAAATATTTAGAATTTGTCGCTTTTATCAAGTTTAATTCTAAAATATCGATCCTAGAAGAAAAATTGTTAGGACCAAACTTGTAGAGAATCAAATTTCCTACAATTTTTGTCCTCACGGTTTTACTGTAAAATCAAAAATGGCCGAGTTATTCAAGAAAAACCATACACAGGAGCCTGATTCAGTCTACTTTTTGACTTTACACTCCCCGTGACCCCCCCGAGGGACTTACGAAAATAAAATCCAAGAACTGATTATTCACGGGTAGAATCGGTTTTTTGGATATGACTGGACTTTCAGGCGCGCTGTGGCCCGGCCCGGTCGGTGAGAATCACATTAACTGTCTATTTTAAACAGTCAACGCGAAAATCAAGCGGAGTATGCTTAAAATAGAAATAGTCGCAAGTGGAACAAGCCTGTTATAAGAATGAAATTATCTATACTAATATTATAAGGAGGAAAATCTGACAGATTGTAGCTTTATAAGTTTGTTTGTAGGAGGTAATCTCCGAAACTACTCGTCCAATTAATAAAATATTAAGTATAAAGAATGGATCTTCCGTATGTACAAAGACTATCTTTCATCCCACGGCACCGCCCACGGATTCGCGTGGGTGGCTTACTTGATATAAAATGTTGGCGTGCTCTTTTAATCCTTCCTCTTCTCTGAAAAACAAATTCCAGGCCCTTACTTTGTACTATATCTATAATTATCACCACCAGGCTGTCCTTTTGTCACTCATCCCAAGAGGGTTATTAATATATAATTATAAAACGTAAATAGGGATTGTTCTAATTATGTCCCTCGTTGGGAACATCTGGTACCCAGAGGTATTTTACTGCTAAAAACCGGCCAAGAGCGTATCGGACGACCCACAATGTAGGCTTCCGTATATTCTACTAGCTAACCCATATTCAAAATCACTATCATATGCCGTAATTATGAAACATTTCACTCTATTCTTCTTTTTTTTACATTTGCTAAGCTTTATCTCACGTTACTAAAATATGGACTAACTAGCTATTAATGCTAGTTTCTACTAACCTGCCTTAGCAGCCTCTTAAGGCTTAAGCTCAAACCGTCGGCTATCACGTGATTTGCATTAAACTAGAATCTAACCTCAGCGCAGTCAAACCTCCTCCAAACCAAAATCCTGGATACAACAATGCTATTAGTGAAAATGCCTTGTCATCCCAGTACAATTTATGTCATCACCTGTCATCGCTGACGTTTATTGTACCGGGAGGACGGCTGTCAAATATCGGCTGTTAAAAAATCTAATTATAGGTTCCTACTTCATTTGCAAGAACGGGTATCATAATATACTTCATTATGTATATGAAAGTGCATTAAGTCTCTAACCAACATGATTTAATGTCATCGGCACAAATGGAAAATCGGCAACACGAAATTACCATTTTGATGTTGCACCAAAAGTGAATTTGGTTAAAAAAAATGTATCTTTAATGTTTTACCAATTTTATTCTTGTTCAAAATGAATCTAGCCCAAATGGAATATTATCCAGTATGAAATAGGTTCAGATTCAAATACGTGAATGTTGTCTAATTTAAATGAATATCAAGATTTTATATCAAAACTGTCTATTCTGTACAAAATTCATATATGACGTATTTCCGATTGGTCATATTTTTGTACAGTTCACGTAATTCCATATTGACGTATTTCTTTCGACCTAAATTTATAAAGTATGTCAATTTTACTTTTAGGGTGTAATTACATTTTAGCATTATTCAGGTTGGACAAATTTCCATGTCGAGTAATTTCAAATTGACATTATTCAGATTAGATCAATGACTTCGAGTAGTAAATTTTCCATTTGAGCTGTATGACAGTAATTCATCAACATGCATATCCCAAGCTTTTTTGCATCATTGGCTAGGCTCATTATGTTAAATCATCGGCACTAAAGCGTTCAAACAAAGAGATCAATTTAGATCATCCCATATTACTAGCCAATGACATATATTCAATTTATTAAACTTGCAACATCACTCATCCAAATTTAATAGAAAGCGCTACAGATGTGCCGAATTTTAGTAATGGTTATTAATAACAGTCATTTATTTTGAGGGTTAATATAGGGTGAAATATTTGGCACTTAATTTGTGAGCCAAATGAGGATTATGAAGGTAATTAGTATCTTTGAGAAATGCGAGTGATCAATAAAATGGGTTAAAATTAGTAGATATAAAGGACATTGAAAACAGCTGTAACTTTGTAGAAGATTTCGTAAATGAATCGAATACGTAGTCAAATGGCTAATTAAATACATTTTACAGTTAAATTCACGTATTTAAAAAAGCTATCTGATCATTCAATTGACGAAAACGCAAGCTATCTCCTAATGTTTATAACGATTTATACTTTTAGTGAAGAATTTTGAACAACCAATCCCAATTGCCGAGTTTCGCTTTGCTAATCTAACTACCTAATGTTAATAAAGTTAAAAATGCAAGAACCTTTTATTCTACAGCGTTTTATTCTCAATATTGATAAGAGACCAAAGAGACCTTAAGAGACCAAGACATTCAAACGTTTCAGTATTTTACGTTTGAATTTAAACAGAGATCATAAAATTACAAAACCAAGCGATAAAAGTGTTTTCTCAAACATGCTTCCTAGGAGTATAATAACCCATACAAAACCCATTATTTTCCGCTGTGTTAAACTTTTTAAAATCCAAGAGCCGCGCGGTTTTCATGGTGATAATTTTTAAATATTTTTTTTTCGCTTTTTATTCTTTATGGTTATTCGAAATAAAATTAAAAAGTATTAATAGAAATAAAAGATAAAAGATATAAATGAAACATGAAATTAATTAAATGTGTTAATAATTACTTGAAACACCGCATTGATTGTAAAATATAGTGTGAAGTGAATACCGCCATTGAAAGAATTCGTAGAAAGAATGCTTACAGCTAAATCTACAAGTATCACCGCGTTATTATGTATATCACAATATGTTTTGGTAATGTCTTTGTATTATTTCCTCACATGTTTGAGAAAAGTACTAGGTATATTTAAAAAATATAAAAATATATATATATATATATTTATTTATTTACCTTGGCGAAAACCTCTTTCTTTCCGCGCGTCGGCAATAATGTACTATTATTTCAAAATCATTATGACATTGACACATGATTGAATTTGACCAGACCTGTGGAAGTTTTCTTCACTAACATCCCTTTTCAAGAAGTTTGTGAATTTTAAAGTCGTGGGCACCCTAATAAACAAAGGTTCTAATAGAATGTGACAATCTCAACCCCTTCAAATAAACCCGGCAGTTTACAATAGCAATCTAAGTCTAAGCCCAAACGGAAATCACCGAGATATTATCGCTACAGCAAGGGTCCATCCCTTAGCATTATTAGGGTGCTCGTTCAGGTTATGCGACGACGAGATTTCCCTCGTTTGTCGCCATTATTGCAACGCACAGTGGTTCCGGATTGGGACTGAAATTAAAGAAGAGAGGTGAAGAAGCTCTGAGTATGTATTAAGTACAAAATTCAAAAGTGTGGCTTAAAACTGCCATACTACTTTTTATTTAACAAGCTTCTTTTTTTGCGCTGTCATAACATACGTCGAACGAACTTAATTCGTAGGGATGTTTTTTTTTTGTTTTTACAGTGATGCTCCAGATACACTGCCAGAAAGTCGGTCTGTTTTTCAAGTTAATTAGATCGATACTGATACAATTAACATATATGAAACCTTGTTAAAAATATTAAAACACTATAAGATAATTGTCTATTGTTATTTTTAACTTGTTTAATAATATATATAGATGGATTTCTCCTATTCTCCGCATTAATAATAATAAACATATTGAAAGGTTTAATAACGTACACAATTCGATAATCAGTTACAAATGCTTTTATATTTTTTTCTTAATCCTAAAATAATATGTTATTTTTATTAATCAAACAGAAGTATTGAAAGTCTGTTCCCGGCAGCACTGTGTGTCGCCCGTTATAGCAATGGTTATAGATTATAGATCGGGAATCATCATTTTGGATTGTTAGACGCTGTTATTGGACTGTTTGGTGATCGCTTTAGGCTATTATTGATCGTTTATGGGCGCTATCAAAGTGAATTAGTATTCGGCATCATTTTCATGTAATTTCTTTACGTGCTAACAAATAACTTATTTTGGCATCATCAATTCATCAGCATACGATGATGCCAAAATAAGTTCTTTGTTTTCAAATTTGAATGTGTCAAATTTCAATATTTATCATAACAACACTCATTAGGCAAGATCCTTAAAGGATATTATATGTTTTTAACTTTGTTTGGTTTCCTTTTAATCTACAATGCTGTATTTTCATTTATTAATAATGCTGTCTTGAAAATTTGAATACATCTTTAATCTTCTCTCATCAGCATTACCATTTCATTAATAACTTCTAAGTATTTACATAAGTAGCAGCCATTAAGCTTTAACGCTCACAAATAAGCAGAACCAACAACTAAATAATGACCACGCTGTGGACAAAACGACTTAAGAAAACATGAGTTTATACAACAAAACGGCGTTTTATGTAGACCAAATAACATCCAACGAAACTAGAACAGCCTGAGGAGCGGATAAAAAGTAAAACTTTCCAGAAACTTCGAGAACATTCCGGAATCTTTGGAAGGACACGAAAGAGAAACACGCAATTGTCCTTAATTGAAAAAGGACAGAGAATACACCTAATGTCGCGTGATTTCGTACACGTGACGCTTTTTCTTCGAAGTGCCGATTGTTCCTAAACGGAAATTAATTTTGGTATCATGGAATCCAGTTTATGGTGAAGTAAACATTCTTAGCGTCATTCATGTCTACGGCACGAGAAATTTAGTTTGAAGTTTTAATTAACATATTATTGCATTGACGAAATAATTTGGTCTCAGAACTTCCAACTTATTAAGGATCTTCTCCCTCTGTAAAACGTATTTATTGTCAGTGTACCACATAAATAAATGAATAAATATCAGGGGGCAATCTTACACAAATCGACCTAGTCCCATAGTAAGCTCATTGAGGCTTGTGTTATGGGTACTAGACGACGATATATATAATAGATATAAATACTTAAATACATAGAAAACTTACATGACTCGGAAACAAATATTCGTGCTCATCACACAAATATTTGCCCTTACCGGGATTCGAACCCAGGACCTTCAACTTCGCAGGCAGCGTCACTACCCACTAGGCTAACCGGTCGTCAACACACGAAATGACATGGAGCACGAAAATGGCTGGCTGCGCGGCAAACTTGCCATACAGCTCTCTTGGGGTGACATTGCATACACACTTTTCTGTGTCTTCCTATAATTTTTTGAGTGTGAAATACAATCCTGTGATTGTTAAAGCATAGAATCTTGGAGACCAAGGTAAATACTATTTTCATCACCAGACACACAACACATTTTTTGCGATTGGATTTTTGCCTAGTTTAATTATACCGTGATTTTTTTTTTAAAGTTACATTATAATGTTTTGTCGGCTGTCGGTCACTCTAAGCAGGGATAAATGAGTAACTATCATGACGTCTGCCACAATCAGTCACAAGCTTAAATAACCCTCAGATGTAATCGACTTTATAGATTCGTCAACCCTTATGCCATTATCCCGTTTTATTATGTAATTTAATAAATATCTTAATCATAATGGATCGTAATGGTAGTATTCCTGCACCAACAATTGACCCCCATCGAGATGGGATCGTGAAATTCTATGCTTCATTGCCTGATTGATTGGCGTGTCCTACTAATTAACTGCCTCTAAGTTGGTTGATAGCATTGACTGACTACGACCAATAAGGGGTTAATGGGTTTATGTGTGCTCGTATATGGTTAAAACATCGGTATCATTATATCATGACAACCAATAAATTATACAGTAGCTATAATTTAGAGAGAACCGAAAAGGATTTGAGTGTGTTGTAGAAAATGGACTAGCAACTCAACCTACAATTTTTTTTTGTCACGTTTGAAATCGATTGCTAATGTAGCTCGTTAAAAACGGTCCTGAATATTCAATTTCATGTGTTGTGTGTACCTTTTTATGAATACACGATTTAGTTTTATATAATTATTATTTATTCAATAGGAAAAAAAATGTGGGACTATTTTGTAACAGGTAACGTTAATGCCGAATATCGCTCGATGACATCGCCTTGGCAACACAAAGCAGTCAAATAGGAAAGGTTAAGCGATTTATATTCGTCATGTTACTACTGCAAGTGATCACAATAGTTAACCGCATATCTATGCGAAACATTTCTAACGATATTCTACCTGATGTCATCCGTTTCAATATATTTTGATTAGTAGCCACTATGTACTTAAAAGCAGAATTTCAATATTCAAACAACAACTTAATTGCTTTTCGGGTTCGGGTTAAAGTAATTCCAAAAGAAAGCTTTTCAATATGACGTTCAATACGTTACGACACCAATGAATACATATTAAGTCCGTGAACTGGGGTGAATATGAAAACCCTGACGTATATCAGTGTCAATATGATCAAAGTATTTCCATTTGTTCCTTAATGCGCCGTAGGTTCATGGTATTCTCTCCCTCTCACTGAGCATAAGCGTGAGCGAGATGGAAGTGCGTGCTCAGAAGCGCGGTTATCATGTTTTTTCATTTGTTTTTTTGGCCGTTTAAATAAATAAAAATTACACACTGATTTCTCTCAAACATGATATTGCCGATTTTTAGAAGCAATTTTAATATTTTATAGCTTTTGTGCATAATTTGTTACGAATATTTTGAGTGTATTTTTGTGTGTTTTAGTCCTATGTTCGTATTTTTTTTTTATATCAAGCTAAATTTGCTTAATCATGTTTCGAAGCACTGATTTCCTGCAGAAAAGCCTCAAGATTACTATTCGTATTTTTTTGAAACCATATTATTACAAACAGACGCATTATATTGTTTCAAAAACTCTGTTGGCTTAACTTCGCTAAACCTACGGCGCCTTAAGCAATCCTTATTTACGGTATTATCAATTTGTATTTGCTACCGGCAGTTTTCACAGAGACATTTTTAATTTTTCAATATAGAGACCGGTGGGTCATTTTAAAGGATTTACTAAATGTATGTACGTGTTTACTGTATAATAGTTTATTTGTAAAATATTTTGCTTCACAGACTTACTTACAGATTACAGACAAAAGGACACACTCAGCATCTGCTTGACCCTTTAATGTCCGAGTCAGTGAATCGAATACATATAAAGGATACAAAAATAGTCGAGAACCAGTGAACACAAGTAATATTTGTTGCTGTGCAACTGAAGCGGCTAGTAATGAAATACGGAATTTACATTCCTTCTTTGAAGACGTTATGAATATTTTATGTAATTCCATAAATTGTATGTGCTTTTGGAGCATCTTTGAGTCAATCCCTACTGTGCGAAGTTGGAATTTAGGTCCAATAGTTGCTTAAATTTTGCGGATGCTTCGTTTTATTGCATAATCGTTCTGCTAGAATGATTTTACTCGCAGCAATTTGCCTTGTCGACAAGACAAGAAACAAATGCACATTGAATGTTTCTGATTTTCTCATTTTCAAAGACAGAATATGACAGTTGGGTATAAAATAAACGGTTTATTATTATTATTATAAAATATAAATATCTATGACATGCTGGAAATATGATAGCAAATCATTTTATTAAAACCAAAATCTCAAGTGGACACCAAAAATATCTGGATATTTCTGGCACCTCCGCCAGGTCCCAGTAAAAGAGGAAGGCAAAATAAAAGCTAAGAAGCTAGACTACAAAGGACACCAAAGCCTGTGCGAAGTAGAAGAGAAAATCTAGGGAATGTAGGAATTTAAGAGACACCTACAGCCAACGCTGGTTTAAAGAAAACTTATTATTCCGTAAAATAATATCTTGAGTCATATTCAAAGCTATTCGATTTGTATCGAACAACTGACATTATATTTTAGAATGTTTTCTCTTTTATCATATTGTATTATCTACGCTTTGACTTTTTATGTATAGGACGTGTGTTAATTGATTATTATGGTACCAATCTTTCATATTTTAATAATGAAATTTATATAATGTATGACATTGTATTTTGTTATAGTTTATAATTGATATTTTATAATTAAGGACTTAAAATTTGCATGTCACTATGTGACGAGGTAGCGAGGCTGCGAATGAATACCTACTGTAACATCTGACTATAAACAGTATGTTGAGCAATAAATTACTTATATGACTTATGGGGACTGGGCAGAAAATTCACTAGGGTGCAACCGGGATCATCACTGAGATAGATCGGCCATACGATTCGAAGAGGGAAACTAAGTGCAAACATTGCCGGACGGAAGGCGAATTCGTGGACGTCCTGTGCACACATGGCGGCGAACAGTCGAAAGTGAGCTGCGAGCAGTTGGCAGTCCAACTACAACTCCGTACTCGCAGCTGAGGAGCTGGAGCGAGGCCAGGGTCGTCGCTCAGGATACGAGGGCTTGGCGCGAGCTTCACTACATAGTATAAAACAAAGTCGCTTCCCGCTGTCTGTCCCTATGTAAGTATGCTTAGATCTTTCAAACTACGCAACGGATTTTGATGCAGGTTTTTTTAATAGATAGATAGATTCAAGAGGAAAGTTTATATGTACAATATAGTACCCGTGCGAAGCATATTTCATAATTCATAATTAATTAATTATTAAAAACGTACTTTACAGGCTGATGTTATAATACTAAAATATTATATTAAGGGATACATTTTACGAGGGCCTGAACTAGGATACCCTGTGTTTCAGGCAGTAGGAAAGATCAGTATAACTATTTAAAACACACTTGCAAAACATGAAAAATCTACGTTTAAATACAGTACAAATCTTAACAGCTATAGAAAGTATTTATTTTATTTACATAAATCAAGATTCATTTTAGAACAATAAATAGGTTATCTGTGTCTTAAATTCGTACGACGTTTTTTGAAGGGCATCTCGGAAAGTTTTCTTACATTTAGTATAGATGATAGATAGGTCTAACTTGGCATTTAACCTGTTGTAAAGGAACGTACCCAAGAAAATGTAAAATCTGGAGGAGAATACTAATACTAGTGAATTTTGGAGGCAAACAATATCTCTTCGTAAACGATATGATACAGAGAAAGAATATAATGGAAAAATAAACCATCTTCGTCTGTAGCCCCCGACAGGATTCGAACCTGCGACCTTTCTATTAACGCTAGACTGCTCTACCAACTGAGCTACGAGGACAGTGACGCAAGTTGTAAATTTTTCCACTATATTCCCGCTAAGACTAGCGCCCTCTCTGTATCGAGTTATAGACTTGTTTCACAGTCTTGGCACCACTAATGGGCGAGCTGTGCACTTCCTCGTTAAAAAATAACACGAAACAAAAATATTCAATTAAATAATTTGTTTCGTGAAAAGGGTATAATATCTCTTCGTCTTTTTCTACCGTATTCAGCGTTGTACGTGGTTGCGGAGTGCTGTTTTAATATTGTACTCATGAAGCTTATGAAAGCCCTATGCACCTCTGGGGTGCCCTAGTAGGACAATTAAACATATAATTATTTTCATTATTGGGCCTGTTGTGTCCCACTGCTGGGCAAAGGTCTACCCCCTCCGTTTCCAGAATCTTCTATCCTGAGCTTCCTTGCGTGGCCAATCCTTTGAAAACGAGGCGAGGATCTCCGGCGAGGCGTACGGGTTACATAGCGCTATTATAATAACAAGCCTAACATAATAATTTGCATGTCACTATGTGACGAGGTAGCGAGGCTGCGAATGAATACCTACTGTAACATCTGACTGTAAACCGTATCTTGAGCAAATAAATTACTTATGACTTATGATTGTGTTGATTTGTGTTATAATGTAGATTTTTGCAATTGTCAGGTATCTACAGCAGATGAAAAAAAGCGTCTTCTTCTATCTCCTCAACTTTATTTCAACTACAAAGAGTTACCGGAAATACTTTTATTTATTCTTCCGCGCAACCATAGAGAGCTTTAGATAAAAACAAGACTCCAAATAAAATACCTACCTATAAATATAAACAAACTTGGCTGCCAGCAAAAGTAAATAGAACATTATTTTCTAACTCTGGTTGAATAAGGAGCATACTTAATTTCTCAAATTAGGTTCCGTTGGAGCCTTGGAGCTCAAACTAAAGGTTGGGAAAATCGCAAAGATAATCTGCTGGCTGATCCTTCGACTTATTTTGTAAACATGAAATTTCTACCCTCTGTCCTTCTTTAGGTTGTTTTTTTACTGGCGTCCGCGATTTCGTCTGCGTGGACCTGGGATAAAAACTATCCTATATTTAAATCCAGGCTATAAACCATCTTCCTGCAAAATTTCATCCAATTCGGTTGCGCCGTTTAAGCGTGATTGAGGAACAAACATCCAAATATCCAAACATCCAAACTTTCGCATTCATAATATTAGTGGGATTAGTCAATGAACTGACAACTTGTATGGAAAAAATGACAATTTTGGAAATAATTTACATTTAGTTTATTTTTTCTTAACGGATATTATATTATCAATTAAATAGTTACCCGGCGACAGAATCCGACAAAATCTCAGACATCTAAAAAATTATAAATTAACTAACTTCTGTAAAGTCAGAAAAAATATCTGTCTTTATTTTGGTTCCTGGAATAAGAGTGCTCACTCACACAAAGACACAGATATTCTATATATATATAATAAAGTAATCATTCAATTCCTGACTTTCATCTTATTATTTACTTCGCAACGAACCACATTTCATCTTTCATTTTCTTTTGTATGTTAATGCACTGTAACGTTCCGAATAACAACACATATAAGTATCATTTTGTAAATAAAATCCCTGACAATACTTTGAGAATAAAAGGTGAGCCCCGCATAGTAAAGGAGTGCTAGTTCTAAAATTTCCATACATTATTTAGACAACGCTCGGACACAGGACAGACTTCCTCCGAGTTTCGATACGTCTAAAGTGTGGCCTCGAAATTCGCGACGAATCTAAAATGGAAGATTATTCTCATACTCGGTCTGCTGTGGTACAATCAGTGTACAAAAAAGTGATGAACCTTTGGATCTAAAGAAGACAGGTGGTAGGATCTTAACACACAAATAATAGAGTCGAAAAATGGTAGTCAACTTTTTTGGCTAGATAATTAAACGCTAGATTATAAAGCAGATAAGCGATTATTTCACAAAAAATTGCGTTGTCTCAAATTGTGGTAAATCTTTTTTCTAACTTGGCACTCTTTTTTAAACTTAAGTTTAAGGTTTTATAAGCTTAAGTTTAAAATATAATCTTAATGTGTGTATCTGTGTATTCATGTGTTTGTCTGTGGCATGCTATGTTACAAACGGATATATCAATTAGATTACTGTTTTTTAATCGAAAGTCTCGTCTGTCGAGATAGTTAATTTGTAGCTATAGCTAAGTTACTTATGTCAGGGGTGTTTAATTTGTTCTATTGATATAGTAATCATGAGTGCGGCCGTCATACGGCGACCGGTTAGCCTAGTGGGTAGTGACGCTGCCTACGAAGCTGAAGGTCCTGGGTTTGAATCCCGGTAAGGGCAAATATTTGTGTGATGAGCATGAATATTTGTTTCTGAGTCATGGAAGTTTTCTATGTATTTAAGTATTTATATCTATTATATATATCGTCGTCTAGTACCCATAACACAAGCCTTAATGAGCTTACTATGGGACTAGGTCGATTTGTGTAAGATTGTCCCCTAATATTTATTTAGTTATTTAATATTTATGACTTTGACATAACATATCCCCTGCAGGTCTACATTTGATATATTGGATTTTTGATGTGTTTCACGCGCTCACTTATTTACTGGCCCAACCCAACGTCCGATACTTCATCTTTCATGTGACTAAGTTTTATAGACCGGACCGGTTTTTTATTGCTCAAGAATAAAATATCTTGCTACTGTTCTGCAAGAAATATTACCTGTTTCAGTCAATAAAGTATTTTCTTTTCTTTCCTTTTGGTACTGCTGAAGACAGATTGCTATAAAAAGGAGCACATAGGTTTTTTGTTTTTATTATTAGAAAGTAAGTATCTATTTATAAAGAAAATCCCGTTAATGAAGAATTGAGAATAGGAAGAAACGCTTTAGTGTAAAAGTGAAGACTGTGGAGAACTACAGATGTGGTGAATAGGGAATATGCATGTGATTTAGAAATGGACAAAAAAAATCACGTGTAATCTATATTGCTTAATAAATATACACACATGATTATTTTTTCAAATTATCATGTTTCTATTGATAAAATAAATTGTTTAAAAGTACTATTTTTCAAATTCCCTCGCAAATTTCCAAAACGCAACGCTATTGGCGGAGCGAAACGTGACGTCACCGTGCAGGTCGTTAGTATGATTATTGAAAGTTATTCGCATTGTTTGGCCGCTGTTTATGATAAATAATCAGTGTTTTTTGGTAATTATTAAGTGAAAAAAGACTCGCCACAATGACTGAAGGCGGTTTTGTCAAGGCACAGTCGGATAATCTGCCTAAAATTGATGTGTTCATGATGACTAAATTTAATACATACTTCGCAAATATTTGTGACTTTACGTCCGCTGAACTAAGAGGAGTAAAAGCTGCAAGGTAAATAAGTTACAGATATTCAATAAATTTTCATATTCCTTGTTTTTATACTCGTGAGATTGGTCAATTAAATAATTATAACCTATTTTGGCGATTCAAATAGCTAGACTTTTAAACTACTTCAAATAGGTGTCTTTGTTAAATAAGTGGAATAAAAAACTAGTAGATATTTATCCATACTATATACTATTTTACTATACTATAACTTTATATATTATATATACTAACTTCTGCCCGCGACTCCGTCCGCGTGGAACTCATTTATATCGTAGCTCCATACAAACTTTCACCCCCCACTTCATCCCTTTGGGGGATATGGGGGGAGCTACGATATAAACGAGTTCCACGCGGACGGAGTCGCGCAGCAGCAGAAGCTAGTATTATAAAATCAAAGATATGTAGGTACCTATTAGGAATGTTAAATGTTGAGAACATCTTTATGAACTTTAACAAACTAGGTTGTTTTCGTCAAGGCTTATAAATAAAACAAATTTGTGTAGGTCACTCAGTAAAAAGGATTAAATTCTTTTATCTTTCTTCGATCAACAGTGCAAACAAAGAAACTTAGCTAAAACGTTTCTTGATCAAAATCAACACTCGTAGTCAGCTGTTGATCAACAAAAATCATAATATTTATAACATTAATAACTAAAAAAATTGGGAATCAGAATAGTTTTATGAATAAGTATATAATACAATTTTGAGGTTAGGTTATTGTTTACCTATATTGTTCGCGAGTCGTAATAAAAAAGATTTTAGGTACATACATATTTAATACTCACGTCGAAATGATCTTCACAACAATATAAACTACTCAAGCACGATACATTATCTCTCCTCATCGCCTTACACCACTTTATCCTTATATTTGCACCTTTGGGCATATGAAAATATTTGCAGTTTTAATGTGATTTTCACACATAGGGACAATACAATATTTATAATAAGCTTTTGTGTGCTCTTCCATTACAATAAGTTGATCTTATAAGCTTTAATAACTCACATTTATTAAAAGTGTGAATCAAAAACTTTGTTGTTAATTTGTTTAAGAACCGCCGTGCACTAAGCTGCACGGTGACGTCACAAATGAGCGCGCCAAAATGGTGGCGTTTTGATCGTCCGAAAATGATAGTAATTTTAATAATTTTTTTTTAGCTTATTTAATAATATTGTGAAAGTGTTATATTTTTTTCCGGTTATATAATTACTTATAGAATAGATAAAAAAAATAAAAAAATGTCATGAATATTCCCTATTGCTTTTGTGCAGAATGCGTTTGTGAATAATTAGTAATTACGAAGATACGCATTTTGTGTAAATCTTTGCATGATTTGTTTGTTCAAACTTTTGTGTAAAAAATGTATACCTCGTTCCGTATAATATAACAATTTTATTGTAACGGACAAATTATTGTACGTTTCTCCGTTTATCTAGCTAGCATAATAGCATAACTAGGATGCCAAAAGGAGATACTGTACTAGTATTTCATCATCACGACTAAAAAAATTGAGACGTTATAAATCGTTCCTTCAAATTGCGAGACTGCACAAGTTTTCTAATCTTAGAATATATGGAATACGGTATAGCTTTACTGAAATAATATATTTTACCCAAATAATATTCTTCCGAAACAAAACTAGTCCTCTGAAAGTCGTCGCAAAAGTTGTTAGGAACGATTTTCCGATCTAATCAAAGTAAACTTAGGGATCTTATTTGGAAGTCTGTACATAATAGTGCACACTTTCGCAATGTTCTTGTAATTTCGGCGTTAATTATCATCCGGAATCACGGGCGAAGTTGGTGGAAGTAGGACATAAATTAGAGAGAACTGCTCCGTAGACTTCAAGTAAAATTCCACCCTCTATACAAGGTATTATGTAACTCAATACGGAAACTATGTTGTGTATTGTATATTCTGAGCAAGATCATAACATAATATATGCAATTCTAATTATTGCAGCAAGTTTATTAAACTGGCTAGTACTATTATAGTCCAGTCAATGAACTGACAACTTGTATGGAAAAAAAATCAATTTAGAAATAATTTATAGTAGCTTATCATTTCTGTGTAACGGATATATTATCAATAAAATAGTTACCCAGCGACAGAATCCGACAAAATTTCAGATATCAAAAAAATTATAAATTAACTAGCTTCTAAAAAGTCAGAAAAATATTAATAAATATTTTTGTATTTATTTTGATTCATTTACATTTGCTTTATAATATACAAGTTAAATCATACATAAAAAGAGAATGCATGCTTCATTTAAATCGACATAATTACTTCCGGGTGGAAAGTTTGTCGGATTCTTGAATACAGCATCTTCGAATAACATTTTAAAATGAAATCATCAAAAAAAACGCTATTATAAATTAATGGTTTTCAAAACTGTATTTTGCCTGGAGTATTAAGCTGGTACTGACATCAGAAGTGGACTAGGAGGACACATAATATTCTGCAACTGGTTCTATCTATAGACGTACTTAATTAACACATTCACTGTTAAGAATTGCTACGCGTTCGTAGCCTATCCCGTGGTTTTCCCGCGAAGTAGCGGAAAGCGCCTCAAAAGCATGTTCGGATTGAAAAAAAAAAATTATATAGGACAAGTCCTGGTTTTTATTTATTTTTCTGCAGAGAATAATATATATTTTCTTGAGATGTTCAGCTTAGATTAAAGCAATACTGTACTTCTGATAAGAAATAAAAAAAATAACACCCCAGGAAACTCTCTTCTGTGGACTGTTCAGATGCAGAGTTCACTAGTTAAGCGAAGTGTACTCCGTTTGAGGCTTTATAAATTCTTAAAAACTACCTATTTAAAATATGGCGTAAACAATGAAGTACTGATTTTAGTGTTAATATCTTTAAAATAAGCAACACTTTTTTCAAACTTTGTTATAAACATAGGGTTATACACAAAAACATCACTTCTGTGACTCTAAAAATAATATCCGGATTAGAAGTTTCTAAAATCTACCACACGCATCGGAATATTAACTTGGCAACACCGCACAGCTGTCAGTCGCCATTTTGAATGCGTGTTGAAATTATGCCAGTGAAGTGCTCCGGAACTTTTTTAAATAATTTTATAGTTTTTCGTCAGAGATCAGTGAAACTTTCCTGTTAACTGTATACATTGGTAAGTACAAGCTTTATAAATATAATAATGTGACACAAATATGCCGTAGGTAGTCTAATTTACATGACCATGAAGATCTGTACTGTAACCTTCAAATAAAACTCAATTCACGCAGGTTTTTGTTATTTTTTATAATCTGTGGACATATTTTCCGTGGACTGCTTAAATTAATCACTCCGGTGGACATACGTATCTCGTGTGGAATGTGTCCACAGGAGTGATAGATGTCCACAGAAGATACGTTTTTAGCACGTGAACGTTTAATAAATTGCTTGTTTGTTTTGAAACAATATAACCTACTATTACAATTAAAATTAACTGTTTGTGTATTCAAATCAATATACTGTCACTTTATGCAAAATGAATTTATATTATGTTGTCAAGAATGGGGATATTATTATAAAAGGTGTGTAAAACAAATTAATTGACTATCGAAACATTGTTTTAGCTATAATGCCGAGAAGATTAAGAAAAAAATTTACTGAAGAGGAGAGAAAAAAGAGAAGAAGGGAACAAAAAAAGGTGAGCATGCGAAGAGCTCTTTCAAAATTAAACGCTGAGGATATTGAAAAGAGACGTAGAAAAGATCGGGAACGGTACCAAGAAAAAAAAGATAAAGGGTTGATAAAAACGATTGCAGATTTTACGCCTAGACACCAGAGAAAAATTCGAAAAATCTGGAGAGAAAAATCAAAGCTACAGCGTGAAAAAGAAACATTAAAGAAAAGGGCAGAATTCATAACCAAAGAAAATATACCAGCTTCTACTCTAAAACAGTCACCTTTTTCTCGAAAAGGTGCTGGACAAAAAGTAAGTGCTAAAAATAGACGAAAGCTAAAAACTGCGAATCAGCGGTTATCGAATAGAGTAGCCCTCTTGGATAAAAAAATAGCAAAATATAGAATGCGATTATTGAGACTTAAGAGAAAGAAAGAACTCAGTGCCACAGAGAAGCAAAAGGAAATCATCAAAAAACAGGCTCTAGAATTTTTACTTGACGATGAAAACAGTAGATTAACAGCGGGAAAGAAAGAAACCATCACGCGAAGAGGCATCAAAAAACAAATACTTCTTTTGAATGATACGATCTTTAATCTTCACAAGATATTCATCAACAAAACTGGTTATAAGATTTCATATAATACATTTCGCAAATGTCGTCCATTTTGAGTTATCTTCCCTAAATCAGATTCAAGAAACACTTGCTTATGTTCTTTGCATACCAATAATAATTTAATGACCCAAGCATTAAATCAAGCAAAAATATTGTCACATTCGTCAGCCACGGATGTAGCAAAATATTTATGTTGCGACAACATCACAGTATCTTGTTTGGAGAGGAAATGTATGTCCTGTAAATCCAAAATATTCCAAATGAAAGCGACACCATACTTTACCAAAGGTGGGTTACTAAAAATGTTAGTGTAACTATCAAAGGGGTTGAGAAAACATGTAAAAAAACTATAAAAGAAACTGTGAAAACTACAAAAAAAATGCTATTAAGGAATTTTAAAGAAAACTTGCCTAAATTTATGCAACATTTAGCGAACATCCGAAACCAATATAACGTCATTCGCTCTATCAAACAGAACATGTCCCCTGACGAAGGATTACTCCATATAGATTTTTCTGAAAACTATGCTTGCAAGTATGGTGAGGAAATTCAGTCTGCTCATTTTGGCGGGTCTAAAGCTCAACTGTCATTGCATACATGCGTGTATTATTTAATCAATCCCCAGCCTCCAGCTAACAGAATACGTGTCACGTCTATTTGCACTGTTTCAGAAAATTTACGGCATGATCCGGTACTAATATGTACTCATTTAAAGCCAGTATTAGAAAAAATATTGTTGATTACACCGGGTTTGAGGACGCTACATATACTAAGTGATGGTCCATCCACCCAATACAGGAATAAGACGATGTTTTCCTTGATTCCAAGGTATATAAGTAAAATATCTAAGGCTGACACAATTATATGGCATTTTTCTGAAACAGGTCACGGGAAGGGTGCACCTGATGGTGTTGGTGGGTGCATAAAACGTACTTGCGATAAAGCTGTAGCTAACGGCAGGGACGTTGCTGGAATAGACAGTTTCGTTAATTGCCTGAAATACAGTATTAAAAACATTGATATTATTCGCGTTAATGATGAGTATGTCGGCGCTATACAACAAGTAGCAGATGCTTCTAAAATAAGACCGTTTCGAGGAACTTTTCAAGTACACCAAGTGACATGGAGTAATGTTAACGTAAATACACTTCACGCGAGGAGACTTAGCTGCATTACTTGCCCGGCTCATGATGTGTGTCCACATTTCGAGATAGGACAAATTATGTTACCGAATGAAAGAAGTGAGGCACGTATTAATAATGCGTCGACTCCCGTCGTCAGTGCAACAGATTTCCCTTTATCACTTTTCAGCAATTTTTCAGTTTCACGTAGCCCCACTCCTATCAGGCCAATTTCTCGCTCTGTCTCTCGCAGCTCTACCACTTCTAGGTCCCCTTCCCGCTCAGTACCCCACAGCCCCACTCCTTCCAGCCCAGCTTCTTCTCGCAGCCCCACTGCTTTCAGGTTAGCTTCTCACTCAGCTTCTCGCCGCCGCCCCACTCCTTCCATGTCGGGTTCCTTTTCTCCTAATTTTATTACTCGCAGATCAGCCCGTACAAGCTCAGCTGTAATATGCCAAACTCTTTCTAGACCCGCCTCTTCTGGGTTAGCTTTTTCCGATCCAGCATGTTCTACATCCAGGCTTGACAATGCTGTTGCTGACCGTTCATCGTCATCAGACTCTTCAGCTGCTTCCATTGCAACTCCCCCAAGTCCAACTATGAGTGCATTAACTCCGGATGCTTCAACAGTTACTGGACCCGGAACGCCCCCAGATACACCAACACCAGACCCTCCGACAAATATACGCCAGCCACTTACTCCTAAGAAGAGGAGCTTTGAAAATATATTCTCTGACGAGTCCAATTCACCGCCAAAGAAATTCAAAAAAGTGGCATTGTTTTTTAATGGCGATGAGTCTAGCGATGAAAACATTTTCGACTAAATATATTATTTTCTGTGGACACACGCTCAAGTATTTTCTGTGGACACAAATTTTATTACAGATTTATGACTCAAATTATATTAAATTGTTAATCATTTTGATATATTTTATTAGATTTCTAAAATCGAAGATAAATAATGATTAAAATAAGGATATTTTTACTTTTAGACTGATTTTAGATCCTTCCTGTGGAATAATGGTCACTTCTGTGAAATATCTGAATATATAATGTCTGATAAATAAATCAAAACGATCTAGTTTTTCTAGTTGATATTGGTGTTCTTATTATTATTGAATAAATAAAAGTTGATTTTGAAACAAAAACTAACTTTTTTATTTCTTGAAAAATTCAACCACTTTTGAGTTTGACCCGGCGTACGCGCCCAATAGGCTGGCTCCTGGTAGTGATTATATTATGATAGATTTCGGCTTACGAAACTGGTTCAACTGATACGGCCCTAAGTTTAACCCTTTAACGGGCAAAGTTAAAATTTATTCATAATTCAAGTCTCTTTGATATTGTATAGCCTTACAAATTCTGACCCATGAAAAAATACAAAAAGATGACCTTATGGATGGTCATTTTGCCTATGAAATATAGATTGAGCCCTATAAAGGTTTAAATAATGATCCTAAGTATTGAATATATCAAATTTGTATTTCTCAACATATGCTTATACCTATATATACATAAATGTTTACTGGAACGTGCCTTCGCGTAAACTCCTGTATCAACTTTCATCCCCAATTTCAATATTTCAAAAGTAATCTTTGTTTTTCCAGGTTATAAACATTGTACATTGTACAAAGTTGTGTACAATGTACAGTAGGATATTTTTATGTGCCTTATTGAGATTACATAGGGACTAGATTTTTGCTTAAATGCCGCCAAATAATATGTTCAAAGCCAAAAAAAAAATACATTAACCCTTAATTAACAGTAAAAACCTAATCCTGCAGCTTCCAAGTCTCTCGACCAGTTTCAACTACATCAATTTCTTTCCACCCCGTATCGGGTCCACTAATTCTACTTCATCCACTTTGTAAAGATTAGCGGGAACCAACTAAGAATTACTTGAAAAATGGGTGCCATTTGTCTTTGGTTGCTGAAACAAAACAGCAAAGCTACATCATTGGTTAACTTTACTATGCAAATATAGATATTTGAATCTTTTTAATCGTGCTAAATATATTGATCGAGTAGATTACATTTTTAATCCTTTTAATATCGAGATTTTTCCGTCCTCCTGCTAACGCTCTACACTAAACTTGTATATTGTACTTCCGCTGCAAAAATACCTTGAGACAATTGTAAACTGTCAAAATGATACCTATCGTCGTTTAAGCCGTGTAAAAGTTAAAAATGTATTCCGTTTTTTTTTTCAAATGGCAGAAAAAAAGATATTGTATGTTTCAAATATGTGGGCAACTAAAAAAACCATTTTAGAAACTATTCCGAGATTTTATTTATATAGTAGGTAATTTTTATTGTAATGATACTTAAAGACAACCACAAAAAAACTGGTCCACACTGGCAATAATTACGTTTTTAACGGTATTTTTGTAGCGATGTTTTTTTTGCAGTCGGATTTTTTACGATAAATCTGAACCTGAATATAAATTGGAAGTATTAGGATTGTCTCCAAAAAAAAGAAATACATTAAAAGCTCAAAATAACTAGCTAGGGAGATAGCCGGACGCTGATGGATTTCGAAAGAAAAGGCAATTCCTCCGGCAAATCATGTGTAAAACCGGACCCGCGTCCCGGATAAAGAATATAAACAAGTGTAAGGGTCGAACGTGACCGGGTTTTAAAATTCGGACACGGAGTAAATTTTAATTTTAAATGGGGTGACCTTTGAAAAGGTTTATGAACCCTACTCAGTACTTTGTTTTAAAAGAAGTTGGGATACCGCAACATTAGCATTTAATTCAATTCTTCTTGACGACCTGTTAAGCCTAGTGGGCAACTTTGCCTCCCGACGACGGTCGCGTCAACGAATTGACTTATGAGACGGTGGTTTCTGTTTTAAAGTATTACCTATTAAATATATATTCATGAAGACGGGGGTTGAAGTGTGTTGTGGGCGACTCTGTACATTGTTTTAAAAGAAGTTGGGATACCGCAACATTAGCATTTAATTAAATTATTTTTGCCAAGCAATAGCGGTGTAGACACTAAATAAAATAATCAATATGTTGTATTATCTCAAAAAATCATTAAAAATCTAGTCAAATGGATAAAAACAACACAAAAGCTTAAATAATCATAAAGTATTAAGTCTCTCCAATATTATTTAATGCCAGCTTGGAAACAATATTTAGAAAACTAACTTGGAAAGACAAAGGGCTAAATATAAACGGCAAATACTTAAGTAACTTAAGATTTGCAGGCGACGTAATTTTTTTCGCCGAAGACCCTACGTCTCTAAGTACCATGTTAAAAGAATTCAACGCAGTTTGTAGAGAAGCCGGACTTGAAATGAATCGTAATAAATGTAAAATCATGACAAATGCGGATGTAGTAACTATCATGCTCGAACAAAATGCAATTGAATACGTCGAAGAATTCATTTACCTTGGGCAAATGGTTTCTTTCAATAATACCCAGGACAAGGAGGTGGAACACAGGATAAGCAAAGCCTGGAAAAAATACTGGGCACTGAAGTTTATATTCAAGAGCGACCTTTCCCTTAAAATTAAAAGAGCTACCTTTAACACTGCCATTCTACCATCATTAACATACGGTGCACAAACATGGAGCCTAACTAAGAAACAGATGGAAAAGCTTACGATATCTCAAAGGGCAATGGAAAGATCAATGTTGAAAATTACAAGAAAAGATAGAGTAACCAACACCAGTATTAGAACCAAAACAGGCGTGGAAGATGTTATTCATTCTGTTAAAAAAGCTAAATGGGCATGGGCAGGACACGTGTGCAGGATGGCAAGTGACAGGTGGGCAAAACTTGTCACAGAGTGGCACCCAAGAAATAAGACCAGAGGCAAAGGAAGACCTAAACTTAGATGGAGAGACGATTTGAAGAGTTTTGACAGATATTGGTGGAGATCAGCTCAAGATAGAAAATTATGGGAAAGGTTGGGGGAGGCCTTTTGCGCGCAAAGCGCTATGCACACGTACTAAGTAAAAAAAAAAAATATATATATATATATATAATACAAGTAAACTAGACACTAGATACAATTATTGTGTATACTTAGGTGTGTTTTAAAGATTACTTTTTGAATTATTGTAATTGTCCTATAAATGCATGAATAAAGGCTATTATTATTATTATTTATTAAGTGTCCAAAGTTTTAAGAGAGGGTATGTTCTGTCCCTCTTCCGCAAAACGCAACTTCATATGAAACGATTGTCATTTACTATGACGCTCGCAGATTGTGCCTTCACTATCTGCGAGCGTTTTCTCTTTCTAACAAGCAATATTAAAACGGTTGTAGCTTCGTAGTTCTTTGAGATATCTGAATGGGATTATCGTCAATGGGCATATTTTTTTGCCTTCTTTCTTTTGAAGTGATACTCGTAATATATGGTAATTTTGGAGTGTACACATGTATGTATCTGTGTATCTGTCTGTGGTATCGTAGCCCCCAAACGGATGGACCGATTTTTAAATGCGGTTTTTTGTGTCATAGATAATTTTATCCCGAGTGTTTTTAGCCATGTTTCATGAAAATCTGTTAAGCCGTTTTTGAGATGTTGGACTTTGAAATGAAAATGTCGGGGGTTTTTCAACTTTTCTAAGTTGTACAGGGTGTCTGGTGGCAGATTTATGATTTCAAAATTCAATAAAAAATATTGCGTGTATGTTTATATTAATTATATTCACCGTTAAAACAATGATGCGGCTATCATTTTTTGAAAATTATGTCATCCAGATGTCTTCCATGGAGTTGCACACATTGTTCAAAACGAAGCCTCGTGTTTCGTGCCACACTGCAGCAAGCTTGGTTGAATGTTGCGGATTTCCCGACGAATATTTTCTTTAAGGGCCACGACAGTACGCGGATTGTTATTATAAACTCTCTCTTTGAGAAAGCCCCATAAGTAAAAATCCATTGGGGTCAAATCAGGGGACCTCGGTGGCCATGGGATGTCCCCAAAACGACTAGGTAATAAGTTTTTGAGGGAAAGCTTCTCGCAGCAAACTCATTGATGTTCTCGCCGTATGTGTGGTCCCCCATCCTGTTGAAACCATGTGTGCGACGAGAACGATGGATGAGCTCGCAGATTCGGCAAGAAGAAAACTTAAAATGAGCCTCGTCACTCCAAAAGATTGAATTCACAGTGCGAAACCTCTCCAACATTGTTTGACTAAACTGTTCGCGTAACACAAGGTCATTCTCTTTCAATTCTTGGACGATTTGGATTTTAAATGGATGGAACTTCAAGTCTTTTTTCAAAGTTTCATGGACAGCTGTTCTAGCCAGTCCCAATGAGGCTGCCCTTTTCCGTACCGAAAGTCGGTGATTTTCACATAAACTTTTTTCAACAAGTTCAATGTTTCTTGATAGTTATATTATTGTGCCGTCGCCGTCCCTCTCCATGCACAGCATTTACTAAAGTGTTCACTAATTTAATTTATTTCGTGTCATTAGTATTTTATTTCATTTAATTTAATTATTCTGATGTATTTGCTAATATGGACTTCTTCTGGATTTTTTTTTTCATTTCATTTGCATATTTCTTAGCGATGTTTGGCTCTATGCTTGGTTCTATTCGTTGTTCAGTTTGACACATTTAATAACGACGAACGCTTAATTTTCTATTACATGTGAAGGATCTACTTTATCAGCACCGCACCTTAACACAATTTTATTCAGCTTACTATAAAAATAACTTCTACTACACATAGGACTACTTGACTTAGCATACAGGATACTTACTATGCATAGGAGTAGTCGATTTGTGTAAAGGTTGTCCCCTTATATCTATGTACTTATTGATTTATTTATTTGCTGCCTGAAGCATTAAATGATACATTGCAACTTGAAATATAAACATACAGGCTCATTTTGGAGGCATTGCTTTTTTAACTTATTTATACAAGTTAAGTATTTTTTACAAGCTTTATATTAACTTCCCCTGTTAGTATGGGACAAATCTTGCAAGTTAAATTTGACCCACTTCCCGGTGATCGATTGAGCTGAAATTTTGGATATAAGTATAGTTTGGATGACAATTTAATATTATGGTACCATCGAGCTGATCTGTTGATGGAGACAGAAGGTGGCCATGGGAATTCAGTGTATGTATGGGACAAATCTTGCGAGTTAAATTTGACCCATTTCCCGGTGACCGATTGAGCTGAAATTTTGGGTATAAGTATAGTTTGGATGACAATTCAATATTATGGTACCATCGAGCTGATTTGATGATGGAGACAGAAGTTGGCCATGAAAATTCAGTACTTGACCAAACGTAACCCCGTTGAGTTTGGGTTCGTTAGAATCGTCTCAATGAGTAGTTGATGATGGTATACAGAAAAGTACAGTCGGCAATAAAATCTTGTACCTACCGAAAAATATTTTTTTGACAGAAACTTATTTACAATTTCAATTAACATAATCGGAAGGGCCGCTATTATCAAATATACGATAGAGTTTGCGGCCTCCTTATGGCACGAACATTGTAACTTAGTTAGTTACAATATCCGATATCTCTGATATTGAATATACCGAAATATTATTCCTGAAAAGCTGAACTGCTTCCTGGAACACCTGTTTTAGGAATATCAAAATTTTACAATTATCGGTGTCTAAAACAAGTTCTGTATAGGTAATCACTAATCAACTTACAAATGCATAAATAATTGATTTTAAAAACGAAGTTTTACCCGACTTCAACTCAGTACTTCGCCATTTGAAGAATTACCTCGATTTCTCCTGGATCTTATCATCATAACCTGACCTGATAACCATGGGACTACCTGAGAAGGATACCCATTTAAACAAAAAAATATATTTTCCAAATCAATCAAAGAAAGTTCATTTTACACCGAGCTGAAGCAATTTTTAAAGTCCTCTATTAAATATTAGAATATGTAGATTATTTTATAATTACAATCTTAAACCACTCTAAAATAAATCGTGCATAATAAACATTATAGTTGGTAGGTAATGCTTTTTTTGCACAATCGCCGTATTGCCGTCCTCCCAGACCACAGACGCCAATTTGTCCGGATTACTGCTATCTGCGCCGGCCGGGACTATGGAAAGCCGCATTGACTCAATAGTGAACTACAAAATACAACATTTAAATATTTTCCTGCTGGTATTCAGTTCACGGGTAATATTTTGTTTTCCACAGGTGAAGAGTAATTCCTTTTTTATGAATTGATTCAGGAAATAAATTCCCTTTTTATGAAATGGCTTCAGGAAATAAAAAGCTTTCATAAAATGATTTATTCCCGTTTCGGCATATTCTTGTTTAGTCACACCAAAAGAAATAAATTTTTAATTTTGAAAATAACCTTACGTGTGTGTTAAGTCCGTTTTCAGCGATTTCATTATAAAAAACATTACCATTTCTGAATTAATTACGAGTACAAAATAGTCGTACTTAGGACACAATGCATTATTACTCAACAACATTTTCCGCACCGAAATCTATTTCTTTCTCTCGACCGTAAAGGTAATAACAATTCTTGTAACAACCACAGCACTATCGTTAAGCTGACCTAAGGAATCCAGAAGTTATTTTCTGGTGGCTAAGTGCCGCATTATCCTGCCACTATGCAGTGCATTAAAAACACAAAGGAAACGTCGTTAACCTCCCACGGGTGTCTAAATGAAACATTACAACACCAGATATTGTCTAGAGTCGGGGCTAGAGTAATAATAACATATTATGCCTGTGGACAGAATCTGTCAAAATACTATGCGACATATAACCTCAAAATTATATTGAAAACAAACATACATGGTGTGTATGTACACATGTATATTTTGTAATGTACATTTTTGACATTCATCATACTCATATATGTATAGCATCATAAACATAAATAATCGATGAACATATTGGAAAAAAAAAGTTTTATTGTAGTTATGTGGTTTTGAGTACTTTTTTTTTGTTTGAATTCTTAATATTAGCATGCCATTAGATGACTGTTTTTTTTTAAACCTGTAAATTTCTATAGTTTATTTCTATAAGTGAGAACCTGTAATTGGCTATATGGTTTTATTATTTTGTCTATAAATATGTTGCGCTGTTGGTTTTCCATGTATCAATAAATAAATAAATAAATAAATGTATTCAATTTAATTCAAAATTTAATACATTTATTTTTCTTTTTTGTTTGATGTTTCCTCTCCTCAGAATCCTCGACTTACCTAAGTAAGTGGAACGACCTAGTAATACACTGCCATTGAATCGCTTGCTTACCTGAAAAGAGATAATAACAACGTTATTTGACACCAATATTACGATTAAAACGTGAGCAAAAAGTGAGATAGGTTTTATTTAGACTTGTCTAATTCGTACTAGGGCTTAAATTCGTAAATACTTAAGCCATAAATAAATTGTATTCTGCAAGTAGGCCTCAAAGGCACTTTTACAAGTCAATATTCCACCAGAGTTTCTGAAAAAGAAGACCACTGTTTAGAAGAAACGCCGAAACAAACTAAACAGTCAGTATTTTTTTGCCAAAAAAGCTTATTACAATGATAATCCTAGTACATAACCTACTTAAAATAAGTCAACCTGAATATGAATACAAAGAAAAAAAACGTGCGTTGATCTACAAGAAAACATGTCCGAAACTGTGTTACAGTATACAAGGCAGGGCGTGTGTTGTTCGTGCTTGTTTTGATGTTGCTACTGAGGTGCCATTGCCAATACGTATTTCTATTCCCAGTAATACTGCCGCCGGCAATCTTGCCTAGAACTCTACCTGTAATATTAATTTATCTATTTACTACCACTTTCACTGCCAGGAACCCGCTTAGCGGGCGCCTACGCCGTAGTCGATTACGAGAAAAACCACACGGGATCGGCTACGAGCGTAGCGCGTAGCGATTCTTTGCAGTGAATGTGTTAATACATGAAAACTAACAGCGCACCATATTTATAGACACAATAATAAAACCATATAGCCAATTACAGGTTTTCACTTATAGAAATATACGGGCACAAAGAAATCTATAAACAAACTGAAACTGTGCGTACATTACGCACAGTAACTATACGCGCACTAATAGCAAGCATGCCAATTGGAATATACTCGTACAAGTACAAGGTAGTTAATAAATTAGGATATATAAACTCTAGTAACCCGAGCCTACACCTGATGTTTCATACATGAAGAATCTTTTCAGTTAAATTTTATTGTTTGTATGCATCACAAAATATGTCTATGTCTAAAAAAGTTGTGGAACTCTGTTTAAACCTCTGCCTGCTCTGCACAAAAAACGATTATTTCTATATTTAGTGGAAACATGGAATATCGGCAATGGAATACTTCTTTAAAATTAAAATGATTACCCAGTTTACGTTATTAAACGTTTTTAACTCATACAACAAAATGAAAGAGTACTAACCGCTCATCAATATTCCTTAATACTACTGCGCAAATGTAATACCGACTGTATACCGACAAGTAAGAAGTTAGGTGACATTAATTTCTCTGTAAAGTAAACAACACCGCACACCGATTTTACCCCGCCAAATGCAGAAAATCGCCTAAAGCCATCGAGTACGAAGCGAGCGCAAAACAGACAGAAATGTGATTTGTGAAGCCACGGATAAAAACAGACCTCCATCGCGGCAACGTCGGGTCATTAATTTCAATTCGGCAGTGCTCGCGGTGATCGCCATCTGTTGTGTTTACATTTGATTAACAGCGGGCATGAAATTCTAATTCAATCATTCAGACCGCTGGCGGAATTCGCGGAATAATAGCCTTCCCTTTTGATGTTGACAGCATTTTTAGGGCATTTGCTTTTTCAGAACTGCCGAGAATAAAAATAGAACATTAAGTACGAGACTAGGATTTGACTTTATTAATTTCTCAATTAGTAAAAGTAGGCCATATAAAAGCTAACTGTATTCAACAATTAAAATCGAAACTCTAGTGTAATATGTTATCCTTGGAATAATTACTCCCGTGTAGTTTAAACTTGAATATTTTTCAATTTAGACCAATCTGGCAGAACTGGCTTCCCACCAGGCAGACTGACCCACTAGTCAGCTTGACACGGAAACCTTAGTGTTTCGAGACTCCATACGAAACGAAATACGTCCTCGTCGAGTGATTCGATCGTGGAATCTCTCGACGCTTCTATCGGAAGATCAGCGCCGGCAGCAATGCCAGCATTATGCTGAGATAGAACCATTACGATCAAACGCCTTGTCTGAGAGTATTTTGTCAATTATGCGTTGGTAGGTTTTTTGTCTCCAATAAATGTTACTGTCTTTCTTTCATTCAAATATATGTCAATGCAGTGCGCTTTTTTTTTGAGTAAAGTGCGATTTTCACCGACAGAGGTCGCTCCGGCCCGACTCTGTCGGTGAGAATCGTACTTAACGGACGCAGTGAGCACGCGCAGCGAAGTCGGTGCCGTGTGGACACCGCAAGTAGCAGTGCAGCACGTTATAACGACTTTTGTCGATACTTTGACAACCACCTTAGCCTAGTTGGTGGCCTGCCTACGAAGCAAGAGGTCCTGGGTTCGAATCCCGATAAGGGATTTGTGTGATGAAGGAAGATTTGTTCCTGAGTCGTGGATGTTTTCTATTTATTTAAGTATTTCTTTGTCTGTTGTTTATCATCGTCTAGTACCCATAGTACAAGATTTGCTTAGTTTAGGACTAGGACGGTTTGTGTAAAATTGTCCCCTAATATTTATTTAATTTATTTACTTCTGATCCAGGTATTAAATAATACCATAAGTATCACCTAGCGTTTTCCCGTTTGTACCCTAAAGGAACCAGTACGCTTTGGCCATCCCAAGATTTGCGGAAGGCAACTTCTGATCCAGGTATTAAATAATACCATAAGTATCACAGACCTAGCGATTTCCCGTTTGTACCCTGAAGGAGCCAGTACGCTTTGGCCATCCCAAGATTTGCGGAAGGCACTAGTTCTACGATTGCGACTGCCATCCAGTGACGGCGCGTGAAAATTTTCGATGGGCAACCCGGAATAAAAAAAGTTATAAAAGAGTTTCGCTTAGATGTATTAACTTTTAGACAAGCCGGTGGGAATTGGCTTGTATGGGCGCTCTACCACTGCTGCCATCTGACCTCCCAACACGGAGGAGAAACAATTTTTTTTTCGGGATTAAACCGATACAACTACAGCTTAATATTAAGCTTCAGATACTCTATCTTTATTGCACAGAAGAAAAACTTACCGTACAAAAGGTGAATTTAATACCTTCATATATTACAAACGTTAAATTCAAAAAGATTACCCGTTTGTCAGTTAAATGAGAGAAAAAGCAGACTTTCTAAAAAGAGAAAGACCGTTCCACGATTTTACGTTTGAGTCATCAAAAACCCAATGCTGACAACAGCGAGTGGTTAGATTCTGAATTTCTTTAATAAAGTAGCAAACCTCCCTCGAATCAATCTTGCAGAATGACCCCCTTCCGCTTTCATCTTTTTTTCATTAAGCTGGGATTCCCCTGATTCCGCCGAGTTGGTTATCGGGCAAGGAAACTAGTGAGGTGCCGTGCCGAGTCTCGAATCTTC
Source organism: Epinotia ramella (assembly GCA_947578815.1). NCBI lineage: Eukaryota > Metazoa > Arthropoda > Insecta > Lepidoptera > Tortricidae > Epinotia > Epinotia ramella. Next base: position 7,286,772 of record OX388207.1, read on the forward strand.
GCGTTAGGATTGATTGAATGAAATAGGTACACTACGACAGTGTGATTCAATCTTTTCTATGGCGCGACCCCTTTAGAATGGTAAATATTGCGCCCTACATTGTCTTTACCCGACTGCCGAAGGAGAGAAGGGTTCTGTTTTCGAGTATATGTATGTATGGATGTATGTATGTCTTATTCTTTGGCACGCGCTGCAGCCTAAACCGTTTGACGGATTTCGACAAATGAGGTGTCGTTGGATTCCTCTTAATCGTAGGAGTGAAATAGGCTACGGTGACTGCTTACCATTAGGCTGGCCATATTACGTATTTTCCCACCGACATGGAATCGGAAAAAATAAATGTCGTTTGTGGTGTGGATGCAAGTTAAATTAATGAATTTCCATTGAATGTTCTTTACATTTAAATTTATTTTATGGATACGATAATCTGATGTTAGAAATTGCTCTTCCATTATGCCCTACGAACTACTCTAGAGCCTTCTCTACAATATAATAATAAAAAAAACGCTTCGAGCTGAGCTACAAATAATAGACCAAAGCAAGAAATAGTAGTTTATGCAACTGATCCATAATCAGAGGCCTTAAAATACGAGTGGGGTTTTATGAAACGAGCGGCAGCGAGTTTCATAATAGGATCACACGAGTGTTTTAAGGCTAAATTGTGTACAGTTGCATACACTACTTTATCTAAACACATATCATAAGTACTCTAAGATGGGTTCAGAAGCCGTAGGAAAATGACCTGCATTGCTACTATAGTGCTACCTGTAAAATATCTTTGTTACAATTATTGCTGCATTTACGATATCCGGCGGAGTGTTCATATCGTTCTCGGAGTCACTACTACTCATATTTTCTACTAAAATGTGAATTACAAATAACTTTTCACAATTCTACTTTCGTCACAGAAAAACCAACAAAGAAATGACAACGGTAATGGCGGCAATTCAATCCTACGTCAAGACGAATGTTTTTTTAATCATAGACAAACGAATGAAGTCCCTATTCTCATGTCACTCTTGATCAAATGTCGTGCGGTTTATATTAAAAAACATACTGAATTGACGTTTCGCATCGATAACTGTTTTAATATCTATGGATACTAGAATAGAGACCCACTTGAGTTTTGACAGCTGTTCCAAATTTAAACTCATAACCTTACAAAAATCTGTACTGTAATGACATTACAGTACAGATTTTACCTACTACCACAGACAAGAAAGTTCTCATAGTAAAATTGGTTGATATAATCCTGATCATTTCCTACAGTTTCTGAACGCATTTTAGAGTACTAATGATATGTGCGTAGATAAATGTACGTTATAACTTAAAGTTTAGTATATTTTTGCTTGATTATTGTGTAATATCGTACACTTGTTCTCTACCTTATAATATAACCTTACGAAAGTTACACATTGCACGGTTTTTGTTTTAAGAAGTAAACAAATAAACACATTCACCTCCACCTTTTTCTAGAGACATCTCTGCCCGGATCAACAGTTCCACAATCTAACCTAGTTCCACGTTATTAAGTTGGCACACCGTTTTTAATCGGCCTGCAGCTTACTGTGTGTACTCCGTAGCCACAGTGAACGGAAGAGATAAGCCATTGCTGATTTGTTTTGCTGTTTGTTTTACTTTGTTTTCGCAAAGTCGGTCTGATAAAAACTGATACAGTTGAGTTTAGTGATGTCCCGCTGCTGAGAACATCACAAAATTCCCGGCAAGTTAGTCGGAAAAGTAACATGTCGAACAAGAGTTTTATGAAAAATCGAGTTGGATTAAAAGTTAAAACCAGCACGGCTGGCTCAAGACATTACGCGAACAATCTCATGCACGGGATTGACTACCCGTGACTCTCTCTGAGTGTTCCAATTAGAAAGATACAGTTATTGTTCCGCGCGGTCTTGTGATAGCCGCGCGTATACCTATGCGAAGTTTAGGTCGATCGCTTTTAACCAGTTAGCAACCGAAGCTGTAACTAAATTCTATTAATGTACAACCAGTTCGCTCCCGATACGCCTTTCTATTATAATTTCGTTTTAATTCAACAAATTTAAGAATGTAAGCGTCAAATTACCATCATTTTCAAAAAGCTATTGGGCTTATGCTTCATTTTGAAAAAGCTATGGGCAGTAACCTTTAACGGTTTAAAGGTTGTGACTGCTCATAGCTTTTTATACAGAATACACAAGGTCCTTAACCACCATTTTATTTTCATAACGTATTTTATAGGGCTTCGTAAAAACATTACCCATGTTAAAAGCTGTTTAGGCGAAATTTTGTTCGGTCGTATGTTTTTGTTTGAAGTTACTCGTGTTGTTTTTATATTGTTGTGTGCCCATGTTAATTAGCGTTCATGTTAAAACTTTGTGATGTTGATATTTGCACGTGACTACAATAATAAAATATGTGGCGTTCCCCAGCTCTAGTACTTACTGAGATTTCCCGGAAATTCTCGGTTTGTCGCCATTGATCTGGTATCAGTGAAATAATCCCGGGAAACTATCCTTTATTTATTTTGAAGAGTATAATCCTTAGCATCCTCCTCGTAAAAGCCGCTGGATGTGGGTGGCGCAGGACAGGTTATTGTGGCGCTCTCTGGGGGAGGCATATGTCCAGCAGTGGACGTCTTTGGACTGATATGATCCTTCGTGTAAATATTCTGTATACACAGACCTGCTAGCCCAGGGCCGATACGATGGAGAACCACTCGAACCACTTTCATCTCATCTCAAATCAAATCAAAACATTTATTCGTGACAAAAATAACACAGATTTGTGTGTCCCACTGCTGGGCAAAGGCTCTCCCCGTGATCTCCATGCGTCCTTACCAGGGGCCGTAGACAAGGTTACAATCGACAATCGCTATCGCCAATAGAAACTAATAAAATGTAGGGGAATGACAGATGCCGACGAAACACTTTTCGTTAACATCTGTCATTCCCATACATTTTATTAGTTTCTATTGGCGAAAGCGCTTGTCGATTGTAACCTTGTCTAGGCCCCCTGGTGCTTCTTCCGCCCTGTTGCTGAAGAATACATCCAGGTCTTTCCGTCTCTGTCTAGGTCGGCCCCGTCTGCGTCGCCCGTCATATGGCACCCACTTGTTCGCCACATTAGCCATTAGCATTAATAAATAAAATAAAAAGCATATTTTGCTTTTCCACGAAATGGACCCAGCTCAGCATGTTGCTAGCTTTGCAGCCAGCGCTGGTCTTCCGCATCTCTCTCTGTCTGTCATAATTAGAATGACAGTGACATCAAACTCGGGATAGTCCATTTGTCAAATTATATGACCGATGCGTTATAACACTTATAACCGACCCTGAGCCACCTAAAATCGGAAGTCAAATCTCCATTGCACTTATATTACTTGAGCCACAGCAGAGATAGATACACGTAATCCGACTTGGGTTTTTGGTGGTATCACCGCTGATTTGAGACACTCTTTCCTCTAAAAGTGGTGAATTGTCCCTTTCTATCAAATATCGAGAATATACCAACCATGAATTTGAGTTCGAATTAGGGGTAGAGCAAGCTACTCGTGAATAAACATTGTGTGTAAACATTTCAATGGACGTCCATTTCGAATGGGGTTAACATAAGCTTTATCGGCTGTTTGGCAAAGAATTAAAATATTGCTACAAATGTTGGTTAACCGTGTAATCCAATGACGTATTCGTTAAATACGCATGTAATGCATACTCTTCATACAGATCGTACAAAATTATTCCGGTCTTTCAATAATTTTATGTTGCATCTGCCTGTTGAGTTTCTAAATTGTTACAATATGGTTCTCTAACATGTTTAGATGATGGTCCGTATAAAAAGGGTTCTAACATTCCAACAAAATCCCTCATATGGTGGAAGAGGGATAAGGATTGTCATCTCGCCCATATTTGGAGCAGTCCAACTAAGGAAACCTGCAGCTATAATTAGTAGTCAGTCTTTTTAAGGCTTTCATAGGTGATGGTAGCCTGGTAGGTACATTATATTCATTCAGCTATTAAATCATGTCGGGTACACTCAAAATTTTACTTAAGTACAACAGTGTCTGCTTACCATCAGGTAGACCGTAAGCTTGTTTGCCACCATCGTTGTATGAAAAAAAGATTTGGATATATAGGTGAGCCAGGTGACGTCATTATGACAGCATTGCTATCAAATATCAAATCAAATATCTTTATTTCGTCATCATAGGTGATAAAATAGGTGACAAACAGTACAAAATAGGTAGCAGATCTATTACGTGCCTTTTGGCGTACAAATTATTAACGTATCATTTACATAATACTATTAACATTAATCCCAAAGAAACAATAAGAAAACTTCAAATTACATGGCAAAAATTGTCAATTTCATTAAAAAGTCACATTATTGAGATCTACATCATTAATATATTCCTTAATATTATAATAACATTTATGTAATAGCAATCTTAATAGTAAATGTTTAAATTTATTTACATCAGCATTTTTTAGCACAACAGGCAATTTGTTATATAGTTTTGAAGCCATTATGTTAACATTGCGTCCCATCAGAGCGGTATTGTACTTCTCTATGAGTACCACAGGGCTTCTAGGTCTCAAGTTACCCATTCGATTTGAATCGATTAATTTGAAAAGGGTGGGATTACTTTTAACAGTTGCAGCATTCCTAAATTTATATATAGACTAGGTAACGTTAATATTTTCTGTGATTTGAAATGCGGCCGGCAACTTTCCATAGGTTTGAGGTTAAAAATAGCCCTAATACAATGTTTTTGCGCTTTGAAAAGTCTATCTCTGAGGGTTGAGTTACCCCAAAAAATTACAGCAAACCGTAAGGTTGAGCTGACAAAGTCATGGTAAGCCGCCAGGACAGTTTTTTGGGCAGACGTTTTCGTTAGTCTGTACAATGCGTATGAAAATGTATATAGCTTTTTATAAACTCCAGTAGAGTGGGTCTCCCAAGACATATTGCTATCTAAGTAAATATCAAGAAATTTGAGGTGAGGTAGGGCACAGCGAATTTGGAGCAGCCCAACTGGGGAAGTACCTCCGCCTTGCAGAAGACCACAGCCATAATAACACTGCTATACTTGATCTGTAGCAGTGTTGTGTTTCTGGAGGTGAGCAAGGTCGCTAGAGCGAGGGAATTTGTTCCTTCAGCTCTCAACACAGCGAATCCTTAAACATATAAAGGGTCGGCAACGCCCATGTTACTCCTTGGGAGTTGCATTCGTCTATAGACTGCGGTGTCCGCTTACCATCAGGCAGGCCGTACGCTTGTTTGCCACCGTCGTTGTATTAAAAAAAAAAAAATAGTAACATTTGTTTTATTTATAGTATGCCCCTTATATTGGTCATTTAAGTTCGGTGCGGATTTCCTCTGAGTAAATTGCATAATATGAGTCTTATCCAGATTTATTTTCAAGTTGTTATATTCTAGCCATTCATTTATATCTTGTATAGTGGTATAACATCATGTTCGTAGTCAGAATTGGGATCGAGTTGTATAAAAACTGTACTATCGTCTGCGAACAATATCATTGGATGCGGACTACTTTGAACAATAACATTGATGTAAATCAATAATTTACTTTTAAACAAGCACGAGAATATTTCCACATTTATTTTCCAATTTACCACATGAACTGATTTCCGAGAGCAAATGCGTTGATTATTAGAGAAAAAAACCCAATCGCTGTATGTGGCCCGATAATATTTGAGGACTTCCGTCGATTCCACAAGGATCGCCTTTGGTACTTCATTAGCTGCTATTTCAACGGAATCTTATCAGAATCTGTGACGTGCTTTTGTACTTTAAGTACATAATTGAGGAATTCCATAAGTCATCTGTGGTCTTCATCATCAGTTCCACTCCACGAAATTTATGATTTCCGGATGTAAATACACGAAATATAATAGAAAATACCAAAATCACTACACGCGTGCCTAATATAATTGAGGAGTTCTCTCAATTCCTCATGGATCCCATCATCCAACTAAATAAAAAAAACTAAGACCCACCTGGATGCATATACTTACAAACAAAAAAAACATTTTTCGAATCGGTGCATCAATGACGGAGTTCTGAGGTAACTAACATTGAAAAAAAAAAAAACAAAAAAAATACAACCTAATTGAGAACCTCCTCCTTTTTTTTTAAGTCGGTTAAAAACAACAAAGGCCCATTACACTCCCCTGGGGTACTCCAAATTGTACTAGTCGACGATCCGATACTATTTCTTTTCCTCTGAGCTCCGTATATTGTTCTCGGTCTAGTAGGTACGATTTTAATAGTTACCGACAGAAGTTGATTTATCCATTTAACTTGGTCCCTGTGTTGTGGGTTAGAATTTCACCACCCCCTTTCTTCCCCCGGGTGTCGTAAAAGTCAACTAAGGGAGCAGGGTTGAAGTTGTGGGCGATGGGCTAACCTCTATTACTGCGATATCACATTTTGTCGATCTTCTATACCCACATTTATGCTAAAAGTGGCAGCGAAACATAAGTTTCATTTGCTCTGGTTACCCCTTTTGGGAATGAAGGCGTGAATCGATGTATGTATGTGTGTAAGTTCCTTCACAAAGCAAGAGTACTCTGAAATGAAGCCATGTTCAGGAGTGCCTGTTCGACTCCGGGGCAAGTTTCCAGTGGCTTCGGATCAATTCGGAGTCAAGTTCTAAGTATTTGGAACTTGGTAATTATTTGTTAGTTAGCTCGACTTTGCCCTATTTGGAGTTATGACCCACATAAGTGCAGTTTTCATTTTCGTATAATATCGACTAAGTAAATGGTATACAGTTAAATTGTATCGGTTTTCTACTATGGGTCAATTTGCAGAATAGAGAATAGATAGAAACAAGTGTGTACCTATAACCTACGGTACTAGTTAACAACCAAGTAAGGTTACTAGACTACGATAGATTCCTGAATAATTTATACGTATCTTCACGCAGTCTGCGCTACACAGGGGCCTTTTCCAATATAAACTGCATTTCAATTTGATACTACTTGACTAAATCGCAAAATGCATGCACCAAAACGGATAACATAGGTAACTATCACATTCACTGCCAAGAATCGCTAGGCGGATTCCTGGCAATCAAAGTGCTATTGTTTTGAAATTGATATTTACCTATAGATGTTAGAAAATAATGGGTCTTGTTGTCTGACCTAAATAAATAAATACATTAAAATTTTATATCCTACGCGATCTATATGTAAACCGATCCCTCGAGAATCGAAATCACAGCCGAATTCTCCCACGATTTCCATTTCTACCAATCAAATGGCTCGTACGTAGACTAATACCCCCGCTGGGAGGTCGTGACAGGACAAAGAGCCAAGCGGCTACTGAACGGCCTCGAATATAAACAAGGGGGTGTATTTAACTAGACGTATTGAATTGGGATTACGTTGGAATTCGTAGCGCAAAACATAACGCGTCAGAACGATAGAAACAGCTAGGTTGTATCGTCACGTTTTACGCCGAAAATGTACTGAACCATCACGTAAAACATAACGATAAAACATATCATGCTCTACCCTGATGGGAAAATCAATGTAAGCTTACTATGGGTCTAGTTCGGTTTGTATAGGATTGTCCTTTATTATTTATTATTACATTATTAACCAATTTAACGCCAATCACGATACACATGCGTCAGAGCACTATGGATTTTTTTTTTTGCTACATATCGAGTTTAAGCTGCTACGGACTACGGCGTAACGCGTAGGGTAGCGTGTCGATGAATAAGTAACAAAGAATAACCACAGCAAAGGCTAACAATAGTACTTATATTGTTTTACTACTAATGCTGGTCGTTTAAGAGAATTTGTACCATCAATCGATGACAGAGGTTGATATGTTGCTTTTGCATATAAACGAATACCTAAAATACACTACCGTCACCAATAAAAAGTAATAAGTAACTTTGTTATTTTCCGCTTGGTTTCTCATTTAAAAAGGAATTGTAGTATTTGCAGTTTATCCAAACACAAAGGGTGCTCCAATTTTAATTATCTCATTCTGGGCACCGCGGGTGCCGCGTTCCGATCAAAAACAAATGACTTTTACATTGCTGGCCTGCAATTCTGTATTAAAACCCATTGCATTGTCTACATTGGAAATAATTTTATAGATTTGGCCAGAAAACTAGCGTTTTGCGCTCTTATGCCGAAAGTCATGAGACTATTTTCGAGTATGGTTCTGAAAACCATTTTGCCGGAGTTAAGTATGGTTTTATTTTTACCTCCACTTATTGGTCGCGTTTACGAACAAGCGGTGATGCGTTCGGTGGCGCGATGCGGAGCACAAATATGTAGCTTTTACAGTCATCTGCTGCAGTTTGTATGGAAGTTAGAGGGTTCGGTTTCCCTGCAGCAGAGCTACGTGTACATGAACATGCCTGTGTTGCGTAGTACTTAGGTATAAAGTTTTTTTTAGGTACACTACGCAACCAAATCTATGGCTTGCCCTTTGCGACAACATTTTATACATATTTAATATGTACGTAATTCATCTGTTCAAATGCCTTTTCTTACCTTTGATGCGGCAATAGGTTGAAATTTTAGGCAACAACACATTTTGACCACCATTGCGAGAAAATGCCTAATGTATGGCTACTAAACCAACTAATAATACATTACGTTCTAGCCCATGTCAACCTCGCAGAAAAACCTCAAATAACTGCCAATAACGCATAAAAACCAGACCGGAACGACTGAGTCGAAAAAGCGGTAGCCACATATTTCCTTCTTCCTATCTTCCCGCTCCTAATCTTAGGGAACAAAAACATATGTAATCCACGACGCTATGAGATATCAATCATCAGGGAAACGACAAAGACATACGAGGGGAGCATGCTAGGGATTCGATTTGGGACGCGGTTCAGAAGTGCATGACTGACTTATACAATTTACGACGTGTTGACGTCGTGAACAACTTTGAACGGCTGGCGTATGACTAAACACTAAAATAAATAAAAAATATGAGCTTTCCAAGTTAACACTGGTGAGAGGGGACGTCGGAGAAACCAAAGTCAGTATTTCTTTGGTACAATTATTGATGGTTATTTAACGTTCGAACGCGCGTTAGGACAATCCAACTGTCATTTTCCTTATAAAGTTTGTCATTTAGCGATCTATTTATTTAGGATCTGTTCCACACTAACAAATTAAAAGGAACAGCTGGTCGATCACGTAACGCATTGTACGCACGCACGTTATGTCGATACATAACGTGCGTGCGTACAATGCGTTACGTGATCGACCAGCTGTTCCTGTTAGTTTGTTAGTGTGGAACAAATCTTGGAACTAAATTTTGAACCAGTTAAGCTCCACCGATTGAGCTGCATGACAATTCTATACTATGGTATCATCGAGCTGATCTGATAATGGAGACAGAGGGTGGCCATGGGAATTCAATATCTGCTCAATCGACGTAACCCCGTTGAGTTTGAGCTAGTTCGAATCGTCTCAATGAGTAGTTGATGACGATATAGAGAAAAGTGCAGTTGGCAATAAAAGTTTAAATCAAAAAAAATTGACAGAAATTTATTTAGCTATTATGTTATGAGAATAATAGCAATGAATACGTCCTCATACTCTGATTACAAAGAGATGAAGTTTGTGAACAAAGTTTGTAGCGCCAGTATGTGTAACAATGTTGTCGATGTTTAACTTTAGTCATTAAAGAGTTGCACTTTCTGTGTCCATTATCATTTTAATTTGATGATATCAATAATTTTATTGTAAGGGCATCGAACGATTTAGCAAAGCGAAGTTCTATGCTTCAGCTTGGACCGAAAATTGTGTGAGCCGGTTCGTTAACTATATAGTTATTTTTTTGACAAGTCACTTTTACAAAATTAAAAATTAAAGTTTTTTAGAAGACAAGGCGTCCGCATTCTACAGCTCACTGAGCCTCTAGACCTATACATATTACACAATCATAATTAAAAAGTTTCAAATGGATGCGCTTATAGGAAATGCGTGTAAATCAGCTTCCAAGATTTGATGGCATCGTAAAGCCTGCTGTACACACTGGGCCAACGTTGGCGCGGAGCAGAATGCAGCTATGCGTTAGAGGAAGAGGGCTTTATTTCGTTCTCATGCGTTTGCATAGCTGCATTCTGCTCACGCGCCAACGTTGGCCCAATGTGTACAGCCGGCATAAGGTTAGCGTCCCGGTGACCTTCTACACCGTGACACTTTCATTTTTATGACAAAACAGTCGATTTGAACAATAGGTGTCGGCTATTAGGCATTAAAGTGTCGAGCATTAGGGTTTCCACGTTACATTGTTAAATACATATAGCACTTAGTTTTAGGTGAAGTTAATAAAAGGCTTCCCCCTTCTTCTCGAGGGTGACGTAAAACTTATATAGACATTTACAGTAAACTACATTGCGCAGTAATATTTGAAGGCATGAAATAGCCCCGTGTGGTGTCGTAAGTCGTAAGAGTCGACTAAGGGAGCAGGGTTGAAGTGTGTTGTGGGCGATGGGCTAGCAACCTATCACTGCGATATCACATATTGTCAATTTTTTATACCCACATTAATGCTACAATCGATCTATCATACCCACATTTATGCTAAATGTGGCACTGGAACATGAGTTTCATGTGCTCTGCCTACCCCTCTTGGGAATAAAGGCGTGAGGGTATGTAGTAGGGTATGTAATCTCAATCAATACTAAAGTAAGGCCATGAGTACGAATCAGCCCCATATGTGGCCTCAAACTTGTGCAATTGTGTTAAGAGTTAGCGGTTCAAGGCAAGGTGGTTGGTTGGATCTGCTGGTCAAGTTTTGTACGTTCGTGAGGTATATCTAAATGCCACTTTTTGTATGAGGAACTGACAAGTGAGTTCGAAAAGTTACGCAATTACCCCTCTGATCAGGAGTTCTGTGACTAATAAGTACAAACTTTCAATAAGTAAGCCACTAATACTAAAGTAGATGGTGGATAACCCTTAGTGACGTCCCCTTAAAACTGTTCATGTGGACAGTTGTCTACGAATTGACAGTTTTTTTGAAGTGAAAACTTCTTTAGCGGCGCTGAGCACTTTTTGGGATGGGAAAAAATTGTTAAATACGCGACAGAGTTTTGTGACGTCAGATGTGAAGGAGGTCACTTTTTGCTGCTAGCCGATTCGACTTCATTCAAAACTGAACGCTATTCGTAAGAGTATAAAGCCGTTAAACACTTTTTGCAATAGCATATTCTGCAAATAAATTTGTAATAATACCAACGCGTCCTTCACCGTTTTGCTATTGAGAAAATTCGAATAGTTCGAATTTGGGCGTTATTCCTAAAGAGATAAAGCTTAGAGAGATAAAGCTTGAGCCGGCGGCCCCTCGCACCCAACGCGCCCGCGGCCCGTCCGCCGAAATAATTGATAATTGTTTATAAATTTGCGTCCAATTCATTTTTAGGGTGACACCGTAAGATGTCACGTGACCTGATCGAAAAACTGTTACAATGTTATTGAGTTTTCACTTCTGCCGGCACTCCCGGAGTGCAACCCGGTCTTTTTTTTTATCAATTTTGTTTTGTCTTCATCGAATTTGGAAAACATTTCGAAGATGTACGTGAACGCCGAACGCCCAATATTTTTTTTATATACTGCGATAATAATTAAAATATTTTGTCATTTTTGTATCTTGAATCAAAGTATTTATTCTGTAAATTGTACCGGCAACATTCATGTAAACCTTTAAATACTTTCATGGTTTGAGGTTTCTTAACTTTTTTATTCACGGAAACCAATAAACTTAACAGATTTTTTTTTGGGAATTTCATTGTAAACGCCTTTGTTAGAAGATCACAAATATTGTACCCATAACAGGCCAGCCCAAACCGTGTTCGTAATTAAAAACACGGCAGAAACAATAGATATTGTCGTAACAAAAGAATGACGGATTGACAATGATTTGTCGATAAAGCCAGTTGGGCAATTTCTAACAATTTAAGTAAAAACCTCTTTAGCCAAGTTGGTAGTGACCGGAGGTCCCGGGTTCGAATCTCGGTAATGGCATTTATTTGTGTGGTGAGCACGAATATTTGTTTCTGGGTCATGAATGTTTTCTATAGATTTAAGTAGGTAAATAATTATCTATATAAGTATACCCAAACTAAGCAAAGCTTGTACCCATACTAGTTTGGGACTAAGTACTAGTAGGTCGATTTGTGTAAGATTGTCCCCAAATATTTATTTATTTATTTTCATTTGTGACAAGACTACTCTTGACGAATTTTAGGAAAAGGAGCTGTCATTTCCACGCATCCGCGCTAATCAGGAAGCAACCCTTTGAAATGTTAGCGCGCAGTTTATTTATTTAAACGTATCGCTTGCATTGAACGACGGCCGGTTAGCCTAGTGGGTAGTGACGCTGCCTACGAAGCTGAAGGTCCTGGGTTCGAATCCCGGTAAGGGCAAATATTTGTGTGATGAGCATGAATATTTGTTTCTGAGTCATGGAAGTTTTCTATGTATTTAAGTATTTATATCCATTATATATATCGTCGTCTAGTACCCATAAAACAAGCCTTACTGAGCTTTCTATGGGACTAGGTCGATTTGTGTAAGATTGTCTCCTAATATTTATTTATTTATTTATTTATTGTATGAATTATTGTGAAAACAAAAACCGCATAATAATTGAGCGTGTGAAGATTGTACCGGCATTGGTCGAACGATTAGCAACGCAGTCTCCGACGCTCATCGGTATACTGTTCGGAATGGCGATCTTGCTCAATACAGTAGATAATTATAATATATGTTAAAGCAGTAAAAACCTAATATTTATTTATATTTATTTATTTATTGAATAGGCTACTATAAAAATAGGTACATGAAGAGATCTAAGCCAGTTGGCTACGTCAGGGGGAAGGTCAAACAGATCTCCGGGGGGTCCATTATAAGATGTCAGAGGGCAGCGTTGGACAATGTGTTCATGGTGTACTGCCGTTTGAGCAAAATTTTACTTCCCAAAAAACTTATTGCAGTAGTTTCATTTCCCAAGTGAACCTTAGCACGTAATTTACATATCGCATCATATTAATTTGGCATAATTTTACTTTGTCAAGTTTTATAATAGAATAGATTGTATAACAAGGGCCTAAAATGAGCCACATTACCAGGAGATGGTTATTTTCCCGAGCGAAGTGAAGAAAAATTGTCCGAGGGATAATATGGCTTTGAGACCAGAGTTATACACTTTACTTTTCACTTCGACTATGAGCAAATAGTAAAAACTAACATTATCCATCCATAATCAATAATAAATTTCACGGCGAGAAGATGGTTCAATTTAGCGGCATGTTTTTTTTTTAACTGCTTTGACACAGATACAAAATATTGACACCACGAATAAACGCCTCTCATCATCTATAGGCCCCTCCAAACGGCCGAGCGCGGCGGACAGCATACGGGGCATAAGATAAAGCGAGATAGACATCAGTCTATCCCGCTCAATCTCATAGCTTATGCCAAGTATGTAGTCAATCACGCTTGGACGCGGCTAATTGACGATCAGAGGCGGTTTTTTTTTTTATGATTATGATTGGGATTAAATACACCTAATGTTTGACATAAACTCTGTTTTCTGATTGGTCGATTTTAATATCTAGCTGTATTCTGGTTAGTCGATAGCAAATACAAATGTTTTTTGAAAGATTTATGATTGGTGAATACGGTAGTGTTTTGATTGGTCAAATTAAATGTTTACAAATCATAAATATGTCTATATAATATTTTCCCTAGAGGCTAAATGTACTACTTTAGCCCCGCTTGCCAAGCCTAATATGACACACTTTTCGAGCATGAGAAGTGAAAAGATTAAGAAAGGTTGTTCATTAAGCAAACGTTTTCCTTAGGCTAATATTATATTCCAAACAGATGTTACTTCAAAAAGTAACTTCGCACTTTCAACAAATAGCATATTCAACCTTAAAGGGGTAATTATCGCGTGCTTTGAAACGCTGTTCTGACTAGATTAAGAAACAATAAGGTCTGATTTTCAGATATACTTACAGCGTGTCTCTGAATTTGGGGCTTTAAATGCAAATGTCGATTACGCTCCTAAAACTGAAACACTTTTGTTCCGCAACTTTGTGTTTCTTGAACTTTAACTGTACCATCAATGTATTGCAAACACGGCCTCATTATTTGACATCCATGCCACTGACAAGTATGAAAACTAACTAATGGATGATGTGCATTGAAAATTGTATTTAATTTGTATGGAATAATAAAAATATAAAAAGAACGTTTTTGAAAATTTGTAGAAGTGTAGTTTGAAAAGTAGTTCCATTTCAGGAGCATAATCGACATTTGCATTTAAAGCCCCGAAGTCAGAGACACGCTGTATGATTCTTGACTATTATGATTGTTTATCTGATTTAATCGATACATGATTGCCTAAAAGGGCTTTGCTGGAAATGTATGGGCAACTGGTGCCTTTTTTTTGATGGCACACTAACGCCACCTTGTTACGCGTCCTAATCTATAATAGTATTCGACCATTAAAAGTAACTGATATTCTCAGTTTTCATAATTAGATACGCGTTATAGATTAGGACGCATAACTCAAGACGGATGTACTTTAGAGCTGAGCTGCCATAGTAACTATTGTTTGTATGGAAGTACTCTACACATCTAACAAGGTGGCGTTAGGGTGCCATAAAAAAAAATGCACAAATTTCCTCGAAATTTTCCTTTTTTTACCCAGCCTACTCAAAAAATACATTATTTTACGGCAAAAAAAAAAACATAAGAAGTGTTTTTATGACTTTTACAGTCAGTAAGTAAGACTCAATATCTCTTATGAGAGATCGTTATACAAATCGATGTTCTATCCAATGCACTGTGGATAGAACATCGATTACGATGCCATGCTATATTTTGGGAAGAGTAGGTGTTATGTCAAACGATACATTTGACTAAATCATACATGGTAAAATTAAACATGAGCAAGTAATTATTTGTTAAACAATGATTTGCCAAATGAAAATTTGGTAACTGTAAAATTGCGATAAGTTGTTATTACTAATGACTCTTTGCCAAGGGTTGAAGTGTGTTCTGGACGATGGGCTAGCAACCTGTCACTGCGATATCACATTTTTTGATCTTTTATACCCACATTTATGCTAAAAATAAAAAATAAATAAAAAAAATAAAATAAAAAAAAGTTCATTGCCACAATTGAGTTTTACAAAAATATATATATATGAGAGACTTAACTTGATAAACACTTAAGGATAAAAAATACAGCAAAAAACATAAAGTAACTCTGTAGATTCGTGGTAACTGGGCAATGGGTACTCGTCTCAGCCATTTGCTAGATATTTATACCCAGCGCTGATTTTCAGACGAGTCCCTTTCCTACAGATCGGTCGTTACAAAACTGCGACCGGCGCGGCTGTGCGTGCGTGCGTGCGTGTGTGCGCGTGTGTGTGCGCGCGTGTGTGTGTGTGTGTGTGTGTGTGTGTGTGTGTGTGTGTGTGTGTGTGTGTGTGTGTGTGTGTGTGTGTGTGTGTGTGTGTGTGTGTGTGTGTGTGTGTGTGTGTGTGTGTGTGTGTGTGTGTGTGTGTGTGTGTGTGTGTGTGTGTGTGTGTGTGTGTGAGTGTGAGTGTGAGTGTGCGCGTAATGTTTAAGAATATAAAATAATAAACGTGGTACTGGAACACAAGTTTCATGTGCTCTGCCTACCCCTTTTAGGGATAAAGGCGTGAATGTATGTATGTCTTTGCCAAATGATAATTTCAGAAAAATTGTTTGGGACTTGATACTTTGGGAAAAGTTTTTTCCCACATTCACACATAGCACTATCTTTCTAACCCCACTTGTGTCGGAAATAATTTCAACGACCATGTCCAGTCCGGAGTCTGTTTAGGCGACACCAATGGTTACATGGTAAGTCGAAACCCGGTAACTTGGACGTAGGGTATAGGTTGCTTGGCTCCATTCCGATCTCCATCTTTCTGACAGCTTGAAATCGAGTGGGTTGCTGGCTGTAGAATATGGCAGTTTTTGTGACTTGAGTCGATGTAGAGGTGGTCTGCAAAAGTGGTCGTAGGCTGGAAAACCGGGTTGTGATCTTATCTTGTCGACGTCTCTGTACAATGCCTGTTTTCTACGGAGGTGTGGGGGAGCGATGTGACTCAGGTCGGAAAGCCAATGAGTTGGAGTAGATTTGACAGTTCCTGAAATACAGCGTATGGTGTCGTTCACCTTCGCATCCAGTTTGTTAACAAAGGCACTGTTTAGCCCGAGAAATAATCAGCTGGTCAATCGCGTAACGCACGTTACGTAGACCTTATTTTATTATTATTATTGTGAGCCTGTAGTGTCCCACTGCTGGGCAAAGGCCTCCCCCCACTTTTTCCAGTGCTCCCGATTCTGAGCAGTCTCTGGCCATTCTTTTAAAAAACCGGCCAAGTGCGAGTCGGACTCGCGCACGAAGGGTTCCGTACCATTATATATAATAATAAGTTACAATAGAATTTGTACGAAACTATTACTTCTTGAAGTAGATTTTATAAGTTGGTCGACTATTACTCGTAAACGTGTAAAGCCTACTTAGCTGTGATAGTTTTCCTTTTAACTTCGTTATATGTACTACTACCATGAATTTTTTCACATATCCCAAAACAACCATTTAGCTAGCAGGGGGTGGGGACACTGGAGTCTAACAAAAATTAGCACTTTAAGGCTTAATATTTCACAAACGGATCGTTTAATCAAAAAATTGTTTTCACAAACCCCCAATATTTTCAAAAGACCTATCCAACGACACCCCACACTATGGGGTAGACGACAATAAAAAAAAACATCCCCACTTTACATGTAGGGGAGGTACCCTAAAAAAAAATGTTTTTCAAGATTTTATTTTACCACTTTGTCGGCATGACTAATATGTATATTCATGCCAAGTTACAGCTTTCTAGTACCAAGAGCCTCTGAGCTAAGCTGCGGACAGACGGACGGACGGACGGACATAGCGAAACTATAAGGGTTCCGTTTTTGCCATTCTGGCTCCGGAACCCTAAAAAGGAGTCTAGCTCGTCCCTCCATCGCCGACGAGGTCTGCCACGTCTCCGTTTCGAGCTGTCGGGCTGCCATTCAGTGGCGATCTTGGCCCACAGTTGACTCGGCATGCGGCAGACATGACCGGCCCAGTCCCACTTCAACTTGGCCGACTTTCGAGCTACATCGACTATTTGAGTTTTGGAGCGCAGCGTGGTGTTCCGGATGCGAGGTAGACCTAAATGTCAAATTTTATATGGAAAAGTGACAGTTGGATTGTCCTAACGCACGTTCGGAACGTTGCGTGATTCGGTAAAAAAGGGGTCTCTGTACTGACTTGACTGACAGACGACAGTTGAAAGCTTACCGATTCCGCACCGACGCGGAACTAGCCTCACTTTAACATGTCATATTCATCATTATAACACAATGAGACTTCCTGGGTGAGCATGGAAAAGCGATAAAAGGAAACCGGGTCCTGTACAAGGGTCAAGACATAAATTATGTTTCAACCGTATGGGCATTATTTTCAATGACAAGGATCTATTTTCTCATTTTCTTTCTATTATTTACGCACCATTTTTTACTCGCTTTATATCCACTCCGCCTGTTTTTTATTATACTGTGACATTTTATAATACTATGATATAGGTTCTTATTGTATACTAATTTGAACAAAAAAATTATACCTCGCCGAGTTTTTTTACGCTGGTTCTTTCCGAGGCAGAGGTTTTCTTTCCGAACCGCTGGTACTTTATCGACATTTAGAGGCAGCACATTACATCTTACTAATATTCGGATGTTTAGATGTTTGGATGTTTGTTACTCAATCATGCTTAAATGGCTCAACCGGTTTGGATGCAATTTTGCACGAAGATAGTTTAAAGCCTGGATTACAGTATAGGATAGTTGCTATCCCAGATTCACGCAGACGAAGTTAGGGTTAGTTAGGGTTAGACATAATTACGCACTAGCGTAAATAATAAATAATTTTGGCTGTGACTTGGACTTTCATTAACCTATGTATGTCTTATATATTTCAGTTTTTTTATATCTATTAAATATAACGTCTAGAACCCATACCACAAGCCTTATTTAGCTTACTATGGGTCGCTAATGCGATTTGTATAAGATTGTCCCCTAATACATATTTATTTATTTATGCATGTTTATTTCTTTTGCACGCTCTACAGTATAAACGGATTAATGGGTTTTAAATGTGTGAGGTGTCGTTAGATTACTCTTGGTCATGGTAGTAGCAAAGACTATAAAATCATCATCATCCTAGCATTTTTCTCGGTAAACGGGCCCCGGGGTACCTAATCCTAAGATTGGGATACGTAATCGACGGCCACCTGACAGCGAGCTGACCTTCTAACCCAGAGGGAAAACTAGACCTAATTGGGATTAGGCGACTTTCCTTGCGAAGTTTTCCTTCTGAAAAGCCACTATTAAATGATTATCAAAAAAATGATGTTACTGCATAAGTTTTTCTGACAAAACCCAGTGGTGAAAGCTGGGGTCGAACCCACGACCTTTACTGAAAGTTACGTGCTTTACCGCTAGGCTACAGTGGCAGCAAATGCTATCATAATGTTTACAACTGGCTCTGTAAGCTATATAACTCATGAGCCTGTCTTTTTATCAAACAAAATTCGAATTTTGAGAAACTGTAGGTAATAGCCAACTAAGTTCTATAATATGTATTCTTATTGCACCTGCTCACAAAATTTCACGAAATCGGTTGAGAAATGCGGGTAGAGAACAGTCAGAGAGACAATAAGGAAGCTTTTTCGACCAAGCTGAAACGGAAAATCGTTCGCTTCGCTCAATCGTTGTTTTAATTTCACTTAAACTAACAATTCACTCCTTAGCCACCATTTAAATAAATAAAAATAAATAAATATTTGGGGACAATCTTACACAAATCGACCTAGTTCCAAACTAAGCAAAGCTTGTACTTATGGGTACTAGACGACGATATACATACTTATATATATAAATAAATACTTAAATACATAGAAAACATCAATGACTTAGGAACAAATTTTCATGCTCATCACACCGGGATTCGAACCCGGGACCTCCGGCTTCGTAGGCAGGGTCACTACTAACTAGGCTACAGAGGTACTCATTTAGCGATAAACTTCCAATTGTTCTGATTCAAATTGAATTATGTTCATCAGTGCGCCGCGCCGTCTACCAATTTAACTACCCAAAACTAAATATAGTTACTCCCGAACCAATCAGTATCAATTCAATTTTAATACGTTGATTGTGGCACTCTTTGGGGGAGGTCTATGTCCAGTAGTGGACGTCTTTCGGTTCTTTCTCTCTTTGATATGATGATGATGATTAGCATACGAAGTAGGCCCTTTATATATAATAAAATGAGAAATTTTCAAGTACATTTTAATACAGCGCTACCAGTTTCTTAATCGACCATTCTCAATTTATTTGTATACGATCGTATCAAATTACCAGGATATATCATTTAAGACAGGAATCGCGGTAATTATGACACAGACACATAATTATCGCGAATGGAAATAAAGCTACCGACTGTCTATTTAGAGGTGGAAAGATTCTCTCTTGGATTCTACAGAATGTTAGTCGTCAAATCTAAGGTGCTGGTTTAATTGAGCATTCATTTGTAATGAGCATTATATTATAGCTAATATTACATAGGTAAAACCTCAGAAAATAAACAAAAGCGTTTTAGCGAGCAATCTAACTAAACGACAGAGAGTTCCGAGCCGAGCAATTTCCTTACGCGACCGTCAAGTCTGAAGTCGTCGTGAAGATTTCATTTTTTGACGAGTTTTCACTAGAGCGTTCGCAAGAATGATGGTGTTAAATATTTGTAGCGATGTTTGGCTCTATTGATGACCGCTTTAGCCTAGTTGGTAGTGACCCTGCCTACGAAGCCGGAGGTCTTGGGTTCGAATCCCGGTAAGGGCATTTATTTGTGTGATGAGCACGAATATTTGTTCCTAAGTCATGGATGTATCTTTTTATTTATCTATATAATTTGTTTATCATCGTCTAGTACCCATAGTACAAGCTTCGCTTAGTTTGGAACTAGATCGATTTGTGTAAGATTGTCCGCAAATATTATATTACTAAGCTTCTGCCCGCGACTCCGTCCGTGTGGAACTTTTTTTTATCGTCGTGATAAGGAATCTAATCCT
The DNA here is from genome assembly GCA_947578815.1 of Epinotia ramella. Lineage (NCBI taxonomy): Eukaryota > Metazoa > Arthropoda > Insecta > Lepidoptera > Tortricidae > Epinotia > Epinotia ramella. The sequence goes on from OX388207.1 coordinate 7,306,984, forward strand.
AAAATAAACTTTAAATTTTAATAAAGTTTTAGTTTTAAACCCCCAAAAAAAGAGTTTCCCCCATACAAACTTTGCACCCCTAGTTAACCCGCTTAGGGGTGGGTTTTTTTCAAAACCCTAAAATTGCTTTTCTCGTATTGTAATAAGGAGTCCATACACAACGTTTCAAGTCACTCACTTAAAGTTTTCCACCAACCCCATACAAACTTTCAACCCCTTGAGGGTGGAATTTCCAAAAATCCCTTCTTAGTGGGTACTTACGTTATATAAATTACCTATTGTGAAAAAAACACTTTTCTTCAACGGTTTGGGCTGGGCGTTGATTTTAGTCAGTGAGTCAGTCAGGACTTCTACGTTTATTATATATAGATAGATATTATATTATTTATTATTATCTCCTTTATTCAATTTTCTTCTTAGACTAGGTTATTATTATTATTATTATGAACGGCGAGTGCTCGCTGTTCTCTTACACGTGAATGCTCAAGACTCTTGGGACATTCAAGCACGATGTCGTTAAAGGGCTTTGCTGGAAATGTATGGGCAACTGGTGCCTTTTTTTTTTATGGCACACTAACGCCACCTTGTTAGATGTGGAGAGTACTTCCATACAAACAATAGTTACTATGGCAACTCAGCTCTAAAGTACATCCGTCTTGAGTTACGCGTCCTAATCTATAATAGTATTCGACCATTAAAAGTAAGTCATATTCTCAGTTTTCATAATTAGATACGCGTTATAGATTAGGACGCATAATTCAAGACGGGGATGTACCTACTTTAGAGCTGAGCTGCCATAGTAGGGCGTTTTTTTTTAAAAGTGTACAAAACTTTTTTTTTTCAGATTTCGTTTTTTTTTTAGTTTTTCTTACTCAGAATCGTTGACACTATCGATCGTCATAGTTTTTCTATGTTTATTGCATGCCGTGTTTGCCTGTAATTGGGTGAATACTCTAGCAGTAGTTCATTATCTGTTGTAATTAAGTTTTTTTATTGTATTACAGCTGTTGGCAAACCTTAATAAATAAATAAATAAATACAAGAAAAAAAATGTCCCAGATTTTACTATGTAAGTTTGTTCTTCCAGTGCGTCACGACCATATAAATAAAAAAAAAAGCATACAAAAATGTGACGATCTGGAATGGAAATTTTGGACACTTTTTTTATTGTTAAGGATCGATAGTGTCAACGATTCTGAGTAAGATAAACAAAAAATAAACGAAATCTGAAAAAAAAGGTTTGTACACTTTTTTTGAAAAACGCCCAGTAACCTATTGTTTGTATGGAAGTAAGAGACACATCTAACAAGGTAGCGTTAGTGTGCCATCAAAAAAAAGGCACCAATTTTGAGCAAAGCCCTTTTCTACCAACTCCACTTCTGTAGTTGGTTTGTAGAAATAGCAAATCGAATAACAAAAATCATGTAATGACCTGTAAAAGTGCCCAGAAAAACCGGGGAAACAATAAGACCCGCCGTTTGAACAAAGGAGTGACCCAATGACCCCTCTTTATCTTACCCCAGCGCGCCGCGGCCTTTGTCTGAGCACGAGATAAGGAAACGTGGATTTGAATTAGAAAATCGGGTGCGAGCCGTGATAACGAACAGATTCAGTGCCGTTTCGTAGCGCTACGCTCGTTTTTACGGTTCCGTACCTCAAAAGGAAGAAACGGAAACCTTATAGGATCACTTTGCTGTCCGTCTGTCTGTCTGTCGAGACCCTTTACTAGGGAAAGCGATATCGCGTTGCAATTAAAACCATATACTTTACAGGTCTACTATATAGGTGTACAGTCCCTTGAAGCTGAGCAAACGTTAAAAAAAAGCCGCTTATGCCGCAAAAAAACCTTTATTTCGACATTCTCAAAGAAACAATTTTTTCTCAAACATGCAATGAAATATTGACGTGTTCTTCATAATGGGCTTCGAAGTGTCACGCTTCGGGCGCCGCGAGACGAGAGACCCGTAATGGCATTTCGTACAAAATTGGAGACCTAGTCCTGCAAGATGGTCTTTTTTAATTCCATTCCACAACTTGTGGCACAGGATCACGGCGTTCAGCCATAAAAATTAAAGTTTGGTTTCTAGGAGTTTTTTATTTCATTGCATGTTTGAGAAAAGCACCATACATACCTCGGCGTGAAAAGGGGTTGCCAGCCTCATAACTATCCGACCTCGCTACTCTATATGTACTTGGCCGGCAATCCCTTACTTCCCGGCCTCTGAAGTAATGTACTATTATTGGTTACTTTCTGTTGACCTACTATACCTACTCTGTTTTTTTTAGCATTAGAGAGACCTTTGCAGAACGAGATATAAGGTTTTTTATCTCCCATCTTGCTTATAAACACTTATAACTTACAGTTTTCCCAACAAATTAGTAATAAATGTGAAAACTATGCGTTCAGCTATCGGTAAATATCAAATGATATGTACTCGTATGTTACATAAGTTCCGAGAAATTCAGTGGTATCGGTCGAAATCGAGGAAGGAAGGTTTACGACCACTGCTTCTTTGTTTACCCGTTTGATAGATAATTCTAATCTTTAAAAAAATATAGTATAGAACTATGGGGTACTACAAGTCTTTTACTACAAGTACCCACAGGGAAAAATATGAAAACTATATATATTTGTAATTAAGTACGGAAACCTAGCCGGGCGAGTCCAACTCGCACTTGTCCGGTTTTTTTTTTTATATAAGGACGGTGCCAAGTAAGCGTACGGGTCGCCTGACGGTTAGCAGACACCGTCGCATATGGACGCTTGCGATATGAGAAGAAACACTAGTGCGCTGCGGCCCTTTATTGATTTCAGGATTCATTATGTTGGCAGCTAATCCTGAGCTTGACGGACAGATAGACCAATGTGTGACAGCGGCATTGCAGATCAAACCATAGACCGTATCGTGAAGCGATGTCCTAAAAGATGGTATCCGGGTGACCCGGGGACCTCTATAATTTAACACCAGAAGCTGTAAATTGGTTGTGCAATCTGAGGGACAATCACGTAACGTTTTGAACGCGCGTTAGGTACATCATTTTCCCATATAAAAATTGACATTTAGATCAAACTGACGCGCGTACAATGCGTTACGTGATTGACCTGAGAGGTAATCACGTAACGTTTCCAACGCGCGTTAGGACAGTCAACTGTCACATTCCCATATAAAAAGTCAGATTTAGATCAAACTGACGCGCGTACAATACGTTACGTGATTGTCCTGAGGGGCTAGGCTACCATTTTTAAATATAACTAGCTTCTTCCCGCGACTTCGTCCACGTGGAACTCGTTTAAATCGTAGCTCCTTACAAACTTTTACCCCCCATTACACCCACTTAGGCGATGATTTCCGGCATAAAAATGTCTTTACCTGGGACTCAAACTACCACTATACCAAATTTCATCCAAATCGGTTCAGGGGTTTAAGCGTGGAGAGGTAACAGACAGACGGACAGACACACTTTCGCATTTGTAACATTAGTATGGACGTATATATGCCTACTACAAGAAACGCCATTCGATTAAATAAATCTTGACACCGTGATTCGTAGTAACCAAGCGTAGGTATCTAGTTTCTTTAGGTGTGACGGGTGAAGTGAAGCGCATTAGCGCTTTCCGAATAACCTTTACAGACAAATGCCGTCTTTAAAGTGTTATTGTGTTATATTTTTTTTATTTGTAGATATGGTGCAAAAATGCATCCAATGACGGCCTTAAGCGGGGAGCCGTTTATACTGGTCGATAGAGGTATGCTCATGCAAACCTTTTTCCCCCCCGAACTATCATGTACAGTATTTAAAAAATACCGATAGATTAAATTACTCGTTATTTTATATCCGACTTATGATAATTCGCCTTTGGGCAATGATAATTGTACAATCATTATATTTACATTTGCCACGTTATTGTAATGTTATTCAAAATATTGTAATTTATTACCATGCTTAAAGAAATGACTGGCAAGGGAGAAAAATAAAATATACGCACAATAAGATGTCACCATAAAACGCGCTACGGAAAATTTGCCGCTTGAATACCGCCTGCGTACCAGAAGCAAATAAACTGTTAGTTCCCTAGAACCCACCGTTCCCAGATAAAGCTTTGAAGTCTACAAAAGCTAAACAGTTATACCGAAGACATACGTTTTTATTACAAAAGACATTTTGCGTCACGCTTGTTCGACAACAATGGATGTGAATGACACGAGTGACACGACATCCAAGTAGTAAATTAAGGTCTGGCTTTGAGTCTTCTATGTCTCTACACAAGATCGTAAGTGCCGTAGCCATGTGTGTCAAGTTACGACGTGTCGTCAGTTAGGAAATGAAGTCATGCGTGGAAGCTTTAGCGCATAATGGGGGTTCGACGAAACTTTACGGTACATATTAATCAATGATAATTTGTCTAAGCTGAAATGATGCTTCTTTAGTTGGGAACGGGGCACCTCTTGCGATCTTTGTTGTACTCACCTGCCATGATTGGCGCAACAGAGAAAGCAACAGAAGTGTCCCGTTCCAACGTTATGCGGCCCCTTTTGATAATATTAAAATAGTGATTAATATTAAAATTGCATCAACCTCATTTTATCACACTGCTGGCGCGGCCTGCGGTGGCGGTCAATAGTAAACTCGACATTAACTGTCTACTATTGACCGTCACCGCAGGCCATGTCAGTCTGCGTGTGAGGCTTAATATGGCGCCGGCTGTCATGAGAATTGTGTAAATTCCCTTACAAACAGATCTTAACGAACGTAACAGCAATTGCCGTCGTTTTGAATAAACCAGCCAGCGACGCAACACGACAACAGCAGTTCGAAACATTACGTGATTACCCCTCTGGGTTACACTTCTGTATCCCAGAGGGGTAACCACCACCCCCTTATCTTTCCGTGGGAGTGGTTTTAAGAGTTTAAGCATTGAAACACGTGTGTTAACATAGTTCACGTTTACAAAATGTGTTATGTTACTTTATTAAAAACATTAGTACTTAAACGTATACTTCCTACGTCCATACTAATTTTATAAATGTGATAGTAACTCGTTTCGTGTTTGAACCACTGAACCGGTTTAGATGAAATTTGGTTTGGAGATTTTTTTTTTAAACGCTGAAAAGAAAAAAGGACAATTCTTATCCGAAAAATCATTTCTAAATGGGGTGTAAACCAGCCCACACCACACTTTAACCCTGTTCCATAGACAGAAGATAGTAATTTAAAAAGAGTTATTAAGACAATGTATCGACGAACCAAAAAATATCATTGGTTCTTTATTTTTTTTTAGCGTCAGATGTAGGTCTCAACCCGAACTGACAAGAAACTCATCTCAGTGAGTCAACAGGGCATGCCATGGTTGTGGATAACCTATTTATTTGCTAATATATATTTCGCCCAGTGAATTTAATCCATAGGCGACATAGCTTTTTCTAGTATAATCGTGCAACACTTGATTATAGTGTTTATAAAGTGGACAAATTTGGAATTTTAACCTTGTTATTTTTGGAGTATTAGAGTGTTATAAGAAGGTGTGGATGAATTTTATAAGTATAGAGAAATAAAATGGCTGAAAGCTTACCTGTATTTTTAGTACAGATTAAAACTAGCTACATGGATATGATATTAAGGTAATGTCTGTGAAATGTAAGTTTAGAAGCATTGTTAGTTTGTATAGCTAAAGCAATGACGCGTATTCTCAGTGTCCGAGAGAGGCAACCGGATGGTTCGCGGTATTTGAGCTCCCAAAGCGTTGTGGAATCTCCCTGTGCAACCCGAACTGAGCCAACTTAGACTATAGGGGGAAATGGGAGGGGGGGTGAAAAAAAAACTGGCCAGGTATTCGATTTAAACCAGCATTTCATGATATAAACAGCGTACACACTTTCAGGCAACCGCTGTTTCAATCGGCTGCCTCGTGATATTTTTATTTTTCATTTTTTTATTATTGCCGCCCCATTCTACTACGTTGACTCTGTTCGATTATTTTTTTCATCTCCAAACATGATACCGTTTTATAAGGAATGATAAGTGTCGCGAAATCGCTACCTCACTCCCACGCAACAATTTCCACGTAGAGGACAATCAAGGTCAAATTTTTACACCGCCGTATTAGACAGGAAATAGGGTGCAAAATAAACATATCTCTGACGCCACCCACAGTTTCATACATGTTTTTTGCTGAATAACCTGAATTTCGAGGAAGACATGATTGAAATGACAGCAACATCCTGCTTATAAATAAATCGGGCGAAGACCGAGTCCCCTAAGGACTTGCAAGCATTAAACTGCTGAAGCATAACACCTTCTTATAAACCGTGACCGTGTATGATTTAAACTTGTATTTCACTTCAACTAAACAAATATAAGCTTAAGGACTCGGTAATAAGGATAAGACTGACTGCACGTTTCTGGGCGATCGTTAGCTATTATTTTATTTGCTTTCGCTTCAAGGGATTTTCGACTTTCATCTTAGAGTAGGAAGAGCTAAAAGGAATGTATTAGGTATTTGGTGGTATTACTGAGTTGGGAATTCAGATCCTACATAGGAACGGGTTCTATTCGCGTAGAGTTGAGGATTAAGTGTATGAATAATATAATGATATATTGGGCTGCATGCAAACTAGAGTAAATATTACATATTGCAGGATTTCATGCTCGGACATGATCTACAGTCAAATGAATGGACGGTTGAAAATCTATTCATTCTGTTCGATTTGAAATTTGAACACCGTTAGTCTAGTGGGTAGTGACGCTGCCTACGAAGCTGAAGGCCCCGGGTTGGATCCTGGTAAGATCAAATATTTGTGTAATGAGCATGAATATTTGTTTCTGAGTCTTGGATGTTTTCTATATCGTCGTCTAGTACCTACCTATACCACAAACCTTACCAGTATTGAGCTTACCATAGGGTTAGTTCGATTTGAAAATATTGTTGCAAGATTGTCCCCTAAAATTAAAAAAATATATATCATATCGTGTCTGAAAAGCCACAAATAATTAATGTCCGAAATAGGTAACGTTAGTTCTCTATCGGTGATGCAAGGTGAGAGGTGAAAGAAAATCATAGGTAATTTATTTCATCATCATTTACTTAAGAGCTCTTGTCGGTGGAGTAATTTCCATTCTGATCTATTCTCTGCCTTTTCATTCAACTCTCTATAACATTAATAATTATTCATAATAATAGTAATAGGCGTAGGGATGTGACGGCCCCATCGCCCACCAGATTTCTGGTGCAATAAGTCAACGTAAGGCAGCTTGTGGCGGGCTGTTAGGGAGTAGCGACCCTACGTACCTGAGTACTCCTGGGGGTGCCCTGTGGTCAGGTGGTTGGTTGGCCGACCGGGTGGATGGTTGGACAGGCCCCCGCCTCTGGCTTGCCTTTACTGGCCGTTCAGAGTGGAGTCGCAAGAGCTGTTGCTCGAGGGTAGATGTGGACCCCTACGTCGACGCAACGCATAATTTTGTATGAGAACGTTCACAAGACGCCGGTAGTGAGGGGGGGCCCTAAGTGGCGAGTTGGCTATAGGTATGTTTAAAGTCCAGTGCCACACCCCCCCCCCCCCCCCCCCCCGGCTGTCTGACCGGTGTTGCCCTTAGGGTTCCGTAGCCAAATGGCAAAAAACGGAACCCTTATGGATTCGTCATGTCTGTCTCTGTCTGTCTGTCTGTCTGTCTGTCCGTCCGTATGTCACAGGCATTTTACTCGAAAACTATAAGGTGTATTTGAATAAAATTTTGAGGATAGGTATATTTTGTTAACCGCTACATAGTTTTGTATTTAAATGACTAAAAAAAAATTTTTTAGGGGTGCACTCCATACATAAAAATGAAAGTCAAAAAAATTTTAGTCATTGCAAGCCCACGTGTGGCACGTCAATCGATAGGCCTTTCAAAATAAATATAAGGTTAGTCAGCTATTTTTTTGATTAAGTGAATAAAGTCGGAGATAATCACCTCGAAAGGCACTAAAATTGTGACCCCCCCCTCTAATTTTTAAACCGTGTATTTTAAAAAATTGAAAAAAATCATGCACATAGAGCTTATTAAATTCTTTCAGCTAAAATTGTTTTGAACAAGATCGGTTCAAAGGTTTTTGAGATATTTCTAAAAAACTGCCTTCCTTAAAGAAAAGGTAAGTGCCATAAGATTACACTAACGATACGACCTTTTTAATAGGCCCGGACCATCGTTGTGCGTGGTCTGACACGTACTTGGCCGCTTTTTAATGTCGCTATTAATAGGGGCCCATCTAGCAGTTGGCGAGTCACCGTCTGCCAGAGATAAAAAGTGAGACAGTTATATTAGGCAGGCGTCCGATGAATTCATCCAATAGCCCAGCCACTAGTCCATCATTTTACCATCAATAGGACGAATAGGACTTGTCATGGGACGCACACAGAGACAGCACCCGCTAGGGTGTATAGGGATACACCCTAGCGGGTGCTGTCTCTGTGTGCGTCCCATGACACGGGCAGGGACAGCATCCGCTCGGTTTACTCCTTGCTTATGAATATGTAATGGTCCTGATAAGGTAATCATTGAATATGCTACATCAACTTAGCCAAAATCATAAAGAATAAAATATATACAAATATTTATTCCTAGCGACGCGGCGGCATGTAAGCCCAGTCCGCTAGTGAGGTGCGATTGTTCACGCCCACTGACCATTTCTTGTCCTTGTCATTTTGCATAGAAAAGTGCAATAGAGGGGCTGCTTTGCTAACTATAACGCAGACAGAGTATACGTATGGCCCAAGAGTGCGCGTGGGGCGTAGTTGTAATGCCGGCTATACACACCGCAGCAGCCGTGGCAGCTATGTAAACAAAAGAGATCGAATTATAGCCCTCTCCCTCTAACGCATAGCTGCCTCCTGCTCACGCGCCAACGTTGGCCCAATGTGTACAGCCGGCATAAGGCGATGATTCTGGTGCCAAAGCATCGGACCGCGGCGTTTCGAGGTAGATTTAGGTTCGCGGCGTCCAAGTGTTGGAATGGTCTCCGTCCACCTATCCAAGGAGCGTCTATCAACTATACCTTTAGGCGCCAGCTTAAGACGCTGTCAACACCAAAATGCCTTTGAGGATTTTGGATAGCGCGCACACTGTCTATTTGTATTGGGGTAAACAAGAGCGAGTGTTACTGGGCGGCCCGGTTTTTGAAGATAATATTAGGTACATAAATATTGAAATAAAAAAAAGGGTGGATTATTAGTGGATTATGACTCGTTAGCGGTTTAGGTATGAATATGTTGACTTCATGTTTTTAATTGCAGACCCATACGTCAAAAAAATAAAGACATAGAACCGTTTAATGTGATTTTAAGACCAATCTTTGCAATTGTTTTCTATCGAGCCGATTTCGTTCAATTATGTATCGCGCCCGTCCACGGTCTATGAAATATGGTGAATATTAACATATATTTTATTTGATGTGCTAGAACAAATAGTTTTTCTTAAAAAACTGCTTAAATAACATCAATTTCCCTCAAATTAGGTCTTGTCACCCTCTTAAGGGCTATTTGTTGACGCTCCCAAAATCCCAACCCTAAACCATCCGGCACTTTTTAAACATCCCAACCGTTTCGAGTTTTTTACTTTGTGTTTCTCATCCCATTACTCGTTGTGAAATCTCGAAAACTACTCAACGGATTTCAAAAATTCTTTCACCAGTATATAGCACGGACCTTCAGAATCAAGATAGGCTATATTTTATCCTATGGCTCCGCCCGGGATCTTTATAATTCACGGGCCGAGCCGCGCGGGCAGATCGTCGTAAAATGAATTTCTTTAAACTCCAGCATTTGTACTTTTATCCTGTTTAGTAGATAAAGGCGCGATTCAACATCATGTTTAAACAGCTTGTGATATGGCTATGATATTACTTTAGTACCTACATTGTTGTGAATGTTTATAAGCAAGTAATTGAAGGACGATAGAGACCGGTTCCGCTGTCAAAGAGTAAAGTCGCTGTGTCAGACGCTCCCGCATATTTAGTGATTAAAGTGCGATATTACAAATATCTCGGGCCCCAGTGCAGTGTAAAACGCTCTTCTAACGCGAGTGCATATAAACAATTCAAAATAACACCGAACAATATGTTATTTGGGTGAAAAAACTAACTCGAAAATCGCAAGACAACCGTTTTATTAAAGGTTATCTCAAGTGCAATACAGTGCTACCAACACAAGAATACGCGTTACGTTCAGAAACTGGATGAGACACTGCTCCCTACAAGCGTGTTTGAGCAACAGATAAAAACTTCATACCACACTTGTCAAATATCACATCATGACCAACGAACTATCACTGTCACCAGAAATGTCATTGCTCCTTTCTAAATTGACGCAACAAATGAATTTACAAACAAAAATAATTACGCAAAGTATTACCGAGGCGGTGCTACAGCAGATGGATCACAAATTAAAACCGTTAATTGAGGAAAACACTAAACTGAAAACAGAAGTTGAAAACTTGAACAAACAATTAATGGGCTTAGAAGCAATACACAAGAAAAACAATTTAATAATCCATGGGCTCCCAGAGCCCGAGGAAGAAAAATATGAAGATCTTGCCTCTCTTGTGACTTCAACACTTAACGAATTAGAAGTGACAATAGAACCAGGTGAAATAAACAGAGTGCAGAGGTTAGGGAAAAGAGGAAACAATGCTAAGATAAGACCAATTTTACTTGTCCCTACCACGCTACAAAAGAAGATTCAGATCCTGCGAAACAAAAAGAAGATGAAACCAACTACTTACATCACCCATGACCGTCCAAAGGCAGCAGTCCAAGCGCAAAAAGAAGGCAAGAATAGGAATAGCACCAACAACAAAGAAAATGAAAAACGTAAAAGGTCAGAAACTCCAAGCCCACGGAATGATCCACAAAATTCAAATAACCCAAAACTGCATAAAGTAGATGCATTTCAGTACATTCGGGAACGGGCATACTCCTGCTCAGAAAAGAACACCTATAGAAACTAAAAAACATGATACAAGAAACAAGGAACCAAAACAAAACAGCGCAAATATAACAGCACAACAAAAACAATCAAATTTTAAAAATGTAGAACATTCTCCCCCAAGCCGACCGGTCATCGTGGGGGAAGTAGACCACAACCCTTCAACACTCCACATATGTACACTAAATACAAGATCACTCCTATCAACAGAAAAACTATTAGAATTAGAAGAAGCTCTGTCAAATATTAAATATGATATTGTTGGACTAGCAGAGGTAAGAAGATCAGGATATGCAATATCGGAGGAAACAGACCACATCTTCTGCTATTATGGTGAAACGCAAGGACTACATGGAGTTGGATTCCTTTTAAAAAAACATTTAAAAAGCAACATTGAGAGCTTTATTGGTGTAACAGAAAGAATATGTATCCTAAACCTTAAATTTGAAAATATGTCACTTTCTATTGTGCAAGCATATGCTCCAACCTGTGAAGCCAGCGATGAAGACATAGATAGCTTCTACGATAAGTTGCTAGAGGCTAAAGAAAACTGCAGTAAAAATGTTGTACTTATGGGCGACTTTAATGCTCGTATTGGTCAACGTCTACAAAACGAAAAAAACATACTTGGACCCTACTGCTATGGTAAAAGAGACAAACGCGGTGAGAGATTACTACAATTTGCCCTAGAGAACAACTTCACAATCATCAACAGCATATTTAAAAAGAAACAAAATAATATGTGGACATGGCTGTCCCCGAAAAAGAATAAGAGTCAACTAGATTACATATTAACAAACATGAAGAAACAATTCTCTAATATAGACGTCATCAAACAATTCACCTTCTCCAGTGACCACAGACTTATTAGAAGCACCATACATCTAACAAAAACCAGAAAAAGCAGAGTGACCTTCAAAAACACTACATTAAAACTTGAAACTGAAGAAAACCAAATCGCATACCTAGAAGCACTGAAAGAAAACATACAGAAAACTAACATACCTGAAACTGACAATGTAGAAAATTACTATGCAAAATTAAAAACACTTATTTTGACAAGCCTTAAGTCAGTAAAACCTTCAAAAGATACAAAAAAATATTCTATTTCAAACACCACCAAAACCATGATGTTAAGAAGATCTGAACTACAACACAAGAAACCTCTCAACACAGAAGAAAAGCAAGAACTGAAAAACCTGTACAAAAATGTTCATAGACAAATAAAGAAGGAACATGAAGAACATAGATTGCAAGTAATAAAGAAACATCTAAATACTGATAGAAGTCTGAAAAAAGGTATCAAGGAAATTAACACTGCGAAGAAATGGATACCATGCCTAAACAAAAATACTACCAAAACATTCTCAAGATCACAAATTATAAACATAGCAACTGATTTCTACCAATCCCTGTATACCCAAAAAACAGATCTACCAAATCTTTCAAATCAAAACACCTCTATTGTCATAACCCATCCTGAAGATTCGGTATCATTAGAAAGATTTACGGAACAGGAAGTACTCGGAAAAATAAAAAAGCTCAAGGCGGAGAAAAGTAATGGACCTGACGGTATAACAAATGAAGCCTTGAAATCAGCCAAACATCTAATTATCACTTATATAACTATTCTCTTCAACAAAGTACTGGAAAAAAGAAAAATACCAGAAGAGTGGGCACAGTCTGATATCATACTGCTATATAAAAAAGGTGATCCAGCCGAAATTGCTAACTACAGACCCATTAGTCTACAACCAAACATGTACAAGCTTTTTGCCACATGCCTTGGAAGTCGTTTACAACGCTTTACCGAACACTACCAGCCAGTAGAACAGGCAGGATTCCGAAAGGGTTTTTCAACAATTGACCAAATACACACACTCGAACAAATAATTGAAAAGTATGAAGAACGACAAGCCCCGCTATACCTGGCCTTCATCGATTATGCTAAAGCATTTGACTCAATATCCCATGATAGTATATGGAAAGCTTTAGAAGACTGTACAGTACCAAAAGGAGCTATAGAACTTGTTCAAGATATCTATGAGAAAAGTGTTAGCAGAGTCAAATTAGAGAGAAAAGGACCAGAAATAAAAATAAGCCGAGGTGTGAGGCAGGGTGACCCTCTGTCCCCGAGCCTGTTTACCACTGTTCTTCAATATATAATGAAAAACCTAAACTGGACAAAAAAGGGAATATTTATAAATGGGAACTACCTTAACAACCTCAGATTTGCCGACGACATTGCACTGTTCTCAGAAACACCAACGCAGCTGCAAAATATGCTGAACGAACTTAACAACATAAGCCAAAGTGTAGGTCTAGAAATGAACACCACGAAAACAAGAATAATGACAAACAGAGTGGAAGCTTTGATAAAAGTTGATGAAAGCCCATTAGAATATGTACAAGAATATATCTATTTAGGCAAACAAATTTCGTTTAAAAAGTCCAGACACATTGATGAATTAAATAGACGTGTAAACTTAACCTGGAACAAATTTTGGAGCTACAAAGAAATCTTAAAATCGAACTTGCCCACCAGCCTTAAGTCAATTGTTTTAGATTCCTGCCTACTACCCTGCCTATCATACGCAAGCCAAACATGGATATATAATAGAAAAACTGAAACAAAAATTCAAACTTGCCAGAGAGCAATGGAGCGCAGCATCCTAAACCTAAAACGTATTGACAAACAAACCAACTTAAGCATAAGGAAACGAACAAAAGTAATAGATGCTCTAACTCACTGCAAAACAAGCAAATGGAAATGGTCAGGCCACGTTGCACGGATGCATAAAGAAAGATGGACAAAAAGAATAACACATTGGGATGGCCCTCTCGGAAAAAGAAAAAGAGGCAGACCCCCCGAGAGATGGCTAGATGAAATAAAAAAGGTAGCAGGTGAAAACTGGGCATCAAAAGCCCAAGACAGGAAAATGTGGAGTAGAATGGAGGAGGCCTTTACTCGTAGAGAGGTCCTTAAATAAAATTCGAGTGCAAGTGAATTTATATACCCAACTTTGTAAAAAAAAAAATATATATTTAAGGAAATAAATGGCTATAATAATAATAATAATTGAAGGACAAATCGTCGAGAGTCAATAGGAGTGTAGACACTAAATAAAATAATCAATAATGTCAATGTCGAATCTACACCCCTATTGAGGCTCTCTAATTTATCTGATACTATGAAATATATTGATTTAAACTTTTACGATTCTCACACATTATTTTAAGATTTCATCTTCGTGGAATCCTATCATAAGTAAATGCCAGCGTCAAAAAACATCGTCCGTTATATCACCGGATATTATTAGTGTTGTGTGTCGGCCGGGTGACAACCCTAGTGTACAAGTGGTTAATAAAGACCAAATGCGGGTAGTTCGGAAAACCCGCGCAGCAAGAAGATGTTGATACCCGCTCAAGCCAGTTGTCCCGTGACCATGGATGTTGCAACACATCCGAAACGTCGGGAGACCTCAGTGAGGTAAATAAAATAAGTTAACTATACGCGATTAAGTCCCGTTTAGTATAAATAATGATACTATGAAGTTCGCATCAGAGGGATCAGAGGCCTTTCAGTCTGTCACAGACTATAAAACTGTATTAAGGGAAGAGATGGCTATACAAGTTTGTATCGATAAAACTATTATCATTGTACGTACGTTAGGTAGATCTGAACATCAATTTTTGGGGGTTCCGTAGTCAACAAGGAAGCCTTATAGTTTTGCCATGTCCATCTGTCCGTCTGTCTGTCTGTCGGTCTTCGACTTAGCTCAGTAACCATTACTAATAGAAAACTGTAATTCGGCATGGGTATATAAATCAATCCCGCCGACAAAACAGAAGAATAAAATCTTGAAAAAAAATGTTTCTTGGGGTACCTCTCTCACTCCTAAAGCGAGCGTGTTTTTTTTTCTCGTTAAACCCATGTTGTGGGGTATCGTTGGATAGCTCGTTCAAAAATATTATGGGTTTAATAGAAACATTTTTCAAATCAGTAATTCGTTTGCGAGATATTGGGCTCTAAAGCCCTAACTTTTGTTCGAGTCATTGTGTAAAAATACTGGGGATGTGAAAAAATCGTGGTAGCAAGTAGTACATATAATGAATTTAAAAGGAAAACTATCACGGACAAGTAGGCATGAGTAGTTACCGAGTAATAGTCGACCAACTTAATGTGTACTTGGAAATGCCAATTTTCGTACAAATTCGGCCGACGCAACTGTACCGCACGTCGATGTAACTAAGACAGACAGGCAACTAAGGAACCCTACACTGCGCGTGGCGCAACACGCACTTGGCCGGTTTTATTTAGTAAAATCTGGTAGACCATATCCTCTAGCCGCTCAATACACGAAAATATAGCAATAAATAATAATATATAATAATAATATAAGTACCTATAGCATGTAACTAATGAGAGATACAACTAAAGAGTGATATAAATTGCATTGAAACAAGGATATTATTAGGCATTGTATTCATTATTTTAATACATTATACATAACTAATTAATTAATCGGTGACGTCACCACTTCTCACAAAAAAAAACTTTTGGTTATGTCTCAAACTATATTTATAACCAGTCGAATACCGCCTCGGTTTTACGATGGCAATCGTTAACTGCGTTCAAACACCTCTACACACAAACTACCCATATATTCAGTTTCACTACCCAAGATCTGTTCAAGTGCTAAAATAGAACACACAATCTTTAATTACCTCCGCTTCCATCACAGACATATACCCAACCAGACCATGCGAACATTACCACTCAGAGTTTTTGACATAGATACATTTGACGTCGAAAGTAAATATATTTTCCCTTGATGTTTTCCCTTGGTTAGAAGATTAAACCAAATTACTATTCTTTTTGTACGTCTTTAAATGTCATTAAATGCCGTCGGTAGTAAAGAGAAAGAGGGAAAATGTTTATAGTCACACTGACAGATATAAAAGCAAAATAGATATAGACATAAAAAAATTACAAGATTATATACTTATGTGACTATGGAATAGAACTCTGCATGTGCTGTGACAGCCATTGCGGCTGAGTCAAGAGGTTAGTTTGATTTGACCTGACCTGAGATGAGCGAATCAAAAAGAGTTTAATAAAGAAAATCAGTTAAAGGCGTACCTACATATATATGACGTAGAGTAAGTAATCACAAAATATTCTAGTGCAGACAGGGTTCTCTATTCTATTGTATGGGCAAAAATCATTTCCCAAAGTGTCACTTCCCAGAAAAAAATTACCAAATATTCATTTGGCAAAAAATCACTAGTCAAATTATTGTTTCGAATTTTATCACTTGGCATTATCTCCTATGGCAAAATATTACTTCGCAAATTATTATTTGGCAAAGTTTTATAAATAGTCAAGTTTCATTTAGTCAAACATATTAATTGGCATAACATTCGTTTTCCAAATTATTGCATGGCATACGATTTATATCCTAATTGTGTAGTGCATACCAAATATATTGGCAACCTAACCTAACCGCCAGCGTGTCGACGTCACCCCGCTTCGCGGGGTGCCTATTGCCGCTCTAAGGGACACAAGTGAACCCTAACCTAACCTACTTATAATTTTATTTCTCAAATGATTGTGTCTATTTTTGCCGTTGATGAAAGATGGCCGTTATTAAGTTAAAAAAAAACACGGTTTGTTAAACTTTTCTTATATCAAAATGTGTATTGATAAAATATAAATTAAAGTATGTTATGTTTTTCATTTGTTTGTCTTTTCATTTTAGTTTGTAGTAAAAATAAAATATTGAACGAAATGAAAACAGCAAATGTTTTGTTTAAAAAACAATATTAGCCCAAACAAAGTGTTTGCTAAATAAACTTTTGTCTTAATAACATTTGACAAAGCAAAATGATGCCAGATGATATTTTGACCAAATGAACAATTTGCGAAACAAAAATGTGCTATTTGTTCGTTTAGGAAATGAAACTACTGCCATAAGTTTCGTGAAGTGGGAAGTGAAATTTGGCGAAAAATATTTTGCCGAAACGGCAGGACCCCGCAGACAGACACTTCGCTCGGACATTGACGCGCTTGGTTTTTACACAAACACGATGCATGCAACGTCTATTTAGATATATCTGTGGCTGCCATGTTCCTACAATAGATCAATAGTCTCAAAGTACTGACACGAAATTCAAGCAAAAACTAGTCCAACGGTTATAAGAATAGAATTCAAAACAATTCAGCTTCCAGAAACTTTCTTTGACGTTGGAAAAGTAATTGTGTTTCGTTAAAAGTTTATAATGGTTTGGGAAATGTATTAGAAATATTGGTGCCTACGTCTCTAGATATACAAACTTATGTCCGAGCAATACGGTTCGAAATTGTGTAGAAATAGACATCTTTAGAGTTAAGCTTACAGTATTTCCTTCCCGTATTTCCGATAAATCAATGGTCTGTTTGTAATTAAATGTATTGTAAAGGCTTCAAGTCTTTATACTCCGAGCTTTGTTCGACTTACGACTGTGCCCCAGCCCAGACGCAACTACCTAAATAATGGCAGCGCGCTGCGCAACGAAACTTGCGTCGTCCGCACGGCAGCGATTTCGCTACGCAGCGCGTCCGTGACGACATTGACAACATGTTACCAGGTCGGTCTCTCTTGTCATCATCATCATCGTTTTCCGCCTGTAATCGCCCTCTGCTGAGGAAACCGCTTGTCCCGCTCCCGTGCTAGCCACATCCAGGAATGACCCGCGGTCTTTTTTACGTCGTCCATCGAGCTGGTGGACGAACGACGCTTCTTTTTCATGTATTGGTCCATTCATGGTTTGGTCCACCTACCGTCATACTGACATACGTCACGCACCTTAGTGCGACGTCGGATCTCAATATTCCTCACTCGGTTTTATAGTTTAATGGCGAACATGGCGCGCTCCGTGGCTCTCTGTGCTAGTGAACATGGCGCGCTCCGTGGCTCTCTGTGCTAGTGAACATGGCGCGCTCCGTGGCTCTCTGTGCTAGTGAACATGGCGCGCTCCGTGGCTCTCTGTGCTAGTGTACTTTATACACGGTGGAATTTAATCGGTGAACAGGAACCCATTTTTCTATTTCAGTAATCGATGGCGGTCACGTTTATGTAGTACTTAAGTGGAACCAAGTTTTTTTTTATCATAACTAATTTTTAAGTTGAAATTAAATTTTAATTAAAATTTATTGTCACCCTACTAATGGTTTAGTCTGAAAAGTTTAATACCCCTTTTCAAACTATCAGCCATAGAAACTTAAAACATAAATGAGCAATAAGCTGTCAATTTGTCATTGTCAAATTCATAACAAACGTCTGATCTGTCTAGTTTCCCGCCAAAGCCAGCAAGCACTTGACGTATGTACACTTACGAGTAACTTCCCTTCAATAAAAGTAGGGTGTCCATTTATTCAGTCAGTGTACATTTTACCGATGTTAATTATGTGTGATTAATTAGATTGTGAGCTATATTGCACGAGATCTCACGTATTAATTTCTGTGTAGATTGATAATTAAGATTTTTGGATTCCTGATCACCGATTAAATTCCACCGTGTATATGTAAGTGTTTTATAAAATGTATTTATGTAAGTTTATTATGTAATTATATAATAGTGATTATGATAATTAAGTGATGTACTATTTTCTTGTTCACACCACCGTCAACACCTTATTCTGCACCTAACAACCGTTTCTTTTTAACCCAGTGGTAGACTGGTAGAGAATGCCAAATGGCATTAAGCCCGCCATTTGTACCTTCTTTGTCCAATTAAGTATAAATAAATCAATACTTTATGCACATCCTCATTTGTGTCTCTTGCCATTTCGGCGAAACTCGGCGGTGCAACTTCGAGGTGCGATTGGTGCGAATTCACGAAAGCAGCTGACACCACGGGAGAATGATACTATCGTTCAGACATACTTTCTGTGATTTTGATTTGGCACTATCACGATTGTTTGATTGTAAAGGCCTACGCGTCCAACAACCTCATTATGTCGGCCTTCTGTGTGTCTTGCACCTTATATCGTATGTTCCGTCGCCATAATCATGTTGCAACAGATGTACCTCCATTAGTGGTTAGTCGATTAGAAGCATTAATTGATAGCCATTGCACACATGTCGATCTAGGTCAGATACGCATTGTTTAATACCTTGAAGAGACTACTGTTAGGTAGATAAGTTTGAGTTGTAGCAAACACACCGCTCGCGCCGTCGGCAGGGCATTCATCCTCACACCCGGGAACCGAAATGGTCGCGTACCGTAGGGTTTCAGTGACATTTCTTCCCTCGGACGCTCTGGTTGCGGAATGAGCTCCCTGCCGAGGTTTTCTCGAGGTACTACAATATGGGGTTCTTCAAAAAAGGAGTCTATACAATCTTAAAGCGTCGGCTACGGTAACCACTTACCATCAGGTGGTCCGTAATCTTGTTTGCCACCTACGTGGTACAAAATATTACATTTCGATGCTAGTGCGGAAAGTATGTCATTACGTTACGAGTACCGAGATATCGAGAGAGACTCGGGACGAGTGAAGAATGACATTTCCGCACGTGTATCGAACAACGTTTTTTAATACAGTTGCGAAAAAATAAGAAAAACAAGATGTAAGGAATTCGAAACTTTTATATTTTCTGGAACGTCATTGTAATACAGTTGAAAAATAATGAAGTTGTTCAAAAATATATAATTTTATACAGTTCTATCTCATTTATTTTTTATTTACATAATAATTAATGGTACAATTTGTACAATTATTGAGTGGGAAAAGTGAAAAGCACTAGTTCGCGAAAACTAACTTTCCGCACGCTAACGTAAAGTAGCACTTTTTGTGCAACTGTATTAAAAAAAAACTTAAAGTTCCTCATTTGAATGGGATGGAATCTGGATGCGGTAATTTGTACTTTTCTAAGAGCATACTGATGGCGCTCAGAGATCGTTTCGTGTCGGCATTATGATCAATATGATATTTACGCAGTAAAATTATATTGAGCGGAAGCGGGGCGGCTTGCTGTACTGCATGCATACCGCTCCGTTTCAGACCTTCCAATCAGAAAACATTCATCGAAATGAAGGTGCGCAGTAAATAATCTGTGATATTTGGACAGTGACAGGTGGCTGATACTGCACCGACTGTACATCGCCAAATGCGAAACTGGCCTTAGACTATTGAAAGCCATAAATTGACTTTCAACAATCTGGAAGTATCACCGAAAAAATTGACACCAGTTTTTACAGTCTTTGTGACATTGACATAACACGTCTTTGTAACACATTAAATTTCACCTGGCCCGTGGAAAAGGTGTTTTCACCTGCCAGTTTTCAGCTACCTGTAAATTATTATACATCGCACGTTGTTCTTCTAACCAGTTTTTTTCTACCACAATTTTATTTTAATTGACCGAATAAAAAGGGCGGTAATTAAATTATTATTTTTTATAATATGGCTCACTGTCTAAGATGATTTTCTAAAGCTTCGTTACTTTAAATTGTAGTCAAGATTTTTCCCTTTTTAACTTATTTTACCAAAGCAAAGTCGTTATTTTTAATGTTACCAGAAACTTTAAAAAGTAAAATAACCCTTTGTAAAGACCCAACTTCTACCTGAATTTCTCGTGTGTTGTGTAAAGTTGGTGTTTGCGTAAAGTTTGTTGTTACTTTTTTCCTGTGCTTAAAACTCGAACTCTTTTTACAAGGAAGTCGATCTTGTGAATAAGTAAAGTCTGAACTTTATCTAAATACCATATATATGTTGCCCGTAACTTTCTCCATCTAAAAATGCAAATTTAATTCCTACAAACTTTAGAACCTAATTTTTTTCACGGGATTTGTTTTCGCCTTAAGTTCCCATGTATTTTGGGACATCTCCTTACCGCGAGCCATCATAAGGTACAGAGGGATTTTTCCATATAAAAATTTACATTTACTCTACCTAACGTATGTACAATGCGTTACGTGATCGACCTGCAGAGGGGTAGTCACGTAACGCTCCGAACGCGCGTTAGGACAACTTAACTGTCACTTTTCCACATAAAAATTGACATTTAGATCTACCTTACGTACGTACAATGCGTTTCGTGATCGACCTGCAGAGCTACAGACAAACACACTTACATACTCATCTATTGAACGATCCAGCGAAGCCGCGATGGCCGGCTGTTATCCTTTACAGAGGCTCTAGTATAAGTTTTACCGAAACAAAACGTTACGTCCGCGTTCGCGTTTAGCTGTCAAATCCCATACAAATTGAGGGTAAAACGCAAACGCGATCGTAATGTTTTGCTTCGGTAAAACTTATACTAGAGCCTCTGAGCGCATTTCTCAACCGACTCTCGTAAAATTTTGTGAGCACGTTAAATAATTATATAGTTTTTTTTGTAACATCATTTAGACAGGCTCGTGAGTTCTATAAGCTCACAGAGCCACAAGTAAATATAGTATACTAGCTTCTGCCCGCGACTCCGTCCGCGTGGAACTCGTTTATATCGCAGCTCCATACAAACTTTACCCCCCCATTTCACCCCTTTAGGGGATGATTACGGGGATAAAAACTATCCTATGTTACTCTCTATCCCTTGAACTATCTTCACTTAAAAAATCACGTCAATTCGTCGCTCCGTTTTGCCGTGAAAGACGGACAAGCAAACAAACAAACACATACACTTTCGCATTTATAATATTAGTATGGAGTATGGATTAGTTAGTTTGGATATAAATGAATGGCACTGCTCGCTGTGCAAATATTTGTGTGATGAGCACGAGCTATTCCTGACTTAAATTTCCTCTGTGTATTTATTTATACAGGGTACGAGGGCTGCCTTTTAAGTTGTGTCGTTTGGAAAAACTAAAGACAATTTAAGTGTTAAATGGTATTTATTGTTTTTCAAAGTAATCACCGTGATATGTAATACACTTTTTCATTCGATCGAACCAGTTTTCGAAACACTTATTCCAGTCCGAAGTCGGGGTCTCCAAAATGGCCGTTTTGTATGCCTCAACCGCTTCTTCAGGCGTCTGGTACCGTTGACCACGAAGTCGTTGCTTGATTTTTGGAAAAGTAAAAAAATCGTTAGGGCTTAAGTCTGGACTGTACGGCGGGTGTTCCAGAATTTCGACGTTTTGCTCTTTTAAAAACGCAATAGTTTGCCGGGAGGTGTGCGAGCTCGCATTATCGTGGTGCAGTCTTATACGACGTCTTGGGTTATTTTTTCGAAACTCGCCGATGACTTCTGGTAAACAGACAGTGGTATACCAGTCAGCATTAACCGTTTTACGATCCTCGAGCACGATGGTGGCAACGTGGCCACTTTTCGCCACAAACGTGGCGACCATTTTTTTCGAAGTGCTCCGTGAGCGTATTACTTTGGTCGGTTTTGGCTCATCTTGGAACACCCAAACAGTCGACTGCTGTTTAGAATCGGGATCGTAGGCATATATCCAAGATTCGTCACCACTGATAATGTCGTAAACATGTTTCGAGTTTCCTCGGTTGAATTGCCGCAGAGTTTTGCGACACCATCGAACGCGAGCCGTTTTTTGGTCTTCACTGAGTAAATGTGGTATCCAGCGTGAGATCAACTTTTTTACGCCTAAGTGATCATGCAAAATACTGTGAACACTGGTCTCTGAAATACTTAAGGAAGCTTCTATCTCACGGTATGTCGCATGGCGATCTTCGATGATCAGTTGCCGTACAGCATCAATGTTCTCCTGGGTTACGGCTGTTTTTGGTCGACCTTCACGATGTCTATCACCAAGACTAGAGCAACCACGTTGAAATTCTAAATACCTACGTTCCACAGTCCGAAGGCATGGTGCTTTATCATTGAAAACCGTAGTCAACTCTTCGAAGCACTGAAGTCGCGTTAAGCCCCTTTTGAAGTTGTAAAAAATTATCGCACGTAAATTTCCTTCGAAATTTCCATTTTCACAACTGACTTGTCAACTTTGAACGAACGCTGTACTAAAACGGTTGGGCCGATTTCGAGTCATTATTTTGTTTTCGAATTCTAAATTCAAATATTTTAACGTGACACTAGTTCTTTTTTATGCAATCACGGGAGGTTTGCAAACGACAGAACTTAAAAGGCAGCCCTCGTATATATTTATTCGGGAGATGTAATCAGTAAATCTCAATCTATTTACGAATTAATAATTGATTCATTTAAATTTTAACATGAAAACAAATAAGTACGTTTTTTTCTTTCAAGTATAAGATATTGTAGCTTTGAATGCTTGTAAGTTTATGTAGGGGGTAAACTCCGGAGCCACTGGAACGATTTCATCAATTCTTTCGATTAGCCTTTTTGCATGGACATAAGTCATATTAAATCTCATGAATTCTCCTACTTTCTTTGCAATACGCACGCAAAACCGTGCGGACATGTAGTGCATGAACATCATTATACCTATGCAAAGTAAGGTTAAGAACGAGTTCAGTGCTCGTGCCAAAATACACTCAACAGCAGACAATTAATTCTCAGTGTCCTGTTTTTAGTACATTCCGAGACCGTGCGGAACTGCTGTAAATGAGCCTTTATTTAGTCTATTTACATACTTTACGTGGCAATTACGTTTGATTGGTTTCTTTATTGCGGTACCTTTTGGGGTAAGTTTTTTTAGCTTTTATTGTCCTTCGCGAAGAACATGGAATATTGAGCTTAAGCATAGTCTTACTGTTAACTTAATATTGTTTTCATCATCAAAAAGATTATTTTAACTACTCGTTTTCATTACTGAAGCAACTCTAAAAACTAAAACCTCCGTTTTTTTCCAAAACATATTTATTTACTTCAATATATCTACTTAATATCTAATTTGATAGTTTCTAAAAACGGTAATGGATACGGTTCTTTTTTTATTAAATAGCCAACTTGGTTTTATTGTACAATTTCTCGATTTAATTGAATCTTGCCTGACCTCTATTAGTGGATATTACCGCCTTGTAAAAAAGTGGTTTAAGCGCACTTGTTAGAAAATGGTGTCATTATTTACGCGCAAGGGTGCTGAAATAGTACATTGTTTAACGAGGGGCGTAAGTGGAATATTGCGAACAAGAGTCTATCAGAAGCCCGACGCCGAAGGCGGAGGGCTTTTGATGACTCGAGTTTGCAATATTCTTACGCCCGTGTTATACACAATGTTTTTCATCACATTTGCGAGGAAACAAATACATTTTAAATGAAATGAATACAAATCGTAATAAAAACTGCAACACGTCAGTCGTCCATTTTGTTGAATTTGACGTGAGGCGCGTGTGGCAAAGACCCTTCGGTATACAGCCACGATTTGAAAACACTTAAAAACATTTTACATAGACACTAAATAACTACATATTAAATCTGTAAATAATTCAGTTAAGAGGGGGCGCTCCGTGAAATCGGGGTTCTTAGATTGAATATTTACCTATGACAAACTAAAGCGAATGCCAGGAAAAAGAACATACCAAAACTACGTCATATTTGCAATTGAATCGTCTGAACAAAACCATACAAAACCAAAATTGCCTCGATAGAAAAGAACCGCCAAAACATGTCTTATTTTTACTCAATTTCAATAGTGTGAGGTTCCCGTGCATATAAATTAAGTAAAAGTTGAGTGTATAATAGCTTTTCACATTACCTAATGAAAGTACTAGCGGGGTATTTTTATGTAGTCCCTTTTCAGACTTATTGAGGTGAAACGTATTTGGCGTATAGGCCTTTTTTATTTAGCGCGATACCCTTTCTCCCATCGCGTGTTTCGTGCGGTTCTGTATATCTTTTGTTGCCGTTCGCGGGCGGAGTCAGTCGTAATCGCTCCGCTGAGACGAGAGGACTACGTTCTGTGCTCTCACGACAGCACGATGAACATAATTATTTCAATAATATTGTGACCCAGTATATTCGTCCAGTGAATGAACGTATCATTACATTCCAGTAGATATTTTGCTACATTTTGAAATAATATATTTAAAAGTCGACCTTAACATATAGATATTAAAGTTCAAAATACAACTATAAGATTACGCAGCGATCGGCGGGTGACCGGCTTCTTAGAATAATTTGTGCAGTACATGCAAAACTAGACGAACATTTTTCTGTCGATCGTGTATTACTTTATGAAAGATTATCACTATCACTATCACTACATAGTATAAAACAAAGTCGCTTCCCGCTGTCTGTCCCTATGTATGCTTAGATCTTTAAAACTACGCAACGGATTTTGATGCGGTTTTTTTTAATAGATAGAGTGATTCAAGAAGAAGGTTTATATGTATAATATAGTATCCGTGCGAAGCCGGAGCGGATCGCTAGTTGAGAATAAATCCGGTTATGTTCAAAATCGATGTCTGAGAGGTCTAAATACGAATTCATAGTCAGAAATATTTCAAAAAGTGGTCGCATTATTTAAAATTTTTGAAACATTCGTTGTAAATTAATATGCGCGTTTTTTTAAAGAACAACATACATTGGCAGGCTTCTCGAGGGTGAAGATTCTAGAAATGATGTCCATTTTGAATTCCAAGATGGCGGACATTGCTTTTCGAATTTAAACTTTCGTGAGACGTGTTGAAACAGTACTAATAATTACACGGTTCAACTCACGTATTAAATGTCACTACGGGCGACATGTTTCGAACTCTTCGGGAATTCTTCTTAAGGATGAGTGTTTTAGCGGCGGTGTCGCTTGAATCTTGTCGTGATTCAAGCGACACCGCCGCGAAAACACTCATCCTGAAGAAGAACTTCCGAAGAGTTCGGAACATGTCGCCCGTAGTGACATTATTGACATTGTTTTTCTTTAAAGTCATCACGGGTGTCGCTTTTAGGGTTATCGAGAGTGCAGATTCCAACAATTATTGCCTGCGAACTTGGACATTTTGATATTAAAAAAGTGAACATAATTATGCACTTTTTCTTTAATATGTTCAAAATTGATAACTAAAGGGCCAAAGCGTCTCCATTGTCTCCAAGTACGAATCCGAGATCAGAATTGAAAAATTTGGCCGCCACACAGTAGTGGCCTGAAAATCTGACTTTCATAGACATGATCGAAGTTTTCATAATATATTATAGTTTTTTTTTAATGCTACTAATAAATTCACGGTTAAATTCACGTATTAAACGACACGACAGGCGACATGTTTTGAACACTTCGGGAGTTCTTCTTCAGGATGAGTGTTTTCGATGTTTGTTTTGAAGAAGAACTCCCGAAAAGTTCAAAACATGTCGCCTGTTGTGACATTTAATGAGTGAATTTAACCGTGGATTTATTAGTAGTATTTTAGACATGTCTCACAAAAGTTTAAATTCGATTATAGCTTTTTTTTGCTTTAGGCTTTTACTAGCCATTATTATGCTAGCTCACAACCCTTACGTGATTTAGTAAAAAAACGGAAGGCCATATTTCAGTTATAGCTCCGATGGTTTTTTAAGCAACAAAATGTAGGTAGTGGTATTCCTTGGGTAATTAAAGTAATTTGTACTCTATAAAGTGAGTGTTTTCGCGGCGGTGTCGCTTGAATCTTGTCGTGATTCAAGCGACACCGCCGCGAAAACACTCAATCCTGAATAAGAACTCCCGAAGAGTTCGAAACATGTCGCCCGTAGTGACGTTTAATACGTGGGTGAACCGTGTAATTATTGTCATTTTTTTTCTTTAAAGTCATCACGGGTGACGCTTTTAGATTCCAACAATAGGGGCGTAGACACTAAATAAAATAATGTGATATTTTCTCGAAGAAGGATAAAAAAAATTGTCAAATGGAGAAAAAATCAACGCAAAAGGTTAAATAATCACGAAGTTATAAGTGTCCAAAGTTTTAAGAAGGGATGTGTTCTGTCCCTTTTTCGCAAAACGCAACTTCATATGAAACGATGACGCTGGAAGAAAAATCTGGCTTTCATAAACATGATCGAAGTTTTCATAATAAATTACAGTTTTTTTTAATGCTACTAATAAATTCACGTATTAAATGACGCGACAGGCGACATGTTTCGAACTCTTCGGGAGTTCTTCTTCATTAGTGTTTTCGATGTTTGTTTTGAAGAAGAACTCCCGAAGAGTTCGAAACATGTCGCCTGCCGTGACATTTACGTTAATTTTTTAACCGTGGATTTATTAGTAGTATTTTAGATATGTCTCACAAAAGTTTAAATTCGATTATAGCTGTTTTTTTGCTTTAGCCTTTTACGAGACATTATTATGCTAAATTACAACCCTTACGTGATTTAGTAAAAAAACGGAAGGTCATATTTCAGTTATAGCTCTCGAAACTGACTTAGCTACTAGCGAAAATTATATCTTCAAATATAGGTACTTACAGATTTTGTCTTTGTTTCCACTTATTATAACTATCTATAGGTATTCATCATGTTTCATCTGACTGTCGGGGCATATACTATGCGAGAAGGAGCGGGGCAGCAATAGACGCATCAGCGCGGCAGATACGGGGCGCGCGGGTGATTTCTGATTTTTCCCTGGCGATACGCCCCCTCTTAAACATGTTTAAGTAGTTTTTTAAGTTTATAATACGTTTTCAGACATCGTATTTGATATAAAACCTCTTAGCTTTGTAACTGCCGAGTGACAGATACAATTTAAGAAAAAAACCATTACGCCCGTGGGCGTAACACAGGCTATTACAGCTCTGTATGTCTGCGCATTATGAAGCCCATTTCGAGCAAGTGTGATGAAAACACTTTTTCACACCAAGCAATCACTTTTTATCCAAATGTACCACAGTTGATTTATTTTTAAGGGTGTTTTATCCTTTATTGTCTCTTTTATTTTATTACTTTGTCACAGATACATGCGGGTGAACATATAAATAAACTGTGAAATTGTATTACGGTATAAGTGTACTATAATGACTCCCAAAAGGGCGTAACTGGCTCAGCTTTAGTATTGCAAAATGCCGTTTTAGACACACAGAAAAAACACTGCATTATTACCGAGAGCGCATCTTTTGGAAAATCGTCGAGTGAATAAAAACCTTAATGCGCTGTGAACAAAGTTGAAACTTTAAAGATAGAAAGTAATGGTTCATATAGACCTACTTATAACAACTTAGGGTCGATAAAATAACAAATAATACGTCATGGTGATTTATTTTATGCGTCATAAAATGGAGAATAAACAGTATAGCTATAAAATATATAGTGTGTCGTAAGAAATCATTATTATGGATCTTTTGAGGAACTGTATATGTGTGAGCGTGATATCACTTAGCTTGGAGTGACAAAATTACATAAATATTATTGAAATTGCGGGGAGAAAGGAAAATGTGTATGTGTCACATCGCCACAGAATAAATAATACTAGTTTACGTACAGAAGGCCCACTATCTAACAAAAGCAATGTTTCACAGCTAGAAAACTCAAATCATGGCATCCTATTCTACTGAATAGAACAAGCTGTTTATTCTAGGAATTCAACGCTGGCTGGCTGACTAGGATGAATGTCATTCTCAATCATGTTTGGGTTTATTGCACCTCGGAGGTGAACGAGAGCAGAGTACTTTAACCGAAGCGGCAAGAGGGACAGGCATGCTTTCGCACTATATTTTTCACTAATTATTTATTTAACTAGCACTACTGAAACTGATTTACAAGCGAGAGATTTTCATGAAAGGACATCTGAAAATATGAACATGTTATTAATTTTGTATTAGCTAACGAAATTATACATTTAAATTAAAGGAAGAATTTAAAAATGTAATGCTCCGAGCCGGATTCGACCGGCGACCACAGGCATTCCTGGCCCGTCGCTATTAACCAACTGAGCTATCGGAACAATCTGTCTCGGCCACTAAATCTTTCAATCAGTCCTTCTTACAACGCCTTAGGGAGGCGTGTAGCGACATCTACCAGAAGACTTGGGCTTCTTAACGGTACCAACGTCTCAAAGCCGGCTCGGAGCATAATTATTTTCAATTTCTCTTTATTTTTTTATAAACATGTTACTTTTGTTCCGAAAACTATAGTTAACAGGATGGATTTTTTATCATCAAAACTTTTGGGACTTATCATTATGATTGGATCCCTTCATTTTGCCGACAAACGTTTCACCAAATGGTTTATTACATCGAATTTTCATTTCATCGCACTTTTTTTTCTCAGAAACCGTTAACTTTTTCGGAAAAGCTTAAAGGTAATTCTGTAGAACCCATTAGGTTAGGTAAGGATGCTTTATAACAATCCTGAAAAGTTTACTCTTTCGAAAAAAAAATGTTTTCGATGAAATAAAAAATCGACGAATTCATTCGATAAGACGTTGGTCGGCAAAAGAACCGTATACCCATTATGATCTACATACTAAGCCTCTATAATTAAGATGTTCATAAACAATCTATTTACAATTTTTTTCACGCGTTGAGAGTGAAATAATCTCAACTTTATTCAAAAATCACTGTAGCCATTTACACCAAAACATGTATGTGTCATCCTATTGTAACGTGCAAGTTTTTATCTCAAACACTCTTTTTAAGTACTGCGATACCGCAGAGTGAGTAATAAAATTATTTATCTTAGAAACAGGAACAACCATTTGGCTGTTTTTTTATTGCGCCGAGATGTTATTGTGTAGGGGTGTAAAACAGGGGTGCGTTATTTAATCTAGTGGGGTTCTTACAATAACAACGTGACCCTAAATGGGATGGGTCGATTCTGTCACTTCCATGATTGATTTGTTTAATTTGCATATTAATTTGAGTGCAAATCATGATTGCGCATTTGAGTAAAAGAGATTTACAAACCATTCGTTGTGGGCGTCCGACAAAGATATCTAAAATGCAAAATATATTAAAGAGGAAATGTGAGATTTAAGCTTTATAAAATGTAAGGTTGTATGTAATGGGTAATCTCCGGAACCGCTTACACTAATCAGATTTAAAAAAATATTTCAGCTGCGTGTAGAATAGAATTTCTGGATGGTTATATGCTATGATTTTATGTCACCGGTTTGTCTGCGTTGTTAAAAAAGTTAAAAAAAAAAACAAAGTAAAGGGATAAACTTTTTGCTCCGAGCAGGATTCGAACCTATATTTTGTTATTTATAATTTTTATATTAGATTATTTCAACTTAAAATGTATGGGTAGAATTTACACTTCTGTTACTATAAACATTTTGAAGTGAAAACTTCTTTAGCGGCACTGTGCACTTTTTGTGACAGGGAAAAAATGTTAAACTCGCAACAGGTCACGTGACCGTAAGATGTCACGTGACCGTAAGATTCGACAGATTGAAAATTCGTAAGACACGTGACCTGATCGAAAAACTGTTACAATGTCATTGAGTTTTCACTTCTACCGGCACTCCCGGAGTGCAACCCGATTTACTCGATCTTTTTTTTGTTATTAATCTTAGGTACTTGTTTTAAAAAAAAAAGATATAACGTCCATTACCACAGATCAAAGAAGGCTGACGTGTCGTTTTCTCGGTCTCGGTCCAGAAACAACATAAAAACGTCATCGCAGCGCGCTGCGCAACGTATCTTGCCTGTTGCCTCGTCCACACGGCACCGATTACGCTGCGCGATGTATCCGTCCTATGAGTACCTGACACTAGCTGCCCACGCATTGCAGGGATCACAGTCGAACCTGCGAGATAGCCATCCAGAGGCTCTAGTATAATTTTTACCGAAACAAAACTTTACGACCGCGTTTGCGTTTAGCTGTCAAATCCCATACAAATTGAGGGTAAAACGCAAACGCGATCGTAAAGTTTTGTTTCGGTAAAACTTATACTAGAGCCTCAGAAGGTCCATTCTTTACGCAGCTAAAAGAATATTTGATATCGGATAAGTGGTTCTGGAGATTACCTTCTCTTTCTAATCCTATTATACAGGGTGTTCGGCGCATGAACCGTCTAAATTTTTTGGCGTGCTGGTAGGGTTATTTCCTACGTTTCCTTCCTTGGACCCTGGGTCCTAAGAGTTATTTTTTTTTATTGAATTTTGAAGTGTAGATGTTTTCGTATATTCGTTTCGTTTGTTAACAAAAAGCCCCACGTGTTCAAAAAAATAAATTTTTGAACACACTACACATTAAGCAAGTTATGCATGTAAAAGCATACACAAAAAAAGTTATGGGGCTTCCAAAGTCAGATTTTGGGTAATTTGGTTAAAAATAAAAAATAAATCGTACCCCCTTGACCGTAACTCTTAGGACCCAGGGTTCAAGGGTGGAAAGGTAGGAAATGACCCTACAAGCACGCCAAAAAAAATTTACGCTTCATGTGCCGAACACCCTATATAATAGTATAAATGCGAAAGTTTGGATGTTTCGATTTTTGTTACTGAATCACGCTACAACGGCTCAACCGATTCGGATGAAATGTTGCACGAAGATAGTTAAGATAGCCTTGATTAAAATAAAATATAGTTTTTATCCCTGGTCCATGCTGACGAAGTCGCGGGCGGAAGCTAGTATAAATATAAGTATATCTAGAAGACAACGTCACTTCATCATGTAGATGCGTAAACACACTGCAACGATTTCTGACGACGTCTGGACCCACGTTAAAGTTTATTCAGCTATTCGAAGATCTGTTTCGTCAATAAAAACAAAAGACAACATCGCAAACTGGACTGTTACAAAATTAAAGTACGAAAACAAAGGAAACTCGCACGTATTTAATGTAAAGCGCAAGCTGTTAGTACTGCAATTTGGCAAATGAAACTACAGTAAGTCTAGTAATGCCTTTATTTTCTTATTAGAAGCACTTGCGAGCACATTTACTGGACTATGGGCGTGTTAACACCTTGGTTTTTACTGCTATGGTTAAATTCAAATTAAAATACGTATATTCTGTCCTATGTACGATGATTACCTATAGGTACATAGTTTAACTTTGACTTCTTCTGAATGTAACGAGGTACTTACTGATTTCTTGAATAGATCAGGTAGAGGGTATAGTGCGAATATATTTTTTGGAACGGATCTTATCTTAAGGCCAATCGGTCCAACAAAGCCATTGTTTAGCCACGATCCGCAAACACTTCAAAGTGAAAAGGTCATGTTTAATAAATACTTTACTCATACTCATTAATTTTATGATGCACAAATACATTAAACGTCAAAAAGTTAATATTAGATTAAATTAAATGAATCGAATAGAGACGGTTAAAATTAAAACAGAAGGCATATCGGTATAAACAACTTTTATTAGCAGTAGCATACTTAACTAGTACAACCTTAAAAATAAGCGGTTACACTTAATAATGAAAGACAATGCTGCCCCCGTTACGAAGAAGGGCGCTTGTCACATGAAGTCGAAACCGAGAAAAAATGTTAATGTTAATTAAATGGTAAAAAATCTGCTGTGTCCAAATGAAAAGAGATAGAGACGTTCTGTAAACGGCTTTCGTTAGGCAAATATCTTGTGCACATTTTAGTTTTTAATAATTCTATAATTTATTCTTATTTATTATATTTTCCGCGTTTTCCTTTTCATCTTACTAAAAAAATGTTTGGAAAATACTAGATACTTAGTAGAAAAGGCACTAGTAACCATTTACGTCCTATTAACTAAGCGCAACTAGAATGCTGTCATTCATTTAACTCTTTAACAGATATTAACCCTATTTATCCTAAAACAACGGACGCATTTAACCACTAGCGTCTTTTCAATGATATAATTAATGGTATAAGTCACAATATGCGAAGTTGAAAAGGCGCTTGTGGTCACTAGCGCCTTTCTTATGATAAGGTATTGGCGGATGCGTCAATGTCAACCAGAATGCGTTTAACTTAAAACTTACTTAAAAAGACGCCGATAACCACTTGCGTCTTTTCCACTTTTTATAAAACAGCAGATCATAAGTTGCGTCTTTTATTTTATGGAAATGCTGTACAAGTGACAAAAAAAATGGGCGCATATACGCACTTACGCCCTTACATTTCAGGTCTTCAATGTATTTCGGACAAACAACTTTTCAATTTAGTTTAAGGTGGTTTAAGTGAGGAAATGGGTGTGAAAGCGCCCTTTTTTCTTATGGTAACTCTGTTCCTAGGCTTCCTAGGATAATATATATATATATATATATATATGTCTTTATTTGTATTAATCATACATTGTCAATTATTACATAAAACGATTAATTTAAATAAATAAATAACACACAATAAATAAATACTCACAGATGCGTCTTTTTTGCTGATCACGGCAATGTATATAACTCAATTTTTACAAAAATGTGACATGCGCCCTTTTTCGTAACGGAGGCAGAATGGCTTTGTCTTCTCTTTGTGCCTAGTACAGAGAGAAGTGAATTCATGAAACATGATTCGCACTAAACGTACAGCGGAATATCCTTATAGTTAAAGCAATGACGCGTAATTCAATGTTGGAAAGGCAACCGGATGGCTCGCGGTATTTGAGCTCCCGAAGTGATGTGGAACCGCCCTGTGCAACTCGAAATGAGCCAAATGTGACGGGTTCGGAAATAGGAGGGGGGTGATAAAAAAAAAATCGCGAGGCAACCGGATGAAACGCGGTAGCCTGAAAGTGTCTACGCTGTTTATCTAATGAAATTTTTGTGCCATCCCTCCTAGTGCAACCGAAGCCGAGTAAGCAAACGAAGAAAAAAAAAATGGCAGGCAACCGCTTGAAGGGGATGTGATGAAGAACAAGCATGTCAAATTTCAAATACCGCGAGCCATCCGGTTGCCTCTCCGACATTGAATTACGCGTCATTGCTCTGAATATTAGGTATTTACCCAAACCCAATGCAATGTCTGCTCTACCGTAAATTATAAAGCCATATTAAAGACCCGTGAAATTTATTTTTTTATGTGTACAAAATGCTCAGAGATTAAAGTGTTATAATTTATAAAGCCACTTTTTTCGCCAGTGGGGCGACAACAACATTTTTAAAGCTAATTGATTAATTAAACGCTTTCATTGCAACCCGTAAATCGTTCGTTAAAAGTTATTACGTACCATCCCAGTACCAACTCTTACTACGTACCTCAACGTAAAGAGTTACATAACAGAGTGCAATTTAAGTGGATGCCTTGATTCGAGTCGCCCACGCCCCCTTGACAGAGACACGCTTATGCCTTCCGCGCACGAGAAATAGAGATGGAATACTCTTCGGTAATGGCTTTTTTGAACTTTCGATAAATACCTAACTTAGTGAAGTTTTATTGATATTTAATTACTTAAGTGAGAATTTATCTGAGATAAAATTAAATACGATAGTATTAACTTAATTGTGTCGTAAATAGTTATTTACGATACCTATTCGCACGTGTATCGTACAACGTTTTACTGTACATAATATATGGCTCTTCAAAGTTTCGACATATGCACGGAAATTGCTCTTTGCGCACTAGTGCGGAAAAGTAGCACCATATGTACTGTAAATATTTTTTTGTTTGAGTAGGTGGTTGAGTAAGAAAAGGAAAACACTACACACCCAACTTTGGATTTTTTTCCATGTAGGAAATTTTAGGCAATCATGTATCTATTAAATCATACAAACAATAATATAGTCAAGGATCATATATATATTATCTGAAAATCATTCGCGATCATTTCCAATGCACCCTCTTAACGTTTTCTCGAGCTTAATCATTCCCTAGACGAGATGGGAAATGAAATATTTATGTTGAAATGGGTTGAAAATGACAAATTAGATCGGTAATGAGACGTGCATGTCATTTCTGTGAATTCACATGCCAGTGGAAATTTGCGCGTACGGTAATGAACTAATGACTTAACTTTTGAAACATTCAATAATTACATTTTAATCTTGTTTTGGTACAGTATATACATTACATTTAACTCATATATTTATATACTATATGACGTACTTGTTCCGTAATAGATAGTGTTTAACACTTTAAACTCTCGCGCTTTATATACACGGTGGAATTTAATCGGTGATCAGGAATCCAAAAATCTTAATTATCAATCTACACAGAAACCAATACGTGAGATCTCGTGCAATATAGCTCACAATCTAATTAATCACACTTAATTAACATCGGTAAAATGTACACTGACTGAATAAATGGACACCCTACTTTTATTGAAGGGAAGTTACTCGTAAGTGTACATACGTCAAGTGCTTGCTGGCTTTGGCGGGAAACTAGACAGATCAGACGTTTGTTATGAATTTGACAATGACAAATTGACAGCTTATTGCTCATTTATGTTTTA
Organism: Epinotia ramella; assembly: GCA_947578815.1. Lineage (NCBI taxonomy): Eukaryota > Metazoa > Arthropoda > Insecta > Lepidoptera > Tortricidae > Epinotia > Epinotia ramella. Next base: position 7,342,095 of record OX388207.1, read on the forward strand.
AGTTTCTATGGCTGATAGTTTGAAAAGAGGTATTAAACTTTTCAGACTAAACCATTAGTAGGGTGACAATAAATTTTAATTAAAATTTAATTTCAACTTAAAAATTAGTTATGATAAAAAAAAACTTGGTTCCACTTAAGTACTACATAAACGTGACCGCCATCGATTACTGAATTAGAAAAATGGGTTCCTGTTCACCGATTAAATTCCACCGTGTATATATATTATGTATGTATGTAAGCACTTTATTGTACACAATAACAGGTTAAAGAATATACATGTCACACAATAGATCGAAGTACAAAGGCGAACTTATCCCTATAAGGGATCTCTTCCAGCTAACCTTTGAGCAATTGAGAGGAAGGTAGGTAGAACGAGATAGGCAAACTTATACCGTGTACAAAAACACAGAGAAAATGAAAACAAAACCTAATAGGTAGTAATCCTAGACAAATAAAAACCAATACATATATAAATATACAATATAAAATATAATACACACTATCATATGCAATATATTTATCGCAAATATACAATAAATAAATAAGTAAATACTATATTCAACCAATTCACAAGTCATTGGAAAGCCACAACTTCTTCAAATTCATCTTAAGTGAAGCAACAGACCGCGACTGTCTCAGCGACAAAGGCAACTCATTCCACAACTTAACAGCGCGCGCGGTAAAAGATCTAGAGTATGTTCGCGTCTTTTTAGACGGTACAGCAAGAGTAAGGTTAGCACTCGACCGCAAGCGGTGGCCACTGCCGTCTGCCATATAACTAAACCGCTCAGAAAGATAAGGAGGGGAAGTAGGGCTGAACAGTGTGTTGAACAGTAATGACAGGATATGCACGTCCCTGCGCCGGCGAATCGGTAACCATCGAAGCTTAGAACGGAATACAGAGATATGATCATACTTGCGTAGACCAAATATATATCTGATATACATACATTTTGTAGGCGCTCCAGCTTATCAAGTAGCTCCTCGTTGAGGTCCAGAAACGCAATATCGCCATAGTCCAGAAGAGGAAGCAAAAGAGATTGAGTAAGGGTCAACTTGGTACGAAGAGGAAGGAAACTCTGGAGAAGCCTTAGGGAGTGAAGGGATCTGAAGATCCTCTGACTCACCTCAGCTATATGGGGTGACAAGAAAGCGTCTGGTCCATGGTGATACCCAAATTCCTGACAGTAGAGGAAATAGGAATATTATTATGATTATTTTATATTTATTTTTCACCCGTGGTTCCGTACTTAGTTACAAATGTGTAGTTTTCATATTTTTCCCTGTACTTATAGTATAAGACGATATTACTTGGCAAATTTCATAGTTCTAGGTCAACGAAAGGTACCCTATAAGGTGATTCCCTTGAGAGTGTCCAAATACACGTTTTTTGCGGCATAAACGGGCGTATTTTTTTTTACGATAACACTTAGAAGTTTGATTTTTTCACATCTTCAAGGGACTGTAGACCTGAGTATACAGGGTGTAATCGTTAAGTGTTTACAGGCCATAATTCCGTAAATATAGCAGATATCAGAAAACTTCTAACTGATATGGAAAGTACGTTACCCAACGAGTAAAATTACAATAATAACATTTTCTAAATAGATAAAGTAATATTAAAAATACTAAGTTAAAACGCTCCCATACATTTAGTATGACGACTTACAGCCTTAAAGAATGTCGGGTGTCGTAAGAGATAAAACTGTTATATTCCTGCTTTTATTTCAAAAACGTTATTAGTGTAATACTTTCGATATCAGTTAGAAGTTTTCTGATATCTGCTGTATTTACGGAATTATGGCCTGTAAACACTTAACGATTACACCCTGTATAGTTTTAATTTCAACTCGATACCTCCAGGCGTTCCCGAGATTAAGGGTCTTGATAGACAGACAGACGGACAACAAAGTGATCGTATAAGGGTTCAATTTTTCCTTATAAGGTGCGGAACCCTAAAAACTATATAATTATTTATCCTGCTCACAATATTTTACGAGAATCAGTTGAGAAATGCGACCTGTAGAAGATAACAGCCGGACAGCGGGACATACGAAAAAAAAAATACCCAAGGTGAAACGGAAAACATCGTTCGCCTCGCTCGCTTGTTCAATTATTAAGTTGAGTCACTAAACTTCACTTTGTATTTTCTTGTTACATTTCCTTAAACTTTGCCTGTTATTATTAAATATTACATAAACCCCAATTTAACTTTGAGCAAAACACAAAGACAAGGGTTCACGATAAAGGAAAATACTCAATGTGATATAAAAATAAAATAATCCAATATAAAGCATATCTATGAAATAACTTTATTACATTAGATTTCCCCCGCGTAGGGTAAGCGCTCCAATTGTTGACTGGCTACAAATAACATTTCAACTGTTAACTCATATCCTCATATACTGTGTTTTGCTTTTATGCCCCCAGTGATTGTGAATGGGCGGGTAAACAGCACTAGGAAATACTCAATGTATACTCAAACAGTAGTGCTTAACGCCGTTGAATAAGGTGCATTTTATGAATCAAAAACTTTCCTTTGAAAGCGGACGGTAGACATTTGGGATGACAAAGATAATAAAGTATATTTGTTTTTCCATTTTACTAGACTCTGGCCAGTGCCAATTGTAGCCAATATGTTTTTAAACAACCACGTAAAAAGTAATGAGCTATTGGAAAAAATCCGATAATCGAATTTAAACTTTCGCAAAACATGACTAAAGTCTAAAAGATCTAAAGGATGTGTTATTATTGATTGTAGTGTATTTTTTCTGTACATTCTGACCCAAGTCTGGGGAAGTTAAATGAGTAGGTACGATGGGCTTAATAAATAATATTACTACCTACTAACAATAAGCGTACCTATAGATTACACTGCCGGTTAAATATAACTAACGGCTGTGTTAGCTGTTGAAATTACGTTCGCCAGTTCTAAAAAAAAATGACCGGGTTGCACTTCGGGAGTGCCGGCAGAAGTGAAAACTCATTAACATTGTAACAGTTTTTCGATCAGGACACGTGACATCTTACGGTGTCACCCTAAAAATGAATTTGGCGCAGATTTATAAACAATTATCAATTATTTAGGCGGACGGGCCGCGGGCGCGTGGGGTGCGACGGGCCGGCTCGCCCGCCGCCGGCGGCGAACAAAATACCAATTTGTTTTTGCCATTGCCAAATATTTTTAAAAGCTTTATCTCTTTAGGAATAACGTCCAAATTCGACTTTTCGAATATGCAAGAACAGCGGACGGCGGCGGTGAACAAAATATCAATTTGTTTTTGCCGTTGGTAAATATTTTTCAAAGCTTTATCTCTTTAGGAATAACGTCCAAATTTGAACTATTCGAATTTGCTCAATAGCAAAACGGTGAAGGACGCGTGATGAAATCGAATCGGCTAGCAGCAAAATATAAAAGTTTGTGACCTCACATCTGACGTCACAAAAATCTGTCGCGTATTTAACAATTTTTCCCCATCCCAAAAAGTGCGTAGCGCCGCTAAAGAAGTTTTCACTTCAAAAAGTTACTCGACAATGAAAATCTATATAATTAAAGAACCTTCTCACAAAATTTCACGAGAGTGTGACAGACACTGGATGGCGCCTAGAACTTCGTTTGCTTCGCTCGCTCGTTCGGAAATATCATAGCATATCATCAATATCATTTAAATTTTAGTATTTGTATGGATTTAAAGAATAAAAAAAGACCGGGTTGCACTCCGGGAGTGCCGGCAGACGTGAAAACTTAAATAATTTTAATTTTGCAAAAAAAACAGCCCTTCCTCCCCCCTCTCTCCCCCTGCGTGCCATTATATCTAATAACAACCTTATTAGTAGTACGCTATAGTTCAACTTAGCAGAATTGATGAAGGACACGAAGAAATAAAATACCAATTTGTTTTTGCCATTGCCAAATATTTTTCAAAGCTATATCTCTTTAGGAATATCGTCCAAATTCGAACTATTCGAATTTGCTCAATATCAAAACGCTAAAGTACGCGTGGACAAAATTACAAAATTTTCAGAATATACAATTGTAAAAAGTGTTAAACGGCTTTATACTCTTACGAATAGCGTACAGTTTTGAATGAAGTCGAATCGGCTAACAGCAAAATATAAAAGTTTGATAAAACAAAATGGAATTTGCATTTACGGAAAATGTGTTACGACCTTATACTGTTAACAATAAAGTACAAATTAGAACTATGTGCCCCTAGTCATACCCCCGTTTTCCCTCCCGCTCTCAAGCCTCGTCCCGAATCTCTCACCATCCTACGGTCACGTGACCTCCTACTCATCTGACGTCACAAAAATCTGTCGCGAGTTTAACAATTTTTCCCCATCCCAAAAAGTGCTCAACGCCGCTAAAGAAGTTTTCACTTCAAAAATGTATTATGAGTTTTATGTTACTCGAAATAAATGATTTGATTTGATTTGATTAGAGCCGCCCAAAGGTCTATTAAAAGGCATCGTGCACTATAATACAATCTACGCTATTCCAAATAAGAACATGCTACATAACTTAATTATATTTCCTTTAAATATTTGATTCAAATGTATGTCTTGTATGGCTAAAAGTATCACAGTTATAAATCCTCCAAACAAAGTCTTGTTCGCTCAGAATTTTAATAATTTGCCGCGATTTTGCTGGTTCAACTTGCAGTGGCCAGACTTTTCAGAGCCCCGTACAACAAACGTGATTTTAACAGAACCCTTCGTGCGCGAGTCCGACTCGCACCTCGCCGGTTTTTTTTAAATAATAGAGTCTATTGTGTAATTGGTTACAAAAAAAATAAAAGAAATGGCGTAAAATCCTTATATATATACACATATTATTAAGTAATTAAATAACTTTTATTTATATTTTCAGTCCTTTATTTTTATGGTCAACTGCCGTCTTTGTTTATATCAGAACATTGGGGTCATATTTCTTTTAGTCAGGGCCACAAATTTCGTAACTATCTGATCATAATCTGTTCTTAAAACAAGGCAAAATCCCCAGCAGCCCAATCTCAAAGTGTTGTAAGCTCCAAAATAATCAAAAGTATATAGCAGATTCTTTCCAAGAACGTTCCGGAACGCGCGTTCCTCCCGAATTCCGGCCTTAGTGGTCGGATCAAGAATTTTTATTATCAATATTACAGTGTGAAGCTTCGTCCGTGGTAAACTAGTATTAGTTTATGTGAGGGAATTTTATGTTGGCTTTTTATGTTTATCAACGAGACCGCTAAAACAACATACGGTATTTACAACATTTGATAAAAACACATGATTGGTAAATATTATTCATGTTAATTTTGTATTAAGCATTACGCTGCTAACGAAATTATAAATATTTAAATAAAGGAAAAATTTGGTGGTCGCTGGTTTGAATCCGACTCGGAGCATTAAATTATTCAATTTTTCCTTTATTTAATAATTTATTATTCATGTTCTTTTTTCATATTGCTTTCTGGCATGGAACACCTTGATTTACCTGAATTTTCTTATGAATGATGTAGTGTCGAGTTTATATACATTTTGACTTGTAAAACTGCTTACTAAGTATCGCAGAATAAATGTTTCGATTTAGATTTTTTGATTTTACTGACTTGTGAAATGTATGTGTATGTGCCGTGGTATGCGTTGTACTTAAAACGGCCATTCCCATTTTGCATCAGACAACCGAGGATGTCAATACAAGTAATCGGGTACCGAACTGTTTATACAAAGTATTTTCCGTGCAGTCACAACGTGACGGTTACGTGCGCGCATAATAAGGTTATTATGCGCGTACGTAACAGCCACGTTGTGAGGTCGCAATTCATATCCATATAGGTAATATATTTCCCCGAAGACTGCAAACCTCACAGTTAGATAAGGATGTTCGTAAGTTTCCCACAAATCAAACTTTGAATTCAAATTAAAGTTGAGTAAAATTCACACTAATCATTATTTGAAGATAACTGTTTGTTTGTTACCGATGTACGATTTAACTGCTAACTTGTTTAAACATTAATTTATTTAAAGAGGGTTTTACAAATGCCACGCGCTAGTGGCTCTCTTATAACAGTTAACCTGATTTAGATGGAGTTAGGTGCGGTGATAGTTTAAGTTTTGGAGAAGGACAAAGGATAATATTATTCATTAGTTTTACCAAACGGGACTTGATCGCGTACAAGATAATATTTCCCTGCATAAGATAATATTATTAGCCATAGTTCTAGGTTAACGGAGAGTACCCTATCAATTTTGTTTCCCTTGAGTGTTGAAATATAAGTTTTGTGCGGCAAAAACTTTTTTCACAGTTCATTTCATTTATTCAATGCAATTGTGTGTACAGACAGGTCTTAAGATTATAGTGTTTCAACACAAACCCTGTGAGGGCACTGCAATATAATAATAATTTAAACTAAACATTTAAACATATCATGCAGTAAAATAACATACAAACAGTAAATCGAAATTAATAATAAAATGTTAATAGTTTGGAATTAATAAAGAATGTCATAAAAGTAATAATTTAAAACGTAATTAACAGCCGAATAGAAATTTAAATTCATTCATCTTTCAGTATAAAATTAATGTCAAATAAAATAAAATAAATAAAATTAAATTGAAATTGTAGTGGATTGGAATTAATTTGAAATGTCGTAAAAATCAAGAATACAGGATTACACTTAATGTCATCAAGGTTATAATATAATCTAAAATTCAATGTAGGTATTGTAGCCATTGTAGGTACTTAAAGAAGTTGGAGAGGAGGGAGGCAGACGCTTGTTTGTACATAATTCGTAAAATGTACCTAATTATGTTATCCATTTAAATATTCATCTAAACTGTAGTATGATTTTTCAATTAGTAATTGTTTTAAATATTTGTTAAATTTGTTTGTGTCAGGCTCGTTCTTTATATGGTTAGGTAGCTTGTTAAATATCTTTATTGTCGTGGGGTAGGGTCCATTTTTATGTAATTTTAATTTTAAGGATTTTTCAAACAGATTATTTTTGTAGCGAGATTCAAATCGGCGCGGCCTATCTCCAAGTCTCGAGTAGAAATCTGGGTATGTTTTTACAAATTTACATGCTTCTAAGATGTATATGCACGGGACTGTTAATATTTTAAAATTCCTAAAATGTAGCTTACAGCTGTCAGTCTGTTTTATATTTATTAGGATGCGGATGCATTTTTTCTGTAGCACGAATATATCTTGTACGCTGCTACTATTGCCATACAAAATTATGCCATAACTAATCCGCGCATGTGCGTAGGCATAGTACGCCGTCATTGCGGTTTGTAAGTTGGTTGTCTTTTTTAGCTGTCTTAGGGCGTAAACAAATTGGCAAAGTTTCGATTTCATTTTTTGCACGTGGAATGTCCAGTTTACATGCGAGTCGATCGTCATACCTAGTAACGAGAACATAGGGACGCATTCTACTTTATTGCAGTTAAACGAAAAATTAATATCTAACTCTGCCTTTTGCCGAGGCCTGAACTGCATTATTTTGGTTTTGGAGAAGTTAATTTCTAAATTATGATCATTCATCCAATCTACAATGGTTGCTACGATTTGATGTAATTTTTCGTTGAGATTTGTACTGTTTTTACACGATAATAACAAAGAAAAGTCGTCAGCAAACATTACACATGACTCATTAAATGATTTAGGAAGGTCGTTTATATACAGCGTGTCTCTGACTTAGGGGCTTTAAATGCAAATGTCCATTACGGTCCGGAAACTGAACCACTTTTGTTCCGCAACTTTGTAAAATAACTATTATTTCTATCATTTATTCGTGTTTGAACTTTAACTGTACCATCAATGTATTGCAAACACGGCCTCATTATTTGACGTCCATGACACTGACAAGTATGAAAACTAACTAATGGATGATGTACATTGAACATTTTATTTTATTTGTATGGAATAATGAAAATATAAAAAGAACGTATTTTTGAAAAATTGTAGAGCAAAAGTAGTTCCGTTTAAGGAGCATAATTGACATTTGCATTTATAGCCCCTAAGTCAGAGACACGCTGTATAAAATGAACATCAAACATCCAATCACACTTCCTTGTGGAATTGAGTCCGACACGGGCTGGACATCCGACCTGACAGTATTTATTTCTCTCAAGTCAGTTTCAAGAGACTGTAGACTTGAGTATATGGTTTTAATTACAACTCGATATCTTTACGCTTTCCCGAGATAAAGGCTCTTGACAGACAGACAGACGGACAACAAAGTGATCATGCAAGTATTCCGTCTTTTTTCCTTTTGAGGACCCTTATAGTACAGACGGCTATAAATCAGAATCAGAATGAAACATTTATTCGTGACACAACACAACATATATGTTCAGCAGTGGACGTCTTTCGGCTGTTATGATGATGATGATATAAAGTCCTCAACCCGCACTGGGTCGGCCTGTGGACTACAGCCTACTCCTTCTCCTCAATGAGAGGGGGTTTGCCCAACCCACAATTATATACCATGTACGTTTGAGTGACATAATATTGAACAATGAAGCATGCCATATATGCGTGATGGAATATATCGTTTCAGCGATTTCAGCTGTCAAGAGAACAATGCTGAAAAGCATTGAATCAAAATATAAACTCGTAAAATTGCCGGTTTAATTTATTCTGTTTATTGTATAAAAGGTCCGTTATGCTTAAAATCGAGAGGAATGAAGTCACAGATATAGATATACACTAGATAACTTAAACACCTCAATCTGTATGAAAAACGACCGTGTCACTTTTTGACGTCACACGGGCGAATTAGTGATCTGAATTCCCCGTTGTCCGCGGAAAATCGATTCTGCAATAAGGTATTTTCTTAATATTCACGGACACCCGGCTACCACAACAGACGCGCGCAGAATGTAAGTCGGAGTGCCAACCCGGAGTCCGAATTCTGACACGCGAAGTACATGCATTTGCGTGATCTATGTAAATATATCTGTGAATGAAGTGGTAAACATTTTGCGTCCATAAATTTATAACATTAAATGCGGAGCCACATATAGAAATTACGCTGGAAAGGAGGTGCGCTGCAGTACCGTGCGGAATTTATACACAAACTGAGGTACTGACATAGAACGTTGCGAACCATCGCTCCGCACCCCGCAGCGAGATGCATTTTTGTCTGTTAAGACTACCGACTGTAATCCTCGACGTGTTGTCTTGCTCGCTCACGTTAGCTGATATTACCAACTGATATTAATAAACGTATTAAATCCAAACATTCGAACAAATGATATAATATTATACAAGAGATTCAAGAGATGAAGAAATTACAAAGTTGTAGTTTTAACTCGGACACAAGTTATGCCGGAAAACGCCAGGCGCCAATGATGCGAAACTTAAAACTCTCAGAATGTTCATTTTCTGTTAAAATACGGCCGGCCAGTTCGAGTCAAATGTTGAAAACTTCCAAAACTCCCGCCGTAGTTTCTAGAACTTTTTAAAACTTCGAACACTTGCATTCTCTGCTTGAATTATTGCATAATATACATCGGCAATAAAAGTGGGCGATTGTTCTGAACTGTTCAGAGTTCGACGTTTGCCTTTTACGGTTTTATAGCAGTGTTAAAGCCAGGAAGTCCTCGAACTAACCTTGTTAGTTCGCTAACAAACTGCGTTGACAGCAATTGCGTTGGTGTGGTTTTCGAACGCTTTTTGATGGTTTGCGAACTCACTAGTGGCAGGGCTTGACATGGAATGTGCGGAAAATGGGAAAAAGTTTGTAAAGTCTACTTTTTAGTTGGAACACTTATTCAAGAAATGAAATCGCATTTAAATGTGTCTAGTTTACTCGTGTCAGCATTTTTTTTGTTTTTTATTAAATACTAGCTTCTGCCCGCGACTCCGTCCGCGTGGAACTCGTTTATATCGATATACAAACTTTCATCCCCATATCACCTTCTTAGGGGATGATTTCTGGGGTAAAAACTATTATATGATCTTCCCCAGGACTCAAAATATCTCTATACCAAATTTCATCTAAATCGGTTCAGGGGTTTAAGCGTGACAGACAGACAGACAGACACACTTTCGCATTCATAATATTAGTATGAATCAGTCATAGTTTTCATAGACAGCAACTGGGATCGATGTCTTAAGGTACCTTCCGAAGCTCGGAAGCGCTAAGTTAGTAACCACTTAAAGCAGTCACCCATCGGAGAACAGTTAAAATGTATCATGTATCATGTCCCTTACCCACAAACAGAGATATCAAAGCGACTAATAAAGACAAAATAAATTTAACGCTATTTTAGCTCAAACAAATTTAATGTATATGAATGAGGGCAATAAATAATGTATTGATTGGTAAACCAACACCTATTCCCCGTGCCTTCGGACGGGAATGAGATGTGACAGGTGATGACAGGCCCGGTAATGATGGCGGACGTCATAACCTTATTGAAACCCGCGATGATTGAACGCCAGTAATGACGTTGGTTTGACAGGGTGAGAATGTATAGAATGTATCCGATTTATATGAATAATTTAGTATATACCTTTAGATCGTTTTAGTCGCAAATGTTTTATTGTGCTTTACATTTTCTGTTTCCTGATTTATTGTAATGGTGACTTTTTTATTTACCCGTTTTTACCTTAATATAGTCAAGGATTTTAAAAGTATTTGATCAAATGTAATGAGTTTTTCTGGTTTCTTCAAGAAATTAAGTTATATTTAAGTACTTACTAGGCAACCTGCTAATCTTATTGAAATTTGTGAGTATTTTTTAACATGTCTTAGTAAGGTCTTGCAGTAGTTGAAAAATCTCATTCAAGAGCATGACTTTTAAAAGTATGATAGGCATTTAAAAATAAATAAATAAATAAAATAAAAATAAAATACCATACAATTAAAATTAAAAGTTAAAATTAAATTAAAATTAAAATTAAAAGTTACTCGTCATCGTAAAAGATAGCATGCTGTTGACACTATCTTAACAATACTGTTTGTTGATTCGCTCACTCTCCCGACAAAGGACCAGTGACTTTTACGCATAATTGCGTAAAAGTCGTCCACTCTGTTCACGGCGAACATCCCAGACGCGCATTTATCGACATTTCTACAAATATGCCATTCGAGAAGAGTGTTGCATCTCGCTTTCCAGTGCGAAAACATAAACGTGTCTCTTACACGGAGGCGTGGCTAGGAGAATCGAGGCATCCCCTTAATTCACCATGAATATTTCACTTTCCATAATGTTTCAGATAAAAATAGTCCAGTCACGTAATGGGAAATTGATACAGCGAGTTGGCAATTTTAATATACATTTTTGGGTATGTTTTGGGGTTTCAAAACGATATTTGTTTTAATCTCATTCCAAATAAAGTGAATTGCATTTAAAATACATTTGATTATTTTATCCTTTGTAGAACGCTTTGCCAACAAACAACTTTATCATTACCATCATCGTCATATATTTACGAGCCTAGCTCTAGTCGGTGGAGTAGGTATTATCATTATGTTTGTTTCTGTGCCAATGTCTTGAGCTCCTGATGCGGCATTAATCGACGTTCTCTATGGCTGGATTCAAGTGCTGCACATGCATTCAGCATGTCTTGGTCTTCCCCTAGCTTTTCTCCCTTCTTCTTAGTCGTTTCCCCATTGCTGAGGGTCGTGCCTACCACAGACGTCTTGCACGACCTTCCTCGAAGGATTTCAGTTCCCCGCCATTGGCAGGCAAGCATGAGCGCTGGTTCCTGCTGAAGCTTTTACAGTGTCTATCAATTGGCACTCTTCCTCTGCCTCTCTTCCTTTCCTCGTGCCCGACCACTAGCTCTACTCTGTGCTGAAAATTCTAGCTTCCCTTAAAATCTCGAAGAATTGAAAGACAATGTACGGATCGCGCTTGTGCAAATAACAGTCTCGTTGAATATATGATTTAATCTAATTGACAAGTTAACCTTGGTGCCCTGGCAGAAAGGCAAGTGTCTGCTTCGGGACGCGACATGTGTCAGAACTTTAGCTGCTTCTCACATTAGTCGCACCTCGCGGGCGCCTGGAGGAGCGGCTGAGCTGGCGGCAGTGCGGCAGAGGGACAAATACTCGGTCCTATCCAATTATTTATTTGTTCCGCTTGCGGTGGAGACGACTGGATGTTGGTGCTCGGAGACCACAATCTTTTTTAGGGAAGTGGGGCGTCGATTGCAGGAGAGAGGCCTGGGTCCCCGCTCTGGGTCACTTCTGGTGCACAGGTTAGCCATAGCTGTGCAGCTGGAGTGGCGCGGGGCGGGTTATTTGATACTTAGTTTTAGGTTAGATTAGTAGTGAATTAGGTAAATAATTATTGTTAATGTATTGATTTGTGATGATATTTCGATTGTTTTTGAATATGAATGTATGTACACTGTATATCCAATAAATTATATGGTATTGGCAAGTTACACGAATATATACAGGGTGGAAAAATCGAATGCAACGTGGATGGCAACTACCTTAAATATTGTAAATAGCACATTATGTGTAAAGGAAACATACCTTTGTTTTTAAAAACAATACATTCTGCATTTAAGGATTTATGAAAAATCGCTTGCCTCAGTCGGGACTCGAACCGGTTTAGTTTTTAGTTTTCAATTTTCATGGCACTCCGTTATTCTGATTGTATTTGTTATTTAGAGAAAAATGAACCTTATCAGTTACCCTTTCAATCTGCATCATAAAATAGAGCACGTTATTTTTTGTCACATTTGACCGGTTCGAGTCCCGAATAAGGCAAGCGATTTTTCATAAATCCTTAAATGCAGAATTTATTGTTTTTAAAAACAAAGGAATGTTTCCTTTACACAGAATGTACTATTTACAATATTTAAGGTAGTTGCCATCCATGTTGCATTCGATTTTTCCACCCGGTATATAACTATTACTAAGAATGTTCTATTACTTTAGGTACTAAGTACAACCTACAAAAAAATCTTCTATGCTTCAAAAGCATAAGAGAAAAGTGACTGAAAGATTCCCTCATGAACCGTGATAGAAGGCGCGGTGTGGGTAGGCCCCCCACAAGGTGGACTGATAACCTGGTAAAAGGCGCGGGTGGCGCAGGACCGGTCACTTTGTCACTCTTTGGGGGAGGCCTATATACAGCAGTAGACGTCTTTCGGTTGATGTGATGATATGATTTCATATATAAAGGTGCATAAACGTTTTCGATATTAGTATGTTACTAATATCGAAAACAGAGCTTTTTTGGACCATGTTTGAATAAATAATAAAAAAATAAATACTAATTATTTTCAAAAAAACTCCCGTGCAAATGTAGATAAAAAATTGAAGAACCGATAAGTGTTTCTGCCATAAATATATCTATAGTTTTGACGGAGGAATATCAACTCAAAACTCGTCAAAACTAGCCAAAAAGCGCGTGGAGCCCCTTAAGGTTTGCTAACTGGTACAAAACAAACTTAAACAAGATTCTTATACTGTCTTGCTGGAGTGAATTACAGGCAAACACATCTTGCTTTACAATAATAAGGTATAGAACTCGCTTTTCAATATTATGGTAGAAATGTCAATGAGCATAATGCACGAATTGGATGATATTAGAATGTTTCATAATCTTGTCTTGCTATGAATGGAAGCCTATTAACTACAATGACAGATCATTCAATGTTTTCATACCCAACGCTGCATGATTATTTTCTAACGTCTATCTATGTTCTCCCAAGGGTCTGACCCTCTAGAATCAATTACCTTTACATATTCATTCGCCATTTGAATAATCCTTTTCATATCCGTCCCTTACTTTCATCACATAATTGAATTATGATATTATCTAAAGCTTTGTCAACGCAGGTTTCCAATTTCGTAAATTTAACCGTTTTGTGCCCCATAAATGCGTTTTAAAATCGACTACAAAGTGTCGAATACAAAAGATGATTATAATCGACTATATTTTATAAAATGTCGGCATTTTGAAACAATACATTTCTGCAGGTTTTTCCATATTTTTTTAAACTTAATCAGGGTACTTACTTATCTTAAACTCGTTAAACTCAATGGATACTGCCCAAAAGAACTACTGCGAATCCATTTGACCTCTGGAGTGTCAGCTTCGCAGTCAAGGGTTTTACCCACTTGGCTAAACGTCATCATTATCATCATATAACCCGTAGGACGTCCACTACCTACTGAATATAGGCCTCCCTCAGAGTGCTGCAATGACCGGTGCTGCACCGCCCGACCTTTGCCAAGTCATCAGTACAGCTTGTGGGCGCTTGTGTCAATCCACGCTGCACCTTTCATTACGTGGTCGCCACTCGAGAACCTTTCCGCCCCAACTTAGTTCAATCGTTAACAGTTTAAATAATAAGTGGAATGAAAACTTATAGTACTATACAGTAAATAACATACTGATAAATAAATTACAAATTACGAAAAAAAAGGAATTCATGGCATAAGAGTAGGTCAAAAATTAATGACCACTTTATGAACAGTCGACGTTAACGACATGTTTCCGTTCTTCGCCTTATAACAAAGTAATAAGGTGCAAAAATGTATTGACTTCGACTGTATACGAGTACATAGTTAATTCAAATTAAACTGCTGAACTGGAATTATATTAACATTTAGACAAGAAAATTTAAATGCAACGCTTTAAACGAGCAATCCCAACCCAACAAAATAAAACATGCTTAATTCTTCTGAAAGTGGTCCGTAAGCAGTTAAAGGGGCCCGTAAACAAATCCTTATTGCTCCAATTAAATATGCAAGCGGCATCAACAAAGTTCTTCGTAAGTGTATCCTACTTTAGAAACTTTAAAATCCACTGACTGGTCCCCAAAGCCGTTCCTACACTTCACAGTATAATGCCCCTACTACGTGATCCATTAAGAGAGCAAATAACTTTTTAAATCTCCAAGACGTGACATTGGTGGAGGCATTTGCAAATTAAATGCGGCACTTAAGCGTTGTAAAATAGTGGTTCCCATTGAATTACGCGATTCTTTCGTGCCTTCGAGTGCATATTCATTTAACTCTACGGTTCTATTCGTTTAACAAAGGATAATTTTGAGGCTTCATTCTTGAAAGTTTCGATAAGTGGCTTCAAGATTTTAAGGGAACGTTAGTTCTAATGCTCGTCACTACTGGCAACCCAATACTGGACATTTTCAATCTTAATTCACAGCATTAAAGGCAAACAACAGACTGGCGTGAGCGGGTATCAATATCTAGCGCATGGGTATTTCGAACTGGGAGGCAATAAGAATTCTAATTGTTATTCTTTTTAACACCCGACGCAAAGAGAGGGGTTATAAGTTTAACGTGTCTGTGTATCTGTGTATCTGTGTGTCTGTGTATCTGTGTATCTGTCTGTGGTATCGTACCTCCCAAACGGATGGACCGATTTGAATGCGGTATTTTTCGTGACATAATTTTATCCCGAGTGTTCTTAGCCATGTTTCATGAAAATCCGTTTAGCCGTTTTTGAGATATTTATTTATTTATTTATTTAAACTTTATTGCACAAATATAAAAATAGAAGTACAATTGGCGGACTTAATGCCTTAAGGCATTCTCTACCAGTCAACCACCATTGGACTTTGAAATAAAAATGTCGGGGGTTTTTCAACTTTTCTAAGTTTTAGTTATACCTAATTAATTATATATAGCTATATTTATTTGCGGACTTTGAATTGTATTAAATTGTTATTGATTATAATTACATTTGTTTTGACGATCATAATACGGATTCATATAAATTGACATGTATAATTTATCATCTAATCTAATCTATTTTGACTGTAAGCATGTTGCATTCCGGCCATTTTGGGACAATCGTTACCTGACTACTAAGAATCGTTATTTTGACTCAAGGGGATCGTGTAAATCGCGTATACTTAATTAAATTAATTATTTAACTTCTTGAGGCTTCCCGATGCTTTGGATGTGTCACAACATCCTTAGTCGCGGGACGATTGACTTAACACTTTCACTGCCAGGAACCTGCCTAGCGGGCGCTTACGCCGTAGTCGCTTTGCGCGTTTAGAAAAACCACGGGATAGGCTACGCGCTACGCTCGTAGGCTGATCCCGTGTTTTTCCTCGTATGTAGCCTAACCTAACCTAACCCAACGGATATCATTGTACATACAAAATTCAATAAGTACATCAAGATTATCTGTGCGTAAATAAAAGAATAGCTATAGTTTTATTACCTTCTCCCAGACTTGCTGTGACTAGTCTAGCGAGAATGAAGCTACGGAAACGTGTAGGTATTATCTTCCGTTTTATAAATAAGTAATGTTGTCTAATATATCCGAATTATATGACCGAAAATATAGGTTACCGGCGGCCCTGAAAATATTTTTTCCTTTGAAATTTCTTCATATTTACAACACCGTGAGAAACAAGAGCTGTCAGATAATCCCTATCCCTTATTATATTATTATTCTCCCTAAACTTACTTTTATTAATTAATTACTTTGTCCCAAGCATTCGTGTAATAATTTACGGGTATCTCGGCGTCGCTTAGGTCTCCAATTAATATGATGTTCCCACATTATAACTTTAGGACTCAAGTAACTGAGTCGAGATAATCCTGAAATAATTATGGATTTAGTGCGGTACCTACGTTAATAGTTATTTACGATACAAGTGCCGAAAATAGGAAATTCGCAAGGAGTGGTGATAAATTAAAACACGACCGAAGGGAGTGTTTTAAATCGACACGATTTGCGAATTACCTATTCGCACGTGTATCGTACAACGTTTTACTCTATAAACATATGGCTCTTTAAAGTTTCGACATATGCACGAAAAGTGCTCTTTTCCGCACTAGTGCGGGAAAGTAGCACCATATGTACTGTAAAATAAATTTGTAATCACTGAATCTTGGACTCTAATGTACTTAAATCGAATCGGAATCAATATGAAATTTAGTTCTCCGGCTGTTGTTTTTACACATTAGGCTGGGCAAGCTCTCTCGGATATCCTAGTAGTTCATGCCAGCATGCTCATATCGCTCATGCTCTATGAGAACGAAATTAATATTTAAATGACTGAAAACCTTTTATCGCACACATTTCTAACGTGCCTCGATAGTTATGACAGGGAACAATTTTCGCAAAAACACCGCACTCATGCAAAAAATCACGTGCGTAAAAATTCAATTGGAGAGCGCCCATCGAACGGGTAAATTACTATTTGATTACATTTACACTGACAGTTATTTGTTCGTATGATTATGTTACTCACACGCTAATATCTTATCTCCAAGAGCAGAAAACCTGCAGAATGCATGTACCTATGCATGTATGGAGTACTGTTGCCACCTCTGGAATGGATTCGCTAAATATCAGCTAGCCGCCTTGGATTCGATTGATGGGCGTGCCAGGAAGCTCATTGGTGACCTAGATTTAACTGAGGCTAAAATGCAAAGACTGGAACACCTTAGAAAAGTAGCCTGCTTATCGGTGTTCTACAGGATACATTGCGGAGAGTGTGCGCGAGGATTACACGAATTAATCCCGCCCTCACCATTTCGCCATCTTGGGACTAGGCGCGGTCGTGGGTTCCACCCTTATGTTGTTGATTTACCACTGATTCGCACGAAGCGCTTTGCTTCCAGTTTTCTCGCGAGGACAGCCAAAGAGTGGAACTCGCTTCCGGCAAACCTTTTGCCAGTTACACATAACTTGGATCTTTTCAAGACGAGGGTGAAATGCATGTAACACCATCGACCTCATCATCACTTACCACCAGGCAAGATAGTGGTCAAATGCGTACCTATACGTAATGAAAAAAAAACCTTATTTTAAAACATGGATAAAACGTAGGTACCGGGTCTGCAGCATCAAAATAAAGTAATAAAGATGTACAGATGGTCAACGAATTAAGTTTTCGAGATGTAAAATGCTTTTCTCAAACATGCTCGGAAATGTACGCGTTAATATCACGAAATGAAGACGTGAAGTTTCTTGTTTATGGCTCCCTACATTACTTCTTGGCCTTACGCCAAGAAGTAATGTATGAAAACCCTAAGTAAAAACATTATTGTCCGCTACTCTAACTTTTTAAATTTGCTTACTAATATTAAACTGACAAAGGAAAATTTACATACTGCCAACCACCACTAGACACTGTAAGCATACTTGCTTCATAGAAAAAATAAAAATAATCTATGGTACTATACTTTATGTGCGGTTAAACATGATGCTCGAACGGCTTGTTCAAATGGCATGTTTAAAAAATAAAAAAGGCGCAAATTACCTATTATTTAATTGATTACCTTGTATTTAATTTAATTTTAATATTTCCTCACATCGTTTGAGAAAAGTACTATACAATCCTCGGCCGGAACAGGGATTGCTGGACTCGTTGTATTCGGCCTCGTCTACGACTCGGCCGTCTACCCCAATCTCGTCCAGCAATCCCTTACTTCACGGCCTCTGCAGTAATCTACTATTATAGACTTACAAAGTAAAGCATATTTAATAAATATTTCACTTCAGGAGACTTTTAAGCTAACAGTCTTACTTATATAAAAACTAGCTTCTGCCCGCGACTCCGTCCGCGTGGAACTCGTTTATATCGCGCAGCTCCATACAAACTTTCACCCCCCCCATTTCACCCCCTTTGGGGATGATTTCGGGGATAAAAACTATCCTATGTCCTTCCCCGGGACTCAAACTATCTCGATACCAAATTTCATCGCAATCGGTTCAGCGGTTTAAGCGTGAAGAGGTAACAGACAGACAGACAGACAGACAGACAGACAGACACACTTTCGCATTTATAATATTAGTATGGATGCTACGGTATTCATAAACATAACGTAACTGTGTGTTGTTTTTAAATTATTAAATTAACGATGGGTCATTGACGATCTTTTAGTGAATTCATCTTATTTTATTTTCTAAAGGAAATAAATGAATATATCTAACCAAAGTCAAAATCAAATAGAAAATGATAAGAACTTCGTGCCATAATATTTATTCTACACGATGGAGTTATCTCGTTGACATTCCTGACAAAACAAAGGGGCTTTTGCTGTCTGACTACTAACACATTACCTACCGTTCCCCACCGAAGTGCTACTTGAAACTGTCGAGTGTTATGGCTTTCCTCGAAAGCGTTTAGTGTTTAAACTTCGTGTAAAGTGTATTCGAGATCGGGAAGAAACACTATAGTGGGCTCCGAGTGCGAAAACAATGCCTTTGTCTACGCCCGTAAAAAAAATATTTTCAACACAACGTGATACACGGATCATGTATTGATTAGAGGAATAGAGAGACAATATTGTTTCCGTCAACAATAATCGAGTTAATTAATAATCGAGTTAATTAATTAGGTAAGAAACAACAGCCACAATAATTGGCAGTAAACAGAAACAAGGTCGTAATCTTTAAAGATCTTCATATTATACAGGGTGATTCAGGAGACATGAGCAGGATCAACCCTACGGATTCAATAGTTTATAAGCTACTCAGTCGTACCAGCATTGGTAAGATTAACGTTAATTTTTTTTTAGTTGTGTAGGGTGACCATGATTTATTGTGAATGAAACTTTCACACAAAATGTAAAAAAAACTGTGGGCGTTTAATTTAATTACGATGGTAAAAGATCCATTAACATTAACTGTATGTGTAGGGTTGATCCTGCTCACGTCTCCTGAATCACCCTGTATATAAAAGAGGAAGACTTCCTCTTTTATGTATATAAAGATCTTTAAAGATCGACCTTTAGTGCTGACGATCATCAACGCACAACCGAAACTACTGAGACTATAAACTTGAAATATACACCAGAACTTTCTTTTATTACGTAGGCAAGGGATACGACGGGATTTTTGAAAATTCCATCCCTAAGGGGGTTAAATAGGGGTGCAAAGTTTGTATGGGGGAAACTTTTTTTTCAGCTGGAAACTTGAAACTCTGTTGAAAGATAACTATAATTAGAATACAAAAAAGTAGGTAGTAGGTAGGTTTATAAACAACGTAGCGTTCTTAAAACAAATAGCAATCGCAGGCGCTGGAGCTAATTTCACTTTCAGAGACCCTATATGGTGAAACTAGCTACAGCATGCTCATTTTAAGCGCGATATCATTATTTTCCACTAGGTTGATCTGGTCTTCAATATATTTATATCGCGCGACAGTGAGGAGGCGCGACGCCGCGACACGCTACAGAGTGCGCGACAGTACGAACAGCGTCCAGCACGTATCATGAGATACTATACCTCTCGTTCTAACTGTTCTAATAAGAGAGAGACGGATAGTGCGAGAAAAATCGGGAGAGCTCGCGCGCCGTCTTATGCTAGCCGTGCTGAGAGTAATAGTCATGTATAGTCAAGGACAAGCCTGCACCGCTCCTTAGCTACTTCTGAAATATAATGTAATATAACATACTTGTATAGTTATTAGTGAATACCTACCCCTATTAACCTAATATGGTTTTTGAAGTGAAAACTTCTTTAGCGGCGCTGTGCACTTTTTATGATGAGGAAAAATTGTCAAAATCGCCACAGGTCACGTGACCGTAAGATGTCACGTGACCGTAAGATGTCAAGTGACCGTAAGATGTCACGTGACCGTAAGATGTCACGTGACCGTGAGATTCGAGAGATACTCGCAACAGGTCACGTGACCGTAAGATGTCACGTGACCGTAAGATTCGACAGATTGAAAATTCGTAAGATGGACACGTGACCTGATCGAAAAGCTGTTGTCAATGTCATTGAGTTTTCACTTCTGTTCAGGGACCGGAACCGCTTACCCTTACACGGGTTTTTAAGCGGGTTTTCTTAACGCTTGTTTTGAGAAACCATATCATTCCGGTTAAGCTTATTAAGGGTTAATTGCATGAACGGTTAAGCCGATCGTTTGAGTTAATTCAAGTTAACTCAAATCCCAATCAAAACCCTGTTTAAGGGTTTTAGCGGTAAGCGGTTCCGGACTGAGCGTAAATTAAATGTATCTTAATCGACATAGTTATTCAGTTCATTTTGGCTTGAAATGGCCGCGCCGTTCATTTGAATTAATTCAAATTAACTCGAAACCCTATCAAAACCCTTTCCAGGGTTTTTAACTTATAGAGCATTAAACGTAATCGATATTGGTCCTAAGCGGGATCGCCGAATCGAGCTAGCCACCTGCCGCGCCTCACTGCGCAGGCGGCGGTGGTGTCTGTAGCTTTTAAAAAGGCACCGCTACTATTTTTGCGTCACACAAATTTACTACAAGCTGCCTTAGGAAGAGATGCCATAATCGCCTGAACATATTGCACCTGTTTCGGCAATTTGTTTGTTTACCTATGAAGTTCGTTACTTTCATTGCGAATAACAAACTGATGCACATAGTAATCGTGTCTCGACCGTCTCGTCTTGATGCGAAAAAAGTAACTTTGACCTTGACCTTTTTTTATTTCTTCTGCCATATGGCCGGCAGAAGGCCGGTTACACGACTCATATATAAAGCGGCCAAGTGCGTGTCTGACCACGCACAACGAAGGGTTCCGTGCCTATTAAAAAGGTCGTATCGTTACTGAAATCAAATGGCACTTACGTCCTTTTGTTTAACGAAGGCAGTTTCTTAGAAATATCTCGATAACCTTTGAACCGATCTTGTTCAAAACAATCTTCGCTGAAAGAATTTAATGAGCCCTATATCCATGATTTTTTTCATATTTTAAAAATACACGGTTCAAAAATTAGAGGGGGACGACGACACAATTTTAGTGACTTTCGGGGCGATTATCTCCGACTCCGACCGCCCTCCGCGCTCTCCGACTTAATAAAAAAAAATGCTAAGAAACCTTATATTTATTTTGAAAGGCCTATCGATTGATGTGCCACACGTGGGCTTGTAATGAAAAAAAAAATTGACCTTCAGTTTAATGACAGACAGACACACACACACACACACACACACATTCACACACACACACATTCACACACACACACTCACACTTTCACATTTATGAATAAATGAGAATATGAATATGAAAATGAATATGGATATGGATATGGATATGGATATGGATATGGATATGGATATGGATATGGATATGGATATGGATATGGATATGGATATGGATATGGATATGGATATGGATATGGATATGAATATGAATATGAATATGAATATGAATATGAATATGAATATAAATATAAATATAAATATATAAATAGTATTAATATTATTCGAGTAAAATGCCTCACATACGGACGGACAGACAGATAGACAGACAGACATGACGTATCCATAAGGGTTCCGTTTTTTGCCATTTGGCTACGGAACCCTAAAAAACATACAAACGAGGACAATGTTTTTTTTGGCCTGTTTAATAATTTCTGATATATTACCAGATTAAAAAAAAAAAGGTTTTGCCTAGTGGCAATGTAGGCATGTTTCACGGTTAACTAAACTATTTCATTTAGTACCTACTAATTTGAATTCTCCGCTCTAAACTAAACCGTACCGTTCTTACCCCACCCAACATACATACCTACCTTATGTAAAATTATTGGAACTGTAAAAGATCTCTACAAAAATATCCAAGATGTGTTTATTTTTAATACTACGATGGTGGCAAACAAGCATACGGCCTGTCTGATGGTACGAAAACACCGTAGCCTATGGACGCTGGCGACTTCACAAGAATCACAATCAGGTTGTCGGCCCTTTATTGATATTTAGGGTTCCGTAGCCAAATGGCAGAAAACGGAACCCTTATGGATACGTCATGTCTGTCTGTCTGTCTGTCCGTCCGTATGTATGTCACAGGCATTTTACTCGAATAGGGCTTATTAAATTATTTCAGCGAAAATTGTTTTGAACAAGGTCGGTTAAAATGTTTGTGAGATATATCTAAAAAACTGCCTTCCTTAAAGAAAAGGACGTAAGTACCATAAGATTTCAGTAACGACACGACCTTTTTAATAGGCACG
The DNA here is from genome assembly GCA_947578815.1 of Epinotia ramella. NCBI lineage: Eukaryota > Metazoa > Arthropoda > Insecta > Lepidoptera > Tortricidae > Epinotia > Epinotia ramella. The sequence continues at coordinate 7,364,984 of OX388207.1, forward strand.
GAACCCTCGTTGTGCGTGGTCCGACACGCACTTGGCCGCTTTTTTACTCGCTCGTCACCGGCCCCAGGAAAAGGTAAAGAAGTGTGCCAGCGTCATACCAATAAGTAAGCGGTTAAATTAAGCCAATAAAAACCCTTTCATAATCCCTACAAAAACCCTTAAAAACCCCTTCAAATAACCCTATCAAAACCCTAACCCAAAACCCTGAGGTTATTTAGGCTTAACTCTGTTGAAGGGCTTAACCCGTATATAAGTTAAGCTGAGGATACGGTAACCCAAACAAGCGATTAATCCTCGAACGGCTTAAGCCTTTCGAACGGATTAAGCCAAAGAACGGGTTTTCCGGTCCCTGCTTCTGCCGGCACTGCCGGGTGCAACCCGGTCGTTTTTGTGGTCCGATATAAATTATATTTTTATTTTTAATTTCATAACGATAATAATTAAGCCTGCCACATCACGAACTGTCAAAAGCAATGTCGAATGAATCCTGACACCCCTGACAGGCGGACAATCAATGCCCCGGCATCGAGCAGCGACTTAAAATTAGAAATTGATTTGACAGCTTCGCCAACCCATATCATCTACATTATGCCGAGAGGAACTTGGCGTTTTGGATTTGATTATGAATAATTAATCGAATAATACGCAGGTTCATGGGGAAAATATTGAGAGTGAATCCGGAAATGGAACCCATAATTCGTTTTCTTTGTTTTTCTAATAAATCTCCGTTCAATATTTAAAAGTCTAACAGATTTTAATAATTGATCGTTTCCTGTATTAAAGAATCGCTAGATTACAATTCATATATATGTCGCAGGGAAATGGCCAAAACAGAGATTTGAACAAATCTCTAAGGGATATGATCAAATCACGCAGGATGTTAAAATGGCGAATCCATTTTATCATTTGCCTAGAAAAAATCAGTCATTTAATCAAATCTCTGAGTCTGTTTAGTGAAATGACGAAATCGGCCTAAAAAGGCAACTCGTTTTTTCATTTCACTAGATTTGTTTAGTGATTTGACAAAATCCCTGAACCGCGTCAGTGAGTTGACGAAACTAACTCGCAAAGCCAACTCGTTTTACCATTTCACTAGACAAGTTTAGTGAAATGATAAAAATCTCAACTCTAGTACGGATTAAGTCGCTAGTGCGGTCGTGTTACCCCCCTCCTGCACCTTACCGCTACCCGCTCTCGCCCTTGAGTGTCAGGGAAATGGCCAAAACAGAGATTTGAACAAATCTCTAAGGGATATGATCAAATCACGCAGGATGTTAAAATGGCGAATCCATTTTATCATTTGCCTAGAAAGAATCAGTCATTTGATCAAATCCCTGAATTTGTTTAGTAAAATGACGAAATCGGGCAAAAAAGGCAACTTGTTTTTTCATTTCACCAGATTTGTTAAAATCCCTGAAACGCGTCAGTGAGTTGACGAAACTAACTGCTCGCAAAGCCAACTCGTTTTACCATTTCACTAGACACGTTTAGTGAAATGATAAAGTCTCTACTGTAACATGGTATAGGTGATGTGATCAAATCTCTGAACTGGTTCAGTGTTACTCTACAATTAAGTTTGATCAAATCTCTCACAAGATGTTTCAGGGATTTTATCAAATCACTGAACAATTCTGGTGAAATGAAAAAAAAACGAGTTTACTTTTTTGGCTGATTTCGTCATTTCACTAAATAGATTCAGGGATTTGATCTAATGACTGATTTTTCTAGGCAAATGATAAAATGGAATAGCCATTTTCACATCCTGCGTGATTTGGTCATATCTCTTAGAGATTTGTTGAAATCTCTGACATGATTTAGTGAAGTGGTAAAATAAAATGTCGAAATTAGGTAATAAAATAGTATGTCAAATCAGATTTTTTAATCGTATACAAGAATTTTGTAAACCAGAATATAATCATTTTAAGGTGGTTCGCTTTCCATACAAAAAATGACATGCGCAGGGTAACAGCGTGCTATTTTAACTGCTACGTACTGCGCACGTGCGTCTGAGCCGGCCGGTGCCTAATACGCAAGGGCGAGAGCGGGTAGCGGTAAGGTGCAGGAGGGGGGTAAGACGACCGCACTTGAGCGACTTAATCCGTACTAGAGTTGAGATTTTTATCATTTCACTAAACTTGTCTAGTGAAATGGTAAAACGAGTTGGCTTTGCGAGTTAGTTTCGTCAACTCACTGACGCGGTTCAGGGATTTTGTCAAATCACTAAACAAATCTAGTGAAATGAAAAAACGAGTTGCCTTTTTTGGCCGATTTCGTCATTTCACTAAACAGACTCAGGGATTTGATCAAATGACTGATTTTTTCTAGGCAAATGATAAAATGGATTCGCCATTTTAACATCCTGCGTGATTTGATCATATCCCTTAGAGATTTGTTCAAATCTCTGTTTTAGCCATTTCCCTGCGACATATAGATAGATATACCACTTATAATAATAATGTTTTTTTTTATATAAGGTAAGGCATAAAATTAAACATTATTATTATAATGTTATGTTATTATCTAGAGCACAGTGATTTTGTGGCTGAAGCTAATACATGATCCACTGGCACCTCTCGATTTTTCTCGCACTATCCGTCTCGCTCTTATTAGAAAACTTAGAAAGAGAGGTAGTGTGCGATCAAAATCGAGAGTGCTCGCGCGCCGGCTTGTGATAGCCCTGGTGAATCCGTGATTTCAGGATTAAATTTTTCACACTGCGAGCAGTTTATATAACCAATAAACTGACCTCAAAAGTATTATTATCGATCAGGCGTAGTTCTTATTTTCATTCGAAAAATAAAAAGACTAATACATCTAAAGTGCGTCAAAGATCTGTCTTTCTTTATGACTGTGTTAATAATTAGGTACATCTTCAATTTAGTTAAAGCAATGACGCGTAGTTTCAGTGTTCGAGAGGCAACCGGATATCTCGCGGTATTTGAGCTCCCGAAGAAAGAAAGACAGAAAGAAAGAACACATTTATTCAGTCGTTCGAAGCGCTGTGGAACAACCGCCCTAGCTGTGCAACCGAAAGTGAACCAACTTAGACTGGGGCGTCTTTTCGGTATTGTTGATTTGTCCAAACGTCTCTGCTTAAAAAAATGTCAATAGAAAAAAAGTTGGTTCTGGTCTTGATTTTGGTCTTGGTTTTCTTTCGTCACTCAAATAATTTGTGGTCAAATATAATAACAGACACACTTTTTTGCGATTTCTGTAAATTAACTGTTTTAATGAAACATAGTTTCGTCATAGCACGGCAGAATATCATTATTGTTCAACGACATAACATGCCTAAAACTTCACACGATATTTATTGAACTGTTGCATCTCATTTTCTCCTACGTGGAAAAAATAAACGTGTCTCTCACAACGCTTCCGTTGCGTTTAAAAGAACCAAGGGATCCACTTAAGCCCTATCAAAGAGAAAGTAAATCGAATAAATGAACCGAATTTAATAGATTGAATTGTTGAATAGATTTTGAGTTACGTAGGTGTCAAAAGTGGCTCCAAATGGTTCGTGTAATATAACCCACGGCCGCTACATCGCCAGTGCTCTTCCTTTTGAAGTTGGCTTGACACGCTGCCACATGGATAGATCTTTAAAAGTAATCAGGAACACCTGAGTAGTCTAGAATATCGAACAAGTGGAAACTCGAATCCCACTCGACCTCGCTCGAGGACCAACTTAAAGGTAGCCGGCCTTCAAAGTTCCGTATCTAGTTACCTCAAAACCGCTGGCACACTCTCAACTCAAAACTTGAAAATGAGAGTTTATAGACACAGTGCGTACTCATAAACATTTAACAAACCTATTAGGCTGGGCATAGATTGATCTAATAATGGCCGGTTCCAATAATCAATCCACCGATAGATTTCCTTACCGGCAGTTACATTTTGACAGATTATCCATAGAAAATGTGTCAAAATGTAACTGTTGGTAAGGAAAACTATCGATGGATTGATTATTGGAACCGGCCATAAGAGATTATTGATCTTACTTAGATAGGTTTTCCACCGGAGGGGCGAGACGAGACGAGGCGAGGCAAGAATTGAAATAGGTAGTAAGTCCCATACGATATCAATTCTCGCCTCGTCTCGTCTCGTCTGGCCCCTCCGGTGGAAAACCAACTTATAACTACGCGACATTGCTTTAAATATATAGTTTAACACAGTGCCACTAGTTTTATATTGCCTCCATTACCCTGTCATGTGTCATTTATCATATATAATAACCATTTCACAAAGCAAGCGAGAAAAGAGGTACAATAACATGATAAAACTTGTTCCGTATTATTAAACTCTACGTGTTGGAAATCATCCGTTGGGTTGGGACGCGCTGGTTGTATGCTCCCTGGATGTGCTTTCAAACTTTTGATTAATCTTTGTGGTCTTTACTTATACCAAAGCGTTTAATGCAACTGCGTCAAAATATGGTTTTCTCAAACATGCAATTAAATATTGACGTTGTTCCTTATAATAGGCTGCGAAGTTGTATCCTCTAGCCTCTGCAGTAATATACTATTTCTGTTTGGGATAGAACATTTGCGCATTTGGCGGTGCGGTAACAGTAAGCTGTCAGTCCAGTCAGTACAGTGTTTTTACGGCGTGCCAACATTCCAACGAGTGCTTCCAGATTTGGCGGATGCGGGACGGAAAGAATGTTCAAATGCGATGTAACTTCGCAACCTCTCAAAGCAAATTAAATAAAACTACCCACAACTGCGTGCAACTTTTGGTTCCTAAGACAACTGCTATTCCTGGAGGTCCATGTTAGTACATGTATAGGATATGATGTTGGTATGACATTTACCACTGTAGCTCACTTTCACACGTGACAAGCCTTATTTATCGGACCGATTCTCCTCTTCATCTTAGGCCGCGTTTAGGCACTCTCGTAATTTCGCGCGGCCTATATATCCTATCCGTTCTGACAAGCGCGCCCGATTACGCATATAATAACGGATTATCAATATTCCTATAACACCTTGAAAAAACCCGGAGTCCGCTTGCTACTTATCATGAGAATTAGCAACGCACTCTTTTTGCGAAAGCGATTGCCATCTGACGGTGAGTTGCAAAAACCCAGCCCGCCAGCCTTAACAGTTTAACATTTGTCATAAACATAAACAAGATCGCGGGAGTTCGCTGGATGTGGGTGGCGCAGGACCGGTCGTTATGGCCCTCTTTGGGGGAGGCCTTTGTCCAGCAGTGGACGTCTTTCGGCTGGTATGATGATAGAGAATAACTAGATTCAGTTACTTCGCGCTTGCCAAAGCAGGGAAGTGTAGAATTAACCATTTGCTTGCGGCCAACGTTCCTTAACCATCCAACGGTGCAAACGTACCACCCAGGCTATCACGCTTCAATAAATGTAACTCCTGTATCATTTCCATGCGTTGATCCAAACAGACTACCAGATCAGGCCACATCCAGCCACAATTTCCGTCTCAACATTTCTCCTTTCTTGGCGCGACGCTGGAGCGGTTTTAATAAAGCGAACTACGCCACTCCGGCCCGACAGCTACAGCGAGGCGTTCTCATTTTGAAACTAGAGTGTGTATGGTATTTACTGCGGAGCTGGATTCGACGATCGAAGTCATGGAGGACATTTGTGTAACCGTTGAAACCGAGCGAGAGCAAACAATCCGCATGATTTGTCAAATTATTGAAGCAAAAACTCAGTCGTCAAACTAAATTCAAAATGTTATATTTACGGACTACTGTTCCCCTTCGCCGCCTGTGTACCGTTAAACGGGGTGAGTAGGGACAAAACTGAAATTCAAACCTCGATAACATTTTATTTTTACATACTTAATATGCAAACTGAAATATAATAAGTGTTCCGGACGTTTGTATTTTAGTTTTTTTATAATTTTGGGTAGTTCCATTTCATAACTTTAACGATATACACGAAATCCCACCTCACCCCGTAGCCCCTCATAGTTGGGGGGCTTTCACACAAAGGTGATTTTGGAAGATCGCTGGTTCCATTTTTTTTTATTATGAATATTACTATAGCTCCATTTTAAATTGGAATACATTATTTAGGTAGCAGTAGGCTTAAAATCCCATCTCACCCCCCTTTCATCCCTTCTCTCCCCATTCATAACCCAACCCTCCTCGCGATCCCTACTCACCCCATTTTACGGTACGAAGCTGATGGTTCTGGGTTCAATTCCCGAAAAGGAAAACCCCATAAAAAGTCTTGAAACTAATTCACCGTGAAAATTGTGAGATTTTTCGTAGAGCCAAGTCACGCATTCTTATTAATCTTTACCTATTTGCTTGCTGTTTAGTGACAGAGAGAGCTGGTCGATTGTGTAATGCGTAACCCCTTGTAGGTAAGTATGACAGCTCAAAAGGTCATTTTCTGCATAAAAAAATGTCATTTTCTGTAAGTATGGGAAAATGACAGATGAATTATCCTAACGTATGTTCGAAAAGTTACATAATCACCCCTCTGAACAGATGATCGTTCAAAAAGAGCCGCCAGCATGTCGTAAAGAATTTCAATCGGAAGCGCATTTTTGGCATGCCCGTATCGCCACGGCACAGGTTTGCTTTAATTACTTAGACGGGTTTTTAGATACGAGTATGAACGTTTACTTAAAATCCTTTCGGAATTTCCTTTTTCTGACAGGTTAGTTTACGTACTCTCCACGTTTCCATTAGTTTCGTGCCGTGCTTTTAGGTCTTTTTTCTGTAGATCTGTTAACGAAAATGATAAATTACAAATTGTTAGCGGTTCAAATCTGGCTCCGACTATTTACAATTTTAACCATACTTCATTGACTTCATTCATTACGGAATTATCACAAAATTTTGAACACCAGTTAAAATATGCATTATTTTACATTTCCGGTCGTCCTCATACAACAACTAGGCACGGGGCTTTTCTAAATATGTAAATGTAAATACGTTTTTATATTGCCCTCAGCGGCGCTACCACGAACTGCGAAAGTCGAAGTTCGGGTATTTCCATCTCTATCGCACTCCCTAATCAAGTGACAGGGATGCATGTATTACGAACTTCGACTTTCGAAGTTCGTGGTAGCGCCGCAGGCTTTATTAAAAGATTATTATCACTATGGGCAGACAGGGAATCAGGGGACCGATTTTTGACTTTCGAGCGCTCGAAAATCAAATAAAAGTAAATACGTTTGTAGTGTCAAAATGGCAAGCACTTACTTTCTACCAATACAATTTAATACGAGTGGTCAGGACCACTCGTTTTTTAATTTTCTATCGCTATTTCAAAATAGCATTCCATAATTTTTGTCAGTGTTCGAGTGCAAGAGTCGAGCGCTCGAAAGTCAAAAATCGGTCCCCAGGGACTCAATTTGGGTCACCACTTTCGCGTCCCAGCACGCCTATCACAAGAACTCGCGCGAGCTGTGTCGCGTCGAGATAGACTACCCGTCTCTTTCTAAGTGTTCTACTTAATTCCCATGTCGTGCGGTCTGCCAAAATGCCGGGCTCGGCCGCTAATGACGCCCAAACAGTCAAGTGCCGCAAATACGCTTTCTTAAAGGATTATTACGTATTTGCGGCACTTTCAGTAGAGACCCTTGGACCTTGGTCTTCCGACACTAAGGAGTTTGTTAAAAAAGTGTCGCAAAAATTGATCGGGGTCACAGGCGCCCAAAGGCTGAGCCTGGCCATCCAACTGGGAAACGCGGTGAGCGTCTTGGGCACGATGCCCCGGGCAACATTGGGGTGTGTCGAGGGCGGGCAATTTTGTTTCTTATAAGTTTTGTTTTGTTTGTTTTAGTGTCAATATGAACAATTAAAGTAATTATACAATAAACGGTGCACATCAAAAATATAAATTAAATTCCAATTAAGCTGTATGTCAACTATTGACACTGGAAAAAACAAAAGGGAGTGCATTGGAAATTATCGCGCGCTTTGAAACGCCGTTCTGACTAGATTAAGAAACAATAAGATCTGATTTTCAGATATATGATTCTTGACTATAATATAGTCAAGTCAAGTATCGATTAAATCAGATAAACAATCATATTAATATATATAGTTAAATAATCATTAACCGATACATGGATGATTGCTTAAAATTTCCTCGCTAGAATCACCCTTTTTCTTTTTGGTCTTTTTTTATCGTTAAACTTAAGTGGCAGTGGGCGGGGCACATAGCACGTAGAACCGATGGCCGTTGGGGCGAAAAGGTTCTCGAGTGGCGACCACGTACCGGAAGGCGCGGCGTGGGTTGTCTTCTTCTACTATAACTTCTCAAGTTTCATTGTCTTCCTTAGGGTATTCCTAAGTAGTCCCTAAGTATTCACCTGTTTTTTGCGCTAAACGGCACTAAATTAAAGCTCAAACTCGCCTGTCAACACGCGGCAAAATTATTGCTTACTGACCTTTGTCACTCGGTGCGGGTTACAGGGTTTTTGTTTTGTTCGCTTGGGGTCAGTTAATGCTTCATCCTCTCGCAAACCACAGGCGGCAGCGGGATAAGCGTGGATTTGTACAGTGTAGTGTAAAAATATGGGTGCATATAACTTTCCATTTTCTTTTCGTTTTTTATCGTATAATAATGTTTTTTTTTTATCTTACTGCCTTGTATTTCGCAGCTTCATGTTTTCTTGTAGAACTCATAAATATTATGTCCCATCGCTTTTATGTCGGCGGATTAAGGTTTCGGTACATATTTATGACAGGATTAAAACGGTATTTTTGCACTTGACTGTACGACGATAAAGGTAAACAAGTCCGGTAAGCGGGCACGGTAATTACGTTTGTATAGAGAGTTGAGTTTAGTCGAACGTGCTTATTTCATTTAAGAGTGTTAAATTAAATGATATTCGCAGAACAGACAATGTCAAAATTTACAAAAAACTTTATTTTTTATTTTTCATGTAGCAGAAACCAGTGTACGAACTGGCTACATATTTAAAAAAAATATATATTCGGTACTATTAGGCATGCGGCGTGATTGGCTGACTTCCAAAAAGGAGGTTCCGATTTCTATTTGTTTTTATTTTAGAACTACGAGTATTATTTGTTGACCCATTTAAAATACTCTACAAGTATTATCTTAGAAAACTGGATCTCAATCTTGCCCAAACAGTGATGTGTTCATAAGAAAGCATATTTTCGGATCGCAATAGTCAGATATTTTCTATAGTTATTAAGTTATTATATTCGACCGGCTAATCGTATCGGTCGCTGAATTTCTACGCCTATTAGTTCAATTTATTTATTTAATCTTCATTGCACAAATAATTTATGAAATTATGCTAGAAAAGGCTGACTTAATGCTATAACGCATTCTCTAACAGTCAACCTTAAGGCGATGCAGGTAAAATGTGAGCAGTACAATCTTTAGCAGATCTAAGGATGGGATGAATTATATAATTTAGTAACTTCTACTACAAGAAATCAAACTCACCCAGAGCATAATGAAAAAATTACGTGATACCGAATAATGTAACTTAAATATTCGGTTCGCCAGCAAATATTCAGCTCATATTCCCATTTTACATTTCAGTATTTTTTTTCGTTCATGTAAACGTGCCAAAAATTGCAAAATGCTCAAAAGTCATGTAACACGCCCGCGCCGCGCTCGGTTGTTGTTTGTCCCGCACGCTTTGACGAGGGTGCGATACGCGACGCCAACCTAGGGACGCTAGAAGTATCTTGTTCTGGTCTCGTGTTAATGATAAAAGATATTTTAAAACCCGCAGGGTAATAACGTAAGTTTAAGGACGGCCGCGCGTTGACTGCCATTTTGAAATTGAACGTACCTACTTGAAAACTGCCATCGAACGTTTTTGTAAGTTATCCAATACGAGTACAAGCTTATCTCCGCGACTCCGTCCGCGTGGAACTCGTATAAATCGTAGCTCCATACAAACTGTCATCCCCCATTCCACCCCCTTGGGGATGATATCCGGGACGAAAACTATCCTTATGTCCTTCATCCTGACTCAAACTATTTCCATCTAAATCGGTTCAGCCGTTTAAGCTCGAAAAGGTAACAGAGATAGAGACACACTTTCGTATTTACAATATAGTGGCTTCTGCCTGCAACTCCGTCCAAGTGGAACTCGTTTATATCGTAGCTCCATACAATTTTTCACCCTCCATATCATCCCCTTAAGCCCTTAGGGGATGATTTATCTTATCTCCTTCCCCGGGACTCAAAATATCTCTTTACCAATATCCATCTAAATCGGTTCAGCGGTTTAAGCGTAGGAAGGTAATAAACAGACAGAGACACTTTCGCATTTATAATATTAGCATGGATTAACATGTTTTAAGACGCTGCAACACCAAAATTCCCTTGAGGATTTTGGATAGCGCGCACACTTTCTATTTGTATCGGAGTAAACGAGAGCGAATGTTACTGGGCGGCCCGGTTTTTGAAAATAATATTACATAAATATTGATATAAAAAAAAGGGTGGATTATTTGTGAAATATGACAAGTTAGCGGTTAAGGTATGAATATGTTGACTTCTTGTTTTTAATTGCAGACCCATACGTCAAAAAAATAAAGACATAGAACCGTTTAATGTGATTTTAAGACAAATCTTTGCAATTATTTTCTATCGAGCCGATTTCGTCCAATTATGTATCGAGCTCGTCCACGGTCTTTGAAATGGTGAATATTAACATATATTTTATTTGATGTACTAGAACAAATAGTTTTTCTTAAAAAACTGCTTAAATAACATCAATTTCACTAAATTAGGTCTTGTTAGCCTCTTAACTAGTATGGATATCAATGGCTCTATGCAAAAAGGGCACAATTGAAACTCACTTATTTGTAAGTTGGGATAATATACGAGTAAAAGAATATAAGAGTATTTTTAGGTCTTGTTTTATTTCGAGACGCTGATTCCAGTGGTTCAAAAAAAAACATGGCACAAGTTAGAACGGAACGGAATTAATTAAAACGCCATCAATTTCAGGAAGTGCATTGAAAACTATCGCGTCCTTTCTCACGCCGTTCTGAAAAAATTATGAATCAATGAATACTGCATTTCAGGTATAATTATGATTCTTGAATATATGATTGTTTGTTTGATTTACCCAAAACATGAAATACCTTCTACATACCTTCCTATCAATTGTTAGCTGGAAGAGATCCCTTCTAGGGATAAGTTCGCCTTTGTACTTTGATCTATATTTTTTTGTTTTTTTTTTTTATATTTTTGTTTTTTTTTTTTTTATGTTTTTTTTTGTAATATTGTTCTTTTTTTAGTGTGTGTGTGGTCACTTGTAAGTGGCTAAGCATCTTACAATGATTTTTGTACTAGGTTCGTTTTTAGCATATTGATGTATTATCTGTTGGTGATACTTAAATAAATAGATCTATTGTGTGACATGTACATTCTACAATAAAGTGTACAATAAAGTGCTAACATACCTACATACATACATGATCGCTTAAAGTTTCCTAGGTAGATAATTAAAACAAAATTGGGTATTTATTTTCCTTTTTTTACGTCAGCCTACTCCAAAAATTCGTTATTTATAATTTAACAGGTTTTTATGTAATAAATAAATTTTATAAAAATATGAATGATTTAACAGGTTTTTACAATTATACAATTATGCTTATTTTCATTCACATTAATTTTAAAAGATCTCTCCTTCGATGAAGAGGGAGATCGACACAATCAAGATTAAATGATGGTCTTTTACAGATAAAATTTCACAAACGTAGGAATTTATCAAAATTTGTTAACAAAAGCCATTCGCGAAAAGTGTTGCATCTCGTTTATTCGTGCGCGGAAGACATAAGCGTCGTCGTCGTTGTCCCAACCCTGCTTTAGAGACTAACACTAACATTTAACTGTCGAAACGCGACCACAAACTCACAACCGCACTACTGAGGACACACAGACACCAAGCGAGATAGCAGGAATAATAACAGGACACGACACCTTGAACAGACAACTCCATAATTGAAGTATCACAGACAGCCTCATGTGCACAGCGTGCATGGAGGCAGAAGAAACGCCTAAACATATTCTACTGGACTGCAAGCAGGTAGAAGTATACAGCAAGAAACACCTAGGGGGAGACACACAACTGGAGGCAGTAAGCGACACCAAGGCACTTAACCAATAAACATTAGACATACATACATATTCATCATACATAATAAGGTGGTACATTTTTAATTATAAGTCAATTCATGACACCCTGTAAGGGCACACAATAAATTACAATATTAATTCTAGACATTTAACTAAACCAAAAAATTAACCTATACTTGATTATTTACATTTAGTGTATATATATGTTGAATAAACTAATTAAATTAAGTATATCTATGTCCAAAGCATTAGTTAGTGACCGCATTCTATTCCATACATACATACATACATATATACATACATACATACATACATAGGAGCGGGGGTGGAAGGAGTAGCGGTACCCCCCTTTTTGACGCATAATAGGCACGCTGGATGTCGACTCGCGGAAAATGCCCTGTACAACTAACTAACTGAGGTAAGTTCAGATCAGTGATCCAAAAAGGGTCTTGGCCTCCGTAACGAGAGCACGCCACTTATCCCGATCCTGCCCCACTCCCTGCCAGCTTTCAGCTTGAAGATGACGCAGATCAGGTACAAGACCTGCATATCTATTTTCTAAGGCACTACATTGAAAGACGAACTCAGCCCTGCAACCCTCCCGGTTGTACTAAGGGAGTTCGGGCTCCCCTTTGGCACCGAATTCCAAGAATCCGGTTTTCTCGCAATGATTTCCTTCACGGGAAAGCTAATAGACCGGTTTCCTTACAACGTTTTCCTTCATCGAGACCGGTTTCCTAACAATGTTTTGCCTTTACCGAAAAGCTACTGTTACATATCAAATGATATTTCGTTTTTACTAGTGTGTATTTATTAGCTTTGTCCTATTTCAGGCTACAATTTAGCTATTTCAAAGTCCGTGTTTTTTATTTCCTAGTAAGGCATATATTGTTTTGTTTTTAACAAAACAAAACAATGCCTATTCGATGGTATATTTTTGTGAGCATGTCATGTTACGCTTGCTTTTTGTGAGCTGTTTTTTAAATATTTTTTTATTAAATAGAAGGATAGGTTAAAAGATTAAATAATTTTGTTAGAATTAGAAGGTTGCCACAAATTACAAACCGGAACAAATATTTTATGATACACTCATTTAAAAACTACTGGGTCTGATGATCTCTCCTTTAAATAAAATGTTTTTGAAATAAGGGGATAGTTTTAGATATCGTGCTTCGAAAATATGGAACGACCTGCCGCCCCCCCTACGTACCAGTACCAGTATGTCCCTACCTACCCTTAAAGCGAAAGTACAAATAATTCTATTAAAAACCAGCTGCGTGAACAATGACTACATTTAAATACCTCTATGTCTATAGTAATGAACTGCTTGCTACTCCATTGCTGGACGGAATACTCAATGATTGCATCGATCATTAAAAATATGGTACATGTACCTTCTTTATTTTATTATAAACTAGCTTCTGCCCGCGACTCCGTCCGCGTGGAACTCGTTTATAGCACCATACAAACTTTCATCCCCAATTTCACCCCCTCCGGGGATGGTTTCCGGGATAATAACTATCCTATGTCCTTCCCCGGGATCCAAACTATCTTCATACCACATCTCAATCGGTTCAGCAGTTTAAGCGTGAAGAGGTAACAGACAGGCAGACAGACACACTTTCACATTTATAATATAACTAGCTTCTGCCCGCGACTCCGTCCGCGTGGAACTCGTTTATATCGTAGCACCATACAAACTTTCATCCCCAATTTCACCCCCTCCGGGGATGGTTTCCAGGATAAAAACTATCCTATGTCCTTCCCCGGGATCCAAACTATCTTCATACCACATCTCAATCGGTTCAGCAGTTTAAGCGTGAAGAGGTAACAGACAGACAGGCAGACAGACACACTTTCACATTTATAATATAATGTATGGATGTATGGATGTATGGATAGTATGGATTTAGATTATTTTAGTCATTTAAGTTCATTAAGAGTAATGCAAATGTTCCCCTTGCAACGAGCTATTGTATCTTTTTTGTATCCCGTGAGGTAGGTGCGGGCTGAAAATCAGTGCTGTACTATCGACAACAGAGCTAACTGACCATCCGTGCACTTTATGTGCATTGTAATAAGGTTCTATTTAAATACAGGATGGTCTGTGTTGGCGTTTTGTACAGCCGACAGGCTCGCAGCAAACGCTGAGCCCCGAACCTATTGTCGCACCTAACCTCATAATTTTGCCTACTAACTTTTTTGAAGTGAAAAGTTCTTTAGCGGCGCTGAGCACTTTTTGGGATGGGGAAAAATTGTTAAATACGCGACAGAGTTTTGTGACGTCATATGTGAAGGAGGTCACTTTTCGCTGCTAGCCGATTCGACTTCATTCAAAACTGAACGCTATTCGTAAGAGTATAAAGCCGTTAAACACTTTTTGCAATAGCATTTATTCTGCAAATAAATTTGTAATAATACCAACGCGTCCTTCATCGTTTTGCTATTGAGAAAATTCGAATAGTTCGAATTTGGGCGTTATTCCTAAAGAGATAAAGCTTAGAAAAATATTTACCAACGGCAAAAACAAATTGATATTTTGGTCGCCACCGCCGTCTGCTGTTCTTGCAAATTCGAATAGTTCGAATTTAGACGTTATTCCTAAAGAGATAAAGCTTTGAAAAATATTTGGCAATGGCAAAACAAATTGGTATTGTGTTTGCCGCCGCCCGTCGACCAGTCGAGCCGGCGCCGGCGGCCAGTCGCACCCAACGCGCCCGCGGCCCGTCCGCCTAAATAATTGATAATTGTTTATAAATTTGCGTCAAATTCATTTTTAGGGTGACACCGTAAGATGTCACGTGACCTGATCGCAATACTGTTACAATGTTATTGAGTTTTCACTTCTGCCGGCACTCCCGGAGTGCAACCCGGTCTTTTTTTTGTGTTTGAGATTGTGTTTTTTTTGCGACGATAAATCTTCTTTTATTTATTTATTTATTTTTTAAATATCGAACGTGCCCACAAATTGTCACTGGATTCGGTTGAGAAATGCAATTTGTTGAGGAGAACATCCGGAAAGTCAGACATATGAAAGAATTTTTGCCCAAACTGAAAGAGAGGAGTTGAAGACTTTGGGATAGCCCACTCCTCTTCTAAAGTTGAATTGCCATCAGATATGTACGAAGTTTTGTTTTCATATTTGACAACCAGCTGTCAAACATGCGGGGGGTATCAATATATGAAAACTGTTCAAACATCTCTGGCTACCCACCCTAAAAAAGTAACACAAAGCTAGGAATACGAATTCGCCGTGATATTTATAAACCGTTCTTTCCTACGCTAAAGGCGTGTTTTGTATGTTTTTGCCGGACGCGTTCCGGATGCATTCGAAATAGACGCGTCCCCAGAGTCGCCATGCAAAAAGAAAGGCGACGCACTGAGCGTGGCTTACGCGACAAAAAAGCAAGCGACATGTTTCGAGCTGTAAGGTGCAATATTTAGTGCCGCTGTCCATTCAAAAGTTTTTCGGACCTATTTTGAATACATTCTCATACTATTATTGTCGTATTTAGCCGTTATATGATCTTTGCACACTGGGTTCCGTAATAAAAAAACCGGTCAAGTGCGAGTCTGACTAGCGCACCGAGGGTTCCGTATAAACTATCAATCAACTGCAGGTAAAGTAAATGTCCCAATAATTGTTAAATTAAATTTGGTACCAATGTAGAAAAAAAAACTGTTTTAAAATGTTTAACTCAAGCCCTTTCCTATGATAGCCCACTTGACCTAGTAACTAAACTTTGATTTTTTTCCCCCCCTTTTATCCGTAATTTTAGATAGATATTAAAAATATATATTAAATTTTTTCATGTTCCATACACGTACATTAACTTTCTTTAAACCTATTTCAAATTTCAAATGGATAGCATTAGTAATTCCTGAGATATTTAACTTTGTGACAGACAGACAGAGTCGCACCATAAGGGTTCCGTTTTTACCTTATTGGTCCGGAACCCTAAAAAAGCACACATAAACTGCCATTAATCATTATGCGCTGCACTCGAAAAAGCTATTATGGTATATTTTTGCCTTAGTGTAATAAACAAGGTTATGCCCGCGACTCCTTCCGCGTGGAACTCGTTTATATCGTAGCTCCATACAAACTTGCACCCCCCATTTCACCCCCTTAGGGAATTATTTACGATATAAAAAACATAGCACGAGTGGAATTAATGAAAGCACCATAAATTTAAGAAAGTGCATTGAAAAATATCGCGTCCTTTCAAACGCCGTTCTGACCAAATTATGAATCAGAATACACCCGGGGACTCGAACTATCTCTACACCAAATTTCATCTAAATCGGTTAAGACAGACAAACAGACAGACAGATACACTTTCGCGTTTATAATATTATAGTGTATCTTGTAAAATGTAATATAAGATAACTGTACTTATGTGAAATGCATTCAATGAGATTTAATAAAGTAAAGAAAATTAGGTAGGATGTTAACGGGGTCATGATCCGGAATGACAAAAAGCGAATAAGATGATCATACTGAACAACCTTTCCCATGGGACCAACCACGAAATCTCAAAAAAAAACCAGGTATTCCATACATTAACTCTCAATTAAATCGCAGTTAACTCACAGTTAACTCTTAATTGGCTCTTTTTTTTTGCGATTTCGTGGTTGGTCCCATGGGAAAGGTTGTTCAGTATGATCATCTTATTCGCTTTTTGTCATTCCGGATCATGACCCCGTTAACACCCTGTATAGTATATTATTATATATATATATATGCATTTCTATACTATTATTTATTATTGTTGTATTTAGCCGTTACTCGTATACTCTTTGCACAATAACTTGATTGTGTCGTAAAATAATGTATTGTTGGAGTAGGCTGAGTAAAAAAAGGAAAATGAAGACCCAACTTTGGATTTTTTTTCTATGGCGGAAACTTTAGGCAATCATGAATCGATTAAATCAGGTAAACAATCATATAGTCAAGAATTATATATCTGAAAATCAGACCTTATTGTTTCTTAATCTAGTCAGAACGGCGTTTCAAAGCACGCGATAATTTCCAATGCGCCCCCTTAACATGCCTGCGAAACATTTATGCAAAATAAAACGCGAAAAGTTAGTATCTCTCTCCCACTCATCAACAATACAACTTGTCGCCCATTGACATCGCTATGATCTGCAGAGGCTCAATAAATCGCAAACCTTTTCGATTCCACCTTGAAAAGGGCTTTTCGATTTTCAACTTCAGCTTACGTAGTTCAAAAAGAGCATTGTGCCCAGTCCTTTGATTCGAGAGGCTTCGAGAGTACAATCAGGAGGAATCTGCGAGGGAGCGGGAGTAAAACGAAATAACGATTTCTCTGTCGTATGAAGTGGTCGGAATTTAGAAAAGGAATAGGGATGTCTGATAGTCATGTCAGCAACATTCTATGAAACGTCAAACACGCGCTAGTACTTACAGTTCGTAGGGAAAAAGGAACAAGTGACATCACGATTTTCTATGGTCCGACAGCCTTGAATTTTCCGCCTACCGACACCGTAGCTTTAAAGATACAGAACCGTTTTTGATGGCGGTATCAATCGATTCGAGATTATTCTCCGGGTAGTTAGTTTTCCGAAGGCGGTATACATTTTTCACTTTCTGTGTTGATCTAGCAAAACTAGATTGAAACGTGATGTTTTCCGAGTAAGTTCGTAAATACTTTTTATTGTAAATGTAAGTATAGTAACAGATACTTAGTGCTGTGCCGTGCTTACGTGAAAACAGCTTATGCTCAGAAGGATCCAGTGTTTTAAAATATCCGCGATCATAAATGAAATGTGCGCCATTTGTACCTTCTTTGTGCAGATTATAATAAGAGCTCAGGCATTCTGGGCTGGGACTCAGGCATTTTAATACTTAAGTCATTTTGAGATCTAGGAGTATTACAGTATTCTAATCGTATTGGGCAAAATAAGTCGTTGGTAATAAAACCTAAGTAGCGATAGTACCGCTATGAGACACGCATAGATGCTCGCGTAGATGATTTTCACGCCATAATGCGCAAAAAAATAGCATCCATTAAAACCAGAATACAGGGTAGTTCCAACAGTATTCTAAGTATATTAGTTGACAGAGCCGACAGTCCTCTGCAGAGGTACTGGATATCGGCATTAATAAACCCTCATTCTGAGCAGGTTTATTATGTCAATTAGGTAAAGTAGGTATTAGTGTAGCATAAGTAATTATATAGTTAACTAACCTAGTTTTAAGTTTACTAACTATCATGGACCACTGTTGTCTTGAATAAAGAAATTTTGAATTTTGAATTTGAATTTGAATTGAAGGTGATATATAATGTTATTATTATTGACTTTATTATATTTATATAGAGCAATATGCAAACTCAATACGGGTGTAGATTCGAAAATTAGTATTACTCCAAAAGAAAGAAGGCAAAAAATATGCCTAGTGACGAAAATCCCATTCAGATATCTCAAAGAATCACGAATCTTGTTAGAGAGAGAAAACGCAAACGGTGTGTGACGTCACATTACAGGATGCTGCCGGGGGGCCGCGTCGACGGCAGCGCCGACCACGATGCGGCGCGGCACGTTGCCGTCTTCTGTGACGTCACATTCTTCCAGCGTCATCGTTTCATATGAAGTTGCGTTTTGCGAAAAAGGGACAGAACATACCCCTTCTTAAAACTTTGGACACATAATTTCGTGATTATTTAACCTTTTGCGTTTATTTTTTCTCCATTTTACTACATTTTTTTACCTTTTTCGAAAAAATATGACATTATTGATTATTTTATTTAGTGTCTACGCCCCTATTAAAAAGGTAAGTAAAGCAATTGAGTACAATCGAGTTCATAAATATCCATTAAAAAAATACTTAAACAATTTTTTTTTTAGAATTGCAATACGCTACCGGACCTAGCCTTGATGGGTTCACATCCCATTTTCGTTACAACCTGTATACATAAACGTTTCCAAAGCTTTATACTTGGAATCCTAACCTAACCCTTAATAATTAAGTAGTGTTCAGATATTTTTGATCACCTTCTTCGAGCACAAACTTTCTAACTCGACTGTACCAAACATCTAAACATCCAAACTACCATGCACAATTACAACGGTTAGACTCGCGTATGAATTCTTACTACGGGCGACATGTTTCGAACCTTTCGCGAGTTCAACCGTTATTTTTAATATAATTTTAAACATACGAATGAAAGTTTAAATTCAGCTCATATTTATATAATATATCAACCGTTATTTTTTAATATAATTTTAAACATACAAACGAAAGTTTAAATTCAGTTCATACTTATATAATATAAATGACTCAAAAAAACTCTCTTCTAAAAATGCAAGTGAAGACATTGTTAATAAAAGAAAATGTCCTTGTTAGAGAAAGTCTGCAAACGAATGGGTGTTTCGACCCAGGGCTGCGACCCCCGAGGTCAACGACCCTGTTACATTGGGCTGTTTTCATTATTAGAATTTAAAATTAGATTTCAGACGGTAAACATTTCTGGTGGGAAACCTTGGGAGATTTTTATACCGTTTAAGGTAATTTATAAAGACTTAGGGTGGAACGACAGCGTTAACATTGCATAGAAACGTTTTATGCATAAATAACCTAATTACAATCCTCATTAACATGTTATCCTATCCTATAGGTACTATTTTTTTTTATAACATTCTCGTAAACGGCTCTAACGATGTCGATGAAATTTTAATTACAGGGGTACACACGGGCGAGAAATCGATCAAGCCAGGTTTCATAGAAAAATAGTTTTTTTCCGTATTTTTAACCGAGCAAAGCTCGGGCCACCCAGGGACTAATTCATAGAATATCCATGTATTCATTTATCAATTATAAAATTATCGTTCTTAACGAATAATGATAAAATAAAGTAATACATTATACATTGCGGTAGTTAGAAAATATAGTAAACAATAATGGCTCATAATTGTATTGTTACTCAGCAACTTATCTTGTGCTAAATATGTTTTCATGGAAAGTTCACGCTTTCGTTCTATCAAAAGTAATACAGATTATTAATCAGTAAGACAAAGAATGGTGCCTTGATGACAGGAAACGAAATCGATACCTATCTTAGATACTCCATTAAGAGGAAACACTAAGGGCGAGATAATTGAGAAATAGGTATTTGTAAAATGTATTTTGCGCCAACGTCAAGGGGGGAGGCCCGCAGATAGAGACAACTGCAGCTTGGACCGAAAATACCTATTAAAAGTACATAAAATCAACGTTTCGTAGTCCCCTGATTTCTTCTCCAAAACTTGACCTAACTATCTAACTATTTTTTTTATAAAAATTAAAGAAAGGCTTTGGCTGTGTTCATATGTTTTCCTTTTAAATAATCTGGGCAAAATTGTTTTCTGGATGTTTGAACACAGCGAAAATTATATTAATGTATGTGCCTAATGTGCTTATTATTATTATATTATTATTATAAGCCTTTTATTTCCAATAGATAACCAAATTACATTTAGTACTACAATACAAGTGATTAGCTTTCAATGTATTATCAAATAAATCTAGTTCATGCATTTCATAATTTAAGTTCATAATTTCTAGATAGTAATTCAATTACAATTTTCATATTATCATTAAATAATAATTTATAATAACATTAACATTTATAATTAAACAGTTTTATAATATT
Source organism: Epinotia ramella (assembly GCA_947578815.1). NCBI lineage: Eukaryota > Metazoa > Arthropoda > Insecta > Lepidoptera > Tortricidae > Epinotia > Epinotia ramella. Next base: position 7,385,711 of record OX388207.1, read on the forward strand.
TTGATAGTTAATAAATAAGATTCTTTTGTATTTTATTCCTACATCTATTGGGCTGTCTAATGTGCTTATCAATATTAATATTGATAAATATTCAGGTGTGTCTTTAGTGCTCGTTCGGACTCTTCGGACTAATCAAGTGAGTGAGTGGCGCTTTCGATTGTAAGCACGAATACGATGGTTCATGTGCTATAAGTGTTAACTGAGCTGTGTGCTGTGTTATTTAGGTGCTTGTACAATCTACGAAGAACCATCGTAAGTAAGAACTAATTTCTACACAGACGAGAGACCACTCAGAAATCACCACTATTCCTTCATGTTCATCAGGTTGTACCGCTACTACAAACTCATGGTGTGGGTAAGGGTATATCCATACTAAGCAAACCATTTTTTTTCGAAATGGTCTTGATTTTCATTGTTTGAATGTTCATGTTTTACGTGTTTTTTGTTTAACTGGTATTAATGTTGTAATTTTAATAGAAAGGATATTTAATCAAGATGCTTCCAACCAAATTTGTTTGGTTTAATGCCCATGGTTGCTGTGATAATTGCAGTCGTTTGGAAGAGGTTATTTTGTGTCAAAGTAGACATACTTTTTTCATTTTACTCTCACATAAAACCTGCTGCACCTACAATAAAAAAAGCTTCGGTTACACCTAGTTGATGGCCCAAATTTATTGTTTAGGCATGAATTTGATTACATACAGTATAAAACACTTCAGATATAAACATGTAAATCGAAGCCCACACGAGCAACTTCTGAGTGTGATTGGTAGAATATTTCAAATGGTCTAGTTTAAAAAAAATACTCATGAGCCTCCCATTTTATGTTTTTCGAATAAGTATAAAACTAATTTCTTCAAATTAAGCCCATTAAACACCCCAAATATCCAATTTATTATTTAAAATGACCAAAATATGTCGTAAACTTCGGTGACCTGGTGACGAGGTCAGCTAGATAGCATTAATACAACTTTAATGTAACGATGATATATCGTTGCAGTTAGAAATTTAATATAGATCGAGTTTCGTCCAAAATCCTGGCTGTGATTATGTAAAACTCTAAAGAAATTTTAATTTTACCAAATAACTTCACCCCACAAACCTTGGAGGTGGAGCGTCCCTCAGAGGGTGCCACAGACGTGGGTAAGCGGCCATGTTTTTACGCCACAGCTGAAGGGATAGCCATGGATTTATGGAAAAAATTATATTGCTCTACTGCCATTATCCTGGGAGAAACCAGGAGACTACGTTTCTATGTAAAAACGGCCCTTGTGTTTCCTCTTAAGAGGGAAGTATAGCTAGTAGCTCGCGACTGACAATAGGTAGTTTTTATATTAAATTTCCATTTCGGGGGAAAACGTTTTCCAGTAACTAAATCTAAACAAATCACTTTGATTTTTCTGTCGACCGCTTCAGCATAATAATATCTAGGTTTATAGATTTCGTTAAAAAAAAAATTGTGTGCGTATTAATTTAAATGTAGCAAATTTTGAAAAAAGGAAAACCCTTAAACCTATTCTTTCATTGTGTCAATAACGTACTAAAACATCATTGAAATCAATGATGTACATACTTAATGTAAAAAAGAGGTAGATACCGTTATAAAGCACTCCAAAAGTGGCACACTAAAACTCAGCCAATTGTTATATGACCTTTGCCTCAATGTCGCGTCGTCAATGGACGTCTCAGCTGTCAGATTTGGTGGCCATTTTTAAACACGGAATTTCACATAGACAACGAATCTACCTCTTTTTAACCAACTTAAAAAAAAGGATTAGGTTCTCAATTCGTTTGTATTTTTGAAGTGAAAACTTCTTTAGCGGCGCTAAGCACTTTTTGGGATGGGGAAAAATTGTTAAATACGCGAATAGTTCGAATTTGGGCGTTATTCCTAAAGAGATAAAGCTTAGAAAAATATTTACCAACGGCAAAAACAAATTGATATTGTGGTCGCCACCGCCGTCTGTTGTTCTTGCAAATTCGAATAGTTCGAATTTAGACGTTATTCTTAAAGAGATAAAGCTTTGAAAAATATTTGGCAATGGCAAAAACAAATTGGTATTATGTTTGCCGCCGCCCGGCGGCGGCGAGCCGGCGGCCCGTCACACCCAACGCGCCCGCGGGCCGTCCGCCTAAATAATTGATAATTGTTTATAAAGCGTCAAATTCAATTTTAGGGTGACACCGTAAGATGTCACGTGACCTGATCGAAAAACTGTTACAATGTTATTGAGTTTTCACTTCTGCCGGCACTCCCGGAGTGCAACCCGGTCTTTTTTTTTAGATTACTTATATCATTGATTGAGATTGGAAAATATTTAGAAGGAAAAACGTTTTTTTTTTGTATGGACGAGTACGAGTATTCCAAATGTATACAAACTTCCCTCTTAATGTCGGGTATGACGATGTAATAATGGTCCGAATAGTTCGATCCCCGAGGCGGCGCCCTACCCTTCTAATATAATTTACGCGTATTACAAAAAGACCGGCCAAGTGCGAGTCGAACTCGCGCACGAAGGGTTCCGTACCATTATCTATAAATACGGCAAAAAAATCACGTTTGTTGCATGGGTTATTTTATTCTGTTTTTTAGTATTTGTATAGTGGCAACAGAAATACATTATCTGTGAAAATTTCAACTGTCTTAAACTATCACGGTTCATGAGATACAGCCTAGTGACTGACCGACGGGCGGACAGCGGAGCCTTAGTAATAGGGTCCCGTTTTTAGAGTTCCGTTGCTAAATGGCAAAAAACGGAACCCTTATGGATTCGTCATGTCTGTCTGTCTGTCTGTCCGTCCGTATGTCACTGGCATTTAACTCGAAAACTATAAAGTGTAGGTAACCTATTTGAATACAATTTTGAGGATAGGTGTATTTTTTTAGCCGCTACATAAGTTTTGTAATTAACTTACAAAAAAAAAAAATAGGGGTGCACTCCATACATAAAACTGAAAGTGAAAAACATTTTTTTCATTGCAAGCCCACGTGTGGCACATCAATCGATAGGCCTTTCAATCGCCACGAAAGTCACTAAAATTGTGCCCCCCCCCTCTAACTTTTGAACCGTGTATTTTAAAAATATTCAATTCTTTCAGCGAAAATTATTTTGAACAAGATCGCTTCAAAGAATTTTGAGATATTTCTAAAAAACTACCTTCCTTAAAAAAAGGACGTAAGTGCCATAAGATTTCAGTAGCGATACGACCTATTTAATAGGCACGGAACCCTTCGTTGTGCGTGGTCCGACACGCACTTGGCCGCTTTTTTTACCGTTTGGGTACGGAACCCTGAAAACGCAAACGCAAATATAGCCCTGTCCCCAATGTTCAATGTTGATTGCGAAGGTGTACAATACTATAGATTATTGTACCTTTTAAATAGGTACTCAATACAATAGGTACAATAAACTTACACTTTAATTGTATTTTGTATTTTTTTAATTTATGTTTATTTATAGTTAGTTGTCTGACGATCTTTATGTGATATTTTCTTAGTCATGTATTTACTTTTGCCTATTATTTAATGGTGACTATAATTTGAACCAAATGTATTGGACATTTTATTACAATTCTTAGGGCCGCGATTTTCAATCTCTAGATAAAGTTATCCGTCAGTTAAAATTATCACCATCTTTTTCTTATGTCATAAATATAAGGTGCTAACAAATTAAGTACCAATATTTTAAGAGGTGTTACATTACATCAAAACAATTGACTTTAAATAGAAATTAAGAAAACTTTTCATATGATATTTTTGTTTTAATTTCCGTACAAAATAAATAAATTAAAATTTCGACCAAACATAATCAGCCTGTGCATTTAACTGACAAGATGTTAAAACACTATCTGTCAAGTGAACATCGTCGTTTGTGACAAACGTCAATGATTGATTGTTGACTATCTCATTAATAGGGTGTTTTTACGCAGTAACGTTGTAGGTATCCCTAATTATCTCCAAAAAGTGATACACACTTTTAAATGTTTCATACTTAACTCTACTCCTAGAGACTAGTACTATCAGCTCTAAAAGTATTGGTACCTAATTTGTTAGCACCTTATATATGATAGAAAAGGACAGAGCTAACATTTATCTGACAGATAGTTTTATCTGGGAATTGAAAAATCGCGCCTTAGTTTCTTTGACGATCATAATATAAATTCATATAGATTAAGCTAGCTTTAATTTATACTATAATTGTATATTGTGAAATAAATAAATTTAAATCTAAATCTATTGCGCACCCCAAAAAATAACACAGTAAAGAACATAAAAATCGAGGGAATCAAACAGGCGGTCTTATCGCTAATGAGCGATCTCTTCCAGACGACCTTTGGGTAGCTAAGATAATGCGGACATATTCATCAATTATCGAACGAGCGCGCGAAACGAACGAAGTTCATGCTTCAGCTTGGGCCGAAAATCGTTCTGTCCGGTGTCCACGGTGTCCGGCCGGTGTCTGTCCCGCTGTTCTCCTCTGGGTCGCATTCCTCAACCGATTCTAGTGAAATTTTGTGAGCAAGTTTTTTAAATACATAGTTTTTTTTTAACAAATTAAAAAAAAAACTTTTTAATGCTGGCTCGCGTGTTTTAAAGCTCACAAAGTCACTCAAAATTCGTTTCTTCTGCAAACGAGTTTTTGAAATCGGATGAGGAGTTCCGGAAATTACACTTTATATGCAAACTTTCAACATCACAGGCTTCCTCTTTATAATATTGCCAATTTGCAAGGTATACCTACATTATTTAAGTGTCATCTGAACGTTACTCGTGTACATACATATTTAAGTATACCTTATATAGCAAATAGTGGTTTTCGAATCAAATATTAATGTAAAATTCCGTACGAATGTGCGCACATTTCGCATTCCGCCCACATTGAAATAAAGCTTTTGCAAAATTAATGTATGTACACGGCAGTGTGTCAGTCGAGTTTGAGAGGCAAAAGAGCGTCACACAGTCACACAGTGTGTGTGTCATATTTTCACTCACACTCACTCACACTTTAAGCAATTCATGAACGATCAGAATTGCTTAAATTGACGATCGATTAGTCAGTATATTGGACCATGCATTTGGACTTAAAGTAACGACCGGAGGAACCTTCATAGATCATATTATTATTTCTCGCAGCTCAGCCCATCATTAATAAGCACTTTGCTAATCAATGATGGGTTGTGGGTTTGATCACATCAGTATTAACAGTGATATAAACCTGTATAATAAATTACTGGAAGAAATGCGTTCGATTTTTTTTTTGCACAACAATTTTAAAATATCGGGAAATCCGTCTAACAAATCCTTTGCAGAGATGGTTCAATACCGGTAATGTATCACTCACCAGTATTTCCCATACCCATCTCTTAAAACTTGTCATAGCATGGCAGTCACTTCGGCTAATTAAACCTTTCCTAGACAAGGTATGTACACAATTAACCTCAAAAAATAATTACACCCAAGTTTTTGTAGTAAAACTGAACATTTGAACCAGTTGTGTCTAATCGGTATGACACTGATGTCATGATAGGGGTAGTATCAGTCATAACACTGTTAAATTTCGGAGTGGAACCCCAAGGGGGCCCGCAGGACTCTCAGCTCGGGCTTGCCTTCATTGGCCGTCCAGAAAGGAGTCGTCAGTGGTATATGCTCCAGTGTTAAAGGGCCGGGCACCCGGGTGTTGCTCCTAGCTGGTCGTCTTTACGACGACGCTTTTAGGGGCCCTCTAATGAGCGACTAGTCACCGCCGGTCTTGATAACTTTGTGTACAACAATGTTACGGCAGGTGTCCGGACCTCTTGGCAATAGCCGTGTTTTATAATCTACCCATATGTCATCACTATAGACCCAGTTTTCTATCCATTTCACCCACAATAGCCCCAACACCTGTTGGAACCGGTTCACGGGTATCTACAGTAGTAGTAGTTGTAGCAGGTGTACTTACATGACATTAAAGTTCGTCTCCAAAGGGCCTCTACGTATTGGATCTATATCCCCACGCACGCCTTCCAAAAGACCGCGGTTCGCCCCGTGAATTTAAATCGGAGATACATAACAATAATAAAATATTCGAAACTCATGATATAAATTGCGCACGTTATAATAATAAGCATCAACAGATCCATCAATAAAAAGGGAGTTGGGTAAATAATACATAAATATTAAAATTCCGATACGGGCACGATGTTTTCCGATGGCAAATACGAGTCTCTGTCCTCTAGATAAAAGCCAAATTGATATTGCCCTTATTACTTCCGTTCGGAGATTGACTCAAGGATTTCACCATCAAAAGACTAGGGGCTAAACTTCGGAGTAAAACTTACAATTTTGTAATACGATAACAACTGACCGAACTTGACAATGGTTTAACCTAATGATGACAAGCTCGGTTCAAATCCCGGTATTGAAAATTATTTTTGTGTGACGAGCATGAATATTTGTTTCTGAACATATGTATATTGTCGTTTTAGTTACCTACTTTATCATAATAAAAGCCGTAAACTCAAACTAAAACTCAAAATATTTAATGCACACAAAATATTACAAGTAATAAAACAACTTAGAAAAGTTGAAAAACCCCCGACATTTTCATTTCAACCGAACAGATTTTCATTAAACATGGCTAAGAACACTCGGAATAAAATTATCTATGACACAAAAAAAACCGCATTCAAATCGGTCCATCCGTTTGGGAGCTACGATACCACAGACAGATACACAGATACACAGACACGTTGAACTTATAACACCCCTCTCTTTGCGTCGGGGGTTAAAAATGGACCCTGTAAGGGCACAGCAAAGAAGCTTATAACTTATTGATTATAATATGGGGCTAGTTTTATTTGTGTAACATTGTCCCCTGGTATTTATTTATTCTTATTATTGACTTATCGAACGAACGAGGGAGCGAAGCGAACGAAGCTCTATGCTTCAGCCGAAAATGGTTTTTCTGTCCTGTGTCCGAGGTCTGTCCGGCAGGGCTGGTTCTTTTCGTGAAATTTTGTAAGGAGGTTCGTTAATTATTATACATTTTCATGTCGATTAACTTTTTCGAAATTCAATTTGTATATTTTTTAAAGACATATTTGCGATGTCTGCAGCTCACAGAGCCAATAGTTAGTAATAGGTCATTAACAACAGGCGGTATTATCGCTAAAGAACGATCCCATCCACACAACTTTCGGGCAGCGGAGATCAAATTAGTAGGTGGCAAAACAAATATGGGTTGAAGTAAAATTTGTACCCATACATATATAATCAAAACAATAAAAAATGCCCACATAAATACTAACAAGATTACAACTTCAGTCTAAGAAATGCAAGGAGCAAAAATAACAAGACCAGAAAAAAAAAAAAAAAAAGTATTCTCCAAATCTCTCTTAAAAGTAGCAACATATGGTTTTTTTAGCATGCCGAAGTCATAAGGTTAGCTGTTGCCGTATACAGAACATAAAAATATAATATGCAATGCCATTCCTGATCGCATTAAAAATCTTGAAAATTATACCGTTATTTCTACAGTGAACTGAAAAAATGCCTGCTTAAAAATGCCATTTATTATGACATTTCGGAGCTGTGACAATTGACATTTAAATACCTACCTCATTATGAAATTCCAAATTACATATATGTTTATTATTGTTGTCAATTTTATTTTATTTGACACGTATGCATTTTGAAATAATTTGACGTTTTAAATAAATTCGAATTAATTTAATTTAATTTCTAATAGGAATATTTTGACGTTTACTGTATTTGTGCATTATAAATAAATGAGTATGGGTAATAATAATAGTTAAACGAGAATGGTTGAGAACTTCCTTTTTTTAAGCCGGTTAGCAAAATAGAGGATTTAAACATAGTTACAATTTAAAGCAGGGAAAATCCATTCGACGCTATCTACGTCTTTATTTAAAACTCCATGCACCGAATAATCCCCATAACCTTTGATGTTATCTAACAAACAAAACACCCACCCCGACACAAAAAAATTACCGAAGCCATCAAATACACCTCAAATCCTGACCTATCAAAACACCCCAATAAGAGAAAAAAACTCACCAACAGCAAAATCCCAATGCAAAGCTTCACACATCAAACATTTCAGTTTCACTCAAACCATTTCACTGTCACTGATTGTAAGTATTGTAACCACGTACTATTTTCGTAATACCGAAGTTCGCGAGCGCCGCGCGTGGGGACATACGTTCCCTCCGAGCGCCGGGAGTCAACTGACTAAAGACTAAAGAGGGATCCCTCCCGCTCTTCCAGATGTTTTGAATTTAGAATTTGGAAGGATTTGATTGAGTTTGATTTATGACAGGTGGCGGAAACGGGGCGCTCCTTATGATATTTCTGGATAGCTCGTTAGCTACTAAATATCTATAAGATAGGTATGAGTCATAGGTATATACTTACACTCTATAACGTCTGGTTTTTGCTTGGTTGGACTTAATAGTTTGTGACTCAGAGCAAGGGACCGATTTTTGACTTTCGAGCGCTCGACTCTTTCACTCGAAAACTGACAAAAATTATGAAATGCTGTTTTGAAATAGCGATAGAAAATTGAAAAACGAGTGGTATTCCACCACTCGTAATTAATTATATTGGTAGAAAGTAAGTGCCTGCCATTTTGACACTACAAACGTGTTTACTTTTATTTGATTTTCGAGCGCTCGAAAGTCAAAAATCGGTCCCCAACTTCCTGACGTTTGAAAAAAGTGGTGAGGAAACTCATCAGCACGGCTATCACAAGACGGCGTGCGAGCTCTCTAGATTTTTCTCGCACTATACCTCTAAGTTTTCTAATAAGACAGAGAGACGGATAGTGCGAGAAAAATCGAAAGAGGTCGCGCTTCGTCTTGTGATAGCCGTGCTGAGCTCCCGAAGATATTGTGGTGGTTGAGAGTGAGGGAACTGGGCTGTTATTCGAAACGCGGTTATGCGCCTCACCTCACGCGTCTCGCCTAACAAAACTAGACTTCTGATACGCTTAGCTAATACGAAACGCTGCGTCAAAATGTATTTGTGGGTAAACGCTGAGATGAGGTTAAAATAACTTATAGAATAGCGGGGCAGCAATTTGTCTCAGGGTGGAAATACGACTAAATCTCAAATCAATAAAGGTTCGCAACGCGAGTTTACCTCCTCTGTACCTTTATATAATTATCGTAAAAACGTAATCTAAACAGGAAAATAAAATAAAGGAGATACTGAATAATAATTTACTTTTGTGAAAATTTCGTAAATTAAACATTTGGCCTACCCTTTAAAACAAGATCGTTTACGTGTAAGATGAGGCTCTGCCTCTTATAATTGGTTAGGCTTCATACCATAATTTTTAATATGAAAATTTCTGAAACGAGAAACATTTGTTTACTCTATCTAATGTAAGAGAGTAGGCACGTTCCGAAATGTCATCTCGCTCATATCTGGTGCCAGCTGGAGAAGTATCTCCATCTTACAGAAGACCGCAGTCGTATAACACCTGGGAGTCATACAGTAGATCAAAAGTCGTGTTTCCAGGGCTGTTATTCGCTACGCGCTAATGCGGCTCACCACACCGGTCACCCGTCACGAAACTAGACCTCTACCTACGCTTAGTTACTAAGCATCGCGGTGTCAATATATATCTGTAGGTGAGCGTTTAGGTGAGCTTAAAACAAGTTACAGAATAGGGGGGATGAGGTCAACAGTTGATGTTCTTATTGCAAGAAATCATATAAGAGGAAACGTCGTTTATGCGGATTAAAAGTCAACCCAAAAATGAGACCTAAAGGTGGTTCGCTTTCCATACGAAATGTTATTTGACATTCGCAGGCTAACGGCGCGATATTTTAAGAAACTTATGTCACATACTTCCATAAAATTGCTTTGAATTTTCGCAAAAATCCCCCTTTCCTAGAATAAACTTGTATCGTTTCTCTTTAAGAGCTACGCTCTTGTCGGTGTAGCTCAAAGTAGGCCCTCCATTTACTCCGATCCCAGGCAACCTTTTTGACATCTCGATACGACCTAACATCAACTCTTTTTTTGAGCTGCTCTATGTAGTTTATTCTAGGTTTTCCTCTTGTATAAACAAGAATAATTTGTAATGAACGTGTTCTGAGAAGCGCGGTTCCGACCCGTTATTAATTTGAATGACAGCTAGAAATAAACCTAAGTTCCTCTTTCTCAACAGTCAGTCTTAACACGTCATACCCTAGGGAGCTCAGGCGACCTAACTGGCACACACAGATATATCTTAAGCCCGCATATATTCTTGTCCGATTAAGCCCCGTGATACTAAAAAAATAACAGCTAAAATAAATAAGCACATTTCGAACAACAGATGAAAAACCTACGTATTCGAGGTAAACAGGAAAAAATATATATTTAGACAAATAAACACTTCGTTATTTGTTCCGTTAAGTTCCGTAAGAAGCTACGGTAGCCCAGAGGCTTAGGCATGCGGCGGACGTGGGTTCGAATCCCGGCTCGTACCAATGAGTTTTTCGGAACTTATGTACGGAATATGATTTGATATTTACCGTTAGCTTTTCGGTGAAGGAAAAACATCGTGAGGAAACCTGCATACATCTGCGAAGAAATTCAAAGGTGAAGGTGAAGTCCCCAATCCGCATTGTCCAGCGTGGGGACTACTGCCCGTTCCCTCTCATCCATGAGGCCTGTGCTCAGCAGTGGGACGTATATAGGCTGATTTATTATTATTATTATTTGTTCCGTATCCGATTTTTTTCAATTTAATTACCTACGCCTCCGAGAACTAAACGTCTAAAAATTTATGAAATATCAGGTTCGAACTTCTAACCCACGACCTCCAAATTGCAAATCTCGAGGCTCTCCGCTGGGCCACAGTGGCTCTACCATGGACATACAATGGAGTAACGTCCGTCCTTAAAGGCCTCCACGCACGGGTCGCGATTGCGGGTCGAGCGCGGGCCCGCGCAAGTTGTAAAACATTGAAACTACACTTCAAACACACATCGAACGCGGTCCGAACGCGGGCCCGCCGCAGGCCTGCGGCGCGAAAGGCCTCCACACATGGAACGCCCGTGTTCGATCCGATTTATTTAAATGCTTAGTAAGATAACTATCTATTTTGTCTGTATTTTTACCAATGTCTTGTGTACAATAAAGTATTTACATAGATACATGCATACAACCACTATTATATGTATTTTTTTTATTATTCTTTGAATGATACACGTGTAAAGAAACGAGGCGAGAAAAGACCACCAATCCATTGGAAAATTTGAATTACATAGGTAATAAAAGCGTCGAAATAAAACAAAGTAAAGCGAAATTTATTTCAAAAATTATTAAAAACCGCCCTTGAATCCAGTTTAAACCGTATCATTTCCAATAAATTAATTAACCTTGTAACCCCATACCATTAGTCTCGTAAAAACATCCTTGATACTATACAAATAAGGTTTAAGTACTTTTGCAAACACCGGTAAATATAGATGAGAGGTTGGAGAGAAATATTCGCGTTTCGGTCAGATTGCTTGAAGCAAATTTTAATTATAGGTAGGTATGTACTCAACGAGTGAATGTGATCCATGGATTACTTCAGGGCGTTTAGGTGTGTCGTCTACATGGGTGTTTGGTCGGGCGTAATTTACGATTTCTCGTTTTTAGGGACTTAATGTTCACCAAACCGTCTGTAATCGTAAAGCCTGCTGTACACACTGGGCAACGTTGGCGCGGAGCAGAATGCAGCTATGCGTTAGAGGAAGAGGGCTTTATTTCGTTCTCATGCGTTTGCATAGCTGCATCCTGCTCACGCGCCAACGTTGGCCCAATGTGTACAGCGGCCATAAGCGGTGTTCGTTACAATCCGGATGTATGGGAAGTTTGACAAGTTTCTATGAAATGAGAGCGGCCGGCGCCATATTTAACGTTGATCGGTCTGTAATAGTAAGTTGGTGCAACCCGCCTTATGGCCGGTTCCAATAATCAATCCACCGATAGTTTTCCTTACCAACAGTTACATATTGACACATTTTCTACGGGTAGTCTGTCAAAATGTAACTGACGGTAAGGAAAACTATCGGTGGATTGATTATTGGAAACGGCCATTAATTATTCGAAATATAACTATATATTATTTTCAATTTGTAAATATATCCTTACTTCCTTACTAATATTATAAATTGTGTGTTTGTATGTTTGTCCTTCTTTCACGTCGCAACGGAGCATCGTATTAAAAGGTTAATAATTGTTTTATTATGTTTTGAAATAGTGACTTTGAAAAAAGCAATAGGGGTTTTCAAACGGCTGTGTAATGAAAATCGAACAACTAATTGTATAATGTTCACAGTAGGTATAAAAAGATTAAAATAACATAATTGCAATGTATCGAGTCGCTCACCGACTAAACTAAACTGAATAAACTTTTGGTAGAATAATAAATAATATGGTAGATAATATTGAGATCGGACCTTCAATAAAAATACATACCAGTAAATATTTTGATCGGATAAAAAGGCATTACGGATTAGTTTGTGCAAGCAAAAATAAATATGAGCAAAAGTTAAGATCGGTTATAAAGCAGATAAGGATTTTCTTCTACAAGTAAAATTATACATCAGGAAATATTACGATTGGGTAAAAAACAGATTTGCATTTTTTCCGTCTAGTAATACTATAGACTAGTAAAAATTTCGATTAGAAAAAAAGTCGAACGGATATTTTTCTACAAGAAAAAAAAAATATCGCTAAATTCATCTAACAAATCATTCCCACGGGAAAATTCAATATGTTACATTTTCCTATAACCACGCGGGCGAAGCCGCGTGCATCAGCTATAGTAACCTTATAAATGGGTAAATACTATATTAAAAAGAAATCTGTTTTACACTTAAAAGCCACCGCTTCTAATATGTATGATGTGAGATTGTGTGATTATTATGTATAATTATTAATGTCTGTGTGACTTTGACATGCTAAATAAACGTTCTTCTTTCTTTCTTTCTTGCTTTTATTTTGACCTGTAACCAAATTGTGACATTAAATCCATCTCCACCCGACTTCGATCATCCGGATCATGCCAAACGTGCCAAAAATGACAAAGGCATTTTCCCGTTAATATTCAATTTCTAGGAACAGTTAGAACAAGAGCGAAGGTATAGCTGCCCCATTCTCTGCAATTTTTCATGTCCTTTCTGAGCGACTCCTTTCACAGCGACAAGTGATAAAATGGCAACTATGTTACTCCCGCAGGGGTATCATGTTAGTCTGTGTCATTTTATGTCCAAGCGATATATCCTAACTTAGACCGTTAACGTGTTAAGATACACGTTTGTCGTGACTAATGTCCGGCCAGCATTCCTCCAATGTCTACATTGGCCCAAACGTTGGCCATGGAGTCTTCATAACGCTTGATGACAACCCACCTTAAGCAGGCTAGTTTAAGACGGACGTCTCGTTACATATAGAGTAAATCCAATGTTATTTAAAGTTTATATCAAAGTTTAAGAGTCCGCAGTAAGCTCGATTTTCCTTACAAACGTAGTTACGCTCTCATTGTAAAACTACGTGTTGGATTGTAACGAAACTTTGCATGTACAATGACATGAGATATATCCAGGTCTGTAATTAGTTTATGTAGCTTCAGATACCATAGTAAAAAAATACAGCGAATTTAAGTTTTTTATACAAAACTTGTTTTTGCTGTACTTCGATTGTTTTATAAACTGGAACCATATAAACTAATTACAGACATAGATATACTTTATGTCATTGTATATGCAAAGTTTCGTCACAATCCAACACGTAGTTTTAAAATGAGAACGAAACTCCGTTTGAATGGGAAGGTGAAATTCAGCCGACTTTACTGCGGACTCTTAGGAGATAGTTGTGGACTGAAGATGTAGTGACAAAAATTGAGAAAGGTATGCTAAGATGGTTTGGGCATGTAGAGAGGATGTATGAAAGAAGAGAGAGTGTATTAGGGAAAAGTGAATGGTACTGTTGGAAGGGGATGACCTCGTCGAACTTTTTCCGACCAAATTGGAGAAATCCTGAAGGAAGGTCTCTCTCAGACTTCAAGAGTAACCCCAAACCGACGAGCATGTATAAAGAGGGTAATGAAAGTGCATGAAGCAAGAAAGGTTTGTTAAGGTTACGGCAAGTGGAAATCCGTGATATATTCCTCCGGGAATATGTCAAAATAAAACTTTACGTACAAGCTTTCATTGTCGACTGTTTGCTTCCACAGTCATCATAGCACGTTAGAGGGTCCTAATGAACCCAAACAAAGGGGGGTTTGTCTTTCGTAGTTTAAGAACTTCTACCCTTCTGTCTCCATCATAAGCTCATTGAACTGACGTTGCCAAATTTCAGCTCAATAAAATACCGGCAAGAGGCTGAAATACGGTTTGCAAATTAGAACTCACATAACTTCAAACACCCTGGTATTCGAAGTGGCACTACATAGTAAATTGCATGGGTACTTTATGTCAATGTGACATGGCCTAAATTTGAATGAAGAAAAATCCTCTTAGTTCGAATTTAACCCATATTGCAAAAAGGCCGCTCCACGTTCGCGCGCGATTCGCGGGCGTGAATCGCGGCGCGTATCGCGGGCGTGAATCGCGGCGCGTATCGCGGTGAGAATCGTTCGTGAACTCTTCCTACTCGACATTCGCAGTGTTCACAATTGTCACAATGGTTCACGTTCGCAGCGCATAGATATAGATTTCGATTTATTTATTTCATAATACAACATTACCTACATGATAAATTATACATGTCAATTTATATGAATCCGTATTATGATCGTCAAAACAAATGTAATTATAATCAATAACAATTTAATACAATTCAAAGTCCGCAAATAAATAAATCAAAATACAATGAATTAAGTACTGTATTGTCCCCATTAATGGATCGTCAGTCTAGGTTACATATTCGCGTGAAACGTGAATGTGGAGCCAATTCGCATATTCTTCGCGGCTTCGGGCCTTGTTAACCACTTTTTGTCGGTTTTTGGCCCGCGTCAAAGGGCCTGCGAACGCGAACGCTGTGACAATTGTGAACACTGCGAATGTGGAGCCAAGGGAGAGTTCACGCGCGATTCTCACCGCGATACGCGCCGCCATCATGCTTGCCATTGACGCCTGCGAAACGCGCGCGAGCCGATTCGCATATTTTTCGCGCTAATAGGATGGCTTAAAGTTCCCATGCCATACAATAGAGCAGTATTTTCAGTCTTTTTCACGCCGCGACCCCTTTAGTAAAGAAAAAAATAACCCTACGCTGTTCAAAATCCTTACTTACAGCGCTTTAACTTTAAAAATATGAGGAGCCGCGACCTCCCTTAGAAGGCTAGGCGATCCCCCTGGGGGAAGCGACCCACAGTTTTAAAAACACTGCACTGCAACGTTGAGTAAGGACCTTATTTACATTCACATATTTACATACTGACGTACCTATTTACAAACAATGCAAGATAAATAAAAGTTTGTTTAAATAAAAGCCCTTCCTTTAATAGTCATGTTTCATGTGAGAGTAATCATTTTTTGCAATTGTTCAGAGTGCGCGTGTACTAAAGTTTTGCAACTATTTTCTCGCACGATTTTGAATTTTATAAGCCCCATGCACATTGCACGTAGAACCGATGGCCGTTGGGGCTTAAAGGTTCTCGATGGCGACCACGTACCGAAAGGCACAGCGTGGGTAGACCCCGCACAAGGTGGACTGATGACCTGGTAGGTCGCGGGAGTCCACTGGATGTGGGTGGCGCAGAACCGGTCATAGTGGCACTCTTTGGGGGAGGCCTATGTCCAGCAGTGGATGTTTTTCAGCTGCTATGATGATGATGATGATGATGATGAACCCCAATACTGGCCGAGCCCTGTATTTCACCAGCAGCATAAAATTGTCACCTGGCAGTGATAATTCTAAGTATTTACCTACATTGCTGGTTTTACAAGAAACCCAGCGATCATCCTTAATTGTAGATCAAGCAAACGGCGAATTGTTATTGACAGATGTCAATAATCTCGAGATTGGCCCTGGAGTTTCACTTTATAACCAAAAGTCCTTACAGTAACAAACCTTGGAGTCAAGCATGGACTTAAATAAACTCTGGGCAAGCTATGGTAATAATACCGCGAACGAGCGAAATAGTAGCATACCTTTATATATCTTTGTCCTTGTCATAGTTCCACTTTTTTATACCTATACCGCAACTGAGTTAGTATGAGGTTGCGGCAATTAAACCATCACCCGCCCATATGAAGCAGGTTGTTTATGGTAAGCCGTCAACCATTTTAAAACCAGTTCTTAATTTAGCTGCATGAGCCTTTCCGTCCCTTTTGGTAGCACGCGCATTACTCTCTAGAAATCTATAAGTACTCTGAAGGTGTAATTAATTCTGTGCATCGCGGCTGATCGCAACTGCACGCGATCGATTGTGCGACTGGCGCGCGCGGCATGCGACAATAGTCAATGTATGAAAATATATGGCGCCGCATCCAAAGTCTTCGACGGATGATCGCACGCGATCGATCGCGCGCGGCTTTGATCGGCCGCGATGCACAGAATTAATTACACTTTCAGAGTATAGATTTCTACAGAGTACTGCGCGTGCCACCAAAAAGGACGGAAAGGGGTCAAGTAATACTGTCCACAAAGTGAGGTGAACTAAAACAGGTTGTGAACCTAGGAGGGGAGTGTCTGGCGCGCCGCCAATAACCATGAATCATCGCTGCTCAGACCACGGCCGATTTGTCAGCATTACATCGTATTCACAAACTACATACAGCGTCACCGATGTACCAGTATATGTGACCTCTGCAACAGCTTGCAGATGACGCCCCTTCGTTCGAACCAATTAGGCGATTCTCCCACTGCACCCCGCGTCCCGCCGCGGTGCGCGGAGCGGCAGATTTTTTACACGTGCATTCACGTGCATTCCCGCGCATTGCCGCGTCGGCAGTGTTTTGTACTAGGCGTGTTTTTTATATAAATTGAGATTCTTGCATAAAATGGGTAAAATCTGCGGCCCTGCGCTATACGCGTCGGGGCTCGGTGCAGTGGGAGAATTGCCTTAGAGCTCGTCGCAAAACGAGGGGTTTTATAAGTTTGACGTGTCTGTCTGTGGCACCGTAGCTCTTAAACGAATGGACCGATTATAATGTTGGTTTTTTCGAAAGCTAACGTGATCGAGATGGTTCTTAGGTACGGTTCAACAAAATCGGTTCAGCAGGTTTTGAGATATTGAACTTTGAAAGGAAAATGCCGGGGGTTTTTCAACTTTTATAAGTTGTTAATTATTAATCGAACGTTTCGTCCGATAACAGACATGACAACACGTCTATCGAATGCTACTAAAACCTTTTACTGTATATGTATATTTATAAATATATATGTACCTACATATATATAATAAAAATATTCTTATACTTCATGGTTCTCTTCATACATCAACACAATGTTATAAAATGTAGGAGCGTGAGTACACTGCCAAATTAAACCTAACTAATATACGAATTTTTGTCACAGATATAATAGACAAGAGGCCACAATCGAATACAACCGTTTTGTGAAAACCCTTGGCCGCAAGTGCCTTGTAGTGGTGGACAAAGAAATCGGACATATTGACGTATGAATACAATCAAAAGTTACGACAAGCTTAAAAAAAACATTATGCCAGAAATTATTGTAATACTTCAACAAAAGTAGATTGATTGATAGATAGAAGAATAGAAGAAGACTTATGAAAATGAAATTATACCACCTCCCCGGAAGTATGGTAAACCGCTGATGTTTAATTTAACAATCTGAAATTGTCACGTAGGCGGAAAAGATTTTTGTGCTTGAACTTGAAAACGTGCCGGTACATACTTGGAAGGGTGCTGTTTTGTTTACTCTATTTTACGTTGTTGTCAGCTAAAACGAATTGAAACGATTAAAATACTTAGTTAATAGGAACATTGTGGCAGCTAACACGTGTAGATAAAATAAAAATTGGATGAAATTGTAATAAAGTAAAAAAGTTGATATATTTTTTTTAAGAAATGTCTGTTTTGAACATCAGATAAGTACAAAAAAATATTCAAACGTGAAACAAAACGTTTCGTTCTAATTTTAATATTCTTCCTTCAATCCTTGAAGCGGGCGGAGCGGGCGTTAGTGCGCTGCGCAATGGGGCGCGGTCGAAAGAACACGCAATTATTTATACGTAAGTCTGACCATTGGGAATTCTAATTTACTTATTGTCAATGTTGAATAAAATACCAAATTACTAATCAACGATTCCCATCATGAAGTGCGCTCTCAATCGACTTAATCCTACAGGGGGTATAAACGCACTTTGCGAGTTAATACCCCACCCACGCTCGTGGGATGGTTACTGAGGCTCTAGTATAAGTTTTACCGAAACAAAACTTCACGATTGCGTTTGCGTTTCACCCTCAATTTGTATGGGATTTGACAGCTAAACGCAAACGCGGTCGTAACGTTTTGTTTCGGTAAAACATATACTAGAGCCTCTGGTGGGCGAACCTTTAGCTCGTCTCGTGCTTTTAAAGGCATTATTTAACCTGCTCATAGATGAGACTTCGCCATTTGTGCCTACTCTGCCCACTCATAGGGCTCAGACCTTGAATTCTTCCATGGGTTTGTCATAACACCCTTATAGCAAATATTGGCCACCACATTAACGTTTACTATTTTGAAGTTCTGAAGACGGAACATATTATTAGTACAAACAATTTAAAGATAAGTAATGCCTTTTGCTGGATGCGGGTGGCGCAGGACCGGTTATTGGGGGAGGAATATGTCCATTGTCCAGCAGTGGACGTCTTTCGGCTGAAATGAAGATAAATAAATAAATAAATATTAGAGGACAATCTTACACAAATCGACCTAGTCCGATAGTAAGCTAAATAAGGCTTGTGTTATGGGTACTAGACGACGATATATTTAATAGATAGAAATACTTAAATACTTACATAGAAAACATCCATGACTCAGAAACAAATATTCATGCTCATCACACAAATATTTGCCCTTACCGGGACTCGAACCCAGGACCTGATGATGATGATGAATGTCTTTTGAACGGTCCTCTTTAATTAAATTTAGAGCATTTTTTTGGAAGAGTTGCTGTTGTTCTTTACATACAGGGTATTCAATTATTACCAATGGCCATAGACACTTCATCCTATCTACATATAGACACCTTATCCTCTCCTCAGGTATCACTTCTTCACATCCAGCATCTAATCCGCATAATTAATAAGGATTCAGGGCTAGGTTCAGACTTTAATAACTAATAAACTACTTAAATGCACAAAATGTGGCTTTCACTTTAACTCCGATTTATGATCTAACTTCGTATTAGCCGTATCAGATTTATTTTCTCCTATATCTTCGAAATAAAATATCATAGTTTGAACATTATCAGCCAGTGATAAAATTCACATTTGTACTTATTTAGGAGCGGGAGTTAGGAGAATTGCGAAGTAATTTCGGTATTCCCATTTTGTCATCTAATAATAGGTACATGTAAGCTGTAATCCTTGGGATTTACTCGTGCTTCAAGTCTGAATAAAATATGACCTAGGTATCCTCAGCAAAATGTATTTTACTTCATATAAAAAGTAGATGCTAACATTTTGAGAGAGTAGAGTAGGTCGGAATTAATAATTTAACAAAAGGCATGCCCGAGATTTATGATTTAGGAAGACAGGAGAATATAGTTAGAGGTTTTTTTATTTTTTATTCTAACCTAACCTTCTTAAGGAGGGTTAGCAAACCCGAAGGGTAATCACGTAACGTTTCGAACGCGCGTAAGAACAGTCCGTTTCTCATAACTGTCAGTTTTTCACATAAAAATTGACATTTACTAGATCTACCTAACGTACGTACAATGCGTTACGTGATCGACCGGCAGGTGTTCGAAAGTTTGACAAGTTTCTATCGGCTGCCATATTTAACGTTGAATATCTGTCATCATAAGTTGGTGCAGCCCGCAGTCATTAAACTTGACAAACCTCTACAGACTGTAATGTGCTTTATCCCTTTCTCACCAACACAAAACTCAAAGTTACAGATATATATGACAAAATTGAACGGCATTTTAAATAAAAACGCCATGAATAAGGCCATTCATTTGATTGAAGTGGCAAAAAAACTGGACAGATTTTACAAAACTGGACGCGGTTATTTTTCATTTACAACCGCTCACTTGATTTCGGCTTTAAAAAAGGTAGGCTAAATTGCTTTTTTCTATCATAGCAGCCCATACTTCGCTTGGCAACCACAGTTACCACAAGCAATTTAGGGGTGCGCGAAATTGGCAACTGTGTCTTAAAACTGAATTCTACAGTTAATCCATCAACATCAAATAATTTTTAGAATGGCGTCGCCCACTGCTGAACAATAGACCTTCTTTTTACAAGCTTTATGTTAACTTGACCTGTTCGTATGTAAGTATATTCAAAATTTGCAATCCATTTTTCAGTGACTTGCCGTTCGTTATCCAATTGAGCCAAAATTGTAAGTAGGTATACAGGTAGGGTAGGGGTAGGTATGGTATACAGGAAAGCACAGTCGGCAATAAAACCTTGTACCAAAAAAACCGGTCAAGTGCGAGTCTGACTCACGCACCGAGGGTTCCGTATAAACTATCAATTAACTCAAGGTAAAGTAAATGTCCCAATAATTGTTAAATTAAATTTGGTACTAACGTGCAAGGGCAATCAGCTTAGTATTTATGTTGGTGTTTTAGCGATTATTGCTTATCACGTGAACCTATCTCGATTATTATTTATTTATTTGAAAGTGAGTACTTCTATTATAGTCTTATAGGAATTTCGAAACAAATAAATACTTATAAAGTTGATTAAATTGCAAACTTAACTAGGAAATGATTTTAGAAAACAAAACAACAAATACGCTAGATACAGAAAAATGTATACTTTTCCAGTAATATTTACGTTTATGTTAATCACAAGTAATAATTTCAAATTTTTCGCTTGTATAACTTCGGAGATAAGGGGGGGGAATGGTATTTTTTTTTACATTTTCCTTCATAGATCGAAATTTTACCAATGTAGAAAAAAAAACTGTTTTAAAATGTTTATCTCAAGCCCTTTCATATGATACCCCACTTGACCTAGTAACTAAACTTTGAATTTTTTCCCCCCCTTTTATCCGTCATTTTAGATAGATATTAAAAATATATATTAACATTTTTCATGTTCCATACACGTGGATTAACTTTCTTTAAAACTATTCCAAATTTCAAATGGATAGCATTAGTAATTCCTGAGATATTTAACTTTGTGACAGACAGACAGAGTCGCGCACCATAAGGGTTCCGTTTTTAACTTATTGGTCCGGAACTCTAAAAATTAAATTTTTGACAGAAGCTTGTTACAAGTTTTATATTAACTTGACCTGTTCGTATGCAAGTATGTAAGTTGTCCGTCAAAATTTGCAATCCATTTTTCAGTCACTTGACGTTATCCGATTGAGCTGAAATTTTAAGTCTTAGTATAAAGTTTGGATGACAATTCAATATTATGGTACCATCGAGCTGATCTGATGATGGAGACAGAAGGTGGCCATGAGAATTCAGTATTTAACCGACGTAACCCCGTTGAGTTTGGGCTCGTTTGAATCGTCTAAATGAGTAGTTGATGATGATACAGAAAAGTACAGTCGGCAATAAAAGCTTGTACCAAAAATGAAATTTTTCAAAGAAACTTATACACTACTCGTATCGGTCCTTTGCAATGTAGTATGGTCCAGTAATGGCCCGTATTCTTCCTCGTATCGTGAAGCAGATGGACTGCCGCTGAAGTAGTAGTATAGTTTCTATTAACAAACTCACGTCCGTAAGTCCTCCAAGATCATGCACGTAATAGGCCCCAAAGTATAAAAATATCCGAAGAAATTACGTTGGAAGAATGTGCAAGCACGTTCAGGAATAAATAAAATAGCTAATTGAATATGCCTTTTATAATTTGGTTTATAGTAATAATAATTGAATAATAAATAAATAAATATAAAGGGTCAATCTTAAACAAATCGACCTAGTCCCACAGTAAGCTCAGTAAGGCTTGTGTTATGGGTACTAGACGACGATATATATAATAGATATAAATACTTAAATACATAGAAAAACTTCCATGACTCAGAAACAAATATTCATGCTCATCACACAAATATTTGTCCTTACCGGGATTCGAACCCAGGACCTTCAGCTTCGTAGGCAGCGTCACTACCCACTAGGCTAACCGGTCTTCTAATATGTAGAGACATTTAAAGAATTGACGTAATAAATAATACAATGTACAATTGAAGCACTTGAATTGCGTTTCTAAAGAATTGCGAAACCTAATTCTTTTGACGAAAGCCTAGTCTAATTTTTATACGCGCACGAAGTCGCGGGCAAAAGCTATTAATTTATAAAACTGCAAGCCTCTGCCCACTAATAAGGCCCTTAAAAAAAACAGAGTTTCAAAAGCAGGCTTTGTACTAGTAGTAAAACATAAAAATCTTAGATCAGTATGCACTGCAAGCTAAAATTAACCTTAATTTGAATATCGAGACCCACAGTGTGAAACAACACGGGAAGTAGTAATTATCTGAGGATCTGTTTCCAAAGTGTCAGGCGCTTGGCTAGTTCAACAATTCACGCCCTAGTATAAATATGCAACACTAGCGCTGAACAAATTAGCATTTGCGTCCAATACTCAGTATTCCAAGTCTATAAAAAGGAATTTCCAGTAAAAAGTGGTCAAAACAACGTTTGTCAGCTCGCATTTTAGAGTTCACGTACTATAGCGGAATCGAGTTAGGCCTCAGTGTCGTTTACAGCGGCCGGGAGAGAACGGTTCCGTAGAATTAAGACTAGACCATTTATAGAGTTAAAAATAACTTCCAGGCATCATCATTCTTCTAGTTTTTTTCCGATTGTATCCTGAATGAGCTTGGAGTCCGCTTTGTCACGATGGTGTAGACACAATAGCGGAGCCCCCTTATTCATAAAACTTTGTGCCTTGTCCCTTTCTAACGAACACAAATGTCAAAGTGACGGATAAGGACAAACTAATTTTAACACCATTTTAATTAAAATAGGGTCTAGAATAAAATAATCAATAATGTCGTATTTTCTCGAAAAAGGATTAAAAATGTAGTCAAATGGAGAAATAAGCAACGCAAGAGGTTAAATAATCACGAAGTTATGTGTCCAAAGTTTTAAGAACACCCCCTCTTAAAACTTTGGGTATGTTCTGTCCCTTTTTCGCAAAAAGCAACTTTATATGAAACGATGACGCTTGTAGTTAGTGACTTCACTAATAGACGGCAACGTTACTCCAGGCAAAATACGGTTTTGAAAAACATTAATTTATAATAGCGTTTGTTTTGTTGATTTCATTTGAAAATGTTATTCTAAGATGATTTAGTCAAGAATCCGACAAACTTTCCACCCGGAAGTAATTATGTAGATTTAAATGAAGCATGCATAATCTTTTTTTGTACGATTTATCTTGAATATTATAGAGCAAATGTAAATGAACCAAAATAAAGACAAAAACAGTTATTAATATTTTTACTGACTTTTTAGAAGCCAGTTAACTTATAATTTTTTCGATGTCTGAAATTTTGTCGGATTTTGTCGCTGGGTAACTATTTCATTGATAATATATCCGTTATACATAAAAAATAAGCTATTATAAATTATTTCCAAAATTGACATTTTTTCCATACAAGTCGTCAGTTCATTGCCTGGACTACGTGCTGTGCCCCATCGTGTTCGGCGCCGCCGTCGACGCGGCCCGCCGCGCGCGCGGTTCGCTCTGCAGCCTCCTCTCAGTTTGTGACGTCACAAACTGTTTGTGTTTTCTCTCTCTAACAAGCAATATCAAAACGATTGTAGCTTCGTAATTCTTTGAGATATCTGAATGGGATTTTCGTTACTAGGCATATTTTTTTGCCTCCTTTCTTTTGGAGTAATAATATTACCCGTAATCAGATCAGATTATAAAAAAGCAGCACAATCTGATTACAGGTATCAGTGGCTGTGTTGCATATTTTGAATCACAACTTACTTGATACGATATTTCTTATCAAAAAAAGTTTGTAAAAATACCGCTTTTTTTTGGTCATAGTAGTGTACATAACGGCGACCCAAGCCGTAAGGTTATTTCTTTTGTTAGATGTGGCTTGGTAGGCCAAAGTAGGTCTTGAAGACCCTAAGGCGTTCCTGAATTGTCATTCGTCTTTGGTAACCAGTTGAGTAACAAGATTTGTCTATACTTTTTAGCAACTGTTTGCCAAACTCTGTTGCCACCGCAGCCAAAGGCGTGTTTGTCTCTCTGGACGGTAAGTACCTGTAGTATGGGCATAGAGTCCACTGTCTGAGAAAACCGATGTTTGGCACGGCAAAATAACCCAGATTATGCGTTCGTTTTTTACCGCATAAACCCTGCTCTTTTTATTCGCGGTGTTTGTCATCGGCTGCTTCCGTGTAACACCTAGCCTACTTCTTCTTGACAGCTCCGAGCTGGATCTTAATCGGCTAGTGGAACTAGCCTGCTCTAACAAACATCCCGAATTATGTAGATCACCTACCTCGGCGCCTGCGAGTCGGAAACGATAACGCAGGTTAAGCAAGGATGACAGCGGTCAGTCTCTGGACGCGACCGCCTGATGTTTGAAAATGAGCGCTTCCGTGCTTTGGAAGGCACGCTAAGCAGTCCCGGTTGCTGTCTATGAAAGTAGTCCTTAAGCCGAGCTAGGCCTTCGGGCGGCTTAAGAACTTCTAACAGTCGAGTTGCCCACTCACTTGACAAAGGGGGGACAACTGTCACTCACCTCCGCAGGAGCTACCTTGTATAGCATACCTGTTTTTCTGATGGTTGCAGTTGCTGTCAAATACTATTTCTGCACGTTGCAACACCTCCCTCTCGCCCGTCTGCCGTTTTCCTAGGCGTTCTTGCAACATTTATCAAGCTGCGGTCCCTTGGTTCCTTCTGAAACGCCAAAGTTTAAACAATACATTTCTGCGCGCTGGTAATGTTAACGTGCGGTTTAGGCACACTTTTCTTACCTGTTTTCTGTTAATTTGGGCTGTAACTTATCACTGTTTGCACTAATATTTAGGTTTTCCTGAAAAATAATTAATTGTTTTGTGAATCTGTCACACAACGACAGATACGTCGATTTTGTGAATCACGCTGCCATGAAGATAAGGTTGTATACTTTTAGGCTAAGGTTGTAATATGTAATCCTGGTACTTTGTAAATTTGAAATAGTGAATTTAGAATCTGAAATTCTGGAATGTGGATCCCCAGGGGTATATAAGTCGTACAACGGACGGATCCATCAGTTTTACGTCGATTTTCTAACTAAGAGGTCTAGTAAATTGATCCGTTGCGGGGTCACAGTAGGCCCCGCAACTCAAAAAGGATCCCCTCCTCTAAATCTTTCGGCACCTTTCATATCTGCGCTCCTGCTCGCCACGCGCCCTGAGCTGCGCGCCTTCAATCATCGCGCCCTGAGCTGCACTTTGAACCAAAGCGCCCTGAACTGCGCGCCTTCAATCAACGCACCCCTTATCTGCGCGCCCTCGTGCTCCCACCGCGTGCCTTGTCTGCGCGCCGCCGCGTGCCTTACTGCGCGCCACTGCGTGCCTTATCTGCGCGCCGCCTCGAGTCCTGAGCTGCGCGCCCCTGAGCTACGCGACCTCACCTTACCCCTTGATACCCAGAGGAATCCCCACCGGTTCCTTACTACCATTTTTACTAACCATTTCCGGTATTACCACGTGCCCTGGTAACTTGTCAAAAAGAAAGATAATTGTTAGGGTCCTACTGGGACTTAATTGAAATGGACTGTATAAATTCAATAGGCTGGTTTATTCCGCCTGTGGGATACCCGGCCAAACAAAAGTAAATTTAAATGCGAGAGTCGTCCGTTGCCGGTGGGGTTCGTGAAGCCGAGTGTCGCTCGCGTGTCGCAGCGCTCTCCGCGACGGTGACGTCGCGCTGTGTCCGCCGCCCGCGCGTCTCCTCCCGTGCGCATGTCGATCCAGTTCTCAACATGCTCCCCGGGTTGAAGTATGGAAGAAGACTTCAAAAATCTGGAAGGGGACAGATGTTATTAAAGGCCCTCCTAATGGTACCTCTCTTGGTCTTCAGTTCAGCAACTCTAGTGACGCCGTCGTTGCCTGGGTACAGCTGAATGACGCGCCCTAGGGACCATAAAAGTGGTGGTAGAGCCCGTTCCTTTATTAAAACTAGCGAACCAAGTTTCAGCTCCTTATTCGAGGTTTGCCATTTAACCTTTTGCTGCAGCAGGCCGACGTATTCAACCGAAAATCGGTTCCAGAAGTGCTGTTTTATAAGCTGGATCCGCTTGAATCTGTCAAGGCGGTTGATGTTCACATCAGACACTGGTGGCTGAGGAATTGACATAAGTGAGCGTCCAAGCAGAAAATGAGAAGGAGTGAGAGCTGTGAAATCGGACGGATCAGTGGAAAATGGGATGAGGGGACGAGAATTCAAAACAGTCTCAATCTCAGTGAGGCAGGTTGCCATTTCCTCATATGTTAAATGAGTGGTTTGCAGGAGTCGCTTGAGATGGTGCTTTGTCGAGCGGACGGCCGCTTCAGCTAGGCCGTTGAAGTGGGGAGTATAAGCCGGTATGAATTTAAATTCGATGCCTTCCTGCGCTACTTGACCCTCGAGGTCTGACTGCGACAAAAACTGAGCTAACTCATTAGACGCACCAACGAAATTAGTTCCGTTGTCGGATGTGATGGTTAAGGGTGTGCCACGACGAGACACAAAGCGTTTTAAGGCGGCTATATACGCTTCGCTGGATAGAGCCGTGACGAGCTCGATGTGGCATGACTTTGTCGAACTGCAGATAAAAATTGCCAAAAAAGGTTTAATGAGTCGGCAACCTCTACCTTTACGATCTGCTATCAACACTGGACCTGCGTAGTCAACAGAACAATGCAAAAAAGGGAACTCTAAATCCGTTCGTGATGCAGGTAGCTGCCCCATTATGGGTTGAACTGCCTGTGCCTCAGACTTAAATCTAAAACAACGTACACATTTGTTTACTGTGTTTTTTGCAAGATTTGTGCCACCTAAGGGCCAATAGGATTGCTTAATAGTACCTAGCAGCAGACGTGGTGGGGCATGTAAACATTTGATGTGGAAGTGTCTGAATATGATTTTGGTTAGATGGTGCTTACTACATAAAATGATGGGGTGCTTTGTATCATAACTGTATGGGGAGTTATCAAGCCTGCCACCAACTCGCATGATATGATTGCTATCTAAAATTGGGGTTACTGAAATTAATCGATTTTTTTTTTTTTTTAGGTAGTGCCTTGCCGGCTTTTAAAATAGCATATTCTGTTGAATAACAATATTGAATAACATGCCTTATAGTCTATATTCTATAATCACTATGGTCTCTTGTCTGTGTATGCGCGGAGAGATCTGTCATTGTGGATACTTGTCTAGTGATACGATTCATGCGATGTAAAACTAATTTGTTTATCAAAATAAATAAGTTTATAGAGTCATTAGTGTTCTTACTTCATTAACAATCTTTAATATGGTAGCAGAGCGTGTGAACAAATTGGTAATTTGTTGGGTTGCGATCCACGGACACACGTAAAGAAGTATAAAGGTACCGGAGAAATGGCGACTGCGGCGTCATTACTACCTATATTGAACGAGAACACCAACTTTAGTACATGGAAATACCGAGTGAAACTGATACTCGAGGAAAGACAAGTGGCTTATGTTTTAAGTACAGAAAAAGTGGAAGAAAGCAAAGAAGAACAATTAAAGAAGGATGACGCAAAAGCGAAGTCATTAATCGCTCAAAGTTGTAGCGACAAGTACATAGACGTCATAAAAAATGGCGAAACGGCAAAAGAAATGATTTATTTGCTGGAAAACATTTTTGAGCGCAAGAGTGTATACAATAGGTTTCACTTAAAGCGGAAACTGATTACTATGAAGTGCAACGAACCACTGCAGTCATATTTTATAAAATTTAGCGGACTCATCAGC
This sequence comes from Epinotia ramella, assembly GCA_947578815.1. NCBI lineage: Eukaryota > Metazoa > Arthropoda > Insecta > Lepidoptera > Tortricidae > Epinotia > Epinotia ramella. The sequence goes on from OX388207.1 coordinate 7,413,773, forward strand.
CAGTTAAGTGCAATTGACGTAAAAATTGACGAGGAAGATCAAATCTGTTATCTACTCTCGTCCCTACCCAAAGAGTATGACCAGGTCATAACAGCCATAGAAACTATGGCCACAGAAAACAAACTGAGCTTTGATTTAGTAAAAGGGAGGTTATTAGATGCCGAGACCAAAATAAATGGAACAGTTACAGAACAAGAAAGTGCATTTACCTGCTACACCTGCGGGAGAGCAGGTCATAAATCGTATGAATGCGCCAACAAGGACCGAAGCAGTGAGCGGGGCCGCCAGAGGGAGCGTGGACGCGGATTTAGAGGCAATCGCAGTAGGGGCAGATCTTATGGACGAGGTCGCGGACGTTTTACTCCTCAGCAGGCAGCGGCTGCTGACATTGACACCGGCACCGAGATAGGTTTCATAACAAGTGAAAGTGCAGTGCATAAAGCGTTAGTGAGTGATAATGGTTATATGTTGTCGACTCCGGATGTACATCTCACCTGGTAAGCGAAAAGTATGAAAACTTTATGCAGGACATTAAATTCTTGGATAAGAGTATAAAAATATATGTAGCAAATGGACAGTACATAACAACAAACAAAATTGGTAAATTAAGAATAAAGTACTTACATAAAATAATTAATATTGAGGCCCTCATAGTAAAAAATGTGACGTACAACTTATTGTCTGTAAAAAAGATTGTAGAAGCGGGCTTTCGAGTAAATTTCACTAAAGAATGTGTAAAAATATTTGACAGAAATACTTATTTAAAAGGTGAATGCCAGGGTAGACTGTTTACTATTAAAGCTGAAATATGTCAAGTAGAAACATGCGCTATTGGTGTATTGGACAATGACTTGTGGCACAAAAGATTAGGTCATTTAAATAGAAAAGGTTTGGCTAGGATGAATTTACCTATTAGTAAAAAGGTTTGTGACTCTTGTATGACCGGCAAAGCAACTAGAAGTCCTTTCAAGCCAGTGCCAAAGCCCAGATCATCAGCTGTTGCTGAGCTACTGCACACCGATATAGCTGGGCCAGTCAAACAAGCAGGTCCAAACGGTGAAAAATATTTTGTTACCATTACAGATGACTACTCTCATTTTTGTGTGGTATATCCAATAACACAAAAATCACAAGCTACGGAGAAATTGATAAATTACATATTAAAACTGGAAAATCAAACGGGAAATAAAGTGAAAAGGATTAGATCCGATAATGGAGGTGAGTATCACGCAAATACGTTGGTTGAGTTTTGCAGGCAGAAAGGAATAAGACAGGAATTTACGATGACATACACCCCACAAGAAAACGGAGCGTCTGAGCGTATGAATAGAACACTGTGCGATAAAACAAGAACAATGTTAGCGGAGACAAATTTACCGAAGCATTTGTGGTGTGAGGCTATTCAGTGTGCAGCATATCAATTAAATAGATCCCCTTCCTGGGCTATTAATTTTGCGACACCTTGTGCACTGTATCATGGGAAAAATGATCTGTCAAGACTCAGAGTCTTCGGATCAAAAGCATGGGCCACCATTATACCCAAACCTAATAAATTAAGCAAGAGAGCTATGGAAGTACGGATGGTTGGTTATAATGCAGTTGGATATAGACTTTGGAATCCAGAAACTGATACAATCATAACATCCAGAGATGTTAAATTTGACGAGACAGATATACAATATATGGAAAAGAAGAAAGATAGTATAGAAAGAAGGATACTAATTGAAGAAAATGAAACAGAAAAAAGTGAAGATGAGCCAATAAATAGTACAGAATGTGAAGGTGAAAATAGAGATGAGGAAGAGAATAATGAGTCAGATGATAACACAAACAAGACAACAAGATGTGGACGAGCCGTAAAAACTCCAACATATCTCAAGGACTATGAAATAAACAATGTGGTATATTGCCTATTTACAGATGTACCAAAATCGTTTGAAGACGCCATAGAAGACAAAGAATGGAAGAAAGCGATAGACAAGGAAATAAATGCTTTAAAAGAGTTAGACACTTGGAAAGAAACAGACAATTTAAAAGGAAAGAAGGCTATTGAAACGAAGTGGATATTCAAAGAAAAAGATGATGGGACAAAGAAGGCACGCCTAGTTGCCAGAGGCTTTCAAGTTCAGAAAGAAGACAAATTTGATGTTATGTATGCACCAGTTGCAAGAATGTCTACAGTGAGAATGGTAATAGCAAAAGCAGTTGATGAAGACCTACCGATCAGGCAACTAGACATACCTACCGCCTTTTTAAATGGAGAATTAAAGTCAGAAATATATATAAAAATACCTAAAGGAGTTGAAACAACTGACAGCAATAAAATACTTAAATTAAAAAGGGCCTTATATGGACTAACTGAATCTCCAAGATGCTGGAATGACAGGATTGACTCATTTGCAAAACAACAAGGATTTGTAAGATCAGATTATGACTACTGTCTATACGGTAAAGCAAATTGCTGGATGTTAATCTTCGTTGATGACATAATTCTTACAGGAGAAAAAGAAAAAATAGAAGAGACTGTAACAGCACTAAAAGAAGAATTTAAAGCAAAAGATCTGGGAGAAATGAAATCATTTTTAGGAATGGAAATTGAACGTCAACAAGGAATTCTAAAAATAAAACAGACCAAGTTAATAGATAAGATACTGAAAAAATTTCAAATGACTGAATGTAATGGAGCTCGGACACCTATGGAAACAAATTTGAAGATAGAACAACCATCAGAGGGTAATATTATAGACGTACCATACAGAGAATTGATAGGAAGTTTGATATACATATCATCTTCTACACGACCGGACTTGACATACGCTGTTTCATACCTATCAAGATATCTTGACAAACCAAGCGAACAAACATGGAAAGCAGGGAAAAGGATCTTAAGATATCTGAATTCTACAAAAGAACGAGGATTGACTTTCAGAAAATCGGATGATACTAAGCTATATGCCTACTCAGATGCTGACTGGGCAGCAGACCACCACGATAGGAAGAGTGTGAGTGGATGCCTTATATTCTGCGGAATAAATCCAGTGGCATGGTTCTCTAAGAAACAGAACTGTGTTTCACTATCGACGGCTGAGTCTGAATACATAGCTGCTGCAGCAACTGCTCAGGAGTTGATTAATCTTCAGGGTATTGCAGCAAGCCTCCATAACCTTCGAGGGGGGGTATTATTAGTAGACAACAGGTCAGCTATATGTATGGCAAAGAGTTATGAAAATTCAAAAAGAACCAAACACATTGATATCAGAGCACATTTTATTAAAGACCTTGTAATTAGCAATAAAATACAAATAGAGCATGTTCCTACTAATTTAAACTATGCAGATATAATGACCAAAAGTTTGGCTAAAGAGAAAATGGATAACTTCATTTGTGAAATTATTGTTTAAAATGTTTAATAATGAACCTGTTTAACAATTAATAAATTGTTCATTTCATAACTGTGTATAAGTATAAAATATAAAAAGTAAATGTAGAACAAAAAAGCAAACCTAGTGACTAGAAATTTGTAATGTTACTTTGCAATTGTAATCATAGTAGATTAGAATTGTGGAGGGGTGTTGAATAACAATATTGAATAACATGCCTTATAGTCTATATTCTATAATCACTATGGTCTCTTGTCTGTGTATGCGCGGAGAGATCTGTCATTGTGGATACTTGTCTAGTGATACGATTCATGCGATGTAAAACTAATTTGTTTATCAAAATAAATAAGTTTATAGAGTCATTAGTGTTCTTACTTCATTAACAATCTTTAATATATTCGGCAGGAAACATTTCCAACTGACCTTTACGCGTTATTAAATTTAATGAATCTTGTAGTTCTTGAACCGAAAGGTGACCAGTCAACTTGTTGGTCCGATTCTTGCAATTATGTATAAATCTTTGTAAATATGCTATTATATTTTGTAAGTTAGTTAGTTTAGATTTGTTATTAATGACGTTAGCTACGTGATCCATGTTAGAATCATTATCAAGCGCGAAAGAACAAGTAGTCAACTCAGGTAGATCGTGTTTCACGTTCAAGTTGGGCATTGTTGGCCATTCAGATTCATTTTCTGATAAAAATGTAGGCCCTGACCACCACAACGATGAACTGCTGATCTGGTCAGCCTTCAGCCCACGAGAAACAAGATCCGCCGGATTGTCTTTCGACGGTACGTAGCTCCACGTGTGACTCCCCGTGCTCTCTGGAATCTCATGTACCCTGTTGCGAGTGGTATTGAGGGCATAACTTTCCTCACAAGCACGTTCCTCTGGGGACAAAGAGTGCTTGACTTCGACAGTATCAAATTCCCAAAAACGAGCTAAGTCTGGATTGGTCTCCTCGATCACAAAATGACAAACGGGAGCAGAAGACGGTGACTTAAGGCGGGCAACATACCCTGATACCAGCCAACCCAGCTTAGTTTCGCACAACTTCGGTTGATTTTTACCTAAGTCGATTGAGTTACTGCATAAGACGGACCAAAATACGTCGGCCCCGACCAAAATGTCTATTGCTGACGGTACATTGAAGGTAGGGTCAGCTAGACTTATTCCCATTGGAAGAGGAATGTGGCCTATGTCAATATACGATGACGGTAATGACTTCGTTATATGAGGCAAGATAAGACAGTCAACAGTGAAGCTATAATCATTGTAATACAACATTATTTTAAGACTGCAAGACTGTGTAATATTCGAAGTATTATTATTGATACCTGTCACCGTGGAGCTCGCACTACGCCGCGACAAACCCAGCTTACCGCAGAGCGATTCGGTAACGAAGTTTGCCGAACTGCCATTATCAAGTAGCAGCCGAGCAGAGCGCACGTCGCCCGCGCAGTCGAGCACCTTCACGATCGCTGTGGAAAGCAAAACATACGGCGGAGTAGTATGCTGCGGTATATCGCTAGAGTTAGCGTAATGACTAACTGAAGGCATCGGGGACTCATTTAAATGCTGCTGTGTGTCGCTAGAATTAGCGTAGTGACTTACTAAAGGCATCGGGGGCTCAGGTACCACTAAAGACTCATGTAAATGTAGAAGCGTGCTGTGCCTTTTTTTGCAATATTTACATGACACTAGTCTGCAATTATTTTCTAGGTGCCCCGGACGTAAACAATTAAGACAGACCTTGGCCTTTTGAATACGATTTTCGATAGGGAGGGCTCTGAATGTTTCACAGTTGAAGAGAAAATGATTTTGGTTGCACATTGGGCACGTTAATGGTTTTCTTGTAAATGTGTTTAATGGTTTGCTGAAATTTTTATTTGGAGTGAAATTATTGTTACTAGTAGCTATAAGCAGGTTAGTACTAGATTTATAAGATTCAGTTTTATAATTTTTACCTTTACTTTCTTGCAAAGTCTCCAACAAGTCTGCTCTGTTGCAAAGAAAGGTAATGAAAATGTCTAATGAAGGAGGATTAGTTAGACTATTTCTGTGCTCTTCCCATACCCTATGCGTGACACTATCGAGTTTTTCTGACATCATATGTATGATTAAAGTGTCCCAATGTTGCGTTTGTTCGCCTAAAGTGGAAAGTGCGCGAAGATTTTTGTTTGTTATGTCTATAAGGCGACGAATAGACGAACAAGACTCGTTACGCATATGCTCAACGTTAAAAAGTTCTCTGACGTGATTATTAACGAGCAATCTCTTGTTATCGTACCTACTGCTCAATAACTTCCAAGCGGAGTGATAGTTCTCGCCTTTAAAATCCAAATTATCAATCACGAGCAACGCACTACCTTTTAAAGATGCGCGAAGATAATGCAACTTATTAATGTTATCCATATCATCTCTGGAATGTATTAATGAGACAAAAGTATCCCTGAACTCGAGCCAGTGTTGATAGTGACCATGAAACACGGGTAAATCTATTTTTGGCAATCTAACACAGTTAAGTCTATGACCACCTGCATGTGCATCCTCGAAGCTCGTCACAGATCCATCCCGCTCAGCGTCCACAGGCTTGGACATCGGGCGCGCGCCGAGCAGACTGCGCGCCTTCGCCACCAGCTCGTGGTACTTTGCCTCGAATTCTTCCCGCTCCGAGTCCAAGGTTTCCGAAAGCATGTCGATGTCATCCTGTAATTTGTCGTAATCCGCGTATAAGGCATCGAACTTACCAAAACGGCTTTCTAAGTCTAATAGTTGCACGGTGCTAGGGTTTATTAATGTACTAAATTCCTCTAGGTATTTATCAAAGATGGTCATTTTACCCTTCATACAACTACGCTTCCTAATAAGCTGTTTAACAGTTTCTTCCGTAGTCATATTAACAGCTGTATTAGCGATAAGCTGAGGTTAATGACTCAAATGAAATAACTACTTTATGTTTTAATGATGTAGCAAAATGCACCGCAGATTAACCTTGAAATATGCACAAAGCAACAGATGGGCTAGCGGTCGCTATGCGCTGATAAGAAGCGAGCGAACTGCGTAAAGTAAAAAATCCCGTTATTCGAAACAGATTTGATGCATTAACTTAGCGAAACTAAGCCTTGTAAGCGTTATAAATAAGGATGCTAGGATATTTAGTTCGCTATAAACGTGTGCAATAGATTTGCGAAGTTAAATAAGTAAATGAAATGGCAAAGCACTCACTAAAATTAAGCTGTTTTGAATTTTAACTTTGTATGAACAAGGAAAGGCTAAGGCTAATAAAATGGAACGAACTCACGAATGATCAAACCGTCCAAAAGTGAATCGTGATCGATGATGTTGGCTTTCCTTTGTCTTGAAGATGACTCGAACTTTCGAGGGGTCCAAAGTCCAGTGCAGTGACGACCTCTAAATGACTTCTGCTCTCTGGCGTGTGCGGTTGCTAGGCGAAGAAATAGGTGCTCGATGAACCGACGATAATGAAGAGGCTTCACCAAGTATCTTCTGTAGCTGAAGACCGCAACTGAAGGGCCACGAGATCCAAGTGGCAGGGCGTGGCGCGGACCGTTATTCCCGCTAATTAAGACGGTGTGATCCTAAGGGACCAATGTTAGGGTCCTACTGGGACTTAATTGAAATGGACTGTATAAATTCAATAGGCTGGTTTATTCCGCCTTAATTACAATGTGGGATACCCGGCCAAACAAAAGTAAATTTAAATGCGAGAGTCGTCCGTTGCCGGTGGGGTTCGTGAAGCCGAGTGTCGCTCGCGTGTCGCAGCGCTCTCCGCGACGGTGACGTCGCGCTGTGTCCGCCGCCCGCGCGTCTCCTCCCGTGCGCATGTCGATCCAGTTCTCAACATAATAAAAACCCTGACCCATACTTCTTCTTTTTATAAGCTTTTATTTAACTTGCCCTGTTTATATGTTAGTATGGGACAAATCTTGCAAGTTAAATTTGACCCACTTCCCGGTGACCGCTTGAGCTGAAATGTTGGGTATAAGTATAGTTTGGATGACAATTCAATATTATGGTACACACAGCAACACACCTAACTAACCATACCGTGAAAACATAGAACCTTATTACAATGCACTTAAGGTCAGATTAGATTTCCGATGGTCACTTAGCTGTGTTGTCGACTGTACCATCGAGCTGATCTAATGATGGAGACAGAAGGTGGCCATGGGAATTCAGTACTTAACCGACGTAACCAAGTTTAATTTAAGTTCGTTAGAATCGTCTCAATGAGTATTTGATGATGGTATACAGAAAAGTACAGTCGGCAATAAAAGCTTGTACCAAAAATGATATTTTTGACAGAAACTTCTTAATTTTGTAGCTAACCTTTTTAACTGTTCCGTGGGCTTTCAAACTCGTTGGAAGTCCACGTAACGTGACAACCTACCACAACCCTGCACGTGTCCCCTGGGTGGTGCTAATGAGTGACAAACTTTAAAGGCCAAAGTAATGCATGCCATACGATTAAATAAGTACCTCAATGAACGCTTCACGGAACCCTGTTAGGCAGCGCAGAACGTTCTTAATTCAACACACACATGCACGGCGCCGCCTCCGATGCGCAAATAAATGCAATTAGAAAGACCGAGACATCTTTAGTAGACTCTGGCGCAAAGTACAAGCTATCAAATACTAACCCTTCATTTATAATGATCCGATAGACCTTTTGTCGTTCAGTAATGTCAAACAATTAGTTACTACAATTCAATCTGATATGTCGTCTAATGCAGCAGCTTTATAACAACGGGCTTAAGGCGCCGTAGGTTCAGCGAAGTTAAGCGAACATAGTTTTTGAAACAATATAATGCGTCTGTTTATAATAATATGGTTTCAAAAAAATACGAATAGTAATCTTGAGGCTTTTCTGCAGGGAAATCAGTGCTTCAAGACATGATTGAGCAAATTTCGCTCAATAGAAAAAAATCACGAACATAGGTCTAAATCACACAAAAAATCACTTAAAATATTCGTAACACACACAAATTAGTAGTAATAGTAGTATGCACAAAAGCTATAAATATTAAAATTGATTCTAAAAATTGGCAATATCATGTTTGAGGGAAATCAGTGTTTACATTTTTATTTATTTAGACGGCCAAAAAATTAAAATTAAAAAACATGATATCCGCGCTTCCGAGCACGCACTTCCATCTCGCTCACGCTTATGCTCAGTGAGAGGGAGAGAAGACCATGAACCTACGGCGCCTCTTAGTGTAAGGCCTGAGTGCCCGCCCCGCTAAGAGCGAGAGATTCTCGTTAAACAAATAGTGTAAAGTATCTATCGATGAATAGCTTGTTCGAAAAAAAAAAATGGCTTTCTTAAAACCATTTTTCAAATTTTAGTTCGAGTTATGTGTGTGAGCAACCGCACCGTTTAGTTGGCGCACGCATTTCGATGTAACTAAGACAGACAGGCAACTACGGTACCCTACGCTGCGCGTGGCCCGACACGCACTTGGCCGACTTTCCCTCTTTGGACACTATCCACGTCTCACACCCACACAAAGCTATACTCTGAACGCTGAATTTGTAAAGAGTTTCTTGGGTGCACAGGTTAAGCGAAACCTACTTTAAATATGGCCCGGCTGTTGTAATCCCATAGAAAACTGTCAAACTTCTCAGAACTACGGACGTTACTTATGTTTGAGATTATTTGATATGGCGGACTGTTTATAAAATCGTACTTAATTGAAAATGGAATCTTCTACCTTGGTCGTTAGAGCTGCTTATTGAACCGACTACTTTGATGCAATTCGGCCAGGTCAAATAATGTCAAGTATAGTATTAATAGTATTAGACGGTTAAAACAGTCAAGCCTTAGACCACTTCCACCCCGTTCACACTGCGTCCGTTACCGTGTCCGGGAGGCATCCCTCTTTTTCTCGCTTGCGATGTTTCGCCCGAGTGCGAAAGAGACGGATGCCTCCCGGACACGGTAACGGACGCAGTGTGAACGGGGTGTTTCACGTTTTGCAGGGCGGAAACGGTATGCAGTATTTTGCACTTAACTGACAACTTGCAACTTGGATAATGCAGGATTTTTTTATTTCGGTATATTTCAAACCTGAGAGGACGACATTCGGAGTGGAACCAATTTAGAAAGCTAACAATAAAAACGATCTGAGCGTACAATATTCGGGCGATATTCATTGAGGATCAATTAGATCTGCAAATTGACTCCTTAGCTAGTAATTGATGTTTGAGGGATATGTTGCCGCCTGCAGTGTGCCAGGGAAGCTCATATCATGCCATATAATGATTTTCTCATTAACATTATTAGTCAGATCATTTGACGATTTGACCGACAAATGCTAAAGGCCAGTAAGTTAAACGTTTGATTAATGTCTGAAATGTCCGAATCTCAATTAGAGATTTCGTAAATTAACTTGGTAGTAATAAATTATGATAATTTAATAAAATAAAAAAAGGTACCACAGAATAAAAAACATTGCGTTACGCGGGAAATGGCTTTCGAAATTTTAAAATTCCACATTAACCGTCGTGTTAACCGCCAATAGTAACTTCGACAGTTAAGGTCTGTGCCCACTAACACCCCGTTCAGACTGCGTCCGTTTCCGTGTCCGGGAGGCATCCCTCTTTTTCTCGCTTGCGATGTTTCGCCCGAGTGCGAAAGAGGCGGATGCCTCCCGGACACGGAAACGGACGCAGTGTGAACGGGGTGTAAACCGTATCATGCCATGACGGACCGTCCGGCAATTCTCGCCAGGAATATTTTGCATGTGACTGTCCGCTCCCTTGCATGACACACGACGCCAGCGCTCCACGTTTGGTACGGGTTCTAAAGGCCGAAACGCACTGACAGCGGTGGCGGAGCGGAGGCGTTAGCGGCGCGGAAGCGGTGAAACGCGTGGACAGATAAGCGGCGCGGCGCGGGGCGGTTTTGCGGCGGGAAGTTGTATTACGCAGTTGTCAATGCACCGGCGCGCACCGGTGGTGGCGGCGCGGCGCGGCGCGGAGGCGTGCTGAGAGCGGTGTAACCAGTTTAGGGCTTGCAATCCAGCAGCGTTTTCAATCCAGCTGGATTTTTGCTGGATCGGTATCAATCCAGCTGGATCCAGCGCGGATCCAGCAGTTTACCGGTTTTGCAAGAAAAAAAAACATATGGTGCAATTCTACGGGTTTTTTTTATTAAAATTTAAATAACCAAACAAGAAGAATAACAAGGCGTAATATTATAACCATAATATATAAAATCAACAAAACTTTAGTAGCTGTACTTGCGATGAGATAATGGCTAAGCACGGGAACGGTTAAACACAATGGTTTATATAAGTTTTTGTAGAGTTAAGTGTGTAGTTTGATGTTTTTTTTTATTCGATGTTTTTTATTGCGGATCCGCGGCGCTGGATCCAGCGCCGCCTGTTGGATCCAGCAGACCGAAAAATGCGCTGGATCCAGCTGGATTGCTGGATGCTGGATCCAGCAACTGCAATCCCTAAACCAGTTGTATTTTTTTACAACTTCAGTTCAGATTTTATTAACTTTAACAATGAGTACAACTGTAAAATTTATTTCCCTGGTGAAACTTAGTACCCTGCTTAACAATCCTTGGTTTTACGATGTCCTGTAATTCTTCAAAACTGTTTATACTCATATGAAAATAAGTGTAAATACGATCTTCATAAGAAGTCAGCTTTTGGCATAAATGATGGAAATTTCCAAATATTCCTCTTTTTTTATTTATTTCATGGACCCGGATGTCCGTTTAGATTTCTTCTCTTTGTTTTGCCATACGGCAAGTAAGAGCAAAATCTCGTCATCACTATCTGAATCAGAAGATAACATTATTGATCTTTCAGAATCTGTCAACTGTCGATTACCGCTTGATATGTCACACACGCCGCCTCCGCGCCGCTATCCCGCGCAAATACCGGGCGGGATTTTGGTGCGACGTCCTCCGTCCCGCATTCGCTTTACCGCAAAACCGCCTCCGCACCGCACCGCGCCGCACCGCTCTCTGTGCGTTTGCAGCTTTATTCTAACCGCGTATGATCCACTGGTTCCAGACTGTTCAGTATTTCCTTGGCACTCCATTAATGCAACTATTTTGATTTTCTGTCTCATTTAATGTTTAGGTATATCCCAGTTGTAAATAAATTACAATATTTACCCCCTGGTTTTCGTGCTTATCTTCCTCGTCCAGGATAATGGTTATCAAAGGTTATAATAATTAATTTTTACCTATTATAATATTACTTCATAAGTTGACGACACTTCATTGCGGCCATGATAGGTACACGAACACTACTAACTAATCGGTAGCGCGAGCATGCGCCTAGCCTACGGTCATCAAACGAGTTGCATGCGGTCATCATACGGGCATAAAACGCTGTTGATCTGTTCCAGTCGGCATAGCCGTGTTCGGACTGTTCCGGACGCTCCGCTCCGTGCCTGGCACGGTCCTGTAAGTCCTGTTACAGTTACAGTCATGGTATGATACGGTCTAGTGGGCACAGGCCTTAACGTTAAGTGTACTATTGACCGCCACTCCAGGCTGCGCCAGTCTGACTCTTATGTCGTTTTTAGGGTTCCGTAGTCGACTAGGAACCCTTGTAGTTTCGCTTTGTCTGTCCGTCCGTCCGCGGATAATCTCAGTAACCGTTAGCACTAGAAAGCTGAAATTTGGTACTAAGTACCTAATATGTATATCAATCACGCCGACAAATTGGTAAAATAAAAAGTGTTTTTTTTTTATTAGGGTACCTCCCCTATACGTGGGGAGTGTTTTTTTTTTTCATTTCAACCCTAACGTGTGATATATTGTTAGATAGGTATTTAAAAATGAATAGGGGTTTGCTAAAATCATTTTTTGATAATGTTAATATTTTCGGAGATAATCGCTCCAGAAGTAAAAAAAAATGTGCCCCCCCCCCCCCTCTAACTTTTGAACCATAAGTTATAAAAATATGAAAAAAATCTCAAAAGTAAAACTATAAAAACTTTGTAGGAAAATTATTTTGAACTTGATAGGTTGAATAGTTTTTGAAAAAAATTACAAAATAATTTCTGGACGAAAAACTACGGAACCCTACACTGAGCGTGGCCCGACACGCTCTTGGCCGGTTTTTCAATAGTACCACACAATAAATAGATCACCGTATATAGCACTGGCTATTTTACCGCTGACTCTCATGTCTTCTCGTCTAAATACGTTTTTATATTTGCCTTGATGCTCGTCGCACAGAGAGTGCAATCGTTCGCATGTTACCTATATGATACATTTTTACTCAACCGTGCATAAAGTTTCCACTTTATCACAAATGCGGTACGTTTACTACTTCTATTTTTATCAGAACTAGGAAAATACTGCTTTTGGGAATATTGGCTCTACCTGCGTACCTGGTATGCGTGCGCGTGTGGTATGTCCTCAAACTATCCGATGGTTATTTTGTGTTCAGCCTAAAAATGCATTGTTGCACACAATTAAAATCACATTAAAATCTATACGGGAACTCTTTTCGCACTGGCCGCGCGGCATAAGGGCTCGCGGTCTTTTTGGCAGAAGAAAAAAACACATAACTAGACCTGTCAGTGAGTGTGTGTGAAAAATATAAAGCGAGCCATTTATTATTATACATTTACATTTAACACAAAATCAACATGTGACTTAAAATCGATGGGTCGTCTATACGAATCGTCCAGGGTTGTATTCTTTACACGCTCTTCCACCCGTCACGTCTAACGAAACTAGATCTCACCTACCCTTAGTTACTACGAATCGCGGCGTTAAGACAAAGTATTTGTGAGCGTTGAGGTGAGCTTAAAACAAGTTACAGAATAGTGGGGTAGCAGCGCGGCGCTGCTCATTGGCGGAATCAGGGTAAGTACCGTATGATTTGTGTGTAGAAAGACTAGAAACAGAGGTGTCTTTGCCCGCGCGCTTACTAGGGGGCGCTAGAGTAATGTTTGCACACGGGCGCTACATGGGCTAGAGACACCTCTGACTAGAAAGATGTGTAGCCTGGGCGTTTTGTAGTTAATCTAACAGTTTGTTGTTTCCTAGTAAAGGCAGAAAAAAAAAAAAAAAAAAAAAAAAAAATCTTTTGAAAAATCTCCTAATTTTTCGATTTAGTCCTTACGTATGCACTTGGACCCACAAACTGATTAGTATAGGTAGGAGAGTTGAACTGAATAGATACTAATTGCAAAAAAGATAGTGAAGAGTGAATGTGTTTTAACAAATATATCTATCGTTTATTTAATCACATACTATTAATTAAAATAAAACTGTTTAAAACGGAATGTTGCGTCTACATTATCGCGTATAAAAACTGGTCTAAAACTAAGATGCTATTTAGAAATCAAATATGTTTTCATAAAAAAATATAGAAATTTACCTTGAAGAAAGTTATAGTCAATCTTACTTGCAGTTTACTACAGCAGGTCTATCGCGTAACGCATTGTACGTACGTTAGGTAAATCTTAATGTCAATTTTTATATGGAAAAAAACCGGCCAAGTGCGTGTCGGGCCACGCGCAGTGTTGGGTTCCGTAGTTGCCTGTCTGTCTTAGTTACATCGACGTGCGGCGCGGTTCATCATCATCATATCAGCCGAAAGACGTCCACTGCTGGACATAGGCCTCCCCCAAAGAGTGCCAAAGCGACCGCTCCTGCGCCACCCGCATCCAGCGGACTCCCGCAACCTTTACCAGGTCATCAGTCCACCTTGTGGGGGGGGGTTACCCACGCCGCGCCTTCCTCCTCCTCCTTCCTCCACGCGCGGTGCGGTTGCGTCGGCCGAATTTGTACGAAAATTTGCCTTTCCAAGTACACATTAAGTTGGTCGACTATTACTCGGTAACTACTTATGCCTTCTTGTCTGTCATAGTTTTCCTTTTAAATTCATTATATGTACTAGTACCACGAATTTTTTCACATCCCAGTAGTAGCCATTTAGCCGCCGGCACATGACTCGAACCAAAATTAGGGTTTTAAAGCTAAATATCTGGCAAATGAATTACTGATTTAAAAAACGGTTGTATAAAACCCATATTATTTTTAAACGAGCTATCCAACGATACCCCACACTATGGGTTTAACGAGAAAAAAATGACATCCCCGCTTTAATAAGGGGAGGTACCCTAAAAAAATTTTTTTTTCAAGATTTTATTGTACTGTTTTGTCGGCGTGATTGATTTATATACCCATGCCGAATTACAGTTTTCTAGTAGTAATGGTTACTGAGCTAAGCCAAGGACGGACAGACGGCCGAACGGACAGATGGACATGGCGAAACTATAAGGGTTCCTTGTTGACTACGGTACCCTTATTATGACAGTTGGATTGTCCTAACGCGCGTTCGAAACGTTACGTGATTACCCCTCTGGTCTTTCTATGGGTACGAAAAAGAACACTGCTTTCGAAATCCTAATCTCATTTCATGATCATGACATGTAATATTTTGACTGTAATATATCTATAGGTATCGGTAACAGAGTTGAGGTCGCACACAGACCTCAACTCTGTTACCGATACCTATATATTACAGTAAAATATTATGTTGTTATACATGATAAAATATCATCGTTGTACAGCTTGATATAGTTCTTATTTAAACTGCATGTTTTAATACAAAACATACCTATTTCACTATGCAGTGTGCATTGCCAAATCCATATTTTTATAAGCGTCCTTATCCGCTGCAATAACCATGTAGGTACTCGTACGTTTACCCGTTTGTCGGAGGAGACAGGCAATATACAGTAAACTTGGCTAGTTCACAACGCTTACAAACAATTCCCCAGGCTACCAGTGTATCTGATCTCCAATCACGCACAGAAGTCGTCAATCTGAGCGCTGAATTTTCCTCCTTGACAATATGCTCCGAATTCACCAATCATTAACTTGCCCAATTTATTATGGATCGTTGATCTGGGAATGTCTGTGAGGTTTCACCGTCATCAGCCTATACAACGTGTTTTTTTAACCGTCTTAGAGCCGAAGCCCACATAAAGTATCCATAACGTACTAATCATTCGTGAAAAAAAAAAGTATAAGTGTATACATACTTACGAGCCACTGCAGAGCAGCTGTTTCTTTACGCGCTCATGCGGCCGGAACGAATCGCACCGCCAAGATATATTTTTGGGCAAGCGTAGCGCGCTTGAGATTAGTTGAGATGAGATTAGTTACTAAACGGAACTCAAACGCGTATCGAACGCGTAGCGTAGCGGTCAAAAGTAATCGCAGTTACAAGTCTGCCATAGTCAGCTACTCGTATATTCAGTATAATGTTGGAGTTGGATCAAACCACTGACACTGAATAACTAATTATTACTTAGGTACGTACATAAAGCAGTAGCACTGGGTGAAATCCATACGATCTACGTGGCACCCAACGCCAGAGTGAGAAGGTATCATCATCATCATATCAGCCGAAAGACGTCCACTGCTGGACATAGGCCTCCCCCAAAGAGTGCCAAAGCGACCGGTCTTGCGCCACCCGCATCCAGCGGACTCCCGCAACCTTTACCAGGTCATCAGTCCACCTTGTCGGGGGCCTACCCACGCCGCGCCTTCCGGTACGTGGTCGCCACTCGAGAACGTTTCCGCCCCAACAAAAAAAGTGAGAAGGTACATTGTTAAACAAAACGCTTGACCCTAGTTGGTAGTGCCCTGCCTATATGCGAAGTAAGAGGTCCTGGTTCGAATCCCGGTAAGGGCATTTATTTGTGTGAGCACGAATATTTGTTCCTAAGTCATGGATGCTTTGTATGTATTTAAGTATTTATTTAGCTATATAAGTATGTATATCGTCGTCTAGTAGGTACCCATAGTAGCTTTGCTTAGTTTGGGACTAGGTCCATTTGTGTGAGATTGTCCCCTAATATTATAAAAAAACCGAAGTTTGCATAATAATAAATATCACGTGCTGTTGTGTCTAGTTAGGGTTGTCGCAGTCAGTCTGGTCAGGGTAACGACAACCTGACTAGTAAAACCTAAAGAAATGACGTGTAGGTACGTACTTGGCACCAGAAATCTAGTAGACATTTTTAGCCATTTATCTACGTTGTTCTCGTGTTTTACATTTGCCTAAAATTTAAGTAAAAAAAAAAGTACTTCCCTAGAACTCGTAATGCACTTGGCCGTCGACTAGAAGATATAATTGTACAATTTCCCGGCCGCTGCGCTAAACGAGGATAAAATTAGTTTCTATTGGCAATCGACAGCCCACTCTGTTGCACTGCTCTGAAACAGTACACAGAAAATTGTGGTAGGTAGACCTCTTAACTTAGAAGGCACTTAAGAGGCAGGGGCGCGGGACGAGACGACAGAGGGGGACCGGAGGGGAGCGGAGGGGAGGCGCCTGCTGCCCACTTTATCGTCTGCTGTCTTTACCACTCCTGTTTAGTTGTGTGCGCTGTCTCAGTATGGCGTATGTCCCGTGCAGTCTGGTAAAAAGGACATATTTGAAAGCTAATAAGGGACTAAAATTCTGAAAATTTATTTTAATGTAAACATATTATTTAAATGGGGTTGTTTTCAGCTTTAAATTCGCGATTAGTTCTGACTGAAATCTGACTCAAAATATATTGCCGTTTAAAAAAAAACACGCATGTATATTTTCGTTTCAACAAAAACCTATTTTTACACCGATAAATAAAGGTTTTATTATCATACTGGTTGATATCTTAGTACTGTGACGTAGCGCTGCAAGAAACGCTCAATAAAGGAGGCACTTACTTACTGCACTGCTAATCGTACGCATACAGAAAGAAAAATTGCTCGTCCTATACTACGTTCTTGCTACACCTAGACGAAAGTCTATTTCAGTGACACCCGAAAGTTGTAAGTCTAATCGTATGTCGAGATTCTCGAGCATTCATAACTCGAGCATTTCCTCGTGAAGTAATTAGTAACTCTAGTAGAAATCGTAACTGGCGGAGTAGTTGTTACTCTTGGAGCAATGTTAACGTGTTGAGTAACGGTTACTCGTGGAGTAATCGTAACCCGTGGAGTAGGTAATCGTAACTCGTGAAGTAATGGTTACTCGTGAAGTATACGTAACTCGTGGAGTAATCGTAACTCGTGAAGTAATGGTTACTTACTCGTGAAGTAGACGTAAATCGTGGAGTAATCGTAACTAGTGGCGTACATATAGGTAACTCGTCAAGTAATCATACATAACTCATTTAGTAATGTAACTCGTGAAGTAGTTTTAGCTCGTGGAGTAATCGTAACTCGTGAAGTAATGGTTACTCGTGAAGTATACGTAACTCGTGGAGTAATCGTAACTCGTGAAGTAATGGTTACTTACTCGTGAAGTAGACGTAAATCGTGGAGTAATCGTAACTAGTGGCGTACATATAGGTAACTCGTCAAGTAATCATATAGGTACATAACTCATTTAGTAATGTAACTCGTGAAGTAGTTTTAGCTCGTGGAGTAATCGCGAGTCTTGGAATTTTTATGACTTTTATAGTACCATAAGGTTTAGATTAAAAATCAAGAGTGAACCCGAGCTAATTTAGAAGTGCATTCGACGGCCCATTCACCTAACGAGATACGGAACCGAGAGGTTGCATTCATAGATAAATGGAGAATTGGAGATTATCCGCTCTTGACTTGATAATTACTTTAGAATGGGTTGGCAAGAGGTGTGAATGTCATTATTAGGTACGAGCTGTTTGAAATGAAAGAACAATCAACTGCTTTTCACTTGAATGTGCCCGGTTTTGTATGAACGGGGCATGGGCCTACGTATAATATACTCAGCACAAGCTGGTAATATAATAATAGTACTACGTCCGAGCGAGATGGTAGCATACAATACAGTCATTAAGTTCGACAGAAAGGGAAATATCATTCGTTGGTCTTGGCGCTTGTCCATATATTAATTCCTTGAATGGACCCTACCCGCCTAATAAAATGACTAGACGGTTCTTAATTTAGCTGCTGCTGGCGACACGTACAGCGTGTCCTGCGTATTATAGGTGCATGGAACGGGGTGACCCGTGTACTATCCTAATCAGCGATTATAACTGTAGTTGCAACGCTAAAGGTCACTGCGACCTTTATTCGGTAATGTACCCGGTAAAGTGGCCGTCAATAGAACTTGCTAACTATGTAAACAAACAATGTATTGAAATTGACATTTAATGTCAATTTCAGTATGACGGTTTGTTTACATAGTTAGCAAGTTCTATTGACGGCCACTTTAGGAACGAATATTTTTAGATAAACGTATCTTTATCTCAAAGAAAAACATGTAATGAAGTCACTTGGGACACGTTTTGCGGCCCACAATGTGCGACTAGAGTTTGCAAGAGCATAACATTTTTGACTTTTCGCCAAACGTAGAATGCACCGGGCAAACATTGAAATTATTCATTTCTTACCGTTATAGTAGTAAGACAAGCCACAAAACAAGCATACGAACCGCCTGATAAACTCACACCGTGGCATATGGGCGCTTACGTCTCTAGATCAGTCACAGGCGAATTGCCCTTGATTTATTGCATTGACAAGTTGTAGAGCACACACTGACAATGCCGCGTATGCAAGTGCCCAACTTTCTACACGCCGTTGGGAGACCATACCTACATAGCAAGAAGTAAATAGTTGTGGTGGTATTACGGCAGTGATTTTCTGTATGAGGTCCCCAGCTGCTCCAAATATAAGCGAGATGACATTCCTCTACGCCCGCC
Source organism: Epinotia ramella (assembly GCA_947578815.1). Taxonomy (NCBI): domain Eukaryota; kingdom Metazoa; phylum Arthropoda; class Insecta; order Lepidoptera; family Tortricidae; genus Epinotia; species Epinotia ramella. Next base: position 7,432,850 of record OX388207.1, read on the forward strand.
TCTCTCTGGTTACCGTAAAATGGGGTGAGTAGGGTTCGCGGGGAGAGTTGGGTTATGAATGGGGAGAGAAGGGATGAAAGGGGGGTCAGATGGGATTTTAAGGCTACTGCTTCAAAAATAATGTATTCCTATTTAAAATGGAACTATAGTAGGTCTTCCAAAATCACCTTTGTATGAAATCCCATCTCACCCCAATTACGAGGGACTACGGGGTGAGGTGGGATTTCCTGGTTATCGTCAAAGTTATGAAATGGAACTACCCAAAATAAAATAAAAACTAAAATACAAACGTCCGGAACACTCCTTATTACCTATATACACCATTCAGTTTGCATATGTAAAAATAAAACGTTATCGAGGTTTGAATGTCAGTTTAGACCCTACTCACCCCGTTTTACGGTACTTACAAGGTTAGAAAAACCTATTTTTAAAGGCACGAGTTGATCCATTTGGATTACTCTATATTTCATTGTATTAGTAAATAGAGACTTCGGGACGTAATCTATAATGTTTCAATCTATCCGCAGTCCGTGAAATATTGTTATTGAACGCTCCCCACAACAATACAGCATGTGTTGATTCATCTTCCACGCTTCGCAAATTGACAATCGCTTTTGTAAGAGGGTTCCTTAATAACTATAGATATAATAGGACTGGGGACCATTTCATTTTATCGACCTAGTCTTAAAGTAAACTAACATACAAGCCAAAAGTAAAGACGAATTCTTAAATTTCTCTTCATGTTGTATTATATTTGCAACAGTAAATGCTTTCGTCTTAGATTGTGCTTTGTTAAATGTTTATAAAGCAGAAACGTCCGCTAACGAATTCCAAATTTCGTCGCCATTAGCTCAATTCGCAGAGCGATTGAAGGATTCCAGAGGTTGTGGGTTCAAATCCCACTCGTGGCGAATAATTTTACAAATTTCCACTGATCGAAATTTATGCTTTGTTTTATTTGGTACGCGGTGTATGTTTGCTGTCTCGTTCCACCTGCCTTCTACTCTGCTCAAAGGTTAGCTGCAAGAGGCTGGATAAGGTCACCTTTGCACTTTTTACACGGCATGTTTATGTTTACCTACCGAACTCAAGTGGAGTTGGGCAGGACACCTTGACAGGCAGAGTGATGGAAGGTGGACCAAAAAGGTGTTAGATTGGTGGCCAGTTCTAGGTAAAAGGAGCGTCGCCCGTCCACCAGCTCGATGGGTGGGATGATATTAGGATGATCGCGGGTCACTTCGATAAGATTAGGATAGGGATAGGTGGCGTACCTACTCAAAAGAGAGGCCTATGCTCAGCAGTGGGATTACGGGTGCAAATGATGATGATGATATTTACGTTTTAACCGGTTATTGTGTAGGTGTACATTAAGGCGCCGTAGGTTCAGCGAAGTTAAGCGAACAGAGTTTTTGAAACAATATAATGCATCTGTTTATAATAATATGGTTTCAAAAAAATACGAATAGTAATCTTGAGGCTTTTCTGCAGGGAAATCAGTGCTTCGAAACATGGTTAAGTAAATTTCGCTCGATAGAAAAAAATCACGAACATAGGTCTAAAACACATAAAAATACACTTAAAATATTCGTAACAAATTAGGCACAAAAGCTATAAATATTAAAATTTCTTCTAAAAATCGGCAATATCATGTTTGAGGGAAATCAGTGTTTACATTTTTATTTATTTAAACGGCCAAAAAATTAAAATTAAAAAACATGATATCCGCGCTTCCGAGCACAGCACATCTCGCTCACGCTTATGCTCAGTGAGAGGGAGAGAAGACCATGAACCTACGGCGCCTTAAAGTTCTCACATAGGTACATACTTTTTCGAATATTCATATGTCAAAGCCTATTGATGTGATGTAAAGATTGCTGACAAACTTAGCGGCTGACTGCTGTCACTGGTATTTGCTTATGAATCCGTAAATTAAGAGGCTGACAAGACCTAATTTGGTGACATTGATGTTATTTAAGCAGTTTTTTGAGAAAAACTATTTGTTCTAGCACATCAAATAAAATATAATTATGTTAATATTCACCATATTTCAAAGACCGTAGACGGGCTCGATACATAATTTGATGAAATCGGCTCGATTGAAAATAATTGCAAAGATTGGTCTTAAAATCACATTAAACGGTCCTATGTCTTTATTTTTTTGACGTATGGGTTTGCAATTAAAAACATGAAGTCAACATATTCATACCTAACCAGCTAGCGAGTCATATTCCACAAATAATCCACCCTTTTTTTTATTTCAATATTTATGTAAGTATTATCGAGAAAATACGACATTATTGATTATTTTATTTAGTGTCTACACCCCTATTTCACCACACCCCCTTTCTTCCCGTTTGTGTCGTAAGGGTTGAAATATAAACTCGTGAATCTATGAATGTATGTATTCAGTAGGTTCGGCAACGATGTATGTAGTAGTATGTGGGTACGGTAATCATGAGTGAAGCATAATACTCGGTGCATCAAATTCAAATCCACCGAAGATCCCCGAATCGATGCGTGCAACTTCAAAGCGATCTCATTTCGACGAGTCCCCCTTCATTAGTGCGTTTGATTGATCCACGATGACGTAAGGGCTTCGCCCTCGGGCAACGTTTGACACAATAAACATAATATTCTCTGATCAGGTCCGAATTGACCAAACTACTTTGGCCATAATAACGGTGCTTCGTTCGAAACAGCGGAGCGTAATACTGAGCCATGAACCCTTTTGTTTTGCTGCAATGCAACCAACACAGCAATTCTGTGTTTTAGCTTTTTAAGTGAAAACTTCTTTAGCGGCGCTGTGCACTTTTTGTGGTGGGGAAAAAATGTTAAACTCGCGACAGGTCACGTGACCGAGCGATTCGACGGATTGAAAACCTGACCGAAAAACTGTTACAATGTAATGACATTGACTCAATGGAGTTTTCACTTCTGCCGGCACTCCCGGAGTGCAACCCGATCTTTTTTTTGTTAGGTTAGCTTATATTAAGTTTTTAGCTACGTATAAGCCTGTGTTTACTTTGTTCCATATTAAATTTCCCTTTTGTTCCACACTGTGTTCTGAAAACAAATTTAAATTAATTATCTAACATCTTATCTGTCTACTTAGGCCGAATTCGGACAAAAAGGAAAAGTCTATTCCGAGATTAGTCTTTACAGTTTTGTCGGTTAACCTGTGATTACGTTCTTATTCTTATTGTGTCTTCACTCGTGAGAGCGAGAGATCGGAACGTGGCGTCTCCGTCTCACGTGTGGCTCACCGCTGCCGCTACCGCCGCCACTCAGCTGATGGAACAACCCTAAGACTCGCCACTTCGTTAGTTGACTGCGCATAGAAGTTAAGGTCATCATCATATACGAATAACTGATATGATGATGTATCAGCCGAAAGACGTCCACTGCTGGACATAGGCCTCCCCCAAAGAGTGCCAAAGCGACCGGCCCTGCGCCACCCGCATCCAGCGGACTCCCGCAACCTTTACCAGGTCATCAGTCCACCTTGTCCGGGGCCTACCCACGCCGCGCCTTCCGGTACGTGGTCGCCACTCGAGAACCTTTCCGCCCCAGCGGCCATCGGTTCTTCGTGCTATTAATTAACTGAAGTTAAGGTAGGTGAAGTTAAGGTACTGCCTCGCAATAAGTATATTGTGTATGTGATATAGGGGACCCCATTGCAATTTCACGTGTCTAATGTGTGGGCAAAGTTGATGAGTGACTTTGAAGTTTTATCCCTAAAGACCTCTTTTTGTAATTCGTACATTCATCGTTTCCTGTTTACTCAACATAACGATTTTGAACTTGAACTTGAAGACAAAAAGAAACGATTTTGATATAGGTCATCATAATAGAGTATGTATAGGTAGTACTAGCAGTTGGCAATGGGGAGAGCACTATTTAGTTAAGTTGTAAGAAACTCGTCGGCAATCAGTATTTTTTTCAAGTAGACGGTACTTAACTACTTATATATTAAGAAAAATCAACAATTTTCACTCATTTTACTGAAACTATTATATTTTTAAAAAGTACAACAATAAGCTCATATTGAACCACTTTTTTATTGTATGAGGTAACATTAGTAACATACTTAATAAGTCTCAATAAAATTTCATTTACCTCTTATTAAAGATGTTATTGAAATAAACGCCACCTGGATATAATTCACGGCAACTGAATGACAATGTTTACATCAGCTAAAACGTAGCGCGCAGCTTTACTGCCGCGCACGTAAACTGTGTCCACTTCACAGAGATGGCGCTGAGCTGAATTTAAGAGTGAATCGTTTTATTAGGTAAGTTCTCTGCTTATTTTTTAAGGCTTACTATGTGATTGTTTTTTTTTGTATTGATGACAAAAACGTAGTAGGTAATTTATTTCTAATCAACAATTCACTCACTCTTATTAAAGTAATAAAGTAAAAAGTAAGTAGGTAGCACATCGAAATATGTACTTAGTTAAAATATTAAAATACTGAATGTGGTTTATTCCAAGAGGCAAAGTAACAGAGGTCCAAGTATCTTTTATTTAGGTACTTGTGTGTAAATAATAACATTAATAATTATTTCCTCAATTCTTTCGTTATTGAAATTAACGCTATCTAGACTTCCGCCACAATAACCGAATGATCCCGACATCGCGTCAGCGGAAACATGCAACAAAAGGTGCAACCACGAGATGGCGCTGGGGTTAGTTAAAGAGTTAATATAACTTGCACAATTTAGGTTGTGGGTTCGGCCTAGTATGGACCTAAAAACGAAACACTTTTGGTTTGGACCATAAACTGTGATATAACATTATCATAACGAGGCTGTCACATCGACTAGATAGTAACGTCATGACAACAGGATAAAATGCATGGCAGCAGGTTGGGCACCTTTGTGCCAAGTACTTCTGCCATTTAAATACAAATACAAATAGTTTATTTAGCAGAAACAGATTAGCATACAAAAACATATCCATCAGACTCCAAACTAGGCTGATCTTGAACGTCTGCGAGAGCGATTAACAATCTGGGGGCACGGCAGTGCCCCCGCCAAGTCGAGCGCGAAGCAAACACTGCCGTACCATCCTTTACTGGAACCATTTCGCCGCATTTTCAGGCCCCTATTTGAGAACCTCTGGATAAGACCAGAACGCAGAAATTTTCGTCATCCAGTAAGCTATAATCACATACTTACTTAAAATCCAAAATTTCAAGTCTGTAGGTCATTTAGTTCCGAAGTTAAGCGAAAGCAAAGTTTCGCATTTATGACACTCACTCACTCATGATCATCAAAATAGAACTAGTACTTCCCATAAACTTAGAGAGCTGAAATTTGGTACAGAGTTAGGGTTTAATGGTCACATAAAGGGAAAACTACTGTATACATTACTTTGTAATCCTATACAAATATATAGGATTACAAAGTTACATTTGCAGTGAATGGGAAAATTCAAAAGCAAGAATGAGCCTGCATTCATAGTTTGATTGTATGGATAACACATTAACCTACAAAAAGAAGTGAGATCCCATAAAAACATTCCATGTAAAAATGAGGCCATGTCTCGAAACTTTTCCACTGTAAAAAGTTGTGAGATATTTAGTAGAGCCAAGTCTCAGGCATTCTTATTAATCTTTATTTGCTTGCTAAATTAAATTTTGTGACTTGGCAATCACACAATACTACATAATTTTAGGTAAGTATGCAAAAATCCATAAATACAGTTAAGCTGTGTGATTGCCACGTTGCAGAATTTTATTTAGCAAGCAAATAAGAATGCCTGAGACTTGGCTTTACGAAATATCTCACAACTTTTTACGGTGGAAGAGTTTCGAGACTTGGCCTCTTTTGTAGACATGGATTATTTATTAACTTTAAATTAAAATTCCAGGCAGGTTAAAAAGAGATTATTCTAGAAACAGGTTAATAGACAAAACGTAGATATGCAATACAATTTCAGGAATGTCAGCTAAATGATGCCACATGTCTCGTACTGTTGTCACATGACGTTAATACACCTACCCATACAAACTTTGACCGGAAGTGAAGGATTTTCAATCTTTTGGCCAATTTTAGGTGCGATAATCTTCTGATTGTTGCTCAGCACAACTTTCTCGACCAGCACGTCTATCATGAGACGGCCGCGACATACTCTCGATTTTTCTCGCACTATACCTCTTGCTCTAAGGGTTCTAATTAGAGAGAGACGGATAGTGCGAGAAAAGTCGTGAAAGCTGGCGATGGCGCGCCATCTTGTGATAGCCGTGCTCCTGCCATGCCTTTTATCGTGTTGTCATGAGACGTAGGTGTATTGGAACTATTGCGAGTGGGCTTACGGACTACAGTTCTTGAGTCCAATGACGGGGATCAACATTATTTTAAGACACTGTCAACACCAAAATGACCTTGAGGATTTTGGATAGCGCGCACACTGTATATTTGTATCGGAGTAAACGAGAGCGAGTGTTACTGGGCGGCCCGGTTTTTGAAGATAATATTACATAAATATTGAAAATAAAAAAGGGATGATTATTTGGGAAATATGAATCGCTAGCGGTCTAGGTATGAATATGTTGACTTCGTGTTTTTAATTGCAGACCCATACGTCAAAAAAATAAAGACATAGAACCGTTTAATGTGATTTTAAGACCAATCTTTGCAATTATTTACTATCGAGCCGATTTCGTCCAAATATGTATCAAGCCCGTCCACGGTCTTTGAAATATGGTGAATATTATAATATATTTTATTTGATGTGTTAGTAACACATAGTTTTTCTTAAAAAACTGCTTAAATAACATCAATTTCACCAAATTAGGTCTTGTCAGCCTCTTAATAAGAAAGAGACAGAACACATTTGAATTAAAAGCAGTTTTATGAATGAAGTAACTCAGCACGGCTATCACGCGACGGCGCGCGAGATCTCTCGTTTTTTTTGGATACATTCAATGAAGAAGTGTTACCAACACTGCCTATTCCATGCTATTCTCTATTCCTATTCCATATTACCCGACTACCGAAGGAGAGGCGGGTTATGTTTTTCGAGCGTATGTATGTATGTGACTTATTCTTTGGCACGCCCTGCAGCCTAAACCGTTTGACGGATTTCGACATATGAGGTGTCGTTGGATTCCTCTTAATCGTGGGAGTGACATAGGCTAAAATTTGAAAAAAGCAGTTGGGTTTTATGAAAATTTGAAAAAAGCAGTTGGGCTTTTTGAAAATGTGAAAAAAGCTGTTAGGTTTTTTGAAAAGATCATTTAATTTCACTTGTTTTAAGGTGATTTCTACTTTTATTTGAACACTGGCAGGTTGATGCACCTACTCGTAAGATCAATGGCGACATCTATAACTTATATTTCCAACTTATTGTACATTTATAACCTATTTTCTAATTGTATTTGAAATCTGTGGACATCCTTCATCATAATATCGAACTTGACCCTCAGGGGTTCCTTCAACGTGGCCTGATCAGCGCCCTCTGGTGGCAGTGCCCGGTACTTGCGGAAGAGACTCGCTAGCGCCGTCTTTATCGACATCATGGCGTATTGGTAACCTGAAAATATAAACTTACTCATCAGCACGTCTATCATGGGACGGCCGCGACATACTCTCGATTTTTCTCGCACTATACCTCTTGTTCTAAGTGTTCTAATAAGAAATAGACGGATAGGGCGAGAAAAATCGAGAGAGCTCGCGCGCCGTCGCGATGATAGCCATGCAGGGGCCTATTAAGAGCTCCTCGTTGAAACGTGAATGGGTTCGAATCGCAGTGACAAAAAAAAACCAGTGAGGTATAATAAACTCGTTGATTGGTATACAATAGTACATTACTACAGAGGCTGGGAAGTAAGGGGTTGCCGGCCGAGTACACATAGACCGAGCGTAGCGAGGCCGGATAGTTATGGGACTGGCAACCCTTTTCATGCCGAGGTATGAATAGTGCTTTTCTCAAACAAGCAATGCAACAAAAAAAAAACTCTAAGAAATCAAACTGTAATTTTCATGCCTGAACGCCGTGATGCTGTGCCACAAATTGTGGAATAGAAATTAAAAAAGACCATCTTGCCGGCCTAGGCCTCCAATTTTGTATGAAATGCCATTACGGATCTCCTTGTCTCGCTGCGCCCGAAACATGACACATCGAAACCCATTATGAAGTACACAACGTCAATATTTCATTGCATGTTTTAGAAAATATGATTTGTTCCCAGTTTAGTAACATTGTCACAACTGTAAGTTACTATCAGACAGGTCGTATGGTTGTCTGCCATCGTGATATAAAAAAATGGCCCAAGGTGACAAAACAGATCTCCACGGCCTTGCACCAGTAGCGAGTTGGTAGCGAGGGTTGAGATGCGATACCCAGATTATTAACACCACTGCCCCTTTTATGGCTTAGACCAAACCTTGTGGTGGATAGTTGGATACCCTTAATAATAGAGATGCGCGTGCTCAGTCTTTGAGGGGTGCGATCTGGTCGCTTTTAATCGATCATAAGGATGGTCCGGTCTTCTAGCTCGTTTAATTCTACGCGAGTTGTTTCATTCACAAAGCTAAGTTTAGTCCGTGTCCATGATGGAGAACTTAACTTAATAAGCTTAAGGTGGCTTAAGGCCGAAGGACCATATCGACCAATAGGAGAAGCCCCAGAACAAAATAGAATGTGAAGAATGCTTACCAAGACAAGACAAGACAGTTCCTAAGGCCATAGCTGAAGAACACGAACTGTGTGCAATGAGTGATGAGCTCATCAAGAAGAAGAAGAGAATATCCAGAGACGAACAATCCAAAAGCAGTGCTGGATGCTTACCAAGACAGTTCCTAAGGCCGTAGCTGAAGGGCACGAACTGCGCGGGATGAGTGAGGGGCTTCAGGAAGCGCTCCGGGCGAAACAGGTCCGCGTCCTGGCCCCAGTAGCGAGGGTTGCGGTGGCTGGCCCAGATGTTCAGCACCACGCCTACACCCTTTACCAAGGTTATTCCGGATGCTAGAAGACGGATGATTATCGTCGTTAGTCTGGCATAAAGAAAAACGTGCTGCTAGCCAGAAAACTTCATCGTTTTTGATCTTTGTTTCAATAATAACGAAAGTGTGAAGAAATCCACTTTGACTTTCGAAATTCATGATTACTTTACAGTCAACGTTTTCCTAAGATATAATATTGTCCGATAAATTGGCTGCAACGTATCGAATATAGTTTTAGCATTTCGGACGGCGAGTGGGCGCGTTCCTATTATTATGAAGTTAATAGTCTATTTTCGTCAAATTCACTCGTCTTTGTGAAATATAAGGAGTATACCAGTTGATGTATCCAATCGATATTATAGCCTCATGATGACTTCATTATATCTCAAAGAATCTTGGACCCACGACATAAAACAATACATGTTACAAAAATTGCACAAAAATTTACTTACGTAATTCAGTATCGTTTTCGACGGATCGCACAATAACGGGTACTGGGGGATACAATCTCAAGGTCTCCTTGATAACCGCCTCCAGGTACTTCAGTCGCGGCAGATCCTCTGCTGTCACGTTCCGGCCAGAGTCTCCAAACACGTCGCATAATCTTAAAATATAACTTTTAGGTGAACAAATACCTAAGTAAGTAAACAATTTTGAAGCATGTTTTGGACGCATGTCTTAGAATGTTATGAACATTGTCATTTCCGTTCGCAAATAGGACATGCCACTTAAATATTTGATGTATATTTTGGTTTGTGCAAACACCAAAGTATACGAAGACATTTCCCGTACCAAAGGTCATCCGGAATTCAAATAATTTAATATTTGGCAACGGTAAATTGTTTTGACGGTGAGAAAATAATTGGCAGTCCCCAGAATTAGGTATATTATATAACTACAGATAAAAAGAGAAGAGTTTTCACTAGCGTACTCAAGGAAGGTCGTTGGGGCTGAGAAGATTATTGAAGTATCTCAAGGAACGTTTGGGAGCTAGGTTCTCCTGTAACTTACTCTTCATACACCTTCTCCTGAACCTCCTGATGGCGTGCCAGCATGACGACGGTGAAAGAGGCGGCGACGGCTGACGTGTCAGTGCCAGCCACACTGATGACCAGTGTCTCCTCTATCAACTCAAGGTCGTTGAGCTGAGAAGATTCTAGAAGCATCTCGAGGAAAGTTTTGGAGCTGGGCTCTTCTGTAACGTAAAAATACTAAATAAATAAAACAGGTCGCTCACTTCATTTAGATCGTTTATCGCTTGACATATTCGACCTTTATGACGTGGATGACCCGTTCCATTGTAATCTTAGATGTCAAGTTGCTCACGGGAGTTTTCTATGCAAAAATACGCATCGACCACACTTCATACTGGTCGATAATCGTTAAATATGGCGCCGGCAAGTGTCATCTTATTGAGGTCTGTCGAACAGTTTGTCTGGGAACTAATTTTAACGGATGTAACTTACCATTACTGACGTTTTTATACAACCGAGCCTTAGGCACTTACAGTTAACGTGAAACATATTATGTACTAACTTCCGCCCGCGACTTCGTTTGCGTGGACCCGAGATAAACACTAACCTACTTATATTTTAATCCAGGCGATAAACTATGTTCGTGCATAAAATTATATTGAAAAATACATTTAAATCGTTTGAGCCGTTTAAGCGTGATTGAGTAATATCCAAACATCTAAAGATCCTTATTAGTAGGATTTTTTTTTGACTTAAGATTAGTGGACCAAGATGCAATTAAGGCGCCGTAGGTTCAGCGAAGTTAAGCGAACAGAGTTTTTGAAACAATATACTTAATGCGTCTGTTATAATAATATGGTTTCAAAAAAATACGAATAGTAATCTTGAGGCTTTTCTGCAGGGAAATCAGTGCTTCGAAACATGATTAAGCAAATTTCGCTCGATAGAAAAAATCACGAACATCATAGGTCTAAAACACACAAAGGTACACTTAAAATATTCATAACAAATTATGCACAAAACCTATAAATATTAAAATTGCTTCTAAAAATCGGCAATATCATGTTTGAGGGAAATCAGTGTTTACATTTTGATTTATTTAAACGGCCAAAAAATTTTATTTAAAAAACATGATATCCGCGCTTCTGAGCACGCACTTCCATCTTGGTCACGCTAATGCTCAGTGAGAGGGAGAGAAGACCATGAACCTACGGCGCCTTAAAGTCCGTTTTTATATGCAACTAATACATTACCTGGTTTTTTGGGGGACAACCTGTTGCTCGCGTCCGCAGAATGAAGGTCTCACTTGCACAACCCTGCACGTGTCCCCTGGGTGGTGCTAAATGAGCGACAACACTTTCGGCGAAATAGGCGCTCTATACAAATATAACACGGATATTCGCCTATTCGACAGATCGCCATACGATTAAATAAATACCTGGTTTTTGCCGCAGATTCTCTTTGATATTCTGTTCCATTCTCTTTGTTTTTATAACCTGAAAACAGAAATAATATTTCTTGTGGTACGCATACTATTTATAAATCATAATGCTTAATAACTTTTCGTCATAGGATTCATAAATATTTAAAACAAAAAGTCCCTTGCGCTGTATTAGCATAAAAACCTAATAGAATAATTTGTTTTTACTAAATCAAATCATGTTAATTAGATTTGCGAATTATCTACAGGGCAATATTTGTGCTCTTTATTTCATCATCATCACCATATCAGCCGAAAGACGTCCACTGCTGGACATAGGCCTCCCCCAAAGAGCTTTTTATTTGTTCAGACAATATACTAGGTCATTGATTTATGTACTTAACACGATATTTTGTCACATATAATATGTCCGTTCACTTTTCGGTGAAGGAAAAACATAGTGAGGAAACCTTCATACATCTGCAAAAAATTTTAAGCTGTATGTGAATTCCCCAATCCACACTGTCCAGCGCGGGGACTGCTCGTTCCCTCTCATCCATGAGAGGCTATGTTTTATCTCGCGAGCGAGGCTTCGCCCACCTATTGCAAAGAACGCAGACAACTGCGTTCTTTGCAATACGTGGGCGAAGCCTCGCGGGCAGGTAGACCTAGCTAGAGTAGGTACTCTAAAGGCCATATAATTGTGCATCCTCACACTTTTCCGCACCCTGCCTGATTGCTGTTTTCCATCTACTCACCTGTTCTACAACCTAATACATCAGCCTCCGACACTTCTCCGCGCGCCTGTACTGCGGCAGCAAACTGTACACCCAGTCGGGGTACAGCCAGAGTGTCAACATGCAGCTCGCGATCATCTCAGATTTTCAACTGCTGTCCTCACCTGTTCCACAAACTCATACATCAGCCTCCGACACTTCTCCGCGCGCCTGTACTGCTGCAGCAAACTGTACACCCAGTCAGGGTACAGCCAGGGTTTCAAACTGCGGCTCGCGATGTGCTCCTATTTTCAACTGCTGTCCTCACCTGTTCCACAAACTCATATATCAGCCTCCGACACTTCTCCGCGCGCCTGTACTGCTGCAGCAAACTGTACACCCAGTCGGGGTACAGCCAGGGATTCAACAGGCGGCTCGCGATAAGCTCATATTTTCAGCTGCTGTCCTCACCTGTTCCACAAACTCATACATCAGCCTCCGACACTTCTCCGCGCGCCTGTACGGCGGCAGCAAACTGTACACCCAGTCAGGGTACAGCCAGGGTTTCAACATGCGGCTCGCGATGAGCTGCGTGATCTCGTCCAGGGCCTCCAGGAACGGTTCTTTGGGGTTTTGCTGGGCTAGCATTTGGACGCCTAACGTCGTTTCTGTGAGAAAAAGACTGGAGCGTTAAGCCCTATTTACACGCATTGATTAGTGATATGATAAGTGTGAGTCCATACAATTGAATGAACTTGCACTAATCACTGATCAAAGTGTAAGCGAGGCTAATGTCATAACTGTGCGCTAAGTGTCCTGCGTTTGAGCTGCCTGGATCCTTCCTCTCCCGGAGAAAAAAAATCGTGTATGCAACTCCATACTTAATTCTGACGCACATATGGGTCAGCGGGAGAGGAGAGTGGTGCACATGAGGCGTCCGCCGTTTATCAGAATGTCGCTACTATATTTAACCCCCGACGAGAAAGCGAGGTTACAAGCTTATCATGTGTATCTCTGTGTCCCAAACAAACGGATCGTTTTGATTGCGGTTTTTTTAATAGATAGTCCCACAGTACAGACATGTTGAGATGGTACTTAGCTATGTTTGATAATCTCTACTCATATTGGATGCAAGACCCGCCGCACCACTCTAAATCTGTTATCCAAATAGAATCCTGTACGCGTAATATCTTTCTATTTACAAGCCAAGCTTTACGTACCACAAACGGCATCAAATGTATACGTCGTAAGGTACCTCCACACGGAGAAGGTACCCCTCCCTGCAGAGGGTCCGATCTGGTCGACCATTATGGCACTCTGCCTCGCGAACACCTCCACAAACCTATTGAGGTTTTTCATGCTAAACGTTGGAGCCAAAAGTTTTCTTCGAGGACGCCATATTGATACTGAAATGAAGAAAGAAACTATCATGAGAATCTTGGTCATAATCGGGTGCGTAATGTTTTATATAATCTCAGAAAAACTAACATACACTTGATATACATTCAATTGGCATAAAGTTATTTAGTAGTAATGTAAAGTTATATAACGGTTTTTTGCTTTATTTTGCTTTACTCTAATTATCGATTGATATAATGGCAAAATGACATGATTTACAAGTGGCATAATTCTATTTTCGTATAACTAATTTACGACATGAATAGGTTTAACATACAAATTATTTAAAATAACTGCGTTTACATGTAACGCATTTATGAAATAAATATTTTAACATACATATTATTTAAAATAATTGCGCTTTCATATAACAATGTCTGCCAAGAAGGTGCCGCCCCGCTTTCATTTCTGGGACTCAATTTCCCGCCCCCCGCCGTAGACATTTTTAAGTAGATACTTACATAATTATGTAATGTAAGTATTACTAAAAAATGTTCGGTTCTGGCGCTTTGCCGGCCGCTACCGTGGCACGCTCGCTCCGCTCGCTCGGCTCGCGCACTGTATGGTCACAGTTCTACCTAACACTCCTCCTCGCTTCGCTCGTTCGTCGTACCTACATGATGCTATATGTAGAAAGTGCAAAGGGACTTAGAAAATTTCGGTATCGTGAAATTGATGTCAGTATAAACGGACATTCGACGGGTTTCGCTTATTCATTTATTATTAAATATATCATTATTTTAATGATTTGTGTATATCTAAAGTTATTTATTGTAACATCAACTAATTTCTTCTGAAATTTATATTAGCATTGACGAATTATGTCAAGTAAGTCATTATAGTAAACACGTTTTATGCCAAGTGATATATTAAGTAAATGTATTTTATACTAATTGTAATTATAGTCTTAAATCATTATATCACTTTTTACATTAGATTTTTGACGACCGCTTTAGCCTAGTTGGTAGTGAGCCTGCCTACGAAGCAAGAGGTCTCGGGTTCGAATCCCGGTAAGGGCATTTATTTGTGTGATGAGCACGAATATTTGTTAATGAGTCATGAATGTTTTCTATGTATTTAAGTATGTATATATCTATATAAGTATGTTTATCGTCGTCTGGTACCCATAGTATAAGCTTTGCTTAGTTTGGGACTAGGTCGATTTGTATATGATTGTCCCCTAATATTTATTTATTTTAGATATACAGACCTGGTGCATAAATACTCCCATTTCCCACGAGGAACTGTAAGAATTTCATTACGTAGTCTTTCTCGAGACAGCTTTTGAGCACAGCTTCTGCGACAACCGGGTCAGCTATCACTGGAGTAGAATAAAGATGTCATTATATTTATTATAAGATCCAGTGAGAAGGGCATATGAGAATGATGATGAACATGATGAGCTTCGAAATTGCGAAACTTTCTCATTGGAAATATCAAAAATTGCCTGAAAAGATTTTTTTTTTTATTCTTGCTAAAAGTTTCCGGAATTTATCGAGAAAACGAGCCCAGGGAATAAATAAATCTTGGAATTAGGTGCTCAAGCGGACACCTAATTCCAAGATTTGGCATAGGCACTAGTTTTTACGAAAGCGACTGCCAATGCCTTCCAACGCAGAGGAACTATTATATAATCTGTGCCCAGAGGGAAAACTAGTCCTGATTGGGATTAGACCGGTTTCCTCACGATGTTTTCCTTTACCGAAAAGCTAACGGTAAATATTTCGTACATAAGTTCCGAAAAACTCATTGGGGCGAGCCGGGATACGAACCCACGACCGCCGCTTGCAACTTGCTCATCCGTAAGTAACATATTTTTCTTACTGATATAAAGTCTGCTCGCTATCCAGTAAGACGCCACGCCTCCGCGGTTGATCGTCAGACGACCACACTTCTGGAACACTTTCATCTGTTCTGGAAAATAACATAAACATACATTAATTCATGACTATTCATATTTTTTTATATTAAAATGGCCAGGCGCGTGTCGGGCCACGCGCAGTGTAGGGTTCCATAGTTGCCTGTCTGTCTTAGTTACATCGACGTGCGGTGCGGTTGCGTCGGCCGAATTTGTATTTGTACGAAAATTGGTCTTTCCAAGTACACATGAAGTTGGTCGACTATTACTCGGTAACTACTTATGCCTACTTGTCCGTGATAGTATTCCTTTTAAATTCATTATATATACTACTACCACGAATTTTTTCATATCCCCCGTAGTAGCCATTTAGCCGGCAGGGGGGGGGGGGGGGGGACACATGACTCGAACAAAAATTAGGGCTTTGAAGCTCAATATCTCGCAAACGAATCACTGATTTGAAAAATGAATTTAAGAAACCCAATAGTTTTAACGAGCTATCTAACGATACCCCACACTATCGGCTTAACGAGAAAAAAAAATTGCATCCCCGCTTTAGGTGTAGGGGAGAATAGATACACTAAAAAAAATTTTTTTTTACATTTTATTGTACTGTTCGGTGGGCGTGATTGATTTATATACCCATGCCGAATCACAGTTTTCTAGTAGTAATGGTTACTGAGCTAAGCCGAAGACGGACAGAATGACAGACGGACATGGCGAAACTATAAGGGTTCCTATTGTTGACTCTAAAAACTGATTATTGATCGACCCCATCTGTTGGTAAGCGACGATCACGCGACGCGAGCCTATGATGAAGCCCAGAGAGAGTTCAGTAATAGTCTATTCACTTGTTTGAAGGCAGATCATAATTGTCTGGAAACAAGGCGACTGCTCACTAGGCTAAACCAGTCATCGTATATAACACCTACTATGGCTGTGAGCTGCGTGGTGTGGGCCTTAGAGCCTTATCATACTTGCGATTTGCAAGCGTATTTTGTATGAAGGCGATGACGCAGCGTGTTCGCCGCGACTGATAATTGTATAGAAAATACGCTCGCAAATCGCAAGTGTGATAAGGCTCTTGCCTCGCCTCAGTTAAAAAAAAAACATAAATCTGAATCGATAATAAATCTACATAATTATCGGTTGAGAAATGCGACCTGTTGAGGAGAATAGCCAAACAGAAATGGAGGACTTCTTTCGCTTCGCTCCCTCGTTCAATAAATCCTATTATAAAAACGCATTATACACTTGTGATATTGTGCATATCATTTGGCCGGCCTTAACAAAATTGAGCAATACAAACATGTGTAGGTCAAATGAGGATAAATATCTGGAATACAGCTGACTCCTCGACCTTTCGTTAACTCAATTAATCTGTCACGTCAAAAAATACCGACGACCGAATTGTAGAGATTATATCGGAACATTTACCCGATTAAACGACTTGGTGAAGGTCAGTTGTTGTCAGAAAACGGTACTTGCATCTTAGTTGGTCAGTGTCGGGGTAGATGACATTTTTGACTTACTTAACGTAAAATGTGTTTCACTTGAGGTCGGTCGGATCGGAACGTGAATTACATTTTGATGTCCTTGTTCGCGGAATATAGACTGACGGTCAGGTAAGGTTAGTTTAGTTTGTAATCTTATGCGTACGATTAATAATCTAGTTCTTTAGTTTGTAACTAAACGAACGAACTTTACAATTTTATGGTGACAAAAATACTATCAGGTGTATCGTTAGTATGTGCTAGCTATTGTTTGTAGGTATATTCGTCTACTATTATTATTCCTGACGGTCCAGCCACGACATGGCGCGCCGGCGGCAGAGGCAGCGATTTTTGTAATTCATTGCGTGTGATCCCAACTAACCACAGTGCGTTGCGCGTGTCAACCGCGCAATGAACTGATAAAACGCTTGCCGCGCCGCAATTCACGCAATTTTTTTGTGGCCAAGCCAACTGAGGACATAATTGTACCCAAGTGTTTATAATCTGTTAGTTAATTACAAACGCTCATATAATTATTTCTGTTGGTGGAGTGGAATCTGTATACTTTTCGAACAAGCGGTAGGACGACTAAACTGTAATTTTCCCTTGCCTAACGTAAGTACGAAATGTTATGCAGTCGATCAGATTTCTATACCTAAGTACTTGTCTGTGTCAGAGTTGGGTTATGAATGGCAGGGACTTGCATAACCGAAAAATACCGGTATGCTTTATAACCGATATGACTTCATATCGGTTTTCAAATAGCGGTTTCGGTAGCGGAACCTTTATATTTCGCTATTAATCGTAATCGCTTTTTAAAGGATACTTCGATTTTGGCGTAGTTACCAAACCGCCGGCGCTGCCGTTTTGCCTTTCAGTTTTGTCGGTTCTGTTCTGATACTTTTTTGATTGGTTCGTTCGTTCCTATTGGAAGAAGTTGTCTGTGTAAGTGTAAGTTCGCTTATTTATTCGGTAACCTTTATAATACCGGTTTCGAACCGGTATTTCAAAGGTTTCTGTTACCTTTAAATCGATAACGGTAACCGATATTTCAAAACGATTACGGTACCATTATGTTGGCGTGGCGCGCGTAACCTTTACACCATTACGGTACCGTAATGGAATACCGGTTTCATACCGGTAAAACCGTAACCGAAATCAGTCCCTTCTGTATACAGTAAGTAGGTATACTGCTAGTATGTTGTACATAGTTCGCATGCAGGATGGCACATCAAAATACGGACGGTAGGTATGGATACTACATGCGTATTGCGTACCGCCCTGCTTCCGCACATCCGGAGCTCATCCACGGGCGTATCTTGGTTGCCATTAAATTTAATCACTTATTAATCATTGTCGATAAAGAAAAATGTGCTTTTTATTTTATGTCTTTTATTATCAATTTATCAGTGTTGTATTTGTCACGAATAAATGTTTTGTGTTGATTTGGTTTTGATTTGTTTTTGATAAGACAACAGACAACTAGGCTTGGTTATTCGTGCGACAGAGAGGGAGATACACGAACGAATTTCGTTTTCGTTTCGCGGCAGGGCCCTCAGCGGCGCTACCACGAACTCCGAAAGTCGAAGTTCGTAATACATGCATCCCTGTCACTCGATTAAGGGAGTGCGATAGAGATGGAAATACCCGAACTTCGACTTTCGAAGTTCGTGGTAGCGCCGCAGTGCCTAGAGTCGAGCGACAGTCGCGCTTTTTTATCGCTGCTAAAAATCATAGTAACCTTTACTATGATAAGTGCGGAAGACTTGAGATCGTATAGTCAGTGCCTTTAATGGGTCGTCTACTATAATTACATAAGAAATACGTAAATTGACAGGTGCGGCAGTGGTTAGAACCTTAGAACTATACATGTTTAATTATATAGGTATATTTAGCAACCAGATATTAATAAGACGGGCTACGTACTGTTGTTTTATTTACAAGTATAATTTAATTGTTTTCAATCTTATATATATATATATTCTTTATACAACGTCGGTGGCAAACAAGCTTACGGCTCACCTGATGGTAAGTGGTTACCGTAGCCTATAGACGCTTGCAACTCTAGGGGTTGTTATACATGCGCGTTGCCGACCCTTTAAGAATTAGTACATTCCTTTTTTGAAGAACCCCATACTGTAGTCCCTCGAAAACCTCGGCAGGGAGCTCACACAACCGGAGCGTCCGAGGGAGGAAATTTCTCTGAAACCGTATACGGCACCCCCCCGGGCACCCGTCATGAAACTAGACCTCTACCTACGCTTGGTTACTACGCATCGCGGTGTCAAGATATATTTGTGGGTGAGCGTTGAAGTGAGCTTAAAACAAGTTACAGAATAGGGGGGCTGGGTGTGAGGTGCGGAGGAATGCCCTGCCGACGGCGAGCGGTGCGGTGGTGAAAAGCAGTCTTCTTTAAAGCGAGTCGAAAGGCCCAAGCTGGTATCCAGTTTTTTTTTTTTTTTTTTTATACGATGACGGTGGCAAACAAGCGTACGGCCCGCCTGATGGTAAGTGGACACCGCAGCCTATAGACGCATGCAACTCCAAAGGAGTAACATGGGCGTTGCCGACCCTTGATATGTTTGAGGATTCGCCGTTTTGACAGCTGAAGGAACAAATTCCCTCGCTCTCAACACAACGCATCCTCGGGAGCTCTGGCGACCTTGCTCACTATGAAATCCAGGAATATGGAAGTGTAGGAAGTCTAGGTAGTCTGAATAACACACGCAGATACTATCAGTTGGAGGTTTAATCGAAGACTGATTTCCAAGATACATGCCTACCCTATTCTATGATATAGTACTTTAGATCTACCCACAAAAGGTACATATATTACACCTCCCCGCTTAATCTATTACATATGCATGTATACATGATTTAATAACTAATCTATCTCTAACCTACGAATTCTACCTGGTAAGGGCCTGAGGTTTAGCGGCGACCGCCGCTGTGGCTTCGGAGATGGATGTGGAGAGGGTGCACGAGCTTCAGATGTGTCATCACCACTATTTGACTCCTCATTTATGACCACCTTCCTCTGTAATTGCTCCCCGCTCTCCCCGCCCACCTCCGTCTGCCGGTGCGCAGCCACGTCCCCCGCCCCCGGGGACCGCTCGGTTGCCTCAGCGGGCTGCTCCGGGCAAGGTACACTCGACAACCTCGATCTGCGTCTGATTTGATCCACATGTCTTAGCATTTGTCTACCGTTATCCCCATCCAGTGAGTATCTTACGGAACCTTCGGCACCTAGTACCGTTCCCTTAACCCATTTGTCAGTTCCGGTAAAGTCGCGAGCCCAGACTGTGTCTCCGGGCTGGAAGCGCCGGTGCGTTCCGCCTGCGTGCGCGACCTGCCGCTGCTGCGCGGCACTCACCCGGTTCTGCAGAGCGCTTCCGCTGCGCAACATATCCAGCCGGGACCGTAACGACCTACGCTGCAATAATACCGCCGGACTTTCCCCAGTGGTGCTATGTACACTATTCCTATACGACATTAAATAAGTCTGTAATGCCGCGTCCAAGTCTGTCCGATCTCTAAAAGCCTTCCTAATTGCGCGTTTGCATAACTTTACAGCATTTTCTGCGGCCCCGTTTGATGCTGGATGGTATGTTGGTGAGAAAGACTGCCGTATGCCATTAATCTCCAAGAATTGTTTGAACTCTGTGCTCGTGAACGGTGGCCCTTGATCTGATACTAGTTCGCGTGGTAAACCAAATCGCGCAAAGGTGGCCCTAAGTTCCCTTACTACTGCCGTCGCGTTCGTTCTGCTCATTTCAAAAATTTCTAACCACTTGGAACTCGAGTCAATCACTACCAAAAACGTTTTTCCCTTGAAGGGGCCTAGAAAGTCTATATGCAGTCTACTCCATACTTGGCCATGATGCGGCCATGGGCTCGGAGGGGCGTGCGCCGGCGCCGGCGCCTCCGCGGCGCAGGTCTCGCACTGTCGACACTGCGCCTCCACATCTGCGTCAATATTTGGCCACCACACGTAACTCCGTGCCAGCGCCTTCGTCTTCACTATTCCCATGTGACTTATATGTAGTTGTTTAAGGATCGTTTCGCGTAAAATGGTCGGTACTACCACACGATACCCCCACATTAAACAACCACGGTCGACATACAACTCGTGACGTCGGGTCAAGAACGGTTTAATTTCGTCATCACTGCACGGAACCGGCCAGCCCGATTGTACATACACTAGCACCCTACTTAGCGTAACGTCACGAGCCGTAGCAGACTTGATCTGTTCGTTAGTAACGGGTAGGAAGTTTTCCACAAAATTGAGGTACGTCACTTCGCTGTGCGGCCTCAGGCCTGGCTTCGCCTGTGGACCTTGTGGGAGCCTCGATAGCGCATCTGCACAGTTTTTTTTTGAAGGTACATACTCAATCTTATAGGTATATCCCGATAACAATATAGCCCAGCGTTGTAGTCGCGAAGCCGCCATTACTGGAATACCTACTTTATCTCCGAGAATATATGTAAGCGGTTTGTGATCAGTTCTCAGTATGAATTCCCGGCCATATAAATATTGGTGGAATTTCCGAACACCATACACTATAGCCAGAGCTTCCCTATCAATCTGCGCGTACCCCCGCTCGGTCTCGGTCAGCGTACGCGACGCATAGGCCACCGGCCTCTCGCCCTCCGGTGTTAGATGTGAGATCACACAGCCTACCCCCACTCCTGACGCATCCGCCGTCAGTACTAAAGGTAGGGAACTCGAATAGTGTACCAACACTTCGCTCGAGCTCAAAAATTGCTTAACCTTGTGGAACGCCGCTTGACAGTCCGGACTCCAAATGAACTTTGCCCCCATTTTCAACAAATTGTATAGCGGTGTGAGTAGTGAACTCACATCCTTGATAAACTTTGCGTAGTACATTATCATACCAATAAACGCCCGAACTTCCGACACGTTGCTTGGCGCTGGGGTATTCACAATAGCCCTAATTTTATTCGGACACGTGTGGACACCGGCCTTGCTTATGACGTGCCCTAGATAACTTATTGAATCTTCGAAAAATGCACATTTATCTTTTCTGACCCGCAACCCGTACGCCTGCAATCGCTCAAATACCTTATGTAAGTTGTTTATGTGCGTCTGTGTATCTGTACCCGTGATTATAACATCATCCAAAAACACGCCTACATGCGGAATATCTGCGAATAACTGTTCTAAATGTTTTTGGAAAATGCCTGGAGAAGACGCAAGTCCATAGACCAATCGATTGTACATAAATAATCCTTTATGCGTATTTACTACTGTATACTTTTTTGACTCATCCAGCTCAAATTGCGCATAGGCTTGTGAAAGATCGATCTTGCTAAATCGTTCCCCCCCGTGTAAAGTTGCCAGCAGATCGTCCACCCTGGGTAACGGATAACGGTCGACTTCCAAAACTCGGTTTAAGGTTAGTTTGAAATCAGCGCAGATACGAATGTTACCGTCTTTCTTAACGACCGGCACAATGGGCGTGGCCCAGTCGGAGCGGTCGACGGGGGTGAGGACGCCGTCGCGCACCAGCTGCTCCAGCGCGCGCTCCACCGGCTCGCGCAGCGCGTACGCCAGCGGCCGCGCGCGCAGGAACACGGGGCGCGCACCCGCGCGCAGGTGGATGCCGACCCGGCCACCGGTATATCTCCCCAGGCCGTCCGCAAACACATCAGAGAATCTGGAACTGAATTCACTATAATTAAACTGGTTATCTTTTACATTATTAACTTCGCAATATTTCGTCGTGGGAATTTGTATACCTAATTCACACAACCACTGTCGTCCTAACAATATAGTTTTTCCATTCCGGACGACTACTAGATCGAGGTATTTTTCCATATTTTTATACCTAACTATCGGTCTTATTATTCCTAAAGGGTTTACTAACTCCCCCGTGTAATATCGTAATTTAAGATTGCATTCGTTCATCTCTAAATTACAAAACATTTGTTTATATAACTCTTCACTTATACAGGACACTGCACTGCCCGTATCACACTGCATCGCTAAGTCTTTACCTTGTACATTCAGTTTGATCATAATCGGTTTATATGCCATAGCCGATAATAAAGTCATAATAAATACCTCGTCACTGTCTTCACTGTAGCGGTCTCCTTCGTCCAAGACGGTGCTTACGTGCATGTCATACTGCCCGTCTGGTTCCGTAGTCACCTCCACACTGTGGTGGCTCGCCATACTCGGACACATCCGCTTCAAGTGCCCCTGGCGATTGCACACTCTGCACACGTAACGTGCAAATTGACACCCCGCCTTGTCGTGTGCGCCACCACAGGCGCTGCACTCCTGGATGTCGCGCGCTGGGTCTCTGCCGGGTCCACCGCCGCCGGCGCCGGCGCGCCAACCGCGCCCGCCGCCGCCGCGCCCGCCGCGGGTCGCCGCCCGGGCCGCTCGCGCGCCCGCCATTCCGCCTGCCCAGCGTGACGCCATAGCCTGACATTCCACAGTGCCCGCGGCACTGGACGGCCCCGCGCGCCTCTCCACGATAGCCGAGTCTTTTTCGGCCGCCTCCATACTGACCGCCAACTTATACGCTTTTGCGAAGTCCAACGTCTCCTCTGTAAATAGTCGTTGGCGTATAATTTCACTATGCAGGCCACAAACCAGCTGGTCCCGCAAACTCTCTACTAGCCAACCGCCAAATTCACAAGTCTTCGACATACGCTTCAACACCGCCACATATTCCGAAATCGATTCATTCTTACTTTGTTGTCTGTGCCTAAACTTAAACCGTTCCGCTAACACACTCGGTTTAGGTTGTAAATGTCTCTCAAGTATCGACGTCACCTGTGCGAATGTCTTTGTCGTCGGCTTATCCGGAGTGCATAAATTAACTAGCAGTTCGTAACACTCTGCTCCCATCACTGTAATTAACGTAGGCACATGAATTTTTGCATCAATTGCGTTAACTATGAAATATTGTTCTAAGCGGTCCACGTACAACCGCCAGTCGTCGGTTCCAATTTTAAATTCCGGTATTTTACCGACCGCCATTGTTCGACACTGCACAACCTAGCAAAAAAAATTAAATCAGTTCGCCTTATCAGCGCGCCCGCGCACCGTTAATACAAGGTCCAGATCGACTCGTCGCCACTATGAAATCCAGGAATATGGAAGTGTAGGAAGTCTAGGTAGTCTGAATAACACACGCAGATACTATCAGTTGGAGGTTTAATCGAAGACTGATTTCCAAGATACATGCCTACCCTATTCTATGATATAGTACTTTAGATCTACCCACAAAAGGTACATATATTACACTCACCTCCAGCAACACTCCATATGGAGCACCTTGTGAGGTAGGGCACAGCGAAATGTCATCCCGCTCGAATGTGGAGCAGCCCAACTGGGGAAGTACCTCCGCTTTGCAAAAGACCACAGCCATAATAACACTACTACTTGCTCTGTAGTAGTGTTGTGTTCCTGGAGGTGAGCAAGGTCGCCAGAGCTCCCGAGGATGCGTTGTGTTGAGAGCGAGGGAATTTGTTCCTTCAGCTGTCAAAACGGCGAATCTACAGCCGAAATATTATAATATGTCGGCTGTAGCAGTATTCGAGGTTCAACCTGGTGGCTTGTATTTCCTTTTAATCGGGCACCCAGTAACAGACACTGATTTAAAATTAGGAATAGTTCTGTTGGGTGTCCATCTAGATTCTAGTCGCATATTGACTGTTGTCATAATTTCGACTGTCATACAACTTTACGCATAAAGTTGTTGCTCATAATAGTACATTACTAGAGGCCAAGAAGTAAGGGGTTGCCGGACGAGGACATATAGACGGCCGAGCGTAGCGAGGTCGGATAGTTATGAGGCTGGCAACCCGTTTTCACGCCGAGGTATGTATAGTGCTTTTCTCAAACATGCAATGAAATAAATTAAAAAACTTCAAGAAATCAAACTTAAATTTTCATGAATGAACGCCGTGATCTTGTGCCACAAATTGTGGAATGAAAATTAAAAAAGACCATCTTGCAGGCCTAGGCCTCCAATTTTATATAAAATGCCATTACGGATCTCTCGTCTCGCTGCGCCCGAAACGTGACACTTCGATTATGAAGAACACAATGTCACTATTTCATTGCATGTTTGAGAAAAAGTATTTTGTCATTAATGATTCTACGCATAATACTTTCATTGTCATAATTGTACGATGTCATATTTTTTAAAACCATAATGTCTAATCTCATAAAAAAAATTGACATTATATTGAAGATCATAATGATTTTTACACATTTTATTTAACTTGCACTGTTCGTATGTACGTAAGCATGTAAGTTTTCCATCAAAATTTGCAATCCATTTTTTTTGTCATAAGAATTGCTATGCTTAACTAACTTATGACAGACGTTTAATTAGGTTAGGACAGCTAGAAAAAGGGGCAAAGGCCTCCCATAAGAGGGGACGGGGAGCAAAACCCCCCGCAGTAAAAAAACAAAAAATCGTAACAATTAATTGTATCTTTTATCTAGAGCGGAAATAGGCACCCCGCGAAGCGGGGTGACGTCATCACTCTGGCAGTTATGATAGGTTAAAATAATTGCCGTTACAGGGAGATAGATAATATGGGGGCACGGCAGTGCCCCCGCCAAGTCGAGCAAAACAGCGGCACGGCCGTACCATACCATCGTTTTCACGAAGCAGTTTATGCCATTTTGGACCCCCCTATAATTTCGTTGTGGATAAAACTAGAAGCCTGCATTTTCATTAACCAAGCACGCATTGTATAAACACTACATATTTAAAATTTCATTAAATTTGAACCAGTAGTTTAAGAATTATAACTAGTCAAAGTTTCTTAATTTTGTCACTCACTGACTGACTCACCGATCATCAAAAGTCTAAGGCACTTCTAGCAGACATAGAAGCTTCAAATTTAGAATACAATTAGTGTTTAGTGTATAAATCAAGGGAACACTAAAAAAATATTGCATTTGAAGTCCAGTTTTCTACACCAACTGCATAAATAATCTTTTATAAACATATTGGATTACAAAGTTATATTAGCAGTAAACGGGACAAAAAAATTTAAATCAAGAATAAGGGGGGACATATTGATTACACAATAAACTACAAAAAGAAGTGAGATCCCATAAAAACATTCCATGTAATAAAGAGACCATGTCTCGAAACTCTTCCACAGTAAAAAATTGTGAGATATTTCATAGTACCAAGTCTCAGGCATTGTTATTATTCTTTATTTGCTAGCTAACTAAAATTTTGTGACTTGGCAATCACACAATAATAGATCTAACTACATAGGTTTTAGGTATGCAAAAATCTATAAATGCAGTAAAGTTGTGTGATTGCCAAGTTGCTGAATTTTATTAAGCTAGCAAATAAATAATAATAATAATGCCTGAGACTTGGTACTACGAAATATCACAACTTTTTACGGTGGAAGAGTTTCGAGACTTGGCCTCTTTTTTACATGGAATTTTTTTTATGGGATTACTTTTACCAAATGTACAGGATGCAAAAAATGTTTTAAGCTTTTAATGCGCAATAATTTTATGGTACTTAATTGTTATTTAGCTCCCAAATATTATGGTCAATAAAATATAATGCAACCCGATATGGACCCAGTTCTGTTATTACTTTTAACCTTATGGCTATTGCTTTAAGTTTGAATTACGAACGCAGACTCTTTTAGTTGAGTCTTGTGTACGCAGTTTATTATATTTTAATTATATAACTGTATTTAAGCAGATTGAAAACAATAACTTTTAATTGAAATACGATAAACCTTCTTTTCAACCAATTCCAAAAAAGTGAATATATTTTCATCCTATAAACTTTGTATGCATGTACCCTGTGGTTATTATCTCTAAAACTTAGTATAGTATTTTTCTGTGGGATATAGGACTGAGTCACCCCTCTCGAACCGCGCAGGTAACGCGTGAAATAAATAAAGATTGTTGAGATACACATACATCCCAGTTAGAAATTCATTTTTAGGGTTCCGTAGTCAACAAGAAACCCTTATAGGTTCGCAATGTACGTCTGTCCGTCAGTCCGTCTGCGGCTTAACTCAGTAACCCGTACTACTAGAAAGCTGTAATTCGCACGTTATCCACCATAATCACCCGACCCCGATCACCCAGGGGAATTCGCGGCAATTATTTTATATTCAACTAGGAAAAAAATATAATGTTCGGTTATGGCGCTTCGCTGGACGCTACCACGTCACGCTCGCTTCGCTCGGCTCGCAGTTCACCTAACAACCTAACCGTTTTTTCCCCTGGGGGATCAGGCTAGGGTATTAACGTGGACAACAGCTTAATTCGGCATGGTATATTGGTTATATAATCAATCACGCCGACAAAACGGTAGAATAAAATAATATTGAATATTTTTTTCTTATTTTTTTTATCAACTATGGCTTTATGTACTATGCAGTCAGATTTAGTGTCGTACTACATTCTACCGAAGTACTTCAATCTATCGTCATGGCTAAGACTATTTCTCATAGTAATAATTAGCTCAAGCCACCGTTAAGGGGCTCCACGCGCATTTTGGCTAAATTTAACGAGTTTTGAGTTGATATTCCTCCGTCAAAACTATAGACATATTTATGGCACAAACAGTTATCGGTTCTTCAATCCTTTATCTACATTTGCACGAGAGTTTTTTTGAAAATAATGTATATTTCCTTTTTTATGATTTATTCAAACATGGTCCAAAAAAGTTGTATGTTGTTTATGCCCTTGTATATATGAAATCTACATATAACAGTTCCTAATTGACGTCTCTAAAAACCCACGAGAGATTTTTATTTTTAACTCATTTTCACAAAAGTTACGTCCATAACACGGTTTTTTGGCCTGAAATTGCCAAAGTTTGGTGCCATATATCCCGAAAACTGTGAGTTTTGATGTAAATATGGGATACTATTTCGGTAAACCACGTTGTTGTTAATACGATAAGCCATAAAAAACGCGAAAAGACCGACAGTTACAGATCGAAGGTCATTGGCAGCTAGGAGCCCCTTAACGGCTCAGTCCATGGCCACCAAGGTCGCCAGACCTCACACCTCTCGATTATTCCTTCTGGAGTTGGGTGAAGCAGCTAGTATTTAAAAAAGAGACGAAAACGGAGGAAGAAATGAAGCTGTGGATTGTACAAGCTTTTAACAAAATCAATACAATACAATACAATACTTTATTGATAACACCATAGTTACAAGTGAAATGGTTAATTAATGTAAACAGTAATAAAATAACAATAATAATTAATTTGGTCATTACATTAGTTATGTGCACGGTAGTTTAAGAAACTCGTCGACACTGTACAGAGTTACATCTAGTAGCCACTTGCGTAGCTTCTGCTTAAACGCGGCGGTGGGAGTTGCATTTCTGACCGCTGCGGGCAGTCTATTATCAATCATTATTATCAATATAAATATTATCAATCAAGCGACGTGCCCGGAAAAATCCAGATGCGTAGCGTTCACGAAAACAACCGCGGTCGCTTGGTTCAAATAACGGCTAACGGAGGACGCCACATTGAGCTACGTGGTATTTAATTGTAAGTGTGCACATAGCCTTACTTTAAGGGGCTCCTAGCTCCCAATGACCTTCAATCTGTAACTGTCGGCTTTTTCGTATTTTTTTTGGCTTATCGTATTAACAACAACGTGGTTTATCGAAATAGTATCTCATATTTACATCAAAACTCAGTTTTCGGGATAAAAGGCACCAAACTTTAGAGATTCCAGGCCAAAAAAACCGTTTTTGGACGTAACTTTTGTGAAAATGAGTTAAAAATAAAAATATGTCGTGGGTTTTTAGAGACGTCGATAAGGACAAGTTATATGTAGATTTCATAAAATAATAATAATAATAAATAATCTTTATTGCACCACTACAAGAGAGAAACATCTTACAAAAAATATGCTTAATAAATAATGGTAACAACAGGCGGGGCAGGGGTAAAAGTGCATAAAAAACATACTAATATCGAAAACAGAGCTTTTCTGGACCATGTTTGACTAAACTATTAAAAAAAAATATATTAAAAAAAAAACTCGTGCAAATGTAGATAAAGGATTGAAAAATCGATAAGTGTTCGTGCCATAAATATATCTATAGTGTTGACGGAGGAATATCAACTCTAAAACTCGTCAAAACTAGCCAAAAAGCGTGTGGAGCCCCTTAACTGACTACATTGCATGTATGTTGAACTTGAGCTTGACTTGACAACAGATTAGATAACACGTGTTACAATTGTAAACAAATTATACAGGATGTTATGGAATCATAAATTCTTTTTTGTATTTCAAATATATATTCAAAAAAACCTGCCAAGTGCGTGTCAGGCCACGCGCAGTGTAGGGTTCCGTAGTTGTCTGTCTGTCTTAGTTACATCGACGTGCAGTGCGGTTGCGTCGGCCGAATTTATACGAAAGTTGGCCGTTCTAAGTACATTATAAGTTGGTCGACTATTACTCGGTAACTACTTATGCCTACTTGTCCGTGATAGTTTTCCTTTTAAATTTATTATTTATATGCCAAAGCGGAGGACGGAGCCACAGTTAACAAAAAAAAAGACCGGGTTGCACTCCGGGAGTGCCGGCAGAAGTGAAAACTCCATAACATTGTAACAGTTTTTCGATCAGGTCACGTGACATCTTACGGTGTCACCCTAAAAATCAAGCGAGCCCGCCCGTCGCACCCAACGCGCCCGCGGCCCGTCCGCCTAAAAGAATTGATAATTGTTTAAAAAATTGCGCCAAATTCATTTTTAGGGTGACATCGTAAGATGTCACGTGACCTGATCGAAAAACTGTTACAATGTTATTGAGTTTTCACTTCTGCCGGCACTCCCGGAGTGCAACCCGGTCTTTTTTTTAAATGATGCTTAAACTACATACATTAGATACATACATTTAGAATGCTGATGGGCTTGCCCAGCAGGTGCAGTGCGTCTGGCGTGTTTTGCGAAGCGCGGACGGACGGTTTCCCAGCAATCATGCGAAAAAAAATCGTGTCGCTGCTGGGTCGAGTTAGACGGAGCACCAACAGCATTCTAAGTGTATTTGCCAATAGATTTGACAGCCCAATCTTTGAACAGTGGGTCGGACTTATTAAAGGAGTAGCCTTAAACTGTCCCGACTGAAAAAAAAAAAAAAAAAACTATTGCAATTTGTTATAATAAGAATTAATTATAATAAGAATATCTTAAGTAAAGTTGAATTGGCTATTTTGTATAACGACTAACCTAGTTTTTTTTTTTTTTTTACATTTTTTCTTTTTCATGTTACTAACAGCTATGGAGTCTTGTGTTGGGAAATAAAGATTTTATTATTATTGAACTATTCAGCTATCGTGTACTTGGTAAAAAAATTATAAGAAGTAGATACTTTTTTCAACAATACAGTTTTTCTGGGAAAAGTCGGAAATTAATACTTCTACTACCTTCGTCGCTGCCGCGCAGCAGGTAAGCATGTCCCAGGATTGGCCATGATGGTAGGTCTCCTGGCAATTTTTTGGACAACTCAACGATCTTCCTCCTGTCGATCCTACTGTACACCACCCACGCTAAACCCACCACCACTAGAAGTAACCAAAACATTGTCAAATCACTACATTTAATGTCGTACAAACGAGTCACTTCCACACCATCACAATTTAATACCGAAGAAAAGTTACACTTAAACTTTCGTATGATTTGCCGATTTTTTTTTCTTAATTTTATCTCGGACTTTTTAGGAATAAACGAATTTGTCACTTGTTTAATTTTAGCTTAGTCACTCTCACACTGTAAACTAAGTTCACTTTCACAAAAAATCCAGTCTATAATTTGATCACATTTTTATTGGCAATTATTTTATTCGTGTTAAAGTTGACCGTTACTCATGCTGGACGCACCTGTAGTACTCAACTCTGAACTCGAACGCTTGGCACGGTCAGATAATTGTGTATAGCATGGTAGGTATGCTACACATGTTTCACCTCGCCTCTCACCCCTAGAATATCTTGAAGCCGGGATTCGTTATAACAACGTTTTCTTTATTTATACCTGCCTGTGGCTTTATAGGCCTAGTGGAAGGAGATCGGAATGCATCTTAGGAGAGTCATCATCATCATCATCATATCAGCCGAAAGACGTCCACTTCTGGACATAGGCCTCCCCCAAAGAGTGCCAAAGCGACCGGTCCTGCGCCACCCACATCCAGCGGACTCCCGCAACCTTTACCAGGTCATCAGTCCACCTTGTCGGGGGCCTACCCACGCCGCGCCTTCCGGTACGTGGTCGCCAATTGAGAACCGTTCCGCCCCAACGGCCATCAGTTCTACGTGCTATGGTCTTAGGAGAGTAGTCTGCTGAAAATCAAAGGGAAACCTCCGTTCCGACACCACCACGCTGGCAATTGTGGCACTGGAATACTCTAAAACTTTACGCTCTAATGGAATTGGTTGAAGCGGTTTCAACCGAATCTGACGTGAATGACATCGAACTACTTGGACTTGGAATAACACCGCATAATCGGAGGTCTTACTTACGCTGGTTTGCTTAAGATGAGGTGAGGTGCAGCATACTGAATAACAGTGGAATACAGCGGTGACATAAAATATAAGGCTGGACACACGCGCTTGACGTCGTGCCGAGTGTCTGATGCGGAAAATTATTTAACAAGATTTTATTTAATTTAACTTGCAACGTATGTACCTATGTTTGTAACTATGTTTTTTGGGTGGAATCTTCCAACTCAATTTTGAAGCAGTTATCTTCAACCGATTGAGCTGAAATTTTGGTTTCAGTTACTTTGGATCACAATTCAATATTATGGTCCCATCGAGCTGATCTGATGATGGAGACAGAAGGTGGCCATGGGAATTCAGTACTTAACCGAACTTAACGTAGCCCCGATGAAGTTTGGGCTCGTTAGAATCATCTCAACGAGTAGTTGATGATGGGATACAGAAATGTACAGTTGACTGTAAAAGTAGTACGAAAACTGTGTTTTTTTTGACAGAAACTTATTTAATCATATCAATCAAATGGACATACAAATATCTACAATACGTTTTACGTCAAAGCAATAATCTACTTTACTTACTCTCTTAGTCCTTCTAATCGATCAGTTATCGGGCCTGTAAATGTAGGGATTTACATAATACTAGCTATTGCCCGCGACTCCGTCCGCGTGGACCATACAAGCTCCATACAAACTTTCACCCTCCCATTTCATAGATTCCTTATTTTCTGCATTGAATTGCTTGTTCTTGAAACGATAAAGATAAACCAGCCCGTGATTGCGATCCCTCCCGCTCATCTTATTTCAAAACTGTAGTGCCAAATACTCCAAATCTAGGGGCCAACCAAATACGTAGCCAAACAAAAGCTCTTCTACCTTATTGTAGATATTTTTGTAAAATCGACCGTATCCTAGTAATATTATAAATGCGAAAGTTTAGATGTTTGGATGTTTGTTACTCAATCACGCTTAAACTGCTTAACCGATTTGCATGACATTTTGCACGAAGATAGTCTATAGTCTGGATTCAAATATAGGATAGTTTTTATCCCGAGTCCACGCAGACGAAGTCGCGGGCGGAAGCTAGTTTGAATATAAAAATACCGGAAAAAATACTTTGGTATCGAAAAATCGTTCTTAACTGTTTTTGAAGAATAACCATTTAAACTCAGATTAAGTATTTAAAACCCGTATCCCTGCTTGGTTGAATCCGGCCTTATAATGCCAAAAAGAAGCATTTTTTTTCAGGGATTGTCCCTGACAACCGTGACTTAAATTGGATATCGCGCTTCATACTTACAAGTTACAGAAGTTGAAAAACCCCCGACATTTCAATTCTAAGGCCAATATCTCAAAATAATCTGAACCGATTTTGTTGAAAAGTAGCTAAGAACCATCTCGATCACGCCAGCTTTCGGATAAAAAGGACCGCATTAAAATCGGTCCATTAATTTCGGAGCTACGATGCCACGACAGACGCACAGATACACAGACACGTCAAACTTATAAAACCCCTCTTTTTCCTTCTGGGGGTTAAAGACAGACATCCTGGAAAATTAACACTAATAATTCCGTTTGCAAGAGCCCTTAAATATTCTTAACACTACCGCGTGTATTACCGACCAGAAGAATTATTTAATACAACTGCAATTAAAATAAGATTAGACATAGTTATAGTTCACAAGAAACGACGTTCATTAAGTTTATAAACATATGACTTAGCACGAAAAAAAATGTCTAACTTGTCCTTTCAATTGCATAATTACTGGTGCTGTAAATAAAATCTATTACCTACTATACGTCCGTACCTGGGTGAATCTCCTAGCATTTGAATTGAACCGCTCGTTTCTAACGTCATTGTCGTTCAAGATTATTTCAGCAGCGGTAAAACATACCGTTGAAATTTGAATCAAAAATGACTCAGTACCGGTATTGGCTTGGGTCTGTGTCAAAAGTGGACTCTGAAATTCGTCTCTGTTCATAGTATTTGCTGTCGACGACAATGACGAAAAAAAACGCCAGGGTCTCCATGTCGTAAAAGGCACCTCATCCTCCTAGCGTTACTCGCCGTAGGGCCCCTAAAAGAGCCTGAGGTCCGCTTTCACACGTAATCCCAAGATTTGGCCTATTAGGCACTAGTTTTACAAAAGCGACTGCCATCTAACCTCCCAACCAGAGGGAAAACTAGATCTTATTGGGATTAGGCCGGTTGCCTCACGATGTTTTCCTTCACCGAAAACCTAACGGTAAATATTCCGTAGGTACATAACTTCCGAAAAACTCCTTGGTACAGTCGCCATCAGATATTTCGTGCTCACAAATATCGGAACACGCCTCTATTGTCGAGGCATTAGAGACGTGTTCCGATGATTGTGAGCACTTTGGCCGCTCCGATTTATCTGATGGCGACTGTACGAGCCGGGATTCGAACCCACGACCGCCGCTTGACAGCTGCATACCTGCACCACCCGGCTACCGTAGCTCTAAAACTGAAGTAAAGTAGTGTTGTAAAAGGCACCTAAAGAGGGTAATTGTGGTCGCTAGAGCTATTTGCTTACTGTAACACAACACAACGCACCCTAAAACTGGACAATTGGACATTCACGACCCCTCTAACAAGCCAATAGGAGCCGCATAGCGCTAATCGGTCCATGAATGTCAACACTGTAGCGTTTATACATGGCTGGCGCAGCCTGTTGATATCCAAATGGATGGGTAACCAAAGCCAACGCGGCAACACTCCATCCGAATGGAACGGCGTAAATGTATATATTCAACGGTTGTAACACACCGCGCCAAGCCAATTGAAGAGACCAACGCGCTAGTGTATTTAATTTATGTCGAAACAACACCCAACCACGAAAAAGTGACCCCAGCTCCTCCAGGAAGTTTGTGAGTGCCTTGGTGTTGCTGACTGCGTTCAATAGTGTGTCCGGAGACCCTAGGTGTTTTTTCCTGTATACTTCTACCTGCTTACAGTCCAGTAGAATGTGTTTAGTTGTTTCTTCTGCTTCCATGCACGCTCTGCACATGGGGCTGTCTGTGATACCTAAGTTATAGAGGTGTCTGTTCAGAGTGTTATGTCCTGTTATTATTCCAACTATCTTGCGTAGTTGGCTTCTCTGTGTCCTCAGTAGTGCGGTTGTGAGTTTGTTGTCGCGTTTCGACAAAATCTCTTTAGTCTGTCTGCATGTGTCTATCTCCTCCCAGTATCTTTGGTGTAGGTCTTTGGTGTATAGGTCCAGTTGATTATATATGTAGCTTTGTGGCAGGGGCATAATTGGCTCCGGTCCGTATGCCGTTGTTTCTGAGCCTTTTCTGGCCAGTTCATCCGCTGCATCGTTTCCTCTTGAGCCACTGTGCCCCTTGATCCATTGTATAGTAACATTGTTTTTATCTGCGCACACCTCTGTGAGGATTTGGTGGCATTCGTATATCAAGCTAGATGTGATGCTATCACTGCTCAGTGCTTGTAGTACCGATTTACTGTCAGACAGTATCCGTATGTTTGTATTCTCGACTTGTCGTCTTTTTATGGCATTGCAGGCTTCAATTATCCCTACGCATTCAGCCTGGAATACTGTGTTATGTTCACCTAGTGGTTTGGCTATATGTATATTTAAGTCCT
Source organism: Epinotia ramella (assembly GCA_947578815.1). NCBI lineage: Eukaryota > Metazoa > Arthropoda > Insecta > Lepidoptera > Tortricidae > Epinotia > Epinotia ramella. The sequence continues at coordinate 7,467,781 of OX388207.1, forward strand.
CTGAGAACACACCACATCCCGTTCCCGTGTTCGTTTTTGACCCATCTGTAAAAATTCTAAGGTCTGTTTGGTTTAGCCCCTCTCTCGAGTCTTCTGTTAGTGATATACCATAGTCTTTCCTGAAGACTGGAGTTCTTGGTATTTTGTCGATTGAAGCCTCCATGATAGGGAGGCTTGTGATCAGTCTGTTATGGATCTTTGTGTGGGGTGTGTTTAGTTTTGTCCATAGGTTGAGGCTTTTTAGGCGTATTGCCGTCGCAGCCGCTTCCTTCAGTATATGCATGTGTAAAGGTAGGAGTCCTAGCATGATTTCTAGTGCTGCTGTTGGGGTTGTTCTCATACAACCTGTAGCCGCAACACATGCTAGCACAACACGTATTTAAGCAATACATTTGTCACCGACACAAACGGTGCGTCTATGTAGTTTAAGGACGACATTACCCACCGTCCAGCAGTTAGTAAAGAGTTAAATTAAATTATTATATCGCTGAGGTTCCCCATAAATCTCGAATATGAGCGAGATGAAATTCCGCCGTGCCGTGCCTCACACACACTCTGATTATATACAAATACGGAAGACAAGTAATAATTTAATACCTACCCGTTCGCTAGTAATCAACATTCTCGGTCAATTTTCTCAGGTCTGTCTAACCAGTTAATTGTCTTCCGACACGACTACACCTATTTACTTAAGGCGCTTGTACGTTCCTCGTAAACCAAGGCACGTATAAGAGACACGTTTATGTCTTCTGCGCACGAGCGAAAGAGATGCTACACTTTTCAGGGGTGTTTTTTTTTGGTCAAAAATTAGATAAAAACATTTTTTTTGTTTAATTCATGTTTGCTCCTTTGAATGTTTAGATGCGGTAAAGTCTAATACAATATAATATTTATATAATTATTTTCGTTTCCTAAGTATATGGTACTGCCATGTATCCCCTTAACATGTTTGTACACGAGTTATTACAGCCGTGCGTATTTTGCCGTCATTTTACATAATAATTACGTCAAAAAATTGCCGCTGTCGACTGTGTGCAAAGAGTGTGTATGTACCTAATTTAATCTCAACAGGCCAATTTTATAACAACAAAAATAGTAACCACACCTGGTCTTTTATTAATGCACAAGTAGATTGTATCTCAATGGAGCAAAATTATATATTTACGGCGAGGGTGGTATATTAAATTCTAATTGAAGCAAAAGATACTAAGGTACAAGTTTTTTTTTTTTTTTAGAATCTTGAGCGTAACGAGGGATTCGGGTATTTAAACGCGCAAGACGAAAATAATTTTGCTACCGACTGACACATACCTACTGCTTTTCATACCTTCTATGAGAAAAAATTGCTCATTTGTTTTCAACAATGACTCTTTTCTTAATAGCAGGATCAGGGAAGAAAACTGCAACTTTTATCCCTCATTTGAGAGCAACAATGACTGTTCCTGTATAGCAGGTGTGAAAATGCCATTTACGCATAAAACGCCTGTCAAACCTGCTTTTTCTCGAAAACCTTGCGTTTGCCTTCGTCAGTCTCTTTGGCAATGATGTAATGCCGGCTGTACACATTGGGCCAACGTTGGCGCGTGAGCAGGATGCAGCTATGCAAACGCATGAGAACGAAATAAAGCCCTCTTCCTCTAACGCCATTCTGCTCTGCGCCAACGTTGGCCCAGCGTGTGCAGCAGGCTTCGGAGGCATGCTACACGAAATAAATAAAGAATTATCATGTCTGTTTCTTTTGAAGCACGGTAAAAATGGTGTCTAATATAGACATTGCAAATCAAAATTACCAGGCGCTTTTTTAAAACCAAAGTGCACGCTACGCGCTATTGCGATTTATAACGTTTTAAATCATTAATGATATTCAATAACATGCCACTCATTCGACTCAACAGTCATTATAGAACGTAGGAATATCATCCTATTCTATATTTAGTCAGTACAGTAGATTATCGCGAAAAACCCATCGACGTCAGATGATATTTCCATGCAACTTGCTTAGTCATAGATTAATTATTGATGGCGTCGCAAGTGGTGTAATTCCGACGCCATTGATTAATGTACAGATTAGTCAGCATTCATTTAGTTTATTTGACTTGACAGTCGTTTAGATAGGTCAAGTTGGGGGAAGACCAGCATGTTTTATTGAAATCACATTGAATGAACATATCAGGTTCATGTAGTGACGATAGCTAAATAGTCGTTGCAGCGCGCTATGCAACACAAGTCGGTACGAATTGCTTTGTTCACATCGGTACACATTTTGCTGCGCTTTTTTCACCTTCGTCGAAAGTATAAAAATTTATAGGTGTTAACCAACATTTTTTTCACTAACATGCTCAGAAATGTAGGCCTTATGTTCGCGAAAATACGTTACGTTACGGGTGTCAATTTACAGGTCGGTAATGGGATTTGTATAGGATAGATACATTGCCGTCGCGTTCGCCGCCCACCGGGGCCCCCCAGTTTTGTTACTGCATTTGAGAATTTGACTTGGTTTTTCTTATATTTTTCTATTCTCTAAGCATTTTTTTGAGAAATAGTACATTACTACAAGTAAGGGGTTGCCGGCCGAGTACATAATAGACGACCGACCGTAGCGAGGCCGGATAGTTATGAGGCTGGCAGTTCCTTTTCACGCCGAGATATGTATTAGTGCTTTTCTCAAACATGCAAGGAAATAAAAAAAATCTACTCCAAGAAATCAAACTTTAATTTTCATGGTTGAACGCCGCGATGCTGTGCCACAATTTTTTTTTTCATTACTGCACGGCCTAGGCATTCAATTTTGTATCCTTATTCCTCTTTGTGTCCTTTACAGTTCTCTAGAGTTGTTTCGCCCGAAACGTGATACTTTGAAGCCTGTTTACTACTATTATTTCATAAAATAATCTGAAGGTTTGAGAGCAACCTATTCTCTGCGCTCAAGATTCAAACTTTGGATAATGGTAACGTAACGTAAACTATTACAACGCGGTCGTTAACCATTAATAAATGAATCAACAAGCCTTAAAAAACAATATTAATTTGCAATTCAATATTTGTGGTAACGTGCTTACAACTGATTCAGTCATTCATCCACATAGTTACGATTTCTAAAGTACATACATGGTTGTACCTACCTTGTTTTACCGACAAATGTTCCATCGAATGTATGTTTCGCTGGATTTTCATTTCATCGTAAACCATGTTTTTCAGAATCAGCAATCTTTTCAGCACGGCTATCATGCGACGGCGCGCGAGCTTTTTCGATTTTTCTTGCACTATCCGTCTCTTTCTTATTAGAACAATTAGAACAAGAGATATAGTGCGAGAAAAATCGAGAGTATGCCGCTGCCGTGGCATGATTGATGTGCAGGATTGCTAAACCTAACCTAACCTAAATGGTTTCTACAGAATGACCTTTTAGCTGGACCTAAAAAGTAAACGGTTTCTGATTTCTGAGTAACAAAAATTCGATGAAATGAAAAATCGGTATTAAAACGTTTCTCGGCGAAATAAGGGGACGCCTACATACATACATAAATTCACGCCTTTGTCCCTAAAAGGGGTAGGCAGAGCACATGAAACTTATGTTCCAGTGCCACCTTTAGCACAAATGTGGGTATTAAAGATCGACAAAATGTGATATCGCAGTGAAGGTTGCTAGCCCATCGCCCACAACACACTTCGACCCTGTTCCCTCAGTACGGCTCTCAGGAAGGAAGGGGGTGGGTGGTGCTATTCTAACCCGACACCACACGGGAGAAACCAGCACCAACATACATAACGAGATATAAAGTTTCACCTATGTCTACATACGTTAAGTTTGCATTTTGAACAGCCAAAACAGAAATAGCTACGTGGGCGAAAAGCTCAAAATGATCTAATAGAGTTCATCATTTTGAACACGACGTACGAGGGGCGTCTGAAAAGTTCTAAGCCTAAGGTATTTCGAGGTTATATATGCGTTTATGATACTGGCCAATAGAAAGGCCATTTAAAAACAAATTATTAAAAAATAACATGTCACGTTTTTATTATTTTGTTTCGAGAAATTCAACGGAAAAGTACATCATGTGTGAATTACCAACGAATATTACGAAAATTGAGCACCGTGCTGTAATTAAATTCCTTACAAAAAGTGACAAATCACCGCAGTGTATTTTTGAGGAAATGGCTATTATTAACGGTGATTCTGGGCCTTCTTATGCCACAGTCAAAAAGTGGAGTCGCTTATTTAAACTCGGACGGGAATCGATCGAAGACGACCACCGCTCAGGGCGGCCAATATCGGCAGTGACCGAAGAAAACGTAGCAAAAGTCAAAAAGCTGGTATTAGAAGATAGAAGAATGAAGGTTTGGCAAATAGCTGAGGTCTTAGGTATTAGTAAAGAAAGAGTCGGAGAAATTTTACATGAACATTTGTACATGAGTAAAGTCAGTGCTCGTTGGGTACCGAAAATGCTAACGGCCTTCGATAAAGTACGTCGTGTGGAAACTTCTCGGGCGTTTTTAGAATTGTGCGAAGATGATTTAGATGAAGTTTGTTCCCGAATAGTAACTGTTGATGAAACATGGATCAGACAGTATGATCCGGAGTGTAAGTCTGAGTCGATGCAGTGGATTGAAAAGGGTGAAAGGCCGCCGAAGAAATTTAAAGTGAGAAAGTCGGCCTCTAAGTTAATGGCTACGGTATTTTGGGACTGTGATGGCATTCTTTTAATCGATTATTTAGAAAAAGGCTCTACGATAAACGGAACTTATTATGCAAATCTAATAAGACAGGTGCGACAAGCCATAGTTGAGAAAAGGCGGGGTAAACTAAGGAAAGGCATTTTGTTTTTGCAAGACAACGCACCCGTTCACACCGCTAATGTTGCGAGGCGTGCTCTGAAGGAAGTTGGTTTTGAGGAAATTGACCACCCACCCTACAGCCCAGATCTAGCCCCAAGCAATTATTTTCTATTCAATAATTTGAAGAAAGAGTTGAGGGGAAAGCGATTTAGAAGTGACGAAGAGATGAAGGCGGCTGTACAGGAGCATTTTGAAGGGCAAAATAAAGATTATTTTTTTAATGCCCTAAAAGCACTGTATAAAAAATGTAAAAAATGCATTGATTTAGGAGGAGACTATATTGAAAAATAAACACGAGTTCATTTTTGTAAATTGTTTTTTTCTATCTTAGGCTTAGAACTTTTCAGACGCCCCTCGTACACATAACACGTCTGCTGCTGACTGTACCCGTTCCTACAAACACACACTAGCTACTTAGAAATACTAGGAAATTTTACAAAGACGTAGTGTAGTACATTTCATACTAGAAATGTACCTAAAAATGAAAAATCGGCCAAGTGCGAGTCGGGCCACGCGCAGTAGGGTTCCGTAGTTGCCTGTCTTTCTTTGTTACATCGACACGCGCGCGCCAACTAAATGGTTGCGTCGGCCGAATTTATACGAAAGTTGACCGTTCTAAGTACATTCTAAGTTGGTCGACTTGTACTCGGTAACTAGTTATGCCTACTTAGCCATGATAGTTTTCCTTTTAAATTCATTATATGTAGGTACTACTGTTTTGTCGGCGTGATTGATTTATATACCCATGCCGAATTACAGTTTTCTAGTAGGTAGTAATGGTTACTGAGCTAAGCCGAAGATGGACGGACAGACGGACGGGCGGACGGACAGACGGCCGGAAAAAAGAGATAATCCAGATCTAGAATTCATCCAATTTTTCTAAAAACATTCGGAGATCTGTTCTCCAATTGTATCTGGAAATTGTCAACAGCCTTCATCATGATGTCGAACTTCGTACTGATGGGGTTCTTCAGGGACTTTAAGTCAGCCCCCTCTGGGGGAAGTATCCGGTACTCCTTTAAGACCGTTGCTAAGACTGTCTTCATGGACATCATTGCGTACTGATAACCTGTAAAATAAAATAAAAATATTGGGGGACAATCTTACACGAATCGAACCCCATCCCAACCCCAATCGGAAGCGTCTGCTGACGAAATTATAATAACCAAAGTAAAAAATATTTGCGCTGGGCTGGACTTGAACTCGTGCTATCTAGTTTGAAGACAAGCTTCTTGCAAGATAGACGTCGGTAGCGCGTTTGGAGAATTCGTTGTTGTTGCTAAAAATGAACGCCGGTCCCTCACCCTGAACACAACACATCCTCGGGAGTTCTATAACTACCTCACTCATCACCAGGTACGCAACACCACATACATGCATAGCAAATAGTGGCGTTATGACTGTGGTATTCGATAAGGCTACTTCCCCAGTTGAGGTGCTCCAAATACGAGCAAGTCGATATTCCGTTGTGCCATACCTCTCTTAAAACAGGCCGCGTATGCCTCTTGCAAGTTCGAATCTTAGTCGGAGCTTGCAATTTTTCCCTTTAATTAAAATACTTCATCATCATAATATCAGCCGAAAGATGTTCACTCTGCTGGACATGGCCTCCTCCAGAGTGCCACAATGACTAGTTCTGCGCCACTCACATCCAGCGCACTCCCGCGATTTACCAACTCATCAGCCCACCTTGTGGTGTCTATACCCATGCGTACGTGAACATATGTAATTCAAATGCTGAATGCTTACCGAGGCAGTTCCGCACTCCATAGCTGAAGGGTATGTACTGAGCAGGGTGAGTGAGGGGTTCCAGGAAGCGCTCCGGTCTGAACTCGTCTGCGTCGTCGCCCCAGTAGCGAGGGTTGCGGTGGGTCGCCCAGATGTGGAGAAGGATGCCAGTGCCCGCAGGGAGCGTCACACCGGATTCTGAAATGTATGATTCCTTTTTAAAACCTTTTATGGGTCCTTTTGCGTTAAATCGCCAATCGAATTGGGTTATGTTAGGATTTGACATTTGTATCTTGACATTTTCTTTTCGTTAATATCTTGTACCTTTACGCGTAATTTCACGGTTCTTTCGATGAAAGATTGGCATTAAAATCTTCAGGATATTCCGATATTATAATCATTCGTTTCGACAATGTGATTTATCATTCAAATTTCGGGCGAAGATCACAGCATATCGAGTTACCATAAACGAACAAGCGACGGCAAGGCTGTATTCGCCTTAAATCACGTGCGCTCGACAACGTACCTACGGGAAAATTTCGGAAGTCTACCAAATACTAACGTAATTCCGTATCCTTGGTAACAGTGCGCACAATTTGAGGCACTGGAGGGTACATCCTTAAAGTCTCCTTGAGCACAGCTTCCAGGTACTTGAGCCTTGGGAGATCAGCAGCTGTCACCGCCTTATCCGGGCAGTCCAGAACGTCGTTCAATCTGGAGACAATGTGTTAGTTGACCATGATCAGTTTATAAAAAAATCTCAAATCCTATTTGAGGAGTTCCATCAGATCCCAGTTCTGGCAAGATAGGATTCCCTGGGAGGATAGGAAGATGGTATTCTGGTGTTTAAGGTGCTCGGGTTGACAAATAAAAAAAAACGACCGGCTTGCACTCCGGGAGTGCCGGCAGAAGTGAAAACTCAATGACATTGTAACAGTTTTTCGATCAGGTCACGTGTCCCCTCTTACGAATTTTTAATCTGTCGAATCTTACGGTCACGTGACCCGTTGCGAGTATTTCTCGAATCTCACGGTCACGTGACCTGTGGCGAGTTTAACAATTTCTCCCCATCACAAAAAGTGACCAGCTAAAGAAGTTTTCACTTAAAAAAAAACACAAATTATGAAATTCCAAGGGGTAATCACGTAGTTTTTCGAACGTGATCTTTTTTAACTTTGAGGACAAATCAGCTACTATTTTCCCATACAAAAAATTACATTTTGATATTATAGTTTACTATTTATGAAACGGGCTGGCGTTCAAACACCTCTTTTTATGAGACTCAGTTTAAAAGATTATTAATGTTTTTCTCCATGCTCGCTGTGTCAAAAGTTTACATGGCTCACTCTTCAAATACCCTCTCTTGGACTTCACGGTGCCGAGGCAGCATGACTAACGCCCGCACGCACAACTAGCATGAAGAACGCGCCAAGCCAACAGCAGACGTGTCGGTATCAGCTGCGCTCAGCATCACGCTGAATTACCAAAAGGTTAATATACTTACTCCTCAAACACCCTCACCTGAACTTCAGGGTGAGAGGACAGCATCACCAGGATGAAGGACGTGCCAACAGCAGACGTATCGGTCCCAGCTGCGCTCATCACGCTGTATTATCAAAAGGTTAATAGACTTACTCTTCAAACACGCTCTCCTGAACTTCAGGGTGAGAGGACAGCATCACCAGGATGACGGACGCGCCAACAGCAGACGTGTCAGTCGCAGCTGCGCTCATCACGCTGTATTACCAAAAGAGTAATAGACTTACTCGTCAAACACCCTCTCCTGAACTTCAGGGTGAGGGTGACGGACACGCCAACAGCAGACGTGTCGGTCGCAGCTGCGCTCATCACGCTGTATTACCAAAGGATTAATAGACTTACTCCTCAAACACCCTCTCCTAGACTTCATGGTGACGGGACAGCATCACCAGGGTGAAGGTGCCAACAGCAAACGTATCGGTCTCAGCTACTCTCATCACGCTGTATTATAAAATGATTAATAGGCTTACTCGTCAAACACGCTCTCTTGAACTACAGGGTGAGAGGACAGCATCGCCAGGATGAAGGACTCGTCAACAGCAGACGTGTCGGTCGCAGCTGCGCTCATCACGCTGTATTACCAAAAGGTTAATAGACTTACTCCTCAAACACCTTTCCTGGACTTCAGGGTGAGGGGACAGCCTCAACAAGGTGAAGGGCACGCCAACAGCAGACGTGTCGGTCGCAGCTGCGCTCATCGCGTTGTATTACCAAAAGAGTAATAGACTTACTCGTCAAACACCCTCACCTGAACTTCAGGGTGAGAGGACAGCATCACCGAGGTGACGGACACGCCAACAGCAGACGTGTCGGTCGCAGCTGCGCTCTTCACGCTGCATTACCAAAAGGTTAATAGACTTACTCCTCGAACACCTTCTCCTGGACTTCAGGGTATCGGGACAGCATCACCAGGGTGAAGGACGCGCCAACAGCAGACGTGTCGGTCCCAGCTCCACTCATCACAAGAGCCTCTTCGCGCAGCTCTAGGTCCGTGAAACCGTGCACTTTTAGAGACGTTTCTAGAAGCATCTCCAGGAGAGATTGGAAGCCGAGGTACGAGTCTGTGAATTCAAACAAAACTGCGTTATATTTTCTACTTAGTTTTTTTAAGAGGCAAATAAGCGTACGACCTGCTTGATGACAAGCAAATACCGTAGCTTATGGACGCTTGCGACTCCGGAGAAGTCACAACCTCGATGCCAACCCTGTCTTGATTTGACCATTCCTGGTGTCGACAGATCTCACTCTCAACACAGCACAGCCTCAGGAGCTCCGGAGGTTCTGCCCTACGACTGGGACCGAGCTATGGTCATGTAAAAGGTCGTTCAAGCTATGATTAAGCCTCTCACTCCTCACAATGTACCTACTGTTGGCACAGAATAATTAATAATAGTACGTACAGCAGATTATCTGTTAACTAATCCCCTGTTTAGGTATGACGAACGAGCCTAAACGTGGCCATCACTTTCTATCGCATGCAACGCGCTGCGCTAACATGCCGGCCGAGGCATGTACTTGTACTCGTAGTGAGCCACCCCTGCCATTGGTGTGTTTTTTTGTGGAATTACCGACCTACGGAAGGCAACACAATCACGCTATCTACAATCAGCTTTTAAATTAAAATCTTACGGCTCAGTACGTCTGGCACAATTTGCTGCTCTCATGCTCTGTCGCTTCCCGCGCGACTGAGCGTCGCTTATCTCACCCGCACCGTGCAAATTGGCAGGCACGACTTCGAGCGGTGACGGCGGTGGGAGCGAGAGGCCACGTTCCGATATCTCGCTCCCATAGTATCCCGTAGCCGGTCTAAATTCTAGGCGAGGCCTTAGCATGGAAGTATAGTCGTATTACGCTGTTGCAATTATAGAATAATCATATTACCTGATTTGGGCTCATAGTCCGCCACACGCTGTTTATCTTCCATTTCCTGTCTTTTAAGCTTAATAACCTGGAATAAAAGAAACTATCATTGACAAATTTTAATACCTACTTTGTTATCTGCGTGGTTTTCAAGCGTTTTCAAGATGCAGACATACAGAATGCAGACAGTGGTTTGTCCGTAGCTCGATAACCCGTCAATTGTGCCGTCAAGGAGAAGTGAATAATTGTTATTCATACAAATTCATTCGGCACGCAATGTATTGGTAACAAAGCTAAAAACTGACAGTAACATTTGAAACTACCTCTGCCTCAAAAAGATATTATAAAAAATAATCTCCATGGTTATTATTCTATTTTTTCTAGAAAACGGTTCACAGCACTAGCTATCGTTACTTAAAATGTATGATCTAGTGGATGTCATACGCTGTATGCCTACAGACTAACAAAAAGCTACAAATCTACTATCCGTCTTTATCTTTCTATCTACAATCTCTATCTCAGAATTATCTCACCTTTAGCTCATTGGTCTCTCGTCTGCTGTTTTGGAATAAATAAATAAATATCAGGAGACTATCAATATCTTACACAAATCGACCTAGTCCCAAACCAAGCAAAGCTTGTACAAACGCCAACACAGTTAACTGACCATCCTGTATTTATATAGAACCTTATTACAATGCACATAACCTGCACGGATGGTCAGTTATCTGTGTTGTCGATAGAACTATGGGGACTAGATGACGATAAACATACTTATATAGATAAATAAATACTTAAATAAATAGAAAACATCCATGACTCAGGAACAATAAAATTATTCGTGAACAAGTATTCCTTACCGGGATTCGAACCCAGGACCTCTTGCTTCGTAGGCAGGGTCACTACCAATACCAACTAGGCTAAAGCGGTCGTCACTGATTTTACTTTTACTTTTAAACCGTATCTTGCTAGATTGTATGTATAACAGGTTAAAGAAGATTGGAGATTGTCTGGAAGATGTCGCTCTTGAGCGATAAGACCTTACTCTACCTAGATGTTATTGTTTGGTTTCTCTTTAGTGCGAGGTGTGCAATGAAGTGGATTTACGTATTGTATTGTATTATGATGATAATAAAATGATGGTAATGGTGATGATCCATCACCTTATCAACGAACGCATGCATGGCGCGTCTGCATCTATCCGCCCTCTTGTACTGAGGCAGTAATCGGTATATAAAGTCTGGGTGCAGCCACGGTTGCAGCATTCTTCTGGACAACAACTCTGTGACCTCTTCAAAGGACTCTATGAACTCCTGGTTAAGATCACCCTGGACGTTAGTGCTCACGCCTAGTGTGGTTTCTGAAATAAGATATTCAAGTCATAAAGATTCAATAAACAAGTCGTTTTTCTCGTGGTCAATAGTTAGGAGTTAGGAGCTTTTTAAATTGTGTTAGTATTAAAAAATGTATGCCAAATGGACAAAAACACGGAGTACTTGCTGCTACTTAACGCTGCCCGACGCGCTCGGCCGTTTGGACACTGATATAGACTGTCAGGCTTAACATTCGTGGTGTCAATATTTTGTATCTGTGTCAAAGCAGTTTATTAAAAAAATCATGCTGCCAATTTGAACAATATTTTGCCTGGAATTTATTATTGATTGTACATGGATAATCTTCGTATTTACTATTTTCTCGCAGTTCAAGTGAAAAATTGAGTGTGTAACTCTGGTCTAAAAGCCATATTACCCTCGAACTATTTTATATTATGAGACCTTAATTGAATCTGTTGCCACCTGTTTCACAAATAAATATATTCTTTCTACTTTCTTTCTTTCTAAAATTATTTGCATACGCGGATTAAGAGTTCAACCAAAAAAATTCCTTTTCAGTTTGCCAGGAAAGACGTGAACCTAAATATCTGCAAGAATAAATCATATTATAAGAATATTACGTACCGCAGACGGAATGGAAGGTGTAGTTGGTGAGGTACCTCCACACCGGAACCGTGCCGTTTCCGACGGACGGCCTGAGTTGGTCCACCATGATGGCGCCCTGCTTGGCGAACACATCGACGAACTTGTTCAATTTTTTGATGTTGAAAGTTGGAGCCAGGAGTTTACGCCGGGGGCGCCAGATGGACACTGGAAGAAAAACTCGTATACTGTAAAATGGGGTGAGTAGGGGCAAAACTGACATTAAACCTCGATAACATTTTATTTTTACATATGCAAACTGAATGGTGTAAGTATATAATAAGTGTTCCGGATGTTTGTATTTTAATTTTTATTTTATTCTGGGTAGTTCCATTTCATAACTTTGACGATAAACAGGAAATCCCACCTCACCCCGTAGTCCCTCGTAATTGGGGTGAGATGGGATTTCATATTTGGATCGATTTTTTTTTATTATGAGCATTACTATAGCTCCATTTTAATTGGAATACATTATTTTTGTAGCAGTAGCCTTGAAATCCCATCTTACCCCCCTTTCATCCCTTCTCTCCCCATTCATAACCCAACTCTCCCCGCGAACCCTACTCACCCCATTTTACGGTATAGATCGTATTTTCATTATTGAGGGCCCTTTAGGATACCTACACTTCTACCCGGTATGATCTTTTGTGTAAGTATTGCAATGCAATTACCCCCTAGCTAGTGCCTACTCCAAAGCATATTATATTATGACCGCGGCGATGCGATCTGTTGGCTTTGCCAGCGGGACGCACCGTGTCGCGCCTGAACTCTCCGCTGCTCCGTGCCCTCTCACACTGGAATGCTCTCTTGGCATCAGCACCCGAGTGCGACCTGTTTGCGTGGCGATGGGCGTCTGTGAGAAACGAATGCCTGAGATTATGTGAGATGATGCATGCGAGGCCTACATCCGTGAAAGTGTAATTAGTGACAGTCTTTGTGTAATGGTGTTATTTGTAATTATTTGTTTGTACCAGATTGTTATTTGTAATAACCTATATGTTCCTGTTTGTATATGTTAATTTTAAGTTTTATGTCGCATTGGATTTATCTGTAAGGGCATATAAACATATTTTCAAATAAATAAATAAATTATGTCTGCTCAACAGCATACTAGCAGAGCTAGCTCAATGGTATAGTGCCAAAGGTTTCGAGTGAAATAAATAAATTATCTGCAAAAAATAATGTAGAATTGAACAGTTTTTATGGGGGAGGCCTATGTCCAACAGTGGACGTCCTTCGGCGGATATGATGATGATGTCGATGAAACAGTTTTTTGCTGTGGTCTTGAAACAAACCTGGTGCATAAATGCTCCCATCTCCGACGATAAACCGCAGGATGTTCATGGTTTCGTCTTTCTCTAGACATGTTTTCAGTAACATCTCTGCAGCCGCAGGATCGGCCACAGCTGTAACGATATAAACGATACATTACAGTCAGGAATATGTTAAACTATCGGTAGTTTTATAGGTTTAAATCTAACAAATCTAGATCGTTGTCTCCTGGATAAAGCGGCAGAATAACAACAAGGAACAGTTGATCGATACAGTTAAACGCTGTAAGTTTTTTTTTTAATTACGTATTTGACCACTATCTCACCTGAACTTAAGTAATGATGAGGTCGAGTAACGTGCATAGCTAGATAGTGCCTATTCACTCTCATCAAAAGATCCAAGTTAACTGGGAAAATGTTTGCCGGAAGTGAGTTCCACTCTTTAGCTGTCCTCGCGCGAAAACTGGCAGCAAAGCGCTTCGTGCGAATCAGTGGTAAATCAACAACATAAGCGTGGAACCCACGACCGCGCCTAGTCCCAAGATGGCGATATGGTGAAGGCGGGATTAAGTCGTGTAATCCTAGCGCACACTCTCCGAAATGTATCCTGTAGAACACCGATAAGCAGGCTACTTTTCAACGGTGTTCCAGTTTTTGCATTTTGGGGACAGTCAAATCTAAGTCACTAATGATAATGAGCTTCCTGGCACGCCCATCAATCGAATCCAAAGCGGCTAGCTGATATGTATTTAGCGGATCCGTCTTAGAGGTGGCAACAGTACCTACTCCATAAATGACCGGACCTGTGCTTGGTAAAGCTGAAGAAGCTGCCTGAGTGTGAAGTACCGAGAGGATGCTAAGTTTTCTTGCCGTAGTTTGCGCCAAGGATTCAATGTAGAGTCCAAATTTCATATTGGACTTGATGTCCATGCCTGGGAGCTGCAGATGGTCTAAAATTGGTACGGATACACTCCGAAAAGTTGGAGTCAAGTTGAACGGACTCCGTTTAATGGAGAACAAAGACGCCTGTGTCTTGGTTGCGTTGAACTTGACTTGACAGTCGGAGACTGCCCTAAGAGTCAAATCCAAATGATCAACCATATTCTGCCGACAAGATTGAATTTCTTCTTTGTTGGCCTTTGCACAGGACAGATATCTGACTACAACTGCGCTGATAGTAAGACTCCGTTTATGAATAATTGCGTAAAGGAATAAACGTTAAGTGACGACTACACCCCCAGTGCTGCTCAATGGTGTAGGACTCGTCAAGAGTTAATGTGGTGACCGAGGACTTGAAAGTTGATTGCGACATGGAGAGGGAAAGGAGGGCGATGGCGGTTTGCTGTAACACGCTGGCCCGCAGGTTTGCACGATCTAGCATTGAAGTAAAGATTACTCTCTTTAAAGCCTTCTGCCAAACATTATACACGTTCAATCGTGGGTCAATTACACGCGGCGAGCCTTCAACGCCCTCCGAGTACAATACACTAATGCCTTCAGGGTGTTGTTGGGGCTCCCACGCTACTGGCAGCGCTCAGCAATTTGCTTACGCGCGCACGAAGGGGTTCAGCGCGGTGATTCGTCACAGTGTTGCATCACTCATGCGCAGGGTGCTGAGGAGCCACAACACCATCCTGGGGGTCATCAGTGAGAGGATGTATTTCCCCATTCTGAGACACTGCACAGGCATCATTGTTATAAATCCGTGGACCTTACCCACAAATAGTCGATTCACGAACCAGTAGGATGCAAGACCGCCTTGTTTCACTGTAGTCCTACCAATTTTCTGGAAGGCAGTCATAATATCTGAAAATTAATATAAAGTACAATTTCGTTATTATTAAACACACTATAGAGCATTTCTAGAATATGTACCTACCAATTTAGTTTACTTTACATGTATACTTTTCTTATCTTTTCTGGGTCAATCAACTTTTTCTTGTTGTTATTCTGTCCCGGTAAGCCAAGAGACAACTGTGACAGAGTTTCTAAGATAAAATACTATAAATTGGACTTATTTCATGCTAAGGAGATGCCCCAGCAGGGAATGGGTTAACCAATACAACAAAAACACGTGTTTCGTGGATTTAAACCCTATAAAATCGTAGGTTTAAAGAGTGACCCAGGAGACGTAAACACGGCAACGAGCAACATAAAATAGTTGATTGACCCTTCTAATACATAAAAAAAAACATATAAAATTACTTTAAAAAAATGGTAGGTAACAAAATAAAAAGTTAAAAGCATTTGCGTTACTAAATAAATATAGGTACTATTACAGCGAGCGAAGTAGGGAAGGAAATTCTCCGTTTCATCTCGACAAAATGCTTTCGTGTGTTTGTCCGATCACACCGTCCGATCATGACCGCTACTGGCCGCATTCAACCGATTCTCGTGTTAGGTTCGATAATTATTGAAATTTTTATGTCGGATCAGTTATCGTTTTTTAACCGACTTAAAAAAAAAGGAAGAGGTTCTCAATTCGGTTGTATTTTTTTTTTGATTGTAAGTATATGCTTCCAGGTGGCTCCCATTTTTTTCAAAATTGTGTTGGATGATCCGTGAGGAGTTGAGGGAACTCCTCAATTATATTAGGCACGCGTGTAGTGATTTTAGTATTTTCTATTATAACTAGTGTATTTACACACGGAAATCATAAATTTGGTGGAGTGGAATTGATGATGAAGACCACAGATGACTTATGGAATTCCTCAATTATGTACTTAAGTACAAAAGTATATCACAGATTCTGATAAGATTCCGTTAAAATAGCAACTAATGAAGTGCCAAAGGTTTGTGGATTCGACGGAATTCCTCAAATATTATCAGCCCACATACAGCGATTCGGTTTTTTTCTCTAATAATCAACGCATTTGCTCTCGGAAATCAGATCATGTGGTAAATTGGAAAATAAATGTGGAAATATTTTCGTGCCTTGGCGGAGTACTAAATTGAAGTAGGTTAAAACTTTGTTTTTAAAGTAAATTATTTGATAATAACTCGCGAGGTCTACCTTCACCTCACAGAGCCGCTATTAGTTTTAAGATACTATGTCACCTGACAATTTCCGGAATCCAGACATTGTCATCTAGAAGAGCCTTTATTGGTTTTGATGTGAAGTTTTAAGATACTTTTAGTGTGACACTAAGAGCCACACTTGCGATTTGCGAGCGTGTTTTCTATACAATTATCAGTCGCGGCGAACACGCTGCGTGATCGCCTTCATACAAAATACGCTTGGAAATCGCAAGTGTGATAAGGCTCTAAGCATTAAAGCATCAACTTTCACCTCGTAGTTGAAATATATGTGAGATGAATATCTGACGTTCTCCACTTAAGCAAATATACTTAATTGAAGATATTTCTGATTCCTATACATATACCTAAGGAAGAAATAAAATACTTGCTTTAAGCTATATAATGTTTATATTTATTAAAGAAAGTTATAATTTAGGTGTTGCTAAAATAAGTCTAGCCAAATTATAGAATTCATTCTGTGAAAAAATGTGTAATTAGAACTCTTGGGCGTAGATACGTATAGTAGTAGCGAGCAAAATTTCGATATGATCAGCACACAAGGCAGACGTTATTAATAGTGATATTTATGCCCTAAGAAACATCAAGGACCTTGACTGCCACCATGGTGGCGCTGCGTTGTAAATTAACAGCGTTTCAAAAATGTTAAAAAAAGGTGTGCTATACTATGCGCACACGTCTGCTTCTGGGGCTGATGATCACAGTCATCCTGGAAACACAAAGAATCGAAAAGGCAGACGTCCAGGGCTCTAACTTTTGTAGTAATCAATTTTTTTATTTAATTTTATGATTTAAAAAACTGTATATGAAGTGCACACTTGGCAGATTTGAATTGTTCGATCAAAAACAATGAGAAGAACCACGGAAAAATAATCTGCTAACATGTTGCCTCTGCGTTGTCTATTGACAGTGCTCCAAAAATGTAAAAAATAGGTGTTATAATATGCGCACACGTCTGCCTCTTGGACTGATGTTTGAATTCCTTATGAAAACCAAGAAAATCAATGAGGTAGACGTTCAGGCCTCTGATATTCCAAAGGCAGACTATTTGATTTTTTTTTTAACCCGACGCTCGCGCCAAACCAAGCAGGTATAAATTGAATTGATCAAAATGCTACAGACAAGACCACATCCCGCCTTCATTCTTGTTTTTTTTTTAAAACGTTCCGAAACGCACTACCGGAGTACCTATGTCATTGACAAGTTCGAGTACGAAGACTATTATTTTAAAATCAGTGAGCAAAGTGTCTGCCACATTTTTTTTCGAATCCACGGAGTCATAGTGAATCGAATGGGCGCAATGAGAACCGCATTCAAATGACTTAGTAGAGCTTTTTTTTAACATTTTTACAACTCCGTCCCATGATAATGCAGAGTCCTGAATGTCTACCTCTTCGATTTTCTTCGTTTCCAAGATGATTGTGACCATGAACTCCAGAGGCATACATGTGCAAATGATTTAATACCCCGATTTTTTTAAGCAACTTCAATCCGCTGTAATGCGAAAACGCAGCGACATAGGACCTTAATTGATTGGACCAAATCAATTCGTAATGATTTAAACTGCAATCCACCTCGACGTGAAACGTGTGCAAATCATATGCCGAAATGCTCGCCAGCTCCCTAACTAGTAGGTACGTCATGAAATTATAGGTACCTAATGTTTGTGTATCGAATACATCATTTAAGTAATTTCCTAGAGACAAAATCCTACTAAATATAATAATTATACATTAACTTGAATAACTCCTGAAAAGTCTTAAATTAATTATAAGTATTTATTTTTTCTTTATTTTGATTAAGTAGGTAATATTTTATTATTGCTCCATAATTGTTATAATATATGTATTAAAAAAAAACAGTGTATGGTTCATTAAATAGGCACATATAAATAAATGAATGTAAGTATTTTCGAGTGGAAAGTGAAGGATTTTTGAATAACGCATATGAGAAATTAGTTTGTTTAGTTTATTAAAGCTTTATTTTTCTTTTAATAAGTTCCTATTGTACAATTGAGTACCAACATATACAGCGTGATTTAATTTCAGAGTATTTTTTTAAGTTTCGTTTATTGGTATTATTACCTACTTGAGATTATTAGAGTTATTATTTCCGTGGCTGAGACCTATTGACATCATTACATGCATTGACGTACTTATACGTCGTCATATAAACATAACAAAAACCATTCGTTACTGGTTGTTAGAATAGGTAATTTAATTTGTTACTGTTAGTGCAAAGTTTATATCGCTTGCGTCAGCCTCGTCAGAGACAAAGACTAGACCTTTTTTTTTGGCAAATACAAATTATTATACGAAAATGTAAATCTCGCCCATTGTTTATAAAACAATACTTTTTAACATTTCAACAAGTGTTCTTAGGTCAAACGTATTTTTTTAGAATAAATAAACAAATAAAATAGTCTGGCAAAAAAGAGTAGAAAATAATAGGTGCGCCACTATCGCTTAAATATGGCAACACGAATAGTACAAACTAGACATTTTGACACTTAAATTTTTACTAGGACATTATTTAAATTTGGTTCCTTATTTAGGAAATGACATAGGGGAAAATGGGCAAGGCGGGGTGACTGGTAATACGGGATAGCGGCCTTATATGGCGACACACAACTGAGTAATCAGAATCTCCCTAGTGCCCGATGAGGCGCCGCCGCCATGATGTTAATCAGTTCACACAGTGACCGGCTGGACAAAAGCTGTCATAATTTTATTAATTGAAAAAAAAAACAGAGTTTTGTCAAATTCCTAAATATTTTTGCGTAGTATTTGGTTCGCGTTTGTTACAGGTAAGGAATTGTCTGGTTTCAAATACCGCATTTTTATTTTTGAAGTGAAAACTTCTTTAGCGGCGCTGAGCACTTTTTGGGATGGGGAAAAATTGTCAAACTCGCGACAGATCTTTGTGACGTCAGATGCGTAGGAGGTCACGTGACCGTAGGATAGTGAGACTTTCGACACCGTGAGAGATTCTGGACGAGGCTTGGGGGCGGGTGGGAAAATTGTTTCATGTATGACTTACGGGGCTTGGGGGCGGGCCGGGGTAGGGGGGTTTGAAGGGGAGGGTTGAAGGGGGGGGGGGGGGGCTTTTTTTCTAAGTTTTTTCTGCTGCCGGCACTCCCGGAGTGCAACCCGGTCTTTTTTTTTATAATTTTCCGAATTCGATTAGGCACGCGGGAGCAAGATGTGGTCTTGGGTAAACCGATACATAGAGGAAAGGGTTACCAAAGCTAAAGCTCGTTAATCGACGTCAAGTAACAATAAGTTGTCAGGTAGCTTTTCGTCAATGGCTTTTTGTAAAATTCATAAAATATGTACCATGTCTCATTACCCCATCTTACCCCAAAGGAATACCCCATCGTGTCCCATATGGGTACCTCATCTTACCCTATCTATGGGGGGTAACTAGATGGGGAAATGGCATCTGTTCGGGATTTTGTGATATTTACATTGAATTATCAAACTAGAGTTCCTGATAGGCATTGATTATGATTTACAAGTTACCAGAGATAAATATGAAAATACAAAAAACCTTCAAAACAATAGCATTTTTAGTTTTATTTGACTTGAAACATTAATTACCCCGCCTGGGGAAGGGGGCACTCCCTCTACAAATACATATTGGTATAGATAGACATACAAACTCACAAACATTACCTCTTTATAATTTTTATGTAGACAGAATGCTTAGTAATGCAAATACAAGTTTTGCTTATTAATGTACTGTTAATTAAGAGTACATTAATGCATATTGTTGACTTTTAAAGAGCCCTTGTGGCTTAACTACTTACAGAATAAACATTTGATTTTTCATCTCTCATACTCTGAAAGTAGGTAATTGTTTATCTAAACTGCGGGTTGAAAGTGAGGCATGTCGCCCCTAGGGCTGAAAAGTAATAAAAAATAAAAAAGCAATGGCAGAAACCTGTACAGCCACAGTTTCAGAAAATTGTACTGATTTTGAAACGTCAACCAGTTTCAAAATCAGTACAATTTTCAAACCATGCGTTATTTTTTTATATATTGATAATAAAATAATTATCGTGTGACTATGATTGCTATTTGAAGCCTATTGAATATTTTTTAAAGTGTTCGTAGTTTAATGTGATCGCTTCAGACCAGCGTCCTAAAGTCATTAAAAAAAATAACAATGACAAAACCTATACAGCCACACTTCCATAAAATTGTGTTGATTTTTAAGGTTGTTGATCATTATGGTGGTTTTCATTCTTTATTACTATATGGTATATATAAATACAATTAATAATGTAATTTATCATCTAAACAACAATTAAAACTAGTTTTTCGATACAAGTAAGCACTTCAAAAGCGCGTCGAATAAATGGTCCACACACTAACATTATTGAAATCTGTCAACAGTTCCCGCCCAAATGGTCCATACACAAACGCTTTTAAAATGGATTCTATGGGATCTCAGTGATTTACAAAATACTTATTTAAGTTTTTCGCTTTGAATTAATTTCCTCGTATTCGAAATGAAAGGTAGAGTGTTTAACTCGGGGAAAGCCACCCATTGCAGCCTCGAACAAAAAAAAACGAAAATATCTCGTCAGGAATGGGTGGCTTTCATCCCTAATCTACTATTGCTTTTTGATTTTCATCCCACGCCCTCAGCGAACGAAAAACCATAGAATGCAAGCTCTTTACAAATGTCTACCCAAACACGTGCCTAAAACCCGGTATGCTCATCTTCGAACTAAACGGCTGCCTGGCATCGCTTTGACACCCCGCCACCATCCCCGCATAATGCCAATGGCACCCATTCTCTGCGGCTATTTTGCGGCGCTACTTAACTTCTAAGTTTTTTTCGTTCGCTGATTGGTCTGCGAGGAGGATGAAATTGCAAAGTTGGTAAAAAATAATAAGCAATTGCAAGCTAAACTCAGTACTGTCCTCAAAGCGAATACACAAATTAAACGTCAGTCGGCAACTCTGGAAAATAAAAATATAACACTAACACGTATACAACAGTCAACTAAAATATTACAAAACACGGCATACAGGTTAAAAAAACTTAGCAAAAATGTATCTACAGAAAATTGCGATTCGGCTAAATCCATAAATATGTCTCTACCACATGAACCAGAAAAAACTGCAAATAACATAGCAGAAAATGTTATTAATAGAAGAGAACATAAGCCCAAATTACTGCTACTATCCGATTTTCATGGTGCTGATTTGCTGTTACCACTCTCAAGAATACGGAAAAACGACTACGATTTCACAGCGGACATCATAAAGTACGGATCAACGGAACGAGTGCTACAGGGCTTTAAAGAAAAAATCGGTACATTTACAAAATGTGATAGTGTAGTTGTAATGTGTGGTGGCAGTGACTTTAACATAAACCCCATAAATAAAGTACTCAGTATTTTTGAAGACATAGCTAAGGATGCCACCCACACCAATGTAATATTTTGCGATATACCATATAGTATTCAAATGGATGCTGATAATTATAATAATTATGTTGAAAAAATTAATTACGCTCTGCATAAGAAATTTAAGAATAATTGCTCTCACGTCTGGCTTCAGCCAAACAGTATTTACTTAGGGACAATGGAATATAGAATAAATGGTTTCGAACTTAATTCAAGGGGCAAATATAAGCTCGCACAATGTATAAATAATGTGTTGAAAAATGTAAATGAAGCATTTTATAACAAAGGTGCTTTTTTATAGATACGAGTAGAGCACCCTGCCAACCTAATTTGCATTTGAATTCAACCACTTTAGACGAATTAATTTTCTATAATAATTTATTTGTTATACATCAAAATATAAATGGATTAATCAATAAGGCTGACGCATTAACTGTTCATTTACAAAACCTAATAAATTCTGGAAAGCCAATTGATGTTATTTGTATCACAGAACACAACATGAAGTCAGATGATGAGATTCAGTTGTTGATAGTTAACTATAATCTAGCCACTCATTTCTGTAGAAAGAGTAGAGATGGCGGAGCATGCATACTGGTTCGGAACATCCATAAATATAATGTCCTGCCAGAGATCGGGAAACGATCTATACCCAATATTATCGAATGCTGTGCGATCGAATTGAAAGATCACAAAATTATAATTGTTACTGTTTATAGAGTACCTAAAAATGACAAAGAAAGCATAAGAACCTTCTTTAACAGATTCAGCGAGATATTAAATAAAATATGTTATACAAATAAGAAAGTCATCATCTGCGGTGACTTTAATATCGACCTGCTCAAAAGAACTCCAGTTGCAGTAGAGTTTAAGAATATAGTATATAGTTATAACTTAAGATTCGGAATATTAGAGCCGACTAGATTAGGTAGCAAAACTTGCATTGACAATGTAATACATAATGTAAGAGGCAGTGAAGCTGAAGTAATCGAGTTAGCGCTCTCTGACCACACCGCTCAAGTTTTAAAATGTCCAGTGAAAAAAACAAATATTCTGACACACTGGTACGTAAGGAAGAGAGACTTAGGCCAGGGAAATATTGATAAATTCACCGAGTGCCTGCAAAGATTAAACTTTAATAAAGTATATCTGTACGATGACCCGAATGAAGCTTATAATTACTTCTTTGAATTATTTGAGCTCTTTTATAATCTGTGCTTCCCATTTCGAAGTATAAAAATATCCTCCACAAAGAAACCCGCATGGATTTCAAAGGGAATAAGAAAGTGCTGTAGGCGCAAGAGATATCTACTCTGGAAATGTCGTTTTTCTCCTGAACCGGGTGATAAAGATTATTTGAAAAACTACTCAAAACGGCTGAAAAAGATTATCCTTTTGACTCAGAAATCTAAAAATAATCACTTCATTACTAATGCTACGAATAAGTCAAAAGCTACATGGAACATAATTAGCAACTCAAAACTGAATCAACCAAGACAGTATATTTCTCAAATATCTGTCAATAATATTATTTTAAGGAACCCTATTGACATTGCTCAGAAATTTAACAATTACTTTATTGATCAAATTGAACCAATTAATATAGTTAAGGATAATCTAATACCCACCAACCCTAATAATTATTATTTGACATTTAATTCGCTTAACTCTATATTTATAAAGCCGGCCACTACGTCAGACATTACGGAAATAATACACGGTCTTAAGAACTCGAATAGATTTTTTTTCAATTACCAATTTTTTCGATTTTTGTACAAAAATAAAGTGTACCAAATATTCCAGTCCAGGTGGTCACGTTTTTGTATGCCGTATTTTTGTATAATATTAGTTACGTGACGCACTTGAACAAAAAAAATGACGCAGTAAAATCTGGGACAATCTTTGTCTTGTTTATATATCAAGGCTTACTTAAGTATCAAGGATTAAGAAGAACCCAAAAAAAAAATATTATGCAAAAATAAGTTCATGTACACTTTTTGAAAAACGCTCTTACTTGATTTGCACTGGGTACGATGGAATTAGTACATTCATAATAAAGAAAGTTTCCCATATTATTTCACCTCTTCTAGGATACATTGTAAACTTGTGCACTGTACGTGGAATCTTCCCAGATAAATTAAAAATGACTATCATAAAACCTCTTCATAAGAAAGATAGCAAGGATGATATGAATAATTACAGACCAGTAGCGCTCATCCCTATTTTCTCTAAAATTATAGAAAAATATATTTATAAATGTGTATCTAATTACTTCGAACATAATAAGTTGTTTGCAAATGAGCAAAAAGGTTTTCGCAAAAATAAGACTATAGATATGGCTATATATGATCTAGTTCAACTTGCACTAAAAAACATGGATAAAAGAATTCCCGTCTCCGCGCTATATATGGACATGACAAAGGCATTCGATTATGTTGATCATCGAGTGCTTCTTGACAAACTACATCGCTACGGAATCCGAGGTAATGTCCATGACCTATTTAAATCTTATTTAAACGGGAGGAAACAAATTACTCAAATAAGTAGATTATGTTCGAAGTCAAAGACGGAACAAGTGTTTTCATCTGAGGTAAGGGACATTCGCTGCGGTGTACCGCAGGGGAGCGTCCTGGGGCCTTTGCTTTTTCTCATTTATATAAATGACATGCCTAACTCTATTGATTATCCAATGGTTCTGTTTGCTGATGACAGCACCGTAATATTCTCTGGAGAAAATTTGGAATCATATGAAGCTGACATTAATAGGACATTAAATAGTATTATAAAATGGTTAACAGCAAACAGACTAAAAATAAATTTGACTAAAACAAAACACATGACATTTCAGCAACGAACTAACTATACGCCCAATATTTCTGTAGCTTATAAAGGACATAAAATTGATAGTATTGACATTACAAAGTTTTTAGGACTGAACATAGATGATAAGTTGACATGGAAATATCAAATTGACTCTATATGTAAGAAATTAAACAAATTCTCTTATGCACTATATAACTTAAGGAAAAGAGCAAATCAATCGGCAGTTCTCACCGCCTACCATGCGTTTGTGACATCAACATTACGTTATGGCATTATATTTTGGGGGAACTCCACAGATAGAGAAATTGTATTCAGGGCGCAGAAGAAATGTCTTAGATCAGTGTTCGGTATTAGCTCTTTGGAGTCCTGTAAGCCATATTTTCAAAAACTTAAGATTTTAACTCTGCCTAGTTTATATATTTACGAAATATGTGCTTTTGTTAAGCTGAACCCTCACTTATTTGTAAGCTTCAAAAGCAAACGCTTGCGTAGCAAAATACAGAACCTAATGATTCCCAAAACGATGTTGTATCAAAAAAATGTAGTTGGGATGGCCCCAAAAATATACAACAAATTACCTAAATGTATCGCAGATATTGACCATGTATATAAGTTCAAAAAAACTTTAAAAGATTTTCTAAGTCGTAAATGTTACTACTTAATTAAGGATTTTTTAGATGATAAGGAAATATGTACAGTTTGACATGCATGCTCACACTATTTGTATGCCGTAAGGCGCCACATAGCGAAACTGTATTTTTTTTTTTATAACATCTCTATGTAACCTATGATGGACAAATAAATAATTTTATCTTTATCTTTATCTTTATCTTCTATACAACTCGAGAGTGGAGCCGCGCAGGCAACTTGGTTGAAAATTAAATTTCTTATAACTCTTAAAAGTGCTTCTCCCCACTTCAATCTACGAGGCCATGCTACTACTGTGGACAAAAACAACATACATAATACATCTACATACAAGCGTGTATCTCATTGGGGTATGCCTCTGCCAAAGAACGCGAAATACTACGACCATAACATACTATTTCGCTTCAAACAAATTCGTACATCTCCTCATACAGAATCATCGGTTATTCTGATCTCCTTTCTCCAGTAAGTATCTACTGCAGAAATTTGGTCAAGCTCCTCCTCGCCTTGGTCACCCCCTTCCTATCCTTCTATCCATTTTCAGGACGTATGGCATTATATACATAGGCTAGGAGGAGTGGAGCACGTTTTGAAAGATCTAAAAAGAAGTAAAAGAGGTCTAGGAAGAAAAGAAAAGTAAAAAATATAAAACACCCACGACAAAACAAACAGATAGGACCATCTCGACAGACAAGACTTTCATCGTTTTGGGAGTTACAAATACACAGATACGCATGTTAAACTTATAACCCCCCTAGTTTCTATTGGGGGCGATTAGGATCTAACTACAGAAATGATCAGAGGTCCATGTTCAACTAAACAACAAACAAATGACCAATTTAAATCCTAAATCGATCCTAACTTATGATTACCTTCATCATTCCCAGCAAACATGTATGCATGGCCAACCACCGGCATACATGGAATCCCACTCGGTAACTTCTTGGACAACTCCACCAATTTCTTCCTTCTCTGCCGGTAGAACACGACATACACGCAACTAATTACAACGATCAGTAACCAAAACATATTCAAAGACCTGTTGAATACACCTCTTAAGGTTTTCAAACGACACTCTTTTGCTGTTATATTCCAAAATGGAAAATGAAATAAACGTTTAATTAGTAAGTGCCTATTGTTTCAATGACAACAACGGCCTTCTCTAGGATGTATTTATATACGTAAACGGTCGGGGTCAGAGTATGTCTGGTAAACAATACCTGATTCTGTCGATCACTTGTCTCGGCGAGACTGAGGAGGCCTTGTTATCCTTGTCGAATATTATAAATGTGATGTATGTTAGAAAAAGACGGCACGGGAGTTCCTCAATATGTGTATTGTATGGAAGATAGTCTGCCAAAAGAAGCGCGAACATAAAGTCTATATTTCTGAGCATTTTTAAGTGTTATTTGAGGTGTCAGAGGTTCTCCCTGAGCCTAAAGATGGTATTCTTCAGTTTATTGACATTAGGTAGTAGTTCTTCTAGAATGAGTAAGCCGACTTGACAACATTCGGCTGTGATCCAAGAAGTGTAAGAATTGAATGAAATAGATTGCGCTACCACACGTGTTCTGAATTTTATTATCATAGGTGACGTAATATGTTATTAACTAATACACAATAAATGGGTTATAAGTAGATTTTTCTAGAAATAAACATACCATTATATTCAACGAATTCCGTGTCGGAACTTGATGACTTATTTTTTCACATGAATTTTTACTGAACTTAGGTACAAAATTATTTATTTATTTATTTATTTAAACTTTATTGCACAAAAGAAAACTTATCGTACAAAAGGCGGACTTAATGCCATATGGCATTCTCTACCAGTCAAACCTTAAGGCAAAGCGGAAAAGATTGTGGGGCAGTGCAAATAACAACTAAAAAAAAATAACATTACGGTATTTCTATATACAACATATTTACACAAATACATATAGGTACATAAATAAAATAAATACTTA
This sequence comes from Epinotia ramella, assembly GCA_947578815.1. Taxonomy (NCBI): domain Eukaryota; kingdom Metazoa; phylum Arthropoda; class Insecta; order Lepidoptera; family Tortricidae; genus Epinotia; species Epinotia ramella. The sequence goes on from OX388207.1 coordinate 7,494,884, forward strand.
CATACACAAATAAATATATATACATAAATATACACTACATACATACTTACAAGCGAAATTTTCAAACCTGTAACCTTTAGTCTACTCGGATCTGCCAGCAAATAAATTACGCACAGATTTCTTAAAGACGAATTTGCTCGGGGCTTTCCTGATCGCGGGGGGAAGGCCGTTCCAAAGACGAACCACCTGCACAGTGAAAGAATTGGACATAAAGCCAGTACGGTGAAGAGGGATAGATAGAGAAAGATTGCCAGAAGAGCGAAATTGACGGTCACGAGAAGCACCATGAAAGTGAAAGAAAGATTTGAGATATTCAGGGGAATGTGGATCATTAAGAATAGAAAATAAAGTGCAAAGCATGCGAGTATTTCGCCGTTGACGGATAGGAAGCCAGCCAAGCCGAGCCCGAAAAGAGGAGACGTGGTCGTATTTCCGTAGACAGAAAATGAAACGGATACAGTTATTGAGAAGTCGATCCAGCTTATCGAGAAGTTCTTCATTTAAATCCGGATAGCACACATCACCGTAGTCGATTATGGGTAAAATCAGCGTGTTCACAAGCAAAACCTTAGTGTGTATGGGCAAAAAGTGCTTGAACTTGTTAAGAGAGAGGAGAGATCCCGTAATCTTGCGGCTAATTTCCGCAACCTGTGTTCTCCAGCTCAGAGTACAGTCCAAGTGAACACCTAAGTCTTTTACACTCTGACTGTAGGGTATAACAGTTCCATTGAACTGCACTGGTCTAATGGAGTCAAGATCAAGCTTGGAAAGTTGCCGAGAGCTACCGATGACAATGGCTTGACACTTTGACGGATTAACAAATAGGCCGAACCTCTCAGACCACTGTTTTATGTGTAAAAGGTCCCGATTTAGCTTGTCAACGGTGGCCGTGATATCAGTCACTTTACACTGGTCGTAAAGTTGTAAGTCGTCAGCATACAGATGGTAAGCACAGCGAAACTCAGGGGTAATGAAGTTAATAAATGTAGAAAATAGAAGAGGAGAGAGAATACCTCCTTGAGGTACACCAGTGGCAAGGTCGCACCAGTCGGACAAGGCCCGGTCAACTCTGACCGCTTGCTGGCGGCCCCGAAGGTAAGCAGAGAACCAACTAAGAGCTGAAGGTGGCACGTTAAGATGCTGAAGCAGAGCAAGGAGGATTTCGTGGTCAACGGTATTGAAAGCATTTGAAAAATCTATTAAGATGAGTACTGTGACCATTTGACCCTCCATGCCACTCCTAACATCTTCGGTCACCTTAAGAAGCGCAGTACAAGTACTATGGCTAGGACGAAAACCGGATTGAAGGGGGCTCAACAGCTTATTGGAATGTACGTAGTGTGAAAGTTGCTTATGAACCACCGCTTCTGCGATTTTCGACAGAAAAGGGAGTATAGAAATAGGCCTAAAGTTGGTAAGAGAAGTAGGGGTGCTAGTTTTAGGTAAGGGAATAACGAAGGCTCTCCGCCAAAGGGCAGGGAACTCGCCGTTAAACAGAGAAGAGTTGATGATATGAGTAATCACAGGAAGAGCATAATCAAGGATCGTAACTATCATGTAGCGACTCACATCATCACATCCAACAGCCTTTGATTTGATGGCATTAACAATGTTCTTCACATCTTTATGGGAAATCGGGGAAAAAGAGAAAGAATCAGTAAGAGAAGAGGGTAAAGACGAAATAATTGAGAGAGTTAGTGAAAGAAGAAATAATTGAGAGAGTTAGAGAAAATTAGTGATTAGTAAAAATCGTGTGAGCTTACTGTTTTTTTTTTCAATTAAATCTACAATAAATATAATCGTAAAAGCCCTGACTGAATCACTCACTTAACCAAAACACCTTAACCCAGCCCAAACCGTTGAACTAGGTATTTTATATGATGTAAGTACCCACTAGAAGGGATTTTTGAATATTCTACCCTCAAGGGTGTAAAATGGGGGTTAAAACTTTGTGTATGGACTCCTTATTAGAATATAATAATAATAATAATATATTTCATTTATTCAGATAACTTAGATCCATTGGTTAGAAAAACAACATAATATAAGAAAAGTAATTTTAGGGTTTAGGAAAAACCCACCCCTAAGCGGATTATACAGGATGTTTTTATTACCGTCTTAGAGCCGAAGCCCACTTAATATAAACATTACAAAGAACTTAAAAAAAGGTTTTTTTTATTAGTATTAATTTTAATCATCCAGCCTAGTGACCGCAGTGACCGCTAGCCGCCATCTTATGTAGATAAGTAAGAACTCTAACCGGGTGAATGAACTTCGCACCGCGCGCCATACAGGATTTTTCAAACTTAATTACCTTTTATTACTAAAAACTTAACTATACATTTTTTTTTCACGAATGATTAGTACTTTTTGGATACTTTAAGTGGGCTTCGGCTCTAAGACGGTTAAAAAAACGCGTTTTATAGGGGTGCAAAGTTTGTACGGGTGAAATTTGGTATAGAGATAGTTTGAGTCCCGGGGAAGGCCATAGAATAGTTTTTAGGCAACTCCTAAACCACACATAATAAGCCCGAACTGCTTGGCTTATTGCAATGCTCTCAACGAAGTAGTTTATGACTGTACAAAAAAAGTACAGTCAGCAATAAAAACATTAACCAATTTTTATTTTATTTTATTAGAATTGTATTTTGTTTTTTGTCATTATTCTTCTTCTTTACAGTGACTATTATAATATTATTTGATTACAATACACTATGGTTTTCTGAATTTCAAATAACCGCCATCTATATTTATTTCAGCAAAGGCGGTCACTTTCCCTGCTGGTTAGTTACAAATTTCTTGTAGACGGTGCTTAGCATTAGCAATAAAAATAACTGAAGGTGTGCAAAATATATCCACTAAGTACCTATTATTCCGTTCAAAACTATGTTGACAAGTAGGTACTTGACTTTATTTCCAGTATGCACATTTTTCGAAGTAACGAGTCATACCTTTCACGTTACAGTAATGGCATTGGCGTCTCCCTAAATGTAGTGTTTTAGGTAATATACAGGACTATTATTACCTACGCACATAAGGGCAGTTTCACTAGATGGCGACTACTAACTAAATAACCAAGATTATGCCTGATTGCTGCGGTTGTCTCAACGAAAAATAAGATGGGGTTTTAAAGATTCATTAATTTCATTATTGAACACATTTTGGAAATAACTAGTTAATCTTGTTGAACACTTTCTTTACGTCGTACTTTGTTTATGTAATTATTCACATAGGCAAATAAAATATATCTGTTGCGCAACGCACTTTGCATTGTGCTTGCTATTTATACAAACAGTGTACCTATTCAAAGGATAACAATGAACATAATAGACAACATAGAATACGCTGAGGCTGGTGTATTATACACGTACAATAGATAGCAATTAAACTCTTTTGTATAATAACTGTTAATATCAGACAATATTACGATATTTATTAATCATCATCGTCATCATATCAGCCGAAAGACGTCCACTGCTGGACATAGGCCTCCCCCAAAGAGTGCCAAAGCGACCGGTCCTGCGCCACGCGCATCCTGCAGCGGACTCCCGCAACCTTTACCAGGTCATCAGTCCACCTTGTCGGGGGCCTACCCACACCGCGCCTTCCGGTACGTCGTCGCCCGCCACTCGAGAACATTTCCGATATTTATTACTCGACCCAAAAACAAGTTACCTACAGTTCGCAAAAAATAGAGGGGGCGCTCCGCGAAATCGGGGTTCTTAGATTGAATATTTACCTATGACAAACTAAAGCGAATGCCAGGAAAAAGAACATACCAAAACTAGATCATATTTGCAATTGAATCGTCTGAACAAAACCATACAAAACCAAAATTGCCTCGATAGAAAAGAACCGCCAAAACATGTCTTATTTTTACTCAATTTCAATAGTGTGAGGTTCCCGTGCATATAAATTAAGCAAAAGTTGAGTGTACGAGGGGCGTCTGAAAAGTTCTAAGCCTAAGGTATTTCGAGGTTATATATGCGTTTATGATACTGGCCACTAGAAAGGCCATTTAAAAACAAATTATTAAAAAATAACATGTCACGTTTTTATTATTCTGTTTCGAGATATTCAACGGAAAAGTACATCATGTGTGAATTACCAACGAATATTACGAAAATTGAGCACCGTGCTGTATTTAAATTCCTTACAAAAAGTGACAAATCACCGCAGTGTATTTTTGAGGAAATGGCTATTATTTACGGTGATTCTGGGCCTTCTTATGCCACAGTCAAAAAGTGGAGTCGCTTATTTAAACTCGGACGGGAATCGATCGAAGACGACCCCCGCTCAGGGCGGCCAATATCGGTAGTGACCGAAGAAAACGTAGCAAAAGTCAAAAAGCTGGTATTAGAAGATAGAAGAATGAAGGTTTGGCAAATAGCTGAGGTCTTAGGTATTAGTAAAGAAAGAGTCGGAGAAATTTTACATGAACATTTGTACATGAGTAAAGTCAGTGCTCGTTGGGTACCGAAAATGCTAACGGCCTTCGATAAAGTACGTCGTGTGGAAACTTCTCGGGCGTTTTTAGAATTGTGCGAAGATGATTTAGATGAAGTTTGTTCCCGAATAGTAACTGTTGATGAAACATGGATCAGACAGTATGATCCGGAGTGTAAGTCTGAGTCGATGCAGTGGATTGAAAAGGGTGAAAGGCCGCCGAAGAAATTTAAAGTGCAAAAGTCGGCCTCTAAGTTAATGGCTACGGTATTTTGGGACTGTGATGGCATTCTTTTAATCGATTATTTAGAAAAAGGCTCTACGATAAACGGAACTTATTATGCAAATCTAATAAGACAGGTGCGACAAGCCATAGTTGAGAAAAGGCGGGGTAAACTAAGGAAAGGCATTTTGTTTTTGCAAGACAACGCACCCGTTCACACCGCTAATGTTGCGAGGCGTGCTCTGAAGGAAGTTGGTTTTGAGGAAATTGACCACCCACCCTACAGCCCAGATCTAGCCCCAAGCGATTATTTTCAATTCAATAATTTGAAGAAAGAGTTGAGGGGAAAGCGATTTAGAAGTGACGAAGAGATGAAGGCGGCTGTACAGGAGCATTTTGAAGGGCAAAATAAAGATTATTTTTTTAATGGCCTAAAAGCACTGTATAAAAAATGTAAAAAATGCATTGATTTAGGAGGAGACTATATTGAAAAATAAACACGAGTTAATTTTTGTAAATTGTTTTTTTCTATCTTAGGCTTAGAACTTTTCAGACGCCCCTCGTATAATAGCTTTTCACATTACCTAATGAAAGTACTAGCGGGGTATTTTTATGTAGTCCCTTTTCAGACTTATTGAGGTGAAACGTATTTGGCGTATAGGCCTTTTTTATTTAGCGCGATACCCTTTCTCCCGTCGCGTGTTTCGTGCGGTTCTGTATATCTTTTGTTGCCGTTCGCGGGCGGAGTCAGTCGTAATCGCTCCGCTGAGACGAGAGGACTACGTTCTGTGCTCTCACGACAGCACGATGAACATAATTATTTCAATAATATTGTGACCCAGTATATTCGTCCAGTGAATGAACGTATCATTACATTCCAGTAGATATTTTGCTACATTTTGAAATAATATATTTAAAAGTCGACCTTAACATATATATCTTAAAGTTCAAAATACAACTATAAGATTACGCAGCGATCGGCGGGTGACCGGCTTCTTAGAATAATTTGTGCAGTACATGCAAGACTAGACGAACATTTTTCTGTCGATCGTGTATTTACTTTATGGAAGATTATCACTATCACTACATAGTATAAAACAAAGTCGCTTCCCGCTGTCTGTCCCTATGTATGCTTAGATCTTTAAGACTACGCAACGGATTTTGATGCGGTTTTTTTTAATAGATAGAGTGATTCAAGAAGAAGGTTTATATGTATAATATAGTATCCGTGCGAAGCCGGAGCGGATCGCTAGTTGAGAATAAATCCGGTTATGTTCAAAATCGATGTCTGAAAGGTCTAAATACGAATTCATAGTAAGAAATATTTGAAAAAGTGGTCGCATTATTTAAAATTTTTGAAACATTCGTTGTAAATTAATATGCGCGTTTTTTTAAAGAACAACATACATTGGTAGGCTTCTCGAGGGTGAAGATTCTAGAAATGATGTCCATTTTGAATTCCAAGATGGCGGACATTGCTTTTCGAATTTAAACTTTCGTGAGACGTGTAAGACAGTACTAATAATTACACGGTTCAACTCACGTATTAAATGTCACTACGGGCGACATGTTTCGAACTCTTCGGGAATTATTCTTAAGGATGAGTGTTTTCGCGGCGGTGTCGCTTGAATCTTGTCGTGATTCAAGCGACACCGCCGCGAAAACACTCATCCTGAAGAAGAACTTCCGAAGAGTTCGGAACATGTCGCCCGTAGTGACATTATTGACATTGTTTTTCTTTAAAGTCATCACGGGTGTCGCTTTTAGGGTTATCGAGAGTGCAGATTCCAACAATTATTGCCTGCGAACTTGGACGTTTTGATATTAAAAAAGTGAACATAATTATGCACTTTTTCTTTAATATATTCAAAATTGATAACTAAAGGGCCAAAGCGTGTCCATTGTCTCCAAGTACGAATCCGAGATCAGAATTGAAAAATTTGGCCGCCACACAGTAGTGGCCTGAAAATCTGACTTTCATAGACATGATCGAAGTTTTCATAATATATTATAGTTTTTTTTTAATGCTAGGTTAAAGCTACTAAGCTAAGTCTACTAAGCTAGGCTACTAATTTTTTTTAAAAGCTAAGGAATTTATTCACGTATTAAACGACACGACAGGAGACATGTTTTGAACACTTCGGGAGTTCTTCTTCAGGATGAGTGTTTTCGATGTTTGTTTTGAAGAAGAACTCCCGAAAAGTTCGAAACATGTCGCCTGTTGTGACATTTAATGCGTGAATTTAACCGTGGATTTATTAGTAGTATTTTAGACATGTCTCACAAAAGTTGAAATTCGATTATAGCTTTTTTTTGCTTTAGGCTTTTACTAGCCATTATTATGCTAGCTCACAAACCTTACGTGATTTAGTAAAAAAACGGAAGGCCATATTTCAGTTATAGCTCCGGTGGTTTTTTAAGCAACAAAATTTAGGTAGTGGTATTCCTTGGGTAATTAAAGTAATTTGTACTCTATAAAGTAAGTGTTTTCGCGGCGGTGTCGCTTGAATCTTGTCGTGATTCAAGCGACACCGCCGTGAAAACACTCAATCCTGAATAAGAACTCCCGAAGAGTTCGAAACATGTCGCCCGTAGTGACGTTTAATACGTGGGTGAACCGTGTAATTATTGACATTTTTTTCTTTAAAGTCATCACGGGTGACGCTTTTAGATTCCAACAATAGGGGCGTACCTAGACACTAAATAAAATAATGTGATATTTTCTCGAAGAAGGATAAAAAAATTGTCAAATGGAGAAAAAATCAACGCAAAAGGTTAAATAATCACGAAGTTATAAGTGTCCAAAGTTTTAAGAAGGGATGTGTTCTGTCCCTTTTTCGCAAAACGCAACTTCATATGAAACGATGACGCTGGAAGAATGTGACGTCACAGAAGACGGCAACGTGCCGCGCGCATCGTGGTCGGCGACGCCGTCGACGCGGCCTGCCGGCAGCATCCTGTAATGTGACGTCACACACCGTTTGCGTTTTCTCTCTCTAACAAGCAATATTAAAACGGTTGTAGCTTCGTAATTCTTTGAGATATCTGAATGGGATTTTCATCACTATGCATATTTTTTTGCCTTCTTTCTTTTGGAGTAATAATAATTTTCGAGTCTGCACCCGAATTATTGCCTGCGAAGTTGGACATTTTTATATTAAAAAGTGAACACAATTTTGCAGTTTTTCTTTAATACGAGTATGTTCAAAATTGATAACTAAAGGGCCAAAGCGTCTCCATTGTCTCCAAGTACGAATCCGAGATCAGACCCCGTATCATGGTCGGCCTTATCACTCGATAAGTGACAATATAGGGGCATCGTCTCGTTCTATCAAACGGTGTCAGCCAGTGACGGACGCTCTATCCTGTCACTTATCGCGTGATAAGGCCGACCATGACACGGGGTCAGAATTGAAAAATTTGGCCGCCACACAGTGGCCTGAAAATCTGGCTTTCCTAAACATGATCGAAGTTTTCATAATAAATTACAGTTTTTTTTAATGCTACTAATAAATTCACGTATTAAATGACGCGACAGGCGACATGTTTCGAACTCTTCGGGAGTTCTTCTTCAGGATTAGTGTTTTCGATGTTTGTTTTGAAGAAGAACTCCCGAAGAGTTCGGAACATGTCGCCTGCCGTAACATTTACGTTAATTTTTTAACCGTGGTTTTATTAGTAGTATTTTAGATATGTCTCACAAAAGTTTAAATTCGATTATAGATGTTTTTTTGCTTTAGCCTTTTACGAGACATTATTATGCTAAATTACAACCCTTACGTGATTTAGTAAAAAAACGGAAGGTCATATTTCAGTTATAGCTCTCGAAACTGACTTGGCTACTAGCGAAAATTATATCTTTAAATATAGGTACTTACAGATTTTGTCTTTCTTTCCACTTATTATAATTATCTATAGGTATTCATCAAGTTTCATCTGACTGTCGGGGCATATACTATGCGAGAAGGAGCGGGGCAGCAATAGACGCATCAGCGCGGCAGGTACGGGGCGCGCGGGTGATTTCTGATTTTTCCCTGGCGATACGCCCCCTCTTAACTGGTTTTATATAATACCTATGTGTCAGCGCATGGATATGGCTGTGGTTCGGCGTGTAGCGATTCTCTGGAGTAGGGTCAGCATCAGTAATGTAGAAGACTGGGTTGGGATTGTGGGTTGCATTTATGATATACCTACAGGGCGTCCCAAACTTATGGGACATGAAGGGGAAGTACCTTAAATATCGTAGATAGTGAATTTTGCTCAAAGAAGACTTTGTGTTATTTTTAAAAGTTAGTAATTCTGCATTCATAGATTTTCTAAAAATTACTTGCTTCGTCTGGGAATCGAACCGACTTAAATGTCAAAAAAAAACACCCTACTTTTAGGATGCCAATCGAAAGAATAGCTAAAAAATAATAACTCTGCTTGAGTAACATGGTATTTTAAAAGAGAGGAACAACGTGAAATTAATATTTTAATCAAATTAAAAACATACATGAAACTGCCGTAGTCAATTAAGTAGGTATTTTTTTGTAAATTAATTTATTAAATGCTCAAAATGTGATCCCTCTTGTCTTACGCAAATCTCCAATCTTTGAATGAGCCCGCTGCCTGTTGATTTTCTTATCATTTTATGGTGAACACTCGATGTGATATGGCACAATTCTGTTTGCAACTCGCCCACGTTCTCGTATCGCTTTTTGTATAGCATATCTTTCACGTATCCGCAAAAGAAGAAATGTAATGGTGTAAGGTCCGGGGATCTGGCCGGCCATCTAATCGGTCCATTTTTACCAATCCATGTAGGAAAACATTCATTTAGGAAATCATAAAAAAAACTGAGCAAAATTCACTATCTACGATATTTAAGGTACTTCCCCTTCATGTCCCATAAGTTTGGGACGCCCTGTATATATGATATATTATGCAGACCGCGCTTTTTACACGCACCGTCGACTCGCGTTCCCCTACTAGGTACCTAGCAGATGGTATGGACTATGTGTTAATTCGAATTTAAACTTTCGTGAGACATGTTGAAATAATACTAACAATTACACGGTTCAACTCACGTATTCAATGTCACCAGTAGCGAGCGTGTTATGCGTTGGGCTTTCCGAGAGGCGGCGGTAATGCTGACAACGCATAGCCTGTTCCTATATACTGGTAATTTTGGTTTGGGGACCTTGAACCTACTAAAAGTAGATCAGCTTAATGCAGGCCTTTAAATAGCGCTATTTTCGTATAGCGCTATCATTTATAACGTTATTATTCCTTAAACCGCTATACTCAAAAACGATATTTGACGCGCTGTATAGCGATATCCATTATAACGTTATAAATCTAAACCATTAATATAAAACCGATACTTTTTTAACCGATATAATAATGTTATAACGTTATAGGCTACCCCTTTCTCGCATTCAGTATAGCCTACTCGTGCAATGTAAGCGATGTGATTACGAGTACGTAACGTAGGTTGTTTGTTAGAGTGCTCGACGTCATAGTAAAATACAGAATTTTTCGATTTGCTCGGCTTGTCGGCGCAGGTTGTAGCCTGATACGAATATCCTGACTAATAATTTTCAAATCAGATTGTCTTTAGCTACTCTGTGCCTCATTAATCGGAAATGCATCATCCCATAAAAAACATGCCATGTAAAAAAGAGGTCAAGTCTCGAAACTCTTCCACCGTAAAAAGTTGTGAGATATTTCGTAGAGCCAAGTCTCAGGCATTCTTTTATCTTTATTTGCTTGCTAAATAAAATTTTGTGACTTGGCAATCACACAATACTACATAGCTTTAGGTATGCAGAAATCCATTCATGCAGGAAAGTTGTGTGATTGCCAAGTTACAGAATTTTATTTAGCAAGCAAATAAAGATTAAAGAATGCCTAAGACTTGGCTCTACGAAATATCTCACAACTTTTTACGGTGGAAGAGTTTCGAGACTTGGCCTCTTTTTTACATGGAATGTTTTTGCTTGCTAAATAAAATTCTGCAACGTGGCAATCACACAACTTAACTGTATTTATAGATTTTTGCATACTTACCTAAAATTATGTAGTATTGTGTGATTGCCAAGTCACAAAATTGTATTTAGCAAGCAAATAAAGATTAATAAGAATGCCTGAAACTTGGCTCTACGAAATATCTCACAACTTTTTACGGTGGAAGAGTTTCGAGACTTGGCCTCTTTTTTACATGGAGTGTTTTTTATGGAATCTCACTTCTTTTTGTAGGGTAATGTGTTATCCATACATACAAACTATGAATGCAGGCCCATTCTTGCTTTTGAATTTTCCCATTCACTGCAAATGTAACTTTGTAATCCTATATATTCGTATAGGATTACAAAGTAATGTATACAGTTGGTGTATCTAGAAAACTGGGTTGAAATAGAATTTTTTTTATAGTTTTCCCTTAATGTGGCCATTAAACCCTAACTCCAACCAAATTTCAGCTCTCTGAGTTTATGGGAAAAACTAGTTCTATTTTGATGATCATGAGTGAGTGTCATAAATGCGAAACTTTGCTTTCGCTTAACTTCGGAACTAAATGACCTACAGACTTGAAATTTTGGATTTTAAGTATGTGATTGATTATAGCTTACTGGATGACGAAAATTTCTGCATTCTGGTCTTATCCAGAGGTTCTCAAATAGGGGCCTGAAAATGTGGCGATATGGTTCCAGTAAAGGATGGTACGGCAGTGTTTGCTTCGCGCTCGACTTGGCGGGGGCACTGCCGTGCCCCCAGATATTAATGGCATTGTTATAACATGGTAAATTATTTATAATTTAAATGCCTGCATCAAATGTTTCTGACTAATTCATCAACGCACAGCCGAAACTACTGGGACTAAAAAGAAGGGACAAAATGGAACTTTTGGAAATCCCATCCCTAAGGGGGTTAAATAGGGGTGCAAAGTTTGTATGAGGGAAACTTTGTTTTTTACTATTGACTTGAAACTTTGTAGGAAGATTACTTATTAAGATGCATAAAAAGTTCTTGCAGCGTTTTAGAAAATTCCACTCCTAAGGGGGTTAAGTAGGGGACAGGGGTTCAATGTTTGTATGGGGGAAACATTATTTTTTGAACTAGACTTGAAACTTTGTAGAATGATTACTTATTAGAATAGAAAAAAGTACTTTCTGTGTTTTACAAAATTTCATCCCTAAGGCGGTTAAATAGAGGTGCAAAGTTTGTATGGAGGGAACTTTATTTTTTGAGCTAGAAACTTCAAACTTTGTAGAAAGATTACTAAATACAATACAAAAAAGGACTGTCAGCGTTTTAGAAAATTCCACACCTAAGGGGGTTAAATAGGGATGAAAGGTTTGTATGAGAAACACTTTTTTTGAGCTTGAGATTTGAAACGTTGTAGAAAGATTGCTTATTAGAATAGAAAAACAGTACTTTTAACGTGTTAGAAAATTCCATCCCTAAGGGGGTTAAAAAGGTACTTATGCAAGATTAGGATGAGAAACATTTTTTTTGAGCTAGAGATGGGCAACTTTGTGGTACGATTACTTATTAGAAAAAAAAAATCCTTTCATCGTCTTGGAAAAATACCACCCCTAAGGGGGTTAAAAGTGTTAAAACGGTATTCAAGGTTTATATGGAGAGCAAGAAAATATAGTAAGATATTTCTAATGTCAGTCTTAGTCTGTATGTTAAAAGACAACAAAACTGATTTCAGAGTTTTTTTTTAATTCATCCCCTATAGGCGTTAATGGGGCTTCAAAGTTTATAAGGAGGGACAAGTAATTTTTTAAGTAAGATTTTTTAATTTTGGTCTATGGTCTATTGTCTATATTTGGTAAATAGAGAGAGCAGATTAGTAGATTTTTTTATTCATCACCTAAGAGTGTTTAATTTAAAGGGGATTCGAAGGCCGTATAGGGTCAAGACAATTTTAAAGTAAAACATTAGTGTAACTACGATTTAGACGGTTTGTTTAAAACTAAAAAATACATTTCAATGTTTTTGAAATTCATCCCCCAAGAGGGTTTCTAGGGGGTTCAAAGTTTATACGAAGAGCAAGATATTTTTAAAATAATAGATTTATTACTTAGGTTATGGACCGTTTGTTTAATTATTAGAAAACGATTTCAGCGTTTTTTTTATTCATCTCCTAAGAGAGTTAAAAGGTTTGAAGGTTGTATAGAGAGCAAGACCTTTTTTAAAGTAAGATTTACAGATTTAAACAGTTACCAGATATGTAGGATAGGTTAGGTTAGAACTGCGATGCTCCCAGAATCGAATAGATTTAATCAACATTGGGTACTTATTATTATAACAGTAATGTAGCTTAGTAGACATATAAAAATATATTTTTCTTTAATAATGTATGAATACGTCTGTTGATGATTCTTAAGATATTTATGTTTGTAAAAACGAAGTTTTCAATTTAGATTTATCAATTTAAACTAACGAACTCATCGCACTGTTACCTTTTACGTAGGTCTAATCCCTGAACGGATATAGATGAAATTTCCCGTACAGATAATTTGAGACCCTTGGAAGGATATAGGATAGTTTTTGTATATCTTTAAGATGGTAGAAGTGTGTTTGGGACAGCGATAAATAGCTTGCACCGAACATAATTTAATAGCAATATTTTTTCTAAGACCATAACAAGTTCCACGCGAACGAAGTCGCTGGCAACAGCTAGTTATTTACATAAATATTTAGTGACTAAGGATTAATTAGAAAAGGAGGATGAATCGTAAGAAAAGGAGGATCGATACATATTTATGTGTACCAACCGTCCTTGGTCTCCCCTATCTATCGCGAGCCTATCTAGACAGATTATGGCGAAGAACCGAAATCGAAAATTCACACATTCTTTGGTTTCATAATCAGATTTTATTTAACTTGTCGTTTTCGGAATGGCTCTAAATCAAAAATAAAATAAAATGTCGGAAACTAAAAGTATATTTTAATTTTATTACGATTAATGAACAAAAGCACATACCAACATACCTATGCATAATTTTTTGCTCACGGCAACACCGTCGGTCGTAGGGCTTGTTTGGAATAGGTCCTAATACTGGGAGTCTGCGATTTAGTGCCGAGACAAACAATTAACATAGAAAAATATTGACCCTCTTACATATTGTAATAGTGTATACCTAGGGGCTATTGAGATTGGCACTCTTTCTTTTCATTTATGAGCAAGTCCACGAATCTGTGGACAGCGTTGCGTTTCCTGCGTCCCATTTTTATTCCGCCATTTATCGTCGCAACCAACCAAATATTCACAATTCACAACCAATTTGCAAATGATCGAGGTAAACAAGCATTAATAAGATTTAGAAGCTAGAACAACGTAACGGCAACGTCGCACGTCGCGCTACGGCCCACGTGGTGGCATGTTGGCATTGGCACAGAGCGGCAACGGCGCAGCCGTAGCGCGCGGCTCGCATTTTAAAACGATATTATAACGTTATTATATATCGTTCTGTTATTCATTCTGTTACGGTATTTATATCGTTATGGAGAATATTGGTTTTGTTATAACGTAATTTTCGAACACTAACGGAATATACCGTTATAATTCCGGTTCATTTTATAACGTTTTAAAGGCCTGGCTTAATGTAAGATTTGTCGCGGAAGGACTCAGATGGTTTTGGAGGGCTGGAGCCCCCTAGTCCTCCCTATGGAACCGCCTCTCTTAACCCAGCTTTTCCTCGGAACGTCCAGCGACCTTACCCGTTAATTTGATCAGGGAGTGCGCGGGGCCTAAGTAATGCCACAGAATAAATAATAATACGTAAGGTCAATGAGGGCATTTCCGTCATACTTTTTGATAAGTTCACTTTGGCTGGTCATAACTAAGAGGATATTTACTTTTTAATAAACCTCATCACTGTAATAGATTGGGCATTTATTTAACTATTTAATCGCACTATACCTCTTGTTCTAAGTGGTCTAATAAGTGAGAGACGGGTAGTGCGAGAAAAATCGAGAGCTCGCGCGCCGTCGCGTGCTAGCCGTGCTGGTAATGCTTTTCAAAAATAATGCATTTGGCGCGAGTCTGCCGTGGATGATATCAACCAATTCTTTATTGTGACTTCATTCACAAATAACCAGCACGGCTATCACAGGGCAGGCCGCGAGCTGTGTCGCGGTGAGATAGACTGTCGTTCTCTTTCTCATACTAAATTGCTAGTACTGCTGGTTATTTAAATATGTATTATTATTAAACATATGTCAGTTGACGGATTTTCCCGATGGTTTGGGGCTATTCCGTCAACCCACGATTTTTCTTGTATCGTGACGTATTTACAAACATATTATACGTCAAGTGAACAAATACCGCTGAACTCTTAATCGAAACTAAACTTTAGCGAACTCAATTTAAGGTTTATTTTAGATTGTATTGCCAAATATATTTTTTACCTTTTAAACCATTTAAAACAATCGGGAATTTGTTTTACGGAAAATCCGTCAACTGACATCATGTTTTTAAAATAATGGGCGGTAAGGTCCGAAGTACAGTGTCAAACTCATTTGATTATGGGCGCAACAATATTTTTATTTTCAAATCATAAGTAGGTACGTATTTAATAAGTAAATTGGACAGTTTGAAAATGTAAACGTAGCTATCTTAAGTATTCCCTCCTAATACAATACAAATCACACTGCTTGCGAGACGCACGCGTGCTCACGTCACACAATCGGTAAGACCTGTCCCACGGAAATTTATACCTTCAAATGCAGTAGGAAGCGCACGTCTAATACATCTGATGTGCAATGCCTTCACTTATAACAGTTTTAGTACCTACTGATTTTCAATCAGTCAGGACTAATCTCCGTCTTCCGAGTTGAATAACAAATAAATAAATCAAGCAAAAATAAAAAAAAATAACTTGCTCATCTGCAAATTAAACTAATTATAGTATAACCATCATAGTTATTATTTAAGTAAGCCAAATCAAAAGGTTGGCAATATATGAAATAGGGAAATTCCGGCACATGACGGTTTTGCCCGTTTCACAATTGACGGATTTGTCAACTCGATCATTTCGCTAATACCAATATTTAACCATAGTTTCTCACCAACAGATTATAATTGAAAATTAATAAAACTACCATCAAACATGCATATCGAACTATGTAATAAACATACTTACTAAGCCGTAAATTTACATTTTCTCATCGCACCGTCACGAAACACAGCAGCTCACTACACTCGAGTTCCAGTTCGGAGCGCAACTAAACTTTAAAAGCGGGGTTTTTCCGTTCACTGACTAGAGACTAGCGCCATCTGATTTTAACTGCGGGTATAAAATTTTCTCTGCTTTACCGATCGAGTCAGTAAGCGTGTACTGTCGTTTGAATAGCCGCAAACGCCGTTTGACGGAAATGCCCCGCTGACGGATTTGACCACCCTGACCAGAAGTTAGGTATGCCGAACGAGCCTAATATAAACGTGGCCGGCACTTTCTATCGCATGCAACGGGAGCCAATAATGCACGGCCCAATAATGTACAGCCTGATAATCCGCGTCCACTTTTGTGGACTCGGATTATTGGGTCGTGCATTATCAGCCCGGAAAAAAGTGGCTTCCAATTATTGCCCCGGACCAAGTTTGCTCAGGGTGATAATGCACGGCCCAATAATGTACAACCTGATAATCCGCGTCCACTTTTTGTGGACGCGGATTATTGGGTCGTGCATTATCAGGGTGGACAAAAATAGCTTGTCAAAAGCGAACTCTGTCTTAGGTTGGTTAGGTTAGGGTTCACTTGTGTCCCTCAGACACCCCGCGCAGCTGGGTGGCGTCGACTCGTTGGAGATTATTAGTCCGCACAGATGACCTTCCCAATGTACATGGATTATCAGGCTGTACATTATTGTACCGTACATTATTGTACCGTACATTATTGTACCGTACATTATCAGCTCGTACAAAATTGGCTTCCAATTATTGCCCCAGACCAAGTTTGCTCAGGGTGATAATGCACGGCCCAATAATGTACAGCCTGATAATCCATGTACAGTATGGACTCGGATTATTGGGCTGTACAGTCGACTACATAGAGATGTATCCATACGATGTTACAAAAATATGTATACATAGACTTTACTACCATGGTAATAAGATATACATACATAACTTTGTAACATTAAAAAACATACTTATCTTTGTAGTCGACTGTACATTAATTTGGCCGTGCATTATTATGGCTGTACATTAACCGGCACCGCATGCAACGCGCTGCGATAGAACGCGTGCGTGCCGTAGTAGCTGTAATGTAACATACCGGCTGGGGCCGGTGGCCGCATGTACTTGTAGCGGCGCGAGGAAATCACGGAGTAAACCTCCCCAGCACGTCTAGCACACGACGGCCGCGACATACTCTCGATTTTTATCGCACTATACCTCTTGTTCTAAGGGGTCTAATAAGTGAGAGACGGGTAGTGCGAGAAAAATCGAGAGAGCTCGCGCGCCGTCGCGTGCTAGCCGTGCAGGTAATGCTTTTCAAAAATAATGCATTTGGTGAGAGTCCGCCGTGGATGATATCAACCAATTCTTTATTGTGACTTCATTCACAAATAACCAGCACGGCTATCACAGGGCGGGCCGCGAGCTGTGTCGCGGTGAGATAGACTGTCGTTCTCTTTCTAATTAGAACGCTTAGAAATAGACGGATAGGCTATGTATTCTTATGTCATTCATGTCATGTGTAGATATTATGGCTACACCATGAAAATAAATTAGATAAGTATAATGACAATGAATTGCAAAAAAGTACTGACTTAGCTTTTTGAAGTGAAATAGTTATTTGTTATGCAAAGCTGCAAAGTTGTTGTTTGGCGCAAGTGCTTTTATTGAAAGCCGAGCTAGCGAAGGATCGTAAGATTGAACCATGACCGAAGTGACCAATTTGCTTATTAAATATGATTTGAAATTAAAAATATTGTCGCGCCCATAATAACAATGAGTTGGCCACTGTACTGGATCTTACTCAACAGTGGCGCCATCTGGTGAACACAAAAACAGTAGCCTATTATTTTAAAAACATGATGTCAGTTGACGGATTTTCCCTAGGGTTTGGGAATTTGTTTTAAATGGTTTACTACTCCTGATTATAAAAATAGGCCGGAATTGCCCCAATAAAATATATTTGGCAATAAAATCTAAAATAAACCTTAAATTGAGTTCGCTAAAGTTTAGTTTCGATTAACAGTTCAGTGGTATTTGCTCACTTGACGTATATGTTTGTAATACGTCACGATACAAGAAAAATCGTTGGTTGACGGAATAGCCCCAAACCATCGGGAAAAATCCGTCAACTGACATGTTTTAAAAACAAAAACATATTTAAATACCCAGCAATACTAGCAATTTAATATGAGTAAATTTGTATAGTTAAATAAATGCCCAATCTATTACAGTGATCAGGTTTATTAAAAAGTAAATATCCTCTTAGTTATGACCAGCCAAAGTGAACTTATCAAAAAGTATGACGGAAATGCCCTCATTGACCTTATCTCGAGAAATTTTCAAAGTTCCTATAAAACACCATATTTTAAAACAAAAATTGCTTCATTACTAATCAGACTCATAGGAAGCGTTGGTGAGATCGATAATCAAGTAATGATACATTTTTAGTCCACACAAATGTCACTTAATAATCAACAAATCAACAAGAAAAAAAAATATTAGTAAAATAAAATCAACAAGTTTTCTAAAATTGTAGAGATAACTATAAAATACTGTTTTCTTGGAGTAAACAGATTCCTGGTAACTTACTCGTAAATTATCAATACTCTTTTATAATCACAAAATATTATGTTGATAACATCAAATCAAAGTCTTTCTATTAGACTAATCCGTAACCCGCAAGATAATCAACATTAAAATTCAATTTTGAATCAATTTTTGCCTTATAAAATAGGCTTTTAGAAAACCAAGAGCATTAACAGCGTCATATGACAGGCGGTTCCTTGTTTTAGTAACAATGTTTTCCGATAAAGACGAAACACGCTCATTCTCCGTAGGTGTCGGTTTAATAGTCATTACAGCTTTGTAATTTTTTTCCAGAGTAGGTGTTCGTTGCCCAGTAGACTCAAATAACTGAAATTATTTTTTTATTAAATTTCTAGTTATTTGAGTGTTGCTCTTATCTGCAGTTCCAGCTGCCTGAATGGCAAAAATTGATGTTCTACTAATTCACTGTCGAGCTCGAAGTCTTCTTCATTATCTTGGTTTGCGATGTCGGAAACTTCGGTTGAACTAGAACTTGAGTTTGGAAATAACTACTTTTATTATAAAAATAATTACTTTTCCCAAGAGATTTATTTCTCGAGTTCTTGAGGCATTGAGTTTTTTTTTTCCCGTCTCGACGAAGGGCAAATTTCTCGAGATTTCTCGCCTCGAGAATTCTCGAGCAGAAACCCTAATTCTTATACGCTTGTGTTCGTTTTGAAAATGAAAATGAAAACATTTATTTCAGAACAAGTTCCATATCGGTTAAAGCCGGCTGTACACATTGGGCCAACGTTGGCGCGTGAGCAGGATGCAGCTATGCAAACGCATGAGAACGATATAAAGCCCTCTTCCTCTAACGCATAGCTGCATCTGCTCATGCGCCAACGTTGGCCCAATGTGTACAGCGGCCATAATGTTGACGTGAGGTTCTGCCTTTTCGGCGAAATATGTTTCGCAGAATTTCACATGGCAACCAACTTTTCGCAGAATTTTCATTTGGCAAACCAATTGTTGGCATAACTTAACTTCGCAGTTTTCTCATTTAGCAAAATTTTTATATTGCTAAATTTTACTTCGACAAACTTTTATGTGGCGAATTATTATGAAGCAAATGATTTGCTTAGGCAAATAACAAATCGTCAAATGACGTTTGGGCAACCAAAAACATAGGACCATTTAGAGCGCTTCAAAGGTCATAGAAATACTGAGGCGCGGAGCACTATTCTGGACGCGGATTATCAGGGCAGACAAAAATGGCTTGTCATAAGCGGACTGTCTTAGGTCGGTTAGGTTAGGGTTCACTTGTGTCCCTCAGACCAGAAATAGACACCCCGCGCAGCGGGGTGGCGTCGACTCGCTGGAGATTATCAGTCCGCACAGATAAAACTATGGCACTCTAGTTCGTAGTTCGTTCGTTTGACGAATACATAAAAAAATCTTATAATATAATATAATAATCTTAAAATAATCCCAGGTAATAATTTATCAAATCAATAGTTGCGAAATGATATCAGTGCTAAAAGTATGTTATGCCAATCAATACATTTGACGAATACATAAATGACGTATTAAAAAAATCCCAGGTAATAATTTGCCTAACAATAATTTATCAAATCATTCGTTGGGAAATGATATCAGTGCGAAACGTTGAGTTGGGAAATAAAACTTCGACCAAATAAAAATATGGGAAAAATAGTTTGGGAGTTAAACATTTGCCAAATAATTTTCGCCGAAACATTAGTAAACCGTTGACGTACTTAATTGGGGCCAATCCACCATTTCTCCGAATTGTGTAAACTATAGTATGTTCAAGTCAACTCAACACTGTTACTGTACATACCATTGTTATAATACAATACCAAAGACGTCATTGTAGTAAACACATATTTCATTGATAAATGACATAAGCAGATAATTTATCGTGTCTTGTACACATACAGATACCTACGCAAAACAGTATTTTAGTCATCACGTTGATTTTTCTTTTGATTGAGTCAGATTGGCAATATATTTTTATATTCTTATACTCGTATAATCCTAGCCCTCCGTGACATGACAAGTAATATTGGAAGTACAAACATTAATGATTCATGGCATCATTAAAAAAAGGATACTTAATGCAAACACCGAAAACACAAGCTTTTTACAATTTATGAAAAAAGTTACTTGATGCAAAAGTGCGGTGCGGTACATTTACTATATAAGTAGTTAGGCTCGGAGGTGAGCCGAAATTTCAGTCTCGAAATACGTGAGTCGTCCTTTGATACCTTTCCCTAGAGTATACCAATTGGCGAGGAGTTATGGGATCCGAACTCACGTGTGCAAAGCAAATGCTTGGATGCAGCCCACGGGGAACCATAGTAGTGCAGTTCACACCGTAGGTATTGGATCCCCTTTCACATTCCTCGGCAGAACTGCCATGCTCCTCCGTGGGAATGGGCATTAAGAGTCACGGAGTCACGCACGCAGGTGTCAATGGAAGCGAATTTCCCAAGAGTCTGTGCGGAATCGAACCTGTTAACGCCCAGTATGTGTGCTATTCACGCACAGGCACAAATACACTAATATGCGTCAGCAACCAGTCAATTTTAACACTCTCAATTTTACATCTACCGAACGCATACGTTTTTTTTATGTAAGTAATACTTTAATTTAGTAAAATGAGTCAAAATTCAAGAATTTCTTAATTAATTTCTCACCTCCGTCCACAGCCTGAACAACTACTCGCTCCTGTTTTATCAGAACCTGAAATGTTATCTGCAGCAGAACCGATAAATGAAATATATATATTATTTGATTATATATTATGTGCTTGAATCTCGTTTAGTAAAATAATAGTGTGAAGGTAATGTAAGTACTTACATGGCAAATAGTTAGTCCGAACTCTAGCTTTAAATAAGCCATTAATGGCTTTAGCACAACATAAAACATGAAACTCTGCGAAAAAAATATTTGGAACTTTAAATAAAAAAAAAATATATATATATATAATATGTCTTCTTTATAATGGGCTTCGAAGTGTCACGTTTCGGGCGCAGCGAGACGAGAGACCCGTAATGGCATTTCATACAAAATTGGAGGCCTAGGCCTGCAAGATGGTCTTTTTTAATTTCCATTCCACAATTTGTGGCACAGGATCACGGCGTTCAGCCATGAAAATTAAAGTTTGATTTCTTGGAGATGTTTTAATTTATTTCATTGCATGTTTGAGAAAAGCACTATACATACATCGGCGTGGAAAGGGGTTGCCAGCCTCATAACTATCCGACCTCGCTACGCTTGGCCGTCTATCTGTACTCGGCCGGCAACCCCTCACTTCCCGGCCTCTGTAGTATAGTAATAGTAATGTACTATTATACTGCAAGTAGGCCGCATTGGAACTTGTACAAGTCCGGCAATGTGTCCGCACATGCGGAGACACGGATGGTGGATGAGGTTGAAGTTCTGTAAAGGTACTCGCTAGCATGGTGCTGGGTAGTTCTGCCACAAGATAGCTAAGTAATGATCGGATCGGGAGAGTTGGTTTAATCCTAGCAGGATTTCCCTGATTGCCGTGTTCAGCAATGGTCGTATTTTTGCTGATATGATGATGATAGGGACAGAAACCCGCGACGGGAGAAAGGGTATCGCGCTAAATAAAAAAGGCCTATACGCCAAATACGTTTCACATCAATAAGTCTGAAAAGGGACTACATAAAAATACCCCGCTAGTACTTTCATTAGGTAATGTGAAAAGCGATTATACACTCAACTTTTACTTAATTTATATGGACGGGAACCTCACACTATTGAAATTGAGTAAAAATAAGACATGTTTTGGCGGTTCTTTTCTATCGAGGCAATTTTGGTTTTGTATGGTTTTTTTCAGACGATTCAATTGCAAATATGATGTAGTTTTGGTATGTTCTTTTTCCTGGCATTCGCTTTAGTTTGTCAAAGGTAAATATTCAATCTAAGAACCCCGATTTCGCGGAGCGCCCCCTCTTAAGACTTGAGGGTAATTTTTACAGATAAGTAATGATTGCAGCAGTCACTGTTTGATTATAATTATACATACTATACATAGTATACAGCAAATAAGCATGCTAGTGTGTAATATATCTACCAAATATTTTAGATACAAAGTTTACTCAGCTTTTACTTCGGTATTGTTTGCATTGAATTACGTCTTTGAGTAATAAGGTGTGATCAGAAAAATGCGCTCGACTCTGCGCAGTATAGAAGTAGCTGACAATGAGGTCTGAAGTAATAGCTTTATGCGTGTTCGTTTGCGCCAACTTAGTCGGTAAGTAAATCATCTTTTGCTACCTTTTGATCTTCTTGGTCTCCCAAGAGCCCTTATCTTTAGTTCTGTCAGTTCTGTCTGCCTTTTAAGTACAAGAATTCTCATTTTCGATTATCATTGACCATTAACCCTGCGATTGCTAGAAATAGCAGTGATGGATAGGTAATACTTCATTTAGGAATACAGTCATTAGTTTTAAGAGTGTATGGTAGGTACTTATTAATGCATGATTTTAACTGTCTCACTATTGGTCCATTTTTTTTCTCACATACTGTTTATAAATATTTAAATATAAAATATTATTTTTTGTACTCGTCGATTAAAATCTGTGTATTAAGATTTCATAGAGAATACCGCAACGTCACTCTTTTCATCGTTGAATAGTCTATGGTACTTCCGAAACAACCGAAATAACTTTTTTATACTCGTCGACCTTAATGTTTGAATTAAGACTTCGTACACCAAACTTAAATCACATACTTTTTACTATGGAGCTCCCAACACAACATTTCATAACTGTTGAGACAACTAAAATGAAATGGACCACTCACGTGGCGCCTTTACTGAACTATAATGTATTTGACCAATAGGACGCCGTCATGAGAAAGTCAAAAGGTTCCTAATAGGCATCAACGCACAAAAAAGAAAAAGTCATTGGTTGCACTTCGTTTTCAATAGATACCAAGTTTTTTTTAATTAGTTCAGTTGACTCGTAGAAAAAGTATTGTATACAATAGTTATATAATTAGCTTTTTAAGTCTCGTACCTTTAAGCTTCGTGGCCTAAACGTGGTACTCGACTGTAAAAGCATACATTATATAACGATTGCATAAAATACTATTTCGATACGCTCTAGACAACAGAAAAATATTTGAAAATAGAACTTCGTACTTCAATAAACGTGTCCTTGTTTAAGGAGACTCGATCCGATACAAAATTGCCAATCTATGGCGTTTCGGAACGTAGCAGCGTCGCGTCATCTGTCAAAAATCTACTTAAACTTGCTGCTGTATCCAGGGCATAAAAAAACAAAAAAACCACGCTTTGTGATTGGCTAGTATTTAGACAATCGCAGCACAGTACTGCAACATTACGGACGCCGGTGGTGTGATGCGATAACTTTTCTTTTCAAATCTAAACTTGAAAAGTTAAAATAAAAACTAAGGAAATGAGTAGTGACAGTGACGAAACATCTTTAACTCCTCAAGAAATAACTAATATGACAGAGGAAGCAACACTTACCTTGCTACCTGAAAAGTCAAAGAGCCTTTACAATAGTAGAACTTGACAATATAAGACTTACGATATTTAGTTTTCTTATATACTCGTGTACTTAAATTATTAATTTTAATGAACTCTTACAAAAAGTATTGTTCACAATAGTGTCATGATCAAGCTTTTTAATCTCGTACCTTACTTAGGCCACTCAGCAAGCGTCGTGGCCTTAACACGCTACTCGACTAAAAAGCTCTCTATTATAACACGATTGTGAAAAATACTATCAGATGACTGAGTCCATATTTTACACAAAATATTATAGCATGTTTTTTGTTTATACAGCATATTGTTTCAATAATGTCATCTGGCGTTACGCTATGTTCGCCGCGGTGCGAAATTACAGTTTCTTCATTATGTGCTAACTAGTTTGGTTAATTATCTTGGTTAATAAACAAATTATAAAACGATTTGTTTCAGAGTCGGTTCCATTCCCTGAGCCGCCTGGATACGTGGCGACTTACCAGACTTCTGGTGCCTCGGGTTTACCATCAAGCGCTAGTGCAGGGAACAACAATGCCTACAACCAGCTACCGAACTCAGCCGCAACTCAAACCGGCTCAAATTCCTATTCCAACTCAGGTTATCAACAGCCAAGTTATGGATACCAGCCTCGGGTTAACACTTGGCCGGCGCAACTGCCACAACTTCCACAACTGCCACAACTCCCGCAGCTCCCGCAGCTGCCCCCGCTGCCCCCGCTGCCCCCGCTGCCATCACTGTCATATTACCAACAGAGTTACCAGAATACCCAGCAAGCACCGGTTTATCAAAGTTATCAGCAACCGCAGCAGAGAAACGTGCCTACTCAAAACAATTACCGTACTGACTCCAGTCAAGCCCAAGCTCAGGCTAACTCCGGCTCACAGAACACAAATCAAGCACAAAGCTACCAAGCGCCGGTTCAAACTTACCAAGCACCTGCTCAAACTTATCGAACCCAACCCCGAACATACCAAGCACCGGCTCAAACGTACCAAGCACCAATCCAAACTGATCAAGCGCCATCTTACTCTGGCTACCCTCAAACAAAGCCAAAATACACGCAAGCTATAGCTTCCAACAACGCTCAAGCTAACGGCTACTTGCGGCAATGGAATTCGAGCCCCGTTGTGCCCTTGCCCACGCATGTTCAAGGTATGTTGAATATATTTTTAATACTTATACGTTTCTTTTTATAATTATATGGATATATTATGATTTTATTATGGTACGAAATTTGCTAATAGTAATTTTTGGCGAAGATATTTTTCTGACTTTAGTTAAGGCGCCGTAGGTTCATGGTCTTCTCTCCCTCTCACTGAGCATAATAAGCATGAGCGCGATGGTAGTGCGTGCTCGGAAGCGCGGATATCATGTTTATTCATTTAAATTTTTCGGTCGTTTAAATAAATAAAAAAGTAATCACTGATTTCTCTCAAACATGAAATCGCCGATTTTTAGAAGCAATTTTAATATTTTTAGCTTTGGTGCATAATTTGTTACGAATATTTTAAGTGTATTTTAGACCTATGCTCGTGTTTTTTTTCTATGGAGCGAAAATTGCTTAGTCATGTTTCGAATCACTGATCTCGTTGCAGAAAAGCCTCAAGATTACTATTCGTATTTTTTTTTAACCCATATTATTTTAAATAGACGCATTACATTGTTTCAAAAACTCTGTTCGCTTAACTTCACTGAATCTACGGCGTCTTAAGAGGAAACACAAAGGCCGAGATCATTAAGAAATAGGTATTTGTAAAAGGTATTGCTGTCGCGCACCGCCTGATCAAGCGAGCGCGAGCGCGATAGAGACAACTGCAGCTTGGATCGAAAATACCTATTAAAAGTAAATGAAATCAACGTTTCGTAGTCCCCTGATTTCTTCTCCAAAACTTGACATATTTAACTATTTTTTCTATTAATAATTAAAGTAAAGAAAGGCTTTGGCCGTGTTCCTATGTTTTCCTTTTTTTTAATAATTTAGTCAAAATTGTTTTCTGGAAGTTTTAACACAGCGTTATCTGGCACTTTTTTTAGGTTTTTGAAGGTTATTAAAAGTTTGATATATATCAATTTTGTATG
Organism: Epinotia ramella; assembly: GCA_947578815.1. Lineage (NCBI taxonomy): Eukaryota > Metazoa > Arthropoda > Insecta > Lepidoptera > Tortricidae > Epinotia > Epinotia ramella. The sequence continues at coordinate 7,520,900 of OX388207.1, forward strand.
AAAGTCGTATTATTATTGTATTGTATTATTTATGTATACTATTTGCCTATGTGTTACATAAACATAATAAATTATAAAAAAAAAAACAAATATGTTTTTAATGTTTTATTTATTTAGGTGCATAAAAATCTTAATATCCGACAAATTAAACCAAAACATAAAATCTTCTAACTCAGGCAGAAGCAAGTAATAAACATAGAATCTTAAGTATATATACTTATATCAAAAAATCAATCTCAAAAACATACAACTTTTTTTATAAATTCTAATCAGTCAATGGACATACCTACACTTATTTCTGCATTAATATATATATCATAAAAAATCATTGGATATGTATCGGATATATATGATGATATATATCCATTGATATATATTCTCGAACACTGAATCAACAGACAGGCTTTCTTCGTATCGCAAGTTGACTTCAACTTCAAGTAGCTTAAATTTGTAGTAAAAAGTTGAATCCACGCGTGAGACTTTTGCCTTCTGTTTATAAGACAGAGCCTTGTATAAGTATGTATGTTTAGGGTCGGCAACGCGCATGTAACACCCCAGCACGGCTATCACGCGACGGCGCGCGAGCTCTCTCGATTTTTTTCGCACTTTCCGTCTCTCTCTTATTAGAACACTTAGAACAAGAGGTATAGTGCGAGAAAAATTGAGAGTACCTATGTCGCGGCCGTCATGATAGACGTGCTGGAGTAGCAAACGTCCATAGGCTAAGGTAACCACTTACCACCAGGTAAGCTTGTTTGCTACCGACGTAGTATAAAAAGAAAATTGGCGCAGGCACCTGTATTAACACGTTCGCAACCAAGAACCCGCCTAGCGGGCAAATATCGTAATGTTTTCTCAGATGCCGGCTGAGCCCGCTAGGCGGGCAGTAGTATGAACTTACACGCCTAGCGAATTCTGTCGGTTTCTGGTGAACTGTTCCATTTTTAGTCCGGTTGCGAAAGTGTTAAGTAAGTTAAAGTATATATTTTTTTTAGGACACAACGTGCAGCAAATTTTTTCTCATCCAAACATAAGAAAAATCCTCCAAACTCCAGGCATCAGGGGTAAATATCTAGTCATTCTGCCAAATGGAACCGTTCAGCACGTGGACAACCTCGACTCGATTATAGCAAACCATCCAAACTATGTCATGGTCAATCAGAAAGGCCAACACGTGCGTAGCCCAGGAGCCCAGGCTCAAGCTCACGCTAAGGCTGTAGTCATACAGACTGGGCAGGCGACCGCTAACGCAGTTGCTAATGCTGGGTCTCCATTTCTGGTCACCCCAGTGGCCCCAGTCGCACCTTCATCACATGTGGTAAGTCCCGCTGTCCCACTCGCTCCTTCCCCAATTGTTAGCCCAGCAGTACCACTGGCTCCAGTTCTACCAGCATTCGCTGCAGCAACAGCAGTGGCTTCTGCTGGTGCTCCACTAGTTGCTCCCGTCATCCCAACCCCGCCAGCACCAGTTCCATGCCCAACTCCATTGGCTGGCCCTAGTGCAGTAGCAACAGCCTTTGCGTCAGCTGGAGTTCCACCACCGGTTGTTCCAGTTCCACCAACCCCAACTACGCCACCAACTCCACCGACCCCATCAACGCCACCTACACCTTCGCCAACCCTACCAACCCCTGGAACGCCACCGACCCCACCAACACCACCTACAGTACCAACTGTAACCCCACCTACTCCAGCCTGTCCACCAAACCCACCAACGCCACCTACACCCCCACCAACCCCCGCTACGCCACCAACGCCACCTACACCACCAACTCCACCTACCATACCTCCACCTTCACCTACACCTCCAGCTACAGCGACGCCAGCACCACCAGCGACCCCACCAACCCCAGCCACTCCACCTACACCACCAACACCACCTACCCTACCAACACTTCCACCTACCCCACAAACTCCAGCGACACCAGCAACCCCAGATACACCAGCAACCCCAGCTACACCAGCAACCCCAGATACACCAGCAACCCCAGCTACACCAGCAACCCCAGCTACACCAGCAACCCCAGCTACACCAGCACCACCAGCAACCCCACCTACCCTACCACCACCGGTTACGCCCCCTACCCCCGCTACACCAGCAACCCCAGCTACACCAGAACCACCAGCAACCCCACCTACCCTACCACCAGCAGTTACGCCCCCTACCCCAGCTACACCAGCAACCCCAGCTACACCAGCAACCCCAGCTACACCAGCAACCCCAGCTACACCAGCAACCCCAGCTACACCAGCAACCCCAGCTACAACAGCAACCCCAGCTACGCCAACACCACCACCAACCCCACCTACTCAACCAACACCAGTTACGCCCCCTACCCCAGCTAGACCGCAAACCCCAGCTACACCAGCAACCCCAGCTACACCCGCAACCCCAGCTACACCAGCTACACCAGCAACCCCAGCTACACCAGCAACCCCAGCTACACCAGCTACTCCCGCCACTCCCCGAACCCCAGATACACCTCCTACCCCACCTACACCCGAGACTCCACCTACCCCCCGCACTCTCCCTACCCAAGCCACTCAACCTCCACCACAAACCACTGCTCCTCCAACAGGAACCTTAAGGACATTTTCGAATGGAATGCAAATCCGAATTCTTTAACATTTTAGCTTTGTTATCTCTTTTGTGTTAGTAGGTAAATATCGTTCAATGTATTATTTTATTTGCTATTTATTGAATGTCCAATCAATTATATTATCATAAACTTTTTTAATTTTACGATTGCTCTTTTATTTTGTTCTACCAATCTACTTCTAAAAGTTAAGCAGCTGCAGCTTTATAGTTACTGCTGAGGGGCTAGTACTTTTATGTCGGACATAAAGCATTCGTCCCATTCTGGCCAATATGCGAGTGCCTCTTGCACACTCGGACAAATGCTTTATGTCGGACATAAAACCTAGTGTGCTAGGGGGGCTGAGATACACAAAAGCCGCGCCGCGAGCCGTACCCAAACAAATAGGGCTCGTCGACTCGTCCGTGTACCGCATAGGTAAGTACTAGGTACACTACACACCATCGGTCAGCGACAAAGCCGGTGGATTGGTCCGCGTGTGTGTGTTGACTTTTTAGTAAAGCTGCGTCCGCTACGCCAATGTTTTCGATGTGTTTTAAACATCTAACATGTTATCCTATCCGTCAGTTTCGTCAAACAAATAGGGTTTTTTTTTTATTGGCAAGAGATTTTTGACGTTTAAAAACCACCGAAAACATGGCGCAGCGGACGCAGCTTAATTCTGACTCATGTAAAAATATGTATACCTATTAGTTGAATTGAATTGAGACTACCTAGAACATATTGATCTCAGAGCAAAGAATAAGTAAGGCAGAGGGCGCGTTACTAACTTACGAACTACAAAGCACAGACTACTAAGTCCGCCACGCTCAGACGTCTGGGGCCCGTTTCATGAAGCAACAAGTTACTAATTACAAGCGGAAGTCTCTATCTATCAAAAGGTATCGAAAAGAGACTTCCACTTGTAATTTGTAACTTGTTGCTTCCATGAAACGGGCCCCTGGCGTCAGCTTATGAATTGTTAAGTCATGTTTTTGTGATTTATAAAAGTCAAACATTATTTTCTAACAATATTGTTTGCCAAAACTGAAGGATAACAATATTTGATGTTTAAAATATCGAAAACTTTAGCGCAGCGCGTGTGGTCACTGCGGACATGATGTTTCGAAAAGTACGTAAGTAGTGACATTTAATTCTTGAGTTTAACTGTAGGTAGGGTGATGGCACCAGTAATGGACACGGTCCCAATTATGGACATTTTTTTCGTTAATCGAATTTATTAAGCAACTTTCCCAACATTTTTCAACTGGCAACACTAAAGCATAACCAATAGACGTTTGAGCTATCATTTTGACACACGTCACCAAAATCAGCCATTTTGTTCTAAGATGGCTGCGAAGTGAAATCTCGTTGCGCGCGGTGGTCATAAAAATCCGTTTTTATTGTTGAAATCGTTAAGGAGGTGAGTACATATTTGTGCATGGTGTTATCTTGTGTTGTGTTGTAATAAGCTTTGATGTTATTTTTACTGAATAATACTATATTGCAAGTAAATTGAGCTAAGTTGAATATGTCCAATCACAGCAATAAGTTTTTTGTGGGGTTTGTTCATTACTGGATTCGATATTTTATGAAATTCAGTAATGGACAAGTGTCCATGCTTAAGTTTTTTATTACTTTTTTAGTTTATTGTATTAAATTATTTAATTTGTTGCACTAAACATTTGGGTTGAGTTGATTTTGTGATTGCTCTTTATATTCCAATAATGGACGATGTCCATAACTGGTTATTTTTAGTTGTCCATAATTGGGTTCTTTGTTTTTTCTTAGATGGCATCAAAGAAAAATTACACCCCCGAACAAATGGGGAGAGCATTGGATGCTGTAAGGATGGGAGAAAAGATAAGCACAGCTTCCCTCCGGTTTGGGGTTCCTCGAATAACCTTGCACAACAAGATGACAGGCAAAAGTCCTGCAGTTTGTGCTATGGGGCCTCAAACTATCCTCACGGCACAGGAAGAGGACATTCTGGTAAAATGGTTGATCGCAATGAGTAAAAAGCACTTTCCCACTGGATAGATATATTGATAATATTGATTATAGATATAATTGTGAAAATGTGATAATAAATCTTACTTTTGATTATATTGTCAAACGTCCGTAGGTACAATGGAATACCCAACAAGATATTAAGCTAAATAACTGACTTTTATAAACAACGTAATTCCTGTATTTTGGTACTTATATAATCTTTCTTCATTGAAGAATAAATCTTTTTTTAGTTAAAGTTATAGTTATACTAGGAGAAAAAGTAAACTTTTTTGATCGTTTTTTTATATTATATATTTTATATTATTGTGCTTTATGATTGTTGTATTGCTAAGATTCTAATTTCTTACCTGATAGATCTCAGTTGATTATTATGTAAGCAATTCTAAGCTGCAGCTGCTGGCAAAGCCTCCATTAATGTTTAATAAATGACTGAAAACCAGATGGTTGATTGAAAATCTGATAGTATAACTTGGAAATCAGACTGATCATGTTGAAAGTTCAAATAGCGTTAATAAAAGTTGATTTGTGACGTCATTTGTTTCATTTATGTGTTCAATACAAAAGTGTCCATTAATGGATGTTCATAATTGGGTCCATGTCCATGACTGGGTGTCCATTACTGAATTTTTGATGTCCATCAATGGTGATTTCGTAAATTTCAATTTATATATTTTTTATTAATTAAATATTAAACATACAGGATTTTTGGTTTTGTTTAAATGTTCCTCATGTATTTGAGTGCCGAAAAAAAAATCACCATTTTTGTATCGTCAAAAAACATCCCATTTTTAAACGAAATTCTAATTTAGTACGCTTAACATGTCCATGATTGGTGCCGTCACCCTATGTAGTTCTTAAAATAAGAATAAGTACTTGATCTCGAATAAGTATCTCAAGGTATGATAAATATTTGCACTTTTAATCTCGCGCTGCAGTAAGTATATAGATAAACAAAACCGATTTGCTAGCCCACCTGATTTTATTACTACCTCATATAAGTATAAATCTTATATACGGTCTTCATGCCCGGAGTCACAGTCAACGAATGTACTTGCGCAGAGCAACGGTGGGGGCTGTCGCGGGAAAGCGGGCGGCGCGGGCCGCCGCCACAAACGCACACAGTTTGTGTTCTCCAACTTTCAAGGCAGGCGCGTAGCTACATGTTTTTGAGTTGAGTGAGCAGTGGCGGCGAATGATTTTATTAGGTACCTGTTCCGTGTACGGATGTACCTCAACAACAACATTAAATAAGGATTTTTGAAGTAAAAACTTCTTTAGCGGCGCTGAGCACTTTTTGGGATGGTAAAAATTGTTAAATACGCGACAGTTTTGTGACGTCAGATGTGAAGGATTCAACTTCATTCAAAACTGAACGCTATTCGTAAGAATATAACTTTTTGCAATAGCATATTCTGCAAATAAATTTGTAATAATACCAACACATCCTTCACCGTTTTGCTATTGAGAAAATTCGAATAGTTCGAATTTGGGCGTTATTCCTAAAGAGATAAAGCTTAGAAAAATATTTACCAACGACGGCAAAAACAAATTGATATTTTGGTCGCCACCGCCGTCTGCTGTTCTTGCAAATTCGAATAGTAGTCCAGGCAATGAACTGACAACTTGTATGGAAAAAATGACAATTTTGGAAATAATTTATAATAGCTTATTTTTTATGTGTAACGGATATATTATCAATTAAATAGTTAAGTACCCAGCGACAAAATCCGACAAAATTTCAGACATCGAAAAAATGATAAGTTAACTGGCTTCTGAAAAGTCAGTAAAAATATTAATAAATGTTTTTGTCTTTATTTTGGTTCATTTACATTTGCTCTATAATATTCAAGATAAATCGTACAAAAAAAGATAATGCATGCTTCATTTAAATCTACATAATTACTTCCGGGTGGAAAGTTTGTCGGATTCTTTACTAAATCATCTTAGAATAACATTTTCAAATGAAATCAACAAAAAAAACGCTATTATAAATTAATGTTTTTCAAAACCGTATTTTGCCTGGAGTATAGTTTGAATTTAGACGTTATTCCTAAAGAGATAAAGCTTTGAAAAATATTTGGTAATGGCACAGAATAGATAATAGTACAGTAATGGCAAAAACAAATTGGTATTGTGTTATTGGTAATGAAATTGACGCAAATTTATAAACAACTAGCTTCTGCCCGCGACTTGGTCTGCGTAGACCTGAGATAAAAACAATTAATCCAAATAATTTTAGTCAATGCAAATTATTTTTAATTACCAATTTATATGGCTTGCCAAGGAACCCCTCAGAATATTACTTATTCTCTGAGTGAACTCTAATTTATAACTGCTAAACTAAGCCAAACAAACAATGTCAAACAACCAGGGGCAAACTTCAAATAATTATAATCCCAATCAATACTGATATATATCAAATGGGTCTCAAATCAATACCCATATATTCACACCGAGCAATCCTGAGATATAGTTCAAATTATTATATAAACAAGCAATATCAATTTCCTATGTGTTTAGTATATACCTAAGAATTGAATTTGAGATTGCTATCTAGTTTCAACAAGGGAATGTTAATCTAAATTGAAAATTGAATTGTGAATTGTGATTGGGAATTGTGTTTGTGTTCAGTGACCAAGAAATTCACCAAATAATATCAAATCAACTATCAAAACAATTAGCAATGTGTGCTATTATGTCACTACAAACCAATTCAGTAATATTTTGCTATTTTAAATACACTAGTTCATCAATGGTTAACCTCAAAAACGTTTTTTCCACAAATATCAAAATAATACTGTGAACCAGTCAAAGATACCTATTGACACAGCCAGAGGCGCTTCAAAGAACCACGCCCTTGCTACCAAAATGTTCGCTACTAGTCCGGGCTTGCAAGATTCTACTCGGTTGATGCCAGGGCTAGGCCCGACGAGTTCCTGACCCGAATAGAGGCCTGGACTAGAACGACCGGTATAACCCCGCTAAGCTATAGCTTCCAAGAAGCGTGGCATACCGAAGATGCGCCAGGTATCGGTCCGGTACAAAACAAAACGTGCTTTTACCTTGATGGAAGCTTCATCCGCCGTTGTACAAGTTAAGGGCTCCTGTCCCCTCCAGATTCGAAAAAAAAATCCCGCTTATTTGTAAAACAAAACGCGGTCACTTCTTTGAACTTCATGAACAAAACGGTGGTATACCAGGTAAAGCCGAAAGCTATTTATGAGTATTGTTTGTTTAATTACGTCGTTCGCAAACCTTTCGCATCGTTATCTGCAATTCTGCACGTGCAACTCCACTTATCTTAAAAATACCACCCTGGTAGGTAAATTAAAAACTTTTTTTACCTTGTTAAGCAGTCGAACAAAAATATGTCACTATCTACTTTGTAATGTGCCGAAACCGATAAGAACTGCAGCTGTGTACTTTTTTGTTTGTTTAGTCCATGCACGTGTTGTTTGCCTGGATTTACCGTCATCATACGTACCGAAGATTCGCAGAAATTTGCTCTTTTGTTTCTTTAGTAGGATTGCCTTGCGTGTTAACATTTTGGCTATGTTATATCCTTAGATAGTAAACTTGCATATTCATTTTTTTTTATTCTACTCTTAATTTAACGATAACTGATTACTGATATTATAACGCTATACGTCGCAGTCTCTTAATTGTATAATAAATATAAGTATAACTAATGGCACTAGAGAATTTTGCATCGTCGCTAGCTTGGATTAAAATCACAATAGCTGGTTATACTGAAAACAGAATAACGCCGTTAATTACTTAAATATCTAACCATTATAACTGAATCGACGCAAAAAATACAATTTAAACAAAAAACCACATAGAAAAAACCCGTTCGTCCCGTACTAAGTAATAATTAGTAATTCATTAATAGTCCTTATTTGTTTTAATGTTAACTCCAACTGGCGTGGCGGCGGCCCGGGTGTATCTATCCGACCGGTGCAGACGAACGCAGGTACGGGTTACGTATCTTGGCGTGTCACGTGAATCCGGACGCGAACGCAGGTACGGGCTACGTACCGGTCGTGTTCGTGAAATTCGTGATCTTAGTACCGCCGGGGTTAAGAACACGTAGGGTTCGGTCACGGTACGGGTCGGCGTGTATCAAGGATATCCAGAGCCCTACATAATATTTATACTGAGGTATGGAAATTAATCTTATATTAGATATTTTTTTTTACTACCCATGTTTTTGCATAGATTTGCATACATTTTACTTTATAATCTCAATTTAAATTAGTTATCTGAAATAATTAATACAAATTTTAAATGCTTCAGAGGTAGACTAATATTAAGTATTTATGCTGCGTCGACCTCAAATAAATAGTACACTATTAGTATAAGTTTTGTGAAAGTAAGCCGAAGGACATCGCTGCGCCCATCTGCGAATATAGTGATAAGTGCAGGTAAAGCAAGGGTTATTGTTTTACGTGCCGTCATTTATTATCTCTTTTGCTCTCTGTAGGTGTGAAAGAGATAATAATAATATAATTAAATGATAATATAAATAATAAATATAATTATGAGTAAAGTTATTTATACAAGATCATCGTCACCAAGTGTACTTGTATAGAACTCGTAAAAAAAAACATATAAACCTAAACTCAAGGGCTATACAAGAGCTATTGAGGAGTTTCACTATCCACCTTCTGACTCTGTCAAGACCAACAGACCATCCTCATTCCTCACCAAGTATAATGCAAAGAACTCATCAAAACAAACCAAATGAGACTAATCTCGAGGGCTATACAAGTAGCCATTAAGGAGTTCCATTAACCACCTCCTCACTCCATCATCACACCATCATCACCAAGTATAATGCATAGAACACGTCAAAACAAACCAAATGAGCCCAAACTCGAGAGTTATACAAGTAGCCATTGAGGAGTTCTACTAACCACCTCCTCACTCCATCATCAGACCATCATCACCAAGTATAATGCATTGAACTTGTCAAAACAAACCAAATGAGCCTAAACTCGAGGGCTATACAAGTAGCCATTGAGGAGTTCCACTATCCACCTCCTCACTCCATCATCAGACCATCATCACCAAGTATGATGCATAGAACTCGTCAAAACAAACCAAATGAGCCCAAACTCGAGGGCTATACAATTAGCCATTGAGGAGTTCCACTATCCACCTCCTGACTCCATCATCAGACCATCGTCACCAAGTATAAGTTATAGAACTCGACAAAACAAACCGAATGAGCCCAAACTCGAGGGGTATACAAGTAGCCATTGAGGAGTTCCTCTATCCACCTCCTCACTCCATCATCAGACCATCATCACCAAGTATAATGTATAGAACTAGACAAAACAAACCAAATGAGCCCAAACTCGAGGGGTATACAAGTAACCATTGAGGAGTTCCTCTATCCACCTCCTCACTCCATCATCAGACCATCATCACCAAGTATAATGTATAGAACTCGACAAAACAAACCAAATGAGTCCAAACTCGAAGGATATACAAGTAGCCATTGAGGAGTTCCACTATCCACCTCCTGACTCCATCATCAGACCATCGTCACCAAGTATAATGTATAGAACTCGACAAAACAAAGCGAATGAGCCCAAAATCGAGGGGTATACAAGTAGCCATTGAGGAGTTCCACTATCCACCTCCTCACTCCATCATCAGACCATCATCACCAAGTATAATGCATAGAACTGGTCAAAACAAACCAAATGAGCCAAATCTCGAGGGCTATACAAGTAGCCATTAAGGAGTTCCACGATCCACAGACATATACAATAGGTATAAATTACACTACATTCAAGATTCTATACGTACTAGTGCCTCTATACCGATACCAAAATTACCAAATGCGTCGTGTTTATCCCCGAGTATCCGTCCGAACTACATTCATATATTATTCATGGTATATTAGTTAAAATAAAAAATCATGATTAGATTTATTTGAATAAGAATAAGTTAACTTTATTCAATTTTCTAACATAAGAATTATTCACGGCGAAATTATTTGAATAACTTTGACGGGAATAAAATCAACATGATTTTATTCATGCGTATTCTTATTCAAATAATGATTTTATTCTTGAGTGCCCAACTCTGATCCTATATTATCCAGGCTATAAAATATCTTCGTGCAAAATTTCATCCAAATCAGTTAAGCCGTTTAAGCGTGGTTGAATAACAAGCATCCAAACATCAAACATCCAAACTTTCGCATTTATAATATTAGTAGGATTAGCAGGACTAGTTTTTGCCCGAGGTACCTGTGTTGTACTTTGACTTGTATTTACTAAATTTGACTTGTTTTGGTTAAGTAATTCCTCGCAAAAGAAAAGTTAAAAACTGCTATGGGAAGCGAAAAGCGGGAGAGAGATTTGTATATAACTGAAACGTTGCACGGACCGAGTGTGTGTCCACTTGGTAAGTGTGTGAGTCTTGTTTGTAAGAGTGAGGGGAATGTGTGGCCGCGTTGGCTTGCCCTACGGGCCTTCGGCCCTCGGCCATCGGCCCTAATTGGACCTCGGCATTCGGTCTCGCATGCCTTGCCGCTCACCTTCGCGCCCGTGGCGCTCAGGTTCGCTTGTAAAACAGTCGGGGGTATGGTCGCTTCACCGTCGCGCTGAAGGGACGCTACAGACCATTTTCCTTACGCAGAGCTCGGCCTGCCGCCTCGCGTGCCATTCCTTCGGCCCCCAGGTTTGCTTGTAACACATTCAGGAGTAGAGTATTCGAGAGCGCACTCTGGAGGGACGCTTCGGGCCTGTTGGCCCTCGGAATCACGTAGAGAGCGCGCTCTAAAGGGACGCTTCGGGCCTTCGGCCCTCAGATTAGCTTTTGAGCTGCTTAGGAGTAATAAATTGTCCGCGTGGGCCCGCCTTTCGAGCTTTTGGCCTTGGGGCTTGTGTGGAAAGCCCACTCTGAAGGGACGCTTCAGGCCTTCGGCTCTACGCAAAACTCGGCCTGCAGCCACGCGTGCCTTGCCGCTCACCTTCGGCCCTTAGTCCCTCAGGTTCGCTTGTAACACACTCAGGAGTAGAGTGAATATCCAAGAGCGCACTCTCGAGGGACGTTTTGGGCCTTTGGCCGTCGGGCTCACGTAGAGAGCGCGCTCTGAAGGGACCCAGAAGGGGCTCAGATTCGCTTGTAAGACACTTAGGAGTAATAAAGTGGCCACGTGGGCCCGCCCTTCGGGTCTTTGGCCCTCTGGCTTGCGTGGAGAGCCCTCTCTGAAGGTACGCTTCGGGCCGAAGGGCTCTCAGGTTTGCTGGTAATATACTTGGGAGTAGTAAAATGACCGCGTGAGCTTCGGGTCTTCGGCCTTCGGAATCCCGTGAAGAGCACGCTCTGAAGGGACGCACGCACACGCTCAGATTCGCTTGTCCTTGCACTCAGGAGTAAAGTACCCGAGAGCGCGCTTTGGAGGGACGCTCCGGGCCTTTGGTCCAACTCGGAGCCCGGTCTGCGGCCTCGTGAGCCTCGCCGCTCACCTTCAGGCCGTGTTGTTCTGTTCGAAGTTGTTGCCTACAAAACTGCAACGACTTGCAGTTCTATAGTTCACAACATATATCAGTCGACAAACCGTAAATATCACACACCTCTAGACACACGCACAACACACGCATCTCCAGAAAAAAAATGTGTTTACCTATAGCCTTTGCTAGAAAGGTAAATGTAACGTAACCACGTGCAAATGTCTCCAAACTCTCAACCACAACTTGCCCTCGAATAAAATGAAATATGCACGGGCGGCAAGGGTGGTCTTGGCCCCTAGTCTTCGGGCTGGATTTTGGCGAAAGCTTGCGGCCCATAGTTAACGAAGTTATGAATTTATATTCCTTTTTTTTTAAACATATTTACAAAATAAAATATGCTCATCTGCCTGATAACTTGCCCCTAGGCGTAAAAGAACTCAATTCGCCGATTATAAATACTAATCTACGCGTACAAATATACCTACCTACAGTAAAACACAATATTTATTAAAACGACTACAGTATCTGTCATTTGGGAACACCAAAAATTAAATTTCAAAGTACTTATTTCAATCATACACAGCATGACGGTTGCCGCGAACGTATGTACGTTACGGAATTGGCCATAAATTACATATTTATTATTGAACGACAACAAATTACATATTTTTGGCAAGCTATTAAAATGTTTGTTATTTTTTATGATGACATTAATTGCGCTAAAGTATCTCTTTCTCGAATTATGATGGTAAGTAAGCAAACGTCTAAGGTAAAAAAAAAAACATTTTACTTATATTTTTTTTTTCCAAACGGTTGGTTGTACGTTATAAAGTTAAATAAAACAATTATAGTAAGTTTAATATGCTTTCAAATGACACCTCACACGAAGCAATCAGTAAAATAGAACCCGAGATTTGGACAAAATCGATGACCATCGGCCCCCATCTTTAAGACGTGACAGCTATGTCTGTCCCCCTCTCCCTTAACTAAAACCGGTAGATTCGTACTCTGGAGACAACAAGGAACACATCCATACCAGTTTTAGGTATATAGAAGACGTGTCCACGACTTTTGTCAAAATTGGCCATTTTCCGCCGTATTATAGGTACTTGGTCACCCTAATTAAAACGAGATGCAGTTCTCTAGTATGACTTCTCTGTCGGTCACACTTTTTTAATCGCAGTACGCAGTTCGGTTTAGGTATACGTCCGTGCATGAAACGAAACGCTAATATTTCTTTTTGTGACTACTGTCAAAGTGACAACGGCAGTTGAGTGTTGCCATAACATGGTAAATTCGTGTAAAATAAGTTTAAAAAATCAGTGTATCGCGAATAAATCCAGCCCCACTAGCACACTAGGTTTTATGTCCGACATAAAGCATTTGTCCCTCTTGCACTCGCATATTGGCCAGAATGGGACGAATGCTTTATGTCCGACATAAAACTTAGCGTACTAGCCCCTCAGTAGTACTTTTTTAATTAGTTTTATGGATACATTTTGAGTTGTTTTATGTTCTTGACAAGTTATAACTGATCATTTCGTGATTACTTGAGAATTTCAGTGTAATTTGCAAGTTTTGAATTTGTGGGAAATATTATACTTACTTTTGACCGCAACAGAAGTTTATTTTGCACCATGTGGGAAATATTTTACTTCTGACCGTTAACAAATCCATTTTTAGTGTTACGTGCCAAAATTGGTCCAACGGAACACTTATGCGATCACTCGGAGGCTGTCCGTCTGTCATGGGGTATATACATTACATGATTTGTCAGCCCCAATTCATCAGAATCTGACTAATTGCTATCGTATGGATGCATGTTGCGCTGCTGATCCAACCAAACGTCAAACGAGTTGTCCTGACTAATTGCATGAAAATCACAATTTGGACCATGGAATTTGCATGATCTGCCAAGTGTTTTTTTTTCTCACAAATTTCATTCAAATAGATTTAAATGAAAATTAAAAAATATATACTAAAGAATATTGTTTTAATATTTTACACTGTAATATTGTCATTTTTTTAAAACCAGTGTTTTGCAACTACAATTTCATTCAGTGTGGCCAGTTAACAGTAAGAAAGCGAAAATTGCCGCATTCAAACGGTCCTGCGAAGCGGATTGCAAGATTGTTACTAACCGATGAGATTAGGGCGAGACACCACGTCTATCATGAGACGGCCGCGACATACTCTCTCGGTTTTTGTGTGCTGCACGGCTATCACGTGACGGCGCGCGAGCTCTCTCGATTTTTCTCGCACTATCCGTCTCTCTATTATTAGAACACTTAATACAAGAGGATGGTGTCACCGGCTGAGCCGTAATTGATGGGGTTTCGTCGCATCAAACAGGCCGCTTGTAGGTGAATAATGTATGTCGGTGGGACGTGTTAATCACATTTTGCTTCCAGTAACCTCGGTTTTATTTAATTACCTACGTAACTTCTAGACGTGTTTCCAAAAAAATGCGAGAAAAATCGAGAGTATGTCGCGGCCGTCTCATCTCATCAGTAAGTAACTATCTTGCAGTCCGCTTACCAGGACCGTTTGAATGTGGCAATTTTCGCTTTCTTACTGTTAATTGGCCACACTGAATGAAATTGTAGTTGCATCTGCGTCTGTTAATTTAATGACGTCTGTACGTCTAGCACAACTTGCTGCTCTGTCGCTTCCCGCGCGACTGAGCATCTATTATCTCACTCGCACCGTGCAAATTAGAAAGAGGAGTGTAGATCTTTCTCGAATCGACAGTTGTGTTAGCCCCGCTGTAATTATGACTTCGACATGTTGGTCTGACAAATTGGGGTAAAATCACATAATGTGGATACCCAATAACACTGTGGTGAGCATTAATTGACTCAAAATACCGTACTATTCGTCTCATTCTAACTCAGCTCTGCTGCCCATAAGAAGTGACAGACAACTATATGAAACATCGTCTTGCTTTATATTGCGGGTCTGTATAGTGTATTAGTCTGTGGTTGTGCCAATGTTTTGATTTCAAGATTTTGAAGTTTCAAGCCGTTACCGTTATATTTTTTTGTTTTGTGAATTTCTTTTTATTTCGCTTTAGATTATTCAGTGCAAACATCTAATAATTTGAAATTACTATGTCCAAAGTGAAGAAGCAGTTAAAAATCACGAAATTGTTCCGCAAAGGAAATAAACGTAAGTAATGAAGTGCGTTTTCTTAATATAGCCTTATTTGTTGGGACTGGCCCTTTACCATCTTGGCAATGGGCATCCGACAAAGAAAATTCGTCATACTTTTCTGGGACGCCAAGTAGGTAATATCGGTCGATGGACATCGTTACTTACTAACCCAGAAATCGTTACTTATACATCACTGGTTCCACAGAAAACCAGCGCCGTTGGCGCTGCTGCGGCAACTTCATTACTGAGTGGAGACCTTTTCGGTGGCACATTCATATTTTTATATGTAATTATGCGTTATGCGAAAATATATTTCTAATCTATTATCAATAAAATGGAACAAAAGCCAGTATCAAGAAGCTGAATTGTCACAAGGTAGTCAAATACGGACCCATATTAGCACTATGATCATTGAATGTTATGTCTGTGTAGGTATCTATTTGAATGTGACCAAATCTATGTTGCAGGTCCTAGAATCCTTAAGAAAAGCAATGAGAACAGTGAGTTACAGCAAGAGGTAGAGGAGTTAGAACAGAAGCTGAAAGACAAGCAAGACTATCTCTTCCAAATACAGAGGGAAAGCTACCGGCACCGGGTTGTGGTTCCGCAGATAACAGAGGACAATGTTACAGGTTTTAAAAAAGTTAGTGTACCTTTTGAGTTCATGATGATCATTTACGCTCGGACGGATAGGTGTGACTGAGGTGGCAGAATACAGGGCAAAGCACCTCAGAACACCGGGGTCACTACCGGAGGCTGTGGCAACATTAATTTCGGTCTGCTGGGCGTTCGGCTGGTAGTGCTAATAACCCATACGATAAATAGGCGCTATTATGACGTCGAGTTGCAGATACTCAGCCCGCATACACCTATTCTCTGTAAATATTGTTATCGCAATTGACAGGATTATTGAAATATAGCGATATACAATTTATAAGCAAAGTAAAAAATCATTATTATAATTTTGATGAAATCCAGTTGTGAAAAAATTTAACTTGGTTAGAATATAGTTTGAAATATTATTTAGTATTATTTTGTACCTCTAGCTTTTGAGGCACAGGGTACTGGGGGTCTGAGGCTTTAGCCTCCATGAAGGAGGTGGGGCGTCGAATTAAAGACAGAGGTTCTGATGCTCGCGCGTGTTGGTACCTGTTGCAAAGATTGTCAATCGCCATCCAACGTGGTAACGTGGCTAGCGTGATGGGCACCTTTGCACCAAGTACAACTCCAATTTTACCCCTGCCACAAAGCTACATATATAATCAACTAGACCAAAGACGTACACCAAATATACTGGGAGGAGATAGACACATGCAGACAGGCTAAAGAGATTTTGTCGAAACACGACAACAAACTCACAACCGCACTACTGAGGACACAAAGAAACCAACTAGGCAAGATAGTTGAAATAATAACAGGACACAACAATTTGAACAGACACAACTTAGGTATCACAGACAGCCCCATGTGCAGAGCGTGCATGGAAGCAGAAGAAACAACCACATTCTACTGGACTGTAAGCAGGAAGAAGTATACAGGAAAAAACACATAGGGTCTCCGGACACACTACGGGACGCAGTCAGCAACACCAAGGCACTGACAAACTTTCTGGCGGAGTTGGGGTGGTTAGAGTAGCGCTACCCCACCGATTCACGTAAAATAGGCACATTTGATGTCGACTTGCGGAAAATGCCCAGGATAACTAACCTGTTGCAAAGATTGTCAATCGCCATCCAACGTGGTAACGCGGCAAGCGTGAGGGCACCTTTGCACCGGGTACAACTCGGGCTTGTTTGACTAGACTTGGGCTAGGAATGTTATGTTGTGTATGTTTTTGTTTGTGTGTTTTTATTTTAACGTGTCTGTGTATCTGTCTGTGGTATCATAGCTCCCAAACGGATGGTCCAATTTGAATGCGATTTTTTTTGTGTCAGGTAATTTTATCCCGATTGTTCTTAGTCATGTTTCATGAAAATCTGTTCAGCCGTTTTTGAGATATTGGACTTTGAAATGAAAATGCGGGGGGTTTAGAACTTTTCTAAGCTGTAGTTATTTATGTTGTTTGTGTGATTCTTGTTATTTTGTGTTATCATATATGTATGTTTTTTGTAATTTCTGAAAAAATAAAACATTGTTTGAAATAGTGTCGGATTGTTAGATGAGTAATCACTACATAGTATAAAACAAAGTCGCTTCCCGCTGTCTGTCCCTATGTATGCTTAGATTTTTAAAACTACGCAACGGATATTGATGCGGTTTTTTTTAATAGATAAAGTGATTCAAGAGGAAAGTTTATGCATATAATATAGTACCCGTGCGAAGCCGGGGCGGTGCGCTAGTAGTGAATAATTATTGTTTTTAATTTTCAGTCTATTATCGCCCAGAACCGGATAGACGGCTTGGAGAGGTCCTTGGAGCTGGCTTCCATGCTGACCGGCCTGGAGGTGGAGTCGTACACTCAGAACTGCTGCACCGTCATATTCGACATGCAATTGGATAGGGATGTGGAGGTCAAACATGGTGTCACTATATCCAAAGTTGATGGTAATTGCTAATACTCTAACGAATGAACTGACTGATTGATATTGTTTTGATTTAAGAGTCCGCAGTAAGCTCGGCCGAATTTCACCTTCCCATACAAACGGAGTTTCGTTCTCATTTTAAAACTGCGTGTTGGATCGTGAAGAAACTTTGCATATACAATGACATGAGGTATATCTATGTCTGCAATTAGTTTATATGGTTCCAGTTTAAAAACAAACGAAATACAGCTAAAACAAGCTTTGTATGAAAAACTTAAATTCACTTTTTTTTTTTTACTATGGTATCTGAAGCTACACAAACTAATTACAGACCTGGATATACCTCATGTCATTGTACATGCAAAGTTTCATTACAGTAAAACACGTATTTTTAAAATGAGAGCGTAACTACGTTTGTATGGAGAATCGAGCTTACTGCGGACTCTTAATGTCAACAAATGGAAAATCGTCGACACTTAATTACCATTTTTAAAATAAGACCAAAAGTGATATGATATCATAAAAATGGTGTACCCTTATTTTGTCGACAATCTTTTCATCGAATATTATTTCAAGGACAATGATTCATCGAAATTTCAGTACTAGTAATATTGTTAAGCGTTAATTTATTTCGACTACTATTTATTTAAATTTATCTTACTACGTAGAAATACTATTCAACGAATATTACTTAATCGCTGATTTGTTTCAAATTATCTTAATTGGCACAACTACAAAACATTGCAATTCATTTCTTCGACATATTACTTTAATACAATTTTATATGTCCTACTGCACATTTATACATTATTCAAATTATGTAGTTAATTGTGTGACATACAAATATGTATAATAATGTATGTATAATAAAACTAAGAATCATAGGTGTAAATCGTTTATTACAAAAAGTATCAGGGCGGACAAAAATGGCTTGTCATAAGCGAACTCTGTTTTAGGTCGGTTAGGTTAGGGTTCACTTGTGTCCCTCAGACGAGAAAGCGTCGACTCGCTGCTCGGCAAAAATAGGTTAAAAAACGCTAGGGGCTCAGACATAGATCCGAAATAATTTTATGCGGAATAAATATTATTACATGTAAAAAAAAATGAATTAAAAACACCCGAAATGAAAAGCCATGACAAGAATTTTATTGAAATAAGTCAACTACCAATTAAAAGACCTCGGTTTAAATTACCTGGTATCGAGTCCTCGACGCAATGACTTGTCCATGAAATGAAAATACTTGAAACATTGTCTTTGAAATAATATTCGATTAAATGTTTGTCGGCAATTAAATGGTAAACCTTTTCAAATTGACATTATTCACATTCGACAAATAATATTGAGTTGCCAGTTTACATATGTCCTGAATGACAGTAAATCTAAAATTTGTGTATATTTTAACACATTCACGAATCCACGAATCGCTATGCTCGTAACCGATCAAATTATGTAATTAAACTTTCATAGATTTAAAGGGTTGGCTAGGTGCAAATGATGTCTTAAAATGTATAGAAGTTCTAGCTTCTGTCCGCGACTCCTTCCGCATGGAACTCGATTATATCGTACCACCGACCAACCTTTCACCCCCTTAGGGATCGTCCTAATACAACGCGACTACGCGATTATATCGCAAGTTCGCGCGATTTTACTCGCGCGGTCGCGCGATCAAACGTATTGGACTCGAATAGGTGTCCTAATTGACAATCGCGCGATCAATTAGGACACCTATTCCAGTCTAATATGTTTGATCGCGCGTTCGGCCGAGCAGAATTCGTGCGAACTTGCGATAATCGCGTTGCATTAGGACGATCCCTTAGGGTATGATTTCCGGAATAAAAACTATCCTATGTCCTTTCCCGAGACTTAAACTATCTCTATACCTAATTTCAATTAAATCGGTTCTGCGGTTTAAGCGTAAAAGGTAACAGACATGGGCACACTTTTAAATGTATAATACCTAGTACCTATTAGTTTCTGTCCGCGACTCCGTCCGTAGCTCCATACAAACTTTCACCCCCCTTTTCACCTTCTTATGGTATGATTTCCGGGATAAAAACTATCTCCACACCAAATTTCATTCAATTTGTTTACTCCCTTTATCTCTGTGTCTTGTGTAGGGAATAAATGTCTTCTTTCTTTCTATTGTAAATAAGTTTCTGTCAAAAATTTAATTTTTGGTACAAGCTTTTATTGCCGACTGTACTTTTCTGTATACCATCATCAACTACTCATTGAGACGATTCTAACGAACCCAAACCCAACGGGGTTACGTCGGTTAAGTACTGAATTCCCATGGCCACCTTCTGTCTCCATCATCAGATCAGCTCGATGCTGCCATAATATTTAATTGTCATCCAAACTATACTTATACCCAAAATTTCAGCTCAATCGATCACCGAGAAGTGGGTCAAATTTAACTTTCAAGATTTTATACACAGGGCAAGTTAATATAAAGCTTGTAAAAACATAACCTCAACTGATTTCAGGTGAGCACAAGATCACAGCCTGCTCTCTGCCCCTCGGATTCAACTTGAAGTCCATGCTGGAAAGCTGCAATAATGAGGTGTCTCTGAAGACCTTTGATGTCATCAGGAAGGCACTCACTGCTTACTATGCTAGACTAGAACAGTATGAGGATCTCAAGGTAGAGTTAATAAAAAATAACTATGTACTATCCCCTTGGGGGATGATTTCCGGGATAAAAACTATCCTATGTCCTTCCCCAGGACTCAAATTATCTCTATACCAAATTTCATCCAAATCGGTTCAGCGGTTTAAGCGTTAAGAGGTAACAGATAGACAGACAGACAGACACTTTCGCATTGATAATATTAGTATGGAAAATAATTTGATGGCCGCGGTTTCATGGGTGACAAGGAAACACGCCAACCAGTGTGGATTGAGAACCACCTCTGAAATTGTTTACAAATGGGCCAACAACACCAAATTGTTTATATCGGCAGAAGCAGTTCCAGAATGCGCGCAGTTTTAAAATAAGTGGATATGATAGTTTGTAAAAAACAATGTAAGAGATGAAAAATAGATATGAAAGTTGAAAAATAAATGTAAAAGTTGATTGGACCAGATAGCACAGATATACCTATCACACACAAACGCACAACAACAAGCGTACAAGCTTTGCTTATTTTGGGGCTAGGTTGATTTGTGTAATATTGTGCCAATTTTTTTGAAGCGAAAACTTCTTTAGCGGCGCTGAGCACTTTTTGGGATGGAGAAAAATTGCTAAATACGCGACAGATTTTTGTGACGTCAGATGTGAAGGTCACTTTTTGCTGCTAGCCGATTCGACTTCATTCAAAACTGAACGCTATTCGTAAGAGTATAAAGTTAAACACTTTTTGCAATAGCATATTCTGCAAATGAATTTGTAATTTTGTCCACGCGTCCTTCACCGTTTTGCTATTGAGCAAATTCGATTATTTCGAATTTGGACGTTATTCCTAAAGAGATAAAGCTTTGAAAAATATTTGGCAACGGCAAAAACAAATTGGTATTTTTTCGCCGCCGCCGTCCGCTGTTCTTGCAAATTGTAATAGTTCGAATTTGGACGTTATTCCTAAAGAGATAAAGTTTTGAAAAATATTTGGCAACGGCAAAAACAATTTTTTAGGGTGACACCGTAAGATATCGCGTGACCTGATCGAAAAACTGTTACAATGTTATTGAGTTTTCACTTCTGCCGGCACTCCCGGAGTGCAACCACTGTTGAAGAGCCAATAAATGATATTCCATACATTTCATTTCCGGGAAACATATTGGTGGTCAAACCGTGCCACCACGTACCAAATGTAGACTATATTTATTTTAAAGCCATAATATTTTGGATTTTTTTAAGGATTTCCTATACGTGGACGCATCCCTGTTCAAATTGATGGATGGGACGCAAATAGAAATCACGTTTGTAATGAGAAACGAACTGGAAGATGAAGCGCACGCTACGGAGAGTATTACATTCATACTGTTTTACAAAATGTTCGATATCCGCCCAAAGGATTTCGCTTTCAAAGGTATGACTTTTCAATTATAAATCTTACCTTAGTATAGTATGAATAGGGGTGTAGACTCGAAAATTATTATTACTCCAAAAGAAAGGAGGCAAAAAATATGCCTGGTGACGAAAATCCCATTCATCTCAAAGAATTACGAAGCCACAACAGTTTTAATATTGCTTGTTAGAGAGAGAAAACGCAAACAGTGTGTGACGTCACGTTACGGGATGCTGCTGGGGGGCCGCGTCGCCGGCGGCGCCGAACACGATGGGCACGGCACATTGCCGTCTCTTAGTGACGTCACAATCTTCCAGCGTCATCGTTTCATATGAAGTTGCGTTTTGCGAAAAAGGGACAGAACATACCCCTTCTTAAAACTTTGGACACTTATAACTTCGTGATTATTTAACCTTTTGCGTTGATTTTTTCTCCATTTGACTACATTTTTAATCCTTTTTCGAGAAAATATGACATTGATTATTTTATTTAGTGCCTACACCCCTATTGTTTTGTGTGAGGCCGGTCGCGCCTATAAGAAAATAATTCATAAAACCGAGGTTAAGATTACAGCTTGTGCTAGCTTGTGCCCTTAAACAAAAACAATGATAGCGCGAGCTCCCCGCAAAATGAAAATGAGCCCTGGGTAAGTGGGTAGTGACTACTAACATTTGATCTCGCAAAAAGTCCAATGAATATGGATCATCATATATTTGAGCTCTTGTTGAAGTATTCGCCATTCCCTTCGGCTGCCTGCCTTGAGCTCCTCATACGAGTCCCCTTTTTGGCTCTATCCATAAACTCACGTCTTTGTCTTCGCCTCTACGGTCTTGAGGACAGGAGAGAGATTAATTTGACCATCTGATACGATGTGACAGTTACATAAAAACCATTGAGGGGAAGATGGACGGGAGGAGAGGCAGGAAAATCTTCATAAAATAGGATAAATTATATTACAGTTACTAGCCTTGAATGACTCTGTATTTTAATAGGAATCTACACTATCTCACTAATATTATAAAGAGGAAAGATTTGATTGTTTGTCTGTGTGTTCGTATTAAATAGGCTCCGAAAGTACTGGACCGATTTGAAAAAATATTTTACCATTAGAAGCCGACATTATCCTGATGAGTGATGAACATAGGCTACTTTTTACCGCGGGAAAATGCTTTATTCCTACGGGAAAACGGGTCATCCGTGCGAAGCCGGGCCGGGCAGCTAGTAGTAAATAATTTAACTTCTTATGTACTTACCAAAAAATTCGGGACATGCACATGGAGGTTATTGTAATACCCTTTGAGACACATTTTTTTAAATGATGATTAAACATATTTCTGGTTTGGCAGATAAGCCGCAAGAGCTGCTCCGGGAACAGTTCTTGTTATTCAAAACATATCCCCTGACAAAAGCCTTCAAGATGGCTTTCATTGATGGGGAGGGCTCCTACAAATTGGTCAGACATGTAAGTACTCATAGCTCTATTTTTATTCCAGTTGTTCAGTCAACAGAGAGTAGACAAACCTTTCGAAGACAAAAGAAACGTTCTAAGAATTCCTCTTCACTATAATACTCTGGAAACGGCTTGGGGGCCTGGTTACGGTGGAAATATACTGTAAGCGCCAACCCGCATGCCATGGTTGTAGTAGCGGCCAGGGTACCAGCGGGGTCAAGGGTGCTGCGAGGGTAGGCCCGCCACAAGGTGGACTGATGACCTGTAAATCGTCGCGGGAGTCCGCTAAATGCGGATCGGTCACTTTGGCACTCTGGGGTAGGCCTACGTCCAGCAGTGAACGTCATTCGGCAGATATGATGATGACAATGCTCTGATTTCTAGTGCCAAAGAGGAAGATAGAACACACTAATCATACTCGTATTCCTATACCACGTTTACCAGTAATATTAGAAGCTCAATAATCCTTACTAATATTATAAATGCGAAAGTGTGTGTGTGTGTTTGTCCTTATTTCACGTCGCAACGGAGCGTCGTATTGATGTGATTTTTTGTATGGAGATAGTTTAGAAGCTGGAGAATTACATAGGCTACTTTTTCCAGCGGGAAAACATCTAATTCCCAAGGGAAAATTCAATATGTTATATTTTCCTATAACCACGCGGGCGAAGCCGCGGGCATCAGCTAGTATCCTGTACTTACAAAGTCTATTGTCATTACTACATTCGGAAAATTCTCGTACACGGTAAGCTGAAAAAATGACGATGAATGAGTAGCCTACCAGAAGAAATAGGATGGCACCTTCGCTTTCTAAACCATGTGTATTGTCACCTGCAAAACGAACAATAAAACAATTCAAATATTTTCAAGTCATAATTAAACAACTATTTAGATCTGGTACAAATACGCAGCGCCTGCTATGATTTAGTGACTTACTAACTTACTCCTGGTATAGACGTAGGTGAAAATCGGTAGGCGTCGTTGATTTTTCAATAGCAAACAAAGAATAGGCATGATGCCTCATGTTCAAATTGATAACGTAGTGATTCTAAATGGATAGTAAACCATCAAATTATCGTAATAAAGTATAAATTATAAAATATAATTAAAATCATAAAAAGATATGAACCTTGAAAGTTTAGAAAAAATATGCTTTTTTTTAATTGTCCAAGAGTAAATTTAAAGCTACCAATAGAATCCTTACGCTTGTATAGAAACAAATTTGTATGACAACTAAGTACTTAAACGCAGTATTTCGCGACCGAAACAACAATTTACCTGATTTTCCATACGACGATTAGTACAAAATGTACAAATGTGACGTCATACTTGTGTGTCTATCAGTATGAAGCCTTTGCGCTGCCGCCAGCGAGGTCGATCTTTGTCTCAATTTTTTGTTCGGGGTTAGGGTATTTATGTTCTTTAAATTGTAGTGGCTCTCATACAAACATTTGTTCCTCTCCAAAAACTGGTTCGAAAGACATCATAAAAAAAATCTTAGTCTTCATCCCTATTAGTAGTTCTTGTTAAAATATGTACGAACATGTTATGAAAGGTCGACACAAATGATATTAATATTACACAAAGAATTACCTAATACACGAGTCGACAATAGTAGTTTTACTGGATGCAGATGTCAATGTACCTATATCTAAAATGCATTTTTGAAGGGAAAACTTGTTTAGCGGCGCTGTGCACTTTTTGTGCTGGGGAACAAATGTTAAACTCGCAACAGGTCACGTGACCGTAAGATTCGACAGACTGAAAATTCGTAAGGCGGACACGTGACCTGGTCGAAAAACTGTTACAATGTCACTGAGTTTTCACTTCTGCCGGCACTCCCGGAGTGCAACCCGGTCTTTTTAAATCCTAAAACGCTGGCAAATCTATAACGCGTCCCTGACGGTAAGCAGACACCGTATCGTATGGACGCTTGCTACTCCAGAGGGATCACAAGCGCTTTATCGCCCCTTTATGGGTAAGAAGATTCTTCGCGTTGCGTTGACAGCATTGTTCACTGAGATAAACTGACATCCTTACTTCCTTACTAATATTATAAATGCGAAAGTGTGTTTGTTTGTCCTTCTTTCACGTCGCAACGGAGCGTCGTATTAATGTGATTTTTTGTATGGAGATAGTTTAGATGCTGGAGAGTGACATAGGCTACTGTTTCCAGCGGGAAAACATCTAATTCCGATGGGAAAATTCAATTTTCACGCCACTGCTCGGAAATGTGGCAAAAGATGGTTGGAATTCAGGCTTCAAAGCTGGGGTTTGGACGTCACGAACAGACCATCTATGAGTTTAAACTGTCCAACAATGTTTTTGTAGTCCAGTTTGAACAGCGATTCGAACAATCACAGCTCCCCCGCCCCTGCCCCCACCCCCGCGTTCGGCTCGCCGCCCGCCACCAGCACCTGGCAGCATCAACACCTCGGGCTGGACCCGGTCCCCCCCACACGCGAGCGGGCCCGAGGTACAATGTTTCATATTGTGATCTTTAATTAGGTACTTCATTTTGACTTATAATTATAATTTGCAATTTCCTCGCAGTAGGCGTGAAAAGCACTATGTAATGTCTCGGCCAAAAGTGCAATAGATGGACTCGTCTCCTTCGAGGTCCGAGCCGCTAGGTGAGAACCCACTCGTTCATCTATTGCCTACTTTCTAGCCGTTTGCGTTTAGCTCTCAAATCCCATACAAATTGAGGGTAAAACGCAAACGCGATCGTAAAGTTTTGTAACATTGGTGTTATCAATAAATATTTGTATTTGTATTTGTTTCGGTCAAACTTGTACTAGAGCCTCTGAACCAGTGAGCTTCATCTTTGACTCTTTTGTCGCTTACCAACAGGTGAGACTAGGGTCAATCACTGGACAATCTTTTATATAAAAAAAACGTAGCGCTTAGCAGCGTTTTTCCGTTTTGTAGCGGAAATCTCTCGTAGACGCATGACTTGTGTGAGTCACTTGTTACTGGGTGAAAGGCCTTGTTTATTGACTACCATGTTTATCGATGCGGGTGGTGCGCGAGAGTTGATGTTAGGCGAATGTGGTAACGCTCACGCCTAGCCTGTACGTAAACACTCTTAAGCGACGCCATATGTGTCGTTCTCACAGGAAATGGACCTTAATGCAACATGCAACGAACGAAAAAACCATAGAAGTCTAAGTAGATTAGATATGGCCTCACAGGATGGGTGCCATCGCCATTAAGCGGGGTTGGGGGCGGGGTGTCAAAATGGTGCCATGTAACTTCTTTATTTTATTACAAATTTAGTTTAGTTTAACACTTTCGCAACCGGACTAAAAATGGAACAATTCACCAGAAACCGACAGAATTAGCTAGGCGTGTAAGTTCATAGTACTGCCCGCCTAGCGGGCTCAGCCGGCATCTGAGCAAACATTACGAGTGCCCGCTAGGCGGGTTCTTGGTTGCGAACGTGTCAATCATTTAAGTTCATTGCGAATGTTCCCCTTGCAACGAGCTATCATTTTTGTATCCCATGAGGTAAGGAGTAGGGGGGGGGAGGTGTGGGCTGAAATCAGCGCTGTACAGCCGACAGGCTAGCAGCAAACGCTGAGCCCCGAACCTATTGTCACACGTAACCTACCTAATTATTACCTACATTTTATCTTGTGTTGAGATTGTGTTTTTGTTGCGACAATAAATAATAATAATAATAATAAATACCCTTTATTGCACCACGACACGAGAGAAACATCTTAAAAAAAAATTGCCTTATAAATAAAGGTAACAACAGGCGGTCTTATGGCTTTAAAGCGATCTCTTCCAGACAAACTTTGTACAGCAGGAAACATTTCAGGACTTTGATAAATCTTTTTTTTTTTTTAAACGATGCCAGGCAGCTGTCTAGTTCGAACATGCGCACCGGGTTTTAGGCACGTGTTTGGGTAGAAATTTGTAAGCAGCTCAGATTCTATGATTTTTTCGTTTGCTGCCTTAATTTCGTTGGGATAAACGGAAGTCTCTTTCTAATAATATAAGTATTGGCGACCGGTTAGCCTAGTGGGTAGTGACGCTGCCTACGAAGCTGCAGGTCCTGGGTTCGAATCCCGGTAAGGACAAAAATTTGTGTGATATTGAATATTTGTTTC
Organism: Epinotia ramella; assembly: GCA_947578815.1. Taxonomy (NCBI): domain Eukaryota; kingdom Metazoa; phylum Arthropoda; class Insecta; order Lepidoptera; family Tortricidae; genus Epinotia; species Epinotia ramella. The sequence goes on from OX388207.1 coordinate 7,548,212, forward strand.
TGAGACATGGAAGTTTTCTATGTATTAAAGTATTTATATCTATTATATACAGGATGTTAACGGGGTCATGATCCGGAATGACAAAAAGCGAATAAGATGATCATACTGAACAACCTTTCCCATGGGACCAACCACTTAATCGCAAAAAAAAAAACCAGGTATTCCATACATTAACTCTCAATTAAATCGCAGTTAACTCACAGTTAACTCTTAATTGGCTCTTTTTTTTTGCGATTTCGTGGTTGGTCCCATGGGAAAGGTTGTTCAGTATGATCATCTTATTCGCTTTTTGTCATTCCGGATCATGACCCCGTTAACATCCTGTATATCGTCGTCTAGTACCCATAACACAAACCTTACTGAGCTTACTATGGGACTAGGTCGATTTGTGTAAGATTGTCCCCTAATATTTATTTAGTTATTATGCAACCGGCCGCTGGTGCGCAATCTATTTATTCAGAAACACTGCTCTTTAGAAATATACTGTTTATGTTTTAACCTGTTTTGTGTACAATAAAGTGCTTACATACATACATACATATACCGCGTTCTTGCGTAATGTTATTATTATATTGCGTAAAACTCCTACTTTATAAGTATATGGAAAATATCACAACTGTATCTACAAATTGCTAAAGAATCGTCGTAAATAAAGCCATGTGACTCATGTGAGCGAATGACATGGAATTTTAATGAAATGTGTTGTCACTTTGATGACTGACAATACTGAGAATTACTGATGTGCCGACGGAAAGTTTCCTATATTGCGAAATGTTTCTGCAATTTAACATAGGAAAATTTCGGAAATTTTCTTCATTTTTGTATGGGAATTGAAACTTTCCATTTCCAACATGGAAATTTCCTTAATTCCTTGTGAAACTTTCTAGAAATTTCCGAGAACTTTTCCAACTTTTTGGAAACTTTCCGCAATTTGCACATCTCTACTGAGAATACAGTAAAAACATGTTATTCTTACATTACAAACAAAACTCACGAAAGTACTAGAAAAAGCTTAAAACACGCAACTTAATTTGACTAATTTTAAATAATAAATATTAGGGGACGATCTTACACAAATCGACCTAGTCCCAAACTAAGCAAAGCTTGTAGTATGGGTACTAGACGAAGATAAATATACTTATATAGATAAATAAATACTTAAATACATAGAACACATCCATGACTCAGGAACAAATATTCGTGCTCAACACACAAATAAATGCCCTTACCGGGATTCGAACCCAGGACCTCTTGCTTCGTAGGCAGGGTCACTACCAACTATTTAGGATAAAGCGGTCGTCAACACAATTTTTAAAAGACATTGACAATGATTGACCATGGGCGATACAAATGGACGATGATTGACCATGGACATTGGACATCTTTACTATTTCCGTACAAAGTAATCCCATAAAAAACATTCAGTGTAAAAAAGAGGCCAAGTCTCGTAACTCTTCCACCGTAAAAAGTTGTGAGACATTTCGTAGAGCCAAGTCTCAGGCAATTCTTATTAATCTTTATTTGCTTGTTAAATTAAATTCTGCATCTTGGCAATCACACAACTTTACTGCATTTATGGATTTTTGCATAGGTACCTAAAACTATATAGTATTTAATGCAATTGGTGTATCTAGAAAACTGGACCGAAATTGCTAAATATTTTAGTTTTTCCTTGATTTATTTTATTTTATTTTATTTATTTGGATTAACAAACTGAGATGTTGTACAGAGGAAAAAAACAGTATTCTTACACTAAACACTAATTGTATTCTTAATTTGAAGCTTCTTTGTCTGCTAGAAGTGCCTTAGAGTTTTGATGATTGGTCAGTCAGTCAGTGAGTGAGTGACAAAATTAAGAAACTACTGGTTCAAATTGAATACAATTTGATATATACCGTGTTTATACAATGCCTGCTTGGTTATTGAAAATTGAGGCTTCTAGTTTTATCCACAACGAAATTATAGGGGGGTCGCAAATGGCCTGAACTGCTTCGAGAAAAGGATGGTACGGCCGTGCCGCTGTTTTGCTCGACTTGGCGGGGGCACTGCCATTCCCCCAGATACTAACAGCTACTACATACTAATACTAACAGTAGTTTTGACTTTTCAATCGTTTCATTAAAGGGGGGGAGGCCTTCGCCCAGCAGTGGGATACCTAAGCAGGCAAGGAAAAAAAAATCGTTCGAATCGACTATCAGTCAACATCCCAATTCATTGATTTATATCCCACGACGGTGGACAACAAGCCTACAACCTGCCCGATGGTAAAAAGACACCGTAGCCTGTGACGCTTGCGACTCCAGAAGTGTCACAAGCGTATTGCCGACCCTTTTAGACCGTGGGCCCACTCCCAATACACCTACGTCACATGACAACATGATAAAATGCATGGCAGCAGGTCGAGAAAGTTGTGCTGAGCAAGAAAAAAAATTGGCCGGAAGTTTGAAAATCCGTCACTTCCGGTCAAAATTTTGTATGGGTAAGCATATTTACGTCATGTGACAACAGTACGAGACATGTAGCATCATGTAGCCCTTTAATCGTAGAGAGAGTAAAGCTAAGTCTGTCAGTCCTGCAACGGCCGGAAGTACTTGGCAGACGGTGCCAAACACAGATATAGATATACATTGATCACGCAAGTGCATGGACTTCGCGTGTCAGAATTCGGACTCCGAGTTGGCACTCTGTCTTACATTCCGAGCACGTCTGCTATCCCATAAAAAAATATCCCATGTAAAAATAGGCCAAGTCTCGAAACTCTTCCACCGTAAAAAGTTGTGAGATATTTCGTAGAGCCAAGTCTCAGGCATTCTTATTAATCTTTTTTGCTTGCCAAATAAAATTCTGCAACGTGGCAATCACACAACTTAACTGTATTTATGGATTTTTGCATACTTACCTAAAATTATGTAGTATTGTGTGATTGTCAAGTGTTGAAATTGCAATTTTTTATAGTTTTCCCTTTATGTGGCCATTAAACCCTAACTCTGTACCAAATTTCAGCTCTCTGAGTTTATGAGAAGTACTAGTTCTATTTTGATGATCATGAGTGAGTGAGTGTCATAAATGCGAAACTTTGCTTTCGCTTAACTTCGGAACGAAATGACCTACAGACTTGAAATTTTGGATTTTAAGTATGTGATTATAGCTTACTGGATGACGAAAATTTCTGCGTTCTGGTCTTATCCAGAGGTTCTCAAATAGGGGCCTGAAAATGCGTCGAAATGGTTCCAGTAAAGGATGGTACGGCAGTGTTTGCTTCGCGCTCGTCTTGGCGGGGGCACTACCGTGCCCCCAGGTCTGTGGTGCCAAAGTTGGTTGGTTGTTGTCATGTGACGTAGGTCTATTGGGAGTGGGCCCACGGTCTATACAATACAATACAAATACTCTTTTTTGCACACCTCAAAACATGAATCAAATAGAAATAACAACTTAAAAAAAAATATGTTAACAGACGTCTTATCGCTAAAGAGCGATCTCTTCCCGACAACCACGGTCTATTTATTGTTTTGAGGATACGTTGTGTTGACAGCTAATGATGATTCCCTCCGGGAGGCCCTTAAGGCCCCCGGAGAGGACCTTTCCAAATCGAATCTGTTAATGGCCGCATAGCTGGCCAAACAGGGACAAAAAAAAATGTAGGTCCATCCTCTCACTCACCAGAGCGCATCATCTCACCAGGAACACTAAACTGCCTACAGAGTGGTGTCATCATGACTAGAGCTCAAGGTGGAGTACTTCAAGTATATTTTTTTCTATTTCAGCTTGAAGACCCGTTGAACAACAACGCGCGTCGCAAGCGAAATCGACCAATCAATAAAAATCAGGCCCAAGACGACACTTTCCACGTCGAAGAATGCTCAGAGTCCAGCGGAGATGAAGCCGAAGACAACTGAACTGTTAATACTTTACTTTACATTATAACTAGCTTTTCCAGCTGCTCTGAGGCTCTAGTTTAAGTTTTACCGAAACAAAACGTTACGACCGCGTTCGCGTTTAGCTGTCAAATCCCTTACAAATTGAGGGTAAAACGAAAACGCGATCGTAAAGTTTTGTTTCGGTAAAACTTATACTAGAGCCTCTGGTGTGTTTAGAGCCCAGGAAAACCCGCTCGATACACTAAAGCCTTTGTCAATCGGGAAGGCACATTTTTATAGTTTGGTAAATTTTTGAAATCGTGAGAGAGGTTCTAGAGATTACCCCCCCCCCTCCCCCCTCCCCCCCCCCCCCCTCCCCCCCCCTCTCCCCCACACATACAAAAGTCTCCAACATACAAACTGTGTGTGTGAGTATCTACGGTCGCCCGACGGCTAACTTTTGCCCCCGACTTCATTCGTGGAAATCGCACTATCATACACATACCGTTAGAACCTCGAAGGGCAGTTTTCGGGATTAAAAGATGTCCTACTTCCTTACAAAATTATATCTAAATCAGTTCAGCGTAACTTAATGTCATAATGGGGTCTATATCGGGTGGCATAAAATTGTTGGTCCTACTATTTTGTCGCATACCAACTTTATGCCGAATAACGTATGACTATTGTGCATATTTTTTATTTGCCGAAATTGTTGTTCGTAACATCGATTGTCCTAAATATTTATTGGCCGAATGTTTATTGTGTCGAAGTTTTTTTTTTAGAATGATTGATGTGTATAACTTTGATGTTACTAATATTTAATGTTCTAAAAATGTTGTGCCTACATTTTGTTACGCATATATATCGATTGTCCTAAATATTTATTGTCCAAATCTAAATGCAATTGCCCATTACTTAAATTACGTATGACCGGCCCTCATGTCGACGGAACCCCGCTTCGCGGGGCCCCTATTTCTGGTCTGAGGGACACAAGTGAACCCTAACCTAACCGACCTAAAACAGAGTTCGCTTGTGTGTGTTGTTTGATAGCCGTGCGGCGAGTCGACTTGACCCCGCTGCGCGGGGTGTCTATTTCTGGTCTGAGGGACACAAGTGAACCCTAACCTAACCGACCTAAAACAGAGTTCGCTTGTGTGTGTTGTTTGATAACCGTGCGGCGAGTCGACTTGACCCCGCTGCGCGGGGTGACTATTTCTGGTCTGAGGGACAGAAGTGAACCCTAACCTAACCGACCTAAAACAGAGTTCGCTTGTGTGTTGTTTGATAGCCGTGCGGCGAGTCGACGCCACCCCGCTGCGCGGGGTGTCTATTTCTGGTCTGAGGGACACAAGTGAACTCTTTTTTTTTTTTTTTTTACGCTGGGAAAATGCGTTTATCCCCCCCTAGACCGAAGAGTCCAAGGAGGCCAAGGTGGGGGGTTATGTGGGGCTCTCTCCTCCCGCAACCCCCTCCGAGCTATTGGTCGGAGGGAGGGGAGGAGAACTACCCACTAAAAACCCAGCGGCGTTACCCTCGCTGCCGTTGTAGGGGGACGCCATGGGGTCGCAAGCATTCTACCACGACGTCCCCCCGGCTTTACACCGGGGGCACCCTCGCGCCGAAGGAGGGAGGGGTTGGTAACGCGACTACCCCTCCCCCAGACGTGTAAGGCCTCAGGTGGTGGGTCCCCAACCCACCGGCCTTATTGGGGGAGAAGGCGGTTGATGTATTGCAACCGTCTCCTCCCCACCCGTCTGCGCCGGAGCGGGTGCGCGTCGGCTCTCTCTTCGCGCACTCGCTCCGCTTCCTCTTTCTGCGACAACACCTCCTCCGCGAACTTTGCCGCTGCCTCCCACGATCTCTCGCTGCTCAGCATACATCTTACAACACTGTGCAGCGAGAGATCGTCCGTCTCCAGCGCCGCAACAAGTGCACGGCGCTCCACGGCCCAGCTCGGACATTCCGCCAGAGTGTGCTGGGCCGTATCGTCCTCTTCGTCGCAGTGGTGGCATTTTGCCACCTCTTCCCTCCCAATCCGGTGCAGGAAATGGCCGAAGCACCCGTGTCCGGTCATTACCTGCACCAGCCTATAACTAAGGCTCCCTCCCTGGCGGTCCAGCCAGCCCTCGAAATTGGGGAGGAGTGCCCCTATGACTCTGACACCATAGGGGGACTCCTCCAGGGCCTCTTTCCATCGGTCCCTCTCTCGCTCGACCGCCCTCCTTCTCCTCGCGGCCACTTCCAGTGGGGCCAGGCGCTCGTGCGCGTCTGTCCTGGCCGCCGCCCTCTGCCTGTATTCTTCCGCCAGCAGCCTGGCTTCCACCTCCCATGGCAGGGTGCCAGCGAGAGCGCAGGCAGCCGCGAACGAGACCGTTCGGAATGAGCGGCTAATGCGCTGCGCTATTATCCGCTGCGGTCTTCGGAGGAGGGCCTTCGTTTTTTCGGAGAGCCTCTCCGCCCATATCGGCGCCCCATATGTTGCCATGCTCCGCACAACCCCGGCGAAGAGGCGCCGACATGGGGCCTTTGGGCCTCCCACATTCGAAAGCAGGCGGCTTAGCGCGGCTGCCGTGCCGACGAGACGGGGAGCTAGTCGCGCAAAGTGCTCCCCAAAGTTCCACCTGCAGTCCAGAATCAGGCCTAAGTACTTAATGTGGGCCTTGACCTGGACGGCCTCGCCCCCCACGGGGATGGTCTCCTCGGCACTTAGTCTCCACCCTCTTCCTCCGAAGACCACAGCATCCGTTTTATTAAGCGCCACCCGCAGCCCGAGGAGGGCAATCCTCCCCACCGTCATTTCCGTCGCTGCGGCCGCCCTTCTCAGGGTCTCCCTGTAGTCGCTTCCCCTCACGGCCACCATCGTGTCGACCCCTGGGGAACACCACACTCCATTCTCCTTTCTTGGCGACCTGCCGCTCCCTCGTAGAGCACTACTCTTCCTTGGAGGTAGTGCCCCACAACAGCCCTCAGGTAGGGAGGCACTTGGTGGAAGCAAAGTGCCTCCCTAATCACCTCGTAGGGGAGGGAGCCAAAAGCGTTGGAAATGTCCAGCGACACCGCAATGACTCCCTCTCCTCTCCCCTCTGCGATGTCAGCGAAGTCGCTCAGTGCGCCCACTGCGTCAATCGTCGACCGCCCCTCCCGGAACCCGAACTGTCTCTCGCTTATGTTCGGGCCCGTGTCCTCTAAATGGCCGAGGATGCGTCGAGCGATGATGCGCTCGAGCATCTTCCCCACTTCGTCCAGGAGGACAATGGGGCGGTGCCCCGAAGGAGAGTCAGCTGGTCGACCCTCCTTTCGCAGCAGGCACAGCCTTCCCTCCTTCCACTGTTGAGGGAAGACACCCTCCTTGAGGCAGTCATCGAACAGCCCCCTCAGGCGCAGGCCCAGATGTTTGAGGGCGATAGGAATAACCTTCCCCGGAACCCCAGCCGGGCCCGGGGCCTTTTTGCCGGGTTTGAGGCGGGTGACTGCCCCAAGAATCTCAGCGTCCGACACTTCTGGGACCTCGCCGATCTCCTCCCTCTCCTCGCTGGGCAGCGCCATCCTCGGCGGCACAAAGGCCGGCGCCTCCGGGAAGAGCCCCTCCACTACTCTCGCGAGGAGTTCCGGCTCCAGGGAATGCATGGGAGGAGTGTGTCTGGTCTTATTACGCACTATTTTATAAGGCCGCCCCCACGGATCCCTGTCCAGAGTGCAAATAAACTCCTCGCGAGCCTCGTCTTTCCTCTTCCCAATCGCAGCCGTGAGGGCCTCTTTGGCGGCAGTAAGTGTGGCCCGCAGCGCCTCCTCTTCCTCGGCTGTGTGCCGCCAGCGCCGGCAGTGCTGGAACGCACGCCTTGCCGCATTGGCGGTCGCGCGGAGGGCGGCAATCTCCCCGCACCACCAGTACACCTGATTTCTGCTGGGCGGCCGCTTCGCTCTCCTCATTGCGGCATCGCACACTCGTGAGCGACGCGCGGAAGCGGGCTGCCCGTTCTTCAGTGCCTAGGTTTGGAGGGGCTACGCACCAGGCCTCGACGATGGCCGCCTCCTCCGCCATCTCCCGGTCGAGGCTGGCCAGCGACCACCGCGGGAAGCCGCTCTCTGTGCAGCGCCTGATTGGGACAGGTAGCGGGGCGGTTGGCACCCGGGAGACCCTCATCCTGATATACAGGTGATCGAATAGGGTCTCGACCCCCTCCATGACGCGCCAGTCCCCAATGTCGGCTATGGCTGGGGTAGCCAACGTAATGTCGACTATGGACCCTCCCTGCCATCGCACACATGTGTTGGCGCATCCCTGGTTGACTACGGCCAGACCCATTACCACCGCCCAGTCCCTCAATTCCACCCCCCTCACGTCCGTTACGGG